>CM066326.1:11273872-16273872 GCA_033807775.1 Saussurea involucrata
ACTGCATAGGCTAGAAAGAGTCGAATTTCTTCGAGTCTTGCCACAGGAGCAAATGTTCCATCGTAGTCTATGCCTTCCTCTTGTCTGTATCCCTGAGCAACAAGTCGAGCCTTGTTGCGAGTTACAATACCAAACTCATCTAACTTGTTTCTATAAACCCATTTAGTGCCTATCACGGATTTGTTAGATGGTATGGGAACTAGATTCCAAACTTTGTTTCTTTCAAATTCTGTCAGCTCTTCTTGCATAGCGCTGACCCAGTTTAGATCTCTGAGGGCATCATCAACTTTCTTTGGCTCAAACAGAGACATAAAATTAACAAAAAGACAAATGTTACTTGAACTTCGTCGAGTCTGAACACCTGAGTTTGGATCAACAATAATTTGATCAATTGGGTGATTTAAGGTCTATTGCTGAGCCGGAGCTTGAGTCACTGACTCGGATGGAACTTCTGGAGGAGCTGAAGAAGAAGCTTCAGCGGCAGTTTCAGGTATGCCATGTAGAATTTGCTGAGGTTCAGATGATATTTCATTCACTGATTGTTGAGAAGTGGATGGGATTTCAGGGGTTGAGGGTTTAGAAAGAGGCAAAGTATTAATGGGAACAGCTGAAACCCAATAAGAGGATTCAGCTTCACATGTCTCCATGATAGGAATGATGTTATGAGCATCATCAGCGGTAGGGTTGTTGACCTGAGGGTCAGGGTTAAAGTAAGCTTCTGATTCCCTAAAATGAGAAAACATCCACTGATTTAGTTCTTCGTTATCAGCAGTAGGTCTGGAGTTCGCTGAACAGGATTCATCAAAGGTTACATGAATGGTTTCTTCTACAGTTTGTCTTCTCTTCTGGAAGACTCTGAAGGCTTTGGACATTGAAGAGTATCCTAAGAAAATTCCATCGTCAGCTTTGGGATCGAACTTCCCAGGAGAATCTATGTTGTTTAAGATGAAACATTGACAACCAAAGATGTGAAGAAAGCTGATAGATGGATTTCTGCCATGGAAAAGTTCATAGGCCGTTTTGTTGAATCTTTTGACGATCAGCGACCTATTTTGTGTGAAACAAGCAGTGTTCACAGCTTCTACCCATAATTGTGTTGGAAGATGAGAATCGCTAAGCATAGATCTGGCTGCCTCGATGATTGTCCTGTTTCTTCTTTCAGCGACGCCATTTTGCTGAGGTGTTCTTGTTAATCCCAATTTGATCAGGTAACAATAAATCAATCGATATGAACACGAACAACTGATGATTTCAACTCGTCATCCCTCTCGTATTCATTCAAAGTGTCAAGAGAATTTTACAATCAAAGTGAAAGAACGATTCTAAACAATAGGCTCTCTAATCTCTCTAATGAATCGTTAACCTAATTCTAAGGTTAACATAACCTTATATACCAAGGCTTTAAACACAAAAGCCCATGGCCCATCAAGCTAATCTAAGCCCAAATAAAACAATTAAGGATTTTACAATAATTAACCTCTATAATTAAACTAATTACGCTCTATATAATTATTTATATATATTTCAAATATGTAGGACATTTATGGTCCTAACAATCTCCCCCTAAAGATATATAAAAAAACGGTCTTGAAATCTTCAAGTCTTGATCTTCTCTTCCTTTTGAGTCTTTGAAACACATTGATGTTGCTTGACTTCATGTCTTTTGACGCTCCCCCTTGAATAAAGCTCTTGAATTTGTTTTCAGCTTTAAAATAACTTGTAGAACCAATATGCTTGGTGGAGGAAATAATTTGAAGCGAACACCACTTGATAAACGATGAGAAGAGATGATCACTTGTAAGCACTTTGATCACTTGTATGCACTTTGAGCTCTTTGGATCTCGGAACAGATCAATCATTCGATTAAAAATCGGTCAACAGTTACTCCCCTTCGGCTTTTGCATGGGGACTTCTTTACTCCCCCTCGGCTTTTGCTTACTCCCCCTCAACTTGATATTCGGTGTCTTTGAATTTGTACCCTTTCTCCCCCTCATGATGAGTAGGAGCATCCGGAGCATCATGTATGTTCAAAGACAATAGTGACGAGTAGCAAAAAATCCAGATAAATACAGTAAGTAACCATAGGGTAATCAACTAGCACAGAAACATGTTAGTAACTGTTATCACAACAATTTAAAAAATTGTGTGGCCTATGTTCAGAGTTGGCAAAGATGAATCTCTGATAGGACTTCCAGTTATCACTGAATAAAACTTTTTAAAAATTAACTTCTCAAACTGTTCCGGCAATATCACAAAGATATGCAAATGGAATCACAAGGACTCGTGCATGTGTGAAAGAAATAAGATAAATCTGTTTGGCTCAAAGTATTGATTTAACTCGGGACGCAAGTTAAAATCAATTGACACAGTGAATAGAATATGAAGTTCGGAGACCGGAGCTGGTGTCTTCCTGTTTCAAAATCTAAGACCTCCGAGTGAGGAATAGATAGATTATGTGCTAATTCTCCTTGAATATATGAAACAAGCATCTGTTGGGAGATAATTGAGTGGCTGGGTGGGGTGACACGAGTTATCGATACTGGGTCTATGTCTGTTTCAATAGATTGTGTGGTTACCCGGATAACTGAGTCGGTTTGGTAAGGACCAATATATTCTTTTAAGTCTTGTCACATCCTCACCATATTCTTTTCTCTCCAAACTCATCTATCAATCTAGACCCCTCACTGATGTCTAAAAGTGGATGTGTTTCTTGGGTAGGTCCTTCCGGTTCTGGATTGACCATAGAAACAATGTAAGTCCTAACACTCCTTTCATGCAACGAGTAGAACAGTTAAGTACACAGTGAAGTACGAGTTCTAAACTGAGGTGTTTAGAAGTCAAAGCGTTTAAGAACGAGTCCTGATCTGAGATGATCAGAATTCATAAAAATGAAGTCCGGGTTCTGATCTGAGGTAATCAGAAGTCATTTGTTTGAAATACCAGAGTTTCAAGAAATAAGATCAAGCGCAAAACAGATGGACTCAGTAAGCACAGTATTTTGCAAGAAATGAAACAATGATTAGAAAGTTTAATTGTGAAGAACAAGTTACAATTAATATATCAGATAAGAATTGAATCATTGATGTGAAATGATGAACTATGAACACAAAGTGGAATTCAAAAACGAGTGTATTTCCATCGAAAAATCAACAAACATTTGAGACATGGAAATAACTAAATCAAGAAAGTTATGGACATGGCAATCATAGAAGTTAAACTTAGATAATAACACACGCAAGTAAGTTATTCGGAATGAATTGCCATGGTTTTTGAATTCAGTTAGAGTTCACATACCTTGCATAGAATAGTACTCCCCCTTAACATTGGCATAACCTTTGAATGTTCGTCATGTGATGTGAATAATAGGAATTGAAAACGCACATGACATTCCTGCAAAACAGATTAGACAGATTTTGGTATCCATCTTTTGATGGATCCTTGTTGGTTAGATGCCCTATGAGGACCTGGGATACTATAAGTACCATACCAATACTTAGCATGGTCTTTATTCACAAACTCAATTGTTCCACAATAAGAGCAACACGGCTTCTGTGTAGATAAGTTGATCAATTTATTAACAGAGTAAACTCGATCAGTTTTCACAAAAGGTTTAGCGTGGAAAGCTGTGTTGTTCTTTTCACTCTTAACAGGGACAAATGGCTTTGGAGCAGGAGTGGTTCCTTTAACTCTCCACACCATGTTTACTTTCTTGAAAAATTGATTATCTTTCTTATCAACACGAGAATTATAGAGAAGATTGGAAGGTCGAATCTGATCTTTTGAAAAATCATTTGATTTGACAAAATTCTGTGAATCAGATTTAATCATTTGTTTCTTCAAAGTCTCGGTTGCTAATCCAGATAATCTCTTTGTAAGTTTAGAAATCTCGGACTGAAAAATATTTCTCTCTTTTGATAAATCATCTTTTAAACATTTTGCTCTAAAACCTTCAACTTTCATCTTTTCAGACTCTTTGATTAGAACGTCTAATTCTTTCTCCAACTCGGTTATTTTTAAAGAAAGTTCGCCATTCTTTTTAGAAAAAGATTTGCGTTCAGTTTCAAACTTTTCTCTTTCTAAAATCAAGACTTTTTCAAAGTCGGAGATTTGTGTTGAAAGTTTTAGACATCTAAGCTCAAGACTCTTCTTCTCATCAAGAGATTTGTTTGAAGAATCAGATTGCTTTATAAACATTTGCCTTTCCTTTGCAAAATTTTCTTTCTCCTTTTCAAAAACCTTTTCAAGAGTAGTTAATTTACTTGTGAGTTCAAGGTTTTCACAGTTCAAGAGTTTACCTTTCTCTTCTTCTTCAGCAAACTTCTCAGAACTGTTCCAGAGTTGAGATTTCAGTTCCTTCAGCTCCTTGATGTACTTGCTGCACAAGTCATCTGCTTGCTTGATATTCTTTTCACATAGACTCGCTTGCTCTTTCTCAGTCTTCTTGATATCATCTCAGGATGATAAATTAGACAGTTTCTTTTTCATCTCAGTGTTTTCAGACTCTAAGGCTGTTACCTTTCCTTCAGATTTAGCAAGCTTCTCAGAACTTTCAATTGTTTGCCACTTCAGTTCCGTCCGTTCTATGTAGAACTTTATGCACCATTCATTTGCTTGCTTGAAATTCTCTTCAGATATTCTCATCAGTTCTGAACACTCCCGATTGAGGAAATTTTTCGACATTGTTACCTGAAAAAATATGATCGTTAATCGGTGTTATTTTGAATAATCAACAATGCGGAAGAGAATCAAAAATTAAATCAGAAAAACTAATTTATAAAATAAATTCGTTTCCAAAATTTAAAATTTGATTATTGATGGTACGAACGAAATCAAACTTCGATGGTGAAACCTGTGAGAAAACAAACCAAGTTAGATCAAGATGTCAACCAATATCACATGTAATGATAAGCGTCACGAGTAAGATCAAATCGTCGCAAGTAATCTCAAACGTCACAAAAAATTACAAATCGATTGTTAAAAGAAAATTGCAACTTTCAAAAAAAAACTTTAATCACGAGACGTGCGGTAACTCGGGTACCGACGAGAACTAACCAACCCAACTTACCGGATAAAAAGTTTTCGCACAAAACACAACTTACCGGACGAGGAGTGCTTACCGGGTAGAGAAGGATTCCGGATAAAGTTGACTTACCGGACGGAAAAAGAACTTACCGGGTGATGATGGTTTCCCGGGTGATTTGTGGTTCCCGGATGCGGTTACCAGACACAAGTTATCGGAGACTTGATTTGCGAATGAGAAGCTTTCCGGACAAAGATGGTTCCCGGATAAAATTGAGACTTACCGGACGAGGGTTGAAAACTAGTCGTAAATATGAGGTGCCAAGACTTTTAATAACAAAATCAACGAATGTCTTCAACAAACTCAACACTTAGGGGGCGTTTGGTTCGCAGAATGTTTTTGGATGGAATGGAATCTGGCAAAGGAATTTGACTTTAAAGGAATTGGATTGGAATGTTGTCAGGTTTGACCAGCTGTTTGGTTGACAGAATTGGAATGGAATCTGTTAAAGGAATTGGAATCTGTCTGTTTGGTTCACAGAATGTAGCTTTGGAATTGGAATGAAATTTTGATAAATGACCAAAATACCCTTTTGATAATTTTAACTGTTTAGCCAAATCAGCATTATTATTAAAAGAAAAACATTAATAAAACCCATAAACAAAGACTTATCGCCTTCATTCCTCTTCCCTCTAGATTTCTAACCCAAACTCAACGTTCCTCCAGTACCGCTGCAACCCTAGCGCGGTCGGTTCTAACCCATAAACTCATCGTTTTTAACCCAAACAGACGTGATCGGTCGGCAGCGCCTTCTCCGGTGGCGTTCTCTCCGACGACGCTCTCTCCGGGGCAGCGCCCTCCTCTCTCCTTCGTCGCAACACAGACGTTATAAGGTGTTTTTTTACTGTTGTGTGTATATATATATATATATATATATTGTTTGTACATATATGCTGCTGTGTTTTTTCAGTGTTGTGTGTATATATATATATACATATACTGTTGTGTCTTTTACTTATATACTGCTGTGTTTTTTTACATCTTGCTGTTTGTTTTTATGTTTTTGGTTTGGGTTCGTCGACTGCAATGGCGATGAACCAGTTGTGATAACACTGGGGCAAGGGTAATTTTGGCATTATGAAAATATTGAATTTCATTCCTTTAAAATCCCTGGTTTAAGTGAAGGAATGAAAAATGCCAATTTCATGGAATTCATTGGAATGTTTTGAATTCCTTTTGTACAAAAGATTGAACCAAACACTGGAATGGAATCTGGTCAAAGGAATCTGACATTCCAATTCCACCAGATTCCACCAGAATCTGTTAACCAAACGGCACCTTAATAACAAGTCATTCAATCACAATATATATATATATATATATATATATATATATATATATATATATATATATATATATATATAAGTAGTCTACCCGTACAATGCACGGGGTGAGAAATTCTATTCTAAATGGAAAATGAAAAGCCCTTGGATGCGGAGCTCAGTTGGCAAAAGGGTGAAACGACATTGCTCAAGTTCAAATCCAACGAGAAATGGGCTTGGTAGATATGTAATTGGTCTAGTTGATGCATGTATTGGCTGGAACTAAACTATCTAACAATTTTTTTTTGGATAAGGTTCATCTAGGCTTTGCCTAGACTACATCCTTGACAATTTGGAAACAAACAAACAAAGCGGCTGTCTGAGACTAAGCCTGGCCACAGAATGCTGACGCATGGACTCGAACCCGGGATGGATGGGATATTCCACCACATCCCCCAAGCCCTTGCCAACACGCCACCACCCTTGTGGTTATCTAACAATTGCCTTACATCCCTTGGTGTCAACATATTTTTAATGCTTGAAATCATTATACCCTATACTCAAATCGTAATGATGTATCATATTTCTCCATATTTCTTAAGCCCGGTGTAGTTTTGTATCATCAACTATCCATGTGATCCATTGTGATTATTTGATTAACTTAAAGAATTCTTCCTTCATACGTAGGTTGAAAAAAGATGTTCATGTTGTAAAGAAAACATATCGATCAAAAATGCTTTGTAAGTTGTCCATATTATGTTGTAATATCGTTTGTGTTTTAAGTAAAAAAAAATCAAAGGGGTTCCGTTCCACCTTTCTTTAAAAAACTTGTTTCAATAATGTAGATGTTGGACCAGGAATTAAGTGCGTCGTATTATTTAACAAACAGAGTTGATGCACTTGTGATTTTTTGCTTCACTTTAGACCTTCAATGTGGTTTTAACACAAAACCAAGTCTTGCAAAATAATATAATAAATAATATTCAAAAGGCAAGTATATTGAAATACATATTCATTGGAAATTAATCATACAACCAGAAAATGACTTCACAAAGGCAACAACGCTTCAGTTTCAAATTCATAACACGAACCATTCATTTCTTTTTCATAGCAACCGTCTACCGCATGTCCCTAACTGCAAACCATCCTAATGGAGGATACTCAGCACACGTCTCAGTAAACACAATATAAAATAAAACAAAAATTAATTACAAAAAGTAGGGTTTAATTAAAAGTGACAGAGAGAATACCTGCTGACAAACTCATTTAAGCAAATCATTGAACAAATTAAAACCAAATAAGAACAATTTGAAAGGCCATTAAGAGTAAAGGTTAATGATTCTGAGCCAGCCTTCGAAGTATCTGATTGAAAAGATTGGAGAATACCATGAATTTGAGTATTTTTTAAAAGAAAATAGCAAGAATAGTGGAGTAATTTAAAAAACCTTCTAGTCTCCATTTTTCCCCATTGATCCTTCCATTGAATCTACTGCAAGTTGTCCTCCATGTTGAACACTGGTAAACTGCAGAAAATGGCAAAATAAACCATCTTTTTATCACCAATAATCATCATTTTGTGAGACAAAAAACCTGAAATTGTTTAAAGAAAAAAATGACAAAAAAAAGTCTACAGAATAGACAATCGCTTGGTAAAAAGGAAGGGATATAGAGATAAAGACCTGGTTTTTATCATCAGTGTCAATATCAGCAGAAGCAAAGTACCACGCTTAAGATCCTTAACAACAACATCCTTAACATTGAACCCAACGTTGTCATCAGGCAAAGCCTCGACCTGATTAAAAGACGTTTTCAATAATGAATACCTGAGGAACTCCAATAGCCAACAAAGGTCCAGGCGCTGGTGCGTGGTTGAGTGCAGCGGATGTGTGAATTGAAGATGGGGAGCTCCAATAGCCAATATAGAAATATTGGGAACAGGTCTGAGAAGTGAAACCTATAGTAGAGATAAGAACTTGCTCTCATTTCAAATTTGAATTTTGAAAACGGTAGCTATTGGGAAGAACTTTGGCCTGTATTCCTTAACAAAGGACACCGGGAAGAACTCTCTAGGAAAGAAAGCTGAAAATAGGCGTTTCAGCTTTTCTTGAAACAGAAGAGATAGCAACAATTGACTTTTACCATTAGAGGAAGGTGGAAGTCTAATGGGAAAAAAAGGTCTGCACTGGAAGAAAGAAATCGCTATACATGCCCAACCTGGTGGTGTTGGTAGCGGTTTAAAAGCATATGCAATAAGAATTTGTACATTGTGCCTCCTTATTTGTAATTAAGAGATTTCTCAAATTTATGCTTTAAATTGTTGTACATTATGCTTCAAGGATTGTAATTAAGAGTTTTGACCAAAACCAATATTAAGGTAGTATAGATATGGGTGTGTATATATGTGGATGAATATATATGTGTATATGATGAGCAACAGTGCAGCAAAAAAAAACTTGCCTACGTATGCATGAGGTGATGATGCAATAGTCAAACAAATCAATCAAGGGTCAAATGTTACGGCAAAAAAAAATCTTCCGAAAAGGTGTGTGTGTGCTAGGTTACCGGAAAGAATATCCGGAAAGTGTATGTGAGATTGAGGTTACCGGGAATAAAAACAAAAGTATCCGGAAACATTTAAAAAAAATTACCCGGTAACTTAAGAACTATCCGGTAACTTGATGAGAAATAGGAAACTTACCCGGTAACTTGATGTTTTATCCGGACACTGCGGCTGCGTTTTGCAAATCGGATCTGGGATTGATAGGGTTGCTTGATTTCACTCCTGTAGGGTTAGATTTTGACCAAAAACACAAAAACAAACACACCCAAATCGATTTCTGAGCAAAATATATCTTATTTTTCAATAACCACCACACTAACTTAAGACCACCAAAAAAACTTAAGAATTGATTTTTCAATTGAAATATTAAAACCTTTTGGGAATCGATATAATCACAGAAAAAACAGCAGATAAATACGAGTAAGCAATTGAGATCTAACAAACGAATTATTGAATCAATGAAAAAGTTTTGCAAACCCGATTGAAGAACGATTTTCTTCAATAAAAACTGCACTGTTACGAAATTATTCTGGGTGTCTTCTGGACCTCAAACGATCAATCCAACCGGTCAGAATGTAAAACGGGATGTCTTGAAACTACTGTAAAAAAATCGTGACGATCCGACGGTTCAAACTTCGGGAATAGGCAAAACGGCTCGCTGCGATTTTCCAGAAAATTCAATACGAATTTTCTGCTTTTTCTTGCTTTCGTTCGATTTCTTTCGTATCTTCAAATCACCGATTCTACTCTGATACCAGATGTTAATCACAGTTTGATCAGGTAACAATAAATCAATCGATATGAGCACGAACAACTGATGATTTCAACTCGTCATCCCTCTCGTATTCATTCAAAGTGCCAAGAGAATTTTACAATCAAAGTGAAAGAACAATTCTAAACAATAGGCTCTCTAATCTCTCTAATGAATCGTTAACCTAATGCTAAGGTTAACATAACCTTATATACCAAGGCTTTAAACACAAAAGCCCATGGCCCAACAAGCTAATCTAAGCCCAAATAAAACAATTAAGGCTTTTACAATAATTAACCTCTATAATTAAACTAATTACGCTCTATATAACTATTTATATATCTTTCAAATATGTAGGACATTTATGGTCCTAACAGTTCTCATTGCAGAGAAGTTGTGAGAAATTCCCTTTGCTCTCAAAGAAGTTATCAAGGGAACTGTTTTGGAATTCAGTTCCATGATCACTCCTTATTGAGCGAACGGTCATATTGTTCAGGACTTCCATTTTCCTGACAAATGAGATGAGTTCTTCTGAGGTGTCACTCTTTGCACGGAGGAACATAACTCACGTAAAGCGAGAGAATTTATCTACTATGACCAGAGTGTATTTCTTTACAGCGATGGATTGAATATTGACAGGGCCAAATAAATCCATGTGGAGGAGATGAAGTGGGTTTGTCACTGAGGAGACTTGCTTGGACTTGAAACTAGCTTTCGTTTGTTTTCCTTTCTCACACGTTGAACAGAGATATTCCTTAGCGTATGAGTGTTGAGGCAAGCCAGTGACTAATTATTTGGAGGAGAGAGTATTCAGCGTCTTGAAGTTGAGATGAGATAGCCTCTTTTGCCATAGCCAGTTGACATCAGATGAGGCTTTAGAGAAGAAACAAATTTTCTCAGTGGATGTTGAGTCCATGTTTATGACATAAACATTTTCCAAACGATATCCGTTGAGAGCAATTTTTTCTTTCTTATCAGTGACAAAACATGCTTCCTTAGTAAAGCAAACCTTGTAGTCATTATCACATAGCTGACTGATGCTAAGAAGATTGTGCTTCAGTCCTTCAACATATGCGAATCTTCTGTAGATAGTTGTACCATTAGAAAGTACACCAAACCCTCGGGTATAACCTTTTCCATTTCCACCAAAGGTCACTGAGGGACCTTTCTCTTCCTTGTATTCAGTGAGCAAGTTTCGTTTTCCAGTCATGTGTCGAGAGCATCCACTATCGAGATACCAGATACCCTTCAAGACGTGAGAAGTAGAAGTAGAAGTAGAGGGAATTTCAGCCGGTTCTTCCTCTTCTTCTTGAATTTTTGCCATAAGACAGAGATTGGCCTCATCTTCTTCATCAGAATCTGATTCTTCATCAGATTCAGCCCAGTCATGATCTTTAGCGATCAGACCTTTACCTTTCTTTTTATAGCTTTTCAACTTCTCATATTTTTCTTTGAGCTTCAGGTATTTGTCATCTCTAGTTAGGAGTAGAGGATTTCTTGAAGGATGAAGAAGGTTTAAAGACTTTCTTTGACCTGCACTCACTAGCAAAGTGACCTATTTTCTCACAGTTATAGCAAGTAGCAGTGGCCTTATCAACAGGGGATGATTTGGGCTTGTCAGTGATGGTGAGAGGTTTATTTCTTCTGAAGTTACTCTTTCTAGTAAACCTCTTGAAAGAGTTATTCAAGAGTGCTAGAGATTCATCAAGCTCTGAACGATCAGTATCTGATGAATCATCAGAGTTAGATTCCAACTCAGTGATAGTGAAAGTAGATTGCTGAGCGGGCATTAACTCTGAAGAGAGTAAAGCAACAGGTGTGCTTTTGGAATCTCTTACAAGATTCTTCTTAAGTTGACACGACTGCTCATGATTAAGTATAGTGCCAAATAAGGTACTTAGGGTCATGAATTTCAGATCCTTTGAGAGTTTAAGACACATGGTATAATTGTCCCAACTTTCAGGAAGACATTCCAAGAATTTTGTCAGGATCTCGGAGTTAGCATAGGTCTTACCAACAGTTTTTAAATCAATAATTAAACAGTTAAAACGTTGGTGAACTTCAGAGAGAGTTTCATTCTTGACACAGATAAAGCTTTCATACTGTCTTACTAGGTTTATTCTCTTGGACTCTTGTACATCAGCAGTACCTTCATATTGAACACAGATTGTATCCCACATGGCTTTGGAGCTTTTGAGGTTCATGACAGAATGGTATACCTCATCAGGGAGAGCCATAGAAATGATAGATCTGACTTTGGTATCGATGGCCACCCTCTTCTTGTCATCTTCAGTCCACTGAGAGACTTCTTTGACGATCTTCCTTTCAAAAATGGCAGGAGTGGTAGTAGTGGCTGGAACAGGACCATTGATAATGAATGGAATATAGGGTACATTTTCTACATAATGAGGTATAGTGGGATCTACACCTTCTAGGAAAAGCATCATTCGATTCTTCCAGAGATTAAAGTTATCTCTACTGAATCGAGGAGGTTTAGCAAGAAAGTCATTATCTATGTAATTAGTGTTTGTGTTTTGAGCCATTTTAGAGAATAGCTAGGAAGAGAATAGTATAAGCAAGATCTTGTTTATTGAGATTAAACAAACTTCTCTGATACCACTGGTTGGTCCTGAATAGTTATACAAGTATTAGTTTGTAGAAGGGGGGTTGAATACAAACACAAATTTTTATCTTTCTAAATTGTTTTATTGAATAAATTAAACAATTTACAGCTTGTTGCGGAACAAGATTAAGTAGAAGACCTAATCTAAACAAACTATGAGAATTACACAGATTTCTTGCACTAAGAATAAGAGAGAAAGAAGTTAAGAAAAGTAAGGATAACTTTCTTAAGGCACTTAGAAGATCAGGGATTAGCCACCTTCAAAATGAAGGTGTTCCTCCTATTTATACTACATGCATTTAATGCATGTCAGGGGGACTTTACACGTGTCAGCACTTGGTTGGTTGCATGATTCTGACTTTTGCAAACATGCTTTTGGTCGTGTTGGTTCCGTTTTTACTTAAACAATGATATTTCTATCTATTAGTTCAAACAAGAAACAGTGTGGAAGCGTTTTACGAACTAACGGATATGTTTTGGTAGAAAGACACACAATATCAAATACACAGAGTGAAAATAACACAGATAATTAACTCAATGATTCACTGTATTTAATATCATAAGAACACCAAGAACACCGAAAGTATTACAAGAATTCTGCTCTAATGGTGTGTGTGTCATGCAAAGCTTAATAGAAGATCTCAACATGAGTCTTCTATTTATACTACTTCTAAAGGGGACAAGGTGGAGACAAGAAGTACTAAGGTACAAAGACACTATCGTGGAACATAGACAGGTACAACATTGCTGTAGTGCGCCGCACTCTACAAAGACTGCAACCCATCAGAGGTTGACACGTGGAGGCAGTAGGGCGAGCCTTGTACGAATGATCTTCAGGATCTTCATACAACAGTAAACATGAGAAGCACGATCGTCTTTGTCTTGATCTTCATGTATTCTTCTAAGTCTTTAGTCTTCATACCACAGAGGTTCTGCCAAACATGACAGAGGCTCTGTGGCCTTGTCCTCTGTGAAGAGTCTTCTGGCGATTCTTCACTTCGGTCTTCTTGGAGACTCGACAGAGGCTTCTGTCGAATACTTCTATACTTAGCCTATTTTTCAATACTTCTTAAACAATAAAGATTGGAGCTAACAATATCCCCCTAAGTGTTGAAAAATAAAAAATTGAAAGGTGCATGGTTTTCTAGGCTAAGTACACGACAAGAGGTATTTGACCTCTGTAAAATATTTTCTTTTCATATACGATTATGCCAGAGGCATTTACATTTGATTACATGATGAAAGAAGAAGTGGCAGAGATTTGTAGACTAACTCAGACGTTGGCGTTTTGGATGTCGTTGAAACTTCTGTTGTCGAGTCCTACTTCTTTGAGCTCATGATAGATTCTGATGCAGAGGGTTCTGAAGTTGATGACGGAGTCAATGACCTCTATCAGTCTATCGGCGGAGGCTTTATCCATCAATTCCGTTCCTGTGTGCTCCATGAGGATGGCTCTGAATTCTGTCAAAGTACTTGTTGCATACTTTTGACAGTCCATCTCTAGGAACAGTCTCGACTTCCCAGCAGGATCTTGATAGACTAACCCAACCTTTGGAAATGTAATGATTGAGTTTGGTATGGCAGAGGATGGGCAGTCATCTTCTGGTGGTCCGAGACTTAGGTTTCTCACTCCAAGATCTCGTCCTACTTGGAAATCGACTAGGCTGTATAGCAGAAGTTTCTCACGCATGGCTTTCCTGATCACCCTGTAAGCCCTTCGATTTGCATCTGTTGTGAAATTCTGTTTTGTCCAGTTCAGAAGGTCGGGTAGGTCGTAGGGGCTTAAGTTCCTAAGGTCAGCATCTGAGAATTGGTTCTCGGTTCTGTCCATTCTTTTGACCATATAGATGTTGTAGAAGACCTTTGGTGTGGTTCTGGTGTGAGAGAACTTACAGTATATGACCTTGTCGATTTTGGAGATTGAGTAGACTTGGTTTACGGGCTTGGGTGTTGTTCTTGTGAAGATGTGATCGAGCTCAGCACAGAAGTCGGGGTCTTGAATGGATGGTGGCATAGAGTCTACGACGGTTCTGTTGTATAAGTACCTGTACACTACTTATTCCATCTATCGTGGGGGTGCACCAGGTGGAGGCATGGGCCAGCGCAGAGCATCCAATTGCCCTTTTATCTGGGCGACTCTGTCCTCTGTAGGTTTTGCCTTTGGATCCAAGACAGGTGTTTTTGATAGAGGGGGAATGCTGAAGGCCCAATCTTCTTCTTCAGGCTTGGGTGTGACGTTGGCGTCGAAGGCGCTTTTCATCAATTTCTCTGTTGGTTGATGCTTTGGCTTCTTCTTTTTAGGTTCCTCTGTCATGATTCCCTTTCCCTTGTCTTTTTCTTTAGGCTGTTCTGCTTGATGTGTTGCCTCTGTTGGTGGTGCTTTTGCTATTGTAGGGGTTGCCTCTGTAGGTTTTGACATTTGAGCTTCTGAGGACTTGGACAAAGGAGTTTTTGCTGGTGAGACTTCTGTACACTTGCTCAAATATTTTCTTTTGTGAGCTATAGTCTTGGTTCTGGTTTTGGTTTTGGGTGTGGGAGATAGAGGTTTTGTTTTGTATCTTCTGGTGTGGGGGATGGTAACTTAGGTTCTTCTGGTGTTTTTGTTTTGGTGATTGGGATGGTTGATCTTCTTCGGAGGATGTCAGGATTTGAAATTGTTCACGGGTTGGTACATCTTCTCCGAATATAGAGGTTGTTTCCACAGAGGTGGGTGTTACCTCGGTGGTCTTCTGTTGTTGATCTTGATTGGTTTCAGGTACTTGGGCTTGGATTTGTATTTCTTCAGGGGATGTATCCATAGAGGTGGTTGTTGCCTCTGTGGTCTGTTGTTGGTTTCTTTCTTGGGTTTGAGTTGGAGGAGCTTGGGAAACAGGTTCTGCTGAAATTGGTGGAGCTGGTAGACCTCTTGTTGCATCTTTCTCCCTTGTCTTCTCCCCCTCAGGATGATCTGATGAATCATCAGAATCATCATCAGAGTCATCCTGACCCCTGTCTTTGGTATCCTCTGCCCTGCACGATGCTTCTGGTTTCTTTGGAGGAGTGGCACCTGCAGCTATCATTTTTGCGCATAGATCATCGCAGAGGCTGAGGAGGGTATGGACCTTTGCTTCTGTGTTGAAGCGCATTTTGCCGACACTTCTGCAAAAATCTTTGACGTAGTTGGCGTTAGTAGCAGTGAAGGCTCTGATGAACTCTGTGACCTGATCAAGTATCCCTTGCCCAAGCTCTGTGAGTTGTGCTCTGGTCATGTAGTCAGAAGGCTTCATGGCTAGAGTTTCTCTCGTAGTATGCTCTTGGACTTGCTCTAAGGCCTTTTTAGGTCTTCTAGAGTTAGGCCATTATAGGTAGAGGATAGCTCTTTCTTCAGCTTTTCAATCAGGTCTTTGACAGAGCTTTGGAAGGCAGAGGATGTGGCTTTCTCGAACTCAGCGGCATCAGAGGTAGCAGAGGTTGTAGCAGTTCACTTCATCTGGGCTAAGGCATTTTGCACCTCTGTAGACAGGTTGTCCATTTTGGTGTTTAGATCGGTTAAGGCCCTGGATGTAGTATCTGCAAAAGAATCAAAAGAGCTTTTCAACTCTTTCAATATGTTATCCACAGAGGTGACAAGGGTTTGGAACTCATCTCTTTATACTTGTAGACTAGGTGTAACCTCTGGGGGAACACATGCATCCCCATAGTGAGTCTCTGTTCCTGAGACGCCTTCTTTCGCTCCTGTTTGTATGTTGAGAGCGGAAGGACTTCCCTCTAATCCTTGAGCAGGGGCCTTTTGAGCCTCAGACTTTATGGAGATTCTGTTAAGGACATTGTCTTGATCCACTCCAGAGGTGGGTACAAGAGTATCTTTAAGTTGACTTGGGGACTTGTCTAGAGTCCCTTCGTCTTTGTGCTCACTATGCTCCTCTGAAGAGCCTTTTGGTCCTAAGTGTGTGCGTGTAGCAGAGGAAACAAATTCCTCTGCTGGGATGTTTGTTGTGATCTGGGGCAATTGATCACTTACTAAGGGTAAGTCCTTTTGAGAGGACTCCCCTGGAATGGTTTCCCCGGATAAGATTGGTACATAGGTAGAGAGAATTTCCTCTGTCCGGTCAGTTTGGGGTGGGGTCGAGCTGTGCTGCTCTTTTTCAATAACACCTTCTGCCACTAGACTGGCGGTGTTAGAAATATGGGTTGCACTGGGAATTGGTTGGGGTTGTGTGCTTCTTCTAGCTACGGCATCTTTTCTAGATTCTTCCTCGGTTGAGCATCCTATCACTATTTCACCGTCTATTGTCTCAGCCTCTTTCTCTGGGATGTAATAAGGGCAGATGCCTAAGATCAGGGTGTAGAGATCCGTAGTTTATCTGGTCATCTTCATCTTCATCGGATTCCAACATATCCTCTGTGACAACCGCTTCCTCTGGACTTCTTCTTAGAACATCATATTCGGGTTGGAGGAAGGGGTTCTGTAGTACTTCTGGTGTCTGGATATCCTTAGGGGTTTGATCATCTTCATCCAAGTCAGTGGAGATTCTGAAGTCCGATGCTTCTGTTGATTGAGTGGAGAGGGCTTCTACGTTCCAGCCAGAGGTGTCTAAGGAATCTGCAATATCGGGGCATTGAAGAAAGTCGTTGAAGTCACCTTGTTCTGCGTAGTAGATGGGAGTTGGGGATTACAGAGGCTGTTCTTGGGTTTCTTCTATTGTTTCTTCTTCCATTTCAACTCCCTCTGCGATGGTTTACAGAGGAGTGTAATGTTTCTAAGATTTCTTCTTGTGTTTCCTTCTCTTTGGTTTGGGGGAACCCTCCTCTGAAGACTTGTGTTTTCCTTTCTTCTTCTTTTCCTTTGGAGGAGGGGGTGCAGAAGATTCAATCATTGTTTCTGCTGGAGGGGTTTGATCGGTTCGTTGGGCAACACTGGTAGAGGTTCCTTTTGCAGATTTCTTTTTCTTGTGAGCTTTCTTCTACTTTGGAGTGGTTGTAGAGGTTTTGCTCTTCGAGGCAGAGGTTTATAATTGCCATCTCTGACGAAGGAAATTCTCCTAAATCTTTTCATGTTTAGTCAAAGCCACTGCCCATTCTTCATCACTCATTCTCTCAACTACCGGATCTCCTACAGAGGCTCCTAGACGCGGGGGTGTCACTGGACTCGGTTTAGGAGTCCGGTGATCGCGTATATAAGCTAGCTTAAGTTCTTCATCAGTTGCGTATCCTAGAAGCTCTTTCGATAGAGGTATGCAGAAGTCGTACCCAGCTTCATGTTCTGTTGGGGTGTTCTTGCCCATAGGGTATGTTTTGACGACAGGGCCCTCCATTGGCCATTCTTGTAATCGAAGTAGAGGTTCTAGTAGGACACCGAGAATCCTCTGATATTGTAGAGGGGGAAGATCTTTGTCTTTGGTTGAGTTTCCATTTGCCCTCTGTGCTAAAGTTATGTGGTCTATTGTGTTGATGATCTCCTGCATCATAAGGGTACCATAATCTAAGGGCGGGTCATAATAAACCCCAAACATTATGGCCATGATCTGGTGGGAGGATTGGTCAGGGCTACCAACTTTGCCAGTCAAGCATCTATTTAGGATGGAGAAGAGGGTATTCCACAGAGGGGGAAAGCTGTTTCTCTTGAAATCATTCCTCTTCTTTAGATGGGTGTTGTAGCCCAACATCTCTGCAAACCTGCAGAGTTCTTCATCTGATGGTTCATCTGCATACTTCTTTATGCCAAGAAGTCCTCTGGTCGGTAGGCTGAATTCTAGTGAGAACATGGTTCTGTTGAACTTGATTTCCAGGTATTCAGATTGGTCGGGTTTGGAGATGTATCCCTTGATTTGTCTATCTTTTGGGTCAAAATGGCAGCTCTGCCAAAATTGGTAAAGGTATCTGGCAGGGATCTTCTTCACATTCTTGGTTAATAAAGGGAACAAATAATGGTTTTCCAGAATGTGCAGAAGAATAGCATGTTCTTCCCCAAATGCAGTTCTCGAGGGAACAAGATAATGATTATTTGGTTTCAGGGGAAGAGCACGTTCAAAATGGTCATGTGCAAAGAAGTTTTGCAGGTGGGTGGTCGGAGTGAAAGCAACTGACTCACCAGAGTTGTCCTGTTCTAGGTTTCCGGCCAATTCTGGGTTCTGAGAGTGTTCTGAATGGGTTGGAGAGTTCGCCGGAGCATTGAAGGTGGAAGCCATTGCTTTAATCTTGAAGAAAAGAGTATAAATAGAGGAGTTGCAGGTTTTTGCAAGGTTCGCCGGAGAAGAATGTAGTAGTAAATGCGTAAAAAGGAATAGGAATGAAGGTAAACGGGGTTATATAGTGGGGTAGAAAACGGATAGAATTCCATGGTAAAAGTGAATTCAATAAACATTTGGGGTCCGCACTCGATTTTTACAACTGGGTTCAAGTTTCAGAAGAATGTGTGGAATGCACGTCCAATGAAAACATGCCACGTCAGAAGTGTCAGAGCACGATTAGACGTCGTGCGCAGCCCATTAATGCTTGGCGCGTGGGTGTTTCTACTTCTGAATGACTGTCACTTTACAGAAATAACCCACATGTTACAGAATTTCCTTAAAAAGCCAAGTGTCAGAATCGACAGAAGCTCTGTGGTGGAGTGAGCTCTATGATTTGAAACCTGCCTCTTTATCTCCTCTCAGCTTGCACCTTTACCAAAAACGTTTGAAAATTCATTGGAGAGGATCGATAGAATCTTTAGTACAAAATTTTCATCCACAGAGGCTTTGAGGCTCTGTCAAAGCCAGCAGAGGGTCTATGAGTGAAAATTTCTCATAACTAAATATTCATAAAATATTTTGATCATCCAAGGTTTTAATTGTTTTAAACATTGTTTTTAGGACATATTTGGAAATTAGTGTCCTAGAAAACTATTTCGGAGAAGGTTTTGTACGAGATACTCACTTTTTGAGTGTCTCGATTGGGCGACAGAGATTCTTTGGTGGAGTGAGCTCTTCGACCAAAAGAATTTCTTCCAGTGTCTTTGTGTGTGCATTTGTACGTGTGAATCCTTAAAGAGGACATTTAAGTTGATCGATAGAGTTCCCGTATGAAATTTGCAGTCATAGAGGATCTGGCTTACAGAGGCTCTGTTGAGCTCAGCAGAGGCTCTATGACCTTAAATTTCTCATTGCGGAAGGCTCGAAAATCTTTTTGATCATTATTGGTTTGGAATGTCTTAAACAGTGTTTCTAGGACGTATTTGGAAATTGGTGTCATAGAAAATTGTTTTTCAAAAAGGATTTGTACGAGATACTTACGTTTTGGCTCTCCCTTGTTCGACAAAAATCTTCACTTCTGTGAATGTGATTGAGCACAATTC
The DNA here is from genome assembly GCA_033807775.1 of Saussurea involucrata. NCBI lineage: Eukaryota > Viridiplantae > Streptophyta > Magnoliopsida > Asterales > Asteraceae > Saussurea > Saussurea involucrata. The sequence goes on from CM066326.1 coordinate 11,293,461, forward strand.
TTCTTTGGCTCCCCCTTGATTGATCAACCTCTGTGGATCATTTCAAGGTCTCCTTCTACTCCCCCTTGACCTATGCTTGGATCAAATGAGATAAGTAATGCACAGAACATAGATCAAAATCACCAGAGGTTTTGTGGAAATTGTCAGAGGCTCTGAGCAATCCCACAGAAGCTCTGTTGGGTACAAAACTTTTGGTGATTAAGAATTTACATACAGAAGAGTTTAAATATAGACATATTTACAAGAGGATCAAAACTTACTTACAGAGGATTCAACTTATGTTAATCATACCCAACTTACCCACCAAGAAAAGGAATCTTTTCTCATCAAGTGCCTTGGTGAATAAGTCTGCAAGCTGGTATTCAGTGGACACAAAGTGCATTTCGATTGTTCCATGTTCAACATGATGCTTCAGAAAGTGGTAACGGATATCGATATGCTTTGTTTTTTAGTGTTGTACTGGATTGGCAGAGATGGCTATGGCACTTTTTGAATCATAGAGAATGGGTATCTTGTATATGGTGTAACCATAGTCTGTCAGCAGAGTTTTCATCCACATAACTTGGGAGCAACAGCTAGCAGCAGCGACATATTCAGCTTCTGCTGTAGATGTAGACACACAATTCTGCTTCTTCGAAGTCCAGCTTACTAGTTTACCACCCAGGAATTGACAACTCCTAGAGGTACTTTTTCGATCAAGATTGCATCCTCCATAATCTGAATCTGTGTATGCTTTAAGACCAAAGCCAGAGTTCTTCGGATACCAAAGCCCAAGGTTTTTTGTTCCCTTAAGGTATCTAAAGATCCTCTTTACAGCAATAAGGTGGGATTCCTTTGGGTTAGCTTGGTATCTTGCACAGAGGCATGTGGCATACATTATGTCGGGTCTACTTGCTGTTAAGTATAAAAGGGACCCAATCATACCTCTGTAGAGCTTGCACTCTACAGATTTGCCATTTGGATCTGAGTATAACTTGTTTCCAGTGGCCATTGGGGTCTTCATTACAGAGGCATCAGAGAGACTGGATTTTGAAAGTATGTCAGAGACATATTTAGCTTGATTTATAAAAATTCCCTCTGATGATTGTTTTACTTGGAGTCCGAGGAAGAAGGTTAATTCTCCCATCATACTCATTTCAAACTCACTCTGCATGAGTTTTTCAAAATCTTTGCACTGTTGTGCATTTATAGACCCAAAAATAATGTCATCCACATAGATCTGTACAAGCAGAATCTCATCACTTTTCTTTTGTAAAACAAAGTAGTATCTGTCGTACCTCTGTCGTAATCATTATCGAGAAGAAAGGTTGAAAAACGTTCGTATCATGCTCTTGGAGCCTGTTTCATTCCATACAGAGCTTTGTCGAGATAGTAGACGTATTTTGGGTACTTGGCACTTTCGAACCCTGGTGGTTGCTGAACGTATACTTCTTCTTCGATTTTGCCATTCAGAAAAGCAGATTTTACATCCATTTGAAAAACTTTGAAACCTCTGTGGGCTGCGAAGGCTAAGAAGATTCTTATAGCTTCGAGCCGTGCGACAGGGGCAAAAGTTTTGTCGTAATCAATGCCTTCTTCTTGGCGATATCCTTTGGCCACCAATCTCGCTTTATTTCTAATAACCACCCCGTCCTCAGCCTTCTTGTTTCTGAAGACCCATTTAGTCCCTATTACTTGCTTCCCCTTCGGCAGAGGAACAAGGGTCCATACCTTGTTTCTCTCAAACTGCAGAAGCTCTTCTTGCATAGCATCTACCCAGTTTGGATCATCTAGGGCTTCAGAAATGCGTTTTGGCTCGATCACACTGATAAAATTTGTAAAGAAACAAAAATTTGCAGTGGCTGATCTTGTCTTGACTTTATCAGAAGGATCGCCAATGATTTGGCTCTGAGGATGACTCATAGTCCACTTGGTAGTCCTGGGGAGATGGTCATTTGCATCATCAAGTTGACCCTCTGTGGTTGCATTTGTCGGTTCTGGTGCAACCTCTGTTGTTGATGGCACTTCTGTGCTTGAACTTGGTTCATTAGCTTGTTGGATTATTGGGATAAGAGTTGGAATGGGTGCCTCTGAGGATGTAGAGACTGAGTCCTCATTTCCCTCTGGTATTGGTTCCTCTGTGGTTGTATCTTTGGTTGTTTCATCTTCTATTGGCTCCCCCTCAACACGTGCATCTGCATGATTCACAGAAGAGGATGAAGTATTTATTGGACCAGTTAGAGATATACCTGACTCAGTCTGGTTGGAAGAAGATGTTTCTCCAGAGGCCCTTGCAGCTCCGTCAGAGGAATCAATATCATCATGGAACATCTCTTCAAATAGCAGATTTAGGTCTGCTTCTTTTGTGGATGAGATGCCAGAGGATTCCTTTTTGAGACCGAGTTCTGAACTGATTTGTTCAGAAGTCTTCTGAAAAGAATCGTCAAAAGAGACATTTATGCTTTCCACGATAGATCGAGATCGCAGAAGATATACTTTGTAAGCCTTTGAGGTGGCAGAGTATCCTATGAACTTTCCTTCATCAGCTTTCACATCGAACTTTCCTCTTGCTTCTCTATCATTTAAGACGAAGCACTTGCATCCAAATACATGGAAGAACTTGATGTTTGGTCGCCTTTTGTTTATCAGATGATACGGTGTCTTGATGTGCCTCTTGACTATGGATGATCGATTTTGGGTATAGAAAGTTGTTGATATAGCTTCTGCCCAGAAAGAGATTGGTAATCCAGATGTTGTCAGCATAGTTCTTGCAGCCTCCACAAGCGTGCGGTTCTTTCGTTCAACCACGCCATTCTGTTGTGGGGTGCGTGCAGCAGAGAAGTTCTGTGAAATGTCTTCTTCTGTAAGATAGGCTTCAATGACAGAGTTTTTGAATTATGTGCCATTGTCGCTTCTTAATTTCTGAATCCTGCACCCATATAGAACTTGGATTCTTTTCATTAAATTTATCAGAATGTTTGGAACATCTGATTTCTTTCTGACAAATTCAACCCATGTAAATCTTAAGTATTCATCGATCAAAACAAGTATATATTTCTTGCCACCTAGGCTCTGTGTAGCGATTGGACCGCAGAGGTCAACAAGAAGCATATACAGAGGCCTAGGGAAAGACACATCAGTCTTGCCTTTATGGGAAGCTCTTTTGAGTTTTCCCATTTCGCAAGCAGAGCACAAATGATCTTTATTAAATTTGACATTTGGCAGACCTTTGACTAAATCAAGTTTGACAAGCTTGTCTAGAGTATGAAAGTTTAAGTGGCAGAACCTGTTATGCCATAACCAGACTTCTTCATTTTTACAAGCAACAAAGCAGAGCTTATCTTCTTTGTTCTTGACGCTGAAGTTCATAAGATATAGATCTCCCCTTCGTTCAGCCAGCAGAAGTTCGATTCCAGTATTTTCTCCTTGCAGAGAGCAGAAAGTTCTTTTGAACATTACATCAAAGCCAGTATCGCAAAGTTGGCTAACACTTAGAAGATTGTGCTTTAGGCCATCCACATATGCAACTTTGCATACTTCAATCTTTTCCTTTTTGATGACTCTGTAGCCTTTAATGTATCCCTTTTTGTTGTCTCCAAAGATTACAGATCCTCCATCTAGTTTGTCTTTGTAAGAGGATAGTAGACCTATGTCGCCAGTCATATGCCGCGAGCACCCGGAGTCAAGATACCAGATCGGCACATACTGCTTCTGTAAGACAATTAGAGATTTTTAGGTACCCATATCTAAATGGGTCCCTTTTTGTCAGAGGTCTTCAAGGTTGCCTTAGCATCCTTGGGTTTGGTTTTAACTTCTGTTGAAGAACCATTTTGTTTCTTCTTTCCCTTAGATTTTGCATTCTTTTTGGGTAAAGAGAGGAAACAGTGTCGGCTAGTGAAGTGTTGGTTCAATTTATATATGAGATCAAAACAATGACAGTAATGAATTTGTGAAACGATTTGCTTGAACTTTTCATTGAAAAAATTGAAACATGGTATAGAGGCTTTTTTTTTACAATCTATCCTAGCACTAGACTTCCTATTACAATAAGACCTATGTAGACTAGATTTCTGTTTTGAAAATTCTCTTTTTGGAGTAGCCTTCTGTGGACCCCTTCCTCTGTGGTGAACTTATGCAGGTTTCACTGTCACAGAAGAAAACGATTTGTTATTTTCAACCCACTTACCCTTTTGTTGCCAAGTTAATTTCTCTTTAAAAGGCCTAAAAGGTTTAGCTTCTTTTGAATATTGAGAGGACATTTCCTTTTCAGGTTTTATTTTCTCAAGCTTGAGAGAGGTTTCGGCTTGTATACACTTTTTCACAAAATTCGGGCAAATAGGAGCACTTGTGGTTATCTCCTTAGGAGTAATTATTCTGCTAAGAATTTCAGAGGGAAGTTTGAGTCCTTCTGCTTCAGAAGGAACTATTTCTGATTCAATTGAATTAGTCTCAGAATCGACAGAGGATGAATCGTCCTCATATACAGAGGATGAATCGTCCTCATATACAGAGGTTGAGTCACTTAGATCTCTGTCGACAGAGGTTGGATTTTCTTAGCAAGTCCCAAACTCGCTTTCTTCCTTTCTTTCTATGAGATTATCTTCCAAGTCAATAGAAGTGTCTGTTAAAATTTTATCAGAGAGATTTTGATCGACAGAGGGTGTACAGAAGTTTTCATAAAAGTTATTTTCCCGATTTCCATCAACTCCTTGTCAGAGATATTTTTAGGTTTTTCATCTGAAGAGGTAGGCTTGAACTCAGGTGCCTCTGTCGATAGTTTCTTTTCAGAGTTTATCATGCAGACAAAAGCGACATGTATTTGAGTCTTGGGGTCACCAAACTTGAAGATTCCTATCTGATCTTGTGTTCTCAGATACTTCTTAGGTTTGGACTCTCTTTTGACAGAGATTGAAGGTGATAGATCTGTGTTTTGATACCACACATTTATCATCTTCAGAGGTTTCCTCTCGTGAGGTTCCCCAGAGACTTTTCGCCTTTTACTTACAGAGAGTAGATTTGGAAATCCAGGTTTTCTTGTACTTCCAATATGAAATAGAGAGGACAGAGATTTATCCTTTTTGGTTCTAGTATATGGGTCTATATCACAGAAGCCAATTCCCCGTCTCCCTATTTGTGTATTAATTTTCTCGTACACCTTCTGTACATCTTGATATTTCTTGATTAAAATATCTCTTCTGAGTAGATCCTGACAGAGGACTTCTCTTTCCTTTTGAAAATAATTTTTAAGAGCTAGGATATTCATTATGTCGCTCTCAATATCCACAAGTTCTTTAGATTTAGCTTTTAAGGTAGAATTGAGTTCAGAATTCTTTTCTTTCAAAGGATTTAGGTGTTTGTTCCAATTTCTTTCAATTTCTTCCTTTTCTTGAAAAACTTTAGCCTTTTCTTGAGTTAGAAGTCTTGCTTATCTCTCAAAGAAGGTAAGTTTCTTCTGAACACTTTTGCAGGTTTTTTAAAGTTCTGTGTATTCAATGTTTAGTTTAAGCAAATCATCTTCTGCTTGATTAGAGTAAGAGTCAGAAGTGGATACCTCACTATCAGAGTCGAAGGAGCTGACTTCTGCCATTCCACAGAACAAGGCGTTCTTGTCGCCTTCATCAGATGATTCGTCTGACAGCCAGTTCTCCTGATTCACCATTAGCGACTTCTGAGCATAATAATCTGCTTTCTTTTTGTAGAAAGCAGAATCCCTCTATGGGCGGTTTGGTTTGCTCCTGCAGTCAGCAGCATAGTGGCCTGGCTTGCCACAGTTGAAACATCCCTGGTTATGGGGAGCGTTGGCAGCTCTGTCGTCAGACCTCTGCGGTCACCATCTCTGTCACTCTTGTCATTTGACCTCTGTTGGTCATTTGTTCCTTCTCTTCCCTGATTCCTTGAATCACCATGATCATCTCTTCCATTGCGTTCATAACCAGACTTCTTCTGGTATCCTCTCCTGAACTCCCGAGTCAATAGAGCCAAAGACTTTGCTATTGAGGCCATAGTTGCCTCCTCTTCTTCCACCACCTCCTCCTCTTCACTATCAACGACCAATACCCTCTTCTTCTTCTCCTTCTTTTCTTCCACAGATTTCTCCTTCTTCGGCTTCTCTTTAGCTTCTGTAGTTTTACCAACAAGTGCAAGGGGTGTACTTACTTGAGCTTTTGCTTGTGCAATTTGAGGTTCTTGGGCTGCCAATGTTCCATAGAGATCTGACAGAGTCCAGCAGTCTAAGTCTTGATTAGTTTGCAGAGACATAGACAACTGGAGCCATTCTTCATTTAGGCTCTTTAGGAACATGACGTTGTTTCCTCAGAGGTTTTGTGAATCCCGAACTTTTTGCATTTATTGATCAGAGAGTTGAACCGGTCGTATGTTGACTGCAGAGATTCTGTCGACAGAGCTTTGAATGCATAGTATTCATTGATGGATTGGGCTCTGCGGTTCTTCTGAGTTTTGGCCCCTCCTTCCAATTGTTTCTCCAGTTCCTTCCATATATCGTATGCAGATTCACACGCATCTAGGGATTGGAAGAGGTCATTGGGGATAGCCATTATCAGAAGTCTTTTGGTCTTCTGAGCAACTTCATATTTTGCCCAATCTGGATCGGACCAGTTATCCTTGGTCTTTGGTTTCTCGTGCTCAGGAATCTCTGGCGTGTCATCTGTGGCTGGTACTCGAGGTACAGTGATCATTGGTACGAAAGGAGGGTTTTTGATATAGTAGACGAGTTCTTTGTCAGTACCCTCGAAGAAGTGAATCATTCGTATCTTCCATTGAGGGTACTCATCTCTGAGAAGAGTGGGTGGCTTGGTTAAAGAACCAGCGGTGAAGAAGTTATTTGTTTTTGCCATTTTGAAAGAGGTTCAAAGAATACCAGAAAACAGAGTATTAACTGCAAACTTTCAGATGATGAATTGGTTGCTTCGAAAAGTGTTTATAAGCTTAAAAATCTTGAGCAATGCACTAGAATGGAGTTTTAACCTAAGAAACAAGTTCTGTAAGCTTACCAAGGTCGAACTAGTCGAAAATGGCAGAAAAACAGAGTCTGTTGAAAAATATTAAGAACAGGTTAAAGACAAACCAAGTTTCTACCAGAAATCATTGTAAGAGATGATCTCTTGATATAGAAAATCAAGAACGGCTCTGATACCAATTGTTGGTTCCGTTTTTACTTAAACAATTATATTTCTATCTATTAGTTCAAACAAGAAATAGTGCGGAAGCGTTTTACGAACTAACAGATATGTTTTGGTAGAAAGACACACAATATCAAATACACAGAGTGGAAATAACACAGATAATTAACTCAATGATTCACTGTATTTGATATCATAGGAACACCAAGAACACCGAAAGTATTACAAGAATTTTTCTCTAATGGTGTGTGTGTCGTGCAAAGCTTAATAGAAGAGCTCAACATGAGTCTTCTATTTATACTACTTCTAAAGGGGACAAGGTGGAGACAAGAAGTACTAAGGTACAAAGACACTATCGTGAAATAGTGACAGGTACAACGTTGCTGTAGTGCGCCGCACTCTACAAAGACTGCAACCCATCATAGGTTGACACGTGGAGGCAGTAGGGCGAGCCTTGTACGAATGATCTTCAGGATCTTCATACAACAGTAAACGTGAGAAGCATGATCGTCTTTGTCTTGATCTTCAGGTATTCTTCTAATTCTTTAGTCTTCATACCACAGAGGTTCTGTCAAAGATGACAGAGGCCTTGTGGCCTTGTGCTCTGTGAAGAGTCTTCTGGCGATTCTTCACTTAGGTCTTCTTGGAGACTCGACAGAGGCTTCTGTCGAATACTTCTATACTTAGCCTATTTTTCAATACTTCTTAAACAATAAAGTTTGTAGCTAACAGGTCGCATGATGAGCAGTATAGTGGCAAAGTGGTTTGTACGATTCTGGACAAAGGCATGTCCTTCTGACAAATCATATAAAAGTGTGCAAGGGGATAAAACAAACATTTCTTGTAGAGCAGGCTTCATGATCAGCGATCGCTGAGTTGATCTTCTTCAGGGAGGCCTGAATGAAGGTCAGCTCTCGTTGAAGTCTTCTACTTGAAACATCGCGTGTTGTGGATAAGTCTTGGTTTCACTGATATCCGCATCAGATTATTAGTAGACTTGTCACTTGTTCATTAGCTTGTCTTCGATTCAGCGATGAACTCTTTTGTCATGAAACTTGTCTTCAGGGATTACAAGCAAACATTTACAAAATAATCAATCAGTGATCATCAGCTAAACTGAACAGGCTCAGTTGTCGCTGATGTACATTTATCACTGAGGAATAAATTAAGAGTGGTGGTTTCACATCAGTGATACTAAACAGACTTAGTATATATTTTATGATGGTGAAACACTGATACATAATGTTTACTTATAATTTTCACTAAGTGATTCTAAGGGTCATCATCAAATCACTGAAGGGTTTAGATCAACTGCTTTGGATTAAAAACGTTTCAAATTTCTAATCTCAAAGCTTGGCATGTTGAACATGAAGATTTGAATATTCATAGTATTCATTCAATCAGTTGAAAATTTCTATTTTTCATTCAAGTTTATTATCTTGATTGCAAAATATTAATTTTCGTCTTATTGAATTTTTATTATGTTCATTCAAAAGTTTATGTTTTTGTAGTACACAAAGTTTGTTTCAATCTTTACTTTTGTTTGTAAATTTCTATTTCTTATTTTCTTCAAGGTTTCTGTGAAAATAATGTGTTTGCTTGTGTTAAGGGGGGGAAAGTGAAAAGATATTGATCATTGGTAAAGGGGGAGCATGATATTTCACTCAAATATGTGTTGCTCATATCATATCTGAGTCTATGTGCAGTTGATTCTACATGTCATTGAAGATGAGAGTAAGTCTTCTGATCTGAATTTTTGTGAAAACTTTTTATGATGTAAACATAATTTTGAAAATTCTATGCATCATTTTAGGGGGAGCAAAATGATTTGTAAAATTCATCTGAAGAATACCAGTTAAAAGTTGGACATCTTTTAACTTGGAAAATGAAGTTTTGAAAAACTTTGAAAAAGTTGAAAATTTTGATTTTTCAGAAAATGTCTAAGTACAAGTAGTTGTCGCTCAAGACTTAGGCGATAACATTTTCTCATCGCATAAGTCTTGACCGAGAACTTCTCTCATCGCACAAGAGGTATCCGATCAGAACCTTTCATCGCATAAGTGTCTTGCGATCAGATGATGTGAACAGTGCTCATCGCACAAGGGTTGTTCGAGAACATTGATAGCCTTCAGCGCATACGTTTCATGCGATGAAGATGAACTTCTCGCCCATCTTTCAGGCGATAAGTTGACATGTGGAAGGTCAAACGTTTGGACCAATCGATTCATGCCACGTGTCACGTTCATCTAAGTTCTATAAATAGTGTGGTTTTTGAATCAGTTATCTATTTTCGAGAACTCTTGAAACCCACTCTGTGCTCTCAAAATATTTCGTGAAAAATCGTGATTTTGTTGTTGTTTTCTGTTCGACTTCAGTTAGTTTCACTTAAGGTTAGTTCATCGATCACTTGTACTTCATTATTTACTCTTTCTAATCATTTTTCATGAGTTTTTATTGAATTTACAGTCGAAATATATGACTGTTCATATTCATCGTCGATTTTCATTCGTTGTGTTAGTTTTAATGCCAAACGATGCTAAGATAGGTTAAGTCTTAGTTAAACGACAATAGGGTTACTTGTGTTTGTGCTTATTTGTTCACTTCATAGAAATTTGGGTTGAGTTTTGTAAATCCAAGATCTTTCAAGATAGAGGGAGAAATTCAAGTGAGAGAAAGTTTGTCATCTCTATTAAGAACTGTTATGTTGCAAAAGCTTACAAAAGGTTTATATACCCTTGACTATTACAAAGTCAAACTAAAGGAAAGTAAGCTAATATATAAGAAGCCTTGATTACAACATATTATAGCATTAACAATCTCCCCCTTTGTAATCAAGGGCGCTCGAATCTTCTGTGTTGGCGATTCTTGCCAATCAAAATCTCCAAGCGTCTTAGAGTCAACCGAAAGTTCAATCTTGTATCAATCGTCTCTATTGCTCTCCTCAAAAGTCTGATCTCAGCATTATCAACCTGGTACAAATTTCTTCTTGTCTCCAATAGCTTCTCCAAAGCTTCCTTCAATCTATGATTTAATTGTAATTGGATAATCTTCAAAGTACCATCTGAATACTTACCAATCTCATCAAATCTGAGAAAGCGTCTAACACCAGATTGATCTCTATACACGACACCATAAGGATCTTCAAGAATAGTGAATAGTGGATAGCTGTCAATATTTGGTAAATCTCTATCAGGTCTTCTTACATTGACAACTGGTTGGAAGCTTTCGATAGCAAGTTGGAAGTCAAAGCATCTATAGAATCTAACTTGTCTTCGTAAGAAACGCTTGACTGCTTCCAAAGCCCTGAGGATATCATCAGTGCGAACAGGCATATCTCGAAATTGATGATACATTACCTCAAAGTCATCAATTGAAAGATCATTGAAGTCTGCTTCAGAAAACTGATATCTCTGACAGTCTTGACGTTCAACGTAAAATATAGGATACCAAATTCTGACGAAACTAGCTATCTCCACCTTAAGTACCCTTATGATTCCATGCTTTGAGAACACCAGAAGTCTTCCTTTACGAATACATTTGATAAACATCAGACATTCGTATTGATACCAGGTCGGTTCTTTCTCAATCCCCAGAATGGCATGAACATTAACTCTCCTTCTTTTCTTGACATAAAAGTTGCGTTCTGAGTCTTCAAGAAAAGCAGATCTCATTCTGCTGACTTGAAATTTTTCTTCAAGTCTTTGCAATCGTTGTTGTCTATCCAAAGCTGGACCTGGTTGAAGAATGCTAGGTGGAACATTCAGAAACGGATCAGGAACCTCTTGATTTGCTCTAGACGACTCACCCTGAATAAAAGTATTTTTTGGAATAGTGGTGGTCGGAGCTGGAGAATCAGAAACAACTAAAGGAATTGGATGAACAGAAATTTCGGGACCTTGAACTGGTGACTGTACTATAGGAGATTGATGACTCGCATCTTCATTATCAGAAAGATCTCCATATAGCATATTAACAATGTTAATGTCTTTTTCATCAACTTCTACATCCACTTCAGTATCTGAGATGACGATAATATCATCTTGATCTTCTTCTTTTATCTTCCAGAACTTATCAAACTTTCTCTGGACGTCATCATCAGAATCTATCTCGACATAGTTGGAGAAGAAGTTGCGCATATCATCATAATCTTCAGACTCATGCACGTGAGAAGTTTCCTGATTTTCTATAGACACCGGTGCAGAATCTGGATCTACATACACCACGAGTTGCAGATTATTCACAAATTCTGGCACAACATAATTAATCTCGGAAGCCATTGCCGTCAAATCTATTTCATCTAACAACTCATCAACTATACTTTCTGGATGAGCTTCTTTCTCTCTTTCTTCGTTTGCCCTATCCTAATTTGCCGTATCTTCAACAACTTTTTCAGCAGAATCAACATGTACAATTTCTTCTACTCTTTGTCTCTTTGAACTCTCCCCCTCATGGCCTTGATGATCCGAATCATCTTGGTCATGTCTTCGTTTAAGAGACGAAAGAGCGGCAGTATGACAGGTTTCTTCATACTTTGCTACCCGATTAGAAAGTGTAGAGAGTGCTTCCGTCATCAAAGTTATACCTGTTTTAATATCGGATAAGCTAGTATGGACTTCAGATCTGAATGAGTGAAATTCTTCAGTCAAGGAAGAAACTCTAGTTTCAAGTACGGAAGTCTGAGTCGTAGAGGAAGGCCGAGGCTAATTCGGTTGGAAATCCCGAAGCAGAGTAATCAAGTCCTTGTCTTGATGCTCCGGAGGTGAAACCGACAATAAACGTGCATAGAAAGCATCCGAAAGTTCCGTCAACGAAATATCCGCAAGATTTTGACGAGAAGAAGGTGGATCTTGAACAGAGGGAATAATAGGCGGTTGAGGAACTGGACGACCCGACGGTTGAGATGACGGTTCCTGAATAACAACTCCAGTCGGTCTTCTTAGAGGAATCTCAAAAGGAATTTCAGGAATTTCTGACATCTTCCCTTTGCCTTTCAGCACCGCCTTCGTTCTAATTAACTGTTCATCTCTTTGAGCATCCATCCGTTCTCGCATCTGCCTTAAAAACTCATCACCTGCCATGGTACCTGACGTTCCTTGAACTGTATTTGTTGCTTCTTGAACTGAATCAGTAACTTCTTGAACTGTAGTAGTAACTTCTTGAACTGATGCCCTGGCAGCTCTAAGATCGAGCTCATCTACTTCAATATTCACCACGTTTGGGTTTATCGGAATAGTCTCTGAAGTATCAACCGTGTTCCCTTCCAAAAAATCTCTTACAGATGAATGTTCGGCCTCAACAATAGGTTCTCTAAACACCGATTCACTGAAATTCATACCACCACCATTTCCATCATTATCATCATCATTATTATCATCATCTGCTTCATCTTCATCATCTGCTTCTTCTTCATCATCTGCCTCTTCATTACTATCATTATCTTCAGAACTGCTTGATTCAACTTCTTCTTCACTTTGATGTTCTTGATCTTCTTGTGCAGTTTCATCCTGAATATTCTGAGGCTGAAGTTCTATGCCATGCTCTTCACAGTAGTCAATAACCGCTTCATCTTCTGGATCAGCATATTTCTGAATTAGCTCCGGAGGAATAGGCATGAAATGATCAAACGGTCGTTTAAGATTTTGAATGTATCCCATAGCAAAATCAGGAGCAATAGGCCAGTTAGATCTTCGTGGAATCTCCTTGTTACTTCTTAACATACTCCATACGATAAGCACTAGAAACCGTATAAAAGGCAGGAAGCTACGATGCTTGTTCGTAAACTTTGAGTGTACAATCTCACTCAGCTCGGTCCAAAAAACAAGAGCATAATCGACATGAAGATCATGTATGATGGCATAGAAAAGACGTAAGAAATGAAGACTGGCATTGTCTGTACTAGAATGCTTAGCAGTCAAACATCTGATGATAATCGAGAATAATGCATACCAGACTGGTGGAAGACGATTCTTCTCAAAATCACTCACCATCGTCAAATTACCAACATAACCCAACTCCCGAATACCAGCTAACACAACTTCTTCTGAAGGAAAGTCTTCAAATTCTGTAAAACCTGGTCTTGAGTTAGCTTCTGGAAGACGGAAAATTAACCGAAGACGTCTATAATCCAGAAACGTCTCAAATTGATCTATCTCAATCACAAAACGAGGACGTGTAACATTTTCTATCTTCCGTATTGAGTGCCACGCTTGTTGTAGATTGTAACAACCCGGTTTCCCAAACATACAACAAATAACATAACATGCATACATATCATTGATTTAAAACAAAAGTTACATAACAAACCAAGTACGGTCCCTTCGGTCTCATAAATTACAAAATATATATAAAAGCCTCCTAATCGTCACGTTCTACATACTGCTATTATTCTTTACACTCAAGCCATCACACTCCATACACTAAAAAATTAAAACAACAATAATTAAACACGCCCTTCTATATCTCTAACACAATTATCAAATATTTTTCTAACACAAATAATAAAATTGAAAACACACAAAAAAATCGGTTTGCACCGAAGTCAGATAACACCTTAGCACGTATAGAGTTTATAGAAATATACCTGTCTTCATATCTATCCATACGTCGAGTCCGATCTGCCACTCTGTTGATTTTTATAGAGTTAATATACACATAAGCACATACCCCATATAATAAGGTATTCCAGTCCAACCATGCACCTGTAAGATCACAATTACACTGGTCAGGTGTAATCTGAAATTACCTTACATGATGTTCCTTCTACCTTTTATACTTAGCATCCCAAGGTTCTAATATATCAAGGACATCCTACTTCACATGCAGTTTAAGTCTAGGTACGGGTACAAATACCTAAATCCCTTAAACTAGGGCTCTGATACCATTTGTAACAACCCGGTTTCCCAAACATACAACAAATAACATAACATGCATACATATCATTGATTTACAACAAAAGTTACATAACAAACCAAGTACGGTCCTTTCGGTCTCATAAATTACAAAATATATATAAAAGCCTCCTAATCAACATCCATCAAAAGCTTCCTACACTTCATCCTCTCCTGCCGATCCTTAACTTGGAAAACATATTTTTGAAAACAAAATGAGGGTTAGACCAAACGGGTCTAGTGAGTTAATTCCGGTCCTTTCCAAAATCATTATAAAACCTTTTATGTAAATCCTTTGTATCAAAATAGTTTAGATAAACCTTTGGTAATTCTTTCGTAAAATATAAACATACCACACGTATTTAAATACCAATCCAGACTCGTGCATCGTGTACATCTCATTCACCTTATTCCTCCACAAATGGCCATATTAGTTGGTAGCAAGCCAACTAATAAATCAACAACCGGTCCGCTCACCGGAACCCGGCTACCCGTCGGTCCGCACATCGGAACCCGACTACTCACCGGTCCGCACACCGGAACCCAGCTACACACCGGTCCGCTCACCGGAACCCGGCAACAAGTGCACTCGTGTAGTGCAAAGCTTATATAAATATAATATATATCTCATTACATCATATTGTCATTTATATACACATAATCATATTCCTACCACATAATCATCTCATATATATATATATACACATATATATATGTATCCCAGTTCAAAAATGTTTTAAAGCAAAACTCACCTCGATCGCTTATCCATAAACACTTCCAAGCTTTTCTCCAAAAGATGCAGTCTTTCAATCCAAATCCACAGAATCTGAAACAGATTAAATACAAATATCCCCTTACCATTTGAACACGTGAACTCTAGATAAATCTACCTAACTCTCGCCATCAAAACAACCAAACAGCTATAGTTTCCGGACAGCCCAAAGCTACCCGGACAACCCAACTTTTCCGGACAGCATAAAGAATCCGGACAACACAATTTATCCGGACAACACAAGGAATCCGGATGCCATCCGGTCTCTAAATCATCCGAAAACCATCAATCAAATCGTCCGGACTCTATCAACAACTTACCCGGACACCACCCAAGAATCTACCCGGATACCTTCATATCATCCGGACACCTATGTCGGTTTGGTACTTTTTACCCAGAAAACCGACTGAATTAATACCAGAAGTGTTTGTGATGTTTCTACTCCGATAGAACCCTTCTAAAAGCAATTACAAACACAAAATACAAAGGAACATACCTTAATTCACTTCCAAAGCTCACCAATTGATGTCTTAACCACAAAGCTCTTTCTTTCTTCTTCTTAGCTCCAAGAACAAACAAACACACATACCTTAGTTTAGATATTTCTGAGTTGTGACATATCTGAACTCCTAAAGGGGTAATATCAACCTATTTTCATTTTAAACCTTGAACTTCTCAATAATGACCCAAACACCCCTAAATTTATAATTTATCCAAACATACCCTAAACGTCTAACTTTAAAGTTAACTTTATTTAACGGAAAGGAGATTTTAACTAACGAACTTATCTGGGGTATTACATTATCTCCCCCTTAAAAGAATTCCGTCCCGGAATTCGGTTAAGCAATAAACGAGGGTAACTACTATCATGTCCTATCCAATGGTCCTTCACTCTGATCACTACATTCGACTACTTTCTCCCACTCTCTTCTCAACATAAAACACGTTTTCTCTAAGGATAGCACACTAGAAGGTACTCACTCTTAACGGATCCTATGAGCTAGCTTTCTTTCACCTCCAAATCAATCGCACGTACCCAATTTCAACAACTACTATACTTTACTAACAATTTCACCATACCTCATATCAGGAACTTAATCGAGTCAATCTGAATCACACTCAATGCTCGAAACAACTACACATTTTCCATTTCTCAAACGGTAATACTCCATTCTCTTATTCTTGAATAACACTACCACACACCGCCTAGACTTCCATACCTCTCCCCACATACTTTTGGCACCTCTACACAACTTACAAACAAAATTCCGAGCAGAGGTTTCCACTTATACTCACCCCATATCATCACAAATACACCACTTAATCTCACGAAATTCATTACTACTACACCTCGCACATTCACTAATTATAAACTGTCACCATCTTATCCACATCACCCCACACATTTAAACAATACCTTTCTTGATAGAGTCAACAATCACATTAAGTATAATCTTCACAACATACTAAACCGTCGCCTTCATGACAAGGTCAAGACTTCACACATTACCGTTACTCTCTACACATAATCGTCACGTTCTACATACTGCTATTATTCTTTACACTCAAGCCATCACACTCCATACACTAACAAATTAAAACAACAATAATTAAACACACCCTTCTATATCTCTAACACAATTATCAAATATTTTTCTAACACAAATAATAAAATTGAAAACACACAAAAAAATCGGTTTGCACCGAAGTCAGATAACACCTTAGCACGTATAGAGTTTATAGAAATATACCTGTCTTCATATCTATCCATACGTCGAGTCCGATCTGCCACTCTGTTGATTTTTATAGAGTTAATATACACATAAGCACATACCCCATATAATAAGGTATTCCAGTCCAAACATGCACCTGTAAGATCACAATTACACTGGCCAGGTGTAATCTGAAATTACCTTACATGATGTTCCTTCTACCTTTTATACTTAGCATCCCAAGGTTCTAATATATCAAGGACATCCTACTTCACATGCAGTTTAAGTCTAGGTATGGGTACAAATACCTAAATCCCTTAAACTAGGGCTCTGATACCATTTGTAACAACCCGGTTTCCCAAACATACAACAAATAACATAACATGCATACATATCATTGATTTACAACAAAAGTTACATAACAAACCAAGTACGGTCCCTTCGGTCTCATAAATTACAAAATATATATAAAAGCCTCCTAATCAACATCCATCAAAAGCTTCCTACACTTCATCCTCTCCTGTCGATCCTTAACCTGGAAAACATATTTTTTGAAAACAAAATGAGGGTTAGACCAAACGGGTCTAGTGAGTTAATCTCGGTCCTTTCCAAAATCATTATAAAACCTTTTATGTAAATCCTTTGTATCAAAATAGTTTAGATAAACCTTTGGTAATTCTTTCGTAAAATATAAACATACCACACGTATTTAAATACCAATCCATACTCGTGCATCATGTACATCTCATTCACCTTATTCCTCCACAAATGGCCATATTAGTTGGTAGCAAGCCAACTAATAAATCAACAACCGGTCCGCTCACCGGAACCCGGCTACCCGTCGGTCCGTACACCGGAACCCGACTACTCACCGGTCCGCACACCGGAACCCGGCTACACACCGGTCCGCTCACCGGAACCCGGCAACAAGTGCACTCGTGTAGTGCAAAGCTTATATAAATACAATATATATCTCATTACATCATATTGTGTCATTTATATACACATAATCATATTCCTACCACATAATCATCTCATATATATATACACATATATATATGTATCCCATTTCAAAAACGTTTTAAAGCAAAACTCACCTCGATCGCTTATCCATAAACACTTCCAAGCTTTTCTCCAAAAGATTCAGTCTTTCAATCCAAATCCACAGAATCTGAAACAGATTAAATACAAATATCCCCTTACCATTTGAACACGTGAACTCTAGATAAATCTACCTAACTCTCGCCATCAAAACAACCAAACAGCTATTGTTTCCGGACAGCCCAAAGCCACCCGGACAACCCAACTTTTCCGGACAGCATAAAGAATCCGGACAACACAATTTATCCGGACAACACAAGGAATCTGGATGCCATCCGGTCTCTAAATCATCCGGAAACCATCAATCAAATCGTCCGGACTCTATCAACAACTTACCCGGACACCACCCAAGAATCTACCCGGATACCTTCATATCATTCGGACACCTCTGTCGGTTTGGTACTTTTTACCCAGAAAATCGACTGAATTAATACCAGAAGTGTTTGTGATGTTTCTACTCCGATAGAACCCTTCTAAAAGCAATTACAAACACAAAATACAAAGGAACATACCTTAATTCACTTCCAAAGCTCACCAATTGATGTCTTAACCACAAAGCTCTTTCTTTCTTCTTCTTAGCTCCAAGAACACACACACACATACCTTAGTTTAGATATTTCTGAGTTGTGACATATCTGAACTCCTAAAGGGGTAATATCAACCTATTTTCATTTTAAACCTTGAACTTCTCAATAATGACCCAAACACCCCTAAACTTATAATTTATCCAAACATACCCTAAACATCTAACTTTAAAGTTAACTTTATTTAACGGAAAGGAGATTTTAACTAACGAACTTATCCGGGGTAATACATAGATAGACTTCTGGAACTCCATGTCGAGCTGTTAACGCATAACTGATCGGATGACCTCGAAGAATCGATAGAATAATCGGATTTATACGAATTCGGTCGAGATCTTCATAATGATTATTCGAAAGATATCGAATATAACTTGCTCGCGGAAATACATCGTCCGGAGTACTTCTTCTTGCAGAAAACTCAGCACCTGAAGATCTAGTAGATGGAAAAGGTTTGTCTCGAGAAACATGATCTGAAGGCTCATTTTCACCTTCTTGAACTTGATGATCTTGCTCATCATCTGAAGCCATTTATCCCCTAAAAATTGTGGACACAAAATAGAAACAGTAAGTAAAAAAAATATTAGAAAACATCAAAAACAAAAAAAAAATTCAAAAAAATGACCAAGTCAGAATTTCGCAAGCTAAAGAGGCGCAAAGTAAACTTTTCGCAAGCAACAGATGCGAAAAGTTAATTTTTCGCAAGTAACAGATGCGAGAAGTGAGTATTTCGCAAGCCTCAGTAGCGAAAAGTGAACTTTTCGGGTCCTGAGGATGCGCAAAGTAAGAAACTCGCAACCTTTGGTTGCGCAAAGCTCACTTGAATCAGATAAAAAACGTAAAAAAATTCAAAAAAATACACCAAATCTAAAAATTGAACTACTATATGTGATTAA
This sequence comes from Saussurea involucrata, assembly GCA_033807775.1. Taxonomy (NCBI): domain Eukaryota; kingdom Viridiplantae; phylum Streptophyta; class Magnoliopsida; order Asterales; family Asteraceae; genus Saussurea; species Saussurea involucrata. The sequence continues at coordinate 11,312,528 of CM066326.1, forward strand.
TAGAGGTCGAATCAGTATGTAAGCATAAGATAATCATAAATCGACCCTATTTAACCACATAATCAGTCCAAATTTCATTCAAACCCTAGAAATCAAAAAATTGAAGCAGAAGAACAAACGCACCATTCGAGAAATATATGAAATAGGATATGAAATCGATTACCAAATGATGTTCTAAACAAATGCTAACAGTCGAAATCATACCTGATTCGAAGAGATGAACTGAATCACCCGAAATCAAACGAAATATGCAAGAAATTGATGTGAAAAGTTCTCAGAGGAAAAGCTCTCAGAGGGAAAGTCAAAATTAGGTCAAAATGAAATATAAATTCTAAAAAAAATCATTATTTTAAAAAAATTCAAAAATGAATATTTTTGAACTTTTTCAAAAAAATGAATTTTCTCAAGTTAGACTCCTTTCACCCCCCCTACACAGATGCATTAGATATTTTCGGTTTTTAAAAAAATTGGCATTTGTAGAATATACCTGAAAATTATCTCAGAAATTCATACCTGAGCAATTTATCTGATTTGAAATTCGTGCACTGTCAGATATGTACCAAGCATCTGAAAAAATTTCTCCCCCTCAAAATGAGAACCTATGAAATTCTTCCCTTCAAAATAATAATCCATGAATTCACTCCCCCTCAAAATTTGCTTAGCTTTCGAAGTCACTCCCCCTCAAAAATAGCATTAACTCCACACATGACAGTATGAAAAATTTCACTAAACGATCAGTAGCGAAAATTGAAATACATTAAATTATATAACATAACTACTAACTATAGAATGTTTGAACACCGAACAAATAAAATTCAACTTAGTGAAAGTAGACATGTTTTTCAAACAAATGACATCAAATGTATGCTTTCGGATTCAGAAACAAGTCAGGTTTGCATATCAAGTTACAATTTGTTCAGTTTCAACCACTTATTAAATCTATTTGGTGTGCTCGCGTGTGAAATATGAGTAGCAACAATCAAATGCACATCTTCAACTTATAAGAATACTTTGCTCTTACTCACACTATATGACTGAAATCAGAATTTCCACAAATTTATAAGTTTATCGCGACATTGTAATTTCCCCAAGATTTAAGAGATGTGTGCTCATTGGCATATTTTATTTTGTGCACATTGGCATCTTTTTGTCAAAAAGTTTATTAAGACTAAGATACACCGTAAACGTAACTTTCTATCTGGTTCTATAGCAGGATTTGGATCAGCCAATTCCAGACCAGTTGGCCTTAGGGGCTAGGTGTCGAGCACCCCTTGGAATTTACTCTCCCAAACCAGAACGGCTACATCGATATATCCTAATCCCATCTGTACCAGTAGAACATGGCTTTCTATCTGATTCTATAGCAGGATTTGGGTCAGCCAATCCCAGACCAGTTAATGATCTTAGGGGCTAGGTATCAAGTACCCCTTAGGACTTAATCTCCCAAACCAGATAGGCCACAGGCACAGACTTTCAAACTTAATGATTATTTTTTTTATTGCATCTCAATCACTTGGTTATAAAACTTTGTGCTTCCCTCATATTTTCATTTCCATTCTTCATCCTGACAAATAGGCTTTGTAGGCATCGTATTCTATATAAGTCTAGATTTACACAGTTGTATGCATGAATCAAACTTCCATTCATGTTTTGCTGACCTTTCGATTTATTTCAGAAGCGAAAGTTGAAGCAAATAAAACTCAGATATCACAAAACTACTTGTAAAATCACCCTTGACACACATTTTATTCATTCAATGAAAATAGAAATATTTTCACTTCATTGAATTAAATTTGTGAAGGTTCAAACTTTCAAGTTCAACATGCCGAGTTTTGATAAAAGAAAATTAAAGCGTTTTTCATCCAATGCCTTGGTGAAAATATCGGGAAGTTGATAGTCAGTAGGTACGAAATATAATTCGATTGTATCGTTTTCCACATGATGTTTTATGAAATGATATCGCATGTCGATGTGTTTAGTCTTTGTGTGCTGAACCGGATTTACTGAGATGGCGATTGCGGATTTGCTATCACAGTATATCGGAATTGTCTTGTACAGCAACCCATAATCTTGTAACTGTGTCTTCATCCAAATAACCTGAGAACATCAACTGGCGGCGGTCACGTATTCAGCTTCAGCCGTTGAAATTGATACACAGTTCTGCTTCTTTGACGCCCAACTAATCAGCCTATCTCCTAGTAATTGTACATGACCCGATGTACTTTTCCGGTCCAGTTGACTTCCACCATAATCTGCATCAGAATAAGCAGTTAGTTTATAATCTGAACTCTTTGGATACCACAAACCTAAATATGGAGTTCCTTTCAGATATCTGAAAATTCGCTTGATTGCCATCCAATGAGATACTTTGGGTTTTGCTTGAAATCTGGCACACAAACATGTAGAAAATATTATGTCTGGCCTACTAGCTGTTAAGTACATTAACGATCCAATCATTCCTCTGTATTCTCGAACATCAACTTCTTTACCAACTGGATCTAAACCAAGCTTTGCACCATGAGCCATCGGAGTGTGAATTGTAGTGCTCTTATCCATTTTGAATTTCTTCAAAATATCAAAGACATACTTTGACTGGTTGATAAAGATCCCATCAGGTAATTGCTTGACTTGAAGTCCAAAGAAGAAATTAATTTCCCCCATCATGCTCATTTTAAACCTGGAAGCCATGAGATCAAAAAACCATGTACTCAAAGATTTGTTAGTAGCACCAAATATAATATCATCTACATAAATTTGTACTAAGCAGATATCATGATTTTCACGATAAATGAATAAAGTTGTGTCAATAGCTCCCTTGATAAATCCGGATACAAGCAAAAAGGTTGACAATTCGTCGTACCACGCGCGCGGTGCTTGTTTCAGACCATATAAAGCTTTATCAAGACGATACACATAATCAGGTTTATATTGACTAATAAACCCTTCTGGTTGAGAAACATAAACTTCTTCTTTAAGTCCCTCGTACAGAAAAGCTGTCTTGACATCCATTTGATATACGGTAAAGTCTCGATAAGCTGCAAAAGCAAGAAACATTCTGATAGCTTCTAATCTTGCAACCGGCACGAATGTCTCATCGTAATCTATACCTTCTTTTTGTCGATAACCCTTCGCTACCAAACGAGCTTTATTTCTCACAACAATGCCATCTTTATCCTTTTTATTCTTGAAAATCCACTTAGTGCCAATTATGCTTTTTCCTTTCGGCCTTGGAACAAGTCTCCACACCTTCGATGCTTCAAACTGATTTAGCTCTTCCTGCATGGCAATAATCCAATCCGGATCATTCAATGCTTCAGATACCTTCGAAGGTTCAACATTTCTTAAAAAACAAGCGAATAAACATTCATTTGGAGTTGCGGACTCGGATCTTGTAGAAACACTTGAAGATGGATCACCAATGATTTGATGAATTGGATGTGCTTGTGTCCATTTTGCTGTGTGAGGGAGAGGATCAACTGTCTCTTGAACACTTTCCAAAACACGAGAAGGAGGTTCAGGTATTTATGCTTCGCTTGAAGAAACAGGTATCACTTCTGGAGTTGGAGGAGATAACTCAACGACACTCTCAGATTCAGATTCTGGAACTGACGGATGATCAACAATCGGATTTTGGATCACTCTTTCATTAGGTTGAACAACATCAGTTTCTTCTTGAGTCTGTGATGTATTGATTTCATCATTTGTCACTAGCTCCACAACTTCAGGAGTCACTTGTGGTTCTTCAGAAACCACTGTTTGATTTTCAGGAACAGTTGCCTCGTGTTCAGGAACGACTGGAACTACATCATTGACAGAGTTAGTTGCAGCGGAATTAGAAGTAGATGCATTCACAGTTTCCTGATTTGACACATTAGAAATAACATCAGTATTAGTAGAAGGCACATCACTATAAAAATGCTCAAATAATAAATCAAGATCAGAAAGATTATTAGAAATAAAATTTGGATCCTGATTTGTCGGTTGTGAAACAAGTTCTGATTTGATTTGTTCAGAAGCTAAAATTCCTGATAATTCGGATTATGGTCCTGTTTGGCCAGAAACCATCTCTTCAGTTTCATCAAACTTGACATTGACACTTTCCACCACCTTTCTTGTAGAAGTAAGATACACTCTATATGCGGCTGAAGTTAGAGCATAACCAAGAAAATTTCCTTCATCTGCTTTCGGACTAAACTTGTTAAGATTTTCCCGATCATTCAACACGAAACATTTGCACCCAAAAGCTCGGAAATATTTTACATTTGGCTTGATTCCGTTCATTAGCTCATAGGGAGTCTTGTTGAAGCGACGATGAATAATTGATCGGTTTTGAGTATGACATGCCGTTGACACTGCTTCAGCCCAATGAGATAAAGGATGACCTGAATAAGCAAGCATAGTTCGAGCAGCTTCAACCAAGGTTCTATTTTGTCTCTCGCCAATACCATTCTGTTCAGGGGTTCTTGCGGCAGAAAACTGTTGAGATATACCATTTTCTTCATAGAACGCTTGAAGAACACTGTTCTTGAATTTTGTGCCATTGTCGGATCTGACAACTTTCACTGCTTTTTGCTTGTTAGTCTGAATAATCTTGATGAGGTTGATTAAGATATCTGGAGTTTCGTCTTTGGATTTCAAAAACTTCACCCAAGTATATCTTGAATAATCATCAACCACCACCAAAACATATCTTTTCTTCCCGATACTCTTCGTCTTCATTGGCCCACTCTTCGTCTTCGTCTTCACAGAAATCAGGTTTCGGCTTGTGAGGAAATTTCTACATTTTGCCCTTTTTGCAATCTTGACATAGATGATCTTTTTGGAATCTATGTGATGGAAGACCTCGAACCAATTCACCTTTCGCCAATCTATCCATGTATCGAAAATTAAGATGAGCAAGTCTTTTATGCCAAAGCCAACTTTGTTGAATTGTTGCTTTTGAAAGAAGACAAACATCTGAAGAAGAATTAACAGTTGTGAAATCAATAGTGTATAAATTGGATCTCCTCTTTCCAACTAGTAATTCTTTTCCGTCATCATTCTTTACAGCAACTCTTTTGCTCTTGAAACTGACTTCCAAATCTTTGTCACAGAACTGACCAATACTGAATAAGTTGTACTTTAGACCTTCAACATAGCTCACTCTTTTCACGGTTACCTTTCCTTGAACTACATCTCCATAACCTAGTATAGATGATGTTTCGCTATTTCCAAACTTGACACGTCCACATGCTTTTTCCTTAAAGTTAGATAATAAAGACTTATTGCCAGTCATATGTTTGGTGCATCCCGAATCAAGATACCACAAACGACTTGGCTGCACATAAGCACATCAAACAGATTTAGGTACCCATAAAGGTTTGGGTCCATTCTTGTTAGTCCTTTTCTTTTTAACGTCTTTATTATTATAATATACCTGGGAATTATAAAATAATTCATTAGTGAAATCCGTGTCCTAAGAATGAAAATTACCACCAGAATGACAACTTGATGAGTAACACAAACCATCATTTGAAATTTGAATCATTTGCTTTATTGAATAACGCAAAGACTTATTACAATTCTTATTATTACAAGCAAATGAATTCTTATTACAAACATCAACGTCTATGTCACTCGTATCAGAAGTTGAAGATTTTGGAGGTGTACTTTTGACAATCCAAATTTGCTTTCGCCGCTTTTTCATAGACCTGTCTGAAAAAGTAGAATGAGAAGAATCAGAAACATTTTCAGAATTAGGAGATTGAATCTTTGACTTTTTCTTTGACCTTCTTCTTTTACGACGTTTGGTTTTGTAAAAATTTGTATTTATCGTAAAAGAATCATCTATTTTCTCCGATTTAATAACAGATTCAGAAGAAAGAATTTTATTTAAAAAAATCAATCTTTGAAACAGTTTCTTTTTCATTCTCCTCGGAGTTATTTTCTTTTTCCTTTTCAGATTTATAAGACTTAGAATCAGTTTCAATGTTAGAAGAAGAAAAATTTTGTTTTTGATCAACATCCATTTTATCATCTTTTGAATCTGCTTGTACATTTCTTTTATCTTTATCAACAAAAACTTGTTTGACTTTTACATCTTCTTTGAGGCTAGAATTCATACAAGTAGAAAATATGTCACTTTCTAGCTCAGATAAGATGTTTTGATCTTCTAAAATTTCTAACTTAGATTCAAGAACAACGATTTTATTTTCAAGACTAACGATCTTAGCTTCTAATACTAAAGGAGGAATATGTCTTTTAGTATCATACAATACTTCCGATTTATTCTCCTTATTAGTATTATTAGCATATATATATATCAAAGTAATCGTTTGATAAAGAATCTTTGTTAGAATTTTTAGACTTAGAAATGTACTTCGCATTTTCACGAGTATAAACAAATGGAAGTTGCATTTTACAAGTAAATTTCCTTTTCTCTTCTTCTAATTTTGAAACTTCATCTTCGTTTGTCTAATTAATCTTGAATTGTGGAGCGTATCTACCAAGATGTAGAAAGTCAAATTCATATAAAGTAGGAACTTTTGTTTTTGCATCATCTAAAAAATGTGGATTTTCAAAACCAAGTCCCCATTTTTCTTTTATTGACTTATAACTCCTTGGTTTGTTTAAATACACTGTTTGTTCCGATTGACCTCTTACGTATAATTTTTCTTCTAACTCTGTAATTTTGTCAGAAAAATTATCTTTCTCTTCGGTCATTATTTTCAAAGATTCAATGCAAGAATTATTTATCTCTTCTAATTCTTCTATTCTCTTTTGCATTTTCTCTTTTGTATCAATCAAAATCATCTTTTCATCTTGAATATTTATTTTAAGCGTTTTGATTAATTTTGATTGATCATTATTAAATTCTTTTTCAGATAGACGTTTTGATCGAAGCGTGTGAATAGCATTTACGACATTATTCATCTGAGATAATAAAAAATCATAATCGAATTTAGAAGGTACCTCAGATTCATCGGTTGTGCTCTCATCGTCACTCGCATCATCTCCTATAAAGCAATTCATGGAACTCTCTTCATTTTGAGACTCATCATCAGAATAATCCAAGAAATACTCCTCTTCCACGAGTAGAATAGTGCCATTCTCCTTCTTTTCCGCTAGCTCCAACTTCTTCTTATAATAAGAAGTATCACGCACCACATTTGTCCTACAATCTCTTGCCATATGCCCCATTTTTCCACATTTGAAGCATGTAACTACCTTCTTTTCGTCTTCCTTCTTGTTTTCAAACACTTTGGTAGTATCGACCTTTGGGACATAGCTTCCACCTTCTTGATTAACTTTCCTCGATCCCGAAGTAAACCGCAAATTATTATTACTTCCCGAACGATTCTGATACCTTTTCTGAAAATGTTGCGTTAGAAGTATCATTGCTTTTTCGAGCTCCTCCCCATCATCTTCCACATTACCATCGAAAGCATTCTCCAAAAGAGTCTTCTCGACAAGTTGACTAGCAAGTAATGCTATCGGGTCAACGGCTTTCTCTTTACTCTTCTTGTCTAACTTCTCCTTCTTTGCTTTAACCATTTCCTCATCCGTCATGAGAATTTCATATAATTCTTGAATTTGCATAGAAGATATCCTCACATCGTTTCTAAGACGGTGGCAAGATTTGTTCCACTCTGGTTGTAAAGCATTTAGAAACTTCAAGTTAGCTTCCAACTCCGTCTTGGTGACTTTTATCTTATAAAGATCATTTATCACCCCCCAAAAACGATCAAAAACACTCTTTAACGACTCGTTCTCCTTGGCCTTGAACCCTTCAAAATTGTTCATAAATCGTGTTTGTCGGAGTTGAGTTGCAACCGCGGAACCTAACATGATTTTCTCAAGTTGAGACCACATCATTGTTATATTATTTTTATAACAATCAATTCTATTATATATGTGGTTTGGAAGAGCTTGAATGAGAAAAGACTTGGCTTCCCTATCTCCTTGAGATCGCAAATTTTCTTTCGGCGTATAATCTTCGGGTTTCTTAAGAGATCATGAAGCCGGAGTAGTTGCGGTAGCCGGAACATTCACATACGGTTTGACAAACGGACCTTCCATCAATGATCGCATAATGTTTGCAGCATTATTTTGCGATTCCACGAAATTGATGAAACGATCTTGCCATTGCGAGAACTCGTTTTCATTTATAAGCACCGGAGGACGAATATTCGAACCCAACGACATCATTATATCGTTCTTGTATAAACCCTCTTGGTTAGCCATGGTCAACAGAAAGTCAACACTGAAAAAAGTCTGAAATTAACCATGTCAGAAACTCGCAAGCAAGGGTTGCGAGAAGTAAGGAACTCGCAAGCAAAGGAAGCGAGAATTGAGGATTTCGCAAGCAAAGGTTGCGAAAAGTAGAGTTAGGCTGGAAGTGGAAATCTGAAGGATTACTTTTCGCAAAAGAAGCTTGCGAAAAGATTGACTATTCGGGTCAGAGGGTTGCGAAAAGTAAGGTTTTCGCAACAGAAGGTAGCGAGAAGCTTATGCGAAAAGTATACTTGGAATCCGAAAAACTGAAGGTTGAGAAAATTGATGATGAATGTTGCGAAAAGTCCAGATCTAGCGAGAATGATCAAAATCTTCAAAAATCCTCTTAATTCCAAAATTTCTGAGAAAAACTTGTGCAGATAGGTTCGAAATCCAAATCCTAACACTTTATCTTCAAAAATAAACCTCTGAAAACCTCTGAATTTGAGTCTGAACAGATCGAGCAGAGAACGAACACGCACAGATCAAAATTCTTGAAAACCTCAAAATTGATGCTGAAAACTATCGAATTAGACTTCGATCCTTTAACAAAATATGATCTCCTCAGAAAAACGAATCCAGAGAGCCAAACCGCAGAACAATTCGATCAAAAATCAGAAAATTTTGATCAAATTTCAAGAAAATAGGATTTTCTTGATAAATCCAGAAAATCGATCGAATTTTCTTGTAGAATTAACCAAACTTTTCGTGATTGATCACTGAAAATCTCCTCTGAATCTCGAATCCAGCTCTGATACCAATTGTAAATCCAAGATCTTTCAAGATAGAGAGAGAAATTCAAGTGAGAGAAAGTTTGTCATCTCTATTAAGAACTGTTATGTTGCAAAAGCTTACAAAAGGTTTATATACCCTTGACTATTACAAAGTCAAACTAAAGGAAAGTAAGCTAATATATAAGAAGCCTTGATTACAACATATTATAGCATTAACAAGTTTTAAAGTTAGTTTCAAAAACTCAAAGTTATCGCCCAATACTTGTATTCAAATGTTCATTTTTATCGCTCAAAACTAAAGTTCATCATGATCGCATAAGCTTTATGCGATAACTTTTTCTCATCGCATAAGCTTTGTGCGATTACTACCTTTATGCGATAACTTGGTGTGTTGTGCGATAACTCCTAGACTTAGGAAATTTTTGATATTTTTCTCAAAATTGGTTACTTGACAGTTTCACTCCAGATCATTAACCCGTTCCAGAACAGTTTCAATGGCACTCTTACAGGAACATGGTGATGGAAACTCTTCAGACGAAAACACCGTTATGCCTTCACATAGATCATCTCGTCCTTCTGTCAATGCCATAAATCTGGATGATGAGTTAATTCTACCAAATGAGTGTCTGAAGATTTCTCACAATATTTTTACCTTTGACATGGTCGTGCGGATGGATTATCAGATTGTGGTAGAGATACTTAAGGGTCATTCTCTCCGTACTACTTTGGAGAAAACTGAGCTAGTGTCGTTGATCTACCTACAACAATGTTGGAAGACACTGACATTTGTTCCGGTTAGTGATACATACCAGTATTTTACCATGAAGATTGAGCACTTCGACTCAAAGTTAACTCTCAAAAGGTTAAAAACATTTCTGAAATTGCCCCGATCAAATGATTTTGAAGATCTGATAAGTGAAGAAGATTTGTGTCGGGATATCATGGCACTGGGATATAAAGACATTGTGGATGGAGACCTTGTCAGAGCTTCAAATTTCAAGAGGAAGTACCTACCTCCTGTATGGTACACTCTATTCAGCATAATCAACCGTTGCATGACTTCCAAACACACTGGGTTAGACAGATGCAGTATTTCAGTGTTAAGGATGTTCTATGTGATGGAAGACCTCGAACCAATTCACCTTTCGCCAATCTATCCATGTATCAAAAATTAAGATGAGCAAGTCTTCTATGCCAAAGCCAACTTTGTTGAATTGTTGCTTTTGAAAGAAGACAAACATCTGAAGAAGAATTAACAGTTGTGAAATCAATAGTGTATAAATTGGATCTCCTCTTTCCAACTAGTAATTCTTTTCCGTCATCATTCTTTACAGCAACTCTTTTGCTCTTGAAACTGACTTCCAAATCTTTGTCACAGAACTGACCAATACTGAATAAGTTGTACTTTAGACCTTCAACATAGCTCACTCTTTTCACGGTTACCTTTCCTTGAACTACATCTCCATAACCTAGTATAGATGATGTTTCGCTATTTCCAAACTTGACACGTCCACATGCTTTTTCCTTAAAGTTAGATAATAAAGACTTATTGCCAGTCATATGTTTGGTGCATCCCGAATCAAGATACCACAAACGACTTGGCTGCACATAAGCACATCAAACAGATTTAGGTACCCATAAAGGTCTGGTTCCATTCTTGTTAGTCCTTTTTTCTTTTTAACGTCTTTATTATTATAATATGCATGGGAATTATAAAATAATTCATTAGTGAAATCCGTGTCGTAAGAATGAAAATTACCACCAGAATGACAACTTGATGAGTAACACAAACCATCATTTGAAATTTGAATCATTTGCTTTATTGAATAACGCAAAGACTTATTACAATTCTTATTATTACAAGCAAATGAATTCTTATTACAAACATCAACGTCTATGTCACTCGTATCAGAAGTTGAAGATTCTGGAGGTGTACTTTTGACAATCCAAATTTGCTTTCGCCGCTTTTTCATAGACCTGTCTGAAAAAGTAGAATGAGAAGAATCAGAAACATTTTCAGAATTAGGAGATTGAATCTTTGACTTTTTCTTTGACCTTCTTCTTTTACGACGTTTGGTTTTGTAAAAATTTGTATTTATCGTAAAAGAATCATCTATTTTCTCCGATTTAATAACAGATTCAGAAGAAAGAATTTTATTTAAAAAAATCAATCTTTGAAACAGTTTCTTTTTCATTCTCCTCGGAGTTATTTTCTTTTTCCTTTTCAGATTTATAAGACTTAGAATCAGTTTCAATGTTAGAAGAAGAAAAATTTTGTTTTTGATCAACATCCATTTTATCATCTTTTGAATCTGCTTGTACATTTCTTTTATCTTTATCAACAAAAACTTGTTTGACTTTTACATCTTCTTTGAGGCTAGAATTCATACAAGTAGAAAATATGTCACTTTCTAGCTCAGATAAGATGTTTTGATCTTCTAAAATTTCTAACTTAGATTCAAGATCAACGATTTTATTTTCAAGACTAACGATCTTAGCTTCTAATACTAAAGGAGGAATATATCTTTTAGTATCATACAATACTTCCGATTTATTCTCCTTATTAGTATTATTAGCATATATATATATATCAAAGTAATCGTTTGATAAAGAATCTTTGTTAGAATTTTTAGAGTTCCGCACGCCGTTAACTTTGACAACATCATAGTGATTCCGGAATATGTACTTGCTTACGCTGACCAGGAGTCACCATTTGTGAGTGAGTATAGAGAAGAAAATGCACTTATGTCCAGCTAGAACCAGAGGGACCTACCCAAAGTGCAAACCAATTAGGTGAGTGGAGTGAGGGTATAGAAATAGGCGAGCAGGTTCAGGATACTGGGGTATCTGAACCGGTGAAGTTGAGTGAAAATATTCTTGTGAGGGGTGATGGAGATGGGGGTGCTCCCGGTCAAGCTTCTGAGGCACAAGATGAAGAAAGTCTCGGTACATCTGACTCTGAAGAAGTTGATGATGAAATTCTTATGGATATTGATGATCCTGAAAATGTGTTCTCTGCTTCTAGCTCAAAAACAGAAGCAGATGATGAAGCTGAAGCTGATGATAGTTCTGATAGAGATGATGATAATCAAGATGACGGTTTTGAGGTAATGGTTAATACTTCTGTTATTCCAAATACCGAGAACACCGGTTCTCGAGGATATACAAGGTTGGTTGAGGGAGTATTAGTTGAAACATAAAATGCAGTGAGCTTGAGTGAGATGGAAAGAAAAAAAACATGGTGAGAGTGAGACAGGATCTGTAAAACAAACAAATAAAGATCCTTCCCAAACCGTGTCAATCCGAGTAGCCACATCCACTGTCAACGTGTGTACGTCGTCGTTAGACATTGAAAAAGTCATAGTAGACCCAACTATGCAATGCACATCCCCACCAATCCACTCATTGACTTCTCTACAAGTTAACGTTTCAATTCTTCACGGGGATCAAGCACAAAATCTATCGACAACACAATCGGTGTTTGCTGGTATTGAAACAGATAGGCCTCTGTCCCGGCCATCGACTTCGTTTGGGCGCACATTGAGTCTAGAGCCTTTTGGAACAACTTTATTTCCTAGGACACAATCGTCATTCACTCAATCGTTGGTGACACAAAACATTGGACTTTGTGCTCCAATCGGAACACCCCGAGTGTTGCCGCCATTCGTTGGTGCTACACGAGGACCGGGTGGAAGTCCTGTCAATGTTAACACTATGCCAGCGTTGAACACAGGCCATGCAGTTACATCAACTATCATGCAAACCAGTAACCTAAGTGGTCTGGGTGTTAGTCCCTTATGTGCTCAATAGATACAAGCTTTAAGGGGTCCCCTCCACATTATGTGACTGTGAAGTTGTTGGAGTTGGCCCTTGGATCTTTGAATACATCGTATAAGAACCATACGGAGGGGATGAGAAAGATCGTGAGCAAATTATCTGAGGAGGTAAACCGAGCTGGCTGAAATACCTGTTATTGAAACCAATCCTCAACCTGATCCCAAATCCATATCTAAACAACCATCTACCCAACCAGAACAAACCATTCCTATACATGATCTGAAATCCCGACTACTTGCTCAGTTGTTAGCTCAAGGAGATAATAATGATGTTGAAGAAGTAGAGCTTGTTGGTTTGTTAAGGAGACAGACTGAGTTACAAACCCAACTACCCACAAGATCTGGTATCCAAACCCTACAACAATCCATACATGATATGACCCAAGCCATAACTTCTGGTTTCAAATCCCTTTTTGACAGAATCACTGTTCTAGAGCAAACTTGTAGCTCGCAAGCCTATAATTCAAAAAGAATACATTATCATCAAGATCCAGATCATGATCACCATGAGGGGGAGATGAGTAAGAGGCAGAAAGTTGGAGAAGCTAGTGGCTCTGGAGTTGGAATTGAAAGTGTTGATGTTATTCCAGGGGTGAATACTGAGATTAATAGACAAGTTGGGGGTGATGTACAAAATGTTCTTGATGATATCATTCATATGGTTGAAAATCCTGAAGGAAGTGATAAAAGAACGGAAGAAGAGAGAATGGCTGATAGTTTGATTCAGGATATCATATATGTGGACTCTAAAGATGAACCAGAGAAAACTGTGGTGAGAATCAAAGAAGAGTTGGATGATGTCTTTGATGCAGTTAGTTGTCAAGCTGTAGATTTAGATTCTGATGATGAAATGCCTATGGGTGATGATCCAGTAATCGGTATTCCAAATATTCATGATCTTCCAGAAGGCAAATAAAAGATCCAGTTTCTGAGGCTGAGTTTCGTATGTTCCAACAACTTATAGATAGAAAGCCAAATCTTGAAAGGAGGTGGCACATAATCAGGATTATGACTCCATTCCAAGAAGACATTCGGAGAGATTTGTTCGTGAAGAATGTTCAGCCGATAGACATGATCAAATTGTATTCAATTGAGAAACTTTCATCCCTACACTGTAAAGCCCGTATCCCGGTATGTAATTTCTTGTTATTAATTCTTTTTAAGTTTTTTTTATTTAACGTGGTTTCCATTAACGGGATTAGACGATTTGGACCTAACTGTTAAATATGTCAAATCTTTTGTTGGTTTGCGAGAAGGGGTTAGTTGAGGGGCCAAAAGTGGCAAGGGGGCCAAAGTTATGCAAGGGATCGGCCAAAGGACCGACCCCCTCCCCTTCCCCCTCGTTTTTCACTTTAGCAACCCACCAAAAAACCCTAAGACACCCCTTCCCTTCCCCATTGTTGTTGCCATCGCCGAGAGAGAGAGAAAAAGAGAGAGAGAGAGAGAGAGAGAGGCTGTCGGGAGAGAGAGAGAGAGGGAGCAGCCGGGAGAGAGACCGCCGTCGTCGCCGTTTCTGCCGGAAAAAAGGGGGGAGGAGAAGTCACGTCGAGGTAGTCCCGTTTTCCTTTCTTTTTCGTTGTTGGTTTCGTTGTTGGAACGCCATGAACCACCACCACCACCGCCGCCGCCGCTGTTGCCGGCGGTGTGGCCACCGCCATACGCCGCCGCTGTGTCGGCAGGGGGTGTACGGGTGTGTGTGTGTGTGTGTGTGTGCGGGTGTGTGTGTGTGTGTGTGGGTAAGTCGGGGTGTGCGAATTGGTGTGGTTTCGCCGGAAGTTATTAACCGTACCGCCGCCGCCGCCAACGGCCGCCACTACCGGAGGTGGCAGTGGGTGGTGCACGGTTTGCACAGCCCTAATAGCTTTAATCAATAAGTCACAGCTGAGTTCGGGTCTGATTGGGTTAAGTCGCGGCTTAATATAAGTGTAGGCTATAATTATCATTTCATGTGGAAAGTGTCTTTTCTGTCCCTGTTTTATTTCGTTCATAACTTTTCCGTCGTAGCTCGGAATGGGACGAAACCGGTGCCCACGGCTCACATTCTGTGCCGGGCACACTTTTCGTGTTTTAGCGGAAGTCCGGTTCGGCCTCTAGCTAGGTTTAAAATGGCTGTTTTCACAGCATGTCTGAACATGACAGTTTCGCGTCCCGTTTTTAGAAAATTCATATTAAATTGTAGAAAAATCGTTAGAGCGCGTACGTTATGTCCCTGGAACCCTAAGACATAGAACTAACCGATTATGAAATAATAATTCTGGTTTGATGAGTTTAAGAGGGGCTAAACAGGTCCCGAACAGACCTGTAAATCTTAGAGTAAAAGCTGGATTTTTCGTATGTAAGCTTATAGTCGTGACTTTGGGCTAGGACTTCGTTTTGACGTGTGATATCACTTATTTAGGTGGAAAAAGGTGAGTTGGTGTTGGCCGACTCGTTTTGTTGTTGAGGACATCTACTTTGCTTTTGAGGTGAGTTCTCTCACTGTGTAGATAGGAATTGTATGCATGTTATGGTAGTTTGTATGTACTACTGTACTTGTGGTGTGAACTAGTTGTTTGTGGTGCGTAATATTTGTTTGGGTTAAATGCTTAGTATAAATGTGTGTTACATTACATTTCGGTGGGACAGAGGAAGTGAATAGAAATGTTGTGGGAACTCGGTGGGACCGAGGACTCGGTGGGACCGAGGAAGTGGATAGAAATGTTGTGGGAACTCGGTGGGACCGAGGAAGTGGATAGAAATGTTGTGGGAACTCGGTGGGACGGAGGACTCGGTGGGACAGAGGAAGTGGATGGAAATGTTGTGTGAACTCGGTGGGACTGAAAACTCGGTGGGACCGAGGAGTTGGGTACATAATTATTTGTATGTGTTTACTTGCATTATGTAACTGTGGTGTTGTTGCTCATGTGCGGATAGGAATGATGTGTATATAATTTCTATCTGCGCATGTGATGGAATTCACTAAGCTTTGTGCTTACCCTTTTCCTATAAATGTGGTTTCAGGTGCTAGTGGCTCCAAGGCGTGACGGGTACACACTGGCGCGCGTGAAGAGTATTACAATTACGAGATTAGAATTATTATTTAAACGATTTATTTTCTGATGTTTATTATTAATGAGAATATTTATTATTAAGTTTGCAAACGAAACGGTTTTGGAACATTTTAATAAGGGTTCATTTATTAAAATGCTTATATTTTAAAGTTAAAATTTATTGTAATTTTTGGGACGTTACAACTTGGTATTAGAGCACAGCTTGAGCGAGTCAAATACATTTCGGTGTGTTTGATCTCAAGTTTGCGGCTATAAAATTTTCTTTAAAGTTTTTGGAAAATAAAAGAAAGGAAAATGCGTTTGAGAAACGGTGATCGAGGGCGCAGTGTGTACAGTCAGCCGGAGCCAAGGGAAAAGGTACAGTACTTAATGTATTTATTGCTTTCTAGATCATAGGAGTATGCATGCTAGATTGCTTGTGTTGGTTACACTGTACTGTATGGTTACTGCTTGCTAATAAAAATTTATGCTAGCCTTGATAGGTTGTTAAGCGAATGCACTATAGGTTGTATGCAGTAGGAACCGAATAGCCTTAGAATGTTGGATTTAGTTCTATTGTGCAACTCTTGTTTGAGTCCAACCGTTGTAGGATAGAATCTTATATTCGAATGTCTATCTGGTTTTCACTGTATGCGAATGTGCATTTGCGAGGCGACTCGTCAGGACTAGCGGGGATTCCGTTCTAGCAAGGGTAGTGGAATGAGAAGAAATTCCTAGGGAGTTAGGAAGAGTGTGTATATATGCTGGTGTGGGCATATGGGTGTAGTATTCGGAGAGAAACTACTTGGACACTTCGGATGGAACTTGGAACGAGTGATGATAGGTGTGGAAGGTGGTAGTAGAGCTCCTACTATCGGAAACACAGGATCAATGCTCGAGTCGGGGAAAGTCACGAGGAATCCGAGGAGTTGAGTGTGAGCGTTGTTAGTATGAGTTATTATGTGCTAATAGCTCGTTGTATTAATTACCTAGGATGACCATCACAAGGAGGAACAACGATGTTGAACCGAATGCTAGTATTGAACTCACTATTGAGCAGATACGTGAGTTGATCGCGGCCGAAGTAAAGCATGCTATTAGGGAGGCAATCCCCGAGATTATTACCGCCGTTCGTGATGAGGTAGTAATGATGTTGGAGGCTGCTCGGGGACGAGGATTCGAGTTAGAGGAACAGATGAAGAAGAGGAAAACGGCGCAGACCGTTGCATCAGAATCGGCGGTTCCAAAGAGAACGAGGTTTTCGGACTCGCTCTTGAACCAAAGGAGCGGTGGGTTTAAAACCAAGGATAGTAGCGGAAGGAGAAACGACAATTGTTTCAAGTGTGGCCAGGTAGGACACTACGGTCGGGATTGCAGGGTACCACTGGTGGTCTGTTTTAACTGCAAACAGACGGGCCACGTGAAGACCAACTTCCCGAATCCGAGGGTTACTGTTGGGAGTGGGGCACAAGAAGCTCCTGCGGTTGCTCCCTTACGTATTACTGATGGTCGTGTGGGTCAGGCTGGACCCGAGGCGGCCCGAGGTAGAATTCATCAACTGACGGTGGAGGAGGCACAGGCTACGTCTAAATTGGTGACAGGTATATTTCATCACTTGATTTTTCTTTTGTTGGTTATTGTATGTAGTTGCTTTTTGCTTAAGCTGTGTGATTAAGTACGTTCTCAGTTAACTCGGTGTCTGTTGTAGTGATGTTTGATAGCGGGGCTACCCATTATTTCGTGCCTCACACTTGTAGTGAACGTTTGGGCCGTAGTATAGGACGGTTAGGCTGTCTACTTGTGGTTGAGGTTGCTGATGTAATATTTGTTTTAAGTGGACCATTTCGGGTCAAGATTGATGATTGTGCTAGAATCATAGGCTTCTGAGCCGACTTTGTTTTGAGGAAAAGCCGTAAGATGATTTGACGTGAATTCCATCTTGCCCTAAGAGGTTTAAATGTCCGGATGACGATAGTGGACCGGAGGGATTTGGAGTAGTACGAGTCGAGACGTAGAATGCCGTCTAAGTCGTGCACAAAGTTCGATTTTGAAAATAAAATTGCATTAACTAATTCTTATGTTTCCAATCCTTATATGGATTGTGTTTTAGAATTTTGGGAAATGTTTAGCACACACACAAGATTTCGAATTATGGTTTTGAAAGTGCATGAAACCTTTTCATCACGAGAGTTACAAACTTTGTTGGTGATTTATTTAATATGAGTTTGTGTTACTAAGTATAATATTTTAAATAGTTCAGTGTATGGATCGATTTATATGTGACCTAAATGATGCATGGAAGAATATTTTTGGTAACATTTTATCATGAGTTGTTTGGTGCGCTTTTTTTTAGTCAGCTAAATGTTTTATTGTCAATGAATCGTTTCCTTGTTTTGTATAAATAACTGACGCGCACAAATTTTGATTGGTAAACTTTGTTCCATATCATTTGGATGGTCAGAAAATAATTTTGAGTAAATTGCCGTTTGGGCTTCTTTTGAAGTACGTGTGAAAAATTGTTGCACACCGTTTGAATTGAGCAGTTACCTTGCATGCATGTCGTGAGTCAATCCATAACAGAACCGTGGTGGTTCGTTTTTAAAAGAAATTATTCATTACGCTTTGTGTTTTGTAAGTAAACTGAACGGCAATGGAATGATTTTCAACATGATTTTACTATGTGAGACGAGCGTGTTCATTTTTGCGTAACTACCGACCTGTTAATAGTAGTTTTATTGCATACGATCTTTTTGAGATGAAAAATCTTGACGTTGAAAATATTTTGTAAATGATTTTGTAAACCATTTGGGAAATGCGCTTTTAAGTGTTATGTGTCATTTTGAGAATTTTAAGGGTGTGAGTCCTTTTGGAAAACTCTTTTGTTTAACCCGTGTTGAGTTTGGGACTAATGTTGATTTTAGAGTATTGCTTGCTTAAACTTTATTTAAACGCGTTTTGACCGACTTATGGGTCTAGCAAGCGTGGAGCATTTTGCTCGGTTTTGACTTTGAGATAGTCATGGGTCAATTGCACGGTTTTAATGGCTCGATGGGGAGTCTTGTTGATGGGTTGTTTTTGTTGCACAGTTTTTCATTTATTGCACGTTGAGTATTTCCACGTTTGGGTGAGTGAGTCATTCCGGAATAGGCATGTTGTTGGTAGACTGTTTTGCATTGGATTCATAGGCATGTTAGTCAGTCGTTGGTAATGGTCGGTTGGGTATCTCGGGGTGGGACCCCGGTATTCATGTTATATGACCTTGATTTTTCCTGTAGACACTGGGAGGATATAGTCTTGGGCACTTACCTGTGAGGTAGTTCCGATGTGTCGGGCCTTGAGACGTACCTGGGAGGTAGACGTTAAGGTGTATCTTGATACGGCGTGACAAGGCTTCGTAGAGCGAGTGTGGAGGATAAGTAGACGGTGGAAGGTTGGGTATTCCACGCGTGTTGGTACTGTAGGCCGAATAGTATCGGTTAAGGGAATGATGCCCTTTGTAATTAAGAGCATAAATGCGCAGTAACCTTTTTGAGGTAAGTAGTATATTTAGATGTCGACTTTTGGGCTTGAGGCCAAACACCTTCAGTGTAATCGGAGAATTGTAGTCGATTTTAAGGTAATTTTGGTGATGGTAGTAGTAACCCTGAGATGCTTTCTTGTGATGAATGGTTATGGTGGAATGACCTTCGGGGGTAATTATAAATTTACTGGTTTGATGATTCGTGTGAAATAAATTTTGGGAGTCTAGTAGAACTCGTGGAAGATAATCGACAGTTAATGATAGGAATGATCGGATTCGAGTATCCTGTAGGGTATATTGGTGAGCAACTTTAGAATGGTTAGAGCTTGAAATTTGAATCGGGATGTATGGAATATCTAAGGTTGGGAGATAACCGAAGTCGTTTGATTAGGAATGATTCCAATTGTTGGAGTGTTCTGCCGATCATAATTGTAGTGTCCTTGAGGGAGTTTTGTTAGTAAGAAGAGTATTCGAGAAATTTTAGACGGGGTGAGAAATTTATATTCTAGTTGGGGAAAGTCCAGTGGCAGCACCGAAGGGGTTTCGAGTGGGCTTGGGAACCCGAGGCTGAGATGCGAGAAAATTACCCGGAGCTGTTTGCAGGCGTGGACTTCGAGGACGAAGTCTAATCCAAGTGGGGGAGAGTTGTAAAGCCCGTATCCCGGTATGTAATTTCTTCTTATTAATTCTTTTTAAGTTTTTTTTTATTTAACGTGGTTTCCATTAACGGGATTAGACGATTTGGACCTAACTGTTAAATATGTCAAATCTTTTGTTGGTTTGCGAGAAGGGGTTAGTTGAGGGGCCAAAAGTGGCAAGGGGGCCAAAGTTATGCAAGGGATCGGCCAAAGGACCGACCCCCTCCCCTTCCCCCTCGTTTTTCACTTTAGCAACCCACCAAAAAACCCTAAGACACCCCTTCCCTTCCCCATTGTTGTTGCCATCGCCGAGAGAGAGAGAGAAAAAGAGAGAGAGAGAGAGAGAGAGAGAGAGAGAGAGAGAGAGGCTGTCGGGAGAGAGAGAGAGAGGGAGCATCCGGGAGAGAGACCGCCGCCGCCGTCGTCGCCGTTTCTGCCGGAAAAAATGGGGGAGGAGAAGTCACGTCGAGGTAGTCCCGTTTTCCTTTCTTTTTCGTTGTTGGTTTCGTTGTCGGAACGCCATGAACCACCACCGCCGCCGCAGCCATGGCTGCCGGCGGTGTGGCCACCGCCGTATGCCGCCGCTGTGTCGGCAGGGGGTGTACGGGTGTGTGTGTGTGTGTGTGTGTGTGTGTGTGTGTGTGTGTGTGCGGGTGTGTGTGTGGGTAAGTCGGGGTGTGCGAATTGGTGTGGTTTCGCCGGAAGTTATTAACCGTACCGCCGCCGCCGCCAACAGCCGCCACTACCGGAGGTGGCAGTGGGTGGTGCACGGTTTGCACATCCCTAATAGCTTTAATCAATAAGTCACAGCTGAGTTCGGGTCTGATTGGGTTAAGTCGCGGCTTAATATAAGTGTAGGCTATAATTATCATTTCATGTGGAAAGTGTCTTTTCTGTCCCTGTTTTATTTCGTTCATAACCTTTCCGTCGTAGCTCGGATTGGGACGAAACCGGTGCCCACGGCTCACATTCTGTGCCGGGCACACTTTTCGTGTTTTAGCGGAAGTCCGGTTCGGCCTCTAGCTAGGCTTAAAATGGCTGTTTTCACAGCAGGTCTGAACATGACAGTTTCGCATCCCGTTTTTAGAAAATTCATATTAAATTGTAGAAAAATCGTTAGAGCACGTACGTTATGTCCCTGGAACCCTAAGACATAGAACTAACCGATTATGGAATAATAATTCTGGTTTGATGAGTTTAAGAGGGGCTAAACAGGTCCCGAACAGACCTGTAAATCTTAGAGTAAAAGCTGGATTTTTCGTGTGTAAGCTTATAGTCGTGACTTTGGGCTAGGACTTCGTTTTGACGTGTGATATCACTTATTTAGGTGGAAAAAGGTGAGTTGGTGTTGGCCGACTCGTTTTGCTGTTGAGGACATCTACTTTTCTTTTGAGCTGAGTTCTCTCACTGTGTAGATAGGAATTGTATGCATGTTATGGTAGTTTGTATGTACTACTGTACTTGTGGTGTGAACTAGTTGTTTGTGGTGCGTAATATTTGTTTGGGTTAAATGCTTAGTATAAATGTGTGTTACATTACATTTCGATGGGACCGGGGAAGTGAATAGAAATGTTGTGGGAACTCGGTGGGACCGAGGACTCGGTGGATAGAAATGTTGTGGGAACTCGGTGGGACCGAGGAAGTGGATGGAAATGTTGTGTGAACTCGGTGGGACCAAGAACTCGGTGGGACCGAGGAGTTGGGTACATAATTACTTGTATGTGTTTACTTGCATTATGTAACTGTGGTGTTGTTGCTCATGTGCGGATAGGAGTGATGTGTATATAATTGCTATCTGCGCATGTGATGGAATTCACTAAGCTTTGTGCTTATTCTTTTCCTATAAATGTGGTTTCAGGTGCTAGTGGCTCCAAGGCGTGACGGGTACACACTGGCGAGCGTGAAGAGTATTACAATTACGAGATTAGAATTATTATTTAAACGATTTATTTTCCGCTGTTTATTATTAATGAGAATATTTATTATTAAGTTTTCAAACGAAACGGTTTTGGAACATTTTAATAAGGGTTCATTTATTAAAATGCTTATATTTTAAAGTTAAAATTTATTGTAATTTTTGGGACGTTACATACACCATGTGGAATATCTGCACATAATGAAGAAGAAGTATCAGGAAATGAATTGGATGAAAACTGACAAGGAGATAGTGAAGATAGAATCTCAGAAGTTGTTGAACGTCTGGTACCCAAAGTTCACAGTTTACAGAACCGACGGTAAAGAGTGGTCACTCACGGAGGCAGACTTCAAACTTCTTTTTTCTAATGAAGACCTTTTCAGACTATATGACATTCTATCTAGAACTCCGAACAAAGAAAACACTTGGTCTGAGGCATATCATTCGGTAAAGCGTTTTATGAAGAATCTGCTAAAGTTCTCATACTTGACTGATTTTCAAATGGCATTGGAGGCCGGATAGATCAGAGTCAACATTTTGAAACCTAACCGGAGATTGTTTGATGCTCAAGGTATTCCTGTGTACAAGATTCTTGAAAAACCTGAGTTTGGGATTGTGTACTTCAATGCGGAGAAAAAGAAGTTTCTACGTTTTATTGAAGTCAATAAATACAGTGATGGAACTTTCAAGTTGCTGAAGATTCAACTGAACGAAAAGCTTAGATTGGATGAACAGAAACATGTGCCCGTGACACCTAAAGAGAAGTTGTTGATCAACAAAGCCCTGAAAGCAATTAACAGCAGATTGGAATACATAAATGCTCTGAGGAGGTTTGAGATTATCTTTGGCATTCGGAAGAAGTATATCTCACCAGAGTAGTTTGAATAGATTTTGCTTTCAACTTTGGATACAAAGGGGGAGACTGTTAGTGCTAGATTTGCATGTTGTATCCAAGTTAAAGTACCATTCTTGTAACATTAGTTCTTAGGTATAAATAGCCTAGAACTTCTCATTTGTGTTTAAGCATTCCAAGAGTATCACTTGTAAACTCTCTTTACTTGTAACCTTTGTGTCATAATCAATATAGAGACGAGTTGTGATATTTGATCTACAATCTTTACAATATCACTATTGTAACCATATGACATTGTCAAGTTTTTCACTGAAAAGCTATATAAAAAAATAAAAAAAGCTTAAACTTAAATTTTAATGGATAACAATAATTAAACACGATATCTAACAGTAGTGAACATTAAATTCTACACCGATTCCTTAACACCTTGTAACTTTACAAGTGTTATGGAGGATGATTATATATGAATTATACGTGTTGATTAATACGTTAATGCATATATAAATTCCTTACCTTCCAAGCCTGCTTTTTTCGAGCCTTTTTGTCCCAGACTTTCTGAGCATCTCTTAATTCACCCCAATCATCAAACATAACCAAAACACAAGTATAAAATCAAATCTACCACCAAACATGAAATCACAAACTGAATTACCGTCTAACAAAATCCAGAAATCTATCATAATATAGGGCCACTCTGGTGTTCTTCCTTTAAACAACAGTAGATTCGGGTTTCATCAATCAAAAACCGACACCATAAAAACTTGTTCTATTCATAAACCTAAACCTGGAGTCGAGCCCTTTTGCTGCTGCTGCAACTTGGGCATTTGTACTGCTTGATATGCTCGGCTTTGGCAGGTGTAATTTTGACACATTTGCCATGGAACCATATCTCACAGATATCACAGCAAATCCAGAACTCATCGGTTGCATAGTTGTCGCCACAAGCTCCGCAAAGGGCTGCTCCTTGTTCATCACCATCATCTTCTTCCTCTCCGCTCTCATCATCTTTGGGTGGTGGAGGAGTCATCTTAAGTCCCGATGGCCTTGACTGCTGCTGCTGCTGCTGCTGTTGAAACACAATATTCATTAATAAAAAAACGCAACTCAAATGAAAAAGACCACGAAACTCCTAAGGACTTACAATTTTCAGGCTTGACTTGCTTTTACTGCCGTTGTTTTGAATTTCAATCTGATCCTTGGGTTTTTTAACGCCTCCAGACACAACTTCGAAGACAGTTGGAAGTTCATTTATCATTTGAAAAAGCCACTTCCTGAAAATCTCAACCCGATGATAATAAGAAAGCAGCACAGGGTTTTACTCACTACCAACAAAAAATAATGTGACAATCATCCTAGATGAATGTTATTTACGTGAACTATACTTCAAGACTATTTTCTCCTCTTTGGGTACAGGTAACAGGTGTGATTCAGTAAATTTTTTATGTTATCTTGAAGATATCATGCGAAAAATTGGAGATGTAGTGTTCAAGAATAAAAAGGGTATTCACAATTCTATAAATTTTGGAGATGAAGCTTAGGTGCCATGCAATGAACCTATGGAATTCGGTTATTTAACACAGGTTGGGAGTTAAGACAGGTGTAATGTAACACATAAGGTGCAAAGGTATCCCTGAGGCCTAGGCATGTGACACAAGCTAATGCATGCATTTCATCCAAGTAGAAAACATTTAAAGCATTAACATATCTACATTAACCATAACAATATATACAAATAATGCACTCAACCAAATGATCAGCAATTAACAATTTCACAAAAATATGAATATCAACTACCCACCATGTTCAATCAACATTAACATTAGCAACAAAAACTATTAACCTCTTATTAACATCGACAACAAATTAACCATCCGCATTCCCCTTGAGCACATGTAAAAAAATGAAGAGGCGTACTAGAGGTAAACGAAGACCCTAAGGGGGTGTTTGGTTAGCAGAATGGAACTTGATAGAATTGGAATCCATTGATGAATTTGACTTTGAAGTAACTGGAATGGAATTTGACCATGCGTTTGGTTGGTATGGAAAAGGATGGAATTCAATTATTTCACTTAAGCCAAGGGATGATGAATTCCTTAACTTGTGGAATTCAAAGGAATGAAAGGATTCCATCATTTTCATTATGTGAATCATACATAGGATTTAGAATTTGTTCAACAGAATTGTCCATTCCAATTCCTTCAAATTCCTTCAATATCCATGAACCAGAAATGCAGATAAAATATATGATTGATCCCAAACATTCCAAACCAAAGGTCAAATAGCACAAACCGGCAAGGACAAGGCAGACATTATGAATAGGTGTTAGATTAATTTTAGGGTTCAATGGATTTAGGAATTAATTAGGATTTTGACTTGCATTAGGACTCGTGATTAAAGATTGTTCAAGTTTGGAGAGCTAGGGCTTGGACTATAGAAAGCTACGATTGAGGCTAGGTTAAAACAAAAGTTTATGAAATTTTCAATGTAGGAGGATTGGAGATCTAGCGAATCAAAATTCAATCCCTAGAATCTCATAGGCTTAATACCTAAGAGGCATAGCATCTTAGAAAAGATACAATGCATTCTTTCAAAAGCAATTACTAATTACACTATGGTAAACCTTCATGCTGTAATAAACTACAAATCAACATAAAGATCCTGGATCTAAACCTGGTTTACACTTTAGACACAATGAAATTTGCAGTTAAAAGAAAAAAAAATATTGATTTGGTGACCTGTGTGTTGCCTTGACGATAGTTAAGATCTGCATACGCTTGTCTCTGTCTTTATGGCAGAAACTACTCATTAATACGACAAGATGCGGCCAACAAGCATTGATGCCAGCTGCCCTAGAACTGATTGGTGAAGTTAGCATAGCAGTAATTTCTGTTTATTCGCATTACTACCTGATCTACATAACTGTCAATAAATGTGTGTAGCCACTCCTCTTTTTTAAGCCAGTTATCCATTCTGAATTCCCCTAGTTGGTTACTTCAACTTCACATGAAGAAGATATTAAGAATTTGTTAATCATATTTTATCATAAAGTCTCAACAATAGATTAGACAAATTCTGGAAGATGTCAAAATTAATAGGTTACAACTACTTTTTGATTTGGCCCGTCTATTTAGCATTTTTTTCAGCTGATCATCGACAATGTCTAGGCAGATCCTCCTTTTGAATGTAATCACCATGTCTCTAACAATATTATCCTCGAACAGCTCCTAGCTACCTTTACTCCAACCAACGCTTACCTTTGTTCACATCAATTATCATTTAAAATGTCAAAATGGCGCTATGCTTTATAATTGTCATTATAATTAAAACATCAAGCATAACATCAAAAGGAGTCCCTTCATACTTAGAAAATCTTCACCAATCGGCATGTGTCAATCTCTCGAGTGACGTAACAAAAACAAGTCATTGCCTCCACATAACAGAAAGAAGTAACTGCCACCTTTCCGATTCATCCTCACATGTCATGCCCCCACTCAATAGTAAGTGAAGTGACATCCCCTTGCAGCCCAAAAGACGGTAGGCCATGCCACCATGGGACATGATATTTTCATAGTGCCTTCTCGTCTCATGGCTTTTGATTCTTAAAATATTTCATTTGGATAGAGACTGATGCCTACTTGGCATGTAGTCCACCCAAACCAGTAGAACAAGCTGACGTTTTTTTCAATGCTCGAATACCTCCAAAGTCTTAACAAAAGTTCTTAAAATCTCATAATGATCCCACTACCATCTACGTAAAAAACATGGGTCCTACAAGTGGCATAGTTCATTACGGACCTGGTCCTACATGAGATTTGGGGAAGAGGTAAAAACCTTTTCACCTTATTCAACTAATCTGACATGACATGAAGGAGAACTCCACTCCTACTGCAGCTACAGTAAACTTATACACCAACAACAAAGTGTCCACACCTAGTGACAAGAATGACGGGTCTACCCTTTTTGACCTTCTCTCCCTGGTAACTTTGGTAGGGAACCCTTCAGGTGATGTTAGGACTTTTTAATGCCTTTCCAGAACCCTCCAAATATATTCATTGCTCACCCATGTAGCACCAAAAATCCAGAAAAAAAATTCCATCTGTCTCACCTTATTCAACAAAGTAGACATCAGGCAAAAGAAAATAAGTGAACCTGCAATAAACCTTCAGCTAGTTGAAAATAATATTAATGGTTTTAAATGCTTATTATGGCCTATCTTTGTTATGACCTTCAAAAACTTGTCAAGAGGCTATGACAGAACCTTCTAATCAGTAATCTAGGTGGTCCTCAGTTTTATCAACTTTCACATGAAGGACAATTATAAACCACCCAGCAAACTGGCTGTGTTAACATCAATTGAACCTGCTTGGCATACTTCAAATAGGTAAGACTAGTGCATAGCCGAGACAGATGTTCAAGTATTGAACTTCACACATCTATAGCCTTGAAGTCACCCATTGACCAGACATCATATTTTTGGTCTTTTTTCCTCTTGACAACATACGAATGATAATGTAGCCATTTGGATTTGAGATGTCAATCACCAAGGGCATGGATGATAGCATAGACATTTGGGCTTTTTGTGGTTTTGTTCAACTCTTAATGTTTTGAAACAGGTAAACCCCTAGTAGCTGCTTCAACTTGTTGATTTAGCATTTTTTATTCTTGGATGATATGTAGGCATTTTGCGCGTCATCAACAAGCATATCAGCTACTATCATGGAAGAGCTCATACCTTACATTCAATTGACATTTGCTTTTCGTTTTCTTTTATCATCATCCAAAATGCCAGTCTAACACTTCAACAACTCAAAGCCCACACAAAGTTGTTATTTTTCAACTCTACAAAGCTACCATTTGTTTTAGTGGTTGAACTAAAAAGCTCACATATACTTGAGTTGCATAATGAGCGAATATGTTAGTTTTTTAGATAGCCCAGGAGGTGTTATGTGAAATGCAAGTGAAGTTGCAAAGATTTTGCCATTAATAGAGCCATATTCCTAGCCTACTATCGTTTTGCTTATTTGCTCAGGATGGTAAGAAATTGAACCAAGAAAAAGAATGACGCCTCTGAATATCTTTGAACTCCCTAAATTTTCTATTGTTTACAGTAGATAAATGGGCAAAATGCAACAAAATGGAACAAGCTTTGCTTTGATTCAATTTTGGTAAAACCGTGAATCTAAACTTCTCATTTAAGATATCATTGACCAATCCCCAAAATAAATTTGAAAGCAAAGTCGGTTCCACCAATTGAGAAGTTCGTGTTTTCCCAATATAATAATTTTTGGTGCATGGTTCACCAAAATGGAGATTTCGGTTCATGGTTCCCCAAAATAGGAATGAAAGCAAAGTTGGTTCCATTTGGCACAATTTACCCTAGATAAATTTAACAAAAAAAACTGTTTTCTACAAACAGCTTCAATGGGAAGACAGATAATGAACAAAAACCGTTGTTTCACAATTTTCTAAACTTTTTTCCATTATTGTTTTCACATTCTTAGCAAACACATAACAGATGTGTGTGTTTTCCCTCTTCCCAGTGTATGTGTGTGTTAGGAGTGGCAGTGATGGTGGTAATGGGCCAATGGTAATGATTAATGAATAGAAGAACAACGAGAGAATGAAGCATGGTGGCTATGCTGTTAAAATCGGTTAGCGGTGCGATAGCGGTCAAGGACGATATTCGATATATCGGATATATCGGAATATCGGTTTATATAAAGAATTATATATATATATATAATATTATATATGCATCCATAAACTTATCATATGCATTAATTAAAAACATAGTTCAACATCAAAACATCTACTTAAATAAGGTTTCACATCTACTGAATAAAAAAAACCCAGCTATACTCGTTAAAAAAAAGCCCAAAAATGGTATTCTTAAAAAATCGCGATTTTTAACCGATTTTTGGACCGATTTTTGGATAAATCGGCCGATATATCGGATAAATCGGCCGATATAGCGCTGACCGATTTTTGGACCGATTTTTGGACCGATTTTTGGCACCGCTATTTGACTGATCACCGATATCCGATATATCGGCGATATATCGCCGCTAAATCGCGATTTTAACAGCATAGCATGGTGGTGAATCAAATGTACGTATTAACCCACTTCAATACAAACGCACAAAGCGTGCAAAAGAAATCAAGATTGTAGGTGGACCAAATTGATTAGGAAGTACAGATAAAAAACTTGAAATAATCATCATAAAATAAAATAGCATAATTGGAGCCCATTACTGAACATAGGAGAAACACTCCAAGTCATTTTTGCGCAAGTGATTTATCTATTTTCAGATCTTTTTAGACGCTTCATGACAAATAGTCCCTTCCCATGTCACATGAAGTTAACCCTTTACAAAATTGCTATTTTCGGCCAAGAGTAGTTTTTTGCATTTTCACAAGTATGTTAACAAAGAGCAAAGTCTAGTCAATTATGCAATGGCAATTGGCAACCATGACTTGCACATTGCTGACAACTATTATAAGCCACAGAATTTACACACAGTAGCTTAATACAGCCAAGCCCAGGATGACTAGAAGAAAGAAATGTCAGGGTGGCAAAAGGCTAAAGGAAAAAAAAGAACTCGTGTTTATCAATAGAACAAAATATGAGTACACAAATTGCAGAATGCAGAATGGACTATCAGAAACAACTAGTTGCATAGTAAAAAAACTCATGAATTTATATGCTTTTGATGAGCATGGAAGTAACAAAAAGGGTTTGTTACAGATAGTAATTACTAAGTGGCAACACAGTAATATGCAATAGTCAATCACATGTGAAGAAGTTCGGAATGAATCCGAATGATGCTTTCATGTGATGACTACAAAATGTTAGCAAATGGCAACCAAAAGAAAGGTGAGAAAATAAAGAAACTTGAAGAAAGAACTTTAAACTATATGAACATCTGATTTGGTTTAACCAAATAAATATTACCTTTCGCTCTTGCCGAATCCAAAACGTGCACCAAAATAGAAAGCAACAGAGAGCAACCATGAATCACTATGAACTGCAACAAGTGATAACCAGTCCTTCTCCTGCATGCCATCCCGGGCAAAGTTTATACCTAAAGCTGGCTCAGGAAGTTCAGGAGGCACCTCCTCAACAGGCAGGTTGACTTCCCATCCTTCATTTGGGAGACCATATAGACACAAGTTTTCCTTCTCTGTAACATAAGAACAGAAGTTATAATTAGAGGTGCAAGAAAATATATGTATGTATGTGTACACAAAAATGCTAACCTTCTCATGATCAGTTTACACAGACATAAAAGGTGACTTCGAGGTATATAGCATATAGCACAATCAATGGATCAAAGGCAAAAAAGAGATATGAGAAATAGTGTGAGAAAACCTTCATGGATTCCAAAGGTATGAAGCAACATCAGCATTCCATCAATTATTTACAATAAAACCCATCTTCTTGGATTAGAAAAGCTAATTGTGGGCCTCATATTGATATTGACAAGTTTCAAAACCATTCAGAACAAAACAATATCCACATATTCATGCTCTTTACTACTATTGAAACTGATATGAACTACAATCCTAATTTCTGTTTTTAGAAGCGAATGACAACAGGAAATTAGCAATGATTAAGAAATATAGCCTGTTAGATTCAAAATATTACACCAGCATTTAAATCAGAGACAGGCAACAAAAACCAACTTATAAATAAATTAAAAGGAATATTCAAGTACCCAAGGCACAAAACAGTAAATTTTAAGAAAGGTTATCATTTATTAGATTCTGATTCATGCAAGTCCATAACCAATTTCTGCAGAACAAAATTGACTTCCAGGCCACCTAAGTAGTGATTGAAACAGAAAAACAATTATCTTTGAAACTTAGTCATACCTTTTCATTCTTACAACCATTTGTTCACCTGGAGTATCTCTATTAACTAGCCAGACAACTCAACTACCAACCTAGAAAGTCCAAGTAAATTAAACCTAAACTAAGAATGAGCAAACACTATCAAACAATGATACCTCGAACTACATAGCAAACTAGCAATGTAAAA
Organism: Saussurea involucrata; assembly: GCA_033807775.1. Lineage (NCBI taxonomy): Eukaryota > Viridiplantae > Streptophyta > Magnoliopsida > Asterales > Asteraceae > Saussurea > Saussurea involucrata. The sequence continues at coordinate 11,343,344 of CM066326.1, forward strand.
ATGAATTTATATATACATCTGCGATGTGTCTTCTTGTGAAAAATTCCAAGATCTAAAAATGTAATGCTGCATTTGTCTTTTAACAAGAAATCTACTCCCTCTGCTCCAAACAATAATAATGATGAACAAATAAAAAGAAACCAGGTCCTCTTACCTTCAAAACTCCAAAATTGAATCCTCCCTCCATTCCATATAAAGAGCTACAACTTAACTTTGAATATTTTACAAGTTCATGTTGATATAAAATTTACTCTTCAATACAAGTTCATGTTGATATAAAATAAATTAAAAGGAATATTCAAGTACCCAAGGCACAAAACAGTAAATTTTAAGAAAGGTTATCATTTATTAGATTCTGATTCATGCAAGTCCATAACCAATTTCTGCAAAACAAAATTGACTTCCAGGCCACCTAAGTAGTGAGTTGAAACAGAAAAACAATTATCTTTGAAACTTAGTCATACCTTTTCATTCTTACAACCATTTGTTCACCTGGAGTATCTCTATTAACTAGCCAGACAACTCAACTACCAACCTAGAAAGTCCAAGTAAATTAAACCTAAACTAAGAATGAGCAAACACTATCAAACAATGATAGCTCGAACTACATAGCAAACTAGCAATGTAAAAATGAATTTATATATACATCTGCGATGTGTCTTCTGTGAAAAATTCCAAGATCTAAAAATGTAATGCTGCATTTGTCTTTTAACAAGAAATCTACTCCCTCTGCTCCAAACAATAATAATGATGAACAAATAAAAAGAAACCAGGTCCTCTTACCTTCAAAACTCCAAAATTGAATCCTCCCTCCATTCCATATAAAGAGCTACAACTTAACTTTGAATATTTTACATGTTCATGTTGATATAAAATTTATACTCTTCAATATAACATTTTGATCATCAGTTGAACTTGTTAGCATTATTACAAGACTTAAGAATATAGGTAGTGTCCATACCATTTCGTGTATTATTCAGTTAGTACATTTGACATCACACGTACAAATGTTGGCCGTCTTTTTTTTCATCCCATTGAAGTAGTAAACTAGAAACAGGAAGCATTAGGTAACCAAAAAAATTAAAATCAAAAGGTTTATATCTGGCTGGCAATTGAAATAGCTAGGTTTTACTAACAAACGGAAAACCAATGATTAGTCAAATATTGAATGAGAATATTTAATTATTATTAATGTTACAAATTCGTATGTCTGGGAAACCCGAAAAAATAGCTAACCAGGATCGCACAGCTGATAAAACTTCTCGACGTCTGCAAAACCATATGCTTAAAAAAATCAGTCGAAACCCAATATAATAAAATACACAAATTAACAAACAAGCATCAAACTGCAACATGAAACATCACCGAAAAGTAAACAAACAAAAAAACAAAACATACCAGTGGTAAGAGCTTTGATTAAAGCAGCTCTTCTTCCTTTAAAGTCATTAAAAACCTCCTCTGCTGTTCTAGGTATCGGATGCTGTATGCCCTCCATTCAATCAATAATCTGTTGTATCAATATGACACCCCACAAACAACGGCATTATGTTTCTATAGGCATGTAAGACAAATATTAATGAAAAAAGGGAAATAGTGAAGAGTATACCTGGTTTAAGAAGTTTCGAAGAATAAGATGAAATTGGGGTTTTTGAAAAAGTTAGGGTTTCTTCTCCAAATATTCAAGCATGTATACATAAATATGGATGATGAAATGTGAAATTGAGATTGATTGAAAAGCTGGAGGAGGTGGAGACCGATGTCGTACCCGATGGATTTATGATGAGAAAACAGCGGGAAGGATTGAAAGGGTTTTGGTACGAAATAGAAACAGGCTTTCTTTGGTTTTTCTTTTTTCTATTTTTTTCTCTTTTTATATCTTTAACCAAATTAAACCCACAATTTAAATTTCAGAATTCTTTTGACATAGAATCGTAGGTTAAACACAATCATTATCTGAGATTACCGGTATCAATTTGGTTGGTCTAGTTGGGTTGCATTACTAGGTCCAACGGATACTTAAGCAATTTGGTCCGTCAAGTTAGGCTGCATTACCTAGTCAACAAACTTAGAGTATCCACAAACATCTGAAGAGGTTCATGACTCTGTCATATCAGTTTTATCTCTTTGTCACATCAGTTTTCTCTTTTCTATTCATTTTATAAACTTTTACTTTCAATCATGGACCGATTCATGATTTATATAATAAAAATATAATGGTTAAAATTTAGTTATTATAGTTAAAAAATATAATAATTAAAAATTACAATAATAAATCTTATAATGAAAATAAAAGCAGATAAAATTATCTTTTGTATGTAGAAATCAAAAATAATTTGTATAAGTAGAAGTTGTTAATTAATTAAATTCTTTTTTGAAATTATTTATATATTAAGTATACAAATAAATAAATGGTGAAGCTCAAAATATATACCAAAATTATATTATTTAAACATTAAAATAATATGGGGCCAATACATTTTCACCATATGAAGCGGTTCGTACAGAGAAACCGCTTTGATGATGTGGCATAAACCCCTTCAAACCACAATAGTGTATTTTTTATGAACGGGTATATTTCCACCTCAGAGGTTCAAGAACTTCACCATTGGAGATGCTCTTAGCTTCTTATTAATCTAAGAGTGAATTGTGGATTTGGTTCGTATGGTTTTGTGATTTCTTTACTATGGTTTTCATTCTATATTTATTGTAAGATATAGTTCATGTGGTATGTAATATATTGTGGTTAGGGTCTCTCGATACTAACACCGTTAAGTTTGAAAAGTTAAAGGCATCATGTGTCTTGCACATGATGGGTATAATTGTCAATTTAAACATTGAAATCGTAAAATTTTCTTACATCGTTTCTAGGCTCCTCCTAGATAAACTTTTTGGCTCCGCCCCTGTACAATATGGTTAGCTAAATTATGATAATGTCAAATTTGAAATATTTAAAAATAATTTTTGGGTATCACTAAAAAATATTATGTCTAGAATAAATGTTTGCATGACATTTTTAATTTAGATTTTGTTTAATGTTTATCCTCTTTAGAGCATTTTATAACAAAATAAAGATTTTGAGGTTTTTAATATATTCTTTACACAAACAAGGTCAAAGTAGAAAAGCAAAAATGAAAACATATAAATTTGAACGACTCATTTATGATTAAAATATCGAAGAAATAAAAAAATTTCTAACAATATTAATTGTATTATTACTTTATATAAGGTTTTAATGTAATTGAATGTAATATCATTTTATATTAAAATTATGAAATTTTTTGTTAGGATAATTAAGGGAGATGATAGATGGGTTTTAAAGACGATGAATGATGTATAGGGACTAAATCCATAATTCAGTATTATTTGTTTTAAAAACATATAGGTTAATTGAAAGTAACAAAGAAAATTGACAATTATACACATCGTGTGCAAGGCACGTGATTCCTTTAAAGTTTAAACTTTCAAACTTAAGGGTGTTTGTTGGTTCCTGTTTTGCTCAACAATGATATAAATACCTATTAGTTCAAACAGATTAGAGTGCGGAAGCGTTTTAGCGAACTAAATAGATATTCTTAGGTAGAAAAACACACTGAATCTAATACGTGAATAGTAATGACACAACAGTTTAACTCAATGATTCACTGTATATTGATTTCTCATAAATAAAAAGAACACCGAAGGTAAAATGAATTATGCTCTAAGGGTGTGTGTTTCGTGCAAAGTTAATAGAAGAGCTCAACATGAGCCTTCTATTTATACTATTCATCAGGGGACAAAAGGGAGACAAGAAGTACTAAGGGTACAAGACACGATCGTGGGACTGCTACAGGTACAACGTTAATGTAGTGCGCCGTCTTCTGCTAAGGCTGTAACCCATCAGAGGTTGACACGTAGAGTTGTCAGGGCACGCCTTGTACGAACGATCTTCAGGATCTTCGTACAGCAGAAAACGTGAGAAGCACGATCGTCTTCGTATTGATCTTCAGATAATCTTCTAAGTCTTCAGTCTTCATACCACAGAGGCTCTGTCAAATATGACAGAGGCTCTGTGGCCTTGTCCTCTGAGAACGTCTTCTGTTGATTCTTCACTTCGGTCTTCACTCGGTGACTTGGCAGAGGCCTCTGTCGATGACTATATACTTAGCCTATTTTTCAATACTTCTTTAACTACATAAGTTGGAGCTAACAATCTCCCCCTAAGTATTGAAAAATAAAAAATTGAAAAATGCATGGTTTTCTAGGCTAAGTACACGACAGAAGGTATTTGACCTCTGTTGAAAGTTTACTCTTCATATAAGATTGTGCCAGAGGCACTTACATTTGATTACAGTACATGATATGAAAAGTAAACTAAGGAAGGTTGAGGATGTAAGATTCTGGCATGTGGGAAGTCGTCAACTTTGTGTCCTCCGAGTCCTCCATCTTTGAGTTCTCGGTATATTTTGATGCAGAGGTTTCTGAAGTTTATAACAGTGTCGATGACCTCTATCAATCTGTCTGCTAGAGCTTGATCCATGAAATTTATTCCTCTGTGCTCCAAGAGGTTGGCTCTGAACTCTACCAGAGTACTTGTTGCGTATTTTTGACAATCAACCTCTAGGAATAGCTTCGACTTTCCAGCAGGATCTTGATAGACATACCCAATCCTTGGAAAAGTGATGATAGAGTTTGGTCTGGCAGAGGAGGGGCAGTCATCTTCTAGTGGTGGGACACTCAAACCTTTTACCCCAAGGTCGAGTCCCAGTTGGAAGTCAGTTATGCTATACATCAGAAGTCTTTCGCGCATGGCCATCCTGATTTCTCGGTAAGCTCCTTGGACTTCCAGTCTGTGGCTGTAGTTCTGCCTTGCCCAACTCAGAAGATCAGGTAGATCATAGAGGTTTAAATTTCTCAAATCTGCATCTGAGAACGTGGTTTCTGATCTGTCTACCCTCTTGACTCTGTAGAGGTTGTAGTAAACCTATCTTCCGTGGGTATGGGACAACTTGCAGTAGATGACCTTGTCTATCTTGGAGTTTGAGAAGACTTGGTTGACGGGTTTGGCTTTCTTTCTATAGAATTGATCTCGTAGCTCTTTAAGATAGTCAGGGTGCAGGATAGATGGTGGCAGAGGATCGTTGACTGCTCTGCTGTATAAGTATTTGTGCACCACCTCTTCCATTTTTCTTTGCTGAACAGGAGGTGGTGGCATAGGTTTCCGCAGAGCATCCAAGTCACTTTTTAGTTTGGCCACTCGATCTTCTGAAGGTTTGGCCTTGGGATCTTTTGTGGGTATGGTTGACAGAGGAGTGAGTCCGTAAGCCCAATCTTCTTCTTTGGGCTTAGGTGTAACAAAAGCGTCAAAAGCGCTCTTCATCAGTTTCTCTGCGGGTTGATGCTTTGGCCTTTTCTTCTTAGGTTCCTCTGTCAATATTCCCTTTTCTTTGTCTTTTGCCTTCGGCTGTAGATCCTTTTGGGTTTGGGTTGCCTCTGTTGGTTTTATCTGATGAGCTTCTGAGGGCTTGGATGGAGGTGATTATGCAGTTTTTGTTGGGGTTGCCTCTGTTGGTTTTACAAGGGACTTAGTTGGTGATGTGAGTTTGGTTTCAGGTTTGGTTGGTGATGCTTCCGTGGTTTTGCTCAGATATTTTCGTTTTTGAGCAATAGTCTTGGTTCTGGACTTGGTTTTGGGTTGTTCTATTGTTTTGGGTGTGGGTGATGGAGATTTCCTCTATTCATCTTGAGGTGTAGGGGATGGTTGTTTGGTTTCTCCAGTTGGTTTTGGTGTTGGGGTTGGTTGTTCTTCTTCAGAAGAGGTAAGGATTTGAACATGCTCAGCTGCAGTCCTTGTGAGGTTCTCCTGTTGAGTAGTTTCCACAGAGGTGGGTATGTTCTCTGTGGTTTGCGTCTGTTGTTGAGCTTCAGGGGTTGAAGGTATTTGGGTTTGGATTTCTTCAGTTACAAGGGTTGTTTCCACAAAGGTGGGTGTTTCCTCTGTGGTCTTCTGTTGATGAGTTTCAGAGGTTTGAGGGACTTGGCTTATTGGTTTGGCGTTGAGTGGTAGAGGTGTTGGTAGACCTCTGGAGGCAGTTCTGTCTGTTCTCTTCTTCTCCCCCTCAGGATGACCTGATGATCCATCGGAATCATCATCAGAGTCATCCTGACCCTCTTCAGCTGTACCCTCTGCTCTGCACGTTGTTTCTGGCTTTTTGGGTTGAGAGGCACCTGTGGCTATAATTTTGGCGCATAAGTCATCGCAGATGCCCAGAAGGTACGCGACCTGTGCTTCTGTGTTGAAGCGCAACTTGCCCACGCCGGCACAAAAATCCTTGACATAATTAGCGTTGGCTGCTGTGAAGGCTCTGATGAATTCGGTCATTTCATTCAGAACCCCTTGACCCAATTCTGTGAGTTGGGCTATGGTGATATAGTCCAGGGGTTTAAGAGCTTTGGTTTGATCGAGAGTGTGCTCTTGGACTTTATCCAGGGCCTTCTGAAGGTCTTCAGTAGTAATGACGGTCGCAGAGGTTTGAGGGAGGTTCTTTTGTGCTTTTCTGGCCTTCTTTAGCTGCTTAGAAAGATTGGCAATTGAAGCTTCCATAGCAGAAGTGGAGGCCGGTTCAGCGGTAGCAGAGGTCGTTGCAGCAGGAGTCACTTTGGCCATGGCAGATTTCACCTCTGTGGACAGGTTGTCCACTTTGGTGGTCAGATCGGTAATTGCCCTTGAAGAGGATTCTGCAAAAACATCAAAGGAGCTTTTCAACCCCTCTAATGAATTGTTCATAGAGGTGACAAGGGTTTGGAACTCACCCCTTGAGACGTATGAACCAGGTGTAACCTCTGGGTGAATGGATCTATCACCAGAGTGAGTCTCTGTTCCTGAGACGCCTTCTTTCGCTCCTGTTTTTATATTGAGAGCGAAAGGACTTCCCTTCGATCCTAGAGGAGAGGCTTCTTTAGCCTCAGACTCTACGAAGGTTCTGTTAAGCACATTGTCCTGATCCACTCCATAGGTGGGTACAGGAGTATCCTTAGGTTGACTTGGGGACTTGTCTAGAGTCCCTTCGTCGTTGTGCTTTCTAAGCTCCTCTGAAGAGCTGTTGGGACCTAGAGGTGTGTGCGTGTCAGAGGAAACGAATTCCTCTGTTGGGATTTCAGATGTGATCTGGGGCAATTGATCACTTACTAAAGGTAAGTCTTTTTGAGAGGACTCCCTTGGAATGGATTCCCCGGTTTTCAGTGGCACGGAGGTGGAAAAAGGTACCTCTGTCCAGTTTGTTTGGGTTGGGCTCGAGCTGTGCTGCTCTGTTTCAATGACACCTTCTGCCACTAGACTGGCGGTGTCAGAGATGTGGGTTGCACTAGGAGGGGGTTTTGGTTGTGTGCCTCTTCCAACTTCGGCATCTTTTTGTCCTTCAGTCCTAGTCTCTAAGGAGTCGTAGCATGGATGAGATCCAATTAAGCTCTGTACATGTAGATGTAGACCCTCAGAGGTTTTGTCAACCTCCATATCATAAATCACCTATGAGATGATGACGGATGGTTTTGTGGTTGTATCTCTTGAAGCTTCCTCCTCTGTCATGCAGCCTAGTATGGGGGATTCTAACCTAGATTGGACTTCTACCCAAGTATCTTCAGTTTCAATCATCTCCTCTGTATTTTGTAGTTCTGGATCATAGCTCGGAGGAGAGAAAAACTGGTCACCATGTTCCTCTGGGTCAGAATCAACCTCTGTTACAGTGAAATCCACTTGGGATGTGTCGGTGTTGAATACTGGAATATCTTCTGCAGGGTCAACCTCTGGCACAGTAGGGTCCATTTGCGCCTGTTCAGAGTTGATCTCTTGGAGGGCCTCTACATTCCATCCAGATGTGTCCAAGGTGTCTGCAAAATCGTGTTGCTCGAGGAAGGCGGAGAAATCACCCTGGTCTGCATAATGTATAGGTGTGGGGGAGGGCAGAGGTTGTTCAGTAGCTGCTTCTTCTTCTGCAATGACTTCCTCTGCGATAGTTTGTAGAGGAGTCTTGGGTTTCTTAGCCTTTTTCCTCTTGGGCTTAGGGGCTCCCTCCTCTGAAGATTTAGTCTTACGTTTTTTATTCTCCTTTGGAGGAGGGGGTGCAGAGGATGCAATGATAGTTTCTGGTGGAGGTTGGGGGATCTGTGCAGTACTTGCAGAAGTTCCCTCTGTAGGTTTCTTTGCTCTGGGAGCCTTTTGTGCCTTGGAGGGGGTGGTTATCTTTGTCGAGGATGCAGAGGAGGTCATCTTTTTCCTCTGTAGACGGATCTTGGCAAGTTTTTGCTCGTGTTTGACCAAAGCTTCTGCGTGCTCTTCAGGGCTTATTCTTTCTACCACTATGGTTCCTAGGGGGACTCCTAAACGCGGGGGTGTCGCAGGACTCGGTTTTGGAGTCCCGTGAACGCGTATGTAATCTAACCTAAGTTGTTCGTCAGAGGCATAGGTTAAAAGTTTGGTTGTCAGAGGTCTGCAGATCGCATACCCCTCTGCGTGTTTTGTGGTTGTCATTCTGCCCATGGGATAGGTTTTGACAATGGGCCCTTCCATTGGCCACTTGTTGAGGATTAGCAGAGGTTCCAGAATGACTCCAATCGTCCTCTGGAACTGTAGGGCTGGAAGGTCTTTGACATTTGGTCCCCTGGCCTTCTATGTGGATATACGGTGGTCGATGGCGTTCATGACTTCTTGCATCATAATGGCTGCAAAATCAATGGGTAAATCATAGTATACCCCGTACATGATGGAGAGGATTTGGTGTGAGGTTTGATCTGGACTCCCTATTTTACCTGTGAGGCATCTATTGAGAATAGAGAACAAAGTGTTCCACAGAGGTGGAAATCGGTTCCTTCTGAACTCATTTCGCTTGTTCAGATGAGTGTTGTATCCCAACATCTCTGCGAAGTCACAGAGCTCTTTGTCAGAGGGGATTTGTGCATACTCCTTAATCCCTAAGAGTCCTCTTGTGGGCAAATTGAACTCCAAAGATAGCATCGTTCTGTTAAATTTGAGCTCTATGTTCTCAGATTTATCTGGTTTGGAGACCCAGCCTCTGATTTCCCTTGATTCTGCATCATAGTAGCAGCTCTGCCAGAACTGGTTTATGTATCTGGCAGGGATGCAAGTGATATTCTTGGTTAGAAGGGTGTTCAATGGGTGGCTTTCAAGAATATTCAGTAAAATGGCATGTTCAGCTCCAAAAGCTGTTCTTGATGGCACAAGGAAGTGGTTGTTGGGTTTTAGGGGTAGTGAGTTCTCAAAATGATTGTTTTCAAGAAAGAATTGCAGGCGAGTGGTCGGAGTAAAATCAACGGATTCACCGTGTTCATGTTCAGGATTTGTGGTTCGGTGCTGTGAGTGCTCGGAGTGAGCAGGGGATGTCGTTGGTGAGTTTCCGGTGGAAGCCATTGCTAAAAGCTTGAAGAGATGGAGTAGAAAGAAGAAAGTTGCAGGTATTGCACTGTTCACCGGAGTTAATCTTGAGAGGAAATCGTAAAGGATGAAGAAGAGGGGTAAACGGGGTTATATAGTGAGGGGTAGAAACAGATAGAATTCCACAGTTAAAAGTGAATTCAATGAAAGGTTGGGGTCCGCACTCGAGTTTTACAGCTGGGTGCAAGTTTCAGAAGATCGTGTGGCATGTACGTCCAGTGAAAACTTGCCACGTCAGAAGTGTCAGAACACGATTAGACATCGTGAGCGGCCCATTAATGCCTGGCGTGTAGGCATTTCTACTTCCAGATGTCTGTCACTTTCAGAAATAACCCGCATCTTACAGAATCCCGTTTCTGTGCACAAGTGTCAAATCGACAGAGGCTCTGTGATTTGAAACCTTCTATCATAACCTCTGATCTTGCACCTTTACCAAAACATTTGAAAAGACAGTGGAAATGATCGATAGAGTTTCTGTGTAGAAATTTAAAGTTACAGAGGATCTGACTGACAGAAGCTCTGTTGAACTCCGCAGAGGCTCTATGACCTTAAATTTCTAATAACGGAAAGCTCGTAAAGCTTTTTGATCATCCAAAGTTTTGATTGTTTTAAACACCGTTTTTAGGACTTATTTGGAAATTGGTGTCCTAGAAAACTGTTTTGGAAAAAAGGTTTTGTGCGAGACATTCTTCCTTTGGTTCTCCTTTGCTCGGCAAACTACCCGACTTCTTTGGATATGGTTGATCACTTCTCTTCTTTGGCTCCCCCTTGAATTAACCACTTCTTTAGATTAATCCAAGGTCTCCTTCTGCTCCCCCTTGACCTATGCTTGGATCAAAAGAGATAAGCAATACGTAAAACATAGGTCAAACTCACCAGAGGTTCTGTGTGAATCGTCAGAGGCTCTGAGCAATTCCACAGAAGCTCTGCTGGGTGTAGAACTTTTGATGGTAGGGAATTTACATACATAAGAGTATAAATATATACATATTTACAAGGGGATCAAGTCTCACTTACAGAGATCAACTCATGTTTATCATACCCAACTTATCCACCAAGAAAATGAATCTTTTCTCATCAACTGCCTTGGTGAATAGGTCCGCAAGCTGGTATTCAGTGGACACAAAGTACAACTCGTGTGTGCCCAGTTCAACATGATGCTTCAGAAAGTGGTAACGGATATCGATATGCTTTGTTTTGGAGTGATGTACAGGATTTGCAGAGATCGCTATGGCACTTTTTGAATCACAGAGAATGGGTATCTTGTATATGTTGTAACCGTAGTTCATTAGCTGAGTTCACATCCACAGAACTTGGGAGCAACAGCTAGCAACGACAACATATTCAGCTTCTGCCGTAGATGTCGACACGCAGTTCTGCTTCTTTGAAGTCCATCTGACTAGTTTCCCACCCAGGGATGGACAACTCCCAGAGGTACTTTTTCGGTCAAGCTTGCATCCTCCATAATCTGAATCTATGAAGGCCTTAAGATCAAAGCTAGAGTTCTTCGGATACCAGAGGCCAAGATTTTTGGTTCCCTTTAGGTATCTGAAGATCCTCTTTACAGCAAAAATGTGGGATTCTTTTGGGTTAGATTGATATCTTGCACAGAGGCATGTGGCATACATTATATCAGGTCTACTTGTTGTTAAGTATAAAAGGGACCCAATCATGCCTCTGTAGAGCTTGCACTCTACAGATTTACCACCTGGATATGAGTGTAACTTATTTCCAGTGGACATGGGGGTCTTCATTACAGAGGCATCAGAGAGCCTGAATTTAGAAAGAATGTCAGAGACATATTTAGCTTGATTTATGAAAATACCCTCTGATGATTGTTTGACTTGGAGTCCTAGGAAGAAGTTTAATTCTCCCATCATACTCATTTCAAACTCACTCTGCATGAGTTTCTCAAAATATGTGCATTGTTGTGCATTTGTAGAACCGAAGATAATGTCGTCCACATAGATCCGTACAAGCAGAATCTCATCACCTTTTCTTTTATAAAACAAAGTAGTATTAGTTGTACCTCTGTCGAAATCATTATTGAGAAGAAAGGTTGAGAGACGTTCGTACCATGCTCTTGGAGCCTGTTTCAGTCCATACAGAGCTTTGTCAATATAATAGACGTAGTTTGGGTACTTGGCACTTTCAAACCCTGGTGGCTGCTGGACGTATACCTCTTCTTGGATTTGACCATTCAGAAAGGCAGATTTTACATCCATTTGGAAAACTTTGAAACCTCTGTGGGCTGCGAATGCTAAGAAGATTCTTACTGCTTCGAGCCGTGCGACAGGGGAAAAAGTTTCATCGTAATCAATGCCTTCTGCTTGTCAATATCCCTTGGCCACCAATCTCGCTTTATTTTGAATGACCAGCCCATCCTCATCCTTCTTGTTTCTGAAGACCCATTTAGTCCCTATTGCTTGTTTCCCTCGTGGCAGAGGAACTAGGGTCCATACCTTGTTTCTCTCAAACTGTAGAAGCTCTTCTTGCATTGCATCTACCCAGTTTGGACCATCTAGGGCTTCAGAGACACGTTTTGGCTCGATCACACTGATAAAAGTTGTAAAGAAACAGAAGTTAGCAGTGGCTGATCTTGTCTTGACCTTTTCAGAAGGATCGCCGATTATTAGGCTCTGAGGATGGCTCTTCGTCCACTTTGTTGTTCTTGGAAGATGGTCATTAGCATCATATAGTTGAACCTCTATGGTTGCACTTGTTGGTTCTTGTGCAACCTCTGTAGTGGAAGGTACTTCTGTGCTAGAACTTGGTGTTTCAACTTGTGGGAGTATAGGGATAAGAGTTGGATTTGGTTCCTCTGAGGAAGTGGAGACTGAATCCTCGTTTTCCTTTGGTATTGGTTCCTCTGTGGATGCTGGAGTTGGTATGTCCAGAGCCTTTGTAGCCGTATTCTCGCTTGCACCATCTTCTGTTCGCTCCCCCTCAGCACTTGCATCTGCACGATTCACAGAGGATGATGAAGTATTTAATGGACCAGTTAGAGATATACCTGACTCAGTCTGGTTGGAAGAAGATGTTTCTCCAGAGGCTCTGACAGCTCCGACAGAGGGATCAATATCATCGTGGAACATCTCTTCAAATAGCAAATTTAGTTCTGCTTCTCTTGTAGGAGAGATGCCAGAGGATTCCTTTTTGAGACCGAGTTCTGAACTGATTCGTTCAGAAGTCTTTTGAAAGGAATCGTCAAAAGAGACATTTATACTCTCCATAATGGTTCGGGACCGCAGAAGGTAAACTCTGTAGGCCTTTAAGGTGGCAGAGTACCCTATGAACTTGCCTTCGTCTGCTTTCACATCGAACTTCCCTCTAGCTTCTCTACCATTCAGAACAAAACACTTGCATCCAAATATGTTAGCCCCAAGTATCTCTTATGTTATTGTATTGAAAATAGTACAAGTCAGAGGACCACCAGAGATCCAGCAGAAGACTTAGAAGAAGTTCAACCAAAAGACCAACAGAGCTCGACAGAACTCTGACGGAACCAACAGAGCTCAACAGAGCTCTGGCAGAAGACTTCTTCTATTCAACAGAAGAACCGTTTACACAAGAAGACCAACAGAGCTCTGGTGACCGAAGACCTCTGTGAAGCATAAGTCTCGTAGAAATCTCTAAGTGTTAGACACGTGTTCGTACTTTCCACGTAAGCCCTAAAAGGACGAAGACACACTTTCCACGTGTCATTCCAGGGTTAGATAGTACACTGTCTAATTCTTTATCAGACTATAAATAGAGAGGTAGTGGAACAACAATTGTAAGATTTTAGAAGAATAGTTTTCCACAATTGTTAGAGCACACACTGCAACATTCCATAGCACTACCTCCGTACGATCTTGTTCCCTGTGAGATTTCCCGAATACACACACTTGAACGTGTTCTTGGTGTTATTCATATTATCAATATACGAGCAGCTTATTATATTTTGTTAGCTTCAATCTTCCTAATCATAGAAGTATTTAGAAGTAGTGAAAAATAGGCTAAGTGAAGAAAGCCTCTTAGAGAGGCTCTGTCGACATTACCGAGAAATCAAGGTCAAGAAGCTACAGAAGCAGCAGAGGCTTCCTACAGAAGCTCTGTCATACGCACAAAGAAGACCAGACTCGGAATCCGGCAAAGACTGCTCCACAGAGGACCAGACCGCAGAACCTCTGTAATTCATTACAGAGCCTCTGTGGTCCTCAATGAAGACTTGGAAGATATTACTGGATACGTTCATCAACTTGCATGGAAAAGTACTGTCAAAACACGTGTCAAGCTCTGAGTGGACTCAATAGGGCAAGGTACAAAATAGACGTCTGCGCCATTTAATGCATTTACCAAAAGTACATCTGCTCCATTAAATGCGCATGGCTCAAACAACTGCTCACACCATCCAGTCCACTGTTCACACCATCCAGTTTACTATTCATGCCGTAAAAGGAACAGTGACCTACTTCATAGTCTTCTAAGAGTAGTATAAAAGGAAGTCTCATGTTGAGATCTTCCCAACAGACGAATACACAAGGAATCACTAATACTCTCAAACTTTATTGTCAAATATCTGAGTGTTATATTCTCACACACACCAAGTTCTTAATCTGTTCTTCGTGTTGTTATCATATATTGAATAACAGTAACTGTTCAAGAAATCCTTTTCATTCTTTACTGTTTTCTTTATATATGTGCGTTCTAATATCTATCAAACATATCTGTTAGTTTAATACGCTTCCGCATCAAACTCTAAACTCTACTAATAGATTGTTAATCTTGAGTAAGTGTATCTGGGAACCAACAATTGGTATCAGAGCCTTCCTTGATTTTCAATATCAAGTGATCCACTTATCAAGATTCGTGATAGATATTATTGAGACTTAAAATTGTGTCTGGAAACTGCTTAAACCCAGAAAATCTTCAAGTTCATCGAAGTAACTCTTTAGTCATACTTTCTTTCTAAAAATCTTCAAAAATGACAAATACAAATAATTTCTTTACTACTGGTTCTCTCACTAAACCTCCTACTCTCCTTCGAGATGAGTATCCTCAGTGGAAAATAAGAATGGTTCATTTTTTCGAGGGCACTGAAAAAAATCAAGTACAATATCTGTACAATCCGCCTCCTATTCCCATGACAATAGTACCTCGTGTACCAGCTACTGCTGAATCTGCCGAAATCCCCGAACATCAAAAACCAAAGCCAAAAGGGGAGTGGTCAACCGAAGATAAAGCAGAAGATGAAGTTGCTCAGAAAACCAAGAGGACATTAATTATGGCAATACCCAACGAACTCTTTCAATCCTTGGATTCATGTGAAACAGCGCATGATCTGTGGAAAGAACTGGAAAGACAGTTGGAAGGAGGTGCTAAAACACAAAAAAACCGAAGAGCACAGTACATCAATGAATATCATGCATTCAGAGCCTCTGCAACAGAATCTCTGCAAACAACATACGACAGATTCAACTCTCTAATCAACAAGTGCAGAAAATTAGGCATTGACAGAACTTCTGAAGAAAACAATGTCATGTTTTTAAAAAGTCTAAATGAAGAATGGCTCCAGCTGTCTATGTCCCTACAGACAAATCAGGATCTAGACACCTGGACTCTCTCTGATCTTTACGGAACATTAGCCGCACAAGAACCTCAGATAGCACAGGCTAAAACACTAACCATTGCACCGTATGCATTGGTTAGTAAAACTAAAGAGGATGCACAGAGACCAAGAAATGATAAAACCCCAGAGGAGAAGAAGAAGGAGAAGAAGAAGATGGTGATAATTGACAGTGAAGAAGAAGAGCAAGCAGAAAAGGAAATAACTCTTGCGTCACTAGCTAAATCTTTAGCTCTATTGACAAAAGAATTCAGAGGAAACAGAAGAGGTTCCGGAAATGAAAGATATGATAGAGACAACCAGGATGACAGAAGAGACAACAGAAGAGATGACAGAAGAAGAGAAGAATCAAGTGGCCGACAGAGGTCAAGCGATAGAAATTACAGAGGGAATGACCGACAGAAGTCAGATGACTCAGTAAGCTACACACAGCAAGAATGCTACAAGTGCGGCAAACCTGGTCACTATGCAAATGAATGTAGATCAGAGAAAGGCGGAGACCTACAGAAGTCCAATGATCGAACACGAAACACTCCTCAAGGGTGTTTTAACTGCGGAAAACCAGGCCATTTTGCGAATGAATGCAGAAGCAGATCAAATCGTCCACAGAGGGACTCTGCTTTCTACAAAAAGAAAGCCGAATATTATGCTCAAAAATCCTTAATGGCAAAAGGACATTTTGAGGAGAACACAGAAGACTTCCAGTCAGACTCTACTTCTGACGATGAACATACCACCAATGCCCTCTTCTGTGGCATGGCAGAAGTCGACTCCTGCACTGACTCTGAGGTATCTACTTCAAATTCCAACTCTTGTATTACCTCTGTAGATGATAATACACTTAGAATTAACATTGAATTAATTGAACTGAAAGAGATAAATCAAAGTATTCAGAAAAGACTCACTTTCAATGAGAGAGAAGTACGGCTTCTCACTCAAGAAAAAGCAAAGATTTTTGAGGAAAAAGAGAGAATAGAAAAGAATTGGAACAAAACTCTAGATCCTTTAAAAAACAAATTTCTGACTTAACCAATACTTTAAAAGATAAAACGAAAGAACTTTCAGTTTCAAGGAGCGAAACTACTGACATAAGAGCTCTTAAAGAATACTTTCAAAGAGAAAGAGAGGTATTATGGCAAGATTTACTCAGAAGAGAAGTTTTGCTTAAAAACTATAAAGATGCACAAAAAGTTTATGAAAAAATAAACTCACAAATAGGGAGACGAGGTATAGGGTATGATGATATCACCCTAGGTGTTGAAGGCAAAAGAAACAAACCTCTGACCTCGTTATTTGTGATTGGAAAAACAAACAAACCAGATTTTCCAAATCTAATCTCTGTAAGCAAACGGGCGAAAATCTCTGTGGATCCTTACTTGAAGAAACATAAGAAGATGATTAACGTGTGGTTTGAAAACACAGACTCATCATCTTCAACCTCTGTCAATAGAGGTATCAAACCAAAGAAATATCTGAAAACACAAGATCAGATTGGTATCTTCAAGTTTGGTAAACCAGAGACCCAAACACAGGTTGCTTTTGTCTGTTTGATAAACGTTGAAAAGAAATTATCAGCAGAAGGTCCTGAGTTTAAACCCATTTTTTCAGAAGAAAACTTTAAAAATTTAATTGAAAAAGAAATTTTGGAAATATGGAAATCAAGTGTTTTAGAAAATTTCTGTACATCTTCTATAGATAAAACTCTCACTGAAGAAATCTTATTAGAAACCTCTGCAATCTATGAAAACTATTCTACAGAGGAAGAAAGCTCGTACAATACATACTCAGAAAATCCAGCCTCTATTGAAAGAATTGACTCAACCTCTGTATACGAGGACGATTCATCCTCTGACAACCCAGAGACTGATTTCAAATCAGGGATAATTCACTGTGACACAGAGGATGTCAAATTCTCCTCTGAAGTTCCTCACAGAACTATTTCTCCAAAAGAGAAACTCACAGAGATTCCAATCTACCAAGATTTTCTAAATTTGAATCTACATATCAAAACCTCTGCTGAGCTTAAAATGTTACAGAAGACCTCTATTGATCCTATAAGTTCTAGATTTTCAAAACCCAAGGTTAATAAATCTTTTTCTTCTGTGACAGTGATGAAAGAAGTTCACCACTGAAGCAACCCACAGAAGGCAGGTCCTAAACAGAGCTTTTGCAAACAACATTCGAGTATTCATAGATCTTCTAGTAATAGGAAATCTAATGTAAAGAAAGAATGTAATGCCTCTGTGGCTGAGTTTAAAAAGTTCAATGAAAAGTTCAAGCAAATTACATCTCATATTCAATACTGTCATTGCTTTGATCTTATGTCTAAACTTAATAATCATTTTTCAAGTCAAGTCTGTTTACTCTCTACGACAATTCAAAAGTCAAATCCCACAAAGAAACAATCTGACTCTTCTGCAGAGAACAAAATGTATTTCAAGAATGCCAAAGCAAACTTGAAAAACTCTAACAATATTGGACCCATATGGATATGGGTACCTAAATCTCTGTGATTGTCCTGCAGAAGAAGTATGTGCCAATCTGGTATCTAGACTCCGGATGCTCAAGGCACATGACTGGTGACAAAAGTGCACTATCCACGTACAAAGAAACACAAGATGGTGGATCTGTGACTTTTGGAGACAACAAGAAAGGACACATAAAAGGCTATGGAGTCATAAGGAAAGAAGACGTTTCTGTATACAAAGTTGCATATGTGGATGGCCTTAAGCACAACCTACTCAGTGTAAGTCAACTTTGTGATACAGGATTCAATGTGTTGTTCAAAAGAACTTTCTGCTCTCTACAAAGTGAAGAAACAAGTATGGAACTTCTGCGAGCTGAAAGAATAGGTGATATATATCTAATGAACTTCAACTCAAAGAACAAGGACAAAGTTTGCCTTGTTGCCTGCAAAAGTGAAGAAGCCTGGTTATGGCACAACAGGCTCTGTCACTTGAATTTTCACACATTGGAAAAACTGGTCAAACTTGATCTAGTTAAAGGTTTGCCAAATGTTAAATTCAACAAGGATCATTTATGTTCTGCCTGTGAGATGGGAAAACTCAAAAGAGCTTCCCACAAAGGCAAAACAGATGTGTCTTGCACCAGGCCTCTGTACATGCTTCATGTCGACCTCTGCGGTCCCATTGCAATACAGAGCCTAGGTGGCAAGAAATATATACTTGTCTTAGTTGATGAGTATTCACGTTTCACATGGGTTGAATTTATCAGAAAGAAATCAGATGTTCCAATTATATTGATAAATCTAATGAAAAGAATCCAAGTTCTTTATGACTGCAAAATACAGAAGTTAAGAAGTGACAACGGCACAGAATTCAAAAACTGTGTCATTGAAACTTATCTTTCAACAGAAGGAATTTCACAGAACTTCTCTGCAGCTCGCACTCCACAACAGAACGGTGTTGTCGAAAGAAAGAATCGAACACTTGTGGAAGCCGCAAGAACTATGATGTCAGCATGCGGATTATCAATGAACTTTTGGGCAGAAGCAATTTCTACTGCGTGTTATACTCAAAATCGATCAACCATTGTGAAAAGACACCTAAAGACGCCTTACGAATTGCTTAACAAACGACGGCCAAACATCAAATTTTTCCATGTATTCGGATGCAAATGCTTCGTCTTAAACGACAGAGATTCAAGAGGAAAGTTTGATGTAAAAGCAGATGAAGGCAAATTCATTGGATACTCTGCCACTTCCAAAGCCTACAGAACATTCCTTACAAAGTCTCACAAGATTGTAGAAAGCATCAATGTTTCTTTTGATGATTCATTCCAAATAACTTCTGAGCAAATAAGTTCAGAACTCGGAATTAAAGGGAAATTTTCTGACATCTCAAGAACAAAAGAAGATTTGAATCTTCTATTTTTGGAGATGTTCCACAATGACATTAATCCTTCTGTCGGAACCATCAGAGTTTCTGAAGAACCATCCTCTGTCGGACAAAATCCTACAGGTATGACTCTAACTGGTCCAAATAATGCTTCATCTTCTTCTATAAATACTACAGATGCAATTGCCGAAGAAGAAGAAAGTGCAGAAGATGAAACATCAAGAAAAATGACCACAGAAGCTGCACAAACCACAGAAGAACCAATTACAGAGGAGATCGAGGACCAAGACTATACATCCTCAGAGGAACAAACTCCACCACCACTCGTACCAATCATTCCACAAACGGTAGAATCAACTACCAAGGCACGAAGAACATCAGAGGCTGCACAAGAAGAAACACAAGAAGCATCTGAAGAAAGCTTTGATGACATTGATGATCATCTTCCACGCACAACTCAGTGGACAAAAAGCCATCCTCCAAGCCAAATAATCGGAGAACCTTCTGACTCAGTAAAAACAAGGTCTGCCACTGCTAATTTTTGTTTCTTTACAAATTTTATTAGTGTTATAGAACCAAAGAAGATTTCTGAAGCCCTAGATGACCCAAACTGGGTAGACGCCATGCAAGAAGAACTTCTGCAATTTGAGCGTAACAGAGTATGGACTTTAGTACCTCTGCCAAGAGGGAAACAGGCCATTGGGACTAAATGGGTCTACAGAAACAAGAAGGATGAAGATGGAGTGGTCGTCAGAAACAAAGCTAGATTAGTAGCAAAAGGATATAGACAAGAAGAAGGCATAGACTACGATGAGACTTTTGCCCCTGTCGCACGTCTCGAAGCAATAAGAATATTCTTAGCCTTCGCAGCCCACAGAGGTTTTAAAGTCTATCAGATGGACGTAAAATCAGCTTTTCTAAACGGTGAAATCCAAGAAGAGGTTTACGTAAATCAGCCACCAGGTTTTGAAAGCTCAAAGTTTCCAAGGCATGTATACTACCTTGAAAAGGCTCTATACGGACTGAAACAGGCTCCAAGAGCATGGTACGAACGACTTTCTACCTTCCTTCTAGTCAATGGCTACAACAGAGGTACAACAGATACTACCTTATTCTATAAATGCAAAAATAGTGAGATAATGCTTGTACAAATATACGTAGATGACATAATTTTTGGGTCTACAAATTCAGAAGAGTGCAAATTTTTTGAAAAACTCATGCAGAGTGAGTTTGAAATGAGTATGATGGGAGAATTAACATTCTTCCTCGGACTTCAAGTCAAACAATCTTCAGAGGGAATTTTTATAAATCAAGCCAAATATGTCTCTGACATACTTTTAAAATATAATCTCTCTGATACCTCTGCAATGAAGACTCCAATGGCCACTGGAAATAAGTTATTCTTAGATCCAAATGGTATTTCTGTAGAATGTACTCTCTACAGAGGCATGATTGGATCTCTGTTATACTTAACAGCAAGCAGACCTGACATTATGCATGCCACATGTCTTTGTGCACGTTATCAAGCTAATCCAAAGAAATCACATTATGATGCTGTAAAAAGAATCTTTAGATACCTGAAGGGGACCAACAATCTTGGTCTCTGGTATCCACAGAACTCTGGTTTTAGTCTTAAAGCTTATATAGATTCAGACTATGGAGGATGCATGCTCGACAGAAAGAGTACCTCTGGGAGTTGTCAATTCCTAGGTGGTAAACTAGTCAGTTGGACCTCCAAGAAGCAGAATTGTGTCTCCACATCCACTGCAGAAGCTGAATACGTTGCTGCCGCTAGCTGTTGTTCTCAGGTTCTATGGATGAATACTCACCTAAAAGACTACGGCCACATTCTGTTCAAAATACCCATCCTCTGTGATTCCAAAAGTGCTATTGCTATATCTGCCAACCCTGTGCAACACTCAAAAACCAAGCATATCGATATAAGGTATCATTTCTTGAAACATCATGTTGAATACGGTACAATCGAAATGCATTTCGTGCCCACAGAATATCAACTCGCTGACTTATTCACCAAAGCATTAGACGAGAAAAGATTCAACTTCTTGGTGGGTAAGTTAGGAATGATTAACATGGTGTGAAAATCCTCTGTAAGTATAGCTTTATCTTCTGTAAATAACAAGTAAATACATTGCTTAATTTATTGCTTTGATTGATTCTACTTCTGTATGAAAATTCTTAAAACCTTAAATAGTTCTTAAAATTACAGAGCTTTTGTAAGTCAACTCAGAACCTCTGACGACCCCTACAGAACCTCTGAAAGACAATGACCTATGTTCTATGCAAAAACTTATCATTCTTTGATCCAAGCATAGGTCAAGGGGGAGCAAAAGGAAAATTACTTGCTCTACAGAGGTGATTAGATCAAGGGGGAGCAGAAGGGAACCCTGAAATGATCTAAAGAGAGAGAACTTTCAAGGGAAAGCCAAAGAAAAATGTCGATGACTCCATATCGACAGAAGTCAGATATCACTACCGAGAAAAGAAGAACCAAAAGGTATGTCTCTCGCACAAAAGGTTTTTGGAAAACAATTTTCTAGGACAAGAATTGTCAAATATGTCCTAAATATACTGTGAATAAAATTTCAAAAATCAAAAGCTCAAAAAGTTTCACAAAATTCGAATTAGGAGAAATTTAAGGTCACAGAGCTTCTGCTGAGCTCAACAGAGGCTCTGCAAGAAATATGCTCTGTGATAAAAAATTAACCTTCTGTCGATCTTTTGGAATGTTATCTCGAAAACCGAAAACGCAAACCATGACCTTCTCGGACAAACCGTTTTTTTAACAGTTTTCTCGGACACAAACTTTCAAATATATCCGAAAAACATCTCTTAAACCAAATCAAAAATTGGATGATCAAAAATATCAATAAAAATTTTGTTATGAGATTTTTTCTCTCATAGAGCTTCTGCTGGCCCTCACAGAACTTCTGCAAGTTCCAACAGAGCCACAAAACCTCTGCGAAGCAAATTTCTTCACAAAAATCCGATTTTATCCTCTCCAATGGTTTTGGTTAAAAGAAGAACCCCACAGAAGTCATGATAACAATGAGATATATGAAAAAGGGATAAAACATTAAAGATTTTCAAGATCACAGAGCCTCTGTAAACTACAGAAGCTCTGTCAATCTGATTACTTGGGCATCTCTGTAGTAATAACGGTTACTTTTACTGCGAGTGAAACTCATATGGCTAAAATCAACCTCACACGCCTAGCATTAGTGGGCCGCGCACGACGTCCTGTCATATTCTGACAAGGCCTACGTGTCCCATTTTCATTGGGCGTACATGGAACGTTTTTATTATGGAAAGTTGAACCCGCCGCTCAAACTCGAGTGCGGATTCCAAACTTTAATCCATTGCCATATATTTTACTCTTTCGAATTCTACCGTTTTACCATCCTATAAAAACAAAGCTTACCCTCTCATAAAACCTTTTACAAACTCTCATCTTCTTCTCCGGCGAAACCCTGCAAAAAGCTTGCAAAAATCTTATTCTTAAAATCAAATGGCTTCATCTTCTCGAGCTACATCCTCTGAACTCTCTCCGGCGAACTCATCGGAACACTCCCCTGCACATTCAGAACATTCTGAAAACCCCAGCCTAGCAAGAAATATTGAACAACAAGATTCCGGGGACTCAGCAGACTTTGCTCCGACGACACACTTGCAAAACTTTATAGCAAAGGATCATTTCGAAGCCAGTCTTCCTATCAAATCCAACAACTGCTATTTGGTCCCCTCACCCACTACTTTCGGCGAAGCCCATGCCATACTTCTGAATATCATGGAGAATCATGTCCTCTTCCCTCTACTATCAAGAACCCCGAACAAAATTCCAGTCCGTTATTTGAACCAATTTTGGCAAAGCTGCAGATTTGATAAAGACGATTCTCTTATCAAAGGGTACATTTCAAGACCTGATAAATCTGAGCATCTTGAAATCAAGTTCAACAGAACAATGTTCTCACTTGAATTCAACCTACCAACAAGGGGTCTTCTGGGATTGAAGAGTTATGCAGAGCAACCAACAGACGAAGAGCTCTGTCGATTCGTGGAAATGCTTGGGTACAACACCCAACTACGGAAGAGAAATGACTTCCGCAGAGGCCGATTACCACCTCTGTGGAACACTTTGTTCTCGATTCTTAACAGATGCTTGACAGGAAAGATAGGCAGTATTGACCAGAGCTCACATCAAATCTTGAGCATCATGTATGGGGTTTACTATGATCTTCCACTAGATTATGCGACCATAATGATGCAAGAGATCATAAACACCATCGACAGAAAGAACAACTCGAAAAGGGTCAAAGAGAACGATCCCAACTTTCTACCACCTCTGCAATTCCAAAGAATATTAGGAGTACTGTTCGAACCTCTGCTGCTAATCCAAAATTGGCCAATGGAAGGGCCAACTCCCAAACAGTTCCCGATGAACAAGAATACCCCCACTGATCATGCCGATGGCTACTCACACTGCAGACCTCTGTCAAAGAAGCTTCTGCAATACGCATCGAATAAATCCCTTAAGAAAGAGTATATACGCGATCATAGAACTCCTAAACCGAGTCCTATGACACCCCCGCGTTTAGGTGTCCCCCTAGGAACAATGACAGCAAAACCTCTTTCCAATCAAAAAGAAAAGGATCAGAAGTTAGCAAAGCACATGGCTATTCAACTCAGCTTTATAGCCAAACGTGAAGAACTAATGGGAAAGAAGTCTTCATCAAGAACCTCTGCATCTACTCCAAAAGCTAAGAAGAGGAAAACTGCAGAAGGCACCTCAACAAGCTCTACAGAAGATCAACCCTCACCTCCTCATGCCACATAAATTGGCTCCTCTGCTCCTTCCTCTCCAAAAATGAAAAAGAAAAGATCAAGATCAACAGCAAAAGGGGCACCAAATCCTAAGAGGAGGAAAACCAAAGAGAGGCATGGTAAATCACTTGCAAAGTTGGTAACCATTGCAGAAGAGGAAACTGATGAAGAAGAAAGTGCAGAAGAAGAAATGGCTACAGAAAGGTATCAATCACCCTATCAATCTCCAGATAGATTTGCTCACCAAGGAGACCTGAACGACTTCTTACAGAACCCTGAAATTGCCAACACCCTAAATACAGCAGGGTGGACGGCACAACCTCTCGACCACCACTCTCCAGAAGAAGATTTCTTCATTTCTGGCATTGACACACATCTGCAAGAAGATGACACAACACCCAGAAATCAACCAGCCGAAACCCCTGTTATTTTACAAAACCCTTTCATTCAAGGATTGGATGTCCACAGAAGAAGTCCAAACCCAACTTCAAAAGAAATAGAACAAACTGAAGCTGAATGGAACAGAGTTGAAATTACGGAGGCTTCGGAGAACATGATGGAAGAAGAGAGAGAAAAAGGGGCCGAAGTTGTACAAAAGGAGGGATTAGCAACAATGGAGACAGAAATAGAGATCTTAGAGACAGATTCAGACGAAGAAGAAGCTGTCTGGATACGTAAGGGTCTTTATCATCCTCATGTCATGAGATTATTTGGATCTCATCAAGTGTATGACCAATTACGACCAGAACAAGGAACTTCCACAAAACTTAGGGAAGAAGCAAGAAAAGATGCCTGGATAAATAGAGGCACACAACCAAAACCAACTCCCAGTGCAACCCACATTTCTGACACCGCAGGTCTAGCTGCAGAAGGTGTCATTGAAAAAGAGCAGCACAACTCGAACCTAACCCAACCCATCCAGCCAGAGGTTACTCTTTCAACCTCTGTGCCCACAGAAACCGGGGAATCCATTCCTAGGGAGTCTCCTCAAAGAGACTCACCTATAGTTCGTGATCAATTGCCCCAGATCACAGAAGAACGCCCAACAGAGGAATTTGTTTCCTCTGCCACGCACTTATTAAGACCCACACTTCTTTCAGAGAGAAGTAGAGAGCACAAAGACAAAGAGACTCTAGACAAGTCTCCTAGTCAACAGAAGGATATTCCAATACCCACCTCTGGAGTGGATTTGGACAATGTTCTTCTCAGAACTTCTGTAGGGATTGAAACTCATGTTTCTTCTCAAGGATCAGAAGGAAATCCTTCCATTCTCAACATACAAACAGGAATGAAAGAAGGTATCCCAGGAACAGGGATTCACTCTGGAGACGAATGTGTACCTCCAGAGGTTACCACCGGAACACAAGTTACAAGAGATGAGTTCCAAACCCTTGAGACCTCTGTGAACCAAACCTTGAAAGAGTTGCAAAGCTCTTTCAAATCTTTTGCAGAGACAACATCACTGGCACTACTAAACCTGAACACCAAAATGGACAACCTGTCCACAGAGGTGAAAACTGCCATCTCACAGATGAAGTCTGCTGCAACCGCATCCACCACTTCTGCCGCAACAACAACTTCTTCGATTGAGAACTCCATCAACAAGTTCCTTGATCAATTGAACAAACAGACTTCAGTGTCAATGGGCATCACTCCTGCAGATCTACAGAAGGCCCTACAAAAAGTTCAAGAAGAAGCCATGCGAAATACCATGCTGATGCAACCCAAAGACTACATGACAAGAGCACAGCTGACAGAGCTTGGGCAGAACGTGATTAATCAAGTGACAGAAGTCATCCTTTCCTTCACCGCTGCAAATGCTAACTTCGTCAAAGATTTCAGAGAAAGTGTAGGAAGGATGAGATTCAAAACAGAGGCAGAGCTAGCAACTCTTCTTGGCCTCTGTGATGATGTCTGCGCGAAACTGATCGCTGCTGGAGCCACAATGCCAAAGAAACCCGATGCTTCCTACAGAGCAGAGGGTACATCAGACAAGGGTCAGGATGACTCTGATGATGATGACCATCCTGGTCCATCAGATCATCCTGAGGGGGAGAAAACTACAGAGAAAGCTGCAAGCAGAGGACTTACAGGTCCACCAATAGCCGCAGAACCTCTGAGTCAAGCACCTCCAGAACAGACCCGACAACAACAAACCCAAAATACCACAGAGACAACACCCATCTCTGTGGAATCATCTGACGAAACCAAAACTCCAGAAGCAGAACATCAAGCTACAGAGGCAACAACCGCCCCTGAGGTAATCATTTTGGAAGAAACAGATGAACAAACCACAGAGAAAACACCCACCTCTGTGGAAACACCCGAAACCATACCCAGAAGAAAGTCGATTGCCACCAAACCAAAAAGAGCAACGACCTCTGCTTCTGACATTCTGAAAAGGATGCACACAACAATGAGTGATCGTATGGTGAAGAGAGAAGAAGAAAGGCAAAAGTTCACTTTAGCTTTCAGAATGGCAAGAAGATTCAATGTCAATATTTCATCAATAGAAACTGAGATTGCAGAAGAAGTCATCAAACAACCTCCAACAGAGGTTACAGAGCAAGTCAAGCCAACAGAACCATCGCCACAAAAGTCCTCTAAATCACAATCGTCAAAATCCACAGAGGCAACCTCCATCAAACCAACAGAAGTACCAACCTCAAAACCCACAGAAGCAACAGGTTCTGCCACAACAAAAGCAAAAGATAAGGGCAAAGGGATACTGACAGAAGAGCCAAAGAAGAAGAAAACATTGCCAAAGCCAACAGAAAAACTAATGAAGAGTGCGTTTGACGCCTTTCAAACCCCAAAACCCGAAGAAGTTGACTGGGCACATGGATTGAAGCCTCTGTCAGAAATTCCTCTAACTGGTAGAGCTGCAGAAGTTGTTCAACAGATGGAGAGTCTCAGAAGACAAATTCCACGACCTGGTCCAACACATGAAGAGATGGAAGAAGTGGTATACAAATACCTCTACAAACAATACTATCAGACAAATCATCCAGTAGATCATGTGACAGATCCAAGGATCAGAGAAGAATTTGAAAACATCTTCACAAGAACAAAGCCAAGAGCCAAAGCAGATGTTTTCTCAATTCACAAAATCAAAAAGGTAATCTTCTGCAGATTCTCCTTCACAAGAACCTATCCAAGGGTCAGGTACAATCTTTACAAAGTCAGAAGAGAGAACAATTCAGAATCTACCTTCGCTGATGCTGACTTAAGAAACATCAATCCTTACGATCTACCTGACCTTCTGCAATGGACAAAAGACAACTACAACACAGAGCCTAATACCAGAGCCTATCAAGTGTTGAGAAAAGTGATGAGGGAAAAGCTTCTGCTATACAGCATGATAGATTTTCAGCTGGGAAAGGATCTTGGTCTCAAACATCTAGATCTACGACCACCAGAAGATCGCTGCCCACCAGACGCTGTGCCAAACTCAATCATCAGAGAACCAAGATTTGGGTTAGTATTTCAAAACCCACAACACCAGGTTAAACTTTTTGTACTCATGGATTGTCAGAAGTACGCAACCAGTACTCTGAGCAAATTCAGAGCAAGCCTTGTAAAATACAGAGGTACAGAGAAAATGGATAGAGATGATGCAGATACTTTCATCAGAGAAATAGACTCAACAATCCGCCTAAGAGAACTCTGCATCAGATTCTACAAAGAGATCAGAAAAGTCGGCAGAGACAACAGAAGCTACAACGATTTCAAAGATGCCAAAATCTGATTCTCAGACCTCCAATCTCTGCAAACAAAGTCAAAGTTTATCTTTCATTATACTCAAATGTAAAATGCCTCTGGCATATTTCTAAATGAAAGAAATTTCGAGGTATTGTTTAACCTCTGTCTTATCTAACTTAGCCAAACTTAACTCAAGTTCAAATTTTTTATTTTTCACTACTTAGGGGGAGATTGTTAGCTTCAATCTTCCTAATCATAGAAGTATTTAGAAGTAGTGAAAAATAGGCTAAGTGAAGAAAGCCTCTTAGAGAGGCTCTGCCGACATTACCGAGAAATCAAGGTCAAGAAGCTACAGAAGCAGCAGAGGCTTCCTACAGAAGCTCTGTCATACGCACAAAGAAGACCAGACTCGGAATCCGGCAAAGACTGCTCCACAGAGGACCAGACCGCAGAACCTCTGTAATTCATTACAGAGCCTCTGTGGTCCTCAATGAAGACTTGGAAGATATTACTTGATACGTTCATCAACTTGCATGGAAAAGTACTGTCAAAACACGTGTCAAGCTCTGAGTGGACTCAATAGGGCAAGGTACAAAATAGACATCTGCGCCATTTAATGCATTTACCAAAAGTACATCTGCTCCATTAAATGCGCATGGCTCAAACAACTGCTCACACCATCCAGTCCACTGTTCACACCATCCAGTTTACTATTCATGCCGTAAAAGGAACAGTGACCTACTTCATAGTCTTCTAAGAGTAGTATAAAAGGAAGTCTCATGTTGAGATCTTCCCAACGGACGAATACACAAGGAATCACTAATACTCTCAAACTTTATTGTCAAATATCTGAGTGTTATATTCTCACACACACCAAGTTCTTAATCTGTTCTTCGTGTTGTTATCATATATTGAATAACAGTAAATGTTCAAGAAATCCTTTTCATTCTTTACTGTTTTCTTTATATATGTGCGTTCTAATATCTATCAAACATATATGTTAGTTTAATACGCTTCCGCATCAAACTCTAAACTCTACTAATAGATTGTTAATCTTGAGTAAGTGTATCTGGGAACCAACATATTTGATCTTGTTATCATTTTACTGTTCTATTATTGATACTCACTGTTACATTATCGTATTACACAATCACTCACATTTTAATGGCTTTATATAATGCTTCCGCTGTCTATTCCTTGCCATTTATGTGATACAACGTGAATCTGGAAACCTACAGTTGGTATCAGAGCTTCTTTGATTTGCTTAAATCAAACGATCCAATCTACCAAGGTTGATTCATAGTTGTTGATTGTGCGTGTGTTTTAAAGCTTCATAGAATACTCTGTTTTTACTGTTCAAGTTTAAAACAAGTTTTCAGAGTTCGTTTAAGTTTGTTTAAAGTTTTCTAGCAAGTTTAAAGATCTTCTCTACTCAAAGTTACTGTTCCATTGGTTACTGTTCACTCACTTTCAGTTTAAACTCTTTTAAAACCATATTACTCTGTTTTTCTTCAAAATGGCTAATAACAACATAAATGCCATCTACACTGTTGGTTCTCTGACTAAACCTCCTACTCTTCTGAGAGATGAATATCCTCAGTGGAAGATTATGATGGTTAACTTCCTTGATGGAATGGACAGAGATTTAAAGCGATCTGTCACGGATGGACCATGCCAACCCATGGTTTTGGTTCCACGTGTACCTGCAACTAGGGGTGTTAACGAGCCGAGTCGAGTCGAGTAGTAGATTATTCGAGCCAAGCTTAAAAAAATATTACCTGGCTCGAGCTCGACTCGAGCTCGATTAATTTTTCAAAGTCGGGCTCGAGCTTGAGCTCGAATATTTTTTCAATGTTCGAGCTCGAGCTCGATGCTCGTTTATAAGCTCGAATTTGAGATCGATTAACTCGTTTATGTAATCAAGATCGATAATTTTTATATTTTGATTATATAATTTGTAAACATATATAAATATGTTAGGCTCGAAAAAATGTATGCTCGAATGGCTCAGCTCGACTTGACTCGACTCGTATAAGCTTAATCGAGCTTTCAAACGAGCTGAGTCGAACATCGGTGTTATAAAGCTCGACTCGTTAACTTAAGCGAGCTTTATTTTGTGTTCGAGATCGACTCGAGCTCGATGACTATTAGGCTCGAGCTCGAGTAGCTCGTTAAAAGCTCGGCTCGTTAACACCCCTACCTGCAACAGAAACTACTGCTGAGATTCCTGCTTACCTAAAACCTAAAACCACCGGGTTTACTGATGAAGAGAAGCTAAAAATGGAAAATGACCTTAAGGCAGTTAGACTTCTGATAATGGCCATTCCAAACGATATTTTCCAAGAACTAGATTCATGTGCTACTACTAAAGAAATCTGGGATCAACTTCTTAATCAACTTGAGGGTGGTATCAAAACCCAAAAGAACAGAAGGACCCAATGTATAAATGAATACAATGATTTCAAGGCACTTTCTGAGGAAACCCTACAACAAACCTACAACAGATTTAATGCTTTGATAAACAAATGTAAAAAGTGTGGGGTTGTTAGGTCGAAGGAAGATAACAATGTTCTGTTTTTGAAAAGTTTAAACGATGAATGGTTAAATCTGTCCATGTCTTTACAAGCTAACCAAGATTTGGATGCATGGTCTCTTACTGATGTGTATGGAACTCTTGCTGCACAAGAGAAGGATGTTGTCAAACAAAAAGGCAAATCCACCATTGCAGGTCCAATAGCCTTGATATCTGATTCAAAGAAACCCACAGAAGGAAAGTCCAACAGAGAGTACTAGCAGAGACAAGAAGAAAGAGAAGAAGGGTAAGAAGAGTAAGAAGAGTCTGGTAGCTGAAAGTGATGCTGAAGAAAGTTCATCAGAGGATGATGATATAAATGCTTTTGCTAAATCTCTTGCCTTAATAACTAAAAAATTTAACAAGAGATTTGGTAACAAAGTATTTGACAAAAGAGGTTATGCTGCACCTCCACAACAGAACCACCAGAACAGAGCTCCACAAAAACAGAGATCTCAACCACAACAGAAGTATAATGCTCCAGTTCCTCAGAAAACCGATGTTGCCCAACCTATCAACCAGAATGATGGACGTTGCTTTAGATGTGGTAAACCTGGCCATTTCTCTGCTAATTGTAGAGGTAAACTGGTAAAAGACCAGGATTACTACAAGAACAAATACAAGTACAATTACCGAGAGAGAAGTTACGTTGCTGAAATGGAGAACTGGATCTCTGATTCATCCTCTGATGATGATCCAGAGCAAGCCAATTTCTGCGGAGTTGCTGTGGATGATGAAAGTTTGGGAGAAGTTGATTGGATGACTGGAGAAACACTAGAGAGATCAATAGAGGAAGATTTAAATCAGAATGCATTTGCTCTTACTGTAACAGAGCCAAACAACAGAGCGCTGGAGACCACCACACCCAGTGCCAAGGTATGTTCTTCTGAATCTAAATCTGACTTGAGTTGGAAATGCATGTTTCTTTGCTAACCGAAGAGTTTCAACTTTTAAAACAAAAGCTCTCTGAAGAGAAAGAGTTAAGGAAGCTAGCACAGAAGGATCTATCCTTTTACAAGAGAGAGAAAACTCTCTTGAAACAAGAAAAGGAAGAAATCTTTAAAGAAAAATCTGAGCTAGAAATCTTACAACAAAAGAAGGAAAACATCTTTTCTAAAAAAGTCAAAGAGTTTGAGGAAGTCTTGAAACAAGAGAATGAAGAGGTTAAGAAGTCAGAAACAGAAAGACTTAACTCTGTTGCTTTAAAAGATTATTTTCAAAGAGAAAGGGAGGTTTTGCATCAATCCCTACAGAGAAAAGAGATTCAAATCAAAAAGTACCAGGATGCACAAGATGTGCACATAAAGATAAACTCTCAGATGGATACACAAGGTCTTGGTTTCAGTGACCTTGCTCCCTATAATGGAAGAAAGAAGACATCTCTGTCTTCTGCCTTCTGTGTTGGGAAGATCCAGGAAGATGTGATCTCTGGTACTGCAGCTTTCAAAAGAATCAAGACCTCAGATATATTTTCAAGGACCAGAAGGCTTAATTTCAGGAATGTTAGCTATGACTCCTTGGATCGAGAAAAGGTTACAGAACCATCTTCAAAGTTTATTCTTGATCAAGGAAGAGTTAGGATCATACTTCCTGATTCTGGTAAAAGCCTGGATCCAAAAGAGATCTTTAATTTCAATTATTTCAAGGGACATAAGTCTGTTACTTCTGCGGCTGAATCCTCTGATGTTAAACCACAGAGCGAGCTCAACCCTGAAGCCCCAGTATTCTCTCCTACTTCTGAAACAATTAGAACATCTTTTGAAGAAGATCTTATGAAAGTTCTTGAGGAAAATGCTGTTTCTGATGCCTTAAAACCCAAGTTGAGAAAGTTTAAATCTACCATGGCTAAAATCTTAGTGATGCCCAATGAGCTTAACGCCTCCACCAGAGCCACCAGAGACTTTTTCGGCACTGACAGTGACTCTGATTCTGAGGTAGATGAACAAATTTTCTGTGGTCAAAAGAAAGTGTTGCATAAGCCTAATCAGATACCAGTGGGATCTATAGATTTTAAAAAGGATGTCTCATTCTTTAAGAAACAATCTAGATTCATACCTGTATCAGATTTTAAAAACAAAGGCGTCAAGATTCTTGCTTCTAACACAATAGAAGTAGAGAAAAGAGAGAATGCAAGAAGTATACCAGTGAACAACACCTCTGTTCCCCTAGCTTTTAAACCAATCAGATTTACACCAGAGCAGAAGGGCAAATGGATAGTCAATGACAGACCTGTTCCTGCCTCTGTTGTAAATCAAAGAAGAAACTCTTTTTGGTCAAGTGAGTCAGTTCCAAAGAAAAATAGCAATTTCAAAAAGCCAAACCAGGACAGAATGTATGCGAAGACATCTGGTCCTAAGATTTTTCAAAATCAAGTGTTATTCAACCAACAGTTTTTGAATAAAAACAACAATTTGCATCAATCATCATGTTCCATCAATTGCAATTGTATTCAACTTCTGCTCAAGTTGCAAAATCACCTGAATGGACCTCACTGTGTTCTGAATCAGTCACCTCAAAGGAAAAATCCCAAGACTGTTCAAAATACACAGAGAAAATCCTCTGGCACACCATCACATAATGGAAAGCCAGCAGGTAAGTCAAACACCCCCAAGCCTAACAAGAAAGGACCCATCATGCAATGGGTATCTAAAAAGAACTAATCTGTCTTGCAGAAGCCTCATGTGCAGATCTGGTACCTAGATTCGGGATGTTCCAGGCACATGACAGGCAATAAGGAGCTGCTGACTTCTTTCAAAGACAAAATTGGAAGTGCAGTATCCTTTGGAGGAGATAATGGTGGACAGATTAAAGGCTATGGTACTTTGATTAATGGTGGTGTTTCAGTTTCAAAAGTTGCTTATGTTGAAGGATTAAATCATAATCTGCTCAGTATAAGTCAACTTTGTGATCATGGGTTCGATGTCAATTTTAGGAAGAAGTACTGTTCTCTATTACTTTTCGAGTCTGGTCAAGAACTTTTAAGAGCCGACAGAAAAAGCAATCTGTACAAAATGAATTTTAATCCAAACCAAAACTCTACAATAAAAAAACTCTGTTTAGTGTCTTTGAAAAAGGAAGATGCCTGGCTCTGGCATAAAAGATTTTCCCACTTAAATTTCCAAAATCTTGACAAACTCGTGAAGTTGAACTTAGTAAAAGGACTGCCTTCCATTAAATTTGACAAAGACCATCTCTGTTCTGCCTGTGAGTTGGGTATGATGAAAAGATCTTCACACAGAACTAAGAGTGATCACAATTGCCCCAGACCCTTGCATATGCTTCATGTGGATCTTTGTGGTCCAATCTCTGTGCAAAGTCTGTCGGGTAAGAAGTATATTATTGTTTTAATAGATGAGTTTTCTAGATATACTTGGATTGAGTTCATCAGAGTAAAATCTGATGTCCCAGAAATTTTGATAAGTTTGTTGAAGAGAATACAGGTTCTGTTAGGTCTCAAAGTCCAAAAGTTGAGAAGTGATAATGGGACAGAGTTCAAAAATGCCAGAATCGATGCCTACCTATCAGAGGAAGGAATCTCCCAGAACTTCTCAGCTGCCAGAACTCCACAACAGAATGGTGTAGTGGAAAGAAAGAACAGAACTCTGGTAGAAGCCGCCAGAACCATGTTGGCAGGTTCAATTCTCCCAATGAACTTCTGGGCAGAGGCAGTCTCAACAGCCTGTTTTACCCATAACAAAGCTGTAATAGTGAAAGGATTCTAGAAGACTCCCTATGAACCCATCAACAACAGAAGGCCGAATGTAAAATATTTTCATGTTTTTGGCTGCAAGTGCTACATCTTGAATGACAGAGAACAACTGGGCAAATTTGACAAGAAGGCTGACGAAGGAATCTTTATTGGTTATTCCTTAACCTCTAAAGCCTACAGAGTCTACAACACCAGAACCAGAGTCATTCAAGAAAGTATAAATGTGTCCTTTTATGAAAATACATCAAGCTTCTCTCGCAAACCAACAGAGGGGACACAGACAGGAAAGAAGAAGCCAAGTTCTTCAAAAACAAGGGAAGAAGATATCAATCTCGTGTTCGATGATTTCTTCGATGATGATGATTCCTCTGACAACATCACCAGAGGCAATCAAGCTCAGAACTCAACAGAACAGAATCTGACAGGTACAACTCTTACTGGCCCCTCCAATTCTTCACCATCTACTTCTCTATCTACAGGTATTATTCATCGAAATGAGGAACCACAACCAGATGTAAGAGAACTTGAGCAAGAACCATCATCACCCCTATTGACAAATATTGGGAGAGATTCCCTATTTGAAAACTCACCATCACAGAGCCCTGTTGGGACATCACAGAGCAATGAGGCCACTCTCTAAAGTTGTGTGCTACAGAGCCCTGGTGCCAATCCACAGAGCTCTGATGCTGAAGAACGTCTTTTCCCATCAGAAGCATAGACTCCACCTCTTGTCCATGCTCTTATGACAAGATGGACAAAGGATCACCCCCATCATCTAATTATTGGTGCTGCTGAAGATGGTGTGAAGACAAGATCGGCCACAATCAATGAAGCTTTCTTTGTCAAATTTCTAAGCATGATTGAGCCGAAGAAGATATCTGAAGCCCTGGAAGATCCAAATTGGATTGAAGCCATGCAAGATGAGCTTCTGGAGTTTGAAAGAAACAAAGTTTGGTCCTTGGTTCCACTCCCTGTAGGCAAAGCTGACATTGGAACCAAGTGGGTGTTTAGAAATAAAAAGGATGAAGATGGGATTATCATCAGAAACAAAGCTCGGCTGGTTGCAAAGGGATATTGTCAAGAAGAGGGTATCGATTATGACGAGACTTTTGCACCTGTGGCTAGGCTGGAAGCAATCAGAATCTTCCTAGCCTATGCTGCTCACAAGGGTTTCAAGATCTACCAGATGGATGTAAAATTTGCCCTCTTAAATGGAAGACTACAAGAAGAAGTCTATGTCCAGCAACCACCAGGTTTTGAAAGCCCAGAGTTTCCAGACCACGTTTACAAACTAGACAAAGCTCTGTACGGCCTTAAGCAAGCTCCCAGAGCCTGGTATGAAACTCTGTCAAACTTTCTGTTGACTAATCACTTCGAGAAAGGTACTGTTGATACAACTCTATTCTTTAGAAGGTATAAGAATGATATACTTCTGGTGCAGATATATGTTGATGACATTATCTTTGGGTCTACAAGGCAGGAGTACTGTGATAGGTTTGAGGATTTGATGAAAATTGAATTTAAAATGAGCATGATGGGAGAACTTTCTTTCTTCCTTGGTTTACAAGTAAAACAATCCATCAGAGGGACTTTTATAAGTCAGTCTAAGTACATCTCTGATATTTTGAAAAAGTATAAGCTCAATAATTCAAATCCAATGAAAACTCCCATTGCCACTGGAGTTAAACTTGACTCTGACCTTAATGGTGAATCTGTGGATGTCAAGAACTACAGAGGCATGATAGGGTCACTTCTGTACTTAACTGCTAGCAGACCTGACATAATGTTTGCAACCTGTCTTTGTGCTAGATTTCAAGC
Source organism: Saussurea involucrata (assembly GCA_033807775.1). Classification (NCBI taxonomy): domain Eukaryota; kingdom Viridiplantae; phylum Streptophyta; class Magnoliopsida; order Asterales; family Asteraceae; genus Saussurea; species Saussurea involucrata. The sequence goes on from CM066326.1 coordinate 11,378,873, forward strand.
AAATCCTAAAGAATCCCATTTATCTGCTGTCAAGCGCATATTTAAATATCTGAAAGGGACTCAATTCTTGGGTCTCTGGTATCCTCTTAATTCTGGTTTCGAGCTTATTGCATATACAGATTCAGATTATGGAGGATGCAAGAATGACAGAAAGAGTACTTCTGGTAGCTGCCAATTGCTTGGAGATAAATTGGTGTGTTGGACATCCAAGAAACAGAACCGTGTCTCAACTTCTACAGCAGAAGCAGAGTACGTTGCTGCCGCTAGTTGTTGCTCTGAAGTGATCTGGATGAAAACTCAACTTAAAGATTATGGCATGGAGTACAAGAAGATCCCAATCCTGTGCGACTCCAAGAGTGCCATAGCAATTACAGCTAATCCACTCCAGCACTCCAAGACAAAGCATATCGACATAAGGTACCATTTTATAAAGGATCATGTTGAAAAAGGGACAATTGAAATGTATTTTGTTTCAACTGACTTCCAACTTGCGGATCTGTTCACAAAAGCCCTTGATGAAAGGAGGTTTAACTTCTTAATCAGCAAGATGGGTATGCTGAACATGTCCTCCTAACTCTGTTTAAAAATCAATAGAGCCTCTGATGTTCTTACCAGAGCTCTGTCAAAATGGTTAGGTAGGATAGTTCACCAGAGCCTCTGATGTTCTCACCAGAGCTCTGCTAGCATACTTTTTCAATATTTTCCTCTTGTAAATTTCTTGTTTGTAAATATATTTTTTTCTTCTTGTACATAAGTTTTTTTATTTCAAGACTGAAAAGAAAAATCTATCTACTAAGCTCACCATTTAAGGGGGAGCTTAAGAGAAAAAGATGCATTGTTTTAGGGGGAGCAAGTCAACTCAGTTTCAAATCTAAATGACTTTGCTTTTTGAACTTCAAAAGATAAATCTTTTTGAGGAAGGAAAACCTGTTCTGATGAAAATCTTTTGATAATGTCAAGAACTTACCAGAACTCTGATATTTCACCAGAGCTCTGTGAAAACTCTAAGATAGTTCTGTCTTCATTCTGTTGACTACTCTCACATCAGATACAAAATTTTAAATGTTTTTGGGTAAAGGTGAAACATGTTGGGTTACTTGGAAAGAAATAAAAAGGTCACTCAACAGAGGCAAAACTATGCAAAGCTCCACTAGAGCTCTATTAGTTTTTCTGCCACGTCATCAGAAGTAACGTCATCAGAGGTGCGGGTCATTTCTAAGAGTCAACCATATGTCACCCACACATCTCTAACCGTGACGGTTTACTTGCCCAAAAGATGTCAGAATCAAATCCACGTGGCATTCTCTGATTGAGAAACCAACCGTTAGCTGTTCCCACGTTACACTGTTGAGGCCACTCCACTATCTGAAACTCGAGTGCCTACAGTACTTACAACGTTCGTCCAGCCACACGATTCGAGTATACATATTCATACCCATGACCCATTTCATTCTTTATGCTTTTCTGATCATTCAAAACCCTTCATCTTTCCCTCTCAAAGTTCAAAACCCTTAAGTTCTTAGAGAAACCCTAACCTGCAACAATGGCAGAACAACAAAATTCTGCTGAATCTAGCCGAATAGGACCCGTAGACCAAATCATTATCCTTCCCTACGAGTTAGTAGACAACAACTACCGTTTCGACGCTAACCCAGGTCTCTATTTACCCACCTATCACATTTTTGTAGAGTTTTTCAGAAACTCTGAAGTTTTTAGAGCCCTAACTGAGTTCGACGACAACCTTCCCGAACTTTACGTCCAACAATGGTGGACTACGTGCCAGTACATCGAAGAACAAGATGGGATCGTTGGAAATGTCGATTCAAGAAATGGAGGCGCAGGTACAATCCGCATTCGTGCCAGCACCTTCACAAGGATTTTCAGATGAAGACAAGAAGACAGCTTGGAATAGAAGCATACGAGAAACCCCCCAAAGTAGCTGTTCTTCTTGATTTTGTGAAGTTCTTAGGCTACAACAAAGAACTGAACAAAATAGGCGAGTTCAGAAGACAAAGCCTACCCACAGTGTGGAACTTCATGTTCTCCACATTGAACAGAACCCTTACCTGCAAGTCTGGTAGTCAAGATCAAACCAGCACAGAAATCCTACAAATCATATATGGTTTGTTCTTCAACAGAAACTTCGACTACGCCAGCATTCTGTACAAAGATCTCCTTGCCGCTGTTAACACCAAGACTTCAACCATAGCAAGAGGAGGAGTTGTTGGAACTCACAAATTTCTGAAGACCATCAAATTTCCTCGATTCATAAGTCTGGTAATCAGAAGAGCCTTTCAACGCTTGGAATTAAGTCAACAGGGAAATCCTACACCTGTTTGGGTAATGTCCAGGTTCCTTCCCACAACTTCAGGTGAATATCCTTTTATTAGACGAGTACCAAGAACAATGCTCGCTCTAATTGACCCAAATCATATTTCTATCCAAAACTATCAGAGTGCTGCTCAACCTCAAGAACCTGATGTGAGAACCCCAACATATTTAGGATCTGAGCCATGTTTGGAAAGTATGAGTGAGGAAATAGCAGAAGAAGTTAACAGACCAGAGGTAAGAGCACCCAAAGTGGGGTCTTCCTCTGCAAGAGTGTTGGAGGAGGAAGTACATAACAGAGCATCCCCTATGGAGACTGTTCATGAGGAAGTACGGGAAACTACAGAGGTGGAAGTAATTTCGTCCTCCTCTGGTAGTGGTGAGAAAAAACAAAGAGAAGAGAATAAATCCGAGAGTTCTATACCCGTAGGAGCCGAGGGAAATGCGAGTTTAGAAGAAGATGTTCAAAGTTTGAACACACATGTGAGATTCCGCACCCCAACTCCCAGTGCAACCACACAACCTATTTCTGGTGATCAAGACCAAAGGAATATTGAAACAGAGGTGCACACCTCGAACCCTAACCAGCAAGAACCACCAGAGGCAACTCTTCACGCCTCTGGTATGCACATACCTAGGGAATCTATCTTTGGTAATGATGTTCCTTCACCCCAGAACATCAATAGGTCACCTCCACACGATGATGCCTCTGTGGCTCATATAGACTTAACACACAATAGACCTGAGATCTTTCGAATCTCACGTAGCATCTGTCCGACTCAGGGACAATGGGAGACCATAGTAGAACAAGGGAAGACTTTGCTTGATCCAAACTCTTCTCATCACATCAGATTTCCTTCTTCAGAACCTGAGCTGGAAGAGGAAACTCTGGTCAGAACACCTGTAGATGTATCCCCTCAAAAGGAACATCAAGGATCAGGTGGAAGTCCTCTAATAGCCACCCCAAAAACAACTCCTGATGGAGGCACCTCTGAACTCGAGGCAGAATTGGAACCATGTGTTGGAACCAAGGTTACTCCCGTTGACACTGTCATAAGAGCAGAGTTCGAAAGTTTCTGTGATAGTATCAACAACTCCTTGAATGAGTATAAACTCATCAATGAACAGAAGGAGGAGCTGATCCGCAAGGAGAATGCTTCTCTCAGAGAAGAATTGCAACAGATCTCATCTAAATATGCAGAGATAAATCAGAGATATGCAGATGCTGAAAGGGTCAGAGCAGAGGAGACAATGAAGATATCAACAGAGCTTGCAGAGCTAAAAAGACTTATGGCAGAGAACCACACGGCTGCAATGAACAGAACGCTGCCTATACCTTCACTTCTTCTATCAGACTCAAACATCAGAACCCTGATAGAGTTAATCAACAACTCTGTTAAGAATGCAGTGAAAGAAGCAACGACATCTTCTGCTACTCCTGTCAACATATCTGGTCCAAGCCCCAATGATTTACCTATGACAGTTGGCCAGATGGGAGATTTCAGTAAAAATGTTCTTAGCAGAATGATGACCATCTCATCAAAGTTTGTCATGAAGGCACAAGCGACAGAGCGACATGTGCAAACATCTCTTGATTCTCACAAAGTTAACTTTGAGAGTCAAGTAGATGAGATCAGAACTGCTGCAACAGAGGTCGAAGATGCACTGAAAAAGGCAGTCTCAACCTTCACAGATACCATCGAAAAGACTGCTACACTCAAACGACCTGCAGAAGGACCCCCAGAAGGAGAGCCTTCAAGCAAAAGAAGTAAGGCTGCCTCAAAGTTTGTTGGTCAGGCCTCACCAGATGGAGGCATAACACTTTTTGATGATGATGATGACTTTCAAGATGCTCCAGAGGGTCATTCAGATAGTCAGATAGGTGAGCCCTCTGATCAACAAAAGGGGGAAAAGGAGAAAGAGAAAGAGAAAGAGGTTGAGAAGGAGAAAGAAACAGGAAAGGATAAGGGGAAAGAGAAAGCAAAAGAGGCAGAGGCAGAAATGGAAGAAGTTACACAAGGAGATAAGGGGATGACAGAAGACATTCCATCAGAGATGACTATGGTAGTGTTTGACTATATGTTCAAAGACAGAATTATCAAAGCACCAGAAGAGTCAACTCAACAACCACCAGAGATCATCATACTCGACACCCCTCCTACATCTCCAAGAACTGAACCAGAGAGATCAATCCCAATCTCTGTTGATGAACAAATAAGCTAAGTCCAAACCCAAGTTCTTCAAGAGCCCGGACGACATGTTGACATTCTTATGGCTGAAACCCATGAAGATCAGAACCCAATTCAGCCTGAACAGAATCCTTAAACATCAACCCAACACACCGAGAAACCATCCTTAGAAGAACTATTTGCCTATCTCTATGCTGACAGATGTATCATCCCTGTCAATGCCGTACCCATTAACCCTTACCTAAACCCAAGCAGAATAAACACTATCTTTGATGCTAGGCTGAAGTTCATTCAAACAAAGTCAAACCTGAACAAAGCCATAAACTCTAACTTTGGAATCCGCAGAATCATGAACATCAAGCATAGGAAATTCCAATATGACAGAGTTGTGTATCATGAGTACGCTGTTGAATCAGCAGAAGGCAAGATCGAACACTTCAACGACAACGATCTTGTGCTTCTGAACCCATATGATATGGTAACACTTCACGCCTATTGCTTAAACTTCAACGACAGATACAAAGGAGCAAGAACGGCTTTACCAGAGGTAAGATTCGCTATGCAAGAGCACGTCAATCTCAGAACACAGATCGACTTTTAGCTAGGCATAGAGTTCGAAGTTGATAGACTGGCGATTGCACTCCCAAATGAAAACCTTGAGGGTTATGGTCATCACAGAACTGGAACCATAGTTGGAGATCCTCCAGTCTTCATCTGCCGACAGAAGAAGATCAAGAAGGCCATCAGAGCTTCTGAAACCCACAAGTACTCAAGTGAGTCGCTGATGTATCTCAAAAACATAATCCAGAATCTCCCAAGAGAAAAATGTCCAGAAGAACAACTGAGGCTCTACATCAACCATATTGATCTTATGCTGGACTTCCGTGAGCTGATCAGAAGATTCGATAGAATTATAAGAGGAGATAATTATGCCTGAATGTACTTATTCTTTTACTTTGTATTGTAATATCCTAAAAGAATGGTGCAAAGTTTCACAGAGGTAGAAGTTCTCTGTCTTTTGTTTATCTCTGTAATTTCCAATTTGTTATTTTCAATACTTAGGGGGAGATTGTTAGCCCCAAGTATCTCCTATGTAAAAGTATTGAAAATAGTACAAGTCAGAGGACCACCAGAGATCCAGCAGAAGACTTAGAAGAAGTTCAACCAGAAGACCAACAGAGCTCGACAAAACACTAACGGAACCAACAGAGCTCAACAGAGCTCAGGCAGAAGACTTCTTCTATTCAACAGAAGAACCGTTTACACAAGAAGACCAACAGCGCTTTGGCGTAAGAGCTCTGGTGACCGAAGACCTCTGTGAAGCATAAGTCTCGTAGAAATCTCTAAGTGTTAGACACGTGTTCGTACTTTCCACGTAAGCCCTAAAAAGACGAAGACACACTTTCCACGTGTCATTCCAGGGTTAGATAGTACACTGTCTAATGCTTTATCAGGCTATAAATAGAGAGGTAGTGGAACAACAATTGTAAGCTTTTAGAAGAATAGTTTTCCACAATTGTTAGAGCACACACTGCAACTTTCCATAGCACTACCTCCGTACGATCTTGTTCCCTGTGAGATTTCCCGAATACACACACTTGAACGTGTTATTGGTGTTATTCATATTATCAATATACGAGCAGCTTATTATATTTGATCTTGTTATCATTTTACTGTTCTATATTTGATACTCACTGTTACATTATCGCATTACACAATCACTCACATTTTAATGGCTTTATATAATGTTTCCGCTGTCTATTCCTTACCATTTATGTGATACAACGTGAATCTGGGAACCTACAAAATACATGGAAGAACTTGATGTTTGGTCGCCGTTTGTTGATTAAGTGATATGGTGTCTTGATGTGTCTCTTTACTATGGTTGATCGATTTTGGGTGTAGCAAGCGGTTGATACAGCTTCTGCCCAGAAAAATGTTGGTAATCCAGATGCTGTTAGCATAGTTCTTGCAGCCTCCACAAGCGTGCGGTTCTTTCGTTCAACCACTCCGTTCTGTTGTAGGGTGCGTGCAGCAGAGAAGTTCTGAGACATGCCTTCTTCTGTAAGGTAAGCTTCAATGACAGAGTTTTTAAATTTTGTGCCATTATCGGTTCTTAACTTTTGAATCCTGCACTCATATAGAACTTGGATTCTTTTCATTAGATTTATCAGAATGTTTAGAACATCTGATTTCTTTCTGACAAATTCTACCCATGTAAATCTCGAGTATTCATCAATCAACACAAGTATATACTTCTTGCCACCTAGGATCTGTATAGCGATTGTACCGTAGAGGTCGACATGTAGCATGTACAGAGGCCTAGGGCAAGACACATCAATCTTGCCTTTATGGGAGGCTCTTTTGAGCTTACCCATTTCGCAAGCAGAGCACAAATGATCTTTACTGAATTTAACATTTGGCAGACCTTTAACTAAATCAAGTTTAACAAGCTTATCTAGAGTATGAAAGTTCAGATGGCAGACCTGTTATGCCATAACCAGACTTCTTTGTTTTTACCAGCAACGAGGCAGAGCTTGTCTTTCTTGTTCTTGACACTAAAGTTCATGAGGTACAAATCTCCCTTACGTTCAGCTCGCAGAAGTTCGACTCCTGTGTCTTTACCTTGCAGAGAGCAGAAGGTTCTTTTGAACATGACGTCAAAACCCGTATCACAAAGTTGGCTAACACTGAGTAGGTTGTGTTTAAGGTCATCCACATATGCAACTTTGCATACGGTTATGTTTTCCTTCTTGATGACTCCATAGCCTTTTATGTACCCCTTTTTGTTGTCGCCAAAGGTCACAGATCCACCATCGAGTTTTTCCTTGTAAGTGGATAGTAGACCTCTGTCGCCAACCATGTGCCGCGAGCATCCGGAGTCTAGATACCAGATTGGCACATACTTCCTCTGTAACACAATCAGAGATTTTTAGGTACCCATATCCAAATGGGTCCCGGTTTGTTAGGGGTCTTCAAGGTTGCCTTAGCATCCTTGGTTTTGGTTTTAGCTTCTGTTGAAGAACCCGTTTGTTTCTTCTTACCCTTGAATTTAGCATTATTTTTTGGTACAGAGAGGAAACAGTGTGGACTAGAGAAGTGTTGGCTTAATTGATGCATAAGATCAAAACAATGACAGTAATGAATGTGCGAAGAGATTTGCTTGAACTTTTCATTGAAAATATTAAATAGGGGTACAGAGGCATTACATTCTATCCTAACATTTGGCTTCCTATTACAAGAAGACCTATGTAGGCTAGATTGTTGTTTTGAAAATCCTCTGTGGAGAGTAGCCTTCTGTGGACCCCTTCCTCTGTGGTGAACTTCTGCAGGTTTCACTATCACAGAAGAAAAAGATTTGTTATTTTCGACCCACTTACCCTTCTGTTGCCAAGTTAATTTTTCTTTAAAAGGCCTTAAGGGTTTTGAAGTTCTAGAAGTTGTCGGATTTTGAGAAGACATTTCCTTTTGTTGTTTGATTTTCTCAAGCTCAAGAGAGGATTTGGCTTGTATGCACTTGTCCAAAAACTCTAGACAGATAAGAACACTTGTGATTTTCTCCTTAGGAGGAATAGTTCTGCTAAGAATTCCAGAGGGTAGCTTAAAATCCTCTGAATCACAAGGTACCATCTCTGACTCATTTGAGTCAGTCTCAGATTCGTCAGAGGATGAATCGTCCTCATATACAGAGGTTGAGTAACTTAGATCCCTGTCGACAGAGGCTGGACTTTCTGAGCATGTGCCATACTCGCTTTCTTTCTTTTCTTTGAGACTATCTTCCAGGTCACCAGAAGTATCTATCAAGATTTCCTCGGAGAGTTTTTGTTTGACAGAGGATGTACAGAGGTTTTCATAAAAGTTGTTTTTCCCAATTTCCATTAACTTTTTTTCATAAATATGTTTAAGTTTTTCTTCTGAAGAAGCAGGCATGAACTCAGGTGCCTCTGCCGATAGTTTCTTTTCAGAGTCTATCATACAGACAAAAGCAACCTGTGTTTTAGTCTCGGGGTCACCAAACTTGAAGATTCCTATCTGATCTTGAGTTTTCAGATATTTCTTAGGTTTGGATTCTCTTTTGACAAAGATTGAAGGTGATAAATATGTGATGTGATACCACACATTTATCATCTTCAGAGGTTTCCTCTTGTGAGGTTCCCCAGAGACTTTTTGCCTTTTGCTAACAGAGAGTAAGTTTGGAAATCCAGGTTTTCTTGTATCTCCTATACAAAACAGAGACGACAGAGACTTGTCTCTTTTGGTTCCAGTGTATGGATCTATATCACAGAAGCCAATTCCCCATCTCCCTATTTGTGTATTTATCTTTTCATATACCATCTGTGCATCTTGATATTTTTTCATTAAAAGATCTCTTCTGGGTAGGTCTTGATGAAGTACTTCTCTTTCCTTTTGAAAATAGTGTTTAAGAGCAAGAATATTCATTCTGTCGCTTTCAACATCCATAAGTTCTTTAGATTTAGCTTTTAAGGCAGAGTTGAGTTCTTTTATATTTTCTTTTAAAGGGTTTAGATGTTTGTGCCAATTAGTTTCAATCTCTTCCTTTTCTTGAAATATTTTAGCCTTTTCTTGAGTGAGAAGTCTAGTTTCTCTCTCATAGAAGGTAAGCTTCTTCTGAACATTTTCGCAGGTCTTTTTAAGTTCAATGTATTCAACAGTCAGTTTCTGCTTGATTAGAGTAAGAGTCAGAAGTGGATACCTCACTATCAGAGTCGGAGGAGCTAACCTATACCATCTCGCAGAACAGGGCGTTCTTCTTTTCACCTTAGTCAGAGGATTCATCTGACTGCCAGTTTTCCTGCTCCACCATGAGCGACTTCTGAGCGTAATACTCTGCCTTCTTTTTGTAGAAAGCAGAGTCCCTCTGAGGGCGGTTTGGTTTGCTCCTGCAGTCTGCCGCATAGTGGCCTGGCTTGCCACAGTTGTAACACCCTTGATTCTGGGGTGCATTCCCAGCTCTGTCGTTTGACCTCTGTTGGTCACCACCTCTGTCACTCTTGTCATTTGACCTCTGTTGGTCATTTGATCCCTCTCTTCCCTGATTCCTTGAATCACCACGATCATCTCTCCTGTTGCGTTCATATCCGGACTTCTTCTGGTACCCTCTGCTGAATTCCCTTGTCAAAAGAGCTAAAGATTTAGCTATTAAGGCCATTGTTGCCTCCTCTTCTTCCACCAACTCCTCCTCTTCACTATCAACGACCAGTACCTTCTTCTTCTTCTTCTTCTTCTCCTTCTTCTCCACCACAGACTTCTCCTTCTTAGGTTTCTCCTTTGCTTCTGAGGCCTTACCAACAAGTGCAAGCGACACGCTGGTTTGAGCTTTTGCTTGTGCAATCTGAGGTTCTTGGGCTGCCAATGTTCCATAAAGATCTGACAGAGTCCAGGTGTCTAAGTCCTGATTAGTTTGCAGAGACATAGACAACTGGATCCATTCTTCATTTAGGCTCTTTAGGAACATGACATTGTTCTCCTCAGAAGTTCTGTGGATCCCAAACTTCTTACACTTGTTTATCAGAGAGTTAAACCTGTCGTAAGTTGACTGCAGAGATTCTGTCGGCAGAGCTTTGAATGCGTAGTATTCGTTGATGCATTGGGCTCTGTGGTTCTTCTGAGTCTTGGCCCCTCCCTCTAATTGTTTCTCCAATTCCTTCCATAGATCGTATGCAGATTCACACGCATCTAGGGATTGGAAGAGGTCATTGGGGATGGCCATTATCAGAAGTCTCTTGGTCTTCTGAGCAACTTCGTATTTCTCCCAGTCTGGGCCAGACCATTTGTCCTTTGTCTTTGGTTTTTCGTGCTCAGGAATCTCTAGAGTATCATATGTGGCTGGTACACGTGGTACGGTAACCATGGGAACGAAAGGAGGACTGTTGATATAGTAGACGAGTTCTTTGTCAGTACCCTCGAAGAAGTGAATCATTCGTATCTTCCATTGAGGGTACTCGTCTCTTAGCATAGTGGGTGGCTTAGTTAAGGAACCAGCGGTGAAGAAGTTGTTTGTGTTCGCCATTTTGAAAGAGTTTTAAGAAGATCCCAGAAAACAGAGTATGAACAGCAAACTTTCAGATGATGAAATGGACTTTTCTAAATGAGTTTTAAAAGCTTAAAACCTTGAACAATGCACTAAACTGGAGAGTTTTAACAGAAGAAACAGGTTCTGTAAGTTTACCAAAGTCGAACTGGTCGAGAATGGCAGAAAAACAGAGGTTGTTTGGAATAAACGAAGAACAGGTTAAAGACAATCCATGTTTCTACCAAAAATCATTGTCGGAGAGGATCACTTGATATAAAAAATCAAGGATGGCTCTGATACCAATTGTTGGTTCCTATTTTGCTCAACAATGATATAAATACCTATTAGTTCAAACAGATTAGAGTGCGGAAGCGTTTTAGCGAACTAAATAGATATTCTTAGGTAGAAAAACACACTGAATCTAATACGTGAATAGTAATGACACAACAGTTTAACTCAATGATTCACTGTATATTGATTTCTCATAAACACCAAGAACACCGAAGGTAAAATGAATTATGCTCTAAGGGTGTGTGTGTCGTGCAAAGTTAATAGAAGAGCTAAACATGAGCCTTCTATTTATACTATTTGTTAATGCCAAAAATCGCACTAAACTGTCTTATGCCGAAAATTGTATAAAAATACGATTTAAGGTTTGGTTTCGGACCTTATCAACTAACGATTGAACCATAGAAATAAACAAGAAAAATAATGAAGAAAATGTAGACAAAACAAGAGAAACGAGGGAAAAAACCGCGGTCGACTGTGTTAGAGTCGACAGTGCACTATGGTCGCCAATCAGGGGCGATAATCCTTTTGTAACAAGTGATATGTGTACAACAAATTACAATAAGAGATAAAATGTACTCAGACGTGTGTAAAAGTCGTGTATCGTGTGTAAAACGTGTGAAATAAGTTGTCGTCGTATGGTACAACTGCCGTCGTCGGGTGGTTCGACCTGCCGTCGTGCGAAACTTTGCGTAAGTGATATATGTTCCATTGCCTTGGAAGAAATGTAGAATTGAGTCTTAGTTTGAATGTATGTAGCTTCCTCTCCCCTAAATTGATCACCGGGGGTCTTTATATAGCTTCCGTTGGTAATAAATGTGCTTTAATGGTTGATATTGTAACCGCCGCGGACATTAAATGCGCTTTGATGATTTGGTTTTGTAACCGCTGTCGAGTCTTTAATGTTATTAAGAGCTCGTCCGTTACTGACCGTTGTACCATAATTGCTTGTGGACCTGCATTAATGAACAAAAGAATCTGCTGCTGACCATTAATGGTTAGTGTAATCGTAAGACCGTCTTAAGTTCTGGACGTCGGTCTTATGGAGCATACGACCGTCTCCGAAATATAAGACCATGTATATGACTGTAAATGTCTTGTAAGACCTTATCTTAATATAAGAATGGTCTTATGAAAATGTCGTAAGACCAGGACGAAAATGTTGTAAGACCAGGTCGCAGGACCAGGATGTCAGGACGATGTTGTCGCAGGGCCAGAGCGATATAAGACCGATGACAGGAGACTGTCAACGTAAGACCGACGAGTCGTAACTGGCGACACATAACTGGCGACATAAGACTAGTGTTGGTCCCGAAGGGTTATACAAGTTTTTAGAAGGGGGGTTGAATACAAACACACAGATTTTTACTTTCTAAATTGTTTATTGATATAATCAAACAATTTACAACTTGTTGCGGAACAAGATTATGGATTAACCTAATCTAAACAAGTTAAGAACACTAAGTTTCTTGCACTAGAATTAAGACAGAAAGGAGATAAGAATATTACGAATAATATTCTAACACTAAGAGAGAAAGAAGAAGATGGCCGAGCACTTCATTTCTGAAGTAGGGTTCTTCTTATATACTGCATGCATTTAATGCATGGCAGTATTACTTTACACGTGGCAACAACTGATTTGTTACATGGGTTGACCTTTGTAGACAACCTTAGTAGCCGCATGGTGTACAGTGTAGAATCAGAGTTGGTTGTACGATTCTAGACAGAAGGGATGTCCGTTCTGACATTTCGTACGGAGACGTGCAAGGGGAAAGACAAAAGTAACTTGTAGAGGAAGACTTCATGATCAGCGTTCGTTGAACAGTTCTTTATCAGCGAATGATAAAGCTCAGCGATTGCTGAAGTCTTCTACTTGAAACTTCACGTTTAGTGGACAGGTCTTGCTTCGCTGAGTAGAATTGTCACTGGTTCTTGGGCTTGATCTTCGACTTCAGCGTAGAATCTTTGTTGACGTGAAACTTGTCTTCAGGGATCATAAGTAAACAACTAAACTATCAGCGATCACCAAAAGTACTGAACAGGCTCAGATCTTTATGGTGAATAGTGTTCTCTGAATATTTAAACTTAAAGAGCTAGAGTTTCTATCAGCGGTACTGTAGAGTCATAGTACTTATCAGCGATAGTGAAACTCTAATACATATTGTCTACTTACAATTTTCACTAAGTGTTTCTTTAAAGGGTCATTATCAAATCACTGAGGGTTTGTATCAACATTCTCCCCCTATTTGATTATGACGTAGCAATGAAGGAAAATTGCTAAATATGAAAACATAAGGATAAAAAGAACTGATAAAATATTTGTCCCTTTTACTGTTTTCTGGGATCTTTTGAGTACTGATGGAGTAAAGTACATTCGCTGAAATTTTTCTTTGAACTTCGTAAAGGTTACAAAGGGAAGTGGAAAAATTACAAGTACAACAAATAAATTTACAAGTACAAAAGATATTAGCTGATAAAGATAGAAGAAATACAAGGAAATCCTATCAGCCTTCAAAAGGTTCTTCCTTAACGAGAAGTTCATCAAGGGTCTTTGTTGTAGGGATCATCCAGTCAGGGACAGTTTCTCCCTGATTTCTTCTTTCTTGTGCTTCTTTTAAGATCAGAGGCTTGAGATATCGTGCCTGAAGATCGCGTCTGAATTCACACCAATAGATTAGATCCCTGAGTTGTTCGATGGGAGTGATGGGAAGCTCAGAGACACGTTGAAAACGTTGTCCTTCATCATAGTCGTGAAAGAAGATACCATAAGGTTCGCTTATGACTTTTCCAGGAACGAATCGTTCACCAGGAGGCAGAGAGGTGTCAAGCGCTGAGAGGTCAGGTTCAGGACCAAGTACTTCAGCACGTGAAAAACCAATACCTGTTTCATTCCGGATAGGAGGACCTGAATCTGAAGGTTTTGACTTTTTCTTTGCAGAGGCCCTTCTTTGTTGAGTTGCAAGAAGAGTGGGAGGAGGAATATCCACAGTAGAAGAAACCAAGTCGATCTATCGATTTATAAGTTTTTCGACATGATCCTAGTATTTAGAACGTGAGCGCTGAATGGCTATTCTGATCTCCAACCATTCAGAGAGACCGTACTTCATGATAGCATCTGCATAGAAGGTTTCCGTTGTACCGTTTTCCTTGAATATCTCTACCTCAACAATTGGAACTTTGATGGTCGATCTTCCAGTGATATGTACCTTGTAAATTCTGGCAGCACGATATCGAAAGTGTACTTTCTATTTGCACCATTTCAAGGTAGATTGAGATACCTTGGTCTTTTCTTCGATAATCTTCTGGGCGTCTTCCCACAACTGACGTTGGACTTCAATGGGAGTTCTTTTCAGTGCGGGGTCTTTCACCAATTTGAAGAAACTATTCTCGTCTGTTCAGAGTTCAATTCATGCTTAATCAGAGCTGTTCAAAGGCTATTTATAGCTTTATACAATGCAATTCAGAGTTTGTTCTTATGATTTGCAGAGGATTCACAGAGGATTCGTTGCTATTGTGTTTGATTTCAGAGTATCAAACAGGTTGACTTCAGAGAATGTTGATTCACAGATCACAGAAGCAAATTGCACAGAGCCTCTGTGGAATCACACAGAGCCTCTGTGACACAGAAAGCTGTCCAAAACTGACAGAATATGCAGCTTATCTCAGAAAACTGTTGTTATTGTAAGATCGAAGTGCATACAGACGACTCGTGCTCTTATTCAGAATTATATTCAGAGGTTGATATGAATTAAGGAAGCTGCTGGCGTGTTAAGCTATGTTGTCCAGAATTCAAGAACTATGAACTGTGCAGAAGTTCATCACATACCAGATTTCTAACTGTATAGAGCCTTGTTCATGTGCAGAGTTTAACAAAAGGTTGTGTCCAGCCTCTGTAAGACTGTGCAGAGCTTCTGCGATCAGAAGCATGTTGTCTTGAAAGTTCAGAAGCTGAATATGCAGATTCGAACAAAGTTGTCCATCCAAAATTTTCAAGTACAGAGCTGATTAGAACTGTGTGTTTTATGTACAGAAGTTGCATCCACAGAGCTCAATCACAGAGTTCATCCAGAGCTAAATCAAAAAGATCAAATGTGAAGATTTTGAATATTGCAGAATTCCTTCTGTTGGTCCCGAAAGGCTTAAACAAGTTTGTAGAAGGGGGGGGGGATGAATACAAACACACTATTTTACTTTTCTAAATTGTTTATTGATAAATCATTAACAATTTACAGCTTGTTGCGGAAACAAGATTAAGGATAAACCTAAATCTAAACAAGTTGGAACACTAAGGTTTTCTTGCACTAAGAAAGATAAGGAGATTACTAATAAAATCCTATCTTGAGAGATTTGAACTTGTCCAGAGTTAGCAAGTTACTTCAAATGAAGTGAGTTCATCTCTTTATATACTGCATGCATTTAATGCAATCCAGTATATACTTTACACGTGTCATTAGCGGATTGGTTGCATGTCATTGACCTTTGATGACAACCTTAGTAGCCGCATGAATGAACAGTGTAGTATCAGAGTGGTTGTACGATTTCAGATTTTCGGAGGTTCTTTTCTGACATTTCGTACGGTGGCGTGCAAGGGAGGTTAAGACAAAAGTACTTTGTACGGAGGACTTCATGATCAGCTTTCGTTGATTCAGCGATTATCATTTACTATTCAGCAAATGATAAAGTTCAGCGATAGCTGAAGTCTTGTACTTGATACTTCACGTTGAGTGGACAAATCTGAGTCTTCGCTGATCCGCATCAGTTCATTAGGAGACTTGTCGCTGGTTCTTGAGCTTGATCTTCGACTTCAGCGTAGAACCTTTGTTGACGTGAATCTTGTCTTCAGGGATCATAAGTAAACAACTAACTTATCAGCGATCACCATAAGGACTGAACAGACTCAGCGATATGGTGAACAGTGTTCGCTGAATGTTTAATCTAAAAGTGCGAGAGTTCCTATCAGCAGTACTGTAAGATCTTAGTACTTATCAGCGATAGTGAAACTCTGATACATATTGTTTACTTACAATTTTCACTAAGTATTTAAGATAGGGTCATTATCAAATCACTGAGGGTTTGGATCAACACCTTCGTAGATGTATATGTACAGTAACACATCACAGAGCCTCTGTGAATTTGTGCAGATCCTCTACGATCAGAGGCTGTTAAGCTGTGGCTGTCCGGATTAAGCCACTGCATATGGAGGAGTTTTGAACTGCAGAAGATCATTATGTGCAGCTGCAAGAAAAGTGAATGTTCAGAAGTTGAAACCACGCACAAAGCTTAATCACAGAGCTTCTGCAAGGACGTGTAGAGCCTCTTCGGCTGTCCAGAAGATGTGCATCTACAGAGGATGCTTATATGATGTAGCTTGATGGTGTTTAAATAGATTTGACAGAGGCAGATCATAGAGCCTCTGTGAGGCTGAACAGAGCCTCTGTACTGATGTGTAGAGCCTCTGTGATTAATAAGCCAAAATCCCGAAGCCCGAAATTTTCAGATTTTTCTGACAGCTTTGCGCTATTTCAGAAACACATGCACAACATTTTACTCGGTGCTCCGATTCGTATGAGTCCAGTAGCGTTGAATTCCTAAGACACAGATGAAATGTTTTCATGTTTTGAGTTTGGTCTGAATCAGTGTGGTTAATGGTCAGAATCTGTGTCAAAGTCAATGGACTCTTGCTGGACCGAAAAGCATTGCATTTCACTCGTGCTCTTTCCGCTTTCAAGAACGGTGTTCTCTCGACGGTTCTTCACGGTTTCATGCTGCTATTGTGACATATTGATTGTCACTCACTCCTCTGTTATTCATGTTTAAAGCTCGGTGCTGAATGCTTACTCAACGGGATCTTTTAGAGTCAAATTTTCTGTTTTATGACCGTTCTTCGCAACTGAGGAAAAACTTGCACACCTCACTCGTTGTTCATCCAAAATGGATGAATTATAGCTCGTTGGAAAGCTAAGAGGCTGGAGTTCAATGTACATGTTTCATATTTTCTCTCAAACAGGCTCCTTGATGGTTCAAAAACAGTGGTGAAGTTGAGACATGAAAGCTGGACAGAAAGTGTTATTTGTCTCGGTCTTTCAAGAAGATGAGCCTACATTTGAGGGGGAGCTTGTGATGCTTTGAAGATTTGAAGAATGGCACACCAAAAGTTCTAAAGAAAGCAAGGGGGAGACTATTAGATGATGCTTTCTTTATAAAATATTAGGGGGAGGTTGTTGGCTTTTAATTTGCCCCCGATTTATTAAAATGTTTTATAAAGAAATTATTGTATGGGCTTTATAATTAGATTTATGTTATCTTTGTAATTAGCCTTATGGGCTTAAGCCTTTTGTGTAAATGGGCCCTATATAAAGGTGTCCATATGCTTATTTTACATTTGGTGAGAAATTTGGAGAGTTCACAATTTACACACACAGACTAGTTTCTTATGAGAGTCGATTTCACGTTTAGTGTTCTTCAGATTTCCCCCTCCATACCTTGAATCAATGAATATGAGATATGATTTCTATGAGTATTGTTCTTAATTTCTATCTTATCTCTACTTTCTCTATGGATTTCTTCTATTGTTTGTCTAAAATGGGATCAACATAAACCACCACCACCTCACTCATGATAAAGTGAGTTTCATTTGAATTTGTGTCTTGTGAGTGTGTATTTCTTCAACGGCGGACGCATCAAATAGAATAGAAAGAGTTTTTAAGAGATGGTTTTAGTTTGGGAGTTTATTCAAAGTTTCAGGTATGTACTATGTAGTTCTTTCTTTCATTGTTATTTGATGATAAATTTTATTTTTTTAGTAGGATTTTGTAAATAATAATAGGTATCTTGACTTGGTCTCAAAATCTTTTGTTGTCAAAATAACCTTTTAATCAAAGGTTTTTATAAGTGTTGGTTAATTTTAAGATATTTGGAGATATTATGTTTTGGGTTAGTTTATTTTAAAGTCTTTAGTGAAAGACTTTTGTGGTCGGTTTAGTTGTTGATTAAAGTTATGGTAAAGGTTTAATGGTGGAATTTTGAGATTTGAAGGTTAAAACTTGAATTTTAGGGTATCATTTGGTTAAAAATTAGGGTTTTTAGGTAAAAATGGTTGTTAATCATCGAGATTATAATCGGTGCTTTATTTATTCAGATTTCCGTTATCCAGTTTGGAAATACTTAGCCGTTAAGACTCGGTGTGGAATATTTGGACCCGAGGTGAGTTTTCTCCTAACCGTTTACGAACCGAAATGCATTTATTTACAAACGTTTATTTATCTAAATGTTGCATCGTATTGGTATGATTGGTTTATGAATGATAATCGTGATAACGATATTTGTTACATGCGATTTATTATTATTGCATGTAAGGTGATTTATTGATTCGTGGGTAAAGGGATTTTCACAACAGAAGCTCGTGTGCGTGTGAGACTGTAATGGTCCACGCAAGGGGGTTATATATCTATATTTTTGGCCCACGAATATGTTTCGTGTGGTTGGCCACTGCCAATATTGATTACGGTCTTATCGGAGTGTGCGTGTTTATGCTAGCGAATATGTTTCGTGTAGTGAGCCACCGTTGATATTGACTTCGGTCTTATCAGGGTTTGCGTTATTTTGAATAGCGACTGTTGTGTTTAGTTTCCTTGGGAGGGAAGTAGTGCTTGCGGGCCTACGGAGTGATTATTTGATTTAACGATTTTCATGTTAAATGATTTATTGCATTTTTCTCTGACAGGGATTACTCACTAGACCGTATGGTCTAACCCTCAATTTGTTTTAAAAAATATGCATTTCAGGTGAATTTTATATTGAGATTGCTAGCTTGGAAAAAAGGCAGTTGAGAGCGGATTCAATTACCGGTTCGCTAGTATTGATTGGGTTGTTTATATTCTGTTTTTAGTTGGGTGATCATAGATTGGTAGGGATCTAAATCTCTTGTTAGAATTTATTATTACGGTTAGAAGTATTTCTTTCCTTCGTCGTATTTTAGATGATTCTGGGAAGATTGTATTATCCGATCATTTTAGGACATTTATTGGTTGGTTCCTTACGATTGTGGTTGAATTTTGGAACCTGAGTCGTTACACCTAGCCACAACATATTGCATACCACAAGAACTATATCTATAATAAACATAGAATAAAGACCATAATAGAAAAAAACACAAAACTGTAGGGACCAAATCCACAATTCACTCTTAATCTAATGTACAAGGTTTGATTTACCATTTGACTTTTAAGTGTTAAATAAGTTGTTTTGATATTGTTTACACGTATCTTATATTTTCTAATATTTTTAAGTTTATAAAATATATTTTGTTGTAGTGGAATGGTTCGCACTGAAAACTTTACAATTTCCATTTTTTACTATTTATAGAGTTGCATATGGACGACTCTAAAAAAAGACCGATTTGGTAAAGTCTGGTCAAAATAGTTCGATAAAAAATCGTACGAATCAGTGTAAAACCGAATCTAAATAGGTGCTCTACTATGGTTCACGGCAATCTTTTCAGAAGAAAAGAAGTTATAGTTTTCGTTTGGTTTGGGCTTTTGGTAAGTATCTATTAGGCATTTTTAGACAAACATAAGCTTAACTTACAAGCTAGCTTATTTTATGAGTATATGTTTGGATGAACATAGTTTATAAGTTAGCTTATTGAAAGGCCAATTGAAGTAGCGTTTTAGGAGTTTTTTGGCACTTTTTCCAATTATAACCCTCATTAATATTAATTTTATTTATTATTATTAATTATAAATAAATATTAATTATTACTAAAATTAATAAATATTGGTTATTAATTAATAATAATCGAAAATTATTAGTTAAGTTTAATTATATATTGTTGGGTTTCGATTCCATTCGTAACCGTTAAACGCAACGGAAAATTAATAACATTGGTTACGAAATTATTTTAGAAAACTTTTCTAAATACAAAACCCAATCAGATCCATTGATACATTTAATTAAATTATACCACACGTACCATAGGGTGTTTAGAATTGTACCTTTTGAGATCTGTTGTGGTTGACCGATCGGGGCAAACGGAGGTTTCCTCTAACGGTATCCATACACGAACACGCGAATTTCACTGAGTGCTCGCCCAAAAGAAACCCTATGCTTATATGTGTATGTGTCAGATCCAGAGGATTCAATCAGTCTTAAATAACTGACCTGGCCTCCTATTTATATAGACATCAAATAGGATTTATGTTTATCTGTAATTATTTGAATTCAAATAATTTGAATTCGAATAATTATCTTTATCCAAAGAATAAACAAATAACTATTCATGTTTACAGATAAAACACTGTAATTGTCATAATTACTTTTTACACATATTATTTAGTTATTCTTTCAAGAATAACTATTTAATTTTCAAACATGACTTTAACGGGGTTTTTTCTAATGGAAGCAAACGTGTTCTTTGTGTGCGACCCTTTAGGTTTACATACTCATTGGTAACATTTCCGTGTGACACGTGTCGTGGGCATATAATAACCTACAATCTCCCACTTGCACACGATACACAGTAACACAGACGGTGGTAAGCGTCTAGCAACACGTCACCGCCCCTAAGGCTATGTAAATGTGCTTTTATCTTCGGGCAATTTGATTGATCCAATCAATCACATAGTAGAATCATTCATTATCCTTTTGCTTCACGATATTTTATTTTGAACTTAAGGCATAGATCTATCTCATCCTTTATAGTTCAAAGATTATGTTTCCCGATCCCAACATATTTGATTATACAAGTGTCATTAGTATAACTAATCCACTTGTTCATGCATGTAAATCAAACTATGTCATCGAGGGGCCCATAAATATCTCTCTCATCTTGAGAATAGCAAATCCCATGTTGCATGTACACGACTAACTACACAATTCGTGTTATACCCAACATAACCCTTATGGCTACCCGGTTAAGGGTAACGTTAGACTATATCAAAGCATAACACTCGTTATGCATTAGGTCCCAATGCACATCTCGGGTCTAAGGATAAAAGAGCGTTTTACTATCTCAGGACTCACCTTATGACGCCGATCTATGAGGTGATCCTGACCGTGGGTCTTGTCCAACGCCTTGTGCACCGACAAGCGCTTGTGACTCTAGTTGCACCCAGTACACTTCCAACTTGAATTGTGACCAGACTTCACAATGATCTTGATTTATTACCAGTCCCCTAGTAATAATCGATAAAGGACGGTTCTAAACAATATGAACATCATATTTGTTTATGGATACTTAAACATGCTAATAAAGAATACAATAATTTTTGATGTATATACTCATACCTAATATGCCATATCACATGTAAAAACATAACTGTTTAATGTTCCAAAATTTAAAGTTTACTAAAATTCTTAATTAGAAAACTTTAAGCCTATAGAACTACCATGAACATCATGATTATTCTAACACATAAGATTTATAAGTAAATATGCATTTAAGCTCTCACAACTTATATTACCTCCATTCTACATATATCTCTTTCTACAATTTTAGTCATTATGGTTGGTTTGGAAACTAGCATATGTGTATCCTAAGTAAGACAACGAATCTCTTTCCTAACCATTATACAGTAAGAACATATCTCTAGTTCTTCTCAAATACTTTAGATTGTTCTTCACTGTTATATAGTGAACATCTCCAGGGTCTGACTAATATATGTTCGTCCTGCTTAAGGCATACGAGATGTCCGGTCTTTTCGTACATAAACATGGCGTACATGTTTGAACCAATGGCCGAAGCATGGGAACACCCTTCATTCGGTTCATGTACTATTGACAAACTTCCTTTCTTAGAACCCTTCATCTTGAAGTGTTTCAAGATCTTGTCAATGTATGTACTTTTGGCTTAATCTAATTAAGCACTTTGCTAACAATAGATCTTTATACCAAGGAATTGTCTCTTAGATCCTTTATCATGAAACGCTTCCTAAGTCAGGCTTTTACACCTTCAAGCACTAGGATATCATTTCTGATGATTTAGAGTACTATTATGCTCCCACTCACCTTCTTGTAAATATACAAGATTTTAACTACGAGATGATTGTCCAAATCCATAACTGGACTTTTGCAACTTGCAATTTTGGGTTTGATGTTTTAAAGCCTTGTATATGTCCTCGCTTAAAATTCCCTTTTGAGGAATATGACTTTAACATGACACCTTGCCATTTATCAGTGATTAAAAGTAATCCGATCTTCGGATATTTTGTGCATCTCGTTCATTAGTTTCAACAACTTGTTGAAGCTCAACATCTTGTTGTTTGTCAGTGTCAACCATTGTATCATCTTTGTAGTTCTTGAATTTCTTCAAGATCTATTGTGTCTCCCCATTTTGATTCTTGCCAGAAAATCATTTTCTAAGTACTCATTATGGTGCACAACAAAACTTTTGTTCTCGTTGGATCTTGTATAAATGATATCCAATTGGATATTTTATAAAGATGTACATTTCAGACCTTTTCCTTAAGCTTCCCATAACTTTATGCTTATCTTAAGCATTATTACCCCATATTCTTATGTATGACAACTTTGGGATCTTCCCAATTCATATTTTGAGAATAGGTCTTATTGGTCCTTGTTGGTTGATGCATAATTTAGTATTGAGTAGTTGTTTCTGGGAAACATCCTCAGAAAAACTCTTTTAGGCAGATTCGTGAGACCCATCTTAGAGTGAATCATGTTCAACAAGATTGTATTTCTCCTTTTGACACACCATTAAGATGCAGTGTTCCGTGAGAAGTTATTTGGGATACAATCCCGATCTCTAGGATGATCTATTGGCTTAGACATTCATAACCTCAATCTGACTGAAGGATCCTTATCTTCGCCAAGTATATTCACTTCTTCTTTTGAAACTCTTTGAAGAACAAAGCTTTCACATTTCCTCTCTTTTGGTAAACATACCCATATCTACTAGACTTAGTAGAGTGTCATGAAGGAGTGATGACCGTGTCTTGTGACTGAACTTTAAGGCTCACATACATTAGTATGGATCACTCCTATTAGTTCTTGTGACCCCTTAAGGGATTTAAAATATCATTTTGTCATCTTGACCAACAATATACACATTTATCATGTGAATCATCACATGATTCCAACCCTCCGTCCGTCTAGAGTTTGGTTATGTGTTTAAGTGTCACAAATAGGTTTGACTTAAGCCCCACCTAATTCATTATTTTGATTTATAATTACCACCATCAATCTGATAAAACATTTATTGAGATCAAAGAAAATATATTTCTTGAAAACAAAAAATATAAATTCGGCTTGTTGTAATTTGAGAAAATGAAACTAAAATCCTAGTACTACTAGGTACAAGAATACTTGCTAAGTGTTAATATTAGACCATCTGGATATCATAGGTCCCTTCGAGCAACAACAGCTAACTTAGCTTCATCTGGTCTGGATTCATTTTCTCTTCACTTCTTACTTTCTGAAAAGTAGTATTAATATGAGTATCATACCCAATACTTAATACCTAGTCAGAAGTGAACAAATCAATGGTAAACATACCTGAAGTTCCGTCTTCATTAGCCTTCTTCTTCCTCATTTCTGCCAATAGGACAGGGCAGTTTCTCTTCCAGTGCCCCTTCTGGTTGCAACTGAAGCAAACTGCATCTTCAGGAATCTTTCCTTTGCCCATTATCTTGTTGGAGCTTCCAACATTTGTTTTACCCTTGGTAACTCCCCTATTCTTCTTGATTATCCCACTTTTAGGCTTGATCATCAAGACCTGTTTTGGTTCGGATAAATCCAACTTGGATTTCATATTTCTCTCAGCAGTTTTAAGCATGCCATGAAGCTCTGTGAGGATTTTCTCCAAACCATTCATATTATAGTTTAGAACGAATTGATCATATGATTTTGATAAAGAATTGAGAACCATATCAATTCCTAATTCTTGACCTAGTGAATATCCAAGACGGATTAATCAGTCAATATACCCTTTCATTTTCAAAACGTGGGTACTGACAGATGAACCCTTAGTCATCATGCAGCCATGCAATGCCCTGACTGTATCAAACCTCTCTTGCCTTTCCTGTAATTGAAACATAGATTTCAAAGAGGACATCATATCCCATGCATGTATGTCTTCATGTTCCTTTAGAAGCTCGGGAGTCATGGATGCAAGCATTAAACAGCTAACATCCGGTGAGTCATTGAGATACTTATCATAAGCAGCTATATCCTCAACTGAAGCATTTATGGCGGGAGCGTTTGGAAGTGGTTTTTCTAGAACGTGCAACTTCTTTTCGTGCTTAAGGAAAACCCTCAAGAAACGAAACCAATCGACGAAGTTCGTACCGTTCAGTTTATCGTTATAAAGGATTGACCGTAACGAAAATCGAGATAAATCGTTTATATTTGCAGTTTAGTTGGAGGTGTTAGCAGACATCAACAAAAAGTTTAATTTTAGTTACTTTATGATCTCAAATAAATGAAATAACCTTTCAGAGATCATTTAATTTGAGCTAAGATCCGTATTTCACCTACTTCCATAAATGGCTAAGCTCTTTCTATGGAATTAGGCTATTTAGGTAGGCATAATCCAATTATGTTCAACATAACTCTTAGATATCGTGGGATTCTATTCAATATATCATATATTGAATTTGACACGTTTAATCCCACTTCAACGCCTTGAAAATACTCATAGATGGCTAGGGACTTTCTATGATACTTCCAAGTAAACTAACCATACTAAGATATCATGATTCCACCTAAAATTTTAACTTAGGGTTTATTGGAATCAGTCGTCCAAAATACGACTATTTAAGGGAATGGCTAGGCAACTGTCCACTTAAATCTCGTTATCTTGGCACCTTATCTCACACTACAATCATCCGATATGATTAGCTAGACACTTACCACACCGAAATCCTGTAAGCTCGACAAGCACCTTAAATGGGTGACGCTTAGTTTACATTTTGCAAAAGGTTTAATTTTAGAAAACATTTTAATTCCTTTTTGATTTTTAAAATCATGTTTTAAAAGTTCATCCAATTAAATCGGTATAATTTTGATAAACATATCAATTTTAAAATATCATATTTTATTTACCGATTTAAAAATTATTTTGTGTTTTATTTTATTTAAAAAACCGTTTGCAAGTATTATAACAATAATAAAGCAATAAAATAAAATAAAAGCAAACACAAAATAAACAACCACATATAATATACGGTTTTGTCCCTAATGTGGTGTTGTGAGCCAACACAACAACCACGGTTTGTCTAAGGACGTTTTCAAGCTCCCACTGGCCTCGCCATCTTGGTGAACTCTAGGGACTCTGTCTCGACTTCTTGAAACTCTGTCTTAGGATGATTACAATTTGAAAATAGAAAATACAACATGTCCTATTCTATTTTACAATTGAACCTATCTAGAAAATTTAAAATAAAATTATATCTCATGCAATTAATACATTTTAATTTTCCAAATACAATAAATCAACCACGAGTCTTTCGGGGCAAACCATATATTATCTAACAATTATATTAAGCAAAAAATAAACATATTGACCATAATTTTATTAACATAATTAAAAGCCAATTAATGGAACAAATTTTTTATGGCAACATTAAATTTGAAATCGACCCCATCCTCAAAACGTGGGTTACTAACCCATATTCTAATTTTAAACATAAAATTAAAATAATTGGCTAATTAGATAAACATAAATAAATGCCAACTTCAACCGGTATCATCTTAGTTAAAACCGAAAATAATTTTTCGCAATACAAGTTTTAAGATGACAAAGTTTCTCGACCCAAAGACCGAAGTATGACCTTTTGGGCTTTTGGCCAGGCCCAAAACCTAACCACTTAAGTCATCAATCCAGATAACCGATCCCAAACAAACAACAACCAGGCTACCAATAAAAATGTTGCGTACAATAGAAAACCACGGTCGAAAACGGGTGAGATTGATCATTCGGCGACAGCCGGGAACGACAGAGTTCTCAGGCCCAAAAACTGGCCCAACGAATCAAAACAAACGTTTCACAACCCAAAAACATTTTGGCCTAAAACGCACCTCTCCAAGACCCGAACAAAAGAACAAAATTGGGTTGTGAATCAGCCCCTTTAGCTGAAAAAGGTTATCACTTAAAACCGGAATATGATTTGAAACAACATATTGACTAAAACTTTTAGTCTATGACTTGCAACCCAATGAATTTGGCCCCAAAACTCGATCAAAACACTCCAAAACACTAGACACAAAACTGTCGAATTTTAGGGACCAAACTACCTGAAACAAAAAACGACGATATAAGTCGTGGACTGTGCCGATAAACCAAAAGGTTCAGTTTATAAAATTTTGACCATAAACCAGAAAATCAAATATTCATGGTTAGGTGGAAAAAAAATTTGATTTGTAAACTAGGAGTGTATTCTCCCAACACGACAATGATCAGGAAAAAACATATCCAAAATAAAAGCATCATCGCCGGGGTTGACGAAAAGAACAAAACGGATTTAGCCTGTTTTGCAGCCATCGACCTGAACCTAACCACCACCTTCATCTATTGATGGTGCTCGGGAAAAATAAACCCACAAGCCGATGGGTCAGTGATACATGGTCGACCAAAACAGAACCGATGAACGACCAAAAAAAAACTTTTAGGAAAAAAAAAACTATGTTCGGTGAAGATTAGTCTGGTCCAAAACCCCAAAGGGCGACCTCTTCCGATGTGAACACACAGATTACCATCACCGGTGGATAGAAGGAAACAACCCATTGGAGAACCGACAACATCAGACGAGGGTCTACTATGGCCGACGACAAAAGGCGACGAAAAACCGGCGACAAAACAACCACAGTCGGTTGTCACATGTGTGCGAAAAGACAGAGTGTCGATGGGGTTTCTCTACTTTTGGGTTCGACGGGGAAGGCCAACCAGCGGCAACTACCGCATGGTTATCAGCGGCCAGCGGCGACAAAACATGTGAGGGAAGGCCGCTTGTGGCTGAAGTCTTTAGTTATGCAATACCTAGGGTTTTGATTATTTTATAAAATAGGATGGGTACAAGAAATAAATTTAATTCTTTATTGCCATATAAATTTGTCTTATTTAATTAAACACAATCAAAGCGGCTCTGATACCACTATTGGGTTTCGATTCGATTCGTAACCGTTAAACGCAGCGGAAAATTAATAACATTGGTTACAAAATCATTTTAGAAAAGTTTTCTAAATACAAAACCCAATCAGATCCATTGATGCATTTAATTAAATTATACCACACCATAGGGTGTTTAGAATTGTATCTTTTGAGATCTGTTGTGGTTGAACGATCGGGGCACTTAGAAACCAACGGAGGTTTCCTCTAACGGTATCCACACACGAACATGCGAATTCCACCGAGTGCTAGCCCAAATAAAACTCTATGCTAATATGTGTATGTGTCAGATCCAGATGATTCAATCAGTCTTAAATAACTAATCTGGCCTCCTATTAATATAGACAACAAATATGATTTATGTTTATCTGTAATTATTTGAATTCAAATCATTTGAATTCGAATAATTATCTTAATTTGAATAATTATCTTTATCTAAACAATAAACATATAATTATTCATATTTACAGATAAAACCCTGTAATTGTCATAATTACAATTTACACATATTATTTAGTTATTCTTTTAAGAATAACTATTTAAATGTCAAACATGACTTTAACAGGTTTCTTTTTAATGGAAACAAACGTGTTCTTTGTGTGCGACCCTTTAGGTTTACATACTCATTGATAGCATTTCTGTGTGACACGTGTCGTGAGCATATAATAACCTACATATATCAAATATCAAATATCAAATATCAAATATAAATTATTTAGAAGTTATTATTAATCATATCAACTATTTATACGTTATATTTTTATTATTATTTAATATAACTAGTTACGGAAAAGAATATAATAATTTTAAAAATGTTTATGTAAGTTATATAAAACTTAAATGTATGCATATTTTATTTCATATATAATAAAATATGTTAAATGATTTTAAAAAATATTTGGTATAATTATTATTTTTTTTTGTATTTTTTATCTAATTAGGATATGTGAGGTTAACCAATTTTAATTTTATTCATATTATATATAATAGTTATTTAAAATAATAAGTTAATGTAGACTTTTTTGTAAAGTTTGTTTTAACAAATCCAAAATATAAAATATATACATACATATATAGACGAAAGTTCATACGAGAACCACAACAATTTAAGAAAATACGAGGTCAATCCTCAACTAACCATTTGAGTTATTAAGGAAAATAATTAGAAAGGGTATATGGGTCATCTTACATGTTTTATTATATTTCCAAATAATACGCTTCGTTTCAAACCGTGATCAATCATACGCATCTATCAACTACGCTCGTTCCTTCTTTGAAGCTCACGATCGATTGGCAAATTCTTCTTTCAATGGGTGTATTTCTGATGGGTTCATAGATTCAGGATAGTAAAGTTGTAGTCACCGAAATCAATTCAACTTCTTCAATTGTTGATCCATCAAAATCATGTGATATATTTGAAATTCTCAATCCAGAGACTGAAATCGATCCATCAACCCAATGTAACAGGGTCGAAATTACATTGAAAACTGCAAACAATCCCGATTCTGCAATTGATTCTTCAAAACAAACTTTTAGGTCAAGATTATCCATTAACAATGAAGATGTTGCTTCATTTTATGATATAGTGATGGAAGAAGTTCATGGTAACGTTTATTTTACTTGTCTATTTTGATCATCTTATTGATTTTTGTTGTTATTTTCTTTTATAAGATTGATGTTAATTGCAAAGTTGCTTTCAGTAGTGTTTCTACTTTATGTTCATTTATTTGATTCCAGACATGGATTTAATCATATGTGATTTTATGCTTCATTGGTAAATATTATTCTCTCCTATTTAAGTTTTGTTAGATGGTAGGTCTTATACGATCACATTTGATTTTGTTTTTAGCCTTTGTTGTCACACCCCGCTAAAGCGGAAACACGAGGTATAACAGCGTAGGGTTTCATTCAAAAGGTAACAGACAACACCAACCACAACATTTAATAAAGTAATACAAAATACTGCAATACAACATCTTAACCAAATTGTTAAAAAAAAAGACGACGGATACAAAAATTAACAATAGAAGTTTTGAGGTTCTTGATGTTGATGTCATCACACAATATGCACCCTACATGCCTTCACTTACTTATTAGTACCTGAAAAGCATGATAAAAAGAAAATGGTCAACTACAAAGAGTTGGTGAGTTCACAGGTTTTTGTATGCACTAAAGGTAAATTTGTATGCAGAAATTTGCTATTGTGAAACGTTTGTTCACACAAAGTTTAAGTAACCGGTTGTTCGAGTATTTGCACAAGGTTTAAAGTATACTATGATTTCATAATTGTTAGTGTCAATTTTATGATTGTATTCAAGTTGAGGGGTTATTTTGTAAATGTTAGTCCTAGGTATAAATAGCCTAGATTTCTCTATATTGACTAACACTTTGATAGATATATCTCACAACTCTCTGTGGGTTTTCTCTCTACTTCTTGTAAACAAGTTCTTGATTCTAATGAGAGATGACCAGAGTTTCTTGTAGATCTTGATTCATATTACTTGTTAATTGGGATAACAAGTGGTATCAGAGCCAAGCAGATCGAATTTGTGAAGATTTTTGAAGTTTTTGGGCATTTTGTGACTTTTTCGGACTCCATTGATTTCTGTGATTTGATAGTGTTTTGGTTCGTGTTTTGAGCACATATCTGTTCGAATTGGTTATCTGAATCAATTCGTGCAATCTCACAGAATCAGAATACAGATTTCGAAGGTTTTTGGCAGATTTTTGGATTTTTCGAAAAGTTACTGTGCAGATTGATAGATGGATTTCTGTTGAGTTCTTGGTGTTTCTTGCTGAACAAAAGGTGTTCATATAGTTCTCGCGAATCACCCTACAAAGTTTCGAATCAATTGGTGGTGATTTGAGCATATTAGGTCACTTAGAAATTTTTTTGACTTTCGAACTCATTACCGTCGTACGCTTAAGTGTTCTTCATATTCATAACTGTCGCACGATACTAATCATCATAACTGTCGCATGATTCTTGACCGACTACATTTTTAGTCGTACAAGTTTTGTACGAGAGTTACTGTACACGGGGCTTAGTCGTACAAAGCCTATACGACAGTTACTGTTCAGAGGACTAAGTCGTACAAGTTTCGTACGAGAGTTGGTCCAAGTCGCACACTTGTTGTACGAGAGTTACTGTTTCTAAGTCCAAGTCGCACAAGGTTTGTACGAGAGTTGATCCAAGTCGTACACGTTCTGTGCGAGAGTTACTGTTCACTTGGATTGTCGCACACGTTCTGTATGACAGTCGTACATAGTTGCCTGACAGTTTGTCAATTTTCACAAATTCGCTTATTTGTTTAAAGGTCAAAACAAGTAATTTTTCAAGATGATGAGAAATGATATAATGAATTCTTTGGGAAGTGATACTAGACCTCCGATTCTGATTGAAAAAGAGTATGAGCAATGGAAGGAATGGTTTGAGGATTTCCTTGAACGACAACCAAATGGATTACACTTGCTAGATTCTCTTCATAATGGTCTAATGCCACATGTATATAAAGATGTTCCAGTTCCAAATGATCCAAACACCACAGCTCCTAAGTTGGTTCCCGTATCTGAATACAATGTTGATCAAAAGGCTAGATATGATGCAGATAAAAAGGCAAGATCGTATGTAATCATGGGGATTCTAAATGAAGTTTTCAATAAGATTGATAGCTACAAGGATACCGCAAATAATATGTGGAGACAATTAGTGAAGATGTTGCAAGGGTCTCAGATTGGTAATCAGATGAAAATCACAATGTGCATTAACAAGTATGAAGAGTTTAAAGCTAAGGAGGATGAGACACTTTATCAGATTTATGACAGATTCATAATTCTTCTCAATGAACTTAGTAAGAACAAGGTTAAAAAGGATCTGATTGAAATAAATGTCAAATTTCTCAGTATCCTACAACCAGAGTGGAAGAGTGTTTCTAGGAAGATGAAACAAAATCCTAGACTGTCAACCATGCCTCTACATGAGCTGTATGAAACTATGTTGCAAGATGAAGAAGAAATAGAAGAGATAAGAGAGGAAAAGAATAAGAAAAAGAAGAAAGAGATATCTCAAGAACCAATTGCCCTTCAAGCTGAAATACAAACAAGCGGTTTTAAGTCTGATGATTCTGGATGGTTTGATACTGGTTATTCAGGTAATATTTCTGACAATGGTGCTGAGTTGGAGCAAGCGATGATTCTTCTCACTAGGCATTTTTAGAGAAAATTTTACAAACCACCGTCATCAAACAACAACTTGAGGTATACTTCTGGTTCGCGAAAGTTTGAGAACAACAACTTTGAAAAGAAACCGTTTGGAGAGCAAAGATTTGAGAATACTGAAAAGAGATCGGAGAAAGCTGAAGGCAAGAAGGTATTTGAGAATGTTGAGAAAAAGTTTGAAGAAAAGAAAGGACAAGTGATTCAAAAGTGCTACAATTGTGGTACTCCAGGTCATTATGCAAAAGATTGCCGCAAGAAAGTGATCAAGAATACTGACTACTACAAACAAAAGTTGCTACTGGCACAACAAAAGGAAGATGGAATAGCTCTTATGGTGGAGGAAGAGTATTGGCTTGATCATTCAGACGACGAGGGACAAAGGGGAGAACATGCTAATATGTGTCAAGCAGAATTCAATTCTGATGATGAGGACACATCTGACACATCAAATCAGGTAAATTCCTTTCCCTTACCGGAATCGGCAAATCATGAATTGCTTAATGAACTGAATGATACACAAAATAAATTAGTATTTTCAGAAAATGAAAATGCTAGTTTACATTGTGCGATCGAGAAAATGATTCCAAAGGTTCATGAATAAGAGAAAATTTGGAGAGAGAGATAAAGAAAACCAAAGACTTGAAACAAAAGATTGATGATATTGAACTTGAGAAAATGGAAAAATCTTGATTCTAAACTATCTGAGCTAAACAAACAATTCAAAGAAAAGAAAAGAAAAGTCTTGATTCTAAATAGAAAAGAAAAGTCTTGATTCTAAACTATCTGAGCTAAACAAACAATTCAAAGATTTAGAATCTAAGAATAATGAAAGTGAATCATCTTTGACAAGTCTTTCAGACCAAAATACAGAATTTTTAAATAAAATCAAAGATTTGGAAAAGAAGCTATATTTGAGAGGTCAAACTGACCAAACAATTTTCCTGAATAAACCAAGACTTGTAAATAATGTCAACAAGTATTGGGGACTTGGTTACGAAAACCCAAAACATTTGGCCAAAGCTAGCTGTGCATTGCCAACAATGTATAATTTCGAATGTTTAAGATATGCACAATATTGGCCCGAACTTGAAATTCCTTGGACTGGTGTAAAGGAGACTTTAGAAGAGGAAAACAGAAAAAGATTTTTAACAACTCATATTCAACTTCCTTTTTGCTATACTCGTGAAACGGAGAAAATTCTCAATAATCTGAATAAACTACTTCCAGATAACTATTTTGATATATGTGCTACAAAGCCAGTTACCAACAATCAAGTCGTTGAAACAAAGAAATATGTTCCTACATTAGTTCTTGAAGGGAAAATTGTTGAACTGGAAATCTCTCTTGCAGTACAAAGGATCAAATTTGATTATGAAAATGATCTCCTTTCAACTATTTTCTCAACTACTTTTAAGGAAATATCTTCTAGTTTCAATGACGAAGTAAAAAAGGAAACTGGTAAAATTGAACATGGTTTGATCAAAAAGTTTTCTGAATCAACAAAGAGTATCTTTGATTCAAAACAAAAGATTGATCAAAAATGTATCAAACTTTCAAAGAAAGTGGTAGATCTTGAGAATATTCTTCTTTCTGAGCTTACTAATTTGGAAAATGAGAAAGTCAACTTTGTAACTCAAATCAATTCATTAGAAAAGAAGTTGACTGATTTGTTAAAAACAAAATCAGATTTAGAAATCGTTTTAGAAAATGAAAGAAAAGAATTTGCTTTGAAAAACTGGTTCAATATTGAAGAAAACAACTTTCTTAAAGAACAAAACTATGAGCTTTCTCAAAAAGTGATGACATTAGAAAAATCTTTGAAAGAAGGAAAACCTAATATAATGTCTGATTTTGAAGATACTTTCAATCTTGAAAGAGCACAGTTTGAGTTTGAGAAAGTCAATTTCGAAAATGAAAAACAATCTTACGAAATGAGAATAATTGAGTTTGAAGATACTTTCAATCTTGAAAGAGCACAGTTTGAGTTTGAGAAAGTCAATTTCGAAAATGAAAAACAATCTTACGAAATGAGAATAATTGAGCTTTCTCAAGATGTGGATGAGTTAGAAAAGGAATTAGCGAAAGAAAGAAAAGAAAATGCTTTCAAAAGATGGAATACACCTGAGTCTACTAAGGATTTTGAAGTTCACAACGCTGATTCTGATTCAGATTGTGACTTTGAACCTAATGAGCAATGTTTCGAAACCAAGTCAAAATCAATAGATAATGATAAAGGAAAATCTTGTGTATTTGATTTCTCAAAGAAACTTCAAGACCATACGGATTTTATCATATCTGAAGAAAAACCTTCAAGTACTTTCTGTAAAGGTGAGTGTTCAAACACAAAGAAATCACCTTTAGAGAAAAGAAAGAAGAGTAAAAAGTCAAAGAAATCTCATGTTCAGAGTTCTAAAGGTTCTGTAACAACCCGGTTCCCATTGCATACATCATATAACATAACATACACGCATATCATTGAATTACAACAAGAGTTACATAATAAACCAAGTATAGTCCTTTTTGTTTCGTAACTACAAAATACATAACATCTTCCTAATCATCATCGGTCCACGAAGGCAGTCTACACCTTACTCTTTCCTTTGCCGCTATCAATTCCTCGACCTGGAAAACATATTTTTGAAAACAAAATGAGGGTTAGACCAAACGGGTCTAGTGAGTTAATCCTGGTCTTTTCCAAAATCAATATAAAACTCTTTTCACATAATACTTTGTATCAAAATAGTTTACATAAAACCTTTCGTATAAGCACGCATATACCACACGTATATAAATACCACATTAGGACTCGAGCATCGCGTATCTCTCCTCATCTCATCTTCTTTCCCCTGGCCACATTAGTCGGTAGCAAGCCAACTAATTATCGTCACTGTAACAACCCGCTAATAAAATATACATACAACATATAATCCATAACATGTTTACAACAAAGTACTTCATATTTCACATTTGGTCCCAACTAAAGTCTGAACATAAAGAAAATTCAGTACAACTTGATCCATTTTGAGTTACATAACAATAACAATAAAATCATAAGTACAAAAACATCCATAGTATCATGATGATCATCTTCTCAAAAGCTTGCCAACAAGTACTCTATTTACTTGTTCTTACTGGAACCACCACCTGGAATACATAATTTTTAAAACAGAAAATGAGGGTTAGACCTAAGGGTCTAGTGAGTAAATCCCTGACATTTGTAATTCATTAAAAATTCATTTATATAAAACACTCTTTATATAAATACACATACATCATACGTAAGTTAATACCAGCTAGCATTTATGTATCATACCTGTCTCATTCCACCTTATCCCTCCACCAATGGCCAATATCAATTGGTTGCGAGCCAATTTATCACACCGGTCCAAAGCCCGGCCACGTATTATATTTTCATATAATACTCTGTAAGTCCCATAGTTGAAGCAACAATCAAGAAACTCCATAAATGTAGAATAGAAAATAGGCAAGAAGAACAATTTGTTGAATGATCTCTATTCATATGCTTTACAATACAATGGAGGAGAATTGAAAGTATACGACTCTCTCAAAGTATACTGATCTATCAAATAACTCTCAAAGTCTCTCGTGACAATGTAAGCCCAAGACACCTATTTATAGTGTCTAATTACATGACATGGGCCCAAGCCCATTTAACTCCCATTAAACTCCCAAAGCCCAAAATACTTATAAAGCTAATTACAATACATTTGACTTTCATTGACTTTACATGGACTTTATAAAACTTTCTATATAATTGGGGCTTTCTAGACCCAACAATCTCCCCTAAAGTTTTATAAAGAAAGCATCTTCAAATGATCTCCCCCTTGATTTCTTTGAAAACTTTAGTGTTGCACATCTTCACGCCTTGCAAATCTATCCAAGCTCCCCCTCAGAATTTACTCTTCTTCTTCACAAATTACAACTTTAAAATCAAATCCAATGTGCAATAAGCTTGACTGAAACAACCTCAGTTTATAATAAAGAATTCGTCCTTGAAATTCGAGTTGTATGATCATTAAGCTCAAGATCTTAATCCATTAAGATCATAGGAGGGAGTGTCACAACAAACTTCACTAACTCAGCTTGGATCCACAAAAAATAGAAGATAGAACACCTTTCTGAAAATTGGGAGAAATATCGTGAAAAACGTTGCTTCGATCCCGCAGCAATACACTGACTTTGACACAGAATCTGACCAATAAGTACATCGATTCAGAACAAACTCAAAATATGAAAAATGTTCATCTGTGTCTTAGGAATCCAGCGCATCTGAAATCGTCAAATTTGGAGATTCGAGGAGGGAGTTCTGAGTAAAATACGACAGGTGCACAAAGCTGCTAAACATTTCTGAAATTGCACCTTTACTCCGAAATAAACTAAGTAAAAGTTCTGAGAAGACCACTCAGAATTCTGAGTAAGTCAATCAGAATTCTGAACGTGAAGAACTTCTGAAAAAATTCTAACTCCAAAGTTCTGATTCCACACGATAAAGTTCTGACTATTGGAGTCAGAATTCTGAGTAAGCTTCGAAGACTTAGTTCTGAACCATCATTTGAGCATTTATTTCTGATTAACTTTTGACATTTCACGATCTAACTTCTGAATTCTGAATATCCTCAATAAACATGATCAGAATTCTAAACTTGAACACTTCTGAATGGTCTGAGCAAAACTCTTCTGAATAACATGATCAGAAGTTCTGAATAGTCGTTGAACAAGTTCTGAGTTGTTTTGAACGAATTTCTGATCACAAACAATCTGATTTTAAGCAGCCGAAAGTATGTCTCAACACAACAATCCCTTAATAACTTTGACACTCCATGATCTGAACTGCTGCACATTAAATCTTACACAAACTCTGAATTGAATTCGAATTTAGCATAACTCTGATTAATCAGATCTTAAACTCGCACATCAGCAACATTTTTGAACTGAAACGCTGCATCTTTCTTGAATTGTAGCACACGATTAAGAACAATCTTGAATCACCAAATCTTGAAACTAGATCTTGAAATCTTGAATTGTTGCATAAATGATCGTATCGAATTAAAATTGATTCTCATCTCCATGTGATCAAATCAAATTTCTGTCTTTTTATGACTTTCTGACTTTCTTCTCCCTTTTGAATCAATCAATCATCTTTCATAAATCAGCTTTCATAACATTTCTTTATAAGAACAACAGATCAGTTTCCTTTTCTTCTTCTCCCCCTTAAAATAACATTTCTCTCTTTTGTTGTTTCTGTACAAATCATTTTCTATTTTCTTCTCCCCCTAAAGTTTTGGAAAGCAAAATCATCTTCAATATCTTTAGCTTTTCTCCCCCTTGATTTTCAAAACTTTAGCGATGCTTTTTCTTCGAATGAAGTCTAAGCTTTTTCTCCTCCTTAATGAATAACCTTGCTCCCCCTCAAAATAAGAATTCTGGAGCAATTTGTTTTCTCTCCCTGAAAATATGCATATATTTCATTAAAATTATTCATTTCAAATACAGTGCTTTAATGAAAACATTTATACAAGGAGAATAAGATTCACTGAACTACACTTGATAACTACTAACATTTGATCATTTGAAAACTTTACAAAAGAAATCCAACTTAATGAAATTTAACAGATTTTTCAATCAAATGAAATCAAATGCATGTGTTTGGATTCAAATACAAGCCATCATTGCATATAAAGTTAAAAATGTTCAGTTTCAATCCCTTTATTAAATCTATTTGGTGTGCTTAGCATGCGAAATATGATTAGCTTCAAGCATATGCAATTCTAAAAACATATACGAATACTTTGCTCTACTCACACTATTTGTCCAAAATCAGGATTTTCACAAATTTACAAGTTTATTGCGACTTTGTATTTTCCCAAAGTTTCAAGAGATGTGTGCTCATTGGCATCTTTTAATTTTGTGCTCATTGCCATCTTTTAATTTTGTGCACATTGGCATCTTTTAATCAAAAAGTTTAGTAAGAATAAGATACATCGTTAAACATGACTTTCTATCTGGTTCTATAGCAGTATTTGGGTCAGCATATCCCAGACCAGTTAGTCTTAGGTGCTAGGTGACAAGCACCCCTTGGAACTTTGTAAGTTCAGGATCTTATCTTACAATCAATGTAGAAACCAGTAATTGAGAATTTGTATGATCAAGCCCAATTGTATTCAATGATGAACAGAATTACAGATCTAAGAGAGAGAGAATCTCAAAGATTACAAAGAATGAATACAAAGTTATACGGGAAAAATCAATCAGTTAGCAACGAAGAGCTAACTACTATTTATACTGCAACGGACATCTTAAAGCTACAGTACAAACAAGAAAGACTAATAAGAACATAACACGTGTCCTAATTAGTTTATAAAATACTAAGTAAAGTATCTTGTCATAAGTTCTGAACAGGTAGTTCAGAACTTCTGAACATTCTTCTGATAACGCTCTCAGAACTTCTGACTCCTTAACTCAGACATCTGACTTCTCTTCCCAGACTTCTGATTTCTCTTATCAATACTTCTGAGCTTTCACAGTCAGACCTCTGACTTCTCTACTCAGAACATCTGAGTCTTCTTATCAGATCTTCAACACTTGGTTTATTGACAAAACTTCAGATCTAACAATCTCCCCCTTTTTGTCAAATAAACTTAAACATTGCATCATCCAGTTCTTTCAGAGCAGGAACAATTTTCCGAAGTAGCACATTTCTCAGATTAAGCCTCTTATCAATTTTGTCAATGATTTCTTGAATAATTTCAACTTGCTGATTGATTACTTCTTGAGTCATGTTTGCTTCCTTCACTTTCAGCATCTTTTTCTCCAAATTATGCTTTATGATTCTTAAAGTTCCAGAACAGTATTTTGCAGTTTCCTTTGCTCTGAAGAAGATCTTTCCACTTTTGTTTTTCAAAAATACTCCCAAATCTGGATATTTGTGAACACTTCCAGTCTTTAACTTATTTTTCTGTTCATGATCTGTGTTGGGATTTGCCAGATAAACACATGACTTTTGTAAGTACAAAGCTATTTGAAAATCTGTATAACAGTGCCACCTTAAGATGTAGAACATGGCCTCAATTACCACACTTCTTGCCTTCCTTTCATTTCTGTCTTTGCTCGACTCTTTGAAGCATAGAAAGCTGTGTAATCTGTAGAAGTCAACCACTGATAGTTTCTCAAAATCTGCATCAGTA
The DNA here is from genome assembly GCA_033807775.1 of Saussurea involucrata. Lineage (NCBI taxonomy): Eukaryota > Viridiplantae > Streptophyta > Magnoliopsida > Asterales > Asteraceae > Saussurea > Saussurea involucrata. The sequence goes on from CM066326.1 coordinate 11,417,255, forward strand.
AAGTAATAAACCTTGCTATCTTCTCTCAGAACTTCAAAAGATAAGTACTCCATCTTTCTGAATTTCTTAACCCTCAATTCTCTGATTCCAGTAATTAAAAGATCTGAGTAAACGGCTTGCTTTGTTTTGCCAAGACATCTTGATTTTTCAGCCAACCAGATCTGAGTCTCCTTAGGTCTATCATAATACACATCCAAGAATTGTACTTCTTTTGGTTTGAAGAACTCAGGCAAATCAAATTCAAGAAAGTATCCATTTAGATCAATGGATATTTCATCTTCTTTGGGTTCAGACTGTTCAGCTTGATCAAAACTAGTTATCTGCACATTCTGAGATGTTGTGTTCTGCACTTCTTCAACTTCATCTGACAGAATTTCATTCACTTCATACTCAGCAAGAAACACAAAATCATTATGTAGAATCTTTTTGGGATTCACCTCAGATAGCAACCATTCACTACTGTTTCTGATTTTTCTTCTAAGTTCCAACCTCCTCTTCACACAGTTTATACATCTCTTCTTTAAACTCTCTCTTTCAGTTTCCACACTTACTTCCATTTTAATCAATAACCAATTCAGAGTTGCATCACTGTACTTCACCAACTCTTTTAATCTGAACAATTCAAGCCTTTCGTGAACTATATATGTGAACCCTTCTGTCTCCATTCCTTCATTCACAAATCCCTTCAAATGCAAACCAATTTCTGCTTTCTTTGTGGGAGAACTCAGATTACACTTCTCTTTTCTTTCTTCAATAGCTAATTGGAAGTCATACAAGTATATATTTCTGACATAGATACCCAGAAGTCTTCTGCATTCAATTTCCATCAAGGCTTCTTCAGTGCTGGCAAAGAACTTGACTAAAAAGATCTGATCATCAAGAGTCAATCTGTGAAAATCAAAAGTAGACATGGAAACCTTTGTATTTCTTTCTTTCAGTACTTCCATTCTAACAAACATTAAACCATTGAATTCATCTTGTTGAAACATCAGAACTTTCTCAATTCTTTTCTGAATATGCAGTTTTGAGTCAGGAACTCTGAACCTGTTAGAAGCTTCTGAGTAGACCATCTGAGCTCTGTCATCCATAAAACCATCAATGTTACTTTCCAAAGGCTCATACTCTCCTTCTGTGTAGTAGAGATTATCATATATTTCCTCAGGAAAAATATCATCATGAAATTGTCTGGCTAATGGCACATCACTTAACTCTAGAATGAAATCACATACAGGTTCTTCTAGCCTTTGCAAGTTAATCTTTGGGATCTCAATTGGTTTTCTGAATACATACTCAGAAGGCATAAAGAAGTCTTTCACTTTCACATACTCTTCTTCTGTATTTAACTCATCACAAAAGTTAAATATAAAATCATCTTCAAAATCCTGAGTATAATTCACAGTTCTGTCTTCTTCTCCCATTAGATCAATAGGTCTTACCATTTTTATTCCTTGCTGAACTTTTTGAACATTCAAAGCTCTGACTAAATTATTATGCATTCTTCTGATCAACTCTTCACTTAACCTCCTTTCTTCTAATTCAGAATCCGTCATATTTTCTTTGTTATACACCACAATATCTGTACACATGTTGACCACTTCACTTTCTACTGTCTTTTCTGATCTCAATACAGATTCCTCAATAGCTTCAGTTTCATCTGAGTTTCCTTCCATCTCTGTGTCTAAGTTCAATTCCTCTGTTTTATCTGAAATACCACCATCTGTACTTTCCAACTCCATTTCCTCTGTATCTGAACTATCAATCTGAACTATCTGAGTTATTGCCTTTAAATTTTCCTGTGTCTGATCTTCTGAACTTTTTGTACTAGCTAATTGCATATCTGCCATCTCAAAATCTTATATGCCAATATCATCATCAGAACTTAACCTTTGTCTTTTCTCCCCCTTTTGATGATCATGAGGCTCATTATCATCAAACTTTCTTTTCAAGTTCTGATTAAAAGTAACTTCAGGTTCAGCTTCTGCAATAGGAACAGGATCAAGAGGCTTTGAAGTAGAAGCCAATGATACACTCAGTGCTTTCAGTATAGATTCCTGCATACCTTGCATTTGTTTTAACATATCTTTTTGAAAACCAGACATTATATCCATGATCTCCTTTTTGTGAGAATCCAAGGATTTCTTTACATCATCTACTTTGGTTTCAACAGAAATCAACTTTTTCTCCAACACAACTTTCAAATCTGACATCTCATCATTCAAATCCTCCACCTTCTTCTCCAAATTTTCTACTTTTTCCCCCATCTCCTTGTTTTGTTTCTGAATCTTTTCAAATTCAGAAGTTTCTAACAGTAAACCTGAACCAACAGATGGTCCAGTTTTCATGTGCCCAGAGGGCTCATGGCCTGTAGATAACACACAGTCATCTTGTACAACAGATGCACATTTGAATGAGGCTTTTGTAATGTTCACCTCACCAGGACTTCCATCCAATCCTCGACACCCAACATTAGGTATGTCTATGAATGTTGTTTCAGGAATACGAAATTCCTGATTTGTGCAAGTGTCAGAAGGAATTTCAGGCTCAATATGAATAGGACTGTGATATTCAGACTCAATGTGTTGAAAAATAGATTGGGATTTATCACCTCCCTCCAAATGAGTTTGGGATGGTTCCCCGGATTTGTGTGAAACAGTAGCATGTTGAAATGCTTCTGAGTGGATATGGATGGGTTGTTCAAGATCCACCACTAGGTCCATGGTGTTTGTTTCAATATTGGACACCAAGAGATGTGAACCAATAGCATTTGTGGTTACCTGGTCAAGATTAGCTGGTTCAGAGACATCTCTTTCTGTTTGAACCTCTGTTGACAATCTCTCATCCTTATCACTCTCATTCTGTTTTTCCTCACCAAATCTAACCAAGCTCTCAGAATTTTCCCTCTCAAGTCTCTCAGAATGTTCACCCATCTGAACATCCTCCCCCTCTCTAATTCGACTAGACCCCTCACCTCTCTTCTCAGGTTGGTCCTCTTGGGTAGGGATTTGAGATAATTCAATTCCCATAGAGGTGCAATAAGCTTTTAAAATCTCACTCTCCCTTGGAATATAATTCCTAAGTGATTTTGGCAATAGTTTATGATTAGGATAGTTTTCAAGTCTTGTTACCGAGGTCATCTTACCCAAATAAAATGTAGGACCATGCTCTTCATTTGTTCTTCTTGAGATTGTTCTGTTTTCCTGCATGGCATACCAAATAACAATTTGCCAGTACCTTATATAAGGAATGTATGTCAGTGGAGCATCCTTTGTTTTCTTCTGAATTGCTTTCTGATTCTTCTCAAATGTATTCTTCATGTCTTCCCAAAGTATTAAAGTATAGTCATAATGCCTATTCTTCACTAAACCCTGAAAGATCTGAAGAATTTGTTTAGAACCTTGATCAGTAGAACTATTCTTCCCTGACACACATTTATTTACCATATGAAAGAAGCAAGCCCAAATAGGTGGTAATTTGTTTCTTCTGAACAAACTAAGTATCCTCAATCCTTCATTGTATCCTAACTTCATAAACTCTGCTATTAATTCCTCTGTTAAGGGTGAGTCCTCAAAATCTGTCCTTCTTTGTACATCATCTTTCTCTGGTAAATTCAGCATTTCTCTTAGTGCAGAGATAGATAACGCAAATGTCACTCCTCCAATTTCAGACACAAACTTATTATCTTCTAACCTAAGATGTTTCCACCATTGTTGTATGTACTGAACAGGCACATTTTTACTTCGTGTAAACCATTTTCTGTACGGATGGTGTTTGAATAACTCCATGATAATTCTGTGTTCAGGTTTAAACCGACTTTCCTCAAATAATATAACACAGTTATTTTCAGATAATTTCAGCCATTCACTCTCAGGAACAATTCTTTCCACTAAAATAGGTCTATCTGACATAATAGAACCTGCAGCACTCTGTTCATGTTCAATATTAACGTTTACCTCATCCGCATTTCCTTCAGATTCATCCATTTGTTCATCTTCTCCATCATTTCTTATTGCTTCTTCCTCTACAACTCTATTCTGTACTTCATCATTATCCGAATCAGATGAATCCATTATCGATTTTGTAGAGTGTAGCGAAATTTGACCACTCCTTCGAATTCTAGACATGATTTAAGAAGAAAACAAATACAAAGAACTCTGGATTTGATTCGTATCTCACTTTTCGCTCTGGAATTTGAAAAGATTTGAAATAGGGATTTTAAGACCTATTTAAAATCCGCGAAGTTGAAAGGTTTAACGGAAAAGCGAAGTCAATGTTATAACGGAGTCAACACATTTGAAATGCCAGAGAGGATTTAAATGAAATGCGTGGCATAATCAAACAAATATGAAGCTGACACGTGTTAGTGGATAGAATTTTGACTCAAATCAAAGATCTGAATAACACGCTCAGATGTTTTGACTTTTCTTTACCAGATATCTGATTGTTCTTCTCAGAAGAATTTTACCTTGTAACCAAAATGTCATTTAAAATCAACTTCTGACAAATATAAAACATTTTGATTATTCAGAAGAGGTTTGAACAGATAGAAACACTTTTTATCATCAAAATTCTGTTCATATTATGATGAATTAAAAAATCATTTAAAATCTTATATCTGAATATGAAAAAAACTTTTAATTCAGATATAGTTTGAATAACAACAAAATTTATCATGAAAAGCTTGTTCTTCTTAGAATAATCAGAGATAGAAAATGAAAGCAAATCTTTTAAGCATCACAAAATGATTTCCAAAGGAATTTTGATGCTCCCCCTTGACTTGAGCATGCATTTGACTATTAATGATACATAAAGATGAGATGAAAAGATAATAGAAGAATCATAATCCACACAGTTGAAGTATTTGTATTTCTCAAAAATAAATTTTTGAAAGCTAGATTGCTGATGTATTGACTCAGAATCTCTGACCTCAAGACTCAGAAGTTCTGACCTCAAGACTCAGAAGTTCTGACCTCAAGACTCAGAAGTTCTGACCGTAGTACTCAGAAATTCTGATTCTTAAGATTCAGAGTTCTGAGTACACTACTCAGACAATTTTACTTAGAAAAATTTAGCATTTTTAAAAAAAAAATATTTTCAATTAGGCAGATTAAGCATTCCTATTTTACATATGAGAAAAGAAAACCTTTTGTGATCAAGAGGATTTGTGAACAAGTCAGCCAATTGATACTTTGTATGCACAAAGTGCATCTCTATAGTTCCTTTTTCCACATAGTCCTTTATAAAATGATACCTCACATCTATATGTTTAGTCTTCGAATGTTGAACAGGGTTCTGAGTAATGGCAATTGCACTTTCTGAGTCACAATAGATGGGAATCTTGTTAAGCTGATATCCATAGTCCATGAGTTGTGTTCTCATCCACAATGTTTGAGAGCATGAAGCAGCAGCAGCAACATATTCTGCTTCAGCAGTTGAAGTGGACACACAATTCTGCTTCTTTGATGCCCAACTCACTATTTTATCTCCCAAAAAGTGACAAGCACCAGATGTACTCTTTCTGTCCAACCTACTTCCTGCATGATCAGCATCAGTGAAAGCAGTCAATTTGAAGTCAGTTTCTTTTGGATACCATAAACCTAGATCAGGTGTTCCTTTGAGATATCTTAAAATCCTTTTGACAGCCAACATATGTGATTCTTTCGGGTTAGATTGAAATCTAGCACAGAAACAGGTAGAAAACATGATATCTGGTCTACTTGCAGTCAAATAAAGTAATGACCCAATCATGCCTCTATAGAGTTTGATATCTGCTGAAACACCTTTGAGATCAGAATCTAACTTTATGTTAGTTGCCATAGGTGTTCTCATAGAATCACAATCAGACATTTTGAACTTTTTCAGAATATCTCTGACATATTTTCCTTGATTTATAAAAATACCTTTTGGTAATTGTTTGACTTGAAGACCAAGGAAAAAATTCAGCTCACCCATCATGCTCATTTCAAATTTGGATGACATGATTTTTGAAAAATTATCACATAATTCTGGACTGGTAGAACCAAATATTATGTCATCAACATAAATCTGAATCAGAATCAAATCATCACCCTGTTTCTTTAAAAACAAAGTTGTGTCAATCTTACCTTTCTTGAATCCTGAACCTAACAAGTGTTTAGTAAGAGTGTCATACCAGGCTCGTGGTGCTTGTTTTAGACCATATAAAGCTTTGTCTAAAATATAAACATGATCAGGGAATTCTGGATCAACAAAACCTTCAGGTTGATGGACATACACCTCTTCATTAAGTTTGCCATTTAGAAAGGCTGATTTGACATCCATTTGATACACCTTGAAGTTTTTATGTGCAACATAGGCCAAAAATATTCTGATTGCCTCTATTCTTGCCACTGGTGCAAATGTCTCATCATAATCAATTCCCTCTTGTTGACAATATCCCTTAGCAACCAATCTTGCCTTGTTTCTGATGACAACACCTGATTCATCCTTTTTGTTTCTGAACACCCATTTAGTTCCAATAATAGATTTACCTTCAGGCTTTGGAATGAGTCTCCAAACTTTATTTCTTTCAAATTGAAGCAATTCCTCTTGCATTGCTGAAATCCAGTCTGGATCCTCTAGGGCTTCATTAGCTTTCTTTGGTTCAATCACACTCAAGAAACCAGCAAACATTGCTTCATTTGCTGTAGCTGATCTGGTTTTTACTCCTGCTGAAGGATCACCTATTACTTGATGAATAGGATGATTTTTAGTCCATTTATTTGCACTAGGGAGTACATCAATCTCTGAATAATTGTTGTTTGCATCATTCTCATCAATGATTGCTTGTAATTCTGAACTGTCCCCTTGTTCTGATGTATGAATAGGAGTCATATCCAAGTTTGGGTTCTGATTAATGAAGTCAGAATTCTGAGTGACTTGTTCAGAGTTCTGAGTACAAGAATCAGAATTCTGATTACAAGGTTCAGAATTTTCACCACTTGTATTTATTAGATTTGGACATTCCTCTGATGGACCTTTGTCAGAAATTACAGTTGATTGAACTATTTCTGGAGTCTTATTTTTCATCTCTTTGACCATCTTTGGGTTTTCATATTCTGCATAAGAATCAAGAATTAGTTCACTAAAAGCATCCTTAAACAGTAAATTGAGTTCTGAACAAATAGGATTAGAATTTGTATCAGAAGTCATTTTTGTCTTGTTCAGCATGAGTTCTGAACTGTCTTGTTCAGAAGTCCGCATTCTGGCTTCATCAAAAGTTACATTTATGCTTTCCATCATCCTCTTGGTTCTTCTATTGTAGATTCTGAATGCTTTGGAAGTTAAAGAATAACCCACAAAGTATCCTTCATCTGCCTTTTTATCGAATTTGGCAAGATTTTCTCTGTCTCTAAGAACATAGCACCTGCAACCAAAAACATGAAAGAATTTGATTAATGGTTTTCTTTTATTTATCAGTTCATAAGCAGTCTTATTTAATCTCTTATTGATTAAAGTTCTATTCTGTGTAAAACAAGCAGTTGCAATCGCTTCAGCCCATAGGAAAGTAGGAAGATTTGCATAAGCCAGCATTGTTCTCGCAGCTTCAACTAGAGTTCTATTCTTCCTTTCAACAACACCATTTTGTTGAGGAGTTCTGACAGCAGAAAAATTATGAGAAATCCCAGAACTTTCTAAAAAATTCTGAAGAGTCTCATTTCTGAACTCTGTTCCATTATCACTTCTGATTTTCTGAACTGGAAGTTGTAAGAGAACTTGAATCTTTTTGATAAAATTTATCAATGTAGTAGCAGCTTCTGACTTAGCTCTTAGGAACTCAACCCATGTGTATCTGGAGAATTCATCAACAATCACAAGCATATATTTCTTTCCTCCCATAGATTGAACTGAAATTGGACCACAAAGATCAGTATGAATCATTTCTAATGGTGCTTTGCAAGATGAGTCCATTTTTAATTTGTGAGAACTCTTTTTCATCTTGCCCATTTCACAAGCTGAGCATAATGATTCTTTTTCAAATTTAAGCTTTGGTAAGCCTTTAACCAGATGTTTTGCAACGAGATTATTAAGATCTTTGAAATTCAGATGAGAACATCTTCTGTGCCAAAGCCAGCATTCATTTGCAGTTGATTTTGATAAAAGACAAACTGTATTTAATGTTTTCAATTTTGAAAAATTAACTACAAATAAGTCCATATGTCTTTTGGCCCAGAAGACATTAACATCATTTTCAGTTAAAATCATGCAACCTGTTATTTGAAACTTAATTTGACAAAGACTGTCTAAAAACTGACTTATGCTGAAAAGATTATGCTGTAATCCTTCAACATAGAAAACCTTTTGGATAGTCAGATCCCCTTTAGTTAAATCCCCATAACCTTTGACTTGTCCTTTGCTGTTATTTCCAAAGTTTACTGCTCCTCCAACCTTTTCAGTGAAGTTTGATAGAAAAGACTTCTGACCTGTCATGTGTCTTGAAGCTCCTGAATCTAAAAACCACACATGACAGCCCTGCAAAAGGACCAGTTAGGTTTAGGTACCCATTTTGGAATGGGTCCATCTTTGTTAGCTTTGTCATTGGATTTAACATTAGTACCTTTTACTCTCCACTCAAAATCTTTCTTCAAACACCATTTTCCTTGAACTTTTATGAAGTCAGAACATTTTCTGCTTACAAGCTTGTTCAAATTCTTTTTGAGAGTTGTAACTTTTGGTTTTGCTATATTTTCAACTTTCTTTTCTTTTATCTTTTCTTTCTTCTGAGTCTGAGGAACATAAATTTTCTTCTTTTCTATGTTTTGAGGAACTGAAACTTTCTGAATATCTTTTCTTATGTATGAAACAGAAGTTATTTTGACTTGACATTTATGAGAATATTGGAATGAATCATTTTTACATCTAACACAAACAAGATTTTTCTTTGCAAGTGACAATAAATCTGAAACATAGGTCATTTCATTTTTATTGATACTGTTCAGAGTACAATTGCCCTTATTACAAGAATTTCTAGCTTTGAGTTCAGAAGTAGATTTCATTCTAAGCTTCTCAAGATCCCTTTTCAGATCATTCAACTTTGCAAGATCATCTTTCCTTTTGCTTTCTTCTTTTTCTGAAAAAATCAAGTTCTTTTTGTTAGAAGAATTAGATGATTCACCTTTTTCATATGTACTTGATTCATTAAAGAATTTATCATTTTCTCTTGAAGCATTAATTTTAAAAAGATCATACTCAGTCTTCAGTTTTTCAAGCTCTGTTATTTTCTGAATAAAAATATTCTTTTCTTTCAAAGATTCTTCAAGTTTAATATCCACCTCACAGAAATCATTTTTAAGTTCATCATAAGCTTTCCTTAAGTCCTCAAGTTCTTGACTCACAAGATTAAATCTCTTTTCAAGTTGCAAAAATTCATCTGATTTTGTTTCAGAAAATCCAGTTGAATCAGACTTCTGACTACCTAAGTCAGAGTTCTGATTTACAGACTCAGATGTCTGATCTTTAGATTCAGAGTTCTGACTACAAAGTTCAGAATCCTGACAAGAAGTTTCAGACTTCTGATTGACTGTTTCAGAATTTTTACTTGTGTCAAATATGCTTTCAATGTCATGATATGAAAAACTTGGTTGTTTATTTTTGTAGCTGACATTTAAAGAATCATACTTGAATTTAGTATCATTGTATCTTGGCTTCTCATCTGTTTGTTTAGAAACTTCTTTCTTAACCTTTTCTTCTGAACCAACTGACTTTTCTGTTTTAGACTCAGAAATTTTCTCATCTGACTTTTTAGAGTTTGGTCTTTGCAAATTGTCAGAACTTGTTATAGAACTAGCAGGTCATATGAAAACTTCAACAATTTCTGGGATTTTTGGCTTAGAAACTTGAAGTTTTTCATACAAGTTGATTGGAGCTCTTTTTAAAGTGACATTTTCTTCCAATCCCAATCCCTTCTTTGGGTTGTAAAATCTTGTATCTTTAACATTGCTTAATAAAAGATTTAGTGTTTGCTGAGTCTGACCCCTTTTCAAATTCAGATCTTCTAATTCTTTAATTTTGGTGTATAAATTCTTTCTTTCTTCAAATAACATATCAAATTTTATTTGTAAATCACCTTTTTCATCCTTTATTTTTGAAAACTCAACTTTTAGTTCAGAAAGCCTTTTCATCAATTCAGAATTTTCATCTTTAACTTTCTGTTTCTCAGCCTCAGATTCTTCATATTGTTCTTTTATTACTTCTTTTTCAATTCTGAATTTGTTAACCAAATTTCTTTCTCCTTTTATCTGTTTTCTTAGATTAGCAAATTCAGTTTTCATTTCACCAATCTGTGTCATTAATTCTAATTCAAGTGAAGAATGTACCTCAGCAGATGACTCAGAATCAGCATCTTCAAAATCAGAATCATCCTCATTCCTCATTTTTGCCATATAGCTCTGCATCTGTGGAAAGTTGATATGATCATCTTCATCAGAAGTATAGTACAACCAATTCTCCTGTTCAGCCAACAAAGCAATTTTATCATCTCTCTTCTTTGCAAGATGAGCCTTCTTGGTGTAGTACTCATAGTCTTTCACAATTTTAACTTTGCAATCCTTAGCATAGTGGCCAGATTTTCCACATTTGAAACACAGATTCTTTTCTTTTCTCTCATCCTTCTCTTCTTTGTTTTCTTCACTTCTCTCTACTCTCTTTTCAAACTTATTTTCTTCTCTGTCTTCTTTCTTCTTATAATCTGAACTTCCAACTCTCTTATAATTTCCTTGAAATCTACCCTTCCCATACCTTTTGTTGAAAGTATTTGTCAACAAAGCTAATTTCTCAGCCATTATCTTGATATCTTCATCATCTTCTGATCCTTCTTCCTTGTCAGATTCTTCCAGATTAGGTATCTCTGATAGATAAGCAGTCTTTTTGGGTGCTTTGATTGCTTTGGACTTTGATAAGAATGCTAACTGATCAGCAACATTTTTCTTCTCTTCCACAACTAACTTGACAGAATCTTCATGTTGATTAAGAACACAGAATAGATCATTTAAGTCTTCTTCACACATATCCTTGTTCATTTGCAGACTTATGGCAAATGATGACCATTCTGAATTTAGACTGTTCAGAAATTTGTAATTTATTTCTGACTTCGTTTTCTTCAGTCCATTTCTTCTCAAGTCATTTAGAATAGTGCAAAATTTACTGTATGTCTGTGTCAAACTTTCTGACTCTTTTGCTTTGAACCTTTCATAAGCATTTATGCTTTGATTTAACTTTGCCTGAATAGATCTCACAGTTCTTAGCATCTGCCTTTCCAATTCGTCCCACATTTCTTTAGCTGATGATCCACTGTCAATCCTGTTAAGAACCTCATTTGGGACAGCCAAAGTCATCAAAGTAATTGCTCTTTTGTCAATAGCATGCCTATTCTTCTGTTCAGCTGTGTATTGGTAATAACTCTTTTTCACCCTGGTCGCTGGAATTTCTGGAGTTGTCTCTGTAGCAGGAGTTGCAGCAACATTGATGTACACTTCAATTGGACCTTCTCGAATAGAGATCATAAGATTTTCATCAATGTTGTCTAGGAATTGGATCATACGGATTTTCCATTGCTGATACTCTTCTGGTATAAGAACAGGCGGTTTGGTTTCAGATCCCATGGCTAGATATTCTTTAGAAGACATGATTGTAAGAAAATTCAACAGAAAGACAAATTCGAGTTTCTTGATCGAAATGTAACAAGTAATTCAAGAATTGCCAAGAATTCAAGAACTAGCCCTAGCAGCGGAATCGAATTTTGAATGAATCAAGAAATCTTCAAGAAATTGATCAATCGATCTTCGCGATAACAATCTTGAACGAATTTGTTTGTTGATTAGCTCTGATACCAATTGTAAGTTCAGGATCTTATCTTACAATCAATGTAGAAACTAGTAATTGAGAATTTGTATGATCAAGCCCAATTGTATTCAATGATGAACAGAATTACAGATCTAAGAGAGAGAGAATCTCAAAGATTACAAAGAATGAATACAAAGTTATACGGGAAAAATCAATCAGTTAGCAACGAAGAGCTAACTACTATTTATACTGCAACGGACATCTTAAAGCTACAGTACAAACAAGAAAGACTAATAAGAACATAACACGTGTCCTAATTAGTTTATAAAATACTAAGTAAAGTATCTTGTCATAAGTTCTGAACAGGTAGTTCAGAACTTCTGAACATTCTTCTGATAACGCTCTCAGAACTTCTGACTCCTTAACTCAGACATCTGACTTCTCTTCCCAGACTTCTGATTTCTCTTATCAATACTTCTGAGCTTTCACAGTCAGACCTCTGACTTCTCTACTCAGAACATCTGAGTCTTCTTATCAGATCTTCAACACTTGGTTTATTGACAAAACTTCAGATCTAACAATCTCCCCCTTTTTGTCAAATAAACTTAAACTTTGCATCATCCAGTTCTTTCAGAGCAGGAACAATTTTCTGAAGTAGCACATTTCTCAGATTAAGCCTCTTATCAAATTTTTCAATGATTTCTTGAATAATTTCAACTTGCTGATTGATTACTTCTTGAGTCATGTTTGCTTCCTTCACTTTCAGCATCTTTTTCTCCAAATTATGCTTTATGATTCTTAAAGTTCCAGAACAGTATTTTGCAGTTTCCTTTGCTCTGAAGAAGATCTTTCCACTTTTGTTTTTCAAAAATACTCCCAAATCTGGATATTTGTGAACACTTCCAGTCTTTAACTTCTTTTTCTGTTCATGATCTGTGTTGGGATTTGCCAGATAAACACATGACTTTTGTAAGTACAAAGCTATTTGAAAATCTGTATAACAGTGCCAATATATGATCATTCAGCTTTACACATGAATAACCTGCAAAACAGATTAAGTTGTCTTTGGTACCCATATGAACTTGGGTCCTGGTTTGTTAGGTGCAGTGGTATATGCAGATATTCTATAAGAACCATACTATGTCTGAATGTACCTTTTGTTTACAAAGTCATCAGTCCCACAATATGAACAACAAAGTTTCTTTTGTGCAATTCTGACTAATTGATTTACAGAATAAATCACATCAGGTTTAACAAAAGATTTTATTTGAAATGTATTGTTCTTCTTGACATTTGAATTAGGAACCTTTGATTTTCGCACTTCTTTCTTGGAAGTGGTTCCTTTAACTCTCCATTCCATTTTTATCTTTTTAAAAGAACAATTATAAGATTTATCAATAGGAGAATCATAAAACAGATTAGAAGAACGAATCTGATCTTTTGAACTATGATTTGATTTGTCAACAACTTTCGTTTCAAATTCTTTAAACTTTTTAACATACAAATCAAACCTTGACTGCAAATCAGATTTGGACTTCCTCTCTATCATGATTTTAGTTGATAAATCAGATAATTTCTTAATAAGTCTCCTTATCTCCAAATGAAAAACTTTCTTTTCCTTCTCAAACTCATATTTTAAGCATTTTTCTTTAAAGCCATTTACCTTCTTCTTTTCAGTCTCTTTCCTTCCATCTTCTAACTCTTTCTCCAACTCATTGATTTTTACAGAAAACTCATTTAACATTCCTGTTTTCTTTTTCTCAAAACCATTCTTTTCTTTTTGAAAAACATTTTTCTTGCATTCAAACTCTTTTCTTTCTTTTGCAAGAATTTTCTCCAAATCAGAATTTTTTAGAGATAATTCAACAGACTTTGTTTCAAAACCTTTCCTCTCAGTTTGAAAGTATCTTCTCTCTTTCTCAAATTTCTCTCTTTCAAGTATAAGAACTTGTTCAAAATCATAGATTTGTTTCAAGAGTTGACAATTTTTCATTTCACATGATTTGATTCTATTTTTAGAATCTGTCAACATCTTTCTTTCAAAATTGATTTTCTCTTTCAAATCAACATTCTCTTTTTCTAACACCTTTGTGTTCTCTTGAGCCTTTTCGAAATCTTTTTAGAAGATCTAATTTATCTTTTTGCAAATTTACAACAACTTTTGCACTTTCCTCAAATTTGGCTTCAAGATTAGCAATCTTGCTTTCAAAATGAACAATCTCAGTTTTTGGTTTAGAAATTGTTTCTTTTTTCTTTACAGGACTTAATTTTTGTAAATTGTCTGAACTGGTTATAGAACTTGCAGGTCTCACAAAAACTTCAACAATCTCAGGCATGATGAAATGACAAATTCAAATATCAACTATGAATTATGATAAAAAAATGAGAATCAACACAGATCTAGAACATGCAAGAATTGATCAAATCTGTCACATGCATTTCATCAAACAGTTAGAGTACATGAATTAATGAAATCTTCTTTTCAACAAAAAATTTGAATACTAATCAACATGCAGCAGATAGAATCACTTTGATCAAGAAACCAATCAAGAATTTTGAAAACATACCTATGATCTCTGTTTAATTTCGAAAATTAATCAGCATAGAGAGAAATTCTTTGGATGACTTGATTGTAAAATTGAATTGAATCGATTCAACAGAAAGACAAATCGAATTTCTTGAACAAATGTAGAATGAATTCAAGAATTACTAAGAATTCAAGAATTACTAGTAGCAGCGGAATCAATTGACCAATTGATCAAGAAATCTTCAAGAACACGAACATGATCTCGAATGATTGCTTGAAGTTTGCCATCTAGAAAGGCTGATTTGACATCCATTTGATACACCTTGAAGTTCTTGTGTGCAGCATAGGCCAAAAATATTCTGATTGCCTCTATTCTTGCCACTGGTGCAAATGTCTCATCATAATCAATTCCCTCTTGTTGACAGTATCCCTTAGCAACCAATCTTGCCTTGTTTCTGATGACAACACCTGATTCATCCTTTTTGTTTCTGAACACCCATTTAGTTCCAATAATAGATTTACCTTCAGGCTTTGGAATGAGTCTCCAAACTTTATTTCTTTCAAATTGGAGCAATTCCTCTTGCATTGCTGAAATCCAGTCTGGATCCTCTAGGGCTTCATTAGCTTTCTTTGGTTCAATCACACTTAAGAAACCAGCAAACATTGCTTCATTTGCTGTAGCTAATCTGGTCTTTACTCGTGCTGATGGATCACCTATTACTTGATGAACAGGATGATTTTTAGTCCATTTAATTGCACTAGGGAGTACATCAATCTCTGAATAATTGTTGTTTGCATCATTCTCATCAATGATTGCTTGTAATTCTGAATTGTCCCCTTGTTCTGATGTATGTGTAGGAGTTGCATCCAAGTTTGGATTCTGAGCATTGAAGTTAGAATTCTGAGTGACTTGTTCAGAGTTCTGAGTACAAGAATCAGAATTCTGATTACAAGGTTCAGAATTTTCACAACTTGTATTCATCAGATTTGGACATTCCTCTGATGGACCTTTGTCAGAAATTACAGTTGATTGAACTATTTCCGGATTCCTATTTTTCATCTCTTTTACCATCTTTGGGTTTTCATATTCTGCATAAGAATCAGAAATTAGTTCTAGAAAAGCATCCTTAAACAGTAAATTGAGTTCTGAACAAATAGGATTATAATTTGTATCAAAAGTCATTTTTGTCTTGTTCTGCATGAGTTCTGAACTGTCTTGTTCAGAAGTCTTTTCTTTAACTTCATCAAAGGTTACATTTATGCTCTCTATCATTCTCTTGGTTCTTCGATTGTAGATTCTGAATGCTTTGGAGGTTAAAGACTAGCCAACAAAGTATCCTTCATCTGCCTTTTTATCAAACTTACCAAGATTTTCTCTGTATTTAAGAACATAGCACCTGCAACCAAAAACATGAAAGAATTTGATTAATGGTTTTCTTTTATTTATCAGTTCATAAGCAGTCTTATTTAATCTTTTATTGATTAAAGTTCTATTCTGTGTAAAACAGGCAGTTGCAATTGCTTCAGCCCATAGGAAGGTAGGAAGATTTGAATAAGCCAGCATTGTACTCGCAGCTTCAACTAGAGTTATGTTTTTCCTTTCAACAACACCATTTTGTTGAGGAGTTCTGACAGCAGAAAAATTGTGAGAAATCTCAGAACTTTCTAAAAAATTCTGAAGAGTCTCATTTCTGAACTCTGTTCCATTATCACTTATGATTTTCTGAACTGGAAGTTGTAGAAGAACTTGAATCCTCTTGATAAAGTTTATCAATGTAGTGGCAGCTTCTGACTTAGCTCTTAGGAATTCAACCCATGTGTATCTGGAGTATTCATCAACAATCACAAGCATATATTTCTTTCCTCCCATAGACTGAACTGAAATAGGGCCACAAAGATCAGTATGAATCATTTCCAATGGTGCTTTGCAAGATGAATCCATTTTTAATTTGTGAGAACTCTTTTTCATCTTGCCTATTTCCCAAGCTGAGCATAATGATTCTTTTTCAAATTTAATCTTTGGTAGACCTTTAACCAGATGTTTTGTAACAAGATTATTAAGATCTTTGAAATTCAGATGAGAACATCTTCTGTGCCAAAGCCAGCATTCATTTGCAGTTGAGTTTGATAAAAGACAAACTGTATTTAATGTTTTCAATTTTGAAAAATTAACCACAAATAAGTCCATATGTCTTTTGGCCCAGAAGACTTTAACACCATTTTCAGTTAAAATCATGCAACCTGTTATTTGAAACTTGATTTGACAAAGACTGTCTAAAAACTGACTTATGCTGAAAAGATTATGTTGTAATCCTTCAACATAGAAAACCTCTTGGATAGTCAGATCTCCTTTAGTTAAATCCCCATAACCTTTAACTTGACCTTTGCTATTATTTCCAAACTTTACTGCTCCTCCAGCCTTTTCTGTGAAGTTTGATAGAAAAGACTTCTGACCTGTCATGTGTCTTGAAGCTCCTGAATCTAAAAACCACACATGACATCCCTGCAAAAAGATCAGTTAGATTTAGGTACCCATTTTGGAATGGGTCCATCTTTGTTAGCTTTGTCATTGGATTTAACATTAGTACCTTTTACTTTCCACTCAAAATCTTTCTTCAAACACCACTTTCCTTGAACTTTTATGAAGTCAGAACATTTTCTGTTCACAAACTTGTTCAATTTCCTTTTGAAAGTTGTAACTTTTGATTTTGCAATATTTTCAACTTTCTTTTCTTTCACATTACTCACTTTCTCATACTTTGTTTTGATTTTAATTTGAGGATTCACTTCTTTTATCTTTTCTTTCTTCTGAGTTTGAGGAACAGAAACCTTTTTCTTTTCTGAATTCTGAATGTCTTTTCTTATGTATGAAACATAAGTTATTTTGACTAGACATTTATGAGAATATTGGAATGAATCACTTTCACATTTAACACAAACAAGATTTTTCTTTGCAAGTGACAATAAATCTGAAACATATGTCATTTCATTCTTATTGATACTGTTCAGAGTACAATTGCACTTATTACAAGAATTTCTAGCTTTGAGTTCAGAAGTAGATTTCATTCTAAGCTTCTCAAGATTCCTTTTCAGATCATTCAACTTTGCAAGATCATCTTTCCTTTTGCTTTCTTCTTTTTCTGAAAAATTCAGCTCCTTTTTGTTAGAAGAATTAGATGATTCACCTTTTTCATATGTACTTGATTCATTAAAGAATTTATCATTTTCTTTTAGAGCATTAATTTTAAAAAGATCATACTCAGTCTTCAGTTTTTCAAGCTCTGTTATTTTCTGAATAAAAATATTCTTTTCTTTCAAAGCTTCTTTAACTTTAATATCCACATCACAGTAATCATTTTCAAGTTCATCATAAGCTTTCCTTAAGTCCTCAAGTTCTTGACTTACAAGATTAAACCTATTTTCAAGTTCTAAAAATTCATCTGATTTTGTTTCAGAAAATCCAGTTGACTCAGAATTCTGACTACCTAAGTCAGAGTTCTGATTTACAGACTCAGATGTCTGATCTTTAGACTCAGAGATCTGACTACAAAATTCAGAATTCTGACTAGAAGTTTCAGACTTCTGATTGACGGTTTCAGAATCTTTACTTGTGTCAAATATGTTTTCAATGTCATGATATGAAAAACTTGGTTGTTTATTTTTGTAGCTGACATTTAAAGAATCATACTTGAATTTAATGTCATTGTATTTTGGCTTCTCATCTGTTGGTTTAGAAACTTCTTTCTTTACTTTTTCTTCTGAAACAACTGACTTTTCTGTTTTAGACTCAGAAATTTTCTCATTTGACTTTTTAGAGTTTGGTCTTTGCAAATTGTCAGAACTTGTTATAGAACTAGCAGGTCTTATGAAAACTTCAACAATTTCTGGGATTTTTGGCTTAGGAACTTGAAGTTTTTCAAATTCATACAAGTTGATTGGGGCTCTTTTTAAAATGACATTTTCTTCCAATCCCAATCCCTTCTTTGGATTGTAAAATCTTGTATCTTTAACATTGCTTGTTAGAAGATTTAATGTTTGCTGAGTCTGACCCCTTTTCAAATTTAGATCTTCCAATTCTTTGATTTTGGTGTATAAATTCTTTCTTTCCTCAAATAACATATCAAATTTTATTTGTAAATCACCTTTTTCATCCTTTATTTTTGAAAATTCAACTTTAAGTTCAGAAAGCTTTTTCAATAATTCAGAATTTTCATCTTTAACTTTCTGTTTCTCAGCCTCAGATTCTTCATATTGTTCTTTTATTACTTCTTTTTCAATTCTGAACTTGTTAACCAAATTTCTTTCTCCTTTTATATGTTTTCTAAGATTAGCAAATTCAGTTTTCATTTCACCAATCTGTGTCATTAAATCTATTTCAAGTGCAGAATGTACCTCAGTTGATGACTCAGAATCAGCATCTTCATAATCAGAATCATCCTCATTCTTCATTTTTGCCATATAGCTTTGCATCTGTGAAAAGTTGATATGATCATCTTCATCAGAAGTGTAGTACAACCAATTCTCCTGTTCAGCCAATAAAGCAATTTCATCATCTCTCTTCTTTGCAAGTTGAGCCTTCTTGGTGTAGTACTCATAATCTTTCACAATTTTCACTCTGCAATCCTTAGCATAGTGGCCAGATTTTCCACACTTGAAACACAGATTCTTTTCTTTTCTCGCTTCCTTCTCTTCTTTGTTTTCTTCACTTCTCTCTACTTTCTTTTCAAACTTATTTTCTTCTTTGTCTTCTTTCTTCTTATAATCTGAACTCCCAACTCTCTTATAATTTCCTTGAAATCTACCCTTCCCATACCTCTTGTTGAAAGTATTTGTCAACAAAGCTAGCTTCTCAACCATTATCTTGATATCTTCATCATCTTCTGATCCTTCTTCCTTGTCAGATTCCTCCAGATTTGGTATCTCTGATAGATATGCAGTCTTTTTGGGTACTTTGATTGCTTTGGACTTTGATAAAAATGCTAACTGATCAGCAACATTTTTCTTCTCTTCCAAAACTAACTTGACAGAGTCTTCATGTTGATTAAGAACACAGAACAGATCATTTAAGTCTTCTTCACACATATCCTTGTTCATTTGCAGACTTATAGCAAATGATGACCATTCTGAGTTTAGACTCTTCAGAAATTTGTAATTTATTTCTGACTTCGTTTTCTTCAGTCCATTTCTTCTCAAATCATTTAGAATAGTACAAAATTTACTGTATGTCTGTGTCAAACTTTCTGACTCTTTTGCCTTGAACCTTTCATAAGCATTTATGCTTTGATTTAACTTTGCCTGAATAAATCTCGCAATTCCTAACATCTGTCTTTCCAATTCGTCCCACATTTCTTTAGCAGATGATCCACTGTCAATCCTGTTAAGAACTTCATTTGGGACAGCCAAAGTCATCAAAGTAATTGCTCTTTTGTCTATAGCATATCTGCTTTTCTGTTCAGCTGTATACTGGGAAAAACTCTTCTTCACTCTTGTAGCTGGAATTTCTGGAGTTGTCTCTGTGGCAGGAGTTGCAGCAACATCGACATACACTTCAATTGGACCTTCTCGAATAGAGACCATAAGATTTTCATCTATGTTGTCTAGGAATTGGATCATACGAATTTTCCACTACTGATACTCTTCAGGTATAAGAACAGGCGGTTTGGTTTCAGATCCCATGGCTAGATATTCTTTAGAAGACATGATTGTAAGAAAATTCAACAGAGAGACAAATTCGAGTTTCTTGATCAAAAGTTAACAGGTAATTCAAGAATTGCCAAGAATTCAAGAACTAGCCCTAGCAGCGGAATCGATTTTTGAACGAATCAAGAAATCTTCAAGAAATTGATCAATCGATCTTCGCGATCACAATCTTGAACAAATTTGTTTGTTGATTGACTCTGATACTAATTGTAAGTGCAGGATCTAATCTTACAATCAATGTAGAAAGCAGTAATTGAGAAGTTGTATGATCAAGCCCAATTGTATTCAATGATGAACAGATTTACAGATCTTAGAGAGAAAGAATCTCAAAGATTACAAAGATTGAATACAAAGATACACGGGAAAATCAGTTAGCAATGTAGTGCTAACCACTCTATTTATACTGCAACGGAAAAACTAAAGCTACAGTACAAATATGAAAGACTAATAGGAACAATACACGTGTCCTAATTAGTTAACTAAATACAAAAGAAAAATATCTAGTTATAAGTTCTGAACATGTAGTTCAGAACTTCTGAACATTCTTCTGATAAAGCTTCTCAGAACTCTGACTCTTCTTCTCAGACCTCTGACTCTTCTTCTCAGACCTCTTACTCTTCTTCTCAGACTTCTATACTTAGATAATCTTTCAATGCAATCCTTCTGAGCTTTCACAGTCAGAACTCTGACTCTTCTATTTAGAACATCTGAGTCTTCTCATCAGATCTTTAATACTTGGTTTATTGACAAAACTCAGATCTAACATACTCACGTAATTATAATATCTCAATATATTATAATCACCCACGTATTACATATTCATACACTTTATCAAACATTCGTTATTCACATAATGCATTCCAGTAAAATACTTTTTAAAGTAAAACTCACCTGGTATGTTTATCACAAAAGCTTTTCCAAGATAAATCACGTATGACCACCCTTCACAGAATCTGAAATCACACAAAATACCAAGTATTTCTTTTTAAAACTAAACTCATGAAATCCTCGACTAAAGTCGCAACCCACTAAAAGTAAATTAAAATTGCAATGAACAGTACCAAGTCGCAACCTCCTACTGCGACTTCACCCCGAAATCGTAACCCACTATTGCGACTTCAATCCTAAGTCGCAATCAACTACTGCGATTCCAAGCCCAAATCGCAATCAACTACTGCGATTCCAAACCCAAATCGCAAACGACCATTGCGACTTCATAACCAAGTCGCAACCAACCATTACGACTTCGATGAATGTCGCAGTCGTCCATTGCGACTTCGATGAATATCTCAGTCCACTGTTCATCCTAAAACCCATATTTTTGCAGTTTTATACTATGCATGTTACTGATAATTTGCAGATATGTTTCAAACTACCATTAGTACACTATTCCAAACCCAAAATTATCATATCTTTCTAAAATTACCAAAACCCACTTCTAAAACTTCATAGTAAAACTTTAGGAACTAATATACATAAAAGGAAGAGTTTGCAAGGATTATTACCTTTGTTTTCTGGATTTGAATCCTAAACCCAGCTGTAGTAATATAGAAGATACTTCTTCTTCTTGATCTTTATATGTCTCTCTCTTTTCTCTCAACCGAGATACACACACACACATAGGTTTAAGATATTTTGATTTTGTTCAATTGAAGACATCATCTCCTAATTGATGTACTAAAGTCGGTTGTGGTATAAGGTTTGGTTAAATTGACCAAATAAACCCTAAGTTTCTCCCAATTGGCAAAACTTACCCCTAAACTTCTAACTCCATAAAAACACTAACATAAAGACTTATAAAATTCCAAATTTAAATTAGATAAAATACCTGGTTATTACAACATCTCCCCCTTAAAAGAATTCCGTCCCGGAATTCAGTTAAGAGAACAGATGAGGGTATTTGGTTCTCATCTCCGATTCTGATTCCCACGTCGCATCCTGACCTCTATGATGTTTCCACTGAACCTTTACTTGTCTGATCTCTTTGTTCCTCAATACTTTGACCTTGTGATCAACTATAGCTTCTGGTTCCTCCACGTAGTTCAACTTTTCGTCAATCTGAATATCCGGTAGTGAGACTGCCTGGTCTGGTGTAACCAAACATTTCCGAAAATTCGATACATGAAACGCGTTGGGAATCCTGCTTAATTCTGACGGGAGATTCAACCTGTACGCTACTTCACCGATCCTTTCCGTAATTTCAAATGGCCCAATATACCGCGGACTGAGTTTACCTTGCTTCCCAAAACGTATGACTCCTTTCCACGACGATACTTTCAACATTACAAAATCCCCAACCTGAAACTCCAACGGTTTCCGACGTCGATCAGCATAGCTTTTCTGTCTGTCTTGAGCTGTTTTCAATCTATCCCGAATCTGAGTAATCTTATCCGCTGTTAACTGTACTATTTCTGGCCCCGCTAATTATTTCTCCCCTACTTCATTACAACACAAAGGCGTTCGGAATTTTCTACCATACAATACTTCAAACGGTGCCGCCTGAATGCTAGAATGATAACTGTTGTTGTAGGCGAATTCTATCAAAGGCAGATGTTTATCCCATGATCCCCCAACATCAACTATACAAGCCCGAAGCATATCTTCTAAAGTCTGGATTGTTTATTCACTCTGTCCATCAGTCTGAGGTTGATATGCTGTACTCAACTTTATCTGTGTCCCCATCTCTTTTTGAAAGCTTCTCCAGAACCTAGAAGTAAAACGACTATCTCGATCAGAGATAATCGAGATTGGAATTCCATGTCGAGTTACTATTTCATTAATGTACAATTTGGCCAAACGTTCCAAGGAATCAGTTTCTTTTATCGGCAAGAAATGAGCAGACTTCGTCAACCTATCCACAATCACCCAAATAGAATCGAATCCCTTTGAAGTTCTAGGTAACTTGGTAATAAAATCAGTAGTGATCTGATCCCATTTCCACATTGGTATATCCAGTCGTTGTAACTGACCAAACGGCTTCTGATGCTCAATCTTTACTTTCTTGCAAGTAGTACAATCTTCTACATACTTAGCAACACTTCTCTTCATTCCCGGCCACCAATAGAATTGTTTCAAATCTCTATACATTTTATTTGTACCTGGATGAATAGAAAATCAAGATTGATGAGCTTCTTGTAGTACACGATCACGTAATCCACCCAAACGAGGTACCCAAATTCTGTTTCCCATACACAATAACCCACGATCGTCTTTCCCAAGCAATGCTGATATTCCCACCAACCGTTCTGACTTCAAACTTTCTTCCTGATAAGCATCTATTTGGCATTTTAGCAATTCGTCAAAGATATCAGGAAGAAGTTCAGCTCGTAGCGATATTGCTTTTATCGTTCCACTTCTTTCTTGAAGACTTAGCGCATCTGCCACCACATTTGCCTTCCCGGGGTGATAAAGGATTTCACAGTCATAATCATTTACCAATTCTAACCATCGTCTTTGCCTCATATTCAGTTCCTTCTGATCGAATAGATGTTGGAGACTTTTATGGTCAGTGAAAATTTGACATTTAGAACCATAAAGATAATGTCTCCAAATCTTCAATGCAAAGGCCACTGCTGCAATCTCCATATCATGAGTAGGATATTGTCTTTCATGATCCTTCAGTTGACGGGAAGCATATGCAATCACCTTTCCACGTTGCATAAGTACGCATCCCAATCCCAATTTAGAAGCATCACTGTAGACCACAAAATCATCGGAACCTTCTGGCAATGCTAATATCGGTGCGCTGCAAAGTTTCTCCTTCAATATTCTGAATGCCTCATCCTGTTCTGCTTTCCATTCAAATTTCAGATTCTTCCGAGTCAGCTTAGTCAATGGCGTTGCAATTCGAGAAAAATCTTTTATAAACTTCCGATAGTATCCAGCTAGACCCAGAAAGCTACGTACTTCGGTTGCCGTTTTCGGCGGTTCCCATCTTTCAATTGCTTCCACTTTCGCTGGATCAACTTGTATACCCTTCTATGAAACTATATGACCCAAAAACTGAACTTCCCGCAACCAGAATTCACATTTAGAGAACTTAGCGTACAACTTTTCTTTCTTCAATAACTCCAAAATCAAACGAAGATGTTGCGCATGATCCTCTTTGGATCGGGAATAAATAAGTATATCATCGATAAATACTATGACAAATTTATCGAGATAAGGCTTACATACCCGATTCATTAGATCCATAAAAGCGGCTGGAGCGTTCGTCAATCCGAAAGGCATTACCAAAAATTCGTAGTGGCCGTATCTTGTGCGAAAAGCAGTCTTTAAAACATCCTCTTCCTTAACCTTCAACTGATGGTAGCCAGATCTGAGATCAATCTTGGAGAAGTAACAAGCTCCAACTAATTGATCGAAAAGATCATCAATTCTTGGAAGTGGATACTTGTTCTTGATCGTACGCTTGTTCAGCTCCCGGTAATCGATACACATTCTCATCGAGCCGTCTTTCTTCTTCACAAATAAAACTGGTGCACCCCACGGCGAAGAGCTGGGTCTGATGAAGCCCTTATCAGATAAATCTTGAAGCTGTGCCATCATTTCTTTCATTTCTGGAGGTGCTAGTCTGTACGGCGCACGAGGAATTGGAGTGGCTCCAGGTACCAGGTCTATTCCAAATTCTACTTGCCTAACAAGAGGAAGACTATTCAAGTCTTCAGGAAAAACTTCTGGGTATTCACTAACAATGGAAATATCTTCCAGCTTAATCTTTTCAGGCCTACTATCTATCACATAGGCTAAATAACTCGAGCAACCCTTACTAACACATTTACGGGCTTTTATCATAGATATAAGATTGGACTGATGATTCTTACGATCACCATAGATCACTACTGCCCTCTTATCAGGTAAAACAACGTTGATTATTTTCTTATCGCAAACTATGTTAGCCCGATTTTAAGCTAACCAATCCATTCCTACTACCACATCAAATTCGATCAATTCTATTGGGAATAGTTGTATCGGTACTCCACACCCCTCTATATTTATCATGCAACAATCAAAAACCTCTTTAACTGCCACTTGGTTATCATTTGCCGTGTCTACTAGTAAAGCATGTTTTAACATTTTAGGCTCTAAATGCATGTGAGTAGCAAAAGAGGGAGACACAAAAGATAGGTTTGCACCGGAATCAAATAACACCTTAGCACGCGTGGAGTTTATGAAAAATGTACCTGTGACCACATCTGGAGTTTCCTCCGCCTCTTTAGCTGTCATTTGGAATGTACGGGCCCTCGTTTTTGGCGGTTCTATTCTTGGGACTACTGGTCTAGTAATGGCTGGTTTCCTGAATGTACCCCCTTGTTGCATTCTACCTCGTGGACAGTCTGATTGGAGGTGATCCGAAGAATTACACAAAAAGCAAAACCACGTTGATCGACAATCTTTAACAACATGACCGGTTTTCCCACACTTAAAACAAACCCGAGATTCCACTTGACAATTTCCCTGATGGTAGCGATTACATCTCGGACATGGTCTTTCCGCTGGTCGGAACGACGGACGGTTATCAAACCTCGGGAATCTAGACTTCTTTGGATCCTGTGGTGGTCCTTCCCATTTCCTTTTCCCCAAGCCCTTATCACCGGCATCCCTTTTATTGTCTCGTTCGACATTTTCTGCAGCATCCACTGCAGCTGTAAACGTATCTGGCCTTGTTGCAGTCACTAGTCTTCGAACTTCTGAATTCAACCCATAGATAAATCTCTCCATTTTCATCTTTTCTGTAGCAACATAATATCCTGCAAAACAAGATTTTTCTAAAAATCGAGCAGTATAATCTCTGACTGACAAATTCCCTTGCTGTAGATTCATAAATTCTTCTTCCAATTGTCTGACAGCAGCTTGTGGACAGAAGTGTGTTGTGAAAGCTAACACAAATTCCTCCCATGAAAAAGTAGTATATATATCCGCTCCTCTCGATTCTATATGAGCCTCCCACCAATACAAAGCATCACCTTTCAGCATCGCAGCTCCATAAAGTACTTTATCTTCTTCAGCACATTTACACGTTTTGAAAATAGACTCGATTTCTTTCATCCATCTCATAGCCTTTACCGGATCCCGATCTTCTGAATATGTAGGGGGCTTGCAACTAAGAAACATTTTGTAGTCACACCTTTTCATCATCGGTAACACCGTAGAGGTAAGTGGTATTTCAACTTCGTGTTCCGGGCTTGGTCTTTCAGTTTCATTATGACGATTATGTTCGAACATAGCTTGTATGCTATCCTGTAATCTCCCCATTTCAGCAGTCAAATCATCCCGTGTAACAAACTCTGTACCATGC
The DNA here is from genome assembly GCA_033807775.1 of Saussurea involucrata. NCBI lineage: Eukaryota > Viridiplantae > Streptophyta > Magnoliopsida > Asterales > Asteraceae > Saussurea > Saussurea involucrata. The sequence continues at coordinate 11,443,576 of CM066326.1, forward strand.
TGTTGTGTTCTACCTCCAGTTCGGCCCCCAGTTCCCCTTCCGATTCTGCCTCTACCACAATCTCCTCCTCTTCCCCCTGTTCCTATTGGTGGATTCTATCCACCCGAAGTCCTTCCTCCTCTTTGATTCCTTTGTCTAGTGCCACTTGCCATTCTGTAGATTCAAACAAAGTTAATATACACATAAGCACGTACCCCATATAACAAGGTATTCCAGTTCAAACATGTACCTGTAAGATCGTAATTACACTGGCCTGGTGTAATTTGAAATTACCTTACATGATGTTCCTTCTACCTTTTATACTTAGCATCCCCAGGTTCTAAAATATTAGGGACATCCTACTTCACATGCAGTTTAAGTCTAGGTACAGATACTAATACCTAAATCCCTTAAACTAGGGCTCTGATACCATCTGTAACAACCCGGTTCCCATTGCATACATCATATAACATAACATACACGCATATCATTGAATTACAACAAGAGTTACATAATAAACCAAGTATGGTCCTTTTTGTTTCGTAACTACAAAATACATAACATCTTCCTAATCATCATCGGTCCACGAAGGCAGTCTACACCTTCACATAATACTTTGTATCAAAATAGTTTACATAAAACCTTTCGTATAAGCACACATATACCACACGTATATAAATACCACATTAGGACTCGAGCACCGCGTATCTCTCCTCATCTCATCTTCTTTCCCCTGGCCACATTAGTCGGTAGCAAGCCAACTAATTATCGTCACTGTACAATACAGTCGACTCCACTGTAATTACACACAACCCCGCTGCAATTACCTACAGCTCCACTGCAATTTCATGCAGCCCCGCTGTATTTCCATACAGCCCCGCCGAATAATAATTCGGCTCACCTATACTCGTTTCGTGCAATATAAATACAATATATATCTCAATATATCATATTGTCATTTACAACCTTTCATCATTTTTCCAAACATATATATATATATATATCCTTTTAACATAAACATATAATCAAACCTTGACACGTATCCGTCTCATGTATACAAACACATATATATATTTCACACATACTCACATACATATATAAACACATATATGTATTCCAGTTAAAAACGTTTTAAAGTAAAACTCACCTTGATTGTTTAACAAAATGCTTCCAAGTCTTTTCCACAGATTCAGTCTTTCAATTTGAATTCACAGTATCTGAAATAATTCAAATACAATAACTCTTATTCTCAAATGTTCCCCTACAGCGACTTAACACGGGGGTTCCGCTACCCGGTTAGCGGATGGGGTCAAGGGGCAACGCCCTTGCGGGGTTTGGGGGACGCCCCCCCCAGGAAATTTTCGGAGCAACTTAATCCAAATATACAATAAGAAACTATAACCGGACACTACCACCAGTACCGGGACTCACCAGTACCGGGACTCTCAAGTACCGGGACTCTCAAGTACCGGGAGTTGACATCACCGGAAGTCGAATATACCAGGCCTCCATGGTACCGGGACTTCTCGGTATCGGGACTTCTTGGTACCGGAAGTTCACAATACCGGGAGTTCACGTTACCGGGAGTCGATAATACTGGGACTCCACCGGGAGTCTCAAGAACACAGTCGGTTTCATCTCACCTAGATTCGATTGAAATCGATACCAATCACTGAAATTGTAACTTCTAAACCGATAGATATCTCCTACTACTGATTACAACACAAAATGTAAAAGTGCTTACCTCAAAATCAACTTCAACCAAATCAATTGATGCTCTAGCCGTAGGTTTCTTCGTCTTCTTCCTTTCGTTCAGAACACACACACACACACAGTTTCTAAAGAGGAAAGTGAGGATATCTGAAGTGTTTGAGATATTTATATCTCAAATTTACACTTTTGGCTCAGACTACTCAATAAGGACTAAAACACCCCTAACCTTATAACTTATCTCAAACTTACCCTAAACATTTAAATATCATCCTTACATAAACTTAACGGATAGGGAATTTGTCTAACGGACTTACCCAGGGTATTACATTATCTCCCCCTTCGAAAAGGTAAGAATACTTATCATTACTACTTCGAACTCAATCAAAACCATAGAAACTAACTGAATAGCCACCCACACCCACCTATATCTCTAACACGGATAAGCAACAAAAGCACGGAAATACCAATAACCATTTTGCACAGAAGTCAGATAACACCTTAGCACGTATAGAATTTATAAAAATATACCTGTAACCTCATCCGGAATTTCCTCCTCATCTTGCGTTGTCATTTGAAATACTCGTCCCTTTGCTTTCGGTTCCTCAGACCCTTGTATCTCTCCCGTCCTGACACTTATTGGTTTCCCCGTCGTACTACCCTGTTGTATTTTCCTTTGTGGACAGTCTGACTGAATATGATCAGGGGAATTGCAAACGAAACAGAATCGATTTGCGCGACAATTCTTAGCGACGTGTCCAGCCCTTCCACACTTGTAACAACTTCTAGGATCAACATAACAATTTCCTTGATGTACGCGGTTGCATTTTGGACATAGTTTTTCATTTGGTCTAAAAGGTAGGCGACTATCGAACCTCTGAATTGCGTACTCCGTTGAATCATGTGCCATCTCTTCCGATTTTTTTTCCCAGCACTCTTATCACTAGCATCTCTCTTACTATCTCGTTCCACATTTTCCGCGGCACCCACTGCGGCTGAGAAGTTATCAGGTCCTGTTGCAGTCACTAACCTTCTGACTTCCGAATTTAATCCGAAGATAAACCTTTCCGTCTTCATCGCCTCCGTGGCCACGTAGTATTCTGCGAAGCGTGACTTTTCCAGAAAACGGGCAGTATAGTCCCTAACAGATAAATTTCCTTGCCGCAAATTCATAAACTCTCCTTCCAACTGTTTAACTGCAGCTTGGGGACAAAATTGTTTTTGATAAGCTATCACAAATTCTTCCCAAGTGAGAGTAGAATACACATCAGATCCTCTAGAATGAGTAAAAGATTCCCACCAATACAAAGCATCCCCTTTTAACATTGCTGCTCCATACAATACTCTATCTTCGTCAGCGCACTTGCTTGTCTTGAAAATAGCTTCTATCTCTTTCATCCATCTCATTGCTTTCACGGGGTCCCTGTCTCCTGAGTAGGTCGGAGGCCTACAGCTCAAGAACATTTTGTAGGTGCACCTCCTTGGTAATGGTATAATAGTTGGTGTAATTGGCATCTCCGCTTCCGGTTCAGGGCCCGGTGTTTCGGCTTCACCATGACGATTCTGGTCAAACATTGCTTGTATACTGGCTTGTAGCCTTCCTATCTCTGCCATCAAATCATCCCTCGTGACAAACTCAGTTCCTTGTGGTTGAATTCTGCCCCCGGCTCTACCTCCTGTTCTACCTCCAGTTCTACCTCCAGTTCTGCCTCCCCTTTCCCCCGTTCCTATCGGCGGATTTGTACTATTCGGATTTCCCCCTCTCCAATTCGTGCGTATAGTACCGCTTGCCATTCTGTAGATTCAAACAAGATTAATATACACATAAGTACATACCCCATATAATAAAGTTTTCCGGTTCAAACATGCACCTGTAAGATCACAGTTACACTGGCCAGGTGTAATCTGAAATTACCTTACATGATGTTCCTTCTACCTTTTATACTTAACATCACAAGGTTCTAATATATCAAGGACATCCTACTTCACATGCAGTTTAAGTCTAGGTACGGGTACAAATACCTAAATCCCTTAAACTAGGGCTCTGATACCATTTGTAACAACCCGGTTCCCATTGCATACATCATATAACATAACATACACGCATATCATTGAATTATAACAAGAGTTACATAATAAACCAAGTATGGTCCTTTTTGTTTCGTAACTACAAAATACATAACATCTTCCTAATCATCATCGGTCCACGAAGGCAGTCTACACCTTACTCTTTCCTTTGCCGCTATCAATTCCTCGACCTGGAAAACATATTTTTGAAAACAAAATGAGGGTTAGACCAAACGGGTCTAGTGAGTTAATCCTGGTCTTTTCCAAAATCAATATAAAACTCTTTTCACATAATACTTTGTATCAAAATAGTTTACATAAAACCTTTCGTATAAGGACGCATATACCACACGTATATAAATACCACATTAGGACTCGAGCACCGCGTATCTCTCCTCATCTCATCTTCTTTCCCCTGGCCACATTAGTCGGTAGCAAGCCAACTAATTATCGTCACTGTACAATACAGTCGACTCCACTGTAATTACACACAGCCCCGCTGCAATTACCTACAGCTCCACTGCAATTTCATGCAGCCCCGCTGTATTTCCATACAGCCCCGCCGAATAATAATTCGGCTCACCTATACTCGTTTCGTGCAATATAAATACAATATATATCTCAATATATCATATTGTCATTTACAACCTTTCATCATTTTTCCAACCATATATATATATATATCCTTTTAACATAAACATATAATCAAACCTTGACACGTATCCGTCTCATGTATACAAACACATATATATATTTCACACATACTCACATACATATATAAACACATATATGTATTCCAGTTAAAAACGTTTTAAAGTAAAACTCACCTTGATTGTTTAACAAAATGCTTCCAAGTCTTTTCCACAGATTCAGTCTTTCAATTTGAATTCACAGTATCTGAAATAATTCAAATACAATAACTCTTATTCTCAAATGTTCCCCTACAGCGACTTAACACGGGGGTTCCGCTACCCGGTTAGCGGATGGGGTCAAGGGGCAACGCCCTTGCGGGGTTTGGGGGACGCCCCCCCCCCCCCAGGAAATTTTCGGAGCAACTTAATCCAAATATACAATCAGAAACTATAACCGGACACTACCACCAGTACCGGGACTAACCAGTACCGGGACTCTCAAGTACCAGGACTCTCAAGTACCGGGACTCTCAAGTACCGGGAGTTGACATCACCGAAAGTCGAATATATCGGGACTACATGGTACCGGGACTTCTCGGTATCGGGACTTCTTGGTACCGGAAGTTCACAATACCGGGAGTTCACGTTACCGGGAGTCGATAATACCGGAACTCCACCGGGAGTCTCAAGAACACAGTCGGTTTCATCTCACCTAGATTCGATTGAAATCGATACCAATCACTGAAATCATAACTTCTAAACCGATAGATATCTCCTACTACTGATTACAACACAAAATGTATAAGAGCTTACCTCAAAATCAACTTCAACCAAATCAATTGATGCTCTAGCCGTAGGTTTCTTCATCTTCTTCCTTTCGTTCAGAACACACACACACACAGTTTCTAAAGAGGAAAGTGAGGATATCTGAAGTGTTTGAGATATTTATATCTCAAATTTACACTTTTGGCTCAGACTACTCAATAAGGACTAAAACACCCCTAACCTTATAACTTATCTCAAACTTACCCTAAACATTTAAATATCATCGTTACATAAACTTAACGGATAGGGAATTTGTCTAACGGACTTACCCGGGGTATTACAGGTTCTAACACTAAACCTTCTGTTGTTTCAGATAATTTTGTGAATCCGAAGAAGAAAGCACAAGAATGGCGGGTAAAGCAAACGAGGTCTCATATATCCAAACAAAATGATAAAAACAGTAGTTTTTCTAAGAATAAACAATTTGGTGCGAGTAATAAAAATTCTTTTGTAAAGCCATACAAATATTACTCCAAAGACCAGTTGTTGGATTTTAAAAATGGTGAATGTTTTGTTTTGTTTGTGGATATGAAAGTGCGTTTGCTATGCCTGGTTCTTGTTGTTGGGATAATTCTTACTTTATTCCAAATGGTAATAAAAAGAGAAAGTCGAGGAAAAAGAAAAAGGCACAAAAGTCTAAAACAGTGTCTTCAAAAACTAACCAAAAAGGACCCAATCTTCAATGGGTACCTAAAAATGTTTAAATCTGGTTGATGCAGAAAAATAAGTTATGGTACCTAAATTCGGGATGTTCGAAGCATATGATAGGTCAAAGACACATGCTAACCAATTTTGTGGAAAAAGATCTTGGTCGTGTAAGATTTGGAAACAATCAGGTTGCTCATATCAAAGGTTTTGGAGATATCGTTCAAGACAATCTTACAATAAAGAAGGTCAACTATGTTGAAGGATTGGAGCATAACCTTTTCAGTATAGGACAGTTATGTGATAAAGATTTGGAGGTAAATTTCAAGAAGACAAGATGATGTGTCAAAACCGAGGAAGGAACAGAACTTCTTGTTGGAACTCGCAAGTCGAATCTTTATACAATCAACTTGTCAAATGTCAAACCGACCAATGAAGTGTGTCTCTTATCCAAAGCTTCGGTAGAACAAAGTTGGTTATGGCACCGACGATTATCTCATCTAAATTTCAGATACATTCAAAAGACGGTTTTAGGAGATTTAGTTCGGGGGCTTCCAACTTTGAAATTCAATGCAGAAAATCTATGTGATGCGTGTGAGAAAGGAAAGATGAAGAGGGTTCCTCACAAGCCTAAACCGGAACCGACAACGAAGAGTATACTTGAGCTGTTACATGTGGATTTGTGTGGCCCAATGAAAACGGAAAGTATAAATGGGAGGAAATATGTCTTGGTAATAGTCGATGACTTCTCAAGATACACATGGGTTAAGTTTCTAAGGTCAAAAGATGAAACTTCAGAACTTCTCATTGGTGTTATCAAGGCAGCTCAGAACAACATGCAGATCTCAGTTAAAATCGTGCATTCGGATAATGGTACAGAATTCAAGAACAGAATCCTAGGTGATTTCTATGAATCGAATGGGATTATGCAACAGTTTTCTGCCGCCAGAACTCCTGAACAAAACGACGTTGTAGAACGATGAAACAGAACGTTAGTCGAATCTGCGAGAACAATGTTGGCATATTCAAAACTACCTCTCTTCCTATGGGCTGAAGCCGTAGCAACCGCATGTTACACACATAATCGTTCTGTCATACACCGCCGGTTTAATAAAACTCCATATGAAATAATGAATAACCGGAAACCTAACATAAAACATTTTCATGTTTTTGGATGTAGGTGTTATGTATTGAATGACAAAGAACAAAGGAACAAGTTCAGTCTGAAGGCGATTGATGGAAGCTTCGTTGGATACTCTTTCTCATCGGCGTCATATAGGATATATCTCAAGCAATCAAGAATTATTTTGGAGAGTGTAAATGTCAAATTCGATGAACATCACGAATTGGCTTCTGACCAAAACAGTTCAGAACCCGTTATAACTGGAATATTAGCTTTTGGACATCTCAGTTCAGAACCTGCTTCAACTTCTAATCAGGATCAATCTTCTACCTCAAAATCTCAACTAACTGATCTTGATTTACTATTTGATGAATTCTATGATGAATTTTATGGTACTTACAATAATTCTACTAATTCTAACAGGATGGTACAAGCACCTACAACAATTTCCGTTGCGACAACTACTCAAGATGGTGCATCTACTTCAACACCGGTTGATGTTTCCACTCCTGTTCAGAATGTTCAAGTACCAGAAGTTGTTATTCCACAACAAGAGACTACAACTACTGTGGAAGGATGAACACAAAATCCTAGTTCTTCGGTTACTGAACCAACCATTCCTCAGCCACAACCAATTCCTACGGAAATTCCAAGTGCTGAACCAATTGTTTCTCCAACCGAAGTAGAGACGAATGCTACTCTTGAAAATGTTCAAGAATCCTATGCTCCTCACCCTCATACTACTAAGTGGACGAACACTCATCCTATTCATCAAATAATAGGTGACCCAAGTTCACCAGTTCAGACTCCCTCGAGTGCTACCGTGAATGAGTGCCTGTTTTCAATGTTTTTAAGTAACATTGAACCACTCACTGTCAAAGAAGCATTAAATGATCCGGATTGGATTCTAGCTATGCAAGAAGAACTAAATCTATTCGACGCGTTAAAGTATGGAGGTTAGTTCCTAGACTAGCCGATAAGAGCATCATTGGAACAAAGTGTGTGTTCAAGAATAAGAAAGATGAAGATGTCATCATAGTTCGTAACAAGGCGAGACTTGTAGCAAATGGCTATCGACAGCAAGAGGGGATAGATTACGATGAGACTTACGTTCTAGTCGCACGCATTGAAGCAATCAGAATATTTCTGGCGTACGCGGCATATATAAACTTTACGGTATATCAGATGGATGTAAAGACAACATTTCTTAATGGGATTCTAAAAGAGGAGGTATATGTCTCGCAACCCGAAGGTTTCGTCGACAAGGAAAATCAAAACCACGTTTATATCTTGGATAAAGCTTTGTATGGATTGAAACAAGCTCCTCGAGCATGGTACGATGTTCTATCTCAATTTCTACTCGTCTCGGGCTTTGAAAAGGTAAGATTGATACAACTTTGTTTGTCAAGCGTGAAGACGGTGAGATGATAATAGTACAAATATATGTAGATGATATTATATTCGGTGCTTCTAACCCTGGTTTATGTACATGGTTTTCTGATATGATGATTACTAGATTTCAGATGAGCATGATGGGAGAGATCAACTTCTTTCTTGGATTGCAAGTCAAACAATTCTCTACGGGGATATTCATCAATCAGTCAAAGTATATATTTGACATTTTGAAGAAATTCAAAATGGAAAATTGTACTTCCATTGGAACCCCGATGGCACCACATTTAAAGATCGGTCCAGATCCTCATGGTAAGGAAACTGATATACGACATTATCGAGGTATGATCGGATCTTTAATGTACTTAACTGCTAGTCGCCCGGATATTATGTTCGCTACTTGTCTTTGTGCGAGATTTCAGGCGAATCCTAACGAATCTCATCTTGGAGCCGACAAGCGCATCTTCCGCTATCTCAAAGGAACTACCTACCTTGGTCTATGGTATCCCAAAGGCACGGGATTCGAGCTAACAGCCTACTTCGACGCGGATCATGGTGGTAGCTTATTGGACCGGAAAAGCAGATCCGGACATATACAATTCTTGGGTGATAAATTGGTAAGTTGGGCGTCAAAGAAACATAACTGTGTGTCGACTTCTACGGCGGAGGCAGAATATGTCGCGGCCGCTAGTTGTTGCTAACAAGTCATTTGGATGAAAACCCAACTGATGGACTTCGCGTGTAAGTACGAAAAGATACCGATTTATTGTGATAGTAAGTCCGCAATCACATTTTTTGTCAATCCGGTTCAACACACGAAAACCAAGCACATCGACGTACGGTATCATTTTATTAAAGATCACGTCGAAAAAGGTACAATTGAACTTTATTTTGTCTCTACTGAATTTCAACTTGCCGACTTGTTTACCAAGGCTTTGGATGAGAAACGTTTCAATTTTCTTGTTTCAAAGCTAGGCATGTTGAATTTGAAAGTTTGATTAATCATAATTTTCATTCAACATTTTGAAAATAATATAAATTTGAATGAAGAATACTTATTTTCATAATATTGAATATTCATTATGATTTGCTCAATTTTTTTTACATTCAGTATTATACAAAGTCGATTTCAATTTTAATCTTTTTACCGTATGTACTTCAATTGATATTACTTGTGCAGTTTTATGTGTGGTTCATATGTTTAGGGGGAGCTATAAATGTAAATGATCATGTTTCAAGGGGGAGCATTTAACAAAGAAGAGATGTTTGATCAAAACAATAAAGGTATGTGTTCTATCTCAAATGATTTTGGCAAACCCTACTTGGTGAAACATAATTTTGTCAAGATTTATGCATCTTTGTAGGGGGAGCAAAATGTTTTCTAAGAACACTGAAAAGTTCAAATTTTTGAAAAATTTTCCAAGTCTGGAAAGTAGTCGCACAAGTCTTATACGACTAGCAATCCAAGTCGTACATGCCTTGTACGACAGTTACTGTTCACGCACGACAGTCGCACAAGCCTTGTCCGACTAGCAATCCTAGTCGTACATGCTTTGTACGATAGTCACTGTTCATAATGCCAAGTCGTTGAAGCTTTGTCCAACTAGCAATCCTAGTCGTACATGCTGCATACGACAGTTACTGTTCATCATTTAGCCTTAGTCGCACTTTCATTCTACGACTAAGAAGAGATACTCGTACATCGGTTCGTACGACTATCTGACACGTGTCGGTCAAACCTTGGACCAATCAATTCTTGACACGTGTCACCCAACCTGAGTTCTTTATATAGAGCGACTTTCAAAGACTTTTCATTTTCCGACTTTAGTTCTACACGATTCTCTTACAAAGTGAAAATCGATTTTGGAACATTGTTGCTGTTTCATTGCTTTTGTGGATTCTAAATCGATTCAGGTATCATCCTTTGATATTTCTATATCGTATTTCATCGATTACATCATCTGTTCTAGTGATTTATTAGTTAAAGTCGATAAGGGTTTTTGAGAACCCTTCGAAAATCATTCTGTTAGTTAGCATTGATAAGAAAAGATGTTAGAATAGTCTTTCTGATATAGAATCGCGTATAGGGTACTTGTTTCTACATGCTTTCATTGAAAAATCTTAGATCTGGGTTTGCGTGTTCAACTTTGTTCGAACATTCAAAACTGTCGTACAACATTGTGTTCTTCATGTTCATAACTGTTGTACATAACAGAGGTTCATAACTGTCGTACATAACGTGTACGACAACTTTTGGTCGCATACCTTTGTCCGACAGTTAGTGTCGTGCGACTTGATATGTTGTCCGACAGTAGCCCACACTTGGGAATTTTTTTTGAAATTTTTTGGTGAAAAACACTCATATCCAAATGGTCTACTTCTATCAATCATAGACCATGGCACACATGCAAGAGCAGGGGGATGGTAATTCTTCTGACCAGAACACAGTGTTCCCATCTCATCGTTCATCACATCCTTCGGTGAATGCTCGAAATCTAGACGACGAACTTATTCTTCCAAGAGACAAAAAGGAACTAAAGCCAAACAACTACACTCTAGATTTCAGCGTCAAAATGGATTATCAGTTGATCATGGAGATTCTCAAACGTCATCCGCTTCGTACTACTCTTGAAAAGACACAACAAGTTTCGGAGATCTATCTGCAACAAGTATGGTATAATATCCAGTATGAACCACAGGAAAATTCAAATAGCTACTTTACTCTAAAAGTGGATCACTTTGATGCCAAAATCACATTGAAAAGGTTGCGGAGAGTTATAGATCTTCCTTATTCTTCAAATTTTGAAGATATGGTGTCTGAAGAAGATTTGTGCCGGGATATTATGCGTATGGGTTACAATGATCCACATCCAGATCGAAGAGTGTTGACCAGTACTTCAAAGTTGAAAAGGAACTACCTACCGCCGATCTATTACACACTATTCAGTGTTGTGAATAGATGTATGACTTCAAAGCACACGGGAGTCGACAAGGCCAGTATATCGGTTATCAGAATGTTCCATGCTATTGTTTTTGACCGGAAGATTGACTTTGCAATTCTTATATGGAATGATCTGATCGAGGTGGTCACCGATAAAGCTAAGCCATCAAAAGCTAGATCATTTGTACCGTTTCAAAGGTATCTTCAGATCACCATTCGTTCTATCATAGAGACTAATCAAGAGATACCCAGACGTGACGGAGCAGTTCTTGGTCCTACCAACTATATGAAGTATCTTCGACTTCCTAAAGGTCTTACTTTTCCTATTGTTATGATTTTACCTGAAGCACTACTCGCTTACGCTGACCAAGAGTCACCATTCTTGAGTGAGTATAGAGAAGAGAATGCACTAATGGCCCGGCCAGGACCGATAGGGCCTACCCAAGGTGCCAACCAATTAGGTGAGAGTGGTGAGGGTCCCGTAGTTAGCGAGAGAGTTCAGGATACTAGGGTACCTGAACAGGGTGTGTTGAGCGGTAAAAGCGATGTAAGGGGAAAAGGAGTTGGGGGTGCTCTTGGTCAGTCGTCCAAGTTGTCAAAGTCAAAGATCTTTGAGGACGATGACGATGAGGAAATTCTTGGTTATGAGGATACTGAAGAAGAATCCGATGATCTTGATGCTGATATTGATGATCCAACAAACCTTGTATATGATGATAGTTCGGATGATGATGATGCTAATGCTGATGATGAAAAAGAGGATGATGACTCAGATGACAATGATGATAACAACAATGATCAAACCATGGAGAATCTTGATACAGTAATAGAAAAAGTTGTCACTACTTCTGGTGGTGATGGAGGAGACATAAGGGGAAATGAGGGAGTATTATTTGAAACATAAAAACAAGTGAGGTTGAGTGAGAAGGAAAGAAAAAAAGATGGTGAGTGTGTGACAAGATCAACAAAAGTTTTAACTAATGATCCAACCCAAACCGTGTCTAGCCGGGTAGCCACATCTACTGGCAGTGCGCGTTCGTCGCCATGAGACATTGAAGAAGCCATAGTGAACCCAGCTATACAATGCACAACCCCACTCATCCACTCATCAACTTCTTCACAAGTTGATGTTTCATCTTCTCACAGGGGATCAGCACAAACACTATCGGCGACACACTCGGTGTCGGCCGGTATTGAAACAGGATGGCAACTTCCCTGGCCACCACCTTTATTTGTTCACAGATTGAGTCTAGAACCATTTGACTTTACTTCCTTTCCTAGGACATGAGGACCGTTCGTCACATCATCTATGGTGACACAAAACGTTGGTGTTTTTCGTAACCCAACCGGAACACCCCGAGTGTTGCCGCCATTTATTGGTGCTTCACGAGGACCGGGCGGAAGTCCTATCAATGTTAACACCATGCCAGCATTGAAAATAGGCCATACAGTCTCTTCGACTGCTATGTCAACCAGAAACCTAAGTGGTCTGGGTATTACCCCGGAACAAGCTCGTGCCGTTCAGTCTTTGGTGGGTCCTCCTCCTCAAAACTATGTATCAAAGAAGTTGCTCGAATTAGCCATCCAATCTCTCTCCAACACTCAGAAAACTCAGATGTCCGAATTGAAAGAAATTTTTGAGAAATTATCTGCTGATGTACAAAAGTTTGTTAAAGGAAAGTCTGTTGCTGATTCTTCATCCGCACCATCCGACACTCAACCTGAAACTCAACCAGAATCCTAGCTGTAACGACCCGGTTTCCCAAACTTGCTTCAAATAACATATATTGCATCACATCGTTACATTCATAAAAAGAAAATACAAATAAATCACATACGGTCCCAGCAGTCTCGAAACCAAACAATTTTAAAACATAACCAGTTACTAAGTTCTTGCCAACTATCAATCCTGACTTACACTTTAATTCTTCCCTTTGCTAATAGCGATCCTTAACCTGGAATACATATTTTTAAAACAGAAAATGAGGGTTAGACCTAATGGTCTAGTGAGAAAATCCCTGCCAGATTAACACATCTTTTATAACCCATTTATATAAACCTGCAAGTCAAAATCATTTATTTTAAACTTCTTAATACACAAACAGATATTTCACGTAATTAAAGACAAACCGAGACTTGTGTTTCATATTCAACTCGTTCCACCTTATTCCTCCATAATGAGCAAGTCATTCTACCTTATTACTCCACAAATGAGCAAGTCATTCTACCTTATTACTCCACAAATGAGCAAGTCATTCTACCTTATTACTCCACAAATGAGCAAGTCATTCTACAACATCTACGGTAAAAACGCCTGTCCGCTCACCGGAACCCGGCAACACACCGGTCCGCACCTCGGATCCCGGCCAAGTATTCTCGCAGAATACTTATATAATTACAGTGAATCATCATGTATATAAATATCCCAATAAAACACATAACCACATTATGTATCAAATTCTTAATCCATACATATACATTCCAAACATATATATATATATATATATATATATATATATATATATAACATATATATGTATTCCATTTGAAAAATGTTTTAAAGAAAAACTCACCTCGATTGGTTATCGAATTTCCTTCTTAGCTTTTCTCGAGAAATGCGACCTTTCATTCCAAGCTTACCGAATCTGGAACAATTAAAAATACAAGTATTTATTAAAGGCTAAGAATCTTAAATAATCCAAAATCCTCGTCTAAAGTCGCAACCCATTGTTGAGACTTCTACACTAATCACTATTCCAAGTCTCAACCCACTACTGAGACTTCAACACTATTCACTGTTCCAAGTCTCAATCCACTACTGAGACTTCAACACTATTCACTATTCCAAGTCGCAACAGGCCATTGAGACTTCAACACTATTCACTACTCCAAGTCTCAATCCACTACTGAGACTTCAACACTATTCACTATTCCAAGTCGCAACAGGCCATTGAGACTTCAACACTATTCACATCTTCAAGCAAGTCTCAACCAACTGACCTTCAAGCAAGTCTCAACCAACTGACCTTCAAGCAAGTCCCAACCAACTAAAAACGTAAAAACCCAGAAATCTCTAGTTTTAAGCCATGAATGTTTATGATATTTTGCAGATATGTTTAAGGCCATAAATAATATCTATCCATAAACTTAATTTTTCCAAAACATCCATAAATTAACAAAAATCACTCATCATCTTATTTAGCAAACTTATAAACGTAAAGAGGAAAGATTATATAGGATTGTTACCTTGTTTTTCTTCGGTTTTATACCAGAAATCACAGCTGAAATCTTCGATCTTGTCTTCTCTTTTTCTTGAAAACCCACGGCTCCCTTTTTCTCTCTTTCTCACGAAAAACACACACACACACACTAGAAGTTTGCTTCAATGACTAACAAAAGGAACTCCATGCTTATTAGGTGAGGGAGGTATGGCACCCAACAACTCCCCCCCATACTTACCTAACAACCCTCAACTTTCTCTTAAGTGACAAAAACTACCCTCCATCTAAAAATTCCTAACTAAAGAGAATAAAGACTTATATAATAAATTTCTAAATTCTAAAATACTAAAATACTACTGGTCGAATAATAAAATAAAATACCCAGTTATTACAACATCTCTCCCTTAAAAGAATTCCGTCCCGGAATTCACTTAAGCAACGAACTAGGGTAACTACTATCGAATTGATATCAAATTCTTATGAACACATCAAATTGTTTATGGAACTCTCAAAGGACTTTTACTAGAGCAACTGCTTTACTGCTTCTAGTTTACCATTTACTCTTACTTCAATACTTCAATCTAAAACATCAAGAGTTTTAATTTCTCACAAGAAATCCGCCCCTTTAAAACAACGACACTCACTCAATAATCAAAACCCACAAGGTTCAACTTAACTCGAAAATGCATCTATCTCATAAAAAGAAATAACTTATACTTATATATGAATCTAATCCAAATAACACGACATTTTGCTTACTCAGAACATTACCATGCTAAAACTACTTTTAACTTCACCGGCCTTTTACTACACACGTCTTGTCCTACACTTTTACAATACTAACTCAAAAACATAATCATATACTTTCAAAGTAAAACTCGCTTAGAATTATAACCTATTTTCTCATACTCTTTCACGGAAAATTTCTTAATTTTATCAAACCCGAAAACTTCATCCTACCATTTCCATTTCTTATACTAGCATAGCAACCACAATATTCTCACATCAATGCTTAATTGCACTTGTCACCAAATCAATATTAAATTAAAATAAAGTCTAAATAGCAACTTAATTTCTCGAATATCAACAAAGCACAATCTCAATTTTTTTTTCAATTATCTCAATAACCTTACCACCATAACACACACCGACTTCCAACCAATTATCAACACCAATTCATTTCTTAATAAAATAACAAACTCGCTATCACAACAATTCCTTACATCTCCAACTTAGCATAAAAATACTAACACAAATCTCTAAACGTTCGCTTCACTTAAACCACTCCGCACTTGAAATTTATCAATACCGGTCTCACCTTACCCAACTAAAATACCTACCATAACATCATCCAATAATTTTACTACAAAAACTAAGCCGAAAAGAATTCATCACAACTTCGCTAAATAATTTCACATCATTAATCATAACACTTAATACAAATCCCCTTTTCAACTTAATTTCTCCAATCCCAAGGAAGTATTAGGTAAACACCTAACCCACAGAACCATTTTCTATAACAAAAAAAACTCTCAAGCATCAATTTCTTATACTTTATCTTCTTAATAAAATATTCTCTTTCAACTTAAGTCTAGGTCATCAGCAACCTAGTTTCTCAACATGCGATCTACTATCGCCAACGCTTCTCCCACATCATTCCATCTTTAATCCACTCCGGTGTTTTCTAACGGTACTACCTTACTTGCTTCGGTTAAGCCCTTCCGCAGAATCGACACGGGAACGGCTAAATGAACTCTCACTATGCGTAACCCTTCATTACCAAGGCGCATACCAACAATTAGTACCCTCCTAACTACAACAATTCTCACTCCAAGAAGAAAACCCGTGTGATATACACAAGGTATAATATCCCAAATTTATCATAACAATATCATTCACACATCCAGATTCCAGGCTCACCTCATCCTACTACCCTTGCTATGACGGAATCTCCACTAGTCATGACGAGTCGCCTCGCGAATGCACAGGCGCATACAGCGTGAAATTAGATGGACATTTGAATAAAAGATTCCATCCCACAACGGTTAGACTCAAACAAGAGCTGCGCAATAGAACTAAATCAATCATTCTGAGGCTAATTAGTTCCAACTGTATACTACTTATAAAACATTCACTTAACAACCTATCAAGACTAGCATAAATTCCTACTAGCAATTAATAGTCCTGCAGCAAAGTGTAACAAGCACCAGGCAATCTAGCATACATACTCCGATGTTCTAGAAAGCAATAAATTATACTAAGTACTCTACCCTTTTCCCCTGACATCGGCCGACCGTACACCCTGCACCTTCGATCACCGTCTCTAAAATGTTCCAACAATCCAACACTTCATAAATAATGACATTCTATTCTTCTACTCTCTACTCAACATAAAACACGTTTCCCCAAGGATAGCTCACTAGGAGGTGCTTACTCTAGACCGATCCTATGAGCTAGCTTTCTTTCACCTCCATACCGATCGTACACTTCTCAATTTCAACCATCACTATATTTTTCCAACAATTTCACCATACCTCATATCAAGAATTTAACCGAGTTAATCCAAAATCACACTCATTGTTTGAAACACCCACACACTTTCTCAATTTTCAAAAATCGATAACATATTCTTTCAAAATGATAATAAACAAATTGAAACCACACCATACACCCATCCCCAAAATATAATAACCATAAAAATCTTATTTAACAAAATCAGTACATCTTTATATCACCTCGTGCCTCTTTCAGCACAAAATACGTCATCGTGTCCCTTTTCACGTACAATATTTCCCCGTGTCTCTTTCAGCACAAAGTTATATATATATATACATATATATATAAATAATTTTTTTTTGTATATCACAAATCATCTATCACATTTGAGATTTTATCCATAACATAAATTTTGACATTTGGAGGCATAACTTTAGTGTTTGAAAAACTGAATTATACACAATGCCACATATTACACTTCCACAAAATCTTTCCAAAATTCTATCATGCACATTCAATTTGAAAATTGCTAACAATTGCAAGCGTTAGATAAAACATTCCAAATTAAACTACAAACCACTTTTGTTCTCATACAATAAACTTTTACTACCACCTTGAAGAATCTTCAGGTCCGACACATATGAAAACGGGTTATCACCTTTGATCACTAATAGCTTTTCCTTACTAATCATTTCCCAAAAACACTCTTCACTTTCTAGATTCAATTATCCAAGATTTCTCACCTAAATTTATCCCAAGTAATAACATAAAGAATAATCACACTATTTCCGATATCATCCAAAATACTTGTTACACTCTTACTAAATTAAAACCAACGTCTTTTCACACCAAGTGTTTCCAGAACTACACTCTTACTAAGCCTTATCATAGTTAATTCATATATATCCCAAAAATAAAATTTGTTAACAAATGAAACTTTAAATCAATCACCCGACAATCTCTTCTTTCATCATAACTACTTATTCCAATACACACCGAAATACCGAGGATCACTTATCAATACCTAATCGAAAGTTATAACAAAATCGAGTTCCAACACCATCCTATACTTACTACTACCTCAAGTTCCAACGACATTATCAAAATAACTTAATAGGCACTCCACTCCTATCTATATTACCAACACAAATATCATATTCTTTTCTAATATAATTAAGCAACAAAAGATTGAAAACACAATTAATCGGTCTGCACCGAAGTCAAATAGCACTTTAGCACGCGTAGAGTTTATATAATTATACCTGTCTTCGTCTCTATCCATATGTCGAGACCGATTTGCCACTCTGTAGATTTCAACAAGGTTAATATACACATAAGCACATACCCCATATAACAAGGAATTACGGTTCAAACATGTACTTGTAAGTTCACAGTTACACCGGCCAAATGTAATTTGAAAATACCTTACATGATGTTCCTTCTTCCTTTTTATACTTAACATCCCAAGGTTCTAAAATAATGGGGACATCCTACTTCACATACAGTTTAAGTCTAGGTATAAATCCAAATACCTAAATCCCTTAAACTAAGGCTCTGATACCAACTGTAACGACCCGGTTTCCCAAACTTGCTTCAAATAACATATATTGCATCACATCGTTACATTCATAAAAAGAAAATACAAATAAATCACATACGGTCCCAGCAGTCTCGAAACCAAACAATATTAAAACATAACCAGTTACTAAGTTCTTGCCAGCTATCAATCCTGACTTACACTTTAATTCTTCCCTTTGCTAATAGCGATCCTTACCCTGGAATACATATTTTTAAAACAGAAAATGAGGGTTAGACCTAATGGTCTAGTGAGAAAATCCCTGCCAGATTAACACATCTTTTATAACCCATTTATATAAACCTGCAAGTCAAAATCATTTATTTTAAACTTCTTAATACACACACAGATATTTCACGTAATTAAAGACAAACCGAGACTTGTGTTTCCTATTCAACTCGTTCCACCTTATTCCTCCATAATGAGCAAGTCATTCTACCTTATTACTCCACAAATGAGCAAGTCATTCTACCTTATTACTCCACAAATGAGCAAGTCATTCTACCTTATTACTCCACCAATGGCCATACTAGTGGTTGCAAGCCAACTAGTCAATTAACTCTGCCGTACAACATCTACGGTAAAAACGCCTGTCCGCTCACCGGAACCCGGCAACACACCGGTCCGCACCTCGGATCCCGGCCAAGTATTCTCGCAGAATACTTATATAATTACAGTGAATCATCATGTATATAAATATCCCAATAAAACACATAACCACATTATGTATCAAATTCTTAATCCATACATATACATTCCAAACATATATATATATATATATATATATATATATATATATATCACATATATATGTATTCCAGTTGAAAAATGTTTTAAAGAAAAACTCACCTCGATTGGTTATCGAATTTCCATCTTAGCTTTTCTCGAGAAATGCGACCTTTCATTCCAAGCTTACCGAATCTGGAACAATTAAAAATACAAGTATTTCTTAAAGGCTAAGAATCTTAAATAATCCAAAATCCTCGTCTAAAGTCGCAACCCATTGTTGAGACTTCTACACTAATCACTATTCCAAGTCTCAACCCACTACTGAGACTTCAACACTATTCACTGTTCCATGTCTCAATCCACTACTGAGACTTCAACACTATTCACTATTCCAAGTTGCAACAGGCCATTGAGACTTCAACACTATTCACTACTCCAAGTCTCAATCCACTAATGAGACTTCAACACTATTCACTATTCCAAGTCGCAACAGGCCATTGAGACTTCAACACTATTCACATCTTCAAGCAAGTCTCAACCAACTGACCTTCAAGCAAGTCTCAACCAACTGACCTTCAAGCAAGTCCCAACCAACTAAAAACGTAAAAACCCAGAAATCTCTAATTTTAAGCCATGAATGTTTATGATATTTTTGCAGATATGTTTAAGGCCATAAATAATATCTATCCATAAACTTAGTTTTTCCAAAACATCCATAAATTAACAAAACTCACTCATCATCTTATTTAGCAAACTTATAAACGTAAAGAGGAAAGATTATATAGGATTGTTACCTTGTTTTTCTTCGGTTTTATACTAGAAATCACAGCTGAAATCTTCGATCTCGTCTTCTCTTTTTCTTGAAAACCCACGGCTCCCTTTTTCTCTCTTTCTCACGAAAAACACACACACACACACTAGAAGTTTGCTTCAATGACTAACAAAAGGAACTCCATGCTTATTAGGTGAGGGAGGTATGGCACCCAACAACTCCCCCCCATACTTACCTAACAACCCTCAACTTTCTATTAAGTGACAAAAACTACCCTCCATCTAAAAATTCCTAACTAAAGAGAATAAAGACTTATATAATAAATTTCTAAATTCTAAAATACTAAAATACTACTGGTCGAATAATAAAATAAAATACCCGGTTATTACACTAGCCTAACCCAAAGGTATATCCTAATTTACCTTTACACGAATTGAAATCCCAGTTACTTACCCGTTTACTAGAACAAGGAAATGCTAATACTCAAGAAGAAGTAGACATTCTTGGTTTACTTAGACGTCAAACCGAACAACAATCCACTTTACCAGATTCACTAAATACCATACAATAATCCATATCCAACCTAACCGAAGCTATTTCTTCTGGCTTCACATTCCTATCTAACCGAATGAAAGCGGTGGAAGAAAAGTGTGGGATTCAAGCCCAAACCACCAAACGGAGACATGATGATCGAGATCCCGATCATGATCACCATGAGGGGGAGAGAAGTGTTAGACAAAAGGTTGAACAAGGTAGTGGTTCGGGTGTTCATGTTACTGAGAATGTTGAAACAAACGTGGAAACGGGTACCGGTAATGTTGGTGGTACTCAAGTGAGTGAAAATGCTGATGTTGGTGTTCTGGATGATATCAATCTTACAGTTGAAAAGCCTCAAGGATGTGATAACAGAACTGATGAGGAAATAATGGCAGATGAGTTCTTACATGATTTGATTTACATTGATTCGGAAGAGGATCAAACTGCGGTAAAGATTAAGGAGGAGATGGATGATGTATTTGATGGTGGAAATGTTCAACCTGATTCTGATTCCGAGAAAGAAAGTAACCGACCTAATCCAGTGATACAAATTCCGGTAATACCTGATCTTCCTGAAGGCAAAATCAAAGATGCAGTCTCTGAAGCTGAAATCCGAAACCTTCAGATGTTGGTGGATAGAGAATCACTGATTGTTAGAGGTAATCATCGAACAAGAATTATTACTCCATTCCAAGAAGATATAAGGGGTGATTTGTTCGTGAAAAAGGTTCAGTCAATCGACAAGGTAAATTTGTATTCAATTGAACAGTTCCCACGCCAGAATCAGATTGAATACTTGTACATGTTGAACGACAAAGATCAAGAGCTCAGATTGGTCAGAACAGATAAAGAGATTGTTAGAATTGTGAAGATAGAATCGGAGAAGATTCTGAATGTCTTTTATCCGAGATTCAACGTCTTCAGATCAGATGAAAAAGAGTGGAACTTCAGTGAAGTAGACTTCAAATCCCGAACCTGTGCAGACTTCTTCAGACTGTATGATATTCTTGCACGGACAAAGACAACAAAGACATTACTTACTATGAATCCTATCAAGCATTAAAACGTTTCATGACGAATTTGATCAAGCTCTCATACTTAACCGACTTTCAAATGGCTTTGGAAAGTAATCAAGAAAGAGTTAACAAAAGAAGGCCAAACAGAAATCTACCCGACATACAAGGTATTCCTCTTTATACCGTGCTGGAAAAACCTGAGTTTGGGATTGTTTACCATAATGGGCAAAAGAAGAAGAAGTTCTTGAGACTTATTGAAGTCAACTTATTTTCTGATGGGACGCTCATCATGATAAAGATTCGGTTGAATGAAAAGCTAAGATTGGATGAACAAAGAAAGGTGCCTCTGAAGGATAAGGAGAAAGTCTTGATCAACGACGCTTTGAAAGCCATGCAAGATCGACTGGATTACCGGGATTCACTAAGAAGGTTTGAGATTATCTTTGGGATCAGAAAGAGATACATTCCACCGGAGCAGCTTAGAGGTTAAAGCTTACTTGGCTCACTTGAATACAAAGGGGAGAATGTTAGTGTCAATTTTATGATTGTATTCAAGTTGAGGGGTTATTTTGTAAATGTTAGTCTTAGGTATAAATAGCCTAGATTTCTCTATATTGACTAACACTTTGATAGATATATCTCACAACTCTCTGTGGGTTTTCTCTCTACTTCTTGTAAACAAGTTCTTGATTCTAATGAGAGATGACTAGAGTTTCTTGTAGATCTTGATTCATATTACTTGTTAACTGGGATAACAATAACATTGAGCCACTACCAAGCCTTCCGACCAAACCAACGCCCCTTATATTCTTTTCACGTCCTACCTCAGCGGTGAAATTATTCCACATGTGTAAGACGATTGTTGTTACTGGTAAAGTGCACTTCTAGCTCGTCAGCTAAAAGTAAGACGATTGTTTTATATTTGCATTTCTTATTTATTACGGTATCATCCATACATTCATATACATGTGTATATTGTTCTTATTTGGGGTTTTGACAAAATCTACAATTTATATGCTTTTTATCCTTTAATATTCCTAAAAATCTCTTTTTCTTGAATTATAGTTTTTACTTTTCTGTTGGCAGAAATTTAGGCCATAATTAACTATTTTCTCAGATTATTTATTTAACCAAATTTTTATATATTTTAATTTAATGTCTTAGGGAACCTTTGACATAAGTAGCACCATTTTTAGAGGTGGTCACCGCTACCAAGACAGTATGCACATTCTTTTTGTCACGTCCATTTGGAGTGTCAAATCTCAACATTTTTCAGTGATTCAAATTGGGGTTTAAACTTAACTCAAAGATTTATCTTCCAGAAAAATTTCATCATTTTTGGTTACATATTAAGGGAGTTATGTCTGTTTTAAGGTAGAGGTTTTATTATGCCAGATTCTGATTTTTGCACACTCATCCTGGTTTGAATGGTTGAGACCTCAAATCTTCATATTTTTGAGTGAAACCACTTTTGTTTGAAAGATAACTCATTAAAATATAATTCAGAAGAAAAATCAAGAATTTTAGTGGAATATTAAGAGAGTTATGACTGATTAAAGTAAAGATTTTACTCTGTCAGATTATCTTTGCACTCTTAACTTGATATGGGTAGTTGAAGGGTCAAATATCCGAGTTTTTAGATGAAACCACTTGGGTTTGAAACATAAGTCAATAAGCAAGGCTCCAGAAGAAGAATCATATCATCTAACCAAGTATTGTTCAAGATATGGTCGGATGAAGTTCATGCATGTAATCTGCCAGAAACAAAAAATGCTTATTCATGGAAAATGAGTGTTTTTGTTCTATATTTTCACTCATAGGTTTGATTCTTTGATTTGAACACTCATTTACCATTACTTTGTCATAGATTTTTAGGTCAAAATCTTCTTTTAACTTTTATAAACACATGCATGAACCCACACATCTCAGATTATAGCAAAAATCCACATGCATGTAATCAAAACTTCATTTTCTTGAGTTCTAGATGTATGGATCATGGATTATCACCATTTGCTTGACACTTATCATGTCATAGGTGACTAATCTACCACTAAAAGACCCATGCAGGTCCTATATTCCAGAACTCAAGAGTCATGAAGAAAAAGTAGGAAAAATTTACAAGAAAAAGGAAGAAAATGAAGGAGAACACAAGAGGAATGAGTTTAGCCACTCTAGAGTTGATGTTTACCTTCAAAGTATTCAAAGATTGAGTGTTTCTTGTGTGGTTTGGGCTGATTTCGGCCAAAGCTATAGAGGGAAGAGAGAGCGTTGAGTGTTTGAATGTAGAGAGAGAGAAAGGTAGGAAAATGAAGGGGTGTCTTGAGAAATAGGAAGAAATTAATATGAGTGTGTGTTGGGTCAAATGAGGGGGCCGAATTTGGGCCTAATTTTCTGTTTTTTTATTAAGTGTTAATTAATATTGCATAAGTATATATATTATGCAATTTTATAAAAAGATTGATTAAAGGTAGTTAAATCCTCGTTTACCTACTAAATTTTTTGGTTTGATTATTTAAGGTTTAAAATTTATATTTGGGTATATAAACTATATATTTACCCCTCTTATTATTATTATTGTTATGATTAAATGTTACTTGTTCCAATTGGCATTTAATAAGACAACTTAAGCGGTTACGTGCGGTAACAGGATTTTCTAAGCGCACTGTCAGAATCCTTAGGAAATTAAAACCTTAGCCATCATAATTAAGTCATAATGAGTTATTTCTACATGTTAAGACATGTATTATGCTATTCAATTGCTAACCTGAGTGTTTTGGTTTGATGGGTGTCACATTTGTGATTATTATATTAATATATGGTATATGTTCTGTTTAGGTACTTAGATTTATGTTATTTTCAACTTTTTTTGTAGATTATGGTAGTTTTAAATCATATTCGATGTTGTTGGCAACAATTACGATTATTGTCTCTTTTGTATGTGCCATCATATGTTATGTTGTTTTGTAATATTGTGCATGTCACTGTCATGCAGTCCCATTTGAGATGATGCCTAAAATTGGAACCTCGGATGTGTCGATGAAGGATAGATATAGTGCATCCATAAATGTCAACCAAATGTCCCTGAAGGATTTACCAGTTGTTGGTTCAAAGTTTCAAACCGTTGGACATTGTATCAAGATGTATAAGAAGTATGCAGATTATGTCGGTTTTGATATACGCCGCTCTACGGAAAGGAATTTTAGGGATAAATATGCGAGGTTGAAATATTTGGTATGTCATAGATATGGACTTCCTAACAAACGGTATGTTGATAGCATTAATGTTGGTGAACGCCGAAAGGTGTTTTGTAACTCTAATTTTAAAGTTTCCAAGTGCCAAGCGCAGGTTTGTTTTCATAGGTTAACCGCACGTCAATGTTTACGTTATATTATTTTAACCCTAACCACAATCATCCCTTATTAGATGAGAATGGCAGAATGTTATCTCGAAGTAGAAGATTGAAAGAACAGGATCTAATCTTACAATCAATATAGAAAGCAGTAATTGAGAAGTTGTATGATCAAGCCCAATTGTATTCAATGATGAACAGAATTACAGATCTAAGAGAGAGAATCTCAAAGATTACAGAGAATGAATACAAAGTTATATGAGAAAAATCAATCAGTTAGCAACATAGAGCTAACTACTATTTATACTGCAACGGACATCTTAAAGCTACAGTACAAATAAGAAAGACTAATAAGAACATAACACGTGTCCTAATTAGTTTATAAAATACTAAGTAAAGTATCTCGTCATAAGTTCTGAACAGATAGTTCAGAACTTCTGAACATTCTTCTGATAAAGCTTCTCAGATCTTCTGACTCCTTAACTCAGACATCTGACTTCTCTTTCCACTGATCAATACTTCTGAGCTTTCACAGTCAGACCTCTGACTTCTCTACTCAGAACATCTGAGTCTTCTTATCAGATCTTCAACACTTGGTTTATTGACAAAACTTCAGATCTAACAATCTCCCCCTTTTTGTCAAATAAACTTAAACTTTGCATCATCCAGTTCTTTCAGAGCAGGAACAATCTTCTGAAGTAGCACATTTCTCAGATTAAGCCTTTTATCGATTTTGTCAATGATTTCTTGAATAATCTCAACTTGCTGATTGATTGCTTCTTGAGTCATGTTTGCTTCCTTCACTTTCAGCATCTTTTTCTCCAAATTATGCTTTGTGATTCTTAAAGTTCCAGAACAGTATTTTGCGGTTTCCTTTGCTCTGAAGAAAATCTTTCCACTTTTGTTTTTCAAAAATACTCCCAAATCTGGATATTTGTGAACACTTCCAGTCTTTAACTTCTTTTTCTGTTCATGATCTGTGTTGGGATTTGCCAGATAAACACATGACTTTTGTAGGTACAAAGCTATTTGAAAATCTGTATAGCAGTGCCACCTTAAGATGTAGAACATGGCCTCAATTACCACACTTCTGGCCTTCCTTTCATTTCTGTCTTTGCTCGACTCTTTGAAGCATAGAAAGCTGTGTAATCTGTAGAAGTCAACTACTGATAGTTTCTCAAAATCTGCATCAGTAAAGTAATAAACCTTGCCATCTTCTCTCAGAACTTCAAAAGATAAGTACTCCATCTTTCTGAATTTCTTAACCCTCAATTCTCTGATTCCAGTGATTAAAAAATCTGAGTAAACAGCTTGCTTTGTTTTGCCAAGACATCTTAATTTTTCAGCCAACCATATCTGAGTCTCCTTAGGTCTATCATAATACACATCCAAGAATTGTACCTCTTTTGGTTTGAAGAACTCAGGTAAATCAAATTCAAGAAAGTATCCATTTAGATCAATGGATATTTCATCTTCTTTTGGTTCAGACTGTTCAGCTTGATCAAAACTAGTTATCTGCACATTCTGAGATATTGTATTCTGCACTTCTTCAACTTCATCTGACAAAATTCCATTCACTTCATACTCAGCAGGAAATACAAAATCATTATGTAGAATCTTTTTGGGATTCACCTCAGATAGCAACCATTCACTACTACTTCTGATTTTTCTTCTAAGATCCAACCTCCTCTTCACACAGTTTATACATCTCTTCTTCAAACTGTCTTTTTCAGCTTCCATACTTTCTTCCATTCTAATCAACAACCAATTCAGAGTTGCATCACTGTACTTTACCAACTCTTTTATTCTGAACAATTCAAGTCTTTCGTGAACTATATATGTGAACCCTTCTGTCTCCATTCCTTCATTCACAAATCCCTTCACATGCAAATCAACTTCTGTTTTCTTTGTGGGAGAACTCAGATTACACTTTTCTTTTCTTTCTTCAATAGCCAATTGGAAGTCATACAAGTATATATTTCTGACATAAATACCCAGAAGTCTTCTGCACTCAATTTCTATCAAGGCTTCTTCAGTGCTAGTAAAGAACTTGACTAGAAAGATCTGATCATCAAGAGTCAATCTGTGAAAATCAAAGGTAGACATGGAAACCTTTGTATTTCTTTCTTTCAGTACTTCCATTCTAACAAACATTAAACCATTGAATTCATCTTGTTGAAACATCAGAACTTTCTCAATTCTTTTCTGAATATGCAGTTTTGAGTCAGGAACTCTGAATCTGTTAGAAGCTTCTGAGTAGACCATCTGAGCTCTGTCATCCATAAAACCATCAATGTTACTTTCCAAAGGCTCATACTCTCCTTCTGTGTAGTAGAGATTATCATAAATTTCCTCAGGAAAAATATCATCATGAAATTGTCTGGCTAATGGCACATCACTTAGCTCTAGAATGAAGTCACACACAGGTTCTTCTAGTCTTTGCAATTTAATCTTTGGGATCTCAATTGGTTTTCTGAATACATACTCAGAAGGCATAAAGAAGTCTTTCACTTTCACATACTCTTCTTCTGTATTTAACTCATCACAAAAGTTAAATCTAAAATCATCTTCAAAATCCTGAGTATAATTCACAGTTCTGTCTTCTTCTCCCATTAGATCAATAGGTCTTATCATTTTTATTCCTTGCTG
The DNA here is from genome assembly GCA_033807775.1 of Saussurea involucrata. Classification (NCBI taxonomy): domain Eukaryota; kingdom Viridiplantae; phylum Streptophyta; class Magnoliopsida; order Asterales; family Asteraceae; genus Saussurea; species Saussurea involucrata. The sequence continues at coordinate 11,471,235 of CM066326.1, forward strand.
AACTTTTTGAACATTCAAAGCTCTGACTAAACTGTTATGCATCCTTCTGATCAACTCTTCACTTAACCTCCTTTCTTTTAATTCAGAATCCGTCATATTTTCTTTGTTATACACCACAATATCTGTACACATGTTGACTACTTCACTTTCCACTGTCTTTTCTGATCTCGATGCAGATTCCTCAATAGCTTCAGTTTCATCTGAGTTTCTTTCCATTTCTATGTCTAAGTTCAATTCCTCTATTTTATCTGACTCACCACCATCTGTACTTTCCAACTCCATTTCCTCTGTATCTGAGCTATCAATCTGAACTATCTGAGTTATTGCCTTTAAATTTTCCTGTATCTGATCTTCTGAACTTTTTGTACTAGCTAATTGCATATCTGCCATCTCAAAATCTTCTATGCCAATATCATCATCAGAACTTAACCTTTGTCTTTTCTCCCCCTTTTGATGATCATGAGGATCATTATCATCAAACTTTCTTTTCAAGTTCTGATTAAAAGCAACTTCAGGTTCAGCTTCTGCAATAGGAACAGGATCAAGAGGCTTTGAAGTAGAAGCCAAAGATACACTCAGTGCTTTCAGTATAGATTCCTGCATACCTTGCATCTGTTTTAACATATCTTTTTGAAAACCAGACATTATATCCACGATCTCCTTTTTGTGAGAATCTAAGGATTTCTTTACATCATCTACTTTGGTTTCAACAGAAATTAACTTTTTCTCCAACACAACTTTCAACTCTGACATCTCATCATTCAAATCCTCCACCCTCTTCTCCAAATTTTCTACTTTTTCCCCCATCTCCTTGTTTTGTTTCTGAATCTTTTCAAATTCAGAAGTTTCTAACAATGAACCTGAACCAACAGATGGTCCAGTTTTCATGTGCCCAGAGGGCTCATGGCCTGTAGATAACACACAGTCATCTTGTACAACAGATGCACGTTTGAATGAGGCTTTTGTAATGTTCACCTCACCAGGACTTCCATCCAATCCTCGACACCCAACATTAGGTATGTCTATGAATGTTGTTTCAGGAATACGAAATTCCTGATTTGTGCAAGTGTCAAAAGGAATTTCAGGCTCAATATGAATAGGACTGTGATATTCAGACTCAATGTGTTGAAAAATAAATTGGGATTTATCACCTCCCTCCAAATGAGTTTGGGATGGTTCCCCGGATTTGTGTGAAACAGTAGCATGTTGAAATGCTTCTGAGTGGATATGGATGGGTTGTTCAAGATCCACCACTAGGTCCATGGTGTTTGTTTCAATATTGGACACCAAGAGATGTGAACCAATAGCATTTGTGGTTACCTGGTCAAGATTAGCTGGTTCAGAAGCATCTCTTTCTGTTTGAACCTCTGTTGACAATCTCTCATCCTCATCACTCTCATTCTGTTTTTCCTCACCAAATCTAACCAAGCTCTCAGAATTTTCCCCCTCAAGTCTCTCAGAATGTTCACCCATCTGAACATCCTCCCCCTCTCTAATTCGACTAGACCCCTCACCTCTCTTCTCAGGTTGGTCCTCTTGGGTAGGGATTTGAGGTAATTCAATTCCCATAGAGGTGCAATAAGCTTTTAAAATCTCACTCTCCCTTGGAATATAGCTCCTAAGTTATTTGGGCAATAGTTTATGATTGGGATAGTTTTCAAGTCTTGTTACTGAGGTCGTCTTACCCAAATAAAATGTAGGACCATGCTCTTCATTTGTTCTTCTTGAGATTGTTCTGTTTTCCTGCATGGCATACCAAATAACAATTTGCCAGTACCTTATGTAAGGAATGTATGTCAGTGGAGCATCCTTTGTTTTCTTCTGAATTGCTTTCTGATTCTTCTCAAATGTATTCTTCATATCTTCCCAAAGTATTAAAGTATAGTCATAATGCCTATTCTTCACTAAACCCTGAAATATCTGAAGAATTTGTTTAGAACCTTGATCTGCAGAACTATTCTTTCCTGACACACATTTATTTACCACATGAAAGAAGCAAGCCCAAATAGGTTGTAATTTGTTTCTTCTGAACAAACTGAGAGTCCTCAATCCTTCATTGTATCCCAACTTCATAAACTCTGCTATTAATTCCTCTGTTAAGGGTGAATCCTCAAAATCTGTTCTTCTTTGTACATCATCTTTCTCTGGTAGATTCAGCATTTCTCTTAGTGCAGAGATAGATAAGACAAATGTCACTCCTCCAATTTCAGACACAAACTTATTATCTTCTAACCTAAGATGTTTCCACCATTGTTGTATGTACTGAACAGGCACATTTTTACTTCTTGTAAACCATTTTCTGTACGGATGGTGTTTGAATAACTCCATGATAATTCTGTGTTCAGGCTTAAAACGACTTTCCTCAAACAATATAACACAGTTATTTTCAGATAATTTCAACCATTCACTCTCAGGAACAACTCTTTCCACTAAACTAGATCTATCTAACATAATAGAATCTGCAGCACTCTGTTCATGTTCAATATCAACGTTTACCTCATCCGCATTTCCTTCAGATTCATCCATTTGTTCATCTTCTTCATCATTTCTTATTGCCCCTTCCTCTGCAACTCTATTTTGTACTTCATCATTTTCCGAATCGGATGAATCCATTATCGATTTTGTAGAATGTAGAGAAATTGGACCACTTCTTCGTATTTCAGACATGATTTAAGAAGAAAACAGATTCAAAGAACTCTGGATTTGATTCGTATCTCACGTTTCGCTCTGGAATTTGAAAGAAATTTGAAATAGGGATTTTAAGACCTATTTAAAATCCGCGAAGTTGAAAGGTTTAACGGAAAAGCGAAATCAATGTTATAACGGAGTCAACACATGTGAAATACCACAAAGAATTTAAATGAAATGCGTGGCATTGTCAAACAAATATGAAGCTGACACGTGTTAGTGGATAGAATTTTGACTCAAGTCAAAGATCTGAATAACACGCATAGATGTTCTGATTCCATGACTCAGAAGAATTTTTCCTTGTAACCAAAATGTCATTTAAAACCAACTTCTGACTAATATAAAACGTTTTGATTATTCAGAAGAGGTTTGAACAGATAGAAGCACTTTTTATCATCAAAACTCTGTTCATATTATGATGATTTAAAAAGGATCATTTAAAATCTTATATCTGAATATGAAAAGTTTTTAATTCAGATATAGTTTGAATAACAAAAAAATTTATCATTAAAAGCTTGTTCTTAGAATGATCAGCGATAAGAAATGAAAACAAATCTTTTAAGCATCACAAAATGATTTCCAAAAGAATTTTGATGCTCCCCCTTGACTTGAGCTTGCATTTGACTATTAATGATACATAAAGATGAGATAAAATGATAATATAAGAAGCATAATCCATACAGTTGAAGTTATTTGTATTTCTCAAAAATAAATTTTTGAAAGTTAGATTGCTGAAGTATGGACTCAGAATCTCTGACCTTAAGATTCAGAGGTTCTGATCTCAAGACTCAGAAGTTCTGAACTCAAGACTCAGAAGTTTGGAAGTCAAGACTCAGAAGTTCTGAACTCAAGACTCAGAAGTTCTGAACTCAAGACTCAGAAGTTCTGAACTCAAGACTCAGAAGTTCTGAACTCAAGACTCAGATTTCTGATCTTAAGACTCAGACGTTCTGAACTCAAGACTCAGATTTCTGATCTTAAGACTCAGAAGTTCTGATCTTAATATTCCGAAATGCTGATTCTTAAGACTCAGAGTTCTGAGTACACTACTCAGACAATTTTACTTAGAAAAATTTAGCATTTTTAGAAAAAAAATATTTTCAATTAGGCAGATTAAGCATTCCTATTTTACATATGAGAAAAGAAAACCTTTTGTGATCAAGAGGCTTTGTGAACAAGTCAGCCAATTGATACTTTGTATGCATAAAGTGCATCTCTATAGTTCCTTTTTCCACATAATCCTTTATAAAATGATACCTCACATCTATATGTTTAGTCTTTGAATGTTGAACAGGGTTCTGAGTAATGGCAATTGCACTTTCTGAGTCACAATAGATGGGAATCTTGTTAAGCTGATATCCATAGTCCATGAGTTGTGTTCTCATCCACAATGTTTGAGAGCATGAAGCAGCAGCAGCAACATACTCTGCTTCAGCAGTTGAAGTGGATACACAATTCTGCTTCTTTGATGCCCAACTCACTATTTTATCTCCCAAAAAGTGACAAGCACCAGATGTACTCTTTCTGTCCAACCTACTTCCTGCATGATCAGCATCAGTGAAAGCAGTCAATTTGAAGTCAGTTTCTTTTGGATACCATAAACCTAGATCAGGTGTTCATTTGAGATATCTTAAAATTCTTTTGACAGCCAACATATGTGATTCTTTCGGGTTAGATTGAAATCTAGCACAGAAACAGGTAGAAAACATGATATCTGGTCTACTTGCAGTCAAATAAAGTAATGATCCAATCATGCCTCTATAATGTTTGATATCTGCTGAAACACCTTTGAGATCAGCATCTAACTTTATGTTAGTTTCCATAGGTGTTCTCATAGAAGCACAATCAGACATTTTGAACTTTTTCAGAATATCTCTGACATATTTTCCTTGATTTATAAAAATACCTTTTGGTAATTGTTTGACTTGAAGACCAAGGAAAAAATTCAGCTCACCCATCATGCTCATTTCAAATTCAGATGACATGATTTTTGAAAAATTATCACATAATTCTGGACTGGTAGAGCCAAATATTATGTCATCAACATAAATCTGAATCAGAATCAAATCATCACCCTATTTCTTTAAAAACAAAGTTGTGTCAATCTTACCTTTCTTGAATCCTGAACCTAACAAGTGTTTAGTAAGAGTGTCATACCAGGCTCGTGGTGCTTGTTTTAGACCATATAACGCTTTGTCTAAAATATAAACATGATCAGGGAATTCTGGATCAACAAAACCTTCAGGTTGATGGACATACACCTCTTCATTAAGTTTGCCATTTAGAAAGGCTGATTTGACATCCATTTGATACACTTTGAAGTTTTTATGTGCAACATAGGCTAAAAATATTCTGATTGCCTCTATTCTTGCCACTGGTGCAAATGTCTCATCATAATCAATTCCCTCTTGTTGACAGTATCCCTTAGCAACCAATCTTGCCTTGTTTCTGATGACAACACCTGATTCATCCTTTTTGTTTCTGAACACCCATTTAGTTCCAATAATAGATTTACCTTCAGGCTTTGGGATGAGTCTCCAAACTTTATTTCTTTCAAATTGAAGCAATTCCTCTTGCATTGCTGAAATCCAGTCTGGATCCTCTAAGGCTTCATTAGCTTTCTTTGGTTCAATTACACTCAAGAAACCAGCAAACATTGCTTCATTTGCTGTAGCTGATCTGGTTTTTACTCCTGCTGAAGGATCACCTATTACTTGATGAATAGGATGATTTTTAGTCCATTTATTTGCACTAGGAAGTACATCAATCTCTGAATAATTGTTATTTGCATCATTCTCATCAATGATTGCTTGTAATTCTGAACTGTCCCCTTGTTCTGATGTATGAATAGGAGTCATATCCAAGTTTGGGTTTTGATTAATGAAGTCAGAATTCTGAGTAACTTGTTCAGAGTTCTGAATACAAGAATCAGAATTCTGATTACAAGGTTCAGAATTTTCACCACTTGTATTTATTAGATTTGGACATTCCTCTGATGGACCTTTGTCAGAAATTACAGTTGATTGAACTATTTCTGGAGTCTTATTTTTCATCTCTTTGACCATCTTTGGGTTTTCATATTCTGCATAAGAATCAGAAATTAGTTCACTAAAAGCATCCTTAAACAGTAAATTGAGTTCTGAACAAATAGGATTAGAATCTGTATCAGAAGTCATTTTTGTCTTGTTTAGCATGAGTTCTGAACTGTCTTGTTCAGAAGTCCGCATTCTGGCTTCATCAAAAGTTACATTTATGCTCTCCATCATCCTCTTGGTTCTTCTATTGTAGATTCTGAATGCTTTGGAAGTTAAAGAATAACCCACAAAGTATCCTTCATCTGCCTTTTTATCGAATTTGGCAAGATTTTCTCTGTCTCTAAGAACATAGCACCTGCAACCAAAAACATGAAAGAATTTGATTAATGGTTTTCTTTTATTTATCAGTTCATAAGCAGTCTTATTTAATCTCTTATTGATTAAAGTTCTATTCTGTGTAAAACAAGCAGTTGCAATTGCTTCAGCCCATAGGAAAGTAGGAAGATTTGCATAAGCCAGCATTGTTCTCGCAGCTTCAACTAGAGTTCTATTCTTCCTTTCAACAACACCATTTTGTTGAGGAGTTCTGACAGCAGAAAAATTGTGAGAAATCCCAGAACTTTCTAAAAAATTCTGAAGAGTCTCATTTCTGAACTCTGTTCCATTATCACTTCTGATTTTCTGAACTGGAAGTTGTAAGAGAACTTGAATCCTTTTGATAAAATTTATCAATGTAGTAGCAGCTTCTGACTTAGCTCTTAGGAACTCAACCCATGTGTATCTGGAGAATTCATCAACAATCACAAGCATATATTTCTTTCCTCCCATAGATTGAACTGAAATTGGACCACAAAAATCAGTATGAATCATTTCTAATGGTGCTTTGCAAGATGAGTCCATTTTTAATTTGTGAGAACTCTTTTTCATCTTGCCCATTTCACAAGCTGAGCATAATGATTCTTTTTCAAATTTAAGCTTTGGTAAGCCTTTAACCAGATGTTTTGCAACAAGATTATTAAGATCTTTGAAATTCAGATGAGAACATCTTCTGTGCCAAAGCCAGCATTCATTTGCAGTTGATTTTGATAAAAGACAAACTGTATTTAATGTTTTCAATTTTGAAAAATTAACTACAAATAAGTCCATATGTCTTTTGGCCCAGAAGACTTTAACATCATTTTCAGTTAAAATCATGCAACATGTTATTTGAAACTTAATTTGACAAAGACTGTCTAAAAACTGACTTATGCTGAAAAGATTATGCTGTAATCCTTCAACATAGAAAACCTTTTGGATAGTCAGATCCCCTTTAGTTAAATCCCCATAACCTTTGACTTGTCCTTTGCTATTATTTCCAAAGTTTACTGCTCCTCCAGCCTTTTCTGTGAAGTTTGATAGAAAAGACTTCTGACCTGTCATGTGTCTTGAAGCTCCTGAATCTAAAAACCACACATGACAGCCCTGCAAAAGGATCAGTTAGGTTTAGGTACCCATTTTGGAATGGGTCCATCTTTGTTAGCTTTGTCATTGGATTTAACATTAGTACCTTTTACTCTCCACTCAAAATCTTTCTTCAAACACCACTTTCCTTGAACTTTTATGAAGTCAGAACATTTTCTGCTTACAAGCTTGTTCAAATTCTTTTTGAGAGTTGTAACTTTTGGTTTTGCTATATTTTCAACTTTCTTTTCTTTTATCTTTTCTTTCTTCTGAGTCTGAGGAACAGAAAATTTCTTCTTTTCTGTATTTTGAGAAACAGAAACTTTCTGAATATCTTTTCTTATGTATGAAACAGAAGTTATTTTGACTTGACATTTATGAGAATATTGGAATGAATCATTTTTACATCTAACACAAACAAGATTTTTCTTTGCAAGTGACAATAAATCTGAAACATAGATCATTTCATTTTTATTGATATTGTTCAGAGTACAATTGCCCTTATTACAAGAATTTCTAGCTTTGAGTTCAGAAGTAGATTTCATTCTAAGCTTCTCAAGATCCCTTTTCAGATCATTCAACTTTGCAAGATCATCTTTCCTTTTGCTTTCTTCTTTTTCTGAAAAATTCAAGTTCTTTTTGTTAGAAGAATTAGATGATTCACCTTTTTCATATGTACTTGATTCATTAAAGAATTTATCATTTTCTCTTGAAGCATTAATTTTAAAAAGATCATACTCAGTCTTCAGTTTTTCAAGCTCTGTTATTTTCTGAATGAAATTATTCTTTTCTTTCAAAGCTTCTTCAAGTTTAGTATCCACCTCACAGAAATCATTTTCAAGTTCATCATAAGCTTTCCTTAAGTCCTCAAGTTCTTGACTCACAAGATTAAATCTCTTTTCAAGTTGTAAAAATTCATCTGATTTTGTTTCAGAAGATCCAGTTGAATCAGACTTCTGACTACTTGAGTCAGAGTTCTGATTTACAGACTCAGATGTCTGATCTTTAGGCTCAGAGTTCTGACTACAAAGTTCAGAATCCTGACTAGAAGTTTCAGACTTCTGATTGACTGTTTCAGAATTTTTACTTGTGTCAAATATGCTCTCAATGTCATGATATGAAAAACTTGGTTGTTTATTTTTGTAGCTGACATTTAAAGAATCATACTTGAATTTAGTATCATTGTATCTTGGCTTCTCATCTGTTGGTTTAGAAACTTCTTTCTTAACCTTTTCTTCTGACTCAACTGACTTTTCTGTTTTAGACTCAGAAATTTTCTCATCTGACTTTTTAGAATTTGGTCTTTGCAAATTGTCAGAACTTGTTATAGAACTGGCAGGTCTTATGAAAACTTCAACAATTTCTGGGATTTTTGGCTTAGAAATTTGAAGTTTTTCATACAAGTTGATTGGAGCTCTTTTTAAAGTGACATTTTCTTCCAATCCCAATCCCTTCTTTGGATTGTAAAATCTTGTATCTTTAACATTGCTTAACAAAAGATTTAGTGTTTGCTGAGTCTGACCCCTTTTCAAATTCAGATCTTCTAATTCTTTAATTTTGGTGTATAAATTCTTTCTTTCTTCAAATAACATATCAAATTTTATTTGTAAATCACCTTTTTCATCTTTTATTTTTGAAAACTCAACTTTTAGTTCAGAAAGCCTTTTCATCAATTCAGAATTTTCATCTTTAACTTTTTGTTTCTCAGTCTCAGATTCTTCATATTGTTCTTTTATTACTTCTTTTTTCAATTCTGAATTTGTTAACCAAATTTCTTTCTCCTTTTATCTGTTTTCTTAGATTAGCAAATTCAGTTTTCATTTCACCAATCTGTGTCATTAATTCTAATTCAAGTGAAGAATGTACCTCAGCAGATGACTCAGAATCAGCATCATCAAAATCAGAATCATCCTCATTCCTCATTTTTGCCATATAGCTCTGCATCTGTGGAAAGTTGATATGATCATCTTCATCAGAAGTATAGTACAACCAATTCTCTTGTTCAGCCAATAAAGCAATTTTATCATCTCTCTTCTTTGCAAGCTGAGCCTTCTTGGTGTAGTACTCATAGTCTTTCACAATTTTAACCCTGCAATCTTTAGCATAGTGGCCAGATTTTCCACACTTGAAACACAGATTCTTTTCTTTTCTCTCATCCTTCTCTTCATTGTTTTCTTCACTTCTCTCTACTCTCTTTTCAAACTTATTTTCTTCTCTGTCTTCTTTCTTCTTATAATCTGAACTCCCAACTCTCTTATAATTTCCTTGAAATCTACCCTTCCCATACCTTTTATTGAAAGTATTTGTCAACAAAGCTAGTTTCTCAGCCATTATCTTGATATCTTCATCATCTTCATCATCTTCTGATCCTTTTTCCTTGTCAGATTCTTCCAGATTAGGTATCTCTGATAGATATGCAGTCTTTTTGGGTACTTTGATTGCTTTGGACTTTGATAAGAACGCTAACTGATCAGCAACATTTTTCTTCTCTTCCACAACTAACTTGACAGAGTCTTCATGTTGATTAAGAACACAGAACAAATCATTTAAGTCTTCTTCACACATATCCTTGTTCATTTGCAGACTTATGGCAAATGATGACCATTCTGAATTTAGACTGTTCAGAAATTTGTAATTTATTTCTGACTTCGTTTTCTTCAGTCCATTTCTTCTTAAGTCATTTAGAATAGTGCAAAATTTACTATATGTCTGTGTCAAACTTTCTGACTCTTTTGCTTTGAACCTTTCATAAGCATTTATGCTTTGATTTAACTTTGCCTGAATAGATCTCACAGTTCCTAACATTTGCCTTTCCAATTCGTCCCACATTTCTTTAGCTGATGATCCACTGTCAATCCTGTTAAGAACCTCATTTGGGACAGCCAAAGTCATCAAAGTAATTGCTCTTTTGTCAATAGCATGCCTATTCTTTTGTTCAGCTGTGTATTGGGAATAACTCATTTTCACCCTGGTCGCTGGAATTTCTGGAGTTGTCTCTGTAGCAGGGGTTGCAGCAACATCAATGTACACTTCAATTGGACCTTCTCGAATAGAGACCATTAGATTTTCATCAATATTGTCTAGGAATTGGATCATACGAATTTTCCATTGCTGATACTCTTCTGGTATAAGAACAGGCGGTTTGGTTTCAGATCCCATGGCTAGATATTCTTTATAAGACATGATTGTAAGAAAATTCAACAGAAAGACAAATTCGAGTTTCTTGATCGAAATGTAACAGGAAATTCAAGAATTGCCAAGAATTCAAGAACTAGCCCTAGCAGCGGAATCGAATTTTGAATGAATCAAGAAATCTTCAAGAAATTGATCAATTGACCTTCGCGATAACAATCTTGAACGAATTTGTTTGTTGATTAGCTCTGATACCAATTGTAAGAACAGGATCTAATCTTACAATCAATATAGAAAGCAGTAATTGAGAAGTTGTATGATCAAGCCCAATTGTATTCAATGATGAACAGAATTACAGATCTAAGAGAGAGAATCTCAAAGATTACAGAGAATGAATACAAAGTTATATGAGAAAAATCAATCAGTTAGCAACATAGAGCTAACTACTATTTATACTGCAACGGACATCTTAAAGCTACAGTACAAATAAGAAAGACTAATAAGAACATAACACGTGTCCTAATTAGTTTATAAAATACTAAGTAAAGTATCTCGTCATAAGTTCTGAACAGATAGTTCAGAACTTCTGAACATTCTTCTGATAAAGCTTCTCAGATCTTCTGACTCCTTAACTCAGACATCTGACTTCTCTTTCCACTGATCAATACTTCTGAGCTTTCACAGTCAGACCTCTGACTTCTCTACTCAGAACATCTGAGTCTTCTTATCAGATCTTCAACACTTGGTTTATTGACAAAACTTCAGATCTAACAAAGACAAATGAACTTTTCGGACAAGAGGATGGTACATCGTGTAGCAAGGGAAAATATCGAGCCAAGGCGCATCAAATTCAAGTTTGTTTGAAGGGTGGTTATGAAGAAGTAGGTTAGTAGGAGTGATTATAAAATTTTAAAAAGACATTTGGATACTGTTGTTGGTGATGGTGATGTTCAAATGGTATTGAACATGTTTAATGAGCGGGTTGTTAATGGGACAAACGTTTTTTGAACATACTTACTATGTTCAATCTTCGACTTGTGAGAAGATCTCTTCATCTTTCCCATTCACATGGAACACATAAACTTTCTTTTTTGAACTTCAAATTTGGTAAGCCTGTGACTAACCCTCCCATAACTAGTTTGTTGATATTCTTGAAGTTCAGGTGATAAAGTCTTCTATGCCGTAACTAACTTTGTTGCATAGAGTCTTTAGACAATAAACACATTTCATTTGTTGGTTTAATATTTGACACGGTATATAGGTTTGATTTATTGGTACCAGTTAAGAGCTCATTTCTTCTCTCGGTACTCACACTACATCTCTTAGCTCTAAAACTAACCTCCAACTGTTTATCACATAATTGACGTATACTAAGCACATTATGTCCTAACCCTTCAACATATGAAAGTTTCTTAATTGTAAGTTTATCATGCACCAGATCACCGTACCTCATGATCGGTGAGAAGTGATCATTACCAAACCACAAGTTCTACCATATCGTTTAGTGTAGTTTGTCAGAATTTGTTTTCCTTCCAGTCATGTATTTTAAACAACCTAAATCTAACTACCACACATGACCGGCCTGCAAAACAGATTAAGTACACACCACAAGAAACAAGGGTTTTAAGTCGTTGCTAAAAGTACATTTATCCCTGCAGTCGATTTACAAAAACGACATGTCATCGCTATAACATGTAAGTGAAACTTTTTATCGCTAAAAGCGCGTCGCTGAAACTCACTTTTCTTGTAGTGAGTTTTAGGTACCCATCTGAACACGAGTTCTGACTTGTTAGGTGCAATATCTAAACGTGGGTCCAAAACTTAAACCCTCTTTTGGATAATAGAATTTGAATTCCGTAGGTTAATTCAGATGAATGGTTTGATCAGTTTGACCCCTTTTTAAAAATGTATCCTCAAATTCTTTGATTTTTGCATATAACTTAGTTCTTTCAACAAATAAAGAATCACATTTAACTACACTCTTACTACACTCACTTTCTGAATTCTGAAGCTCTTTTTCTAATTCAGATATCTTCATTTTCAATTTATCATTTTGCTTTAACTTCTTTCTTAATCTATTCTAAAGAAGTTAAATTTCTTAGAGCTTAAGCATTCACAAAACAAAATTTTAAAACTCCTTTTTTGAGTTTAACTTCAAAATCTTAAATTTTGAGCATCATATCATTAATTTGATCCTCAAATGAAGAATAAAGATTATATTTTTACCTTAGATGTAGAATCAGAATAGCAAGAACCATGATCCTCCTCATCAGAAAAGTATTGCTCTTTCTTTTTGCCATGAAGCATATATGGGATGAACATCCACCTCATTATCTGTCAAGTTCAACCAGAAATCATCCTGTGCCATTAAAGCTTTGTCTGCTTCTTTTTGCTTGACCAATAGCATTTTATTCTTATAGTACTCAGAATTCCTCTCAACCGGTTTCCTGCATTCTCTGGCATAGTGACCAGGCTTTCCGTAATTGTAGCACTTTGGAACATCATTCACTTCCTTCTCATCTTTTTTCTTCACCTCAAACCTTACTTCATGCCTTCTTGAACTAGAAGAAAACATCTGTTTGTTTGATGATGTCTTCTTATAATGCTTTTTCTAGAAAGCTTTATTCGACAATACCATAGTATTTTCAGATCTTGTAGGTCAGTGTCAGAGTCACTTCCTTCCTATTCACCTTTAGATGATTCGTTTGGTTATTTTTCATGCTTAGAAACCTTAGAGTAGAAAGGTCAAGAATAAATCTTTGGATTTCAGCTTCATATGTATTTCATCAGAGAGAGAAATATTACTCCATGAAAACACACAGTTAATCTCCAAAGTTGTTGTAGATGTTCTACGAAAACTAACTAACAAAATATATTTATACCAAGGGTAGTCACAAGTTGATTCCTCACGATATTTAAATTAAGCCCTTTAACTTGAACACAACTTTTAAGACCAACATTAGAAGATTATGTCACTTAAGTGCTTTTCGGTGTGAAATTTGGGTGTTCCAAGAGAAGTTTTACTTCAGACGCAAGTTCATTGGACTTCAATATGAAATTAGTTGAGATCTCTATGAATTTGGTCAAGAGATCCTACTTGAGCTTTTGAAGATCTTATTTCTATTTGTATATTGCAGAGGGGAATTTGGATCCAATGATCATCAGAGATACTTGGTCTTTTGATGATCCAAAATTGAATGCTAATCAAGAACAGATCAAGAATCCCTAATAGAAATGATAAAGAATAGTATATTGGATCTCAATATGTCGTATGTATTGATCTTTGAGAGAGATCACAACAATGTAGAAAGAGAAATATTACAAACTAAAATGTGTACAAGTAGTGGAAAGTTAACTAACATTTTCTAACAAACAAAATATATACAGGGAAAGAATAGCTAAAGATACAATACAAATAGATGAAAGACTAATGAAACATTGACATATGTTGTATTATCATTAGGCCTTCATATCCTCAAAAGCTATGTACTTGAAGCTATCAGAATATATCTTCTAAGTCCCAAAGTCTGAACAAGGTGTTTAGAATTTCCAGCTGAACTCTGAAGGTTCTTCAGATCTCTGGATATTCTTATACTTAAGTCTAGTCGAATTCTAGATACTCTTATTCATAACTCTGGATGTTCATATCCAGACTTAGTACTTAGCCACTTTACACTTCTTCAAATCTCTGAAGACAATGATCCAAATCTCTAATAAGACTAAGTAGACTTCAACACTTAGAATATTTCTCTTATCGCCAATTCTGAAGTCTCTTCTCCATATCTCTGAACTCATTATTCACATATCAATACTTAGCAAATATTAAAGAAAACTTTGAACCAACTTCTCATTTCTACAATCTCCCAGTTGATTCAAAGTTTCTTATATTTATCAATATTATCATATCTCATTTTCTTCTCAAACTTCATAATCACCAAATTTCTCATGACGAGCTGATCATTTATAATAGTATCATCTTCTCACACTACTTCACATCTTTTCCTTTCTTCAATATTTTATCGAGAGAGTTACAAATCTGCCTTATGGTTCTAGAAAGAGACTTTGCTACTTCACCTATTATGGAGAGATACTTTGTGTTGTTTAAAGGATTTCTGAATACTATTCCAAGCTCTGTTTTATCAAGAATTGTTCCTATAGCAATCTTCTCAATGTGAGGAAGAAAAGTTTTAGGAGTTGTCAGATTGACATAAGATTTTCCCAATTCAAATGCAACCTGAAAGTCTATCAAAGTTATCCATTTGACTACTCTAAGTACACCTTCTTTTATTACAGCCAATGCAACTCTATACTTCTTCTCACCTTCCTCTAAAGGAGCAGATATCTTGTATAGCTAAATGTGATCCCAGAGACAAGTAATCAATAACACATGAACATGCCGAATGTCATCCCTCTATTAATCTCCAAGTATGTAAGTACAAGATGTAGAGAGTGTTTACAATGAAGAGTTAAGCATGAACTAATGAGGAAATAAGCTAACAAGGACTATTTATACCTATCATATGAAAATACACAATAGGTCCCTCAACTTGATACAATCATATACACTTGGCACTAACATTCTCCCCCTTTGTATCAAAAGTTGAGGCGGCAAATGGGCTTGAACAAGAGCAATGTACTTCTTTATGATTCCAAAGATTATCTAAAAATGTCTCAGTGCATTCCGGTACTCCTTTCTTTTGTTGATGACTTCCAAGGCTCGGTCAATCAGCTTTCTCTCTTTTGGCTTCAGTTTAACATGACCCTTTTCATCCAGCCTGAGTATGCTTTCAAGCTGAATCTGAATTATCTTGAACGTCCCATCACTGTATTTGTTTACTTCAATAAATCTTAAGAACCTCTTCTTCTTCTGTCCATTAAAGTAAACAATGCCAAATTCCGGAAGGCTTCTGACCAATCTTTCTTCTTATCTGGGGTATGGGCCAGTATGTCATATAAGCTCAAAAGATCATCAAGGTTTAGGCTCCTGTAATCAGCTTCAATAAAGAACCATTCTTTCCCATCAGTTCTGTACACGGTAAATTCAGGATACCACACATTTAGCAGCTTCTTAGATTCAATCTTTACAATTCTCACAATCCTCTTATCTGTTATGACCCAATCAATGTCTTGATCCTTGATCTTCATAACATGCAGAAATTCAGTCTGATGAATTGATGACCACTTTTCAGTAGAGTACAACTTCACCATATCAATTCTTTGAACATTTTTAACAAACAAGTCTCTTCTAATATATTCTTGAAACAGAGTTAGAATTCTTATCCTGTGCCCTCTTCCAGCTAGATTAGGTTCATTATCAACCAATCTTTGAAATACTCTAACTTCAGCTTTTGATACTGGGTCTTTGATTTTACCATCAAGAATGAAAGGAATGCTGAGTTCAGGAATACTGTTGATCCAAACCCTCAATGATTTGATAATGACTCTCTGAGAAACACTTATTGAAAATCATAAGTAGACAATATGTATTAATGTTTTGTCATCAAAGAAAAATACTAAGTCTGTTTAGTATCGCTGATGAAAACATATGCTTTAAATTACACATTCAGCGACACTGTTCATCAACAAGCCCTGAGCCTGTTCAGTCTTGTTGATGATCGCTGATAATCTTAGTTGTTTACTTATGATCCCTGAAGACAAGTTTCACGTCAACAATGTTCTACGCTGAAGTCGAAGATCAAGCCAAAGAACCAGCGACAAGTCTACTAATGAACTGATACGGATATCAGCGAAGCCAAGATTTGTCCACTCAACGTGAAGTTTCAAGTAGAAGACTTCAGCGAACGCTGAACTTTATCACTCGCTGATAAAGAACTACTCAGCAAACGCTGATCATGAAGTTTCCTCTACAAGTTACTTTTGTCTTACCCCCTTGCACATCTCCGTACGAAAATGTCAGAAAGGACATCCCTTTTGTCCAGGATCGTACAACCAACTCTGATTCTACACTGTACATCATGCGGCTACTAAGGTTGTCTACAAAGGTCAAACCATGCAACCAATCAGCTGCTGCCACGTGTAAAGTTGTACTGATATGCATTAAATGCTTGCAGTATATAAGAAGAACCCTACTTCAGAAATGAAGTGCTCGGACATCTTCTTCTCTCTACTACTTTGTGTTAGAATATTATTCGTAATATTCTTATCTCCTTTCTATCTTATTTCTAAGTGCAAGAAATCTTAGTGATTCTCTTAACTTGTTTAGATTAGGTTTATTCCTTAATCTTATTCCGCAACAAGTTGTAAATTGTTTGATACATATCAATAAACAATTTAGAAAAGTAAAAATAGCGTGTTTGTATTCAACCCCCCCTTCTACAAACTTGTATAACCCTTTCGGGACCAACAAGTGGTATCAGAGCAGATTGTTTAAACTAATAAACAAGATCTTGCTTATACTATTCTTTTCTCTTCCTTGCTATTTTCCAAAATGGCTAACAACACAAACACTAACTATATTGACAATGGATCTCTTACAAAACCCCCTAGATTTTCCAGAGACAACTTTAATCTGTGGAAAATAGGATGATACTCTTCTTAGAAGGTGTACACCCTACTATGCCTTATTACATCGAAATGGCCCATATATTCCTGTTAGGATTGATCCTGAAGTTCCAGGCACTAATACTAGAGCTGCCATTCCTGAAAGAATCATTCCTAAGGAACCTCACAATTGGTCTGATGAAGACAAGAAGAAAGTGGCTATCGACACAAAATCCAGAACCATTCTTTCCATGGCTCTTCCTGACGAAGTCTACCATTCCGCCATGAACTTGAAAACCTCCAAAGCCATGTGGGACACAATCTGTGTTCAATATGAAGGTACGTCTAAAGTCCAGGACTCAAGAAAGATCAACCTGGTAAGACAATACGAAAGCTTCATTTGTGGTTAGAATGAATATCTCTCTGAAGTACATCAGCGATTTAACTGTTTAATTATAGATCTGAAAACCGTTGGTAAGGAATATTCTAACTTTGAAATTCTGACAAAGTTCCTAGAATTTTTACCTGAAAGTTGTGACAGTTATTCAATGTGTCTTAAGCTATCAAAGGATCTAAAATCTATGACTCTCTCTACCTTATATGGCACTATGCTCAATCATGAGCAGTCGAGTCATCTTAAGAAGAATCTTGTAAAAGATTCCAAAAGCACACCTGTTGCTTTACTCTCAGAGTCACCTTCCACTCAGCGATCTTCTATCACTATCACTGAGTTGGAGACTAACTCTGAAAGATCATCAGATGTTGAGTCTTCAGATCTTGATGAATCTCTGGCACTCCTGGCTAACAAGTTCAGGAGATTCGCTAGAAAGAGTAACTTCAGAAGGAACAAACCCCTTGCACTCACTGACAAGCCAAAATCATCAACCCCTGTTGATAAGGCTACTGCTACCTGCTTTAACTGTGAAAAGGTAGGACACTTTGCTAGTGAATGCAGGTCAAAGAAAGTCTTTAAACCCTCAGCTTTCTCCAAGAATTCCTCTAACCCCAGGGCTAGAGATGACAAGTATCAAAAGCTGAAAGAAAAGTATGCAAAGCTGAAAAGCTTTAAGAAGAAAGGCAAAGGCCTAATGGCTGACTTTGACTGGGCTGCCTCTGACGAAGAAGAATCATCTGACTCAGAAGATGATGATGAGGCCAATCTCTGCCTCATGGCCAAAATCGAAGAAGAGGAAGAAAGTTATGACATTCCCTCTACTTCAACCTCTACTACTAAGGTATCAACTTTTTTCTTCACTAATATTTCAGATATTGATGAAGCTGATAGTCTTCGAAAAATCGATCTCCTGACTATGAATTTATATGATGCCATGAATGGCAAAGCCATAGTTGAAAACCAAAACCTTGATCTCGCTGAACAGCTTAAAAACTGTCACCTTCAAATAGAAAAGCTTTCTAAAATTGAAGAAGATTTAAAAGATTAGGTCCATATAAATCAACTAGTTAAAATCGAACGTGAAGAAGCTATCGCTGCATTAAGAGCTGAAAAAGCTACTGTTGAAGGATGGAGTAAATCCTTAACAACGATCACTGAGATAATAAAGTCTCAGATTCCACTGAGTGACAAACGTGGTCTTGGTTACAAAGCTGATACTCTAGAACCAACCACTGATCATTCCATGCTTAAGTTTGGAATGTTCGTGTCCTCTATCCCTGACACTTCCTCATCTCAGTGTTCCTCTTCAAAAACTCCCATCCCTAAGGAAAAACCTACCTTTATCCCAAAAGATAAAGGTAAAGAAAAAGTTTTCAACCAAAAACCTCAGAAGGGTACATTTGTACCTAAGCTAAATGCTTTTAAAGCTTCGATGTCTTATCCCTCTACTTCTAAGAACAAGATCCCTGGATTTATTCAGCGATCTACTCCTAGAATGAGAGTGGATGTTATTGGTAAGAAATCTGAATAACTGATTGTTCCTCCCATTTTCAATTCCAAAGGTATACTTGGTACTGGCCCTTCTCATTTAAAATTTACAGCTAAGCATGCAAATGGTCCTAAAGCTACTTTTAGCTATAGGAAATGTTACCACTGTGGACTTACCAATCATATTGCTAGTAAGTGCCTCACAGCCACCAAAGCTGAAAAGTTAGATAAGGTGAAGATCAATGCCCCCAAGGCAAAGAAGACCAATCCTGGTGAAAATCAGGTTAAGGTAAAACCTACCACTGAGGTTAAGAAATTAACCAAAGTGAAGACTTGTCCTGAAGATGAATCTTCAAATGCTGCGAAGACTGCTGAACCTTCCACTTCCTCTAACACCACTGACAAATGTGGACCCATGGTGAAATGGGTGCCTAAGTCAAACTAATCTTCCTTTGTTTGCAGGTTAAGATGGGTATCTGGTATCTCGATAGTGGATGCTCAAGACACATGACTGGCAAGAAAAACCTGCTCACTAAATATCAGGAAGAGAAGGGTCCCTCAGTGACCTTCGGTGGAAACGGAAAAGGCTATACCCGGGGGTTTGGTGTACTCTCAAATGGTACAACAACCTTCAGAAGAGACACATATGTTGAAGGACTGAAGCACAATCTTCTAAGCATCAGTCAGCTGTGTGACAAGGATAACAAAGTGATTTTCACAAAGGAATCCTGCTTTGTCACTGACAAAACGGAGAAGATAGCTCTCAGCGGTTATCGTATGGAAAATGTTTACGTTATAAATATGGACTCTATAACCACTGGGAACTCCTGTTTCTTCTCAAAAGCCTCATCTGATGTCAACTGGCTATGGCATAAGAGGCTCTCTCATCTCAACTTCAAGACACTAAATACTCTTTCCTCTAAAGAGTTGGTTACTGGTCTACCTCAACACTCATACGCTAAGGAGTCCTTATGTTCAGCGTGTGAGAAAAGGAAACAAACAAAGGCAAGCTTCAAGTCTAAGCAAGTTTCCTCAGTGTCATCTCCTCTACAACTTCTCCATATGGATCTGTTTGGCCCTGTTAACAAACAATCCATCGCTGGAAAGAAATACACATTGGTCATAGTTGATGAATTCTCTCGCTATACCTGGGTAATGTTTCTCCGTTCTAAGAGTGACACCCCTGAAGAACTCATCACTTTTGTCAGGAAAATGGAAGTCCTGAACAACATGACCATTCGCTCAATAAGGAGTGATCATGGGACTGAATTCAAAAACAGTTCTCTTGATTACTTCTTTGAAAGTAAGGGTATTTCTCACAACCTTTCCTCAGTGAGAACACCGCAACAAAATGGAGTCGCTGAAAGAAGAAATCGAACTATCATCGAAGCTGCACGTTCAATGCTCAACGATTCTCACCTACCTACTCAGTTTTGGGCAGAAGCTGTCAACACTGCTTGTGTTAGCTCCAATTTCTACTATGTATAGAAGTATTGAAAAATAGGCTAAGTGTTGACACTGACAGAGGTTCTGCCAAGACACCGATAGAAGTTGAAGTGATGAATCATCAGAAGACTCATTCATAGAAGACAAGGCCACAAAGCCTCTGCCAATCTTGACAGAGCCTCTGTGGTATGAAGACTGAAGACTTAGAAGATTATCTGAAGATCAACACAAAGACGATCGTGCCTCTCACGATTTCTGCTGTACGAGCATTCTGAAGATCATTCGTACAAGGCGTGCCCTGACAATTCCACGTGCCAAACTCTGATGGGTTTCAGCCTTTGCAGAACTGCGGCGCACTATGTTAACGTTATACCAGTGGCAGTTTCACGATCGTGTCTTGTACCTTTAGTCCTTTATGTCTAGAACTTGTCCCCTGATGAATAGTATAAATAGAAGACTCATGTTGAGCTCTTCTATTAAGCTTTGTACAACACACACACACACCCTTAAGAGCAGAATTCTTGTTTAACTTTCGGTGTTCTTGGTGTTCTATTTATATCAATATACAGTGGGTTATTGAGTTAAAACTTGTGTTATTTACATCTCATGTATTTGATATTGTGTGTTCTTCTACCTTAAATATCTCATTAGTTCTCTAAAACGCTTTCGCATATCATTTTGTTTTGAACTAATAGATAAAACATCATTGTTAAGTAAAAACGGAACCAACAATTGGTATCAGAGCCATCCTTGATTTTCTATATCAAGAGATCATCTCTTACAATGATTTTTGGTAGAAACTTGGTTAGATTTTGACCTGTTCTTCGCATATTTCAAACAGACTCTGATTTTTCTACCATTCTCGACCTGTTCGACTTTGGTAAACCTGCAGAATCTGTTTTCTCGGTTAAAACTCTCCATTATAGTGCATCGCTTAAAAGTTTTCAAGCTTGTAATCTCTTTTCTAAAGATCTGACCCATCATCTGAAAATCTCAGTTTATACTCTGTTTTATGATATTTTCAAAAACCATTTAAAATGGCAGTGAACACCAACAACTACTTTTCTGCCGGTTCTTTAACAAAACCACCCACTATACTCAGAGATGAGTACCCTCAGTGGAAAATACGAATGATTCATTTCTTCGAGGGTACTGACGAAGAAGCTCTTTACTACATCCACAATCCTCCTTTCGTTCCTATGCTCTCTATACCACGTGTACCTGCAACAGACAACACTCCAGAGATTCCTACGCACGAGAAACCTAAGTCAAAAGATAAATGGTCTGATCCAGACTAGGCGAAATATGAGTTGGCACAGAAGGCAAAACGAATTTTGATAATGGCCATCCCCAATGACCTCTTCCAATCCCTAGATGCGTGTGAATCTGCATACGATCTATGGAAGGAACTAGAGAAACAATTGGAAGGAGGGGCTAAAACTCAGAAAAATCGCAGAGCCCAATGTATCAAGGAGTATTACTCATTCAAAGCTCTATCGACTGAGTCTCTGCAGTCCACGTATGACAGGTTTAACTCCTTGATAAACAAGTGCAAGAAGTTTGGGATCCACAGAATTTCAGAAAAAAACAATGTCATGTTCTTAAAGAGTCTCAACGAAGAATGGCTCCAACTGTCTATGTCCCAACAGACAAATCAGGACCTAGACACCTGGAGCCTATCAGATCTTTATGGAACAGTGGTAGCTCAAGAACCCCAAATCGCCCATTCAAAAACTCAGACTGCTGGGCCTCTGGCACTTGTGGGGAAGACTACAGAGGCAGAGGAGAAGCCTAAGAAAGCCGTGGAAGAGAAGGAAAAGAAGGAGAAGAAGGAGAAAAAGAAGAAAGTGATGATTGTCGATAGCTCTGAAGATGAGGTGATAGAAGAGGAGGCAACGATGGCCTCGATAGCTAAATCATTAGCTCTGCTGACAAAGGAGTTTGGAAGAGGAGGATATCGGAAGAAGGGGTATGAACGTGATTGAAGGGATGACAGAGGAGAGAAGTATGAGCCAAGGAACCAAGGAAAAGATGGTTCGAATGAAAGAGGTGATAAAGGTGGTGACCGACAGAGGTCGGACGACAGAGCTGGCAACGGTTCCCAGAATCAGGGGTGTTTCAATTGTGGCAAGCCAGGCCACTATGCTGCTGACTGTAGAAGCAAGCCAAATCGCCCTCAGAGGGATTCTGCTTACTACAAAAAGAAAGCAGATTATTATGCTAAGAAGTCACCAATGGTGAATCAGGAGAACTGGCTGTTAGACGAATCATCTGATGAAGGCGACAAGAACGCCTTATTCTGTGGAATGGCAGAGGCCAGCTTCTCCGACTCTGATAGTGAGGTATCCACTTCTGACTCTTACTCTAATCAAGCAGAAGCTGATTTGCTTAAACTGACCATTGAATTATCTGAACTTAAAAAGACTTGCGATAGTGCTCAAAAGAAGCTCACCTTATATGAGAGAGAAGCCAGACTTCTCACTCAGGAAAAGGCTAAAATCTTTCAACAAATGGAAGAAATTGAAACAAATTGGAACAAGCATCTAAATCCTTTAAAAGAGAAATTCTTTGAACTCAACTCTTCCTTAAAAGCTAAGTCTAAAGAACTTATGGATGTTGAGAGCGACAGAATGAACATCCTTGCTCTTAAACATTATTTTCAAAAGGAAAGAGAAGTCATTCATCAAGACCTACTCAGAAGAGACCTTTTAATGAAAAAATATCAAGATGCTCAGATGGTTTATGAAAAGATAAACACACAAATCGGAAGACGGGGAATTGGCTTCTGTGATATTGATCCATACACTGGAACCAAAAGAGACAAATCTCTGTCTTCACTATTTCAGATTGGAAGCACAAGAAAACCCGGTTTTCCAAACTTACTCTCTGTAAGCAAAAGTGTTAGCTTCAATCTTCCTAATCATAGAAGTATTTATAAGTAGTGAAAAATAGGCTAAGTAAAGAAAGCCTCTTACAGAGGCTCTGCCACTTCCGAAAGATCAAGGTCAAGAAGCTACATAAGCTACATAGGTGTTTCTACAGAACCTCTGTCTTACGCACAAAGAAGACCAAGACTCGGAACTCGGTGAAGACTGATCTACAGAAGACCAGACCTCAGAACCTCTGTAACCCTTTACAGAGCCTCTGCGGTTTACGATAAAGACTTGGAAGATATTTTATATCTTGCTACTGTTACTGGATCCGTTCATCAACTTTCTTGGTAGCATGCCCTGTCAAACCTCAACACGCATCAAGCTCTGAATGGACTCAATAGGGCTTAGTACAATATAGACGTCTGCGGCATTAAATGCAATACAACACGTACAACTGTTCATGCCATCCGTTCTACTGTTCATGCCGTCCGATGAACAGTAGCTCATGCTTTATGGTCCCCTAGAGTAGTATAAAAGGAAGTCTCTTGTTGAGATCTTCCTTAACAGTCTTAACAATCTTAAGAACTTAACGAAGAATCCGAGTTTCATGCTTATGCTTTATATCGTCAAAACTGTTTAGCATTACACTCTCTCACACACATCAAACAGTTCTAAATCTGTTCTTGGTATTCTTTTTATATATCGAACGACATTTTGTTCTTAAAAAACTGTTTCTTTATATTGTGTGTTCTAAAATCTATCAAACATATCTGTTAGTTCTTTAAATACGCTTCCGCATCAAACATAAACTCGAACTAATAGATCTGCTAATCTTGTCTAAGCAAAACGGGAACCAACAATTGGTATCAGAGCAATCCTTGATTTTTAATATCAAGTGATCCTCTTTGTTACAAGATTTGTGATAGACATCATTCTGTTTTAACCTGTTCTTCATTTCGTTGAAAAGTTTCTGTTTTCCTATCATTTTTCGATTTATTCGAAAGTGGTAGTCTTAATAGAAACTATTTTTTCAGGATAAAACTCCATTAAAGTGCACTCTGGGAACTGTTAAAACCCAGAAAACCTTCCAGATCATCAGACTCATACTCTTTTGTCATATTATCTTTTCAGAACCTTCGAAACTCTTACAATGACAAATACAAATAACTTTTTCACTGCTGGTTCACTAACCAAGCCTCCTACTCTCCTTCGAGATGAGTATCCTCAATGGAAGATAAGAATGATCCATTTCGTTGAGGGTACTGAAAAAACTCTCGTACAATATCTTTACACCCCTCCTCAAGTTCCCATGATAATAGTACCACGAGTACCAGCTACTGCTGAATCTCTTGAAATCCCTGAACATAAAAAACCTAAGCCAAAAGGAGAATGGTCAGATGAAGATAGGGCAAAAGATGAAGTTGCACAGAAAACAAAAAGATTATTGATCATGGCTATCCCCAACGAACTTTTTCAATCCTTAGATGCATACGAAACAACGCACGATCTTTGGAAAGAATTAGAAAGACAGTTGGAAGGGGGTGCTAAAACGCAGAAGAACCGAAGAGCACAATACATAAACGAATATCATGCCTTCAAAGCCTCTGCAACAGAATCTCTGCAAACGACTTACGACAGGTTCAACTCTCTCATAAACAAATGTAGAAAGTCTGGCATTCACAGAACCTCGGAAGAAAATAACGTCATGTTTCTAAATAGCCTGAATGATGAGTGGCTCCAGTTGTCCATGTCTTTACAAACAAACCAAGATATAGACTCCTGGACGCTCTCTGATCTCTATGCAACACTAGCTGCACAGGAGCCTCAAATAGCACAGGCTAAAACACTAACCATTGCACCATACGCATTGATTAGTAAATCTACAAAGGCTGCAGAGTGACCGAGAAATGAGAGAGCAACAGAGGAGAATAAGAAGGAGAAGAAGAAGATAGTGATAGTTGATAGCGAAGAAGACGAGCTGATAGAAGAAGAGATAACTCTTGCGTCATTAGCTAAATCCTTAGCTCTGTTGATAAGAGAGTTCAGAGAAAATCAGAGGGGTTCAGGAATTGATCGATATAGCAGAGACAGCCGAGGTGATAGAAGAGATGATGGAAGAAGAGAAGAATCAAGTGACCGACAGAGGTCAGATGATAGAAATGACCGACAGAGGTCAAGCGACAGAAACTACATAGGTAATGACCGACAGAGGTCAGATGACAAGGTGAGCCACACACAACAAGAATGCTACAAGTGTGGCAAGCCTAGTCATTACGCAAACGAATGCCGAACGGAGAAAGGTGGAGACCGACAGAAGTCCGACGATCGTGCTGGAAACACTTTCCAAGGTTGTTTCAACTGCGGGAAGCCAGGCCATTTCGCAAATGAATGCAGAAGTAGACCAAATCACCCACAGAAGGACTCAACTTTTTACAAAAAGAAGGCTGAATATTATGCGCAAAAATCCCTAATGGCAAACAAAGGGCATTCTAAGGCGAACAAGGAGGACTTCGAGTCAGACTCTACCTCTGACGATGAATACACCACCAATGCCCTATTCTGTGGCATGGCAGAAGTCGACTCCGGCACTGACACTGAGGTATCCACTTCAAACTCTACCTCTTGTACTAATTCTGTAGATGATAATTTACTTAAACTTAACATTGAACTAAAAGAGATAAATGAAAGCATTCAGAAAAGACTCACCTTTAATGAGAGAGAAGTAAGGCTTCTTACTCAAGAAAAAGCCAAAATTTTGGAAGAAAAGGAAAGAGTAGAAAAGAACTGGAACAAAAATCTAGATCCTTTAAAAAGGCAAATTTCTGAATTAACCTCTGCTCTAAAAGTCAAAACAAAAGAACTTTCAGTTTCTAGAAGTGAAACAACAGACATAAGAGCTCTCAAATAATACTTTCAAAGAGAGAGAGAGGTACTTTGGCAAGATCTACTCAGAAGAGAAGTTTTACTTAAAAACTATAAAGATGCACAAAAGGTGTATGAGAAAGTAAACTCACAAATAGGAAGACGGGGTATAGGGTACGATGATATTACCCTAGGTGTTGAAGGCAAAAGAATTAAACCCCTGTCTTCTCTGTTTGTGTTAGGAAAAACGAACAAACCATATTTTCCAAACTTACTCTCTGTAAGTAAAAGGGCTAAAATCTATGTGGAACCTCACTTGAGGAAACATACGAAGATGATCAATGTGTGGTTTGAAAACACAGATTCATCATCTTCAACCTCTGTCAATAGAGAAATCAAACCAAAGAAATATCTGAAAACACAAGATCAGATTGGTATCTTTAAGTTTGGTAAACCAGAGACTCAAACACAGGTTGCTTTTGTCTGTATGATAAATGTCGAAAAGAAATTATCGGCAGAAGCTCCTGAGTTTAAACCCACCTTTTCAGAAGAAAAACATAAAGAAACAATTAAAAAGGAAATTTTGGAAGTATGGAAAACAAACGTTTTAGAAAACTTCTGTACATCTTCTGTAGATAAAATTCTCGCTGAAGAGATCTTATCAGAAACCTCTGCCGTCTATGAAAGTTATTCTACAGAGGAAGAAAGCTCGTACGATACATGTTCGGAAAATCCAGCCTCTGTCGAAAGAGATGACTCAACCTCTATATATGAGGACGATTCATCTTCTGACGACTCAGAGACAGATGTTTCATCAGGGACAGTTCATTGTGACACAGAGAATGTTAAATTCTCCTCTGAAGTTCTTAACAGAACTATTTCTCCAAAAGTGAAAATCACAGAGATACCTATCTGCCCAGATTTTCTAAACTTGTATTTACAAGTCAAAACCTCTGCTGAGCTTGATATGTTAAATCCTAAAAATAAGACCTCTGTAGATCCTAAAAGTTCAAAATTTTCAAAACCTTTAAGGAAAATTAACGAAAATCCCACTTGGCAACAAAAGGGAAAATGGCCTAAAGTTAACAAAGCTTTTTCCTCTGTGACAGTGAAGAAAGATGTTCACCACAGAAGAGACTCACAGAAGGCAGGAACTAAACAAAGCTTTTGCAAACAACATTCTAGTATTCATAGATCTTCTTGGAATAGGAAATCTAGTGTTAAGAAAGAATGTAATGCCTCTGTGGCCCAGTTCAATGAATTCAATGAAAAGTTCAAGCAAATCACGTCTCATATTCAATTTTGTCATTGCTTTGATCTTATGTTCAAACTAAATAATCACTTCTCCAGTCAAGATTGTTTACTCTCTACTCAAAATCAAAAGTCAAAACCTACAAAGAAACAATCTGATTCTTCTACAAAAGATAAAATGTATTTACAGAATGCCAAGGGAAACTTGAAAAATTCTAACAACATTGGACCCATGTGGATATGGGTACCTAAGTCTCTGTGATTGTCTTGCAGAAGCAGTATGTGCCAATCTGGTATCTAGACTCCGGATGCTCAAGGCACATGACTGGCGACAGAAGTTTACTATCCACGTACAAAGAAACACTCGATGGTGGATCTGTAACTTTTGGAGACGACAAAAAGGGACACATCAAAGGCTATGGAGTCATAAAGAAGAAAAACGTTCATGTATACAAAGTTGCATATGTGGATGGCCTTAAACACAACCTACTAAGTATAAGCCAACTTTGTGATACAGGATTCGATGTGTTATTCAAAAGAACTTTCTGCTCTCTGAAAAGTGAAGACACATGAATAGAACTTCTGCGAGCCGAAAGAAGAGGTGATCTATATCTGATGAATTTCAGTTCCAAGAACAAGGACAAAGTTTGCCTTGTAGCCTGCAAAAGTGAGGAAGCCTGGTTATGGCATAACAGGTTATGTCACTTGAACTTTCACACCTTGGATAAACTGGTCAAACTTGATCTAGTTAAAGGTTTGCCTAATGTTAAATTTAATAAGGATCATTTGTGTTCTGCCTGTGAAATGGGAAAACTCAGAAGAGCTTCCCACAGAGGCAAAACAGATGTGTCTTGCACCAGGCCTCTGTACATGCTTCATGTCGACCTCTGCGGTCCCATTGCCATACAGAGCCTAAGTGGCAAGAAATACATACTTGTCTTAATTAATGAGTATTCGCGATTCACATGGGTTGAATTTGTTCGAAAGAAATCATATGTTCCAATCATCTTGATTAATCTAATGAAAAGAATCCAAGTTATTTATGAATGCAGAATACAAAAGTTAAGAAGTGACAATGGCACAGAATTTAAAAACTCTGTCATTGAAACCTATCTTTCTGCAGAAGGAATATCATAGAACTTCTCTGCCGCACGCACTCCACAGCAGAACGGCGTAGTCGAAAGAAAGAATCAACCGCTCGTGGAGGCCGCAAGAACTATGCTATCAGCATACGGATTACCGATGAACTTTTGGGCAGAAGCGATTTCTACCGCTTGTTATACACAGAATCGTTCAACCATTGTGAAAAGACACATCAAGACTCCTTACGAATTGATCAACAAAAGGCGGCCAAACATCAAGTTTTTCCATGTATTTGGATGTAAATGCTTTGTTTTAAACGACAGAGATTCCAGAGGAAAGTTTGAGGTAAAAGCTGACGAAGGAAATTTCATTGGATACTCTGCCACTTCCAAAACCTACAGAGTATACCTAACAAAGTCTCGCAAGATCGTAGAAAGCATCAATGTTTCTTTTGATGATTCATTCCAAAAGACTTCTAAGCAAATCAGTTCAGAACTCGGACTTAAAGGGGAATCCTCTGGCATCTCACAAACAAAAGAAGACTTAAATCTTCTATTTCTAGAGATGTTCCACAACGACTGACACGGGGTTTTGACACCCCGCGGATCTAACCGCAAGTGTACGGGTCGAATCAAGTAATAGTGTACGGAAGTACGAGTATCGAATCCACGAGAACTAGGAACTAAATATCACAATTACTACAAGAACTATTAATTGGACTGTCAAATTTGGAGATTTGGTTTTATAACTAATTACTTGCAGAATTTAAAATCAAACAAACACCAGACAACTAGTAAGCAGTTTTGGAATTCAGATGGAGAAACAGTTGAGGGTTGGATATCCTTAGGTTTCACATATGAATATCAGACTAATGACAAATACCAGTTAATTCCGTTAATGACTACTCAACTTTGATCTAACCATTGCTCTCTCTCAAGTAACAACAGTTATATGTGTAACAACATGATGCTTTCTCAAGCTACCATGAAGTTTATTTCGAAAACAAATACAAGATTAATCTCTCGATCTCACCTTATATAGTTCAAAACACATTAAGCGTAGGTTATTATGAGACTAAAGTTTACTCGGTATATCTCTATCCTTTCTTACTTTAGACATGTAATTCCTAATTCTAGATCTCAATTGATTCTCTCGAACATAATTGACAACAATAAAACAATTGCAAGTTAGCTACGCTTACAAAGGCATTAAGAACAAAATCACATGCATTCATTAAATCGGAAAACTGATAAAAATCATTCGTCATCCATCATATGTTCAATCCTAATTCAATCCAACCCCCAACATCTTAAAGTTAGTTCATGATGTTGGGGGATTCATACACAAAAGAAAGAGAAACAAAAGTGAAAGTGAACATGGTAACGTGATCGTGGTGAATGTGTAAGATGAATTGAGGAACTCCCTTTCCCCGTGTTGAAATCTCCTTTGCGTCTGGAACGATCCTTCGATTGATTCTCGATCTTTGCTCCAAACGGTGTCACGTGGCTCTGAAAATCGCCCCCGAACTGCTCCCAATCGTCTGCCGTAAGTTGGATATCGAAAAAGTGACCTAAATCCCGACTTATAAAACTGAAACTCGACAACAGAGGGATACGCGACTTTCCCTGCGACTTGCAAGTCGCGTGGGAAGTCGCGCGCTATGCAGAAGGCCTTTTGGGTCGGTTCTGGTTCGCGGGTCCGGTCCTGGTTCGGTCGCGGGTCTTGGGCTTGGCCTTTGGGCTTCCGTTAGGCTTCGTTTTGACTCGCTTTGGGCTCTTTTTAGCTTCTAATTCCGAGGAATGCCGCCTTTTATATAACCTGCGTAAATCACTCAATAAACCGTAAAATACCCGCCTTTTTACTTGAGTACAAGCCAATCTCGTTGGTTTGAGAACCGAAAATAACGCCAAAAGTGGCGTTATCAACAACCCCAAACCGAGCGTTGCTTGTCCCCAAGCAAATTAGCGATAAAACAGAATAAAAGCATATATCTCAGAAAGAATAATAACTGCACAATTCTAATCTGTACCAAGTGATGCATCGGTGATTTCCCATACCCGTGAATATCTATCTCACTCTCGCCTCATTCTCATTTCATTTGACCTATGACCTTCCATTGGGAGTTGAACTCGTGACTATTCCGATCACATCAGGGTTAGACTAAGTCTGAACATACTAGGGAAAACATTTCGCCTCGACCCTACCTCACGGGATACTCTCTTTGCACTCTAACCTAGGTTATCGCTCGTGTTGTCATGTTTAAGGAGGTTATGTGCAAGAATAATCAAATGTCATGACAACTCTCAAGAAAGACGCACAAATGTCCAAAATTTTGATCTCAGACGGAATCAAGTAGCAAGATAGGGAATATCGGTAAAGGTAGTCGTAAACCGTAATCACATTTTCCAAAAGATCATCCAGGTCTTTACACGGGTTGTAATGGGGCTAAGGCTATGGTTATGAAACGACGGGTAAAAAGGTTCAAAAATCCTTGGCATGTCAATCATTGGCAGTTCCGAACTCTATAGTTTTTCGCTCTCTTATTTGGCCCTCTTCGTCACTATTGGAGTTGCTTTAACTCTCTTTATTTTCTGCTATAGCTAATATCTAAATAACTGCATTTTTTTTTCGGGACTTCATTGGTCCTCTTTTCTACTTCGCGGGTTACATTGACCCGTTTTATTCTCATGACTGGCCGGAATTCTTTCTTTTCTGCTCTATCTCTATTCGTTCATCACTGATTCCGATTGACACACTTTCGGATTGGGTTGGCTAAGGTTTATGGCTAAGGGTTTAATGATGGGTTTAGAAGGAAATAATGTGAGTGTTTGGCTGCAAAATGGCTATGGATACACACTAAGGGTAAAAGGGGACGATAGCTAAAAATGGTTTAAAACAAACACACAATGCCTGGAATCATTTCTTAAGGTCCACACGATATAGTCTATTGTACCCTTACCTAGTATCCCGATGTTCGTCTTTGCTACTCAATGCAATAATGTAGCGAGATCATTCTACATTCACGACAAGGAATTCGAAAAGTGTATAAGAATTACGTGTATGAATCCCTCGAAATGAAAAACGTCTTTTAGGCTCAAAATCTCACTGTCGGGTGGTCTCCACTAATGTCCCTAGTCATGTCTTTTCCCGGTCCTTCCCTAACGGTCACGTCACTATCACAAGATTCTTCCCACAATGGTTGGTCTCAATCATTCAAAACAAAAATTTTAGCTACTTTGATCTAGACACTCAGAAGTGTATGAAATCTACGTGCACAACTTGGGCCCGATTGGGCAACCCCAAACCTTACCCACACATTGTCCCCAATGTGCAAGTAAAATCGCAGGTGATGCGACTCAATCATTGTGCAGTTATTTACAGGTATAAAGAGGACGGGTAAAACATTAACATAGCAAGCAAAAAGAAATCCCCAAAATTTCTAAACTAGGCACCCCAAACCTAGGCCGTGGCCTAGGTTTGCCAAATAAAAGCCAACCCCAAACCTCGGTGAAACCGAGGTTTGCACAGGGTCAAAAGTGAGTGTGTAGGTGTGAAAGATGAGGCACCCCAAACCTAAGTGAAACTTAGGTTTGTTGCATCTCGTGCAATTGAAATAGAACAACACATCAAACACCACTCTTTTAGCAAAAAGATTTAGAACATACCTGTTTTGCCCGGCCGAAGGATTCTTGACTGGTTGAGCATCGATCAGAGAAGATAGGGAGAACATGCAAGACAAGGGAAAGACACAAAACAAAAACAGGAAACGCACAAAGCAAGAAAGAAAACAAAAACTGCACGAAAAACGAAAAACGGGGCAAATGGGACTCACGCGGTTTAGCCCGCGACTTGCAAGTCGCGTGGAAAACCGCGTAACCCTCTGTTTCAGAAAACCAACAGAGGGTCCCGTGGCTTGCTACGCGGTATACAAACCGCGTGTAAAGCCGCGTATGTCCCTGTTTCAAAATATTTTTGGCTTTTTTCGATTTTTCGATTTTTATGGTTTTCCTGAAATAGAACACACTTAACTAAAAAGACTAAACTGAAACAAATCTTGGTGGGTTGCTTCCCACCCAGCGCCTTATTTAAAGTCGTGGCACGACTGTGCGGTTTCAACTCGGCTCGGTATCCGCGGTTTTGGATCGCCCACACTTGCGATTTCCCACGAACTCTTTCATCTTTGGTCCTCCATGACCAGCTCCAGCTTCTCCTTCACCACTTTCTCTTTCCAGCAACTTGAATCTCACGTTCTCTCCGCCCACTCGGAACGTGATCTCACCCTCTTCCATATCAATCAGAGCTCTACTTGTAGCCAGAAATGACCGTCCCAGGATCATCAGGACCTCTTCATCTTCATCGATGTCGATTACCACGAAGTCTACTGGAAAGTAGAACTTCCCAACTTTAATCAGCACATCTTCAATCACCCCGTATGGATACCTTATCGATCGATCAGCCAGCTTCAATGTCATATATGTTGGGCTTACCTCACCCAGTCCGAGCTTCCTAAAAACAGAAAGAGGCATCAAATTAATACTTGCCCCTAAATCACATAGAACTTTATCAAAATTAAAACTGCCAATTTGAATAGGAATCGAGAAACTCCCTGGATCTTTAAGCTTTTGGGGCAGCTTATTCTGGAAAATCGCGCTGCACTCTTCAGTGAGTGCAACGCTGGCCTGGTGATCAAGTGCCCTCTTTTTGGAGAGGATCTCTTTCATGAACTTTGCGTAAGAGGGCATTTGTGTAAGCGCATCTGCAAACGGGATATTAATGGTTAGCTTTTTAAAGACATCAAGAAATTTAGAAAAGTGAACCTGGTCCTTATTTGCTTTCAGCCTGCTTGGGTAGGGTACTCTCGGGATTTCCGGCTTGACCGGTGGTGTTTCTTCTTTCTTCTTCTCTTCACTCTTCTCGCTCTCTTCAACCACGACCTCTTTTTCTTCATTCGAACTCTCTCTATCGGGTTCGGTCTCTTCAGATGACGGTTCTCTATTCAGTCCCTTTCCGCTTCTCAGATAAATGGCGTTACAGTTCTCTTGGTTCCTCTTTTCCGCCATACTCGGGAATGCTCCGGGAGGTCGGGTTTGTAGGGTTTCAGAAATCTTCCCTACTTGTCTTTCGAGAATCTTTATTGCAGCTGTATTCTGCTCAGTTGCGGCTTTCACCGTGTTGATCGTGATCGCTAATCCCTCGACCGTGCTGTCCATTTTCGACATGAACTTCATCATCATCTCTTCTAATCCTGGTTTCTTTTCTCTGGATGGCCCTTCATTTCTTTGATTAAAACCTGGAGGACGATAAACATTATTAGTATTAGGGAAATTAGAAGAGTTAGAAAAATTACCTGGTTGTGGATGACCCGACTGACTCCATGAAAGATTGGGGTGCTTTTTCCACCCCTCGTTATAAGTGTTGGAGAACGGATCATTTCGCGGCTGATGGTTTCGGTTTTGCATAAATTGAACCTGTTCAGGTTCTCCCAGATTGCTTCCCTTCATACGGTCCGTGATAAAAGATAGTTGAGCTTTTAGTTCCTTAAGCTCATCCGACTCCCGAACACTCGCGACTCTTCTAACATCAGCCCTTGGAGTAGAAAAACTATGCTCGGCAAGATTTTCGATCAGCTCGCATGCCTCTTCATAGGATTTATCCATTAGTGCTCCACCCGCGGCAGCAGTGATATCATTTCTGAACTGCGGGTGAAGGCCACTAAAGAAAGTCTGAATGATGACCCAATCTTGTAACCCATGGTGAGGACATTTCTTGATCATGTCCTTAAAGCGCTCCCAAGCCTCATATAACGTTTCTTGATCCCATTGTGCGAAATGGGTGATCTCGGCCATTAATAGGGCGGTCCGACTCGGAGGAAAGAACTTTTGAAGGAATGCAGCCTTCAATTGTGCCCATGTGGTGACCGAATCTGGCTGGATGCTCTCGGTCCATGCTTCGGCTCGGCCTTTGAGGGAGAATCCAAATAATCGCAACTTGATGGCATCTTCGTTCATGCCATTGATCTTGAAAGTGTTGCAAACCCGCTCAAATGCACGAAGGTGTGCATGAGGGTCTTCTGTCGGTGTCCCTCCATACTGGTTTTGCTGCACCATCACGATGGTGCTCGGCTTCAGCTCGAAGTAGTTTGCCCCAGTAGCGGGCGCTTGAATGCCTATTCGGGCCGCCGCCACATTCGGATCGGCGAACGACCTCATAGGACGTCTCGCAGGAGGTGGTGGTGGGTTGTTGCGAGGCGGATCATTACGTGGAGGTCTCTCGTCGTCAGACATTTCGACTTTCAGATTTCTTCTCGCTTTCGCTTCTTTACGTAGCCGACGAGCGGTTCTTTCTATTTCCGGATCGATTGGCTCGATTCCTTTCCCTCGTGTTTCCTTTGGCATAAACCACTAGCACCTGAAGAGAAAATAACAAGCTTAGCAATCCAGAAATTCAAAGTGATGAAATAAAATACGAAATAAATAAATAAAATAAAAATGTCCAATCTAATAGCGCGTATAGCTGGTAGTGCTATTAGTTGCAACTAGTTCCACGACAACGGCGCCAAAAACTTGACACGGGGTTTTGACACCCCGCGGATCTAACCGCAAGTGTACGGGTCGAATCAAGTAATAGTGTGCGGAAGTAGGAGTATCGAATCCACGGGAACTAGGAACTAAATATCACAATTACTACAAGAACTATTAATTGGACCGTCAAATTTGGAGATTTGGTTTTATAACTAATTACTTGCAGAATTTAAAATCAAACAAACACCAGACAACTAGTAAGCAGTTTTGGAATTCAGATGGAGAAACAGTTGAGGGTTGGATATCCTTAGGTTTTACATATGAATATCAGACTAATGACAAATACCAGTTAATTCCGTTAATGACTACTCAACTTTGATCTAACCATTGCTCTCTCTCAAGTAACAACAGTTATATGTGTAACAACATGATGCTTTCTCAAGCTACCATGCAGTTTATTTCGAAAACAAATACAAGATTAATCTCTCGATCTCACCTTATATAGTTCAAAACACATTAAGCGTAGGTTATTATGAGACTAAAGTTTACTCGGTATATCTCTATCCTTTCTTACTTTAGACATGTAATTCCTAATTCTAGATCTCAATTGATTCTCTCGAACATAATTGACAACAATAAAACAATTGCAAGTTAGCTACGCTTACAAAGGCATTAAGAACAAAATCACATGCATTCATTAAATCGGAAAACTGATAAAAATCATTCGTCATCCATCATATGTTCAATCCTAATTCAATCCAACCCCCAACATCTTAAAGTTAGTTCATGATGTTGGGGGATTCATACACAAAAGAAAGAGAAACAAAAGTGAAAGTGAACATGGTAACGTGATCGTGGTGAATGTGTAAGATGAATTGATGAACTCCCTTTCCCCGTGTTGAAATCTCCTTTGCGTCTTGAACGATCCTTCGATTGATTCTCGATCTTCACTCCAAACGGTGTCACGTGGCTCTGAAAATCGCCCCCGAACTGCTCCCAATCGTCTGCCGTAAGTTGGATATCGAAAAAGTGACCTAAATCCCGACTTATAAAACTGAAACTCGACAACAGAGGAATACGCGACTTTCCCCGCGACTTGCAAGTCGCGTGGGAAGTCGCGCTCTATGCAGAAGGCCTTCTGGGTCGGTTCTGGTTCACGGGTCGGGT
This sequence comes from Saussurea involucrata, assembly GCA_033807775.1. NCBI lineage: Eukaryota > Viridiplantae > Streptophyta > Magnoliopsida > Asterales > Asteraceae > Saussurea > Saussurea involucrata. The sequence goes on from CM066326.1 coordinate 11,507,116, forward strand.
CCTGGTTCGGTCGCGGGTCTTGGGCTTGGCTTTTGGGTCTTGGGTTTGGCTTTTGGGCTTCCGTTAGGCTTCGTTTTGACTCGCTTTGGGCTCTTTTTAGCTTCTAATTCCGAGGAATGCCGCCTTTTATATAACCTGCGTAAATCACCCAATAAACCGTAAAATACCCGCCTTTTTACTTGAGTACAAGCCAATCTCGTTGGTTTGAGAACCGAAAATAACGCCAAAAAGTGGCGTTATCAACGACATTGATCCCTCTGTTGGAACAATCAGAGCTTCTGCAGAACAATCTTCTGTCAGTCAAAATCCTACAGGTATGACTCTAACTGGTCCAAACAATGCTTCATCTTCTTCTGTAAATGCTACAGATGCAAATGCTGAGGAAGAGTCTACAGAAGATGAAACATAAAGGAAAACGACCACAGAAGCTGCTGGAGAACAAACTCCACAATCCACAGAGGATCCAATAATAGAGGATATAGAGGACCAAGTCTATACGCCTTCAGAGGAACAAACTCCACCACCACTCATACCAATCATTCCACAAACTGTAGGATCAACTACAAAGGCACGCACTACGATAGAGGCTACACCAGAAGAAGAAGAAGAACAAGAACAAGAAGCCTCTGAAGAACAATTCGATGACATTGGTGACCATCTTCCACGCACAACTCAGTGGACAAAAAGCCATCCTCCAAGCCAAATAATTGGTGAACCCTCTGACACGGTAAAAACATGGTCTGCCACTGCTAATTTTTGTTTCTTTACGAACTTTATTAGTAAGATAGAGCCAATGAAGGTTTCTGAAGCCCTTGACGACCTAAACTGGGTAGACGCCATGCAAGATGAGCTTCTGCAGTTTGAGCGCAACAAAGTCTGGACTCTAGTACCTCTGCCACGTGGGAAGCAGGCCATTGGGACTAAGTGGGTCTACAGAAATAAGAAGGATGAAGATGGAGTGGTCATCAGAAACAAAGCACGATTAGTGGCCAAGGGATATAGACAAGAAGAAGGCATAGACTACGATGAGACTTTTGCCCCTGTCGCACGGCTCGAAGCAATAAGAATATTCTTAGCCTTCGCAGCCCACAAAGGTTTCAAAGTCTATCAGATGGACGTGAAATCAGCTTTTCTCAACGGTGAAATCCAAGAAGAGGTTTACGTAAATCAGCCACCAGGGTTTGAAAGCTCAAAGTTCCCAAGGCATGTGTATTACCTTGAAAAGGCTCAGTACGAACTGAAACAGGCTCCAAGAGCATGGTACGAACGACTTTCTACCTTTCTTCTAGTCAATGGCTACGACAGAGGTACAGCAGATACTACCTTATTCTATAAACGTAAAAACAGTGAAATAATGCTTGTACAAATCTATGTGGACGACATAATTTTTGGGTCTACTAATACAGAAGAGTGCAAAAGTTTTGAAAAACTCATGCAAAGTGAGTTTGAGATGAGTATGATGGGAGAATTAACATTCTTCCTCGGACTCCAAGTCAAACAATCATCAAAGGGAATTTTTATAAATCAGTCCAAATATGTCTCTGACATTCTTTCCAGGTATAGTCTCTCTGATACCTCTGCAATGAAAACTCCAATGGCCACTAGAAATAAGTTATTCTTAGATCTAGATGGCATCTCTGTAGAATGCACTCTCTACAGAGGCATGATTGGATCTCTGTTATACTTAACTGCTAGCAGACCTGACATTATGCATGCCACATGTCTTTGTGCACGTTATCAAGCTAATCCTAAGAAATCACATTATGATGATGTTAAGAGAATCTTTAGATACCTAAAGGGGACCAAAAATCTTGGTCTCTGGTATCCACAGAACTCTGGCTTTTGTCTTAAAGCTTATACAGATTCAGACTATGGAGGATGCATGCTCGACAGAAAGAGTACCTCTGGGAGTTGTCAATTCCTAGGTGGTAAGCTAGTCAGTTGGACCTCCAAGAAGCAGAACTGTGTGTCAACATCTACGGCAGAAGCTGAATACGTTGCTGCTGCTAGCTGTTGTTCTCAGGTTCTGTGGATGAAGACTCGGCTAAAAGACTACGGCCACATCCTATTCAAGATACCCATCTTCTGTGATTCCAAAAGTGCCATTGCCATCTCTGCCAATCCAGTGCAACATTCAAAAACCAAGCATATCGATATAAGGTACCACTTCTTGAAACATCATGTTGAATACGGTACAATCGAGATGCATTTCGTGCCCACAGAATACCAACTCGCGGACTTATTCACCAAAGCTCTAGACGAGAAAAGATTCAATTTCTTGGTGGGTAAGTTAGGAATGATCAATATGACGTAAAAATCCTCTGTAAGTATAGCTTATCTTCTGTAAATATGTGTATAGATATATTGCTTTATTTATTGCTTTGATTGATTTCTTTCTGTATGTAAATTCTCAATCTCAAATAGTTCTTGAAATCACAGAGCTTCTGTGGGTCTGCTCAGAACCTCTGACGACCCTTACAGAACCTCTGGTAAACATGACCTATGTACTATGCAAAACTTATCCTATTTTGATCCAAGCATAGATCAAGGTGGAGCAGAAGGAAATTACTTGATCTACAGAGATGGTTAGATCAAGAGGGAGCAAAAGAAAGTAACTTGATCAACATAAATGGTTAGATCAAGGGGGAGCAAAAGAAACCTTGAAATGATCTACAGAGGTTAATCTTACTAGGGGAAGCCAAAGAAGAGTGTCGATGAATCTATATCGTCAGAAGTCAGACATCACTGCCGAGAAAAGAAGAACCAAAAGGTATGTCTCGTACAAAAGGTTTTTGAAAACAGTTTTCTGGGACAAAAATTGTCAAATACGTCCTAAAAATACTGGGAATAACATTTCAAAAATAAAATTATTAAAACTTTTAATAATTTTTGAGTTATGAGAAATTTGAGGTCATAGAGCTTCTGCTGAGCTCAACAGAAGTTCCGCCAGAAGACTGCTCTGTAATCGCAAATTTAACTCGGACACCGAATACGCACAAATACACACACCATGACCTTCTCGCACAAAACTTTTTCCAAAACAGTTTTCTCGGACACCAACTTTCAAATATGTCCGAAAAACATTTCTTAATGCAAATCAAAACTTGGATGATCAAAATTGTTAATAGATTTTTAGTTATGAGAAATTTTCACTCATAGAGCTTCTGCTGGCCCTGACAGAGCTTCTGCAAGTTCCTACAGAGCCACAAAACCTCTGTGAACGAAATTTCTTCACTAAAATCCTATTAATCCTCTCCAATGCCTTTTCAAATGTTTTGGTCAAAATAGAACCTACAGAGTCATGATAACAATGAGATATATGAGAAAAGGGTGAAAATCCAAGATTTTCAAAATAACAGATCTTCTGTAAACCACAGAGCTTATGTGAATTTGGTATTTGGGCATTTCTGTAAACAATAACGGTTACTTTTACTGAGAGTAAAAATCATGTGGCTAAGAACAACCCCACGCGCCTAGCATTAATGGGCCGCGCACGACGTCATGTAATCCTCTGACATGGCCTACGTGTCTCATTTTCATTGGGCGTACATGGCACGTTGTTTTGGAAAGTTGAACCCGCCGTTCTAACTCAAGTACGGATTCCAAATATTTATCCATTGCCAAATATTTCTACCCTTTCGAATTCTACCGTTTTACCCACCTATAAAACCCAAGCTTACCCTCTCATAAAATCTTTACGAACCCTCATTCTTCTTCGGCGAAACCCTGCAAACACCTGCAAGTGTCTTATTCTCATTACTAATGGCTTCATCTTCTCAAACTATCTCCCATGAACACTCTCCAGCGAACTCACCAGAACACTCCCCTGCTCATTCTGAACATTCATAAAACCCCCACCTCGCCAAAAATGCCGAACAAGAAGATTTCGGCGACTCAGCAGACTTTGCTCCGACCACCCATCTCTAAAACTTTATCGCAAAGGAGCACTTTAAAAAGATACTACCTATCAAATCCAATAACTGCTATTTGGTCCCCTCACTCACTGCTTTCGGCGAAGCCCATGCCCTTCTTCTAAACATCATGGAAAACCATATTCTCTTTCCTTTACTCTCAAGAACCCCAAAGAAAATACCTGTTAGGTATTTGAACCAATTCTGGAAAAGTTACCGATATGATAAAGATGATTCTCTTATCAAAGGGTACATCTCAAAGCCAGACAAATCTGAACATTTGGAACTCAAGTTCAATCTACCAACAAGGGGTCTTCTTGGACTGAAAACGTATGCAACACAACCAACAGACGACGAGCTCTGTCGTTTTGTAGAAATGCTTGGGTACAACACCCACCTAAGGAAGCGAAATGACTTCCGCAGAGGCAGACTACCACCTCTGTGGAACACCTTGTTTTCTATCCTCAACAGATGCCTTATAGGGAAGATAGGCACCATTGACCAGAGCTCGCACCAGATATTAACCATCATGTACGGGGTCTACTACAATCTCCCACTCGATTACGCGACCATCATGTTGCAGGAGATCATCAATACGATCGACAGAAAGAACAACACCAAAAGGGCAAGAGAGAACGATCCTAAGTATCTACCGCCTCTGCAATTCCAAAGGATATTGGGAGTCCTGTTCGAACCTCTGCTGATGATGCAGAACTGGCCAATGGAAGGGCCAACTCCCAAACAGTTCCCAATGAACAAAAACATCCAAACCGATCATATAGACGGCTACACCCACTACAGACCTCTGTCAAGGAAGCTTCTGAGCTATGCCAAGAACAAAACCCTTAAGTTAGAGTATATACGCGATCATAGGTCTCCAAAACCGAGCCTGTGACACCCCCGCATTTAGGTGTCCCCCTAGGAACAATAGTTGCAGAACCCCTCTCTACAGAAGCGAAGGAGCAGAAACTGGCAAAACATATGGCAATCCAACTGAGTTTTATAGCCAAACGAGCCGAGATCATGGGAAAGAAGTCTTCTTCTAAAGCCTAGGCCTCTACCCCATAAGCAAAGAAGAGGAAAACTGCAGAAGGCACCTCTACAAGCATTACAGAAACTCAACCTTCACCTCCTCATGCCACAGAAGTTGGCTCCTCTGCTCCACCCTCTTCTCAAAAACAAAAGAAGAAAAGGAAATCAAAACCCACAGAAGGAGGGGCACCAAAACCCAAGAGGAGGAAGACCAAAAAGAAGCCTGGGAAACCACTTGATCAAATGGTTACCATCGCAGAAGAGGCAGCTGAAGAAGTTGTTGAAGAAGAGGTCGAAGAAACTGCAGAGGAAGGGACTGCAGAAGAAGAAATTGCAGAAGAGGGATATCAATCACCTTATCAATCCCCAGATCGCTTCGCTCATCAAGGTAGCTTAAACGATTTCCTTCAACACCCTGATTTTGCTGACACCCTAAATACAGCTGGGTGGAATGCACCACCACTTGACCACCACACCACAGAAGAACAAGAATTCTCTATCTCTGGCGTTGATACAAATCTGCAAGATGATGACCAAACCCCCAGAGATTAACCGGCTGAAATTCCAAACATTCTATAGAACCCCTTCATCCAACAGGGATTGAACGTCCACAGAAGGAGTCCAACCCCAGCTTCAGAAGAAGGTATAGAAGAAATAGATATGTCTGATGATGCCACTAGGGAAAGGATTAGGCTACAAGCAGAAGCTGAGTGGAATAAAGATGAGGTTACAGAAGCTTTAGATAGAATGGGAGGAAAAGAAAAAGAAAAAGAAAAAGATGTCGTAGAAGTAGAAGGCACACATCCCTCACCCCCTCCCAGTGGAACCCACACATCTAACTCCGCCGGTCTAGCTGCAGAAGGAGTTATTGAAAAATAGTCGCACAACTCGATCCATACCAGAACCAAACAGCCAGAGGTCACTCTTTCGATTTCTGCGCCCACAAAAACCGGTGAATCCATTCCTAGGGAGTCTCCTCAGAGAGACTCACCTATAGTCCATGATCCATCGCCCCAGATCACACCAGAACACCCTACAGAGGAATTCGTTTCCTCTGCCACGCACAATTTAGGGCCAAAACTTCTTTCAGAGAGAAGTAGTGAGCACAAAGACGAAGAGACTATAGACAAGTCTCCAAGTCAACAGAAGAACATTCTGATACCCACCTCTGGAGTGGATTTGGACACTGTTCTTCGCAGAACTTCTGTAGAGATTGAAACTCTTGTTTCTTCTCGAAGATCAGATGGAAATCCTTCCACCCCCAATGTACAAACAAGGGTGAACGAAGGTGTCCCAGGAGCAGGGACTCACTCTGGAGACGAATGTGTTCCTCTAGAGGTTACTACAGGAACACAAGTATCAAGGGATGAGTTCCAAACCCTTGTCACCTCTGTGAACCAAACCATGAAATAATTGCAAAGCTCTTTCAATTCTTTTGCAGAGACAACATCGACGGCCTTACTAAATCTGAAATTCGCCATTACTCAGATGAAGTCTTCTGCTGAAACAACTACCACTTCTGCCGCCAAAGAACTCGGGAAAGCCGCAACTTCTGCGTTCAAGGAATCAATCAAACATTTCCTTGAACAAATGAACAACCTATCCAACAAAGCAAAGGGCATTACACCTGCAGATCTACCGAAGGCCCTGAAACACGTACAAGAAGAAGCAATGCGCAACACTGTACTGATGCAGCCTAAAGACTACATGACCAGAGCACAACTAACAGAGCTCGGGCAGAATGTGATAAACCAGGTCAAAGAAGTCATCCTCTCCTTCACTACTGCAAATGCCAACTACGTTAAAGAGTTCAGAGAAAGTGTCGGCAAAATGCGCTTCAAGACAGAAGCAGAGCTTGCAATTCTATTCGGCCTCTGTGATGATGTATGCGCAAAGTTGATGGCCGCAAGAGCAGAACTACCAAAGAAACCCAAACCTTCTTGTAGAGCAGAGGGTACTTCTGATAAGGGTCAGGATGACTCTGATGATGACCACCCTGGTCCATCAGATCATCCTGAGGGGGAGAATACAAGGGAGAAAGCTACGAGCAGAGGAATTCCAGCTCCACCAATAGCCGCAGAACCCATCAACCAAGCCCCTCCAAAACAAACCCAAATACAAACTCAACAGACCACAGAGACAACACCCATCTCTGTGGAATCAACTGCTAAAGAAACCCTTGTACCAGAAACTGCTCAAAAGACCACATAGGCAACAACCACCCATGTGGTAATCATCTTGGAAGAAAGTCCAACAAATCAACAACCCGGAGGAACAGAAGCTCAAAAGACCACAGAGGAAACACCCACCTCTGTGAAATTGCCTACAATGTCTGGAGTAGATGCTCAACATTTGTCATCCTCTTCAGAAGAAGATCTTCCCTCCCCAACTACAAAACCAACAGAAAAACCCCAATCCATCCCAAAAAGAAAGTCTATTGCCCACAAACTAAAAAGAGCAAAGTCCTCTGCTTCTTCTGTTCTAAGAAATATGCACAACACAATGACTGAACGAATGGCGCAAAGAGCAGAAGAAAGACATAGGTTTACAACATCTTTCCGAATGGCAAGAAGATTCGACATTCCTCAATCCACATAAACCGAGCTCACAGAAGAAGTCACAAAAGAACCTCCAACAGAGGTTATAGAGCCAATCAAGCCAACAGAACCAACGCCACAAAAGTCCTCTCAAACACAAGTGTCAAAACCTACAGAGGCAACACCCATCATTCCAACAGAAGCGCCAACACCCAAACCTACAGAGGTAACATGTTCTGAACCTCCAAAGGCCAAAGACAAGGGAAAGGCGAAACTGACAGAAGAGCCCAAGAAAAAGAAATCTTTGCCCAAGCCTACAAGGAAATTAATGAAGAGCGCCTTTGATGCCTTCCAAACTCCAAAACCTGAAGAAGAGGACTGGGCATATGGATTGAAGCCTCTGTCAGACATTCCACTAACAGGTAGAGCTGCAGAAGTTGTTCGACAGATGAAGAGTCTCAGAAGACAAGTACCACCACCTGGTCCAACACACGAAGAAATGGAACAAGTGGTATACAAATACCTCTACAAACAACCCTTTCAGACCAATCATCCAACATATCACGTTAGAGAACCAGAGATCAGAGAAGAATTTGAGAACATTTTCACCAGAACAAAGCCAAGAACAAGAGCAGAAGTCTTCAAAATCAAAAAGGTAATCTTCTGTAGGTACTCCTTTACAAGAACCTATCCAAGGGTCACGTACAATCTTTACAGAGTCAGAAGGGTAAACAATTCAGAAACCACCTTCGCTGATGATGACCTAAGGAATCTAAATCCCTATGATCTACCTGATCTTTTGCAATGGACGAAGGACAACTACAACACAGAGCCAAACACCAGAGCCTATCAAGTGTTGAGAAAAGCAATGAGGGAAAGGCTTCTGATCTACAGTTTGACAGACTTTCAGCTAGGAAAGGATCTTGGTCTCAAACATCTGAACCTTCGACCACCAGAGGATCGTTGCCCACCTGACGCTGTGCCCAACTCAATCATTACAGAACCAAGGTTTGGGTTAGTATTTCAAAACCCACAAGGCGAAGTCAAACTTTTTGTGACCATGGACTGTCAAAAGTACGCAACCAGTACTCTGAACATGTTCAGAGCAAACCTTGTAAAATACAGAGATACCGAGAAAATGGATAGAGACGCTGCATATGCTTTCATCAGAGAGATTGATGCTACAATCCGATTAAGAGAACTCTGCGTCAGTTTCTACAATGTGATCAGAGAAGTCGGAAGAGACAACAGAAGCTACAACGATTTCAAAGACGCCAACATCTGATTCTCAAACAAAATCTCTACAAACCATTTTCAGTTTATCTTTCATAATACTTAAATGTAAAATGCTTCTGGCATATTTCTGAATGAAAGAACTTTCGAGGTCTTGTTTAACCTCTGTCTTATCTAACTTAGCCTAAAGTACTTCAATGTCAATTTTTTATTTTTCACTACTTAGGGGGAGATTGTTAGCTTCAATCTTCCTAATCATAGAAGTATTTAGAAGTAGTGAAAAATAGGCTAAGTAAAGAAAGCCTCTTACAGAGGCTCTGCCACTTCCGAAGGATCAAGGTCAAGAAGCTACAGAAGCTACAGAGGTGTTTCTACAGAACCTCAGTCTTACACACAAAGAAGACCAAGACTCGGAACTCGGTGAAGACTGCTCTACAGAAGACCAGACCTCAGAACCTCTGTAACCCTTTACAGAGCCTCTGTGGTTTACGATAAAGACTTGGAAGATATTTTATATCTTGCTACTGTTACTGGATCCGTTCATCAACTTGCATGGTAGCATGCCCTGTCAAACCTCAACACGCGTCAAGCTCTGAATGGACTCAATAGGGCTTAGTACAATATAGACGTCTGCGACATTAAATGCAATACAGCACGTACAACTGTTCATGCCATCCATTCTACTGTTCATGCCGTCCGATCAACAGTAGCTCATGCTTTATGGTCCCCTAGAGTAGTATAAAAGGAAGTCTCTTGTTGAGATCTTCCTTAACAGTCTTAACAATCTTAAGAACTTAACGAAGAATCTGAGTTTCATGCTTATGCTTTATATTGTCAAACCTGTTTAGCATTACACTCTCTCACACACACCAAACAGTTCTAAATATGTTCTTGGTATTCTTATTATATATAGAACGACATTTTGTTCTTAAAATACTGTTTCTTTATATTGTGTGTTCTAAAATCTATCAAACATATCTGTTAGTTCTTTAAATACGCTTCCGCATCAAACATAAACTCGAACTAATAGATCTGCTAATCTTGTCTAAGCAAAACGGGAACCAACAAAAAGGCGAAAAGTCTCTGAGAAGCTCACCAGAGGAAACCTCTGAAGATGATAAATGTGTGGTTTGAAAACACAGATCTATCCTCTTCAGTCTCTGTCAAAAGAGAATCCAAACCTAAGAAATATCTGAAAACTCAAGATCAGATAGGAATCTTCAAGTTTGGTGACCCCGAGACTCAATCCCAGGTTGCCTTTGTCTGCACTATATATTTTGAGAAGAAACTATCGGCAGAGGCACCTGAATTCCTGCCTACTTCAACAGAAGAAAAACTGACTCATATTTCTGAAAAGGAATTATTGGAAATCGGTGAAAACAATTTTTATGAATGCCCCGGTGTAATACCCCGGGTAAGTTCGTTAGTTAAATCCTAATTCCGTTAAATCTAGTTAACTTTATAAAACGAGGTTTAGGGTAAGTTTGGGTAAATAATAAGTTAAAGGGGTGTTGGACATTAGTGAATAGTGCAAGGTTTAAATGGTAAAATGGGATTTGATATTATCCCCTTAGGATCTCAGATATTTCAATAATCAGAAATATCAGTGTGTGAGTGTGTGTTTGTAGACGAGAAGAAGCAGAAGAAGAGTTCGTACGGTTAAGGTTTCAATTGGCTTGGTTGGAAGCGATTTGGAGGTATGTCCTTTATGTTTTATGTTTATAATCAGTAGTATTAGACTTCTATCGGATTAGAATGTTTAAATTGTAGTTGTATAGGTTTAATTTGGATCTGAGAAATTGGAACCGACTGTGTTCTTGAGAGTCCCGGGGAAGTCCCGGTAGACTCCCGGTCCGGTATTATCGACTCCCGGTAGTATAGAGTCCCGGTATAGTCAACTCCCGGTAACGACAAGACCCGGTAATACCAACTCCCGGTACTGGAGTCCCGGTACTGGAGAGTCCCGGTACTGGAGAGTCCCGGTACAGTGGAGTCACGGTACAGTAAGTTTTGGTAGTTTTGGTAGTGTCCGGATATAGTTTCTAATTGTATTTTTGGATTAAGTTGCTCCGCAAGGGCGTTGCCCCTTGACCCCATCCGCTATCCGGGTAGCGGAACCCCCGTGATAAGTCGCTGAAGGGAGAGCTGCTGAGGATAAGATTTTAGTAGGCTTTATGTGTTTGACTAGTAAGGCGATATTTGTATTTAATTTGTTACAGATTCTGTGGATTTGGATTGAAAGACTAAATCTTTTGGAGAAAAGCTTGGAAGTGTTTATGGATAAGCGATCGAGGTGAGTTTTGCTTTAAAACGTTTTGAACTGGGATACATATATATGTGTATATATATATATATATGAGATGATTATGTGGTAGGAATATGATTATGTGTACATAAATGACAATATGATGTAATGAGATATATATTGTATTTATATAAGCTTTGCACTACACGAGTGCACTTGTTGCCGGGTTCCGGTTTGCGGACCGGTGTGTAGCCGGGTTCCGGTGTACGGACCGGTGAGTAGTCGGGTTCCGGTGTGCGGACCGACGGGTAGCCGGGTTCCGGTGAGCGGACCGGTTGTTGGTTTATTAGTTGGCTTGCTACCAACTAATATGGCCATTTGTGGAGGAATAAGGTGAATGAGATGTACACGATGCACGAGTCTGGATTGGTATTTAAATACGTGTGGTATGTTTATATTTTACGAAAGGATTACCAAAGGTTTATCTAAACTATTTTGATACAAAGGATTTACATAAAAGGTTTTATAATGATTTTGGAAAGGACCGGGATTAACTCACTAGACCCGTTTGGTCTAACCCTCATTTTGTTTTCAAAAATATGTTTTCCAGGTCGAGGAAATGATAGCGGCAAAGGAAAGGATAAGGTGTAGGCTGCCTTCGTGGACCGATGTTGATTAGGAAGATGTTATGTATTTTGTAGTTTCAAGACTAATGAGACTGTACTTGGTTTGTTATGTAACTTTTGTTGTAAATCAATGATATGTATGCATGTTATGTTATATGATGTATGTTATGGGACTTGGGAAGTTACACCCGGTACTTCCAATAATAGCCAAAATCTCTGTGAGGAAACCTCGATGAAAACTTCTGTTGACTTAGAAGATATCCCCGAAAGAAAGGAATAAAGCGAGTATAGCACTTGCTCAGAAAATCCAGCCTCTGTCGACAGAGATCTAAGTGACTCAACCTCTGTATATGAGGACGACTCATCCTCTGACGATTCTGAGACTGATTCAATTGAATCAGAAATAGTTCCTCGTGAAGCAGAGGGACTTAAACTTCCCTCTAAGATTCTTAACAGAACAATTACTCCTAAGGAGAAAATCACAAGTGCTCCTATTTGCCCGGATCTTGTGGACAAATGTGTACAAACTAAAACCTCTCTGGAGCTTGAGAAAATCAAACCTTGAAAAGGAAAAATCCTCTCTCTATTCAAAAGAAGATAAACCTTTTGGACGTTCCAAAGAAAAATTAACTTGGCAACAAAAAGGTAAGTGGGTTGATAATAACAAGTCTTTTGCTTATGTGACAGTGAAACCTGCAGAAGTTCTCTACAGAAGAAAGGGTCCACAGAAGGCTACTCCAACCAGAGAATTTTCAAAACAACAATCTAGTCAACATAGGTCTTTTTGTAATAAGAAGTCTAGTGCTAGGGTAGATTGTAAAAATAAAGCCTCTGTACCCTGTTTTAATGTTTTCAATGAAAAGTTCAAGCAAATCTCTTCGCAAATTAATTACTGTCATTGTTTTGATCTTATGTTTCAATTAAACCAACATTTCTCAAGTCCTCATTGTTTTCCTCTCTTTGCCAGAAGAAGTCGGGTAATGAACGCTATGGAAGAGATGATCGAGGAAGAGAAGGGTTAAATGAAAGGAACGACAGAGGTAGCGACCAACAAAGGTCGACTGATTGAGGTGGTGACCGACAGAGGTCAGACGATAAAGTTGGAAACACTCCACAGAACCATGTATGTTATAATTGTGGTAAGCAAGGTCACTACGCCAATGAATGTAGAACTGAAAGAGGTGGTGACCGACAGAGGTCGGACGACAGAGCTGGCAACGGTTCCCAGAACCAAGGATGTTTTAACTGTGGCAAGTCAGGTCATTATGCCGCTGACTGCAGGAGCAAATCAAACCGCCCACAGAGGGACTTTGCTTACTACAAAAACAAAGCGGAGTTTTATGCTCAGAAGTCGCTAATGGTGAATCAGGAGAACTGGATGTCAGACGAATCATCTGATGAAGGCGACAAAAACGCCTTGTTCTGTGGAATGGCAGAGGTCAGCTCATCCAACTCCGATAGTGAGGTATCCACTTCTGACTCTAACTCTAGTCAAGCAGAAGCTGATTTGCTCAAACTAAACATTGAATACACAGAACTTAAAAAGACCTGCGAAAGTATTCAAAAGAAGCTTACCTTCTTTGAGAGAGAAGCTAGACTTCTCACTCAAGAAAAGGCTAAAATCTTTCAAGAAAAGGCTAAAATCATTCAAGAAAAGGAAGAAATTGAAACAAATTGAAACAAATTGGAACAAACACCTAAATCCCTTGACAGAAAATATTTCTGAACTTAAGTCTGCATTAAAAACAAAATCTAAAGAACTACTGGACGTTGAGACCGACAGAATGAATATTCTAGCTCTTAAACATTATTTTCAAAAAGAAAGAGAAGTCCTCTGTCAAGATTTACTCAGAAGAGATCTTTTAATTAAGAAATACCAAGATGCACAGAAGGTATACGAGAAAATTAACACAAAAATAGATAGACGGGGAATTGGCTTCTGTAATATAGATCCATACACCGGAAACAAAAGAAACAAATCTCTGTCATCTCTATTTCTCACTGGAAGTACAAGAAAACTTGGTTTTCCAAATCTACTCTCTGTTAGCAAAAAGCGAAAAGTCTCTGGGGAACCTCACATGAGGAAACCTCTGAAGATGACAAATGTGTGGTTTGAAAACACAGATTTGTCACCTTCAATCTCTGTCAAAAGAGAATCCAAACCTAAGAAATATCTGAAAACTCAAGATCAGATAGGAATCTTCAAGTTTGGTAAACCCGAGACTCAAACACAGGTTTCCTTTATCTGCATGATAAACTCTGAAAAGAAATTATCGGAGAGGCTCCTGAGTTCAAGCCTAACGTTTCAGATGAAAAAGAGTTGATAGAAATCGGGAAAAACAACTTTTTCGAAAACTTTTGTACACCTTATGTCGATCAAAATCTCTCTGAAGAAACCATATCAGATACTTCTGTTGACTTAGAAGATAGTCCCTTAGAAAAGGAAGAAAGCGAGTATGGCACATGCTCTGAAAGTCCAGCCTCTGTGGAAAGAGAACTAAGTGACTCAACCTCTGTATATGAGGATGATTCATCCTCTGACGAATCTGAGACTGACTCTAAGTCAGAGATAGGACCTTGTGACACAGAGGATTTTAAACTACCCTCTGGAGTTCTTAACAGAACTATTCCACCCAAGGAGAAAATCACAAGAGTTCCTATATGTCCAGACTTTTTGGACATGTGTATACAAGCCAAAACCTCTCTTGAGCTTGAGAAGATTAAAAAACAAAAGGCTCTGTTTTCTCAAAATCCAACAAGTTCAAAGATTTTAAAATCCTTGAGGCCTATTAAAGAAAAACTAACATGGCAACAGAAGGTTAAATGGGCTAAAAATGACAAATCTTTTTCTTCTGTGACAGTGAAACCATCAGAAGTTCACCACAGAAGGGGTTCACAGAAGGCTGCTCTCAACCAAGGATTTTGCAAACAACAATCTAGCCTACATAGGTCTTCTTGTAATAGGAAGTCAAATGTTAGGATAGAATGTAATGCCTCTGTGCCCCCATTTAATGTTTTCAATGAAAAGTTCAAGCAAATCTCTTCGCACATTCATTATTGTCATTGTTTTGATCTCATGTATCGATTAAATCAACACTTCTCAAGTCCACACTGTTTCCTCTCTACACCCAAAAAGAACACTAAATTAAAGGGTAAGAAGAAACAAAATGGTTCTTCAAAAGAAGCTAAAACCAAATCCAAGAATGCTAAGGCAAACTTGAAGTCCCCTAACAAAGCTGGACCAATTTGGACATGGGTACCTAAAACTCTCTAATTGTCTTGCAGAAGCAGTATGTGCCAATCTGGTATCTTGACTCCGGATGCTCGAGGCACATGACTGGCGACAGAGGTATACTATCCTCCTACAAAGATAAACTCGATGCAGGATCTGTGACCTTTGGTGACAACAAGAAGGGGTATATAAAAGGCTACGGAGTCATTAAGAAGGAAAACCTGACCGTATGCAAAGTTGCATATGTGGATGGCCTTAAGCACAATCTTCTCAGTGTTAGCCAACTCTGCGATACGGGTTTCGACGTAATGTTCAAAAAAACCTTCTATTCTCTACAAGGTGAGGACATAGGAGTCGAATTTCTGCGAGCCAAACGAAGAGGCGATCTCTACCTCATGAACTTCTGTGCCAAGAACAAGAAGGACAAGCTCTGCCTTGTTGCCTGTAAAAGCGAAGAAGCCTGGTTATGGCATAACAGGTTCTATCATCTAAACTTTCACACTCTAGATAAGCTTGTTAAACTCGATCTAGTCAAGGGTCTCCCAAATGTCAAGTTTAATAAAGATCATTTATGCTCTGCTTGCGAAATGGGAAAACTCAAAAGAGCTTCCCATAAAGGCAAAACTGATATATCTTGCACTAGGCCTCTGTACATGCTTCATGTCTACCTCTGCGGTCCCATTGCTACACAGAGCCTAGGTGGCAAGAAATATATACTTGTTCTGATCGATGAATATTCAAGATTTACATGGGTTGAATTTGTCAGAAAGAAATCAGATGTTCCAAACGTTCTGATAAATTTAATGAAAAGAATCCAAGTTCTATATTAGTGCAGGATTCAGAAACTAAGAAGCGACAATGGCACAGAATTCAAAAACTCTGTCATTGAAGCCTATCTTACAGAAGAAGGCATTTCACAGAACTTCTCTGCTGCACGCACCCCATAACAGAACGGCGTGGTTGAGCGAAAGAGCCGCACGCTTGTGGAGGCTGCAAGAACTATGCTGACAGCATGTGGATTACCAATGTCTTTTTGGGCAGAAGCAGTGTCAACCGCGTGCTACATCCAAAATTGATCAACCATTGTAAAGACGCACATCAAGACACCTTATCATTTGATCAACAAAAGGCGACCAAACATCAAATTCTTTCATGTATTTGGATGCAAGTGCTTTGTCTTAAATGATAGAGAAGCAAGAGGAAAGTTTGAGGTGAAAGCAGATGAAGGAAAGTTCATAGGATACTCTGCCACTTCAAAAGCTTACAGAGTGTACCTTCTGAAGTCTTGATCCATCGTAGAAAGCATCAATGTATCTTTTGACGATTCCTTTCAAAAGACTTCTAAACAAGTCAGTTCAGAACTCGGTTTACAAAAAGAATCCTCTGGCATCTCAAAAACAAGAGAAGAAGACTTAAATCTTCTAGTTGAAGAGATGTTCCATGATGATATTGATCCCTATGCTGGAGACGGCAGAGCCTCTGAGAGAAACATCTTCTGCAAAACAGACTGAGTCAGGTATCTCTCTAACTGGTCCATTAAATACTTCATCCTCTTCTGTAAATCATACAGATGCACATGCTGAGGGGGAGCGAATAGAAGCTGAAGATAACACAACCAAGGACTCAACCACATAGGCTCCTGAAATACCTACTCCAGCGACTACAGAGGAATCAATACCAGAGGAAAACGAAGACTCAGTCTCTACTTCCTCAGAGGAACAAATTCCAACTCTCATTCCAATCCTACCACAAGCTGAAGAATCAAGCATAAGCACAGAAGTACCAACAACAACAGAGGTTGCACCAGAACCGCAGTGTGCAACCACAGGGGTTAATCTTGATGACTCAAATGACCAACTTCCAAGAACAACACAGTGGACGAAAAGCCATCCTCCAAGCCTTATAATTGGTGATCCCTCTGAAAAGGTCAAAACAAGATCAGCCACTGCTAATTTTTGTTTCTTTACAAATTTTATCAGTGTGATCGAGCCAAAAAGAATCTCTGAAGCCCTAGATGATCCAAACTGGGTAGATGCTATGCAAAAAGAGCTTCTACAGTTTGAGAGAAACAAGGTATGGACCCTAGTACCTCTGCCACGAGGGAAACAAGCAATAGGGAAAAAATGAGTCTTCAGAAACAAAAAGGACGAGGATGGGGTGGTCATTAGAAACAAAGCAAGATTGGTGGCCAAGGGATATCGCCAAGAAGAAGGCATTGATTATGATGAAACTTTTGCCCCTGTCGCACGGCTCGAAGCAATAAGGATCTTCTTAGCCTTCGTTGCCCACAGAGGTTTCAAAGTGCTTCAAATGGATGTAAAATCTGCTTTTCTGAATGGTGAAATCCAAGAAGAAGTATATGTCCAGCAGCCACCAGGGTTTGAAAGTTCCATGTACCCAAAATACGTATACTACCTCGACAAAGCTCTGTATGGACTGAAACAGGTGTCACACCCCGCTAAAGCGGAAATACGGGATGTCACAGCTAAAGATTTCATTGCGTAAGGTAGAAGACAACACACAATCGTCATAGCATAAAAAGTTTAAAAAAGATACATCTTGTTCCAAAAATATAAAATTTGTCCAATACATAATTTGACATGATAAGGAAAGACGTGTTGAATGCAGCTACTTGAGGTGCCTTTTAAGGTTCCAATCTTACTTGCTATTTCCTGAAAAGCATGTAAATGGGAGGGTCAACTATAAAATAGTTGGTGAGATCACAGGTTTAATGAGTACAACACAGTTTGTCATCGAAATAGTTTATAAACCACACAAGTGGATAAGTCAACCGGTTATAGAAAACAGTTTTAATCCGCACAAGTGGGTAAGTCAAAATAGTTTAAATCCGCACAAGTGGGTAAGTCAAAATAGTTTAAATCCGCACAAGTTGGTAAGTCAAAATAGTTTAAATCCGCACAAGTGGGTAAGTCAAAATAGTTTAAATCCGCACAAGTGGGTAAGCCAAAATAGTTTAAATCCGCACAAGGGATAATCAAAATAGTTTAAATCCGCACAAGTGGATTTTGTAAAGTGATTTAAATCCGCATAAGTGGATAAATCAAAGCAGTTGAAATCCGTACAAATGGGTAAAACAACCGGTCGTAAAATAGTTTTAAATCCACACAAGTGGAAAAAAATTCATTTGTCAGCATGCGCAAGGTACAGTATTGTATGCAGTTACATGTTAAAGTAATGAGCCACTACCCAAACCTACTGACTGTATCACGCCGCGTACGTCCTACCTCAGCGGTGGGTATCATTCCATATGGTTAAGACCAATTAGACACATGTTCAGTCCTACCTCAGCGGTGGGTATCATTCCACATGGGTAAGACCATTTAGACACATGTTCGGTTCTACCTCGGCGGTGGGTATCATTCCACATGGGTAAAACCATTTAACGTTATATTCAGTCCTACCTCAGCGGTGGGTTTCATTCCACGTGGGTAAGACCATTTAGACATATATTCAGTTCTACCTCAGCTTTGGGTATCATTCCACATGGGTAAAACCATTTAACGTTATCCATAATATATCAAGCGGCTCGCAAAATGTGCTAATGGGTAATGTAAAATCACCGGGGACTTAATAGCAAAACTCAGAATCAACTAACATAAGCATACATACCATAGCGCATAAGTATACGGAGAAAATATTCAGTATTATAAATAAACAGTGAAATCGATGCGTAATAGAATCGGTGCGTAAAATAATTGTACTAACGACATGCTTTTCACCCCAAAATATGTAAAACATTGAAAAAGGGGATGTGAACTCACATGATAAGCGATAGAATCCGGGAATCTCCCACAAGTACTCCGAGATGATCCTACTTCAAACCTATGAACGTAAGGTCACTAGTGAGTTCTCAACCTCGAAGGTTCGGTACTAACTATCCAAATCGTCATAAAATGCCTTGTTGTGTTTTAATATTATAACGTAATAAACGTATACATTGTTCTTGTTGGATTAAAGTTTCCGCAATTTCGTCACATTAAGTAACGAAAAGGGTTTTAAAGAACATAAACATATATAGTACATATATATGTATAAACCGAAATTTTATCGTAAGAACGATAAGATTTGAAGGGTTTTGAATGTAAAGACAATATTTAAGTGCATAAATATATAGGTATAGTATATATTTATATTCCACGATTTCATCATAAAATGATGAAATGGGATCAAGAATATATAAAATGCAAAAACATATATAAATATATTATATATATGTATATTCCACAATTTCATCAAAAATGATGAAAAGGGATAAAGAATAAATAATGTGCATAAATAAAATGCATAAATAAAATGTGAGTATAAGATATACATATATATTCCAATTAGTTCAATGAGTTAGGAAACTTTTAGCGTCAGTTTCATAATTGTTGGAAGAGTCTAAGTACATGAAATAATATAAGATGTAAAACCTGACAGAAGACTTTACTGTCAGTGCATGGATTTTGTGAGGACTGTTTGGTAAATAAATTCTTTGGGTTTTTGAGTGAAACCACTTGGGTTTGAATCTTAACACATACAAATGATTTCCAGAAAACGAATCACTCCATTTGGAGTTATATTGAGTGAGATATGACCCTTTGAAGTGGAGGGTGGAATTTGGCAGAAATCTGTCAAACCACACTTTGTGCATGTGCTCACATGTTGACTTATTAACCAAAATTCTTATTCTTTTGCATGCACAATCCGATTTGACTCTCTTCCATACACTTATTTTCAGTTCCCAAAACACATTTTGATCCAATTAAAATGCATGCAAGTTACCTATCAACTCAACTTTTATAACATCTTGTAAAAGACCCATTTTGGAAAAGGTTGATGTTCTTGCCAAGAACATCAACATGCAACTTAAAATTGTGCATCTTTAGCTCATGCATGTTTGTTTAAGTATGTTTTTAGTGGATTTCAAAGACTTACTCATAAAATTCTTGAATAAAAGATTATGGATTTCTCTAGAAAACTACATGCATGTGTTTAAAATGTTCATCTTTGGTCTTAACTTAGGTTTGATTTTGGATTCACCATCTTTCTACTAACAAAAAGATGTTAGATGGTAAATCTACAAACATTAAGACATAGTAAAGATGGTTTTTAAAGTTATAAAGAAAGTGTAGAAAAGATGAAGATCATTCATAAAATGCAAGAAAGTTGAAAAAGATTTAAAAGAGTGTGTGTGGATTTCACCCAACACACTTGTTTTTACTTTTGATTATCTTGAACTCTTGAAGAAATGCAATTTATGGACTGGAGTTGGGATGAAGATATGAAGATTTGAAGATGAACACTTGAAGATTTGAAGATGGAGAGAGAAAGAGTGATGGCTAGTGAGAGAGTGAGATGAGAGAATGATTCAAAATTGTGAAGTGAAGTATTTATTTTATGGAATTTGAGAGAGGGGGGGGGGGGGGGTGTGATAAAAATAAATTGTCAAATCTTGTCTTTTTGATTAAAATTTAAAATACAAGTATTTTCTTAATAATTAAAATACAAAATAATTATATATAAAATAAAGTATTTATATATAATATGATTGAAATACATAAATTATCAACTACATAAATATTTGTAGTATAAATGTAGGTTAAATTGACATTTTATGAGATTTATAGATAATTTTCCTAATTCAAGGATTTCTTAGGCAAAATTTCTCGAATTTTCCTATCGTACCGCGTTTGCTGCTAAAATTGCACTGTGTGAACTATGTCATGAGAAAATGAGGTATCCAGTGTAGTTCTAACCTGAGGTGTAAATTTGACAGTTGTCACAGTCTCCCCCTGTTAAAAGAATTTCGTCCCGAAATTCAAGTGTTACTAGCTTTAACAGGTTTGCTAGCAAGGAGATTAGGATACTTATTAATTGTGTAATCCTCTCATTCCCAAGTGTACTCAGGCCCACGCCTTGTGTTCCAATGGACTTTTACTATCGGGATTTTGCTTCGCTTAAGACGCTTGGATTCCCTATCGGGTGTCTCCAGTCTCTAACCAACAAAGTGGTGATCGACACTTGCGTCCATACAGAGCTTCATATGGTGTACACTGAATACTAGGGTGATAGCTATTGCTATAAGAAAACTTGACCAAAGGTAAGTGATTATTCCAACTTCCTCCGAAGTCTAAAACGCATGCCGAAGCATGTCTTCTAACGTTTGAATAGTTTGTTCACTTTGCCCATCTGTTTGAGGATGGTAGGCAGTACTCAATTTCAATTGCGTACCCAACACTCTTTGGAGTGACTGTCAAAAACGAAATATGAAACGGCTATCTCTATCTGATGTGATGGAATTGGGACTCCATGACGTGTAACAATTTCCTTGATGTAGATCTGAGCAAGCTTTTCCATCTTATAATCTTCCCTAATCGGTAGGAAATGTGCAGATTTCGTGAATCGGTTTACTATAACCCAAATCGAGTCGTGCCCTTTGGCAGTTCTCGGGAGTTTGGTTATAAAGTCCATAGTGATTTGCTCCCATTTCCACTTGGGAATCTCTGGTTGTTGTAACAGTCCCGATGGCTTTTGATGAACAGCCTTGACTTTTGCACATGTTATGCATTTTCCTACATATATGGCAATATCCTTCTTCATTCCTGGCCACCAATAATATTCCCTTAAATCCTTGTACATCTTATCCGCTCCTGGATGGATTGAATACTTAGATTTATGAGTCTCCTCCAAAATCATTTCCCGTAGGTTTCCAGCCTTTGGGATCCAGACTCTGCCCTTAAAGTAACGCACTCCATCACCCTTAGTTTTAAATCTAGTCTTTAAATCATGAAGGGTCTCGTCCTTCAAGTTTTCCGTTTTCATTGTATGGACCTGAGCTTTTGAATTCGAGTCTTTAACCTAGTTTGTACCAGCGCTCCCAATGCTCGTACTCGCGAAGGTTTCACCATTTCCTTTCTACTCAGGGCATCGGCTACCACTTTGGCCTTACCTGGGTGGTAACGTATCTCATAATTGTAAACGCTGAGTAATTCCACCAATCTTCTTTGCCTTATATTAAGAATTTTCCGGTCTAGGATGTGCTGAAGACTCTTATGGTCTATGAAAATAGTGCACTTAGTGTCATATAGATAATGTCTCCATATCTTAAGACCGAATACCACCGCTCCGAATTCCAAGTCGTGTGTGGTATAGTTCATCTTATGAACTTTTAATTGTCTCGAGGCGTATGCTATCACCTTATCATTTGGCATCAATACACAACCTAATCCTTGATGTGATGCGTCACAATACACCACAAAGTTATCGGTTCCTTCCGATAACGCTAGAATCGGTGTATTGCACAGCTTTTTCTTCAATAGTTGGAACGCCTCCTTTTGCGGTTCTCCCCAAATAAATTTCCTATCCTTTTGGGTCAGTGCTGTGAGTGGTTTAGAAATTTTTGAGAAGTTCTCGATAAATCGCCTATAATAACCAGCCAAACCCAGAAATTGACAATTTCCGTTGGGATCTTTGGAGCTTCCCATTTCTTAACGGCTTCCACTTTTAGCCGGGTCCACGTTTAATTCCTTTCTCTCCAATTACGTGACCAAGAAAGTGTACTCTCTAATCCAAAATTCGCACTTTGAGAATTTGGCGTACGGTTTCTGTTCCTTAAGAAGTTCTAAGATTAATCTTAAATGCTGCTCGTGATCATCCTTACTTCGAGAGTAGATCAAAATGTCATCTATAAACACGAGCACAAACATGCCAAGGTATGGTCTACATACTCTATTCATCAGGTCCATAAACACAGCTGGCACGTTTGTCAATCCGAATGGCATGACTAAAAACTCGCAGAGTCCATATCATGTCCTAAAAGCTGTCTTAGGAATGTCCTCCTCACGGACTCTTAATTGGTGATAACCTGATCGAAGATCAATCATTGAGACATAGGTTGTACCTTGCAATTGGTCGAACAAATCATCTGTTCGAGGAAGAGGATATCGATTCTTGATCGTCAACTTATGCAGATCCCTATAATCGATGCTCATTCGAAACGATCCATCCTTCTTCTTGACGAAGAGAATCGAGGCTCCCAGGGTGATGAACTTGGTCAAATGAATCCCTCATCTAGAAGTTCTTGAAGTTGACTTGACAACTTTTGCATTTCGGCAGGTGCTAAGTGGTATGGTGCCTTAGCTACAGGTGTTGTTCTAGGTATGAGATCAATCTGAAATTCCATTTGTCTAAACGGGGAAAGTCCAGGAAAATCGTTAGAGAACACCTCCGGGTGATCCTTCACCACAGGAATGTCTTGGATTCGCCTTTCCTCGGACTTTCTCTCGATTACTTGTGCCAAAAATACGATGCACTTCTTTCTCAAATACTTATGGACCTTCATACAAGACACTATCTTCAGGCTTTTCCCAGTTCTATCTCCTTGAACAACAAGGGTTTCTCCGCCTTGTAAGGGTAACCTGATAATCTTTTCGAAACAACTAACCTCTGCTCGGTTCCTAGATAACCAATCCATGCCTATTACTACGTCAAAACTCCCCAACTCAATAGGAATAAGATTAGATCTAAAAAGCTTATCAGCTAAGTTCAAGGTACAGCCTAAGATTACATCCTTAGCCTCTAATTCATGACCATTAGCATCCTCAATAATATAAGCATCCGACATTCTCTTAGATTCCGAGTTAATTAGTGGCCTGAATTCCAATGAAACAAAACTTCTATTCGCTCCAGTGTTAAATAATACTGATGCATGGTGGTTGGTTAGGAGAACATACCTGTCACCATATTAGGGTCACGACGTGCTTCGTCAGCTCCAATGACAAATGTCCGTCCTCGAACTTGGCCTTCTTGATTTCCCTGATTTGTTTGCCTAGCATGATTCCCACTGTTTCTATTGCTTAGCCTTTTACCGAATTCCGAGCACTTATTCCGGAAGTGATCCCGATTCCCCACTTGAAACATACCCTTTTCCAATCAATGACACTCCTTTCCATCCAACAGTACTTAGCAAAATGACTCGCTCACTTACAATTGCCACAACTTTACAGGCTCCTTCAATATAGTAGTTACATTTGCTACACTTTGGGTGTGGACCATTAAACTGCCTAGAGTCCTAAGCCTTTATTCCGAAATTTTTCACTACCTTCCTATCCGTGCTCCAGATAACATCAAGATAGAAATCCATTCCTATTTTTAGATAATACTGCTAACACAAAATTTTGATGTTCGTCAACCATCAATACCGTAGTTTTTAAATCTGATACCACCAAATACTAGAATTTACTTCAAAATACATAGTTCTTAATAACTTCAAGAAAATACTTTTCCTTTGAACCAAAAGTTTTATCAAAAGCTGCCACTATCAACTATCTTAATCAAGACCATCTCAAATACACAACTATCAAGATCATCAACACAAGCATAGCTAGCACTACTCCTCTAATCACGCATGCGAGCTCCGCCCTCAACGCGGTTTGCCTAGCCGTCGTAGCTCTTTCCAAAGCCTGGGTTAAATTATGGGACAATTGATGTACTAGTTCTACTAGTTCTGTTAAGACATGGCCTTGATGAGTTAACCTTACATGGCAACCATGCAACTCGATTGTCATCGCTCTTATGTGTTGATCTTCTGCCCATGTCATATCGGTCACTCGTCCGATTGGCACAGTGGTGATCACACGTGGCGGCTCTAGTACCTCCGGACGCTCCGTCCTAACCATCCCCCGTCTAGGAATTTGGGACGTTCCTTCTCGTCGTTTGCCCAACACGAGGCCCTCCTAGGTGTGGTTGCAAAATTTTTCCGGAGTGGGTCGTGGTAGTAATAGGGTCGGTGACACTCTTAGTTCGTCGTAGGGGTTTTATTCACTTGACACTTCTTCTTCCGACTCCGTGCTACTAGAATTTTCATCTTCCCGGATGTCGGGTGGGTTGTCTTGAGGTTGAATAGTGACGTGATCCGACACATCGGTCGAGTAAGAATTGGGAGTGTAGGATAGTAACGATGACGACATAGTGGAACTGAACCAAAAGTGTGCTTAGCAACTAATCGCATAAGTGATATGTCTATCCTATGCAATGTCTACGCTCTAAGCATGCTCCTAGAGAGTGCAAGTAAAAATCGACATACTCCTACTATAACCATTTCTAGTCTCGCATTAACCTTCCTTAACCGAACATAGGTGATCATGCTATGTTTAATTAAAGCCTGTTAATACCATTCTAGACTTAGTTATACTAGTAGTAGGTTCAGTTGTTTTCATGTCAGTTTTGGACTTTTGGTTATAGTTTGGTTTTTCTAAAGAAAGACCGGTATTCTCTATAACCTTCGGCTCTGATACCAAATCTGTCACCCCCGCTAAAGCGGAAATACGGGATGTCACAGCTAAAGATTTCATTGCGCAAGGTAGAAGACAACACACAATCGTCATAGCATAAAAAGTTTACAAAAGATACATCTTGTTCCAAAAATATAAAATTTGTCCAAAACATAATTTGATATGATAAGGAAAGACGTGTTGAATGCAGCTACTTGAGGTGCCTTCTAAGGTTCCAATCTTACTTGCTATTTCCTGAAAAGCATGTAAATGAGAGGGTCAACTATAAAATAGTTGGTGAGATCACAGGTTTAATGAGTACAACACGGTTTGTCATCGAAATAGTTTATAAACCACACAAGTGGATAAGTCAACCGGTTATAGAAAACAGTTTTAATCCGCACAAGTGGGTAAGTCAAAATAGTTTAAATCCGCACAAGTGGGTAAGTCAAAATAGTTTAAATCCGCACAAGTGGGTAAGTCAAAATAGTTTAAATTCGCACAAGGGATAATCAAAATAGTTTAAATCCGCAAAAGTGGATTTTGTAAAGTGATTTAAATCCGCATAAGTGGATAAATCAAAGCAGTTGAAATCCGTACAAATGGATAAAACAACCGGTCGTAAAATAGTTTTAAATCCGCACAAGTGGAAAAAAAATTCATTTGTCAGCATGCGCAAGGTACAGTATTGTATGTAGTTACATGTTAAAGTAATGAGCCACTACCCAAACCTACTGACTGTATCACGCCCCGTACGTCCTACCTCAGCGGTGGGTATCATTCCACATGGGTAAGACCAATTAGACACATGTTCAGTCCTACCTCAGCAGTGGGTATCATTCCACATGGGTAAGACCATTTAGACACATGTTCGGTTCTACCTCAGCGGTGGGTATCATTCCACATGGGTAAAACCATTTAACGTTATATTCAGTCCTACCTCAGCGGTGGGTATCATTCCACGTGGGTAAGACCATTTAGACATATATTCAGTTCTACCTCAGCGGTGGGTATCATTCCACATGGGTAAAACCATTTAACGTTATCCATAATATATCAAGCTGCTCGCAAAATGAGCTAATGGGTAATGTAAAATCACTGGGGACTTAATAGCAAAACTCAGAATCAACTAACATAAGCATACATACCATAGCGCATAAGTATACGGAGAAAATATTCAGTATTTTAAATAAACAGTGAAATCGATGCGTAATAGAATCGGTGCGTAAAATAATTGTAGTAACGACATGCTTTTCACCCCAAAATATGTAAAACATTGAAAAGGGGGCTGTGAACTCACATGATAAGCGATAGAATCCGGGAATCTCCCACAAGTACTCCGAGATGATCCTACTTCAAACCTATGAACGTAAGGTCACTAGTGAGTTCTCAATCTCGAAGGTTCGGTACTAACTATCCAAATCGTCATAAAATACCTTGTTGTGTTTTAATATTATAACGTAATAAACGTATACATTGTTCTTGTTGGATTAAAGTTTCCGCAATTTCGTCACATTAAGTAACGAAAAGGGTTTTAAAGAACATAAACATATATAGTACATATATATGTATAAACCGAAATTTTATCGTAAAAACGATAAGATTTGAAGGGTTTTGAATGTAAAGACAATATTTAAGTGCATAAATATATAGGTATAATATATATTTATATTCCACGATTTCATCATAAAATGATGAAATGGGATCAAGAATATATAAAATGCAAAAACATATATAAATATATTATATATATGTATATTCCACAATTTCATCAAAAATGATGAAAAGGGATAAAGAATAAATAATGTGCATAAATAAAATGCATAAATAAAATGTGAGTATAAGATATACATATATATTCCACTATTTCATCATAAAATGATGAAATGGGATTTGAAGTTAGTCCTTAATAATAGTAAGAATTTGTCCTTTGCTGTCCATAATTTGATGTCATTTTGTGTCCAACTTTGGGTAACTTCCAGGTACAATTTGGTCATGAAACTTTATGTCCAATTAGTTCAATGAGTTAGGAAACTTTTGGAATCAGTGTCATAATTTTTGGAAGAGTCTAAGTACATGAATTAATATACGATGTAAAACCTGACAGAAGACTTTACTGTTTGTGCACGGATTTTGTGAGGACTGTTTGGTAAATAAATTCTTTGAGTTTTTGAGTGAAACCACTTGTGTTTGAATCTTAACACATACAAATGATTTCCACAAAACGAATCACTCCATTTGGAGTTATATTGAGTGAGATATGACCCTTTGAAGTGGAGGGTGGAATTTGGCAGAAATCTGTCAAACCACACTTTGTGCATGTGCTCACATGTTGACTTATTAACCAAAATTCTTATTCTTTTGCATGCACAATCCGATTTGACTCTCTTCCATACACTTATTTTCAGTTCCCAAAACACATTTTGATCCAATTAAAATGCATGCAAGTTAACTATCAACTCAACTTTTATAACATCTTGTAAAAGACCCATTTTGGAAAAGGTTGATGTTCTTGCCAAGAACATCAACATGCAACTTAAAATTGTGCATCTTTAGCTCATGCATGTTTGTTTAAGTATGTTTTTAAGGTGCGTTTGGTTTACGGGAATAGATTAGAATGGATTGGATTTGGATTTCAAAGCAATTTCAATCCCACGTTTCCATAGAATTTGGAATTGGAGGGTTTTCAAATCCTTGGATTTTTTGTTGAAATCCCATGTCTGATGGATTTTGAAATCCTTTGGTGAAGGTTGGGATTTGAAATCCCATGTCTGATGGATTTCATGAATAGAATTTAGCTATTTTTTACTTCCCATGTTTGATATGATGATGATGGGGGAGAGCACGTGAGGCATGTTTGTGAAGCATGTGGGGTTTATTGAAATCCAATCCATTCCAATCCATCCCGTAAACCAAACGCACCCTTAGTGGATTTCAAAGACTTACTCATAAAATTCTTGAATAAAAGATTATGGATTTCTCAAGAAAACTACATGCATGTGTTTAAAATGTTCATCTTTGGTCTTAACTTAGGTTTGATTTTGGATTCACCATCTTTCTACTAACAAAAAGATGTTATGATGGTAAATCTACAAACATTAAGACATAGTAAAGATGAATATCATTCATAAAATGCAAGAAAGTTGAAAAAGATTTAAAAGAGTGTGTGTGGATTTCACCCAACACACTTGTTTTTACCTTTGATTATCTTGAACTCTTGAAGAAATGTAATTTAGGTGCTGGAGTTGGGATGAAGATATGAAGATTTGAAGATGAACACTTGAAGATTTGAAGATGGAGAGAGAAAGAGTGATGGCTAGTGAGAGAGTGAGATGAGAGAATGATTCAAAATTGTGAAGTGAAGTATTTATTTTATGGAATTTGAGAGAGGGGGGGGGGGGGGGGGCTCTCTAGGGGGGGGGGGGGGTGTGATAAAAATAAATTGTCAAATCTTGTCTTTTTGATTAAAATTTAAAATACAAGTATTTTCTTAATAATTAAAATACAAAATAATTATATATAAAATAAAGTATTTATATATAATATGATTGAAATACATAAATTATCAACTACATAAATATTTGTAGTATAAATGTAGGTTAAATTGGCATTTTATGAGATTTATGGATAATTTTCCTAATTCAAGGATTTCTTAGGCAAAATTTCTCGAATTTTCCTATCGTACCGCGTTTGCTGCTAAAATTGCACTGTGTGAACTATGTCATGAGAAAATGAGGTATCCAGTGTAGTTCTAACCTGAGGTGTAAATTTGACAGTTGTCACAACAGGCTCCAAGAGCATGGTACGAAAGACTTTCAACCTTTCTTCTCAATAATGAATTCGACAGAGGTACGACCGATACTACTTTGTTCTACAAAAGAAAAGGTGGTAAGATTCTGCTTGTACAGATTTATGTGGATGACATTATTTTTGGGTCTACAAATGCACAACAGTGCAAAGATTTTGAAAAACTCATGCAGAATGAGATTGAAATGAGTATGATGGGAGAATTAACTTTCTTCCTCGGACTCCAAATAAAACAATCATCAGAGGGAATTTTTATAAATCAAGCTAAATATGTCTCTGACATACTTTCAAAATTCAGTCTCTCTGATGCCTCTGTAATGAGGACCCCAATGGCCACTGGAAATAAATTATTCTCAGATCTAAATGGCACATCTGTAGAGTGCAAACTCTACAGAGGTATGATTGGGTCCCTTTTATACTTAACCGCAAGTAGACCTGACATAATGTATGCCACATGCCTCTGTGCAAGATATCAAGCTAACCAAAAGGAATCCCACTACATTGTTGTAAATAGAATCTTCAGATACCTTAAAGGGACCAAAAATCTTGGACTCTGGTATCCGAAGAACTCTGGTTTTGGTCTTAAGGCATACACAGATTCAGATTATGGAGGATGCAAGCTTGATCGAAAGAGTACCTCTGGGAGTTGTCAATTCCTAGGAGGTAAACTAGTCAGTTGGACTTCGAAGAAGCAGGACTGTGTGTCTACATCTACAGCAGAAGCGGAATATGTTGCTGCTGCTAGCTGTTGCTCTCAAGTTCTGTGGATGAAAACTCAGCTCAAGGACTATGGGTACAACATATACAAGATTCCCATCTTCTGTGATTCCAAAAGTGCCATAGCAATCTCTGCCAATCCAGTACAACACTAAAAAACAAAGCATATCGATATTCGTTATCACTTTCTGAAGCATCATGTTGAACATGGCACAATCGAAATGCACTTTGTGTCCACTGAATACCAGCTTGCAGACTTATTCACCAAAACACTAGATGAGAAAAGATTCCTTTTCTTGGTGGGTAAGTTGGGAATGATAAACATGAGTTGAACCCTCTGTAAGTAAGATTTGATCTTCTTGTAAATATGTATATATTTAAACTCTTATGTATGTAAATTCTTAATCATCAAAAGTTCTGTAACCAACAGAGCTTCTGTGGGATTGCTCAGAGTATGACAATCGCCACAGAACCTCTGATAAACTTGACCTATGTTCTGTGCAAAACTTATCTCATTTGATCCAAGCATAGGTCAAGGGGGAGCAGAAGGAGACCTTGAACTAATTTACAGAGGATGATCATTCAAGGGGGAGCCAAAATAAGAGATATGATCAACCATATCTACAGAAGCCAGGTATTTTTACCAACCAAAGGAGAACCAAAGGTGAGTAACTCGTACAAATCCTTTTTTGAAAACAATTTTCTAGGACACAAATTTCAAAATACGTCCTATAAGCACTGTTTAAGACATTCCAAACAAGAAATGATCAAAAAAAATTCGAGCCTTCCGTTATGGGAAATTTAAGGTCGTAGAGCTTCTGCTGAGCTCAACAGAGCCTCTGTAAGCCGGATCCTCTAGAACTGCAAATTTCATAAGGAAACTCTGTCGATCAACCTTAAATGTATTCTTTAAGGATTTGTACGTACAAATGCACACACAAGGATATTGGAAGAAAGTCTTATGGGCAAAGAGCTCACTCCACCAAAGAGTCTCTGTCGCCCAAACTAGACAGTCTAAGAGTATGTCTCGAACAAAATCCATTTCCAAAACAGTTTTCTAGGACACAAATTTCCAAATATGTCCTAAAAACAGTGTTTAACACAATGAAAACCTTGGATGATCAAAACGTTCTCTAAATTTTTAGTTATGAGAAATTTTCAATCTCAGAGCCTCTGCTGGCCTCGACAGAGCCTCAAAGCCTCTGTGAATGAAAATTTTGTACTAAAGATCTATCGATCCTCTCCAATGATCTTTCAAACGTTTTTGGAAAAGGTACAAGCATCAGAGGAGACAAAAAGACAAGTTTCAGATCACAGAGCTCACTCCACTACAGAGCCTCTGTTGACTCTGACACTTGACCTTTTATGGAAATTCTGTAATAGTATGGGTTATTTACTGTGAGTGACAGAACTCACAAAGAAGATATGCCCACGCGCCAAGCATTAATGGGCCGCACACGACGTCTAATCGTGTTCTGACACTTCTGACGTGGCATTCTCCCATTGGACGTGTGTGGCACACGTTCTCCTGGAAAGTTGAACCAGCTGTATATACTCAATTACGGATCCCAAATTTTAGTCACTTTCACATATTTACCCTTTCAGATTCCACCATTCTCTTCGGTATAAAACCCAACTTACCATTACCTCTAAACGTTTACGAACTTACTCTCTTCATCTTCTCCGGCGAACCTTGCAAAAACTTGCAACTTCCATTTTCTACTCTCTTTCTTCAAGATTAATCCAATGGCTTCCACCTCCAACGCTCCAGGGAACTCTCCATCTCATTCTGAGAACTCCCAAAACCAAGAAATTGCCAGAAACCTAGAACAAGACCACTCCGGCGATGAAGAAGATTTTGCTCCTACCACCCATCTTCTAAACTTCATTGCTCATGAACACTTTGAAAGTGTTCTTCCTTTGAAACCAAACAGCTACTACCTGGTTCCCTCAAAAACCACTTTTGGGGAAGCACACGCCATCCTTCTTCACATTCTGGAAAACCACTATCTTTACCCCCTGTTATCCAAAACTGTCAACAAAATCCCCGCCAGACACCTAAATCAATTCTGGATGAGCAGCAGATTTGACCCCGCAGATAGACAAATCAAGGGCTACATTTCGAAACCAGACAAATCCGAGCACCTTGAACTCAAGTTCAACAGAACCATGTTCTCACTTGAGTTCAGTCTACCTACCAGAGGTCTTCTTGGCATAAAGCAGTACGCAGAAGAACCCACAGACGAAGAGCTCTGCCGGTTTGTTGAAATGTTGGGGTATAAGACAACCCTAAGAAAAAAAATGATTTCAGAAGAAATCGATTACCCCCTCTGTGGAATACTCTCTTCTCTATTCTTAACAGGTGCCTACCAAGGAAAGTGGGTAGTCCAGATCAGACCTCTCACCAAATTTTGGCTATCATGTATGGGGTATACTACGACCTACCTCTGGACTACGCCACCCTCATGATGCAGGAAATGGTCAACACCATTGACCGCAAAATCTCCTCCATGAAGGCGAAAGGACGAAAGCGCGAAACTCTACCTCCTCTGCAATATCAAAGAATTCTGGGTGTCCTGCTAGAGCCTCTGCTACGTCTACAAAAATGGCCAATGGAGGGACCAACGGCCCGAATGTACCCCCTGAACAAAAACACCCCAACAGAGCACGAAGATGAATACCCTTTCTGCAAACCTCTGCCAAAGAAACTTCTGGGATACGCTACAGACAAGACCCTTAAGTTAGATTACGTACGCGATCATAGGACTCCAGAACCGAGTCCTGTGACACCCCCGCGTCTAGGAGCCCTATTAGGAACTAGGGTTGTAGATAGGATGTCAGATGAGCGATGGGCTGCAACTTTGGCCAAACATCAGCTTGTACAGGCCAACTTTCAAGCTCAGAGGGAAGCAATTATCTCCCCTTCTAAAAAGAGAAAATCCTCTACCAAGAAGAAGAAGAAGAAAACCCACAAGAATACTACAGAGGGTACCTCTACCTCTGCTGCTCAACTATCCCCTCCTCATGCAACAGAAGCAGGATCCTCTGCACCTCCCTTTCCTCCAAAAGACAAAAAGAAAAGAAGAAACGAAAACATAAGTCTTCTGAGGAGGATGCCCACAAACCAAAGAAAAGGAAGAGCAAGAAGAAATCCAAGAAACCCCACACTCCTCTGCAATCCATCGCAGAGGAAGCAGATATGGTCGAAGAAACCCAAGACCAACCTCTGCAATCACCCTCACCCATCAATGATGCAGAAGATCAGGGTGATTTTTCTATCTTCCTCCAACAACCTGGGATCGCACACTCTTTAGACCCCTCTGGATGGACTGCAGAAGCTCTATCTCATCATTCAACAGAAGCTCCAAACTTCAGAATCTATTCTGACTTGGACGACGATGACCAAACCCCACAGAATAATCAGTCTAAGACTCCAGAAGTTCTACAGAACCCCTTCACCCAACCTAGTTTTGATGTTCTACGAGCAAGTCCAGAGGATTTGGCTAAAACCACCACCAAAACCCCACCAATCATAGTCTCAGAGGTGGACTCTGATGAAGAAGATGATCAAGCAGAAGAAGGACCTCTGCATCCCCACGTACGACAATTTATTGGCTCACATCCAATGTACGACTCTTTACGCACTGGTGCAGAAGCCACCACATAAGTTAGGGTAGAAGCACCGAGCCATAGGGTAGCTACAGAGGTTGAGACTATAGATGGAGAAGAAGTAGTTAGATGCTCCACAGAAGCAGAAGCTAGAACTGATGCCGGGAATAGTAGAGGCACACAACCCCAACCAAATCCCAGTGCAACCCATACCGACCGGGCAGAGGAAATTCCTTCCACCTCTGTGCCACTTATATCCGGGGAAACCATTCCAGGGGAGTCCTCTCAAAAGGACTTACCCTTAGTTCGTGGTCCATCGCCCCAGACCACAATCGCCCACCTTACAGAGGAATTTGTTTCCTCTGCCACGCATACTACTATAGGTCCAAACAGCTCTTCAGAGGAGCTTAGAGTGCACAAAGACGGAGAGACTCTAGACAAGTCTCTGAGTCAACCTAAGGATAATCTTGTACCCACCTCTGGAGTGGATCAAGACAATGTCTTTACCAGAACTTCTGTAGAGTCTGAGGCACAAGATGCCTCTGCTCGAGGATCAGAGGGAAGTCCTTCTGCTCTCAACATAAAAACAGGAGCGAAAGAAGGCGTCTCAGGAACAGAGACACACTCTGGGGATGAATGTGTTCCCCCAGAGGTTACACCAAGTCCACATGTATCAAGGGATGAGTTCCAAACCCTTGTCACCTCTGTGGACACCACATTGAAAGAGTTGAAAATCTCTTTTGATTCTTTTGCAGAAGTTACTTCACGGGCCTTTACTGATATGAACACCAAAAAGGACAACCTGTCCACAGAGGTGCAAAATGCCTTAGCTCAGATGAGAACAACTGCTGATACCTCTGCTGCATCTGCTGCCAATGAATTCGAGAAAGTCGCCACCTCTGCATTCAAAACCTCTATCAAACTATTCCTTGAAACGATGAATGCCAAATCCTCCACCTCTAAGGGCCTTACCCCTGAAGACCTAAAGAAGGCATTAGAGGAAGTTCAAGAGCAAACTACGCAACAAACTCTGGCCATGAAGCCTTCTGACTATATGACCAGAGCTCAGCTGACAGAGCTTGGGCAAGGAATACTTGATCGAATGACAGAATTCATCCGCGCCTTCACTGCTGCCAACGCAAACTATGTCAAAGAATTCAAGGCAAGTGTAGGCAAAATGCGCTTCAAGACAGAACTAGAGGCCAGACCCTTC
The DNA here is from genome assembly GCA_033807775.1 of Saussurea involucrata. Lineage (NCBI taxonomy): Eukaryota > Viridiplantae > Streptophyta > Magnoliopsida > Asterales > Asteraceae > Saussurea > Saussurea involucrata. Next base: position 11,541,552 of record CM066326.1, read on the forward strand.
TTGGCCTCTGTGACGATCTATGCGCCAAGATGATAGCCGCAGGGGCAGTACCGCCTAAGAAACCCGAGGCTTCGTGCAGAGCAGAGGGTACAAAAGAAAAGGGTCAGGATGACTCTGACGATTCATCAGATCATCCTGAGGGGGAGAATCAAAGGGAAAAACCAAGGGAGAAAGCTGCAAGCAGAGGTCTACCAGAACCACCTGTATCCGCAGAACCCCTGAACCAAGTCCCCCCAACAACTCAAACCCAAGGAGGAAACCAGCAACAAACCACAGAGGCTACAACCACCTCTGTGGAAACCCCTCAAGAAACCCTAATCCAAACCCAAGTACCTGAAACCAACCAAGATCAACAACAGAAGACCACAGAGGCAACACCCACCTCTGTGGAAACAACCTCTGTATTCGGAGTAGATGTCCCAACCCGTAAAGAATTCCAAATTCTAACATCCTCCGAAGAAGATCAACCATCCCAACTCCAAAACCAAAATCACCAGAAGAACTCCCATCTCACACACCCAAAACCAGAACCAAAACCATTGCTCACAAAAGAAAACATCTGAGCAAAACCACAGAAGCCTCACCAACAAAACCAACATCACCAACCAAGTCCTCAGAAACACAAGTACCAAAACCTACAGAGGCAACCCCCAAAACTACAGAGGCAACCCCATCTATACAAGATGATCTTCAGCCGAAGGTAAAAGATAAAGGCAAGGGGATAATGACAGAGGAACCCAAAAAGAAGAAGCCCAAGCATCAACCAGCAGAAAAATTGATGAAGAGCTCTTTCGATGCATATGTGACACCAAAGCCAGAACAAGAAGACTGGGCTTTCGGTGTTACACCTCTGTCAAATATACATGTTCTAGATCTGAAGGCAAAAGTCACAGAGGATCGAGTGGCCCACATCAAGAAGGGAATGGATGCTATGCGCAGACCCATGCCTCCACCCGGTGCACCTCCACAACAAATGGAAGAAGTGGTGTAAGGATATCTGTACAACAGAAGTGCCAGAGATATTCTGCCCACAACCATTCAAGATCCCCACTTCCATGCTGACCTCGAGAACACCTTCACAAGAACAACACCCAAGCCAAAACATCAAGTCTTCTCAGAGTCCAAAATCGACAAAGTCATATACTGTAAGTTCTCTCAAACCAGAACCACACCTAAGGTTTCCTATAACATCTATAAGGTCAAAAGGGAGGACATAAGTCTTACCCAATTCTCAGATGATGATCTGAGAAATCTAAGTCCCTACGACCTACCCGACCTTCTGCACTGGACTAAGGAAAACTACACAACAAATGCAAATCGAAGGGCATACAGGGTGCTAAGGAAAGCCATGAGAGAGAAACTTCTGCTATACAGCCTAGTCGACTTTCAATTAGGACGAGATCTCGGAGTGAGAAACTTGAATCTTCGACCACCAGAAGGCGACTGCCCATCCTCTGCCATACTAAACTCGATTATTACATCTCCAAGAGATAGGCTAGTTTATCAAGATCCTGCTGGGAAGTCAAGATTGTTCGTAGAAATGGACTGTCAGAAGTATGCAACAACTACTTTGATAGAGTTCAGAGCAAGCCTTGTGGAGCATAAAGGAACAGAGCTCATGAATCAAGCTCTCGCAGATAGACTGATAGAGATCATGGACCAAGTAATCAACTTCAGAAACCTCTACATCAGTTTCTATAACGAGCTCAGAGAATTAGGATTCGACAACAGAAGTTTCAACGACTTCAAAGATGCCAAGGTCTGAGTCAGTCTACAAATCTCTGTAATTTTTCTTTTCAGAACAATGAAATGTAAATGCCTCTGGCATAATCTTATGTGAAAAGAAAATATTCTAGTACTTAGTCTAGAAAATCCTTGCACTTTTAATTTTTTTATTTTTCACTACTTAGGGGGAGATTGTTAGCACCAATCTTTCTGTTAATAGAAGTATTGAAAAATAGGCTAAGTATAGAAGTTGTCGACAGAGGCTCTGCCGAGTAGCCGAGTAACCGAGAAGACAGAAGTCTTCTACAGAGGCTCTGCCGGGTTAGCCAAGAAGACCGAAGTAAATAAGCAACATAAGACTCTTCTAAACGGACAAGGCCACAGAGCTTCTGTCATACTTGACAGAGCCTCTGTGGTAAAAAGAAGATCCACGCAAAAGATCTAAACAAGGACAAACGTGCTTCTTACAATATCTGCCATTCGAAGGTTCTGAAGATCATTCTGACAAGGCGTGACCTAACAACTCCACGTGTCAAACTCTGATAAGTTTCAGCCTAAAGCAGAATACTGAACATTTAATGCACGTTGTATCAACAGTAACAGAATAGTGTATTAGTACATTCCAACAACTATTCATCAACTGTATCCTAGTACCTTCGGTCCTTATTATCTAAGATCTTATCCCCTTTAGAAGTAGTATAAATAGAAGACTCATGTTGTGTTCTTCTATTAAGCTTTACACAACACACACACCTTTAGAGCAGTTTCTTGTCAAACCTTTCAGTGTTCTAGGTGTTCTTATTATATCAAATACAGTGAATCGTTGAGCTATTTATCTGTGTTATTTACACTTCATATATTTGATATTGTGTGTTATTCTACCTCATTATATCTGTTAGTTCGTTAAAATGCTTCCGCATTATATATTGTTTGAACTAATTAGATAGAATAATCATTGTTAAGCAAAACAGGAACCAACAATCTCCAACCCCCAAACCTTCTGAACAAGTACAAATCCTCACATCCTCCGAGGAAGACCAACAAACACCAACAACTAAACCAACAGAAGACAAACCCCCTTCACCAACACCAAAAATACCAGAAGCTACAAAGTCAAAATCACCATCTCCCACACCCAAAACCGCAGAGGAACCCAAAACCAAGACTTTGGCTCACAAAAGAAAATATTTGAGCAAATCTACAGAAGACTCACCAACCTCCTCACCATCCAAGACCTCAGAAACACAAGTGTCGTAACCAACAGAGGCAACCCCCACAAAATCTACAGAAGCACCAACAACCAAGTCCTCAGAAGCTCAACAGCTAAAACAAACAGAGGCAACCCATTCTGTAAAGAAGGAAGATCTCCAGCCGAAGGCAAAAGACAAAGGAAAGGGAATATTGACAGAGGAACCACAACAGAAGAAGCCAAAGCATCAACCCACAGAAAAGATGATGAAGAGTGCCTTCGATGCATATGTGACACCAAAGCCAGAAGAAGAAGACTGGGCTTTCGGTGTTACCCCTCTGTCAAACATACAAGTTCTGGATCCGAAGGCAAATCCTACAGAAGATCGAGTCAAGCAAATTAAAAAGCAAATGGACGCTCTACGCAGACCCATGCATCCACCTGGTGCACCTCCACGACAAATAGAAGAAGTGGTGTACAAGTACCTATACAACAGAACTATCAGAGATCCGAGAACCAAAATCGACAAAGTCATATACTGTAAGTTCTCTCACACCAGAACCACACCTAAGATCTCCTACAACATCTACAAGGTCAAAAGAGTGGATAGATCCGAGAACCAATTCTCAGTTGCTGATCTTAGGAACTTAAGCCCCTACGACCTACCCAACGTTCTGAACTGGACAAAACAGAACTTCACAACAGATGTAGTTCGAAGGGCATACAGGGTGATTAGGAAAGCCATGCGTGAGAAACTTCTGCTATACAGCCTGGTCGATTTCCAAGTTGGACGAGATCTTGGAGTGAGAAACCTAAGCCTTAGACCACCAGAAGATGACTGCCCATCCTCTGCCATACCCAACTCAATCATAACCTTCCCAAAGTTTGGGTATGTCTACCAAGACCCTTTGGGAAAATCAAGACTATTTCTGGAGATGGACTGCCAAAAGTACGCAACAAGTACTCTCATAGAGTTCAGAGCCAACCTTGTGGAGCACAGAGGAACGGAATTGACGAACACAGCCTCCGCCGATAGACTGATAGAGGTCATCGACTCGGTAATCAACTTCAGAACCCTCTGCATCAGAATCTATCACGAGCTTAAAAAAGTAGGACTCGACAACAGAAGTTTCAACGACTTCCAAAATGCCAACGTCTGAGTTAGTCTACAAATCTCTGCTACTTTTTCTTTCATCATGTAATCAAATGTAAATGCCTCTGGCATAATCTTATATGAAAGGAAAACAGTTTACAGAGGTAAAACACCTCTTCTTATGTTCTTAGTTTAGAAAACCTTGCACCTTTCAATTTTTTATTTTTCAATACTTAGGGGGAGATTGTTAGCTCCAATATCTACTATGTATATAAGTATTGAAAAATAGGCTAAGTGTTGAAACTGACAGAGGTTCTGCCAAGACACCGATAGAAGTTGAAGTAAAGAATCATCAGAAGACAAGGCCACAGAGCCTCTGCCAATCTTGACAGAGCATCTGTGGTATGAAGACTGAAGACTTAGAAGATTATCTGAAGATCAACACAAAGACGATCATGCCTCTCACGATTTCTGCTGTACGAAGATTCTGAAGATCATTCGTACAAGGCGTGCCCTGACAATTCCACGTGTCAAACTCTGATGGGTTTCAGCCTTTGCAGAATTGCGGCGCACTATGTTAACGTTGTACCAGTGGCAGTTTCACGATAGTGTCTTGTACCTTTAGTCCTTTATGTCTAGAACTTGTCCCCTGATGAATAGTATAAATAGAAGACTCATGTTGAGCTCTTCTATTAAGCTTTGTACAACACACACACCCTTAAGAGCAGAATTCTTGTTTAACTTTCCGGGTTCTTGGTGTTCTATTTATATCAATATACAGTGGGTTATTGAGTTAAAAATTGTGTTATTTACATCTCACGTATTTGATATTGTGTCTTCTTCTAACTTAAATATCTTATTAGTTCTCTAAAACGCTTTCGCATATCATTCTGTTATGAACTAATAGATAAAACATCATTGTTAAGTAAAAACGGAACCAACAACTTGTTTTACTCAAAACAGGTCGTTGATTGTCAAAAGATTCAAGAAAACAGCCTAGGAACTCTTCCATGGGAGAAAGCCTTCAATTAGCTTTCTTCACATCTTTGGATGTCAGTGTTCATACTAAACAACAGAGATGCCCTTGGAAAGTTTGATCATAAGGCTGATGATGGAATCTTTCATGGATACTCTTCAGTCTCCAAAGCCTTTAGAGTCTTCAATCGAAGAAGACAAACTGTAGAAGAAACAATCCATGTCACTTTTGACGAATCTCGTTCAGCGAACTCTAGACCTTCTGCTGATACTCAAGAACTGAATCAATGGATGATTTCTCATCTTGGTCATCCAGAGGATGCTCCTAACCCTCAAACTCATACTCATAACGCTGAAGATGAGGATCCTACTATCATCCCAAGCATGCAGACAAGTGAAGCTGAAACTTCAAGGGTCTCAATTGTTCCTATTAACACTATGCATGCTTCTGAACCTTCTCTCTCAGACATGCCATCTACTTCTCAGCAATCAGCGAATGAAATAACATCTGAGCCTCTTTCTCTCTTGGATGATATACCAGAAGTTGCTGAAGCCTCATCTTCAGCTCCTCCAGAAGTTCAGATTGAGTCACCCTATTGAACAAATTATTCGTGATCCAAACGCTGGTGTTCAGACTCGACGAAGTGCAGGCAACATTTGTTTATTTGTTAACTTTATTTCTCTGATTGAACCAAAGAAAATAGATGATGCCCTCAGAGATCCAAACTGGGTTAGCGCTATGCAAGAAGAGCTGACAGAATTTGAAAGAAACAAAGTTTGGAATCTCGTTCCAAGACCATCTGACAAGTCAGTGATAGGCACTAAATGGGTCTATCGAAACAAATTGGATGAACATGGAACTGTAACCCACAACAAGGCTCGTCTTGTTGCTCAGGGATACAGACAAGAGGAAGGAATAGATTATGACGAAACTTTCGCCCCAGTGGCAAGACTAGAAGTCATTCGTCTATTCTTAGCTTACGCTGTACACAAAGACTTCAAAGTTTATCAAATAGATGTAAAGTCATCGTCCCTCAATGGAAAGCTGAATGAAGAATTCTACGTGGAACAACCTCCAGGATTCTCAGATCCTAAGCATCCAGGTTATGTTTATAAACTGGATAAGGCACTTTATGGCTTAAAGCAAACTCCTCGTGCATGGTATGACACTCTCTCCTCTTTTCTCCAAATCGAAAAATTTGAGAATGTTAAAATAGATAAAACTCTATTTTTCAGGAAAGTAAAAGGTCAATTATTCTTGTTCAAATATATGTCGATGATATTATATTTGGTTCCACTATCCCTGACCTTTGTACTCGTTTCGCTGAAAGAATGAAAGCAGAGTATAAAATGAGTATGATGGGTGAGCTAACATATTTCCTTAGTCTTCAAATCAAACAGAAAGAAAAAGGAACTTTCATTCATCAGGGAAAATATGTTAAAGATATGCTGAAGAAATTTGATTTAACTCAGAGTTCAGCTATGAAAACTCCTATGGCACCACCACTACACTAAACAAGGATCCTTATGGAAAACCTGTTAATGTCACGATGTACCGTGGGAGATCGGCTCTATTTTGTATCTTACATCTAACCGACCTGATATTTTGTATGCAACTTGTTTGTGTGCACGATATCAAGTTGAACCTAAGGAATCTCATTTGATCGCTGTAAAGCGAATCTTTCGTTACCTTAAGGGTACTCCTAACCTAGGTCTTTGGTATCCCAAAGACTCAGGGTTTGATCTAATCGCCTATTCAGATAGTGATTTTGCAGGTTGCAAATTGGATGGGAAAAGTACCACAGGAGGCTGTCAGCTCCTGGGTGGAAAGCTGGTGAGTTGGACAAGTAAAAAGCAAAACTCAGTGTCCACCTCAACCGCTGAAGCTGAATACGTAGTCGCTGGAAGTTGTTGTTCTCAGGTCTTGTGGGTGAGAAATCAACTACTGGACTATGACCTTCAACTCTCCAAAATTCCAATCTATTGCGACAGCACTAGTGCCATCGCTATAGCCAACAATCCAGTGCTACATTCAAAGACCAAACACATCGAAATCAGGTATCATTTTATCAGAGATCATGTGATGAATGGAGATATAGAACTTCATTTTATTCCAACTGACTTTCAGTTAGCTGATCTATTTACCAAACCTCTTGATAAGACAAGATTCAACTTTCTCATCAGCGAGCTTGGAATGCTGAACTTAGAAGAGTAAAATCTCCAGCGATTCACATTTGATCAGTGATATAAATGAACTTGTATAACCCCTTCAATCACCTACTCTCTGAACAAAATTGATTCGCCGATATCAAGGTATGTTCTTTCTTACTCGCTGACGTTCGCATATGAATGCAAGATTTCAATAACAAAGTGCATCGCTGAATATCTCTTCCTTTCAGTGATACTTTTGAAATTTCTAAATAACTCTAATATTTCTAATCAGTGCTTCATGTTTTCAAAATGTCTCCGAGTTTTCAAAATCCTCAGAGACATCCTAAAATATGAAAGGACGTTTGTGACGTCATCAAACGGATAACAATGGCACGCTTTTCTCTGACACGTTCGCCCGTTTCGTCATCCTTGTCCAATCAAATTCAAGGGACGTGTCCGTGTCATCATGAAAAACTTTCCCGCTCATAGTTTTTCTCTCTCTACTCTCACTATATAAACCCATTTGAGTTTATATTGTTACCTGTTACGTGAACATCGTCTCCTTCCAAGCAAGAACACTGTTGCATTTGAACTCTTTTTATCTAGAAATTGTTCATCTTCGTCTTCAACAATCAAGGTTAATATTGTTATTATTTACCTTTATAAACTTGTTTTCGATCTTATTCTTGGTTTTACAAGATCAAACAAACGAACTTTCTTAAAATGAAATCATTTTCTTTTCATGATTTTATGAACACAATCTGGAAACAGATTGTTCTTCAAGTTTGAAACAAAAATCTTAAACTTGACATTTCATACGTTTTTCCATAATCCCTTATTTAGGAAACTGGAAAATAAGACGAAGTCACATCGCTGAAGACAGTGGTTGGTAACCTTCAGGGAGAGGTGTCTTCCTTGAACACGGATGTAAGCACTGCCACCGACCTTCTGCAGCAAATCCTCGCCCGCCTGAATGCTGCTACATGTGCCCCTTCGCACTTTACTCAGGTGGATCGAAAGGATCTTCAAAAGACCAGTCCTGTAATTTCTGGCCTTGAAGACAGAATTGCAAGGATTGAAACTTGGGTTGGAGTCACTGGCCTGGAAGGCAGTGATCCAAAGCACGCTGCTGATGATGCTGCTGCTGCTGTTGTTGCCTCCCCCATCCATCTTATGGAAGAGGGGGAGATGAATCTAGAAGACCTTCCCCATAATGTTGAGGGGGAGAAGAAAACTCAAGAAGACCTTCCCCATAACTCTGAGGGGGAGGGTATTATTTCTGATGCTACTGAAAAACCTCAGGGAGTTGAAAACCCTGAGGAAACTGAGAAACCTCCCTCTGAATTTGAGAGGGAGTAACTCGAAGAGGAAGCTGAACCTGAAACTGCTGTTGATGTCATAGAACCGTATGCTGACAAGGAAGAATATGAAGAAGAAGGAGATGAAGAAGACCTCGATCTTGAGGACGATGAACCATCATTATCCCCTAAAAATGATGATGATGATGATGATGATGACGTCGACTTCTTCTTCCAACCTGAAAAGGCCCCTGCTCAAAAAGGGGTTATGATAAAAGAATCATCAGGGGAGGGGACAACGAAAAAGCCTGCAGCAACTGAAGCTGACAAAGGCAAAAATAAAGGCCTCGCTGCAGAAGGCAATCTGACTATCTTGCTTCGAAAGCCAGTATGTCAGGTACAATATATTTTCTTCCCTTACACTGCATCCCTCCTATATCCCTTCTCAACATCAGTTCTCCTCTCCATAAATCCTCTATACACTTAACCTCATTCTTTCTCTATCTCTTTTCTCCCAAATGATCTTACTTAAACGATCGTTACTTTTCAGCTAGTCCTCTCCCCTGCTTGAGGATCCAGCTAAAGTTCCTCCAGCTACTACAACTACAATAATCCCAGCCACAAGTGATGATGAAATAATCCCAGTCTTAGACCTCGCTGAGACTGATGACATTTTTGAAGAAGAACAGGAAGAAGAACCACTCTCTCACAAGAATAGACCTTCCTTGGCTCCGCAAACACCAAGTGAAGAAGAAATAAAAAGAAGAGCAACTTTGATCCAACAGCTTGAGGATCAGCGACTTATTCCCACTCATCTCAACATTCTTTCAAAAGATGAAGTCGTTGAATCCCTTAGAGCTGAGAAACTCTTCGCTGAAAGAAAGAAGGCTAAAGAAAAAGACAGGGACTATGCCCTAGAGCTCGCTCAGCGTTCTTTCGAGGTTCCAGACTTGAGAATATTTCCTGTTGCCGTCCAAAAGAAACTGCTGAAGGACGCACAGAAGACTCACCAGAAAAAGACCAAAGTCAGCGGCACCACACTCGAATGGTGTAAGAAGATGTGCCACTACAGACAACATCCTTCAAGGATAAAAGCTGTGAATGTCAAAGGAAGATATGCCCTGAAAAATAACATAAAGGTACCGATCGTTAATGTCCAAATAGTCAGAGAAAACAGCCACAACAGAACTGTCTACATGCCAGCCATAAACACATTTGGTCTCGCTGAATGGTTGGAAATGAGAATAGCAGTTCAGAGATCCCGCTCAACTTTCAGAACCTATGTCGAACAAGAAATAAATAGACAGATCGACTTGGTTTCCTCAGCGGTTGATATTCCTCGTCCACCACCAATTCAGAAGAAGCGAGCTACTCCAAAGAAGAAGACCCCTTCTTCTCCAGGCCCGACATTAAGAAACGAGACAGGGATTGAATTATCTCGTGAAGCAGTTCTTGGTCCCAACCCTGACCTCTTTGTACTTGACGTATCCCTACCTCCTGCTGAAAAATTCTTCCCTGGTAGAGTACTCAGCAATCCTTATGGCATTTTCTTTTATGACTTCAAAGGTCGTGAATGCTTTCAACGCATCTCTGAGTTATACAAAACTCCAATTGAACAACTCAGAGATTTACTATACTGGTGTGAGTACAAACAAAGTCTCCTCGGTTAACTCCTAAAACCCCACATCTATCGTGAAGCAAATAAAAGAAGGGAACAGGGAGTTACAGTCCCTGATTGGATGATTCCAGAGACTGATACTCTTGATGAACTCGTCAAGAAAGAACCTGGTTAGCTGATAGGATTTCCTTGTAATTCTTCTATCTTTATCAGATTATATCTTTTGTACTTGTAATTAATATTTGCTGTACTTGTAATTTTTCTAATTCCCTCTGTAACTTATACGAAGTTTAAAGAAAAATTTCAGCGAATGTACTCTACTCCATCAGTACTTAAAAGATCCCAGAAAACAGTAAAAGGGACAAATATTTTATGAGTTCTTTTTATCCTTATGTTTTCATACTTATCAATTTTCTCTTGTTGCTATGTCATAATCAAATAGGGGAGATTGTTGATCCAAACCCTCAATGATTTGATAATGACTCTCTGAGAAACACTTAGTGAAAATCATAAGTAGACAATATGTATTAATGTTTTGTCATCAAAGAAAAATACTAAGTCTGTTTAGTATCGCTGATGAAAACATATGCTTTAAATTACACATTCAGCGACATTGTTCATCAACAAGCCCTGAGCCTGTTCAGTCTTGTTGATGATCGCTGATAATCTTAGTTGTTTACTTATGATCCCTGAAGACAAGTTTCACGTCAACAATGTTCTACGTTGAAGTCGAAGATCAAGCCAAAGAACCAGCGACAAGTCTACTATTGAACTGATGCGGATATCAGCGAAGCCAAGATTTGTCCACTCAACGTGAAGTTTCAAGTAGAAGACTTCAGCGAACGCTGAACTTTATCACTCGCTGATAAAGAACTACTCAGCGAACGCTGGTCATGAAGTTTCCTCTACAAGTTACTTTTGTCTTACCCCCTTGCACGCCTCCGTACGAAAATGTCAGAAAGGACATCCCTTTTGTCCAGGATCGTACAACCAACTCTGATTCTACACTGTACATCATGCAGCTACTAACGTTGTCTACAAAGGTCAAACCATGTAACCAATCAGCTGCTGCCACATGTAAAGTTGTATTGATATGCATTAAATGCATGCAATATATAAGAAGAACCCTACTTCAGAAATGAAGTGCTCGGCCATCTTCTTCCCTCAACTACTTTCTGTTAGAATATTATTCGTAATATTCTTATCTCCTTTCTATCTTATTTCTAAGTGCAAGAAATCTTAGTGATTCTCTTAACTTGTTTAGATTAGGTTTATTCCTTAATCGTATTCCGCAACAAGTTGTAAATTGTTTGATACATATCAATAAACAATTTAGAAAAGTAAAAATAGTGTGTTTGTATTCAACCCCCCCTTCTACAAACTTGTATAACCCTTTCGGGACCAACAAATACCTATCACCGGATCATCTTGGTGTTGTTACTGTTGTAATATATGATCATAGTCATCATCTGAATCAAAATCAACAGTTTGCACATTACCAGTAGCATCAAATACATCATATGTTTCTTCTTTGATCTTAGAATTAGTTCTGTCTGGCTCATCCTCCAAATCAATATACACAATATCTTGGATCATATCATCTGCCATCCTCTCTTCATCAGCCCTATTATCACCACCTTGAGGCTTTTCAACCCTAGGTGTGACATCATCTAGAACTCCTTGGACAATATCATCAGCTTGTCTTTCCGATATATCAATAACTACCTTTAATTGTACCTTTCTCAACTTGATCTTCAATAAAATGATACCTGATATCAATGTGTTTCGTCTTGGTGTGTTGGACAGGATTAGCTGAGATTGCAATAGTACTCTTTCTATCACAGTAGATTGGGATTTTATGGTATTTGAACCCATAGTCAATGAGTTGAGTCTTCATCCACAGAACTTGTGAACAACAGCTCGCCGCAACTACATATTCAACCTCTGCTGTTGATGTTGAAACACAATTTTGTTTCTTCGACGCCCAACTCACAAGCTTATCTCCCAAGAACTGTATATGGCCAGAGGTGCTCTTTCTATCTTGCAGGCTTCCTCCGTGATCAACATACGAATAAGCAGTGAATTCATAGCCTGTCCCCTTGGGATACCACATATCAAGATAGGGTGTGCCTTTCAAGTATCGAAAGATGCGTTTGACGGCTCCAAGGTGTGACTCTTTCGGTTTAGCCTAAAATCTTGCACAAAGACATGTGGCAAACATAATATCCGGTCGACTAGAAATTAAATACATTAAATACCCGATCATACCTCTATATGTTCTCAGATCAACATCCTTATCATCCGGATCGGGACCGATCTTAGAACCTGGTGCCATTGGAGTTCCAATCGTCGCACAGTTTTCCATCTTGAATTTCTTCAAGATATCAAACACATACTTCGACTGATTTATGAAGATTTCGGTTGAGAACTGTTTGACTTGTAGTCCAAGGAAGAAGTTAATTTATCCCATCATACTCATTTGGAATCTGGTCACCATTGGTTTAGAGAACTAAGTACATAGTGATGAGTTAGTCGAAACAAAAATTATATCGTCAACATAAATTTGAACAAGAAGAATATCACCTTGTTCACGTTTAGTGAAGAGAGTCATATCGATTTTACCTTTATCAAAGTCGGATTCAAGTAGAAAAGTGGATAGAACCTCATACCATGCACCAGGAGCTTGTTTTAGACCGTAAAGTGCTTTGTCTAAGATGTAAACATGGTTCGGTTTGTCTTTGTCCACAAAGCCTTCAAGTTGAGACACATACACTTCTTCTTTCAAGATGCCATTCAAGAATGTTGTCTTCACGTCCATTTGGTAGACGGTAAAATTCTTGTATGCCGCAAATGCTAAGAACATCTGAATTGCTTCTAATCGAGCGACCGGAGCGTACGTCTCATCGTAATCAATACTATCTTGTTGTCGGTAACCTTTTGCTACTAGCCTAGCTTTGTTTCTTACGGGTATTCCATCTTTATCTTTCTTATTTTTAAAGACCCACTTGGCGTCGATGATTCCTTTCCCTTTTGAATGAACTTGATCAACTTTTCGAAAAATTTTATGATGAGCATTTGGTAGTTATAACTCATCTTCTAATCTTTATGACAGGAATACGGTTGCTCAGAATGTTGTACATGCCACTATGTTTGGTCCATCTATGGAACACACATCAACTGATACTGATGCAACAATTCCTGAGTCTTCACCAAATGCACAAGACATTAAATCTACACAAATAGTACAACAAGAATCTCCTAATGATGTTCCTTCAACTGAGGATGTTTCAAATGTTAATGAGCAGAACGATTCCAACATTCCTGAGGTATCATCTGAAGAGGTTCCTGAGGCCATACCAATTATTTCAAACAATGAACAATTTGTGCCTCAACCAGAACCCAAATTAACAAGTGAGCCAATCCCGGAAGAAGATCAACCATTAGCTGACCCCAATCAGGATACAATTTCCCCATACCCGCATTCGAAAAAGTAGACGCAAAGTCATCCTTAACTTTAAGTAATAGAAGAAGTGTCTGATCCGGTGAGAACCAGATCAGCAACTGCCAACGAATGCCTATTCGCGGTTTTTCTGAGTAATGTTTAGCCAACCACAGTTCCACAAGCCTTGGAAGACCCGGACTGGGTGATTGCTATGCAGGAAGAGCTAAATCAGTTCGAAGCATTGAAAGTGTTGCGGTTAGTACCTCGACCCAAAGATGAGATTTAGAAGTGGAAGCTTGATCTTTATCAGATTTCGTGGAAGCTGTACTGATTTGTCCAGAAGCTAAAACTCCGATAATCGCGGGTTTTGTACTGCATTGTACATAAGCCAATTCCCCTGTCTCATCAAATTTGACTTTGATGCTCTCAATCGCCGTTCTTGAAGAATTGAAATAGATTATGTATGCCTTTGAGGTGGATGAGTATCCAATGAACATGTTAGGACATTTTATATTAGAAAGTTTTGTAAAGCAAAGGCCTTGGGCTTAATGGGCTCAATGACTAATGGGCCTTGGGCTTATATGTGTAACAAGGGAGGGGGAGTATAAATAGAACTTGTATTGTAGTTTAGAAGGTAACAATTTTCATAATTCACAATGTAGTCTTCAAACCAACTTGTGTTCTCTCTAGATTAGATTTACATTTCAATAAATACATAGTTCTCTCCTATCTCAATCTTGTTACTAATTGGTATCAGAGCTTTGGAAGATTAATTTGTGCATAATTCATCACAATTTCATCCAAGATTCATGGAGAATTGAAGAAATTTGAAGGAAATCTAAATTTTTGATAACTTGAAGAACACAAATGGGTTATACAATTTTTGTGTGTTTTTTGTTTTGATTTTGATTGCTAAGTGTTTCTCCATCATTCAAATCAAGTTTTGCATCATAAACTTTACAAAAACATATCAAGATTTGAGGAATTTGAAGAATTTGAAAAAATTTGTGTTCTCGAGAAAAAGTGGTCTGTCAAATTTTTTGGAGAGTGATTTTGTAATATGTTGTTGTTTTGACCCGTTTTTGTGCAATATCATTTCTAAAAAGTTGTTTTAGACATGAAATAAGCAAAGAGTTCAAGTTTTATTGTATAAATTTGATTTTTGAAATTTTTGTGTTCATATGTTCTTGATGTGTTCATGTTGAAAAATTTCAGATCTTGAATTTTGATCCATTCTTTTTGTTGAGTGTTGTTAAAAATGTGTTTGTGATGTAATTTGATCTTAAAAATTAAAGATTGACAATTGTTTTTGAGTGTTTGAAAATTTCAGGTTGACAACAGTGAAGACAAGAAGAGTCGTAATACAATACTTCATTTGGTCAACATAGTTTCCATATTAGTCAACAAGTGTGGCTATCATATTCTTTGTGATCCACGTGGAGTTCATCAAATAAAAAAAGCCGTGAATCACATTTTGCAGGTAAGTTTTATCGAGGAAACACTTTCATCCGGAATTTCGCTTTTCATCTGGGAACCTACTTAATTTCTCCATCAGGGAAACAAATCCATTCGGAATTAATTTTGTCTGGGAAGTTTCAATCCGGAATCCATGATTCATTTTTATCCGGAAACTCATTTTTAACCGGAAACTATCCATCGGGAATTTTCAATCATCCGGTAAGTTTTGTTCGATAAAATTTGATCGGTAAGCTTCATTTCGCCAAGGAAGAGTAGAATGAAGATCGTATTATTCCTCGGAAGGTTACGATAAGTTTCGAGATTTTCGACCGATTTTCAATACTTTTCGGTTTCGAATTTGAAGAGTTGTTTTGGGTTAGAAAGCTTTTAGAACGCTGAAAGAAGGTTGTTGGAGCTTAAAGAATCAATCCATTCGAAGAAATAGAAGCTCACGTCGATTTTGAAAAAAATCGAATTTTCGGTATCGTTCGATTGCAAATATCAAGAGATTCAGAGCGATTTTCGACTTCTAATCAGTTAAGGGAGCTTAAAAGAACATATACGAAGTGTTTCGATCGAAAATTTCGGTTCCATAACGATTTTTGCAGATTGGGTCGTGAGGTTGATGATGATGAATAGTAACTTAACGGAATTCCGTTAGTTCCGATAAGTTTGTGACAAATTTGGTCCTTTTTCCCTTAAATCCGTCAGTGTCAATTAGTATTGTTCTGTTAATTAGTTAGTTTTGTTACATTTTGAGTCCTTTTTCGTTAGTTTTCTAACATTTTTGGTCCAATTTCCGTTAGTGTGGTTAAAATTCAAGATTTTTTCTAACGAAACCCGTGTGACATCACTCCTACATTTCGTTTGTCACACATCTATCTCCACGACATCGATTTTTGATCGATTCCTCGAAACCCCTACCGTGTAGTGCGTGCTTCTTACCGTTCCTCTTTCGAGCAAATTCGAACCAAGCTCTTAAGCCGAATTCCTACTCAACTCGTGGTCTAACGTCGGATTCTTTGTTTTAAACTGAGAATGCACTTAGTTTGTCACTCACAACTCACTCGTTATCATTCTTGTGGGCTTATCGGAACGAGCTCGAGTTTCTACATTTTAGAGATGTTTTTCGTGCACTTAGTCGGGGTTATGGCGTACATTGAATATGATTTTTCAAGGTTGAAAATATGAAGAGTAAGAGCTACTTTCAAGGGGGAGCCTAGCCACATTTGAAGAAATGCACCACTAAAGTTTTTCAAGAAAATCAAGGGGGAGAGGAGCTATAGATTTAAAGATGATTTTGCTTTCCAAAACTTTAGGGGGAGAATGTTCTCAATCGCCGTTCTTGAAGAATTGTACATAAGCCAATTCCCCTGTCTCATCAAATTTGACTTTGATGCTCTCAATCGCCGTTCTTGAAGAATTGAAATAGATTATGTATGCCTTTGAGGTGGATGAGTATCCAATGAACATGTTAGGACATTTTATATTAGAAAGTTTTGTAAAGCAAAGGCCTTGGGCTTAATGGGCTTAATGACTAATGGGCCTTGGGCTTAATTGTGTAACAAGGGAGGGGGAGTATAAATAGAACTTGTATTGTAGTTTAGAAGGTAACAATTTTCATAATTCACAATGAAGCCTTCAAACCAACTTGTGTTCTCTCTAGATTAGATTTACATTTCAATAAATATATAATTCTCTCCTATCTCAATCTTTTTACTAGATCTTGAATTGTTGTAGATCATGGGCTTAACAGAACACACCCTCGTTCGCCTTTGGACTGAATTTGTTCAAGTTGTCCTTGTCATTCAGAACAATACACCTGAAACCAAAAGAACAAAAGTATTTAATATTTGGTTTTCTATTGTTTACGATCTCATATGAAGTTTTGCCAAATCGTCGGTGTATAATTGAGCGATTTTGTGTATAGCAAGCCATTGACACAACTTCAGCCCACAGAAATAAAGGAAGATCAGGATACGATAACATCCTTCTTGCGGCCTCAACTAGAGTACGGTTTCGTCGTTCAACAACCCCGTTCTGTTGTGGTGTTCTTGCCGCTGAAAATTGATGAGTCACTCCCAACGATTCCAAGAAATCATCCAGAGTTTTATTCTTGAACTCTGTCCCGTTATCTGACCTTATTGTCTGAACCGACTATTGTAGATTGACCTGGAGCATCGTTACTAAGGAAAGGACTAGCTCGGGTGTTTCATCTTTGGAGCGTAGTAACTTTACCCACGTGTACCTCGAGTAATCATCAACGACCACTAGCACATACCGTTTGGCACTAATACTTTGAGTCCACATAGGTCCACAAAGATCCATATGTAAGATTTCCAATACCTTCTTCGTGTTTGGTTCAGGTTTCGGCGGGTGAGGAACTCTCTTCATTTTACCCTTCTCACAAGCAGTGCATAAATTTTCTCTTTCAAATATTAAAATGGGCAGACCTTTGAATAAATCACCTATGATGAGCTTTTGAATATATCTGAAATTCAGGTGAGATAGACATCTGTGCCATAACCAACTATATTTGACGGAAGCTAACAGACAAACGTCATTCTTGGGTTTGACTGTTGAAAGAACAATCGTATACAGATTCGACTTTCGAGTACCAACTAGAAGTTCTTCTCATCCTTCAGTCCGAACTGAACATCTTTTCTTTTTGAAGTTGACTGCTAAGTCTTTGTCACAAAATTGACCAATACTGAAAAGGTTGTGCCGCAAACCCTCAACATAGTTGACTTTGGTTATTCTGACGTCGTTTTTTACAATATCTCCATAGCCCAAGATCGGTGAGTACTGATCGTTACCAAACTTTACTCGACCACCGTTTTTCTCTACATAATTAGTGAGCAACTCTTTTCTTTCAGTCATGTGTTTTAAGCAGCCCGAATCTAAGTACCACACATGACTGGTCTGCAAACAATCAAATCAAGTGGTTTTAGGTACCCATTTGTAAATAGGTCCTTTTGGGTTAGGAGTCAGTATATTTTTGAAATTTGTACCATTTTTAAAAGTTCTTTTATGAATTCCTTTAGAATAGGATTTTCTAACACCAGTAATATCATAAGCAAACCAGTTAAAGGAATCACTTTTGCAGATAAAATCATCCACACCACAAAATGAACAACAAATCTTGTCATGTGCAAAATTGATCAAATGTTGCATAGTGTAAATCTTGTATGGAACAACAAGTTTTCGTTTATGGCAAGCAACATGATTTATTACAATAGAATCAAAATTGTTTTTCATTGAATCAAAAGGAGCTTTGGATGATTTTGTCTAAGCCACATCCTGTGTGGACTTCTTAACTCTCCACTCAAGTTTTTTGTTGTTTCTCAAATAACGATCTGAAACACCAGAAAAATAAGAGTCAAAAGTTTTAGAATTTGGAGTTTGAAAAGATTCAGGCTTTTTTGCTTTTCTTTTCTTTTTCTGTAACGATATTTTAGATTTGGAGTTTGAGTAGTAATTGTTAACAGAAGTTTTCTCAACTTACTTTGAAGATTCACCTTGGAAAAATTTCTTCTTTGGTTCATCTTCTTTAACTAAGAATTAAGTATGATCTGGAAGTTTAGCATTAAAATCAAATTGAACAGGTGTTTCATCTACACCTTTACGTTTATCTTCACAAGGATTCTTAATATAATGATCAGAATGGCCCTCATCGGTGGTGTGCAAAATACCGTAAGACTTTGGATACATAAAATCATTGAACTTTTTACAACTTTCTTTTTCAGCTTCTGATGGAACAAACTTTTCAGGAGTTATATCAACAGATTGATTTTCTAAACCGCAAGATTCAGAATCCTCTTGATCATCCATGGGCATGCTTTTAAAGAAAGTGTTTCCCATAAAAGCCTTGCATGAAGAAACATCTAAATCTGAAGAATGTTTTTCTTTTGAAATTTTCTCTTCTGTTTTTTCTTCATGTTTTGTTTTTAGTTCATTTAAGCTATTTGAAAATACAGTAAACATAACTTCCTTCTCGATCACAAAAGCAATATTGTCATCATTTCTGATGTCTTCAATTTGGCTTCCGAGTTCTACTAGCTTTTGTTCAAGAACCAAAGGTGGAAAATATGTTTTACCTTCAAAACAGGTTTTGTGTTAGAACTGAAGTTTGTCAAAAAGCCTAAGTGTTGAAGTCTGAACTGAAGACTCAGATTTCTGAGAAAGAAGGCTCAGAAGTTCTGAATGGAAAGATTGTCAAAGTTGCTAAGTGTGAGTTCTGATAAGAAGACTTAGAGTTCTGAGTAGGACACTCAGAAGTTCTGAATGTTAAGATGAAAATGTCAAGTGCTCAAGTATAGATTCTGAAGATGCTCAATCAGAAGAATGTTCAGAAGTTCTGAACATGTGGTTCAGAACTTATGTTTTAGACATTTTCATTTAATGTAATTTCAGTTATTAGCTAGCATATTAGAACACGTGTCATTGTTCTAATGGAATGTATTGTAAATGTACTGTAGCTTTAGCATTTTCGTTACAGTATATATAGATGTTAGCAACTGAAAGCTAACTAACTTTTGGATCACTTTCGTATTCAATATTTGTAATCTTTGAGAGATTCTCTCTCTAGATCTGTTCTCTGTTTTTCAATGAATACAAAGTCTTTTGCATCAATTCTCTATTATACTACTGTTTGATTGTGTTCTTGGTTGTTTAATTCGTTGTTAGATCAATCATGGGTTCTACAATTGGTATCAGAGCCAATCAACAAACAAATTAGGTCAAGATCACTGAAGATTCGTGTTCTTGAAGATTTTCTTGATCAATTTGATAATTGAATTCCGCTGCTACTCATAATTCTTGAATTCTTTGAATTCGTTCTGTGTTGATCAAGAAATTCGAATTTGTCTTTCTGTTGAATCGATTCAATACATCTTACAATCATGTCTTCTAAAGAATTTCTCTCAATGGGGTCTGAGACGAAGCCACCTGTTCTAATTCTTGAAGAGTATCAACAATGGAAGATTCAAATTATTCAGTTCTTGGATAATATTGATGAGAATTTGATGATCTCAATTCGTGAAGGTCCAATTGAAGTATACGTTGATGTTGCTGCTACACCTGCAACTACAACTACACCAGAGATTCCTGCTACCAGAGTGAAAAAGCTTTTCTCACAGTATACTGAAGCACAGAAAAAGAGACATGCAATAGATAAAAGGTGTAACACCCCGCTAAAGCGGAAACACGGAATGTACAGCTCAAGTTTCATAGCAAAAGTTACAAGATTACAACAACCATCAAAATACATTCAAAGGTTAAACCTTGTCTTTTACAATTGTCTTTACGAAAGGAAAATGAACATAAAATTTAAAGATAGTAAAGAAAGCTTCATCACGTGTAGCCTTCCTAAATTCCAACCTTAAGAACGTTCTCCTGAAAAGCATGTAAATGAGAGTGTCAACTAATGAATAGTTGGTGAGTTCACAGGTTTAATGAGTATAACATTGTTTGCCATCACAAAATAGTTTAAATCCACAAATGGGATAAAATAATTCGGTTATAAAAACCACTTGCTCAAGGTAATCATATGTAAAATGCTAAGTTATTGAGCCCGTTACCCGACCTATACCGACATACTTTGCCCCTACTACAGTGGTGGAATCATTCCACATACGCGCATGTTCTATCACCAACAATACGCCAATACAACAATAATTATGCACTCAAACAAGCGCTACTTGTGAGTGGGGTGTCAAACCAAATAACGTTATCCATAATTACCAACGGCTCAATTCATGAGTTAACGGGTAACGTATACGTAAACGGGGACTTTTGAATGATAGCAAAAGAAACTCAAACTTACAACATTTGCAACAACACAGATACCATAGAGCATAAATAAGCAAGCTTCGCATTTTCAAGAAAACGAAATAATCGGTGTGTAAAATAGTTGTAGTAACCACATGCTTTTCACCCCAAAATATGTAAAACATTGAAAAAGGGGCTGTGAATACTCACATGATACGCTATCCGGGAATCTCCCACAAGTACTCCGAGATGATCCTACTTCAAACCTATGAACGTAAGGTCACTAGTGAGTTCTCAATCTCGAAGGTTCGGTACTAACTATCCAAATCATCATAAAATGCCTTGTTGTATTTTAATATTATAACGTAATAAACGTATACATTGTTCTTCTTAGATTAAAGTTTCCACAATTTCGTCCAAATAAGTAACGAAAAGGGTTTTAAAGAACATAAACATATATAGTACATATATATTTATAAACCGAAATTTTATCGTAACGACGATAAAATTAGAGGTCGTAAACGAAATGACAAATATTTAAATGTATAAATATATAGATATAATATATATTTATACTCCACTATTTCATCATAAAATGATGAAATGGGATCAAGAATAAAATGAAAAAATATATATAAATATATTATATATATGAACATTCCACAATTTCATCATAAAAGATGAAAAGGGATAAAGAATACATAAAATGCATAAATAAAAGACATAAATAAATGCATAAATAAACTGCATAAATATAAGATATACTTATATACTCCACTATTTCATCATGAAATGATGAAATGGGATTAGAAATAGTCCTTAATAATAAATAATAATTTGTCCTTTACTGTCCAGAATTTGATGTCACTTTGTGTCCAACTTTGGGTAACTTACAGGTATAATTTGATCATGAAATTTTATGTCCAGTTGGTTCAATGAGTTAGAAAACCTTTGGCATCAGTTTCATAATTTTTGAAAGAGTATAAGTAAATGAAATAATAGACGACGTAAAACCCGACAGAAGACTTCGTTGTTTGTACACGGATTTTGTGAGGACTGTTTGATAAATGAAATCTTTGAGTTTTTGAATGAAACCACTTGGGTTTGAATCTTAACACAATAAAATGATTTCAAGAAAACGAATCACTCCATTTGGAGTTAAAATGAGTGAGATAAGACTCTTTGAAGTGGGGTGTGAAATTTGACAGCAAGCTGTCCAAACAACACCTTGTGCATGTGCTCTCCAATTGACTTTTAAACCAAAATTCTTATTCTTTTGCATGCAAAATCCGATTTAACTCTCACCCATACACTTATTTTCAGTTCCAAAACATATTTGTGATCCATTAAAAATGCATGCAATTTATCCATCAACTCAAACTCGGAAAACTTTTATAAAAGACCCATTTTGAAGATTGTTGATGTTCTTGCCAAGAACATCAACATGCAACTAAAAATTCAGTATTTTGAGCTCATGCATGTTTGTTTAAGTACGTTTTTAATGGTTTTCAAAGATCCATTCATGAGACTCTTGAACAAAAATGATGGATTTCCCAAGAACACTACATGCATGTGTTTAAAATGTTCATCTTTGGTCTTAACATTGGTTTGATTTTGGATTCACCATCTTTTACTAACAAAAGATGTTATGATGGTAAATATACAAACATTAAGACCTATAAAAGATGATTTTAAAAGATATGAACAAAGTGTAGAAAAGATGAAGATCATACTTTAAAATGCAAGAAGATGAAAAAGTCTTGAAAGAATGTGTGTGGATTTTACCCAACACACTTAGTTTTACCTTTGACTGCCTTGGACTCTTGAAGAAGAAGAGTTTAGGGGCTTGAGTTTTATGATGAACACTTGAAGATGATATGAAGATGAGGATGAAGATTTGAAGATGGAGAGAGAAGGAGGTGACAACTTTTTCTTAGTGAAAGATTGAAATGAGACAGTGAGGTGAAATGATGAAGAGTGTTGCATACATATGGAGGGAGAGAGAGGGTGGCCGGCCTCTTTGAGGGGGGGGGGGGGGGTAGTGTGGTGTGACAAATGTATTTTAGTCACTTCATGGTTTAAAATAAAATCAAAATACAAGTATTCTCTTTTAAAGTTAAAATACAAGGTATACATGTATAAAATAAAGTATTTATATATATAATAAACTTGAAATATATAAAAATTAACAACTACATAAATACTTGTAGTATAAATATATATTAAGTTGGCATTTTATGAGATTTATGGATAATTTCCTAATTCAAGGATTTCTTAGGCAAAATTTCTCAATTTTTCCTATCGTACCGTGTTTACTGCTAAAATTGCACTGTGTAAACTATGTCATAAAAATGAGGTATCCAAAGCAGTTCTAACCTGAGATGTGAATTTGACAGTTGTCACAGTCTCCCCCGGTTAGAAGAATTTTGTCCCGAAATTCAAGTGTCACTAGCGTTAACAGGTTTGCTTGCGAAGAGGTGAGGATACTTTTGTAACATGTAATCCTCCCGCTCCCAAGTGTATTCAGGCCCACACCTTGTGTTCCAATGGACTTTTACTATCGGGATTTTGCTTCTCTTAAGACGCTTGACTTCCATATCGAGTATTTCCATTGGTTCCTCTAGGATGTGCAGTTTATTGTTGATTTGGACTTCTTCCAAGGGCACGGTTACTGCTTCGTCAGCCAAACACTTCTGTTAGCTTCAATCTTCCTAATCAAAGAAATACTTAGAAGTAGTGAAAAATAGGCTAAGTATAGAAAAGTCTCTCACAGAGGCTCTGCCACTTCTTACAGAAGATCAAGTCCAGAAAGCCACATAAGCTACAGAGGTAATCACAGAACCTCTGTAGTGCGCAAGAAGAAGATCAACTCGGAAACAAGTGGACTGCTCCACAGAAGGTCAGACCATAGAACCTCTGTAATGCCTTACAGAGCCTCTATGGTCTGCTATGAAGACTTGGAAGATATTACTGGATACGTTCATCAACTTGCATGGAAAAGTACTGTCAAAACACGTGTCAAGCTCTGAGTGGACTCAATAGGGCATGGTACAAAATAGACGTCTGCGCCATTTAATGCATTTACCAAAAGTACATCTGCTCCATTAAATGCGCATAGCTCAAACAACTGCTCACACCATCCAGTCCACTGCTCACACCATCCAGTTCACTATTCATGCCGTAAAAGGAATAGTGACCTACTTCATAGTCTTCTAAGAGTAGTATAAAAGGAAGTCTCATGTTGAGATCTTCCTAAGAACGAATACAAAAGGAATCACTAATACTCTCAAACGTTATTGTCAAATATCTGAGTGTTATATTCTCACACACACCAACAGTTCTTAATCTGTTCTTCGTGTTCTTATTATATATTGAATAACAGTAACTGTTCAAGAAATCCTTTTTATTCCTTACTGTTTTCTTTATATATGTGCGTTCTAATATCTATCAAACATATCTGTTAGTTTAATACGCTTCCGCATCAAACTCTAAACTCAACTAATAGACTGTTAATCTTGATTAAGTGTATCTGGGTTCCAACAATTGGTATCAGAGCCACTCTTGATTTTCAATATCAAGTGATCCACTTATCAAGATTCGTGATAGATATTATTGTGTCTGGAAACTGCTTAAACTCAGAAAATCTTCAAGTTCATCGAAGTAACTCTTTAGTCATACCTTCTTTCTAAAATCTTAAAAAATGACAAATACAAATATTTTCTTTACTACTGGTTCTCTCACTAAACCTCCTAGTCTCCTTCGAGATGAGTATCCTCAGTGGAAAATAAGAATGGTCCATTTTTTCGAGGGCACTGAAAAAAATCAAGTACAATATCTGTACAATCCTCCTCCTATTCCCATGACAGTAGTACCTCGAATACCTGCTACTGCTGAAT
Source organism: Saussurea involucrata (assembly GCA_033807775.1). NCBI lineage: Eukaryota > Viridiplantae > Streptophyta > Magnoliopsida > Asterales > Asteraceae > Saussurea > Saussurea involucrata. The sequence goes on from CM066326.1 coordinate 11,566,166, forward strand.
CTGCCGAAATCCCCGAACATCAAAAACCAAAGCCAAAAGGGGAGTGGTCAACCGAAGATAAAGCAGAAGATGAAGTTGCTCAGAAAACCAAGAGGACATTGATTATGGCAATACCCAACGAACTCTTTCAATCCTTGGATTCATGTGAAACAGCGCATGATCTGTGGAAAGAACTGGAAAGACAGTTGGAAGGAGGTGCTAAAACACAAAAAAACCGAAGAGCACAGTACATCAATGAATATCATGCATTCAGAGCCTCTTCAACAGAATCTCTGCAAACAACATACGACAGATTCAACTCTCTAATCAACAAGTGCATAAAATCAGGCATTGACAGAACTTCTGAAGAAAACAATGTCATGTTTTTAAAAAGTCTAAATGAAGAATGGCTCCAGCTGTCTATGTCCCTACAGACAAATCAGGATCTAGACACCTGGACTCTGTCTGATCTTTACGGAACATTAGCCGCACAAGAACCTCAGATAGCACAGGCTAAAACACTAACCATTGTACCATATGCATTGGTTAGTAGAACTAAAGAAGATGCACAGAGACCAAGAAATGAAAAAGCCACAGAGGAGAAGAAGAAGGAGAAGAAGAAGATGGTGAGAATAGACAGTGAAGAAGAAGAGCAAGCAGAAAAAGAAATAACTCTTGCGTCACTAGCTAAATCTTTAGCTCTATTGACAAAAGAGTTCAGAGGAAACAGAAGAGGTTCCGGAAATGAAAGATATGATAGAGAAAACAGAAGAGATGTCAGAAGAGAAGAAGAATCGAGTGGCCGACAGAGGTCAAGCGAAAGACATTACAGAGGAAATGACCGACAGAGGTCAGATGACTCGGTAAGCCACATACAGCAAGAATGCTACAAATGCGGCAAACCTGGTCACTATGCAAATGAATGTATATCAGAGAAAGGCGGAGACCTACAGAAGTCCAATGATCGAACAGGAAACACTCCTCAAGGGTGTTTTAACTGCGGCAAACCCGGCCATTTTGCGAATGAATGCAGAAGCAGATCAAATCGCCCACAGAGGGACTCTGCTTTCTACAAAAAGAAAGCCGAGTATTATGCTCAAAAATCCTTAATGGCAAAAGGACATTCTGAGGAGAACACAGAAGACTTCCAGTCAGACTCTACTTCTGACGATGAACATACCGCCAATGCCCTATTCTGTGGCATGGCAGAAGTCGACTCCTGCACTGACTCTGAGGTATCTACTTCAAATTCCAACTCTTGTATTACCTCTGTAGATGATAATACACTTAGAATTAACATTGAATTAATTGAACTGAAAGAGATAAATCAAAGTATTCAGAAAAGACTCACCTTCAATGAGAGAGAAGTACGGCTTCTCACTCAAGAAAAAGCAAAGATTTTTGAGGAAAAAGAGAGAATAGAAAAGAATTGGAACAAAACTCTAGATCCTTTAAAAAAACAAATTTCTGAATTAACCAATACGTTAAAAGATAAAGCAAAAGAACTTTCAGTTTCAAGGAGCGAAACTACTGACATAAGAGCTCTTAAAGAATACTTTCAAAGAGAAAGAGAGGTATTATGGAAAGATTTACTCAGAAGAGAAGTTTTGGTTAAAAACTATAAAGATGCACAGAAAGTTTATGAAAAAGTATACTCACAAATAGGAAGACGAGGTATAGGGTATGATGATATCACCCTAGGTGTTGAAGGCAAAAGAAACAAACCTCTGTCCTCTTTATTTGTGATTGGAAAAACGAACAAACCAGATTTTCCAAATCTAATCTCTGTAAGCAAAAGGGCGAAAATCTCTGTGGATCCTTACTTGAAGAAACATAAGAAGATGATTAACGTGTGGTTTGAAAACACAGACTCATCATCTTCAACCTCTGTCAATAGAGGTATCAAACCAAAGAAATATCTGAAAACACAAGATCAGATTGGTATCTTCAAGTTTGGTAAACCAGAGACCCAAACACAGGTTGCTTTTGTCTGTTTGATAAACATTGAAAAGAAATTATCAGCAGAAGCTCCTGAGTTTAAACCCATTTTTTCAGAAGAAAACTTTAAAAATTTAATTGAAAAAGAAATTTTGGAAATATGGAAATCAAGCGTTTTAGAAAATTTCTGTACATCTTCTATAGATAAAACTCTCACTGAAGAAATCTTATTAGAAACCTCTGCAACCTATGAAAACTATTCTACAGAGGAAGAAAGCTCGTACGATACATGCTCAGAAAATCCAGCCTCTATTGAAAGAATTGACTCAACCTCTGTATACGAGGACGATTCATCCTCTGACAACTCAGAGACTGATTTCAAATCAGGGATAATTCACTGTGACACAGAGGATGTCAAATTCTCCTCTGAAGTTCCTCACAGAACTATTTCTCCAAAAGAGAAACTCACAGAGATTCCAATCTGCCAAGATTTTCTAAAATTGAATCTACATATCAAAACCTCTGCTGAGCTTAAAATGTTACAGAAGACCTCTATTGATCCTATAAGTTCTAGATTTTCAAAACCCAAGGTTAATAAATCTTTTTCTTCTGTGACAGTGATGAAAGAAGTTCACCACAGAAGCAACCCACAGAAGGCAGGTCCTAAACAGAGCTTTTGCAAACAACATTCGAGTATTCATAGATCTTCTAGTAATAGGAAATCTAATGTAAAGAAAGAATGTAATGCCTCTGTGGCTGAGTTTAAAAAGTTCAATGAAAAGTTCAAGCAAATTACATCTCATATTCAATACTGTCATTGCTTTGATCTTATGTCTAAACTTAATAATCATTTTTCAAGTCAAGTCTGTTTACTCTCTACGACAATTCAAAAGTCAAATCCAACAAAGAAACAATCTGACTCTTCTGCAGAGAACAAAATGTATTTCAAGAATGCCAAGGCAAACTTGAAAAACTCTAACAATATTGGACCCATATGGATATGGGTACCTAAATCTCTGTGATTGTCCTGCAGAAGAAGTATGTGCCAATCTGGTATCTAGACTCCGGATGCTCAAGGCACATGACTGGTGACAGAAGTGCACTATCCACGTACAAAGAAACACAAGATGGTGGATCTGTGACTTTTGGAGACAACAAGAAAGGACACATAAAAGGCTATGGAGTCATAAGGAAAGAAGACGTTTCTGTATACAAAGTTGCATATGTGGATGGCCTTAAGCACAACCTACTCAGTGTAAGTCAACTTTGTGATACAGGATTCAATGTGTTGTTCAAAAGAACTTTCTGCTCTCTATAAAGTGAAGAAACAAGTATGGAACTTCTGCGAGCTGAAAGAATAGGTGATCTATATCTAATGAACTTCAACTCAAAGAACAAAGACAAAGTTTGCCTTGTTGCCTGCAAAAGTGAAGAAGCCTGGTTATGGCACAACAGGTTCTGTCACTTGAATTTTCACACATTGGAAAAACTGGTCAAACTTGATCTAGTTAAAGGTTTGCCAAATGTTAAATTCAATAAGGATCATTTATGTTCTGCCTGTGAGATGGGAAAACTCAAAAGAGCTTCCCACAAAGGCAAAACAGATGTATCTTGCACTAGACCTCTGTACATGCTTCATGTCGACCTCTGCGGTCCCATTGCCATACAGAGCCTAGGTGGCAAGAAATACATACTTGTCCTAATTGATGAGTATTCGCGTTTCACATGGGTTGAATTCATTAGAAAGAAATCAGATGTTCCAAATATATTGATAAATCTAATGAAAAGAATCCAAGTTCTTTATAATTGCAGAATACAGAAGTTAAGAAGTGACAATGGCACATAATTTAAAAACTCTGTCATTGAAGCCTATCTTTCAACAGAAGGAATATCACAGAACTTCTCTGCAGCTCGCACTCCACAACAGAACGGTGTTGTCGAAAGAAAAAATCGAACACTTGTGGAAGCCGCAAGAACTATGATGTCAGCATGCGGATTATCAATGAACTTTTGGGCAGAAGCAATTTCTACTGCGTGTTATACTCAAAATCGATCAACCATTGTGAAAAGACACCTCAAGACGCCTTACGAATTACTTAACAAACGGCGGCCAAACATCAAATTTTTCCATGTATTCGGATGCAAATGTTTCGTCTTAAACGACAGAGATTCAAGAGGAAAGTTTGATGTAAAAGCAGATGAAGGCAAATTCATTGGATACTCTGCCACTTCCAAAGCCTACAGAACATTCCTTACAAAGTCTCACAAGATTGTAGAAAGCATCAATGTTTCTTTTGATGATTCATTCCAAATGACTTCTGAACAAATCAGTTCAGAACTCGGAATTAAAGGGAAATCCTCTGTCATCTCACAAGCAAAAGAAGACTTGGATCTTCTATTTTTAGAGATGCTCCACGAAAACATTGATCCTTTTGTTGGAACAATCAGGGTTTCTGAAGAACCATCCTCTGTCGGACAAAATCCTACAGGTTTGTCTCTAACTGGTCCTAACAATGCTTCATCTTCTTCTGTAAATACTACAGATGCAATTGCCGAAGCAGAAGAAAGTGCAGAAGAAGAAACATCAAGGAAAACGACCACAGAAGCTGCACAAACCACAGAAGAACCAATAACAGAGGAAATCGAGGACCAAGACTATACGTCCTCAGAGGAACAAACTCCACCACCACTCGTACCAATCATTCCACAAACGGTAGAATCAACTACCAAGGCACGAAGAACAACAGAGGCTACACAAGAAGAAACACAAGAAGTCTCTAAAGAAAGTCTGAATGACATTGATGATCATCTTCCACGCACAACTCAATGGACAAAAAGCCATCCTCCAAGTCAAATAATCGGAGAACCTTCTGACGCAGTAAAAACAAGGTCTGCCACTACTAACTTTTGTTTCTTTACAAATTTTATTAGTGTGATAGAACCAAAGAAGATTTCTGAAGCCCTAGATGACCCAAACTGGGTAGACGCCATGCAAGAAGAACTTTTGCAATTTGAGCGTAACAGAGTATGGACTCTAGTACCTCTGCCAAGAGGAAAACAGGCCATTGGGACTAAATGGGTCTACAGAAACAAGAAGGATGAAGATGGAGTGGTCATCAGAAACAAACCAAGATTAGTAGCAAAGGGATATAGACAAGAAGAAGGCATAGACTACGATGAAACTTTTGCCCCTGTCGCACGGCTCGAAGCAATAAGAATATTCTTAGCCTTCGCAGCCCACAGAGGTTTTAAAGTCTATCAGATGGACGTAAAATCAGCTTTTCTCAACGGTGAAATCCAAGAAGAGGTCTACGTTAATCAGCCACCAGGATTTGATAGCTCAAAGTTTCCAAGGCATGTATACTACCTTGAAAAAGCTCTACATGGACTGAAACAGGCTCCACGAGCATGGTATGAACGACTATCTACCTTTCTTCTAGTCAATGGTTACAACAGAGGTACAACAGATACTACCTTATTCTATAAACGCAAAAGTAGTGAGATAATGCTTGTACAAATATACGTAGATGACATAATTTTTGGGTCTACTAATTCAGAAGAGTGTAAAAGATTTGAAAAACTCATGCAGAGTGAGTTTGAAATGAGTATGATGGGAGAATTAACTTTCTTCCTCGGACTCCAAGTCAAACAATCATCAGAGGGAATTTTTATAAATCAAGCTAAATATGTCTCTGACATTCTTTCCAAGTATAGCTTCTCTTATGCCTCTGCAATGAAAACTCCAATGGCCACTGGAAACAAGTTATTCTTAGATTCAGATGGCATCTCTGTAGAATGCACTCTCTACAGAGGCATGATTGGATCTCTGTTATACTTAACAGCAAGCAGACCTGACATTATGCATGCCACATGTCTCTGTGCACGCTATCAAGCTAATCCAAAGAAATCACATTATGATGCCGTAAAGAGAATCTTTAGATACCTAAAAGGGACCAAAAATCTTGGTCTCTGGTATCCACAGAACTCTGGTTTTGGTCTTAAAGCTTATACAGATTCAGACTATGGAGGATGTATGCTCGACAGAAAAAGTACCTCTGGGAGTTGTCAATTCCTAGGTGGTAAACTAGTCAGTTGGACCTCCAAGAAGCAGAATTGTGTTTCCACATCCACTGCAGAAGCTGAATACGTTGCTGCCGCTAGCTGTTGTTCTCAGGTTCTATGGATGAAGACTCAGCTAAAAGACTACGACCACATCCTGTTCAAAATACCCATCTTCTGCTATTCCAAAAGTGCTATTGCTATCTCTTCAAATCCTGTGCAACACTCAAAAACCAAGCATATCGATATAAGGTATCACTTCTTGAAACATCATGTTGAATACGGTACAATCGAAATGCATTTTGTGCCCACAGAATATCAACTCGCTGACTTATTCACCAAAGCACTAGACGAGAAAAGATTCAACTTCTTGGTGGGTAAGATAGGAATGATTAACATGGTGTGAAAATCCTCAGTAAGTATAGTTTTATCTTCTGTAAATAATAAGTAAATACATTGCTTAAATTATTGTTTTGAAAGATTCTACTTCGATATGTAAATTCTTAACACCTTCAATAGTTCTTGAAACTACAAAGCTTCTGTAAGTCAACTCAGAACCTCTGACGACCCCTACAGAACCTCTGAAAGACCATGACCTATGTTCTATGCAAAACTTATCATTCTTTGATCCAAGCATAGGTCAAGGGGGAGCAAAAGGAAATTACTTGATCTACAGAGGTGATTAGGTCAAGGGGGAGCAAAAGGAAATTACTTGATCTACAGAGGTGATTAGATCAAGGGGGAGCAGAAGGGAACCCTGAAATGATCTAAAGAGACAAAACTTTCAAGGGAAAGCCAAAGAAAAATGTCGATGACTCCATATCGACAGAAGTCAGATATCACTGCCGAGAAAAGAAGAACCAAAAGGTATGTCTCTCGCACAAAAGGTTTTTGGAAAACAATTTTCTAGGACAAGAATTGTCAAATATGTCATAAATATACTGTGAATAACATTTCAAAAATCAAAAGCTCAAAAAGTTTCACAAAATTCGAATTAGGAGAAATTTAAGGTCATAGAGCATCTGTTGAGCTCAACAGAGCTTCTGCAGGAAATATGCTCTGTGATCACAAATTAACCTTCTGTCGATCTTTTGGAATGTTATCTCGAAAACCGAAAACGCAGACCATGACCTTCTCGAACAAACCGTTTTTTTAACAGTTTTCTCGGACACAAACTTTCAAATATGTCCGAAAAACATCTCTTAAACCAAATCAAAAATTGGATGATCAAAAATACTAATAAAATTTTTGTTATGAGATTTTTTCTCTCATAGAGCTTCTGTTGGCCCTCACAGAACTTCTGCAAGTTCCAACAGAGCCACAAAACCTCTGCGAAGCAAATTTCTTCACAAAAATCCGATTTTATCCTCTCCAATGTTTTGGTTAAAGAAGAACAACACAGAAGTCATGATAACAATGAGATATATGAAAAAGGGATAAAGACCAAAGATTATCAAGATCACAGAGCCTCTGTAAACTACAGAAGCTCTGTCAATCTGATTACTTGGGCATCTCTGTAGTAATAACGGTTACTTTTACTGCGAGTGAAATTCATATGGCTAAGAACAACTCCACGCGCCTAGCATTAATGGGCCGCGCACGACGTCCTGTCATCTTCTGACATGGCCTATGTGTCCCATTTTCATTGGGCAAACATGGAACGTTTTTTTTTGGTAAGTTGAACCCGCCGCTCAAACTCGAGTGCGGATTCCAAACTTTAATCCATTGCCATATATTTTACCCTTTCGAAGTCTACCGTTTTACCATCCTATAAAAACAAACCTTACCCTCTCATAAAACCTTTTACAAACTCTCATCTTCTTCTCCGGCGATACCCTGCAAAACACTTGCAAATGGCTTCATCTTCTCGAGCTACATCCTCTGAACTCTCTCCGGCGAACTCAACGGAAAACTCCCCTGCTCATTCAGAACATTCTGAAAACCCCAGCCTTGCAAGAGATATTGAACAACAAGATTCCGGGGACTCCGCAGACTTTGCTCCGACGACACACTTGCAAAACTTCATAGCTAAGGATCATTTCGAAGCCACTCTTCCTATCAAATCCAACAACTGCTATTTGGTCCCCTCACCCACTACTTTCGGCGAAGCCCATGCCATACTTCTGAACATCATGGAAAACCATATTCTCTTCCCTCTACTATCAAGAACCCCTAACAGAATTCCAGTCCGTTATTTGAACCAATTTTGGCAAAGTTGCCGATTTGATAAAGACGATTCTCTTATCAAAGGGTACATTTCAAGACCTGATAAATCTGAGCATCTTGAAATCAAGTTCAACAGAACAATGTTCTCACTTGAATTCAACCTACCAACAAGGGGTCTTCTGGGATTGAAAAGTTATGCAGAGCAACCAACAGACGAAGAGCTCTGTCGATTCGTGGAAATGCTTGGGTACAACACCAAACTACGGAAGAGAAATGACTTCCGCAGAGGCCGATTGCCACCTCTATGGAACACTTTGTTCTCTATTCTTAACAGATGTCTGACAGGAAAGATAGGGAGTATTGACCAGAGCTCACATCAAATCTTGAGCATCATGTATGGGGTTTACTATGATCTTCCACTAGATTATGCGACCATAATGATGCAAGAGATCATAAACACCATCGACAGAAAGAACAACTCGAAAAGGGTCAAAGAGAACGATCCCATCTTTCTACCACCTCTGCAATTCCAAAGAATATTGGGAGTACTGTTCGAACCTCTGCTGCTAATCCAAAATTGGCCAATGGAAGGGCCAACTCCCAAACAGTTCCCGATGAACAAAAATACCCCCACTGATCATGCTGATGGCTACTCACACTGCAGACCTCTGTCAAAGAAACGTCTGCGCTACGCATCGAACATATCCCTTAAGAAAGAGTATATACGCGATCATAGAACTCCAAAACCGAGTCCTATGACACCCCCGCGTTTAGGTGTCCCCCTAGGAACAATGATAGCAAAACCTCTTTCCACTCAAGCAGAAAAGGATCAAAAGTTAGCAAAACACATGGCTATTCAGCTCAGCTTCATAGCCAAACGCGCAGAAATAATGGGAAAGAAATCTTCAGCAAAGATCTCTGCTTCTACTCCAAAAGCTAAGAAGAGAAAAACTGCAGAAGACACATCAACTAGCACTGCAGAAGATAGACCTTCACCTCCCCATGCCACAGAGATTGGCTCCTCTGCTCCTCCCCTTTTCACAAAACAGAAAAAGAAAAGATCCAAATCAACAGAGGAAGGGGCACCAAAACCAAAAAGGAGGAAAACCAAAAAGAAGCATGGTAAATCATTTAAAAAATTGGTTACCATTGCAGAAGAGGCAATCATAGAGGGTGAAACTGCAGAAGAAGAAGATGCATAAATAGGAATGACAGAAGAAGGATATCAATCACCCTATCAATCTCCAGATAGATTTGCTCACCAGGGAGACCTGAATGATTTCCTACAGAACCCCGAAATTGCAAACACCCTTAATACAGCAGGGTGGACGGCACAACCTCTAGACCACCACTCTCCAGAAGAACATGATTTCTTCATTTCTGGTATTGACACTCATCTACAAGAAGATGACACAACACCCAGAAATCAACCAGCCGAAACCCCTGTGATTTTACAAAACCCTTTCATTCAAGGATTGGACGTCCACAGAAGAAGTCCAAACCAAGCTTCAGAAGATACAGAACAAACCGAAGCGGAGTGGAATACAACTGAAGTTACAGAGGCAACGGCTGTAGAAGAAACCACAGAAACAGGGATGGAAATCTCAGAGGTAGATTCAGATAAAGAAGAGGCTATCTGGATACGAAAATGTCTCTATCATCCTCATGTCATGAGATTATACGGATCTCATCACATGTATGACTCCTTGCGCACAGAGAAAGGAACTTCCACAGAACCAGAAGAAGAAACAAGAAAAGATGCCGAAGTTGAAGAAGGCACACATCAATCACCCCCTCCCAGTGCAACCCACATTTCTGACACCGCAGGTCTAGCTGCAGAAGGTGTCATTGAAAAAGAGCAGCACAGCTCGAACCTCACCCAAACCATCCAGCCAGAGGTTATTCTTTCAACCTCTGTGCCCACAAAAACCGGGGAAACCATTCCTAGGGAGTCTCCTCAAAGAGACTCACCTATAGTTCGTGATCAATTGCCCCAGATCACAGAAGAACGCCCAACAGAGGAATTTGTTTCCTCTGCCACGCACTTATTAAGACCCACACTTCTTTCAGAGAGAAGTAGAGAGCACAAAGACAAAGAGACTCTAGACAAGTCTCCTAGTCAACAGAAGGATATTCCAATACCCACCTCTGGAGTGGATTTGGACAATGTTCTTCTCAGAACTTCTGTAGGGATTGAAACTCATGTTTCTTCTCAAGGATCAGAAGGAAATCCTTCCACCCCCATCGTACAAACAAGGGTGAACGAAGGTATCCCAAGAACAGGGATTCACTCTGGAGACGAATGTGTTCCTCCAGAGGTTACCACAGGAACACAAGTCACAAGGGATGAGTTCCAAACCCTTGAGACCTCTGTGAACCAAACCTTGAAAGAGTTGCAAAGCTCTTTCAAATCTTTTGCAGAGACAACATCACTGGCACTGCTAAACCTGAACACCAAAATGGACAACCTGTCCACAGAGGTGAAATCTGCCATCTCACAGATGAAGTCTGCTGCTACCGCATCCACCACTTCTGCCGCAACAACTACTCCTTCTTCGATTGAGAACTCCATCAACAAGTTCCTTGATCAATTGAACAAACAGACTTCAGTGTCAACGGGCATCACTCCTGCAGATCTACAGAAGGCCCTACAAAAAGTTCAAGAAGAAGCCATGCGAAATACCATGCTGATGCAACCCAAAGACTACATGACAAGAGCACAGCTGACAGAGCTTGGGCAGAACGTGATTAATCAAGTGACAGAAGTCATCCTTTCCTTCACCACTGCCAATGCTAACTTCGTCAAAGATTTCAGAGAAAGTGTAGGAAGGATGAGATTCAAAACAGAGGCAGAGCTAGCAACTCTTCTTGGCCTCTGTGATGATGTCTGCGCGAAACTGATCGCTGCTGGAGCCACAATGCCAAAGAAACCCGATGCTTCCTGCAGAGCAGAGGGTACATCAGACAAGGGTCAGGATGACTCTGATGATAATGACCATCCTGGTCCATCAGATCATACTGAGGGGGAGAAAACTACAGAGAAAACTGCAAGCAGAGGACTTACAGGTCCACCAATAGCCGCAGAACCTCTGAGTCAAGCACCTCCAGAACAGACCCGACAACAACAAACTCAACAAACCACAGAGAATACACCCATCTCTGTGGATTCAACCTCTGAAGAACCCAACACTACAGAAGCAGATAAACAAACCTCAGAGGCAACAACCGCCCCTGAGGTAATCATTTTGGAAGAAACAAATGAACCAACCACAGAGAAAACACCCACCGCTGTGGAAACACCCCAAACCATACCCAGAAGAAAGTCGATTGCCACCAAACCAAAAAGAGCAACGACCTCTGCTTCTGACATTCTGAAAAGGATGCACACAACAATGAGTGATCGTATGGTGAAGAGAGAAGAAGAAAGGCACAGGTTCACTTTAGCCTTCAGAATGGCAAAAAGATTTAATGACAACACTTCATCAACAGAAACTGAGCTCACAGAAGAAGTCACCAAACAACCTCCAACAGAGGTTACAGAGCAAGTCAAGCCAACAGAACCATCGCCACAAAAGTCCTCTAAGTCACAATCGTCAAAATCCACAGAGGCAACCTCCATCAAACCTACAGAAATGCAAACCTCAAAACCCACAGAAGCAACAGGTTCTGCCACGACAACAAAAGATAAAGGCAAAGGGATACTGACAGAAGAGCCTAAGAAGAAGAAAACATTGTTAAAGCCAACAGAGAAACTGATGAAGAGTGCGTTTGACGCCTTTCAAACCCCAAAACCCGAAGAAGTTGACTGGGCACATGGATTGAAGCCTCTGTCAGAAACTCCTTTAACTGGTAGAGCTGCAGAAGTTGTTCAACATATGGAGAGTCTCAGAAGACAAATTCCACGACCTGGTCCAACACATGAAGAAATGGAAGAAGTGGTATACAAATACCTCTACAAACAATCCTTTCAGACAAACTATCCAATAGATCATGTGACAGATCCAAGGATCAGAGAAGAATTTGAGAACATCTTCACAAGAACAAAGCCAAGAGCCAAAGCAGATGTCTTCTCAATTCACAAAATCAAAAAGGTGATCTTCTGCAGATTCTCCTTCACAAGAACCTATCCAAGGGTCAGGTACAATCTTTACAGAGTCAGAAGAGAGAACAATTCAGAATCTACCTTCGCTGATGCTGACTTAAGAAACATCAATCCATACGATCTACCTGACCTTCTGCAATGGACAAAGGACAACTACAACACAGAGGCAAACACCAGAGCCTATCAAGTATTGAGAAAAGCAATGAGGGAAAAGCTTCTGCTATACAGCATGATAGATTTTCAGCTGGGAAAAGATCTTGGTCTCAAACATCTAGATCTTCGACCACCAGAAGATCGCTGCCCACCAGACGCTGTGCCCAACTCAATCATCAGAGAACCAAGATTTGGGTTAGTATTTCAAAACCCACAACACCAGGTTAAACCTTTTGTACTCATGGATTGTCAGAAGTACGCAACCAGTACTCTGAGCAAATTCAGATCAAGCCTTGTAAAATACAGAGGTACAGAGAAAATGGATAGAGATGATGCAGATACTTTCATCAGAGAAATAGACTCAACAATCCGCCTAAGAGAACTCTGCATCAGATTCTACAAAGAGATCAGAAAAGTCGGCAGAGACAACAGAAGCTACAACGATTTCAAAGATGCCAAAATCTGATTCTCAGACCTCCAATCTCTGCAAACAAAGTTTTATCTTTCATTGTACTTAAATGTAAAATGCCTCTGGCATATTTCTAAATGAAAGAAATTTCGAGGTATTGTTTAACCTCTGTCTTATCCAACTTAGCCTAACTAAACTCAAAGTCAAATTTTTATTTTTCACTACTTAGGGGGAGATTGTTAGCTTCAATCTTCCTAATCAAAGAAATACTTAGAAGTAGTGAAAAATAGGCTAAGTATAGAAAAGTCTCTCACAGAGGCTCTGCCACTTCTTACAGAAGATCAAGTCCAGAAAGCCACAGAAGCTACAGAGGTAATCACAGAACCTCTGTAGTGCGCAAGAAGAAGATCAACTCGGAAACAAGTGGACTGCTCCACAGAAGGTCAGACCATAGAACCTCTGTAATGCCTTACAGAGCCTCTGTGGTCTGCTATGAAGACTTGGAAGATATTACTGGATACGTTCATCAACTTGCATGGAAAAGTACTGTCAAAACACGTGTCAAGCTCTGAGTGGACTCAATAGGGCATGGTACAAAATAGACGTCTGCGCCATTTAATGCATTTACCAAAAGTACATATGCTCCATTAAATGCGCATAGCTCAAACAACTGCTCACACCATCCAGTCCACTGCTCACACCATCCAGTTCACTATTCATGCCGTAAAAGGAATAGTGACCTACTTCATAGTCTTCTAAGAGTAGTATAAAAGGAAGTCTCATGTTGAGATCTTCCTAAGAACGAATACAAAAGGAATCACTAATACTCTCAAACGTTATTGTCAAATATCTGAGTGTTATATTCTCACACACACCAACAGTTCTTAATCTGTTCTTCGTGTTCTTATTATATATTGAATAACAGTAACTGTTCAAGAAATCCTTTTTATTCCTTACTGTTTTCTTTATATATGTGCGTTCTAATATCTATCAAACATATCTGTTAGTTTAATACGCTTCCGCATCAAACTCTAAACTCAACTAATAGACTGTTAATCTTGATTAAGTGTATCTGGGTTCCAACAACTTCTTTAGGTTCGACACGTGAAATGTGTTGGGGATAGCACTTAACTCAATTGGCAATTCCAGCTTATAAGCTACTGGTCCAATTCTTTCCGTGATCTTGAATGGTCCAACATACCGTGGACTCAACTTTCCTCTTTTCCCAAAACGGACTGTTCCCTTCCAAGGGGATACTTTTAAAAAGACTCTATCACCAATTTGAAATTCTAGAGGCTTTCTTCGATTGTCCGCATAGCTCTTTTGACGATCTTGAGCTGCTTTAAGCCTATCCCTGATGATCGCGATCTTGTCGGTGGTTTCTTGGACAATTTCCGGACTAGATAGTTGTCTATCTCCAATTTCCAACCAACAAAGAGGTGATCGACACTTGCGACCATACAGAGCTTCATATGGCGCACACTGAATACTAGTGTGATAGCTATTGTTGTATGAGAATTCGACTAACGGCAAGTGGTTATCCCAACTTCTTCCAAAGTCTAATACACATGCTCGAAGCATGTCCTCCAAAGTCTGAATGGTCCGCTCACTCTGACCATCCGTTTGAGGATGATAAGCCTTGCTTAAGTTCAACTGAGTACCCAACGCTTTTTGGAGTGATTGCCAAAATCGGGATGTAAATCGACTATCTCTATCCGATATAATGGAAACTGGAACTCCATGCCGCGTAACGATCTCCTTGATGTAGATTTGGGCAAGCTTTTCCATCTTATAATCTTCCCGAATAGGTAAGAAATGTGCAGACTTCGTAAATCAATCTACTATAACCCAAATCGTGTCATGCCCTTTGGCAGTTCTCGGGAGTTTGGTTACAAAATCCATAGTGATTTGCTCCCATTTCCACTGGGGAATTTCCGGTTGTTGCAACAGTCCTGATGGCTTTTGATATACAGCCTTGACCTTTGCACACGTTATGCATTTTCCTACATATATGGCAATATCCTTCTTCATTCCTGGCCACCAATAGTATTCCCTTAAATCCTTGTACATCTTATCCGCTCCTGGGTGAATTGAATACTTGAATTTATGAGCCTCCTCAAAAATCATTTCCCGTAGGTTGTGAGCCTTTGGGATCCACACTCTGCCCTTAAAGTAACATATTCCATCAATCTTAGTTTCAAAACTAGACTCTAAACCATGAAGAGTCTCTCACTTCAGATTTTCAGGTTTCAATGCTTCAATCTGAGCTTCAAAAATCCGGGTTTTCAAACTTGTTTGAACCAGTGCTCCTAACGCTCGGACTCGTGAAGGTTTTACCCTTTCTTTCCTACTCAAGGCATCGGCTACCACATTGGCCTTACCTGGGTGGTAACGTATCTCACAATCGTAATCGCTGAGAAGTTCTACCCATCTTCTTTGCCTCATGTTCAGCATCTTTTGATCAAAGATGTGTTGAAGACTTTTATGATCGGCGAAAATAGTACACTTGGTACCATATAGATAATGTCTCCATTTCTTCAGAGCGAATACCACAGCTCCGAGTTCCAAATCGTGTGTGGTATAGTTCTTTTCATGAACTTTTAGTTGTCTCGAGGCATATGCTATCACCTTATCATTTTGCATCAATACGCAACTAATCCTTGATGTGATGCGTCACAATACACTACAAAATCTTCCGTTCCTTCTGGTAGAGCTAAAATCGGTGCATTGCACAACTTTTTCCTTAGGAGTTGAAACGCTTCCTCTTGTGGAACTTCCCAAACGAATTCCTCCTCCTTTTGGGTTAACGTGGTAAGGGGTTTAGCGATCTTAGAAAAAATCTCGATGAAACGTCGATAGTATCCCGCCAGCCTAGAAATTGGCGAATTTCCGTTGGAGTCCTAGGGGCTTCCCATTTCTTAATGGCTTCTACTTTAGCCGGGTCCACGTGAATCCCTTTCTCCCCGATTACGTGACCTAAGAAATGTACCTCCCGAATCCAAAATTCGCACTTAGAGAATTTGGCATATAGCTTCTGCTCCTTGAGAAGTTCTAAAATCACTTTTAGATGCTGCTCGTGATCCTTCTTACTCTGAGAATAGATTAGTATATCATCGATGAACACAATCACAAACTTATCAAGGTATGGCCTACATACTCTATTCATTAGATCCATAAACACAGCTAGCGCGTTCGTCAATCCAAATGGCATAACTAAAAACTCGTAGTGTCCATAGCGAGTTCTAAAAGCTGTTTTAGGAATATCTTCCTCTCGGACTCTCAACTGATGATATCTCGATCGAAGATCAATCTTAGAGAAGTAACTTTCACCTTGCAACTGGTCGAACAAATCGTCTATTTGAGGGAGGGGATATTGGTTCTTGATTGTCAACTTATTTAGCTCCCTATAATCGATACACATTCGAAATGATCCATCCTTCTTCTTGACGAAGAGAATCGGGGCTCCCCAGGGTGATGAACTAGGTCGAATGAATCCTTTATCCAAAAGTTCTTGAAGTTGATTCGACAACTCTTGCATTTCTGCAAGTGCTAAGCGATACGGGACCTTGGCTACAGGCGCCGCTCCGGGTACAAGATCAATCTGAAATTCGACTTGTCTAAACGGTGGAAGTCCAGGCAAATCGTCTGGAAATACTTCTGGGTGATCCTTCACCACAGGAATATCCTGGACTCGCCTCTCCTTAGACTTCTTCTCAATTACTTGTGCCAAGAACGCAACATACTTCTTCCTCAAATACTTATGGACCTTCATACATGATACTATCTTCAGACTCCTTCCAGCTCTATCTCCTTGCACAACTAGGGTTTCTCCGCCTTGTAATGGTAACCTAACCGTCTTTTCAAAACAACTAACCTCTGCTCGTTGCTTAGATAACCAATCCATGCCTATTACTACATCGAAACTCCCCAATTCAATTGGAATAAGATCAACACTAAACAGTTTATCAGCTAAGTTCAAGGTACAGCCTAAGATTACATCCTTAGCTTCTAATTCAAATCTATTAGCAACCTCAACAATATAAGCATTCGGCATTTTCTTAGATTCTAGATTGATCAAAGGCCTAAATTCTAAAGAAACAAAGCTCTTATCGGCACCAGTGTCGAATAATACGGATGCATAATAATCGTTTAGAAGAAACGTACCTGTCACTACATTGGGGTCTCGACGTGCTTCTTCTGCTCCTAAAACAAATGCCCGTCCTCGAGCTTGTCCTCCTTGGTTTCCCTGATTGGCTTGTCTTGCTTGATACCCAACGTTGTTATTGATTGGTCCCCTTTTCAGCCTTGGGCACACACTTCGGAAGTGATCCGGACTTCCGCACTCAAAGCATACCCTTCCTTCCTCTTTCACATTCTTCACCGTATTACAAAGTCGGACTAAATGACCTTTTTGCTTACAGATGCTACAAATGAGACAGGCTCCCTCATGATGCGAATTACATTGGTTGCACTTTGGGTGAGGTCTATTGTAACATCCTACTTCCTTGGCATTCATCCCAAAGTTTCCCACTACTTTATTGTTCCTACTTGAACTACTTCCAATCGCCTTTCCTGACTGACTCTCTGGCCTTCTCTTACTACCGACACCTTTCTGAGTCAGAGTTCCTGCCCTGACCGCATCATGGGTCAAACTAGTTGCTAATTCCACTGCGGCTTGGATCGTGATCGTACTTGCTGACTTAACCATCCCTCGGATCTCCGGGGTTAATCCATACAAATATCGGTCAATCCGTTTGCTCTCTAGGGTAACCATGTGAGGTACTAACTTCGCAAGTTCGTGAAAACGAGCGGTGTAGCGATCTATCCCCGAACCAACCATGGTAAGATCCCAAAGTTCAGCCTCCAATTTCTGAACTTCGCTCTTGGGACAGTATTCCTCCATGAGCAATTCCTTAAACTCAATCCAGGTCAGTTTGTACGCATCTTCCCTTCCACGGGTTTGTACTTGAATGTTCCACCAAGTTAGAGCTCGCTTTCGCAACTGACAGGCCGCATACTCTACCATGCGATCCTCCGAACACTTACAGATATGAAGTACTGAATCCATACTATCAAACCATGAGAGTAATCCTATAGCACCTTACGTTCCATGAAACTCCTTGGGTTTGCAAGTCATGAACATTTTGTAGCTACATCCTCTATTGTCATGAGTGTTATTAGGAGTTCCTCCTCCTACATTAACATTCCTTTGATTCTCATTAATACCCGCGGTAACTTGGGCTATGATGTTAGGTATCGCCTCTTGGATACGTTGAGCTATGAGTTGGGCGATAGCGGGGTTTTGATCATCAGGATTTCCTCCGGTGTGACGTGTGGATCTTCTTGGTGGGATTTTTCTAAAACACAATTGCAAAAATTTAAAAAGTTCAATTTTCTAAATTTTTCCACCGTCCACGTCAATATCCGCCCCGATACACTTCAATCGAAACCTACTACTATGCTCACTATCTTGGCTCGTAAAGCTATCCTCCAAGCTATTTTCGTTCCATTTTGGGCGTCGGACGACCGATTGGTCAAAAGGTGACTTAATTCCACTAGCTCGGTTATGACTTGACTCTGGTGACTGACCCTCACTTGACATCCATGAAAGTCCATTGTCACGCCCCTAAGGCGTTGCTCTTCGGTCCAGGTCATGCCAGGCGCTCGGTTACTTGGCACTCCCTCGATCACCCGTGAGGGTTCCGGTGCGTCTCGCTGATCAGACCTAAAAGACACTCGTCTAGGTATGGGCACGCTCTTCCTAGCGGTTTGCCTCGTACGTGGACCCCTAGGTGGCATTACTACCGGGATGGGTTGTGGAGGAGCCACAGTCGGAGGCATCCTTGGCCCATCATACGGGTCTCGTTCCACGTCAGACGTACGCTCACTTGATGGCGTGTAGGAAGGTTGTGAGCTTGATGATGATGACGACGACATAGTATTGCTGAAGTAAGAGTGTGATGAGGATGTTGACATAGTGATACTGAAGTAAGAGTGTATAACATTACTATCGCGCAATATAAGGGCTAAGCGTACTATACTATTGCATACTATAGGCAATAACTACGCTCCTACTAGGCATACAACGTGAAGCATTAAGTGTGAAAACACACATATTCCTAGTATATCCATTTCCTGTCTCGCATCACTCTTTCTTTAATTAAACATAGGTGATCAGGCTTTGTTTAATTAAAGACCGATTATGCAATACCCGAACCAGTTATACTAGCAACATGTTTAGTAATTTAAATGTTCATTCCCGTTTTTGGTTATAGTTGCAGTTTTCCAAAGGAAAACCGGTATTCTCTATAACCTTTAGCTCTGATACCAAATCTGTAACACCCCGCTAAAGGGGAAACACGGAATGTACAGCTCATGTTTCATAGCAAAAGTTACAAGATTACAACAACCATCAAAATACATTCAAAGGTTAAACCTTGTCTTTTACAATTGTCTTTACGAAAGGGAAATGAACATAAAATTTAAAGATAGTAAAGAAAGCTTCATCACGTGTAGCCTTCCTAAATTCCAACCTTAAGAACGTTCTCCTGAAAAGCATGTAAATGAGAGTGTCAACTAATGAATAGTTGGTGAGTTCACAGGTTTAATGAGTATAACATTGTTTACCATCGCAAAATAGTTTAAATCCACAAATGGGATAAAATAATTCGGTTGTAAAAACCACTTACTCAAGGTAATCATATGTAAAATGCTAAGTTATTGAGCCTGTAATACCCCGGGTAAGGTCGTTATTTAAACCCTCTTATCGTTAAATTGAATAAGTTTATAATAATATATTTAGGGTAAAAATTGGTTAATTTGTAAGTTAAGGGTGTTTAGGCTATTATTGATTAGTGTAAGGGATAAAAGGGTAAATGTGGATAGATATTATCCTTAGAATATCCAGATAATCTTAATTACTCAGCAAAAATATCAAAGGGTGTGTATGTGTTTTGGAAGAAAAGACGAAAGGAAGAAAAGCTAGCTTAAGAGATCATTTGGTGTACTTGGAAGAGATTACAGGCATGTTTCCTTTACAATTTATGTTTGTAAATGTTAATAGGAAGTTTATGTCGGATTAAAATCATCAAAATCGATCTGGTATAAATCACAGTCGGATTCTGGGTAGAAATAGGGCAAACAGTCAGAGGTGTCCGGACACTATGAATGTGTCCGGGTAACTTTGTTGGTGGTGTCCGGATAGTGTTCTACAGATGTCCGGACGAGTTATTTATCCGGGTAAGTCTTCTTTTCATTAGGTTTCCGGTTAAAAATGGGTTACCGGATAGTATCCGGATTTCTTTAGTGTCCGGATGCTAACCGGATTAGTTGTGCTGTCCGGAAAAGCTATGCTGTCCGGAAAAGCTATGCTGTCCGGAAAAGTAGTGTTGTCCGGATAAACTATGGTTTCCGGATACCTTGTCTGATTGATCAAATTGATGAGTTTAGATGCTTTTAAGTGTCCAGTAGCCTGAGTCTTGTTAAATCATGGATAGGGAATGAACGAGGATCGAATGTACGGTGGACTTGACTTAAGTTCGGGTTTGGGGGTAACATTTAGGGACTAGAGTGCTTTAGAGTTCTTAATCTTGGTAAGACTTGTGTGATCAAAGTAGTAAGACAATACTTGTATATGATTGTTTCAGATTCTGTGAAATTGAAGTGAAGCTGAATTGTTTGAGAAAAGCTTGGTGTACATTTTGATAAGTCAAACAGGTGAGTTTTACTTTAAAAACGTTTTTAAATGGAATACGTATATGTGTGGATTGGGAATGAAATAGTTGATGACTATGTGTTTATATGTGAATTATAATTTAGTGAGGTATTATATTTACATGAGTATTATAATGTGTTATAATACGTTGGCCGGGTCTAGGACCGGTGTGTTTGGCTATAGAATCCGTATAGTGTTGTTTGGCTGTAGATGTTGTGCAGCGTTGTATATTATTAGTTGGCTTGCTACCACTAATATGGCCAGGAGGAATGAGAAGGGAAGGTACATGATATGTGAGCTTAATTGGATATATGTAATTGTGTTGCGTGATTTATGTGAATGAAGTTATATAAATGGTTTTCAAACTAACAGGGATTTCTCACTTAGACCATCGTGTCTAACCCTCATTTTCGTTTTAAAAATATGTATTCCAGGTGGTGGATCGCGTAAGAGCAAGTAATTAGAGTAATCGATGGATGGCTTATGTGAAGGATTATGTGACGAAGATTTTGGCATGTTTAGCAGTTGTATTATAATGATTAAATGTTATGTATGTATTAAGGAAAAAGTTTGTAGTAGAATGTCTTCTTTTGATTGTAATAGGGAAGGGACCGTACTTGTAATATGATGTTTCGTTTGATTAATCAATGTTATGTTACATTATGTGATTTGTTGTGTATATGGGATTTGGGTTGTTAC
Organism: Saussurea involucrata; assembly: GCA_033807775.1. Lineage (NCBI taxonomy): Eukaryota > Viridiplantae > Streptophyta > Magnoliopsida > Asterales > Asteraceae > Saussurea > Saussurea involucrata. Next base: position 11,587,385 of record CM066326.1, read on the forward strand.
AAATGGTATCAGAGCCTTAGTTTAAGGGATTTAGGTATTCGTATCTGTACCTAGACTTAAACTGCATGTGAAGTAGGATGTCCTTATTACTATAGAACCTTGGGATGATGAAGTATAAAAGGTAGAAGGAACATCATGTAAGGTAATTTCATATTACACCTGGCCAGTGTAATTGTGATCTTACAGGTACATGTCTGAACTGGAATACCTTGTTATATGGGGTATGTGCTTATGTGTATATTAACCCTGTTTAAATCCACAGAATGGCAAGCGGTACAAGAAATTCGAATCGAGGAGGAGGAAGAAATCCAAACAGAACTAATCCGTCAGTAGGAACGGGGGACAGGGGAGGCAGAACGGGGGGCAAAGTCGGGGGTAGAACTGGAGGTAGAGCTGGAGGTCGAGCCGGAGGCAGAACCCAACAAAATAGTACGGATTTCATTACCAAGGCTGATCTAATGGCAGAAATGGGAAGACTACAAGACAATATTCAAGCTATGTTCAACCAAACTCATAATACTGAAACAGAAGGACCAGACCCTACTCATGAGGAGGAGATGCCAATCACCCCTACGGTCTTACCGGTAATGAGAAGATGTGATTACAAAATGTTTCTTAGTTGCAAACCTCCTACGTACTCAGGGGACCGGGATCCAGTAAAAGCAATGAGATGGATGAAGGAAATTGAAGCCATTTTCAAAACAAGCAAGTGCGCGGATGAAGATAGAGTATTGTATGGGGCAACTATGTTAAAAGGAGATGCATTGTATTGGTGGGAATCTTTTATTCATTCAAAAGGATCCGATGTTTATTCTACCCTATCTTGGGAAGAATTAGTGGTAGCCTACAGGGAACAATTTTGTCCCCAAGCAGCCGTCAAACAACTGGAAGGAGAATTCATGAATCTGCAACAAGGAAACTTATCCGTTCGAGATTATACTGCTAGCTTTCTAGAAAAGTCTCGATTTGCAGAATACTATGTTGCTACGGAGGCGATGAAGACGAAAAGGTTTATTTTTGGATTAAACTCAGAAGTTAGAAGGCTAGTGTCTGCAACAAGACCCGATACCTTCTCGGCTGCAGTTAATGCCGCGGAGAATGTTGAGTGGGATATTAGAAGAGATGCTGGTGATAAAAGTATCGGGAAGAGAACGTGGGAAGGACCACAACATGATCCGAAGAGGTCCCGATTTCAGAGGTTTGATAGCCGTCCGCCGTTTCGACCAGTGGAAAGACCATGTCAGAAGTGCAACCGTGTCCATCAAGGCAATTGCCAAGGTGATTTACGAGCGTGTTATAAGTGCGGGAAGACCGGACACGTCATTAAGGATTGTAAGGTAACGCGGTTATGTTTCTTATGCAATTCTCCGGATCATCTTCAGTCAAACTGTCCACGGGGAAGGATACAGCAAGGTGGGTCATCGGGCAGGCCAGTGATTGTTAAACCAGTAGTACCAAGACTGGAACCGCCAGTAACCAGGGGTCGCGCATTTCAAATGACTGAGAAAGAAGCGGAGGAAACTCCGGATGTGGTCACAGGTACATTTTTGATAAACTCTACACGTGCTAAGGTGTTATTTGATTTCGGTGCAAACCGATCGTTTGTGTCATCTACATTTGCTGCTTGCCTGTGTTTGAAACCTAAATTGTTAGAACATGCTCTATTACTAGATACTGCGAATGATAACCAAGTGTCGGTTAGTGAAGTCTTTGATGGTTGTGTGATTAATATAGAGGGATGTGGAGTGCCTATACAATTGTTTCCTATAACTTTGATAGAGTTTGACGTAGTAGTGGGAATGGACTGGTTAGCCGAGAATCAGGCTAATATAGTATGTGATAAGAAGTTAATAAATGTTGTATTACCAGGGAGGGGACCAGTAGTGATTTATGGTGATCGCAGAAATCATCAGTCTTGTTTGATATCAATATTAAAAGCATGTAGGTGTGTTAATAAGAGTTGTCAGAGTTACTTGGCCTACGTGATAGATATTAAGCCGGAAAAGAACAGGGTGGAAGATATCCCTATCGTTAGTGAATTCCCTGAAGTATTCCCTGAAGACTTGAATAGTCTTCCGCCCGTTAGACAAGTAGAGTTCGGTATAGACCTGATTCCTGGAGCCACTCCTGTCGCCCGTGCACCGTATCGTTTGGCACCTCCAGAGATGAAAGAAATGATGGCACAACTACAAGACCTATCCGATAAAGGCTTCATCAGACCCAGTTCTTCGCCGTGGGGAGCACCAGTGTTATTTGTGAAAAAGAAAGATGGGTCGATGAGAATGTGTATTGACTACCGAGAATTGAATAAGCGCACGATAAAGAACAAGTATCTGCTACCCCGAATTGATGATCTCTTTGATCAGTTAGTTGGAGCTTGCTATTTCTCCAAGATTGATCTAGGGTCCGGTTATCACCAATTGAAAGTTAAAGAAGAAGACATTTTAAAGACTGCTTTTCGAACGAGGTATGGTCATCATGAATTTTTAGTAATGCCATTTGGTTTGACGAACGCTCTAGCTGCCGTTATGGACTTAATGAATCGGGTATGTAAGCCGTATCTCGATAAATTTGTAATTGTATTTATCGATGATATCCTCATCTATTCTCGATCCAAGGAAGAGCACGCGCAACACCTTCGTTTGATTTTAGAGTTGCTGAAGAAAGAAAAGTTGTATGCTAAATTCTCTAAGTGTGAATTATGGCTACGGGAAGTTCAGTTTCTGGGGCATGTAGTTTCCGAGAAAGGTATACAAGTTGATCCGATGAAAGTGGAAGCAGTTGAAAAGTGGGAACCGCCAAAGACAGCAACTGAAGTACGTAGTTTTCTGGGTTTAGCCGGCTACTATCGGAAATTTATAAAAGACTTCTCTCGTATCGCAACGCCTTTGACTAAGCTGACCCGAAAGAACCTGAAGTTTGAGTGGAAAGCAGAACAAGACGAGGCATTTCGGATATTGAAAGAGAAACTGTGCAGCGCGCCGATTTTATCACTACCCGACGGTTCTGAAGACTTTGTCGTTTACAGTGATGCGTCCAAACTGGGATTGGGTTGTGTGCTTATGCAGCGCGGAAAAGTTATAGCTTATGCTTCTCGCCAACTGAAGGATCATGAACGGCAGTATCCTACGCACGATATGGAGCTTGCTGCAGTCGTCTTCGCGTCAAAGATTTGGAGACATTATCTGTATGGTTCCAAATGCCAGATTTATACTGATCATAAGAGTCTCCAACACCTCTTTGATCAGAAGGAACTGAATATGAGACAAAGGAGATGGCTAGAATTGCTGAACGATTATGACTGCGAAATCCTTTATCACCCGGGAAAGGCAAATGTGGTAGCTGATGCATTGAGTCGTCAAGAAAGGGGTGGAACGATAAAAGTTATTTCCCTACGAACTGAGCTTCTACCCAACATATTTGATGAATTGCAGAAGTGTCAAATAGAGGCTTATCAAGATGAACATCTAAAATCAGAACGATTAGCGGGGATGTCAGCATTGCTAGTGAAAGATGATCGGGGGTTATTGTGTCTGGAAAACAGAGTGTGGGTACCTCGATTGGGTGGGTTACGTGATCGTGTTTTACAAGAAGCTCATCAATCCCGTTTCGCTATTCACCCAGGTACCAACAAGATGTATAGAGATCTAAAGCAATTTTATTGGTGGCCAGGGATAAAAAGAGGGATCGCTCAGTATGTGGGAAGATGTGATACTTGTAAGAAAGTAAAGATCGAACACCAAAAGCCGTACGGTCAACTACAGCGGCTAGAAATACCTATGTGGAAGTGGGAGCAAATTACCACATACTTCATCACAAAGCTACCAAGAACTCCGAAGGGATTCGATTCTATTTGGGTGATCGTCGACAGATTGACAAAGTCTGCACACTTCCTACCGATAAAGGAAACCGATTCGATGGAAGGATTAACAAAGTTGTACATTGACGAAATAGTAACTCGACATGGAGTTCCAATCTCGATCATTTCTGATCGTGATAGTCGTTTTACTTCAAGATTTTGGAGAAGTTTTCAAAAGGAAATGGGGACACAGATAAAGTTAAGTACGACGTATCATCCCCAAACAGATGGTCAGAGTGAACGAACGATTCAGACCTTAGAAGATATGCTCCGGGCTTGCATTGTTGATTTTGGGGGATCATGGGATAAGCATTTACCGTTGATCGAATTCGCTTACAACAACAGTTATCATTCCAGCATACAAGCGGCACCGTTCGAAGTACTGTATGGTAGGAAATGCCGAACACCTCTGTGTTGGAACGAGGTGGGAGAGAAACAGTTAGCGGGACCGGAAATAGTTCAGTTAACCGCCGATAAGGTTACTCAGATCCGTGAACGATTGAAAGTGGCTCAAGATAGACAGAAAAGTTACGCTGACCGACGCATCACAAAGCTACCAAGAACTCCAAAGGGATTCGATTCTATTTGGGTGATCGTCGACAGATTGACAAAGTCTACACACTTCCTACCGATAAAGGAAACCGATTCGATGGAAGGATTAGCAAAGTTGTACATTGACGAAATAGTAACTCGACATGGAGTTCCAATCTCGATCATTTCTGATCGTGATAGTCGTTTTACTTCAAGATTTTGGAGAAGTTTTCAAAAGGAAATGGGGACACAGATAAAGTTAAGTACGGTGTATCATCCCCAAACAGATGGTCAGAGTGAACGAACGATTCAGACCTTAGAAGATATGCTCCGGGCTTGCATTGTTGATTTTGGGGGATCATGGGATAAGCATTTACCGTTGATCGAATTCGCTTACAACAACAGTTATCATTCCAGCATACAAGCGGCACCGTTCGAAGTACTGTATGGTAGGAAATGCCGAACACCTCTGTGTTGGAACGAGGTGGGAGAGAAACAGTTAGCGGGACCGGAAATAGTTCAGTTAACCACCGATAAGGTTACTCAGATCCGTGAACGATTGAAAGTGGCTCAAGATAGACAGAAAAGTTACGCTGACCGACGCCGAAATCCATTGGAATTTCAAGTTGGGGATTACGTAATGTTAAAGGTTTCGCCGTGGAAAGGAGTCATCCGATTTGGAAGGCAAGGTAAACTAAGTCCAAGGTATATCGGACCATTTGCTATCACAAAAAGGATCGGTGAAGTAGCTTATAGATTAGATCTTCCACCAGAATTGAGCAGAATCCATAATGCGTTTCATGTATCGAACTTCCGAAAGTGTCTGGTTACTCAAGATCAGGCAATCTCCCTACCAGAGATACAAGTCGACGAAAGACTGAATTATGTAGAAGAGCCAGAAGCTATAGTTGATCATAAGGTTAAAGTGCTGCGGAATAAGGAGGTCAGACAAGTGAAAGTTCAGTGGAGACATCATAAAGGTCAAGATGCTACGTGGGAATCTGAATCGGAAATGAGAGCCAAATACCCCCACCTTTTTGCCTAACTGAATTCCGGGACGGAATTCTTTTAAGGGGGAGATGATGTAATACCCCGGGTAAGGTCGTTATTTAAACCCTCTTATCGTTAAATTGAATAAGTTTATAATAATATATTTAGGGTAAAAATTGGTTAATTTGTAAGATAAGGGTGTTTAGGCTATTATTGATTAGTGTAAGGGCTAAAAGGGTAAATGTGGATAGATATTATCCTTAGAATATCCAGATAATCTTAATTACTCAGCAAAAATATCAAAGGGTGTGTATGTGTTTTGGAAGAAAAGAAGAAAGGAAGAAAAGCTAGCTTAAGAGATCATTTGGTGTACTTGGAAGAGATTACAGGTATGTTTCCTTTACAATTTATGTTTGTAAATGTTAATAGGAAGTTTCTGTCGGATTAAAATCATCAAAATCGATCTGGTATAAATCACAGTCGGATTCTGGGTAGAAATAGGGCAAACAGTCAGAGGTGTCCGGACACTATGAATGTGTCCGGGTGGTTTTGTTGGGAGTGTCCGGGTAACTTTGTTGGTGGTGTCCGGATAGTGTTCTGCAGATGTCCGGACGAGTTATTTATCCGGGTAAGTCTTCTTTTCATTAAGTTTCCGGTTAAAAATGGGTTACCGGATAGTATCCGGATTTCTTTAGTGTCCGGATGCTAACCGGATTAGTTGTGCGGTCCGGAAAAGCTATGCTGTCCGGAAAAGCTATGCTGTCCGGAAAAGTAGTGTTGTCCGGATAAACTATGGTTTCCGGATACCTTGGCTGATTGATCAAATTGATGAGTTTAGATGCTTTTAAGTGTCCAGTAGCCTGAGTCTTGTTAAATCATGGATAGGGAATGAACGAGGATCGAATGTACGGTGGGCTCGACTTAAGTTCGGGTTTGGGGGTAACATTTAGGGACTAGAGTGCTTTACAGTTCTTAATCTTGGTAAGACTTGTGTGATCAAAGTAGTAAGACAATACTTGTATATGATTGTTTCAGATTCTGTGAAATTGAAGTGAAGCTGAATTGTTTGAGAAAAGCTTGGTGGACATTTTGATAAGTCAAACAGGTGAGTTTTACTTTAAAAACGTTTTTAAATGGAATACGTATATGTGTGGATTGGGAATGAAATAGTTGATGACTATGTGTTTATATGTGAATTATAATATAGTGAGGTATTATATTTACATGAGTATTATAATGTGTTATAATACGTTGGCCGGGTCTAGGACCGGTGTGTTTGGCTATAGAATCCGTATAGCGTTGTTTGGCTGTAGATGTTGTGCAGCGTTGTATATTATTAGTTGGCTTGCTACCACTAATATGGCCAGGAGGAATGAGAAGGGAAGGTACATGATATGTGAGCTTAATTGGATATATGTAATTGTGTTGCATGATTTATGTGAATGAAGTTATATAAATGGTTTTCAAACTAACAGGGATTTCTCACTTAGACCATCGTGTCTAACCCTCATTTTCGTTTTAAAAATATGTATTCCAGGTGGTGGATCGCGTAAGAGCAAGTAATTAGAGTAATCGATGGATGGCTTATGTGAAGGATTATGTGACGAAGATTTTGGCATGTTTAGCAGTTGTATTATAATGATTAAATGTTATGTATGTATTAAGGAAAAAGTTTGTAGTAGAATGTCTTCTTTTGATTGTAATAGGGAAGGGACCGTACTTGTAATATGATGTTTCGTTTGATTAATCAATGTTATGTTACATTATGTGATTTGTTGTGTATATGGGATTTAGGTTGTTACAGAGCCCGTTACCCGACCTATACCGACATACTTTTCCCCTACTACAGTGGTGGAATCATTCCACATACGCGCATGTTCTATCACCAACAATACGCCAATACAAAAATAATTATGCACTCAAACAAGCGCTACTTGTGAGTGGGGTGTCAAACCAAATAACGTTATCCATAATTACCAACGGCTCAATCCATGAGTTAACGGGTAACGTATACGTAAACGGGGACTTTTGAATGATAGCAAAAGAAACTCAAACTTACAACATTTGCAACAGCACATATACCATAGAGCATAAATAAGCAAGCTTCGCATTTTCAAGAAAACAAAATAATCGGTGTGTAAAATAGTTGTAGTAACCACATGCTTTTCACCCCAAAATATGTAAAACATTGAAAAAGGGGCTGTGAATACTCACATGATACTCGATAGAATCCGGGAATCTCCCACAAGTACTCCGAGATGATCCTACTTCAAACCTATGAACGTAAGGTCACTAGTGAGTTCTCAATCTCGAAGGTTCGGTACTAACTATCCAAATCATCATAAAATGCCTTGTTGTGTTTCAATATTATAACGTAATAAACGTATACATTGTTCTTCTTAGATTAAAGTTTCCACAATTTCGTCCCAATAAGTAACGAAAAGGTTTTAAAGAACATAAACATATATAGTACATATATATGTATAAACCGAAATTTTATCGTAACGACGATAAAATTAGAGGTCGTAAACAAAATGACAAATATTTAAATGTATAAATATATAGATATAATATATCTTTATACTCCACTATTTCATCATAAAATGATGAAATTGGATCAAGAATAAAATGCATAAATATATATAAATATATTATATATATGAACATTCCACAATTTCATCATAAAAGATGAAAAGGGATAAAGAATAAATAAAATGCAGAAATAAAAGACATAAATAAATGCATAAATAAACTGCATAAATATAATATATACTTATATACTCCACTATTTCATCATGAAATGATGAAATGGGATTAGAAATAGTCCTTAATAATAAATAATAATTTGTCCTTTACTGTCCAGAATTTGATGTCACTTTGTGTCCAACTTTGGGTAACTTCCAGGTATAATTTGATCATGAAATGTTATGTCCAGTTAGTTCAATGAGTTAGGAAACTTTTGGCATCAGTTTCATAATTTTTGAAAGAGTATAAGTGTATGAAATAATACACGACGTAAAACCCGAAAGAAGACTTCGTTGTTTGTACACGGATTTTGTGAGGACTGTTTGATAAATGAAATCTTTGAGTTTTTGAATGAAACCACTTGGGTTTGAATCTTAACACAATAAAATGATTTCCAGAAAAAGAATAACTACATTTGGAGTTAAAATGAGTGAGATATGACTCTTTGAATTGGGGTGTGAAATCTGACAGCAAGCTGTCCAAACAACACCTTGTGCATGTGCTCTCCAATTGACTTTTAAACCAAAATTCTTATTCTTTTGCATGAGAGAGTGAGGTGAAATGATGAAGAGTGTTGCATACATATGGAGGGAGAGAGAGGGTGGCCGGCCTCTTTGAGGGGGGGGGGGGTGGTGTGGTGTGACAAATTTATTTTAGTCATTTCATGGTTTAAAATAAAATCAAAATACAAGTATTCTCTTTTAAAGTTAAAATACAAGGTATACATGTATAAAATAAAGTATTTATATATATAATAAACTTGAAATATATAAAAATTAACAACTACATAAATACTTGTAGTATAAATATATATTAAGTTGGCATTTTATGAGATTTATGGATAATTTCCTAATTCAAGGATTTCTTAGGCAAAATTTCTCAATTTTTCCTATCGTACCGTGTTTACTGCTAAAATTGCACTGTGTAAACTATGTCATAAAAATGAGGTATCCAAAGCAGTTCTAACCTGAGATGTGAATTTGACAGTTGTCACAAAATGGCTGTTACATTGTTGAGTTTGGCAATTCCTAATGAAATCTTTAACAGAATTGATAGTGGAACATCGGCCAAAGAAATGTGGGATGAACTGGAGAAACAAATGCTTGGTACAACAAAATCAATTCAGGCTAAACTGAATCAATGTATCAATGCATATGAGAGATTCAAAGCAAAGGAATGTGAGAGTCTAACTCAAACATACAAGAAGTTATGTACTATCTTGAATGATCTTAGAAGGAATGGGCTGAAGAAAACAAATTCAGAAATCAATTATAAATTTCTGAATTGTCTCAATACAGAGTGGTCATCTTATGCTATAAGTCTTCAGATGAACAAGAATATGTGTGAAGAAGATCTAAATGACTTGTTCTGTGTTCTAAATCAACATGAAGATTCTGTTAAACTGATTGTTGATGAAAAGAAAAGTGTTTCAGATCAATTAGCCTTACTTTCTGAAAGAAAATCCAAAATCAACAAGACTACAAAAAAATCTGTGTTTCTGTCTGAAATTCCAAAGTTAGAAGAGGATTCTGAAGAGGAAGGATCTGATGATGATGCTGATATCAAGATGATAGCAGAGAAACTAGCCTTTTTGACTAACACCTTAAATAAAAGGTATGGAAATAAGAAATATGAAGGTAAGTTCAGAAGAGGTGGACAGGGGAGTTCAGAAGAGAGATACAAGAAGAAGGATGATAGAGAAGAGAATAAGTATGAGAAGAAAGAAGAAAATAGGTATGAGAAGAAAGAAGAGAAGGAAGAGAGGAAAGAGAAGGATTTATGTTTCAAGTGTGGAAACCTGGTCATTTTGCAAGGGATTGCACTCCTGACAGAACAAGAGAATTGGTTGTATTATTTATCTGATGAAGAAGACTGCATTCACTTTTCACAAATGCAGAGTTACATGGCCAAGATGGGTGATGAAGATGATTCAGACTATGAAGAAGGAGGTTCTGAGTCGTCTGCTGAGGTACACTCTAGTCATGAAATTGATTTAATGATTCAAATTGGAAACATGAAATATGAGTTTGTTAATCTGAGAAAACAGATTAAAGGTGAAAGGATTCTGGTTAACAAATTCAGATTAGAAAAAGAAATGTTTAAAGTAAGATTTGAAGAAACTGAGGTTGAGAAACAAGAAGTCAGAAAAGAGAATTCTGAACTTTTGAAAAAGATATCTGAGTTACAAAATGAACTTTCAGAAGTAACAGATGAAAAGGGTGATTTACAAATTAAAGTGGATATTTTACTTGATGAAAGAAAGAATCTATATACAAAAATCAAAGAGTTAGAGGATCTTAATCTGAAAAGAGGTCAAACTTAGTAGACTTTAAGTCTTCTTACAAGTAATGTTCAAGATACAAGGTTTTACAATCCAAAGATGGGATTAGGTTTGGAAGAAAATGCTATTTTGAAAAAGGCTCCAATAAATCTTTATGATTTTGAGGAATTAAAAGGTCCCAAACCAGATATCCCAGACTTGGTTGAAGTTTTTGTGAGACCTGCAAGCTCAATAACAAGTTTTGATAGTTTACAGAAACCAAATATTGAAAAAAGTAAAAACTTCTGAATCAAAAGCTGAAAAGTCAGAAAGTTCAGAAAAAGAGGTCAAGAAAGAAATTTCAAAACCTACCGAAGAAGAAAAACCAAGATATAATACTGCTAAATTCAAATATGATTCTTTGAATGTTAGTTACAAAGATAAACAACAAAGTTTCTCCTATACTGACATTGAGAATATATTTGAAGCTTGTAAGGTTTCTGAAAACAAAGAGAATTATGAAACAGTTAGTCAGAATTCTGAGTCTACTAGTCAGAATTCTGAGTCTGTTAGTCAGAATTCTGAGTCTGTTAGTCAGAATTCTAAAACTGGTAGTCAGAATTCTGACTCAACTGAAAGTTCTGAGTCAAAATCAGAAAGTTTTTCAAATCATGAAAATAGATTTAAACAGGTTAATCAAGAGCTTGAAGAACTCATAAAAAGTTTTGATAAACTTGAAAATGACTTTTGTGATGTTGACTTTAAACTTGAAGAAGCTTTAAAAGAAAATAAAAGTTATGTTTTGAAAATAGAAGTGCTTGAAAAGTTGAAAGTTGTGTATGATCTGTTTAAGATTAAAGCCTTAGAAGAGAATAAGGAATTCTTTAATGAATTAAGTACTTATGAGCATGGTGAATCATCTACATCTACTAATTCTGTAAAGTTAAATGTTTCAGAAAAGGAAGAGTGCAAAAGGAAAGATGACTTGATTGAGAAGATTTTCTTGAATACTACTTCTGAACTCAAAGCTAGTAGTTCTTGTAATAGATGCAATTGTAATCTGAATACTATCAATAAAAGCAAAAAAAAAAAAATTAATTCAGATTTGTTGTCTCTTGCAAGAAAGAATCTTAAATGTGTTCAATGTGGTAGTCAATCATTTCAACTTTCTCAGGAAATTCAATATTCTAAAACATCTTTCAAGACAAAAGCAAAACAGAATTCAGACAAGAAGACTGTAAACATTTCTCAATCAGAGTCAAAAGAACGGAAAACTGAAAATGTTTCTAAATCACAACCTAAAGTTTCCAAAATGAAAAGAAACAATTTTATGAACAGGAGATGTTATGATTTCATCAAAATAAAAGGAAAATGGTGCTTAAAAGAGAATTATGAATGGAAAGTTAAAGGAACTTTTGTTAAATCTAATATTAAAGCTAACAAAGAAGGACCCATTCCAATATGGGTACCTAAATCTAACTAAATGTTTTTGCAGGGCTGTCATGTGTGGTTTTTAGACTCAGGAGCATCAAGACACATGACAGGTCACAAGTCTTCTCTGACAAATTTCACAGAAAAGGCTGGAGGAGCAGTAAATTTTGGCAATAACAGTAAAGGGCAAGTTAGAGGCTATGGTGATTTAACAAAAGGAAATTTAACCATTCAGAAAGTGTTCTATGTGGAAGGATTGCAACATAATCTGTTCAGTATAAGTCAGTTCTTGGATAGTCATTGTGAGATCAAGTTCAGTATAACAGGATGTTTAATTCTGAGTGAGAATGGGATAAAGGTTTTCTGGGCTAAAAGACACATGGATTTATTTGTGGTCAATTTTTCAAAAATTGAAGCATTAACTCCAGTATGTCTACTCTCAACTGCAACTGCAAATGAATGTTGGTTATGGCACAGAAGATGTTCTCACTTGAATTTTAAGGAGTTGAACAATCTAGTTGGCAAACATTTGGTTAAAGGATTACCAAAGATCAAGTTTGAGAAGGACTCATTGTGTTCAGCATGTGAGATGGGCAAAATGAAGAAAAGTTCTCACAAGTTGAAAATGGACTCCTCATGCACATCACCATTAGAGATGATACACACAGACTTATGTGGTCCAATGGCAGTTCAGTCAATGGGTGGGAAGAAGTATATGCTTGTCATTGTTGATGAGTATTCAAGATATACATGGGTTGAATTATTAAGAGCAAAATCTGAGGCTGCTGAAATTTTGATTAATTTCATCAAAAGAATTCAAGTATTATTACAACTTCAAGTTCAGAACATAAGGAGTGACAATGGAACAAAATTCAGAAATGAGACTCTTCGGAATTTTTTACAAAGCACTGGAATTTCTCATAGTATTTCTGCTGTCAAAACTCCTCAACAAAATGGTGTTGTTGAAAGAAAGAACAGAACTTTGGTTGAAGGTGCAAGAACCATGTTGGCTTATTCAAATCTTCCAACCTTCTTATGGGCTGAAGCAATTGCCACTGCTTGTTTTACTCAGAACAGGACTTTGATCAATAAAAGACTATATAAAACTGCTTATGAATTGATTAATAACAGAAAGCCACTGATTAAATTCTTTCATGTTTTTGGATGTAGATGCTATGTTCTCAAGGATAGAGAAAATCTTAAATTTGACAAAAAGGCAGATGAAGGATACTTTGATGGTTATTCACTAACTTCCAAAGCATTCAGAATCTACAACAGAAGAACCAAGAGGATTATGAAAAACATCAATGTTACATTTGATGAGTCAAGATTAAAGACTCGTGAACAAAAAAGTTCAGAACTCAATCAGGATAAGACAAAAACAATGACTTCTGAATCAAATTCTAATCCTAATTGTTCAGAACTCAGTTTATTGTTTAAGGATGCATTTCTGGAACTAACTTCTGAATCTTATGCAGATTATGAAATCCAAAAATGATTCAAGAGATGAAAAGAAAAGATTCAAATGATCAAACAACAACTGTAATTTCTGATACTGGTCCATCTGAGGAATGTCCAATTTTGATAAATACAAGTGAATTATGTGAGTCTAGTACTTAGAATTCTGGGCAAGGTACTCAGAATTCTGGACAAGGTACTCAGAATTATGAACAAGGTACTCAGAATTCTGAACAAGGTATTCAGAATTCCGACTCTACTACTCAGAATCAGGACTTTGATGCTACACCTCAACAGTTCCCAGAACAAAGAGGTAATTCAGAATTACATGCTGTTATGGATGAGAATGATTCAAACAACAATTTCTCAGATATTGATGTGCTACCAAGTTCAAATAAATGGACAAAAGACCATCCTATTCATCAAGTGATAGGAGATCCATCAGTTGGAGTGCAGACTAGATCATCAATAGCAAATGAGGCTATGTTTGCAGGATTCCTAAGTATAATTGAACCTAAGAAAGCCACTGAAGCCCTAGAGGATCCAGACTGGATTTTAGCAATGCAAGATGAGTTGCTACAGTTTGAAAGAAATAAAGTTTGGAGACTCATTCCAAGGCCTGAAGGAAAATCAATTATTGGAACAAAATGGGTGTTTAGAAACAAGAAAGATGAGTCAGGTGTTGTAGTTAGAAATAAGGCTAGATTGGTTGCAAAGGGATATTCACTACAAGAAGGAATTGATTATGATGAGACATTTGCACCAGTTGCAAGAATTGAGGCAATCAGAATATTCTTGGCATATGCTGCACATAAGAACTTCAAAGTGTACCAAATGGATGTCAAATTAGCATTTTTGAATGGTATACTCAATGAAGAAGTTTATGTCTATCAACCAGAAGGTTTTGTTGACCCTGAGTTTCCAGATCATGTGTATGTTTTAGATAAAGTATTGTATGGTATGAAACAAGCACCAAGAGCCTGGTATGACACTCTAACTAAAGAATGGGAAAATTGATACAACTTTATTCTTAAAGAAAGAAGGTGATGATTTGATCTTAATTTAGATATATGTAGATGATATCATATTTGGTTCTATAAATGGAGAATTATGTGATGAATTCTCAGACATCATTAAATCCAAATTTGAAATGAGCAAGATGGGAGAATTAAATTTTTTCCTTGGTCTTCAAGTGAAACAGTTACCAAATGGGATTTTTATAAATCAAGGAAAATATGTAAAAGATATTTTGAAAAAGTTTAAGATGTCTGATTGTGCTGCTATAAGAACCCCAATGGCTACTAATGTCAAGTTAGATGCCGATCTCTCTGGAGTTTCAGTAGATAACAAGGTTTATAGGGGCATGATTGGTTCTTTACTTTATCTTATTGCAAGTAGACCATATATCATGTTTGCTACATGTTTCTGTGCTAGATTTCAATCAAATCCAAAGGAATCTCATTTATTAGCTGTCAAAAGGATCTTAAGATATCTCAAAGCTTCACCTGAATTGGGCCTTTGGTATCCAAAAGAGACTGATTTCAAGCTAACTGCCTTTACTGATGCAGATCACGCAGGAAGCAGAATGGACATGAAAAGTACTTCTGGTGCATGTCACTTTTTGGGAGATAATATAGTAAGTTGGGCTTCAAAGAAGCAAAATTGTGTGTCCACATCCGCTGCTGAAGCAGAATATGTAGCTGATGCTGCCTGCTGTTCTCAAACTTTGTGGATGAAAACACAACTCATTGATTATGGCTATCAGCTTAACAAGATTCCCATTTACTGTGATTCAGAAAGTGCTATTGCCATCACTCAGAATCCTGTTCAACATTCAAAGACCAAACATATTGATGTGAGGTATCATTTCATTAAGGATTATGTAGAAAAGGGAACTATAGAGATGGATTTTGTGCATACAAAGTATCAATTGACTGACTTATTCACAAAGCCTCTTGATCACAAAAGGTTCACTTTTCTGATATGCAAGATTGGAATGCTTAACCTGACTAATTGATTATGTTTGTCATTTTTCAGAAATAATTTTTTTCTAAGTAAGATTTTCTGAGTAGTGTACTCAAAATTCTGACTCTCTTACTCAGATGTTATGAGTCTTGAGTTCAGAACTTCTGAGTCAATACTTCAAAAATCTGACTTAATTTTTTTCTTCTGATTAAGTTAATCAGATCTTCTGACTACCCTCTTTAGAATACCCATTTCTGGAAATTACAAGTATTTCAATTAGTTGTTAAGTTCTTTTTGCTTTATCTTTTTACATATAATTCCTTTACATCTAATATGTGTTTGAGAATATGCTTGAATCAAGGGGGATCATTAATATCATTCAGAAATCATCCTGAGTTGTTTACAAGGGTTGTATTCTTTTCTTATCTCAAATCATTATAAGAAGGACAAGCTTCTAATGATAAATTGTTTTACACTTGTTCAAACTACTTCTGAATCGTTAAAATGGTTTGGAAGGTCAGAAATTAGATTTTAAATGATTTTCAGAAATCATATATCATCTAAAGAAGGATAGACTTTTGATGATAAAACAATGTTATATCTGTTCAAACTACTTCTGTATGCTTAAAAGATTTATCTCATCAGAAGTTGAGTCTTTAAATGAATTTTGGTAACAAGGAAATTTTTCTGAATTGTATACTCAGAACTTCTGAATATACATTCTCAGAATTATGAACGTGTTATTCAGAACTTTAACTTGAGTTGATTTCTATCAAATAACACGTGTCAGCTTCTTATTCATTTGATAATACCACGTTTCAATTAATATCTTTTGTCGTATTTCACAGTGTTAGAAACCGTTATAACTCTGACATAAAGTAGTTTTTCACTGTTTGAATCCTTTCAGGTTCGCAGATTTTAAATAGACCTTAAAATCCCTATTTCAAATTCATTCAAATTCTAAGAGTGATAAGTGAGATACGCAAAACTCTTGAGTTCATCGATTCTGTATTCTTTCACATTTCTTGAGTGATAATCATGTCTGCTGCACGAAGAAGTGTTACTCGATCTTTGCACATTGCAAAAACCTTAATGTCATCATCTTCGGATTCAGATAATGAAGTTCGAATGCCTAATAGAATAGTCGCAGAAGAAGTGGGTATAGGAGGAAATGTTTTAGGAAATCAGGTTATTGAAGGAAATGCAGAGGATGAGTAAATGGTTGAATTTGAGGTTAATGCAGATGAGGGAAATGCAAATATTGAACACCAACAAAGTGCTGTAAGGTCTGCAATGTCTTGTAGACCTATTTCTTTGGAGAGGATCGTACTTGAGAATGATTATTTGGATTTGATAGAGAACAACTGTGTTTTAGTGCTTGATGAAACAAATTTTAAGGAGGAACATAGGACTGTAATAGAGTTGTTGAAATATCACCCGTTCAAGAAATAGTTTACTTTGAAAAAGATTGTACCAATACAGTATATTCAACAATGGTGGAAGAATTTGGAATTGCAAGGAAATAAGTTTGTATCTAACGTGGGGGGAGTTTCATTAACTCTAACAATCAGTTTAATAAGGGTCATGTTAAGATTGCCAGAAAAGGATGATTTAGAGGGGAGATCTGATTTTGATGAGGAACCCACTTCAGAGGAAATGATTGCTGATTTTATGAGATTGGGATATTGTGAAGATTTGAGAAATCTTAGTTCATTCAGAAGAAACAAACTACCACCAATATGGGCCCGTTTCTTTACTATTGTCAACAAGTGTCTAGCTGGAAAGCACAGTTCTCCAAATCAAGCATCAAGGCATATTATGCATATTTTTCATGGTTTAATAAAGAACATACACTACAACTATGCTTCTATCTTATGGGAAGATATGAAGAACACTTTTGAAAGAAATCAGAAAGCATTAAGGGAAGAAACAAGAGAAAAACATTTGACATACATACCTTATCAGAGATACTGGCAGATGGTGATTTGGTATGCAATGAGACAGGATCCTCAAATTCCAAGGAGAGCTGATGAGGAGCATGGGCCAATCTTCTACATGGGTAAAATGACTTCTTCTCTTAAACTTGTGAATTTTCCAAATCACAAACCATTAACAAAAGCTCTTAGGTCATACATTCCAAGGGAGAGTGAGATTTTAAAAGCTTATTGCACCACTATGAGACTTGAACAACCTCAAGTCTCTACCCATAAGGACAACCCATAGAGGAGAGATGAGGGGTCAAATGCAGTAAGAGAGGGGGAGGATGTTCAGGTGGGAAAACATTCTGAGACAATTGAGAGGGAAAATTGTGAGAGCTTGGTTAGAAGTGAGCATGAAAAACAGACAGAGAGAGGTGAAGATGAGAGAATGTCACCAGAGTTAGAAAATAGAGATAACTCTGAACCAGCTGATCTAAACCGGGCAACCACATCTGCTATTGATTCACAATTTTTGGTGACTGATATTGAAGAAAATACCACTGAGCCCATGGTAGAATTTGAAATACCTACTCATACCCACTCAGTAGAAATTCCAAAAACTACTGTTTAATTTCAAACAGGGGAACCATTGCCTACTCATTTGGAGTTTGGTAATAAATCCTAACCTTTTATATATAACATTGAGTCAGTGTAATAACCAGGTATTTTATCTAATTTAAAATTGGAATTTATAAGTCTTGATTTTCGTATTTTGTGGAATTAAGAAATTTAGGGATAAGTTTTTATTTTATAATAGAAGCTTAAGGGTGTGATTTGTCAAGTAAAGCAAGTTTAGGGTTAGTTGGGTATTTTACCCAAACCTTTAAGACACAAACCGACTCAATATACTAAATAGAAGAAATATCTCAAATTGAAACAGTAAAGTAGAACCCAAATAGTGTATGTGTGTGTGTGAAATTGTTCACGGCTGAGAGAGAGAAAGAGAAAGAACCGTAGAAGAAGAAGAAGAAGAATTAAAGACACTTCAGCTGGAATTTTGTATTGGTGCAGTAAAATCAAAGAGGTAATTATCTTATTCAAACACTCTTTTATAAGAATTAGGTTTCTTTTGGATTTTGAGGTGGGTTTAGGTAATCTTAGATGAATTTGTGTATTTTAGTGGCAATTTAGAGTGTTAAAAGGGGTTTAGAACATTTTTGTGCAATATGGGGAAAAGTTGGATTTCCTGAAAATGAACTGAACTTATCTGAAAAAGACGATGAACAGTGTTCTTGCGAAAATGAAGAATTCGCAAGCCTTGGTTGCGAAAAGTCCACTTTTCGCAAGCAGCTAAAGCGCATAGTTAAGTTTTCGTATCTGTTGGTTACGAAAAGTAGGGAACTCGCAACTGTGGGTTGCGAGAAGTGAGGTTTTCGCATCTGTTGGTTGCGAAAAGTGAGGAACTCGCAACTGTAGGTTGCGAAAAGTAAACTTTTCGTAATAGTGGGTTGCGAAAAGTTGGGTTTTCCTGTTTATGTGTTAAAGAGTATGTATGCTTAATTTGTTTCAGATATTAAGGATCTGGGTTAAAAGATAATCTATTTTGAAGAAAGTTTGAAGGACCTTGCTTAAAAGATCAGGTGAGTTTTATTTTAAAGAGTATTTTTACTCGAATACAATATGTGAATAATGAATTGTGATAAGTGCATGAATATGTCATACGTGAGTGATTATAATGGGATATTATAATTACGTGAGTATTATATGAAAATATAATACGTGGCCGGGCTTTGGACCGGTGTGATAAATTGGCTCGCAACCAATTGATTTGGCCATTGGTGGAGGGATAAGGTGGAATGAGACAGGTATGATGAATAATTGTTAGTTGGTATTATCTTACGTGTGTGGTATTTGTTTTTATATAAATAGTGTTTTATATAAATGAGTTTTTAATGAATTACAAATGTCAGGGATTTACTCACTAGACCCTTAGGTCTAACCCTCATTTTCTGTTTTAAAAATTATGTATTCCAGGTGGTGATTCCAGTAAGAACAAGTAAATAGAATACTTGTTGGCTAGCTTTGGAGAAGATTATCATCATGATGCTACGGATGCTTTTGTAGTTATAATTTTTGTTATCACTATGTAATTCAAAGTGGATCAAGTTGTAATGAATTTTTATGTTCAGACTTTAGATGGGACCAAATGTGAAAGATGAAGTACTTTGTTGTAAACATGTTATGGAATGTATGTTATATGTATGTTTCGTTATGCGGGACGTTACATATGGTATCAGAGCCCTAGTTTAAGGGATTTAGGTATTAGTATCTGTACCTAGACTTAAACTGCATGTGAAGTAGGATGTCCCTATTATTTTTAGAACCTGGGGATGCTAAGTATAAAAGGTGGAAGGAACATCATGTAAGGTAATTTCAAATTACACCAGGCCAGTGTAATTATGATTTTACAGGTGCATGTTTGAACTGGAATACCTTGTTATATAGGGTATGTGCTTATGTGTATATTAACTTTGTTTGAATCTACAGAATGGCAAGTGGCACTAGACAAAGGAATCAAAGAGGAGGAAGGAATTCGGGTGGAGGGAATCCACCAATAGGAACAGGGGGAAGAGGAGGAGATCGTGGTAGAGGCAGTACCGGAAGGGGAACTGGGGGCCGAACTGGAGGAAGAACACAACCACAGGGCACAGAGTTTGTTACACGGGACGATTTGATGGCAGAAATGGGAAGGTTACAAGATAACATACAAGCTATGTTTGAACATAATCGCCACAATGAAACTGAAAGATCAAATCCGGAACACGAAGTTGAAATACCACTTACTTCTACTATCTTACCGATGATGAAAAGGTGTGACTATAAAATATTTCTTAGTTGTAAGCCCCCTACATACTCAGGAGACCGAGATCCAGTAAAGGCGATGAGGTGGCTGAAAGAACTAGAGGCCATCTTCAAGACGTGTAAGTGTGCTGAAGAAGACAAAGTGCTTTATGGAGCTGCGATGCTGAAAGGGGATGCTCTGTATTGGTGGGAGGCTCATATAGAATCAAGAGGAACGAATGTTTACACTACTTTTGCATGGGAGGAATTTGTGTTAGCTTTCACAACGCACTTCTGCCCACAAGCTGCTGTCAGACAGTTAGAAGAAGAATTCATGAATCTACAACAAGGAAATCTTTCGGTTAGAGATTATACTGCACGATTTTTGGAGAAGTCTCGTTTTGTAGGATATTATGTTTCTACAGAAAAGATGAAAATGGAGAGGTTTATCTATGGGTTAAATTCAGAAGTTCGAAGATTGGTGACTGCAACAAGGCCAGATACTTTTACAGCTGCGGTGGATGCTGCCGAGAATGTGGAAAGTGATAATAAAAGGGATGCCGGTGATAAGAGCTTGGGGAAAAGGAAATGGGAAGGACCGCCACAGGATTCAAAGAGGTATAGATTCCAGAGGTTTGATAACCGTCCGTCGTTCCGACCAGCGGAAAGACCATGTCCGAAATGTAATCGCTGCCATCAGGGAAATTGTCAAGTGGAATCGCGGGTTTGTTTTAAATGTGGGAAAACTGGGCATGTTGTAAAGGATTGTCGAGTAACACGATTTTGCTTTTTGTGCAATTCTCCGGATCACCTTCAATTAGATTGTCCGCGGGGTAGAATACAATCCGGGGGTACATCGGTGAAGCCATCCATTACTAGACCAGTGGTTCCAAGAATAGAACCGCCCAGAACGAGGGGTCGTACATTTCAAATGACAGCGAAAGAGGCGGAGGAAACTCCAGATGTGGTCACAGGTACATTTTTCATAAACTCCACGCGTGCTAAAGTGTTATTTGATTCTGGTGCAAACCGATCTTTTGTGTCTCCATCTTTTGCTGCTCACATGCATTTAGAGCCTAAAATGTTAAAACATGCCTTATTAGTAGATACTGCAAATGATAAGCAAGTGGCAGTTAAAGAGATTTATGATTGTTGTATGATAGACATAGAGGGGTGTGGAGTACCGATACAACTGTTCCCAATAGCCTTGATTGAATTTGATGTGGTAGTAGGAATGGATTGGCTAGCTGAGAATCAGGCCAACATAGTTTGTGATAAGAAAATAATCCATGTCGTTTTACCCGATAAGAGATCAGTAGTAATTTATGGAGATCGAAAGAATCATCAGTCCAGTCTTATATCTATGGTAAAAGCCAGTAAATGTGTTAATAAGGGTTGCTCTAGCTATCTAGCCTATGTGATAGATAGTAGGCCTGAAAAGTGTAAGCTGGAAGATATTTCCATTGTTAGTGAATACCCAGAGGTTTTTCCTGAAGACTTGAATAGTCTTCCTCCTGTTAGGCAAGTAGAATTTGGAATAGACCTGGTACCTGGAGCCGATCCCATCGCTCGTGCGCCGTACAGATTAGCACCGCCAAAAATGAAAGAAATGATTTCACAGCTTCAAGATTTATCTGATAAGGGCTTCATCAGACCCAGCTCATCGCCATGGGGTGCACCAGTTTTATTTGTGAAGAAGAAAGACGGTTCAATGAGAATGTGTATCGATTATCGGGAGTTGAACAAGCGCACGATCAAGAACAAGTATCCACTTCCAAGAATTGATGATCTTTTCGATCAATTAGTTGGAGCTTGTTACTTCTCCAAGATTGATCTCAGATATGGCTACCATCAGTTGAAGGTTAAGGAGGAGGATGTTTTAAAGACTGCATTTCGCACAAGATACGGCCACTACGAATTTTTAGTAATGCCTTTCGGATTGACGAACGCTCCAGCCGCTTTTATGGATCTAATGAATCGGGTATGTAAGCCTTATCTCGATAAATTTGTCATTGTGTTTATCGATGATATACTTATTTATTCCCGATCCCAAGAGGATCATGCGCAACATCTTCGTTTGATTTTGGAGTTATTGAAGAAAGAAAAGTTGTACGCTAAGTTCTCTAAATGTGAATTCTGGTTGCGGGAAGTTCAGTTTTTGGGTCACGTAGTTTCAGAGAAGGGTATACAAGTCGATCCAGCGAAAGTGGAAGCAATTGAAAGATGGGAACCGCCGAAGACAGCAACCGAAGTACGTAGTTTTATGGGTCTAGCTGGATATTACCGGTAATTTATAAAAGACTTTTCTCGAATCGCGACACCATTAACCAAGCTGACTCGGAAGAATTTAAAGTTTGAATGGAAGGCAGAACAGGACGAGGCATTCAGAATATTGAAGGAGAAACTCTGCAGCGCGCCGATATTAGCATTGCCAGAAGGTTTAGATGATTTTGTGGTCTACAGTGATGCTTCTAAGCTGGGGTTGGGATGTGTACTTATGCAACGTGGAAAGGTGATTGCTTATCCTTCTCGTCAACTGAAGGATCATGAAAGACAATATCCTACTCACGATATGGAACTAGCAGCAGTTGTTTTTGCCTTGAAGATTTGGAGACATTATCTTTATGGTTCTAAATGTCAAATTTTCACTGACCATAAGAGTCTCCAACATCTTTTTGATCAGAAGGAACTGAATATGAGGCAAAGAAGGTGGTTGGAATTGGTAAATGATTATGATTGTGAAATCCTTTATCACCCCGGGAAGGCGAACGTGGTGGCAGATGCACTAAGTCGTCAAGAAAGGAGTGGAACGATAAAAGCAATATCTCTTCGAGCTGAACTGCTTCCAAATATTTTTGACGAATTATTGAAATGCCAAATAGATGCTTATCAAGAAGAAAGTTTGAAGTCAGAACGGTTGGTTGGGATATCAGCACTGCTTGGGAAAGATGACCGTGGGTTGTTGTGTATGGGAAACAGAATTTGGGTACCTCGTTTGGGTGGATTACGTGATCGTGTACTACAAGAGGCTCATCAATCTCGATTTTCTATTCACCCAGGTACAAATAAAATGTATAGAGATTTGAAACAATTCTATTGGTGGCCGGGAATGAAGAGAAGTGTTGCTAAGTATGTGGATGATTGTACTACCTGCAAGAAAGTAAAGATTGAGCATCAGAATCCGTTTGGCCAGTTACAACGACTAGATATACCAATGTGGAAATGGGATCAGATCACTACTGATTTTATTACCAAGTTTCCTAGAACTTCAAAGGGATTCGATTCGATTTGGGTGATCGTGGATAGATTGACGAAGTCTTCTCACTTCTTGCCGATAAAAGAAACTGATTCCTTGGAACGTTTAGCTAAATTGTACATTAATGAAATAGTAACTCGACATGGAATTCCAATCTCGATTATTTCCGATCAAGATAGTCGTTTTACTTCTAGATTTTGGAGAAGCTTTCAAAAAGAGATGGGAACGCAGATAAAGTTGAGCACAGCATATCATCCACAGACAGACGGGCAGAGTGAAAGAACAATCCAGACTTTAGAAGATATGCTCCGGGCTTGTATAGTGGATTTTGGGGGATCATGGGATAAACATTTACCTTTGATAGAATTCGCCTACAACAACAGTTATCATTCTAGCATCCAAGCGGCACCGTTTGAAGTATTGTATGGTAGAAAATGCAGAACGCCTCTATGTTGGAATGAAGTGGGGGAGAAGCAATTGGCAGGGCCAGAAATAGTACAGTTAACAGCAGATAAGATTACCCAGATTCGGGATAAATTGAGAACAGCTCAAGAGAGATAGAAAAGCTATGCTGATCGACGTCGGAAACCGTTAGAGTTTCAGGTTGGGGATTTTGTAATGTTGAAAGTATCGCCCTGGAAAGGAGTCATACGTTTTGGGAAGCAAGGTAAACTCAGTCCGAGGTATATTGGTCCATTTGCAATTACTGAAAGAATTGGGGAAGTGGCTTACCGATTAGATTTACCTCCAGAATTAAGCAGGATTCACAACGCGTTCCATGTATCGAATTTTAGGAAATGTTTGGTGACTTCAGACCAGGCAGTCTCTCTACCAGATATCCAGGTTGATGAAAAGCTGAACTATGTGGAGGAACCGGAAGCTATAGTTGATCACAAAGTCAAAGTATTGAGGAACAAAGAAATCAGACAGGTAAAGGTTCAGTGGAAACATCATCGAGGTCAGGATGCGACGTGGGAATCGGAGTCGGAAATGAGAGCCAAATACCCTCATCTGTTCTCTTAACTGAATTCCGGGACGAAATTCTTTTAAGGGGGGGATGTTGTAATAACCAGGTATTTTATCTAATTTAAAATTGGAATTTATAAGTCTTGATTTTCGTATTTTGTGGAATTAAGAAATTTAGGGATAAGTTTTTATTTTATAATAGAAGCTTAAGGGTGTGATTTGTCAAGTAAAGCAAGTTTAGGGTTAGTTGGGTATTTTACCCAAACCTTTAAGACACAAACCGACTCAGTATACTAAATAGAAGAAATATCTCAAATTGAAACAGTAAAGTAGAACCCAAATAGTGTATGTGTGTGTGTGAAATTGTTCACGGCTGAGAGAGAGAAAGAGAAAGAACCGTAGAAGAAGAAGAAGAAGAATTAAAGACACTTCAGCTGGAATTTTGTATTGGTGCAGTAAAATCAAAGAGGTAATTATCTTATTCAAACACTCTTTTATAAGAATTAGGTTTCTTTTGGATTTTGAGGTGGGTTTAGGTAATCTTAGATGAATTTGTGTATTTTAGTGGCAATTTAGAGTGTTAAAAGGGGTTTAGAACATTTTTGTACAATCTGGGGAAAAGTTGGATTTCCTGAAAATGAACTGAACTTATCTGAAAAAGACGATGAACAGTGTTCTTGCGAAAAGTAGGAATTCGCAAGCCTTGGTTGCGAAAAGTCCACTTTTCGCAAGCAGCTAAAGCGCATAGTTAAGTTTTCGTATCTGTTGGTTACGAAAAGTAGGGAACTCGCAACTGTGGGTTGCGAGAAGTGAGGTTTTCGCATCTGTTGGTTGCGAAAAGTGAGGAACTCGCAACTGTAGGTTGCGAAAAGTAAACTTTTCGTAATAGTGGGTTGCGAAAAGTTGGGTTTTCCTGTTTATGTGTTAAAGAGTATGTATGCTTTAATTTGTTTCAGATATTAAGGATCTGGGTTAAAAGATAATCTATTTTGAAGAGAGTTTGAAGGACCTTGCTTAAAAGATCAGGTGAGTTTTATTTTAAAGAGTATTTTTACTGGAATACAATATGTGAATAATGAATTGTGATAAGTGTATGAATATGTCATACGTGAGTGATTATAATGGGATATTATAATTACGTGAGTATTATATGAAAATATAATACGTGGCCGGGCTTTGGACCGGTGTGATAAATTGGCTCGCAACCAATTGATTTGGCCATTGGTGGAGGGATAAGGTGGAATGAGACAGGTATGATGAATAATTGTTAGTTGGTATTATCTTACGTGTGTGGTATTTGTATTTATATAAATAGTGTTTTATATAAATGAGTTTTTAATGAATTACAAATGTCAGGGATTTACTCACTGGACCCTTAGGTCTAACCCTCATTTTCTGTTTTAAAAATTATGTATTCCAGGTGGTGATTCCAGTAAGAACAAGTAAATAGAATACTTGTTGGCAAGCTTTGGAGAAGATTATCATCATGATGCTACGGATGCTTTTGTAGTTATAATTTTTGTTATCACTATGTAATTCAAAGTGGATCAAGTTGTAATGAATTTTTATGTTCAGACTTTAGATGGGACCAAATGTGAAAGATGAAGTACTTTGTTGTAAACATGTTATGGAATGTATGTTATATGTATGTTTCGTTATGCGGGACGTTACAGTCAGGATTACACAGTAATATCCTATTTGGGCCTGAATTTTCTTTCAACACAAGCACATCACAGGGAATTCGTTTTCCTGTTTCAACTTCCATAGACATACCTAATATTGGAAGTCAAGGATTGGATGGAAGACTTGGGGAGGTGAGCATCTTAAAAGCCCCTTTACATAGTGTATCTGTTGTACATGGTGCCTCTGTGAAACCTACAGGCCATATGTTCTCTGAACATATGAAAACTGGTTCATCTGTTGTTCCAGGATTACCAAAACCTTCTGAATTTGAAAAGATTCAGAAACAAAATCATGATTTGGGAGATAAGGTTCAGAACTTGGAGAACACAGTAACTTCTTTGAAAGATGAAGTAAAAGATCTCAGAACAATGTTGGAAATAAAGGCTAAATCTGTTGAAAAGAAAGTGGAGGATGTTAAGATATCTGTGGAGTCTCATCAAAAGGAGATCACAGATAAATTTACAAAGTTTCAAGAGGATATACTTAAAAGTATGGATGCCATGATGTCTTCTATGCTTCAAGCATTCAGTTCACACCTAGCTGTTGTCTCAAAGCCTCAACAAATTATGCCTTTGTCTGTAGCTGCAAATGAATCAACTTCAACTCAGTCTTTGAAAAGAAAATTTGATGATAATGATCCTCATCATCATAAAAAGGGGGAAAAAGACAAAAGAAAAGTACTGAGTTGATAATAACAAGTTCTGAGAGTCAAAGTTCTGAGGAGGAAATGGAGTCAGAAGAAGAGGGTACTGAAAATTCTTCTGAAATGATTACTGATATGGTTCTGGTGAATACTTCTGAAGTGGATATGGCTACTAATGAAGTGGTTATGGAAGATAGTTCTGATATGGTGGAGACTTGTTTTGATATTGTTCCTTATACTGGAACAAATCTTATTTCTGAGTTTGAAGAAAGAAGGATGAACAATATTTTGCAAGAAGGATGCAAAGTTAGTTGATAAGTACTCTGAATCGTCCAAATATTTCAGGAAGTTTCAGAATAATTATTCCAATTGATTTGATGGGAGAGTCTGATTGCACAGTTGATTATACAAAGGAATTTAAAAGAGATATTGCAGAGTATTACATGGATGATGTGTCAAAAGAAGATCTTGAAAGAATTGTAAACTTCTTTCAACCTCCATAGTTTATGTACAGAAACCAATTATCATTCCCAGAATTGATTTGCCAATCCTATAAGAACCTATTTGTGATTTCATTTTGGAAATGAAAAATGTTCCTTTGGCAAAAATGTTTCACTTTGATATCTTTCCTGAAGATAACTATTACTCACTATATTGCCAAGATGATGAGTTTGTTGAAGTTGAACATTTTATTGATGGATACTTAGATCAGAACCTGCAAATGGTTTATCTTGAAGCTTTCCACAGGTTCAGAAATCTAGATGAAAGACTGGTTCTAAAGAAAAAGATTGTCAGTATTCTGGAGTTTCAAATTGAAGAGTTTGCTGATCTTAAGTATGTTAGCATTAAAGTCAAGTTCACAAGCTTTGATTTTCACAGGTTATTCTTAGAAGATCATATTTTCTTGGTAAAGTTCTTTGCAAGTACAGAAGAATCATGGGTTGAGCTTGAATGTAGAAGAATCTTGGGAATATATGTCAGAAATATGTACCTGTATGATTTTTAGCTGGCTATTGAATCAAGGAAAGAGAAGTGCAATTTGATCTGCCTAATCAGAACTCTAAATGAAGTAAATAGCATTGTTGGGTTTGTTGGTGAAGGAGGAAATGAAAATTTTGTTCATGCAGAGTCTAACAAAATTATCTTGTTCAGATTGAATGATTTAGTGAAATACAGTGATGCTACTTTGGAGTTAACATTGTTAAAGATGGAAGCATATGTTGAAAAGGTCAGAATTTCTGTAAAAGAAAAGTGTATCAGATATGTGAATGAGAGAATGGAGCTCAGAAACAAAGTCAGAAATTGTCATGACTGGATGCTATCGGAAGAAAATCCTAAGAAGTTACTTCACATTGATTTTGTTTTTCCTTCAGAATACCAAGTAAATGGTGTTTATGAAGATGTTGTTGAAGAATCTATTCCAGAACAATTATCTACACAAGAAGATGTTCATATGCAAGATGCTGAACAAACTGAAAAGTCTGAAGCCAATGAAGAACAAGTGCCAGTTGACTTAAATGGGTTGTTTCTGGAATATGATCTGCCAAAATTCTTTCAACCAAGAGATGTGCAATTTCTGAGTGTGTTTCATGATAAGTCAGAGTTCACTCAAAGATTTTGTGCTGAATTGACAAGACTTGTGGGAAAGCATAAACAGTCTGTATATTCTGAATTCTTGATCACTGGAATCAGAGAAATTTGTGTCAAGAGATTCATGAAGAATGAATATTATGGATTTGAGGTTCTGAGAGAAGATGGAAAAGTGTACTACTTTACTGAAGCCGACTTTGACAATATTTCAGTATTTGACTTTTATCGGTTGTATAATCTTTTGGGAAATAAAGACACTAGCAAGTGTAAGAAGGAAAGAGGAGCATTGGCAACTGTAAGGGAAGCAATGTTCTATATTCTGAGATGGTATGCTTATACTGATTTCTAGGTTGCTTTGTATGTGCATAGACCATGTGTTTATCTTTCCCGACCAAACAATGATTATGAGCAACTAAATGTTTTGAAGAGTGGAAACATTTGTGTATGGCCAGAATTGGGGGTCTTCTTGAAAAACAATCGAAGTGAAAAGATCTTCTTCAGAGTTAGTGAAGTTGCTAAGTACTGCTCTGGAACTCTCAGATTCATCAAACATAGTTTGCAGAAAAAGCTACGAAGAGGAACTCAAGTTAAAAAGACACAAGAGATTATTGAAAAGATTGATAGAAGTTTAGCTATAAGAAATGTAATTCTTCTGAAGATTGTGCCTGCTTTAAAAGAATTTAATGTTGATTAATACAGGCTTGTTTGACAAAAGGGGGAGATTGTTAGAACTGAAGTTTGTCAAAAAGCCTAAGTGTTGAAGTCTGAACTAAAGACTCGGACTTCTGAGAAAGAAGGCTCAGAAGTTCTGAATGGAAAGATTGTCAAAGTTGCTAAGTGTGAGTTCTGATAAGAAGACTCAGAATTCTGAGTAGGAGACTCAGAAGTTCTGAATGTGAAGATGAAAATGTCAAGTGCTCAAGTATAGATTCTGAAGATGCTCAATCAGAAGAATGTTTAGAAGTTCTGAACATGTGGTTCAGAACTTATGTCTTAGACATTTTCATTTAATGTAATTTCAGTTATTAGCTAGCATATTAGAACACGTGTCATTGTTCTAATGGATTGTATTGTAAATGTACTGTAGCTTTAGCATTTCCGTTACAATATATATAGATGTTAGTAACTGAAAGCTAACTAACTTTTGGATCACTTTTGTATGCAATCTTTGTAATCTTTGAGAGATTCTCCCTCTAGATCTGTTCTCTGTTCTTCAATGAATACAAAGTCTTTTGCATCATCTCTCTATTATACTACTGTTTGATTGTGTTCTTGGTTGTTTAATTGGTTGTAAGATCAATCCTGGTTTCTACATTTTGTTTCATTATCCTTTGGTTTCTCAACAGCATCGCTTTGGAAATAGTCATTAGACAAAGTTTGTTTCCAATTCCAAACTAATGCCTTCCTATTTTCCATTCCGAAAACAAAAGGAAGTTGCATTCACCATCCGTTTTAAGCCATTTGATTTTATATTGAGGATCCTGCGATGGAAGTTTAAGCCATTCAAACTTATTCAAATTTGGAGATTCAGATAATGCAGTCATCAAATAATGAGGATTATCATATCCCAATCCCCATTTTGCATTGTAGTATCTATATTTTTTAGGCTTATTAAGATGAATCGTCTATTTAGTTTGACCTATCTTATACATCTTTCCTTCGACATTACTTGCCTTCTCAGTAAGTTCAGTATTTATGTCTTTATAAGCATGCAAGAGTTTTTCAAACTCGGTTTTCTTTGCTTTCGAACGTTCTAGTTTTTCTGATAATTCATCCATTCTTCTTCGAAAACAAGCTTGACTCTCATCAAATTCGGCTTTGCTCTTTTTTAAACCTTCACTTAATTCATTATGTTCTTTTATTCTTTACCTTTGAAAGTCTATTGTTTGATGAGCTTTATTTAGTTTTTACGTTAGTTCATTTAACTTGGTTTGCATGATTCCAGTTGTTTGAAGAAATGATTAAAAGTATAGGAATCTACCTCATGTGTCTCAGATGTTGTTCCAACTTCAGTCTCCTCAGCATCTTTGCTCATCAGACACATCTTACTAAAATCAGCAGTTTCCTCTTCTTCCTCATCATCTGTCTCGTCCAACCAATACTCCTCCTCCGCCAATTGTGCCTTGCCAGATTCTTTTTGCTTTGCCAGTAACATTTTATTTTTGTAATAATCAGAATCTTGCACTTTCGGTTTCCAACATTCTTTGGCGAAGTGTCCGGTGTTCCCATAATTTTTAGTACTTTTGTTCTTCAGCCTTCTTCTCAACAAATTTCTTTTCATCAAACTTCTTACTCTCTTCTTTCCTATCCTCAAACCTTTTCTTTGACTCTATATGATCTTTGTGCTAAAAATTCGTAGAACCTGAAGAATACCGCTGAT
Source organism: Saussurea involucrata (assembly GCA_033807775.1). NCBI lineage: Eukaryota > Viridiplantae > Streptophyta > Magnoliopsida > Asterales > Asteraceae > Saussurea > Saussurea involucrata. Next base: position 11,617,902 of record CM066326.1, read on the forward strand.
TGTTGGATCCTGTCTGGTTAACAAATCTCTTCTGAAAAGCTCTTGTCAGTAGAATCATGGCTTGTTTCAAACTTCCAGCCTCATCCAAATCATCACTATCCAATTCACCATCTTCTGAATCTGCACACTTACTTTCCTTTTTACCTGTACGCTTTCCAGACTTGTAAGTTAACAGAGCAATAGGATCATCTACAACTGTCTCATCTTTCTTGTCTTTCTTTTCCACTTTCATTTCCTTCTTCTCTTTCTTCTTCTTCTTCTTCTTCTTCTTCTTCTTCTATCTCTTTTCATTAGCATCTTCTTCGTCTTATTTGAGCATCTCAAACATTTCTTGTAAAGGTAGTTCACTCAGTTTCGAATGTTGTTTCATCCTATGAGAATATTTCTTCCACTCAGGTTGTAGAACACTCAAAAAGTTCACATTATTTTCAATTACTTTCTTTGTGATCTTATGGCTGTTCAATTCCTTCAAAATTGTTGTGAACCGATCATAAGTGTTATGTTGGGAATAAATCTGATGGAATAGAAGTTCAAGGGAACAATATGTAAATTGTATTTGGACTTAATGAATGTAATGGGCCATGGGCCTGATTAGTTTAGGCCTAGATATAAATAGTTATCTTAGCCTTATAAATCAGGTTAATCATTTTATCGTCATTATTCTTATTGCAAAAGCTTTGTAAACTCTCTGAAAAGGTTTATCAAAGTTATGTGGATGACGAGTTGAAATCATACTGATTATTGTTTATTTCTATTGATTTCTCATTGTATGCACTAATCTGGGATTCACAATTGGTATCAGAGCATACAGACGATTCGATTCAAGGTATTCAAAAGTTTTCTAGTAAGATTTCTTGATTTTTTTGTCGACTGTGTTCTTAGGTTCATAATATCATATTTTGATTCTGACAAAATTAATTGTTTCCGGTTATTCCATTCGATTAGCATTGTTGTCATTAGCGTTTCTGCAAGTTTATACAGTCTAATTCGATTGTTTGAATAGTTTTTTGAGCAAAATTTCATCCACAAGTTTTTGTCTCTGTTCATTCTAAAAATCAAACATTTTCATCAAAATCTTGTTAGTTTGATCTAAATTCGATTAGGGAGTTGTTAGTTTTGTGTTTTGGTAGTTTGCTAATCTTTCAGGAACAATCTTGTGCAACCCTAATCGCATCCAAGTCCGATTAAGTCTCACAACCGCAGTTACCGGACGCTATCAGCTTCATTCCGTGTAAGTTTCCATATCTCGTCACTTTCCGGATAATATCTACCCGAGTTGTTTAAACTTCCCGGTAATAGACAATCCGGAATATCTATCCGGACTATTGTGTTTCCCGGAAAGTCTCAACTATCCGGTACATATCCAGTTTTGTTAAGCTATCCAGTAATTTTTCCCGGATACTCTATTCAGACACTTTTCTTTCCGGTAAGTATATTCATCCGGACACTTTGCTTTCCGGTAAGTATATTCATTCGGACACTTTGCTTTCCGGTAAGTATATTCATTCGAACACTTTTCTTCCCGGTAAGTTCATTTATTCGGTAACCATGTGTTATCCGGTAACTTCTTGACTATCCTGTTACTTTGCTATACAGATACTTCACACACCCGGATCTGGTCACTACCAGATCCGGACACTTCTGATATCCGGATTCCTATCCGGTAAATTCTGTTTAGCTTAATTTCTTACCAGTTCACTTTAGTTTCAGTCTTAGAACCTGCGCTAGGACTTTCAATCGTAGTGCCTTGTGCTAGGATTTCACTTTGAATCGAACCTACCGTCTGACAATCACCTTAGTGCACACTTCAAAGATGTCTCGTGACGCGCTAGCAATCGATACCGACGCCAAGCCACCGACCCTCTATCAGGGCAAATACAGTCAATCGCGAGACAGATTCATCATCTTCATCGAAGCTAAAGACAACTTCAAATACATATGGCAAGCTCTTACTGAAGGCCCACAAGAAACTTCAAGGGTTACCATAGCAGCCCAAGCAACATGTGAGGATGCTCTACCTAAGCCGAATAAATACTTGGAGATGACCGACGAGGAAAAGGGCAAATTTGATGGTGAAAAACATGCCAAGAGATATCTGGTCCAGAGTCTACCAAACCAGATCTACACGGCCATCGACGGCTACAAGAATACTTCCAAAGGCATGTGGGATCAAGTAGAGAAGATGATGAGCGGGAGCAAAGTAGGAAACCAACTTAAGGTTAACAGCTGTTTCACCAAATTCGACGGTTTCAAGCAGCGCAAGGGTGAATCTATCACTCAGGCATATGAACGTTTCTGCCTTCTGTTGAACGAGCTCCACAAGAACAAGATCACTCGATCTAACACGGAGAATGCCCTCAAGTTCCTGAACAATCTCCTGCCTGAATGGAAAGTGTTCGCTTCTCACATCAAACATAACAACTTGATTGAGAACGTTCCAATCCATAAACTCTACTAGATGCTCATGCAGGACGAGGATGAAGTCATGAAGATTATGAGTAGTCAGAAATCCTCTTCCAAGTCAAATGCCGATCCACTTGCTCTTGTATCGTCAAAAAGTGGCAAGTCTTCCAGTTGTCACTCCAAGAGAATCTAAAAGTCTAGTGAGTCTGAACCAAAGTCTGAAGCAGAGACTGAAGACAACGACTCTGACCCTGAGCTATCTCAGATAAAGAAATCAATGGCCCTCATCACCAAGTTGTTTAAGAAGAACAAGTACTACAAGAAACCTTCATCCAATAATCAACGCTACTCCACTACTCCCAACAAGCGTCATGATTATAAGGATAAATATGAAGGTAAGAGAAAGACTGATGAGCACAAGCAACCTGATCACAAAGAGAAGAATGAGAAGAATGATCGCAAGTCCGAGTCAAAGAAGAAGGACGAACCTGTCACGTGCTATAACTGCGGCAAATTGGGTCATTTTGCCAAGGACTGTAGAAAGCCCGTCGAGAAAAACGTACACTACTACATGGCCAAACTTTTGTTGGCAGAACCGAAAGCTGCGGGAAATGCACTGCTAGTTGAAGACGTGTTGGTTATATATGCTCAAGAATGATTATAAAATAATATTGCCGGTAATATATGATCCTATAGGGTCACACCGAACAACAAGTAGACACCGAATTAATATTTATAAGAATTTGATTCTTGATAAATATTATTAATACTAAAATATTATTGAATATGATTCATAATATGAAATGAAAATAAAGACACTTGTTTATTAAAATATGATGAGTTCATATTTAACTAGAAGTTAAAAGGAGGGACTATATGTAATAAGTTTAAATAGTTAAAATAATGATTTTAACTAATTCAAACTAGGGGGTTTAAAAGGGAAATTTGCATGGCTAGCTTCTTTCCCATTGGACCTCCCCTTGCCTCATTCTTATTGGACCCCTTTCTTTGATGACCGTTATGATGGTTGATTAAAGGTGGTGCAAGTGGGTTTTGTTTTTCAAGGGTTCATTTAGTTTGGAAAAATTAGAAAAAACACTTCTATCTCTCTCTCCTTCTTACTCACGGCCAAAACCACCAAAGTGGTGGTGGTTTTGAGTTTTTGCTATTTAAATCTCTTGGAGTTTTGAATCAAGAGCTCCATTTTTGCATTTCTAGTAAAAGGGAACTAGCATTCTTACAAGTGATAGGCGGGTATCACCCCCCTAAATCTAACCGCAAGTGTACGGTGTCGAAATCAAGTAATACATACGGAAGTACGAGTATCGAATCCACAGGAACTAGGAACTAAGTATCACAATTACTATAAACTCCATTAACTAAACTATCGAAATTGGAGTGGTTGGTTTATAAACTAATTAATGGTAAACTAAATAAATAAGACACGGAACAATAAACAACTTAAGAACTTCTGATAGAGAAAATAGTTGAGGGTTGGAAATCCTAAGACCTTCGTATACAAACACTTGACTCGCAACAATTACCAGTTATTCCGTATAATGAATACCCAATCTTGTAAAAATCACCTATGTTCTCTTTCAAGCAACAACGGGTTTTATCTTGAAAAGCACAAGTTTTATCTCTCGATCTCACCTTTGGAATTCAAAACACATTAAGCTCAAGATTTTAACGGGACTAAGGCTTACTCGAAATATCTCTATCCCCTTTCTCACCTTAGGCGTGCAATTTCTTAGTTCTAGATTAACAATTAATTCTCTCGAACTTAATTGTTCATAACAAATCAAATGTAAATTGGCCAAATTCACAAAAGCATTAAAAACGAAATCACATGCTTCATTAAAATAGGAAAAATTGATAAGAGTCGCTAATCACATGTTTGTAAACTTAAATCAAACTCATTCCAACCCCCAACATCTAGAATTTAGTTCATGTTGGTGGTGGATTCAAACACAAGAAAAAGAGATGAAAACGTGTATGTAAACATGGTAATGGTAACGTGATAGATATGATGATGAACTCCCTTCTCTCGTGCTCGTCTCTACTTCGCGTGTTGAACGTGGCTCCAATAGATCCTCTATCGTGGCTCCAAAAGCTCTAAAAAAGCTCTCAAAATCGCCCCAAGTCGTCTGCCGTTCGTCGTGTGAAGGCTGTGTGTCGAATGACCTAATTTCCGGAAAACGCCAAACTAAAAGGCTGAAACAGAGGGTTACGCGGCTTGCTGCGTGACTTGCAAGTCGCGTGGCAAGTTGCGCGCTTTTCTGGGCGTGGGTCAACTTATGGTTCGCGGATCTGGGTCCTGGTTCGGGCTTCCGTTGGCTTCGTTTTTGCTCTCTTTTGGGCTCTTTTTAGCTTCTTTTCTCGAAGATTACTGTCTTTTAGAAAACCTGCACATCTCACTAGATAGATCGTAAAATTCCGCTTCTTTGCTTAATTACAAGCCAATCTCATTGGTTTCAAAGCCGGAAATAACGCCAAAAAGTGGCGTTATCAACAACCTCAAACCGAGTGTTGCTTGTCCCCAAGCAAATTAGCGATAAAATAGAATGAAAGCATATATTAGTTAATAATAACTGCACAACTCCTAATTGGTACCCCGTGAATGCTTATCTCACTCTCACCTCATCCTTATTATGTTTGATCTATGACCTCCCATTGTAAATTGAACTCGTGACTGCTCCGATTACACTAAGGTTGTACTAGGTCCAAACATACTAGGGAAAACATTTCGCCTCGACCCTACCTCACGGGACACTCTCATTTCGCTCGAACCTAGGTTGTCGCACATGTTGTCATGTCTAAGGAATTTATGTACAAGAATACTCAAAAATCACATGACAACTTTAAAGAAAGACGCACAAATGTTCAATAAGTCGATCTCAGAAGGGAATCAAGTAGCAAGATAGGGAATATTAGTAAAGGTGGTCGTATATCGTAATCACATTTTCCAAAAGATCATCCAGGTCTTTACAAGGGTTGTAACGGGGCTAGGGTTATGGCTAAGAAACGAAGGGTAAAAAGGAACAAAAATCCCCGGCGTGTCAATCATTAACAGTTCTGAACTTTTCTGGATTTGATTTTTTCACTTGGCCCTCTTTTCTACTATTGGAGTCCCTTTGACTCTCTTTTTTAGCTGCTGCAGAAATTATTTAACTACTGTTTTTTTTAAGTTGGGACTTCATTGGTCCTCTTTATTCAAATTAGGGCTGCATTGGCCCTCTTTTCTATCTATTTTCATAACTGGCCTATACTGCTTCGATTGACACACTTTCGGATAAGTTAGGCTAAGGCTTTCGGTTCGGGTTTAAAGGTGGGTTTAGAAATGAACAAGGTGAGTGTTTGGCTACAAAGAGGGTTATGGATACACACAAATGGGTAAAAAGGTACGATAGCTAAACACATGATAAAACAAAACACACATTGCCTGGAATCACATCTTAAGGTCCACACGATTTGGTCTACTATACCCTTTCCCAATATCTCGATGGTTGTCTTTGCTACTCAATGCAATAATATAGCGAGATCATTCTATATTCACGATAAGGAACTCAAAAAAGTGTATATGAATCAAGTGTATGAATCCCTCGAAATGAACAACGTCTTTAAGGCTCAAAACTAGCTATTGGGTGGTCTCCACTAATGTCCCTAGTCATGTCTTTTCCCAGTCCTTCCCTAATGGTCACATTACTATCACAAGATTCTTCCCACACTGGTCGGTCTCAATTATTCAAAACAAAAACTATAGCTAAAGTGATCTAGGTACTCAGAAGTGCAGGAAATCTACGTGCATAACGTGGGCCCGATTGGGCAACCCCAAATCTTACCCACACATTGTCCCCAATGTGCAAGTGTCGGTTCAGGCGACCCAACTCATTGTGCAGTTACGGCAGTTATCAGACAGACAAGGCAAAATATTAACCATAAACATCAAAGAGCTAGCCTAAATATTTTCAATATGGGCACCCCAAACCTAGGCCGCGGCCTAGGTTTGTCAAAACAAAAGCCAACCCCAAACCTCGGTGAAACCGAGGTTTGCACATGATTAGAAGTGAGTGTGTAGATGTTTAAAAATGAGGCACCCCAAACCTAAGTGAAACTTAGGTTTGTTGCATCTCGATTAACTAAGGGAATCAAAACATCATACACACCCGTTACATACAAAGTTGAGAACATACCTGTTTGCCCGGACGGAGAAAATCCTCTTGGAAGATTGGAACGCCCAGTTGGACGACATCGGAGAAGTCGGAGAAGGGGAATGCAAAAACAGACGAAACAAAGCAAACACGAAAGAAAGCAAAGAAAACGAAAAACTTAAAAAAAACTCAAGGACCCCCGCGACTTGCAATGCGACTTGTAAACCGCTGCACAAGTCGCGTAACTCTCTGTTTCAGTTTTTTTTTGTAAATAAAAACACTCAAAACGCAGAAAGTAAAAGAAAACGCAAACCTTGGTGGGTTGCCTCCCACCCAACGCCGTAGTTAAAGTCGTGGCATGACTATGTAGATCTCAACTTGGCTCGGTATCCGCGGAATCGAATCGCCTATACATGCGGTTCTTCGCGGATTCTTCCACATTTGGTTCTCCTTGACCAGCTCCGTCTCTACGCTTTCCACTCTCAAACATCTTGAATACCGCCTTCTCGTCACCAACCCTCAGGGTCATCTCTCCCTCCTCCATATCTATTAGCGCTCTACTCGGGGCTAGAAAAGATCTTCCCAATATCAGTGGGACCTCTACATCTTCATCAACGTCCAGCACCACGAAGTCCACCGGGAAATAGAAATTTCCAACCTTGATGAGCACATCCTCGATCACTCCATATGGATATACTATGGATCTATCCACGAGCTTGAGCGTCATGTACGTCGGCTACACTTCTCCCAATCCCAGTTTCCTGAAAACAGATAAAGGCATTAGATTAATACTAGCTCCTAAATCGCATAGTACCTTATCAAAATTAAACTTCCCAATTTGAATAGGGATTGAAAAACTTCCTGGATCTTTGAGCTTCGGGGAAGCTTGTTCTGAATGATCGCACTACACTCTTCAGTGAGTGTAATGGTGGACTGGTGCTCGATTGCCCTCTTCTTGGATAAGATCTCTTTCATGAACTTCATGTATGAGGGCATTTGTGCCAACGCATCTGCAAACGGGATGTTAATATGCAATTTCTTAAAAACTTCAAGAAATTTAGAAAAGTTAAGATCCTCCCCTTGGGCTTTAAGCCTATTCGGATATGGAACTTTCGGGACTACCGGCTTGACTGGTGTTTGCTTTGGCGTGGTGGACTGCTCTTTCTTCTTCCCTTCATCCTCCGGGTTTTCCTTCATCTCGAACTCTTTCTCGGCTTCCAACTCGTCCATATCTACAACCTCAACCTCTTTCTCTTCATGATCGGTTTCGTTTGATGGCGGTTCCCGTGTATTATCCTCGATCAGCTCCTTGCCACTTCTCAAGTTGATGGCATTACATTCTTCCCGGTTTTTCCTTTCGGTCTGACTCAGAAATGTTTCGGGAGGTCGATTTTGTAGGGCTTCCGAAATCTGCCCCACTTGTCTCTCGAGAATCTTGATGGATGTGGTGTTCTGATCCGTTGCAGCTTTCATTGTACTCACCGTGCTTGCCAAACCTTCAACGGTGCTGTCCATCTTGGTCATGAACTTCATCATCATGTCTTCCAACCCCGACTTCTTCTCCATAGATGGTCCTTCATTGAAATTCCTTTTATTGAAACCTGGAGGACGATAAACATTGTTAGCATTAGAAGAATTCGAAAAGTTAGGAGAATTACCTTGCTGTTGTTGACCGGGTTGACTCCATGAGAAGTTCGGGTGCTTCTTCCACCCCTCATTATAAGTGTTCGAGAACGGATCATTCCTCGGTTGGTTGTTCCGGTTTTGTAAGAATTGGACTTGCTCGGGTTCTTCCGGTCTACCTCCCTTCAAATGGTTCGAGATCGCAGCTAATTGAGCTTTTTTTTTCTTTCAGCTCATCCGATTCTTGAATACTTGCAACTTTTCTGACGGCTGATCGTGGAGTAGAAAAACTATGTTCGGCTAGGTTCTCGATCAGCTCGCATGCTTCCTCATATGTCTTCTCCATTAGAGCTCCACCCGCTGCAGCTGTGATGTCATTCTTGAATTGTGGGTGAAGGCCTCCAAAGAACGTTTGGATAATAACCCAACCTTGCAACCCATGATGAGGGCATTTCTTGATCATATCCTTGTAACGCTCCCAAGCTTCATATAACGTCTCTTGGTCCCATTGCGCGAAGTGAGTAATCTCGGCCATAAGTTGAGCGGTTCTGCTTAGTGGGAAAATCTTCTGAAGAAAGGCCGCTTTCAGTTGTGCCCAGGTGGATACTCTCGGTCCATGTTATGGCTCTGCCCTTGAGTGAGAAGCTGAACAATCTCAGCTTGATTGCATCCTCTTCCATCCCATTAATCTTGAATGTGTTGCAAATCCTTTCGAATGCTCGGAGATGTGCGTGCGGATCTTATGTCGGTGCTCCTCCATATTGATTTTGTTGTACCATCACGATGGTACTCGGTTTGAGCTCAAAGGAGTTTCCTGCTGTGGTAGGCGCTTGGATGCCTATGCGTGCCGCTGCCACATTCGGATCGGCAAACGACCGCATAGGACGTCTCGCTTCGTCGCCCATTTCGGTCTTGATGTGTTCTTTAGCTTTTGCTTCTTTTCGTAGACGACGGGCAGTTCTTTCAATCTCCGGATCGAGTGGTTCGATTTCCTTCCCTCGGGTCTTCCTTGGCATAAACCAACTAGTACCTGAAACAGAAAGTAACCAAAATTAGCAATCCAAAAACTGAAGTGATGAAATAAAATAAATAAATAAAATTGTTCAATGTAATAGCGCTTATAGTTGGTAGTGCTATCAGTTGCAACTAGTTCCCCGGCAACGGCGCCAAAAACTTGATAGGCGGGTATCACCCCCCTAAATCTAACCGCAAGTGAACAGTGTCAAAATCAAGTAATACGTACGGAAGTACGAGTATCGAATCCACATGAACTAGGAACTAAGTATCACAATTACTATAAACTCTATTAAATGAACTATCGAAATTGGAGTGGTTGGTTTATAAACTAATTAATGGCAAACTAAATAAATAAGACACAGAACAATAAACAACTTAAGAACTTCTGATAGAGAAAATAGTTGAGGGTTGAAAATCCTAAGACCTTCGTATACAAACATTTGACTCGCAACAATTACCAGTTATTCCGTATAATGAATACCCAATCTTGTAAAAATCACCGTTGTTCTCTTTCAAGCAACAACGGGTTTTATCTTGAAAAACACAAGTTTTATCTCTCGATCTCACCTATGGAATTCAAAACACATTAAGCTCAAGATTTTAACGGGACTAAGGCTTACTCGGAATATCTCTATCCCCTTTCTCACCTTAGGCGTGCAATTTCTTAGTTCTAGTTTAACAATTAATTCTCTCGAACTTAATTGTTCATAACAAATCAAATGTAAATTGGCCAAATTCACAAAAGCATTAAAAATGAAATCACATGCTTCATTAAAATAGGAAAAACTGATAAGAGTCGCTAATCACATGTTTGTAAACTTAAATCAAACTCATACCAACCCCCAACATCTAGAATTTAGTTCATGTTGGTGGTGGATTCAAACACAAGAAAAAGAGATGAAAACGTGTATGTAAACATGGTAATGGTAACGTGATAGATATGATGATGAACTCCCTTCTCTCGTGCTCGTCTCCACTTCGCGTGTTGAACGTGGCTCCAATCGATCCTCTATCGTGGCTCCAAAAGCTCCGAAAAAGCTCTCAAAATCGCCCCAAGTCGTCTGCCGTTCGTCGTGTGAAGGTTGTGTGTCGAATGACCTAATTTCAGGAAAAATGCCAAACTAAAAGGCTGAAACAGAGGGTTACGCTGCTTGCTGCGCGACTTGCAAGTCGCGTGGCAAGTCGCGCATTTTTCTGAGGGCGTGGGTCAACTTCTGGTTCGCGGATCTGGGTCCTGGTTCGGGCGCGGGTCTTGGGCTTGGATCTCGGGCTTCCGTTGGCTTCGTTTTGGCTCTCTTTTGGGCTCTTTTTAGCTTCTTTTCTCGAAGATTACTGTCTTTTAGAAAACCTGCACATCTCAGTAGATAGATCGTAAAATTCTGCTTCTTTGCTTAATTACAAGCCAATCTCATTGGTTTCAAAGCCGGAAATAACGCCAAAAAGTGGCGTTATCAACAAGGTGTTGCTGCTTGTGGTGGATACCATTAGAGGAGCTATATTTTGGGTTCTACATTCATCATCAACATCCAACCTCCCGAGAGGAATCAAAGGAATACAAAGGTTGTTACTTCTTTCTCTCCTAGCCTTTTTGTTGAAACTAAAAATTGCATGCAAATAGACCTTACTTTGGGTATAAATTCTTTTATGTTGTTCAAATCATTCTAAGCTTCCGTTGCATACTTCTTGTTTTGAGAAAACCGATTTTGAACAAAACCTATCAAGTGGTATCAGAGCCAAGGCTTTGCGTGTATTTTTGGTTTCAAGTTTTTTTTTATTGTTTTTGGAAGCCATGGACGATTCCTTCAAGTAAGACAGTCCATGCATGGCTTCTTTGGCAACCTTCTTATTGTGACCATCTTTTCATGCATGATGGGTCACAAATTGTTGCCTTATAAAAACAATGAAATGTTTGGTTAAAACTCTTTTGATGAATTTTAGTGCATAAACAAGCCATGGACCTTTTATGATTGAATGTGTGTGTTGGAAATTCGATATGGTTGTATTTTTATTATTATTCATGTTGGTTTGTAACAGTAAATAGGTTTTATTATTTCATGTTCTCTTGTTCTTTTTGTAAGTATTAGATTAGTTGTTAGAACTAGTTTTTTTATTTGTAAAATGTAACAAGAAGAAGACCAACATGGAGTTTGAAGATGGAGCTTGGTGTCTTGCTTGCATGGAGATGTTAGAGCAAGTGGGAGCTTGAAGCATATTTGTGCTTAAGTTTTTTTTATTGTCCCTTAGGAATGGACTTGGCATTTCTTGTTTTGGCTCACAAAAAATGTCATTAGAGATGGCTTTGTTTATGCACATTCTTTTGCATGTTGTGGTTGTTTATGTTCTTACTTTATTTGCTTTAAAATATAGGATATTTTACAAACTAGTAAAGAACATAAAAATTGGTTCAAACGCGTTTTAAAAATTGTTTAAAATTGAAGCGACAAACTTTAAAATTAGTTTTAAAAATGAAATGAACCAAATTTTAAAATAAAGATTTTAAATCAACCAATATTTAAAATGAAGATTTTAAATGGATAACATGCAAATTGGTTCAAATATGTTTTATATAAAATTGTTTATTGTAAAACGACCTAACTTTAAAATTGGATTTTAAATGAACCAAATTATTTAAAATGGAGATTTTAAACTTATTCATTTTGAGAAATAGTGTTAGATCTGAAGTTTTGTCAAAAGTTACAAGTGTTGGATCTGAATAGAAGACTCAGAGTTCTGAGTTAGAAGACTCAGAAGTTCTGATCTGAGAAGTCTCGAAAAGATTACAAGTGTGGAATCTGAACAGAAGGGTCAGAGTTCTGAGTAGGAGACTCAGAACTTCTGATGATGAAGATGAAAATATCACCAGTGATTGGAGGAAGTTCTGAAGTGCTTAATCAGAAGGATGTTCAGAAGTTTTGAACATGTTGTTCAGAACTTATGTCTTATGATATTTTCAGTTATATTCAGTTACTAATTAGGACACGTGTAATTGTTCTATTAGTCTGTTTCTCATATGTACTATAGCTTTAGCTTTTCTTTACAATATATATATAGGAGTTAGCAACTGTAAGCTAACTAATCTTTGGTATAACTTTCCGCATATCTTTGTATTCAGTTTTTGTAATCTTTGAGAGATTCTCTCTAGATCTGTAATTTGTTCTTAATTGAATACAAGTGTGTTGATCTAAATCTCTATCATTTACTGTTTGATTGATCAAAATTCTTGAATTCTTTGTAATTCTTGAATTCGTTTTACATTTGTTCAAGAAATTCGATTTGTCTTTCTGTTGAATCGATTAAATTCAATTTTACAAATCATGTCTTCGAAAGAATTTCCTTCGATGGGATCTGAAACGAAGCCACCTGTTCTTATTCCTAACGAATACCAGCAATGGAAGATTCGTATGATACAATTCTTGGATAATATCGATGAGAATTTGATGATTTCAATACGAGAAGGTCCAATTGAAGTTTATGTCGATGTTCAAGCTACACCTACAACTGATACAACTCCAGAAATTCCTGCTACTAGGGTGAAGAAGAATTTTTCACAGTACTCAGAAGCACAGAAAATCAGACATGCAATTGACAAAAGAGCTGTTACGCTGTTGACTTTGGCAGTTCCCAATGAGGTTTTTAATAGAATTGATAGTGGAACATCAGCAAAAGAAATGTGGGATGAACTTGAAAAGCAAATGCTTGGTACTGCAAAATCAATTCAAGCAAAGTTAAACCAATGCATCAATGCTTATGAAAGATTCAAAGCAAAAGAGTGCGAAAGTTTAAATCAGACTTATGAAAAGTTTTGTATTATTTTGAATGAGCTCAGGAGGAATGGGTTGAAAAAGGCAAAGTCTGAGATTAACTACAAATTTCTGAATTCTCTTAATTCAGAATGGTCATCTTTTGCAATTAGTCTTCAAATGAATAAAGACATGTGTGAGGAAGATTTAAATGATCTATTATGTGTTCTAAATCAACATGAGGATTCAGTTAAGCATGTAGTGGAGGAGAAGAAAAGTGTTTCTGATCAATTAGCCTTACTTTCAGAAAGAAAATCTAAGGTGATCAAAACTGCAAAGAAATCTGTGTATTTGTCTGAAATACACAAGTTAGAGGAAGAATCTGATGAGAAGGAAGGATCAGAAGAAGATGATGATATCAAGTTGATTGCAGAAAAATTAGCCTTTTTAACTAACACTTTCAACAAGAGATATGGAAAGAACAAGTTTCAGGGTAAGTACGGAAAGGAACAGGGGAGTTCAGAAGAGAAATATAAGAAGAAAGAAGATAGAGAATAAAGTAAGTTTGAGAAGAAAGAAGAGAAGGAAGAAAGAAAAGAGAAGGATTTGTGTTTTAAGTGTGGAAAACCTGGTCACTTTGCCAGAGACTGCAGAGTAAAAGTATTAAAAGATTATGAATACTACACAAAGAAGGCTCAGCTGGCTAAGAAAAGAGATAATGAGATTGCAATGTTGGCAGAACAGGAGAACTGGCTGTATTATACTTAAGATGAAGAGGATTGCATTCACTTTTCTCAAATGCAAAGTTATATGGCCAAGATGAAGAATGAGGATGATTCTGATTATGAAGATGCTGGTTCCGAATCTTCTACTGAGGTACATTCTGCACTTGAAATTGATTCAATGACTCAAATTGGCAATATGAATTCTGAATTTGTTAAACTCAGAAAACAAATAAAAGGTGAAAGAATTCTAGTTAACAAGTTCAGAACAGAAAAAAAGATAATTAAAGAACAGTTTGAAGAATCTGAAATTCAGAAACAAAAAGTCAAAAATGAGAATTCTGATCTTTTAAAGAAGATTTCTGAATTAAAAATTCAATTTACAGAAATAAAAGATGAAAAGGTTGATTTACAAATTAAATATGACTAGCAGTGTACCCGCGCAATACGGCGGGTTGTGAAAAAATTCTTGTAAAACATAAACAAAAAATAAAAACAAACTAATGTAAAAAACATGAATGTAAAAACCATAAACTTAATTTTTTGTCGTCACATTCAAAATACAATATAAAACCATCACTATTACAAAATTTGTGTCAGGTTTTGAGATCATTCGACATGATATTGGACTCACTTATGATTTAGAGCTGTTGGAACACAATTTTAGCCCAAAATCCCCAATTTAGGGAAGCTGTTGGAGATGCTCTAAGAATCTTAGCTACCAACCAAAATGGTGGCAAAGGATACTAATGGCTCCAAAATCTGGAAAATTTTGTTCACCATTTGAATTTTCTGTCCGAGCTGTGGAATCTAAGATGTGAACTCTTGTTCATGAGAATCTTCACTTATGATTGATTATGAAAGAGAAGTGTAATATGCCACGACACCTGTATATCAAATAAACTTTCACCAAAAGAATTAAACTATCAATATAATGCCTTCAAATTTAAAGGAATAACATGTCATGAAGGATTAAGAACAACCAAGTGAACCAAACCAATCCTCTTAGAAAATCATACGAAAATTTAGAGAATATAACTTTAATAATATCTGAATGGTAATAATATCTCAATCCAACAACTTAGCAAATGACTTCAGAAATCAAATTTACTCTCAACAAAAAAGAAAAAAAAGAAATTTTTTAATAGATTTGAAACAAAGATAGCAACTCTACAGAGAGCAATGTAACAAGAGAGCCATAAATTTTAATGGTTTAGGTGCACCCCTTGTAGTTTCCAAAATAATACGGTAACACCTCCTAAATCAATATGGTGGCACCTTCACGAAAATGAAAAATTTTACCCTTCGCCATAGAACTAATACGGTAGGTCCGTCCCTGCCTGTTATCACTTGACAGAATAGAATATCAACTTACTTTCTTCCCATTTGTAGTTCAGATCGCAGCTTCCTCTCTCTTTATCTATGACACTTCTCCATCAATTAAACTCAACCCTGTGTATAAGAAAGGAAACAAAAACATGACCTTTTTTGCTAAAACTAATGTTCTACCATCAGGTTTTTGTAGTTTCTACAACACCGGTGTCTTTAATTTGATATTTACTTCAGGAACCTACAAAAAGCTTACTGCAAAAGAGAAATGGACATAACTACAAAAAGGTGTTTGAATCAAAAGCAAGACAATTTCCTTTTGGCATAACATACCTGATAAGGTGTTTGAATTAAATTTTGTTTTTTAAAGTCTTCCGCTTGATCTTTTTTCTTAAATTTATAGTTGCAGTGTGAGGATCTTAAAATGATGTATAGTACAGACAAATTATTCCACCCTAAATCAACATGCAACATTATCCAAGGAATAACACATTTTGATGGTTCTTAATTTACCATACAACATTTTGTAACAAACTAACAGGCAACATTTTGTAGAAATAACACATGATATAATGACCACATAATAGCGAAGTAGAAAAAATAATAGTTATATAGACTTGAGAGAACATACCTTGCTAAAATATGCCTCCTAACCAGCTTCAGGGTTTCGATAACCTGCAAAGTAGGGACAAATGACAAGAATAGGTTACTAAAGCATCCATCAAAAGCAAGACAATTTCCTTTTGGCATAGCATACCTGAAAAAGACAACAAGAACTCGCTACACGAAGTTAAAATTAAACAGAAATAATAAAATTGAAAGAACCAATTCAGGTTATAACAGAAATAATAAAATTGAAAGAACCAATCCAGCTTATTAAGCTTTTTGTGGTCAACGAAGTGTCCATTAAGCAGCTAATCTGATAAATGTCCACATCAAGCTTATTAAGCTTATTAAGCAGCCCATTAAGCAACAAGCAACAAAGTGTCCATTAAGTTTCAACAAATCTATACTATTAAGCTTATTAAGCTTTTTGTGGTCAACGAAGTGTCCATTAAGCTCTTAATCTGATAAATGTCCCCATCAAGCTTATTAAGCTTATTAAGCAGTAACATGAAGTGTTTGTGTCTGCATTATTAAGCAAAAACTAAAGAATCAAATGTTTAAGTAAATGTTCCTAAAAACCCAAAAAAAATGATCAAAAACTTTAAGGTTATTAAGCAGCCCATTAAGCAACAAGCAACAAGCAACAAAGTACTGGAGTGGGTATACTGATAATTCTGTTTTGTCACACCATTCAGCAGTTTCTGAAATAGATGAAAACCATACCTCTTTCAATCTTGCAGAAGCTTAGACGTGAGCCTAGAATTCACCTGAAATAGATGAAAACCTCTTTCAATCTTGCAGAAGCTTAGACGCGAGCCTAGAATTCACCTGAAATAGATGAAAACCATACCATTCAGCCGTTTATGAGAACGGTTTTTAAAACCAAAAGAAAATTCGATTTTAACTACAAACAACAAATCGATTTCATGAACAAACAACCAAAGTCGATTTTAAAAGTAAATCGATTTAAAAATGAAAACGAAAACAAAAATGGATTTTGTTAAAGCAAAACCAAACCAAAAACAGTTGGAATGCTACTTTGAAGCATATCATCGAACAGTTGGAATGCTTTATAGAATCTGCCATATTTAAACATTTTGGACTTTTTTCTTGGAAACTATTCTCTGCTATTGACAATATTGCATATGCATATCTAAGTACTGGAGTGGGTATACTGATAATTTTGTTTTGTCACACCATTCAGCGGTTTCTGAAATAGATGAAAACCATACCTCTTCCAATCTTGCAGAAGCTTAGACGTGAGCCTAGAATTCACCTGAAATAGATGAAAACCATACCATAATTCTGTTTTGTCACACCATTCAGCGGTTTCTGAAATAGATGAAAACCATACCTCTTTCAATCTTGCAGAAACTTAGACGTGAGCCTAGAATTCACGTGAAATAGATGAAAACCATACCATTCAGCAGTTTATGAGAACGATTTTTAAAACCAAACGAAAATTCGATTTTAACTACAAACAACAAATCGATTTCATGAACAAACAATCAAAGTCGATTTTAAAAGTAAATCGATTTCAAAACGAAAACAAAAATGGATTTTGTTAAAACAAAACCTAAACCAAAAGCCACCCTACCTGTCCAAGCAGCAACTCAGCCAAAACCCTAAGTAGATGAAGAACAATAAGCAGATGAAGAACCCTAAGCAGAGGAAACCTAAATGATTCTGAAGCCATGCCTTATAATCGGTGAGATGGAGAAGAAGGAGACGATTGCAATTTTCAAAAAAATAGAACCGGTGGAAGTAATCGAGTTTGTTTGCTGAGAATGGTTTGGGCGGTGGGATGGAGAAGAAGGAGACGAATGCAATTTTCAAAAACAGAACTGGTGGAAGTAATCGATATCGTTTGCAGAGAATGGTTTAATTTGGGTGGTGGGTTCAAAATAACAATGATAACAATGTCACGTGGGTTTAAACGGTGGTTTAAAATAGCAATGGATGAGAGAGAGAGTTTGAAATTTAAGAACTTATACTATCTATATTAAAAGATAGTATAGATATGTTACTTGAGGAAAGAAAGAAGTTGTACACAAAAATCAAAGAGTTGGAAGACCTTAATTTGAAAAGAGGTCAAACTCAGCAACCCTTGAATCTTCTTACTAGCAATGTTAAAGATACAAGATTTTATAATCCTAAAATGGGATTAGGTTTGGAAGAAAATGTTTTTTTGAAAAGAGCTCCAATAAATCTGTATGATTTTGATAAACTACAAGTTCCTAAACCAAAAATCCCAGAAATTGTTGAAGTTTTTGTGAGACCTGCTAGTTCTATAATAAGTTCAGATAATCTACAAAAATCAAGTCCTGTAAAAGCAAAGGAAACAATTTATGAACCAAAAATTGAGAAGTCAGAAGCTTCAGAAGAAGAGGTTAAAAAAGAAATTTCTAAACCAACAGAAGAGAAACCAAAATATAATGATGCTAAATTCAAATATGATTCTTTTAATGTCAGTTACAAAAATAAACAACCAAGTTTTTCATATACTGACATTGAAAGTATATTTGATGCAAGTAAGGTTTCTGAAACAGTCAGTCAGAAGTCTGAGTCTTCTAGTCATAATTCTAACTCCACAAGTCAGAACTCTGAGTCTGAAGGTTAGAATTCTGAAACTGTTAGTCAAAGTTCTGATTCAACTGATAATTCTCAATTCACTTCAGAAAGCTTTTCAGAACTTGAAAAGAGATTTAAACTTGTTAGTCAAGAACTTGAGGACTTAAGAAAAACTTTTGATGATCTTGAAAATGATTATTGTGATATAGATTTTAAACTGGACCAAGTTTTAAAAGAAAACAATACTTATGTCCAGAAAATAATAGAGCTTGAGAAGTTAAAGGCTGAATATGATCTTTTCAAGATTAATGCCTTAAAAGAAGATAAGAAATTCTTTGATGAATCAAGTACATTTGAAAATGGTGAATCATCCAAATCATCTGCTAATTCTATGAAATTCAAAGTTTCAGAAAGTGAGGAAAGCAAAAGGAAAGATGATCTGAAAAGAGTTTCTGAGGAGATTGGATTAAACACTACTTCTGAACCTAGAGTCAATAGTTCTTGTATGAAATGCAATTGTAATCTGAAATCTTGCAATAAAAGTGAAAAGACTTATATTTCAGATCTATTGTCTCTTGCAAGAAAGAATCTCATATGTGTTCAATGTGGTAGTCATTCATTTCAATCATCTCAGAAAAGTTCAATTTTAATAACATCTGTTTCTTATATAAACAAACCATATCAGAATTCAGAAAAGAAAACTGTTTTGATTCCTCAAACTCAGATAAAAGAAAAGAAGAAAGAAAATATCTTTCAAACTAAAGAAAAGAAGACTGAAAATGTTTCTCAGTCTCAACCAAAAGTTTTCAAAAAGAAAAGAAACAATTTTGTGAACAGAAAATGTTCTGACTTTATTAAAGTAAAAGGAAAGTGGTGTTTAAAAGAAGATTTTGAATGGAAAGTCAAAGGAACTTTTGTTAAATCAGATATAAAAGCTAACAAAGATGGACCCATTCCAAAATGGGTACCTAATACTAACTGATTGTTTTTGCAGGGCTGCCATGTGTGGTTTTTAGATTCTGGAGCTTCAAGACACATGACAGGTCATAAATCTTCTCTGACAAACTTCACAGAAAAGGCTGGAGGAGTAGTAAATTTTGGTAATAACAGCAAAGGACAAGTCAGAGGTTTTGGAGATTTAACAAAATGGGATCTGACTATTCAGAAAGTTTTTTATGTGGAAGGCTTACAACATAATTTGTTCAGCATAAGTCAGTTTTTGAACAGTTTCTGTCAGATTAAGTTCAGCATAACAGGTTGCATAATTTTAACTGAGAATGACATAAAAGTCTTCTAGGACAAAAGACATATGGACTTATTTGTGGTTAACTTTTCAAAAATTCAAGCTTTAACCCCTGTTTGTCTATTATCAAATGCAGTAGCTAATGAATGTTGGCTTTGGCACAGAAGATGTTCTCACTTAAATTTCAGAGATCTGAACAATCTGGTTAGCAAGCATCTAGTCAAAGGATTACCAAAGATCAAGTTTGAAAAGGAATCATTATGTTCAACATGTGAAATGGGCAAGATGAAGAAAAGTTCTCATAAGATAAAAATGGACTCATCATGCAAATCACCATTAGAAATCCTACATACATATCTTTGTGGTCCTATTTCAGTTCAATCTATGGGAGGAAAGAAGTATATGCTAATTATTGTGGATGAATATTCAAGATACACATGGGTTAAATTCTTAAGAGCTAAGTCAGAAGCTGCTGAAACACTGATTAATTTCATCAAAAGAATTCAAGTATTCTTACAACTTCCAGTCCAGAAAATCAGAAGTGACAATGGGACAGAGTTCACAAATGAGACTCCTCAGAACTTTCTGCAAAGTCTGGGGATTTCTCATAACTTTTCAGCTGTCAAAACTCCTCAACAAAATGGTGTTGTTGAAAGCAAGAACATAACTCTAGTTGAAGCTGCAAGAACCATGTTGGAATATTCAAATCTTCCAACCTTCCTATGGGCTGAAGCAATAGCCACAACTTGTTTTACACAGAACAGAACTTTAATCAATAAAAGATTAGATAAAACTGCTTATGAATTGATTAACAAGAGAAAACCACTGATTAAATTTTTCCATGTTTTTGGATGCAGATGCTATGTTCTCAAAGATAGAGAAAATCTTGGAAAATTTGATAAAAAGGCAGATGAAGGATACTTTGTTGGGTATTCACTTACTTCCAAAGCATTCAGAATCTACAATAGAAGAACCAAGAGAATTATGGAAAACATCAATGTCACCTTTGATGAATCAAGAATGAAGACTTCTGAACAAAACAGTTCAGAACTCGGACAGAATAAGAGAAAAATGATTTCTGAAACAGCTTCTAATCCTAACTGTTCAGAACTCAATATATTGTTTAAGGATGCATTTCTGGAACTAACTTCTGAATCTTATGCAGATTTTGAAAATCCAAAAATGGTTCAAGAAATGAAAAGGGGAACTTTAGAAGTGATTCAAACAACTGTAATTTCTGATACAGGTCCATTTGAGGAATGTCCAACTTTGATCAATACAAGTAATGAAACTTCTGATCCTAGTACTCATAATTCTGGACAAGCCAATTAGAATTCTAACCAAGTTATTCAGATTTCTGAACAAGTGCCTCAGAACTCTGAACAAGTCATTCAGAATTCTGACTCTACTACTCAGAATCCAAACTTGGATGTTTCACCTCAACAAGTATCAGAACAAGGGGACAGTTCAGAATTACAAGCAATCATTGGTGAGAATGATACAAACAACAATTTTTCAGAAATTAACATGCTTCCTAGTTCAAACAAATGGACTAAAGACCATCCTATTCATCAAGTGATAGGAGATCCATCAGTAGGAGTTAAGACCAGATCAGCAACAACAAATGAAGCAATGTTTGCAGGATTTTTGAGTGTGATTGAACCTAAGAAAGCAAATGAATCCCTAGAGGATCCAGATTGGATTTTAGCAATGCAAGATGAATTGCTACAGTTTGAAAGAAATAAAGTCTGGAGACTAGTTCCAAAACCTGAAGGAAAATCTGTTATTGGAACTAAATGGGTATTCAGAAACAAGAAAGATGAGTCAGGTGTAATAGTCAGAAACAAGGCTAGATTGGTTGCAAAAGGATATTCTCAACAAGAAGGAATAGACTATGATGAGACATTTGCACCTGTGGAAAGAATAGAAGCAATCAGAATATTCTTGGCCTATGCTGCACATAAGAACTTCAAAGTATACCAAATGGATGTCAAATCAGCATTTTTGAATGGTATACTTAATGAAGAGGTTTACGTCTATCAACCAGAAGGTTTTGTTGATCCTGAAATTCCAGATCATGTTTATGTTTTAGATAAGGCATTATATGGTCTAAAACAAGCACCAAGAGCCTGGTATGACACACTTACTCAACACTTATTAAAATCCGGTTTCAAGAAAGGTAAGATTGACACTACTTTGTTCTAAAAGAAAAAAGGTGATGATTTAATTCTGATTCAAATATATGTAGATGACATAATATTTGGTTCTAAAAGTGCAGAGTTATGTACTGAATTTTCAAAAGTCATGGAATCAGAATTTGAAATGAGCATGATGGGAGAATTGAACTTTTTCCTTGGTCTTCAAGTAAAACAATTACGAACTGGTATTTTTATAAATCAAGGAAAACATGTTAAAGATATTTTAAAGAAGTTTAAGATGTATGATTGTGCTTCTATGAGAACACCTATGGCAACAAATATAAAGTTAGATGTTGATCTCAATGGAGTTGCAGCAGATAACAAGATTTATAGAGGCAACATAGGATCTCTTCTTTACCTAACTGCTAGTAGACCAAATATTATGTTTGCTACTTGTTTTTTGTGCTAGATTTCAATCAAATCCAAAAGAATCTCATTTGCTAGCTGTTAAGAGGATCTTAAGATATCTGAAAGGTTCACCAGAATTGGGCCTTTGGTATCCTAAAGAGACTGATTTCAAATTAACTGGTTTTACTGATGCTGATCATGCAGGAAGCAAGTTAGACAGGAAAAGTACATCTGGTGCTTGTCACTTTTTAGGAGATAAGATTATGTGTTGGGCTTTAAAGAAACAAAACCGTGTATCGACATCCATTGCTGAAGCAGAGTATGTTGTTGCTGCTGTCTGCTGCTCTCAAACTTTGTGGATGAGAACACAACTCATGGACTATGGATATCAACTAAACAAAATTCCCATATATTGTGATTTAGAAAGTGCCATTGCAATAACTCAGAATCATGTTCAGCACTCAAAGACCAAGCATATTGATGTAAGGTATCATTTTATTAAAGACTATGTTGAAAAGGGAACAATTGAAATGCACTTTGTGCATACAAAGTATCAATTGGATGACTTATTCACAAAGCCTCTTGATCACAAAAGGTTCACCTTTCTCATATGTAAAATAGGAATGCTTAATTTGACTAATTGAACGTATTTGTCATTTTTCAGAAATGAAATTTTTTCTAAGTAAGACTTTCTGAGTAATGTTCTCAGAACTCTGACTCTCTTAATCAGAATTCTGACTCTTGAGTTCAGAACTTCTGAGTCTTGAGTTCAGAACTTCTGAGTAAATACTTCAGAAGTCTAACTTCAAATTCTTTACTTCTGAATAGGTTAATCAGAACTTCTGACTGCCTTTCAGAACACATTTCTGAAAATTACAAATATTTCAATATGTTGTTAAGAATTTTTTTCTGTTTTATTTTTTATATTCCTTATAATATGTGTTTGAGTATATGCAAAAGTCAAGGGGAGCATTGAAATCATTCAGATATCGTTCTGAGGTGCTTATAAGGTTTGTATATTCTTTTCTCATCACTAATCATTCTAAGGGGAACAAGCTTTCAATGATAAATCCTTTTCACTTGTTCAAAACTACTTCTGAATGTTTAAAAAGTGTTCAAATTCAGATGTTAGATTTTGAATGATTTTTTCAGAAATCACAAATCATCATTAAAAGAACAGAATATTGATGATAAAATAATTTTCTATCTGTTCAAACTACTTATGGATGATTAATCGTTTTTTATATTAATCAGAAGTTGATTTTAAATGAATTTTGGTTCCAAGGTAATTTCTTCTGAACTGTGTACTCAGAACTTCTGAGTCTTCTAACTCAGAACTTCTGAATATGCTTTCTCAGAACTCTGAGCGTGCTATTCAGAACTTTTAACTTGTGTTAATTTCTATCTAATAACACGTGTCAGCTTCTTATTCAATTGAACTTACCACATGCCATTTAATATCTTTTATGGTATTTCAAAGTGTTTGACTCCGTTATAACTTTGACAAAAAGCGCCTTTTCACCGTTAAACCCTTCGGCTTCACGGATTTTGAATAGTTCTTAAAATCCCTCTTTCAAATTTTATTTGAAATCCAAAAGTGAAAAGTGAGAAACGCACAATTCCAGAGTTCTTTGTTCCTGTTTTCTTTCAATCTTCGATTTTAAATATGTCGGGTTCGAGAAGAAGTAAACCTATTTCATTACACTCTGAAAAATCATTAATGGAATCCTCGTCTGATTCAGAGAATAATGAAGTACAGATACTTGAAAAAGGAGCTGTAGAAGAAGGGGCAATAGGAGAAAACATTGTACTAAGAAATGTTGAAGAAGAAGCAGGGGATGAAAACATGGATGAATCAGAGGGGGATGCTGATGGGGGAAATGAAAATATTCAACACGAACAGAGTGCAGTTAGGTCAGCCATGTCTGGAAGATCTAATACTGGTGAGAGGATTGTTCCTGAGAATGAATATTTGCAGTTGATTGAAAATAACTGTGTGTTAATACTTGATGAAACTAGATTCAAGAAAGAACATAGGATAATCATAGAGTTACTAAAATACCATACTTTTAAGAAATGGTTCACAATGAAGAAATCGGTTCCTATTCAGTATATTCAACAGTGGTGGAAGCATTTGGAGTTACAAGGTAACAATTTTGTATCTGATATAGGGGGAGTCACTGTAACTCTGAATAAACAGTTTATGAGAACAATGTTGAGACTACCAGATAAGGATGATTTAAAGGGAAGATTAGACTTTGAAGATTCTCCATTAACAGGGGAATTATTGGCTGAAATTAGAAGATTGGGGTATAATGAAGAGTTGAAAACTCTAAGCTTGTTCAGAAGGAACAAATTGCCACCAATTTGGGCATGTTTTTTCAATATCATCAACAAATGTCTTTCTGGGAAGAATAGCTCTCTAGATCAGGGTTCAAAGCAGATTTTGCAAATATTTTAAGGATTAGTGAAGAATAGGCATTATGACTACGCTTCTATTCTATGGGAAGATATGAAGAACACTTTTGAGAGGAATCAGAAAGCAAAAGAAAAGAGAACCAGGGATAAGGTACTCACATACATACCATATCAGAGGTATTGGCATTTGGTAATTTGGCATGCAATGGATCAAGATAAAAACATTCCAAGAAGATCAAATGAGGAGCACGGACCAATATTCTATATGGGTAAAATGATTTCTACTTTGAAACCTGAAAATTTTCCAAATCACAGACCTCTTCCAAGGTCACATAGGCAATACATTCCAAGGGAGAGTGAGATTTTAAAAGCTTATTGCACCTCAATGGGACTTGAACAACCTCAAGCCCCTACCCATGAGGAAAAACCTGAGATGAGAGGTGAGGGGTCAAATCAAAATAGAGAGGGGGAGAATGTTCAAGGGGGAGATCATTCTGAGAGAATAGAGAGGGAAAATTCAGAGAGATTGGTTAGTATGGGAGTTGAAAAACAGATAGAGTGTGGTGAGGATGAGAGAGTGTTAACAGAATATCAAACAGAAAGAGATGGTTCTGATCCAGCTGAACTAATCCGGGTAGCCACATCTACTGTTGGTTCATAATTCTTGGTGACTAACATTGAAGAAAACACCATGGACCCAGTGGTGGAACTTGAACAACCCATCCCAAGCCACTCAGAAGCATTTCAACATGCTACTGTTTCAAAACAAACAGGGGAACCATCCCAAACTCATTTGGAGGGAGGTGATAAATCCCAAGACTTCATTCAACACATAGAGTCTGGATTACACAGTAATATCCAATTTGGGCCTGAAATTTTTTTCAACACTAGCACATCACAGGAATTTCGTATTCCTGTAACAACATCCATAGACACTCCTAATATTGGTTGTCAAGGATTGGATGGAGGTCCTGGTGAGGTGAACATCTCAAAAGCTTCATTACACAGTGCCTCTGTGGTACATGGTGTCTTTGTGGCACCTACAGGCCATGAGCTCCCTGAGCACATGAAAACTGGACCATCTGTTGGTTCAGGTTCACAGTTAGAATCTTCTGAATTTGAAAAGAGTCAGAAACAAAATCAGGTGATGGGGGAAAAAGTTGAAAAATTGGAGAGTACGGTGGATTCTTTGAAAAATGAGGTGAAAAATCTCAAGATTTTGTTGGAAGGGAAAGCAATATCTGTTGAACAAAAGGTGGATGAAATGAAAGTGTCCTTGGAATCTCACAAAAAGGAGATCAAGGATAATATGTCAGAATTTCAAAAGGAGTTAGTGAGGAATATGAATGATATGAAATCTTCATTGATACAAACATTCAGTTCAACATTGGCTAGTGTTTCAAAGCCATTAGCCATCTTGCCTATGTCTGTAGTTGAACCTGAAGCAGAATCAACTCAGAATTTAAAAAGGAAGTTTGATGATAATGATCCTCATGATCATTAAAAAGGGGAGAAAAGGCAGAAGCATAATTCTGAGGTTGATGAACAAAGTATTGATGAGTTAGAAAAGGTTGAAAAGTCGGCTGATATTGACTTAGCAGATTTTGAGATTTCTGTTATGCAGTTAGCAGATGCAGAGGTTCAAGATTCAGAAAATATTCAAGTAGTTGATGAATCAGCAGAAGTGGAAAAATCAACAGGAGTTGAGAAGTTGGTTGAGGTTCAGACTATTAGTTCAGATACTGAGGAAGAGATGGAAACTGAAAAGATGGGAAGTGATAACTCAAGTAAAACAGAGGAATTGGTTTTGGATACAGAGATGGAGATTAATTCTTGTTAGAGCATTGTTGTATTCAAGATTTACTGTAAAAGTCAATGTACTGTATGAGTCTATACAGTATTGTGAATGCCTCTATACCTTGTATGTCATGGGTATAAATAGGCTTGTCTAGTTCATTTGTAAG
This sequence comes from Saussurea involucrata, assembly GCA_033807775.1. Taxonomy (NCBI): domain Eukaryota; kingdom Viridiplantae; phylum Streptophyta; class Magnoliopsida; order Asterales; family Asteraceae; genus Saussurea; species Saussurea involucrata. Next base: position 11,644,235 of record CM066326.1, read on the forward strand.
TAATACTTTAGAAAGCTTTTGTAATCTTTTAGAAACCTTTTGTAATCCTTTGAGCTCAATACATGGATGACATATTTGCTCTCTAGATTCTCTCTCGCTACATTCATATCTTATTGCTAGAGATTTGGGATTTATCAATTGGTATCAGAGCTAAACAGAAGATTCAAGCAAATCGAAGAGCAAATTGAAGAAATTTTACACTAAGTGCTCAAGAATTCGGACCACTCATTCTTTACTGTTCATCTGAAGTCTTATCATTAAGACATAAATTTTTCTTAAATTTTGATCTTTTGATTCGATTTCTTGCATCACTGAACTCGGAATTGATCACTGATCATCTTTAATTCTTGAATCAACATCAAAAACTGCACAGAATCGACAGATCTGATCAATTTTTGAAGTTTTTTCAAAAAAGTTCAAAATCACTGTTTGGATCTTAATCTGGTTAATTTGTCCGAATTGTGAATCGTGATTAACAGGAAAAGTGTGCAGATTTGATGAAACTGAAGTTATTTTGGCAGATACTGATCGGAATGATGAGACTGAAAAGATGGATAGTGTTGGATCAGATGAAATGACAGATTCTTCTGAAGAATGGTGTGAAATAACAATGGCAGATATCTCTGAAGAAAGATTGGTTGAAAGTTCTGAGATTAACACTTGTTTAGAGATAGTTCCTTATACCAGAAGGGAACTTCTTAATTCTGAAACTGAAGAGAGAAGATTGAATGATATTTTGATAAGGAGAATGCATAGTGAGTTGGTCAGAGCTCTTAACACTCAGAATGTTCAAAGAGTTATCAGATTGGTGAGGCCAATTGACTTGTTGGGAGAAGAAGATCACTCTGTAAGATACACAAAGAAGTTTGTAAAAGACGTTGTAGAATATTTCTTTGAAGATGTATCAGAAGAAGATCTTGTGAAAGTTGAAGACTTCTTTATGTCTGTCTACACTTACAGAAAGCCAATTGTGATACCCATAATTGAGTTATCCATTCTTGAAGAACCTTTGTGTGATTTTATTGTTGAAAGAGAAGATACACCATTGGCAAGAAACTTGTATGCTAGTATTTTCCCTGAAGACAATTATAAATCTGTCTACTGCAAAGATGATGAGTTTATTGACATTGAAAATTTTATTGATGGATTATTAGATGGGAGGATTCAGATGACATATGTGGAATCTTAAAATAGGTTAAGAAAGACTGATGAAAAGCTTCATGTTCAGAAAAGAATTGTGAAGGTGTTAGATTTTCTAAGTGAAGAATTTGATGGTCTGAGATATGTTAATCTGGATGTATTGAAAGAAGGAAACTCGAAGGTGAACATGACAAGTTTTGATTTTCACAGATTGTTCTTGGAAGATCAAATTTTCTTGGTGAAATTCTTTGCTGGTACTAAAGATGCTTGGATAGAACTTGAATGCAGAAGAGTTCTGGGAATATATGTCAGAAACATGTATTTGTATGATTTTCAGTTGGCAATCGAGTCAAGGAAGGAGAAATGTAACTTGACAAGTCCAATCAACACTCTTGAAGTAATAAGCAACTTTGATTGATTTGTGAGTGAAGAAGTTGGAAATGAAAGATTCATTTATTCAGAATTCAACAAAGTTACTCTATTCAGATTGAATGATCTAGTAAAGTATAGTGATGCTACTCTGAAGAAGACAGTAATTAAAATGCAAGCTTATGTTGAGAATGTCATAATGTATGTGAAAGAAAAATATATCAGATGTGTCACTAGAAGACTTGAACTCAGAAACAAGATCAGAAATTGCAATGAATGGTTACTTTCAGAGGTAAATCCAAAGAAGATGTTACACAGAGATTTTGTTTTTCCTGCTGAGTATGAGGTAAATGGAGTTTACTCAGAAGAAGTGGAAGAAGATGTTCAAGATGAGACTTCACAAGATGTTCAAATGAAAGATGATGATCAACCATAAAAGTCTGAGGCTAATGAGGAAGAAATACCTGTTGATGTTAATGGTTACTTTCTGGAGTATGCTCTTCCTTATTTCTTTCAACCAAGAGAAGTAAACTTTCTAAGTGTTTATTATGACAGAACAGAGATACATCAATGTCTTTGTGATGAAATGTCAAAGAGATTAGGAAAACCAAAAGAATCAGTATACTCAGACTTCTTAATCACAGGAATTAGAGAATTAAAAGAGAAGAAGTTCATGAAGCATGAATATTACTCATTTGAAGTCTTAAGAGAAGATGGAAAAGTCTACTACTTTACTGAAGCAGATTTTGAAAAGATTTCAATATCAGATGTGTACAGATTGTATAGTCTTTTGTCAAATAAATACTGCAGTAAACTGAAAAAGGAAAGAGTAGCATTGGCTGTAGTGAGAGAGGCTATGTATTATATTCTTAGATGGCATTCATATACAGATTTTCAAATTGCTCTGTATTTGCAAAAGCCATGTGTATATCTCTCAAAGCCAAATAATGAGCATGAAAATCTGAATCTTCTGAAAAGTGGGAATGTTACAAGGTATCCAGAGTTGGGAGTCTTCTTAAGAAATGACAGAAATGAAAAGATTTTCTTCAGACCAGAAGAAGTGGCAAAGTATTGTTCAGGAACTTTAAGGTTCATCAAGCACAGTCTGGAGAAAAAGTTACAAAGGGGAAAACAAGTTGAAGAGATTCAAGAGATCAAAGAAAAGATTAACAGAATGCTTACTCTGAGAAATGTACTGGTTTTGAAGATTGTTCCAGCACTAAAAGAATATGATGATGAGAAGTACAGAACTATTTGACAAAAAGGGGGAGATTGTTAGATCTGAAGTTTTGTCAAAAGTTACGAGTGTTGGATCTGAATAGAAGACTCAGAGTTCTGAGTTAGAAGACTCAGATGTTCTGATCTGAGAAGTCTCGAAAAGATTACAAGTGTGGAATCTGAACAGAAGGGTCAAAGTTCTGAGTAGGAGACTCAGAACTTCTGATGATGAAGATGAAAATATCACAAGTGATTGAAGGAAGTTATGAAGTTCTTAATCAGAAGGATGTTCAGAAGTTCTGAACATGTTGTTCAGAACTTATGTCTTACGATATTTTCAGTTATATTCAGTTACTAATTAGGATTTGTGTAATTGTTCTATTAGTCTGTTTCTCATATGTACTGTAGCTTTAGCTTTTCTTTACAGTATATATATAGGAGTTAGCAACTGTAAGCTAACTAATCTTTGGTATAACTTTCCGCATATCTTTGTATTCAGTTTTTGTAATCTTTGAGAGATTCTCTCTAGATCTGTAATCTGTTCTTAATTGAATACAAGTGTGTTGATCCAAATCTCTATCATTTACTGTTTGATTGATCTTAATTGATTGTAAGATTGAATCCTGGTTTCTACAAATAGTTTTTTTTTCAAAATCAAAGGTACCTTGATTATTGGATGCATGCAATAATATGGTACTATATGTTTTTCAAAAACTAGAATTGTAGACCATTTAAATCCCTTTTAAAATGCAAGTCTATGTCGTCCTTTTGAGAAACACTCAATACGTCACTATGACACCCTTGTGGGATAAAAGTCACCTAACCACTTGGATTGTCTTGAGATGGATGAGGTGATTCTTATGTCCTTGTGGGATAAAGGTCACCTAACCGCATGGATATGAGTTTCACATGTTGTTTCAAGTAGGATGACTTGATTGGGAATCTTTTGTGATAAAGGTCACCTAAGCATTAGAAACCCAAGGCATAGATGGGATCAAACATGTCAATTAACAAACGTTGTTAAGGATCCCATAAAACTAGGAATTACATTTGGATGTAATTGGTAAACGTTACCTAACTTGTTGAATTAAATAGATGGGATAAAGGTCACCTAACCATTTTATTTGTTTTGCAACGTTGGATCCTAGACTTTATATTATTAATGTTTAAAGAACACGAAGGGTATTAATATTTAAAGATTTTAAAAAACGAAAATTCTAATTTTGTATTAATATTTTGTAGATGGCCCAAAATGTGAACCACTATACCAATTACCTTCGGTCCATCCTTGAAAAGGAAAAACTGAACCACACTAACTTTCTTAACTGGCACCGAAACCTGAGAATTGTTCTTAAGCCAGAAAAGAAGTTGTATGTGTTGGATACCCCAATCCCCGATGAGCCTCCTGTTACTCCTTGGGCTCCTCACACTGATTGGTCAAAACATGTGGATGATTCGGTCGAAGTGTCGAGTCTTATGTTGGCTTCAATGATCCCCGAACTTCAAGAAAGTCTGGAGAATCATACGACATATGATATGATCATTCAGCTGAAAGAAATGTTCCAACAGCAAGCCCGAACAGAATGCATGTAAAATGGAGGAAGGAGGAAATGTGAGCAATCGCGTTCTCAGGATGAAAAGTCATTTGGAACATTTGGAGCGTCTTGGCTCTAAATATCCAACGGATTTGGCAACGGATATAATCCTGAACCCTTTACCCAAATCCTATGACCCTTTCATCATGAATTACAACATGAATGGTTGGGAGAAACCTATCTCATAATTGCATCAAATGCTCAAAACTGCTAACAAGAATCTCCCCAAGAAAACCCCTCATGTGCTCATGATTCAGGAGGGTGGAACCAAGAAGCCCAAAACCCCTAACTCCAAAACTAAGACCAAGTTTTTCAAGGGCAAGGGAAAACAGGTTGCCCGAACCCCACAACTTAAGAAGAAGGAAAAAGTGGCCAAGGAAGATGCATGTTATGAATGTGGCGAAATTAGTCATTGGAAGAGGAACTGTCCTACTTACCTGGCAGAGTTTAAGAAAAAGAAGGCCGAGGCAGGGTCTTCAGGTATCTATATGATAGAATTAGATCTATTCACGTTTTCACCTAACACTTAGGTATTTGATACTGGGTGTGGAACTCACATATGTTGTAACACCCGTAATTTTCGGATAAGTACGACTTCGAATCAGTGTGGAATCGATCTTTTAAGAAAAATATGAAAAATAGAATTTTGGGTTAAATCTTAGATTTTATGGTCTTGTTGGATAAGGAATTCGAATACGAGTCCAACGGTTCTTCCCAGAGCAAAAACGGAGCTATAACGAAGAAGTTATGGCCAAAACAGTTTCGGTACCGCGGATCTACAATGACCAGCGACAATGACCGTGTCATTGTCGCGCCAAGGGTACAACCTTCGGTACACCACCAGCGACAATGACCAGCGACAATGACCGTGTCATTGTCGCGTGTCATTGTCGCGGACGGGTACCTGGTTGCTGTCAAATACGAATTTCACAACCCAAACTTCATTTCTTCATATCTCTCTCGTTTCCACTCCGATTTTGTCGATTCAAGTGGCCGTTGTTTCGTTTTTGAGAGCTCTTCAAGGATCTAGAAAGAGTTTGGAAGATCATTGGAAGATTCAAGGGTGTTTCACTGCTACAAAAATACTAATAGAACCCGGTTGCTAAGACTAATGGTACCCGGTTATATGACCGGGTACTATTCAAGGGGGTACGATTATCCTATCTAATACTACCCGGTTGTAATAATCGGGTGCGATTTACACAATGCTACCCGGTTCTTTAATTGTACGGGTACTATTGCCACATGTAATCACCGAAAAGGGGCATCAAATAGAATCCGGTTCCTTTTAAGAAACCGGGTACGATCTGACTTTTTTTTTCAATTTAGCCATATATTTATATGCTACCTAAAAGAGTAAACATAAATAAAACTGGATGCAATATCAACACAGATGGAAATCAACAGATCAATATTCCAATTAACTTGAAAGAATTACATGAAGCGTATAAAAATTGACAACCAAAATTGACCTCACAAAAAATTGACAACCAAAAGTGACCTATTACAAGTCAAAAGTATCTTAATGACTACCAAAATAAGCACAAAAGTTCAAATCTTGTATGAGAATAAAAGTGCAACTTACAAAAGTGACCTCACAAAACTTGTTTATCAATAATACTAAGTTTCCGTAATTGCAACTTCAAGTGATGCCAAAATTGGTCAAACGGTAGGCCAGTATCCACATCAACTGTTTGAATCAAGCGAGCTTCCATAGTAGCCACACTCCCAACCGGGTATTTGTTGATTACACTAAATCGACCAAAAAAGGTATGAATTAGACAAAACCAACTATGAAATAAGTTTTATAGATGTGCCGTGAGATGAATTACCTTTGAGAGCTCCCATCTAAATGGCATGGCTTTATCGGTATCACACGACCCTCCTTCATCAAGATACCTTGTAACAGCCCTACAAAAACATTAGCAATAGTAGTGTTAGAAATTATAGAAAGACAAATAAACTTTATACAAATTAAAGAATCACTTACGCTTCCACGTGCTCTAACAGTATAATTTTAAAGTAGTATCATTTGAAAAATAAAGACATCTGACAAACAACAAACAAAACAATCCATAATGAGATAAACAACAAAGACACCTAATTTCACAAGGAGATGTTCACTATTTACACCTAATTTATGTGGATAAATAACAAATATGTTAGATATGAGTTTTGTCAATAAACTAAGTGTTAAAGATCTGATGAGAAGGCTCAGATGTTCTGATATGAAGGGTCAGAGTTCTGACTAAGAAGGCTCAGAAGGATTGCTTTGAAAGTTTACCAAGTACAGAAGTCCGAGAAGAAGAGTCAGAAGTCTGAGAAGAAGAGTCAGAAGTAGAGTCAGAAGTTCTGAGAAGACTTGTCAGAAGAACGTTCAGAAGCTCTGAACTACCTGTTCAGAACTTATAACTAGATACTTTCCTTAGTGTTTAGTTAACTAATTAGGACACGTGTATTGTTCCTATTAGTCATTCATATTTGTACTGTAGCTTTAATATTGCCGTTGCAGTATATATAGTGGTTAGCACTACATTGCTAACTGATTTTTCCCCGCATATATTTGTATTCATCTTTTGTAATCTTTGAGATACTCTCTCTCTAAGATCTGTAATTATGTTCTTCATTGAATACAAATCAGTTTGATCATATTACTTCTCAATTACTGTTACATACATTGATATATTGATTGTAAGAGTGAATCCTAAACTTACAATTGGTATCAGAGCCACTCAACAAACAAATTTGTTCAAGATCGTGATCGCGATGGTTTATTGATCAATTTCTTGAAGAATTCTTGAGTCGTTCAAAAATCAATTCCGCTGCTAGTTCCAATTCTTGAATTCTTGGCAATTCTTGAATTAATTGATTGTCTTTTGATCAAGAAATTCAAATTTGTCTCTCTGTTGAAAATTCTTACAGTCATGTCTTCTAAAGAATATCTCGCTATTGGATCTGAAACAAAGCCACCTGTTCTAATTCCTGAAGAGTACCAGCAATAGAAAATACGAATGATCCAATTCTTGGATAACATAGATGAGAATCTGATGGTCTCTATTCGAGAAGGTCCTATCGAAGTCTACATCGATGTGGAAGCAACTCCTGAAACAAAAACAACTCCAGAAATTCCGGCAACTAGGGTGAAGAAGAACTATTCTCAATACACAGTAGAACAGAAAAATAGGCATGCAATAGACAAAAGAGCAATCACATTGATGACACTTGCAGTTCCGAATGAAGTTCTTAACAGAATTGATAGTGGTTCATCAGCCAAGGAAATGTGGGATGAACTGGAAAGACAAATGTTAGGAACTGTCAGATCGATACAAGCCAAGTTAAATCAAAGCATAAATGCTTATGAAAGGTTCAAGGCTAAAGAATCTGAAAGCTTGACTCATACATATAGTAAATTCTGTACTATTCTGAATGATTTGAGAAGGAATGGGCTGAAAAAGACAAAGTCAGAAATTAATTACAAATTTCTGAACAGTCTAAACTCTGAATGGTCATCATTTGCTATAAGTCTACAAATGAATAAGGACATGTGTGAAGAAGATCTAAATGATCTATTTTGTGTTTTTAATCAGCATGAGGACTCTGTTAAAATTGTGGTTGAAGAAAAGAAAAATGTTGCAGAACAATTAGCTTTTCTGTCAAAGTCCAAAAGTGTGAAAACACCCAAGAAGGCAGCGTATCTATATGAGATACCAAATCTGGAGGAGTTTGATAAGGAAGAGGGATCAGAAGAAGATGAGGATATCAAAATGATTGCTGAAAAGTTGGCCTTGTTGACTAATAATTTCAACAAGAGTTATGGAAAAGGAAAATATCAGGGCAAGTTCAGGAAAGAGCAGGGAAGTTCAGATTTCAAGAAAAGAGAAGAGAGAGGAGAAAGTAAGTATGAAAAGAAGGAAGAAAGAAGGGAAGAAAATAGAGAAGAGAAGGAAGAAAGAAAAGAAAAGAATCTGTGCTTCAAGTGTGGAAAGTCTGGCCACTTTGCAAAGGATTGCAAAGTGAAAATTGTGAAAGATTATGAGTACTATACCAAAAAGGCTCAGTTGGTGAAGAAAAGAGATGATAAAGAGGCATTGTTAGCTGAACAAGAAAACTGGTTGTACTACACGTCAGATGAAGATGACTGCATACACTTTTCACAGATGCAAAGTTATATGGCAAAGATGAAGAATGAGGATGATTCTGACTTTGAAGATGCTGATTCTTAGTCATCTGCTGAGGTACATCCTGCACTTGAAATAGACTTAATGACACAGATTGATGAAATGAAAACTGAATTTGTTAAACTAAAAAAACAAATAAAAGGAGAAAGAAATTTAGTTAACAAATTCAGAATTGAAAAGAAGTAATAAAAGAACAATTTGAGGAATCTGAGATTGAGAAACAGAAAATCAAAACTGAAAATTCTAAGTTGATGAAAAACCTTTTTGAATTAAAAATTGAGCTTTCAAAAGTTAAGGATGAAAAGGGTGATTTACAAATAAAGTTTAATATGCTATTTGAGGAAAGAAAGAATTTATACACCAAAATCAAAGAATTAGAAGATCTTAACTTGAAAAGAGGTCAGACTCAGCAAACATTAAATCTTCTTACAAGCAATGTAAAAGATACAAGATTTTATAATCCAAAGAAGGGATTGGGATTGGAAGAAAATGTTGTCTTAAAAAGAGCTCCAGTAAACTTGTATGATTTTGATAAGCTTCATGTTCCTAAACCAAAAACTCCAGAAGTTGTTGAAGTCTTTATAAGACCTGCAAGTTCTATCACAAGTTCTGACAGCTTACAGAAATCAAGTTCTAAAAAGCCCAGAGAAATAGTTCCTGAGTTAAAAACAGAAAAATCAGATGTTTCAGAAGAAAAAGATAAGAAATAAATTTCTAAACCAAAAGAAGAGAAACCAAAATACAATGATACTAAATTCAAATATGACAATTTAAATGTCAGCTACAAAAATAAACAACAAAGTTTCTCTTATTCTGACATAGAAAGTATATTGGATACTAGTAAGGTTTCTGAAATAGTGAGTCAGAAATCTGAATCTGCTAATCAGAATTCTGATTGTTCTAATCAGTTTTCTGATTCTGAAGGTCAAAAATCTGAGTCGACTGAAAATTCTGAAACAAAGTCAGAAGACTTTCTAGAACTTGAAAAGAGATTTAATCTTGTAAGTCAAGAACTTGAGGACCTAAGGAAAGCTTATGATGAACTTGAAAATGACTTGTGTGATTTGGATTTTGATCTTAAAAATGCTTTAAAAGAAAAGAATGTTTTTATTTAGAAAATAACAGAGCTTGAGAAACTGAAAGCTGAATATGATCTGTTCAAGATTAATGCTCTAAAAGAAAATGATAAATTCTTTAATGAATCAAGTACATATGAAAAAGGTGAATCATCTAATTCATTTTCTAACAAAAATAAGTTGAATTTTCCAGAAAAAGAAGAAAGCAAAAGGAAAGATGATCTGAAAAGAGTTTCTGAGAAGACTGAATTGAATTCTGATTCTGTACCAAAAGCTCATAGTTTCTGTAATAAATGTACCTGTACTTTGAAAAATAGAAATAAAAATGAAAGGACTTATGGTACAGACTTGTTGTTACTTGCACAGAAAAATCTGACTTGTGTTCAATGTAAAAGTGATTCTTTTCAATATTCTCGGAAATGTCCAATAACAATAACATTTGTTTCATTCATAAGAAAAGATATTCAGAATACAGAAAAGAAAAATGATTCTGTTCCTCAAACTCAGAGAAAAGAAAAATTAAAAGAAGTGAATCATCAAGTTAAAGTCAAAACAAAGTATGAGAAAGTGAGTAATGTGAAAGAAAAGAAAGTTGAAAACATTGCAAAATCAAAAGTTACAACTTTCAAAAAGAAATTGAATAAATTTGTGAACAAAAAATGTTCTGACTTCATAAAAGTTCAAGGCAAATGGTGTTTAAAGAAAGATTTTGAATGGAAAGTAAAAGGCACTTTTGTTAAATCAAATGACAGAGCTAACAAAGAAGGACACATTCCAAAATGGGTACCTAAAACTAACTGACTGTTGTTGCAGGGCTGTCATGTGTGGTTTTTAGATTCAGGAGCTTCAAGACACATGACAGGTCAGAAGTCTTTTCTATCAAACTTCACAGAAAAGGCTGGAGGAGCAGTAAACTTTGGAAACAACAGCAAAGGTCAAGTTAAAGGTTATGGGGATTTAACAAAAGGAGATCTGACAATTCAAAAAGTTTTTTATGTTGAAGGATTACAACATAATCTTTTCAGCATAAGTCAGTTTTTAGACAGTCTTTGTCAAATCAAGTTCCAAATAACAGGTTGCATGATTTTAACTGAAAAGGATGTTAAAGTCTTCTGGGCCAAAAGACATATGGATTTATTTGTGGTTAACTTTTCAAAATTACAAACATTAAATCCTATTTGTCTGTTATCAAATTCAACTGCAAATGAATGCTGGCTATGGCACAGAAGATGTTCTCATCTAAATTTCAAAGATCTTAATAATCTTGTTGCAAACCATCTGGTTAAAGGTCTACCAAATATTAAATTTGAAAAAGAATCATTATGCTCAGCTTGTGAAATGGGCAAGATGAAAAAGAGTTCTCACAAATTAAAAATGGACTCATCTTGCAAAGCACCATTAGAAATGATTCAAACTGATCTTTGTGGTCCAATTTCAGTTCAATCTATGGGAGGAAAGAAATACATGCTTGTAATTGTTGATGAATATTCCAGATACACATGGGTTGAGTTCTTGAGAGATAAGTCAGAAGCTGCTACTACAATGATAAACTTTATCAAAAGAATTCAAGTTCTCTTACAACTTCCAGTTCAGAAAATCAGAAGTGATAATGGAACATAGTTCAGAAATGAGACACTTCAGAATTTTTTAGAAAGTTCTGGGATTTCTCATAATTTCTCTGCTGTCAGAACTCCTCAACAAAATGGTGTTGTTGAAAGGAAAAACAGAACTCTAGTTGAAGCTGCAAGAACCATGCTGGCTTATTCAAATCTTCCAACCTTCCTATGGGCTGAAGCAATTGCAACTGCTTGCTTTACACATAACAGAACTTTAATCAATAAAAGATTAAATAAGACTGCTTATGAACTGATAAATAAAAGAAACCCATTAATCAAATTCTTTCATGTTTTTGGTTGCAGATGCTATGTTCTTAAAGACAGAGAAAATCTTGCCAAATTTGATAAAAAGGCAGATGAAGGATACTTTGTGGGTTATTCATTAACTTCCAAAGCATTCAGAATCTACAATAAAAGAACCAAGAGAATGATGGAAAGCATCAATGTAACATTTGATGAAGCCAGAATGAAGACTTCTGAACAAGACAGTTCAGAACTCATGCAGAATAAGACAAAAATGACTTCTGATACAAATTCTAATCCTATTTGTTCAGAACTCAATTTATTGTTTAAGGATGCTTTTCTAGAACTAATTTCTGATTCTTATGCAGAATATGAAAACCCAAAGATGGTAAAAGAGATGAAAAATAGAACTCCAGAAATAGTTCAATCAACTGTAATTTCTGATAAAGGTCCATCTGAAGAATGTCCAAATTTGATAAATACAAGTGGTGAAAATTCTGAACCTTGTACTCAGAATTCTGATCCTTGTGTTCAGAACTCTGAACAAGTCACTCAGAATTATGACTTTACTGCTCAGAATCCAAACTTGGATACAACTCCTACACATATATCAGAACAAGGGTACAGCTCAGAATTACAAGCAATCATTGATGAGAATGATACAAACAATAATTTTTCAGAGATTGATGTGCTTCCCAGTGCAAATAAATGGACTAAAAATCATCCTATTCATCAAGTAATAGATGATCCATCAGCAGGAGTAAAGACCAGATCAGCTACAGCAAATGAAGCGATGTTTACCGGTTTCTTAAGTGTGATTGAACCAAATAAAGCTAATGAAGCCATAGAGGACCCAGATTGGATTTCAGCAATGCAAGAGGAATTGCTCCAATTTGAAAGAAACAAAGTTTGGAGACTCATTCCAAAGCCTGAAGGTAAATCTATTATTGGAACTAAATGGGTATTCAGAAACAAAAAGGATGAGTCAGGTGTTGTTATCAGAAATAAGGCAAGATTAGTTGCTAAGGGATACTGCCAACAAGAGGGAATTGATTATGATGAAACATTTGCACCAGTGGCAAGAATAGAGGCAATCAGAATATTTTTGGCCTATGCTGCACACAAAAATTTCAAGGTGTATCAAATGGATGTCAAATCAGCCTTTCTAAATGGCAAACTTAATGAAGAGGTGTATGTTCATCAACCTGAAGGTTTTGTTGATCCAGAATTTCCTGATCATGTTTATACTTTAGACAAAGCTTTATATGGTCTAAAACAAGCACCAAGAGCCTGGTATGACACTCTTACTCAACACTTGTTAGCTTCAGGTTTCAAGAAAGGTAAGATTACACAACTTTGTTTTTAAAGAAACAGGGTGATGATTTAATTCTTATTCAGATTTATGTTGATGATATAATATTTGGTTCCACCAGTCCAGAATTATGTGATAATTTTTCTAAAATCATGTCATCTGTATTTGAAATGAGCATGATGGGTGAGCTGAATTTTTTCCTTGGTCTTCAAGTCAAACAATTACCAAAGGGTATTTTTATAAATCAAGGAAAATATGTCAGAGATATTCTGAAAAAGTTCAAAATGTCTGATTGTGCTTCTATGAGAACTCCAATGGCAACAAACATAAAGTTAGATGCTGATCTCAAAGGAGTTTCAGTAGATAACAAACTTTATAGAGGCATGATTGGATCATTACTTTATCTGACTGCAAGTAGACCAGATATTATGTTTTCTACTTGTTTCTGTGCTAGATTTCAATCTAACCCAAAAGAATCACTTATGTTGGCTGTCAAAAGGATTTTAAGATATCTCAAAGGATCACCTGATCTAGGTTTATGGTATCCAAAAGAAACTGATTTCAAATTAACTGCTTTCATTGATGCTGATCATGCAGGAAGTAGGTTGGACAGAAAAAGTACTTCTGGTGCTTGTCATTTTTTGGGGGATAAGATAGTGAGTTGGGCATCAAAGAAACAGAATTGTGTGTCTACTTCAACTGCTGAGGCAGAGTATGTTGCTGCTGCTGCTTCATGCTCTCAAACTTTGTGGATGAGAACACAACTCATGGATTATGGATATCAGCTCAACAAAATTCCCATCTATTGTGACTCAAAAAGTGCAATTGCTATTACTCAGAATCCTGTTCAACATTCAAAGACTAAACACATAGATGTGAGGTATCATTTATAAAGGACTATGTGGAAAAGGGAACTATAGAGATGCACTTTGTGCATACAAAGTATCAATTGGCTGACTTGTTCACAAAGCCACTTGATCACAAAAGGTTCTCTTTTCTCATATGTAAAATAGGAATGCTTAATCTGACTAATTGAAAATATTTGTGTTTCTTAAAAATGATAAATGTTTCTAAGTAAAATTGTCTGAGTAGTGTACTCAGAACTCTGAGTCTAGAGTTCAGACCTTCTGAGTCTTAAGGTCAAAGATTCTGAGTCAATACTTCAGAAATCTAACTTTCAAGAATTTATTTCTGAGAAAAACAAATACTTCAAATGTGCGGATTATGTCTTTTTTATTATCTTTGTATCTCATCTTTATGTATCATATTTGGTCAAATACATGCTAAAGTCAAGGGGGAGCATCAATATCTTTTGGAAATTATTTCATGATTCTTAAAAGGTTTGTTTTTATTTCTTATCTCTGATCATTCTAAGAAGAACAAGCTTTTAATGATAATTTTTATCTTGTTCAAACTATATCTGAATTTCAAACATTTTCATATTCAGATATAAGAGTTTAAATGATTTTTTTTTTTAAAAAATCATCATTATATGAACAGAATTCTGATGATAAAATATGTTTCTATCTGTTCAAACCTCTTCTGAATAACTAAAAGTTTTACATCTGTCAGAAGTTGATTTTAAATAAATTTTTGTTACAAGGTAAAATTCTTCTGAATAATGGAATCAGAACTCTGAGTAGAACAATCAGATATCTGATAAAGGGAAATCAAATCTTCTGAGCGTGTTATTCAGATCTTTGACTTGAGTCAATATTCTATCCAATAACACGTGTCAGCTTCATATTTGGTTGATTATGCCACGCATTTCATTTAAATCCTCTGTGGCATTTCAAATGTGTTGACTCTGTTATAACATTGATTTCGCTTTTCCGTCAAACCTTTCAACTTCGCGAATTTTAAATAGGTCTTAAAATTCCTATTTCCAATTTTTTCAAATTCCAGAGCGAAAAGTGAGATACGAATCAATCCAGAGTTCTTTGAGTTTGTTTTCTTCTTAAATCATGTCTGGATTTCGAAGAAGTGGTCAAATTTCTCTACATTCTACTAAGTCTTTGATGGATTCATCTGATTCGGATAATGATGAAGTACAAAATAGAGCTGTTGAGGAAGAAGCAGTAAGGGATGATGAAATAAATGAAGAAGATGAACAAATGGCTGAATCAGAAGGAAATGCAGATGAGGTAAATATAGATGTTGAACATGAACAGAGTGCTGCAGGGTCGATTATGTCGAATAGACCAATTTTAGTGGAAAGGGTTGTTCTTGAAGGAGAATGGTTGAAATTATCAGAAAACAATTGTGTTTTATTATTTGAGAAAAGTAGATTTAAGCCTGAACACAGAATCATCATGGAGTTATTCAAATATCATCCTTACAGAAAGTGGTTTACAAGAAACAAAACAGTTCCTATTCAGTATATTCAACAATGGTGGAAACATCTTAGGTTAGAAGACAACAAGTTTGTATCCGAAATTGGAGGAGTCACAATTACCTTATCAATCGCGGAACTAAGAGAAATGCTGAATCTTCCAGAGAAAGATGATGTACAAAGAAGGACAGATTTTGAAGACTCACCATTAACAGAGGAGTTAATTGCAGAGTTTATGAGATTAGGATATAATGAAGGATTGAGGACCCTTAGTTTGTTCAGAAGGAACAAATTTCCACCTATTTGGGCTTGTTTCTTTCATGTGGTGAATAAGTGTTTGTCAGGGAAAAATAGCTCAGCAGATCAAGGTTCAAAACAGATTCTTTAGATCTTTCAGGGTTTAGTGAGGAATAGGCATTATGATTACACTGCTATACTTTGGGAAGACATGAAGAATACTTTTGAGAAAAATCAGAAAGCTATTCAAAAGAAGACAAAGGATACTCCTCTGGCATACATACCTTACATAAGGTATTGGAAGATTGTAATTTGGTATGCAATGCAAGAAAACAGAACCATTTCAAGAAGATCAAATGAACAGCATGGTCCTACTTTCTATTTGGGTAAGATGTCTTCAGTTACCAAACTTGAGAATTATCCTAATCATAAACTGTATACAAAATCACTTAGGAATTACATACCAAGGGAGAGTGAGATTTTAAAAGCATATTGCACCTCTCTGGGAATTGAAATACCTCAAATCCCTACCCATGAGGACCAATCAGAGAAGAGAGGTGAGGGGTCTAGTCCAGTAAGAGAGGGGGAGGATGTTCAAATGGGTGAACATTCTGAGAGAAATGAGGGGCAAAATTCTGAGAGCTTGGTTAGAACAAGTGAGGAAAAACAGAATGAGGGTGGTGAGGATGAGATATTGTCAACAGAGGTTCAAACAGAAAGAGATGCCTCTGAACCAGCTAATCTTAACCAGGTAACCACAACTGCTATTGGTTCACATCTCTTGTTGTCCAATATTGAAACAAACACCATGGACCTAGTGGTGGATCTTGAACAACCCATCCATACCCACTCAGAAGCATTCAACATGCTACTGTTTCACATAATTCAGGGGAACCATCCCACACTCATTTGGAGGGAGGTGATAAATCCCAACCTATTTTTCAACACATTGAGTCTGAATATCACAGTCCTATTCAATTTGAGCCTGAAATTCCTTGTAACACTGGCACAAATCAGGAATTTCGTATTCCTGACACAACATTCATAGACATACCTAATATTGGGTGTCGAGGATTGGATGGAAGTCTTGGTGAGGTGAACATTACAAAAGCCTCATTCAAACGTGCATCTGTTGTACAAGATGACTTTGTGTTATCTACAGGCCATGAGCCCTCTGGGCACATGAAAACTGGACCATCTGTTGGTTCAGGTTCACAGTTAGACCATTCTGAATTTGAAAATATTCAAAATCAAAACAAGGTGATGGGGGAAAAGATTGAAAAATTGGAGAAAAGGGTGGATGATTTGAATGATGAGGTGACATGATTAAAAGATATGTTGGAGGGTAAATTGAAATCTGTTGAAACTAAAATAGATACTGTGAAGGTATCCTTGGAATCTCATGAAAAGGAGATAAAGGATATAATGTCTGAATTTCAAAAAGATTTGTTGAAACAAATGCAGAGTATGCAGGAATCCGTATTGAAAGCACTGAGTGTATCTATGGCTTCTACTTCAAAACCTCTTGATCTTGTTCCACTTGCAGAAGCTGAACCTGAAGGTGTTTCTGGTCAGAACTCCAAAAGAAAGTTTGATGATAATGATCCCCATGATCATCAAAAGGGGGAGAAAAGGCAAAGGTTGAGTTCTGATGATGACATTTGCATAGAGGATTTTGAAATAGCAGATATGCACTTAGTCAGTACAAAGAATACAGAAATTCAGACAGAAGAAGTTATAAAGACAATGAATACTCAGATAGTTCATATTGATAGTTCAGACACAGAGGAAATGGAGGTGGAAAACATAGATGGTGATTCAGATAAAACAGAAGAATTGAATTTAGACACAGAGATGGAAATCAACTCTGATGAAACTGAAGCTATTGAGGAACCTGTGTTGAGGTCAGAGGAAACAGTGGAGAGTTTAATGGTTGACAACACTTGTACATATATTGTTCTTTATGACAGAGATAGTGTGATGAATTCTGAATCAGAAGAAAGAAGATTAAATGAGAATTTGATCAGAAGGATGCAAAGTGAGTTAGTCAGAGCACTTAATGTCTAGAATATTCAACAAGGTGTAAAACTAATAAGGCCTATTGATCTATTGGGAGAAGAAGATAGAACTGTTGATTATTCTCAGAAATTTAAACATGAGTTTCAATTTAACTATGCTGATGAGATGAGTACAGAAGAAGAATATGAGAGAGTGGAAGATTACTTTATGCCTTCTGAGTATATATTCAGAAAACCAATTGAGATTCCTAAGATTAACTTGCAAATCTTGGAGGAGCCTGTATGTGATTTTATCCTGGATTTGAGTGACGTACCACTTGCTAGACAATTTCATGATGACATTTTTCCTGAGGAAATATATGAGAATCTCTATCACACAGAAGGAGATTATGAGCAATTGGAGAGCAACATTGATGGCTTCATGGATGACAGATCTCAGATGATTTATACAGAAGCCTCAAACAGATTCAGAATTCCTGATTCAAGACTACACATTCAGAAGAAGATTGAGAAAGTGTTGATGTTTCAACCAGAAGAATTTAATGGTCTGATGTTTGTTAGATTGAAAGTGCTGAAAGAAAGAAGTACAAAGGTTTCCATGTCCAGTTTTGATTTTCACAGATTAACTCTTGATGATCAGATCTCTCTAGTTAAGTTCTTTGCCAGTACTGAAGAAACCTTGATAGAGATTGAGTGCAGAAGAATTCTGGGGATTTATGTCAGAAATATGTACATGTATGATTTTCAATTGGCAATTGAAGGAAGAAAAGAGAAATGCAACTTGAATTGTCCAGCAATGATTTCAGGGTTTGGTGTATATTTGAAGGGATTTATAAATGAAGGAATGGAAACTGAAGGGTTTGCATATCCAGTTCAAGGAAGACTTGAAATATTCAAACTGAAGGAATTGGTGAAGTATAGTGATGCAACTTTGAGTTGGTTACTAACTGAAATGAAAGTTAATGTTGCTACTGAAAGAGAAAATCTAAAGAAAAAATGTGTAAATTCTGTGGAAAGAAGATTAAATCTCAGAAGAAAAATCAGAAGCTGTGGTGAATGGTTATTATCAGAGGTTAAAACTAAAAAGATGCTGCATAATGATTTTGTGTTTCCTGCTGAATATGAAGTGAATGAAATCCTTTCAGATGAAGTTGAAGAATTTCAGGACACAACTCCTCGGAATGTGCAAATAACAAGTGTTGATCAAGCTGAACAATCTGAATCAAAAGAAGATGAGATGTCAATTGATTTGAATGGATACTTTCTTGAGTTTGATCTACCTGAGTTTTTCAAGCCTAAAGAGATACAATTTCTGAATGTATATTATGATAGACCAAAGGAGACTCAGATCTGGTTGGCAGAGAAATCAAGGTGTCTTGGGAAATTAAAATAGGCTGTATATTCAGACTTCTTAATCACAGGGATCAGAGAATTAAAAGTTAAACAATTCAGAAAGTTGGAATACTTGTCCTTTGAAGTTTTGAGAGAAGATGGCAAGGTATACTATTTCACTGATGCAGATTTTGAAAAGCTATCAGTAGTGGATTTCTACAGATTACGTTGTATGCTGTGCTTCAAGGAATCAAGCAAAGATAAGACTAAAAGGAAGGCAAGAAGTATGGTGATTGAAGCTATGTTTTACATCCTAAGATGGCATGGTTATACAGATTTTCAAATAGCTCTGTATTTGCAAAGGCCATGTGTTTATCTGGCAAAACCCAACACAGATCATGATCAGAAAAAGGTGTTAAAAACTGGAAGTGTTCTCAAACATCCAGATTTGGGAGTCTTTTTGAAAAACAAGAGTGAAAAGATCTTCTTCAGAGCAAAGGAGACTGCAAAATACTGCTCTGGAACTTTGAGATTCATCAAGCATAATTTGGAGAAAAAGATGTTGAAAACAAAGCAATGCAACATAACTCAGGAACTGATGACTCAGCAGGTTGAAACTATTCAAGAAATTATTGTCAAGATCGACAAAAGGCTTAATCGAAGAAATGTGCTCTTACAGAAGATTGTCCCTGCCTTAAAAGATTTGGATGATGCAAAGTATCAGTTTATTTGACAAAAAGGGGGAGATTGTTAGATATGAGTTTTGTCAATAAACTAAGTGTTAAAGATCTGATGAGAAGGCTCAGATGTTCTAATATGAAGGGTCAGAGTTCTGACTAAGAAGGCTCAGAAGGATTGCTTTGAAAGTTTACCAAGTACATAAGTCTGAGAAGAAGAGTCAGAAGTCTGAGAAGAAGAGTCAGAAGTAGAGTCAGAAGTTCTGAGAAGCCTTGTCAGAAGAACGTTCAGAAGTTCTGAACTACCTGTTCAGAACTTATAACTAGATACTTTCCTTAGTGTTTAGTTAACTAATTAGGACACGCGTATTGTTCCTATTAGTCATTCATATTTGTACTGTAGCTTTAATATTGCAGTTGCAGTATATATAGTGGTTAGCACTACATTGCTAACTGATTTTTCCCCGCATATATTTGTATTCATCTTTTGTAATCTTTGAGATACTCTCTCTCTAAGATCTGTAATTCTGTTCTTCATTGAATACAAATCAGTTTGATCATATTACTTCTCAATTACTGTTACAGAAGATTGTTCCTGCCTTAAAAGATTTGGATGATGCAAAGTATCAGTTTATTTGACAAAAAGGGGGAGATTGTTAGATCTGAGTTTTGTCAATAAACTAAGTGTTAAAGATCTGATGAGAAGGCTCAGATGTTCTGATATGAAGGGTCAGAGTTCTGACTAAGAAGGCTCAGAAGGATTACTTTGAAAGTTTACCAAGTACAGAAGTCTGAGAAGAAGAGTCAGAAGTCTGAGAAGAAGAGTCAGAAGTAGAGTCAGAAGTTCTGAGAAGCCTTGTCAGAAGAACGTTCAGAAGTTCTGAACTACCTGTTCAGAACTTATAACTAGATACTTTCCTTAGTGTTTAGTTAACTAATTAGGACATGCGTATTGTTCCTATTAGTCATTCATATTTGTACTGTAGCTTTAATATTGCCGTTGCAGTATATATAGTGGTTAGCACTACATTGCTAACTGATTTTTCCCCGCATATATTTGTATTCATCTTTTGTAATCTTTGAGATACTCTCTCTCTAAGATCTGTAATTCTGTTCTTCATTGAATACAAATCAGTTTGATCATATTACTTCTCAATTACTGTTACATACATTGATATATTGATTGTAAGAGTGAAGCCTAAACTTACAAAATAAATTCATATAAAGTGGCATTTTTAAGTGATATTAATAGCAGACTTATTGTGGAGCACCATATTCATAATATCATAAAATATGTGCAAGGTTGTCAAAATGTATAGCTTTTGACTTCATTGATAATTGCTAAGAAATTAGAAGCTTAAAACGCAGTCAACTTAAGAACTTTGAGAATTCCATTGAACATGCATATTAGAAGGCTGCTTTGTTTTCTTTTTTTCAGATGACATCAAACATCAAAGCGGCAAACATCATTTTAAACACATTATACTCTAATAAAAACAACAAACTATTAAACACATTATTTGTTATCACACAACAGCCTATTGCTGCACATATTTAGCCACATTGAGCTTATTGCTACACACACAGCAGCAGCTTATTGTTGCACATATTAAGCCACATTAATCTTATTGTTGCACACATTAAATCACCTCCATGCCTAACAGCTAGCAAACCGAGACCAAACACCCACAAACAGCAGCTTAATACTGTTCATCTACACAACAGCTTATTGATGCACACAATAAGCCGCATTAATCTTATTACTGCACACATTAAGCCAACTCTTAAACCCTAAGCTTCTATTATTGCCATCAATTCAAACCATAAACATCTTGATTTCGTGCTCCCAAAACCTAAAACTGATCTAACAACTCCATACAACTTCTGAGACAAATACAAGAACATCATGAAGAAAAGTTCATTATTCCTTTTAAGCGCTTACCGAGTTATAAACTCTTACCATCAATCACAATTTTATGGCATAGAATGTTACCTCATAAGGTAAATGAGAGTGTTGACACTTGCTACTAAGGGTTTGGTAAACAACCCCCTTAGTTTCAACTTCAACTTCAACAGCATGAAGTGAGCTACAAATTGAAAACCACTAGTTCTTAGTAAGCAAAAAATAAAGAGACCAAAAAATATCTTTCAGTTTAAAAGAACACTTTATATAGCTTTCTTGTAAAATATATATGATTTGGGATGTAAAGTTAACCATGGTGGAGAAATTAGTGGCAACGAAAAGGCACAGTTAAAATGTGAAACTCAATGATATCCAAGAATTAGGAAAAACAAATTCGTAAGGAAACCACACCTCTCTTTCTTGAACTAAATTATGAACAACTATCACTCAACTGCATGATCCTTTTTAATCACACTACAAAAACTAGCATTTACATAATTAATTGAGTACCTACAAATACATGGAAGCCTAAAGAGTATTCCATATGCAAGTCAAATAAATACAACCTCAATGAGTTTGCTTGTAAAATATGACACTTAATTACCACAAACACATGGAAATTAGGGTAATTATGGTGGTAGGCCTCCTATAACAATAGCAAAAACAAATACTAATACTCTATTTATTCAAAAATTTATTGTAATTTAAGAACGGAAAACTGAAAAAAAAAACAAAGAGAGTGCAGAAAAGTGGAACACCAGATCCAAATAAGAGATCTAGAGTTCTTTTACAACTGATTTAAATTAACACTTTCAAAGCAAAAGTGTCAAAGATTACATCATTATTCAAACAATATGAAAAACCAACAAATACAGGTTATAATGTCAACTTTCATACCCACAAAAGAAATAAAAACCAATTACCAGTAGTTCTCATAAATTGGTTGAAGGCATTCATTCAAAAGTACAAAGAAAACACTCAAATAAAAGAAAAAGAAAGAAAAAACGTTTAAACTGTATAGACCTAGGTAGAAAACCTAAAACTGATTTCGTGCTCCCAAAACCTAAAACTGATCTAACAACAAGTCCATACAACTTCTGAGACAAATACAAGAACATCATGAAGAAAAGTTCATTACTCCTTTTAATATCTCAGATTTACATCTCAACTAGATGTCCAACTGAATCAAACACAAAATAATGAACAAAAAGACATGTAGAAAGTAGACCCGGCAAAACCCCAGAACCAAATCACTTGGACACTTCATCAAAAACAACAAATCGACCAATTGAACACAATAGCAAAAACATTGAATCTTTACGACATAAAAAATATATGCAAAATGAAAAACCCAGAAGAAAGCATACACATTTCGCAGGCATACCTGGTTTTTTGAGAAGAGCAAAGAGGATACCTTCAATTCGCAGGCGATGTGTAGAGAAGGGGAGACGGTTTTCAATTTGGGGAACAAAGAGGATTTTGGCGCATAAAGGTTTTTACGTGGGCTTCAATTTGGGCCTCTACAAATACTATTAAATAATTAAAAGATATAATACAAAAATATTTTAAATACAATATGGTCTTTACCTAGAGAATTTAGGAAACAAATAGTACCCGGTTTCTTAAATGCAACCGGGTAGCATTTCAATAAAAACCGCACACCACATCTGACCCACCTAAATAGTACCCGGTTTCTTAAATGCAATCGGATAGCATTTCAAAAAAACGCATAGCCTATCTGATCCACCTGAATAGTACCCGGTTTCTTAAATACAACCGGGTAGCATTTATAAAAAAGGCGTACCACATCTAACCCACCTAATAGAACCCGGTTTGTTAGGAGCAGACGGGTACAAAGCCCATGTGTGTCAAATAGTACCCGGTTTCTTAGTTAACCAGGTAGGATTTGGGGGGCTGTATAAGAGTTTCTGTAGTAGTGGTTGGTGGTGGTAAGTCTCGAATCTCCTTCCTTTTCTTTCCCAAATCGATTCCCCTTTTCTCCCTCACAAAACCCTAACCGATTTTAGGGTTTCTCTTGAGATTGATGCGTTCCTTACCCATTTTATACTATTGATTTCATCTATAGATGCAAGAGCAAGTTCCATCCACAACATCTTAAGAGATTTTTGAGGTTTTCTAGGTTTTCATCAAAACCTAAGTGGTGAGTTCATCCTCCTAGCTTCTATACTTTCATATGGGGTATAAATGTTTCATTGATGATCTCCTAGTGTTTTGTTTCTCCAATTTCAATTTGGATGATTTTGGAGAAGTTAGGTTAATATTGGGATTTTGGTCAAAATGGAGATTTTGATATAAGATGTTTGGGATTGGTTTTTTAAGTGGTTGAATATGAATATTCATGGTAGGAATTTATGAATTTAGGTTTTTGGAAGATTTGGACTTGAAGGTTCGGACTTCTTCAAAGGAGCTTACGTTTGGGAAAAATCTAGATTTAGCCTAATCTAGCAAGGTGAGTTCAAGTTACTTTGTGAAAACTTTGTACATGCCAAAATGAGTAATTTACGAATATGTGTGTGTTTTACTTGAAAAGATATGTGGTTGAGTTATTTGGATAGTTTAACTCTTTTGGAAATATTTATCTTCATAAATGTGCAAAACACCTATAATTGGGGCTGTTGAATATTTAGATGGTTAGAAACCATATTTTGTCTTTAAAAGGTTAATTGCTCAAAGAGAGGCTTATTTGACGAGTACATCATGTTAGTGTAATTGATTTTATAAACCATTTGGGAAATATCCGATTTAGCGTCAAGAGTTATTTTGAGAATTGTAAAGGTGTGAGTCCTTTTGGGAAAACCCATTTGCTTAACCGTGTCAGGTTTTGGGTTAATAGTGGTTTTGTGGTACTTGTTTACCTAACGGATGTTTAAATGCATTTTATTGCACATTATTGATATTTACATGCTTGGGTGTTTTGTCATTCTGGGTTGAGCATGTTTTGGTAGACTGTGTTGCATTGGATCCATAGGCAAGTGAGTCAGTCTTTATTTGATGGTCTATCTCTTTGTGCACGAGGAGTTGACTATAGGGACGCATGGTTATATGCTTAGGCCATGGGGCCACTAGCGAGTATGCACTATGGTCCCCATGTGTGTAGGTCCTTGAGGTGTAACCCTACGGGGTATGCAATAAAGGCAATCTATTTATGGCTTGAGGTTGTGATGTCTTTATGGCTTGGGAACTAAGGTCGGGGCTTGAGGTGTAACTCGTCTAGGCTGGATAAGCAATAAGGTCGCATGTAAGTCCTTGAGGTTTAACTCTACGGGGTATGCAATAAAGGCAATCTATTTATGGCTTGAGGTTGTGATGTCTTTATGGCATGGGAACTAAGGTCGGGGCTTGAGGTGTAATCCAGTAACATCACGAGTGACTTAACTTTGTGTGTCCGTCACTTTCGATGGAATCGGGTCTCCCCCGTCACCGAAAGGTGTGGTTTTGGGTATATGTTTTATCCATATTTTCGGTGACGTACTTTATTTATACGAATTGTATTCATGGTTATTGGCAGGGTTCTATGCTTCATACTTATCGGGTGTTTTGGAATATTGGAGTTTTGTCCACGTTTGTATTCCTTGGGTTATTTATGCCCAAATATGTTTAGAGTGAGTTGGAGTCGTAACTCATTTTGGTAAACGCTTTACACTTTTCGGGAATGGTTTCCATGGATTTTGGGTACGTTGGAAAGATGAGTCATGTATGCCCGTTTGGGAAAACCTTTGGAAATAATAATCTTGGTCGCAAACTTTCAATGAAAGATTTATCTAAATCATGACTAAAACTACAACCTTCCGATTTATGATTTCTTTTATGTAGTCATGATAAAATGCTTGAACTCACTAGGCGTAAGCCTAACCCTTTTTATTTGTCGGCATGTGCAACAGGCTCAGGTTAGGGTAGCTCTAGCTGCATTATGAAGTGGCGAGTGCTAGTAGTGTGCACGAGATGTGAATCGTTTAGTGAAGTCTTCCGCATTTATTTTGGGATTAGCAACTTGTGTCGTGTTAAGTTACACCCGTTTAAGTTATTTTATTTGGGGAACTATAATGTTTTAAATTATGAGGTATTTTATGGTATGATTTGTAGAAATGATTTTATCTTGTTGGGTATTTTATTGGAATTTTATTTAGTTGCTCTTTCCAAATTCGAGGGTGTTACAAGTTGGTATCAGAGCATAAGTTTGAGAGATTTGGGTGTTGATTTTGGATACCTAGACTCAAACTAGCGTTTGTTTAAGTAAATGAGAGTGAAATTCACCATTAGGCACTTTAAAATAGGATGTTTCGAGGTCAATGGAGTTGCTAGAAACGAGAATTCCCGACTAGAGTAGCAAAAATAATCATGTATGGTACGTTCATAATGACACCTGGCCAGTGTCATGGTAAATCTACTAGTTACACGTGCGTACTTGAACTACTTTAACGTGATGATCGTGGGGTAGTGATGGAGTTCTAAGCTATTAGTCGTTGGAAAAGATTGACGATTCTAGTATTAGTCACTTAGGGTGACGATAAGCATGACAATTGCTTTAAGTGGACCGTTTCAGGTCAAATTTGATGGTTGGATTAGAACCATAGAATTATTGAATCGACCTTGATTCGAGAAAGACACCGTAAGGATTGTTGATGTAATTCCCAGCTTAACCTTAAGAGGTTAAAGTATCTGGATGACAATAGTGGGCCGGAGGAATTTGGAGGAGTATGAGTTGAGACGTTGAATGCTGACTAAGTTATTCACAAAATTATTTTAAAAATAAGTTGCATCAATTATTTCTTGTTTTTAAAATCCTTATATGAATTGTGTTACCAATTTTGGAAAATGTTTAGCACACACACAAGATTTCAAATTTATGGGTTTTTGAACTAGCATGAAATTATTTTATTGCTGGAGTTGCAAACTCCGCTGAGATTTGTTTTGCTTTACTTCATTATTGTTCAACATTTCTTTCGGGTATAGTGATATCCATATTTTATGATGTTTAAGATGTTGGGCAAGTAACTACGGCTTACGACTTTAACATTGGATCTCCTCCACATATGTTAAAGTTTAGACGGAAAGTTATCTTCCATTATGTCTACGTAAAGTTATATTGAGAACTTTGTTTTATACGAGTTTGGGATCAATATTGTCTGTATAATATTACATCCAGAATGGATTTTGGAATTTTGGCATTTTAGCCATGATTTTGCTTAATGCAATTCGACTTTGGAAGCACAATGTTTGGTGCTATTTTGTTGACTTGGAGTCATTGGGTTCGTTGAATTTCATAGAGTTTTGTGTACGACGTTTTGGGTCATGAAAGTACAATTTTATAATGTGCATATTCTATTTGCTTATGTGAAAGATTTATAAGTTATTTTGGGCATTTGGTCCCACTCGAGTTTTGTTGAGAAATATTAATTTTTGCCATAAGGCGACCAAAGAGATAAGTTTTGGAACTTTAGTGTCGCGTAATTTCTCTTTCAAAGATTTGTGCTAGCACAGCTCGTTGCAACTTGTTCAGTATGTGGATTGATTTATACATGACATAAGTAATGCATGAAATAACACTTGATAGTATTTCATAACAGTTTGTTCAATGCGCTTTCCTTCTGTCAAATGATTTATTATCATTTTCATGTAAATACATTATATCGACTAGGGGTATGCATCGCTTGGTAACCATGGTTTCTCAACACTTTGATAATTGAGTCGTGCATGAAAACGTTTCGTTAATTCATTGTATAAATGAAGACCATGTGGTCAAAGTATGTGTAATGTGGTAAAGATCATGCATAGTTCACATTATTTTACATTTTGAAAACACAAAGGTATGAGTCATTGACATTGGTCAATTTTGATTTTGCCGAATATTTTTCAAAATTGAAAACCTTTTTTGTTTGGAGGAAATGTGTATTTTGAGTATTTTGACAAATACATTTTTAGTAATGAAGTTTTGACGTTTTATGTTCCAAGTATGAAACTTGAGGAAAATGCTTTGCGATGAAGATTTTAGAAAATTGTTTGGTATGAAATTATGGTGCGTGTAATTTCTTATGTTTTGAACATTGACGCGCCCCGTCAGTGCAATTTGAGATTCGAAAATATGTTGAACCCTTTTGATGTCAACTAATTATTAACACTTATTTCCTCATATGTTTTAGAAAAACTCATTGTTGTGTGCAAGTTTGCCAAAGACGTTTTATTCAAATGTCATTATAGGACCGGATGAGAAATTTTGAGAAATTGATTTAAGGAGTTTCCTTTTTTAGAAATTTGGTCGCGAACCGTTTGATGCATGTCTTTTCGTTTCAAGAAAATTTCTAATGGAAGTGTTACAAGCTTGCATGCCTACCCCTATTTGAAGTTTTATGATGTTTTAAGTCGATACTCTCAAAGGATGGAAACGGATTGTTTTTTTTTTGTCTTTAAATTTGGAGCCTACACAAGCTGTTTTGTGTTTTAACTGAGGTGTAATTAAAAAAAAATCGTTTCCTTGTTTCGTATAATAAACTGACGCGCGCAAATTTTGTTGGGGAACCTTATTCCATACCAAATTAATGGTCGGAAAAGAAATTTTGAGTCAATGGCCATTTGGGCTACTTTTGAAGTACGTGTGAAAATGTGTTGTACACCGTTTAAAGTGAGCAGTTACGTTACGTACATGTGTGAAATCCCAAATCTAGCAAGAAATCAAGAATGATGTAGAGAGAGAATCTAGAGAGAACTTGTCATCCATATATTGATCTCTAAAGTGTAAATGACAAATGATACAAGAGGTTACAAGAGATCTAGATTCCTTTCTAACTAAGAACTAGACATGCCTATTTATACTCATAACATACAAGGTATAAAGGCAAAGCTAACAAATACAGTACATTGACTTTACAGTAAATCTTGAATACAACAATGCTCTAACAATCTCCCCCTTTGGATTCAAGATTTAAAAAATATGACAGCAGTCTTCAGCTCTTTGTAAAGTCAATCTTCTCAAACAGACACTCTATCAAACCATCTTCAAATAGCTTTATCTCCACTAGTTCACGGCGAACTATATGCTTTGACACTCTTTAAGAACTCAGCTTTGAAGAATCTTCAGACAAACATGAAAAGTCATTGTCTTTTTCTTTGAAAAGTCAACCTTCTTCAATACAATCTTCAACAGATTGTCTTCAAGTCTTGAACATGGATTTCATATCTTTATATAGAACCATCAATTCGGAACAAGATAAATCAGAAACGATTAGAGTTTGGATCAGAAAGATGTGAAACCATCCACATTGTTGAACTTTTAGGTGTAAGCGCATTCCGAGAACCACTCAGAACTAAGATAACCAAATTCAACAACATTTGGACTTCACATGATCCTTCTCCCCCTAATCTTCAGTCTTTGTTCACGAATCTTGGACTTGAAATATCTTTGATTTGAAAGCTCTTTGACATGAAATTGAAATTAAACTTTTCTCCCCCTTTTTCGTTGATGGTGAGCATCATAATCATCGAAAACCATTTTCAATTTCAGTCGTGTTTTTGAGTATTGCTAACAATCTCCTCCTTACAGAATAACCTTGCTCCCCCTCAAAATAAGAATTCTGGAGCAATTTATTTTCTCCCCCTGAAAGTATGCATATATTTCAATAACGTACAGTATTTGAAATTGTAGCACAAATTTTAAAACAAATTTAAACAAGGAAAATAAAATTCATTGAATTTCATTTTATAACTACAAACATTTGATCATTTGAAAACTTTACAAAAGAAATTCAACTTAATGAAATTTAACAGATTTTTCAATCAAATGAAATCAAATGCATGTGTTTGGATTCAAGAACAAGTCATCATTGTATATCAAGTTAAAAATGTTCAGTTTCAACCCCTTTATTAAATCTATTTGGTGTGCTAGCATGGGAAATATGATTAGCTTCAAGCATATGCAATTCTAAAACATGTAAGAATACTTTGCTCAAGTCACACTATTTGTCCAAAATCAGAATTTCACAAATTTACGGGTTTATCGCAACTTTGTATTTTCCCAAGTATCAAAAGATGTGTGGTCATTGGCATCTTTTCTTTTGTGCTCATTGGCATCTTTTGATTTTGTGCCCATTGGCATCTTTTGATTTCATGCACATTAGCATCTTTTGATCAAAAAGTTTAGTAAGAATAAGATACACCGTTAAACATGACTTTCTATCTGGTTCTATAGCAGGATTTGGGTTAGCAGATCCCAGACCAGTTGGCCTTAGGTGCTAGGTGTCGAGCACCCCTTAGAACTTAATTTACCAAACCAGAAAGGCCACATCGATATATCTTAAACCCATTTGTACCAGTAGAACATGGCTTTCTATCTGGTTCTATTGCAGGATTTGGGTCAGCCGATCCCAGACCAATTGATCTTAGGGACTAGGTGTCGAGCACCCCTTAGGACTTACTCTCCCAAACCAGAAAGGCCACAGGTACAAACTTTCAAACTAAATGATATTCTATATAAGTTCGGATATCCATCACAAAATATGAATGGTATCTCAATCACTTGGTTCTTAAACATAGTGCTTCCCCCATATTTTCGTTTCCATTCATCATTCTGATAAATAGGCTTTTTGAGCATTATATTCTATATAAGTCCAGATTCACATAACTTTGAGCATTCATCATAATTTCATTCATGTTTTGCTGACCTTTCGATTTATTTCAGAGGTGAAAGTTGAAACAAATCTAACTCAGATAATACAAAAATACTTGTAAAATCATCTTTTAGCACACATTTAATTCATTGAATGAAAATTGAAAATTTAATCTCATTGAATTAAATTTGTAAAGATTCAAGTTTTCAAAGTGGTAGAAACAAAATATAACCCAATGTTACCTTTTACCACGTTCCTTGAAACAGAAAGATGTAACAGTTAAAGATATCACCTGAGAAGTGTGAGTTCTAAACTGATTTGTTTAGAAGTCTTAGTCTTTGAAGTACGGGTTTTGAACTGATATGTTCAAAAGCCAAAATTCTTTGTCTCCCCCTTAATGGTACAAATATTCTTCAAAAAACAAATCCACCGCTTCTCTTCTGTTTTCAGTCATGTGTGAGGTATGTATTTACAAATCAGTACAACACATGATAAACCTGCAAAACAGATTAAGTAGATTTTGGTACCCAATGGCACTTGGGTCCTAGTGGGTTAGGTGTAGATTTCTTAAAAGGAATACTGTAAGTACCGTACCAATAAGAAGTATGATTTTTATGCACAAAATCATTTGAACCACAGTAGGAACAACAAATTTTTTTATGTGCCAACCTAATTAGATGATTTACAGAATGAATAGCATTAGGTTGAACAAAAGATTTACCTTTCGGCGCATTGTTCTTTTTGGCATTTGTTGTGGAGACAAATGATTTTGGCACATCTTTCTTTGGAACTGTTGTGCCTTTGACTCTCCATTCCATCTCCACCTTTTTGAAGACTGGAACTTCTTCAGGTTTGGAAGTATTAACTCTAGGCACATTTGTTTTGTTATCTGATTTATCAAGCAGAGGATTATAGAAGAGATTTGTTGAACGAATATGATATTTTGAGAAATCAGTTGATCTATTAAATTGTTTAGACGAAATGTTTTTAAAACTTGAACTTGAAGCAGTTTTGAAAGAGCATTCATAATTAGTTGAATTTACAAGTGGTGTCTGAATGATCGAATTATGACTAGTCTGCTTTGAGACATCAAATTTAAAAATGATGTCTTCAAGTTCTTTAACTTTATTTGTCAAAACATTATTTTCTATAAAAATTAGATCAAATTTCTTCTGGAGATCAGATTTGATCAATTGATCCTTCATAATATCAGCTGATAAACCAGATAATCTTTTGGTAAGATTAAGAATCGTATCTTCAAAATATTCGCGTTCCGATTCAAAATCTTTTTCCAAAAACTTTCTTTTATCAGTAATCTCTTTGAAAATTTCCATATTTTTCTTTTTAAGGGTTTTGCTTTCCTTTTCAAAGAGATTTTTCCTTTCCACAAAATCTTTTCTTTCTTTTTCCAAAAGATTTTCTAAATCAGAGATTTTCAAGGAAAGTTCAGAACTTTTAATCTCAAAGGATTTTCGTTCAGTTTCAAATTTAGCTCTTTCTTTTTCGAGCTTGTCTTTTTCTAAAAATAAAACTTTCTCAAAGTCAGAAACTTGTTTTGAAAGTTTTATACAATTAAGTTCAATTACTTCCTTTTCTTTAAGAATCTTCTCTCTCTTGTCTTCAATGCTCTTCAGATCAACCTTTTCTTTTTGAAGAGTTGTTACTTTCTCTTGAAGTTTCGCGATTTGATCGTGCAGACTTGAGTTGTCTTTGTCTTTCTTTGTTTCAAGACCTGCAATATATACTTCAAGATCAGTAATTCTTTTAGTAAGTTTAGCATTTGAAGAAGAAAAGTCTAAAATCTGTCTCTTTAGATCAACATTTTCTTCCTCCAATGTCTTTATACTCCCTTGAAGCTCTTTCATGTTATCTTGATGAGTTGAAATCTCAAATGTCTTATTTTTCTCTTGAGTAACTTCAAGCACTACAATCTTGTCATTCAAATCTTTCAGTTCGAACTCAAGAGAAGAGACTTTGTCTTCTAATAAAGCTTTCTCAGACTTGAGCTTTGTATTTTTTTCTTGCATCTTCTTCAGAATGTCTTATGTATCTAGAAAGAAAACCTTCAAGACGCTTGATCTCATCTTTAGCTTCAGAAAGAGTCCATTTTCTCTCTTTTCCTAACTGATTCCATATTCTCCCACTTAAATTCTCTATGTCAGACATCTTGAAGAATGCTAGAAGATGATCTTTCAGAAAATCAATCAGAAAGTGTATGAAATACACTATAAAAAAATTTATAAAATTTTTCTTGAAAAGCTCTTGAAGTGTATGAGAAACACTATAGAAAAAATTTCGGAATAATTTTTTTTTTCAACACTGAATTCGGATGTATAAGAGTTCGAAATCAATGAATTCGAATGAAGAAGGATTCGAAATCACTCAATTTGGACTTAACTGAATCCGAATTCACCCAATTCGAACTTAACAGGATTCGAATTCCCTCAATTCGGACTTAACAGAGTTCGAATTCACCCAATTCGAACTTAACACGGTTCGAATTCACTCAATTCGGACTTAACTGGGTTCGAATTCACTCAATTCGGACTTAACTGGGTTCGAATTCACTCAATTCGGACTTAACTGGATTCGAATTCACCCAATTCGAACTTAACAGGGATCGAATTCTATCCTTGGTAAATCAAAACCAACTCAGATTTATCCACAACTTCTCAATTCGAATCTAACAGGGTTCGAATTCAACTCAATTCGAACTTAACAGAGTTCGAATTCAATGAATTCGAAAGCTTCTTGAGTTGAATTCTATACTTGTGATGCCAAGAACACTCCGAATTCCCTTTGAATGATCCGAATTGTGTATGAATGATCCGAATTCACCAAGAATGATCCGAATTCTGAACTTCGAACTTAAAAAACACTAAATCAGCCATAACCTTTTCAATTCTTGATCAATTGTTATGAAATTTGCACAGATTTGTTCGAAATTTAATTCCACACACTTTCTTAGTTAATCACAAATCCTAATTCGATCAATTTAATAGAATTATGATCCAAAATAGTAAGAAAATGTTTTCGAACAAAAACAGATATAAAATGATCAGATCTGCAAATTCTGTGCAGATTTTGGTATAGATCCTTGAATTAAAGATGTTTAGGGATGAAAATCGAGTGCAATGATGTCAAGAATCAATCCAAAACATCAAAAAATGAAAAAGATGATGATTCTGGATGAACAGTAAATGAATAAGGATTCGAAATCTTCAATGAATAGTGAATGATGTGTGATCCGAAATCTTCAAGAACAGTGTAAAAAGTCTTCAATTTGCTCTTTGATCTGCTTAAATTTTCTGTTTAGCTCTGATACCAAATGTGAAATCCCAAATCTAGCAAGAAATCAAGAATGATGTAGAGAGAGAATCTAGAGAGAACTTGTCATCCATATATTGATCTCTAAAGTGTAAATGACAAATGATACAAGAGGTTACAAGAGATCTAGATTCCTTTCTAACTAAGAACTAAACATGCCTATTTATACTCATAACATACAAGGTATAAAGGCAAAGCTAACTAATACAGTACATTGACTTTACAGTAAATCTTGAATACAACAATGCTCTAACAACATGTCATGAGTCAATCCATACCAGAACCGTGGCGGTTCATTTTAAAGAAGTTGTTTAATTACGTTTTTGCGTTTTGTGGGTAAACTGAACTGCAATGAAATAATTTTCAACATGATTTTCATAAGTGGGACGAGCGTGTCCATATTTGCGTAACTACCGAATTGATAATAGTAGTTTTATGCGTACGTTTAAATTTGATATGAAATATTTATGTTGAAAGTTTCTATGAAAAGTTTTGTGAATGGCATATTTGTTAAATAACGCACTTGAAAACCTTGAACTCGTTAGGGCCTTGGGAAAGATTAAGTAACCCCGATTAAGAGAAAGTTGCATAGGACCTAGACTGTGAAAAGTTGGGCGTTTAGGCACGTGATGTGACTATAGGTCGGATGATATCGGTAGCAAAGTCGATGTGCTTGTGGTAATTGGAGGGTTAGATTTGCGGTAACGCATTTTGAGGTTGGTGTAACCGTTTTGTTGGCAACCCTGTTTTGGGTCTTGGACAATTATAGCATCTGGGACCCTTTAGACACCATATCGATAACCTTGGTTTTGTAAGAAGGCTCGACGAGTGAAGCTCGTGTGTAGAGTATGTGGTGATTCGACTTAATGGTATGACTAGGTGTCAACTTTTGGGCTTGAGGCCAAACACCTTTAGTGTAATCGGGGAAGTGTAGTCCGATTTGAAAAGAAATAATGGTAACGATTGTAGCAATCCTAAGATACTCAAGTGTGATGAGTAGATTTTATAGGAATAATTTCCTTGTGTGATTAAAGAACATGTCGGTTGATGATTAAGGTTGAAATGAATTTTGGAGTTTATTAGAACTCGTTGGAATTGATCGACAGTTAATGATGGGGACAATTGGAATTAGAGATTCGGTCGGTCTCGATATTAATTAGGCCTTGGATTGACTTAGAGTCTGAAAATGAAATTGGGAGGTATGGAGCATTTAAGGTTGGGAGACGAGCGAAGTCATCTGACTAGGAATTATTCCAGTTGTCGGAGTGTTCTCACAGACATAAGTACAGTGTACGTGAAGGGGCTTTGTTGATAAGCAATTGTTCGAGGAATTTTCTTTATAGACTGTGTGGAGAGAATTTAGATTCCAGTTAGGGACTGATAAATTATAGTCGACGTTGAGTCGGTTATCCTTGGGTTGTAAAGGATGTAGATTTCGAGGACAAAATCATCCTAAGGTTGGGAGGATTGTAACACCCGTAATTTTCGGATAAGTACGACTTCGAAACAGTGTGGAATCGATCTTTTAAGAAAACTATTAAAAATAGAATTTTGGGTTAAATCTTAGATTTTATGGTTTTGTTGGATAAGGAATTCGAATACGAGTCCAACGGTTCTTCCCGGAGCAAAAACGGAGCTATAACGAAGAAGTTATGGCCAAAACAGTTTCGGTACCGCGGAGCTACAATGACCAGCGACAATGACCGTGTCATTGTCGCGTGTCATTGTCGCGCCAAGGGTACAACCTTCGGTACACCACCAGCGACAATGACCAGCGACAATGACCGTGTCATTGTCGTGGACGGGTACCTGGTTGCTGTCAAATACGAATTTCACAACCCAAACTTCATTTCTTCATATCTCTCTCGTTTCAACTCCGATTTTGGCTATTTAAGTGGCCATGGTTTCGTTTTTGAGAGCTCTTCAAGGATCTAGAAAGAGTTTGGAAGATCATTGTAAGATTCAAGGGTGTTTGGTGGTGGTAAGTCTCGAATCTCTTTCCTTTTCTCTCCCAAATCGATTCCCCTTTTCTCCCTCACAAAACCCTAACCGATTTTGGGGTTTCTCTTGGAGATTGATGCGTTCCTTACCCATTTTATAATATTGATTTCATCTATAGATGCAAGAGCAAGTTCCATCCACAACATCTTAAGAGATTTTTGAGGTTTTCTAGGGTTTCATCAAAACCTAAGTGGTGAGTTCATCCTCCTGGCTTCTATACTTTCATATGGGTTATAAATGTTTCATTGATGATCTCCTAGTGTTTTGTTTCTCCAATTTCAATTTGGATGATTTTGGAGAAGTTAGGTTAATATTGGGATTTTGGTCAAAATGGAGATTTTGATATAAGATGTTTGGGATTGGTTTTTTTAAGTGGTTGAATACGAATATTCATGGTAGGAATTTATGAATTTAGGTTTTTGGAAGATTTGGACTTGAAGGTTCGGACTTCTTCAAAGGAGCTTACGTTTGGGAAAAATCTAGATTTAGCCTAATCTAGCAAGGTAAGTTCAAGTTACTTTGCGAAAACTTTGTACATGCCAAAATGAGTATTTTACGAATATGTGTGTGTTTTACTTGAAAAGATATGTGGTTGAGTTATTTGGATAGTTTATCTCTTTTGGAAATATTTATCTTCATAAATGTGCAAAACACCTATAATTGGGGCTGTTGAATATTTAGATGGTTAGAAACCATATTTTGTCTTTAAAAGGTTAATTGCTCAAAGAGAGGCTTATTTGAAGAGTATATCATGTTAGTGTAATTGATTTTATAAACCATTTGGGAAATATCCGATTTAGCGTCAAGAGTTTTTTTGAGAATTATAAAGGTGTGAGTCCTTTTGGGAAAACCCTTTTGCTTAACCGTGTCAGGTTTTGGGTTAATAGTGGTTTTGTGGTACTTGTTTACCTAACGGATGTTTAAATGCATTTTATTGCACATTATTGATATTTACATGCTTGGGTGTTTTGTCATTCCGGGTTGAGCATGTTTTGGTAGACTGTGTTGCATTGGATCCATAGGCAAGTGAGTCAGTCTTTATTTGATGGTCTATCTCTTTGTGCACGAGGAGTGGACTGTAGGGACGCATGGTTATATGGTTAGGCCATGGGGCCACTAGCGAGTATGCACTATGGACCCCGTGTATGTAAGTCCTTGAGGTGTAACCCTACGGGGTATGCAATAAAGGCAATCTATTTATGGCTTGAGGTTGTGATGTCTTTATGGCATGGGAACAAAGGTCGGGGCTTGAGGTGTAACTCGTCTAGGATGGATATGCAATAAGGTCGCCTGTAAGTCCTTGAGGTGTAACTCTACGGGGTATGCAATAAAGGCAATCTATTTATGGCTTGAGGTTGTGATGTCATTATGGCATGGGAACTAAGGTCGGGGCTTGAGGTGTAATCCAGTAACATCACGAGTGACTTAACTTTGTGTGCCCGTCACTTTCGATGGAATCGGGTCTCCCCCGTCACCGAAAGGTGTGGTTTTGGGTATATGTTTTTACCATATTTTCGGTGACGTACTTTATTTATACGAATTGTATTCATGGTTATTAGCAGGGTTCTATGCTTCATACTTATCGGGTGTTTTGGAATATTGGAGTTTTGTCCACGTTTGTATTCCTTGGGTTATTTATGTCCAAATATGTTTTGAGTGAGTTGGAGTCGTAACTCATTTTGGAAAACGCTTTACACTTTTCGGGAATGGTTTCCATGGATTTTGGGTACGTTGGAAAAATGAGTCATGTATGCCCGTTTGGGAAAACCTTTGGAAATAATAATCTTGGTCGCAAACTTTCAATGAAAGATTTATCTAAATCATGACTAAAACTACAACCTTCCGATTTATGATTTCTTTTATGTAGTCATGATAAAATGCTTGAACTCACTAGGCGTAAGCCTAACCCTTTTTATTTGTCGGCATGTGCAACAGGCTCAGGTTGGGGTAGCTCTAGCTGCATTATGAAGTGGCGAGTGCTAGTAGTGTGCACGAGATGTGAATCGTTTAGTGAAGTCTTCCGCATTTATTTTGGGATTAGCAACTTGTGTCGTGTTAAGTTACACCCGTTTAAGTTATTTTATTTGGGGAACTATAATGTTTTAAATTATGAGGTATTTTATGGTATGATTTGTAGAAATGATTTTATCTTGTTGGGTATTTTATCGGAATTTTATTTAGTTGCTCTTTCCAAATTCGAGGGTGTTAAAGTTGGTATCAGAGCATAAGTTTGAGAGATTTGGGTGTTGATTTTGGATACCTAGACTCAAACTAGCGTTTGTTTAAGTAAATGAGAGTGAAATTCACCATTAGGCACTTTAAAATAGGATGTTTCGAGGTCAATGGAGTTGCTAGAAACGAGAATTCCCGACTAGAGTAGCAAGAATAATCATGTATGGTACGTTCATAATGACACCTGGCCAGTGTCATGGTAAATCTACTAGTTACACGTGCGTACTTGAACTACTTTAACGTGATGATCGTGGGATAGTGATGGAGTTCTAAGCTATTAGTCGTTGGAAAAGATTGACGATTCTAGTATTAGTCACTTAGGGTGACGATAAGCATGATAATTGCTTTAAGTGGACCGTTTCGGGTCAAATTTGATGGTTGGATTAGAACCATAGAATTATTGAATCGACCTTGATTCGAGAAAGACACCGTAAGGATTGTTTATGTAATTCCCAGCTTAACCTTAAGAGGTTAAAGTATCCGGATGACAATAGTGGGCCGGAGGAATTTGGAGGAGTATGAGTTGAGACGTTGAATGCCGACTAATGTAATACCCCGGGTAAGTTCGTTAGTTAAATCCTAGTTCCGTTAAATTTAGTTAACTTTAAAGTTGGATGTTTAGGGTAAGTTTGGGTTAATTTATAAGTTAAGGGTGTTTGGGTCATTATTGAGAAGTTCAAGGTCTATATGGTAAGTATGGATAGATATTATCCCTTAAGCTATATCCAGATATTTTCATTTACAACAACTGTCCAGAAACATTAGAGTGTGTGAGTGTGTGTTTGTGAGGCAAAATAAGAGAAAAGAAGAAAGCTAGGGTTAAGGCTTCAATTGGATTGCTTGGAAACGATTTAAGGTATGTTCCCTGTGTATTTTGTGTTGGTAATTACTAGTTAATGGTTCCTATCGGAGTAGAAACACTGATTTCGTATCTGGGTTAGTTCTGTTGATTTCTGGCTAAAAATAGGGATGAACAGCAGCAGTTTCCGGACACCATGAATGTGTCCGGGTGGTTTGGTTGGTAGTGTCCGGGGAATATAGCGGTGGTGTCCGGATGATGTTTAAAGGTATCCAGACAAGTCAAATGTCCGGATAAATCGTGTTGTCCGGATTAGTCTTGCTGTCCGGATTACTGAGGTTGTCCGGAAAAGTCATGTTGTCCGGAAAAGGTGGTGTTGTCCGGGTTGTTTTGGTTGTCCGGATACTTTAGCTGTTTTGGTCACTTTTGAGGATTTGAGTTATCTAGAGTCCTTGGACTTCTAGTATGTTTTATGTGATCAGTTAGTAAGGGGATATTTGTATTTAATCTATTTGCAGACTCTGTGGATTGGGATTGATAGACTGAATCTTTGGAAAAGGCTTGGAAGCGTATTTTAAGAATTCGAGGTGAGTTTTACTTTAAAAGTATTTTCAACTGGAATACGTACGTATGGTTTGGGAATGTGATAATTAGTGATTAATGTGCTTATATGTACGGTGTACGTGATTGATAATATATTGAGATATATGTTGTGTTTATATTGCACGAAACGAGTATAGGGGAGCCGAATTATTGTTCGGCGGGGCTGTATGGAAATACAGCGGGGCTGCATGAAATTGCAATGGAGCTGTAGGTAATTGCAGCGGGGCTGTATGTAATTACAGTGGAGTCGACTGTATTGTACAGTGACGATGATTAGTTAGCTTGCTACCGACTAATGTGGCCAGGGGAAAGAAGATGAGATGAGGAGAGATATACGGTGCACGAGTCCTAATGTGGTATTTATATACGTGTGGTATATGCGTGCTTATACGAAAGGTTTTATGTAAACTATTTTGATACAAAGTATTATGTGAAAAGAGTTTTATATTGATTTTGGAAAAGACCGGGATTAACTCACTAGACCCGTTTGGTCTAACCCTCATTTTGTTTTCAAAAATATGTTTTCCAGGTTAAGGATCGGCAGGAGAGGATGAAGTGTAGGAAGCTTTTTGATGGATGTTGATTAGGAAGCTTTTATATATTTTGTAATGTCAAGACTAATGAGACCGTACTTGGTTTGTGATGTATCTTTATATTGAATGTAATGAAGTTATGCAATGTATGTTATTTGTTGTATGTTTGGGAAACCGGGTTGTTACAACTAAGTTATGCACAAAATTATTTTAAAAATAAGTTGCATCAATTATTTCTTGTTTTTCAAATCCTTATATGAAGTGTGTTACCAATTTTGGAAAATGTTTAGCACACACACAAGATTTCAATTTTATGGGTTTTTGAACTAGCATGAAATTATTTTATTGCGGGAGTTGCAAACTCCGCTGAGATTTGTTTTGCTTTACTTCATTATTGTTCAACATTTCTTTCGGTATAGTGATATCCATATTTTATGATGTTTAAGATGTTGGGCAAGTAACTACGGCTTACGACTTTAACATTGGATCTCCTCCACATATGTTAAAGTTTAGACGGAAAGTTATCTTCCATTATGTCTACGTAAAGTTATATTGAGAACTTTGTTTTATACGAGTTTGTGATCAATATTGTCTGTATAATATTACATCCAGAATGGATTTTGGAATTTTGGCATTTTAGCCATGATTTTGCTTAATGCAATTCGACTTTGGAAGCACAATGTTTGGTGCTATTTTGTTGACTTGGAGTCATTGGGTTCGTTGAATTTCATAGAGTTTTGTGTACGACGTTTTGGGTCGTGAAAGTACAATTTTATAATGTGCATATTCTATTTGCTTATGTGAAAGATTTATAAGTTATTTTGGGCATTTGGTCCCACTCGAGTTTTGTTGAGAAACATTAATTTTTGCCATAAGGCGACCAAAGAGATAAGTTTTGGAACTTTAGTGTCGCGTAATTTCTCTTTCAAAGATTTGTGCTAGCACAGCTCGTTGCAACTTGTTCTGTATGTGGATTGATTTATACATGACATAAGTAATGCATGAAATAACACTTGATAGTATTTCATAACAGTTTGTTCAATGCGCTTTCCTTCAGTCAAATGATTTATTATCATTTTAATGTAAATACATTATATCCACTAGGGGTATGCATCGCTTGGTAACCATGGTTTCTCAACACTTTGATAATCGAGTCGTGCATGAAAACGTTTCGTTAATTCATTGTATAAATGAAGACCATGTGGTCAAAGTATGTGTAATGTGGTAAAGATCATGCATAGTTCACATTATTTTACATTTTGAAAACACAAAGGTATGAGTCATTGACATTGGTCAATTTTGATTTTGCCGAATATTTTTCAAAATTGAAAACGTTTTTGGTTTGGAGGAAATGTGTATTTTGAGTATTTTGACAAATACATTTTTAGTAATGAAGTTTTGACGTTTTATGTTCCAAGTACTAAACATGAGGAAAATGCTTCGCGATGAAGATTTTAGAAAATTGTTTGGTATGAAATTATGGTGCGTGTAATTTCTTATGTTTTGAACATTGACGCGCCCCGTCAGTGCAATTTGAGATTCGAAAATATGTTGAACCCTTTTGATGTCA
This sequence comes from Saussurea involucrata, assembly GCA_033807775.1. Classification (NCBI taxonomy): domain Eukaryota; kingdom Viridiplantae; phylum Streptophyta; class Magnoliopsida; order Asterales; family Asteraceae; genus Saussurea; species Saussurea involucrata. The sequence goes on from CM066326.1 coordinate 11,685,167, forward strand.
ACTAATTATTAACACTTATTTCCTCATATGTTTTAGAAAAACTCATTGTTGTGTGCAAGTTTGCCAAAGACGTTTTATTCAAATGTCATTATAGGACCGGATGAGAAATTTTGAGAAATTGATTTAAGGAGTTTCCTCTTTTAGAAATTTGGTCGCGAACCGTTTGATGCATGTCTTTTCGTTTCAAGAAAATTTCTAATGGAAGTGTTACAAGCTTGCATGCCTACCCCTATTTGATGTTTTATGATGTTTTAAGTCGATACTCTCAAAGGATGGAAACAGATTGTTTTTTTTGTCTTTAAATTTGGAGCCTACACAAGCTGTTTTGTGTTTTCACTGAGGTGTAATTAAAAAAAATCGTTTCCTTGTTTCGTATAATAAACTGACGCGCGCAAATTTTGTTGGGGAACCTTATTCCATACCAAATTAATGGTCGGAAAAGAAATTTTGAGTCAATGGCCGTTTGGGCTACTTTTGAAGTACGTGTGAAAATGTGTTGTACACCGTTTAAAGTGAGCAGTTACGTTACGTACATGTCATGAGTCAATCCATACCAGAACTGTGGCGGTTCATTTTAAAGAAGTTGTTTAATTACGTTTTTGCGTTTTGTGGGTAAACTGAACTGCAATGAAATAATTTTCAACATGATTTTCATAAGTGGGACGAGCGTGTCCATTTTTGCGTAACTACCGAATTGATAATAGTAGTTTTATGCGTACGTTTAAATTTGATATGAAATATTTATGTTGAAAGTTTCTATGAAAAGTTTTTTGAATGGCATATTTGTTAAATAACGCACTTGAAAACCTTGAACTCGTTAGGGCCTTGGGAAAGATTAAGTAACCCCGATTAAGAGAAAGTTGCATAGGACCTAGACTGTGAATAGTTGGGCGTTTAGGCACGTGATGTGACTATAGGTCGGATGATATCGGTAGCAAAGTCGATGTGCTTGTGGTAATTGGAGGGTTAGATTTGCGGTAACGCATTTTGAGGTTGGTGTAACCGTTTTGTTGGCAACCCTGTTTTGGGTCTTGGACAATTATAGCATGTGGGACCCTTTAGACACCATATCGATAACCTTGGTTTTGTAAGAAGGCTCGACGAGTGAAGCTCGTGTGTAGAGTCTGTGGTGAATCGACTTAATGGTATGACTAGGTGTCAACTTTTGGGCTTGAGGCCAAGCACCTTTAGTGTAATCGGGGAAGTGTAGTCCGATTTGAAAGGAAATAATGGTAACGATTGTAGCAATCCTAAGATACTCAAGTGTGATGAGTAGATTTTATAGGAATAATTTCCTTGTGTGATTAAAGAACATGTCGGTTGATGATTAAGGTTGAAATGAATTTTGGAGTTTATTAGAACTCGTTGGAATTGATCGACAGTTAATGATGGGGACAATTGGAATTAGAGATTCGGTCGGTCTCGATATTAATTAGGCCTTGGATTGACTTAGAGTCTGAAAATGAAATTGGGAGGTATAGAACATTTAAGGTTGGGAGACGACCGAAGTCGTATGACTACGAATTATTCCAGTTGTCGGAGTGTTTTCCCAGACATAAGTACAGTGTACGTGAAGGGGCTTTGTTGATAAGCAATTGTTCGAGGAATTGTCTTTATAGACTATGTGGAGAGAATTTAGATTCCAGTTAGGGACTGATAAATTATAGTCGACGTTGAGTCGGTTAGCCTTGGGTTGTAAAGGATGTAGATTTCGAGGACGAAATCATCCTAAGGTTGGGAGGATTGTAACACCCGTAATTTTTGGATAAGTACGACTTCGAAACAGTGTGGAATCGATCTTTTAAGAAAACTATGAAAAATAGAATTTTGGGTTAAATCTTAGATTTTATGGTCTTGTTGGATAAGGAATTCGAATACGAGTCCAACGGTTCTTCCCGGAGCAAAAACGGAGTTATAACGAAGAAGTTATGGCCAAAACAGTTTCGGTACCGCGGAGCTACAATGACCAGCGACAATGACCGTGTCATTGTCGCGTGTCATTGTCGCGCCAAGGGTACAACCTTCGGTACACCACCAGCGACAATGACCAGCGACAATGACCGTGTCATTGTCGCGTGTCATTGTCGCGGACGGGTACCTGGTTGCTGTCAAATATGAATTTCACAACCCAAACTTCATTTTTTCATATCTCTCTCGTTTCAACTCCGATTTTGGCGATTCAAGTGGCCATGGTTTCGTTTTTGAGAGCTCTTAAATGATCTAGAAAGAGTTTGGAAGATCATTAGAAGATTCAAGGGTGTTTGGTGGTGGTAAGTCTCGAATCTCTTTCCTTTTCTCTCCCAAATCGATTCCCCTTTTCTCCCTCACAAAACCCTAACCGATTTTGGGGTTTCTCTTGGAGATTGATGCGTTCCTTACCCATTTTATACTATTGATTTCATCTATAGATGCAAGAGCATGTTCCATCCACAACATCTTAAGAGATTTTTGAGGTTTTCTACGTTTTCATCAAAACCTAAGTGGTGAGTTCATCCTCCTAGATTCTATACTTTTATATGGGTTATAAATGTTTCATTGATGATCTCCTAGTGTTTTGTTTCTCCAATTTCAATTTGGATGATTTTGGAGAAGTTAGGTTAATATTGGGATTTTGGTCAAAATGGAGATTTTGATATAAGATGTTTGGGATTGGTTTTTTTAAGTGGTTGAATATGAATATTCATGGTAGGAATTTATGAATTTAGGTTTTTGGAAGATTTGGACTTGAAGGTTCGGACTTCTTCAAAGGAGCTTACGTTTGGGAAAATCTAGATTTAGCCTAATCTAGCAAGGTGAGTTCAAGTTACTTTGCGAAAACTTTGTACATGCCAAAATGAGTATTTTACGAATATGTGTGTGTTTTACTTGAAAAGATATGTGGTTGAGTTATTTGGATAGTTTATCTCTTTTGGAAATATTTATCTTCATAAATGTGCAAAACACCTATAATTGGGGCTGTTGAATATTTAGATGGTTAGAAACCATATTTTGTCTTTAAAAGGTTAATTGCTCAAAGAGAGGCTTATTTGAAGAGTACATCATGTTAGTGTAATTGATTTTATAAACCATTTGGGAAATATCCGATTTAGCGTCAAGAGTTATTTTGAGAATTGTAAAGGTGTGAGTCCTTTTGGGAAAACCCTTTTGCTTAACCGTGTCAGGTTTTGGGTTAATAGTGGTTTTGTGGTACTTGTTTACCTAACGGATGTTTAAATGCATTTTATTGCACATTATTGATATTTACATGCTTGGGTGTTTTGTCATTCCGGGTTGAGCATGTTTTGGTAGACTGTGTTGCATTGGATCCATAGGCAAGTGAGTCAGTCTTTATTTGATGGTCTATCTCTTTGTGCACGAGGAGTGGACTGTAGGGACGCATGGTTATATGCTTAGGCCATGGGGCCACTAGCGAGTATGCACTATGGACCCCGTGTATGTAAGTCCTTGAGGTGTAACCCTACGGGGTATGCAATAAAGGCAATCTATTTATGGCTTGAGGTTGTGATGTCTTTATGGCATGGGAACTAAGGTCGGGGCTTGAGGTGTAACTCGTCTAGGATGGATATGCAATAAGGTCGCCTGTAAGTCCTTGAGGTGTAACTCTACGGGGTATGCAATAAAGGCAATCTATTTATGGCTTGAGGTTGTGATGTCATTATGGCATGGGAACTAAGGTCGGGGCTTGAGGTGTAATCCAGTAACATCACGAGTGACTTAACTTTGTGTGCCCGTCACTTTCGATAGAATCGGGTCTCCCCCGTCACCGAAAGGTGTGGTTTTGGGTATATGTTTTATCCATATTTTCGGTGACGTACTTTATTTATACGAATTGTATTCATGGTTATTAGCAGGGTTCTATGCTTCATACTTATCGGGTGTTTTGGAATATTGGAGTTTTGTCCACGTTTGTATTCCTTGGGTTATTTATGTCCAAATATGTTTTGAGTGAGTTGGAGTCGTAACTCATTTTGGAAAACGCTTTACACTTTTAGGGAATGGTTTCCATGGATTTTGGGTACGTTGGAAAAATGAGTCATGTATGCCCGTTTGGGAAAACCTTTGGAAATAATAATCTTGGTCGCAAACTTTCAATGAAGCATTTATCTAAATCATGACTAAAACTACAACCTTCCGATTTATGATTTCTTTTATGTAGTCATGATAAAATGTTTGAACTCACTAGGCGTAAGCCTAACCCTTTTTATTTGTCGGCATGTGCAACAGGCTCAGGTTGGGGTAGCTCTAGCTACATTATGAAGTGGCGAGTGCTAGTAGTGTGCACGAGATGTGAATCGTTTAGTGAAGTCTTCCGCATTTATTTTGGGATTAGCAACTTGTGTCGTGTTAAGTGACACCCGTTTAAGTTATTTTATTTGGGGAACTATAATGTTTTAAATTATGAGGTATTTTAAGGTATGAATTGTAGAAATGATTTTATCTTGTTGGGTATTTTATCGAAATTTTATTTAGTTGCTTTTTCCAAATTCGAGGGTGTTACATATGTAATACGTTACAGGGGTTCAGAAAAAGCAAGCAGCTGAAGACAGGCGAAATCGTACTCCGCGTGGGAAATGGAGCAAGAGTTGCAGCTCAAGCTTTAGGAGATTACGATTTGCATTTACAAAATGGCCTGTATTTAACATTATACAATGTGTGTTATGTACCTGGCTTGACCAGGAATATTATTTCAGTTGCTCGTTTAAAACAATATGGTTTTACTTATCGTTTTAATGACGATTTTATTCACGCTTATAAGAATGCTGTATTCTATTTCGAGGCTAGACCTCTTAATGGAATATACGAAGTAAAACTAGATAGTTCAATAAACGATAGTTCTATATACCATTCTAACACCAAAAGACTCAAGAATGATTTAAGCGATTCTTATTTATGGCATTGTCGTCTTGGCCATGTAAACAAGAAACACATATCCCAACTTCAAAAGAGTGGTATTTTGAAGGCAAATGAGAATGAATCATTTGACATATGAGAATCTTGTCTATGTGGGAAAATGACCAAAGCTCCTTTCTCTGGTTCTAGTGAAAGGGCAAAAGATCTGTTAGGAATCATACATACTGATGTATGCGGTCCTTTCAGAACCATATCGAGAGATGGTGCTAGATTCTTCATCACCTTCACTGACGACTTCAGTCGTTATGGTTATGTTTATTTGATGAAACATAAACACGAAGCATTTGAAATGTTCAAATTATTTCAATGTGAAGTTGAAAATCAACTCGATAAAACCATTAAAGTCCTTCGCTCCGATAGAGGAGGTGAATATCTGAGTGATGAATTCCTAAATCATCTAGAGAATCGTGGGATTATCTCGCAACTTACTCCACCTAGAACACCACAACATAATGGTGTGTCTGAGAGGAGGAACCGAACCTTACTAGATATGTTCGCTCTATGATGAATAGGAGTACTCTTCCTTTATCATTTTGGAGTTACGCCTTAACTACTGTTGCCCGTATTTTAAATATGGCTCCAACCAAGAAAGTAGATAAAACACCTTATGAGATCTGGCATGGAAAGGTTCCATCCTTATCCTATTTAAAGGTATGGGGATGTGAGGCTCATGTGAGACAAGAAGCTTTAAACAAATTAGATCCCAGATCTACAAAATGCATCTTTGTAGGATATCCTATAGATTGTATAGGATATTATTTCTACAATCCCACTGAGAATAAAGTTTTTATTGCTCGGAAGGCTGAATTCCTGGAAACCAAGTTTCTAATGGCGGAAGCAAGTGGGAGGCAAATGGTACTTGAGGAAGAACCATTAGCTGATGCACCTGAGGTTGGCACTAGTACTCAACAACGGGATGTTGAACCTGAACACATGATTGGTCAGGAGACAAATGAGACACAAAGTGTTCGCAAATCTGGTAGAATTCGACAGGAACAAGAAAGATATGGGTTTTCCATATCTTATGATGAATGTTGTTTCTTGGTGGATTTTGATGAGCCCACCAACTACCAAAGTGATTTGACAGGTTCTGAATCTGATCATTGGCTTGAAGCCATGAACACTGAGATGCAATCCATGCATGATAATCAAGTATGGGACTTGGTTGATCTTCCTCCCAATTGCAAGACTGTAGGGAGCAAATGGGGTTTCAAGATGAAAACTGACATGGATGGAAGTTTGCACACATATAAAGCAAGACTTGTGGCGAAAGGCTTCACTCAAACCCATGGTATTGATTATGATGAGACCTTTTCGCCTGTGGCTATGATCAAGTCTATTAGAATATTGTTTGCCATTGCTGCATATTATGACTATGAGATATGGTAAATGGACGTCAAAACGACCTTCTTGAATGGACACTTAACATAAGATGTCTATATGGAACAGCCTGAAGGTTTTCTCGATCCAAAGCATCCTAATAAAGTGTGTAAATTTAACAGATCCATTTATGGACTGAAACAAGCATCTCGAAGATGGAATCTTCATTTTAATGAGAAAATCAAAGAGTTTGGTTTCATTAAAAATGAAGATGAGCCATGTGTTTTCAAGAAAACTAGTGGGAGCATTGTAACGTTCCTAGTGTTATATGTGGATGACATACTGCTCTTTGGAAATGATATTCCTTCTATGAAAGAGGTTAAAGCTTGGCTTGAGAAATGTTTCTCAATGAAAGATTTGGGTGAAGCTACCTATATTCTTGGTATAAAAATCTATAGAGATAGATCAAGAAGACTTATAGGTTTAAGTCAAAATGCATACATTGACAAAATCTTGAAAAGGTTCAAGATGCAGGACTCTAAGAGAGGGTCATTTCCGATGCCATCTGGTACAATATTGAGCAAATCTCAATGTCCTAGCACAAAGGTTGAGCGAGACAAGATGGGTGGCATCCCATATGCTTCGGCAAATGGATCTATCATGTATTCTATGATATGCACGAGACCGGATGTATCGTATGCCTTGAGCATGACAAGTAGATACCAACAAGATCCTGGAGAAGGTCATTGGATTGCTGTGAAGAACATTCTAAAGTACTTACGAAGAACTAAAGAAATGTTCCTTATATATGGAGGTCGGGAAGAAAGTCTTAGTGTAAAGTGTTATACTGATGCTATCTTCTAGATGGATAGAGATGATTGTAAATCACAGTCTGGTTTTGTCTTTGTTATGAATGGAGGCGCGGTCTCTTGGATGCGTTCCAAGTAGAGGGTGGTTGCACAAGTCACTACAGAGTCAGAGTACATCGCTGCTTCATAGGCTGCACAAGAAGCTGCCTGGATGAAGAAATTCATTGAAGATCTAGGGGTGATCCCTACCATTCCGGATCCCCTAGAAATCCTTTGTGATAATGAGGGTGCCATAGCCATAGTTAATGATGCCATGTCACAGAAAAGGACCATGCACATTCACCAGAAATTCAGCTATATACGTGATAAAGTTGAAAGAGGTGAAATAAGTATTCGCAAAGTTCATACGGATCAAAATTTAGCGGACCCATTCACGAAGTCTCTTCTACCAGCTAAGCATGAGGATCACGCTAGAGCTATAGAACTTCGTTATTCTAGTGAATGGATTTGATTTGGTTTAGTATTTGGATTTTGGAACAATGAAAAACAACAACTATTGAAATGAATCATTTTATGCATTAATTTCATTAAATACTTGTTGAGTTCCATATTAGCATGTTTTAATCCTTGAATAAACCAGTTATTCTAAATGTCCATAGTCGATCATAGTTGTGGGTGAAACCATGTAGAAAGACTAATATGAATTGGATTGGTTGACCTTTTAAGAGTAAAAGTGGCAAAGTGTTGCAACCAAGTTCATAGGTACTTGTTAGGGAACACGTATTGGACCTGACCCGCTTCAAGATCACTTCATGGATCGCCGTCATAAGTGAGTCTTGAACTAAGGAGTATCTTTATATCCTTCGACCTGAGATGCATATTAGGGACTTGAGTGTAGGGAGTACTGTGCTTTGATATGGTTAAACACTGATCTTTAACAAGGCAGTTATAAAGGCCATCATTAGGTATAGTATGAACTACACAAGAGGTGTATGTATTCAAGAGGGGATTTGTTCCTCTAAATGATTTAAGAGTGAGACATCTAAGGCGCCTTACCAAAAGTTGAACAACAAATGAGAATGATAGCAACCATGTCTCACGTTCAACATGATGTCCGAATAAAGGGATAACTGATACCACACCTTATATATCAATTGAAGTTATGAGCTTGTGGGAATTGGATGTTGTTGAATGACACTTACAGTCATACATTGCTGGGGGCAGTGAGATGTTGCTAGACGTCCACCACTGTCTATATCATTCTATAATGCAATCTTGAGCAAGTGGGAGATTGTTGGTTATATATGCTAAAGAATGATTATAAAATAATATTGCCGGTAGTATATGATCCTATAGGGTCACACCGAACAACAAGTAGACACCGAATTAATATTTATAAGAATTTGATTCTTGATAAATATTGTTAATACTAAAATATTATTGAATATGATTCATAATATGAAATGCAAATAAAGACTCTTGTTTATTAAAATATGATGAGTTCATATTTAACTAGAAGTTAAAAGGAGGGACTATATGTAATAAGTTTAAATAGTTAAAATAATGATTTTAACTCATTCAAACTAGGAGGGTTTAAAAGGGAAATTTGCATGGCTAGCTTCTTTCCCATTGGACCTCCCCTTGCCTCATTCTTATTGGACCCCTTTCTTTGATGACCATTATGATGGTTGATTAAAGGTGATGCAAGTGGGTTTTGTTTTTCAAGGGTTCATTTACTTTGGAAAAATTATAAAAACACTTCTATCTCTCTCTCCTTCTTACTCACGACCGAAACCACCAAAGTGGTGGTGGTTTTGAGTTTTTGCTATTCAAATCTCTTGGAGTTTTGAATCAAGAGCTCCATTTTTGCATTTCTAGTAAAAGGGAACTAGCATTCTTACAAGGTGTTGGTGCTTTTGGTGGATACCGTTAGAGGAGCTCTATTTTTGGTTCTACATTCATCATCAACATCCAACCTCCTGAGAGGAATCAAAGGACTACAAAGGTTGTTACTTCTTTCTCTCCTAGCCTTTTTGTTGAAACTAAAAATTGCATGAAAATAGATCTTACTTTGGGTATAAATTCTTTTATGTTGTTCAAATCATTCTAAGCTTCCGTTTGTTAGCCCTAAGTATCTGTAATGTAAAAGTATTAAAAATATTATCAAGTCAGAAGACCATCAGAGATATAGCAGAAGACTTAGAAGAAAAGCAACAAGAAGACCAACAGAACTCAACAGAGTTCTGATGGAACCAACAAAGCTCTGACAGAAGATCAACAGAAGAACTGTTCACAATTCGAAGACCAACAGAGCTCTGGTCTATGAGCTCTGGTGAAGTGAATACCTCTGTGAAGCCTAAGTCTCGTAAGAAATCCTAAGTGTTAGACAAGTGTCCATACTTTCCACGTATGCCCTAAAAGTTGGAGACACACTTTCCACGTGTCATTCTAGGGTACGATAGTACACTCTATTCACTTTATCAGGGCTATAAATAGAGAGGTAGTGGAACAAACGATTGTAAGCTTTTGGAATAATAGTTTTCCACAATTGTATAAGCACACACTGCAGTAATCCTGAGCACTACCTCCGTACGATATTGTTCCCTGTGAGATTTCAGGATACACCATTGATCTTGTTCTTGGTGTTATCCATTATCAATATACGAGCAGCGTTTCTTACTTGATCTTGTTATCATTATCCTGTTCTAAATTTGATTCTCACTACTACAATATCATTTACTTAATCACTCACTTTAATGGCTTTATATTTAAATGCTTCCGCTGTCTATATTGTTACCATTAATGTGATGCAACGTGAATCTGGGAACCTACAATTGGTATCAGAGCTCGCTTGATTTGCTCAAATCAAGGCATCCAATCTACCAAGGTTGATTCACTGTTGTTGATTAAGTGTGTGTCTCAAAGCTTCAATATACTCTGTTTTTACTATTTAAAGTTTATTACAAGTTTTTCAGAGTTTATTTAATGTCATCTTAAGCTTTCAAAGTCTAGTGTAAAGATCTTGTCTACTCAGGTTACTATTCCATTGGTCACTGGTTATGAAACTTTCAGAATACTTTCGTTTAAAACCCTTGAAAACTTTCATACTCTGTTTTTTTCTAACGGCTAATAACAATATCAATGCCATTTATACTGCTGGTTCTCTGACCAAACCTCCTACTCTTCTGAGAGATGAATATCCTCAATGGAAGATTAGGATGGTTAACTTCCTTGATGGGATGGACAGAGATTTAATGCGTTCTGTCACAGATGGACCATTCAAACCCATGGTTTTGGTTCCACGTGTACCCGCAACACAAACTACTGCTGAGATTCCTGCTCACCTTGAACCCAAAACCATCGGGTTCACTGATGAAGAGACATTAAAAATGGAAATTGATCTAAAAGCAGTTAGACTTCTGATTATGGCCATTCCGAATGAAATATTTCAAGAACTAGATTCATGTGTTACTGCTAAAGAAATTTGGGATCAACTTCTTAATCAGCTTGAGGGTGGTATCAAAACCCAAAAGAACAGAAGGACCCAATGTATAAATGAATACAACGATTTCAAGGCACTTCCTGAGGAAACCTTACAACAAACCTACAACAGATTCAATGTTTTGATAAACAAATGTAGAAAGTGTGGGGTTGTTAGGTCGAAGGAAGATAACAATGTTTTGTTCCTGAAAAGTTTGAATGATGAATGGTTGAATCTGTCCATGTATTTACAAGCTAACCAGGATCTAGATGCATGGTCTCTTACTGATGTGTATGGCACTCTGGCCGCACAAGAGAAGGATGTTGTCAAGCAAAAAGGCAAATCCACCATCGCAGGACCTATTGCGTTAGTTTTTGAATCAAAGAAATCCACATAAGGAAAGTCAAACAGAGAGAGTTCTAGCAGAGGCAAGAAGAAGAAGGGTAAGAAGAGTTTGGTAGCTGAACGTGATGCTGAAGAAAACTCATCAGATGAGGATGACGATATAAATGCGTTTGCTAAATCTCTTGCATTAATCACTCAACAATTTAACAAGATATTTGGCAACAGAGCATTCGACAGAAGCGGTAGATATGAGAAAGGTGAGAACAAAGTTTATGCTGCGCCCCCACAACAGAACCAACACAACAGAGCTCCGACTATTCAGAGACAACAACCACAACAGAAGTTAAATGCTCCTGCTCCACAGAAGGCTGATGCTGCCAAACCCATCAATCAGAATGATGGACGTTGCTTTAGATGTGGCAAACCTGGCCATTTCCTGCTAATTGTAGAGGAAAACTTGTAAAAGATCAAGATTATTACAAGAATAAATACAAGTACAACTACAGAGAAAGAAGCTATGTTGCTGAGATGGAGAATTGGATCTCTGATTCATCCTCTGACGATGAACCAGAGCAAGCCATTGTTGATGTGGATGACGGAAGTCTGGGAGAAGTTGATTGGATGACCGGAGGAAGAATAGAAAGGTCTGAAGAAGAAGATATAGCTCATGCATTTGCCCTACCCGTAACAGAGCCAGACAATAGAGCGCTAGAGACAACCAGACCCAGTGCCAAGGTACATTTCTCCGAATCCAAGTCTGACTCAGAACTTGAGATGCATGTGTCATTACTAACTTAGGAGTTTCAACTCTTAAAACAAAAGCTTTCTGAGGAAAAAGAGTTAAGAAAGCTAGCTCAGAAGGATCTGTCCTTCTACAAGAGAGAGAAAACACTCTTGGAACAGGAAAAGGAAGAAATATCAAAAGAGAAATCCGAGCTAGAAGTCTTACAACAAAAGAAAGAAAGCACATTTTCAAAAAGGGTTAAAGAGTTTGAAGATATTTTGAAACAAAAAGCTGAAGAAGTTGCTAAATCTGAAAATGAACGATTAAACTCTGTTGCTGTAAAAGACTATTTTCAAAGAGAAAGGGAAATTTTACATCAATCCCTGCAGAAAAAAGGAGATTTTAATCAAAAAATACCAGGATGCACAGAATGTGTATACCAAGATCAATTCTCAAGAGGACAAGCAAGGTCTAGGTTTTAATGACATTGTTCCATACAAAAGAAGGATAAAGGCATCTTATCCCTCTGCCTTCTCTATCGGAAAAATGCAAGAGGTTGTGATCTCCGGAACTGCTGTTTTCAAAAGAGCCAAAATATCAGATTTTACAAAGGCAAAGAGACTCAGCTTAAGGAATGTCAGCTATGACTCCTTGAATCAGGAAAAGGTTACAAAACCATCTGAAAAGTTTATTCTTGATCAGGGAAGAGCTGAAATGAAGCTTACTGATTCTATCAAAAGTCTCGATCCAAAAGAAATCTTTAACTTCAATTCTTTCAGGGAACAGAAGTCTGTTGCTTCTATTGCAGAACCCTCTTGTGCTACAACACAGAGAGAACTCAATCCTGGAGCCCCGGTCTTCTCTCCATCCTCTGAAATCTTACGAACAACTTTTGAAGAGGATATTCTGAAAGTGATTGAAGACAATGCTGCTTGTGATGCTTTAAACCCCAAGATAAGAAAATTCAAATCCACCAAAGCTGACAACTCTGAGATACCCAAAGAGTCTAACACCTATACCAGAGGCACCAGAGACTTTCTGTGCTCTGACAGTGACTCTGACTCTGAGGTAGCTGAGCAAATTTTCTGTGCTCCTAAGACTGCTTTACACAAACCTAAACAGGAAATTGTTGAATCTGGATCTCTGAAAAATGTCTCATTCTTTAAGAAACAAAACAGATTTATACCTTTGCCAAATTTGAAAAATAAGGGTATCAAAATTCTCTCTTCTAATGAGATAGAAGAGAAGAAAAGAGGGAAAGCTAAAATTATTCATGAAGACTATACCTCAGTTCCATACGCCTATTATCAAGTCAAATTTACAATAGAGCAGAAAGGAAAATGGAAAGTCAATGACCAATCTATTCCTGCACCTGTTGTAGATCAAAAGAAAAACAGCTTTGTGTCAAGAGAGTTTGTTCCGAGAAACAACAATTTCAAAAAACCGTCACAGGACAGAATGTATGTAAAGACATCTGGTCCTAAAGTTTTTCAAAATCAAACTCCCTTCAAACAACAGTTTTTGAATAAAAACAACAATTTGCATCAACTTTCCTGTTCTATCAAATGCAATTGTATTCAACTTCTGTTACAATTATAGAACTGGAATCGTTGTAGAAGATCCTACAATCTTTGTCTGCCAACGGAAGGGCACAAAGAAGGCCATCAGAGCTGCTGAAACCCACAAGTACACAAGTGAGTCGTTGCAGTATCTCAAGAATATCATCCAGAATCTCCCAAGAGAAAAATGTCCGGAAGAGCAATTCAGACTCTACATTGAACAGATTGATCGCATGCTTGACTTCCGACGGCTAATCAGAAGATTCGACAAGATTCTAAGGGGGGATAATTATGCATAATTGTACTATTTCTTACCCTGCATTGTAATATCTTAGAAGAATAGTACAAAGGCTAACAGAGGTAAATGTTCTCTGTTCTTTTTTGTTTACATCTCTGTTTCAAATTTTTTATTTTCAATACTTAGGGGGAGATTGTTAGCCCCAAGTATCTGTAATGTAAAAGTGTTGAAAATATTATCAAGTCAGAAGACCATCAGAGACACAGCAGAAGACTTAGAAGAAAAGCAACAAGAAGACCAACAGAACTCAACAGAGTGCAGATGGAACCAACAGAGCTCAACTAAGTGTTAGACAAGTGTCCATACTTTCCACGTATGCCCTAAAAGTTGGAGACACACTTTCCACGTGTCATTCTAGGGTACGATAGTACACTCTATTCACTTTATCAGGGCTATAAATAGAGAGGTAGTGGAACAAACGATTGTATGCTTTTGGAAGAATAGTTTTCCACAATTGTATAAGCACACACTGCAGTAATCCTGAGCACTACCTCCGTACGATATTGTTCCCTGTGAGATTTCAGGATACACCATTGATCTTGTTCTTGGTGTTATCCATTATCAATATACCAGCAGCGTTTCTTACTTGATCTTGTTATCATTATCCTGTTCTAAATTTGATTCTCACTACTACAATATCATTTACTTAATCACTCACTTTAATGGCTTTATATTTAAATGCTTCCGCTGTCTATATTGTTACCATTAATGTGATGCAACGTGAATCTGGGAACCTACAATTGGTATCAGAGCTCGCTTGATTTGCTCAAATCAAGGCATCCAATCTACCAAGGTTGATTCACTGTTGTTGATTAAGTGTGTGTCTCAAAGCTTCAATATACTCTGTTTTTACTATTTAAAGTTTATTACAAGTTTTTCAGAGTTTATTTAATGTCATCTTAAGCTTTCAAAGTCTAGTGTAAAGATCTTGTCTACTCAGGTTACTATTCCATTGGTCACTGGTTATGAAACTTTCAGAATACTTTCGTTTAAAACCCTTGAAAACTTTCATACTCTGTTTTTTTCTAACGGCTAATAACAATATCAATGCCATTTATACTGCTGGTTCTCTGACCAAACCTCCTACTCTTCTGAGAGATGAATATCCTCAATGGAAGATTAGGATGGTTAACTTCCTTGATGGGATGGACAGAGATTTAATGCGTTCTGTCACAGATGGACCATTCAAACCCATGGTTTTGGTTCCACGTGTACCCGCAACACAAACTACTGCTGAGATTCCTGCTCACCTTGAACCCAAAACCATCGGGTTCACTGATGAAGAGACATTAAAAATGGAAATTGATCTAAAAGCAGTTAGACTTCTGATTATGGCCATTCCGAATGAAATATTTCAAGAACTAGATTCATGTGTTACTGCTAAAGAAATTTGGGATCAACTTCTTAATCAGCTTGAGGGTGGTATCAAAACCCAAAAGAACAGAAGGACCCAATGTATAAATGAATACAACGATTTCAAGGCACTTCCTGAGGAAACCTTACAACAAACCTACAACAGATTCAATGTTTTGATAAACAAATGTAGAAAGTGTGGGGTTGTTAGGTCGAAGGAAGATAACAATGTTTTGTTCCTGAAAAGTTTGAATGATGAATGGTTGAATCTGTCCATGTATTTACAAGCTAACCAGGATCTAGATGCATGGTCTCTTACTGATGTGTATGGCACTCTGGCCGCACAAGAGAAGGATGTTGTCAAGCAAAAAGGCAAATCCACCATCGCAGGACCTATTGCGTTAGTTTTTGAATCAAAGAAATCCACATAAGGAAAGTCAAACAGAGAGAGTTCTAGCAGAGGCAAGAAGAAGAAGGGTAAGAAGAGTTTGGTAGCTGAACGTGATGCTGAAGAAAACTCATCAGATGAGGATGACGATATAAATGCGTTTGCTAAATCTCTTGCATTAATCACTCAACAATTTAACAAGATATTTGGCAACAGAGCATTCGACAGAAGCGGTAGATATGAGAAAGGTGAGAACAAAGTTTATGCTGCGCCCCCACAACAGAACCAACACAACAGAGCTCCGACTATTCAGAGACAACAACCACAACAGAAGTTAAATGCTCCTGCTCCACAGAAGGCTGATGCTGCCAAACCCATCAATCAGAATGATGGACGTTGCTTTAGATGTGGCAAACCTGGCCATTTCCTGCTAATTGTAGAGGAAAACTTGTAAAAGATCAAGATTATTACAAGAATAAATACAAGTACAACTACAGAGAAAGAAGCTATGTTGCTGAGATGGAGAATTGGATCTCTGATTCATCCTCTGACGATGAACCAGAGCAAGCCATTGTTGATGTGGATGACGGAAGTCTGGGAGAAGTTGATTGGATGACCGGAGGAAGAATAGAAAGGTCTGAAGAAGAAGATATAGCTCATGCATTTGCCCTACCCGTAACAGAGCCAGACAATAGAGCGCTAGAGACAACCAGACCCAGTGCCAAGGTACATTTCTCCGAATCCAAGTCTGACTCAGAACTTGAGATGCATGTGTCATTACTAACTTAGGAGTTTCAACTCTTAAAACAAAAGCTTTCTGAGGAAAAAGAGTTAAGAAAGCTAGCTCAGAAGGATCTGTCCTTCTACAAGAGAGAGAAAACACTCTTGGAACAGGAAAAGGAAGAAATATCAAAAGAGAAATCCGAGCTAGAAGTCTTACAACAAAAGAAAGAAAGCACATTTTCAAAAAGGGTTAAAGAGTTTGAAGATATTTTGAAACAAAAAGCTGAAGAAGTTGCTAAATCTGAAAATGAACGATTAAACTCTGTTGCTGTAAAAGACTATTTTCAAAGAGAAAGGGAAATTTTACATCAATCCCTGCAGAAAAAAGGAGATTTTAATCAAAAAATACCAGGATGCACAGAATGTGTATACCAAGATCAATTCTCAAGAGGACAAGCAAGGTCTAGGTTTTAATGACATTGTTCCATACAAAAGAAGGATAAAGGCATCTTATCCCTCTGCCTTCTCTATCGGAAAAATGCAAGAGGTTGTGATCTCCGGAACTGCTGTTTTCAAAAGAGCCAAAATATCAGATTTTACAAAGGCAAAGAGACTCAGCTTAAGGAATGTCAGCTATGACTCCTTGAATCAGGAAAAGGTTACAAAACCATCTGAAAAGTTTATTCTTGATCAGGGAAGAGCTGAAATGAAGCTTACTGATTCTATCAAAAGTCTCGATCCAAAAGAAATCTTTAACTTCAATTCTTTCAGGGAACAGAAGTCTGTTGCTTCTATTGCAGAACCCTCTTGTGCTACAACACAGAGAGAACTCAATCCTGGAGCCCCGGTCTTCTCTCCATCCTCTGAAATCTTACGAACAACTTTTGAAGAGGATATTCTGAAAGTGATTGAAGACAATGCTGCTTGTGATGCTTTAAACCCCAAGATAAGAAAATTCAAATCCACCAAAGCTGACAACTCTGAGATACCCAAAGAGTCTAACACCTATACCAGAGGCACCAGAGACTTTCTGTGCTCTGACAGTGACTCTGACTCTGAGGTAGCTGAGCAAATTTTCTGTGCTCCTAAGACTGCTTTACACAAACCTAAACAGGAAATTGTTGAATCTGGATCTCTGAAAAATGTCTCATTCTTTAAGAAACAAAACAGATTTATACCTTTGCCAAATTTGAAAAATAAGGGTATCAAAATTCTCTCTTCTAATGAGATAGAAGAGAAGAAAAGAGGGAAAGCTAAAATTATTCATGAAGACTATACCTCAGTTCCATACGCCTATTATCAAGTCAAATTTACAATAGAGCAGAAAGGAAAATGGAAAGTCAATGACCAATCTATTCCTGCACCTGTTGTAGATCAAAAGAAAAACAGCTTTGTGTCAAGAGAGTTTGTTCCGAGAAACAACAATTTCAAAAAACCGTCACAGGACAGAATGTATGTAAAGACATCTGGTCCTAAAGTTTTTCAAAATCAAACTCCCTTCAAACAACAGTTTTTGAATAAAAACAACAATTTGCATCAACTTTCCTGTTCTATCAAATGCAATTGTATTCAACTTCTGTTACAATTATAGAACTGGAATCGTTGTAGAAGATCCTACAATCTTTGTCTGCCAACGGAAGGGCACAAAGAAGGCCATCAGAGCTGCTGAAACCCACAAGTACACAAGTGAGTCGTTGCAGTATCTCAAGAATATCATCCAGAATCTCCCAAGAGAAAAATGTCCGGAAGAGCAATTCAGACTCTACATTGAACAGATTGATCGCATGCTTGACTTCCGACGGCTAATCAGAAGATTCGACAAGATTCTAAGGGGGGATAATTATGCATAATTGTACTATTTCTTACCCTGCATTGTAATATCTTAGAAGAATAGTACAAAGGCTAACAGAGGTAAATGTTCTCTGTTCTTTTTTGTTTACATCTCTGTTTCAAATTTTTTATTTTCAATACTTAGGGGGAGATTGTTAGCCCCAAGTATCTGTAATGTAAAAGTGTTGAAAATATTATCAAGTCAGAAGACCATCAGAGACACAGCAGAAGACTTAGAAGAAAAGCAACAAGAAGACCAACAGAACTCAACAGAGTGCAGATGGAACCAACAGAGCTCAACTAAGTGTTAGACAAGTGTCCATACTTTCCACGTATGCCCTAAAAGTTGGAGACACACTTTCCACGTGTCATTCTAGGGTACGATAGTACACTCTATTCACTTTATCAGGGCTATAAATAGAGAGGTAGTGGAACAAACGATTGTATGCTTTTGGAAGAATAGTTTTCCACAATTGTATAAGCACACACTGCAGTAATCCTGAGCACTACCTCCGTACGATATTGTTCCCTGTGAGATTTCAGGATACACCATTGATCTTGTTCTTGGTGTTATCCATTATCAATATACCAGCAGCGTTTCTTACTTGATCTTGTTATCATTATCCTGTTCTAAATTTGATTCTCACTACTACAATATCATTTACTTAATCACTCACTTTAATGGCTTTATATTTAAATGCTTCCGCTGTCTATATTGTTACCATTAATGTGATGCAACGTGAATCTGGGAACCTACAATTGGTATCAGAGCTCGCTTGATTTGCTCAAATCAAGGCATCCAATCTACCAAGGTTGATTCACTGTTGTTGATTAAGTGTGTGTCTCAAAGCTTCAATATACTCTGTTTTTACTATTTAAAGTTTATTACAAGTTTTTCAGAGTTTATTTAATGTCATCTTAAGCTTTCAAAGTCTAGTGTAAAGATCTTGTCTACTCAGGTTACTATTCCATTGGTCACTGGTTATGAAACTTTCAGAATACTTTCGTTTAAAACCCTTGAAAACTTTCATACTCTGTTTTTTTCTAACGGCTAATAACAATATCAATGCCATTTATACTGCTGGTTCTCTGACCAAACCTCCTACTCTTCTGAGAGATGAATATCCTCAATGGAAGATTAGGATGGTTAACTTCCTTGATGGGATGGACAGAGATTTAATGCGTTCTGTCACAGATGGACCATTCAAACCCATGGTTTTGGTTCCACGTGTACCCGCAACACAAACTACTGCTGAGATTCCTGCTCACCTTGAACCCAAAACCATCGGGTTCACTGATGAAGAGACATTAAAAATGGAAATTGATCTAAAAGCAGTTAGACTTCTGATTATGGCCATTCCGAATGAAATATTTCAAGAACTAGATTCATGTGTTACTGCTAAAGAAATTTGGGATCAACTTCTTAATCAGCTTGAGGGTGGTATCAAAACCCAAAAGAACAGAAGGACCCAATGTATAAATGAATACAACGATTTCAAGGCACTTCCTGAGGAAACCTTACAACAAACCTACAACAGATTCAATGTTTTGATAAACAAATGTAGAAAGTGTGGGGTTGTTAGGTCGAAGGAAGATAACAATGTTTTGTTCCTGAAAAGTTTGAATGATGAATGGTTGAATCTGTCCATGTATTTACAAGCTAACCAGGATCTAGATGCATGGTCTCTTACTGATGTGTATGGCACTCTGGCCGCACAAGAGAAGGATGTTGTCAAGCAAAAAGGCAAATCCACCATCGCAGGACCTATTGCGTTAGTTTTTGAATCAAAGAAATCCACATAAGGAAAGTCAAACAGAGAGAGTTCTAGCAGAGGCAAGAAGAAGAAGGGTAAGAAGAGTTTGGTAGCTGAACGTGATGCTGAAGAAAACTCATCAGATGAGGATGACGATATAAATGCGTTTGCTAAATCTCTTGCATTAATCACTCAACAATTTAACAAGATATTTGGCAACAGAGCATTCGACAGAAGCGGTAGATATGAGAAAGGTGAGAACAAAGTTTATGCTGCGCCCCCACAACAGAACCAACACAACAGAGCTCCGACTATTCAGAGACAACAACCACAACAGAAGTTAAATGCTCCTGCTCCACAGAAGGCTGATGCTGCCAAACCCATCAATCAGAATGATGGACGTTGCTTTAGATGTGGCAAACCTGGCCATTTCCTGCTAATTGTAGAGGAAAACTTGTAAAAGATCAAGATTATTACAAGAATAAATACAAGTACAACTACAGAGAAAGAAGCTATGTTGCTGAGATGGAGAATTGGATCTCTGATTCATCCTCTGACGATGAACCAGAGCAAGCCATTGTTGATGTGGATGACGGAAGTCTGGGAGAAGTTGATTGGATGACCGGAGGAAGAATAGAAAGGTCTGAAGAAGAAGATATAGCTCATGCATTTGCCCTACCCGTAACAGAGCCAGACAATAGAGCGCTAGAGACAACCAGACCCAGTGCCAAGGTACATTTCTCCGAATCCAAGTCTGACTCAGAACTTGAGATGCATGTGTCATTACTAACTTAGGAGTTTCAACTCTTAAAACAAAAGCTTTCTGAGGAAAAAGAGTTAAGAAAGCTAGCTCAGAAGGATCTGTCCTTCTACAAGAGAGAGAAAACACTCTTGGAACAGGAAAAGGAAGAAATATCAAAAGAGAAATCCGAGCTAGAAGTCTTACAACAAAAGAAAGAAAGCACATTTTCAAAAAGGGTTAAAGAGTTTGAAGATATTTTGAAACAAAAAGCTGAAGAAGTTGCTAAATCTGAAAATGAACGATTAAACTCTGTTGCTGTAAAAGACTATTTTCAAAGAGAAAGGGAAATTTTACATCAATCCCTGCAGAAAAAAGGAGATTTTAATCAAAAAATACCAGGATGCACAGAATGTGTATACCAAGATCAATTCTCAAGAGGACAAGCAAGGTCTAGGTTTTAATGACATTGTTCCATACAAAAGAAGGATAAAGGCATCTTATCCCTCTGCCTTCTCTATCGGAAAAATGCAAGAGGTTGTGATCTCCGGAACTGCTGTTTTCAAAAGAGCCAAAATATCAGATTTTACAAAGGCAAAGAGACTCAGCTTAAGGAATGTCAGCTATGACTCCTTGAATCAGGAAAAGGTTACAAAACCATCTGAAAAGTTTATTCTTGATCAGGGAAGAGCTGAAATGAAGCTTACTGATTCTATCAAAAGTCTCGATCCAAAAGAAATCTTTAACTTCAATTCTTTCAGGGAACAGAAGTCTGTTGCTTCTATTGCAGAACCCTCTTGTGCTACAACACAGAGAGAACTCAATCCTGGAGCCCCGGTCTTCTCTCCATCCTCTGAAATCTTACGAACAACTTTTGAAGAGGATATTCTGAAAGTGATTGAAGACAATGCTGCTTGTGATGCTTTAAACCCCAAGATAAGAAAATTCAAATCCACCAAAGCTGACAACTCTGAGATACCCAAAGAGTCTAACACCTATACCAGAGGCACCAGAGACTTTCTGTGCTCTGACAGTGACTCTGACTCTGAGGTAGCTGAGCAAATTTTCTGTGCTCCTAAGACTGCTTTACACAAACCTAAACAGGAAATTGTTGAATCTGGATCTCTGAAAAATGTCTCATTCTTTAAGAAACAAAACAGATTTATACCTTTGCCAAATTTGAAAAATAAGGGTATCAAAATTCTCTCTTCTAATGAGATAGAAGAGAAGAAAAGAGGGAAAGCTAAAATTATTCATGAAGACTATACCTCAGTTCCATACGCCTATTATCAAGTCAAATTTACAATAGAGCAGAAAGGAAAATGGAAAGTCAATGACCAATCTATTCCTGCACCTGTTGTAGATCAAAAGAAAAACAGCTTTGTGTCAAGAGAGTTTGTTCCGAGAAACAACAATTTCAAAAAACCGTCACAGGACAGAATGTATGTAAAGACATCTGGTCCTAAAGTTTTTCAAAATCAAACTCCCTTCAAACAACAGTTTTTGAATAAAAACAACAATTTGCATCAACTTTCCTGTTCTATCAAATGCAATTGTATTCAACTTCTGTTACAATTATAGAACTGGAATCGTTGTAGAAGATCCTACAATCTTTGTCTGCCAACGGAAGGGCACAAAGAAGGCCATCAGAGCTGCTGAAACCCACAAGTACACAAGTGAGTCGTTGCAGTATCTCAAGAATATCATCCAGAATCTCCCAAGAGAAAAATGTCCGGAAGAGCAATTCAGACTCTACATTGAACAGATTGATCGCATGCTTGACTTCCGACGGCTAATCAGAAGATTCGACAAGATTCTAAGGGGGGATAATTATGCATAATTGTACTATTTCTTACCCTGCATTGTAATATCTTAGAAGAATAGTACAAAGGCTAACAGAGGTAAATGTTCTCTGTTCTTTTTTGTTTACATCTCTGTTTCAAATTTTTTATTTTCAATACTTAGGGGGAGATTGTTAGCCCCAAGTATCTGTAATGTAAAAGTGTTGAAAATATTATCAAGTCAGAAGACCATCAGAGACACAGCAGAAGACTTAGAAGAAAAGCAACAAGAAGACCAACAGAACTCAACAGAGTGCAGATGGAACCAACAGAGCTCAACTAAGTGTTAGATAAGTGTCCATACTTTCCACGTATGCCCTAAAAGTAGGAGACACACTTTCCATGTGTCATTCTAGGGTACGCTAGTACACTGTCTACACTTTATCAAGGCTATAAATAGAGAGGTAGTGGAACAAACGATTGTATGCTTTTGGAAGAATAGTTTTCCACAATTGTTTAAGAACACACTGCAGTAATCCCGAGCACTACCTCCATACGATATTGTTCCCTATGAGATTTCAGGATACACCATTGATCTTGTTCTTGGTGTTATCCATTATCAATATACCAGCAGCGTTTCTTACTTGATCTTGTTATCATTATCGTGTTCTATATTTTATTCTCACTACTACAGTATCATTTACTTAATCACTCACTTTAAAGGCTTTATATTTTAATGCTTCCGCTGTCTATATTGTTACCATTAATGTGATGCAACGTGAATCTGGAAACCTACAATTGGTATCAGAGCTCGCTTGATTTGCTCAAATCAAGGCATCCAATCTACCAAGGTTGATTCACTGTTGTTGATTAAGTGTGTGTCTCAAAGCTTCAATATACTTTGTTTTTACTATTTAAAGTTTATTACAAGTTTTTCAGAGTTTATTTAATGTCATCTTAAGCTTTCAAAGTCTAGTGTAAAGATCTTGTCTACTCAGGTTACTATTCCATTGGTCACTGGTTATGAAACTTTCAGATTACCTTCGTTTAAAACCCTTGAAAACTTTCATACTCTGTTTTTTTTAAATGGCTAATAACAATATCAATGCCATTTATACTGCTGGTTCTCTGACCAAACCTCCTACTCTTCTGAGAGATGAATATCCTCAATGGAATATTAGGATGGTTAACTTCCTTGATGGGATGGACAGAGATTTAATGCGTTCTGTCACGGATGGACCATTCAAACCCATGGTTTTGGTTCTACGTGTACCCGCAACACAAACTACTGCTGAGATTCCTGCTCACATTGAACCCAAAACCACCGGGTTCACTGATGAAGAGACATTAAAAATGGAAAATGATCTAAAAGCAGTTAGACTTCTGATTATGGCCATTCCTAATGAAATATTTCAAGAACTAGATTCATGTGTTACTGCTAAAGAAATCTGGGATCAACTTCTTAATCAGCTTGAGGGTGGTATCAAAACCCAAAACAACAGAAGGACCCAATGTATAAATGAATACAACTATTTCAAGGCACTTCCTGAGGAAACCTTACAACAAACCTACAACAGATTCAATGTTTTGATAAACAAATGTATAAAGTGTGGGGTTGTTAGGTCGAAGGAAGATAACAATGTTTTGTTCCTGAAAAGTTTAAATGATGAATGGTTGAATCTGTCCATGTCTTTACAAGCTAACCAGGATCTAGATGCATGGTCTCTTACTGATGTGTATGGCACTCTGGCCGCACAAGAGAAGGATGTTGTCAAGCAAAAAGGCAAATCCACCATTGCAGGACCTATTGCGTTAGTTTCTGAATCAAAGAAACCCACAGAAGGAAAGTCAAACAGAGAGAGTTCTAGCAGAGGCAAGAAGAAGAAGGGTAAGAAGAGTTTGGTAGCTGAAAGTGATGCTGAAGAAAACTCATCAGATGAGGATGATGATATAAATGCGTTTGCTAAATCTCTTGCATTAATCACTCAACAATTTAACAAGAGATTTGGCAACAGAGCATTCGACATAAGCGGTAGATATGAGAAAGGTGAGAACAAAGTTTATGCTGCGCCCCCACAACAGAACCAACACAACAGAGCTCCGACTATTCAGAGACAACAACCACAACAGAAGTTAAATGCTCCTGCTCCACAGAAGGCTGATGCTGCCAAACCCATCAATCAGAATGATGGACGTTGCTTTAGATGTGGCAAACCTGGCCATTTCCTGCTAATTGTAGAGGAAAACTTGTAAAAGATCAAGATTATTACAAGAATAAATACAAGTACAACTAAAGAGAAATAAGCTATGTTGCTGAGATGGAGAATTGGATCTCTGATTCATCCTCTGACAATGAACCAGAGCAAGCCATTGTTGCTGTAGATGATGGAAGTCTGGGAGAAGTTGATTGGATGACCGGAGGAAGAATAGAAAGGTCTGAAGAAGAAGATATAGCTCATGTATTTGCCCTAACTGTAACAGAGCCAAATAACAGAGCGCTGGAGACAACCAGACCCAGTGCCAATGTACATTTCTCTGAAATCAAGTCTGACTCAGAACTTGAGATGCATGTGTCATTATTAACTGAGGAGTTTCAACTCTTAAAACAAAAGCTTTATGAGGAAAAAGAGTTAAGAAAGCTAGCTCAGAAGGATCTGTCCTTCTACAAGAGAGAGAAAACTCTCTTGGAACAGGAAAAGGAAGAAATATCCAAAGAGAAATCTGAGCTAGATGTCTTACAACAAAAGAAAGAAAGCACATTTTCAAAAAGGGTTAAAGATTTTGAAGATATTTTGAAACAAAAAGCTGAAGAAGTTGCTAAATCTGAAAATGAACGATTAAACTCTGTTGCTTTAAAAGACTATTTTCAAAGAGAACAGGAAATTTTACATCAATCCCTGCAGAAAAAGGAGATTTTAATCAAAAAATACCAGGATGTACAGAATGTGTATACCAAGATCAATTCTCAAGAGGACAAGCAAGGTCTAGGTTTTAATTACATTGTTCCATACAAAAGAAGGATAAAGGCATCTTATCCCTTTGCCTTCTTGTAATACCCCGGGTAAGTTCGTTAGTTAAATGTTAGTTCCATTAAATTTTTGTTAACTTTAAAATGTGAAGTTAAAGGTAAGTTTGGGTAGATTTATAAGTAAAGGGTGTTTTTGGTCATTAAGGAATAACTTAAGGACTTAAATGGTAAATTGGATTAGTTATTACCCTTAATTCAATTAGATATTTCTCAAATTCAGTATTATCCAGAAAAGTAGCTTAGTGTGTGTGTGTTTGGAAGAAAAGAAGAAAGGAAGAAAAGGTAGGTTAAGGCATCAATTGGTGCACTTGGAACTGAATTCAGGTATGTTTTCTTTACAGTTTATGTGTGTAATTGCTATTAGGTAGTTTCTATCGGATTGGAATAGTCAATTTCATATCTGTTAATGATTCAGCCGGTTTTCTGGGTAAAAAGCACCAAACCGACAGAGGTTTTCGGACACCATGAATGTGTCCGGGTAAGTTGTGGGTGGTGTCCCGTTCATGCTCTACAGGTGTCCGGACGGGCTTTTTTTCCGGGTAAGTTCCTTTTTTTCTATGGTTTCCGGATAGAATTGGTTACCGGATGGTATCCGAATTACTTTGATGTCCGGATGACGTCCGGATTCTTTAGGTTGTCCGGAAAAGTCATGTTGTCCGGAAAAGTTGTGTTGTCCGGATAAATTGAGGTATCCGGATACTTTAGCTGTTTGGTCATTTTTGAGAGGATTGATGTTGTTAGTTGTCTAGGAACACTGTGTTTATTGAACTATTGGATAGAGTATGAATGAGGACTGGTTGTGCTGTTGATTTGATTTAAGTCGGGTTTGGGGAAGACAATTGAGGATAAGAGTTAGATAGAGCTATCTAGATTTCTTAGCTTAGCAAGTCTTATGTGATCAATGTGGTAAAGAAATACTTGTATTTGATTGTTTCAGAACCTGTGAATTTGGATTGAAAGCTGGATCGTTTTCAGAAGAGCTAAAGAGCATTTTGATAAAGCAAACAGGTGAGTTTTACTTCAAAATGTTTTTAAACTGGAATACATATATGTGTAGATTGAAAAGGTGATAGATAATGTGATTAGATGTTCATAAATGACAATATGATATATTGAGATATATATTGTATTTATATGTGCATTACACTACACGAGTATATGTTAGCCGAAACTCTAGCCGACGGTGTTTGCTGTAGTTGTTGTACAGCGGTGTTGCTGTAGTTGTTGTACATCGGTGTTAGCTGTAGTTGTTGTACAGCGGATTAGTTGGCTTGCAACCAACTAACATGGCCAGGAGAAATGAGAACGAGAAAGAGGATGAGTTGAACACAGTGGACGAGTCTTGATTGGTATTTAATTACGTGTAATATATGCGTGTTTATATAATGGATTTTATATAAATGGATTTTATAATGATTGTGAAATGAAAGCGATTTTCTCACTTAGACCGCTAGGTCTAACCCTCATTTTGTTTTAAAAATATGTATTCCAGGTGATGGATCGGGTAAGAGCAAATGAATAGAGTAATGGATGGATAGCTTTTGTGAAGACTTTTATAATGAAGATCATGAAGTGTTTTGTACTTTTGGCTTTGTTGTTAGTCATAATGTAAATTATTTAGTCAAAAAGTTTGTACTGAAATTCTTATTATGTTTAGTAAGACTATGGGACCGAATATGAAATATGATGTATCTTTTTGAGGTGAAATGTATGTTATTTGTATATATGGAAACCGGGATGTTACAAATGGTATCAGAGCCCTAGTTTAAGGGATTTAGGTATTAGTATCTGTACCTAGACTTAAACTGCATGTGAAGTAGGATGTCCCTATTATTGTAGAACCTTGGGATGTTAAATATAAAAAGGTAGAAGGAACATCATGTAAGGTAATTTCATTATTACACCTGGCCAGTGTAATTGTGATCTTACAGGTACATGTTTGAACTGAAATACCATGTTATATGGGGTATGTGCTTATATGTATATTAACCTTGTCTGAATCAACAGAATGGCAAGTGGTACTAGACAAACGAATCGGGAAGGAGGAGGAAATCCGAATAGAACGAACCCAACAGCCGGAGGAAGGGGAAGAGGGGGAGAAAGAGGTATAGGTAGAGCTGGAGGCAGAGTCCAGGGGCACGACACAGAATTTGTTACAAGAGATGACTTAGCAGCGGAAATGGGAAGAATACAAGCCAATATCCAAGCTATGTTCAACCAAACTCATAATACTGAAACAGATAGACCAGATCCTTGACATGAATAAGAGATGCCTATTACTCCTACTGTCGAACAAGAAATGAGAAAGTGTGATTATAAAATGTTTCTATGTTGTAAGCCTCCTACTTACTCAGTAGACCGGAACCAAGAGAAAGCGATGAGATGGCTGAAGGAAATAGAAGCTATCTTCAAAACAAGTAAGTGTGCTGAGGAAGACAGAGTACTTTTTGGAACCGCGATGTTGAAGGGCGATGCTTTATACTGGTGGGAAGCTCATATGTCATCAGGAGAGCCTGGCATATACTCTACCTTTTCTTGGGAGGAATTTGTTATAGCTTTCAGGAAACAATTTTGTCCTCATGCAGCGATTAAACACATGGAAAGAGAATTCATGAACTTACAGCAAGGGAACTTATCAGTTCGGGACTACACCACTAGTTTTCTAGAAAAATCTCGATTCACGGAATACTACGTTACCACGGAGGCAATGAAGACGGAAAGGTTTATCTTTGGGTTAAATTCAGATGTCAGAAAGCTAGTAACTGCAAAAGGACCCGTTACCTTCTCAGCCGTAGTAGATGCCACGGAAGATGTGGAGCGAGATAATAGGAGGGATGCTGGTGATAAAGGTATGGGGAAGAGAAAGTGGGAAGGACCACAGTATGACCCGAAGAAGTCCAGGTTTCAGAGATACGATAACCGCCCGCCGTTTCGACCAACAGAAAAACCTTGTTCGAAGTGCAACCGTGTTCACCAAGGAAATTGTCAAGCTGACCCTCGGATTTGTTATAAGTGTGGGAAGACCGGGCATATTGCTAAAAACTGTCCAGTACCGCGACTTTGTTTCTTGTGTAATTCTCCGGATCACATTCAGTCGGATTGTCCGCGGGGAAGAATACAGCAGGGTGGTACTTCAGGGAGACCAGCGATTGTTAGACCAGTAGTGCCAAGACTAGAACCACCAAGAACAAGGGGTCGTACATTTCAGATGACAGCAAAAGAAGCGGAGGAAACCCCGGATGTGGTTACAGGTACATTTTTCATAAACTCTACACGTGCTAAAGTGTTATTTGACTCCGGTGCAAACCGATCGTTTGTGTCTCCTTCATTTGCTGCTTATATGCATTTAAACCCTTAAGTATTAGATCATGCTTTGATGGTAGATACAGCAAATGCTAAACAAGTGTCGGTTAATGAAGTTTTTGATAAGTATGTGATAAATATCGAGGGATGCGAAGTACCTATAGAATTATTCCATATAGCCTTGATCGAGTTTGATGTGGTAGTGGGAATGGATTGGTTAGCTGAGAATCAAGCTAACATAGTTTGTGATAATAAAATAATTAATGTTGTCTTACCTGAGAGAGGACCGGTAGTGATTTATGGTGATCGTAGCAATCATCAGTCTTGCCTTATATCTATGATAAAAGCCCGCAAGTGTGTTAATAAGGGTTGCCAGATTTACTTAGCTTATGTGATAGATATTAAGTCAGAAAAGAATAAGTTGGAAGATATTCCGATTGTTAGTGAATTTCCTGAAGTGTTCCCTGAAGACTTGAATAGTCTTCCGCCCGTTAGACAAGTAGAGTTTGGTATAGATCTGATTCCTGGAGCCGCTCCTATTGCCCGTGCACCGTATCGTCTGGCACATCCAGAGATGAAAGAGATGATTACACAACTACAAGACCTATCCGACAAAGGCTTCATCAGACCTAGTTCTTCGTCGTGGGGAGCACCAGTTTTGTTTGTGAAAAAGAAAGATGGTTCGATGAGAATGTGTATCGACTACCGGGAACTGAATAAGCGCACGATCAAGAACAAGTATCCGCTTCCTAGAATTGATGACCTCTTTGATCAACTAGTTGGAGCTTGCTATTTCTCCAAGATTGATTTGAGATCTGGTTACCATCAGCTGAAGGTGAAAGAAGAAGATGTTCTGAAAACTGCTTTTCGCACAAGGTATGGTCATTATGAATTCTTAGTGATGCCGTTTGGATTGACGAACGCTCCAGTTGCTTTTATGGATTTAATGAATCGGGTAAGTAAGCTGTATCTCGATAAATTTGTAATTGTATTTATCGATGATACTTATCTATTCCCGATCCAAAGAAGAGCACGCACAACATCTTCGTTTGATTCTGGAGTTGCTGAAGAAAGAAAAGTTGTACGCTAAGTTCTCTAAATGTGAATTCTGGTTACGAGAAGTTCAGTTTCTGGGGCACGTAGTTTCTGAAAAAGGCATTCAAGTCGATCCGATGAAGGTAGAAGCGATTGAAAAGTGGGAACCGCCGAGAACGCCAACCGAAGTACGTAGTTTTCTGGGTCTAGCCGGCTACTATCGAAAGTTTATAAAAGACTTCTCTCCTATCGCGACGCCTTTGACTAAGCTGACTCGAAAGAATCTAAAGTTCGAATGGAAAGCAGAATATGATGGAGCATCCGAATCCTGAAAGAGAAATTCTGTAGCGAGCCGATACTAGCATTACCTGAAGGTTCTGAAGACTTTGTTGTTACAGTGATGCTTCCAAACTGGGATTGGGATGTGTACTTATGCAGCGTGGAAAGGTTATTGCTTATGGTTCTCGTCAATTGAAAGATCATGAAAGACAGTACCCTACGCACGACATGGAGCTTGCAGTAGTTGTCTTCGCATTGAAGATTTGGAGACATTATCTTTACGGTTCTAAATGTCAAATCATTACCGATCATAAGAGTCTCCAACATCTTTTTGACCAGAAGGAATTAAATATGAGACAAAGACGATGGCTAGAACTGGTGAATGATTACGACTGCGAAATTCTTTATCATCCGGGAAAGGCAAACGTGGTAGCTGATGCACTGATTCGTCAAGAAAGAAGCGGGACAATAAAAGCCATTGCACTACGAGCTAAACTCCTACCCAACATCTTTGACGAATTGCTGAAATGCCAATTGGAAGCCTATCAGGAAGAACAATTGAAATCAGAACGGTTAGTGGGGTTATCAGTATTACTAGTAAAAGATGACCGTGGGTTATTGTGTATGGGAAACAGAACTTGGGTGCCTCGTTTGGGTGGTTTACATGATCGTGTACTACAAGAAGCTCATCAATCTCGATTCTCTATTCACCTAGGTACGAATAAGATGTACAAAGACCTAAAACAATTCTATTGGTGGCCGGGAATAAAAAGAAGCATTGCTCAGTATGTGGAAGGTTGTACTACTTGTAAGAAGGTAAAGATTGAACATCAGAAGCCGTTCGGGCAATTGCAACGTTTAGAAATACCTATGTGGAAATGGGATCAGATTACTACAGATTTCATCACGGAGCTACCAAGAACCCCGAAGGGATTTGATGTTATTTGGGTGATTGTTGACAGATTAACGAAGTCTGCTCACTTCTTACCGATAAAGGAAACTGATTCGATGGAACGTTTAGCCAAATTGTACATTGACGAAATAGTAACTCGACATGGAGTTCCAATCTTGATCATTTCAGACCGGGATAGCCGTTTTACTTCAACATTCTGCAAAAGTTTCCAAAAGGAGATGGGGACGCAGATAAAGTTAAGTACAACTTATCATCCTCAAACTGACGGTCAGAGTGAACGAACGATTCAGACATTAGAAGATATGCTCCGGGCTTGCATTGTTGACTTTGGGGGATCGTGGGATAAGCATTTGCCGTTGATCGAATTTGCCTACAACAACAGTTACCATTCCAGCATACAAGCGGCACCGTTTGAAGTTCTGTATGGTAGAAAATGTCGAACGCCTTTGTGTTGGAATGAAGTGGGGGAGAAACAGTTAGCAGGGCCAGATATAGTTCAGTTAACCACGGATAAGGTTACTCAGATTCGAGAAAGATTGAAAGTGGCTCAAGACAGACAGAAAAGCTACGCCGACTGACACCGGAAACCATTAGAGTTCCAAGTTGGAGATTTTGTAATGTTAAAAGTCTCACCTTGGAAAGGGGTTATTCGATTTGGGAAGCAGGGTAAACTTAGTCCAAGGTATATCGGGCCGTTTGCAATTACATAAAGGATTGGAGAAGTGGCTTATAGGTTGGATCTTCCGCCAGAGTTAAGCAGGATTCACAACGCGTTTCACGTATCGAATTTTCGAAAGTGTTTAGTTACGCCAGACCAGGCAGTTTCTCTACCAGATATACAAGTTGATGAAAAGCTGAATTATATGGAGGAACCTGAAGCCATTATTGATCATAAAGTCAAAGTTTTGCGGAACAAGGAGATCAGACAAGTGAAAGTTCAGTGGAAACGTCATAGGGGTCAGGATGCTACATGGGAATCAGAATTAAAAATGAGAACTGAGTACCCGTACCTTTTTGCCTAATCAAATTCCGGGACGGAATTCTTTTAAGGGGGGGATGATGTAATACCCGGGTAAGTTCGTTAGTTAAATGTTAGTTCCATTAATTTTTTGTTAACTTTAAAATGTGAAGTTAAAGGTAAGTTTGGGTAGATTTATAAGTAAAGGGTGTTTTTGGTCATTAAGGAATAACTTAAGGACTAAAATGGTAAATTGGATTAGATATTACCCTTAATGGAATTAGATATTTCTTAAA
This sequence comes from Saussurea involucrata, assembly GCA_033807775.1. Classification (NCBI taxonomy): domain Eukaryota; kingdom Viridiplantae; phylum Streptophyta; class Magnoliopsida; order Asterales; family Asteraceae; genus Saussurea; species Saussurea involucrata. Next base: position 11,716,994 of record CM066326.1, read on the forward strand.
TTCAGTATTATCCAGAAAAGTAGCTTAGCTTAGTGTGTGTGTTTTGGAAGAAAAGAAGAAAAGAAGAAAAGCTAGGTTAAGGCATCAATTGGTGCACTTGGAACTTAATTCAGGTATGTTTTCTTTACAGTTTATGTGTGTAATTGCTATTAGGTAGTTTCTATCGGATTGGAATAGTCAATTTCATATCTGTTAATGATTCAGCCGGTTTTCTGGGTAAAAAGCACCAAACCGACAGAGGTTTCCGGACACCATGAATGTGTCCGGGTGGTTTTAGGGGTAGTGTCCGGGTAAGTTGTGGGTGGTGTCCGGTTCATGCTCTACAGGTGTCCGGACGGGGTTTTTATCCGGGTAAGTTCCTTTTTTCTATGGTTTTTGGATAGAATTGGATACCAGATGGTATCCGGATTACTTTGATGTCCGGATGACGTCCGGATTGTTTAGGTTGTCCAGAAAAGTCATGTTGTCCGGAAAAGTTGTGTTGTCCGGATAAATTGAGGTATCCGGATACTTTAGCTGTTTGGTCATTTTTGAGAGGATTGATGCTGTTAGTTGTCTAGGAACACTGTGTTTATTGAACTATTGGATAGAGTATGAATGAGGAATGGTTGTGCTGTTGATTTGACTTAAGTCGGGTTTGGGGAAGACAATTGAGGATAAGAGTTAGATAGAGCTATCTAGATTTCTTAGCTTAGCAAGTCTTATGTGATCAATGTGGTAAAGAAATACTTGTATCTGATTGTTTCAGAACCTGTGAATTTGGATTGAAAGCTGGATCGTTTTCAGAAGAGCTAAAGAGCATTTTGATAAAGCAAACAGGTGAGTTTTACTTCAAAATGTTTTTAAACTGGAATACATATACGTGTAGATTGAAAAGGTGATAGATAATGTGATTAAGTGTTCGTAAATGACAATATGATATATTGAGATATATATTGTATTTACATGTGCATTACACTACACGAGTATATGTTAGCCGAAACTCTAGCCGGCGGTGTTTGCTATAGTTGTTGTACTGCAGTGTTGTTGTAGTTGTTGTTGTAACGACCCGGTTTCCAAAACATACAACAAATAACATACAACGCATAACTTCATTACATTCATAATAAAAGATACATCACAAACCAAGTACGGTCTCAATAGTCTTGACATTACAAAATATATATAAGCTTCCTAATCAACATCCATCAAAAGCTTCCTACACTTCATCCTCTCTTGCCGATCCTTAACCTGGAAAACATATTTTTGAAAACAAAATGAGGGTTAGACCAAACGGGTCTAGTGAGTTAGTTCCGGTCCTTTCCAAAATCATTTTAAAACTCTTTTCACATAATACTTTGTATCAGATTAGTTTACATAAAATCTTTCGTATAAGCACGCATATACCACACGTATATAAATACCACATTAGGACTCGTGCACCGTGTATCTCTCCTCATCTCATCTTCTTTCCCCTGGCCACATTAGTCGGTAGCAAGCCAACTAATCATCGTCACTGTACAATACAGTCGACTCCACTATAATTACATACAGCCCCGCTGCAATTACCTACAGCTCCACTGCAATTTCATGCAGCCCCGCTGTATTTCCATACAGCTCCGCCGAACAATAATTCGGCTCACCTATACTCGTTTCGTGCAATATAAACACAACATATATCTCAATATATTATCAATCACGTACACCATACATATAGGCACATTAACCACTAATTATCACATTCCCAAACCATACGTATGTATTCCAGTTGAAAATACTTTTAAAGTAAAACTCACCTCGAATTCTTAAAATACGCTTCCAAGCCTTTTCCAAAGATTCAGTCTATCAATCCCAATCCACAGAGTCTGCAAATAGATTAAATACAAATATCCCCTCACTAACTGATCACATAAAACATACTAGAAGACCAAGGACTCTAGATAACTCAAATCCTCAAAAGTGACCAAAACAGCTAAAGTATCCGGACAACCCAAACAACCCGGACAACATGACTTTTCCGGACAACCTCAGTAATCCGGACAGCAAGACTAATCCGGACAACACGATTTATCCGGACAACACAAGGAATCCGGACGCCATCCGGACTCTAAATCACCCGGAAACTCTCAAACAAATCATCCGGACACTATCAATAAACTACCCGGACACCACCCAAGAAACTACCTTCATATTATCCGGACACCTCTGACTGTTTATCCCATTTTCACCCAGAAATCGACTGAATCATTAACAGAAGTAATTCTAACTATTCTACTCCGATAGAAACATTCAGCTATCAATTATACACATAATATGTAAAGAAAACATACCTCAAACACTTCCAAATGAATCAATTTGATGCCTTTACCCCTCTTTTCTTCTTCTCCCTTTTTCTCTCAAAACACACACATACACCTACTGATTTTCTGCTGATGTGAGGATAACTTGACACCTAATCAGATATTATTAACTTAATTTACCCATCTAGCCCCTAAACTCTTCATTAAAGACTAAAACACCTTTATCTTATAAACTTATCCAAACTTACCCTAAATAGTAACTTTAAGGTTAAATAAACTTAACGGAAATGAATTTTTAACTAACGGATTTACCCGGGGTATTACAGTTGTACAATGGTGTTAGCTGTAGTTGTTGTACAGCGGATTAGTTGGCTCGCAACCAACTAACATGGCTAGGAGAAATGAGAACGAGAGAGAGGATGAGTTGAACACAGTGCGCGAGTCTTGATTGGTATTTAATTACGTGTAATATATGTGTGTTTATATAATGGATTTTATATAAATGGATTTTATAATGATTGTGAAATGAAAGGGATTTTCTCACTTAGACCGCTAGGTCTAACCCTCATTTTGTTTTAAAAATATGTATTCCAGGTGATGGATCGGGTAAGAGCAAATGAATAGAGTAATGGATTGATAGCTTTTGTGAAGACTTTTGTAATGAAGATCATGAAGTGTTTTGTACTTATGGCTTTGTTGTTAGTAATAATGTAAATTATTTAGTCAAAAAGTTTGTACTGAAATTCTTATTATTTTTAGTAAGACTATGGGACCGAATATGAAATATGATGTATCTTTTTGAGGTGAAATGTATGTTATTTGTATATATGGAAACCGGGATGTTACACTTCTCTATTGGAAAAATGCAAGAGGATGTGATCTCCGAAACTGCTGTTTTCAAAAGAGCCAAAATATCAGATTTTACAAAGGCAAAGAGACTCAGCTTAAGGAATGTCAGCTATGACTCCTTGAATCAGGAAAAGGTTACAAAACCATCTGAAAAGTTTATTCTTGATCAGGGAAGAGCTGAAATGAAGCTTACTGATTCTATCAAAAGTCTCGATCCAAAAGAAATCTTTAACTTCAACTCTTTCAAGGAACAGAAGTCTGTTGCTTCTATTGCAGAACCCTCTTGTGCTACAACACAGAGAGAACTCAATCCTGGAGCCCCAGTCTTCTCTCCATCGTCTGAAATCTTACGAACAACTTTTGAAGAGGATATTCTGAAAGTTATTGAAGAAAATGCTGCTTGTGATGCTTTAAAAGCCAAGATAAGAAAATTCAAATCCACCAAAGCTGACAACTCTGAGATACCCAAAGAGTCTAACACCTATACCAGAGCCACCAGAGACTTTCTGTGCTCTGATAGTGACTCTGACTCTGAGGTAGATGAGCAAATTTTCTGTGCTCCTAAGACTGCTTTACACAAACCTAAACAGGCAATTGTTGAATCTGGATCTCTGAAAAATGTCTCATTCTTTAAGAAACAGAACAGATTTATACCTTTGCCAAATTTGAAAAATAAGGGTATCAAAATTCTCTCTTCTAATGAGATAGAAGTGAAGAAAAGAGGGAAAGCTAAAATTATTCATGAAGACTATACCTCAGTTACATACGTCTATGATCAAGTCAAATTTACAGCAGAGCAGAAAGGAAAATGGAAAGTCAATGACCAATCTATTCCTGCACCTGTTGTAAATCAAAAGAAAAACAGTTTTGTGTCAAGAGAGTTTGCTCTGAGAAACAACAATTTCAAAAAGCCGTCACAGGACAGAATGTATGTAAAGACATCTGGTCCTAAAGTTTTTCAAAATCAAACTCCCTTCAAACAACAGTTTTTGAATAAAAACAACAATTTGCATCAACTTTCATGTTATATCAAATGCAATTGTATTCAACTTCTGTTACAATTATAGAACTGGAACCGTTGTAGAAGATCCTCCAGTCTTTGTCTGCCGACAGAAGGGCACAAAGAAGGCCATCAGAGCAGCTGAAACCCACAAGTACACAAGTGAGTCGCTGCAGTATCTCAAGAATATCATCCAGAATCTCCCAAGAGAAAAATGTCCGGATGAGCAATTCAGACTCTACATTGAACAGATTGATCGCATGCTTGACTTCCGAGGGCTAATCAAAAGATTCGAAAAAATTCTAAGGGGAGATAATTATGCATAACTGTACTATTTCTTACCCTGCATTGTAATATCTTAGAAGAATAGTACAAAGGCTAACATAGGAAAATGTTCTCTGTTCTTTTTTGTTTACATCTCTGTTTCAAATTTTTTATTTTCAATACTTAGGGGGAGATTGTTAGCCCCAAGTATCTGTAATGTAAAAGTATTGAAAATATTATCAAGTCAGAAGACCATCAGAGATACAGCAGAAGACTTTGAAGAAAAGCAACAAGAAGACCAATAGAACTCAACAGAGTTATGATGGAACCAACAGAGCTAAACAGAGCTCTGACAGAAGATCAACAGAAGAACTGTTCACAATTCGAAGACCAACAGAGCTCTGGTCTATGAGCTCTGGTGAAGTGAAGACCTCTGTGAAGCCTAAGTCTCGTAAGAAATCCTAATTGTTAGACAAGTGTCCATACTTTCCACGTATGCCCTAAAAGTAGGAGACAACACTTTCCACGTGTCATTCTAGGGTACGATAGTACACTATATTCACTTTATCAGGGCTATAAATAGAGAGGTAGTGGAACAAACGATTGTAAGCTTTTGGAAGAATAGTTTTCCACAATTGTTTAAGCACACACTCAGTAATCCCGAGCACTACCTCCGTACGATATTGTTCCCTGTGAGATTTCAGGATACACCATTGATCTTGTTCTTGGTGTTATCCATTATCAATATACGAGCAACGTTTCTTACTTGATCTTGTTATCATTATCCTGTTCTATATTTGATTCTCACTACTACAATATCATTTACTTAATCACTCACTTTAATGGCTTTATATTTAAATGCTTCCGCTGTCTATATTGTTACCATTAATGTGATGCAACGTGAATCTGGGAACCTACATTTGGTATCAGAGCTCGCTTGATTTGTTCAAATAAAGGCATCCAATCTACCAAGGTTGATTCACTGTTGTTGATTAAGTGTATGTCTCAAAGCTTCAATATACTCAGTTTTTACTATTTAAAGTTTATTACAAGTTTTTCAGAGTTTATTTAATGTCATCTTAAGCTTTCAAAGTCTAGTGTAAAGATCTTGTCTACTCAGGTTACTATTCCATTGGTCACTGGTTATCAAACTTTCAGATTACTTTCGTTTAAAACCCTTGAAAACTTTTATACTCTGTTTTTAAAAAAATGGCTAACAACAATATCAATGCCATTTATACCGCTGGTTCTCTGACCAAACCTCCTACTCTTCTGAGAGATGAATATCCTCAATGGAAGATTAGGATGGCTAACTTCCTTGATGGGATGGACAGAGATTTAATGCGTTCTATCACGGATGGACCATTCAAACCCATGGTTTTGGTTCCACGTGTACCCGCAACACAAACTACTGCTGAGATTCCTGCTCCCCTTGAACCCAAAACCACCGGGTTCACTGATGAAGAGACATTAAAAATGGAAAATGATCTAAAAGCAGTTAGACTTCTGATTATGGCCATTCCTAATGAAATATTTCAAGAACTAGATTCATGTGTTACTGCGAAAGAAATCTGGGATCAACTTCTTAATCGGCTTGAGGGTGGTATCAAAACCCAAAAGAACAGAAGGACCCAATGTATAAATGAATACAACGATTTCAAGGCACTTCCTGAGGAAACCTTACAACAAACCTACAACAGATTCAATGTTTTGATAAACAAATGTAGAAAGTGTGGGGTTGTTAGGTCGAAGGAAGATAACAATGTTTTGTTCCTGAAAGGTTTGAATGATGAATGATTGAATCTGTCTATGTCTTTACAAGCTAACCAGGATCTAGATGCATGGTCTCTTACTGATGTGTATGGCACTCTGGCCGCACAAGAGAAGGATGTTGTCAAGCAAAAAGGCAAATCCACCATTGCAGGACCTATTGCGTTAGTTTCTGAATCAAAGAAATCCACAAAAGGAAAGTCAAACAGAGAGAGTTCTAGCAGAGGAAAGAAGAAGAAGGGTAAGAAGAGTTTGGTAGCTGAAAGTGATGCTGAAGAAAACTCATCAGATGAGGATGAAGATATAAATGCGTTTGCTAAATCTCTTGCATTAATCACTCAACAATTTAACAAGAGATTTGGCAACAGAGAATTCGACAGAAGAGGTAGATATGAGAAAGATGAGAACAAAGTTTATGCTGCGCCCCCACAACAGAACCAACACAACAGAGCTCCGACAGAACAGAGACAACAACCACAACAGAAGTTCAATGCTCCTGCTCCACAGAAGGCTGATGCTGCCCAACCCATCAATCAGAATGATGGACGTTGCTTTAGATGTGGCAAACCTGGCCATTTCTCTGCTAATTGTAGAGGAAAACTTGTAAAAGATCAAGATTATTACAAGAATAAACACAAGTACAACTACAGAGAAAGAAGCTATGTTGCTGAGATGGAGAATTGGATCTCTGATTCATCCTCTGACGATGAACCAGAGCAAGCTATTGTTGTTGTGGATGATGGAACTCTGGGAGAAGTTGATTGGATGACCGGAGGAAGAATAGAAAGGTCTGAAGAAGAAGATATAGCTCATGCATTTGCCCTAACTGTAATAGAGCCAGACAAAAGAGCGCTGGAGACAACTAGACCCAGTGCCAAGGTACCTTTCTCTGAATCCAAGTTTGACTCAGAACTTGAGATGCATGTGTCATTACTAACTGAGGAGTTTCAACTCTTAAAACAAAAGCTTTCTGAGGAAAAAGAGTTAAGAAAGCTAGCTCAGAAGGATCTGTCCTTCTACCAGAGAGAGAAAACTCTCTTGGAACAGGAAAAGGAAGAAATATCCAAAGAGAAATCTGAGCTAGAAGTCTTACAACAAAAGAAAGAAAGCACATTTTCAAAAAGGGTTATAGAGTTTGAAGATATTTTGAAACAAAAAGCTGAAGAAGTTGCTAAATCTGAAAATGAACGATTAAACTCTGTTGCTTTAAAAGAATATTTTTAAAGATAAAGGGAAATTTTACATTGTTGGTTCCCGTTTTGTTTAAACAAGATTATCAGATCTATTAGTTCAAGTTTAAGTATGATGCGGAAGCGTATTTGAAGAACTAACAGATATGATAATCTTGTTTAAACAAAACGGGAACCAACAATTGGTATAAGAGCAAAGCTTGATTTTCAATATCAAGTGATCCTCGTTTGACAACATTATTGATAGATTTCATTCTGTTAAAAAGGTTTCTGTTTTCCTATTACTCTTCGACTCATTCTGATAGAAACCATTTTACCAGGTTAGAACACCATTAAACAATTCTGGATATCAGTTTTTTTTTACCCAGAAATCCTTCCAGATCTTCATATATACTTTCTGAAACCCCTGAAAAGCTCTTAAAATGACAAATACCAATAACTTTTTCACTAATGGCTCATTAACCAAACCTCCTACTCTCCTTCGAGATGAGTATCCTCAATGGAAGATAAGAATGGTTCATTTCTTTGAGGGTACTGAAAAAACTCTCAAACAATATCTTTACAATCTTCCTCCGGTCCCTATGATAACTATGCCACGTGTACCAGCTACTCCTGAATCTCCTGAAATCCCTGAATATCAAAAACCTAAGCCAAAAGAAGAATGGTCAAATGAAGATAAGGCAAAAGATGAAGTTGCACAGAAAACAAAAAGAATATTGATCATGGCTATCCCCAACGAAGTTTTTCAATCCTTAGATGCATGTGAAACAGCGCACGATCTTTGGAAAGAATTAGAAAGACAGTTGGAAGGGGGTGCTAAAACTCAGAAGAACCGAAGGGCACAATAAATAAATGAATATCATGCCTTTAGAGCCTCTGCAACAGAATCTCAGCAAACAACATACGACCGGTACAACTCTCTCATAAACAAATGCAAAAAGTCTGGCATTCACAGAACCTCGGAATAAAATAACGTCATGTTTCTAAAGAGCCTGAATGATGAGTGGCTTCAATTGTCTATGTGTTTACAAACAAACCAAGATCTAGACTCATGGACACTCTCTGATCTCTATGGAACACTAGCTGCACAAGAGCCTCAAATAGCACAGGCTAAAACAATAACCATTGCACCATACGCATTGGTTAGTAAATCAACAGAGGCTACAGAAAGACCGAGAAAAGAGAGAGCAACAGGGGAGAAGAAGAAGGAGAAGAAGAAAATGGTGATGGTTGATAGCGAAGAAGACGAGCTGATATATGAAAAAATAACTCTTGCGTCATTAGCTAAATCATTGGCTCTATTGACAAGAGAGTTCAGAGGTAACCAAATTTTGGAAATGATAGATATAGCAGAGACAACCAGAGAGATAGAAGAGATGATGGAAGAAGAGAAGAATCAAGTGACCGACAGAGGTCAGACTACAGAAATGATGACCAACAGAGGTCGAGCGACAGAAACTACAGAGGAAATGACCGACAGAGGTCAGATGACAAGGTAGGCCACACACAAGAATGCTACAAATGTGGTAAGTCTGGTCATTACGCAAACGATTGCCGAACAGATAAAGGTGGAGACCAACAGAAGTCCGACGATCGAACTGGAAACACCTCCCAAGGTTGCTTCAACTGCGGCAAGCCAGGCCATTTCGCAAAAGAATGCAGAAGTAGACAAAATCGCACACAGAAGGACTCAGCTTTTAACAAAAAGAAGGCAGAATATTAAGCACAAAAATCCCTAATGGCGAACAAAGGGCATTCTGAAGAAAATAAGGAGGACTTCGAGTCAGACTTTACCTCTGATGATGAATTCACCACCAATGCCTTGTTCTGTGGCATGGCAGAAGTCGACTCCGGCACTGACAATGAGGTATCCATTTCAAACTCTACCTCTTGTATTAAAACTGTAGATAATGATTCAATTAAACTTAACATTGAACTGATTGAACTAAAAGAAATAAATGAAAGCATTCAGGAAAGACTCACCTTTAATGAGAGAGAAGTAAGGCTTCTCACTCAAGAAAAATCAAAAAATTTTGAAGAAAAGGAAAGAGTAGAAAAATATTGGAGCAAAAATATAGATCCTTTAAAAAGGCAAATTTCTGAATTAACCTCTGCTTTAAAAATCAAAACAAAAGAGCTTTCAGTTTCTAGGAGTGAAACAACTGACATAAGAGCTCTCAAATAATACTTTCAAAAAGAGAGAGAGGTACTTTGGCAAGATCTACTCAGAAGAGAAGTTTTACTTAAAAACTATAAATATGCACAGAAGGTGTATGAGAAAGTAAACTCACAAATAGGAAGACGAGGTATAGGGTACGATGATATTACTCTAGGTGTTGAAGGCAAAAGACTTAAACATCTGTCTTCTCTGTTTGTGATAGGAAAAACAAATAAACCAATTTTTCCAAACTTACTCTCTGTAAGTAAAAGGGTTAAAATCTCTGCAGAACCTCACTTGAGGAAACATACGAAGATGATCAATGTGTGGTTTGAAAACACAGATTCATCGTCATCAACCTCTGTCGATAGAGGAATCAAACTAAAGAAATATCTGAAAACACAAGATCAGATTGGTATCTTTAAGTTTGTTAAACCAGAGACTCAAACACAGGTCGCTTTTGTCTGTATGATAGATGTCGAAAAAAAATTATCTGCAAAAGCTCCTGAGTTTAAACCCATCTTTTCAGAAGAAAAACTTAAAAGATCAATTGAAAAGGAAATTTTGGAAGTTTTGAAATCAAATGTTTTAGAAAATCTCTGTACATCTTCTATAGATCAAAATCTCGCTGAAGAGATCTCATCATAAACCTCTGCCATCTATGAAAGTTTTTCTACAGAGGAAGAAAGCTTGTACAATACATGCTCAGAAAATCCAGCCTCTGTCGAAAGAGATGACTCAACCTATGTATATGAGGACGATTCATCCTCTGACGACTCAGAGACTGATTCTAAATCAGGGATAATTCACTGTGACATAGAGGATGTTAAATTCTCCTCTGAAATTCTTAACAGAACAATTTCTCCAAAAGAGAAAATCACAGAGATACTTATCTGTCCAGATTTTCTCAAAATGTGTATACAAGTCAAAACCTCTACAGAGCTTAATAATCTGAAAAAGGCCTCTAAAAATCCTAAAAGCTCAAAATTTTCAAAACATTTAAGGTCTGAAGCTAACAAATATTTTTCCTCTGTGACAGTGAAGACATATGTTCACCACATAAGAGACTCACAGAAGGCAGGACCTAAACAAGATTTTTGCAAACCACATTCTAGTATTCATAGATCTTCTTGTAATAGGAAATCTAATGTTAAGAAAGAATGTAATGCCTTTGTGGCTCAGTTCAATGAATTCAATGAAAAGTTCAAACAAATCACGTCTCATATTAAATACTGTCATGGTTTTGATCTTATGTTCAAGTCCAGATTGCTTACTCTCCACTAAAATTCAAACTCCAAAGTCAAAACCTAGAGAGAAACAATCTGATTTTTCTACAAAAGATAAAATGTATTTCAAGAATGCTAAGGCAAACTTGAAAAATTCTAACAATATTGGACCTATATGGATATGGGTACCTAAGTCTCTGTGATTGTCTTACAGAAGCGGTTTGTGCCAATTTGGTATCTTGACTCCGGATGCTCAAGGCACATGACTGGCGACAGAAGTTTACTATCCACGTACAAAGAAACACATGATGGTGGATCTGAATACGTTGCTGCTGCTAGCTGTTGTTCTCAGGTTCTATGGATGAAGACTCAGCTAAAAGACTACGGCCACATCCTATTCAAAATGCCCATCTTCTGTGATTCCAAGAGTGCCATTGCTATCTCTGCCAATCATGTGCAACACTCAAAAACCAAGCATATCGATATAAGATACCATTTCTTGAAACATCATGTTGAATACGGTACAATCGAGATGCATTTCGTGCCCACAGAATATCAACTCGCTGACTTATTCACCAAAGCTCTAGACGAGAAAAGATTCAACTTCTTGGTGGGTAAGTTAGGAATGATTAATATGATGTGAAAATCCTCTATAAGTATAGCTTTATCTTCTGTAAATAAGTATATATTTCTATTTTTATTTTTATTTATTTAACTTATTGCTTTGATTAATTTATTTCTGTATGTAAATTCTCTAAGCAAAAATAATTCTTGGGAACACAGAGCTTCTGTGGGTCCGCTCAGATCTTTTGAAGACCCTTACAGAACCTCTGGTAAACATGACCTATGCTCAATACAAATCTTATCACTCTTTGATCCAAGCATAGATCAAGGGGGAGCAAAAGGAAAATTCATGATCTACAGAGGTGATTAGATCAAGGGGGAGCAAAAAGGGACCCTGAAATGATCTACAGAGGTAAAACTTTCAAGGGGAAGCCAAAGAAGAATGTCGATGAATCTATATCGACAGAAGTCAGACATCACTGCCGAGAAAAGAAGAACCAAAAGGTATGTCTCTCGCACAAAAGGTTTTTGAAAACAGTTTTCTAGGACACAAATTGTCAAATATGTCCTAAATATACTGTGAATAACATTTCAAAAAACAAAAGCTCAAAAAGTTTCACAAAATTCGAATTAGGAGAAATTTAAGATCATAGAGCTTCTGCCAGAAATATGCTCTGTTATCACAAATTAACCCTCTATCGATCTTTTGGAATGTTATCTCGGAAACCGAATACATACACCATGACCTACACGAACAAAACTTTTTCCATAACAGTTTTCTCGGACACCAAGTTTCAAATATGTCCGAAAAACATCTCTTAAAACAGATCAAAAATTGGATGATCAGAAAATTTAATAGAATTTTTGTTATGAGATTTTTTCTCTCATAGAGCTTCTGCTGGCCCTCATAGAGCTTCTGCAAGTTCCCCCAGAGCCACAAAACCTCTGCGAGTAAAAATTCTTAACTAAAAATCCTATTGATCCTCTCCAGTGCCTTTGCAAACGTTTTGGTTAAAGAAGAACCCACAGAAGTCATGATAACAATAAGATATATGAGAAAGGGATAAACATCAAGATTTTCAAAATCACAGAGCTTCTGTAAACCACAGAAGTTCTGTCAATCTGTTACTTGGGCATTTCTGTAGTAATAACGGTTACTTTTACTGAGAGTGAATCTCATGTGGCTAAGAACAACCCTACACGCCTAGCATTAATGGGCCGCGCACGACGTCCTGTCATCCTCTGAGATGGCCTACGTGTCCCATTTTTATTAGGCGTACATGGAACGTTTTCTGTGGAAACTTGAACCCGCCGTTCTAACTTGAGTACGGATTCCAAATTTTAATCCATCGCCATATATTTTACTCTTTCGAATTCTACCATTTTACCCTTCTATAAAAACCAAGCTTACCCTCTCATAAACTTTTTACAAACCCTCATTCTTCTCCGGCGAAACCCTGCAAAAACCTGCAAGTATCTTATTCTCATTACCAATGGCTTCATCTTCTCAAGCTATCTCCCCTGCACACTCTCCGGCGAACTCACCAGAACATTCACCTGCTCATTTTGAACATTCAGAAAACCCCCCACCTTGCCAAAAGTATTGAACTAGAAGATTCCGGCGATTCAGCAGAATTTGCTCCGACCACACATCTTCAAAACTTCATAGCAAAAGGATCATTTCGAAAAGGTACTACCAATAAAATCCAACAATTGCTATTTGGTCCCCTCACCCACTGCTTTCGGCGAAGCCCATGCCATTCTTCTAAACATAATGGAAAATCATATCCTCTTCCCTCTACTCTCAAGAACCCCAAACAAAATTCCAGTTAGATATTTGAACCAGTTTTGGCAAAGTTGCCGATTTGATAAAGATGATTCTCTTATCAAAGGGTACATTTCAAGACCTGACAAATCTGAACATCTGGAAATCAAGTTCAATAGAACAATGTTCTCACTTGAATTCAACCTACCAACAAGGGGTCTTCTTGGATTGAAGAAATATGCAGAGCAACCAACAGACGACGAGATCTGTCGTTTCGTAGAAATGCTTGGGTACAACACCCAAATGAGGAAGAGAAATGACTTCCGCAGAGGCAGATTACCACCTCTGTGGAACACCTTGTTCTCAATTCTTAATAGATGCCTGACATGGAAGATAGGCAGTATTGACCAGAGCTCACATCAGATATTAACCATCATGTATGGGGTTTACTATGATCTCCCACTGGATTACGCGACCATAATGATGCAAGAGATCATCAACACCATCGACAGAAAGAACAACACCAGAAGGGTCAAAGAGAACGATCCTAACTTTCTACCACCTCTGCAATTCCAAAGAATACTGGGAGTTTTGTTCGAACCTCTGTTGCTGATACAGAACTGGCCAATGGAAGGGCCAATTCCCAAACAGTTCCCCATGAACAAAAATACCCCCACTGATCATATAGATGGCTACACACACTGCAGACCTTTGTCAAAGAACCTTCTGAGGTATACCACGAATAAAACCCTTAAGAAAGAGTACATACGCGATCATAGAACTCCAAAACCGAGTCCTATGACACCCCCGCGTTTAGGTGTCCCCCTAGGAACAATGATTGCAGAACCTCTTTCCACTCAAGAAGAAAAAGATCACAAACTAGCAAAACACATGGCTATTCAACTTAGCTTCTTAGCCAAACGTGCAGAGCTCATGGGAAAGAAGTCCTATTCGAAATCTTCTGCCTCTACTCCAAAATCAAAGAAGAGGAAAACTGAAGAAGGCACCCCCACAAGCGCTGCAGAAGATCAACCTTCACCTCCTCGTGCCACAGAAATTGGCTCCTCTGCTCCTCCCTCTTCTCCAAAACAGAAGAAGAAAAGAAAATCGAAAACCACAGAGGAAGGGGCACCAAAACCTAAGAGGAGGAAAACCAAAAAGAAGCATGGGAAATCACTTGAAAAATTGGTTACCATAGAAGAAGAAGCAATCGCAGAAGAAAGAACTGCAGAAGAAGAAGATGCAGAAGTAGAAATGACAGAAGAGGGATATCAATCACCCTATCAATCCCCTGATCGATTTGCTCACCAAGGAAACTTAAACGATTTCCTACAGAACCCTGACATTGCCCACACTCTAAATACAGCAGGGTAGACGGCACAACCACTCGACCACCACTCCCCAGAAGAACAATACTTCTCTATTTCTGGCATTGACACACATCTGCAAGAAGATGATCATACATCCATAGATCAATCAACTGAGACACCTGTTATTCTACAGAACCCCTTCATTCAACAAGGATTGGACGTCCACAGAAGGAGTCCAAGCCCAGCTTCAGAAGAAATAGAACAAACAGAAGCTGAGTGGAATAGAGATGAAGTAACAGAGGCTTTAGAGAAAATAATAGAAAAAGGAAAAGAGGCCGAAGTTGTACAAGAAGAGGGATTTGAAACAAGGGAGATAAGAATGGAGGTCTCAGAGGTAGATTCAGATGAAGAAGAAGCTGTCTGGATACGAAAAGGTCTCTATCATCCACATGTCATGAGATTATATGGCTCTCATCAAATGTACGACTTCTTAGGCACAGAGCAAGGAACTTCAACAGAAGCTAGGGAAGAAGCACCAAGCCATCGGATAGCTACAGAAGCTGAAATGGTAGAAAATGATGTAGTGCTTGGATGCTTAACAGAGGAAGAAACAAGAAAAGATGCCTGGATTAATAGAGGCACACAACCAAAACCAACTCCCAGTGCAACCCACACATCTAACTCCGCAGGTCTAGCTGCAGAAGGAGTTATTGAAAAAGAGCAGCACAGCTCGATCTAAACCCAACCCATCCAGCCAGAAGTCACTCTTTCGACTTCTGCGCCCACAGAAACCGGGGAATCCATTCCTAGGGAGTCTCCTCAAAGAGACTCACCTATTGTTCGTGATCAATCGCCCCAGATCACACTAGAACACCCTACAGAGGAATTCGTTTCCTCTGCCACGAATGAAATAGGGCCAACACTTCTTTCAGAGAGAAGTAGTGAGCACAAAGACGAAGAGACTCTAGACAAGTCTCTGAGTCAACAGAAGAACATTCCGACACCCACCTCTGGAGTGGGATTGGACATTGTTCTTCACAGAACTTCTGTAGAGATTGAAACTCAGGTTTCCTCTCAAAGATCAGATGGAAATCCTTCCACCCCCAACTTACAAACATGGGTGAACGAAGGTGTCCCAGGAGTAGGGACTCACTCTGGAGACGAATGTGTTCCTCCAAAGGTTACACCAGGGACACAAGTATCAAGGGATGAGTTCCAAACCCTTGTCACCTCTGTGAACCAAACCATGAAAGAGTTGCAAAGCTCTTTCACATCTTTTGCAGAGAAAACATCAACGGCCTTGCTAAATCTGAACACCAAAATGGACAATCTGTCCACAGAGGTGAAAACGGCCATCACAGAGATGAAATCTTCTGCTCAAACAACTGCCACAACTACAGCCACTTCTGCTGCTAAAGATTTTGGAATAGCTGCAACATCTGCATTCAAGGAATCAGTCAAGCATTTCCTTGAACAAATGAACATGCAATCCAACAAATCACAGAGCATCACACCTGCAGAACTACAGAAGGCTCTGCAAAATGTTCAAGAAGAGGCAATGCGCAACACTACAATGATGCAGCCAAAAGACTACATGACCAGAGCACATCTAACAGAGCTCGGACAGAATGTCATAAACCAGGTCACATAAGTCATCGTCTCTTTCACTACAGCAAATGCCAACTATGTCAAAGATTTCAGAAAAAGTGTTGGCAGAATGCGTTTTAAAACAGAAGCAGAGCTTGCGACTCTATTCGGCCTCTGTGATGATGTATGCGCAAAATTAATGGCAGCAGGAGCAATATTACCAAAGAAACCCAAAGCTTCTTGAAGAGCAGAGGGTACTTCTGATAAAAGTCAGGATGATTCTGATGATGATCATCATGAGGGGGAGAATTTAAGGCAGAATGCTACGACCAGAGGATTACAAGCTCCACCAATCGCAGCAGAACCAATCAGTCAAGCCCCTCCAGAACAAACCCAAGATCAACAACAAAATCAACAAACCACAGAGACAACACCCATCTCTGTGGAATCAACTTCTGAAGAAACCAATATTCCAGAAGCTGATCAGCAAACCACAGAGGCAACAACCACCCCTGTGGTAATCAACTTGGAAGAAAGTCCTTCAACAGAATCAACAGAAAAACCCCAAACCATACCAAGAAGAAAGTCGATTGCCACCAAACCAAAAAGAGCAACGACCTCTGCTTCTTCTATTCTGAGAAAGATGCACAATACAATGACTGAACGAATGGCGCAGAGAGAAGAAGAAAGGCACAAGTTCACATTAGCTTTCAAAATGGCAAGAAAATTCGATATCCAACCTTCACCAACAAAAACCGAGCTCACATAAGAAGTCACCAAAGAACCTCCAACAGAGGTTACAGAGCAAAGAAAGCCAACAGAACCAACGCCACAAAGGTCCTCTCAAACACAAGTATCAAAACCTACAGAGGCAACCCCAATCAGTACAACAGAAGCACCAACAACCAAACCTACAGAAGCAACAGGTTATGCACCTCCAAAAGCCAAAGACATGGGCAAAGCAATACTGACAGAAGAGCCCAAGAAAAAAAAATCATTGCCCAAGCCTACAGAGAAATTGATGAAAAGCGCTTTTGATGCCTTTCAAACTCCAAAGCCTGAAGAAGAGGACTGGGCATATGGATTGAAGCCTCTGTCAGACATTCCTCTATCTGGAAGAGCTGCAGAAGTTGTTCAAAAGATGGAGAGTCTCAGAAGACAAGTACCACAACCTGGTCCAACACATGAAGAGATGGAAGAAGTGGTATACAAATACCTCTATAAACAAACCTTTCAGACCAATCACCCAACAGATCATGTGACAAATCCAAGGATCAGAGAAGAATTTGAGAACATCTTCACAAGAACAAAGCCAAGAACCAAAGCAGACGTCTTCTCAATCCACAAGATCAAAAAGGTAATCTTCTGCAGGTTCTCCTTTACAAGAACCTATCCAAGGGTCAGGTACAATCTTTACAGAGTCAGAAGAAAAGACAATTCAGAAACCACCTTCGCTGATGCTGACCTAAGAAATATCAATCCTTATGATCTACCTGACCTTCTGCAATGGACAAAGGACAACTACAACACAGAGCCAAACACCAGAGCCTATCAAGTGTTGAGAAAAGCAATGAGGGAAAAGCTTCTGATCTATAGTATGATAGATTTTCAACTGGGAAAGGATCTTGATCTCAAACATCTGAATTTACGACCACCAGAGGATCGCTGCCCACCCGACACCGTGCCCAACTCAATCATTACAGAACCAAGATTCGGGTTAGTATTTCAAAACCCACAAGGCGAAGTCAAACTATTTGTGTGCATGGACTGTCAGAAGTACGCAACTAGTACTCTGAACAAGTTCAGAGCAAGCCTTGTAAAATACAGAGAACAGAGAAAATGAATAGAGATGCTGCAGATACTTTCATCAGAGAGATTGATGCCACAATCCGCCTAAGAGAACTCTGCATCAGTTTCTACAAAGAGATCAGAAGAATCGGAAGAGACAACAGAAGCTACAACGATTTCAGAGATGCCAAAATCTGATTCTCAAACCTCAAATCTCTACAAACCAAGTCAAAGTGTATCTTTCATTGTACTCAAATGTAAAATGCCTTTGGCATATTTCTGAATGAAAGAACTTTCGAGGTATTGTTTAACCTATGTGTTATCTAACTTAGCCTAACTAAACTCAAGTTCAATTTTTTATTTTTCACTACTTAGGGGGAGATTGTTAGCTTCAATCTTCCTAATCATAGAAGTATTTAGAAGTAGTGAAAAATAGGCCAAGTGAAGAAAGACTCTTACAGAGGCTCTGCCGAACTTACCGAGAGATCAAGGTCAAGAAGCTACAGAAGCTAAAGAGGCGTCCTATAGAAGCTCTGTCATACGCGCAAAGAAGACAAAAGACTCGGAATCCGGTGAAGACTGCTCTACAAAGGACCAAACCGCAGAACCTCTGTGACACTTCACAAAGCCTCTGCGGTCTTCAACAAAGACTTCAAAGATATTTATAATATCTTGCTACTGTTTCTGAACCTGTTCATCAACTTGCATGGTAGCATGCCCTGTCCAACTTCAACGTGTCAAACTCTGATTGGATTCAATAGGGCTTAGTACATAATAGACATCTGCTGCATTAAATGCAATACAGCACGTCCAACTGTTCATGCCATCCTTCCAACTATTCATACCATCCATTATGAATAGTAGCTTATGCTTTATGGTCCCCTTAGAGTATTATATAAGGAAGACTCATGTTGAGTTATTCAAGATCGAAAAATCAAGAGATAAAAACATCACAAGAACACAAAGCTTATACACTTTGAGAGTCATACCTGTTTTAAAGCTTTGCTTACTCACTGTTCTTGAATCTGTTCTTGATATATATATATTCAGTAAACTTTGAGATATTATTTCATGTTCACTGTTTATTTATATTGTGTTCTAAATCTATCAAACATATCTGTTAGTTCTTCAAATACGCTTCCGCATCATACTTAAACTTGAACTAATAGATCTGATAATCTTGTTTAAACAAAACGGGAACCAACATACATCAATCCATGCAGAAAAAGGAGATTTTAATCAAAAAATACCAGGATGCACAGAATGTGTATACCAAGATTAATTCTCAAGAGGACAAGCAAGGTCTAGGTTTTAATGACATTGTTCCATACAAAAGAAGGATAAAGGCATCTTATCCCTTTGCCTTCTCTATTAGAAAAATGCAAGAGGATGTGATCTCCGGAACTGTTGTTTTCAAAAGAGCCAAAATATCAGATTTTACAAAGGCAAAGAGACTCAGCTTAAGGAATGTGTTAGACAACCTAAGGGGGGGGGGGGGGGTAAGGTTGTAATTTAAATCTTTTACTTTCAAAAATTATTTTATAAATAAATATAGTACAGAAACAGTATAAATAAATCAGAGTATAGAAATAATAAATAAACAACAATTATATAAACAGATATAATTTAAATGCACAGCGGAAATGTAAATAGATAAGGGAAAGAGAATACTTGACAACGATATTTTTAAAGTGGTTCACCAAACACAAAGTTGGCTAGTCCACCTCGAGAAAATAACACTTCTCGGAGATCCAATACGAAAACGTGTTCTTTACGGTAGAAACACAAACCTTAGTACAACAAACGCGAATCACTCTACTTTGAGAGATTTATGTGGATCACTCACTCTATTCAAACACTTACAAGAGGGTATAATTTTAATATGAATAATCACTCTTGAATAAGGTTTATCACTTGGATATTTTTTAGAGAGTTTGATCACTTGAGTTGTGTTGCTGATTCAACTAATCGAGAGATTTTAATCTGCTATCAACTCAAGATTTCTTACTCAAAAAAACGAGTTTTATAATTTTAACAGTTTAAATATCAAGAGAAGATGCTGCAGAGTCTTTATCAAATGCAGGGAGAGTTATTGTGAATTGGTGATCTTGAATGCTGGAGGTTGCAAGATATTTATACTGGATGAGCAACAGGGCAGAAGCATTCGCGGTATACCGGCTATCTCCCGCGGTATACCGTGCAGAGTAAAAAGTACTTGTCAGTTGTCAAAGAGAAGGTCAACCCTGCAAAGAACAAACGGTAATGGTACCCGCGGTATACCGCGTTGCACACGGCGGTATACCGCCTGACAGTCGTACAAAAGGGCAGTGGCGCTGGATGGCTTCTTTCGGCTGAACACTCTTTTGCATTTAATGATGAATAGTAGCAATATGATGTGATTTAATAAAATAACATATATATATATATATCATGCGATTTATATATATATTTAATATAGAAAAAAATATATGTATTATATATATATTTGATTCAAATATATTTATATAGATACGAAATATCCATGTGATAAAATATTTTAGGGTGTTTATCATTTTAAAATAAAATGACGAAACTCTTCAGACTTGGATTCTTCAGATAAAATTTATCGAGATCATTTAAATATCTGCACACTCAGATAAAATATTAGATAACAAATAATGCGGTGTGTTTTGTAATCATCAAAATAAATATGGAGATGTGATTTTATGTGTACCAAAAATATATCACAATATTTAAGGTTGGGTACACTTGCACCAACAATCTCCCCCTTTTTGATGATGACAAACACAACGCTAAACACGAGAGCATACTCGGTTTCTCTCCCCCTTTTGTCGAAGCAAAAAGGGTTTAAGAAAGTCGCTTATGCTCCCCCTCGAAAGATGCTCCCCCTCAAAATATGAAATATTTGAGAGTTAGTATTTTTAAGGGTTATACTCAAGCATGCCTAAACCAAGTCTTAATTTAAAGAACGCTTTTTTGTTAAGGGCTTTTGTAAAAATATCGGCCAAATTATCTTCCGAATCAACCTTTTCAAGCACGATTTTGCCTTTTTGAACATTATCTCGTAAAAAGTGATGTCTCAATTCAATATGTTTTGTACGAGAGTGTAAAACGGGATTTTTACTTAAGTTTATGGCACTTGAGTTATCACACATAATTGGAATTTTGGTTAGGTGTACCTCAAAATCGGTAAGTGTGTGTTTCATCCAAAGGACTTGAGCACACGCTCTTGCGGCGGCTACATATTCCGCTTCGGTAGTAGATAACGCTACGGATTGTTGTTTCTTAGAGAACCAAGATACAAGTGAGAGTCCTATAAAGGCACATACCCCACTTGTACTTTTTCGGTCAACAATAGATCCACCAAGATCGGAATCGGCGAAACACGTTACTTCTAACTCGGGTTGCTTTGCATACCATAAGCCAAGATTAGTAGTACCTCGTAAATATCGAAAAATACGCTTGACAGCTTCATAATGAGTTTGTTTAGGTGAAGATTGAAAACGAGCACATAGACATACACTAAACATAATATCAGGTCTACTAGCAGTTAAATATAATAAACTACCAATCATACCACGATAAATCTTTTCATTAAAATCGTTTCCCTCCTCGTCACGAGATAATTGTAAGTTTGTGGTCATTGGAGTTTCAACGGGTTTGACATTTTCAAAGTTAAACTTTTTCAACATATCTTTACAATATTTAGATTGACTAATAAAAATACCAGTTTCACATTGTTTGATTTGCAATCCTAAGAAGTATTTTAACTCTCCCATCATGCTCATTTCAAACTCGCTTGTCATTTTCGCTGAAAATTCATTACACAGTTTTTCATTAGTGGAACCAAAAATAATATCATCAACATATACTTGCACAACCACAATATCATTTTGAACATATTTCACAAATAAAGTATTATCTATTTTACCCATAATATAACCACTAACAATTAAAAAGGTTTTTAATCTATCATACCACGCACGCGGAGCTTGCTTTAAACCATAAAGCGCCTTTTTCAATTTATAAACATGTGTCGGGTTTTCAAAACTTTCAAAACCGGGAGGTTGAGAAACGTATACCTCCTCATTTATAATACCATTTAAGAAAGCACTTTTAACATCCATTTGAAATAATTTAAAATCTTTAGCATTTGCAAAAGCGAGAAGCATTCGAATAGACTCCAACCTTGCAACTGGTGCAAAGGTTTCGTCATAATCTATACCTTCTTGTTGACTGTACCCCTTGGCAACTAAACGTGCCTTGTTCCGTGTGACTCCACCGTTCTCGTCTACCTTGTTACGGAAGACCCATCTTGTGCCAATAATGGTTTGACTACTAGGGCTAGGCACTAAGTCCCACACATCATTCCTAGTAAATTGGTTTAACTCTTCTTGCATGGCCAATATCCAATCCTCATCACCTAAAGCTTCATCTATGGTTTTAGGTTCTATGGTTGAGATAAAGGCATGGAAAGCACAATGGGTATGGATTTGTGATCTAGTTGTCCTTTGGTTTAGGTCACCTATAATTTGGTCTACGGGATGGCCTCGAGCGGTTCTAAGGTTAGGATCATCTACACCTTGTGGAATAAAACACGGAGGGGCATCACTAGATTCAATATTATTTGTGGAAGGTTGGGTACCTAAATCCAAGGTACTAAGTTGTTGGGCTAAGACATCTCCTTCACAAACATTGTCATTTGCTAAGGGTGCACTCGGTTTGGGAGGACTCTCGTCAAAGCTAACATTTAAGGATTCTTCTACTACCATGGTCTCCTTATTTAGGATTCTATAGGCTTTGCTATTCCAAGAATAACCTAGGAAAACTCCCTCATAGGCTTTGGGGTCAAATTTTGTTAGGTAGGATTTGGTGTTTAAAATGAAACATTTACAACCAAAAACTTTTAGGTGAGCTAGGGAAGGTTTTCTACCTCGGTAAAGTTCATAGGGTGTCTTATTTAGGATACCTCTAATTAGGACACGGTTAAGCACATAGGTCGCGGTAGCAACGGCATCACACCAAAACTTTTGGGGAACTTGATGTTCGTTTAGCATAGTTCTACTCATTTCTTGCAACGTTCGATTTTTCCTTTCAACAACCCCGTTTGACTGAGGAGTTCGAGGAGCCGAAAAGTTATGAGTTATACCATGTTTATCACAAAAGGCACCAAATTGTACATCATTATCGAATTCTCGTCCATGGTCCGTACGTATGGAAACAATCGTACAACCTTGTTGGTTTTGAATTCGTTTTCCCAAAATTTTAAACTTTTCAAAAGCCTCATTTTTATGTCTCAAAAATAAAGTCCAAGTATAACGGGAATAATCATCCACAATAACCAAAGTATAAAAATTTCCTCCAAAACTTTGAATAGCCATCGGGCCAAAAAGATCCATATGTAAAAGTTCTAAAACTCTTTGAGTAGAAATAACATTTTTTGATTTATGAGAAACGTGATGTTGTTTGCCGACACGACAAGCATCACAAAAATGATTATCAAACTTTAATTTTGGCAGGTCACTCACAAGCTCCTTATTTTTTAAGTTTTGCATTAATCTTAGATTAGCGTGACCTAAACGCCTATGCCATAAAGTAGAAACATCATTAATAGAAGATAAGCATACATTTTCAGATACAACAGTTTTACAAATATATAAATTTCCTTTTACAAAACCATTTAAAAGAACTTTGCCATTTTTTATGATTTTACAAGAATCTTCTTCGAAGACAACAGTTGTATTATTTTTACACAATTGGCGAACACTTAACAAATTAAAATGTAAATTATCAACATGATTAACATTAAGAAATTGAACATTATTGCAAGAAACTGTACCTCTACCAATTATATTTCCTTTGGAGTTTCCTCCAAAAATTACCTGTCCACCATCACATGACTTATATGATGAAAAGAGATTATTGTTTCCGGTCATGTGACGTGTGCAACCACTATCGAGTATCCAGTCCATATCAAGGTCAATCTACAATAATGAAGATGTAACTTTTATGGTCCCCATTTCTCGTGGGTCCTTGACAATTAGTTTCAATGTCAACCAACATGCATATATATAAAGTCAAACAGAATATATATAATACATTAAACCATATTAATATATATATATAACACATATCAGGTAAGACAAAATATATATAATATATTAAACAACTTTAATATATAATACATCAAACACAAATATATATATAACATATTAAACAAACACCATATATATATATATATATATATATGTAATACGTATATATATAAACAAACAGTACATAGCAATATATATTACTTATATATATAATATATACAACAAATTATATTTTAAACTATATATATATATAACATATATACATAACACATTTAAAACCATAAACGCATACCACCGGGATTATCATTACTAAACATTCCTTTTGGAATCCATTTATTTACCATTTTAATTTTGCGATTATATTTATCATACACATAAAAACAAGCATTTACATTCGCATTATTATTGGGTTTTGAATATTTATCATGATACATGCGAGCATACGGTTTTCTCGGTATATAATTTGCATTATTCATTTTACGCACATACGGAGGTTTTTGCACATATTGATTTCTTGTATTTACTTTAGGTGATTCATAAAATCTTTTGATGGGTTTACATGAACATTTATCAACACAAGTATTGGAACCAATGCCTTTTCTACATTTTATACGGTTAGGCATATTTAGCATGTTAAAGACTTTCTCATTACTACTTTGAAAAGCTTTTGCTAATAAATCATCCTTTTCATACGCATCACATTTTGCTTTTAAACATGCAATCTCATTCTCAAGAATATCACATTTTGTACAAATAATATTTTCATGTGATTTTTTATTTAAGCATGCAATTTCTTTATTTAAAGCATCACAAGATTTACAAAAATCTTTTTCTCCTAATTTAGTTTCTAATTTAGCAATTATATCCATATCATTTTCAGATTTTTGTTTAACATTATTTATTTCCTTTTTACATGCATTTACAGTTTCTTTTAACATAGCATTCTCATCTTGGTAACGATTTGCAAGAGCGGCCATTTTATGAAAAGATTCATATAATTCTTCAAGATTATTTTCATTATCACTTTCATAATCACTATCGTAATTCGAGTAAGAAGATTTTACCTCGTCGTCGCTTTCGGCCATAAGACAAATGGCTTGATAGTCATCTTCTTCTTCACTCTCGCTCCACGCGCCTCCAATGAAGGCTTTCTCCTTCTTCTTTTGGAACTTGTTCTTTTTCGGACATTCATTGGCGTAGTGGTCTTTGTCACCACATGAGTAGCAAAAGCCTCTCTTTGGCTTAGCTTTATCGTCTTCACTCGAGTCGCCATTTTTCTTAACTTTTTCGTCTCGTTTATGGAACTTACGACTTCGATTTTCACCACCACGACGGTAGTTACCGTTTCTTTGAAATCTGCCATTGTTAGAAAATTTATTATTATTATTAAGAAATTTGGAAAAGTTTCTTACCAACATGGCGACTTCATCGAGAGTTTCGGATGGATCTTTCGAGGAGCTAGCTTTCTCCTTTTTCTTCTCGACTTTTGGTGTTGAGGCATTGAGAGCGATTGACTTCTTTTTAACTTGCTCCCGATCTTTGTTTCTTTTAAGTGCAATTTCATGCACTTTAAGATTACCGATCAAGTCATCTATCTTCATTATGGAAAGGTCACGGGAGTCTTCTAAAGATGTTATCTTTTGCATCCACTCCGAAGGAAGGGCTCGTAGGA
Source organism: Saussurea involucrata (assembly GCA_033807775.1). NCBI lineage: Eukaryota > Viridiplantae > Streptophyta > Magnoliopsida > Asterales > Asteraceae > Saussurea > Saussurea involucrata. The sequence continues at coordinate 11,742,511 of CM066326.1, forward strand.
TTTTCCTTATATAGTCCTCGTTAGGATAAGTGCGATCCAAACCTTTCAAAGTAGTCACAATAAGGTTAAATCTTTTAAACATTGAGTCAATTGACTCATCTTGTTTCATTTCGAATAGTTCATAATCGTGAACTAAAATATTCACTTTACTAGATTTAACCTCCGTGTTTCCACGATGAGTATTATTTAAACTTTCCCATATTTGATTTGCAGTTTTATATGTATATACTCTTTCAATTTCATCAGTTGTTAAAGCAGCATATAATATATTCTTAGCTTCAAAGTTTAAACAAAAATGAGTTTCATCAGAAGTAGTCCATTCATCTATAGGTTTATCAATATAAACATCATCTTTCACAATGGTGGGTTTAAAATTCCCTTTTTCTATAATATTCCAAATCTTTTGATTTTTGCCACGCACGTGACATTCAAATAGCTCGGCCCAAATGCCAAACTTTTCAGTATCTATCAAAGGAGGTTTTGAAAACACAATATTAGTTTGTTGAGCCATTTAGAAGAATAAGAGAAATTTATGCAGAAAATTTTGAAAGACCTGCTCTGATACCAAATGTTAGACAACCTAAGGGGGGGGTAAGGTTGTAATTTAAATCTTTTACTTTCAAAAATTCTTTTATAAATAAATATAGTACAGAAACAGTATAAATAAATCAGAGTATAGAAATAATAAATAAACAACAATTATATAAACAGATATAATTTAAATGCACAGCGGAAATGTAAATAGATAAGGGAAAGAGAATACTTGACAACGATATTTTTAAAGTGGTTCACCAAACACAAAGTTGGCTAGTCCACCTCGAGAAAATAACACTTCTCGGAGATCCAATACGAAAACGTGTTCTTTACGGTAGAAACACAAACCTTAGTACAACAAACGCGAATCACTCTACTTTGAGAGATTTATGTGGATCACTCACTCTATTCAAACACTTACAAGAGGGTATAATTTTAATATGAATAATCACTCTTGAATAAGGTTTATCACTTGGATATTTTTTAGAGAGTTTGATCACTTGAGTTGTGTTGCTGATTCAACTAATCGAGAGATTTTAATCTGCTATCAACTCAAGATTTCTTACTCAAAAAAACGAGTTTTATAATTTTAACAGTTTAAATATCAAGAGAAGATGCTGCAGAGTCTTTATCAAATGCAGGGAGAGTTATTGTGAATTGGTGATCTTGAATGCTGGAGGTTGCAAGATATTTATACTGGATGAGCAACAGGGCAGAAGCATTCGCGGTATACCGGCTATCTCCCGCGGTATACCGTGCAGAGTAAAAAGTACTTGTCAGTTGTCAAAGAGAAGGTCAACCCTGCAAAGAACAAACGGTAATGGTACCCGCGGTATACCGCGTTGCACACGGCGGTATACCGCCTGACAGTCGTACAAAAGGGCAGTGGCGCTGGATGGCTTCTTTCGGCTGAACACTCTTTTGCATTTAATGATGAATAGTAGCAATATGATGTGATTTAATAAAATAACATATATATATATATATCATGCGATTTATATATATATTTAATATAGAAAAAAATATATGTATTATATATATATTTGATTCAAATATATTTATATAGATACGAAATATCCAAGTGATAAAATATTTTAGGGTGTTTATCATTTTAAAATAAAATGACGAAACTCTTCAGACTTGGATTCTTCAGATAAAATTTATCGAGATCATTTAAATATCTGCACACTCAGATAAAATATTAGATAACAAATAATGCGGTGTGTTTTGTAATCATCAAAATAAATATGGAGATGTGATTTTATGTGTACCAAAAATATATCACAATATTTAAGGCTGGGTACACTTGCACCAACAGAATGTCAACTATGACTCCTTGAACCAGGAAAAGCTTACAAAACCATCTGAAAAGTTTATTCTTGATCATGGAAGAGCTGAAATGAAGCTTACTGATTCTATCAAAAGTTCCGATCCAAAAGAAATCTTTAACTTCAATTCTTTCAAGGAACAGAAGTCTGTTGCTTCTATTGCAGAACCCTCTTGTGCTACAACACAGAGAGAACTCAATCTTGGAGCCCCAGTCTTCTCTCCATCCTCTGAAATCTTACGAACAACTTTTGAAGAGGATATTCTGAAAGTTATTGAAGAAAATGTTGCTTGTGATGCTTTAAAACCCAAGATAAGAAAATTCAAATCCACCAAAGCTGACAACTTTGAGATACCCAAAGAGTCTAACACCTATAACAGAGGCACCAGAGACTTTCTGTGCTCTGACAGTGACTCTGACTCTGAGGTAGATGAGCAAATTTTATATGCTCCTAAGACTGCTTTACACAAACCTAAACAAGAAATTGTTGAATCTGGATCTCTGAAAAATGTCTCATTCTTTAAGAAACAGAACAGATTTATACCTTTGCCAAATTTGAAAAATAAGGGTATCAAAGTTCTCTCTTCTAATGAGATAGAAGAGAAGAAAAGAGGGAAAGCTAAAATTATTCAAGAAGACTATACCTCAGTTCCATACGCCTATGATCAAGTCAAATTTACAACATAGCAGAATGGAAAATGGAAAGTCAATGACCAATCTATTCCTGCACCTGTTGTAAATCAAAAGAAAAACAGCTTTGTGTCAAGAGAGTTTGCTCCGAGAAACAACAATTTCAAAAAGCCGTCACAGGACAGAATGTATGTAAAGACATTTGGTCCTAAAGTTTTTCAAAATCAAACTCCCTTCAAACAACAGTTTTTGAATAAAAACAACAATTTGCATCAACTTTCATGTTCTATCAAATGCAATTGTATTCAACTTCTGTTACAATTATAGAACTGGAACCGTTGTAGAAGATCCTCCAGTCTTTGTCTGCCAACAGAAGGGCACAAAGAAGGCCATCAGAGCTGCTGAAAGCCACAAGTACATAAGTGAGTCGCTGCAGTATATCAAGAATATCATCCAAAATCTCCCAAGAGAAAAATGTCCGGAAGAGCAATTCAGACTCTACATTGAACAGATTGATCGCATGCTTGACTTCCGAGGGCTAATCAGAAGATTCGACAAGATTCTAAGGGGAGATAATTATGCATAATTGTACTATTTCTTACCCTGCATTGTAATATCTTAGAAGAATAGTACAAAGGCTAACAGAGGTAAATGTTCTCTGTTCTTTTTTGTTTACATCTCTGTTTCAAATTTTTTATTTTCAATACTTAGGGGGAGATTGTTAGCCCCAAGTATCTGTAATGTAAAAGTATTGAAAATATTATCAAGTCAGAAGACCATCAGAGATACAGCAAAAGACTTAGAAGAAAATCAACAAGAAGACCAACAGAACTCAACAGGGTTCTGATGGAACCAACAGAGCTCAATAGAGCTCTGACAGAAGATCAACAGAAGAACTGTTCACAATTCGAAGACCAACAGAGCTCTGGTCTATGAGCTCAGGAGAAGTGAAGACCTCTGTGAAGCCTAAGTCTCATAAGAAATCCTAAGTGTTAGACAAGTGTCTATATACTTTCCACGTATGCCCTAAAAGTAGGAGACACACTTTCCACGTGTCATTCTAGGGTACGATAGTACACTGTCTACACTTTATCAGGGCTATAAATAGAGAGGTAGTGGAACAAACGATTGTAAGCTTTTGGAAGAATAGTTTTCCACGATTGTTTAAGCACACACTGCAGTAATCCCGAGCACTACATCCGTACGATTTTGTTCCCTGTGAGATTTCAGGATACACCATTGATCTTGTTCTTGGTGTTATCCATTTTCAAAATACGAGCAGCATTTCTTACTTGATATTGTTATCATTATCCTGTTCTATATTTGATTCTCACTACTACAATATCATTTACTTAATCACTCACTTTAATGGTTTTATATTTAAATGCTTCCGCTGTCTATATTGTTACTATTAATGTGATGCAACGTGAATCTGGGTACCTACACCGTTGCATACTTCTTGTTTTGAGAAAATCGATTTTGAACAAAAAACATCAAGACGATCACTGTCACACCCCGCTAAAGCGGAAACACGAGGTATAACAGTGTAGGGTTTCATTTCAAAGGTAACACACAACACCAACCATAAGTTTAATACAATAGTATGAAATATTACAATACAACGTCTTCAACCAAAAAGTTCCAAAAAGAAAACGACGGATACAAAAATTAACAGTAGAAGTTTTAATGTTCTTGATGTTGATGTCATCAACCAAAATACACCCTACGTGCCTTCACTTACTTCTTATTCCCTGAAAAGCATGTTTAAAACGAAAAGGTCAACTACAAAGAGTTGGTGAGTTCACAGGTTTTTCATATCCAAACAGTTTTCAACCAAAGATTATTTTCGTGATTCTTTTGTCACGACAAGCTTTAAATTTAATTCTTATGAGTACACATTACAATAAATGACTTTCGCAAGATATATGATTGTTGAGCCACTACTAAGCCTCCGACAACTTACGCCCCGCGGACTACCTCAGAGGTGGTATGATGGCCACAAGAGTAGAACATTATTATCAGATAAAGTGCACCCCTACTCGTCAGTTTAAGGTGGGTTTGTCAAACCAAATAGCGCTATCCACAAATATCACCGGCTCGTTATGAGTTAATAAGTAGTGTACCTATTGGGACTTAACATTTTTATTATCACTCAACATATCTTTGTCACTTATGTAAAGTTGTACATTCATTTGTACTCATTTCTTAAATCACAAATATCCATAATTTTACTATCATGAATCATTTAGCATTTTAAAATCATAACATGCTTTTCACCCCAAACATTTAAACAAGTAAAACGGGGCTGTGAAAACTCACACCGTTGAAATAATAGTAACATGCTTTTCACCCCAAAACGTATAAAATAGTAAAAAGGGGCTGCGAAAACTCACGATGTTCCGCAAGGATGTCCAAGGGTTGCCGCACGGATGCACAGTTTCTCGATCCTAAGTCCTTCCTAAGGAGTGAAACACATCATCAGTTTCGGTCTAACTCTTATGGCTAAAGCATTGCTTAGCCCATCATGTCTTATAAAATGCCTTGATATTAGTTACTAGGTTCAAGTATTATTTTGCATTGTCGTTTATATGTTATTTATTGGTTTTAAAAAGGTTTGTAGGATTTTATTGTTACATCATTAAATTTATATGTTATACATAGTATTTAATCCTTTGTACCATGTTTTATAATTCCTTACTCACCTTGTGTTTTAATCCAAGTTAAATTTCTTATAAATTTCTTACTTATTAAGGCATCATTTATACATTCACATACCTGTATATGTTGTTTTAATTTGGTGTTTTTAACAAATTCTACAATTTATATGCTTTTTTTTTAACTTTTAATATTCCTAAAATATCTTTTTCTTGAATTAGAGCTTTTACTATTCTGCTGGCAGAAATATTTTTGGTCCACAAATGGTCTTAGGGAACTTTTGACATAGATATTTTCTGGTGATTTTGAATTAAGTATTTTCTGGAATAGTTTACTTAACCAAATTTTCATATATATTATTTTAAGGTCTTAGGGAACTTTTGACATAGATATCATGATTTTTAGAGGTGGTTAGCTATTTTAATCATTACACTTAAGTTTAAGTGTCACAGTTACCAAAACAGTCTGCACCATCTTTTTGTCAAGTCCATTTGGAGGGTCAAATCACAACATTTTTCAGTGATTCAAATTGGGTTTTAAACTTAACTCATAAAAGTATCTTCCAGAAAAATTTCATCATTTTTAGTTACATATTGAGGGAGATATGACGATTTTAAGTTAGGTCTTCCATTCTGCCAGATTCTGATTTCTTGCACACCAGTCTTGGTTTGAGTGTTTGAGACCCCAAATCTTAATATTTTTGAGTGAAACCAATTTTGTTCGATTCATAACTCATTAAAGAAATTTCCAGAAGAAAAGTCAAGAATTTTAGTGGAATATAAAGAGACTTATAACTGATTAAATTAGAGAATTTTCTCTGTCAGATTTTCTTTGCACACTTAATTTCATATGAGTAGTTGAAGGGTCAAATATTCGAGTTTTTACATGAAACCACTTGGGTTTGAAACATAACACAATAAACAAAGTTCCAGAAAAAGATTCATATCATTTGGTTAAGTATTTTTTCAATATATGGTCGGATAAAATGCATGCAAGTAATCTGCCAGAACCAAATATTGTTTATTCATGGAAAATGAGTGTTTTATCTCCATATTTTCACTCATATGGTTGGTTCTTTGATTGAACACTCATTCATCACTACTTTGACAATGTTCTTAAATAAGAAAATCTATTTTTGACCTTTAAAAACTCATGCATGAACTCACACATTTCAGATTATGACGAAAATACACATGCATGTACTTAAAACATCATCTTCTTGAGTTTTAGTTGCATGGCTTAAGGATTACCACCATTTGTTTGACATAACATGTCTTTGGTGATTAATCCACCATGAAAAGGGTCCATTAAGGTCCTATTTCCAGAAACTCAAGAAGATGAAGATAAAGTGGAAAAAAAAGAAGAAGAGATTACAAAAAAGAAAGAAGAAGATGAAGGAGAACACAAAGAGATGAGTTTTTACCCCACTATGATTGATGTATACCTTCAAGGATCTTCAAAGATGGAACCTTTTTGATGTTTTTGGGCTGATTTCGGCTGGTGATAGAGAAGGAAGAGAGTGTATTGGGTTTGAATGTAGAGAGAGAGGTTGAGAGGAAAATGAAGAGGTTTTTCTTGAGAATTTGGAAACTTAATGATGAATTGTGTTGGGTTATGAGAGGGAGGCCGGCCTTGGGGCCTTAAAATCTGGTTTATTATATATTTTTTTAAAAATAATAATTAATATTGTATAATTATACATCTTATGTAATTTATATAAAAAGATTGGTTTAAAGTAGTTTAAATCTCATTTATCTAGTAAATTTTTGGTTTATTTATTTAAGGTTTTAAAATTTACTTTTGGGTATATATATAACTATATATTTACTCCTCTTATTTTTAATATAGTTATAATTAAATGTTAACTGTTCAAATCGGCATTTTAAAGACAGCTTAAGTAGTTCCGTGCGGTAACAGGATTTTCTAAGCGTACTGTTGGAGTTCTTAGGATTCTAAACCTTAGCCATCAAACTTAAGTCATAATAAGTTATTTCTACATGTTAAGACATGTATTAAGCTATTCAGTTGCTAACCTGAGTGTTTTAGATTGACGGGTGTCACAATCACTGGTTAAATCAATCCGACACTGACAGCGATTCTGAAGATGTTGATGCTTTCATGGGCAATCATTCTCCTCCATTAGAAAAGGCAAATCTTTGTCATGTATGTGACCCTATTCATCAAAACTTAATCGAACAGATGCAACATCTTGTTCTAAGAATAGAATCTTATAAGGCATCCACTAAAGAACAACTGCTTGAAATTAACTCGTTAAAAGAAAAGCTAGATGTTCAAAAGCGCATAACTGAAAAATACAAGTCCGATAATGCTAACTTAAAAGAAAAATGCACTAATCTTTCTTTAGCACCAAAGGGCTTAAGGGCCAAGATATCTAAATTGAATCTAAAGCTTGATCAGTGTGAGAATGAGAAAGCAGAGATTATCTATCAATGCTCCTCTCTTCAAATCCAACACAAAGAGTTTGTTGCAAAAATAACTGATTTTGAAACTAAACTCCACAAAAGAGGTCAAACTGATCACACAATTCACATGAACAAACCAAAGGAATTCATGTATTTTAACAAGGAATGGGGAATTGGATACGATAACCCTCATTATTTACAAAAGGTTTTGACAATGAGACCTACTATTTATCACTTTAGTTTTATTGATCTTTACAAAGAGTATCCTCAATACAAAATCAAATGGACTGGTCCTCTCGAAAAGGAAAACGAAGAGGAATATGAGGAATAAAAATGCGCACACACCACAACGATGCAATTACCTTTTGTATATGAGCCTCTTAACTACTCCTACAAGAAAAATAAGTCTAAGTATCTTGACGGCTATAAGGTTGCTGAGCCCAAGGATTTCTCCAAAAAGGATGAGGCCCCAGCACCTGAACCAAAAACTGAGACAGACGAGTTTAAACTCTATGTTCCCCCTTTCATTTTGGAATAAAAAATAGTCGAGTTATAGGAGACACTCGAAAAGGAAATGACTGATTTTCAAACAGAAAAGCAAGCGCTTCTAACTGAGCTTGAGAAACTCAAATCCTCTAAAAGCGAATCTGTGTCGGGTGAGGGACAGGAAATCCTTCGGAATGAAATCGATCGGCTCACATCAAAACTGTCTGCTTTGCCAACAGAAGTGATGCAAGAGCAAGTGTGCAAGTTTCAACTTCAAGAGAAACTTGACCAACTCCAAAACAAAAAGATGATTTCACCCGAACCTTCCTCGGACTCGTCCGATACATCTTCGCGTAAAACTTTTATTGGAAAAACCTCTTCACGAAAAGGTAAAGAGTCTCAAGATGATTATGTTAAAAAGGATCTAAACTCTGATTTTTTTCAAAGCTTCCGCGCCAGATTCTTCTATAAACATAGACACAAAGTGTTCATCTCCTCCCTCAACCAATTCTAGTCCATCGATCCTTGATATTTATTTTTCTGAATTCATGAATTCCGATGGTAGTTCAGACGAAGAGTTCCTAAGTTTGAGTTTGACAAACCTCTTCCGAATCACACCGACTTTCTGTCTAAAGCGGTAAATCGTCCGGTCAAGTTTCTTAAAGGTGAGAGTTCTTCAAAACTAAAGACCCCGGTTGTGAACAAAGTTTCTAAACCTGATTCTATTTCACAAAACCATTCACAGCTGCGGAAAAAGACCGGTCGATCGAATGATAGAAATCCTGTCCACTCAAACTCTGTTGACCATGCCGTTAATGATTTTTCAGATAAAAATGGTCGGGCAAAACAAGGCAAACAAAAGTGGATAGCAAAAGAATCTATCAAGAACAAGTCGGACCCGAAGTCATTTAATCCTGCTTTCAATTCTAGGAATAACATTAATGATTGTGGTTTGAATCATTCGGATAATTTTGTTGTACAAAGTGTTAATTTTCCAATTAGACTTTATTCAATTCACCATTTGCAATTATCCCATGATTGTTTATGTTGTTCTACCTGTAGATTGAATGATTTCGATGATAATCGTTATGCATCTGATTGGTTTGGTTCTTATCATGTTTATAATTCTAAACCTAAACGCAAATCCCATAAGACCAAAAGGAAACCCATTTCAAAACGGGTTCCCCAGTCAGGTGTTAAACTTAACCCTCCAGAACCCATTTTCAAATGGGTACTTAAGAATCCTTAATCTTGTTTTTCCAGGATGGTCATGTGTGGTATTTAGACTCAGGATGCTCCAAGCACATGACCGGAAGGAGGGAGCTACTCACGAACTTCACAGAGAAATACTGCGGAGACGTGAGGTTTGGGAACGATGACAAGGCGCCGATTATGGGCTACGGCGATATCGTTCAAGATAAGATCACAATCAAGAAAGTATCATACATCACGGGATTGGGACACAATTTGTTCAGCATCGGCCAGTTCTACGATAAAGATCTCGAGGTCAACTTCAAAGCTAAACGGTGTAGCGTCCGCACTGAAGACGGAATGGAGCTACTTGTTGGAACTCGAAAGACCAACCTCTACACCATCGACCTCTTTGCCCTGAAGACCGATGATTCAGTCTTCCTAATGTGGAAGGCCAAGGTAAGTCCCGTAATCATCATTGATAATCAAGATTCAATATAGAATGAACATTCAAGATCGTATTCACAGCAACTGGTCATATGATTTATTAACAATCTGTGAATTACAAGACGTTATAATGAATTTCTCTAAATTCTCTCTCAATGAATTTGTCTATCAAAGTCTCTCTAAAGATCTCACAAAGTTATGCGTGAAAGTTATACGAAAGATTAGTTAGCTTACAGTTGCTAACTCTTATATATACTGTAATGAAGAGCTAAAGCTACAATATATATAAGAAACAGACTAATAGAACAATTACACGTGTCCTAATTAGTAATTGAATATAACAGAATATCCAAGTCATAAGTTCTGAACATACTTCTGAATAGGCGCCTCAGAACATTTGTCTTTATAATCAGAAGTTCTGAGTCTCCTACTCAGAACTCTGAACCTTCTAGTCCGAATGTAACTTAGAATCTTTTCGAGACTTCTCACTCAGAACATCTGAGTCTCCTACTCAGAACTTCTGAGTCTTCTGACCAAATCCCAACACTTAGAATTTTTTCAAGACTTCTCTATTCAGAAGTTCTGAGTCTTCTACTCAGAACTATGAGTCTTCAATTCAGAAACCAACACTTGTGTTTTTGACAAAACCCTAGATCTAACAATCTCCCCCTTTTTGTCAAACACACTTGTACTTTTCATCATCAATTTTTTTTTTGAGCAGGAACAATCTTCAGAGGGATATCTTCTGAATGCTTTGACAACTTCTGCTCAGAATTCTGAATAATCTGAGTTAACAACTTCTGGTCAGTCTTTAATCATCAGCAGCAACGATTTCCAAACAGATTTCTGTTACATATTGGCTTTTTCTTTGCTCCCCCATGAAATGACAATTCTTATCTTCATGTGATCAAATCAAATTTCTGTCTTTTTATGACTTTCTTCTCCCTTTTGAATCAATCAATCAGCTTTCATAAGATTTCTTTATAAGAAACAACATATCAGTTTCCTTTTCCTCTTCTCCCCCTTAAAATAACAATTTTCTCTTTCGTTGTTTCTGTACAAATCATTTTCTATTTTCTTCTCCCCCTAAAGTTTTGTAAAGCAAAATCATATCAATCTTCAAAATCTTTAGCTTTTCTCCCCCTTGATTTTCTTGGAAAAACTTTAGCGATGCTTTTTATTCGAATGAAGTCTATGCTTTTTCTCCTCCTTAATGAATAACCTTGCTCCCCCTCAAAATAAGAATTCTGGAGCAATTTGTTTTCTTCCCCTGAAAGTATGCATATATTTCATTAAAATTATTCAATTCAAATATAGTGCATTAATAAAACATTTATACAAGGAAAATAAGATTCATTGAACTACACTTGATAAGTACTAACATTTGATCATTTGAAAATTTTATAAAAGAAATCCAACTTAATGAAATTTAACAGATTTTTCAATCAAATGAAATCAAATGCATGTGTTTGGATTCAAATACAAGTCATCATTGCATATCAAGTTAAAAATGTTCTGTTTCAATCCCTTTATTAAATCTAGTTGGTGTGCTTAGCATGTGAAATATGATTAGCTTCAAGAATATGCAATTCTAAAAACATATACGAATACTTTGCTCTACTCACACTATTTATCCAAAATCAGGATTTTCACAAATTTACAGGTTTATTGCGACTTTGTATTTTCCAAAAGTTTCAAGAGATGTGTGCTCATTGGCATCTTTTAATTTTGTGCTCATTTGCATCTTTTAATTTTGTGCACACTGGCATCTTTTAATCTTGTGCACATTGGCATCTTTTAATCAAAAAGTTTAGTAAGAATAAGATACATCGTTAAACATGGCTTTCTATCTGGTTCTACAGCAGGATTTGGGTCAGCCAATCCCAGACCAGTTTGTCTTAGGTGCTAGGTGTCGAACACCCCTTAGAACTTACTTTCCCAAACCAGAATGGTCACATCGATATATCTTAAACTTATTTGCACCAGTAGAACATGGCTTTCTATCTGGTTCTATAGCAGGATTTGGGTCAGCCGATCCCAGACCAGTTGATCTTAGGGACTAGGTGACTAGCACCCCTTAAGACTTACTCTCCCAAACCAGAAAGGCCACAGGTACAAACTTTCAAACTAAATGATTATATATATATATATATGTATATATACTAGCAGTGTGCCCGTGCAATGCACGGGGTGAGCAATGTGAATTTTTTATTGCAAACAAAAAATGGAAAGTCTTCGAACATGTAACTTAGTTGACAAAGAGGTTGAGTGAGTTTGCTTAAAAACACAACAAATCAAAGTTTGGATCATACAAGAGACAACTTTGAATCCCTTTGCTAGCCTCAATCGCTAAGAAACAAAAATCTCAAAGATTTAAGCCAAGGATAATTATAAACCAAGTACATAAAAGAGCTAATTGTTGCCTTCAGTTAGCTTCTTTGCTCTTACATGGGATAATGTTATTATGTAGTAAGTTCCCTTTTTTCACCACAAACAAAAGAATGCAACTCCTGAAAATTTATGCCAATCGTCGATCTTTGTCTTTACCAAAAGAAACAAGCAATTACTAATAACTATAGCTCCAAAGCCACAATATTACAGTTAGGTTGTGCTTCGATATCCCAAATGAGGACCTGAATTAAATAAGCATGAAAGCATATATAAGGGTTTTCTACAAATAGAATTTCATATTATGTAGAACATGAGAATAGGTAGAAAACAATTTAATGTTATAAAAACATATAATTTACTTACCGGGTAAGATTTTGGTCTACCAAAACAGTATCCTACACTACAATTTTTCCAGTAAGCGCTAACCGTGGTAAGAGTCTTTACCATCACTTATTGGGGTAAGACTCTCGAACTCTCGGTCCTTGCCTTAACTCACAAATCAAATGATATATATAAATTCAAGATTAAGATTGTAGTTGTTCCTATATTTAAAGACTAACTTCAAACCACCTTTTCACCTCGTAATTAAAAAGCAATCAACATCAAATTGAATTCTATAGTTCAAATCCAAAACTTGTATCCAATTGAAATACAATAAAAATTATCACGTAAAGAACGGTATTGATCTGTAGTTAAAAACTAAGCTCGAACTTGACTTGAAACTCATGAGTAGTTAAAAACTAAGCTCGAACTCGATTGCAATTTTCTAAACTCAAACTCGAGCTCGAAATCTTTCAAAGCTCAAACCAATTTTAAACTCAAACTCAAATCAAGCTCAAACTTGAACTCGATGACTTTTTTTCGTGCGTGCAAGAATTTCCATGTAATAGCAAAAGGATTATTGTTTCAGATCCTACTCTACGTGGGATTTACGGGGTTCATTTGATTTTTTGCGGACTATGTATAAAGTATCATGAAAACCAGCAGTGTTATAATTACAGGATACGACCTTCATAAATAAACAACAATACATTCTTCTCCTAATCATAGCAATGCAAAAACGATAGGAATCATGCATTATTTCTGAGGTTATAAGGCGAAGCAAAACACCTTACTTGTTGGACTTGTACATGCAAATGAGCCTCTGAACAACAAATGTGTCTGAAATGGTTCCATACATACTTTGGTTCTTACTTGTTAGACTTGTGCACCTGCCGCAACAGAATGTAAAAATTTCATGTAACCATTAATAGAAAATTAATGAAATTGTTCATTAAAAATATGACGATACATTGTTTCAAATAATATCATGTAAAAAGACTAATAGAGTGTTCTATTTCAAAAGTGTCCTAAAAAGTTGGTAGGATGCCCAAAGCCATCCTATCAACTTATTGCAACACCTTTACTTATGATGCATAATTATTTGGTCGTATAAACCTAGGTCCTATAAAGCGGTTTTTATGACATTTAGACATTGTTGATATCGTATAAGGTTGATTTTGTTGTAGTGGACCCACCAACATATGGTCCAGTTCTTGGTTCATATTAGTTGGAAAGTTCAGTTCTTGGTTAGATTGTTGTTATTTTAACTTTTTATAAAGAGCAAGTAACATGCATTTGAGCGATTTGAATAAAAATTTATAAAGAGAATTGCACCAACAAAACCAATTATACCACAAAACTTACCGAGGAGGTTGAGGAAAACTCACTAAGCTCTCCTTAATCCATCTGCATTGTTCCTAAAATACTCAATTGTTGGAACCCAGATACACTTAATCAAGATTAACAGTCTATTAGTTGAATTTAGAGTTTAATGCGGAAGCGTATTTAAACTAACAGATATGTTTGATAGATGTTAGAACGCACATATATAACGAAAACAGTAAGGAATAAAAAGGATTTCTTGAACAGTTACTGTTATTCAATATATAATAAGAACACGAAGAACAGATTAAGAACTATTGGTGTGTGTGAGAATATAACACTCAGATATTTGACAATAACGTTTGAGAGTATTAGTGATTCCTTGTGTATTCGTTCTTAGGAAGATCTCAACATGAGACTTCCTTTTATACTACTCTTAGAAGACTATGAAGTAGGTCACTATTCCTTTTACGGCATGAATAGTGAACTGGATGGTGTGAACAGTTGTTTGAGCCATGCGCATTTAATGGAGCAGGTGTACTATTGGTAAATGCATTAAATGGCGCAGACGTCTATTTTGTACCATGCCCTATTGAGTCCACTCAGAGCTTGACACGTGTTTTGACAGTACTTTTCCATGCAAGTTGATGAACGTATCCAGTAATATCTTCCAAGTCTTCATAGCAGACCACAGAGGCTCTGTAAGGCATTACAGAGGTTCTATGGTCTGACCTTCTGTGGAGCAGTCCACTTGTTTCCGAGTTGATCTTCTTCTTGCGCACTACAGAGGTTCTATGATTACCTCTGTAGCTTCTGTGGCTTTCTGGACTTGCTCTTCTGGAAGAAGTGGCAGAGCCTCTGTGAGAGGCTTTTCTATACTTAGCCTATTTTTCACTACTTCTAAGTATTTCTATGATTAGGAAGATTGAAGCTAACAATCTCCCCCTAAGTAGTGAAAAATAAAAATTTGACTTTGAGTTTAGTTAGGCTAAGTTGGATAAGACAGAGGTTTAAACAATACCTCGAAATTTCTTTCATTTAGAAATATGCCAGAGACATTTTACATTTGAGTACAATGAAAGATAAACTTTTGACTTTGTTTGCAGAGATTGGAGGTCTGAGAATCAGATTTTGGCATCTTTGAAATCATTGTAGCTTCTGTTGTCTCTTCCAACTTTTCTGATCTCTTTGTAGAATCTGATGCAGAGTTCTCTTAGGCGAATTGTTGCGTCAATCTCTCTTATGATTGTATCTGCAGCATCTTTTTCCATTTTCTTTGAACCTCTGTATTTCACAAGGCTTGCTCTGAACTTGTTCAGAGTATTTGTTGCGTACTTCTGACAGTCCATGCATACAAATAGTTTAGTTTCGCCTTGAGGGTTTTGAAATACTAACCCAAACCGTGGTTCTATGATGATTGAGTTTGGTATGGCGTCTGGTGGGCAGCGATCCTCTGGTGGTCGTAGATCCAGATGTTTGAGACCGAGATCCTTTCCCAGCTGGAAATCTATCATGCTGTAGAGCAGAAGCTTTTCCCTCATCGCTTTTCTCAATACTTGATAGGCTCTGGTGTTTGCCTCTGTGTTGTAGTTGTCCTTTGTCCATTGCAGAAGGTCAGGTAGATCGTATGGATTGATGTTTCTTAAGTCAGCATCAGCGAAGGTAGATTCTGAATTGTTCTCTCTTCTGACTTTGTAAAGATTGTACCTGACCCTTGGATAGGTTCTTGTGAAGGAGAATCGGCAGAAGATCACCTTTTTGATCTTGTGAATTGAGAAAACATCTGCTTTGGTTCTTGGCTTTGTTCTCATGAAGATGTTCTCAAATTCTTCTCTGATCCTTGGATCTGTCACATGATCTGTTGGATAGTTTGTCTGAAAGGATTGTTTGTAGAGGTATTTGTATACCACTTCTTCCATTTCTTCATGTGTTGGACCAGGTCGTGGAATTTGTCTTCTGAGACTCTCCATCTGTTGAACAACTTCTGCAGCTCTACCAGTTAAAGGAATTTCTGACAGAGGCTTCAATCCATGTGCCCAGTCAACTTCTTCGGGTTTTGGGGTTTGAAAGGCGTCAAACGCACTCTTCATCAGTTTCTCTGTTGGCTTTGACAATGTTTTCTTCTTCTTAGGCTCTTCTGTCAGTATCCCTTTGCCTTTATCTTTTGTTGTCGTGGCAGAACCTGTTGCTTCTGTGGGATTTGAGGTTTGCACTTCTGTAGGTTTGATGGAGGTTGCCTCTGTGGATTTTGACGATTGTGACTTAGAGGACTTTTGTGGCGATGGTTCTGTTGGCTTGACTTGCTCTGTAACCTCTGTTGGAGGTTGTTTGGTGACTTCTTCTGTGAGCTCAGTTTCTGTTGATGAAGTGTTGTCATTGAATCTTCTTGCCATTCTGAAAGCTAAAGTGAACCTGTGCCTTTCTTCTTCTCTCTTCACCATACGATCACTCATTGTTGTGTGCATCCTTTTCAGAATGTCAGAAGCAGAGGTCGTTGCTCTTTTTGGTTTGGTGGCAATCGACTTTCTTCTGGGTATGGTTTGGGGTGTTTCCACAGAGGTGGGTGTTTTCTCTGTGGTTGGTTCATCTGTTTCTTCCAAAATGATTACCTCAGGGGCGGTTGTTGCCTCTGTGGCTTGCTGTTCTGCTTCTGGAGTTTTGGTTTCGTCAGGAGATGATTCCACAGAGATGGGTGTTGTCTCTGTGGTCTTTTGGGTTTGTTGTTGTCGGGTCTGTTCTGGAGGTGCTTGACTCAGAGGTTCTGCGGCTATTGGTGGACCTGTAAGTCCTCTGCTTGCAGTTTTCTCTGTAGTTTTCTCCCCCTCAGGATGATCTGATGGACCAGGATGGTCATCATCATCAGAGTCATCCTGACCCTTGTCTGATGTACCCTCTGCTCTGCAGGAAGCATCGGATTTCTTTGGCATTGTGGCTCCAGCAGCGATCAGTTTCGCGCAGACATCATCACAGAGGCCAAGAAGAGTTGCTAGCTCTGCCTCTGTTTTGAATCTCATCCTTCCTACACTTTCTCTGAAATCTTTGACGAAGTTAGCATTGGCAGTGGTGAAGGAAAGGATGACTTCTGTCACTTGATTAATCACGTTCTGCCCAAGCTCTGTCAGCTGTGCTCTTGTCATGTAGTCTTTGGGTTGCATCAGCATGGTATTTCGTATGGCTTCTTCTTGAACTTTTTGTAGGGCCTTCTGTAGATCTGCAGGAGTGATGCCCGTTGACACTGAAGTCTGTTTGTTCAATTGATCAAGGAATTTGTTGATTGAGTTCTCAATCGAAGGAGTAGTTGTTGCGGCAGAAGTGGCTGTTTCTTTGGCAGTGGTTGTTGCAGAAGACTTCATCTCTGAGATGGCGGTTTTCACCTCTGTGGACAGATCGTCCATTTTGGTGTTCAGATTCAAGAGAGCTGTAGATGTTGTCTCTGCCAAGGATTTGAAAGAGCTTTGCAACTCTTTCATTGTTTGGTTCACAGAGGTGACAAGGGTTTGGAACTCATCCCTTGATACTTGTGTTCCTTGTGTAACCTCTGGAGGAACACATTCGTCTCCAGAGTGAGTCCCTGTTCCTGGGACACCTTCGTTCACCCTTGTTTGTACGATGGGGGTGGAAGGATTTCCTTCTGATCCTTGAGAGGAAACCTGAGTTTCGTTCTCTACAGAAGTTCTGTGAAGAACAGAGTCCAAATCCACTCCAGAGGTGGGTATTGGAATGTCCTTCTGTTGACTAGGAGACTTGTCTAGGGTCTCTTCGTCTCTGTGCTTACTACTTCTCTCTGAAAGAAGGTTTGGCCTTAATGTGAGCGTGACAGAGGAAACGAATTCCTCTGTAGGGTGTTCTTGTGTGATCTGGGGCGATTGATCACGAACATTAGGTGAGTCTCTTTGAGGAGACTCCCTAGGAATGGATTCCCCGGTTTCTGTGGGCACAGAGGTTGAAAGAGTAACCTCTGGCTGGATGGGTTGGGTTAGGATCGAGCTGTGCTGCTCTTTTTCAATAACTCCTTCTGCAGCTAGACCTGCGGAGTTAGAAATGTGGGTTGCATTGGGAGTTGGGTTTGGTTGTGTGCCTTCTTCAACTTCGGCATCTTTTCTTGTTTCTTCTTCTGGTTCTGTGGAAGTTCCTTGCTCTGTGCGCAAGGAGTCATACATGTGATGAGATCCGTATAAGCTCATGACATGAGGATGATAGAGACCTTTTCGTATCCAGATAGCCTCTTCTTCATCTGAAACTACCTCTGAGATTTCTATCCCTGTTTCTGTGGTTTCTTCTACAACCGTTGCCTCTGTAACTTCAGTTGTATTCCACTCAGCTTCGGTTTGTTCTGTATCTTCTGAAGCTTGGTTTGGACTTCTTCTGTGGACGTCCAATCCTTGAATGAAAGGGTTTTGTAAAATCACAGGGGTTTCGGCTGGTTGATTTCTGGGTGTTGTGTCATCTGCTTGTAGATGTGTGTCAATGCCAGAAATGAAGAAATCTTGTTCTTCTGGAGAGTGGTGGTCGAGAGGTTGTGCCGTCCACCCTGCTGTATTAAGGGTGTTTGCAATTTCGGGGTTCTGTAGGAAATCATTCAGGTCTCCCTGGTGAGCAAATCTATCTGGAGATTGATAGGGTGATTGATATCCTTCTTCTGTCATTCCTATTTCTGCATCTTCTTCTTCTGCAGTTTCACCCTCTATGATTGCCTCTTCTGCAATGGTAACCAATTTTTTAAGTGATTTACCATGCTTCTTTTTGGTTTTCCTCCTTTTTGGTTTTGGTGCCCCTTCCTCTGTTGATTTGGATCTTTTCTTTTTCTGTTTTGTGAAAAGGGGAGGAGCAGAGGAGCCAATCTCTGTGGCATGGGGAGGTGAAGGTCTATCTTCTGCAGTGCTAGTTGATGTGCCTTCTGCAGTTTTTCTCTTCTTAGCTTTTGGAGTAGAAGCAGAGATCTTTGCTGAAGATTTCTTTCCCATTATTTCTGCGCGTTTGGCTATGAAGCTGAGTTTAATAGCCATGTGTTTTGCTAACCTGTGATCCTTTTCTGCTTGAGTGGAAAGAGGTTTTGCTATCATTGTTCCTAGGGGGACACCTAAACGCGGGGGTGTCATAGGACTCGGTTTTGGAGTTCTATGATCTCGTATATACTCTTTCTTAAGGGATAAGTTCGATGCGTAGCGCATAAGTTTCTTTGACAGAGGTCTGCAGTGTGAGTAGCCATCAGCATGATCAGTGGGGGTATTTTTGTTCATCGGGAACTGTTTGGGAGTTGGCCCTTCCATTGGCCAATTTTGGATTAGCAGCAGAGGTTCGAACAGTACTCCCAATATTCTTTGGAATTGCAGAGGTGGTAGAAAGTTGGGATCGTTCTCTTTGACCCTTTTCGAGTTGTTCTTTCTGTCGATGGTGTTTACGATCTCTTGCATCATTATGGTCGCATAATCTAGTGGAAGATCATAGTAAACCCCATACATGTTGCTCAAGATTTGATGTGAGCTCTGGTCAATACTCCCTATCTTTCCTGTCAGGCATCTGTTAAGAATAGAGAACAAGGTGTTCCACAGAGGTGGTAATCGGCCTCTGCGGAAGTCATTACTCTTCCGTAGTTGGGTGTTGTACCCAAGCATTTCCACGAATCGACAGAGCTCTTCGTCTGTTGGTTGCTCTGCATAACTTTTCAATCCCAGAAGACCCCTTGTTGGTAGGTTGAATTCAAGTGAGAACATTGTTCTGTTGAACTTGATTTCAAGATGCTCAGATTTATCAGGTCTTGAAATGTACCCTTTGATAAGAGAGTCGTCTTTATCAAATCGGCAGCTTTGCCAAAATTGGTTCAAATAACGGACTGGAATTTTGTTAGGGGTTCTTGATAGTAGAGGGAAGAGGACATGGTTTTCCATGATGTTCAGAAGTATGGCTTGGGCTTCGCCGAAAGTAGTGGGTGAGGGGACCAAATAGCAGTTGTTGGATTTGATAGGAAGAGTGGCTTCGAAATGATCCTTAGCTATGAAGTTTTGCAAGTGTGTCGTCGGAGCAAAGTCTGCGGAGTCCTCGGAATCTTGTTGTTCAATATCTCCTGCAAGGCTGGGGTTTTCAGAATGTTCTGAATGAGCAGGGGAGTTTTCCATTGAGTTCGCCGGAGAGAGTTCAGAGGATGTAGCTCGAGAAGATGAAGCCATTTGCAAGTGTTTTGCAGGGTATCGCCGGAGAAGAAGATGAGAGTTTGTAAAAAGTTTTATGAGAGGGTAAGGTTTGTTTTTATAGGATGGTAAAACGGTAGACTTCGAAAGGGTAAAATATATGGCAATGGATTAAAGTTTGGAATCCGCACTCGAGTTTGAGCGGCGGGTTCAACTTACCAAAAAAAACGTTCCATGTTTGCCCAATGAAAATGGGACACGTAGGCCATGTCAGAAGATGACAGGACGTCGTGCGCGGCCCATTAATGCTAGGCGCGTGGAGTTGTTCTTAGCCATATGAGTTTCACTCTCAGTAAAAGTAACCGTTATTGTTACAGAAATGCCCAAATTAACAAAATAGCAGAGCCTTTGTTAGTTTCCAGAAGCTCTGTGATGTTGAAAATTTTGAAGTTTAACCCTTTTCTCATATATCTCATTGTTATCATTGCTGAAGGTTCTTCTTTAAACGAAAACGTTTGTAAAGATATTGGAGAAGATCAATAGGATTTTGTCAAGAAATTTTACTCACAGAGGTTTTGTAGCTCTGATGGAACTTGCAGAAGCTCTGCAAGAGCCAGCAGAAGCTCTATGATAGAAAAAATCTTATAACTTGAATTCTATTAACTTTCTGATCACCCAATTTTTGATCTGTGTTAAGAGATGTTTTTTCGCACATTCTTGAAGGTTGGTGTCCGAGAAAACTATTTTGATAAACGTTTTGTTCGAGATAACATTCCAAAAGATCGACAGAGGGTTAATTTATGATCACAGAGCATATTTCCTGCAGAAGCTCTGTTGAGCTCAGCAGAAGCTCTATGACCTTAAATTTCTACTATTTCGAATTTTGTTAAACCTTTTGAACTTTTGATTTTTGAAATGTTATTCACAGTATATTTAGGACATATTTGACAATTCTTGTCCTAGAAAACTGTTTTCTAAAAACCTTTCGTGCGAGAGACATACCTTTTGGTTCTTCTGTTCTCGGCAGTTTTGTCTTACTTCTGTCGATGGAAAATTATCGACATTCTTCTTTGGCTTTCCTTTGAAAGATTTATCTCTGTAGATCATTTGAGGGCCCCTTTTCCTCCCCCTTGATCTAATCACTTCTGTAGATCAAGAATTTTCCTTTTGCTCCCCCTTGATCTATGCTTGGATCAGAATATGATAAGTTTTGCATAGTACATAGGTCAAGTCTATCAGAGGTTCTATGAAGGTTGTCAGAGGTTCTGAGCAAACCTTACAGAAGTTCTGTAGTTTCAAGAACTATTGAAGGTTTTAAGAATTTACATATAGAAGTAGAATCTTTCAAAACAATAATTTAAGCAATGTATTTACTTATTATTTACAGAATATAAAACTATACTTACTGAGGATTTTCACACCATGTTAATTATTCCTATCTTACCCACCAAGAAGTTGAATCTTTTCTCGTCTAGTGCTTTGGTGAATAAGTCAGCGAGTTGATATTCTGTGGGCACAAAATGCATTTCGATTGTACCGTATTCAACATGATGTTTCAAGAAGTGATACCTTATATCGATATGCTTGGTTTTTTAGTGTTGCACAGGGTTGGCAGAGATAGCAATAGCACTTTTGGAATCGCAGAAGATGGGTATTTTGAACAGAATGTGGCCGTAGTCTTTTAGCTGAGTCTTCATCCATAGAACCTGAGAACAACAGCTAGCGGCAGCAACGTATTCAGCTTCTGCAGTGGATGTGGAAACACAATTCTGCTTCTTGGAGGTCCAACTGACTAGTTTACCACCTAGGAATTGACAACTCCCAGAGGTACTCTTTCTGTTGAGCATGCATCCTCCATAGTCTGAATCTGTATAAGCTTTAAGACCAAAACCAGAGTTCTGTGGATACCAGAGACCAAGATTTTTGGTCCCTTTTAGGTATCTAAAGATTCTCTTTACGGCATCATAATGTGATTTCTTTGGATTAGCTTGATAGCGTGCACAGAGACATGTGGCATGCATAATGTCAGGTCTGCTTGCTGTTAAGTATAACAGAGATCCAATCATGCCTCTGTAGAGAGTGCATTCTACAGAGATGCCATCTGAATCTAAGAATAACTTGTTTCCAGTGGCCATTGGAGTTTTCATTGCTGAGGCATCAGAGAAGCTATACTTGGAAAGAATGTCAGAGACATATTTAGCTTGATTTATAAAAATTCCCTCTGATGATTGTTTGACTTGGAGTCCGAGGAAGAAAGTTAATTCTCCCATCATACTCATTTCAAACTCACTCTGCATGAGTTTTTCAAATCTTTTACACTCTTCTGAATTAGTAGACCCAAAAATTATGTCATCTACGTATATTTGTACAAGCATTATCTCACTACTTTTGCGTTTATAGAATAAGGTAGTATCTGTTGTACCTCTGTTGTAACCATTGACTAGAAGAAAGGTAGAAAGTCGTTCATACCATGCTCGTGGAGCCTGTTTCAGTCCATATAGAGCTTTTTCAAGGTAGTATACATGCCTTGGAAACTTTGAGCTTTCAAATCCTGGTGGCTGATTAACGTAGACCTCTTCTTGGATTTCACCGTTGAGAAAAGCTGATTTTACGTCCATCTGATAGACTTTAAAACCTCCGTGGGCTGCGAAGGCTAAGAATATTCTTATTGCTTTGAGCCGTGCGACAGGGGCAAAAGTTTCATCGTAGTCTATGCCTTCTTCATGTCTATATCCCTTTGCTACTAATCTTGCTTTGTTTCTGATGACCACTCCA
The DNA here is from genome assembly GCA_033807775.1 of Saussurea involucrata. Taxonomy (NCBI): domain Eukaryota; kingdom Viridiplantae; phylum Streptophyta; class Magnoliopsida; order Asterales; family Asteraceae; genus Saussurea; species Saussurea involucrata. The sequence goes on from CM066326.1 coordinate 11,765,142, forward strand.
TCTTCATCCTTCTTGTTTCTGTAGACCCATTTAGTCCCAATGGCCTGTTTTCCTCTTGGCAGAGGTACTAGAGTCCATACTCTGTTACGCTCAAATTGCAAAAGTTCTTCTTGCATGGCGTCTACCCAGTTTGGGTCATCTAGGGCTTCAGAAATCTTCTTTGGTTCTATCACACTAATAAAATTTGTAAAGAAACAAAAGTTAGCAGTGGCAGACCTTGTTTTTACTGCGTCAAAAGGTTCTCCGATTATTTGGCTTGGAGGATGGCTTTTTGTCCATTGAGTTGTGCGTGGAAGATGATCATCAATGTCATTCAGACTTTCTTTAGAGACTTCTTGTGTAGCCTCTGTTGTTCTTCGTGCCTTGGTAGTTGATTCTACCGTTTGTGGAATGATTGGTATGAGTGGTGGTGGAGTTTGTTCCTCTGAGGACGTATAGTCTTGGTCCTCGATTTCCTCTGTAATTGGTTCTTCTGTGGTTTGTGCAGCTTCTGTTGTCGTTTTCCTTGATGTTTCATCTTCTGTACTTTCTTCTGCTTCGGCAATTGCATCTGTAGTATTTACAGAAGAAGATGAAGCATTATTAGGACCAGTTAGAGACAAACCTGTAGGATTTTGTCCGACAGAGGATGGTTCTTCAGAAACCCTGATTGTTCCAACAGAAGGATCAATGTTTTCGTGGAGCATCTCTAAAAATAGAAGATCCAAGTCTTCTTTTGCTTGTGAGATGACAGAGGATTTCCCTTTAATTCCGAGTTCTGAACTGATTTGTTCAGAAGTCATTTGGAATGAATCATCAAAAGAAACATTGATGCTTTCTACAATCTTGTGAGACTTTGTAAGGAATGTTCTGTAGGCTTTGGAAGTGGCAGAGTATCCAATGAATTTGCCTTCATCTGCTTTTACATCAAACTTTCCTCTTGAATCACTGTCGTTTAAGACGAAGCATTTGCATCCGAATACATGGAAAAATTTGATGTTTGGCCGCCGTTTGTTAAGCAATTCGTAAGGCGTCTTGAGGTGTCTTTTCACAATGGTTGATCGATTTTGAGTATAACACGCAGTAGAAATTGCTTCTGCCCAAAAGTTCATTGATAATCTGCATGCTGACATCATAGTTCTTGCGGCTTCCACAAGTGTTCGATTTTTTCTTTCGACAACACCGTTCTGTTGTGGAGTGCGAGCTGCAGAGAAGTTCTGTGATATTCCTTCTTTTGAAAGATAGGCTTCAATGACAGAGTTTTTAAATTCTGTGCCATTGTCACTTCTTAACTTCTGTATTCTGCAATTATAAAGAACTTGGATTTTTTTCATTAGATTTATCAATATATTTGGATCATCTGATTTCTTTCTAACGAATTCAACCCATGTGAAACGCGAATACTCATCAATTAGGACAAGTATGTATTTCTTGCCACCAAGGCTCTGTATGGCAATGGGACCGCAGAGGTCGACATGAAGCATGTACAGAGGTCTAGTGCAAGATACATCTGTTTTGCCTTTGTGGGAAGCTCTTTTGAGTTTTCCCATCTCACAGGCAGAACATAAATGATCCTTATTGAATTTAACATTTGGCAAACCTTTAACTAGATCAAGTTTGACCAGTTTTTCCAATGTGTGAAAATTCAAGTGACAGAACCTGTTGTGCCATAACCAGGCTTCTTCACTTTTGCAGGCAACAAGGCAAACTTTGTCTTTGTTCTTTGAGTTGAAGTTCATTAGATATAGATCACCTATTCTTTCAGCTCGCAGAAGTTCCATACTTGTTTCTTCACTTTGTAGAGAGCAGAAAGTTCTTTTGAACAAGACATTGAATCCTGTATCACAAAGTTGACTTACACTGAGTAGGTTGTGCTTAAGGCCATCCACATATGCAACTTTGTATACAGAAACGTCTTCTTTCCTTATGACTCCATAGCCTTTTATGTGTCCTTTCTTGTTGTCTCCAAAAGTCACAGATCCACCATCTTGTGTTTCTTTGTACGTGGATAGTGCACTTCTGTCACCAGTCATGTGCCTTGAGCATCCGGAGTCTAGATACCAGATTGGCACATACTTCTTCTGCAGGACAATCACAGAGATTTAGGTACCCATATCCATATGGGTCCAATATTGTTAGAGTTTTTTAAGTTTGCCTTGGCATTCTTGAAATACATTTTGTTCTTTGCAGAAGAGTCAGATTGTTTCTTTGTGGGATTTGACTTTTGAATTGTCGTAGAGAGTAAACAGACTTGACTTGAAAAATGATTATTAAGTTTAGACATAAGATCAAAGCAATGACAGTATTGAATATGAGATGTAATTTGCTTGAACTTTTCATTGAACTTTTTAAACTCAGCCACAGAGGCATTACATTCTTTCTTTACATTATATTTCCTATTACTAGAAGATCTATGAATACTCGAATGTTGTTTGCAAAAGCTCTGTTTAGGACCTGCCTTCTGTGGGTTGCTTCTGTGGTGAACTTCTTTCATCACTGTCACAGAAGAAAAAGATTTATTAACCTTGGGTTTTGAAAATCTAGAACTTATAGGATCAATAGGGGTCTTCTGTAACATTTTAAGCTCAGCAGAGGTTTTGATATGTAGATTCAATTTTAGAAAATCTTGGCAGATTGGAATCTCTGTGAGTTTCTCTTTCGGAGAAATAGTTCTGTGAGGAACTTCAGAGGAGAATTTGACATCCTCTGTGTCACAGTGAATTATCCCTGATTTGAAATCAGTCTCTGAGTTGTCAGAGGATGAATCGTCCTCGTATACATAGGTTGAGTCAATTATTTCAATAGAGGCTGAATTTTCTGAGCATGTATCGTACGAGCTTTCTTCCTCTGTATAATAGTTTTCATAGATTGCAGAGGTTTCTAATAAGATTTCTTCAGTGAGAGTTTTATCTATAGAAGATGTACAGAAATTTTCTAAAACGCTTGATTTCCATATTTCCAAAATTTCTTTTTCAATTAAATTTTTAAAGTTTTCTTCTGAAAAAATGGGTTTAAACTCAGGAGCTTCTGCTGATAATTTCTTTTCAACGTTTATCAAACAGACAAAAGCAACCTGTGTTTGGGTCTCTGGTTTACCAAACTTGAAGATACCAATCTGATCTTGTGTTTTCAGATATTTCTTTGGTTTGATACCTCTATTGACAGAGGTTGAAGATGATGAGTCTGTGTTTTCAAACCACACGTTAATCATCTTCTTATGTTTCTTCAAGTAAGGATCCACAGAGATTTTCGCCCTTTTGCTTACAGAGATTAGATTTGGAAAATCTGGTTTGTTCGTTTTTCCAATCACAAATAAAGAGGACAGAGGTTTGTTTCTTTTGCCTTCAACACCTAGGGTGATATCATCATACCCTATACCTCGTCTTCCTATTTGTGAGTTTACTTTTTCATAAACTTTCTGTGCATCTTTATAGTTTTTAATCAAAACTTCTCTTCTGAGTAAATCTTGCCATAATACCTCTCTTTCTCTTTGAAAGTATTCTTTAAGAGCTCTTATGTCAGTAGTTTCGCTCATTGAAACTGAAAGTTCTTTTGTTTTATCTTTTAAAGTATTGGTTAATTCAGAAATTTGTTTTTTTAAAGGATCTAGAGTTTTGTTCCAATTCTTTTCTATTCTCTCTTTTTCCTCAAAAATCTTTGCTTTTTCTTGAGTGAGAAGTCGTACTTCTCTCTCATTGAAGGTGAGTCTTTTCTGAATAATTTGATTTATCTCTTTCAGTTCAATTAATTCAATGTTAATTCTAAGTGTATTATCATCTACAGAGGTAATACAAGAGTTGGAATTTGAAGTAGATACCTCAGAGTCAGTGCAGGAGTCGACTTCTGCCATGCCACAGAAGAGGGCATTGGCGGTATGTTCATCGTCAGAAGTAGAGTCTGACTGGAAGTCTTCTGTGTTCTCCTCATAATGTCCTTTTGCCATTAAGGATTTTTGAGCATAATACTCGGCTTTCTTTTTGTAGAAAGCAGAGTCCCTCTGTGGGCGATTTGATCTGCTTCTGCATTCATTCGCAAAATGGCCTGGTTTGCCGCAGTTAAAACATCCTTGAGGAGTGTTTCCTGTTCGATCATTGGACTTCTATAGGTCTCCGCCTTTCTCTGATCTACATTCATTTGCGTAGTGACCAGGTTTGCCGCATTTGTAGCATTCTTGCTGCGTGTGGCTTACCGAGTCATCTGACCTCTGTCGGTCATTTCCTCTGTAATGTCTTTCGCTTGACCTCTGTCGGCCACTCGATTCTTCTTCTCTTCTGTCATCTCTTCTGTTTTCTCTATCATATCTTTCATTTCCGGAACCTCTTCTGTTTCCTCTGAACTCTTTTGTCAATAGAGCTAAAGATTTAGCTAGTGACGCAAGAGTTATTTCTTTTTCTGCTTGCTCTTCTTCTTCACTGTCTATTATCACCATCTTCTTCTTCTCCTTCTTCTTCTCCTCTGTGGCTTTTTCATTTCTTGGTCTCTGTGCATCTTCTTTAGTTTTACTAACCAATGCATATGGTACAATGGTTAGTGTTTTAGCCTGTGCTATCTGAGGTTCTTGTGCGGCTAATGTTCCGTAAAGATCATAGAGAGTCCAGGTGTCTAGATCCTGATTTGTCTGTAGGGACATAGACAGCTGGAGCCATTCTTCATTTAGACTTTTTAAAAACATGACATTGTTTTCTTCAGAAGTTCTGTCAATGCCTGATTTTCTGCACTTGTTGATTAGAGAGTTGAATCTGTCATATGTTGTTTGCAGAGATTCTGTTGAAGAGGCTCTGAATGCATGATATTCATTGATGTACTGTGCTCTTCGGTTTTTTTGTGTTTTAGCACCTCCTTCCAACTGTCTTTCCAGTTCTTTCCACAGATCATGCGCTGTTTCACATGAATCCAAGGATTGAAAGAGTTCGTTGGGTATTGCCATAATCAATGTCCTCTTGGTTTTCTGAGCAACTTCATCTTCTGCTTTATCTTCGGTTGACCACTCCCCTTTTGGCTTTGATTTTTGATGTTCGGGGATTTCGGCAGATTCAGCAGTAGCAGGTATACGAGGTACTACTGTCATGGGAATAGGAGGAGGATTGTACAGATATTGTACTAGATTTTTTTCAGTGCCCTCGAAAAAATGGACCATTCTTATTTTCCACTGAGGATACTCATCTCGAAGGAGACTAGGAGGTTTAGTGAGAGAACCAGTAGTAAAGAAATTATTTGTATTTGTCACTTTTGAAGATTTTAGAAAGAAGGTATGACTAAAGAGTTACTTCGACGAACTTGAAGATTTTCTGAGTTTAAGCAGTTTCCAGACACAATAATATCTATCACGAATCTTGATAAGTGGATCACTTGATATTGAAAATCAAGAGAGGCTCTGATACCAATTGTTGGAACCCAGATACACTTAATCAAGATTAACAGTCTATTAGTTGAATTTAGAGTTTAATGCGGAAGCGTATTTAAACTAACGGATATGTTTGATAGATGTTAGAACGCACATATATAAAGAAAACAGTAAGGAATAAAAAGGATTTCTTGAACAGTTACTGTTATTCAATATATAATAAGAACACGAATAACAGATTAAGAATTGTTGGTGTGTGTGAGAATATAACACTCAGATATTTGACAATAACGTTTGAGAGTATTAGTGATTCCTTGTGTATTCGTTCTTAGGAAGATCTCAACATGAGACTTCCTTTTATACTACTCCTAGAAGACTATGAAGTAGGTCACTATTCCTTTTACGACATGAATAGTGAACTGGATGGTGTGAACAGTTGTTTGAGCCATGCGCATTTAATGGAGCAGATGTACTATTGGTAAATGCATTAAATGGCGCAGACGTCTATTTTGTACCATGCCCTATTGAGTCCACTAAGAGCTTGACACGTGTTTTGACAGTACTTTTCCATGCAAGTTGATGAACGTATCCAGTAATATCTTCCAAGTCTTCATAGCAGACCACAGAGGCTCTGTAAGGCATTACAGAGGTTCTATGGTCTGACCTTCTGTGGAGCAGTCCACTTGTTTCCGAGTTGATCTTCTTCTTGCGCACTACAGAGGTTCTGTGATTACCTCTGTAGCTTCTGTGGCTTTCTGGACTTGATCTTCTGGAAGAAGTGGCAGAGCCTCTGTGAGAGGCTTTTCTATACTTAGCCTATTTTTCACTACTTCTAAGTATTTCTATGATTAGGAAGATTGAAGCTAACATCAATGTTGCAGGGATGAGTCTGAAACCTGCAGAAGAGACCACCTCAATATGAAAATATCACATATATGACTAATTGCATTAACCACATAACAAAAGGACCACCGATCATTATGCTATATTCGAAAAAATCCTATAAACGCAACAAAAGCAATGCATAGAAAATATAAGACTGTTAAGGTAGTTTATACAAAGAATTCAACTTTATATCTTTAGTTTCTGATTTGTTATAACTTCAAAACCTCCTAAACCAGTTTTAAACTATATGCAAACTCCAACATATCTTAAAGTAATTGGATAAACAAGTACCCAAATCGAAAAAATTATTTGCATACCTGGGCAATCATCTAAGTAGATAACATGCCTATCGACGTGGCCTTCAAGCTACGAAACTCTAATAGGAAGATCATCGTTTGTACCAAAAAACCTTGAAAAGGACTTGAAAACGATTAATTCTGACAAATCAACTTCCTTGGTTGCTCGTTCCTAAAATTAGTAAAACAATAAACAATTTTCTTGTAACTAAAAAGTAACAGTAAACAAAAGCACAACAAAGATTTAGGGGCGTGCAAAACCCGTATAGTCCGAAATTCGAACCCGAACCGATAATAAGGTGTTTGTGCAAAACCTAAATGCCCCAAAATCTAATATATAATTTTTTTTCTCAAAATAAACGAAAAGATTGAGAAGCACAAAGAACAAAGAACAAAGTAGTTAAGCCACTAAAATGCTACCTGTTGTCCATGCAAGAAGCTGTAATATACATTCCGTTTAAATCCTGGGACAAGCTAGATATACCATGTGATCTCACCCGTATAGCTAGATATACCATCTGAAATGTTAAGAGGTGAATCTTGTTTGGCCAAAAAAAAAATGTTTGCCTCTTAATGGTTCTAAAACCCTCTGAACGATTCTGTATCTTGGGTCTCCCTTAACCATTCAGAGCCCTAATTTCATTCTTAACAATTAACAAACAACCATATTTCATTTTTTACTATATCATAAGATCTTTTGAATCATTCTGCTCCAAACCATTCAGCAACAGCCAAACTGCTCCTTATTGATCCATGTTTACATAATTCTTTCGCTTTTATTAATTTTGACTTTGTTTTTTTCCATGTGTCAGTCACCTGCCATTTTCAGCTTATACATGGAGGAATTAAAAGGTGCAAAAATCTCATATAAAAATTGCCTAGAGATGCTACGTGTGATGCTGGACTTTTCAAGTTCAAAACCATCACTTTTTGAACAATGGAAGGTAAGAATCTTTGGACCCAAAGTTTTTTTAGTTATTTTTTCATTTCTCACTCCATTTCTTACCATTCTGACCACCACTTAATCAACCTCTTAATCATTCTGACCACCATTTAATCAACCATTCTGACCAGTGACCCCCACTTAATCAATCTTTCTGACCACCACTTAATCATTCTGCACCAAACCATTCAGCCAAACAGCCTCTTAGCTCAACAAATCAACAACCATCAACTGTATCAGCAAGAATCCTCAGATAACATATAATATGACGAATTTACAGCAAAAAAAGGTAGAAATTTTTACCATTTTATCGACAAGAATAAAATCTAGCTATAGTTTCAATTAACGAAGTGTGTAGTCTCCCATCCTATTCGATTACCCACAATCAAAAGGACACGAGACAAGCTGCAGACTTACCACTAACATTCTTAAAAGTGTAATGCATAAACCTAATTAGAAATGAATATAGCAATTAGACAGAGAAACAAAAAAATTAATAAGTACATACAGACTGAGCTTCTTCTTGAGGTGTCAATGGACAGCTTGCGACGACAAGTGTGATTTTGGCGCTTTGCCCATAGCAAAAAACGTTGGTATTGCACAGGTATACCCACAAAATCGCTACTCAAAAAAATTGCAATTTTTTTGGAGTACCTAGAGCGTGAGGAAACGATTGACTGACAGCTTGAAAACCAGAGGAATCTACCACAGTAATAGTGAAAATGAATGGCTTCCATCTAAAAATCAACAAGCTCCCACCTGAAATTGATTTTGTAAACAGAAACATAAACATAATTGCTTTCTGAGATCAAATTAATCTGTATATGACATTAAAAAACAAAAGAACCAGAGCTCTATAGTTGGTTCAGAAGCAAACCTTATTGGGACTTAAGCCAAATCCTCATCGGTTCAGAACCGATTGATACCAAAAACCTACATCCATACCAAACCAAAAACTTACCCAACAGATTAAAACTTTATCATAAATCAAAACAAATCTTCATTTCATCACCGAATCAAAAACCATACCTGGAAATGAATGCCTTCAAGAATGAAAAAGGAAATCCATCGAGAAATTCTAGGGTTACCAAGAAGTAAAAGAGCATCGAGAGTAGCCATGGCTGCAAGAACCTTAATAATAAAAAGGGAAACCCAGTTGAATTTCTGATTAGCTTTCAAGAATTTATTATGAGAACCGCAGAAAATTCAAGATCCCAGTTGGTCTGGGTGAATGAAAGAAAAAACACGAACCCGGTGCCACAATTGAAGATTCCTCTTGATCGATTTCTTTCTTCTTCAAGGCCTACAATTGAATCCATGCCTCATCATCCAGCAGGTAGAAGGAAAGACTGAAGAAATCTGAGATGTGAGACATGAAGGTAAAAAGGAAAGCATGGGCTGAGTGTATGGGTCTGATTTGAAAAGGAAGCATGGGCTGAGACTATGGGTCTGATTTGAAAAGGAGCATGGGCTGAGTGTATTGGTCTAATTTGAAAATCCTTGCAATATATACTTGTACACTATGCTTTAATAAGTGTATTTAAGAGATTTTGGATTTTATGCATTAAATGGTGGTACATTGTGCTTGATAAGTTGTCTTTAAGACTTTAGGTGTATATGCTTATATATGTAGTATATATATATATATATATATTGTATCTCAATCACTTGGTTCTAAATCATAGTGCTTCCCACATGTTTTCGTTTCCATCCTTCATTCTTACATTTAGGCTTTTTGTGCATTATATTCTATATAAGTCTAGATTTACATAACATTGAGCATTCAGCATAATTTCATTCATGTTTTGCTGACCTTTCGATTTATTTCAGAAGTGAAAGTTGAAACAAATATAGCTCAGATAATACAAAAAATACTTGTAAAATCACCCTTGACACACATTTTATTCATTGAATGAAAATAAAAAAAATTCATATCTTTGAATTAAATTTGTTAAGATTCAAACATTCAAAGCAATAGAAATAAGACATAATGCAATGTTACCTTTCACCACTTGTTCCTTGAAACATAAAGATATGACGGTTAAGGATATCACCTGAGAAGTATGAGTTCTAAACTGATTTGTTTAGAAGTCTTAGTCTCTGAAGTACGGGTCCTGAGCTGAATTGTTCAGAATCCATAGTCATTTATGTACGGGTTTTGAACTTTATCTTGAAACGATCAGATCAAATTTTGAGACAATACTCCCTCTCAAATCAAGATAATCCTACAAAATCAAGAGATTTTGGTAATCATCTACGATGATTCCTCATTAGATATCAAAAATCCAAATTCTGAGTAGTTGAGTCAGAATTCTGAGTAGAAAAGTCAGAATTCTGAGTAGTAAAGTCAGAATTTTGAGTAGAAGAGTCAGAATTCTGAGTAACTAGTTCAGATTTCTGAATAGTAGAGTCAGAATTCTGAGTAACTAGTTCAGATTTCTGAATAGTAGAGTCAGAATTCTTAGTAGTTGAGTCAGAATTCTGAGTAGCTTGTTTAGAATTATGATAAAACTATCTAGAGAAAATGCCTTAGAAAAATATTTGGATTTTGTGATTTTTGAACATTCTGAACTTCAAATCACCATAACTTGCTCAAAAATCAGAATTTTTCAACCAAAATTTGCAGGGTTGCTCAGAATGTCATTCTGAACACATTCTCTTAGAATGTTTTCTACCAAAAACACCCACAACTATGAGTTCGATCATACTTCAGTAAACTGAACTTTTTCGATTTTTTTTTTCAAAATCAACAAATTGATCTGTATGAATCAGAAATCCATAATCACATTCAGATCGAGTTTTGGACTGAATTATCCAAAAGTAAAAATTCTCCATGAAGCATGAGTCCTAAACTGATGTGTTTAAAAGTCATTTTTCAATGAAGAATGAGTTCTGTACTGATGTGTACAAAAGTCAATTTTTAAGATTACACTCAACACAAGTTTATATTTGCAAGAACTGCACACCTTATGTTTTTTTAATTAAGCATAGCATATGTTTTCAGTCATGTGTTAGTATGGATCATTCAACTCTACACATGAATAACCTGCAAAACAGATTAAGTTGACTTTGGTACCCATATGAACTTGGGTCCTGGTTTGTTAGGTGCAGTGGTATATGCAGACACTCTGTAAGAACCATACCAGTGCTGAATAAAATTCTTTTTCACAAAATCATCAGTTCCACAATATGAACAACAAAGTTTCTTTTGTGCTAACCTGACTAATTGATTTACAGAATAAATCACATCAGGTTTAACAAAAAATTTGTCTTGAAATGTATTGTTCTTCTTGACATTTGAATTAGGAACTTTTGATTTTGGCACTTTTTTCTTGGAAGTTGTTCCTTTAACTCTCCATTCCATTTTGACTTTCTTATATGATGGAAGATCAGCAGATTGATATTTGAAAGAATTATCCACTGAGTGAACATAGAAGAGATTAGAAGAACGAATCGGACTTTCTGCATAGCTTTTGGATTTATTAAGTGACTTCACTTTGTAATATAAGTCATTCCGTTCCTTGGTCACAAAATCAAGCTTCTTCTGAATATCAGATTTAACCCTCTTCTCTTTCATGACATCAGTCGATAACACATTCAAATTTCTTGTCAGCTTACGTATTTCCTGCTGAAATATCTTCCTTTCAATATAAAATTCGTCTTTAACGCTCGTAGCCTGAAAGTCAACAACCTTCCTCTTTTCTAGCTCTTGTCTTTCTATATCTAATTCTTCTTGAAGTTCAGATATTTTCTTCGACAGTTTCACATTCTTAGCTTCAAATTTAACCCTTTCATTCTCCATTTTTTCTTTTTTCAAGAAATAATACTTTTTCAAAATCAGATATATGTTTCAAGAGTTGACCATTTTTCATTTCACATGATTTGATTCTATTTTCAGAATCTGTCAACATCTTTCTTTCAAAATTGATTTTCTCTTTCAAATCAACATTCTCTTTTTCTAACAACTTTGTGTTCTCTCGAACCTTTTCAAAATCCTTTAGAAGATAAGATTTCTCTTTTTGCAAATTTATAACAACTTTTGCACTTTCATCAATTTTGATTTCAAGATTTGCAATCTTGCTTTCAAAATGAACAATCTCAAGCATATACAAAATAGCCGTTTCTCTTCTTGAATAAGACTCATTTCCATTTTTATCATAAGTAGGCATGATGAAATGAAAAATTCAGATATCAACTATGAATTATGATAAAAAATGAAGATCGACACAGATCTAGAACATGCAAGAATAGATCAAATCTGTCACAGGCATTTCATCAAACACTTAGAGTACAAGAATTGATAAAATCTTCTTTTCAAAAAAAAATCAGAACACTCATCAGAGAAATTACAAAGAATCTTAAAAAATGAATGAATGAGTGAATTAATCAAGAATTGTATCAACAATAAAACCAAATGATCTTGAAAACTTGATAATCTTGAAAATTAGTGAAATGCGATCTTTACAACAATAAAACCCAATAATCTCGATCAAAATGAATTTGAAATCAACATGCAGCGGAAAGAATCACTTTGATCAAGAAACCAATCAAGAAATTCGAAAACATACCTGTGATCTCTGTCTAATTTCGAAAATTAATCAGCAGATCAGAATCTTCTTGATTCTGTCGAGTTCTTGGAATAACTAGGGTTTTTGTTGTTTGGCTTTGATACCAATTGTAAGTCCCGTAATCATCACTGATAATCAAGATTCAATATAGAATGAACATTCAAGATCGTATTCATAGCAACTGGTCATATGATTTATTAACAATCTGTGAATTACAAGACGTTACAATGAATTTCTCTAAATTCTCTCTCAATGAATTTGTCTATCAAAGTCTCTCTAAAGATCTTACAAAGTTATGCGTGAAAGTTATACGAAAGATTAGTTAGCTTACAGTTGCTAACTCCTATATATACTGTATAGAAAAGCTAAAGCTACAGTATATATATGAAACAAACTAATAGAACAATTACACGTGTCCAAATTAGTAACTGAATATTACAGAATATCCAAGTCATAAATTCTGACATACTTCTGAATAGGCGCTTCAGAAAATTTGTCTTCATAGTCAGAAGTTCTGAGTCTCCTACTTAGAACTCTGAACATTCTAGTCAGAATCCAACACTTAGAATCTTTTCAAGACTTCTCACTCAGAACTTCTGAGTCTCCTACTTAGAACTTCTGAGTCTTCTGACCAAATCCCAACACTTAGAATCTTTTCTACACTTCTCTATTCACACGTTCTGAGTCTTTTACTCAGAACTCTGAGTCTTCAATTCAGAAACCAACACTTGTGTTTTTGACAAAACTCTATTCAGAAGTTCTGAGTCTTCAACTCTCAACAAGCGTGGATATGGCATCGACGACTCTCGCACCTCACCTTCAAGAACATCAACAAGTTGGTGTTAGGCGGACAAGTGAAAGGCATGTCCGAGCTCAAGTTCGAAAAGGATAAAGTATGCGGGGCATGCGAGATGGGAAAAATTAAGGGAGCGACTCACAAGCCGAAGGCCGCTCCGAGCACGTCCCGGTCCCTCGAACTCATCCATATGGATTTGTGAGGATCGATGCGTGTTCAGAGTATCAACAAGAAGAAATACGTCCTGGTGATGGTCGATGACTTTTCACGCTACACTTGGGTCAAATTCTTTCACTCTAAAGACGAAACCCCGAAGCTAATCATCACCCATCTAAAGACCATTCAACTGAACCTCCGACAGCAACTTCAGACTATCAGGACGGACAACAGGACGGAGTTCAAGAATCAAACGGTGAACGAATACCTAACATCTGTAGGTATTTCGCAGAACTTTTCAGCCGCGAGGACTCCTCAGCAAAACGGAGTAGTAGAACGGCGGAACCATACCCTAGTCGAGGCTGCTCGCACGATGCTGTCACAATCAAAGCTGCCACTCTTTCTCTGGGCTGAAGCGGTTGCAACTGTCTGTTACATGCAAAACCGCTCCATCATTAACAAGCGGTTCAACAAAATGCCGTACGAGATCATCAACATTCATATCCCAATATCAAGTACTTCCACGCATTCGGGTGCACGTGTTACGTCTTAAACGACAAGGATGACCTCGGGAAGTTCAGTCCAAAGGCAGACAAAGGAGTATTTATCGGATACTCGATGCAGGATAAGGCTTCCGAACTCTCATGTTCGGGATCTACACAAACCCCAGTAAATCCAAATCATGCATCTACGTCAAAATCACATCTTTCTGATTTAGATTTACTATTTCAACACTTTTATGATGAAATTTTCAACTTACCTAACCCTCGTGTGTTTGTGCAACATAGGGATGAAGCTGCTCAAATTGAAAACTCGGCGAATCTCTCTAGTCCACCGCCTTCGTCGAGCACTCCAACCATTATACTAGAATCACCTCAGAGATCAACAGACACTACGACTGAAACAACTAATCCCTCGGAGGTGTTGATCCAAACCCTCAGTGATTTGATAATGACCCTGAGAAACACTTAGTAAAAATTGTAAGTAGACAATATGTATTAGAGTTTCACTATCGCTGATAAATACTAAGTTTATTTAGTACCGCTGATAGGAAGCTCTCGCTCTTTAATTTATGCATTCAGCGAACACTATTCATTAGTGAACCCTGAGCCTGTTCAGTCTCACTGATGATCGCTGATACCTTATGTTGTTTACTTATGATCCTTGAAGACAAGATTCACGTCAACCATGTTCTACGCTGAATTCGAAGATCAAGCTAAAGAACCAGCGACTAAGTCTACTACTGACCTGATGCAGATATCAGCGAAGCCAAGACTTGTCCACACAACGTGAAGTTTCAAGTAGAAGACTTCAGTGAACGCTGAACTTTATCATTCGCTGATAAGTAATCATTCAGCGAACACTGATCATGAAGCCTCCTCTACAAACAACTATTGTCTTATCCCCTTGCACGCCCCCGTACGACTGTGTCAGAACGGACATCCCTTTTGTCCAGAATCATACAACTAACTCTGATCTTACACTGTTCATCATGCGGCCACTAGGTTGTCTACTGAAGTCAAAACATGCAACCAACCAGAGGCTGCCACGTGTAAAGGTGTATTGACATGCATTAAATGCATGCAGTATATAAAGGAAACTCCTCTTCATTTTGAAGAAGATCGGCCATTCCTTATCTTTCTGAATCTGTGTGTTAGAATATTTATCTTAAGTATTCTTAATTCTTTCTCTCTATTTCTAGTGCAAGAAATCTTAGTGATTCTCATAGTTTGTTTAGATTAGGTTTATTCCTTAATCTTGTTCCGCAACAAACTGTAAATTGTTGATTATATCAATAAACAATTTAGAAAAGTAAAAATCGTGTGTTTGTATTCAACCCCCCCTTCTACAAACTTGTGTAACCCCTTTGGGACCAACAAGTGGTATCGGAGCAGTTGTATAATCTAATAAACAAGATCTTGCTTATACTATATTCTTTTCTCTTCCTTGCTATTTTTCATAATGGCAAACCACACAAACACAAACTATATCGATAATGGTTCTCTTGCAAAACCCCCTAGATTTTCCAAGGATAACTTCAATCTCTAGAAAAATAGGATGATGCTCTTCTTGGAAGGTGTAGATCCTACTATGCCTTACTACATTGAAAATGGACCACATGTCCCTGTCATGATAGACCCTGAAGTTCCAGGCACTGCTACTAGAGCTGCCATCCCTGAAAGAATCATTCCCAGGGCAGTTAGCACGTGGACTGATGAAGACAAGAAGAAGGTGGCCATTGACACTATGGCCAGATCCATCCTCTCTATGGCTCTTCCTGATGAAGCCTACCACTCCGTCATGAACCTGAAGAGTTCTAAAGCCATGTGGGACACACTATGTGTTCAATATGAAGGTACATCTGAAGTCCAGGATTCAAGAAAGATCAACCTGGTAAGACAGTACGAAAGCTTAATTTATGGTAAGAATTAAACTCTCTCTGAAGTTCATCAACGGTTTAACTGTTTATTCATTGACTTAAAACCTGTTGGTAAGGAATATTCTATCTTTGAGATCCTGACAAAGTTTCTAGAAAGTCTTCCTGAAAGCTGGGACAGTTATTCAATGTGTCTTAAGCTCTCAAAGGATCTGAAATCAATGACTCTTTCTACCTTATTTGGCACTATGCTCAATCATGAGCAGTCATGTCATCTTAAAAAGAATCTTCTAAAAGATTCAAAAAGCACACCTGTTGCTTTACTCTCAGAGTTAATGCCCACTCAGCGCTCCACCTTTACTATCACTGAGTTGGAATCTAACTCTAATGATTCATCAGAAGATGATCCTTCAGAAATTGATGAGTCAATGGCACTCCTAACTAATACATTCAGGAGATTTGCCAGAAAGAGTAACATCAGAAGAAATAAACCTCTTTCACTCACTGACAAGCCAGAATCTTCAACCCCTGTAGATAAGGCCACTACTACCTGCTTTAACTGTGAAAAAGTAGGACACTTTGCTAGTGAATGCATGTTAAAGAAAGTCTTCAAACCCTCATCTTCTTCCTACAAGAAATCCTCTAACCCCAGGGCTAGAGATGACAAATATAAGAAGCTAAAAGAAAACAATGCAAAGCTGAAAAGCTTTAAGAAGAAAGGCAAAGGCATGATTGCTGAAGATCATGACTGGGCTCTTTCTGATGAAGAATTATCTGACTCTGAAGATGATGATGAGGCCAATCGTTGCCTCATGGCTCAAATAGAAGAGGAGGAAGAACAAACTGAAGTTCCCTCTACTTCTACCTCCACCTCTCACACTTCAGCCCTCAGTGACATCGAAAGACGTCGGACCGTCGATCTTTTGACTGTTGATTTATATGATGCCATGAATGGCAAGACCAAAGCTAAAAAACTAAATATTGATCTCGCTGAACAACTTAAGAATTGTCACTTAGAAATTCAAAAGCTTTCTAAAATTGAAGAAAATTTGAAAGATCAGGTCTGTATAAATAAAATCATTCGTATCGAACGAGAAGATGATATCTCTGCATTAAAGGCTGAAAAGGGTACTGTTGAAGGATGGTGTAAATCCTCAGCAACGATCACTGAGATATTAGGTGCTCAGATTCCTCTATGTGACAAAAGTGGTCTTGGTTATAAAGCTGACGCTGAAGAACCAACCACTGATCGTTCCATGCTTAAGTTTAGAATGTTCTTGTCATCTATCCCTGACACCTCCTCGTCTCAGTGTTCCTCTTCTAAAACACCCATTCCTGAGGAAACCTCTACCTTAAGTTCTAAACTGAAAGAAAAAGAAAAAATTGTTTACCAAAAACCTCATAAGGACACCAAAGTGCCTAAGCTGAAGAGTGTTAAACCTTCAGCTAATCAATCCTCAACTTCTAAGGATAAGATCAATGAGCATGCTCAGCGGTCAACTCCTAGGATTAGGCTTAATTTCTTAGCTAAGAATCTTGATGAACCTAAGGTTCCTCCAAGATCTGATTCTAAAGGTATTCTTGGTGCTGGCTCTGCTCATTTAAATTTTTTGGCTAAGCATTCAAATGGTCCTAAAGCTACTTTTAGCTATAGGAAATGTTATCACTGTGGACTTACCGATCACATTGCTAGTAATTGCCCCATAGTTACCAAGGATGAGAAATTAGCCAAGGTAAAGAAGGATGCCCCCAAGGCAAAGAAGTCCAATCCTGGTGCAAATCAGGTCAAGGTGAAACCAACCACCGAGGTTAAGAAATTAACCAAAGTAAAGACTAGTCCTGAAGCTGAATCTTCAAATGCTGCGAAGATTGCTGAACCTTCCACTTCCTCTACCATCACTGACAAATGTGGACCCATAGTAAAATGGGTGCCCAAATCAAACTGGTCTTCCTTTATTTGCAGGTCTTGAAGGGTATCTGGTATCTCGATAGCGGATGCTCTAGACATATGACTAGCAAAAAGAACCTGCTCACTGAATATAAAGAAGAGAAAGGTCCCTCAGTGACCTTTGGTGGAAATGGAAAATGCTATACCCGAGGGTTTGGTGTACTCTCTAATGGTACAACAACCTTCAAAAGAGTTGCATATGTTGAAGGACTGAAGCACAATCTTTTAAGCATCAGTCTGCTATGTGACAAAGATTACAAAGTATGTTTCACTAAGGAATCCTGCTTTGTCACTGACAAAAAGGAGAAGATCACTCTCAATGGATACCGTTTGGAAAATGTTTATGTTATAAACATGGACTCGACAACCACTGAGAATTCCTGTTTCTTCTCAAAAGCCTCATCTGATGTCAACTGGCTATGGCATAAGAGGCTCTTTCATCTCCACTTCAAGACACTGAATACTCTTTCTTCAAAAGAGTTAGTCACTGGTCCTCCTCAACATTCATATGCCAAGGAATCTCTATGTTCAGCATGTGAAAAAGGGAAACAAACCAAAGCAAGCTTCAAGTCTAAGCAAGTTTCCTCAATTTCCTCTCCTCTTCAACTTCTCCACATGGATTTGTTTGGCCCTGTCAACAAACAATCCCTCGCTGGAAAGAAATATACACTGGTCATAGTTGATGAATTCTCTCGCTATACATGGGTTATGTTTCTCCGTTCTAAGAGTGACACCCCTAAATAACTCATCAATTTCGTCAGGAAAACCGAAGTCATGAATAATATGACTGGTCGCTTAATAAGGAGTGATCATGGGACTGAATTCAAAAACAGTTCCCTTGATAACTTCTTTGAAAGCAAGGGTATTTCTCACAACTTTTATTCATTGAGAACACCACAATAAAATGGAGTCGCTGAAAGAAGAAATCGAACTATCATCGAAGCTGCACGTTCAATACTCAGTGATTCTCATCTACCTACTCAGTTCTGGGCCGAAGCTATCAACAATGCTTGTTTTACTCAAAACAGGTCGTTGATTGTCAAAAGATTCAAGACGACAACCTATGAACTTTTCCAAGGGAGAAAGCCTTCAATTAGCTTTCTTCACATCTTTGGATGTCAGTGTTTCATACTGAACAACAGGGATGCCCTAGGAAAGTTTGATCCCAAGGCTGATGATGGAATTTTTCTTGGATATTCTTCTATCTCAAAAGCCTTCAGAGTCTTCAATCGTAGAAGACAAACTGTAGAAGAAACAATCCACGTCACTTTTGACGAATCCCGTTCAGCGAATTCAAGACCTTCTGCTGGTACGAAAGAACTGAATCAATGGATGTTTTCTTATCTTGGTGATTCAGAAGCTGCTCCTATCCCTCAAGTCAACACTCCTACCGCTGATGATGATCCTACCATCATCCCAAGCATGCACACAAGTGAAGCTGAATCTTCATGGGTTTCAGTTGTTCCTCTCACCACTATGCCTGCTTCTGAACCATCTACCTCAGATATACCATCTACTTCTCAGCAATCAGTGAATGAAATGACATCTGAACCTCTTCCTCTCTTGCCTGAAATACCATAAGTTGCTGAAGCCTCTTCTTCAGGTCCACCAGAAGTGCAGATTAAGTCAGCAAATTATGCTCCGGCTTAGCGATGGACTATAAATCACCCCATTGATCAAATTCTTGGTGATCCAAATGATAGTGTTCAGACTCGACGAAGTGCAAGTAATATTTGTTTATTTGTTAACTTTATTTCTCTGATTGAACCAAAGAAAACAAATGATTCCCTCAGAGATCCAAACTGGGTCAATGCTATGCCAGAAGAGCTGACCGAATTTGAAAGAAACAAGGTTTGGAATCTCGTTCCAAGACCATCTGACAAGTCAGTGATAGGCACCAAATGGGTCTATCGAAACAAGTTGGATGAACATGGAACTGTAACCCACAACAAGGTTCATCTTGTTGCTCAGGGATACAGACAAGAGGAAGGCATATATTACGACGAAACATTTGCCCCTGTGGTAAGACTCGAAGCTATACGTCTATTCTTAGCATACGCTATTCACAAAGACTTCAAAGTATATCAAATGGATGTGAAATCAGCATTTCTCAACGCAAGGCTGAATGAAGAAGTCTATATTGAACAACCTCCAGGATTTACTGATCCTAAGCATCCAGGTTATGTATATAAGTTGGATAAGGAACTCTATGGCTTAAAGCAAGCTCCTCGTGCATGGTATGACACTCTCTTTACTTATATCCATATTGAAAAATTTGAGCGTGTTAAAATCGATAAAACTATATTTTTCAGGAAAGTAAAAGGTCATATCATTCTTGTTCAAATATATGTCGATGATATTATATTTGGTTCTACTAACCCTGAATTATGTACTCGTTTCGCTGAAAGAATGAAAGCTGAATATAAAATGAGTATGATGGGTGAACTGACATATTTCCTTGGTCTTCAAATCAAGCAGAATGAAAAAGGAACTTTCATTCACCAAGGTAAGTATGTTAAAGATATGCTAAAATTTTTTGATTTAACTCAAAGCTTAGCTATGAAAACCCCAATGGCACCGCCGCTGACACTTAACAAAGATCCTTCAGGGAAACCTATTAATGTGTCAGCGTACCGTGGGATGATCGACTCTCTTCTGTATCTTACAGCTAGTCGTCCTGATATTATGTATGCAACTTGTTTATGTGCACGATATCAATCTGAACCTAAGGAATCTCATTTGATCGCTGTAAAGCGTATTTTTAGATACCTTAAGGGTACTCCTAACCTAGGTCTTTGGTATCCCAAAGACTCAGGGTTTGATCTAATCGTCTATTCAGATAGTGATTTTGCAGGATGCAAATTGGATAGGAAAAGCACCACAGGAGGCTGTCAGCTCCTGGGTGGAAAGCTGGTGAGTTGGACAAGTAAAAAGCAAAACTCAGTGTCCACCTCAACCATTGAAGTTGAGTACGTAGCCGCTGGAAGCTGTTGTTCTCAGGTCTTATGGATGAGAAATCAACTATTGGACTATGATCTTTAGCTCTCTAAAATTCCAATCTATTGCGACAGCACTAGTGCCATCGCCAAAGCAAACAATCCAGTGTTACACTCAAAGACCAAACACATCGAGATCATGTATCATTTTATCAGAGATCATGTGATGAATGGTGGTATAGAACTTCATTTTATTCCCACTGACTTTTAGTTAGCTGATCTTTTCACCAAACCTTTTGATGAGACAAGATTCAAATTTCTCATCAGCGAGCTTGAAATGCTGAACTTAGAAGAGTAAAATCGTTAGCGGTTAGCATTTGATCAGTGATAAAATGAACTTATATACCCCTATTAATCATCAAATATCTAAACAAAATTGATTCGCTGATATCAAGGTATGTCCTCTCTCTTAAACGATGGCGTTCGCCTCAGTATGTAGAATTTCAAAACAAATTGCATCGCTGAATATCTCTTCCTTTCAGTGGTACTTTGAAACTCTAAAACTAACACTGATATTTCTATTAAGTGCTTCTCTATTTTTAAAATGTCCCTGAGCTTTTCTAAAAACCCTCATAGACACCCTAAAATATGAAAGGACGTTTGTGACGTCATCCTTTGGATAAACCATGGCACGCCTTTTCGTCTTACACATTCGCCCGTTTCGTTTCCTTGTCCAATCAGATTCAAGGGACGTGTCACGTGTCACCATGAAAAACTTTTCCCGCTCTTAGTTTTTCTCTCTCTACTCTCACTATATAAACCCTTTGAGTTTATATTTTTACCTTTCATGCATACGAACTCTCTCAAAGAAAAAAGAATTCATATTTTATGTGCATTTGGATTTTTCAAGAACCTGCGTTAATCCTCATCTTCATTCACGAAACAGGTTACAT
Organism: Saussurea involucrata; assembly: GCA_033807775.1. Classification (NCBI taxonomy): domain Eukaryota; kingdom Viridiplantae; phylum Streptophyta; class Magnoliopsida; order Asterales; family Asteraceae; genus Saussurea; species Saussurea involucrata. Next base: position 11,786,323 of record CM066326.1, read on the forward strand.
TTCTCTTCTTTAATCCATGTTAAACCACATTTTTGCTCTTATTCTTGTTTTTACAAGATCAAACAATGTACATTTCTAAAGTTTAAAATCATCGTCTTCATGGTTTTAAAAGACACAATATGTTTATAGGTTGTTCTTCAAGTTTTTAACAACAATCTTAAACTTGACACTTTCATATGTTTTTCCAGAATCCTTTCCATAAAAGGAAACTGGAAAACAAGAATTTTTCACTATGTTTTGTACTTCTTTTCAAAACTAGAAAACCCTACTTTTCCAATTCTTTCTCTAAATGGAAACTGAAAACCCAAAAACCCTTATTTTGGAAACTTTTCCAATTTAAGAAACTTTCTTCATCTTCTTCATCTTTTTCATCTTTGTGTGTTATGAACAAAAATGGCAACCACTGATAGTACAAACACTGCTTCTCCTACTACTTCTGACAAAGTTGAACTTACGAAGGCTCCAATGATGAAACTCTCAATGGACCAGATTACGTTCCATGGCAACAACCCCTATGCTTTACTGGATTTCCCTCCAAAGAAAATTGTCACTCATCTAAATGATGCAGTGAACTTTATCAAAACCTGTCATCTGGCGACAACGTTCACCATCAAGCCCCCTGCTAATTAAAACCTTTTGTCTCAGTTCTGGTACACAGCTCACCATGCCCAGATCCCCTCTCCCAAAGACCCAAAGAAGAATATTGATGCCATCGTCTTTGAAAATGAGTTTGGCGAAGCAAAAATCACCCCTGGCGTTATCCGATATGCCCGAAACCTCCCTTCAAGCTTAAGGGATAACAAATTCGTCCCTTTCCCTGACCCAAACACCAACGAAGGTAAGGCTGAGATCATCGCATTCTTGGATGCAATGAACTACAAATGGAATATAGGGAGAGATGACCTCCCTGAGAAGAAGATGATGACTGTGCTGAAAAGCAAGATGCCCAGCGAGATGAACTTCATCTTTGCTCATCTCATCAGCTGCATGACAACAAAAGTCGGGTCCACTGATCAGGCCTCTAAGACCCAATCTGCCATAGGTTGATGAAAGACCTACACGTAGACTGGGCTCGACCAATCTTTAAAGACCTGAAGGAACGCGTCGAAGCTCCTACTCGGTCAGCGAATGTTCCATATCCACGATTTCTCAGCGCCCTATTCGTGCATGGGCTGAAAGAAAAATATCCAACCGGGGGAGACCTGAGACTTTCTCAGGTTGGCCCTAAGGTACTCGACTTCAAACCACTTCCCAATGAGGTACATATTTCTACTCTCTTACCTCTTCTCTGTCCTCCTAATTCTTCTACTTCTGCGGCTACCTCCTCGGCAGCGGTCGTCCCAACCGCTGGTACGTAGGCCGCACCAACCACTCCATCTCGAAAGAGAAAACAAACTTAAACCACACTTGACATCCATAAGACCAAGAAGATTTCCAAGGAGCAACCCCCCCAAGCCTTCCTAGGCTGAAGACTCTGCGTCTGTGTCTCTTCAGACAACGATGGATGCTTTCGTGGCACGCTCTGCCACATCCACAGAACAAACCCCTTCCATTCCCACTTCAGTGCCTCAAGACACTGAAGTTATCTTGGATCAGGACCCCCCTTCCTCTGTACCTCCAAGTACTGCTGAAGTATTCTTCAGCGGATCCAACGTTGAATCTACTACCCACACCCTCTTCTCAACCCTTGTTCCTCCCTCATCTTCTTTGGTCACTTCTCCTCTCTTCCATTCTGTCTCTGGAACAAGTGTCATTCACTTGGAAGACACCGCTGATGCTGAACTACACAGCATGCAGCTGCAAAATCAAGGACCTGCAGGGTCTCAGCGTCAACCAACTCTGGAAGACGACTTCCAACATTTTACTGGTCACCGGGAATTCGATGAATTCACCAACCCACCCGCAGGTTTACAGACGCTGGGGAAGCTTTAAAGAAACTCACCACTGAGGTGAAAGAGAAGGCCTCCAGCGCTGACTTGCAAAAACTGGAAGGTGGCCTCTCCACTGTTGCTACAGCTCTCGCCGACAAATCCTCATCCCTCAACACCTTGAACGCCACCAACAGTGAACTCTCCAACAACTTCACCACAATGTCCAGCGAAGTCACAACGTTGAAGACAGTGGTGGGCAATCTTCAAGGAGAGGTCTCTTCGCTGAAGAACGACATGGCATACCTAGCTCTAAAGGTCGATTCCTCAAACGAACTGTTACAACAAGTGCTCGAGAAACTGAACGCCCCCCACCATCCATTTATCCCACTTCTCTCAGGTTGATAGAGAGAAGATGGAGAAGGCGGTGGATTTCATTGAGAAGGTCAACCCTGTGTTATCTGGCCTAGAAGACAGATTCACAGCGGTTGTTAATCGTTCGGGTATCCCTGGCCTCAAAGACATGGAGCCTGAACAAGATACTGAAGCTGCTGTTGTTTCCTCCCCTCCATCGCATGAGGAAGAGGGGGAGAAGACTGAGAAATACCTTCCCCATACTTCTGAGGGGGAGGAAAATACTGCTAAACCTCAGGGAATTGAAAACCCTAAGGTAACCGAGTTTTCTGACCCTGCAAATTCTGAGGGGGAGAATGTCGAAGAACAAGTAAACTCTCTCCAGTGCTTGTTGGCTCAGATGAAGATGACTTCGAGGAAGAAGGAGAAGAAGACGAAGAAGACCTGGATCTCCAGGAGGACGAACCTTCATCATCACCCAAAGATGATGATGATGATGATGTTGAATTCTCCTTCCAGCCCAAAACTGAAACCACACTTGACATCCATAAGTCCAAGAAGATTTCCAAGGAGCAACCCCCCCCCCCCCCCCAAGCCTTCCCAGGCTGAAGACTCTGCGTATGTGTCTCTTCAGACAACGATGGATGCTTTCGTGGCACGCTCCGCCACATCCGCTGAACCAACCCCTTCCATTCCCACTTCAATGCCTCAAGACACTGAAGTTATCTTGGATCAGGACCCCCCTTCCTCAGTACCTCCAAGTACTGCTGAAGTATTCTTCAGCGGATCCAACGTTGAATCTGCTACCCACACCCTCTTCTCAACCCTTGTTCCTCCCTCATCTTCTTTGGTCACTTCTCCTCTCTTCCCTTCTTTCTCTGGAACAAGTGTCATTCACTTGGAAGACACCGCTGGTGATGAACTACATAGCATGCAGCTGCAAAATCAAGGACCTGCAGGGTCTCAGCGTCAACCAAATCTGGAAGACGACTTCCAACATTTTACTGGTCACCGGGAATTCGATGAATTCACCAACCCACCCGCAGGTATACATAACACCTCTCTCTCCAAAAACCCAACTTCTGAGCCTTTTTTTGTTCTTAAGTTTTTCTCTTTTACAGGTCCTAATTTGAGCACCATCAACAACTCCATCAAGGATTTGTCGAAAAAGGTGGATTCTCTCACCACCACTCTCTCCACTAACTCCTCAGTGGAGATTATAAATATCCATAACCTGACCCATTTCATTTCTAAACCTCCTAAACCCTTCACCTTTCCCTCTTTTATTCAAATCCTCAGTATTCTTCAAGAAAACCCCAAACCTGCAACAATGGCGGAACCCCAAAAATCTGCTGATTCTAGCCGAATAGAACTCACTGATGATATCATTGTTCTTCCATACGACTTTGCTGACAACAACTACAGATTCGATCCCACTCCAGGACTCTATCTACCCCTGTATCATGTCTTCATTGAGTTCTTTAGAAACTCTGATATCTTTAGAGCCCTACCAGAATTCGATGACCATCTTCCTGCGATCCATGTCCAACAATTGTGGACCACATGCCAATATATCGAAGAACAAGACGGGATAGTTGGGAGCGTCAACGCAAGTAATGGAGGAGTGGGAACAATCCGCATTAGAGCAAGTACCCTAAGAATAGATGCCTATGAGAAACCATCAAAAACAACTGTCCTTCTTGATTTCATGAAGTTTCTGGGTTACAACAAGGATCTGAATAGGATAGGAGAGTTCAAGCGACAGAATCTACCCACTATGTGGAATTTCATGTTCTCCACCTTAAACAGAACCCTTACCAGCAAATCTGGTAGTCAAGACCAAGCCACAACGGAAATCCTACAAATCATGTATGGATTGTTCTTCAATCGAAACTTTGACTACGCCAGCATTCTCTACAACGATCTTCTTACAGCTGTTAATATAAAAACCTCATCCATCGCAAGAGGAGGAGTCGTTGGATCCCACAAGTTCTTGAAGATGATCAAGTTTCCACGCTTCATCAATCTGGTGATCAGAAGAGCCTTCGACAGACTGGAACTAACTCATCAGGGTCGCTCCACACCTGTTTGGACGATGTCCAAATTCCTCCCCACCATTTCAGGCGAATACCCCTTCATAAGAAGAATTCCAGGTACAATGCTTGCCCTTATCGCCCCTGACCACATCTCTATCCAGAACTATCAGAGTGCTGCTCAACCTCAAGAACCTGAGGTGAGAACCCCATCATACTTAGGATCTGAGCCTTCCTTGGAGAGCTTGAGTGAGGAGATTGGTGAGGAAGTTAACAGACCGGAGGCAAGAGTACCCGAAGTGGGGTCTTCCTCTAGAAGAGAGGAAGTAGAGGACAGAGCATCTCCTAGAGAGGCTGTCCATGAGGAAGTACAGGAAACACTAGAGGTAGAAACAATCTCTTCTGATAGTGGTGAGCGAGAGGAAAACATCAGAGAGAATCCTGAGAGTTCTACAGCCATAGGAGCCGAGGAAAATGTGAGAATATAAAAAGATGCTCAACAAAGCACATCTGAGGGTATCCTTAACCAAAATCCAGTGCTTCCACACAATCTAATCCTGGTGAATAAGACCAAAGGATTATTGAAACAGAGGTGCACACCTCAAACCCCAACCAGTCTATACTATCAGAGGCACCTCTTCATGCCTCTGATACGCACGAAGCCGGGGAAGCTATCTTTGGTAGTGATGTTCATTAGCCCCAGAACATCAATAGGTCACCTCCACACAATGATGCCTCTGTGGCTCATATAGACAGGTAACGAAATAGACCAGAGATCTTTGTAATCTCACGTAGCATCGGTCCGACTCAGGGACAATGGGAGACCATAGTTGAACAAGGGAAGACATTGCTTGATCCAAATGCTTCTCATCACACCAGATTTCCTTCTTCAGAACCTGAGCTGGAAGAGGAAACTTTGGTCAGAACACCTGTAGTTGTTTCCCCTCAAAGGGAACATCAGAAGATCAGGTGGAAGTCCTCCAAGAGCCAACATCAACACAACTCTTGACGGAGGCACCTCTGAACTCGAGGCAGAATTGGATCCATGTGTTGGAACCAAGGAGACCCTCGTTGACACTTTCACAAGAGCAGAGTTCGAAAGCTTCTGTAACAGTATCAACAACTCTTTGAACGAGTATAAACTTATCAATGAACAAAAAGAGGAGCTGATCCGCAAGGAAAATGCTTCTCTCATGGAAGAACTGCTGAACATCTCGAACAAGCATGCTGAGATAACTCGAAAATATGCCGAGGCTGAAGAACTCAGAACAGAGTCTGAACGGGTCAGAGGAGAAGAGATTGCAAAGCTGACAACAAAGATAGCCGACCAAAGATCAGTCAGAACAGAGGAAGTTAAAAAGACTTCGACAGATCTTGCAGAGCTAAAGCGACTCATAACAGAGAACCACACAGCGCAGATGAACAGAACCCTTCCCATCCCCACGGTTATTCTTTCAGAATCTAATGTCAGAACCTTGACAGAGATAATTACCAACTCTGTTAAGGAATCCATAAAAGAAGTAACCACCTCATCTGCTACTCCACTCAATATCTCCAGCCCTAACCCGAATGACCTACCCATGACAGTTGGCCAAATGGGAGACTTCAGAAAATCAATTCTTAGCCGAATGATGACTATCTCATCAAAATTTGTAATGAAAGCTAAGGCGACAGAACAACACGTGAAAGCGTCACTTGATACTCACAAGGTCAACTTTGAGGCTCAAGTAGATGAGATCAGAGGTGCTGCAACAGAGGTAGAAGATGTAATGACAAAGGCAGCCTCAAACTTTACTAATATTATTTTACAGGCTACCTCTACATCGAAAAGATCTGCAGAAGAAGCACCTACAGATGAACCTTCAAGCAAGAGACACAAAGTTGATCTGAGATTTGTTGTTCTGCCCTCACCAAAAGATCGAATTGACGATTCTGGCGATGATGATGATTTCGAAGATGCTCAAGAAGGTCAATCAGACGATCAATTGGGTGAGTCCTCAGAACAACAAAAGGGGGAGAAGGAGAAGGATAAGGAGAAGGAGAAGGAGAAGAAAGAAAAGGAGAAAGAGGCAGAGAAAGAGAAAGAGGTTGAAAAAGATAGAGAAGCCAAGGGTAAAGGGAAAATCACAGAAGCAACTGAGACAGAGGCTACAGGAGAAGAAAAGGGGATAACAGAGGAACACACGCCAGAAATGACAGTGGTGGCATTTGACTACATCTTCAAGGATAGAGTCATCAAACCAACAGAAGCGTCAACACAAGAACCACCAGAGATCATCTACCTAGATACCCCTCCTACATGTCCAAGAAAAGTACCAGAGAGGACAGAACCATCCTCTGCTGAAGGACAAACAAGTCAAGACCAACCTCAAGTCACTCAGAAATCTGATCACATCGACACTCTTATGGCAGAAACCCATGATGACCCAAACCCAATGGTAACAGAACAGAACCCAGATACCTCTACCTTTCATACCGAAAAACCTGCCTTAGAAACGGTATTTGCATTTCTATATGCTGACAGAGACATCATCCCTGTAAATGCCGTACCCATTAACCCATACCTTAACCCAATCAGAATAAACACCATTTCTGATGCAAGGCTAAAGTTCATCCAAACCAAGTCAAATCAGAACAGAGCCATTAATATAAACTTCGGTATCCGCAGAATTCTGGACATCAGGCACAAGAAGTTTCAATATGACAGAGTCACATACCATGAGTATACTGTGGAATCAACAGAAGGCAGAAATGAAATCTTCAATGACAATGATCTCGTCCTTCTGAACCCATATGACCTGATCTTACTTCACGCATACTGCTTGAACTTCTCAGAAAGATACACGCCGGCCAAAACTGCGCTACCAGAAGTCAGATTCGCTATGCAAGAACACATCAATCTCAGAATACAGATTGATTATCAGCTAGACATAGAGTTTGAAGTAGAGAAACTAGCGATTGCACTACCAAATGAAAACCATGAGGGTTATAGCCATCACAGAATTGGAACCATAGTAGAAGATCCTCCAGTCTTTGTCTGCCGACAGAAGGGCACAAAGAAGGCCATCAGAGCAGCTGAAGCCCACAAGTACTCGAGTGAGTCGCTAGTATACCTCAATAACATAATCCAAAATCTCCCAAGAAGTAAGTGTCCAGAAGAACAGCAGAAACTCTTCATCGACCAGATTGATCTGATGCTGGACTTTCGTACTCTAATCAGAAGATTCGACAGAATTCTTAGGGGAGATAACTATGCACAAATATACTATTTCTTACCATGCACTGTAATATCTTAGAAGAATAGTACAAAGGATAACAGAGGTAAATATTCTCTGTTCTTTTTGTTTACATCTCTATTTCAAAAAAATTATATTTTCAATACTTAGGGGGAGATTGTTAGCCCCAAGTATCTCTAATGTAAAAGTATTGAAAATATTATCAAGTCAGAAGACCATCAGAGATGCAGCAGAAGACTTAGAAGAAAAAGCTTCAAGAAGATCAACAGAACTCAACAGAGTTTTGGTGGAACTAACAGAGCTCAACAGAGCTCTGTCAGAAGATCAACAGAAGAACTGTTCACAATCGAAGACCAACAGAGCTCTGGTCTATGAGCTTTGTTGTAGTGAAGACCTCTGTGTTGCCTAAGTCTCGTAAGAAATCCAAATTGTTAGACAAGTGTCCATACTTTCCACGTATGCCCTAAAATTAGGAGACACACTTTCCACGTGTCATTCTAGGGTATGATAGTACACTGTCTTCACTTTATCAGGGCTATAAATAGAGAGGTAGTGGAACAAACAATTGTAAGCTTTGGGAAGAATAGTTTTCCACAATTATTTAAGCACATACTGCATCAATCTCGAGCACTACCTCCGTACGATATTGTTCCCTGTTAGATTTCAGGATACACCATTGATCTTGTTCTTGGTGTTATCCATTATCAATATACGAGCAGCGTTTCTTATTTGATCTTTTTATCATTATCCTGTTCTATAATTGATTTTCACTATTACAATTTCATTTACACAATAACTCACCTTAATGGCTTTATATTTAAATGCTTCCGCTGTCTATATTACCACCATTAATGTGATACAACGTGAATCTGGGAACCTACAAGTGACACCACACTGGACTGGTGCAGGAAGATGTGCCACTACAGAAATCATGGATCAAGGATAAGCGTTGTAAACATGAAAAGGATATATGCTATGAAATATCATAAAAAGGTACCAATTGTTCATGTCTAAGTAGTCAGAGAAAATGGCCACTTTAGAACTTGCTACATGTCAGACCTGGACAAGTTCGGTTTCCCTGAATGGTTGGAAATGAGAATCGCAATTCAGCGATCCCGCTCTTCTTTTAAGACCTATGTTGAACAAGCCATATACAGGTTGATCGACTTGGTAGCCTCAACGGTTGATATTCCCCCTCCACCAATTCAGAAGAAACGAGTTGCTCCAAAGAAGAAGAAGACTCCTTCCTCTCTAGGCCCGACATTAAGAAACGAGATAGGGATTGATTTCTCTTGTGAAACAGTTCTTGGCCCCAACCCTGACCTCTCCGGACTCGACATATGTCTACCTCCCGCTGAAGACTTCGTCCCTGGTAAGGTTATCAGTAATCTTTATGGCATTTTCTTCTATGACTTCACTGGTCGCGAATGCTTTCAATGCATCTCTGAGTTATACAAAACTCCAATCGAACAACTCATAGATTTATTCTACTGGTGCGAATACAGAAAAAGTCTACTTGGATCACTCCTAAAACCCCACATCTACCGCGAAGCTAAGAAAAGACGGGATCAGGGATTCACAGTCCCTGATTGGATGATTCCACTGACTAATACTCTTGATGAACTCGTCAAGAAAGAACCTGAGTAGCTGATAAGATCATCTTTTGTAATTCTTCTATCTTTATCAGCTTGTATTTTTTTGTACTTGTAATTATTTATTCACGGTACTTGTAATTTTTCCACCTCCCTTTGTAACAGATACGAAGTTTAATGAAAAATTTCAGTGAATGTACTTACTCCATCAGTACTTAAAAAGATCCCTAAAAACAGTAAATGAGACAAATAATTTATGAGTCCTTTTTATCCTTATGTTTTCTTACTTAGGAATTTTCTTTTATTGCTATGTCATCATCAAATAGGGGGAGATTGTTGATCCAAACCCTTAGTGATTTGATAATGACCCTGAGAAACACTTAGTAAAAATTGTAAGTAGACAATATGTATTAGAGTATCACTATCGCTGATAAATACTAAGTCTATTTAGTACCGCTGATAGGAAGCTCTCGCTCTTTAATTTATGCATTAAGCGAACACTATTCATCAGTGAACCTTGAGCCTGTTCAGTCTCACTGATGATCGCTGATACCTTATGTTGTTTACTTATGATCCCTGAAGACAAGATTCACGTCAACCATGTTCTACGTTGAAGTCGAAGATCAAGCCAAAGAACCAACGACTAAGTCTACTTGTGACCTGATGCGGATATCAGCGAAGCCAAGACTTAACCACTCAACGTGAAGTTTCAAGTAGAAGACTTCAGCGAACGCTGAACTTTATCATTCACTGATAAAGAATCATTCAGCGAACGCTGATCATGAAGCCTCCTCTACAAGCAACTATTGTCTTATCCCTTTGCATGCCTCCGTACGACTGCGTCAGAACGGACATCCCTTTTATCAAGAATCGTACAACCAACTCTGATTTTACATTGTTCATTATGCGGCCACTAGGTTGTCTACTGAAGCCAAAACATGCAACCAACCAGGGGCTGCCACATGTAAAGGTGTGCTGACATGCATTAAATGCATGTAGTATATAATGGAAACTCCTCTTCATTTTGAAGAAGATCAACCATTCCTTATCTTGCTGAATCTGTGTGTTAGAATATTTATCTTAAGTATTCTTAATTCTTTCTCTCTATTTCTAGTGCAAGAAATCTTAGTGATTCTCATAGTTTGTTTAGATTAGGTTTATTCCTTAATCTTGTTCCGCAACAAACTGTAAACTGTTGATTATATCAATAAACAATTTAGAAAAGTAAAAATCGTCTGTTTGTATTAACCCCCCTTCTACAAACTTGTATAACCCTTTTGGGACCAACAGGAGGAACCTGTGCCAATCCTGGAGATCGGTCTTGAAGATTCGTACTCAACAACTCACAAGGATCAACCTCTGAATTCTCCAGAACCGAAAGTTTCTCAACCTTCGACGAATCCTGCTACGTCTCCTCTAAGGAACCGACCAACGTCACTTGAAGTAGTTAAAGATCTTCCCACCGGTGGGTATGTGGATCCGGAGACCTCTCACGCGACTCAACAGTCGCTTCCACACACCACCAAATGGACCAAGGCTCACCCTGTACACCAGGTCATAGGCGATCCTTCCACTCCAATTAGGACGCGAGGCGCATCGGCCAAGTTCTGCTTGTTCTCCGACTTTCTCAGCAAGATCGAGCCAAACACCGTCTCTGAAGCTCTCAATAGTCCGTATTGGGTCAATGCGATGAAAGAGGAACTCAACCAGTTTAAGGCCCTCAAGGTATGGCGACTCGTCCCACGTCCAACTCACAAGACGGTCATCGGGACGAAGTGGATCTTCAAGAACAAGAAAGATGAAGATGGTGTCGTTATTCGCAACAAGGCACGCCTCATGGCCAAAGGATACCGCCAGCAAGAGGGAACCGACTACGACGAGACATACACTCCGGTAGCCAGAATCGAGGCAATTTGTATGTTCCTTGCATACGCCGCGCACAGAACTTCACAGTCTTCCAGATAGATGTCAAGACCGCTTTCCTCAACGACGTCATCAAGGAAGAAGTATACGTATCGCAACCAGACGGGTTCGTGGACGACTAAAAGCTAAATCATGTTTACATTCTCGACAAGGCTTTATACGGTTTGAAGCAACCTCCACGCGCCTGGTATGTCGCTCTGTCCAAATTTTAAATAAAGTCAGGTTTTCAAAAGGTAAAATCGATACAACCCTGTTTATTAAAAATGAAAAAGGTCACATAATTTTAGTCCAAGTCTACGTATATGACATATTTTTGGTTCAACTAATCCTCAATACTGTAAGAACTTTTCTGTCCTCATGGGAGAATATTTTCAAATGAATATTCTATGTGAGATGAATTTCTTTCTCGGCCTTCAAGTTAAGCAACTGTAGGCCGGGATATTCATAAACCAGGCTAAGTACATCTGGGATATTCTTCGAAAATACCAGATGGAACACTCCTTACCTATGAAAACTCCCATGATCCCCGGTACAAAGATACACGCCAATCCTAACGGAAAGGAGGTGGATACCAAAACATACCGGGGAATGATAGGTTCTTTGATGTACTTGACGGAGAGTAGACCGGATATCATGTTTTCTACATTTCTATGCGCCCATTTTTAGTCAAAACCAAAAGAGTCTCCTTAATTGCAGTAAAACAAATTTTTTGTTACTTAAAAGGTAGTGCTGATCTTGGCTTATGGTACCCGAAAGAGACAGGTTTTGAGCTCACTGCGTACTCGAAAGCGGACCATGCGGGAAGCATGCTGGATCAGAAGAGCACATCGGGACACATGCAGTTCCTGGGCAACAGCTTAGTCAGCTGGGCATCCAAGAAGCAACAGTGCGTCTCCACATCGACTGCCGAGGCGGAATACGTGGCCGCCGGGAGCTACTGTTCTCAAGTCATCTGGATGCGCACACAACTCAAAGACTATGGCTTCACCTACTCTTAAGTGCCCATCTACTGCTACTCGAAGAGCGCAATTGCCATATCCAGCAATCCAGTCCAGCACACGAAAACGAAGCACATAGACGTTCGATATCATTTTATCAAGGATCACGTCGAACGAGGTACAATCGAACTCTGTTGTGTTAATACGGAACATCAGTTAGCAGACCTGTTTACAAAAACCTTGAACGAAAAACGTTTTAACTATCTTGTGTCCAAGTTCGATATGATAAATCTGAAGATTTAATCGAATCGTGTGCCCGATACAAGTTCCATACACCTACGAGGAACTGCCTATTCATCATCTGTTGTCTAAACTCCAGATGATCGAGTACACACTTTCTCGCATCTGTATTCTACTTGTATCGTATACACATTTCTGTTAAATCTCTATATTAATTAGGTAGATTTCGTTTGTTTGCTTTCATTTCGCGTGTGTTTCCTTTCATGTTTAATTGATGTCGTCTACTATTATCTTCAATACATCTGTGCGTTTCACAATCTTATTCTATGTGTTCAGGGGGAGCACATAAGCTTATCAGGTAGGTCTGTTCTATATTTGACGGGGAGTGTCACGCATTTTTTTTAATCTCAATTTTTTTTTGGGTGGACATTCCAAAAGTTTTTCCTCAAAGAACTAATTGCACAATCTGAGGGGGAGCATTTTTTTTACTAAGCAAAAGTTGAGGGGAGCGTGTTTTTCAACACTCCTTAAAAGTTTTTGGGTCAGAAATGTAAAATGGAAATTCCAGGGTCAATTTTTAAAGTTTCCAGATGTATCCGGAAAAGTATCCGGAAAGGGTATACGGACACTACCCTATCTGGATAGGTATCTGGACGACCCACCCGGATACCTTAACCAAATATATATCCGGGTTTTCTACTGTTTCATTTTTTTCTGGACTCCATCTCCTTAAACCCTCTCGAAAAACCCTCTTATGGAAACTCTCAGCTTTCACCTTTTTTCGATTCATTTCGACTCCAATCAAAGGTATGTCAATCGTACTACTCTATCATACGGTTTAATGCTTTCAATTGCAAACATATCGTCCACCAATCGATCGAAAGGGGTTTTCGAACCCCGACTCGATGTCGGTTCACATTCAATCTCATCGAGGTTAATTTTGGACCGATTCTTGGTTTCTTACTGCACCTATTGTTGCTTAGATGTGTTTTGATTGCATAGTTCTAAGTTGTGGTTGTTTTTTGGGCTGATTCGTGTTACCCGGATGTCGTCCGGATAGTTTAAAACTATCCGGACACATTCAAGTTACCCGGACACATTCAATTTTTTAGATATTTTGTCCGGTAACCTATCTCATCCGGTAACCTCATTTATCCGGTAAGCATCTCATCCGGTAACCCCAGTTGTCCGGAAACCTTTATGGTTTCCAGTAAGTTCAACTATCCGGGTTGTTCATGCTTGTCCGGCAACCTTATCATCCGGTAACCCAAGTTGTCCGGAAACCTTTATGGTTTTCGGTAAGTTCAACTTCTGGGATGTTCATATTTGTCCGATAATCTCTTTAATCCGGAAATCTTGTTGTCCAACAACTATCTTTGTCCGATAACCATTTGTATCCGGATACCAATGTATCCGATCACTATTGTTATCTGGTAACCATTATTCCCGGACACTTTGTTTCCCGGATACTTTCCTTGTCCGGACAAATTGGCATTCTGAGTGACCTGTATCTCACTGCCATATTTCAATCCTTCCAGATTGCGCCAATCTTCGCCAAGGTACGCACCAACATTTATACATCCACCAATACTCTAACAATGTGTCTTTAAGGTACTCATGGCGGATCAACAACCACAGGAAAACATTCCTTAAGAGGATATCATTGACGAGGCATATGATAACGCCATCCTCGACCTGGATCACATCTCTGAACTCAATGGGAACAACCACCACCTCGACCCTACTGAGTTCCGACCACAACACCGTGTGGTCGTGGATAGCTTACTCGGTCATCCACTCAACTACGCACTCACGGCGACCACCGACGTGCCTGTCATATACGTACAACAAGTCTGGAACACCATCTGAGTTGACACCGCTCACAACTCCCAGACTCTTCATGCAAGGATTGATCACCAACCGTTCACTCTTACACCAGATGCCTTTCGACGCTTACTCTCACTACCATAGGCCACTGCCGGCGGCCGAGCTGCGTTCGACCACACCATAGACGATGCTACTCTTTGTGCTGAAATCCGTGCAATCGGATACAACCACGCACTTAACCGCCCATCCGCGTTCAACCGCAAATACTTGGCGCCTATCTGGTATACCCTGTTCACTATATTGAACAGGGGTCTATCCTCTTGGTGGAAGGGAATCGACCAGTGCACGACCAACTTTCTGAAGCTCTTTCATGCGGTCATCTACGATCGTCATGTGGACTTCGCAGCCATCATCTGGCATTAAATCGTCAACACCATCCGTGCAATCGGCGGCACCAAGGAACGCAAATTCCTTCCATACCCAAGGTTCCTATCATTGGCCATCCGTCAACACATGGACGCAAACCCGGCCATCCCACGCCGCATCAACCATCTGGTATGTCCTCCATTTAACTTACACTATCTTGTGATTCATAACCCGTCCAATGCCCAAGCAATGCCTATACCTGAAGCCCTACTGGCATACGCGGACCCTAATGCACCGAGTGTGATAGAATATAGAAGAGCGATAGGTGTAGGTGCTCCTATGGTCCATCCAGAGCCGAAGGGACCTCCCCAAGGAGTTAGACCCGAGCAACGTGAGGGTCCAAGGACATGTGGAGGTAGAGTCCGGGCAGCTGGGGCTCCCGGACGGGGTGTGCTGAGAGTACATTCAGTACCAGCCAACCCTCCCGACCGTCTACAAGTAGACAACCTACCCCTTCACACACCCATACAACCGATGACGCCGGACTGTCTGCTACTCTACATGAGGTCCCAATTGTTACTGCCCCACCAAGAGTTGATCGCGACCCCGGAACGGACACAACTGAACCAATTTCACCGTTCGCACAAACCGACGCCTTGGATTCCGAGACAACCGACTCCGATATGGAACACGCCATTTGTCTTTCATTAATACCACCCTGTTGGTCCCGAAAGGGTTATACAAGTTTGTAGAAGGGGGGAGGGCGTTGAATACAAACACATGATTTTTACTTTTCTAAATTGTTTATTGATATGTATCAAACAATTTACAACTTGTTGCGGAACAAGATTAAGGAATAAACCTAATCTAAACAAGCTATGAGAATCACTAAGATTTCTTGCACTAGAAATAAGAGATAAGGAATTTAGAATACTTAAAACAAATATTCTAACACATAGAATAGTAAGGAGAAGGAAATGGCCGAGCACTTCAAAATGAAGTAGGGTTTCCTTTATATACTGCATGCATTTAATGGATGTCAGTATAACTTTACACGTGGCAGTGTCTAATTGGTTGCATGTTTTGACCTTGGTTGACAACCTAGTACCGCATGATGAACAGTGTAGAATCAGAGTTGATTGTATGATTATGGACAAAAGGGATGTCCGTTCTGACATTTTTGTATGGAGGCGTGCAAGAGGGTAAGACAAAAGTTGCTTGTAGAGGAAGCTTCATGATCAGCGTTCGCTGAGTGAATCTTTATCAGAAAATGATAAAGTTCAGCGTTTGCTGATGTCTTCTACTTGAAACTTCACGTTGAGTGGACAGGTCTTGGCTTTGCTGATATCCGCATCAGTTCATTAGTCGACTTGTCGCTGGTTCTTTGGCTTGATCTTCGACTTTAGCGTAAAACATGATTGACGTGTGTGAGTTCCAGATTCGTGCAACGAACAATAGAAATCAATAGATAATAAACAGGTATTATGATTTCAACTGGTCATCCAATTTACTTTCAATATGAGAGAGAATTACAATAAGTTCAAGAAAGTGTAATTAGACAACTAGCTTAATTCCAAGCTAAATAACACATTATATATGCCAGGGCCATGGCATATAAGCCCATGGCCCGTTTACATAAATAAGGCTAAAAAATGATTAAGTAACAATTCAGCCCTTGAACTTCTATTCAACCAGATTTGACCCTAACAATCTCCCCCTTTGAATTGAAGTTCCAGTTCGCGCCAGTTATCGACATATCTCTTTCGGAGCGTAAAGTGTATCTCGAACGTTCTGATGGCTCGGCGGTAGTCGATGCGTTCTTCAATTACTTCTAAGGCTTTTTGAGCAGTTATCTCGTTGAGGTTGGGAACATACGAGAGCTTTAGATTTTTGGATTCGAAAGTGATGATGTTTCGAAGAAAATTTTGGACTTTGAAGACATTGCAATCGCAGAATTTATCGACCTGGCTGAAGCGGAGAAACCTCTTTTCTTTCTGTTCGTTGAGGTATACTATCCCAAATTCCGGTTCTAGAAGCAGTGCATTCTCGGGATACATCTTCAGCTTAGGCGCTTTCATATTTGGTTTCAGCAGGTTTACGTTCTTTGCTCTGTTCTCGATTCCCATTTAAAAGTCAGTAAGGTATGACATCATGATTGAGTGTATCAGGAATTGACGAACAGCCTCGAGCGCTTTAGTCACATGAAGAGGTCGGATGGTTCTGGTTCAGAGGTCTTTTATTATAGCGAGTAAGTCGAACGGTCTAAGGTTCTTAAAGTCAGCTTCATAAATTTTCCATTCATCACCGTCTTCGCGGCGAACAGTGAAAGCAGGAAACAAGACTCTAAGGATTTGGTTGGTTTGGATGTTGAGCACTTCAGTGATATTGTGCTTGGTTCGGACTTGGCTAACTGGCAGACACCGCTTCATGGCTTTTATGTACTGATCTTGGTAATTTTTGTCAAAATGAGATATCCCAAGACAGAAGGTTTTCTCGATGGGGCATAACCTGTGAACGTATAGCTTCTTCAGTGATTCCTCCAGGTGAGGAATAAATATCATGATATTCTCCCATCGGATTTGTTGCTGTTGAGGAGGAGGAAGGATGATCAGAAGCTGTCGGTTGTTGAGGAGATGTCGGATTTGCATCAGTTGAAGTTTCGGGTATCGTAGAAGTTTCAGGAGCTTGAGCAGTGTGAACGGGTGTACCATATAGGTTTTGTAGCAGAAACTGGTCGTAGTCAATGTTGTCGTCTTCATCAGTAGGAAAGATCAGGTTTACCTGGAGATTTATTGCACTGGCGGATTTTTCGTACCATGCATTTTCGGTCTCCGGGTCGATCTCAAAATCTGGATCAATCAGGTTGAGTGCAGGCCTATCTGATGCATCATATGTGACCAATTCCTGTGTTTCTCCCTCGGGCTTTTCAACCGTTGGGTCTTCGTCGTCTGAGATGTCCATGTCTATTTCCATCTCAGCGAGGCTCAACTGGGCTTCAGGTTCGTCTTCGGTTGCAGTTGCCACAGTTGATGGTTCCGGTTGAACCATAGTAGTAGTTTCAGTGAGGATCTGGGCGGACTCGGTTAGTCGCAGTCTTTTATTCTCCCCCTCTCGGTGATCAGGATCATCCTGATCATCGTGCCATCTCTTTAGTCCGCCTGCTTGACTTTTGCAGGTTTCTTCCATGGAGGCGACTCTCTCGGATAGCATTTTGAGCGCTTGTTGAACATCCTTGAGAGTCGTGTCAAGCTGATCCATTCAGGTGGTGATGGATGACGATGGAGCAGATACCTGGGATCGTAGAACTAAGATCAGGTCTGCTTTGGTAGAGGCATCGGTATTGGTGTGTTGGAGCAGCTGAGCCAGAAGCATAGTCTTTAAGGTGTCCACCGAGTAAGTTGGTTGAGCAGGAGCCGGTAGAGGTGTTGGTGCGGTTTCAGCTTCGACTACCTTCTCTTTGCCTTTGATCAAGCTCTTCAGTTTGTCGAGTTTGTTGGTGAATCGTTGCTCCATGGCCTCACGGACAGCCTTTAGACCGCTGTCCAGATATCCCTTTGACACAAAGTCGGGTAAGGTAACACCGGGATCACTTAGATTACCCGTTGAGGCATCTACCTTAGAGGTAGAGCCACCTACGTTCATGGTTGGCGATGATGTGGCCGTGGTAGGATTTCCTCCCGATCCTCGCGTTCCGCTTAAAGGGGGAGACACTACGGAAGTTCTGATCGGGTCACGAAGAGCCTCGATTTGTAGAATCTCAACTTGTGTCCTAGCCGAAGAATGTTCTATTTCAAGTGGCTCTAGACTCGATGGTGCTTTGAAAGAAGGCGAGACCGGGGGTTGCTGGTCTCTTGTTTCAATACCAATACTCTCCGAGTGAGAGATCGGTAGATTTTGCGCTAAGTCCTCGTGCGAAGTTGAAACTGTTGGTTCTACATGCTCAAGAATGATTATAAAATGATATTACCGGTAATATATGATCGTACAGGGTCACACCGAACAACAAGTAGACACCAAATTTATATTTATGAGAATTTGATTCTTGATAAATATTAATTCTTGATGAATATTATTAATTATATCAATGAATATAATTCTTACTATAAAATGCAAATAAGAATTATAGTTTATTAAAATATGATGATTTTAATATATAACTAGAAGTAGCTAGGAGGGACTAATTTTAGTAAGTTTAAATACTTAAAATATAGATTTTAACAAATTTAAACTAAAGGGGTTCCAAGTGTAATTTTGCATGGAAGGCTCGAATACTATTGGACCATTTTGTGGTCCAATAGAAAAGGGTTACCATGTCTAGTGCTTTTGGACAAAAAGGATGAGAAGGCTTGCAAAGAAGAGACACTTGAAAATTAGAAAACATCTTCCTCTCCCTCTCTCTCTCTACTTCGGCCGAAACTACACACATAGTGTGTGTGTGTGTGTTTGTGTTCTTCCTTCTCAAGTCTATTGTAGAGCTTGTTAGAGTTTTTGCATCAAACGTCAAGAAGGTACGAGCATACTCAAGGTGTTGGAGCTTGTTGGTGGATACCGCTAGAGGAGCTCTTTTTGGGTTCTACATTCATCACCAACATCCAACCTCCCGAGAGGATTCAAAGTCTTCAAAGGTTGTAATCTTGAACTCTCTTGGTATGTTGCTCTTTTATCTTTTCTTGCATGTAACAAGATCCTTGGTGGGAATAAAATGGTTTTATGTTTTGTTCAAAAGTGTTTTTGCTTCCGTTGCGTAAAATATTTTACCTCTTATGGTTTTTTGAAACCGGTTTTTGAACATAAAATCTCAACAAGTGGTATCAGAGCCCATGTTATAATGCATGATTAGATAAAAAGGTTTTATTTGGATAAAACTTGGTTTTTGGAAGCTGTGGATAAAATTTCATTTTATATGAAAAGTTCATACATGGCTTTTAGGCAACTAGTTTGTATTTTTTATATATATTTTATGTAACAAAATTTCAACATGCATTTTTGTTACATAAAAGTTTCCTAACAAAAACAAAGTGTTGTTTTATGTTATTTATGAGTAAAATGTGCATAAACAAGCCATGGACCAATGTGTTGGTTGTTGTGTTGTTTTCTTTAAATTTGTTATAATTTTTTATTATTATTCATGTTGGTTTGTAATAGTAAATAGGTTTTATTATTTCATGTTTCTTTTGTTCATTTTGTAAGTATTAGATTAGTTGTTGGAACTAGTTTTTTATTTTATAAAATGTAACAAGAAGAAGGCCAACATGGAGCTTGAAGATGGAGCTTGATGTCTTGATTGCATAGAGATGCTAAAACAAGTGGGAGCTTGAAGTTTTTTATTTTTTTATTTTGTCCCTTAGGAATGGACTTGGCATTTCTTGTTTTGGCTCACAAGAAATGTCATTAGAAATGGCTTTGTTTTATGCACATTCTTTTGCATGTTTATGGTTGATTATGTTATTTTTGATGCGTTAAAATATAGGATATTGTATGCTAGTAAAGAACATAAAATTGGTTCAAACGCGCTTATTTAAAATTGTTTAAAGTTGAAGCGACAAATTTTAAAATTAGATTTTAAATGAACCAAGTTTAAAATAGAGATTTTATATCAACCAGTATTTAAAATGGAGATTTTAAAACAATGACATGCAAATTGGTTCAAATAAGTTTTATATAAAATTGTTTATTTAAAACGACGTAACTTTAAAAATTGAATTTTTAATTAAACCAAATTATTTAAAATGAAGATTTTAAATTTATTCATTTTGATGAAAATTTCTTTTTCTTAAAAGGAGTACCTTGATTATTAGATGCATGCAATAATATGGTACTATGGTTTTTAAGACAAAAATTGAGATTTTGAGTTTTATAATAGGAGTTTAAATAGAGATTTTGAAACACACATAAATTCATAATCTAGAAATAAAAGTGTTTTATTAAAAGACTATAAATGGTTCTTTTTATGATCATTGGTTGGTAAAATAGAGATTTTATTAAATAGGAACCATTTGATGAGTAGTAAGATTTTATTTAAATACCATGTATTATTGAATGCATGCAAAATCACATGATACAAAAATGTTTACAAAACTAGAATTGTAATTCATCTAAAATTCTTTTTTTATAAACGCAAGTCATATGTCGTCCTTTTGATAAACACTCAATACGTCACTATGACACCCTTGTGGGATAAAGGTCACCTAACAACTTGGATTGTCTTGAGATGGATGAGGTGATTGTTATGTCTTTGTGGGATAAAGGTCACCTAACCGCATGGATGTGAGTTTCACATGTTGTTTCAAGTAGGATGACTTGATTGGGAATCTTTTGTGATAAAGGTCACCTAAGCATTAGAAACCCAAGGCATAGATGGGATCAAACATGCCAATTAACAAACAAGTTTGTAGGTTCCCAGATTCACGTTGTATCACGTTAATGGTAAAGAAATAGACAGCGAAAGCATATTAAATAAAGCCACTAAAGTGAGTGATTGTGTAAGCGATAAATGAACTGTGAGAATCAAATATAGAACAGTAAAATGATAACAAGATCAGATATAAAAGTTGCTCGTATATTGATAATGAATCACACCAAGAACATGTTCGAGTGTGTTCGGAAATCTCACAGAACAACAATATCGTACGGAAGTAGTGCTTGGGATTGTAGCAGTGTGTGCTTAAACAATTGTGGAAAACTATTCTTCCTTAAGCTTACTATTGTTTGTTCCACTACCTCACTATATATAGCTATGAAAAAGCATAGACAGTGTACTATTGTATCCTGGAATGACACGTGGAAAGTGTGTCTCCAATCTTTAGGGCATACGTGGAAACTATGGACACGTGTCTAACACTTAGGATTTCCTACGAGACTTAGGCTGACAGAGGTCTTCACTTCACCAGAGCTCTGTTGAAAGAGCTATGTTGGTCTTCTGTTAAGTACTTGTTCTTCTGTTGGAAGTCTTTGATAGAGCTCTGTTGAGCTCTGTTGGATCCGACAGAGCTCTGTTAAGCTCTGTTGGTCTTCTTGATGAACTTCTTCCAAGTTTCTGTCTGATCTCTGTTGGTCTTCTGACTTGAACTATTTTCAATACTTTTACATAACAGATACTTGGGGCTAACAATCTCCCCCTAAGTATTGAAAATACAAATTTACATTTGACAGATATTTAAACAAAAGAACAGAGAACTTTTACCTCTGTCGAAACCTTGCACTAATCTTTTAGAATGTTACAAAAAGATTAAAAGACCAGTACATTTAAGCAAAATTATCTCCCCTTAAGATTCTGTCAAATCTTCCGATGAGTTCTCGGAAGTTGATCATAAGATAGATCTGGGTGATGAAGTTTCTCTGTTGCTCTTCCGGATATTTTTCTCTTGGGAGATTCTGAATGATATCTCTGAGGTATTCCAGCGACTCTGTTGAGTACTTGTGGATTTCAGCAGCTCTAAGGGCCTTCTTTATCTTC
The DNA here is from genome assembly GCA_033807775.1 of Saussurea involucrata. Classification (NCBI taxonomy): domain Eukaryota; kingdom Viridiplantae; phylum Streptophyta; class Magnoliopsida; order Asterales; family Asteraceae; genus Saussurea; species Saussurea involucrata. Next base: position 11,808,156 of record CM066326.1, read on the forward strand.
CTCTGTTGGCAGACGAACACTGGAGGATCTCCAACTACTGTTCCAGTTCTGTAGTGTTCATATCCTTCAAGGCTCTCATTTGGTGGTGCAGCCGCTAGTCTTTCTACTTTGAATTCTATGCCTAGCTAAAAGTCAATCTGAATCCTTAGATATATGTGCTCTTGCATAGCGAAGCGTACCTCAGGGTGTGCAGTTCTTGCCTCTTTATATTTGTCACTGAAGTTGTAACAGTAGGCGTGAAGTTGAATCAAATCGTACGGGTTCAGAAGTACGAGATCGTTGTCGTTGAAGCTCTCAACCTTTGCGTCATTTGATTCAACCATGAACTCATGATAGCTCATCTGTGTTCTGATGTGCCGAAAGATCCTGTACTTGATGTCTACGATTCTGCGTATTCCAAAGTCAGAGTTAATGTTCTTGTTCAGACCAGACTTTGTTTCGATGAATTTGCGTCGCACATCAGAGATCGTATTGATCCTGCAGGGGTTATAGTATGGGTTGATTGGCACATCATTAACAGGTATTGTATCATGGTCACCATACAGATAGGCAAATATCTCTTCTAGCGGTGGTTTGCCAGAGTGTTGGTTTGAGGAATCGGGATTCTGTTCGGTTTGCATGGGATTTGGGTCTTCATGGGTTTCGGTCATAAGTCTGTCGATGTGTTGAACATACTCTTGAGGTTGGCTTTGGCTTGTTTCTTCACCAGAGAATGGTTCTGTTCTCTCTGGTTCTGTTCTTGGTGAAGTAGGAGGAGTGTCCAAGATAATGATCTCTGGTGGTTGAGACGAGGGTTCAGTTGGCTTGATGACCCTATCTTTGAACATGTAGTCGAAAATCACCATGGGTATCTCTGGTAAGTCTTTAATTGTGTTCCCTTGACCTCCTGCTTCTGTTGTTTCAGCCTCTGTTACCTCGACCTCTACTACCTTCTCCTTTCCCTTGACAGATCCCTCTGCCTCTGCTACCTCTGCCTCTGTTACCTCTGTTGTAGGTTCTTTTTCCTTTTCTTTTTCCTTCTCCTCTTTCTCAGCCTCTTTCTCAGTCTCTTTCTCCACTTTCTCAGCCTCTTTCTCCTTCTCCCCCTTTTGTTGTTCTGACGACTCACCTAGCTGATCATCTGACGGGCCTTCAGAATCGTCTCCATCTTCAGAGAGAGCAGCACCTGTATCTGGTGAGGGCGGAATAACAAACTTCGGTCGTTTAGCAGAGGGTTCGCCTTCAGGTGCTCCTTCTGCAGGTCTTTTCCAGGAGATTATGTTCTTGAACTCTGTTGCGGCTTGTTGGAGGACGTCTTGAAGTTCTTTTGCGGCCGTGCGGACTTCATCGACTTGATTCGCAAAGTTTACGTTTTTTGAATCAAGTGATGTTTGCACATGCTTTTTTGTTGCTTGGGCTTTCATCACGAACTTCGAAGACACAGTCATCATTCGGCTTAGGACTCGTTTACTGAATTCACCCATCTGGCCGACTGTCATGGGTAAGTCTTTAGGGCTGGGGCCAGATATGTTGATTGGTGTTGCTGAGGAGGTTGTGGCTTCTGTTATGGCAACCTTAACAGAGTTGTTAATTACCTCTGTTAAGGTTCTTATGTTTGAGTCTGACAGAAGCAAGGAAGGAATAGGCAAGGTTCTGTTCATTTGAGCGGTGTGGTTCTCTATTACAAGGGTCTTTAGGGCGACTAGTTCTGTTGAGAATTTTGTTCTTTCCTCTGCTCTGACCCTTTCTTCATCTGTTCTGAGTCTTTTCTGTTCTGCCAATTCTGACGTTAACTTGGCAATTTCTTCTGTTCTTGCTCTTTCTGCCTCTGCTCTGAGCTGTTCAACTTCTATTCGGAGTCTTTCGGCTTCGGTATTTCTTTGATTTATCTCCGTAAAAGAAGTTATTCTCTGTAGCTCTGCTCTGAGGGAAGCATTCTCCGATCGAATCAACTCCTCCTTTTGTGAATTGATAAGTTTATACTCGTTCAAGGAGCTGTTTATACTATCACAGAAGCCTGTAAACTCTGCTTTTGTGATGGTATCAACGGCGATATCCTTGTTTCCAACAAATGGATTCAAGTTGACCTCGAGTTCAGAGGTGCCTACGTTAAGAGTTGTGTTGAGATTGGCTCTTGTAGGTCTTCCACCCGATCCTTGACGTTCCTGTTCAGGGGAAACATCTACAGGTGTTCTGGTCTGTTCAGCTCTCTCATTCTCAGAATCTGAGAGATTGAAGTAGACGTGGGAGTTAACATTGTGATCTAGACAAGTTAATCCTTATGAAATTAGGCTGTCAAATTGCCTCTGAGTTAGGCAATCCCTACGGGTAAATCGAAAATTGCCCAAGGACCTAAGTTGTTCCTCCTTAGAAAGATAAGCCACAGAGGCATCATCGTGTGTGATTGTCCTATCGATGGCATGGGGGGAATTGACATCATTACCAAACAGGGATTCCCCGGTTTCGTGCATACCAGAGGCATGAAAAGTTGACTCTGATGGTATTGGCTGGTTGGGGTTCGAGGTGTGCACCTCTGTTTCAATATCCATTTGAGCTAGATCCTCATGGATAGATGATGTGCTTGCACTGGGAGTTGGGCTGGAAAAACGCACATGTGTGTTCACAGGCTGAACATCTTCTTCTAAACTCTCCTCTCTCTCGGATTCTATGGATAAAGAACGCACGGGTGTACTCTCTATCACATGTATGTCACGGTTACCAGAGGGATGCGAACTCTCTGCCATCTCCTCTGTAACTTCCCTTTCTTCCTCAAGAACAGCCTCTATAGGGGATACTCTGTTCTGTACTTCCTCCTCCACCACTCTAGAGGAAGACCCCTCTTCGGGTACTCTTCGCTCTGGTCTTTCTTCTTCTGCTATTTCCTCACTCATGCTCTCTAACTCTGGTTCATGACCTAAGTATGTTGGGGTTCTCACCACAGGTTTTTGTGGTTGAGCAGCACTATGATAGTTTTGGATAGAGATGTGGTCTGGTGAGATTAGAGAAAACATAGTACCTGGAACGCGTCGAATGATGGGGTAGTCGCCTGAAGTGGTGGGATGGAATCTGGACATTACCCAGTTCTTGAAGGTATTTCCTTGTTGGGTCAACTCCAGACGATCAAATGCTCTTCTGATCACTAAGCTGATGAATCTTGGAAACTTGATGTTCTTTAGGAATTTATGTTTCCCAACTTCACCTCCTTTGGCGATAGCAGTAGTTTTGAGGTTTACGGCTGTGAGAAGATCATCGTAGAGAATGCCTGCGTAGTCGAGGTTCCTTTGAAAGAATAATCCATACATGATTTGTAGGATTTCCGTAGTGGCTTGATCTTGACTACCAGACTTTCCTGTAAGGGTTCGGTTCAGGGTGGAGAACATGAAGTTCCAGAAAGGCGGTAGGTTCTGTCTTTTGAAAGCGCCGATTCTGACGATCTCTTTGTTGTAACCTAGAAATCGTATGAACTCAAGTAGAACAACAACATTTGGGGGCTTCTCATAGGCATCTATTTCAAGCTGTTATGTCGTCTTCATTCCAAGGGTTCTCCGCCGGGTTTTAGCTCCTATTCTGATAGTTCCTGAACCACCTTCTGTTCCAGCATCGACATTGCCAATGATTCCATCTCTTTCTTCTATAATCTGGCAAGTAGTCCACCATTGACGAATGTATAGCTCAGGAACATTATCGTCAAAGTCGGTTAGGGCTTTGAAGATTTCAGAGTTCCTGAAGAACTCTATAAGAATGTGGTATTGGGGTAAGTAAAGGCTAGGTGTTGATCCAAACCCTCAGTGATTTGATAATGACCCTCTCTTAAATACTTAGTGAAAATTGTAAGTAAACAATATGTATCAGAGTTTCACTATCGCTGATAAGTACTAAGATCTTCCAGTACCGCTGATAGGAACTCTCGCTTTTTAGATTAAACATTCAGCGAACACTGTTCATCATTAATGCACTGAGTCTGTTCAGTCATTATGACGATCACTGATAAGTTAGTTGTTTACTTATGATCCCTGAAGACAAGTTTCACGTCAACAAAGGTTCTACGCTGAAGTCGAAGATCAAGCTCAAGAACCAGCGACAAGTCTCCTAATGAACTTATGCGGATCAGCGAAGGCTCAGATTTGTCCACTCAACGTGAAGTATCAAGTACAAGACTTCAGCTATCGCTGAACTTTATCATCTGTTGAATAGTAAATGATAATCGCTGAATCAACGAAAGATGATCATGAAGTCTTCCGTACAAAGTACTTTTGTCTTAACCACCCTTGCACGCCTCCGTACGAAATGTCAGAAAAGAACCACCGAATATCTGAAATCGTACAACCACTCTGATACTACACTGTTCATCCTTACGGCTACTAAGGTTGTCAACCAAGGTCAATGACATGCAACCAACCAGCTGATGACACGTGTAAAGTATATACTGACTTGCATTAAATGCATGCAATATATAAAGAGATGAACTCACTTCATTTTGAAGTAACTTGCTAACTCTAGACAAGTTCATATCTCTTATCTCAAGATAGGTTATTATTAGTAATTTCCTTATCTTTCTTAGTGCAAGAAACCTTAGTGTTCCAACTTGTTTAGATTTAGGTTTATCCTTAATCTTGTCTCCGCAACAAGCTGTAAATTGTTAATGATTTATCAATAAACAATTTAGAAAAGTAAAATCTGTGTGTTTGTATTCAACCCCCCCTTCTACAAACTTGTATAGGCCTTTCGGGACCAACAAGTGGTATCAGAGCAGATTTGTTTAATCTCATAAACAAGATCTAATCTAAGATATTTCTCTTCCTTGCTATTATCTGAAAATGGCCTCCCACACAAACACAAATTATATAGACAATGGTTCTCTTGCAAAACCCCCTAGATTTTCCAGAGACAACTTCAACTTATGGAAAAATAGGATGACACTCTTCTTAGAAGGTGTAGACCCTACTATACCTTACTATCTTGAGAACGGCCCACACATCCCTGTAACAATTGATCCTTTAGTTCCAGCCACTGCAAATAGACCTGCTATTCCAGAAAGGCTGATTCCTAAAGAAATCCATCAGTGGACCGATGAATATAAGAAGAAAGTGGCTATAGATACAAAAGCCAGATCCATACTATCCATGGCCCTTCCTGACGAAGTCTACCATTCCGTCATGAACCTGAAATCATCAAAAGCCATGTGGGACACCATATGTGTTCAGTATGAAGGAACGTCTGAAGTCCAGGACTCAAGAAACATCAACCTGGTAAGACAATATGTTAGATCTGAAGTTTTGTCAATAAACCAAGTGTTGAAGATCTGATAAGAAGACTCAGATGTTCTGAGTAGAGGAGTCAGAGATCTGAGAAGAGAAGTCAGAGTTCTGAGAGAAAGAGTCTGAAGCTCTGAGAAGCGTTATCAGAAGAATGTTCAGAAGTTCTGAACTACCTGTTCAGAACTTATGACTACATACTTTACTTAGTATTTAGTAAACTAATTAGGACACGTGTTATGTTCTTATTAGTCTTTCTTATTTGTACTGTAGCTTTAACATGTCCGTTGCAGTATAAATAGAGTGGTTAGCACTACGTTGCTAACTGATTGATTTTCCCGTATATCTTTGTATTCATTCTTTGTAATCTTTGAGATTCTCTCTCTCTCTTAGATCTGTAATCCTGTTCATCATTGAATACAATTGGGCTTGATCATACAACTTTTCAATTACTGCTTTCTATATTAATTGTAAGATTAGATCTTGTACTTTCAATTGGTATCAGAGCCAATCAACAAACAAATTCATTCAAGATTGTGATTGCGAAGATCGATTGATCAATTTCTTGAAGATTTCTTGATTCATTCAAAAATCGATTCCGCTGCTAGGGCTAGTTCTTGAATTCTTGGCAATTCTTGAATTACCTGTTACATTTCGATCAAGAAACTCCAATTTGTCTTTCTGTTGAATTTTCTTACAATCATGTCTTCTAAAGAATATCTAGCCATGGGATCTGAAACCAAACCGCCTGTTCTTATACCTGAAGAGTATCAGCAATGGAAAATTCGTATGATCCAATTCATAGACAACATTGATGAAAATCTTATGATCTCCATTCGAGAAGGTCCAATTGAAGTGTATATCGATGTTGCCGCAACCCCTGCTACAGAGAAAACTCCAGAAATTCCAGCGACCAGGGTGAAGAAGAGTTATTCCCAATACACAGCTGAACAGAAGAATAGGCATGCTATTGACAAAAGAGCAATTACTTTGATGACTTTGGCTGTCCCAAATGAGGTTCTTAACAGGATTGACAGTGGATCATCAGCTAAAGAAATGTGGGACGAATTGGAAAGGCAGATGTTAGTAACTGTGAGATCTATTCAGGCAAAGTTAAATCAAAGCATAAATGCTTATGAAAGGTTCAAAGCAAAAGAGTCAGAAAGTTTGACATAGACATACAGTAAATTTTGCACTATTCTAAATGACTTGAGAAGAAATGGACTGAAGAAAACGAAGTCAGAAATAAATTACAAATTTCTGAACAGTCTAAATTCAGAATGGTCATCATTTGCCATAAGTCTGGAAATGAACAAGGATATGTGTGAAGAAAACTTAAATGATCTGTTCTGTGTTCTTAATCAACATGAAGACTCTGTCAAGTTAGTTGTGGAAGAGAAGAAAAATGTTGTTGATCAGTTAGCGTTCTTATCAAAGTCCAAAGCAATCAAAGCACCCAAAAAGACTGCATATCTATCAGAGATACCTAAACTGGAAGAATCTGACAAGGAAGAAGGATCAGAAGATGATGAAGATATCAAGATAATGGCTGAGAAACTAGCTTTGTTGACAAATACTTTCAACAAAAGGTATGGGAAGGGTAGATTTCAAGAAAATTATAAGAGAGTTGGGAGTTCAGATTATAAGAAGAAAGAAGACAGAGAAGAAAATAAGTTTGAAAAGAGAGTAGAGAGAATTGAAGAAAACAAAGAAGAGAAGGATGAGAGAAAAGAAAAGAATATGTGTTTCAAGTGTGGAAAATCTGGCCACTATGCTAAGGATTGCAGAGTTAAAATTGTGAAAGACTATGAGTACTACACCAAGAAGGCTCAGCTTGCAAAGAAGAGAGATGATAAAATTGCTTTATTGGCTGAACATAAGAATTGGTTGTACTACACTTCTGATGAAGATGATCATATCAACTTTCCACAGATGCAAAGCTATATGGCAAAAATGAGGAATGAGGATGATTCTGATTTTGAAGATGCTGATTCTGAGTCATCTGTTGAGGTACATTCTTCACTTGAAATAGAGTTAATGACACAGATTGGTGAAATGAAAACTGAATTTGCTAATCTAAGAAAACAGATAAAAGGAGAAAGAAATTTGGTTAACAAATTCAGAATTGAAAAAGAAGTAATAAAAGAACAATATGAAGAATCTGAGGCTGAGAAACAGAAAGTTAAAGATGAAAATTCTGAATTATTGAAAAAGATCTCTGAACTAAAAGTTGAGTTTTCAAAAATAAAGGATGAAAAAGGTGATTTACAAATAAAATTTGATATGTTATTTGAGGAAAGAAAGAATTTATACACCAAAATCAAAGAATTGGAAGATCTAAATTTGAAAAGGGGTCAGACTCAGCAAACATTAAATCTTTTATTAAGCAATGTTAAAGATACAAGATTTTACAACCCAAAGAAGGGATTGGGATTGGAAGAAAATGTCACTTTAAAAAGAGGTCCAATCAACTTGTATGAAAAACTTCAAGTTTCTAAGCCAAAAATCCCAGAAATTGTTGAAGTTTTCATAAGACCTGCTAGTTCTATAACAAGTTCTGACAATTTGCAAAGACCAAACTCTAAAAAGTCAGATGAGAAAATTTCTGAGTCTAAAACAGAAAAGTCAGTTGTTTCAGAAGAAAAGGTTAAGAAAGAAGTTTCTAAACCAGTAGATGAGAAGCCAAAATACAATGATACTAAATTCAAGTATGATTCTTTAAATGTCAGCTACAAAAATAAACAACCAAGTTTTTCATATCATGACATTGAGAGCATATTTGACACAAGTAAAAATTCTGAAACAGTCAATCAGAAGTCTGAAACTTCTAGTCAGGATTCTGAAATTTGTAGTCAGAACTCTGAGTCTAAAGATCAGACATCTGAGTCTGTAAATCAGAACTCTGACTCAGGTAGTCAGAAGTCTGATTCAACTGGATTTTCTGAAACAAAGTCAGATGAATTTTTAGAACTTGAAAAGATTTTAATCTTGTGAGTCAAGAACTTGAGGACTTAAGGAAAGATTATGATGAACTTGAAAATGATTACTGTGAGGTGGATATTAAACTTGAAGAAGCTTTGAAAGAATAGAATATTTTTATTCAGAAAATAACAGAGCTTGAAAAACTGAAGACTGAGTATGATCTTTTTAAAATTAATGCTCTAAAAGAAAAATGATAAATTTTTTAATGAATCAAGTACATATGAAAAAGGTGAATCATCTAATTCTTCTAACAAACAGGAGTTGAATTTTTCAGAAAAAGAAGAAAGCAAAAGGAAAGATGGTGTGAAAAGAACTTCTGAGATGAATGAAGAGGTTCCTGCAACTGTACCAAAAGCACATAGTTATTGTGATAAATGTACTTGTACTTTGAAAAACAGCAATAAAAATGAAAAAGCTTATGGTACAGATCTGTTGTTACTTGCAAAGAAAAATCTTAGTTGTGTTCATTGTAAAAGCAACTCTTTTCAATACTCTCAGAAATGTCCAATCAAAATAACATCTGTTTCTTTCATAAGAAAAGATATTCAGAAAACAGAAAAGAAGAATGTTTATGTTCCTCAGAATACAGAAAAGAAGAAAGTTTCTGTTCCTCAGACTCAGAAGAAAGAAAAGATAAAAGAAAAGAAAGTTGAAAATATTGCAAAACCAAAAGTTACAACTCTCAAAAAGAATTTGAACAAGTTTGTAAGCAGAAAATGTTCTGACTTCATAAAAGTTCAAGGAAAGTGGTGTTTGAAGAAAGATTTTGAGTGAAGAGTAAAAGGTACTAATGTTAAATCCAATGACAAAGCTAACAAAGATGGACCCATTCCAAAATGGGTACCTAAAACTAACTGATCCTTTTGCAGGGCTGTCATGTGTGGTTTTTAGATTCAGGAGCTTCAAGACACATGACAGGTCAGAAGTCTTTTCTATCAAACTTCACAGAAACGGCTGGAGGAGCAGTAAACTTTGGAAATAACAGCAAAGGACAAGTCAAAGGTTATGGGGATTTAACTAAAGGGGATCTGACTATCCAAAAGGTTTTCTATGTTGAAGGATTACAGCATAATCTTTTCTGCATAAGTCAGTTTTTAGACAGTCTTTGTCAAATCAAGTTTCAAATAACAGGTTGCATGATTTTAACTGAAAATGATGTTAAAGTCTTCTGGGCCAAAAGACATATGGACTTATTTGTAGTTAATTTTTCAAAATTGAAAACATTAAATACAGTTTGCCTTTTATCAAAGTCAACTGCAAATGAATGTTGGCTTTGGCACAGAAGATGTTCTCATCTAAATTTCAAAGATCTTAATAATCTTGTTGCAAAACATCTGGTTAAAGGCTTACCAAAGCTTAAATTTGAAAAAGAATCATTATGCTCAGCTTGTGAAATGGGCAAGATGAAAAAGAGTTCTCACAAATTAAAAATGGACTCATCTTGCAAAGCACCATTAGAAATGATTCATACTGATCTTTGTGGTCCAATTTCAGTTCAATCTATGGGAGGAAAGAAATATATGCATGTGATTGTTGATGAATTCTCCAGATACACATGGGTTGAGTTCCTAAGAGCTAAGTCAGAAGCTGCTACTACATTGATAAATTTTATCAAAAGGATTCAAGTTCTCTTACAAATTCCAGTTCAGAAAATCAGAAGTGATAATGGAACAGAGTTCAGAAATGAGACTCTTCAGAATTTTTTAGAAAGTTCTGGGATTTCTCACAATTTTTCTGCTGTCAGAACTCCTCAACAAAATGGTGTTGTTGAAAGGAAAAATAGTACTCTAGTTGAAGCTGCGAGAACAATGCTGGCTTATGCAAATCTTCCTACCTTCCTATGGGCTGAAGCAATTGCAACTGCTTGTTTTACACAGAATAGAACTTTAATCAATAAGAGATTAAATAAGACTGCTTATGAATTGATAAATAAAAGAAAACCATTAATCAAATTCTTTCATGTTTTTGGTTGCAGGTGCTATATTCCAAGAGACAGAGAAAATCTTGCCAAATTCGATAAAAAGGCAGATGAAGGATACTTTGTGGGATATTCTTTAACTTCCAAAGCATTCAGAATTTACAATAGAAGAACCAAGAGGATGATGGAGAGCATAAATGTAACTTTTGATGAAGCCAGAAACAGGACTTCTGAACAAGACAGTTCAGAACTCATGCAGAACAAGACAAATATGACTTCTGATACAAATTCTAATCCTAATTGTTCAGAACTCAATTTACTGTTTAAGGATGCTTTTACTGAACCAATTTCTGATTCTTATGCAAATTATGAAAACCCAAAGATGGTCAAAGAAATGAAAAATAAGACTCCAGAAATAGTTCAATCTACTGTAATTTCTGATAAAGGTCCATCTGAGGAATGTCCAAATCCGATAAATACTAGTGAGAATTCTGAACCATGCATTCAGAATTCTGAACCTTGTAATCAGAATTCTGAACCTTATAGTCAGAACTCTGGTCAAGTCACTCAGAAGTCTGACTTTATTGCTCAGAACCCAAACTTGGATGCAACTCCTACTCATACATCAGAACAAGGGGACAGTTCAGAATTACAAGCAATCATTGATGAGAATGATGCAAACAACAATTATTCAGAGATTGATGTACTCCCTAGTGCAAATAAATGGACTAAAAATCATCCTATTCATCAAGTAATAGGTGATCCATCAGCAAGAGTAAAAACCAGATCAGCTACAGCAAATGAAGCAATGTTTGCTGGTTTCTTGAGTGTGATTGAACCAAAGAAAGCTAATGAAGCCCTAGAGGATCCAGACTGGATTTCATCAATGCAAGAGGAATTGTTTCAATTTGAAAGAAACAAAGTTTGGAGACTCATTCCAAAGCCTGAAGGTAAATCTATTATTGGAACTAAATGGGTGTTCAGAAACAAAAAGGATGAATCAGGTGTTGTCATCAGAAACAAGGCAAGATTGGTTGCTAAGGGATACTGTCAACAAGAGGGAATTGATTATGATGAGACATTTGCACCAGTGGCAAGAATAGAGGCAATCAGAATATTTTTGGCCTATGCTGCACATAAAAACTTCAAGGTGTATCAAATGGATGTCAAATCAGCCTTTCTAAATGGCAAACTTAATGAAGAGGTGTATGTTCATCAACCTGAAGGTTTTGTTGATCCAGAATTCCCTGATCATGTTTATATTTTAGACAAAGCTTTATATGGTCTAAAACAAGCACCACAAGCCTGGTATGACACTCTTACTAAACACTTGTTAGGTTCAGGGTTCAAGAAAGGTAAGATTGACACAACTTTGTTTTTAAAGAAACAGGGTGATGATTTAATTCTGATTCATATTTATGTTGATGACATAATATTTGGTTCTACCAGTCCAGAATTATGTAATAATTTTTCAAAAATCATGTCATCTGAATTTGAAATGAGCATGATGGGTGAGCTGAATTTTTTCCTTGGTCTTCAAGTTAAACAATTACCAAAAGGTATTTTTATAAATCAAGGAAAATATGTCAGAGACATTCTGAAAAAGTTCAAAACGTCTGATTGTGCTTCTATGAGAACACCTATGGCAACTAACATAAAGTTAGATGTTGATCTCAAAGGTGTTTCAGCAGATATCAAACTCTATAGAGGCATGATTGGATCATTACTTTATTTGACTGCAAGTAGACCAGATATCATGTTTTCTACCTGTTTCTGTGCTAGATTTCAATCTAACCCAAAAGAATCACATATGTTGGCTGTTAAAAGGATTTTAAGATATCTCAAAGGAACACCTGATCTAGGTTTATGGTATCCAAAAGAAACTGACTTCAAATTGACTGCTTTCACTGATGCTGATCATGCAGGAAGTAGGTTGGACAGAAAGAGTACATCTGGTGCTTGTCACTTTTTGGGAGATAAAATAGTGAGTTGGGCATCAAAGAAGCAGAATTGTGTGTCCACTTCAACTGCTGAAGCAGAGTATGTTGCTGCTGCTGCTTCATGCTCTCAAACATTGTGGATGAGAACACAACTCATGGACTATGGATATCAGCTTAACAAGATTCCCATCTATTGTGACTCAGAAAGTGCAATTGCCATTACTCAGAACCCTGTTCAACATTCAAAGACTAAGCATATAGATGTGAGGTATCATTTTATAAAGGACTATGTGGAAAAAGGAACTATAGAGATGCACTTTGTGCATACAAAGTATCAATTGGCTGACTTGTTCACAAAGCCTCTTGATCACAAAAGATTCTCTTTTCTCATATGTAAAATAGGAATGCTTAATTTGACTAATTGAAAATATTTGTTTTTCTTAAAAATGCTAAATGTTTCTAAGTAAAATTGTCTGAGTAGCGTACTCAGAACTCTGAGTCTTAAGTTCAGAACTTCTGAGTCTTGAGATCAGAACTTCTGAGTCTTAAGGTCAGAGATTCTGAGTCAATACTTCAGCAATCTAATTTTCAAAAATTTATTTTTGAGAAATACAAATAATTCAACTGTGTGGATTATGCTTCTTCTATTATCTTTTTATCTCATCTTTATGTATCATAAATAGTCAAATGCATGCTCAAGTCAAGGGGGAGCATCAAAAATTTTTTGTTTGGAAATTATTTTGTGATGCTTAAAAAGGTTTGTTTTCATTTCTTATCTCTGATCATTCTAAGAAGAACAAGCTTTTAATGATAAATATTTTTTTGTAGTTGTTCAAACTATATCTGAATTAAAAAAAAATTCATATTCAGATATAAGATTTTAAATGATTTATTTTAAAAATCATCATAATATGAACAGAATTTTGATGATAAAAAGTGTTTCTATCTGTTCAAACCTCTTCTGAATAATCAAAATGTTTTATATTTGTCAGAAGGCAAAATTCTTCTGAGTTATGGAATCAGAACTCTGAGTAGAACAATCAGATATCTGATAAAGAAAAGTCAAAACATCTGAGCGTGTTATTCAGATCTTTGACTTGAGTCAAAATTCTATCCACTAACACGTGTCAGCTTCATATTTGTTTGATTATGCCACGCATTTCATTTAAATCCTCTGTGGCATTTCAAATGTGTTGACTCCGTTATAACATTGATTTCGCTTTTCCGTTAAACCTTTCAACTTCGCGGATTTTAAATAGGTCTTAAAATCCCTATTTCAAATCTTTTCAAATTCCAGAGCGAAAAGTGAGATACGAATCAAATCCAGAGTTCTTTGAGTTTGTTTTCTTCTTAAATCATGTATGGAATACGAAGGAGTGGTCCAATTTCGCTACATTCTACAAAATCGATAATGGATTAATCTGATTCGGATAATGATGAAGTACAAAATAGAGCTGTAGAGGAAGAGGCAATAAGAAATGATAAAGAAGATGAACAAATGGATGAATCAGAAGGAAATGCAGATGAGGTAAACATTAATATTGAACATGAACAGAGTGTTGCAGGGTCGATTATGTCAGATAGACCTATTTTCGTGGAAAGGGCTGTTCCTGAGAGTGAATGGTTGAATTTGTCTGAAAATAACTGTGTTATATTGTTTGAGGAAAGTCGATTTAAACCTGAACACAGAATTATCATGGAGTTATTCAAACATCATCCTTATAGAAAATGGTTTACAAGAAGCAAAAATGTTCCTGTTCATTTCATACAACAATGGTGGAAACATCTGAGTTTAGAAGATAATAAGTTTGTGTCTGAAATTGGAGGAGTTACATTTGCCTTATCTATCTCTGCACTAAGAGAAATGCTGAATCTACCAGAGAAAGATGATGTACAAAGAAGGACAGATTTTGAAGACTCACCCCTAACAGAGGAATTAATAGCATAATTTATGAAATTGGGATACAATGAAGGATTGAGGACTCTCAGTTTGTTCAGAAGAAACAAATTACCACCTATTTGGGCTTGCTTCTTTCATGTGGTAAATAAATGTTTGTCAGGGAAGAATAGTTCTGCTGATCAAGGTTCTAAACAAATTCTTCAGATCTTTCAGGGCTTAGTGAAGAATAGGCATTATGACTATACTTTAATACTTTGGGAAGACATGAAGAATACATTTGAGAAGAATCAGAAAGCAATTCAGAGGAAAACAAAGGATGCTCCACTGACATACATTCCTTATATAAGGTACTGGCAAATTGTTATTTGGTATGCCATGCAGGAAAACAGCACAATCTCAAGAAGAACAAATGAGAAGCATGGTCCCACATTTTATTTGGGTAAGATGACCTCAGTAACAAGACTTGAAAACTATCCCAATCATAAATTGCTGCCAAAATCACTTAGGAATTATATTCCAAGGGAGAGTGATATTTTAAAAGCTTATTGCACCTCTATGGGAATTGAATTACCTCAAATCCCTACCCAAGAGGACCAACCTGAGAAGAGAGGTGAGAGGTCTAGTCGAATTAGAGAGGGGGAGGATGTTCAGATGGGTGAACATTCTGAGAGACTTGAGGGGGAAAATTCTGAGAGCTTGGTTAGATTTGGTGAGGAAAAACAGAATGAGAGTGGTGAGGATGAGAGATTGTCAACAGAGGTTCAAACAGAAAGAGATGCCTCTGAACCAGCTACTCTTGACCAGGTAACCACAAATGCTATTGGTTCACATCTCTTGGTGTCCAATATTGAAACAAACACCATGGACCTAGTGGTGGATCTTGAACAACCCATCCATATCCACTCAGAAGCATTTCAACATGCTACTGTTTCACACAAATCCGGGGAACCATCCCAAACTCATTTGGAGGGAGGTGATAAATCCCAATCTATTTTTCAACACATTGAGTCTGAATATCACAGTCCTATTCATATTGAGCCTGAAATTCCTTCTGACACTTGCACAAATCAGGAATTTTGTATTCCCGAAACAACATTCATAGACATACCTAATGTTGGGTGTCGAGGATTGGATGGAAGTCCTGGTGAGGTGAACATTACAAAAGCCTCATTCAAACGTGCATCTGTTGTACAAGATGACTTTGTGTTATCTATAGGCCATGAGCCCTCTGGGCACATGAAAACTGGACCATCTGTTGGTTCAGGTTCACTGTTAGAAACTTCTGAATTTGAAAAGATTCAGAAACAAAACAAGGAGATGGGGGAAAAAGTGGAAAATTTGGAGAAGAAGGTGGAGGATTTGAATGATGAGATGTCAGATTTGAAAGTTGTGTTGGAGAAAAAGTTGATTTCTGTTGAAACCAAAGTAGATGATGTAAAGAAATCCTTGGATTCTCACAAAAAGGAGATCATGGATATAATGTCTGGTTTTCAAAAAGATATGTTAAAACAAATGCAAGGTATGCAGGAATCTATACTGAAAGCACTGAGTGTATCATTGGCTTCTACTTCAAAGCCTCTTGATCCTGTTCCTATTGCAGAAGCTGAACCTGAAGTTACTTTTAATCAGAACTTGAAAAGAAAGTTTGATGATAATGAGCCTCATGATCATCAAAAGGGGGAGAAAAGACAGAGGTTAAGTTCTGATGATGACATTGGCATAGAAGATTTTGAGATAGCAGATATGCACTTAGCCAGTACAAAAAGTTCAGAAGATCAGACACAAGAAAAGTTAAAGGCAATAACTCAGATAGTTCAGATTGATAGTTCAGATACAGAGGAAATGGAGTTGGAAAGTACATATGGTGGTGATTTAGATAAAACAGAGGAATTGAACTTAGACACAGAGATGGAAGGAAACTCAGATGAAACTGAAGCTATTGAGGAATCTGTATTGAGATCAGAAAAGACAGTGGAAAGTGAAGTGGTCAACATGTGTACAGATATTGTGTTGTATAACAAAGAAAATATGACGGATTCTGAATTAGAAGAAAGGAGGTTAAGTGAAGAGTTGATCAGAAGGATGCATAATAATTTAGTCAGAGCTTTGAATGTTCAAAAAGTTCAGCAAGGAATAAAAATGGTAAGACCTATTGATCTAATGGGAGAAGAAGACAGAACTGTGAATTATACTCAGGATTTTGAAGATGATTTTAGATTTAACTTTTGTGATGAGTTAAATACAGAAGAAGAGTATGTGAAAGTGAAAGACTACTTTATGCCTTCTTAGTATGTATTCAGAAAACCAATTGAGATCCCAAAGATTAACTTGCAAAGACTAGAAGAACCTGTATGTGATTTCATCCTAGAGTTAAGTGATGTGCCATTAGCCAGACAATTTCATGATGATATTTTTCCTGAGGAAATGTATGATAATCTCTACTACACAGAAGGAGAGTATGAGCTTTTGGAAAGTAACATTGATGGTTTTATGGATGACAGAGCTCAGATAGTCTACTCAGAAGCTTCTAACAGATTCAGAGTTCCTGACTCAAAACTGCATATCCAGAAAAGAATTGAGAAAGTTCTGATGTTTCAACAAGAAGAATTCAATGGTTTAATGTTTGTTAGAATGGAAGTGCTGAAAGAAAGAAATACAAAGGTTTCCATGTCTACTTTTGATTTTCACAGATTGACTCTTGATGATCAGATCTTTCTAGTCAAGTTCTTTGCCAGCACTGAAGAAGCCTTGATGGAAATTGAATGCAGAAGACTTCTGGGTATCTATGTCAGAAATATACACTTGTATGACTTCCAATTAGCTATTGAAGAAAGAAAAGAGAAGTGTAATCTGAGTTCTCCCACAAAGAAAATAGAAATTGGTTTAGATTTGAAGGGATTTGTGAATGAAGGAATGGAGACAGAAGGGTTCACATATACAGTTCACGAAAGGCTTGAAATGTTCAGATTAAAAGAGTTGGTGAAGTACAGTGATGCAACTCTAAATTGGTTATTGATTGAAATGGAAGTAAGTGTGGAAACTGAAAGAGAGAGTTTAAAGAAGAGATGTATGAACTCTGTGAAGAGGAGGTTGGATCTTAGAAGAAAAATCAGAAACTGTAGTGAATGGTTGCTATCTGAGGTGAATCCCAAAAAGATTCTACATAATGATTTTGTGTTTCCTGCTGAGTATGAAGTGAATGAAATTATGTCAGATGAAGTTGAAGAAGTCCAGAACACAACACCTCAGAATGTGCAGATAACTAGTTTTGATCAAGCTGAACAGTCTTAACCCAAAGAAGATGAAATATCCATTGATCTAAATGGATAATTTCTTGAATTTGATTTGCCTGAGTTCTTCAAACCAAAAGAAGTACAATTCTTGGACGTGTATTATGATAGACCTAAGGAGACTCAGATCTGGTTGGCTGAAAAATCAAGATGTCTTGGCAAAACAAAGCAAGCTGTTTACTCAGATTTTCTAATAACTGGAATCAGAGAATTGAAGGTTAAGAAATTCAGAAAGATGGAGTACTTATCCTTTGAAGTTCTGAGAGAAGATGGCAAGGTTTATTACTTTACTGATGCAGATTTTGAGAAACTATCAGTGGTTGACTTCTACAGATTACACAGCTTTCTATGCTTCAAAGAGTCAAGCAAAGACAGAAATGAAAGGAAGGCAAGAAGTGTGGTGATTGAGGCCATGTTCTACATCTTAAGGTGGCACTGTTATACAGATTTCCAAATAGCTTTGTACTTACAAAAGCCATGTGTTTATCTGGCAAATCCCAACACAGATCATGAACAGAAAAAGGTGTTAAAGACTGGAAGTGTTCACAAATATCCAGATTTGGGTGTATTTTTGAAAAACAAAAGTGGAAAGATCTTCTTCAGAGCAAAGGAAACTACAAAATACCGTTCTGGAACTTTAAGAATCATAAAGCATAATTTGGAGAAAAAGATGCTGAAAGTGAAGGAAGCAAATATAATTCAAGAAGTAATCAATCAGCAAGTTGAAATTATTCAAGAAATCATTGTCAAAATTGATAAGAGGCTTAATCTGAGAAATGTGCTACTTCAGAAAATCGTTCCTGCTCTGAAAGACCTGGATGATGCTAAATTCAAGTTTATTTGACAAAAAGGGGGAGATTGTTAGATCTGAAGTTTTGTCAATAAACCAAGTGTTGAAGATCTGATAAGAAGACTCAGATGTTCTGAGTAGAGGAGTCAGAGATCTGAGAAGAGAAGTCAGAGTTCTGAGAGAAAGAGTCAGAAGCTCTGAGAAGCGTTATCAGAAGAATGTTCAGAAGTTCTGAACTACCTGTTCAGAACTTATGACTACATACTTTACTTAGTATTTAGTAAACTAATTAGGACACGTGTTATGTTCTTATTAGTCTTTCTTATTTGTACTGTAGCTTTAACATGTCCGTTGCAGTATAAATAGTGGTTAGCACTACGTTGCTAACTGATTGATTTTTCCGTATATCTTTGTATTCATTCTTTGTAATCTTTGAGATTCTCTCTCTCTTAGATCTGTAATTCTGTTCATCATTGAATACAATTGGGCTTGATCATACAACTTCTCAATTACTGCTTTCTATATTAATTGTAAGATTAGATCATGTACTTACAATTAGTTTCAGAACCAGGTCAATAGTAGCTCAGAACTGACAATATGATAAACCTAGATAAACCTGGTAAGACAATACGAAAGCTTCATTTCTGGTAAGACTGAAACTCTCTCTGAAGTTCACCAACGTTTTAATTGTTTAATTATAGATCTGAAAACTGTTGGTAAGGAATATTCTAACTTTGAAGTGCTGACAAAGTTTCTAGAATGTTTACCTGAAAGCTGGGACAATTATTCCATGTGTCTTAAGCTGTCAAAGGATCTAAGATCAATGACCCTTGCTACCTTATATGGCACATTGCTGAATCATGAGCAATCTAGCCATCTTAAGAAGAATCTTGTAAAAGATTCCAAAAGCACCTGTGTTGCTTTAATCTCAGAGGAACCTTCTACTCAGCGACCTTCGGTCACTATCACTGAGTTAGAGAGTAACTCTGAAAGGTCATCAGATTCTGATTTTTCAGATGATGATGAATCCTTGGCTCTCCTAACTAAAAAGTTCAGGAGATTCGCCAAGAAGAAAATGTTTAGAAAGAACAAACCTCTTTCCATAACTGACAAGCCTAAATCATCAGCTTTTGTTGATAAGGCTACTGCTACTTGCTTCAACTGCGAAAAGACAGGTCATTTCGCTAATGAGTGCAGGTCAAAGAAAATCATGAGACCTTCAGCTTTTACAAAGAAATCCTTTGTTCCAAGGAATAAAGATGACAAATACTCAAAGCTGAAGGAGAAGTATGCAAAGCTAAAAAGCTTTAAGAAGAAAGGAAAAGGCCTGATGGCTGACTATGATTGGGCTGCTTCTGATGAAGAAGCCTCATCATCTGATTCTGAAGATGATGAAGCAAATCAATGTCTCATGGCCAAGATTGAAGAAGAGGAAGAAAGTTCAGACATTCCCTCCACTTCAACATCTGCCATTCAGGTATCACCTTCTTTCTTTACCAATATTGCAAATATTGATGAAGCTGATAGTCTCCGTAAAATCGATCTATTGACTAGAAGTTTATACGAATCCATGAACGGCAAAGCTGTGGTTGAAAACCAAAATCTTGATCTCGCTGAAAAGCTTAAAAACTGCCACCTTCAAATAGAAAAGCTTTCTAAAATTGAAAATGATTTTAAAGATCAAGTCTATTTAAATCAGCTAGTCAAAATCGAACGAGCAGAAGCTATCGCTGCATTAAAAGCTGAACAAGCTACTGTTGAAGGATGGTGTAATTCTTCAACAAAGATCACTGAGATAATTAAGGCTCAGATTCCTCTAAGTGATAAACGTGGTCTGGGTTATAAATATGATACTCCAAAACCAACCACTGAACGTTCAATGCTTAAATTTGGAACGTTCGTATCCTCAGTCGCTGACACTTCATCATCTCAGTGCTCCTCGTCCATTACACTAATCCCTGAGGAAACTCCTACCTCCTCAAAAGGTAAGGAGAAAATGGTTTATTCAAAACCTACCTCTGTCTCTAAAGACAAAGGTAAAGGAATTGTTATTTATCAAAATCCTCAGAAGGGTACCTTAGTACCAAAGCTGAATGCTTCTAAAGCCTCAGTGACATACCCCTCTGGATCTAGAAAGCTGAACTCTGGATCTATTCAGCGATCTACTCCTAGACTCAGAGTGGATATCCTTGGTAAGAAATCTGAAGAACTGAATGTTCGTCCCATTTCTAAAGCCAATAGTTTACTTGTTGCTGGCACTTCTAATTCAAAATTAAAAGCTCAGCATACAAGTGGTCCTAGAACTACTTTTAGTTATAGGAAATGCTATCACTGTGGACTTACCGATCATATTGCTAGTAAGTGCCCCATAACCACCAAAGCTGAAAAGATAGCTAAGGTGAAGATTGCCCCCAAGGCAAAGAAGACCAACCCTGGTACAAATCAGGTCAAGGTGACTCCTACCACCGAGGTTAAGAAATTAACCAAAGTGAAGAAAGACAAAGCTGAATCTTCAAATGCTGCGAAGACCGCTGAACCTTCCATTCCAACTACTTCCACTGACAAACGTGTATACATGGTTAAGTGGGTACCCAAGCAAAACTAATCTTCCTTTGTAAATGCAGGTTAAGAAGGGTATCTGGTATCTCGATAGCGGATGCTCTAGACACTTGACTGGTAAGAAAAGCCTGCTCGCTGAATACAAGGAAGAGAAGGGTCCCTCTGTGACATTTGGTGGAAATGGAATAGGACATACCCGAGGGTATGGTGTACTTTCAAATGGTACAACCTCCTTCAGAAGAGTCGCATATGTTGAAGGGCTGAAGCATAATCTTCTGAGCATCAGTCATCTTTGCGACATGGATAACAAAGTGATTTTCACTAAGGAATCCTGCTTTGTCTCTGACAAAAAGGAGAAGATAGCTCTCAGCGGTTATCGTTTGGAAAATGTTTATGTAATAAACATGGACTCAACAACCACTGAGAACTCCTGTTTCTTCTCAAAGGCATCTTCTGATGTCAACTGGCTATGGCCCAAGAGGCTCTCACATCTAAATTTCAAGACACTGAATACTCTTTCCTCCAAAGAGTTAGTCACTGGTCTTCCTCAGCATTCATACGCCAAAGAGTCTTTATGTTCAGCGTGTGAAAAAGGGAAGCAGACCAAGGCAAGCTTCAAGTCAAAGCAAGTCTCCTCAGTGTCATCTCCTCTACAACTACTCCATATGGATTTGTTTGGCCCCGTTAACAAACAATCCATCGCTGGAAAGAAATATACGCTGGTCATAGTTGATGAATTCTCTCGTTACACTTGGGTAATGTTTCTCCGTTCTAAGAGTGACACCCCTGAAGAATTCATCACCTTTGTTCGGAAGATGGAAACTCTGAACAATATGACTGTTCGCTCAATAAGGAGTGATCATGGAACTGAATTCAAAAACAGTTCTCTTGATTCCTTCCTTGAGAGTAAGGGTATTTCTCACAACTTTTCGTCAGTGAGAACACCGCAACAAAATGGAGTCGCTGAAAGAAGAAATAGAACAATTATTGAAGTTGCACGTTCAATGCTCAGCGATTCTCACCTGCCTACTCAGTTTTGGGCAGAAGCTGTCAACACTGCTTGTTTTACGCAAAACAGGTCGCTGATAGTTAAAAGATTCAAAAAGACAGCCTATGAAGTTTTTCATGGGAGAAAGCCTTCAATCAGCTTTCTTCACATCTTTGGATGTCAGTGTTTCATACTGAACAACAGAGATGCCCTTGGAAAGTTTGATCCTAAGGCTGATGATGGAATCTTTCTTGGATACTACTCAGTCTCCAAAGCCTTCAGAGTCTTCAACCGTAGAAGACAAACTGTAGAAGAAACTATTCACGTCACGTTTGACGAATCCCGTTCAGCGAACTCTAAACCGAACGCTGATACAGAAGAACTGAATCAATGGATGTTTTCTCATCTTGGTGATTCAGAAGATATTCCCACTCCTCATGCTTATCCAGTAGAAGATGATAGTCCCACTATCATTCCAAATATGCAGAATAGTGAAGCTGAAACATCTTGGGTCTCAGCTGTTCCTATAAACACTATACTTGTAGTTGATCCAAATGTCTCAGATATTCCATCTATTTCTCAGCAATCAGTGAATGAAGTGACAAATGCAAACATTCCTCTCTTAGCTGATAATCCAGAAGTAGCTGAAGCCTCATCTACAGTTTCTCCAGTTCAGACTGAGTCAGCGACGTATGCTCCGGCTCAGCGATGGACTGTAAATCACCCAATCAATCAAATTCTTGGTGATCCCAACGCTGGTATTCAGACTCGTAGAAGTGCAGGTAATATTTGTTTATTTGTTAACTTTATTTCTCTAACTGAACCAAAGAAAATAGATGATGCCCTCAGAGATCCAAACTGGGTCAGCGCTATGCAAGAAGAGCTGACTGAATTCGAAAGAAACAAAGTTTGGAAACTCGTTCGTAGACCAACTGACAAAACGGTGATAGGCACTAAATGGGTCTATCGAAACAAGTTGGACGAACATGGTACTGTAACTCGCAACAAAGCTCGTCTTGTTGCTCAGGGATACAGGCAAGAGGAAGGCATAGATTATGACGAAACTTTTGCTCCAGTAGCAAGACTTGAATCTATTCGTCTTTTCTTAGCATATGCTATACACAAAAACTTCACTGTACATAAGATGGATGTTAAGTCAGCGTTTCTAAATGGAAAGCTGAATGAAGAAGTGTATGTGGAACAACCTCCAGGATTCTCAGATCCTAAGCGTCCAGGTTATGTTTATAAACTGGACAAGGCACTTTATGGCTTAAAGCAAGCTCCTCGTGCATGGTATGATACTCTCTCTACTTATCTCCATATTGAAAAATTTGAGAGAGGAAAGATTGACAAAACTTTATTTTTTAGAAAAGTGAAAGGTCATATCATTTTAGTTCAAATATATGTTGATGACATTATATTTGGTTCTACTAACCCTGAGCTTTGTACTCGTTTCGCTGATAGAATGAAATATGAGTATAAAATGAGCATGATGGGTGAACTAACATATTTCCTTGGTCTTCAGATTAAGCAAACTGAAAAAGGAACTTTTATAAATCAGGGAAAATATGTTAAATATATGCTGAAGAAATTCGACTTAACTAAAAGTTCAGCTATGAAAACCCCTATGGCACCACCGCTGACACTTGATAAGGACACAAATGGTGTTCCTGTCAATGTCACGCTGTACCGTGGGATGATCGGCTCACTATTGTATCTTACAGCTAGCCGACCCGATATTATGTTTGCAACATGCTTGTGTGCACGATATCAAGCTGAACCTAAGATATCCCATATGAAAGTTGTAAAGCGCATCTTTCGATATCTTAAGGGTACAACGAATCTAGGTCTTTGGTATCCCAAAGACTCAGGATTCGATCTAACCGCCTATTCAGACAGTGATTTTGCAGGTTGCAAAATGGATATGAAAAGCACCACAGGAGGATGTCAGCTCCTGGGTGGAATGCTGGTAAGTTGGACAAGTAAGAAGCAAAACTCAGTGTCCACTTCCATAGCTGAAGCTGAATACGTAGCCGCTGGAAGCTGTTGTTCTCAAGTCTTGTGGATGAGAAATCAGCTACTAGACTATGATCTTCAGCTCTCCAAAATTCCAATCTATTGCGACAGCACTAGTGCCATCGCTATAGCAAACAATCCAGTGCTACACTCAAAGACAAAACACATAGAAATCAGATATCATTTTATCAGAGATCATGTGATGAATGGTGATATAGAACTTCATTTTATCCCAACTGATTATCAGTTAGCTGATTTGTTTACCAAACCTCTTGATGAGACAAGATTCAACTTTCTCATCAGCAAGCTTGGAATGCTGAACTTTGAAGGGTAAAATCTTCAGCGGTTCACATTTGATCATCGAAACGTTTATACAATCTTGTATAAGCCTTCGGGATAAAATCAACTTATATAATCCATTTCATCATCTTCTCTCTGAATAAACTTGGTTAAACTGATATCCAGGTATGTTTTCTCTCTCTGACAAATCGCATGTAAATGCAAGATCTCAAGATAAATTACATCGCTGAATATCTCTTCCTTAACAGCGATATTTTGAAAGTTCTTTAAACCTTCATTGATATTTTCTATTCAGTGCTTCATGTTTTTCAAAAGAGTCCCTGAGCTTTCAAAACCTCAGAGACATCCTAAAAGAATGTGAAAGGACAGTTGTGACGTCATTGCAACGGATAACACCAGGCACGATTTCTTTCTGACACACGTTTGCACGTTTCGTTCAAACTTCCAATCAAATGCAAACACATGTCCGTGTCATGATGAAAACCTTTTCCCTCTCAAGGTTTTCTCTCTCTAAAACTCACTATATAAACAACTCTTGGTTTATATTTGTCTTTTACGCGAACAATCTTTCTCCGCAAGAAAAGAATCCTCTGTTGCATTTGTGCTCTCAAAAATCTCAAGAACTGTTCATCATCTTCTTCATCAAAACATCAAGGTTAATATGTTCTTATCTATTATCAAATGCGTATAACTTGTTTTCGATCTTCTCATTGTTTTAACAAGATCAAACAAAAGAACTTTGTAAAATAAAATCATTTCTTTCATGGTTTTATGAACACAACCATTTCATGGTTGTTCTTCAAGTTTTAAATCTAAAATCTTAAACTTGTTCTTCATTCGTATCCAGTTTTCTTTCAGAAACTGGAATACAAGACTTTATGGGTTTTACATTTCATTTCAAAAATCAAGAAAAACCCTAATCTTCATTAAGACATTTATGTCTGAATGAAATGGACAAAATTCGAAAAATCTTAATGGAAATTCTTTCCATACTAAGACAATTCTTATTTGTTAACATCTTTGGTTGAACTGATAATACAGAGAAATGGCATCTTCAAAGATTAATGTCACCGCTGAGTCCATCTCCGCTGACTCTGAGGAAGTGGACATCGTCAAAGCCCCTCAGGTTAAGTTCGAGCTGGATCAACTAGATTGGACTAAGGCCAACAACCTCTCAGCTCTTCTCGAGTTTCCTCCTCGGAAGCAAGTATCACATCTGGACGATGCTGTGAGTTTTCTGAAGAACAGCCCAATCTACACAGCCCTGACCATAACACCTCCTGCCAGTCAGCGGCTCTTATCCCAGTTCTGGTACTCTGCCAGACACACTGAGCTACCCTCTGCCAAAGATGCATCCAAAACCATCGACTGCATACTCAGCGATACTGAGTATGGCACCATCAAGATAACCCCTGCCATAATCCGAAAAGCCCTGAACTTCCCAAATTCTACCAAAGAAAAACCCTTCGTTCCATTCCCTGACCACAAGAAGCACGCTGACAAAGAAGAAATCATTGCTTTCCTTGACGCAATGGGTTATATCTGGGATATTGGAAGGGACAAGAAGCCTGAGAAGAAGCTGACGCTGATAAAGAAATCCAAGATGCCCAGCGAGATGAACTTCATCTTCGCACACCTGATCAACTGCATGACAGCGAAGTCCGGCTCTTCTGATCAAGCCGCCCAACCTCAGCAGTCCATGGGATACGCACTGCTGAAAGGTCTAAACATTGACTGGGCCTCCATTATTTATGATGACCTGATTCAACGTGTCAATTCTGCCGCTGACAGACCAGCATGGGTTCCTTACCCACGATTCATCAGCGCCATCTTTCAATATGGCCTAAAGGACAGCTATCCTGAAGAGGGTGATCTGAAACTCTCTCAGATTGGCCCTAAGGTTCTCGACTTCAAGCCTGTCGCAAATGAGGTACGTCTCTCTACTCTTCTCACTCTTCTAAATTCTCCGCTTTCTGTAGCTCCTTCAGCGACAATACCCATCGCTGAATCCCCGACCACAAAATCCTCTCCTTCTAAGAAAAGGAAACCCTCTCACACCCAACTTGATTCCAAAAGGATCAAGAAAACCAAGGAGCAACCCCATCAATTCCATGCTGAAGACTCCTCAGCTCATTCTGACGAGCTGAAGGAAAGTTCCGTGGTACGCTCTGCCACACCCATTCAAGCCATCCCTCCAATCCAGACTTCAGCGTCTCTAAACGCTGAGGTTAGAAACTTGGAAACTACCCAACCTCCCTCAGTCTCTCAAAAGACTGATGAAGTGATTGTCAGCGATTCCAACGCTGAACTCAGTACCCGAATCCCATTCTTATCCTTCGCTCCTCCCTCCACTTCTTTGGACACTCCTCCAGCTCACACTGGAGATGCCATCATTCCAGAAGCTACCGCTGACGCTTCTCAACAAATGATGAAGACAGGACCTGCAGAGATCACCATTCCTCACCGAACCTTCGAAGAGGATATGGAACATTATTCAGGAGTCCGCAACTTTGACTATTTCGTCAATCCTCCTGCAGGTACAAATCAACCCA
Source organism: Saussurea involucrata (assembly GCA_033807775.1). Classification (NCBI taxonomy): domain Eukaryota; kingdom Viridiplantae; phylum Streptophyta; class Magnoliopsida; order Asterales; family Asteraceae; genus Saussurea; species Saussurea involucrata. The sequence continues at coordinate 11,834,625 of CM066326.1, forward strand.
TATACACTGTAACTAAACCTGAAACTTCTGAGCTTTCCTTTGTTCACAAGTACTTATGTGTTACAGGTCCTAATTTGGGAGACATCAACGAGTCTCTGAAGTCCGTGGAAACAAAGCTGACCAGACTCACCACCACACTCTCCAACAATTCTACAGCTGTAACAAACGCTGGAGAAAATTTGACAAAGCTGACAACAGTGGTGGAGAAGAAATCTTCCACTGAAGACATCAAGGGACTTGATAAGACACTCGCCGATTTTGCCAAGGTGCTCTCTGACATCTACACTGACTACACCAGCCTCAAAAGCTCAGTTTCGACCGTGTCCAGCGAAGTAACAACGCTGAAAACATCGGTTGGAAAACTCGATGGTGATATGTCAGCGGTCAAGACTGACTTAGGCTCTGTAAAGACCGACGTTAGTTCTATGAAGACGATGATCGAGACGCTGGTCAACAAGGCAAATAATCCAGCTCCTGCTCCTGCCCCTGCACCTATTTTGGAATCTTTCACAACGGTGGATCGCACAGAGCTGAAGAAAATCACGCCTGCTATTTCTAGCCTAGAAGATAGAATAGCAAAGCTTGAAGGTTGTGTGAAAATCTCTGGCCCAGAAGACAGAGATAACACCAACGCTGAGTCTACCCATTCCTCCCCCAGTCATCATGAGAAAGAGGGGGAGAAGAGCGCTGAAAATCTAGAGAAGAGCGCTGAAAATCTTGAGAAAAGCGCTGAAGATCTAAACAAAAGCGCTGAAGACCTTTCCCATGATGAATCTATCAAGGGAGAGAGGAATGAAGATCTAACCGCTGGACCTCAGGGAGATGAAAACTCTGAGGGAACCGAGAAGCTCGCCTATGTATCTGAGGGGGAGCAACTCGAAGAAGATGCTGAGGAATCCGAAGCAGAAGAAGATGAAGACATCGACATCCCTGAAGATGAACCATCCTTCTCTCCAAGAAAGGATGATGATGATGATGAAGATGATGATGATTTCTTTATCGTCAAACCTACCCCAAGGATCAAAGCTCTTAAGGGAATCTCAATAAAAGAACCTTCAGGGGAGAAGACAAAGACAAAGCCCTCAGCCTCTGGCGCTGAGAAAAGCAAAGGCAAAGGCCTCGCTGAATTTGAAAATCTGGCGATCTTGCTTGAAAATCCGGTTTGTCAGGTATACTAAACTTTACTTATATTCCTTCCCTGAACATCTCTATACACAATAAGTTCTCTACTCAACAACCTCTCTACACATCCACATTCTTTTTCTATCTTTTCTACCCAAGTTCTTCTACCCAGTTCTTATTTGTAAGATCGCTGCGTTTCAGCTAGTCCTCTCCCCTGTTTGAGGATATCGCTGAAGGCTCTACAACTGCGACTTCACCAATAATTCCAGCTGCCGCTGAAGACATAATCCCAGTCTTGGATTTGATCTCTGAGACTGATGAACCAGAAGAACAACCCCTCTCGCACAGAAACAGACCTTCCTCAGCTCCTCAAAAGCTGAGTGAAGAGGATCAAAAGAGAAGAGAAGAAATAATAAAGCGATTCGAGGATCAGCGAATCATTCTAAGGCGTGATCAACTGCCTTCAGTTCTTCCTAAGTTCAGAATTTCAAAAGCTGAATACAAGGAACACCTCAGAGCTGAACGCCTCATCGCTGAAAGAAAGGAAGCTGAAGAGAGAGACAGAGAATACGCCATCAAGCTTACTCAAGAATCTGTCAAAGACCCCAAGATGAAACGTGTTCCCATTCAAATCCAACGAAAGCTTCGTGGAAAAGAAAACTGAAGTTTCTCAGACCACCCTGATCTGGTGTAAAGAGAAAATCCACTTCAGATATCGTCCAACGAAGATCAACAAGGTATTCATCTCTGGAAGAACATCTATCGGAATACCTATTGTTGACATCAAACTTCTCAGAGAAGATGGCCAATCTGAAACCTTTCGCGCTGACACTGTAAAAAGGTATGGTCTCTCTGAATGGCTGGAGATGAGGTTAGCTATCCAATCGTCACAATCAAAGTACAAGGATCATTTCGAAAAACTGATAAACAGACAGATCGATTTGATATCTTCTTGTGTGGACATTCCTCCTCTTCCGGATCTAAAGCTGAAAAGAAAAAGGGGCTCTCCAAAGAAGAAACGTCAAGATTCAAACTCAGGTCCTATCATACGAAATGAAACTGGAATTGGTTTCTCTCGCGCTGAAGTGCTTGGTCCTGATCCTGATCTTTCTGCCCTTGACATTTCTTTGCCACCATGTGAACTTTTCGTCCCTGGTAAAGTCATTAGTAATCCTTATGGAATATTCCTTCTTGACTACGACGGACGTAAATGCTTTCAACGGATCGCTGAGCTTCCAATCACTCCAATCGAACAGCTCAGAGATCTTATCTACTGGTGTGACTTCAGAAAAGACATTCAGGCACGACACCTAAAACCCTTGATTTTTGAAGAAGCGCTGAACAAAAGAAAACAAGGCGTAACGGTTCCTGACTGGATGATCCCCACTTAAAAGACGACCCTTGATGAACTTCTCATTAAGGAAGAACCTTTTGAAAACTGATATAATCTCCTTTTTCTCTATTGTATCAGTTATTCTTCTGTACTTGTAAATTATTTCGCTTGTACTTGTAATCTTTCTGTTTTTCATTGTAACCTGATTCAATATTTTAAAGAAAGATTTCAGCGAATGTAATTTACTCCATCAGTACTGAAAAGATCCAGAAAACAGTAAAAGGGACAAATATTTTATGAGTTCTTTTTATCCTTATGTTTTCATTAAATAGCAATTTTCTTTGTTGCTATGTCATAATCAAATAGGGGGAGATTGTTGATCCAAACCCTCAGTGATTTGATAATGACCCTCTCTTAAATACTTAGTGAAAATTGTAAGTAAACAATATGTATCAGAGTTTCACTATCGCTGATAAGTACTAAGATCTTCCAGTACCGCTGATAGGAACTCTCGCTTTTTAGATTAAACATTCAGCGAACACTGTTCATCATTAATGCGCTGAGTCTGTTCAGTCATTATGATGATCGCTGATAAGTTAGTTGTTTACTTATGATCCCTGAAGACAAGTTTCACGTCAACAAAGGTTCTACGCTGAAGTCGAAGATCAAGCTCAAGAACCAGCGACAAGTCTCCTAATGAACTGATGCGGATCAGCGAAGACTCAGATTTGTCCACTCAACGTGAAGTATCAAGTACAAGACTTCAGCTATCGCTGAACTTTATCATCTGCTGAATAGTAAATGATAATCGATGAATCACCGAAAGCTGATCATGAAGTCTTCCGTACAAAGTACTTTTGTCTTAACCACCCTTGCACGCCTCCGTACGAACTGTCAGAAAAGAACCTCCGAATATATGAAATCGTACAACCACTCTGATACTACACTGTTCATCCTTACGGCTACTAAGGTTGTCAACCAAGGTCAATGACATGCAACCAACCAGCTGATGACACGTGTAAAGTATATACTGACTTGCATTAAATGCATGCAGTATATAAAGAGATGAACTCACTTCATTTTGAAGTAACTTGCTAACTCTGGACAAGTTCATATCTCTTATCTCAAGATAGGTTATTATTAGTAATTTCCTTATCTTTCTTAGTGCAAGAAACCTTAGTGTTCCAACTTGTTTAGATTTAGGTTTATCCTTAATCTTGTCTCCGCAACAAGCTGTAAATTGTTAATGATTTATCAATAAACAATTTAGAAAAGTAAAATCTGTGTGTTTGTATTCACCCCCCCCCCCCCCCCTTCTACAAACTTGTATAGGCCTTTCGGGACCAACACTAGGGTTTGGATCTAATCGGTGATTGTTTTCTGCAAGTTTGTATGGAAGAATATTGATGTGATCAACAAGGCCTATTCTGCTTGAATCGGCAGAATGTTGTTGTTGTTCCATTGTTGCAGGTTAGGGTTCTTGAAGGTTTGAGTAAGGAGGAAAAGATTGATCAAAAAATTTAATACTCAGAAACCGTAAGAGATGAAATGGTTTAAAGGAAATGGGTATTTATATGAAGAATGATAGGCTGGATCACGATCATAGGTACTGTAGGTACTCGAGTTTTGAATAGTGGAACGACCGCTACAGTAAGAACGTGCGAACAGCAGACGGTTGATCTTTCAATCAGAGATTGCCATGTGGATTTATGTCTGACATCTTTCGTGCAAGTAAACCGTCACGGTTAGAGATGTGCGGGTGACAGGTTGTTGACGTTCAAAGAGTGACCCGCGTCTCGGATGACGTGTTCTGATGACGTGGCAGAACAAACTAACAGAGCTCTGATGGAGCTTTGTTAAGTTGCCTCTGTTGAGTGAACTCTTCATTTCTTATTAGCCCAAGATGTTGCATCTTTACCTTTAAAACATTTAATATTCTGTTCTGATGTGGAAGGAAAGGAACAGACAGATCTTTAGACAAACAACTGAGCTCTGATGAGAAGCAACAGAGGCTCTGGTGAGATGTTAGAGTTCTGGCAAGTTCTTGACATTATCAAAGGTTTTCATCAGAACAGATTTTCCTTCCTTCTTCAAAAATATTTGACAGCAATGATCAAGCAAAGTCTATTTTGATTTGTAAAGTTAAGTTCTAACTTGCTCCCCCAAAAACCATGCAATTTTTTTTAAGCTCCCCCTAGAAAATTGAGCTTAAAAAACTTTGTACAGACAATACTTTATATACAAACAGAATGTTCAAAGAGATGAAAAAGTATGCGTGACAGAATTCTGGTGAACAACAGAGTTCTGTTGAACTAGCCTACCCAACTATTTGACAGAGCTCTGGTAGGAACATCAGAGCCTCTGTTGATTTTGAACAGAGTTAGGAGGACAAGTTCAGCATACCAGGCTCTGGGAGCTTGCTTAAGGCCGTAGAGAGCTTTGTCTAACTTATAGACATGGTCTGGAAACTCAAAACATTCAAAACCAGGTGGTTGTTGGACATAAACTTCCTATTGTAGTTTGCCATTCAGAAAGGCAGACTTGACGTCCATTTGGTAGACCTTGAAACCCTTATGAGCAACATAGGCTAAAAAGATACTGATGGCTTCTAGCCTAGCCACAGGAGCAAAGGTTTCGTCATAATCAATGCCTTCTTCCTGTCTGTATCCCTTTGCAACCAGACGGGCTTTGTTTCTGATGATTATCCCATCTTCATCCTTTTTGTTTCTAAACACCCACTTGGTTCCAATGGCCGTTTTGCCTTTTGGGAGTGGAACCAAGGACCAGACTTTATTTCTTTCGAATTCCAGAAGGTCTTCTTGCATAGATTCGATCCAATTTGGGCCCTCTAGGGCTTCAGAAACCTTCTTCGGCTCAATCATGCTTAAAATTTTTACAAAGAAAGCTTCATTGATTGTGGCCGATCTAGTCTTCACACCATCTTCAGCAGCACCAATAATCAGATGATGAGGGTGATCCCTTGTCCATCGCGTCATGGGAGCATGGACAATAGGTGGGGTTTGTGCTTCTGATGGGAAAAGACGAACTTCAGCGTCAGAGCTCTGTAGATTGGGACCAGGGCTCTGTGGCACACAGCTCTGAAGAGTGGCCTCATTGCTCTGAGAGTTATTAACAGGGCTTTGTGAAGATGGACTTTCAAATAAGGAGTTTCTGCCAATATTAGTCAGCAGAGGTGATGATGGCTCTTGTTCAGGTTCTTCTCTCGCTCTGATGTGGTTGCTCTTGTAGACAGAGAAGTAGATGGTGAAATATTTGAGGGGCCAGTAAGAGTTGTACCTGACAGATTTTGTTCTGTTGAGTTCTGAGCTTGATCTCCTCTATTGACGTTATCTGAGGAATCATCATCATTGAAAAAGTCGTTGAACATAAGATTTATATCTTCTTCCCTTGTCTTTGAAGAACTTGTCTTCTTCTGCTCTGTATGTGTCCCCTCTGTTGATTTTCGATCAGAGAATCTTGATGTACTTTCATCAAAGGACACATTTACACTTTCTTGAATAACCCGACATCTGGAGTTCTAGACTCGGTAGGCTTTAGAGGTTAAGGAATAACCAATAAAGATTCCTTCGTCTGCTTTCTTATCAAACTTTCCCAGTTGATCTCTGTCATTCAATATGTAACATTTGCAGCCAAAAACATGAAAGAATTTCATATTTGGTCTTCTGTTGTTGATGAGTTCATAAGGAGTCTTCTTAAATCTGTTCACTATTACAGCTCTGTTTTGGGTAAAACATGCTGTTGAGACTGCTTCTGCCCAGAAGTTCATTGGAAGGACAGAGCCAGCTAACATGGTTCTGGCGGCTTCTACCAGAGTTCTGTTCTTTCTCTCCACAACTTCATTTTGCTGTGGAGTTCTTGCTGCTGAGAAGTTTTGGGAAATACCTTCCTCTGTTAGCTAGGCATCAATTTTGGCATTCTTGAATTATGTCCCATTATCACTTCTCAACTTCTGTACCTTCAGATCTAACAGAACATGTATCCTTTTCAACAAACTTATCAGAATCTCTGGGACATCAGATTTTACTCTGATAAACTCAATCCAGGTATATCGAGAAAATTCATCAATTAAAACAAGAATATATTTCTTGCCCGATAGACTTTGCACAGAGATTGGACCACAGAGATCCACGTGAAGCATTTGCAAAGGCCTGGGACAACTATGATCACTCTTTGTTCTGTGTGAAGATCTTTTCATCTTACCCAGCTCACAAGCAGAACAGAGATGGTCTTTGTCAAACTTCAGAGAAGGAAGTCCTTTTACTAACTTTAGTTTCACGAGCTTATCAAGATTTTGAAAGTTCAAATGGGCAAATCTTTTATGCCAGAGCCAGGCATCTTCATTTTTCAAAGACACTAAACAGAGTTTCTATGTTGTAGTGTTTTGGTTTGGTTTAAAATTCATCTTATAAAGATTGCCTTTTCTGTCGGCTCTTAAAAGTTCTTGACCAGACTCTGAAAGTAACAATGAACAATACTTCTTCCTGAAATTGATGTCGAACCCGTGATCACAGAGTTGACTTATACTGAGAAGATTATGGTTTAATCCTTCAACATAAGCAACCTCAGAAACTGAAACATCACCATTTACTAAAGTAACATAACCCTTAATCTGTCCGCCATTGTCTCCTCCGAAGGTTACTGCACTTCCCATCTTGTTCTTAAAAGAAGTTAACAGCTCCTTATTCCCCGTCATGTGCCTGGAGCATCCAGAATCCAAATACCAGATCTGCACATGAGGTTTCTGCAAGACAGATTAATTCCTTTTAGGTACCCACTGCATAATGGGTCCTTTCTTGTTAGGCTTTGGTGGATTAACAGACTTTCCTTGGGATTTTTCATTCTGAGATGGTGTGCCAGAGGTTTTCCTCTGTGTATTCTGAACAGTCTTAAGATTTTTCTTTTGAACTGACTTATTCAGAACACAGTGGGGACCATTCAGATGGTTTTGCAATTTAAGTAACAGCTGAATGCAATTGCAGTTTATGGAGCATGACTGATGCACATTGTTTTTATTAGAAAGCTGTTTGAATGGTGCTTGATTTTGAAAGGTTTTAGGACCAGATGTGTTTGCATACAATCTGTCCTGATTTTGTTTCTTTGAAACAGACTATGTTGACATGAAGTTCTTTGGATTTGACTCTTTTGACCAGACATAATTTCCTCTTTGATTTACACCAGAATTTGGAATAGATCTGTTGTTTGCTATCCATTTTCCCTTCTGTTCTGGTGTGAACTTTACTGGTTTGAATACAAGAGGAACATTTGGGTTTACAGAAACACTTTTGTTTTTCTCTCTCTTCTCCACTTCTACTGCATTAGAAGCAAGAATCTTGAAACCTTTGTTGTTAAACTCAGTTACCGGTATAAATCTTGATTGTTTCTTAAAGAAAGAAACATCCTCTTTTAGATTAATGGATCCCATCAGTATCTGCTTTAACTTGTGTAAGCTTTTCTTTTGACCACAAAAGATCTATTCATCTACTTCGGAGTCAGAGTCACAGTCAGAGGCTAGAAAGTCTATGGTGGCTCTGTTGGAGGTATTAGGCTTGATAGGTATAACAGAGATGTTTGGCTTAACAGTTCTGAACCTTCTCAACTTGGGTTTTGAGGAATCTAAAACAGCATTTTCTTCGATAACTTTCAACAAATCCTCTTCGAAAGATGTTCTTATAGATTCAGAGGTAGGAGAGAAGGCCGGGGCTTCTGGATTTAGCTTGCTCTGTGGTATTTCAACAGAGGGCTCTGTCACATAAGTAACAGACTTCTGTCCTAAGAATGAGTTGAAGTTAAAAACCTCTTTTGTATCCAAGTTCTTGACAGAGTTAGGAAGTATGATTTTAGCTCTTCCTTGATCAAGAATAAACTCTGAGGATGATTTAAAAACCTTCTTATGATCAGAGGAGTCATAGCTGACGTTCCTAAAGTTAAGATGCCTTGGTTTTGAGAAAGCGTCTGAGATTTTGGTTCTTTTAAAAACAGTATTACCAGATATCACGTCCTCTTGGATTTTCCCAACACAAAAGGCAGAGGACAGAGATGTCTTCTTTCTTTCGTCATAGGGAGCAAGGTCAGAGAAACCAAGACCTTGCGTATCCATCTGTGAATTTATCTTGATATGCACATCTTGTGCATCCTGGTACTTTTTGATCTGAATTTCTTTTCTCTGTAGGGATTGATGCAGAACTTCCCTCTCTCTTTGAAAATAATCAGTTAAAGCAACATAGTTAAGTCTCTCTGTTTCAGACTTTTTCATTTCTTCAGACTTCCTTTTCAAAGCATTTTCATATTCTTTAATCTTATCTGAAAACATACTCTCTTTCCTTTTTTGCAAGATTTCTAGCTCAGATTTTTCTTTGAAGATTTCTTCCTTTTTCTTGTTCTAAGAGAGTTTTCTCTCTCTTGTAAAGGACAGATCCTTCTGAGCTAGCTTTCTCAGCTACTTTTCTTCAGAAAGTTTTTGTTTCAGAAGTTGAAATTCCTCATTCAGCATAGAAACATGCATTTCTAACTCTGAGTCAGACTTGGATTCAGATGAACATACCTTGGCACTGGGTCTGGTGGTCTCCAGCGCTCTGTCGTCAAACTCTGTCGTGGTAAGAGCAAATGCATGAGCTAGATCTTTTTCTTCTGTTGTTACCTTCGTTATCTCTGGTTCTCCGGTCATCCAGTCAACAGTATCTTCAAGACATTCATCATTCACAGCATCTCCACAGAAGTTGGCTGGTTCTGGTTTATCATCAGAAGATGAATCAGAAACCCAGTTCTCCATTTCAGCAACATAACTTCTCTCTCTGTAGTTGTACTTATATTTGTTCTTGTAATAGTCCTGGTCTTTTACCAGTTTGCCTCTACAATTCACTGAAAAGTGGCCAGGTTTGCCACATCTGAAGCAGCGTCCATTGTTCTAATTGATGGGTTGGGCAGCATCGGCCTTCTGTTGTGCTGGTGGATTTACTCTTCTGTTTTGTGGTTGTCTCTGCTCTGTAGTAACTCTGTTGTTACTCTATTCTGGTGCAGCGTATCCTCTTCTCTCTTCCTTTCCGTCTCTCTCAAATCTACCTCTTCTGTCAAACTTATTGCCAAATCTCTTGTTAAATTTTTGAGTTATTAGAGCAAGAGATTGAGCAAAAGCTTGAATCTCATCATCCTCTGATGAGCTTTCCTCTGTTTCACTTTCTGCAACCAAACTTTTCTTTCCTTTCTTTTTCTCTCTGTTTGAACTTTCTCTGTTAGACCTTTCTATTGTGGTTTTCTTAGAATCTGAAACTAGGGCTATTGGACCTGCAATGGTGGATTTGCCTTTATGTTTGACAACATCCTTCTCTTGTGCGGCCAAAGTGCCATACACATCTGTTAGAGACCATGCATCTAAGTCCTGGTTAGCTTGTAAAGACATGGACAGATTTAACCATTCATCATTCAAACCTTTCAAAAACAGAACATTGTTATCTTCCTTCGACCTAACAACCCCACATTTTTGCATTTGTTGATCAACACATTAAATCTGTTGTAGGTTTGTTGTAACGTTTCCTCAGGAAGTGCTTTGAAATCGTTGTATTCATTTATACATTGGGTCCTTCTGTTCTTTTGGGTCTTGATACCACCCTCAAGTTTGTTAAGAAGTTGATCCCAGATTTCCTTAGCAGTAACACATGAATCTAGTTCTTGAAATATTTCGTTTGGAATGGCCATTATCAGTAGTCTAACTGCTTTAAGATCATTTTCCATTTTTAGATTTTCCTCATCAGTAAAACCTGTGGTTTTAATCTCATAATGAGCTGGAATCTCAGCAGTAATTCCTGTTGCGGGTACACGAGGAACAAAAACCATGGGTTGGAATGGTCCATCTGTGACAGATCGCATTAAGTCTTTATCCATACCATCGAAAAAGTTAACCATCCTGATCTTACACTGAGCATATTCATCTCTCAGAAGAGTAGGAGGTTTTGATAAAGAAACAGCAGTATAGATAGCATTTATACCGTTGTTCGGCATTTTGAGAAAAACAGAGTACAGTTGTTGCAAAAAGAGTTTCAACAAGAAGATGAGTTTAAACAGTAACCAATGGAACAATAACTTTTGAGAGAAACGTTTAAACTACACTAGAAAGCTTTAAACACAGTTATATGAGCTATGAAAGCTTGTTTAGACTAGGAAGCAGTAAAAACAGAGTATATAATGAAGCTTTTAAAGGCACAAAGACACAATCAACAACAGTGAGTCAACCTTGGTAGATTGGATCGTTTGGTTTAAGAAAACCAAAGAAGCTCTGATACCAATTGTAGGTTCCCAGATTCACGTTGTATCACGTTAATGGTAAAGAAATAGACAGCGGAAGCATATTAAATAAAGCCATTAAAGTGAGTGATTGTGTAAACGATAAATGAACTGTGAGAATCAAATATAGAACAGTAAAATGATAACAAGATAAGATATAAAAGCTGCTCGTTTATTGATAATGAATCACACCAAGAACATGTTCAAGTGTGTTCGGAAATCTCATAGGACAACAATATCGTACGGAAGTAGTGCTTGGGATTGTAGCAGTGTGTGCTTAAACAATTGTGGAAAACTATTCTTCCTTAAGCTTACTATTGTTTGTTCCACTACCTCACTATATATAGCCCTGAAAAAGCATAGACAGTGTACTATTGTATCCTGGAATGACACGTGGAAAGTGTGTCTCCAATCTTTAGGGCATACGTGGAAAGTATGGACACGTGTCTAACACTTCGGATTTCCTACGAGACTTAGGCTGACAGAGGTCTTCACTTCACCAGAGCTATGTTGAAAGAGCTCTGTTGGTCTTCTGTTAAGTACTTGTTCTTCTGTTGGAAGTCTTTGATAGAGCTCTGTTGAGCTCTGTTGGATCCGACAGAGCTCTATTGAGCTCTGTTGGTCTTCTTGATGAACTTCTTCCAAGTCTTCTGTCTGATCTTTGTTGGTCTTCGGACTTGAACTATTTTCAATACTTTTACATAACAAATACTTGGGGCTAACAAAGTTGTTAAGGATCCCATAACGCTAGGAATTACATTCGATGTAATCGATAAACGTTATCCACCTTGTTGGATTAAATGGGCGGGATAAAGGTAACCTAACCGTTTCATTTGATTTGCAACGTTGGATCCTAGATTTTATGCAAATTAATGTTTTTAGAAAACTAAAGGGTAATTAATTTGCTAAAAATTAATATTGAAAATACTATATTAACTTTGTTAAATTTTGTAGATGGCCTAAAATGCAAACACCACAATTAACACATCCCTAAGACCTTTTCTTTTGGAAGAAAAGTTAACCACTCAGAACTTCCCAATTTGTTTTCAAAACACTGAGACGCGTTCTCAGACGTGAAACAAATCATACGTACTCCTCGTACCTATTCCTCAAGAACCTTCTCTTACCTCAATAGAAGCTAACGATACTTGATTGAAACATAATGATGATTCAATCAATGTATCACGTCTTATGCTTAAAACCATGGTTCCATCCTTACTAGAAAGAATGGAAACGTTTCCACTGAGGGCATTTGACATGGTAAACCGATTACAAAAATATTACCAAATGTATATGGTCCGTGAACGCTTCGATACAATTGGACAAAGACCAATTGGTAAGCTCTCATATTCACAAAATGAGGACGCACCTTGACTATTTGGATAGACTTGGCTATCCTTATTCCAATGGGAGAGCCATAGATATGATCCTCAAATCTCTGACCAAAGCATTTGATGTTTTTGTCGAGAATCTGAATATAGACCTCGAGAAGATTTCAATCCCAAAATTGCATACGATGCTAGAAACTGCTGAAAGGAATCTTCCCATGGTAACAGTTACATATGATAAATGTGGCAACATTGGTCATAGAAGAGGAGATTTCCCTTCTGAGAAATAAATGTTTTCTAGCGAAGGAAAGTCCTTCAGGTAACTAAATTTTAGATAGAACTTTTACCTTTCTATCTTGCACTTGTGTATTTGATACTAAGTGTAGAACTCACTTTTGTAATATGTTACAGATAATCAAGAAAGGTAAATGACTGAAAGACAAGCAAAATGGTGATCCATATAAGTGTAACGACCCGGTATCCCATAACATACATAATATATAACAATTAACATTTCCTACACAACGTTGTTACTTTCATAACAAAATACATGATAATTCACATTCGGTCCCAAAGTCTCAAAACTATACAATACAGAAATGTAAACATATCCTAATCTTCGTCAGCTAGCAACCGCCTCCTATGCTTTATTCTTCCATTTGCTAACAAAAGATCCTTGACCTGGAATACATATTTAATAAAGGAAAACGAGGGTTAGACCAAACGGTCTAGTGAGATAATCCCTGTCAGTTTAGAAATCCTTTTTATAAAACATACTTATACCACAAATATTAACTACCAAGCAAGACTCGTACATTGTTTTCATCTCTCCTCATTCCCATGGCCAAATTAGTTGGTAGCAAGCCAACTAATAAACAATGCTGTACAACAACTACGACCAGTCAACACTGTACAACAACTATAGCCAACACACCGGTCCTAAGCCCGGCCAGTCGTATTCTTGTTTAGTATAATTCTTATGTAAATACAATATCTCAATATATTATATTTCAACATAAACACACAGAATCATACATCTATCACATACTCAAACCACACATATATGTATCCCAGTTTAAGAACGTTTTAAAGTAAAAACTCACCTTGAATGCTTAAAATACGCTTCCAAGCCTTTCTCTGAGCTATCCGATCCTTTATCCAGAATTCTCAAAATCTGAAACCATTTACATACAAATATCTCCTTACCAACTTATGTATAAAACTTACTAGCAGGCTATGGACTCTAGATACATCTACATAACTCTTTTCCTCAAAAATTGACCAAACAGCCAAAATATCCGGAAACCAAAAAGTATCCGGACAACACAAAGAATCCGGACAACATGAGGAATCCGGACACCAAAGGAATCCGGATGCCATCTGGTATCTAAATCATCCGGAAATCATCCACAAATCGTCCGGACACTAACAATAAAGCTACCCGGACACTACCAACAAAAGTATCCGGACACATTCAATCTATCCGGAAACTATTGACTGTTCATCTCCAATTCACCCAGAATTCGACAGAATTATTACCAGATGTGAAAATGATGTTTCTACTCCGATAGAACCCTTCTAAAAGCAATTACAAACCCAAAATACAAAGGAACATACCTTAATTCACTTCCAAAGCTCACCAATTGATGTCTTAACCACAAAGCTCTTTCTTTTTTCTTCTTAGCTCCAAGAACACACACACACATACCTTAGTTTAGATATTTCTGAGTTGTGACATATCTGAACTCCTAAAGGGGTAATATCACACCCATTTTACATTCCAGCCCTTACACTATTCAACAATGACCCAAACACCCTTAACTTATAAATTTACCCAAACTTACCCTAAACATCAACTTTAAAGTTAACTTTATTTAACGGAAAAGGGTTTTTAACTAACGAACTTACCCGGGGTATTACATTATCTCCCCCTTAAAAGAATTCCGTCCCGGAATTCGGTTAAGCAAAAAGGTAATGAATACTTAGTTTTCACTATTACCTCGAACTCAATCAAAACCATAGGAACTAACTGAATAGATACCCCACACCCATCTATATCTCTAACACAGATAAGCAACAAAAGCACGAAAATACCAATAATCATTTTACACCGAAGTCATATAACACTTTAGCACGTATAGAGTTTATTAGAATATACATGTAGCCTCATCTGGAATTTACTCTGCTTCTTGTGTCGTCATTTGGAAAACTCGACCCTTTGATTTCGGTACTTCAGACCTTTGTATTCCTTCTGGCCTAACACCCGTTGGTCTCACCGTCATACTACCATGCTGTGCCTTCCATTGTGGACATTCAGATTCAATACGATCAGGGGATTTGCAAACGAAACATAATCGAGTTACCCAACAATCTCTATCGATATGACCAGCCTTTCCATATTTGTAGCACTTTCGGGAATCACCATAGCAGTTTCCTTGATGAATACGGTCACATGTTGAACATGGTCTTCTTTCAGCTGGCCTGAAAGGTGAATAGCTATCAACCCTCGGGGATTCGTATTTTTCCGAATCGTACGTCGTTTCTTCCAATTTTCTTTTCCCAGCAATCTTATTGTTGGTTCCCGTTTTGTTTAAACAAGATTATCAGATCTATTAGTTCAAGTTTAAGTTTGATGCGGAAGCGTATTTGAAGAACTAACAGATATGTTTGATAGATTTAGAACATAATATAAATAAATGGTGAACAGGAAATAATATCTCAAAGTTTACTGAATATATATATATATCAAGAACAGATTTAAAAACAGTGAGTAAGCAAAGCTTTAAAACAGATATGACTCTTAAAGTGTATAAGCTATGTGTTCTTGTGATGTTTTTATCTCTTGATTCTCGATTTCGATTAGGAAGAACTCAACATGAGTCTTCCTTATATACTACTCTAAGGGGACCATAAAGCATAAGCTACTATTCAGAACGGACGGCATGAACAGTTGAACGGATGGCATGAACCGTTGAACGTGCTGTATTGCATTTAATGCCGCAGACGTCTATTATGTACTAAGCCCTATTGAGTCCACTCAGAGTTTGACACGTTGAAGTTGGACAGGGTACGTAGCCATGCAAGTTGATGAACAGGTCCAAGAACAGTAGCAAGATATTATAAATATCTTCCAAGTCTTTAGAGAGGACCGCAGAGGCTCTGTAAAGTGTTACAGAGGTTCTGTGGTTGGTTCCTTGGTGAGCATTATGTAGATCCTTCTTTGGTCCTTTGTGAGTAGTCTTCACTGGGTTCCTTGTCTTCTGATGTTGTCCGCAGAGGCTCTGTTATTGGTAACAGAGGTTATGCGGTCTTGGACTTCTGAAAGCGTCCTTCTGTAGTTTCTGTGGAAGTTCTTCTGTACTTGGCCATTTTTCAATACTTCTAATATTTCAGAATATTGGAGCTAACAATCTCCCCCTAAGTATTGAAAAATAAAAGGTTGAATTTATGCATTTTATCTTAAGTAATAAAAAGAGGTTAAACAATACCTCAGAAGATTATTTCTTTCATTTGGAATTTATGCCCGAGGCATTTACATTTGAGTACATTAAATGAATAGAAATAAACGTTGACAGAGTTTCTTTGAAGAGACTCATATTTTTGCATTTGGGAAGTCGTCGAACTTTCTATTGTCTTTTCCTACTTCCTTGAGTTCTTCATAGAATTTGAGGCAGAGATTTCTTAAGCCGAGTGTAGCATCAATCTCTTTGATCATCATCAGAGCAGATTCTTGGTCCATAAGCTCTGTTGCTTTGTTCTCCTCTAGTATTTTTCTGAACATGTTCAGAGTACGGGTTGTGTACTTCTGACAGTCCATTGTCACAAACAGTTTAAGTTGATCAGTAGGATTCTTGAATACTAACCCGTACCTTGGAGTTTTGATGATAGAATTGGGTATGGCATTGGGTGGGCAGAAATCCTCTTGTGGTCTGATACTTAGAGTAGTTATGCCTAGATCGATGGCTAGTTGAAAGTCGAGCATGCTGTAGATTATGAGCTTTTCACGCATCGCCTTTCTGAGAACTCGATAAGACCTTTGGTGGCAGTCGTCATTGAAGTTGTCTTTCGTCCATTGCAGAAGGTCAGGTAAGTCATAGGGATTGAGGTTTCGGATATCAGCATCAGAGAATTGATTCTCTGATCTGTCAGACCTTTTGACTTTCCAGATTGTATACATCGTATGAGGATAAGTTCTCATTTTAGAGTATTTACAATAGATTACCTTTCTTTATTTTGTGAATGGAGTAAACTTGGTTGACCGGTTTTGACTTTGTAGAGGTGAAGATGGCATCAAATTCCTTTCTGAGCTTCTGATCTTAGACATGAGCTGGCAGATCGCTCTGGAAGTGTTGTTTGTAGAGATAACTGTAAACTTGCTCTTTCATTTGTTCAATGGTTGGAGTAGTTCTTGGAATTGGTCTCCTTAGCTCATCCATTTGTCGAGTGATGTCTGCTACTTTACCTTCTGTTACCTTAGCTGTGGGATCCAGGGTTGGGTTTTCTGACAGCGGATTCAAGTTGAATGCCCAGTCTTCCTCTTCGGGTTTAGGAGTGACGAAGGCATTAAAGGCACCTTTCATCAACTACTCGTGCAGTTAATACTACTTGCAGTTAATACTGCTCAGTAGTTAATACTGCTTATGTCGTTAATACTGCTTTTGTTAATTCTAGGGTTAATACTGCGTATAAATACCCTGTAAGCCCGCCTTCGCTCATAACGTCTCTTTGAACTCGATTCTCTCTCACTCTCTTTCTAACCTATTCTCCCAAGAATTTCTGTGTTTGCTCAAGGATTTTCAGATACAATGGCTCAAAGAGAGTTTGTTGATGAACACAATGAGATTGCAATGCTTCAGAAGCCGAAGCAATCTGCAGGATTCCATGAAATTGTCGATTTTCTCACGTCTTCGCATATCTCCTATGCACTAACAGTGGCTCCCAAGATATTCATTAAACATCAAAAACAATTTTGGGATAATGCTACTGTGGTGACAGAAAACGGGCAAACGGAGATTCGAACCAGGGTTTGTGATAAACCCTTGACAGTAACAGAGGAGATTATTCGCATACATCTTCAGTTGAATGATGCTTCAGGTATATCTTCTATTCCTAATGAAGAACTCTTTTCTACCATACAAAGAATGGGGTATGAAGGCTCTATTGGTATTTTCAAATTTTTCAAGTCAAAATTCTTTTCCCAATGGAGATTTCTTGTTCATACCCTTATGCACTGCATCTCAAAGAAAACAACTGGATGGAGTGAGTTCAGCAGTACCACTGCTTATGCTCTGGTATGTTTGGCCACTTCCAGAAAGTTCAATTTCTCCCAAATGATTTTATCTGATCTTGTGTCAAACTTGGAATCCAAAAAGAGCTTTTACATGTATCCAAGGTTTGTGCAAGAAGTTATTAACAAGGAATTGATGGACTTACCTCCACTTGATGAGGTATATGTACCCAAATCCCCTAAAGGGAAGGTTTTTTTCAAATATGAAAAGACTTCCTAGGGACTCGGAAGGAGTTGACACACCATTGTTCTCTAAAATGATGGTTGTGTCCCACCCCTTTGAAGGTATGGCATCAGGATCAAGGCCCTCATTAGATCATCCCACTGATGACCAAACCCTATCTTCACTCACTATAAATATCCCTCAGCACATACTTCAAAAGCCCACTCCTGCTTTATCCAACAAGTTTCAAAGAAGAAAGGTGCACAAGGTTCCTTCCCTTGATGTACCTACTCAGAGCCCTAAGCCATATCTTATTGCTAGAGAATTGGGATTTATCAATTGGTATCAGAGCTAAACAGAAGATTCAAGCAGATCGAAGACCAAATTGAAGATTTTTTACACTAAAGCTGAAGAATTCGGATTGGGTGTTCATCACTGTTCATCAAGAATTCTAACCCTTCTTCATTTACTATTCATCCAGATTTCATTTTTTCATTTTTTTCATTTTTTGATCTTTTGGATTGATTCTTGACATCATTGCACTCGGATTTGATTCCTAAACATCTTTAATTCTTGGATTAACACCAAAATCTGCACAGAATTTGCAGATCTGATCATTTTATATCATTTTTGTTCGAAAACGTTTTCTACTATTTTTGGATCAAAATTCGATTAAATTGATCGAATTAGGATTTGTGATTATCTAAGAAAGTGTGTGGAATCAAATTTCGAACAAATCTGTGCAAATTTCATAACAATTGATCAAGAATTGAAAAAGTTATGGCTGATTTAGTGATTTTCGTGTTCGAAGTGCAGAATTCGGATCATTCTTGGTGAATTCGGATCATTCATACGGAATTCGGACCATTCAAGGGATTTTCTACTTGATTTTAGTCAATTCGGAGTGTTCTTGATTTTTTTTACAAGTGTTGAATTCGAACCCTTAAGCATCCGAATTCATTGAATTGGAACCCTTAAGCATCCGAATTCATAGAATTCGAACCCTTAAGCATCCGAATTCATAGAATTCGAACCCTTAAGCATCCGAATTCATTGAATTCGAACCCTTAAGCATCCGAATTCATTGAATTCGAACCCTTAAGCATCCGAATTCATAGAATTCGAACCCTTAAGCATCCGAATTCATTGAATTCGAACCAAGTTAAGTCCGAATTGAGTGATTTCGAATCCTTCTTCATCCGAATTCATTGATTTCGAATCCTTATTCATCCGAATTCTTGTGAAATAAAAAAATTTATATAAATTGTAAGAGCTTTTAAAAAAAAAATTTGAGAAAATTTTTTATCCCGAAATTTTTTCTATAGTGTATTTCATACATTGTAAGAGCTTTAAAAAAAATTTATATAAATTTTTTTGTAAAGTGTATTTTCATACACTTTCTGCTTGATCTTCTGAACGATCAATTTCTAGCAATATTCAAAATGGTTTTACAACAAGTTATTGTTAAAAGCAGTGGTGAAGATTTGAAGTTAACTCTGAAAAAGGAGATTCCTCCAATTGCAAAAGTTTTTGTTAAACCAAATGTAAAGTTGCAACAAGTCATTATAACAGAAACATCTGTTAATTCACATGTATCTGTTAAACCAACTAATGAAGTGTTGCAACAAGTCATAATAACAAAAACACCTCCAAAGCCACTTGAAAAAGCTAAGGCAAATAATGGAATTTTGCAACAAGTTATTTTATCAGAAACATCTCCTATATCAGAAACTCCTGTTAAAGATAATGCTTCAAATTCTTCAACTCCTATTTTAAATAAAGCATTGGAAGAAGAAAATGTTAATCTAAAAAGACAAATTTTAGACATTTCTTCTTCAAATGCTAAATTTTCTAAAAGAATAACTGATCTTGAAGTTTATATTGCAGGTCTTGAAACAAAGAAAGACAAAGACAACTCAAGTCTGCACGATCAAATCGAGAAACTTCAAGAGAAAGTAACAACTCTTAAAAAGGAAAATGCTGATCTGAAGAGCATTGAAGACAGGAGAGAGAAGATTCTTAAAGAAAAGGAAATAATTGAACTTAATTGTATAAAACTTTCAAAACAAGTTTCTGACTTTGAGAAAGTTTTATTTTTAGAAAAAGAGAAGCTCGAAAAAGAAAGAACTGTTTTTAAAACTGAATGCAAATCTTTTGAAATTAAAAGTTCTGAACTTTCCGTGAAAATCTCTGAATTAGAAAATCTTTTGGAAAAGGAAAGAAAAGATTTCACGGAAAAGAAAAATCTCTTTGAAAAGGAAAGTAAAACCCTTAAAAAGAAAAATATGGAAATTTTCAAAGAGATTACTGATAAAAGAAAATTTTTGGAAAAAGATTTTGAATCGGAACGCGAATATTTTGAAGATGCGATTCTTAATCTTACCAAAAGATTATCTGGTTTATCAGCTGATATTATGAAGGATCAGTTGATCAAATCTGATCTCCAAAAGAAATTTGATCTAATTTCTAAAGAGAAAAATGTTTTAATAAACAAAGTCAAAGAACTTGAAGACGTCATTTTTAAATTTGATGTCTAAAGAGAAAAATGTTTTAATAATTCTATCTTTCAGACTCCATTTGTTGATTCAAATGATTCTGAATGTTCTTTTAAAACTGCTTCAAGTTCAAGTTTTAAAAACATTCCTTCTAAACAATTTAATAGATCAACAGATTTCTCAAAAGGTCAGATTCGTTCTTCTAATCTTTTCTATAATCCTCTGTTTGATAAATCGGATGATATTCTTAAGGTGCCTAAAATTAATACTTCCAAATCTGAAGAAGTTCCAGTCTTCAAGAGGGTGAAGATGGAATGGAGAATCAAAGGCACAACAGTTCCAAAGAAAGAAGTGCCAAAATCATCTGTATCCACATCAAATGAAAAGAAGAACAATGCGCCAAAAGGTAAATCTTATGCTAAACCTAATCCTATTTATTCTGTAAATCATCTGATTAGGTTGGCACATAAGAAAATCTGTTGTTCTTACTGTGGATCAAATGATTTTGTGCATAAAGATTATACTTCTTATTGGTATGGTTCTTACAGTATTCCTTGTAAGAAATCTACACCTAACCCACTAGGACCCAAGTGCCATTGGGTACCAAAATCTGCTTAATCTGTTTTGCAGGTTCTTCATGTGTTGTACTGATTTGTAGATACATACCACACACATGACTGAAAACAGAAGAGAAGCGGCGTATTTCTTTGAAGAATATTTGTACCATTAAGGGGGAGACAAATCATGTATGGTTTCTGAATACATCAATTCAGGACCCGTGCTTAAATGTAATTGGCTTTTGGACAAATCAGTTCAAAACCCGTTCTTCAAAGACAATGGCTTCTGGACAAATCAGTTCAGGACCCGTACTTCAAAGACTAAGACTTCTAAACAAATCAGTTTAGAACTCACACTTCTCAGGTGATATCTTTAACTGTTACATCTTTCTGTTTCAAGGAACGTGGTAAAAGGTAACATTGGATTATATTTTGCTTGTACCACTTTGAAAACTTGAATCTTTACAAATTTAATTCAATGAGATAAAATTTTCAATTTTCATTCAATGAATTAAATGTGTGCTAAAAGATGATTTTACAAGTATTTTTGTTTTATCCGAGTTATATTTGTTTCAATTTTCACCTCTAAAATAAATCGAAAGGTCAGCAAAACATGAAGGAAATTATGTTGAATGCTCAAAGTTATGTGAATCTGGATATATATAGAATATAATGCTCAAAAAGCCTATATGCCAGAATGATGGATGGAAATGAAAATATGGGCAAAGCACTATGTTTTAGAACCAATTGATTGAGATAAAAAAGTTGCACTATCATTTAGTTTGAAAGTTTGTGCCTGTGGCCTTTCTGGTTTGGGAGAGTAAGTCCTAAGGGGTGCTCGACACCTAGTCCCTAAGATCAACTGGTCTGGGATCGGCTGACCCAAATCCTGCAATAGAACCAGATAGAAAGCCATGTTTTACTGGTACAAATGGGTTTAAGATATATCGATGTGGCCTTTCTGGTTTGGGAAATTAAGTTCTAAGGGGTGCTTGACACCTAGCACCTAAGGCCAACTGGTCTGGGATCTGCTGACCCAAATCCTGCTATAGAACCAGATAGAAAGTCATGTTTAACGGTGTATCTTATTCTTACTAAACTTTTTGATCAAAAGATGCCAATGAGCACAAAATCAAAAGATGCCAATGTGCACAAATCAAAAGATGCCAATGAGCACAAAAGAAAAGATGCCAATGAGCACACATCTCTTGAAACTCGGGAAAATACAAAGTCGCGATAAACCCGTAAATTTGTGAAAATTCTGATTTTGGACAAATAGTGTGAGTAGAGCAAAATATTCTTATATGTTTTAGAGTGGCATATGCTTGATGCTAATCATATTTCCCATGCTAGCACACCAAATAGATTTAATAAAGGGGTTGAAACTGAACATTTTTTAACTTGATATACAATGATGACTTGTTCTTGTTACCAAACACATGCATTTGATTTCATTTGATTGAAAAATCTGTTAAATTTCATTAAGTTGAATTTCTTTTGTAAAGTTTTCAAATGATCAAATGTTTGTAGTTATAAAATAAAATTCAATGAATGTTATTTTCCTTGTGTAAATTTGTTTTAAAATTTGTGCTACAATTTCAAATACTGTACGTTATTGAAATATATGCATACTTTCAGGGGGAGAAAATAAATTGCTCCAGAATTCTTATTTTGAGGGAGAGCAAGGTTATTCTGTAAGGAGGAGATTGTTAGCAATACTCAAAGACACGACTGAAATTGAAAATGGTTTTCGATGCTCACCATCATCGAAAAAGGGGGAGAAAAGTTTAATTTCAATTTCATGTCAAAGAATTTTCAAATCAAAGATATTTCAAGTCAAAGATTCGTGAACAAAGACTGAAGATTGGGGAGAAGGATCATGTGAAGTCCAAATGTTGCTGAATTTGGTTATCTTAGTTCTGAGTGGTTATCGGAATGCGCTTACACCTAAAAGTTCAACAATGTGGTTGGTTTCACATCTTTCTGATCCAAACTCTAATCGTTTCTGATTTATCTTGTTCCGAATTGATGGTTCTATATAAAGATATGAAATCCATGTTCAAGACTTGAAGACAATCTGTTGAAGATTGTATTGAAGAAGGTTGATTTTTCAAAGAAAAAGACAATGACTTTTCATGTTTGTCTGAAGATTCTTCAAAGCTGAGTTCTTAAAGAGTGTCAAAGCATATAGTTCGCCGTGAACTAGTAGAGATAAAGCTATTTGAAGATGGTTTGATAGAATGTCTATTTGAGAAGATTGACTTTACAAAGAGCTGAAGACTGCTGTTATTTTTTTTAAATCTTGAATCCAAAGGGGGAGATTGTTAGAGCATTGTTGTATTCAAGATTTACTGTAAAGTCAATGTACTGTATGAGTCTATACAGTATTGTGAATGCCTTTATACCTTGTATGTCATGGGTATAAATAGGCTTGTCTAGTTCATTTGTTAGTAAGCTTTTGTAATCTTTTAGAAACCTTTTGTAATCCTTTGAGCTCAATACATGGATGACATATTTGCTCTCTAGATTCTCTCTCACTACATTCATATCTTATTGCTAGAGAATTGGGATTTATCATTCTCCAATTGAGAATATCAACAGGGAAACCACAGGGGTGTCTCCCAACCCCAAGAAGGTGCTCTCTAAGGAGAAGGATGAGCATATGGGTGCTAAGGCTGCCACTACTTCTGCTAGCACAGAGAAGGACAGTGGTAACATAAATAAGACCTTCCCCATGGCAACTCTAAATGAGAAATCATTAGGAGGACCCAGGTGCCAAGAAACCAAGGGGGCAGTCAGTGCTTCTGCTAGGCAGAAGGCTTCTGCTAAAACTTCCAGTGATCCTTTAAAGAAGGTAAACACTTCTAAACAAGGTGAGGATAGATATAACTATGATGAATTGATGGAAACCATTGGAAATGTCAACTTGGATGTTATGGCACAGAAGAAGGAGATTGAGCAACTGAAGACTGTGGTCACCTACCAACAGTCTCAAATTGAGAAGCTCAAGAAGATGGTCACCAAGTTGTTGCACAGAAAGAAAAAGGCAAGATTTGTGATGAGAAGAAGAATTCCAACTGATGATGCTCCCAAAAAGGGGGAGTCAGAGTCAGAATCAGAAGCAGAACTGAATATGAAGGGTCTACAAGTTGAGGGGGAGACAGTTCAGATGGAGACTGAGATGGAAATTGATAATGCACAGTTTAAGGGGGAGTCCAGTACACAGAATAAGGGGGAGACAGAAAAGGTGGAAGAGCTTGTTAAAGAAGCAGAAACTGTAAAGGCAGCAGTAACTGAAGTTCCAAAAGAAGCAGTAACTGAAGTTGAAGCAGAAACTGTTAATGCTGCAAATGTTCATGAAGCAGCAGAAATCATACAAGAAGTAGTAACAGAAATCTTGAAAGCAGCAGTAACAGAGAAAGAGCCTGAAACTGAAGTAGCAGCAGAAACTGTTAATGCTGCTGACTCTAAGCAAGCAGCAGAAACAGTTAATGCTGCTCAATCTACAAAGAAAGCAGTAACAGAAACAGAAGCTGAAACAGTAACAGAGAAGCTTACAGTAGAAGAAGTGGAGGTTGCAGAGGCTTTAATCAAAGCCAAACATGATACACCTCCAACTGCCAAGAAACAGGAAGAAACTAAGGATGCTAAGATGGTTTTCAGCAGAAAGAGAACAAAGTCTGTGGCTACTAAAAAGAAGTGTGTAAAGAAGCAAAGGGTAGAACCTGTTGAGAAACCAGTGGTAGAAGAAAAAGAAAAGGAAGAAGTTGCCAAGGATGAAGGACAAGGAGATAGTAAGACAGGTCAATCCAGTAATGCACAATCACTTAGCAATGAACAATGTGACTTGTACATCACTATGGTTGATACTGAACCAATCAAAGTGACTCCATTAGATTCAAAACCTCCTGAAATCAGTCACTGGGATACTTTGATAGATGAGAGAAAGGAGTATATCAGACTCAAGAGAGCTGATGGGCAGTTTGAAGTCTACAGAACATGGGGACAAGTTATAAGAAGATGCTCAAGATCTGACTTGGAAGAGATGTTCAAAGTAGGCATGCAGATCTATGGTAACATGTTGACAGAAAGAGGTATGTCTATCACAAATATGGTGTTAGAATACCTATGCCTAATGTTCAGACCAGAAGTAGTTCAGCACATAACAACAAGACCTTTTCAAGCAGTAACCCACTGGATGCTCTATGAAAATTGTGGAGTGTATGTTATATCAATTGACAACACATATCAGGAGTATTATCTGGTGGATGAAATCTACAAACACTGCATGAAAAGACTGAAAGGGATGTTACATGTAAAATTGGTCTGCAACAAAGACTCTGCTATGGGAAGATTCTTGGTAAGAAGGATTGCAAATCAGAGTCTAGGTTTAAGTCCTGATCTATGCTTATATGATGACTAAGTTTTGGTAGCATCATTTGAAGAACTTGACTTCTTTTCCTAAAAGTCAAGTTAGGGGGAGATTGTTGGGAACTGAAAATGAGCTAAGTATGGATAGTGCTGCTAGTCCATGATTTCTACTGCTAAGTCTACATTAATACTGCCAGAAGAAAGTTAATACTGCTGGGCAAGATTACTACTGCGTAGACAAGGTTACTACTGCTAGACAAGGTTAGTACTGTTGGACCAAATTACTACTGCTAGACACGGTTAGTACTGCTAGACCAAATTACTACTGCTAGACATGGTTAGTACTGCTGAGCTGAGATACTACTGCTAGAAGACTGTGAAGGTTAATACTGCTGAGTAGATATGTATGGTATGAGAAGATAAAGAAGGAAAGCTGAAGATAAGCATGGAAGTATATTTTGAAGATCGTTTTATTCTTAGTAGTTATCTTGTACTTATTCTGTTATATATATAGATAGCTATTAGAGTTTTCATATATACATTCTGCAAAAGATATTCTGAGTGAGAACAGTTTTTAAAAAGTTTGTTTAGCCATTAAGAGAGAATTAACCTCAAGATCGTAGATCCAATTTCTAGAGAAGTAGAAGTCGTCTTGGTGAGATCTGTTCATCAAGATTGAGGTTTGGTGTAAAGCTTGTGAGTAATACAGTTTGATATATACAGTGTGTTGAATTCTATTGATTGTTCTTTAATTGATTTAGAGTTCTATTCCGCAAGATTCTCTAAATTCTGTTTCTAAGAAGTTTAATTCTTGTTAAGAATCGATCCTGACATTAATCAAGTAAATTTTGAACGCATGTCTAAATTTTCAAAACTGTGGTATTTTGAAACTAAATATAAATATTTTTTTACGCGATCTTGATAAGTTGAATATAGCTCTTTTCTCTAATTCATAGAGAAGGAGAATTTTTTTTTTTAGAATTGATACATGTTGATGTATATGGTCTCTCAAAACCAAGTCTAGATATGGTGATAGATAATACCTTCACTGACGATTTCAATTGTTGAAGTTTGTGGAACATAAAGATGAAGCATTTGATGTAATTCAAGTTGTTTCAAAGTGAAGATTCAGAAAACAACTCAGCAGGACCATTAAAGTCTTTTATGATATATGAGGATAGTAACTAAACCAAGAACTCTTGGATCATCATAGAAATTGTGTACATCCGAAAGGATGAACCAAACCTTATTAAATATGTTTTGCTCTATGAGTAGAAGTACTATTCCTATATCAATTCGGAATTCTACCCTAGTTAAAGTAAACCGTACTTTTTGACACCAACCAAAAGGTAGACAAGACACCTTATAAGATTTCGTATGAAAGTCCTTTCATCCTTAGTCTTAGTTGAAGGCATGGGTTTATGAATCTCATGTAAGACAATAAGCTTCAAGTAAACTCAACCCAATATCTACCAAATGCATATATTGTAGGAATATACTATAAATTGTTTTATATACCGATTCTACAATCCCACAAACAGTAAAATTGTTTATTGTCCCAAAGCCAAGTTCTTAGAAAGCATGTTTTTAATGGGCAACTCAAATGGAAGATTTAAGGAACTTGAAGGGAATCAAGAACCTCATAACCTAATGCACTTATTGGTTGGCACTAGTCATCAAAAAAAGGTTGTTGAAACTGAACAATTTGATTGATCAAAACTTAGTAAAAACACCAAGTGTTTGCAAATCTAGTAGAATCATTCAGAAACTCGAGAAATATCGATTTCTCATGAAGAATGACGTATGATAGGTTTCTAGCAAGCCCATCAACTACTAAAGTGCTATGTCAGATTCTGAATCTGGTAAGTGGCTTAGAGTCATGAACACTGAGATACAATCCATTCATGGATCAGTACAAGTATCACAAAGCAGAAGTCTTTATTTTGACAGGAAAATTAAAAGTTTAATTTTCATCAAAATATAAAATGACTCATACATTTACTAAAACTAGTGGGAGCGCAGTAAAATTCCTAATCTTGTATGTGCAAGACATACTAGTATTTGGAAATTAACTTTCCGACTTAGCAAAACATCTTGTTTTTGCTCGGGCAGTATTTCCTTAATAAAGGACTTAGAAAAGGCTAATTTTATTCTTGAAATAGAGATCTTTAAATATTGGATCAAGACGACTGATAAGTTTAAGTCAAAGTGCATAAGTAGACATGATCTTGAAAGGTTCAAGATGCAAGGCTCTAAAGGTAGTTACTTGCAAGTATGATAACACATCATTTTGAACATATCTCAATGTTCTAGCATAAAGGCTGAGCTAGATAAAATGATTGGTGTTCCATATTCTTCGGAAATTGGATCTATCATATATGTCATGACATGCACTAGATCGAATGTATCATAATGCTTTAGAGCATTAGAAGGAGATACCAACAAAATACGAGGGAATGTCATTGGATGATTGCATAGAATAATTTAAGGTACCTATGAAGAACCAAGGAAGTATTCTTTAACTGAGGGATGGAAGAAAATCATAACAAAATGATGCACTAATGATAGCTTCCATAAAGATTGAGAAGGTTCTCAATCACAAAAGGGAAAATGTCTTCATTGTGAATGAAGAACTAGTTCGTTTTGAAAAGGTTCAAGGCGAAGGTAAAAGTTGCATAATACACTACAAAATAAAAATACATTGCTGCTTTAGAGGACGCAAAAGAAAGATGCTTGGATGAAAGAGTTCATTGAAAAGCTAGGTAGATGCCTCCCATTCAGGATCATCTAGAAATCCTTTGTGAGAATGTGGGTGCCATTACGCAAAGCTAAAGGACCCTATCTCACATCAGAGTACCAAGTATCTACTCCAGACATTTAACTATATTTAGAATAAAGTTAAAAATGGAGATGTTAGTGTTCACAGAGTTTACACAAATCAAGTTTCTGGATGAACCCATTCATGAAGCTCCTTATATAAGCTAAACTTGAAGGGTCATGTTTGAGCTTTAGGACTTCGTTATTCTAGTGATGGGATTTGATTTGAATTTAGTATTTGGATATTGTAACAAGTTAAGCAACACGTATAGTATTTAGTTAGATATATAGGATATGATCTTTTCATACTCGTTGTGTTCTATATTAGCATGTTTTAAATCCTTGAATAAATTAGTTATTCAAAATGTCCATAGTTGATCATAATTGTGGGAGCAACTATGAAGTAAGACTAACATGAATTGGACTGGTTGACTTTTAAGAGAAAAAGTGGTAAAGTGTTGCAACCAAGTTCATAGGTACGTGTTAGGGAACAAGTATTGGACCTGACCCGCTTCAAGATCACTTCATGGATCGTCGTCATAAGTGATTCTTGAATAAAAGGTAGTATCTTTATATCCTTCGACCTGAGATGCATATTTGGGACTCAAGTGTAGGGAGTGTTATGCTTTGAGATGGTTAACCGTTGTTCTTGAAAAAGGCAGCTATAAAGGCCATTATTTGGCATGGCATGAACTGCATGAGAGGCGTATGTAGTCAAGATGAGATTTGTTTCTCTAAATATGGTAAGAGTGAGACATCTAAGGCGCCTTACCAAATGTTGAACAATAGATGAGAATGATAGTGATCCATGTCTCGTGTTCAACATGATGTCCAAACAAAGGGACAACTGATACCACACCTAATACATCAATTGAAGCTATGAGCTCATGGGAATTGGATGTTGTTGAATGGCACTTACAGTCATACGTTGCTGGGGCAGTGAGATGTTGCTAGACGTCCACCACTGTCTATATTATTCTATAATACAATCTTGAGCAAGTGGGAGATTGTTGGTTCTATATGCTCAAGAATGATTATAAAATGATATTACCGGTAATATATGATCGTATAGGGTCACACCGAACAACAAGTAGACACCAAATTGATATTTATGAGAATTTGATCCTTGATAAATATTAATTCTTGATGAATATTATTAATTATATCAATGAATATAATTCTTAATATAAAATGCAAATAAGAATTATAGTTTATTAAAATGTGATGATTTTAATATATAACTAGAAGTAGCTAGGAGGGACTAATTATAGTAAGTTTAAATAGTTAAAATATAGATTTTAACAAATTTAAACTAAAGGGGTTCCAAGTGTAATTTTGCATGGAAAGCTCAAATACTATTGGACCATTTTGTGGTCATATAGAAAAGGGTTACCATGTCTAGTGCTTTTGGACAAAAAGGATGAGAAGGCTTGCAAAGAAGAGACACTTGAAAATTAGAAAACTTTTTCCTCTCCCTCTCTCTCTACTTCGGCCGAAAACACACACATAGTGTGTGTGTGTTTTTGTGTTCTTCCTTCTCAAGTCTATTGTAGAGCTTGTTAGAGTTTTTGCATCAAACGTCAAGAAGGTACTAGCATACTCAATGTGTTGGAGCTTGTTGGTGGGTATCACTAGAGGAGCTCTTTTTGGGTTCTACATTCATCACCAACATCCAACCTCCCGAGAGGATTCAAAGTCTTCAAAGGTTGTAATCTTGAACTCTCTTGGTATGTTGCTCTTTTATCTTTTCTTGCATGTAACAAGATCCTTGGTGGGAAAAAAATGGTTTTATGTTTTTTTCAAAAGTGTTTTTGCTTCCGTTGCGTAAAATATTTTACCTCTTATGGTTTTTTGAAACCGGTTTTTGAACATAAAATCCCAACAGAAACACCCATCTTTTGAGAGACGGATGAGTGGCTTGGGAGGTGGTGCACTTGCGCCGCTAGGTCCACGGCGGCTTCTTCAATACCCCGTACCAACAGATGAGACGGGATAGCAGATGTGGCTACCTGTTCGACACTGGTTTGGGGTTACTCTGAAGCCTCTTTATTTTTACGACTTTCTCGCTCATGATTCTTTTTCGACCTGACTTTACTCTGTCTCACCTGTTCCAATTCTTCAACTAATACTCGCTTCTCTCTATTTGTATCTCCCGTAATAGGCTGGGTAGTAGGGATGAGTGGGGTTGTTGGTGAGTCAGATGGGGTACCTTCGGTCAATGGTGGGTGAGTTCTAATACGGGGTGGTTTAAAGGTTGCGCGAATGGCACGGTCCGTATCGGAGTCGGTGGAGTCGGATTCCTCTTCCTCAACCTGTCTGGGTGGTGAAGGGTCAGTTATGTATGGTTTCGGGTCCCGGTGTAGCATTGGTCTAGACGACGTTCCAGCTTCGATCGTCGTTCGGGTGATAGGAATGGAAGGTTGTTGGCTTGTACCGGCTTGGGTGGATTAGGTAGTACGTGCACGCGTATCCAATGCACCGCTCGTGCCTGTTCCCCTCCCATGTAATCTCAACACACCCCGTCCGGGAGCCCCAGCTGCCCGGACTCTACCACCTCTCATCCTAGGACCCTCACGTCCCTCGGGTCTATGTCTCTGTGGAGGTCCTTCTGGCTCTGGCTGGACCATGGGAATCCGTAACTCTTGCCTATATTCTATCACACTCGGTGCATTAGTTTCCGCGTGTGCCAGTAGATGTTCAGGGATAGGAATGGCTGGGGTATCAGGTGGATTACGAATCACTAAATACTGTAAGTTGTTCTGAGGACATACCGGATGATTGATACGTCTCAGAATAAGTGGATTCGCATCCATGTGTTGCGGATGGCCAGAGAGAAGAAACGTGCAAATGATAGAAACTTCTTCTTAGCTGCGCCAGTGGGTCGGATGGCTTGCACCAGCTCACGCCAAATGACTGTTGAGTAGTCTATGTGTCGGTTGTAGCACACATCATGAAATAGGCGCAGAAAGTCGATGGTGCACTGGTATATCCCTTTCCATCGGGAGGATAGACACCTGTTGAGGATAGAGAACAGAGTGTACCAGACCGGGGGGATGTACTTCCGGTTGAAGGCGGATGGACGGTCGAGAGCGTGTCGGTATTCGAGTGTACGGACTTCGGCGCCGAGAGTGACGTCATCGATGGGGGGGGGGGGGGGTATGCGACATTGCCTCCGTGATTGGGTTCCGGAAGGGACAGCAGTCGGCGGAAGGATTCCGGTGTTACAGTGAACGATTGGTTGTCAATGCGTGCCGTGATGGTCTGTGTGTTGTTGATAGTGACAACTATCTCCGTTTGCCATACTTTGAAGACGTAGAGTATGGGGACATCAGTTGTAGCAGTGAGCGCTCCGCGAAGTGGGTGGCCGAGCATAATATCAACGACCACTCGATGTGTGGATCGGAATTCGGCGGCGTCAAGATGATGGTTGTTCGGATTGATCTCAATGCCATGGTCCTCGGAAACCAAAGCATTGTCGGCCTCGTGGTCTATAATTTCCTCCTGAGGAGGGACATTCTGCTTTTGTTGCTCTTGTTGTTCCGCCATTTAGTATACCTGCAAAGCACAGTGTCAGAGCATGGACGGAACAAAACAACGTCGATGCGTACCTTAACATTGATTGGCTCAATCAGCGGTTGATTGAGGACTGGCAGTATATGCAAGACATTGGGATTGCCAATGTTTGAAATTGATAAAGGTACTGGATTTGAGCAGTGTCCAGATAAATAGGGTATCTGGACAGCTATAACTTATCGGGTACACAGGGGTTCCCGGATAACTCAGGGGTTACCGGGTGAATGAGAGTTACCAGCCAAGATGGTGTTTATCGGGTGAGGCAAAGTGACCGGATAAACGCGCTTACCGGATGATATTGACTTACTGGATATCTAATGGTTACCGGGCACTGATCTTACCGGATGTCGAACTTACCGGATACAAAGGTATCCGGACGACATGAGTTACCGGTGATCAAAGTGTCCGGTATTTTCGAACATCAAAAACTTACCGGGTATGATGAACGTGTCCGGGTAACATGCTAGTTACCGGACTTGGTACAGGGGTACTCGAATCCTGTTGGCCCCAAGTATCTGTTATGTAAAAGTATTGAAAATAGTTCAAGTCAGAAGACCAACAGAGATCAGACAGAAGATTCGGAAGAAGTTCAAGTCAGAAGACCAACAGAGCTCAACAGAGCTCTGTCGAAGACTTCCAACAAAAGAACAAGTGTTTAACAAAAGACCAACAGATCTCTTGCGAAAGAGCTCTGGTGAAGTGAAGACCTCTGTCAGCCTATGTCTCGTAGGAAATCCCAAGTGTTAGACAAGTGTCCATACTTTCCACGTACGCCCTAAAAATAGGAGACACACTTTCCACGTGTCATTCTAGGGTACGATAGTACACTGCCTTCACTTTTCCAGGGCTATAAATAGAGAGGTAGTGGAACAAACAATTGTAAGCTTTGGGAAGAGTAGTTTTTCCACAATTGTTTAAGCACACACTGCAGCAATCCCGAGCACTACCTCCGTACGATATTGTTGTCCTATGAGATTTCCGAACACACTCGAACATGTTCTTGGTGTGATTCATTATCAATATATGAGCAGCTTTTATATCTGATCCTGTTATCATTTTACTGTTCAATATTTGATTCTCATAGTTCATTTATCGTTTACACAATCACTCATTTTAATGGCTTTATTTAATATGCTTCCGCTGTCTATTTTACTACCATTAATATGATACAACGTGAATCTGAGAACCTACAATTGGTATCAGAGCTCCTTTGGTTTTCTTAAACCAAACGATCCAATCTACCAAGGTTGATTCACTTGTGTTGATTGTGTTTTTTTAAAGCTTCATTACATACTCTGGTTTTTTTTTACTGCTTCCTAGTCTAAACAAACTTTTAGAGCTCATATAACTGTGTTTAAAGCTTTCTAGCTTAGTTTAAACGTTTCTCTCAGAAGTTACTGTTCCATTGATTACTGTTTAAAACTCATCTCTGAGTTGAAAATCTTTTTGTAACAACTATACTCTGTTTTTTTTTTCAAAATGGCGAACAACGGTATAAATGCTATCTATACTGCTGGTTCTTTAACAAAACCTCCTACTCTTCTGAGAGATGAATATGCTCAGTGGAAGATCAGGATGGTTAACTTTTTCGATGGTATGGACAAAGACTTAATGCGATCTGTAACGGACGGACCATACCAACCCATGGTTTTTGTTCCTCGTGTACCCGCAACAGGAACTACTGCTGAGATTCCAGCTCATTATGAGATTAAAACCACAGGTTTTACTGATGAGGAAAATCTAAAAATGGAAAATGATCTTAAAGCAGTTAGACTACTGATAATGGCCATTCCAAACGAAATATTTCAAGAACTAGATTCATGTGTTACTGCTAAGGAAATCTGGGATCAACTTCTTAACCAACTTGAGGGTGGTATCAAGACCCAAAAGAACAGAAGGACCCAATGTATAAATGAATACAACGATTTCAAGGTACTTCCTGAGGAAACCTTACAACAAACCTACAACATATTTAATGTGTTGATCAACAAATGCAAAAATTGTGGGGTTGTTAGGTCGAAGGAAGATAACAATGTTCTGTTTTTTAAAAGTTTGAATGATGAATGGTTAAATCTGTCCATGTCTTTACAAGCCAACCAGGACTTAGATGCATGGTCTCTAACAGATGTGTATGGCACTTTGGCCGCACAAGAGAAGGATGTTGTCAAGCAAAAAAGGAAAATCCACCATTGCAGGCCCAATCGCTTTAGTTTCTGATTCTAAGAAAACCACATCAGAAAAGTCCAACAGAGAGAGTTCAAACAGAGAGAAAAAGAAAGATAAGTCAGTTAAAAAGAAAGGAAAGAAAAGTTTAGTTGTAGAGAGTGATGCAGAGGAAAGCTCATCAGAGGATGATGACATTCAAGCTTTTGCTCAATCTCTTGCTCTAATAACTCAGCAATTTAACAAGAGATTTGGCAATAAGTTTGACAGAAGATGTAGATATGAGAGAAAAGAAGACAGAATAGAATACGCTGCACCAGAACAAAGTAACAACAGAGTTACCACAGAACAAAGACAACCTCCACAAAACAGAAGAGAAAATCCACCAGCACAACAGAAGGCCGATGTTGCTCAACCCATCAATCAGAATGATGGACGTTGCTTCAGATGTGGCAAACCTGGGCACTTCTCTGTTAATTGTAGAGGCAAACTGGTAAAAGACCATGACTACTACAAGAACAAATACAAGTACAACTACAGAGAAAGAAGCTACGTGGCTGAAATGGAGAACTGGGTTTCTGATTCATCCTCCGATGATGAACCAGAACAAGCCAACTTTTGTGGAGTTGTTGTGGATGATGAAAGTTTAGAAGAAGCTGTTGACTGGATGACTGGAGAACCAGAAATAACGAAGGGAACAACAGAAGAAGAAGATCTAGCTCATGCATTTGCTCTTACTACGACAGAGTCTGACGACAGAGCGCTGGAGACCACCAGATCCAGTGCCAAGGTATGCTCATCTGAATCCAAGTCTGACTCAGAATTAGAAATGCATGTTTCTATGATGAATGAGGAATTTCAACTTCTTAAACAAAAACTTTCTGAAGAAAAAGAGCTAAGAAAACTAGCTCAGAAGGATCTATCCTTTTACAAGAGAGAGAAAACTCTCTTGAACAAGAAAAGGAAGAAATCATCAAAGAAAAATCTGAGCTAGAAATCTTGCAAAAGAAGAAAGAGAGCTTGTTTTCTGACAGAATTAACGAATATGAAAACGTTTTGAAACAGAAGTCTGAAAAATTGAAAAAGTCTGAAACAGATAGACTTAATTCTGTTGCTCTAACTGATTATTTTCAAAGAGAAAGGGAAATTCTGCATCAATCTCTACAGAGAAAAGAAATTCAGATTAAAAAGTACCAGGATGCACAAGATGTGCACATCAAGATAAATTCACAGATGGATATGCAAGGTCTTGGTTTCTCTGACCTTGATCCCTATGACGAAAGGAAGAAGACATATCTGTCCTCTGCCTTTTGTGTTGGGAAAATCCAAGAGGACGTGATATCTGGTAATGTTGTTTTCAAAAGAACCAAAACTTCAGATGCTTTCTCAAAACAAAGAAATCTTGACTTTAGGAACGTCAGCTATGATTCCTCTGATCATCAAAAGGTTTTAAAACCATCCTCAGAATTTATTCTTGATCAAGGAAGAGCTAGAATCATACTTCCTAACTCTGTCAAGGACTTGGATACAAAAGAGATTTTTAACTTCAACTCATTCAAAGGACAGAAGTCTGTTACTTCTGTGACTGAGTCCTCTGTTGAAATCACACAGAGCAAACTCAATCCAGAAGCTCCCGTCTTCTCTTCTACCCCTGAATCCATAAGAACATCTTTTGAGGAAGATTTGTTGAAAGTTATCGAGGAAAATGCTGTTTCAGATTCTTTAAAGCCAAAGTTGAGAAGGTTCAGAACTGTCAAAACAAATATCTCTGTCATACCCATTGAAACGAAAACCTCAGACAGAGCCACTAGAGACTTTCTAGGCTCTGACAATGACTCTGACTCTGAAGTAGATGAACAAATTTTTTGTGGTCAAAAGAAAATTTTACACAAGTTAAAGCAGATACCGATAGAATCTACGGATCTAAAAGATGATGTTTCTTTCTTCAAGAAACAATCAAGGTTTATACCGATAACTGAGTTTAACAACAAAGGTTTTAAGATTCTTGCTTCTAATGCAGTAGAAGTGGAGAAGAGAGAGAAAAACAAAAGTGTTTTTGTAACCCAAAATGTTCCTCTTGCTTTCAAACCTGTAAAATTCACAACAGAACAGAAGGGAAAATGGATAGCAAACAACAGATCTATTCCAAATTCTGGTGTAAATCAAAAGGGAAATCCTTTCTGGTC
Source organism: Saussurea involucrata (assembly GCA_033807775.1). Taxonomy (NCBI): domain Eukaryota; kingdom Viridiplantae; phylum Streptophyta; class Magnoliopsida; order Asterales; family Asteraceae; genus Saussurea; species Saussurea involucrata. The sequence continues at coordinate 11,870,318 of CM066326.1, forward strand.
AAATGAATCTATTCCAAAGAGCTTCGTGTCAACAGAGTCTGTTTCTAGGAATAACAGTTTCAAGAAACAGAACCAGGACAGATTGTATGCAAAGACATCTGGTCCTAAAATCTTTCAGAATCAAGCTCCATTCAAACAGTTTTTGAATAAAAACAATGTGTATCAGTCATGTTCCATCAACTGTTACTAAAATTGCAAAATCATCTGAATGGTCCCCACTGTGTTCTGAATCAGTACGTTCAAAAGAAAAATCCCACGACTGTTCAGAATACACAGAGGAAAACCTCTGGCACACCATCACAGTATGGAAAGCCCAAAAGAAAGTATGTCAACCCACCTAAGCCTAACAGGAAAGGACCCATTATGCAATGGGTACCTAAAAGGAACTAATCTGTCTTGCAGAAACCTCATGTGCAGATCTGGTACTTTGATTCTGGATGCTCCGGGCACATGACGGGGAATAAGGAGATGTTAACTTCTTTTAAAAACAAGATGGGGAGTGCAGTAACCTTCAGATGAGACAACGGCGGACAGATTAAAGGTTATGGTACATTAGTAAATGGTGGTGTTTCAGTCTCTGAAGTTGCTTATGTTGAAGGATTAAATCATAATCTTCTCAGTATAAGTCAACTCTGTGATCACGGATTTGATGTCAATTTCAGAAAGAAATATTGTTCCTTGTTACTTTCCGAGTCTGGTCAAGAACTTTTAAGAGCTGACAGAAAAGGCAATCTTTACAAAATGAATTTTAAACCAAACCAAAACTCTACAACAGAGAAACTCTGTTTAGTGTCTTTGAAAAATGAAGATGCCTGACTCTGGCATAAAAGATTTGCCCATTTGAACTTTCAAAACCTTGACAAGCTCGTGAAACTGAAATTAGTAAAAGGACTACCTTCTTTGAAGTTTGACAAAGACCATCTCTGTTCTGCTTGTGAACTGGGTAAAATGAAAAGATCTTCACATAGAACAAAGAGTGATCATAGTTGTCCCAGACCTTTGCATATGCTTCACGTGGATCTCTGTGGTCCAATCTCTGTGCAAAGTCTGTCGGGCAAGAAGTATATCCTTGTTTTAATTGATGAATATTCTAGATATACTTGGATTGAGTTCATCAGAGTAAAATCTGATGTCCCAGAAATTTTGATAAGTTTGTTGAGAAGGATACAGGTTCTGTTAGGATTAAAAGTGCAAAAGTTGAGAAGTGATAATGGGACAGAATTCAAGAATGACAAAATTGATACCTACCTATCAGAGGAAGATATTTCCCAGAACTTTTCAGCTGCAAGAACTCCACAACAGAATGGAGTTGTGGAAAGAAAGAACAGAACACCGGTAGAAGCCGCCAGAACCATGTTGGCTGGCTCTGTCCTTCCAATAAACTTCTGGGCAGAAGCAGTCTCAACAGCCTGTTTTACCTAAAACAGAGTTGTGATAGTAAAGAGATTTAAGAAGACTCCTTATGAACTCATCAACAATAGAAGACCAAACGTGAAATTCTTTCATGTTTTCTGTTGCAAGTGCTACATATTGAATGACAAAGATCAGCTGGGAAAGTTTGATACGAAAGCAGACGAAGTAATCTTTATTGGTTATTCCTTAACCTCTAAAGCCTACAGAGTCTACAACTCCATATGTCAGGTCATTCAAGAAAGTGTAAACGTGTCCTTTGATGAAAGCACATCGAGCTCCTCTGATCGTAAATCAACAGAGGGGACAAAGACAGAACAGAAAAAGACAAGTTCTTCAAAGACAAGGGAAAAAGATATCAATCTCATGTTCAACGATTTCTTCAATGATGATGATTCCTCTGATAACATCAACAGAGGAGATCAAGCTCAGAACTCAACAGAACAGAATCTAACAGGTACATCTCTCACTGGTCCCTCCAATATTTTACCATCTACTTCTCTGTCTACAGGAATGATACAGAGAAATGGGGAACCACATCAGAACGAGAGAGGACGTGAACAAGAGCCATCATCACGTTTGCTAACTAATATTGGCAAAGACTCCTTGTTTGAAAGTTCACCCTCACAGAGCCCTGTTAATGACTCTCAGAGCAATGAGGCCACTCTCCAAAGTCGTGTGCCACAGAGCCCTGGTCCCAATCAACAGAGTTCTGATGATGAAGTTCGTCTTTTCACATCAGAAGCACAAACCCCGCCTGTTGTCCATGCTCCCATGACACGATGGACAAAGGATCATCCTCATCATCTTATCATTGGTGCTGCTGAAGATGGTGTGAAGACAAGATCGGCCACAATCAATGAAGCCTTCTTTGTAAATTTTTTAAGCATGATTGAGCCGAAGAAGATTTCTGAAGCCCTAGAGGACCCAAATTGGATCGAAGATATGCAAGAAGAGCTTCTGGAATTCGAAAGAAATAAAGTTTGGTCCTTGGTTCCACTCCCAAAAGGCAAAACGGCCATTGGAACCAAGTGGGTGTTTAGAAACAAAAAGGAAGAAGGAATTGACTATGACGAAACCTTTGCACCTGTGGCTAGGCTAGAAGCCATCATAATCTTCCTAGCCTATGCTGCTCATAAGGGTTTTAAGGTGTACCAAATGGATGTCAAGTCTGCCTTTCTGAATGGCAAACTGCAAGAAGAAGTTTATGTCCAGCAACCACCTGGTTTTAAATGTTCAGAGTTTCCAAACCGAGTTTACAAGTTAGACAAAGCTCTGTACGGCCTTAAGCAAGCTCCCAGAGCCTGGTATGAAACTCTGTCCAAATTTCTGTTGGTCAATCACTTCGAGAAAGGTACAGTCGATAAAACTCTATTCTTTAGAAGATATAATAATGATATACTTATGGTATACAAATATATGTTGATGATATTATCTTTGGGTCTACAAGGCAGGAGTACTGTGATAAGTTTGAAAGTTTAATGAAAAGCGAATTCAAAATGAGCATGATGGGAGAACTTTCTTTCTTCCTTGGTTTACAAGTTAAACAATCACACACATGGACTTTCATAAGTCAGTCTAAGTACATCTCTGATATGTTGAAAAAGTGTAAGCTCAATGATTCAAAACCAATGAAACCTCCTATTGCCACTGGAGTTAAGCTTGACTCTGATCTTAATGGTGAACCAACAGATGTCAAGTACTACAGAGGCATGATAGGGTCACTTCTGTACTTAACTGCCAGCAGACCTGATATAATGTTTGCAACCTGTCTATGTGCCAGATTTCAAGCAAATCCTACAGAAACTCATTTAACAGCTGTCAAGCGTATCTTTAAATATCTGAAAGGGACTCAATTTTTGGGTCTCTGGTATCCTCTTAACTCTTGTTTCGAGCTTGTAGCATATACAGTTTCAATGGAGGATGCAAGAATGACAGAAAGAGTACTTCTGGTAGCTGCCAACTGCTTGGAGAAAAGTTGGTGAGTTGGACATCCAAGAAACAGAACTGTGTTTCAACCTCTACAGCAGAAGCAGAATATGTTGCTGCTGCTAGTTGTTGCTATCAAGTGATATGGATGAAAAAACAACTCAAAGATTATGGCTTGGAGTATGGTAAAATTCCTATTCTATGCGACTCCAAGATTGCCATTGCCATAACAGCCAATCCTGTAACGTCCCAAAAATTACAAGGAATTTAAAATTTTAAAACATGCATTTCATTATAAAACAATCACAATTTAATAATTCGTAACTCAAATGAAGTTAACGTCGTTAACTCGAGCAGTTAGTAAAGTTTATGCAGCGGAAATTTCATAAAATAAAATCCAAAGGTTTGAAAGTGAAACTTAAACAATTCTCGACACTCCGCGCCTAGTGTGTGTACCGTCAAGCCCGACTGCCGCTCGCACCTAAAATCACAACATATTGGGAAAAGGGTAAGCTAAACGCTTAGTGAATCCTATCACACACGCAGGTAGCAACCCCACGTATATCGCCCCTACTCGCCAGTAGGCAACATCACCATCACCACGGATAATAATCCACATAATAATTAACGTATAAATACGAACCTCGGTCCCACCGAGCACACCAAAAATATATCGATACAAGCTCAGTCCCACCGAGCCCTCGGTCCCACCGAGTAAAGACATTGATACAAGCTCAGTCCCACCGAGCCCTCGGTCCCACCGAGTAAAGATGATACAATTGTACTAGCTCAGTACCACCGAGCCCTCGGTCCCACCGAGGTGTACACAAGCATAAATAATCCACATATAAATTCATCAAATCACAACTAGTTATCACATCCCAACTAGTTCACGTAAGCACGTAATAACACATAGCACAAAATAACGATATGCATGAAATTCCTAACTACGCGGTGAGAGAACTCACCTCAAAACAACGCGACGCGCCCAAGAGCCGCAACACCGATACGTCAATTTCCCTCACTTTTTCCAACCTAAATACGCACTAAAACGTCAACGGAAAGTCCCAACTCACGACACGTTTATTAGTTTAACAAAGACTAAAATTCCAGAGTTTAAACTAAAAACACAGGTCTGTTCGAGACCCATTTTACCCCTGTTAAACTGATCAATCCAGAATTATAATTCCATAATCAGGAAGTTCCATGTCTTACGGTTCCAGGGGCGTATAGAACGCGGTCTAACGATTTTTCTACAATTTATTACGGATTTTACAAAACCAACCTGCTGCACAGCGAAAAACAGTACCTTTCAGTACAAAACAGCAGTTTGACACTAGCTATGGTCCGAACTGGTTTTTCCGCAAAATATAAGAAACTTACTAGACTCGTAAACAGAACTTTTGGCATCAGTTTCATCCCAATCCGACATTCCTAGCAGAAGGTACGCTCGATACAAAACAGGGACAGAAAGGTAGTGATCACATGAAATCATAACTTAATCAAAACGGTTTAGATAAATGACAACGGTTTAGGGTTCCGCCAAGGTGGTTTAGGGTTTAGGCCGCGACCCTCACCCACTTCCACCTCCGGCAGTGGGGCACGGCGGCGGCGGCGGTGTTTTCCGGCGGCGGTCACACACACACACACGCAATCCGCACTACCCTCCCGCACCACCGTTCTTCTCTCTCTCGATCGCCCTAACATGCACCTACTCGCACCCACAACCGTACTGCCATGGCCAGCCACCACAGCGGCGGCGTGCAGTGGCGGCCCCCCCACCGCCGGCAGCCATGGCTGCGGCAGTGGTAGTGGCGGTTTACGGCGTTTCCGACGGTGACACAACAATCTTAACAAAACGGAAAGCTTACCTCCACGCAGCGTTTTTCCCGGCGAGAACGGCCTCTTCTCTTTCCCTTTTTCCGGCAGCCCCTTGGCGGCAGCCTCCTCTCTCTCTCTTCTCCTTGGTAGCGGCCGACTCTCTCCCTCTCTCTCTCGGTTTCTCGCTTTCTCTCTCGGTTTCTCCTTCTCACGGCTAAACACCAACAAAAAGAATGGGAAGATGGCAAGGGTTTTTGGGGAATGTTTGCTAAGCAAGAAAGGGAACCGTAGTGGAGGGAAGGGGGTCGGTCATTTGGCCGATCCCTTGCCCAAGTTACCACCTTGTACAACTTTGGCCCCTAGACTCCTAAAGCATGTCCAAAATGTCCCAAATTAGTTTAGGATTTAACATAACGACCATTGACTCACTAGTTAGTTCGATTTAGCTCCTTGACGCCTAACCCCGATAAATAATAATATTAGCAATAATTAAATAATTGATAAATAAAAATATGTACCGGGACACGGGCTTTACAACTCTCCCCCGCTTGAATTAGACTTCGTCCTCGAAGTCTTGATAGACGAAAAGCGCGGGATAACTCTCGCGCATCTCCGCTTCGGGCTCCCACATCTCAACCTCAGGTTCCCAAGTTCACTCGGAACCCTTTCAGTGTTTCCACTGGTCCTTCACTAACTAGAATTTATGATTTCCCACACCGCCTAAAAATCTCTCGAATACTTTTCTTACCACAAAACTCCTTCAAGTACACCGCAAGTATGATCGGAGTAACACTCCAACAACTGGATTCATTACTAGTCAAACGACTTCGGTTGTCTCCCAACCATAGATAATCCAAACATCCTGATTCAAATTTCAAGCTCTAACCATTCTAAAGTTGCTCACCAATATACCCTACAGGATACTCGAAATCGATCATTCCTATCATTAACTGTCGATTAACTTTCACGAGTTCTAATAGACTCCCACAATTTATTTCACATGAATTATCAAACCAGTAAATTTATAATCATCCACGAAGGTCATTCCACCACAACCATTCACCACAAGCAAACATCTCAGGATTACTACTACCATCAACATAATTCCTTAAAATCGGCTACAATTCCCCAATTACACTAAGGCATTTGGCCTCAAGCCCAAAAGTCGACACCTAAGTATACTATTTACCTCAAAAATTCTACGCATTTATCCTCTTTATTACAAAGGGCATCATTCCCTAACCGATACTATTCGGCCTACAGTACCCACACACGTGGAATACCCAACCTTCCACCATCGACGTATCGTCCACACTCGCTCTACGAAGCCTAGTTACACCCCAACGCCTACCTCTCAGGTATGTCTCAAGTCCCGGAACATCGGAGCTACCTCTCAGGTAAGTGCCCAAGAATGTATCCTCTTAGTGCCTACTGGAAAGTCATGGTCATAACACATGAATACCGGAGTCCCACCCCGAGATACCCAACCGACCATTAATACCGAGCAATTGACCCATGACTGTCACGGACAATATTCGGAATTTCCCCCGAAACTCTCTCGCGTTTGGCATTTTCCTCCAAAACTGCCACCTCCTGAGCACTACCTATCGACTCGAGAAGAGGTGCAACCACTGTTAACCGTTGACACAAGCCCCGCAGTGGCTCACCATCCAGATGTCAACTAAGTGCGTCCATAACAACATCCGTTTTACCGGGGTGGTAAAGTATCTCACCATCATAATCCTTGACCACGTCAAGCCACCTCCTCTGACGCATGTTGAGGTTTTTGCCGATCATCAAGTACTGGAGGCTTTTATGGTTAGTGCATACACTTGACGTCATACAAATAGTGCCTCCAAATCTTGAGAGCAAACACCACCAAATCTTACATACCCTCCGGCAGAGTCAACATCGGAGCCTCGCATAACGCCTGCGTAGCTCCTCAAAGCCCTCTGCTGCTCTTCACCCCAACTAAAAGCCGCATATTTCTTCGTCAATCGGGTCATCGGTAAAGTAATCTTGGAGAAATCCTGAATGGATCTCCGGAAGTACCCTGCTAACCCAAGAAAACTCCGTACTTCAGTGAGAGTCTTTGGCACTTCCCACCGTATCACAGTCGTAATCTTGGCCGGATCCACCATAATACCATTCTGGTTCACGTCATGCCCTCGAAAGTGGACCTCTCGTAACCAGAACTCACACTTGGAGAGCTTAACATACGGCTTCTCCCGCCTCAAACTTCCAAAACTTCTCGCAAATGCATCTCATGCTCTTCCTTCGACTTCGATTACACAAGAATATCTTCGATGAACACGATCACCGATCGATCCCACATAGGGCTACATACCCGGTTCATGAGGTCCATGAACGCTGCGGGTGCATTGGTGAGCCCGAGAGGCATCACCACCAACTTGTTAATGGCCATAACGTGAACGAAAGGTCGTCTACTCCGTATCCTCTCTCCTCACCCGCATCCGATGATACCCCGATCTCAAATCAATCTTAGAGAACCACGAGGCTCCCTGAAGCTGATCGAACAAGTCATCGATCCTTGGCGGAGGATAACGATTCTTCACCGAAAGCTTATTCAACTCACGGTAGTCTATACACATCCGTTGGGACCCGTCTTTCTTTTTCACAAACAGAATCGGGGCTCCCCACGGTGGACAACTCGGTTTGATGAACTCCTTTTCGATAAGTTCCTGCAATGAGTGTACAACTCCTTCATTTCCGGTGGAGCCAGGCGATAAGGTGCCTTGGCCACCGGAGCAGCATCCGGAATCAAATCAATCTGGAACTCTACCTGTCGCTCGGGAGGTATCCCCGGTAACTCCTCGGGAAAATACGTCAGCAAACTCCCGTACAACTGGCACATCCTCCACAGACTTCTTCTCTCCTTCGACGCGCGTGTCAATCACATACGCCAAAAATCCCTGACCACTGTGCTGCAAGTACCTCCGAGCCCTCGCAGCCGAACATATCGCTGAGGTCCGCCTGGGCAAGCCGCCCTGAACTAGCATTTCTCCCCCGCTTGGGGTTCGAACTCGTACTTGTTTGCGACGACAAACAATCTCCGCATCATACGCATCCATCCAATCCATGCCCACAATCACGCACAACTCCCGCATAGCGATCGGAATCAAATCAATCAGGAACCTCACACCAGAGATATCCAAAGTGCACCCCCGGTACACGTCAGTAACCGTCAAGGTCCTGTCTTCAGCAATTGCAACCACAAGTGGACAGCCTAACCGTCCTACAACTCGGCCCCAAACACTCACTGACTATGTGAGACACGGAAGGATGAGTAGCCCCACTATCAATCGTGACCACAACAAGCACCGAGTTAACCAAGAACGTACCTGTCGCCACTTTATACGTAGCTTGTGCCTCCTCCACTACCAGTTGACGAACTCTACCTCAGGCCGCCTCCATCACTACAGCAAGTGAAACATACTGCGCGGTACTCACGAACTCCCTGATCTTGGTACGTAACATATCCTTGTACCGTGTTCTCTTCATGTCCTCAAAAGCAGCATGCTAAGGATAGAATAATGTCATTTCCGTAAACTTTCGGTTCCTCCTTTATGGCCTCCGCAATCTGACAGAGCTCCAAGAACTCTTTGGCACTCCTCTCCATCTCCACTAGAGGCACATGCTCTACACGAAACATACGACGAACTCCTCCCAGGTCGAGTAGTGCGCCCGTTAAGCGTCAAAGCAGTAGCACACCAGTCTTTTGCTCCGTCTCGTAACAGATTCACCGCGAAGCGAACCTTCTAGTTCGCAGGACAACCACCGGTAAGGAATGTGCACTCCATAACCGATCCCGACCCTCTTGTTCGGGGCTGCCCACCCGCAGGGGGTGGAATCGCCGCGATGCGCTCCTCCATCGACACTATTACCTCATCACGAATGGCGGTAATAATTTTGGGGATCGCCTCCTCAAGATATGCGTCACCTCGACCGCAAACATCTCACGAATCTGATCAACAATAATTCTAGCATCAGCATCTGGATCAACATTGTTGTTCCTCCTTAACGAGCTACTAGCACACATTAAAACCTGCTAACTACGCTCACACTCAACTCTTCGGATTCTCCGTGACTTTCCCCGACTCAAGCACGGATCCTGTGCTTCAGATAGTAGGAGCTCTGCTACCCTTCACACCTATCCTTACTCGTTTCGAGTCCTGTCCTGGGACGTCCAAGTAGTTGCTTACCACAAACAAACACATATGCCCATTCCGGCATATGCAAACACTTTTCCTAGCTCCCTAGAAAAGTCGTAATACCCCACCACCCTTGCTAGAACGGAACCCCCACTAGCCTTGACGAGTCGCCTCGTAAACGCACAGTCGTATACAGTGAAAACAGATAGACATTCGAATATAAGATTCTATCCTACAACGGTTGGACTCAAACAAGAGCTGCGCAATAGAACTAAATCCAACATTCTAAGGCTATTCAGTTCCTACTGCATACAACCTAAGGTGCATTCACATAACAACCTATCAAGGCTAGCATGAGTTCCTAATAGCAAGTAACAAGTATACAGTACCACAAAATCCACGTAAGCAATCTAGCATACATACTCCTATGTAAACGCTATTCCCAACTCACTAGGAATTTCATCTCATCCCACTACTCTTGCTACAACGGAATCCCTGTTAGCCATAACGAGTTGCCTCGCGAATACCCAGTCGCACGCAGCGTGAATCTAATAGACATCTGAATACAAGATTCTATCCTAGAACGGTTGGACTCAAACAAGAGCTGCGCAATAGAACTAAATCAAATATTCTAAGGCTATATGATTCTTACTGCATACAACCTATAGGGCCTTCACTTAACAACCTACTATAACTAGCATTGATTCCTACTAGCAAGCAGTCATCGTACAGTACAGTGTAAACAACCTAGGCAATCTAGCATGCATACCCTATGCCTAGAAAGCAATAAATACACTAAGTGTTGTACCTTCCCAATTGGCGTCGGCTGACTGTACACACTGCGCCCACGATCACCGTTTCCCAAACGGGCTTTCTCCGTTCATTTATTTTCAAAGATTTTAATAAGAGAGTTTAAAAAAACTTCATAGCCGCAACTTGAGACCAAACACACCGAGATGTGTTTGATTCACTCAAGCTGTGCTCTGATACCAAGTTGTAACGTCCCAAAAATTACAAGGAATTTAAAATTTTAAAACATGCATTTCATTATAAACAATCACAATTTAATAATTCGTAACTCAAATGAAGTTAACGTCGTTAACTCGAGCAGTTAGTAAAGTTTATGCAGCGGAAATTTCATAAAATAAAATCCAAAGGTTTGAAAGTGAAACTTAAACAATTCTCGACACTCCGCGCCTAGTGTGTGTACCGTCAAGCCCGACTGCCGCTCGCACCTGAAATCACAACATATTGGGAAAAGGGTAAGCTAAACGCTTAGTGAATCCTATCACACACGCAGGTAGCAACCCCACGTATATCGCCCCTACTCGCCAGTAGGCAACATCACCATCACCACGGATAATAATCCACATAATAATTAACGTATAAATACGAACCTCGGTCCCACCGAGCACACCAAAAATATATCGATACAAGCTCAGTCCCACCGAGCCCTCGGTCCCACCGAGTAAAGGCATTGATACAAGCTCAGTCCCACCGAGCCCTCGGTCCCACCGAGTAAAGATAATACAATTGTACTAGCTCAGTCCCACCGAGCCCTCGGTCCCACCGAGCCCCCAGTCCCACCGAGGTGTACACAAGCATAAATAATCCACATATAAATTCATCAAATCACAACTAGTTATCACATCCCAACTGGTTTTTCCGCAAAATATAAGAAACTTACTAGACTCGTAAACAGAACTTTTGGCATCAGTTTCATCCCAATCCGACATTCCTAGCAGAAGTTACGCTCGATACAAAACAGGGACAGAAAGGTAGTGATCACATGAAATCATAACTTAATCAAAACGGTTTAGATAAATGACAACGGTTTAGGGTTCCGCCAAGGTGGTTTAGGATTTAGGCCGCGACCCTCACCCACTTCCACCTCCGGCAGTGGGGCACGGCGGCGGCGGCGGTGTTTTCCGGCGGCGGTCACACACACACACACGCAATCCGCACTACCCTCCCGCACCACCGTTCTTCTCTCTCTCGATCGCCCTAACATGCACCTACTCGCACCCACAACCGTACTGCCATGGCCAGCCACCACAGCGGCGGCGTGCAGCGGCGCCCCCCCCCACCGCCGGCAGCCATGGCTGCGGCGGTGGTAGTGGCGGTTTACGGCGTTTCCGACGGTGACACAACAATCTTAACAAAACGGAAAGCTTACCTCCACGCAGCGTTTTTCCCGGCGAGAACGGCCTCTTCTCTTTCCCTTTTTCCGGCAGCCCCTTGGAGGCAGCCTCCTTTCTCTCTCTTCTCCTTGGTAGCGGCCGACTCTCTCCCTCTCTCTCTCGGTTTCTCTCTTTCTCTCTCGGTTTCTCCTTCTCACGGCTAAACACCAACAAAAAGAATGGGAAGATGGCAAGGGTTTTTGGGGAATGTTTGCTAAGCAAGAAAGGGAACCGTAGGGGAGGGAAGGGGGTCGGTCATTTGGCCGATGCCTTGCCCAAGTTACCACCTTGTACAACTTTGGCCCCTAGACTCCTAAAGCATGTCCAAAATGTCCCAAATTAGTTTAGGATTTAACATAACGACCATTGACCCACTAGTTAGTTTGATTTAGCTCCTTGACGCCTAACCCCGATAAATAAAAATATTAGCAATAATTAAATAATTAATAAATAAAAATATGTACCGGGACACGGGCTTTACAAATCCAGTTCAACACTCGAAAACTAAACACATCGACATAAGGTACCACTTTATAAAGGATCATGTTGAAAAAGGGACTATTGAAATGCATTTTGTTTCAACTGATCTTTGACTTGCTGACTTGTTTACAAAAGCCCTTGATGAAAGGAGGTTTAGCTTCTTAATCAGCAAACTGGGTATGCTGAACTTATCCTCCTAACTTTGTTCAACTCAACAGAGCCTCTGAGGATCCTACCAGAGCTCTGTCAAACAGTTGGGTAGGATAGTTCAACCGAGCTTCTGTTGTTCACCAGAACTCTATCAAGCATACTTTTTCAACACGCTTTCGGTGAACAATATGTTTGTATATAAAATTTTGTTTGTATAGAAGTTTTTTTTATTTAAGCTCAATTTTCTAGGGGGAGCTTAAAAGAAGGATATTGCATAGTTTTAGGGGGAGCAAGTCAGTACTCATATTTCCAAATCCAAATTGACTTTGCTTTTTTTATCATTGACAAATCTTTTTGAAAAAAGAGGGAAAACCTGTTATGATGAAAATCCTTTGATAAAGTCAAGAACACAACAGAACTCTGATAATTCACCAGAGCCTCTGTTGTTTCTCACCAGACCTCTGTGAATTTTTTCAAAGTCAGTTCTGTTATTGTTCTTTGACCATTTCCTCATCAGATACAGAATTTTAATTTTTTTTTGGGATAAGGTAAAGGGGTCACTCATCAGAAGCAAAAAACTTGCAAAGCTCGAACAGAACTCTGTCAGTTTTATGCCACATCATCAGAAGGAACGTCATCAGAGGTGCGGGTTATTTCTAAGCGTCAACCACTTGTTACCCACACATCTCTAACCGCGACGGTTTACTTGCACAAAAGTGGTGAGAACAAATCCACGTGGCACCCTCTAATTGAAAGTTAAACCACTAGTTGTCCCCACGATACATAATTCAGGCCACTCCACCTTCTGACACTCGAGTGCCTACAGTATCTACGGCGATTACCTAGCCACAAGTTCTGACTATAAATATCCATAACCTTGACCCATTTCTTTTCTAAACTTCCTAAACCTTTCACCTTTCCCTCTTTTATTTAAATCCTCGGTGTTCTTCAAGAAAACCCAAACCTGCAACAATGGCGGAACCCCAAAACTCTTCTGATTCAAGCCGAATAGAATCCACCGATGATATCATTGTTCTTCCATACGAGTTTGTTGACAACAACTACAGATTCGATCCCACTCCAAGACTCTATCTACCCCTGTATCACATTTTCATTGAGTTCTTTAGAAACTCTGACATCTTCAGAGCCCTAACAGAGTTCGATGACCACCTTCCAGCGATCTATGTTCAACAATGGTGGACCACATGCCAATACATCGAAGAACATGACGGGATAGTTGGGAGCGTCAACGCGAGTAATGGAGGAGCGAGAACAATCCGCATTAGAGAAAGTACCTTAAGAAGAATCTTCCGAATGAAAACCAAACGACAGCTAGGAATAGACGCCTATGAGAAACCACCAAAAACAGCTGTTCTTCTTGATTTCATGAAGTTTCTGGGTTACAACAAGGATGTGAATAGGATTGGAGAGTTCAAGCGACAGAATCTACCCACTATGTGGAATTTCATGTTCTCCACCTTAAACAGAACCCTTACCAGCAAATCTGGTAGTCAAGACCAAGCCACAACAGAAATCCTACAAATCATGTATGGATTGTTCTTCAATCGAAACTTTGACTACGCCAGCATTCTCTACAACGATCTTCTTACGGCTGTAAACACAAAAACCTCATCCATCACAAAAGGAGGAGTCGTTGGATCTCACAAGTTCTTGAAGATGATCAAGTTTTCACGCTTTATCAGTCTGGTGATCAGAAGATCCTTCGACAGACTGGAACTCACTCATCAGGGTCGCTCAACACCTGTTTGGACGATGTCAAAATTCCTCCCCACCACTTCTGGCGAATACCCCTTCATAAGAAGAATTCCAGGTACAATGCTTGCTCTTATCGCCCCTGACCACATCTCTATCCAAAACTATCAGAGTGCTGCTCAATCTCAAGAACCTGAGGTGAGAACCCCAACATACTTAGGATCTGAGCCTTCCTTGGAGAGCTTGAGTGAGGAGTTTGGTGAGGAAATTAACAAACCAGAGGCAAGAGTACCCGAAGTGGGGTCTTCCTCTAGAAGAGAGGAAGTAGAGGACAGAGCGTCTCCTAGAGAGGTTGTCCATGAGGAAGTACAAGAAACACCAGAGGTAGAAACTATCTCTTCTGATAGTGATGAGCAAGAGGGAAACATCAGAGAGAATCAAGAGAGTTCTACAGCCATATGAGCCGAGGATAATGAGAGAATAGAAAAAGATGCTCAACAGAGCACATCCGAGGGTAACCTTAAACAAAATCCCAGTGCTTCCACACAATCTAATCTTGGTGATCAAGACCAAAGGATTATTGAAACAGAGGTGCACACCTCGAACCCCAACCAGCCTATACCATCAGAGGCACCTCTTCATGCCTCTGGTACACACGAAGCCGGGGAAACTATCTTTGGTAGTGATGTTCATTCGCCCCAGAACATCAATAGGTCACCTCCACACGATGATAGCTCTGTGGCTCATTTAGACTCCACACAAAATAGACCAGAGATCTTTGTAATCTCACGTAGCATCTGTCCGACTCAGGGACAATGGGAGACCATAGAAGAACAAGGGAAGACATTGCTTGATCCAAATGCTTCTCATCACACCAGATTTCCTTCTTCAGAACCTGAGCTGGAAGAGAAAACTTTGGTCAGAACACCTGTAGTTGTTTCCCCTCAAAGGAAACATCAAGGATCAGGTGGAAGTCCTCCAAGAGCCAACATCAACACAACTCTTGACGGAGGCGCCTCTGAACTTGAGGCAGAATTGGAACCATGTGTTGGAACCAAGGAGATCCCCGTTGACACTATCACAAGAGCAGAGTTCGAAAGCTTCTGTGACAGTATCAACAACTCTTTGAACGAGTATAAACTTATCAATGAACAAAAGGAGGAGCTGATCTGCAGGAAAATGCTTCTCTTAGGGAAGAACTGCTGAACATCTCAAACAAGCATGCTGAAATATCTCGAAAATATGCCGAAGCTGAAGCACTCAAAACAGAGTCTGAACGGGTCAGAGGAGAAGAGATTGGAAAGCTGACAACAAAGATAGCCGACCTAAGATCAATCAGATCAGAGGAAGTTAAAAGGACTTCGACAGATCTTGTCGAGCTAAAGCGACTCATAACAGAGAACCACACAGCGCAGATGAACAGAACCCTTCCCATCCCCATGGTTATTCTTTCAAAATATAACATCAGAACCTTGACAGAGATAATTACCAACTCTGTTAAGGAATCCATAAAAGAAGCAACCACCTCATCTGCTACTCCACTCAACATCTCCAGCCCTAACCCAAATGACCTACCCATGACAGTTGGACAAATGGGAGACTTCAGAAAATCAATTCTTAGCCGAATGATGACGATCTCATCAAAATTTGTAATGAAAGCTAAGGCAACAGAACAACATGTGAAAGCGTCTCTTGATACTCATAAGGTCAACTTCAAGGCTCAAGTAGAAGATGTGATGACAAAGGCAGCCTCAAACTTTACTGATATTAATTTACAGGCTACCTCAACATCAAAAAGACCTGCAGAAGAAACACCCACAGACGAACCATCAAGCAAGAGACACAAAGCTGGTCTGAAGTTTGTTGTTCAGTCCTCACCAGCAGCTCGAATTGACGATTCTGACGATGATGATGACTTCGAAGATGCTCAAGAAGGACAATCAGACAATCAACAGGGTGAGTCCTCAGAACAACAAAAGGGGGAGAAGGAGAAGGAAAAGGGGGAGAAGGAGAAGGAGAAAGAGAAGGAGAAGGAGAAAGAAAAAGAGAAGGAGAAAGAGAAAGAGGTTGAATAAGAAAGAGAAGCCAGGGGTAAAAGGAGAATCACAGAAGAAACTGAGGAAGAGACTACAGAAGGAGAAAAGAGGATAACAGAGGAAATCATGACAGATATGACTGAAGTGACATTTGACTACATGTTCAAAAACAGAGTCATCAAACCGACAGAAGAGTCAACTCAAGAACCACCAAAGATCATCTGCCTAGATACCCCTCCTACTTCTCCAACAAAAGAACCAGAGAGGACAGACCCATCCTCTGCTGAAGGACAAATAAGTCAAGCCCAACCTCAAGCTACTCAAAAATCTGCTCACATCGACACTCTTATGGCAGAAACCCATGATGACCCAAACCCAACGGTAACAGAACAGAACCCAGAAACCTCTACCTTTCATACCGAAACACCTGCCTTAGAAACGGTATTAGCATTTCTATATGCTGACAGAGACATCATCCCTGTAAATACCGTACCCATTAACCCATACCTCAACCCAATCAGAATAAACATCATTTCTGATGCAAGGCTAAAGTTCATCCAAACCAAGTCAAACCAGAACAGAGCCATCAATATAAACTTCGGTATCCGCAGAATTCTGGACATTAAGCACAAGAAGTTTCAACACGACAGGGTCACATACCATGAGTATACTGTGGAATCAACAGAAAGCATAAATGAAATCTTCAATGACAATGATCTCGTCCTTCTGAACCCATATGACCTGATCTTACTCCACGCATATTGCTTGAACTTCTCAGAAAGATACACACCAGCCAGAACTGCACTACCAGAAGTCAGATTTGCTATGCAAGAGCACATCAATCTCAGAATACAGATTGACTATCAGCTAGGCATAGAGTTTGAAGTAGAGAAACTAGAGATTGCACCACCAAATGAAAACCTTGAGGGTTATAGCCATCACAGAACTGGAACCGTAGTAGAAGATCCTCCAGTCTTTGTCTGCCGACAGAAGGGCATAAAAAAGGCCATCAGAGCAGCTGAAGCCCACAAATACTCAAGTGAGTCGCTAGTGTTAGAGCATTGTTGTATTCAAGATTTACTGTAAAGTCAATGTACTGTATTAGTTAGCTTTGCCTTTATACCTTGTATGTTATGGGTATAAATAGGCATGTCTAGTTCTTAGTTAGATAGGAATCTAGATCTCTTGTAACCTCTTGTATCATTTGTCATTTACACTTTAGAGATCAATATATGGATGACAAGTTCTCTCTAAAAAAAAGATGTGCCAAAATCATTTGTCTCCACAACAAATGCCAAAAAGAACAATGCGCCGAAAGGTAAATCTTTTGTTCAACCTAATCATATTCATTCTGTAAATCATCTAATTACGTTGGCACATAAAAAAATTTGTTGTTCCTACTGTGGTTCAAATGATTTTGTGCATAAAAATCATACTTCTTATTGGTACGGTACTTACAGTATTCCTTTTAAGAAATCTACACCTAACCCACTAGGACCCAAGTGCCATTGGGTACCAAAATCTACTTAATCTGTTTTGCAGGTTTATCATGTGTTGTACTGATTTGTAAATACATACCACACACATGACTGAAAACAGAAGAGAAGTGGTGGATTTGTTTTTTGAAGAATATTTGTACCATTAAGGGGGAGACAAAGAATTATGGCTTCTGAACAATTCAGTTTAGGACCCGTACTTCAAAGACTAAGACTTCTAAACAAATCAGTTTAGAACTCACACTTCTCAGGTAATATCCTTAAATGTTATATCTTTTTACTTCAAGGAACAAGTGATGAAAGGTAACATTGGATTATATTTGTTTCTACTGCTTTGAAAACTTGAATCTTTACAAATTTAATTCAATGAGATGAAATTTTCAATTCTCATTCAATGAATTAAATGCGTGCTAAAAGTTGATTTTTCAAGAATCTTTGTATTATCTGAGTTAGATTTGCTTCAACTTTCACCTCTGAAATAAATCGAAAGGTAAGCAAAACATGAATGAAATTATGCTGAATGCTCAAAGTTATGTGAATCTGGATATATATAGAATATAATGCTCAAAAAGCCTATATGTCAGAATGATGGATGGAAATGAAAATATGGGAGAAGCACTATGTTTTAGAACCAAGTGATTGAGATAAAATTATTACATTATCATTTAGTTTGAAAGTTTGTGCCTGTGGCCTTTCTGGTTTGGGAGAGTAAGTCCTAAGGGGTGCTCGACACCTAGTCCCTAAGATCAACTGGTCTGGGATCGGCTGACCCAAATCCTGCAATAGAACCAGATAGAAAGCCATGTTCTACTGGTACAAATGGGTTTAAGATATATCGATGTGGCCTTTCTGGTTTGGGAAATTAAGTTCTAAGGGGTGCTCGACACCTAGCACCTAAGGCCAACTGGTCTGGGATCTGCTAACCCAAATCCTGCTATAGAACCAGATAGAAAGTCATGTTTAACGGTGTATCTTATTCTTACTAAACTTTTTGATCAAAAGATGCCAATGTGCACGAAATCAATAGATGCCAATGGGCACAAAATCAAAAGTTGCCAATGAGCACAAAAGAAAAGATGCCAATGACCACACATCTTTTGATACTTGGGAAAATACAAAGTTGCGATAAACCCGTAAATTTGTGAAATTCTGATTTTGGACAAATAGTGTGACTTGAGCAAAGTATTCTTACATGTTTTAGAATTGCATATTCTTGAAGCTAATCACATTTCACATGCTAGCACACCAAATAGATTTAATAAAGGGGTTGAAACTGAACATTTTTAACTTGATATACAATGATGACTTGTTCTTGAATCCAAACACATGCATTTGATTTCATTTGATTGAAAAATCTGTTAAATTTCATTAAGTTGAATTTCTTTTGTAGAGCTTTCAAATGCTCAGATGTTAGTAGTCATAAAATAAAATTCAATGAATTTTACTTTCCTTGTAAAATGCATTTTTGCTACAATGTTAAATACTGAGCGTTATTGAAATATATGCATACTTTCAGCGGAAGAAAACAAGATACTCCAGAATTCATATTTTGAGGGGGAGTTAGATTTTTACACAAATTGATAAATCTAACAGTTTGGACTCATGTTCTATGAGTACCAAGTTTTCATCTGTCTGTGCAGATTCCTCTGAAGAAAAGTCAGCAACTTATGCAATTGTTTAGGGGGAGCAACTCGGCATAAGTCTGGGGAGAAAACAAATTGCTCCAGAATTCTTACTTTGAGGGGGAGCAAGGTTATTCTCTAAGGAGGAGATTGTTAGCAATACTCAAAGACACGACTGAAATTGAAAATGGTTTTCGATGATTATGATGCTCACCATCATCGAAAAAGGGGGAGAAAAGTTTAATTTCAATTTCATGTCAAAGAGTTTTCAAATCAAAGATATTTCATGTCAAAGAGCTTTCAAGTCAAAGATTCGTGAACAAAGACTGAAGATCAGGGGGAGAAGGATCATGTGAAGTCTAAATGTTGCTGAATTTGGTTATCTTAGTTCTGAGTGGTTCTCGGAATGCGCTTACACCGAATTTGGTTATCTTAGTTCAGAGTGGTTCTCGGAATGCGCTTACACCTAAAAGTTCAACAATGTGGATGGTTTCACATCTTTCTGATCCAAACTCTAATCGTTTCTGATTCATCTTGTTCCGAATTGATGGTTCTATATAAAGATATGAAATCCATGTTCAAGACTTGAAGACAATCTGTTGTAGATTGTATTGAAGAAGGTTGACTTTTCAAAGAAAAAGACAATGACTTTTCATGTTTGACTGAAGATTCTTCAAAGCTGAGTTCTTAAAGAGTGTCAAAGCATATAGTTCGCCGTGAACTAGTGGAGATAAAGCTATTTGAAGATGGTTTGATAGAGTGTCTGTTTGAGAAGATTGACTTTACAAAGAGCTGAAGACTGCTGTCATATTTTTTAAATCTTGAATCCAAAGGGGGAGATTGTTAGAGCATTGTTGTATTCAAGATTTACTGTAAAGTCAATGTACTGTATTAGTTAGCTTTGCCTTTATACCTTGTATGTTATGGGTATAAATAGGCATGTCTAGTTCTTAGTTAGATAGGAATCTAGATCTCTTGTAACCTCTTGTATCATTTGTCATTTACACTTTAGAGATCAATATATGGATGACAAGTTCTCTCTAGATTCCCTCTCTACATCATTCTTGATTTCTTGCTAGATTTGGGATTTCACAGCTAGTATACCTCAAGAACATAATCCAAGATCTCCCAAGAAACAAGTGTCCAGAAGAACAGCATAAACTCTTCATCGACCAGATTGATCTGATGCTGGACTTCCGTACTCTAATCAGAATATTCGACAGAATTCTCAGGGGAGATGATTATGCTTAAATGTACTGATCTTTTAAATCTCAATGTAATTGTTAGCTTTAATTAGCTCCTAATTTATATGAATGTTTTATAAAGAAATAATGTGAAGGACTTATTTGTATTTGTTGAGTGTCAAGGGCTAAAATTGTAAATAACCAATTGTTGTTTTTAGGTTAAGCCTCCTAACTCTATTTGTAATTCTTAGAGTTTATTAGGTTAAGCCTCCTAACTCTATTTTACACATATACGTTCACTAAGAGAGAGAGCTTCAAAGATAGAGTGTTCTTAATTCCTATATTGTAAACTCTTCTCAAATCATTCAATACAACTGTTTGTTTATATATTGTTACTTGAATTTGGGAACCAACAATTGGTATCAGAGCAAAGACAATTATTGATTCAAAGTCCAGACACAACCTCTTCGAATTCAGCCCCTGATCAGTTCAATAAACGCAGAAGTAAGAGGAAGCTCAATTCGATTTTTGCTACTTCATCCCAGAATCTGTCTACAGCAGCCCTGGTAAGCGCGAACAATAGATTTCTAGGCTGATTCATCACAGGTTCGAACTTTTGAGTTTAACTCTTGAATTCTTATGTTCAAATAAGTTAACCTAAACTGCTGAGTTTGACCTAACTGTGTTTAAAAAGTCAGAAATTAATCTGTGTTTGAACTGTAAATTTGAACCTTTGTGATATCAACATTATATCTGTGTTTTAAACCTTTGAATCACCATTAAAATTGTCTCACGATCTCTCAAGTAACATTTTTAAAAGAGTGCTTATCTTTTTATTCCCTGTTTTCATTTAAATGGCAAACTCTAAATGCTCCACATCAGGTCGTTCTAATATTCTTGATCTCAATTTCTATATAAGAGAATGTGGACTTTTGACTCAGGAGAAAGAAAAGCTTATTCTTGAAAAAACCAAGCTTGTTCTTGAAAAAGACAAGAGGGATAAGATTAGAATTGCTGAAGTAAGTATGCCAATACTAAGATTTAGTTGTGATGCAGATTATAAACATTATTCTAAACTTAGTTCCAGCTTTCGCAAAATTATTCCTAATCTTGAGAAAGAGTTGGATGAAAGGAACAAAAGCATTCTGATCGATTCAGAAAAGATTGCAAAGCTTGAAGAATCAGGTAAACTCTTAACCCGTGAAAATATTGAGCTGGAGAGAAAACTGTCTGGTTCAGAAAAGTTTTTTGAAAAAGAGAAAAATAGACTTGAACTTAAATGTTTAACATTTTCTAATCTGGTTTCAAATTTTAAAAAGGTTGTGGTCTGTGAAAGAGAGAATTTTGAAAAGAAGAAATCTGTTTTTGAAACAAAGTCTGTGGAGTTTTCTTGCAAAATCTCAGAATTACATAAAACTCTTGAAAAAGAGAGGAAAGTGTCTGATTTTGAAAGAAAAGAATCTGAACAGTTGAAGGTTCAAAGATTTCAAGAATTAAGTCAAAAAGATGACTTTGAAAGAGAAAGAAGGATTTTTAAAACCGAAATATCCAAACTGACAAAGAGACTCTCTGATTTGTTAACTAAGATCATGATGGAGAAGAGATGTAAATCTGATCTCCAAAAGATGTTTGAGGTAAATTTAAAGGAAAAGAATGATTTAGCTAAAAGGCTCAAGGAATTTGACTTTGTAGACTCCAAGTGTTCACTTAAAACAACTTCAAGTTCAATAAACAAGAACAGTTCTTCAAAAGGGTTCATTAAGCCAAATAAGTTTTCAAAAAATCAGATTTCCACTTCTAATTTTTTCCATGATCGTAAGCTAGACAATTCAGTTAATCAAGCTTTTAGAAGAGTGAAAATGGTTTGGATAGTGAAAGGCTCTAAACTCGTTCAAAATGTTCAAAAGCCATTCATTTATGTTGAGTATGACAAGATCAACAAAGCATTTCATGCAAATTCTAACAAAATAGGACCCATTTGGATATGGGTACCAAAAATTGTTTGATCTGTCTTGCAGGTAAACGGACTCCTAAACACATCTGTTTAGGACTCAATCTTCAGTTGAAATGGACTCTTAAACACTCAGTTTAAGACTCATCCTTCAAAGGCAATTGATTTCTGTGCACAACAGTACAGAACTCAGTCCTAAATGGCTTATTGGATTTCTGCACATATCTGGATTCAGATCAAGACAGGGTTTTATTGTTCATAATTGTTTATAAATCAATTTATTGATTTTGAGAAAAAATTTCTCGAAAAAGTTCAGTTTACTGTGGTGTGATCGAACTCATAGCTGTAGGTGTTTTCAGTAGAAAACATTTCCAGAGAATGTGTTCAGAATCACATTTCGAGTAACCCTGTAAAATTTCATTGCAAAATTCTGATTTTTGAGCAAGTTATGGTCATTTGAAGTTCTAAAAGTTCAAAAAATCACAAAACCCAAGTTGTAAAATGATTTGTTGACTGCTGTTTGCTTTTAAATGATTTTATCTGTTGTTTGTTGTTGTAATAACAGATTTAATGTTTATGATTCAGAGATGCTTATCCAGAAGTTGTCCATGTTATCCAGAAGATTGATCCAGAGCTTTGAGGAGAAGTTGATCATCCAGAGCATGAGCTAAATTTTATCAGAGGTGAACTACATAAGATCATTATGTGCAGCTGCAAGAGAAGTGAATCTTCAGAAGTTCAGAAGTTCAGGCTATATAGAGCTTAATCACAGAAACTTGGGCAGAAGCACAATCTAAAGGCTTGCACAGAGCCTATGTGAAACTATCCAAAGTTGCCCTTATAGATATTTGTTGTGCTATTATTGTTTGCTATTAAGCTACTGCAGCAAATCAAAGCTCCTACTGCTATCCATTCGAAAGAACAATAAGTTGCTGTTTGAAAGGCTATAATCCAATGCCGTTAAGCTCCTGCTGATGCTAAGATGATTAAGCTGCTGTACATCTCGAACTCTTGTAGGCAGCTCAAGTACATGGCAGATAGATTATCACCTGGATTGCATCAGATTTTGGAAAGTGCAGCAATAGTAGACATGCAGCAGTACTTAATATGAAAGCAACATATTTCCATCAAAGACCATCAAATGGGCAGTCACTTGAGTTTGCAGACCTGCAGATCCAGCCACTTTCAAATATGCAAACAAAAATCTGCTGCTGAGCTGTCAATACAGCAAGTTGTTTGCTGTTGGAGATGTCCATGTGCTGTCAAAATAATTTTGCTGCTATGTTTGTGTTTAAAACAGAAAATTATCAGACTTGTTGCTGTTGTGCAGATCTGCAGATGATAAATCTGTCCAGAAAACAAACGTGTTGCTGCGGTGCCTATTATATGCTGTCAAAAGGAGCAAAATTCGATCGGAGTCATGGACGCTTATCAGATGTGTCTGAAGCTCAGAGACCGATCACAAAGGACCTCTGTAAAGCTGTCACAGAGGCTCTGCAATCTTCTGTCATTTGTAGGTAGAGAAAGATGGGAGACACAGCAGTCAAAGCTGCAGCAGAAGAATTGGAAGTGTGCAGCAGTTCAGAGTTTGTGACTTTGTTTGGAGAGCTGAATGACAAATACAGAAGTAGTTTTATCAGAGATGATCTGTACAGAAGAAGACGAGTTTTTGTCCATAAGTTGCTGTCCAAAATCAGACCAGAAGCTCAATGTGAATGTGCAGCACCAGCTTGTTCAAAGTAGAGGTCACACAGAAGTTGCACCAGAGCTTCTGTAGGCTATTCAGAGCTTCTTAATGGGACAACAGAAGTGTTCAAAGTTTAATCACAGAAGCAGCCTCTGTGGGACACCTTGACGAAGCCTCTGTCGTACCTTGACAAGCTCTGTCGCACCTTTGCCAGACCTCTGCCAAGCCGCGACCAACCTCTGTCGAAACACTTCTGTAGTAAACTTCTGTGACCTGTTTGTAACTGCTGCTCACTGTCAAAAAGTACCCTCTATGCAGATCAGATCAGATTGAGATGTGCAGCAAAAGATCAGAAATCAACCTCTGTGGTCCTGTTCACATCGACCCCTCTGTGGCACACCTCGACTACATCCCTTGTGAAGTCGCACAGAACCTCTGTGCTTACAAAGAGGTTGTCCAAGTGCAGAGATCGATCAGAAGCAGATTAGTCACTGATTTTTTATAGTCCAGGAGTAGATCCACAGAAGAAGAATCAGCTCTCAGCAGAAGCACATCACAGAAGAGCCTCTGTCGCATAGAGATCAACCTCTGTCAAACAGAGCACTTCACATAAGAGCCTCTGCCGCACACGACCAACCTCTGCCGCATGCGACCAACCTCAGCCGCACGCGACCAACCTCTGCCGCACGCGACCAACCTCTGCCGCACGTGACCAAACCTCTGCCGCACGCGACCTCTGCTGACCAGCCTCTGTGGACTGAACCTCTGCGACCGAACCTCAGAGCCCGATTTTTGTTTACTTGATGTCAGCTTAGCGCTGCTTAAGAAACATGCGCATAACTTTTGACTCGGTGCATGCGACCAACCTCTGCCGCATTGGAAAGATAATTCAGAGACGCATGCGACCAACCTCTGCATTGGAAAGATAATTCAGAGACGCATGCGACCAACCTCTGCATTGGAAAGATAATTCCAGTTGCATTGGAAAGATAATTCAGAGACGCATGCGACCAACCTCTGCCGCACGCGACCAACCTCTGCCGCACGCGACCAAACCTCTGCCGCACGCGACCAAACCTCTGCCGCACGCGACCTCTGCTGACCAGCCTCTGTGGACTGAACCTCTGCGACCGAACCTCAGAGCCCGATTTTTGTTTACTTGATGTCAGCTTAGCGCTGCTTCAGAAACATGCGCATAACTTTTGACTCGGTGCTCCAAATTACTCGATTCCAGTTGCATTGGAAAGATAATTCAGAGACGCACGACTTTAATGATCCGAGTTTTCTCAAATTCAGTGATCTGATATGCCTAATTCACTGTCAAAGTTAGCGAATACTTGCTGGATCGAAAGCAACACTTCACTATCTCCATTGCCATAATCAAATCAGATTGAAGTTGCTTCTATACACATCAGTATAGAACCAGGACTTCAACTGAATTTTGTTTCTACACACATCAGTGTAGGACCAGTACCTCAACAGATCAGACTTTGACTGGTATTTCTAATCTCTAACCCCCAGCACCATGTTTCCTTTTAATTTGAATTAACTGTGCTTTTGGATATTCCTAACAAATGAGGAATCATCAAAGATGATTACCAACACCTTTTTATTTTTACAGGATATCTGATTTCAAATTGCGCTTAAATGAGATTTAATGCTCAATTTGAGGGGGAGAATGCCAATCTGACCATATTCATGCAAAGGTAAAATGTCTAAACCTTTCATCATTTTTAGAGAATGGCCATCTTTAGAATGATAAAACCTCTTTCAAATGGTCAAACCAATTCTAGATGCTAAATGTTTTTTCTGATATAGAAGTTGGATTTTAAATGCTATTCTGAGACTAAAAATAGTCAGTGTGTGGAACAATACAATCTTTAGGACAAAAAATTTCATGGGATCAATGTGTAAGCTTTATAGAACTTCTATGGATCACTTAAACCTGTGTTTCCTACCAAAGAAGTAAACCCTGAGTGTTTGAGAGGTGAAGGGTCAACATCAAAGAGTGGGGGAGATAACTCTCTGAGTTTTTCTCATTGTGCTTAAGAGGTAAAAATTGAAAAGAGAGTTTGGTTAGATGTGAGCTACATAATAAAAAGAAAGAGGGTGTGAGAACAGATTCAAAAGAAATATACAACTCTGCACTATCTTTTTCAGAGCCGGGCAAACCACATTTCTGATTTATCACAAATTTTTGGTGATTGTCATTGAAACAGGCAGTGAGCCCATGCCAACTCTTGTCTTAACCCCACCAGCTACTCACTTCCTTCTCCACAAGGAACTGTTTCACTTTTCCACGGGGAAGCAGCACATATGCTATCTGATCTTTCTTTGGAAGGTTGGATATTGAAAAGAAGGAAAGTTGACCCACCTTCACACTTCACTCATGCACATTGAGTCTGTGGAAACCTGTTATGTCCAAACAGTTTACACACTTTTGAGCTTAATAGATAATATTCTATTTTCTTCCACACACTATCACGAATCTTTGTGATTCCACATGCTTATCTATGTGATATTGCCAAGAACAGTTTGAGAAGTTTAATTTTTTTACTTCAATGATAATTGGAAGTCCTGTCAGAGCTTCATCATTGCCAACTCTGAGCATAGGCCACATAATTTTTTATAAATTGTTGTGATAATAGTTGCTATTGTGCTTCTATGTTAGATGATTACACCTGGTTACTTATTCTTTAATGCAGATTCTCATGAGCAGAATGTATTTGCTACTCTTCATCTCATAGCTGTTTATCTACTATCGGTTACTACTCAAACTGGTTATACAAGCTTCCGCACATCAAATCGTTCTCTGATCGTTTGAGAGATAACTGAGACCAGAAAAGTAATGCAACAGTCAAGGGGGAGTACGCAAAGATCAAGGAGGAGTATGCAACGATCAAGGGGGAGTCAAAGAAGGAATTGAAGCAACTGGCATTGTGGAAGATCAGGAAAAGAGGACTCTCACAAGACATGAAGATTGACACTACAACGCCTCTAAAGAAAGCAAGGGGGAGACTACTAGATGATGCTTTCTTTATAAAACATTAGGGGGAGATTGTTAGCTTTAATTAGCCCCTAATTTATATGAATGTTTTATAAAGAAATAATGTCAAGGACTTATTTGTATTTGTTGAGTGTCAAGGGCTAAAATTGTAAATAACCAATTGTTGTTTTTGGTTATAAAGTCTTGTCTTAGAGTTTATTAGGTTAAGCCTCCTAACTCTATTTTACACATATACGTTCACTAAGAGAGAGAGCTTCAAAGAGAGAGTGTTCTTAATTCCTATATTGTAAACTCTTCTCAAATCATTCAATACAACTGTTTGTTTCTATATTGTTACTTGAATTTGGGAACCAACTGTAATATTCCAAAAGATTAGTGCAAGGCTTCGACAAAGGTAAAAGTTCTCTGTTCTTTTGTTTAATCTCTTGTCAATTGTAAATTTTTATTTTCAATACTTAAGGGGAGATTGTTGGCCCCAAGTATCTGTTATGTAAAAGTATTGAAAATAGTTCAAGTCAGAAGACCAACAGAGATCAGACAGAAGATTCGGAAGAAGTTCAAGTCAGAAGACCAAAAGAGCTCAACAGAACTTTGTCGAAGACTTCCAACAGAAGAACAAGTGTTTAACAAAAGACCAACAGAGCTCTTGCGAAAGAGCTCTGGTGAAGTGAAGACCTCTGTCATCCTATATCTCGTAGGAAATCCCAAGTGTTAGACAAGTGTCCATACTTTCCACGTATGCCCTAAAAATAGGAGACACACTTTCCACGTGTCATTCTAGGGTACGATAGTACACTGCCTTCACTTTTCCAGGGCTATAAATAGAGAGGTAGTGGAACAAACAATTGTAAGCTTTGGGAAGAGTAGTTTTTCCACAATTGTTTAAGCACACACTGCAACAATCCCGAGCACTACCTCCGTACGATATTGTTGTCCTATGAGATTTCTGAACACACTCGAACATGTTCTTGGTGTGATTCATTATCAATATATGAGCATCTTTTATATCTGATCCTGTTATCATTTTACTGTTCAATATTTGATTCTCATAGTTCATTTATCGTTCACACAATCACTCATTTTAATGGCTTTATTTAATATGCTTCCGCTGTCTATTTCACTACCATTAATATGATACAACGTGAATCTGGGAACCTACAAATCCAATCAAAACATGCACCAAAAATAAATCTACTCGGTGTAGATTGTTCTACATGAAAAAGTATGCCACAAACCATGATTTGTAGACCAAAAATTGATCCGAGATTGAATCGACACAAGTGGGGGTTTTAGGAACCCGTTTCGGTCACTGAGTCAATTAACTCGACAACGATTCATGGATGTGTGTGCCTGATGATGGTCGAAAAGCAATCAATAGCAGTATACGAATAATACCTGTGATTTTCTAGTCTGAAAACGAAGAAATGATCAAAAAGTCGATGGTTTTCGAGAGATGGAGTCGAAAGGGTTTTGTGAGAGGTTTTGAGAGTTTCCGGGTAAATTTGCAACAAAACAAGTGATAGTTTCCGGATGATTAAATAGGGCGGATACCGGATGGGTTACCGGTCGGGTCACCCGGACACCACCGGGTCCGGTAAGTGTACCCGGTAACTTGAGGTTATCGGACACGTACCGGGTAACCATCCGGGTAGTCCAAAAAGTGTGTGATTTGACCATTTTGCCCCTAAGTGAACAAATCTCTGCACCCCCTCGACTTATGCATGGACATTTCCCTGCTCCCCCTCGGAACAGGAATGTGAGTGAGTTTGGAGACGTCACCACACAAAAAAACTTTTACTTGTTGAAGAAAAATTATGTGACGCTCCCCCTCAAAAGATGAATACAATGGTTTTTATCCCCCTCAGAATGTGCATAGAGTGTGATGTGACGTGCACTCGGGAATGTCGACACACAAAAAAAAAACTTTTCTTGCAGTTAAAAAATTGTGTGTGACACTCCCCCTCAACAGTAGAAGTAACTTACCTGATACTTGGTCGTGCTCCCCTAAACACATGAACACTTTTGAAAGCACAAATATAGTGAAATAAATTAGACGACAGTATTTAAACAAAAAGGAAACACACGTAGAAAGAAAGTAAACAAACGAAATCTACCTAATAAATACAGAGACTGAACCTAACTATGTAACATATACAAGTAGAATACAAATGTGAGAGAGTGTCTAGTCAATCATCTAGAGTGTGAACAGTAGATGATGATTAGACAGTTTCTCGTAGATGTATGGAACTTGTATAGGGTACACAATCAGATTAAGTCTTCAGATTCAACATACCTAACCTGGACACTAGATAATTAAAGCGTTTTTCGTCCAGGGGTTTTGTAAACATGTCTGCTAACTGATGTTCGGTATTTACAAAGTAGAGTTCCACTGTACCTCTTTCAACGTGATCCTTAATAAAGTGGTACCGAACGTCTATGTGCTTCGTCTTCGTATGTTGGACCAGATTCCTGGATATTGCAATGGCGCTCTTCGAGTCGCAGTAGATGGGCACCTTGACGTATGTGAAACCGTAGTCCTTGAGTTGCGTGCGCATCCAAATTACTTGTGAACGGCAGTCTGCGGCAGCTAGGTATTCCGCCTCGGCAGTCGACGTAGATACATATTGCTGCTTCTTGGATGTCCAACTCACCAAGCTATCGCCCAAGAACTGCACATGACCCAATGTGCTCTTCCGATCCATCATGCTGCCTGCGTGGTCCGCATCAGAGTATGCAGACAGCTCAAAACCTGTCTCTTTTGGGTACCATAGGCCAAGATCAACAGTACCACGTTAATAACGAAAATTTCATTTAACAACTATTAAGTGAGACTCTTTCGGTTTTGATTGAAACCGGGCGCAAAGAAATGTCAAAAACATGATGTCTGGTCTACTGGCAGTTAAGTACATCAAAGAACCAATCATTCCCCGATACGTTTTAGTGTCCACTTCCTTTCCGTTAGGATCAGCGTGTAACTTTGTACCGGGTGCCATGGGAGTTTTCATCAGTGAGGACTGTTTCATCTGGAATTTCTTAAAAATATCCCGGATGTACTTAGCCTGATTTATGAATATCCCAGTCGACAGTTGTTTAACTTGAAGACCAAGAAAGAAATTCATCTCACATAACATACTCATTTTAAAAAATCTTCCTATTAATTTGGCAAAGTTCTTAGCAAACTGTGGATTAGTAGAACCAAAAATTATGTCGTCGACATACACCTGAACTAACACTATGTGACCTTTTTCCTTGTTAATAAAGAGAGTTGTATCGATTGTACCTCGTGAAAATTCCGACTTTATTAAAAACAATGACAACGAATCATACCAGGCTCGTGGAGCTTGCTACAAACCATAGAGCGCCTTGTCTAGTACATAGACATGATCAAGCTTCTTATCATCCACGAACCCTTCTGGTTGCGCTACATACACTTCTTCCTTGAGATCGTCGTAGAGGAATGCGGTTTTCACATCCATTTGGAAGACCGTGAAGTTTTTGTGCGCGGCGTATGCAAGGAACATACGTATTGCTTCGATTCTCGCCACTGGAGCGTATGTCTCATCATAATCGACCCCTTCTTGTTGTCGGTATCCCTTGGCCTCAAGACGCGCCTTATTGCGTACTACGATGCCATCCTCGTCCTTCTTGTTCTTGAAGATCCATTTAGTGCCGATCATAGTCTTATTAGATGGACGTGGAACAAGTCGCCATACTTTTAGGGCCTCGAATTGGTTGAGCCCCTCTTTCATGGCTATTATGCAGTCCGGATCTTCGAGTGCTTCACGGACGGTGGTAGGCTCGATCTTACTTAGGAAACCAGAGAAGAGGCAGAAATTGGCCGATGTGCCTCGCGTTTGGACTGGAGTAGAGGGATCGCCGATAATCTGGTGCAAGGGATGAGCTTTGGTCCATTTGATGGTATGTGGAAGCGGCTGCTGAGTGGAGTATGATGTGTCCGGATCCACGTAACCACTTGTGGAAAGGTCTTGAACCGCTTCAAGTGTAGCAGGTTGGTTTCTTGGAGGAGAAGGGGGAGGGTTCGTCGAAGGTTGAGCAACTTCTGGTTCCGAGGAATTCAGAGGCTGATCAACGATTGTAGTAGAGGACGAATCTTCAGGAGCGATCTCCGTGTTTTGTGCTGGTTCCTCCGGGGGGATAGTTGTATCAGATGTGGATGATGAAGCTTGAGGTGTCTCCATAGTAAGTGTTGGACTGCTGGTCGAAGGCGGCGGACCGGAGAGATTCGCCGAGACTTCAATTTGAGCAGCTTCAAGTCGTGGTTGCGCTGATTCGGATTTATTGCCATTTGTATTGAAACAGTAAATCTAAATCAGAAAGATTACCATTCGACGTAGATGCGTGATTCGGATTTATTGCCATTTGTGCAGATCCCGAACGTGAAAGTTCGGAAGCTAGCACGCCAGTTAAACCGGGCTCTGAACTGATTTGTACAGAAGCCAATTCTGCGGCTTCGTCGAATGTCACGTTTACACTCTCAGTAACGGTTTTAGTCCGTTTGTTGTAAACGCGATACGCCTTAGCCTGCATGGAGTATCCTATGAAAACTCCTTCATCTGCCTTCGGGCTGAATATGCCGAGATCATCTTTGTCATTGAGGACGTAGCACGTGCATCTGAACGCGTGGAAGTACTTGATGTTCGGAACGCGGTTGTTCATGATCTCGTACGGTGTCTTGTTGAACCGCTTGTTGATAATGGAGCGGTTTTGCGTGGAGCATGATGTAGACACCGCTTCGGCCCAGAGAAATAGTGGCAGTTTGGATTGAGACAGCATTGTACGAGCGGCTTCGACAAGGGTACGGTTGTGTCGTTCCACCACTACGTTTTGTTGAGGAGTGCGTGCTGCCGAGAAGGTTTGCGAGATACCGACTGAAGAGAGGTATTCGTTCACCGTTTGATTTTTGAACTCCGTCCCGTTGTCGGTCCTAATTGACTGAACTAGTAGTTGTTTGTTCAGTTGGATGGTCATCAGATGATTGATGATCAGCTCCGGAGTTTCGTCCTTCGAGCGTAGAAACTTGACCCATGTGCAGCGTGAGAAATCATCCACCATCACCAGGACGTACTTGCGTTTGTTGATGCTTTGAACACGTATCGGTCCACACAAATCCATATGGATAAGTTCGAGAGACTGGGACGTACTCGGAGCGGCCTTCGGCTTGTGCGTCGCTCGCTTCATCTTTCCCATTTCACATGTTGTAACAACCCGCGATTCATAGAGACAAATAACATACATTTTATATTATAAAATGATCAAAAGATACATCGTATTTCACATTCGGTCCCATAGTCTTGCAAAACATAATAAGTAATTAAGTACAAACTTTTTCAAATTAAACTACATGCTGACTAATAACGAAGTCTTAAGTACAAAATACATCCATAACTTCATAACCAACATCTTCACAAAAGCTATCCATCAAGAGTCCTATTTACTTGCTCTTACTCGATCCGCCACCTGGAATACATATTTTAAAACAGAAATGAGGGTTAGACCTAATGGTCTAGTGAGGAAATCCCTATCAGTTTAGTAAACCTTTGTATCAAAACCATTTATATAAAACTTTTCATATACATCCATATACTACACGTATATCAATACCATTCAAGACTAGTACATCTCATGCCACCTTATTCCTCCACAACTGGCCATACTAGTTGGTAGCAAGCCAACTAATAAAAATCAACGTTACCGGTCCGCACGCCGGAACCCGGTTACTCACCGGTCCGCACACCGGAACCCGGCTACCCATCGGTCCGCACACCGGAACCCGACTAATGTACACTTGCGTAGTGTAATGCACATATGAATATAATACCTTACTATATTATAAACACATAATATTCACACCTTAATCATATATCCATTCCACACATATATGTATTCCAGTTTAAAAACATTTTCAAGTAAAACTCACCTGTTTGTTTAACTACACTCTTTTCAGTCCTCCACAAAGAATTCTGCTTTCACCTTCGATTCACAGTATCTGAAACAATCATGTACAAATATTGTTTTACCACCTTGAACACATATAGCTTGCTAGGACTAAGAGCTTTAGATAACTCTATCTAACTCTTATCCTCAATTGTCTTCCCCAACCCGAACTTAAGTCAAGTCCATAGTACTTTTGGTCCTTATTCATTCCCTATCCATGAATTAACAAGACACAGGCTACTGGACACGTAAAAGCATCTAAACTCATCAATTTGACCAAACAGCAGAGTATCCGGAAACCACAGTTTATCCGGACAACACTACTTTTCCGGACAGCATAACTTTTCCAGACAGCACAACTAATCTGGTTAGCATCCGGACACTAAAGAAATCCGGATACTATCCGGCAACCCATTTTTTTAACCGGAAACTTAATGAAAAGAAGACTTACCCGGATAAATAACTCGTCTGGACATCTGCAGAACACTATTCGGACACCACCAAAAAAGCAACCCGACACCTTCATACGGTGTCCGGACACCTCTGTCGGTTTGCCCTATTTCTACCCAGATTCGACATATTTTAACTTCAGGCATTAAATGGATGTTTATACTCTGAGAGAAACTATCTATAGGTAAATACAGACATAAAATACACCAGAAACATACCTTGAATCACCTCCAAGCAAATCAAATGAAGCTTTTAACCTAGTTTTCTTCTTTTGCTTTCTTTCTCCCCAAAACACACACTACACACCCACTGATCTTTTTGCTGGAACAATTATCTGATTTCTTAAAAGGGTTATATCAACCCTAAATTACCAATTTAGTCCCTAAGCTACATTCTAATAACCAAACCACCCATAAACTTAATATTTATCCCAAACTTACCTTTAACTTCACACTATAAAGTTAACAAAACTTAACGGAACTAACTTTTAACTAACGAACTTACCCCGGGTATTACATCATCTCCCCCTTAAAAGAATTCCGTCCCGGAATTCGGGTTAAGCAAAAAGATGCGGGTACTTAGTTCTCATCTCTGACTCCGATTCCCAAGTAGCATCCTGACCCTTATGATGTCTCCACTGAACTTTCACTTGTCTGATTACTTTGTTCCGCATCACTTTAACTTTGTGGTCCACAATGGCTTCTGGTTCTTCTACATAATTCAACTTTTCATCAATCTGTATTTCGGGTAGAGACACTGTCTGCGTAACCAAACACTTTCGGAAATTGGATACGTGGAATGCATTGTGGATTCTGTTTAACTCTGGCGGAAGATCTAACCTGTAGGCTACTTCACCAATCCTTTCTGTGATCGCAAACGGTCCAATGTACCTCGGGCTCAGTTTACCTTATTTCCCAAATAGGAAGACTCCTTTCCAAGGTGAGACTTTTAACATCACGAAATCTCCAACTTGGAATTCTAACGGTTTTCGGCGTCGGTCAGCGTAGCTTTTCTGTCTGTCTTGAGCTACTTTCAAACGTTCCCGAATCTGAGAAACCTTATCCGCGGTCAACAGAACTATATCTGGCCCTGCTAACAGTTTCTCTCCCACTTCGTTCCAACACAGAGGCGTTCGGCATTTTCTACCATACAAAACTTCAAACGGTGCCGCTTGTATGCTGGAATGGTAACTGTTGTTGTAGGCAAATTCTATCAGTGGCAAGTGTTTATCCCAAGATCCCCCAAAGTCAACAATGCAAGCCCGGAGCATGTCTTCTAAAGTCTGAATCGTCCGTTCACTTTGACCGTCAGTTTGAGGATGATACGCTGTACTTAACTTTATCTGTGTTCCCATTTCTTTTTGAAGGCTTCTCCAGAATCTAGAAGTAAAACGACTATCTCGATCAGAAATAATCGAGATTGGTACTCCATGTCGCGTTACTATTTCATCAATGTACAATTTGGCTAAGCGTTCCATCAAATCAGTTTCTTTTATCGGTAAGAAGTGAGCAGACTTCGTTAATCTATCAACAATCATCCAAATAGTATCAAATCCTTTCGGAGTTCTAGGTAGCTTGGTAATGAAATCAGTAGTGATCTGATCCCATTTCCACATTGGTATCTCCAGACGTTGTAACTGACCAAACGGCATTTGATGTTCAATCTTTACTTTCTTACAAGTATCACACTTTTCCACATACTGAGCAATGCTTCTTTTTATCCCCAACCACCAATAAAATTGTTTCAGATCCTTATACATCTTGTTCGTACCTGGATGAATAGAAAAACGAGACTGATGAGCTTCTTGTAGTACCCGATCACGTAACCCACCCATACGAGGCACCCAAATTCTGCTTCCCAAACATAATAACCCACGATCATCTTTTTCTAGCAATGCTGATACCCCCACTAATCGTTCTGACTTCAGATGTTCTTCTTGAAACGCTTCTATTTGACACTTTTTCAAATCTTCAAAGATGTTCGGTAGCAGTTCAGCCCGTAGTGAAATAGCTTTTATTGTTCCACTCCTTTCTTGACGACTCAGTGCATCTGCTACCACGTTCTCCTTTCTCGGATGATAAAGGATTTCACAGTCGTAATCATTCACTAATTCCAGCCATCTTCTTTGCCTCATATTCAATTCCTTCTGATCGAAAAGATGTTGGAGACTTTTATGATCGGTAAATATTTGGCACTTAGAACCATCAAGGTAATGTCTCCAAATTTTCAACGCGAAGACAACTGCTGCAAGCTCCATATCATGTGTAGGATACTGTCTTTCATGGTCCTTCAGTTGACGAGAAGCATAAGCAATCACCTTTCCACGTTGCACAAGTACACATCCTAATCCCAGTTTGGAAGCATCGCTGTAAACAACGAAATCATCAGAACCTTCTGGCAATGCTAAAATTGGCGCGCTGCAGGGTTTCTCTTTCAATATTCTGAATTCTTCATCCTGTTCTGCTCTCCATTCAAACTTTAGATTCTTTCGAGTCAGCTTAGTCAATGGCGCCGCGATACAAGAGAGGTCTTTTATAAATTTCCGATAGTAGCCAGCTAGACCCAGAAAACTACGTACTTCGGTTGGCATCTTTGGCGGTTCCCATCCTTCAATCGCTTCCACTTTCATCGGATCTACTTGAATGCCTTTCTCAGAAACGACATGCCCCAGAAACTGAACTTCCCGCAACCAGAATTCACACTTCGAGAATTTAGCATACAACTTTTCTGTTGGTCCCGAAGGGCTATACAAGTTTGTAGAAGGGGGGGGTTGAATACAAACACACAGATTTTACTTTTCTAAATTGTTTATTGATAAATCACTAACAATTTATAGCTTGTTGCGGAAACAAGATTAAGGATAAACCTAAATCTAAACAAGTTGGAACACTAAGTTTCTTGCACTAAGAAAGAGAAGGAAATTACTAATAAAAACCTATCTCAAGATAAGAAGGATGAACTTGTCCAGAGTTAGCAAGTTACTTCAAAATGAAGTGAGTTCATCTTCTTATATACTACATGCATTTAATGCATTACAGTTTACACTTTATACGTGGCAGCAGCTGATTGGTTGCATGGCATTGACCTTTGTTGACAACCTTAGTAGCCGCATGTTTGAACAGTGTAGTATCAGATTGTTTGTACGAATTCAGACAATAAAGAGGTTCTTTTTCTGACATATCGTACGGAGACGTGCAAGGGTGGATAAGACAAAAAGTATTTTGTATGGAGGACTTTATGATCAGCTTTTCGTTGATTCAGCGATCTATCATTCTTTATCAGCGAATGATAGAATTCAGCGATAGCTAAAGTCTTGTACTTGATACTTCACGTTGAGTGGACAAATC
Source organism: Saussurea involucrata (assembly GCA_033807775.1). Taxonomy (NCBI): domain Eukaryota; kingdom Viridiplantae; phylum Streptophyta; class Magnoliopsida; order Asterales; family Asteraceae; genus Saussurea; species Saussurea involucrata. The sequence continues at coordinate 11,906,908 of CM066326.1, forward strand.
TGAGTCTTCGCTGATCCGCATCAGTTCATTAGGAGACTTGTCGTTGGTTCTTGAGCTTGATCTTCGACTTCAACGTAGAACCTATGTTGACGTGAAACTTGTCTTCAGGGATCATAAGTAAACAACTAACTTATCAGCGATCACCATAAGTACTGAACAGACTCAGAGTATTATGGTGAACAGTGTTCGCTAAATGTTTAATCTAAAGAGCGAGAGTTCCTATCAGCGGTACTGTAAGATCTTAGTACTTATCAGCGATAGTGAAACTCTGATACATATTGTTTACTTACAATTTTCACTAAGTATATAAGAGAGGGTCATTATCAAATCACTGAGGGTTTGGATCAACAATCTCCCCCTATTTGATTATGACATAGCAACAGAGAAAATTCCTTTTAATGAAAACATAAGGATAAAAAGAACTCATAAAATATTTGTCCCTTTTACTGTTTTCTGGGATCTTTTCTGTACTGATGGAGTAAAGTACGTTCGCTGAAATTTTTCTTTAAACTTTGTAAAAATTACAGAGGGAAGTGGAAAAATTACAAGTACAGCGAATAAAATTACACGTACAAAAGATGTAGACAGATAAGGATAGAAAGAATTACAAGGCGATCCTATCCGTCAAAAGGTTCTTCCTTAATGAGTTGTTCATCAAGGGTCATTGATGTGGGAATCATCCCGTCAGGGATATCTACCCCTTGATTGTTTTTGTTCAGAGTTGCTTTAAAAATCAAGGGCTTCAGGTGTCTTGCTTTAATGTCGCGTCTGACTTCACACCAGTATATGAGATTTTTGAGTTGTTCGATGGGAGCGATGTGGAGCTCAGAGATACGTTGAAAGTGATAGTTTCCATCGTAGTCTAGAAAGAATATACCATAAGGATCACTTACAACTGTGCCAGGAATGAAAGTTTATGCAGGTGGTAAGGAGGTGTCAAGCGCTGAGAGATCAGCATCAGGGCCAAGAACTTCAGCACGAGAGAAACCAATAACTGTTTCATTCCGTATAGGAGGACCTGAGTCTGAGACTTTCTTTTCCTTAGCAGAGACTTTTCTTTGTTGAGGAGGAAGAAGAGTAGAGGGAGGAATATCCACAGCAGAAGAAACCAGGTCGATCTGTTTGTTTAAGATCTTCTCGACGTGGCTTTTGAACTTTAAGCGCAATCCCTGAATGGCTATTTTCGTTTCTAACCATTCAGAGAGACCAAACTTTTCGAAGGTAGCAGCATAGAAGGTTTGTTTGGTTTTGTCTTCTCTGTAGACATCCACTTCAACAACAGGAACGTCTGCGTACAGTCTTCCTCTGATGTTTACTTTATAATTTTGGATGGTCTAGATCGATAGTTCAGCATTTCTTTAGACCATTCCAAAGTCGTATCAGAGACCTTAGTCTTTTCTCTAACGATCTTTTGAGCATCATCCCATAGCTGACGTTGAACATCAACGGGAGCTCTTTTCAGCTTGGGGTCTTTTACTGATCGTTGAGAAAGCTGGATGGCGTATTCTCTGTCTTTTTCTTCAGCTTCCTTTCTTTCAACGATTAGGCGTTCAACTCTGATGTGTTCCTGGTATTCCTTTTGGGAAATTCCGAACTTTGGAGGAACCGAAGGAAGTTGATCACGCTTCAGAATGATTCGCTGATCTTCGAGTCTCTTGATCATTTCATCTCTCTTTTCTTGTTCCTCTTCACTTATCTTTTGAGGAGCCAAGGAAGGTCTGTTTTTGTGAGAGAGCATCTGTTCTTCAGGTTCATCAGTCTCAGAGATCAAATCCAAGACTGGGATTATTTCTTCAGCGTTGGGAGCTGGGATTATTGTTGATGAAGTCGCAGCTGTAGGAACTTCAGTGATATCCTCAAACAGGGGAGAGGACTAGCTGAAACACAGCGATCTTACAAGTAAGAACATGGGTAGAACAGAGATAGAAAGAATGGGATAAAGTGTATGGAGGTTTGGAGAGTGTAGAACTGATAAAGTGTATAGAGGAGGGATGTGGAGTAAAGAAGAGGTTAATGTACCTGGCAAACCGGCTTTTTAAGCAAGATCATCAGATTTTCATCTTCAGCGACACTTTTTCCTTTTCCCTTGTCAGCTTCAGATGCTGATGATTTTGTCGTTGTCCGCTCCCCTGAAGGTTCATTTATCAGAATCCCTTTAAGAGCTTTAGTTCTCTGAGCAGGCTTGACGATAAAAGAGTCATCATCATCGTCATCTTCATCATCATCATTCTTTGGAGAAGAGGATGGTTCATCATCAGACAAGTCGATGGCTTCTTCATCTTCACCTTCAGACTCAGTTTCTTCAGCTTCTTCTTCGAGTTGCTCCCCCTCAGATACAGAGGTAAGCTTCTCGGTTCCCTCAGGGTGTTCATCTCCCTGAAGTCCAGCGGCTGCTTCAGTTGTCTTCTCACCTACTTCAGTAAAGGTGAGGTCTTCAGTCTTCTCTCCCCTGATAGATTTTGTTGGTGATTTTAGTGTCATCAATATATTTTAGTGTAGTCATATTTAATATCGAGACAGGCTGAGTTCATTTTACATTCCGAGTCTGGAGGTGCGGGGTGCACACTCGGATAGTTAAATGTGGACTCCGGAAATCGGGGGTCCGGGGGCAGCGCCCCTGGGGACGGGGTTCCAAAAACGAATTGTTATGGCAAAAAACGGTTTTCCCGCCAAAAACGGGTTTCCCGCCAAAACAGTTTTCCCACCAAAAACCGTTTCCCGCCAAAACGGTTTTCCCGCCAAATTTTTCCCGCCAAAAATTTTTCTATAAATTTTCGCTTTGTCGAAATATTGAAAAGGAGAACGAAGGAAGAAAACGATTTCTTCTCTGCAACTCTCTGTCTCTGAAAAACGCAATCCATCGCAAGGTATACTGTGTTTGTGGATTTGGATTAGGCTTTTAATCTGAATCTGATTTCTTGGATTATCCCACTTCTGAATTCGTGTAACCCCAGGCAATAGGGACGAATTACAGATTTCGGAAAGTGATTCAATCACGATCCTAGAAATTATCCAAGTATTATTGTTATTTTGTAATCCCTAAAACTAATATTCGAAATCTGTAATTTTTATGTAAAGGAACAACAATGGCAGAATCTGTCAGGGACATGAGTTCCAAATTCGGAAAACTTGATAAGTTTGAAGGAAATGACTTTCGTCGTTGGCAGAAGAAGATGCACTTTCTTCTCACCACTCTGAAAGTTGTGCATGTTTTGAGTACCCCTGCCCCTGAAGCCCAAGAAAACGAAACGCTGGAACACACCAGAAAACGCTGCAAGTGGGAAAACGATGACTACATCTGTCGTGGACACATCCTGAATGGTATGTCTGACTCTCTCTTTGATATCTATCAAAATCATGAATCTGCAAAAGATCTGTGGGATGCCCTTGAATCCAAATACATGGCAGAGGACGCTTCTAGTAAGAAGTTTCTCGTGAGTAATTTTAACCACTACAAAATGGTGGATTCGAGGCCTGTCATGGAACAGTACAACGAACTCATGAGGATTTTGGGACAATTTGAACAACACAAGATGAATATGGATGAGTCCATATCTGTCTCAAGTGTTATTGACAAATTGCCCCCATCCTGGAAAGATTTCAAACACACTTTGAAACACCAAAAGGAGGAGTTGTCTCTTGTACAACTTGGCAGTCACTTGAGAATTGAGGAGGGCCTACGAGTCCAAGAAAGTGGCAAAGGAAAGGAAAAAGAAATTCCTGGATCTTCTGTGAACATGGTGGAAGATGACAAAAACCAGAAAAACAACAAGTTTGGGAAAAGAAAGAAGAAGGATGACAATCAAAAGGGTTCCAACAAGAAAGCAAAACTTGTGTGTTGGAATTGCAACAAACCTGGTCACATAAAACGTGATTGTTGTCTGAGAAAGAACAAGAACGGTGCAAGCACTTCTGGACAGGGATCTAAGGATCAAGGTCCAAAACCACAACAAGGTCAGAATCTTATTTCTGGAACTACTTCTGTTATATATCATGTAACACTTATTCCTGAAACATTTTATGTGCAGGATGATGATCATACATGGTGGGTAGACTCGGGGGCGACGAGTCCTGTATGTAAAGATCGCCGTTGGTTCAAGGAGTATGAAGTAGTAGATGATGGATCGGTGCTGTATATGGGAGACCATAATAAAGCTTCGGTTGTTGGTCGTGGTTTTGTGTCTTTAGTTTTTAGTTCTGGAAAAAGTCTTCATCTTAGAAATGTAATACATGTTCCTAAGATTAGGAAGAGCTTGGTTTCTGGTGGTGTATTAAATAAGTGTGGTTATAAACAGGTTTATGAGTCTGATAAGTATATCTTATCAAAGTGTGGTACATTTGTTGGATTTGGGTATTTTACAAATGGTATGTTTAGATTGAATGTAAATAACAATAATACAGATTGTATATATATGGCTTGTTCTAGTATTGATGATTCTTCTCTTTGGCATGCACGTATAGGGCATGTTCATTATAAATGTATGCTTGAAATGTCTAAAAATGGATTAATTCCACCGTTTGATGTTAACATAGAGAAGTGTAAAACCTGCATGTTAACTAAGATAACTAGACAACCATTTTCAAATGTGAAAAGAGATTATGTTATGCTTGAATTAATACATAGTGATCTATGTGACTTTCATGCAACTCCATCCTTAGGTAATAAGAAATACATAGTAACGTTTATTGATGATTACTCTCGGTTTTGCTATGTATATTTATTACATTCTAAGGATGAAGCCCTTGATAAATTCAAAATTTATAAAACTGAAGTTGAGTTGCAACAAAATGACTTAATCAAGAAACTTCGTATTGATAGAGGTGGTGAGTATTATGATCCTAGTTATTTCCAATCTGTAGGAATCATTCATGAAATTACATCACCATACAGTCCTCAACAAAATGGTATTTCTGAAAGGAAAAATAGAGTTCTCAAGGAAATGGTGAACTCTATGTTGTCATACTCAGGATTGAGTGATGGGTTTTGGGGAGAAGCTATGTTAACAGCTTGTTATCTTTTGAATAGGGTTCCAAACAAAAGGAACAAAATAACTCCCTATGAACTGTGGTACAAAAAGAAACCAAACTTAGGATATCTTAAAGTTTGGGGGTGTCGAGCAGTTGTAAGACTGACTGAACCTAAAAGGAAAAATTTGGGTGAAAGAGGTATTGATTGTTTTTTCATTGGTTATGCTGAGCATTCCAGGGCTTATAGGTTCTTTGTTTTAGAACCTAATGATTATGTTTCAGTTATAACTGTCATAGAATCAAGAGATGCAATGTTTGATGAAAATCGTTTTTCTTCCATACCTAGACCAAAGGACATGGCCCCTAGTTCTAGTGGGACAAACAAGGAAAACATAGTTGTACCAAACACTGATGAATCACTTGAGCTCCGAAGAGGAAAAAGAGAAAGAAAGGCTAAATCTTTCGGTCCTGATTTTCAGCTTTATCTAGTTGAGGGTTCTAGAGATGAAATTGCAAATCAATATTCATATTGTTTTAGTGTTGAAGAAGATCCTAAAACATTTGATGAGGAAATGAAATCTCAAGATGTTGCTTTCTGGAAAGAAGCAATAAATGATGAAATGGATTCCATCATGGGAAATAACACATGGGTTTTATCTGATCTTCCTCCTGGATGCAAACCTTTGGGTTGCAAGTGGATATTTAAGAGGAAGATGAAAGTAGATGGAACAATTGACAAGTTCAAAGCTCGATTGGTTATTCAAGGTTTTAGACAAAAACCTGGGATTGACTACTTTGATACTTATGCACCTGTTGCTCGTATTTCTACTATTAGATTGCTGATTGCCTTAGCTGCAATTCATAATCTGGCCATTCACCAAATGGATGTCAAAACAGCATTCCTGAATGGTGATTTGGATGAAGAAGTATACATGAAGCAACCTGAGGGTTTTGTTATGCCAGGTAATGAGCATAAAGTATGCAAATTGGTTAAGTCTTTATATGGGCTGAAACAAGCGCCTAAACAGTGGCATCAAAAGTTTGATGATGTTGTCTTAAGTAATGGTTTTATGCTAAATCAATCGGACAAGTGTGTATATAGTAAGTTTGATGTGTCTGGTAAAGGAGTGACCATATGCTTGTATGTGGATGATATGTTGATCTTCGGTACTGATCAAAGGCAAGTTGATGGGGGAGGCAGAAGTGATTCTTGGTATAAGAATCAAGTGTGAACATCAAGGAATTTCTATTTCACAGTCTCATTACATTGAGAAAGTACTTAAGAAATTCAATTGTTTGGATTGTTCTCCTGTAAGTACTCCGTTTGATCCAAGTATGAAGCTGTAGGTTCCTAGATTCACGTTGTATCACGTTAATGGTAAAGAAATAGACAGCGGAAGCATATTAAATAAAGCCATTAAAGTGAGTGATTGTGTAAACGATAAATGAACTGTGAGAATCAAATATAGAACAGTAAAATGATAACAAGATCATATATAAAAGCTGCTCGTATATTAATAATGAATCACACCAAGAACATGTTCAAGTGTGTTCGGAAATCTCACAGGACAACAATATCGTACGGAAGTAGTGCTTGGGATTGTAGCAGTGTGTGCTTAAACAATTGTGGAAAACTATTCTTCCTACAGCTTACTATTGTTTGTTCCACTACCTCACTATATATAGCCCTGAAAAAGCGTAGACAGTGTACTATTGTATCCCGGAATGACACGTGGAAAGTGTGTCTCCAATCTTTAGGGCATACGTGGAAAGTATGGACACATGTCTAACACTTCCGATTTCCTACGAGACTTAGGCTGACAGAGGTCTTCACTTCACCAGAGCTCTGTTGAAAGAGCTCTGTTGGTCTTCTGTTAAGTACTTGTTCTTCTGTTGGAAGTCTTCGACAGAGCTCTGTTGAGCTCTGTTGGATCCGACAGAGCTCTGTTGAGCTCTGTTGGTCTTCTTGATGAACTTCTTCCAAGTCTTCTGTCTGATCTTTGTTGGTCTTCTGACTTGAACTATTTTCAATACTTTTACATAACAGATACTTGGGGCTAACAATCTCCCCCTAAGTATTGAAAATACAAATTTACATTTGACAGAGATTTAAACAAAAGAACAGAGAACTTTTACCTCTGTCGAAACCTTGCACTAATCTTTTAGAATGTTACAAAAAGATTAAAAGACCAATACATTTAAGCAAAATTATCTCCCTTTAAGATTCTGTCAAATCTTCTGATGAGTTCTCGGAAGTTGATCATAAGATAGATCTGGGTGATGAAGTTTCTTTGTTGCTCTTCCGGACATTTTTCTCTTGGGAGATTCTGAATGATATCTCTGAGGTATTCCAGCGACTCTGTTGAGTACTTGTGGATTTCAGCAGCTCTGAGGGCCTTCTTTATCTTCCTCTGTTGGCAGATGAACACTGGAGGATCTCCGACTACTGTTCCATTTCTGTAGTGTTCATAGCCTTCAAGGCTCTCATTTGGTGGTGCAGTCGCTAGTCTTTCTCCTTTGAATTCTATGCCTAGCTGAAAGTCAATATGAATCCTTAGATTTATGTGCTCTTGCATAGCGAAGCGTACCTCAGGGAGTGCAGTTCTTGCCTCTTTATATCTGTCACTGAAGTTGTAACAGTAGGCGTGAAGTTGAATCAAATCGTACGGGTTCAGAAGTACGAGATCGTTGTCGTTGAAGCTTTAGACCTTTGCGTCGTTTGATTCAACAATGAACTCATGATAGCTCATCTGTGTTCTGATGTGCCGAAAGATCCTGTGCTTGATGTCGATGATTCTGCGTATTCCAAAGTCAGAGTTAATGTTCTTGTTAAGACCAGACTTTGTTTCGATGAATTTTCGTCGCACATCAGAGATCGTATTGATCCTGCAGGTGTTATAGTATGGGTTGATTGGCACAACATTAACAGGTATTGTATCATGGTCACCATACAGATAGGCAAATATCTCTTCTAGCGGTTGTTTGCCAGAGTTTTGGTTTGAGGATTCGGGATTCTGTTCGGTTTGCATGGGATTTGGGTCTTCATGGGTTTCGGTCATAAGTTTTGTTAGAGCATTGTTGTATTCAAGATTTACTGTAAAGTCAATGTACTGTATGAGTCTATACAGTATTGTGAATGCCTTTATACCTTGTATGTTATGGGTATAAATAGGCTTGTCTAGACCATTTGTTAGAAACACTAGAAAAGCTTTTGTAATCTTTTATAAACCTTTTTGTAATCCTTTGAGCTCAATACATGGATGACATATTTGCTCTCTAGATTCTCTCTCACTACATTCATATAATATTGCTAGAGATTTGGGATTTCTCAATTGGTATCAGAGCTAAACAGAAGATTCAAGCAGATCGAAGACCAAATTGAAGATTTTTTACACTAAAGCTGAAGAATTCGGATTGGGTGTTCATCACTATTCATCACTGTTCATCAAGAATTCTAACCCTTCTTCATTTACTATTCATCCAGATTTCATCTTTTCTTTAATTTTTGATCTTTTGGATTGATTCTTGACATCATTGCACTCGGATTTGATTCCTGAACATCTTTAATTCTTGGATCAACACCAAAATCTGCACAGAATTTGCAGATCTGATCATTTTATATCATTTTTGTTCGAAAACTTTTTCTACTATTTTTGGATCAAAATTCGATTAAATTGATCGAATTAGGATTTGTGATTAACTAAGAAAGTGTGTGGAATCAAATTTCGAACAAATCTGTGCAAATTTCATAACAATTGATCAAGAATTGAAAAAGTTATGGCTGATTTAGTGATTTTCGTGTTCGAAGTGCAGAATTCGGATCATTCTTGGTGAATTCGGATCATTCTTGGTGAATTCGCATCATTCAAAGAAGAATTCGGAGTGTTCTTGGAAATACAAGTGTAGAATTCGACTCAAGAAGGATTCGAATTGATTGAATTCGAACCCAGCTAGATTCGAATTGAGGAGAATTCGAACCGTGTTAGATTCGAATTAAGGAGAATTCGAACTGTGTTAGATTCGAATTGAGTTGATTAAATTTTCCAAGTGTTGAATTCGAACCCTTAAGCATCCGAATTCATAGAATTCGAACCCTTAAGCATCCGAATTCATAGAATTCGAACCCTTAAGCATCCGAATTCATTGAATTCGAACCCTTAAGCATCCGAATTTATTGAATTCGAACCAAGTTAAGTCCGAATTGAGTGAATTCGAACCCTTCAGCATCCGAATTCATTGAATTCGAACCCTTACTCATCCGAATTCATTGAATTTGAGAAAATTTTTTATCCCGAAATTTTTTCTATAGTGTATTTCATACACTGTAAGAGCTTTTCAAGAAAAATTTTTATATATTTTTTTTGTGTATTTTCATACACTGTCTGCTTGATCTTCTGAACGATCAATTTCTAGCAATATTCAAAATGGTTTTACAACAAGTTATTGTTAAAAGCAGTGGTGAAGATTTGAAGCAAACTCTGAAAAAGGAGATTCCTCCAATTGCAAAAGTTTTTGTTAAACCAAATGTAAAGTTGCAACAAGTCATTATAACAGAAACATCTGTTAATTCACATGTATCTGTTAAACCAAATAATGAAGTGTTGCAACAAGTCATAATAACAAAAACACCTCCAAAGCCACTTGAAAAAGCTAAGGCAAATAATGGAATTTTGCAACAAGTTATTTTATCAGAAACATCTCCTGTTAAAGATAATGCTTCAAATTCTTCAACTCCTATTTTAAATAAAGCATTGGAAGAAGAAAATGTTAATCTGAAAAGACAAATTTTAGACATTTCTTCTTCAAATGCTAAACTTACTAAAAGAATAAATGATCTTGAAGTTTATATTGCAGGTCTTGAAACAAAGAAAGACAAAGACAACTCAAGTCTGCACGATCAAATCGAGAAACTTCAAGAGAAAGTAACAACTCTTAAAAAGGAAAATGCTGATCTGAAGAGCATTGAAGACAGGAGAGAGAAGATTCTTAAAGAAAAGGAAATAATTGAACTTAATTGTATAAAACTTTCAAAACAAGTTTCTGACTTTGAGAAAGTTTTATTTTTAGAAAAAGACAAGCTCGAAAAAGAAAGAGCTAAATTTGAAACTGAACGCAAATCTTTTGAAATTAAAAGTTCTGAACTTTCCGTGAAAATCTCTGAATTAGAAAATCTTTTGGAAAAGGAAAGAAAAGATTTCACGGAAAAGAAAAATCTCTTTGAAAAGGAAAGTAAAACCCTTAAAAAGAAAAATATGGAAATTTTCAAAGAGACTACTGATAAAAGAAGGTTTTTGGAAAAAGATTTTGAATCGGAACGTGTATATTTTGAAGATGTGATTCTTAATCTTACCAAAAGATTATCTGGTTTATCAGCTGATATTATGAAGGATCAGTTGATCAAATCTGATCTCCAAAAGAAATTTGATCTAATTTCTAAAGAGAAAAATGTTTTAATAAACAATGTCAAAGAACTTGAAGACGTCATTTTTAAATTTGATGTCTCAAAGCAGGCTAGTCATAATTCTATCTTTCAGACTCCATTTGTTGATTCAAATGATTCTGAATGTTCTTTTAAAACTGCTTCAAGTTCAAGTTTTAAAAACATTCCTTCTAAACAATTTAAAAGATCAACAGATTTCTCAAAAGGTCAGATTCGTTCTTCTAATCTTTTCTATAATCCTCTGTTTGATAAATCGGATGATATTCATAAGGTGCCTAAAATTAATACTTCCAAATCTGAAGAAGTTCCAGTCTTCAAGAGGGTGAAGATGGAATGGAGAGTAAAAGGCACAACAGTTCCAAAGAAAAATGTGCCAAAATCATCTGTATCCACATCAAATGCAAAGAAGAACAATGCGCCAAAAGGTAAATCTAATGCTAAACCTAATCCTATTCATCATGTAAATCATCTGATTAGGTTGGCCCATAAGAAAATCTGTTGTTCTTACTGTGGTTCAAATGATTTTGTGCATAAAGATTATACTTCTTTTTGGTACGGTACTTATAGTATTCCTTCAAAGAGATCTACACCTAACCCACTAGGACCCAAATGCCATTGGGTACCAAAATCTGCTTAATCTGTTTTGCAGGTTCTTCATGTGTTGTACTGAATTGTAGATACATACCACACACATGACTGAAAACAGAAGAGAAGCGGCGTATTTTTTGAAAAATATTTGTACCATTAAGGGGGAGACAAATATCAATGGCTTTTGAACATATCAGTTCAAAACCCGTGCTTCAACGACAATGGTTTCTAAACATATCAGTTTAGGACCCGTACTTCAATGTTAATGGCTTTTGGACAAATCAGTTCAAAACCCGTTCTTCAAAGACTATGGCTTCTGAACAACTCAGTTCAGGACCCGTACTTTAAAGACTAAGACTTCTAAACAAATCAGTTTAGAACTCACACTTCTCAGGTAATATCCTTAACTGCTATATATTTTTGTTTCAAGGAACAAGTGGCAAAAGGTAACATTGGATTATATTTGTTTCTACTGATTTGAAAACTTGAAACTTTACAAATTTAATTCAATAAGATGAAATTTTCAATTTTCATTCAATGAATTAAATGTGTGCTAAAAGATGATTTTACAAGAAACTTTGTACTATCTAAGCTAGATTTGCTTCAATTTTCACCTCTAAAATAAATCGAAAGGTCAGCAAAACATGAATGAAATTATGCTGAATGCTCAAAGTTATGTGAATCTGGATATATATAGAATATAATGCTCAAAAAGCCTATATGTCAGAATGATGGATGGAAATGAAAATATGGGCAAAGCACTATGTTTTAGAACCAAGTGATTGAGATAAAATAGTTGCACTATCATTTAGTTTGAAAGTTTGTGCCTGTGGCCTTTCTGGTTTGGGAGAGTAAGTCCTAAGGGGTGCTCGACACCTAGTCCCTAAGATCAACTGGTCTGGGATCGGCTGACCCAAATCCTGCAATAGAACCAGATAGAAAGCCATGTTCTACTGGTACAAATGGGTTTAAGATATATCGATGTGGCCTTTCTGGTTTGGGAAATTAAGTTCTAAGGGGTACTTGACACCTAGCACCTAAGGCCAACTGGTCTGGGATCTGCTGACCCAAATCCTGCTATAGAACCAGATAGAAAGTCATGTTTAACGGTGTATCTTATTTTTACTAAACTTTTTGATCAAAAGATGCCAATGAGCACAAAATCAAAAGATGCCAATGTGCACAAATCAAAAGATGCCAATGAGCACAATAGAAAAGATGCCAATGAGCACACATCTCTTGAAACATGGGAAAATACAAAGTCGCGATAAACCCGTAAATTTGTGAAAATTCTGATTTTGGACAAATAGTGTGAGTAGAGCAAAATATTCTTATATGTTTTAGAATTGCATATGCTTGAAGCTAATCATATTTCCCATGCTAGCACACCAAATAGATTTAATAAAGGGGTTGAAACTGAACATTTTTTAACTTGATATACAATGATGACTTGTTCTTGAATCCAAACACATGCATTTGATTTCATTTGATTGAAATATTGTTAAATTTCATTAAGTTGAATTTCTTTTGTAAAGCATTCAAATGATCAAATGTTAGTAGTTATAAAATGAAGTTCAATGAATTTTATTTTCCTTGTGTAAATTTGTTTTAAAATTTGTGCTACAATTTCAAATACTGTACGTTATTGAAATATATGCATACTTTCAGGGGGAGAAAATAAATTGCTCCATAATTCTTATTTTGAGGGGGAGCAAGGTTATTCTGTAAGGAGGAGATTGTTAGCAATTCTTATTTTGAAAATGGTTTTCGATGCTCACCATCATCGAAAAAGGGGGAGAAAAGTTTAATTTCAATTTCCTGTCAAAGAATTTTCAAATCAAAGATATTTCAAGTCAAAGATTCGTGAACAAAGACTGAAGATTGGGGAGAAGGATCATGTGAAGTCCAAATGTTGCTGAATTTGGTTATCTTAGTTCTGAGTGGTTATCGGAATGCGCTTACACCTAAAAGTTCAACAATGTGGATGGTTTCACATCTTTCTGATCCAAACTCTAATCGTTTCTGTTTTATCTTGTTCCGAATTGATGGTTCTATATAAAGATATGAAATCCATGTTCAAGACTTGAAGACAATCTGTTGAAGATTGTATTGAAGAAGGTTGATTTTTCAAAGAAAATGACAATGACTTTTCATGTTTGTCTGAAGATTCTTCAAAGCTGAGTTCTTAAAGAGTGTCAAAGCATATAGTTCGCCGTGAACTAGTGGAGATAAAGCTATTTGAAGATGGTTTGATAGAGTGTCTGTTTGAGAAGATTGACTTTACAAAGAGCTGAAGACTGCTGTCATATTTTTTTAAATCTTGAATCCAAAGGGGGAGATTGTTAGAGCATTGTTGTATTCAAGATTTACTGTAAAGTCAATGTACTGTATGAGTCTATACAGTATTGTGAATGCCTTTATACCTTGTATGTTATGGGTATAAATAGGCTTGTCTAGACCATTTGTTAGAAACACTAGAAAAGCTTTTGTAATCTTTTAGAAACCTTTTTGTAATCCTTTGAGCTCAATACATGGATGACATATTTGCTCTCTAGATTCTCTCTCACTACATTCATATAATATTGCTAGAGATTTGGGATTTCTCAAGTTTGTCGATGTGTTGAACAAACTCTTGAGGTTGGCTTTGGCTTGTTTCTTCACCAGAGAATGGTTCTGTTCTCTCTGGTTCTGTTCTTGGTGAAGTAGGAGGAGTGTCCAAGATAATGATCTCTGGTGGTTGAGATGAGGGTTCAGTTGGCTTGATGACCCTATCTTTGAACATGTAGTCGAAAATCACCATGGGTATCTCTGGTAAGTCTTTAATTGTGTTCCCTTGACCTCCTGCTTCTGTTGTTTCAGCCTCTGTTACCTCGACCTCTACTACCTTCTCTTTTCCCTTGACAGATCCCTCTGCCTCTGTTACCTCTGTTACCTATGCTACCATTGCTACCTCTGCCTCTGTTACCTCTGTTGTAGGTTCTTTTTCCTTTTCCTTCTCCTCTTTCTCAGCCTCTTTCTCAGCCTCTTTCTCCTCTTTCTCAACCTCTTTCTCCTTCTCCCCCTTTTGTTGTTCTGACGACTCACCTAGTTGATCATCGGATGGGCCTTCAGAATCGTCTCCATCATCCGAGAGAGCAGCACCTGTATCTGGTGAGGGCGGAATAACAAACTTCGGTCGTTTAGCAGAGGGTTCGCCTTTAGGTGCTCCTTCTGCAGGTCTTTTCCAGGAGATTATGTCCTTGAACTCTGTTGCGGCTTATTGGAGGACGTCTTGAAGTTCTTTTGAGGCCGTGCGGACTTCATCAACTTGATTCGCAAATTTTACGTTTTTTGAATCAAGTGATGTTTGCACATGCTTTTCTGTTGCTCGGGCTTTCATCACGAACTTCGAAGACACAATCATCATTCGGCTTAGGACTCGTTTACTGAATTCACCCATCTGGCCGACTGTCATGGGTAAGTCTTTAGGGCTGGGGCCAGATATGTTGATTGGTGTTGCTGAGGAGGTTGTGTCTTCTGTTATGGCAACCTTAACAGAGTTGTTAATTACCTCTGTTAAGGTTCTTATGTTTGAGTCTGACAGAAGCAAGGAAGGAATAGGCAAGGTTCTGTTCATTTGAGCGGTGTGGTTCTCTATTATAAAGGTCTTCAGGGCGGCTAGTTCTGTTGAGAATTTTGTTCTTTCCTCTGCTCTGACCCTTTCTTCCTCTGTTCTGGGTCTTTTTTGTTCTGCCAATTCTGACGTTAACTTGGCAATTTCTTCTGTTCTTGCTCTTTCTGCCTCTGCTCTGAGTTGTTCAACTTCTATTCGGAGTCTTTCGGCTTCGGTATTTCTTTGAGTTATCTCCGTAAAAGAAGTTGTTATTCTCTGTAGCTCTGCTCTGAGAGAAGCATTCTCCGATCGGATCAACTCCTCCTTCTGTGAATTGATAAGTTTATACTCGTTCAAGGAGCTGTTGATACTATCACAGAAGCCTGTAAACTCTGCTTTTGTGATGGTATCAACTGGGATATCCTTGTTTCCAACAAATGGATTCAAGTTGACCTCGAGTTCAGAGGTGCCTACGTTAAGAGTTGTGTTGAGATTGGCTCTTGTAGGTCTTCCACCCGATCCTTGACGTTCCTGTTCAGGGGAAACATCTACAGGTGTTCTGGTCTGTTCAGCTCTCTCATCCTCAGAATCTGAGAGATTGAAGTAGACGTGGGAGTTAACATTGTGATCTAGACAAGTTAATCCTTGTGAAATTAGGCTGTCAAATTTCCTCTGAGTTAGGCAATCCCTACGGGTAAATCGAAAATTGCCCAAGGACCTAAGTTGTTCCTCCTTAGAAAGATGAGCCACAGAGGCATCATCGTGTGTGATTGTCCTATCGATGTCATGGGGCGAATTGACATCATTACCAAACAGGGATTCCCCGGTTTCGTGCATACCAGAGGCATGAAAAGTTGCCTCTGATGGTATTGGCTGGTTGGGGTTCGAGGTGTGCACCTCTGTTTCAATATCCATTTGAGCTAGATCCTTATGGATAGATGATGTGCTTGCACTGAGAGTTGGGCTGGAAAAACGCACATGTGTGTTCACAGGCTGAACATATTCTTCTAATCTCTCCTCTCTCTCGGATTCTATGGATAAAGAACGCTCGGGTGTACTCTCTATCACATGTATCTCACGGTTACCAGAGGGATGCGAACTCTCTGCCATCTCCTCTGTAACTTCCCTTTCTTCCTCATGAACAACCTCCATAGGGGATGCTCTGTTCTGTACTTCCTCCTCCATCACTCTAGAGGAAGACCCCTCTTCGGGTACTCTTCGCTCTGGTCTTTCTTCTTCTGCTATTTCCTCACTCATACTCTCTAACTCTGGTTCAGGACCTAAGTATGATGGGGTTCTCACCACATGTTCTTGTGGTTGAGCAGCACTCTGATAGTTTTGGATAGAGATGTGGTCTGGTGAGATTAGAAAAAGCATAGTACCTAGAACTCGTCGAATGATGGGGTAGTCGCCTGAAGTGGTGGGATGGAATCTGGACATTACCCAGTTCTTGAAGGTATTTCCTTGTTGGGTCAACTCTAGACGTTCAAATGCTCTTCTGATCACTAAGCTGATGAATCTTGGAAACTTGATGTTCTTTAGGAATTTGTGTTTCCCAACTTCACCTCCTTTGGCGATAGCAGTAGTTTTGAGGTTTACGGCTGTGAGAAGATCATCGTAGAGAATGCTTGCGTAGTCGAGGTTCCTTTGAAAGAATAATCCATACATGATTTGTAGGATTTCCGTAGTGGCTTGATCTTGACTACCAGACTTTCCTGTAAGGGTTCGGTTCAGGGTGGAGAACATGAAGTTCCAGAAAGGCGGTAGGTTCTGTCTTTTGAAAGCGCCGATTCTGACGATCTCTTTGTTGTAACCTAGAAATCGTATGAACTCAAGAAGAACTGCAGCATTTGGGGGCTTCTCATAGGCATCTATTTCAAACTGTTCTGTCGTCTTCATTCCAAGGGTTCTCCGCAGGGTTTTAGCTCCTATTCTGATAGTTCCTGAACCACCTTCTGTTCCAGCATCGACATTTCCAATGATTCCATCTCTTTCTTCTATAAACTGGCAGCTAGTCCACCATTGACGAATGTATAGCTCAGGAGCATTATCGTCAAAGTCGGTTAGGGCTTTGAAGATTTCAGAGTTCCTGAAGAACTCTAGAAGAATGTGGTACTGGGGTAAGTAAAGGCTAGGGTTTGGATCTAATCGGTGATTGTTTTCTGCAAGTTCGTATGGAAGAATATTGATGTGATCAACAAGGCCTATTCTGCTTGAATCGGCAGAATGTTGTTGTTGTTCCATTGTTGCAGGTTAGGGTTCTTGAAGGTTTGAGTAAGGAGGGAAAGATTGATCAAAAATTTGAATACTCAGAAATCGTAAGAGATGAAATGGTTTAAAGGAAATGGGTATTTATATGAAGAATGAATGGCTGGATCACGATCATAGGTACTGTAGGTACTCGAATTTTGAATAGTGGAACGGCCGCTACAGTAAGAACGTGCGAACAGCTGACGGTTAATCTTTCAATCAGAGATTGCCACGTGGATTTATGTCTGACAACTATCGTCCAAGTAAACCGTCACGTTTAGAGATGTGCGGGTGACAGGTTGTTGACATTCAAAGAGTAACCCGCGTCTCTGATGACGTGTTCTGATGACGTGGCAGAACAAACTAACAGAGCTCTGATGGAGCTTTGTTAAGTTGCCTCTGTTGAGTGAACTCTTCATTTCTTATCAGCCCAAGATGTTGCATCTTTACCTTTAAAACATTTAAAATTTTGTTCTGATGTGGAAGGAAAGGAACATACAGATCTTTAGACAAACAACAGAGCTCTGCTGAGAAGCAACAGAGGCTCTGGTGAGATGTTAGAGTTCTGGCAAGTTCTTGACATTATCAAAGATTTTCATCAGAACAGATTTTCCTTCCTCCTTAAAAAATATTTGACAGCAATGATCAAGCAATGTCTATTTTCATTTGAAAAATTAAGTTCTAACTTGCTCCTCCTAAAACCATGCAATTTTTTTTTATTTTTTTTAAGCTCCCCCTAGAAAATTGAGCTTAAAAAAAACTTTGTACAGACAATACTTTATATACAAACAGAATGTTCAAAGAGATGAAAAAGTATGCGTGACAGAATTCTAGTGAACAACAGAGTTCTGTTGAACTAGCCTACCCAACTATTTGACAGAGCTCTGGTAGGAACATCAGAGCCTCTGTTGATTTTGAACAGAGTTAGGAGGACAAGTTCAGCATACCGAGTTTGCTGATTAAGAAGTTAAATCTCCTTTCATCAAGGGCTTTTGTAAACAAGTCAGCAAGCTGGAAGTCTGTTGAAACAAAGTACATTTCAATAGTCCCTTTTTCAATAGTCCCTTATGTCGATGTGCTTAGTCTTTGAGTGCTGAACTGGATTTGCAGTTATGGCAATGGCACTCTTGGAGTCACATAGAATTGGAATTTTACCATACTCCAAACCATAATCTTTGAGTTGAGTTTTCATCCAGATCACTTGAGAGCAACAGCTAGCAGCAGCAACATATTCTGCTTCTGCTGTAGAAGTTGAGACACAGTTCTGTTTCTTGGATGTCCAACTCACCAACTTATCTCCAAGCAGTTGGCAGCTACCAGAAGTACTCTTTCTGTCATTCTTGCATCCTCCATAGTCTGAATCTGTATATGCTACAAGCTCGAAACCAGAGTTAAGAGGATACCAGAGACCCAAAAATTGAGTCCCTTTCAGATATTTAAAAATACGTTTGACAGCAGTTAAATGAGTTTCTGTTGGATTAGCCTGAAATCTGGCACAGAGACAGGTTGCAAACATTATATCAGGTCTGCTGGCAGTTAAGTACAAAAGTGACCCTATCATGCCTCTGTAGTGCTTGACATCTGTTGGTTCACCCTTAATATCTAAGTCAAGTTTAACTCTAGTGGCAATAGGAGTTTTCATAGGTTTTGAATCATTGAGCTTATATTTCTTCAACATGTCAGAGATGTACTTGGACTGACTTATGAAAGTCCCTCTGTCAGATTGTTTAACTTGTAAACCAAGGAAGAACAAAAGTTCTCCTATCATGCTCATTTTAAATTCACTTTTCATTAAACTCTCAAACTTGTCACAGTACTCTTGCCGTGTAGACCCGAAAATAATATCAACATATATTTGTACCAGAAGTATATCATTCTTATACCTCCCAAAGAATAGAGTTTTATCGACGGTACCTTTCTCGAAGTGATTGATCAACAAAAATTTGGACAAAGTTTCATACCAGGCTCTGGGAGCTTGCTTAATGTCGTAGAGAACTTTGTCTAACTTATAGACGTGGTCTGGAAACTCAGAACATTCAAAACCAGGTGGTTGCTGGACATAAACTTCCTCTTGTAGGTTGCCATTCATAAAGGCAGACTTGACGTCCATTTGGTAGACCTTGAAACCCTTATGAGCAGCATAGGCTAAAAAGATTCTGATGGATTCTAGCCTAGCCACAGGAGCAAAGGTTTCGTCATAATCAATGCCTTCTTCCTGTCTGTATCCCTTTGCAACCAGACGGGCTTTGTTTCTGATGATTATCCCATCTTCATCCTTTTTGTTTCTAAACACCCACTTGGTTCCAATGGCCGCTTTGCCTTTTAGGAGTGGAACCAAGGACCAGACTTTATTTCTTTCGAATTCCAGAAGCTCTTCTTGCATAGCTTCGATCCAATTTGGGTCCTCTAGGGCTTCAGAAACCTTCTTCGGCTCAATCATGCTTAAAAAGTTTACAAAGAAAGCTCCATTGATTGTGACCGATCTAGTCTTCACACCATCTTCAGCAGCACCAATAATCAGATGATGAGGGTGATCCTTTGTCCATCGCGTCATGGGAGCATGGACAATAGGTGGGGTTTGTGCTTCTGATGGGAAAAGACGAAGTTCAGCGTCAGAGCTCTGTAGGTTGGGACCAGGGCTCTGTGGCACACAGCTCTGAAGAGTGGCCTCATTGCTCTGAGAGTTATTAATAGGGCTTTGTGAAGATGGACTTTCAAATAAGGAGTTTCTGCCAATATTAGTCAGCAGAGGTGATGATGGCTCTTGTTCAGGTTCTCTCTCGCTCTGATGTGGTTCCTCATTTCTCTGAATCACCCCTATAGACAGAGAAGTAGATGGTGAAATATTTGAGGGGCCAGTAAGAGTTGTACCTGTCAGATTTTGTTTTGTTGAGTTCTGAGCTTGATATCCTCTGTTGATGTTATCAGAGGAATCATCATCATTGAAAAAGTCGTTGAACATAATATTTATATCTTCTTCCATTGTCTTTGAAGAACTTGTCTTCTTCTGCTCTGTATGTGTCCCCTCTGTTGATTTTCGATCAGAGAATCTTGATGTACTTTCATCAAAGGACACATTTACACTTTCTTGAATGACCCGACATCTGGAGTTGTAGACTCTGTAGGCTTTAGAGGTTAAGGAATAACCAATAAAGATTCCTTCGTCTGCTTTCTTATCAAACTTTCCCAGTTGATCTCTGTCATTCAATATGTAACATTTGCAGCCAAAAACAAGAAAGAATTTCACATTTGGTCTTCTGTTGTTGATGAGTTCATAAGGAGTCTTCTTAAATCTTTTCACTATTACAGCTCTGTTTTGGGTAAAACATGCTGTTGAGACTGCTTCTGCCCAGAAGTTCATTGGAAGGACAAAGCCAGCTAACATGGTTCTGGCGGCTTCTACCAGAGTTCTGTTCTTTCTCTCCACAACTCCATTTTGTTGTGGAGTTCTTGCTGCTGAGAAGTTTTGGGAAATACCTTCCTCTGTTAGGTAGGCATCAATTTTGGCATTCTTGAATTCTGTCCCATTATCACTTCTAAACTTCTGTACCTTCAGATCTAACAGAACCTGTATCCTTTTCAACAAACTTATCAGAATCTCTGGGACATCAGATTTTAATCTGATGAACTCAATCCAGGTATATCGAGAAAATTCATCAATTAAAACAAGAATATACTTCTTGCCCGACAGACTTTGCACAGAGATTGGACGACAAAGATCCACATGAAGCATATGCAAAGGTCTGGGACAACTATGATCACTCTTTGTTCTGTGTGAAGATCTTTTCATCTTACCCAGCTCACAAGCAGAACAGAGATGGTCTTTGTCAAACTTCAGAGAAGGAAGTCATTTTACTAACTTTAGTTTCACGAGCTTATCAAGATTTTGAAAGTTCAAATGGGCAAATCTTTTATGCCAGAGCCAGGCATCTTCATTTTTCAAAGACACTAACAGAGTTTCTCTGTTGTAGAGTTTTGGTTTGGTTTAAAATTCATCTTATAAAGATTGCCTTTTCTGTCGGCTCTTAAAAGGTCTTGACCAGACTCTGAAAGTAACAATGAACAATACTTTTTCCTGAAATTGAAGTCGAACCCGTGATCACAGAGTTGACTTATACTTAGAAGATTATGGTTTAATCCTTCAACATAAGCAACCTCATAAACTGAAACATCACCATTTACTAAGTACCATAACCCTTAATCTGTCCGCCATTGTCTCCTCCGAAGGTTACTGCACTTCCCATCTTGTTCTAAAAAGAAGTTAACAGCTCCTTATTCCCCGTCATGTGCCTGGAGCATCCAGAATCCCAATACCAGATCTGCACATGAGGTTTTTGCAAGACAGATTAATTCCTTTTAGGTACCCACTGCATAATGAGTCCTTTCTTGTTAGGCTTTGGTGGATTAACAGACTTTCCTTGGTATTTTTCATACTGAGATGGTGTGCCAGAGGTTTTCCTCTGTGTATTCTGAACAGTCTTAAGATTTTTCTTTTGAACCGACTTATTCAGAACACAACGGGGACCATTCAGATGGTTTTGCAATTTAAGTAACAGCTGAATGCAATTGCAGTTTATGGAGCATGACTGATGCACATTGTTTTTATTAGAAAGCTGTTTGAATGGTGCTTGATTTTGAAAGGTTTTAGGACCAGATGTCTTTGCATACAATCTGTCCTAATTTAGTTTCTTTGAAACAGACTCTGTTGACATGAAGTTCTTTGGATTTGACTCTTTTGACCAGACAGAATTTCCTCTTTGATTTACACCAGAATTTGGAATAGATCTGTTGTTTGCTATCCATTTTCCCTTCTGTTCTGGTGTGAACTTTACTGGTTTGAATACAAGAGGAACAATTGGGTTTACAGAAACACTTTTGTTTTTCACTCTCTTCTCCACTTCTACTGCATTAGAAGCAAGAATCTTGAAACCTCTGTTGTTAAACTTAGTTACCGGTATAAATCTTGATTGTTTCTTAAAGAAAGAAACATCCTCTTTTAGATTAATGGATCCCATCGGTATCTGCTTTAACTTGTGTAAGATTTTCTTTTGACCACAAAAGATTTGTTCATCTACTTCGGAGTCAGAGTCACAGTCAGAGGCTAGAAAGTCTCTGGTGGCTCTGTTGGAGGTATTAGGCTTGATAGGTATAACATAGATGTTTGGCTTAACAGTTCTGAACCTTCTCAACTTGGGTTTTAAGGAATCCAAAATAGCATTTTCTTCGATAACTTTCAACAAATCCTCTTCGAAAGATGTTCTTATAGATTAAGAGGTAGGAGAGAAGGATGGGGCTTCTGGATTTAGCTTGCTTTGTGGTATTTCAATAGAGGGCTCTGTCACAGAAGTAACAGACTTCTGTCCTAAGAATGAGTTGAAGTTAAAAATCTCTTTTGTATCCAAGTTCTTGACAGAGTTAGGAAGTATGATTTTAGCTCTTCCTTGATCAAGAATAAACTCTGAGGATGATTTTAAAACCTTCTTATGATCAGAGGAGTCATAGCTGACGTTCCTAAAGTTAAGATGCCTTGGTTTTGAGAAAGCATCTGAAATTTTGGTTCTTTTAAAAACAGCATTACCAGATATCACGTCCTCTTGGATTTTCCCAACACAAAAGGCAGAGGACAGAGATGTCTTCTTTCTTTCGTCATAGGGAGCAAGGTCAAAGAAACCAAGACCTTGCGTATCCATCTATGAATTTATCTTGATGTGCACATCTTGTGCATCCTAGTACTTTTTGATCTGAATTTCTTTTCTCTGTAGGGATTGATGCAGAACATCCCTCTCTCTTTGAAAATAATCAGTCAAAGCAACAGAGTTAAGTCTCTCTGTTTAGACTTTTTCATTTCTTCAGACTTCTTTTTCAAAGCATTTTCATATTCTTTAATCTTATCTGAAAACAGACTCTCTTTCCTTTTTTGCAAGATTTCTAGCACAGATTTTTCTTTGAAGATTTCTTCCTTTTCTTGTTCTAAGAGAGTTTTCTCTCTCTTGTAAAAGGACAGATCCTTCTGAGCTAGCTTTCTCAGCTCCTTTTCTTCAGAAAGTTTTTGTTTCAGAAGTTGAAATTCCTCATTCAGCATAGAAACGTGCATTTCTAACTCTGATTCAGACTTGGATTCAGATGAACATACCTTGGCACTGGGTCTGGTGGTCTCCAACGCTCTGTCGTCAGACTCTGTCGTGGTAAGAGCAAATGCATGAGCTAGATCTTCTTCTTCTGTTGTTCCCTTCGTTATCTCTGGTTCTCCGGTCATCCAGTCAACAGTATCTTCAAGAGTTTCATCATTCACAGCAACTCCACAGAAGTTGGCTTGTTCTGGTTCATCATCAGAAGATGAATCAGAAACCCAGTTCTCCATTTCAGCAACATAACTTCTCTCTCTGTAGTTGTACTTATATTTGTTCTTGTAATAGTCCTGGTCTTTTACCAGTTTGCCTCTACAATTCACTGAAAAGTGGCCAGGTTTGCCACATCTGAAGCAGCGTCCATCGTTCTGATTGATGGGTTGGGCAGCATCGGCCTTCTGTTGTGCTGGTGGATTTTCTCTTCTCTTTTGTGGTTGTCTCTACTCTGTAGTAACTCTGTTGTTACTATGTTCTGGTGCAGCATATCCTCTTCTGTCTTCCTTTCCATCTCTCTCAAATCTACCTCTTCTGTCAAACTTATTGCCAAATCTCTTGTTAAATTGTTGAGTTATTAGAGCAAGAGATTGAGCAAAAGCTTGAATCTCATCATCCTCTGATGAGCTTTCCTCTGTTTCACTTTCTGCAACCAAACTTTTCTTTCCTTTCTTTTTAACGGACTTTTCTTTCTTTTTCTCTCTGTTTGAACTTTCTCTGTTAGACCTTTCTATTGTGGTTTTCTTAGAATCTGAAACTAGGGCTATTGGACCTGTAATGGTGGATTTGCCTTTATGTTTGACAACATCCTTCTCTTGTGCGGCCAAAGTGCCGTACACATATGTTAGAGACCATGTATCTAAGTCCTGGTTAGCTTGTAAAGACATGGACAGATTTAACCATTCATCATTCAAACTTTTAAAAAACAGAACATTGTTATCTTCCTTCGACCTAACAACCCCACATTTTTTGCATTTGTTGATCAACACATTAAATCTGTTGTAGGTTTGTTGTAAGGTTTCCTCAGGAAGTGCTTTGAAATCGTTGTATTCATTTATACATTGGGTCCTTCTGTTCTTCTGGGTCTTGATACCACCCTCAAGTTGGTTAAGAAGTTGATCCCATATTTCCTTAGCAGTAACACATGAATCTAGTTCTTGAAATATTTCGTTTGGAATGGCCATTATCAGTAGTCTAACTGCTTTAAGATCATTTTCCATTTTTAGATTTTCCTCATCAGTAAAACCTGTGGTTTTAATCTCATAATGAGCTGGAATCTCAGCAGTAGTTCCTGTTGCGGGTACACGAGGAACAAAAACCATGGGTTGGAATGGTCCATCCATGACAGATCACATTAAGTCCTTATCCATACCATCGAAAAAGTTAACCATCCTGATCTTCCACTGAGCATATTCATCTCTCAGAAGAGTAGGAGGTTTTAAAGAACCAGCAGTATAGATAGCATTTATACCGTTGTTCGCCATTTTGAGAAAAACAGAGTACAGTTGTTGCAAAAAGAGTTTCAACAAGAAGATGAGTTTAAACAGTAACCAATGGAACAGTAACTTTTGAGAGAAACGTTTAAACTACACTAGAAAGCTTTAAACACAGTTATATGAGCTATGAAAGCTTGTTTAGACTAGGAAGCAGTAAAAACAGAGTATATAATGAAGCTTTTAAAGGCACACAGACACAATCAACAGCAGTGAGTCAACCTTGGTAGATTGGATCGTTTGGTTTAAGAAAACCAAAGATGCTCTGATACCAATTGTAGGTTCCCAGATTCACGTTGTATCACGTTAATGGTAAAGAAATAGACAGCGGAAGCATATTAAATAAAGCCATTAAAGTGAGTGATTGTGTAAACGATAAATGAACTGTGAGAATCAAATATAGAACAGTAAAATGATACCAAGATCAGATATAAAAGCTGCTCGTATATTGATAATGAATCACACCAAGAACATGTTCAAGTGTGTTCGGAAATCTCACAGGACAACAATATCGTACGGAAGTAGTGCTTGGGATTGTAGAAGTGTGTGCTTAAACAATTGTGGAAAACTATTCTTCCTAAAGCTTACTATTGTTTGGTCCACTACCTCACTATATATAGCCCTGAAAAAACGTGACAGTGTACTATTGTATCCTGGAATGACACGTGGAAAGTGTGTCTCCAATCTTTAGGCCATACGTGGAAAGTATGGACACGTGTCTAACACTTCGGATTTCCTACGAGACTTAGGCTGACAAAGGTCTTCACTTCACCAGAACTCTGTTGAAAGAGCTCTGTTGGTCTTCTGTTAAGTACTTGTTCTTCTGTTGGAAGTCTTCGACAGAGCTCTGTTGAACTCTGTTGGATCCGGCAAAGCTCTGTTGAGCTCTGTTGGTCTTCTTGATGAACTTCTTCCAAGTCTTCTGTCTGATCTATGTTGGTCTTCTGACTTGAACTATTTTCAATACTTTTACATAACAGATACTTGGGGCTAACAGAAGCTTATGCCTAATATTGGTCAAGCAGTTTCACACCTTGAATATTCAAAGGTCATTGGTTGTTTGATGTATGCCATGACCAGCACAAGTCCTGATATTGCTTTTGTTGTAGGAACGCTAAGTAGGTTTACTAGCAATCCTAGTACTCATCACTGGCAAGCTGTAAGGCGGGTGTTGAGTATTTGAAGAAAACCATGGATTATGGTTTGACTTATGTAGGGTTTCCTTCTGTGATTGAAGGGTATACTGATGCTAGTTGGATTTCAAACATGGAGGACCACTCCTCAACAAGTGGTTGGGTTTTTCTTCTTGGAGGAGGTGCAATCTCCTGGGCATCCAAGAAGCAAACTTGTATCACAAAGTCAACTATGGAATCAGAATTTGTAGCCCTTGGAGCTGCTGGGAACGAAGCAGAATTGGTAAGGAATTTGATTTACGAGATTCCTTTGTGGCCAAAACCGATTTCACCCATTTCTATACACTGTGACAGTTCTGCCACTTTGGGCAAGGCCTATAGTCAAGTGTATAATGGAAAGTCACGACATTTGGGTGTTAGACATAGTATGGTACATGAGCTCATAACTCATGGTATTATTTCTGTTGATTGGGTTCGATCTCAACATAATTAAGCTGATCACTTGACGAAGGGGTTAGCTAGAGACTTGGTAGCAAAGTCGGTGATAGGGATGGGTTTAAAGCCCACTTGATATCTCTATGGATAAGATACGCAATTCCCTTCTAATACGATGTTAGAAGCTGAATTCAATGTGGAAAGCTTATTTATGGAGATTGAAGTGCATTTGTATTACATCATCCCAAGGCATGTGCTTAAACCTGTAAAGTTAAGGTAGGTTGAATTAAGTTCTTAATAGTTCTTTTGAAAAAGTGTATTTACAGGTGCATGATTTAAAAGGACTACCTATATGAGTGTGAAGTGTTGCCGCTTCAGAAGGCTTTGGGCTAGGCTTTTTATGCACTCATGAATGGATAGGACACATGGCGGTAATAGTGTCAAGTATGAAACATTAGAATTTGTGTAAACTTGTGTGTATAGTATCTTCAGTTACTCAAATGAGTTGATGGGTTCAATCCTTAGGACACCCAGATTCTCGAGTATTTGAAATGTGTATTATACTAATATGAAAAATCAATCTTCAAGACATTTTCACATTTATGCATGAGTTTGGTTTTGCGTTTGCTTTTAGTTAATTAACGATTACACTAAAATGGGGGAGGAATGTTGGTGATTTTAGTGTCATCAATATATTTTAGTGTAGTCATATTTAATATCGAGACAGGCTGAGTTTATTTTACATTCCGAGTCTGGAGGTGCGGGGTGCACACTCGGATAGTTAAATGTGGACTCCGGAAATCGGGGGTCCGGGGGCAGCGCCCCTGGGGACGGGGTTCCAAAAACGAATTGTTATGGCCAAAAACAGTTTTCCCGCCAAAAGCGGGTTTCCCGCCAGAAACAGTTTTCCCGCCAAAACTCGTTTCCCGCCAAAACCGTTTTCCCGTCAAAAATTTTCCCGCCAAAAAAATTTCTATAAATATTCGATTTGTCGGAATATTGAAAAGGAGAACGAAGGTAGAAAACGATTTCTTCTCTGCAACTCTCTGTCTCTGAAAAACGCAATCCATCGCAAGGTATTCTGTGTTTGTGGATTTGGATTAGGCTTGTAATCCGAATCTGATTTCTTGGATTATCCCACTTCTGAATTCGTTTAACCCCAAGCAATAGGGACGAATCCCAGGTTTCGGAAAGTGATTCAATCACGATCCTAGAAATTATCCAAGTATTATTGTTATTCTGTAATCCCTAAAACTAACAGATTCATCATGGGAAAGTTCTTCAGCGCTCTTGGAAAGGTTTTCAGCGCTCTTCTCCCCCTCTTTTTCATGACGAGTGGGGGAGAAATGCGATGATTCAGCAGGTTGTGTTGTTTCCCTGCATGCTTGGCCAGGGATCCCCACACAGATTTCAATCGCTGATAATCTGTTTTCTATACCAGAAATACCAGGATTGATCTTCACGAGTTCAGCACGATCCGCCGTAGTAGAAGATGGAGGTGCAGGGGCAGGTGCAGGGGAAGGGGCGGTCGTGTTGGTCAGGATCTGCTGCAACAATGTCTGAATAGAATTGATGTCATTCTTCATCGTATTGACATCGGTCTTCACAGAACTCATGTCAGTTTTTATTGAACTGACATCAGCCTTTACAGCAGACATATCACCTTCGAGTGTGCCAACCGATGTCTTCAGCGTTGTGACTTTGTTGGACATGGTGTCAACTGATTTCCTGATGTCGAGGTAGTCTGTGTAGATATGAAAGAGAACTTTGGCTAAGTCAGTGAGTGATTTATCAACCTTCTCCAAGTCAGCTTTGGATGCATTCTTTTCGACGACAGTTGTCAGCTTTGTAAGATTCTCTCCAGCGTTTGTTACATCTGAACAGTTGTCGGAAAGAGTAGTAGTGAGACCTGTCAGCTTCGTCGCTATAGTCTTCAGAGAAGCATTGATGTCTCCCAAATTAGGACCTGTAACATATAAGAACTTGTGAAAAGAGGAAAGCTCAGAAGTTTGGGGTTCAGTAACAGTGTTTAGGGTTTGTTGTATACCTGCAGGAGGATTGATGAATTCATCAAAATCTCGGTGTCCTGAGAAAAGTTCCATATCGTCAGCGAGAGAACGTGAACGTATGGTCATCTCTGCAGGTCCTATGCCCATCACTCCTTGAAGAGTATTTTCTTTAGCTTCTGGAGGAATGACAGGTGCTTCAGTGATAACAGGAGTAGAGTCCAAATGAGTAGAGGGAGAAGCGAAGGATAAGAATGGAGGTTGGGTGCGGAGTTCAGCGTTGGATTCGCTGAGAATCGCTTCGTCAGTCTTTTGAGAGACTGAAGGAGGTTGGGTAGATTCCAAGTTTGTAACCTCCGCGTTTAGAGACGCTGAATTTGGGATAGAGTGGGTGGCTTGTTCAGCTGTGGCAGAGCGTACCACTGAACTTTCCTTCAGCCCATCAAGAGGAGCTGAGGAGTCTTTAGCAATAGATTTCTGGGGTTGCTCCTTGGTTTTCTTAGTTCTTTTGGAACCAAGTTGGGTTTCAGAGCGTTTCCTTTTTACAGAAGGAATAGAGGTTGCAGCTGGGGTATCAGCGGTGGGTTTGTCCGTTGAAGGAGCTGCAGAAGTAGAAGAAGTAGGGTTTAGAAGAGTTAAAAGAGTAGAAAGACGTACCTCGTTTTCCACCGGTTTGAAGTCGAGTACCTTAGGGCCAACCTGAGAGAGTTTCAGGTCACCCTCTGTTAGGTAGCTGTCCTTCAGGCCTTTTTGGAATACAACGCTGATGAACCGAGGATATGGAACCCATGGAGATCTGTCAGCGACGGAGTCCACTCTGAGTACCAGGTCATAATAGATAATCGATGCCCAGTCTATATGTAGACCTTTCGGAAATGCATATCCCATTGCTTGCTGAGGCTGAGCGGCTTGGTCAGAAGAGCCGGACTTGGCAGTCATGCAGCTGATTAGATGAGCGAAGATGAAATTCATCTCGCTGGGCATTTTAGATTTCTTGATAAGGGTCAGCTTATTCTCGGGCTTCTTGTCCCTCCCAGTTTCCCATACATAGCCCATTGCATCGAAAATGCAATGATGGCTTCCCTGTCTGAGTTTTTCTTGTGGTCATGGAGGGGAACGAAGGGTTTTTCTTTGGTTGCGATGGGAAGGCTGAGGGCTTTGCGAATGATGGCAGGGGTAATCTTCATTGTGCCATAGTCAGTGTCGCAGAGGATGCAGTCAATTGATTTTGAGGGGTCTTTAGCTGATGGTAGCTGAGAGTGTCTGGCAGAGTACCAGAATTGGGATAGCAAAAGCTGATGTGCAGGAGGTGTTATTGTCAGGGCTGTGGAGATGGAACAGTTCTTCAGGAATTTCACAGCATCATCTAGATGTGTGACTTGCTTTCGAGGAGGAAACTCGAGAAGAGCATAGTGGTTATTTACCTTGGTCTAATCCAGTTTGCCAAGAGAGAACTTGACCTGAGAAGCCTTGAGGATTTCCACTTCCTCAGCAGTATTATCAGCAGCAGTATTCTCAGCGTTGGTGTTCTTGGAAATGTCAGAGGATGCCATTTTATGTATTATCAGTTCAACCAAAGATTAACAAATAAGAATAATCTTAATGTGGAAAGATTTTTCCAGTAAGAAGGTTCGAATTTTGTCCATTTCATTCAGACATAAATGTCTTAATGAAGATTAGGGTTTTTCTTGTTTTTGAAAAACGAAATGCAAACCCAAAAAAAAATTGTTTTCTAGTTTCCTTTGAAGAATGGGATTCTGGAAAAACGTATGAAGAACAAGTTTAAGATTTTGCGTTTTAAACTTGAAGATTTTGCGTTTTAAACTTGAAGAACAACCATGAAAGGTTGTGTTCATAAAACCAAGAAAGAAATGATTTCATTTTTAAAAGTTCTTTTGTTTGATCTTGTGAAAACAAAGAGAAGATCATTCACAAGTGTGAAGAAACAGGTAAAATAAAAGAATTATTAACCTGGTTCGTTGAAGAAGATGAAGTTCTTGAAAAATTCGAGAGCACAAATGCAACAATAAATTCTTTTTCATAGCTTGGAAAAGAAGTTCGCGTAAAAAAAAATATGAACCCATAATGAGTTTATATAGAGATTAGAGAGAGAGAAAATCTTGAGCGGGAAAAGATTTTCATCATGACACGGACACGTTTTTTCATTTGATTGGCGAGTAAACGAAACGTGCAAACGTGTGTCAGAAAGAAGAACGTGCCAGGGCTTATCCATTGTAATGACGTCACAACTGTCCTTTCATATTCTTGGATGTCTCTGAGGTTTTGAAAACTCAGGGACACTTTTGAAAACATGAAGCACTAAATAGAAATATCAGTGTTGGTTTTAGAAATTTTAAAGTATCGCTGATAAGGAAGAGATATTCAGCGATGTAATTTATTTTGAAATCTTGCATTTTCATGCGTTTTGTCAGAGAGAGAAAACATACCTTGATATCAGCGAATCAAGTGTATTCAGAGAGAAGATGATAGAATGGGTTATATAAGTTGGTTTTATCCTGTTGCTGATCAAATGTGAACCGCTGAAGATTTTATTCCTCAAAGTTCAGCATTCCAAGCTCGCTGATGAGAAAGTTGAACCTTGTCTCATCAAGAGGTTTGGTGAATAGATGAGCTAACTGATAATCAGTTGGGATAAAGTGAAGTTCTATATCACCATTCATCACATGATCTCTGATAAAGTGATACCTGATTTCGATGTGTTTTGTCTTTGAGTGTAGCACTGGATTATTTTCTATAGCGATGGCACTTGTGCTGTCGCAATAGATTGGAATATTTGAGAGCTGAAGGTTATAGTCCAGTAGTTGATTTCTCATCCACAAGACCTGAGAACAACAGCTTCCAGCGGCTACATACTCTGCTTCAGCTGTGGAGGTGGACACCGAGTTTTGCTTTTTACTTGTCCAACTTACTAGCTTTCCACCCAGGAGCTGACATCCTCCTGTGGTGCTTTTCCTATCCATTTTGCAACCTGCAAAATTACTATCTGAATAGGCGATTAGATCGAATCCTGAGTCTTTGGGATACCAAAGACCTAGATTTGCTGTACCCTTAAGGTATCGAAAAATTCGCTTTACAGCTTTCATATGAGATATCTTAGGTTCGGCTTGATATCGTGCACACAAACATGTTGCATACATAATATCGGGTCGGCTAGCTGTAAGATACAAAAGAGAGCCGATCATCCCACGGTACAGCATGACATTAACAGGAATACCCTTAGTATCCTTATCAAGTGTCAGCGGTGGTGCCATAGGGGTTTTCATAGCTGAACTTTCAGTTAAGTCGAATTTCTTCAGCATATCTTTAACATACTTTCCCTGATTAACACTTGTAGCATTTGTCATTTACTATCTAAAGATCAATACATGGATGACTTGTGCACTCTAGATTTTCTCTCTACATATCATTGCTAGATTCTGGGTTTTACATTTGGTATCAGAGCTAAACAGAAAATTCAAGTAGATCAAAGACCAAATTGAAGATTTTTTACACTGAAGCTGAAGATTTCGGATCCTTCATTGATCACTGTTCATGATGATTTCTAACCCTTCCTCGATTACTGTTCATCAAGAATCATCATTTTTTTTTTCATTTTTTGATCTTTTGGACTGATTTTTGACATCATTGAACTCGTTTTTCGTCCCTGATCATCTTTAATTCTTGGATTTCTACCAAATTCCACAAGAATCACATCGATTTTGATCATTTTATAAACTTTTGTTCGAAAACTTGTTCTTACTGTTTTTGGATCAAAAGTCGATTAATTTGATCGATTTAGGATTTGAAATCAACTAAGAAAGTGTGTGGATTCAAATTTCGAACAAATCTGTGCAAATTTCATAACAATTGATCAAGAATTGAAAAAGTTATGGCTGAATCTGGGATTTTCGAGTTCGAAGTGAAGGTTTCGAATTGTTCTTGATGGTTTCGGATCATTCATAGATGGTTTCGGATCCTTCTTCAATTACTGTTGGTTTCGAATCATTCATCATTTAAGTTTTGGTTTTGGATCCTTCTTTGCTTACTGTTCATCATGATTTCGAACCCTTAAGGATACGAAACCAAGGATTTCGAACCCTTCTTGGTCCGAATCCATTGATTTCGAATCCTTCTTGATCCGAATTCGTGTTGATTAAAAAAAAAATTATTCCCAAATTTTTTCTATAGTGTTTTTCATACACTCTAAGAGCTTTTCAAGAATTTTTTTTATATAATTTGTTTTTCAATAGTGTATTTTATACACTTTCTGCTTGTTTTTCTGAAAGATCAACATCTAGCAATACCAAGGAGAGAAATGAGTTTGAAGCAAACTATTATTAAATCTAGTGGTGAAGATTTGAAGCAATTTTATGTTAAATCAAATAATGAAATTTTGCAACAAGTTCTTATAACAGAAATACTTCCAACTCCACAATTTTTTGTTAAATCAGATAGTGAAGGTTTGAAGCAAACTTTTGTTAAACATAATACTTCAAATCCTTCATTTCCTGTTTTAAATAAAGCATTGGAGGAAGAAAATGTTGATCTAAAGAGACAAGATTTAGACATTTCTTCTTCAAATGCTAAACTTACTAAAAGAATTATTGATCTTGAAGTATATATTGCAGGTCTTGAAACAATGAAAGACAACTCAAGTCTGCACGATCCAATCAAGAAACTTCAAGAGAAAGTAACAACTCTTCAAAATGAAAATGCTGATATGAAGAGTAGAGAAATCGAGAGAGAAAAGGGGAACTCATATCTACAAAATCAAATAAAAAGAGTTCAAGAGAAAAGAACAACGTTGGAAAGTGAAAACGTTGAATTGAAGAAGAAGCTTTCTGAACGTGAAATAGAGTCTTCTTCTTCAAAGAAAGTTCTTAAAGAAAAGGACGCATTTGAACTGAGTAGTATAAAACTTTCAAAACAAGTTTCTGATTTTGAGAAAGTTTTATTTTTTGAAAAAGAGAAGGTTGAGAAAGAAAGAGCTAAATTTGAAACTGAACGAAAATCTGTTGAGATTAAAAGTTCTGAGCTTTCCGTGAAAATCTCTGAATTGGAAAATGTTTTGGAAAAGGAAAGAAAAGCTTTTGCGGAAAAGAAAAATCTCTTTGAAAAGGAAAGTAAAACCCTTAAAAAGAAAAATATGGAAATTTTCAAAGAGATTACTGATAAAAGAAAGTTTCTGGAAAAAGATTTTGAATCGGAACGCGAATATTTTGAAGATGCGATTCTTAATCTTACCAAAAGATTATCTAGTTTAGCAGCTGATATTATGAAGGATCAATTGATCAAATCTGATCTCCAAAAGAAATTTGATCTAATTTCTAAAGAAAAAATTGTTTTGATAAATAAAGTCGAAGAACTTGAAGACGTCATTTTTAAATTTGATGTCTCAAAGCAGGCCAGTCATGATACTATCTTTCAGACTCCATTTGTTAAATCAAATGATTCTGAATACTCTTTTAAAACTTCTTCAAGTTCAAGCTTTAAAAACATTCATTCTAAACAATTTAATAGATCAACTGATTTCTCAAAAGATCAGATTCGTTCAACAAATATCTTCTATAATCCTCTGCTTGATAAATCAGATAACAAATCAAAAGTGTCTAAAGTTAATACTTCCAAACCTGAAGAAGTTCCAGTCTTCAAAAAGGTGAAGATGGAATGGAGAGTCAAAGGCACAACGATTCCAAAGAAAGATGTACCAAAATCATCTGCTTCCACATCAAATGCCAAGAAGAACAATGCGCCAAAAGGTAATTCTTCTGCTAAACCTAATCCTATTCATTCTGTAAATCATCTGGTTAGGTTGGCACATAAGAAAATTTGTTGTTCTTATTGTGGGTCAAATGATTTTGTGCATAAAGATTATACTTCTTATTGGTACGGTACTTACAGTATTCCTTTTAAGAAATCTAAACCCAACACACTAGGACCCAAGTGCCGTTGGGTACCAAAATCTGCTTAATCTGTTTTGCAGGTTCATCATGTGTTGTGCTGATTTGGAAATATATATACCACACACATGACTGAAAATAGAAGAGAAGCGGTGAATTTTTTTAAGAAGAGTATTTGTACCATTAAGGGGGAGCAAAGATAATGGTTTCTAAACACATCAGTTTAGAACCCGGATTTCAACGTCTTTGGTTTCTGAATACATCAGTTCAGGACCCGTGCTTCAACATTTTTGGCTTTTGAACATATCAGTTCAAAACCCGTGCTTCAACGACTATGGCTTCTGAACAATTCAGTTCAGGACCCGTACTTCAAAGACTAAGACTTCTAAACAAATCCGTTTAGATCTCATACTACTCAGGTGATATCCTTAACTGTTACATATTTCTGTTTCAAGGAACAAGTGGTGAAGGGTAACAATGCATTATGTTTTACTTCTACTGCTTTGAAAGTTTGAACCTTCACAATTTAATTCAATGAAGTGAAATTTTTCAATTTTCATTCAATGAATGAAATGTGTGTCAAATGTGACTTTACAATTGTTTTTGTATTATCTGAGTTACATTTGTTTCAACTTTCACTTCTGAAATAAATCGAAAGGTCAGCAAAACATGAATGAAATTATGTTGAATGCTCAAAATTATAGAATTCTGCACTTATATAGAATATAATGCTCAAAAAGCCTAAATGTCTGAGTGATGGATGGAAACGAAAATATGGGGGAAGCATTATGTTTTTAGAACCAAGTGATTGAGATGCATCAAGTAAACAAATAACTATCATTTAGTTTGAAAGTTTGTACCTGTGGCCTTTATGGTTTGGGAGAGTAAGTCCTAAGGGGTGCTCGACACCTAGTCCCTAAGATCAACAGCTCTGGGATCGGCTGACCCAAATCCTGCTATAGAACCGGATAGAAAGCCATGTTCTACTGGTACAAATGGGTTTAAGATATATCGATGTAGCCATTCTGGTTTGGGAAATTAAGTTCTAAGGGGTGTTCGACACCTAGCACCTAAGGCCAACTGGTCTGGGATTTGCTAACCCAAATCCTGCTATAGAACCAGATAGAAAGTCATGTTTAACGGTGTATCTTATTCTTACCAAACTTTTTGATCAAAAGATACCAATGAGCACAATATCAAAAGATGCCAATGAGCACAATATCAAAAGAAGCCAATGTGCACAAAATCAAAAGATGCCAATGTGCACAAAATCAAAAGATGCCAATGAACACACATCTCTTGAAACTTGGGGAAAATACAAAGTCGCGATAAACCCGTAAATTTGTGAAAATCCTGATTTTGGACAAATAGTGTGTGTAGAGCATTGTATTCTTATATGTTTTAGAATTGCATATGCTTGTTGCTAATCATATTTCGCATGCTAGCACACCAAATAGATTTAATAAAGGGGTTGAAACTGAACAATTTTAACTTGATATGCAATGATGTCTTGTTTTTTGAATCCAAACACATGCATTTGATTTCATTTGATTGAAAAATTTGGTATACTTCATTAAGTTAGATTTCTTTAGTAAAGTTCTCAAATGATCAAATGTTAGTAGTTATAAAATGTAGTTCAATGAATTTTATATTCCTTGTTAAATTTTTTCATTAATGCACTGTATTTGAAATGAATATTTTTAATGAAATATATGCATACTTTCAGGGGGAGAAAACAAATTGCTCCAGAATTCTTATTTTGAGGGGGAGCAAGGTTATTCATTAAGGAGGAGATTGTTAGTGATACTCAGAAACGCGACTGAAATTGAAAAAGGTTTTTCATGATCATGATGCTCACTTTCATCAAAAAATGGGAGAAATGTTTAATTCAATTTCATGTCGAAGACAATTCAAGGTCAAAGAGATGAAGATAGTTTTGAAGAAGATTGACTTTACATTGTGAAAGACAAAGATGTTTTCGAATCACTCATATATGGATTCGGATTGCTCAAAGTTGAAGTTTTCGGATCAGGTGAAGTCTGAAATGTTGCTGAATTTGGTTATCTTAGTTCTGAGCGTTTCGGAATGTGCTTACATCTAAAATTTCAACAATATAGTCGATTTCGCATCCTACTATCCTTCTGATTCAAATTAGTATGGTTTCGCACTTGCCTTGGTACGAATCCTGATGGTTTCATATCCTTATTGATACGACTTTCATGGTTTCGTATCCAACTTGATCCGACATCCGTTGGTTTCGCATCGGCCTTGATCCGAATGCATATGGTTTCACATGCTTCATGATACGAATCCCATGGTTTCGAACACTTATTGATTCGAATCCCATGGTTTCGCACCCAACTTGATACAAAACGGATGGTTTTGCACCATCTTGCATTCGAATCCTTATGGTTTCGCATCCTTCTTACATCCGAATTGTTGGCTTCTGATCTGTCTACATCCAAATTGATGGTTTTGGATCTTTAAAGTTAATATGAGAACTAAGGTTCTTGCATCAAGAAGGATACGAGAAGTTACTGTTTGTCAAAGACTGATAAAGATGCAAAGATCTGTTTTCATGTACAAGACTTGAAGATGGTTTGATAAAGTGTCTGTTTGAGAAGATTGACTTTACAAAGAGCTGAAGACTGCTGTCATATTTTTTAAATCTTGAATCCAATGGGGGAGATTGTTAGAGCATTATTGTATTCAAGATTTACTGTAAAGTCAATGTACTGTATTAGTTCGTAATGCCTTTATACCTTGTATGTTATGGATATAAATATGCATGTCTAGTTCTTAGTTATACATGAATCTAGAACTCTTGTAACACTTGTAGCATTTGTCATTTACTCTCTAAAGATCAATACATGGATGACTTGTGCACTCTAGATTTTCTCTCTACATATTATTGCTAGATTCTGGGTTTTACATGATCCCACATACCCTTTGTTGTCTTCTTGTAGCTGTCTATGGCTGTGTAGATCGTGTTAGGTAGATCCTGAACAAGGTATCTCTTAGCATGCTTTTCTCCCTCTATCATGCCTCTTTCGTCGGCAGTCATTTCAGAGAGTGTCTTTTCCTCGGTACGGGCTTGGCCATTTGCTTCAGTTGCTGGTACTGTCTTCATGGGTGTAGGAATTGGCCCGTCATCTAGAGTTCGGCAGATAAAATCGAAGTTATCCTTTGACTCAATTAAGCTTAGGAATCTATCCCACCACTGGCTGTACTCACCTTGGTAGAGGCAAGGTGGTTTGGAGTCGGTGCCGATAGCGAGAGCGTCGCGTGAAGACATCTTGCGTTGCACTAACGTGATCGTCAGACGATTGATTTGATTCAAAGTGATAACATGATTCAAGGCACTAAGAGTGATATCCTAACGCAGGTTCTAAGAGTGGATTATACTAAATCAGGTAAGAAATCAACTAAGCATAACTTACCGGATAGGAATCCAGATGAAAAATATATGATCTGGAGGTGTCCGGATCAGATTGTCAAAAAGCAGGTAAATTTGCAAAGGTTACCGGATGAGTTTGAGTTACCAGATAACTAAGGTTACCAGATGAAACAAACTTACCGGATGAAGTAGTAATAAGCAAAAACGAACTTACCTGGTGGAAGAACTTACCGGATGATGAGGACTGACCGGGTGTCGAAGTAAGTTACCGGATGTGCGTGCTTACCGGATGAATCAGCTGAATCACAAGACTTACCGACAACAAAATAAGACAATAAACTATCTTACCGGGTGAGATGACTTACCGGATGAAAAGAGTGCTTACCGTATGAAAACAAATAACACACTTACCGGATGAGGGTACTTACCAGATGAAAAGTAGTTACCGGATGTACTTACCGGGAACTTGTCCGGAAAGGATTGTAAATACCAGTAAGTGATAAGTTACCCGGTAACTTGGAGTTAGCCGGTAACAAGTGAAGGGATTTGAATCGTACCCGGTAACTAATTGATGAACCCGGTAACCACGGCTGAGGTACCCGGTAACTGCGGCTATGGTTTCCAGAACGATTGGAAATCGATTAGGGTTGCTCAAAAACATTCCTGAAAGGTTAGGAACTCGACCAAACACAATAATAACAATACCCAAATCGAATTAGAAGCAAAACAACAAGTTTTTGATGGTAAAAATTCGATTTTTGCAAGAACACAAACCAAAAACTTGAACCTTTGATTTTGCTTAAAAACCACTAAGATGGTCGAATTAGACTTTGAAAACTTGCAGATTTGTTTATAATGATGATGCTAACGAAATGTGATGAATGAAAACAATCAATTTTCACAGAATCAAAGAATGGGTTTTAATGCCAAGAACAAGTCGAATGTTTCCAGAAAACTTACCAGAAATCAAGAAAATCGCTTTGAATCGATTCGTCCGTTTGTTTTGATACCAATTGTGAGTTCCAGATTCGTGCAACGAACAATAGAAATCAATAGATAATAAACAGGTATTATGATTTCAACTGGTCATCCAATTTACTTTCAATATAAGAGAGAATTGCAATAAGTTCAAGAAAGTGTAATTAGACAACTAGCTTAATTCTAAGCTAAATAACACATTATATATGCTGGGCCCATGGCATATAAGCCCATGGCCCATTTACACAAATAAGCCTCAAGAATGATTAAGTAACAATTCAACCCATGAACTTCTATTCAACCAGATTTGACCCTAACAATGTGAAACTTGTCTTCAGGGATCATAAGTAAACAACTAAAACTATCAGCAATCATCAGTAAGACTAAATAGGCTCAGGGCTTGCTGATGAAAAGTGTTCGCTGAATGTGTAATTTACAGAACGTGAGTTTCTTATCAGCGGTACTGTTAGGTCTAAATATGTCTTCAAGATTTAATATTCAGTCAAAGTCAAAGTCATTGTATTAAGTCAATGTAAGAAAGTCAAAGTTAGCTAATTACCTTAGTTAGTCTTAGGTATATAAGGCTTTGTTAAGCTTGTGACTAGAGTAATCTTGTAAGCAATAGTGCATAACTCACATCTTGTATCAGAGAGCAAAACCCTAATACGGTTTACATTTTCTCTCTCTACTCTCTCTCTCTAGAATTCTTGTGGATTTCATGTTGCTTGATTGATTTGGGACTAACAATTGGTATCAGAGCAAGTTAATGAAGATCTACTGAAAGATTTGCAGGATTTGATATCAAAATTGTTAGTTTTTTGAGGAAAATCGATTGATTTTCTTGATTTTTTCAAGAAAATCTTTTTTTTCTCAAATTCTTGCAATTTTGAGTTTAATTTGTCTGAAGTTTAAGTTCTTGTTGTTAGAAATCTCATTTGCAAGACTTCTTCTTCTTGAATCAAGGGCTATTTTCAAGATTTTGAGGATCAATTTGAAGAAATTTGAGTTTTCTATTCGGTTTGATCGTATCGTCTAGTTGATCATTCAGATTTTAAATCAGTGGTTTTCAGTGAAATTATTTTACATGTTCATGTTAGAAACTGATTTTCTAACATAACTGTAAAATTTGGTGGTTTAATTCGAAGTTTTGATTGGGTTATTGATGAAATTTTAATTTTGAACATACTTTGTTCTTGATCTCATACTTTGCGCCAGATCTTAACTTTGCGCCAGTTCATCTGGAGTAACTCATCTGATTTTGCACCAATTGCTGGAATATTACATCTGATTTGAGTTAATTGTTGGAATATTCATTGAAACTTTGCGCCACATTATTGCTGGAGAGAATTATTGTATTTTGCGCCAATCACAATTGAAGCAAACCTCCAGTTTGCCCAACCTTTAATCAAGAAAACCTCACTTTGCGCCACCCTCATCTCACGCAAACCTCACTTTGCGCCACCCTCATCTCACGTAATCCTCCTCTTAGCGCTAACCATTACTAGAGTATATCTCACTTTGCGCCACCAACTAATCAACATTTGATTGTGTGTGTGGTTAAGCTAACTCAAAGAACTCGCAACCTTCTTCCATAAAGCTCACCGGAGTTTTTGCCGGAAAACGTTTTTTGCCGGAAAAAGTGGGTCTTCGAAAATCGTAGTGTGATCGAGATTTGCTCGTTGCATTTGATTGGTATTCGAATAACGATCTCAACGCAACAAAAATCAGCGATTTTCGTCGAGAAATGAAGAAGATATCAACGTTTAAAGTTTTCGTTCGGTTTTTATCGAAAACTTTCGGTTGCTTCGTTTGAGAGTTTGAAAGCGTGTTTTGAGTTCTAATCAGTTAAGGGAGCTTAAGGGATCATAAACGAACAGTTTTGGTTGAAAAATTTGATTCCATATCGACTTTTGCAGATTGGATTTCAATGAAGATGATGATGAATAGTAAACTAACGGGGTTTCTTTAGTTTCGTTAGTTTTGTGACATTTTTTATCCTTTTTCCGTTAGTCGTTAGTTTTGTTACAATTTTAGTCCTTGTAGTTTAGAGTTTAGAATTTTACTTTTTTAGTCCCTTGAGTATTTTTTTTGTTTTTTTTGTCATTTTTAGTCTATGTTTTTGTTGAGTCTTAGTATTTTTCACTTTTAGTCCCTTAATTTTTACCTGCTTTTACTCATAACTGATAAATTTTTCTTGTATTTTGCAGGTTTGACGATTAAAGTCCAACATATCCGCGTAAACTTTTCAGAATTAATTTTTGGAAGACAAATTTCTAATTTGTTTTTCAGATTTTTTTTTTGAAAATTTTTCTGACTTTAATTGCGTTTTTCTTCTTCTTCAACTAAATAATAATTGTTCGATTTTTCAGTAGATTTTTTCATTATAAAGATCTTTTCATTGTCAAGCGAACATGAACCTACCACCAGTGCTGATCAAAGAATCTGATTTTGAACAATCGAGAGTTTCGTTCATCGAATTTATTGCGAGTAGAGAAAATGGAGAGAATATGATAAAATCATTCTCCGAAGGTCCAATGAGATACAATATAAGGGAAAATGATTTTACAGAAGAAGAGATTAAAAGATTGAAAGCTGACAAGGAAGCTTCGTCCAACTTGATTCTTGCACTTCCAAAACACGTTTACAAAAGTATTGACTGTTTCAAACACAACCCAATGCTTATGTGAAACGAGTTATCTAAGCGAATGCATGGATCTGAAGTTGCATTTAAAAAGAGAAAGGAAGAAGAAAAGAAAGTTGCAAAGGAGGATAAGGAACAGAACTTGTCAGAAGCTGAAAATGAAGATCTTAAGGAAAAGGTTATTGAGCTTACAAAGAAGCTGTCAGACATGGAAAAGTTGCTAAAAGAGGAAAGAGAAAAGTTCAGAAAAGAAAGAACCGATCGTTCGAATGACAAAAAGTGTTATGGAAAGCAAATTCTCTCCCTTTCTCAGAAAGTTTCTAAACTAGAAAAGATTTCAAATTCGGAGAAGAAAGAAAATGAAGAGAAGAAAGCCCTTGAACTCAGATGCATAAAACTTTCTAAACAAAATTCAGATTTTGAGAAAGTTTTATTTATTGAAAAAGAAAAATTGGAGAAGGAAAGGGTTGAGTATGAAGATACAAGGAAAAGCTTTGAAGCGAAGAATGTGAAATTGTCAAAGAAATTTTCTGAGCTTCAAAAGGAATTAGATATAGAAAGACATGAGCTAGAAAAGAAGAAGAAAGTAGACTTTCAGGCCAGGAGCGTTAAAGATGAATTTTCTGTTGAAAGGAAGATATTTCAGCAAGAAATACGTAAGCTGACAAGGAATTTGGCTGTGTTATCAACTGATATCATGTTAGAGAAGAGGGTTAAGTCTGATATTCAGAAGAAGCTTGATTTTGTGACCAAGGAACGGAATGACTTAGCTTACAAAATGAAGTCATTCAACAAATCCAAAATCTATTCAGAATGTCCGATTCGACCTTCTAATCTCTTCTATGATCACTCAGTGGGTAATTCTTCCAAGTATCAATATGCTGATCTTCCTCCATATAAGAAAGTCAACATGCAATGGAGAGTAAAAGGTACGACTCCTGAAAAAAATGTACCAAAATCATCTGATCCCAACAAGAACACTAACCTGAAAGGTAAATCTTTTGCTAAACCTGATTCATTATATTCCACAAACAATTTAATCGGGTTAGCACAAAAGAATATTTGCTGTTCTTTTTGTGGAACTAATGATTTTGTTAAAAATAATGATGTTCAATTTTGGTATGGCACTTATCATATTCCTTCTTATAGAGCTCCACTTAACAAGTCAGGACCCAAGACCCGTTGGGTACCAAGATCTACTTAATCTGTTTTTGCAGATTTAGAAGCAAAGCGTCAAACTCTCGGAAGGAGATGTACCTGTGCATTCAAAGAGGATTTGGTTTCTGAATACATCAATTTAGGACCCGAGCTTCAATGTTTTTGGCTTTTGAACATATCAGTTCAAAACCCGTGCTTCAACGACTATGGATTCTGGACAAATCAGTTCAGGACCCGTACTTCAAAGACTAAGACTTCTAAACAAATCAGTTTAGAACTCATACTTCTCAGGTGATATCCTTAACTGTCACATCTTTCTGTTTCAAGAAACAAGTGATGAAAGGTAACATTGCATTATGTTTTATTTCTACTGCTTTGAATGTTTGAATCTTAACAAATTTAATTCAATGAGATGAAATTTTTCCATTTTCATTCAATGAATGAAATGTGTGTCAAGGGTGATTTTACAAGTGTTTTTGTATTATCTGAGTTACATTTGTTTCAACTTTCACTTCTGAAATAAATCGAAAGGTCAGCAAAACATGAATGAAATTATGCTGAATGCTCAAAATTATGGAAATATGAACTTATATAGAAAATAATGCTCAGAAAACCTAAATGTCAGAAAGATGGATGGAAACGAAAATATGGGTGAAGCACTATGTTTTTAGAACCAAGTGATTGAGATAGAAAGTTTCAATTAGTTTGAAAGTTTGTACCTGTGGCCTTTCTGGTTTGGGAGAGTAAGGCCTAAGGGGTGCTCGACACCTAGTCCCTAAGGCCAACTGGTCTGGGATCGGCTGACCCAAATCCTGCTATAGAACCAGATAGAAAGTCATGTTTTACTGGTACAAATGGGTTTAAGATATATCGATGTGGCCTTTCTGGTTTGGAAAGTTCTAAGAGGTGCTCGACACCTAGCACCTAAGGCCAACTGGTCTGGGAAAGCCATGTTTAACGTTGTATCTTATTCTTACTAAACTTTTTGATTAAAAGATGCCAATGTGCACAAAATCAAAAGATGCCAATGAGGACAAATCAAAAGATGCCAATGAGCACAAAATAAAAGATGCCAATGTGCACACATCTCTTGAAACTTGGGGAAAATACAAAGTCGCGATAAACCTGTAAATTTGGGAAAATCCTGATTTTGGACAAATAGTGTGAGTAGAGCAATGTATGAGAAACCAGTTTCTATTAGGTAATCATCAAATCATCCATTGATCTTGAACATAATAGAGATTTACATAGGAATTATGCACTTTCTCTCTCTAGAATGCTCTCACTTCTCTCTCTAGAATATTACTATTAAGATCACTAATGAATTGCTTTCTTTTCACTTTCTTAAGACTTGCTTAACATCTAAGCTAACTAATCCTATTTATACCTAGGATTACAAAGCATTAAATCAAATCTACTTTGACTTTTCAATTAAAGCTACTTTGACTTTGACTATCTTTGACTTTTACATAGTTTGACCATTACAAGACTTTAACAATAAATCTTGAATACAATAATGCTCTAACAATCTCCCCCTTTG
This sequence comes from Saussurea involucrata, assembly GCA_033807775.1. Classification (NCBI taxonomy): domain Eukaryota; kingdom Viridiplantae; phylum Streptophyta; class Magnoliopsida; order Asterales; family Asteraceae; genus Saussurea; species Saussurea involucrata. Next base: position 11,950,549 of record CM066326.1, read on the forward strand.
GATTCAAGATTTAAAAAATATGGCAGTAGTCTTCAGCTCTTGATCTTCAAAACTTTAACTTTGATCACTTTAAACTTTGAAGCTAAGATAATCTTCAAACATCTTTATCTTCATTAGTTCACGGCGAACTATATGCTTTGACATTCATTAAGAACTCAGCTTTGAAGAATCTTCAGTCAAACATGAAAAGTCTTTGTCTTTCTCTTTGAAAAATCAATCTTCTTCAATAAAATCTTCAACAGATTGTCTTCAAGTCTTGAACATGAAATTCCGATCTTTGTATAAAACCGTCAATTCGGAACAAGATGAATCAGAAACAATTAGAGTTTAGATCAGAAAGATGTGAAACCATCCGCAATGTTGAACTTTTAGGTGTAAGCGCATTCCGAGAACCACTCAGAACTAAGATAACCAAATTCGGTGTAAGCGCCTTCCGAGAACCACTCAGAACTAAGATAACCAAATTCAGCAACATTTGGACTTCACATGATCCTTCTTCCCCTGATCTTCAGTCTTTTTTCACGAATCTTTGACTTGAAAGCTCTTTGACATGAAATTGAATTAAACATTTCTCCCCCTTTTTCGATGAAAGTTAGCATCATTATCACCGAAAACCTTCTTCAATTTCAGTCGTGTCTCTTAGTATTACTAACAATCTCCTCCTTTGGATAACCTTGCTCCCCCTCAAAATAAGAATTCTGGAGCAATTTGTTTTCTCCCCCTGAAAGTATGCATATATTTCAATAACGCACAGTATTTGAAATTGTAGCAAAAACACATTGCACAAGGAAAGTAAAATTCATTGAATTTTATTTTATAACTACAAACATTTGATCATTTGAAAACTTTACAAAAGAAATTCAACTTAATGAAATTTAACAGATATTTCAATCAAATGAAATCAAATGCATGTGTTTCGAATCAAATACAAGTCATTGTATATCAAGTTAAAAATGTTCAGTTTCAACCCCTTTATTAAATCTATTTGGTGTGCTAGCATGCGAAATATGATTAGCATCAAGCGTATGCAATTCTAAAACATATAAGAATACTTTGCTCTACTCACACTATTTGTCCAAAATCAGGATTTTCACAAATTTACGGGTTTATCGCGACTTTGTATTTTCCCCAAGTTTCAAGAGATGTGTGCTCATTGGCATCTTTTGATTTTGTGCGCATTGGCATCTTTTGATTTTGTGCTCATTGGCATCCTTTGATTTTGTGCTCATTGGCATCCTTTGATTTTGTGCTCATTGGCATCTTTTGATCAAAAAGTTTAGTAAGAATAAGATACACCGTTAAACATTACTTTCTATCTGGTTCTATAGCAGGATTTGGGTTAGCAGATCCCAGACCAGTTGGCCTTAGGTGCTAGTTGACGAGCACCCCTTAGAACTTAATTTCCCAAACCAAAAAGGCCACATCGATATATCTTAAACCCATTTGTACCAGTAGAACATGGCTTTCTATCTGGTTCTATTGCAGGATTTGGGTCAGCCGATCCCAGACCAGTAGATCTTAGGGACTAGGTGTCGAGCACCCCTTAGGACTTACTCTCGCAAACCAGAAAGGCCACATGCACAAACTTTCAAACTAAATGATAGTGCAACAATTTTATCTCAATCACTTGGTTCTAAAATATAGTGTTTCTCCCATATTTTCATTTCCATCTATCATTCTGACGTATAGGCTTTTTGAGCATTATATTCTATATAAGTCCAGATTCACAAAACTTTGAGCATTCAGCATAATTTCATTCATGTTTTGCTGACCTTTCGATTTATTTCAGAGGTGAAAGTTGAAACAAATCTAACTCAGATAATACAAAAATACTTGTAAAATCATCTTTTAGCACACATTTATTTCATTGAATGAAAATTGAAAATTTTATCTCATTGAATTAAATTTGTAAAGATTCAAGTTTTCAAAGTGGTAGAAGCAAAATATAATCCAATGTTACCTTTTACCACGTTCCTTGAAACAGAAAGATGTAACAGTTAAAGATATCACCTGAGAAGTGTGAGTTCTAAACTGATTTGTTTAGAAGTCTTAGTCTTTGAAGTACGGGTCCTGAACTGATTTGTCCAGAAGCCATAGTCGTTGAAGCACGGGTTTTGTACTGATATGTTCAAAAGCCAATGACGTTGAAGCACGGGTTTTGAACTGATATGTTCAAAAGCCAATGACGTTGAAGCACGGGTTTTGAACTGATATGTTCAAAAGCCAATTCCTCTTTACTCCCCCTTAATGGTACAAGTAATCTTCTTCCGAGAGTTCAACGCTTTGCTTCTAAATCTGCAAAAACAGATTAAGTAGATTTTGGTACCCAACGTGTCTTCGGTCATGGCTTGTTAAGCGGAGCTCTATAGGAAGGAAAATGATAAGTACCATACCAATAATGAACACTCTCATTTTTAATAAAATCATTAGTACCACAATAAGAACAACAACAATTCTTTTGTGCTAACCTGATTAAATGATTTGCAGAATAGAATGAATCACGATTAGCAAAAGATTTAGCTTTCAGATTAGTTTTCTTGTTGGGAACAGAGGATTTAGGCTCACCTTTTTTAATAGACGTACCTTTTACTCTCCATTGCATGTTGACTTTCTTATATGAAGGAAGATCATCATATTGATACTTGGAAGAATTATCCACCGAGTGATCATAGAATAGATTAGAAGGACGAATCAGACATTCTGAATAGCATTTGGATTTGTTAAATGACTTCACTTTTTAAGATAAGTCATTCCGTTCCTTGGTCACCAAATCAAGCTTCTTCTGAATATTAGACTTGACCCTCTTCTCTTTCATGATGTCAGTCGATAATGCAGCCAAATTCATTGTCAATTTATGAATTTCCTGCCGAAATATCTTCCTTTCTTTAGAAAATTCGTCTTTAACGCACCTAGCCTGAAAATCAGCTTTCTTCATCTTTTCTAGCTCTTCACTTTCCTTATCTAGCTCTTGTCTTTCCTTTTCTAAGTCCTTTTGAAGCTCAGATATTTTCTCTGACAATTTCCCATTCTTCGCTTCAAACTCTTTCCTTTTATCTTCAAATTCAAGCCTTTCCTTTTCCAGTTTTTCTTTTTCAAGAAATAAAACTTTCTCAAAATCTGAGTTTTGTTTAGAAAGTTTTAAACATTTAAGCTCAATAGATTTCTTTTCTTCAAGAGCGTTCTTTTCTTCAAGCATCCTTACAGCTTTATCTTTTTCAAGATTAGACAGTTTTATCTTTAGATCGGCATTTTCACTGTCCAAGTTTTTTTCTTTATCTTGAACTTCTTTTAATTGAGCATGTAACTTTAAGTTCCACTTCGTTCTCTTTTCTTCTCTACTCTTCAAATCAGCATTTTCGTTTTGAAAGAATGTTACTTTCTCTTGAAGTTTCCCGATTTGATCGTGCAGACTTGAGTCATCTTTCTTTGCTTTAAGACCTGCTATATAAACTTCAAGATCAGTAATTCTTTTAGTAAGTTTAGCATTTGAAGAAGAAAAGTCTAAAATTTGTCTTTTCAGATCAACATTTTATTCTTCCAATGCTTTATTTAAAACAGAAGTAGAAGGAATTGAAGCATTTTCTTTAACAAAAGTTTGTTTCAAACTTTTATTATTTGATTTAACAGAAGTTTGAGAAATTTGAGGTTTCTCCTTTGAAATTGTTTGCTTCAAACTTTCATTGCTAGCTTTCACAGAAACTTGTGGAGTTGGAGGTATTTCTGGTATAATAAATTGTTGCAAAATTGTTTGTTGCAAACTTTCATTTGATGATTTAACCAGAACTTTTGCAATTGGGGGTATCTCCTTTATAATAGTTTGCTTCAATCTTAAAACCCCATCTTCTGTATAAGTAGACATCTTGAAGAAAACCTGAAAAGAAACACAAAAAATATTAACAAAAATATACCTAATAGAGTGATCGTCAAGAGAAACTTCGCTTAGAAGTTAGAATTATGTGCACACTCTTAAAAAAATTTATATAATTTTTTTTTGAAAAGCCCTTACAGTGTATGAAATTCACAAGATTTCGGATGTATAAGGATTCGAATTCAAAGAATTCGGATGAAGAAGGATTCGAATTCAATGAATTCGGATGAAGAAGGATTCGAAATCAATGAATTCGAATGAAGTTGGATCTGAAATCAATGAATTCGGATGAAGAATGATTCGAATTCAATGAATTCGGATGAAGAAGGGTTCGAATTAAAGGAATTCGATTGCAGAAGAGTTCGAATTCAACACTTGTAACAATCAAGAACACTCCGAATTGACTGAAATCAAGTAGAAAATCCCTTGAGTGGTCCGAATTCCGATGATTTCGACTCAGTCGGATTCGAATTCTGGACAAGAAGGGTTCGAATTCTGAAGGATTCAAGAATGGTCCGAATTGATGAATTCATATGCTTTGTTTCTGTTTCGAATTGATGAATTCGTATGCTTGTTTTTTGATTCAAGTGTGGTATAAACCTTGGTTACAATGAACTTACAAATTCCTTGTCCAGATACAAAGATGTATCTGGTCTTGATCTTGGTTCAAGGGACACACTAAGCACTCACTCACAAAACACACTCTCACACACTTTTCACACATGCAACACACACTCTTACACACTCCTAACACACGCTCAGCACACACTCTTCACACATGCAAGTGCCACATCAACATACATGTCACACATTCAAACACACACATGTGAATCTTATTTATCAAGTAAAAACACACACTCAACACACATTTACTGTGTGTGATCCGAATTCATTTGAAGAAGGGTCCGAATTCCTCTAATAAGCACACATACAATCAGCTTTCTTCTTTTCGTTTCTTCTGTTGATTTTCTGCATATACAAACACTCACAAACAAATATTAAATCTAGATTTTAAGAACAAACAAATTCAAAAACACATTTCTAACAACACTTAACAACAAAAATGGATCAAAATTCAAGATCTAAACTTTTAATATGAATATCTCAAGAACACCTCAAGAACATGAAGAACACCAAAAAATTCAAATTTTCTAAAAATGAGATTTAGACATCAAAACTTGAATTTTATGGTTAATTCATGTCTAAAAACTGTTTTTGAACACAAATTTGCACAAAAATCAATCAATTCAACACCAAATTGCAAAATCAATGTTCTAAAAATTTGACAGAGAACTTTTTCTCAAGAACACCAAATTTTACAAAATCTTAAAATTGATCAAATCTTGGCATGATTTTGCAAAATTGATGATTCTAAACTTGTTTAGAATGATGGAGAAACACTTTGCAATCAAAATCAAACACAAATATGAGCTAAAAATCTATAACCCATTTGTGTTCTTCAAGTTCTTCAAGAATGGAGATTTTCTTCAAAAATCTTCAAAAAATCTTCAAATCTTCAAGAAACTGGACGAATTTGCACACAATTCAATCTCCCAAAGCTCTGATACCAATTGAGAAACCAGTTTTTATTAGGTAATCATCAAATCATCCATTGATCTTGAACATAATAGAGATTTACATGGGAATTATGCACTTTCTCTCTCTAGAATGCTCTCACTTCTCTCTCTAGAATATTACTATTAAGATCACTAATGAATTGCTTTCTTTTCACTTTCTTAAGACTTACTTAACATCTAAGCTAACTAATCCTATTCATACCTAGGATTACAAAGCATTAAATCAAATCTACTTTGACTTTTCAATTAAAGCTACTTTGACTTTGACTATCTTTGACTTTTACATTGTTTGACCATTACAAGACTTTAACAATAAATCTTGAATACAATAATGCTCTAACAATGTATTCTTTTATGTTCTAGAATTGCATATGCTTGATGCTGATCATATTTCGCATGCTAGCACACCAAATAGATTTAATAAAGGAGTTGAAACTGAATTTTTTTTAACTTGATATGCAATGATGTCTTGTATTTGAATCCAAACACATGCATTAGATTTCATTTGATTGAAAAATCTGTTAAATTTCATTAAGTTGGATTTCTTTTGTAAAAGTTTTCAAATGATCAAATGCTAGTAGTTATAAAATGTAGTTCAATGAATTTTATTTTCCTTGTATAAATTTTTTAAATCTGTGCTAAAATTTCAAATACTGTGCGTTAATGAAACATATGCATACTTTCAGAGGGAGAAAACAAATTGCTCCAGAATTCTTATTTTGAGGGGGAGCAAGGTGATTCATTAAGGAGGAGATTGTTAGTGATACTCAGGGATGTAAAGCCCGTGTCCCGGTATGGTTTTTAAAATTCCTAATGTATTTATTTTATTGTCGTTTAAAGCGAGTCTTGTTAACGGAAGTTGTCAAAGGGGACCTTGAATGTTATGTGTGGCGAACCTTACTCTCTTTTGCAATATTATAGAAATTCAGGGACCAAAAGTGCCAAAGTATTGAGCCAAGGGGCCAAATGTGGACAATGGAGTTGTTGTGGTTTGAACGGCCAAGGAAAGGGGGACCGACCCCCCCCCCCCCCTCTTCCTCTTCTCGTCGGTTTCCACACGGCACCAACCAACAGCCCCTTTTTGTTGGTTGCTTGTTTCTTTCTCCATTTGTTTCAATTGCCGAGAGTGTGATCGGGAGTGTGAGAAGCCGAGAGAGGAAGAAAAAGTGAGAGAGAGAGGTCGCTGGAGAAACGCCGCCACGTTCGTCGGAGAACCACCGGTGTCAACGTCCTTCGTCGGAGAGGTCGAGAAGAAGGGATTCCAGGCACGGTTGCGAGTCGTCGTTGTAAGGTATGGTTCTCGTTACGTTCGGTTTTCGTTTTTTTTTTTTTTTGGTTTCCGGCGAAAGGGCAGCGGCAGCGCCGCCGCCGCGCGCCGCCACTGTGGTGGCTGGGTGTCGGGTGGTGGTGGTGTGGTGTGAGTCATATGTTGCATGCGGTAAGGTGATCGAGAGAGTAGGGAGTTCACGGTGGGTTACGGCTTGTTTTATGTGTTTCGTCGAAGGACCGCCGCCGGCCGCCACCGGCGACCACCACTGCCGGAGGTGGCAGTGGGTGGTGCGTGGCTGTGACCTGTTAATGCCCATAGAGCCCTTTAAGTCGTGACTTAATCGATTAAGCCAATTCGATAAAGCCGTCGTTCTCTTTATAATCATCATTTCATGTGAATAATTGTTCAGTCACTGTTTTTGCGACGGGCATAACTTTCCCGTCATAACTCCGATTGAGCCGAATCTGGTACCCACGGTTCAAGGTCGGGGTCGGTCACGTTTTCCGTGTTTTAGCGGAAAACTGGTTCAGCTTCTAGCTAGGTGAAAAAGTGGTCGCAAGTTTGGTGTTTTGTCATTTTATGTGAATGACGATTTTCTGCCACTGTTTTGTCGTGGCCGTAACTTTTTACTCGTAGCTCGGATTGAAATGAAATCGGTGGCCGAAGTTCACTAATCGAGTCAGGAAAGTTTTTCGTGTTTTGCCGAAAATCTGTTTAAGCCTGTAGCTGGGCCGTATGGGGCTGTTTATACAGCCTGGTCCGAAAAACTTCCAGCTTTCTGTCCCTGTTTTGTTTTATGTATAACTTTTGCTTGGAATGTCGGTTTGGGATAGGACTGGTGCCAAAGGTTTCGTTTCGGAGTCTATTAAGTTTCATCTGTTTTGCGGAAAGACCAATTCGGACCATAGCTAGGGCGAAGTTGCCATGTTGTACTGAAAGGTCCGGGTGTTCGCTGTTCTGCGAAGCATTCTTGTAAAATCCATAGTAAATTATAGAAAAATCGTTAGGACGCGTGCGATACGTCCCTGAAATCGTAAGACTTAGAAATTCGTAATTATCGATTTTGATTTCTGTATTTATCAGTTTTAAGAGGGTAAAACAGGTCCCGAACAGACCCGTATTTTTAATAAAAAGCTGGAATGCTTAGTCTTTTGAAAACTAGTAAACGTGTTATGGGTCGGGACTTTCCTTTGATTTTTTTATACGTATTTAGGTGGGAAAAAGTGAAGAAGATTGCCGTGTTGGTGTTGCGATTCGTGAGCACATTGCTTAGCCTTGAGGTGAGTTCTCTCACCGCGTAGTTAGGGATTTCATGTATGTCGTTCTTTTATGTTATGTGTTATTGCGTGTATTTATGTGCTTACATGAACTAGTTGGGATGTGATAACTGGTGGTGATTTGTTGAATTCGTATGTGGAATATTTTATGCATGTGTACACCTCGGTGGGACTGAGGGGCTCGGTGGGACTGAGGGGCTCGGTGGGACCGAGGGCTTGGTGGGACTAAGCTAGTACAACAATCTTTACTCGGTGGGACCGAGGGCTTGGTGGGACTAAGCTAGTACAACAATCTTTACTCGGTGGGACAGAGGGCTCGGTGGGACTGAGCTTGTATTAATGTATTTTGTGTACTCGGTGGGACCGAGGTTCGTGCTTATATAATAAACATTATGTGGTTTGATATTCGTGGTGATGGTGATGTTGCCTACTTGCGAGTAGAGGTGATATGCGTGGGGATTGCTACCTACGTGTGTGGTTGGATTCACTAAGCGTTTAGCTTACCCTTTCCCAATACGTTGTTATTTCAGGTGCGGGCGGCAGTCGGGCGTGACCGTACACACATCAAGCGCAGAGTATCAAAGATTGTTAAACTTTCACTTTCGAACCCTTTGAATTTAATTATGTAATTTTCCGCTGCATAAACTTTGTTGACGGTTTGAGTCAACGACGTTAATTTCAATTAAGACGTGAATTACTAAATTATGATTGTTTTATAATGAAATGTATGTTTTAAAAATCAAAAATTTCCTTGTAATTTTTGGGACGTTACAACTTGGTATCAGAGCACGGCTTGAGTGAATCAAGCACATCTCGGTGTGTTTGGTCTCAAGTTGAGGCTAAGAGATCTTTAAATTCTTTTACCAAAATTTTTGTTTTTAAATGAAAAGAGAAAACCCGTTTGGAAACGGTGATCGTGGGCGCAGTGTGTACAGTCAGCCGACGCCAACTGGGAAGGTAAGGAACATAGTGTATTTATCGCTTTTCAGGTATAGTGTATGCATGCTAGATTGCTTATGTGAACTGTATGGTACCGTATGTTGGTTTTATCGCTTATAGGAACTCATGCTAGCTTTGATAGGTTGTTAAGCGAATGCACTCTAGGTTGTATGCAGTAGGAACTGAATAGCCTTAGAATATTAGATTTAGTTCTATTGCGCAACTCTTGTTTGAGTCCAACCGTTCTAGGATAGAATCTCTTATTCGAACGTCTATCTGGTTTTACACTGTATACGACCGTGCATTCACGAGGCGACTCGTCAGGATTAGTGGGGTTTCCGTGTTAGCAAGGGATAGTGGGTGATATGACCTTTCTAGGGAGTTAGGAAAGGTATTTGTACGGGCTGGATTGGCTATATGTGTTTATTTGTGGTAATCGACTACTTGAATGTCTCGGGACAGGACTCGAAACGAGTAAAGATAGGTGTGAAGGGTAGTAGTAGAGCTCCTACTATCTGAAGCACAGGATCCATGCTTGAGTCGGGGAGAGTCACGAGGGAACCAAGGAGTGGAGTATGAGCGTGGTAGGGTGAGTTATATGTTCTTATAGATCTCTGAATTTTCTCTTTCTAGAATGGTCAATACTAGAAGGAACAACGCGGCGGAGTCGCGAGCCGAGACGGGGATTACTGAGGAGCGTATTAGGGAACTGATTGCTACTGAGGTTTCCCACGCGATCAGGGAGGCGATCCCCGAGATCATCACCGCTATTCGAGAGGAGGTGGTGATCCTACTTGAGGAGCGTATTGCAGCTATTCCACTGCCGGCGGAGGGTCATCTCCGTAACCGAGAGTTCCAGTACCGGGATCTCTCCGCCTGTTCCCCGCCAGAGTTTAAGGGAGATCTGGATCCGATTACCAGCATGCGATGGGTATCTGACATGGAGTTCGCATTTTTGACCAGTGGTTGCCTGGACAACCTAAAGGTCCGTTTTGCAGTAAATCTACTTCGTGACGGCGCGAAGGATTGGTGCGCCACGGCATTGACGCCTGCCGAGCGCACTACTTTGACTTGGGACGAGTTTGTCACTCGTTTCCGTGCGGAGTATGTACCGCCAGTAGAGATGGAACGAATCGCCAAAGAATTCCTAGAGCTCACACAGACAACAGAGACGGTAAAAGAGATGAACAGGAAATTTACCGAGATGGCATTATTCTGTCCTCAGTATGCCGCCTCGGAAGAGATGAAGATGTCAAGGTATAAAGATATGCTACGCACGGAGATCCGAGAATTTGTTAGTACGGCACAGTACACTTCATTATCCGCCATGATGGACGCCGCTCGAAGGAGGGAGCTTGAGCTGGAGACCCAAGCTAAGAAGCGGAAGGCGGCACAGCCAGTGACGCCCATCTCGGCAGTGCCGAAGCGTTCGAGGTTTACAGGTACACGCACGGCATCTAGGAGTGGCGGGTTTAAGCCCCGTGATACCGGAGCAAGGAGAGTGGAGGGGTGTTTTAAGTGTGGTCAACCCGGTCACCTTAGCCGGGATTGTAAGACGCCGTTAATGGTCTGTTTCAACTGTAATCAGACGGGCCACGTAAGGGCCAACTGTCCTAGAGCAGGGGTAGCTGCTCGGGGTGGAGCTCCGAGGGTGCCTGGGAATGCCCCGTTGCGTATCACAGATGGTCGAGCTGGTCAGCCAGGGGCGGGAGCGGCCCGAGGTAGAGTTCACCAGTTGACGGTGGATGAGGCACAGGGGACCCCTAAAGTGGTGACAGGTATATCCCTTACTTCTTTCCTTTTGTCTTTCCTTTCCATGTCATGTATTTATTTGTGGTCGAACTATATGTTAGGTATATTCCTAGTTAACTCGGTGCGTGCAGTTGTGATGTTTGATAGCGGAGCTACTCACTCTTTTGTGTCTCGCACTTTTAGCGAGGGTTTAGGCCGAGTTGTAGGACGTTTGAGTTATCCTCTGGTTGTTGAGGTGGCCGATGATAGGACCTTGACGGTCACAGACGTGTTTCGCGGATGCACCTTAGAGATCTCAGGGGTGAGGTTTCCCATTGACCTGATCCCGATTGCTATGCGGGAGCTTTGTGTGATTGTGGGCATGGATTGGATGGATAAGTTCGACGCGGAGATCGTTTGCCGTCACAAGCAAGTGCGAGTTCGAACCCCAAGCGGGGGAGAACTGTTAGTGCAGGGAGATTCGTCTAGACGGTCTACGGCCATATGTTCGGCTGCGAGAGCTCGGAGGTACCTTTAGCATAGTGGGCAAGGATTCTTAGCATACGTGTTAGACACGAGGGTTGGGGAAGAGAAGATGTCTGCGGAAGACGTACCTGTGGTATGGGAGTTCACCGACGTGTTTCCCGAGGAGTTTCCGGGGATACCTCCCGAACGACAGGTAGAGTTTCGGATCGATCTGATCCCGGGTGCGGCTCCGGTGGCCAAGGCACCCTACCGCTTGGCTCCACCGGAAATGAAAGAGCTGTACGCCCAGCTGCAAGAATTACTCGGAAAGGAGTTCATTAGACCGAGTTGTTCGCCGTGGGGAGCACCTATCTTATTCGTGAAGAAGAAGGATGGAACACAGCGGATGTGCATAGACTACCGAGAGCTGAATAAGCTTACGGTAAAGAATCGTTATCCTTTGCCAAGGATTGACGATTTGTTCGACCAGCTTCAGGGGTTCTCCAAGATTGATCTACGGTCGGGGTTCTCCAAGATTGATCTACGGTCGGGGTAATTATCGATTTTGATTTCTGTATTTATCAGTTTTAAGAGGGTAAAACAGGTCCCGAACAGACCCGTATTTTTAATAAAAAGCTGGAATGTTTAGTCTTTTGAAAACTAGTAAACGTGTTATGGGTCGGGACTTTCCTTTGATTTTTTTTATACGTATTTAGGTGGGAAAAAGTGAAGAAGATTGCCGTGTTGGTGTTGCGATTCGTGAGCACATGGCTTAGCCTTGAGGTGAGTTCTCTCACCGCGTAGTTAGGGATTTCATGTATGTCGTTCTTTTATGTTATGTGTTATTACGTGTATTTATGTGCTTACATGAACTAGTTGGGATGTGATAACTGGTGGTGATTTGTTGAATTCGTATGTGGAATATTTTATGCATGTGTACACCTCGGTGGGACTGAGGGGCTCGGTGGGACCGAGGGCTTGGTTGGACTAAGCTAGTACATCAATCTTTACTCGGTGGGACCGAGGGCTTGGTGGGACTAAGCTAGTACAGCAATCTTTACTCGGTGGGACCGAGGGCTCGGTGGGACTGATCTTGTATTAATGTATTTTGTGTACTCGGTGGGACCGAGGTTCGTGCTTATATAATAAACATTATGTGGTTTGAAATTCGTGGTGATGGTGATGTTGCCTACTTGCGAGTAGGGGTGATATGCGTGGGGATTGCTACCTACGTGTGTGGTTGGATTCACTAAGCGTTTAGCTTACCCTTTCCCAATACGTTGTTATTTCAGGTGCGGGCGGCAGTCGGGCGTGACCGTACACACATCAAGCGCAGAGTATCAAAGATTGTTAAACTTTCACTTTCGAACCCTTTGAATTTAATTATGTAATTTTCCGCTGCATAAATTTTGTTGACGGTTTGAGTCAACGACGTTAATTTCAATTAAGACGTGAATTACTAAATTATGATTGTTTTATAATGAAATGTATGTTTTAAAAATCAAAAATTTCCTTGTAATTTTTGGGACGTTACAAAAGACGCGACTTAAATTGAAAAAGGTTTTCGATGATCATGATACTCACATTCATCGAAAAAGGGGGAGAAATGTTTAATTCAATTTCATTTCAAAGAATAAAGAAGATGTCGTCTCAAGATAGTAAAAGGGGGAGAATTCTTCTTCAAGAGTTTAAGAGAAATCGATTGATCATATTGGTTTTTCAAGAAGATCTCTTTTTCTTAAACTTGTGCTACATTGTGAATATCCTTACTGAAGAATGAATTTCTCAAATCAAAAAAGAAAAGGGGGAGAATTCTTCAAGAGTTTAAGAAAAATCGATTGATCATCTTGGTTTTTCAAGAAGATCTATTTTTCATAAATTTATGCGTATCTGTACCAAAATGCCTTGTGTGAAGAACCTAATTCTCCATCTCAAAGAAAGAAAATCTCCGTCAGTTCCCTGTCTGAAGATTTTGTGACAATTTGACTTTGACAAGCCATGATAAAGACGTAAGATTCTTCAGAACTATTTTCATCAATTGATCTTCTTACAGCTCAAAGAGGGATTCTGTTCAAAGTGCTGTAAAACGAAGAGCTAAAGTCTTAAAGTTCTGAAGATCAAAGAAAGCCAAAGATTGTTGTTCTCAAATGTTTAAATCTTGAATCCAAGGGGGAGATTGTTAGGTCTAAATATTTCTTCAAGATTTAATATTCAGTCAATGTCAAAGTCATTGTATTAAGTCAATGTAAGAAAGTCAAAGTTAGCTAATTACCTTAGTTAGTCTTAGGTATATAAGGCTTTGTTAAGCTTGTGACTAGAGTAATCTTGTAAGCAATAGTGCATAACTCACATCTTGTATCAGAGAGCAAAACCCTAATGCGATTTACATTTTCTCTCTCTACTCTCTCTCTAGAATTCTTGTGGATTTCATGTTGCTTGATTGATTTGGGACTAACAGGTACTGTAGAGACTTAGTACTTATCAGCGATAGTGAAACTCTAATACGGATTGTCTACTTACAATTTTCACTAAGTGTTTATCAGAGTCATTATCAAATCACTGAGGGTTTGGATAAACAATCTCCCCCTATTTGATTATGACATGGCAATAAAAGAAAATTGTTAAGTAAGAAAACATAAGGATAAAAAGGACTCATAAAATATTTGTCCCATTTACTGTTTTCGGGGATCTTTTTAAGTACTGATGGAGTAAAGTACATTCGCTGAAATTTTTCATTAAACTTTGTATCAGTTACAAAGGGAAGTGGAAAAATTACAAGTACAACAAATAATAATTACAAGTACAAAAGATACAGTTGATAAAGATAGAAGAATTACAAAAAGAAATCCTATCAACTATTCATGTTCATCCTTAATGAGAAGTTCATCAAGGGTATTCGTGGTAGGGATCATCCAATCAGGGACTTTTTTTCCAAGATCCCGTCTTCACTTTGCTTCTTTAAAGATCATGGGCTTTATGAAGTGTCCGAGAAGATCATCTCTATTACCGCACCAGTAGACAAGATATCTGAGCTGTTCGATAGGAGCAATGCATAGCTCAGAGACACGTTGGAGAAGATACCATAAGGTTCACTTAAGACTTTTCCAGGGATGAAGCGTTCACCAGGGGGCAGGGAGACGTCCAATGCTGAGAGATCAGGGTCAGAACCAAGAACTTCTTCGCGTGAAAAACCAATTCCGGTTTCATTTCTGATAAGAGGACCTGAATCTGAAGATGTTATCTTTTTCTTTGCAGAGGCCCTTCTTCGTTGAACTAGAGGAGGAGGAGGAGGAATATCAACGACTGAAGTAACCAAGTCTATCTGCTTGTTAAGAGCTTTCTCGACAAAGGTTTTGAAGTCAGAACGTGACCGTTGAATGGCTATCCGCATCTCCAACCATTCAGAGAAACCGTACATGGCAATCGATGATGGGTAGATGGTTTCCTTTTGACCATTCTCTCTGAAGAGGTCGATGTCAAGGATTGGAACGCCTATGGACGTCTTTCCCCTGATGTTCACCTTGTTGATTATGGAACCATGATATCGACAGTGCAGTCTTTCTTTGCACCATTCCAGAGTGGAGTCAGAGACCTTGGTTTTCTTCTCGACGATCTTTTGGGCGTCCTTCCAAAGTTGTCGTTGAACAGCCATAGGAGTCTTCTTCATTTCAAAATCATATTTGGACAAGCTCAATAGCATAAGCATTATCTTTTTCTTCAGGTTTCTTTCGATCGGCGAGGAGTTGCTCAGCTTTGAGGTGTTCAGCGATTTCCTTCCTTGAAATTTTGTAACGAGGAGCACGGATGATTCGATGATCCTCAAGCTGTTTGATCATAGTTGCTCTCCTTTTCAGCTCTTCTTCACTTAGCTTTTAAGGAGTCAAGGAAGGTCGTTTATTGTGAGAGAGCATTTCTTCTTCTGGTTCATCAGTCTCAGCGAAGTCTAAGACCGGGATTATTTCATCAGCGCTCGGGGCTGGAATTATTGGAGTTGTTGTTGGAGGAACTTCAGCTTAACCCTCAAGCAGGGGAGAGGACTAGCTGAAATACAACGATCGTTTAAGTAAGATCATTTGGGAGAAGAGATAGAGAAAGAATGAGGTTAAGTGTATAGAGGTTTTATGGAGAGGAGAACTGAGGTTGAGAAGGGGTAGAGGAGGGATGCAGTGTAAAGGAAGAAAATATATTGTACCTGACAAAATGGCTTTCATAGAAGGATAGTCAGATTGTCTTCTGTAACGATGCCTTTATTTTTGCCTTGGTCGGCTTCAGTCGCTACAGGATTTTTGGTGGTTCCCCCCTGATGTGTCTTTAAAAACTACCCCTTTTAGAGCAGGGGCCTTTCTGGGTTTGAAGGAGAAGTCGAGATCATCATCATCATCATCATCATCATTTTTAGGTGATGTTGATGGTTCGTCGTCATGAAGGTCGATATCTTCTTCTTTGTCTTCTTCTTCTTCCTCAGCTTCGTCTTTAGAAGGAACAAGAACTTCAGCATTTTCAAGTTCTTCTTCGAGTTGCTCCCCCTCAGAATCAGCGTTATGTTGGGGAACTCGGTTCCCTTAGGGTTTTCAACTCCCTGAGGTTTATCAGTAGATGTTTCTTTTTCAGCGCTTTTCTCCCCCTCAGAGTTATGGGGAAGAACTTCTTGATTCTTCTACCCCTCTTCCTCATGACGGATGGGGGAGGTAACAATTTTAGCAGCAGCAACACCAGCATCCTTTGGGTCACCGTCTTCCAGGCCAGTGATCCCAACAGCAGTTTCAATCGCTGCCATTCTGTCTTCCAGGCCAGAAATAGCAGGGTTGATTCTTTCAAGATGTTCCCGACCAACCTGAGTGAAATGTGAAGGATGACATGTTAGAGCGTTCAAGCGATCCAGGACTTGCTGTAGGTGCCCATCTCTATGTTCAAAGACGTAACCTCTCCTTGAAGATTTCCCACCATTGTCTTCAACGTTGTGACTTCATTGGATAGTGTGGTGAAGTTTCTGGAGAGGTTGTCATTGGTGGTGTTCAAGGCAGTGATGGAGGTGGAGTTGTCAGCGAGAGCCTGAGCAACATTTGAAATACTACCTTCCATCTTTTCCAGATCAACGCTGGATGCCTTGCCTTTCATCTCGTTGGTGAGAGTCTTGAGAGCCTCTCCAGCGTTTGTATCCACTGAAGAGTTAGAGGAGAGTGTTGTGGTGAGATATTTCACCTTTGTAGACAAATCCTTGAGGGCGTTGTTGATGTGGCCCAAGTTAGGACCTGTAGAAGATAAAAACTTATGAACAAAGGAAATCTCAGAAGTTGGGGATTTTGAGATAGGAGTGTTTAGGGTGTTATGTATACCTGCGGGTTGGTTGACTAAGTCATCGAAGTTTCGATAACCTGAATATTTTTCGTAGTCGTCTTCTAGAGATGCACACGTAGAGGTGCTCGCGGGTCCTTTATTTTGATCCATCATCCGCTGTAGATCTTCAGCCGATGCGTCATTCAGGTGAATGACATTTGTTGCAGAGAAGGGGGAAATAGAGGTGGAGTGACCAAAGAAGTAGAGGGATGAACAAAAGGTGAGAAGAGGGATTGGGTAACAGGTTCAGCGTTGGATCCGCTGAGAATTACTTCTGCAGTACTTAGAGGTACAGAAGGAGGGGGTTTCTGTTCCAAGACAACTTCAGCGACTTGAGACGCTGAAGTGGGTATTGAAGGGGTTGGTTCAGCAGCTGTGGCAGAGCGTACCACAGAACTTTCCAGTGTCTTCTTTGAAGAGATAGACGTGGAGTATTCAGTCTGGGTAGGTTTAGGGGGTTGCTCCTTAGAGGTCTCCTTGGGCTTATGGCTGCCAAGGTGGGTATCAGAGTGTTTCCTTTTTCTAGTAGGAGTGGTTGGTGCGGCCTGGGTACCAGTGGTTGGGACTACCGCTGCCGATGTGGTAGCCACAGAAGTAGAGGAAAGAGGAGGTCTGAGAAGAGGTAAGAGAGTAGAGAGACATAACTTGATTTCCACCGGTTTGAAGTCGAGAATCTTAGGGCCGACCTGTGATAACTTCAGGTCGCCCACTGTCGGGTATGAAGACCCAAGTCCTTGCCGGAAGAGAGCAATGAGAAAGCGTGGATAAGGAACATTCAGTGGCCTCTTTGCTTCGTCGACTCTGAGCATCATGTCGTCGAAAATGATCTTAGCCCAGTCGATGTGAAGGCCCTTCATCAGCGCATACCCCATAGCCTGCTGAGATTTGGAGGCTTGGTCAGTTGACCCAACTTTGGCGGTCATGCAGCTGATAAGATGAGCATATATGAAGTTCATCTCGCTTGGCATTTTGGATTTGAGGATGGAGGTTAGCTTCTTCTCAGGGAGTTTGTCTCTCCCTGTGCTCCACGTATACTGCATTGCATCAAAAAATGCAATGAGTGCAGCTCTATCAGCCTCGTTCTTGGCATCAGGTAGAGGAACGAAACGATTGTCCCTTGAGCTTCCAGGGAGGTTGAGGGCAGACCTGATAGCCCCGGGATTTATTTTGGCTTCGCCATGTTCAGTGTCAAAGAGAATGACATCCACCATTTTTTCAGGGTTTTTGGCGGATGGATCCTGAGCTTTTCTGGCAGTATACCAGAACTGAGCAAGGAGATTCTTGTGAGCAGGAGGTTTCACGGTCAGTGCTGTCGCCAGAGGACAAGTTTTCAGAAAATTCACAGAATCATCTAGATGAGTGATGTTTTTCTTGGGGGGGAAGTCGAACATGGCGTATGGGTTGTTCCCTTGGAATGCGACTTGTTCCATTTCGAAGTTGACATTAGGGGCTTTGACAAGTTCAGTCCTTTCAAAAGTAATAGGAGACTGAGTGTTGGAAGCTTCAGTAGATGTCATTTCTGTTCATAAACTATAAACATGAAGAATATGAAGAGAAGTTCTTAAAATGGATAAGATTCCAAAATAAGAGGTTTTTAGGGTTTTTACAGTTTCCATTTTGAGAAAGAAATGGAAACTAGGGTTTTTCTAGTTTTGAAAAAGAAGTACAAAACATTGTGAATGTTTTTCTAGTTTCCTTTTATGGAAAGGATGCAGGAAAAACATATGAAAATGTCAAGTTTAAGATTTTTATTTTAAACTCGAAGAACAATTTGTAAACAGAATGTGTTCATAAAACCATGATGAAAATGATTTCATTTTTAGAAAGTTCTGTTGTTTGATCTTTTAGAAACAATAATAAGATCAGAAACAAGTTTGTGAGTTGTAAAATAAAATAAATAGTAACCTGTAGTGTTAAAGAAGATGAAGATGAACAGGTTCTTGAGAAAATATTTCAAATGCAACAGTGAGTTCTTGCTTGAGAGAGTTTAAGTTCGCGTAAAAGGTGAAAATATAAACGCAAAGGGTTTATATAGTGAGAGTAGAGAGAGAAAAACTATGAGCGGGAAAGTTTTTCATGATGACACGGACACGTCCCTTGAATTTGATTGGACAAGGAAAAGGAAACGGGCGAACGTGTCAGAGAAAAGGCGTGCCATGGTCTATCCGTTGTGATGACGTCACAAACGTCCTTTCATATATTAAGATGTCTCTGAGGTTTTTTTAAAAACTCAGGGACATTTTTAAACACGAATCACTGATTAGAAATATCAGTGAGTTTTAGAATTTCAGAATATCACTGAAAACAAGAGATATACGGCGATGTAATTTGTTTTGAAATCTTGCATTCTTAGGCGAACGTCAGCGAGTAAGAGAGAACATACCTTGATATCAGCGAATCAATTTTGTTCAGAGAGTAGGTGATTAATAGGGTTATACAAATTCATTTTTATCACTGATCAAATGTGGACCACTAATGATTTTACTCTTCTAAGTTCAACATTCCATGCTCGCTGATGAGAAAGTTGAATCTTGTCTCATCAAGAGGTTTGGTGAAAAGATCAGCTATTTGAAAATCAGTTGGGATAAAATGAAGTTCTATATCACCATTCATCACATGATCTCTGATAAAATGATACTTGATTTCGATGTGTTTGGTCTTTGAGTGTAAGCACTGGATTGTTGGCTATAGCGATGACACTAGTGCTGTCGCAATAGATTGGAATTTTGGAGAGCTGAAGGTCATAGTCCAGTAGTTGATTTCTCATCCACAGGACATGAGAACAACAGCTTCCAACAGCTACATACTGAGCTTCAGCAGTTGAGGTGGACACTGAGTTTTACTTTTTACTTGTCCAACTCACCAGCTTTCCACCTAGGAGCTGACAGCCTCCTGTGGTGCTTTTCCTATCCAATTTGCAACCTGCAAAATAACTATCTGAATAGGCGATTAGATCAAACCCTGAGTCTTTGGGATACCAAAGACCTAGGATAGGAGTACCCTTAAGGTATCGAAAAATACGCTTTACAGCGATCAAATGAGATTCCTTCGGTCCAGCTTGATATCATGCACACAAACATGTTGCATACATAATATCAGGATTGAAAGAACAGGATCTAATCTCACAATCAATATAGAAAGCAGTAATTGAGAAGTTGTATGATCAAGCCCAATTGTATTCAATGATGAACAGAAATACAGATCTATGAGAGAGAGAATCTCAAAGATTACAGAGAATGAGAACAAAGTTATACGGGAAAAATCAATCAGTTAGCAACATAGAGCTAACTACTATTTATACTGCAACAAACATCTTAAAGCTACAGTACAAATAAGAAAGACTAATAAGAACATAACACGTGTCCTAATTAGTTTATAAAATACTAAGTAAAGTATCTTGTCATAAGTTCTGAACAGGTAGTTCAGAACTTCTGAACATTCTTCTGATAAAGCTTCTCAGATCTTCTGACTCTTTCTCTCATATCTCTGACTCCTCTACTCAGAACATCTGAGTCCTCTTATCAGATCTTCAACACTTGGTTTATTGACAAAACTTCAGATCTAACAATCTCCCCCTTTTTGTCAAATAAACTTAAACTTTGCATCTTCCAGTTCTTTCAGAGCAGGAACAATCTTCTGAAGTAGCACATTTCTCAGATTAAGCCTTTTATCAATTTTGTCAATGATTTCTTGAATAATCTCAACTTGCTGATTAATTGCTTCTTGAATCATGTTTGCTTCCTTCACTTTCAGCATCTTTTTCTCCAAATTGTGCTTTATGATTCTTAAAGTTCCAGAACAGTATTTTGCGGTTTCCTTTGCTCTGAAGAAGATCTTTCCACTTTTGTTTTTCAAAAATACTCCCAACTCTGGATATTTGTGAACACTTCCAGTCTTTAAATTCCTTTTCTGTTCATGATCTGTGTTGGGATTTGCCAGATAAACACATGACTTTTGTAGGTACAAAGCTATTTGAAAATCTGTATAGCAGTGCCACCTTAAGATGTAGAACATGGCCTCAATTACCACACTTCTGGCCTTCCTTTCATTTCTGTCTTTGCTTGACTCTTTGAAGCATAGAAAACTGTGTAATCTGTAGAAGTCAACTACTGATAGTTTCTCAAAATCTGCATCAGTAAAGTAATAAACCTTGCCATCTTCTCTCAGAACTTCAAAAGATAAGTACTCCATCTTTCTGAATTTCTTAACCCTCAACTCTCTGATTCCAGTGATTAAAAAATTTGAGTAAACAGCTTGCTTTGTTTTGCCAAGACATCTTAATTTTTCAGCCAACCAGATCTGAGTCTCCTTAGGTCTATCATAATACACATCCAAGAATTGTACCTCTTTTGGTTTGAAGAACTCAGGTAAATCAAATTCAAGAAAGTATCCATTTAGATCAATGGATATTTCATCTTCTTTTGGTTCAGACTGTTCAGCTTGATCAAAACTAGTTATCTGCACATTCTGAGATATTGTGTTCTGCATTTCTTCAGCTTCATCTGACAAAATTCCATTCACTTCATACTCAGCAGGGAACACAAAATCATTATGTAGAATCTTTTTGGGATTCACCTCAGATAGCAACCATTCACTACTGTTTCTGATTTTTCTTCTAAGATCCAACCTCCTCTTCACACAGTTTATGCATCTCTTCTTTAAACTCTCTTTTTCAGCGTCCATACTTACTTCCATTCTAATCAACAACCAATTCAGAGTTGCATCACTGTACTTCACCAACTCTTTTAATCTGAACAATTCAAGTCTTTCGTGAACCATATATGTGAACCCTTCTGTCTCCATTCCTTCATTCACAAATCCCTTCACATGCAAATCAACTTCTGTTTTCTTTGTGGGAGAACTCAGATTACACTTTTCTTTTCTTTCTTCAATAGCCAACTGGAAGTCATACAAGTATATATTTCTGACATAAATACCCAGAAGTCTTCTGCATTCAATTTCTATCAAGGCTTCTTCAGTGCTAGCAAAGAACTTGACTAGAAAGATCTGATCATCAAGAGTCAATCTGTGAAAATCAAATGTAGACATGGAAACCTTTGTATTTCTTTCTTTCAGTACTTCCATTCTAACAAACATTAAACCATTGAATTCATCTTGTTGAAACATCAGAACTTTCTCGATTCTCTTCTGAATATGCAGTTTTGAGTCAGGAACTCTGAACATGTTAGAAGCTTCTGAGTAGACCATTTGAGCTCTGTCATTCATAAAACCATCAATGTTACTTTCCAAAAGCTCATACTCTCCTTCTGTGTAGTAGAGATTATCATATATTTCCTCAGGAAAAATATCATCATGAAATTGTCTGGCTAATGGCACATCACTTAACTCTAGAATGAAATCACACACAGGTTCTTCTAGTCTTTGCAATTTAATCTTTGGAATCTCAATTGGTTTTCTGAATACATATTCAGAAGGCATAAAGAAGTCTTTCACTTTCACATACTCTTCTTCTGTATTTAACTCATCACAAAAGTTAAACCTAAAATCATCTTTAAAATCCTGAGTATAATCCACAGTTCTGTCTTCTTCTCCCATTAGATCAATGGGTCTTATCACTTTTATCCCTTTATGAATTTTCTGAACACTCAAAGCTCTGACTACTTCATTATGCATTCTTCTGATCAATTCTTCATTCAACCTCCTTTCTTCTGATTCAGACTCCATTGTCCTTTCTCTGTTATAAACCACAATATCTGTACACCTGTTTACCACTGTACTTTCCACTATTTCTTCTATTCTCAAATCAGATTCCTCAATAGCTACAGTTTCATCTGAGTTTCCTTCCATCTCAGTATCCAAGTTCAATTCCTCTGTTTTATCTGATTCATTACTATCACTACTTCCCAACTCCATTTCTTCTGTATCTGAACTATCAAGCTGTACTATCTGAACCATCTCCTTTAAATTTTCCTGTGTCTGATCTTCTGAACTTTTTGTATTGGCTAAGTGCATGTATGCTATCTCAAACTCTTCTATGCCAATATCATCATCAGAACTTAACCTTTGTCTTTTCTCCCCCTTTTGATGATCATGAGGATCATTATCATCAAACTTCCTTTTCAAGTTCTGATTAAAAGCAACTTCAGGTTCAGCTTCTGCAATAGGAACAGGATCAAGAGGCTTTGAAGTAGAAGCCAAAGATACACTCAGTGCTTTCAATATAGATTCCTGAATACCTTGCATCTGTTTTAACATATCTTTTTGAAAACCAGACATTATATCCACGATCTCCTTTTTGTGAGAATCCAAGGATTTCTTTACATCATCTACCTTGGTTTCAACAGAAATCAACTTTTTCTCCAACACAACTTTCAAATCTGATACTTCATCATTCAAATCCTCCACCCTCTTCTCCAAATTTTCTACTTTTTCCCCCATCTCCTTGTTTTGTTTCTGAATCTTTTCAAATTCAGAAGTTTCTAACAGTGAACCTGAACCAACAGATGGTCCAGTTTTCATGTGCCCAGAGAGCTCATGGCCTGTAGATAACACACAGTCATCTTGTACAACAGATGCACGTTTGAATGAGGCTTTTGTAATGTTCACCTCACCAGGACTTCCATCCAATCCTCGACACCCAACATTAGGTATGTCTATGAATGTTGTTTCAGGAATACGAAATTCCTGATTTGTGCAAGTGTCAAAAGGAATTTCAGGCTCAATATGAATAGGACAGTGGTATTCAGACTCAATGTGTTGAAAAATAAATTGGGATTTATCACCTCCTTCCAAATGAGTTTGGGATGGTTCCCCGGATTTGTGTGAAACAGTAGCATGTTGAAATGCTTCTGAGTGGGTATGGATGGGTTGTTCAAGATCCACCACTAGGTCCATGGTGTTTGTTTCAATATTGGACACCAAGAGATGTGAACCAATAGCATTTGTGGTTACCAGGTCAAGATTAGCTGGTTCAGAGGCATCTCTTTCTGTTTGAACCTCTGTTGACAATCTCTCATCCTCATCACTCTCATTCTGTTTTTCCTCACCAAATCTAACCAAGCTCTCAGAATTTTCCCCCTCAAGTCTCTCAGAATGTTCACCCATCTGAACATCCTCCCCCTCTCTAATTCGACTAGACCCCTCACCTCTCTTCTCAGGTTGGTCCTCTTGGGTAGGGATTTGAGGTAATTCAATTCCCATAGAGGTGCAATAAGCTTTTAAAATCTCACTCTCCCTTGGAATATAGTTCCTAACTGATTTTGGCAATAGTTTATGATTAGGATAGTTTTCAAGTCTTGTTACTGAGGTCATCTTACCCAAATAAAATGTAGGACCATGCTCTTCATTTGTTCTTCTTGAGATTGTTCTGTTTTCCTGCATGGCATACCAAATAACAATTTTCCAGTACCTTATGTAGGGAATGTATGCCAGTGGAGCATCCTTTGTTTTCTTCTGAATTGCTTTCTGATTCTTCTCAAATGTATTCTTCATATCTTCCCAAAGTATTAAAGTATAGTCATAATGCCTATTCTTCACTAAACCTTGAAATATCTGAAGAATTTGTTTAGAACCTTGATCAGCAGAACTATTTTTCCCTGACAAACATTTATTTACCACATGAAAGAAGCAAGCCCAAATAGGTGGTAATTTGTTTCTTCTGAACAAACTGAGAGTCCTCAATCCTTCATTGTATCCCAACTTCATAAACTCTGCTATTAATTCCTCTGTTAAGGGTAAATCCTAAAAATCTGTTCTTCTTTGTACATCATCTTTCTCTGGTAGATTCAGCATTTCTCTTAGTGCAGAGATAGATAAGACAAATGTCACTCCTCCAATTTCAGACACAAACTTATTATCTTCTAACCTAAGATATTTCCACCATTGTTGTATGTACTGAACAGGCACATTTTTACTTCTTGTAAACCATTTTCTGTACGGATGATGTTTGAATAACTCCATGATAATTCTGTGTTCAGGCTTAAAACGACTTTCCTCAAACAATATAACACGGTTATTTTCAGATAATTTCAACCATTCACTCTCAGGAACAACTCTTTCCACTAGAATAGATCTATCTGACATAATAGAACCTGCAGCACTCTGTTCATGTTCAATATTAACGTTTACCTCATCCGCATTTCCTTCAGATTCATCCATTTGTTCATCTTCTTCATCATTTCTTATTGCCCCTTCCTCTGCAACTCTATTTTGTACTTCATCATTTTCCGAATCGGATGAATCCATTATCGATTTTGTAGAATGTAGAGAAATTGGACCACTTCTTCGTATTTCAGACATGATTTAAGAAGAAAAACAGATTCAAAGAACTCTGGATTTGATTCGTATCTCACGTTTCGCTCTGGAATTTGAAAGAAATTTGAAATAGGGATTTTAAGACCTATTTAAAATCCGCGAAGTTGAAAGGTTTAACGGAAAAGCGAAATCAATGTTATAACGGAGTCAACACATGTGAAATACCACAAAGGATTTAAATGAAATACGTGGCATTGTCAAACAAATATGAAGCTGACACGTGTTAGTGGATAGAATTTTGACTCAAGTCAAAGATCTGAATAACACGCACAGATGTTCTGATTCCATGACTCAGAAGAATTTTGCCTTGTAACCAAAATGTCTTTTAAAATCAACTTCTGACCAATATAAAACATTTTGATTATTCAGAAGAGGTTTGAACAGATAAGAAATGAAAACAAATCTTTTAAGCATCACAAAATGATTTCCAAAAGAATTTTGATGCTCCCCCTTGATTTGAGCATGCTTTTGATTATTAATGATACATAAAGATGAGATAAAAAGATAATAGAAGAAGCATAATCCATATAGTTGAAGTTATTTGTATTTCTCAAAAATAAATTTTTGAAAGTAAGATTGTTGAAGTATCGACTCAGAATCTCTGACCTTAAGATTCAGAGGTTCTGATCTCAAGACTCAGAAGTTCTGAACTCAAGACTCAGAAGTTCTGAACTCAAGACTCAGAAGTTCTGAACTCAAGACTCAGAAGTTCTGAACTCAAGACTCAGAAGTTCTGAACTCAAGACTCAGAAGTTCTGAACTTAAGACTCAGACGTTCTGAATACACTACTCAGACAAGTTTACTTAGAAAAATTTAGTATTTTTAAGAAAAAAAATATTTTCAATTAGGCAGATTAAGCATTCCTATTTTACATATGAGAAAAGAAAACCTTTTGTGATCAAGAGGCTTTGTGAACAAGTCAGCCAATTGATACTTTGTATGCACAAAGTGCATCTCTATAGTTCCTTTTTCCACATAGTCCTTTATAAAATGATATCTCACATCTATATGCTTAGTCTTCGAATGTTGAACAGGGTTCTGAGTAATAGCAATTGCACTTTCTGAGTCACAATAGATGGGAATCTTGTTAAGCTGATATCCATAGTCCATGAGTTGTGTTCTCATCCACAATGTTTGAGAGCATGAAGCAGCAGCAGCAACATACTCTGCTTCAGCAGTTGAAGTGGATACACAGTTCTGCTTCTTTGATGCCCAACTCACTATTTTATCTCCCAAAAAGTGACAAGCACCAGATGTACTCTTTCTGTCCAACCTACTTCCTGCATGATCAGCATCAGTGAAAGCAGTCAATTTGAAGTCAGTTTCTTTTGGATACCATAAACCTAGATCAGGTGTTCCTTTGAGATATCTTAAAATCCTTTTGACAGCCAACATATGTGATTCTTTCGGGTTAGATTGAAATCTAGCACAGAAACAGGTAGAAAACATGATATCTGGTCTACTTGCAGTCAAATAAAGTAATGATCCAATCATGCCTCTATAAAGTTTGATATCTGCTGAAACACCTTTGAGATCAGCATCTAACTTTATGTTAGTTGCCATAGGTGTTCTCATAGATGCACAATCAGACATTTTGAACTTTTTCAGAATATCTCTGACATATTTTCCTTGATTTATAAAAATACCTTTTGGTAATTGTTTGACTTGAAGACCAAGGAAAAAATTCAGTTCACCCATCATGCTCATTTCAAATTCAGATGACATGATTTTTGAAGAATTATCACATAATTCTGGACTGGTAGAACCAAATATTATGTCATCAACATAAATCTGAATCAGAATCAAATCATTACCCTGTTTCTTTAAAAACAAAGTTGTGTCAATCTTACCTTTCTTGAATCCTGAACCTAACAGGTGTTTAGTAAGAGTGTCATACCAGGCTCGTGGTGCTTGTTTTAGACCATATAAAGCTTTGTCTAAAATATAAACATGATCAGGGAATTCTGGATCAACAAAACCTTCAGGTTGATGGACATACACCTCTTCATTAAGTTTGCCATTTAGAAAGGCTGATTTGACATCCATTTGATACACCTTGAAGTTTTTATGTGCAGCATAGGCTAAAAATATTCGGATTGCCTCTATTCTTGCCACTGGTGCAAATGTCTCATCATAATCAATTCCCTCTTGTTGACAGTATCCCTTAGCAACCAATCTTGCCTTGTTTCTGATGACAACACCTGATTCATCCTTTTTGTTTCTGAACACCCATTTAGTTCCAATAATAGATTTACCTTCAGGCTTTGGGATGAGTCTCCAGACTTTATTTCTTTCAAATTGAAGCAATTCCTCTTGCATTGCTGAAATCCAGTCTGGATCCTCTAAGGCTTCATTAGCTTTCTTTGGTTCAATTACACTCAAGAAACCAGCAAACATTGCTTCATTTGCTGTAGCTGATCTGGTTTTTACTCCTTCTGAAGGATCACCTATTACTTGATGAATAGGATGATTTTTAGTCCATTTATTTGCACTAGGAAGTACATCAATCTCTGAATAATTGTTGTTTGCATCATTCTCATCAATGATTGCTTGTAATTCTGAACTGTCCCCTTTTTCTGATGTATGAATAGAAGTCATATCCAAGTTTGGGTTCTGATTAATGAAGTCAGAATTCAGAGTGACTTGTTCAGAGTTCTGAGTACAAGAATCAGAATTCTGATTACAAGGTTCAGAATTTTCACCACTTGTATGTATTAGATTTGGACATTCCTCTGATGGACCTTTGTCAGAAATTACAGTTGATTGAACTATTTCTGGAGTTTTATTTTTCATCTCTTTGACCATCTTTGGGTTTTCATATTCTGCATAAGAATCAGAAATTAGTTCACTAAAAGCATCCTTAAATAGTAAATTGAGTTCTGAACAAATAGGATTAGAATTTGTATCAGAAGTCATTTTTGTCTTGTTCAGCATAAGTTCTGAACTGTCTTGTTCAGAAGTCCGCATTCTGGCTTCATCAAAAGTTACATTTATGCTCTCCATCATCCTCTTGGTTCTTCTATTGTAGATTCTGAATGCTTTGGAAGTTAAAGAATAACCCACAAAGTATCCTTCATCTGCCTTTTTATCGAATTTGGCAAGATTTTCTCTGTCTCTGAGAACATAGCACCTGCAACCAAAAACATGAAAGAATTTGATTAATGGTTTTCTTTTATTTATCAGTTCATAAGCAGTCTTATTTAATCTCTTATTGATTAAAGTTCTATTTTGTGTAAAACAAGCAGTTGCAATTGCTTCAGCCCATAGGAAAGTAGGAAGATTTGCATAAGCCAGCATTGTTCTCGCAGCTTCAACTAGAGTTCTATTCTTCCTTTCAACAACACCATTTTGTTGAGGAGTTCTGACAGCAGAAAAATTGTGAGAAATCCCAGAACTTTCTAAAAAATTCTGAAGAGTCTCATTTCTGAACTCTGTTCCATTATCACTTCTGATTTTCTGAACTTGAAGTTGTAAGAGAACTTGAATCCTTTTGATAAAATTTATCAATGTAGTAGCAGCTTCTGACTTAGCTCTTAGGAACTCAACCCATGTGTATCTGGATAATTCATCAACAATCACAAGCATATATTTCTTTCCTCCCATAGATTGAATTGAAATTGGACCACAAAGATCAGTATGAATCATTTCTAATGGTGCTTTGCAAGATGAGTCCATTTTTAATTTGTGAGAACTCTTTTTCATCTTGCCCATTTCACAAGCTGAGCATAATGATTCTTTTTCAAATTTAAGCTTTGGTAAGCCTTTAACCAAATGTTTTGCAACAAGATTATTAAGATCTTTGAAATTCAGATGAGAACATCTTCTGTGCCAAAGCCAGCATTCATTTGCAGTTGATTTTGATAAAAGACAAACTGTATTTAATGTTTTCAATTTTGAAAAATTAACTACAAATAAGTCCATATGTCTTTTGGCCCAGAAGACTTTAACATCATTTTCAGTTAAAATCATACAACCTGTTATTTGAAACTTAATTTGACAAAGACTGTCTAAAAACTGACTTATGCTGAAAAGATTATGCTGTAATCCTTCAACATAGAAAACCTTTTGGATAGTCAGATTCCCTTTAGTTAAATCCCCATAACCTTTGACTTGTCCTTTGCTGTTATTTCCAAAGTTTACTGCTCCTCCAGCCTTTTCTGTGAAGTTTGATAGAAAAGACTTCTGACCTGTCATGTGTCTTGAAGCTCCTGAATCTAAAAACCACACATGACAGCCCTGCAAAAGGATCAGTTAGGTTTAGGTACCCATTTTGGAATGGGTCCATCTTTGTTAGCTTTGTCATTGGTTTTAACATTAGTACCTTTTACTCTCCACTCAAAATCTTTCTTCAAACACCACTTTCCTTGAACTTTTATGAAGTCAGAACATTTTCTGCTTACAAGCTTGTTCAAATTCTTTTTGAGAGTTGTAACTTTTGGTTTTGCTATATTTTCAACTTTCTTTTCTTTTATCTTTTCTTTCTTCTGAGTCTGAGGAACATAAATTTTCTTCTTTTCTGTATTTTGAGAAACAGAAACTTTCCGAATATCTTTTCTTATGTATGAAACATAAGTTATTTTGACTTGACATTTATGAGAATATTGGAATGAATCATTTTTACATCTAACACAAACAAGATTTTTCTTTGCAAGTGACAATAAATCTGAAACATAGATCATTTCATTTTTATTTATACTGTTCAGAGTACAATTGCCCTTATTACAAGAATTTCTAGCTTTGAGTTCAGAAGTAGATTTCATTCTAAGCTTCTCAAGTTCCCTTTTCAGATCATTCAACTTTGCAAGATCATCTTTCCTTTTGCTTTCTTCTTTTTTCTGAAAAATTCAAGTTCTTTTTGTTAGAAGAATTAGATGATTCACCTTTTTCATATGTACTTGATTCATTAAAGAATTTATCATTTTCTCTTGAAGCATTAATTTTAAAAAGATCATACTCAGTCTTCAGTTTTTCAAGCTCTGTTATTTTCTGAATAAAAATATTCTTTTCTTTCAAAGCTTCTTCAAGTTTAATATCCACCTCACAGAAATCATTTTCAAGTTCATCATAAGCTTTCCTTAAGTCCTCAAGTTCTTGACTCACAAGATTAAATCTCTTTTCAAGTTGCAAAAATTCATCTGATTTTGTTTCAGAAAATCCAGTTGAATCAGACTTCTGACTACCTGAGTCAGAGTTCTGATTTACAGACTCAGATGTCTGATCTTTAGACTCAGAATTCTGACTACAAAGTTCAGAATCCTGACTAGAAGTTTCAGACTTCTGATTGACTGTTTCAGAATTTTTACTTGTGTCAAATATGCTCTCAATGTCATGATATGAAAAACTTGGTTGTTTATTTTTGTAGCTGACATTTAAGGAATCATACTTGAATTTAGTATCATTGTATCTTGGTTTTTCATCTGTTGGTTTAGAAACTTCTTTCTTAACCTTTTCTTCTGAACCAACTGACTTTTCTGTTTTAGACTCAGAAATTTTCTCATCTGACTTTTTAGAGTTTGGTCTTTGCAAATTGTCAGAACTTGTTATAGAACTAGCAGGTCTTATGAAAACTTCAACAATTTCTGGGATTTTTGGCTTAGAAACTTGAAGTTTTTCATACAAGTTAATTGGAGCTCTTTTTAAAGTGACATTTTCTTCCAATCCCAATCCCTTCTTTGGGTTGTAAAATCTTGTATCTTTAACGTTGTTTAATAAAAGATTTAGTGTTTGCTGAGTCTGACCCCTTTTCAAATTCAGATCTTCTAATTCTTTAATTTTAGTGTATAAATTCTTTCTTTCTTCAAATAACATATCAAATTTTATTTGTAAATCACCTTTTTCATCCTTTATTTTTGAAAACTCAGCTTTTAGTTCAGAAAGCCTTTTCATCAATTCAGAATTTTCATCTTTAACTTTCTGTTTCTCAGCCTCAGATTCTTCATATTGTTCTTTTATTACTTCTTTTTCAATTCTGAATTTGTTAACCAAATTTCTTTCTCCTTTTATCTGTTTTCTTAGATTAGCAAATTCAGTTTTCATTTCACCAATCTGTGTCATTAACTCTAATTCAAGTGAAGAATGTACCTCAGCAGATGACTCAGAATCAGCATCTTCAAAATCAGAATCATCCTCATTCCTCATTTTTGCCATATAGCTCTGCATCTGTGGAAAGTTGATGTGATCATCTTCATCAGAAGTATAGTACAACCAATTCTCCTGTTCAGCCAACAAAGCAATTTTATCATCTCTCTTCTTTGCAAGCTGAGCCTTCTTGGTGTAGTACTCATAGTCTTTCACAATTTTAACTCTGCAATCCTTAGCATAGTGGCCAGATTTTCCACATTTGAAACACAGATTCTTTTCTTTTCTTTCATCCTTCTCTTCATTGTTTTCTTCACTTCTCTCTACTCTCTTTTCAAACTTATTTTCTTCTCTGTCTTCTTTCTTCTTATAGTCTGAACTCCCAACTCTCTTATAATTTCCTTGAAATCTACCCTTCCCATACCTTTTATTGAAAGTATTTGTCAACAAAGCTAGTTTCTCAGCCATTATCTTGATATCTTCATCATCTTCTGATCCTTCTTCCTTGTCAGATTCTTCCAGATTAGGTATCTCTGATAGATATGCAGTCTTTTTGGGTGCTTTGATTGCTTTGGACTTTGATAAGAACGCTAACTGATCAGCAACATTTTTCTTCTCTTCCACAACTAACTTGACAGAGTCTTCATGTTGATTAAGAATACAAAATAGATCATTTAAGTCTTCTTCACACATATCCTTGTTCATTTGCAGACTTATGGCAAATGATGACCATTCTGAATTTAGACTGTTCAGAAATTTGTAATTTATTTCTGACTTTGTTTTCTTCAGTCCATTTCTTCTCAAGTCATTTAGAATAGTGCAAAATTTACTGTATGTCTGTGTCAAACTTTCTGACTCTTTTGCTTTGAACCTTTCATAAGCATTTATGCTTTGATTTAACTTTGCCTGAATAGATCTCACAGTTCCTAACATTTTCCTTTCCAGTTCGTCCCACATTTCTTTAGCTGATGATCCACTGTCAATCCTGTTAAGAACCTCATTTGGGACAGCCAAAGTCATCAAAGTAATTGCTCTTTTGTCAATAGCATGCCTATTCTTCTGTTCAGCTGTGTATTGGGAATAACTCTTTTTCACCCTGGTCGTTGGAATTTCTGGAGTTGTCTCTGTAGCAGGGGTTGCAGCAACATCGATGTACACTTCAATTGGGCCTTCTTGAATAGAAATCATAAGGTTTTCATCAATGTTGTCTAGGAATTGGATCATTCGGATTTTCCATTGCTGATACTCTTCTGGTATAAGAACAGGCGGTTTGGTTTCAGATCCCATGGCTAGATATTCTTTAGAAGACATGATTGTAAGAAAATTCAACAGAAAGACAAATTCGAGTTTCTTGATCGAAATGTAACAGGTAATTCAAGAATTGACAAGAATTCAAGAATTAGCCCTAGCAGCGGAATCGAATATTGAATGAATCAAGAAATCTTCAAGAAATTTATCAATTAATCTTCGCGATAACAATCTTGAAAGAATTTGTTTGTTGATTGGCTCTGATACCAATTGAAAGAACAGGATCTAATCTCACAATCAATATAGAAAGCAGTAATTGAGAAGTTGTATGATCAAGCCCAATTGTATTCAATGATGAACAGAAATACAGATCTATGAGAGAGAAAATCTCAAAGATTACAGAGAATGAGAACAAAGTTATACGGGAAAAATCAATCAGTTAGCAACATAGAGCTAACTACTATTTATACTGCAACAAACATCTTAAAGCTACAGTACAAATAAGAAAGACTAATAAGAACATAACACGTGTCCTAATTAGTTTATAAAATACTAAGTAAAGTATCTTGTCATAAGTTCTGAACAGGTAGTTCAGAACTTCTGAACATTCTTCTGATAAAGCTTCTCAGATCTTCTGACTCTTTCTCTCATATCTCTGACTCCTCTACTCAGAACATCTGAGTCCTCTTATCAGATCTTCAACACTTGGTTTATTGACAAAACTTCATATCTAACAAGGATGGCTAGCAGTAAGATATAGAAGAGAGCCGATCATCCCACGGTACGCTGTGACATTAATAGGTTTTCCAGAAGGATCTTTGTTTAGTGTCAGCGGCGGTGCCATAGGGGTTTTCATAGATGAGCTTTGAGTTAAGTCAAACTTTTTCAGCATATCTTTAACATATTTTCCTTGGTGAATGAAAGTTCATTTTTCACTTTGCTTGATTTGAAGACCCAGGAAATATGTCAGCTCACCCATCATACTCATTTTATATTCAGCTTTCATTCTTTCATCAAAATGAGTACAAAGGTCAGGGTTAGTAGAACCAAATATAATATCATCGACATATATTTGAACAAGAATGATATGACCTTTTACTTTCCTGAAAAATCGAGTTTTATCGATTTTACCTCGCTCAAATTTTTCAATATGGAGATAAGAAGAGAGAGTGTCGTACCATGCACGAGGAGCTTGCTTTAAGCAATAAAGTGCCTTATCCAGTTTATAAACATAACCTAGATGCTTAGGATATGTGAATCCTGGAGGTTGTTCCACGTAGAATTATTTGTTCAGCTTTCCATTGAGGAATGCTGATTTAACATCCATTTGATAAACCTTGAAGTCTTTGTGTACAATGTAAGCTAAGAATAGACGAATGGCTTCGAGTCTTGCCGTTGGGGAAAATGTTTCGTCGTAATCTATGCCTTCCTCTTGTCTGTATCCCTGAGCAACAAGACGAGCCTTGTTGCGGGTTACAGTTCCATGTTCATCCAACTTGTTTCGATAGACCCATTTAGTGCCTATCACTGACTTGTCAGATGGTCGTGGAACGAGCTTCCAAACTTTGTTTCTTTCAAATTCTGTCAACTCTTTTGCATAGCGCTGACCCAGTTTGGTTCTCTGAGGGCATCATCTGTTTTCTTTGGTTCAATCAGAGAAATAAAGTTAACAAATAAACAAGTATTACCTGAACTTCGTCGAGTCTGAACACCAGCATTTGGATCACGAAGAATTTGATCAATAGGGTGATTAATAGTCCATCATTGTGCTGGAGCAAAAGTCGTTGACTCAATCTGAACTTCTGGAGGAGCTGAAGATGAAGCTTCATCAACTTCTGTTACATCAGGCAAGAGAGAAAGAGGTTCAGATGTCATTTCATTCACTGATTGCTGAGAAGTGGATGGTATGTCTGAGGTAGAAGGTTCAGAAGTAGGCATAGTATTAAGAGGAACAAATGAGAGCCACGATGATTCAGCTTCACTTGTCTGCATGCTTGGGATGATAGTAGGATCATCATCTTCAGCGGTATGAGTATGAGTTGGAGGGATAGGAGCATCTTCTGAATCACCAAGATGAGAAAACATCCATTTATTCAGTTCTTCAGTATCAGCAAAAGGTCTGGAGTTCGCTGAACGGGATTCATCAAAAGTGACGTGGATGGTTTCTTCTACAGTTTGTCTTCTTCGATTGAACACTCTGAAGGCTTTGGAGACTGAAGAATATCCAAGAAACTTTCCAAGGGCATCTCTGTTGTTCAGTATGAAACACTGACGTCCAAAGATGTGAAGAAAGCTAATTGAAGGCTTTCTCCCATGGAAAAGTTCATAGGCTGCTTTCTTGAATCTTTTGAAAATCAACGACCTGTTTTGAGTAAAACAAGCAGTGTTGACAGCTTTTTCCCAAAACTGAGTAGGTAGATGAGAATCGTTGAATATTGAACGTGCAGCTTCGATGATAGTTCGATTTCTTCTATCAGTGACTCTATTTTGTTGTGGTGTTCTCACTGAAGAAAAGTTGTGAGAAATACCCTTACTATCAAAGAAGGAATCAAGGGAACTATTTTTGAATTCAGTCCCATGATCACTCATAATAGAGCGAACCGTCATATTATTCAGTACTTCCATTTTCCTGACAAAAGTGATGAGTTCTTCAGGGGTGTCACTCTTAGAGCGGAGAAACATAACCCAGATATAGCGAGAGAATTCATCAACTATGACCAATGTATATTTCTTTCCAGCGAGGGATTGTTTGTTAACAGGGCCAAACAAATCCATGTGGAGAAGTTGAAGAGGAGATGACACTGAGGAAACTTGTTTAGACTTGAAACTAGCTTTTGTTTGTTTCCCTTTCTAACACGCTGAACATAGAGATTCCTTAGCGTATGAGTGTTGAGGTAGACCACTGACCAACTCTTTAGAAGAGAGAGTATTCAGTGTCTTGAAGTTTAGATGAGAGAGCCTCTTATGCCATAGCCAGTTGACATCAGATGAGGCTTTTGAGAAGAAACAGGAGTTCTCAGTGGTTGTCGAGTCCATGTTTATAACATAAACATTTTCCATACGGTATCCGCTGAGAGCGATCTTCTCCTTTTTGTCAGTAACAAAACAGGATTCCTTAGTGAAAATCACTTTGTGATCCTTGTCACCAAGCTGACTGATGCTTAGAAGATTGTGCTTCAGTCCTTCAACATATGCGACTCTTCTGAAGGTTGTTGTACCATTAGAGAGTACACCAAACCCTCGGGTATAGCCTTTTCCGTTTCCACCGAAAGTCACTGAAGGACCCTTCTCTTCCTTATATTCAGCGAGCAGGTTTTTCTTTCCAGTCATATGTCTAGAGCATCCCCTATCGAGATACCAGATACCCTTCTTAACCTGTAAACAAATGAAGATTAGTTTGATTTGGGCACCCATTTTACCATGGGTCCATATTTTTCAGTGGTGGTAGAGGATATGGAAGGTTCATCAATCTTCGCAGCATTTGAAGATTCAGCTTCAGGACTAGTCTTCACTTTGGTTAATTTCTTAACCTCAGTGGTTGGTTTCACCTTAACCTGATTTGTACCAGGATTGGTCTTCTTTGCCTTGGGGGCATTGATCTTCACCTTAGTTAACTATTCATCATTGGTGGCTGTCGGGAAGTTACAAGCAATATGATCGGTAAGTCCACAGTGATTACATTTTCTATAGCTAAAATTAGCTTTAGAATCATTTGCATGCTTAGCCGAGATTTTTAAATGAGCAGGGCTGGCACCAAGTATACCTTTGGCATTGAAAATGGGAGGAACAATCAGTTATTCGGATTTCTTACCAATAACATTCACTCTGATTCTAGGAGTGGATCTCTGAATGAATTCAAGGATCTTGTTCTTCGAAGTAGAGGATTGATTCACTGAAGGTTTAGAAACATTCAGCTTAGGTACAAAGGTACCCTTTTGAGGTTTTTGAGGTAGGAGTGGGAGTTTTAGAAGGTAGGTTTTTCCTCAGGAGTGGGAGTTTTAGAAGAGGATCATTGAGATGAGGAAGTGTCAGGGATAGAGGACACGGACATTCCAAACTTAAGCATGGAACGATCAGTGGTTGGTTCTTCAGCGTCAGCTTTATAACCAAGACCACGTTTGTCACTCAGGGGAATCTGAGCTTTCAATATCTCAATGATCGTTGTTGAGGATTTACACCATCCTTCAACAGTAGCCTTTTCAGCCTTTAGTGCCTCGACAACATCTTCTCGCTCGATACGAATGAGTTGATTTATACAGACCTGATCTTTTAGATTTTCTTCTATTTTAGAGGGCTTTTGAATCTCTAAATGACAATTATTAAGCTGTTCAGCAAGATCAATATTTAGTTTTTCAGCTTTGGTCTTGCCATTCATGGCATCGTATAAATCAACAGTCAAAAGATCAATGGTCCGACGTCTTTCGATGTCACTAAGAGTTTAAGTTTGAGTATCAGTGAGAGAAGTTGATACCTGAGAGGTAGAAGCAGAAGTAGAGGGAATTTCAGTTTGTTTTTCCTCTTCTTCTATTTTGGCCATGAGACAGAGATTGGCCTCATCATCATCTTCAGAGTCAGATGATTCTTCTTCATCAGAGGCAGCCCAGTCAAAATCAGCCATCAGGCCTTTGCCTTTTGTTAGGGCAATATTTGGTTGAATAGAAGTTCAAGGGCTAAATGTTAGTTATTATTTTGAGCCTTGTTAGTGAACGGGCCGTGGGCTTGTTACCACAGGCCCATCATATAAATATTTTTGTTTAGCTTTTGTTTTAGGCTAGTTGTCATTTTACTTTCACAAAACTGATTGTAAACTCTCAGCATTATTGAAAGTGATTTGGATGACAAGTTGAAATCATAACACCTGTTCTTATCCATTGATTTCTTTATTGTTCGTTGCACGGATCTGAGACTCACATTTGGTATCAGAGCAGACGGACGAAACGATTCAAAGTGATTCTTGAACTCTGGTAAGTTTATGTAGGATCCCAGATACAACAAGTAACAATAATAATAGCAAGAATCTTTGTATATTGACTAATAAAGGGGAGTTTGCAAGATAGGAATTAAGAACACTCTCTCTTTGAAGCTCTCTTTCTCTCTATACGTATTACTCTTTCAAGATGGAGGCTAGGAGACTTTTTAAGGCTTAACCTAAAACTCTAACAAATTAGACATTAAATACTTAGGTTTTAAGGCCTAAGCCCATAAGCCACTAAAGCCCACAAATACAATATGGGCTTTTACAATTTAAGCAAATACAATTTGGGCTTTTATAATATAAGCAAGTAATCTTGAATACAATATAAAAATAGAGTCAACAATCTCCCCCTGTGTATTCAGTATTAAAAATTGCCCGATCTTCCACAAAGTAAGTTGCTTCAATTCCTTCTTTAACTCCCCCTTGATCGTTGCATACTCCCCATTGACTGTTGCTTTACCTTTTTTATCTCGGTTGTCTCCCAAAGATTAAACTCAAACAATCAGAGAACGATTTTATGTGCGGGAGCTTGTATTACCAGTTTGAGTAATAACCGATGGTAGAGAAACAGCTAGGAGATGCAGAGTAGCGAACACATTCGGCTTATGAGAATCTGCATTAAAGAATAAGTAACCAGGGGTAATCATCTAACACAAAAGCACATAGCAACTGTTATCACAACAATTAAAATAATTGTGTGGCCTATGTTCAGAGTTGAAAAATATGAAGCTCTGATAGGACTTCCAGTTATCATAGGAGTAGAATTATAAAATTAAACTTCTCAAACTGTTCTGGCAATATCACATAGATATGCATGTGGAATCACGAAGATTCGTGATATTGTGTGGAAGAAAAATAGAATATTATCTATTAGGCTAAAAAGTGTGTAAACTGTTTGGACATAACAGGTGTCCACAGACTCAATGTGCATGAGTGAAGTGTGAAGGTGGGGCAAATTTCCTTCTTTTCAATATCCAACCTTCCAAATAAAGATCAGATAGCATATATGCTGCTTCCCCGTGGAAAAGTGAAATATTTCTTTGTTGAGAAAGAAATGAGTAGCTGGTGGGGTTTAATGCAAGAGTTGGCATGGGCTAATTGCCTGTTTCAATGATGGTCACCAAAGAATGTGAATCAATCAGTAATGTGGCTGCCTGGCTCAGAAAGTGGTTGGTGCAGAGTTGTATAATTCTTTTGACTCTGTTCTTACACTCTCTTTCTTTTTATCATGTAGATCACATCTAACCAAACTCTCTTTTCAATTTTTACCTCTTAAGCACAATGAGAAAAATTCAGATGAGTTATCTCCCCCACTCTTTGATGTAGACCCTTCACCTCTCAAACACTCAAGGTTTACTTCTTAGGTAGGAAACACAGGTTTAAGTGATCCATAGAAGTACTATAAAGGTCACACATTGAACCCATGTGTAAGTTCATGATCTTATCTTACAATCAATGTAGAAACCAGTAATTGAGAATTTGTATGATCAAGCCCAATTGTATTCAATGATGAACATAATTACAGATCTAAGAGAGAGAGAATCTCAAAGATTACAAAGAATGAATACAAAGT
The DNA here is from genome assembly GCA_033807775.1 of Saussurea involucrata. Classification (NCBI taxonomy): domain Eukaryota; kingdom Viridiplantae; phylum Streptophyta; class Magnoliopsida; order Asterales; family Asteraceae; genus Saussurea; species Saussurea involucrata. The sequence goes on from CM066326.1 coordinate 11,989,162, forward strand.
TATACGGGAAAAATCAATCAGTTAGCAACGAAGAGCTAACTACTATTTATACTGCAACGGACATCTTAAAGCTACAGTACAAATAAGAAAGACTAATAAGAACATAACATGTGTCCTAATTAGTTTATAAAATACTAAGTAAAGTATCTCGTCATAAGTTCTGAACAGGTAGTTCAGAACTTCTGAACATTCTTCGGATAACGCATCTCAGATCTTCTGACTCCTTAACTCAGACATCTGACTTTTCTTCCCAGACTTCTGATTTCTCTTATCAATACTTCTGAGCTTTCACAGTCAGACCTCTGACTTCTCTACTCAGAACATCTGAGTCTTCTTATCAGATCTTCAACACTTGGTTTATTGACAAAACTTCAGATCTAACAATCTCCCCCTTTTTGTCAAATAAACTTAAACTTTGCATCATCCAGTTCTTTCAGAGCAGGAACAATTTTCTGAAGTAGCACATTTCTCAGATTAAGCCTCTTATCAATTTTGTCAATGATTTCTTGAATAATTTCAACTTGCTGATTGATTACTTCTTGAGTCATGTTTGCTTCCTTCACTTTCAGCATCTTTTTCTCCAAATTATGCTTTATGATTCTTAAAGTTCCAGAACAGTATTTTGCAGTTTCCTTTGCTCTGAAGAAGATCTTTCCACTTTTGTTTTTCAAAAATACTCCCAAATCTGGATATTTTTATGAACACTTCCAGTCTTTAACACCTTTTTCTGTTCATGATCTGTGTTGGGATTTGCCAGATAAACACATGACTTTTGTAAGTACAGAGCTATTTGAAAATCTGTATAACAGTGCCACCTTAAGATGTAGAACATGGCCTCAATTACCACACTTCTTGCCTTCCTTTCATTTCTGTCTTTGCTCGACTCTTTGAAGCATAGAAAGCTGTGTAATCTGTAGAAGTCAACCACTGATAGTTTCTCAAAATCTGCATCAGTGAAGTAATAAACCTTGCCATCTTCTCTCAGAACTTCAAAGGATAAGTACTCCATCTTTCTGAATTTCTTAACCCTCAATTCTCTGATTCCAGTAATTAAAAAATCTGAGTAAACGGCTTGCTTTGTTTTGCCAAGACATCTTGATTTTTCAGCCAACCAGATCTGAGTCTCCTTAGGTCTATCATAATACACATCCAATAATTGTACTTCTTTTGGTTTGAAGAACTCAGGCAAATCAAATTCAAGAAAGTATCCATTTAGATCAATGGATATTTCATCTTCTTTGGGTTCAGACTGTTCAGTTTGATCAAAACTAGTTATCTGCACATTCTGAGATGTTGTGTTCTGCACTTCTTCAACTTCATCTGACAGAATTTCATTCACTTCATACTCAGCAGGAAACACAAAATCATTATGTAGAATCTTTTTGGGATTCACCTCAGATAGCAACCATTCACTACTGTTTCTGATTTTTCTTCTAAGATCCAACCTCCTCTTCACACAGTTTATACATCTCTTCTTTAAACTCTCTCTTTCAGTTTCCACACTTACTTCCATTTTAATCAATAACCAATTCAGAGTTGCATCACTGTACTTCACCAACTCTTTTAATCTGAACAATTCAAGCCTTTCGTGAACTGTATATGTGAACCCTTCTGTCTCCATTCCTTCATTCACAAATCCCTTCAAATGCAAACCAACTTCTGTTTTCTTTGTGGGAGAACTCAGATTACTCTTTTCTTTTCTTTCTTCAATAGCTAATTGGAAGTCATACAAGTATATATTTCTTTGTGGAAACCTTTGTATTTCTTTCTTTCAGTACTTCCATTCTAACAAACATTAAACCATTGAATTCATCTTGTTGAAACATCAGAACTTTCTCAATTCTTTTCTGAATATGCAGTTTTGAGTCAGGAACTCTGAACCTGTTAGAAGCTTCTGAGTAGACCATCTGAGCTCTGTCATCCATAAAACCATCAATGTTACTTTCCAAAGGCTCATACTCTCCTTCTGTGTAGTAGAGATTATCATATATTTCCTCAGGAAAAATATCATCATGAAATTGTCTGGCTAATGGCACATCACTTAACTCTAGAATGAAATCACATACAGGTTCTTCTAGTCTTTGCAAGTTAATCTTTGGGATCTCAATTGGTTTTCTGAATACATACTCAGAAGGCATAAAGAAGTCTTTCACTTTCACATACTCTTCTTCTGTATTTAACTCATCACAAAAGTTAAATATAAAATCATCTTCAAAATCCTGAGTATAATTCACAGTTCTGTCTTCTTCTCCCATTAGATCAATAGGTCTTACCATTTTTATTCCTTGCTGAACTTTTTGAACATTCAAAGCTCTGACTAAATTATTATGCATTCTTCTGATCAACTCTTCACTTAACCTCCTTTCTTCTAATTTAGAATCCGTCATATTTTCTTTGTTATACACCACAATATCTGTACACATGTTGACCACTTCACTTTCCAATGTCTTTTCTGATCTCAATACAGATTCCTCAATAGCTTCAGTTTCATCTGAGTTTCCTTCCTTTTCTATGTCTAAGTTCAATTCCTCCGTTTTATCTGAATCACCACCATCTGCACTTTCCAACTCCATTTCCTCTGTGTCTGAGCTATCAATCTGAACTATCTGAGTTATTGCCTTTAAATTTTCCTGTGTCTGATCTTCTGAACTTTTTGTACTAGCTAATTGCATATCTGCCATCTCAAAATCTTCTATGCCAATATCATCATCAGAACTTAACCTTTGTCTTTTCTCCCCCTTTTGATGATCATGAGGCTCATTATCATCAAACTTTCTTTTCAAGTTCTGATTAAAAGTAACTTCAGGTTCAGCTTCTACAATAGGAACAGGATTGTGACAACCGTCAAAATCGCGTTCAGGTTAGAACTGCACTAATTATGTCAGATACAGTTATTCTATGTCACACTGTCTAGTTTTAGCAGTAAACCCGACACAGTAGGGAAAATTTAGAAATCCAGTCTAAAATCCCTCAATTTAGGAAATTATCCATACATCTCATAAAATGCCAACTAAAAACATGTATACACTAAAATATATATATATATATATATACAAAATAAATACTAGCAAATTAAACTAGTATTATTATCAATAACAATTAATTAAGAATATCTAATAATTCAATTAATTAAAAGATTTAAATAAAAATTTAATTTAAATACAAACACAATCATTTTATACAAAACCACACTCCACACACTCCTTTCCCCTCTCCCAAAACCGGCCACACACCACCATCACCACCCTAACCCCTCTTTCTCACTCCATAAATACCCCCTCTCCCTCTCCATTTTCACTCTTCACTCACTTCACAAACCCTTCTCTCAAAACCTCCATATTCTCTCAAGAATTCTCCTCTCCAAGGCTTCCAAGATCAGCCACATATCTTCAAGAAACCAAGGTAAAAACATTTTTGTAACTTCCTTTAATCATCCTCCTACAACTTTCTCTTCTCTTTCAAAGTTTTATCTTCTAAAAACTCTAAGTTTTCATCTTTTTCTTGCTAAATCCAACTCTTGGTAAACTAATGTTTGTAGATCTATCACCATGACATCTTGCATGTCATTAAAAAAGGGTGATGAATCCATAATCAAACCCATATTAGTGACCTAAGAATGTTTGGTATGCATGTGTTTACAAAAGCTCAAAAACAACAAGTTTTGAAAGTATTTTGGCAAGATGATTTTCTAAAGTTCCTTGCATGTTGCTTGGGATGATTAAAAAGCAAAGATTTCATCTGAAAATATGTGATTTAGTTGAGTAAAAATCGTGTCTTGACAAAAAGAACAAAATCTTTTGAAGAACCAATTAGAAAATAGCTTTTATATAAAAGACCTTTTTCATCAGCTTGCTGTCAGAAATTTCTACTGACTTTGCATGCCCTTATCTCTCTCAAAAATGGTCCAAATACAGTGATTCTTTTTCTGGAATTTACTTTTATGAGTTGGGAATCAAACCCCACTGGAATCACCGAAAAATATTAAGTTTTGAACCCTCAAACAGTTTTTACAAAAACAGTGTGCCACAGCTACGTGTTTCTGTCACTGTTTTTGTCAAGTGTTATTTTATGTACTTATGTTGATCCAAAAATCATGAATCTTATGTCAAAAGTTTCCTAACACATGGAAGTACCCGACTACAAAATATCAGAACCTAACAATCTCTGGAAGTTATCCAAACAGTAACCGAAAGTGACTAACAAATTCTAACTACTAACAACTATATTGTATACTAGCTATATGCTATCTCTTGATCCTTTTCCTCACCTTTGGTGATGAAATTGTGGTATATTATACATATATTACTTAGACATAATTACTAATCTAACTCTACCCGTTTCACCATTTGCATGGTGGAATTGTGGAATATACCTATACGTATTTATTTACGCATTTCATTTACGCATCTAACATCTAACATCTAACATCTAACTACTAACTTTTCTTATCTTTTATGATGGAATTGTGGTACGTACATACATAATACACATGACCTAAACCATATTTACATATGGACCTAAAACATTTATTTTCGTTATTACCTCTACAACACTGCGGTAATTTTAAAACCATCACATGTAACGTTCTTTCTAAGTATGAACTATTAAAGAACATTTAACAACATACAAATTTAACAACAAAGGCATTTTATGATGAGATGGAGATTTAAAGTGACCAAAGTCTAGAACCTAGAATCTTACTAGTGTCCTTACATTCGTAGGATCGAAGTAGGATCTCATTTCGGAATCACATTACGCATTCGGGAAACACCTACGCAAACCACCGTGAGTATTCATAGCCCCTTTTTACTGTTTTATACATTTTGGGGTGAAAAGCATGTTACTATTATTTCAACATTATCAGTCTTCGTAACCCTTTTTACTGTTTTACATATTTTGGGGTGAAGAACATGATTCAAAACTTTATTCGAAATAAATTGTTTTATTTCCGAACTTTTACGCATGTTTAACGCGCTTTATGGTACATATGCACATGTGAAAGCTTCTAAGTTTGCAGCTATCATATACAAAAAGTCCCCAACACTCTTAACATTACTTATTAACTCACATGCGTGTGAGCCATGGTAATTATGGATAACGTTATTTGGTTAACCACCCACCTACGATAAAAACAGGGTGCATTAATTACTACACTGCCATGTTAATGATAGGACATGATGACTCGGGGCAAATGAATACAAGGTCATGAGGCTTAGTAATGGCTTAGTTTGCTACCTCTGAGGCATTACACATTACATTACATATATTTTTATATATACCATGAGCATGCGTTACAAAACAATATCGTACAACTTATACTACATTTTTGCGTATACTGTTGGTGCAAGTGTACCACATCTCTATATATTTTATATATTTATTTTGATGATTACAAACACACCGTATTATTGTTTTTCTAACAATTTTATCCAAGTGTGCAGTTAATTGGACAACATGAAGATTTTATCTGAAGAGTCCAAGACTGGTGTTTACGTCATCATATATCTCATAATAATAAACACCCTAAAATAATATACCACTTGGATATTTCAAAAACCTAACCCAATATTTTAATTAAATCCTTGATTTAAATAAATTTAGAAAAGTTTTGAGTTTAAAATTTAAATTTAAGCCAAAAGAATATTGTTGACTCTTTTTGGAAGAATACAAAAAGAATTCAGATGCTATTTTAAGCTATGGTCTTTCAACAATGGATGTGACTCCTCTCTGGCGCCGAGCTGTTTTCTTCAGGCGGTATACCGCGTGGTGCTCGGCGGTATACCGCGGCTCTGTTATACGTGTGGCAGGTTCTTGCAGGTTGACCTTCCTGCTGTCAGCTACTTTTTCTGGGAGGTATACCGCGCCCATATAGGCGGTATACCGCGGTACCCATTCGACCGTTGCTGCTTCCAAGTATAAATATCATGCAGCATTCTCAACTCCAAAACAGAATTGAATACCCATCTTTTGGAGAAACTCTCAGCTACATCCATTCATTTAAATCACTTATTCAATATATTTTTTTGAGTGATCAAACCCTCAAAAATCCAAGTGTTATACTTATACAAGAGTGATCAATATTGTGAGATATATTCTATTGTAAGTATTTGAATAGTGTGAGTGATTCACGTTCTCGAGCAAAAGCAAGAGATTTTATTATCATTGTATCAAGGTTTGTGTTCTACCATAAAGAACACTTATAGTGAATCAGTGTGTCGAGAAGTGTCTCGGCAAGTGGACTAGCCAGCCAGTTGGTGGTGAACCACTTTAAATCTCGGTGTCGGTATCAATATTCTCTATCCTTATCTCTTTATATTCCCGTTGTGCACTTAATTTTATTTATATATTTGTTGTGCATGCAATATTTGTTGTTGATTTTGATAAGAGAATTTTTATTTGTGAAATATTTTTAAATACAACCTTTACCCCCCCCTAAGGTTGTCCTAACAATTGGTATCAGAGCGGGTTGCAAGTTTCTTTAAAAATATTTGTGCTTTTTAAAAACTTGTTCTTATATTTTAAATGGCAACCTCTGAGGGAATTATTTCTACAAAGACTCCGCAAATTGACACCGAAAATTTTGGTCTTTGGGCAAATCTTTTTGAATGCTACGTTCGTGGCAAAAGTCGAAAAATTTGGGACATTATTAAAAATGGAGATTATAAACCCACCAAAACCAAAGATGGAGTAATTAGTGAAAAACCAGTAGCGGAATGGTCCGCCGCTGAGGATGCTTGGGTTTGCTTAAATTTTGAAGCTAAAAATATTCTTTTTTCGGCACTTACTAAAGATGAGATTGAACGTGTTTATTCTTGTGAAACTGCTCACGATATTTGGGAAAATCTAAATAATACTCATAGAGGAAATTCTCAAGTCAAAAGCTCAAAAATAAATATTCTTGTACATGATTATGAAATGTTTGAGATGTTAAAAGATGAGTCAATCGACTCAATGTTTAAACGTTTAACCTTATCATGGTGAGCTTGAAAGGTCTTGGTAGAACATATCCTAACGAAGATTACGTGCGAAAATTTCTTCGAGCGCTTCCTCCGGAGTGGATGCCGAAAATCACATCCTTGGAAGACTCCCGTGACCTCTCAATGATGAAATTAGATGATCTCATTGGAAATCTCAAAGTGCATGAAATTGCACTAAAAAGGAACAAAGATCGGGAGCATGATAAAAAGAAATCTTTGGCGCTTAAAGCTTCAACTTCAAGTGACGAGAAGGAGAAGAAGAAAAAGAAGGAGAAAGCTAGCTCCTCAAAGGATCAACCCGAACATCTTGACGATGTAGCCATGTTGGTAAGAAATTTTTCTAAACTTTTAACTAACAAAAAGTTTTCAAGAAATGATAGGTTTCAAAGAAAAGGAGATTATCGCCGTGGTGGAGAAAACCGAAGCCGAAAGTTCCATAAACGGAACGACAAAATAAATAAAAATGGCGAATCAAGTGATGATGAAGAAGCCAAGAAAAAGAAGGGCTTTTGCTACTCATGTGGAGACAAGGATCACTATGCCAACGAGTGTCCAAAAAGAAATAAACCTAAAATCAAGAAGGAGAAAGCCTTCGTTGGAGGCGCGTGGAGCGCAAGTGAAGATGAAAATGAGTATGAAGCCATTTGTCTCATGGCGGAAAGCGACGATGAGGTAAACTCGTGTTACTCAAATTACTCTAGCGATGATGAATGTAATGATGATGATGATCTTGATATGTTAAATGATGCCTTTCAAAAAATGGTTATGCTTACAAATAATTATAAAGATGAGAACGCAAAATTAAAGGAAGAATTATTATTAAGTAAAAAGGAAATTCATGATAGCAAACAAAAAATTGCATGTGATAATGAAAAAATCATAAATTTAGAAAATAAATTAAGTGAAAAATATGTTTGCAATTCTTGTGACATTTTAAATAAAGAAATTGCATGCCTTGAGAAAAGAATAGTTGAAAATGATTTATGTGCTAATTGTGATGTGCTTAAAAAGGAAAATGCATGTTTAAAAGAAAAATGTGATAAACATGAAAAAGATAATTTGTTAGCACATGCCTTTCAAAGTAGCAATGAGAAAGTGCTTAAAATGTTAAATATGTCAAATAGCACTAATTGTAGAAAAGGAGTTGGTTCCGATACGTGTAAAGATAAGTGCTTATGTATGCCTATCAAAAGATATTTTGAACCACCTAAAAATGTTGAAATGAGAAAACCGTATGTGCAAAAATCCTCATATATGTCCAACATAAATAATGTGAATTATAAGTCTAGGAAATCTTATGCATGCATGTATAATAGTAAATTTTCTAGACCAAAAAATAGTGTGAATATGCATGCTCCTTTTTACGTCTTTGATAAATATGAACGTAAAATTAAAATGGTACCAAAGTGGATTCCTAAAGGCTCCTTTAGTGTTGATAATCCCGGTGGCATGCGTTTATGGTTTTAAATTTTTTTTGTATATATATATTATATACATATATATATATATTCTGTGTTTGAAAATTATGAATCAACTCCGAATAGGCTCACCTATTTGGATACGGTGTCTAGGAAAGATAAAGGCGAATTCTTCGAATTCTAATGAGGTCGGTTTTTAAAGTGCCTTCGCGCTTACCACCCTCACCGTCTTTCCTGGTCGCTTCCAAGTAGAGCTACCGAAAAGGGTTGAGTAAATAATTTTCTTGTCTGTATATTTTTTGTGAAAATATATTTATTATTATATGTGGTTTTCTATGCTTTCTAGACTAACTTTCAAAGGACCCATAAGATGTGGGGACCATAAAAGTTGTACTTTAAATGTTGTAGATAAATCTTGATATGGATTGGATTCTTGATAGTGGATGCACACGTCACATGACCGGAAACCATAATCTTTTTTCATCATATGAGTCATGTGATGGTGGACTAGTAATTTTTGGAGGAAACTCCAAAGGAAAGGTAATTGGGAAAGGTACAATTTCTTGCAACAATGTTACATTTTTAGATGTTACGCATGTTGATAATTTGAAATTTAACTTGCTAAGTGTTCGTCAACTGTGCAAAAATGGTATAATTGTTGTTTTTGAAGAAGACTCTTGCAAAATTCTGAAAAATGGTAAAGTTCTTTTGAATGGGGTTATAAAAGGAAATCTTTATGTTTGTAAAACTGATGTAAATAAAAATGTTTGTTTATCTTCCGTATATGATAATTCGACTTTGTGGCATAGACGTTTAGGTCACGCTAACCTTAGATTAATTCAAAATTTGAAAAATAAGGAGCTTGTGAGTGACCTTCCAAAATTAAAATTTGATAATCATTTTTGTGATGCATGTCGTGTCGGCAAACAAACTCATGTTTCTCATAAATCAAAAAATGTGATTTCAACTAAAAGAGTTTTAGAACTTTTACACATGGATCTTTTTGGCCCTATGGCCATTCAAAGTTTTGGAGGAAATTATTACACTCTAGTAATTGTAGATGATTTTTCCCGATATACGTGGACTTTGTTTTTAAAACATAAAAATGAAGCTTTTGAAAAATTTAAGATTTTGGGAAAACGAATTCAAAACCAACAAGGTTGCACGATTGTTTCGATTCGTACGGACCATGGACGCGAATTCGATAATGAAACTCAATTTGGTGCGTTTTGCGACAAATATGGTATAACGCACAATTTTTCTGCTCCTCGCACTCCTCAATCTAATGGGGTTGTGGAGAGGAAAAATAGAACCCTACAAGAAATGAGTAGGACAATGCTCAATGAACATCAAGTTCCCCAAAAGTTTTGGTGTGATGCCGTAGCTACCGCGACCTATGTCCTCAATCGTGTGCTAATTAGGAGTATCCTAAATAAGACCCCTTATGAGATCCTACGTGGTAGAAAGCCTTCCTTAGCCCATCTTAAGGTATTTGGTTGTAAATGTTTTATTTTAGATACCAAATCTTATTTGACCAAATTTGACCCAAAAGCCTATGAGGGAGTATTCCTTGGTTATTCTTGGAATAGCAAAGCCTATAGAGTCCTTAATAAAGAGACCATGGTTGTAGAAGAATCCCTAAATGTAAGCTTTGATGAAAGTCCTCCTAAACCTAGTGCACCCTTAGTAAATGATAATGGTTGTGAAGGAGATGCACTAGCCCAACATCTTAGAACCTTGGACTTAGGAACCCAATCTCTTACAAACAATGTAGAATCTAGTGATGCCCCTCCATGTTATGTTCCACAAGGAGTAGATGATCCTAACCTTAGAACATCTAGAGGCCATCACGTAGATCAAATCATAGGTGACCTAAACCAAAGAACGACTAGATCACAAATCCATACCCTTTGTGCCTTTCACGCCTTTATCTCAGCCATAGAACCTAAAAACAAAGAAGAAGCTTTAGGTGATGAGGATTGGATAATGGCCATGCAAGAAGAGTTAAACCAGTTTACTAGGAATGATGTGTGGGACTTAGTTCCTTGCCCTAGCGGTCAAACCATTATTGGCACACGATGGGTCTTTCGTAACAAGGTAGATGAAAACGGTGAAGTCACCCGAAACAAGGCACGTTTAGTTGCCAAGGGGTACAATCAACAAGAAGGTATCGATTATGATGAAACCTTTGCACCAGTTGCAAGGTTAGAGTCTATTCGAATGCTTCTCGCTTTTGCAAATGCTAAAAATTTTAAATTATATCAAATGGATGTCAAAAGTGCTTTCCTAAATGGTTTTATAAATGAGGAGGTATATGTTTCCCAACCTCCCGGCTTTGAAAATTTTGAAAATCCGACGCATGTTTATAAATTAAAAAAGGCGCTTTATGGTTTAAAGCAAGCTCCGCGTGCGTGGTATGATAGATTAAAATCCTTTTTAATTACAAGTGGTTATATTATGGGTAAAATAGATAATACTTTGTTTGTCAAATATGCTCAAAATGATATTGTGGTTGTGCAAGTGTATGTTGATGATATTATCTTTGGTTCTACAAATGAAAAACTTTGTAATGAATTTGCTACAAAAATGACTAATGAATTTGAAATGAGCATGATGGGAGAATTAAAATTCTTCTTAGGATTGCAAATAAAACAAAGTGAAAATGGTACCTTTATAAGTCAATCAAAATACTGTAAAGACATGCTGAAAAAGTTTAATTTTGAAAATGTCAAACCTGTTGAAACTCCGATGACCACCAATCTAAAATTATCTAGTGACGAAGAGGGAACCGATTTTAATGAAAAGATTTATCGTGGCATGATTGGTAGCTTATTGTATTTAACTGCTAGTAGACCTGATATCATGTATAGTGTGTGTTTATGTGCTCGCTTTCAATCTTCGCCTAAACAATCTCACTATGAAGCCGTCAAGCGTATTTTTAGATATCTTAGAGGGACTACGAATCTTGGACTATGGTATCCAAAACAACCCGAGCTAGAAGTAACATGCTTCACCGATTCCGATCTTGGTGGCTCGATGGTTGATTGAAAAAGCACTAGTGGAGTATGTGCCTTTATAGGTCTCTCGCTTGTGTCTTGGTTTTCCAAGAAACAACATTCCGTAGCCTTATCCACTACCGAAGCGGAATATGTAGCCGCGCGAGAGCGTGTGCTCAAGTTCTATGGATGAAGCACACACTTACCGACTTTGAGGTACGTCAATCCAAAATTCCAATTATGTGTGATAACTCAAGTGCCATAAACCTAAGTAAAAATCCCGTTTTGCATTCTCGTACCAAACATATTGAGTTGCGACATCATTTTCTACGAGATAATGTTCAAAAAGGCCACATTGTGCTTGAAAAAGTTGATTCCGAAGACAATTTGGCCGATATTTTTACTAAAGCCCTAAACAAAAAATCGTTCTTTAAATTAAGACTTGGTTTAGGCATGCTTGAGTATAACCCATGAGATACTGCTACTCTCAATTATTTGCATATTTTGAGGGGGTGCATCTCTTGAGGGGGAGCATCTCTCGAGGGGGAGCATAACGTCTTTCTTAACCCTTTTTGCTTCGACAAAAGGGGGAGAGAAACCGAGTATGCTCTCGTGTTTAGCGGTTGTGTTTGTCATCATCAAAAAGGGGGAGATTGTTGGTGCAAGTGTACCACATCTCTATATATTTTATATATTTATTTTGATGATTACAAACACACCGTATTATTGTTTTTCTAACAATTTTATCCAAGTGTGCAGTTAATTGGACAACATGAAGATTTTATCTGAAGAGTCCAAGACTGGTGTTTACGTCATCATATATCTCATAATAATAAACACCCTAAAATAATATACCACTTGGATATTTCAAAAACCTAACCCAATATTTTAATTAAATCCTTGATTTAAATAAATTTAGAAAAGTTTTGAGTTTAAAATTTAAATTTAAGCCAAAAGAATATTGTTGACTCTTTTTGGAAGAATGCAAAAAGAATTCAGATGCTATTTTAAGCTATGGTCTTTCAACAATGGATGTGACTCCTCTCTGGCGCCGATCTGTTTTCTTCAGGCGGTATACCGCGTGGTGCTCGGCGGTATACCGCGACTCTGTTATACGTGTGGCAGGTTCTTGCAGGTTGACCTTCCTGCTGTCAGCTACTTTTTCTGGGAGGTATACCGCGCCCATATAGGCGGTATACCGCGGTACCCATTCGACCGTTGCTGCTTCCAAGTATAAATATCATGCAGCATTCTCAACTCCAAAACAGAATTGAATACCCATCTTTTGGAGAAACTCTCAGCTACATCCATTCATTTAAATCACTTATTCAATATATTTTTTTGAGTGATCAAACCCTCAAAAATCCAAGTGTTATACTTATACAAGAGTGATCAATATTGTGAGATATATTCTATTGTAAGTATTTGAATAGTGTGAGTGATTCACGTTCTCGAGCAAAAGCAAGAGATTTTATTATCATTGTATCAAGGTTTGTGTTCTACCATAAAGAACACTTATAGTGAATCAGTGTGTCGAGAAGTGTCTCGGCAAGTGGACTAGCCAGCCAGTTGGTGGTGAACCACTTTAAATCTCGGTGTCGGTATCAATATTCTCTATCCTTATCTCTTTATATTCCCGTTGTGCACTTAATTTTATTTATATATTTGTTGTGCATGCAATATTTGTTGTTGATTTTGATAAGAGAATTTTTATTTGTGAAATATTTTTAAATACAACCTTTACCCCCCCTAAGGTTGTCCTAACATATACCAACACCTATGAACTCACCAACTATTTTTAGTTGACACTCTCTTTTACATGCTTTTCAGGAAATAGCAAGTAAGGACGCACTTTAGAAGGCATCACTTTAGCGTCATCAAATTATTTCATCATGTCATTGTACTTTACGTTTTTATGGACAAGTTGTATTTTCTTTTAAAACTCGTTGTATTGGTACTATTTTGATGTGATGAGTTGGTGTTGTCTTCTACCTATTGCTTTTGAAACATTAACTGTGACATCCCGTGTTTCCGCTTTAGCGGGGTGTGACAGAAGTGGTATCAGAGCCAAAGGTTATAGAGAATGCCGGTCTTTCATCGGAAGAACCCAACTATAACCAATTGTCCAAAAACTGACATGAAAACATTTAAACTTACTACTAGTATAACTAAGTCTAGAATGGCATTAACAGACTTCAATTAAACATAGCCTGATCACCTATGTTTGATTAAGGTAGGTTAATGCGAGACTAGAAATGGTTATAGTAGGAGTATGTCGATTTTCACTTGCACTCTTTAGGAGCATGCTTAGAACATAGACATGGCATAGGATAGGATACATCCTTTATGCGATAGGTTACTAAGTACACTTTTGCTTCAGTTTCACTATGTCGTCGTCATCAAATCCTTCTTACACTCCCGCGTCATACTCAACCAATGCATCGGGCCACAACACGGGGCGATCGCAAGATATCCCGTCTAGCAACCGACAAGAAGATGACCCCTACAATAGCACGGACTCGGAACCCGAGGTGTCGAGCGAACGAGACCCATACGATGGACCGAGAGTATCACCCAACACGGTTCTACCAAGACCCACTCCAATAATCGTACAACCGTCGTCCGGAGGACTTCGTATCCGTCAAACGGCTAGGAAAAGTGTTCCGATCCCTAGGAGAGTCACGCTAGCAACTCCTCGTCCCGAGGCGCCAGAACCATCAAGGGTTGTCCCCGGCGTACCGATTGGACGCTTGAGTGAGTTAGGAATAGCAAGGGATCAACACATTCGGGCCATGACAACCGAGTTGCATGGATGTCAAGTCAGAGTGACTCATCAAGCCCAAGTTCTAACGGAGCTAGTAGAACTCACGCACCAACTAACCGTCGTGTCGACGCAAGCGAGAGATAGTGCAAGAATGGCGAGAGAGATGGCTTCAAGGGCTCAAGCTACAAGCTTGGTTGTAGGAATGGTGCTAATGTTGTTGTTGTTTCTACTCGTGCTAGGAGCATACTTGGCATAGTACGAACGGGTTTGGCATGGGGAATGATCTTTTGGAGAAAATATTTTATTACTTATCATTTATTTTAAGTTGTACCTCCATTTAAAATTGTACCGGTATATGATACACGCCGGAAATTTTGTAAAACCACCAAAAATTAATGAAAATGTCTGGGAAGTTTTTAGTTAAATTGTCTAAATACTCTACACTTTACTTATTGCTCAAATATCCGAATGAAAACTTGTTAAGCTTAAACTTTTTTTGAAAATACGAATTCAAAGACTTTACAAACTATACTAAAACAAATTTATTTTACAAATATGTTTTAGAATCATGCCTCCAAGAAGGTCTACACGTCACACGGAAAATACCCCCGAAAACCAAACGCCCGACATAGCACGAATCATTACACAACGCATTCAAGAAGCCATACCTAACATCGTCTCACAAGTAACCGCCGGCCTCAATGCAATCCCAAGGAATCAAGGAGGTAGCGGAGGAAGCTCGGGAAATAACGACACCGGATGTAACTACAAGACCTTTATGTCTTGTAAGCCCAAAGAATTCCATGGAAAGGAAGGCGTCGTAGGATTGCTTACATGGATTGATAGCATGGAGTCGGTGCTCCATATTAGCAAATGTTCGGAGGACCGCAAGGTGGAATATGCTACATGTCAACTCCAAGGTAGGGCACTAACTTGGTGGAACATCCAGGTTCAAACCCGTGGAAGGGAAGAAGCATACAAGCTCACCTGGGAGGAGTTCAAAGAGTTGCTCATCAAAGAGTATTGCCCTAAGAGTGAAATTCAGAAACTGGAAGTTGAGTTTTGGAACCATACTATGATCGGAGCTGACATAGATCGATACACAGCTCGTTTCCACGAACTTGCGAAACTGGTACCTCACATGGTCACTCCCGAGAGTAAGAGAATTGACCGATACTTATGGGGACTAGCACCGGGAATTCGAGGAATGGTTACCTCGGCAAAGCTGACCACAATTCAAGAGGTTGTAGCAATGGCAACTACCCTAACGAACGATGCTGTGAGAGCAGGAACTCTATCATCTGGTAGTGCTAGCCATAAGAGGAAGCCAGAGTATCAGTCAGGAAAGAAACCCTTTGGTAGTACAGGTAAGGATAGGAGCGTTGCAAGAAACTTCGGAGTAAGCATAGAGGACCCAGGGAAATACAAGGGTTCACTCCCTAAGTGCAACAAGTGTAACTACCATCACGAGGGAGCTTGCATCCTCTGTGATAACTGTAAGCGGCTAGGTCATCCCGCTAAGTTCTGTAAAAGCGGAAAGGACCCTATAGAAGGAAGGAGGGCATGTTATGAATGTGGAAGTCCGGATCACTACCGGAATACCTGCCCAAAGTTTGGAAGGAAACCGAACAATAACTACAAGGGGAATCAGGCGAGACAAGTCAATCAGGGAAACCAAGGAGGACAGGCTCGAGGACGGGCATTTGTCATTGGAGCTGACGAAGCACGTCGCGACCCTAATGTGGTGACAGGTACGTTTCTCATAAACAACCACTACGCATCAGTATTATTTGACACTGGAGCGGATAGAAGTTTTATTTCATTGGAGTTTAGACCACTAATTAACTTGGAATCTAGGAGAATGTCGGATGCTTATATTATTGAGGTTGCTAATGGTCACAAATTCGAGGCTAAGGATGTAATCTTAGATTGTACTTTAAATCTAGCCGATAAATTGTTTAGCGTTGATCTTATTCCTATCGAATTGGGGAGTTTTGACATAGTTATAGGAATGGACTGGTTATCTAAGAATCGAGCGGAGATTTGCTGTTTTGATAAGTCGGTTAGAATACCTTTGCAAGACGGAGAAACCCTAGTAATACAAGGACACAAAGTTGGAAGAAGCGTAGAGTTGGTGTCAAGTATTAAGGTTCGTAAGTATTTGAGGAAGAAATGTATTGCATTTTTGGCACTCATAGACGAGAAGAAGTCCAAGGAAAGGCAAATTCAAGACATTCCCGTGGTAAAGGATCACCCGGAAGTGTTTCCTGACGAATTGCCAGGACTGCCCCCGTTTAGACAAGTTGAATTTCAAATTGACCTTATACCCGGAGCAGCGCCTGTAGCTAAGCCACCCTATCGCTTAGCACCCGCCGAAATGCAAGAGTTGTCAAGCCAACTTCAGGAACTGTTGGACAAGGACTTTATTAGACCAAGTTATTCACCTTGGGGAGCTCCATTTCTGTTCGTTAAGAAAAAGGATGGATCGTTTCGAATGTGCATCGACTATAGGGAATTGAACAAGTTAACGATCAAGAACCGATATCCTCTACCTCGAATAGACGATTTATTTGACCAGTTGCAAGGCGCAACGTATTTTTTTAAGATTGATCTTCGATCAGGTTATCATCAATTAAGAGTTCGAGAGGAGGACATTCCTAAGACAGCCTTTAGGACCCGTTATGGACACTACGAGTTTTTGGTTATGCCTTTCGGTTTAACCAATGCTCCAGCAGTATTCATGGATTTAATGAACAGGGTATGCCGACCATACCTTGACAAGTTTGTGATAGTGTTTATAGATGACATTCTGATTTACTCTCGAAGTAAGGAGGATCATGAGCAGCATTTAAGCGTAATTCTAGAACTCCTTAAGGAACAAAAATTGTACGCCAAATTCTCTAAGTGCGAATTTTGGATTAGAGAAGTACACTTTCTTGGGCACGTAATTGGAGAAAAAGGAATTCACGTAGATCCAGCCAAAGTAGAAGCCGTTAAGAAATGGGAAGCTCCCAAAACGCCAACAGAAACTCGTCAATTTCTGGGATTGGCAGGGTATTACAGGCGATTTATTGAAAATTTCTCCAAAATCGCTAAACCACTCACAACACTGACCCAAAAGGATAGTAAATTTATTTGGGGAGAATCACAAGAAAAGGCCTTTCAGTTATTGAAGAAGAAGTTGTGCAATGCACCAATTCTGGCGTTACCGGAAGGAACCGATAACTTTGTGGTATATTGCGACGCGTCTCATCAAGGATTAGGTTGCGTATTAATGCAAAAGGACAAGGTGATAGCATACGCTTCGCGACAACTGAAAGTTCATGAGAAGAACTATACCACACACGATTTAGAGCTCGGAGCTGTGGTTTTTGCTCTAAAGATTTGGAGACATTATTTGTACGGCACCAAGTGTACCATCTTCACCGATCATAAAAGTCTTCAGCATATTCTAGACCAGAAAATGTTAAACATGAGACAAAGAAGATGGGTAGAACTACTCAGTGATTACGATTGTGATATTCGTTATCATCCAGGTAAAGCCAACGTAGTGGCTGATGCCTTGAGTAGGAAGGAAAAGACAAAACCGTCACGTATACGAGCAATATGAGGCAATGTATGGACGCAAGTGTCGATCACCTCTTTGTTGGTTGGAGATTGGAGATAGACAATTGTCTAGTCCAGACATTGTGCAAGAAACCACCGACAAGATCGCAATCATCAGGGATAGACTCAAAGCAGCTCAAGATCGTCAAAAGAGTTATGCTGACAACCGTAGGAAACCGTTAGAGTTTCAGATTGGAGATAGAGTATTTCTGAAAGTATCCCCTTGGAAGGGAACCGTCCGATTTGGAAAACGAGGAAAGTTGAGCCCTCGATACATTGGACCCTTCAAAATCACCGAAAGAATCGGACCAGTAGCATACAGGCTGGAATTGCCAAAGGAACTAAGTGCAATTCACAACACCTTTCACGTGTCCAATCTAAAGAAATGCCTAGTCAACGAGGAAATAACCGTACCTTTGGAGGAAGTCCAAGTCAATGAAAAACTGTGCATTGTTGAAAAAAAAACAATCGAAATACTTGACCGAGAGGTCAAGCGTCTTAGGCGAAGCAAGATTCCAATAGTGAAAGTTCATTGGAACACAAGGCGTGGGCCTGAGTACACATGGTAACGAGAGGATTACATGAAACATAAGTATCCTCACTTATTTGCTAAACAACCGGTTACGGACGAAAGTTCTTGAATTTCGGGACGAAATTCTTTTAACCGGGGGAGACTGTGACAACCGTCAAAATCGCGTTCAGGTTAGAACTGCACTAATTATGTCAGATACAGTTATTCTATGTCACACTGTCTAGTTTTAGCAGTAAACCCGACACAGTAGGGAAAATTTAGAAATCCAGTCTAAAATCCCTCAATTTAGGAAATTATCCATACATCTCATAAAATGCCAACTAAAAACATGTATACACTAAAATATATATATATATATATATATATACAAAATAAATACTAGCAAATTAAACTAGTATTATTATCAATAACAATTAATTAAGAATATCTAATAATTCAATTAATTAAAAGATTTAAATAAAAATTTAATTTAAATACAAACACAATCATTTTATACAAAACCACACTCCACACACTCCTTTCCCCTCTCCCAAAACCGGCCACACACCACCATCACCACCCTAACCCCTCTTTCTCACTCCATAAATACCCCCTCTCCCTCTCCATTTTCACTCTTCACTCACTTCACAAACCCTTCTCTCAAAACCTCCATATTCTCTCAAGAATTCTCCTCTCCAAGGCTTCCAAGATCAGCCACATATCTTCAAGAAACCAAGGTAAAAACATTTTTGTAACTTCCTTTAATCATCCTCCTACAACTTTCTCTTCTCTTTCAAAGTTTTATCTTCTAAAAACTCTAAGTTTTCATCTTTTTCTTGCTAAATCCAACTCTTGGTAAACTAATGTTTGTAGATCTATCACCATGACATCTTGCATGTCATTAAAAAAGGGTGATGAATCCATAATCAAACCCATATTAGTGACCTAAGAATGTTTGGTATGCATGTGTTTACAAAAGCTCAAAAACAACAAGTTTTGAAAGTATTTTGGCAAGATGATTTTCTAAAGTTCCTTGCATGTTGCTTGGGATGATTAAAAAGCAAAGATTTCATCTGAAAATATGTGATTTAGTTGAGTAAAAATCGTGTCTTGACAAAAAGAACAAAATCTTTTGAAGAACCAATTAGAAAATAGCTTTTATATAAAAGACCTTTTTCATCAGCTTGCTGTCAGAAATTTCTACTGACTTTGCATGCCCTTATCTCTCTAAAAAATGGTCCAAATACAGTGATTTCTTTTTCTGGAATTTACTTTTATGAGTTGGGAATCAAACCCCACTAGAATCACCGAAAAATATTAAGTTTTGAACCCTCAAACAGTTTTTACAAAAACAGTGTGCCACAGCTACGTGTTTCTGTCACTGTTTTTGTCAAGTGTTATTTTATGTACTTATGTTGATCCAAAAATCATGAATCTTATGTCAAAAGTTTCCTAACACATTGAAGTACCCGACTACAAAATATCAGAACCTAACAATCTCTGGAAGTTATCCAAACAGTAACCGAAAGTGACTAACAAATTCTAACTACTAACAACTATATTGTATACTAGCTATATGCTATCTCTTGATCCTTTTCCTCACCTTTGGTGATGAAATTGTGGTATATTATACATATATTACTTAGACATAATTACTAATCTAACTCTACCCGTTTCACCATTTGCATGGTGGAATTGTGGAATATACCTATACGTATTTATTTACGCATTTCATTTACGCATCTAACATCTAACATCTAACATCTAACATCTAACTACTAACTTTTCTTATCTTTTATGATGGAATTGTGGTACGTACATACATAATACACATGACCTAAACCATATTTACATATGGACCTAAAACATTTATTTTCGTTATTACCTCTACAACACTGCGGTAATTTTAAAACCATCACATGTAACGTTCTTTCTAAGTATGAACTATTAAAGAACATTTAACAACATACAAATTTAACAACAAAGGCATTTTATGATGAGATGGAGATTTAAAGTGACCAAAGTCTAGAACCTAGAATCTTACTAGTGTCCTTACATTCGTAGGATCGAAGTAGGATCTCATTTCGGAATCACATTACGCATTCGGGAAACACCTACGCAAACCACCGTGAGTATTCATAGCCCCTTTTTACTGTTTTATACATTTTGGGGTGAAAAGCATGTTACTATTATTTCAACATTATCAGTCTTCGTAACCCTTTTTACTGTTTTACATATTTTGGGGTGAAGAACATGATTCAAAACTTTATTCGAAATAAATTGTTTTATTTCCGAACTTTTACGCATGTTTAACGCGCTTTATGGTACATATGCACATGTGAAAGCTTCTAAGTTTGCAGCTATCATATACAAAAAGTCCCCAACACTCTTAACATTACTTATTAACTCACATGCGTGTGAGCCATGGTAATTATGGATAACGTTATTTGGTTGACCACCCACCTACGATAAAAACAGGGTGCATTAATTACTACACTGCCATGTTAATGATAGGACATGATGACTCGGGGCAAATGAATACAAGGTCATGAGGCTTAGTAATGGCTTAGTTTGCTACCTCTGAGGCATTACACATTACATTACATATATTTTTATATATACCACGAGCATGCGTTACAAAACAATATCGTACAACTTATACTACATTTTTGCGTATACCAACACCTATGAACTCACCAACTATTTTTAGTTGACACTCTCTTTTACATGCTTTTCAGGAAATAGCAAGTAAGGACGCACTTTAGAAGGCATCACTTTAGCGTCATCAAATTATTTCATCATGTCATTGTACTTTACGTTTTTATGGACAAGTTGTATTTTCTTTTAAAACTCGTTGTATTGGTACTATTTTGATGTGATGAGTTGGTGTTGTCTTCTACCTATTGCTTTTGAAACATTAACTGTGACATCCCGTGTTTCCGCTTTAGCGGGGTGTGACAAGGATCAAGAAGCCAATGATACACTCAGTGCTTTCAGTATAGATTCCTGCATACCTTGCATTTGTTTTAACATATCTTTTTGAAAACTAGACATTATATCCATGATCTCCTTTTTGTGAGAATCCAAGGATTTCTTTACATCATCTACTTTGGTTTCAACAGAAATCAACTTTTTCTCCAACATAACTTTCAAATCTGACATCTCATCATTCAAATCCTCCACCTTCTTCTCCAAATTTTCTACTTTTTCCCCCATCTCCTTGTTTTGTTTCTGAATCTTTTCAAACTCAGAAGTTTCTAACAATGAACCTGAACCAACAGATGGTCCAGTTTTCATGTGCCTAGAGGGCTCATGGCCTGTAGATAACACACAGTCATCTTGTACAACAGATGTACGTTTGAATGAGGCTTTTGTAATGTTCACCTCACCAGGACTTCCATCCAATCCTCGACACCCAACATTAGGTATGTCTATGAATGTTGTTTCATGAATACGAAATTCCTGATTTGTGCAAGTGTCAGAAGGAATTTCAGGCTCAATATGAATAGGACTGTGATATTCAGACTCAATGTGTTGAAAAATAGATTGGGATTTATCACCTCCCTCCAAATGAGTTTGGGATGGTTCCCCGGATTTGTGTGAAACAGTAGCATGTTGAAATGCTTCTGAGTGGATATGGATGGGTTGTTCAAGATCCACCACTAGGTCCATGGTGTTTGTTTCAATATTGGACACCAAGAGATGTGAAAAAATAGCATTTGTGGTTACCTGGTCAAGATTAGCTGGTTCAGAGGCATCTCTTTCTGTTTGAACCTCTGTTGACAATCTCTCATCCTCATCACTCTCATTCTGTTTTTCCTCACCAAATCTAACCAAGCTCTCAGAATTTTCTCTCTCAAGTCTCTCAGAATGTTCACCCATCTGAACATCCTCCCCCTCTCTAATTCGACTAGACCCCTCACCTCTCTTCTCAGGTTGGTCCTCTTGGGTAGGGATTTGAGGTAATTCAATTCCCATAGAGGTGCAATAAGCTTTTAAAATCTCATTCTCCCTTGGAATATAATTCCTAAGTGATTTTGGCAACAGTTTATGATTGGGATAGTTTTCAAGTCTTGTTACCGAGGTCATCTTACCCAAATAAAATGTAGGACCATGCTCTTCATTTGTTCTTCTTGAGATTGTTCTGTTTTCCTGCATGGCATACCAAATAACAATTTGCCAGTACCTTATATAAGGAATGTATGTCAGTGGAGCATCCTTTGTTTTCTTCTGAATTGCTTTCTGATTCTTCTTAAATGTATTCTTCATGTCTTCCCAAAGTATTAAAGTATAGTCATAATGCCTATTCTTCACTAAACCCTGAAAGATCTGAAGAATTTGTTTAAAACCTTGATCAGCAGAACTATTCTTCCCTGACACACATTTATTTACCACATGAAAGAAGCAAGCCCAAATAGGTGGTAATTTGTTTCTTCTGAACAAACTGAGAGTCCTCAATCCTTCATTGTATCCCAACTTCATAAACTCTGCTATTAATTCCTCTGTTAAGGGTGAGTCCTCAAAATCTGTCCTTCTTTGTACATCATCTTTCTCTGGTAAATTCAGCATTTCTCTTAGTGCAGAGATAGATAAGGCAAATGTCACTCCTCCAATTTCAGACACAAACTTATTATCTTCTAACCTAAGATGTTTCCACCATTGTTGTATGTACTGAACAGGCACATTTTTACTTCGTGTAAACCATTTTCTGTACGGATGGTGTTTGAATAACTCCATGATAATTCTGTGTTCAGGCTTAAAACGGCTTTCTTCAAATAATATAACACAGTTATTTTCAGATAATTTCAGCCAGTCACTCTCAGGAACAATTCTTTCCACTAAAATAGATCTATCTGACATAATAGAACCTGCAGCACTCTGTTCATGTTCAATATTAACGTTTACCTCATCCGCATTTCCTTCAGATTCATCCATTTGTTCATCTTCTCCATCATTTCTTATTGCTTCTTCCTCTACAGCTCTATTCTGTACTTCATCATTATCCGAATCAGATGAATCCATTATCGATTTTGTAGAGTGTAGCGAAATTTGACCACTCCTTCGTATTCTAGACATGATTTAAGAAGAAAACAAATTCAAAGAACTCTGGATTTGATTCGTATCTCACTTTTCGCTCTGGAATTTGAAAAGATTTGAAATAGGGATTTTAAGACCTATTTAAAATCCGCGAAGTTGAAAGGTTTAACGGAAAAGAGAAATCAATGTTATAACGGAGTCAACACATTTGAAATGCCACGGAGGATTTAAATGAAATGCGTGGCATAATCAAACAAATATGAAGCTGACACGTGTTAGTGGATAGAATTTTGACTCAAATCAAAGATCTGAATAACACGCTCAGATGTTTTGACTTTTCTTTATCAGATATCTGATTGTTCTTCTCAGAAGAATTTTACCCTGTAACCAAAATGTCATTTAAAATCAACTTCTGACAAATATAAAACATTTTGATTATTTAGAAGAGGTTTGAACAGATAGAAACACTTTTTATCATCAAAATTCTGTTCATATTATGATGAATTAAAAAATCATTTAAAATCTTATATCTGAATGAAAAAAAAATTAATTCAGATATAGTTTGAATAACAACAAAATTTATCATGAAAAGCTTGTTCTTCTTAGAATAATCAGAGATAGAAAATGAAAGCAAATCTTTTAAGCATCACAAAATGATTTCCAAAGGAATTTTGATGCTCCCCCTTGACTTGAGCATGCATTTGACTATTAATGATACATAAAGATGAGATGAAAAGATAATAGAAGAAGCATAATCCACACAGTTAATTTTTTTTTTTAAAGCTAGATTGCTGATGTATTGACTCAGAATCTCTGACCGTAAGATTCAGAGGTTCTGATCTCAAGACTCAGAAGTTCTGAACTCAAGACTCAGAAGTTCTGACCTCAAGACTCGGAAGTTCTGAACTCAAGACTCAGAGTTCTGAGTACACTACTCAGACAATTTTACTTAGAAAAATTTAGCATTTTTAAGAAAAAAAATATTTTCAATTAGGCAGATTAAGCATTCCTATTTTACATATGAGAAAGGAAAACCTTTTGTGATCAAGAGGCTTTGTGAACAAGTCAGCCAATTGATACTTTGTATGCACAATGTGCATCTCTATAGTTCCTTTTTCCATATAGTCCTTTATAAAATGATACCTCACATCTATATGTTTAGTCTTCGAATGTTGAACAGGGTTCTGAGTAATGGCAATTGCACTTTCTGAGTCACATTAGATGGGAATCTTGTTAAGCTGATATCCATAGTCCATGAGTTGTGTTCTCATCCACAATGTTTGAGAGCATGAAGCAGCAGCAGCAACATATTCTGCTTCAGCAGTTGAAGTGGACACACAATTCTGCTTCTTTGATGCCCAACTCACTATTTTATCTCCCAAAAAGTGACAAGCACCAGATGTACTCTTTCTGTCCAACCTACTTCCTGCATGATCAACATCAGTGAAAGCAGTCAATTTGAAGTTAGTTTCTTTTGGATACCATAAACCTAGATCAGGTGTTCCTTTGAGATATCTTAAAATCCTTTTGACAGCCAACATACGTGATTCTTTCGGGTTAGACTGAAATCTAGCACAGAAACAGGTAGAAAACATGATATCTGGTCTACTTGCAGTCAAATAAAGTAACGACCCAATCATGCCTCTATAGAGTTTGATATCTGCTGAAACACCTTTGAGATCAGCATCTAACTTTATGTTAGTTGCCATAGGTGTTCTCATAGAAGCACAATCAGACATTTTGAACTTTTTCATAATATCTCTGACATATTTTCCTTGATTTATAAAAATACCTTTTGGTAATTGTTTGACTTGAAGACCAAGGAAAAAATTCAGCTCACCCATCATGCTCATTTCAAATTCAGATGACATGATTTTTGCAAAATTATCACATAATTCTGGACTGGTAGAACCAAATATTATGTCATCAACATAAATCTGAATCAGAATCAAATCATCGCCCTGTTTCTTTAAAAACAAAGTTGTGTCAATCTTACCTTTCTTGAATCCTGAACCTAACAAGTGTTTAGTAAGAGTGTCATACCAGGCTCGTGGTGCTTGTTTTAGACCATATAAAGCTTTGTCTAAAATATAAACATGATCAGGGAATTCTGGATCAACAAAACCTTCAGGTTGATGGACATACACCTCTTCATTAAGTTTGCCATTTAGAAAGGCTGATTTGACATCCATTTGATACACCTTGAAGTTTTTATGTGCAGCATAGGCCAAAAATATTCTGATTCCCTTTATTCTTGCCACTGATGCAAATGTCTCATCATAATCAATTCCCTCTTGTTGACAGTATCCCTTAGCAACCAATCTTGCCTTGTTTCTGATGACAACACCTGATTCATCCTTTTTGTTTCTGAACACCCATTTAGTTCCAATAATAGATTTACCTTTAGGCTTTGGAATGAGTCTCCAAACTTTATTTCTTTCAAATTGAAGCAATTCCTCTTGCATTGCTGAAATCCAGTCTGGATCCTCTAGAGCTTCATTAGCTTTCTTTGGTTCAATCAGACTTAAGAAACCAGCAAACATTGCTTCATTTGCTGTAGCTGATCTGGTTTTTACTCCTGCTGATGGATCACCTATTACTTGATGAATAGGATGATTTTTAGTCCATTTATTAGCACTAGGGAGTACATCAATCTCTAAATAATTGTTGTTTGCATCATTCTCATCAATGATTGCTTGTAATTCTGAACTGTCCCCTTGTTCTGATGTATGAATAGGAGTTATATCCAAGTTTGGGTTCTGATTAATGAAGTCAGAATTCTGAGTGACTTGTTCAGAGTTCTGAGTACAAGAATCAGAATTCTGATTACAAGGTTCAGAATTTTCACAACTAGTATTTATTAGATTTGGACATTCCTCTGATGGACCTTTGTCAGAAATTACAGTTGATTGAACTATTTCTGTAGTCTTATTTTTCATCTCTTTGACCATCTTTGGGTTTTCATATTCTGCATAAGAATCAGGAATTAGTTCACTAAAAGCATCCTTAAACAGTAAATTGAGTTCTGAACAAATAGGATTAGAATTTGTATCAGAAGTCATTTTTGTCTTGTTCAGCATGAGTTCTGAATTGTCTTGTTCAGAAGTCCGCATTCTGGCTTCATCAAAAGTTACATTTATGCTCTCCATCATCCTCTTGGTTCTTCTATTGTAGATTCTGAATGCTTTGGAAGTTAAAGAATAACCCACAAAGTATCCTTCATCTGCCTTTTTATCGAATTTGGCAAGATTTTCTCTGTCTCTAAGAACATAGCACCTGCAACAAAAAACATGAAAGAATTTGATTAATGGTTTTCTTTTATTTATCAGTTCATAAGCAGTCTTATTTAATCTCTTATTGATTAAAGTTCTATTCTGTGTAAAACAAGCAGTTGCAATTGCTTCAGCCCATAGGAAAGTAGGAAGATTTGCATAAGCCAGCATTGTTCTCGCAGCTTCAACTAGAGTTCTATTCTTCCTTTCAACAACACCATTTTGTTGAGGAGTTCTGACAGCAGAAAAATTGTGAGAAATCCCAGAACTTTCTAAAAAATTCTGAAGAGTCTCATTTCTGAACTCTGTTCCATTATCACTTCTGATTTTCTGAACTGGAAGTTGTAAGAGAACTTGAATCCTTTTGATAAAATTTATCAATGTAGTAGCAGCTTCTGACTTAGCTCTTAGGAACTCAACCCATGTGTATCTGGAGAATTCATCAACAGTCACAAGCATATATTTCTTTCCTCCCATAGATTGAACTGAAATTGGACCACAAAGATCAGTATGAATCATTTCTAATGGTGCTTTGCAAGATGAGTCCATTTTTAATTTGTGAGAACTCTTTTTCATCTTGCCCATTTCACAAGTTGAGCATAATGATTCTTTTTCAAATTTAATCTTTGGTAAACCTTTAACCAGATGTTTTGCAACAAGATTATTAAGATCTTTGAAGTTTAATTGAGAACATCTTCTGTGCCACAACCAGCATTCATTTGCAGTTGAGTTTGATAAAAGACAAACAAGATTTAATGTTTGTAATTTTGAAAAGTTAACCACAAATAAATCCATGTGTCTTTTGGCCCAGAAGACTTTAAGATCATTCTCAATTAATTTTTGTTAGAATCATACCTTGGTTAACACTTGTTTGCCCTCTTAAATTCTGTTGGATTTATCTTCTTCTCCTCCTTCTTTCTTCCCTTCGGTTCTCTCTCTTTTCTCTCTTCTCAGAAGTCATTCTTGTCTTGTTCTGCATGAGTTCTGAACTGTCTTGTTCAGAAGTCTTCATTCTGGCTTCATCAAATGTTACATTTATGCTTTCCATCATTCTCTTGGTTCTTCTATTGTAGATTCTTAATGCTTTGGAAGTTAATGAATAACCAACAAAGTATCCTTCATCTGCCTTTTTATCAAATTTGGCAAGATTTTCTCTGTCTTTAAGAACGTAACATCTGCAACTAAAAACATGAAAGAATTTGATTAATGGTTTTCTTTTATTTATCAGTTCATAAGAAGTCTTATTTAATCTTTTATTGATTAAGGTTCTGTTATGTGTAAAACAAGCAGTTGCAATTGCTTCAGCCCATAGGAAAGTTGGAAGATTTGAATAAGCCAACATGGTTCTTGCAGCTTCAACTAGAGTTCTGTTTTTCCTTTCAACAACACCATTTTGTTGAGGAGTTCTGACAACAGAGAAATTGTGAGAAATCCCAGAACTTTCTAAAAAATTATGAAGTGTCTCATTTCTGAACTCTGTTCCATTATCACTTCTGATTTTCTGAACTGGAAGTTGTAAGAAAACTTGAATTCTTTTGATAAAGTTTATCAAAGTAGTAGCAGCTTCTAACTTGGCCCTTAAGAACTCAACCCATGTGTATCTGGAATATTCATCGACAATTACAAGCATATATTTCTTTCCTCCCACAGACTGAACTGAAATAGGACCACAAAGATCAGTATGAATCATTTCTAATGGTGCTTTGCAAGATGAGTCCATTTTTTATTTGTGAGAACTCTTTTTCATCTTGCCCATTTCACAAGCTGAGCATAATGATTCTTTTTCAAATTTAAGCTTTGGTAAGCCTTTAACCAGATATTTCTGAACTCTGTTCCATAATGATTTTAACATTTGCAGTTGATTTTGATAAAAGACACTGTATTTAATGTTTTCAATTTTGAAAAATTAACTACAAATAAGTCCATATGTCTTTTGGCCCAGAAGACTTTAACATCATTTTCAGTTAAAATCATGCAACCTGTTATTTGAAACTTAATTTGACAAAGACT
This sequence comes from Saussurea involucrata, assembly GCA_033807775.1. Classification (NCBI taxonomy): domain Eukaryota; kingdom Viridiplantae; phylum Streptophyta; class Magnoliopsida; order Asterales; family Asteraceae; genus Saussurea; species Saussurea involucrata. The sequence goes on from CM066326.1 coordinate 12,017,753, forward strand.
GTCTAAAAACTGACTTATGCTGAAAAGATTATGCTGTAATCCTTCAACATAGAAAACCTTGTGGATAGTCAGATCCCCTTTAGTTAAATCCCCATAACCTTTGACTTGTCCTTTGCTGTTATTTCCAAAGTTTACTGCTCCTCCAGCCTTTTCTGTGAAGTTTGATAGAAAAGACTTCTGACCTGTCATGTGTCTTGAAGCTCCTGAATCTAAAAACCACACATGACAGCCCTGCAAAAGGATCAGTTAGGTTTAGGTACCCATTTTGGAATGGGTCCATCTTTGTTAGCGTTGTCATTGGATTTAACATTAGTACCTTTTACTCTCCACTCAAAATCTTTCTTCAAACACCATTTTCCTTGAACTTTTATGAAGTCAGAACATTTTCTGCTTACAAGCTTGTTCAAATTTTTTTTTGAGAGTTGTAACTTTTGGTTTTGCTATATTTTCAACTTTCTTTTCTTTTATCTTTTCTTTCTTCTGAGTCTGAGGAACAGAAATTTTCTTCTTTTCTGTATTTTGAGGAACTGAAACTTTCTGAATATCTTTTCTTATGTATGAAACATAAGTTATTTTGACTTGACATTTATGAGAATATTGGAATGAATCATTTTTACATCTAACACAAACAAGATTTTTCTTTGCAAGTGACAATAAATCTGAAACATAGGTCATTTCATTTTTATTGATACTGTTCAGAGTACAATTGCCCTTATTACAAGAATTTCTAGCTTTGAGTTCAGAAGTAGATTTAATTCTAAGCTTCTCAAGATCCCTTTTCAGGTCATTCAACTTTGCAAGATCATCTTTCCTTTTGCTTTCTTCTTTTTCTGAAAAAGTCAAGTTCTTTTTGTTAGAAGAATTAGATGATTCACCTTTTTCATATGTACTTGGTTCATTAAAGAATTTATCATTTTCTCTTGAAGCATTAATTTTAAAAAGATCATACTCAGTCTTCAGTTTTTCAAGCTCTGTTATTTTCTGAATAAAAATATTCTTTTCTTTCAAAGCTTCTTCAAGTTTAATATCCACCTCACAAAAATCATTTTCAAGTTCATCATAAGCTTTCCTTAAGTCCTCAAGTTCTTGACTCACAAGATTAAATCTCTTTTCATGTTGCAAAAATTCATCTGATTTTGTTTCAGAAAATCCAGTTGAATCAGACTTCTGACTACCTAAGTCAGAGTTCTGATTTACAGACTCAGATGTCTGATCTTTAGACTCAGAGTTCTGACTACAAAGTTCAGAATCCTGACTAGAAGTTTCAGACTTCTGATTGATTGTTTCAGAATTTTTACTTGTGTCAAATATGCTATCAATGTCATGATATGAAAAACTTGGTTGTTTATTTTTGTAGCTGACATTTAAAGAATCATACTTGAATTTAGTATCATTGTATCTTGGCTTCTCATCTGTTGGTTTAGAAACTTCTTTCTTAACCTTTTCTTCTGAACCAACTGACTTTTCTGTTTTAGACTCAGAAATTTTCTCATCTGACTTTTTAGAGTTTGGTCTTTGCAAATTGTCAGAACTTGTTATAGAACTAGCAGGTCTTATGAAAACTTCAACAATTTCTGGGATTTTTGGCTTAGAAACTTGAAGTTTTTCATACAAGTTTATTGGAGCTCTTTTTAAAGTGACATTTTCTTCCAATCCCAATCCCTTCTTTGGGTTGTAAAATCTTGTATCTTTAACATTGCTTAATAAAAGATTTAGTGTTTGCTGAGTCTGACCCCTTTTCAAATTCAGATCTTCTAATTCTTTAATTTTGGTGTATAAATTCTTTCTTTCTTCAAATAACATATCAAATTTTATTTGTAAATCACCTTTTTCATCCTTTATTTTTGAAAACTCAACTTTTAGTTCAGAAAGCCTTTTCATCAATTCAGAATTTTCATCTTTAGCTTTCTGTTTCTCAGCCTCAGATTCTTCATATTGTTCTTTTATTACTTCTTTTTCAATTCTGAATTTGTTAACCAAATTTCTTTCTCCTTTTATCTGTTTTCTTAGATTAGCAAATTCAGTTTTCATTTCACCAATCTGTGTCATTAACTCTAATTCAAGTGAAGAATGTACCTCATCAGATGACTCAGAATCAGCATCTTCAAAATCAGAATCATCTTCATTTCTCATTTTTGCCATATAGCTCTGCATCTGTGGAAAGTTGATATGATCATCTTCATCAGAAGTGTAGTACAACCAATTCTCCTGTTCAGCCAACAAAGCAATTTTATCATCTCTCTTCTTTGCAAGCTGAGCCTTCTTGGTGTAGTACTCATAGTCTTTCACAATTTTAACTCTGCAATCCTTAGCATAGTGGCCAGATTTTCCACATTTGAAACACAGATTCTTTTCTTTTCTCTCATCCTTCTCTTCTTTGTTTTCTTCACTTCTCTCTACTCTCTTTTCAAACTTATTTTCTTCTCTGTCTTCTTTCTTCTTATAATCTGAACTCCCAACCCTCTTATAATTTCCTTGAAATCTACCTTTCCCATACCTTTTGTTGAAAGTATTTGTCAACAAAGCTAGTTTCTCAGCTATTATCTTGATATCTTCATCATCTTCTGATCCTTCTTCCTTGTCAGATTCTTCGAGATTAGGTATCTCTGATAGATATGCAGTCTTTTTGGGTGCTTTGATTGCTTTGGACTTTGATAAGAATGCTAACTGATCAGCAACATTTTTCTTCTCTTCCACAACTAACTTGACAGAATCTTCATGTTGATTAAGAACACAGAACAGATCATTTAAGTCTTCTTCACACATATCCTTGTTCATTTGCAGACTTATGGCAAATGATGACCATTCTGAATTTAGACTGTTCAGAAATTTGTAATTTATTTCTGACTTCGTTTTCTTCAGTCCATTTCTTCTCAAGTCATTTAGAATAGTGCAAAATTTACTGTATGTCTGTGTCAAACTTCTGACTCTTTTGCTTTGAACCTTTCATAAGCATTTATGCTTTGATTTAACTTTGCCTGAATAGATCTCACAGTTCCTAGCATCTGCCTTTCCAATTCGTCCCACATTTCTTTAGCTGATGATCCACTGTCAATCCTGTTAAGAACCTCATTTGGGACAGCCAAAGTCATCAAAGTATTTGCTCTTTTGTCAATAGCATGCCTATTCTTCTGTTCAGCTGTGTATTGGGAATAACTCTTTTTCACCCTGGTCGCTGGAATTTCTGGAGTTGTCTCTGTAGCAGGAGTTGCAGCAACATCGATGTACACTTCAATTGGACCTTCTCGAATAGAGATCATAAGATTTTCATCAATGTTGTCTAGGAATTGGATCATACGGATTTTCCATTGCTGATACTCTTCTGGTATAAGAACAGGAGGTTTGGTTTCAGATCCCATGGCTAGATATTCTTTAGAAGACATGATTGTAAGAAAATTCAACAGAAAGACAAATTCGAGTTTCTTGATCGAAATGTAACAGGTAATTCCAGAATTGCCAAGAATTCAAGAACTAGCCCTAGCAGCGGAATCGAATTTTGAATGAATCAAGAAATCTTCAAGAAATTGATCAATCGATCTTCGCGATAACAATCTTGAACGAATTTGTTTGTTGATTAGCTCTGATACCAATTGTAAGTTCAGGATCTTATCTTACAATCAATGTAGAAACCAGTAATTGAGAATTTGTATGATCAAGCCCAATTGTATTCAATGATGAACAAAATTACATATCTAAGAGAGAGAGAATCTCAAAGATTACAAAGAATGAATACAAAGTTATACGGGAAAAATCAATCAGTTAGCAACGAAGAGCTAACTACTATTTATACTGCAACGAACATCTTAAAGCTACAGTACAAATAAGAAAGACTAATAAGAACATAACACGTGTCCTAATTAGTTTATAAAATACTAAGTAAAGTATCTCGTCATAAGTTCTGAACAGGTAGTTCAGAACTTCTGAACATTCTTCGGATAACGCATCTCAGATCTTCTGACTCCTTAACTCAGACATCTGACTTTTCTTCCCAGACTTCTGATTTCTCTTATCAATACTTCTGAGCTTTCACAGTCAGACCTCTGACTTCTCTACTCAGAACATCTGAGTCTTCTTATCAGATCTTCAACACTTGGTTTATTGACAAAACTTCAGATCTAACACCATGAAATTGTTGTCCTAAAGATTGTATTGTTCCACACACTGACTATTTTTAGTCTCAGAAAAGAATTTAAAATCCAACTTCTATATCAGAAAAAGCATTTAGCATCTAGAAGTGGTTTGACCATTTTAGAAAGGTTTTATCATTTTAAAGTTAGTCTTCTTTAAAAATGATGAGTCTAAAGATTTAGAAATTTACCTTTGGATGTACATAGTCAGATTTGCATTCTCCCTCTCAAATTGAGCATTAAATCTCATTTAAGCTCACTTTGAACTGAAATCGCTCGGCAGAGGTTTGGCGGCAGAGGTTGGTCGGCAGAGGTTTGGCGGCAGAGGTTGGTCGCAGCTCGGCAGAGGTTTGTCGCGACTTTAACAGAGAATCTGACCAAGAAGAACACTGATTCAGACCAAGCTCAAAACACGAAAATTGTTCATCTTTGTCTTAGAAATCCAACGCATCTGGTCTCATCACATTTGGAGCTTTGAGGAGGGAGTTCTGTTGAAAATACGACAGGTACGCAAAGCTGACAGCAAGTACTCAGAAGTTGGGCTACGGGCTCTGAGGTTCAGTCGCAGAGGTTCAGTCCACAGAGGCTCTGTCAGATTTCACAGAGGCTCTGTGGTCAACAGTACCACAGAGGGTGGTCACAAAATTCTGAGCCAAAGCTTGTGTTGTCGCCAGAAGTTGGTCTGAGTGGTTGACAAAGAATGATCACGGCTTGACAGACGCTTGACAAAGGCTCGGCCGAGGTTTGGCAAGCCTTGGAAAGGCATGACAGTGGTCTGGTCGCGGCTCGGCCGAGGTTGGTCGCTGCTCGGCAGAGGTTGGTCGCTGCTCGGCAGAAGTTTGGTCGTGGCCGGCAGAGGTTTGGTCGCGGCTCGACAGCAGCTTAACAGAAATGTTACACTAACTTTGACATTGATTTAGACCATGCTAGCTCTGGAGTTTGCAAAAACTCAAAATATTAAAAGTGTGCATTGGTTTGTTATCTTTTCAGAGCATCTAGAATCACCATTTTTGTAGCTCGGACGAAAAATATATGGTTGATTTACCACAGTCGTGCAGATCTGTCCAACAGCTTTGTATCTGCACACTATTGTCTACTTCAACGATGCATATGACCCTTCTAAATTTGGACTTTCTGAATTCTCAAAACACGAAAGCTGTTCATCAATGTGTTTTAAATCCATGGCCTTTTGAATCGAATCAATTAGTGTCTTGATCAGTGAGATATGATCAATTTACTACAGCATCGCAAATCTGTCAGCATGCTGTCATAGTACTTGAGTTCTGTATTGTTGTGCATAGAAATCAATTGTCTTTGAAGGATGAGTCTTAAACTGAGTGTTTAAGAGTCCATTATCCACTGAAGTGTGAGTCCTTAACAGATGTATTAAGGAGTCCATTTACCTGCAAGACAGATCAAAGAACTTTTGGTACCCATTTCCAAATGGGTCCTAATTTGTTAGGATTTGGAGCTGTCTTCAGGTCCTCTGGTTTGCCAGGTTCTTTCCTATGAAATCTCATACTATGGGTCTTCGAATTTTCCTTTTAAAATGACCCATTATGAACACAGTTTGAATTAGAGAAATGGTTCTTTAATTTAAACATAAGATCAAAGCATTTACAGTTATGAGAATGAAGAGATGAATGTTTAACAGAAACAGACGGCTTTGGAGCATTTTTTACAGGAGTAGAGCTTTTGACTTTCCAAACCATTTTCACTCTTTTGAAAATAAGATTATCTGTATTATCAGCACAAGAATTTGCTAAGTCAAAGTCCTTAAGCCTTTTAGCTAAAACATCTTTTTCTTTAAGATTCAAATCAAACTTCTTTAGAATATCTGATTTATACATCTTCTCAAAATCATCTTTCAAACACTTTTTTTGAAATCCTTCATCCTTCACCTTTTCAGACTCTTTTCTTTCAAAATCAAGCTCTCTCCTATCCTTTTCAAAAGTCTTTTCTAAGTCAGATAATTTGTTAGAAAGCTTAACAAACATTGTTTCAAAATATTTTCTTTCATTTTCAAAGTTCTCTTTTCACAAATTACAAGCTTTTCAAAATTAGAAATTAGAGTAGAAAATTTTAAACATTTAAGTTCAAGTCTTTTCTTCTATTTTTCAAAAATCTTTTCAGGCTCACATAATTTTCTCTTAAGATCGAGATTTTCACAGGTTAAGAGTTTACCCGAATCTTCAAGCTTAGCAATCTTTTCTGAGTCAATCAGAATGTTTTTATTCTTTTCCTACAACTCTTTCTCAAGATTAGGAATAATTTTGCGAAAATTAGTACTGAGTTTAGAATAATAATGAGCATCAACATCAGCACTAAATCTTAGTCTTGACATTGTTACTTGAAAGATCGTTAACGATACTTTGTGCGAAGAAGAATTAATTGTTACACAGTCTTTTGTCTCAATGCACTAACCTGTCTTAGCCCAAATCTCGTCAGACTGAGCTGAAATTTGGTAGGTAGGTGCACGAGATGATTATGGACAACTTTAATTCTTCGAGTTTTGTCCAAAAACCAACAGAAAATGTTTTTTAGAAGCAAAAACGCGTGCAGCAAATAAAAGTTAAGGATGAAGATTCAAATGTTCTTGAGTCAAATGTTTTCAAAAATGATCGGATTGAGCTGAATTTTGGTACACTGGTTCGTGACACTATTCTGAGAAACTTTAATGCTTGGTGTTTTGTCCAAAAACCAACAGAAAATGGTTTTCCGAAACAAAACAGAGTGCAGAAAAATAAAAGTTTAAAACTCCGAAAATTGAGTAAATGAACAAACTGAGCTACAAACCTAGTGATTTTGCGTAATAAAACACTCAGGTATTATCTACTAACAACCCTTGATCGATTCTAAACCAGTAGAAGATCTCTAATGGCCAAAACCAACCAAAAAGATGAAGAACTTGAAGAACTCTCAACTTTGCACAAAAACACAATAATCTCTCAAAAATTGATAAAAATCAATGGATTGAAGCACAAATTCGAATCTGTTTGGCTCTGATACCAATTGTAGGATCCCAGATACAACAAGTACCAATAATAATAGCAACAATCTTTGTATATTGACTAATAAAGAGGAGTTTACAAGATATGAATTAAGAACACTCTCTCCTTGAAGCTCTCTTTCTCTCTATACGTATGACTCTTTCAAGATGGAGGCTAGGACACTTTTTGAGGCTTAACCTAAAACTCTAACAAATTAGACATTAAATACTTAGGTTTTAAGGCCTAAGCCCATAAGCCACTAAAGCCCACAAATTCAATTTGGGCTTTTTCAATTTAAGCAAATACAATTTGGGCTTTTATGATTTAAGCAAGTAATCTTGAATACAATATAAAAATAGAGTCAACAGTTTACTATTCAAAATTTAAGTCGACTGTGTTCTTGGTGCTTGAAATTCAATTTTTGATTTACTCAAAATTGATTGTTTTCGTTTACCACATTCTGTTCGTATCATCTTTATAAATGAATCTGCACTTTTTCGCACTCTAATTCGATCATCTTAGTGGTTTTTTTAAGAAAAATGAAGTTCATAAGTTTTGGTTATGTTCTTGTGAAAAATCGAATTTTTACCATCAAAACTTGTTGTTTTTGCTTCAAAATCGATTTGGGTATTGTTATTTTTGTGTTTGGTCGAGTTCCTAATCTTTCAGGACGATTTTGAGCAACCCTAATCGATTTCCAATCGAATTAGAAACCACAGCCGCAGTTACCGGATACCACAGTCGTGGTTACCGGGTCCATCAGTTGTTACCGGGTAAGTTCTCAAATCTTTTCTCTTGTTACCGGGTATTCAATAGTTACCGGATAATCTCAGTACTTACCGGACATAACTCTCGTACTCCCGGTAAGTCCTAGATACCGGTAAGCCCTCGCATTCGGTAAACTTCCATCCGATAAGTCTTACATTTGTTTTATATTGTTATCGGTAACCTTTGTTTTATTTGTTTCATCCGGTATCTATCTACGTCTGGTAACCTTATCTTCAGGTAACATCAATCATCTGGTAAGCATCCTTTCTAGTAAGTTTCTAAACCAGGTAAGTTCAGTTTTTGCTTAATTCTATTTCTTCCGGTAAGCTTGTCTCATCCGGTAACCTCCGTTATCAGGTAACTCAAGCCTATCCGGTAACCTTCTGCAAACTTACCTGCTTTTAATAATCTGATCCGGACACCTCCAGATCAGATAGATTTCATCCGGATTCCTATCCGGTAAGCTCTGTTTGGTCATTTCTTACCTGTTTCTACTATAATCAATTCATACAACCTGCGTTAGGATATCACTCTTAGTGCCTTGCGTTAGGTTATCACTTTGAATCAAACAAATCGTTCGACGATCACTCACGCGCAACTGAAGATGTATTCATGTTAGCTTTAATTAGCCCCTAATTTATATGAATGTTTTATAAAGAAATAGTGTCAATGACTTATTTGTATTTGTTGAGTGTCAAGGGCTAAAAGTGTAAATAACCAATTGTTGTAATGGTTATAAAGTCTTGTCTTAGAGAATTTTAGGTTAAGCCTCTATTTCTTCAAGCCTCCATTTTGAAAGAGTCATACACAGAGAGAGAAAGAGAGCTTCAAGAGTGAGTTGTTCTTAATTCTTATATTGTAAACTCCTCTTTATCAATCATATACAAAGATTATTGCTATAATTATTGTTACTTGTTATATATGGGTTCCATCAATTGGTATCAGTGCCAAATAGATTCGAATTTGTGCTTCAATCCATTGATTTTTATCAAATTTTTGAGAGATTATTGTGTTTTTGTGCAAAGTTGAGAGTTCTTCAAGTTCTTCATCTTTTTTATTGGTTTTGGCCATTAGAGTTCTTCTACTGGTTTAGAATCGATCAAGGGTTGTTAGTAGATAATACCTGAGTGTTTTATTCCGCAAAATCACTAGGTTTTTAGCTCAGTTTGTTCATTTACTCAATTTTCGGAGTTTTTAAACTTTTATTTTTCTGCACTCTGTTTTGCTTCGGAAAACCATTTTCTGTTGGATTTGGACAAAACACCAAGCATTAAAGTTTCTCAGAATAGTGTCACGAACCTTTGTACCAAATTTCAGCTCAATCCGATCATTTTTGAAAAACTTTGACTCAAGAACATTTGAATCTTCATCCTTAACTTTTATTTGCTGCACACGTTTTTGCTTCGCAAAACCATTCTTTGTTGGTTTTTGGACAAAACTCGAAGAATTAAAGTGGTCCAGAATATCCTCGTGCACCTTCCTACCAAATTTCAGCTCAATCCGATAAGTTTTGGGCTGAGACAAGTTAGTGCATTGAGACAAAAGACTGTGTAACAATTAATTCTTCTTCGCACAAAGTATCTGTTAACGATCTTTCAAGTAACAATATGTCAAGACTAAGATTTAGTGCTGATGCTGATGCTCATTATTATTCTAAACTTAGTACTAATTTTCGCAAAATTATTCCTAATCTTGAGAAAGAACTAGAAGAAAGGAACAAGAGCATTCTTATTGATTCAGGTAAACTCCTATCCTCTGAAATCATCGAGCTTAAAAGAAATTTATCTGAGTCTGAAAAAGAGAAGAAACGAATTGAACTTAAATGTTTAAGTTTTTCTAAACTGATTTCTGATTTTGAAAAACTTGTGATTTGTGAAAGAGAGAAGATTGAAAAGGAGAAAACTACTTCTGAAACAAAATCTATGGAGCTTTCTTGCAAAATCTCAAAATTACAGAAAACTCTTGAAAAAGAGAGGAACGAGTCTGATTTTGAAAGAAAAGAATCTGAACAGCTGAAGGTTCAAAGATTTCAAGAATTAAGTCAAAAAGAGGATTTTGAAAGAGAGAGATTGTATCTTAAATCTGAAGTGAAGAGACTGACAACAAGGTTCATTGACTTATCTGCTGAGATTAGGAAAGAGCGGAAGTTGAAATCTGATTTACTATCACAGTCTGATCTGTGCAACAAAGAACGGAATGCTTTGGTTTTCAAAATAAATTCTGAAAGTTCTGTTAAAACAAAAGAGTTCATTAAGCCAAACAAGTTTTCAACAAATCAGATTTCTACTTCTCATTCTTTCTATGATCGTAAGATAGATCGATCAGTTAATCAAGGTTTTAAAAGAGGGAAAATGGTTTGGATTGTCAAAGGCTCTTCACTTGTTCAAAATGTTCAAAAGCCATTCATTTCTGTTGAGTATGACAAGATCAACAAAGCATTTCATGCAAATTCTAACAAAATAGGACCCATTTGGAAATGGGTACCAAAAATTGTTTGATCTGTCTTGCAGGTACAATGGACTCCTTAATACATTTGTTAAGGACTCAGGCTTCAAAGTTCAATATGGACTCTTAAACACTCAGTTTAAGACTCATCCGTCAAAGGCAATTGATTTCGGTGCACAACAATCAAGTACAATGACAACATGCTGGCAGATTTGTGATGCTGTAGTAAATTGATCATATCTCACTGATTAAGACACCGATTGATGCGATTCAAATGGCCCTGGATTCCTAAGACATAGATGAACAATTCTTGTGTTTTGAGAATTCGGAGATTCGATATTTATAAGGGTCAGATGCATCGTTGAAGTAGACATCAGTGTGCTGATGGAAAGCTGATGGACAGATCTGCGCGACTGTGGTAAATAAACCATATCTTTGTCGTACGAGCTCGAAAAGAGGTGATTTAAGTTGATCTGAATAGATAACAAACAAATTCAAATTGTTTGTGTTTTGAATTTTTGTAAACTCCAAAGGTAAAATGGTCTAAATCAGTGTCAAAGTAAGTGTAACACTTCTGTTAAGCTTCTGCCGAGCGACGACCAAACCTCTGTCGGACGCGACCAAACCTCTGCCGCACGCGACCAAACCTCTGCCGCACGGGACCCAACCTCTGTCGAGCAACGCCCAACCTCTGTCGAGCGGCGACCAATCCTCTGCCGAGCCTTTGTCAAGCGTTTGTCAAGCCGCGATCATTCTTTGTCGACCACTCAGACCAACTTCTAGCGACAGCATAAGCTTTGGCTCAGATTTTTGCGACCACCCTCTGTGGTACTGTTCACCACAGAGCCTCTGTGAAACCCGACAGAGCCTCTGTGGACTGAACCTCTGCGACCGAACCTCAGAGCCCCTAGCGCAACGTCTTAGTTCTTGCTGTCAGCTTTGCGCACCTGTCGTATTTTCAACAGAACTCCCTCCTCGAAGCTCCAAATTTGATGAGTCCAGATGCGTTGGATTCCTAAGACAGAGATGAACAATTCTCGTGTTTTAATATTGGTCTGAATCGGTGTTCTTCTTGGTCAGAACCTCTACTAAAGTCAGTATACATCTGCTGGACAGAGTTGTGTTTCACTAAAATCATCATCAGAGCTCCGTCGGCACTGCGATGAACCTCTGCCGCCAAACCTCTGCCGACCTACCTCTGTGGTACTGTTCACCACAGAGCCTCTGTGAAATCCAACAGAGCCTCTGTGGACTGAACCTCTGCGACTCAACCTCAGCCCGATGTTTATTTACTTGCTGTCAGCTTTGCGCTGCTTCAGAAACATGCGCATAACTTTTGACTCGGTGCTCCAAATTACTCGATTCTAGTTGCATTGGAAAGATAATTCACAGACGCACGACTTTGATGCTCTGAGTTTTCTCAAATTATGTGTGCTGATATGCCAAAATCAGCTTCAAAGTTTGCTGTAAGGTGCTGGACCGAAAGCATTGCAAATTAATTTATGCTCCTTCCGCTTTCAAGAACGGTGTTCTCGTTGTTTCTACATAATTCAGTGTAGGACCAGTACTTCAGATATGTTCAAATCAGAGTTTTGGCTGGTAATTTCTAAACTCTGATCCCCCGCACCTTGTATTTTTTTAAGTGGAATTATTTGTGCTGTTGGATATTCCTAACAAATGTGGAATCATCAAAGATGATTACCAACACTTTCTGATTCTTATAGGATATCTGATTTCAAATTGAGCTTAAATGAAATTTACTGCTCAATTTGAGGGGGAGAAAACAAATCAGATCTGACCATGTTCGTGTAAAGGTAAAATTTCTAAACCTTTAAACTCATCATCATTTTTAGAGAAAGGCCATCTTTAGAATGATAAAACCTCTTTCAAATGGTCAAACCACTTCTACATGCCAAATTGCTTTATCTGCTATAGAAGTTTGGATTTTAAATGCTTTTCTGAGACTACAAGTAGTCAGTGTGTGGAACAATCCAACCTCTAGGACAACAATTTCATGGGATCAATGTGTGAGCTTTATAGAACTTCTATGGATCACTTAAACCTGTGTTTCCTACCAAAGAAGTAAACCTTGAGTGTTTGAGAGGTGAAGGGTCTACATCAAAGAGTGGGGGAGATAACTATAGGAGTTTTTCTCATTGTGCTTAAGAGGTAAAATTTAAAAAGGGAGTTTGGTTAGATGTGAGCTACATGATAAAAAGAAAGAGGGTGTGAGAACAGAGTCAAAAGAATTATACAACTCTGCACCATCTCTTTTCTGAGCCGGGCAAACCACATTTCTGATTTATCACAAATTTTTGGTGATTGTCATTGAAACAGGCAGTGAGCCCATGCCAACTCTTGTCTTAACCCCACCAGCTACTCACTTCCTTCTCCACAAGGAACTGTTTCACTTTTCCACGGGGAAGCAGCACATATGCTATCTGATCTTTCTTTGGAAGGTTGGATATTGAAAAGAAGGAAAGTTGCCCCACCTTCACACTTTACTCATGCACATTGAGTCTGTGGATACCTGTTTTGTCCAAACAGTTTACACACTTTTGAGCTTAATAGATAACATTCTATTTTCTTCCCCACAATATAACGAATCTTTGTGATTCCACATGCATATATATGTGATATTGCCAGAACAGTTTGAGAAGTTTAATTTTTATAATTTTACTTATATGATAACTGGAAGTCCTATCAGAGCTTCATATTTGTCAACTCTGAACATAGGCCACACAATTATTTTAATTGTTGTGATAACAGTTGCTATGTGCTTTTGTGTTAGATGATTACCCCTGTTACTTATTCTTTAATGCAGATTCTCATGAGCCGAATGTGTTCGCTACTCTTCATCTCCTAGCTATTTATCTACCTTCAGTTATTACTCAAACTGGTTATACAAGCTTCCGCACATCAAATTGTTCTCTGATTGTTTGAGTTCAATCTATGGGGGATAACTGGGATCTGAAAAGTAAAGCAACATTCAAGGGGGAGTAGGCAAAGATCAAGGGGGAGTTAAGGGTGAACTAAAGCAACTGACATTGTGGAAGATCAGGAAAAGAAGACTCTCAAAAGACTTGAAGATTGACACTCCAACGCCTCTAAAGAAAGCAAGGGGGAGACTACAAGATGATGCTTTCTTTATAAAACATTAGGGGGAGATTGTTAGCTTTAATTAGCCCCTAATTTATATGAATGTTTTATAAAGAAATAGTGTCAAGGACTTATTTGTATTTGTTGAGTGTCAAGGGCTAAAAGTGTAAATAACCAATTGTTGTATTGGTTATAAAGTCTTGTCTTAGAGAATTTTAGGTTAAGCCTCTATTTCTCCAAGCCTCCATTTTGAAAGAGTCATACGCAGAGAGAGAAAGAGAGCTTCAAGAGTGGGTTGTTCTTAATTCTTATATTGTAAACTCCTCTTTATCAATCATATACAAAGATTATTGCTATAATTATTGTTACTTGTTATATCTGGGTTCCAACACTTCACGCGACGCTCTTGCTATCGGCACCGATTCCAGACCACCTTGTCTCTACCATGGTGAGTACAGCCAGCGGCGGGATAGATTTATAATCTTCATTGAGTCGAAGGATAACTTCGAGTATATTTGGCGAGCTTTAGAAAACGGGCCAATCCCTACACCATGAAGACCATTCCACCAGCTGCAGAAGGTGGTGATCCTCGCATCGTGAAAAAGACACTCACTGATATGACTGACGACGAAAGAGGCATGCTTGAGGGAGAAAAGCATGCTAAAAGGTACCTTGTCCAAGCTCTACCCAACACGATCTACACTGCCATCAACAGCTACAAAGAGACAGCAAAGGGCATGTAGGATCAGGTGGAGAAGATGATGCGCGGGAGCGAAGTCGGGAATCAATTGAAGATCAACAGCTCCATAACCAAGTTCCATGGGTTTAAGCAGCGCACTGGTGAATCCCTCTCTCAAACCTATGAATGCTTCTATCTCCTTCTCAATGAGCACCACAAGAACCAGATCAATCGTTCTAACACGGAACATTCTCTTAAGTTCCTCAACAACCTCCTGCCTGAGTGGAAAGTATTTGCATCACACGTCAAGCACAACCACTTAATGGAGAAAGTCGGCATCCATGATGCTTCTTCAAGACGAAGATGAAGTAATGAAAATTTTGAACGAGAAGAAGGCTGCATCCAAGCCAGCTGCTGATCCTCTAGCACTCATGTCTTCCAAACGAGAGAAATCTTCTGGCCATCACTCCAAACGTGCCCAAAAGCAAAGCGAGTCTGAGTCAGAACCTGAAGAAAAAGAAGCCAGTGATTCTGATTCTGAAGTAGCTGCCATTAAGAAAGCAATGGCCCTGCTCTCCAAATCCATCCAACAAAAGTTCTTGTAACATCCCTTATCTTTAAAACACTCATTTAACGGAAAGTAACCTTAAAATACAGCGGAAGATTTGTAATTAAAACATTTAGATAAAATCCCATAATCTTATAGAAAAGAGTACAAGTTTGCAACTTAAAACCAATAAGTTTGAGACAAACAATATTCAACTGAAAAACTTAGAGAATCCAAAACTATCATTCATCAAAAGAAAATATAAGCTGCTGAGCTGCCGCAAATCCAAAAGCTTCAAGCTGGAGCCTTTCCTTTATTCTTCGAAGATGTACCTGCCACTAAAAGATGAATAACAACGGGGTAAGCTTTCGCTTAGTGAGCACGCACCTATACCACATATCATCATGCATACATACTCGCATAAACATAGCAATCACATACATGTAACATCCTTCCATTCCTTAAGGCACAAAGCCAATAAGGAAGGTCATAACTAGACACTGGTACCAGGCCTCTTCATACATAACATATTCCCTAGGGGTATTACTACCACCATAGGTACTCTTTCCTTTGGCAAAGCCAACATACACATAATCACACATGCAATCCAACTACATACACATAACTTACATAATATAGGTAGAGTACTCACCTGTCAAGATGTCAATTACCAAGTACTTCACAGTGTATAATAATCACCTCGTACCACCTATAACATTCATACATACACATATCATAACAAGCCCAAAAATGGAACTCTAATTCTATCCCAACTCTCATCCCGAAATGACATAGCTAGGATAGTCCAAATACCATAAAACTTTGCCAAACATCCCATTTCATACACCCCATTTCTATTGATTTCTAAACATAATACACATACCTTGCAATTCTAGACCGCGAACAACAATCCTCCTAGAACCTTTCACAACTTGAATCTTCCAAAATCACCAAATCTTTCGCCTGGAAAATACAGCAACTTCGGACACTTGGTTCTCCCTACTGGGAACTCCGATGCCAAATCCCTCCGGTCAGAATGTAGATTAGAGGGTCGTGAAGTCGCTGTCCAAATTTCACGACGATCCAACGGTTAACGAAGGAGAATCGGTCGATCTTTCACAGCAGCTCACAAGAACTCCGAAAATCCCTTTCACAGCAACTTCGGACACTTGGTTCTCTCTACTGGGAACTCCGATGCCAAATCCCTCCGGTCAGAATGTAGATTAGAGGGTCATGAAGTCGCTGTCCAAATTTCACGACGATCCAACGGTTAACGAAGGAGAATCGGTCGGTTTTTCACAGCAGCTCACAAGAACTCCGAAAATCCCTTTCTCTTTTCTCTCTTCTTTGCTAAAGAAACAAATGGCTGCAAATGAGGGTGTTTAGGGTTTCCATCCCCTTTACATACATGCCAAAACACACCCTCATCTTACAAAAATGATAAACTGGCCCCTAGATTCCTGAACACGTACATAACGACCCAAAAATTAACTCAACCCCAAAAGAGACAGTTAAATCACGTAAATTGGGAAACGGGGTGTTACAACTCTCCCCCACTTACCAGGATTTCGTCCTCGAAATCGATCAGACTTGGAAGAGTTTCGGATAATTCGATCTCATCTCAGCTTCCGGTTCCCATGTCCATTCTGATCCTTTTCGGTGTTCCCACTGAACTTTCATTAAGCTGATCTCCTTGTTTCGCAAGGATTTGGTCTTCCTTTCCAAGATTGCTATCGGTTTCTCAATATAATTCAACCGTTCGTCGACCTGTATGTCATCTATAGGGACATGCGCCGACTCATCAGCTAAACACTTCCTCAACTGAGATACGTGGAAGGTGTTGTGTATCAGACTGAGTTCCGGCGGAAGCTCCAGCCGGTACGCAACCTTCCCAACCCGTGCTATCACCTTGAAAGGTCCGATAAACCTAGGGCCTAGCTTGCCCCTCTTCCGGAATCGGATTACCCCTTTCCAAGGTGATACCTTCAACAAAACATTATCTCCCACGTTGAACTCCAGATCCGACCTTCGCTTGTCGGCGTAACTCTTTTGACGACTCTGTGCAGTTCGTAGCCTATCCCGAATCATCTCAATACTTTCCGTCGTTTTCTGAACCACTTATGTGCTGCTTAACTCCCGCTGGCCTACCTCTCCCCAACAGATAGGAGTCCTACATCTTCTCCCGTACAACATCTCATACGGAGGCATGCCAATACTGGCATGGAAACTGTTGTTGTATGAGAACTCAGCCAACGGTAAATACGTATCCCAGCTGCCCCCAAAATCCAAAACACAGGTTCTCAACATATCCTCAAGAGTCTGAATTGTTCTCTCGCTTTGCCCGTCCGTCTGTGGGTGAAAGGCTGTACTGAACTGAAGTCTCGTACCCAAATCTTCATGGAACTTCCCCCAAAACCGCGACGTAAACCGAACATCCCTGTCTGATATCACTGTTACCGGTACCCCATGCCTTGCTACAATTTCACTGACATAGATGTCAGCTAACTTTTCTGCAGATGAACTTTCACGGATCGCGATAAAATGGGCACTCTTTGTCAGCCTATCTACAACCACCCAAATGGCATCATGATTCCTAGGTGTTCGAGGCAACTTGGTAATCAGATCCATTGTTATATGCTCCCACTTCCACTCTGGTATCTCTAATGGCTGTAACTTCCCGTGCGGTCTCTGATGCTCTGCTTTGACCCTTAAACAAGTCAAACATTTCTCCACGTACTTAGCCACGTCACTCTTCATCCCCGGCCACCAGTAGTCAGTCTTCAGATCTCTATACATCTTAGTAGCACCGGGATGGATAGAGAACCTTGACTTATGCGCCTCGTCCAGAAGTGTCTGCCTTGACTCACACGATACTGGAACCCATACCCGACCGTACCGAGTCAATAGACCTCGACTGTCGGGCACTAACTGATCCACCTGTCCCTTTATCCGTTCCTTCTTCTGGTTCTCACCCTTGATCGCTTCCTCTTGAGACCTTCTTACCAAGTCGTGAAGCGACGTTGATACTGTTAGTCTCATCAACGGTACCCGAAGTAGACACTACTCGCTCTTCTACTCAAGGCATCCGCTACGACATTTGCCTTCCCCGGGTGATAAAGAATCTCGCAATCATAATCCTTCACCACATCCAACCACCTCCGCTGTCTCATGTTCAAATTCTGTTGATCCATGAAATAACGAAGACTCTTGTGGTCCGTATAGATAGTACACTTCACCCCATACAGGTAGTGCCGCCATAACTTGAGAGCGAACACCACTGCCGCAAGCTCCAAATCGTGAGTCGGGTAATTCACCTCATGCGTCTTCAGTTGACGAGACGCATAGGCAATCACCCTTCCCCTCTGCATAAGAACGCATCCTAGCCCGTGATAAGACGCATCACAGTAGACTGTCATGTCTTCAACTCCCTCCGGTAGTGTCAACACCGGAGCCTCGCATAACTTTCTCCTTAAGGTTTCGAACGCTGTTTTCTGTTCCTCTCCCCAAACGAAACGTTCGTTCTTCCTCGTCAGCTTCGTCAACTGAACTGCTATCTTGGAGAAATCCTGGATGAACCGGCGGTAGTACTCGGCTAATCCAAGGAAACTCCTAATCTCAGTGGGAGTCTTCGGGGTTTCCCACTTCGTCACTGCCTCCACCTTCGCTGGGTCTACCTTGATACCCTCTCGGTTCACAAGATGTCCAAGAAATTGAACCTCTTGTAACCAGAAATCACACTTGGAGAACTTTGCATATAACTGCTCCTTACGCAAAATCTCCAAAACCTCTCGTAGATGCTCCATATGATCCTCCTTCGACTTGGAGTAGATCAGTATATCGTCTATAAACACGATGACTGACATATCCAACATCGGTCTGCAAACTCTATTCATAAGATCCATGAATGCCGCCGGTGCGTTCGTCAGTCCAAATGGCATCACGATGAACTCGAAATGCCCGTACCTGGTTCTGAACGCTGTCTTGTGAACATCCTCTTCCCTGACCTTCAACTGGTGGTACCCTGAGCGAAGATCTATCTTAGAGAACCAAACGGCTCCCTGAAGTTGATCGAAGAGATCGTCGATCCTCGGCAACGGGTATCTGTTCTTCACCGTAAGCTTGTTAAGCTCTCTATAGTCGATGCACATCCGCATCGACCCGTCCTTCTTTTTCACGAAAAGGATAGGGGCTCCCCAAGGTGAACTACTGGGGCGGATGAAACCCTTATCCAACAGTTCCTCCAGCTGCTTAGACAGTTCATGCATCTCCGGAGGTGCCAAACGGTAAGGAGCCTTTGCTACCGGTGCCGCCCCCGGAATCAAGTCTATTCGGAACTCCACTTGCCTCCCGGGAGGAATGCCAGGCAAGTCATCCGGGAAAACATCCGGAATCTCGCTGACCACTGGTACATCTGCCACTGTTCTCTTCTTTTTCTCCTCCCGTTCATCAACAATATACGCCAAGTAACTGCTACCACCATGGTGCACATATCTTCTAGCTTTGGCCAAAGTCCACACCTTTGGTACCCCTTTTCTTCCTTCACTCGAGATAGTTAATTCTCCCCCACTTGGGGTTCGAATCACTACCTGCTGTTTTTCACAATCAATGCGCGCTCCATTCCGACTAAGCCAATCTATCCCAACTACTACATTTATTTCCCTCATCGCAATAGGAATACGATCTATACTAAACTTCACTCCGGCTATCTCTATTACATTACCTTTATACACATCACTCACAAAACGAAACTCCTCGTCCGCTATTTCTACTTCTAGCGGACTCTCTAACTTGTCCTTTACAATAGCAAAGTCTTTACAAAACGATAAAGAAACAAAAGATTTAGTAGCTCCCGAGTCAAATAAGACAAGGGCAGGTGATGCATTAACAGGAAAAATACCTGTCACGACATCTGGCTCCTCCTTTGCTTCATCTACGGTCATCTGGAACACTCGCCCCCGAGTCCTGGGTGCGTCGTTCTACTTTCCCAATCCACCCTCTAGCATCTTCACCGGTGCGGTTCCCGAGTTCTGGACCGACCCGGTATTCATTGGGCACTCGTCAGCAAAATGGCCCGGCTTGTAGCACTTAAAACATATCTTTGCGGTCGCCTTGCAGTCTCGACTGATATGACCCGGTTGCCCGCATTTGTAACAGGTTTCGGAGCCCATACGGCATTCTCCCGGATGCTGTCGTCCACACTTCCCACAGCGGGGATGCTATCTCTTGAACTCTTTCTTTACCTCCGGTTTATGACTCCCAGTTTTGAACCTCTTAGTCTGCTGAGGTTGAGTCTGAACCGTTTCTGCCCTTCTTGTCTTTCTTTGGCTCTCTAATTCGAGCTCTCTAGCCCGAGCCGCCTCGTGCATCTGCTGAAAATCAGTGCACCTTGCCATAACAACAAATTCTCTAATCTCCTGTTTCAAAACTCTCCCATATCTGTACATTTTGGCCTTTTCATTCCTGACATACTCAGGACAGAAAAGGGACCGCTCCAAAAACTTGTCAGTGATCTCGTTCACCGACTCCGTAGTTTGCTCCATAGATAGAAACTCATTTGTGAGTCTCTCTACCTCAATTTGGGGCACATACTGTTCCATGAACAGTTCCTTGAACTGTTCCCAAGTCATGCTATCCACTTGTTCTGGCGTCCGAGCAAGAACAATAAGGTTCCACCAGTCTTTCGCTGCCTTCCTCAGAAGGTTCGATGCGTAGCGAACCTTGACCTCCTCGGTACAAAAACTGGTGCGGAAAGCACCCTCCACCTCAGCTATCCAACGAGTGCTGGTTACGGGGTCCTTCTGCCCCTCAAACTGTGGCGGCTGACAGGCCGAGAAATCTCTGTAGCTTGTCCCCCGTGGTTGTACGCCTGACAAGCCCCCTGATCCACTGGCCCTGCTGGCCACAGCTGCCTCTACCTGACTACGAATTTCATTAGCCAGTTCCTACTTTACCTGCTCAAAGAGACTTGGGAGTAACTCGTGAAGAACCTCCCCGACCTCAGCAGCGATCACACCTCTCAGATCAGGAATTTCCTGATCCTCTTCAATAATCGGTCTCTTGCCTTGCCTTCTAGTGTTCACCATTCTGATACATAAACATGATACTTTAGAATAATTCATCTACATCCCCCCCCTGAGCAAACTCCTAGCATAGTCCAGAGGTCCTAGCTTAGTTGTCTTTCTTTCTAACATGCTCCTTAGAAACCTTCTGCTTATACTCTCTTAACAAAATCCCTTTCTAGCATGTTACTACCCAACCCTCAACCTTGTCTGGTTCATAGAATTCTTTTGCAACTATATCAAGTCCCGGCATGTACAATGTAATTGCAATGGTATGGGCCCTTATACCATTATAATTACACCCTCCATGTTTAGACTCAACACCGTCACTAAGGTTCCAATTCCCAGCTTAGTTGGTACCTTTAACATATATATCACAACATTTTCCATATCTACCACTTATCATATAAACATTATAATCATATTCTAATTCACATTATGCATCAACAAAACATACTTAATATCATAACCTTGTCACATTGACCATATCTAGCATACATAAACATAATTACTCATCCAATACAGTTATAAAACTGGTCTTTCACAAAACTGAACATGCTTTATCATAAATCCTAATATGGAATAGTGTGCTCACCCCCGTCTTGATGCTCTGGACCGCAGCTCAGCCGTGAAAACTTTTTCTTTTAAAACACCCTTTCCTTATAAACCATTTTCTTACACGAAACAACTTTTTTTTAAAGGTTACTTATTTGAAAACTTGAGCACTTGGATTTAAGTTCAAACACTCACCACTTGTGAATGCCCGAATCCCTTAAACCAAGGCTCTGATACCAACTGTAACATCCCTTATCTTTAAAACACTCATTTAACGGAAAGTAACCTTAAAATACAGCGGAAGATTTGTAATTAAAACATTTAGATAAAATCCCATAATCTTATAGAAAAGAGTACAAGTTTGCAACTTAAAACCAATAAGTTTGAGACAAACAATATTCAACTGAAAAGCTTAGAGAATCCAAAACTATCATTCATCAAAAGAAAATATAAGCTGCTGAGCTGCCGCAAATCCAAAAGCTTCAAGCTGGAGCCTTTCCTTTATTCTTCGATGATGTACCTGCCACTAAAAGATGAATAACAACGGGGTAAGCTTTCGCTTAGTGAGCACGCACCTATACCACATATCATCATGCATACATACTCGCATAAACATAGCAATCACATACATGTAACATCCTTCCATTCCTTAAGGCACAAAGCCAATAAGGAAGGTCATAACTAGACACTGGTACCAGGCCTCTTCATACATAACATATTCCCTAGGGGTATTACTACCACCATAGGTACTCTTTCCTTTGGCAAAGCCAACATACACATAATCACACATGCAATCCAACTACATACACATAACTTACATAATATAGGTAGAGTACTCACCTGTCAAGATGTCAATTACCAAGTACTTCACAGTGTATAATAATCACCTCGTACCACCTATAACATTCATACATACACATATCATAACAAGCCCAAAAATGGAACTCTAATTCTATCCCAACTCTCATCCCGAAATGACATAGCTAGGATAGTCCAAATACCATAAAACTTTGCCAAACATCCCATTTCATACACCCCATTTCTATTGATTTCTAAACATAATACACATACCTTGCAATTCTAGACCGCGAACAACAATCCTCCTAGAACCTTTCACAACATGAATCTTCCAAAATCACCAAATCTTTCGCCTGAAAAATACAGCAACTTCGGACACTTGGTTCTCTCTACTGGGAAGTTCGATGCCAAATCCCTCTGGTCAGAATGTAGATTAGAGGGTCGTGAAGTCGCTGTACAAATTTCACGACGATCCAACGGTTAACGAAGGAGAATCGGTCGATCTTTCACAGCAGAACACAAGAACTCCGAAAATACCTTTCACATCAACTTCGGACACTTGGTTCTCTCTACTGGGAACTCCGATGCCAAATCCCTCCGGTCAGAATGTAGATTAGAGGGTCGTGAAGTCGCTGTCCAAATTTCACGACGATCCAACGGTTAACGAAGGAGAATCGGTCGGTCTTTCACAACAGCTCACAAGAACTCCGAAAATCCCTTTCTCTTTTCTCTCTTATTTGCTAAAGAAACAAATGGCTGTAAATGAGGGTGTTTAGGGTTTCCATCCCCTTTACATACATGCCAAAACACACCCTCATCTTACAAAATTGATAAACTGGCCCCTAGATTCCTGAACACGTACATAACGACCCAAAAATTAACTCAACCCCAAAAGAGACAGTTAAATCACGTAAATTGGGAAACGGGGTGTTACAGTTCTATAAGAAGCCGACGTCGGACAAGAAGGAGAAGACGGAGAAAGATGACCGCAAGTCTGACTCAAAGATTAAAGACGAACCCATGACATGCTATAACTGCGGGAAGCTTGGTCATTTTGCGAAAGACTGTAGAAGGCCTGTTGTAAAGAATGCTCACTACTACAAGGCGAAACTCGCATTGGCAGAGCAGAAGGAAGCTGGATCAGCTCTGTTTATGGAAGACGACTACTGGTTGGGTCGTTCTGATGATGAAAGCGAGTCTGATGGTGCTGATGCTTTTATGGGATATCACTCTCCTGCCGATGAAGAAAAGGCGAAGTCAAGTCAGGTATGTGAATCTACTCCTCAAGATTTCTTTAATCAAATGCAATCTCTTGCTGAACGGATAGATTCCTTTAAGGCCACCTCTAACGAACAACTGCTTGAAATTAGATCACTATCTGAAAAGCTAGATGTTCAAATGCGAATAACTGAGAAATATAAGTCCGAAAATGCTAACTTAAAAGAAAAATGCAAAAATCTTTCAATAGCACCCAAGGACTTAAGGGCCAAAATATCTGAACTTCAGTCACAGTTTGATCAGTGTGTGGATGAGAAAGCAGAAATTGTCTATCAATGTTCTGCTCTTCAAATTCAGCACAAGGAGTTTGTCGCTAAAATACTTGATCTTGAAACTAAACTCCACAAGAGAGGTAAAACTGATCAGACCATCCATATGAATAAACCCAAGGAGTTCACTTATTTTAACAAGGAATGGAGAATCGGATATGATAACCCACACTACTTGAAAAAGGGTATATCCAAAAGACCTACACTGCATGATTTTGGTTGTTTTGGAATAGATAAAATTTATCCGGAATATGCAATAAAATGGACTGGTCCTCTTGAACCTGAAAAGGAAGAGGAAACTGAGAAATATAAGCGCGCACACACATCTAAAATGCAACTTTCTTTTTGTTATGAGCCTTTAAATTATTATTATGAGAAAAATCAAAAGAAATACCTATCGAATGACTACTTCGATTGCTATAAGGTTGTAACGCCCGAGGATTCCTCTAAGAAGGATGAGGTCCAAGCAACCGAAACCAAGACTGGAACAGATGAGTTCAAGCTCTATGTTCCCCCTCTTATCTTGGAAGCAAAGATAGTCGAGTTAGAGGAGTCACTCGAGAAAGAAAGGTCGAATTTTCAAAAGGAAAAACAAGCGCTAATCGCTGAACTTGAGAATCTGAGATTCGTCAAAACCGGAGCTGTGTCTGATGAAGGACAGGAAATCCTTCGGTGTGAAATCAATAAGATCACATCACAACTGGCTGCCTTGGCAACAGATGCGATGCAAGAGCATACGAGAAATGGTCAGCTCAAAGAGCAGATTGACCTACTCCAATCTGAAAACCAGATTTCACCCGACTCTTCCTCCAACTCATCGGACACGTCTTCATGTAAAGCTTTTATTAGCAAAATCTCTTCTACACAAGACGGTAAAGAATCTCAAGACGATAGTGTTTTAAGGAATTTGAAATCTGATGTTTTCCTCGCTTCCGCACCAAATTCCCCGAAGCACACAAGCACAAAGTGTTCCTCGCCTTCCTCGACCGATCCAAGTCCTGTAATTCCGGATGTTAATTTTTCTGAATTTATGAACTCCGAAGGCAATTCTGATGAAGAGTTTGAGTCATTCCTCTTCGACAAACCGCTTCCAAATCATGCTGATTTTCTGTCGCCACTAGTTAATCGACCAGTCAATTTTCTAAAGGGTGACTGTTCAAAAACAAAGACCCCACCTGTGATTAAGATTTCCAAAACTAAGCCTGTTTCTCAAAAACCATCACAACCGAGGCAAAAGACCGAGCGATTGCCTACTAAAAATCCTGCTTCCTCAAAAGTCGTTGATCATGTAGTCCATGTTGTTTCAGATAAAACCGGTCGCGCTAAACAAGAAAAACCAAATTGGCTAGCTAAGGAATCTGTCGAGGATGCTGCATCAAAGTCTTTCAATACAGTTTTTTATCCTAGAATGAACAAAAACGATTGTGCTTGGAATCAAAGTCTCATCCGTTGGGACGGGGAATTAAAGAAGCCACCGTAGACCTAGCGGTGCAAGTGCACAACCTCCTGAGCCACTCATCCGTCTCTCAAAAGACGGATGTTTCAACTTCGCACGGGGAATTAGCACAAAATCTACCGGTCTCTCACTCGGAGAGTACTGGTATTGAAACAAGAGACCAGCCTCCCCCGGTCTCGCCTTCTTTCAAAGCACTATCGAGTCTAGAGCCACTTGTTATTGAACACTCTTCGGCTAGGACACAGGATGAGACAACGAACATCGGTGCTCTTAGTGACCCGATCGGAACTTCCGTACGATCTCCGCCTTTAAGTGGAATCCGAGGATCGGAAGGAAATCCTACCACGGACACACCTTTGCCAACCGTAAACGTAGGTGGCTATGCCTCTAAGGTAGATGCCTCAACGAGTAATCTAAGTGATCCCGGAGTTACTTTACCCGACTTTATGTCACAAGGTTCTCTGGACAGCACCCTCAAGGCTGTCCACGAGGCAATGGAGCAGCGCCTCACCGCAGAGCTCGACAAAATTAAAGCCATGATCAAAGGTAAAGAGAAGATAGTCGAATCTGAAACCGCACCAACACCTCCACCGGCTCCCGTTTAGCCAACTTATTCGGTGGACACCTTGAAGACTATGCTCTTAGCTAAGCTGCTCCAGCAATCCAAAACCGATGCCTCTACCGAAGCAGACCTGATCTCAGTTCTACGATCACATGTATATGGTCCTTCATCATCCATCACCACCAGAATGGATCAGCTTTACACGACTCTCAAGGATGTTCAACAAGCGCTCAAAACGCTATCCGAGAGAGTCGCCTCCATAGAAGAAACTTGCAAAAGTCAAGCCGGCGGACTAAAGCGAAAGCACGATGATCAGGATGATCCTGAGCACCGTGTGGGGGAGAATAAAGGACTGTGATTAACCGAGTCCGCCCATTTCCTCACTGAAACTACTACCACAGTTCAACCGGAACCATCAACTATGGCAACTGCAACCGAAGACGAACCTGAAGCCCAGTTGAGCCTCGCTGAGATAGAAATAGACATGGACATCTCAGACGACGAAGACCCAACGGTTGAAAAGCCCGAGGGAGATTCACAAGAATTGGTCTCACATTCAGCAGCAGATAGGCATGCACTAAACATGATTGATCCAGATTCCGAGATCGACCCGGAGACCGAAAATGCATGGTATGAAAAAGCCGCCAGTGCTGTAAATCTCCAGGTAAACCTGATCTTCCCTACTGATGAAGACGACAATGTAGACTATGACCAGTTTTTGTTGCAAAACCTATATGGTACACCCGTTCACACTGCTCAAGCCATCGAAACTTCTACAAGACCCGAAACTTCAACTGCTGCAAATCTGACGTCTCTTTAACAATCGACAACATCTGATCTTCCTCCCCCTCCTCAGCAACAAATCCGATGGGAGAAGATCATGATATTTATTCCTCGCCTGGAGGAATCTCTGAAGAAGATCTACGTCCACAGGTTATGCCCCATCGAGCCAACCTTCTGTCTTGGGATTTCTCACTTTGACGCAAAATACCAGGATCAGTACATAAAAGCCATGAAGCGGTGTCTGCTAGTTAGCCAAGTCCGAAATAAGCACAAGATCACCGAAGTGCTCAACATCCAAACCAACCGAATACTTAGAGTCATGTTTCCAGTTTTCACTATCCGCCGCGAAGACGGTAATGAATGGAAAATTTCTGAAGCTGACTTTAAGAATCTTTTACCATTCGACTTACTTGCTATACTGAAAGACCTCCGAACCAGAACCATCCGACCTCTTCATGTGACTAAAGCGCTCGAGGCTGTTCGTCGATTCCTAGTCCGTACAATCATGATGTCATACCTCATGGACTTCCAAATTGAAATCGAGAACAGAGCAAAGAAGGTAAACCTGATTAAACCGAATCTGAAAGCGCCCGAACTGAAGATGTATCCCGAGAATGCACTGCTTTTGGAACCAGAATTTGGGATAGTATACCTCAACGATCAGAAAGAAAATATGTTTCTTCGCTTCAGCCAGGTAGACAGATTTTGCGATGGCAATCTCTTCAAAGTCCAAGATGCTCTTCGAAAAATCATCACTTTCGAGTCCGAAAATCAAAGGCTCTCGTATGTTCCCAACTCCAACGACATAACCACACGAAAAGCCTTAGAAGTGATTGAAGAACTTATCGACTACCGCCGAGCCATCAGAACGTTCGAGATACACTTTGCACTCCGAAAAAGATATGTCAAGAACTGGCGCCAACTCGAACTTCAATTCAAAGGGGGAGATAATTAGGGCAATATTTGGTTGAATAGAAGTTCAAGGGCTAAATGTTAATTTATTATTTTGAGCCTTGTTAGTGAACGGGTCGTGGGCTTGTTACCACGGGCCCAACATATAAATAGTTTTGTTTAGCCTTTGTATTAGGCTAGTTGTCATTTTACTTTCACAAAACTTATTGTAAACTCTCTGCATTATTGAAAGTGAATTCGATGACCAGTTGAAATCATAAAACCTGTTCTTATCCATTGATTTCTTTATTGTTCGTTGCAAGGATCTGAGACTCACACCTTTCTTCTTAAAGCTTTTCAGCTTTGCATATTTTTCTTTCAACTTTTTGTACTTGTCATCTCTAGCCCTGGAGTTCGACGATTTATTGGAGAAGGAAGCTGAGGGTTTAAAGACTTTCTTTGACTTGCACTCACTATCAAAGTGACCTATCTTTTCACAGTTATAGCAAGTGGCAGTTGCCTTATCAACAGGGGTTGACGATTTTGGCTTATCAGTGATGGAAAGAGGTTTGTTTCTTCTGAAGTTACTCTTTCTGGTGAGTCTCCTGAAAGAATTAGTTAGGAGGGCCAGAGACTCATCTATTTCTGAAGGATCAGCTTCAGATGAGTCATCAGAGTTAGACTCCAACTCAATGATAGTGACAGTAGATCGCTAAGTAGGCACCAACTCTGAAGAGAGTAAAGCAATAGGTGTGCTTTTGGAATCTTTCACAAGATTCTTCTTAAGATGACACGACGGCTCATGATTGAGCATAGTGCCATATAAGGTAGAAAGGGTCATAGATTTTGGATCCTTTGAGAGCTTGAGACATATTGAATAACTGTCCCAGCTTTTAGGTGGACATTCTAGAAACTTTGTCAGGATCTCAAAGTTAGAATATTCCTTACCAACGGTTTTTAAGTCAATGATTAAACAGTTAAACCGCTAATGAACTTCAGAGAGAGATTTATTCTTACCACAAATGAAGCTTTCGTACTGTCTTACCTGGTTGATTTTTCTTGAGTCCTGGACTTCAGAAGTACCTTCATATTGAACACAGATTGTGTCCCACATGGCTTTGGAGGTTTTCAGGTTCATGACGGAATGGTAGACTTCGTCAGGAAGAGCCATAGAGAGGATGGATGTGGCTTTAGTGTCGATAGCCACTTTCTTCTTGTCTTCATCAGTCCAAGTGTTAGGAGCCCTGGGAATGATTCTTTCAGGAATGACAACTCTAGTAGCAGTGCCTGGAACTTTAGGGTCAATCATCACAGGGACATATGGACCATTCTCGATGTAGTATGCCATAGTAGGATCTACACCTTCCACGAATAGCATTATCCTATTTTTCCATAGATTAAAGTTATATCTGGAAAATCTAGGGGGTTTTGCAAGAGAACCATTATCGATGTAGTTTGTGTTTGTAGAGTTTGCCATTATGGAAAATAGCAAGGAAAAGAAAAGAATAGTATAAGCAAGATCTTGTTTATGAGATTAAACAATCTGCTCTGATACCACTTGTTGGTCTCGAAAGGGTTATACAAGTTTTAGAAGGGGGGGGGGGATTGAATACAAATACACGATTTTTACTTTTCTAAATTATTTATTGATATGTATCTAACAATTTACAACTTGTTGTGGAACAAGATTAAGGAATAAACCTAATCTAAACAAGCTATGAGAATCACTAAGATTTCTTATACTAGAAATAAGAGATAAGGAATTTAGAATACTTAAGACAGATATTCTAACACACAGAATAGTAAGGAGAAGGAAATGGTCGAGCACTTCCAAATGAAGTAGGGTTTCCTTTATATACTGCATGTCAGTATAACTTTACACGTGGCAGCGTCTGATTGGTTGCATGTTATAACCCTGGTAGACAACCTAGTAGCCGCATGATGAACAATGTAGAATCAGAGTTGGTTGTATGATTATGGACAAAAGGGATGTCCATTCTGACATTTTAGTACAGAGGCGTGCAAGAGGGTAAGACACAAGTTGCTTGTAGAGGAAGCTTCATGATCAGCGTTTGCTGAATGAATCTTTATCAGTGAATGATAAACTTCAGCGTTGGCTGAAGTCTTCTACTTGAAACTTCACGTTGAGTGGACAGGTCTTGGCTTTGCTGATATCCGCATCAGTTCATTAGTAGACTTGTTGTTGGTTCTTTGGCTTGATCTTCGACTTCAGCATGGAACATGATTGACGTGAAACTTGTCTTCAAGGATAAATAAGTAAACAACTAAAATTATCACCAATCATCAGTAAGACTGAACAGGCTCAGGGCTTGCTGATGAACAGTGTTCGCTGAATGTGTAATTTACAGAACATGAGTTTCCTATCAGCGGTACTGTAGAGACTTAGTACTTATCAGCGATAGTGAAACTCTAATACGTATTGTCTACTTACAATTTTCACTAAGTGTTTCTCAGAGTCATTATCAAATTACTGAGGGTTTGGATCAACACACCCCGTATCGGACATCGCCCACCCATGACCGATGACATTCCCTCTACCTCAACCACACCTTCCGAAACCCTTAACCTCGAGCCTAATACGGGAGATGTAGGTTCGCAGATTCACGTTGTATAACATAAACAACATAAAACAGATAACAGAAGCAATATATAAAACCATTAAATGTGAGTGATTGTGTAGACGATAATGTAACAGTGAGAGTATCAAATATTGAACAGTAAATGATAACAAGATCAAGTAAATAAGTTCCTCGTATATTGATAACAATGAATAACACCAAGAACACGTTCAAGTGTGTGTATTCTGAAATCTCTCCTGAAACAAATCGTACAGTGGTAGTGCTATGGAATGTAGCAGTGTGTGCTCTCACAATTGTGGAAAACAATTCTTCCAAAAGCTTACAATTATGTGTTCCACTACCCTGCTATTTATAGCCTGATAAAGTGAAGACAATGTATTATCTAACCCTAAGGTGACACGTGGAAAGTGTGTCTCCGTCCTTTTAGGGCTTACATGGAAAGTACGGACACGTGTCTAACACTTAGAGATTTCTACGAGACTTAAGTTTCACAGAGGTCTTCATTCACCAGAGCTCTTACGCCAGAGCTCTGATGGTCTTCTGGTGTGAACAGTTCTTCTGGTGAACAAAAGAAGTCTTCTGCCAGAGCTCTGTCGAGCTCTGATGATCTTCTGGTTGAATTCTTTTGCCAGATCTCTGATGGTATTCTGACTTGTAATATTTTCAATACTTTTACATCTTGTATTCTTGGAGCTAACAATCTCCCCCTAAGTATTGAAAATAAAAAATTGCACATTACAGAGATAATTTAAACAAAAGACAAAGAAGAGAAGATCATCCTCTGTGAAACTTGATACTATTATTTCAAAGTGTTACAATGCAATACAAAAGAAATAGTACACTAATCATAATAGATTCCTCTTAGAATTCTGTCGAATTTTCTGATCAAGCCTCTGAATTCTAACATTAGGTATATCTGGTTAATGAAGCTTCTCATTGATTCTTCTGGGCATTTTTCCCTTGGAAGATCCAAGATGATTCTTTTGAGATACAGCAGCGATTCACTTGAGTACTTTTGGGCTTCTTCTGCTCTTATTGCTTTCTTGATGCCCTTCTGTCGACAGATGAGTATTGCTGGATCACCAACAACAGTACCTGTTCTGCACTCATCAAGACCCTCAATACTCTCCTTAGGAGGACCTATCGCTAGCTTCTCAACTTCGAATTCCATGCCAAGCTGAAAGTCAGTTTGCGTTCTGAGATTGACGTGCTCTTGCATAGCAAACTCGACTTCTCTCATTGCAGTTCCTGTGCCTCTGTATCCGTCGACAAAATTTAGACAATAGGAATGAGAGGATACCAGATCATAGGGGTTCAGAAGCACAAGATCATTATCATTGAACTTTTCTATCTTGTTGTCTCTTGTTCCCACAGTGTAGACATGGTACAGAACTCTGTCGTTGGAAAACTTCTTTGCTTCTATGTTCAGAAGTCTGTCGAATGTGAAGTTTGAATCTATGGCTTTGTTCAGATGGGATCTGGTTTGGATGAACTTTTGCCTTGTATCTATTAGTCTTTTGGCTTTGATTGGGTTTAGGTATGGGTTATTGGGTATGGCATTTACTGGAATTAAGTCTCTGTCAGCATAGAGGAATGAGAATACTGTTTCGATTGCAGGGTTGTTGGAGTGTCGGGTTTCAGGGTTCTGCTCTGGTGGGTTTTGAGGCGGGTTCTGGTCGTCATGGGTTTCAGCCATTAGAAAATCAGCAAGACTTTCAGGCTCTTGTGTGGTTTGGGGTTAGCCTTGGTTCATTTGTTCATCAGCAGAGAATGGTTCTGCTCTCTCTGGTTCAGTCCTTGGGGATTGGGGAGGAGTGTCAAGAATGATGACCACTGGTGGTTGAGATGTCGATACTTCTGGTGCTTTGATCATTCTGTCTTTGAAGATGTAGTCGAACTCAACCATCATTGTCTATGTTGGAGTTTCCTCTGTCTCCATCTCCCCTTGTGTTTCTTTTTCTTTCTCT
Source organism: Saussurea involucrata (assembly GCA_033807775.1). Lineage (NCBI taxonomy): Eukaryota > Viridiplantae > Streptophyta > Magnoliopsida > Asterales > Asteraceae > Saussurea > Saussurea involucrata. The sequence continues at coordinate 12,049,626 of CM066326.1, forward strand.
GCCTCTTTCTCTTTTCCTTTCTCTTGCTCTTTCTCCTTCTCCTTCTCCTTTTTCTTTTTCTTTCTCCTTCTCTTTCTCTTTCTCTTTCTCCTTCTACTTCTATTTCTCTTTTTCTCTCTCTTTCTCCTTTTCCCCCTTTTGTTGTTCGGAGGACTCAGCCATCAGATTTTCTGAGTGCGCTTCTGCAGCGTCTTAGAAGTCATCATCATCATCAGAAGCTTCGTCAGAAAGTCGCGTAACAATAGGTGAGTCCAGAGCAACAAACTTTAGAGAAGACTTACTCTTCTTCTTTCAAGGTTCTCCTTCAGGGGGTCCTTCTGCAGGTCTTTTGTTCGTAGCAGTTTGTTCGATGGCATCTGTGAAGGTAACCGCTGCCTTTTTCAATGCATCTTCGACCTCTGTTGCAGCAGTTCTGATTTCATCAACTTGACTCTCAAAGTTAAATTTGTAAGAGTCAAGAGATGACTGCACATGTCGCTCTGTCGCTTGAGCTTTCATGACAAATTTGGAAGATATTGTCATCATTCGGCTCAAGACAGATTTTCTGAATCCGCTCATATAAGCTCTGTCGAATGGCTGATTGTTGGGAAATGGTATGGGTGCCTCTGGTGTTGTGTCCTCTTTAATAGCATTCTTGACAGAGGTATTGATTAACTCTATCAAGGTTCTGACGTTGTTCTCTGATAGAATAATAGAAGGCATGGGCAGAGTTCTGTTCATTGTCGTAGTGTGGTTTTCTCCCATGATTCTCTTAAGTTCAGCGAGCTCTGTTGTCAACTTTGTTGTCTACTCTGCTCTGACCCTTTCTGAATCAGCAAATCTATGTGAAGTGTCTGCATATTTTCTGGTGATCTCTTGCCGCTCAGACTTCAGAGTTGCATTCTCCTGACGGATCAGCTCCTCTTTTGTTTCATTGATAAGTTTATACTTATTCAAAGAGTTGCTAATACTGTCACAAAAGCTTTTGAGCTCTGCTCTGCTGACATTGTCAGCGGGGATAACCTTGGTTCCAACACATGGATCCAATTCAGCCTCGAGCTCAGAGGCACCTCCTTCAAGAGTTGTTTTTATGTTGGCTCTTGGAGGACTTCCACCCGATCCTTAATGTTCCTTTTCAGGGGATACATCTATAGGCGTTCTGATCAGAGTTTCCTTTTCCAGCTTAGGTTCTGGAGAAGAAAATCTGATGTGTTGAGAGGACCTGGGATCAAGACAGGTCTTCCCTAGTGCTACTAGGTCAAACCAATATCCCTGAATTGGACATTGCCTACGCGAGATACGAAAGATCTCTGGGCTAGTTTGTGTCAAGTCTATGCAAGCCACAGAGGATTCAGCGTGTGTAGTTGACCTATTCATGGCCTGGGGCGATTGGTCATCATTACCGAAAATGGATTCCCCGGTTTTGTGCATACCAGAGGCGTGAAGAGTTGCCTCTGGTGGTTCAAGCTGGTTTGGGTTCGAGGTGTGCACCTCTGTTTCAATATCCCTTTGGTCTTGATCACCAGGGATAGGTTGTGTGGTAGCACTAGGAGTTGGGCTTCGAAAACGCACATGTGTGTTCACTTGAACATCTTGTTCTAAATTCGCGTTTCTCTCGGCTCCTAGGGATGTAGAAGACTCAGATTCTCCCTCACTCTCCCTTTCCTCACTACTGCCAGAGGAGGACGAACTTTCTGCTACCTCTTCTGCAGTTACCCTTTCTTCCTCTTGGACAACCTCCATAGGGAATGCTCTGTCCACTAAACTGATAAAACGTGGATATCTGATGTGCTTCAGATTCATGTAGACTCCTATAACACCTACTCTTGCTATAGTCGTCGTCTTGGTGTTCACAGTAGACAGAAGGTCTTTGTAAAGGATTTTGGCGTAGACGAAATTCCTCTTGAAGTATAAGCCATACATAATCTGAAGAATTTCAGTGCTAGCTTGGTCTTGGCTGCCACTCTTGCAGGTTAGGGTTCTGTTGAGTATGGGGAACATGATGTTCCACAGAGTGGGTAGGTTTCCTCTTCTAAACTGTCCTATCTTGGTCAGGGTGTTGTTGTAGCCCAAGAAACGCATGAAGTCAAGAAGAACAGGGATTTTTTGGGGGTTTTCATATGCAGGAATCCCCAATTGTCTTTTGGTCTGCATCCCTTTTTGTTCTGGAATAAACTGACATGTAGTCCACCATTGTTTGACATATAGCTCTGGAAGGTCATCATCATATTTGGTGAGGGCTTGGAAGATTTCTGAGTTTCTGAAAAACTCAACAAATACATGATAAGTGGGTAAATAGTTGGCTGGATTGGTGTCAAAACGGTAGTTGTTATCTACAAAATCGTATGGTAGGATTACGATTTGATCTACGGGTCCTATTCGACTTGATTCTGCGGAGTGAGCTTGTTCTGCAATTGTTGCAGGTTTTGGGTTTTTTGAAGAACTCAAAGGTCTTTGTAAAGGATTTGAAGGTTTGAATATTCAGTAAGCGTAAGGAATGAAACGGGTCAGAGAAATGGGTATTTATACTCGAAGTGTGTGGCTGGATTACCATCGTAGGTACTGTAGGTACTCGAGTTTCAGATAGTGGAACGACCTCTACAGTGAAACGTGGGAACAACTAACGATTGGTTTCTCAATCAGAGAATGCCACGTGGATTTGGGTCTAACAGTTTTCTGGCTAAGGAACCGTCACGGTTAGAGATGTGTGGGTGACAAGTGGTTGACGCATAAGAATAACCCGCACCTCTGATGACAGTACTTCTGATGACGTGGCAGAAAACTGGCAGAACTCTGGTGGAACTCAGCACAATTTTCCCTCTGATGAGTGACCATGTTCATTCTTTTCAAGTAACCCAAGATGTTTCACCTTTACCCAAAAACATTTGCAAAATCTGTATCTGATGTGAGAATAGTCAAAGAACGAAGACAGAACTGACTCAGAGATTTCACAGAGTTCTGGTGGATATCATCAGAGGCTCTGGTGAAATGTCAGAGTTCTGGTAGGTTCTTGACATTGTCAAAATGTTTTCATCAGAACAGATTTTCCGTTCCTTAAAAAGATTTTTCTTCTTGTTCAACGAGCAAAGTCATTTAGATTTGAAATTGTTTTGACTTGCTCCCCCTTAAACCATGATTATATTCCTTTTTAGTTCCCCCTAAAATCATTAGCTTAATTGACAGATTTTTCTTTTTAGCTTTTCTCTTTTCTTGCAATATTATTTACAAAAGGAAAACAAAAGTATATACTGTTGACTTTATTTTAATGTTGTATTCAAGATTACTTGCTTAAATTATAAAAGCCCAAATTATATTTGCTTAAATTGTAAAAGGCCAAATTGTATTTGTGGGCTTTAGTGGCTAATGGGCTTAGGCCTTAAAACCTATGTATTTAATGTGTAACTTGTGAGAGTCTTAGGTTAAGCCTCATAGCCTCTCTTTTACATTCATACGTTTACTGAGAGAGAGAAAGCTTCAACAGAGAGTTGTTCTTAATTCCTATATTGTAAACTCTTCTCTTTATCAGTCAATACAAAGATTATTGCTATTATTATTGTTACTTGTTGTATCTGGGATCCTACAATTGGTATCAGAGCCAAACATATTCGAATTTGTGCTTCAATCCATTGATTTTTATCAATTTTTGAGAGATTATTGTGTTTTTGTGCCAAGTTGAGAGTTCTTCAAGTTCTTCATCTTTTTGGTTGGTTTTGGCCATTAGAGTTCTTCTACTGGTTTAGAATCGATCAAGGGTTGTTAGTAGATAACACCTGAGTGTTTTATTCCGCAAAATCACTAAGTTTGTAGCTCAGTTTGTGCATTCACTCAATTTTCGGAGTTTTAAACTTTTATTTTTATGCACTCTGTTTTGCTTCGAGAACCCATTTTCTGTTAGTTTTTGGACAAAACTCGAAGAATTAAAGTTATCCAGAATATCTGCGTGCACCTATCTACCAAGTTTCAGCTCAATCCGATAAGATTTAAAATTTTGACTCAAGTGCACAAAACGAAGTATCTGTTAACGATCCGACATTTTTTTATATTTTCAAGTAACAATATGTCAAGACTAAGAATTAGTGTTGATGCTGATGCTCATTATTATTCTAAGCTCAGTACTAATTTTCGCAAGATAATTCCTACTCTTGAGAAAGAACTATAAGAAAGGAACAAGAGCATGCTTATTGATTCAGATAAGTTTGCTAAGCTTGAAGAATCAGGTAAACTCCTAAACTCTGAAAATTTTGAACTGAAAAGGAATTTATCTGAGTCTGAACAAGAGAAGAAAATACTTGAACTTAAATGTTTAAAATTTTCTAATCTAATTTCTAATTTTGAAAAGCTTGTAATTTGTGAAAAAGAGAACTTTGAAAATGAAAGAAAATCTTTTGAAACAACGTTTGTTAAGCTTTCTAACAAATTATATGATTTAGAAAAGACTCTTGAAAAAGAGAGGAAATAGTCTGATCTTGAAAGAAAAGAGTTTGAGAAGAAGAAGATTGAAGGATTTCAAACAAAATGTTTGAAAGATGATTTTGAGAGAGAAAGAAAAGTTTTTAAAGCTAAAATCTACAAATTGACAAAAAGACTTTCTTTTTTGTCAACTAAGGTCATGTTGGAGAAGAGGTATAAATCTGATCTTCAAAAGATGTTTGATGAGAATTTAAAAGAAAATGATGTTTTAGCTAAAAGGCTGAAGTAATTTGACTTAGCAAACCCTTGTGCTGATAATACAGATAATCTTGTTTTCAAAAGAGTGAAAATGGTTTGGAAAGTCAAAAGCTCTACTCCTGTAAAAAATGCTCTAAAGCCTTTTGTTTCTGTTTCATCTCATCACTCATATAACTGTAAATGCTTTAATTTTCTGTTTCAATTGAAGAACCATTTCTTTAATTCAAACTGTGTTAATAATGGGTCATTTCAAAAGGAAAATTCAAAGACCCATAGTATGAGATTTCATAGGGAGGAACCTGGCAAACTAGCAAAGACTGGCAAACCAGAAGACCTGAATACAGCTCCAAATCCTAACAAAATAGGACCCATTTGGAAATGGGTACCAAAAGTTCTTTGATCTGTCTTGCAGGTAAATGGACTCCTTAATACATCTGTTAAGGACTCACACTTCAGTGGATAATGGACTCTTAAACACTCAGTTTAAGACTCATCCTTCAAAGGCAATTGATTTATGTGTACAACAGTTTAGAACTCAGTCTTAAATCAGATTTAATAACAGCATGCTGACAGATTTGCGATGCTGTAGTAAATTGATCATATCGCACGGACCAAGACACCAATTGATGCAATTCAAAAGGCCCTGGATTGAAAACACATTGATAAACAACTTTCGTGTTTTAAGATTTAAGAGATTCAAAATCTAGAAGGGTCATATTCATCATCGAAGTAGACAACAGTGTGATGACACAAAGCTATTGGACAGATCTGTGCGACTGTGGTAAATCAACGATATATATTTCGTCCAAGCTCCAAAAGAGGTGATTATAGATGCTATGAAAAGATAACAAACCAATGCACATTCTTTATGTTTTGAGTTTTTGCAAACTCCAGAGCTATCATGGTCTAAGTCAGTGTCAAAGTTAGTGTAACATTTCTGTTAAGCTGCTACCGAGCCGCGACCAAACCTCTGCCGGAAGCGACCAACCTCTGCCGAGCCGCGACCAGACCGCTGTCATGCCTTGCCAAGGCTTGCCAAACCTCTGCCGAGCATTTGTCAATCATCTGTCAAGCCGTGATCATTCTTTGTCGACCACTCAGACCAACTTCTGGCGACAACACAAGCTTTGGCTCAGACTTTTGTGACCACCCTCTGTGGTACTGTTCACGACAGAGCCTCTGTGAAATCTGACAGAGCCTCTGTGGACTGAAACTCTATGACTGAACTTCAGAGCCCGTAGCCCAACTTCTTAGTACTTGCTGTCAGCTTTGCGCACCTGTCGTATTTTCAACAGAACTCCCTCCTCGAAGCTCAAAATTTGATGACTCCAGATGCGTTGGATTCCTAAGACACAGATGAACAATTTCCCTGTTTTGAGATTGATCTGAATCAGTGTTCTTCCAGGTCATAATCTCTGCTAAAGTCAGTATACATCTGCTGGACAGAAAGTAGTATTTCACTAAAATCATCATCAAAGCTCTGTGGAGTTTTCAGAGACTCAAAAGATCAGAATCAGTTTTGAATGTCAAAGTTCATGCAGATCACAAAGAAGACCTCTGTCAGCACTTGATCAACCTCTGTCGACACGAGATCAGCTTCTGTCGACATGAGATCGGCCTCTGTCGGCACTGCGATCAACCTCTGTCGCACCCTCTGCCAGTACCTCAGATATGTTAGTTCAGAGTTTTTACTGGTATTTCTGAACTCTGACCCCCTGCACTTTTTTTTAAATTAGAATTATTAGTGCTTTTGGATATTCCTAACAAATGAGGAATCGTCAAAGATGATTACCAACACCTTTTTATAGGATATCTGATTTCAATGTAAGCTTAAATGAGATTTAATGCTCAATTTGAGGGGGAGAATACCAATCTGACCATGTACATCCAAAGGTAATTTTCTAAATCTTTAGACTCATCATTTTTAAAGAAGACTAACTTTAAAATGATAAAACCTTTCTAAAATGGTCAAACCAATTCTAGATGCTAAATGTTTTTTCTGATAAACAAGTTGGATTTTAAATGGTTTTGTGCATAACAAAGAACCGTGGTAGTTTATTCTGAAAAACTTACTCGTGTTTGTTTTTCCCATATATAAATTCCAAAATTGCCACGTTTACATTTTTGTTGAAACAGTTATTTCCACATCTCATATATTCGTTTAATTTTTCGGTGGAAATACACTTGTTTGGATTCTCATTTGATTTCAATGAACGTCATTTCATTTCAATGATTCAATTCTTATTCAGACTAATAATTGTGACTTATTCTTCATAATTAAACTTTCTAATCATTGATTAATTTCTTGAAAACACTTGTGCTTACTGAGTCAATCCGTTTAGTGTTTGAATTTGTTCATTGAAACTCCATATCAAATGATAGTGAGTTCTGATTACTTCAGATCAGAACTCGTACTTAAAATGAATTTGACTTCTAAACCAATCAGTTTAGAACTCATTTTTAATGTTTTAAAGCTTTTGAATATTACAATTCAGAACCTGGTTCATATGAAATAATACAAGGAGTGTGTTAGGCATTTTCATATTTCTATGGTCCATCTAGAACCGAAAGAACCTACCCAAGAAACACACCCTTTCATAGATGTCAGTGAGATCGTAAAAGAAAAAGAAGTATTCGGAGTGAAAGAGTGACTGGTAAGAATGTGACAGAACTTAAAAAATTAATTGGTCCTTACCAAACTGAGTTAGTCATCCGGGTAACTACATAATCTATTCATTCTCATTTTTTTTGGAGATAAATATTGAAACAGACATGGACCCAATGTCAATAACTCGTGTCACCCCACCCAGCTACTCAATATCCCTTAAAGGATATTTGTTTCACAAATACACGGAGAATTAGCACATAATCTATCTATTCCTTACTTGAAGGTTTCAGATATTGAAAAAGGAAGACATCATCTCCGGTCTCCGAACTTCATATTCAATGCACTGTGTCTATTGATTGATAATCTGTTGTCCAGATTACATCAATGCTTTAGAGCCCAACATATGTTGATCCAAACCCTCAGTGATTTGATAATGACCCTCTCTTAAACACTTAGTGAAAATTGTAAGTAAAACAATATGTATTAGAGTTTCACTATCGCTGATAAGTACTAAGACTGTTTCAGTACCGCTGATAGTAACTCTCGCTCTTTAAAGATAAATAGTCAGCGAACTCTGTTCATCGAATAGTTCTGAGTCTGTTTAGTCTATGAGATGATCGCTGATAAGTTAGTTGTTTACTTATGATCCCTGAAGACAAGTTTCACGTCAACATATGTTCTACGCTGAAGTCGAAGATCAAGCTCAAGAGCCAGCGACAAGTCTACTAATGAACTGATGCGGATATCAGCGAAGCCAAGATTTGTCCACTCAACGTGAAGTATCAAGTAGAAGACTTCAGTAATCGCTGAACTTTATCATTCGCTGATAAAGAACTGTTTCAACGAAAGCTGATCATGAAGTCTCCTTACAAAGTACTATTGTCTTACCTCCCTTGCACGTCTCCGTACGAACTGTCAGAACGGACATCCTTTTTGTCTATGATCGTACAACAAACTCTGATTCTACACTGTGCACCATGCGGCTACTAAGGTTGTCTACAAAGGTCAATGACATGCAACCACTCAGCTGCTGCCACGTGTAAAGCAATATCGGCATGCATTAAATGCATGCAGTATATAAGAAGAACCCTACTTCAGAAATGAAGTGCCCTCAGCCATCTTCTTATTCTTCTTTCTATCTGTGTGTTAAGTTATTATTCGTAATTTCCTTTTCTCCTTTTAGTGCAAGAAACTTAGTGTTCTTAACTTGTTTAAATTAGGTTAATCCTTAATCTTGTTCCGCAACAAGTTGTAAATTGTCTTGATTTATCAATAAACAATTTAGAAAAGTAAAAATCGTGTGTTTGTATTCAACCCCCCCCCCCCCCCCCCCCCTTCTACAAACTTGTATAACCCTTCGGGACCAACAAGTGGTATCAGAGCAGATTTGTTTAATCTCATAAACAAGATCTGATCTATACTAAGATTTCTCTTCCTTGCTATTTCTGAAAATGGCCACCAACACAAACACTAACTATATTGACAATGGTTCTCTTGCAAAACCCCCTACATTCTCCAGAGATAATTTTAATCTATGGAAAAATAGGATGATTCTCTTCTTAGAAGGTGTAGACCCTACTATGCCTTACTGTTAGCTCCAATCTTTCTGTTTGTAAATGTAGTGAAAATAGTCTTAAGTACAGAAGTTACCCACAGAGGCTCTGCAGAAGAACCCAAGAATACCGAAGGCAAGAATCAGCAGAAGACTGCTCGCAGAGGATCGAGCCGCAGAACCTCTGTCACTCTTGACAGAGCCTATGCGGTTTATACTGAAGACTTAGAAGATTTACAAATATCTTTCTACTGTTCCAGGATCCGTTCATCCACTTGTTCTAGGCGTGCCCTGACATCAACTACACGTGTCAAACTCTGATAGGGCTCTGTCAGAATTGGAAAATGCGCATTAAATGAACATCGTACCTGCTACTGTTCATACGATCTTGTCTACGATAGATCAGTCCTTATTGTCTAAAGTATGTCCCCTTTGTAGTAGTATAAATAGAAGACTCGTGTTGAGTTCTTCTATTAACAAGAAAAAGAATCAGAACTAAGCTACGCACAAACACACACACCACCAGAATTCTTGTTATGTTCTTGGTGTTCTTGATAAATATCAAACAGTAATCTTGGAGATACTCATCTGTTCTTTACATACTGTTTATCTGATATTATGTGTTCTTCTACCTTTACATTATCTTTCAGTTCTTAAATACGCTTCCGCACCATATCTAAATCTGAACTAACTGAAAGTTAAGATCATTGTTAAGAAAACAGGAACCAACAATTGGTATCAGAGCCAACCTTGATTTTTAATATCAAGGGATCCACTCTAAATCTATGATCTTTGGTAGAAACTTGGATTTTTAACCTAGTCTTCATATTAAACAAACAGTTTCTGTTTTTCTGCCATTTTTCGATTCATCCGAACTCTGGTAAAAGTATAGAATCTGTTATTATGGTTGAAAACTCCATTTTAGTGCTCAGCTTAAAGCTTTTAAGCTTAAAAACTTCATACGAAGCATCCACTTCATACTCAGAAAAGTTTGTTGTTCAAACCCTTTTCTGGATAATTTATATTTCTCTAAAATGACGAGTAGAAACAACTTCCTCTCTGCGGGTTCCTTAACCAAACCTCCCACTCTTCTTAGAGAAAAATACCTTCAATGGAAAATTCGAATGATTCACTTCTTTGAGGGTACTGACAAAGAATTGGTTTATTATATCCGTAACCCTCCTTTCGTTCCCATGATAACTGTACCTCGTGTTCCTAGCACAGACGACACACCAGAAATCCCAGAACACACGAAACCAAAGACCCAGGAAAATTGGTCTGATCCTGATTGGGCTAAATACGAAGTTGCTCAGAAAACTAAGAGAATTTTGATTATGGCCATTCCAAATGACCTTTTCCAGTCCATGGATGCATGTGAATCTGCATATGATCTATGGAAAGAACTGGAAAAACAACTAGAAGGAGGAGTCAAAACCCAGAAGAACCGCAGAGCTCAATACATAAATGAATACTATGCCCTTAATGCTCTGCCAACCGAATCTCTGTAGACTACGTATGATAGGTTCAACTCTCTAATAAACAAGTGCAAGAAGTTCGGCATCCACAGAACATCTGAAGAAAACAACGTTATGTTCCTAAAATCTCTGAATGAAGAATGGCTTCAGTTATCTATGTCTCTGCAAACAAATCAAGACTTAGATTCCTGGACCCTACCAGACCTCTATGGAACATTAGCAGCACAAGAACCTCAGGTAGCACAAGCAAAAGCCCAAATCATTGCACCTCTTGCATTGGTTGGTAAAACTACAGAGGCTAGAGAGAAACCAAAGAAAGAGAAAGAAGTAGAGGAAAGAAAGGAGAAGAAGAAGAAAAACATGATGGTAGAAAGTGAAGAAGAAGAGGAAATAGCAGAAGAAGAAGAAACGACCCTGGCCTCGATAGCTAAATCATTAGCTCTCTTGACTATGGAATTCAGTAGAGGATACCATAAGAAATCTGGTAATGAACGATATGAAGGAGATAATAGAGAAAGAGAAGGGTCAAACGACAGAAGTGGTGACCGACAGAGGTCAAGTGACAGAAATGAAAGAGGAAATGACCGACGGAGGTCGGAAGACAAAGCTGGCAACACTCCACAAATTCAAGAGTGTTACAAATGTGGTAAGCCAGGCCACTGTCATTGCTTTGATCTTATGTTTAAATTAAACCAACATTTCAGAAGTCCACACTGTCTTCTCTCTGTATCCAAAGCAAAAAGATAAATCCAAGGGTAAGAAGAAACAAAATGCTTCTTCAACAGAAGCTAAAACAAAGACCCCTGACAAAACTGGACCCATGTGGATATGGGTACCTAAAACTCTCTAATTGTCTTGTAGAAGTAGTATGTGCCAATCTGGTATCTAGACTCCGGATGCTCGAGGGACATGACTGGCGACAGAGGTCTTCTATCCACATTCAAAGAAAATATCGATGGTGGATCTGTGACCTTTGGAGACAATAAAAAGGGTACATTAAAGGCTACGGAGTCATACAGAAGGAGAATATAACCGTATGCAAAGTTGCGTATGTCGATGGCCTAAAACACAATCTTCTCAGTGTCAGCCAACTCTGCGATACGGGATTCAACGTAATGGTCAAAAGAACCTTTTGCTCTCTACAGAGCGAGGACATAGGAATTGAACTTCTGCGAGCCGAAAGAAGAGGAGATCTATATCTCATGAACTTCAATGCAAAGAACAAGAAAGACAAAATCTGCCCTGTTGCATGCGAAAGCGAAGAAGCCTGGTTATGGAACAACATGTTCTGCCATTTAAACTTTCATACTCTTGATAAACTTGTAAAATTTGATCTAGTCAAAGGTCTACCAAACGTTAAATTTAATAAAGATCATTTATGCTCTGCCTGTGAAATGGAAAAACTCAAAAGAGCTTCCCATAAAGGAAAAACTGATGTATCTTGCACTAGGCCTCTGTACATGCTCCAAGTTGACCTCTGCGATCCAATATCTACACAGAGCCTAGGTGGCAAGAAATATCTGCTTGTTTTGATCGATGAATTCTCAAGATTTACATGGGTTGAATTTGTCAGAAAGAAATCAGATGTTCCAAACATACTGATAAATTTAATGAAGAAAATCCAAGTTCTGTATGAGTGCAGGATTCAGAAACTGAGAAGCGACAATGGCACAGAATTCAAAAATTCTGTCATTGAAGCCTATCTTACAGAAGAAGGAATTTCACAGAACTTCTCTGTTGCACGCACCCCACAACAGAATGACGTGGTTGAACGAAAGAATCGCACGCTTGTGGAGGCCGCCAGAACTATGCTAACCGCATGTGGATTACCAATGACATTTTGGGCAGAAGCAGTATCAACCGCTTGCTATACCCAAAATTGATCAACCATCGTAAAGAGACACATCAAAACACCATATCATTTGATCAACAAAAGACAACCAAACATCAAGTTCTTCCATGTATTTGGATGCAAGTGCTTCGTCTTAAATGATAGAGAAGCAAGAGGAAAGTTTGAAGAAAAGGCAGATGAAGGCAAGTTCATAGGATACTCTGCAACTTCCAAGGCCTACAGAGTTTATCTTTTGCGGTCTCGAACGATCGTAGAAAGCATAAACGTTTCTTTTGACGATACCTTCCAAAAGACTTCTGAACAAATCAGTTCAGAACTCGGTCTAAAAAGGGAATCCTCTGGCATCTCAAAAACAAGAGAAGAAGACTTAAATCTTCTATTTCAAGAGATGTTCCATGACGACGTTGATCCCTCTGCTGGAGCCGTCAGAGCCTCTGGAGAATCATCTTCTACCAGCAAGAACGCGATAGGTATATCTCTAACGGGTCCCTTAAATAATTAATCTTCCTCTGTTAATCATACAGATGCAAATGCCGAGGGGGAGCCAACAGAAGATGATACAACAAGGAAAACAACCACAGAAGCTACTGAAGAACCAACTCCAAAAACCACAGAGGAACCAATAACAGAGGAACAAGAAGACTCAGTCTATACTTCCTGAGAGGAACAAACACCACCACTCATTCCACAATCTATAAGATCAAGTACGAAAGAAAAATCTACGACAGAGGCTGCACCAGAACAACAATTAGAAACCTCTGAAGAACAATTTGATGAAATCGATGACCATCTCCTAAGAACAACAAAATGGACAAAAAGCCATCCTCCAAGTCTTATAATCGGCGAACCTGCTGAAAAGGTAAAAACAAGATCTGCCACTTCTAACTTTTGTTTCTTTACAAACTTTATTAGTGTGATCGAGCCAAAAAGTATCTCTGAAGCCCTTGACGACCCAAACTGGGTTGACGCTATGCAAGAAGAGCTTCTACAGTTTGAACGAAACAAAGTATGGACTTTAGTTCCTCTGCCACGAGGAAAACAAGCCATAGGAACTAAATGGGTCTTCAGAAATAAGAAGGATGAAGATTGGGTGGTCATAAGAAACAAAGCAAGATTGGTGGCCAAGGGATATCGACAAGAAGAAGGCATAGATTACGATGAAACTTTTGCCCCTGTCGCACGACTCGAAGCCATAAGAATCTTCTTAGCCTTCGCAGCCCACATAGGTTTTAAAGTATTTCAAATGGACGTAAAATCCGCTTTTCTAAATTGTGAAATCCAAGAAGAGGTATACGTCCAACATCCACCAGGGTTTGAAAGTTCCAAGTACCCAAAATACGTGTACTACCTCGACAAATCTCTGTATGGACTGAAACAGGCTCTAAGAGCATGGTACGGAAGACTTTCTACCTTTCTTCTCAATAATGGTTACGACAGAGGTACGACGGATACAACTTTGTTTTATAAACGAAAAAGTGATGAAATTATGCTTGTACAAATATATGTGGACGACATAATTATTGGGTCTACAAATGCACAAGAGTGCAAAGATTTCGAAAAACTCATGCAGAGTAAGTTTGAAATGAGTGTGATGGGAGAATTAACTTTCTTCCTCGGACTCCAAGTAAAACAATCATCAGAGGGAATTTTCATAAATCAAGCTAAATATGTCTCTGACATACTTTCAAAATATAGTCTCTCTGATGCCTCTGAAATGAAGACTCCAATGGCCACCGGAAATAAGTTAGACTCAGATCCAAATGGCATACCTATAGAGTGCACGCTCTACAGAGGAATGATTGGGTCTCTGTTATACTTAACTGCAAGTAGACCTGACATAATGCATGCCACATGTCTCTGTGCAAGATATCAAGCTAACCCGAAGGAATCCCATTATAATGCTGTAAAGAGGATCTTCAGATACCTCAAAGGTATCCGAAGAACTCTGGTTTTGGTCTTAAAGCTTATACAGATTCAGATTATGGAGGATGCAAGCTAGACAGAAAGAGTACCTCTGGGAGTTGTCAATTCCTAGGTGGTAAACTAGTCAGCTGGACCTCTAAGAAGCAGAACTGCGTATCCACCTCTACAGCAGAAGCCAAATATGTTGCTGCTGCTAGCTGTTGCTCCCAAGTTATGTGGATGAAAACTCAGCTTAAGGACTATGGCCACATCATATTCAAGATTCCCATGTTCTGTAACTCAAAGAGCGCCATAGCAATCTCTACCAATCCAGTACAACATTCCAAAACAAAGCATATCGACATCCGTTACCACTTTCTGAAACACCATGTTGAATATGGGACTATCGAAATGCACTTCGTGTCTACAGAGTACCATCTTGCAGACTTATTCACCAAGGCACTAGATGAGAAAAGATTCCTTTTCTTGGTGGGTAAGTTGGGAATGATAAACATGAGTTAAAACCTCTGTGAGTATAACTTAATCTTCTGTAAATATGTATATACATGTTTCTGTTGTTTTATTTCATTTCTATATGTAAATTCTAAATCACCGAATGTTCTGCACAAAAACAAAGCTTCTGTAGGATTGCTCAGAACCTCTGACAATCTTTACAGAACCTCTGAGAAACTTGATTTATGCCCTAAGCATTACTTATCAAATTTTGACCCAAGCATAGATCAAGGGGGAGCAGAAGTAGACCTTTAAATGATCTACAGAAGTTGGTCATTCAAGGGGGAGCCAAAGAGGAGAAGTGATCACTCATGATTCACAAAAATCACGTATTATGCCGAGCAAGAGAGAGCCAAAAGATAAGTATCTCGAAACAAATCTATTTTGAAAACAGTTTTCTAGGACAAACATTTCTAAATATGTCCTAGAAACATTGTTTAAAATATACCAAACAAGTTTTGATCAAAAAGATTTACGAGACTTCTGTTATGAGATATTTAGTGTTATAGAGCTTCTGTATGCAGAATCCTCTATAAACTACAAATCTCATACAAGAACTCTACCGATCAAACTCAAATGTTCTCTTTAAGGATTTACTCGAACAAAAGGTTACAGAAGAAGGACTTTTGGGACGAAGAGCTCATTCCATCAAAAAGTCTATGTCGACCAATCTAGACACTCAAAAAGGAGTATCACGTACAAAAACTTTTCCAGAACAGTTTTCTAGGACAAAAAATTTCAAATATGTCCTAAAAACAGTTTATAAAGCAGTAAAAACTTTGGATGATCAAAATGTATTATAAATTTTTAGTTATGAGAAATTTCATCTCATAGAGCTTCTGTTAGCTCTGACAGAGCTCCAAAACCTCTGTGAATGCAATTTCTTCTCTAAAAATCTATCGATCCTCTCCAATGCTTTTCAAACGTTTTTGGTAAAGGTGCAAGCAATAGAGGATACAAAGAGAGTTTCAAACAACAGAGCTCTATCTCAACAGAGCTTCTGTCATTATTCTCAAACTTGGGAAATTCTGCAACAGTAACGGCTATTTTACTACGAGTGAAAATTATGTGGAGGAAAAGAAACACACGCGCCAAGCATTAATGGGCCGCACACGACGTCCTGTCATACTCTGACACTGCTGACGTGTCTCATTTTCATTGGACGTACACGGCACACGTTCTCCTGGAAAGTTGAACCCTCCGTTCACACTCAAGTACGGACCCAAAAATTATCCACTTCCATATATTTACCTCTTCAGATTCTACCGTTACTTCTCACTATAAAACCCAAGTTACCAATCCTCATAAACGTTACGAACTCTCATCTTCTTCTCCGGCGAACCATTGCAAAAACCTGCAAATCTCTTCTCTTCATATCTTTTTATATCAAAAGAAATGGCTTCCTCTTCTCAAGCTCAAGTTAACTCTCCTGAACACTCACCGGTGAACTCCCCAAAGCACTCTGAACACTCTGAAAATACAGAAATCGCCGCAGACCTTGAAAAAGACAACTCCGGCGATGAAGTTAACTTCTCTCCAACCACACACGAGAAAAACTTCATCGCAAATGAACACTTTGAAAGTGTTCTTCCTCTGAAACCAAACAACTATTATCTTGTTCCTTCAAGAACCACTTTTGGGGATTCTCATGCCATTCTCCTTCACATTGTGAAGAAACATTACCTCTTCCCCCTGTTGACAAAAACCGTCAGCAAAATACCAGCAAGATATCTAAACCAATTTTGGCAAAGAAGCAGATATGACCCAGCGGACCGACAGATCAATGGATACATTTCTAAACCTGATAAAACCCAACACATGGAACTCAAGTTCAATAGAACGATGTTCTCACTGGAGTTCAGTCTTCCAACCAGAGGTCTGCTAGGTATAAAGAAATACCCTGAAGCACCTACAGACGAAGAGCTCTGTTGATTTGTTGAAATGTTAGGGTACAACACAACCCTAAGAAAAAGTAACGACTTCAGAAGAGGTCGATTACGCCCTCTGTGGAACACCCTCTTCTCAATTTCAAACAGATGCCTCACTGGAAAAATCAGTAGTCCAGATCAACCCTCCCATCAGATTCTATCCATAATGTACGGGGTATATTATGATCTGCCTCTGGATTACTCGACCTTGATGATGCAAGAAATGATAAATACCATTGACAGAAGAATCTCCACCCAGAAATCCAAAGAACGCTCAAAGCCAACTCTACCTCCACTGTAGTATCAACGAATTCTTGGAGTACTTCTGGAGCCCCTATTCCTTCTGTAAAAATGGTCTTTAGAAGGTCCAACTGCCAAAATATATGCCATGACAAAAAACGTTCCAACTGAGCACGTCGATGGATACCCTTTATGCAGACCTCTGCCATCAAGACTTATGGCATATGCTTCAGATGAAACCCTAAAATTAGCTTACATACGCGATCATAGGACTCTAGAACCGAGTCCTGTGACACCCCCGCGTTTAGGTGTGCCTTTAGAAACTAGGGTTGTTGAAAGAATGACAGATGAAGAATGGGCTAAGGCTTTCCAGAAGCATGAAGAAGTTCAAGCCAAGTTCCGTGCTCAGAGGAAATCCATCTACTCTGCCTTAAAGAAACAAAAACCCTCTGCATCCTCTTCTAAAAAGAAAACTCATAAGAGGAAAACCACAGAGGGTACCTCTACAAGTGTCGCAGAAACTCAAACCTCTCCTCCTCATGCCACAGAAGTTGGATCTTCTGCTCCTCCCCCTCCCCCAAAGGAAAAGAAGAAGAGAAAATCCAAAGCCTCAGAGGAAGGGGCACCTAAACCCAAGAGGAGAAAGAGCAAGAAGAAAACAGGAAAACATCTGTCTCCTACGCAAACAAATGCAGATGAAGGAGTAGCAGAAGACGTGGCGGAACAAGTAACATAACAAGTAACAGAAGAACAAACCCAAAAATCACCTCTGCAATCCCCCAATCCCCTCAACTATGCACATCATTGACACTGCCGGATGGACTGCAGAAGCTTTGTCACATGAAAACGAAGAAGCCGCAGAAGATCCCGGTTTCATAATCTCTGGAGTTGACTCAGAGATAGCTGATGATGACCAAACTCCAAGAGACAATCCTGCTGAGACCCCAGAGATACTGCATAACCCCTTCCTTCAACCTGTCCTTGATGTTCACAGAAGAAATCCAGAGCAAGTAATCTCTGCCTCTGACGGTATACAGGTTATGCACCCTCATGTTCAACAAATCTTTGGTACTCATCCTATGTACGACTCCCTAGGTTTAAGGGAAGAAGAGGCAACAGAAGAAGAGGACACAGAAGAAGCTGCAAAAGAAGTTAGGGAAGAAGCACCAAGCCATAGGGTAGCGACAGAGATTGAAACTATAGATAGGGAAGTAGTGCTTGGATGCCTAACAGAGGGAGAAACTAGAACAGAAGCCTGGAATAATAGAGGCTCTCAAGAAAAACCAACTCCCAGTGCAACCCACACTTCTATTACCGCTGGTCTAGCAGCAAAAGGTAATATTGAAAAGAGCCGCACAGCTCGACCCCAACCCAAACCATCCGGACAGAGGAAATTCTTTCATCCTCTGTACCATTAATAACCGGGGAAACCATTCCAGGGAATCCTCTCTAAAGGATTTGCCCTTAGTAAGTGATCTATTGCCCCAGATCACAACAGAAATCCTTACAGAGGAATTTGTTTCCTCTGCCATACGCACACAACTAGGTCCAAACATCTCTCCAGAGGAGATTAGAGTGCACAAAGACGGAGAGACTCTAGACAAGTCTCCGAGTCAAAAGATGGATAATCTAGTACCCACCTCTGGAGTGGATCTAGACAATGTCATTCTCAGAACTTCTGTAGAGTCTGAAGCACTAAATGTTTTTGCTCAAGGATCAGAAGGAAATCCTTCCGTCCTCAACATCAAAACAGGGACGAAAGAAGGTGTCTCAGGAACAGAGACTCACTCTGGGGACGAATGTGTTCCCCCAGAGGTTACAATGAGTTCACATGTATCAAGGGATGAGTTCCAAACCCTTGTCACCTCTGTGAACCAAACAATGAAAGAGTTGCAAAGCTCTCTAAAATTTTTTGCAGAATCAACATCTTTGGCTATTACAAATCTTAATACCAAAATGGACAACCTGTCCACAGAGGTACAACATACCGTAGCTCAGATGAAGTCCTCTGCAACAAACACTGCAACCTCTGCAGCTGTTGAATTCGGAAAAGGCGACACCACTGCCTTTAAAGAGTCTGTCAAGCACTTTCTTCAACAACTAAAAGAGAAATCCTCAAAATCTAAGGGTCTTACACCTGAAGACCTGAAGAAGGCCTTAGACGAAGTTCAATAGCAAACAACCAGAAATACTCAGGCCATGAAGCCTTCTGACTACATGACCAGAGCTCAAGTGACAGAAC
Organism: Saussurea involucrata; assembly: GCA_033807775.1. NCBI lineage: Eukaryota > Viridiplantae > Streptophyta > Magnoliopsida > Asterales > Asteraceae > Saussurea > Saussurea involucrata. The sequence continues at coordinate 12,068,585 of CM066326.1, forward strand.
TCGGCCAAGGAATACTTGATCAGATGACCGAATTCATCAGAGCTTTCACCGCTGCCAACGCAAACTATGTCAGAGAGTTTCAAGCAAGCGTCGGCAGAATGCGCTTCAACACAGAAGCAGAGGTTGAAACACTGCTCGGCCTCTGTGATGACTTATGCGCAAAGATGATTGATGCAGGGGTTGTTCCACCAAAGAAACCTGAAACTTCATGTAGAGCAGAGGGTACGACAGATAAAGGTCAGGATGACTCTGATATTGACCATCATGGTCCATCAGATCATCCTGAGGGGGAGAATCGGGGGGAGAAACAAAGGGAAATAGCTGCAAGTAGAGGTCTACCCGCTCCACCGGTATCCGCAGAACAAATATCCACTACACCCCCAACTCAAACCCAACAAAGAACAGAACAGTCCACAAAGACAACAACCACCTCTGTGGAAATGGTCTCTGAAGAAACCCCTGCTAAAACCGAAAAACCTGAAACCCAAGTACCCAAAACAACAGTTCAACAGAAGACCACAAAGGCAACACCCACCTCTGTGGAATTTCCTTCTGTATTTGGAGAAGATGTCTAAATCCGAGAAGAATTCCAACTCCTGACATCCTCCGAAGATGAACTACCTTCCCCAACAACCAAAACCAACCCAAGAATCAAAACCATTGCTCACAAAAGAAAATATCTGAGCAAAACACCTGAAACCTCTCCAACAGAACCCAAATCACCAATCAAGCCCGCTGAAACTCAAATATCAAAACCTACAGAGGCAATACCCAAACCAACAGAAACAGCAACAACAAAGCCCTCTGAAACTCAAGCGTCAAAACCTACAGAGGCAACCCCATCTCTACAAGCAGATCAGCCGAAGGCAAAAGACAAGGGAAAAGGGATTATGACAGAAGAACCGCAGAAGAAAAATCCCAAACATCAACCTTCCACCAAAACACTGATGAAGTGCTCTTTCGATACGTATAAGACACCAAAGCCTGAAGAAGACTGGGCTTTCGGCGCTACACCTCTGTCAAATATTCCTGTTCTGGATCCAACGACAAAACCTTCAGAGGATCGAGTGGCAGAAGTCAAGAACCAATTAGATGCTCTGCGCAGAACCTTACCTCAACCACCATCACCACAAATGGAAGAAGTGGTATACAGGTACTTATACAGCAGAATGGGCATAATGGATCAATCAGAACCAACCATTCAAGACCCTGACTTCTGTGCTGACCTCGAAAACATCTTCACCAGAACAAAACCCAAGCCTAAACACGAAGTCTTCTCAACAACCAAGATCGTCAAAGTCCTATATTGTAAGTTCTCAAGAACCAGAACCTGGCCTAAACTCTCTTACAACATCTACAAGGTCAAAAGAGAGGACAGATCAGAGAACCAATTTACAGATGCAGATCTTAGGAATCTCAATCCTTATGATCTACCTGATCTTCTGGAATGGACGAAAGAGAACTTCACATCCGACGAAGTTCGCAGAGCCTATAGGGTGATTAGAAAGGCCATACGGGAGAAGCTTCTGCTATACAGCATGGTAGATTTTCAATTGGCTCGAGATCTTGGAGTAAAAAGCTTAAATGTTCAACCACCAGAAGACTACTGCCCTCCCTCTGCTACACCAAAATCAAATCATCACAAATCCAAGGGTCGGGTTAGTATTTCAAGATCCTTCTGGTAAATCAAAGTTGTTCGTAGAGATGGACTGTCAGAAGTACGCAACAAGTACTTTGACAGAGTTTAGATCGATCCTAGTAGAGCACAGAGGAACAGAGCTCATGAATCAAAGCCTAGCCGATAGACTTATAGAGATCATCGACGCAACAATCAACTTCAGAAAACTCTGCATCAGTTTCTATCACGAGCTAATACAACAAGGACTAGACAACAGAAGTTTCAATGACTTCAAAGATGCCAACGTCTGAGTCAGTCAAACAAAACCTCTGTACTTTTTTCTTTTCAATACAATCAAATGTAAATGCCTCTGGCATAATCTAATGTGAATAGAAGAATGTTCTTGTACTTGGAAAATCCTTGCACTTTCAAATTTCATAATTTTCACTACTTAGGGGGAGATTGTTAGCTATAATCTTCCTGTTTGTAAAAGTAGTGAAAATAGTCTAAGTACAGAAGTCACCCACAGAGGCTCTGCAGAAGAACCCAAGAATACCGAAGGCAAGAATCAGCAGAAGACTGCTCGCAGAGGACCGAGCCGTAGAACCTCTGTCACTCTTGACAGAGCCTCTGCGGTTTATACTGAGGACTTAGAAGATTTACAAATATCTTTCTACTATTCCAAAATCCATTCATCCACTTGTTCTAGGCGTGCCCTGACATCAACTACACGTGTCAAACTCTGATAGGGCTCTGTCAGAATTGGAACATGCGCATTAAATGAACATCATACCTGCTACTGTTCATACGATCTTGTCTACTATAGATCAGTCCTTATTGTCTAAAGTATGTCCCCTTTGTAGTAGTATAAATAGAAGACTCATGTTGAGTTCTTCTATTAACAAGAAAAAGAATAAGAACTAAGCTACGCACAAACACACACACCAGCAGAATTCTTGTCATGTTCTTGGTGTTCTTGATAAATATCAAACAGTAATCTTGGAGATACTCATCTGTTCTTTACATACTGTTTATCTGATATTATGTGTTCTTCTACCTTTACATTATCTTTCAGTTCTTAAATACGCTTCTGCACCATATCTAAATCTGAACTAACTGAAAGTTAAGATCATTGTTAAGAAAACAGGAACTAACACTTACTATCTTGAAAACGGCCCATATATTTCTATAAGAATTGATCCTGCAGTTCCAGCCGCTGAGAATAGACATGCTATTCCAGAAAGGCTGATTCCCAAGGAAATTCATATGTGGACTGATGAAGATAAGAAGAAAGTGGCTATCGACACCAAAGCCAGATCCATACTCTCTATGGCTCTTCCTGACGAAGTCTACCATTCCGTCATGAACCTGAAAACCTCAAAAGCTATGTGGGACACAATCTGTGTTTAGTATGAAGGTACTTATGAAGTCCAGGACTCTCGAAAGATCAACCTGGTAAGACAATACGAAAGCTTCATTTATGGTAAGAATGAATCTCTCTCTGAAGTACACCAACGTTTTAACTGCTTAATAATAGATCTGAAAACTGTAGGTAAGGAATATTCTAACTTTGAAGTACTGACAAAGTTCTTAGAATGTTTACCTGAAAGCTGGGACAGTTATTCAATGTGTCTCAAGCTGTCAAAAGATCTTAGATCTATGACTCTTTCTACCTTATATGGCACGATGCTGAATCATGAGCAATCGAGTCATCTTAAGAAGAATCTTGTAAAAGATTCCAAAATCACCCGTGTTGCTTTACTCTTAGAGTTACCTTTCACTCAGCGATCTACGATCACTGTCACTGAGCTGGAAACTAACTCTGAACGTTCATCAGATTCTGACACTTCAGATGATGATGAAACTCCGGCATTCCTGGCTAATAAGTTCAGGAGATTTGCTAGAAAGAGTAATTTCATGAATAACAAACCTCTTGCTATTACTGACAAGCCAAGATCATCAACCCATGTTGTTAAGGCTACTGCTACTTGCTATAACTGTGAAAAGATAGGACATTTTGCTAGCGAGTGCAGGTCAAAGAAAGTCTCTAGACCCTCAGCTTTTCCCAAGAAAAACTTTACTCCCAGGACTAGAGATGAAAAATACAAAAAACTTAAAGAAAGGTATTCAAAGCTGAAAACCTTTAAGAAGAAAGGCAAAGGCCTTATGGCTGACTATGATTGGGTTGCCTCTGACGAAGAAGAATCATCTGACTCTGAAGATGATGAAGCCAATCTATGTCTCATGGCCAAACTTGAAGATGAGGAAGAAAATTCTGACATTCTATCTACTTCAACCTCTGCTACTAAGGTATCACCTTCCTTCTTTACCAATATTTTAAATATTGATGAAGCTGATAGTGTTCGAAAGATCGATCTCTTGACTAGAAGTTTATATGAAGCCATGAATGGCAAAACTGTAGTTGAAAATCAAAACCTTGATCTCGCTGAACACCTTAAAAACTGTCACCTTTAAATAGAAAATCTTTCTAAAATTGAAGAAGATTTTAAAGATCAAGTTCACTTAAATCAGCTAGTCAAAATCGAGCGCGAAGAAGCTATCGCTGCATTAAAAGCTGAAAAGGCTACTGTTGATGGATGGTATAATTCCTCAACAAAGATCACTGAGATAATTAAGTCTCAGATTCCCCAGAGTGATAAGTGAGGTCTTGGTTACAAAGCTGATACTCTAGAACCAACCACTGACTGTTCCATGCTTAAGTTTGGAATGTTCGTATCCTCTATCCCTGACACTTTCTCTTCTCAGGTTCCTCTTCTAACCAAAATCCTCGGAAGGGTACCGTTGTACCAAAGCTGAATGCTTCTAAAGCTTCAGTGACTTATCCCTCTAGTTCAAAGAATAAGATCCCTGGATTTATTCAGCGTGGATCTATTCAGTGATCTACTCCTAGAATCAAAGTGGATACTATTGGTAAGAAATCCAAAGAATTGAATGTTCCTCCTGTTTCAAATACCAAAAGTTTACATGGTACTCCTTCTAATTCAAAAATCAAAAGCTCAGCATGTAAATGGTCCTAGAACTACTTTTAGTTATAGGAAATGTTATCATTGTGGACTTACCAATCATAATGCTAGTAAGTTCCCCACAGCCACCCAAGCTGAAAAGATAGATATGGTGAAGATCATTGCCCCCAAGGCAAAGAAGACCACTGAGGTTAAGAAATTAACCAAAGTGAAGACTGACAAAGCTGAATCTTCAAATGCTGCGAAGACTGCTGAACCTTCCACTTCCTCTTCTACCCCCACTGACAAGTGTGTACACATGGTTAAGTGGGTACCCAATAAAAACTAATCTTCCTTTGTAATGCAGGTTAAGAAGGGTATCTGGTATCTCGATAGCGGATGCTCTAGACACATGACTGGTAAGAAGAACCTGCTAGCTGAGTACAAAGAAGAGAAGGGTCCCTCTGTAAGTTTTGGTGGAAATGGAAAAGGACATACCCGAGGGTTTGGTGTACTCTCTAATGGTACAACAACCTTCAGAAGAGTCGCATATGTTGAAGAGCTGAAGTATAATCTTCTAAGCATCAGTCAGCTTTGCGACATGGATAACAAAGTAATCTTTACTAAGGAATCCTGCTTTGTCGCTGACAAAAAGGAGAAGATAGCTCTCAGTGGTTATCGTTTGGAAAATGTTTATGTAATAAACATGGACTCAACAACCACTGAGAACTCCTGTTTCTTCTCAAAAGCCTCATCTGATGTCAACTGGTTATGGCATAAGAGGCTCTCTCATCTAAACTTCAAGACACTGAACACTCTTTCTTCTAAAGAGTTAGTCACTGGTCTACCTCAACACTCATACGCCAAAGAGTCCTTATGTTCAGCGTGTGAGAAAGGGAAGCAGACCAAAGCAAGCTATAAGTCAAAGAAAGTTTCCTCAGTGTCATCTCCTCTACATCTTCTCCATGTGGATTTGTTTGGCCCTGTTAACAAATAATCCATCGCGGGAAACAAATATACGCTGGTCATAGTTGATGAATTCTCTCGCTATACATGGGTAATGTTTCTCCGTTCTAAGAGTGACACCCCTGAAGAACTCATCACCTTTGTCAGGAAAATGGAAGTCCTGAATAACTTAACCGTTCGCTCAATAAGGAGTGATCATGGGACTGAATTTAAAAAGAGTTCTCTTGATTCCTTCTTTGAGAGTAAGGGTATTTCTCACAACTTTTCTTCAGTGAGAACACCGCAACAAAATGGAGTCGCTGAAAGAAGAAATAGAACTATTATTGAAGTTGCACGTTCAATGCTCAGCGATTCTCACCTACCTACTCAATTTTGGGCAGAAGCTGTCAACACTGCTTGTTTTACGCAAAACAGGTCGCTGATAGTCAAAAGATTTAATAAAACAGCCTATGAACTTTTTCATGGGAGAAAGCCTTCAATTAGCTTTCTTCACATCTTTGGATGTCAGTGTTTCATACTGAACAACAGAGATGCCCTTGGAATGTTTGATCCTAAGGCTGATGATGGAATCTTTCTTGGATACTCCTCAGTCTCCAAAGCCTTCAGAGTCTTCAATCGAAGAAGACAAACTGTTGAAGAAACTATTCACGTCACTTTTGACGAATCCTGTTCAGCGAATTCTCGACCTTCTACTGATACTGAAGAACTGAATCAATGGATGTTTTCTCATCTTGGTGATTCAGAAGATATTCCCACTCCTCATACTCATACCGTTGAAGATGATGGTCCTACTATCATCCCAAACATGCAGAATAGTGAAGCTGAAACTTCATGGGTCTCGGCTATTCCTTTAAACACTATGTCTGCTTCTGAACCAAATGTCTCAGACATTCCATCTACTTCTCAGCAATCAGTGAATGAGATGACATCTGCACCTACTCCTCTCTTGGCTGATATTCCAGAAGTTGCTGAAGCCTCATCTTCAGCTCCTTCAGTTTAATTTGAGTCAGCGATTCATGCTCCGGCTCAGCGATGGACTGTCAATCAACCTATTGATCAAATTCTTGGTGATCCAAACGCTGGTGTTCAGACTCAACGAAATGCAAGTAATATTTGTTTATTTGTTAACTTTATTTCTCTGATTGAACCAAAGAAAATAGATGATGCCCTCAAAGATCCAAACTGGGTCAGCGCCATGCAAGAAGAGCTGACTGAATTCGAAAGAAACAAAGTTTGGAATCTTGTTCGAAGACCAACTGACAAGACAATGATAGGCACTAAATGGGTCTATCGAAACAAGTTGGATGAACATGGAACTGTAACCCGCAACAAGGCTCGACTTGTTGCTCATGGATACAGATAAGAGGAAGGTATAGACTACGATGAACCATTTGCTCCAGTAGCAAGAATAGAATCTATTCTTAGCCTACACTGTACACAAAGACTTCAAAGTATATCAAATGGATGTAAAGTCAGCATTTCTAAATGGAAAGCTGAATGAAGAAGTCTATGTGGAACAACATCCAGGATTCTCAGATCCTAAGCGTCCAGGTTATGTTTATAAACTGTATAAGGCACATTATGGCTTAAAGCAAGCTCCACGTGCATGGTATGACACTCTATCCTCTTATCTCCTAATTGAAAATTTTGAGCGAGGTAAAATCGACAAAACTCTATTTTTTAGAATAGTGAAAGGTCATATCATTCTTTTTCAGATATATGTTGATGACATTATATTTGGTTCTACTAACCCTGACCTTTGTACTCGTTTCGCTGATAGAATGAAAGAAGAGTATAAAATGAGTATGATGGGTGAGCTAACATATTTCCTTGGTCTTCAGATAAAACAGAATGAAAAAGGAACTTTCATTAATAAGGGAAAGTATGTTAAAGACATGCTGAAGAAATTCGATTTAACTCAGAGTTCAGCTATGAAAACCCCTATGGCACCACCGCTGACACTAAACAAGGATTCAAATGGAATACCTGGTAATGTCACGCTGTACCGTGGGATGATCGGCTCTCTCTTGTATGTTACAGCTAGCCGACCTGACATTATATACGCAACCTGTTTGTGTGCACGATATCAAGCTGAACCTAAGGAATCTCATATGATCGCTGTAAAACGAATCTTTCGTTACCTTAAGGATACTATGAACCTAGGTCTTTGGTATTCCAAAGATTCAGGGTTTGATCTAATCGCCTATTCAGATAGTGATTTTGCAGGTTGCAAATTGGATAGGAAAGTACCACAGGAGGCTGTCAGCTCTTGGGTGGAAAGCTGGTGAGTTGGACAAGTAAAAAGCAAAACTCAGTGTCCACCTCAACTGCTGAAGCCGAGTATGTAGCCGTTGGAAGTTGTTGTTCTCAGATCTTATGGATGAGAAATCAACTACTAGACTATGACCTTCAGCTCTCGAAAATTCCAATCTATTGCGATAGCACAAGTGCCATCGCTATAGCCAACAACCCAGTGCTACACTCAAAGACCAAACATATCTAAATCAGGTATCATTTTATCAGAGATCATGTGATGAATGGTGATATAGAACTTCATTTTATCCCAACTGACTATCAATTAGCTGATCTGTTCACCAAACCTCTTGATGAGACAAGATTCAACTTTCTCATCAGCGAGCTTGGAATGCTGAACTTTGAAGAATAAAATCTTCAGTGGTTCACATTTGATCAGCGATCGGATAAAACCAACTTATATAACCCATTCTATCATCTTCTCTCTGGACAAAGTTGATTCGCTGATATCAAGGTATGTTCTCTCTTTACTCGCTGAAATTCGCATGTAAATGGAAGATTTCAAAACAAATCACATCGCTGAATATCTCTTCCTTAACAGCGATACTTTGAAATTTCTAAAATTAACACTGATATTTCTATTCAATGCCTCATGTTTTTCAAAATAGTCCCTGCGCTTTCAAAACCTCAGAAACATCCTAAAATATGAAAGGACGTTTGTGACATCATCACAATGGATAAACCCTGGCACGTTCTTTTTCTGACACACGTTTGCACGTTTGGTTTACCAACCAATCAAATGCAAACACGTGTCCGTGTCATGATGAAAAACTTTCCCTCTCTAGTTTTTCTCTCTCTCTAATCTCACTATATAAACTATTTCGAGTTTATATTTTTACTTTACGCGAACTTCTTCTCCAAGAAAGAAAAGATTTACTGTTGCTTATTGAACTTAAGTTTTTCCAGAAAACTGTTCATCTTCTTCTTCGACAACCAGGTTAATATTCTCATTATTTACCTGTTTTAACTTGTTTCTGATCTTCTTGTTGCTTTTAACAGATCAAACAAAAGAAACCTTTATAAAATGAAATCATTTCTTTCATGGTTTTATGAACACAACCTTTTCATGGTTGTTCTTCAAGTTTAAAACTCAAAATCTTAAACTTGTTCCTCATTCGTTTTTCCAGAATCCTTATCTAAAGGAAAATGGAAAACAAGACTTTTACTGGGTTTGCATTTCTTTTTCAAAACAAGAAAACCCTAATCTTCATTAAGACATTTCTGTCTGAATGAAATGGACAAAATTCGAAAACATCTTATTGGAAAATCTTTCCACAATAAGACTGTATTTTTTCTCTATGATTCATGGTTGATATGATAAACGGAAATGGCATCTTCTACTGTTGCTCCTACCACTGAGAAATCTTCTGCTACGGAGAAACTAAATCTTCCCAAGGCTCCTCGGGTCAAGTTCATGCTTGAGAAAGTAGACTTCTCAAAATCCAACAATCTCTATGCGCTTTTCGCTTTTCCTCCGAAGAAGCAAGTCACACATCTGAATGAAGCTGTGATTTTTCTCCAAACCTGCTGCCTATTCAAAGCCTTAACCTTCGTACCCCATGCCCATAAATTTCTTCTATCTTAGTTCTGGTATACCGCTAGACACACTCAGGTTCCTTCATCCAAGGACCCTAAGAAACTATTTGATGTCATTCTCTGTGACACCAAATTTGGCACAACCAAAATCAACCCTACCATTATAAGGAAAGCACTCAGCCTACCCACTGCCACCAAAGAAAAATCCTTCGTTCCTCTACCTAACCACAAAAACCATGCTGATAGGGAAGCCATCACTGCATTCTTTGATGCAATGTGTTACTCATGGGACACAGGGAGGGACAAGGAGATTGAGAAGAAACTGACCCTCATCAAGAAGTCCAAAATGCCAAGCGAGATGAACTTCATCTTCACACACCTGATAAGCTGCATGACAGCGAAGAGTGGCTCCTCTAATCAAGCTGCTCAACCTCAGCAAGCAATGGGCTATGCACTACTGAAAGGTCTCCATGTTGACTGGGCCTCAATCATCTATGACGATCTTGCTTTCAGAGTAGATATGGATGATAGACCTTCATGGGTTCCTTATCCCAGATTCATCAGCGCCATCTTTCAACTTGGACTTGGGGATAAATACCCAAAAGAGGGTGATCTGAGACTCTCTCAGGTGCTCGACTTCAAGCCGCTGGCAAACGAGGTACGTCTTACTACTCTTTTATCTATTCTTAATCCTCCTTCTTCTACTTCTGCCACTCATTCAGTGGAAATCCCCACCGCTGATACCCAAGATGCACCCTCCACTCCTTCTCGAAAAAGGAAACAATCTACTTCCCAACTTAGTTCCAAAAGAATCAAGAAAACCAAGGAGCAACCCCCCAGCATTCACATGCTGAAGACTCCACAGCTCATCTTGAAGAGCGGATGGATAGTTCAGTGGTACGCTTTGCCACAGCTGAACAAGCCACCCCTTCCATCCCAGCTTCAACGTCTCTAAACGCTGAAGTTATAAACATGAAACTGAACCCACCTCCTTCAGCCTCTCTAGAGACTAAAGTGATTTTCAGTGAATCCAATGTTGAACCCCGCACCCAACCCACTTTCTCAACCATCATTCCTCCCACCACTCCTTTGGTCACTCAATCTCTTTCTCTATTCTCCTCAACAAACATCTTCCTCAGCGACACTACTGCCGAACATCTTCAGAGGATGATAGAACAAAACACAGGACCTGCAGGTACTTCCAGTCGTCAAGGAACTATTGAAGACGACTATGAAACTTTCTCAGGGTTACGAGGCTTCGAAAACTTCACCAACCCGCCTACAGGTATACACATTATCCCAAACACTTCTCTCTCTCAACCCCAAACTTCTGAAGTTTCCTCTGTTCATAAGTTAATAACTGTTTCAGGTCCTAATTTGGGGGATATCAACACCTCCCTGAAGGCCTTGGAACACAAAGATGGAATCATACAACACCATTCTCTCCACCAACTCTTCAGCGGTTACAGACGCTGGAGAGAACCTCAAGAAGCTGATCGAGGTTGTTGACACGAAAGCCTCCAAAGCTGATATGGAGAAGGTGGATGGCAACATTGTAACTTTTGCTACCACCCTCACTGAAACTTCCTCAAACGTCAACAATCTCAACCTCACCAACACCACCCTCGCAACAAACCTCACCACTCTGTCAAATGAAGTCACATCATTGAAGACAGAGGTTGGTACTCTAAAGGGTGAGGTTACGACGGTCAAAGATCTACTTCAGCAGATACTCAATCGCCTGGATGCTCCAAAGTCTCACTTTACTCAGGCCGATAGAGAAGATTTTTAGAAACTCGCCCCATCTATATCTGGCCTCGACGACATATTATCAGCGGTTGAACTTTTTATGGGACTCACTGGCCAAGAAGACAGTGATCCTCGTACTACTGATGCTGCTGGTGTTGCTGATATTCCTCTTGCCTCCCCTCCTCATAATGTGGAAGAGGGGGAGAAGAGAGCTGAAGACCTTCCCCATAATGATGAGGGGGAAAAGAAAAATTAAACTGCTGCTTCTACTTCAAAACCTCAGGGAGTTGAAAACCCTGAGGGAACCGAGAAACCTCCCTCTGTATCTAAGGGGGAGCAACTCGAAGAGCAACACAAAGAAGCCGTTGCTGATGAGGTCGAGTCTGAAGAAGAAGAAGAAGAAACTGAAGACGAAGAACCCATCGATATTGATGATGAAGAGCCATCATTATCCCCTAAAGATGATGATGATGATGATGATGATGATGACTTCTTCTTCGTTGAGCCCAAGAAGGCCCCTGAGAAAAGGATTTCGATAAATGAACCATCAGGGGAGAAGACAAAGCCTACAGCATCTGAAGCTGATCAAGGCAAAACCAAAGGCCTCGCTGCATAAGGCAATCTGGCTATCCTTCAGATTAAGCCAGCTTGTCAGGCACAATATCTTCTATTCCCTTATACTGCATCCCTCCTCTATCCCTTCTGAATATCAATCATCCTCTCCATAAAACCTCTATACACTTAACCCTATTCTTTTTTCTTTCTTCCCAACTTTTCTTACTTAAACGATCGATGTGTTTCAGCTAGTCCTCTCCCCTGTTTGAGGATCCCGCTGAAGCTCCTACAAAAATACCAACAACAATAATTCCAGCTCCTATCGCTGAAGAAATAATCCCAATCTTGGATTTAACCACTGAGACTGATGAACCTGAAGAACATCTGCTCTCTCACAAAAACAGACCTTCCTTTGCTCCTCAAAAGCTAAGTGAAGAGGATCAAGAAAAGAGAGATGCAACGATCAAACAGCTTGAAGATCAGCGAATCATTCTTCCTCGCTCCAAAATCCCTGTTCCGACAAAGTTCAGGATATCAAGGAAAGAATACGAGGATCATTTAAGAGCTGAACGATTACTCGTCGAAAAGAAGGAAGCTGAAGAAAAAGATAAGGCTCTCGCCATCCAACTTGTCCAACAATCAGTGAAAGACCCCGTACTGAAAAGAACTCCCATTGATGTCCAACGTCAGCTATGGGATGATGCCTAAAGGATCGTTGAAGAAAAGACTAAGGTATCTGATTCGACTTAGGAACGGTGTAAAGAAATGTTGAACTATCGATCTCGACCATCCAAAATCATCAAGGTAAATATCAGAGGAAAAACGTTTGTAGACGTTCCTGTTTGTGATCCCAGAATATCATCAACAATTCAAGTATTAATTGAGAGATCGAGATAGAAACGTCATCCTCATATTAGATTCAATATCCTTTTAGTACAAGATGACTCTCTCTTTCTCTCACAAGATTAGCTCTCTACATTGTGCCTTTCTATTACAAATGACCTTGCCACCTCTATTTATAGGGACACAAGTCATTACAAGGTATAACAATCTTTATATAAGTTTTACAAAAGTTTCATATAATTAGTACATTTTTGGTACTAACATTGTTGTTGAAGTTGACGTATTTAGAGAAGACAAAACCAAGCAAACCTTCTACGCTACTTCATTAGAGAAGTTTGGTTTCTCTGAATGGTTGGAAGTGAAATTAGCCATTCAGCGATCTCGCTCAAAGTTCAAGAGCCATGTCGAGAAAATTTTAAATTCTCAGATCGACTTGGTTTCTTCTGCTGTGGATATTCCTCCTTCCACTCTTCTTCCACCTCAATAAAGAAGGGCCTCTGCAAAGGAAAAGATAACCTCAGACTCAGGTCCTCCTATACGGAATGAAACAGGTATAGGTTTCTCACGCGAATAAGTAATTGGTCGTGACCCTGACCTCTCAGTACTTGACACCTCCCTGCCTCCTGGTGAAACTTTCATCCCTGGAAAAGTCTTAAGTGAACCCTATGGCATCTTCTTTCTAGACTGCTATGGACGACAACACTTTCAACGCATATCTGAGCTTCCAATCACTCCCATCGAACATCTCAGAGACCTAATATACTGGTGTGAAGTCAGACGCGACATTCAGGCACGTCACCTCAAGCCCCTGATCTTTGAAGAAGCAAAGAACAAAAAGGATCAAGGTGTAACGGTCCCTGACTAGATGATTCCCACATCAAAGACCCTCGTTGAACTTCTCATCAAGGAAGAACCTTTTGATGGATAGGATCGCCTTGTAATTCTTTCTATCTTTATCTGTCTACATCATTTGTACTTGTAATTTTATTTGTTGTACTTGTGATTTTTCCACTTCCCTCTGTAACCATTACGAAGTTTAAAGAAAAATTTCAGCGAATGTACTTTACTCCATCAGTACTGAAAAGATCCCAGAAAACAGTAAAAGGGACAAATATTTTATGAGTTCTTTTTATCCATATGTTTATCCCAGCAATTTTCTCTGTTGCTATGTCATAATCAAATAGGAGGAGATTATTGATCCAAACCCTCAGTGATTTGATAATGACCCTCTCTTAAACACTTAGTGAAAATTGTAAGTAAAACAATATGTATTAGAGTTTCACTATCGTTGATAAGTACTAAGACTGTTTCAGTACCGCTGATAGTAACTCTTGCTCTTTAAAGATAAATAGTCAGCGAACTCTGTTCATCGAATAGTTCTGAGCCTGTTCAGTCTATGAGATGATCGCTGATAAGTTAGTTGTTTACTGATGATCCCTGAAGACAAGTTTCACATCAACATATGTTCTACGCTGAAGTCGAAGATCAAGCTCAAGAACCAGCGACAAGTCTACTAATGAACTGATGCGGATATCAGCGAAGCCAAGATTTGTCCACTCAACGTGAAGTATCAAGTATAAGACTTCAGCAATCGCTGAACTTTATCATTCGCTGATAAATAACTGTTTCAACGAAAGCTGATCATGAAGTCTCCTTACAAAGTACTATTGTCTTACCTCCCTTGCACGTCTCCGTACGAACTGTCAGAACGGAACTTGATAACTTCATTGCACATCTCAGTAGAGAGACGTAACTTGATTTCCACCGGTTTGAAGTCGAGAATCTTAGGGCCGACCTATGATAACTTCAGGTCGCCCACTGTCGGGTATGAAGACACAAGTCCTTGCCGGAAGAGAGCACTGAGAAAGCGTGGATAAGGAACATTCAGTGGCCTCTTTGATTCGTCAATTCTGAGCATCATGTCGTCGAAAATGATCTTAGCTCAGTCGATGTGAAGGCCCTTCATCAGCGCATACCCCATAGCCTGCTGAGATTTGGAGGCTTGGTCAGTTGACCCAACTTTGGCGGTCATGCAACTGATAAGATGAGCAAAGATGAAGTTCATCTCGCTTGGCATTTTGGATTTGAGGATGGAGGTTAGCTTCTTCTCAGGGAGTTTGTCTCTCCCTGTGCTCCAAGTATACTGCATTGCATCAAAAAAATGCAATGAGTGCAGCTCTATCAGCCTCGTTCTTGGCATCAGGTAGAGGAACGAAATGATTGTCCCTTGAGCTTCCAGGGAGGTTGAGGGCAGACCTGATAGCCTCGGGATTTATTTTGGCTTCGCCATGTTCAGTGTCAAAGAGAATGACATCCACCATTTTTTCACGGTTTTTGGCGGATGGATCCTGAGCTTTTCTAGCAGTATACCAGAACCGAGCAAGGAGATTCTTGTGAGCAGGAGGTTTCACAGTCAGTGTTGTCGCCAGAGGACAAGTTTTCAGAAAATTCACAGAATCATCTAGATGAGTGATGTTTTTCTTGGGGGGGAAGTCGAACATGGCGTGTGGGTTGTTCCCTTGGAATGTGACTTGTTCCATTTCGATGTTGACATTAGGGGCTTTGACAAGTTCAGTCCTTTCAGAAGTAATAGGAGACTGAGTGTTGGGAGCTTCAGTAGAGGTCATTTCTATTCATAAACTATAAACATGAAGAATATGAAGAGAAGTTCTTAAAATGGATAAGATTCCAAAATAAGAAGTTTTTATGGTTTTTACAGTTTCCATTTTGAGAAAGAAATGGAAACTAGGGTTTTTCTAGTTTTGAAAAAGAAGTACAAAACATAGTGAATGTTTTTCTAGTTTCCTTTTATGGAAAGGATGCAGGAAAAACATATGAAAATGTCAAGTTTAATATTTTTATTTTAAACTCGAAGAACAATTTGTAAACAGAATGTGTTCATAAAACCATGATGAAAATGATTTCATTTTTAGAAAGTTCTGTTGTTTGATCTTTTAGAAACAATAATAAGATCAGAAACAAGTTTGTGAGTTGTAAAATAAAAGAAATATTAACCCGTAGTGTTAAAGAAGATGAAGATGAACAGGTTCTTGAGAAAATATTTCAAATGCAACAGTGAGTTCTTGCTTGAGAGAGTTTAAGTTCACGTAAAAGGTGAAAATATAAACGCAAAGGGTTTATATAGTGAGAGTAGAGAGAGAAAAACTATGAGCGGGAAAGTTTTTCATGATGACACGGACACGTCCCTTGAATTTGATTGGACAAGGAAAAGGAAACGGACGAACGTGTCAGAGAAAAGGCGTGCCATGGTCTATCCGTTGTGATGACGTCACAAACGTCCTTTCATATTTTAAGATGTCTCTGAGGTTTTTTTAAAAACTTAGGGACATTTTTAAACATGAATCACTAATTAGAAATATCAGTGAGTTTTAGAATTTCAAAATATCACTGAAAACAAGAGATATTCGGCGATGTAATTTGTTTTGAAATATTGCATTCTTAGGCGAACGTCAGCGAGTAAGAGAGAACATACCTTGATATCAGCGAATCAATTTTGTTCAGAGAGTAGGTGATTAATAGGGTTATACAAATTCATTTTTATCACTGATCAAATGTGGACCACTGAAGATTTTACTCTTCTAAGTTCAACATTCCATGCTCGCTGATGAGAAAGTTGAATCTTGTCTCATCAAGAGGTTTCGTGAAAAGATCAGCTATTTGAAAATCAGTTGGGATAAAATGAAGTTCTATATCACCATTCATCACATGATCTCTGATAAAATGATACTTGATTTCGATGTGTTTGTTCTTTGAGTGTAGCACTGGATTGTTGGCTATAGCGATGACACTAGTGCTGTCGCAATAGATTGGAATTTTGGAGAGCTGAAGGTCATAGTCCAGTAGTTGATTTCTCATCCACAAGACATGAGAACAACAACTTCCAACAGCTACATACTGAGCTTCAGCAGTTGAGGTGGACACTGAGTTTTACTTTTTACTTGTCCAACTCACCAGCTTTCCACCTAGGAGCTGACAGCCTCCTGTGGTGCTTTTCCTATCCAATTTGCAACCTGCAAAATCACTATCTGAATAGGCGATTAGATCAAACCCTGAGTCTTTGGGATACCAAAGACCTAGGATAGGAGTACCCTTAAGGTATCGAAAAATACGCTTTACAACGATCAAATGAGATTCCTTAGGTTCAGCTTGATATCATGCACACAAACATGTTGCATACATAATATCAGGATGGCTAGCAGTAAGATATAGAAGAGAGCCGATCATCCCACGGTACGCTGTGACATGAATAGGATTTCCAGAAGGATCTTTGTTTAGTGTCAGCGGCAGTGCCATAGGGGTTTTCATAGATGAGCTTCGAGTTAAGTCAAACTCTTTCAGCATATCTTTAACATATTTTCCTTGGTGAATGAAAGTTCATTTTTCACTTTGCTTGATTTGAAGACCCAGGAAATATGTCAGCTCACCCATCATACTCATTTTATATTCAGCTTTCATTCTTTCAGCAAAACGCGTACAAAAGTCAGGGTTAGTAGAACCAAATATAATATCATCGACATATATTTGAACAAGAATGATATGACCTTTTACTTTCCTGAAAAATCGAGTTTTATCGATTTTACCTCGCTTAAATTTTTCAATATGGAGATAAGAAGAGAGAGTGTCGTACCATGCACGAGGAGTTTGCTTTAAGCAATAAAGTGCCTTATCCAGTTTATAAACATAAACTAGATGCTTAGGATATGTGAATCCTGGAGGTTGTTCCACGTAGAATTCTTCGTTCAGCTTTCCATTGAGGAAAGCTGATTTAACATCCATTTGATAAACCTTGAAGTCTTTGTGTACAATGTAAGCTAAGAATAGATGAATGGCTTCGAGTCTTGCCAAAGGGGAAAATGTTTCGTCGTAATCTATGCCTTCCTCTTGTCTGTATCCCTGAGCAACAAGACGAGCCTTGTTGCGGGTTACAGTTCCATGTTCATCCAACTTGTTTCGATAGACCCATTTAGTGCCTATCACTGACTTGTCAGATGGTCGTGGAACGAGCTTCCAAACTTTGTTTCTTTCAAATTCTGTCAACTCTTTTTGCATAGCGCTGACCCAGTTTGGTTCTCTGAGGGCATCATCTGTTTTCTTTGGTTCAATCAGAGAAATAATGTTAACAAATAAACAAGTATTACCTGAACTTCGTCGATGTTGAACACCAGCATTTGGATCACCAAGAATTTGATCAATAGGGTGATTAATAGTCCATCGTTGTGCCGGAGCAAAAGTCGCTGACTCAATCTGAACTTCTGGAAGAGCTGAAGATGAAGCTTCAGCAACTTCTGTTACATCAGGCAAGAGAGAAAGAGGTTCAGATGTCATTTCATTCACTGATTGCTGAGAAGTGGATGGTATGTCTGAGGTAGAGGGTTCAGAAGCAGGCATAATATTAAGAGGAACAGCTGAGACCCACGAGGTTTCAGCTTCACTTGTCTGCATGCTTGGGATGATAGTAGGATCATCGTCTTCAGCGGTATGAGTATGAGTTGGAGGGATAGGAGCATCTTCTGAATCACCAAGATGAGAAAACATCCATTTATTCAGTTCTTCAGTATCAGCAGAAGGTCTGGAGTTCGCTGAACGGGATGCATCAAAAGTGACGTGGATGGTTTCTTCTACAGTTTGTCTTCTTCGATTGAAGACTCTGAAGGCTTTGGAGACTGAAGAATATCCAAGAAACTTTCCAAGGGCATCTCCGTTGTTCAGTATGAAACACTGACATCCAAAGATGTGAAGAAAGCTAATTGAAGGCTTTCTCCCATGGAAAAGTTCATAGGCTGTTTTCTTGAATCTTTTGACAATCAGCTACATGTTTTGAGTAAAACAAGCAGTGTTGACAGCTTTTGGCCAAAACTGAGTAGGTAGATGAGAATCGCTGAACATTGAACGTGCAGCTTCGATGATAGTTCGATTTCTTCTTTCAGCGACTCTATTTTGTTGTGGTGATCTCACTGAAGAAAAGTTGTGAGAAATACCCTTACTATCAAAGAAAGCATCAAGGGAACTATTTTTGAATTCAGTCCCATGATCACTCATAATAGAGCGAACGGTCATATTATTCAGTACTTCCATTTTCCTGACAAAAGTGATGGGTTCTTCAGGGGTGTCACTCTTAGAGCGGAGAAACATAACCCAGATATAGAGAGAGAATTCATCAACTATGACCAATGTATATTTCTTTCCAGCGAGGGATTGTTTGTTAACAGGGCCAAACAAATCCATGTGCAGAAGTTGAAGAGGAGATGACACTGAGGAAACTTGTTTAGACTTTAAACTAGCTTTTGTTTGTTTCCCTTTCTCACACGCTGAACATAGAGATTCTTTAGCGTATGAGTGTTGAGGTAGACCAGTGACCAACTCTTTAGAAGAGAGAGTATTCAGTGTCTTGAAGTTTAGATGAGAGAGCCTCTTATGCCATAGCCAGTTGACATCAGATGAGGCTTTTGAGAATAAACAGGAGTTCTCAGTGGTTGTCGAGTCCATGTTTATAACATAAACATTTTCCATACGGTATCCGCTGAGAGCGATCTTCTCCTTTTTGTCAGTAACAAATCAGGATTCCTTAGTGAAAATCACTTTGTGATCCTTGTCACAAAGCTGACTGATGCTTAGAAGATTGTGCTTCAGTCCTTCAACATATGCGACTCTTCTGAAGGTTGTTGTACCATTAGAGAGTACACCAAACCCTCGGGTATAGCCTTTTCCATTTCCACCGAAAGTCACTAAAGGACCCTTCTCTTCCTTATATTCAGCGAGTAGGTTTTTCTTTCCAGTCATATGTCTAGAGCATCCCCTATCGAGATACCAGATACCCTTCTTAACCTGCAAACAAATGAAGATTAGTTTGATTTGGGCACCCATTTTACCATGGGTCCACATTTTTCAGTGGTGGTAGAGGAAATGGAAGGTTCATCAATATTCGCAGCATTTGAAGATTCAGCTTCAGTACTAGTCTTCACTTTGGTTAATTTCTTAACCTCAGTGGTTGGTTTCACCTTAACCTGATTTGTACCAGGATTGGTCTTCTTTGCCTTGGGGGCATTGATCTTCACCTTAGTTAACTTTTCAGCTTTGGTGGCTGTCGGGAAGTTACTAGCAATATGATCGGTAAGT
Organism: Saussurea involucrata; assembly: GCA_033807775.1. Classification (NCBI taxonomy): domain Eukaryota; kingdom Viridiplantae; phylum Streptophyta; class Magnoliopsida; order Asterales; family Asteraceae; genus Saussurea; species Saussurea involucrata. Next base: position 12,088,265 of record CM066326.1, read on the forward strand.
CCACAGTGATAACATTTCCTATAGCTAAAAGTAGCTTTTGAATCATTTGAATGCTTAGCCGAGATTTTTAAATGAGCAGGGTTGTCACCAAGTATACCTTTGGCATTGGAAATGGGAGGAACAATCAGTTATTCAGATTTCTTACCAATAACATTCACTCTGATTCTAGGAGTGGATCTCTTAATGAAATCAGGGATCTTGTTCTTCGAAGTAGAGGATTGATTCAATGAAGGTTTAGAAACATTCAGCTTAGGTACAAAGGTAGCCTTTTGAGGTTTTTGGTTGAAAACTTTTTTTTTACCTTTACCTTTACCTTTAGAATTTAAGGTAGGTTTTTCCTCAGGAGTGGGAGTTTTAGAAGAGGAACATTGAGATGAGGAAGTGTCAGGGATAGAGGACACGAACATTCCAAACTTAAGCATGGAACGATCAGTGGTTGGTTCTTCAGCGTCAGCTTTATAACCAATACCACGTTTGTCACTCAGGGGAATCTGAGCTTTCAATATCTCAGTGATCGTTGCTGAGGATTTACACCATCCTTCAACAGTAGCCTTTTCAGCCTTTAGTGCCTCGACAACATCTTCTCGCTCGATAAGAATGAGTTGATTTATACAGACCTGATCTTTTAGATTTTCTTCTATTTTAGAGAGCTTTTGAATCTCTAAATGACAATTCTTAAGCTGTTCAGCAAGATCAATATTTAGTTTTTCAGCTTTGGTCTTGCCATTCATGGCATCGTATAAATCAACAGTCAAAAGATCGATGGTCCGACGTCTTTCGATGTCACTAAGAGTTTAAGTTTGAGTATCAGTGAGAGAAGTTGATACCTGAGAGGTAGAAGCAGAAGTAGAGGGAATTTCAGTTTGTTCTTCCTCTTCTTCTATTTTGGCCATGAGACAGAGATTGGCCTCATCATCATCTTCAGAGTCAGATGATTCTTCTTCATCAGAGGCAGCCCAGTCAAAATCAGCCATCAGGCCTTTTGCCTTTTGTTAGGGCAATATTTGGTTGAATAGAAGTTCAAGGGCTAAATGTTAGTTTATTATTTTGAGCCTTGTTAGTGAACGGGCCGTGGGCTTGTTACCACGGGCCCATCATATAAATAGTTTTGTTTAGCTTTTGTTTTAGGCTAGTTGTCATTTTACTTTCACAAAACTGATTGTAAACTCTCAGCATTATTGAAAGTGATTTGGATGACAAGTTGAAATCATAACTGTCAGGATCGAATCTTAACAAGACTAATAATACTTAGAACTCAGAATTAAAGAATCTGCGGAATAGAACTTTAATTCACACAATCAAAGAACAATATATCAGAAACCACACAGCTGTTTGTATTCACTAATTCAACTCACAAGCTTACAACCAAACCTCAATCTTGATGAACAAGCTCAATCAAGACGACTTCTACTTCTCTAGAAATAGGGTTCTAAACCTTGAGGTTAATTCTCTCTAAAACAAAACGTATTCTAAAACTCTCGTGTATCGAATAGCTATCTATCACAATCTATATAAACAAAATAATTATAAGATAACTATCAAAACAAAATTGATCTTCAGAATATTCTTTCATGATTATCTTCAATCATTCCATCTTTATCTCCAACATTCTCGCATTCCAAACTTATGATCACAAGCAGCATTAACATCTTTATGCACGAGCAGTATTAACTTCATTCAGCATGAGCAGTATTAACCTTGTTCCAGCAACATTAACTTTCACTTGCAGTAGTAACTATGCATAAGCAGTACTAATATTCTCCAGCAGCATTAATTTGACTCAGTAGTACTACCCTTGCTTCAGCAGTATTAATCTTGACAAGAAGTACTAACTTCACTCTAGCAGTATTAATTATGCCCTGGCAGTATTAAAGTTGTTCTGGCAGTACTATCCATACTTAGCAAATCTTCAGTTCCCAACAATAACACCTGTTCTTATCCATTGATTTCTTTATTGTTCGTTGCACGGATCTGAGACTCACAATTGGTATTAGAGCAGACGGACGAAACGATTCAAAGTGATTCTTGAACTCTGGTAAGTTTATGTAGGATCCCAGATACAACAAGTAACAATAATGATAGCAACAATCTTTGTATATTGACTAATAAAGAGGAGTTTACAAGATAGGAATTAAGAACACTCTCTCTTTGAAGCTCTCTTTCTCTCTATACGTATTACTCATTCAAGATGGAGGCTAGGAGACTTTTTAAGGCTTAACCTAAAACTCTAACAAATTAGACATTAAATACTTAGGTTTTAAGGCCTAAGCCCATAAGCCACTAAAGCCCACAAATACAATTTGGGCTTTTACAATTTAAGCAAATACAATTTGGGCTTTTATAATTTAAGCAAGTAATATTGAATACAATATAAAAATAGAGTCAACAATCTCCCCCTTTGTATTCAATATTAAAAATTGCCCGATCTTCCACAAAGTCAGTTGCCTCAATTCCTTCTTTAACTCCCCCTTGATCGTTGCATACTCCCCATTGACTGTTGCTTTACCTTTTTGATCTCGGTTGTCTCCCAAAGATTAAACTCAAACAATCAGAGAACGATTTTATGTGCGGAAGCTTGTATTACCAGTTTGAGTAATAACCGATGGTAGAGAAACAACTAGGAGATGAAGAGTAGCGAACACATTCGGCTTATGAGAATCTGCATTACAGAATAAGTAACCAGGGGTAATCATCTAACACAAAAGCACATTGCAACTGTTATCACAACAATTAAAATAATTGTGTGGCCTATGTTCAGAGTTGAAAAATATGAAGCTCTGGTAGGACTTCCAGTTATCATAGGAGTAGAATTATAAAATTAAACTTCTCAAACTGTTCTGGCAATATCACATAGATATGCATGTGGAATCACGAAGATTCGTGATATGGTATGGAAGAAAAATAGAATATTATCTATTAGGCTAAAAAGTGTGTAAACTGTTTGGACATAACAAGTGTCCACATACTCAATGTGTATGAGTGAAGTGTGAATGTGGGGCAAATTTCCTTCTTTTCAATATCCAACCTTCCAAATAAAGATCAGATAGCATATATGCTGCTTCCCCGTGGAAAAGTGAAATATTTCTTTGTTGAGAAAGAAATGAGTAGCTGGTGGGGTTTAATGCAAGAGTTGGCATGGGCTAATTGCCTGTTTCAATGATGGTCACCAAAGAATGTGAATCAATCAGTAATGTGGCTGCCTGGCTCAGAAAGTGGTTGGTACAGAGTTGTATAATTCTTTTGACTCTGTTCTTACACTCTCTTTCTTTTTATCATGTAGATCACATCTAACCAAACTCTCTTTTCAATTTTTACCTCTTAAGCACAATGAGATAAACTCAGATGAGTTATCTCCCCCACTCTTTGATGTAGACCCTTCACCTCTCAAACACTCAAGGTTTACTTCTTAGGTAGGAAACACAGGTTTAAGTGATCCATAGAAGTACTATAAAGGTCACACATTGAACCCATGAAATTGTTGTCCTAAAGATTGTATTGTTCCACACACTGACTATTTTTAGTCTCAGAAAAGAATTTAAAATCCAACTTCTATATCAGAAAAAGCATTTAGCATCTAGAAGTGGTTTGACCATTTTAGAAAGGTTTTATCATTTTAAAGTTAGTCTTCTTTAAAAATGATGAGTCTAAAGATTTAGAAATTTACCTTTGGATGTACTTAGTCAGATTTGCATTATCCCCCTCAAATTGAGCATTAAATCTCATTTAAGCTCACTTTGAACTGAAAACGCTCGACAGAGGTTTGGCGGCAGAGGTTGGTCGGCAGAGGTTTGGCGGCAGAGGTTGGTCGCAGCTCGACAGAGGTTTGTCGCGACTTTAACAGAGAATCTGACCAAGAAGAATACTGATTCAGACCAAGCTCAAAACACGAAAATTGTTCATCTTTGTCTTAGGAATCCAACGCATCTGGTCTCATCACATTTGGAGCTTTGAGGAGGGAGTTCTGTTGAAAATACGACAGGTGCGCAAAGCTGACAGCAAGTACTCAGAAGTTGGGCTACGGGCTCTGAGGTTCAGTCCACAGAGGCTCTGTCAGATTTCACAGAGGCTCTGTGGTGAATAGTACCACAGAGGGTGGTCACAAAAGTCTGAGCCAAAGCTTGTGTTGTCGCCAGAAGTTGGTCTGAGTGGTTGACAAAGAATGATCACGGCTTGACAGACGCTTGACAAAGGCTCGGCAGAGGTTTGGCAAGCCTTGGCAAGGCATGACAGTGGTCTGGTCGCGGCTTGGCCGAGGTTGGTCGCTGCTCGGCAGAAGTTTGGTCGTGGCCGGCAGAGGTTTGGTCGCGGCTCGGCAGCAGCTTAACAGAAATGTTACACTAACTTTGACATTGATTTAGACCATGATAGCTCTGTAGTTTGCAAAACCTCAAAATATAAAGAGTGTGCATTGGTTTGTTATCTTTTCAGAGCATCTAGAATCACCATTGTTGGAGCTCGGACGAAAAATATATGTTAGATTTACCACAGTCGCGCAGATCTGTCCAACACCTTTGTATCTGCACACTGTTGTCTACTTCAACGATGCATATGACCCTTCTAAATTTGGAATTTCTGAATTCTCAAAACCCGAAAGATGTTCATCAATGTGTTTTAAATCCATGGCCTTTTGAATCGCATCAATTGGTGTCTTGATCAGTGAGATATGATCAATTTACTACAGCATCGTAAATCTGTCAGCATGCTGTCATAGTACTTGAGTTCTGTATTGTTGTGCACAGAAATCAATTGCCTTTGAAGGATGAGTCTTAAACTGAGTGTTTAAGATTCCATTATCCACTGAAGTGTGAGTCCTTAACAGATGTATTAAGGAGTCCATTTACCTGCAAGACAGATCAAAGAACTTTTGGTACCCATTTCCAAATGGGTCCTATTTTGTTAGGATTTGGAGCTGTCTTCAGGTCCTCTGGTTTGCCAGGTTCTTTCCTATGAAATCTCATACTATGGGTCTTCGAATTTTCCTTTTAAAATGACCCATTATGAACACAGTTTGAATTAGAGAAATGGTTCTTTAATTTAAACATAAGATCAAAGCATTTACAGTTATGAGAATGAAGAGATGAATGTTTAACAGAAACAGACAGCTTTGGAGCATTTTTAACAGGAGTAGAGCTTTTGACTTTCCAAACCATTTTCACTCTTTTGAAAATAAGATTATCTGTATTATCAGCACAAGAATTTGCTAAGTCAAAGTCCTTAAGCCTTTTAGCTAAAACAACTTTTTCTTTAAGATTCAAATCAAACTTCTTTAGAATATCTGATTTATACATCTTCTCAAAATCATCTTTCAAACACTTTGTTTGAAATCCTTCAACCTTCACCTTTTCAGACTCTTTTCTTTCAAAATCATGCTCTCTCCTCTCCTTTTCAAGAGTCTTTTCTAAGTCAGATAATTTGTTAGAAAGCTTAACAAACTTTGTTTCAAAAGATTTTCTTTCATTTTCAAAGTTCTCTTTTCACAAATTACAAGCTTTTCAAAATTAGAAATTAGAGTAGAAAATTTTAAACATTTAAGTTCAAGTATTTTCTTCTCTTTTTCAAAAATCTTTTCAGACTCACATAATTTTCTCTTAAGATCGAGATTTTAACAGGTTAAGAGTTTACCCGATTCTTCAAGTTTAGCAATTTTTTCTGAGTCAATCAGAATGTTTTTGTTATTTTCCTCCAACTCTTTCTCAAGATTAGGAATAATTTTGCGAAAATTAGTACTGAGTTTAGAATAATAATGAGCACCAGCATCAGCACTAAATCTTAGTCTTGACATATTGTTACTTGAAAGATCGTTAACGATACTTTGTGCGAAGAAGAATTAATTGTTACACAGTCTTTTGTCTCAATGCACTAACCTGTCTTAGCCCAAATCTAGTCGGAATGAGCTGAAATTTGGTAGGTAGGTGCACGAGATGATTATGGACAACTTTAATTCTTCGAGTTTTGTCCAAAAATCAACAGAAAATGGTTTTTAGAAGCAAAAACGTGTGCATCAAATAAAAGTTAAGGATGAAGATTCAAGTCAAATGTTTTCAAAAATGATCGGATTGAGCTGAAATTTGGTACACTGGTTCGTGACACTATTCTGAGAAACTTTAATGCTTGGTGTTTTGTCCAAAAACCAACGGAAAATGGTTTTCCGAAACAAAACAGAGTGCAGAAAAATAAAAGTTTAAAACTCCGAAAATTGAGTAAATGAACAAACTGAGCTACAAACCTAGTGATTTTGCGTAATAAAACACTCAGGTATTATCTACTAACAACCCTTGATCGATTCTAAACCAGTAGAAGATCTCTAATGGACAAAACCAACCAAAAAGATGAAGAACTTGAAGAACTCTCAACTTTGCACAAAAACACAATAATCTCTCAAAAATTGATAAAAATCAATGGATTGAAGCACAAATTCGAATCTGTTTGGCTCTGATACCAATTGTAGGATCCCAGATACAACAAGTAACAATAATAATAGCAACAATCTTTGTATATTGACTAATAAAGAGGAGTTTACAAAATAGGAATTAAGAACACTCTCTCTTTGAAGCTCTCTTTCTCTCTATACAAACCTAGTGATTTTGCGTAATAAAACACTCAGGTATTATCTACTAACAACCCTTGATCGATTCTAAACCAGTAGAAGATCTCTAATGGCCAAAACCAACCAAAAAGATGAAGAACTTGAAGAACTCTCAACTTTGCACAAAAACACAATAATCTCTCAAAAATTGATAAAAATCAATGGATTGAAGCACAAATTCGAATCTGTTTGGCTCTGATACCAATTGTAGGATCCCAGATACAACAAGTAACAATAATAATAGCAACAATCTTTGTATATTGACTAATAAAGAGGAGTTTACAAGATAGGAATTAAGAACACTCTATCTTTGAAGCTCTCTTTCTCTCTATACGTATGACTCTTTCAAGATGGAGGCTAGGAGACTTTTTGAGGCTTAACCTAAAACTCTATCAAATTAGACATTAAATACTTAGGTTTTAAGACCTAAGCCCATAAGCCACTAAAGCCCACAAATTCAATTTGGGCTTTTTCAATTTAAGCAAATACAATTTGGGCTTTTATAATTTAAGCAAGTAATCTTGAATACAATATAAAAATAGAGTCAACAGTTTACTATTCAAAATTTAAGTCGACTGTGTTCTTGGTGCTTGAAATTCAATTTTTGATTTACTCAAAATTGATTGTTTTCGTTTACCACATTCTGTTCGTATCATCTTTATAAATGAATCTACACTTTTTCGCACTCTAATTCGATCATCTTAGTGGTTTTTAAAAAAAAATGAAGTTCATAAGTTTTGGTTATGTTCTTGTGAAAAATCGAATTTTTACCATCAAAACTTGTTGTTTTTGCTTCAAAATCTATTTGGGTATTGTTATTTTTGTGTTTGGTCGAGTTCCTAATCTTTCAGGACGATTTTGAGCAACCCTAATCGATTTCCAATCGAATTAGAAACCACAGCCGCAGTTACCGGATACCACAGTCGTGGTTACCGGGTCTATCAGTTGTTACCGGGTAAGTTCTCAAATCCTTTCTCTTGTTACCGGGTATTCAATAGTTACCGGATAATCTCAGTACTTACCGGACATAACTCCCAGTAAGTCCTAGATACCAGTAAGCCCTCGCATTCGGTAAACTTCCATCCGATAAGTCTTACATTTGTTTTATATTGTTATCGGTAACCTTTGTTTTATTTGTTTCATCCGGTATCTATCTACGTCTGGTAACCTTATCTTCCGGTAACATCAATCATCCGGTAAGCATCTTTTCCAGTAAGTTTCTAAACCAGGTAAGTTCAGTTTTTGCTTAATTCTATTTCATCCGGTAAGCTTGTCTCATCCGGTAACCTCCGTTATCAGGTAACTCAAGCCTATCCGGTAACCTTCTGCAAACTTACCTGCTTTTAATAATCTGATCCGGACACCTCCACATCAGAGAGATTTCATCCGGATTCCTATCCGGTAAGCTCTGTTTGGTCATTTCTTACCTGTTTCTAGTATAATCCTCTATTACAACCTGCGTTAGGATATCACTCTTAGTTCCTTGCGTTAGGTTATCACTTTGAATCAAACAAATCGTTCGACGATCACTCACGTGCAACTGAATATGTCTTTATGTTAGCTTTAATTAGCCCCTAATTTATATGAATGTTTTATAAAGAAATAGTGTCAATGACTTATTTGTATTTGTTGAGTGTCAAGGGCTAAAAGTGTAAATAACCAATTGTTGTATTGGTTATAAAGTCTTGTCTTAGAGAATTTTAGGTTAAGCCTCTATTTCTCCAAGCCTCCATTTTGAAAGAGTCATACACAGAGAGAGAAAGAGAGCTTCAAGAGTGAGTTGTTCTTAATTCTTATATTGTAAACTCCTCTTTATCAATCATATACAAAGATTATTGCTATAATTATTATTACTTGTTATATCTGGGTTCCATCAATTGGTATCAGAGCCAAACAAATTCGAATTTGTGCTTCAATCCATTGATTTTTATCAAATTTTTGAGAGTTTATTGTGTTTTTGTGCAAAGTTGAGAGTTCTTCAAGTTCTTCATCTTTTTGATTGGTTTTGGCCACTAGAGTTCTTCTACTGGTTTAGAATCGATCAAGAATTGTTAGTAGATAATACCTGAGTGTTTTATTCCGCAAAATCACTAGGTTTGTAGCTCAGTTTGTTCATTTACTCAATTTTCGGAGTTTTTAAACTTTTATTTTTCTGCATTCTGTTTTGCTTCGGAAAACTACTTTCTGTTGGTTTTTGGACAAAACACCAAGCATTAAAGTTTCTCATAATAGTGTCACGAACCTGTGTACCAAATTTCAGCTCAATCCGATCATTTTTGAAAAACTTTGACTCAAGAACATTTGAATCTTCATCCTTAACTTTTATTTGCTGCACACGTTTTTGCTTCGCAAAACCATTCTTTGTTGGTTTTTGGACAAAACTCGAAGAATTAAAGTGGTCCAGAATATCCTCGTGCACCTACCTACCAAATTTCAGCTCAATCCGATAAGTTTTGGGCTGAGACAAGTTAGTGCATTGAGACAAAAGACTGTGTAACAATTAATTCTTCTTCGCACAAAGTATCTGTTAACGATCTTTCAAGTAACAATATGTCAAGACTAAGATTTAGTGCTGATGCTGATGCTCATTATTATTCTAAACTTAGTACTAATTTTCGCAAAATTATTCCTAATCTTGAGAAAGAACTAGAAGAAAGGAACAAGAGCATTCTTATTGATTCAGGTAAGATTGTTGAACTTGAAAAGCCAGGTAAACTCCTATCCTCTGAAATCATCGAGCTTAATAGAAATTTATCTGAGTCTGAAAAAGAGAAGAAACGACTTGAACTTAAATGTTTAAGTTTTTCTAAACTGATTTCTGATTTTGAAAAACTTGTGATTTGTGAAAGAGAGAAGATTGAAAAGGAGAAAACTACTTTTGAAACAAAATCTATGGAGCTTTCTTGCAAAATCTCGAAATTACAGAAAACTCTTGAAAAAGAGAGGAACGAGTCTGATTTTGAAAGAAAAGAATCTGAACAGTTGAAGGTTCAAGGTCAACAAAGCATTTCATGCAAATTCTAACAAAATAGGACCCATTTGGAAATGGGTACCAAAAATTGTTTGATCTGTCTTGCAGGTACAATGGACTCCTTAATACATCTGTTAAGGACTCAGGCTTCAAAGTTCAATATGGACTCTTAAACACTCAGTTTAAGACTCATCCGTCAAAGGCAATTGATTTCGGTGCACAACAATCAAGTACAATGACAGCATGCTGGCAGATTTGTGATGCTGTAGTAAATTGATCATATCTCACTGATTAAGACACCGATTGATGCGATTCAAAACGCCCTGGATTCCAAAGACACAGATGAACAATTCTCGTGTTTTGAGAATTCAGAGATTTGATATTTATAAGGGTCATATGCATCGTTGAAGTAGACATCAGTGTGCTGATGGAAAGCTGATGGACAGATCTGCGCGACTGTGGTAAATCAACCATATCTCTGTCGTACGAGCTTGAAAAGAGGTGATTCAAGATGATCTGAAAAGATAACAAACAAATTCAAATTGTTTGTGTTTTGAGTTTTTGCAAACTCCAGAGGTAAAATGGTCTAAATCAGTGTCAAAGTAAGTGTAACACTTCTGTTAAGCTTCTGCCGAGCGACGACCAAACCTCTGTCGGACGCGACCAAACCTCTGCCGCACGCGACCAAACCTCTGCCACACGGGACCAAACCTCTGTCGAGCAACGACCAACCTCTGTCGAGCGGCGACCAAACCTCTGCCGAGCCTTTGTCAAGCGTTTGTCAAGCCACGATCATTCTTTGTCGACCACTCAGACCAACTTCTAGCGACAACATAAGCTTTGGCTCAGATTTTTGCGACTACCCTCTGTGGTACTGTTCACCACAGAGCCGCTGTGAAACCCGACAGAGCCTCTGTGGACTGAACCTCTGCGATCGAACCTCAGAGCCCATAGCGCAACGTCTTAGTTCTTGCTGTCAGCTTTGCGCACCTGTCGTATTTTCAACAGAACTCCCTCCTCGACGCTCCAAATTTGATGAGTCCAGATGCGTTGGATTCCTAAGACACATATGAACAATTCTCGTGTTTTGATATTGGTCTGAATCGGTGTTCTTCTTCGTCAGAACCTCTGCTAAAGTCAGTATACATCTGCTGGACAGAGTTGTGTTTCACTAAAATCATCATCAGAGCTCCGTCGGCACTGCGATGAACCTCTGCCGCCAAACCTCTGTCGACCTACCTCTGTGGTACTGTTCACCACAGAGCCTCTGTGAAATCCGACAGAGCCTCTGTGGACTGAACCTCAGCCCGATGTTTATTTACTTGCTGTCAGCTTTGCGCTGCTTCAGAAACATGCGCATAACTTTTGACTAGGTGCTCCAAATTACTCGATTCCAGTTGCATTGGAAAGATAATTCACAGACGCACGACTTTGATGTTCTGAGTTTTCTCAAAGTATGTGTGCTGATATGCCAAAATCAGCTTCAAAGTCTGCTGTAAGGTGCTGGACCGAAAGCATTGCAAATTAATTTATGCTCCTTCCGCTTTCAAGAACGGTGTTCTCGTTGTTTTTACATAATTCAGTGTAGGACCAGTACTTCAGATATGTTCAAATCAGAGTTTTGGCTGGTAATTTCTAAACTCCGATCCCCCGCACCTTGTATTTTTTTAAGTGGAATTATTTGTGTTGTTGGATATTCCTAACAAATGTGGAATCATCAAAGATGATTACCAACACTAATGTCTTCCAAACGAGAGAAATCTTCTGGCCGTCACTCCAAACGTGCCCAAAAGCAAAGCGAGTCTGAGTCAGAACCTGAAGAAAAAGAAGCCAGTGATTCTGATTCTGAAGTAGCTGCCATTAAGAAAGCAATGACACTGCTCTCCAAATCCTTCCAACAAAAGTTGTATAAGAAGCCAACGTCTAATAATCAGCGCTACTCCACCTCCTCCAACAAGCGCCATGATTATCAAGACAAATATGAAGGAAAGAAGAAAGCTGATGAGTCCAACCAGTCGGACAAGAAGGAGAAGACAGAGAAAGATGACCGCAAGTCTGACTCAAAGAATAAAGGCGAACCCATGACATGTTATAACTGCGGGAAGCTTGGTCATTTTACGAAAGACTGTAGAAGGCCTGTTGTAAAGAATGCTCACTACTACAAGGCGAAGCTCGCATTGGCAGAGCAGAAGGAAGCTGGAGAAGCTCTGTTTATGGAAGACGACTACTGGTTGGGTCGTTCTGATGATGAAAGCGAGTCTGATGGTGCTGATGCTTTCATGGGATATCACTCTCCTGCCGATGAAGAAAAGGCGAAGTCAAGTCAGGTATGTGAATCTACTCCTCAAGATTTCTTTAATCAAATGCAATCTTTTGCTGAACGGATAGATTCCTTTAAGGCCACCTCTAACGAACAACTGCTTGAAATTAGATCACTATCTGAAAAGCTAGATGTTCAAATGCGAATAACTGAGAAATATAAGTCCGAAAATGCTAACTTAAAAGAAAAATGCAAAAATCTTTCAATAGCACCCAAGGACTTAAGGGCCAAAATATCTGAACTTCGGTCACAGTTTGATCAGTGTGTGGATGAGAAAGCAGAAATTGTCTATCAATGTTCTGCTCTTCAAATTCAGCACAAGGAGTTTGTCGCTAAAATACTTGATCTTGAAACTAAACTCCACAAGAGAGGTTAAACTGATCAGACCATCCATATGAATAAACCCAAGGAGTTCACTTATTTTAACAAGGAATGGAGAATCGGATATGATAACACACACTACTTGAAAAAGGGTATATCCAAAAGACCTACACTGCATGATTTTGGTTGTTATGGAATAGATAAAATTTATCCGGAATATGCAATAAAATGGACTGGTCCTCTTGAACCTGAAAAGGAAGAGGAAACTGAGAAATATAAGTGCGCACACACATCTAAAATGCAACTTTCTTTTTGTTATGAGCCTTTAAATTATTATTATGAGAAAAATCAAAAGAAATACCTCTCGAATGACTACTTCGATTGCTATAAGGTTGTAACGCCCGAGGATTCCTCTAAGAAGGATGAGGTCCAAGCAACCGAAACCAAGACTGGGACGGATGAGTTCAAGCTCTATGTTCCCCCTCTCATCTTGGAAGCAAAGATAGTCGAGTTGGAGGAGTCACTCGAGAAAGAAAGGTCGAATTTTCAAAAGGAAAAACAAGCGCTAATCGCTGAACTTGAGAATCTGAGATTCGTCAAAACCGGAGCTGTGTCTGATGAAGGACAGGAAATCCTTCGGTGTGAAATCAATAAGCTCACATCACAACTGGCTGCCTTGGGAACAGATGCGATGCAAGAGCATACGAGAAATGGTCAGCTCAAAGAGCAGATTGACCTACTCCAATCTGAAAAGCAGATTTCACCCGACTCTTCCTCCAACTCATCGGACATGTCTTCATGTAAAGCTTTTATTAGCAAAATCTCTTCTACACAAGACGGTAAAGAATCTCAAGACGAGAGTGTTTTAAGGAATTTGAACTCTGATGTTTTCCTCGCTTCCGCACCAAATTCCCCGAAGCACACAAGCACAAAGTGTTCCTCGCCTTCCTCGACCGATCCAAGTCCTGTAATTCCGGATGTTAATTTTTCAGAATTTATGAACTCCGAAGGCAATTCTGATGAAGAGTTTGAGTCATTCCTCTTCGACAAACCTCTTCCAAATCATGCTGATTTCCTGTCGCCACTAGTTAATCAACCGGTCAATTTTCTAAAGGGTGACTGTTCAAAAATAAAGACCCCAGCTGTGATTAAGATTTCCAAAACTAAGCCTGTTTCTCAAAAACAATCACAAATAAGGCAAAAGACCGAGGGATTGCCTACTAAAAATCCTGCTTCCTCAAAAATCACTGATCATGTTGTCCATGTTGTTTCAGATAAAATCGGTCGCGCTAAACAAGAAAAACCAAAGTGGCTAGCTAAGGAATCTGTCGAGGATGCTGCATCAAAGTCTTTCAATATAGTTTTTTATCCTAGAATGAACAAAAACGATTGTGCTTGGAATCAAAGTCTCATCCGTTGGGACGGGGAATTAAAGAAGCCACCGTGGACCTAGCGGTGCAAGGGCACAACCTCCCAAGCCACTCATCCGTCTGTCAAAAGACGGATGTTTCAACTTCGCACGGGGAATTAGCACAAAATCTACCGGTCTCTCACTCGGAGAGTACTGGTATTGAAACAAGAGACCAGCCTCCCCCGGTCTCGCCCTCTTTCAAAGCACTATCGAGTCTAGAGCCACTTGTTATTGAACACTCTTCGGCTAGGACACAGGATGAGAGAACGAACATCGGTGCTCTTAGTGACCCGATCGGAACTTCCGTAGGATCTCCGCCTTTAAGTGGAATCCGAGGATCGGAAGGAAATCCTACCACGGACACACCTTTGCCAACCGTAAACGTAGGTGGCTATGCCTCTAAGGTAGATGCCTCAACGAGTAATCTAAGTGATCCCGAAGTTACTTTACCCGAATTTGTGTCCCAAGGGTCTCTGGACAGCACCCTCAAGGCTGTCCACGAGGCAATGGAGCAGCGCCTCACCGCAGAGCTCGACAAAATTAAAGACTTGATCAAAGGTAAAGAGAAGATAGTTGAATCTGAAACCGCACCAACACCTCCACCGGCTCCCGTTCAGCCAACTTATTCGGTGGACACCTTGAAGACTATGCTCTTAGCTAAGCTGCTCCAGCAATCCAAAACCGATGCCTCTACCGAAGCAGACCTGATCTCAGTTCTACGATCACAGGTATATGGTCCTTCATCATCCATCACCACCAGAATGGATCAGCTTGACACGACTCTCAAGGGTGTTCAACAAGCGCTCAAAACGCTATCCGAGAGAGTCGCCTCCATGGAAGAAAGTTGCAAAAGATAAACCAGCGGACTAAAGCGAAAGCACGATGATCAGGATGATCCTGAGCACCGTGTGGGGGAGAATAAAAGAATGCGATTAACCGAGTCCGCCCATTTCCTCACTGAAACTACTACAACAGTTCAACCGGAACCATCAACTATGGCAACTACAACCGAAGACGAACCTGAAGCCCAGTTGAGCCTCGCTGCGATAGAAATAGACATGGACATCTCAGACGACGAAGACCCAACGGTTGAAAAGACTGAGGGAGATTCACAAGAATTGGTCTCACATTCAGCATCAGATAGGCCTGCACTCAACCTGATTGATCCAGATTCCGAGATCGACCCGGAGACCGAAAATGCATGGTATGAAAAAGCCGCAAGTGCTGTAAATCTCCAAGTAAACCTGATCTTCCCTACTGATGAAGACGACAATGTAGACTATGACCAGTTTTTGTTGCAAAACCTATATGGTACACCCGTTCACACTGCTCAAGCCACCGAAACTTCTACAAGACCCGAAACTTCAACTGCCGCAAATCTGACGTCTCTTTAACAATCGACAACTTCTGATCTTCCTCCTCCTCCTCAGCAACAAATCCAATGGGAGAAGATCATGATATTTATTCCTCGCCTGGAGGAATCTCTGAAGAAGCTCTACGTCCACAGGTTACGCCCCATCGAGCCAACCTTCTGTCTTGGGATTTCTCACTTTGACGCAGAATACTAGGATCAGTACATAAAATCCATGAAGCGGTGTCTGCTAGTTAGCCAAGTCCGAACTAAGAACAAGATCACCGAAGTGCTCAACATCCAAACCAACCGAATACTTAGAGTCATGTTTCCAGTTTTCACTATCCGCCGCGAAGACGGTAATGAATGGAAATTTTCTGAAGCTGACTTTAAGAATCTTTTACCATTCGACTTACTTGCTATACTGAAAGACCTCCGAACCAGAACCATCCGACCTCTTCATGTGACTAAAGCGCTCGAGGCTGTTCGTCGATTCCTAGTCCGTACAATCATGATGCCATACCTCATGGACTTCCAAATGGCAATCGAGAACAGAGCAAAGAAGGTAAACCTGATTAAACCGAATCTGAAAGCGCCCGAACTGAAGATGTATCCCGAGAACGCACTGCTTCTGGAACCAGAATTTGGAATAGTATACCTCAATGATCAGAAAGAAAATAGGTTTCTTTGCTTCAACCAAGTAGACAGATTATGCGATGGCACTCTCTTCAAAGTCCAAGATGCTCTTCGAAAAATCATCATTTTCAAGTCCGAAAATCAAAGGCTCTCGTATGTTCCCAACTCCAACGAGATAAACACACGAAAAGCCTTAGAAGTGATTGAAGAACGCATCGACTACCGCCGAGCCATCAGAACGTTCGAGATACACTTTGCACTCCGAAAAAGATATGTCAAGAACTGGCGCCAACTCGAACTTCAATTCAAAGGGGGAGATAATTAGGGCAATATTTGGTTGAATAGAAGTTCAAGGGCTAAATGTTAATTTATTATTTTGAGCCTTGTTAGTGAACGGGCCGTGGGCTTGTTACCACGGGCCCAACATATAAATAGTTTTGTTTAGCCTTTGTTTTAGGCTAGTTGTCATTTTACTTTCACAAAACTTATTGTAAACTCTCTGCATTATTGAAAGTGAATTGGATGACCAGTTGAAATCATAAAACCTATTCTTATCCATTGATTTCTTTATTGTTCGTTGCACGGATCTGAGACTCACACCTTTCTTCTTAAAGCTTTTCAGCTTTGCATATTTTTCTTTCAACTTTTTGTACTTGTCATCTCAAGCCCTGGAGTTAGACGATTTATTGGAGAAGGAAGCTGAGGGTTTAAAGACTTTCTTTAACTTGCACTCACTAGCAAAGTGACATATATTTTCACAGTTATAGCAAGTGACAGTTGCCTTATCAACAGGGGTTGACGATTTTGGCTTATTAGTGATGGAAAGAGGTTTGTTTCTTCTGAAGTTACTCTTTCTGGTGAGTCTCCGGAAAGAATTAGTTAGGAGGGCCAGAGACTCATCTATTTCTGAAATAAATCGAAAGATAAGCTTTTTGAAGAAAACAAAGAACTTGTTTTGAGATGTGCAAAACTTTCAAATCAAATTTTAGATTTTGAAAAAGTGCTTTTTCTTGGGAAAGAGAAGCATAAAAAGGAAAGAACTGAACTTGAAATTGAACTGAAATATTGTGAAGTATATCATACAAAGTTTTCATCGAGTATATGTACTTTCTAAGAGACAAGTGTCAAAAGAAAAAAGACGTGAGGAGCAAGAAATTGATTGTGACTATAAAGGAGGTAACTGCCAGATTATACTACAAATTGTGGTATCCAGAGTTTCTTGTTCAAAGGCAAGATTGCAGAGATTATAGATTTACTGAAGCAGATTTTTGTCACCTAACGATAGAAGATTTTGAGTTCATGTATCATCATTTCCGAGATCTTCAGATCAGAAGGGAAAATGTGTCTCTTGCTTTGAATGCCATTAAGAGATTTCTGAGAAGACACGTTTTGTTCACACAGTGTCATGATTTGCAGATGGGTGTGGAAAGCTATCAACCAAGAATAAATCTGTTAAGACCAAATCAAGAATTGACTGGATTGATGAGGATGCATTTATATTGTGTGATTGCAGATCCAGAGTTTGGTGTTGTGTTCATTAATGGTGCAAACAAGATATTCATTCGGTTTAATGAGTTGGAAAAATATTCTGATGGTACGCTTAAAATTGTAAGACTTCAGTTAGTCGAAAAGCTCAAGAGACATGATGCTGAAAGAAAGATTAATTGGATGTCTTCAAGACCTAGAAGAATCTTATCCAGAGCCATTGAAGAGATTGATGAAAGATTGAACTTCAGAATGGTTATGAGAAGAATTGAAACCTATCTTGGTTTCCGAAGAAGAAGAAGACCCTTCCTGCCTTGATAGCTAAGGGGGAGATTGTTAGAGCACTATTTGTAGCTATCAAGTCAGTATTAAATCTTTGTACTTTTTCTCCTTGGTAGAGGCATGGGCTTGTCATGTCCTACTATATAAAGGAGTTCCTTTGTTATTTTGCAAAACCACTTGATCATTTTGTCATTTACACTTTAGAGATCAATATATGGATGACAAGTTCTCTTTAGATTCTCTCTCTACATCATTCTTGATTACTTGCTAGATTTGGGATTTCACATTTGGTATCAGAGCCAAATCGAAGAAATTTTCATCGATACGATCATCGGATCTTCACAATTCAAGTGTTTTTAGCCCTATTTTGCTCAGATTTCGGATTCTTATGGTGTTTGTTCAAGAAAAAGTCGAACTCACTTTTTGGATCAAAAGTATGCCAAATCGATCAAATTACAAGTTTTGATCAACTAGAAATCTGTTCATCTTCATTTTTCGAATAAGTCTGCGAAAGAATCACTGAAATTGGTCAAGAATTGAAGAAGTTATGATGATTTTAGTGATTTTCGAATGCTGTTACTTGAATTCGGATTATTCTTGATGAATTCGGATTATTCTTGATGAATTCGGATCCTTCATCGTTTACTGTTCATTGATGAATTCGGATCCTTCATCATTTACTGTTCATTGATGGTTTCGAATCCTTCATGCTTTACTGTTCATGGTTTCGGATGCTACTACTGTTTGGATGGCTTAGATGGTTTCGAACTGTTCAGAGTTGTTGGTTTCGGATCTTGTGAAGTCCGAAATATTGCTGAATTTGGTCATCTTAGTTCTGAATTTCGGAATGTGCTTACACCTAAAGGTTCAAAGGTATGGATGGCTTCGCATCTTTCTAATCCTCATTCTAATGGTTTCGAATTCCATTTATTCAAGATAGGCATGGTTTCGCATCCAACATGATACGAAATGGCTTGATTTCGAACCCTACATGATCCGGATTCATTGATTTCGGACCCTTCATGATTCGAATTGCCCTGATTTCGGACCCTTCATGATTCGAATTGCCCTGATTTCGAACCCTTCATGATTCGAATTGAGTGATTTCGGACCCTTCATGATTCGAATTGCCCTGATTTCGAACCCTTCATGATTCGAATTGAGTGATTTCGAACCCTTCATGATCCGAATTGTCATGATTTCGAACCCTTCACGATCCGAATTCCTTGATTTCGCACCCTACATGATTCGAATTCCCTGATTTCGCACCTAACATGTTCCGAATTGAGCTGATTTCGCACCCTACTTAATCCGAATCCATGGTTTCGAATCTGCCTACATCCGAATTCTGATGGTTTCGGATCCAAGAAATTTATTGAAAAATATTTCTCATTAAAAAATAAAAAATATTTAGCGAAACCCCCGTGCTAAGTCTCAGGAGGGGGACATTGTTCATGGATTTTAGCATAACGCGTGTGTGACATCATTCAGATATTCAGCTTGCCACATACATTTAGCAACTGTCAAAGTTTAAAAGAGCTCAAGTCTTTCAAGATTTTCAGAAGTTGATTGTTGGAGTTCAGTCTTTGATTGGATTGGAAGAGACGCTTGAATATTTGCAATCATTATTCTGAAGTTTTGTTGACGATGCTAGACCTTTGAGTGCTCTTTATCATTCTTCTGACTTGATCAACCAGAATTGTGAGAGCTTACAATCATTGTTCTGGTGCTTTGGTTGTGATTCAGACTTTTGAGTGCTTATAATCATCCAGCTATTTCTTGAAGATTGAAGTTCTGGATTCTCTTCATTCAGTGGCTTGAAGTATTTTGAAGACGAGCATTTCTCTACAGTTGCTGAAATGTAGTTTACTCTAATAAGATACCATGAAACACATATATATTTGATTGTTATTAATTATTAATTTTTTTTAATTAAAGCACTTTAGCTTAATGACAATTTTAACCCTCAACTATCTAAAATTGACATTTTAATTACGATATATTTTTGAGACGTTAAAGTACACATTTTTAAAGCGGGGTATTACAATTAGACTCATCTATTTCTGAAGGATCAGCTTCAGATGAGTCATCAGAGTTAGACTCCAACTCAATGATAGTGACAGTAGATCGCTAAGTAGGCACCAACTCTGAAGAGAGTAAAGCAACAGGTGTGCTTTTAGAATCTTTCACAAGATTCTTCTTAAGATGACACGACGGCTCATGATTGAGCATAGTGCCATATAAGGTAGAAAGGGTCATAGATTTTGGATCATTTGAGAGCTTGAGACATATTGAATAACTGTCCCAGCTTTTAGATAAACATTCTATAAACTTTGTCAGGATCTCAAAGATAGAATATTCCTTACCAACGGTTTTTAAGTCAATGATTAAACAGTTAAACCGCTGATGAACTTCAGAGAGAGATTTATTCTTACCACAAATTAAGCTTTCATACTGTCTTACCTGGTTGATTTTTCTTGAGTCCTGGACTTCAGAAGGACCTTCATATTGAACACAGATTGTGTCCCACATGGCTTTGGAGGTTTTCAGGTTCATGACGGAATGGTAGACTTCGTCAGGAAGAGCCATAGAGAGGATGGATCTGGCTTTAGTGTCGATAGCCACTTTCTTCTTGTCTTCATCAGTCCAAGTGTTAGGAGCCCTGGGAATGATTCTTTCAGGTATGACAGCTCTAGTAGCAGTGTCTGGAACTTTAGGGTCAATCATCACAGGGACATATGGACCATTCTGGATGTAATAAGGCATAGTAGGATCTACACCTTCCACGAATAGCATCATCCTATTTTTCCATAGATTAAAGTTATATCTGGAAAATGTAGGGGGTTTTGCAAGAGAACCATTATCAATGTAGTTTGTGTTTGTAGAGTTTGCCATTATGGAAAATAGCAAGGAAAAGAAAAGAATAGTATAAGCAAGATCTTGTTTATGAGATTAAACAATCTGCTCTGATACCACTTGTTGGTCTCGAAAGGGTTATACAAGTTTGTAGAGGTGGGGGGGGGGGGGGGAGATTGAATACAAACACACGATTTTTACTTTTCTAAATTATTTATTGATATGTATCAAACAATTTACAACTTGTTGCGGAACAAGATTAAGGAATAAACCTAATCTAAACAAGCTATGAGAATCACTAAGATTTCTTGTACTAGAAATAAGAGATAAGGAATTTAGAATACTTAAGACAAATATTCTAACACACAGAATAGTAAGGAGAAGGAAATGGTCGAGCACTTCAAAATGAAGTAGGGTTTCCTTTATATACTGCATGTCAGTATAACTTTACACGTGGAAGCGTCTGATTGGTTGCATGTTATAACCCTGGTAGACAACCTAGTAGCCGCATGATGAACAATGTAGAATCAGAGTTGGTTGTACGATTATGGACAAAAGGGATGTTCGTTCTGACATTTTAGTACGGAGGCGTGCAAGAGGGTATGACACAAGTTGCTTGTAGAGGAAGCTTCATGATCAGCGTTTGCTGAATGAATCTTTATCAGTGAATGATAAACTTCAGCGTTGGCTGAAGTCTTCTACTTGAAACTTCACGTTGAGTGGACAGGTCTTGGCTTTGCTGATATCCGCATCAGTTCATTAGTAGACTTGTCGCTGGTTCTTGGGCTTGATCTTCGACTTCAGCATAGAACATGATTGACGTGAAACTTGTCTTCAGGGATCATAAGTAAACAACTAAAACTATCAGCAATCATCAGTAAGACTGAACAGGCTCAGGGCTTGCTGATGAACAGTGTTCGCTGAATATGTAATTTACAGAACATGAGTTTCCTATCAGCGGTACTGTAGAGACTTAGTACTTATCAGCGATAGTGAAACTCTAATACGTATTGTCTACTTACAATTTTCACTAAGTGTTTCTCAAAGTCATTATCAAATCACTGAGGGTTTGGATCAACACACCCCGTATCGGACATCGCCCACCCATGACCGATGACATTCCCTCTACCTCAACTACACCTTCCAAAACCCTTAACCTCGAGCCTAATACGGGAGATGTAGGTTCCCAGATTCACGTTGTATCACATAAACAGCATAAAACAGATAACAGAAGCAATATATAAAACCATTAAATGTGAGTGATTGTGTAGACGATAATGTAACAGTGAGAGTATCAAATATTGAACAGTAAATGATAACAAGATCAAGTAAATAAGTTCCTCGTATATTGATAACAATGAATAACACCAAGAACACGTTCAAGTGTGTGTATTCTGAAATCTCTCCTAAAACAAATCGTACAGTGGTAGTGCTATGGAATGTAGCAGTGTGTGCTCTCACATGAAACAAATCTCTCCTGAAACAAATCGTACACTGCTGGACGGACTGCAGAAGCTCTGTCACATGAAAACGAAGAAGCCGCAGAAGATCCCGATTTCACAATCTCTGGAGTTGACTCAGAGTTAGCTGATGATGACCAAACTCCAAGAGACAATCCTGCTGAGACCCCAGAGATACTGCAGAACCCCTTGATGTTCATAGAAGAAGCCCAAAGCAAGTAATATCTGCCTCTGACGGTACACAGGTTATGCACCCCCATGTTCAACAACTCTTTGGTACTCATCCTATGTACGACTCCCTAGGTCCAAGGGAAGAAGAGGCAACAAAAGAAGAGGACACAGAAGAAGCTGCAAAAGAAGTTAGGGAAGAAGCACCAAGCCATAGGGTAGCGACAGAGATTGAAACTATAGATAGGGAAGTAGTGCTTGGATGCCTAACAGAGGGGGAAACTAGAACAGAAGCCTAGAATAATAGAGGCTCTCAACAAAAACCAACTCCCAGTGCAACCCACACTTCTATTACCAATGGTCTAGCAACAAAAGGTAATATTGAAAAACAACCGCACAGCTCGACCCCAACCCAAACCATCCGGACAGAGGAAATTCTTTCATCCTCTGTACCATTAATAACCGGGGAAACCATTCCAGGGGAATCCTCTCTAAAGGATTTGCCCTTAGTAAGTGATCTATTGCCAGAGATCACAACAAAAATCCTTGCAGAGGAATTTGTTTCCTCTGCCACACGCACATAACTAGGTCCAAACATCTCTCCAGAGGAGATTAGAGTGCACAAAGACGGAGAGACTCTAGACAAGTCTCCAAGTCAAAAGAAGGATAATCTAGTACCCACCTCTGGAGTAGATCTAGACAATGTCATTCTCAGAACTTCTGTAGAGTCTAAAGAACTAAATGTTTTTGCTCAAGGATCAGAAGGAAATCCTTCTGTCCTCAACATCAAAACAGGGACGAAAGAAGGTGTCTCTGGAACAGAGACTCACTCTGGGGACGAATGTGTTCCCCCAGAGGTTACAACAAGTTCACATGTATCAAGGGATGAGTTCCAAACCCTTGTCACCTCTGTGAACCAAACAATGAAAGAGTTGCAAAGCTCTCTAAAATTTTTTGCAGAATCAACATCTTTGGCTATTACAAATCTAAATACCAAAATGGACAACCTGTCCACAGAGGTACAACATACCATAGCTCAGATGAAGTCCTCTGCAACAAACACTGCAACCTCTGCAGCTTCTGAATTCGGAAAAGCCGCCACAACTGCCTTTAAAGAGTCTGTCAAGCACTTTATTCAACAACTAAAAGAGCAATCCTCAAAATCTAAGGGTCTTACACCTGAAGACCTGAAGAAGGCCTTAGACGAAGTTCAAGAGCAAACAACCAGAAATACTCAGGCCATGAAGCCTTCTGACTACATGACCAGAGCTCAAGTGACAGAACTCGGCCAAGGAATACTTGATCAGATGACCGAATTCATCAGAGCTTTCACCGCTGCCAACGCAAACTATGTCAGAGAGTTTCAAGAAAGCGTCGGCAGAATGCGCTTCAACACAAAAGCAGAGGTTGAAACACTGCTCGGCCTCTGTGATGACTTATGCGCAAAGATGATTGCTGCAGGGGTTGTTCCACCAAAGAAACCTGAAACTTCATGTAGAGCAGAGGGTACGACAGATAAAGGTCAGGATGACTCTGATGATGACCATCATGGTCCATCATATCATCCTGAGGGGGAGAATCGAGGGGAGAAACAAAGGGAAATAGCTGCAAGCAGAGGTCTACCCGCTCCACCGGTATCCGCAGAACAAATATCCACTGCACCCCCAACTCAAACCCAACAAAGAACACAACAGTCCACATAGACAACAACCACCTCCGTGGAAATGGTCTCTGAAGAAACCCCTGCTAAAACCCAATAACCTGAAACCCAAGTACCCAAAACAACAGTTCAACAGAAGACCACAGAGGCAACAGCCACCTCTGTGGAATTTCCTTCTGTATTTGGAGAAGATGTCCAAATCCGAGAAGAATTCCAACTCCTGACATCCTCCGAAGACGAACTACCTTCCCCAACACCCAAAACCAACCCAAGAACCAAAACCATTGCTCACAAAAGAAAATATCTGAGCAAAACTCCTGAAACCTCTCCAACAGAACCCAAATCACCAATCAAGCCCTCTAAAACTCAAATATCAAAACCTACAGAGGCAATACCCAAACCAACAGAAATAGCAACAACAAAGCCCTCTGAAACTCAAGCGTCAAAACCTACAGAGGCAACCCCATCTCAATAAGCAGATCAGCCGAAGGCAAAAGACAAGGGAAAAGGGATTATGACAGAAGAACCGCAGAAGAAAAATCCCAAACATCAACCTTCCACAGAAAAACTGATGAAGTGCTCTTTCGATACGTATAAGACACCAAAGCTTGAAGAAGAAGACTGGGCTTTCGGCGCTACACCTCTGTCAAACATTCCTGTTCTGGATCCAAAGACAAAACCTTCAGAGGATCGAGTGGCAGAAGTCAAGAACCAATTAGATGCTCTGCGCAGAACCTTACCTCAACCACCACCACCACAAATGGAAGAAGTGGTATACAGGTACTTATACAGCAGAATGGACATAATGGATCAATCGGAACCAACCATTCAAGACCCTGACTTCTGTGCTGACCTCGAAAACCTCTTCACCAGAACAAAACCCAAGCCTAAACTAGAAGTCTTCTCAACAACCAAGATCGTCAAAGTCCTATATTGTAAGTTCTCAAGAACCAGAACCTGGCCTAAACTCTCTTACAACATCTACAAGGTCAAAAGAGAGGACAGATCAGAGAACCAATTTGCAGATGCAGATCTTAGGAATCTCAATCCTTATGATCTACCTGATCTTCTGGAATGGACGAAAGAGAACTTCACATCCGAAAAAGTTCGCAGAGCCTATAGGGTGATTAGAAAGGCCATACGCGAGAAGCTTCTGCTATACAGCATGGTAGATTTTCAATTGGCTCGAGATCTTGGAGTAAAAAGCTTAAGCGTTCAACCACCAGAAGACTACTGCCCTCCCTCTGCTACACCAAACTCAAATCATCACAAATCCAAGGGTCGGGTTAGTATTTCAAGATCCTTCTGGTAAATCAAAGTTGTTCGTAGAGATGGACTGTCAGAAGTACGCAACAAGTACTTTGACAGAGTTTAGATCGATCCTAGTAGAGCACAGAGGAACAGAGCTCATGAATCAAAGCCTAGCCGACAGACTGATAGAGATCATCGATGCAACAATCAACTTCAGAAAACTCTGCATCAGTTTCTATCACGAGCTAATACAACAAGGACTAGACAACAGAAGTTTCAATGACTTCAAAGATGCCAACGTCTGAGTCAGTCAAACAAAACCTCTGTACTTTTTTCTTTTCAATACAATCAAATGTAAATGCGTCTGGCATAATCTAATGTGAAAAGAAGAATGTTCTTGTACTTGGAAAATCCTTGCACTTTCAAATTTCTTAATTATCACTACTTAGGGGAGATTGTTAGCTCTAATCTTCCAGTTTGTGTTGATCCAAACCCTCAGTGATTTGATAATGACCCTCTCTTATATACTTAGTGAAAATTGTAAGTAAACAATATGTATCAGAGTTTCACTATCGCTGATAAGTACTAAGATCTTACAGTACCGCTGATAGGAACTCTCGCTCTTTAAATTAAACATTCAGCGAACACTGTTCATCATTAACGCTGAGTCTGTTCAGTCATTATGATGATCGCTGATAAGTTAGTTGTTTATTTATGATCCCTGAAGACAAGTTTCACGTCAACAAAGGTTCTACGCTGAAGTCGAAGATCAAGCTCAAGAACCAGCGACAAGTCTCCTAATGAACTGATGCGGATCAGCGAAGACTCAGATTTGTCCACTCAACGTGAAGTATCAAGTACAATACTTCAGCTATCCCTGAACTTTATCATTTGCTGAATAGTAAATGATAATCGCTGAATCAACGAAAGCTGATCATGAAGTCCTCCGTACAAAGTACTTTTGTCTTAACCTCCCTTGCACGACTCCGTACGAAATGTCAGAAAAGAACCTCCGACTGTCTGAAATCGTACAACCATTCTGATACTACATTGTTCATCCATGCGGCTACTAAGGTTGTCAACCAAGGTCAATGACATGCAACCAACCAGCTGATGACACGTGTAAAGTGTATATTGACTTGCATTAAATGCATGCAGTATATAAAGAGATGAACCCACTTCATTTGAAGTAACTTGCTAACTCTGGACAAGTTCAATCTCTTATCTCAAGATAGGTTATTATTAGTAATTTCCTTATCTCTCTTAGTGCAAGAAACCTTAGTGTTCCAACTTGTTTAGATTTAGGTTTATCCTTAATCTTGTTTCCGCAACAAGCTGTAAATTGTTAATGATTTATCAATAAACAATTTAGAAAAGTAAATTCTGTGTGTTTGTATTCAATCCCCCCCCCCCTTCTACAAACTTGTATAGGCCTTCGGGACCAACAAGTGGTATCAGAGCGGATTTGTTTAACCTCATAAACAAGATCTAATCTAAGATATTTATCTTTCTTGCTATTATCTGAAAATGGCCACCAACACAAACACAAATTATATAGACAATGGTTCTCTTGCTAAACCCCCTAGATTTTCCAAAGATAACTTCAACTTATGGAAAAATAGGATGACACTCTTCTTAGAAGGTGTAGACCATACTATGCCTTACTATCTAGAAAATGGTCCATTCATCCCTGTAAGAATTGATGCTGCTGTTCCAGCCGCTGAGAATAGACCTACTATTCCAGGAAGGCTGGTACCTAAGAAAATCTTTCAATGGACTGACGAAGATAAGAAGAAAGTGGCTATAGATACAAAAGCCAGATCCATACTAACCATGGCTCTTCCTGACGAAGTCTACCATTCCGTCATGAATCTGAAAACATCAAAGGCCATGTGGGACACAATATGTGTTCAGTATGAAGGAACGTCTGAAGTCCAGGATTCAAGAAAGATCAACCTGGTAAGACAATACGAAAGCTTCATTTCTGGTAAGAAGGAATATCTCTCTGAAGTTCACCAACGTTTTAATTGTTTAATTATAGATCTGAAAACTGTTGGTAAGGAATATTCTAACTTTGAAGTGCTGACAAAGTTTCTAGAATGTTTACCTGAAAGCTGGGACAATTATGCCATGTGTCTCAAGCTATCAAAGGATCTAAAATCAATGACCCTTTCAACCTTATATGGCACGTTGCTGAATCATGAGCAATTGAGCCATCTTTAGAAGAATCTTGTAAAAGATTCCAAAAGCACCCCTGTTGCTTTAATCTCAGAGGAACCTTCTACTCAGCGACCCTCGGTCACCATCACTGAGTTAGAAAGTAACTCTGAAAGGTCATCAGATTCTGATTATTCGGATAATGATGAATCTTTGGCTCTCCTAACTAAGAAGTTCAGGAGATTTGCCAAAAAGGAAATGTTTAGAAAGGACAAACCTCTTTCCATAACTGACAAGCCTAGATCATCAGCTTTTGTTGATAAGGCTACTGCTACTTGTTTTAACTGCGAAAAGACAAGACATTTCGCTAACGAGTGCAGGTCAAAGAAAGTTTCTAGACCCTCAGCTTTTACAAAGAAACCCTTTGTTCCAAGGAATAAAGATGACAAATATTTAAAGTTGAAAGAAAAATATGCAAAGCTGAAAAGCTTTAAGAAGAAGAATAAAGGCCTGATGGTTGACTATGATTGGGCTGCTTCTGATGAAGAAGCATCATATAAAACCATTAAATGTGAGTGATTGTGTAGACGATAATGTAACAGTGAGAGTATCAAATATTGAACAGTAAATGATAACAAGATCAAGTAAATAAGTTCCTCGTATATTGATAACAATGAATAACACCAAGAACACGTTCAAGTGTGTGTATTCTGAAATCTCTCCTGAAACAAATCGTACAGTGGTAGTGCTATGGAATGTAGCAGTGTGTGCTCTCACATGAAACAAATCTCTCCTGAAACAAATCGTACACTGCTGGACGGACTGCAGAAGCTCTGTCACATGAAAACGAAGAAGCCGCAGAAGATCCCGATTTCACAATCTCTGGAGTTGACTCAGAGTTAGCTGATGATGACCAAACTCCAAGAGACAATCCTGCTGAGACCCCAGAGATACTGCAGAACCCCTTGATGTTCATAGAAGAAGCCCAAAGCAAGTAATATCTGCCTCTGACGGTACACAGGTTATGCACCCCCATGTTCAACAACTCTTTGGTACTCATCCTATGTACGACTCCCTAGGTCCAAGGGAAGAAGAGGCAACAAAAGAAGAGGACACAGAAGAAGCTGCAAAAGAAGTTAGGGAAGAAGCACCAAGCCATAGGGTAGCGACAGAGATTGAAACTATAGATAGGGAAGTAGTGCTTGGATGCCTAACAGAGGGGGAAACTAGAACAGAAGCCTAGAATAATAGAGGCTCTCAACAAAAACCAACTCCCAGTGCAACCCACACTTCTATTACCAATGGTCTAGCAACAAAAGGTAATATTGAAAAACAACCGCACAGCTCGACCCCAACCCAAACCATCCGGACAGAGGAAATTCTTTCATCCTCTGTACCATTAATAACCGGGGAAACCATTCCAGGGGAATCCTCTCTAAAGGATTTGCCCTTAGTAAGTGATCTATTGCCAGAGATCACAACAAAAATCCTTGCAGAGGAATTTGTTTCCTCTGCCACACGCACATAACTAGGTCCAAACATCTCTCCAGAGGAGATTAGAGTGCACAAAGACGGAGAGACTCTAGACAAGTCTCCGAGTCAAAAGAAGGATAATCTAGTACCCACCTCTGGAGTAGATCTAGACAATGTCATTCTCAGAACTTCTGTAGAGTCTAAAGAACTAAATGTTTTTGCTCAAGGATCAGAAGGAAATCCTTCTGTCCTCAACATCAAAACAGGGACGAAAGAAGGTGTCTCTGGAACAGAGACTCACTCTGGGGACGAATGTGTTCCCCCAGAGGTTACAACAAGTTCACATGTATCAAGGGATGAGTTCCAAACCCTTGTCACCTCTGTGAACCAAACAATGAAAGAGTTGCAAAGCTCTCTAAAAATTTTTGCAGAATCAACATCTTTGGCTATTACAAATCTAAATACCAAAATGGACAACCTGTCCACAGAGGTACAACATACCATAGCTCAGATGAAGTCCTCTGCAACAAACACTGCAACCTCTGCAGCTTCTGAATTCGGAAAAGCCGCCACAACTGCCTTTAAAGAGTCTGTCAAGCACTTTATTCAACAACTAAAAGAGCAATCCTCAAAATCTAAGGGTCTTACACCTGAAGACCTGAAGAAGGCCTTAGACGAAGTTCAAGAGCAAACAACCAGAAATACTCAGGCCATGAAGCCTTCTGACTACATGACCAGAGCTCAAGTGACAGAACTCGGCCAAGGAATACTTGATCAGATGACCGAATTCATCAGAGCTTTCACCGCTGCCAACGCAAACTATGTCAGAGAGTTTCAAGAAAGCGTCGGCAGAATGCGCTTCAACACAAAAGCAGAGGTTGAAACACTGCTCGGCCTCTGTGATGACTTATGCGCAAAGATGATTGCTGCAGGGGTTGTTCCACCAAAGAAACCTGAAACTTCATGTAGAGCAGAGGGTACGACAGATAAAGGTCAGGATGACTCTGATGATGACCATCATGGTCCATCATATCATCCTGAGGGGGAGAATCGAGGGGAGAAACAAAGGGAAATAGCTGCAAGCAGAGGTCTACCCGCTCCACCGGTATCCGCAGAACAAATATCCACTGCACCCCCAACTCAAACCCAACAAAGAACACAACAGTCCACATAGACAACAACCACCTCCGTGGAAATGGTCTCTGAAGAAACCCCTGCTAAAACCCAATAACCTGAAACCCAAGTACCCAAAACAACAGTTCAACAGAAGACCACAGAGGCAACAGCCACCTCTGTGGAATTTCCTTCTGTATTTGGAGAAGATGTCCAAATCCGAGAAGAATTCCAACTCCTGACATCCTCCGAAGACGAACTACCTTCCCCAACACCCAAAACCAACCCAAGAACCAAAACCATTGCTCACAAAAGAAAATATCTGAGCAAAACTCCTGAAACCTCTCCAACAGAACCCAAATCACCAATCAAGCCCTCTAAAACTCAAATATCAAAACCTACAGAGGCAATACCCAAACCAACAGAAATAGCAACAACAAAGCCCTCTGAAACTCAAGCGTCAAAACCTACAGAGGCAACCCCATCTCAATAAGCAGATCAGCCGAAGGCAAAAGACAAGGGAAAAGGGATTATGACAGAAGAACCGCAGAAGAAAAATCCCAAACATCAACCTTCCACAGAAAAACTGATGAAGTGCTCTTTCGATACGTATAAGACACCAAAGCTTGAAGAAGAAGACTGGGCTTTCGGCGCTACACCTCTGTCAAACATTCCTGTTCTGGATCCAAAGACAAAACCTTCAGAGGATCGAGTGGCAGAAGTCAAGAACCAATTAGATGCTCTGCGCAGAACCTTACCTCAACCACCACCACCACAAATGGAAGAAGTGGTATACAGGTACTTATACAGCAGAATGGACATAATGGATCAATCGGAACCAACCATTCAAGACCCTGACTTCTGTGCTGACCTCGAAAACCTCTTCACCAGAACAAAACCCAAGCCTAAACTAGAAGTCTTCTCAACAACCAAGATCGTCAAAGTCCTATATTGTAAGTTCTCAAGAACCAGAACCTGGCCTAAACTCTCTTACAACATCTACAAGGTCAAAAGAGAGGACAGATCAGAGAACCAATTTGCAGATGCAGATCTTAGGAATCTCAATCCTTATGATCTACCTGATCTTCTGGAATGGACGAAAGAGAACTTCACATCCGAAAAAGTTCGCAGAGCCTATAGGGTGATTAGAAAGGCCATACGCGAGAAGCTTCTGCTATACAGCATGGTAGATTTTCAATTGGCTCGAGATCTTGGAGTAAAAAGCTTAAGCGTTCAACCACCAGAAGACTACTGCCCTCCCTCTGCTACACCAAACTCAAATCATCACAAATCCAAGGGTCGGGTTAGTATTTCAAGATCCTTCTGGTAAATCAAAGTTGTTCGTAGAGATGGACTGTCAGAAGTACGCAACAAGTACTTTGACAGAGTTTAGATCGATCCTAGTAGAGCACAGAGGAACAGAGCTCATGAATCAAAGCCTAGCCGACAGACTGATAGAGATCATCGATGCAACAATCAACTTCAGAAAACTCTGCATCAGTTTCTATCACGAGCTAATACAACAAGGACTAGACAACAGAAGTTTCAATGACTTCAAAGATGCCAACGTCTGAGTCAGTCAAACAAAACCTCTGTACTTTTTTCTTTTCAATACAATCAAATGTAAATGCGTCTGGCATAATCTAATGTGAAAAGAAGAATGTTCTTGTACTTGGAAAATCCTTGCACTTTCAAATTTCTTAATTATCACTACTTAGGGGAGATTGTTAGCTCTAATCTTCCAGTTTGTGTTGATCCAAACCCTCAGTGATTTGATAATGACCCTCTCTTATATACTTAGTGAAAATTGTAAGTAAACAATATGTATCAGAGTTTCACTATCGCTGATAAGTACTAAGATCTTACAGTACCGCTGATAGGAACTCTCGCTCTTTAAATTAAACATTCAGCGAACACTGTTCATCATTAACGCTGAGTCTGTTCAGTCATTATGATGATCGCTGATAAGTTAGTTGTTTATTTATGATCCCTGAAGACAAGTTTCACGTCAACAAAGGTTCTACGCTGAAGTCGAAGATCAAGCTCAAGAACCAGCGACAAGTCTCCTAATGAACTGATGCGGATCAGCGAAGACTCAGATTTGTCCACTCAACGTGAAGTATCAAGTACAATACTTCAGCTATCCCTGAACTTTATCATTTGCTGAATAGTAAATGATAATCGCTGAATCAACGAAAGCTGATCATGAAGTCCTCCGTACAAAGTACTTTTGTCTTAACCTCCCTTGCACGACTCCGTACGAAATGTCAGAAAAGAACCTCCGACTGTCTGAAATCGTACAACCATTCTGATACTACATTGTTCATCCATGCGGCTACTAAGGTTGTCAACCAAGGTCAATGACATGCAACCAACCAGCTGATGACACGTGTAAAGTGTATATTGACTTGCATTAAATGCATGCAGTATATAAAGAGATGAACCCACTTCATTTGAAGTAACTTGCTAACTCTGGACAAGTTCAATCTCTTATCTCAAGATAGGTTATTATTAGTAATTTCCTTATCTCTCTTAGTGCAAGAAACCTTAGTGTTCCAACTTGTTTAGATTTAGGTTTATCCTTAATCTTGTTTCCGCAACAAGCTGTAAATTGTTAATGATTTATCAATAAACAATTTAGAAAAGTAAATTCTGTGTGTTTGTATTCAATCCCCCCCCCCTTCTACAAACTTGTATAGGCCTTCGGGACCAACAAGTGGTATCAGAGCGGATTTGTTTAACCTCATAAACAAGATCTAATCTAAGATATTTATCTTTCTTGCTATTATCTGAAAATGGCCACCAACACAAACACAAATTATATAGACAATGGTTCTCTTGCTAAACCCCCTAGATTTTCCAAAGATAACTTCAACTTATGGAAAAATAGGATGACACTCTTCTTAGAAGGTGTAGACCATACTATGCCTTACTATCTAGAAAATGGTCCATTCATCCCTGTAAGAATTGATGCTGCTGTTCCAGCCGCTGAGAATAGACCTACTATTCCAGGAAGGCTGGTACCTAAGAAAATCTTTCAATGGACTGACGAAGATAAGAAGAAAGTGGCTATAGATACAAAAGCCAGATCCATACTAACCATGGCTCTTCCTGACGAAGTCTACCATTCCGTCATGAATCTGAAAACATCAAAGGCCATGTGGGACACAATATGTGTTCAGTATGAAGGAACGTCTGAAGTCCAGGATTCAAGAAAGATCAACCTGGTAAGACAATACGAAAGCTTCATTTCTGGTAAGAAGGAATATCTCTCTGAAGTTCACCAACGTTTTAATTGTTTAATTATAGATCTGAAAACTGTTGGTAAGGAATATTCTAACTTTGAAGTGCTGACAAAGTTTCTAGAATGTTTACCTGAAAGCTGGGACAATTATGCCATGTGTCTCAAGCTATCAAAGGATCTAAAATCAATGACCCTTTCAACCTTATATGGCACGTTGCTGAATCATGAGCAATCGAGCCATCTTAAGAAGAATCTTGTAAAAGATTCCAAAAGCACCCCTGTTGCTTTAATCTCAGAGGAACCTTCTACTCAGCGACCCTCGGTCACCATCACTGAGTTAGAAAGTAACTCTGAAAGGTCATCAGATTCTGATTATTCGGATAATGATGAATCTTTGGCTCTCCTAACTAAGAAGTTCAGGAGATTTGCCAAAAAGGAAATGTTTAGAAAGGACAAACCTCTTTCCATAACTGACAAGCCTAGATCATCAGCTTTTGTTGATAAGGCTACTGCTACTTGTTTTAACTGCGAAAAGACAAGACATTTCGCTAACGAGTGCAGGTCAAAGAAAGTTTCTAGACCCTCAGCTTTTACAAAGAAACCCTTTGTTCCAAGGAATAAAGATGACAAATATTTAAAGTTGAAAGAAAAATATGCAAAGCTGAAAAGCTTTAAGAAGAAGAATAAAGGCCTGATGGTTGACTATGATTGGGCTGCTTCTGATGAAGAAGCATCATCATCTGACTCTGAAGATGATGAAGCAAATCTATGTCTTATGGCCAAGATTGAAGAAGAGGAAGAAAGTTCAGACATTCCCTCCACTTCAACATCTGCTATTCAGGTATCACCTTCTTTCTTTACCAATATTGCAAATATTGATGAAGCTGATAGTCTCCGTAAGATCGATCTCTTGACTAGAAGTTTATACGAAGCCATGAACGGCAAAACTGTGGTTGAAAACCAAAATCTTTATCTCGCTGAAAAGCTTAAAAACTGCCACCTTCAAATAGAAAAGCTTTCTAAAATTGAAGAAGATTTTAAAGATCAAGTATATTTAAATCAGCTAGTCAAAATCGAACGAGCAGAAGCTATCGCTGCATTAAAGGCTGAAAAAGCTACTGTTGAAGGATGGTGTAATTCTTCAACAAAGATCACTGAGATAATAAATTCTCAAATTCCCCTGAGTGATAAACGTGGTTTGGGTTACAAAAATGAAACTCCAAAACCAACCACTGAGCGTTCAATGCTTAAATTTGGAACGTTCGTATCCTCAGTCGCTGATACTTCATCTTCTCAGTACTCCTCGTCCATTACACCAATCCATGAGGAAACTCCTACCTCCTCAAAAGGCAAGGAGAAAATGGTCTATTCAAAACCTACCTCTGTCTCTAAAGACAAAGGTAAATGAATTGTTATTTACCAGAATCCTCAGAAGGGTACCTTAGTACCAAAGTTGAATGCTTCTAAAGCTTCAGTGGCTCATCCCTCTGGATCAAGGAAGTAGATATCTGGATTTATTCAGCGATCTACTCCTAGACTCAGATTGGATGTCCTTGGTAAGGAATCTGAAGAACTGAATGTTCGTTCCATTTCTAAAGCCAATAGTTTACTTGGTGCTGGTTCTTCTAATTCTAAATTAAAAGCTCAGCATACAAATGGTCCTAGAACTACTTTTAGCTATAGGAAATGTTATCACTGTGGACTCACTGATCATATTGCTAGTAAGTGCCCCACAACCACCAAAGCTGAAAAGATAGCTAAGGTGAAGATTGCCCCCAAGGCAAAGAAGACCAACCCTGGTGCAAATCAGGTCAAGGTGAATCCTACCACTGAAGTTAATAAATTAACCAAAGTGAAGAAAGACAAAGCTGAATCTTCAAATGCTGCGAAGACTGTTGAACCTTCCATTCCAACTACTTCCACTTACAAACGTGTATACATGGTCAAGTGGGTACCCAAGAAAAACTAATCTTCCATTGTATTGCAGGTTAAGAAGGGTATCTGGTATCTCGATAGCGGATGCTCTAGACACATGACTTGAAAGAAAAGCCTGCTCGCTGAATACAAGGAAGAGAAAGGTCCCTCTGTGACTTTCAGTGGAAATGGAAAAGGACATACCCGAGGGTATGGTGTACTTTCAAATGGTACAACCTCCTTCAGAAGAGTCGCATATGTTGAAGGGCTGAAGCATAATCTTCTAAGCATCAGTCAGCTTTGCGACATGGATAACAAAGTAATCTTTACTAAGGAATCCTGCTTTGTCACTGACAAAAAGGAGAAGATAGCTCTCAGCGGTTATCGTTTGGAAAATGTTTATGTAATAAACATGGACTCAACAACCACTGAGAACTCCTGTTTCTTCTCAAAGGCCTCATCTGATGTCAACTGGCTATGGCATAAGAGGCTCTCTCATCTAAATTTCAAGACACTGAACACTCTTTCTTCAAAAGAGTTAGTCACTGGTCTACCTTAGCATTCATACGCCAAAGAGTCGTTATGTTCAGCGTGTGAAAAGGGAAGCAGACCAAAGCAAGCTTTAAGTCAAAGCAAGTTTCTTCAGTGTCATCTCCTCTACAACTACTCCATATGGATTTGTTTGGCCCTGTTAACAAACAACCCATCGCTGGAAAGAAATATACGCTGGTCATAGTTGATGAATTCTCTCGCTTCACTTGGGTAATGTTTCTCCGTTCTAAGAGTGACACCCCTGAAGAACTCATCACCTTTGTTCGGAAGATGGAAACCCTGAACAATTTGACCGTTCGCTCAATAAGGAGTGATCATGGGACTGAATTCAAAAACAGTTCTCTTGATTCCTTCTTTGAGAGTAAGGGTATTTCTCACAACTTTTCTTCAGTGAGAACGCCGCAACAAAATGGAGTCGCTGAAAGAAGAAATAGAACAATTATTGAAGCTGCACGTTCAATGCTCAGCGATTCTCACCTGCCTACTCAGTTTTGGGCAGAAGTTGTCAACACTGCTTGTTTTACGCAAAACAGGTCGCTGATAGTTAAAAGATTCAAAAAGACAGCCTATGAACTTTTTCATGGGAGAAAGCCTTCAATCAGCTTTCTTCACATCTTTGGATGTCAGTGTTTTACACTGAACAACAGAGATGCCCTTGGAAAGTTTGACCCTCAGACATTCCATCTACTTCTCAGCAATCAGTAAATATAATGACAACTGCATCCATTCCTATCTTGGCTGATACTCCTGACGTCGCTGAAGCTTCATCTTCAGCTCCTCCAGTTCAAGTTGAGTCATCGTCTCACGCTCCGGCTCAGCGATGGACTATAAATCACCAATTGATCAAATTCTTGGTGATCCAAATGCTGGGATTCAGACTCGACGAAGTGCAGGTAATATTTGTTTATTTGTAAATTTTATTTCACTAACTGAACCAAAGAAAGTAGATGATGCCCTCAAAGATCCAAACTGGGTCAGCGCCATGCAAGAAGAGCTGACTGAATTCGAAAGAAACAAAGTTTGGAAACTTGTTCAGAGACCAACTGATAAAACAGTAATAGGCACTAAATGGGTCTATCGAAATAAGTTGGACGAACATGGTACTGTAACCCGCAACAAAGCTCGACTTGTTGCTCAGGGATACAGACAAGAGGAAGGTATAGATTACGACGAAACATTTGTTCCAGTAGCAAGACTTGAATCCATTCGTCTATTCTTAGCATATGATGTACACAAAAACTTCAACGTACATTAGATGGATGTTAAGTCAGCGTTTCTAAATGGAAAGCTGAATGAAGAAGTGTATGTGGAACAACCTCCAGGATTCTCAGATTCTAAGCGTCCAGGTTATGTTTATAAACTGGATAAGGCACTTTATGGCTTGAAGCAAGCTCCTCGTGCATGGTATGACACTCTCTCTACTTATCTCCATATTGAAAAATTTGAGCGAGGTAAGATTGACAAAACTCTATTTTTTAGAAAAGTGAAAGGTCATATCAATCTAGTTCAAATATATGTTGATGACATTATATTTGGTTCTACTAACCCTGAGCTTTGTACTCGTTTCGCTGATAGAATGAAAGATGAGTATAAAATGAGCATGATGGGTGAACTAACATATTTCCTTGGTCTTCAGATTAAGCAAACTGAGAAAGGAACTTTCATTAATCAGGGAAAATATGTTAAAGATATGCTGAAGAAATTCGACTTAACTGAAAGTTCAGCTATAAAAACTCCTATGGCACCACCGCTGACACTTGATAAGGACACTAAGGGTGTTCCTGTCAATGTCATGTTGTACCGTGGGATGATCGGCTCTCTATTATATCTAACAGCTAGCCGACCCGATATTATGTTTGCAACATGCTTGTGTGCACGATATCAAGCTGAACCTAAGATATCTCATATGAAAGCTGTAAAGCGAATCTTTCGATATCTTAAGGGTACAACGAATCTAGGTCTTTGGTATCCCAAAGATTCAGGATTTGATCTAACCGCCTATTCAGATAGTGATTTTGCAGGTTGCAAAATGGATAGGAAAAGCACCACAGAAGGATGCCAGCTCCTAGGTGGAAAGCTGGTAAGTTGGACAAGTAAAAAGCAAAATTCAGTGTCCACTTCCACAGCTGAAGCTGAATATGTAGCTGCTGGAAGCTGCTGTTCTCAGGTCTTGTGGATGAGAAATCAGCTACTAGACTATGATCTTCAGCTCTCCAAAATTCCAATCTATTGCGACAGCACAAGTGCCATCGCTATAGCAAACAATCTAGTACTACATTCAAAGACCAAACATATAGAAATCAGATATCATTTTATCAGAGATCATTTTATCCCAACTGATTATCAGTTAGCTGACTTATTTACCAAACCTCTTGATGAGACAAGATTCAACTTTCTCATCAGCGAGCTTGGAATGCTGAACTTTGAAGGATAAAATCTTCAGCGGTTCACATTGATCAGCGAAAGGATAAAATCAACTTGTATAACCCATTCTATCATCTTCTCTCTGAATAAACTTGATTCACTGATATCAAGGTATGTTCTCTCTCTCTGACAAGCGCATGAAAATGCAAGATTTCAAAACAAAATGCATCGCTGAATATCTCTTCCTTAACAACGATATTTTGAAATTTCTTAAAACCTTTACTGAATATTTTCATTCAGTGCTTCACATTTTCAAAAGTATCTCTAAGTTTTTCAAAACCTCAAAGACAACCAAGAATATGAAAGGACAGTTGTGACGTCATTGCAACGGATAAAACCCCGGCACGTTTTCTCTTCCTGACACACGTTTGCACGTCTCGTACAAACTTCCAATCAAATGCAAACACGTGTCCGTGTCATGATGAAAATCTTTTCCCGCTCAAGATTTTCTCTTTCTAAAATCTCTATATAAACAAATTCTTTGTTTATATTTTTCTTTTACGCGATCAATCTTCCTCCGCAAGAAAGAATTCACTGTTGCATTTGTGCTTTCAAACTTCAAGAACTGTTCATCATCTTCTTCATCAAACTTCAAGGTTAATATGTTCTTATTTATTACCGAATGCAAAATAACTTGTTTCTGATCTACTCTTTGTTTTTAACAAGATCAAACAAAAGAACTTCTTAAAATGAAATCATTTTCTTTCATGATTTTATGAACACAACCATTTCTTGGTTGTTCTTCAAGTTTAAATGCAAAAATCTTAAACTTGTTCTTCACATTCGTTTTTTCCAGAATCCCAATCTTCAAAGAAAACTGGAAAACAAGATTTTTTTTGGGTTTAAATTTTCCGTTTTCAAAATGAAGAAAAACCCTAATCTTCATTAAGACATTTTGTCTGAATGAAATGGACAAAATTCGAACCATCTTAATGGAAAATCTTTCCATATTAAGATTATTCTTATTTGTTAATCTTTGGCTGAACTGATAATACAGGAAATGGCAACGTCTAACATTCCTACTACCGCTGAGAACATCTCTACTGACTCTGAGGAAATGGAATTCTTCAAGGCTCCTCAGGTTAAGTTCACTCTGGATCAACTAGACTGGACTAAGATAAACAACCTTTCTGCGCTTCTCGAGTTTCCTCCTCGAAAGCAAGTCACACATCTGACAGATGCTGTGAATTTCCTGAAGAATTGTTGCATTTTAACAACCCTGACCATTTCACCCCCTGCAAGTCAGCTGCTACTATCTCAGTTCTGGTACTCTGCCAGACACTCTCAGCTACCATCCGCCAAAGATCCCTCCAAAACAGTTGATTGTATCCTCTGCGATACTGAATATGGCACGATAAAGATCACACCTGCCATCATTCGCAAAGCTCTGAACTTTCCCATCGCTACAAAGGAAAAACCTTTTGTTCCTTTCCCTGACCATAAGAAGCTCGCTGACAAAGAAGCTCTTATTGCATTTT
Source organism: Saussurea involucrata (assembly GCA_033807775.1). Classification (NCBI taxonomy): domain Eukaryota; kingdom Viridiplantae; phylum Streptophyta; class Magnoliopsida; order Asterales; family Asteraceae; genus Saussurea; species Saussurea involucrata. The sequence continues at coordinate 12,127,378 of CM066326.1, forward strand.
TTGATGCAATGGGCTATGTATGGGAAATGGGCAGAGACAAGAAGCCTGAGAAGAAGCTAACACTGCTGAAGAAATCAAAAATGCCCAGCGAGATGAACTTCATCTTCGCTCACCTTATCAGCTGCATGACTGCCAAGACCGGCTCTTCTGATCAAGCCGCTCAACCTCCGCAAGCTATGGGATACGCTCTGCTGAAAGGTCTACACATTGACTGGGCATCTCTCATCTATGATGACCTACTGCAAAGAGTAGACTCTGCCGCTAACAGGCCTGCATGGGTTCCCTACCCCCGATTCATCAGCGCTATCTTTCAATATGGCTTGAAGGACAGCTACCCGCAAGAGGGCGATCTGAAACTATCTCAGATTGGCCCTAAGGTACTCGACTTCAAACCTGTTGAAAATGAGGTACGTCTTTCTACCCTCTTAACTCTTCTCAACCCTTCTTCTTCTACTTCTGTGGCTCCTTCAGCGACAATACCCATCGCTGATACCCTGGCCACAAAATCCTCTCCTTCTAAGAAAAGGAAACATTCATCCACCCCACTTGATTCTAAAAGGATCAAGAAAACAAAGGATCAACCCCAGCAATCTCATGCTGAAGACTCCTTAGCTCTTTCTGCAGAGCTGAAGGAACGTTCAGTGGTACGCTCTGCCACACCTGAACAAGCCATCCCTTCCATCCAAATCTCAGCGTCTCCAAACGTTGAGATTACAGACTTGGAAACTTCCCGACCTCCCTCAGTCTCTCAAAAGACTGATGAAGTGATTCTCAGCGATTCCAATGCTGAACTCAGAACCCAACCTCCAATCTCATCCTTCGCTTCTCCCTCTACTCATTTGGTCTCTCCTCCAGTTATCGCTGGAGATGCCATCATTTCTACGGAAGCTAAAGCTGATAATCCAGAGATGATGAAGACAGGACCTGCAGAACAATCCATGGGCACTTTTGAAGATGACATGGAACTTTACTCAGGAACCCGTGATTTCAATGAATTCACCAATCCTCCTGCAGGTAAACAACAACCCATAAACACTGTGACTAAACCCCAAACTTCTGAGCTTTCCTTTGTTCACAAGTTCTTATCTGTTACAGGTCCTAACTTGGGAGACATCAACGCCTCTCTGAAGTCCGTTGAGACAAAGCTGACAGGTCTCACCACCACTCTCTCCAATAACTCTTCAGCTGTAACAAACGCTGGAGAGAATCCTCAAAAGCTGACAATGGTGGTAGAGAAGAAGGCTTCCACAGATGACTTAAAGCAAGTTGATAAGACTCTCAGCGACTTCGCAAAGGTGCTCGCTGATATCTACACAGACTACACCTCTCTCAAAAACCGAGTTTCTTCCGTGTCCAGCGAATTTACAACGCTGAAGACATCGGTTGGACATCTAGAGGGGGATATGTCTACTGTGAAGACTAACTTAGGCTCTGTAAAGACCGATGTTGGTTCGATGAAAACGATGATCGAGCAGCTGCTGAACAAAGTGAATACTCCTGATCCTGCTCCTGCACCCGTCCCTGCATCTGACAACTTCACAGCAGACGATCGCACTGAGCTGAAGAAAATCAATCCTGCTATTTCTGGCCTAGAAGACAGATTAGCAAAGATTGAAGTTCGTGTAGGTCTCTCTGGCCAAGAAGACAGAGAACCTACCAACGCTGCTGAATCTACCCATTCCTCCCCCAGTCATCATGAAAAAGAGGGGGAGAAGAGCGCTGAAAATCCTTCCAAGAGCGCTGACGACCTTTCCCATGATGAATCTATCAGGGGAGAGAAGAACGAAGACTTCACCTTCGCTGAAGAGGGTGAGAAGACTATTGAAGCTGAAGCAGCCGCTGGACCTCAGGGAGATGAACACCCTGAGGGAACCGAGAAGCTCGCCTCTGTATCTGAGGGGGAGCAACTCGAAGAAGACGCTGAAGAATCTGAAGCAGAAGATGATGAAGCCATCGACATCCCTGATAATGAACCATCTTCTTCTCCAAAGAATGATGATGATGATGATGATGATGAAGATGACGATGACTTCTTTATCGTCAAACCTGCTCCAAAGATCAAAGCTCTTAAGGGAATCTCGATAAATGAACCTTCAGGGAGCGGACAAAGACAAAGCCCTCAGCCTCTGGAGCTGAGAAAGGCAAAGGCAAAAGCGTCGCTGAAGATGACAATCTGACGATCTTGCTTGAAAAGCCGGTTTGTCAGGTACACTAAACATCTCTTACTCCATCCCTCCTCTATCATACACTATCAGTTCCTTACCCAAGCCTATACACTTGAACCAATTCTCTCTATCTGATTCTACCCAAGTTCTTACTTGAAAGATCGATGTGTTTCAGCTAGTCCTCTCCCCTGTTTGAGGATATCGCTGAAGGCTCCACAACTATACCAGCTGCCGCTGAAGAAATAATCCCAGTCTTGGATTTGATCTCTGAGACTGATGAACCTGAAGAACAGTCTCTCTCTCACAAACGCAGACCTTCCTTAGTTCCTCAAAAGCTAAGTGAAGGGGATCAGAAAAGAAGAGAGGAAATAATAAAGCGATTCGAGGATCAGCGAATCATTCTGAGGCGTGATCAACTTCCTTCAGTTCCTCCAAAGTTCAGAATTTCCAAAGCTGAATACAAGGAATACCTCAGAGCTGAACGCCTAATCGCTAAAAGAAAGAAAGCTGAAGAAAAAGACAGAGAATACGCCATCAAGCTTACTCAATAATCTGTCAAAGACCCCAAGCTGAAACGTGTTCCCATTCAAGTCCAACGAAAGCTTTAGGAAGAAGCCCAGAAGGTCGTGGAAAAGAAAACTGAAGTTTCTCAGACCACCCTGATCTGGTGTAAAGAGAAAATACATTTCAGATATCGTCCAGCGAAGATCAACAAGGTATTCATCTCTGGAAGAACCTCTATCGGAGTACCTATTGTTGACATCAAACTTTTCAGAGAAGATGGCCAATCTGAAGACTTTCGCGCTGACACTGTAAAAAATGTATGGTCTCTCTGAATGGCTGGAGATGAGGTTAGCTATCCAAACGTCACATTCTAAGTACAAGGATCATTTCGAAAAGCTGATAAACAGACAGATCGATTTGATATCTTCTTGTGTGGACATTCCTCCTCTTCCTGATCTTAAGCTGAAAAGAAAAAGGGCCTTTTTAAAGAAGAAACGTCAAGATTCAAACTCGGGTCCTGTCATACGAAATGAAACTGGAATTGGTTTCTCTCGCGCTGAAGTCCTTGGTCCTGACCCTGATCTATCTGCCCTTGACATTTCTTTGCCACCATGTGAACTTTTCGTCCCTGGTAAAGTCATCAGTGATCCTTATGGAATATTCTTTCTCGACTACGACGGACGTAAATGTTTTCAACGGATCGCTGAGCTTCCAATCACTCCAATCGAACAGCTCGGAGATCTCATCTACTGGTGTGACTTCAGAAAAGACATTCAGGCACGACACCTAAAACCCTTGATCTTTGAAGAAGCGCTGAACAAAAGAAAGCGAGGTGTAACGGTTCCTGACTGGATGATCCCCACTGAAAAGACCCTTGATGAACTTCTCATTAAGGAAGAACCTCTGTAAGCTGATAGGATCGCCTCTTTCATCTATTTTATCAGTTATCCTTTTGTACTTGTAATTTATTTCGCTCGTACTTGTAATCTTTCCATTTCTCTTTGTAATCTGATTCAAAGTTTTAAAGAAAGATTTCAGCGAATGTACTTTACTCCATCAGTACTAAAAAGATCACAGAAAATAGTAAAAGGGACAAATATTTTATGAGTTCTTTTTATCCTTATGTTTTTGTTAGATCTGAAGTTTTGTCAATAAACCAAGTGTTGGAGATCTGATAAGAGGACTCAGATGTTCTGAGTAGAGGAGTCAGAGATATGAGAGAAAGAGTCAGAAGATCTGAGAAGCTTTATCAGAAGAATGTTCAGAAGTTCTGAACTACCTGTTCAGAACTTATGACAAGATACTTTACTTAGTATTTTATAAACTAATTAGGACACGTGTTATGTTCTTATTAGTCTTTCTTATTTGTACTGTAGCTTTAAGATGTTTGTTGCAGTATAAATAGTAGTTAGCTCTATGTTGCTAACTGATTGATTTTTCCCGTATAACTTTGTATTCATTCTCTGTAATCTTTGAGATTCTCTCTCTCATAGATCTGTATTTCTGTTCATCATTGAATACAATTGGGCTTGATCATACAACTTCTCAATTACTGCTTTCTATATTGATTGTGAGATTAGATCCTGTTCTTTCAATTGGTATCAGAGCCAATCAACAAACAAATTCTTTCAAGATTGTTATCGCGAAGATTAATTGATAAATTTCTTGAAGATTTCTTGATTCATTCAATATTCGATTCCGCTGCTAGGGCTAATTCTTGAATTCTTGTCAATTCTTGAATTACCTGTTACATTTCGATCAAGAAACTAGAATTTGTCTTTCTGTTGAATTTTCTCACAATCATGTCTTCTAAAGAATATCTAGCCATGGGATCTGAAACCAAACCGCCTGTTCTTATACCAGAAGAGTATCAGCAATGGAAAATCCGAATGATCCAATTCCTAGACAACATTGATGAAAACCTTATGATTTCTATTCAAGAAGGCCCAATTGAAGTGTACATCGATGTTGCTGCAACCCCTACTACAGAGACAACTCCAGAAATTCCAGCGACCAGGGTGAAAAAGAGTTATTCCCAATACACAGCTGAACAGAAGAATAGGCATGCTATTGACAAAAGAGCAATTACTTTGATGACTTTGGCTGTCCCAAATGAGGTTCTTAACAGGATTGACAGTGGATCATCAGCTAAAGAAATGTGGGACGAACTGGAAAGGCAAATGTTGGGAACTGTGAGATCTATTCAGGCAAAGTTAAATCAAAGCATAAATGCTTATGAAAGGTTCAAAGCAAAAGAGTCAGAAAGTTTGACACAGACATACAGTAAATTTTGCACTATTCTAAATGACTTGAGAAGAAATGGACTGAAGAAAACAAAGTCAGAAATAAATTACAAATTTCTGAACAGTCTAAATTCAGAATGGTCATCATTTGCCATAAGTCTGCAAATGAACAAGGATATGTGTGAAGAAGACTTAAATGATCTATTTTGTATTCTTAATCAACATGAAGACTCTGTCAAGTTAGTTGTGGAAGAGAAGAAAAATGTTGCTGATCAGTTAGCGTTCTTATCAAAGTCCAAAGCAATCAAAGCACCCAAAAAGACTGCATATCTATCAGAGATACCTAATCTGGAAGAATCTGACAAGGAAGAAGGATCAGAAGATGATGAAGATATCAAGATAATGGCTGAGAAACTAGCTTTGTTGACGAATACTTTCAATAAAAGGTATGGGAAGGGTAGATTTCAAGGAAATTATAAGAGAGTTGGGAGTTCAGACTATAAGAAGAAAGAAGACAGAGAAGAAAATAAGTTTGAAAATCGAGTAGAGAGAAGTGAAGAAAACAATGAAGAGAAGGATGAAAGAAAAGAAAAGAATCTATGTTTCAAATGTGGAAAATCTGGCCACTATGCTAAGGATTGCAGAGTTAAAATTGTGAAAGACTATGAGTACTACACCAAGAAGGCTCAGCTTGCAAAGAAGAGAGATGATAAAATTGCTTTGTTGGCTGAACAGGAGAATTGGTTGTACTATACTTCTGATGAAGATGATCACATCAACTTTCCACAGATGCAGAGCTATATGGCCAAAATGAGGAATGAGGATGATTCTGATTTTGAAGATGCTGATTCTGAGTCATCTGCTGAGGTACATTCTTCACTTGAATTAGAGTTAATGACACAGATTGGTGAAATGAAAACTGAATTTGCTAATCTAAGAAAACAGATAAAAGGAGAAAGAAATTTGGTTAACAAATTCAGAATTGAAAAAGAAGTAATAAAAGAACAATATGAAGAATCTGAGGCTGAGAAACAGAAAGTTAAAGATGAAAATTCTGAATTGATGAAAAGGCTTTCTGAACTAAAAGTTGAGTTTTCAAAAATAAAGGATGAAAAAGGTGATTTACAAATAAAATTTGATATGTTATTTGAAGAAAGAAAGAATTTATACACTAAAATTAAAGAATTAGAAGATCTGAATTTGAAAAGGGGTCAGACTCAGCAAACACTAAATCTTTTATTAAACAACGTTAATGATACAAGATTTTACAACCCAAAGAAGGGATTGGGATTGGAAGAAAATGTCACTTTAAAAAGAGCTCCAATTAACTTGTATGAAAAACTTCAAGTTTCTAAGCCAAAAATCCCAGAAATTGTTGAAGTTTTCATAACACCTGCTAGTTCTATAACAAGTTCTGACAATTTGCAAAGACCAAACTCTAAAAAGTCAGATGAGAAAATTTATGAGTCTAAAACAGAAAAGTCAGTTGGTTCAGAAGAAAAGGTTAAGAAAGAAGTTTCTAAACCAACAGATGAAAAGCCAAGATACAATGATACTAAATTCAAGTATGATTCCTTAAATGTCAGCTACAAAAATAAACAACCAAGTTTTTCATATCATGACATTGAGAGCATATTTGACACAAGTAAAAATTCTGAAACAGTCAATCAGAAGTCTGAAACTTCTAGTCAGGATTCTGAACTTTGTAGTCAGAATTCTGAGTCTAAAGATCAGACATCTGAGTCTGTAAATCAGAACTCTGACTCAGGTAGTCAGAAGTCTGATTCAACTGGATTTTCTGAAACAAAATCAGATGAATTTTTGCAACTTGAAAAGAGATTTAATCTTGTGAGTCAAGAACTTGAGGACTTAAGGAAAGCTTATGATGAACATGAAAATGATTTCTGTGAGGTGGATATTAAACTTGTAGAAGCTTTGAAAGAAAAGAATATTTTTATTCAGAAAATAACAGAGCTTGAAAAACTGAAGACTGAGTATGATCTTTTTAAAATTAATGCTTCAAGAGAAAATGATAAATTCTTTAATGAATCAAGTACATATGAAAAAGGTGAATCATCTAATTCTTCTAACAAAAAGAACTTGAATTTTTCAGAAAAAGAAGAAAGCAAAAGGAAAGATGATCTTGCAAAGTTGAATGATCTGAAAAGGGAACTTGAGAAGCTTAGAATGAAATCTACTTCTGAACTCAAAGCTAGAAATTCTTGTAATAAGGGCAATTGTACTCTGAACAGTATAAATAAAACTGAAATGATCTATGTTTCAGATTTATTGTCACTTGCAAAGAAAAATCTTGTTTGTGTTAGATGTAAAAATGATTCATTCCAATATTCTCATAAATGTCAAGTCAAAATAACTTCTGTTTCATACATAAGAAAAGATATTCAGAAAGTTTCTGTTTCTCAAAATACAGAAAAGAAGAAAATTTATGTTCCTCAGACTCAGAAGAAAGAAAAGATAAAAGAAAAGAAAGTTGAAAATATAGCAAAACCAAAAGTTACAACTCTCAAAAAGAATTTGAACAAGCTTGTAAGCAGAAAATGTTCTGACTTCATAAAAGTTCAAGGAAAGTGGTGTTTGAAGAAAGATTTTGAGTGGAGAGTAAAAGGTACTAATGTTAAAACCAATGACAAAGCTAACAAAGATGGACCCATTCCAAAATGGGTACCTAAACCTAACTGATCCTTTTGCAGGGCTGTCATGTGTGGTTTTTAGATTCAGGAGCTTCAAGACACATGACAGGTCAGAAGTCTTTTCTATCAAACTTCACAGAAAAGGCTGGAGGAGCAGTAAACTTTGGAAATAACAGCAAAGGACAAGTCAAAGGTTATGGGGATTTAACTAAAGGGAATCTGACTATCCAAAAGGTTTTCTATGTTGAAGGATTACAGCATAATCTTTTCAGCATAAGTCAGTTTTTAGACAGTCTTTGTCAAATTAAGTTTCAAATAACAGGTTGCATGATTTTAACTGAAAATGATGTTAAAGTCTTCTGGGCCAAAAGACATATGGACTTATTTGTAGTTAATTTTTCAAAATTGAAAACATTAAATACAGTTTGTCTTTTATCAAAATCAACTGCAAATGAATGCTGGCTTTGGCACAGAAGATGTTCTCATCTGAATTTCAAAGATCTTAATAATCTTGTTGCAAAACATTTGGTTAAAGGCTTACCAAAGCTTAAATTTGAAAAAGAATCATTATGCTCAGCTTGTGAAATGGGCAAGATGAAAAAGAGTTCTCACAAATTAAAAATGGAGTCATCTTGCAAAGCACCATTAGAAATGATTCATACTGATCTTTGTGGTCCAATTTCAGTTCAATCTATGGGAGGAAAGAAATATATGCTTGTGATTGTTGATGAATTATCCAGATACACATGGGTTGAGTTCCTAAGAGCTAAGTCAGAAGCTGCTACTACATTGATAAATTTTATCAAAAGGATTCAAGTTCTCTTACAACTTCAAGTTCAGAAAATCAGAAGTGATAATGGAACAGAGTTCAGAAATGAGACTCTTCAGAATTTTTTAGAAAGTTCTGGGATTTCTCACAATTTTTCTGCTGTCAGAACTCCTCAACAAAATGGTGTTGTTGAAAGGAAGAATAGAACTCTAGTTGAAGCTGCGAGAACAATGCTGGCTTATGCAAATCTTCCTACTTTCCTATGGGCTGAAGCAATTGCAACTGCTTGTTTTACACAAAATAGAACTTTAATCAATAAGAGATTAAATAAGACTGCTTATGAACTGATAAATAAAAGAAAACCATTAATCAAATTCTTTCATGTTTTTGGCTGCAGGTGCTATGTTCTCAGAGACAGAGAAAATCTTGCCAAATTCGATAAAAAGGCAGATGAAGGATACTTTGTGGGTTATTCTTTAACTTCCAAAGCATTCAGAATCTACAATAGAAGAACCAAGAGGATGATGGAGAGCATAAATGTAACTTTTGATGAAGCCAGAATGCGGACTTCTGAACAAGACAGTTCAGAACTCATGCTGAACAAGACAAAAATGACTTCTGATACAAATTCTAATCCTATTTGTTCAGAACTCAATTTACTATTTAAGGATGCTTTTAGTGAACTAATTTCTGATTCTTATGAAGAATATGAAAACCCAAAGATGGTCAAAGAGATGAAAAATAAGACTCCATAAATAGTTCAATCAACTGTAATTTCTGACAAAGGTCCATCAGAGGAATGTCCAAATCTAATACATACAAGTGGTGAAAATTCTGAACCTTGTAATCAGAATTCTGATTCTTGTACTCAGAACTCTGAACAAGTCACTCTGAATTCTGACTTCATTAATCAGAACCCAAACTTGGATATGACATCTATTCATACATCAGAAAAAGGGGACAGTTCAGAATTACAAGCAATCATTGATGAGAATGATGCAAACAACAATTATTCAGAGATTGATGTACTTCCTAGTGCAAATAAATGGACTAAAAATCATCCTATTCATCAAGTAATAGGTGATCCTTCAGAAGGAGTAAAAACCAGATCAGCTACAGCAAATGAAGCAATGTTTGCTGGTTTCTTGAGTGTAATTGAACCAAAGAAAGCTAATGAAGCCTTAGAGGATCCAGACTGGATTTCAGCAATGCAAGAGGAATTGCTTCAATTTGAAAGAAATAAAGTCTGGAGACTCATCCCAAAGCCTGAAGGTAAATCTATTATTGGAACTAAATGGGTGTTCAGAAACAAAAAGGATGAATCAGGTGTTGTCATCAGAAACAAGGCAAGATTGGTTGCTAAGGGATACTGTCAACAAGAGGGAATTGATTATGATGAGACATTTGCACCAGTGGCAAGAATAGAGGCAATCCGAATATTTTTAGCCTATGCTGCACATAAAAACTTCAAGGTGTATCAAATGGATGTCAAATCAGCCTTTCTAAATGGCAAACTTAATGAAGAGGTGTATGTCCATCAACCTGAAGGTTTTGTTGATCCAGAATTCCCTGATCATGTTTATATTTTAGACAAAGCTTTATATGGTCTAAAACAAGCACCACGAGCCTGGTATGACACTCTTACTAAACACCTGTTAGGTTCAGGATTCAAGAAAGGTAAGATTGACACAACTTTGTTTTTAAAGAAACAGGGTAATGATTTGATTCTGATTCAGATTTATGTTGATGACATAATATTTGGTTCTACCAGTCCAGAATTATGTGATAATTTTTCAAAAATCATGTCATCTGAATTTGAAATGAGCATGATGGGTGAACTGAATTTTTTCCTTGGTCTGCAAGTCAAACAATTACCAAAAGGTATTTTTATAAATCAAGGAAAATATGTCAGAGATATTCTGAAAAAGTTCAAAATGTCTGATTGTGCTTCTATGAGAACACCTATGGCAACTAACATAAAGTTAGATGCTGATCTCAAAGGTGTTTCAGCAGATATCAAACTTTATAGAGGCATGATTGGATCATTACTTTATTTGACTGCAAGTAGACCAGATATCATGTTTTCTACCTGTTTCTGTGCTAGATTTCAATCTAACCCGAAAGAATCACATATGTTGGCTGTCAAAAGGATTTTAAGATATCTCAAAGGAACACCTGATCTAGGTTTATGGTATCCAAAAGAAACTGACTTCAAATTGACTGCTTTCACTGATGCTGATCATGCAGGAAGTAGGTTGGACAGAAAGAGTACATCTGGTGCTTGTCACTTTTTGGGAGATAAAATAGTGAGTTGGGCATCAAAGAAGCAGAATTGTGTATCCACTTCAACTGCTGAAGCAGAGTATGTTGCTGCTGCTGCTTCATGCTCTCAAACATTGTGGATGAGAACACAACTCATGGACTATGGATATCAGCTTAACAAGATTCCCATCTATTGTGACTCAGAAAGTGCAATTGCTATTACTCAGAACCCTGTTCAACATTCGAAGACTAAGCATATAGATGTGAGATATCATTTTATAAAGGACTATGTGGAAAAAGGAACTATAGAGATGCACTTTGTGCATACAAAGTATCAATTGGCTGACTTGTTCACAAAGCCTCTTGATCACAAAAGGTTTTCTTTTCTCATATGTAAAATAGGAATGCTTAATCTGCCTAATTGAAAATATTTTTTTCTTAAAAATGCTAAATTTTTCTAAGTAAAATTGTCTGAGTAGTGTACTCAGAACTCTGAGTCTTAAGATTCAGAACTTCTGAGTACTAAGATCAGAACTTCTGAGTCTTGAGTTCAGAACTTCTGAGTAGTGTATTCAGAACTTCTGAGTCTTGAGTTCAGAACTTCTGAGTCTTGAGATCAGAACCTCTGAATCTTAAGGTCAGAGATTCTGAGTCGATACTTCAACAATCTTACTTTCAAAAATTTATTTTTGAGAAATACAAATAACTTCAACTGTATGGATTATGCTTCTTCTATTATCTTTTTATCTCATCTTTATGTATCATTAATAATCAAAAGCATGCTCAAATCAAGGGGGAGCATCAAAATTCTTTTGGAAATCATTTTGTGATGCTTAAAAGATTTGTTTTCATTTCTTATCTGTTCAAACCTCTTCTGAATAATCAAAATGTTTTATATTGGTCAGAAGTTGATTTTAAAAGACATTTTGGTTACAAGGCAAAATTCTTCTGAGTCATGGAATCAGAACATCTGTGCGTGTTATTCAGATCTTTGACTTGAGTCAAAATTCTATCCACTAACACGTGTCAGCTTCATATTTGTTTGACAATGCCACGTATTTCATTTAAATCCTTTGTGGTATTTCACATGTGTTGACTCCGTTATAACATTGATTTCTCTTTTCCGTTAAACCTTTCAACTTCGCGGATTTTAAATAGGTCTTAAATTCCCTATTTCAAATTTCTTTCAAATTCCAGAGCGAAACGTGAGATACGAATCAAATCCAGAGTTCTTTGAATCTGTTTTTCTTCTTAAATCATGTCTGAAATACGAAGAAGTGGTCCAATTTCTCTACATTCTACAAAATCGATAATGGATTCATCCGATTCGGAAAATGATGAAGTACAAAATAGAGTTGCAGAGGAAGGGGCAATAAGAAATGATGAAGAAGATGAACAAATGGATGAATCTGAAGGAAATGCGGATGAGGTAAACGTTAATATTGAACATGAACAGAGTGCTGCAGGTTCTATTATGTCAGGTAGATCTATTCTAGTGGAAAGAGTTGTTCCTGAGAGTGAATGGTTGAAATTATCTGAAAATAACTGTGTTATATTGTTTGAGGAAAGTCGTTTTAAGCCTGAACACAGAATTATCATGGAGTTATTCAAACATCATCCGTACAGAAAATGGTTTACAAGAAGTAAAAATGTGCCTGTTCAGTACATACAACAATGGTGGAAATATCTTAGGTTAGAAGATAATAAGTTTGTGTCTGAAATTGGAGGAGTGACATTTGTCTTATCTATCTCTGCACTAAGAGAAATGCTGAATCTACCAGAGAAAGATGATGTACAAAGAAGAACAGATTTTGAGGATTTACCCTTAACAGAGGAATTAATAGCAGAGTTTATGAAGTTGGGATACAATGAAGGATTGAGGACTCTCAGTTTGTTCAGAAGAAACAAATTACCACCTATTTGGGCTTGCTTCTTTCATGTGGTAAATAAATGTTTGTCAGGGAAAAATAGTTCTGCTGATCAAGGTTCTAAACAAATTCTTCAGATATTTCAAGGTTTAGTGAAGAATAGGCATTATGACTATACTTTAATACTTTGGGAAGATATGAAGAATACATTTGAGAAGAATCAGAAAGCAATTCAGAAGAAAACAAAGGATGCTCCACTGACATACATTCCCTGCATAAGGTACTGGCAAATTGTTATTTGGTATGCCATGCAGGAAAACAGAACAATCTCAAGAAGAACAAATGAAGAGCATGGTCCTACATTTTATTTGGGTAAGATGACCTCAGTAACAAGACTTGAAAACTATCCTAATCATAAACTATTGCCAAAATCACTTAGGAGCTATATTCCAAGGGAGAGTGAGATTTTAAAAGCTTATTGCATCTCTATGGGAATTGAATTACCTCAAATCCCTATCCAAGAGGACCAACCTGAGAAGAGAGGTGAGGGGTCTAGTCGAATTAGAGAGGGGGAGGATGTTCAGATGGGTGAACATTCTGAGAGACTTGAGGGGGAAAATTCTGAGAGCTTGGTTAGATTTGGTGAGGAAAAACAGAATGAGAGTGATGAGGATGAGAGATTGTCAACAGAGGTTCAAACAGAAAGAGATACCTCTGAACCAGCTAATCTTGACCTGGTAACCACAAATGCTATTGGTTCACATCTCTTGCTGTCCAATATTGAAACAAACACCATGGACCTAGTGGTGGATCTTGAACAACCCATCCATACCCACTCAGAAGCATTTCAACATGCTACTGTTTCACACAAATCCGGGGAACCATCCCAAACTCATTTGGAGGGAGGTGATAAATCCCAATTTATTTTTCAACACATTGAGTCTGAATACCACAGTCCTATTCATATTGAGCCTGAAATTCTTTTCGACACTTGCACAAATCAGGAATTTCGTATTCCTGAAACAACATTCATAGACATACCTAATGTTGGGTGTCGAGGATATGATGGAAGTCCTGGTGAGGTGAACATTACAAAAGCCTCATTCAAACATGCATCTGTTGTACAAGATGACTGTGTGTTATCTACAGGCCATGAGCTCTCTGGGCACATGAAAACTGGACCATTTGTTGGTTCAGGTTCACTGTTAGAAACTTCTGAATTTGAAAAGATTCAGAAACAAAACAAGGAGATGGGGGAAAAAGTAGAAAATTTGGAGAAGAGGGTGGAGGATTTGAATGATGAAGTATCAGATTTGAAAGTTGTGTTGGAGAAAAAGTTGATTTCTGTTGAAACCAAGGTAGATGATGTAAAGAAATCCTTGGATTCTCACAAAAAGGAGATCGTGGATATAATGTCTGGTTTTCAAAAAGATATGTTAAAACAGATGCAAGGTATTCAGGAATCTATATTGAAAGCACTGAGTGTATCTTTGGCTTCTACTTCAAAGCCTCTTGATCCTGTTCCTATTGCAGAAGCTGAACCTGAAGTTGCTTTTAATCAGAACTTGAAAAGGAAGTTTGATGATAATGATCCTCATGATCATCAAAAGGGGGAGAAAAGACAAAGGTTAAGTTCTGATGATGATATTGGCATAGAAGATTTTGAGATAGCAGACATGCACTTAGCCAATACAAAAAGTTCAGAAGATCAGACACAGGAAAATTTAAAGGAGATGGTTCAGATAGTACAGCTTGATAGTTCAGATACAGAAGAAATGGAGTTGGGAAGTATTCATAGTAATGAATCAGATAAAACAGAGGAATTGAACTTGGATACTGAGATGGAAGGAAACTCAGATGAAACTGTAGCTATTGAGGAATCTGATTTGAGAATAGAAGAAATAGTGGAAAGTACAGTGGTAAACAGGTGTACAGATATTGTGGTTTATAACAGAGAAAGGACAATGGAGTCTGAATCAGAAGAAAGGAGGTTGAATGAAGAATTGATCAGAAGAATGCATAATGAAGTAGTCAGAGCTTTGAGTGTTCAGAAAATTCATAAAGGGATAAAAGTGATAAGACCCATTGATCTAATGGGAGAAGAAGACAGAACTGTGGATTATACTCAGGATTTTAAAGATGATTTTAGGTTTAACTTTTGTGATGAGTTAAATACAGAAGAAGAGTATGTGAAAGTGAAAGACTTCTTTATGCCTTCTGAATATGTATTCAGAAAACCAATTGAGATTCCAAAGATTAAATTGCAAAGACTAGAAGAACCTGTGTGTGATTTCATTCTAGAGTTAAGTGATGTGCCATTAGCCAGACAATTTCATGATGATATTTTTCCTGAGGAAATATATGATAATCTCTACTACACAGAAGGAGAGTATGAGCTTTTGGAAAGTAACATTGATGGTTTTATGGATGACAGAGCTCATATGGTCTACTCAGAAGCTTCTAACATGTTCAGAGTTCCTGACTCAAAACTGCATATTCAGAAAAGAATCGAGAAAGTTCTGATGTTTCAACAAGATGAATTCAATGGTTTAATGTTTGTTAGAATGGAAGTACTGAAAGAAAGAAATACAAAGGTTTCCATGTCTACATTTGATTTTCACAGATTGACTCTTGATGATCAGATCTTTCTAGTCAAGTTCTTTGCTAGCACTGAAGAAGCCTTGATAGAAATTGAATGCAGAAGACTTCTGGGTATTTATGTCAGAAATATATACTTGTATGACTTCCAGTTGGCTATTGAAGAAAGAAAAGAAAAGTGTAATCTGAGTTCTCCCACAAAGAAAACAGAAGTTGATTTGCATGTGAAGGGATTTGTGAATGAAGGAATGGAGACAGAAGGGTTCACATATATGGTTCACGAAAGACTTGAATTGTTCAGATTAAAAGAGTTGGTGAAGTACAGTGATGCAACTCTGAATTGGTTGTTGATTAGAATGGAAGTAAGTATGGACGCTGAAAAAGAGAGTTTAAAGAAGAGATGCATAAACTGTGTGAAGAGGAGGTTGGATCTTAGAAGAAAAATCAGAAACAGTAGTGAATGGTTGCTATCTGAGGTGAATCCCAAAAAGATTCTACATAATGATTTTGTGTTCCCTGCTGAGTATGAAGTGAATGGAATTTTGTCAGATGAAGCTGAAGAAATGCATAACACAATATCTCAGAATGTGCAGATAACTAGTTTTGATCAAGCTGAACAGTCTGAACCAAAAGAAGATGAAATATCCATTGATCTAAATGGATACTTTCTTAAATTTGATTTACCTGAGTTCTTCAAACGAAAAGAGTTGACTTCTACAGATTACACAGTTTTCTATGCTTCAAAGAGTCAAGCAAAGACAGAAATGAAAGGAAGGCCAGAAGTGTGGTAATTGAGGCCATGTTCTACATCTTAAGGTGGCACTGCTATACAGATTTTCAAATAGCTTTGTACCTACAAAAGTCATGTGTTTATCTGGCAAATCCCAACACAGATCATGAACAGAAAAGGAATTTAAAGACTGGAAGTGTTCACAAATATCCAGAGTTGGGAGTATTTTTGAAAAACAAAAGTGGAAAGATCTTCTTCAGAGCAAAGGAAACCGCAAAATACTGTTCTGGAACTTTAAGAATCATAAAGCACAATTTGGAGAAAAAGATGCTGAAAGTGAAGGAAGCAAACATGATTCAAGAAGCAATTAATCAGCAAGTTGAGATTATTCAAGAAATCATTGACAAAATTGATAAAAGGCTTAATCTGAGAAATGTGCTACTTCAGAAGATTGTTCCTGCTCTGAAAGAACTGGATGATGCAAAGTTTAAGTTTATTTGACAAAAAGGGGGAGATTGTTAGATCTGAAGTTTTGTCAATAAACCAAGTGTTGAAGATCTGATAAGAGGACTCAGATGTTCTGAGTAGAGGAGTCAGAGATATGAGAGAAAGAGTCAGAAGATCTGAGAAGCTTTATCAGAAGAATGTTCAGAAGTTCTGAACTACCTGTTCAGAACTTATGACAAGATACTTTACTTAGTATTTTATAAACTAATTAGGACACGTGTTATGTTCTTATTAGTCTTTCTTATTTGTACTGTAGCTTTAAGATGTTTGTTGCAGTATAAATAGTAGTTAGCTCTATGTTGCTAACTGATTGATTTTTCCCGTATAACTTTGTATTCATTCTCTGTAATCTTTGAGATTCTCTCTCTCATAGATCTGTATTTTTGTTCATCATTGAATACAATTGGGCTTGATCATACAACTTCTCAATTACTGCTTTCTATATTGATTGTGAGATTAGATCCTGTTCTTTCAGTTTTCATTAAAATAGCAATTTTCTTTGTTGCTATGTCATAATCAAATAGGGGGAGATTGTTGATCCAAACCCTCAGTGATTTGATAATGACCCTCTCTTATATACTTAGTGAAAATTGTAAGTAAACAATATGTATCAAAGTTTCACTATCGCTTATAAGTACTAAGATCTTACAGTACCGCTGATAGGAACTCTCGCTTTTTAAATTAAACATTCAGCGAACACTGTTCATCATTAACGCTGAGTCTGTTCAGTCATTATGATGATCGCTGATAAGTTAGTTGTTTATTTATGATCCCTGAAGACAAGTTTCACGTCAACAAAGGTTCTACGCTGAAGTCGAAGATCAAGCTCAAGAACCAGCGACAAGTCTCCTAATGAACTGATGCGGATCAGCGAAGACTCAGATTTGTCCACTCAACGTGAAGTATCAAGTACAAGACTTCAGCTATCGCTGAACTTTATCATTTGCTGAATAGTAAATGATAATCGCTGAATCAACGAAAGCTGATCATGAAGTCCTCCGTACAAAGTACTTTTGTCTTAACCTCCCTTGCACGACTCCGTACGAAATGTCAGAAAAGAACCTCCGACTGTCTGAAATCGTACAACCATTCTGATACTACATTGTTCATCCATGCGGCTACTAAGGTTGTCAACCAAGGTCAATGACATGCAACCAACCAGCTGATGACACGTGTAAAGTGTATATTGACTTGCATTAAATGCATGCAGTATATAAAGAGATGAACCCACTTCATTTGAAGTAACTTGCTAACTCTGGACAAGTTCAATCTCTTATCTCAAGATAGGTTATTATTAGTAATTTCCTTATCTCTCTTAGTGCAAGAAACCTTAGTGTTCCAACTTGTTTAGATTTAGGTTTATCCTTAATCTTGTTTCCGCAACAAGCTGTAAATTGTTAATGATTTATCAATAAACAATTTAGAAAAGTAAATTATGTGTGTTTGTATTCAACCCCCCCTTTCTTCAAACTTGTATAGGCCTTCGGGACCAACAGTTTGTAAAAGTAGTGAAAATAGTCTAAGTACAGAAGTCACCCACAGAGGCTCTACAGAAGAACCCAAGAATATCGAAGGCAAGAATCAGCAGAAGACTGCTCGCAGAGGACCGAGCAGCAGAACCTCTGTCACTCTTGACAGAGCCTCTACGGTTTATACTGAGGACTTAGAAGATTTACAAATATCTTTCTACTATTCCAGAATCCATTCATCCACTTGTTCTAGGCGTGCCCTGACATCAACTACACGTGTCAAACTCTGATAGGGCTCTGTCAGAATTGGAACATGCGCATTAAATGAACATCGTACCTGCTACTGTTCATACGATCTTGTCTACTATAGATCAGTCCTTATTGTCTAAAGTATGTCCCCTTTGTAGTAGTATAAATAGAAGACTCATGTTGAGTTCTTCTATTAACAAGAAAAAGAATTAGAACTAAGCTACGCACAAACACACACACCAGCAGAATTCTTGTTATGTTCTTGGTGTTCTTGATAAAGATCAACCTGGTAAGACAGTACGAAAGCTTCATTTGTGGTTAGAATGAATCTCTCTCTGAAGTACACCAACGTTTTAACTGCTTAATAATAGATCTGAAAACTGTTGGTAAGGAATATTCTAACTTTGAAGTACTGAAAAAGTTCTTAGAATGTTTACCTGAAAGCTGGGACAGTTATTCAATGTGTCTCAAGCTGTCAAAAGATCTTAGATCCATGACTCTTTCTACCTTATATGGCACGATGCTGAATCATGAGCAATCGAGTCATTTTAAGAAGAATCTTGTAAAAGATTCCAAAAGCACCCGTGTTGCTTTATTCTCAGAGTTACCTTCCACTCAGCGATCTACGATCACTGTCACTGAGCTGGAAACTAACTCTGAACGTTAATCAGATTCTGACACTTCAGATGATGATGAAACTCTGGCATTCCTGGCTAATAAGTTCAGGAGATTTGCTAGAAAGAGTAATTTCATGAAGAACAAACCTCTTGCTATTACTGACAAGCCAAGAGCATCAACCCATGTTGATAAGGCTACTGCTACTTGCTATAACTGTGAAAAGATAGGACATTTTGCTAGCGAGTGCAGGTCAAAGAAAGTCTCTAGACCCTCAGCTTTTCCCAAGAAAAAAATTATTCCTAGGACTAGAGATGAAAAATACAAAAAGATGAAAGAAAGGTATTCAAATCTGAAAACCTTTAAGAAGAAAGGCAAAGGCCTTATGGCTGACTATGATTGGGCTGCCTCTGACGAAGAAGAATCATCTGACTCTGAAGATGATGATGAAGCCAATCTATGTCTCATGGCCAAACTTGAAGATGAGGAAGAAAATTCTGACATTCTCTCTACTTCAACCTCTGCTACTAAGGTATCACCTTCCTTCTTTACCAATATTTTAAATATTGATGAAGCTGATAGTGTTCGAAAGATCGATCTCTTGACTAGAAGTTTATATGAAGCCATGAATGGCAAAACTGTAGTTGAAAATCAAAACCTTGATCTCCCTGAACAGCTTAAAAACTGTCACCTTCAAATAGAAAATCTTTCTAAAATTGATGAAGATTTTAAAGATCAAGTTCACTTAAATCAGCTAGTCAAAATCGAGCGCGAAGAAGCTATCGCTGCATTAAAAGCTAAAAAAGCTACCGTTGATGGATGGTTTAATTCCTCAACAAAGATCACTGAGATAATTAAGTCTCAGATTCCCCTGAGTGATAAGCGTGTTCTTGGTTACAAAGCTGATACTCTAGAACCAACCACTGACCGTTCCATGCTTAAGTTTGGAATGTTCGTATCCTCTATCCCTGACACTTTCTCTTCTCAGGTTCCTCTTCTAAACCGCCTATCCCTGAGGAAATCTCTACCTTAACTTCTAAAGGTAAAGAAAAAGTTGTTTATCCAAAAGCTACCTCAGTCTTTAAAAATAAAGGTAAAGGAATTGCTTTTAACCAAAATCCTCAGAAGGGTACCGTTGTACCAAAGCTGAATGCTTCTAAAGCTTCAGTGACTTATCCCTCTGGTTCAAAGAATAAGATCCCTGGATTTATTCAGCGTGGATCTATTCAGCGATCTACTCCTAGAATCAAAGTGGATACTATTGGTAAGAAATCCGAAGAATTGAATGTTCCTCCTGTTTAAAATACCAAAAGTTTACATGGTACTCCTTCTAATTCAAAAATCAAAAGCTCAGCATGTAAATGGTCCTAGAACTACTTTTAGTTATAGGAAATGTTATCATTGTGGACTTACCAATCATAATGCTAGTAAGTGCCCCACAGCCACCCAAGCTGAAAAGATAGATATGGTGAAGATCATTGCCCCCAAGGCAAAGAAGACCACTGAGGTTAAGAAATTAACCAAAGTGAAGACTGACAAAGCTGAATCTTCAATGCGAAGACTGCTGAACCTTCCACTTCCTCTTCTACCCCCACTGACAAGTGTGTACACATGGTTAAGTGGGTACCCAAGAAAAACTAATCTTCCTTTGTAATGCAGGTTAAGAAGGGTATCTGGTATCTCGATAGCAGATGCTCTAGACACATGACTGGTAAGAAGAACCTGCTAACTGAGTACAAAGAAGAGAAGGGTCCCTCTGTAAGTTTTGGTGGAAATAGAAAAGGACATACCCGAGGGTTTGGTGTACTCTCTAATGGTACAACAACCTTCAGAAGAGTCGCATATGTTGAAGGGCTGAAGTATAATCTTCTAAGCAGAGTAATCTTTACTAAGGAATCCTGCTTTGTCGCTGACAAAAAGGAGAAGATAGCTCTCAGTGGTTATCGTTTGGAAAATGTTTATGTAATAAACATGGACTCAACAACCACTGAGAACTCCTGTTTCTTCTCAAAAGCCTCATCTGATGTCAACTGGTTATGGCATAAGAGACTCTCTCATCTAAACTTCAAGACACTGAACACTCTTTCTTCTAAAGAGTTAGTCACTGGTATACCTCAACACTCATACGCCAAAGATTCCTTATGTTCAGCGTGTGAGAAAGGGAAGCAGACCAAAGCAAGCTTTAAGTCAAAGCAAGTTTCCTCAGTGTCATCTCCTCTACATCTTCTCCATATGGATTTGTTTGGCCCTGTTAACAAACAATCCATCGCTGGAAAGAAATATACGCTGGTCATAGTTGATGAATTCTCTCGCTATACATGGGTAATGTTTCTCCGTTCTAAGAGTGACACCCCTGAAGAACTCATCACCTTTGTCAGGAAAATGGAAGTCCTGAATAACTTAACCGTTCGCTCAATAAGGAGTGATCATGGGACTGAATTTAAAAATAGTTCTCTTGATTCCTTCTTTGAGAGTAAGGGTATTTCTCACAACTTTTCTTCAGTGAGAATACCGCAACAAAATGGAGTCGCTAAAAGAAGAAATAGAACTATTATTGAAGTTGAACGTTCAACGCTCAACGATTCTCACCTACCTACTCAATTTTGGGCAGAAGCTGTCAACACTGCTTGTTTTACGCAAAACAGGTCGCTGATAGTCAAAAGATTTAATAAAACATCCTATGAACTTTTTCATGGGAGAAAGCCTTCAATTAGCTTTCTTCACATCTTTGGATGTCAGTGTTTCATACTGAACAACAGAGATGCCCTTGGAAAGTTTGATCCTAAGGCTGATGATGGAATCTTTCTTGGATACTCCTCAGTCTCCAAAGCCTTCAGAGTCTTCAATCGAAGAAGACAAACTGTTGAAGAAACTATTCACGTCACTTTTGACGAATCCTGTTCAGCGAAATCTCGACCTTCTACTGATACTGAAGAACTGAATCAATGGATGTTTTCTCATCTTGGTGATTCAGAAGATATTCCCACTCCTCATACTCATACCGTTGAAGACGATGGTCCTACTATCATCCCAAACATGCAGAATAGTGAAGCTGAAACTTCATGGGTCTCGGCTATTCCTTTTAACACTATGCCTGCTTCTGAACCAAATGTCTCAGACATTCCATCTACTTCTCAGCAATCAGTGAATGAGATGACATCTGCACCTACTCCTCTCTTGTCTGATATTCCAGAAGTTGCTGAAGCCTCATCTTCAGCTCCTCCAGTTCAATTTGAGTCAGCGATTCATGCTCCGACTCAACGATAGACTGTCAATCAACTTATTGATCAAATTCTTGGTGATCCAAACGCTGGTGTTCAGACTCGACAAAATGCAGGTAATATTTGTTTATTTGTTAACTTTATTTCTCTGATTGAACCAAAGAAAATAGATGATGCCCTCAAAGATCCAAACTGGGTCAGCGCCATGCAAGAAGAGTTGACTGAATTCAAAAGAAACAAAGCTTGGAATCTTGTTCGAAGACCAACTGACAAGACAATGATAGGCACTAAATGGGTCTATCGAAACAAGTTGGACGAACATGGATCTGTAACCCGCAACAAGGCTCGACTTGTTGCTCAGGGATACAGACAAGAGGAAGGTATAGACTACGACGAACCATTTGCTCCAGTAGCAAGAATAGAATCTATTCGTCTATTCTTAGCCTACGCTGTACACAAAGACTTCAAAGTATATCAAATGGATGAAAAGTCAGCATTTCTAAATGGAAAGCTGAATGAAGAAGTCTATGTGGAACAACCTCCAGGATTCTCAGATCCTAAGCGTCCAGGTTATGTTTATAAACTGCATAAGGCACTTTATGGCTTAAATCAAGCTCCACGTGCATGGTATGACACTCTATCCTCTTATCTCCTAATTGAAAATTTTGAGCGAGGTAAAATCGACAAAACTCTATTTTTTAGAATAGTGAAAGGTCATATCATTCTTATTCAGATATATGTTGATGACATTATATTTGGTTCTACTAACCCTGACCTTTGTACTCGTTTCGCTGATAGAATGAAAGAAGAGTATAAAATGAGTATGATGGGTGAGCTAACATATTTCCTTGGTCTTCAGATAAAACATAATGAAAAAGGAACTTTCATTAATAAGGGAAAGTATGTTGAAGATATGCTGAAGAAATTCGATTTAATACAGAGTTCAGCTATGAAAACCCCTATGGCACCACCGCTGACACTAAACAAGGATTCAAATGGAATACCTGTTAATGTCACGCTGTACCGTGGGATGATCGGCTCTCTCTTGTATCTTACAGCTAGCCGACCTGACATTATGTACGCAACCTGTTTGTGTGCACGATATCAAGCTGAACCTAAGGAATCTCATATGATCGCTGTAAAGCGAATCTTTCGTTACCTTAAGGGTACTATAAACCTAGGTCTTTGGTATTCCAAAGATTCAGGGTTTGATCTAATCTCCTATTCAGATAGTGATTTTGCAGGTTGCAAATTGGATAGGAAAAGTACCACAGGAGGCTGTCAGCTCCTGGGTGGAAAGCTGGTGAGTTGGACAAGTAAAAAGCAAAACTCAGTGTCCATCTCAACTGCTGAAGCTGAGTATGTAGCCGTTGGAAGTTGTTGTTCTCAGGTCTTATGGATGAGAAATCAACTACTAGACTATGACCTTCAGCTCTCGAAAATTCCAATCTATTGCGACAGCACAAGTGCCATCGCTATAGCCAACAACCCAGTGCTACACTCAAAGACCAAACATATCTAAATCAGGTATCATTTTATCAGAGATCATGTGATGAATGGTGATATAGAACTTCATTTATCCCAACTGACTATCAATTAGCTGATCTGTTCACCAAACCTCTTGATGAGACAAGATTCAACTTTCTCATCAGCGAGCTTGGAATGCTGAACTTTGAAGAATAAAATCTTCAGTGGTTCACATTTGATCAGCGATCGGATAAAACCAACTTATATAACCCATTCTATCATATTCTCTCTGGACAAAGTTGATTCGCTGATATCAAGGTATGTTCTCTCTTTACTCGCTGACATTCGCATGTAAATGCAAGATTTCAAAACAAATCACATCGCTGAATATCTCTTGTACGATACTTTGAAATTTCTAAAACTAACACTGATATTTCTATTCAATGCCTCATGTTTTTCAAAATAGTCCCTGAGCTTTCAAAACCTCACAAACATCCTAAAATATGAAAGGACGTTTGTGACATCATCACAACGGATAAACCCTGGCACGTTCTTTTTCTGACACACGTTTGCACGTTTCGTTTACCAGCCAATCAAATGCAAACACGTGTCCGTGTCATGATGAAAAACTTTCCCTCTCTAGTTTTTCTCTCTCTCTAATCTCACTATATAAACTATTTCGAGTTTATATTTTTCCTTTACGCGAACTTCTTCTCCAAGAAAGAAAAGATTTACTGTTGCTTATTGAACTCAAGTTTTTCCAGAAAACTATTCATCTTCTTCTTCGACAACCAGGTTAATATTCTCATTATTTACCTGTTTTAACTTGTTTCTGATCTTCTTTTTGCTTTTAACAGATCAAACAAAAGAAACCTTTCTAAAATGAAATCATTTCTTTCATGGTTTTATGAACACAACATTTTCATGGTTGTTCTTCAAGTTTAAAACTCAAAATCTTAAACTTGTTCCTCATTCGTTTTTCCAGAATCCTTATCTAAAGGAAAATGGAAAACAAGACTTTTACTGGGTTTGCATTTCTTTTTCAAAACAAGAAAACCGTAATCTTCATTTAGACATTTCTGTCTGAATGAAATGGACAAAATTCGAAAACATCTTATTGGAAAATCTTTCCACAATAAGACTGTATTTTTTCTCTATGATTCATGGTTGATATGATAAACGGAAATGGCATCTTCTACTGCTGCTCCTACCGCTGAGAAATCTCCTGCTACGGAGAAACTGAATCTTCCCAAGGCTCCTCAGGTCAAGTTCATGCTTGAGAAAGTAGACTTCTCAAAATCCAACAATCTCTATGCGCTTTTCGCTTTTCCTCCGAAGAAGCAAGTCACACATCTGAATGAAGCTGTGCATTTTCTCCAAACCTGCTGCCTATTCAAAGCCTTAACCTTCGTACCCTATGCCCATAAATTTCTTCTATCTCAGTTCTGGTATACCGCTAGACACACTCAGGTTCCTTCATCCAAGGACCCTAAGAAACTATTTGATGTCATTCTCTGTGACACCAAATTTGGCACAACCAAAATCAACCCTGCCATTATAAGGAAAGCACTCAGCCTACCCACTGCCACCAAAGAAAAACCCTTCGTTCCTCTGCCTAACCACAAAAACCATGCTGATAGGGAAGCCATCACTGCATTCTTTGATGTAATGTGTTACTCATGGGACACAGGGAGGGACAAGGAGACTGAGAAGAAACTGACCCTCATCAAGAAGCCCAAAATGCCAAGCGAGATGAACTTCATCTTCGCACACCTGATAAGCTGCATGACAGCGAAGAGTGGCTCCTCTGATCAAGCTGCTCAACCTCAGCAAGCAATGGGCTATGCACTGCTGAAAGGTCTCCATGTTGACTGGGCCTCAATCATCTATGACGATCTTGCGTTCATAGTAGATATGGATGATAGACCTTCATGGGCTCCTTATCCTAGATTAATCAGCGCCATCTTTCAACTTGGACTTGGGGACAAATACCCAAAAGAGGGTGATCTGAGACTCTCTCAGGTGCTCGACTTCAAGCAGCTGGCAAACGAGGTACGTCTTACTACTCTTTTATCTATTCTTAATCCTCCTTCTTCTACTTCTGCCACTCATTCAGTGGAAATCCCCACCGCTGATACCCAAGCTGCACCCACCACTCCTTCTCGAAAAAGGAAACAATCTACTTGCCAACTTAGTTCCAAAAGAATCAAGAAAACCAAGGAGCAACCCCCCAGCATTCACATGCTGAAGACTCCACGGCTCATCTTGAAGAGTTGATGGATAGTTCAGTGGTACGCTTTGCCACAGCTGAACAAGCCACCCCTTCCATCCCAGCTTCAACGTCTCTAAACGCTGAAGTTATAAACATGAAACTGAACCCACCTCCTTCAGCCTCTCTAGAGACTAAAGTGATTTTAAGCGAATCCAACTCTGAACCCCGCACCCAACCCACTTTCTCAACCATCATTCCTCCCACCACTCCTTTGGTCACTCAATCTCTTCCTCTATTCTCCTCAACAAACATCTTCCTTTGCGACACTACTGCTGAACATCTTCAGAGGATGATAGAACAAAACACAGGACCTGCAGGTACTTCCAGTCGTCAAGGAACTATTGAAGACGACTATGAAACTTTCTCAGGGTTACGAGGCTTCGAAAACTTCACCAACCCGCCTGCAGGTATACACATTATCCCAAACACTTTTCTCTCTCAACCCCAAACTTCTGAGATTTCCTCTGTTCATAAGTTAATAACTGTTTCAGGTCCTAATTTGGGGGATATCAACACCTCCCTGAAGGCCTTGGAAACAAAGATGGAATCATACAACACCATTCTCTCCACCAACTCTTCAGCGGTCACAGACGCTGGAGAGAACCTCAAGAAGCTGATCGAGGTTGTTGACACGAAAGCCTCCAAAGGTGATATGGAGAAGGTGGATGGCAACATTGCAACTTTTGCTACCACCCTCACTGAAACTTCCTCAAGCGTCAACAATCTCAACCTCACCAACACCACCCTCGCAACAAACTTCACCACTATGTCAAATGAAGTCACATCATTGAAGACAGAGGTTCAGCAGATACTCAATCGCCTGGATGCTCCAAAGTCTCACTTTACTCAGGCCGATAGAGAAGATTTTTAGAAACTCGCCCCATCTATATTTGGCCTCGACGACAGATTAGCAGCGGTTGAACTTTGTATGGGACTCACTGGACAAGAAGACAGTGATCCTCGTACTACTGATGCTGTTGGTGTTGCTGATATTCCTCCTGCCCCCCCTCCTCATAATGTGGAAGAGGGGGAGAAGAGAGGTGAAGACCTTCCCCATAATGATGAGGGGGAAAAGAAAAATGAAACTGCTGCTTCTACTTCAAAACCTCAGGGAGTTGAAAACCCTGAGGGAACCGAGAAACCCCCCTCTGTATCTAAGGGGGAGCAACTCAAAGAGCAACACAAAGAAGTCGTTGCTTATGAGGTCGAGTCTGAAGAATAAGAAGAAACTGAAGACGAAGAACCCATCGATATTGATGATGAAGAGCCATCATTATCCCCTAAAGATGATGATGATGATGATGATGATGACGACTTCTTCGTTGAGCCCAAGAAGGCCCCTGAGAAAGCGATTTCGATAAACGAACCATCAGGGGAGAAGACGAAGCCTGCAGCATCTGAAGCTGATCAAGGAAAAAACAAAGGCCTCGCTGCAGAAGGCAATCTGGCTATCCTTCAGATTAAGCCAGCTTGTCAGGCACAATATCTTCTATTCCCTTATACTGCATCCCTCCTCTATCCCTTCTGAATATCAATCATCCTCTCCATAAAACCTCTATACACTTAACCCTATTCTTTTCTCTTTCTTCCCAACTTTTCTTACTTAAACGATCGCTGTGTTTCAACTAGTCCTCTCCCCTGTTTGAGGATCCCGCTGAAGCTCCTACAACAATACCAACAACAATAATTCCAGCTCCTATCGCTGAAGAAATAATCTCAGTCTTGGATTTAACCACTGAGACTGATGAACCTGAAGACCATCTGCTCTCTCACAAAAACAGACCTTCCTTTGCTCCTCAAAAGCCAAGTGAAGAGGATCAAGAAAAGAGAGATGCAATGATCAAACAGCTTGAAGATCAGCGAATCATTCTTCCTCGCTCCAAAATCCCTGTTCCGACAAAGTTCAGGATATCAAGGAAAGAATACGAGGATCATTTAAGAGCTGAACTATTACTCGCCGAAAAGAAGGAAGCTGAAGAAAAAGATAAGGCTCTCGCCATCCAGCTTGTCCAACAATCGGTGAAAGACCCCGCACTGAAAAGAACTCCCATTGATGTCCAACGTCAGATATGGGATGATGCCTAAAGGATCGTTGAAGAAAAGACTAAGGTATCTGATTCGACTTAGGAACGGTGTAAAGAAATGCTGAACTATCGATCTCGACCATCCAAAATCATCAAGGTAAATATCAGAGGAAAAACGTTTCTAGACGTTCCTGTTTTTGAAGTTGACGTATTTAGAGAAGACAAAACCAAGCAAACCTTCTACGCTAATTCATTAGAGAAGTTTGGTTTCTCTGAATGGTTGGAAGTGAAATTAGCCATTCAGCGATCTCGCTCAAAGTTCAAGAGCCATGTCGAGAAAATTTTAAATTCTCAGATCGACTTGGTTTCTTCTGCTGTGGATATTCCTCATTCCACTCTTCTTCCACCTCAATAAAGAAGGACCACTGCAAAGAAAAAGAAAACCTCAGACTCAGGTCCTCCTATACGGAATGAAACAGGTATAGGTTTCTCACCCTGACCTCTCAGTACTTGACACCTCCCTGCCTCCTGGTGAAACTTTCATCCCTGGAAAAGTCTTAAGTGAACCCTATGGCATCTTTTTTCTAGATTGCTATGGACGACAACACTTTCAACGCATATCTGAGCTTTCAATCACTCCCATCGAACAGCACAGAGACCTAATATACTGGTGTGAAGTCAGACGCGACATTCAGGCACATCATCTCAAGCCCCTGATCTTTGAAGAAGCAAAGAACAAAAAGGATCAAGGTGTAACGGTCCCTGACTGGATGATTCCCACATCAAAGACCCTCGATGAACTTCTCATCAAGGAAGAACCTTTTGACGGATAGGATCGCCTTGTAATTCTTTCTATCTTTATCTGTCTACATCATTTGTACTTGTGATTTTTCCACTTCCCACTGTAACCATTACGAAGTTTAAAGAAAAATTTCAGCGAATGTACTTTACTCCATCAGTACTGAAAAGATCCCAGAAAACAGTAAAAGGGACAAATATTTTATGAGTTCTTTTTATCCTTATGTTTATCCCAACAATTTTCTCTGTTGCTATGTCATAATCAAATAGGAGGAGATTATTGATCCAAACCCTCAGTGATTTGATAATGACCCTCTCTTAAACACTTAGTGAAAATTGTAAGTAAAACAATATGTATTAGAGTTTCACTATCGCTGATAAGTACTAAGACTGTTTCAGTACCGCTGATAGTAACTCTTGCTCTTTAAAGATAAATAGTCAGCGAACTCTGTTCATCAAATAGTTCTGAGCCTGTTCAGTCTATGAGATGATCGCTGGTAAGTTAGTTGTTTACTGATGATCCCTGAAGACAAGTTTCACGTCAATATATGTTCTACGCTGAAGTCGAAGATCAAGCTCAAGAACCAGCGACAAGTCTACTAATGAACTGATGCGGATATCAGTGAAGCCAAGATTTGTCCACTCAACGTGAAGTATCAAGTAGAAGACTTCAGCAATCGCTGAACTTTATCATTCGCTGATAAATAACTGTTTCAACGAAAGCTGATCATGAAGTCTCCTTACAAAGTACTATTGTCTTACCTCCCTTGCACGTCTCCGTACGAACTATCAGAACGGACATCCTTTTTGTCTATGATCGTACAACAAACTCTGATTCTACACTGTGCACCATGCGGCTACTAAGGTTGTCTACAAAGGTCAATGACATGCAACCACTCAGCTGTTGCCACGTGTAAAGCAATACTGCCATGCATTAAATGCATGCAGTATATAAGAAGAACCCTACTTCAGAAATGAAGTGCGCTCAGCCATCTTCTTATTCCTCTTTCTATCTGTGTGTTAGGTTATTATTCGTAATTTCCTTATCTCCTTCTAGTGCAAGAAACTTAGTGTTCTTAACTTGTTTAGATTAGGTTAATCCTTAATCTTGTTCCGCAATAAGTTGTAAATTGTCTTGATTTATCATCAAACAATTTAGAAAAGTAAAAATCGTGTGTTTGTATTCAACCCCCCCTTCTACAAACTTGTATAACCCTTCAGGACCAACAACATATCATATACATTCTCTTCCACACAATATCACGAATCTTTGTGATTCCCCATGCATATCTACGTGATATTGCCAGAACAGTTTGAGAAGTTTAATTTTTATAATTTCACTTCTATGATAACTAGAAGTCCTATCAGAGCTTCATATTTGTCAACTCTGGACATAGGCCACACAATTATTTTAATTGTTGTGATAACAGTTGCTATGTGCTTTTGTGTTAGATGATTACCCCTAGTTACTTATTCTTTAATGCAGATTCTCATGACCCGAATGTGTTCGCTACTCTTCATCTCCTAGTTATTTATCTACCATCGGTTATTACACAAACTGGTAATACAAGCTTCCGCACATCAAATCGTTCTCTGATTGTTTTAGTTTAATCTTTGGGAGACAACCGAGATCAAAATAGGAAGCAACAGTCAAGGGGGAGTATGCAACGATCAAGGGGGAGTTAAAGAAGGAATTGAAGCAAATGACTTTGTGGAAGATCGAGCTATTTTTAATCTTGGATACAAAGGGGGAGATTGTTGACTTTATTTTTATGTTGTATTCAGGATTACTTGCTTAAATTATAAAAGCCCAAATTGTATTTGCCTAAATTGTAAAAGCCCAAATTGTATTGATGGGCTTTAGTGGCTAATGGGCTAAGGCCTTAAAACCTAAGTATTTAATGTGTAACTTGTGAGAGTTTTAGGTTAAGCCTCCTAGCCTCTCTTTTACATTCATACGTTTACTGAGAGAGAGAGAAAGCTTCAAGAGAGAGTTGTTCTTAATTCCTATATTGTAAACTCTTCTCTTTATCAGTCAATACAAAGATTATTGCTATTATTATTGTTACTTGTTGTATCTGGGATCCTACATATACAGATAGGAAATGCACAGGAAAATATTGAAAAAGTATGCTGACAGAGCTCTAAGATGATCATCAAAGAATCTGGTAACGTATCCTACCTAACTGTTTTGACATAGCTCTAGTATGAACATCAGAGGCTCTGTTGAGTTCTGAACAGAGTTAGGAGGACATGTTCAACATGCCCATCTTGCTGATTAAGAAGTTGAATCTCCTTTCATCAAGGGCTTTTGTAAACAAATCAGCAAGTTGGAAGTCGGTTGAAACAAAGTACATTTCAATCGTCCCTTTTTCAACATGATCTTTTATAAAATGGTACCTTATGTCGATATGCTTTGTCTTCCAGTGCTGGACTGGATTAGCTGTAATTGCTATTGCACTCTTGGAGTCACACAGAATTGGGATCTTGCTGTATTCCGTGCAATAATCTTTGAGTTGTGTTTTCATCCAGATTACTTGTGAGCAACAACTAGCAGCAACAACATACTCTGCTTCTGTTGTATAAGTTGATACGCAGTTCTGTTTCTTAGATGTCCAACTCACCAGTTTGTCTCCAAGCAATTGGCAGCTACCAGAAGTACTCTTTCTGTCATTCCTGCATCCTCCATAATCTGAATCTGTGTATGCTACAAGCTCGAAACCAGAATTAAGAGGATACCAGAGACCCAAAAATTGAGTCCCTTTGAGATATTTAAATATGCGTTTGTGTAACAACCCGATTCCCAATATACAAATAACATATATTTCATAACATAATTTCACCACAAAATACGTCATATTTCATTTACGGTCCCTTAGCTTAACAAGATAGGTCTTTCAGTACAAACTTTAACTTTTATAACAAAGTACAAAATGTCATAACAACATAACATATACAAAACACATCTCGAATCTTCATAATCATGCATCTTCCAAAAAGCTAAACATGATATATCCTATCACTGTCCCTTATTTGCTCCTTGACCTGGAATACATATTTTAAAAAAAATGAGGGTTAGACCTTGAGGTCTAGTGAGAAATCCCCGTTAGTTAAAGAAAACATCTGCACAACATCATACACATAATTCACATAAGAATACCAACTATGACTCATGCATCATGTATCTTTTCATCTCTTTCTCTTTCTCTTTCTCTTAGCCATATTAATTGGTAGCAAGCCAATTAATCAATATACACCGCTGTACTAAATACAGCCAACACCACTGTCCCTCTGTACAGCCAACTTTCACCGGTCCTAAGCCCGGCAAACTAGCACCCATGCAATGTAATACTCATATAAACACCATATGCATAATATTACATTCATTCACATACATGTATTTCATTTGAAAACATTTTAAGTAAAAACTCACTTGTTTTGCTAAATTCCAAAATCCTCCCAAGCTATTTATCGAGCACTCCAAATCCTTCAGTTCAGTTTCACAGAATCTCTTTGATTCTTTACTTGTTTCAGCTAACACCCAACAACAATTCAACACTTTTACTTCTTCTTGTTTTCCTCTTGATTTCCCTTCTCTCCTTCTTTTTGCCGAAAACCAACTCACACATACACTTATGGGTTTTGTTGTTCTAAGAAGATGACACCTATTCTAATTGAATTAGAAAGGGTCGGTTGTGGTGAAGTTTTGGCTAAAGTGACTAAATGAACCCTAAGCTTCCCCCAATTGGCATAATATACCCCCAAACTTCTTTTATAAAATTAAATCTTACCCCTTAACTTCTAACTCCATAATTTTAAATTAAAATAACACTTTTAAGTAAACCCATAATATACCTGGTTATTACAACATCTCCCCCTTAAAAGATTTCCGTCCCAGAATTCAGTTAAGCGAACAGATGAGGGTATTTGATTCTCATTTATGATTCTGATTCCCACGTAGCATCCTGACCCCTATGATGTCGCCACTGAACTTTCACCTGTCTGATTTCTTTATTCCCAAAACTTTAACTTTATGATTAACAATGGTTTCCGGTTCCTCCACATAGTTCAACTTTTCATCCACCTGTATATCCGGTAGAGACATTGCCTAATCTGGTGATACCAAACACTTTCGAAAATTCGACACATGAAAAGCGTTGTGAATCCTGCTTAACTCTGGAGGTAAATCTAGTCAGTAGGATACTTCCCCAATTCTTTCGGTAATTGAAAACGGTCCAATGTGAAAGTCCAGGATACACTCTTACAATCAAATACGAACAATTAAGATCGTATTCACAGCAACTGGTCATATGATTTATTAACAATCTGTGAATTACAAGATATTACAATGAATTTTTCTCTAAATGGATTCACCAAAGATTATATCAAAGATTAGTTAGCAAACTGTTGCTAACACTATATATACTGTAGAGAAAAGCTAAAGCTACAGTACATATGAGAAACAGACTTATAGAACAATTACACGTGTCCTAATTAGTAACTGAATATAACAGAGAATATCCCAAGATATGAATTCTGAACATACTTCTGAATAAGCGCTTCAGGACATTTGTCTTCATAGTCAGAAGTTCTGAGTCTCCTACTCAGAACTCTGAACCTTCTAGTCAGAATCCAACACTTAGAATCTTTTTGAGATTTTTTACTCAGAACTTCTGAGTCTTCTACTCAGAACTTCTGAGTCTTCTTTAGTCTTCTTACTCAGAACTCAACACTTGTGTTTTTGACAAAACTCTAGACCTAACACAATGTATCTCGGATTAAGTTTACCTTGCTTTCCAAATCGAATGACTCCTTTCCAAGGTGAGACTTTTAACATTACCAAATCTCCAACTTGGAACTCTAACGGTTTCCGGCGTCGGTCGGCATAACTTTTCTGTCTATCTTGACCCACTTTCAATCTTTCCCGAATCTGAGTAACCTTATCCGCTGTTAACTGTACTATATATGGTCCTGCTAACTGTTTCTCTCCCACTTCATTCCAACACAGAGGCGTTCGACATTTTCTACCATACAAAACTTCAAACGATGTCGCTTGTATGCTGGAATGATAACTGTTGTTGTAGGCAAATTCGATCAACGGTAAATGCTTATCCCACGATCCCCCAAAAATCAACAATGCAAGCCCGGAGCATATCTTTTAATGTCTGAATCGTTCGTTCACTCTGACCGTCAGTTTGAGGATGGTAAGTTGTACTTAACTTTATCTGCGTTCCCATCTCCTTTTGAAAACTTCTCCAGAACCTTGAAGTAAAACGACTATCCCGATCTGAAATAATTGAGATTGGAACTCCATGTCGAGTTACTATTTCGTCAATGTACAATTTGGCTAAGCGTTCCATTGAATCAGTTTCCTTTGTCGGTAAGAAATGAGCAGACTTTGTTAACCTATCTACAATCACCCAAATAGAATCAAATCCCTTTGAAGTCCTTGGCCGCTTTGTGATGAAATCTGTAGTAATCTGATCCCATTTGCACATCGGTATCTCCAATCGTTGTAACTGACCAAACGACTTTTGATGTTCAATCTTTACCTTCTTACAAGTAGTACAATTTTCCACATACTGAGCAATGCTTCTTTTAATTCCCGGCCACCAATAAAATTGTTTCAGATCTTTATACATCTTATTCGTACCTGGATGTATAGAGAATCGAGACTGATGAGCTTCTTGAAGTACCCGGTCACGTAAACCACCCAAACGAGGCACCCAAATTCTGTTTCCCAAACACAACAACCCACGATCATCCTTTACTAGCAATGCTGATAACCCCACTAACCGTTCTGATTTCAACTGTTCTTCCTGATAGGCTTATATTTGATACTTCAGCAATTCATCAAAGATATTAGGTAGGAGTTCGGCTCGTAGTGATATAGCTTTTATTGTTCCACTTCTTTCTTGACGACTTAATGCATCGGCTACTACCTTCGCCTTTCCCGGATGATAAAGAATTTCACAATCATAATCATTCACCAGTTCTAGCCATCTTCTGTGCCTCATATTTAATTCCTTCTGATCGAAAAGATGTTGGAGACTCTTATGATCAGTATAAATTTGACATTTGGAACCATAAAGATAATGTCTCCAAATCTTCAACGCGAAAACAACAACTGCAAGTTCCATGTCGTGCGTAGGATACTCTCTTTCACGATCTTTCAACTGACGAGAAGCATAAGCTATAACTTTTCCACGCTGCTTTAGTACACACCCAAATCCCAGTTTGGAAGCACCACTGTAAACAACAAAGTCTTCGGAACCATCAGGTAGCGACAAAATCCGCGCATTGCACAGTTTCTCTTTCAATATTCGGAATGCTTCATCCTGTTCTGCTTTCCATTCAAACTTCAGATTCTTCCGAGTCAGCTTAGTCAAAGGAGTCGCGATACGAGAGAAGTGTTTTATAAACTTTTGATAGTAGCCAGCTAAACCCAGAAAACTACGTACTTCGGTTGGCGTTCTTAGCGGTTCCCACTTTTCAATCGCTTCCACTTTCATCGGATCAACTTGAATGCCTTTCTCAGAAACTACATGCCCCAGAAATTGGACTTCCCGTAACCAGAATTCACATTTAGAAAATTTAGCATACAACTTCTCTTTCTTCAGCAATTCCAGAATCAAACGAAGATGTTGAGCGTGCTCTTCCTTGGATCGGGAATAGATAAGTATATCATCGATAAATACAATCACAAATTTATCAAGATATGGCTTACATACCCGATTCATTAAATCCATGAAGGCAGTTGGAGCATTCGTCAAACCAAACGGCATCACTAAGAATTCATAATGACCATACCTTGTGCGAAAAGAAGTTTTCAGAACGTCTTCTTCTTTGACTTTCAACTGGTGATAACCGGATCTTAGATCAATCTTGGAGAAATAACAAGCTCCAACTAACTGATCGAAGACGTCATCAATTCTGGGTAGCGGATACTTGTTCTTGATCGTACGCTTATTCAATTCCCGGTAGTCGATACACATTCTCATCGAACCATCCTTCTTCTTCACAAATAAAACTGGTGCTCCCCACGGCGAAGAACTCGGTCTAATGAAGCCTTTATCTGAGAGATCCTACAATTGAGTCATCGTCTCTTTCATATCTGGAGGTGCCAAACGATACGGTGCACGGGCAACAGGAGCAACTCCAGGAATCAGATCTATACCAAACTCTACTTGTCTAATGGGCGGAAGACTACTCAAGTCTTCAAGGAACACTTCCAGAAATTCACTAACAATCGGAATATCTTCCAACTTAGTCTTCTCTAGCTTAGTATCTATCACATAAGATAAATAACTCTGACAACCCTTATTCACACACTTACGGGCTTTTATCATAGATATAAGACTAGACTGATGATTTCTACGATCACCATAAATCACTACTGGCCCCTTCTCAGGTAACACAATATTTATTAACTTCTTATCACATATTATGTTAGCTTGATTTTTGGCTAACCAATCCATTCCCACTACCACATCAAACTCGACCAGGGCTATTGGAAATAACTGAATCGGTACTCCGCACCCTTCTATATCTATCACACAGCTATCAAATACTTCTTTAACCGACACTTGATTATCATTTGCAGTATTGTTGGGAACTGAAGATTTGCTAAGTATGGTTAGTACTGCCAGAACAACATTAGTGCTGCCAGATCAAAGTTAGTACTGCTTATGCAATGGTTACTACTGCCAGACAAAGTTAATACTGCTAGATCATTGTTAGTACTGCTGATACATTAATGCTGCTGAAACAAGGTTAGTACTGCTAGTCAAGTTAGTACTGCTAATCAAGTTAATGCTGCTGGAACAAGTTAATACTGCTGGAATGAGTTAGTACTGCTAAACAAGTTAATGCTGCTGGAACAAGTTAATGCTGCTGAAATGAGTTAGTACTGCTAGAATAAATTAATGCTGCTGGAGAATATTAGTACTGCTCATGTTGAATGAAGATTAATACTGCTGATGTGATAAGTTTGGAATGAGAAGATTTTGGAGATAAAAGTGGAACGAATGAAGATATGCTTAAAGAAGATTCAGAAGATCAATTTATTTTTGATAGTTATCTTGTACTTATTATGTATAAATAGATGTTTATAGATAGCTATTGAAAAGAGAGAAATACACATTACGTATACGTGAGATACAGAATTCGATTTTGTTTAGAGAGAATTAACCTCAAGGTTTAGAACCCTATTTCTAGAGAAGTAGAAGTCGTCTTGATTGAGCCTGTTCATCAAGATTGAGGTTTGGTTGTAAGCTTGTGAGTCGAATTAGTGAATACAAACAGCTGTGTGTTTTCTGATATATTGTTCTTTGATTGTGTGAATTAAAGTTCTATTCCGCAGATTCTTTAATTCTGAATTCTAAGTATTGTTAATCTTGTTAAGATTCGATCCTGACAAGTGGTATCAGAGCTTGTGTTTCTTAGAATTCTACAATTATTATGGACAATTCTATTGAATCAAACAATACTTTTGATTGGAGTGATCAAGCAGAAGAGGCAATTCAGAATCATGCTCTCATGGCAGAAGTCTCAGATATTCCTACTGAGGTAAAATCTAATCTCTGTTCTCAAGCTTGTATAGACACTGTTAAAAGGTATAGAGATCACAATCAGGGAATGTGTGATGACCTTAAGAGATTAGAAAAGGACAGAAAAGATTATGTAGTAATTGTTGAGAAGTTTGAAGAACAGATTAGGGCTTTTCAAGCCAATGAACTTCAACACTCCTATGATACAAACTACTGGAAATGGGAAAAGGGTGGTCTAGAGTTCCAGCTTAAAGAATCCAGGGAAGAGTGTGAGAAACTAAAAGGAGAGCTTGAGAAAGTTAAACTTGATATAGAAAAGTTTAATTGTGCCTCTAAAGTCATGGACAACATAATCAACTCTCAAATCCATAGTAAGTTGAAACCAGGCATAGGGTACAATGCCACACCCCCACCCTACAACAACAACTACATCCCTCCTAAGTCAGACCTATTAGAAACCAAGGATAGGAAGGACTTACCTGAAAGAGCTACTAAAATAGATCCATCAGATGAAGTTGTTGTGGAGGATAAAACTGAAAAAGAAGAGGATAAGAAAAGGAATAAGAATGTCAGTGGTGAGATTCCCTTAGAGAATTACATCAAGACTAATGAGGATGGTGGAAGTCCCTGGGATAAGAACAATGAGATGAAAAGATCTAAAAAAGGAAAGGGAGTTCATTATACACAGACCACTGTTGTGAAGTCCAATACCTGTGAACATTGTTCTTGCAAGAAATCTCAAGAGAATAAGCCCCAAAAACATGATAAAAGGAGGGGAAATCAAAGAAATTGGAATAACCAGTGGGCACAAAAGCAAGGAGTTAATCTGCAAAGGATTAACAGACCAAAACCTTGTTTTATCTGTGGAAAATTGAATCATCTTGCCAAATACTGTTATTTCAATCCTATTAACCAAAAGAAAAGTTATCAAAGAAGTTTTCAAAAATCTTCTGGTTATAGGAAGCCTGCAAAGAATAATGTGGCCAAGAAACAAGCTAAATCCAAAAGCCACATGAGAAAACAGACTGAAAAGGAATGTGTCAATATGTGGGTCCCCAAAAGCACTAACGTTAGTACTGCTACCTCAGATAGTACTGCGGACAAGGATAGTGCTGCTAGAAGCAATACTACTGCTAGCAGTGTTAGTGCTGCTAACTCTGTTAGTGCTGCTAACTCTGTTAGTGCTGCTAACTCTGTTAGTGCTGCTAACTCTGTTAGCACTTCTTCTAAGGTTAATACTGCTTCTAGTTTTTGTGCTGCTAGACCAATCATATTGACAAAGTTCTCCAGTACTGCAATACCTAAGTTTGAAAATCTCATCAAAACCCAGTGCAAGTACTTTGATGAGCAAGGGAGACCCAAGACCACTTCGGCTTGGGTTCCCAATAAAAACTAATTGATTTATCTTATGTGCAGGGCAACCAACAGCTCAAGGGGAAGAGCATCTGACATGTTGATAGTGGTTGCTCCAGGCACATGACAGGTAACATTGCCTGCCTCAAGAATTTCAAAAGAATTGATGGAGGACGTGTTGCTTTTTGGAATAATTCTGAAGGAGGTAAGATAAGTGGTAAAGGTGATATGTCAAAAGGTAAGATGGACAAGTGCTGCAAAGTGCAAGTGTAGTTACTACTGCCAGTGCAGAGTTACTACTGCTAGTACATATTTTCTACTGCCAATTAGTAGTTAATACTGCTTCGTAGTTAATGCTGCTTAGTAGTTAATACTGCTTAGTAGTTAATACTGCTTTGTAGTTAATACTGCTTGTGTAGTTAATACTGCTGTGTAGTTAATACTGCCTTGCAGTTAATACTGCTAAGGAGTTAATACTGCTACGTCGTTAATACTGCTTTTAAAGAAAATCAGGGCTAATACTGCTATAAATACTCGTTCAGCCCGCCAAAGTTCATAACGTCTTCTTGCATTCAATTTTTCTCTCTCTATTTCTAACCCTTTCTCCCAAGAATCTCTGTCTTTCTATCCACAACCACAGGAAGAATGGCGACAATGGAGTTTGTCGATGAACACAATGAAATTGCGATGCTTCAGAAGCCAAAGCAGGCCGCAGGGTTTCATGATATTGTGGATTTTCTCAAGACCTCACACATCTCTCATGCCCTAACAGTGTGCCCAACAATATACATCGAACATCAAAAGCAATTTTGGGAGAATGCCACTGTTGTATTTGAAGATGGGCAGAAGATCATTCGCACAAGGGTTTGTGACAAACCCTTGAAGGTCACAGAGGAGGTTATTCGCATTACTCTTCACTTTGATGATGCCTCAGGTATAACCTCTATATCTAATGATGAACTCTACTCGACCTTACAAAGAATGGGGTATGAAGGTCCCATTGGAGTTTTTAAATTCTACAAGTCAAAATTTTACACCCAATGGCGATTTCTTGTTCATACTCTTATGCACTGTATTTCAAAGAAAACAACTGGATGGAGTGAGTTTAGCAGTACCATTGCTTATGCCTTGGTCTGCTTAGCCACTGCCAGAAGGTTCAATTTTTCAACAATGATTTTTAATGATCTTGTGGCAAACCTAGAATCCAAAAAGAAATTTTATATGTATCCTAGGTTTGTCCAAGAAGTTATTAACCATGAATTGACGGATTTACCTCAGTCTGCTGAGGTATATGTGCCAAAATCCCCTAAAGGGAAGGTTTTCTCAAATATGAGAAGACCTCCTAGGGACTCGGAAGGAGTTGACACACCATTGTTCTCTACAATGATGGTTGTGTCCCACACCACTGAAGGTATGGCATCAGGGTCAAGGCCCCCATTAGACCCACCCACTGATGACCAATCCCAACCTTCCATCACCAAAGAAATCCCACAGTCCATTCTTTTAAGACCCAATCCCAAAATCACCAAGAAGTTTGAAAGAAGAAAGGTACACAAGGTTCCTTCCCTTGATATACCTCCTAAAAGCCCAAAGCCTTTAAGCCCTCTAGTGGAGCATTCTCCATTAGAGAATATCGAAAGGGAAACCCCAGGGGTGTCTCCCAACCCCAAGAAGGTGCTCTCTAAGGAGAAGGATGAGCATGTGGGCTGCAAGGCTGCCACTACTTCTGCTAGCAAAGAGAAGGACAGTGGTAACATCAATAAGACCTTCCCCATGGCAACTCAGAATGTGAAAACATTCAGAGGACCAAGGCGCCAAGAATCCATGGGAGTAGGCAGTGCTTTTGCTAGGCAAAAGACACCTACTAAAATTTCCAGTGATCCTTTAACGGAGGTAAACACTCCTAAACAGGGTGAGGATAGATATACTTATGAGGAATTGATGGAAACCATTGCCAACATCAACATTGATGTTATGAATCAGCAGAAGGAGATTGATGAGTTTAAAAAGGTGATTCTTTATCAACACACCAAGATAGAGAAAAACAAGAAGATGATCACCAAGCTGCTGCAAAGAAGAAAGAAAGCTCAGTATGTTCTGAGAAGGAGAAGATCAACCACTGATGCTTCCAAAAAGGGGGAGTTAGAAGAGAATTTAAACATGGAGGATCCAAAGGTTGAGGGGGGGGAATGAGCATAAAGTTGAGGGGGAGGCAGAGCAGGTTGTAGAAGATGCAAAGGAAGCAGAAAGTGAGAAGGCAGCAGTAACAGAAAAAGCAGTAGAAACAGTTAATGCTGCTGAGATTGAAGCAGCAGTAGCTGAAATTGTGAAAAATTGTGTTGAAGCAGCAGTATCAAAGGTTGTAAAGGAAGCAATAATAAATAGAGCAGCATAAATGGTTAATGCTGCTAGTCAAAAAGCATCAGAAACCATTCAAGCAGCAGAAATGGTTAATGCTGCTGAAAAACATAAGGCAGCAGAAACCATTCCTGCAGCAGCAGAAACAAAGGAAACAGCTGAAACCATTCCTGAAGCTGTTAAAACACTCAAAAGAACCAAGATGATGTCAAACAAAAGACCAAGACAAAAGTCTATAGCTTCAAAGAAGAAAGTTGTAAAGAAGCCTAGGGTGGAACCCAGTGTAGAAGAAGCTAAGGAGGATGTTGTGAAAGAGAAAGCTGATCATAAAGTTGCTGAAGAAGAAGTGGCAACTCCATCAGGTCAACCAAGCAAAGTACAATCACCAACAAATACTCAATGTGATATGTATATTACTGTGGTTGATTCTAGTCCTATCAAAGTTAAACCATTAGCTTCTATGGCTCCTGAAATCATCTTCTGGGATACTTTGAAAGATCAGAGAAAGGAGTACATTAGAGTAAAAAGAGCAGATGGGAAGTTTGAGGTCAGTTCTACATGGGGAAGACTTTTAAGGATGTGCTCTAGATCAGATTTGGAAGAGACGTTCAAAGTGGGAATGAAGCTTTATGGAAATATGCTGACTGAGAATGGAATGTCTATCACCAAAATGGTACTTGAATTCTTGTGTCTAATGTTCAATACAGAAGCAGTTAAGTATTTGACAGAAAGGCAATTTCAAGTTGTTACCAAATGGATGCTTATTGAAAACTGTGGTGTGTATGTCATAACTCTTGACAATACATATCATGAGTATTATTTGGTGGATAAAATATACGAGCACAGCATGACAAGGTTGAAAGGAATGCTAAAAACTAAGTTGGTGAGTAACAAAGATTCCAAGATGGCAAGATACCTGGTAAGAAGGATCTTGAATCAAAGTTTGGGATTGAATCCTGACTTGTGTGTTCAAGATTA
The DNA here is from genome assembly GCA_033807775.1 of Saussurea involucrata. Lineage (NCBI taxonomy): Eukaryota > Viridiplantae > Streptophyta > Magnoliopsida > Asterales > Asteraceae > Saussurea > Saussurea involucrata. Next base: position 12,169,028 of record CM066326.1, read on the forward strand.
AGTTTTGGAAGCATCATCATCTGAAGAACATGACTTCTCTTTCTAAAAGTCAAGTTAGGGGGAGATTGTTGGGAACTGAAGATTTGCTAAGTATGGTTAGTACTGCCAGAACAACATTAGTGTTGCCAGATCAAAGTTAGTACTGCTTATGACATGGTTACTACTGCCAGACAAAGTTAATACTGCTAGATCATTGTTAGTACTGCTGATACATTAATGCTGCTGAAACAAGGTTAGTACTGCTAGTCAAGTTAGTACTGCTAATCAAGTTAATGCTGCTGGAACAAGTTAATACTGCTGGAATGAGTTAGTACTGCTAAACAAGTTAATGCTGCTGGAACAAGTTAATGCTGCTGGAATGAGTTAGTACTGCTAGAATAAATTAATGCTGCTGGAGAATATTAGGACTGCTCATGCTGAATGAAGATTAATACTGCCGATGTGATAAGTTTGGAATGAGAAGATTTTGGAGATAAAAGTGGAACGAATGAAGATATGCTTAAAGAAGATTCAGAAGATCAATTTATTTTTGATAGTTATCTTGTACTTATTGTGTATAAATAGATGTTTATAGATAGCTATTGAAAAGAGAGAAATACACATTACGTATACGTGAGATACAGAATTCGATTTTGTTTAGAGAGAATTAACCTCAAGGTTTAGAACCCTATTTCTAGAGAAGTAGAAGTCGTCTTGATTGAGCCTGTTCATCAAGATTGAGGTTTGGTTGTAAGCTTGTGAGTCGAATTAGTGAATACAAACAGCTGTGTGTTTTCTGATATATTGTTCTTTGATTGTGTGAATTAAAGTTCTATTCCGCAGATTCTTTATTCTGAATTCTAAGTATTGTTAATCTTGTTAAGATTCGATCCTGACAAGTATCTACCATTAAAGCATGATCTAACACTTTAGGCTTTAAATGCATATAAGCAGCAAATGAAGGAGACACAAACGATCGGTTTGCACCGGAATCAAATAACACCTTAGCACGTGTAGAATTTATTAGGAATGTACCTGTAACCACGTCCGGAGTTTCCTCCGCTTCCTCCGCTTCCTTTGCTGTCATCTGAAACGAACGACCCCTGGTTCTGGCTGGGTCTATCCTCGGTACTACTGGTCTGACACCCGTCGGTCTTACTGACGTACCCCCTGATTGTATTCTCCCCAGTGGACAATCGGACTGAAGTTGATCAAGAGAATTGCACGAATAACAAAATCTAACAACTCGACAATCTTTAGCAATGTGAGCGACTTTTCCACAATTATAACAGTTTATGGGATCCACTTGACAACTTCCTTGATGAAAACGATGGCACTTTGGGCAAGGCCTTTCAACTGGTCGAAAAGGTGGACGGCTATCAAATCGCTGAAACCTTGTCTTCTCCGGATCTTGTGGTGGTCCTTCCCATTTTCTCTTTCCCATACCCTTATCACCGGTATCCCTCTTATCATCCCGCTCCACATCTCGTCTTCGAAGTTAGGATCTGGTCTTTCCGCTTCCTTATTTTGAGTCTGGTTAAACATAGCCTGGATATTTCCCTGTAATCTTCCCATTTCGGCTGTTAGGTCGTCTCTCGTAACAAACTCCGTACCGCGCCCCTGAACCCTGCCCCTAGTTCTGCCTCTGCCTCTATCTCCCCCTCTTCCCCTTCCTCCGGCTGTTCGATTGGATCTATTCGGATTTCCTTCACCTTCCCGATTCGTTTGTCTCGTACTGCTTGCCATTCTGTTGATTCAGACAAGGTTAATTATACACATAAACACATACCCCATATAACAAGGTATTCCTGTCCAAACATGTACCTGTAAGATCACAATTACACTGGCCAGGTGTAATCTGAAATTACCCTACATGATGTTCTTTCTACCTTTTTATATTCAACATCCCAAGGTTCTACAATAACGGGGACATCCTACTTCACATGCAGTTTAAGTCTAGTTACAGATACTAATACCTAAATCCCTTAAACTTCGGCTCTGATACCATCTGTAACAACCCGATTCCCAATATACAAATAACATATATTTCATAACATAATTTCACCACAAAATACGTCATATTTCATTTACGGTCCCTTAGCTTAACAAGATAGGTCTTTTAGTACAAACTTTAACTTTTATAACAAAGTACAAAATGTCATAACAACATAACATATACAAAACACATCTCGAATCTTCATAATCATGTATCTTCCAAAAAGCTAAACATGATATATCCTATCACTGTCCCTTATTTGCTCCTTGACCTGGAATACATATTTTAAAACAAAAATGAGGGTTAGACCTTGAGGTCTAGTGAGAAATCCCCGTTAGTTAAAGAAAACATTTGCACAACATCAAACACATAATTCACATAAGAATACCAACTATGACTCATGCATCATGTATCTTTTCATCTCTTTCTCTTTCTCTTTCTCTTGGCCATATTAATTGGTAGCAAGCCAATTAATCAATATACACCGTTGTACTAAATACAGCCAACACCACTCTCTCTCTGTACAACAAACTTTCACCGGTCCTAAGCCCGGCCAACTAGCACCCATGCAATGTAATACTCATATAAACACCATATGCACAATATTACATTCATTCACATACATGTATTCCATTTGAAAACATTTTAAGTAAAAACTCACTTGTTTTGCTAAATTCCAAAATCCTCCCAAGCTATTTATCGAGCACTCCAAATCCTTCAGTTCAGTTTCACAGAATCTCTTTGATTTTTTACTTGTTTCAGCTAACACCCAGCAACAATTCAAAACTTTTACTTCTTCTTATTTTCCTCTTGATTTCCCTTCTCTCATTCTTTTTGCCGAAAACCAACTCACACACACACTTATGGGTTTTGTTGTTCTAAGAAGATGACACCTATTCTAATTGAATTAGAAAGGGTCGGTTGTGGTGAAGTTTTGGCTATAGTGGCTAAATGAACCCTAAGCTTCCCCCAATTGGCACAATATACCCCCAAACTTCTTTTATAAAATTAAATCTTACCCCTTAACTTCTAACTCCATAATTTTAAATTAAAATAACACTTTTAAGTAAACCCATAATATACCTGGTTATTACAGTTTGACAGCAGACAAATGAGATTCTTTAGGATTTGCTTGAAATCTGGCACAAAGACAGGTTGCAAACATTATATCAGGTCTACTTACAGTTAAATACAGAAGTGACCCTATCATGCCCCTGTAGTTCTTGATATCCACGGATTCTCCTTGAGGATCATGATCAAGTTTAACTTCAGTGGCAATAGGAGTTTTCATAGGAGTTGAATTATTAAGCTTGTACTTTTTCAATATATCAGAGATGTATTTAGATTGACTTATAAAAGCGCCTCTGATAGATTGTTTAACTTGTAAACCAAGGAAGAAAAAAGTTCTCCCATCATGCTCATTTTAAATTCACTTTTCATCAAATCCTCAAACCTATCACATTATTCCTTCCTTGTAGACCCAAAAATAATGTCATCAACATATATTTGGACCAGAAGAATATCATTTTTGTACCTCCTAATGAACAAGGTTGTATCGACAGTACTTTTGTCGAAATGGTTAGTCAACAGAAAATTTGACAGAGTTTCATACCAGGCTCTGGGAGCTTGTTTAAGGCCATACAGAGCTTTGTCTAGCTTGTATACGTGGTCTGGAAACTCTGAGCTTTCAAAACCTGGTGGTTTATGGGCAGCATAAGCTAAGAATATTCTGATAGCTTCTAGCCTAGCCACAGGTGCAAAGGTTTCATCATAATCAATGCCCTCTTCTTGGCAGTATCCCTTGGCAACCAGCCGAGCTTTATTTCTGATGATAATCCCATCTTCATCCTTTTTATTTCTGAACACCCACTTGGTTCCAATAGCAACTTTGCTTTCAGGAAGTGGAACCAAGGACCAAACTTTATTTCTTTCAAACTCCAAAAGCTCCTCTTGCATAGCTTCGATCCAGTTTGGGTCATCAACGGCTTCAGAAATCTTCTTCGGCTCAATCATACTTAGAAAATTTACAAAGAAGGCTGTTGGTTCCCGTTTTGCTTAACAATAATGATTCTTTCAGTTAGTTCAGATAAGATGTAATGCAGAAGCGTATTTAAAGAACTGAACGATATTTGTGAGGTAGAATAACATACAATATCAAATAAGCAATATGTAAATAACAAATACATTTCTCAAAGATTTACTGTATTTGATATAAATAAGAACACCAAGAACACCGAAGGATTAACTAGAATTCTGCTCTTAATGGTGTTTATGTGTTGATGAACATGAGCCTTCTATTTATACTACTTTAAAGGGGACAAGATTTTAGACAATAAGGACCGAAGGTACTAGGATACAGTTGATGAACAGTTGTTGGAATGTACTAATACACTATTCTGTTACTGTTGATATAATGTGCATTAAATGCTTCATATTCTGCTTTAGGCTGAAACCTATCAGAGCTTGACACGTGGAGTTGTCAGGTCACGCCTTGTCAGAATGATCTTCAGAACCTTCGAATGGCAGATATTGTAAGAAGCACGTTTGTCGTTGTTTAGATCTTTTGCGTAGATCTTCTTTTTACCACAGAGGCTCTGTCAAGTATGACAGAAGCTCTGTGGCCTTGTCCGCTTAGAAGAGTCTTCTGTTGCTTCATCACTTCGGTCTTCTTGGATAACCCGGCAGAGCCTCTATCGAAGACTTTTGTCTTCTTGGTTACTCGGCTACTCGGCAGAGCCTCTGTCGAAGACTTCTATACTTAGCCTATTTTTAAATAATTCTATTAATAGAAAGATTAGAGCTAACAATCTCCCTCTAAGTATTTGAAAAATAAAAAATTGAAAAGTGCAGAGTTTTAGGCTAAGTACATAACAAGAGGTGAAACAAAATACCTCAAAAGATTTTACATTTCTTTCATACATAAAATATGCCAGAGGCATTTACACTTGATTATATTATGAAAGAAAAGATTTGCAGAGGGTGTTTAAGGATATCAGACATTGGCATCTTTGAAGTCATTGAAACTTCTGTTGTCGAATCCTAATTCTCTGAGCTCGTTATAGAAACTGATGCAGAGGTTTCTGAAGTTGATTACTTGGTCGATGACCTCTATCAGTCTATCTGCGAGAGCTTGATTCATGAGCTCTGTTCCTTTATGCTCCACAAGGCTTGCACTGAACAAGTTTTGATCAAAAAGATTTACGAGACTTCTGTTATGAGATATTTAGTGTTATAGAGCTTCTGTATGCAGAATCCTCTATAAACTACAAATCTCATACAAGAACTCTACCGATCAAACTCAAATGTTCTCTTTAAGGATTTACTCGAACAAAAGGTTACAGAAGAAGGACTTTTGGGACGAAGAGCTCATTCCATCAAAAAGTCTATGTCGACCAATCTAGACACTCAAAAAGGAGTATCACGTACAAAAACTTTTCCAGAACAGTTTTCTAGGACAAAAAATTTCAAATATGTCCTAAAAACAGTTTATAAAGCAGTAAAAACTTTGGATGATCAAAATGTATTATAAATTTTTAGTTATGAGAAATTCCATCTCATAGAGCTTCTGTTAGCTCTGACAGAGCTCCAAAACCTCTGTGAATGCAATTTCTTCTCTAAAAATCTATCGATCCTCTCCAATGCTTTTCAAACGTTTTTGGTAAAGGTGCAAGCAATAGAGGATACAAAGAGAGTTTCAAACAACAGAGCTCTATCTCAACAGAGCTTATGTCATTATTCTCAAACTTGGGAAATTCTGCAACAGTAACGGCTATTTTACTACGAGTGAAAATTATGTGGAGGAAAAGAAACACACGCGCCATGCATTAATGGGCCGCACACGACGTCCTGTCATACTCTGACACTGCTGACGTGTCTCATTTTCATTGGACGTACACGGCACACGTTCTCCTGGAAAGTTGAACCCTCCGTTCACACTCAAGTACGGACCCAAAAATTATCCACTTCCATATATTTACCTCTTCAGATTCTACCGTTACTTCTCACTATAAAACCCAAGTTACCAATCCTCATAAACGTTACGAACTCTCATCTTCTTCTCCGGCGAACCATTGCAAAAACCTGCAAATCTCTTCTCTTCATATCTTTTTATATCAAAAGAAATGGCTTCCTCTTCTCAAGCTCAAGTTAACTCTCCTGAACACTCACCGGTGAACTCCCCAAAGCACTCTGAACACTCTGAAAATCCAGAAATCGCCGCAGACCTTGAAAAAGACAACTCCGGCGATGAAGTTAACTTCTCTCCAACCACACACGAGAAAAACTTCATCGCAAATGAACACTTTGAAAGTGTTCTTCCTCTGAAACCAAACAACTATTATCTTATTCCTTCAAGAACCACTTTTGGGGATTCTCATGCCATTCTCCTTCACATTGTGAAGAAACATTACCTCTTCCCCCTGTTGACAAAAACCGTCAGCAAAATACCAGCAAGATATCTAAACCAATTTTGGCAAAGAAACAGATATGACCCAGCGGACCGACAGATCAATGGATACATTTCTAAACCTGATAAAACCCAACACATGGAACTCAAGTTCAATAGAACGATGTTCTTACTGGAGTTCAGTCTTCCAACCAGAGGTCTGCTAGGTATAAAGAAATACCCTGAAGCACCTACAGACGAAGAGCTCTGTCGATTTGTTGAAATGTTAGGGTACAACACAAACCTAAGAAAAAGTAACGACTTCAGAAGAGGTCGATTACGCCCTATGTGGAACACCCTCTTCTCAATTCCAAACAGATGCCTCACTGGAAAAATCAGTAGTCCAGATCAACCCTCCCATCAGATTCTATCCATAATGTACGGGGTATATTATGATCTGCCTCTGGATTACTCGACCTTGATGATGGAAGAAATGATAAATACCATTGACAGAAGAATCTCCACCCAGAAATCCAAAGAACGCTCAAAGCCAACTCTACCTCCACTGTAGTATCAACGAATTCTTGGAGTACTTCTGGAGCCCCTATTCCTTCTGTAAAAATGGTCTTTAGAAGGTCCAACTGCCAAAATATATGCCATGACAAAAAACGTTCCAACTGAGCACGTCGATGGATACCCTTTATGCAGACCTCTGCCATCAAGACTTCTGGCATATGCTACAGATGAAACCCTAAAATTAGCTTACATACGCGATCATAGGACTCTAGAACCGAGTCCTGTGACACCCCCGCGTTTAGGTGTGCCTTTAGAAACTAGGGTAGTTGAAAGAATGACAGATGAAGAATGGGCTAAGGCTTTCCAGAAGCATGAAGAAGTTCAAGCCAAGTTCCGTGCTCAGAGGAAATCCATCTACTCTGCCTTAAAGAAACAAAAACCCTCTGCATCCTTTTCTAAAAAGAAAACTCATAAGAGGAAAACCACAGAGGGTACCTCTACAAGTGTCGCAGAAACTCAAACCTCTCCTCCTCATGCCACAGAAGTTGGATCTTCTGCTCCTCCCCCTCCCCCAAAGGAAAAGAAGAAGAGAAAATCCAAAGCCTCAGAGGAAGGGGCACCTAAACCCAAGAGGAGAAAGAGCAAGAAGAAAACAGGAAAACATCTGTCTCCTACGCAAACAAATGCAGATGAAGGAGTAGCAGAAGACGTGGCGGAACAAGTAACATAACAAGTAGCAGAAGAACAAACCCAAAAATCACCTCTGCAATCCCCCAATCCCCTCAACTATGCACATCATTGACACTGCCGGATGGACTGCAGAAGCTTTGTCACATGAAAACGAAGAAGCCGCAGAAGATCCCGGTTTCATAATCTCTGGAGTTGACTCAGAGATAGCTGATGATGACCAAACTCCAAGAGACAATCCTGCTGAGACCCCAGAGATACTGCATAACCCCTTCCTTCAACCTGTCCTTGATGTTCACAGAAGAAATCCAGAGCAAGTAATCTCTGCCTCTGACGGTATACAGGTTATGCACCCCCATGTTCAACAAATCTTTGGTACTCATCCTATGTACGACTCCCTAGGTCCAAGGGAAGAAGAGGCAACAGAAGAAGAGGACACAGAAGAAGCTGCAAAAGAAGTTAGGGAAGAAGCACCAAGCCATAGGGTAGCGACAGAGATTGAAACTATAGATAGGGAAGTAGTGCTTGGATGCCTAACAGAGGGAGAAACTAGAACAGAAGCCTGGAATAATAGAGGCTCTCAAGAAAAACCAACTCCCAGTGCAACCCACACTTCTATTACCGCTGGTCTAGCAGCAAAAGGTAATATTGAAAAGAGCCGCACAGCTCGACCCCAACCCAAACCATCCGGACAGAGGAAATTCTTTCATCCTCTGTACCATTAATAACCGGGGAAACCATTCCAGGGAATCCTCTCTAAAGGATTTGCCCTTAGTAAGTGATCTATTGCCCCAGATCACAACAGAAATCCTTACAGAGGAATTTGTTTCCTCTGCCATACGCACACAACTAGGTCCAAACATCTCTCTAGAGGAGATTAGAGTGCACAAAGACGGAGAGACTCTAGACAAGTCTCCGAGTCAAAAGATGGATAATCTAGTACCCACCTCTGGAGTGGATCTAGACAATGTCATTCTCAGAACTTCTGTAGAGTCTGAAGCACTAAATGTTTTTGCTCAAGGATCAGAAGGAAATCCTTCCGTCCTCAACATCAAAACAGGGACGAAAGAAGGTGTCTCAGGAACAGAGACTCACTCTGGGGACGAATGTGTTCCCCCAGAGGTTACAACGAGTTCACATGTATCAAGGGATGAGTTCCAAACCCTTGTCACCTCTGTGAACCAAACAATGAAAGAGTTGCAAAGCTCTCTAAAATTTTTTGCAGAATCAACATCTTTGGCTATTACAAATCTAAATACCAAAATGGACAACCTGTCCACAGAGGTACAACATACCGTAGCTCAGATGAAGTCCTCTGCAACAAACACTGCAACCTCTGCAGCTGTTGAATTCGGAAAAGGCGACACCACTGCCTTTAAAGAGTCTGTCAAGCACTTTCTTCAACAACTAAAAGAGCAATCCTCAAAATCTAAGGGTCTTACACCTGAAGACCTGAAGAAGGCCTTAGACGAAGTTCAATAGCAAACAACCAGAAATACTCAGGCCATGAAGCCTTCTGACTACATGACCAGAGCTCAAGTGACAGAACTCGGCCAAGGAATACTTGATCAGATGACCGAATTCATCAGAGCTTTCACCGCTGCCTACGCAAACTATGTCAGAGAGTTTCAAGCAAGCGTCGGTAGAATGCGCTTCAACACAGAAGCAGAGGTTGAAACACTGCTCGGCCTCTGTGATGACTTATGCGCAAAGATGATTGCTGCAGGGGTTGTTCCACCAAAGAAACCTGAAACTTCATGTAGAGCAGAGGGTACGACAGATAAAGGTCAGGATGACTCTGATGATGACCATCATGGTCCATCAGATCATCCTGAGGGGGAGAATCGGGGGGAGAAACAAAGGGAAATAGCTGCAAGTAGAGGTCTACCCGCTCCACCGGTATCCGCAGAACAAATATCCACTACACCCCCAACTCAAACCCAACAAAGAACAGAACAGTCCACAAAGACAACAACCACCTCTGTGGAAATGGTCTCTGAAGAAACCCCTGCTAAAACCGAAAAACCTGAAACCCAAGTACCCAAAACAACAGTTAAACAGAAGACCACAAAGGCAACACCCACCTCTGTGGAATTTCCTTCTGTATTTGGAGAAGATGTCTAAATCCGAGAAGAATTCCAACTCCTGACATCCTCCGAAGATGAACTACCTTCCCCAACACCCAAAACCAACCCAAGAATCAAAACCATTGCTCACAAAAGAAAATATCTGAGCAAAACACCTGAAACCTCTCCAACAGAACCCAAATCACCAATCAAGCCCGCTGAAACTCAAATATCAAAACCTACAGAGGCAATACCCAAACCAACAGAAACAGCAACAACAAAGCCCTCTGAAACTCAAGCGTCAAAACCTACAGAGGCAACCCCATCTCTACAAGCAGACCAGCCGAAGGCAAAAGACAAGGGAAAAGGGATTATGACAGAAGAACCGCAGAAGAAAAATCCCAAACATCAACCTTCCACCAAAACACTGATGAAGTGCTCTTTCGATACGTATAAGACACCAAAGCCTGAAGAAGACTGGGCTTTCGGCGCTACACCTCTGTCAAATATTCCTGTTCTGGATCCAACGACAAAACCTTCAGAGGATCGAGTGGCAGAAGTCAAGAACCAATTAGATGCTCTGCGCAGAACCTTACCTCAACCACCATCACCACAAATGGAAGAAGTGGTATACAGGTACTTATACAGCAGAATGGGCATAATGGATCAATCAGAACCAACCATTCAAGACCCTGACTTCTGTGCTGACCTCGAAAACATCTTCACCAGAACAAAACCCAAGCCTAAACACGAAGTCTTCTCAACAACCAAGATCGTCAAAGACCTATATTGTAAGTTCTCAAGAACCAGAACCTGGCCTAAACTCTCTTACAACATCTACAAGGTCAAAAGAGAGGACAGATCAGAGAACCAATTTACAGATGTAGATCTTAGGAATCTCAATCCTTATGATCTACCTGATCTTCTGGAATGGACGAAAGAGAACTTCACATCCGACGAAGTTCGCAGAGCCTATAGGGTGATTAGAAAGGCCATACGGGAGAAGCTTCTGCTATACAGCATGGTAGATTTTCAATTGGCTCGAGATCTTGGAGTAAAAAGCTTAAATGTTCAACCACCAGAAGACTACTGCCCTCCCTCTGCTACACCAAAATCAAATCATCACAAATCCAAGGGTCGGGTTAGTATTTCAAGATCCTTCTGGTAAATCAAAGTTGTTCGTAGAGATGGACTGTCAGAAGTACGCAACAAGTACTTTGACAGAGTTTAGATCGATCCTAGTAGAGCACAGAGGAACAGAGCTCATGAATCAAAGCCTAGCCGATAGACTTATAGAGATCATCGATGCAACAATCAACTTCAGAAAACTCTGCATCAGTTTCTATCACGAGCTAATACAACAAGGACTAGACAACAGAAGTTTCAATGACTTCAAAGATGCCAACGTCTGAGTCAGTCAAACAAAACCTCTGTACTTTTTTCTTTTCAATACAATCAAATGTAAATGCCTCTGGCATAATCTAATGTGAATAGAAGAATGTTCTTGTACTTGGAAAATCCTTGCACTTTCAAATTTCATAATTTTCACTACTTAGGGGGAGATTGTTAGCTCTAATCTTCCTGTTTGTAAAAGTAGTGAAAATAGTCTAAGTACATAAGTCACCCACAGAGGCTCTGCAGAAGAACCCAAGAATACCGAAGGCAAGAATCAGCAGAAGACTGCTCGCAGAGGACCGAGCCGTAGAACCTCTGTCACTCTTGACAGAGCCTCTGCGGTTTATACTGAGGACTTAGAAGATTTACAAATATCTTTCTACTATTCCAAAATCCATTCATCCACTTGTTCTAGGCGTGCCCTGACATCAACTACACGTGTCAAACTCTGATAGGGCTCTGTCAGAATTGGAACATGCGCATTAAATGAACATCATACCTGCTACTGTTCATACGATCTTGTCTACTATAGATCAGTCCTTATTGTCTAAAGTATGTCCCCTTTGTAGTAGTATAAATAGAAGACTCATGTTGAGTTCTTCTATTAACAAGAAAAAGAATAAGAACTAAGCTACGCACAAACACACACACCAGCAGAATTCTTGTCATGTTCTTGGTGTTCTTGATAAATATCAAACAGTAATCTTGGAGATACTCATCTGTTCTTTACATACTGTTTATCTGATATTATGTGTTCTTCTACCTTTACATTATCTTTCAGTTCTTAAATACGCTTCTGCACCATATCTAAATCTGAACTAACTGAAAGTTAAGATCATTGTTAAGAAAACAGGAACTAACACTTACTATCTTGAAAACGGCCCATATATTCCTATAAGAATTGATCCTGCAGTTCCAGCCGCTGAGAATAGACATGCTATTCCAGAAAGGCTGATTCCCAAGGAAATTCATATGTGGACTGATGAAGATAAGAAGAAAGTGGCTATCGACACCAAAGCCAGATCCATACTCTCTATGGCTCTTCCTGACGAAGTCTACCATTCCGTCATGAACCTGAAAACCTCAAAAGCTATGTGGGACACAATCTGTGTTTAGTATGAAGGTACTTATGAATTCCAGGACTCTCGAAAGATCAACCTGGTAAGACAGTACGAAAGCTTCATTTATGGTAAGAATGAATCTCTCTCTGAAGTACACCAACGTTTTAACTGCTTAATAGTAGATCTGAAAACTGTAGGTAAGGAATATTCTAACTTTGAAGTACTGACAAAGTTCTTAGAATGTTTACCTGAAAGCTGGGACAGTTATTCAATGTGTCTCAAGCTGTCAAAAGATCTTAGATCTATGACTCTTTCTACCTTATATGGCACGATGCTGAATCATGAGCAATCGAGTCATCTTAAGAAGAATCTTGTAAAAGATTCCAAAATCACCCGTGTTGCTTTACTCTTAGAGTTACCTTTCACTCAGCGATCTACGATCACTGTCACTGAGCTGGAAACTAACTCTGAACGTTCATCAGATTCTGACACTTCAGATGATGATGAAACTTTGGCATTCCTGGCTAATAAGTTCAGGAGATTTGCTAGAAAGAGTAATTTCATGAAGAACAAACCTCTTGCTATTACTGACAAGCCTAGATCATCAACCCATGTTGTTAAGGCTACTGCTACTTGCTATAACTGTGAAAAGATAGGACATTTTGCTAGCGAGTGCAGGTCAAAGAAAGTCTCTAGACCCTCAGCTTTTTCCAAGAAAAACTTTACTCCCAGGACTAGAGATGAAAAATACAAAAACTTAAAGAAAGGTATTCAAAGCTGAAAATCTTTAAGAAGAAAGGCAAAGGCCTTATGGCTGACTATGATTGGGTTGCCTCTGACGAAGAAGAATCATCTGACTCTGAAGATGATGAAGCCAATCTATGTCTCATGGCCAAACTTGAAGATGAGGAAGAAAATTCTGACATTCTATCTACTTCAACCTCTGCTACTAAGGTATCACCTTCCTTCTTTACCAATGTTTTAAATATTGATGAAGCTGATAGTGATCGAAAGATCGATCTCTTGACTAGAAGTTTATATGAAGCCATGAATGGCAAAACTGTAGTTGAAAATCAAAACCTTGATCTCGCTGAACAGCTTAAAAACTGTCACCTTTAAATAGAAAATCTTTCTAAAATTGAAGAAGATTTTAAAGATCAAGTTCACTTAAATCAGCTAGTCAAAATCGAGCGCGAAGAAGCTATCGCTGCATTAAAAGCTGAAAAAGCTACTGTTGATGGATGGTATAATTCCTCAACAAAGATCACTGAGATAATTAAGTCTCAGATTCCCCTGAGTGATAAGTGAGGTCTTGGTTACAAAGCTGATACTCTAGAACCAACCACCGACTGTTCCATGCTTAAGTTTGGAATGTTCGTATCCTCTATCCCTGACACTTTCTCTTCTCAGGTTCCTCTTCTAACCAAAATCCTCAGAAGGGTACCGTTGTACCAAAGCTGAATGCTTCTAAAGCTTCAGTGACTTATCCCTCTAGTTCAAAGAATAAGATCCCTGGATTTATTCAGCGTGGATCTATTCAGTGATCTACTCCTAGAATCAAAGTGGATACTATTGGTAAGAAATCCGAAGAATTGAATGTTCCTCCTGTTTCAAATACCAAAAGTTTACATGGTACTCCTTCTAATTCAAAAATCAAAAGCTCAGCATGTAAATGGTCCTAGAACTACTTTTAGTTATAGGAAATGTTATCATTGTGGACTTACCAATCATAATGCTAGTAAGTTCCCCACAGCCACCCAAGCTGAAAAGATAGATATGGTGAAGATCATTGCCCCCAAGGCAAAGAAGACCACTGAGGTTAAGAAATTAACCAAAGTGAAGACTGACAAAGCTGAATCTTCAAATGCTGCGAAGACTGCTGAACCTTCCACTTCCTCTTCTACCCCCACTGACAAGTGTGTACACATGGTTAAGTGGGTACCCAATAAAAACTAATCTTCCTTTGTAATGCAGGTTAAGAAGGGTATCTGGTATCTCGATAGCGGATGCTCTAGACACATGATTGGTAAGAAGAACCTGCTAGCTGAGTACAAAGAAGAGAAGGGTCCCTCTGTAAGTTTTGGTGGAAATGGAAAAGGACATACCCGAGGGTTTGGTGTACTCTCTAATGGTACAACAACCTTCAGAAGAGTCGCATATGTTGAAGGGCTGAAGTATAATCTTCTAAGCATCAGTCAGCTTTGCGACATGGATAACAAAGTAATCTTTACTAAGGAATCCTGCTTTGTCGCTGACAAAAAGGAGAAGATAGCTCTCAGTGGTTATCGTTTGGAAAATGTTTATGTAATAAACATGGACTCAACAACCACTGAGAACTCCTGTTTCTTCTCAAAAGCCTCATCTGATGTCAACTGGTTATGGCATAAGAGGCTCTCTCATCTAAACTTCAAGACACTGAACACTCTTTCTTCTAAAGAGTTAGTCACTGGTCTACCTCAACACTCATACGCCAAAGAGTCCTTATGTTCAGCGTGTGAGAAAGGGAAGTAGACCAAAGCAAGCTATAAGTCAAAGAAAGTTTCCTCAGTGTCATCTCCTCTACATCTTCTCCATGTGGATTTGTTTGGCCCTGTTAACAAATAATCCATCGCGGGAAACAAATATACGCTGGTCATAGTTGATGAATTCTCTCGCTATACATGGGTAATGTTTCTCCGTTCTAAGAGTGACACCCCTGAAGAACTCATCACCTTTGTCAGGAAAATGGAAGTCCTGAATAACTTAACCGTTCGCTCAATAAGGAGTGATCATGGGACTGAATTTAAAAAGAGTTCTCTTGATTCCTTCTTTGAGAGTAAGGGTATTTCTCACAACTTTTCTTCAGTGAGAACACCGCAACAAAATGGAGTCGCTGAAAGAAGAAATAGAACTATTATTGAAGTTGCACGTTCAATGCTCAGCGATTCTCACCTACCTACTCAATTTTGGGCAGAAGCTGTCAACACTGCTTGTTTTACGCAAAACAGGTCGCTGATAGTCAAAATATTTAATAAAACAGCCTATGAACTTTTTCATGGGAGAAAGCCTTCAATTAGCTTTCTTCACATCTTTGGATGTCAGTGTTTCATACTGAACAACAGAGATGCCCTTGGAATGTTTGATCCTAAGGCTGATGATGGAATCTTTCTTGGATACTCCTCAGTGTCCAAAGCCTTCAGAGTCTTCAATCGAAGAAGACAAACTGTTGAAGAAACTATTCACGTCACTTTTGACGAATCCTGTTCAGCGAATTCTCGACCTTCTACTGATACTGAAGAACTGAATCAATGGATGTTTTCTCATCTTGCTGATTCAGAAGATATCCCCACTCCTCATACTCATACCGTTGAAGATGATGGTCCTACTATCATCCCAAACATGCAGAATAGTGAAGCTGAAACTTCATGGGTCTCGGCTATTCCTTTAAACACTATGCCTGCTTCTGAACCAAATGTCTCAGACATTCCATCTACTTCTCAGCAATCAGTGAATGAGATGACATCTGCACCTACTCCTCTCTTGGCTGATATTCCAGAAGTTGCTGAAGCCTCATCTTCAGCTCCTTCAGTTTAATTTGAGTCAGCGATTCATGCTCCGGCTCAGCGATGGACTGTCAATCAACCTATTGATCAAATTCTTGGTGATCCAAACGCTGGTGTTCAGACTCAACGAAATGCAAGTAATATTTGTTTATTTGTTAACTTTATTTCTCTGATTGAACCAAAGAAAATAGATGATGCCCTCAAAGATCCAAACTGGGTCAGCGCCATGCAAGAAGAGCTGACTGAATTCGAAAGAAACAAAGTTTGGAATCTTGTTCGAAGACCAACTGACAAGACAATGATAGGCACTAAATGGGTCTATCGAAACAAGTTGGATGAACATGGAACTGTAACCCGCAACAAGGCTCGACTTGTTGCTCATGGATACAGATAAGAGGAAGGTATAGACTACGATGAACCATTTGCTCCAGTAGCAAGAATAGAATCTATTCTTAGCCTACACTGTACACAAAGACTTCAAAGTATATCAAATGGATGTAAAGTCAACATTTCTAAATGGAAAGCTGAATGAAGAAGTCTATGTGGAACAACATCCAGGATTCTCAG
Source organism: Saussurea involucrata (assembly GCA_033807775.1). Lineage (NCBI taxonomy): Eukaryota > Viridiplantae > Streptophyta > Magnoliopsida > Asterales > Asteraceae > Saussurea > Saussurea involucrata. The sequence goes on from CM066326.1 coordinate 12,185,221, forward strand.
ATCCTAAGCGTCCAGGTTATGTTTATAAACTGCATAAGGCACATTATGGCTTAAAGCAAGCTCCACGTGCATGGTATGACACTCTATCCTCTTATCTCCTAATTGAAAATTTTGAGCGAGGTAAAATCGACAAATAATTTTGAGAGAGGTAAAATCGACAAATAATTTTGAGCGAGGTAAAATCGACAAATAATTTTGACGCTGTACCGTGGGATGATCGGCTCTCTCTTGTATGTTACAGCTAGCCGACCTGACATTATATACGCAACCTGTTTGTGTGCACGATATCAAGCTAAACCTAAGGAATCTCATATGATCGCTGTAAAACGAATCTTTCGTTACCTTAAGGATACTATGAACCTAGGTCTTTGGTATTCCAAAGATTCAGGGTTTGATCTAATCGCCTATTCAGATAGTGATTTTGCAGGTTGCAAATTGGATAGGAAAGTACCACAGGAGGCTGTCAGCTCTTGGGTGGAAAGCTGGTGAGTTGGACAAGTAAAAAGCAAAACTCAGTGTCCACCTCAACTGCTGAAGCCGAGTATGTAGCCGTTGGAAGTTGTTGTTCTCAGATCTTATGGATGAGAAATCAACTACTAGACTATGACCTTCATCTCTCGAAAATTCCAATCTATTGCGATAGCACAAGTGCCATCGCTATAGCCAACAACCCAGTGCTACACTCAAAGACCAAACATATCTAAATCAGGTATCATTTTATCAGAGATCATGTGATGAATGGTGATATAGAACTTCATTTTATCCCAACTGACTATCAATTAGCTGATCTGTTCACCAAATCTCTTGATGAGACAAGATTCAACTTTCTCATCAGCGAGCTTGGAATGCTGAACTTTGAAGAATAAAATCTTCAGTGGTTCACATTTGATCAGCGATCGGATAAAACCAACTTATATAACCCATTCTATCATCTTCTCTCTGGACAAAGTTGATTCGCTGATATCAAGGTATGTTCTCTCTTTACTCGCTGAAATTCAAATGTAAATGGAAGATTTCAAAACAAATCACATCGCTAAATATCTCTTCCTTAACAGCGATACTTTGAAATTTCTAAAATTAACACTGATATTTCTATTCAATGCCTCATGTTTTTCAAAATAGTCCCTGCGCTTTCAAAACCTCAGAAACATCCTAAAATATGAAAGGACGTTTGTGACATCATCACAATGGATAAACCCTGGCACGTTCTTTTTCTGACACACGTTTGCACGTTTGGTTTACCAACCAATCAAATGCAAACACGTGTCCGTGTCATGATGAAAAACTTTCCCTCTCTAGTTTTTCTCTCTCTCTAATCTCACTATATAAACTATTTCGAGTTTATATTTTTACTTTACGCGAACTTCTTCTCCAAGAAAGAAAAGATTTACTGTTGCTTATTGAACTTAAGTTTTTCCAGAAAACTGTTCATCTTCTTCTTCGACAACCAGGTTAATATTCTCATTATTTACCTATTTTAACTTGTTTCTGATCTTCTTGTTGCTTTTAACAGATCAAACAAAAGAAACCTTTCTAAAATGAAATCATTTCTTTCATGGTTTTATGAACACAACCTTTTCATGGTTGTTCTTCAAGTTTAAAACTCAAAATCTTAAACTTGTTCCTCATTCGTTTTTCCAGAATCCTTATCTAAAGGAAAATGGAAAACAAGACTTTTACTGGGTTTGCATTTCTTTTTCAAAACAAGAAAACCCTAATCTTCATTAAGACATTTCTGTCTGAATGAAATGGACAAAATTCGAAAACATCTTATTGGAAAATCTTTCCACAATAAGACTGTATTTTTTCTCTATGATTCATGGTTGATATGATAAACGGAAATGGCATCTTCTACTGTTGCTCCTACCACTGAGAAATCTTCTGCTACGGAGAAACTGAATCTTCCCAAGGCTCCTCGGGTCAAGTTCATGCTTGAGAAAGTAGACTTCTCAAAATCCAACAATCTCTATGCGCTTTTCGCTTTTCCTCTGAAGAAGCAAGTCACACATCTGAATGAAGCTGTGATTTTTCTCCAAACCTGCTGCCTATTCAAAACCTTAACCTTCGTACCCCATGCCCATAAATTTCTTCTATCTTAGTTCTGGTATACCTCTAGACACACTCAGGTTCCTTCATCCAAGGACCCTAAGAAACTATTTGATGTCATTCTCTGTGACACCAAATTTGGCACAACCAAAATCAACCCTACCATTATAAGGAAAGCACTCAGCCTACCCACTGCCACCAAAGAAAAATCCTTCGTTCCTCTACCTAACCACAAAAACCATGCTGATAGGGAAGCCATCACTGCATTCTTTGATGCAATGTGTTACTCATGGGACACAGGGAGGGACAAGGAGATTGAGAAGAAACTGACCCTCATCAAGAAGTCCAAAATGCCAAGCGAGATGAACTTCATCTTCACACACCTGATAAGCTGCATGACAGCGAAGAGTGGCTCCTCTAATCAAGCTGCTCAACCTCAGCAAGCAATGGGCTATGCACTACTGAAAGGTCTCCATGTTGACTGGGCCTCAATCATCTATGACGATCTTGCTTTCAGAGTAGATATGGATGATAGACCTTCATGGGTTCCTTATCCCAGATTCATCAGCGCCATCTTTCAACTTGGACTTGGGGATAAATACCCAAAAGAGGGTGATCTGAGACTCTCTCAGGTGCTCGACTTCAAGCCGCTGGCAAACGAGGTACGTCTTACTACTCTTTTATCTATTCTTAATCCTCCTTCTTCTACTTCTGCCACTCATTCAGTGGAAATCCCCACCGCTGATACCCAAGCTGCACCCTCCACTCCTTCTCGAAAAAGGAAACAATCTACTTCCCAACTTAGTTCCAAAAGAATCAAGAAAACCAAGGAGCAACCCCCCAGCATTCACATGCTGAAGACTCCACAGCTCATCTTGAAGAGCGGATGGATAGTTCAGTGGTACGCTTTGCCACAGCTGAACAAGCCACCCCTTCCATCCCAGCTTCAACGTCTCTAAACGCTGAAGTTATAAACATGAAACTGAACCCACCTCCTTCAGCCTCTCTAGAGACTAAAGTGATTTTCAGTGAATCCAATGTTGAACCCCGCACCCAACCCACTTTCTCAACCATCATTCCTCCCACCACTCCTTTGGTCACTCAATCTCTTCCTCTATTCTCCTCAACAAACATCTTCCTCAGCGACACTACTGCCGAACATCTTCAGAGGATGATAGAACAAAACACAGGACCTGCAGGTACTTCCAGTCGTCAAGGAACTATTGAAGACGACTATGAAACTTTCTCAGGGTTACGAGGCTTCGAAAACTTCACCAACCCGCCTACAGGTATACACATTATCCCAAACACTTCTCTCTCTCAACCCCAAACTTCTGAAGTTTCCTCTGTTCATAAGTTAATAACTGTTTCAGGTCCTAATTTGGGGGATATCAACACCTCCCTGAAGGCCTTGGAAACAAAGATGGAATCATACAACACCATTCTCTCCACCAACTCTTCAGCGGTTACAGACGCTGGAGAGAACCTCAAGAAGCTGATCGAGGTTGTTGACACGAAAGCCTCCAAAGCTGATATGGAGAAGGTGGATGGCAACATTGCAACCTTTGCTACCACCCTCACTGAAACTTCCTCAAACGTCAACAATCTCAACCTCACCAACACCACCCTCGCAACAAACCTCACCACTCTGTCAAATGAAGTCACATCATTGAAGACAGAGGTTGGTACTCTAAAGGGTGAGGTTACGACGGTCAAAGATCTACTTCAGCAGATACTCAATCGCCTGGATGCTCCAAAGTCTCACTTTACTCAGGCCGATAGAGAAGATTTTTAGAAACTCGCCCCATCTATATCTGGCCTCGACGACATATTATCAGCGGTTGAACTTTTTATGGGACTCACTGGCCAAGAAGACAGTGATCCTCGTACTACTGATGCTGCTGGTGTTGCTGATATTCCTCTTGCCTCCCCTCCTCATAATATGGAAGAGGGGGAGAAGAGAGCTGAAGACCTTCCCCATAATGATGAGGGGGAAAAGAAAAATTAAACTGCTGCTTCTACTTCAAAACCTCAGGGAGTTGAAAACCCTGAGGGAACCGAAAAACCTCCCTCTGTATCTAAGGGGGAGCAACTAGAAGAGCAACACAAAGAAGCCGTTGCTGATGAGGTCGAGTCTGAAGAAGAAGAAGAAGAAACTGAAGACGGAGAACCCATCGATATTGATGATGAAGAGCCATCATTATCCCCTAAAGATGATGATGATGATGATGATGATGACTTCTTCTTCGTTGAGCCCAAGAAGGCCCCTGAGAAAAGGATTTCGATAAATGAACCATCAGGGGAGAAGACAAAGCCTACAGCATCTGAAGCTGATCAAGGCAAAAACAAAGGCCTCGCTGCATAAGGCAATCTGGCTATCCTTCAGATTAAGCCAGCTTGTCAGGCACAATATCTTCTATTCCCTTATAGTGCATCCCTCCTCTATCCCTTCTGAATATCAATCATCCTCTCCATAAAACCTCTATACACTTAACCCTATTCTTTTTTCTTTCTTCCCAACTTTTCTTACTTAAACGATCGATGTGTTTCAGCTAGTCCTCTCCCCTGTTTGAGGATCCCGCTGAAGCTCCTACAAAAATACCAACAACAATAATTCCAGCTCCTATCGCTGAAGAAATAATCCCAATCTTGGATTTAACCACTGAGACTGATGAACCTGAAGAACATCTGCTCTCTCACAAAAACAGACCTTCCTTTGCTCCTCAAAAGCTAAGTGAAGAGGATCAAGAAAAGAGAGATGCAACGATCAAACAACTTGAAGATCAGCGAATCATTCTTCCTCGCTCTAAAATCCCTGTTCCGACAAAGTTCAGGATATCAAGGAAAGAATACGAGGATCATTTAAGAGCTGAACGATTACTCGTCGAAAAGAAGGAAGCTGAAGAAAAAGATAAGGCTCTCGCCATCCAACTTGTCCAACAATCAGTGAGAGACCCCGTACTGAAAAGAACTCCCATTGATGTCCAACGTCAGCTATGGGATGATGCCTAAAGGATCGTTGAAGAAAAGACTAAGGTATCTGATTCGACTTAGGAACGGTGTAAAGAAATGTTGAACTATCGATCTCGACCATCCAAAATCATCAAGGTAAATATCAGAGGAAAAACGTTTGTAGACGTTCCTGTTTGTGATCCCAGAATATCATCAACAATTCAAGTATTAATTGAGAGATCGAGATAGAAACGTCATCCTCATATTAGATTCAATATCCTTTTAGTACAAGATGACTCTCTCTTTCTCTCACAAGATTAGCTCTCTACATTGTGCCTTTCTATTACAAATGACCTTGGCACCTCTATTTATAGGGACACAAGTCATTACAAGGTATAACAATCTTTATATAAGCTTTACAAAAGTTTCATATAATTAGTACATTTTTGGTACTAACATTGTTGTTGAAGTTGACGTATTTAGAGAAGACAAAACCAAGAAAACCTTCTACGCTACTTCATTAGAGAAGTTTGGTTTCTCTGAATGGTTGGAAGTGAAATTAGCCATTCAGCGATCTCGCTCAAAGTTCAAGAGCCATGTCGAGAAAATTTTAAATTCTCAGATCGACTTGGTTTCTTCTGCTGTGGATATTCCTCCTTCCACTCTTCTTCCACCTCAATAAAGAAGGGCCTCTGCAAAGGAAAAGAAAACCTCAGACTCAGGTCCTCCTATACGGAATGAAACAGGTATAGGTTTCTCACGCGAATAAGTAATTGGTCGTGACCCTGACCTCTCAGTACTTGACACCTCCCTGCCTCCTGGTGAAACTTTCATCCCTGGAAAAGTCTTAAGTGAACCCTATGGCATCTTCTTTCTAGACTGCTATGGACACTTTCAACGCATATCTGAGCTTCCAATCACTCCCATCGAACAGCTCAGAGACCTAATATACTGGTGTGAAGTCAGACGCGACATTCAGGCACGTCACCTCAAGCCCCTGATCTTTGAAGAAGCAAAGAACAAAAAGGATCAAGGTGTAACGGTCCCTGACTAGATGATTCCCACATCAAAGACCCTCGATGAACTTCTCATCAAGGAAGAACCTTTTGATGGATAGGATCGCCTTGTAATTCTTTCTATCTTTATCTGTCTACATCATTTGTACTTGTAATTTTATTTGTTGTACTTGTGATTTTTCCACTTCCCTCTGTAACCATTACGAAGTTTAAAGAAAAATTTCAGCGAATGTACTTTACTCCATCAGTACTGAAAAGATCCCAGAAAACAGTAAAAGGGACAAATATTTTATGAGTTCTTTTTATCCATATGTTTATCCCAGCAATTTTCTCTGTTGCTATGTCATAATCAAATAGGAGTAGATTATTGATCCAAACCCTCAGTGATTTGATAATGACCCTCTCTTAAACACTTAGTGAAAATTGTAAGTAAAACAATATGTATTGGAGTTTCACTATCGTTGATAAGTACTAAGACTGTTTCAGTACCGCTGATAGTAACTCTTGCTCTTTAAAGATAAATAGTCAGCGAACTCTGTTCATCGAATAGTTCTGAGCCTGTTCAGTCTATGAGATGATCGCTGATAAGTTAGTTGTTTACTGATGATCCCTGAAGACAAGTTTCACATCAACATATGTTCTACGCTGAAGTCGAAGATCAAGCTCAAGAACCAGCGACAAGTCTACTAATGAACTGATGCGGATATCAGCGAAGCCAAGATTTGTCCACTCAACGTGAAGTATCAAGTAGAAGACTTCAGCAATCGCTGAACTTTATCATTCGCTGATAAATAACTGTTTCAACGAAAGGTGATCATGAAGTCTCCTTACAAAGTACTATTGTCTTACCTCCCTTGCACGTCTCCGTACGAACTGTCAGAACGGAACTTGATAACTTCATTGCACATCTCAGTAGAGAGACGTAACTTGATTTCCACCGGTTTGAAGTCGAGAATCTTAGGGCCGACCTGTGATAACTTCAGGTCGCCCACTGTCGGGTATGAAGACACAAGTCCTTGCCGGAAGAGAGCACTGAGAAAGCGTGGATAAGGAACATTCAGTGGCCTCTTTGATTCGTCGATTCTGAGCATCATGTCGTCGAAAATGATCTTAGCTCAGTCGATGTGAAGGCCCTTCATCAGCGCATACCCCATAGCCTGCTGAGATTTGGAGGCTTGGTCAGTTGACCCAACTTTGGCGGTCATGCAGCTGATAAGATGAGCAAAGATGAAGTTCATCTCGCTTGGCATTTTGGATTTGAGGATGGAGGTTAGCTTCTTCTCAGGGAGTTTGTCTCTCCCTGTGCTCCAAGTATACTGCATTGCATCAAAAAAATGCAATGAGTGCAGCTCTATCAGCCTCGTTCTTGGCATCAGGTAGAGGAACGAAATGATTGTCCCTTGAGCTTCCAGGGAGGTTGAGGGCAGACCTGATAGCCTCGGGATTTATTTTGGCTTCGCCATGTTCAGTGTCAAATAGAATGACATCCACCATTTTTTCACGGTTTTTGGCGGATGGATCCTGAGCTTTTCTAGCAGTATACCAGAACTGAGCAAGGAGATTCTTGTGAGCAGGAGGTTTCACAGTCAGTGTTGTCGCCAGAGGACAAGTTTTCAGAAAATTCACAGAATCATCTAGATGAGTGATGTTTTTCTTGGGGGGGAAGTCGAACATGGCGTGTGGGTTGTTCCCTTGGAATGTGACTTGTTCCATTTCGATGTTGACATTAGGGGCTTTGACAAGTTCAGTCCTTTCAGAAGTAATAGGAGACTGAGTGTTGGGAGCTTCAGTAGAGGTCATTTCTATTCATAAACTATAAACATGAAGAATATGAAGAGAAGTTCTTAAAATGGATAAGATTCCAAAATAAGAAGTTTTTATGGTTTTTACAGTTTCCATTTTGAGAAAGAAATGGAAACTAGGGTTTTTCTAGTTTTGAAAAAGAAGTACAAAACATAGTGAATGTTTTTCTAGTTTCCTTTTATGGAAAGGATGCAGGAAAAACATATGAAAATGTCAAGTTTAATATTTTTATTTTAAACTCGAAGAACAATTTGTAAACAGAATGTGTTCATAAAACCATGATGAAAATGATTTCATTTTTAGAAAGTTCTGTTGTTTGATCTTTTAGAAACAATAATAAGATCAGAAACAAGTTTGTGAGTTGTAAAATAAAAGAAATATTAACCTGTAGTGTTAAAGAAGATGAAGATGAACAGGTTCTTGAGAAAATATTTCAAATGCAATAGTGAGTTCTTGCTTGAGAGAGTTTAAGTTCGCGTAAAAGGTGAAAATATAAACGCAAAGGGTTTATATAGTGAGAGTAGAGAGAGAAAAAGTATGAGCGGGAAAGTTTTTCATGATGACACGGACACGTCCCTTGAATTTGATTGGACAAGGAAAAGGAAACGGACGAACGTGTCAGAGAAAAGGCGTGCCATGGTCTATCCGTTGTGATGACGTCACAAACGTCCTTTCATATTTTAAGATGTCTCTGAGGTTTTTTTAAAAACTTAGGGACATTTTTAAACATGAATCACTAATTAGAAATATCAGTGAGTTTTAGAATTTCAAAATATCACTGAAAACAAGAGATATTCGGCGATGTAATTTGTTTTGAAATATTGCATTCTTAGGCGAACGTCAGCGAGTAAGAGAGAACATACCTTGATATCAGCGAATCAATTTTGTTCAGAGAGTAGGTGATTAATAGGGTTATACAAATTCATTTTTATCACTGATCAAATGTGGACCACTGAAGATTTTACTCTTCTAAGTTCAACATTCCATGCTCGCTGATGAGAAAGTTGAATCTTGTCTCATCAAGAGGTTTCGTGAAAAGATCAGCTATTTGAAAATCAGTTGGGATAAAATGAAGTTCTATATCACCATTCATCACATGATCTCTGATAAAATGATACTTGATTTCGATGTGTTTGTTCTTTGAGTGTAGCACTGGATTGTTGGCTATAGCGATGACACTAGTGCTGTCGCAATAGATTGGAATTTTGGAGAGCTGAAGGTCATAGTCCAGTAGTTGATTTCTCATCCACAAGACATGAGAACAACAACTTCCAACAGCTACATACTGAGCTTCAGCAGTTGAGGTGGACACTGAGTTTTACTTTTTACTTGTCCAACTCACCAGCTTTCCACCTAGGAGCTGACAGCCTCCTGTGGTGCTTTTTTTATCCAATTTGCAACCTGCAAAATCACTATCTGAATAGGCGATTAGATCAAACCCTGAGTCTTTGGGATACCAAAGACCTAGGATAGGAGTACCCTTAAGGTATCGAAAAATACGCTTTACAACGATCAAATGAGATTCCTTAGGTTCAGCTTGATATCATGCACACAAACATGTTTCATACATAATATCAGGATGGCTAGCAGTAAGATATAGAAGAGAGCCGATCATCCCACGGTACGCTGTGACATGAATAGGATTTCCAGAAGGGTCTTTGTTTAGTGTCAGCGGCAGTGCCATAGGGGTTTTCATAGATGAGCTTCGAGTTAAGTCAAACTCTTTCAGCATATCTTTAACATATTTTCCTTGGTGAATGAAAGTTCATTTTTCACTTTGCTTGATTTGAAGACCCAGGAAATATGTCAGCTCACCCATCATACTCATTTTATATTCAGCTTTCATTCTTTCAGCAAAACGCGTACAAAAGTCAGGGTTAGTAGAACCAAATATAATATCATCGACATATATTTGAACAAGAATGATATGACCTTTTACTTTCCTGAAAAATCGAGTTTTATCGATTTTACCTCGCTCAAATTTTTCAATATGGAGATAAGAAGATAGAGTGTCGTACCATGCACGAGGAGCTTGCTTTAAGCAATAAAGTGCCTTATCCAGTTTATAAACATAAACTAGATGCTTAGGATATGTGAATCCTGGAGGTTGTTCCACGTAGAATTCTTCGTTCAACTTTCCATTGAGGAAAGCTGATTTAACATCCATTTGATAAACCTTGAAGTCTTTGTGTATAATGTGAGCTAAGAATAGATGAATGGCTTCGAGTCTTGCCACTGGGAAAATGTTTCGTCGTAATCTATGCCTTCCTCTTGTCTGTATCCCTGAGCAACAAGACGAGCCTTGTTGCGGGTTACAGTTCCATGTTCATCCAACTTGTTTCGATAGACCCATTTAGTGCCTATCACTGACTTGTCAGATGGTCGTGGAACGAGCTTCCAAACTTTGTTTCTTTCAAATTCTGTCAACTCTTTTTGCATAGCGCTGACCAAGTTTGGTTCTCTGAGGGCATCATCTGTTTTCTTTGGTTCAATCAGAGAAATAATGTTAACAAATAAACAAGTATTACCTGAACTTCGTCGATTCTGAACACCAGCATTTGGATCACCAAGAATTTGATCAATAGGGTGAATAATAGTCCATCGTTGTGCCGGAGCAAAAGTCGCTGACTCAATCTGAACTTCTGGAAGAGCTGAAGATGAAGCTTCAGCAACTTCTGTTACATCAGGCAAGAGAGAAAGAGGTTCAGATGTCATTTCATTCACTGATTGCTGAGAAGTGGATGGTATGTCTGAGGTAGAGGGTTCAGAAGCAGGCATAATATTAAGAGGAACAGCTGAGACCCACGAGGTTTCAGCTTCACTTGTCTGCATGCTTGGGATGATAGTAGGATCATCATCTTCAGCGGTATGTGTATGAGTTGGAGGGATAGGAGCATCTTCTGAATCACCAAGATGAGAAAACATCCATTTATTCAGTTCTTCAGTATCAGCAGAAGGTCTGGAGTTCGCTGAACGGGATGCATCAAAAGTGACGTGGATGGTTTCTTCTACAGTTTGTCTTCTTCGATTGAAGACTCTGAAGGCTTTGGAGACTGAAGAATATCCAAGAAACTTTCCAAGGGCATCTCCGTTGTTCAGTATGAAACACTGACATCCAAAGATGTGAAGAAAGCTAATTGAAGGCTTTCTCCCATGGAAAAGTTCATAGGCTGTTTTCTTGAATCTTTTGACAATCAGCTACATGTTTTGAGTAAAACAAGCAGTGTTGACAGCTTTTGGCCAAAACTGAGTAGGTAGATGAGAATCGCTGAACATTGAACGTGCAGCTTCGATGATAGTTCGATTTCTTCTTTCAGCGACTCTATTTTGTTGTGGTGTTCTCACTGAAGAAAAGTTGTGAGAAATACCCTTACTATCAAAGAAAGAATCAAGGGAACTATTTTTGAATTCAGTCCCATGATCACTCATAATAGAGCGAACGGTCATATTATTCAGTACTTCCATTTTCCTGACAAAAGTGATGAGTTCTTCAGGGGTGTCACTCTTAGAGCGGAGAAACATAACCCAGATATAGAGAGAGAATTCATCAACTATGACCAATGTATATTTCTTTCCAGCGAGGGATTGTTTGTTAACAGGGCCAAACAAATCCATGTGCAGAAGTTGAAGAGGAGATGACACTGAGGAAACTTGTTTAGACTTTAAACTAGCTTTTGTTTGTTTCCCTTTCTCACACGCTGAACATAGAGATTCCTTAGCGTATGAGTGTTGAGGTAGACCAGTGACCAACTCTTTAGAAGAGAGAGTATTCAGTGTCTTGAAGTTTAGATGAGAGAGCCTCTTATGCCATAGCCAGTTGACATCAGATGAGGCTTTTGAGAATAAACAGGAGTTCTCAGTGGTTGTCGAGTCCATGTTTATAACATAAACATTTTCCATACGGTATCCGCTGAGAGCGATCTTCTCCTTTTTGTCAGTAACAAAGCAGGATTCCTTAGTGAAAATCACTTTGTGATCCTTGTCACAAAGCTGACTGATGCTTAGAAGATTGTGCTTCAGTCCTTCAACATATGCGACTCTTCTGAAGGTTGTTGTACCATTAGAGAGTACACCAAACCCTCGGGTATAGCCTTTTCCATTTCCACCGAAAGTCACTAAAGGACCCTTCTCTTCCTTATATTCAGCGAGTAGGTTTTTCTTTCCAGTCATATGTCTAGAGCATCCCCTATCGAGATACCAGATACCCTTCTTAACCTGCAAACAAATGAAGATTAGTTTGATTTGGGCACCCATTTTACCATGGGTCCACATTTTTCAGTGGTGGTAGAGGAAATGGAAGGTTCATCAATATTCGCAGCATTTGAAGATTCAGCTTCAGTACTAGTCTTCACTTTGGTTAATTTCTTAACCTCAGTGGTTGGTTTCACCTTAACCTGATTTGTACCAGGATTGGTCTTCTTTGCCTTGGGGGCATTGATCTTCACCTTAGTTAACTTTTCAGCTTTGGTGGCTGTCGGGAAGTTACTAGCAATATGATCGGTAAGTCCACAGTGATAACATTTCCTATAGCTAAAAGTAGCTTTTGAATCATTTGAATGCTTAGCCGAGATTTTTAAATGAGCAGGGTTGTCACCAAGTATACCTTTGGCATTGGAAATGGGAGGAACAATCAGTTATTCAGATTTCTTACCAATAACATTCACTCTGATTCTAGGAGTGGATCTCTTAATGAATTCAGGGATCTTGTTCTTCGAAGTAGAGGATTGATTCACTGAAGGTTTAGAAACATTCAGCTTAGGTACAAAGGTAGCCTTTTGAGGTTTTTGGTTGAAAACTTTTTTTTTTACCTTTACCTTTACCTTTAGAATTTAAGGTAGGTTTTTCCTCAGGAGTGGGAGTTTTAGAAGAGGAACATTGAGATGAGGAAGTGTCAGGGATAGAGGACACGAACATTCCAAACTTAAGCATGGAACGATCAGTGGTTGGTTCTTCAGCGTCAGCTTTATAACCAATACCACGTTTGTCACTCAGGGGAATCTGAGCTTTCAATATCTCAATGATCGTTGCTGAGGATTTACACCATCCTTCAACAGTAGCCTTTTCAGCCTTTAGTGCCTCGACAACATCTTCTCGCTCGATACGAATGAGTTGATTTATACAGACCTGATCTTTTAGATTTTCTTCTATTTTAGAGAGCTTTTGAATCTCTAAATGACAATTCTTAAGCTGTTCAGCAAGATCAATATTTAGTTTTTCAGCTTTGGTCTTGCCATTCATGGCATCGTATAAATCAACAGTCAAAAGATCGATGGTCCGACGTCTTTCGATGTCACTAAGAGTTTAAGTTTGAGTATCAGTGAGAGAAGTTGATACCTGAGAGGTAGAAGCAGAAGTAGAGGGAATTTCAGTTTGTTCTTCCTCTTCTTCTATTTTGGCCATGAGACAGAGATTGGCCTCATCATCATCTTCAGAGTCAGATGATTCTTCTTCATCAGAGGCAGCCCAGTCAAAATCAGCCATCAGGCCTTTGCCTTTTGTTAGGGCAATATTTGGTTGAATAGAAGTTCAAGGGCTAAATGTTAGTTTATTATTTTGAGTCTTGTTAGTGAACGGGCCGTGGGCTTGTTACCACGGGCCCATCATATAAATAGTTTTGTTTAGCTTTTGTTTTAGGCTAGTTGTCATTTTACTTTTCACAAAACAGATTGTAAACTCTCAGCATTATTGAAAGTGATTTGGATGACAAGTTGAAATCATAACTGTCAGGATCGAATCTTAACAAGACTAATAATACTTAGAACTCAGAATTAAAGAATCTGCGGAATAGAACTTTAATTCACACAATCAAAGAACAGTATATCAGAAAACACACAGCTGTTTGTATTCACTAATTCAACTCACAAGCTTACAACCAAACCTCAATCTTGATGAACAAGCTCAATCAAGACGACTTCTACTTCTCTAGAAATAAGGTTCTAAACCTTGAGGTTAATTCTCTCTAAAACAAAACGTATTCTAAAACTCTCGTGTATCGAATAGCTATCTATCACAATCTATTTAAACAAAATAATTACAAGATAACTATCAAACAAAATTGATCTTCAGAATATTCTTTCATGATTATCTTCAATCATTCCATCTTTATCTCCAACATTCTCGCATTCCAAACTTATGATCACAAGTAGCATTAACATCTTTATGCACGAGCAGTATTAACTTCATTCAGCATGAGCAGTATTAACCTTGTTCCAGCAGCATTAACTTTCACTTGCAGTAGTAACTATGCATAAGCAGTACTAATATTCTCCAGCAGCATTAATTTGACTCAGCAGTACTAACCTTGCTTCAGCAGTATTAATCTTGACAAGCAGTACTAACTTCACTCTAGCAGTATTAATTATGCCCTGGCAGTATTAAAGTTGTTCTGGCAGTACTATCCATACTTAGCAAATCTTCAGTTCCCAACAATCTCCCCCTAACTTGACTTTTCAGGTTGAGAAGTCAAGTTCTTCAGATGATGATGCTTCCAAAACGTAATCTTGAACACACAAGTCAGGATTCAATCCCAAACTTTGATTGATGATCCTTCTTACCAGGTATCTTGCCATCTTAGAATCTTTGTCACACACCAACTTAGCTTTTAGTATTCCATCCAACCTTGTCATGCTGTGCTTGTATATTTTATCCACCAAATAATACTCATGATATGCATAGTCAAGTGTTATGACATACACACCACAGTTTTCAATAAGCATCCATTTGGTAACAGCTTGAAATTGCCTTTCTGTCAAATACTTAACTGCTTCTGTATTGAACATTAGACACAAGTATTCAAGTACCATTTTGGTGATGGACATTCCATTCTCAGTCAGCATTTTTCCATACAGCTTCATTCCAACCTTGTATATCTCCTCTACGTCAGATCTAGAGCATATTCTGTAAAGCCCGTGTCCCGGTATGTTTATATATATTTTAATTAATTGCTTTAATATCGTTCTTTTAGCGAATCTTTACTAACGGGGTTAGCAAGTTTGACCAAATGCGTAATAAATCTTTAAACCATTTTAAAGTGTTTACCTTTAATTGTTTTTGGTTAGTGGTTTGGTGTCAAAAAGGACCAAAAATGTTAGCTTACGTGTCTTTTGTTATGGATTGTGAGATGAGGTATAGTTGAGGGGCTATTTGTGCATTTTTTTGGAACTTGTTGCATGGGTCACGGCCCATGGCTGAATCCCTTCTCGTTTTCTTTTTCCTTTCCTTGTGATTCAAGCAACCAATCACCTAAACCCTAGAGCCCTTCTCGTTTCCTTGCGATGTGCGGCCGAGAAAGAGAGAAACGAAGAGAGAGAGAGATCGCGAGAGAGAGAGAGAGAGAGAGAGAGGAGAAGAAGAACGCAACGGCAGCCCCTTTCGCCGCCGCTGCTGCTGTCGTCGGAGACCGCCACCACCTGCTGTCGTCGGAGGAATCGAGAGAGAGAGGTTTGGTTGTGGTGGTGAGACGTCGTCGTGAGGTAAGTAGCTCTCTCGTTCGTCTCGTTCTTTTCTTTTTCCTTTTCGTTTTTCCGGCGAGACCACCACCGCCGCACGCCGTCGCTACGGTGGCTGTGGGTGGAGGGCGGTGGCAGTGGGTGACACTCTTAGCGTAAATCCCGAATCGATTAAGCCGCGAACCGTTTTATAAAGCTATCAGTTTATGAAAATTCTAGTGTGCTGTCCAGTTTTCGTGTAGTCATAACTTTTCTGTCGTAACTCCGTTTGAGCCGAAACTGGCGCCCACGGTTCAAGTTCGGGGTCGGGCACATTTTCCGTGTTTTAGCGGAAAACTGGTTCGGTCTCTAGCTGGGCGGAAAAGTGGTCGCAAGTTCGGTGATTCGTCATTTTATGTGCAAAATTCTGGAATCTGCCACTGTTTTGCGTAGACCATAACTTTCTGCTCGTAACTCGGTTTGGGGTGAAACCGGTGTCAAAAGTTCCCTTTTTGAGTCTAGAAACTTTTCTGTGTTTTGTGCAAAACCCAGTTCGGGACGTAGCATGGGTCAAACTGTCGTTTTATACTGATAAGTGCTGTTTTTCGCTGTTCTGCGGGCTGATCTTATAAAATCCGTAATTAATTGTAGAAAAATCGTTAGGAGGCGTATAATATGTCCTTGGAACCCTAACTCAGAGGACTTTCTGGTCATGAAATAATATTGGGAATTTTCTGGGTTTAAAGGGGTCGAAACAGGTCCCGAACAGACCTGTTTGGCGAGAACGGAATTTAGTTTTAGTGACGGTTTAAGCGTGTGTCGTGTCATAGGGTCAGGGTCTCGTATTGACACGTTTTAACATGCATTTAGGTGCTGGGAAGTGACCGTAATTGTGAAGCTTGAATTGTGTTATTAAGCTGGGCGCGCATTCGAGGTGAGTTCTCTCACTGTGTAGTTAGGGGTTGTATGCATGTCATAATAGTTTGTATGTACTATTGTCTTTGTGGTGTGAACTAGTTGTTTGTGGTGCGTAATATTTGATTGGTTTGAATGCTTGGTATAAATGTGTCACATTACAATTCGGTGGGACCGAGGCCTCGATGGTACTGAGGTGTTGGTTACATTACAATTCGGTGGGACCGAGGCCTCGATGGTACTGAGGTGTTGGTTACATTACAATTCGGTGGGACCGAGGCCTCTATGGTACCGAGGTGGTACTGAGGTGTTGGATACATTACAATTCGGTGGGACCGAGGCCTCGATGGTACTGAGGTGTTGGATACATTACAATTCGGTGGGACCGAGGCCTCGATGGTACTGAGGTGTTGGATACATAATTACTTGTAGATGTTTACTCGTTTTATGTAACTGTGATGTTGTTGCTTATGTGCGGATAGGGGTGATATGTATATAATTCCTATCTGCGCATGTGTTGGAATTCACTAAGCTTCGTGCTTACCCTTTCCCAATAAACTGTGGTTTCAGGTACGGGCGGCTCCAAGGCGTGACGAGTACACACTGGCGCGCGAGAAGAGTTGGTTGCTTTATGATTTTAATAATTAAACGTTTATTCCGCTGGTTTTATTTTTATAAAGACATTAATTATGTGTTTGCAAACGAAACGTTGGGATCATTTATTGAGTTGTTATCAATGAATTGTTTATTTAAAAATTTAAATTTACTTGTAATTTTTGGGACGTTACATATTCTGATAAGTCTTCCCCATGTAGAACAGACTTCAAACTTCCCATCTGCTCTTTTGATTCTAATGTACTCCTTTCTCTGCTCTATCAATGTATCCCAGAAGATGATCTCAGGAGGCATGGAACGTAATGGGTCAACTTTGATTGGATCAGTATCAACCATAGTGATATACATATCACATTGAGCATTACTAGGTTGACCTGATGGAGTTGCTACTTCTTCTTCAGCAACCTTTGTATCATCTTTCTTTTCTGAAGCATCCTTTTCTTTTTCTTCTTCTACCATTGGTTTTACCCTAGGTTTCTTGACAGATTTACCCCTGGTAGCTATAGACTTGGTTCTTGGTCTTTTGTTTGACACCATCTTGGTTCTTTTGAGTGATTTAACAGCCTCAGGAATGGTTTCAGCTGTTTCCTTTGTTTCTGCTGCTTCAGGGATGGTTTCTGCTGCCTTATGTTTTTCAGCAACATTAACCATTTCTGCTGCTTGAATGGTTTCTGCTGCTTTTTGACTAGCAGCATTAACCATTTCTGCTGCTCTATTTGTTACTGCTTCTTTTACTATCTTTGATACTGCTGCTTCAACACTATTCTTCACAATCTCAAATACCTCTGCTTCAATCTCAGATTTAGTTACTGTAGATACAGATACTGCTTCCTTCTCACTTTCAGATACTGCTGCATTAACAAGACTCTTCATAATTTCAGCTACTGCTGCTTCAATCTCAGATACTGCAGCATTAACTGTTTCTACTGCTTTTTCTGTGGTTTCTGCTGCTAGAAACTCATATACTACTTCCTTCTCATTTTCTGCAGTTTCAGTTACTGCTGCTTTCTCACTTTCTGCTTCCTTTGCAACTTCTGCAACCTGCTCAGCCTCCCCCTCAACCTTATGCTCATTCTCCCCCTCAACCTTTGCATCCTCCATGTTTAGTTCAGTTTCTAACTCCCCCTTTTTGGAAGCATCAGTGGTTTATCTTCTCCTTTTCAGAACATACTGAGCTTTCTTCCTTCTTTGCAGCAGCTTGGTGATCATCTTCTTATTCTTCTATATCTTGGTGTGTTGATAAAGAACCACCTTCCTAAGCTCATCAATCTCCTTCTGCTGATTCATGACATCAATGTTGATGTTGGCAATGGTTTCCATCAATTCCTCATAAGTATATCTATCCTCACCTGGTTTAGAAGTGTTTACCTCCCTTACAAGATCATTGGAAGTTTTAGTAGGTGTCTCTTGCCTAGCAAAAGCACAACCTACTCCCATGGTTTCTTGGCCCCTGGGTCCTCTGAATGTTTTCACATTCTGAGTTGCCGTGGGGAAGGTCTTAGTGATGTTACCATTGTTCTTCTCTTTGCTAGCAGAAGTAGTGGCAGCCTTGCAGCCCACATGCTCATCCTTCTCCTTAGAGAGCACCTTCTTGGGGTTGGGAGACACCCCTGTGGTTACCCTTTTGATATTCTCTATCGGAGAATGCTCCAATAGAGGGCTTGTAGGCTTTGGGCTATTAGGAGATACACCAAGGGAAGGAACCTTGTGTACCTTTCTTCTTTCAAACTTCTTGGTGATTTTGGGAGAGGGTCTTAAAAGAATGGACTGTGGGATTTCTTTGGTGATGGAAGGTTGGGATTGGCCATCAGTGGGTGTGTCTAATGGGGGCCTTGACCCTGATGCCCTACCTTCAGTGGTGTGGGACACAACCATCATTGTAGAGAACAATGGTGTGTCAACTCCTTCCGAGTCCCTAGGAATTCTTCTCATATTTGAGAAAACCTTCCCTTTATGGGGTTTTGGCACATATACCTCAGCAGACTGAGGTAAATCCGTCAATTCATGGTTAATTACTTCTTGGACAAACCTGGGATACATGTAAAAGCTCTTTTTGGATTCTAGGTTTGCCACAAGATCATTAAAAATCATTGCTGAAAAATTGAACTTTCTGGCAGTGGTTAAGCAGACCAAGGCATAAGCAATGGTACTGCTAAACTTACTCCATCCAGTTGTTTTCTTTGAAATACAGTGCATAAGAGTATGAACAAGAAATCGCCATTGGGTGAAAAACTTTGACTTGTAGAATTTAAAAATTCCAATGGGACCTTCATACCCCATTCTTGGTAAGGTCGAGAAAAGTTCATCATTAGAGAGATAGGTTATACCTGAGGCATCATCTAAGTGAAGAGTGATGCGAATAACCTCCTCTGTGACCTTCAAGGGTTTGTCACAAACCCTTGTTCGAATGATTTTCTGCCCATCTTCGAATATAACAGTGGCATTCTCCCAAAATTGCTTTTGATGCTCGATATATATGGTTGGGCACACTGTTAGGGCATGAGAGATGTGTGTGGACTTGAGAAAATCCACAATATCATGAAATCTTGCGGCCTGCTTTGGCTTCTGAAGCATCGCAATCTCATTGTGCTCATCGACAAACTCCATTGTCTTCATTCTTCCTGAGGATTTGGATAGAAAACACAGAGATTCTAGGGAGAAAAGGTTAGAACGAGAGAGAGATAAATTGAATGCAAAGAGACGTTATGAACTTTGGCGGGTTGAAAGAGTATTTATAGCAGTACTAGCCCTGATTTTCTTTAAAAGCAGTATTAACGACTTAGCAGTATTAACGACTGAGCAGTATTAACTGCAAGGCAGTATTAACTACACAGCAGTATTAACTACACAAGCAGTATTAACTACTAAGCAGTATTAACTACACATACAGTATTAACCACTAAGCAGTATTAACTACAAAGCAGTATTAACTACTAAGCAGTATTAACTACAAAGCAGTATTAACCACTAAGCAGTATTAACTACAAAGCAGTATTAACTACACATTGGCAGTAGAAAATATGTACTAGCAGTGGTAACTCTGCACTAGCAGTAGTAACTATACTTACACTTTGCAGCACTTGTCAATCTGAGTCATACTGAGGTTCTGAGAAAACTAGTTAGTAACACCAAATATACAAAGACCTGTGATACACTTAACAGGTTGTATCTCAATTGCTCAACATAGTAAACATCCTCAAATGTCATCTTACCTTTTGACACATCACCTTTACCACTTATCTTACCTCCTGCAGGATTATTTCCAAAAGCAACATGTCCTCCATCAATTCTTTTGAAATTCTTGAGGCAGGCCATGTTACCTGTCATGTGCCTGGAGCAACCACTATCAACATGCCAGATGCTCTTCCCCTTGAGCTGTTGGTTGCCCTGCACATCAGATAAATCAGTTAGTTTTTATTGGGAACCCAAGCCAAAGTGGTTTTGGGTCTCCCTTGCTTATCAAAGTACTTGCACTGGGTTTTGATGAGATTTTCAAACTTAGGTACTGCAGTACTGGAGTACTTTGTCAATATGATTGGTCTAGCAGCACAAAAACTAGAAGCAGTATTAACCTTAGAAGAAGTACTAACAGTGTTAGCAGCACTAACACTGCTAGCAGCAGTATTGTTCTTAGAAGAGGTACTAACAGAGTTAGCAGCACTAACACTGCTAGCAGCAGCATTCTCTTTAAAAGAAGTACTAACAGTGTTAGCAGCACTAACACTGCTAGCAGCAGTATTGGCAGTAGTATTGCTTCTAGCAGCACTATCCTTGTCAGCAGTACTATCTGAGGTAGCAGTACTAACATTAGTGCTTTTGGGGACCCACATATTGACACATTCCTTTTCAGTCTGTTTTCTCATGTGGCTTTTGGATTCAGCTTGTTTCTTAGCCACATTATTCCTTGCAGGCTTCCTATAACCAGAAGATTTTTTAAAACTTCTTTGAAAAATTTTCTTTTGGTTAATAGGATTGAAATAACAGTGTTTGGCAAGATGATTCAATTTGCCACAAATAAAACAAGGTTTTGGTCTGTTAATCCTTTGCAGATCAACTCCTTGCTATTGTGCCCACTGGTTATTCCAATTTCTTTGATTTCCCCTCTTTTTATCATGTTTTTGGGGCTTATTCTCTTGAGATTTCTTGCAAGAACAATGTTCACAAGTATTAGAGTTCACAACAGTGGTTTGTGTATAATGAACTCTCTTTCCCTTTCCAGTCCTTTTCATCTCATTGTTCTTAACACATGGACTTACACATTCCTCATCAGATCCTTCTTTTTCAGTCTTATCCTCAACAACTACTTCATCTAATGGATCTACTTCAGTGGCTCCTTCAGGTAAGTCCTTCCTATCCTTGGTTTCTAATAGGTCTGACTTAGGAGGGATGTAAGTGTTGTTGTAGGGTGGGGGTGTGGCATTGTACCCTATGCCTGGTTTCATCTTATTGTGGATTTGAGCATTTATTATGGTGTCCATGACTTTAGAAGCACATGAAAACTTTTCAACATCAAGTTTTACTTTCTCAAGTTCTCCTTTTAATTTCTCACATTCCTCCCTAGACTCTTTCAGTTGGAACTCCAAACCATCCTTTTCCCACTTCCAGTAGTTTGTATCATATGAGTGTCGAAGTTCATTGGCTTGAAAAGCCTTAATTTGTTCTTCAAACCTCTCAACAATCAATACATAATCTCTTCTATCCTTTTCTAATCTCTTAAGGTCATCACACATTCCCTGGTTGTGATCTCTATACCTTTTCACAGTGTTTATACAAGCTTGAGAATAGAGATTAGATTTTACCTCAGTGGGAAGATCTGAAACTTCAGCCATAAGTGCTTGATTTTGGATGGCCTCTTCTGCTTGATCACTCCAATCAAATCCCATTCCTATGTCAAACTCATTGGGTCTGAGCATGGGAACCTTAGAAACAAGAGTACTGTTTGATTCAATAGAATTGTCCATAATAATTGTAGAATTCTAAGAAACACAAGCTCTGATACCACTTGTCAGGATCGAATCTTAACAAGACTAATAATACTTAGAACTCAGAATTAAAGAATCTGCGGAATAGAACTTTAATTCACACAATCAAAGAACAATATATCAGAAAACACACAGCTGTTTGTATTCACTAATTCAACTCACAAGCTTACAACCAAACCTCAATCTTGATGAACAGGCTCAATCAAGACGACTTCTACTTCTCTAGAAATAAGGTTCTAAACCTTGAGGTTAATTCTCTCTAAAACAAAACGTATTCTAAAACTCTCGTGTATCGAATAGCTATCTATCACAATCTATTTAAACAAAATAATTATAAGATAACTATCAAAACAAAATTGATCTTCAGAATATTCTTTCATGATTATCTTCAATCATTCCATCTTTATCTCCAACATTCTCGCATTCCAAACTTATGATCACAAGCAGCATTAACATCTTTATGCACGAGCAGTATTAACTTCATTCAGCATGAGCAGTATTAACCTTGTTCCAGCAGCATTAACTTTCACTTGCAGTAGTAACTATGCATAAGCAGTACTAATATTCTCCAGCAGCATTAATTTGACTCAGTAGTACTACCCTTGCTTCAGCAGTATTAATCTTGACAAGCAGTACTAACTTCACTCTAGCAGTATTAATTATGCCCTGGCAGTATTAAAGTTGTTCTGGCAGTACTATCCATACTTAGCAAATCTTCAGTTCCCAACAATAACACCTGTTCTTATCCATTGATTTCTTTATTGTTCGTTGCACGGATCTGAGACTCACAATTGGTATTAGAGCAGACGGACGAAACGATTCAAAGTGATTCTTGAACTCTGGTAAGTTTATGTAGGATCCCAGATACAACAAGTAACAATAATGATAGCAACAATCTTTGTATATTGACTAATAAAGAGGAGTTTACAAGATAGGAATTAAGAACACTCTCTCTTTGAAGCTCTCTTTCTCTCTATACGTATTACTCATTCAAGATGGAGGCTAGGAGACTTTTTAAGGCTTAACCTAAAACTCTAACAAATTAGACATTAAATACTTAAGTTTTAAGGCCTAAGCCCATAAGCCACTAATGTCCACAAATACAATTTGGGCTTTTACAATTTAAGCAAATACAATTTGGGCTTTTATAATTTAAGCAAGTAATCTTGAATACAATATAAAAATAGAGTCAACAATCTCCCCCTTTGTATTCAATATTAAAAATTGCCCGATCTTCCACAAAGTCAGTTGCCTCAATTCCTTCTTTAACTCCCCCTTGATCGTTGCATACTCCCCATTGACTGTTGCTTTACCTTTTTGATCTCGGTTGTCTCCCAAAGATTAAACTCAAACAATCAGAGAACGATTTTATGTGCGGAAGCTTGTATTACCAGTTTGAGTAATAACCGATGGTAGAGAAACAACTAGGAGATGAAGAGTAGCGAACACATTCGGCTTATGAGAATCTGCATTACAGAATAAGTAACCAGGGGTAATCATCTAACACAAAAGCACATTGCAACTGTTATCACAACAATTAAAATAATTGTGTGGCCTATGTTCAGAGTTGAAAAATATGAAGCTCTGGTAGGACTTCCAGTTATCATAGGAGTAGAATTATAAAATTAAACTTCTCAAACTGTTCTGGCAATATCACATAGATATGCATGTGGAATCACGAAGATTCGTGATATTGTATGGAAGAAAAATAGAATATTATCTATTAGGCTAAAAAGTGTGTAAACTGTTTGGACATAACAGGTGTCCACATACTCAATGTGTATGAGTGAAGTGTGAATGTGGGGCAAATTTCCTTCTTTTCAATATCCAACCTTCCAAATAAAGATCAGATAGCATATATGTTGCTTCCCCGTGGAAAAGTGAAATATTTCTTTGTTGAGAAAGAAATGAGTAGCTGGTGGGGTTTAATGCAAGAGTTGGCATGGGCTAATTGCCTGTTTCAATGATGGTCACCAAAGAATGTGAATCAATCAGTAATGTGGCTGCCTGGCTCAGAAAGTGGTTGGTACAGAGTTGTATAATTCTTTTGACTCTGTTCTTACACTCTCTTTCTTTTTATCATGTAGATCACATCTAACCAAACTCTCTTTTCAATTTTTACCTCTTAAGCACAATGAGAAAAACTCAGATGAGTTATCTCCCCCACTCTTTGATGTAGACCCTTCACCTCTCAAACACTCAAGGTTTACTTCTTAGGTAGGAAACACAGGTTTAAGTGATCCATAGAAGTACTATAAAGGTCACACATTGAACCCATGAAATTGTTGTCCTAAAGATTGTATTGTTCCACACACTGACTATTTTTAGTCTCAGAAAAGAATTTAAAATCCAACTTCTATATCAGAAAAAGCATTTAGCATCTAGAAGTGGTTTGACCATTTTAGAAAGGTTTTATCATTTTAAAGTTAGTCTTCTTTAAAAATGATGAGTCTAAAGATTTAGAAATTTACCTTTGGATGTACTTAGTCAGATTTGCATTATCCCCCTCAAATTGAGCATTAAATCTCATTTAAGCTCACTTTGAACTGAAAACGCTCGACAGAGGTTTGGCGGCAGAGGTTGGTCGGCAGAGGTTTGGCGGCAGAGGTTGGTCGCAGCTCGACAGAGGTTTGTCGCGACTTTAACAGAGAATCTGACCAAGAAGAATACTGATTCAGACCAAGCTCAAAACACGAAAATTGTTCATCTTTGTCTTAGGAATCCAACGCATCTGGTCTCATCACATTTGGAGCTTTGAGGAGGGAGTTCTGTTGAAAATACGACAGGTGCGCAAAGCTGACAGCAAGTACTCAGAAGTTGGGCTACGGGCTCTGAGGTTCAGTCCACAGAGGCTCTGTCAGATTTCACAGAGGCTCTGTGGTGAATAGTACCACAGAGGGTGGTCACAAAAGTCTGAGCCAAAGCTTGTGTTGTCGCCAGAAGTTGGTCTGAGTGGTTGACAAAGAATGATCACGGCTTGACAGACGCTTGACAAAGGCTCGGCAGAGGTTTGGCAAGCCTTGGCAAGGCATGACAGTGGTCTGGTCGCGGCTTGGCCGAGGTTGGTCGCTGCTCGGCAGAAGTTTGGTCGTGGCCGGCAGAGGTTTGGTCGCGGCTCGGCAGCAGCTTAACAGAAATGTTACACTAACTTTGACATTGATTTAGACCATGATAGCTCTGTAGTTTGCAAAACCTCAAAATATAAAGAGTGTGCATTGGTTTGTTATATTTTCAGAGCATCTAGAATCACCATTGTTGGAGCTCGGACGAAAAATATATGTTAGATTTACCACAGTCGCGCAGATCTGTCCAACACCTTTGTATCTGCACACTGTTGTCTACTTCAACGATGCATATGACCCTTCTAAATTTGGAATTTCTGAATTCTCAAAACCCGAAAGCTGTTCATCAATGTGTTTTAAATCCATGGCCTTTTGAATCGCATCAATTGGTGTCTTGATCAGTGAGATATGATCAATTTACTACAGCATCGCAAATCTGTCAGCATGCTGTCATAGTACTTGAGTTCTGTATTGTTGTACACAGAAATCAATTGCCTTTGAAGGATGAGTCTTAAACTGAGTGTTTAAGATTCCATTATCCACTGAAGTGTGAGTCCTTAACAGATGTATTAAGGAGTCCATTTACCTGCAAGACAGATCAAAGAACTTTTGGTACCCATTTCCAAATGGGTCCTATTTTGTTAGGATTTGGAGCTGTCTTCAGGTCCTCTGGTTTGCCAGGTTCTTTCCTATGAAATCTCATACTATGGGTCTTCGAATTTTCCTTTTAAAATGACCCATTATGAACACAGTTTGAATTAGAGAAATGGTTCTTTAATTTAAACATAAGATCAAAGCATTTACAGTTATGAGAATGAAGAGATGAATGTTTAACAGAAACAGACAGCTTTGGAGCATTTTTAACAGGAGTAGAGCTTTTGACTTTCCAAACCATTTTCACTCTTTTGAAAATAAGATTATCTGTATTATCAGCACAAGAATTTGCTAAGTCAAAGTCCTTAAGCCTTTTAGCTAAAACAACTTTTTCTTTAAGATTCAAATCAAACTTCTTTAGAATATCTGATTTATACATCTTCTCAAAATCATCTTTCAAACACTTTGTTTGAAATCCTTCAACCTTCACCTTTTCAGACTCTTTTCTTTCAAAATCATGCTCTCTCCTCTCCTTTTCAAGAGTCTTTTCTAAGTCAGATAATTTGTTAGAAAGCTTAACAAACTTTGTTTCAAAAGATTTTCTTTCATTTTCAAAGTTCTCTTTTCACAAATTACAAGCTTTTCAAAATTAGAAATTAGAGTAGAAAATTTTAAACATTTAAGTTCAAGTATTTTCTTCTCTTTTTCAAAAATCTTTTCAGACTCACATAATTTTCTCTTAAGATCGAGATTTTCACAGGTTAAGAGTTTACCCGATTCTTCAAGTTTAGCAATTTTTTCTGAGTCAATCAGAATGTTTTTGTTATTTTCCTCCAACTCTTTCTCAAGATTATGAATAATTTTGCGAAAATTAGTACTGAGTTTAGAATAATAATGAGCACCAGCATCAGCACTAAATCTTAGTCTTGACATATTGTTACTTGAAAGATCGTTAACGATACTTTGTGCGAAGAAGAATTAATTGTTACACAGTCTTTTGTCTCAATGCACTAACCTGTCTTAGCCCAAATCTAGTCGGAATGAGCTGAAATTTGGTAGGTAGGTGCACGAGATGATTATGGACAACTTTAATTCTTCGAGTTTTGTCCAAAAATCAACAGAAAATGGTTTTTAGAAGCAAAAACGTGTGCATCAAATAAAAGTTAAGGATGAAGATTCAAGTCAAATGTTTTAAAAAATGATCGGATTGAGCTGAAATTTGGTACACTGGTTCGTGACACTATTCTGAGAAACTTTAATGCTTGGTGTTTTGTCCAAAAACCAACAGAAAATGGTTTTCCGAAACAAAACAGAGTGCAGAAAAATAAAAGTTTAAAACTCCGAAAATTGAGTAAATGAACAAACTGAGCTACAAACCTAGTGATTTTGCGTAATAAAACACTCAGGTATTATCTACTAACAACCCTTGATCGATTCTAAACCAGTAGAAGATCTCTAATGGACAAAACCAACCAAAAAGATGAAGAACTTGAAGAACTCTCAACTTTGCACAAAAACACAATAATCTCTCAAAAATTGATAAAAATCAATGGATTGAAGCACAAATTCGAATCTGTTTGGCTCTGATACCAATTGTAGGATCCCAGATACAACAAGTAACAATAATAATAGCAACAATCTTTGTATATTGACTAATAAAGAGGAGTTTACAAGATAGGAATTAAGAACACTCTCTCTTTGAAGCTCTCTTTCTCTCTATACAAACCTAGTGATTTTGCGTAATAAAACACTCAGGTATTATCTACTAACAACCCTTGATCGATTCTAAACCAGTAGAAGATCTCTAATGGCCAAAACCAACCAAAAAGATGAAGAACTTGAAGAACTCTCAACTTTGCACAAAAACACAATTATCTCTCAAAAATTGATAAAAATCAATGGATTGAAGCACAAATTCGAATCTGTTTGGCTCTGATACCAATTGTAGGATCCCAGATACAACAAGTAACAATAATAATAGCAACAATCTTTGTATATTGACTAATAAAGAGGAGTTTACAAGATAGGAATTAAGAACACTCTCTCTTTGAAGCTCTCTTTCTCTCTATACGTATGACTCTTTCAAGATGGAGGCTAGGAGACTTTTTGAGGCTTAACCTAAAACTCTATCAAATTAGACATTAAATACTTAGGTTTTAAGACCTAAGCCCATAAGCCACTAAAGACCACAAATTCAATTTGGGCTTTTTCAATTTAAGCAAATACAATTTGGGCTTTTATAATTTAAGCAAGTAATCTTGAATACAATATAAAAATAGAGTCAACAGTTTACTATTCAAAATTTAAGTCGACTGTGTTCTTGGTGCTTGAAATTCAATTTTTGATTTACTCAAAATTGATTGTTTTCGTTTACCACATTCTGTTCGTATCATCTTTATAAATGAATCTACACTTTTTCGCACTCTAATTCGATCATCTTAGTGGTTTTTAAAAAAAAATGAAGTTCATAAGTTTTGGTTATGTTCTTGTGAAAAATCGAATTTTTACCATCAAAACTTGTTGTTTTTGCTTCAAAATCGATTTGGGTATTGTTATTTTTGTGTTTGGTCGAGTTCCTAATCTTTCAGGACGATTTTGAGCAACCCTAATCGATTTCCAATCGAATTAGAAACCACAGCCGCAGTTACCGGATACCACAGTCGTGGTTACCGGGTCTATCAGTTGTTACCGGGTAAGTTCTCAAATCCTTTCTCTTGTTACCGGGTATTCAATAGTTACCGGATAATCTCAGTACTTACCGGACATAACTCCCAGTAAGTCCTAGATACCAGTAAGCCCTCGCATTCGGTAAACTTCCATCCGATAAGTCTTACATTTGTTTTATATTGTTATCGGTAACCTTTGTTTTATTTGTTTCATCCGGTATCTATCTACGTCTGGTAACCTTATCTTCCGGTAACATCAATCATCCGGTAAGCATCTTTTCCAGTAAGTTTCTAAACCAGGTAAGTTCAGTTTTTGCTTAATTCTATTTCATCCGGTAAGCTTGTCTCATCCGGTAACCTCCGTTATCAGGTAACTCAAGCCTATCCGGTAACCTTCTGCAAACTTACCTGCTTTTAATAATCTGATCCGGACACCTCCACATCAGAGAGATTTCATCCGGATTCCTATCCGGTAAGCTCTGTTTGGTCATTTCTTACCTGTTTCTAGTATAATCCTCTATTACAACCTGCGTTAGGATATCACTCTTAGTGCCTTGCGTTAGGTTATCACTTTGAATCAAACAAATCATTCGACGATCACTCACGTGCAACTGAAGATGTCTTTATGTTAGCTTTAATTAGCCCCTAATTTATATGAATGTTTTATAAAGAAATAGTGTCAATGACTTATTTGTATTTGTTGAGTGTCAAGGGCTAAAAGTGTAAATAACCAATTGTTGTATTGGTTATAAAGTCTTGTCTTAGAGAATTTTAGGTTAAGCCTCTATTTCTCCAAGCCTCCATTTTGAAAGAGTCATACACAGAGAGAGAAAGAGAGCTTCAAGAGTGAGTTGTTCTTAATTCTTATATTGTAAACTCCTCTTTATCAATCATATACAAAGATTATTGCTATAATTATTATTACTTGTTATATCTGGGTTCCATCAATTGGTATCAGAGCCAAACAAATTCGAATTTGTGCTTCAATCCATTGATTTTTATCAAATTTTTGAGAGTTTATTGTGTTTTTGTGCAAAGTTGAGAGTTCTTCAAGTTCTTCATCTTTTTGATTGGTTTTGGCCACTAGAGTTCTTCTACTGGTTTAGAATCGATCAAGAATTGTTAGTAGATAATACCTGAGTGTTTTATTCCGCAAAATCACTAGGTTTGTAGCTCAGTTTGTTCATTTACTCAATTTTCGGAGTTTTTAAACTTTTATTTTTATGCATTCTGTTTTGCTTCGGAAAACTACTTTCTGTTGGTTTTTGGACAAAACACCAAGCATTAAAGTTTCTCATAATAGTGTCACGAACCTGTGTACCAAATTTCAGCTCAATCCGATCATTTTTGAAAAACTTTGACTCAAGAACATTTGAATCTTCATCCTTAACTTTTATTTGCTGCACACGTTTTTGCTTCGCAAAACCATTCTTTGTTGGTTTTTGGACAAAACTCGAAGAATTAAAGTGGTCCAGAATATCCTCGTGCACCTACCTACCAAATTTCAGCTCAATCCGATAAGTTTTGGGCTGAGACAAGTTAGTGCATTGAGACAAAAGACTGTGTAACAATAATTCTTCTTCGCACAAAGTATCTGTTAACGATCTTTCAAGTAACTATATGTCAAGACTAAGATTTAGTGCTGATGCTGATGCTCATTATTATTCTAAACTTAGTACTAATTTTCGCAAAATTATTCCTAATCTTGAGAAAGAACTAGAAGAAAGGAACAAGAGCATTCTTATTGATTCAGGTAAGATTGTTGAACTTGAAAAGTCAGGTAAACTCCTATCCTCTGAAATCATCGAGCTTAATAGAAATTTATCTGAGTCTGAAAAAGAGAAGAAACGACTTGAACTTAAATGTTTAAGTTTTTCTAAACTGATTTCTGATTTTGAAAAACTTGTGATTTGTGAAAGAGAGAAGATTGAAAAGGAGAAAACTACTTTTGAAACAAAATCTATGGAGCTTTCTTGCAAAATCTCGAAATTACAGAAAACTCTTGAAAAAGAGAGGAACGAGTCTGATTTTGAAAGAAAAGAATCTGAACAGTTGAAGGTTCAAGGTCAACAAAGCATTTCATGCAAATTCTAACAAAATAGGACCCATTTGGAAATGGGTAGCAAAAATTGTTTGATCTGTCTTGCAGGTATAATGGACTCCTTAATACATCTGTTAAGGACTCAGGCTTCAAAGTTCAATATGGACTCTTAAACACTCAGTTTAAGACTCATCCGTCAAAGGCAATTGATTTCGGTGCACAACAATCAAGTACAATGACAGCATGCTGGCAGATTTGTGATGCTGTAGTAAATTGATCATATCTCACTGATTAAGACACCGATTGATGCGATTCAAAACGCCCTGGATTCCTAAGACACAGATGAACAATTCTCGTGTTTTGAGAATTCAGAGATTTGATATTTATAAGGGTCATATGCATCGTTGAAGTAGACATCAGTGTGCTGATGGAAAGCTGATGGACAGATCTGCGCGACTGTGGTAAATCAACCATATCTCTGTCGTACGAGCTTGAAAAGAGGTGATTCAAGATGATCTGAAAAGATAACAAACAAATTCAAATTGTTTGTGTTTTGAGTTTTTGCAAACTCCAGAGGTAAAATGGTCTAAATCAGTGTCAAAGTAAGTGTAACACTTCTGTTAAGCTTCTGCCGAGCGACGACCAAACCTCTGTCGGACGCGACCAAACCTCTGCCGCACGCGACCAAACCTCTGCCACACGGGACCAAACCTCTGTCGAGCAACGACCAACCTCTGTCGAGCGGCGACCAAACCTCTGCCGAGCCTTTGTCAAGCGTTTGTCAAGCCACGATCATTCTTTGTCGACCACTCAGACCAACTTCTAGCGACAACATAAGCTTTGGCTCAGATTTTTGCGACTACCCTCTGTGGTACTATTCACCACAGAGCTGCTGTGAAACCCGACAGAGCCTCTGTGGACTGAACCTCTGCGATCGAACCTCAGAGCCCATAGCGCAACGTCTTAGTTCTTGCTGTCAGCTTTGCGCACCTGTCGTATTTTCAACAGAACTCCCTCCTCGAAGCTCCAAATTTGATGAGTCCAGATGCGTTGGATTCCTAAGACACAGATGAACAATTCTCGTGCTTTGATATTGGTCTGAATCGGTGTTCTTCTTGGTCAGAACCTCTGCTAAAGTCAGTATACATCTGCTGGACAGAGTTGTGTTTCACTAAAATCATCATCAGAGCTCCGTCGGCACTGCGATGAACCTCTGCCGCCAAACCTCTGTCGACCTACCTCTGTGGTACTGTTCACCACAGAGCCTCTGTGAAATCCGACAGAGCCTCTGTGGACTGAACCTCAGCCCGATGTTTATTTACTTGCTGTCAGCTTTGCGCTGCTTCAGAAACATGCGCATAACGTTTGACTCGGTGCTCCAAATTACTCGATTCCAGTTGCATTGGAAAGATAATTCACAGACGCACGACTTTGATTTTCTGAGTTTTCTCAAAGTATGTGTGCTGATATGCCAAAATCAGCTTCAAAGTCTGCTGTAAGGTGCTGGACCGAAAGCATTGCAAATTAATTTATGCTCCTTCCGCTTTCAAGAACGGTGTTCTCGTTGTTTTTACATAATTCAGTGTAGGACCAGTACTTCAGATATGTTCAAATCAGAGTTTTGGCTGGTAATTTCTAAACTCCGATCCCCCGCACCCTGTATTTTTTTAAGTGGAATTATTTGTGTTGTTGGATATTCCTAACAAATGTGGAATCATCAAAGATGATTACCAACACTAATGTCTTCCAAACGAGAGAAATCTTCTGGCCGTCACTCCAAACGTGCCCAAAAGCAAAGCGAGTCTGAGTCAGAACCTAAAGAAAAAGAAGCCAGTGATTCTGATTCTGAAGTAGCTGCCATTAAGAAAGCAATGGCACTGCTCTCCAAATCCTTCCAACAAAAGTTGTATAAGAAGCCAACGTCTAATAATCAGCGCTACTCCACCTCCTCCAACAAGCGCCATGATTATCAAGACAAATATGAAGGAAAGAAGAAAGCTGATGAGTCCAACCAGTCGGACAAGAAGGAGAAGACAGAGAAAGATGACCGCAAGTCTGACTCAAAGAATAAAGGCGAACCCATGACATGTTATAACTGCGGGAAGCTTGGTCATTTTGCGAAAGACTGTAGAAGGCCTGTTGTAAAGAATGCTCACTACTACAAGGCGAAGCTCGCATTGGCAGAGCAGAAGGAAGCTGGAGAAGCTCTGTTTATGGAAGACGACTACTGGTTGGGTCGTTCTGATGATGAAAGCGAGTCTGATGGTGCTGATGCTTTCATGGGATATCACTCTCCTGCCGATGAAGAAAAGGCGAAGTCAAGTCAGGTATGTGAATCTACTCCTCAAGATTTCTTTAATCAAATGCAATCTTTTGCTGAACGGATAGATTCCTTTAAGGCCACCTCTAACGAACAACTGCTTGAAATTAGATCACTATCTGAAAAGCTAGATGTTCAAATGCGAATAACTGAGAAATATAAGTCCGAAAATGCTAACTTAAAAGAAAAATGCAAAAATCTTTCAATAGCACCCAAGGACTTAAGGGCCAAAATATCTGAACTTCGGTCACAGTTTGATCAGTGTGTGGATGAGAAAGCAGAAATTGTCTATAAATGTTCTGCTCTTCAAATTCAGCACAAGGAGTTTGTCGCTAAAATACTTGATCTTGAAACTAAACTCCACAAGAGAGGTCAAACTGATCAGACCATCCATATGAATAAACCCAAGGAGTTCACTTATTTTATCAAGGAATGGAGAATCGGATATGATAACACACACTACTTGAAAAAGGGTATATCCAAAAGACCTACACTGCATGATTTTGGTTGTTATGGAATAGATAAAATTTATCCGGAATATGCAATAAAATGGACTGGTCCTCTTGAACCTGAAAAGGAAGAGGAAACTGAGAAATATAAGTGCGCACACACATCTAAAATGCAACTTTCTTTTTGTTATGAGCCTTTAAATTATTATTATGAGAAAAATCAAAAGAAATACCTCTCGAATGACTACTTCGATTTCTATAAGGTTGTAACGCCCGAGGATTCCTCTAAGAAGGATGAGGTCCAAGCAACCGAAACCAAGACTGGGACGGATGAGTTCAAGCTCTATGTTCCCCCTCTCATCTTGGAAGCAAGGATAGTCGAGTTGGAGGAGTCACTCGAGAAAGAAAGGTCGAATTTTCAAAAGGAAAAACAAGCGCTAATCGCTGAACTTGAGAATCTGAGATTCGTCAAAACCGGAGCTGTGTCTGATGAAGGACAGGAAATCCTTCGGTGTGAAATCAATAAGCTCACATCACAACTAGCTGCCTTGGCAACAGATGCGATGCAAGAGCATACGAGAAATGGTCAGCTCAAAGAACAGATTGACCTACTCCAATCTGAAAAGCAGATTTCACCCGACTCTTCCTCCAACTCATCGGACATGTCTTCATGTAAAGCTTTTATTAGCAAAATCTCTTCTACACAAGACGGTAAAGAATCTCAAGACGAGAGTGTTTTAAGGAATTTGAACTCTGATGTTTTCCTCGCTTCCGCACCAAATTCCCCGAAGCACACAAGCACAAAGTGTTCCTCGCCTTCCTCGACCGATCCAAGTCCTGTAATTCCGGATGTTAATTTTTCAGAATTTATGAACTCCGAAGGCAATTCTGATGAAGAGTTTGAGTCATTCCTCTTCGACAAACCTCTTCCAAATCATGCTGATTTCCTGTCGCCACTAGTTAATCAACCGGTCAATTTTCTAAAGGGTGACTGTTCAAAAACAAAGACCCCAGCTGTGATTAAGATTTCCAAAACTAAGCCTGTTTCTCAAAAACAATCACAAATAAGGCAAAAGACCGAGGGATTGCCTACTAAAAATCCTGCTTCCTCAAAAATCACTGATCATGTTGTCCATGTTGTTTCGGATAAAATCGGTCGCGCTAAACAAGAAAAACCAAAGTGGCTAGCTAAGGAATCTGTCGAGGATGCTGCATCAAAGTCTTTCAATACAGTTTTTTATCCTAGAATGAACAAAAACGATTGTGCTTGGAATCAAAGTCTCATCCGTTGGGACGGGGAATTAAAGAAGCCACCGTGGACCTAGCGGTGCAAGTGCACAACCTCCCAAGCCACTCATCCGTCTGTCAAAAGACGGATGTTTCAACTTCGCACGGGGAATTAGCACAAAATCTACCGGTCTCTCACTCGGAGAGTACTGGTATTGAAACAAGAGACCAGCCTCCCCCGGTCTCGCCCTCTTTCAAAGCACTATCGAGTCTAGAGCCACTTGTTATTGAACACTCTTCGGCTAGGACAAAGGATGAGAGAACGAACATCGGTGCTCTTAGTGACCCGATCGGAACTTCCGTAGGATCTCCGCCTTTAAGTGGAATCCGAGGATCGGAAGGAAATCCTACCACGGACACACCTTTGCCAACCGTAAACGTAGGTGGCTATGCCTCTAAGGTAGATGCCTCAACGAGTAATCTAAGTGATCCCGAAGTTACTTTACCCGAATTTGTGTCACAAGGGTCTCTGGACAGCACCCTCAAGGCTGTCCACGAGGCAATGGAGCAGCGCCTCACCGCAGAGCTCGACAAAATTAAAGACTTGATCAAAGGTAAAGAGAAGATAGTTGAATCTGAAACCGCACCAACACCTCCACCGGCTCCCGTTCAGCCAACTTATTCGGTGGACACCTTGAAGACTATGCTCTTAGCTAAGCTGCTCCAGCAATCCAAAACCGATGCCTCTACCGAAGCAGACCTGATCTCAGTTCTACGATCACAGGTATATGGTCCTTCATCATCCATCACCACCAGAATGGATCAGCTTGACACGACTCTCAAGGATGTTCAACAAGCGCTCAAAACGCTATCCGAGAGAGTCGCCTCCATGGAAGAAAGATGCAAAAGATAAACCAGCGGACTAAAGCGAAAGCACGATGATCAGGATGATCCTGAGCACCGTGTGGGGGAGAATAAAAGACTGCGATTAACCGAGTCCGCCCATTTCCTCACTGAAACTACTACAACAGTTCAACCGGAACCATCAACTATGGCAACTACAACCGAAGACGAACCTGAAGCCCAGTTGAGCCTCGCTGCGATAGAAATAGACATGGACATCTCAGACGACGAAGACCCAACGGTTGAAAAGCCCGAGGGAGATTCACAAGAATTGGTCTCACATTCAGCATCAGATAGGCCTGCACTCAACCTGATTGATCCAGATTCCGAGATCGACCCGGAGACCGAAAATGCATGGTATGAAAAAGCCGCAAGTGCTGTAAATCTCCAAGTAAACCTGATCTTCCCTACTGATGAAGACGACAATGTAGACTATGACCAGTTTTTGTTGCAAAACCTATATGGTACACCCGTTCACACTGCTCAAGCCACCGAAACTTCTACAAGACCCGAAACTTCAACTGCCGCAAATCTGACGTCTCTTTAACAATCGACAACTTCTGATCTTCCTCCTCCTCCTCAGCAACAAATCCGATGGGAGAAGATCATGATATTTATTCCTCGCCTAGAGGAATCTCTGAAGAAGCTCTACGTCCACAGGTTACGCCTCATTGAGCCAACCTTCTGTCTTGGGATTTCTCACTTTGACGCAGAATACTAGGATCAGTACATAAAATCCATGAAGCGGTGTCTGCTAGTTAGCCAAGTCCGAACTAAGCACAAGATCACCGAAGTGCTCAACATCCAAACCAACCGAATACTTAGAGTCATGTTTCCAGTTTTCACTATCCGCCGCGAAGACGGTAATGAATGGAAATTTTCTGAAGCTGACTTTAAGAATCTTTTACCATTCGACTTACTTGCTATACTGAAAGACCTCCGAACCAGAACCATCCGACCTCTTCATGTGACTAAAGCGCTCGAGGCTGTTCGTCGATTCCTAGTCCGTACAATCATGATGCCATACCTCATGGACTTCCAAATGGCAATCGAGAACAGAGCAAAGAAGGTAAACCTGATTAAACCGAATCTGAAAGCGCCCGAACTGAAGATGTATCCCAAGAACGCACTGCTTCTGGAACCAGAATTTGGGATAGTATACCTCAATGATCAGAAAGAAAATAGGTTTCTTTGCTTCAACCAAGTAGACAGATTCTGCGATGGCACTCTCTTCAACGTCCAAGATGCTCTTCGAAAAATCATCATTTTCGAGTCCGAAAATCAAAGGCTCTCGTATGTTCCCAACTCCAACGAGATAAACACACGAAAAGCCTTAGAAGTGATTGAAGAACGCATCGACTACCGCCGAGCCATCAGAACGTTCGAGATACACTTTGCACTCCGAAAAAGATATGTCAAGAACTGGCGCCAACTCGAACTTCAATTCAACGGGGGAGATAATTAGGGCAATATTTGGTTGAATAGAAGTTCAAGGGCTAAATGTTAATTTATTATTTTGAGCCTTGTTAGTGAACGGGCCGTGGGCTTGTTACCACGGGCCCAACATATAAATAGTTTTGTTTAGCCTTTGTTTTAGGCTAGTTGTCATTTTACTTTCACAAAACTTATTGTAAACTCTCTGCATTATTGAAAGTGAATTGGATGACCAGTTGAAATCATAAAACCTGTTCTTATCCATTGATTTCTTTATTGTTCGTTGCACGGATCTGAGACTCACACCTTTCTTCTTAAAGCTTTTCAGCTTTGCATATTTTTCTTTCAACTTTTTGTACTTGTCATCTCAAGCCCTGGAGTTAGACGATTTATTGGAGAAGGAAGCTGAGGGTTTAAAGACTTTCTTTGACTTGCACTCACTAGCAAAGTGACATATCTTTTCACAGTTATAGCAAGTGACAGTTGCCTTATCAACAGGGGTTGACGATTTTGGCTTATTAGTGATGGAAAGAGGTTTGTTTCTTCTGAAGTTACTCTTTCTGGTGAGTCTCCTGAAAGAATTAGTTAGGAGGGCCAGAGACTCATCTATTTCTGAAATAAATCGAAAGATAAGCTTTTTGAAGAAAACAAAGAACTTGTTTTGAGATGTGCAAAACTTTCAAATCAAATTTTAGATTTTGAAAAAGTGCTTTTTCTTGTGAAAGAGAAGCATAAAAAGGAAATAACTGAACTTGAAATTGAACTGAAATATTGTGAAGTATATCATACAAAGTTTTCATCGAGTATATGTACTTTCTAAGAGACAAGTGTCAAAAGAAAAAAGACGTGAGGAGCAAGAAATTGATTGTGACTATAAAGGAGGTAACTGCCAGATTATACTACAAATTGTGGTATCCAGAGTTTCTTGTTCAAAGGCAAGATTGCAGAGATTATAGATTTACTGAAGCAGATTTTTGTCACCTAACGATAGAAGATTTTGAGTTCATGTATCATCATTTCCGAGATCTTCAGATCAGAAGGGAAAATGTGTCTCTTGCTTTGAATGCCATTAAGAGATTTCTGAGAAGACACGTTTTGTTCACACAGTGTCATGATTTGCAGATGGGTGTGGAAAGCTATCAACCAAGAATAAATCTGTTAAGACCAAATCAAGAATTGACTGGATTGATGAGGATGCATTTATATTGTGTGATTGCAGATCCAGAGTTTGGTGTTGTGTTCATTAATGGTGCAAACAAGATATTCATTCGGTTTAATGAGTTGGAAAAATATTCTGATGGTACGCTTAAAATTGTAAGACTTCAGTTAGTCGAAAAGCTCAAGAGACATGATGCTGAAAGAAAGATTAATTGGATGTCTTCAAGACCTAGAAGAATCTTATCCAGAGCCATTGAAGAGATTGATGAAAGATTGAACTTCAGAATGGTTATGAGAAGAATTGAAACCTATCTTGGTTTCCGAAGAAGAAGAAGACCCTTCCTGCCTTGATAGCTAAGGGGGAGATTGTTAGAGCACTATTTGTAGCTATCAAGTCAGTATTAAATCTTTGTACTGTTTCTCCTTGGTAGAGGCATGGGCTTGTCATGTCCTACTATATAAAGGAGTTCCTTTGTTATTTTGCAAAACCACTTGATCATTTTGTCATTTACACTTTAGAGATCAATATATGGATGACAAGTTCTCTTTAGATTCTCTCTCTACATCATTCTTGATTACTTGCTAGATTTGGGATTTCACATTTGGTATCAGAGCCAAATCGAAGAATTTTTCATCGATACGATCATCGGATCTTCACAATTCAAGTGTTTTTAGCCCTATTTTGCTCAGATTTCGGATTCTTATGGTGTTTGTTCAAGAAAAAGTCGAACTCACTTTTTGGATCAAAAGTATGCCAAATCGATCAAATTACAAGTTTTGATCAACTAGAAATCTGTTCATCTTCATTTTTCGAATAAGTCTGCGAAAGAATCACTGAAATTGGTCAAGAATTGAAGAAGTTATGATGATTTTAGTGATTTTCGAATGCTGTTACTTGAATTCGGATTATTCTTGATGAATTCGGATTATTCTTGATGAATTCGGATCCTTCATCGTTTACTGTTCATTGATGAATTCAGATCCTTCATCATTTACTGTTCATTGATGGTTTCGAATCCTTCATGCTTTACTGTTCATGGTTTCAGATGCTACTACTGTTTGGATGGCTTAGATGGTTTCGAACTGTTCAGAGTTGTTGGTTTCGGATCTTGTGAAGTCCGAAATATTGCTGAATTTGGTCATCTTAGTTCTGAATTTCGGAATGTGCTTACACCTAAAGGTTCAAAGGTATGGATGGCTTCGCATCTTTCTAATCCTCATTCTAATGGTTTCGAATTCCATTTATTCAAGATAGGCATGGTTTCGCATCCAACATGATACGAAATGGCTTGATTTTGAACCCTACATGATCCGGATTCATTGATTTCGGACCCTTCATGATTCGAATTGCCCTGATTTCGGACCCTTCATGATTCGAATTGCCCTGATTTCGAACCCTTCATGATTCGAATTGAGTGATTTCGGACCCTTCATGATTCGAATTGCCCTGATTTCGAACCCTTCATGATTCGAATTGAGTGATTTCGAACCCTTCATGATCCGAATTGTCATGATTTCGAACCCTTCACGATCCGAATTCATTGATTTCGCACCCTACATGATTCGAATTCCCTGATTTCGCACCTAACATGTTCCGAATTGAGCTGATTTCGCACCCTACTTAATCCGAATCCATGGTTTCGAATCTGCCTACATCCGAATTCTGATGGTTTCGGATCCAAGAAATTTATTGAAAAATATTTCTCATTAAAAAATAAAAAATATTTAGCGAAACCCCCGTGCTAAGTCTCAGGAGGGGGACATTGTTCATGGATTTTAGCATAACGCGTGTGTGACGTCATTCAGATATTCAGCTTGCCACATACATTTAGCAACTGTCAAAGTTTAAAAGAGCTCAAGTCTTTCAAGATTTTCAGAAGTTGATTGTTGGAGTTCAGTCTTTGATTGGATTGGAAGAGACGCTTGAATATTTGCAATCATTATTCTGAAGTTTTGTTGACGATGCTAGACCTTTGAGTGCTCTTTATCATTCTTCTGACTTGATCAACCAGAATTGTGAGAGCTTGCAATCATTGTTCTGGTGCTTTGGTTGTGATTCAGACTTTTGAGTGCTTATAATCATCCAGCTATTTCTTGAAGATTGAAGTTCTGGATTCTCTTCATTCAGTGGCTTGAAGTATTTTGAAGACGAGCATTTCTCTACAGTTGCTGAAATGTAGTTTACTCTAATAAGATACCATGAAACACATATATATTTGATTGTTATTAATTATTAATTTTTTTTAATTAAAGCACTTTAGCTTAATGACAATTTTAACCCTCAACTATCTAAAATTGACATTTTAATTACGATATATTTTTGAGACGTTAAAGTACACATTTTTAAAGCGTGGTATTACAATTAGACTCATCTATTTCTGAAGGATCAGCTTCAGATGAGTCATCAGAGTTAGACTCCAACTCAATGATAGTGACAGTAGATCGCTAAGTAGGCACCAACTCTGAAGAGAGTAAAGCAACAGGTGTGCTTTTAGAATCTTTCACAAGATTCTTCTTAAGATGACACGACGGCTCATGATTGAGCATAGTGCCATATAAGGTAGAAAGGGTCATAGATTTTGGATCATTTGAGAGCTTGAGACATATTGAATAACTGTCCCAGCTTTTAGATAAACATTCTATAAACTTTGTCAGGATCTCAAAGATAGAATATTCCTTACCAACGGTTTTTAAGTCAATGATTAAACAGTTAAACCGCTGATGAACTTCAGAGAGAGATTTATTCTTACCACAAATGAAGCTTTCATACTGTCTTACCTGGTTGATTTTTCTTGAGTCCTGGACTTCAGAAGTACCTTCATATTGAACACAGATTGTGTCCCACATGGCTTTGGAGGTTTTCAGGTTCATGACGGAATGGTAGACTTCATCAGGAAGAGCCATAGAGAGGATGGATCTGGCTTTAGTGTCGATAGCCACTTTCTTCTTGTCTTCATCAGTCCAAGTGTTAGGAGCCCTGGGAATGATTCTTTCAGGTATGACAGCTCTAGTAGCAGTGTCTGGAACTTTAGGGTCAATCATCACAGGGACATATGGACCATTCTGGATGTAATAAGGCATAGTAGGATCTACACCTTCCACGAATAGCATCATCCTATTTTTCCATAGATTAAAGTTATATCTGGAAAATGTAGGGGGTTTTGCAAGAGAACCATTATCAATGTAGTTTGTGTTTGTAGAGTTTGCCATTATGGAAAATAGCAAGGAAAAGAAAAGAATAGTATAAGCAAGATCTTGTTTATGAGATTAAACAATCTGCTCTGATACCACTTGTTGGTCTCGAAAGGGTTATACAAGTTTGTAGAGGTGGGGGGGGGGGGGGGGAGATTGAATACAAACACACGATTTTTACTTTTCTAAATTATTTATTGATATGTATCAAACAATTTACAACTTGTTGCGGAACAAGATTAAGGAATAAACCTAATCTAAACAAGCTATGAGAATCACTAAGATTTCTTGTACTAGAAATAAGAGATAAGGAATTTAGAATACTTAAGACAAATATTCTAACACACAGAATAGTAAGGAGAAGGAAATGGTCGAGCACTTCAAAATGAAGTAGGGTTTCCTTTATATACTGCATGTCAGTATAACTTTACACGTGGAAGCGTCTGATTGGTTGCATGTTATAACCCTGGTAGACAACCTAGTAGCCGCATGATGAACAGTGTAGAATCAGAGTTGGTTGTACGATTATGGACAAAAGGGATGTTCGTTCTGACATTTTAGTACGGAGGCGTGCAAGAGGGTAAGACACAAGTTGCTTGTAGAGGAAGCTTCATGATCAGCGTTTGCTGAATGAATCTTTATCAGTGAATGATAAACTTCAGCGTTGGCTGAAGTCTTCTACTTGAAACTTCACGTTGAGTGGACAGGTCTTGGCTTTGCTGATATCCGCATCAGTTCATTAGTAGACTTGTCGCTGGTTCTTGGGCTTGATCTTCGACTTCAGCATAGAACATGATTGACGTGAAACTTGTCTTCAGGGATCATAAGTAAACAACTAAAACTATCAGCAATCATCAGTAAGACTGAACAGGCTCAGGGCTTGCTGATGAACAGTGTTCGCTGAATATGTAATTTACAGAACATGAGTTTCCTATCAGCGGTACTGTAGAGACTTAGTACTTATCAGCGATAGTGAAACTCTAATACGTATTGTCTACTTACAATTTTCACTAAGTGTTTCTCAAAGTCATTATCAAATCACTGAGGGTTTGGATCAACACACCCCGTATCGGACATCGCCCACCCATGACCGATGACATTCCCTCTACCTCAACTACACCTTCCAAAACCCTTAACCTTGAGCCTAATACGGGAGATGTAGGTTCCCAGATTCACGTTGTATCACATAAACAGCATAAAACAGATAACAGAAGCAATATATAAAACCATTAAATGTGAGTGATTGTGTAGACGATAATGTAACAGTGAGAGTATCAAATATTGAACAGTAAATGATAACAAGATCAAGTAAATAAGTTCCTCGTATATTGATAACAATGAATAACACCAAGAACACGTTCAAGTGTGTGTATTCTGAAATCTCTCCTGAAACAAATCGTACAGTGGTAGTGCTATGGAATGTAGCAGTGTGTGCTCTCACATGAAACAAATCTCTCCTGAAACAAATCGTACACTGCTGGACGGACTGCAGAAGCTCTGTCACATGAAAACGAAGAAGCCGCAGAAGATCCCGATTTCACAATCTCTGGAGTTGACTCAGAGTTAGCTGATGATGACCAAACTCCAAGAGACAATCCTGCTGAGACCCCAGAGATACTGCAGAACCCCTTGATGTTCACAGAAGAAGCCCAAAGCAAGTAATATCTGCCTCTGAAGGTACACAGGTTATGCACCCCCATGTTCAAAAACTCTTTGGTACTCATCCTATGTACGACTCCCTAGGTCCAAGGGAAGAAGAGGCAACAAAAGAAGAGGACACAGAAGAAGCTGCAAAAG
Organism: Saussurea involucrata; assembly: GCA_033807775.1. Lineage (NCBI taxonomy): Eukaryota > Viridiplantae > Streptophyta > Magnoliopsida > Asterales > Asteraceae > Saussurea > Saussurea involucrata. The sequence goes on from CM066326.1 coordinate 12,227,820, forward strand.
AAGTTAGGGAAGAAGCACCAAGCCATAGGGTAGCGACAGAGATTGAAACTATAGATAGGGAAGTAGTGCTTGGATGCCTAACAGAGGGGGAAACTAGAACAGAAGCCTAGAATAATAGAGGCTCTCAACAAAAACCAACTCCCAGTGCAACCCACACTTCTATTACCACTGGTCTAGCAACAAAAGGTAATATTGAAAAACAACCGCACAGCTCGACCCCAACCCAAACCATCCGGACAGAGGAAATTCTTTCATCCTCTGTACCATTAATAACCGGGGAAACCATTCCAGGGGAATCCTCTCTAAAGGATTTGCCATTAGTAAGTGATCTATTGCCAGAGATCACAACAGAAATCCTTGCAGAGGAATTTGTTTCCTCTGCCACACGCACATAACTAGGTCCAAACATCTCTCCAGAGGAGATTAGAGTGCACAAAGACGGAGAGACTCTAGACAAGTCTCCGAGTCAAAAGAAGGATAATCTAGTACCCACCTCTGGAGTAGATCTAGACAATGTCATTCTCAGAACTTCTGTAGAGTCTAAAGAACTAAATGTTTTTGCTCAAGGATCAGAAGGAAATCCTTCTGTCCTCAACATCAAAACAGGGACGAAAGAAGGTGTCTCTGGAACAGAGACTCACTCCGGGGACGAATGTGTTCCCCCAGAGGTTACAACAAGTTCACATGTATCAAGGGATGAGATCCAAACCCTTGTCACCTCTGTGAACCAAACAATGAAAGAGTTGCAAAGCTCTCTAAAAAATTTTGCAGAATCAACATCTTTGGCTATTACAAATCTAAATACCAAAATGGACAACCTGTCCACAGAGGTACAACATACCGTAGCTCAGATGAAGTCCTCTGCAACAAACACTACAACCTCTGCAGCTTCTGAATTCGGAAAAGCCGCCACCACTGCCTTTAAAGAGTCTGTCAAGCACTTTATTCAACAACTAAAAGAGCAATCCTCAAAATCTAAGGGTCTTACACCTGAAGACCTGAAGAAGGCTTTAGACGAAGTTCAAGAGCAAACAACCAGAAATACTCAGGCCATGAAGCCTTATGACTACATGACCAGAGCTCAAGTGACAGAACTCGGCCAAGGAATACTTGATCAGATGACCGAATTCATCAGAGCTTTCACCGCTGCCAACACAAACTATGTCAGAGAGTTTCAAGCAAGCGTCGGCAGAATGCGCTTCAACACAAAAGCAGAGGTTGAAACACTGCTCGGCCTCTGTGATGACTTATGCGCAAAGATGATTGCTGCAGGGGTTGTTCCACCAAAGAAACCTGAAACTTCATGTAGAGCAGAGGGTACGACAGATAAAGGTCAGGATGACTCTGATGATGACCATCATGGTCCATCAGATCATCCTGAGGGGGAGAATCGAGGGGAGAAACAAAGGGAAATAGCTGCAAGCAGAGGTCTACCCGCTCCACCGGTATCCGCAGAACAAATATCCACTGCACCCCCAACTCAAACCCAACAAAGAACACAACAGTCCACATAGACAACAACAACCTCCGTGGAAATGGTCTCTGAAGAAACCCCTGCTAAAACCCAATAACCTGAAACCCAAGTACCCAAAACAACAGTTCAACAGAAGACCACAGAGGCAACAGCCACCTCTGTGGAATTTCCTTCTATATTTGGAGAATATGTCCAAATCCGAGAAGAATTCCAACTCCTGACATCCTCCGAAGATGAACTACCTTCCCCAACACCCAAAACCAACCCAAGAACCAAAACCATTGCTCACAAAAGAAAATATCTGAGCAAAACTCCTGAAACCTCTCCAACAGAACCCAAATCACCAATCAAGCCCTCTAAAACTCAAATATCAAAACCTACAGAGGCAATACCCAAACCAACAGAAATAGCAACAACAAAGCCCTCTGAAACTCAAGCGTCAAAACCTACAGAGGCAACCCCATCTCTATAAGCAGATAAGCCGAAGGCAAAAGACAAGGGAAAAGGGATTATGACAGAAGAACCGCAGAAGAAAAATCCCAAACATCAACCTTCCACAGAAAAACTGATGAAGTGCTCTTTCGATACGTATAAGACACCAAAGCTTGAAGAAGAAGACTGGGCTTTCGGCGCTACACCTCTGTCAAAAATTCCTGTTCTGGATCCAAAGACAAAACCTTTAGAGGATCGAGTGGCAGAAGTCAAGAACCAATTAGATGCTCTGCGCAGAACCTTACCTCAACCACCACCACCACAAATGGAAGAAGTGGTATACAGGTACTTATACAGCATAATGGACATAATGGATCAATCAGAACCAACCATTCAAGACCCTGACTTCTGTGCTGACCTCGAAAACCTCTTCACCAGAACAAAACCCAAGCCTAAACTAGAAGTCTTCTCAACAACCAAGATCGTCAAAGTCCTATATTGTAAGTTCTCAAGAACCAGAACCTGGCCTAAACTCTCTTACAACATCTACAAGGTCAAAAGAGAGGACATATCAGAGAACCAATTTGCAGATGCAGATCTTAGGAATCTCAATCCTTATGATCTACCTGATCTTCTGGAATGGACGAAAGAGAACTTCACATCCGAAAAAGTTCGCAGAGCCTATAGGGTGATTAGAAAGGCCATACGCGAGAAGCTTCTGCTATACAGCATGGTAGATTTTCAATTGGCTCGAGATCTTGGAGTAAAAAGCTTAAGCGTTCAACCACCAGAAGACTACTGCCCTCCCTCTGCTACACCAAACTCAAATCATCACAAATCCAAGGGTCGGGTTAGTATTTCAAGATCCTTCTTGTAAATCAAAGTTGTTCGTAGAGATGGACTGTCAGAAGTACGCAACAAGTACTTTGACAGAGTTTAGATCGATCCTAGTAGAGCACAGAGGAACAGAGCTCATGAATCAAAGCCTAGCCGACAGACTGATAGAGATCATCGATGCAACAATCAACTTCAGAAAACTCTGCATCAGTTTCTATCACGAGCTAATACAACAAGGACTAGACAACATAAGTTTCAATGACTTCAAAGATGCCAACGTCTGAGTCAGTCAAACAAAACCTCTGTACTTTTTTCTTTTCAATACAATCAAATGTAAATGCGTCTGGCATAATCTAATGTGAAAAGAAGAATGTTCTTGTACTTGGAAAATCCTTGCACTTTCAAATTTCTTAATTATCACTACTTAGGGGAGATTGTTAGCTCTAATCTTCCAGTTTGTGTTGATCCAAACCCTCAGTGATTTGATAATGACCCTCTCTTATATACTTAGTGAAAATTGTAAGTAAACAATATGTATCAGAGTTTCACTATCGCTGATAAGTACTAAGATCTTACAGTACCGCTGATAGGAACTCTCGCTCTTTAAATTAAACATTCAGCGAACACTGTTCATCATTAACGCTGAGTCTGTTCAGTCATTATGATGATCGCTGATAAGTTAGTTGTTTATTTATGATCCCTGAAGACAAGTTTCACGTCAACAAAGGTTCTACGCTGAAGTCGAAGATCAAGCTCAAGAACCAGCGACAAGTCTCCTAATGAACTGATGCGGATCAGCGAAGACTCAGATTTGTCCACTCAACGTGAAGTATCAAGTACAAGACTTCAGCTATCCCTGAACTTTATCATTTGTTGAATAGTAAATGATAATCGCTGAATCAACGAAAGCTGATCATGAAGTCCTCCGTACAAAGTACTTTTGTCTTAACCTCCCTTGCACGACTCCGTACGAAATGTCAGAAAAGAACCTCCGACTGTTTGAAATCGTACAACCATTCTGATACTACATTGTTCATCCATGCGGCTACTAAGGTTGTCAACCAAGGTCAATGACATGCAACCAACCAGCTGATGACACGTGTATAGTGTATATTGACTTGCATTAAATGCATGCAGTATATAAAGAGATGAACCCACTTCATTTGAAGTAACTTGCTAACTCTGGACAAGTTCAATCTCTTATCTCAAGATAGGTTATTATTAGTAATTTCCTTATCTCTCTTAGTGCAAGAAACCTTAGTGTTCCAACTTGTTTAGATTTAGGTTTATCCTTAATCTTGTTTCCGCAACAAGCTGTAAATTGTTAATGATTTATCAATAAACAATTTAGAAAAGTAAATTCTGTGTGTTTGTATTCAATCCCCCCCCCCCCCCTTCTACAAACTTGTATAGGCCTTCGGGACCAACAAGTGGTATCAGAGCGGATTTGTTTAACCTCATAAACAAGATCTAATCTAAGATATTTATCTTTCTTGCTATTATCTGAAAATGGCCACCAACACAAACACAAATTATATAGACAATGGTTCTCTTGCTAAACCCCCTAGATTTTCCAAAGATAACTTCAACTTATGGAAAAATAGGATGACACTCTTCTTAGAAGGTGTAGACCCTACTATGCCTTACTATCTAGAAAATGGTCCATTCATCCCTGTAAGAATTGATGCTGCTGTTCCAGCCGCTGAGAATAGACCTACTATTCCAGAAAGGCTGGTACCTAAGAAAATCTTTCAATGGACTGACGAAGATAAGAAGAAAGTGGCTATAGATACAAAAGCCAGATCCATACTAACCATGGCTCTTCCTGACGAAGTCTACCATTCCGTCATGAATCTGAAAACATCAAAGGCCATGTGGGATACAATATGTGTTCAGTATGAAGGAACGTCTGAAGTCCAGGATTCAAGAAAGATCAACCTGGTAAGACAATACGAAAGCTTCATTTCTGGTAAGAAGGAATCTCTCTCTGAAGTTCACCAACGTTTTAATTGTTTAATTATAGATCTGAAAACTGTTGGTAAGGAATATTCTAACTTTGAAGTGCTGACAAAGTTTCTAGAATGTTTACCTGAAAGCTGGGACAATTATGCCATGTGTCTCAAGCTATCAAAGGATCTAAAATCAATGACCCTTTCAACCTTATATGGCACGTTGCTGAATCATGAGCAATCGAGCCATCTTAAGAAGAATCTAGTAAAAGATTCCAAAAGCACCCCTGTTGCTTTAATCTCAGAGGAACCTTCTACTCAGCGACCCTCGGTCACCATCACTGAGTTAGAAAGTAACTCTGAAAGGTCATCAGATTCTGATTATTCAGATAATGATGAATCTTTGGCTCTCCTAACTAAGAAGTTCAGGAGATTTGCCAAGAAGGAAATGTTTAGAAAGGACAAACCTCTTTCCATAACTGACAAGCCTAGATCATCAGCTTTTGTTGATAAGGCTACTGCTACTTGTTTTAACTGCGAAAAGACAAGACATTTCGCTAACGAGTGCAGGTAAAAGAAAGTTTCTAGACCCTCAGCTTTTACAAAGAAACCCTTTGTTCCAAGGAATAAAGATGACAAATATTTAAAGTTGAAAGAAAAATATGCAAAGCTGAAAAGCTTTAAGAAGAAGAATAAAGGCCTGATGGTTGACTATGATTGGGCTGCTTCTGATGAAGAAGCATCATCATCTGACTCTGAAGATGATGAAGCAAATCTATGTCTTATGGCCAAGATTGAAGAAGAGGAAGAAAGTTCAGACATTCCCTCCACTTCAACATCTGCTATTCAGGTATCACCTTCTTTCTTTACCAATATTGCAAATATTGATGAAGCTGATAGTCTCCGTAAGATCGATCTCTTGACTAGAAGTTTATACGAAGCCATGAACGGCAAAACTGTGGTTGAAAACCAAAATCTTTATCTCGCTGAAAAGCTTAAAAACTGCCACCTTCAAATAGAAAAGCTTTCTAAAATTGAAGAAGATTTTAAAGATCAAGTATATTTAAATCAGCTAGTCAAAATCGAACGAGCAGAAGCTATCGCTGCATTAAAGGCTGAAAAAGCTACTGTTGAAGGATGGTGTAATTCTTCAACAAAGATCACTGAGATAATAAATTCTCAAATTCCCCTGAGTGATAAACGTGGTTTGGGTTACAAAAATGAAACTCCAAAACCAACCACTGAGCGTTCAATGCTTAAATTTGGAACGTTCGTATCCTCAGTCGCTGATACTTCATCTTCTCAGTACTCCTCGTCCATTACACCAATCCATGAGGAAACTCCTACCTCCTCAAAAGGCAAGGAGAAAATGGTCTATTCAAAACCTACCTCTGTCTCTAAAGACAAAGGTAAAGGAATTGTTATTTACCAGAATCCTCAGAAGGGTACCTTAGTACCAAAGCTGAATGCTTCTAAAGCTTCAGTGGCTCATCCCTCTGGATCAAGGAAGTAGATATCTGGATTTATTCAGCGATCTACTCCTAGACTCAGATTGGATGTCCTTGGTAAGAAATCTGAAGAACTGAATGTTCGTTCCATTTCTAAAGCCAATAGTTTACTTGGTGCTGGTTCTTCTAATTCTAAATTAAAAGCTCAGCATACAAATGGTCCTAGAACTACTTTTAGCTATAGGAAATGTTATCACTGTGGACTCACTGATCATATTGCTAGTAAGTGCCCCACAGCCACCAAAGCTGAAAAGATAGCTAAGGTGAAGATTGCCCCCAAGGCAAAGAAGACCAACCCTGGTGCAAATCAGGTCAAGGTGAATCCTACCACTGAAGTTAAGAAATTAACCAAAGTGAAGAAAGACAAAGCTGAATCTTAAAATGCTGCGAAGACTGTTGAACCTTCCATTCCAACTACTTCCACTTACAAACGTGTATACATGGTCAAGTGGGTACCCAAGAAAAACTAATCTTCCATTGTATTGCAGGTTAAGAAGGGTATCTGGTATCTCGATAGCGGATGCTCTAGACACATGACTTGAAAGAAAAGCCTGCTCGCTGAATACAAGGAAGAGAAAGGTCCCTCTGTGACTTTCAGTGGAAATGGAAAAGGACATACCCGAGGGTATGGTGTACTTTCAAATGGTACAACCTCCTTCAGAAGAGTCGCATATGTTGAAGGGCTGAAGCATAATCTTCTAAGCATCAGTCAGCTTTGCGACATGGATAACAAAGTAATCTTTACTAAGGAATCCTGCTTTGTCACTGACAAAAAGGAGAAGATAGCTCTCAGCGGTTATCGTTTGGAAAATGTTTATGTAATAAACATGGACTCAACAACCACTGAGAACTCCTGTTTCTTCTCAAAGGCCTCATCTGATGTCAACTGGCTATGGCATAAGAGGCTCTCTCATCTAAATTTCAAGACACTGAACACTCTTTCTTCAAAAGAGTTAGTCACTGGTCTACCTTAGCATTCATACGCCAAAGAGTCGTTATGTTCAGCGTGTGAAAAGGGAAGCAGACCAAAGCAAGCTTTAAGTCAAAGCAAGTTTCTTCAGTGTCATCTCCTCTACAACTACTCCATATGGATTTGTTTGGCCCTGTTAACAAACAACCCATTGCTGGAAAGAAATATACGCCGGTCATAGTTGATGAATTCTCTCGCTTCACTTGGGTAATGTTTCTCCGTTCTAAGAGTGACACCCCTGAAGAACTCATCACCTTGGTTCGGAAGATGGAAACCCTGAACAATTTGACCGTTCGCTCAATAAGGAGTGATCATGGGACTGAATTCAAAAACAGTTCTCTTGATTCCTTCTTTGAGAGTAAGGGTATTTCTCACAACTTTTCTTCAGTGAGAACACCGCAACAAAATGGAGTCGCTGAAAGAAGAAATAGAACAATTATTGAAGCTGCACGTTCAATGCTCAGCGATTCTCACCTGCCTACTCAGTTTTGGGCAGAAGTTGTCAACACTGCTTATTTTACGCAAAACAGGTCGCTGATAGTTAAAAGATTCAAAAAGACAGCCTATGAACTTTTTCATGGGAGAAAGCCTTCAATCAGCTTTCTTCACATCTTTGGATGTCAGTGTTTTACACTGAACAACAGAGATGCCCTTGGAAAGTTTGACCCTCAGACATTCCATCTACTTCTCAGCAATCAGTGAATATAATGACAACTGCATCCATTCCTATCTTGGCTGATACTCCTGACGTCGCTGAAGCTTCATCTTCAGCTCCTCCAGTTCAAGTTGAGTAATCGTCTCACGCTCCGGCTCAGCGATGGACTATAAATCACCAATTGATCAAATTCTTGGTGATCCAAATGTTGGGATTCAGACTCGACGAAGTGCAGGTAATATTTGTTTATTTGTAAATTTTATTTCACTAACTGAACCAAAGAAAGTAGATGATGCCCTCAAAGATCCAAACTGGGTCAGCGCCATGCAAGAAGAGCTGACTGAATTCGAAAGAAACAAAGTTTGGAAACTTGTTCAGAGACCAACTGATAAAACAGTAATAGGCACTAAATGGGTCAATCGAAATAAGTTGGACGAACATGGTACTGTAACCCGCAACAAAGCTCGACTTGTTGCTCAGGGATACAGACAAGAGGAAGGTATTGATTACGACGAAACATTTGCTCCAGTAGCAAGACTTGAATCCATTCGTCTATTCTTAGCATATGATGTACACAAAAACTTCAACGTACATTAGATGGATGTTAAGTCAGCGTTTCTAAATGGAAAGCTGAATGAAGAAGTGTATGTGGAACAACCTCCAGGATTCTCAGATTCTAAGCGTCCAGGTTATGTTTATAAACTGGATAAGGCACTTTATGGCTTGAAGCAAGCTCCTCGTGCATGGTATGACACTCTCTCTACTTATCTCCATATTGAAAAATTTGAGCGAGGTAAGATTGACAAAACTCTATTTTTTAGAAAAGTGAAAGGTCATATCAATCTAGTTCAAATATATGTTGATGATATTATATTTGGTTCTACTAACCCTGAGCTTTGTACTCGTTTCGCTGATAGAATGAAAGATGAGTATAAAATGAGCATGATGGGTGAACTAACATATTTCCTTGGTCTTCAGATTAAGCAAACTGAGAAAGGAACTTTCATTAATCAGGGAAAATATGTTAAAGATATGCTGAAGAAATTCGACTTAACTGAAAGTTCAGCTATAAAAACTCCTATGGCACCACCGCTGACACTTGATAAGGACACTAAGGGTGTTCCTGTCAATGTCATGTTGTACCGTGGGATGATCGGCTCTCTATTATATCTAACAGCTAGCCGACCCGATATTATGTTTGCAACATGCTTGTGTGCACGATATCAAGTTGAACCTAAGATATCTCATATGAAAGTTGTAAAGCGAATCTTTCGATATCTTAAGGGTACAACGAATCTAGGTCTTTGGTATCCCAAAGATTCAGGATTTGATCTAACCGCTTATTCAGATAGTGATTTTGCAGGTTGCAAAATGGATAGGAAAAGCACCACAGGAGGATGTCAGCTCCTAGGTGGAAAGCTGGTAAGTTGGACAAGTAAAAAGCAAAATTCAGTGTCCACTTCCACAGCTGAAGCTGAATATGTAGCTGCTGGAAGCTGCTGTTCTCAGGTCTTGTGGATGAGAAATCAGCTACTAGACTATGATCTTCAGCTCTCCAAAATTCCAATCTATTGCGACAGCACAAGTGCCATCGCTATAGCAAACAATCTAGTACTACATTCAAAGACCAAACATATAGAAATCATATATCATTTTATCAGAGATCATTTTATCCCAACTGATTATCAGTTAGCTGACTTATTTACCAAACCTCTTGATGAGACAAGATTCAACTTTCTCATCAGCGAGCTTGGAATGCTGAACTTTGAAGGATAAAATCTTCAGCGGTTCACATTGATCAGCGAAAGGATAAAATCAACTTGTATAACCCATTCTATCATCTTCTCTCTAAATAAACTTGATTCACTGATATCAAGGTATGTTCTCTCTCTCTGACAAGCGCATGAAAATGCAAGATTTCAAAACAAAATGCATCGCTGAATATCTCTTCCTTAACAACGATATTTTGAAATTTCTTAAAACCTTTACTGAATATTTTCATTCAGTGCTTCACATTTTCAAAAGTATCTCTAAGTTTTTCAAAACCTCAAAGACAACCAAGAATATGAAAGGACAGTTGTGACGTCATTGCAACGGATAAAACCCCGGCACGTTTTCTCTTCCTGACACACGTTTGCACGTCTCGTACAAACTTCCAATCAAATGCAAACACGTGTCCGTGTCATGATGAAAATCTTTTCCCGCTCAAGATTTTCTCTTTCTAAAATCTCTATATAAACAAATTCTTTGTTTATATTTTTCTTTTACGCGATCAATCTTCCTCCGCAAGAAAGAATTCACTGTTGCATTTGTGCTTTCAAACTTCAAGAACTGTTCATCATCTTCTTCATCAAACTTCAAGGTTAATATGTTCTTATTTATTACCGAATGCAAAATAACTTGTTTCTGATCTACTCTTTGTTTTTAACAAGATCAAACAAAAGAACTTCTTAAAATGAAATCATTTTCTTTCATGATTTTATGAACACAACCATTTCTTGGTTGTTCTTCAAGTTTAAATGCAAAAATCTTAAACTTGTTCTTCACATTCGTTTTTTCCAGAATCCCAATCTTCAAAGAAAACTGGAAAACAAGATTTTTTTTGGGTTTAAATTTTCCGTTTTCAAAATGAAGAAAAACCCTAATCTTCATTAAGACATTTTGTCTGAATGAAATGGACAAAATTCGAACCATCTTAATGGAAAATCTTTCCATATTAAGATTATTCTTATTTGTTAATCTTTGGCTGAACTGATAATACAGGAAATGGCAACGTCTAACATTCCTACTACCGCTGAGAACATCTCTACTGACTCTGAGGAAATGGAATTCTTCAAGGCTCCTCAGGTTAAGTTCACTCTGGATCAACTAGACTGGACTAAGATAAACAACCTTTCTGCGCTTCTCGAGTTTCCTCCTCGAAAGCAAGTCACACATCTGACAGATGCTGTGAATTTCCTGAAGAATTGCTGCATTTCAACAACCCTGACCATTTCACCCCCTGCAAGTCAGCTGCTACTATCTCAGTTCTGGTACTCTGCCAGACACTCTCAGCTACCATCCGCCAAATATCCCTCCAAAACAGTTGATTGTATCCTCTGCGATACTGAATATGGCACGATAAAGATCACACCTGCCATCATTCGCAAAGCTCTGAACTTTCCCATCGCTACAAAGGAAAAACCTTTTGTTCCTTTCCCTGACCATAAGAAGCTCGCTGACAAAGAAGCTCTTATTGCATTTTTTGATGCAATGGGCTATGTATGGGAAATGGGCAGAGACAAGAAGCCTGAGAAGAAGCTAACACTGCTGAAGAAATCAAAAATGCCCAGCGAGATGAACTTCATCTTCGCTCACCTTATCAGCTGCATGACTGCCAAGACCGGCTCTTCTGATCAAGCCGCTCAACCTCAGCAAGCTATGGGATACGCTCTGCTGAAAGGTCTACACATTGACTGGGCATCTCTCATCTATGATGACCTACTGCAAAGAGTAGACTCTGCCGCTAACAGGCCTGCATGGGTTCCCTACCCCCGATTCATCAGCGCTATCTTTCAATATGGCTTGAAGGACAGCTACCCGCAAGAGGGCGATCTGAAACTATCTCAGATTGGCCCTAATGTACTCGACTTCAAACCTGTTGAAAATGAGGTACGTCTTTCTACCCTCTTAACTCTTCTCAACCCTTCTTCTTCTACTTCTGTGGCTCCTTCAGCGACAATACCCATCGCTGATACCCTGGCCACAAAATCCTCTCCTTCTAAGAAAAGGAAACATTCATCCACCCCACTTGATTCTAAAAGGATCAAGAAAACAAAGGATCAACCCCAGCAATCTCATGCTGAAGACTCCTCAGCTCTTTCTGCAGAGCTGAAGGAACGTTCAGTGGTACGCTCTGCCACACCTGAACAAGCCATCCCTTCCATCCAAATCTCAGCGTCTCCAAACGTTGAGATTACAGACTTGGAAACTTCCCGACCTCCCTCAGTCTCTCAAAAGACTGATGAAGTGATTCTCAGCGATTCCAACGCTGAACTCAGAACCCAACCTCCAATCTCATCCTTCGCTTCTCCCTCTACTCATTTGGTCTCTCCTCCAGTTATCGCTGGAGATGCCATCATTTCTACGGAAGCTAAAGCTGATAATCCAGAGATGATGAAGACAGGACCTGCAGAACAATCCATGGGCACTTTTGAAGATGACATGGAACTTTACTCAGGAACCCGTGATTTCAATGAATTCACCAATCCTCCTGCAGGTAAACAACAACCCATAAATACTATGACTAAACCCCAAACTTCTGAGCTTTCCTTTGTTCACAAGTTCTTATCTGTTACAGGTCCTAACTTGGGAGACATCAACGCCTCTCTGAAGTCCGTTGAGACAAAGCTGACAGGTCTCACCACCACTCTCTCCAATAACTCTTCAGCTGTAACAAACGCTGGAGAGAATCCTCAAAAGCTGACAATGGTGGTAGAGAAGAAGGCTTCCACAGATGACTTAAAGCAAGTTGATAAGACTCTCAGCGACTTCGCAAAGGTGCTCGCTGATATCTACACAGACTACACCTCTCTCAAAAACCGAGTTTCTTCCGTGTCCAGCGAATTTACAACGCTGAAGACATCGGTTGGACATCTAGAGGGGGATATGTCTACTGTGAAGACTAACTTAGGCTCTGTAAAGACCGATGTTGGTTCGATGAAAACGATGATCGAGCAGCTGCTGAACAAAGTGAATACTCCTGATCCTGCTCCTGCACCCGTCCCTGCATCTGACAACTTCACAGCAGACGATCCCACTGAGCTGAAGAAAATCAATCCTGCTATTTCTGGCCTAGAAGACAGATTAGCAAAGATTGAAGTTCGTGTAGGTCTCTCTGGCCAAGAAGACAGAGAACCTACCAACGCTGCTGAATCTACCCATTCCTCCCCCAGTCATCATGAAAAAGAGGGGGAGAAGAGCGCTGAAAATCCTTCCAAGAGCGCTGACGACCTTTCCCATGATGAATCTATCAGGGGAGAGAAGAACGAAGACTTCACCTTCGCTGAAGAGGGTGAGAAGACTATTGAAGCTGAAGCAGCCGCTGGACCTCAGGGAGATGAACACCCTGAGGGAATCGAGAAGCTCGCCTCTGTATCTGAGGGGGAGCAACTCGAAGAAGACGCTGAAGAATCTGAAGCAGAAGATGATGAAGCCATCGACATCCCTGATAATGAACCATCTTCTTCTCCAAAGAATGATGATGATGATGATGATGATGAAGATGACGATGACTTCTTTATCGTCAAACCTGCTCCAAAGATCAAAGCTCTTAAGGGAATCTCGATAAATGAACCTTCAGGGAGCGGACAAAGACAAAGCCTTCAGCCTCTGGAGCTGAGAAAGGCAAAGGCAAAAGCGTCGCTGAAGATGACAATCTGACGATCTTGCTTGAAAAGCCGGTTTGTCAGGTACACTAAACATCTCTTACTCCATCCCTCCTCTATCATACACTATCAGTTCCTTACCCAAGCCTATACACTTGAACCAATTCTCTCTATCTGATTCTACCCAAGTTCTTACTTGAAAGATCGATGTGTTTCAGCTAGTCCTCTCCCCTGTTTGAGGATATCGCTGAAGGCTCCCCAACTATACCAGCTGCCGCTGAAGAAATAATCCCAGTCTTGGATTTGATCTCTGAGACTGATGAACCTGAAGAACAGTCTCTCTCTCTCACAAACGCAGACCTTCCTTAGTTCCTCAAAAGCTAAGTGAAGAGGATCAGAAAAGAAGAGAGGAAATAATAAAGCGATTCGAGGATCAGCGAATCATTCTGAGGCGTGATCAACTTCCTTCAGTTCCTCCAAAGTTCAGAATTTCCAAAGCTGAATACAAGGAATACCTCAGAGCTGAACGCCTAATCGCTAAAAGAAAGTAAGCTGAAGAAAAAGACAGAGAATACGCCATCAAGCTTACTCAATAATCTGTCAAAGACCCCAAGCTGAAACGTGTTCCCATTCAAGTCCAACGAAAGCTTTAGGAAGAAGCCCAGAAGGTCGTGGAAAAGAAAACTGAAGTTTCTCAGACCACCCTGATCTGGTGTAAAGAGAAAATACCCTTCAGATATCGTCCAGCGAAGATCAACAAGGTATTCATCTCTGGAAGAACCTCTATCGGAGTACCTATTGTTGACATCAAACTTTTCAGAGAAGATGGCCAATCTGAAGACTTTCGCGCTGACACTGTAAAAAATGTATGGTCTCTCTGAATGGCTGGAGATGAGGTTAGCTATCCAAACGTCACATTCTAAGTACAAGGATCATTTCGAAAAGCTGATAAACAGACAGATCGATTTGATATCTTCTTGTGTGGACATTCCTCCTCTTCCTGATCTTAAGCTGAAAAGAAAAAGGGCCTTTTTAAAGAAGAAACGTCAAGATTCAAACTCGGGTCCTGTCATACGAAATGAAACTGGAATTGGTTTCTCTCGCGCTGAAGTGCTTGGTCCTGACCCTGATCTATCTGCCCTTGACATTTCTTTGCCACCATGTGAACTTTTCGTCCCTGGTAAAGTCATCAGTGATCCTTATGGAATATTCTTTCTCGACTACGACGGACGTAAATGTTTTCAACGGATCGCTGAGCTTCCAATCACTCCAATCGAACAGCTCAGAGATCTCATCTACTGGTGTGACTTCAGAAAAGACATTCAGGCACGACACCTAAAACCCTTGATCTTTGAAGAAGCGCTGAACAAAAGAAAGCGAGGTGTAACGGTTCCTGACTGGATGATCCCCAATGAAAAGACCCTTGATGAACTTATCATTAAGGAAGAACCTCTGTAAGCTGATAGGATCGCCTCTTTCATCTATTTTATCAGTTATCCTTTTGTACCTGTAATTTATTTCGCTCGTACTTGTAATCTTTCCATTTCTCTTTGTAATCTGATTCAAAGTTTTAAAGAAAGATTTCAGCGAATGTACTTTACTCCATCAGTACTAAAAAGATCACAGAAAATAGTAAAAGGGACAAATATTTTATGAGTTCTTTTTATCCTTATGTTTTCATTAAAATAGCAATTTTCTTTGTTGCTATGTCATAATCAAATAGGGGGAGATTGTTGATCCAAACCCTCAGTGATTTGATAATGACCCTCTCTTATATACTTAGTGAAAATTGTAAGTAAACAATATGTATCAAAGTTTCACTATCGCTGATAAGTACTGAGATCTTACAGTACCGCTGATAGGAACTCTCGCTCTTTAAATTAAACATTCAGCGAACACTGTTCATCATTAACGCTGAGTCTGTTCAGTCATTATGATGATCGCTGATAAGTTAGTTGTTTATTTATGATCCCTGAAGACAAGTTTCACGTCAACAAAGGTTCTACGGTGAAGTCGAAGATCAAGCTCAAGAACCAGCGACAAGTCTCCTAATGAACTGATGCGGATCAGCGAAGACTCAGATTTGTCCACTCAACGTGAAGTATCAAGTACAAGACTTCAGCTATCGCTGAACTTTATCATTTGCTGAATAGTAAATGATAATCGCTGAATCAACGAAAGCTGATCATGAAGTCCTCCGTACAAAGTACTTTTGTCTTAACCTCCCTTGCACGACTCCGTACGAAATGTCAGAAAAGAACCTCCGACTGTCTGAAATCGTACAACCATTCTGATACTACATTGTTCATCCATGCGGCTACTAAGGTTGTCAACCAAGGTCAATGACATGCAACCAACCAGCTGATGACACGTGTAAAGTGTATATCGACTTGCATTAAATGCATGCAGTATATAAAGAGATGAACCCACTTCATTTGAAGTAACTTGCTAACTCTGGACAAGTTCAATCTCTTATCTCAAGATAGGTTATTATTAGTAATTTCCTTATCTCTCTTAGTGCAAGAAACCTTAGTGTTCCAACTTGTTTAGATTTAGGTTTATCCTTAATCTTGTTTCCGCAACAAGCTGTAAATTGTTAATGATTTATCAATAAACAATTTAGAAAAGTAAATTATGTGTGTTTGTATTCAACCCCCCCCCCCCCCCCTTTCTACAAACTTGTATAGGCCTTCGGGACCAACAGTTTGTAAAAGTAGTGAAAATAGTCTAAGTACAGAAGTCACCCACAGAGGCTCTGCAGAAGAACCCAAGAATATCGAAGGCAAGAATCAGCAGAAGACTGCTCGCAGAGGACCGAGCAGCAGAACCTCTGTCACTCTTGACAGAGCCTCTGCGGTTTATACTGAGGACTTAGAAGATTTACAAATATCTTTCTACTATTCCAGAATCCATTCATCCACTTGTTCTAGGTGTTCCCTGACATCAACTACACGTGTCAAACTCTGATAGGGCTCTGTCAGAATTGGAACATGCGCATTAAATGAACATCGTACCTGCTACTGTTCATACGATCTTGTCTACTATAGATCAGTCCTTATTGTCTAAAGTATGTCCCCTTTGTAGTAGTATAAATAGAAGACTCATGTTGAGTTCTTCTATTAACAAGAAAAAGAATCAGAACTAAGCTACGCACAAACACACACACCAGCAGAATTCTTGTTATGTTCTTGGTGTTCTTGATAAATATCAAACAGTAATCTTGGAGATACTCATCTGTTCTTTACATACTGTTTATCTGATATTATGTGTTCTTCTACCTTTACATTATCTTTCAGTTCTTAAATACGCTTCTGCACCATATCTAAATCTGAACTAACTGAAAGTTAAGATCATTGTTAAGAAAACAGGAACCAACACTTACTATCTTGAAAACGGCCCATATATTCCTATAAGAATTGATCCTGCAGTTCCAGCCGCTGAGAATAGACCTGCTATTCCAGAAAGGCTGATTCCGAAGGAAATTCATATGTGGACTGATGAAGATAAGAAGAAAGT
The DNA here is from genome assembly GCA_033807775.1 of Saussurea involucrata. Taxonomy (NCBI): domain Eukaryota; kingdom Viridiplantae; phylum Streptophyta; class Magnoliopsida; order Asterales; family Asteraceae; genus Saussurea; species Saussurea involucrata. The sequence goes on from CM066326.1 coordinate 12,244,527, forward strand.
GGCTATCGACACCAAAGCCAGATCCATACTCTCTATGGCTCTTCCTGACGAAGTCTACCATTCCGTCATGAACCTGAAAACCTCAAAAGCTATGTGGGACATAATCTGTGTTTAGTATGAAGGTACTTCTGAAGTCCAGGACTCTCGAAAGATCAACCTGGTAAGACAGTACGAAAGCTTCATTTGTGGTTAGAATATATCTCTCTCTGAAGTACACCAACGTTTTAACTGCTTAATAATAGATCTGAAAACTGTTGGTAAGGAATATTCTAACTTTGAAGTACTGAAAAAGTTCTTAGAATGTTTACATGAAAGCTGGGACAGTTATTCAATGTGTCTCAAGCTGTCAAAAGATCTTAGATCTATGACTCTTTCTACCTTATATGGCACGATGCTGAATCATGAGCAATCGAGTCATTTTAAGAAGAATCTTGTAAAAGATTCCAAAAGCACCCGTGTTGCTTTACTCTCAGAGTTACCTTCCACTCAGCGATCTACGATTACTGTCACTGAGCTGGAAACTAACTCTGAACGTTCATCAGATTCTGACACTTCAGATGATGATGAAACTCTGGCATTCCTGGCTAATAAGTTCAGGAGATTTGCTAGAAAGAGTAATTTCATGAAGAACAAACCTCTTGCTATTACTGACAAGCCAAGTGCATCAACCCATGTTGATAAGGCTACTGCTACTTGCTATAACTGTGAAAAGATAGGACATTTTGCTAGCGAGTGCAGGTCAAAGAAAGTCTCTAGACCCTCTGCTTTTCCCAAGAAAAAATTTATTCCTAGGACTAGAGATGAAAAATACAAAAAGATGAAAGAAAGGTATTCAAATCTGAAAACCTTTAAGCCTCTGACGAAGAAGAATCATCTGACTCTGAAGATGATGATGAAGCCAATCTATTTCTCATGGCCAAACTTGAAGATGAGGAAGAAAATTCTGACATTCTCTCTACTTCAACCTCTGCTACTAAGGTATCACCTTCCTTCTTTACCAATATTTTAAATATTGATGAAGCTGATAGAGTTCGAAAGATCGATCTCTTGACTAGAAGTTTATATGAAGCCATGAATGGCAAAACTGTAGTTGAAAATCAAAACCTTGATCTCCCTGAACAGCTTAAAAACTGCCACCTTCAAATAGAAAATCTTTCTAAAATTGATGAAGATTTTAAAGATCAAGTTCACTTAAATCAGCTAGTCAAAATCGAGCGCGAAGAAGCTATCGCTGCATTAAAAGCTAAAAAAGCTACCGTTGATGGATGGTTTAATTCCTCAACAAAGATCACTGAGATAATTAAGTCTCAGATTCCCCTGAGTGATAAGCGTGTTCTTGGTTACAAAGCTGATACTCTAGAACCAACCACTGACCGTTCCATGCTTAAGTTTGGAATGTTCATATCCTCTATCCCTGACACTTTCTCTTCTCAGGTTCCTCTTCTAAACCGCCTATCCCTGAGGAAATCTCTACCTTAACTTCTAAAGGTAAAGAAAAAGTTGTTTATCCAAAAGCTACCTCAGTCTTTAAAAATAAAGGTAAAGGAATTGCTTTTAACCAAAATCCTCAGAAGGGTACCGTTGTACCAAAGCTGAATGCTTCTAAAGCTTCAGTGACTTATCCCTCTGGTTCAAAGAATAAGATCCCTGGATTTATTCAGCGTGGATCTATTCAGCGATCTACTCCTAGAATCAAAGTGGATACTATTGGTAAGAAATCCGAAGAATTGAATGTTCCTCCTGTTTAAAATACCAAAAGTTTACATGGTACTCCTTCTAATTCAAAAATCAAAAGCTCAGCATGTAAATGGTCCTAGAACTACTTTTAGTTATAGGAAATGTTATCATTATGGACTTACCAATCATAATGCTAGTAAGTGCCCCACAGCCACCCAAGCTGAAAAGATAGATATGGTGAAGATCATTGCCCCCAAGGCAAAGAAGACCACTGAGGTTAAGAAATTAACCAAAGTGAAGACTGACAAAGCTGAATCTTCAATGCGAAGACTGCTGAACCTTCCACTTCCTCTTCTACCCCCACTGACAAGTGTGTACACATGGTTAAGTGGGTACCCAAGAAAAACTAATCTTCCTTTGTAATGCAGGTTAAGAAGGGTATCTGGTATCTCGATAGCAGATGCTCTAGACACATGACTGGTAAGAAGAACCTGCTAACTGAGTACAAAGAAGAGAAGGGTCCCTTTGTAAGTTTTGGTGGAAATAGAAAAGGCCATACCCGAGGGTTTGGTGTACTCTCTAATGGTACAACAACCTTCAGAAGAGTCGCATATGTTGAAGGGCTGAAGTATAATCTTCTAAGCAGAGTAATCTTTACTAAGGAATCCTGCTTTGTCGCTGACAAAAAGGAGAAGATAGCTCTCAGTGGTTATCGTTTGGAAAATGTTTATGTAATAAACATGGACTCAACAACCACTGAGAACTCCTGTTTATTCTCAAAAGCCTCATCTGATGTCAACTGGTTATGGCATAAGAGACTCTCTCATCTAAACTTCAAGACACTGAACACTCTTTCTTCTAAAGAGTTAGTCACTGGTATACCTCAACACTCATACGCCAAAGATTCCTTATGTTCAGCGTGTGAGAAAGGGAAGCAGACCAAAGCAAGCTTTAAGTCAAAGCAAGTTTCCTCAGTGTCATCTCCTCTACATCTTCTCCATATGGATTTGTTTGGCCCTGTTAACAAACAATCCATCGCTGGAAAGAAATATACGCTGGTCATAGTTGATGAATTCTCTCGCTATACATGGGTAATGTTTCTCCGTTCTAAGAGTGACACCCCTGAAGAACTCATCACCTTTGTCAGGAAAATGGAAGTCCTGAATAACTTAACCGTTCGCTCAATAAGGAGTGATCATGGGACTGAATTTAAAAATAGTTCTCTTGATTCCTTCTTTGAGAGTAAGGGTATTTCTCACAACTTTTCTTCAGTGAGAACACCGCAACAAAATGGAGTCGCTAAAAGAAGAAATAGAACTATTATTGAAGTTGAACGTTCAACGCTCAGCGATTCTCACCTACCTACTCAATTTTGGGCAGAAGCTGTCAACACTGCTTGTTTTACGCAAAACAGGTCGCTGATAGTCAAAAGATTTAATAAAACATCCTATGAACTTTTTCATGGGAGAAAGCCTTCAATTAGCTTTCTTCACATCTTTGGATGTCAGTGTTTCATACTGAACAACAGAGATGCCCTTGGAAAGTTTGATCCTAAGGCTGATGATGGAATCTTTCTTGGATACTCCTCAGTCTCCAAAGCCTTCAGAGTCTTCAATCGAAGAAGACAAACTGTTGAAGAAACTATTCACGTCACTTTTGACGAATCCTGTTCAGCGAAATCTCGACCTTCTACTGATACTGAAGAACTGAATCAATGGATGTTTTCTCATCTTGGTGATTCAGAAGATATTCCCACTCCTCATACTCATACCGTTGAAGACGATGGTCCTACTATCATCCCAAACATGCAGAATAGTGAAGCTGAAACTTCATGGGTCTCAGCTATTCCTTTTAACACTATGCCTGCTTCTGAACCAAATGTCTCAGACATTCCATCTACTTCTCAGCAATCAGTGAATGAGATGACATCTGCACCTACTCCTCTCTTGTCTGATATTCCAGAAGTTGCTGAAGCCTCATCTTCAGCTCCTCCAGTTCAATTTGAGTCAGCGATTCATGCTCCGACTCAACGATAGAATGTCAATCAACTTATTGATCAAATTCTTGGTGATCCAAACGCTGGTGTTCAGACTCGACAAAATGCAGGTAATATTTGTTTATTTGTTAACTTTATTTCTCTGATTGAACCAAAGAAAATAGATGATGCCCTCAAAGATCCAAACTGGGTCAGCGCCATGCAAGAAGAGTTGACTGAATTCGAAAGAAACAAAGCTTGGAATCTTGTTCGAAGACCAACTGACAAGACAATGATAGGCACTAAATGGGTCTATCGAAACAAGTTGGACGAACATGGATCTGTAACCCGCAACAAGGCTCGACTTGTTGCTCAGGGATACAGACAAGAGGAAGGTATAGACTACGACGAACCATTTGCTCCAGTAGCAAGAATAGAATCTATTCGTCTATTCTTAGCCTACGCTGTACACAAAGACTTCAAAGTATATCAAATGGATGAAAAGTCAGCATTTCTAAATGGAAAGCTGAATGAAGAAGTCTATGTGGAACAACCTCCAGGATTCTCAGATCCTAAGCGTCCAGGTTATGTTTATAAACTGCATAAGGCACTTTATGGCTTAAAGCAAGCTCCACGTGCATGGTATGACACTCTATCCTCTTATCTCCTAATTGAAAATTTTGAGCGAGGTAAAATCGACAAAACTCTATTTTTTAGAATAGTGAAAGGTCATATCATTCTTATTCAGATATATGTTGATGACATTATATTTGGTTCTACTAACCCTGACCTTTGTACTCGTTTCGCTGATAGAATGAAAGAAGAGTATAAAATGAGTATGATGGGTGAGCTAACATATTTCCTTGGTCTTCAGATAAAACATAATGAAAAAGGAACTTTCATTAATAAGGGAAAGTATGTTGAAGATATGCTGAAGAAATTCGATTTAATACAGAGTTCAGCTATGAAAACCCCTATGGCACCACCGCTGACACTAAACAAGGATTCAAATGGAATACCTGTTAATGTCACGCTGTACCGTGGGATGATCGGCTCTCTCTTGTATCTTACAGCTAGCCGACCTGACATTATGTACGCAACCTGTTTGTGTGCACGATATCAAGCTGAACCTAAGGAATCTCATATGATCGCTGTAAAGCGAATCTTTCGTTACCTTAAGGGTACTATAAACCTAGGTCTTTGGTATTCCAAAGATTCAGGGTTTGATCTAATCTCTTATTCAGATAGTGATTTTGCAGGTTGCAAATTGGATAGGAAAAGTACCACAGGAGGCTGTCAGCTCCTGGGTGGAAAGCTGGTGAGTTGGACAAGTAAAAAGCAAAACTCAGTGTCCATCTCAACTGCTGAAGCTGAGTATGTAGCCGTTGGAAGTTGTTGTTCTCAGGTCTTATGGATGAGAAATCAACTACTAGACTATGACCTTCAGCTCTCGAAAATTCCAATCTATTGCGACAGCACAAGTGCCATCGCTATAGCCAACAACCCAGTGCTACACTCAAAGACCAAACATATCTAAATCAGGTATCATTTTATCAGAGATCATGTGATGAATGGTGATATAGAACTTCATTTATCCCAACTGACTATCAATTAGCTGATCTGTTCACCAAACCTCTTGATGAGACAAGATTCAACTTTCTCATCAGCGAGCTTGGAATGCTGAACTTTGAAGAATAAAATCTTCAGTGCTTCACATTTGATTAGCGATCGGATAAAACCAACTTATATAACCCATTCTATCATATTCTCTCTGGACAAAGTTGATTCGCTGATATCAAGGTATGTTCTCTCTTTACTCGCTGACATTCGCATGTAAATGCAAGATTTCAAAACAAATCACATCGCTGAATATCTCTTGTACGATACTTCTATTCAATGCCTCATGTTTTTCAAAATAGTCCCTGAGCTTAAAAAACCTCACAAACATCCTAAAATATGAAAGGACGTTTGTGACATCATCACAACGGATAAACCCTGGCACGTTCTTTTTCTGACACACGTTTGCACGTTTCGTTTACCAGCCAATCAAATGCAAACACGTGTCCGTGTCTTGATGAAAAACTTTCCCTCTCTAGTTTTTCTCTCTCTCTAATCTCACTATATAAACTATTTCGAGTTTATATTTTTCCTTTACGCGAACTTCTTCTCCAAGAAAGAAAAGATTTACTGTTGCTTATTGAACTCAAGTTTTTCCAGAAAACTATTCATCTTCTTCTTCGACAACCAGGTTAATATTCTCATTATTTACCTGTTTTAACTTGTTTCTGATCTTCTTGTTGCTTTTAACAGATCAAACAAAAGAAACCTTTCTAAAATGAAATCATTTCTTTCATGGTTTTATGAACACAACCTTTTCATGGTTGTTCTTCAAGTTTAAAACTCAAAATCTTAAACTTGTTCCTCATTCGTTTTTCCAGAATCCTTATCTAAAGGAAAATGGAAAACAAGACTTTTACTGGGTTTGCATTTCTTTTTCAAAACAAGAAAACCCTAATCTTCATTAAGACATTTCTGTCTGAATGAAATGGACAAAATTCGAAAACATCTTATTGGAAAATCTTTCCACAATAAGACTGTATTTTTTCTCTATGATTCATGGTTGATATGATAAACGGAAATGGCATCTTCTACTGCTGCTCCTACCGCTGAGAAATCTCCTGCTACGGAGAAACTGAATCTTCCCAAGGCTCCTCAGGTCAAGTTCATGCTTGAGAAAGTAGACTTCTCAAAATCCAACAATCTCTATGCGCTTTTCGCTTTTCCTCCGAAGAAGCAAGTCACACATCTGAATGAAGCTGTGCAGTTTCTCCAAACCTGCTGCCTATTCAAAGCCTTAACCTTCGTACCCTATGCCCATAAATTTCTTCTATCTCAGTTCTGGTATACCGCTAGACACACTCAGGTTCCTTCATCCAAGGACCCTAAGAAACTATTTGATGTCATTCTCTGTGACACCAAATTTGGCACAACCAAAATCAACCCTGCCATTATAAGGAAAGCACTCAGCCTACCCACTGCCATCAAAGAAAAACCCTTCGTTCCTCTGCCTAACCACAAAAACCATGCTGATAGGGAAGCCATCAATGCATTCTTTGATGTAATGTGTTACTCATGGGACACAGGGAGGGACAAGGAGACTGAGAAGAAACTGACCCTCATCAAGAAGCCCAAAATGCCAAGCGAGATGAACTTCATCTTCGCACACCTGATAAGCTGCATGACAGCGAAGAGTGGCTCCTCTGATCAAGCTGCTCAACCTCAGCAAGCAATGGGCTATGCACTGCTGAAAGGTCTCCATTTGACTGGGCCTCAATCATCTATGACGATCTTGCGTTCATAGTAGATATGGATGATAGACCTTCATGGGCTCCTTATCCTAGATTAATCAGCGCCATCTTTCAACTTGGACTTGGGGACAAATACCCAAAAGAGGGTGATCTGAGACTCTCTCAGGTGGTCGACTTCAAGCAGCTGGCAAACGAGGTACGTCTTACTACTCTTTTATCTATTCTTAATCCTCCTTCTTCTACTTCTGCCACTCATTCAGTGGAAATCCCCACCGCTGATACCCAAGCTGCACCCACCACTCCTTCTCGAAAAAGGAAACAATCTACTTGCCAACTTAGTTCCAAAAGAATCAAGAAAACCAAGGAGCAACCCCCCAGCATTCACATGCTGAAGACTCCACAGCTCATCTTGAAGAGTTGATGGATAGTTCAGTGGTACGCTTTGCCACAGCTGAACAAGCCACCCCTTCCATCCCAGCTTCAACGTCTCTAAACGCTGAAGTTATAAACATGAAACTGAACCCACCTCCTTCAGCCTCTCTAGAGACTAAAGTGATTTTAAGCGAATCCAACTCTGAACCCCGCACCCAACCCACTTTCTCAACCATCATTCCTCCCACCACTCCTTTGGTCACTCAATCTCTTCCTCTATTCTCCTCAACAAACATCTTCCTTTGCGACACTACTGCTGAACATCTTCAGAGGATGATAGAACAAAACACAGGACCTGCAGGTACTTCTAGTCGTCAAGGAACTATTGAAGACGACTATGAAACTTTCTCAGGGTTACGAGGCTTCGACAACTTCACCAACCCGCCTGCAGGTATACACATTATCCCAAACACTTTTCTCTCTCAACCCCAAACTTCTGAGATTTCCTCTGTTCATAAGTTAATAACTGTTTCAGGTCCTAATTTGGGGGATATCAACACCTCCCTGAAGGCCTTGGAAACAAAGATGGAATCATACAACACCATTCTCTCCACCAACTCTTCAGCGGTCACAGACGCTGGAGAGAACCTCAAGAAGCTGATCGAGGTTGTTGACACGAAAGCCTCCAAAGGTGATATGGAGAAGGTGGATGGCAACATTGCAACTTTTGCTACCACCCTCACTGAAACTTCCTCAAGCGTCAACAATCTCAACCTCACCAACACCACCCTCGCAACAAACTTCACCACTATGTCAAATGAAGTCACATAATTGAAGACAGAGGTTGGTACTCTAAAGGGTGAGGTTACGACGGTCAAAGATCTACTTCAGCAGATACTCAATCGCCTGGATGCTCCAAAGTCTCACTTTACTCAGGCCGATAGAGAAGATTTTTAGAAACTCGCCCCATCTATATTTGGCCTCGACGACAGATTAGCAGCGGTTGAACTTTGTATGGGACTCACTGGACAAGAAGACAGTGATCCTCGTACTACTGATGCTGTTGGTGTTGCTGATATTCCTCCTGCCCCCCCTCCTCATAATGTGGAAGAGGGGGAGAAGAGAGGTGAAGACCTTCCCCATAATGATGAGGGGGAAAAGAAAAATGAAACTGCTGCTTCTACTTCAAAACCTCAGGGAGTTGAAAACCCTGAGGGAACCGAGAAACCCCCCTCTGTATCTAAGGGGGAGCAACTCAAAGAGCAACACAAAGAAGTCGTTGCTTATGAGGTCGAGTCTGAAGAATAAGAAGAAACTGAAGACGAAGAACCCATCGATATTGATGATGAAGAGCCATCATTATCCCCTAAAGATGATGATGATGATGATGATGATGATGACGACTTCTTCGTTGAGCCGAAGAAGGCCCCTGAGAAAGCGATTTCGATAAACGAACCATCAGGGGAGAAGACGAAGCCTGCAGCATCTGAAGCTGATCAAGGAAAAAACAAAGGCCTTGCTGCAGAAGGCAATCTGGCTATCCTTCAGATTAAGCCAGCTTGTCAGGCACAATATCTTCTATTCCCTTATACTGCATCCCTCCTCTATCCCTTCTGAATATCAATCATCCTCTCCATAAAACCTCTATACACTTAACCCTATTCTTTTCTCTTTCTTCCCAACTTTTCTTACTTAAACGATCGCTGTGTTTCAACTAGTCCTCTCCCCTGTTTGAGGATCCCGCTGAAGCTCCTACAACAATACCAACAACAATAATTCCAGCTCCTATCGCTGAAGAAATAATCCCAGTCTTGGATTTAACCACTGAGGCTGATGAACCTGAAGACCATCTGCTCTCTCAAAAAAACAGACCTTCCTTTGCTCCTCAAAAGCCAAGTGAAGAGGATCAAGAAAAGAGAGATGCAATGATCAAACAGCTTGAAGATCAGCGAATCATTCTTCCTCGCTCCAAAATCCCTGTTCCGACAAAGTTCAGGATATCAAGGAAAGAATACGAGGATCATTTAAGAGCTGAACTATTACTCGCCGAAAAGAAGGAAGCTGAAGAAAAAGATAAGGCTCTCGCCATCCAGCTTGTCCAACAATCGGTGAAAGACCCCGCACTGAAAAGAACTCCCATTGATGTCCAACGTCAGATATGGGATGATGCCTAAAGGATCGTTGAAGAAAAGACTAAGGTATCTGATTCGACTTAGGAACGGTGTAAAGAAATGCTGAACTATCGATCTCGACCATCCAAAATCATCAAGGTAAATATCAGAGGAAAAACGTTTGTAGACGTTCCTGTTGTTGAAGTTTACGTATTTAGAGAAGACAAAACCAAGCAAACCTTCTACGCTAATTCATTAGAGAAGTTTGGTTTCTCTGAATGGTTGGAAGTGAAATTAGCCATTCAGCGATCTCGCTCAAAGTTCAAGAGCCATGTCGAGAAAATTTTAAATTCTCAGATCGACTTGGTTTCTTCTGCTGTGGATATTACTCATTCCACTCTTCTTCCACCTCAATAAAAAAGGACCACTGCAAAGAAAAAGAAAACCTCAGACTCAGGTCCTCCTATACGGAATGAAATAGGTATAGGTTTCTCACCCTGACCTCTCAGTACTTGACACCTCCCTGCCTCCTGGTGAAACTTTCATCCCTGGAAAAGTCTTAAGTGAACCCTATGGCATCTTCTTTCTAGACTGCTATGGACGACAACACTTTCAACGCATATCTGAGCTTTCAATCACTCCCATCGAACAGCTCAGAGACCTAATATACTGGTGTGAAGTCAGACGCGACATTCAGGCACATCATCTCAAGCCCCTGATCTTTGAAGAAGCAAAGAACAAAAAGGATCAAGGTGTAACGGTCCCTGACTGGATGATTCCCACATCAAAGACCCTCGATGAACTTCTCATCAAGGAAGAACCTTTTGACGGATAGGATCGCCTTGTAATTATTTCTATCTTTATCTGTCTACATCATTTGTACTTGTGATTTTTCCACTTCCCACTGTAACCATTACGAAATTTAAAGAAAAATTACAGCGAATGTACTTTACTCCATCAGTACTGAAAAGATCCCAGAAAACAGTAAAAGGGACAAATATTTTATGAGTTCTTTTTATCCTTATGTTTATCCCAACAATTTTCTCTGTTGCTATGTCATAATCAAATAGGAGGAGATTATAGATCCAAACCCTCAGTGATTTGATAATGACCCTCTCTTAAACACTTAGTGAAAATTGTAAGTAAAACAATATGTATTAGAGTTTCACTATCGCTGATAAGTACTAAGACTGTTTCAGTACCGCTGATAGTAACTCTTGCTCTTTAAAGATAAATAGTCAGCGAACTCTGTTCATCAAATAGTTCTGAGCCTGTTCAGTCTATGAGATGATCGCTGATAAGTTAGTTGTTTACTGATGATCCCTGAAGACAAGTTTCACGTCAATATATGTTCTACGCTGAAGTCGAAGATCAAGCTCAAGAACCAGCGACAAGTCTACTAATGAACTGATGCGGATATCAGTGAAGCCAAGATTTGTCCACTCAACGTGAAGTATCAAGTAGAAGACTTCAGCAATCGCTGAACTTTATCATTCGCTGATAAATAACTGTTTCAACGAAAGCTGATCATGAAGTCTCCTTACAAAGTACTATTGTCTTACCTCCCTTGCACGTCTCCGTACGAACTATCAGAACGGACATCCTTTTTGTCTATGATCGTACAACAAACTCTGATTCTACACTGTGCACCATGCGGCTACTAAGGTTGTCTACAAAGGTCAATGACTTGCAACCACTCAGCTGCTGCCACGTGTAAAGCAATACTGCCATGCATTAAATGCATGCAGTATATAAGAAGAACCCTACTTCAGAAATGAAGTGCGCTCAGCCATCTTCTTATTCCTCTTTCTATCTGTGTGTTAGGTTATTATTCGTAATTTCCTTATCTCCTTCTAGTGCAAGAAACTTAGTGTTCTTAACTTGTTTAGATTAGGTTAATCCTTAATCTTGTTCCGCAATAAGTTGTAAATTGTCTTGATTTATCAATAAACAATTTAGAAAAGTAAAAATCGTGTGTTTGTATTCAACCCCCCCCCCCCCCCCCTTCTACAAACTTGTATAACCCTTCAGGACCAACAACATATCATATACATTCTCTTCCACACAATATCACGAATCTTTGTGATTCCCCATGCATATCTACGTGATATTGCCAGAACAGTTTGAGAAGTTTAATTTTTATAATTTCACTTCTATGATAACTAGAAGTCCTATCAGAGCTTCATATTTGTCAACTCTGGACATAGGCCACACAATTATTTTAATTGTTGTGATAACAGTTGCTATGTGCTTTTGTGTTAGATGATTACCCCTAGTTACTTATTCTTTAATGCAGATTCTCATGACCCGAATGTGTTCGCTACTCTTCATCTCCTAGTTATTTATCTACCATCGGTTATTACTCAAACTGGTAATACAAGCTTCCGCACATCAAATCGTTCTCTGATTGTTTTAGTTTAATCTTTGGGAGACAACCGAGATCAAAATAGGAAGCAACAGTCAAGGGGGAGTATGCAACGATCAAGGGGGAGTTAAAGAAGGAATTGAAGCAAATGACTTTGTGGAAGATCGAGCTATTTTTAATCTTGGATACAAAGGGGGAGATTGTTGACTTTATTTTTATGTTGTATTCAGGATTACTTGCTTAAATTATAAAAGCCCAAATTGTATTTGCCTAAATTGTAAAAGCCCAAATTGTATTGATGGGCTTTAGTGGCTAATGGGCTAAGGCCTTAAAACCTAAGTATTTAATGTGTAACTTGTGAGAGTTTTAGGTTAAGCCTCCTAGCCTCTCTTTTACATTCATACGTTTACTGAGAGAGAGAAAGCTTCAAGAGAGAGTTGTTCTTAATTCCTATATTGTAAACTCTTCTCTTTATCAGTCAATACAAAAATTATTGCTATTATTATTGTTACTTGTTGTATCTGGGATCCTACATATACAGATAGGAAATGCACAGGAAAATATTGAAAAAGTATGCTGACAGAGCTCTAAGATGATCATCAAAGAATCTGGTAACGTATCCTACCTAACTGTTTTGACAGAGCTCTAGTATGAACATCAGAGGCTCTGTTGAGTTCTGAACAGAGTTAGGAGGACATGTTCAACATGCCCATCTTGCTGATTAAGAAGTTGAATCTCCTTTCATCAAGGGCTTTTGTAAACAAATCAGCAAGTTGGAAGTCGGTTGAAACAAAGTACATTTCAATCGTCCCTTTTTCAACATGATCTTTTATAAAATGGTACCTTATGTCGATATGCTTTGTCTTCCAGTGCTGGACTGGATTAGCTGTAATTGCTATTGCACTCTTGGAGTCACACAGAATTGGGATCTTGCTGTATTCCGTGCAATAATCTTTGAGTTGTGTTTTCATCCAGATTACTTGTGAGCAACAACTAGCAGCAACAACATACTCTGCTTCTGTTGTATAAGTTGATACGCAGTTCTGTTTCTTAGATGTCCAACTCACCAGTTTGTCTCCAAGCAATTGGCAGCTACCAGAAGTACTCTTTCTGTCATTCCTGCATCCTCCATAATCTGAATCTGTGTATGCTACAAGCTCGAAACCAGAATTAAGAGGATACCAGAGACCCAAAAATTGAGTCCCTTTGAGATATTTAAATATGCGTTTGTGTAACAACCCGATTCCCAATATACAAATAACATATATTTCATAACATAATTTCACCACAAAATACGTCATATTTCATTTACGGTCCCTTAGCTTAACAAGATAGGTCTTTCAGTACAAACTTTAACTTTTATAACAAAGTACAAAATGTCATAACAACATAACATATACAAAACACATCTCGAATCTTCATAATCATGCATCTTCCAAAAAGCTAAACATGATATATCCTATCACTGTCCCTTATTTGCTCCTTGACCTGGAATACATATTTTAAAACAAAAATGAGGGTTAGACCTTGAGGTCTAGTGAGAAATCCCCGTTAGTTAAAGAAAACATCTGCACAACATCATACACATAATTCACATAAGAATACCAACTATGACTCATGCATCATGTATCTTTTCATCTCTTTCTCTTTCTCTTTCTCTTAGCCATATTAATTGGTAGCAAGCCAATTAATCAATATACACCGCTGTACTAAATACAGCCAACACCACTGTCCCTCTGTACAGCCAACTTTCACCGGTCCTAAGCCCGGCAAACTAGCACCCATGCAATGTAATACTCATATAAACACCATATGCATAATATTACATTCATTCACATACATGTATTTCATTTGAAAACATTTTAAGTAAAAACTCACTTGTTTTGCTAAATTCCAAAATCCTCCCAAGCTATTTATCGAGCACTCCAAATCCTTCAGTTCAGTTTCACAGAATCTCTTTGATTCTTTACTTGTTTCAGCTAACACCCAACAACAATTCAACACTTTTACTTCTTCTTGTTTTCCTCTTGATTTCCCTTCTCTCCTTCTTTTTGCCGAAAACCAACTCACACATACACTTATGGGTTTTGTTGTTCTAAGAAGATGACACCTATTCTAATTGAATTAGAAAGGGTCGGTTGTGGTGAAGTTTTGGCTAAAGTGACTAAATGAACCCTAAGCTTCCCCCAATTGGCATAATATACCCCCAAACTTCTTTTATAAAATTAAATCTTACCCCTTAACTTCTAACTCCATAATTTTAAATTAAAATAACACTTTTAAGTAAACCCATAATATACCTGGTTATTACAACATCTCCCCCTTAAAAGATTTCCGTCCCAGAATTCAGTTAAGCGAACAGATGAGGGTATTTGATTCTCATTTATGATTCTGATTCCCACGTAGCATCCTGACCCCTATGATGTCGCCACTGAACTTTCACCTGTCTGATTTCTTTATTCCCAAAACTTTAACTTTATGATTAACAATGGCTTCCGGTTCCTCCACATAGTTCAACTTTTCATCCACCTGTATATCCGGTAGAGACATTGCCTGATCTGGTGATACCAAACACTTTCGAAAATTCGACACATGAAAAGCGTTGTGAATCCTGCTTAACTCTGGAGGTAAATCTAGTCAGTAGGATACTTCCCCAATTCTTTCGGTAATTGAAAACGGTCCAATGTGAAAGTCCAGGATACACTCTTACAATCAAATATGAACAATTAAGATCGTATTCACAGCAACTGGTCATATGATTTATTAACAATCTGTGAATTACAAGATATTACAATGAATTTTTCTCTAAATGGATTCACCAAAGATTATATCAAAGATTAGTTAGCAAACTGTTGCTAACACTATATATACTGTAGAGAAAAGCTAAAGCTACAGTACATATGAGAAACAGACTTATAGAACAATTACACGTGTCCTAATTAGTAACTGAATATAACAGAGAATATCCCAAGATATGAATTCTGAACATACTTCTGAATAAGCGCTTCAGAACATTTGTCTTCATAGTCAAAAGTTCTGAGTCTCCTACTCAGAACTCTGAACCTTCTAGTCAGAATCCAACACTTAGAATCTTTTTGAGATTTCTTACTCAGAACTTCTGAGTCTTCTACTCAGAACTTCTGAGTCTTCTGAGTCTTCTTTAGTCTTCTTACTCAGAACTCAACACTTTTGTTTTTGACAAAACTCTAGACCTAACACAATGTATCTCGGATTAAGTTTACCTTGCTTTCCAAATCGAATGACTCCTTTCCAAGGTGAGACTTTTAACATTACCAAATCTCCAACTTGGAACTCTAACGGTTTCCGGCGTCGGTCGGCATAACTTTTCTGTCTATCTTGACCCACTTTCAATCTTTCCTGAATCTGAGTAACCTTATCCGCTGTTAACTGTACTATATATGTTCCTGCTAACTGTTTCTCTCCCACTTCATTCCAACACAGAGGCGTTCGACATTTTCTACCATACAAAATTTCAAACGATGCCGCTTGTATGCTGGAATGATAACTGTTGTTGTAGGCAAATTCGATCAACGGTAAATGCTTATCCCACGATCCCCCAAAAATCAACAATGCAAGCCCGGAGCAAATCTTTTAATGTCTGAATCGTTCGTTCACTCTGACCGTCAGTTTGAGGATGGTAAGTTGTACTTAACTTTATCTGCGTTCCCATCTCCTTTTGAAAACTTCTCCAGAACCTTGAAGTAAAACGACTATCCCGATCTGAAATAATTGAGATTGGAACTCCATGTCGAGTTACTATTTCGTCAATGTACAATTTGGCTAAGCGTTCCATTGAATCAGTTTCCTTTATCGGTAAGAAATGAGCAGACTTTGTTAACCTATCTACAATCACCCAAATAGAATCAAATCCCTTTGAAGTCCTTGGCCGCTTTGTGATGAAATCTGTAGTAATCTGATCCCATTTGCACATCGGTATCTCCAATCGTTGTAACTGACCAAACGACTTTTGATGTTCAATCTTTACCTTCTTACAAGTAGTACAATTTTCCACATACTGAGCAATGCTTCTTTTAATTCCCGGCCACCAATAAAATTGTTTCAGATCTTTATACATCTTATTCGTACCTGGATGTATAGAGAATCGAGACTGATGAGCTTCTTGAAGTACCCGGTCACGTAAACCACCCAAACGAGGCACCCAAATTCTGTTTCCCAAACACAATAACCCACGATCATCCTTTACTAGCAATGCTGATAACCCCCCTAACCGTTCTGATTTCAACTGTTCTTCCTGATAGGCTTATATTTGATACTTCAGCAATTCATCAAAGATATTAGGTAGGAGTTCGGCTCGTAGTGATATAGCTTTTATTGTTCCACTTCTTTCTTGACGACTTAATGCATCGGCTACTACATTCGCCTTTCCCGGATGATAAAGAATTTCACAATCATAATCATTCACCAGTTCTAGCCATCTTCTGTTCCTCATATTTAATTCCTTCTGATCGAAAAGATGTTGGAGACTCTTATGATCAGTATAAATTTGACATTTGGAACCATAAAGATAATGTCTCCAAATCTTCAACGCGAAAACAACAACTGCAAGTTCCATGTCGTGCGTAGGATACTCTCTTTCACGATCTTTCAACTGACGAGAAGCATAAGCTATAACTTTTCCATGCTGCTTTAGTACACACCCAAATCCCAGTTTGGAAGCACCACTGTAAACAACAAAGTTTTCGGAACCTTCAGGTAGCGACAAAATCCGCGCATTGCACAGTTTCTCTTTCAATATTCGGAATGCTTCATCCTGTTCTGCTTTCCATTCAAACTTCAGATTCTTCCGAGTCAGCTTAGTCAAAGGAGTCGCGATACGAGAGAAGTGTTTTATAAACTTTTGATAGTAGCCAGCTAAACCCAGAAAACAACGTACTTCGGTTGGCGTTCTTGGCGGTTCCCACTTTTCAATCGCTTCCACTTTCATCGGATCAACTTGAATGCCTTTCTCAGAAACTACATGCCCCAGAAATTGGACTTCCCGTAACCAGAATTCACATTTAGAAAATTTAGCATACAACTTCTCTTTCTTCAGCAATTCCAGAATCAAACGAAGATGTTGAGCGTGCTCTTCCTTGGATCGGGAATAGATAAGTATATCATCGATAAATACAATCACAAATTTATCAAGATATGGCTTACATACCCGATTCATTAAATCCATGAAGGCAGTTGGAGCATTCGTCAAACCAAATGGCATCACTAAGAATTCATAATGACCATACCTTGTGCGAAAAGCAGTTTTCAGAACGTCTTCTTCTTTGACTTTCAACTGGTGATAACCGGATCTTAGATCAATCTTGGAGAAATAACAAGCTCCAACTAACTGATCGAAGAGGTCATCAATTCTGGGTAGCGGATACTTGTTCTTGATCGTACGCTTATTCAATTCCCGGTAGTCGATACACATTCTCATCGAACCATCCTTCTTCTTCACAAATAAAACTGGTGCTCCCCACGGCGAAGAACTCGGTCTAATGAAGCCTTTATCTGAGAGATCCTACAATTGAGTCATCGTCTCTTTCATATCTGGAGGTGCCAAACGATACGGTGCACGGGCGACAGGAGCAGCTCCAGGAATCAGATCTATACCAAACTCTACTTGTCTAATGGGCGGAAGACTACTCAAGTCTTCAAGGAACACTTCCAGAAATTCACTAACAATCGGAATATCTTCCAACTTAGTCTTCTCTAGCTTAGTATCTATCACATAAGATAAATAACTCTGACAACCCTTATTCACACACTTACGGGCTTTTATCATAGATATAAGACTAGACTGATGATTTCTACGATCACCATAAATCACTACTGGCCCCTTCTCAGGTAACACAATATTTATTAACTTCTTATCACATATTATGTTAGCTTGATTTTTGGCTAACCAATCCATTCCCACTACCACATCAAACTCGACCAGGGCTATTGGAAATAACTGAATCGGTACTCCGCACCCTTCTATATCTATCACACAGCTATCAAATACTTCTTTAACCGACACTTGATTATCATTTGCAGTATTGTTGGGAACTGAAGATTTGCTAAGTATGGTTAGTACTGCCAGAACAACATTAGTGCTGCCAGATCAAAGTTAGTACTGCTTATGCAATGGTTACTACTGCCAGACAAAGTTAATACTGCTAGATCATTGTTAGTACTGCTGATACATTAATGCTGCTGAAACAAGGTTAGTACTGCTAGTCAAGTTAGTACTGCTAATCAAGTTAATGCTGCTGGAACAAGTTAATACTGCTGGAATGAGTTAGTACTTCTAAACAAGTTAATGCTGCTGGAACAAGTTAATGCTGCTGAAATGAGTTAGTACTCCTAGAATAAATTAATGCTGCTGGAGAATATTAGTACTGCTCATGTTGAATGAAGATTAATACTGCTGATGTGATAAGTTTGGAATGAGAAGATTTTGGAGATAAAAGTGGAACGAATGAAGATATGCTTAAAGAAGATTCAGAAGATCAATTTATTTTTGATAGTTATCTTGTAATTATTGTGTATAAATAGATGTTTATAGATAGCTATTGAAAAGAGAGAAATACACATTACGTATACGTGAGATACAGAATTCGATTTTGTTTAGAGAGAATTAACCTCAAGGTTTAGAACCCTATTTCTAGAGAAGTAGAAGTCGTCTTGATTGAGCCTGTTCATCAAGATTGAGGTTTGGTTGTAAGCTTGTGAGTCGAATTAGTGAATACAAACAGCTGTGTGTTTTCTGATATATTGTTCTTTGATTGTGTGAGTTAAAGTTCTATTCCGCAGATTCTTTAATTCTGAATTCTAAGTATTGTTAATCTTGTTAAGATTCGATCCTGACAAGTGGTATCAGAGTTTGTGTTTCTTAGAATTCTACAATTATTATGGACAATTCTATTGAATCAAACAGTACTTTTGATTGGAGTGATCAAGCAGAAGAGGCAATTCAGAATCATGCTCTCATGGCAGAAGTCTCAGATATTCCTACTGAGGTAAAATCTAATCTCTGTTCTCAAGCTTGTATAGACACTGTTAAAAGGTATAGAGATCACAATCAGGGAATGTGTGATGACCTTAAGAGATTAGAAAAGGACAGAAAAGATTATGTAGTAATTGTTGAGAAGTTTGAAGAACAGATTAGGGCTTTTCAAGCCAATGAACTTCAACACTCCTATGATACAAACTACTGGAAATGGGAAAAGGGTGGTCTAGAGTTCCAGCTTAAAGAATCCAGGGAAGAGTGTGAGAAACTAAAAGGAGAGCTTGAGAAAGTTAAACTTGATATAGAAAAGTTTAATTGTGCCTCTAAAGTCATGGACAACATAATCAACTCTCAAATCCATAGTAAGTTGAAACCAGGCATAGGGTACAATGCCACACCCCCACCCTACAACAACAACTACATCCCTCCTAAGTCAGACCTATTAGAAACCAAGGATAGGAAGGACTTACCTGAAAGAGCTACTAAAATAGATCCATCAGATGAAGTTGTTGTGGAGGATAAAACTGAAAAAGAAGAGGATAAGAAAAGGAATAAGAATGTCAGTGGTGAGATTCCCTTAGAGAATTACATCAAGACTAATGAGGATGGTGGAAGTCCCTGGGATAAGAACAATGAGATGAAAAGATCTAAAAAAGGAAAGGGAGTTCATTATACACAGACCACTGTTGTGAAGTCCAATACCTGTGAACATTGTTCTTGCAAGAAATCTCAAGAGAATAAGCCCCAAAAACATGATAAAAGGAGGGGAAATCAAAGAAATTGGAATAACCGGTGGGCACAAAAGCAAGGAGTTAATCTGCAAAGGATTAACAGACCAAAACCTTGTTTTATCTGTGGAAAATTGAATCATCTTGCCAAATACTGTTATTTCAATCCTATTAACCAAAAGAAAAGTTATCAAAGAAGTTTTCAAAAATCTTCTGGTTATAGGAAGCCTGCAAAGAATAATGTGGCCAAGAAACAAGCTAAATCCAAAAGCCACATGAGAAAACAGACTGAAAAGGAATGTGTCAATATGTGGGTCCCCAAAAGCACTAACGTTAGTACTGCTACCTCAGATAGTACTGCTGACAAGGATAGTGCTGCTAGAAGCAATACTACTGCTAGCAGTGTTAGTGCTGCTAACTCTGTTAGTGCTGCTAACTCTGTTAGTGCTGCTAACTCTGTTAGTGCTGCTAACTCTGTTAGTGCTGCTAACTCTGTTAGCACTTCTTCTAAGGTTAATACTGCTTCTAGTTTTTGTGCTGCTAGACCAATCATATTGACAAAGTTCTCCAGTACTGCAGTACCTAAGTTTGAAAATCTCATCAAAACCCAGTGCAAGTACTTTGATGAGCAAGGGAGACCCAAGACCACTTCGGCTTGGGTTCCCAATAAAAACTAATTGATTTATCTTATGTGCAGGGCAACCAACAGCTCAAGGGGAAGAGTATCTGACATGTTGATAGTGGTTGCTCCAGGCACATGACAGGTAACATTGCCTGCCTCAAGAATTTCAAAAGAATTGATGGAGGACGTGTTGCTTTTTGGAATAATTCTGAAGGAGGTAAGATAAGTGGTAAAGGTGATATGTCAAAAGGTAAGATGGACAAGTGCTGCAAAGTGCAAGTGTAGTTACTACTGCCAGTGCAGAGTTACTACTGCTAGTACATATTTTCTACTGCCAATTAGTAGTTAATACTGCTTCGTAGTTAATGCTGCTTAGTAGTTAATACTGCTTAGTAGTTAATACTGCTTTGTAGTTAATACTGCTTGTGTAGTTAATACTGATGTGTAGTTAATACTGCCTTGCAGTTAATACTGCTAAGGAGTTAATACTGCTACGTCGTTAATACTGCTTTTAAAGAAAATCAGGGCTAATACTGCTATAAATACTCGTTCAGCCCGCCAAAGTTCATAACGTCTTCTTGCATTCAATTTTTCTCTCTCTATTTCTAACCCTTTCTCCCAAGAATCTCTGTCTTTCTATCCACAACCACAGGAAGAATGGCGACAATGGAGTTTGTCGATGAACACAATGAAATTGCGATGCTTCAGAAGCCAAAGCAGGCCGCAGGGTTTCATGATATTGTGGATTTTCTCAAGACCTCACACATCTCTCATGCCCTAACAGTGTGCCCAACAATATACATCGAACATCAAAAGCAATTTTGGGAGAATGCCACTGTTGTATTTGAAGATGGGCAGAAGATCATTCGCACAAGGGTTTGTGACAAACCCTTGAAGGTCACAGAGGAGGTTATTCGCATTACTCTTCACTTTGATGATGCCTCAGGTATAACCTCTATATCTAATGATGAACTCTACTCGACCTTACAAAGAATGGGGTATGAAGGTCCCATTGGAGTTTTTAAATTCTACAAGTCAAAATTTTACACCCAATGGCGATTTCTTGTTCATACTCTTATGCACTGTATTTCAAAGAAAACAACTGGATGGAGTGAGTTTAGCAGTACCATTGCTTACGCCTTGGTCTGCTTAGCCACTGCCAGAAGGTTCAATTTTTCAACAATGATTTTTAATGATCTTGTGGCAAACCTAGAATCCAAAAAGAAATTTTATATGTATCCTAGGTTTGTCCAAGAAGTTATTAACCATGAATTGACGGATTTACCTCAGTCTGCTGAGGTATATGTGCCAAAATCCCCTAAAGGGAAGGTTTTCTCAAATATGAGAAGACCTCCTAGGGACTCGGAAGGAGTTGACACACCATTGTTCTCTACAATGATGGTTGTGTCCCACACCACTGAAGGTATGGCATCAGGGTCAAGGCCCCCATTAGACCCACCCACTGATGACCAATCCCAACCTTCCATCACCAAAGAAATCCCACAGTCCATTCTTTTAAGACCCAATCCCAAAATCACCAAGAAGTTTGAAAGAAGAAAGGTACACAAGGTTCCTTCCCTTAATATACCTCCTAAAAGCCCAAAGCCTTTAAGCCCTCTAGTGGAGCATTCTCCATTAGAGAATATCGAAAGGGAAACCCCAGGGGTGTCTCCCAACCCCAAGAAGGTGCTCTCTAAGGAGAAGGATGAGCATGTGGGCTGCAAGGCTGCCACTACTTCTGCTAGCAAAGAGAAGGACAGTGGTAACATCAATAAGACCTTCCCCACGGCAACTCAGAATGTGAAAACATTCAGAGGACCAAGGCGCCAAGAATCCATGGGAGTAGGCAGTGCTTTTGCTAGGCAAAAGACACCTACTAAAATTTCCAGTGATCCTTTAACGGAGGTAAACACTCCTAAACAGGGTGAGGATAGATATACTTATGAGGAATTGATGGAAACCATTGCCAACATCAACATTGATGTTATGAATCAGCAGAAGGAGATTGATGAGCTTAAAAAGGTGATTCTTTATCAACACACCAAGATAGAGAAAAACAAGAAGATGATCACCAAGCTGCTGCAAAGAAGAAAGAAAGCTCAGTATGTTCTGAGAAGGAGAAGATCAACCACTGATGCTTCCAAAAAGGGGGAGTTAGAAGAGAATTTAAACATGGAAGGATCCAAAGGTTGAGGGGGGGGGAATGAGCATAAAGTTGAGGGGGAGGCAGAGCAGGTTGTAGAAGATGCAAATGAAGCAGAAAGTGAGAAGGCAGCAGTAACAGAAAAAGCAGTAGAAACAGTTAATGCTGCTGAGATTGAAGCAGTAGTAGCTGAAATTGTGAAAAATTGTGTTGAAGCAGCAGTATCAAAGGTTGTAAAGGAAGCAATAATAAATAGAGCAGCATAAATGGTTAATGCTGCTAGTCAAAAAGCATCAGAAACCATTCAAGCAGCAGAAATGGTTAATGCTGCTGAAAAACATAAGGCAGCAGAAACCATTCCTGCAGCAGCAGAAACAAAGGAAACAGCTGAAACCATTCCTGAAGCTGTTAAAACACTCAAACGAACCAAGATGATGTCAAACAAAAGACCAAGACAAAAGTCTATAGCTTCAAAGAAGAAAGTTGTAAAGAAGCCTAGGGTGGAACCCAGTGTAGAAGAAGCTAAGGAGGAAGTTGTGAAAGAGAAAGCTGATCATAAAGTTGCTGAAGAAGAAGTGGCAACTCCATCAGGTCAACCAAGCAAAGTACAATCACCAACAAATACTCAATGTGATATGTATATTACTGTGGTTGATTCTAGTCCTATCAAAGTTAAACCATTAGCTTCTATGGCTCCTGAAATCATCTTCTGGGATACTTTGAAAGATCAGAGAAAGGAGTACATTAGAGTAAAAAGAGCAGATGGGAAGTTTGAGGTCAGTTCTACATGGGGAAGACTTTTAAGGATGTGCTCTAGATCAGATTTGGAAGAGATGTTCAAAGTGGGAATGAAGCTTTATGGAAATATGCTGACTGAGAATGGAATGTCTATCACCAAAATGGTACTTGAATTCTTGTGTCTAATGTTCAATACAGAAGCAGTTAAGTATTTGACAGAAAGGCAATTTCAAGTTGTTACCAAATGGATGCTTATTGAAAACTGTGGTGTGTATGTCATAACTCTTGACAATACATATCATGAGTATTATTTGGTGGATAAAATATACGAGCACAGCATGACAAGGTTGAAAGGAATGCTAAAAACTAAGTTGGTGAGTAACAAAGATTCCAAGATGGCAAGATACCTGGTAAGAAGGATCTTGAATCAAAGTTTGGGATTGAATCCTGACTTGTGTGTTCAAGATTAAGTTTTGGAAGCATCATCATCTGAAGAACTTGACTTCTCTTTCTAAAAGTCAAGTTAGGGGGAGATTGTCGGGAACTGAAGATTTGCTAAGTATGGTTAGTACTGCCAGAACAACATTAGTGCTGCCAGATCAAAGTTAGTACTGCTTATGCAATGGTTACTACTGCCAGACAAAGTTAATACTGCTTGATCATTGTTAGTATAGCTGATACATTAATGCTGCTGAAACAAGGTTAGTACTGCTAGTCAAGTTAGTACTGCTAATCAAGTTAATGCTGCTGGAACAAGTTAATACTGCTGGAATGAGTTAGTACTGCTAAACAAGTTAATGCTGCTGGAACAAGTTAATGCTGCTGGAATGAGTTAGTACTGCTAGAATAAATTAATGCTGCTGGAGAATATTAGTACTGCTCATGCTGAATGAAGATTAATACTGCTGATGTGATAAGTTTGGAATGAGAAGATTTTGGAGATAAAAGTGGAACGAATGAAGATATGCTTAAAGAAGATTCAGAAGATCAATTTATTTTTGATAGTTATCTTGTACTTATTGTGTATAAATAGATGTTTATAGATAGCTATTGAAAAGAGAGAAATACACATTACGTATACGTGAGATACAGAATTCGATTTTGTTTAGAGAGAATTAACCTCAAGGTTTAGAACCCTATTTCTAGAGAAGTAGAAGTCGTCTTGATTGTGCCTGTTCATCAAGATTGAGGTTTGGTTGTAAGCTTGTGAGTCGAATTAGTGAATACAAACAGCTGTGTGTTTTCTGATATATTGTTCTTTGATTGTGTGAATTAAAGTTCTATTCCGCAGATTCTTTATTCTGAATTCTAAGTATTGTTAATCTTGTTAAGATTTGATCCTGACAAGTATCTACCATTAAAGCATGATCTAACACTTTAGGCTTTAAATGCATATAAGCAGCAAATGAAGGAGACACAAACGATCGGTTTGCACCGGAATCAAATAACACCTTAGCACGTGTAGAATTTATTAGGAATGTACCTGTAACCACGTCCGGAGTTTCCTCCGCTTCCTCCGCTTCCTTTGCTGTCATCTGAAATGAACGACCCCTGGTTCTGGCTGGGTCTATCCTCGGTACTACTGGTCTGACACCCGTCGGTCTTACTGACGTACCCCCTGATTGTATTCTCCCCAGTGGACAATCGGACTGAAGTTGATCAGGAGAATTGCACGAATAACAAAATCTAACAACTCGACAATCTTTAGCAATGTGAGCGACTTTTCCGCAATTATAACAGTTTATGGGATCCACTTGACAACTTCCTTGATGAAAACGATGGCACTTTGGGCAAGGCCTTTCAACTGGTCGAAAAGGTGGACGGCTATAAAATCGCTGAAACCTTGTCTTCTCCGGATCTTGTGGTGGTCCTTCCCATTTTCTCTTTCCCATACCCTTATCACCGGTATCCCTCTTATTATCCCGCTCCACATTTTCCGCGGCATTCACCGCTGCTGAGAAAGTATCAGGTCTTGTTGCAGTCGTTAACTTTTGAATTTCTGAATTCAATCCGAATATGAACCTTTCCATCTTCATTTTCTCCGTGGCAACGTAATACTCTCCAAAACGCGACTTCTCTAAGAAACGGGCAGTATAGTCTCTGACGGATAAATTTCCTAGTTGTAGGCTCAGGAATTCCTCCTCCAATTGTCTGACTGCTGCTTGAGGATAAAACTGTTCTTTGAATGCCTTTGAGAATTCGCCTCAAGTAAAGGTTGAGTATACATCAGATCCCTTAGAGTCAATAAGGGCCTCCCACCAATATAAAGCATCTGCCTTCAACATTGCAGTTCCGTATAACACCTTATCCTCTTCCGCACATTTGCTAGTTTTAAATACACCTTCTATTTCCTTCAGCCACCGCATCGCCTTCACTGGATCTCTATCCCCTCTATAAGTTGGTGGTTTACAGCTTAAAAACATTTTATAGTCACACCTTCTTGGTACTGCTGTGACAGTAGGTGTGATAGGCATCTCGTCTTCGAAGTTAGGATCTGGTCTTTCCGCTTCCGTATTATGAGTCTGGTTAAACATAGCCTGGATATTTCCCTGTAATCTTCCCATTTCGGCTGTTAGGTCATCTCTCGTAACAAACTCCGTACCGTGCCCCTGAACCCTGCCCCTAGTTCTGCCTCTGCCTCTATCTCCCCCTCTTCCCCTTCCTCCGGCTGTTGGATTGGATCTATTCGGATTTCCTTCACCTTCCCGATTCGTTTGTCTCGTACTGCTTGCCATTCTGTTGATTCAGACAAGGTTAATTATACACATAAACACATACCCCATATAACAAGGTATTCCTGTCCAAACATGTACCTGTAAGATCACAATTACACTGGCCAGGTGTAATATGAAATTACCCTACATGATGTTCTTTCTACCTTTTTATATTCAACATCCCAAGGTTCTACAATAACGGGGACATCCTACTTCACATGCAGTTTAAGTCTAGTTACAGATACTAATACCTAAATCCCTTAAACTTCGGCTCTGATACCATCTGTAACAACCCGATTCCCAATATACAAATAACATATATTCCATAACATAATTTCACCACAAAATACGTCATATTTCATTTACGGTCCCTTAGCTTAACAAGATAGGTCTTTCAGTACAAACTTTAACTTTTATAACAAAGTACAAAATGTCATAACAACATAACATATACAAAACACATCTCGAATCTTCATAATCATGTATCTTCCAAAAAGCTAAACATGATATATCCTATCACTGTCCCTTATTTGCTCCTTGACCTGGAATACATATTTTAAAACAAAAATGAGGGTTAGACCTTGAGGTCTAGTGAGAAATCCCCGTTAGTTAAAGAAAACATTTGCACAACATCAAACACATAATTCACATAAGAATACCAACTATGACTCATGCATCATGTATCTTTTCATCTCTTTCTCTTTCTCTTTCTCTTGGCCATATTAATTGGTAGCAAGCCAATTAATCAATATACACCGTTGTACTAAATACAGCCAACACCACTCTCTCTCTGTACAACAAACTTTCACCGGTCCTAAGCCCGGCCAACTAGCACCCATGCAATGTAATACTCATATAAACACCATATGCACAATATTACATTCATTCACATACATGTATTCCATTTGAAAACATTTTAAGTAAAAACTCACTTGTTTTGCTAAATTCCAAAATCCTCCCAAGCTATTTATCGAGCACTCCAAATCCTTCAGTTCAGTTTTACAGAATCTCTTTGATTTTTTACTTGTTTCAGCTAACACCCAGCAACAATTCAAAACTTTTACTTCTTCTTATTTTCCTCTTGATTTCCCTTCTCTCATTCTTTTTGCCGAAAACCAACTCACACACACACTTATGGGTTTTGTTGTTCTAAGAAGATGACACCTATTCTAATTGAATTAGAAAGGGTCGGTTGTGGTGAAGTTTTGGCTAAAGTGGCTAAATGAACCCTAAGCTTCCCCCAATTGGCACAATATACCCCCAAACTTCTTTTATAAAATTAAATCTTACTCCTTAACTTCTAACTCCATAATTTTAAATTAAAATAACACTTTTAAGTAAACCCATAATATACCTGGTTATTACAGTTTGACAGCAGACAAATGAGATTCTTTAGGATTTGCTTGAAATCTGGCACAAAGACAGGTTGCAAACATTATATCAGGTTTGCTTGCAGTTAAATACAGAAGTGACCCTATCATGCCCCTGTAGTTCTTGATATCCACGGATTCTCCTTGAGGATCATGATCAAGTTTAACTTCAGTGGCAATAGGAGTTTTCATAGGAGTTGAATTATTAAGCTTGTACTTTTTCAATATATCAGAGATGTATTTAGATTGACTTATAAAAGTGCCTCTGATAGATTGTTTAACTTGTAAACCAAGGAAGAAAAAAGTTCTCCCATCATGCTCATTTTAAATTCACTTTTCATCAAATCCTCAAACCTATCACATTATTCCTTCCTTGTAGACCCAAAAATAATGTCATCAACATATATTTGGACCAGAAGAATATCATTTTTGTACCTCCTAATGAACAAGGTTGTATCGACAGTACTTTTGTGGAAATGGTTAGTCAACAGAAAATTTGACAGAGTTTCATACCAGGCTCTGGGAGCTTGTTTAAGGCCATATAGAGCTTTGTCTAGCTTGTATACGTGGTCTGGAAACTCTGAGCTTTCAAAACCTGGTGGTTTATGGGCAGCATAAGCTAAGAATATTCTGATAGCTTCTAGCCTAGCCACAGGTGCAAAGGTTTCATCATAATCAATGCCCTCTTCTTGGCAGTATCCCTTGGCAACCAGCCGAGCTTTATTTCTGATGATAATCCCATCTTCATCCTTTTTATTTCTGAACACCCACTTGGTTCCAATAGCAACTTTGCTTTCAGGAAGTGGAACCAAGGACCAAACTTTATTTCTTTCAAACTCCAAAAGCTCCTCTTGCATAGCTTCGATCCAGTTTGGGTCATCAACGGCTTCAGAAATCTTCTTCGGCTCAATCATACTTAGAAAATTTACAAAGAAGGCTGTTGGTTCCCGTTTTTCTTAACAATGATGATTCTTTCAGTTAGTTCAGATAAGATGTAATGCGGAAGCGTATTTAAAGAACTGAAAGATATTTGTGAGGTAGAATAACATACAATATCAAATAAGCAATATGTAAATAACAAATAGATTTCTCAAAGATTTACTGTATTTGATATAAATAAGAACACCAAGAACACCGAAGGATTAACTAGAATTCTGCTCTTAATGGTGTTTATGTGTTGATGAACATGAGCCTTCTATTTATACTACTTTAAAGGGGACAAGATTTTAGACAATAAGGACCGAAGGTACTAGGATACAGTTGATGAACAATTGTTGGAATGTACTAATACACTATTCTGTTACTGTTGATATAACGTGCATTAAATGCTTCGTATTCTGCTTTAGGCTGAAACCTATCAGAGCTTGACACGTGGAGTTGTCAGGTCACGCCTTGTCAGAATGATCTTCAGAACCTTCGAATGGCAGATATTGTAAGAAGCACGTTTGTCGTTGTTTAGATCTTTTGCGTAGATCTTCTTTTTACCACAGAGGCTCTGTCAAGTATGACAGAAGCTCTGTGGCCTTGTCCGCTTAGAAGAGTCTTCTGTTGCTTCATCACTTCGGTCTTCTTGGATAACCCGGCAGAGCCTCTATCGAAGACTTTTGTCTTCTTGGTTACTCGGCTACTCGGCAGAGCCTCTGTCGAAGACTTCTATACTTAGCCTATTTTTAAATAATTCTATTAACAGAAAGATTAGAGCTAACAATCTCCCTCTAAGTATTTGAAAAATAAAAAATTGAAAAGTGCAGAGTTTTAGGCTAAGTACATAACAAGAGGTGAAACAAAATACCTCAAAAGATTTTACATTTCTTTCATACATAAAATATGCCAGAGGCATTTACACTTGATTATATTATGAAAGAAAAGATTTGCAGAGGGTGTTTGAGGATATCAGACATTGGCATCTTTGAAGTCATTGAAACTTCTGTTGTCGAATCCTAATTCTCTGAGCTCGTTATAGAAACTGATGCAGAGGTTTCTGAAGTTGATTACTTGGTCGATGACCTCTATCAGTCTATCTGCGAGAGCTTGATTCATGAGCTCTGTTCCTTTATGCTCCACAAGGCTTGCACTGAACTCTGTCAAAGTAGTTGCTGCATACTTCTGACAGTCCATTTCTACGAACAATCTTGACTTCCCAGTAGGATCTTGATAAACTAGCCCAACTCTTGGAGATGTAATAATCGAGTTTGGTATGGCAGAGGATGGGCAGTCGTCTTCTGGTGGTCGAAGATTCAAGTTTCTCACTCCAAGATCTCGTCCTAATTGAAAGTCGACTAGGCTGTATAGCAGAAGTTTCTCTCTCATGGCTTTCCTTAGCACCCTGTATGCCCTTCGATTTGCATATGTTGTGTAGTTTTCTTTGGTCCAATGCAGAAGGCCGGGTAGGTCATGGGGACTTAGATTTCTCAGATCAGCATCTGAAAATTGGGTAACGCTTCTGTCCTCCCTTTTGACCTTATAGATGTTATAGGAAACCTTAGGTGTGGTTCTGGTTTGAGAGAACTTACATTATATGACTTTGTCGATTTTGGACTATGAGAAGACTTGGTATTTTGGCTTGGGAGTGGTTCTTGTGAAGATGTTTTCGAGGTCAGCTTGAAAGTTGGGGTCTTGAATGGTTGTTGGCAGAAGATCTCTGGCACTTCTGTTGTACAGATATCTGTATACTACCTCTTCCATCTGTGGAGGAGGTGCACCAGGTGGAGGCATGGGCCTACGCAGAGCATCCATTTGTTTCTTTATTTGGGCCACTCGATCCTCTGTGACTTTTGCCTTAGGATCCAGAACGGGTATATTTGACAGAGGAGTAACACCAAAAGCCCAATCTTCTTCTTCTGGCTTTGGTGTCACATATGCGTCGAAGGGGCTCTTCATCAATTTCTCTGTAGGTTGATGCTTTGGCTTCTTCTTCTTGGGTTCCTCTGCCATTATCCCTTTGCCTTTGTCTTTTTCTTTCGGCTGTTGATATTCTTGCAGAGATGGGATTGCTTCTGTTTGCTTTGCCTTTTGGATTTATGAGGGAGCTTCTGTAGTTTTGGGGGTTGCCTCTGTTGGTTTTGACACTTGTGTTTCTGAGGACTTTGTTGGTGAGATTGGTTTGTTCAGAGACTTGGTTGGTGAGGCTTCTGTGGTTTTGCTCAGATGTTTTCTTTTATGAGCAATGGTTTTGGTTCTTGTTTTGGGTGTGGGAGATGGGGGTTTTGTTGTTGCATCTTTTGGTGTTTTTGGTGTTGCAGAGGGGAGTTCTTCTGGTGAGTTTGGTTTTGGTGATTAGAATGGTTGATCCTCTTCGGAGGATGTTAGGATTTGGAATTCTTCACGGGTTGGGACATCTGCTCCGAATACAGAGGTTGTTTCCACAGAGGTGGGTGTTACCCCTGTGGTCTTCTGTTGTTGATCTTGGTTGGTTTTAGGTACTTGGGTTGCGATTGGGGTTTCTTCAGAGAGCATTTCCACATAGGTGGTTGTTGCCTTTGTGGTCTGTTGTTGGTTTCCTCCTTGGGTTTGAGTTTGGGGAACTTGGTTTAGGGGTTCTGCTGATAATGGTGGTTCTGGTAGACCTCTGTTTGCAGTTTCTTCCCTTTGTTTTTCCCCCTCACGATGATCTGATGAATCGTCGGAGTCATCATCAGAGCCATCCTGGCCCTTGTTTTTGGTACCCTCTGCTCTGCACGATGTTTCAGGCTTTTTCGGTGGAGTTGCACCCGCGGCTATGAGTTTTGTGTATACGTCATCACAGAGACCAAGAAGAGTATGGAGCTCTGCTTCTGGGTTATAGCGCATTCTGCCGACGCTCCTCTGAAAATCCTTGACATAATTGGCGTTTACGGCAGTGAAGGCTCGGATGAATTCTGTCATTTGATCAAGTATTCCTTGCCCAAGCTCTATCAGCTAAGCTCTGGTCATATAATCTGAGGGCTTCATGGCCAGAGACGCTTCTGTTGTTTGCTCTTGGACTTGCTCGAGGGCCTTCTTTAAGTCTTCAGGAGTAAGGCCCTTGGGGGTGGAGGATTGATCTTTGAGTTGAGCCATGAGTTTTTTGACAGAAGTTTGGAAGGCAGAGGTTGTGGCCTTCTCAAACTCAGCAGCAGCAGATGTGGTAGAGGTTGTCGCAGCAGTTCTCATCTGGGCTAGAGCAATTTGCACCTCTGTGGACAAGTTATCCATTTTGGTGTTCATTTCGTTTAAGGCCCTTGAGGTTGTGCCTGTAAAAGAATCAAAAGAGCTTTTCAACTCTTTCAATATGTTGTCCACAGAGGTGACAAGGATTTGGAACTCATCCCTTGATACATGTGGACTTGGTGTAACCTCTGGGGGAACACATTCGTCCCCAGAATGTGTCTCTATTCCTGAGACGCCTTCTTTCGCTCCTATTTGTATGTTGAGAGCAGAAGGACTTCCCTCTAATCCTCGAGCAGAGGCTTTTTTAGCTTCAGACTCTATAGAGGTTATGTTAAGGACATTGTCTTGATCCACTCAAGAGGTGGGTACAAGAGTATCCTCAAGTTGACATGGGGATTTGTCTATAATCCCTTCGTCTTCGTGCACTCTAGGCCCCTCTGAAGGGCCTGTTGGACTTACGTGTGTGTGCGTGTTAAAGGAAACAAATTCCTCTGTTGGGATTTCTGTTGTGATCTGGGGCAATTGATCACTTACTAAGGGCAAGTCCTTTAGAGAGGACTCCCCTGGAAAGGTTTCCCCGGCTAAGATTGGCACAGAGGTAGAAAGGGTTACCTCTGCCCAGTCAGTTTGGGTTGGGGTCGAGCCGTGCTGCTCTTGTTCAATATTACCTTCTGCCACTAGACTGGCGTTAATAGACATGTGGGATGCACTGGGAGTTGGTTGTGGGAGTGTGCCTCTTCTATTCCAGGCATCAGTTCTAGCTTCTGCTTATGTGGAGCATCCAACCACTTATTCTCCATCTATAGTCTCAACCTCTTTTTCTATCCTAACTTCTGTGGATGCTTCTGCCCCAGTAAGTAAAGAGTCGTATATTAGATGAGAGCCAATTAATTGACGTACATAGGGATGCAGAGGTCCTTCGTCTACTTGTTCAGCTTCTTTTTCATCAGAATCCACTTTTGCAACTGTGAAAGGTGGGGTTTTAACCTGATCCTTTGGACTTTCTCTTAGGACATCAAATCCTCTTTGGTGAAAGGGGTTCTGTAGTACTTCTGGCGTTTCAATCTGAATATTTTGAGGAGTTTGGTCATCCTCTTCCAAGTCAGAAAAGATTCTGAAGTTTGGAGCTTCTGTTGATTGATTGGAGAGGGCTTCTGCGTTCCAGCCAGAAGTATCTAGGGAGTCAGCAATTCCGGGTTGTTGGAGGAAGGCAGAGAAGTCACCTTGATATTCTGTATAGTGGATAGGTGAAGGAGAGAGTAGAGGTTGTTCATTGGTTTCTTCGACCATTTCCATATCCTCTGCAATGGTTCACAGAGGAGTATGGGGCTTTTTGGATTTCTTCTTGCTCTTCCTTTTCTTTGGTTTGGGGACATCCTCCTCAGAAGACTTATGTTTTTGTTTCTTCTTTTCTTTTGGAGGAGGGGGAGGAGCAGATGATCCAACTTCTGTTGTATGAGGAGGGGATAGTTGAGCAGCAGAGGTAGAGGTGTCCTCTGTAGTTTTCTTGTGGGTTTTCTTCTTCTTCTTTTTGCCAGAGGATTTTTTTTTTGTTGCAGGGGAGAGAATCGCTTCCCTCTGATCTTGAAAGTTGGCCTGTACAAGCTGATGTTTGGCCAAAGCTGCAGCCCATTGTTTATATGTCATCCTTTCTACAACCCTAGTTCCTAATGGGACACCTAGATGCGGGGGTGTCGCAGGACTCGGTTCTGGAGTCCTATCATCGCGTATGTAGTCTAACTTAAGGGTTTCGTCGGTAGCATAGGCCAGAAGTTTGGTTGATAGAGGTCTGCAGAACGGATAACCATCTTCATGCTCTGTTGGGGAGTTCTTCGTCATGGCATACATTCTAGCAGTTGGTCCCTCCATGGGCCATTTTTTTAGAAGTAACAGAGGTTCTAGAAGAACACCCAAAATACGCTGATATTGTAGAGGAGGGAGAGATTCTTTTGATCGTCCTTTTACCTTCTGGGTAGAGATTATGCGGTCGATGGTGTTTACCATTTCCTGCATCATGAGGGTGGCGTAGTCCAGAGGTAGGTCATAATATACCCCGTACATTATGGCCAAGATTTGATGAGAAGACTAGTCTGGACTACCCACTTTCCCAGTTAGGCACTTGTTAAGAATGGAAAAAAGAGTATTCCATATAGGGGTTAATCGATTTCTTCTGAAATCATTTCTTTTCCTTAGGGTTGTGTTATACCCTAACATTTCAACAAACCTGCAGAGTTCAGTATCTGTAGGTTCCTCTGCGTATGCCTTTATCCCTAGTAGACCTCTGGTGGGTTGACTGGACTCCAGAGAGAACATTGTTATGTTGAACTTGAGTTCCAAGTACTCGGATTTGTCTGGTTTGGAGATATAGCCCTTGATTTGTCTGTCTTCTGGGTCGAATCTGCTGCTTTGCCAAAATTGGTTAAGATACCTGGCAGGGATTTTACTGATGGTTTTGGTTAATAGAGGGTTGAGGTAATGGTTTTCCAAGATGTGAAGAAGTATGGCATGATTTTCCCCAAAAGCGGTTTTGGATGGTATAAGGTAATAGTTGTTGGATTTTAAGGGTAGAACCTGCTCAAAATGTTCTTGAGCGATGAAGTTTAGAAGATGGGTTGTAGGTTCAAAACTTGCTTCATCGCCGGAGTTATCTTGTTCTAGGTTTCCGACCATATCTGGGTTTTGGGAATGCTCAGAATGAGCAGGGGAGTTCTTCGGAACGTTGGAGGTGGAAGCCATTTCGATAATTTGGAAGAATGAGAGTAGATAAAAAGAGGTTGCAGGTTTTGCAAGGGTTCGTCGGAGGTTATGAAGAGAGAAAGTTCGTAAAGTTTGAGAAGGAATGGTAAGTTGGTTTTTATACTGAAGAGATATGGTAGAACCTGAAAGGATAAATAGGTGAAAGTTAATAATATTTGGGGTCCGCAATCGAGTGTATTTGGTTGGTTCAACTTTCCAGGAGAACGTGTGCCATGTACGCCCAATCAAATAGTGCCACATCATTAGTGTCGGAGCACGATTAGATGGTGTGTGCGGCCCATTAATGCTAGGCGCGTGGGTCTTTCCTCTTTCAGATAACTGTTACTCGCAGTAGAAAATCTGTACTGTTACAGAATATCCCTAAAAAGCTAAGTATCATAAATGACAGAAGCTCTGTAGTGGAATGGGCTCAGTGGTCTGAGACTTGCTCTTTTTGTCTCCTTTTCGCTTGTACCATTACCAAAAACGTTTGAAGAAGCATTGGAGTGGATCGATAAATTTTAGTGCAGAAATTGCATTCACAGAGGTTTTGAAGCTCTGTCAGAGCCAGCAGCAGCTCTATGAGTTGGAATTTCTCATAACTAAAAATTTAAAAAACTTTTGGATCATCCAAGGTTTTCACTGTTTTACAAACTGTTTTTAGGACATATTTGGAAAGTTTTAACCTAGAAAACTGTTTTGGAAAAGATTCTGTGCGAGATGCTTATTGTTTGATTGTCTAGGTTGGGCGACATAGACTCTTTGTTGGAGTGAGCTCTTCAACCCAAAAGACTTTCTTCCAGTAACCTTTTGTGTGTATTTGCACGTGCGAAACCTTAAAGAGAACTTTGAAGATGATCGATAGAGTTCCCTCATGAGATTTTGCAGTTATAGAGGATCAGGCTTACAGAAGCTCTGTTGAGCTCAGCATAAGCTCTGTGACTCTAAATTTCTCATAACGGAAGGCTCGTAAATGCTTTTGATCAATTCTTAATCGTTATGTATTAAACAGTGTTTCTAGGACATATTTGAAAATTGGTGTCCTAGAAAATTGTTTTTCAGAAAGGATTTATGCGATAAACTTACCTTTTGGCTCTTCCTTGTTTGGCATAATACCTGACTTCTATTGATATGATTGAGCACTTCTCTTCTTTGGCTCCCCCTTGAATGATCAACCTCTGTAGATCATTTCAAGGTCTCCTTCTGCCCCCCCCCTTGACCTATGCTTAGATCAAATGAGATAAGTAGTGCACGAAACATAGGTCAAGTTCATCAGAGGTTCTGAGCAATACCATAGAAGCTCTGTAGAGTATTGACCTTTTGATTGATAAAGAATTTACATTAAAAAGAAGTAAATATTTATAGAAAGTTCAGGAAGACGGAAAACTAGTAAATACTTACAGAGGTTTCAACTCATGTTAATCATTCCTAACTTACCCAACAAGAAAAGGAATCTTTTCTCATCTAGTTCCTTGGTGAATAAGTATGCAAGCTGGTATTCTGTGGACACAAAGTGCATTTCGATTGTGCCATATTCAACATGATGCTTCAGAAAGTGGTACCTTATATCGATATGCTTTGTTTTTTAGTGCTGTACTGGATTGTCAGAGATGGAAATGGCGCTTTTTGAATCATAGAAGATGGGTATCTTGTATATTTTGTGGCCATAGTCTTTTAGTTGAGTTTTCATCCACAGAACATGGGAACAACAGCTAGCAGCAGCAACATATTCAACTTCTGTTGTAGATGTGGATACGCAGTTCTGCTTCTTTGAAGTCCAGCTGACTAATTTCCCACCTAGGAATTGACAACTCCCAGAGGTACTATTTCTATCGAGCTTGAATCCTCCATGATCTGAATATGTGTACGCCTTAAGACCAAAGCCAGAGTTCTTTGGATACCAGAGGCCAAGATTTTTGGTCCATTTAAGATACCTAAAGATCCTCTTCACAGCAATATAATGGGATTCCTTTGGGTTAACTTGATATATTGCACAAAGTCATGTGTCATACATTATATCAGGTCTTCTTGAGGTTAAGTATAACAGAGACCCAATCAAACCTCTGTAGAGCTTGCACTCTACAGATGTGCCATTTGTATATGAAAATAACTTATTTCCAGTGGCCATTGGGGTCTTCATTACAGAGGCATCAGAGGGACTATATTTTGAAAGTATGTCAGAGACATATTTAGTTTGATTTATGAAAATTCCCTCTGATGATTGCTTTACTTGGAATCCGAGGAAGAAGGTTAATATTCCCATCATACTCATTTCAAACTCACTCTGCATGAGTTTTTCAAAATCTTTGCATTTTTGTGCATTTGTAGACCCGAAAATGATGTCATCCACATAGATCTGTACAATCATAATCTCCTCACCATTTCTTTTATAAAACAAAGTAGTATCGGTTGTACCTCTTTCGTAATTGTTATCGAGAAGAAAGGTTGAAAGTCTTTCGTACCATGCTCTTGGAGCCTGTTTCAGTCCTTACAGAGCTTTGTCGAGGTAATACACGTATTTTGGGTACTTGGAGCTTTCAAAACCTGGTGGCTGCTGGACATATACTTCTTCTTGGATTTCGCCATTCAGAAAGGCTGATTTTACATCCATTTGAAATACTTTGAAACCTCTGTAGGCTGCAAAGGCTAAAAATATTCTTATAGCCTCGAGCCGTGCGACAGGGGCTAAGGTTTCGTCATAATCGATGCCTTCTTCTTGACGATATCCATTGGCCACCAATCTTGCTTTGTTTCTAATGACCACCCCATCCTCGTCTTTCTTGTTTCTGAAGACCCATCTTGTCCCTATTTCTTGTTTCCCTCGTGGCAGAGGCACTAGGATCCAGTTTGGATCGTCTAGGGCTTCAGAGATTCTTTTTGGCTCGATCATACTGATAAAATTTGTAAAGAAACAAAAATTAGCAGTGGCTGATCTTGTCTTGACCTTTTCAGAAGGGTCGCCGATTATACGGCTTGGAGGATGGCTTTTTGTCCACTGTGTTGTTCTTGGAAGATGATCATTTGAATCATCCAGATTAACTTTTGTCGTTGCAAGTTGAGGTTCTTGTTCAACCTCTGTTGTAGACAGTACTTCTATGATTGGTTCTTCAGCTTGTGGAATTATTTGACTGAGAATTGGAATTTGTTCCTCTGAAGAAGTAGAGATTGCGTCCTCGTTTTCCTCTGGTATCGATTCCTCTGTAGTTGTTGGAGTTGGTTTTTCAGGTGCCTCTGTGGTTGAATCCTTAGTTGTATCAGCTTCTGTTCGCTCCCCCTCAGCATGTGCATGTGTATGATTCATAGAAGAGGAAGAAGTATTCAATGGACCAGTTAGAGAAATACCTGACTCAGTTTGGTTGGTAGAAGATGGTTCTCCAGAGGCTCTGACGGCTCCAGCAGAGGGATCAACATCATCGAGGAACATCTCTTCAAATAGAAGTCTTCTTCTCTTGTTTTTGAGATGCCAAAGGATTCTTTTTGTAGACCGAGTTCTGAACCGATTTGTTCAGAAGTCTTCTGAAAAGAGTCGTCAAAAGACACATTGATGCTTTCTATGATGGTTCGTAACCGCAGAAGATAAATTCTGTAGGCTTTTGAGGTTGCCGAATACCCAATGAACTTGCCTTCATCTGCTTTTACTTCAAACTTTCCTCTTGCTTCTCTAACATTTAAGACGAAGCACTTGCATCCAAACACATGAAAGAACTTGATGTTTGGTCGCCTTTTGTTGATCAAATGATAAGGTTTCCTGATGTGCCTCTTTACAATGGTTGATCGATTTTGGGTGTAGCAAGCGGTTGATACTGCTTCTGCCCAAAAAGACATTGGTAATCCATATGCTGTTAGCATAGTTCTTGCAGCCTCCACAAGCGTGCGGTTCTTTGGTTCGACCACGCCGTTCTGTTGTGGGGTGCGTGCAGCAGAGAAGTTCTGTCAAATGCCTTCTTCTGTAAGATAGGCTTCAATGACAGAGTTTTTGAATTCTGTGCCATTGTCGCTTCTCAGTTTCTTAATCTCTCACTCATATAGAACTTGGATTCTTTTCATTAAATTTATCAAAATGTTTGGAACATCTGATTTTCTTTCTGACAAATTCAACCCATGTAAATCTCGAGTATTCATCGATCAAAACAAGCAAATATTTCATTCCACCTAGGCTCTGTGTAGCGATTGACCACAGAGGTCAACATGAAGCATGTACAGAGGCCTAGGGCAAGACACATCAGTCTTGCCTTTATGGGAAGCTCTTTTGAGTTTTCCCATTTCACAGGCAGAGCATAAATGATCCTTATTAAACTTGACATTTGGCAGACCTTTGACTAGATCAAGTTTGACAAGTTTATCTAGAGTATGAAAGTTTAAGTGGCAGAACCTGTTATGCCATAACCAGGCTTCTTCTCTTTTGCACGTAACAAGGCAGAGCTTGTCTTCCTTGTTCTTGGCACAGAAGTTCATGAGGTAGAGATCTCCTCTTCTCTCGGGTCGCAGAAGTTCGACTCCTGTGTCCTCACCTTGTAGAGAGCAGAAGGTTCTTTTGAACATTACGTCGAAACCCGTATCACAGAGTTGGCTTATACTGAGAAGATTGTGTTTAAGGCCATCCACATATGCAACTTTTCATACAGTTATGTTTTCCTTCTTTATGACTCCGTAGCCTTTAATGTACCCCTTTTTGTTGTCGCCAAAGGTCACAGATCCACCATCGTGTTTTTCTTTGTATGTGGATAGAAGACCTCTGTCGCCAGTTATGTGCCATGAGCATCCGGAGTCTAGATACCAGATCGGCACACACTGCTTCTGCAAGACAATCAGAGAGTTTTCGGTACCCATATCCAAATGGGTCCAGCTTTGTTAGGGGTTTTCAAGTTTGCCTTAGCATTCTTGGACTTTGTTTTAGCTTCTGTTGAAGAAACATTATGTTTCTTCTTACCCTTGAATTTAGCATTCTTGTTGGGTACAGATAGTAAACAATGTGGACTTGAGAAGTGTTGGCTTAATTTATGCATGAGATCAAAGCAATGACAATAATGAATGTGCGAAGAGATTTGCTTGAATTTTTCATTAAATACATTAAATGGGGGCACAGAGGCATTACATTCTATCATAACTGTTAGCTCCAATCTTTCTGTTTGTAAAAGTAGTGAAAAAGTACAGAAGTAACCCACAGAGGCTCTGCCGAGTAGCCGAGTAACCGAGAAGACAGAAGTCTTCGACAGAGGCTCTGACGGGTTAATCAAGAAGACCGAAGTAAAAGAAGCAACAAAAGACACTTCTAAGCGAACAAGACCACAGAGCCTCTATCATACTTGACAGAGCTTCTGTGGCAAAAAGAAGATCTACGCAAAAGATCTTAACAAGGACGGACATGCTTCTTACAATACCTACCATTCGAAGGTTCTAAAGATCAAATCGTACAAAGGCGTGACCTGACAACTCCACGTGTCAAACTCTGATAGGTTTCCGCCTAAAGCTGAATACGGAGCATTTAATGAACGTTGTATCTACAACAGTTCCAGAATAGTGTTTTGTACCTTCCAGCTACTGTTCCAGAACAGTGTCTTTGTACCTTCAGTCCTTATTGTCCCCTTTAGAAGTAGTATAAATAGAAGGTTCATGTGAACTCTTCTATAAAGCTTAATACCACGAAAATACACATATATCATTAAGCTTTGCACTTCTCACACACACCATTAACTGCAGATTTCTTGTTAATCCTTTGAAGTTCTTGGTGTTTCTTTATATATATAAAATACAATAATCTTGGAGATATTCATCTGTTCTTACATACTGTTTATTTGATATTGTGTGTTCTTCTACCTTACATTATCTTTCAGTTCTTAAATACGCTTCCGCACCATATCTAAATCTGAACTAACTGAAAGTTAAGAACATTGTTAAGAAAACAGGAACCAACAATTGGTATCAGAGCAAACCTTGATTTTTAATATCAAGGGATCCACTCTAAAACTATGATCTTTGGTAGAAACTTGGATTTTTAACCTATTCTTCATATTATTCAAACACTTTCTGTTTTTCTGCCATTTTCGATTCATTCGAACTTTGGTAAACTTATAGAATCTGTTATTCTAGTTAAAAACACCATTTTAGTGCTTAGCTTAAAGCTTTTAAGCTTAAAAACCTCATACGAAGCATCCACTTCATACTCTGAAAATCTGTTGTTAAAACCCTTTTTCTGGATAATTTATCTCTCTAAAAAAGACAAATACAAACAACTTCCTCTCTGCTGGTTCCTTAACCAAACCTCCCACTCTTCTTAG
This sequence comes from Saussurea involucrata, assembly GCA_033807775.1. Taxonomy (NCBI): domain Eukaryota; kingdom Viridiplantae; phylum Streptophyta; class Magnoliopsida; order Asterales; family Asteraceae; genus Saussurea; species Saussurea involucrata. The sequence goes on from CM066326.1 coordinate 12,284,804, forward strand.
AGAAGAATACCCTCAATGGAAGATTCGAATGATTCACTTCTTTGAGGGTACTGACAAAGAACTGGTCTATTATATACGTAACCCTCCTTTCATTCCCATGATAACTGTACCTCGTGTTCCTAGCACAGACGACACACCTGAAATCCCAGAACACACGAAACCAAAGACCCATGAAAATTGGTCTGATTCTGATTGGGCTAAATACGAAGTTGCTCAGAAAACTAAGAGAATTCTGATCATGGCCATCCCAAATGACCTTTTCCAGTCCATGGATGCATGTGAATCTGCATATGATCTATGGAAAGAACTGGAAAAACAACTAGAAGGAGGAGTTAAAACCCAGAAGTACTGCAGAGCTCAATACATAAATGAATACTATTCCTGTAAAGCTCTGCCAACCGAATCTCTGCAAACTACGTATGATAGGTTCAACTCTCTAATAAACAAGTGCAAAAAGTTCGGCATCCACAGAACCTCTGAAGAAAACAACGTTATGTTCCTAAAGTCTCTGAATGAAGAATGGCTTCAGTTATCTATGTCTCTGCAAACAAATAAAGACTTAGATTCCTGGACCCTATCGGACCTCTATGGAACATTGGCAGCACAAGAGCCTCAGGTAGCACAAACAAAAGCCCAGATCATTGCACCTCTTGCATTGGTTGCTAAGACTATAGATGCTAGAGAAAAACCAAAGAAAGAAAAAGCAATAGAGGAAAGAAAGAAGGAGAAGAAGAAAAACATGATGGTGGAAAGTGAAGAAGAAGAGGAAGTAGCAGTAGAAGAAACGACCCTGTCCTCTATAGCTAAATCTTTAGCTCTATTGACTAGGGAATTTAGCATAGGATACCAGAAGAAATCTGGTAATGAACGATATGAAAGAGATAATCGAGAAAGAGATGGGTCAAACGACAGAAGTGGTGATCGACAGAGGTCAAGTGATAGAAATAACAGAGGAAATGACCGACAGAGGTTGGAAGATAAAACTGGCAACACTCCACATATTCAAGAGTGTTACAAATGTGGTAAGCCAGGCCACTATGCAAATGAGTGCCGAACCGAAAGAAGTGGTGACCGACAGAGGTCAGACGACAGAGCTGGAAACTCCACACAGAACCAAGGATGTTTCAACTGTGGAAAGCCAGGTCACTTTGCCAACGAATGCAGGAGCATGTCAAATCGCCCTCAGAGGGATGCAGCTTTCTACAAAAAGAAAGCTGAATACTATGCTCAGAAGTCACTAATGGTGAACAAAGAAATCTGGGAGTCAGACACATCCTCTGACGAAGGCTAAACAACGAATACTGTAGAAGATGATTTAATTAAACTTAACATTGAATACACTTAAATGAAAAAGACTTCTCACTCAAGAAAAAGCTAAAATCTTTAAGGAAAAAGAAGAAATTGAAATGGACTGGAACAAAAACTTAAATCCTTTAAAAGAAAAGATTTATGAACTTAATTCTTCCTTGAAAACAAAGTCTAAAGAAGTAATGGACGTTGAGTGCGACAGAATGAACATCCTAGCTCTTAGAAATTATTTTCAAAAGGAAAGAGAAGTCCTCTGTCAAGATTTACTCAGAAGAGATCTTCAAATTAAAAAATTTCAAGATGCTCAGAAGGTGTACGAAAAAATAAACACACAAATAGGGAGACGGAGAATTGGCTTTTGTGATATAGATCCCTATACTGGAACCAAAAGAAAAAAGTCGCCGTCCTCTCTATTTCACATAGGGGATACAAGAAAACCTGGATTTCCAAATTTTCTATCTGTAACTAAGGCAAAAAGTCTCTGGGGAACCTCACAAGAGGAAACATCTGAAGATGACAAATGTGTGGTTTGAAAACACAGATTTGTCACCTTCAATCTCTGTCAAAAGAGAATCCAAACCAAAGAGGTATCTAAAAACTCAAGATCAGATAGGAATCTTCAAGTTTGGTAAACCCGAGACTCAAACTCAAGTTGCATTTGTCTGCATGATGAATTCTGAAAAGAAACTATCAGTAGAGGCACCTGAATTCAAGCCAAAAATCACAGAAGAAAAACTTGATATCTCTGAAGAAAACCTATGTACATCTTCCAGGGATCAAGATCTCTCTGAAGAAAACTTAACAGATACTTCTGTTAACTTAGAAGATAGTTCCTTAGAAAAGGAAGAAAGTGAGTATGACACATGTTCTGAAAGTCCTGCCTCTGTCGAAAGAGAACTAAGTGACTCAACCTCTGTATATGAGGATGATTCATCCTCTAACGAATCAGAGACTGACTCTAAGTCAGAGATCGGACCTAGTGACACAGAGGTTTTTAAACAAACCTCTGAAGTTCTTAACAGAACTATTCCTCCCAAAGAGAAAATCACTGGAATTCCTATCTGTCCAAACTTTCTGAATATGTGCATACAAGCCAAAACCTCTCTTGAGCTTGAAAATTTCAAACAACAGAAGTTAATGTCCACTCAAATTCCAACAAGTTCAAAGATTTTAAAACCCTTAAAACCTGTTAAAGAAAAACTAACATGGCAACATAAGGGTAAATGGACTAAAACTAACAAATCTTTTTCTTCTGTGACAGTGAAATCTACAGAAGTTCACCACATAAGGGGAACACAGAAGGCCGCACTCAACAAAGGATTTTGTAAACAACGATCTAGCCTACATGAACCTTCTTGTAATAGAAAGTCTAACGTTAGGATAAATTGTAATGCCTTTGTGCCCCCATTTAATGTATTTAATGAAAAGTTCAAGCAAATCTCTTCGCACATTAAATACTATCATTGCTTTGATCTTATGTTTAAAATAAATTAACATTTCAAATGTCCACATTGTCTTCTCTCTGTACCCAGAGCAAAAAACAAAATCAAGGGTAAGAAGAACCAAAATGCTTCTTCAACAGAAGCTAAAACAAAGACCCCTGACAGAACTGGACCCATGTGGATATGGGTACCTAAAACTCTCTAATTGTCTTGCAGAAGCAGTATGTGCCAATCTGGTATCTAGAGTCCGGATGCTCGAGGCACATGACTGGCGACAGAGGTCTTCTATCAACATCCAAAGAAAAGAACGATGGTGGATCTGTGACCTTTGGAGACAATAAAAAGGGGTACATCAAAGGCTACAGAGTCATAAAGAAGGAAAATATAACCGTATGCAAAGTTGCATATGTTGATGGCCTTAAACACAATCTTCTCAGTGTTAGTCAACTCTGCGATACGGGATTCGACGTAATGTTCAAAAGAACCTTTTGCTCTCTACAGAGCGAGGACACAGGACTTGAACTTCTGCGAGCCGAAAGAAGAAAGACAAAATCTGCCTTGTTGCATGCAAAAGCGAAGAAGACTGGTTATGGCACAACAGGTTCTGCCATTTAAACTTTCACACTCTTGATAAACTTGTAAACTTGATCTAGTCAAAGGTCTGCCAAATGTTACGTTTAATAAAGATCACTTGTGCTCTGCCTGCGAAATTGGAAAACTCGAAAGAGCTTCCCAAAAAGGCAAAACTGATATATCTTGCACTAGGCCTCTATACATGCTTCATGTCGACCTATGTGGTCCAATCGCTACACAGAGCCTAGGTGGCAAGAAATATATACTTGTTTTAATCGACGAATACTCAAGATTTACATGGGTTGAATTTGTCAGAAAGAAATCAGATGTTCCAAACATTCTGATAAGTTTAATGAAAAGAATCCAACTTCTGTATGAGTGCAGGATTCAGAAACTGAGAAGCGACAATGGCACAGAATTCAAAAACTCTGTCATTGAAGCCTATCTTACAGAAGAAGAAATTTCACATAACTTCTCTGCTGCACGTACCCCACAACAGAATGGCGTGGTCGAACGAAAGAATCGCACGCTTGTGGAAGCCGCCAGAACTATGCTAACCGCATGTGGATTACCAATGACATTTTGGGTAGAAGCAGTATCAACCGCTTGCTATACCCAAAATCGATCAACCATCGTAAAGAGACACATCAAAACACCATATCATTTGATCAACAAAAGACGGCCAAACATCAAATTTGTAAAGCCCGTGTCCCGGTATGATCTTTATTTTAATTATTTATTTATGTGTTTTATTTTTTCCTTTAACCGGATATTTAACGGGAAAGACCAAAAAGGTTAAGGCGTTAGGAGGAGGGACTAATGTGGTTAAGTTCTTAAAGTTTTGTAAGGGAAATGGATGATAGGGACCAATTATGTTATTCCCCCTAAGTGCATGGAGATCGGCCCATAAGGACCGACCTCCCCTCCCTTTTCTCGTTCACCTTGAGTCCCAAGCAAACAAACCACAAAACCCTATTTCCCTTTTCTTTCCCCTTGCTGCTACTGTCGAACACCCCTCCCCATTCCCCTGCCGCCGCGTGCCACCCTAAACCACCCGCACCACCGCCGCCACTCTTGCCGGCGAGAGAGAGAGAGAAGTGCAGCGAGAGAGAGAGAGCGCGAGTGAGGGAAGAACCGTCGATCGAGAGGAAGTCGAGACCTCGAGGTGTTGCGGTTACATTGTCGTCGAGAGGTAACTGTCTTAGTCTCCTTGCTTTCTTTCTTTCGTCGCCTTTAAACCGCCGCGAAAACCACCACCGCCGGCGCCACCGTCTTGGCTGCCGACGGTTGTGCCGCCGTGCACCACCAACCGGTGGCTGTGTTGTCGGATTGCGACCAGGGTGTTACTGTGTTGTTCGCAAGAGGTAAGTACCCTCTTCTTTCTTTTCTCTTCTTCGTCAATCATCCAAGAAAACACCACCACCGCCGGCGGTGGCTGCCGCCGCCGCCAACCACCACTGCCGGAGGTGGCAGTGGGTGGTACGTGGGTTGTCCAGCCCTGGTTACAAACCCTATGTCCTTAAACTCAATGTCGAAACCTTAACCCTATCACGAAAACCGTTTTCAACGTTATCATTTTATGTGAAAAAACGCCGTTCTGCCGTTGTTTTGATTCGTTTAACTTTTCCATCGTAACTCGGTTTGAAGTGAAATCGGTGCCCACAGTTCACATTTTGTTTCGGGAATGTTTTTCGTGTTTTAGTTAAAATCTGATTATGCCCCTAGCTAGGTCGAATTCGGACGTTTTTGCAATCTGACCGGAATATTCCAGCTTTGACCGTCGACCGTAGAAAATTCGTATAAAATCGTAGGAGTCTCGTTTGAACGCATATAATATGTCCCTGGAAAGCTAAGACATAGGTCCTCCTGTTTGGGGAATTTAACTTCTGGATTAACGGGTCTAGAGGGGGCTAAGCAGGTCCCGAATAGACCTGCAGTTTAGGCTGAAAAGCTGAAAAAATCACTCTATTAGCCTTATGGTTATTTGAGGGTTGGGACTTCGTTTTGACACTTTGTAGCACTTCTTTAGGTGAAGAGAAGTGAGATTGAAGTTGGCAAGCTCTTGTGGCCGTTCGGGAATTTTCTGCACTGCTTTTGAGGTGAGTTCACTCACTACGTAGGATAATAATTGTACGTGCATTACCGTAGCTCGTGTGTGCTAGTAATCTTATGTGTTGTGTGGTACTAGATCGTGTCGTGTCTAGTATGGACCTTGGGTATCGTATAAAACTCGGGGAGACCGAGGACTCAGGGAGACCGAGTAGGATGTACCCGAGTGACGTAGGAACTCAGGGAGACCGAGGGATACGTGCACGGTGATCGTGTGATATCGGGGAGACCGGTGGATACCTGCTTAGGTTGTCTTGCATGAGTATGTTAGTTTAGGATGCGTTCTTAAACTTGCATGCTTGGTTATGTGTATCTACCTATCGTATGTGGTGTTGAATTCACTAAGCTTCGTGCTTACCCTTTTCCCTATAAAATGTTGTTTCAGGTACGAGTGGCTCGAAGGCGTGACGGTACACATTGGTGCATGCGAGAGACTTCCCTTATTTATGATTTCAAACTTTAGAATTGAATTAATTATTATTTTCCGCTGTTTAGACTTTTGTGGTTGAATACTTAACGAGATTTCAGTTGAAACGGTTATTTTGGGAACTAATGATGTGGTTTAATTAAATAAATTATTGTTTTTAAAAGTTCAAATTTATTAAAAATTTTGGGACGTTACAAAATTCTTCCATGTATTTGGATGCAAGTGCTTCGTCTTAAATGATAGAGAAGCAAGAGGAAAGTTTGAAGTAAAGGCAGATGAAGGCAAGTTCATAGGATACTCAGCAACTTCCAAAGCCTACAGAGTTTATCTTCTGCGGTCTTGAACGATCGTAGAAAGCATAAATGTTTCTTTTGACGACACCTTCCAGAAGACTTCCGAACAAATCAGTTCAGAACTCGGTCTAAAAGGGGAATCCTCTGGCATCTCAAAAACAAGAGAAGAAGACTTAAATCTTCTATTTCAAGAGATGTTCCATGATGATATTGATCCCTCTGCTGGAGATGTCAGAGCCTCTGGAGAATCACCTTCTGCCAGCCAGAATGAAATAGGTATCTCTCTAACTGGTCCCTTAAACAATTCATCTTCCTCTGTAAATCATACAGATGCAAATGCCGAGGGGGGCCAACAGAAGATGATGCAACAAGAAAAACAACCACATAAGCTACTGAAGAACCAACTCCAGAAACAACAGAGGAACCAATAATAGAGGAACACGAAGACTCAGTATATACTTCTGAAGAGGAACAAACACCGCCACTCATTCCAATCATTCCACAATCTGTAGGATCAAGCACGAAAGTAAAATCTACGACAGAGGCAACACCAGAACAACAAATAGAAACCTCTGAAGATCAACTTGATGAAATCGATGACCATCTCCCAAGAACAATAAAGTGGAAAAAGAGCCATCCTCCAAGTCTTATAATCGACGAACCTTCTGAAAAGGTAAAAACAAGATCTGCCACTGCTAACTTTTGTTTCTTTACAAACTTTATTAGGGTAATCGAGCCAAAAAGGATCTCTGAAGCCCTTGACGACCCAAACTGGGTAGATGCTATGCAAGAAGAGCTTCTACAGTTTGAACGAAACAAAGTCTGGACTTTAGTTCCTCTGCCACGAGGAAAACAAGCCATAGGAACTAAATGGGTCTTCAGAAATAAGAAGGATGAAGAAGGAGTGGTCATAAGAAACAAAGCAAGATTGGTGGCCAAGGGATATCGCCAAGAAGAAGGCATGGATTACGATGAAACTTTTGCCCCTGTCGCACGGCTCGAAGCCATAAGAATCTTCTTAGCCTTCGCTGCCCACAGAGGTTTTAAAGTATTTCAAATGGACGTAAAATCTGCTTTTCTAAATGGCGAAATCCAAGAAGAAGTATACGTCCAACAGCCACCAGGGTTTGAAAGCTCTAAGTACCCAAAATACGTGTACTACCTCGATAAAGCTCTGTATGGACTGAAACAGGTTCCAAAAGCATGGTACGAAAGACTTTCTACCTTTCTTCTTGATAATGGTTACGACAGAGGTACGACGGATACCACTTTGTTTTATAAACGAAAAAGTGATGAAATTATGCTTGTACAAATATATGTGGACGACATAATTTTTGGGTCTACAAATTCAGAAGAGTGCAAAAAGTTTGAAAAGCTCATGCAGAGTGAGTTTGAAATGAGTATGATGGGAGAATTAACTTTCTTCATCAAAGGGAATTTTCATAAATCAAGCTAAATATGTCTCTGACATACTTTCAAAATACAGTCACTCTTATGCCTCTGTAATGAGAACTCCAATGGCCACAAGAAATAAGTTAGACTCAGATCCAAATGGCATACCTATAGAGTGCATGCTCTACAAAGGAATGATTGGGTCTCTGTTATACTTAACTGCAAGTAGACCTGACATAATGCATGCCACATATCTCTGTGCAAGATATCAAGCTAACCCGAAGGAATCCCATTATAATGCTGTAAAGAGGATCTTCAGATACCTCAAAGGGACCAAAAATCTTGGCCTCTGGTATCCAAAGAACTCTGGTTTTGGTCTTAAAGCTTATACAGATTCAGATTATGGAGGATGCAAGGTCGACATAAAGAGTACCTCTGGGAGTTGTCAATTCCTAGGTGGTAAACTAGTCAGCTGGACCTCTAAGAAGCAGAACTGCGTATCCACATCTACAGCAGAAGCCGAATACGTTGCTGCTGCTAGTTGTTGCTCTCAGGTTCTGTGGAAGAAAACTAATCTTAAGGACTATGGCCACATCGTATTCAAGATTCCCATCTTCTGTGACTCAAAGAGCGCCATAGCCATCTCTGCCAATCCAGTACAACACTAAAAAACAAAGCATATCGATATCCGTTCCACTTTCTGAAACACCATGTTGAATATGGGACAATCGAAATGCACTTCGTGTCTACATAGTATCAACTTGCAGACTTATTCACCAAGGCACTAGATGAGAAAAGACTACTTTTCTTGGTGGGTAAGTTGGGAATGATAAACTTGAGTTAAAAGCTCTGTAAGTATAACTTAAATCTTCTGTAAATATGTATATACATGTTTCTGTTGTTTTATTTATTTTATTATATTTCTGTATGTAAATTCTCAATCACCAAATGTTCTATACTCAACAGAGCTTCTATAAGATTGCTCAGAACCTCTGACAGTCCTTACAGAACCTCTGAAAATCTTGATCTATGTCTTTAGCATTACTTATCAAATTTTGACCCAAGCATAGATCAAGGGGGAGCAGAAGGAGACCTTGAAATGATCTACAGAAGTTGATCATTCAAGGGGGAGCCAAAGAAGAGAAGTGATCACTCATGATTCACAAAAATCAGGTAAAATGTCGAGACAGAAAGAGACAAAAGATAAGTATCTCGAAACAAATCCTTTTTTAGAACAATTTTCTAGGACAAAAATTTCTAAATATGTCCTAGAAACATTGTTTAAAATATACCAAACAAGTTTTGAACAAAAAGATTAACGAGACTTATGTTATGAGATTTTTAGTGTAATAGAGCTTCTGCTGAGCTCAACAGAGCCTCTGTATGCAGAATCCTCTATAAAACTACAAATCTCATACAAAAACTCTTCCGATCAAACTTAAATGATCTCTGTAAGGATTTACTTGAACAAAAGATTACAGAAGAAGGTCTTTTGGGACGAAGAGCTCATTCCATCAAAAAGTATCTGTCAACCAATCTTGTCACTCAAAAAGGAGTATCAAGCACAAAAACTTTTCCAGAACAGTTTTCTAGGACAAAATTTTTCAAGTATGTCCTAAAAACAGTTTATAAAACAGTAAAAACTTTGGATGATCAAAAAGTTTCATAGATTTTTAGTTATGAGAAATTTCCTCTCATAGAGCTTCTGCTGGCTCTGACAGAGCTTCATAACCTCTGTGAAAGAAATTTCTACTCTATAAATCTATCGATCCTCTCCAATGCTTTTCAAACGTTTTTGGTAAAGAAGAATACAATAGACGATACCAAGAGAGTTTTCAAACTACAGAGCTCCTTCCCTACAGAGCTTCTATCATTTTCAAACTTGGGTAATTTCTGCAACAGTAACGACTCTTTTACTGCAAGTGAAAATTATGTGGAGGAAAAGAAACCCACACACCAAGCATTAATGGTCCGCACACGACGTCAAGTCGTGCTCTGACACTACTGATGTGTCACATTTTCATTGGACGTACACGACACACGTTCTCCTGGAAAGTTGAACCCGCCGTTCACACTCAAGTACGGATTCCAAATTTTATTCACTACCATATATTTACCTCTTCAGAATTCTAACCGTTACCGTTCACTATAAAACCCAAGTTACCACTCCTCATAAAACCTTTACGAACTCTCATCTTCTTCTTCGGCGAACCTTGCAAAACCTGCAACCTACCTATTTTTCATTCTCTTTCATCGAGATAAACAACAATGGCATCATCCTCCAACATTCCTGAAGACTCCCCTGTTCAAGAAAACTTACTTGCTCAATCTGAGCATTCCCAAAATACAAATATAGTCGCAGACCTGGAAAAAGACAACTCCGGCGATGAAGCTAATTTCTCTCCAACAACACACGAGAAAAACTTCATCGCAAATGAACACTTTGAAAGTGTTCTTCCTCTCAAACCCAACAACTATTATCTTGTTCGTTCAAAAACCACTTTTGGGGAATCTTGATAGTTCAGGATCCACTCTTACAATCAATATAATAATGAATAGAATAGTAATCGAGAAGTAATTTGATCAAGAACACTTGTATTCAATGAAGAGCAGATTTACAGATCTTAGAGAGAGCGTATCTCAAAGATTACAAAATATGAATACAAGAATATGCGGAAAAGTTAGTTAGCGAAACAGTGCTAACCACTATATATACTGCAACGGAACCACTAAAGCTACAGTACATATAAGAAACAGACTAATAGAACAATTACATGTGTCCTAATTAGTAACTGAATATAACAGAAAGTATTCAAGACATAAGTTCTGAATAACATATTCAGAACTTCTGAACATTCTTCTGATTAAGCACTTCAGAACATTTATCTTCATAGTCAGAAGTTCTGAGTCTCCCACTCAGAACTCTGAACCTTCTTGTCAGAATCCAACACTTATCTTTTTTAGACTTCTCACTCAGAACTTCTGAGTCTCCTACTCAGAACTTCTGAGTCTTCTGACCAAATACCAACACTTAGAATATTTTCTAGACTTCTCTATTCAGAAGTTCTGAGTCTTCTTCTCAGAACTCTGAGTCTTCAATTCAGAAACCAACACTTGTGTTTTTGACAAAACTCTAGGTCTAACAAATCTCATGCCATTCTCCTTCACATTTTGAAGAACCATTACCTCTTCCCTCTGTTGACAAAAACCGTCAGTAAAATACCAGCAAGATATTTGGCAAAGCAGCAGATATGACCAAGCGGACCGACAGATCAAGGGCTATATTTCTAAACCTGATAGAACCAAACACATGGAACTCAAGTTCAATAGAACAACATTCTCACTTGAGTTTAGTCTTCCAACCAGAGGTCTGCTAGGTATAAAGAATTACGCTGAAGCACCTACAGATGAAGAGCTCTGTAGATTTGTTGAAATGTTAGGGTACAACAGAACCCTAAGAAAAAGGAACGACTTCAGAAGAGGACGATTACCCCCTCTGTGGAATACCCTCTTCTCAATTCTGAACAGATGCCTCACTGGCAAAATCGGTAGTCCAGATCAAACCTCCCATCAGATTCTATCCATAATGTACGGAGTATATTATGATCTGCCTCTGGACTACTCGACCTTAATGATGCAAGAGATGATCAACACCATTGACAGAAAGATCTCCACACAGAAAGCCAAAGAATGCTCAAACCCATCTCTACCTCCTCTGCAGTATCAACGAATCCTTGGAGTACTTCTGGAGCCCCTACTCCTTCTTAAAAAATGGTCGTTAGAAGGTCCAACTGCCAAAATATATGCCATGACGAAAAATGTTCCAACAGAGCACGTCGATAGATATCCTTTCTGCAGACCTCTGCCATCAAGACTTCTGGAATATGCTACAGATGAAACTCTAAGGTTAGCTTATATACGCGATCACAGGACTCCAGAACCGAGCCCGGTGACACCCTCGCGTTTAGGTATGCCTTTAGATACTAGGGTAGTTGAAAGAATGACAGATGAAGAATGGGCTAAGGCTTTCCAAAAGCATGCAGAAGTTCAAACCAAATTCCTTTCTCAGAGGAAATCCATCTACTCTGCCTCTACTCCTAAAAAGAAAACAAAGAGGAAAACCACAGAGGGTACTTCAACTTCTGCAATCGACGCTCAACAAACTCCACCTCATGCAACAGAGGTTGGATCTTCTGCTCCTGCCCTTCCCACAAAGGAAAAGAAGAAGAGAAAATCCAAAACCTCAGAGGAAGGGGCACCTAAACCCAAGAGCAAAAAGAGCAAGAAGAAAACTAGGAAACCTCTGTCTCCTATTATAGAGGAAACAGTGGCAGAAGATGTGGCAGAAGAAGTCACAGAAGAACAAACTCAAGAATCACCTCTGCAATCCCCCAATCCCCTCAACTATGCACATCACGGGGATTTCTCTGACTTCCTCCAACGACCTGAATTTGCCAACACTCTTGACACTGCTGGATGGACTGCAGAAGTTCTGTCACATGAAACCCGTGAATCCACAGAAGAAACAGACTTCTGAATCTCTTCAGACATGGAAGAGGATGACCAAACCCCACAGAATAATCAATCCAAAACTCCTGAAGTCCTACAGAACCCCTTCACTCAACCCAGATTTGATGTACAAAGGGCAAGCCCAGAGGAAGAGGTAGCTACAGAAGAACATAACATGGACACTATGTTAGGAAGTCCAACATAAGAGATAACTGAAACTAGAGTGCCTCCGATAGAAGTCTCAGAAGTGTATTCGGATGTAGAGGAAGCTGACCAAATCAGAAAAGGTCTTTATCATCCCCACGTACAACAATTATTTGGATCACATCCAATGTACGACTCTCTATTCATTAGGTCAGAAGCTGCAACAGAAGTTAGGGAAGAAGCACCAAGCCATAGGGTAGCAACAGAGATTGAAACTATAGATGGTGATGTAGTGCTGGATGCCAAACAGAGGGAGAAACTAGAACAGAAGCCTGGAATAATAGAGGCTCTCAACAACAACCAACTTCTAGTGCAACCCATATACCTATTGCCGGCAGTCTAGTGACAGAGGGCAATATTGAAATAGAGCAGCACAGCTCGACCCCAACCCAAACCATCCGGACAGAGGAAATTCTTTCATCCTTTGTACCATTAACAACCGGGGAAACCATTCCAGGGGAATCCTCTCTAAAGGATTCCTCTGTAGTAAGTGATCTATTGCTCCGGATCACAATAGAAATCCTTGCAGAGGAATTTGTTTCCTCTGCCATACGCACACAACTAGGAACAAACATCTATTCAGAGGAGATTAGAGTGCACAAAGACGGAGAGACTCTAGACAAGTCTCCGAGTCAACAGAAGGATAATTTAGTACCCACCTCTGGAGTGGATCTAGACAATGTCATTCTCAGAACTCCTGTGGAGTCTGAAGCACTAGATGCTTCTGCTCGAGGATCAGAAGGAAATCCTTCCGCCCCCAACATCAAAACAAAGGCGAAAGAAGGTGTCTCAGGAACAGAGACTCACTCTGGGGACAAATGTGTTCCCCCAGAAGTTACAACTAGTTCACATGTATCAAGGGATGAATTCCAAACCCTTGTCACCTCTGTGAACCAAACAATGAAAGAGTTTCAAAGCTCTTTCAAATCTTTTACAGATACTACATCCAGAGCAATCCTTGATCTGAACACCAAAATGGACACCTTGTCCACAGGGGTGCAAAACGGTTTACCCTAGATGAAGTCCTCTGCAACACACACTGCTACTACCACTACCACCTCTGCAGCAGCTGAATTCAGAAAAGCCGCCAACACTGCCTTCAAAGACTCTGTCAAGCACTTTCTTCAGCAACTAAAGGAGCAATCCTCAAAATCTAAGGGTCTTGCACATGAAACCTAAAGAAGGCCTTAGAAGAAGTTCAAGAGCATACAACAAGAAATACTCAAGCCATGAAGCCTTCTGACTACATGACAATAGCTCAAGTGACAGAACTCGGCCAAGGTATACTTGATCAGATGACCGAATTCATCAAAGCTTTCACCACTGCCAACGCAAACTATGTCAGAGAGTTTCAAGCAAGTGTCGGCAGAATGCGCTTCAACATACAAGGAGAGGTTGAAACACTGTTTGGCCTCTGTGATGACTTACGCGCAAAGATGATTGCTGCAGGGGCTGGTCTACCAAAGAAACTAGATACATCTTGCAGGGCATAGGGTACGACAGATAAACATCATGATGACTCTGATGATGACCATCATGGTCCATCAGATCATCCTGAGGGGGAGAATCGAGGGGAGAAACAAAGGGAAGAAGCTGCGAGCAGAGGTCTACCAGCTCCACCAATAGTCGCAGAACCCATCAACCAAGCACCCCCATCTCAAACCCAACAAAGAACACAACCGTCCACAGAGGCAACACCCACCTCTATGGAAATAATCTCTGAAGAAACCCCTGCTAAAACCCAAACACTTGAAACCCAAAGCAGAAACCAAACCACAGAGACAACAACCATCTCTGTGGAATCCATTCCTGAAGAAACCCAAATACCAGAAACAACCCATGTTCAAAAACAGAAGACCACAGAGGCAACACCCACCTCTGTGGAATCTCCTTTTGTATTTGGAAAAGATGTCCAAATCCAAGAAGAAGTCCACCTTCTGACATCCTCCGAAGACGAACTACCTTCCACAACACCCAAAACCAACCCAAAAATAAAAACCATTGCTCACAAAAGAAAATATCTGAGCAAAACACCTGAAACCTCCCCAACAGAACCCAAACCCAAATCACCGATCAAGCCCTCTGAAACTCAAGTGTCAGAACCAACAGAGGAAATCCCCAAACCGACAGAAACATCAACAACAAAGCCCTCTGAGACTCAAGCGTCAAATCCTACAGAGGCAACCCCATCTCAACAAGCAGAACAGCCAAAGGCAAAAGATAAGGGAAAAGGGATTATAACAGAAGAACCGCAGAAGAAAAAGCCCAAGCATCAACCTTCAACAGAAAAACTGATGAATAGCTCTTTCGATGCGTATAAGACACCAAAGCCTGAAGAAGAAGACTGGGCTTTCGGCACTAAACCTCTGTCAGATATTCCTATTCTGGATCCAAAGACAAAACCTTCATAGGATCTAGTGGCACAAGTCAAGAACCAATTAGATGCTCTGTGCAGAACCTTACCTCAACCACCACCACCAAAAATAGAAGAAGTGGTATATAGGTACTTATACAGCAGAATGGGCATAATGGATCAATCAGAACCAACCATTCAAGACCCCGACTTCCGTGCTGACCTCGAAAACCTCTTCACTAGAAAAAAACCCAAGCCTAAACAAGAAATCTTCTCAACATCCAAGATCGTCAAAGTCCTATATTGCAAATTCTCAAGAACCAGAAGCTGGCCTAAACTCTCTTACAACATCTACAAGGTCAAAAGAGAGGACATATCAGAGAACCAATTTGCAGATGCAGATCTTAGGAATCTCAATCCTTATGATCTACCTGATCTTCTGGAATGGACGAAAGACAACTTCACAACCGACGAAGTTCGGTGAGCCTACAGGGTGATAAAAAAGGCCATACGTGAAAAGCTTCTGCTATACAGCATGGTAGATTTCCAATTGGCTCGAGATCTTGGAGTAAAGAGCTTAACCGTTCAACCACCAGAAGACTACTGCCCTCCCTCTGCTACAACAAACTCAATCATCACAAATCCAAGGGTCGGGTTAGTATTTCTAGATCCTTCTGGTAAATCAAAGTTGTTCGTAGAGATGGACTGTCAGAAGTACGCAACAAGTACTTTGACAGCATTTAGAACGATCCTAGTGGAGCACAGAGGATCAAAGATCATGAATCAAAGTCTTCTGAAATCTATGCATCAGCTTCTATCACGAGCTAAAACAAGAAGGACTCGACCGCATAAGTTTCAATGACTTCAAGAATGCCAACATCTGAGTCAGTCAAACAGATCATCTGTAATATTTTCTTTTCAATACAATCAGATGTAAATGCCTCTGGCAAAATCTAATATGAAAAGAAAATATTCTTGTACTTAGAAAATACTTGCACTTTCAAATTTTTAAATTTCACTACTTAGGGGGAGATTGTTAGCTCCAATCTTTCTATTTGTAAAAGTAGTGAAAATAGTCTAAGTACAGAAGTAACCCACAGAGGCTCTGCCGAGTAGCCGAGTAACCGAGAAGACAGAAGTCTTCGATAAAGGCTCTGCCGGGTTAATCAAGAAGACCGAAGTAAAAGAAGCAACAGAAGACACTTCTAAGCGGACAAGACCACAGAGCCTCTATCATACTTGACAGAGCTTATGTGGCAAAAAGAAGATCTACGCAAAAGATCTTAACAAGGACTGACATGCTTCTTACAATACCTACCATTCGAAGGTTCTAAAGATCAAATCGTACAAAGGCGTGAGCTGACAACTCCACATGTCAAACTCTGATACGTTTCCGCCTAAAGCTGAATACGGAGCATTTAATGAACTTTGTATCTACATCAGTTCTAGAATAGTGTTTTGTACCTTCCAGCTAATGTTCCAGAACAGTGTCTTTGTACCTTCAGTCCTTATTGTCCCCTTTAGAAGTTGTATAAATAGAAGGTTCATGTGAACTCTTCTATAAAGCTTAATACCATGAAAATACACATATATCATTAAGCTTTGCAATTCTCACACACATCATTAACTGCAGATTTCTTGTTAATCCTTTGAAGTTCTTGGTGTTTCTTTATATATATAAAATACAGTAATCTTGGAGATATTCATATGTTCTTACATACTGTTTATTTGATATTGTGTGTTCTTCTACCTTACATTATCTTTTAGTTCTTAAATACGCTTCCGCACCATATCTAAATATGAACTAACTGAAAGTTAAGATCATTGTTAAGAAAACAGGAACCAACACTAACATTTGACTTCCTATTACAAGAAGACCTATGTAGGCTAGATTGTTGTTTGCAAAATCCTTTGTTGAGAGCAGCCTTCTATGGACCCCTTCTGTGGTGAACTCTTGCAGGATTCACTGTCACAGAAGAAAAAGATTTGTCATTATTAGCCTATTTACCCTTCTGTTGCCATGTTAGTTTTTCTTTAATAGGCCTTAAGGGTTTTAAAATCTTTGAAGTTGTTGGATTTTGAGAGGACAGAGCCTTTTGTTGTTTAATTTTCACAAGCTCAAGAGAGGTTTTGGCTTGTATACACATGTCCAAAAAGTTTGGACAGATACGAACCTTTGTGATTTTCTCTATTGGAGAAATAGTTCTTTTAAGAACTCCAGAGGGTAGTTTAAAATCCTCTGTGTCACAAGGTATTTTCTCTGACTTAGAGTCAGTCTCAAATTCGTCAGAGGATGAGTCGTCCTCATATACAGAGGTTGAGTCACTTTGTTCTCTTTCGACAGAGGCTGGACTTTCAGAGCATGTGCAATACTCACTTTTTTCCTTTTCTAAGGACTATCTTCTAAGTCAACAGAAGTATCTGATAAGGTTTCTTCAGAGTGATTTTGATCGACAGAAGGTGTATAGAAGTTTTCGAAAAAGATGTTTTTCCCGATTTCTATCAACTCTGTTTCATCTGAAACGTTAGGCTTGAACTCAGGAGCCTCTGCCGATAATTTCTTTTCAGAGTTTATCATGCAGACAAAGGCAACCTGTGTTTGAGTCTCGGGCTTGCCAAACTTGAAGATTCCTATTGTTGGTCCCGAAGGCCTACACAAGTTTGTAGAAGGGGGGGGGGGGTTGAATACAAACACACAAATTTTACTTTTCTAAATTGTTTATTGATAAATCATTAACAATTTACAGCTTGTTGCGGAGACAAGATTAAGGATAAACCTAAATCTAAACAAGTTGGAACACTAAGGTTTCTTGCACTAAGAGAGATAAGGAAATTACTAATAATAACCTATCTGAGATAAGAGATTTGAACTTGTCCAGAGTTAGCAAGTTACTTCAAAAGAAGTGAGTTCATCTCTTTATATACTACATGCATTTAATGCAAGTCAGTATATACTTTACACGTGTCATCAGCTGGTTGGTTGCATGTCATTGACCTTGGTTGACAACCTTAGTAGCCGTATGGATGAATAGTGTAGTATCAGAGTGGTTGTACGATTTCAGATTTTCGGAGGTTCTTTTCTGACATTTCGTACGGAGGCGTGCAAGGGTGGTTAAGACAAAAGTACTTTGTACGGAGGACTTCATGATCAGCTTGCGTTGATTCAGCGATTATCATTTACTATTCAGCAGATGATAAAGTTCAGCGATAGCTGAAGTCTTGTACTTGACACTTCACGTTGAGTGGACAAATCTGAGTCTTCACGGATCCGCATCAGTTCATTAGGAGACTTGTCGCTGGTTCTTGAGCTTGATCTTCGACTTCAGCGTAGAACCTTTGTTGACGAGAAACTTGTCTTCAGGGATCATAAGTAAACAACTAACTTATCAGCGATCATCATAATGACTGAACAGACTCAGCGCATTAATGATGAACAGTGTTCGCTGAATGTTTAATTTAAAAAGCGAGAGTTCCTATCAGCGGTACTGGAAGATCTTAGTACTTATCAGCGATAGTGAAACTCTGATACATATTGTTTACTTACAATTTTCACTAAGTATATAAGAGAGGGTCATTATCAAATCACTGAGGGTTTGGATCAACAATCTCCCCCTATTTGATTATGACATAGTAACAAAGACAATTTCTATTTAATGAAAACATAAGGATAAAAAGAACTCATAAAATATTTGTCTCTTTTACTGTTTTCTGGGATCTTTTCAGTACTGATGGAGTAAAGTACGTTCGCTGAAATCTTTCTTTAAAATATTTGAATCAGGTTACAATGAAGAACAGAAAGATTACAAGTACGAGCGAAATAATTTACAAGTACAGAAGGATAACTGATACAATAGAGAAAAATTAGATTATATCAGTTTTCAAAGGGTTCTTCCTTAATGAGAAGTTCATCAAGGGTCTTTTTAGTGGGGATCATCCAGTCAGGGACATTTACTCCTTGATTCTTTAACTTCAGAGCAGCTTCAAAAATCAAGGGCTTCAGGTGTCTAGCTTTGATGTCGCGTCTGACTTCACACCAGTGTACGAGATCTCTGAGTTGTTCGATGGGAGCGATTTGGAGCTCAGAGACACATTGAAAGTGATGATTTCCATCATAGTCTAAGAAGAACATACCATATGGTTCACTTACATCTGTGCCAGGGATGAAGATTTCTCCAGGTGGTAGGGAGGTGTCAAGCATTGAAAGATCAGCATCAGGGCCAAGCACTTCAGCACGAGAGAAACCAATACCTGTTTCATTTCGAATGATTGGACCTGAATCAGAAACTTTCTTCTTCTTAGCAGAGGCTTTCTTCGGTTGAGGAAGAGTAGGAGGAATATCCACAGCAGATGAAAGCAAGTCGATCTGTTTGTTTAAGATCATCTCAACATGGCTTTTGAATTTTGAGCGTGATCCCTGAATGGCTAATTTCGTTTCTAACCATTCAGAGAGACCAAACTTTTCTAATGAAGCAGCATAGAAGGTTTGCATGGATTTGTCATCCTTGTAGATATCCACTTCAACAACAGGAACATCAACGAACATTTTTCCTCTGATGTTGGCTTTGATTATCTTGGATGGTCTTGATCGATAGGTCAGCATTTGATTAGCCCATTCCAAGGTTGTATCAGAGACCTTTGTCTTTTTTCTAATGATTTCTTGAGCATCATCCCAGAGCTGACGTTGAACATCAATGGGAACTCTTTTCAGCTTGGGGTCTTTGATTGATCGTTGAGTAAGCTTGATGGCGTATTCTCTGTCTTTCTCTTCACCTTCCTTTCTTTCAGCGATGAGGCGTTCAGCTCTGAGGTGTTCCTTGTATTCAGCTTTTGAGATTCTGAACTTAGGAGGAACTGAAGGCAGTTGATCACGCCTTAGAATGATTCGCTGATCCTCGAATCGCTTTATTATTTCCTCTTTTCTCTTTTGATCCTCTTCACTCAGCTTTTGAGGAGCTGAGGAAGGTCTGTTTCTGTGCGAGAGAGGTTGTTCTTCTGGTTCATCAGTCTCAGAGATCAAATCTAAGACTGGGATTATTTCATCAGCAGCAGCTGGCTTTATTTGTGAAGTCGCAGTAGTAGAACCTTCAGCGACATCCTCAAACAGGGGAGAGGACTAGCTGAAACACAGCGATCTTACAAATAAGAACATGGGCAGAAAGAGAAAGATAAATATGTTTAGGTGTAGGCTAGGGTAGTAGAACTTATAGTGTGGAGGAGGGATGGAGTAAGAGATGTTTAGTGTACCTGACAAACCGGCTTTTCAAGCAAGATCATCAGATTGTCATCTTCAGCGACGCTTTTGCCTTTGCCTTTCTCAGCTCCAGAGGCTGAGGGGTTTGTCTTTGTCCGCTCCCCTGTTGGTTCATTTATTGAAATCCCCTTAAGAGCTTTGATCCTCGGGGCAGGTTTGACGATAAAGAAGTCATCGTCATCTTCGTCATCATCATCATCTTTCTTTGGAGAAGAAGATGGTTCATCATCAGGGATGTCGACGACTTCATCATCTTCTGCTTCGGATTCTTCAGCGTCTTCTTCGAGTTGCTCCCCCTCAGATACAGAGCCGAGCTTCTCGGTTCCCTCAGGGTTTTCATCTCCCTGAGGTCCAGCGATAAGATCTTCATTTTTATCTCCCCTGATAGATTCATCATGGGAAAGGTCTTCAGCGCTCTTTCCCAGATCCTCAGCGCTCTTCTCAGCGGGATGTTCAGCGCTCTTCTCCCCCTCTTTTTCATGATGACTGGGGGAGGAATGGGTAGACTCAGCATTTGTATTTTCTCTGTCTTCTTGGCCAGATATTTTAATACAACTTTCAATCGCTGCTAATCTGTCTTCAAGGCCAGATATAGCAGGATTGATCTTTTCCAGCTCTTTGCGATCCGCCGCTGTGAAAGTTTCCAAAGCAGGGGCAGGTTCAGGAGCAGGAGTTCTTGCCTTGTTGAGCAGCTCTTCAATCATTGTTTTCATCGAACCAACGTCGGTCTTTACAGAGCCTAAGTCAGTCGTCAGAGTTTGAACATTTGTCTTCACAGCAGACATATCACCCTCTAGTGCTCCAACCGATGTCTTCAGCGTTGTTACTTCGCCGGACATGGAGGAAACTGATTGTTTGAGTGAGGTGTAGTCTGTGTAGATATCAGCGAGCACTTTAGCAACGTCGCTGAGAGTCTTATCAACTTGCTTCAAGTCATCTGCGGAAGCCTTCTTCTCCACCACCGTTGTCAGCTTTGTCAAATTTTCTCCAGCGGTTGTTACAGTTGTAGAATTGTTGGAGAGTGTGGTGGTGAGACCGGTCAGCTTTGTTTCCACGGACTTCAGAGAAGCGTTGATGTCTCCCAAATTAGGACCTGTAACAGATAAGTACTTGTGAACAAAGGAAAGCTCAGAAGTTTCAGGTTTAGTTACAGTGTATATGGGTTGATTTGTACCTGCAGGAGGATTGATGAACTCGTCAAAGTTGCAAGTTCCTGAAAAATGTTCCATATCCTATTTGAAAGTACGGTGAGGTATGGTGATCTCTGCAGGTCCTTTCTTCATCATTCGTTGAGAAGCGTCAGCGGTGGCTTCTGGAATGATGGCATCTCCAGTGTTTTTTGGAGGAGTGTCCAAGTGAGTGGAGGGAGAAGCGAATGATAAGAATGGGGTTCGGGTTCTGAGTTCAGCGTTGGAATCGCTGAGAATCACTTCATCAGTCTTTTGAGAGACTGAGGGAGGTTGGGTAGTTTCCAGGTTTCTAACCTCAGCGTTTGGAGACGCTGAAGTTTGGATTGGAGGGATGAATTGCACGGGTGTGGCAGAGCGTACCACGGAACTTTCCTTCAGCTCTTCAGAATGAGCTGAGGAGTCTTCAGCATGGAATTGCTGGGGTTGCTCCTTGGTTTTCTTGATCCTTTTGGAATCAAGTTGGGTTGAAGAGTGTTTCTTTTTCTTAGAAGGAGAGGATTGTGTGGCCGGAGCATCAGCTATGGGTATTGTCGCTGAAGGAGCCACAGAAGTCGAAGAATTGGGGTTAAGAAGAGAGAGAAGGGTAGAGAGACGTACCTCATTGTCGACAGGTTTGAAATCGAGCACCTTAGGGCCAACCTGAGAAAGTTTCAGGTCACCCTCTTGAGGATAGCTGTCCTTCAGGCCATATTGGAAGATGGCGCTGATGAAACGGGGGTAGGGAACCTATGCAGGTCTGTCAGCAGCAGAATCTACTCTTTGTACTAGGTCATCATAAATGATAGATGCCCAGTCAATATGTAGACCTTTCAGCAGTGCATAGCCCATAGCCTGCTGAGGTTGAGCGGCTTGATCAGAGGAGCCGGTCTTCGCTGTCATGCAGCTGATCAGGTGTGCGAAGATGAAATTCATCTCGCTGGGCATTTTGGACTTCTTTATCAGCGTCAGCTTCTTCTCGGGCTTCTTGTCCCTTCCAGTTTCCCACATGTAACCCATTGCATCAAAAAATGCAATAAGAGCTTCTTTGTCAGCATGCTTCTTATGGTCAGGGAATGGAACAAACGGTTTTTCTTTGGTAGTAATGGGAACGTTCAGGGCTTTTCGAATGATTGCGGAGGTTATCTTAATTGTGCCATACTCAGTATCGCTGAGTATGCAATCGATGGTTTTGGATGCATCTTTGGCGGAGGGTAGCTGAGTGTGTCTGGCAGAGTACCAGAACTGGGATAGTAGTAGCTGACTTGCGGGAGGTGTGATGGTCAGGGCTGTTGAAATGCAGCAGTTTTTCAGGAAATTCACAGCATCATCCAGATGTGTGACTTGCTTTCGAGGAGGAAACTCGAGAAGCGCCGAGAGGTTGTTGACCTTAGTCCAATCTAGTTGATCCAGCTTGAACTTAACCTGAGGGGCTTTGATGATGTTCACTTCCCCAGAGTCAGCGGAGATGTTCTCAGCGGTTACCTTGATCTTTGAAGTTGCCATTTCTCTGTATTATCAGTTCAACCAAAGATGTTAACAAATAAGAATTGTCTTAATATGGAAAGAATTTCCATTAAGACGATTCGAATTTTGTCCATTTCATTCAGACAAAAATGTCTTAATGAAGATTAGGGTTTTTCTTGATTTTTGACAGAAAAGTAAAACCCATAAAGTCTTGTATTCCAGTTTCTAACAGAAAACTGGATACGAATGAAAAACAAGTTTAAGATATAGATTTAAAACTTGAAGAACAACCATGACATGGTTGTGTTCATAAAACCATGAAAGAAATGATTTTATTTTACAAAGTTCTTTTGTTTGATCTTGTTTAAAACAATGATAAGATCAGAAACAAGTTAAACATTTGAAAAACAATAAGAACATATTAACCTTGATGTTTTGATGAAGAAGATGATGAACAGTTCTTTGAAGATTTGAGAGCACAAATGCAACAGTAATTCTTTTCTTGCAGAGGAAGATTGTTCGCGTAAAAGACAAATATAAACCAAGAGTTGTTTATATAGGGAGTTTTAGAGAGAGAAAACCTTGAGCGGGAAAAGGTTTTCATCATGACACGGACACGTGTTTGCATTTGATTGGAAGTTTGAACGAAACGTGCAAACGTGTGTCAGAAAGAAGTCGTGCCTGGTGTTATCCGTTGCAATGACGTCACAACTGTCCTTTCACATTCTTTTAGGATGTCTCTGAGGTTTTGAAAGCTCAGGGACTCATTTGAAAAACATGAAGCACTGAACAGAAAATATCAGTGAAGGTTTTAAGAAATTTCAAAAAATCGCTGTTAAGGAAGAGATATTCAGCGATGCAATTTATTTTGAAATCTTGCATTTTCATGCGTTTGTCAGATAGAGAAAACATACCTTGATATCAGCGAATCAAGTTTATTCAGAGAGAAGATGATGAAATGAATTATATAAGTTGATTTTATCCTATCGCTGATCAATGTGAACCGCTGAAGATTTTATCCTTCAAAGTTCAGCATTCCAAGCTCGCTGATGAGAAAGTTGAATCTTGTCTCATCAAGAGGTTTGGTAAACAGATCAGCTAACTGATAATCAGTTGGAATAAAATGAAGTTCTATATCACCATTCATCACATGATCTCTGATAAAATGATACATGATTTCGATGTGTTTTGTCTTTGAGTGTAGCACTGGGTTGTTGGCTATAGCGATGGCACTAGTGCTGTCGTAATAGATTGGAATTTTGGAGAGCTAAAGATCATAGTCTAGTAGCTGATTTCTCATCCACAAGACTTGAGAACAACAGCTTCCAGCGGCTACATATTCAGCTTCAGCTGTGGAAGTGGACACTGAGTTTTGCTTCTTACTTGTCCAACTTACCAGCTTTCCACCCAGGAGCTGACATCCTCCTGTGGTGCTTTCCTATCCAGTTTGCAACCTGCAAAATCACTGTCTGAATAGGCGGTTAGATCGAATCCTGAGTCTTTGGGATACCAAAGGCCTAGATTCGCTGTACCCTTAAGATATCGAAAGATTCGCTTTACAGCTTTCATATGAGATATCTTAGGTTCAGCTTGATATCGTGAACACAGACATGTTGCAATCATAATATCGGGTCGACTAGCTGTAAGATACAATAGTGAGCCGATCATCCCACGGTACAGCGTAACATTGACAGGAACACCCTTTGTGTCCTTTTCAAGTGTCAGCGGTGGTGCCATAGGGGTTTTCATAGCTGAACTTTCAGTTAAGTCGAATTTCTTCAGCATATCTTTAACATATTTTCCCTGATTAATGAAAGTTCCTTTTTCAGTTTGCTTAATCTGAAGACCAAGGAAATATGTTAGTTCACCCATCATACTCATTTTATACTCATCTTTCATTCTATCAGCGAAACGAGTACAAAGTTCAGGGTTAGTAGAACCAAATATAATGTCATCAACATATATTTGAACTAGAATGATATGACCTTTCACTTTTCTAAAAAATAGAGTTTTGTCAATCTTACCTCGCTCAAATTTTTCAATATGGAGATAAGTGGAAAGAGTGTCATACCAAGCACGTGGAGCTTGCTTTAAGCCATAAAGTGCCTTGTCCAGTTTATAAACATAACCTGGACGCTTAGGATTTGAGAATCCTGGAGGTTGTTCCACATAAATGTCACACCCCGCTAATGCCTTTGTTTTTAGTATTTAATTTGAAATGAAGAGGTGGACTAAATTAGTCAAGTATAACCTTGATTGGATATGAAGGACTTATAGAGCTTGTTTGACTTTATAGGAGACCCGTAAAGCCTTAAGCAATCAAGCTTGCACTACTTCGCGTCTACACTTTAAGGTGAGTAATCACAGCCCCGTTTTACTTGTTTAAATGTTTGGGGTGAAAAGCATGTTATGATTTTTAAAATGCTAAATGATTAATGATATTAAATTGTGGATATTTATGCTTTGAGAAATGAGTACTAATGAATGGACAAATGTACATAAGTGATAAAGATATGTTGAGTGATAATGAAAATGGTAAGTCCCCAATAGATACACTACTTATTAACTCGTAACGAGCCGGTGATACTTGTGGATAACGCTATTTGGTTAGACAAACCCACCTTAACTGACGAGTAGGGGTGCACTTTATCTGTTAATAATGTTCTACTCATGTGGCCATCATACCACCTCTGAGGTAGTCCGGGGCGTAGATTGTCAGAGGCTTAGTAGTGGCTCAACACTTATATATCTTACAAAAATCACTCATTGTAAATTGTACTCATAAATCTATTAAATTTGGAGCTTGTCATGAACGAACGTTTCATGAGAGTAACCATTGGATGAAAAATTGTTGTGTGTATGGAAAAACCTGTGAACTCACCAACTCTTTGTAGTTGACCTTTGTTTTAAACATGCTTTTCAGGGGCTAAGAAGGTAAATGACAAGGTTTAATTTAGCTTGCATGACGACATCAACCGAGACTCGTCTTTTGTCATATCTTGTTAAAAACACTATTTTGGGTTACATGTAAACTTTGGATTGTAAACCCTTAACTTTAAATTTTTGGAACTTTGTAATGTATTACCTTGTGTAATTTTATGGTTGGTGTTGTTTATTTCCTAATGCTATGAAACTCTATCTGTTACATCTCGTGTTTCCGCTTTAGCGGGGTGTGACAGAAATTGGTATCAGAGCCTAAGGTTATAGAGAATGCTGGTTTTCTTATGGGAACCACAAACTATAACCCAACCATAACGCAAACTATTTTCAAAACGGTTTTCGAAATGATTGTCTAAAATCTGAAATATATTGCTAATATAACCAAGTCGAATGTCACATTATTATACCTCAATTAAACAAAGCCTGATCACCTATGTTTAATTCGGGTAAATATAATGAGAGACTCGGGTTGGTCATAATGGAAGTATGCTTAAAATAAATTTTCTACTTAAAATTTTGAAAGCATGATTTTGTGTGTGTCGCCATAAACATTGCATATTTTAGGCACTTACAATAATACACATAATAACAAAGTCTACTATTATCGCAGCCCACTATGTCATCCGAACACGACCCATCCGAACACGACCCATAGGAACACACTCACTCCGAGCACTCGTACTCGGCCGACCCATCCGGCTACATCACTAGCCGACCTAGGGGCCATAGATCTGCTGAAGTAGAAAGAGACCCTTATGATGACGACCGGGAAGTAAACAGTGTACCTCCCACTCAATCCCCTCCGTCTACTCGTCGTGGACCGAGAGTGATAACAACGGCGAGGAAAAGCGTCCCATTGCCAAGATGTGTGAATTTCACCAACCAGCCGAGATTTGAAGGAGAGTCCTCCCGATCGGGAGCGAGGCACGGAACCCCACAAATGGTGACCGGGGTACCCGTGGCTCCTCCTCCCGGCATGACCACGCGGGAGAGCCAGTGGGTCCTATTTATATCGCAGGAGGTGCAACATCATAAGGAGAGATTGGACATACAACATGAACACCTGAATGCAATAATGGGGGTCTTAAATGCACATAATGAGGTCTCCGATAGAACCATGGAGGTAGTTGATGCCACTAGGAGG
The DNA here is from genome assembly GCA_033807775.1 of Saussurea involucrata. Taxonomy (NCBI): domain Eukaryota; kingdom Viridiplantae; phylum Streptophyta; class Magnoliopsida; order Asterales; family Asteraceae; genus Saussurea; species Saussurea involucrata. Next base: position 12,311,382 of record CM066326.1, read on the forward strand.
GAGATGAGGACCCTGTATATGTACTTAATGTGGGTGATAGGAGTACTGGTGTTGATGATAGGGATGCTGATTTGGATGATGATGCACTAGAAGACCAATTATGGTGGAACTTTTGGGGTTTATTTAAACTTAAACTCATGTTTTTGGGGCATTTAGCCGTTTAAATTTCAAACATTGCATGTTTTGTTAACTGTTTCTTTTGGGGAATTGAATATGTACGGCTTATGAATGAAATGCTTGGTTAATGTGTATATATCTCAAGTACTTCTAATGCATGATTATGAAATTGTGGTATGTTGTTATGACAATACGTGTAGATAATAATGATAGTATGCCTGAAGTAGTACCATAACTTAGAATCACACAACAAGTAGGAAGTTTAATCAAATAACAGTATTAGTGACCATGCGACTAAATCCTTAACTACACGATAATAATGATAGTATGCCTGAAGTAGTACCATAACTGTAGGACTATGCCTCCAAGAAGAGAGGATCCGGAAGTCGCACGGCTAGTGGCTGAGCAAATTATGGCCGCACTTCCGAACATTGTCAGCCAAGTAGCAGCTGGACTAAATGCTAATCCAAACAATGCGGGAACGGCCGGAAATCGAGAATGCACATACAAGACTTTCAGGGGCTGCAACCCTAAGGAATTCCACGGAACTGAGGGAGCCGTTGGATTATTAGCTTGGTTAGAGGGTATGGAGTCTGTTCTCAATATCAGTAAATGTACTGAAGGAAACAAGGTGGAATTTGCCGCTTGCCTTCTGCAAGAACGGGCATTAACGTGGTGGAACACCCAAGTACAAACCCGAGGCCGGGATGTGGCCAACAGACTAACATGGGAAGAGTTTAAGAAGATGCTCAAGGATGAGTATTGCCCGAGGAGTGAGATCCAGAAACTGGAAGCAGAGCTGTGGAGCCATGAAATGAAGGGAAACGACATAGACTCTTACACTGCCCGTTTCCATGAGCTGGCAAAGCTGGTGCCACACTTGGTGACGCCCGAGGAAAACCGAGTGGATAGATACGTGTGGGGTTTATCTCCAGAAATCAGAGGAAATGTGACTTCAGCTGACCCGAAGACACTTCAAGAAGCAGTGAATCTAGCAACGAGACTCACTAACAACGCAAATCGTTCGAGAACAACTAGGGATGATAAAGCCAGAGGGAAGAGAAAGATAGAAGAGCCTGTAAGAAGGCAATTTGGGGGAAGATCAGACAAGGGTCAGAGAGTGACAGGAAATTTCGGAATTCAAGCACAGGCGGAGGAGAAAGAAAGGGGGCCATGCCCGAGATGCGTCAGGTGCAATAATCGACACCTCGGAAGATGCATCATTTGCCCCAAGTGTAACAAAGGAGGCCATGTCGCCAAAGATTGCAAGAGCAGAGGAAAGCGAACCTGTCACGAGTGTGGGAGCCCTGATCACTTTCGGAACGCATGTCCGAGACTGAACCGAAGGCCTAATGCAAATCAAGCGCGACCATTCAATCAAGGGAATCAAGGAGGTCAGGCACGAGGTCGAGTGTTTGAAATTGGAGCAGATGAAGCAAGACGAAATCCGGATGTAGTCACAGGTACGTTTCTCTTGAATAATCATTATGCAACAGTACTTTTTGATTCGGGAGCAGATAGGAGCTTTGTATCACTAGGGTTTAGGCCGAAAATTAACTTGGAACCTCAAAAGTTGAAAGAAGCCTACGTTATTGAATTTGCTAATGGACAGGAAGTTAGGGCCAGAGATGTAATTAAAAATTGTACCCTAAAACTGGCGGGAAAAGATTTTAGCATAGATTTAATCCCAATCAAACTAGGAAGCTTCGATATAGTAGTAGGTATGGATTGGTTATTGAAAAATCGCGCTGAAATCGTTTGCTCCGAAAAGATTGTCCGGATACCTCAAACCGAAGGAAGAATACTGGAAATACAGGGAGAAAGCTCGGGGAGGAAATTTAAATTAGTGTCGAGTATGAAGATGCGAAAATATTTGCGGAAAGATTGTGTTGCGTTTCTGACACACGTAGTGGATAAGGAGATCAAAGAGAAGAATATTCAAGATTTCCCAGTAGTACGAGATTTTCCTGAGGTATTCCCAGACGAATTACCTGGATTACCACCACCAAGACAAGTTGAATTTCATATCGACTTAATTCCAGGAGCGGCACCCGTGGCGAAATCACCTTACCGGTTAGCACCTTCAGAAATGCAGGAGCTGTCAGAACAACTTAAGGAGCTACTAAACAAAGGATTCATCAGACCCAGCTCTTCACCCTGGGGAGCTCCAGTTTTATTCGTTAAAAAGAAAGATGGTTCGTTTCGTATGTGCATCGACTACAAGGAACTTAATAAGCTGACCATCAAGAACCGATATCCCCTTCCTCGAATCGATGACCTGTTCGACCAACTTCAAGGCGCTACGTACTTTTCAAAGATTGACCTACGGTCTGGATACCATCAAATGAGGGTTCGTGAGGAGGACATTCCTAAGACAGCGTTTAGGACTCGTTATGGACATTATAAGTTCCTAGTCATGCCTTTTGGACTGACAAACGCTCCAGCAGTCTTTATGGACCTAATGAACAGAGTATGTCGACCGTACTTGGACAAATTCGTAATTGTGTTCATAGATGATATACTAATTTATTCGCAAAGCAAGAAGGAACATGAGCAACATTTAAAGCAAATACTAGAACTGCTCAAAGACCAGAAGCTGTATGCTAAACTTTCCAAATGCGAATTTTGGATTCGTGAAGTGCAATTTCTTGGGCATGTAGTTAATAAAGATGGAATTCATGTCGATCCGGCCAAGATAGGAGCCATCAAGAAGTGGGAAGCCCCAAAGACTCCGACTGAAATTCGTTCGTTTCTCGGTTTAGCTGGTTACTATCGGCGTTTCATTGCAAATTTCTCCAAAATTGCGCAACCATTGACGGCATTAACCCAGAAGGATAAGAAGTTCGATTGGGGAGAAAAACAAGAGGAAGCTTTTCAGACGCTTAAGCATAAGCTTTGCAATGCACCGATCTTAGCTTTACCAGAGGGTGCAGACAATTTTGTTGTGTACTGCGATGCCTCACACCAAGGATTGGGATGTGTGCTAATGCAAAAAGACAAGGTTATTGCCTACGCATCAAGGCAACTTAAAGTTCACGAAAAGAATTATACCACCCATGATTTGGAACTAGGAGCTGTAGTATTCGCACTCAAGATTTGGAGACACTATCTCTACGGCACTAAATGTACCGTCTTTACCGACCACAAGAGCTTACAACACATTTTCGATCAGAAAATGCTGAATATGAGACAACGGAGATGGGTTGAACTGCTTAGCGACTATGATTGTGAGATAAAGTACCACCCAGGCAAGGCTAATGTAGTAGCCGATGCGTTGAGCCGAAAAGAAAGAGTGAAGCCATCGAGGGCAAGAGCCATGGGAACGATTGTCCGGACGAGCCTTAAGGACCAAATTCTCGAAGCTCAAGAGGAAGCATTAAAAGAGGAGAATTTGAAAAACGAAAACCTACACCGTTTGGAAGAAGAATTTGAAACACAACCAGACGGGGTGCGTTACTTCCGAAATAAAGTTTGGGTACCTAAGGTTGAAAAACTGCGAGCAGTAATCTTGGATGAAGCTCATAAATCAAGATATTCAATTCACCCCGGGGCCGATAAAATGTACAAGGATCTGAAGGAATACTATTGGTGGCCAGGGATGAAGAAAGATGTTGCTTGTTATGTAAGCAAGTGCCAGACTTGTGCACTGGTTAAGGCTGAACATCAGAAACCATCAGGTCTGCTTCAGCAACCTGAGATTCCCGAGTGGAAATGGGAACAAATAAGTATGGATTTCATAACTAAGTTACCCAGGACAAGGAAAGGACATGACTCAATCTGGGTTATAGTGGATCGACTTACGAAATCTGCACATTTTCTGCCTATCCGAGAGGACTTCAAGACGGAAAAGCTTGCTCAGATATACATCAACGAGATTGTGATGCGTCATGGAGTACCTACTTCCATTATCTCGGACAGAGATAGCCGTTTTACGTCACGCCTTTGGCGGTCAGTCCAGAAAGCGTTGGGCACACGGTTGGACTTGAGCACTGCCTACCACCCGCAGACGGACGGTCAGACAGAAAGAACTATACAAACACTGGAAGACATGCTGCGAGCCTGTGTATTAGATTTTGGGGGAAATTGGGATAGTCATTTACCGCTGGTCGAATTCTCTTACAACAATAGCTACCATACCAGCTTAAAGTGCGCGCCGTATGAAGCCTTATATGGACGCAAGTGTAGATCCCCACTCAGCTGGTTGGAGGTTGGTGACAGACAGCTGATAAGACCCGACATAATTCAGGAGACTACGGACAAGATCGTAACCATACAAGAAAGACTTAAAGTAGCCAGGACTCGTCAGAAGAGTTATGCAGATAATCGCCGGAAGCCATTGGAATCTCAGGTGGGCGATAGGGTACTACTCAAAGTATCGCCATGGAAAGGTTTGGTACGATTTGGGAAGAGAGGCAAGTTAAGTCCAAGATACATCGGTCCATTTGAGATACTGGAAAGGATTGGACCGGTCGCATATAGACTCAAGCTACCACAAGAGTTAAGCGCCATTCACGACACATTCCACGTGTCGAACTTGAAGAAATGCTTATCGGATGAATCGTTGGTCCTACCGATGAAAGACATAAAAGTAAGCGAGCAGTTACGTTTCGTAGAGGAACCCGTGGAAATACTTGACCGAGATGTTAAGCGGTTAAGACGTAGCAAGATCCCGATCGTAAAAGTAGTTGGAATGCAAGGCACGGACCTGAATACACTTGGGAACGAGAGGACTTTATGAGGGGTAAGTATCCTCAGCTGTTCGTCAAGGAACCAACTGGGAATGCCAGTCATTAAATTTCGGGACGAAATTTCTCTAACGGGGGAAAACTGTAACATTCGGCAAAAATCGAAATTTCCAGGTTAGCATCTGTTAAACCCGCACTAATATTAATAGAGGGAATATACCCTAATAGGACTCATCCAGAAAATATTAAAGCGAAAAAATCGCTAAAATTCCCGGTAGTTGCTTAAAAGACCCGGTTTTGACCCAAAACTAACCGGAACACCTTGTGAAATGCCAAAATACCTTAAATAACATACAACCTATATAAAATATAGGGTTTTACCTTATACATAAATCTTTCTTTTTATAAGATTTAATAATAAAACAAGAAGGTATTTTAGAAGCTTATTTTGCAATCAAATTTCTAGTTAAAAATGATTTTTTTTCAAGACATAGCTATGGGCTTATTTTAAATAAAAAAAATTAATTAAAAGGTTGGGGGCCCATATAGGGGCCGACCACCCTTTTAATTTTTTTTTTATTTAAAATAAGCCCATAGCAATGTCTTGAAAAAAATCATTTTTAACTAGAAATTTGATTGCAAAATAAGCTTCTAAAATACCTTCTTGTTTTATTATTATATCTTATAAAAAGAAAGATTTATGTATAAGGTAAAACCCTATATTTTATATAGGTTGTATGTTATTTAAGGTATTTTGGCATTTCACAAGGTGTTCCGGTTAGTTTTGGGTCAAAACCGGGTCTTTTAAGCAACTACCGGGAATTTTAGCGATTTTTTCGCTTTAATATTTTCTGGATGAGTCCTATTAGGGTATATTCCCTCTATTAATATTAGTGCGGGTTTAACAGATGTTAACCGGGAAGTTTCGATTTTTGCCGAATGTTACAATAAACTTCTTCATTCAGCTTTCCATTCAGAAACGCTGACTTAACATCCATCTGATGTACAGTGAAGTTTTTGTGTACATCATATGCTAGGAAAAGACGAATAGATTTAAGTCTTGCTACTGGAGCAAATGTTTCGTCATAATCTATGCCTTCCTCTTGTCTGTATCCTTGAGCAACAAGACGAGCTTTGTTGCGAGTTACAGTACCATGTTCGTCCAACTTGTTTCGATAGACCCATTTAGTGCCTATCACCGTTTTGTCAGTTGGTCTACGAACGAGTTTCCAAACTTTGTTTCTTTCGAATTCAGTCAGCTCTTCTTGCATAGCGCTGACCCAGTTTGGATCTCTGAGGGCATCATCTATTTTCTTTGGTTCAGTTAGAGAAATAAAGTTAACAAATAAACAAATATTACCTGCACTTCTACGAGTCTGAATACCAGCGTTGGGATCACCAAGAATTTGATCGATTGGGTGATTTACAGTCCATCGCTGAGCCGGAGCATACGTCGCTGACTCAGTCTGAACTGGAGAAACTGAAGATGAGGCTGCAGCTACTTCTGGATTATCAGCTAAGAGAGGAATGTTTGCATTTGTCACTTCATTCACTGATTGCTGAGAAATAGATGGAATTCCTGAGACATTTGGATCAACTGCAGGTATAGTGTTTATAGGAACAGCTGAGACCCAAGATGTTTCAGCTTCACTATTCTGCATATCTGGAATGATAGTAGGACCATCATTTTCTACGGTGTGAGCATGAGGAGTGGGAACTTCTTCTGAATCACCAAGATGAGAAAACATCCATTGATTCAGTTCTTCAGTATCAGCGGACGGTTTAGAGTTCGCTGAACGGGATTCGTCAAACGTGACGTGAATAGTTTCTTCTATAGTTTGTCTTCTACGGTTGAAGACTCCGAAGGCTTTGGAGACTGAGGAGTATCCAAGAAAGATTCCATCATTAGCCTTAGGATCAAACTTTCCAAGGGCATCTCTGTTGTTCAGTATGAAACACTGACATCCAAAGATGTGAAGAAAGCTGATTGAAGGCTTTCTCCCATGAAAGAGTTCATAGGCTGTCTTTTTTAATCTTTTAACTATCAGCGACCTGTTTTGCGTAAAACAAGCAGTGTTGACAGCTTCTGCCCAAAACTGAGTAGGCAGGTGAGAATCGCTGAGCATTGAACGTGCAGCTTCAATAATTGTTCTATTTCTTCTTTCAGCGACTCCATTTTGTTGCGGTGTTCTCACTGATGAAAAGTTGTGAGAAATACCCTTACTCTCAAGGAAGGAATCAAGAGAATTGTTTTTGAATTCAGTTCCATGATCACTCCTTATTGAGTGAACAGTCATATTGTTCAGAGTTTCCATCTTCCGAACAAAGGTGATGAGTTCTTCAGGGGTGTCACTCTTAGAACGGAGAAACATTACCCAAGTGTAACGAGAGAATTCATCAACTATGACCAGCGTATATTTCTTTCTAGCGATGGATTGTTTGTTAACAGGGCCAAACAAATCCATATGGAGTAGTTGTAGAGGAGATGACACTGAGGAGACTTGCTTTGACTTAAAGCTTGCCTTGGTTTGCTTCCCTTTTTCACACACTGAACATAAAGACTCTTTGGCGTATGAATGATGAGGTAGACCAGTGACTAACTCTTTTGAGGAAAGAGTATTCAGTGTCTTGAAATTTAGATGCGAGAGCCTCTTGTGCCATAGCCAGTTAACATCAGAAGATGCCTTTGAGAAAAAACAGGAGTTCTCAGTGGTTGTTGAGTCCATGTTTATTACATAAACATTTTCCAAACGATAACTGCTGAGAGCTATCTTCTCCTTTTTGTCAGTGCAAAGCAGGATTCCTTAGTGAAAATCACTTTGTTATCCATGTCGCAAAGCTGACTGATGCTCAGAAGATTATGCTTCAGCCGTTCAACATGTGCGACTCTTCTGAAGGAGGTTGTACCATTTGAAAGTACACCATACCCTCGGGTGTGTCCTTTTCCATTTCCACCGAAAGTCACAGAGGGACCTTTCTCTTCCTTGTATTCAGCGAGCAGGTTTTTCTTTCCAGTCATGTGTCTAGAGCATCCGCTATCGAGATACCAGATACCCTTCTTAACCTGCAATACAAAGGAAGATTAGTTTTTCTTAGGTACCCACTTAACCATGTATACACGTTTGTCAGTGGAAGTAGTTGGAATAGAAGGTTCAGCGGTCTTCGCAGCATTTGAAGATTCAGCTTTGTCTTTCTTCACTTTGGTTAATTTCTTAACTTCAGTGGTAGAATTCACCTTGACCTGATTTGCACTAGGGTTGGTCTTCTTTTCCTTGGGGGCAATCTTCACCTTAGCTATCTTTTCAGCTTTGGTGGCTTTGGGGCACTTACTAGCAATATGATCAGTGAGTCCACAGTGATAACATTTCTTATAACTAAAAGTAGTTCTAGGACCACTTGTATGCTGAGCTTTTAATTTAGAATTAGAAGTACCAGCACCAAGTAAGCTATTGGCTTTAGAAATGGGACCAACATTCAGTTCTTCAGATTTTTTTCCAAGGACATCCAGTCTGAGTCTAGGAGTAGATCGCTGAATAGATCCAGAGATCATCTTTCTAGATCCAGAGGGGTAGGTCACTGAGGCTTTAGAAGCATTCAGCTTTGGTACTAAGGTACCCTTCTGAGGATTTTGATAAATAACAATTCCTTTACCTTTGTCTTTAGAGACAGAGGTAGGTTTTGAATAAACCATTTTCTCCTTACCTTTTGAGGAGGTAGGAGTTTCCTCATGGATTGGGGTAATGGACGAGGAGCACTGAGATGATGAAGTGTCAGCGACTGAGGATACGAACGTTCCAAATTTAAGCATTGAACGTTCAGTGGTTGGTTTTGGAGTATCATATTTATAACCCAGACCACGTTTATCACTCAGAGGAATTTGAGCCTTAATTATCTCAGTGATCTTTGTTGAAGAATTACACCATCCTTCAACAGTAGCTTGTTCAGCTTTTAATGCAGCGATAGCTTCTGCTCGTTCGATTTTGACTAGCAGATTTAAATAGACTTGATCTTTAAAATCATCTTCAATTTTAGAAAGCTTTTCTATTTGAAGGTGGCAGTTTTTAAGCTTTTCAGCGAGATCAAGATTTTGGTTTTCAACCACAGTTTTGCCGTTCATGGCTTCGTATAAACTTCTTGTCAAGAGATCGATCTTACGGAGACTATCAGCTTCATCAATATTTGCAATATTGGTAAAGAAAGAAGGTGATACCTGAATGGTAGATGTTGAAGTGGAGGGGATGTCTGAACTTTCTTCCTCTTCTTCAATCTTGGCCATGAGACATTGATTTGCTTCATCATCTTCAGAGTCAGATGATGATGGTTCTTCATCAGAAGCAGCCCAATCATAGTCAGCCATCAGGCCTTTTCCTTTCTTCTTAAAGCTTTTCAGCTTTGCATACTTCTCCTTCAGCTTTGAGTATTTGTCATCTTTATTCCTTGGAACAAAGTTTTTCTTTGAGAAAGCTGAAGGTCTTGTGACTCTCTTTGACCTGCACTCATTAGCGAAATGACCTGTCTTTTCGCAGTTGAAACAAGTAGCAGTAGCCTTATCAACAAAAGCTGATGATTTAGGCTTGTCAGTTATGGAAAGAGGTTTGTTTTTTCTAAACATTTTCTTCTTGGCGAATCTCCTGAACTTTTTGGTTAGGAGAGCCAAGGATTCATCATCTGAAAAATCAGAATCTGATGAACTTTCAGAGTTACTCTCTAACTCAGTAATAGTGACCGAGGGTCGCTGAGTAGAAGGTTCCTCTGAGATTAAAGCAACAGGGGTGCTTTTGGAATCTTTTACAATATTCTTCTTAAGATGGCTAGATTGCTCATGATTCAGCAATGTACCATATAAGGTAGCAAGGGTCATTGATTTCAGATCCTTTGACAGCTTGAGACACATGGAATAATTGTCCCAGCTTTCAGGTAAACATTCTAGAAACTTTGTCAACACTTCAAAGTTAGAATATTCCTTACCAACAGTTTTTAGATCTATAATTAAGCAATTAAAACGTTGGTGAACTTCAGAGAGAGTTTCATTCTTACCAGAAATGAATCTTTCGTATTGTCTTACCAGGTTGATCTTTCTTGAGTCATGGACTTCAGACGTTCCTTCATACTGAACACATATTGTGTCCCACATGGCTTTTGATGATTTTAGGTTCATGACGGAATGGTAGACTTCGTCAGGAAGGGCCATGGATAGTATGGATCTAGCTTTTGTATCTATAGCCACTTTCTTCTTATCTTCGTCGGTCCATTGATGGATTTCCTTAGGAATCAGCCTTTCTGGAATAGCAGGTCTATTTGCAGTGGCTGGAACTAAATGATCAATTGTTACAGGGATGTGTGGGCCGTTCTCAAGATAGTAAGGTATAGTAGGGTCTACACCTTCTAAGAAGAGTATCATCCTATTTTTCCATAAGTTGAAGTTATCTCTGGAAAATCTAGGGGGTTTTGCAAGAGAACCATTGTCTATATAATGTGTGTTTGTGTTGGAGGCCATTTTTAGATAATAGCAAGGAAGAGAAATATCTTAGATTAGATCTTGTTTATGAGATTAAACAAATCCGCTCTGATAACACTTGTTGGTCCCGAAGGCCTACACAAGTTTGTAGAAGGGGGGGGGGGGGGGGGGGGGGTTGAATACAAACACACAAATTTTACTTTTCTAAATTGTTTATTGATAAATCATTAACAATTTACAGCTTGTTGCGGAGACAAGATTAAGGATAAACCTAAATCTAAACAAGTTGGAACACTAAGGTTTCTCGCACTAAGAGAGATAAGGAAATTACTAATAATAACCTATCTGAGATAAGAGATTTGAACTTGTCCAGAGTTAGCAAGTTACTTCAAAAGAAGTGAGTTCATCTCTTTATATACTGCATGCATTTAATGCAAGTCAGTATATACTTTACACGTGTCATCAGCTGGTTGGTTGCATGTCATTGACCTTGGTTGACAACCTTAGTAGCCGTATGGATGAATAGTGTAGTATCAGAGTGGTTGTACGATTTCAGATTTTCGGAGGTTCTTTTCTAACATTTCGTACGGAGGCGTGCAAGGGTGGTTAAGACAAAAGTACTTTGTACGGAGGACATCATGATCAGCTTGCGTTGATTCAGCGATTATCATTTACTATTCAGCAGATAATAAAGTTCAACGATAGCTGAAGTCTTGTACTTGATACTTCACGTTGAGTGGACAAATCTGAGTCTTCACTGATCCGCATCAGTTCATTAGGAGACTTGTCGCTGGTTCTTGAGCTTGATCTTCGACTTCAGCGTAGAACCTTTGTTGACGTGAAACTTGTCTTCAGGGATCAAGTTACTTTGCGAAAACTTGGTACATGCCAAAATGATATTTTCAAAATATTTGTGTGTTTTACTTGAAAATGTCTATGGTGAGTTATTTGATAGTTTAACTCTTTTGGAAGTGTTATCTTCATAAATGTGTAAAACACCCATATTTGGGGCTTTTGAATATTTGGATGGTTAGAAGCTATAATTGTCTTTAAAAGATTAATTGCTCAAAATGAGGTTTATTTGATGGTTTAATCATGTTAGTGCAAATGATTTTAATAAACCAATTGGGAAAATGCACTTTTAGTGTTATGAGTCATTTTTTGAATGTTAAGGGTGTGAGTCCTTTGTAAAAACCCTTTTGTTTAACCCGTGTTGAGTTTAGGGGTTAATGTTGATTTTGTGGTACTCGTTTATCTAAACAATGTTTAAAACGCGTTTACGCGAAGATGACCGACATTTATGGGTCTAGCGAGCTTGGAGCACTTTGCGCGGTTTTGACTTTGAGATAGTCATGGGACATTTGTACAGTTTAATTGGCTCAATGTGGAGTTTTAATTATGGGTTGCGTTTATTGCACCATTTTGCATATTATTGTATTTGTTGATATTTACATGCTTGGGTGAGTGAGTCATTCCGGTATAGGCATGTTGTTTAGACTGTGTTGCATTGGATCCATAGGCATGTTAGTCAGTCGTTGGTATCGGTCGATTGGGTATCTCGGGGTTGGACCTCGGTACCCATGTTTTATGACCTTGACTTCCAAGTAGGCACTAGGAGGATATAGTCTTGGGCACTTACCTTGGAGGTTTGTGTAACTATCCACGCCATTGAGATTTATACCTTGGAGGTAGTCCTGATGTGCCAGACCTTGAGGCGTTACCAGTTGGGTGGGTAGACGCTAAGGTGTATCCTCAATTACGGTGTAACTTGGGTTTTGAAGAGCAGAGTCGTGGAATAGGCAAGACGTATGTTGTAATTCCTGATTTCGATGGGAGGACAGAGATAGGCATAACATAACTTGTAATCTCTACTCCCGATTGTACGATGAACGTTGTATGGGTGGTATACTTATGTGTTACCTCCACCTTCAACGGATATGGGTCTCCCCCGTTTATGGTATTTGGATTTTATTACATTTTACGTTTGCGTGAGTTTTGCTTCGTATTATGTTTCCAATGAAAAGTTATATTTAAATGGATGGTTTTCATGTTTTATGGGTTAAGTATGTATTGTCAACCATATGTGAAGGTTTTGCCTAAAACTAGATTTATTCACGTATTTGAGTGAGTTGGGATTCGTAACTCATTTTGGAAAACGCGTTACATTTTTGGGAATGGTCCCCATGGATTTTGAGTGCGTTGGAAAATGAGTCATTTATGCCGTTTGGGAAACCTTTTGGAAATGATAGTCTTTGTCGCAAACTTTCATTAAAAGATTTATTTAAATCATGACTATAACTACTACCCTTCGATTTATGATTTTATATAGACATGGTAAAATGTTTGAACTCACTAGGCGTAAGCCTAACCGTTTTTATTTGTCGGCATGTGCAACAGGCTCAGGTTGGGGTAGCTCTAGCTACATTGTGAAGTGACGAGTGCTAGTAAAGTGCACGAGAGGTGACTTGTTTAGAGAAGTCTTCCGCAATAGTTGGGACTAGAAATTTTGTGTGGTGTTAAGTAACACCCGATTAAGTTATTTATTTGTAGGATTTATGAGGTTTTAATTCCGAGGTATTTTGAGGAATGATTTGTAGAAATGAATTTATCTATTTTGGTTAATTTATTGAATTTTAAAGTTAGTTGCTCGTTCCAAATTTGAGGGTGTTACAAGTTGGTATCAGAGCATTAGTTTGAGAGATTTATGTGTTAATTTTGGATACCTAGACTCAAACTAGCGTTTGTTTAAGTAAATAAGAGTGAAACTCACCATTAGGCACTCAAAGATAGGATGCTTCAAAGTTGATGGATGTTGTTAGGAACAAGAATCACGTCGAGAGTAACGAGGATAATCATGTATGGTGCGTTCATAGTGACACCTGGCCAGTGTCATGGTGAACCCACTAGTACAGGTGCATACTTGAATTGCTTTCATGTGATGATCGTTGGCGTAGTAAAGGAAGTTCTAAGCTAGTAGTCGTTGGAATAAATGGACGATTCTGGCATTAGTCACTTGGAGCGACGGTAAGCATGATGTTTCTTTAAGTAGACCGTTTCGGGTCAATATCGATGGTTGGACTAGAACCATAGGCTTGTTGATCCGAATTTGATTTGAGGAAAAATCTTAAGGTCAATTGATGTAATTCCCAACTTGCCTTAAGAGGTTTTGAATATCCGGATGACAATAGTGGACCGGAGGATTATGGAGGAGTATGAGTTGAGATGTTGAATGCCGACCATGTCATGCACAAGGTTTATTTTGAAAATAAATTACATCGACTATTTCTTGTGTTTCGAATCCATAAATGGATTGTGTTACAATTTTGGGAAATATTTGGCACCCACTAAATTTTAAATTATGGTTTCGGACATACATGAACCATCTTATGCCGGGGGTTGCAAACTCCGTCAGAATTTGTTTCATTTTGTTATTGTCCAACGTTTTTTTCGGGTAATGTGATGTCCGTGTTTTATGTTGTCTAAGATGGTAGACAAGTAACTACGACTCATAACTTTAACATCGGATCTCCTCCGCATATTATAAAAGTTTGGACGGAAAGGTAGCTACCGTGGTGTTTATATGAAGCTACTTTTGGGAATTTGTTTAATATGAGTTTGTTAAACGGTATTGTTTATGTGGTATTGTCCTAGAAGGAGATTTTTGGGATTTTGGCGTCTCGTTCAAGATTTTGCTTTTAGCAATTTGACTTTGAGAGCACAATGTTTAGTGCTATTTTGTTGAATTGGAGTCATTGAGTCCGTTGAACTTCATAGAATTTTGGGTACGACGTTTTGTGTCGTGTAAGTACAATTTTACAATATGCATACTTGATTTGCTTATGTGAAAGGTTTATAAGTCATGTTAGGCATTTGGTCCCACTCGGGTTTTGATGAGAAAAGTTAATTTTATGCCATAAGGCGACTAAAAATAAATGAGTTTGGAACTCTAGTGTTGTGTAGTTTTTCTTTCAAGGGTTTGTATTATTAAGTATTTCGTTGCAAATAGTTCAATGTATGGATTGATCTTGTAACACCCCAATTCTAACCCTACTGGGTTAAAAGCATACAGAGCAACTAAGAACATTTCATAAACAAAATAGTCATAGTTATAGACATCCGAAAGTTACGGTACGAATACACATTTATATAAAGTCCCAAAAGTAACTACACAAAAGTGGGTTGTTCGGTAATTTAGTCTCAAAAAATATCCACTCTTGGTATTTCAACCCGGATAGTCCCCCAGTCTGTCTCTAGTACCTGCCACAGAATAACAAATGTGGCTGAGCAAAAACTCAGTGAACAGATCAACAAAGTCAACAATAAACAATATAGGGTAAGTACAAATTATCCCTATAACCATGAAACGATAAATAAGTTCAATCGAATATCACAAAGATATAACAAAGGGGTTCACGTAATCACTCGTTCCGTGTTTGTGTAATTCAAGTTCACGTAAATCACCTGAATACACTAAACTCGTTTTTCCCAAAGAATGTACAGTTCAATGGGCATAAGTGAGAACTAGCAGTGTGGGCACGACACCCACTAGCCCTCGACTAATATTAAAGCAATCCTAGTTCTGTTCTGTTCCTAGGATATCCACGCATACACGAGGACGCCATAGTGATTATAGCTACCATGGAAGCGTCACAAGGTCGGTGCCCCCGACGAAGTGTCTGGGTAAAGGATCACAACAAATGTGATCTAACCGGATCACAATTATATAACAACAATCAATGAACAAGTAAATATGGCTTGACTCTATCTAGTCGTGCCATTCTCAATCGATAATCTTACGGTCATTGGACCGAGTCAACAAGTCATACGTATCACATACCAAATGGAATTCAATAAAGGAATTACAAGATGAAAATCCAAGAATCAACATCATTGAGGACTTTTCGTACCACAAGTGTACTATTCGGTAAACCAAGTTTGATGGAATGACCCTCATCAATAGGTCACTCCCGTTTCAAGTGAATAAGAGATCCGTACCTTTATATAGCGGAGATAATCAAACACAATGCTCGAATGCCAATGTTCCAATCCTTGCTAATCGGAATTTCCTATCACAAGTAATGTACACTTAGAACTATATATAATTAACTATGTTTGATTGACCTATTTATCCTATTTGTACCTTTCTTTTAAGTTACTTAAGCTTTATTTACATCCTAATAAACATACAACTCATTTATAGTGTTGGTTACTGTTAGCTTTAATTAGCCCCTAATTTAATGAATGTTTTATAAAGAAATTATTGTATGGGCTTTATAATAGATTTATGCTATCTTTGTAATTAGCCTTATGGGCTTAAGCCTTTTGTGTAAATGGGCCCTATATAAAGGTGTCCATAGGGTTTTAGGTTATGTGAGAAATCTGGAGAGTTCACTTTTCACACACACAGACTAGTTTCTTATGAGAGTCGATTTCACGTTTAGTGTGGTGTTCTTCCAATTTCCCCCTCCATACCTTGAATCAATGAATATGAGATAAGATTTCTATGAGTATTGTTCTTAATTTCTATCTTATCTCTACTTTCTCTATGGATTTCTTCTATTGTTGCTCCAAAATGGGATCAACAATTGGTATCAGAGCCGATTGAAGAAACTTTTCTTCAAAATCGGTCATCTATGGCAACAATAGAAGATTAGATGATTTATTTGTTGTTTTGGTGCTTATATTGATTCAATCACATGAGCCTAAACACAAATATCATTCTAATGGTTTATTTTCTGTTTTTGTGCTTATTAGAAACCCATTTCTTCATTTAGATGAGATTTGGATGATCTTTCATAGAAAATATCATTGTTTCTTCACAAAATCTGATTCTGCACACCACATGTTTGATGAAATGTCTAAGTGAAGATTTTATTCTATTCGGGTTAAATCTGATCTGATTTATTACATGTGTGTGTTTTGATTATTTCTCATTCATTGGTCTAATATTTGATAGCACTAAGTAGATGGTTGATCTATGATCTCATCCTTGTGTGTGCTTAAGTCCATAGCATTTTTTTGGCATCTTGGTAGTAAGGTTGTTGATCTTTGATCTGACCTTTATTTAAATCCAAGATTGGACTCTCTTTTACTCAGATTTTGTTTGTCTTCCGCTGCTCATAATCATTTAAATGAAAAACAAAATCATTTGGTTATTGAGAAAGTTGTTTGAGAAAGATTTGGTGTTGTGCTACATTTTCAAAGTCTGATTAGAAAAGTTTTTATAACTTCAGAGTGCTTCCAATCAGTTTTCTGACCTGATCAATTAGAGATCTGAGCATTTGCACTCATTGTTCTAAAAGTTATGGAGATCGTCTTATTTTCCACACCAAAGGTTTTGTGAAACATGGAAACCAACATCCCAATGTATCAATTCTTTTTGTTCATTTAAGAAGTTGGTACTCAGTTTTTTTTAATGGACAAGGGTGAGTTGATTTGTGGAAATTATAAGTTTGATTTGGGTTGTCGAACAGGGCTGGATCAACAATTGTGTGCATTTAATTTGGAGTGATAAGGGTGTGGATCTCATGAAATCCAAACTTGGTTGGTTAAGGTTGTGTATCATGTTGATCAGTTCAAAACAGAAAATTGCTGCCAAAAATGTTGCTGTCAAAGCTGAAAAACATGATGTCAAGCTGCAAAACGTTGCTGTTTGCTGAAAATAATTGATGTTTGGAGCTGTCAAAGCTGAAAATGGCTGCTGTTTGCTGAAAATAACTGTTGCGTTTGCTGTCAAAAACAAGCCAGAAAGTTGCTGTCCATTCAAAAGTTTGTTGTCAAATAGTTGTTGTTGCTGTCAAATTGTTGATGTCATGTTCTCGAAGCTGTCAAAAGAGAAAGCAAGCTGTAGGAGGCTGTTTGTGCTGTCAAACAGCTGCTGTCCAAAACTGAAAACAGCTTAATCAAGCTGCTGTAACAGAAAATCGCTGTTGTTTGCTGTCAAAACAGCAAGTTATTTGATGTGGGACTGTCCAGAAAATGTCCAGCTATCCAAACAGAAGCTGCTCAAGCTGAAAGGGCAGAAAGTTTGTCTAGATTTTCCGTATTCCTTGAAGACTCAACGATCAGATGTTTGCAGAAGTTAACCTCAGAATCCTCTCCCATGGTACCGCAGATCAGTAGCCAGTTAAGCGTCGTCGTTGTTGGATTCCAAAAATCAACTCGATGTGCATCAGAAAGTTGTTGATGCCACAGAAGTTGCACATTTTGACAACACAACAGATTATAAAGATTCAAGATTTTGATCAAGGTGAACTTATTTTTGTTCAACAAATGGCAGAAACTAGCTTCTTTTTTACGGTAAAGCTTGAAGGTCCATTCCTCGACCTTGTGAAGAAGCAGAAGTTTGGGAATATGTGCAGAGCTTGATTGAATGAAGTTGTGCCTATTTAGAAGTTGTCCTCGATAAGCCGCTGCTGCTGTTGGGTATTTTTCAAAACAGAAGCATGGAGGATAGAATGCTTGAAAGTCAACTGTAGAGCATGTCCAGAGCTTCTCCACAGAGGCTCCGGTCAGTGATATTTTGTTCAGAAGCTACTGCTGTGTCTTTGATACATAATCACTGAGCCTCTGTGGCTACATTCACAGAGCTTCTGTAAAATGTTTGCGGGAGCAAGTGCTGCTGCTAATGGGCAAAAGAGAAGTTGTGCATAATCTGATCTAGTGCAAGTCTATCCAAAACTCTGTGCTGCTGCTTCCAGAAAATATTTGAAAATGCACAGAAGTTGTACACAGAAGCAGACCATAGAGCCTCTACGGCTTATGCTCAGAACCTCTGAGCTCACACAACCTGTCCAGAGGCCATGCAGAGCCGTTAACCAGCTGTTGTGCTTAATCAGAACATGTTCTCTGCTGTCCATCTGCATACTTGCACAGAAGTTTACGTCCAAAAGCTCTGAAAGAGAAATCCAGAGGTGTATATGCAGAAGTTAACCATAGAGGTTCTGTAATGCATGTGTCGAGCTTCTACAAGGACGTGCAGAGCCTCTGCAAGGTTATCCAAAGGACGTCCAAAAATTGATCAAGGGCTCTATACACGTGTAGAGCTTAATCAAAGAAGCTTCCCGATTGTACTACAGAAGAGTGCAGAAGCTGCACATGCAAAATCCTAATCACAGAGCCTCTGTGAAATAGTGCAGAGCTTCTGCGATCAAAATGTGTTGTCCAGAAAAAGTTTGTTGTTCAGAATGCTCTATCTACAGAAGCTTAAAAAGAGAATTAAGTTGATATGCAGAAGATTAAGCTGCTGTCCAGTGAGCTTAATCATTAAGCTGCTGGTTGAAAAAGCTGTTAAGTCATTGCTGGTCAAGTTGCTTTCCAAATCAATCCTTGATGTCAAAATCCAGAAATAAGATTTGCGCAGAGATATGCGCAGAACCTCTGTGAACGTGCAAAAAGTTCGGAAATGTAGTGTACGTGCAGAAGTTAGATCACAAAGGTGCTCCACAGAGCTCGACTCTCTTCAACAGAGGCAGATCACAGAGCCTCTGTACTGATGTGCAGAACCTTTGTGAGCAATAAGCCAGAAGCCCGAAGCCCAAAATTTTCATATTTTTCTGACAGCTTTGCGCTGTTTCAGAAACATGCGTACAACTTCTTACTCGGTGCTCCGATTCGCATGAGTCCAGTTGCGTTGAATTCCTAAGACACTGGTAAAACCTATTCATGTTTTGAGTTTGGTCTGAATCGGTGTGCTTAATGACCAGAATCTGGGTCAAAATCAATGGACCTCTTGCTGGACCGAAAGCATTGCATTTCACTCGTGCTCTTTCCGCTTTCAAGAACGGCGTTCTCTCGACGGTTCTTCACGGTTTCATGATGCTATTGTGACATATTTATTGTCACTCATTCCTCTGTTATTCATTTTTAAAGCTCGGTACTGAATCCTTAATCAACGGGATCTTTTAGAGTCAAATTTTATGTTTTATGACCGTACTGCGCAGCTGAAGGAAAACTTACACAACTCACTCGTTTTTCATCCAAAATGGATGAATCATAGCTCGTTGGAATTCTAAAAGGCTGGAGTTCATTATACATGTTTTATGTTTTCTTTCAATCAGTCTCCATGATGGTCAAAAACAGTGGTGAAGTCGAGACATGAAAGCTGGACAGAAAGTGTTATTTGTCTCGGTGTTTCAAGAAGACGAGCCTACATTTGAGGGGGAGCTCGTGATGCTTTGAAGACTTGATGAACGGAACACCAAAGGTTCTAAAGAAATCAATGGGGAGACTATAAGATGATGCTTTCTTTATAAAACATTAGGGGAGATTGTTAGCTTTAATTAGCCCCTAATTTAATGAATGTTTTATAAAGAAATTATTGTATGGGCTTTATAATAGATTTATGTTATCGTTGTAATTAGCCTTATGGGCTTAAGCCTTTTGTGTAAATGGGCCCTATATAAAGGTGTCCATAGGCTTTTTAGGTTAAGTGAGAAATCTGGAGAGTTCACTTTTCACACACACAGACTAGTTTCTTATGAGAGTCGATTTCACGTTTAGTGTGGTGTTCTTCCAATTTTCCCCTCCATACCTTGAATCAATGAATATGAGATAAGATTTCTATGAGTATTGTTCTTAATTTCTATCTTATCTCTACTTTCTCTATGGATTTCTTCTATTGTTGCTCAAAAATGGTATCAACAGTTACACGATGGTTGGGTTAATCAAACATATAGACAAAACAGTGCAGTCCCCTGCACATTTCAGCTTCTGTCCATCTTTTTGTTAGCCACTTTACTCATACTTAGGAGCTGAACTGGGTGTTATTGTCTAAATGAAAATCATACATATGCCTCTTAGGAATCCAATTGAACCAGAATCATGTTGTTTGGATCTATGACCGATTTAATACAAATTTTATACCAACAGTGTGCAAATCCCGAGTTTACAGAGACCAGCTACTGTAATTCAGTATTTTGGCATACTTATGCTCCAAATTAGCTTTCGAACTCTTCATAACATAGGTTCTAGACATACTAAGCTTTTTAGCCATATATTACACACCTTAATTGGAGCAATGGTTGATTTTATACACATTTTTAAAGTGATTATAACTTTCTGCTTCAATCCAACAACACCAACTTAACTAGTTTTAGCATATCAACACTACCACTTGATTTGGTAACCATTCTAAACCATGTATTGACAAGATTAGAGTATTTTTGTGTTTGTTTTACTGATTTGAGCATCATACAAACCAAAACCCAATAGAATCTTAGGTTATCAAACATCTTATTCAAAGATCCACTAAGTTCTTACCTTAGGGATGATTACAACCACTTCAATGAGTTCATTCTTTCAATCCTTTCCAAACTCCAGCACCTATTAACCAAAATACATACACACTTAGTATGTATTCCAACAAAACAACCTAGATTTCAAGATAATAAGCTTACCCAATTGTTTACCTTCAATTCTTACCTTCAAATCTTCAATATTTCATCATCTCTTCAAGGTTTTGAGGTTCAATTTGATGGAGAAAGGTTTGGCTAGGGTTTTTGGCTTGAGTCATGAGAATGAAGGAGATGATATCTGATTATGAGTTATTATTTTTCAGATTTTGTTTTTATATTTTTCAATTTTTCACTTTTAGTCTTTCGAGTTTCATAAATTGCATATTTACCATGATTAGTCAACTTCTTCACATTTTGAGATTAATTCTAGTTTCACTTATCCATGTTTAATCTCTCTAATGGTTATTTTTGACAAAGTTAGTTTGGGTTGAAGTCCATATGCGATATGTATAAACATACAAAGTAAGGACTAACTCCAAACACTAACTCTTCATGTAAACTTCGTTACGAAAATCCGGCCCACACTGCTAGTTCTCACTTATGCCCATTGAACCGTACATTCTTTGGGAACAACGAGTTTAGTGTATTCAGGTGATTTATCTGAACTTGAATTACACAAACATGGAACGGGTGATTACGTGAACCCCTTTGTTATATCTTTGTGATATTCGATTGAAGTTCTTTATCATTTCATGGTTATAGGGATAATTTGTACTTACCCTATATTGTTTATTGTTGACTTTGTTGATCTGTTCACTGAGTTTTTGCTCAGCCACATTTTTTATTCTATGGCAGGTACTAGAGACAGACTGGGGGACTATCCGGGTTGAGAGACCAAGAGTGGATATTTTTGGAGACTAAATTACCAAACAACCCACTTTTGTGCGGTTACTTTTGGGACTGTATATAAATGTGTATTCGTACCGTAACTTCCGGATGTCTATAACTATGACTATTTTGTTTATGAAATGTACTTAGCTGCTCTGTATGCTTTTAACCCAATAGGGTTAGAATTTGGGTGTTACATTTATGGTATCAGAGCATAGGTTGCGACTTGTAGAATTAATCTAAGTTTGACTTGTGAGAAATGGGTAGATTTAGGACGGGATAGAAATAGTTTATTATGTCATATTATATTATATGTTATTTAGCTAATTCTCTTAGATGAATACACTAATAAAGATGTTATATGTGGTGTTGTCAAAATGCCACCAAGAATGAATGCTTAGAGGAGGAGAATATAGGAGGTCTAGCGTGATAATAATCGCCCTCCTAATCCGCCGAAATCCAAGGATTTCTAAAGCAGTGCAACAAGCCTTGAGCTCGATGATGCCCAGTCAAATAGCACAAGTCATTGAAGTTGTGTGTCACGCTGGGATTGTAACTCCTAATACTACCGGAAGTACTAGTCTTACATATCAGGTACGACCACTACTATAGTTAGGACTCAACTAACCCTACACTAGTCGTTAGAAAAGTTCCATAAACAAAATCTCCGGTCTTTGTTATCGGCCACGGATCTTGTTGAGGCTTAACACTGGATTAAATATCTAGAAAAGATATTTGAAATATTAGAATGTCCCGATAATATCCAAGTTAGCTTGGCGACATACAAACTAGAGGGTGATGTCAATCAATGGTGGCAATCTTGGTAGCATGATTGAGAAGGTAATACGGTTGTGGAAAATCTTATGTGGAGCCAGTTTAGAGATGCATTTCTTCATCAATATTTTACTGAAGCCGATCAGGAATCATATATTAGTGACCAAGTGGTAGATCGGGATCGAAAGATAAAGGCAAGCAGACCACTATCAACGGATCAAACTACCGATGATCAACTTCCTAGGTTACCGCCAGAACGGGAGGTTGAATTCTCAATTGATCTTATTTCAGGAGCAGCATCAAATACCCTTTACATAGGATCGATGATCTATTCAATCAGTTATAGGTGCCAGTTGTTTCTCAAAGATTGATTTGAGATCGGGTTATTATCAACTCAAAATCAAGGATTCAGATATACCGAAGACTGCATTCAGAACTCG
Source organism: Saussurea involucrata (assembly GCA_033807775.1). Taxonomy (NCBI): domain Eukaryota; kingdom Viridiplantae; phylum Streptophyta; class Magnoliopsida; order Asterales; family Asteraceae; genus Saussurea; species Saussurea involucrata. Next base: position 12,333,979 of record CM066326.1, read on the forward strand.
ATACAGCCACTATGAGTTTATAGTTATGCCATTCGGGTTGACAAACGCTCCAACAATCTTCATAGATATGATGAATAGAGTATCCAAGAATTATTTGGATGACTTCGTAATTGTATTCATTGATGATATTCCTGTTTATTCAAAGTCAAAGTTTGAACATGAAACACATCTCCGATTAGCATTGGATACACTCCGAAAGAAAAAGCTATACGCCAAGCTATCGAAGTGTGAATTATGGTTGGATCGATTGGCATTCTTAGGCCATGTTATTTCAGCTGATGGCATTCAAGTTGATCCAGCTAAGGTTGAAGTCGTTACTACTTAGCCAAAACCAGTAAATGTTGCTGAAGTACATGCATTTCTGGGTTTAGCTGGTTATTATCGACGATTCGTTGGGAACTTTTCTAGGATCGCACTTCTGATGACTCAACTCCTCCGAAAGGGAGTAAAGTTTGTTTGGGGTGTTATAGATTTATACGTGACCTAAGTGATGCATGAAAGAACATCTTGTGACATTTCATAATAATTTGCTTGGTGCGCTTTTGGTCAGTTAAATGTTTTATTATCATTTTATGTAAAAAGTATTAAGTCGACCTAGGGGTATGCATAGCTTGGTAACAATTGTTTCTCGACATTTTGTTAAACGAGTCATGAGCGAAATTATTTGTTAAACTCATTGTACCAATGATGACCATTTGGGCAAAGGGTGTTTTGGTGTTGTGGAAATCATGCATAGTTCGCATTAAATACGTTTTGAAAATACAAATGTGGGAGTCGTTGACATTTGGTCAATTTTGATTTGCCAAACATCTTAGAAAATTGAAAACCTTTTGGCTTTGGGGAAAATGCGTATTTTGAGTATTTTTGACTAATACATTTTAAGCATTTACGTTTTGACGTTTTGTGTTCCAAGTACGAAACTTGCTTCATGATGAAGATTTTAGAAAAATTGCTTGTATAAAACTATGGTGCGTGTAGTTTCTTGTGTTTTGAACATTGACGCGCACCGTTGATAACTCTATTTTTAGAGTTATTATTTCCTTGTATTTTCTATTTTATTCTGTCAAATTTAGCCATTCCGCCTCTCAAAACCCCCCTTCTTGGTATAAATCTCGAAAAGGAGCGAACCTTAGTGTTTAATAAACTATTTGGTAGAATTTGGGCGTTTTTCACATTTTATCCTGCAGTGATCACTGTTGTGCCCACTCCGGTTGCCCACTATTCGAGCTGATTAAGAAAGACAAAAGAAACTACTAGTTGGGACTTAATGTGCCGGAGGAAGAAGGTTCATTAGCAGGGAAATGGCTGGAGGAAGTACAAAATGGCATCTACATTGAAGATTGCAACAAGTACTCCTTTATGTACTTGGAGATTGACTTGGAAAAGGGTCCATTGGGTAATTGGTTTGCACAAGGTGCTGATTTCGGCCACAACACAGCAGTTTTTACCCATTGGAAGACTCATCTCTTTTGTGTAATACCCAACTCTTTCTCCTAGTATATAAAGGAGCACTTGGGTTCATTTATTACAATCATGGAATCTTACAATCATCTTGGGTTAAGTTTAGATAGTTGAATAGCTTTAATTTCTCTCATCTACCACATTAGTTTTAGTTCTTATTTACTGCATTAACTTAGCTTTAATTTCTGTAATTTCCTTTCCTAGTTAATTGTAGTTCGTAAAACACAGTGGACATGGACGAATTCTCGTTCCCCACTGTGAGTACTATTCAATCCACTATCAGTTTTATTATGTGCAAATCTTTATCTTTTGTTTTCTTTACTTCGGAAATGTTAGGCTAAACATCCTTTGGGATGTAGGAAGGAGAAGTACCTGGATTTTATTAAAAATGCTTGAGTAATCTTTATACTTAGAATATTTGTGTTTTGGTCATTCATTCTCGATATTTACCCAAAGATGCGAACAAGCCGATCACTTGCAAGGATCTAAGGTCTAGCTCTTAACTTAGAAATGAGTAGAACACAGTGACACGAGCTTGAATGATGCTAGGGGATTCGAAAGAATTCTTATGACACTTACGAAAGTGAGGTCGGCACAGTGAGCTAATCTCTGCCCACTGGAGAAGTAGGCAAGCTAATTTGTGTATTAAAAACACTTAGAGTATTTGTCTCTACATATTCCATCGAGGCCTGAAAAGGTCCATTTAGAGATTACCATTGACAAAACAACAAGTACTAAGAGTATGTGATTTTTATCTAACGGTGTGAGTATTTTGTAACCGGGCTTTTCTAGCAAAAATGTCCACCACGAATACGAGGATCAGCTCTAAGGATCGAGTATTGGATATAAAATCTAGGGAAAATCCAACCTACATTCCTCCTTTTTAACCTTTAGTAAATCGTTTAAAGTAGCTATTTCACCAAACCAAACCAAAGTATTATTTTCCTCTCTAATTGAAACTTGTAAAAGGAGCTCATAAGAACCGTATTATCTTGATTGTCCAGTCCCTGTGGAAACGAATCTGGTATTATACCAACTATTACTTGTTGTGACGATCATAGTGGACAGTGTACACTTGCACTTCCCGCTTTGAACAGTTTGCAACCCACTGCGATTAAAACACATATTTCGCACGTAACAACCGTCGATGCAATTAAAGATTTGAAGTCGATAGGAATCTTTTTGGGGTGTCTACCTTTTTATTAACACTTCTTCCTCATATGCTTTGGGAAATGCACTGTTGTGTGTAAGTTATGGTTAGAAACGTTTTACTCAAATGTCGTTATAGAACTGTTGGTCCTGAAGGGCTATACAAGTTTGTAGAAGGGGGGGGGGGGGGGGTTGAATACAAACACTAAGATTTTACTTTTCTAAATTGTTTATAGATAAATCATTAACAATTTACAGCTTGTTGCGGAAACAAGATTAAGGATAAACCTAAATCTAAACAAGTTGGAACACTAAGTTTCTTGCACTAAGAAAGAGAAGGAAATTACTAATAATAACCTATCTTAAGATAAGAAGAATGAACTTGTCCAGAGTTAGCAAGTTACTTCAAAATGAAGTGAGTTCTTCTTCTTATATACTGCATGCATTTAATGCATGGCAGTTTACACTTTACATGTGGCAGCAGCTCATTGGTTGTACGTCATTGACCTTTGTTGACAACCTTAGTAGCCGCATGTTTGAACAGTGTAGTATCAGAGTGGTTGTACGATTTCAGACAATAAGGAGGTTCTTTTTCTGACATATCGTACGGAGACGTGCAAGGGTGGTTTAGACAAAAGTACTTTGTACGGAGGACTTCATGATCAGCTTTTCGTTGATTCAGAGATCTATCATTCTATATCAGCAAATGATAGAGTTCAGCGATAGCTAAAATCTGTACTTGATACTTCACGTTGAGTGGACAAATCTGAGTCTTCGCTGATCCGCATCAGTTCATTAGGAGACTTGTCGCTGGTTCTTTGAGCTTGATCCTCGTCTTCAGCGTAGAACCTATGTTGACGTGAAACTTGTCTCCAGGGATCATAAGTAAACAACTAACTTATCAGCGATCACCATAAGGACTGAACAGACTCAGAGTATTATGGTGAACAGTGTTCGCTGAATGTTTAATCTAAAGAGCGAGAGTTCCTATCAGCGGTACTGTAAGATCTTAGTACTTATCAGCGATAGTGAAACTCTGATACATATTGTTTACTTACAATTTTCACTAAGTATATAAGAGAGAGTTATTATCAAATCACTAAGGGTTTGGATCAACAAGAACCGAATAGGAAATTTTGAGAAAGTGATTTAAAGAATTCCATCTTTTGGAATTTAGTCGCGAACCATTTGATGCATGTTAGTTAGTTTCAAGAAATTGCTATTAGAAGTGTTACAAGCTTGCATGCCTACCCCAATTTGATGTTTTATGATGTTTTAATTGATATTTTCAAATGATAGAAACGGATTGGTTTGGTCTTTAAATTTAGGAGTGGCAAAAGTCATTTTGTGTTTTGACTAAGGTGTATTTGTAAACAGTTTCGTTGTTTTGTATAATAAACTGACGCGAGCAAAATTTTTATTGGTGAACCTTGTTCTATGTCATTTTATGGCTAGAAAGAATTTTGGAGTCAAATGTCACTGGACTTCTTTTGAAATTACATGCACGCCTTTTGTTGCACTCTGTTTAAAGTCAGGCAGTTACTTTACATGCACGTCGTGAGCCAATCCATACTAGAACCGTGGAGGTTCATTTTAAAGTAATTGTTTACTACACTTTTGAGTTTTGTGAATAAACTGAACTGCAATGAAACAATTTTCAACATGATTTTCATATGTGGGACGAGCGTGTCCGGTTTTACGTAACTACCGAATTAATGATAGTAGTTTTCTGTGCGTACGATTTGTTTATATGAAAATCTTTGTATTGAAAGTTTTTGTCAAAGTTGTTGTTGATTGGCATTATTTGTTAAATAATTCGCTTGAAAACCTTGAACTCGTTAGGACCTTGGAAAGGGTAAGTGACCCAGTTAAAAGTAAATGCGTGTAGCACTTTGTTGGTGGAAGGTTTGAGCATTCCACGCGTGATAGCGCTGTAGGCCGAATGGTGTTGGGTGCCGGGATGATGCACTTTTGTAACTAAGAGATCTGATTCACGGTATCTTATGTTGAGGTTGGTGGTAACCTTTCGTGTTGGGAATCTTATTTTAGGGTCTTGGTCAACTTTCGTATGTCGGACCCTTTAGACACCATATCGATAACCTTGGTTTTGTAAGAAGGCTCGACGAGTGAAGCTCGTGTGTAGAGTCTGTGGTGATTCAACTTAGTGGTATGACTAGGTGTTGAGTTTTAGGCTTGGGGCCAAGCACCTTTCGTGTAATTGAGGGATTGTAGTCCGATTTTAAATGAATGATGGTAATGACTGTAGTAATCGGTAGATGTTCAATTGTGATAAGAGGATCTAGTGAAATGACTTTCCTTGTGTGGTAAGAGAATCTATCGGTTGGATTGTTAATAATTGGACGTATCTTTGGAGTTATGTAATTGATGGGTCAGTGATGACCGTCGGTGTTGGAATTAATGGAATTTGTTAAGAGTAAGTGCTAGTTCAGTGACATGAACCTCTGGGATTCAGAAGTTTTGGTTGATTTGGTGGTGATTAAACCTTGGACGGAATTGGAAAGGAAAGTTTAAGAACATGTGGATCTGGAGTGATTGGGGAGCTCGAATCTGTCGTTGGATTGTATGGATCACTTAAGGTTGGGAGACAACTTAAGTCTGGTATTCAGAAGTCACTCCAGTAGATTAGGCTTTCAATTGGATGTATGTGTGTTATGATTAAGCAGGGACTCGTTCTGAGTAACATCAAGAAGTTGTTATGTGAAATTATGTGGGGATTAAGATTCAAATCTGGTTGAAATAGAAGGAACTTGGAATGTGTTGGGCGCGGTAACCATAGATCGTGCGAGAACTAGATTTCGAGGACGAAATCGTTTTAAGGTTGGGAGGATTGTAACACCCGTAATTTCGGTAAACAAATACCACCCAAACGTTTTGCATCTTGAAAATGGTGGGATTTATGTTTGGAAGACATTTCGTAAAGTCACTAAGAGTATCGGGAGTTTTGGCGTTGAAAAAGTCGAGTTCTGGGGCTTGGTACACGGGTCGCGACTATGACCAGCGACTATGACCATGTCATTGTCGCGGTGGCATTGTCGCGATGAGGGTCGATCTGAGCAAATCAAACAGAATGTGGTACACGGGTCGCGACTATGACAAGCGACTATGACCATGTCAATGTCGCGGTGTCATAGTCGCGGTCGGGGAGCTGGAATCCGATTAAAACCATTTCTCACCCCAAATCCCTTCTCACTTCTCCTATTTCATCTATTCTTCTCTTAACCCGAAACCCTGAGCTTCTAAAGCCGATTTTGAGCTTTCAAACCCCAAGATTTGATGTTTCAAGTGGTTTCTTCATCTTTTTCCCCAAATCAAACACCCACCCTGGATTGGAAACCTTAACACTTCAAAAGGAAACCTCCACTTCATCTTCTCCACTTATTTCTAGGGTTTTTATCCAACCCTTTCCACCCCATTTGAAGATTAGGAGTTCTGGTGCATCTTGGAGGTTGTAGATATGTTTTAGGTTGGTGGATTCAAGTATGGTTAAGGTAATCTCCTCTCCTCTTTGATTATGAAGTTAAGGTTTTGTTATAATGGGTATTTTGGTATATTATGGATGAATGATGATTTCTTATGGTTAGACTTTGGTATTGATGGGTGGAAATTCATAAATCTAGGTTTTTGGAAGTTTTGGCTTAAGGATGCAAACGTTATCAAAGGAGCTTACGTTGGAGAAATACTAGATTTAGCTTAATCTAGCAATGGTGAGTTCAAGTTACTTTGCGAAAACTTTGTACATGCCAAAATGATATTTTCCAAATATTTTTGTGTTTTACTTGAAAATATCCATGGTGAGTTATTTGATAGTTTAACTCTTTTGGAAGTGTTTATCTTCATAAATGTGTAAAACACCCATATTTGGGGCTTTTGAATATTTGGATGGTTAGAAGCTATACTTGTCTTTAAAAGATTAATTGCTCAAAATGAGGTTTATTGGATGGTTTAATCATGTTAGTGCAAATGATTTTAATAAACCAATTGGGAAAATGCACTTTTAGTGTTATGAGTCATTTTGTGAATGTTAAGGGTGGGAGTCCTTTGTGAAAACCCTTTTGTTTAACCCGTGTTGAGTTTAGGGGTTAATGTTGATTTTGTGGTACTCGTTTATCTAAACAATGTTTAAAACGCGTTTATGCGAAGATGACCGACATTTATCGGTCTAGAGAGCTTGGAGCACTTTGCGCGGTTTTGACTTTGAGATAGTCATGGGACATTTGTACAGTTTAATTGGCTCGATGTGGAGTTTTAATTATGGGTTGCGTTTATTGCACCATTTTGCATATTATTGCATTTGTTGATATTTACATGCTTGGGTGAGTGAGTCATTCCGGTATACGCATGTTATTTAGATTGTGTTGCATTGGATCCATATGCATGGTAGTCAGTCGTTGGTATCGGTCGATTGGGTATCTCGGGGTTGGACCTCGTTACCCATGTTTTATGACCTTGACTTCCAAGTAGGCACTAGGAGGATATAGTTTTGGGCACTTACCTTGGAGGTTTGTGTAACGATCCACGCCTTTGAGATTTATACCTTGGAGGTAGTCCTGATGTGCCGGGCCTTGAGGCGTTACCAGTTGGGTGGGTAGACGCTAAGGTGTATCCTCAATTACGGTGTAACTTGGGTTTCGTAGAGTAGAGTCGTGGAATAGGCAAGCCGTATGTTGTAATTCCCGATTTTGATGGGAGGACAGAGATAGGCATAACGTAACTTGTAATCTCTACTCCCGGTTGTACGATGAACGTTGTATGGGTGGTATACTTATGTGTTACCTCCACCTTCAACGAATATGGGTCTCCCCCGTTTATGGTATTTGGATTTTAATACATTTTACGTTTGCGTGAGTTTTGCTTCGTATTATGTTTCCAATGAAAAGTTATATTTAAATGGATGGTTTCCATGTTTTATGGGTTGAGTATGTATTGTCAACCGTATGTGAAGGTTTTTCCTAAAACTAGATTTATTCATGTATTTGAGTGAGTTGGGATTCGTAACTCATTTTGGAAAACGCTTTACATTTTTGGGAATGGTCCCCATGGATTTTGAGTGCGTTGGAAAATGAGTCATTTATGCCGTTTGGGAAACCTTTTGGAAATGATAGTCTTTGTCGCAAACTTTCATTAAAAGATTTATTTAAATCATGACTATAACTAATACCCTTCGATTTATGATTTTATATAGTCATGGTAAAATGCTTGAATTCATTAGGCATAAGCCTAACCCTTTTTATTTGTCGGCATGTGCAACAGGCTCGGTTGGGGTAGCTCTAGCTACATTGTGAAGTGACGAGTGCTAGTAAAGTGCACGAGAGGTGACTTGTTTAGAGAAGTCTTCCGCAATATTTGGGACTAGCAATTTTGTGTGGTGTTAAGTAACACCCGATTAAGTTATTTATTTGTAGGATTTATGATGTTTTAATTCCGGGGTATTTTGAGGAATGATTTGTAGAAATGAATTTATCTATTTTGGTTAATTTATTGAATTTTAAAGTCAGTTGCTGGTTCCAAATTTGATGGTGTTACAATTTCAGAACGGAGCTCGAAAAAGTGGAAAGCCTAATCAAAAGGAAGGAAAAAGTGGTCAAAGCCAAAACCAGACCGACACCTCCACCGGCACCTGCTTAGCAAACTTACTCGGTGGATGATCTGAAGACCATGCTCCTCACCCAACTGCTCCAACACACCGATACTGACTTCTCGACTGAAGGAGATCTGATCTATTTACTCCGATCACAAGCACCTGCTCAGTCGTCATCCGTAACAACCCGATTGGATCAAGTTGACACGACTCTGAAGGACGTTCAGAACGCCCTTACTACTTTGTCCGTAAGAGTCGCCTCTTTCGAGAATACCTGCAAGAGTCAAGCTGGCGGACTCAAACGACGACACGATGACCAGGGTGATCCTGATCACCGTGAGGGGGAGAACAAACTGTTGATCAAATCCCTCAGTGATTTGATAATGACCCTCTCTTAAACACTTAGTGAAAATTGTAAGTAAACAATATGTATCAGAGTTTCACTATCGCTGATAAGTACTAAGACTTTACAGTACCGCTGATAGGAACTCTCACTCTTTAGATTAGATATTCAGCGAACACTGTTCATCATCATATAGCTCTGAGCCTGTTCAGTCTATGAGATGATCGCTGACAAGTTAGTTGTTTACATATGATCTCTGAAGACAAGTTTCACGCCAACCAAAGTTCTACGCTGAAGTCGAAGATCAAGCTCAAGAACCAGCGACAAGTCTACTCATGAACTGATGCGGATATCAGCGAAGCAAGACCTGTCCATTCAACGTGAAGTATCAAGTAGAAGACTTCAGCAATCGCTGAACTTTATCATTCGCTGATAAAGATCTGACTCAACGAAAGTTGATCATGAAGTCTCCTTGTATGTTACTATTGTCTTACCTCCCTTGCACGTCTCCGTACGAACTGTCAGAACGGACATCCCTTTTTCTGTAATCGTACAAAAACTCTGATTCTACACTGTGCACCATGGGGCTACTAAGGTTGTCTACAAAGGTCAATGACATGCAACCACTCAGCTGCTGCCACGTGTAAAGCCATACTGCCATGCATTAAATGCATGCAGTATATAAGAAGATCCTTACTTCAGTTTTGAAGTGTGCTCGGACCACCTTCTTATTTCTTATTGTTAAGTTATTATTCGCAAATTCTTTAACTCTTACTAGTGCAAGAAACTTAGTGTTCTTAACTTGTTAAGATTAGGTTTATCCTTAATCTTGTTCCGCAACAAGTTGTAAATTGTCTTGATTTATCAATAAACAATTTAGAAATGTAAAAACGTGTGTTTGTATTCAACCCCCCCCCCCCCTTCTACAAACTTGTATAGCCCTTCGGGACCAACAAGTGGTATCAGAGTGGATTTGTTTAATCTCATAAACAAGATCTGATCTATACTAAGATTTCTCTTCCTAGCTATTTCTTAAAATGGCTACCAACACAAACACAAACTATATTGACAACGGTTCTCTTGCAAAACACCCTAGATTCTCCAGAGATAATTTTAATCTATGGAAAAATAGGATGATTCTCTTCTTAGAAGGTGTAGACCCTACTATGCCTTATTATCTTGAAAACGGCCCATATATTCCTATAAGAATTGATGCTGCAGTTCCAGCCGCTGAGAATAGACATGCTATTCCAGAAAGGCTGATTCCTAAGGAAATTCATATGTGGACTGATGAAGATAAGAAGAAAGTGGCTATCGACACCAAAGCCAGATCCATACTCTCCATGGCTCTTCCTGACGAAGTCTACCATTCCGTCATGAACCTGAAAACCTCAAAAGCTATGTGGGACACAATCTGTGTTCAGTATGAAGGTACTTCTGAAGTCCAGGACTCTCGAAAGATCAACCTGGTAAGACAGTATGAAAGCTTCGTTTGTGGTAAGAATGAAACTCTCTCTGAAGTACACCAACGTTTTAACTGTTAATAATAGATCTAAAAACTATTGGTAAGGAATATTCTAACTTTGAAGTGCTGACAAAGTTCTTAGAATGTTTACCTGAAAGCTGGGACAGTAATTCTATGTGTCTCAAGCTGTCAAAGGATCTAAAATCAATGACCCTTTCTACCTTATATGGCACGATGCTGAATCATGAGCAATCGAGTCATCTTAAGAAGAATCTTGTAAAAGATTCAAAATGCACCCCTGTTGCTTTAATCTCAGGGTCACCTTCCACTCAGCGATCGACTATCACTGTCACTGAGTTGGAAACTAACTCTGAAAGATCATCAGACTCTGACCTTTCAGATAATGATGAAACTCTGGCATTCCTGGCTAATAAGTTCAAGAGATTTGCTAGAAAGAGTAATTTCAAGAAGAATAAACCTCTTGCTATTACTGACAAGCCAAGATCCTCAACCCCTATTGATAAGGCTACTGCTACTTGCTATAACTGTGAGAAGATAGGACATTTTACTAGCCAGTGCAGGTCAAAAAAAGTCTCTAGACCCTCAGCTTTTCCCAAGAAAAGCTTTATTCCCAGGAATAGAGATGAAAAATATAAAAACTGTAGTTGAAAAATATTGATGAAGCTGATAGTCTTCGAAAGATCGATCTCTTGACTAGAAGTTTATATGAAGCCATGAATGGCAAAACTGTAGTTTTTGGCGCCGTTGCCGGGGACTGGCGTGATTTTAAATCTCAAGACATTAGTTTTTGTTCGAGCCCGAGTAACTCGTTTTTCTAAGCTTTTCGTGTTGCATGCCAAGGCAACAACACGAACCTTTGTTACCAATCGATCTTGAAATAGAGAAAACTTTTCGATGAAGACGCAGAAACATAAATCGACAACCCCCTGTGATCCCCACTGTGAACATGGCTGCAATACCGCCACCTGTAGTGGAGACCACAATCACGATCGCCGATAGCAAAGATCGAAAAATACGGGACTATGCTACCTCCGGAGTTAGTGATTTAGGCTCCAGGATTCGAAGGCCCATCCTTGAAACAACGTATTTTGAACTCAAACCGGTGATGTTTCAAATGATCGAAGCCATGGGTCAATTTGGAGGATCGCCATCTGAGGATCCGCACTCGCACTTAAAATCTTTTTTAGAAATGACCGATTCCTTTCAGTTGCAAGGTGTTAGTGATGAGGCATTAAGACTAAGGATTTTCCCTTTTTCATTAAGGGACAAGGCGAAGTCTTGGCTGAACGCACATGCACCTCACTCGATAATCACTTGGCAAGATCTTGCGGATAAATTTTTACAAAAATACTTTCCTCCCACAAGGAATGTAAGATTTCGAAATGATATTATTTTGTTTAGACAAGAAGAAGATGAGGCTGTTTCGGATGCATGGGAACGATTTAAAGAATTACTTCGAAAGTGCCCACACCATGGCATCCCGCATTGCATCCAATTGGAGACCTTTTACAATGGTCTTTCCAATGCAGCCAAAATCATCTTAGATGCAACAGCCGGTGGAACATTTACGAGTATGACTTACAACGAAGGATATCAAATCTTAGAAAAAATGTCCAACAACAATACCGAATGGTCAAATCCGAGAGCACCCATGCCAAAGACCAACACCATCGATTCCGAGGCACTTAAAACCATGAATGCGCAATTAGTGGCCTTGACCAAAATCGTTTTAAATCAAAATAGAGGCCAAGTCAATTCTGTAACACATCTCCCTGAAAACTGCTCCCTCTGTGGAGAAGAGCACGTTTTTGATTTTTGTCCGGCAAATCCCGAATCTGTTAATGTCATAGGGACCAACCCACGGAACAATCCTTTTTCGCAAACCTATAATCAAGGTTGGAGGAACCATCTGAATTTCTCTTGGTCTGGAAATCAAGGACTCCAACCCCATGGGGCGAGTCATTGCCAATCAAGACCACACAACCCCCCTGGATTTCAGCAACATCACAGTGGGCAGAACTCACATCACAGTGGGCAGACCCCACCAAACTTTCACCAAGGCCAATCCTCACAACAATACCACTCACGATCTACTCAACCCGCTGAGACCCAACTGTCACTTGAATCAATTCTCAAGGGTTTTATGAATCAAACTCAAGCAGCCATTCGGAATATAGAGACCCAAGTAGGACAGTTAGCCGTTGAAGTTAAGAATAGACCACCAGGAACGTTACCTAGTGATACCGAACACGCTAGGGTAATAGGAAAAGGACCTGAACATATCAAGTCCATAACACTAAGGAGTGGAAAGGATCTGCAAGATATCGTTTTCGAATCTGGTGATTCGCCTCAAATACCCACTGTGGTTCCCACAGTGGGCACTCCTCAGGTCACTGTTGTCCCCACAGTGAGGACCGACATCTCTGACCTTCCCACTTTTGGACCTGTGCCAATACCTACTGTTCCAAAGCCAATACCACAACAAACTCAGATTGACCCACGAAGCATACCTTTTCCTCACCGAATGAAGCTTAAAAATGTCGAGGTTCAGTTTAAAATTTTTTTAGACATTTTTAAACAGCTTCATATTAACATACCCTTGGTAGAAACTCTTGAGCAAATGCCAAGCTATGTTAAGTTTTTAAAAGATATTTTGAACAAAAAGAGGAAGTTGGGTGAATTTGAGACTGTGGCTTTGACCGAAGAATGTAGTGCCCTTCTTACTAGAAAGATTCCACCTAAGTTGAAAGACCCGGGTAGTTTCACCATTCCATGCACAATAGGAGGACAAGAAGTAGGTCAAGCACTTTGTGATTTGGGAGCTTGTATAAATTTGATGCCGCTGTCCATTTTTAAGAAGTTAGGTATTGGAGAGGCTAGACCCACAACCGTGACATTACAACTAGCCGACCGGTCCATTGCCTATCCCAAGGGAAAAATAGAAGACGTTTTGGTCCAAGTGGATAAATTTATCTTCCCCGCCGATTTTCTAGTTCTAGATTATGAGGCCGATAAAGAAATCCCAATCATCTTAGGACGTCCGTTTCTAGCAACCGGGCGAACTTTGATTGATGTGCACAAAGGAGAACTCACGATGAGAGTTAATGACCAAGAAGTGACCTTCAATGCATTTAAGTCTCTTAAGTATATAAATACCGAGGACTGTTTTGCTTTGAGTTTGATTAATGAAATCCATGATTTTGAAACAGTGCCCACAGTGGGCAGTAAGAGTGAGCACTCTGAATCTGAGAGTGATGACACTTTTGAGGATGAGTGTAACGCCATAGTAGCAGCCTTTGAACCTCTGGACTTTAAGGATAGAGATGTTCAACCCCCTTCAATAGAACAACCCCCCGAGTTAGAGCTTAAACCATTGCCTTCCCACTTGAAATATGCTTATCTCGCTAAGGATAATAAGCTTCCCGTTATTATCTCTTCAAAACTTAGCGAGAAACAAGAACAACTTCTGATATATTTATTGATGAAGCATAAGAAGGCAATTGGTTAGACCATAGCGGACATTCGAGGAATTAGCCCCTCTTTATGTCAACATAAGATTAACTTGGAGAGTGACCACCCGGGGAAAGTCCAACCTCAAAGAAGGTTGAACCCCATCATGAAGGAGGTAGTTAAGAAAGAAGTCTTGAAGTGGTTAGATGCCGGTATTATCTATCCCATTGCTAGTAGTAGTTGGGTGAGCCCCGTCAAATGTGTCCCTAAAAAGGGAGGGACGACTATAGTGAAGAACGAAAAGAACGAGCTCATTCCCACTAGGACTGTCACGGGATGGAGGATATACATGGACTATAGACAACTCAAATTGGCCACTAAGAAAGACCACTTTCCCTTACCTTTCATCGATCAAATGCTTGATAGGTTAGCGGGAAAGGAATTTTATTGTTTTCTAGATGGATACTCCGGATACAACCAAATCCACATTGCACCCGAGGACCAAGAAAAGACCACCTTTACTTGTCCCTACGGCACTTTTGCATTCCAGAGAATGCCATTTGGATTGTGTAATGCCCCCGCCACTTTTCAACGTTGTATGATGGACATTTTTACCGACATGATAGAAGATACCATAGAAGTTTTTATGGACGATTTTTCTGTGATAGGGACATCATTTGAAAATTGTTTGGGAAATTTAGAGAAATGCCTAGTGAGATGTGAGACCCACGACCTAGTCTTAAATTAGGAAAATGTCATTTTATGGTCGAAGAGGCTATTGTTTTAGGACACCTTGTCTCAAAAAGAGGGTTGGAAGTTGATAAAGCCAAGCTTGAGGTAGTGGCACAACTTCCCGAACCTACAACGGTGAAAGGTATTCGAAGTTTTTTGGGTCACGCAGGTTTTTATAGGAGGTTCATCAAGGATTTTTCGAAAATTACAAAACCCCTATGTAACCTGTTACAACATGAAAAAGACTTCATTTTTACACAAGAATGCCGAGAAGCTTTTGAAAAAATCAAGGAAGCATTAGTCACAGCACCCATAGTGACCACTCCTGACTGGTCACTCCCATTCGAAGTGATGTGTGATGCCAGCGATTGGGCTGTGGGGGCTGTTCTCGGACAGAAAAAGAACAAAGTTTTTCACCCCATTTATTATGCAAGTAAAACACTGATTGAAGCTCAGATTAATTACACTGTTATTGAAAAAGAATTACTTGCGGTGGTGTTTGCTTTTGATCGTTCCAGGTCATACTTTATAGGGACTAAGGTCATAGTGCACACAGATCATGCAGCGATCAAATATTTGATCAACAAGGCTGATTCCAAGCCACGGTTGATTAGATGGGTTTTATTGCTGCAAGAATTTGACCTTGAGATCGTCGACAGAAAAGGAACAAGCAATCAGGTTGCCGACCATTTGTCCAGGCTCGAGAAGACAGTGGGCACTGTTGATCCCACTCCTGATCCCACTCCGGTAAAAGAAACTTTTCCCGATGAACAATTATTATCTGCTCAACATCGTGAAATAATATTCCTTGGTATGCTGATATTGCAAACTTTTTAGCATGTGGACTTAAGCCCCACGGGATGAGTGGACAACCATTCAAAAAGTTTTTACACGACACACGACAATACGTTTGGGACGATCCTTTCTTGTACAAGATAGGGGCGGACCAAATATTGAGGCGTTGTGTCCATGGGAGTGAGCAACATCAAATACTCCATGGTTGTCACACATCCCACTACGGTGGCCACTTCGGTGGAAACCGTACCGCTGCAAAAATCTTGCAAAGTGGATTCTTTTGGCCGACTGTTTTTAAAGACTCGTATGAATTTGTGAAAAATTGTGAGCAATGTCAACGTACGGGGAATATATCGCAAAGAAATGAAATTCCTCTTAACAACATTTTAGTGGTTGAACTTTTTGATGTTTGGGGAATCGATTTCATGGGACCTTTTCCAAATTCCAACAATAATTTTTATATATTGGTTGCGGTAGACTATGTTTCGAAATGGGTAGAAGCCATTGCATGTCACTCTAATGATGCCAACACCGTGGTGAAATTTTTGCATAAACATATTTTCACTCGATTCGGAACACCACGGGCATTGATTAGTGACGAAGGAACCCATTTTATAAACAAAGTCATGGCCTCGGTTCTTTCTAAATATGACATACATCATAGAGTGGCCACCGCATACCATCCGTAAACCAACGGTTTGGCCGAGCTTTCAAACCGTGAGATCAAAGGAATTTTGGAAAAAGTTGTTAAACCGCACCGAAAAGATTGGTCAACCAAACTTGATGATGCTTTTTGGGCCTATCGAACGGCCTATAAAACTCCTTTGGGAATGTCTCCATTTAAATTAGTTTTTGGCAAGGCTTGCCATTTACCAATTGAAATAGAGCACAAGGCGTTTTGGGCCCTTAAAGAGCTTAACATGAGTGAAGATGTTGCGGGAATCAAAAGGAGTTTACAAATGCATGAGCTAGAGGAGTTGCGATATCACTCCTATGAGAACGCAAAGTTGTATAAAGAGAAGACCAAAATGTGGCACGATCGAATGATCAACCATAGGGAGTTCATGGAAGGACAACAGGTACTATTGTTCAACTCCCGTCTCAAACTCTTTCCAGGTAAACTAAAATCAAGATGGACGGGACCATACACCATTGTCAAGGTGAGTCCTTTCGGAACAGTAGAGTTGAAGTCTCCACAATCGGGTCAGACCGTTAAAGTCAATGGACAAAGGGTAAAGCATTTTCTGCATGAGAGTGTCCACATCCCCGCCCACTCTCCACCTCACTATGGTTAGAGAAAGTCAACGCTGTTTGTAAATATTTTATTTAAGTTAATTGTTTTCTTTTTATTAAATTTGGTACTTTTAATTCTGCATGGTAGTTTATTTCTATGTGTGTAGGAGAATTTTAGCACTTTTTGGAACAAAAAGGTTCGCAGTGGGTAGAGGCTGGTCACTGCGCTCCTCACTCTCGGTCTGACTTATGAAGAGACGGTTTGGGGGGCCCAAGGCTGACACACATCATACTTTTTCTTACACATATGTCATCCTATCCTGCCACTTGTCCTCTCCCCACCTATTCCCAAGAGAAACCATCATTGTCCTTCTCTCTCTCTCTCCTAAAAACCGTTCCCTCTCAAAAGCCAAAAACCCCTCGTTTTCAAAAATAAAACCTCTCTCTCTCTCCATAAACCACTTACACTATCCATCTTCTTCTTTCTTTTTCACGAACCAGAGAAATCCCAAAACCCTAAAATGGCTAGAAGCAAAAGATTAACCTCTCATCCCGAGGCACTCACACGTCCGGCGGTCCGCCACCGAACCGACGAAAACCAACCACCGGAGGCCGTCACCGGCGATCTCAATAAAACCCCACCGATCTCCGGCGAACCTCCGGTCATCTCCAATGTTGCAGACGCAAGTTCATCCAAACCAGAGAGTCCAAAAGCCGAATCTTCATCAAGGGTCTCGGACTCTGTTCAAACCCCTTTTGATGATACAGATTTGCAGGAGGATGAGGAAATGCAGAGGTTACGAGAGGAATACAACCAAAGGGTCGCATAAATCAAGATAAGGAAGGAAGAAGCCGAGAGAAAGTGTCGAGAGGAAGAGGAAAGATTAAAATGAGAAGAGGAGGAGAGATTGAAGAGGGAAGAAACTGAAAGATTGGCTAGAGAAGAAGAGGAGAGAAAACGAGTCGAGGAGGAAGAATGAAAGAAGGCTGAGGAGGCAAGGATTCTCGAGCAAGAAAACAAAAAAGCAAAAGACGAGCGATTGGCACGTGAGGAAGAAGAAAGAAAAAGAGTCGACGAAGAAAGGAAGAAAAAGATTAAGGAGCAGACTCAGACTGTAGAAACTCCCCAAGACAAAAATGCTGATATTGTGGAGGATGTCCGCACCACTGCCCACAGTGAGGAAACCCCGACCAGAACACTCCAGAGGAGCAGGGGAGTGGTTACACGATCTGGTGTAACCAAGAAGGCATCATCCGCAAAGCCTAAAAGAAAAGCATCGAGAAAAGGTAAGGGTATCGAACCCTCTTTAAGTTCTTCTTCTATTGATACTAATGCGGGGAGTGAACAAAACCCATCTGAAAGCCCACATCTGTCCACTATGGGGACTGTTCATACCCCCAGTGGGATACCGAGGCAGTTCACTTCCCCCGCAGCTAGAGCCCACTATGAGTGTATTTACACTCGGAAGTTGAATTTAGAGAGGGGTTTCGACCCCGACTTCGTAGAAGCCAATCCTTTTATCAAAGATAAACTAATAGCGCAAGATTGGGCAACCATTGCCACTGCCAATCGCCGCGCTAATGCATCATTAGTCCGGGAATTTTTTGCTGAGTCCTCCCAAGCCAAAGAACCGTTTGTGAAGGTTAGAGGAAAGGTTGTGGACTATACTCCAGGTCAAATAAATCGAGTGTTAGGTAGAGGAGCCTCGGAACCTTGTGCTTTCGGACAGTTCCTGGCAAAGATGACTCCGGCTGATGAGGAGTTGATTTTAAAAGAAATAGCAATAGAGGGAAGGCCATGTAATCAAGATGGCCAGAGGAGGTGTTTATACGCTGGCTCCCTCACAACTGAGGCTGCTGTGTGGTTCCAATTACTTCGGGCCTCTGTGGCCCCAACATCACACGACACGACTCTCTCCATGCATAAGTGTGCCATGCTTTATTGCGTTCTCACTAGAAAGAAGATCAATCTGGGAATTGTTATGCATGGTGCCATCCATCATGCCCGAACACGAACCAAGGTAATCCTACCCCTTCCTTGCATTATTACACTATTGCTATTAGATGTCGGAGTGCCCACAACTGAAGAGGACCACTGGATCGTTTCCACGAAAAACATCAGTGTTCAGACCTTTAAGAAGATGAGAAGAGAGATAGGATGCCAGTCTAATGAGCCTGCCCAGGTACAGCCCAACGTGCGAATAGCCGACGAGCACATAGTGGGCACTGACTTGCCCACTGTAGAGAAGAAGGGTACCCCACTGCGTCCGAAGACTACAGGAGAAGCAAGCACCAGCACAGTCAACCCAATGACCGCCATTCTGCACGCCATTTCAGCACTCACGCACAAAGTCGACCTCCTCGCAGCTGAGCAGAAGCATGTCAACCCCGCCCTTGAATCAGTCTGGATGTACAACCGCGATCGTGATGAGGTTGTGAACCAAATGTACATGGCTGCCGATCCTCTCCTTGCCGCACAAATCCCAGAATTTCCAGAGGGGATCTGCCCCGCTGTGGCAAGTGAGGATGATTTTGAGGAAGACTTGGCCGACAGTTCACCAAAGGCAACCCAAACGCCGTAATGGTTTGTTTTAAACACTTTGGTTTCATTCCCTATGCTCTCAAAACAATTTTAATTTTTTTGTATGATGCCTATGGCTAGGCTCTTGACACAATTTGCTGCTTTCAATACTTTTGGTTAATGATGCATGGATCCCTACTATGTTTAGCAGGTGCTTTTGGTTACTAACTCACTTCGAATTTGCATGTTTGTTTGATCTCGTTTCCAGTTCTAGGTACAACTTTCGGTTTCCAACATAAAAGGGTCACTTTTGTAAGTACGAGTCTTAAACTTGACGCTATGAAATGATTTAGGCCATCTTTGCATCCAAACACGACCTATTTTTGTAACACCAAAAACCACCTCTTTGAACCCAATATTCAAGTCACAGTGGGGACACTGTGCAGTTTTAAGTTTGAGGTGGGGACTTCCAGAGTGACTTCCAGTCTGCCCACAATGGGGATACTGTGATGTCTAAGTTTGAGGTGGGTAAGCCGTACCCACCTCCCAAAAAAAAAACACAAAAATACAAAAACAGAAGAAAACCGAAGTGTCACTAACAAAATTGATGGTGTGCCTTTTCTGGACCATCAAAGTGACCACTCCCACAGAAAAAGATGGTGTGCCTTTTCTGGACCATCAGAATGCCCACTCTCACAAAAACAGCCATACCCAAATAAAGCCTGAAAGTGTGCGTCCATACCCATGAAAAATCTAAACCACTCACTTCTCAAAATAAAAATCTCAAAGCAAGATCTTCGGTCTATGTTTGGAATTTCGTGCCAAAACCCTTGGGACAAACACTCAAAGCCACAAAACCTTTCGAACCCAAGAAAAGCCCTATTGATCAATTGTGAACAAGGGAAGATTTCGTCAAGAACAAAAGTGAAACTTTAAAGTGTTAGAATCGAAAGAAGTATCCAAGGAGGGAGATCAACGTCCATTCAAGATGAGAAGTCGGTAAGTTCCTAAAAGCTCTAAGTGCATTATTTTTTTTACTTGGGGACAAGTAATGGTTTAAGTTTGAGGTTGTGATAACTCTATTTTTAGAGTTATTATTTCCTTGTATTTCCTATTTTATTCTGTCAAATTTAGCCATTCCGCCTCTCAAAACCCCCATTCTTGGTATAAATCTCGAAAATGAGCAAAAGGAGTGAACCTTAGTGTTTAATAAACTATTTGGTAGAATTTGGGCATTTTTCACATTTTATCCTGCAGTGATCACTGTTGTACCCACTCCGGCTGCTCATTATTCGAGCTGATCAAGAAAGACAAAAGAAACTACTAGTTGGGACATAATTTGCTGGAGGAAGACGGTTCATTAGCAGGGAAATGGCTGGAGGAAGTACAAAATGGCATCTACATTGAAGATTGCAACAAGTACTCCTTTATGTACTTGGAGATTGACTTGGAAAAGGGTCCATTGGGTAATTGGTTTTGACAATGTGCTGATTTCTGCCACAACACAGCAGTTTTTACCCATTGGAAGACTCATCTCTTTTGTGTAATACCCAACTCTTTCTCCTAGTATATAAAGGAGCAATTGGGTTCATTTATTACAATCTTGGAATCTTACAATCATCTTGGGTTAAGTTTAGATAGTTGAATAGCTTTAATTTCTCTCATCTACCACATTAGTTTTAGTCTCTTATTTACTGCATTAACTTAGCTTTAATTTCTATAATTTCCTTTCCTAGTTAATTGTAGTTCGTAAAACACAGTGGACAGGGACGAATTCTCGTTCCCCACTGTGAGTACTATTCAATCCACTATCAGTTTTATTATGTGCAAATCTTTATCTTTTGTTTTCTTTACTTCGGAAATGTTAGGCTAAACATCTTTTGGGATGTAGGAAGGAGAAGTACCTGGATTTTATTAAAAATGCTTGAGTAATCTTTATACTTAGAATATTTGTGTTTTGGTCATTCATTCTCGATATTTACCCAAAGATGCGAACAAGCCGATCACTTGCAAGGATCTAAGGTCTAGTTCTTAACTTAGAAATGAGTAGAACGCAGTGACACGAGCTTGAATGATGCTAGGGGATTCGAAAGAATTCTTATGACACTTACGAAAGTGAGGTCGGCACAGTGAGCTAATCTCTGCCCACTGGAGTAGTAGGCAAGCTAATTTGTGTATTAAAAACACTTAGAGTATTTGTCTCTACATATTCCATCGAGGTATGAAAAGGTCCATTTAGAGATTACCATTGACAAAACAACAAGTACTAAGAGTATGGGATTTTTATCTAACGGTGTGAGTATTTTGTAACCGGGCTTTTCTAGCGAAAATGTCCACCACGAATACGAGGATCACTTCTAAGGATCGAGTATTTGATATAAAATCTAGGGAAAATCCAACCTACATTCCTCCTTTTAACCTTTAGTAAATCGTTTAAAGTAGCTATTTCACAAAACCAAACCAAAGTATTATTTTCCTCTCTAATTGAAACTTGTAAAAGGAGCTCATAAAACAAGTGGACAGTGACACTTGCACTTCCCTCTTTGAACAGTTTGCAACCCACTGCGATTAAAACACATATTTCGCACGTAACAACCGTCGATGCAATTAATGATTTGAAGTCGGTAGGAATCTTTTTGGGGTGTCTACCTTTTTATTAACACTTCTTCCTCATATGGTTAGAAACGTTTTACTCAAATGTCGTTATAGAACTGTTGGTCCCGAAGGGCTATACAAGTTTGTAGAAGGGGGGGGGGGGGGGTTGAATACAAACACTAATATTTTACTTTTCTAAATTGTTTATTGATAAATCATTAACAATTTACAGCTTGTTGCGGAAACAAGATTAAGGATAAACCTAAATCTAAACAAGTTGGAACGCTAAGTTTCTTGCAAAAAGAAAGAGAAGGAAATTACTAATAATAACCTATCTCAAGATAAGAAGAATGAACTTGTCCAGAGTTAGCAAGTTACTTCAAAATGAAGTGAGTTCTTCTTCTTATATACTGCATGCATTTAATGCATGACAGTTTACACTTTACACGTGGCAGCAGCTCATTGGTTGTACATCATTGACCTTTGTTGACAACCTTACTAGCCGCATGTTTGAACAGTGTAGTATCAGAGTGGTTGTACGATTTCAGACAATAAGGAGGTTCTTTTTCTGACATATCATACGGAGACGTGCAATGGTGGTTAAGACAAAAGTACTTTATACGGAGGACTTCATGATCAACTTTTCGTTGATTCAAAGATCTATCATTCTATATCAGCAAATGATAGAGTTCAGCGATAGCTAAAATCTGTACTTGATACTTCACGTTGAGTGGACAAATCTGAGTCTTCGCTGATCCGCATCAGTTCATTAGGAGACTTGTCGCTGGTTCTTTGAGCTTGATCCTCGACTTCAGCGTAGAACCTATGTTGACGTGAAACTTGTCTTCAGGGATCATAAGTAAACAACTAACTTATCAGCGATCACCATAAGGACTGAACAGACTCAGAGTATTATGGTGAACAGTGTTCGCTGAATGTTTAATCTAAAGAGCGAGAGTTCCTATCAGCGGTACTGTAAGATCTTAGTACTTATCATCGATAGTAAAACTCTGATACATATTGTTTACTTACAATTTTCACTAAGTATATAAGAGAGAGTCATTATCAAATCACTAAGGGTTTGGATCAACAAGAACCGAATAGGAAATTTTGAGAAAGTGATTTAAAGAATTCCATCTTTTGGAATTTAGTCGCGAACCATTTGATGCATGTTAGTTAGTTTCAAGAAATTGCTATTAGAAGTGTTACAAGCTTGCATGCCTACCCCAATTTGATGGTTTATGATGTTTTAATTGATGTTTTCAAATGATAGAAACGGATTGGTTTGGTCTTTAAATTTGGGAGTTGCAAAAGTCATTTTGTGTTTTGACTAAGGTGTATTTGTAAACAGTTTCGTTGTTTTGTATAATAAACTGACACAAGCAAAATTTTTATTGGTGAACCTTGTTCTATGTCATTTTATGGCTATAAAGGATTTTGGAGTCAAATGTCACTGGACTTCTTTTGAAATTACATGCACGCCTTTTGTTGCACTCTGTTTAAAGTCAGACAGTTACTTTACATGCACGTCGTGAGCCAATCCATACTAGAACCGTGGCGGTTCATTTTAAAGTAATTGTTTACTACACTTTTGAGTTTTGTGAATAAACTGAACTGCAATAAAACAATTTTCAACATGATTTTCATATGTGGGACGAGCGTGTCCGTTTTTACGTAACTACCGAATTAATGATAGTAGTTTTCTGTGCGTACGATTTGTTGATATGAAAATCTTTGTATTGAAAGTTTTTGTGAAAGTTGTTGTTGATTGGCATTATTTGTTAAATAATTCGCTTGAAAACCTTGAACTCGTTAGGACTTTGGAAAGGGTAAGTGACCCAGTTAAAAGTAAATGCGTGTAGCACTTTGTTGGTGGAAGGTTTGAGCATTCCACGTGTGATAGCGCTGTAGGCCGAATGGTGTTGGGTGCGGGGATGATGCACTTTTGTAACTAAGAGATCTGATTCACGGTATCTTATGTTGAGGTTGGTGGTAACCTTTCGTGTTGGGAATCTTATTTTAGGATCTTGGTCAACTTTCGTATGTCGGACCCTTTAGACACCATATCGATAACCTTGGTTTTGTAAGAAGGCTCGACGAGTGAAGCTCGTGTGTAGAGTCTGTGGTGATTAAACTTAGTGGTATGACTAGGTGTCGACCTTTGGGCTTGAGGCCAAGCACCTTTAGTGTAATCGAGGGATTGTAGTTCGATTTTAAATGAATGATGGTAATGACTGTAGTAATCGGTAGATGTTCAATTGTGATAAGAGGATCTAGTGAAATGACTTTCCTTGTGTGGTAAGAGAATCTATCGGTTGGATTGTTAATAATTGGACGTATCTTTGGAGTTATGTAATTGATGGGTCAGTGATGACCGTCGGTGTTGGAATTAATGGAATTTGTTAAGAGTAAGTGCTAGTTCAGTGACATGAACCTTTGGGATTCAGAAGTTTTGGTTGATTTGGTGGTGATTAAACCTTGGACGGAATTGGAAAGGAAAGTTTAAGAACATGTGGATCTGGAGTGATTGGGGAGCTCGAATCTGTCGTTGGATAGTATGGATCACTTAAGGTTGGGAGACAACTTAAGTCTGGTATTCGGAAGTCACTCCAGTAGATTAGGCTTTCAAATGGATGTATGTGTGTTATGACTAAGCAGGGACTCGTTGTGAGTAACATCAAGAAGTTGTTATGTGAAATTATGTGGGGATTAAGATTCAAATCTGGTTGAAATAGAAGGAACTTGGAATGTGTTGGGCGCGGTAGCCATAGATCGTGCGAGAACTAGATTTCGAGGACGAAATCGTTTTAAGGTTGGGAGGATTGTAACACCCGTAATTTCGGTAAACAAATACCACCTAAACATTTTGCATCTTGAAAATGGTGGGATTTATGTTTGGAAGACATTTCGTAAAGTCACTAATAGTATCGGGAGTTTTGGCGTTAAAAAAGTCGAGTTTTGGGGCTTGGTACACGGGTCGCGACTATGACCAGCGACTATGACCATGTCATTGTCGCGGTGGCATTGTCGCGATGAGGGTCGATCTGAGCAAATCAAACAGAATGTGGTACACGGGTCGCGACTATGACAAGCGACTATGACCATGTCAATGTCACGGTGTCATAGTCGCGGTCGGGGAGCTGGAATCCGATTAAAACCATTTCTCACCCCAAATCCCTTATCACTTCTCCTATTTCATCCATTCTTCTCTTAACCCGAAACCCTGAGCTTCTAAAGCCGAGTTTGAGCTTTCAAACCCCAAGATTTGATGTTTCAAGTGGTTTCTTCATCTTTTTCCCCAAATCAAACACCCACCATGGATTGGAAACCTTAACACATCAAAAGGAAACCTCCACTTCATCTTCTCCACTTATTTCAAGGGTTTTTACCCAACCCTTTCCACCCCATTTGAAGATTAGGAGTTCTGGTGCATCTTGGAGGTTGTAGATACGTTTTGGGTTGGTGGATTCAAGTATGGTTAAGGTAATCTCCTCTCCTCTTTGATAATGAAGTTAAGGTTTTGTTATAATGGGTATTTTGGTATATTATGGATGAATGATGATTTCTTATGGTTAGACTTTGGTATTGATGGGTGGAAATTCATAAATCTAGGTTTTTGGAAGTTTTGACTTAAGGATGCAAACGTTATCAAAGGAGCTTACGTTGGAGAAATACTAGATTTAGCTTAATCTAGCAATGGTGAGTTCAAGTTACTTTGCAAAAACTTTGTACATGCCAAAATGATATTTTCCAAATATTTGTGTGTTTTACTTGAAAATGTCCATGGTGAGTTATTTGATAGTTTAACTCTTTTGGAAGTGTTTATCTTCATAAATGTGTAAAACACCCATATTTGGGGCTTTTGAATATTTAGATGGTTAGAAGCTATAATTGTCTTTAAAAGATTAATTGCTCAAAATGAGGTTTATTGTAT
This sequence comes from Saussurea involucrata, assembly GCA_033807775.1. Classification (NCBI taxonomy): domain Eukaryota; kingdom Viridiplantae; phylum Streptophyta; class Magnoliopsida; order Asterales; family Asteraceae; genus Saussurea; species Saussurea involucrata. The sequence continues at coordinate 12,359,277 of CM066326.1, forward strand.
GGTTTAATCATGTTAGTGCAAATGATTTTAATAAACCAATTGGGAAAATGCACTTTTAGTGTTATGAGTCATTTTGTGAATGTTAAGGGTGGGAGTCCTTTGTGAAAACCCTTTTGTTTAACCCGTGTTGAGTTTAGGGGTTAATGTTGATTTCGTGATACTCGTTTATCTAAACAATGTTTAAAACGCGTTTATGCGAAGATGACCGACATTTATGGGTCTAGCGAGCTTGAAGCACTTTGCGCGGTTTTGACTTTGAGATAGTCATGGGACATTTGTACAGTTTAATTGGCTCGATGTGGAGTTTTAATTATGGGTTGCGTTTATTGCACCATTTTGCATATTATTGCATTTGTTGATATTTACATGCTTGGGTGAGTGAGTCATTCCGGTATAGGCATGTTGTTTAGATTGTGTTGCATTGGATCCATAGGCATGTTAGTCAGTCATTGGTATCGGTCGATTGGGTATCTCGGGGTTGGACCTCGTTACCCATGTTTTATGACCTTGACTTCCAAGTAGGCACTAGGAGGATATAGTCTTAGTCACTTACCTTGGAGGTTTGTGTAACGATCCACGCCTTCGAGATTTATACCTTGGAGGTAGTCCTGATGTGCCGGGCCTTGAGGCGTTACCAGTTGGGTGGGTAGATGCTAAGGTGTATCCTCAATTACGGTGTAACTTGGGTTTCGTAGAGCAGAGTCGTGGAATAGGCAAGACGTATGTTGTAATTCCCGATTTCGATGGGAGGACAAAGATAGGCATAACGTAACTTGTAATCTCTACTCCCGGTTGTACGATGAACGTTGTATGGGTTATATACTTATGTGTTACCTCCACCATCAACGGATATGGGTCTCCCCCGTTTATGGTATTTGGATTTTAATACATTTTACGTTTGCGTGAGTTTTGCTTCGTATTATGTTTCCAATGAAAAGTTATATTTAAATGGATGGTTTCCATGTTTTATGGGTTGAGTATGTATTGTCAACCGTATGTGAAGGTTTTGCCTAAAACTAGATTTATTCACGTATTTGAGTGAGTTGGGATTCGTAACTCATTTTGGAAAACGCTTTACATTTTTGGGAATGGTCCCCATAGATTTTGAGTGCGTTGGAAATGAGTCATTTATGCCGTTTGGGAAACCTTTTGGAAATGATAGTATTTGTCGCAAACTTTCATTAAAAGATTTATTTAAATCATGACTATAACTAATACCCTTCGATTTATGATTTTATATAGTCATGGTAAAATGCTTGAATTCACTAGGCATAAGCCTAACCCTTTTTATTTGTCGGCATGTGGAACAGGCTCAGGTTGGGGTAGCTCTAGCTACATTGTGAAGTGACGAGTGCTAGTAAAGTTCACGAGAGGTGACTTGTTTAGAAGTGTCTTCCGCAATATTTGGGACTAGCAATTTTGTGTGGTGTTAAGTAACACCCGATTAAGTTATTTATTTGTAGGATTTATGATGTTTTAATTTCGGGGTATTTTGAGGAATTATTTGTAGAAATGAATTTATCTATTTTGGTTAATTTATTTTATTTTAAAGTCAGTTGCTCGTTCCAAATTTGATGGTGTTACAATTTCAGAACGGAGCTCGAAAAAGTGGAAAGCCTAATCAAAGGGAAGGAAAAAGTGGTCAAAGCCAAAACCAGACCGACACCTCCACCGGCACCTGCTCAGCAAACTTATTCGGGTGATGATCTGAAGACCATGCTCCTCACCCAACTGCTCCAACACACCGATACTGACTTCTCGACTGAAGGAGATCTGATCTATTTACTTCGATCACAAGCATCTGCTCAGTCGTCATCCGTAACAACCCGATTGGATCAAGTTGACACGACTCTGATGGACGTTCAGAACGCCCTTACTACTTTGTCCGTAAGAGTCGCCTCTTTCGAGAATACCTGCAAGAGTCAAGTTGGCGGACTCAAACGACGACACGATGACCTGGATGATCCTGATCACCGTGAGGGGGAGAACGAACTGTTGATCCAATCCCTCAGTGATTTGATAATGACCCTCTCTTAAACACTTAGTGAAAATTGTAAGTAAACAATATGTATCAGAGTTTCACTATCGCTGATAAGTACTAAGACTTTACAGTACCGCTGATAGGAACTCTCACTCTTTAGATTAGATATTCAGCGAACACTGTTCATCATCATATAGCTCTGAGCCTGTTCAGTCTATGAGATGATCGCTGACAAGTTAGTTGTTTACTTATGATCTCTGAAGAAAAGTTTCACGCCAACCAAAGTTCTACGCTGAAGTCGAAGATCAAGCTCAAGAACCAGCGACAAGTCTACTCATGAACTGATGCGGATATCAGCGAAGCAAGACCTGTCCATTCAACGTGAAGTATCAAGTAGAAGACTTCAGCAATCGCTGAACTTTGTCATTCGCTGATAAAGATCTGACTCAACGAAAGCTGATCATGAAGTCTCCCTGTATGTTACTATTGTCTTACCTCCCTTGCACGTCTCCGTACGAACTGTCAGAACGGACATCCCTTTTGTCTGTAATCGTACAACAACTCTGATTCTACACTGTGCACCATGGGGCTACTAAGGTTGTCTACAAAGGTCAATGACATGCAACCACTCAGCTGCTGCCACGTGTAAAACCATATTGACATGCATTAAATGCATGCAGTATAAAAGAATATCCTTACTTCAGTTTTGAAGTGTGCTCGGACCACCTTCTTATTTCTTATTGTTAAGTTATTATTCGCAATTTCTTTAATTCTTTCTAGTGCAAGAAACTTAGTGTTCTTAACTTGTTAAGATTAGGTTTATCCTTAATCTTGTTCCGCAACAAGTTGTAAATTGTCTTGATTTGTCAATAAACAATTTAGAAATGTAAAAACGTGTGTTTGTATTCAACCCCCCCCCCCCCCCCCCCTTCTACAAACTTGTATAGCCCTTCGGGACCAACAAGTGGTATCAGAGTGGATTTGTTTAATCTCATAAACAAGATCTGATCTATACTAAGATTTATCTTCCTAGCTATTTCTTAAAATGGCTACCAACACAAACTATATTGACAACGGTTCTCTTGCAAAACACCCTAGATTCTCCAGATATAATTTTAATCTATGGAAAAATAGGATGATTCTCTTCTTAGAAGGTGTAGACCCTACTATGCCTTATTATCTTGAAAACGGCCCATATATTCCTGTAAGAATTGATGCTGCAGTTCCAGCCGCTGAGAATAGACATGCTATTCTAGAAAGGCTGATTCCTAAGGAAATTCATATGTGGACTGATGAAGATAAGAAGAAAGTGGCTAACGACACCAAAGCCAGATCCATACTCTCCATGGCTCTTCCTGACGAAGTCTACCATTCCGTCATGAACCTGAAAACCTCAAAAGCTATGTGGGACACAATCTGTGTTCAGTATGAAGGTACTTCTGAAGTTCAGGACTCTCGAAAGATCAACCTGGTAAGACAATATGAAAGCTTCGTTTGTGGTAAGAATGAAACTCTCTCTGAAGTACACCAACGTTTTAACTGCTTAATAATAGATCTAAAAACTATTGGTAAGGAATATTCTAACTTTGAAGTGCTGACAAAGTTCTTAGAATGTTTACCTGAAAGTTGGGACAGTAATTCTATGTGTCTCAAGCTGTCAAAGGATCTAAAATCAATGACCCTTTCTACCTTATATGGCACGATGCTGAATCATGAGCAATCGAGTCATCTTAAGAAGAATCTTGTAAAAGATTCCAAAAGCACCCCTGTTGCTTTAATCTCTGGGTCACCTTCCACTCAGCGATCGACTATCACTGTCACTGAGTTGGAAACTAACTCTGAAAGATCATCAGACTCTGACCTTTCAGATAATGATGAAACTATGGCATTCCTGGCTAATAAGTTCAGGAGATTTGCTAGAAAGAGTAATTTCAAGAAGAATAAACCTCTTGCTATTACTGACAAGCCAAGATCATCAACCCCTGTTGATAAGGATACTGCTACTTGCTATAACTGTGAGAAGATAGGAAATTTTACTAGCCAGTGCAGGTCAAAGAAAGTCTCTAGACCCTCAGCTTTTCCCAAGAAAAGCTTTATTCCCAGGAATAGAGATGAAAAATATAAAAACTGTAGTTGAAAAATATTGATGAAGCTGATAGTCTTCGAAAGATCGATCTCTTGACTAGAAGTTTATATGAAGCCATGAATGGCAAAACTGTAGTTGAAAATCAAAACCTTGATCTCGCTGAACAGCTTAAAAATTGTCACCTTCAAATAGAAAATCTTTCTAAAATTGAAGAAGATTTTAAAGATCAAGTTCACCTAAATCAGCTAGTCAAAATCGAGCGCGAAGAAGCTATCGCTGCATTAAAAGCTGAAAAGCTATTGTTGATGGATGCTATAATTCCTCAACAAAGATCACCGAGATAATTAAGTCTCAGATTCCCCTGAGTGATAAACGTGGTCTTGGTTACAAAGCTGATACTCTAGAACCAACCACTGATCGTTCCATGCTCTTATTTGGAACTTTCGTATCCTCAGTCATTGATACTTCATCCTCTCAGTGTTCCTCTTCTAAACCGGCATTCCTGAGGAAATCCCTACCTTAACTTTTAAAGGTAAAGAAAAAGTTATTTATCCAAAAACTACCTCATTCTTTAAAAACAAAGGTAAAGGAATTGTTTTTAACCAAAATCCTCAGAAGGGTACCTCTGTACCAAAGCTGAACGCTTCTAAAGCTTCAATGACTTATCCCTCTGATTCAAAGAATAAGATCTCTGGATTTATTCAGCGTGGATCTATTCAGCGATCTACTCCTAGAATCAAAGTGGAAATCATTGGTAAGAAATCTGATGAACTAAATGTTCCTCCCATTTCAAAAACCAATAGCTTACTTGGTGCTGGTCCTTCTAATTCAAAATCTAAAGCTCAGCATGCAAATGGTCCTAGAACTACTTTTGGTTATAGGAAATGTTATCATTGTGGACTTACAAATCATATTGCTAGTAAGTGCCCCACAGCCACCCAAGTTGAAAAGATAGCTGTTGGTTCCCGTTTTGCTTATACAAGATTGTCAGATCTATTGTGTAACAAGATGATGAAGAACATTATTGAAAAGGAAATCTAACCTAGAGAGAACACAAAGTGATTAGAGATCTACATCTTGTATTAATGAATTAACTTGTTACAAACTACAAGTAAAGACCTATTTATAGTCTTCATCACTTGCTACAACAATTAAGCATAAGCCCTTTAACACAACTATTGCTTTACAAAACTTTCTATTATAAAGGACAACTTCAGTGTCCTAACAGAAGCGTATTTGAATAACTAACAGATATGTTTGATAGATTTAGAGCATAATATAAATAAACAGTGAACAGGAAATAATATCTCAAAGTTTACTGAATATATATATTAAGAACAGATTCAAGAACAGTGAGTAAGCAAAGCTTTTTAAAACAGATATGACTCTCAAGGTGTTTAAAGCTATGTGTTCTTGTGATGTTTTTCTCTCTTGATGGATAGATAGATAGATTGATATATATAGGAAGAACTCAACATGAGTCTTCCTTATATACTACTCTAAGGGGACCATAAAGCATATGCTACTATTCACAAAGGACGGTATGAATAGTTGGACGGATGGCATGAACAGTTTGGACGTGCTGTATTGCATTTAATGCAGCAGACGTCTATTATGTACTAAGCCCTATTGAATCCAACCAGAGTTTGACACGTTGCAGTTGGACAGGGTATGCTACCATGCAAGTTGATGAACAGGTCCTGTAACAGTAGCATGATATTATAAATATCTTTTAAGTCTTTGTTGAAGACCGCAGAGGCTCTGTGAAGTGTCACAGAGGTTCTGCGGTTTGGTCCTTAGAAGAGCAGTCTTCACCGGATTCCGAGTCTTTGGTCTTCTTTGCGCGTATGACAGAGCTTCTGTAGGGCGCCTCTTTAGCTTCTGTAGCTTCTTGACCTTGATCTCTCGGTATGTTCGGTAGAGCCTCTGTAAGAGGCTTTCTTCACTTAGCCTATTTTTCACTACTTCTAAATACTTCTATGATTAGGAAGATTGAAGCTAACAATCTCCCCCTAAGTAGAGAAAAATAAAAAATTTAACTCTAGTTTAGTTAGGCTATGTTAGATAAGACAGAGGTTAAACAATACCTCGAAAGTTCTTTCATTCAGAAATATGCCAGAGGCATTTTACATTTGAGTACAATGAAAGATAAACTTTTGACTTGGTTTGCAGAGATTTGAGGTTTGAGAATCAGATTTTGGCATCTTTGAAATCGTTGTAGCTTCTGTTGTCTCTTCCGATTCTTCTGATCTCTTTGTAGAAACTGATGCAGAGTTCTCGTAGGCGGATTGTGGCATCAATCTCTCAGATGAAAATATCTGCAGCATCTCTATCCAATTTCTCTGTACCTCTGTATTTTACAAGGTTTGCTCTGAACTTGTTCAGAGTACTAGTTGCGTACTTCTGACAATCCATGCACACAAATAGTTTGATTTCGCCTTGTGGGTTTTGAAATAATAACCCGAATCTTGGTTCTGTAATGATAGAGTTGGGCACGGCGTTGGGTGGGCAGCGATCTTCTGGTGGTCGTAAATTTAGATGTTTGAGACCAAGATCCTTTCCCAGTTGAAAATCTATCATACTGAAGATCAGAAGCTTTTCCCTCATTGCTTTTCTTAATACTTGATAGGCTCTGGTGTTTGCTTCTGTGTTGTAGTTGTCCTTTGTCCATTGCAGAAGGTCAGGTAGATCATAAGGATTGATATTTCTTAGGTCAGCATCAGCGAAGGTGGTTTCTGAATTGTCTTCTCTTCTGACTTTGTAAAGATTGTACCTGACCCTTGGATAGGTTCTGGTAAAGGAGAACTTGCAGAAGATTACCTTTTTGATCTTGTGGATTGAGAAGACATCTGCTTTGGTTCTTGGCTTTGTCCTTGTGAAGATGTTCTCAAATTCTTCTCTGATCCTTGAATCTGTCACATGATCTGTTGGATGATTGGTCTGAAAGGTTTGTTTATAGAGGTATTTGTATACCACTTCTTCCATCTCTTCATGTGTTGGACCAGGTTGTGGTACTTGTCTTCTGAGACTCTCCATCTGTTGAACAACTTCTACAGCTCTGCCAGTAAGTGGAATGTCTGACAGAGGCTTCAATCCATATGCCCAGTCAACTTCTTCAGGCTTTGGAGTTTGGAAGGCATCAAAGGCGCTCTTCATCAATTTCTCTATAGGCTTGGGCAATGATTTCTTTTTCTTGGGCTCTTCTGTCAGTATTGCTTTGCCCTTGTCTTTGGCTTTTGGAGGTGCAGAACCTGTTTCTTCTGTAGGTTTGGAGGTTGGTGCTTCTGTTGGCTTGATGGTTGCCTCTGTAGGTTTTTACACTTGTGTTTTAGAGGACTTTTGTGGCGATGGTTGTGTTGGCTTGAGTTGCTCTGTAACCTCTGTTGGAGGTTCTTTGGTGACTTCTTCTGTGAGCTCTATTTCTGTTGGTGAAGATTGGACATCGAATCTTCTTGCCATTTTGAAAGCTAATGTGAACCTGTGCCTTTCTTCTTCTCTCTGCGACATACGATCAGTCATTGTATTGTGCATATTTCTCAGAATAGAAAAAGCAGAGGTCGCAGAGGTCGTTGCTCTTTTTGGTTTGGTGGCAATCGACTTTCTTCTTGGTATGGTTTGGGGTTTTTCTGTTGATTTTGTTGAAGGACTTTCTTCCAAGTTAATCACCACAGGGGTGGTTGTTGCCTCTGTGGTATGCTGATCAGCTTCTGGAATATTGGTTTCTTCAGGACTTGATTCCACAGAGATGGGTGTTGTCTCTGTGGTCTGTTGATTTTGTTGTTGATCTTGGGTTTGTTCTGGAGGGGCTTGACTAATTGGTTCTGCTGCGATTGGTGGAGCTTGTATTCCTCTGGTCGTAGCTTTCTCCCTTATATTCTCCCCCTCAGGATTATCTGATGGACCAGGATGGTCATCATCAGAATCATCCTGACTTTTATCAGAAGTACCCTCTGCTCTGCTGGAATGTTAGATCTGAAGTTTTGTCAATAAACCAAGTGTTGAAGATTTGATAAGAAGACTCAGATGTTCTGAGTAGACAAGTCAGAGGTCTGACTGTGAAAGCTCAGAAGTATTGATAAGAGAAATCAGAAGTCTGGGAAGAAAAGTCAGATGTCTGAGTTAAGGAGTCAGAAGATCTGAGAAGCGTTATCAGAAGAATGTTCAGAAGTTCTGAACTACCTGTTCAGAACTTATGACGAGATACTTTACTTAGTATTTTATAAACTAATTAGGACACGTGTTATGTTCTTATTAGTCTTTCTTATTTGTACTGTAGCTTTAAGATGTCCGTTGCAGTATAAATAGTAGTTAGCTCTTCGTTGCTAACTGATTGATTTTTCCCGTATAACTTTGTATTCATTCTTTGTAATCTTTGAGATTCTCTCTCTTAGATCTGTAATTCTGTTCATCATTGAATACAATTGGGCTTGATCATACAAATTCTCAATTACTGCTTTCTACATTGATTGTAAGATAAGATCCTGAACTTTCAATTGGTATCAGAGCCAATCAACAAACAAATTCGTTCAAGATTGTTATCGCGAAGATCGATTGATCAATTTCTTGAAGATTTCTTGATTCATTCAAAAATCGATTCCGCTGCTAGGGCTAGTTCTTGAATTCTTGGCAATTCTTGAATTACCTGTTACATTTCGATCAAGAAACTCGAATTTGTCTTTCTGTTGAATTTTCTTACAATCATGTCTTCTAAAGAATATCTAGCCATGGGATCTGAAACCAAACCGCCTGTTCTTATACCAGAAGAGTATCAGCAATGGAAAATCCGTATGATCCAATTCCTAGACAACATTGATGAAAATCTTATGATCTCTATTCGAGAAGGTCCAATTGAAGTGTACATCGATGTTGCTGCAACTCCTGCTATAGAGACAACTCCAGAAATTCCAGCGACCATGGTGAAAAAGAGTTATTCCCAATACACAGCTGAACAGAAGAATAGGCATGCTATTGACAAAAGAGCAATTACTTTGATGACTTTGGCTGTCCCAAATGAGGTTCTTAACAGGATTGACAGTGGATCATCAGCTAAAGAAATGTGGGACGAATTGGAAAGGCAGATGCTAGGAACTGTTAGATCTATTCAGGCAAAGTTAAATCAAAGCATAAATGCTTATGAAAGGTTCAAAGCAAAAGAGTCAGAAAGTTTGACATAGACATACAGTAAATTTTGCACTATTCTAAATGACTTGAGAAGAAATGGCCTGAAGAAAACGAAGTCAGAAATAAATTACAAATTTCTGAACAGTCTAAATTCAGAATGGTCATCATTTGCCATAAGTCTGCAAATGAACAAGGATATGTGTGAAGAAGACTTAAATGATCTGTTATGTGTTCTTAATCAACATGAAGATTCTGTCAAGTTAGTTGTGGAAGAGAAGAAAAATGTTGCTGATCAGTTAGCATTCTTATCAAAGTCCAAAGCAATCAAATCACCCAAAAATACTGCATATCTTTCAGAGATACCTAATCTGAAGAATCTGACAAGGAAGATGGATCAGAAGATGATGAAGATGTCAAGATAATGGCTGAGAAACTAGCTTTGTTGACAAATACTTTCAACAAAAGGTATGGGAAGGGTAGATTTCAAGGAAATTATAAGAGAGTTGGGAGTTCAGATTATAAGAAGAAAGAAGCAGAGAAGAAAATAAGTTTGAAAAGAGAGTAGAGAGAAGTGAAGAAAACAAAGAAGAGAAGGATGAGAGAAAAGAAAAGAATCGGTGTTTCAAATGTGGAAAATCTGGCCACTATGCTAAGGATTGCAGAGTTAAAATTGTGAAAGACTATGAGTACTACACCAAGAAGGCTCAGCTTGCAAAGAAGAGAGATGATAAAATTGCTTTATTGGCTGAACAGGAGAATTGGTTGTACTACACTTCTGATGAAGATGATCATATCAACTTTCCACAGATGCAAAGCTATATGGCAAAAATGAGGAATGAGGATGATTCTGATTATGAAGATGCTGATTCTGAGTCATCTGCTGAGGTACATTCTTCACTTGAATTAGAGTTAATGACACAGATTGGTGAAATGAAAACTGAATTTGCTAATCTAAGAAAACAGATAAAAGGAGAAAGAAATTTGGTTAACAAATTTAGAATTGAAAAAGAAGTAATAAAAGAACAATATGAAGAATCTGAGGCTAAGAAACAGAAAGTTAAAGATGAAAATTCTGAATTGATGAAAAGGCTTTCTGAACTAAAAGTTGAGTTTTCAAAAATAAAGGATGAAAAAGGTGATTTACAAATAAAATTTGATATGTTATTTGAAGAAAGAAAGAATTTATACACCAAAATTAAAGAATTAGAAGATCTGAATTTGAAAAGGGGTCAGACTCAGCAAACACTAAATCTTTTATTAAGCAATGTTAAAGATACAAGATTTTACAACCCAAAGAAGGGATTGGGATTGGAAGAAAATGTCACTTTAAAAAGAGCTCCAATCAACTTGTATGAAAAACTTCAAGTTTCTAAGCCAAAAATCCCAGAAATTGTTGAAGTTTTCATAAGACCTGCTAGTTCTATAACAAGTTCTGACAATTTGCAAAGACCAAACTCTAAAAAGTCAGATGAGAAAATTTCTGAGTCTAAAACAGAAAAGTCAGTTGGGTCAGAAGAAAAGGTTAAGAAAGAAGCTTTTAAACCAACAGATGAGAAGCCAAGATACAATGATACTAAATTCAAGTATGATTCTTTAAATGTCAGCTACAAAAATAAACAACCAAGTTTTTCATATCATGACATTGAAAGCATATTTGACATAAGTAAAAATTCTGAAACAGTCAATCAGAAGTCTGAAACTTCTAGTCAGGATTCTGAACTTTGTAGTCAGAACTCTGAATCTAAAGATCAGACATCTGAGTCTGTAAATCAGAACTCTGACTTAGGTAGTCAGAAGTCTGATTCAACTGGATTTTCTGAAACAAAATTAGATGAATTTTTGCAACTTGAAAAGAGATTTAATCTTGTGAGTCAAGAACTTGAGGACTTAAGGAAAGCTTATGATGAACTTGAAAATGATTTCTGTGAGGTGGATATTAAACTTGAAGAAGCTTTGAAAGAAAAGAATATGTTTATTTAGAAAATAACAGAGCTTGAAAAACTGAAGACTGAGTATGATCTTTTTAAAATTATTACTTCAAGAGAAAATGATAAATTCTTTAATGAATCAAGTACATATGAAAAAGGTGAATCATCTAATTCTTCTAACAAAAAGAACTTGAATTTTTCAGAAAAAGAAGAAAGCAAAAGGAAAGATTGTGAAATCCCAAATCTAGCAAGAAACCAAGAATGATGTAGAGAGAAAATCTAGAGTACACAAGTCATCCATATATTGATCTTCAAAATGTAAATGACAAAATGATCAAGTTATTACCAAGATTACAAAGGAGTCTTCTTTATATAGTAGGGCCATGACATGTCCATGCCTCTACTAAGAAGAACAGTACAAGATATTAATACTGTCTTGATAGCTACAAAAATGCCCTAACAATCTCCCCCTTAGCTATCAAGGCAGAAAGGGTCTTCTTCTACTTCGAAACCCAAGATGCGTTTCAATCCTTCGCATAGCCATTCTGAAACTCAATTTTTCATCTATCTCTTCAATGGATCTTGACAAAACTCTTCTAGGTCTTGAAGACATCCAATTAACTTTTCGTTCAGCATCATGCCTTTTAAGCTTTTCGACTAACTGAAGTCTTACAATTTTAAGCGTACCATCAGAATATTTTTCCAACTCATTAAACCGAATGAATATCTTGTTTGCACCATTACTGAACACAACACCAAACTCTGGTTCTCCAATCACAGCAAATAGAGTCATCTTCATCAATCCAGGCAGACTTTGATTAGGCCTCAACAAATTGACTCTTGGCTGATAACTCTCCACGGCCATTTGTAGATCATGACACTGTGTGAACAAGACGTGTCTTCTCAAAAATCTTTTGATGGCATTCAGTGCAAGAGTTACATTTTCCCTTCTGATCTGAAGATCTCTGAAATGATGATACATGAACTCAAAATCTTCCATGGTTAAATGACAGAAATCAGCTTCAGTGAACCTGTAATCTCTGCAATCCTGTCTCTGAACTAAAAACTCTGGATACCACAATTTGTAATACAATCTAGCTGTTACCTCCTTTATAGACACAATCAACTTCTTGCTCCTCACCTCTCTCCTTTTTTGGCACTTGTCTCTTAGAAAATACATATACTCGAACTTGTATTCGGCTGTCTGATCAGTAATTCCCAACACGGAGTAGGGATTCAGACTTCTGATTCTGTGCACAAACAGTCTTCTTTTAGACTCTTCTAAGAATGGTGTTCTCAAATACAAAGTTCTTTCACGCTGTTCGAGTTCAGTCAATTTTCTGCTTCGTGAGGATGATGGACCAGGTTGATCAGCTGTATTGGAAGGACCAGTTTCGTCATGGATAGGATTAACAGGTGGTATAGGATGTGCAGAAGATGGAGGTTCAGAATCTTCAGGTTTAGGTTCTTTAAAGAATGGATTATAGGAAGGTTGTGATTCAGGTTGAATAGGAATGGATTTAGAAGTGGGAATTGATTCAGATATTGGTGTAGTGGTATGAGTTGAAGTAGATTGGTTAAGGTTAATGTTTATAGGAGTAATAGAAGGTTGATCTGAAATCAAAGTGATTGAGATATGTTCGGGTGAGTGAACAGGGCTAAAGATAATTTCTTCAAGAGTTTGTGGCCCATATATCTCTGACAAAATATCAACCTCTTCTTCAGTAAATCCAACACCTTGATCTTCTGGCTCATAAGTAAGTATCAGAAGTGGTTCGTCTTCTTCCTTAACCTTCCAATACCGATCATAATCTTTTGCACTTTCATCAGCTTCTTCATCATCAGAACTAATTTCAATCAATTCCACAGATTGCACGAATCGATCAACCACTTCTCTTATCTCCTTCTCATTTACCTCAGGCTTTTCAACGGTTGGTTCTATATTCGGATCAACATATAATACGATATGTTTTCCGCTTTGATCACCCATAGCACCTGATTCAAACATCTCAGATATTTCAGCAACAGTCGGATTGTTCTTCTGACCTTGAGAGCTTTCTGACTCAGCTCTTCTCTTCTTACTCATCTCCCCCTCATGATCATGATCATCGGGATCCTGATCATGTCTTCTTTTAGTACCCTGAGCTTGAGTCTTACACGACTGTTCCATTAATGCTTTCAACTCAACAATTGACTGTTTCATATCACTTAAAGATTTCACAACTTCAGACTTGAAAGTGGATAACTCTTTGGATAATGCTTGAAACTGTGTGGGTGTAACTGAAGGTGTAGGTGGAGGTGGATTTGGAGTAGATTGGAAATTCTGAAGTAGAGATAACAAGGTTTTACTTTGCTGATCTTCAGGACTCATAGACATCAGTTTGGCATAGAATAAATCCCTTAATTCATCAACACTTTGATCCACTGGTGGTTGTTGCATAGGAGAAGACTGAGGTACTCGAGGCGGAGCCAAATAGATTTCTGGACGAGGACGTACAGCTGGCTCATAAGTCATCGGTTCTTTTCCCTTCAACTGATTCTTCACACCTTGTAACTCCCGGATGAACATAGTTTCAATATCCTTTAGGGCGCCATCGAAGTTTTCCCTTGTCACAAAGACGGGTAAAGTAACACCGGCACCACTTAGGTTTGCCGTTGACACAACAGTTGTTGCAACTGTGTGACCTACGCTCAGTGTTGGCATAGTGTTAGCACTGGTAGGATTTCCACTCTGTCCTTGTAGTCCTGTAAAAGAATATACTCTGAGTGTTCCGGATGGGTCACGAAGACGCGCATCAGATGTTTCTTGTGAAGAAGAAGCTGAATAGCTGGCAGAGGTGTGCAATTGCGTTACTGGGCGAGTAACGACTTGTTCATCACCTGATCCCAACAAATGAGATCTGGTGGTGGATGTGGCTGCCCTTCTGGAATAGACAGTTTGGATATCTCTCACACTCTCCATATTCTTTTCTTCAGTTTCTCTCACAGACTCACATATATTTTCAACTGATACTCCCTCGGTTCTCCTTATGCCTTCCGTTCCTTCACTAACTTGAGTCGACATTAAAGGCATGTCATCAAATTTTAAGCTTTCCACATTAATATTATCTGACATATTCAATTGTGGAAATTCAAAGATATCATAAATGTTACTAAACCAGTTTTCTTCAGTAGTAGCATCAGCACCAATATTTCCAGCATTCCCTTGATCATCATCATTATCATCGTTGTCATCTTCCTCTCCCCGTTCAGTAGCCCGTGCATCTTGAACACTCACCGACTCCTCTCGCATAGGGGTTGAGTCTGGGGTAGGTCCCTCCGGTTCTGACTGGACCATAGACTCTCTATACTCGATAATGCACTCAGCGTCCTGATCCGCGTATCGAAGAAATCCTTCAGGTAACGGCATCTCATAATCAAATTCAGTTTTACGAAACTGAAGATACTGCATAGCTTTCTCGGGCACAGAAGGATGATTTGCTCGTCTTGGAATTTCTCTGTTAGAACGAAGCATGCTATGAATGATAATCTGAAGAAACCTCATATCTGGAATGTAAGGCTTTCCCTTGTTTTTTCGGCGAAGATCTATCTTCTCATTCAGTTCATGCCAGAAGATAGCTGCATAATCTACATGAAGATCATACACTACTGCATGAAATAACTTCAGAAATCCGACGCTGGCACTGTCTGTTCCGGCATGTTTAGCAGATAAGCATCGATTAATAATGGAGAAGATTGTATAGTATAACGGTGGTAGGTTCGCCTTATGGAATTCCTTCAGCCGAGTTAAGTTTCCAGTGTATCCCATAGCTCGTATTCCTTCAAACGTTTCTTCTTCAGATGGAAAAGGATCAAACTCATTCTTTCCTTCTCGTGAATCAGGTTCAGGTAGCCTCAGAATCATTCTTAGTCTTTGGAAATCAAGCTTTGTGATGAAGTTGTCTATTTGGAATACAAAGATTGGTCTTCCATCTTCCATAGTTGTTGTTATTGTCTTCCATGCTTGCTGTAAATATAGCATAGGCACAACAACAGTATTCGTTAATGCGTATGCTAGCGGATGATTCCTGAGCACTTCCTTTATCACCGGATGAATGTTGATGTGATCAAAATCAATGTGATGATTGTTGGGAATGATTGCAATATAGTTGATCGGATGAATGATAGCATCATCTGGATGAATTCCGGCTTGGGATTGATGTATTGATCGTGCTGACGGTAAAGGTACATCGTGTGTCGGTTCGGGTAGACTCGGAATATGATCATCAAAGCCTTGAATGTGACTTTGTTCTTCTTGATTAACCATCTGATAAAAAAGATATCAGTTCTGACAAGATTACTCTTTGAAAGAAAAAAAAAACTTGAAAAAAAATTTAAAAAAAAATATCCAAGTATAGAATTCGAATCATTCATCTGCATATGAATTCGAATTGAAGAGAATCCGAATTCAGGGAATTCGAATCAAGGAGCATGCGAATTCATCACTTAACTTCTAAGACAAATTGGAACATATGAATTCGAATCTAGAATGGTTCGAAATCATGCAATTCGAATCTAGAATGGTTCGAAATCATGCAATTCGAATCTAGAATGGTTCGAAATCATGCAATTCGAATCCATAAGAGTTCGAAATCAGTGAATTCGAATCCTGAAGGGTTCGAAACCAAGGAATTCGAATCCTTAATGGTTCGAAATCAGGGAATTCGAATCCTTAATGGTTCGAAACCAAGGAATTCGAATCCTTGATGGTTCGAAACCAAGGAATTCGAATCCTTAATGGTTCGAAACCCTAACATGAACCTTTTTAAACACATCAGTTTAAGTCGAATTCGATTCTTTTTTAATGAAACATAAGATTCGAAACCCAAAAAAATTTCTATTCTAAAGGAGGGTTCGAAATCTTAGTTAAACATGAAGAACATGAAGAACACAAGTTGAAAATCGAACTGATTTTTCACATTTTAGCCTAACAGATGAATGAAATTGATGACAAAACTTACATGGAAAGATGGGCATACAAAACCGAATCTAATGATACTAAAATAAAACGAAATGGTTACCTGATGAAGAAGATATGAACAGATGAAGATTGAAATTGAAGATGATGAATAGTGTCTTCTTCAGAGAATTCGAATTGAATGCCAGAAGTGAAAAAGTGGGAAAATGAACATTTGAACTCTATTTATACTTAAAAATTTTTGACACTTGGCACGATTTAGAGTACCCCACTTGGCAAACAGTAGAAAAAGATGATGTTGAATTCATTGAATTCGAATCCTTAAGAGTCCGAATTCATTGAATTCGAATCCTTAAGTATTCGAATTCTTTGAATTCGAATCCTTAAGAGTTCGAATTCTTTGAATTCGAATCCTTAAGTGTTCGAATTCTTTGAATTCGAGTCCTTAAGTGTTCGAATTCTTTGAATTCGAATCCTTAAGTGTTCGAATTCTTTGAATTCGAGTCCTTAAGTGTTCGAATTCTTTGAATTCGAATCCTTAAGTGTTCGAATTCTTTGAATTCGAATCCTTAAGTGTTCGAATTCTTTGAATTCGAATCCTTAAGTGTTCGAATTCTTTGAATTTCAAATCTTTGAGAGATCGAATTCTTCAAATAAATTCATGAAAAATTACAACTTTTTCAGAAAATTTAACACCTATTCCACAAATCTCACATCAGATAAAAACAATTGCTCCCCCTAAACAATTGCACAAGTTGCTGTCTTTTCTTCAGAGGAATCTGCCCAGACAGATGAAAACTTGGTACTCATTGAACATGAGTCCAAACTGTTAGACTTATCACTTTGTGTATTAATCTAACTCCCCCTCAAAACATGAATTCTGGAGTATCTTGTTTTCTTCCTCTGAGAGTATGCATATATTTCAATAACGCTCAGTATTTGACATTGTAGCAAGAATGCATTTTACAAGGAAAGTAACATTCATTGAATTTTATTTTATGACTACTAACATCTGATCATTTGAAAGCTTTACACAAAAAATTCAGCTTAAAGAAATTTAACAGATTTTTCAATCAACTGAAAATCAAATGCATGTGTTTGGATTCAAGAACAAGTCATCATTGTATATCAAGTTGTAAACGTTCAGTGTCAACCCCTTTATTAAATCTATTTGGTGTGCTGGCATGTGAAATATGATTAGCATAAAGCGTATGCATTTCTAAAACATATAAGAATACTCTGCTCTACTCACACTATTTGTACAAAATCAGGATTTTCACAAATTTACGGGTTTATCGCGACTTTGTATTTTCCCAAGTTTCAAGAGATGTGTGCTCATTGGCATCTTTTCGTTTGTGCTCATTTGCATCTTTTGATTTTGTGCACATTGGCATCTTTTGATTTGTGCATATTGGCATCTTTTAATCAAAAAGTTTAGTAAGAATAAGATACATCGTTAAACATGACTTTCTATCTGGTTCTATAGCAGGATTTGGGTTAGCATATCCCAGACCAGTTGGCCTAGGTACTAGGTGTCGAGCACCCCTTAGAACTTAATTTCCCAAACCAGAAAGGCCACATCGATATATCTTAAACCCATTTGTACCAGTAGAACATGGCTTTCTATCTGGTTCTATAGCAGGATTTGGGTCAGCCGATCCCAGACCAGTTGATCTTAGGGACTAGGTGTCGATCACCCCTTAGGACTTACTCTCCCAAACCAGAAAGGCCACAGATACAAACTTTCAAACTAAATGATATTCTATATAAGCTTGGATTTCCATCACAAAATATGAATGATATCTCAATCACTTGGTTCTAAAACATAGTGCTTCTTCCATATTTTCATTACCATCCATCATTCTGACATATAGGCTTTTTTGAGCATTATATTCTATATATATCCAGATTCACATAACTTTGAGCATTCAGCATAATTTCATTCATGTTTTGCTGACCTTTCGATTATTTCAGAGGTGAAAATTGAAGCAGATCCAACTCAGATAATACAAAGTTTCTTGTAAAAGAGTCTTTTAGCACACATTTAATTCATTGAGTGAAGATTGAAAATATCATGTCATTGAATTAAATTTGTAAAGTTTCAAGTTTTCAAAGTAGTAGAAACAAAATATAATCCAATGTTACCTTTCACTACTTGTTCCTTGAATTAAAAAGATATAACAGTTAAGGATATTACCTGAGAAGTGTGAGTTCTAAACTAATTTGTTTAGAAGTCTTAGTCTTTGAAGTATGGGTCCTGAACTGAATTGTTCAGAAGCCATAGTCGTTGAAGCACGGGTTCTAAACTGAGATGTTTAGAAGCCATAGTTCTTTGTCTCCCCCTTAATGGTACAAATATTCCTCAAAAAAATCCACCGCTTCTCTTCTGTTTTCAGTCATGTGTGTAGTATGAATTTACAAGTCAGTACAACACATGATAAACCTGCAAAACAGATTAAGCAGATTTTGGTACCCAATGGCACTTGGGTCCTAGTGTGTTAGGATATGATCATAGATTTAAATAAACAAGAACACGAACTCCCCCTCAATGTCTTAAGGATTCAACATTCCTAGTTTGCTGATTAGAAAATTGAGCCTCTTTTCATCTAAAGGTTTTGTGAAAAAATCAGCAAGTTCTAGTTCTGTTGATACAAAGTGCATTTCTATCGTTCCCTTCTCAACATGGTCTTTGATAAAATGGTACCTGACATCTATGTGTTTCGTTTTGGAATGCTGAACAGGATTTTCAGTTATTGCAATTGCGCTTTTTGAATCACAATAAATGGGGATCTTGTTGAAGATATATCCATAATCCTTTAGCTGAGTTTTCATCCAAATTACTTGTGAACAGCAACTAGCGGCGGCCACATACTCTGCTTCAGCCGTAGATGTTGATACACAAGTTTGCTTCTTTGATGACCAGCTTACAAGTTTATCTCCCAAGAATTGACAAGCACCAGATGTGCTTTTCCTGTCCATCATATTTCCCGCATGATCTGCATCTGTGTAAGCAGTTAGTTCAAACCCAGAATCCTTAGGATACCAAAGACCCAAATTTTTTGTGCCTTTGAGATATCTAAAGATTCGCTTTACAGCCACAATGTGAGATTCCTTCGAGTTTGCTTGGAAACGTGCACAAAAAGATGTTGCAAACAAAATATCCGGTCTACTTGCCGTTAGATACAGTAAAGATCCAATCATGCCTCGGTATAACTTTTGATCAACTGATATACCAGATGAATCAGCGTTCAAAAGCTTACCGGTAGCCATGGGAGTTTTCATGGTGGAAGAGGAATTTAAGTCAAATTTCTTAAGCATATCATTTATATATTTTGATTGATTAATGAAAATGCCTTCTTTTGACTGTGTCACTTGGAGACCAAGAAATTTTTTTAACTCTCCCATCATACTCATTTGAAAGCGGCTTTTCATCACCTCTTCAAAATCTTTACACATATCGGGATTTGTAGATCCAAATATAATGTCGTCAACATATATTTGTACTAACATTAAATCTTTACCTTCTCTTTTGAGAAAAAGAGTTGTATCTATTGTACCTTTGGTGTATCCATTTTTAAGCAGATGAATAGTCAGAGTCTCATACCATGCCCTCGGAGCTTGTTTCAAACCGTAGAGTGCTTTGTCCAAAACATAGACATGGTTGGGATATTTTGGATCTATAAAACCCTCAGGTTGACTTACATAAACCTCTTCATGAAGTATTCCGTTCAGAAACGCAGATTTGACGTCCATTTGAAATACCTTCATGCTTTTATGTGCGGCGTATGCAAGAAAAATTCTGATGGCTTCAATCCTTGCTACTGGTGCATAGGTTTCATCATAATCTATTCCTTCTTGTTGATTATACCCTTTTGCAACCAGTCTTGCTTTGTTTCTGACTATAATTCCTGCTTCGTCTTTCTTGTTCCTAAAGACCCATTTAGTTCCAACAATGGTCTTGTCTTTAGGACGCTTCACCAAATGCCAAACTTCGTTACGCTTAAACTCATTTAACTCCTCTTGCATGGCGTTTATCCAATCTGGATCTTGTAAAGCTTCAGATGCTTTCTTGGGTTCTAACGTGCTTAGAAAGTTGACATACAAACATTCGTTGGTAGTCGCAGATCGTGTTTTCACTCCATCATTGATATCACCAATAATATCTGCTGGGGGGTGTGCTTTTGTCCACTTATGTACACTGGGAAGAGTTGAAATCTCTACACGAGTGTTCGATGAATCATTCTCATCCATAACTGCAAGAATCTCTTCAGTAGATTCAGCTGAAGATACATGTGTTGGTTCTGGTACATTAACTTCTGGTTGTTGTATTTCATGTATAGGAACCTCCGATGATGTGTTTACTGAAACCGGAACTTCAGGCTGAATTTCAGATTCAGAAACTGGAATAGTTGTAGGTTCATTTGGAGTTTCGTTGGTTGTCCCAGAAGTACTAGCACCGACATCGTCAGATGGACCAGAGACATTCACACTCGTCTGTTGTGGAGATGCATTTACATTCACACTCGTCTGTTGTACGATTATTGTAGATCCGATATGCTTTAGAATTCAAGGAATATCCAATAAAAATCCCTTCATCAGCCTTGACTTGGAATTTTGCAAGGTGTTCTCTATCTTTTAGGACAAAACATCTGCATCCAAAAACACGCAAAAATTTGATGTTAGGTTTGCGATTATTGATTATTTCATATGCAGTTTTATTAAGATGTTTAATAATAATTGTCCTGTTTTGAGTGAAGCATGCGGTTGACACTGCTTCAGCCCATAAACTTGGTGGAAGACCCGAATAAGCAAGCATAGTCCGAGCTGCTTCCACAAGCGTCCTATTTTTTCTTTCAACCACTCCATTTTGTTGTGGAGTAATTGGTGCAGAAAAATTATGAGAGATGCCAACGGATTCAATAAACGATTGAAGAGTTGCATTCTTGAATTCAGTTCCATTGTCGCTCCTTATCTTTTGAACTGGACGTTGTAGAAGAATTTGAATCCTTTTTATGAACTTAATTATTTGCTCAGGTGCTTCAGATTTGAGTCGAAGAAAATCCAACCAAGTGTAGCGTGAATACTCATCAATCATAACCAAGATATATTTCTTTCCTCCCATTGATTGAGTTCTCATAGGGCCACAGAGATCCATATGAATTAATTCCAAGACGTTGTTGCAGTTAGACAAAATTTTGGATTTGTGCGTGACGTGTTTCATCTTTCCCATTTCACACGCCGAACAGATAGAAACTTTGTCAAACTTCAGTTCAGGAAGCCCGGAAACTAATCCATCTATTCTGAGCTTGTTGATGCTTCGAAAATTTTGATGTGAGAGTCTCCTATGCCACAACCAACATTCATCTTGAGAGGCTTTTGAAACAAGACAAACTTGATTAGAAGCAACAAGAGTCGAGAAATCCATCATATATAGATCGCCGCATCGTTTTGCTCTGAAAATCTCTGACCAATTCTCATCCACAACATAACAAAACTTTTTGTCAAAAATTACCTTACAATCCTTGTCACAAAACTGACTAATACTGAAAAGGTTATGCCCTAATCCTTCAACATACAAGATCTTTTCTATTTGCATTGAGTCATTCTTCAACGTTCCGTAGCCTCAAACGTGACCTTTAGAATCGTTACCAAAACCTACCGATCCGCCAGGATGTACAGTAAAATCGTGCAATAAGTGCTTGTACCCCGTCATGTGTCTAGAAGCTCCCGAATCAATGACCCACACATGACGATCCTGTAAAAAGATAATTACCTGATCTTAGGTACCCATATTCGTATGGGTCCTTTCTTGTTAGTACGGATCAGTTTGTTTATTACAGTTGATGAACCTTGAATTTTGCCTTTAAAGGTAAGGTTATTTTGTGAATTTGGTTTGTTAAGTTGATCTTTTGGAATCCAAACCATATTCACATCAACTGTTTTTGTTTCTTTCTTCTTATTCTGTTTCTTTGATCTGAAACCGAACATTTTAGCAAATTTGTTCGCTGAAGATTTTAGAGAAAAGGATGAAGTATTAGATTTTTTGTTCTTTGGATCATTTCTATTTAGCTTGAAATAGTTATCCCAACAATGAGCACAATGTATTCTTCTTTTTGCTTGTGACAACAAGATAGAATTTGAAATTGCGGAATTTTTATTTTCACAAACTTTGTAAACATTACATGAATGAATACAATTTTTATTTGAAGAAATACATTTCTCAGTATCAGTATTCCTATTCTCGCTATCTGAAATATTCTCCTTCAGATCCACGCACTTTTCTTCATCCATTTCTGAGAAAGAATGAGAAACATTGTTAGAAGTCTTAGAACTAGAAGCATTATTTGGAAACACATTTGATTTTGTTTCGAATAATTTTTCTTTTTCTTTTCTTTTCAGTTCTTGTTCCTTTTTGACATTAGATATATTTGATGAAAACTTTGTATGATATACTTCACAATATTTCAGTTCAATTTCAAGTTCAGTTCTTTCCTTTTTATGCTTCTCTTTCTCAAGAAAAAGCACTTTTTCAAAATCTAAAATCTGATTTGAAAGTTTTGCACATCTCAAAACAAGTGACTTGTTTTCTTCAAAAAGCTTATCTTTTTCTAAAGATACTTTTACACCAGAATCAATTTTACTTGAAGAAAAAATGTTAGAGCTTTTAGAGTTAGAAGAATCATTCGAACAAGAATTAGATTTGGTTCCGGATGATTCTCCTTTCTCATTACCTTCGAAAGAACATTTTTCTTTTACTTTGACCGAACTTGAAGAATTAGATTGATCTGTTGTTTCACTTTGATTTGAACACTTTTCACAAGTAATTGAATCTTTAGATTTTGATAATTCTAATATTCAGGATTCAAGTCGTCGAATCTCAACTTGAAGTTCAAGATTGACTTTTTGACTATGATCAAAATTTATCCCAATATTATCATGATCATCCTCTAATATTTCAAAATTTAATTGTAATTTAGAAATTTGATTTTCTAAATCAACAATTTTTCGTAAAGCAGAATCCAAATCAGGAAATTCAGAAGAGGTTTCTTGAGCAAACTCCTTTTTGTCAGAATCTGAATTTGTATTTGACTCCATTTCAACATTAGATTCAGATTTAACAGGTTCAGGTTCATTGATATTAGAATCAAATGTTTTAGTCATAGATTCATTTGAGAATAATAAACTAAATTCAGTTAGTTCAACCTTTTTGGTTTTGTAACTGGAATTTAGTTCATCATATTTAAAGTTTGTCGTATTGAATCTAGGCTTTTCTTCCGAACCTTTATCCGTCTTATCCTTATCTTTATTAGAATCCGGAGTTGAACATTCAGATTTAACAAAAAATTTGGATATAAGAGGTAATTCCTTTTTAATGGGTTCCTTTAAATCTTCATCCAATTTTGTAATTGTATAAAAATTTCCAGGCACTTTCTTTGATACCTCTACATCAGATAAACCAAGTCCCATTTTAGGATTAAAAAATCGTTTATCTTTTGGATTATTGGTTAATAATCTTAGAGTTTGCTCAGTCTGACCTCTTTTATAGTTTAACTCTTCAAGTTCTTTGATTTTTGCAAGAGCTTCTATTCTTTCTTCAGTGAGAATCTTAATTTTAAATTGACAGTCTATATTCTCATCACTTATATCAATCATTTTCTTCTTCAATTCAGAAATTTTAGATTCAAGTGTTTTAACTTTTGTTCTAATAACTTCCTTTTCATTTTCTCTATCTTCAGCAAGACATTTGTAAAGAAGTGCCTCATCGTGATATTTCATCATTGAACTTTTCTTATTTTCAAGTTCCTTTTGAACTTTTTCAAATTTCTTATTAAGTTCAATTATCACGAGTTGCATTTCTTCATATCTGTCATCTTCAGTTTCAGACTCATTATCAGAATTATCAGAAGAATGAAGAGATGATACCTCGGATTCCTGGTCATCTTCATCTAGTTTAGCCATTAAGCTATGCTTTACTTGAGTAAAATGAGCTTCTTCATCATCAGAGGAATCCATAAGCCAAATTTCTTCCTCAGCATTGACTGGCTTTCCACTTTCTTTTGCTTTTGCCAGATGTGCCTTTCGCTGATAATAGTCAGAATCCTTCACCTTCTTTAGCTTACAGTCTCTAGCATAATGACCTGGCTTTCCACAGTTAAAACAGTTTCGGTCATCTCTATCATTCGTTTCCTCTCTTTCCTTTTTCTCAACTCTCTCCTCTTTCTCCTCTTTCTTTTCCTCCTTGTTCTCATATTTCTTCTCAAATCTTTTATACTTGTTAGCTTTGTTGTATTCAGGTTTGGTTTTTGAATAAAACTTCTTTTTGCCAAACTTGTTTTGAAATCTGTTTGTTAATAAAGCCAACTTCTCAGCTATATCAGTCATTTCATCTCTAGAACTGCCACTATCATCATCATCAGAACTTATCTTCTTCTTGCTCATCCCAGAAATCAAAGCTTTTGTTTTCATAGCTTCACTCTTCTTATGTTTACTCAGAAGGGCTAAAGATTCTTCGACCTTTTTATCCTTTTCCTTAACAGCTTTTACTTTTTCTTCGTGTTGACCTAGAATACTGAAAATGTCGGTCAACTTTTCATCATCCATATCCCTTGACATTTGGAGCTGAATGGGGTAGGAATCCCATTCTGGTAGAAGATTCTTGACAAATTTGTAATTTATTTCTGATTCTGATTTGTCGACTCCATTTCTTCTCAAATCATTAAGAATGATATTGTATCTATTGTAGGTCTCTTTCAAAGGTTCGCCTTCTCTTGCTTTAAACCCTTCATAAGCATTGATGCTTTGATTCCTTTTGGTCTTCTTAGACTTTGATGATCCCTCAAACTGCCTTTCTAACTCATCCCATATCTCTTTCGCTGAGTCACGACTATCTACTCGATTGTAGATATCATTTGGAATTGCCATAGTCAAATAAGTCAAAGCCAGTTCATCAATTGCAATCCTATCTTTGTCATATTGATTAAAAAATCTGGGTTCTTTATCAATCCTTCTAGGAGCAATATACTGACTTGTAGCAGTTTCAGCTTGACCACCAATATCCATTTTTGGTGTGTGAGGACCTTCTTTGATTGAAACCATTAAATCTCTGTTCTGATGATTTAGAAACTGAGTCATTCTCTTCTTCCATTGGGCATATTCTTCCACTAGAAGAACTGGAGGCTTATTCTTTGATCCCATACTCATTAAATCTCTCGACATCTTTTCAAATAGCTAGGATAATTGATCGTTCAGAAGATCAAGCAGTAAGTGTAACAGAGATTACACTTAGAATCAACTGTTCAAGAATGAAATCAGCACTTGGGTCCGAAACCAACACTTAGACAAATTCTGAGTGGTGCGAAACCTTCAGATTTCGGATGCTTTAGAATTCGAAACCTTCAGATTTCGGATGTAGTACGGTGCGAATTCCCTGAATTCGAATGCAACTGAGTACGAATTCCTTGAATTCGAATGCAACTGAATGCGAAATCCTTGAATTCGAATTTAGCTTGATGCGAAATCAATACTTAGCCAAAATCAAAACCAATTATACTCTTCAACTCAGAATTCGGATGTAGATGAGTGCGGAATCACGGAATTCGAACTTAACAGATACGAATTCAACACTTGTACACCAATTCGAAATCACCGGAATTCGGACTTAACTATGTTCGAAACCTCAAGAATTCGAACTTAACAGGGTGCGACACCACGGATTTCGGGCTTAACTGGATCCGAAACCAATACTTGAGCACTTCGAAAATCTTGAATGATCCGAATTCACTATGAATAATCCGAATTCACTTTGAATAATCCGAATTCTGCACTTCGACCATCAAAATCACTAAATCAGCCATATCTTCCTCAATTCTTGATCAATTAACAAGAACTTTGTACTGGTTTGCTCGAAATCAAAATCCACACACTTTCTTAGTTAATCACAAGATCTAATTCGATCAATTTAATCGAATTAAAGTCCAAAACAGTGAATTAGGGTTTTCGAACGAAAATTCAAAGAAATGAACAAATCTAATGATTCTGTTTAGAAAATGATAATGATCCAAGAATTAATGTTGTTCAGATATCAATTCCGAGTTCAGTGATGCCAAGAATTGATCCAAGAAATTAGAATCTAGAAAAAATCTATGTCTGAATGAAAAGTGATCAGATGAACAGTGATGAACACCAGATCCGAATTCTTCATGTTTAGTATAAAAATTCTTCAATTTGGTCTTCGATCTGCTTGAATCTCCTGTTTAGCTCTGATACCAAATGTGAAATCCCAAATCTAGCAAGAAACCAAGAATGATGTAGAGAGAAAATCTAGAGTACACAAGTCATCCATATATTGATATTCAAAATGTAAATGACAAAATGATCAAGTTATTACCAAGATTACAAAGGAGTCTTCTTTATATAGTAGGGCCATGACATGTCCATGCCTCTACTAAGAAGAACAGTACAAGATATTAATACTGTCTTGATAGCTACAAAAATGCCCTAACAAAGATGATCTTGCAAAGTTGAATGATCTGAAAAGGGATCTTGAGAAGCTTAGAATGAAATCTACTTCTGAACTCAAAGCTAGAAATTCTTGTAATAAGGGCAATTGTACTCTGGACAGTATTAATAAAAATGAAATGACCTATGTTTCAGATTTATTGTCACTTGCAAAGAAAAATCTTGTTTGTGTTAGATGTAAAAATGATTCATTCCAATATTCTCATAAATGTCAAGTCAAAATAACTTCTGTTTCATACATAAGAAAAGATATTCAGAAAGTTTCTGTTCCTCAAAATACAGAAAAGAAGAAAATTTCTGTTCCTCAGACTCAGAAGAAAGAAAAGATAAAAGAAAAGAAAGTTGAAAATACAGCAAAACCAAAAGTTACAACTCTCAAAAAGAATTTGAACAAGCTTGTAAGCAGAAAATGTTCTGACTTCATAAAAGTTCAAGGAAAATGGTGTTTGAAGAAAGATTTTGAGTGGAGAGTAAAAGGTACTAATGTTAAATCCAATGACAAAGCTAACAAAGATGGACCCATTCCAAAATGGGTACCTAAACCTAACTGATCCTTTTGCAGGGATGTCATGTGTGGTTTTTAGATTCAGGAGCTTCAAGACACATGACAGCTCAGAAGTCTTTTCTATCAAACTTCACAGAAAAGGCTGGAGGAGCAGTAAACTTTGGAAATAACAGCAAAGGATAAGTCAAAGGTTATGGGGATTTAACTAAAGGGGATCTGACTATCCAAAAGGTTTTTTATGTTGAAGGATTACAGCATAATCTTTTCAGCATAAGTCAGTTTTTAGACAGTCTTTGTCAAATTAAGTTTCAAATAACAGGTTGCATGATTTTAACTGAAAATGATGTTAAAGTCTTCTGGGCCAAAAGACATATGGACTTATTTGTAGTTAATTTTTCAAAATTGAAAACATTAAATACAGTTTGTCTTTTATCAAAATCAACTGCAAATGAATGCTGGCTTTGGCACAGAAGATGTTCTCATCTGAATTTCAAAGATCTTAATAATCTCGTTGCAAAACATCTGGTTAAAGGCTTACCAAAGCTTAAATTTGAAAAAGAATCATTATGCTCAGCTTGTGAAATGGGCAAGATGAAAAAGAGTTCTCACAAATTAAAAATGGACTCATCTTGCAAAGCACCATTAGAAATGATTCATACTGATCTTTGTGGTCCAATTTCAGTTCAATCTATGGGAGGAAAGAAATATATGCTTGTGATTGTTGATGAATTCTCCAGATACACATGGGTTGAGTTCCTAAGAGCTAAGTCAGAAGCTGCTACTACATTGATAAATTTTATCAAAAGGATTCAAGTTCTCTTACAACTTCCAGTTCAGAAAATCAGAAGTGATAATGGAACAGAGTTCAGAAATGAGACTCTTCAGAATTTTTTAGAAAGTTCTGGGATTTCTCACAATTTTTCTGCTGTCAGAACTCCTCAACAAAATGGTGTTGTTGAAAGGAAGAATAGAACTCTAGTTGAAGCTGCGAGAACAATGCTGGCTTATGCAAATCTTCCTACTTTCCTATGGGCTGAAGCAATTGCAACTGCTTGTTTTACACAGAATAGAACTTTAATCAATAAGAGATTAAATAAGACTGCTTATGAACTGATAAATAAAAGAAAACCATTAATCAAATTCTTTCATGTTTTTGGTTGCAGGTGCTATGTTCTTAGAGACAGAGAAAATCTTGCCAAATTCGATAAAAAGGCAGATGAAGGATACTTTGTGGGTTATTCTTTAACTTCCAAAGCATTC
Organism: Saussurea involucrata; assembly: GCA_033807775.1. Taxonomy (NCBI): domain Eukaryota; kingdom Viridiplantae; phylum Streptophyta; class Magnoliopsida; order Asterales; family Asteraceae; genus Saussurea; species Saussurea involucrata. Next base: position 12,387,633 of record CM066326.1, read on the forward strand.
AGAATCTACAATAGAAGAACCAGGAGGATGATGGAGAGCATAAATGTAACTTTTGATGAAGCCAGAATGCGGACTTCTGAACAAGACAGTTCAGAACTCATGCTGAACAAGACAAAAATGACTTCTGATACAAATTCTAATCCTATTTGTTCAGAACTCAATTTACTGTTTAAGGATGCTTTTAGTGAACTAATTTCTGATTCTTATGCAGAATATGAAAACCCAAAGATGGTCAAAGAGATGAAAAATAAGACTCCAGAAATAGTTCAATCAACTGTAATTTCTGACAAAGGTCCATCAGAGGAATGTCCAAATCTAATAAATACAAGTGGTGAAAATTCTGAACCTTGTAATCAGAATTCTGATTCTTGTACTCAGAACTCTGAACAAGTCACTCAGAATTCTGACTTCATTAATCAGAACCCAAACTTGGATATAACTCCTATTCATACATCAGAACAAGGGGACAATTCAGAATTACAAGCAATCATTGATGAGAATGATGCAAACAACAATTATTCAGAGATTGATGTACTCCCTAGTGCAAATAAATGGACTAAAAATCATCCTATTCATCAAGTAATAGGTGATCCTTCAGCAGGAGTAAAAACCAGATCAGCTACAGCAAATGAAGCAATGTTTGCTGGTTTCTTGAGTGTGATTGAACCAAAGAAAGCTAATGAAGCTCTAGAGGATCCAGACTGGATTTCAGCAATGCAAGAGGAATTGCTTCAATTTGAAAGAAATAAAGTTTGGAGACTCATTCCAAAGCCTGAAGGTAAATCTATTATTGGAACTAAATGGGTGTTCAGAAACAAAAAGGATGAATCAGGTGTTGTCATCAGAAACAAGGCAAGATTGGTTGCTAAGGGATACTGTCAACAAGAGGGAATTGATTATGATGAGACATTAGCACCAGTGGCAAGAATAGAGGCAATCAGAATATTTTTGGCCTATGCTGCACATAAAAACTTCAAGGTGTATCAAATGGATGTCAAATCAGCCTTTCTAAATGCCAAACTTAATGAAGAGGTGTATGTCCATCAACCTGAAGGTTTTGTTGATCCAGAATTCCCTGATCATGTTTATATTTTAGACAAAGCTTTATATGGTCTAAAACAAGCACCACGAGCCTGGTATGACACTCTTACTAAACACTTGTTAGGTTCAGGATTCAAGAAAGGTAAGATTGACACAACTTTGTTTTTAAAGAAACAGGGTGATGATTTGATTCTGATTCAGATTTATGTTGATGACATAATATTTGGTTCTACCAGTCCAGAATTATGTGATAATTTTTCAAAAATCATGTCATCTGAATTTGAAATGAGCATGATGGGTGAGTTGAATTTTTTCCTTGGTCTTCAAGTCAAACAATTACCAAAAGGTATTTTTATAAATCAAGGAAAATATGTCAGAGATATTCTGAAAAAGTTCAAAATGTCTGATTGTGCTTCTATGAGAACACCTATGGCAACTAACATAAAGTTAGATGCTGATCTCAAAGGTGTTTCAGCAGATATCAAACTCTATAGAGGCATGATTGGGTCATTACTTTATTTGACTGCAAGTAGACCAGATATCATGTTTTCTACCTGTTTCTGTGCTAGATTTCAATCTAACCCGAAAGAATCACATATGTTGGCTGTCAAAAGGATTTTAAGATATCTCAAAGGAACACCTGATCTAGGTTTATGGTATCCAAAAGAAACTGACTTCAAATTGACTGCTTTCACTGATGCTGATCATGCAGGAAGTAGGTTGGACAGAAAGAGTACATCTGGTGCTTGTCACTTTTTGGGAGATAAAATAGTGAGTTGGGCATCAAAGAAGCAGAATTGTGTGTCCACTTCAACTGCTGAAGCAGAGTATGTTGCTGCTGCTGCTTCATGCTCTCAAACATTGTGGATGAGAACACAACTCATGGACTATGGATATCAGCTTAACAAGATTCCCATCTATTGTGACTCAGAAAGTGCAATTGCCATTACTCAGAACCCTGTTCAACATTCGAATACTAAACATATAGATGTGAGGTATCATTTTATAAAGGACTATGTGGAAAAAGGAACTATAGAGATGCACTTTGTGCATACAAAGTATCAATTGGCTGACTTGTTCACAAATCCTCTTGATCACAAAAGGTTTTCTTTTCTCATATGTAAAATAGGAATGCTTAATCTGCCTAATTGAAAATATTTTTTTCTTAAAAATGCTAATTTTTTCTAAGAAAAATTGTCTGAGTAGTGTACTCAGAACTCTGAGTCTTAAGAATCAGAATTTCTGAGTACTAAGATCAGAACTTCTGAGTCTTGAGTTCAGAACTTCTGAGTCTTGAGGTCAGAACTTCTGAGTCTTGAGGTCAGAACTTCTGAGTCTTGAGTTCAGAACTTCTGAGTCTTGAGTTCAGAACTTCTGAGTCTTGAGATCAGAACCTCTGAATCTTACGGTCAGAGATTCTGAGTCAATACATCAGCAATCTAGCTTTCAAAAATTTATTTTTGAGAAATAAAAATACTTCAACTGTGTGGATTATGCTTCTTCTATTATCTTTTCATCTCATCTTTATGTATCGTTAATAGTCAAATGCATGCTCAAGTCAAGGGGGAGCATCAAAATTCCTTTGGAAATCATTTTGTGATGCTTAAAAGATTTGCTTTCATTTTCTATCTCTGATTATTCTAAGAAGAACAAGCTTTTCATGATAAATTTTGTTGTTATTCAAACTATATCTGAATTAAAAAAAAAAAATTCATATTCAGATATAAGATTTTAAATGATTTTTTAATTCATCATAATATGAACAGAATTTTGATGATAAAAAGTGTTTCTATCTGCTCAAACCTCTTCTGAATAATCAAAATGTTTTATATTTGTCAGAAGTTGATTTTAAATGACATTTTGGTTACAAGGTAAAATTCTTCTGAGAAGAACAATCAGATATCTGATAAAGAAAAGTCAAAACATCTGAGCGTGTTATTCAGATCTTTGACTTGAGTCAAAATTCTATCCACTAACACGTGTCAGCTTCATATTTGTTTGATTATTCCACGCATTTCATTTAAATCCTCTGTGGCATTTCAAATGCGTTGACTCCGTTATAACATTGATTTCGCTTTTCCGTTAAACCTTTCAACTTCGCGGATTTTAAATAGGTCTTAAAATCCCTATTTCAAATCTTTTCAAATTCCAGAGTGAAAAGTGAGATACGAATCAAATCCAGAGTTCTTTGAATTTGTTTTCTTCTTAAATCATGTCTAGAATACGAAGGAGTGGTCAAATTTCGCTACACTCTACAAAATCGATAATGGATTCATCTGATTCGGATAATGATGAAGTACAGAATACAGATGTAGAAGAAGAAGCAATAAGAAATGATGGAGAAGATGAACAAATGGATGAATCTGAAGGAAATGCGTATGAGGTAAACGTTAATATTGAACATGAACAGAGTGCTGCAGGTTCTATTATGTCAGATAGACCTATTTTAGTGGAAAGAATTGTTCCTGAGAGTGAATGGCTGAAATTATCTGAAAATAACTGTGTTATATTATTTGAGGAAAGCCGGTTTAAGCCTGAACACAGAATTATCATGGAGTTATTCAAACACCATCCGTACAGAAAATGGTTTACACGAAGTAAAAATGTGCCTGCTCAGTACATACAACAATGGTGGAAACATCTTAGGTTAGAAGATAATAAGTTTGTGTCTGAAATTGGAGGAGTGACATTTGCCTTATCTATCTCTGCACTAAGAGAAATGCTGAATTTACCAGAGAAAGATGATGTACAAAGAAGGACAGATTTTGAGGACTCACCCTTAACAGAGGAATTAATAGCAGAGTTTATGAAGTTGGGATACAATGAAGGATTGAGGACTCTCAGTTTGTTCAGAAGAAACAAATTACCACCTATTTGGGCTTGCTTCTTTCATGTGGTAAATAAATGTGTGTCAGGGAAGAATAGTTCTGCTGATCAAGGTTCTAAACAAATTCTTCAGATCTTTCAGGGTTTAGTGAAGAATAGGCATTATGACTATACTTTAATACTTTGGGAAGACAAGAAGAATACATTTGAGAAGAATCAGAAAGCAATTCAGAAGAAAACAAAGGATGCTCCACTGAAATACATTCCTTATATAAGGTACTGGCAAATTGTTATTTGGTATGCCATGCAGGAAAACAGAACAATCTCAAGAAGAACAAATGAAGAGCATGGTCCTACATTTTATTTGGGTAAGATGACCTCGGTAACAAGACTTGAAAACTATCCCAATCATAAACTGTTGCCAAAATCACTTAGGAATTATATTCCAAGGGAGGGTGAGATTTTAAAAGCTTATTGCACCTCTATGGGAATTGAATTACCTCAAATCCCTACCCAAGAGGACCAACCTGAGAAGAGAGGTGAGGGGTCTAGTCGAATTAGAGAGGGGGAGGATGTTCAGATGGGTGAACATTCTGAGAGACTTGAGAGGGAAAATTCTGAGAGCTTGGTTAGATTTGGTGAGGAAAAACAGAATGAGAGTGATGAGGATGAGAGATTGTCAACAGAGGTTCAAACAGAAAGAGATGCCTCTGAACCAGCTAATCTTGACCAGGTAACCACAAATGCTATTGGTTCACATCTCTTGGTGTCCAATATTGAAACAAACACCATGGACCTAGTGGTGGATCTTGAACAACCCATCCATATCCACTCAGAAGCATTTCAACATGCTACTGTTTCACACAAATCCGGGGAACCATCCCAAACTCATTTGGAGGGAGGTGATAAATCCCAATCTATTTTTCAACACATTGAGTCTGAATATCACAGTCCTATTCATATTGAGCCTGAAATTCCTTCTGACACTTGCACAAATCAGGAATTTCGTATTCCTGAAACAACATTCATAGACATACCTAATATTGGGTGTCGAGGATTGGATGGAAGTCCTGGTGAGGTGAACATTACAAAAGCCTCATTCAAACGTACATATGTTGTACAAGATGACCGTGTGTTATCTACAGGCCATGAACCCTCTGGGCACATGAAAACTGGACCATCTGTTGGTTCAGGTTCACTGTTAGAAACTTCTGAATTTGAAAAGATTCAGAAACAAAACAAGGAGATGGGGGAAAAAGTAGAAAATTTGGAGAAGAAGGTGGAGGATTTGAATGATGAGATGTCAGATTTGAAAGTTGTGTTGGAGAAAAAGTTGATTTCTGTTGAAACCAAAGTAGATGATGTAAAGAAATCCTTGGATTCCCACAAAAAGGAGATCATGGATATAATGTCTGGTTTTCAAAAAGATATGTTAAAACAAATGCAAGGTATGCAGGAATCTATACTGAAAGCACTGAGTGTATCATTGGCTTCTACTTCAAAGCCTCTTGATCCTGTTCCTATTGCAGAAGCTGAACCTGAAGTTACTTTTAATCAGAACTTGAAAAGAAAGTTTGATGATAATGAGCCTCATGATCATCAAAAGGGGGAGAAAAGACAAAGGTTAAGTTCTGATGATGATATTGGCATAGAAGATTTTGAGATGGCAGATATGCAATTAGCTAGTACAAAAAGTTCAGAAGATCAAACACAGGAAAATTTAAAGGCAATAACTCAGATAGTTCAGATTGATAGTTCAGATTGATAGCTCAGATACAGAGGAAATGGAGTTGGAAAGTACAGATGGTGGTGATTCAGATAAAACAGAGGAAGTGAACTTAGACATAGAAATGGAAGGAAACTCAGATGAAACTGAAGCTATTGAGGAATCTGTATTGAGATCAGAAAAGACAGTGGAAAGTGACGTGGTCAACATGTGTACAGATATTGTGGTGTATAACAAAGAAAATATGACGGATTCTAAATTAGAAGAAAGGAGGTTAAGTGAAGAGTTGATCAGAAGGATGCATAATAATTTAGTCAGAGCTTTGAATGTTCAAAAAGTTCAGCAAGGAATAAAAATGGTAAGACCTATTGATCTAATGGGAGAAGAAGACAGAACTGTGAATTATACTCAGGATTTTGAAGATGATTTTATATTTAACTTTTGTGATGAGTTAAATACAGAAGAAGAGTATGTGAAAGTGAAAGACTTCTTTATGCCTTCTGAGTATGTATTCAGAAAACCAATTGAGATCCCAAAGATTAACTTGCAAAGACTAGAAGAACCTGTATGTGATTTCATTCTAGAGTTAAATGATGTGCCATTAGCCATACAATTTCATGATGATATTTTTCCTGAGGAAATATATGATAATCTATACTACACAGAAGGAGAGTATGAGCCTTTGGAAAGTAACATTGATGGTTTTATGGATGACAGAGCTCAGATGGTCTACTCAGAAGCTTCTAACAGGTTCAGATTTCCTGACTCAAAACTGCATATTCAGAAAAGAATTGAGAAAGTTCTGATGTTTCAACAAGATGAATTCAATGGTTTAATGTTTCACAGATTGACTCTTGATGATCAGATCTTTCTAGTCAAGTTCTTTGCCAGCACTGAAGAAGCCTTGATGGAAATTGAATGCAGAAGACTTCTGGGTATCTATGTCAGAAATATATACTTGTATGACTTCTAATTAGCTATTGAAGAAAGAAAAGAAAAGTGTAATCTGAGTTCTCCCACAAAGAAAACAGAAGTTGGTTTGCATTTGAAGGGATTTGTGAATGAAGGAATGGAGACAGAAGGGTTCACATATATAGTTCACGAAAGGCTTGAATTGTTCAGATTAAAAGAGTTGGTGAAGTACAGTGATGCAACTCTGAATTGGTTATTGATTAAAATGGAAGTAAGTGTGGAAACTAAAAGAGAGAGTTTAAAGAAAAGATGTATAAACTGTGTGAAGAGGAGGTTGGATCTTAGAAGAAAAATCAGAAACAGTAGTGAATGGTTGCTATCTGAGGAGAATCCCAAAAAGATTCTACACAATGATTTTGTGTTTCCTGCTGAGTATGAAGTGAATGAAATTCTGTCAGATGAAGTTGAAGAAGTGCAGAACACAACATCTCAGAATGTGCAGATAACTAGTTTTGATCAAGCTGAACAGTCTGAACCCAAAGAAGATGAAATATCCATTGATCTAAATGGATACTTTCTTGAATTTGATTTGCCTGAGTTCTTCAAACCAAAAGAAGTACAATTCTTGGATGTGTATTATGATAGACCTAAGGAGACTCAGATCTGGTTGGCTGAAAAATCAAGATGTCTTGGCAAAACAAAGCAAGCCGTTTACTCAGATTTTTTAATTACTGGAATCAGAGAATTGAGGGTTAAGAAATTCAGAAAGATGGAGTACTTATCCTTTGAAGTTCTGAGAGAAGATGGCAAGGTTTATTACTTTACTGATGCAGATTTTGAGAAACTATCAGTGGTTGACTTCTACAGATTACACAGCTTTCTATGCTTCAAAGAGTCGAGCAAAGACAGAAATGAAAGGAAGGCAAGAAGTGTTGTAATTTAGGCCATGTTCTACATCTTAAGGTGGCACTGTTATACAGATTTTCAAATAGCTTTGTACTTACAAAAGTCATGTGTTTATCTGGCAAATCCCAACACAGATCATGAACAGGAAAAGGTGTTAAAGACTGGAAGTGTTCACAAATATCCAGATTTGGGAGTATTTTTGAAAAACAAAAGTGGAAAGATCTTCTTTAGAGCAAAGGAAACTACAAAATACTGTTCTGGAACTTTAAGAATCATAAAGCATAATTTGGAGAAAAAGATGCTGAAAGTGAAGGAAGCAAACATGACTCAAGAAGTAATCAATCAGCGAGTTGAAATTATTCAAGAAATCATTGACAAAATTGATAAGAGGCTTAATTTGAGAAATGTGCTACTTCAGAAAATTGTTCCTGCTCTGAAAGAACTGGATGATGCAAAGTTTAAGTTTATTTGACAAAAAGGGGGAGATTGTTAGATCTGAAGTTTTGTCAATAAACCAAGTGTTGAAGATCTGATAAGAAGACTCAGATGTTCTGAGTAGAGAAGTCAGAGGTCTGACTGTGAAAGCTCAGAAGTATTGATAAGAGAAATCAGAAGTCTGGGAAGAAAAGTCAGATGTCTGAGTTAAGGAGTCAGAAGATCTGAGAAGCGTTATCAGAAGAATGTTCAGAAGTTCTGAACTACCTGTTCAGAACTTATGACGAGATACTTTACTTAGTATTTTATAAACTAATTAGGACACGTGTTATGTTCTTATTAGTCTTTCTTATTTGTACTGTAGCTTTAAGATGTCGGTTGCAGTATAAATAGTAGTTAGCTCTTCGTTGCTAACTGATTGATTTTTCGCGTATAACTTTGTATTCATTCTTTGTAATCTTTGAGATTCTCTCTCTCTTAGATCTGTAATTCTGTTCATCATTGAATACAATTCGGCTTGATCATACAAATTCTCAATTACTGCTTTCTACATTGATTGTAAGATAAGATCCTGAACTTTCAAGGAAGCTTTGGGTTTCTTTGGTAGTTCTGCTCCTACGGCCATCAACTTCGCACATACATCATCACAGAGGCCGAAAAGAGTTGCAAGCTCTGCTTCTGTGTTGAAGCGCATTCTGCTGACACTTTTTCTGAACTCTTTGACGTAGTTGGCATTTGCAGTAGTGAAGGAGACAATGACTTCAGTGACCTGGTTTATGACATTTTGGCCGACCTCTGTTAGTTGTGCTCTAGTGATGTAGTCTTTAGGCTGCATCAGTATTGTGTTGCGCATTGCTTCTGCTTAAACGTTTTGCAGAGCCTTCTGTAGATCTGCGGGTGTGATGCTCTGTGATTTGTTGGATTGCTTGTTCATTTGTTCAAGGAAATGTTTTACTAATTCCTTGAATGCAGAAGTTGCGGTAATTCCAAAATCTTTAGCAGCAGAAGTGGCTGTAGTTGTTGCAGTTGTTTGCGTAGAAGATTTCATCTCTGTGATGGCTGTTTTCACCTCTGTGGACAGAGTGTCCATTTTGGTGTTCAGATTCAGCAAGGCCGTTGATGTTTTATCTGCAAAAGATGTGAAAGAGCTTTGCAACTCTTTCATGGTTTGGTTCACAGAGGTGACAAGGGTTTGGAACTCATCCCTTGATACTTGTGTCCCTGGTGTAACCTCTGGAGGAACACATTCGTATCCAGAGTGAGTCCCTGCTCCTGGGACACCTTCGTTCACCCTTTTTTGTACGTTGGGTGTGGAAGGATTTCCATCTGATCTTCGAGAAGAAACCTGAGTTTCAATCTCTACAGAAGTTCTGTGAAGAACAGTGTCCAATCCCACTCCAGAGGTGGGTGTCGGAATGTTCTTATGTTGACTCGGAGACTTGACTAGAGTCTCTTCGTCTTTGTGCTCACTACTTCTCTCTGAAAGAAGTGTTGGTCCTAGTTGTGTGCGTGTGGAAGAAGAAACGAATTCCTCTGTAGGGTGTTCTGTTGTGATCTGGGGCGATTGATCACGAACTATAGGTGAGTCTCTCTGAGGAGACTCCCTAGGAATGGATTCCCCGGTTTCTGTGGGCGCAGAAGTCGAAAGAGTGACTTCTGGCTGGATAGGTTGGGTTTGGATCGAGCTGTGCTGCTCTATTTCAATAACTCCTTCTGCAGCTAGACCTGCGGAGTTAGATGTGTGGGTTGCACTGGGAGGGGTGAGGGATGTGTGCCTTCTTCATCTTCAGCTTCTTTTTCTTTTTCATTTTCTTTTCCTCCAGATGTTTCTATCCTATCCACTGTTGAAGTTCTTTGCTCTGTGCCTAAGAAGTCATACATTTGATGAGAGCCGTATAACTTCATGACATGTGGATGATAGAGACCTTTTCGTATCCAGACAGCTTCTTCTTCGTCTCAATCTACCTCTGAGACCTCCATTCTTGTCTATGTTACTTCATCTCTATTCCACTGAGCTTCTGTTTGTCCTATTTCTTCTGAAGTTGGGCTTGGACTCCTTCTGTGAACGTCCAATCCTTGCTGAATGAAGGGGTTCTGTAGAATAATAGGTGTCTCAGCTGATTGATCTCTGGGTGTTTGATCATCTTCTTGCAGATGTGTGTCGATGCCGGAAATAGAGAAGTATTGTTCTTCTGGGGAATGGTGGTCGAGAGGTTGTGCCGTCCACCCTGCTGTATTTAAAGTGTTGGCAATGTCGGGGTTCTGTAGGAAATCGTTAATGTTTCCTTGGTGAGCAAATCGATCTGGGGATTGATGGGGCGATTGATATCCCTCTTCTGTCATTTCTTCTTCTGCATCTTCTTCTTCTTCATCTTCTTCTTCTGCAGTTCTTTCTTCTGTGATTGCTTCCTCTTCTATGGTAACCAATTTCTCAAGTGGTTTACCATGCTTCTTTTTGGTTTTCCTCCACTTAGGTTTTGGTGCCCCTTCCTCTGTGGTTTTTGATTTTCTTTTCTTCTTCTGTTTTGGAGAAGAGGGAGGAGCAGAGGAGCCAATTTCTATGGCATGAGAAGGTGAAGGTTGATCTTCTGCAGCGCTTGTAGAGGTGCCTTCTGCAGTTTTCCTCCTTTTTGATTTTGAAGAGGACTTCTTTCCCATGAGCTCTGCACGTTTGGCTATGAAGCTAAGTTGAATAGCCATGTGTTTTGCTAATTTGTTTTCTTTTTCTTCTTGAGTGGAAAGAGGTTCTATAATCATTGTTCCTAGGGGGACACCTAAATGCGGGGGTGTCATAGGACTCGGTTTAGGAGTTCTATGATCGCGTATATACTCTTTCTTAAGGGTTTTATTCTTGGCATACTTCAGAAGTTTCCTTGACAAAGCTCTGCAGTGTGTGTAGCCATCTACATGCTCAGTGGGAATATTTTTGCTCATTGGAAACTGTTTGGGAATTGGCCCTTCCATTGGCCATTTATGTATTAGTAACAGAGGTTCGAACAAGACTCCCAGTATTCGTTGGAATTGCAGAGGTGGTAGAAACTTAGGATCGTTCTCTTTGACCCTTCTTGTGTTGTTCTTTCTGTCGATGGTGTTAATGATCTCTTGCATCATTATGGTCGCGTAATCCAGTGGGAGATCATAGTAAACCCCATACATGATGGTTAATATCTGATGTGAGCTCTGGTCAATACTGCCTATCTTCCCTGTCAGGCATCTGTTAAGAATTGAGAACAAGGTGTTCCACAGAGGTGGTAATCTGCCTCTGCGGAAGTCATTTCTCTTCCTCAGTGGTGTGTTGTACCCAAGTATTTCTAGGAAACGACTAATCTTGTCGTCTGTTGGTTGCTCTGCGTACTTCTTTAATCCAAGAAGACCCCTTGTTGGTTGGTTGAATTCAAGTGAGAACATTGTTCTATTGAACTTGATTTCCAGATGCTCAGATTTGTCGGGTTTTGAAATGTATCCTTTGATAAGAGAATCATCTTTATCAAATCGGCAACTTTGCCAAATCTGGTTCAAATATCTTACTGGAATTTTCTTTGGGGTTTTTGAGAGTAAAGGGAAGAGGACATGATTTTCCATTATGTTTAGAAGAATGGCATGGGCTTCGCCGAAAGCAGTGGGTGAGGGGGCTAAATAGCAATTGTTGGATTTGATTGGTAGTACTTTTTCGAAATGATCCTTTGCTATGAAGTTTTGAAGATGTGTGGTTGGAGCAAAGTCTACTGAATCGCCGGAATCTTCTAGTTCAATGTTTTCGGCAGGGTTGGGGTTTTCTGAATGTTCAGAATGAGCAGGTGAATGTTCTGGTGAGGTCGCCGGAGAGTGTGCAGGGGAGATAGCTTGAGAAGATGAAGCCATTTGGTACTGAGAATAAGAAATTTGCAGGTTTCGCCGGAGAAGAATGAGAGTTTGTAAAAAGTTTATGAGAGGGTAAGCTTGCTTTTTATAGGAGGGTAAAACGGTAGAATTTGAAAGAGTAAAATATATGGTAATGGATTAAAATTTGGAATCCGAACTCAAGTTAGAACGGCGGGTTCAACTTTCCACAGAAAACGTTCCATGTACGCCCAATGAAAATGGGACACGTAGGCCATGTCAGAGGATGACAGGACGTCGTGCGCGGCCCATTAATGCTAGGCGCATGGGGTTATTCTTAGCCACATGTAATTCACTCTCAGTAAAAGTAACCGTTATTACTACAGAAATGCCCAAGTATCAAATTGACAGAACTTCTGTAGTTTACAGAGGTTCTGTGATTTTGAAAATCTTTGATGTGTATCCCTTTCTCATATATCTCTTTGTTATCATGACTTATGTGGGGTTTTAACCAAAACGTTTTGTAAAGGCATTGGAGAGGATCAAATAGGATTTTTAGTTAAGTGTTTTTACTCGCAGAGGTTTTGTGGCTCTGTTGGAACTTGCAGAAGCTCTGTGAGGGCCAGCAGAAGCTCTATGAGGGAAAAAATCTCATAACGAAAATTCTATTAACTTTTCTGATCATCCAATTTTTGATCTGTTTTAAGAGATATTTTCCGGACATATTTGAAAGTTGGTGTCCGAAAAAATTGTTATGGAAAAAGTTTTGTTCGAGAAGGTCATGGTGAGTCTGTTTGGTTTCCGAGATAACATTCCAAAAGAACGATAGAGGTTAAAGTTGCGATCTCAGAGCATATTTCTGGCAGAGCTTCTGTTGAGCTCAGCAGAAGCTCTATGACCTTTAATTTCTCATAACTCAAATTTTATGAAACTTTTTGATCTTTTGATTTTTGAAATGTTATCCACAGTATATTTAGGACATATTTGACAATTTGTGTCCTAGAAAACTGTTTTCAAAAACCTTTTGTGCGAGAGACATACCTTTTGGTTCTTCTTTTTTCGGCAGTGATGTCTGACTTCTGTCGATATAGATTCATTGACATTCTTCTTTGGCTTTCCCTTGAAAGTTTTACCTCTGTAGATCATTTCAGGATCCCTTTTTGCTCCCCCTTGATCTAATCACCTCTGTAGATCAGGAATTTTTCTTTTGCTCCCCCTTGACCTATGCTTGGATCAAAGAATGATAAGTTTTGCATAGAACATAGGTCATATTTTCCAGAGGTTCTGTAGAGGTTGTCAGAGGTTCTGAGTAGACTTACAGAAGCTCTGTGATTTTAAGAACTATTTAAGATTGAGAACTTACATACAGAAATAAATTAATTAAAGAAAAAATAATTAGAAATATATACATATTTACAGAAGATAAAGCTATACTTACAGAGGATTTTTACGTCATATTGATCATTCCTAACTTACCCACCAAGAAATTGAATCTTTTCTCGTCTAAAGCTTTGGTGAATAAGTCCGCGAGTTGGTATTCTGTGGGCACGAAATGCATCTCGATTGTACCATATTCAACATGATGTTTCAAGAAATGGTACCTTATATTGATATGCTTGGTTTTTGAGTGTTGCACAGGATTGGCAGAGATAGCAATGGCACTCTTGGAATCACAGAAGATAGGTATTTTGAATAGGATGTGGCCGTAGTCTTTTAGCTGAGTCTTCATCCATAGAACATGAGAACAACAGCTAGCAGCAGCAACGTATTCAGCTTCTGTAGTGGATGTTGAGACACAATTTTGCTTTTTGGAGGTCCAACTGACTAGTTTACCACCTAGGAATTGACAACTCCCAGAGGTACTCTTTCTGTCGAGCATGCATCCTCCATAGTCTGAATCTGTATAAGCTTTAAGACTAAAACCAGTGTTTTGTGGATACCAGAGACCGAGATTTTTGGTCCCCTTTAGATATCTAAAGATTCTTTTCACAGCATCATAGTGTGATTTCTTTGGATTAGCTTGATAACGTGCACAAAGACATGTGGCATGCATAATGTCAGGTCTGCTTGCAGTTAAGTATAACAGAGATCCAATCATGCCTCTGTAGAGAGTGCATTCTACAGAGATGCCATCTGGATCTAAGGATAACTTATTTCCAATGGCCATTGGAGTTTTCATTTCAGAGGTATCAGAGAGGCTATACTTGAAAAGAATGTCAGAGACATATTTGGCCTGATTTATAAAAATTCCCTCTGATGTTTGTTTGACTTGGAGTCCGAGGAAGAATGTTAGTTCTCCCATCATACTCATTTCAAACTCACTCTGCATGAGTTTTTCAAAACTTTTGCACTCTTCTGTATTAGTAGACCCAAAAATTATGTCGTCCACATAGATTTGTACAAGCATTATTTCACTGTTTTTACGTTTATAGAATAGGGTAGTATCTGTTGTACCTCTGTTGTAGCCATTTACTAGAAGAAAGGTAGAAAGTCGTTCGTACCATGCTCTTGGAGCCTGTTTCAGTCCGTACAGAGCCTTTTCAAGGTAGTATACATGCCTTGGGAACTTTGAGCTTTCAAACCCTGGTGGCTGATTTACGTAAACCTCTTCTTGGATTTCACCGTTGAGAAAAGCTGATTTTACGTCCATCTGATAGACTTTAAAACCTCTGTGGGCTGCGAAGGCTAAGAATATTCTTATTGCTTCGAGCCGTGCGACAGGGGCAAAAGTCTTATCGTAGTCTATGCCTTCTTCTTGTCTATATCCCTTGGCCACCAATCGTGCTTTGTTTCTGATGACCACTCCATCTTCATCCTTCTTATTTCTGTAGACCCACTTAGTCCCAATGGCCTGTTTCCCTCGTGGCAGAGGTACTAAAGTCCATACTCTGTTACGCTCAAACTGCAGAAGTTCTTCTTGCATGGCGTCTACCCAGTTTGGGTCATCTAGTGCTTCAGAAATCTTCTTTGGTTCTATCACACTAATAAAGTTTGTAAAGAAACAAAAATTAGCAGTGGCAGACCTGGTTTTTACTGAGTAAGAAGGTTCTCCGATTATTTGGCTTGGAGGATGGCTTTTTGTCCACTGAGTGGTGCGAGGAAGATGGTCATTAATGTCATCGAACCTTTCTTCAGAAGCTTCTTGTGGATCTTCTTCTTGTATAGCCTCTGTCGTTTTTCTTACCTAGGTAGAAGATTCTACCATTTGTGGAATGATTGGTATGAGTGGTGGTGGAGTTTGTTCCTCTGAGGACGTATAGTCTTGGTCCTCAATTACCTCTGTAATTGGTTCTTCTGTGGATTGTGGAGTTTGTTTTTCAGCAGCTTCTGTGGTCGTTTTTCTTGATGTTTCATCTTCTGCATTTTCTTCTTCGGCATTTGCATCTGTAGTATTTATAGAAGAAGATGACGCATTATTTGGACCAGTTAGAGTCATACCTGTAGGATTTTGTCCAATAGAGGATGGTTCTTCAGAAACTCTGATGGTTCCAACAGAAGAATCAATGTCATCGTGGAACATCTCTAAAAATAGAAGATCCAAGTCTTCTTTCGTTTGCGAGATGCCAGAGGTTTCTCTTTTAAGTTCGAGTTCTGAACGGATTTGCTCAGAAGTCATCTGGAATGATTCATCAAAAGAAACATTGATACTTTCTACGATTTTGCGAGATCTTGTAAGGTATACTCTGTAGGCTTTGGAAGTGGCAGAGTATCCAATGAATTTTCCTTCGTCAGCTTTTACTTCAAACTTTCCTCTGGAATCTATGTCGTTTAAAACAAAGCATTTACATCCAAGCGGTAGAGTATCCAATGAATTTTCCTTTGGCCGCCTTTTGTTGATCAGTTCGTAAGGAGTCTTGATGTGTCTTTTCATAATGGTTGACCGATTCTGTGTGTAACAAGCGGTAGAAATTGCTTCTGCCCAAAAGTTCATCGGTAATCCGTATGCTGATAGCATAGTTCTTGCGGCCTCTACGAGCGTTCGATTCTTCCTTTCGACTACGCCATTCTGCTGTGGAGTGCGTGCGGCAGAGAAGTTCTGTGATATTCCTTTTGTAGAAAGATAGGCTTCAATGACAGAGTTTTTAAATTTTGTGCCATTGTAACTTCTTAACTTCTGTATTCTGCATTCATAAAGAGCTTGGATTCTTTTCATTAGATTAATCAAGATGATTGGAACATCCGATTTCTTTCGAACAAATTCAACCCATGTGAAGCGCGAATACTCATCAATTAAGACAAGTATATATTTCTTGCCACCTAGGCTCTGTATGGCAATAGGACCGCAGAGGTCGACATGAACCATGTACAGAGGCCTAGTGCACGACACATCTGTTTTGCCTCTGTGGGAAGCTCTTCTGAGTTTTCCCATCTTACAGGCAGAACACAAGTGATCCTTATTAAATTTAACATTAGGCAAACCTTTAACTAGATCAAGTTTGACCAATTTATCCAAGGTGTGAAAGTTCAAGTGACAGAACCTGTTATGCCATAACCAGGCTTCTTTACTTTCGCAAGCTACAAGGCAAACTTTGCCTGAAAGTACAGGATCTAATCTTACAATCAATATAGAAAGCAGTAATTGAGAAATTGTATGATCAAGCTAAATTGTATTCAATGATGAACAGGATTACAAGTCTAAGAGAGAGAGAATCTCAAAGATTACAAAGAATGAATACAAAGATATACGAGAAAATCAATCAGTTAGCTACGTAGTGCTAACCACTCTATTTATACTGCAACGGACATGTTAAAGCTACAGTACAAATAAGAAAGACTAATAAGAACATAACACGTGTCCTAATTAGTTTACTAAATACTAAGTAAAGTATGTAGTCATAAGTTCTGAACAGGTAGTTCAGAACTTCTGAACATTCTTCTGATAACGCTTCTCAGAGCTTCTGACTCTTTCTCTCAGAACTCTGACTTCTATTCTCAGATATCTGACTCCTCTACTCAGACCATCTGAGTCTTCTTATCAGATCTTCAGCACTTGGTTTATTGACAAAACTTCAGATCTAACAATCTCCCCCTTTTTGTCAAATAAACTTGAATTTTGCATCATCCAGTTCTTTCAGAGCAGGAACAATTTTCTGAAGTAGCACATTCCTCAGATTAAGCCTCTTATCAATTTTGACAATGATTTCTTGAATAATTTCAACTTGCTGATTGATTACTTCTTGAGTTATGTTTGCTTCCTTCACTTTCAGCATCTTTTTCTCCAAATTGTGCTTTATGATTCGTAAAGTTCCAGAACAGTATTTTGCAGTTTCCTTTGCTCTGAAGAAGATCTTTCCACTTTTGTTTTTCAAAAATACTCCCAAATCTGGATATTTGTGAAGACTTCCAGTCTTTAACATCCTTTTCTGCTCATGATCTGTATTGGGATTTTCC
This sequence comes from Saussurea involucrata, assembly GCA_033807775.1. Lineage (NCBI taxonomy): Eukaryota > Viridiplantae > Streptophyta > Magnoliopsida > Asterales > Asteraceae > Saussurea > Saussurea involucrata. The sequence continues at coordinate 12,404,689 of CM066326.1, forward strand.
AGATAAACACATGACTTTTGTAAATACAGAGCTATTTGGAAATCTGTATAACAGTGCCACCTTAAGATATAGAACATGGCCTCAATCACCACACTTTTTGCCTTCCTTTCATTTCTGTCTTTGCTTGACTCTTTGAAGCATAGAAAGTTGTGTAATCTGTAAAAGTCAACCACTGATAGTTTCTCAAAATCTGCATCAGTAAAGTAATAAACATTGCCATCTTCTCTCAGAACTTCAAAGGATAAGTACTCCATCTTTCTGAAATTCTTAACCTTCAATTCTCTGATTCCAGTGATTAGAAAATCGGAGTAAACAGCTTGCTTTGTTTTGCCAAGACATCTTGATTTTTCAGCCAACCAGATCTGAGTCTCCTTAGGTCTATTATAATACACGTCCAAGAATTGTACTTCTTTTGGTTTGAAGAACTCAGGCAAATCAAATTCAAGAAAGTATCCATTTAGATCAATGGATATTTCATCTTCTTTGGGTTCAGACTGTTCAGCTTGATCAAAACTAGTTATCTGCACATTCTGAGGTGTTGTGTCTTGGACTTCTTCAACTTCATCTGACAGAATTTCATTCACTTCATACTCAGCAGGAAACACAAAATCACTATGTAACATCTTCTTGGGATTAACTTCAGATAGTAACCATTCATCACAACTTCTGATCTTTCTTCTGAGATTCAACCTTCTTTTCATAGAGTTTACACACCTTTTCTTTAAATTCTTTCTTTCAGTTTTAGCACTTACTTCCATTTCAATCAGTAACCAACTCAGAGTTGCATCACTATATTTTACCAGTTCTTTCAGTTTGAACATTTCAAGTCTCTCTTGAACTTTATATGCAAACCCTTCAGATTCCACTCCTTCATTTACAAATCCCTTTATACACACATCAAATCCTGCAATATTTGTTGGACACCTCAGATTTCACTTCTCTTTTCTTCCTTCAATGGCTAGTTGAAAATCATATAAGTACATGTTTCTGACATAGATACCCAGAAGTCTTCTACATTCAATTTCCATCAAGGCTTCTTCAGTACTAGAGAAGAACTTGACTAGAAAGATCTGATCATCAAGTGTTAGTCTGTGGAAATCAAAACTGGACATGAAAACCTTTGTATTCCTTTCTTTCAGCACTTCCATTCTTACAAATATCAAACCATTGAATTCTTCTTGTTGGAACATTAGAACTTTCTCTATTCTTTTCTGGATATGCAGTCTTGAGTCAGGAATTCTGAATCTGGTTGAGGCTTCTGTATAAATCATCTGAGCTCTTTCATCCATGAAACCAACAACATTGCTCTCTAAAAGCTCATATTCTCCTTCTGTGTGGTAGAGGTTTTCATACATTTCCTCAGGAATAATGTCATCATGAAATTGTCTGGCCAAAGGTACATCACTTAATTCCAGGATAAAATCACATATGGGTTCTTCTAAAATCTGTAAGTTAATCTTGGGAATCTCGATTTGTTTTCTGAATACATACTCAGAGGGCATGAAGTAATCTTCTAGTTTCTCATATTCTTCTTCTGTGTTCATCTCATCAGCATAGTTATATCTGAACTCATGCTTAAAATTCTTAGAATAACCAACAGTTCTATCTTCTTCTCCCAACAAATCAATAGGCCTTATCAGTTTTAACCCTTGTTGAATTTTCTGAACATTAAGTGCTTTGACTACCTCATTTTGCATTCTTCTGATCAATTCTTCACTCAGCCTCCTTTCTTCTAATTCAGAATTCATCACATTTTCTTTGTTATACACCACAATATCTGTACACATGTTGACCACTTCACTTTCCACTGTCTTTTCTGATCTCAATACAGATTCCTCAATAGCTTCAGTTTCATCTGAGTTTCCTTCCATCTCTGTGTCTAAGTTTAATTCCTCTGTTTTATCTGAATCACCACCATCTGTACTTTCCAACTCCATTTCCTCTGTATCTGAGCTATCAATCTGAACTATCTGAGTTATTTCCTTTAAATTTTCCTGTGTTTGATCTTCTGAACTTTTTGTACTGGCTAAGTGTATATCTGCTATCTCAAAATCTTTTATGCCAATATCATCATCAGAACTTAACCTCTGTCTTTTCTCCCCCTTTTGATGATCATGAGGCTCATTATCATCAAACTTTCTCTTTAAGTTCTAATTAGAAGTACCTTCAGGTTCAGCTTCTGCAATAGGAATAGGATCAAGAGGCTTTGAAGTAGAAGCCAGTGATACACTCAGTGCTTTCAGTATAGATTCCTGCATACCTTGCATTTGGTTTAACATATCTTTTTGAAAACCAGACATTATATCCATGATCTCCTTTTTGTGAGAATCCAAGGATTTCTTTACATCATCTACTTTGGTTTCAACAGAAATCAACTTTTTCTCCAACACAACTTTCAAATCTGACATCTCATCATTCAAATCCTCCACTTTCTTCTCCAAATTTTCTACTTTTTCCCCCATCTCCTTGTTTTGTTTCTGAATCTTTTCAATTTCAGAAGTTTCTAACAGTGAACCTGAACCAACAGATGGTCCAGTTTTCATGTGCCCAGAGGGCTCATGGCCTGTAGATAACACAAAGTCATCTTGCACAACAGATGCACGTTTGAATGAGGCTTTTGTAATGTTCACCTCACCAGGACTTCCATCCAATCCTCGACATCCAGCATTAGGTATGTCTATGAATGTTGTTTCAGGAATACGAAATTCCTGATTTGTGCAAGTGTCAGAAGGAATTTCAGGCTCAATATGAATAGGACTGTGATATTCAGACTCAATGTGTTGAAAAATAGATTGGAATTTATCACCTCCCTCCAAATGAGTTTGGGATGGTTTCCCTGATTTGTGTGAAATAGTAGCATGTTGAAATGCTTCTGAGTGGGTATGGATGGGTTGTTCAAGATCCACCACTAGGTCCATGGTGTTTGTTTCAATATTGGACACCAAGAGATGTGAACCAATAGCATTTGTGGTTACCTGGCCAAGATTAGCTGGTTCAGATGCATCTATTTCTGTCTGAACCTCTGTTGACAATCTCTCATCCTCACCACTCTCATTCTGTTTTTCCTCACTGAGTCTAACCAAGCTTTCAGAATTATCCCCCTCAAGTCTCTCAGAATGTTCACCCATCTGAACATCCTCCCCCTCTCTAATTCGACTAGACCCCTCACCTCTTTTCTCAGGTTGGTCCTCTTGGGTAGGGATTTGAGGTAATTCAATTCCCATAGAGGTGCAATACGCTTTTAAAATCTCACTCTCCCTTGGAATATAATTCCTAAGTGATTTTGGCAATAGTTTATGATTGGGATAGTTTTCAAGTCTTGTTACTGAGGTCATCTTACCCAAATAAAATGTGGGACCATGCTCTTCATTTGTTCTTCTTGAGATTGTTCTGTTTTCCTGCATGGCATACCAAATAACAATTTGCCAGTACCTTATATAAGGAATGTATGTCAGTGGTGCATCCTTTGTTTTCCTCTGAATTGCTTTCTGATTCTTCTCAAATGTATTCTTCATGTCTTCCCAAAGTATTAAAGTATAGTCATAATGCCTATTCTTCACTAAGCCCTGAAAGATCTGAAGAATTTGTTTAGAACCTTGATCAGCAGAACTATTCTTCCCTGACAAACATTTATTTACCACATGAAAGAAGCAAGCCCAAATAGGTGGTAATTTGTTTCTTCTGAACAAATTGAGAGTCCTCAATCTTTCATTATATCCCAATTTCATAAATTCAGCTATTAATTCCTCTGTTAGGGGTGAATCTTCAAAATTTGTCCTTCTTTGTACATCATCTTTCTCTGGTAGATTCAGCATTTCTCTTAGTGCAGAGATAGATAAGGCAAATGTCACTCCTCCAATTTCAGACACAAACTTATTATCTTCTAACCTAAGATATTTCCACCATTGTTGTATGTACTGAACAGGAACATTTTTGCTTCTTGTAAACCATTTTCTATAAGGATGAAGTTTGAATAACTCCATGATAATTCTGTGTTCAGGTTTAAATCGACTTTCCTCAAACAATATAACACAGTTATTTTCAGATAATTTCAACCATTCACTCTCAGGAACAGCCCTTTCCACGAAAATAGGTCTATCTGACATAATCGACCCTGCAGCACTCTGTTCATGTTCAATATTAATGTTTACCTCATCTGCATTTCCTTCTGATTCATCCATTTGTTCATCTTCTTCATCATTTCTTATTGCCTCTTCCTCTACAGCTCTATTCTGTACTTCATCATTATCCGAATCAGATGAATCCATTATCGATTTTGTAGAATGTAGCGAAATTGGACCACTCCTTCGTATTCCAGACATGATTTAAGAAGAAAACAAACTCAAAGAACTCTGGATTTGATTCGTATCTCACTTTTCGCTCTGGAATTTGAAAAGATTTGAAATAGGGATTTTAAGACCTATTTAAAATCCGCGAAGTTGAATGGTTTAATGGAAAAGCGAAATCAATGTTATAACGGAGTCAACACATTTGAGATGCCACAAAGGATTTAAATGAAATGCGTGGCAGTGTCAAACAAATATGAAGCTGACACGTGTTAGTGGATAGAATTTTGACTCAAGTCAAAGATCTGAATAACACGCTCAGATGTTCTGATTCCATAACTCAGAAGAATTTTGCCTTGTAACCAAAATGTCATTTAAAATCAACTTCTGACAAATATAAAACATTTTGATTATTCTGAAGAAGTTTGAACAAATAGAAGCACTTTTTATCATCAAAATTCTGTTCATATTATGATGATTTTAAAAAAAATCATTTAAAATCTTATATCTGAATATGAAATTTTTTAATTCAGATATAGTTTGAATAAAAAAATTTATCATTAAAAGCTTGTTCTTCTTAGAATGATCAGAGATAAGAAATGAAAACAAACCTTTTAAGCATCACAAAATGATTTCCAGACAAAAATTTTTGATGCTCCCCCTTGACTTGAGCATGCATTTGACTATTTATGATACATAAAGATGAGATAAAAAGATAATAGAAGAAGCATAATCCACATAGTTGAAGTATTTGTATTTCTCAAAAATAAATTTTTGAAAGTTAGATTGCTGAAGTATCGACTCAGAATCTCTGACCTTAAGACTCAGAGGTTCTGAATTTAAGACTCAGAAGTTCTGAACTCAAGACTCAGAAGTTCTGAATCTTAAGACTCAGAGTTCTGAGTACACTACTCAGACAATTTTACTTAGAAAAATTTAGCATTTTTAAGAAAAACAAATATTTTCAATTAGACAGATTAAGCATTCCTATTTTACATATGAGAAAAGAAAACCTTTTGTGATCAAGAGGCTTTGTGAACAAGTCAGCCAATTGATACTTTGTATGCACAAAGTGCATCTCTATAGTTCCTTTTTCCACATAGTCCTTTATAAAATGATACCTCACATCTATATGCTTAGTCTTTGAATGTTGAACAGGGTTCTGAGTAATGGCAATTGCACTTTCTGAGTCACAATAGATGGGAATCTTGTTAAGCAGATATCCATAGTCCATGAGTTGTGTTCTCATCCACAATGTTTGAGAGCATGAAGCAGCAACAGCAACATACTTTACTTCAGCAGTTGAAGTGGACACACAATTCTGCTTCTTTGATGCCCAGCTCACTATTTTATCTCCCAAAAAGTGACAAGCACCATATGTACTCTTTCTGTCCAACCTACTTCCTGCATGATCAGCATCAGTGAAAGCAGTCAATTTGAAGTCAGTTTCTTTTGGATACCATAAACCTAGATCAGGTGTTCCTTTGAGATATCTTAAAATCCTTTTGACAGACAACATATGTGATTCTTTTGGGTTAGATTGAAATCTAGCACAGAAACATGTAGAAAACATGATATCTGGTCTACTTGCAGTCAGATAAAGTAATGATCCAATCATGCCTCTATAGAGTTTGATATCTGCTGAAACACCTTTGAGATCAGCATCTAATTTTATGTTAGTTGCCATAGGTGTTCTCATAGAAGCACAATCAGACATTTTGAACTTTTTCAGAATGTCTCTGACATATTTTCCTTGATTTATAAAAATACCTTTTGGTAATTGTTTGACTTGAAGAACAAGGAAAAAATTCAGCTCACCCATCATGCTCATTTCAAATTCAGATGACATGATTTTTGAAAAATTATCACATAATTCTGGACTGGTAGAACCAAATATTATGTCATCAACATAAATCTGAATCAGAATTAAATCATCACCCTGTTTCTTTAAAAACAAAGTTGTGTCAATCTTACCTTTCTTGAACCCTAAACCTAACAACTGTTTAGTAAGAGTGTCATACCAGGCTCGTGGTGCTTGTTTTAGACCATATAAAGCTTTGTCTAAAATATAAACATGATCAGGGAATTCTGGATCAACAAAACCTTCAGGTTGATGAACATACACCTCTTCATTAAGTTTGCCATTTAGAAAGGCTGATTTGACATCCATCTGATACACCTTGAAGTTTTTGTGTGCAGCATAGGCCAAAAATATTCTGATTGCCTCTATTCTTGCCACTGGTGCAAATGTCTCATCATAATCAATTCCCTCTTGTTGACAGTATCCCTTAGCAACCAATCTTGCCTTGTTTATGATGACAACACCTGATTCATCCTTTTTGTTTCTGAACACCCATTTAGTTCCAATAATAGATTTACCTTCAGGCTTTGGAATGAGTCTCCAAACTTTATTTCTTTCAAATTGAAGCAATTCCTCTTGCATTGCTGAAATCCAGTCTGGATCCTCTAGAGCTTCATTAGCTTTCTTTGGTTCAATCATACTTAAGAAACCAGCAAACATTGCTTCATTTGCTGTAGCTGATCTGGTCTTTACTCCTGCTGATGGATCACCTATTACTTGATGAATAGGATTATTTTTAGTCCATTTATTTGCACTAGGGAGTACATCAATCTCTGAATAATTGTCGTTTGCATCATTCTCATCAATGATTGCTTGTAATTCTGAACTATCCCCTTGTTCTGATATATGTGTAGGAGTTCCATGTGTGTTTGTATTCTGAGTAATGAAGTCAGACTTCTGAATAACTTGAACAGAGTTCTGACTACAAGATTCAGAATTCTGATTACAAGGTTCAGAATTCTGACTACATGGTTCAGAATTCTCACTACTTGTATTTATCAGATTTGGACATTCCTCAAATGGACCTTCTCGAATACAGACCATAAGAATTTCATCAATGTTGTCTAGGAATTGGATCATACGAATTTTCCATTGCTGATACTCTTCTGGTATAAGAACAGGCGGTTTGGTTTCAGATCCCATGGCTAGATATTCTTTAGAAGACATGATTGTAAGAAAATTCAACTGAAAGACAAATTTGAGTTTCATGATCGAAATGTAACAGGTAATTCAAGAATTGTCAAGAATTCAAGAACTAGCCCTAGCAGCGGAATCGATTTTTGAATTAATCAAGAAATCTTCAAGAAATTGATCAATCGATCTTCGCAATCACAATCTTGAATGAATTTGTTTGTTGATTGGCTCTGATACCAATTGAAAGTACAAGATCTAATCTTACAATCAATATAGAAAGCAGTAATTGAGAAATTGTATGATCAAGCTCAATTGTATTCAATGATGAACAGGATTACAAATCTAAGAGAGAGAGAATCTAAAAGATTACAAAGAATGAATACAAAGATATACGGGAAAATCAATCAGTTAGCTACGTAGTGCTAACCACTCTATTTATACTGCAACAGACATGTTAAAGCTACAGTACAAATAAGAAAGACTAATAAGAACATAACACGTGTCCTAATTGGTAATGGATTAAAATTTGGAATCCGAACTCAAGTTAGAACGGCGGGTTCAACTTTCCACAGAAACGTTCCATGTACGCCCAATGAAAATGGGACACGTAGGCCATGTCAGAGGATGACAGGACGTCGTGCGCGGCCCATTAATGCTAGGCGCATGGGGTTATTCTTAGCCACATGTAATTCACTCTCAGTAAAAGTAACCGTTATTACTACAGAAATGCCCAAGTATCAAATTGACAGAACTTCTGTAGTTTACAGAGGTTCTGTGATTTTGAAAATTTTTGATGTGTATCCCTTTCTCATATATCTCTTTGTTATCATGACTTGTGTGGGGTTTTAACCAAAACGTTTTGTAAAGGCATTGGAGAGGATCAAATAGGATTTTTAGTTAAGAGTTTTTACTCGCAGAGGTTTTGTGGCTCTGTTGGAACTTGCAGAAGCTCTGTGAGGGCCAGCAGAAGCTCTATGAGGGAAAAAATCTCATAACGAAAATTCTATTAACTTTTCTGATCATCCAATTTTTGATCTGTTTTAAGAGATATTTTCCGGACATATTTGAAAGTTGGTGTCCGAAAAAATTGTTATGGAAAAAGTTTTGTTCGAGAAGGTCATGGTGAGTCTGTTTGGTTTCCGAGATAACATTCCAAAAGATCGATAGAGGTTAAAGTTGCGATCTCAGAGCATATTTCTGGCAGAGCTTCTGTTGAGCTCAGCAGAAGCTCTATGACCTTTAATTTCTCATAACTCAAATTTTATGAAACTTTTTGATCTTTTGATTTTTGAAATGTTATCCACAGTATATTTAGGACATATTTGACAATTTGTGTCCTAGAAAACTGTTTTCAAAAATCTTTTGTGCGAGAGACATACCTTTTGGTTCTTCTTTTTTCGGCAGTGATGTCTGACTTCTGTCGATATAGATTCATTGACATTCTTCTTTGGCTTTCCCTTGAAAGTTTTACCTCTGTAGATCATTTCAGGATCCCTTTTTGCTCCCCCTTGATCTAATCACCTCTGTAGATCAGGAATTTTTCTTTTGCTCCCCCTTGACCTATGCTTGGATCAAAGAATGATAAGTTTTGCATAGAACATAGGTCATATTTTCCAGAGGTTCTGTAGAGGTTGTCAGAGGTTCTGAGTAGACTTACAGAAGCTCTGTGATTTTAAGAACTATTTAAGATTGAGAACTTACATACAGAAATAAATTAATTAAAGAAAAAATAATTAGAAATATATACATATTTACAGAAGATAAAGCTATACTTACAAAGGATTTTTACGTCATATTGATCATTCCTAACTTACCCACCAAGAAATTGAATCTTTTCTCGTCTAAAGCTTTGGTGAATAAGTCCGCGAGTTGGTATTCTGTGGGCACGAAATGCATCTCGATTGTACCATATTCAACATGATGTTTCAAGAAATGGTACCTTATATCGATATGCTTGGTTTTTGAGTGTTGCACAGGATTGGCAGAGATAGCAATGGCACTCTTGGAATCACAGAAGATAGGTATTTTGAATAGGATGTGGCCGTAGTCTTTTAGCTGAGTCTTCATCCATAGAACCCGAGAACAACAGCTAGCAGCAGCAACGTATTCAGCTTCTGTAGTGGATGTTGAGACACAATTTTGCTTTTTGGAGGTCCAACTGACTAGTTTACCACCTAGGAATTGACAACTCCCAGAGGTACTCTTTCTGTCGAGCATGCATCCTCCATAGTCTGAATCTGTATAAGCTTTAAGACTAAAACCAGAGTTTTGTGGATACCAGAGACCGAGATTTTTGGTCCCCTTTAGATATCTAAAGATTCTTTTCACAGCATCATAGTGTGATTTCTTTGGATTAGGTTGATAACGTGCACAAAGACATGTGGCATGCATAATGTCAGGTCTGCTTGCAGTTAAGTATAACAGAGATCCAATCATGCCTCTGTAGAGAGTGCATTCTACAGAGATGCCATCTGGATCTAAGGATAACTTATTTCCAGTGGCCATTGGAGTTTTCATTTCAGAGGTATCAGAGAGGCTATACTTGAAAAGAATGTCAGAGACATATTTGGCCTGATTTATAAAATTTCCCTCTGATGTTGGTTTGACTTGGAGTCCGAGGAAGAATGTTAGTTCTCCCATCATACTCATTTCAAACTCACTCTGCATGAGTTTTTCAAAACTTTTGCACTCTTCTGTATTAGTAGACCCAAAAATTATGTCGTCCACATAGATTTGTACAAGCATTATTTCACTGTTTTTACGTTTATAGAATAGGGTAGTATCTGTTGTACCTCTGTTGTAGCCATTTACTAGAAGAAAGGTAGAAAGTCGTTCGTACCATGCTCTTGGAGCCTGTTTCAGTCTGTGCAGAGCCTTTTCAAGGTAGTATACATGCCTTGGGAACTTTGAGCTTTCAAACCCTGGTGGCTGATTTACGTAAACCTCTTCTTGGATTTCACCGTTGAGAAAAGCTGATTTTACGTCCATCTGATAGACTTTAAAACCTCTGTGGGCTGCGAAGGCTAAGAATATTCTTATTGCTTCGAGCCGTGCGACAGGGGCAAAAGTCTTATCGTAGTCTATGCCTTCTTCTTGTCTATATCCCTTGGCCACCAATCGTGCTTTGTTTCTGATGACCACTCCATCTTCATCCTTCTTATTTCTGTAGACCCACTTAGTCCCAATGGCCTGTTTCCCTCGTGGCAGAGGTACTAAAGTCCATACTCTGTTACGCTCAAACTGCAGAAGTTCTTCTTGCATGGCGTCTACCCAGTTTGGGTCATCTAGTGCTTCAGAAATCTTCTTTGGTTCTATCACACTAATAAAGTTTGTAAAGAAACAAAAATTAGCAGTGGCAGACCTGGTTTTTACTGAGTAAGAAGGTTCTCCGATTATTTGGCTTGGAGGATGGCTTTTTGTCCACTGAGTGGTGTGAGGAAGATGGTCATCAATGTCATCGAACCTTTCTTCAGAAGCTTCTTGTGGATCTTCTTCTTGTATAGCCTCTGTCGTTTTTCTTACCTAGGTAGAAGATTCTACCATTTGTGGAATGATTGGTATGAGTGGTGGTGGAGTTTGTTCCTCTGAGGACGTATAGTCTTGGTCCTCAATTACCTCTGTAATTGGTTCTTCTGTGGATTGTGGAGTTTGTTTTTCAGCAGCTTCTGTGGTCGTTTTTCTTGATGTTTCATCTTCTCCATTTTCTTCTTCGGCATTTGCATCTGTAGTATTTATAGAAGAAGATGAAGCATTATTTGGACCAGTTAGAGTCATACCTGTAGGATTTTGTCCAATAGAGGATGGTTCTTCAGAAACTCTGATGGTTCCAACAGAAGAATCAATGTCATCGTGGAACATCTCTAAAAATAGAAGATTCAAGTCTTCTTTCGTTTGCGAGATGCCAGAGGTTTCTCTTTTAAGTTCGAGTTCTGAACGGATTTGCTCATAAGTCATCTGGAATGAATCATCAAAAGAAACATTGATACTTTCTACGATTTTGCGAGATCTTGTAAGGTATACTCTGTAGGCTTTGGAAGTGGCAGAGTATCCAATGAATTTTCCTTCGTCAACTTTTACTTCAAACTTTCCTCTGGAATCTCTGTCGTTTAAAACAAAGCATTTACATCCAAACACTTGGAAAAACTTGATGTTTGGCCGCCTTTTGTTGATCAGTTCGTAAGGAGTCTTGATGTGTCTTTTCATAATGGTTGACCGATTCTGTGTGTAACAAGCGGTAGAAATTGCTTCTGCCCAAAAGTTCATCAGTAATCCGTATGCTGATAGCATAGTTCTTGCGGCCTCTACGAGCGTTCGATTCTTCCTTTCGACTACGCCATTCTGCTGTGGAGTGCGTGCGGCAGAGAAGTTATGTGATATTCCTTTTGTAGAAAGATAGGCTTCAATGACAGAGTTTTTAAATTCTGTGCCATTGTCACTTCTTAACTTCTGTATTCTGCATTCATAAAGAGCTTGGATTCTTTTCATTAGATTAATCAAGATGATTGGAACATCCGATTTCTTTCGAACAAATTCAACCCATGTGAAGCGCGAATACTCATCAATTAAGACAGGTATATATTTCTTGCCACCTAGGCTCTGTATGGCAATAGGACCGCAGAGGTCGACATGAAGCATGTACAGAGGCCTAGTGCACGACACATCTGTTTTGCCTCTGTGGGAAGCTCTTCTGAGTTTTCCCATCTCACAGGCAGAACACAAGTGATCCTTATTAAATTTAACATTAAGAAAACCTTTAACTAGATCAAGTTTGACCAATTTATCCAAGGTGTGAAAGTTCAAGTGACAAAACCTGTTATGCCATAACCAGGCTTCTTTACTTTCGCAAGCTATAAGGCAAACTTTGCCTGAAAGTACAGGATCTAATCTTACAATCAATATAGAAAGCAGTAATTGAGAAATTGTATGATCAAGCTCAATTGTATTCAATGATGAACATGATTACAAATCTAAGAGAGAGAGAATCTCAAAGATTACAAAGAATGAATACAAAGATATACGGGAAAATCAATCGGTTAGCTACGTAGTGCTAACCACTCTATTTATACTGCAACGGGCATGTTAAAGCTACAGTACAAATAAGAAAGACTAATAAGAACATAACACGTGTCCTAATTAGTTTACTAAATACTAAGTAAAGTATGTAGTCATAAGTTCTGAACAGGTAGTTCAGAACTTCTGAACATTCTTCTGATAACGCTTCTCAGAGCTTCTGACTCTTTCTCTTAGAACTCTGACTTCTATTCTCAGATATCTGACTCCTCTACTCAGACCATCTGAGTCTTCTTATCAGATCTTCAGCACTTGGTTTATTGACAAAACTTCAGATCTAACATTGCCCTTGGTTGTTGAACAAAAGTTCATTAGATACAGATCACCTTTTCTTTTGGCTCGCAGAAGTTCCATTCCTGTGTCTTCACATTGCAGAGAGCAGAAAGTCTTTTTGAACAAGACATCAAATCCTGTATCACAGAGTTGACTTACACTTAGTAGGTTGTGTTTAAGTCCATTCACATATGCAACTTTGTATACAGAGACGTTTTCCTTCTGTATGACTCCATAGCCTTTGATGTGTCCCTTCTTGTTGTCTCCAAAAGTTACAGATCCACCATCGTGTGTTTCTTTGTACGTGGATAGTAAACTTCTGTCGCCAGTCATGTGCCTTGAGCATCCGGAGTCAAGATACCAAATTGGCACATACCGCTTCTGTAAGTCAATCATAGAGACTTAGGTACCCATATCCATATGGGTCCAATATTGTTAGAATTTTTCAAGTTTGCCTTGGCATTCTTGAAATACATTTTATCTTTTGTAGAAAGATCAGATTGTATCTCTCTAGGTTTTGAATTTGGAGTTTGATTTTTAGTGGAGAGTAAGCAATCTGGACTTGAGAAGTGATTTTTCAATCTGAACATAAGATCAAAACAATGAGAGTATTTAATATGAGACGTGATTTGTTTGAACTTTTCATTGAATTCATTGAACTGAGTCACAGAGGCATTACATTCGTTCTTAACATTAGATTTCCTATTACAAGAAGATCTATGAATACTAGAATCTTTTTTGCAAAAATCTTGTTTAGGTCCTGCCTTTTGTGAGTCTCTTCTGTGGTATACGTCTGTCTTCACTGTCACAGAGGAAAGATATTTGTTAGCTTCAGGCCTTGAAGCTTTTGAAAATTTTGAGCTTTTAGGATTTTCAGAGGCCTTTTTCAAATTATCAAGCTCTGTAGAGGTTTTGACTTGTATACACATTTTTAGAAAATCTAGACAGATAGGTATCTCTGTGATTTTCTCTTTTGGAGAAATTGTTTTGTTAAGAACCTCAGAGGAGAATTTAACATCCTCTGTGTCATAGTGAATTATCCCTGATTTAGAATCAGTCACTGAGTCGTCAGAGGATGAATCGTCCTCATATACAGAGGTTGAGTCATTTCTTTCGATAGAGGCTGGATTTTCTGAGCATGTATCGTACGAGTTTTCTTCCTCTGTAGAAAAACTTTCATAGATGGCAGATGTTTCAGATGAGATCTCTTCAGCGAGAATTTGATCTAAAGAAGATATACAGAGATTTTCTAAAATATTTGATTTCAAAACTTCCAAAATTTCCTTTTCAATTGATCTTTTAAGATTTTCTTCTAAAAAGATGGGTTTAAACTCATGAGCTTTTGCAGATAATTTCTTTTTGACATCTATCATACAGACAAAAGCGACCTGTGTTTGAGTCTCTGGTTTACCAAACTTAAAGATATCAATCTGATCTTGTGTTTTCAGATATTTCTTTGGTTTGATTCCTCTATTGACAGAGGCTGAAGATGATGAATCTGTGTTTTCAAACCACACATTGATCACCTTCGTATGTTTCCTCAAGTAGGGTTCTTCAGAGATTTTAACCCTTTTACTTACAGAGAGTAAGTTTGGAAAAATTGGTTTATTTGTTTTTCCTACCACAAACAGAGAAGACAGAGGTTTAAGTTTTTTGCCTTCAACACCTAGAGTAATATTATCGTACCCTATACCTCGTCTTCCTATTTGTGAGTTTACTTTCTCATACACCTTCTGTGCATCTTTATAGTTTTTAAGTAAAACCTCTCTTCTGAGTAGATCTTGCCAAAGTACCTCTCTTTTTTTTTGAAAGTATTCTTTGAGAGCTCTTATGTCAGTTGTTTCACTCCTAGAAACTGAAAGCTCTTTAGTTTTGAGCAATCGAGTCATCTTAAGAAGAATCTTGTAAAAGATTCCAAAAGCACCCCTGTTGCTTTAATCTCAGGGTCACCTTCCACTCAGCGATCGACTATCACTGTCACTGAGTTGGAAACTAACTCTGAAAGATCATCAGACTCTGACTTTTCAGATAATGATGAAACTCTGGCATTCCTGGCTAATAAGTTCAGGAGATTTGCTAGAAAGAGTAATTTCAAGAAGAATAAACCTCTTGCTATTACTGACAAGCCAAGATCATCAACCCCTGTTGATAAGGCTACTGCTACTTGCTATAACTGTGAGAAGATAGGACATTTTACTAGCCAGTGCAGGTCAAAGAAAGTCTCTAGACCCTCAACTTTTCCCAAGAAAAGCTTTATTTCCAGGAATAGAGATGAAAATATAAAAACTGTAGTTGAAAAATATTGATGAAGCTGATAGTCTTCGAAAGATCGATCTCTTGACTAGAAGTTTATATGAAGCCATGAATGGCAAAACTGTAGTTGAAAATCAAAACCTTGATCTCGCTGAACAGCTTAAAAATTGTCACCTTCAAATAGAAAATCTTTCTAAAATTGAAGAAGATTTTAAAGATCAAGTTCACCTAAATCAGCTAGTCAAAATCGAGCGCGAAGAAGCTATCGTTGAATTAAAAGCTGAAAAAGCTACTGTTGATGGATGCTATAATTCCTCAACAAAGATCACTGAGATAATTAAGTCTCAAATTCCCCTGAGTGATAAACGTGGTCTTGGTTACAAAGCTGATACTCTAGAACCAACCATTGATCGTTCCATGCTCTTATTTGGAACTTTCGTATCCTCAGTCGTTGATACTTCATCCTCTCAGTGTTCCTCTTCTAAACCGCCTATTCCTGAGGAAATCCCTACCTTAACTTCTAAAGGTAAAGAAAAAGTTATTTATCCAAAAACTACCTCAGTCTTTAAAAACAAAGGTAAAGGAATTGCTTTTAACCAAAATCCTCAGAAGGGTACCTCTGTACCAAAGCTGAACGCTTCTAAAGCTTCAATGACTTATCCCTCTGATTCAAAGAATAAGATCTCTAGATTTATTCAGCGTGGATCTATTCAGCGATCTACTCCTAGAATCAAAGTGGAAATCATTGGTAAGAAATCTAATGAACTAAATGTTCCTCCCATTTCAAAAACCAATAGCTTACTTGGTGCTGGTCCTTCTAATTCAAAATCTAAAGCTCAGCATGCAAATGGTCCTAGAACTACTTTTGGTTATAGGAAATGTTATCATTGTGGACTTACAAATCATATTGCTAGTAAGTGCCCCACAACCACCCAAGCTGAAAAGATAGCTGTTGGTTCCCGTTTTGCTTATACAAGATTGTCAGATCTATTAGTTCGAATTTATGTTTGATGCGGAAGCGTATTTGAATAACTAACAGCTATGTTTGATAGATTTAGAGCATAATATAAATAAACAGTGAACAGGAAATAATATCTCAAAGTTTACTGAATATATATATTAAGAACAGATTCAAGAACAGTGAGTAAGCAAAGCTTTTTAAAACAGATATGACTCTCATGGTGTTTAAAGCTATGTGTTCTTGTGATGTTTTTCTCTCTTGATGGATAGATAGAAAGATTGATATATATAGGAAGAACTCAACATGAGTCTTCCTTATATACTACTCTAAGGGGACCATAAAGCATATGCTACTATTCACAAAGGACGGTATGAATAGTTGGACGGATGGCATGAACAGTTGGACGTGCTGTATTGCATTTAATGCAGCAGACGTCTATTATGTATTAAGCCCTATTGAATCCAACCAGAGTTTGACACGTTGCAGTTGGACAGGGCATGCTACCATGCAAGTTGATGAACAGGTCCTGTAACAGTACCAAGATATTATAAATATCTTTTAAGTCTTTGTTGAAGACCGCAGAGGCTCTGTGAAGTGTCACAGAGGTTCTGCGGTTTGGTCCTTAGAAGAGCAGTCTTCACCGGATTCCGAGTCTTTGGTCTTCTTTGCGCGTATGACAGAGCTTCTGTAGGGCACCTCTTTAGCTTCTGTAGCTTCTTGACCTTGATCTCTCGGTAAGTTCGGCAGAGCCTCTGTAAGAGGCTTTCTTCACTTAGCCTATTTTTCACTACTTCTAAATACTTCTATGATTAGGAAGATTGAAGCTAACAATAGCTAAGGTGAAGATCATTGCCCCCATGGCAACTAAGACCACTGAGGTTAAGAAATTAACCAAAGTGAAGACTGACAAAGCTGAATCTTCAAATGCTGCGAAGACTGCTGAACCTTCCACCTCTTCTTCTAACCCCACTGACAAGTGTGTACACATGGTTAAGTGGGTACCCAAGAAAAACTAATCTTCCTTTGTAATGCAGGTTAAGAAGGGTATCTGGTATCTCGATAGCGGATGATCAAGACACAAGACTGGAAAGAAAAGCCTGCTCTCTGAATACAAAGAAGAGAAGGGTCCCTCTGTAACTTTCGGTGGAAACGGAAAAGGACATACCCGAGGGTTTGGTGTACTATCTAATGGTACAACAACCTTCAGCAGAGTCACATATGTTGAAGGGCGGAAGCATAATCTTCTAACCATCAGTCAGCTTTGCGACAAGGATAACAAAGTAATCATTACTAAGGAATCTTGCTTTGTCGCTGACAAAAAGGAGAAGATAGCTCTCAGCGGTTATCGTTTGGAAAATGTTTATGTAATAAACATAGACTCAACAACCACTGAGAACTCCTGTTTCTTCTCAAAAGCCTCATCTGATGTCAACTGGCTATGGCATAAAAGGCTCTCTGATCTAAACTTCAAGACACTGAACACTCTTTCTTCAAAAGAGTTAGTCACTGGTCTACCTCAGCACTCATACGCCAAAGAGTCCTTATGTTCAGCGTGTGAGAAAGGCAAGAAGACTAAAGCAAGCTTTAAGTCAAAGCAAGTTTCCTCAGTATCATCTCCTCTACAACTTCTCCATATGGATTTGTTTGGCCCTGTTAACAAACAATCCATCGCTGGAAAGAAATATACACTGGTCATAGTTGATGAATTATCTCGATATACGTGGGTTATGTTTCTCCGTTCTAAGAGTGACACCCCTGAAGAACTCATCACCTTTGTTCGGAAGATGGAAACCCTGAACAATTTGATCGTTCGCTCAATAAGGAGTGATCATGGGACTGAATTCAAAAATAGTTCTCTTGATTACTTCTTTGAGAGTAAGGGTATTTCTCACAACTTTTCTTCAGTGAGAACACCGCAACAAAACGGAGTCGCTGAAAAAAGAAATAGAACTAGTATTGAAGCTGCACGTTCAATGCTCAGCGATTCTCACCTGCCTACTCAGTTTTGGGCAGAAGCTGTCAACACTGCTTGTTTTACGCAAAACAGGTCGCTGATAGTCAAAAGATTTAATAAAACAACCTATGAACATTTTCATGGGAGAAAGCCTTCAATTAGCTTTCTTCACATCTTTGGATGTCAGTGTTTCATACGGAACAACAGAGATGCCCTTGGAAAGTTTGATCCAAAGGCTGATGATGGAATCTCTCTTGGATATTCTTCAATCTCCAAAGCCTTCAGAGCCTTCAATCGAAGAAGACAAACTGTTGAAGAAACTATTCACGTCACTTTTGACGAATCCCGTTCAGCAAACTCTAAACCGTCTGCTGATACTGAAGAACTGAATCAATGGATGTTTTCTCATCTTGGTGATTCATAAAATATTTCCACTCCTCATACTCATACAGCTGAAGTTGATAGTCCTACTATCATCCTAAATATGCAGAATAGTGAAGCTGAAACATCATGGGTCTCAGCAGTTCCTTTAAACACTATACCTGCTTCTGAACCAAATGTCTCAGACACTCCATCTACTTCTCAGCAATCAGTAAATGAGATGACATCTGCACCTACTCCTCTCTTGGCTGATTCTCCAGAAGTTGCTGAAACTTCATCTTCAGCTCCTCCAGTTCAATTTGAGTCAGCGACTTATGCTCCTGCTCAGCGATGGACTGTAAATCACCCAATTGATCAAATTCTTGGTGATCCAAACGCTGGTGTTCAGACTCGACGAAGTGCAGGCAATATTTGTTTATTTGTTAACTTTATTTCTCTGATGGAACCAAAGAAAATAGATGATCCCCTCAAAGATCCAAATTGGGTCAGCGCCATGCAAGAAGAGCTGACTGAATTCGAAAGAAACAAAGTTTGGAAACTTGTTCGAAGACAAACTGACAAGACAGTGAGAAGCACTAAATGGGTCTATCGAAATAAGTTAGACGGACATGGAACTGTAACCCGCAACAAGGCTCGAGTTGTTGCTCAGGGATACAGACAAGAGGAAGGCATAGATTACCACGAAACATTTGCTCTTGTAGCAAGACTAGAATCTATTCGTCTATTCTTAGCATATGCTGTACACAAAGACTTCAAAGTATATCAGATGGATGTTAAGTCAACATTTCTAAATAGAATGCTGAATGAAGAAGTCTATGTGGAACAACCTCCAGGATTCTCAGATCCTAAGCGTCCAGGTTATGTTTATAAACTGGATAAGGCACTTTATGGCTTAAAGCAAGCTCCTCGTGCATGGTATGACACTCTCTCTACTTATCTCCATATTGAACAATTTGAGCGTGGTAAAATCGATAAGACTCTATTCTTCAGGAAAGTAAAAGGTCATATTATTCTTGTTCAGATATATGTTGATGACATTATATTTGGTTCTACTAACCCTGACCTTTGTACTCGTTTCGCGGATAGAATGAAAGAAGAGTATAAAATGAGCATGACGGGTGAGCTAACATATTTCCTTGGTCTTCAGATAAAGCAAAATGAAAAAGGAACTTTCATCGATCAGGGAAAGTATGTTAAAGATATGCTGAAGAAATTTGATTTAACTCAGAGTTCAGCTATGAAAACCCCTATGGCACAACCGCTGACACTAGACAAGGATTCAAATGGAATACCTGTTAATGTCACGCTGTACCGTGGGATGATCGGCTCTCTCTTGTATCTTACAGCTAGCCGACCCGATATTATGTACGCAACCTGTTTGTGTGCACGATATCAAGCTGAACCTAAGGAATCTCATATGATCGTTGTAAAGCGAATCTTTAATTACCTTAAGGGTACTATGAACCTAGGTCTTTGGTATCCCAAGGACTCAGGGTTTGATCTAATCGCCTATTCAGATAGTGATTTTGTAGGTTGCAAATTGGATAGGAAAAGCACCACAGGAGGCTGTCAGCTCCTGGGTGGAAAGCTAGTGAGTTGGACAAGTAAACAGCAAAACTCAGTGTCCACCTCAACTGCTGAAGCTGAGTATGTAGCCGCTGGAAGATGTTGTTCTCAGGTCTTGTGGATGAGAAATCAACTACAGGACTATGACCTTCAGCTCTCAAAAATTCCAATCTATTGCGACAACACAAGTGCCATCGCTATAGCCAACAATCCAGTGCTACACTCAAAGACAAAACACATCGAAATCAGGTATCATTTTATCAGAGATCATGTGATGAATGGTGATATAGAACTTCATTTTATCCCAACTGACTATCAGTTAGCTGACCTGTTCACCAAACCTATTGGTGAGACAAGATTCAACTTTCTCATCAGCGAGCTTGGAATGCTGAACTTTGAAGAGTAAAATCTTCAGCGGTTCACATTTGACCAGCGATAGGATAAAATCAACTTGTATAACCCGTTATATCATTCTCTCTCTGAACATAATTGATTCGATGATGTCAAGGTATGTTTTTCTCTCTTACTAGCTGACGTTCGCCTAAAACTCAAAGATTTCAAAACAAATTGCATCGCTGAATATATACATTGAAATTTCTTAAACCAACACTGATATTTCTATTCAGTACCTCATGTTTTCAAAAGTGTCCCTGAGCTTTCAAAACCTCGGAGACATCCTAAAATATGAAAGGACAGTTGTGACGTCATCGCAACGGATAAGCCCTGGCACGTTCTTTTTCTGACACACGATTGCACGTTTCGTTTACTTTCCAATCAAATGCAAACACGTGTCCGTGTCATGATGAAAAACTTTCCCGCTCATGTTTTTCTCTCTCTCAAATCTCTCTATATAAACCATTTTGGGTTTATATTTTTCTCTTTACGCGAAAAACTTCTCCTCTAAGCAAGAAAAAGATTTACTGTTGCATTTTGACCTCTCAAAATTTCCAGAAACTGTTCATCTTCTTCTTTGACGAACCAGGCTAATACTCTTATTATTTACCCACATTACTTGTTTATGATCTTATTCTTTGCTTTTAACAGATCAAACAAAAGAACTTTTATAAAATGAAATCATTTTCTGTTCATGATTTTATGAATACAACCTTCATGGTTGTTCTTCAAGTTTAATCGCAAATATCTTAAACTTGTTCTTCATACGTTTTTCCAGAATCCTATTCCTCAGAGGAAACTGGAAAACAAGACTTTTTATTAGGTTTGCATTTCTTTTTCAAAAACAAGAAAACCCTAATCTTCATTAAGACATTTTTGTCTGATTGAAATGGACAAAATTCGAACCATCTTATTCGAAAATCTTTCCACGTTAAGATTATTCATATTTGTTATATCTTTGGTTGAACTGATAATACAGCAATGGCATCTACTGATATTCATACTGCTGAGAACACTACTGCTGCTGAGGAACTGGAAATCACCAAGGCTCCTCAGGTCAAGTTCACGCTTGAGGAACTCGATTGGACAAAAACAAACAATCTCTATACGATTTTCGAGTTTCCTCCTCGAAAGCAAGTCACACATCTGAATGATGCTGTGAATTTCCTCAAAACTTGTTGCCTCTCTACAGCTCTGACCATAACACCCCCTGCTCATCAACTACTACTATCTCAGTTCTGGTATTCCTCCAGACACACTCAGCTACCATCATCCAAAGACCCTACCAAACTACTAGATGTCATCCTCTGTGACACTAATTTTGGCACCATCAAAATCAACCATGCTATCATTCGGAAAGCACTGAATCTCCCTGTTGCCACCAAAGACAAACCATTTGTTCCTTTCCCTGACCCCAAGAGACATGCTGATAGAGAAACACTCATTGCATTCTTTGATGCAATGAAGTACATATGGGATCAAGGGAGAGATGAAAAAGCCGAGAAGAATTTGACTACAATCAAGAAGTCAACGATACCAAGTGAGATGAACTACATCTTCGCACACCTGATAAGCTGCATGACAGCGAAGAGTGTCTCCTCTGATCAAGCTGCTCAACCTCAGCAAGCCATGGGTTATGCATTGCTAAAGGGTCTCCATGTTGACTGAGCCTCGATAATGTACGACGATCTTGCGCTCAGAGTATATTTTGCTGATCGACCATAATGGGTTCCATACCCAAGATTCCTCAGCGCCGTCTTCCAAACCGGCCTGAAGGATAACTACCCAAAAGTAGGAGACCTGAAACTCTCTCAGGTTGGCCCTAAGGTGCTCGACTTCAAGCCCCTGCCAAACGAGGTACGTCTCTCTACTCTCTTAACTCTTCTCAATCCTCCTTCTTCTACTTCTGCAGCTCATTCAATGGAAAAACCCACCGTCGATACCCCAGCGGCAACCTCCACTCCTTCTAGAAAAAGGAAACACTCATCTTCCTAACTTTGTTCCAAAAGGACTAAGAAAACCAAGGAGCAACCCCATAAGCAATCTCTTGCTGAAGACTCCTCAGCTCATCTTGAAGAGCTGATGGAAAGTTCCGTGGTACGCTCTGCCACAGCTGAACAAGCCACCCCTTCCATCCCAGCTTCAGCGTCTCTAAACGCTGGAGTTATAAACTTGGAAATGAACACACCTCCTTCAGCCTCTCTAAAGACTGAAGTTATTCTCAGCGGATCCAACGCTGAACCCCGCACCCAACCATCATTCTCATCCTCTATTCCTCTCACCTCTTCTTTGGTCACTCAATCTATTCCCCTATTCTCCTTAACAAACATCTTCCTTAGTGACACTACTGCTGAACATCTTCAGAGGATGATAGAACAAAACACAGGACCTGCAGGTACTTCCAGTCGTCAGGGAACTATTGAAGACGACTATGAAACATTCTCAGGGTTACGAGGCTTCGACAACTTCGCCAACCTGCCTGCAGGTATACACATTATCCCACACACTTCTCTCTCTCAACCCCAAACTTCTGAGCTTTCTTCTGTTCATAAGTTAATAACTGTTTCAGGTCCTAATTTGGGGGATATCAACTCCTCCCTGAAGGCCCTGGAAATAAAGGTGGAATCTTACAACACCACTCTCTCCATAAACTCTTCAGCGGTTACAGACGCTAGGGAGAACCTCAAAAAGCTGACCGAGGTTGTTGAAACGAAAGCCTCCAAAGCTGATATGGAGAAGGTGGATGGTAGCATAGGAACTTTTGCTACCACCCTCGCTGAAACCTCCACCAACGTCAACAATCACAACCTCACCAACACCACCCTCGCAAGAAACTTCACCACTCTATCCAATGAAGTCACATCATTGAAGACAGAGGTTGGTACTCTTAAGGGTGAAGTCACCACGGTCAAAGATCTCCTTCAGCAGATACTCAATCGCCTGGACGCCCCAAAGTCTCACTTTACTCAGGCCGATAGAGAGAATCTTCGAAAACTCGCCCCTGCTATATCTGGCCTCGACGACAGATTAGCAGTGGTTGAACTTTGTATGGGACTCACTGGCCAAGAAGACAGTGATTCTCATACTACTGATGCTGCTGATGTTGCTGATATTCCTCTTACCTCCCCTCCTCATCATGTGGAAGAGGGGGATAAGAGAGCTGAAGACCTTCCCCATAATGATGAGGGGGAGAAGAAAAATGAAACTGCTGCTTCTACTTCAAAACCTCAGAGAGTTGAAAACCCTGAGGGAACCGAGAAACCTTCCTCTGTATATGAGGGGGAGCAACTCGAAGAGCAGAACATTGAAGCTGCTGCTGACGTAAACTCACCCTACGCTGACGAGGTTGAATCTGATGAAGACGAAGCTGAAGACGATGAAGCTGTCGACATCTCTGATGATGAACCATCTTTTTCTCCAAATAATGATGATGATGACGATGATGACTCCTTTATCGTCAAGCCTGTTCAGAAGAATACAGCTCTCAAAAGGATTTCGATAAATGAACCTTCAGGGGAGCGGACCAAGACAAAGCCTACAGCGTCTGAAGCTGACAAAGGCAAAAACAAAGGCCTCGCTGAAGAAGACGATCTGATGATCTTGCTTCCAAAGCCAATTTGTCAGGTACACTACCTCCTATTCCCTTACACTGCATCCCTCCTCTATCCCTTCTCAATCTCAATCCTTCTATCCATAAAACCTCTATACACTTAACCACATTTTTTTCTCTATCTCTTTCTTCCCCAACTCTGCTTACTTAAACGATCGCTATGTTTCAGCTAGTCCTCTCCCCTGTTTGTGGATATCGCCGAAGTTCCTACATCTGCGACTTCACCAACAATAATCCCAGCTCCCAACGCTGAAGAAATAATCCCGGTCTTGGATTTAATCACTGAGACCGATGAACATGAAGAACAACAGCTCTCTCACAAAAACAGACCTTCCTTGGCTCCTCAAAAGCTAAGTGAAGAGGATCAGAAAAAAGAGAGAGGAAGTAATCAAGATATTCGAAGATCAGCGAATCATCCTGAAGCGTGATCAACTTCCTTCTATTCCTCCAAAGTTCAGACTTTCACAAAAGGAATACAAGGATCACCTCAGAGCTGAAAGGTTAATCGCTGAAAGAAGGGAAGCGGAAGAAAAAGACAGAGAACTCGCCATCCAGCTTGTCCAACAATCAGTGAAAGACCCCAAGCTGAAAAGAGCTCCCATTGATGTCCAACGTCAGCTATGGGATGATGCCAAAATGATCGTTGAAGAAAAGACTAAGGTCGCTGATACGACTTTGGAATGGTGTAAAGAAATGTTGAACTATCGATATCGACCATCCAAAATCATCAAAGCAAACATCAGAGGAAGACTGTTCGCAGACGTTCCTATTGTTGAAGTTGATGTATTCAGAGAAGACAAAACCAAGCAAACCTTCTATGCTGCTTCTTTAGAGAAGTTTGGTTTCTCTGAAATTGTTGGAAGTGAAATTAGCCATTCAGGGATCGCGCTCAAAGTTCAAGAGCCATGTCGAGAAAATTTTAAATACTCAGATCGACTTGGTTTCTTCTGCTGTGGATATTCCTCCTTCCACTCTTCTTCCTCCTCAACAAAGAAGAGTCTCTGCAAGGGAAAAGAGAGTCTGAGACTCAGGTCCTCCTATACGGAATGAAACTGGTATTGGTTTCTCTCGTGCTGAAGTTCTTGGCCCTGATGCTGATCTCTCAGCGCTTGACACCTCCCTACCACCTGGAGAAATTTTCATTCCTGGCAAAGTTGTAAGTGATCCTTATGGTATATTCTTTCTAGACTACCAAGGAAATCATCACTTTCAACGCATCTCTGAGCTTCCAATCACTCCCATCGAACAACTCAGAGATCTCATATACTGGTGTGAAGTCAGACAGGACATTAAAGCTAATCACCTGAAGCCCTTGATTTTTGAAGAAGCTCTGAACAAAAAGAATTAAGGAGTAGATGTCCCTGACTGGATGATTCCCACATCAAAGACCCTCGATGAACTTATCATCAACGAAGAACCTTTTGACGGATAGGATCGCCTTGTAATTCTTTCTATCGTTATTTGTCTACATCTTTTGTACTCGTAATTTTATTCGCTGTACTTGTAATTTTTCCACTTCCCTATGTAATCTTTACGGAGTTTAAAGAAAACTTTCAGCGAATGTACTTTACTCCATCAGTACAGAAAAGATCCCAGAAAACAGTAAAAGGGACAAATATTTTATGAGTTCTTTTTATCCTTATGTTTTTATTAAATAGCAATTTTCTCTGTTGCTATGTCATAATCAAATAGGGGGAGATTGTTTATCCAAACCCTCAGTTATTTGATAATGACCCTCTCTTAAACACTTAGTGAAAATTGTAAGTAAACTATATGTATATCAGAGTTTCACTATCGCTGATGAGTACTAAGACTTCACAGTACCGCTGATAGGAACTCTCACTCTTTAGATTAGATATTCAGCGAACACTGTTCATCATCATATAGCTCTGAGCCTGTTCAGTCTATGAGATGATCGCTGATAAGTTAGTTGTTTACTTATGATCTCTGAAGACAGGTTTCACGTCAACCAAAGTTCTACGCTGAAGTCGAAGATCAAGCTCAAGAACCAGCGACAAGTCTACTCATGAACTGATGCGGATATCAGCGAAGCAAGACATGTCCATTCAACGTGAAGTATCAAGTAGAAGACTTCAGCAATCGCTGAACTTTATCATTCGCTGATAAAGATCTGACTCAACGAAAGCTGATCATGAAGTCTCCCTGTATGTTACTATTGTCTTACCTCCCTTGCACGTCTCCGTACGAACTGTCAGAACGGACATCCCTTTTGTCTGTAATCGTACAACAACTCTGATTCTACAATGCGCACCATGCGGCTACTAAGGTTGTCTATAAAGGTCAATGACATGCAACCACTCAGCTGCTGCCACGTGTAAAGCCATACTGCCATGCATTAAATGCATGTAGTATATAAGAAGATCTTTACTTCAGTTTTGAAGTGTGCTCGGACCACCTTCTTATTTCTTATTGTTAAGTTATTATTTGCAATTTCTTTAACTATTTCTAGTGCAAGAAACTTAGTGTTCTTAACTTGTTAAGATTAGGTTTATCCTTAATCTTGTTCCGCAACAAGTTGTAAATTGTCTTGATTTATCAATAAACAATTTAGAAAAGTAAAAACGTGTGTTGGTATTCAACCCCTCCCCCCCTTCTACAAACTTGTATAGCCCTTCGGGACCAACACAAACAACAACGACGATCAGAGTCCTAACCAATAGCCACTGAAACAACTCCAACGGTTCAACCGGAACCATCAATTGTGGTACAATCCAAAGACCCAACGGTTGAAAATTCTGAGGGAGAATCCCAGGCATTGATCGTATATTCTACACCGGAAAGGCCCTTAATTGATCTGATAGATCCTGATTCTGAGATCGACTTGGAGACCGAAAACGCATGGTATCAAAAAGCCGCCAGTGCGATAAACTTCGAGGTAAACCTGATCTTTCCTACCGATGCCGATGATGAAATATATTACGATCCGTTCCTGCGGCAAAACCTTTAGAGTACCCCAATTTATGCTAATCAGATTCCCGAGACTTCTACAACAACACTTCCGACATCTCCTCAGCAACAAACCGCTTCTGATCAACCTTAACCTCAACCTCCACCATAAGTTGTCCGATGGGAAAAAAATCATCATCCTCATCCCCTTCCTAGAGGATTCCCTAAAGAGGTTGTTCGTACACAAACTACGTGTGCTTGATCCGACATTCTACCTAGGATTATCCAAGTTCGACGATACATACAAGAAACAATATCTAGAGGCCATGATAAGGTGTCTACCAGTCAGTCAAGTCAGAATAAAGCACAAGATCACCGAAGTTGTGAACATCCAATCTGGCCGAATCATTAAGATCTGGTACCCTGTCTATACGGTTAAACGCGAAGATGGAAACGAATGGAAATTCTCTGAAGCCGACTTCAAGAACCTCCGACTGAATGACTTTCATGACTTACTCAAAGACCTCCGAACTCGAATGATCCGACTGCTCCACATCACCAAAGCGCTTGAAGCTGTAAAGCGATTTTTGAAACACACGGTGATGATGTCATACATTATGGATTTTCAGATGGGAGTTGAACACCGAACGAAGAAGATCAACCTCTCTGAAAATGTTTATCAAAGTTATATGGATGACGAGTTGAAATCATACTGATTATTGTTTATTTCTATTGATTTCTCATTGTATGCACTAATCTGTGATCCACATGTTATCAAGTGTTTCACCTTCTTTTTGCTTAAATTTCTTATACTTGTTTATCACATTTGACATCCTCATCTGATTCTCAACTGATGAGCCTTGATACAATGTAACCAACTCATCAAACATGTCTTTTCCTGTCTCATTCAGACTATCAATCTTTTATATCTCTTGATGCTTTGTCGGCATTACCAATGATCTTGATGCTTTGTCGGCATTATATCTCTTCAGTTCATTACTAGTATAATTCTCATGAAGTATAGGTGTTTTTATAATTTGTCCTTGTTGATCCAAACCCTCAGTGATTTGATAATGACCCTCTCTTATATACTTAGTGAAAATAGTAAGTAAACAATATGTATCAGAGTTTCACTATGGCTGATAAGTACTAAGATCTTACAGTACCGCTGATAGGAACTCTCGCTTTTTAGATTAAACATTCAGCGAACACTGTTCACCATAATACTCTGAGTCTGTTCTGTCCTTATGGTGATCGCTGATAAGTTAATTGTTTACTTATGATCTCTGAAGACAAGTTTCACGTCAACATAGGTTCTACGCTGAAGTCGAAGATCAAGCTCAAGAACCAGCGACAAGTCTTCTAATGAACTGATGCGGATCAGCGAAGAATCAGATTTGTCCACTCAACATGAAGTATCAAGTACAAGACTTCAGCTATCGCTGAACTTTATCATTCGTTGATATAGAATGATAAACCGCTGAATCAACGAAAAGCTGATCATGAAGTCCTCCGTACAAAGTACTTTTGTCTTAACCACCCTTGTACGACTCCGTACGATATGTCAGAAAAGAACCTCCTTATTGTCTGAAATCGTACAACCACTCTGATACTACACTGTTCAAACATGCGGCTACTAAGGTTGTCAACAATGGACAATGACATGCAACCAATCAGTTGCTGCCACGTGTAAAGTGTAAACTGCAATGCATTAAATGCATGCAGTATATAAGAAGGACTCCAGCTTCATTTTTGAAGCACTTGCTAACTCTGGACAAGTCATCTTTCTTATCTTGAGATAAGTTATTATTAGTAATTTCCTTCTCTTTCTTAGTGCAAGAAACTTAGTGTTCCAACTTGTTTAGATTTAGGTTCATCCTTAATCTTGTTCTTCAACAAGCTGTAAATTGTTAATGATTTATCAATAAACAATTTAGAAAAGTAAAATCTGTGTGTTTGTATTCAACCCCCCCCCCCCCCCTTCTACAAACTTGTATAGCCCTTCGGGACCAACAAGTGGTATCAGAGCGGATTTGTTTAATCTCATAAACAAGATCTAATCTATACTAAGATTTCTCTTCCTTGCTATTTCTGAAAATGGCTACCAACACAAACACAAATTATATTGACAATGGTTCTCTTGCAAAACCCCTTAGATTCTCCATAGATAATTTTAATCTATGGAAAAATAGGATGATTCTCTTCTTAGAAGGTGTAGACCCTACTATGCCTTATTATCTTGAAAATGGTCCATATATTCCTGTAAGAATTGATGTTGCAGTTCCAGCCGCTGAGATTAGACCAGATATTCCAGAATGGTTGATTCCTAAAGAAATTCATTTGTGGACTGGCGAAGATAAGAAGAAAGTGGATATCGACACCAAAGCCAGATCCATACTATCCATGGCTCTTCCTGACGAAGTCTACCATTCCGTCATGAACTTGAAAACCTCAAAAGCCACGTGGGACACAATCTGTGTTCAGTATGAAGGTACTTCTGAAGTCCAGGACTCTCGAAAGATCAACCTGGTAATACAGTACGAAAGCTTCATTTGTGGTAAGAATGAAACTCTCTCTGAAGTTCACCAACATTTTAACTGTTTAATAATAGATCTGAAAACTGTTGGTTAGGAATATTCTAACTTTGAAGTGCTGAAAACGTTTTTAGAATGTTTACCTGAAAGATGGGACTATTATTCTATGTGTCTCAAGCTGTCAAAGGATCTAAAATCAATGACCTTTTCTACCTTATATGGCACGATGCTGAATCATGAGCAATCGAGTCATCTTAAGAAAATATTGTAAAAGATTCCAAAAGCACCCCTGTTGCTTTAATCTCAGAGGAACCTTCCACTCAGCGACCCTCGGTCACTATCCCTGAGTTGGAGAGTAACTCTGAAAGGTCATCAGATTCTGACTCTTCAGATGATGATAAATCTTTGGCTCTCCTCACTAAAAAGTTCAGGAGATTCGCCAAAAAGAAAATGTTCAGAAAGAATAAACCTCTTTCCATTACTGACAAGCCAAGATCATCAGCTCTTGTTGATAAGGCTACTGCTACTTGTTTTAACTGTGAAAAGATAGGACATTTCGCTAACGAGTGCAGGTCAAAGAAAGTCTCTAGACCCTCAGCCTTTCCAAAGAAAAACTTTATTCCCAGGAATAGAGATGACAAATACGCTAAGCTGAAAGAAAAGTATGCGAAGCTGAAAAGCTTTAAGAATAAAGGCAAAGGCCTGATGGCTAACTATGATTGGGCTGCCTCTGATGAAGAAGAATCATCATCTGACTCTGAAGATGATGAAGCCAATCTCTGTCTTATGGCCAAGATTGAAGATGAGGAAGAAAGTTCAGACATTCCCTCCACTTCAACCTCTGCTACTCAGGTATCACCTTCCTTCTTTACCAATATTGCAAATATTGATGAAGCAGATAGTCTTCGTAAAATCGATCTCTTGACTACAAGTTTATATGAAGCCATGAATGGCAAAACTGTAGTTGAAAATCAAAACCTTGATCTCGTTGAACAGCTTAAAAACTGTCACCTTCAAATAGAAAAGCTTTCCAAAACTGAAGAAGATTTTAAAGATCAAGTGCACTTAAATCAGCTAGTCAAAATCGAGCGCGAAGAAGCTATCGCTGCATTAAGAGCTGAAAAAGATACTGTTGAAGGATGGTGTAATTCTTCAACAAAGATCATTGAGATAATTAAGTCTCAGATTCCCCTGAGTGATAAACGTGGTCTTGGTTACAAAGCTGATATTCTAGAACCAACCACTGATCGTTCCATGCTCTTATTTGGAACTTTCGTATCCTCAGTCGCTGATACTTCATCCTCTCAGTGTTCCTCTTCTAGACTGCCTATCCCTGAGGAAATTTCTACCTCTTCAAAAGGTAAAGAGAGAATGGTTTATCCAAAACCTACCTCTGTCTTTAAAGATAAAGGTAAAGGAATTGCTTTTAACCAAAATCCTCATAAGGGTACCTAAGTACCTAAGCTGAATACTTCTAAAGCTTTAGTTATTCATCCCTCTGGATCAAGGAATCAGATCTATGGATCTACTCAGCGTGGATCTATTCAGCGATCTATTCCTAGATTCAGAGTGGATGTCTCTGGTAAGAAATCCGAAGAACTGAATGTTCCTCCCATTTCAAAAGCCAATAGCTTATTTGGTGCTGGTCCTTCTAATTCAAAATCTAAAGCTCAACATTCAAATGGTCCTATAACTACTTTTAGTTATAGGAAATGATATCACTGTGGACTTATTGGTAGCATGACTAGAATCTGTTCGTCTATTCTTAGCATACGTTGTACACAAAGACTTCAAAGTATATCAGATGGATGTTAAGTCAGCGTTTCTAAATGGAAAGCTGAATGAAGAAGTCTATGTGGAACAACCTCCAGGATTCTCAGATCCTAAGCGTCCAGGTTATGTTTATAAACTGGATAAGGCACTTTATGGCTTAAAGCAAGCTCCACGTGCATGGTATGACACTCTTTCTACTTATCTCCATATTGAACAATTTGAGCGAGGTAAAATCGACAAAACTCTATTTTTCAGGAAAGTAAAAGGTCATATCATTCTTGTTCAGATATATGTTGATGACATTATATTTGGTTCTACTAACCCTGACCTTTGCACTCGTTTCGCTGATAGAATGAAAGAAGAGTATAAAATCAGCATGATGGGTGAACTAACTATTTCCTTGGTCTTCAGATAAAGCAAAATGAAAAAGGAACTTTCATCGATCAGGGAAAGTATGTTAAAGATATGCTGAAGAAATTTGATTTAACTCAGAGTTCAGCTATGAAAACCCCTATGGCACCACCGCTGACACTAGACAAGGATTCAAATGGAATACCTGTTAATGTCACGCTGTACCGTGGGATGATCGGCTCTCTCTTGTATCTTACAGCTAGCCGACCCGATATTATGTACGCAACCTGTTTGTGTGCACGATATCAAGCTGAACCTAAGGAATCTCATATGACCGCTGTAAAGCAAATTTTTCGATACCTTAAGGGTACTGCGAATCTAGGTCTTTGGTATCCCAAAGACTAAGGGTTCGATCTAATCGCCTATTCAGATAGTGATTTTGCAGGTTGCAAATTGGATAGGAAAGGCACCACAGGAGGCTGTCAGCTCCTGGGTGGAAAGCTGGTGAGTTGGATAACTAAAAAGCAAAACTCAGTGTCCACCTCCACAGCTGAAGCTGATTATGTAGCCGCTGGAAGCTGATTATGTAGCCGCTGGAAGCTGTTGTTCTCAGGTCTTGTGGATGAGAAATCAACTACTGGACTATGACCTACAGCTCTCAAATATTCCAATCTATTGAGACAGCACAAGTGCCATCGCTATAGCCAACAATCCAGTGCTACACTCAAAGACAAAACACATCGAAATCAGGTATCATTTTATTAGAAATCATGTGATGAATGGTGATATAGAACTTCACTTTTTCCTAACTGATTATCAGTTAGCTGATCTGTTCACCAAACCTCTTGATGAGACAAGATTCAACTTTTTCTTATGACACTTTTTCTGATTATCACTTTTTCTTATGACACTTACGAAAGTGAGGTCGGCACAGTGAGCTAATCTCTGCCCACTGGAGTAGCAGGCAAGCTAATTTGTGTATTAAAAACACTTAGAGTATTTGTCTCTACATATTCCATCGAGGCCTGAAAAGGTCCATTTAGAGATTACCATTGACAAAACAACAAGTACTAAGAGTATGTGATTTTTATCTAACGGTGTGAGTATTTTGTAACCGGGCTTTTCTAGCAAAAATGTCCACCACGAATACGAGGATCAGCTCTAAGGATCGAGTATTGGATATAAAATCTAGGGAAAATCCAACCTACATTCCTCCTTTTTAACCTTTAGTAAATCGTTTAAAGTAGCTATTTCACCAAACCAAACCAAAGTATTAATTTCCTCTCTAATTGAAACTTGTAAAAGGAGCTCATAAGAACCGTATTATCTTGATTGTCCAGTCCCTGTGGAAACGAATCTGGTATTTTACCAACTATTACTTGTTGTGACGATCATAGTGGACAGTGTACACTTGCACTTCTCGCTTTGAACAGTTTGCAACCCACTGCGATTAAAACACATATTTCGCACGTAACAACCGTCGATGCAATTAAAGATTTGAAGTCGATAGGAATCTTTTTGGGGTGTCTACCTTTTTATTAACACTTCTTCCTCATATGCTTTGTGTGTAAGTTATGGTTAGAAACGTTTTACTCAAATGTCGTTATAGAACTGTTGGTCCTGAAGGGCTATACAAGTTTGTAGAAGGGGGGGGGGGGGGGGGGTTGAATACAAACACTAAGATTTTACTTTTCTAAATTGTTTATTGATAAATCATTAACAATTTACAGCTTGTTGCGGAAACAAGATTAAGGATAAACCTAAATCTAAACAAGTTGGAACACTAAGTTTCTTGCACTAAGAAAGAGAAGGAAATTACTAATAATAACCTATCTCAAGATAAGAAGAATGAACTTGTCCAGAGTTAGCAAGTTACTTCAAAATGAAGTGAGTTCTTCTTCTTATATACTGCATGCATTTAATGCATGGCAGTTTACACTTTACATGTGGCAGCAGCTCATTGGTTGTACGTCATTGACCTTTGTTGACAACCTTAGTAGCCGCATGTTTGAACAGTGTAGTATCAGAGTGGTTGTACGATTTAAGACAATAAGGAGGTTCTTTTTCTGTCATATCGTACGGAGACGTGCAAGGGTGGTTTAGACAAAAGTACTTTGTACGGAGGACTTCATGATCAACTTTTCGTTGTTTCAGAGATCTACCATTCTATATCAGCAAATGATATAGAATATGTACTTGATACTTCACGTTGAGTGGACAAATCTGAGTCTTCGCTGATCCGCATCAGTTCATTAGGAGACTTGTCGCTGGTTCTTTGAGCTTGATCCTCGTCTTCAGCGTAGAACCTATGTTGACGTGAAACTTGTCTCCAGGGATCATAAGTAAACAACTAACTTATCAGCGATCACCATAAGGACTGAACAGACTCAGAGTATTATGGTGAACAGTGTTCGCTGAATGTTTAATCTAAAGAGCGAGAGTTCCTATCAGCGGTACTGTAAGATCTTAGTACTTATCAGCGATAGTGAAACTCTGATACATATTGTTTACTTACAATTTTCACTAAGTATATAAGAGAGAGTCATTATCAAATCACTAAGGGTTTGGATCAACAAGAACCGAATAGGAAATTTTGAGAAAGTGATTTAAAGAATTCCATGTTTTGGAATTTAGTCGCGAACCATTTGATGCATGTTAGTTAGTTTCAAGAAATTGCTATTAGAAGTGTTACAAGCTTGCATGCCTACCCCAATTTGATGTTTTATGATGTTTTAATTGATATTTTCAAATGATAGAAACGGATTGGTTTGGCCTTTAAATTTGGGAGTGGCAAAAGTCATTTTGTGTTTTGACTAAGGTGTATTTGTAAACAGTTTCGTTGTTTTGTATAATAAACTGACGCGAGCAAAATTTTTATTGGTGAACCTTGTTCTATGTCATTTTATGGCTAGAAAGAATTTTGGAGTCAAATGTCACTGGACTTCTTTTGAAATTACATGCATGCCTTTTGTTGCACTCTGTTTAAAGTCAGGCAGTTACTTTACATGCACGTCGTGAGCCAATCCATACTAGAACCGTGGAGGTTCATTTTAAAGTAATTGTTTACTACACTTTTGAGTTTTGTGAATAAACTGAACTGCAATGAAACAATTTTCAACATGATTTTCATATGTGGGACGAGCGTGTCCGGTTTTACGTAACTACCGAATTAATGATAGT
Organism: Saussurea involucrata; assembly: GCA_033807775.1. Lineage (NCBI taxonomy): Eukaryota > Viridiplantae > Streptophyta > Magnoliopsida > Asterales > Asteraceae > Saussurea > Saussurea involucrata. The sequence goes on from CM066326.1 coordinate 12,439,176, forward strand.
AGTTTTCTGTCCGTACGATTTGTTTGTATGAAAATCTTTGTATTGAAAGTTTTTGTCAAAGTTGTTGTTGATTGGCATTATTTGTTAAATAATTCGCTTGAAAACCTTGAACTCGTTAGGACCTTGGAAAGGCTAAGTGACCTAGTTAAAAGTAAATGCGTGTAGCACTTTGTTGGTGGAAGGTTTGAGCATTCCACGCGTGATAGCGCTGTAGGCCGAATGGTGTTGGGTGCCGGGATGATGCACTTTTGTAACTAAGAGATCTGATTCACGGTATCTTATGTTGAGGTTGGTGGTAACCTTTCGTGTTGGGAATCTTATTTTAGGGTCTTGGTCAACTTTCGTATGTCGGACCCTTTAGACACCATATCGATAACCTTGGTTTTGTAAGAAGGCTCGACGAGTGAAGCTCGTGTGTAGAGTCTGTGGTGATTCAACTTAGTGGTATGACTAGGTGTCGAGTTTTAGGCTTGGGGCCAAGCACCATTCGTGTAATTTAGGGATTGTAGTCCGATTATAAATGAATGATGGTAATGACTGTAGTAATCGGTAGATGTTCAATTGTGATAAGAGGATCTAGTGAAATGACTTTCCTTGTGTGGTAAGAGAATCTATCGGTTGGATTGTTAATAATTGGACGTATCTTTGGAGTTATGTAATTGATGGGTCAGTGATGACCGTCGGTGTTGGAACTAATGGAATTTGTTAAGAGTAAGTGCTAGTTCAGTGACATGAACCTTTGGGATTCAGAAGTTTTGGTTGATTTGGTGGTGATTAAACCTTGGACGGAATTGGAAAGGAAAGTTTAAGAACATGTGGATCTGGAGTGATTGGGGAGCTCGAATCTGTCGTTGGATAGTATGGATCACTTAAGGTTGGGAGACAACTTAAGTCTGGTATTCAGAAGTCACTCCAGTAGATTAGGCTTTCAATTGGATGTATGTGTGTTATGACTAAGCAGGGACTCGTTGGGAGTAACATCAAGAAGTTGTTATGTGAAATTATGTGGGGATTAAGATTCAAATCTGGTTGAAATAGAAGGAACTTGGAATGTGTTGGGCGCGGTAACCATAGATCGTGCGAGAACTAGATTTCGAGGACGAAATCGTTTTAAGGTTGGGATGATTGTAACACCCGTAATTTCGGTAAAAAAATACCACCCAAACGTTTTGCATCTTGAAAATGGTGGGATTTATGTTTGGAAGACATTTCGTAAAGTCACTAAGAGTATCGGGAGTTTTGGCGTTGAAAAAGTCGAGTTCTGGGGCTTGGTACACGGGTCGCGACTATGACCAGCGACTATGACCATGTCATTGTCGCGGTGGCATTGTCGCGATGAGGGTCGATCTGAGCAAATCAAACAGAATGTGGTACACGGGTCGCGACTATGACAAGCGACTATGACCATGTCAATGTCGCGGTGTCATAGTCGCGGTCGGGGAGCTGGAATCCGATTAAAACCATTTCTCACCCCAAATCCCTTCTCACTTCTCCTATTTCATCCATTCTTCTCTTAACCCGAAACCCTGAGCTTCTAAAGCCGATTTTGAGCTTTCAAACCCAAAGATTTGATGTTTCAAGTGGTTTCTTCATCTTTTTCCCCAAATCAAACACCCACCATGGATTGGAAACCTTAACACTTCAAAAGGAAACCTCCACTTCATCTTCTCCACTTATTTCTAGGGTTTTTATCCAACCCTTTCCACCCCATTTGAAGATTAGGAGTTCTGGTGCATCTTGGAGGTTGTAGATACGTTTTGGGTTGGTGGATTCAAGTATGGTTAAGGTAATCTCCTCTCCTCTTTGATTATGAAGTTAAGGTTTTGTTATAATGGGTATTTTGGTATATTATGGATGAATGATGATTTCTTATGGTTAGACTTTGGTATTGATGGGTGGAAATTCATAAATCTAGGTTTTTGGAAGTTTTGGCTTAAGGATGCAAACGTTATCAAAGGAGCTTACGTTGGAGAAATACTAGATTTAGCTTAATCTAGCAATGGTGAGTTCAAGTTACTTTGCGAAAACTTTGTACATGCCAAAATGATATTTTCCAAATATTTGTGTGTTTTACTTGAAAATATCCATGGTGAGTTATTTGATAGTTTAACTCTTTTGGAAGTGTTTATCTTCATAAATGTGTAAAACACCCATATTTGGGGCTTTTGAATATTTGGATGGTTAGAAGCTATACTTGTCTTTAAAAGATTAATTGCTCAAAATGAGGTTTATTGGATGGTTTAATCATGTTAGTGCAAATGATTTTAATAAACCAATTGGGAAAATGCACTTTTAGTGTTATGAGTCATTTTGTGAATGTTAAGGGTGGGAGTCCTTTGTGAAAACCCTTTTGTTTAACCCGTGTTGAGTTTAGGGGTTAATGTTGATTTTGTGGTACTCGTTTATCTAAATAATGTTTAAAACGCGTTTATGCGAAGATGACCGACATTTATCGGTCTAGCGAGCTTGGAGCACTTTGCGCGGTTTTGACTTTGAGATAGTCATGGGACATTTGTACAGTTTAATTGGCTCGATGTGGAGTTTTAATTATGGGTTGCGTTTATTGCACCATTTTGCATATTATTGCATTTGTTGATATTTACATGCTTGGGTGAGTGAGTCATTCCGGTATAGGCATGTTGTTTAGATTGTGTTGCATTGGATCCATATGCATGTTAGTCAGTCGTTGGTATCGGTCGATTGGGTATCTCGGGGTTGGACCTCGTTACCCATGTTTTATGACATTGACTTCCAAGTAGGCACTAGGAGGATATAGTTTTGGGCACTTACCTTGGAGGTTTGTGTAACGATCCACTCCTTCGAGATTTATACCTTGGAGGTAGTCCTGATGTGCCGGGCCTTGAGGCGTTACCAGTTGGGTGGGTAGACGCTAAGGTGTATCCTCAATTACGGTGTAACTTGGGTTTCGTAGAGTAGAGTCGTGGAATAGGCAAGCCGTATGTTGTAATTCCCGATTTCGATGGGAGGACAGAGATAGGCATAACGTAACTTGTAATCTCTACTCCCGGTTGTACGATGAACGTTGTATGGGTGGTATACTTATGTGTTACCTCCACCTTCAACGGATATGGGTCTCCCCCGTTTATGGTATTTGGATTTTAATACATTTTACGTTTGCGTGAGTTTTGCTTCGTATTATGTTTCCAATGAAAAGTTATATTTAAATGGATGGTTTCCATGTTTTATGGGTTGAGTATGTATTGTCAACCGTATGTGAAGGTTTTGCCTAAAACTAGATTTATTCATGTATTTGAGTGAGTTGGGATTCGTAACTCATTTTGGAAAACGCTTTACATTTTTGGGAATGGTCCCCATGGATTTTGAGTGCGTTGGAAAATGAGTCATTTATGCCGTTTGGGAAACCTTTTGGAAATGATAGTCTTTGTCGCAAACTTTCATTAAAAGATTTATTTAAATCATGACTATAACTAATACCCTTCGATTTATGATTTTATATAATCATGGTAAAATGCTTGAATTCATTAGGCATAAGCCTAACCCTTTTTATTTGTCGGCATGTGCAACAGGCTCGGTTGGGGTAGCTCTAGCTACATTGTGAAGTGACGAGTGCTAGTAAAGTGCACGAGAGGTGACTTGTTTAGAGAAGTCTTCCGCAATATTTGGGACTAGCAATTTTGTGTGGTGTTAAGTAACACCCGATTAAGTTATTTATTTGTAGGATTTATGATGTTTTAATTCCGGGGTATTTTGAGGAATGATTTGTAGAAATGAATTTATCTATTTTGGTTAATTTATTGAATTTTAAAGTCAGTTGCTGGTTCCAAATTTGATGGTGTTACAATTTCAGAACGGAGCTCGAAAAAGTGGAAAGCCTAATCAAAAGGAAGGAAAAAGTGGTCAAAGCCAAAACCAGACCGACACCTCCACCGGCACCTGCTCAGCAAACTTACTCGGTGGATGATCTGAAGACCATGCTCCTCACCCAACTGCTCCAACTCACCGATACTGACTTCTCGACTAAAGGAGATCTGATCTATTTACTCCGATCACAAGCACCTGCTCAGTCGTCATCCGTAACAACCCGATTGGATCAAGTTGACACGACTCTGAAGGACGTTCAGAACGCCCTTACTACTTTGTCTGTAAGAGTCGCCTCTTTCGAGAATACCTGCAAGAGTCAAGCTGGCGGACTCAAACGACGACACGATGACCAGGGTGATCCTGATCACCGTGAGGGGGAGAACAAACTGTTGATCCAATCCCGCAGTGATTTGATAATGACCCTCTCTTAAACACTTAGTGAAAATTGTAAGTAAACAATATGTATCAGAGTTTCACTATCGCTGATAAGTACTAAGACTTTACAGTACCGCTGATAGGAACTCTCACTCTTTAGATTAGATATTCAGCGAACACTGTTCATCATCATATAGCTCTGAGCCTGTTCAGTCTATGAGATGATCGCTGACAAGTTAGTTGTTTACTTATGATCTCTGAACACAAGTTTCACGCCAACCAAAGTTCTACGCTGAAGTCGAAGATCAAGCTCAAGAACCAGCGACAAGTCTACTCATGAACTGATGCGGATATCAGCGATGCAAGACCTGTCCATTAAACGTGAAGTATCAAGTAGAAGACTTCAGCAATCGCTGAACTTTATCATTCGCTGATAAAGATCTGACTCAACGAAAGTTGATCATGAAGTCTCTCTGTATGTTACTATTGTCTTACCTCCCTTGCACGTCTCCGTACGAACTGTCAGAACGGACATCCCTTTTTTCTGTAATCGTACAACAACTCTGATTCTACACTGTGCACCATGGGGCTACTAAGGTTGTCTACAAAGGTCAATGACATGCAACCACTCAGCTGCTGCCACGAGTAAAGCCATACTGCCATGCATTAAATGCATGTAGTATATAAGAAGATCCTTACTTCAGTTTTGAAGTGTGCTCGGACCACCTTCTTATTTCTTATTGTTAAGTTATTATTCGCAATTTCTTTAACTCTTACTAGTGCAAGAAACTTAGTGTTCTTAACTTGTTAAGATTAGGTTTATCCTTAATCTTGTTCCGCAACAAGTTGTAAATTGTCTTGATTTATCAATAAAAAATTTAGAAATGTAAAAACGTGTGTTTGTATTCAACCCCCCCCCCCCCCCCTTCTACAAACTTGTATAGCCCTTCGGGACCAACAAGTGGTATCAGAGTGGATTTGTTTAATCTCATAAACAAGATCTGATCTATACTAAGATTTCTCTTCCTAGCTATTTCTTAAAATGGCTACCAACACAAACACAAACTATATTGACAACGGTTCTCTTGCAAAACACCCTAGATTCTCCAGAGATAATTTTAATCTATGGAAAAATAGGATGATTCTCTTCTTAGAAGGTGTAGACCCTACTATGCCTTATTATCTTGAAAACGGCCCATATATTCCTGTAAGAAATGATGCTGCAGTTCCAGCCGCTGAGAATAGACATGTTATTCCAGAAAGGCTGATTACTAAGGAAATTCATATGTGGACTGATGAAGATAAGAAGAAAGTGGCTATCGACACCAAAGCCAGATCCATACTCTCCATGGCTCTTCCTGACGAAGTCTACCATTCCGTCATTTAACCTGAAAACCTCAAAAGCTATGTGGGACACAATCTGTGTTCAGTATGAAGGTACTTCTGAAGTCCAGGACTCTCGAAAGATCAACCTGGTAAGACAGTATGAAAGCTTCGTTTGTGGTAAGAATGAAACTCTCTCTGAAGTACACCAACGTTTTAACTGCTTAATAATAGATCTAAAAACTATTGGTAAGGAATATTCTAACTTTGAAGTGCTGACAAAGTTCTTAGAATGTTTACCTGAAAGCTGGGACAGTAATTCTATGTGTCTCAAGCTGTCAAAGGATCTAAAATCAATGACCCTTTCTACCTTATATGGCACGATGCTGAATCATGAGCAATCGAGTCATCTTAAGAAGAATCTTGTAAAAGATTCCAAAAGCACCCCTGTTGCTTTAATCTCAGGGTCACCTTCCACTCAGCGATCGACTATCACTTTCACTGAGTTGGAAACTAACTCTGAAAGATCATCAGACTCTGACCTTTCAGATAATGATGAAACTCTGGCATTCCTGGCTAATAAGTTCAGGAGATTTGCTAGAAAGAGTAATTTCAAGAAGAATAAACCTCTTGCTATTACTGACAAGCCAAGATCATCAACCCCTATTGATAAGGATACTGCTACTTGCTATAACTGTGAGAAGATAGGACATTTTACTAGCCAGTGCAGGTCAAAGAAAGTCTCTAGACCCTCAGCTTTTCCCAAGAAAAGCTTTATTCCCAGGAATAGAGATGAAAAATATAAAAACTGTAGTTGAAAAATATTGATGAAGCTGATAGTCTTCGAAAGATCGATCTCTTGACTAGAAGTTTATATGAAGCCATGAATGGCAAAACTGTAGTTTTTGGCGCCGTTGCCGGGGACTGGCGTGATTTTAAATCTCAAGACATTAGTTTTTGTTCGAGCCCGAGTAACTCGTTTTTCTAAGCTTTTCGTGTTGCATGCCAAGGCAACAACACGAACCTTTGTTACCAATCGATCTTGAAATAGAGAAAACTTTTCGATGAAGACGCAGAAACATAAATCGACAACCCCCTGTGATCCCCACTGTGAACATGGCTGCAATACCGCGACCTGTAGTGGAGACCACAATCACGATCGCCGATAGCAAAGATCGAAAGATACGGGACTATGCTACCTCCGGAGTTAGTGATTTAGGCTCCGGGATTCGAAGGCCCGTCCTTGAAACAACGTATTTTGAACTCAAACCGGTGATGTTTCAAATGATCGAAGCCATGGGTCAATTTGGAGGATCGCCATCTGAGGATCCGCACTCGCACTTAAAATCTTTTTTAGAAATGACCGATTCCTTTCAGTTGCAAGGTGTTAGTGATGAGGCATTAAGACTAAGGCTTTTCCCTTTTTCATTAAGGGACAAGGCGAAGTCTTGGCTGAACGCACATGCACCTCACTCGATAATCACTTGGCAAGATCTTGCGGATAAATTTTTACAAAAATACTTTCCTCCCACAAGGAATGTAAGATTTCGAAATGATATTATTTTGTTTAGACAAGAAGAAGATGAGGCTGTTTCGGATGCATGGGAACGATTTAAAGAATTACTTCGAAAGTGCCCACACCATGGCATCCCGCATTGCATCCAATTGGAGACCTTTTACAATGGTCTTTCCAATGAAGCCAAAATCATCTTAGATGCAACAGCCGGTGGAACATTTACGAGTATGACTTACAACGAAGGATATCAAATCTTAGAAAAAATGTCCAACAACAATACCGAATGGTCAAATCCGAGAGCACCCATGCCAAAGACCAACACCATCGATTCCGAGGCACTTAAAACCATGAATGCGCAATTAGTTGCCTTGACCAAAATCGTTTTAAATCAAAATAGAGGCCAAGTCAATTCCGTAACACATCTCCCTGAAAACTGCTCCCTCTGTGGATAAGAGCACGTTTTTTATTTTTGTCCGGCAAATCCCGAATCTGTTAATGTCATAGGGACCAACCCACGGAACAATCCTTTTTCGCAAACCTATAATCCAGGTTGGAGGAACCATCCGAATTTCTCTTGGTCTGGAAATCAAGGACTCCAACCCCATGGGGCGAGTCATTGCCAATCAAGACCACACAACCCCCTGGATTTCAGCAACATCACAGTGGGCAGAACTCACATCACAGTGGGCAGACCCCACCAAACTTTCACCAAGGCCAATCCTCACAACAATACCACTCACGATCTACTCAACCCGCTGAGACCCAACTGTCACTTGGATCAATTCTCAAGGGTTTTATGAATCAAACTCAAGCAGCCATTCGGAATATAGAGACCCAAGTAGGACAGTTAGCCGTTGAAGTTAAGAATAGACCACCAGGAACGTTACCTAGTGATACCGAACACGCTAGGGTAATAGGAAAAGGACCTGAACATATCAAGTCCATAACACTAAGGAGTGGAAAGGATCTGCAAGATATCGTTTTCGAATCTGGTGATTCTCCTTAAATACCCACTGTGGTTCCCACAGTGGGCACTCCTCAGGTCACTGTGGTCCCCACAGTGAGGACCGACATCCCTGACCTTCCCACTTTTAGACCTGTGCCAATACCTACTGTTCCAAAGCCAATACCACAACAAACTCAGATTCACCCACGAAGCATACCTTTTCCTCACCGAATGAAGCTTAAAAATGTCGAGGTTCAGTTTAAATTTTTTTTAGACATTTTTAAACAGCTTCATATTAACATACCCTTGGTAGAAGCTCTTGAGCAAATGCCAAGCTATGTTAAGTTTTTAAAAGATATTTTGAACAAAAAGAGGAAGTTGGGTGAATTTGAGACTGTGGCTTTGACCGAAGAATGTAGTGCCCTTCTTACTAGAAAGATTCCACCTAAGTTGAAAGACCCGGGTAGTTTCACCATTCCATGCACAATAGGAGGACAAGAAGTAGGTCAAGCACTTTGTGATTTGGGAGCTTGTATAAATTTGATGCCGCTGTCCATTTTTAAAAAGTTAGGTATTGGAGAGGCTAGACCCACAACCGTGACATTACAACTAGCCGACCGGTCCATTGCCTATCCCAAGGGAAAAATAGAAGACGTTTTGGTCCAAGTGGATAAATTTATCTTCCCCGCCGATTTTCTAGTTCTAGATTATGAGGCCGATAAAGAAATCCCAATCATCTTAGGACGTCCGTTTCTAGCAACCGGGCGAACTTTGATTGATGTGCACAAAGGAGAACTCACGATGAGAGTTAATGACCAAGAAGTGACCTTCAATGTCTTTAACTCTCTTAAGTATATAAATACCGAGGACTGTTTTGCTTTGAGTTTGATTAATGAAATCCATGATTTTGAAACAGTGCCCACAGTGGGCAGTAAGAGTAAGCACTCTGAATCTGAGAGTGATGACACTTTTGAGAATGAGTGTAACGCCATAGTAGCAGCCTTTGAACCTCTGGACTTTAAGGATAGAGATGTTCAACCCCCATTCAATAGAACAACCCCCCGAGTTAGAGCTTAAACCATTGCCTTCCCACTTGAAATATGCTTATCTCGCTAAGGATAATAAGCTCCCCGTTATTATCTCTTCAAAACTTAGCGAGAAACAAGAACAACTTCTGATATATTTATTGATGAAGCATAAGAAGGCAATTGGTTAGACCATAGCGGACATTCGAGGAATTAGCCCCTCTTTATGTCAACATAAGATTAACTTGGAGAGTGACCACCCGGGGAAAGTCCAACCTCAAAGAAGGTTGAACCCCATCATGAAGGAGGTAGTTAAGAATGAAGTCTTGAAGTGGTTAGATGCCGGTATTATCTATCCCATTGCTAGTAGTAGTTGGGTGAGCCCCGTCAAATGTGTCCCTAAAAAGGGAGGGACGACTGTAGTGAAGAACGAAAAGAACGAGCTCATTCCCACTAGGACTGTCACGGGATGGAGGATATGCATGGACTATAGACAACTCAACTTGGCCACTAAGAAAGACCACTTTCCCTTACCTTTCATCGATCAAATGCTTGATAGGTTAGCGGGAAAGGAATTTTATTGTTTTCTAGATGGATACTCCGGATACAACCAAATCCACATTGCACCCGAGGACCAAGAAAAGACCACCTTTACTTGTCCCTACGGCACTTTTGCATTCCGGAGAATGCCATTTGGATTGTGTAATGCCCCCGCCACTTTTCAACGTTGTATGATGGACATTTTTACCGACATGATAGAAGATACCATAGAAGTTTTTATGGACGATTTTTCTATGATAGGGACATCATTTGAAAATTGTTTGGGAAATTTAGAGAAATGCCTAGTGAGATGTGAGACCCACGACCTAGTCTTAAATTAGGAAAATGTCATTTTATGGTCGAAGAGGCTATTGTTTTAGGACACCTTGTCTCAAAAAGAGGGTTGGAAGTTGATAAAGCCAAGCTTGAGGTAGTGGCACAACTTCCCGAACCTACAACGGTGAAAGGTATTCGAAGTTTTTTGGGTCACGCAGGTTTTTATAGGAGGTTCATAAGGATTTTTCGAAATAACAAAACCCCTATGTAACCTGTTACAACATGAAAAAGACTTCATTTTTACACAAGAATGCCGAGAAGCTTTTGAAAAAATCAAGGAAGCATTAGTCACAGCACCCATAGTGACCACTCCTGACTGGTCACTCCCATTCGAAGTGATGTGTGATGCCAGCGATTGGGCTGTGGGGGCTGTTCTCGGACAGAAAAAGAACAAAGTTTTTCACCCCATTTATTATGCAAGTAAAACACTGATTGAAGCTCAGATTAATTACACTGTTATTGAAAAAGAATTACTTGCGGTGGTGTTTGATTTTGATCGTTTCAGGTCATACTTGATAGGGACTAAGGTCATAGTGCACACAGATCATGCAGCGATCAAATATTTGATCAACAAGGATGATTCCAAGCTACGGTTGATTAGATGGGTTTTATTGCTGCAAGAATTTGACCTTGAGATCGTCGACAGAAAAGGAACAAGCAATCAGGTTGCCGACCATTTGTCCAGGCTCGAGAAGACAGTGGGCACTGTGGATCCCACTCCTGATCCCACTCCGGTAAAAGAAACTTTTCCCGATGAACAATTATTATCTGCTCAACATCGTGAAAATAATATTCCTTGGTATGCTGATATTGCAAACTTTTTAGCAAGTGGACTTAAGCCCCACGGGATGAGTGGACAACCATTCAAAACGTTTTTACACGACACACGACAATACGTTTGGGACGATCCTTTCTTGTACAAGATAGGGGCGGACCAAATATTGAGGCGTTGTGTCCATGGGAGTGAGCAACATCAAATACTCCATGGTTGTCACACATCCCACTACGGTGGCCACTTCGGTGGAAACCGTACCGCTGCAAAAATCTTGCAAAGTGGATTCTTTTGGCCGACTGTTTTTAAAGACTCGTATGAATTTGTGAAAAATTGTGAGCAATGTCAACGTACGGGGAATATATCGCAAAGAAATGAAATTCCTCTTAACAACATTTTAGAGGTTGAACTTTTTGATGTTTGGGGAATCGATTTCATGGGACCTTTTCCAAATTCCAACAATAATTTTTATATCTTGGTTGCGGTAGACTATGTTTCGAAATGGGTAGAAGCCATTGCATGTCACTCTAATGATGCCAACACCGTGGTGAAATTTTTGCATAAAAATATTTTCACTCGATTCGGAACACCACGGGCATTGATTAGTGACGAAGGCACCCATTTTATAAACAAAGTCATGGCCTCGGTTCTTTCTAAATATGACATACATCATAGAGTGGCCACCGCATACCATCCGTAAATCAACGGTTTGGCCGAGCTTTCAAACCGTGAGATCAAAGGAATTTTGGAAAAAGTTGTTAAACCGCACCGAAAAGATTGGTCAACCAAACTTGATGATGCTCTTTGGGCCTATCGAACGGCCTATAAAACTCCTTTGGAAATGTCTCCATTTAAATTAGTTTTTGGCAAGGCTTGCCATTTACCAATTGAATTAGAGCACAAGGCGTTTTGGGCCCTTAAAGAGCTTAACATGAGTGAAGATGTTGCGGGAATCAAAAGGAGTTTACAAATGCATGAGCTAGAGGAGTTGCGATATCACTCCTATGAGAACGCAAAGTTGTATAAAGAGAAGACCAAGATGTGGCACGATCGAAGGATCAACCATAGGGAGTTCATGGAAGGACAACAGGTACTATTGTTCAACTCCCGTCTTAAACTCTTTCCAGGTAAACTAAAATCAAGATGGACGGGACCATACACCATTGTCAAGGTGAGTCCTTTCGGAACAGTAGAGTTGAAGTCTCCACAATCGGGTCAGACCGTTAAAGTCAATGGACAAAGGGTAAAGCATTTTCTGCATGAGAGTGTCCACATCCCCGCCCACTCTCCAACTCACTATGGTTAGAGAAAGTCAACGCTGTTTGTAAATATTTTATTTCAGTTAATTGTTTTCTTTTTATTAAATTTGGTACTTTTAATTCTGCATGGTAGTTTATTTCTATGTGTGTAGGAGAATTTTAGCACTTTTTGGAACAAAAAGGTTCGCAGTGGGTAGAGGCTGGTCACTGCGCTCCTCACTCTCGGTCTGACTTATGAAGAGACGGTTTGGGGGGCCCAAGGCTGACACACATCATACTTTTTCTTACACATATGTCATCCTTTCCTGCCACTTGTCCTCTCCCCACCTATTCCCAAGAGAAACCATCATTGTCCTTCTCTCTCTCTCTCCTAAAAACCGTTCCCTCTCAAAAGCCAAAAACCCCTCCTTTTCAAAAATAAAACCTCTCTCTCTCTCCATAAACCACTTACACTATCCATCTTCTTCTTTCTTTTTCACGAACCAGAGAAATCCCAAAACCCTAAAATGGCTAGAAGCAAAAGATTAACCTCTCATCCCGAGGCACTCACACGTCCGACGGTCCGCCGCCGAACCGACGAAAACCAACCACCGGAGGCCGTCACCGGCGATCTCAATAAAACCCCACCGATCTCCGGCGAACCTCCGGTCATCTCCAATGTTGCAGACGCAAGTTCATCCAAACCAGAGAGTCCAAAAGCCGAATCTTCATCAAGGGTCTCGGACTCTGTTCAAACCCCTTTTGATGATACAGATTTGCAGGAGGATGAGGAAATGCAGAGGTTACGAGAGGAATACAACCAAAGGGTCGCATAAATCAAGATAAGGAAGGAAGAAGCCGAGAGAAAGCGTCGAGAGGAAGAGGAAAGATTAAAATGAGAAGAGGAGGAGAGATTGAAGAGGGAAGAAACTGAAAGATTGGCTAGAGAAGAAGAGGAGAGAAAACGAGTCGAGGAGGAAGAATGAAAGAAGGCTGAGGAGGAAAGGATTCTCGAGCAAGAAAACAAAAAAGCAGAAGACGAGCGATTGGCACGTGAGGAAGAAGAAAGAAAAAGAGTCGGCGAAGAAAGGCAGAAAAAGATTAAGGAGCAGACTCAGACTATAGAAACTCCCCAAGACAAAAATGCTGATATTGTGGAGGATGTCCGCACCACTGCCCACAGTGAGGAAACCCCGACCAGAACACTCCAGAGGAGCAGGGGAGTGGTTACACGATCTGGTGTAACCAAGAAGGCATCATCCGCAAAGCCTAAAAGAAAATCATCGAGAAAAGGTAAGGGTATCGAACCCTCTTTAAGTTCTTCTTCTATTGATACTAATGCGGGGAGTGAACAAAACCCATCTGAAAGCCCACATCTGTCCACTATGGGGACTGTTCATACCCCCAGTGGGATACCGAGGCAGTTCACTTCCCCCGCAGCTAGAGCCCACTATGAGTGTATTTACACTCGGAAGTTGAATTTAGAGAGGGGTTTCGACCCCGACTTCGTAGAAGCCAATCCTTTTATCAAAGATAAACTAATAGCGCAAGATTGGGCAACCATTGCCACTACCAATCGCCGCGCTAATGCATCATTAGTCCGGGAATTTTTTGCTGAGTCCTCCCAAGCCAAAGAACCGTTTGTGAAGGTTAGAGGAAAGGTTGTGGACTATACTCCAGGTCAAATAAATCGAGTGTTAGGTAGAGAAGCCTCGGAACCTTGTGCTTTCGGACAGTTCCTGGCAAAGATGACTCCGGCTGATGAGGAGTTGATTTTAAAAGAAATAGCAATAGAGGGAAGGCCATGGAATCAAGATGGCCAGAGGAGGTGTTTATACGCTGGCTCCCTCACAACTGAGGCTGCTGTGTGGTTCCAATTACTTCGGGCCTCTGTGGCCCCAACATCACACGACACGACTCTATCCATGCATAAGTGTGCCATGCTTTATTGCGTTCTCACTAGAAAGAAGATCAATCTGGGAATTGTTATGCATGGTGCCATCCATCAGGCCCGAACACGAACCAAGGTAATCCTACCCCTTCCTTGCCTTATTACACTATTGCTATTAGATGTCGGAGTGCCCACAGCTGAAGAGGACCAGTGGATCGTTTCCACGAAAAACATCAGTGTTCATACCTTTAAGAAGATGAGAAGAGAGATAGGATGCCAGTCTAATGAGCCTGCCCAGGTACAGCCCAACGTGCGAATATTCGACGAGCACATAGTGGGCACTGACTTGCCCACTGTAGAGAAGAAGGGTACCCCATTGCGTCCGAAGACTATAGGAGAAGCAAGCACCAGCACAGTCAACCCAATGACCGCCATTCTGCACGCCATTTCAGCACTCACGCACAAAGTCGACCTCCCCGCAGCTGAGCAGAAGCATGTCAACCCCGCCCTTGAATCAGTCTGGATGTACAACCGCGATCGTGATGAGGTTGTGAACCAAATGTACATGGCTGCCGATCCTCTCCTTGCCGCACAAATCCCAGAATTTCCACAGGGGATCTGCCCCGCTGTGGCAAGTGAGGATGATTTTGAGGAAGACTTGGCCGACAGTTCACCAAAGGCAACCCAAACGCCGTAATGGTTTGTTTTAAACACTTTGGTTTCATTCCATATGCTCTCAAAACAATTTTAATTTTTTTGTAGGATGCCTATGGCTAGGCTCTTGACACAATTTGCTGCTTTCAATACTTTTGGTTAATGATGCATGGATCCCTACTATGCTTAGCAGGTGCTTTTGGTTACTAACTCACTTCGAATTTGCATGTTTGTTTGATCTCGTTTCCAGTTCTAGGTACAACTTTCGGTTTCCAACATAAAAGGGTCACTTTTGTAAGTACGAGTCTTAAACTTGACGCTATAAAATGATTTAGGCCATCTTTGCATCCAAACACGACCTATTTTTGTAACACCAAAAACCACCTCTTATAACCCAATATTCAAGTCACAGTGGGGACACTGTGCAGTTTTAAGTTTGAGGTGGGGACTTCCAGAGTGACTTCCAGTCTGCCCACAATGGGGACACTGTGATGTCTAAGTTTGAGGTGGGTAAGCCGTACCCACCTCCCAAAAAAAAACACAAAAATACAAAAACAGAAGAAAACCGAAGTGTCACTAACAAAATTGATGGTGTGCCTTTTCTGGACCATCAAAGTGACCACTCCCACAGAAAAAGAAGGTGTGCCTTTTCTGGACCATCAGAATGCCCACTCTCACAAAAACAGCCATACCCAAATAAAGGCTGAAAGTGTGCGTCCATACCCATGAAAAATCTAAACCACTCACTTCTCAAAATAAAAATCTCAAAGCAAGATCTTCGGTCTATGATTGGAATTTCGTGCCAAAACCCTTGGGACAAACACTTAAAGCCACAAAACCTTTCGAACCTAAGAAAAGCCCTATTGATCAATTGTGAACAAGGGAAGATTTCGTCAAGAACAAAAGTGAAACTTTAAAGTGTTAGAATCGAAAGAAGTATCCAAGGAGGGAGATCAACGTCCATTCAAGATGAGAAGTCGGTAAGTTCCTAAAAGCTCTAAGTGCATTATTTTTATTACTTGGGGACAAGTAATGGTTTAAGTTTGAGGTTGTGATAACTATATTTTTAGAGTTATTATTTCCTTGTATTTCCTATTTTATTCTGTCAAATTTAGCCATTCCGCCTCTCAAAACCCCCATTCTTGGTATAAATCTCGAAAATGAGCAAAAGGAGCGAACCTTAGTGTTTAATAAACTATTTGGTAGAATTTGGGCATTTTTCACATTTTATCCTGCAGTGATCACTGTTGTGCCCACTCCGGCTGCCCATTATTCGAGATGATCAAGAAAGACAAAAGAAACTACTAGTTGGGAATTAATTTGCTGGAGGAAGAAGGTTCATTAGCAGGGAAATGGCTGGAGGAAGTACAAAATGGCATCTACATTGAAGATTGCAACAAGTACTCCTTTACGTACTTGGAGATTGACTTGGAAAAGGGTCCATTGGGTAATTGGTTTGCACAATGTGCTGATTTCTGCCACAACACAACAGTTTTTACCCATTGGAAGACTCATCTCTTTTGTGTAATACCCAACTCTTTCTCCTAGTATATAAAGGAGCAATTGGGTTCATTTATTACAATCTTGGAATCTTACAATCATCTTGGGTTAAGTTTAGATAGTTGAATAGCTTTAATTTCTCTCATCTACCACATTAGTTTTAGTCTCTTATTTACTGCATTAACTTAGCTTTAATTTCAGTAATTTCCTTTCCTAGTTAATTGTAGTTCGTAAAACACAGTGGACAGGGACGAATTCTCGTTCCCCACTGTGAGTACTATTCAATCCACTATCAGTTTTATTATGTGCAAATCTTTATCTTTTGTTTTCTTTACTTCGGAAATGTTAGGCTAAACATCTTTTGGGATGTAGGAAGGAGAAGTACCTGGATTTTATTAAAAATGCTTGAGTAATCTTTATACTTAGAATATTTGTGTTTTGGTCATTCATTCTCGATATTTACCCAAAGATGCGAACAAGCCGATCACTTGCAAGGATCTAAGGTCTAGTTCTTAACTTAGAAATGAGTAGAACGCAGTGACACGAGCTTGAATGATGATAGGGGATTCGAAAGAATTCTTATGACACTTACGAAAGTGAGGTCGGCACAGTGAGCTAATCTCTGCCCACTGGAGTAGTAGGCAAGCTAATTTGTGTATTAAAAACACTTAGATTATTTGTCTCTACATATTCCATCGAGGTATGAAAAGGTCCATTTAGAGATTACCATTGACAAAACAACAAGTACAAAGAGTATGGGATTTTTATCTAACGGTGTGAGTATTTTGTAACCGGGCTTTTCTAGCGAAAATGTCCACCACGAATACGAGGATCACTTCTAAGGATCGAGTATTTGATATAAAATCTAGGGAAAATCCAACCTACATTCCTCCTTTTAACCTTTAGTAAATCGTTTAAAGTAGCTATTTCACAAAACCAAACCAAAGTATTATTTTCCTCTCTAATTGAAACTTGTAAAAGGAGCTCATAAGAACCGTATTGTCTTGATTGTCCAGTCCCTATGGAAACGAATCTGGTATTTTACCAACTATTACTTGCAGTGACGATCATAGTGGACAGTGTACACATGCACTTCCCTCTTTGAACAGTTTGCAACCCACTGCGATTAAAACACATATTTCGCACGTAACAACCGTCGATGCAATTAAAGATTTGAAGTCGGTAGGAATCTTTTTGGGGTGTCTACCTTTTTATTAACACTTCTTCCTCATATGCTTTGGGAAATGCACTGTTGTGTGTAAGTTATGGTTAGAAACGTTTTACTCAAATGTCGTTATAGAACTGTTGGTCCCGAAGGGCTATACAAGTTTGTAGAAGGGGGGGGGGGGGGGTTGAATACAAACACAAAGATTTTACTTTTCTAAATTGTTTATTGATAAATCATTAACAATTTACAGCTTGTTGCGGAAACAAGATTAAGGATAAACCTAAATCTAAACAAGTTGGAACACTAAGTTTCTTGCACTAAGAAAGAGAAGGAAATTACTAATAATAACCTATCTCAAGATAAGAAGAATGAACTTGTCCAGAGTTAGCAAGTTACTTCAAAATGAAGTGAGTTCTTCTTCTTATATACTGCATGCATTTAATGCATGACAGTTTACACTTTACACGTGGCAGCAGCTCATTGGTTGTACATCATTGACCTTTGTTGACAACCTTACTAGCCGCATGTTTGAACAGTGTAGTATCAGAGTGGTTGTACGATTTCAGACAATAAGGAGGTTCTTTTTCTGACATATCATACGGAGACGTGCAATGGTGGTTAAGACAAAAGTACTTTGTACGGAGGACTTCATGATCAACTTTTCGTTGATTCAGAGATCTATCATTCTATATCAGCAAATGATATTGTTCAGCGATAGCTAAAATCTGTACTTGATACTTCACGTTGAGTGGACAAATCTGAGTCTTCGCTGATCCGCATCAGTTCATTAGGAGACTTGTCGCTGGTTCTTTGAGCTTGATCCTCGACTTCAGCGTAGAACCTATGTTGACGTGAAACTTGTCTTCAGGGATCATAAGTAAACAACTAACTTATCAGCGATCACCATAAGGACTGAACAGACTCAGAGTATTATGGTGAACAGTGTTCGCTGAATGTTTAATCTAAAGAGCGAGAGTTCCTATCAGCGGTACTGTAAGATCTTAGTACTTATCAGCGATAGTAAAACTCTGATACATATTGTTTACTTACAATTTTCACTAAGTATATAAGAGAGAGTCATTATCAAATCACTAAGGGTTTGGATCAACAAGAACCGAATAGGAAATTTTGAGAAAGTCATTTAAAGAATTCCATCTTTTGGAATTTAGTCGCGAACCATTTGATGCATGTTAGTTAGTTTCAAGAAATTGCTATTAGAAGTGTTACAAGCTTGCATGCCTACCCCAATTTGATGGTTTATGATGTTTTAATTGATGTTTTCAAATGATAGAAACGGATTGGTTTGGTCTTTAAATTTGGGAGTTGCAAAAGTCATTTTGTGTTTTGACTAAGGTGTATTTGTAAACAGTTTCGTTGTTTTTTATAATAAACTGACACAAGCAAAATTTTTATTGGTGAACCTTGTTCTATGTCATTTTATGGCTAGAAAGGATTTTGGAGTCAAATGTCACTGGACTTCTTTTGAAATTACATGCACGCCTTTTGTTGCACTCTGTTTAAAGTCAGGCAGTTACTTTACATGCACGTCGTGAGCCAATCCATACTAGAACCGTGGCGGTTCATTTTAAAGTAATTGTTTACTACACTTTTGAGTTTTGTGAATAAACTGAACTGCAATAAAACAATTTTCAACATGATTTTCATATGTGGGACGAGCGTGTCTGTTTTTACGTAACTACCGAATTAATGATAGTAGTTTTCTGTGCGTACGATTTGTTGATAAGAAAATATTTGTATTGAAAGTTTTTGTGAAAGTTGTTGTTGATTGGCATTATTTGTTAAATAATTCGCTTGAAAACCTTGAACTCGTTAGGACTTTGGAAAGGGTAAGTGACCCAGTTAAAAGTAAATGCGTGTAGCACTTTGTTGGTGGAAGGTTTGAGCATTCCACGCGTGATAGCGCTGTAGGCCGAATGGTGTTGGGTGCGGGGATGATGCACTTTTGTAACTAAGAGATCTGATTCACGGTATCTTATGTTGAGGTTGGTGGTAACCTTTCGTGTTGGGAATCTTATTTTAAGGTCTTGGTCAACTTTCGTATGTCGGACCCTTTAGACACCATATCGATAACCTTGGTTTTGTAAGAAGGCTCGACGAGTGAAGCTCGTGTGTAGAGTCTGTGGTGATTCAACTTAGTGGTATGACTAGGTGTCGACCTTTGGGCTTGAGGCCAAGCACCTTTAGTGTAATCGAGGGATTGTAGTTCGATTTTAAATGAATGATGGTAATGACTGTAGTAATCGGTAGATGTTCAATTGTGATAAGAGGATCTAGTGAAATGACTTTCCTTGTGTGGTAAATGAATCTATCGG
The DNA here is from genome assembly GCA_033807775.1 of Saussurea involucrata. Taxonomy (NCBI): domain Eukaryota; kingdom Viridiplantae; phylum Streptophyta; class Magnoliopsida; order Asterales; family Asteraceae; genus Saussurea; species Saussurea involucrata. The sequence continues at coordinate 12,458,636 of CM066326.1, forward strand.
TTGGATTGTTAATAATTGGACGTATCTTTGGAGTTATGTAATTGATGGGTCAGTGATGACCGTCGGTGTTGGAATTAATGGAAGTTGTTAAGAGTAAGTGCTAGTTCAGTGACATGAACCTTTGGGATTCAGAAGTTTTGGTTGATTTGGTGGTGATTAAACCTTGGACGGAATTGGAAAGGAAAGTTTAAGAACATGTGGATCTGGAGTGATTGGGGAGCTCGAATCTGTCGTTGGATAGTATGGATCACTTAAGGTTGGGAGACAACTTATGTCTGGTATTCGGAAGTCACTCCAGTAGATTAGGCTTTCAATTGGATGTATGTGTGTTATGACTAAGCAGGGACTCGTTGTGAGTAACATCAAGAAGTTGTTATGTGAAATTATGTAGGGATTAAGATTCAAATCTGGTTGAAATAGAAGGAACATGGAATGTGTTGGGCGCGGTAGCCATAGATCGTGCGAGAACTAGATTTCGAGGACGAAATCGTTTTAAGGTTGGGAGGATTGTAACACCCGTAATTTCGGTAAACAAATACCACCTAAACATTTTGCATCTTGAAAATGGTGGGATTTATGTTTGGAAGACATTTCGTAAAGTCACTAAGAGTATCGGGAGTTTTGGCGTTAAAAAAGTTGAGTTTTGGGGGTTGGTACACGGGTCGCGACTATGACCAGCGACTATGACCATGTCATTGTCGCGGTGGCATTGTCGCGATGAGGGTCGATCTGAGCAAATCAAACAGAATGTGGTACACGGGTCGCGACTATGACAAGCGACTATGACCATGTCAATGTCACGGTGTCATAGTCGCGGTCGGGGAGCTGGAATCCGATTAAAACCATTTCTCACCCCAAATCCCTTATCACTTCTCCTATTTCATCCATTCTTCTCTTAACCCGAAACCCTGAGCTTCTAAAGCCGAGTTTGAGCTTTCAAACCCCAAGATTTGATGTTTCAAGTGGTTTCTTCATCTTTTTCCCCAAATCAAACACCCACCATGGATTGGAAACCTTAACACTTCAAAAGGAAACCTCCACTTCATCTTCTCCACTTATTTCTAGGGTTTTTACCCAACCCTTTCCACCCCATTTGAATATTAGGAGTTCTGGTGCATCTTGGAGGTTGTAGATACGTTTTGGGTTGGTGGATTCAAGTATGGTTAAGGTAATCTCCTCTCCTCTTTGATAATGAAGTTAAGGTTTTGTTATAATGGGTATTTTGGTATATTATGGATGAATGATGATTTCTTATGGTTAGACTTTGGTATTGATGGGTGGAAATTCATAAATCTAGGTTTTTGGAAGTTTTGACTTAAGGATGCAAACGTTATCAAAGGAGCTTACGTTGGAGAAATACTAGATTTAGCTTAATCTAGCAATGGTGAGTTCAAGTTACTTTGCGAAAACTTTGTACATGCCAAAATGATATTTTCCAAATATTTGTGTTTTTTACTTGAAAATGTCCATGGTGAGTTATTTGATAGTTTAACTCTTTTAGAAGTGTTTATCTTCATAAATGTGTAAAACACCCATATTTGGGGCTTTTGAATATTTAGATGGTTAGAAGCTATAATTGTCTTTAAAAGATTAATTGCTCAAAATGAGGTTTATTGTATGGTTTAATCATGTTAGTGCAAATGATTTTAATAAACCAATTGGGAAAATGCACTTTTAGTGTTATGAGTCATTTTGTGAATGTTAAGGGTGGGAGTCCTTTGTGAAAACCCTTTTGTTTAACCCGTGTTGAGTTTAGGGGTTAATGTTGATTTCGTGGTACTCGTTTATCTAAACAATGTTTAAAACGCATTTATGCGAAGATGACCGACATTTATGGGTCTAGCGAGCTTGGAGCACTTTGCGCAGTTTTGACTTTGAGATAGTCATGGGACATTTGTACAGTTTAATTGGCTCGATGTGGAGTTTTAATTATGGGTTGCGTTTATTGCACCATTTTGCATATTATTGCATTTGTTGATATTTACATGCTTGGGTGAGTGAGTCATTCCGGTATAGGCATGTTGTTTAGATTGTGTTGCATTGGATCCATAGGCATGTTAGTCAGTCGTTGGTATCGGTCGATTGGGTATCTCGGGGTTGGACCTCGTTACCCATGTTTTATGACCTTGACTTCCAAGTAGGCACTAGGAGGATATAGTCTTAGTCACTTACCTTGGAGGTTTGTGTAACGATCCACGCCTTCGAGATTTATACCTTGGAGGTAGTCATGATGTGTCGGGCCTTGAGGCGTTACCAGTTGGGTGGGTAGATGCTAAGGTGTATCCTCAATTACGGTGTAACTTGGGTTTCGTAGAGCAGAGTCGTGGAATAGGCAAGACGTATGTTGTAATTCCCGATTTCGATGGGAGGACAAAGATAGGCATAACGTAACTTGTAATCTCTACTCCCGGTTGTACGATGAACGTTGTATGGGTTATATACTTATGTGTTACCTCCACCATCAACGGATATGGGTCTCCCCCGTTTATGGTATTTGGATTTTAATACATTTTACGTTTGCGTGAGTTTTGCTTCGTATTATGTTTCCAATGAAAAGTTATATTTAAATGGATGGTTTCCATGTTTTATGGGTTGAGTATGTATTGTCAACCGTATGTGAAGGTTTTGCCTAAAACTAGATTTATTCACGTATTTGAGTGAGTTGTGATTCGTAACTCATTTTGGAAAACGCTTTACATTTTTTGGGAATGGTCCCCATGGATTTTGAGTGCGTTGGAAATGAGTCATTTATGCCGTTTGGGAAACCTTTTGGAAATGATAGTCTTTGTCGCAAACTTTCATTAAAAGATTTATTTAAATCATGACTATAACTAATACCCTTCGATTTATGATTTTATATAGTCATGGTAAAATGCTTGAATTCACTAGGCATAAGCCTAACCCTTTTTATTTGTCGGCATGTGGAACAGGCTCAGGTTGGGGTAGCTCTAGCTACATTGTGAAGTGACGAGTGCTAGTAAAGTGCACGAGAGGTGACTTGTTTAGAAGTGTCTTCCGCAATATTTGGGACTAGCAATTTTGTGTGGTGTTAAGTAACACCCGATTAAGTTATTTATTTGTAGGATTTATGATGTTTTAATTCCGGGGTATTTTGAGGAATGATTTGTAGAAATGAATTTATCTATTTTGGTTAATTTATTGAATTTTAAAGTCAGCTACTCGTTCCAAATTTGATGGTGTTACAATTTCAGAACGCAGCTCGAAAAAGTGGAAAGCCTAATCAAAGGGAAGGAAAAAGTGGTCAAAGCCAAAACCAGACCGACACCTCCACCAGCACCTGCTCAGCAAACTTATTCGGGGGATGATATGAAGACCATGCTCCTCACCCAACTGCTCCAACACACCGATACTGACTTCTCGACTGAAGGAGATCTGATCTATTTACTCCGATCACAAGCATCTGCTCAGTCGTCATCCGTAACAACCCGATTGGATCAAGTTGACACGACTCTGATGGACGTTCAGAACGCCCTTACTACTTTGTCCGTAAGAGTCGCCTCTTTCGAGAATACCTGCAGGAGTCAAGCTGGCGGACTCAAACGACGACACGATGACCTGGATGATCCTGATCACCGTGAGGGGGAGAACAAACTGTTGATCCAATCCCTCAGTGATTTGATAATGACCATCTTATAAACATTTAGTGAAAATTGTAAGTAAACAATATGTATCAGAGTTTCACTATCGCTGATAAGTACTAAGACTTTACAGTACCGCTGATAGGAACTCTCACTCTTTAGATTAGATATTCAGCGAACACTGTTCATCATCATATAGCTCTGAGCCTGTTCAGTCTATGAGATGATCGCTGACAAGTTAGTTGTTTACTTATGATCTCTGAAGACAAGTTTCACGCCAACCAAAGTTCTACGCTGAAGTCGAAGATCAAGCTCAAGAACCAGCGACAAGTCTACTCATGAACTGATGCGGATATCAGTGAAGCAAGACCTGTCCATTCAACGTGAAGTATCAAGTAGAAGACTTCAGCAATCGCTGAACTTTGTCATTCGCTGATAAAGATCTGACTCAACGAAAGCTGATCATGAAGTCTCCATGTATGTTACTATTGTCTTACCTCCCTTGCACGTCTCCGTACGAACTGTCAGAACGGACATCCCTTTTGTCTGTAATCGTACAACAACTCTGATTCTACACTGTGCACCATGGGGCTACTAAGGTTGTCTACAAAGGTCAATGACATGCAACCACTCAGCTGCTGCCACGTGTAAAACCATATTGACATGCATTAAATGCATGCAGTATAAAAGAAGATCCTTACTTCAGTTTTGAAGTGTGCTCGGACCACCTTCTTATTTCTTATTGTTAAGTTATTATTCGCAATTTCTTTAATTCTTTCTAGTGCAAGAAACTTAGTGTTCTTAACTTGTTAAGATTAGGTTTATCCTTAATCTTGTTCCGCAACAAGTTGTAAATTGTCTTGATTTGTCAATAAACAATTTAGAAATGTAAAAACGTGTGTTTGTATTCAACCCCCCCCCCCCCCCCCCCTTCTACAAACTTGTATAGCCCTTCGGGACCAACAAGTGGTATAAGAGTGGATTTGTTTAATCTCATAAACAAGATCTGATCTATACTAAGATTTATCTTCCTAGCTATTTCTTAAAATGGCTACCAACACAAACACAAACTATATTGACAACGGTTCTCTTGCAAAAAACCCTAGATTCTCCAGATATAATTTTAATCTACGGAAAAATAGGATGATTCTCTTCTTAGAAGGTGTAGACCCTACTATGCCTTATTATCTTGAAAACGGCCCATATATTCCTGTAAGAATTGATGCTGCAGTTCCAGACGCTGAGAATAGACATGCTATTCCAGAAAGACTGATTCCTAAGGAAATTCATATGTGGACTGATGAAGATAAGAAGAAAGTGGCTATCGACACCAAAGCCAGATCCATACTCTCCATGGCTCTTCCTGACGAAGTCTACCATTCCGTCATGAACCTGAAAACCTCAAAAGCTATGTGGGACACAATCCGTGTTCAGTATGAAGGTACTTCTGAAGTCCAGGACTCTCGAAAGATCAACCTGGTAAGACAATATGAAAGCTTCGTTTGTGGTAAGAATGAAACTCTCTCTGAAGTACACCAACGTTTTAACTGCTTAATAATAGATCTAAAAACTATTGGTAAGGAATATTCTAACTTTGAAGTGCTGACAAAGTTCTTAGAATGTTTACCTGAAAGCTGGGACAGTAATTCTATGTGTCTCAAGCTGTCAAAGGATCTAAAATCAATGACCCTTTCTACCTTATATGGCACGATGCTGAATCATGAGCAATCGAGTCATCTTAAGAAGAATCTTGTAAAAGATTCCAAAAGCACCCCTGTTGCTTTAATCTCTGGGTCACCTTCCACTCAGCGATCGACTATCACTGTCACTGAGTTGGAAACTAACTCTGAAAGATCATCAGACTCTGACCTTTCAGATAATGATGAAACTCTGGCATTCCTGGCTAATAAGTTCAGGAGATTTGCTAGAAAGTGTAATTTCAAGAAGAATAAACCTCTTGCTATTACTGACAAGCCAAGATCATCAACCCCTGTTGATAAGGATACTGCTACTTGCTATAACTATGAGAAGATAGGAAATTTTACTAGCCAGTGCAGGTTAGAGAAAGTGTCTAGACCCTCAGCTTTTCCCAAGAAAAGCTTTATTCCCAGGAATAGAGATGAAAAATATAAAAACTGTAGTTGAAAAATATTGATGAAGCTGATAGTCTTCGAAAGATCGATCTCTTGACTAGAAGTTTATATGAAGCCATGAATGGCAAAACTGTAGTTGAAAATCAAAACCTTGATCTCGCTGAACAACTTAAAAATTGTCACCTTCAAATAGAAAATCTTTCTAAAATTGAAGAAGATTTTAAAGATCAAGTTCACCTAAATCAGCTAGTCAAAATTGAGCGCGAAGAAGCTATCGCTGCATTAAAAGCTGAAAAAGCTACTGTTGATGGATGCTATAATTCCTCAACAAAGATCACTGAGATAATTAAGTCTCAGATTCCCCTGAGTGATAAACGTGGTCTTGGTTACATAGCTGATACTCTAGAACCAACCACTGATCGTTCCATGCTCTTATTTGGAACTTTCGTATCCTCAGTCGTTGATACTTCATCCTCTCAGTGTTCCTCTTCTAAACCGCCTATTCCTGAGGAAATCCCTACCTTAACTTCTAAAGGTAAAGAAAAAGTTATTTATCCAAAAACTACCTCATTCTTTAAAAACAAAGGTAAAGGAATTGTTTTTAACCAAAATCCTCAGAAGGGTACCTCTGTACCAAAGCTGAACGCTTCTAAAGATTCAATGACTTATCCCTCTGATTCAAAGAATAAGATCTCTGGATTTATTCAGCGTGGATCTATTCAGCGATCTACTCCTAGAATCAAAGTGGAAATCATTGGTAAGAAATCTGATGAACTAAATGTTCCTCCCATTTCAAAAACCAATAGCTTACTTGGTGCTGGTCCTTCTAATTCAAAATCTAAAGCTCAGCATGCAAATGGTCCTAGAACTACTTTTTGTTATAGGAAATGTTATCATTGTGGACTTACAAATCATATTGCTAGTAAGTGCCCCACAGCCACCCAAGCTGAAAAGATAGCTGTTGGTTCCCGTTTTGCTTATACAAGATTGTCAGATCTATTGTGTAACAAGATGAAGAAGAACATTATTGAAAAGGAAATCTAACCTAGAGAGAACACAGAGTGATTAGAGATCTACATCTTGTATTAATGAATTAACTTGTTACAAACTACAAGTAAAGACCTATTTATAGTCTTCATCACTTGCTACAACAATTAAGCATAAGCCCTTTAACACAACTATTGCTTTACAAAACTTTCTATTATAAAGGACAACTTCTGTGTCCTAACAGAAGCGTATTTGAATAACTAACAGATACGTTTGATAGATTTAGAGCATAATATAAATAAACAGTGAACAGGAAATAATATCTCAAAGTTTACTGAATATATATATATTAAGAACAGATTCAAGAACAGTGAGTAAGCAAAGCTTTTTAAAACAGATATGACTCTCAAGGTGTTTAAAGCTATGTGTTCTTGTGATGTTTTTCTCTCTTGATGGATAGATAGATAGATTGATATATATAGGAAGAACTCAACATGAGTCTTCCTTATATACTACTCTAAGGGGACCATAAAGCATATGCTACTATTCACAAAGGACGGTATGAATAGTTGGACGGATGGCATGAACAGTTGGACGTGCTGTATTGCATTTAATGCAGCAGACGTCTATTATGTACTAAGCCCTATTGAATCCAACCAGAGTTTGACACGTTACAGTTGGACAGGGTATGCTACCATGCAAGTTGATGAACAGGTCCTGTAACAGTAGCATGATATTATAAATATCTTTTAAGTCTTTGTTGAAGACCGCAGAGGCTCTGTGAAGTGTCACAGAGGTTCTGCGGTTTGGTCCTTAGAAGAGCAGTCTTCACCGGATTCCGAGTCTTTGGTCTTCTTTGCGCGTATGATAGAGCTTCTGTAGGGCGCCTCTTTAGCTTCTGTAGCTTCTTGACCTTGATCTCTCGGTATGTTCGGTAGATCCTCTGTAAGAGGCTTTCTTCACTTAGCCTATTTTTCACTACTTCTAAATACTTCTATGATTAGGAAGATTGAAGCTAACAATCTCCCCCTAAGTAGTGAAAAATAAAAAATTTAACTCTAGTTTAGTTAGGCTAAGTTAGATAAGACAGAGGTTAAACAATACCTCGAAACTTCTTTCATTCAGAAATATGCCAGAGGCATTTTACATTTTAGTACAATGAAAGATAAACTTTTGACTTGGTTTGCAGAGATTTGAGGTTTGAGAATCAGATTTTGGCATCTTTGAAATCGTTGTAGCTTCTGTTGTCTCTTCCGATTCTTCTGATCTCTTTGTAGAAACTGATGCAGAGTTCTCGTAGGCGGATTGTGGCATCAATCTCTCAGATGAAAATCTCTGCAGCATCTCTATCCAATTTCTCTGTACCTCTGTATTTTACAAGGCTTGCTCTGAACTTGTTCAGAGTACTAGTTGCGTACTTCTGACAATCCATGCACACAAATAGTTTGATTTCGCCTTGTGGGTTTTGAAATACTAACCCGAATCTTGGTTCTGTAATGATAGAGTTGGGCACGGCGTTGGGTGGGCAGCGATCTTCTGGTGGTCGTAAATTTAGATGTTTGAGACCAAGATCCTTTCCCAGTTGAAAATCTATCATACTGAAGATCAGAAGCTTTTCCCTCATTGCTTTTCTTAATACTTGAAAGGCTCTGGTGTTTGCTTCTGTGTTGTAGTTGTCCTTTGTCCATTGCAGAAGGTCAGGTAGATCATAAGGATTGATATTTCTTAGGTCAGCATCAGCGAAGGTGGTTTCTGAATTGTCTTCTCTTCTGACTTTGTAAAGATTGTACCTGACCCTTGGATAGGTTCTGGTAAAGGAGAACTTGCAGAAGATTACCTTTTTGATCTTGTGGATTGAGAAGACATCTGCTTTGGTTCTTGGCTTTGTCCTTGTGAAGATGTTCTCAAATTCTTCTCTGATCCTTGAATCTGTCACATGATCTGTTGGATGATTGGTCTGAAAGGTTTGTTTATAGAGGTATTTGTATACCACTTCTTCCATCTCTTCATGTGTTGGACCAGGTTGTGGTACTTGTCTTCTGAGACTCTCCATCTGTTGAACAACTTCTGCAGCTCTGCCAGTAAGTGGAATGTCTGACAGAGGCTTCAATCCATATGCCCAGTCAACTTCTTCAGGCTTTGGAGTTTGGAAGGCATCAAAGGCGCTCTTCATCAATTTCTCTATAGGCTTGGGCAATGATTTCTTTTTCTTGGGCTCTTCTGTCAGTATTGCTTTGCCCTTGTCTTTGGCTTTTGGAGGTGCAGAACCTGTTTCTTCTGTAGGTTTGGAGGTTGGTGCTTCTGTTGGCTTGATGGTTGCCTCTGTAGGTTTTGACACTTGTGTTTTAGAGGACTTTTGTGGCGATGGTTGTGTTGGCTTGAGTTGCTCTGTAACCTCTGTTGGAGGTTCTTTGGTGACTTCTTCTGTGAGCTCTATTTCTGTTGGTGAAGATTGGACATCGAATCTTCTTGCCATTTTGAAAGCTAATGTGAACCTGTGCCTTTCTTCTTCTCTCTGCGACATACGATCAGTCATTGTATTGTGCATCTTTCTCAGAATAGAAAAAGCAGAGGTCGCAGAGGTCGTTGCTCTTTTTGGTTTGGTGGCAATCGACTTTCTTTTTGGTATGGTTTGGGGTTTTTCTGTTGATTTTGTTGAAGGACTTTCTTCCAAGTTAATTACCATAGGGGTGGTTGTTGCCTCTATGGTATGCTGATCAGCTTCTGGAATATTGGTTTCTTCAGGACTTGATTCCACATAGATGGGTGTTGTCTCTGTGGTCTGTTGATTTTGTTGTTGATCTTGGGTTTGTTCTGGAGGGGCTTGACTGATTGGTTCTGCTGCGATTGGTGGAGCTTGTATTCCTCTGGTCGTAGCTTTCTCCCTTATATTCTCCCCCTCAGGATTATCTGATGGACCAGGATGGTCATCATCAGAATCATCCTGACTTTTATCAGAAGTACCCTCTGCTCTGCAGGAATGTTAGATCTGAAGTTTTGTCAATAAACCAAGTGTTGAAGATTTGATAAGAAGACTCAGATGTTCTGAGTAGAGAAGTCAGAGGTCTGACTGTGAAAGCTCAGAAGTATTGATAAGAGAAATCAGAAGTCTGGGAAGAAAAGTCAGATGTCTGAGTTAAGGAGTCAGAAGATCTGAGAAGCGTTATCAGAAGAATGTTCAGAAGTTCTGAACTACCTGTTCAGAACTTATGACGAGATACTTTACTTAGTATTTTATAAACTAATTAGGACACGTGTTATGTTCTTATTAGTCTTTCTTATTTGTACTGTAGCTTTAAGATGTCCGTTGCAGTATAAATAGTAGTTAGCTCTTCGTTGCTAACTGATTGATTTTTCCCGTATAACTTTGTATTCATTCTTTGTAATCTTTGAGATTCTCTCTCTCTTAGATCTGTAATTCTGTTCATCATTGAATACAATTGGGCTTGATCATACAAATTCTCAATTACTGCTTTCTATATTGATTGTAAGATAAGATCCTGAACTTTCAGTTGGTATCAGAGCCAATCAACAAACAAATTCGTTCAAGATTGTTATCGCGAAGATCGATTGATCAATTTCTTGAAGATTTCTTGATTCATTCAAAAATCGATTCCGCTGCTAGGGCTAGTTCTTGAATTCTTGGCAATTCTTGAATTACCTGTTACATTTCGATCAAGAAACTCGAATTTGTCTTTCTGTTGAATTTTCTTACAATCATGTCTTCTAAAGAATATCTAGCCATGGGATCTGAAACCAAACCGCCTGTTCTTATACCAGAAGAGTATCAGCAATGGAAAATCCGTATGATCCAATTCCTAGACAACATTGATGAAAATCTTATGATCTCTATTCGAGAAGGTCCAATTGAAGTGTACATCGATGTTGCTGCAACTCCTGCTACAGAGACAACTCCATAAATTCCAGCGACCAGGGTGAAAAAGAGTTATTCCCAATACACAGCTGAACAGAAGAATAGGCATGCTATTGACAAAAGAGCAATTACTTTGATGACTTTGGCTGTCCCAAATGAGGTTCTTAACAGGATTGACAGTGGATCATCAGCTAAAGAAATGTGGGACGAATTGGAAAGGCAGATGCTAGGAACTGTTAGATCTATTCAGGCAAAGTTAAATCAAAGCATAAATGCTTATGAAAGGTTCAAAGCAAAAGAGTCAGAAAGTTTGACACAGACATACAGTAAATTTTGCACTATTCTAAATGACTTGAGAAGAAATGGACTGAAGAAAACGAAGTCAGAAATAAATTACAAATTTCTGAACAGTCTAAATTCAGAATGGTCATCATTTGCCATAAGTCTGCAAATGAACAAGGATATGTGTGAAGAAGACTTAAATGATCTGTTCTGTGTTCTTAATCAACATGAAGATTCTGTCAAGTTAGTTGTGGAAGAGAAGAAAAATGTTGCTGATCAGTTAGCATTCTTATCAAAGTCCAAAGCAATCAAAGCACCCAAAAAGACTGCATATCTATCAGAGATACCTAATCTGGAAGAATCTGACAAGGAAGATGGATCAGTAGATGATGAAGATATCAAGATAATGGCTGAGAAACTAGCTTTGTTGACAAATACTTTCAACAAAAGGTATGGGAAGGGTAGATTTCAAGGAAATTATAAGAGAGTTAGGAGTTCAGATTATAAGAAGAAAGAAGACAGAGAAGAAAATAAGTTTGAAAAGAGAGTAGAGAGAAGTGAAGAAAACAAAGAAGAGAAGGATGAGAGAAAAGAAAAGAATCTGTGTTTCAAATGTGGAAAATCTGGCCACTATGCTAAGGATTGCAGAGTTAAAATTGTGAAAGACTATGAGTACTACACCAAGAAGGCTCAGCTTGCAAAGAAGAGAGATGATAAAATTGCTTTATTGGCTGAACAGGAGAATTGGTTGTACTACACTTCTGATGAAGATGATCATATCAACTTTCCACAGATGCAAAGCTATATGGCAAAAATGAGGAATGAGGGTGATTCTGATTATGAAGATGCTGATTCTGAGTCATCTGCTGAGGTACATTCTTCACTTGAATTAGAGTTAATGACACAGATTGGTGAAATGAAAACTGAATTTGTTAATCTAAGAAAACAGGTAAAAGGAGAAAGAAATTTGGTTAACAAATTTAGAATTGAAAAAGAAGTAATAAAAGAACAATATGAAGAATCTGAGGCTGAGAAACAGAAAGTTAAAGATGAAAATTCTGAATTGATGAAAAGGCTTTCTGAACTAAAAGTTGAGTTTTCAAAAATAAAGGATGAAAAAGGTGATTTACAAATAAAATTTGATATGTTATTTGAAGAAAGAAAGAATTTATACACCAAAATTAAAGAATTAGAAGATCTGAATTTGAAAAGGGGTCAGACTCAGCAAACACTAAATCTTTTATTAAGCAATGTTAAAGATACAAGATTTTACAACCCAAAGAAGGGATTGGGATTGGAAGAAAATGTCACTTTAAAAAGAGCTCCAATCAACTTGTATGAAAAACTTCAAGTTTCTAAGCCAAAAATCCCATAAATTGTTGAAGTTTTCATAAGACCTGCTAGTTCTATAACAAGTTCTGACAATTTGCATAGACCAAACTCTAAAAAGTCAGATGAGAAAATTTCTGAGTCTAAAACAGAAAAGTCAGTTGGGTCAGAAGAAAAGGTTAAGAAAGAAGCTTCTAAACCAACAGATGAGAAGCCAAGATACAATGATACTAAATTCAAGTATAATTCTTTAAATGTCAGCTACAAAAATAAACAACCAAGTTTTTCATATCATGACATTGAAAGCATATTTGACATAAGTAAAAATTCTGAAACAGTCAATCAGAAGTCTGAAACTTCTAGTCAGGATTCTGAACTTTGTAGTCAGAACTCTGAATCTAAAGATCAGACATCTGAGTCTGTAAATCAGAACTCTGACTTAGGTAGTCAGAAGTCTGATTCAACTGGATTTTCTGAAACAAAATCAGATGAATTTTTTCAACTTGAAAAGAGATTTAATTTTGTGAGTCAAGAACTTGAGGACTTAAGGAAAGCTTATGATGAACTTGAAAATGATTTCTGTGAGGTGGATATTAAACTTGAAGAAGCTTTGAAAGAAAAAAATATTTTTATTCAGAAAATAACAGAGCTTGAAAAACTGAAGACTGAGTATGGTCTTTTTAAAATTAATACTTCAAGAGAAAATGATAAATTCTTTAATGAATCAAGTACATATGAAAAAGGTGAATCATCTAATTCTTCTAACAAAAAGAACTTGAATTTTTCAGAAAAAGAAGAAAGCAAAAGGAAAGATGATCTTGCAAAGTTGAATGATCTGAAAAGGGATCTTGAGAAGCTTAGAATGAAATCTACTTCTGAACTCAAAGCTAGAAATTCTTGTAATAGGGGCAATTGTACTCTGAACAGTATTAATAAAAATGAAATGACCTATGTTTCAGATTTATTGTCACTTGCAAAGAAAAATCTTGTTTGTGTTAGATGTAAAAATGATTCATTCTAATATTCTCATAAATGTCAAGTCAAAATAACTTCTGTTTCATACATAAGAAAAGATATTCAGAAAGTTTCTGTTCCTCAAAATACAGAAAAGAAGAAAATTTATGTTCCTCAGACTCGGAAGAAAGAAAAGATAAAAGAAAAGAAAGTTGAAAATACAGCAAAACCAAAAGTTACAACTCTCAAAAAGAATTTGAACAAGCTTGTAAGCAGAAAATGTTCTGACTTCATAAAAGTTCAAGGAAAATGGTGTTTGAAGAAAGATTTTGAGTGGAGAGTAAAAGGTACTAATGTTAAATCCAATGACAAAGCTAACAAAGATGGACCCATTCCAAAATGGGTACCTAAACCTAACTGATCCTTTTGCAGGGCTGTCATGTGTGGTTTTTAGATTCAGGAGCTTCAAGACACATGACAGCTCAGAAGTCTTTTCTATCAAACTTCACAGAAAAGGCTGGAGGAGCAGTAAACTTTGGAAATAACAGCAAAGGACAAGTCAAAGGTTATGGGGATTTAACTAAAGGGGGTCTGACTATCCAAAAGGTTTTTTATGTTGAAGGATTACAGCATAATCTTTTCAGCATAAGTCAGTTTTTAGACAGTCTTTGTCAAATTAAGTTTCAAATAACAGGTTGCATGATTTTAACTAAAAATGATGTTAAAGTCTTCTGGGCCAAAAGACATATGGACTTATTTGTAGTTAATTTTTCAAAATTGAAAACATTAAATACAGTTTGTCTTTTATCAAAATCAACTGCAAATGAATGCTGGCTTTGGCACAGAAGATGTTCTCATCTGAATTTCAAAGATCTTAATAATCTCGTTGCAAAACATCTGGTTAAAGGCTTACCAAAGCTTAAATTTGAAAAAGAATCATTATGCTCAGCTCGTGAAATGGGCAAGATGAAAAAGAGTTCTCACAAATTAAAAATGGACTCATCTTGCAAAGCACCATTAGAAATGATTCATACTGATCTTTGTGGTCCAATTTCAGTTCAATCAATGGGAGGAAAGAAATATATGCTTGTGATTGTTGATGAATTCTCCAGATACACATGGGTTGAGTTCCTAAGAGCTAAGTCAGAAGCTGCTACTACATTGATAAATTTTATCAAAAGGATTCAAGTTCTCTTACAACTTCCAGTTCAGAAAATCAGAAGTGATAATGGAACAGAGTTCAGAAATGAGACTCTTCAGAATTTTTTAGAAAGTTCTGGGATTTCTCACAATTTTTCTGCTGTCAGAACTCCTCAACAAAATGGTGTTGTTGAAAGGAAGAATAGAACTCTAGTTGAAGCTGCGAGAACAATGCTGGCTTATGCAAATCTTCCTACTTTCCTATGGGCTGAAGCAATTGCAACTGCTTGTTTTACACAGAATAGAACTTTAATCAATAAGAGATTAAATAAGACTGCTTATGAACTGATAAATAAAAGAAAACCATTAATCAAATTCTTTCATGTTTTTGGTTGCAGGTGCTATGTTCTTAGAGACAGAGAAAATCTTGCCAAATTCGATAAAAAGGCAGATGAATGATACTTTGTGGGTAATTCTTTAACTTCCAAAGCATTCAGAATCTACAATAGAAGAACCAAGAGGATGATGGAGAGCATAAATGTAACTTTTGATGAAGCCAGAATGCGGACTTCTGAACAAGACAGTTCAGAACTCATGCTGAACAAGACAAAAATGACTTCTGATACAAATTCTAATCCTATTTGTTCAGAACTCAATTTACTGTTTAAGGATGCTTTTAGTGAACTAATTTCTGATTCTTATGCAGAATATGAAAACCCAAAGATGGTCAAAGAGATGAAAAATAAGACTCCAGAAATAGTTCAATCAACTGTAATTTCTGACAAAGGTCCATCAGAGGAATGTCTAAATCTAATAAATACAAGTGGTGAAAATTCTGAACCTTGTAATCAGAATTCTGATTCTTGTACTCAGAACTCTGAACAAGTCACTCATAATTCTGACTTCATTAATCAGAACCCAAACTTGGATATAACTCCTATTCATACATCAGAACAAGGGGACAGTTCAGAATTACAAGCAATCATTGATGAGAATGATGCAAACAACAATTATTCAGAGATTGATGTACTCCCTAGTGCAAATAAATGGACTAAAATCATCCTATTCATCAAGTAATAGGTGATCCTTCAGCAGGAGTAAAAACCAGATCAGCTACAGCAAATGAAGCAATGTTTGTTGGTTTCTTGAGTGTGATTGAACCAAAGAAAGCTAATGAAGCTCTAGAGGATCCAGACTGGATTTCAGCAATGCAAGAGGAATTGCTTCAATTTGAAAGAAATAAAGTTTGGAGACTCATTCCAAAGCCTGAAGGTAAATCTATTATTGGAACTAAATGGGTGTTCAGAAACAAAAAGGATGAATCAGGTGTTGTCATAAAAACAATGCAAGATTGGTTGCTAAGGGATACTGTCAACAAGAGGGAATTGATTATGATGAGACATTTGCACCAGTGGCAAGAATAGAGGCAATCAGAATATTTTTGGCCTATGCTGCACATAAAAACTTCAAGGTGTATCAAATGGATGTCAAATCAGCCTTTCTAAATGGCAAACTTAATGAAGAGGTGTATGTCCATCAACCTGAAGGTTTTGTTGATCCAGAATTCCCTGATCATGTTTATATTTTAGACAAAGCTTTATATGGTCTAAAACAAGCACCACGAGCCTGGTATGACACTCTTACTAAACACTTGTTAGGTTCAGGATTCAAGAAAGGTAAGATTGACACAACTTTGTTTTTAAAGAAACAGGGTGATGATTTGATTCTGATTCAGATTTATGTTGATGACATAATATTTGGTTCTACCAGTCCAGAATTATGTGATAATTTTTCAAAAATCATGTCATCTGAATTTGAAATGAGCATGATGGGTGAGCTGAATTTTTTCCTTGGTCTTCAAGTCAAACAATTACCAAAAGGTATTTTTATAAATCAAGGAAAATATGTCAGAGATATTCTGAAAAAGTTCAAAATGTCTGATTGTGCTTCTATGAGAACACCTATGGCAACTAACATAAAGTTAGATGCTGATCTCAAAGGTGTTTCAGCAGATATCAAACTCTATAGAGGCATGATTGGGTCATTACTTTATTTGACTGCAAGTAGACCATATATCATGTTTTCTACCTGTTTCTGTGCTAGATTTCAATCTAACCCGAAAGAATCACATATGTTAGCTGTCAAAAGGATTTTAAGATATCTCAAAGGAACACCTGATCTAGGTTTATGGTATCCAAAAGAAACTGACTTCAAATTGACTGCTTTCACTGATGTTGATCATGCAGGAAGTAGGTTGGACAGAAAGAGTACATCTGGTGCTTGTCACTTTTTGGGAGATAAAATAGTGAGTTGGGCATCAAAGAAGCAGAATTGTGTGTCCACTTCAACTGCTGAAGCAGAGTATGTTGCTGCTGCTGCTTCATGCTCTCAAACATTGTGGATGAGAACACAACTCATGGACTATGGATATCAGCTTAACAAGATTCCCATCTATTGTGACTCAGAAAGTGCAACTGCCATTACTCAGAACCCTGTTCAACATTCGAAGACTAAACATATAGATGTGAGGTATCATTTTATAAAGGACTATGTGGAAAAAGGAACTATAGAGATGCACTTTGTGCATACAAAGTATCAATTGGCTGACTTGTTCACAAAGCCTCTTGATCACAAAAGGTTTTCTTTTCTCATATGTAAAATAGGAATGCTTAATCTGCCTAATTGAAAATATTTTTTTCTTAAAAATGCTAAATTTTTCTAAGTAAAATTGTCTGAGTAGTGTACTCAGAACTCTGAGTCTTAAGAATCAGAATTTCTGAGTACTAAGATCAGAACTTCTGAGTCTTGAGTTCAGAACTTCTGATTCTTGAGGTCAGAACTTCTGAGTCTTGAGTTCAGAACTTCTGAGTCTTGAGTTCAGAACTTCTGAGTCTTGAGGTCAGGACTTCTGAGTCTTGAGATCAGAACCTCTGAATCTTACGGTCAGAGATTTTGAGTCAATACATCAGCAATCTAGCTTTGAAAAATTTATTTTTGAGAAATAAAAATACTTCAACTGTGTGGATTATGCTTCTTCTATTATCTTTTCATCTCATCTTTATGTATCATTAATAGTCAAATGCATGCTCAAGTCAAGGGGAGCATCAAAATTCCTTTGGAAATCATTTTGTGATGCATAAAAGATTTGCTTTCATTTTGTATCTCTGATTATTCTAAGAAGAACAAGCTTTTCATGATAAATTTTGTTGTTATTCAAACTATATCTGAATTAAAAAAAAAATTCATATTCAGATATAAGATTTTAAATGATTTTTTAATTCATCATAATATGAACAGAATTTTGATGATAAAAAGTGTTTCTATCTGTTCAAACCTCTTCTGAATAATCAAAATGTTTTATATTTGTCAGAAGTTGATTTTAAATGACATTTTGGTTACAAGGTAAAATTCTTCTGAGAATAACAATCAGATATCTGATAAAGAAAAGTCAAAACATCTGAGCGTGTTATTCAGATCTTTGACTTGAGTCAAAATTCTATCCACTAACACGTGTCAGCTTCATATTTGTTTGATTATGCCACGCATTTCATTTAAATCCTCTGTGGCATTTCCAATGTGTTGACTCCGTTATAACATTGATTTCGCTTTTCCGTTAAACCTTTCAACTTCGCGGATTTTAAATAGGTCTTAAAATCCCTATTTCAAATCTTTTCAAATTCCAGAGCGAAAAGTGAGATACGAATCAAATCCAGAGTTCTTTGAATTTTTTTCTTCTTAAATCATGTCTAGAATACGAAGGAGTGGTCAAATTTCGCTACACTCTACAAAATCGATAATGGATTCATCTGATTCGGATAATGATGAAGTACACAGAATAGAGCTGTAGAAGAAGAAGCAATAAGAAATGATGGAGAAGATGAACAAATGGATGAACTGAAGGAAATGCGGATGAGGTAAACGTTAATATTGAACATGAACAGAGTGCTGCAGGTTCTATTATGTCAGATAGACCTATTTTAGTGGAAAGAATTGTTCCTGAGAGTGAATGGCTGAAATTATCTGAAAATAACTGTGTTATATTATTTGAGGAAAGCCGGTTTAAGCCTGAACACAGAATTATCATGGAGTTATTCAAACACCATCCGTACAGAAAATGGTTTACACGAAGTAAAAATGTGCCTGTTCAGTACATACAACAATGGTGGAAACATCTTAGGTTAGAAGATAATAAGTTTGTGTCTGAAATTGGAGGAGTGACATTTGCCTTATCTATCTCTGCACTAAGAGAAATGCTGAATTTACCAGAGAAAGATGATGTACAAAGAAGGACAGATTTTGAGGACTCACCCTTAACAGAGGAATTAATAGCAGAGTTTATGAAGTTGGGATACAATTAAGGATTTAGGACTCTCAGTTTGTTCAGAAGAAACAAATTACCACCTATTTGGGCTTGCTTCTTTCATGTGGTAAATAAATGTCTGTCAGGGAAGAATAGTTCTGCTGATCAAGGTTCTAAACAAATTCTTCAGATCTTTCAGGGTTTAGTGAAGAATAGGCATTATGACTATACTTTAATACTTTGGGAAGACATGAAGAATACATTTGAGAAGAATCAGAAAGCAATTCAGAAGAAAACAAAGGATGCTCCACTGACATACGTTCCTTATATAAGGTACTGGCAAATTGTTATTTGGTATGCCATGCAGGAAAACAGAACAATCTCAAGAAGAACAAATGAAGAGCATGGTCCTACATTTTATTTGGGTAAGATGACCTCGGTAACAAGACTTAAAAACTATCCCAATCATAAACTGTTGCCAAAATCACTTAGGAATTATATTCCAAGGGAGAGTGAGATTTTAAAAGCTTATTGCACCTCTATTGGAATTGAATTACCTCAAATCCCTACCCAAGAGGACCAAGCTGAGAAGAGAGGTGAGGGGTCTAGTCGAATTAGAGAGGGGGAGGATGTTCAGATGGGTGAACATTCTGAGAGACTTGAGAGGGAAAATTCTGAGAGCTTGGTTAGATTTGGTGAGGAAAAACAGAATGAGAGTG
The DNA here is from genome assembly GCA_033807775.1 of Saussurea involucrata. Taxonomy (NCBI): domain Eukaryota; kingdom Viridiplantae; phylum Streptophyta; class Magnoliopsida; order Asterales; family Asteraceae; genus Saussurea; species Saussurea involucrata. Next base: position 12,477,913 of record CM066326.1, read on the forward strand.
ATGAGGATGAGAGATTGTCAACAGAGGTTCAAACAGAAAGAGATGCCTCTGAACCAGCTAATCTTGACCAGGTAACCACAAATGCTATTGGTTCACATCTCTTGGTGTCCAATATTGAAACAAACACCATGGACCTAGTGGTGGATCTTGAACAACCCATCCATATCCACTCAGAAGCATTTCAACATGCTACTGTTTCACACAAATCCGGGGAACCATCCCAAACTCATTTGGAGGGAGGTGATAAATCCCAATCTATTTTTCAACACATTGAGTCTGAATATCACAGTCCTATTCATATTGAGCCTGAAATTCCTTCTGACACATGCACAAATCAGGAATTTCATATTCCTGAAACAACATTCATAGACATACCTAATGTTGGGTGTCGAGGATTGGATGGAAGTCCTGGTGAGGTGAACATTACAGAAGCCTCATTCAAACGTACATCTGTTGTACAAGATGACTGTGTGTTATCTACAGGCCATGAACAAGGAGATGGGGGAAAAAGTAGAAAATTTGGAGAAGAAGGTGGAGGATTTGAATGATGAGATGTCAGATTTGAAAGTTGTGTTGGAGAAAAAGTTGATTTCTGTTGAAACCAAAGTAGATGATGTAAAGAATTCCTTGGATTCTCACAAAAAGGAGATCATGGATATAATGTCTGGTTTTCAAAAAGATATGTTAAAACAAATGCAAGGTATGCAGGAATCTATACTGAAAGCACTGAGTGTATCATTGGCTTCTACTTCAAAGCCTCTTGATCCTGTTCCTATTGCAGAAGCTGAACCTGAAGTTACTTTTAATCAGAACTTGAAAAGAAAGTTTGATGATAATGAGCCTCATGATCATCAAAAGGGGGAGAAAAGACAAAGGTTAAGTTCTGATGATGATATTGGCATAGAAGATTTTGAGATGGCAGATATGCAATTAGCTAGTACAAAAAGTTCAGAAGATCAAACACAGGAAAATTTAAAGGCAATAACTCAGATAGTTCAGATTGATAGCTCAGATACAGAGGAAATGGAGTTGGAAAGTACAGATGGTGGTGATTCAGATAAAACAGAGGAAGTGAACTTAGACATAGAAATGGAAGGAAACTCAGATGAAACTGAAGCTATTGAGGAATCTGTATTGAGATCAGAAAAGACAGTGGAAAGTGAAGTGGTCAACATGTGTACAGATATTGTGGTGTATAACAAAGAAAATATGACGGAGTCTAAATTAGAAGAAAGGAGGTTAAGTGAAGAGTTGATCAGAAGGATGCATAATAATTTAGTCAGAGCTTTGAATGTTCAAAAATTTCAGCAAGGAATAAAAATGGTAAGACCTATTGATCTAATGGGAGAAGAAGACAGAACTGTGAATTATACTCAGGATTTTGAAGATGATTTTATATTTAACTTTTGTGATGAGTTAAATACAGAAGAAGAGTATGTGAAAGTGAAAGACTTCTTTATGCCTTCTGAGTATGTATTCAGAAAACCAATTGAGATCCCAAAGATTAACTTGCAAAGACTAGAAGAACCTGTATGTGATTTCATTCTAGAGTTAAGTGATGTGCCATTAGCCAGACAATTTCATGATGATATTTTCCCTGAGGAAATATATGATAATCTCTACTACACAGAAGGAGAGTATGAGCCTTTGGAAAGTAACATTGATGGTTTTATGGATGACAGAGCTCAGATGGTCTACTCAGAAGCTTCTAACAGGTTCAGAGTTCCTGACTCAAAACTGCATATTCAGAAAAGAATTGAGAAAGTTCTGATGTTTCAACAAGATGAATTCAATGGTTTAATGTTTGTTAGAATGGAAGTACTGAAAGAAAGAAATACAAAGGTTTCCATGTCTACTTTTGATTTTCACAGATTGACTCTTGATGATCAGATCTTTCTAGTCAAGTTCTTTGCCAGCACTGAAGAAGCCTTGATGGAAATTGAATGCAGAAGACTTCTGGGTATCTATGTCAGAAATATATACTTGTATGACTTCCAATTAGCTATTGAAGAAAGAAAAGAAAAGTGTAATCTGAGTTCTCCCACAAAGAAAACAGAAGTTGGTTTGCATTTGAAGGGATTTGTGAATGAAGGAATGGAGACAGAAGGGTTCACATATATAGTTCACGAAAGGCTTGAATTGTTCAGATTAAAAGAGTTAGTGAAGTACAGTGATGCAACTCTGAATTGGTTATTGATTAAAATGGAAGTAAGTGTGGAAACTGAAAGAGAGAGTTTAAAGAAGAGATGTATAAACTGTGTGAAGAGGAGGTTGGATCTTAGAAGAAAAGTCAGAAACAGTAGTGAATGGTTGCTATCTGAGGAGAATCCCAAAAAGATTCTACACAATGATTTTGTGTTTCCTGCTGAGTATGAAGTGAATGAAATTCTGTCAGATGAAGTTGAAGAAGTGCAGAACACAACATCTCAGAATGTGCAGATAACTAGTTTTGATCAAGCTGAACAGTCTGAACCCAAAGAAGATGAAATATCCATTGATCTAAATGGATACTTTCTTGAATTTGATTTGCCTGAGTTCTTCAAACCAAAAGAAGTACAATTCTTGGACGTGTATTATGATAGACCTAAGGAGACTCAGATCTGGTTGGCTGAAAAATCAAGATGTCTTGGCAAAACAAAGCAAGTTGTTTACTCAGATTTTCTAATCATTGGAATCAGAGAATTGAAGGTTAAGAATTTCAGAAAGATGGAGTACTTATCCTTTGAAGTTCTGAGAGAAGATGGCAAGGTTTATTACTTTACTGATGCAGATTTTGAGAAACTATCAGTGGTTGACTTCTACAGATTACACAGCTTTCTATGCTTCAAAGAGTCAAGCAAAGACAGGAATGAAAGGAAGGCAAAAAGTGTGGTGATTGAGGCCATGTTCTATATCTTAAGGTGGCACTGTTATACAGATTTCCAAATAGCTCTGTATTTACAAAAGTCATGTGTTTATCTGGAAAATCCCAATACAGATCATGAGCAGAAAAGGATGTTAAAGACTGGAAGTGTTCACAAATATCCAGATTTGGGAGTATTTTTGAAAAACAAAAGTGGAAAGATCTTCTTCAGAGCAAAGGAAACTGCAAAATACTGTTCTGGAACTTTAAGAATCATAAAGCACAATTTGGAGAAAAAGATGCTGAAAGTGAAGGAAGCAAACATAACTCAAGAAGTAATCAATCAGCAAGTTGAAATTATTCAAGAAATCATTGTCAAAATTGATAAGAGGCTTAATCTGAGGAATGTGCTACTTCAGAAAATTGTTCCTGCTCTGAAAGAACTGGATGATGCAAAGTTTAAGTTTATTTGACAAAAAGGGGGAGATTGTTAGATCTGAAGTTTTGTCAATAAACCAAGTGTTGAAGATCTGATAAGAAGACTCAGATGTTCTGAGTAGAGAAGTCAGAGGTCTGACTGTGAAAGCTCAGAAGTATTGATAAGAGAAATCAGAAGTCTGGGAAGAAAAGTCAGATATCTGAGTTAAGGAGTCAGAAGATCTGAGAAGCGTTATCAGAAGAATGTTCAGAAGTTCTGAACTACCTGTTCAGAACTTATGACGAGATACTTTACTTAGTATTTTATAAACTAATTAGGACACGTGTTATGTTCTTATTAGTCTTTCTTATTTGTACTGTAGCTATAAGATGTCCGTTGCAGTATAAATAGTAGTTAGCTCTTCGTTGCTAACTGATTGATTTTTCCCGTATAACTTTGTATTCATTCTTTGTAATCTTTGAGATTCTCTCTCTCTTAGATCTGTAATTCTGTTCATCATTGAATACAATTCGGCTTGATCATACAAATTATCAATTACTGCTTTCTACATTGATTGTAAGATAAGATCCTGAACTTTCAAGGAAGCTTTGGGTTTCTTTGGTAGTTCTCCTCCTGCGGCCATCAACTTCGCACATACATCATCACAGAGGCCGAAAAGAGTTGCAAGCTCTGCTTCTGTGTTAAAGCGCATTCTGCCGACACTTTTTCCGAACTCTTTGACGTAGTTGGCATTTGCAGTAGTGAAGGAGACAATGACTTCAGTGACCTGGTTTATGACATTTTGGCCGACCTCTGTTAGTTGTGCTCTAGTGATGTAGTCTTTAGGCTGCATCAGTATTGTGTTGCGCATTGCTTCTGCTTGAACGTTTTGCAGAGCCTTCTGTAGATCTGCGGGTGTGATGCTCTGTGATTTGTTGGATTGCTTGTTCATTTGTTCAAGGAAATGTTTTACTAATTCCTTGAATGCAGAAGTTGCGGTAATTCCAAAATCTTTAGCAGCAGAAGTGGTTGTAGTTGTTGCAGTTGTTTGCGCAGAAGATTTCATCTCAGTGATGGCTGTTTTCCCTCTGTGGACAGAGTGTCCATTTTGGTGTTCAGATTCAGCAAGGCCGTTGATGTTTTCTCTGCAAAAGATGTGAAAGAGCTTTGCAACTCTTTCATGGTTTGGTTCACAGAGGTGATAAGGGTTTGGAACTCATCCCTTGATACTTGTGTCCCTGGTGTAACCTCTGGAGGAACACATTCGTATCCAGAGTGAGTCCCTGCTCCTGGGACACCTTCGTTCACCCTTTTTTGTACGTTGGGGGTGGAAGGATTTCCATCTGATCTTCGAGAAGAAACCTGAGTTTCAATCTCTATAGAAGTTCTATGAAGAACAGTGTCCAATCCCACTCCAGAGGTGGGTGTCGGAATGTTCTTCTGTTGACTCGGAGACTTGTCTAGAGTCTCTTCGTCTTTGTGCTCACTACTTCTCTCTGAAAGAAGTGTTGGTCCTAGTTGTGTGCGTGTGGAAGAAGAAACGAATTCCTCTGTAGGGTGTTCTGTTGTGATCTGGGGCGATTGATCACGAACTATAGGTGAGTCTCTCTGAGGAGACTCCCTAGGAATGGATTCCCCGGTTTCTGTGGGCGCAGAAGTCGAAAGAGTGACTTCTGGCTGGATAGGTTGGGTTTGGATCGAGCTGTGCTGCTCTATTTCAATAACTCCTTCTGCAGCTAGACTTGCGGAGTTAGATGTGTGGGTTGCACTGGGAGGGGTGAGGGATGTGTGCCTTCTTCATCTTCAGCTTCTTTTTCTTTTTCATTTTCTATTCCTCCAGATGTTTCAATCCTATCCACTGTTGAAGTTCTTTGCTCTGTTCCTAAGAAGTCATACATTTGATGAGATCCGTATAACTTCATGACATGTGGATGATAGAGACCTTTTCGTATCCAGACAGCTTCTTCTTCGTCTCAATCTACCTCTGAGACCTCCATTCTTGTCTCTGTTACTTCATCTCTATTCCACTGAGCTTCTGTTTGTCCTATTTCTTCTGAAGTTGGGCTTGGACTCCTTCTGTGAACGTCCAATCCTTGCTGAATGAAGGGGTTCTGTAGAATAATAGGTGTCTCAGCTGATTGATCTCTGGGTGTTTGATCATCTTCTTGCAGATGTGTGTCGATGCCGGAAATAGAGAAGTATTGTTCTTCTGGGGAATGGTGGTCGAGAGGTTGTGTCGTCCACCCTGCTGTATTTAAAGTGTTGGCAATGTCGGGGTTCTGTAGGAAATCGTTAATGTTTCCTTGGTGAGCAAATCGTTATGGGGATTGATGGGGCGATTGATATCCCTCTTCTGTCATTTCTTCTTCTGCATCTTCTTCTTCTTCATCTTCTTCTTCTGCAGTTCTTTCTTCTGTGATTGCTTCCTCTTCTATGGTAACCAATTTCTCAAGTGGTTTACCATGCTTCTTTTTGGTTTTCCTCCACTTAGGTTTTGGTGCCCCTTCCTCTGTGGTTTTTGATTTTCTTTTCTTCTTCTGTTTTGGAGAAGAGGGAGGAGCAGAGGAGCCAATTTCTGTGGCATGAGAAGGTGAAGGTTGATCTTCTGCAGCGCTTGTAGAGGTGCCTTCTGCAGTTTTCCTCCTTTTTGATTTTGAAGAGGACTTCTTTCCCATGAGCTCTGCACGTTTGGCTATGAAGCTAAGTTGAATAGCCATGTGTTTTGCTAATTTGTTATCTTTTTCTTCTTGAGTGGAAAGAGGTTCTGCAATCATTGTTCCTAGGGGGACACCTAAACGCGAGGGTGTCATAGGACTCGGTTTAGGAGTTCTATGATCGCGTATATACTCTTTCTTAAGGGTTTTATTCTTGGCATACTTCAGAAGTTTCCTTGACAAAGCTCTGCAGTTTGTGTAGCCATCTACATGCTCATTGGGAATATTTTTGCTCATTGGAAACTGTTTGGGAATTGGCCCTTCCATTGGCCATTTCTGTATTAGCAACAGAGGTTCGAACAAGACTCCCAGTATTCGTTGGAATTGCAGAGGTGGTAGAAACTTAGGATCGTTTTCTTTGACCCTTCTTGTGTTGTTCTTTCTGTCAATGGTGTTAATGATCTCTTGCATCATTATGGTCGCGTAATCCAGTGGGAGATCATAGTAAACCCCATACATGATGGTTAATATCTGATGTGAGCTCTGGTCAATACTGCCTATCTTCCCTGTCAGGCATCTGTTAAGAATTGAGAACAAGGTGTTCCACAGAGGTGGTAATCTGCCTCTGCGGAAGTCATTTCTCTTCCTCAGTGGTGTGTTGTACCCAAGTATTTCTAGGAAACGACAGATCTTGTCGTCTGTTGGTTGCTATGCGTACTTCTTTAATCCAAGAAGACCCCTTGTTGGTTGGTTGAATTCAAGTGAGAACATTGTTCTATTGAACTTGATTTCCAGATGCTCAGATTTGTCGGGTTTTGAAATGTATCCTTTGATAAGAGAATCATCTTTATCAAATATCTTACTGGAATTTTCTTTGGGGTTCTTGAGAGTAAAGGGAAGAGGACATGATTTTCCATTATGTTTAGAAGAATGGCATGGGCTTCGCCGAAAGCAGTGGGTGAGGGGACTAAATAGCAATTGTTGGATTTGATTGGTAGTACTTTTTCGAAATGATCCTTTGCTATGAAGTTTTGAAGATGTGTGGTTGGAGCAAAGTCTGCTGAATCGCCGGAATCTTCTAGTTCAATGTTTTCGGTAGGGTTGGGGTTTTCTGAATGTTCAGAATGAGCAGGTGAATGTTCTGGTGAGGTCGCCGGAGAGTGTGCAGGGGAGATAGCTTGAGAAGATGAAGCCATTTGGTACTGAGAATAAGAAATTTGCAGGTTTCGCCGGAGAAGAATGAGAGTTTGTAAAAAGTTTATGAGAGGGTAAGCTTGCTTTTTATAGGAGGGTAAAACGGTAGAATTTGAAAGAGTAAAATATATGGTAATGGATTAAAATTTGGAATCCGAACTCAAGTTAGAACGGCGGGTTCAACTTTCCACAGAAAACGTTCCATGTATGCCCAATGAAAATGGGACGCGTAGGCCATGTCAGAGGATGACAGGACGTCGTGCACGGCCCATTAATGCTAGGCGCATGGGGTTATTCTTAGCCACATGTAATTCACTCTCAGTAAAAGTAACCGTTATTACTACAGAAATGCCCAAGTATCAAATTGACAGAACTTCTGTAGTTTACACAGGTTCTGTGATTTTGAAAATCTTTGATGTGTATCCCTTTCTCATATATCTCTTTGTTATCATGACTTATGTGGGGTTTTAACCAAAACGTTTTGTAAAGGCATTGGAGAGGATCAAATAGGATTTTTAGTTAAGAGTTTTTACTCGCAGAGGTTTTGTGGCTCTGTTGGAACTTGCAGAAGCTCTGTGAGGGCCATGTGTGTAATTCTGAAATATCCCCTTGTTCTGATATATGTGTAGGAGTTCCATGTGTGTTTGTATTCTGAGTAATGAAGTCAGACTTCTGAATAACTTGAACAGAGTTCTGACTACAAGATTCAGAATTCTGATTACAAGGTTCAGAATTCTGACTACATGGTTCAGAATTCTCACTACTTGTATTTATCAGATTTGGACATTCCTCAGATGGACCTTCTCGAATACAGACCATAAGATTTTCATCAATGTTGTCTAGGAATTGGATCATACGAATTTTCCATTGCTGATACTCTTCTGGTATAAGAACAGGCAGTTTGGTTTCAGATCCCATGGCTAGATATTCTTTAGAAGACATGATTGTAAGAAAATTCAACTGAAAGACAAATTTGAGTTTCTTGATCGAAATGTAACAGGTAATTCAAGAATTGTCAATAATTCAAGAACTAGCCCTAGCAGCGGAATCGATTTTTGAATTAATCAAGAAATCTTCAAGAAATTGATCAATCGATCTTCGCAATCACAATCTTGAATGAATTTGTTTGTTGATTGGCTCTGATACCAATTGAAAGTACAGGATCTAATCTTACAATCAATATAGAAAGCAGTAATTGAGAAATTGTATGATCAAGCTCAATTGTATTCAATGATGAACAGGATTACAAATCTAAGAGAGAGAGAGAATCTCAAAGATTACAAAGAATGAATACAAAGATATACGGGAAAATCAATCAGTTAGCTACGTAGTGCTAACCACTCTATTTATACTGCAACAGACATGTTAAAGCTACAGTACAAATAAGAAAGACTAATAAGAACATAACACGTGTCCTAATTGGTAATGGATTAAAATTTGGAATCCGAACTCAAGTTAGAACGGCGGGTTCAACTTTCCACAGAAAACGTTCCATGTACGCCCAATGAAAATGGGACACGTAGGCCATGTCAGAGGATGACATGACGTCGTGCGCGGCCCATGAATGCTAGGCGCATGGGGTTATTATTAGCCACATGTAATTCACTCTCAGTAAAAGTAACCGTTATTACTACAGAAATGCCCAAGTATCAAATTGACAGAACTTCTGTAGTTTACAGAGGTTCTGTGATTTTGAAAATCTTTGATGTGTATCCCTTTCTCATATATCTCTTTGTTATCATGACTTATGTGGGGTTTTAACCAAAACGTTTTGTAAAGGCATTGGAGAGGATCAAATAGGGTTTTTAGTTAAGAGTTTTTACTCGCAGAGGTTTTGTGGCTCTGTTGGAACTTGCAGAAGCTCTGTGAGGGCCAGCAGAAGCTCTATGAGGGAAAAAATCTCATAACGAAAATTCTATTAACTTTTCTGATCATCCAATTTTTAATCTGTTTTAAGAGATATTTTCCGAACATATTTGAAAGTTGGTGTCCGAAAAAATTGTTATGGAAAAAGTTTTGTTCGAGAAGGTCATGGTGAGTCTGTTTGGTTTCCGAGATAACATTCCAAAAGATCGATAGAGGTTAAAGTTGCGATCTCAGAGCATATTTCTGGCAGAGCTTCTGTTGAGCTCAGCAGAAGCTCTATGACCTTTAATTTCTCATAACTCAAATTTTATGAAACTTTTTGATCTTTTGATTTTTGAAATGTTATCCACAGTATATTTAGGACATATTTGACAATTTGTGTCCTAGAAAACTGTTTTCAAAAACCTTTTGTGCGAGAGACATACCTTTTGGTTCTTCTTTTTTCGGCAGTGATGTCTGACTTCTGCCGATATAGATTCATTGACATTCTTCTTTGGCTTTCCCTTGAAAGTTTTACCTCTGTAGATCATTTCAGGATCCCTTTTTGCTCCCCCTTGATCTAATCACCTCTGTAGATCAGGAATTTTTCTTTTGCTCCCCCTTGACCTATGCTTGGATCAAAGAATGATAAGTTTTGCATAGAACATAGGTCATATTTTCCAGAGGTTCTGTAGAGGTTGTCAGAGGTTCTGAGTAGACTTACAGAAGCTCTGTGATTTTAAGAACTATTTAAGATTGAGAACTTACATACAGAAATAAATTAATTAAAGAAAAAATAATTAGAAATATATACATATTTACAGAAGATAAAGCTATACTTACAGAGGATTTTTACGTCATATTGATCATTCATAACTTACCCACCAAGAAATTGAATCTTTTCTGGTCTAAAGCTTTGGTGAATAAGTCCGCGAGTTGGTATTCTGTGGGCACGAAATGCATCTCGATTGTACCATATTCAACATGATGTTTCAAGAAATGGTACCTTATATCGATATGCTTGGTTTTTGAGTGTTGCACAGGATTGGCAGAGATAGCAATGGCACTCTTGGAATCACAGAAGATAGGTATTTTGAATAGGATGTGGCCGTAGTCTTTTAGCTGAGTCTTCATCCATAGAACCTGAGAACAACAGCTAGCAGCAGCAACGTATTCAGCTTCTGTAGTGGATGTTGAGACACAATTTTGCTTTTTGGAGGTCCAACTGACTAGTTTACCACCTAGGAATTGACAACTCCCAGAGGTACTCTTTCTGTCGAGCATGCATCCTCCATAGTCTGAATCTGTATAAGCTTTAAGACTAAAACCAGAGTTTTGTGGATACCAGAGACCGAGATTTTTGGTCCCCTTTAGATATCTAAAGATTCTTTTCACAGCATCATTGTGTGATTTCTTTGGATTAGCTTGATAACGTGCACAAAGACATGTGGCATGCATAATGTCAGGTCTGCTTGCAGTTAAGTATAACAGAGATCCAATCATGCCTCTGTAGAGAGTGCATTCTACAGAGATGCCATCTGGATCTAAGGATAACTTATTTCCAGTGGCCATTGGAGTTTTCATTTCAGAGGTATCAGAGAGGCTATACTTGAAAAGAATGTCAGAGACATATTTGCCCTGATTTAAAAAAATTCCCTCTGATGTTTGTTTGACTTGGAGTCCGAGGAAGAATGTTAGTTCTCCCATCATACTCATTTCAAACTCACTCTGCATGAGTTTTTCAAAACTTTTGCACTCTTCTGTATTAGTAGACCCAAAAATTATGTCGTCCACATAGATTTGTACAAGCATTATTTCACTGTTTTTACGTTTATAGAATAGGGTAGTATCTGTTGTACCTCTGTTGTAGCCATTTACTAGAAGAAAGGTAGAAAGTCGTTTGTACCATGCTCTTGGAGCCTGTTTCAGTCCGTACAGAGCCTTTTCAAGGTAGTATACATGCCTTGGGAACTTTGAGCTTTCAAACCCTGGTGGCTGATTTACGTAAACCTCTTCTTGGATTTCACCATTGAGAAAAGCTGATTTTACGTCCATCTGATAGACTTTAAAACCTCTGTGGGCTGCGAAGGCTAAGAATATTCTTATTGCTTCGAGCCGTGCGACAGGGGCAAAAGTCTTATCGTAGTCTATGCCTTCTTCTTGTCTATATCCCTTGGCCACCAATCGTGCTTTGTTTCTGATGACCACTCCATCTTCATCCTTCTTATTTCTGTAGACCCACTTAGTCCGAATGGCCTGTTTCCCTCGTGGCAGAGGTACTAAAGTCCATACTCTGTTACGCTCAAACTGCAGAAGTTCTTCTTGCATGGCGTCTACCCAGTTTGGGTCATCTAGTGCTTCAGAAATCTTCTTTGGTTCTATCACACTAATAAAGTTTGTAAAGAAACAAAAATTAGCAGTGGCAGACCTGGTTTTTACTGAGTAAGAAGGTTCTCCGATTATTTGGCTTGGAGGATGGCTTTTTGTCCACTGAGTGGTGCGAGGAAGATGGTCATCAATGTCATCGAACCTTTCCTCAGAAGCTTCTTGTGGATCTTCTTCTTGTATAGCCTCTGTCGTTTTTCTTACCTAGGTAGAAGATTCTACCATTTGTGGAATGATTGGTATGAGTGGTGGTGGAGTTTGTTCCTCTGAGGACGTATAGTCTTGGTCCTCAATTACCTCTGTAATTGGTTCTTCTGTGGATTGTGGAGTTTGTTTTTCAGCAGCTTCTGTGGTCGTTTTTCTTGATGTTTCATCTTCTGCATTTTCTTCTTCGGCATTTGCATCTGTAGTATTTATAGAAGAAGATGAAGCATTATTTGGACCAGTTAGAGTCATACCTGTAGGATTTTGTCCAATAGAGGATGGTTCTTCAGAAACTCTGATGGTTCCAACAGAAGAATCAATGTCATCGTGGAACATCTCTAAAAATAGAAGATTCAAGTCTTCTTTCGTTTGCGAGATGCCAGAGGTTTCTCTTTTAAGTTCGAGTTCTGAACGGATTTGCTCAGAAGTCATCTGGAATGAATCATCAAAAGAAACATTGATACTTTCTACGATTTTGCGAGATCTTGTAAGGTATACTCTGTAGGCTTTGGAAGTGGCAGAGTATCCAATGAATTTTCCTTCGTCAGCTTTTACTTCAAACTTTCCTCTGGAATCTCTGTCGTTTAAAACAAAGCATTTACATCCAAACACTTGGAAAAACTTGATGTTTGGCCGCCTTTTGTTGATCAGTTCGTAAGGAGTCTTGATGTGTCTTTTCATAATGGTTGACCGATTATGTGTGTAACAAGCGGTAGAAATTGCTTCTGCCCAAAAGTTCATCGGTAATCCGTATGCTGATAGCATAGTTCTTGCGGCCTCTACGAGCGTTCAATTCTTCCTTTCAACTACGCCATTCTGCTGTGGAGTGCGTGCGACAGAGAAGTTCTGTGATATTCCTTTTGTAGAAAGATAGGCTTCAATGACAGAGTTTTTAAATTCTGTGCCATTGTCACTTCTTAACTTCTGTATTCTGCATTCATAAAGAGCTTGGATTCTTTTCATTAGATTAATCAAGATGATTGGAACATCCGATTTCTTTCGAACAAATTCAACCCATGTGAAGCGCGAATACTCATCAATTAAGACAAGTATATATTTCTTGCCACCTAGGCTCTGTATGGCAATAGGACCGCAGAGGTCGACATGAAGCATGTACAGAGGCCTAGTGCACGACACATCTGTTTTGCCTATGTGGGAAGCTCTTCTGAGTTTTCCCATCTCACAGGCAGAACACAAGTGATCCTTATTAAATTTAACATTAGGCAAACCTTTAACTAGATCAAGTTTGACCAATTTATCCAAGGTGTGAAAGTTCAAGTGACAGAACCTGTTATGCCATAACCAGGCTTCTTTACTTTCGCAAGCTACAAGGCAAACTTTGCCTGAAAGTACAGGATCTAATCTTACAATCAATATAGAAAGCAGTAATTGAGAAATTGTATGATCAAGCTCAATTGTATTCAATGATGAACAGGATTACAAATCTAAGAGAGAGAGAATCTCAAAGATTACAAAGAATGAATACAAAGATATACGGGAAAATCAATCAGTTAGCTACGTAGTGCTAACCACTCTATTTATACTGCAACGGACATGTTAAAGCTACAGTACAAATAAGAAAGACTAATAAGAACATAACACGTGTCCTAATTAGTTTACTAAATACTAAGTAAAGTATGTAGTCATAAGTTCTGAACAGGTAGTTCAGAACTTCTGAACATTCTTCTGATAACGCTTCTCAGAGCTTCTGACTCTTTCTCTCAGAACTCTGACTTCTATTCTCAGATATCTGACTCCTCTACTCAAACCATCTGAGTCTTCTTATCAGATCTTCAGCACTTGGTTTATTGACAAAACTTCAGATCTAACAATCTCCCCCTTTTTGTCAAATAAACTTGAATTTTGCATCATCCATTTCTTTCAGAGCAGGAACAATTTTCTGAAGTAGCACATTCCTCAGATTAAGCCTCTTATCAATTTTGACAATGATTTCTTGAATAATTTCAACTTGCTGATTGATTACTTCTTGAGTTATGTTTGCTTCCTTCACTTTCAGCATCTTTTTCTCCAAATTGTGCTTTATGATTCGTAAAGTTCCAGAACAGTATTTTGCAGTTTCCTTTGCTCTTAAGAAGATCTTTCCACTTTTGTTTTTCAAAAATACTCCCAAATCTGGATATTTGTGAAGACTTCCAGTCTTTAACATCCTTTTCTGCTCATGATCTGTATTGGGATTTTCCAGATAAACACATGACTTTTGTAAATACAGAGCTATTTGGAAATCTGTATAACAGTGCCACCTTAAGATATAGAACATGGCCTCAATCACCACACTTTTTGCCTTCCTTTCATTTCTGTCTTTGCTTGACTCTTTGAAGCATAGAAAGCTGTGTAATCTGTAGAAGTCAACCACTGATAGTTTCTCAAAATCTGCATCAGTAAAGTAATAAACCTTGCCATGTTCTCTCAGAACTTCAAAGGATAAGTACTCCATCTTTCTGAAATTTTTAACCTTCAATTCTCTGATTCCAGTGATTAGAAAATCTGAGTAAACAACTTGCTTTGTTTTGCCAAGACATCTTGATTTTTCAGCCAACCAGATCTGAGTCTCCTTAGGTCTATCATAATACACGTCCAAGAATTGTACTTCTTTTGGTTTGAAGAACTCAGGCAAATCAAATTCAAGAAAGTATCCATTTAGATCAATGGATATTTCATCTTCTTTGGGTTCAGACTGTTCAGCTTGATCAAAACTAGTTATCTGCACATTCTGAGGTGTTGTGTCCTGGACTTCTTCAACTTCATCTGACAGAATTTCATTCACTTCATACTCAGCAGGAAACACAAAATCACTATGTAACATCTTCTTGGGATTAACTTCAGATAGTAACCATTCATCACAACTTCTGATCTTTCTTCTGAGATTCAACCTTCTTTTCATAGAGTTTACACACCTTTTCTTTAAATTCTTTCTTTCAGTTTTAGCACTTACTTCCATTTCAAGCAGTAACCAACTCAGAGTTGCATCACTATATTTTACCAGTTCTTTCAGTTTGAACATTTCAAGTCTCTCTTGAACTTTATATGCAAACCCTTCAGATTCCATTCCTTCATTTACAAATCCCTTTATACACACATCAAATCCTGCAATATTTGTTGGACACCTCAGATTGCACTTCTCTTTTCTTCCTTCAATGGCTAGTTGAAAATCATATAAGTACATGTTTCTGACATAGATACCCAGAAGTCTTCTACATTCAATTTCCATCAAGGCTTCTTCAGTACTAGAGAAGAACTTGACTAGAAAGATCTGATCATCAAGTGTTAGTCTGTGGAAATCAAAACTGGACATGAAAACCTTTGTATTCCTTTCTTTCAGCACTTCCATTCTTACAAATATCAAACCATTGAGTTCTTCTTGTTGGAACATTAGAACTTTCTCTATTCTTTTCTGGATATGCAGTCTTGAGTCAGGAATTCTAAATCTGGTTGAGGCTTCTGTATAAATCATCTGAGCTCTTTCATCCATGAAACCATCAACATTGCTCTCTAAAAGCTCATATTCTCCTTCTGTGTGGTAGAGGTTTTCATACATTTCCTCAGGAAAAATGTCATCAGGAAATTGTCTGGCCAAAGGTACATCACTTAATTCCAGGATAAAATCACATATAGGTTCTTCTAAAATCTGTAAGTTAATCTTGGGAATCTCAATTGGTTTTCTGAATACATACTCAAAGGGCATGAAGTAATCTTCTAGTTTCTCATATTCTTCTTCTGTGTTCATCTCATCAGCATAGTTATATCTGAACTAATGCTTAAAATTCTTAGAATAACCAACAGTTCTATTTTCTTCTCCCAACAAATCAATAGGCCTTATCAGTTTTAACCCTTGTTGAATTTTCTGAACATTAAGTGCTTTGACTACCTCATTTTGCATTCTTCTGATCAATTCTTCACTCAGCCTCCTTTCTTCTGATTCAGAATTCATCACATTTTCTTTGTTATACACCACAATATCTGTACACATGTTGACCACTTCACTTTCCACTGTCTTTTCTGATCTCAATACAGATTCCTCAATAGCTTCAGTTTCATCTGAGTTTCCTTCCATCTCTGTGTCTAAGTTTAATTCCTCTGTTTTATCTGAATCACCACCATCTGTACTTTCCAACTCCATTTCCTCTGTATATGAGCTATCAATCTGAACTATCTGAGTTATTTCCTTTAAATTTTCCTGTGTTTGATCTTCTGAACTTTTTGTACTGGCTAAGTGTATATCTGCTATCTCAAAATCTTTTATGCCAATATCACCATCAGAACTTAACCTCTGTCTTATCTCCCCCTTTTGATGATCATGAGGCTCATTATCATCAAACTTTCTCTTTAAGTTCTGATTAGAAGTACCTTCAGGTTCAGCTTCTGCAATAGGAATAGGATCAAGAGGCTTTGAAGTAGAAGCCAGTGATACACTCAGTGCTTTCAGTATAGATACCTGCATACCTTGCATTTAGTTTAACATATCTTTTTGAAAACCAGACATTATATCCATGATCTCCTTTTTGTGAGAATCCAAGGATTTCTTTACATCATCTACTTTGGTTTCAACAGAAATCAACTTTTTCTCCAACACAACTTTCAAATCTGACATCTCATCATTCAAATCCTCCACTTTCTTCTCCAAATTTTCTACTTTTTCCCCCATCTCCTTGTTTTGTTTCTGAATCTTTTCAAATTCAGAAGTTTCTAACAGTGAACCTGAACCAACAGATGGTCCAGTTTTCATGTGCCCAGAGGGCTCATGGCCTGTAGATAACACAAAGTCATCTTGCACAACAGATGCACGTTTGAATGAGGCTTTTGTAATGTTCACCTCACCAGGACTTCCATCCAATCCTCGACATCCAGCATTAGGTATGTCTATGAATGTTGTTTCAGGAATACGAAATTCCTGATTTGTGCAAGTGTCAGAAGGAATTTCAGGCTCAATATGAATAGGACTGTGATATTCAGACTCAATGTGTTGAAAAATAGATTGGAATTTATCACCTCCCTCCAAATGAGTTTGGGATGGTTTCCCTGATTTGTGTGAAACAGTAGCATGTTGAAATGCTTCTGAGTGGGTATGGATGGGTTGTTCAAGATCCACCACTAGGTCCATGGTGTTTGTTTCAATATTGGACATCAAGAGATGTGAACCAATAGCATTTGTGGTTACCTGGCCAAGATTAGCTGGTTCAGAGGCATCTCTTTCTGTCAGAACCTCTGTTGACAATCTCTCATCCTCACCACTCTCATTCTGTTTTTCCTCACTGAGTCTAACCAAGCTTTCAGAATTTTCCCCCTCAAGTCTCTCAGAATGTTCACCCATCTGAACATCCTCCCCCTCTCTAATTCGACTAGACCCCTCACCTCTTTTCTCAGGTTGGTCCTCTTGGGTAGGGATTTGAGGTAATTCAATTCCCATAGAGGTGCAATACGCTTTTAAAATCTCACTCTCCCTTGGAATATAATTTCTAAGTGATTTTGGCAATAGTTTATGATTGGGATAGTTTTCAAGTCTTGTTACTGAGGTCATCTTACCCAAATAAAATGTGGGACCATGCTCTTCATTTGTTCTTCTTGAGATTGTTCTATTTTCCTGCATGGCATACCAAATAACAATTTGCCAGTACCTTATATAAGGAATGTATGTCAGTGGTGCATCCTTTGTTTTCCTCTGAATTGCTTTCTGATTCTTCTCAAATGTATTCTTCATGTCTTCCCAAAGTATTAAAGTATAGTCATAATGCCTATTCTTCACTAAGCCCTGAAAGATCTGAAGAATTTGTTTAGAACCTTGATCAGCAGAACTATTCTTCCCTGACAAACATTTATTTACCACGTGAAAGAAGCAAGCCCAAATAAGTGGTAATTTGTTTCTTCTGAACAAACTGAGAGTCCTCAATCTTTCATTATATCCCAATTTCATAAATTCAGCTATTAATTCCTCTGTTAGGGGTGAATCTTCAAAATTTGTCCTTCTTTGTACATCATCTTTCTCTGGTAGATTCAGCATTTCTCTTAGTGCAGAGATAGATAAGGCAAATGTCACTCCTCCAATTTCAGACACAAACTTATTATCTTCTAACCTAAGATATTTCCACCATTGTTGTATGTACTGAACATGAACATTTTTGCTTCTTGTAAACCATTTTCTATAAGGATGATGTTTGAATAAGTCCATGATAATTCTGTGTTCAGGTTTAAATCGACTTTCCTCAAACAAAATAACACAGTTATTTTCAGATAATTTCAACCATTCACTCTCAGGAACAGCCCTTTCCACGAAAATAGGTCTATCTGACATAATCGACCCTGCAGCACTCTGTTCATGTTCAATATTAATGTTTACCTCATCTGCATTTCCTTCTGATTCATCCATTTGTTCATCTTCTTCATCATTTCTTATTGCCTCTTCCTCTACAGCTCTATTCTGTACTTCATCATTATCCGAATCAGATGAATCCATTATCGATTTTGTAGAATGTAGCGAAATTGGACCACTCCTTCGTATTCCAGACATGATTTAAGAAGAAAACAAACTCAAAGAACTCTGGATTTGATTCGTATCTCACTTTTCGCTCTGGAATTTGAAAAGATTTGAAATAGGGATTTTAAGACCTATTTAAAATCCGCGAAGTTGAATGGTTTAATGGAAAAGCGAAATCAATGTTATAACGGAGTCAACACATTTGAGATGCCACAAAGGATTTAAATGAAATGCGTGGCAGTGTCAAACAAATATGAAGCTGACACGTGTTAGTGGATAGAATTTTGACTCAAGTCAAAGATCTGAATAACACGCTCAGATGTTCTGATTCCATAACTCAGAAGAATTTTGCCTTGTAACCAAAATGTCATTTAAAATCAACTTCTGACAAATATAAAACATTTTGATTATTCAGAAGAAGTTTGAACAAATAGAAGCACTTTTTATCATCAAAATTCTGTTCATATTATGATGATTTTAAAAAAAATCATTTAAAATCTTATATCTGAATATGAAATTTTTTAATTCAGATATAGTTTGAATAAAAAAAATTTATCAATAAAAGCTTGTTCTTCTTAGAATGATCAGAGATAAGAAATGAAAACAAACCTTTTAAGCATCACAAAATGATTTCCAGACAAAATATTTTGATGCTCCCCCTTGACTTGAGCATGCATTTGACTATTTATGATACATAAAGATGAGATAAAAAGATAATAGAAGAAGCATAATCCACATAGTTGAAGTATTTGTATTTCTCAAAAATAAATTTTTGAAAGTTAGATTGCTGAAGTATCGACTCAGAATCTCTGACCTTAAGACTCAGAGGTTCTGAATTTAAGACTCAGAAGTTCTGAACTCAAGACTCAGAAGTTCTGAATCTTAAGACTCAGAGTTCTGAGTACACTACTCAGACAATTTTACTTAGAAAAATTTAGCATTTTTAAGAAAAACAAATATTTTCAATTAGGCAGATTAAGCATTCCTATTTTACATATGAGAAAAGAAAACCTTTTGTGATCAAGAGGCTTTGTGAACAAGTCAGCCAATTGATACTTTGTATGCACAAAGTGCATCTCTATAGTTCCTTTTTCCACATAGTCCTTTATAAAATGATACCTCACATCTTATTGCTTAGTCTTTGAATGTTGAACAGGGTTCTGAGTAATGGCAATTGCACTTTCTGAGTCACAATAGATGGGAATCTTGTTAAGCTGATATCCATAGTCCATGAGTTGTGTTCTCATCCACAATGTTTGAGAGCATGAAGCAGCAGCAGCAGCAACATACTCTGCTTCAGCAGTTGAAGTGGACACACAATTCTGCTTCTTTGATGCCCAGCTCACTATTTTATCTCCCAAAAAGTGACAAGCACCAGATGTACTCTTTCTGTCCAACCTACTTCCTGCATGATCAGCATCAGTGAAAGCAGTCAATTTGAAGTCAGTTTCTTTTGGATACCCTTAACCTAGATCAGGTGTTCCTTTGAGATATCTTAAAATCCTTTTGACAGACAACATATGTGATTCTTTTGGGTTAGATTGAAATCTAGCACAGAAACATGTAGAAAACATGATATCTGGTCTACTTGCAGTCAGATAAAGTAATGATCCAATCATGCCTCTATAGAGTTTGATATCTGCTGAAACACCTTTGAGACCAGCATCTAATTTTATGTTAGTTGCCATAGGTGTTCTCATAGAAGCACAATCAGACATTTTGAACTTTTTCAGAATGTCTCTGACATATTTTCCTTGATTTATAAAAATACCTTTTGGTAATTGTTTGACTTGAAGAACAAGGAAAAAATTCAGCTCACCCATCATGCTCATTTCAAATTCAGATGACATGATTTTTGGAAAATTATCACATAATTCTGGACTGGTAGAACCAAATATTATGTCATCAACATAAATCTGAATCAGAATTAAATCATCACCCTTTTTCTTTAAAAACAAAGTTGTGTCAATCTTACCTTTCTTGAACCCTGAACCTAATAAGTGTTTAGTAAGAGTGTCATACCAGGCTCGTGGTGCTAGTTTTAGACCATATAAAGCTTTGTCTAAAATATAAACATGATCAGGGAATTCTGGATCAACAAAACCTTCAGGTTGATGAACATACACCTCTTCATTAAGTTTGCCATTTAGAAAGGCTGATTTGACATCCATCTGATACACCTTGAAGTTTTTGTGTGCAGCATAGGCCAAAAATATTCTGATTGCCTCTATTCTTGCCACTGGTGCAAATGTCTAATCATAATCAATTCCCTCTTGTTGACAGTATCCCTTAGCAACCAATCTTGCCTTGTTTCTGATGACAACACCTGATTCATCCTTTTTGTTTCTGAACACCCATTTAGTTCCAATAATAGATTTACCTTCAGGCTTTGGAATGAGTCTCCAAACTTTATTTCTTTCAAATTGAAGCAATTCCTCTTGCATTGCTGAAATCCAGTCTGGATCCTCTAGAGCTTCATTAGCTTTCTTTGGTTCAATCATACTTAAGAAACCAGCAAACATTGCTTCATTTGCTGTAGCTGATCTGGTCTTTACTCCTGCTGATGGATCACCTATTACTTGATGAATAGGATGATTTTTAGTCCACTTATTTGCACTAGGGAGTACATCAATCTCTGAATAATTGTTGTTTGCATCATTCTCATCAATGATTGCTTGTAATTCTGAACTATCCCCTTGTTCTGATATATGTGTAGGAGTTCCATGTGTGTTTGTATTCTGAGTAATGAAGTCAGACTTCTGAATAACTTGAACAGAGTTCTGACTACAAGATTCAGAATTCTGATTACAAGGTTCAGAATTCTGACTACATGGTTCAGAATTCTCACTACTTGTATTTATCAGATTTGGACATTCCTCAGATGGACCTTCTCGAATACAGACCATAAGATTTTCATCAATGTTGTCTAGGAATTGGATCATACGAATTTTCCATTGCTGATACTCTTCTGGTATAAGAACAGGCAGTTTGGTTTCAGATCCGATGGCTAGATATTCTTTAGAAGACATTATTGTAAGAAAATTCAACTGAAAGACAAATTTGAGTTTCTTGATCGAAATGTAACAGGTAATTCAAGAATTGTCAAGAATTCAAGAACTAGCCCTAGCAGCGGAATCGATTTTTGAATTAATCAAGAAATCTTCAAGAAATTGATCAATCGATCTTCGCAATCACAATCTTGAATGAATTTGTTTGTTGATTGGCTCTGATACCAATTGAAAGTACAGGATCTAATCTTACAATCAATATAGAAAGCAGTAATTGAGAAATTGTATGATCAAGCTCAATTGTATTCAATGATGAACAGGATTACAAATCTAAGAGAGAGAGAATCTCAAATATTACAAAGAATGAATACAAAGATATACGGGAAAATCAATCAGTTAGCTACGTAGTGCTAACCACTCTATTTATACTGCAACAGACATGTTAAAGCTACAGTACAAATAAGAAAGACTAATAAGAACATAACACGTGTCCTAATTGGTAATGGATTAAAATTTGGAATCCGAACTCAAGTTAGAACGGCGGGTTCAACTTTCCACAGAAAACGTTCCATGTACGCCCAATGAAAATGGGACACGTAGGCCATGTCAGAGGATGACAGGACGTCGTGCGCGGCCCATTAATGCTAGGCGCATGGGGTTATTCTTAGCCACATGTAATTCACTCTCAGTAAAAGTAACCGTTATTACTACAGAAATGCCCAAGTATCAAATTGACAGAACTTCTGTAGTTTACAGAGGTTCTGTGATTTTGAAAATCTTTGATGTGTATCCCTTTCTCATATATCTCTTTGTTATCATGACTTATGTGGGGTTTTAACCAAAACGTTTTGTAAAGGCATTGGAGAGGATCAAATAGGATTTTTAGTTAAGAGTTTTTACTCGCAGAGGTTCTGTGGCTCTGTTGGAACTTGCAGAAGCTCTGTGAGGGCCAGCAGAAGCTCTATGAGGGAAAAAATCTCATAACGAAAATTCTATTAACTTTTCTGATCATCCAATTTTTGATCTGTTTTAAGAGATATTTTTCGGACATATTTGAAAGTTGGTGTCCGAAAAAATTGTTATGGAAAAAGTTTTGTTCGAGAAGGTCATGGTGAGTCTGTTTGGTTTCCGAGATAACATTCCAAAAGATCGATAGAGGTTAAAGTTGCGATCTCAGAGCATATTTCTGGCAGAGCTTCTGTTGAGCTCAGCAGAAGCTCTATGACCTTTAATTTCTCATAACTCAAATTTTATGAAACTTTTTGATCTTTTGATTTTTGAAATGTTATCCACAGTATATTTAGGACATATTTGACAATTTGTGTCCTAGAAAACTGTTTTCAAAAACCTTTTGTGCGAGAGACATACCTTTTGGTTCTTCTTTTTTCGGCAGTGATGTCTGACTTCTGTCGATATAGATTCATTGACATTCTTCTTTGGCTTTCCCTTGAAAGTTTTACCTCTGTAGATCATTTCAGGATCCCTTTTTGCTCCCCCTTGATCTAATCACCTCTGTAGATCAGGAATTTTTCTTTTGCTCCCCCTTGACCTATGCTTGGATCAAAGAATGATAAGTTTTGCATAGAACATAGGTCATATTTTCCAGAGGTTCTGTAGAGGTTGTCAGAGGTTCTGAGTAGACTTACAGAAGCTCTGTGATTTTAAGAACTATTTAAGATTGAGAACTTACATACAGAAATAAATTAATTAAAGAAAAAATAATTAGAAATATATACATATTTACAGAAGATAATGCTATACTTACAGATGATTTTTACGTCATATTGATCATTCCTAACTTACCCACCAAGAAATTGAATCTTTTCTCGTCTAAAGCTTTGGTGAATAAGTCCGCGAGTTGGTATTCTGTGGGCACGAAATGCATCTCGATTGTACCATATTCAACATGATATTTCAAGAAATGGTACCTTATATCGATATGCTTGGTTTTTGAGTGTTGCACAGGATTGGCAGAGATAGCAATGGCACTCTTGGAATCACAGAAGATAGGTATTTTGAATAGGATGTGGCCGTAGTTTTTTAGCTGAGTCTTCATCCATAGAACCTGAGAACAACAGCTAGCAGCAGCAACGTATTCAGCTTCTGTAGTGGATGTTGAGACACAATTTTGCTTTTTGGAGGTCCAACTGACTAGTTTACCACCTAGGAATTGACAACTCCCAGAGGTACTCTTTCTGTCGAGCATGCATCCTCCATAGTCTGAATCTGTATAAGCTTTAAGACTAAAACCAGAGTTTTGTGGATACCAGAGACCGAGATTTTTGGTCCCCTTTAGATATCTAAAGATTCTTTTCACAGCATCATTGTGTGATTTCTTTGGATTAGCTTGATAACGTGCACAAAGACATGTGGCATGCATAATGTCAGGTCTGCTTGCAGTTAAGTATAACAGAGATCCAATCATGCCTCTGTAGAGAGTGCATTCTACAGAGATGCCATCTGGATCTAAGGATAACTTATTTCCAGTGGCCATTGGAGTTTTCATTTCAGAGGTATCAGAGAGGCTATACTTGAAAAGAATGTCAGAGACATATTTGGCCTGATTTATAAAAATTCCCTCTGATGTTTGTTTGACTTGGAGTCCGAGGAAGAATGTTAGTTCTCCCATCATACTCATTTCAAACTCACTCTGCATGAGTTTTTCAAAACTTTTGCACTCTTCTGTATTAGTAGACCCAAAAATTATGTCGTCCACATAGATTTGTACAAGCATTATTTCACTGTTTTTACGTTTATAGAATAGGGTAGTATCTGTTGTACCTCTGTTGTAGCCATTTACTAGAAGAAAGGTAGAAAGTCGTTCGTACCATGCTCTTGGAGCCTGTTTCAGTCCGTACAGAGCCTTTTCAAGGTAGTATACATGCCTTGGGAACTTTGAGCTTTCAAACCCTGGTGGCTGATTTACGTAAACCTCTTCTTGGATTTCACCGTTGAGAAAAGCTGATTTTACGTCCATCTGATAGACTTTAAAACCTCTGTGGGCTGCGAAGGCTAAGAATATTCTTATTGCTTCAAGCCGTACGACAGGGGCAAAAGTCTTATCGTAGTCTATGCCTTCTTCTTGTCTATATCCCTTGGCCACCAATCGTGCTTTGTTTCTGATGACCACTCCATCTTTATCCTTCTTATTTCTGTAGACCCACTTAGTCCCAATGGCTTGTTTCCCTCGTGGCAGAAGTACTAAGGTCCATACTCTGTTACGCTCAAACTGCAGAAGTTCTTCTTGCATGGCGTCTACCCAGTTTGGGTCATCTAGTGCTTCATAAATCTTCTTTGGTTCTATCACACTAATAAAGTTTGTAAAGAAACAAAAATTAGCAGTGGCAGACCTGGTTTTTACTGAGTAAGAAAGTTCTCCGATTATTTGGCTTGGAGGATGGCTTTTTGTCCACTGAGTGGTGCGAGGAAGATGGTCATTATGTCATCGAACCTTTCTTCAGAAGCTTCTTGTGGATCTTCTTCTTGTATAGCCTCTGTCGTTTTTCTTACCTAGGTAGAAGATTCTACCATTTGTGGAATGATTGGTATGAGTGGTGGTGGAGTTTGTTCCTCTGAGGACGTATAGTCTTGGTCCTCAATTACCTCTGTAATTGGTTCTTCTGTGGATTGTGGAGTTTGTTTTTCAGCAGCTTCTGTGGTCGTTTTTCTTGATGTTTCATCTTCTGCATTTTCTTCTTCGGCATTTGCATCTGTAGTATTTATAGAAGAAGATGAATCATTATTTGGACCAGTTAGAGTCATACCTGTAGGATTTTGTCCAATAGAGGATGGTTCTTCAGAAACTCTGATGGTTCCAACAGAAGAATCAATGTCATCGTGGAACATCTCTAAAAATAGAAGATTCAAGTCTTCTTTCGTTTGTGAGATGCCAGAGGTTTCTCTTTTAAGTTCGAGTTCTGAACGGATTTGCTCAGAAGTCCTCTGGAATGAATCATCAAAAGAAACATTGATACTTTCTACGATTTTGCGAGATCTTGTAAGGTATACTCTGTAGGCTTTGGAAGTGGCAGAGTATCCAATGAATTTTCCTTCGTCAGCTTTTACTTCAAACTTTCCTCTGGAATCTCTGTCGTTTAAAACAAAGCATTTACATCCAAACACTTGGAAAAACTTGATGTTTGGCCGCCTTTTGTTGATCAGTTCGTAAGGAGTCTTGATGTGTCTTTTCATAATGGTTGACCGATTCTGTGTGTAACAAGCGGTAGAAATTGCTTCTGCCCAAAAGTTCATCGGTAATCCGTATGCTGATAGCATAGTTCTTGCGGCCTCTACGAGCGTTCGATTCTTCCTTTCGACTACGCCATTCTGCTGTGGAGTGCGTGCGGCAGAGAAGTTCTGTGATATTCCTTTTGTAGAAAGATAGGCTTCAATGACAGAGTTTTTAAATTCTGTGCCATTGTCACTTCTTAACTTCTGTATTCTGCATTCATAAAGAGCTTGGATTCTTTTCATTAGATTAATCAAGATGATTGGAACATCCGATTTTTTTCGAACAAATTCAACCCATGTGAAGCGCGAATACTCATCAATTAAGACAAGTATATATTTCTTGCCACCTAGGCTCTGTATGGCAATAGGACCGCAGAGGTCGACATGAAGCATGTACAGAGGACTAGTGCACGACACATCTGTTTTGCCTCTGTGGGAAGCTCTTCTGAGTTTTCCCATCTCACAGGCAGAACACAAGTGATCCTTATTAAATTTAACATTAGGCAAACCTTTAACTAGATCAAGTTTGACCAATTTATCCAAGGTGTGAAAGTTCAAGTGACAGAACCTGTTATGCCATAACCAGGCTTCTTTACTTTCGCAAGCTACAAGGCAAACTTTGCCTGAAAGTACAGGATCTAATCTTACAATCAATATAGAAAGCAGTAATTGAGAAATTGTATGATCAAGCTCAATTGTATTCAATGATGAACAGGATTACAAATCTAAGAGAGAGAGAATCTCAAAGATTACAAAGAATGAATACAAAGATATACGGGAAAATCAATCAGTTAGCTACGTAGTGCTAACCACTCTATTTATACTGCAACGGACATGTTAAAGCTACAGTACAAATAAGAAAGACTAATAAGAACATAACACGTGTCCTAATTAGTTTACTAAATACTAAGTAAAGTATGTAGTCATAAGTTCTGAACAGGTAGTTCAGAACTTCTGAACATTCTTCTGATAACGCTTCTCAGAGCTTCTGACTCTTTCTCTCAGAACTCTGACTTCTATTCTCAGATATCTGACTCCTCTACTCAGACCATCTGAGTCTTCTTATCAGATCTTCAGCACTTGGTTTATTGACAAAACTTCAGATCTAACACTGCCCTTGGTTGTTGAACAAAAGTTCATTAGATACAGATCACCTTTTCTTTTGGCTCGCAGAAGTTCCATTCCCGTGTCTTCACTTTGCAGAGAGCAGAAAGTCTTTTTGAACAAGACATCAAATCCTGTATCACAGAGTTGACTTACACTTAGTAGGTTGTGTTTAAGGCCATTCACATATGAAACTTTGTATACAGAGACGTTTTCCTTCTGTATGACTCCATAGCCTTTGATGTGTCCCTTCTTGTTGTCTCCAAAAGTTACAGATCCACCATCGTGTGTTTCTTTGTACGTGGATAGTAAACTTCTGTCGCCAGTCATGTGCCTTGAGCATCCGGAGTCAAGATACCAAATTGGCACATACCGCTTCTGTAAGTCAATCATAGAGACTTAGGTACCCATATCCATATGGGTCCAATATTGTTAGAATTTTTCAAGTTTGCCTTGGCATTCTTGAAATACATTTTATCTTTTGTAGAAAGATCAGATTGTATCTCTCTAGGTTTTGATTTTGGAGTTTGATTTTTAGTGGAGAGTAAGCAATCTGGACTTGAGAAGTGATTTTTCAATCTGAACATAAGATCAAAACAATGACAGTATTTAATATGAGACGTGATTTGTTTGAACTTTTCATTGAATTCATTGAACTGAGTCACAGAGGCATTACATTCGTTCTTAACATTAGATTTCCTATTACAAGAAGATCTATGAATACTAGAATGTTTTTTGCAAAAATCTTGTTTAGGTCCTGCCTTCTGTGAGTCTCTTCTGTGGTATACGTCTGTCTTCACTGTCACTGAGGAAAGATATTTGTTAGCTTCAGGCCTTGAAGGTTTTGAAAATTTTGAGCTTTTAGGATTTTCAGAGGCCTTTTTCAAATTATCAAGCTCTGTAGAGGTTTTGACTTGTATACACATTTTTAGAAAATCTAGACAGATAGGTATCTCTGTGATTTTCTCTTTTGGAGAAATTGTTCTGTTAAGAACCTCAGAGGAGAATTTAACATCCTCTGTGTCATAGTGAATTATCCCTGATTTAGAATCAGTCACTGAGTCGTCAGAGGATGAATCGTCCTCATATACAGAGGTTGAGTCATTTTGATAAATCCCAAATCTCTAGCAATAAGATATGAATGTAGTGAGAGAGAATCTAGAGAGCAAATATGTCATCCATGTATTGAGCTCAAAGGATTACAAAAGGTTTCTAAAAGATTACAAAAGCTTTTGAAGTGTTTTGAAGTGTTACTAACAAATGGTCTAGACAAGCCTATTTATACCCATGACATACAAGGTATAAAGGCATTCACAATACTGTATAGACTCATATAGTACATTGACTTTACAGTAAATCTTGAATACAACAATGCTCTAACAATCTCCCCCTTTGGATTCAAGATTTAAAAAATTTGACAGCAGTCTTCAGCTCTTTGTAAAGTCAATCTTCTTCAACAGACACTTTATCAAACTATCTTCAAGTAGCTTTATCTCCACTAGTTCACGGCGAACTATATGCTTTGACACTCTTTAAGAACTCAGCTTTGAAGAATCTTCAGACAAACATGAAAAGTCATTGTCTTTTTCTTTGAAAAATCAACCTTCTTCAATACAATCTTCAACAGATTGTCTTCAAGTCTTGAACATGGATTTCATATCTTTATATAGAACCATCAATTCGGAACAAGATAAATCAGAAACGATTAGAGTTTGGATCAGAAAGATGTGAAACCATCCACATTGTTGAACTTTTAGGTGTAAGTGCATTCCGATAACCACTCAGAACTAAGATAACCAAATTCAGCAACATTTGGACTTCACATGATCCTTCTCCCCAATCTTCAGTCTTTGTTCACGAATCTTTGACTTGAAATATCTTTGATTTGAAAGCTCTTTGACATGAAATTGAAATTAAACTTTTCTCCCCCTTTTTCGATGATGGTGAGCATCATAATCAACGAAAACCATTTTCAATTTCAGTCGTGTCTTTGAGTATTGCTAACAATCTCCTCCTTACAGAATAACCTTGCTCCCCCTCAAAATAAGAATTCTGGAGCAATTTATTTTCTCCCCCTGAAAGTATGCATATATTTCAATAACGCACAATATACAAATTTTAAAAAATTTACACAAGGAAAATAAAATTCATTGAACTTCATTTTATAACTACTAACATTTGATCATTTGAATGCTTTACAAAAGAAATTCAACTTAATGAAATTTAACAGATATTTCAATCAAATGAAATCAAATGCATGTGTTTGGATTCAAAAAACAAGACATCATTGTATATCAAGTTAAAAAATGTTCAGTTTCAACCCCTTTATTAAATCTATTTGGTGTGCTAGCATGGGAAATATGATTAGCTTCAAGCATATGCAATTCTAAAACATATAAGAATATTTTGCTCTACTCACACTATTTGTCCAAAATCAGAATTTTCACAAATTTACGGGTTTATCGCGACTTTGTATTTCCCAAGTTTCAAGAGATGTGTGCTCATTGGCATCTTTTCTTTTGTGCTCATTGGCATCTTTTGATTTGTGCACATTGGCATCTTTTGATTTTGTGCTCATTGGCATCTTTTGATCAAAAAGTTTAGTAAGAATAAGATACACCGTTAAACATGACTTTCTATCTGGTTCTATAGCAGGATTTGGGTCAGCAGATCCCAGACCAGTTGGCCTTAGGTGCTAGGTGTCGAGCACCCCTTAGAACTTAATTTCCCAAACCAGAAAGGCCACATCGATATATCTTAAACCCATTTGTACCAGTAGAACATGGCTTTCTATCTGGTTCTATTGCAGGATTTGGGTCAGCCGATCCCAGACCAGTTGATCTTAGGGACTAGGTGTCGAGCACCCCTTAGGACTTACTCTCCCAAACCAGAAAGGCCACAGGCACAAACTTTCAAACTAAATGATTTGATTTAAAAACATAATGCATCTCAATCACTTGATTCTAAAACATAGTGCTTCTCCCATATTTTCATTTCCATTCATCATTCTGACAAATAGGCTTTTTGAGCATTGTATTCTATATAAGTCCAGATTCACATAACTTTGAGCATTCAGCATAATTTCATTCATGTTTTGCTGACCTTTCGATTTATTTCAGAGGTGAAAGTTGAAGCAAATCTAACTCAGATAATACAA
This sequence comes from Saussurea involucrata, assembly GCA_033807775.1. NCBI lineage: Eukaryota > Viridiplantae > Streptophyta > Magnoliopsida > Asterales > Asteraceae > Saussurea > Saussurea involucrata. Next base: position 12,507,444 of record CM066326.1, read on the forward strand.
AGATTCTTGAAAAAAAAACATCTTTTAGCACGCATTTAATTCATTGAATGAAAATTGAAAATTGCATCTCATTGAATTAAATTTGTACAGATTCAAGTTTTCAAATCAGTAGAAACAAATATAATCCAATGTTACCTTTTGCCACGTTCCTTGAAACAGAAAGATGTAACAGTTAAGGATATCACCTGAGAAGTGTGAGTTCTAAACTGATTTGTTTAGAAGTCTTAGTCTTTAAAGTACGGGTCCTGAACTGAGTTGTTCAGAAGCCATTGACGTTGAAATCCGGGTTCTAAACTGATGTGTTTAGAAACCATTCATGATTTGTCTCCCCCTTAATGGTACAAATATTTTTCAAAAAATACGCCGCTTCTCTTCTGTTTTCAGTCATGTGTGTGGTATGTATCTACAATTCAGTACAACACATGAAGAACCTGCAAAACAGATTAAGCAGATTTTGGTACCCAATGGCATTTGGGTCCTAGTGGGTTAGGTGTAGATTTCTTACAAGGAATACTGTAAGAACCATACCAATAAGAAGTATAATCTTTATGCACAAAATCATTTGATCCACAGTAAGAACAACAGATTTTCTTATGTGCCAACCTAATCAGATGATTTACAGAATGAATAGGATTAGGTTTAGCATAAGATTTACCTTTTGGCGTATTGTTCTTCTTTGCATTTGATGTGGATACAAATGATTTTGGCACATTTTTCTTTGGAACTGTTGTGCCTTTGATTCTCCATTCCATCTTCACCCTCTTGAAGACTGGAACTTCTTCAGATTTGGAAGTATTAATTTTAGGCACTTTTGTTTTGTTATCTGATTTATCATACAGAGGATTATAGAAGAGATTTGTTGAACGAATCCGACCTTTTGAGAAATCTGTTGATCTATTAAATTGTTTAGAAGAAATGTTTTTAAAACTTGAACTTGAAGCAGTTTTAAAAGAGCATTCAGAATCATTTGAATCAACAAATGGAGTCTGAAAGATAGAATTATGACCGGTTTGCTTTGAGACATCAAATTTAAAAATGACGTCTTCAAGTTCTTTGACTTTGTTTATTAAAACATTTTTCTCTTTAGAAATTAGATCAAATTTCTTTTGGAGATCAGATTTGATCAACTGATCCTTCATAATATCAGCTGATAAACCAGATAATCTTTTGGTAAGATTAAGAATCACATCTTCAAAATATTCACGTTCCGATTCAAAATCTTTTTCCAAAAACTTTCTTTTATCAGTAATCTCTTTGAAAATTTCCATATTTTTCTTTATAAGGGTTTTACTTTCCTTTTCAAAGAGATTTTTCTTTTCCGTGAAATCTTTTCTTTCCTTTTCCAAAAGATTTTCTAATTCAGAGATTTTCATGGAAAGTTCAGAACTTTTAATCTCAAAAAAATTTTGTTCAGTTTCAAATTTAGCTCTTTCTTTTTCGAGCTTGTCTTTTTCTAAAAATAAAACTTTCTCAAAGTCAGAAACTTGTTTTGAAAGTTTTATACAATTAAGTTCAATTATTTCCTTTTCTTTAAGAATCTTCTCTCTCCTGTCTTCAATGCTCTTCAGATCAGCATTTTCCTTTTTAAGAGTTGTTACTTTCTCTTGAAGTTTCTCGATTTGATCGTGCAGACTTGAGTTGTCTTTGTCTTTCTTTATTTCAAGACCTGCAATATAAACTTCAAGATCAGTTATTCTTTTAGTAAGTTTAGCATTTGAAGAAGAAATGTCTAAAATTTGTCTTTTCAGATTAACATTTTCTTCTTCCAATGCTTTATTTAAAATAGGAGTTGAAGAATTTGAAGCATTATCTTTAACAGGAGATGTTTCTGATAAAATAACTTGTTGCAAAATTCCATTATTTGCCTTAGCTTTTTCAAGTGGCTTTGGAGGTGTTTTTGTTATTATGACTTGTTTCAACACTTCATTATTTGGTTTAACAGATACATGTGAATTAACAGATGTTTCTGTTATAATGACTTGTTGCAACTTTACATTTGGTTTAACAAAAACTTTTGCAATTGGAGGAATCTCCTTTTTCAGAGTTTGCTTCAAATCTTCACCACTGCTTTTAACAATAACTTGTTGTAAAACCATTTTGAATATTGCTAGAAATTGATCGTTCAGAAGATCAAGCAGACAGTGTATGAAAATACACAAAAAAATATATAAAAATTTTTCTTGAAAAGCTCTTACAGTGTATGAAATACACTATAGAAAAAATATCGGGATAAAAAATTTTCTCAAAAGAATTCGGATGAGTAATGGTTCGAATTCAACGAATTCGGATGAAGAAGGGTTCGAATTCAATGAATTCGGATGCTGAAGGGTTCGAATTCACTCAATTCGGACTTAACTTGGTTTGAATTCAATGAATTCGGATGCTTAAGGGTTCGAATTCAATGATTTCGGATGCTTAAGGGTTCGAATTCAATGAATTCGGATGCTTAAGGGTTCGAATTCTATGAATTCGGATGCTTAAGGGTTCGAATTCTATGAATTCGGATGCTTAAGGGTTCGAATTCAATGAATTCGGATGCTTAAGGGTTCGAATTCTATAAATTCGGATGCTTAAGGGTTCGAATTCAACACTTGGAAAATTTAATCAACTCAATTCGAATCTAACACAGTTCGAATTCTCCTCAATTCGAATCTAACACGGTTCGAATTCTCCTCAATTCGAATCTAGCTGGGTTCGAATTCAATCAATTCGAATCCTTCTTGAGTCGAATTCTACACTTGTATTTCCAAGAACACTCCGAATTCTTCTTTGAATGATCCGAATTCACCAAGAATGATCCGAATTCACCAAGAATGATCCGAATTCTGCACTTCGAACACGAAAATCACTAAATCAGCCATAACTTTTTCAATTCTTGATCAATTGTTATGAAATTTGCACAGATTTGTTCGAAATTTGATTCCACACACTTTCTTAGTTAATCACAAATCCTAATTCGATCAATTTAATCGAATTTTGATCCAAAAATAGTAGAAAAAGTTTTCGAACAAAAATGATATAAAATGATCAGATCTGCAAATTCTGTGCAGATTTTGGTGTGGATCCAAGAATTAAAGATGTTCAGGAATCAAATCCGAGTGCAATGATGTCAAGAATCAATCCAAAAGATCAAAAATTAAAGAAAAGATGAAATCTGGATGAATAGTAAATGAAGAAGGGTCAGAATTCTTGATGAACAGTGATGAATAGTGATGAACACCCAATCCGAATTCTTCAGCTTTAGTGTAAAAAATCTTCAATTTGGTCTTCGATCTGCTTGAATCTTCTGTTTGGCTCTGATACCAATTGATAAATCCCAAATCTCTAGCAATAAGATATGAATGTAGTGAGAGAGAATCTAGAGAGCAAATATGTCATCCATGTATTGAGCTCAAAGGATTACAAAAGGTTTCTAAAAGATTACAAAAGCTTTTGAAGTGTTTTGAAGTGTTACTAACAAATGGTCTAGACAAGCCTATTTATACCCATGACATACAAGGTATAAAGGCATTCACAATACTGTATAGACTCATATAGTACATTGACTTTACAGTAAATCTTGAATACAACAATGCTCTAACACATTTCTTTCGATAGAGGCTGGATTTTCTGAGCATGTATCGTACGAGTTTTCTTCCTCTGTAGAAAAACTTTCATAGATGGCAGATGTTTCAGATGAGATCTCTTCAGCGAGAATTTGATCTAAAGAAGATATACAGAGATTTTCTAAAATATTTGATTTCAAAACTTCCAAAATTTCCTTTTCAATTGATCTTTTAAGATTTTCTTCTAAAAAGATGGGTTTAAACTCATGAGCTTTTGCAGATAATTTCTTTTTGACATCTATCATACAGACAAAAGCGACCTGTGTTTGAGTCTCTGGTTTACCAAACTTAAAGATACCAATCTGATCTTTGGTTTGATTCCTCTATTGACAGAGGCTGAAGATGATGAATCTGTGTTTTCAAACCACACATTGATCACCTTCGTATGTTTCCTCAAGTGGGGTTTTTCAGAGATTTTAACCCTTTTACTTATAGAGAGTAAGTTTGGAAAAATTGGTTTATTTGTTTTTCCTACCACAAACAGAGAAGACAGAGGTTTAAGTTTTTTGCCTTCAACACCTAGAGTAATATTATCGTACCCTATACCTCGTCTTCCTATTTGTGAGTTTACTTTCTCATACACCTTCTGTGCATCTTTATAGTTTTTAAGTAAAACCTCTCTTCTGAGTAGATCTTGCCAAAGTACCTCTCTCTTTTTTTGAAAGTATTCTCTGAGAGCTCTTATATCAGTTGTTTCACTCCTAGAAACTGAAAGCTCTTTAGTTTTGAGCAATCGAGTCATCTTAAGAAAAATCTTGTAAAAGATTCCAAAAGCACCCCTGTTGCTTTAATCTCAGGGTCACCTTCCACTCAGCGATCGACTATCACTGTCACTGAGTTGGAAACTAACTCTGAAAGATCATCAGACTCTGACCTTTCAGATAATGATGAAACTCTGGCATTCCTGGCTAATAAGTTCAGGAGATTTTCTAGAAAGAGTAATTTCAAGAAGAATAAACCTCTTGCTATTACTGACAAGCCAAGATCATCAACCCCTGTTGATAAGGCTACTGCTACTTGCTATAACTGTGAGAAGATAGGACATTTTACTAGCCAGTGCAGGTCAAAGAAAGTCTCTAGACCCTCAGCTTTTCCCAAGAAAAGCTTTATTCCCAGGAATAGAGATGAAAATATAAAAACTGTAGTTGAAAAATATTGATGAAGCTGATAGTCTTCGAAAGATCGATCTCTTGACTAGAAGTTTATATGAAGCCATGAATGGCAAAACTGTAGTTGAAAATCAAAACCTTGATCTCGCTGAACAGCTTAAAAATTGTCACCTTCAAATAGAAAATCTTTCTAAAATTGAAGAAGATTTTAAAGATCAAGTTCACCTAAATCAGCTAGTCAAAATCGAGCGCGAAGAAGCTATCGCTGCATTAAAAGATGAAAAAGCTACTGTTGATGGATGCTATAATTCCTCAACAAAGATCACTGAGATAATTAAGTCTCAGATTCCCCAAAGTGATAAACGTGGTCTTGGTTACAAAGCTGATACTCTAGAACCAACCACTGATAGTTTCATGCTCTTATTTGGAACTTTCGTATCCTCAGTCGTTGATACTTCATCCTCTCAGTGCTCCTCTTCTAAACCGCCTATTCCTGAGGAAATCCCTACCTTAACTTCTAAAGGTAGAGAAAAAGTTATTTATCCAAAAACTACCTCAGTCTTTAAAAACAAAGGTAAAGGAATTGCTTTTAACCAAAATCCTCAGAAGGGTACCTCTGTACCAAAGATGAACGCTTCTAAAGCTTCAATGTTTTATCCCTCTGATTCAAAGAATAAGATCTCTGGATTTATTCAGCGTGGATCTATTCAGCGATCTACTCCTAGAATCAAAGTGGAAATCATTGGTAAGAAATCTAATGAACTAAATGTTCCTCCCATTTCAAAAACCAATAGCTTACTTGGTGCTGGTCCTTCTAATTCAATATCTAAAGCTCAGCATGCAAATGGTCCTAGAACTACTTTTGGTTATAGGAAATGTTATCATTGTGGACATACAAATCATATTGCTAGTAAGTGCCCCACAGCCACCCAAGCTGAAAAGATAGCTGTTGGTTCCCGTTTTGCTTATACAAGATTGTCAGATCTATTAGTTCGAATTTATGTTTGATGCGGAAGCGTATTTGAATAACTAACAGCTATGTTTGATAGATTTAGAGCATAATATAAATAAACAGTGAACAGGAAATAATATCTCAAAGTTTACTGAATATATATATATTAAGAACAGATTCAAGAACAGTGAGTAAGCAAAGCTTTTTAAAACAGATATGACTCTCAAGGTGTTTAAAGCTATGTGTTCTTGTGATGTTTTTCTCTCTTGATGGATAGATAGAAAGATTGATATATATAGGAAGAACTCAACATGAGTCTTCCTTATATACTACTCTAAGGGGACCATAAAGCATATGCTACTATTCACAAAGGACGGTATGAATAGTTGGACGGATGGCATGAACAGTTGGACGTGCTATATTGCATTTAATGCAGCAGACGTCTATTATGTACTAAGCCCTATTGAATCTAACCAGAGTTTGACACGTTGCAGTTGGACAGGGCATGCTACCATGCAAGTTGATGAACAGGTCCTGTAACAGTACCAAGATATTATAAATATCTTTTATGTCTTTGTTGAAGACCGTAGAGGCTCTGTGAAGTGTCACAGAGGTTCTGCGGTTTGGTCCTTAGAAGAGCAGTCTTCACCGGATTCCGAGTCTTTGGGCTTCTTTGCGCGTATGACAGAGCTTCTGTAGGGCGCCTCTTTAGCTTATGTAGCTTCTTGGCCTTGATCTCTCGGTAAGTTCGGCAGAGCCTCTGTAAGAGGCTTTCTTCACTTAGCCTATTTTTCACTACTTCTAAATACTTCTATGATTAGGAAGATTGAAGCTAACAATAGCTAAGGTGAAGATCATTGCCCCCATGGCAACTAAGACCACTGAGGTTAAGAAATTAACCAAAGTGAAGACTGACAAAGCTGAATCTTCAAATGCTGCGAAGACTGCTGAACCTTCCACCTCTTCTTCTAACCCCACTGACAAGTGTGTACACATGGTTAAGTGGGTACCCAAGAAAAACTAATCTTCCTTTGTAATGCAGGTTAAGAAGGGTATCTGGTATCTCGATAGCGGATGCTCAAGATACAAGACTGGAAAGAAAAGCCTGCTCTCTGAATACAAAGAAGAGAAGGGTCCCTCTGTAACTTTCGGTGGAAACGGAAAAGGACATACCCGAGGGTTTGGTGTACTATCTAATGGTACAACAACCTTCAGCAGAGTCACATATGTTGAAGGGCGGAAGCATAATCTTCTAACCATCAGTCAGCTTTGCGACAAGGATAACAAAGTAATCATTACTAAGGAATCTTGCTTTGTCGCTGACAAAAAGGAGAAGATAGCTCTCAGCGGTTATCGTTTGGAAAATGTTTATGTAATAAACATAGACTCAACAACCACTGAGAACTCCTGTTTCTTCTCAAAAGCCTCATCTGATGTCAACTGGCTATGGCATAAAAGGCTCTCTGATCTAAACTTCAAGACACTGAACACTCTTTCTTCAAAAGAGTTAGTCACTGGTCTACCTCAGCACTCATACGCCAAAGAGTCCTTATGTTCAGCGTGTGAGAAAGGCAAGAAGACTAAAGCAAGCTTTAAGTCAAAGCAAGTTTCCTCAGTATCATCTCCTCTACAACTTCTCCATATGGATTTGTTTGGCCCTGTTAACAAACAATCCATCGCTGGAAAGAAATATACACTGGTCATAGTTGATGAATTATCTCGAAATACGTGGGTTATGTTTCTCCGTTCTAAGAGTGACACCCCTGAAGAACTCATCACCTTTGTTCGGAAGATGGAAACCCTGAACAATTTGATCGTTCGCTCAATAAGGAGTGATCATGGGACTGAATTCAAAAATAGTTCTCTTGATTCCTTCTTTGAGAGTAAGGGTATTTCTCACAACTTTTCTTCAGTGAGAACACCGCAACAAAACGGAGTCGCTGAAAAAAGAAATAGAACTATTATTGAAGCTGCACGTTCAATGCTCAGCGATTCTCACCTGCCTACTCAGTTTTGGGCAGAAGCTGTCAACACTGCTTGTTTTACGCAAAACAGGTCGCTGATAGTCAAAAGATTTAATAAAACAACCTATGAACATTTTCATGGGAGAAAGCCTTCAATTAGCTTTCTTCACATCTTTGGATGTCAGTGTTTCATACTGAACAACAGAGATGCCCTTGGAAAGTTTGATCCAAAGGCTGATGATGGAATCTCTCTTGGATATTCTTCAATCTCCAAAGCCTTCAGAGTCTTCAATCGAAGAAGACAAACTGTTGAAGAAACTATTCACATCACTTTTGACGAATCCCGTTCAGCAAACTCTAAACCGTCTGCTGATACTAAAGAACTGAATCAATGGATGTTTTCTCATCTTGGTGATTCATAAAATATTTCCACTCCTCATACTCATACAGCTGAAGTTGATAGTCCTACTATCATCCTAAATATGCAGAATAGTGAAGCTGAAACATCATGGGTCTCAGCAGTTCCTTTAAACACTATACCTGCTTCTGAACCAAATGTCTCAGACACTCCATCTACTTCTCAGCAATCAGTAAATGAGATGACATCTGCACCTACTCCTCTCTTGGCTGATTCTCCAGAAGTTGCTGAAACTTCATCTTCAGCTCCTCCAGTTCAATTTGAGTCAGCGACTTATGCTCCTGCTCAGCGATGGACTGTAAATCACCCAATTGATCAAATTCTTGGTGATCCAAACGCTGGTGTTCAGACTTGACGAAGTGCAGGCAATATTTGTTTATTTGTTAACTTTATTTCTCTGATTGAACCAAAGAAAATAGATGATCCCCTCAAAGATCCAAATTGGGTCAGCGCCATGCAAGAAGAGCTGACTGAATTCGAAAGAAACAAAGTTTGGAAACTTGTTCGAAGACAAACTGACAGGACAGTGAGAAGCACTAAATGGGTCTATCGAAATAAGTTAGACGGACATGGAACTGTAACCCGCAACAAGGCTCGAGTTGTTGCTCAGGGATACAGACAAGAGGAAGGCATAGATTACCACGAAACATTTGCTCTTGTAGCAAGACTAGAATCTATTCGTCTATTCTTAGCATACGCTGTACACAAAGACTTCAAAGTATATCAGATGGATGTTAAGTCAGCATTTCTAAATGGAATGCTGAATGAAGAAGTCTATGTGGAACAACCTCCAGGATTCTCAGATCCTAAGCGTCCAGGTTATGTTTATAAACTGGATAAGGCACTTTATGGCTTAAAGCAAGCTCCTCGTGCATGGTATGACACTCTCTCTACTTATCTCCATATTGAACAATTTGAGCGTGGTAAAATCGATAAGACTCTATTCTTCAGGAAAGTAAAAGGTCATATTATTCTTGTTCAGATATATGTTGATGACATTATATTTGGTTCTACTAACCCTGACCTTTGTACTCGTTTCGCGGATAGAATGAAAGAAGAGTATAAAATGAGCATGACGGGTGAGCTAACATATTTCCTTGGTCTTCAGATAAAGCAAAATGAAAAAGGAACTTTCATCGATCAGGGAAAGTATGTTAAAGATATGCTGAAGAAATTTGATTTAACTCAGAGTTCAGCTATGAAAACCCCTATGGCACAACCGCTGACACTAGACAAGGATTCAAATGGAATACCTGTTAATGTCACGCTGTATCGTGGGATGATCGGCTCTCTCTTGTATCTTACAGCTAGCCGACCCGATATTATGTACGCAACCTGTTTGTGTGCACGATATCAAGCTGAACCTAAGGAATCTCATATGATCGTTGTAAAGCGAATCTTTAGTTACTTTAAGGGTACTATGAACCTAGGTCTTTGGTATCCCAAGGACTCAGGGTTTGATCTAATCGCCTATTCAGATAGTGATTTTGTAGGTTGCAAATTGGATAGGAAAAGCACCATAGGAGGCTGTCAACTCCTGGGTGGAAAGCTAGTGAGTTGGACAAGTAAAAAGCAAAACTCAGTGTCCACCTCAACTGCTGAAGCTGAGTATGTAGCTGCTGGAAGCTGTTGTTCTCAGGTCTTGTGGATGAGAAATCAACTACAGGACTATGACCTTCAGCTCTCAAAAATTCCAATCTATTGCGACAACACAAGTGCCATCGCTATAGCCAACAATCCAGTGCTACACTCAAAGACAAAACACATCGAAATCAGGTATCATTTTATCAGAGATCATGTGATGAATGGTGATATAGAACTTCATTTTATCCCAACTGACTATCAGTTAGCTGACCTGTTCACCAAACCTCTTGGTGAGACAAGATTCAACTTTCTCATCAGTGAGCTTGGAATGCTGAACTTTGAAGAGTAAAATCTTCAGCGGTTCACATTTGATCAGCGATAGGATAAAATCAACTTGTATAACCCATTCTATCATTCTCTCTCTGAACATAATTGATTCGATGATGTCAAGGTATGTTTTTCTCTCTTACTAGCTGACGTTCGCCTAAAACTCAAATATTTTAAAACAAATTGCATCGCTGAATATATACATTGAAATTTCTTAAACCAACACTGATATTTCTATTCAGTACCTCATGTTTTCAAAAGTGTCCCTGAGCTTTGAAAACCTCAGAGACATCCTAAAATATGAAAGGACAGTTGTGACGTCATCGCAACGGATAAGCCCTGGCACGTTCTTTTTCTGACACACGAGTGCACGTTTCGTTTACTTTCCAATCAAATGCAAACACGTGTCCGTGTCATGATGAAAAACTTTCCCGCTCAAGTTTTTCTCTCTCTCAAATCTCTCTATATAAACCATTTTGGGTTTATATTTTTCTCTTTACGCGAAAAACTTCTCCTCTAAGCAAGAAAAAGATTTACTGTTGCATTTTGACCTCTCAAAATTTCCAGAAACTGTTCATCTTCTTCTTTGACGAACCAGGCTAATACTCTTATTATTTACCTACATTACTTGTTTATGATCTTATTCTTTGCTTTTAACAGATCAAACAAAAGAACTTTTATAAAATGAAATCATTTTCTGTTCATGATTTTATGAATACAACCTTCATGGTTGTTCTTCAAGTTTAATCGCAAATATCTTAAACTTGTTCTTCATACGTTTTTCCAGAATCCTATTCCTCAAAGGAAACTGGAAAACAAGACTTTTTATTGGGTTTGCATTTCTTTTTCAAAAACAAGAAAACCCTAATCTTCATTAAGACATTTTTGTCTGATTGAAATGGACAAAATTCGAACCATCTTATTCGAAAATCTTTCCACGTTAAGATTATTCATATTTGTTATATCTTTGGTTGAACTGATAATACAGCAATGGCATCTACTGATATTCCTACTGCTGAGAACACTACTGCTGCTGAGGAACTGGAAATCACCAAGGCTCCTCAGGTCAAGTTCACGCTTGAGGAACTCGATTGGACAAAAACAAACAATCTCTATACGCTTTTCGAGTTTCATCCTCGAAAGCAAGTCACACATCTGAATGATGCTGTGAATTTCCTCAAAACTTGTTGCCTCTCTACAGCTCTGACCATAACACCCCCTGCTCATCAACTACTACTATCTCAGTTCTGGTATTCCGCCAGACACACTCAGCTACCATCATCCAAAGACCCTACCAAACTACTAGATGTCATCCTCTGTGACACTAATTTTGGCACCATCAAAATCAACCATGCTATCATTCGGAAAGCACTGAATCTCCCTGTTGCCACCAAAGACAAACCATTTGTTCCTTTCCCTGACCCCAAGAGACATGCTGATAGAGAAACACTCATTGCATTCTTTGATGCAATGAAGTACATATGGGATCAAGGGAGAGATGAAAAAGCCGAGAAGAAACTGACTACAATCAAGAAGTCAACGATACCAAGTGAGATGAACTTTATCTTCGCACACCTGATAAGCTGCATGACAGCAAAGAGTGTCTCCTCTGATCAAGCTGCTCAACCTCAGCAAGCCATGGGTTATGCATTGCTAAAGGGTCTCCATGTTGACTGGGCCTCGATAATGTACGACGATCTTGCGCTCAGAGTATATTTTGCTGATCGACCATCATGGGTTCCATACCCAAGATTCCTCAGCGCCGTCTTCCAAACCGGCCTGAAGGATAACTACCCAAAAGTAGGAGACCTGAAACTCTCTCAGGTTGTCCCTAAGGTGCTCGACTTCAAGCCCCTGCCAAACGAGGTACGTCTCTCTACTCTCTTAACTCTTCTCAATCCTCCTTCTTCTACTTCTGCAGCTCATTCAATGGAAAAACCCACCGCTGATACCCCAACTGCAACCTCCACTCCTTCTAGAAAAAGGAAACACTCATCTTCCTAACTATGTTCCAAAAGGACTAAGAAAACCAAGGAGCAACCCCATAAGCAATCTCTTGCTGAAGACTCCTCAGCTCATCTTGAAGAGCTGATGGAAAGTTCCGTGGTACGCTCTGCCACAGCTGAACAAGCCACCCCTTTCATCCCAGCTTCAGCGTCTCTAAACGCTGGAGTTATAAACATGGAAATGAACCCACCTCCTTCAGCCTCTCTAAAGACTGAAGTTATTCTCAGCGGATCCAACGTTGAACCCCGCACCCAACCATCATTCTCATCCTCTATTCCTCTCACCTCTTCTTTGGTCACTCAATCTATTCCCCTATTCTCCTTAACAAACATCTTCCTTAGTGACACTACTGCTGAACATCTTCAGAGGATGATAGAACAAAACACAGGACCTGCAGGTACTTCCAGTCGTCAAGGAACTATTGAAGACGACTATGAAACATTCTCAGGGTTACGAGGCTTCGACAACTTCGCCAACCTGCCTGCAAGTATACACATTATCCCACACACTTCTCTCTCTCAACCCCAAACTTCTGAGCTTTCTTTTGTTCATAAGTTAATAACTGTTTCAGGTCCTAATTTGGGGGATATCAACACCTCCCTGAAGGCCCTGGAAATAAAGGTGGAATCTTACAACACCACTCTCTCCATAAACTCTTCAGCGGTTACAGACGCTGGGGAGAACCTCAAAAAGCTGACCGAGGTTGTTGAAACGAAAGCCTCCAAAGCTGATATGGAGAAGGTGGATGGTAGCATAGGAACTTTTGCTACCACCCTCGCTGAAACCTCCACCAACGTCAACAATCACAACCTCACCAACACCACCCTCGCAAGAAACTTCACCACTCTATCCAATGAAGTCACATCATTGAAGACAGAGGTTGGTACTCTTAAGGGTGAAGTCACCACGGTCAAAGATCTCCTTCAGCAGATACTCAATCACCTGGACGCCCCAAAGTCTCACTTTACTCAGGCCGATAGAGAGAATCTTCGAAAACTCGCCCCTGCTATATCTGGCCTCGACGACGGATTAGCAGTGGTTGAACTTTGTATGGGACTCACTGGCCAAGAAGACAGTGATTCTCATACTACTGATGCTGCTGATGTTGCTGATATTCCTCTTACCTCCCCTCCTCATCATGTGGAAGAGGGGGATAAGAGAGCCGAAGACCTTCCCCATAATGATGAGGGGGAGAAGAAAAATGAAACTGCTGCTTCTACTTCAAAACCTCAAAGAGTTGAAAACCTGAGGGAACCGAGAAACCTTCCTCTGTATCTGAGGGGGAGCAACTCGAAGAGCAGAACATTGAAGCTGCTGCTGACGTAACCTCACCCTACACTGACGAGGTTGAATCTGATGAAGACGAAGCTGAAGACGATGAAGCTGTCGACATCTCTGATGATGAACCATCTTCTTCTCCAAATAATGATGATGATGACGATGATGACTCCTTTATCGTCAAGCCTGTTCAGAAGACTACAGCTCTCAAAAGGATTTCGATAAATGAACCTTCAGGGGAGCGGACCAAGACAAAGCCTACAGCGTCTGAAGCTGACAAAGGCAAAAACAAAGGCCTCGCTGAAGAAGACGATCTGACGATCTTGCTTCCAAACCCAGTTTGTCAGGTACACTACCTCCTATTCCCTTATACTGCATCCCTCCTCTATCCCTTCTCAATCTCAATCCTTCTATCCATAAAACCTCTATACACTTAACCACATTCTTTTCTCTATCTCTTTCTTCCCCAACTCTGCTTACTTAAACGATCGCTATGTTTCAGCTAGTCCTCTCCCCTGTTTGTGGATATCGCCGAAGTTCCTACATCTGCGACTTCACCAACAAAAATCCCAGCTCCCAACGCTGAAGAAATAATCCCGGTCTTGGATTTAATCACTGAGACCGATGAACATGAAGAACAACAGCTCTCTCACAAAAAACAGACCTTCCTTGGCTCCTCAAAAGCTAAGTGAAGAGGATCAGAAAAAAGAGAGAGGAAGTAATCAAGAGATTCGAAGATCAGCGAATCATCCTGAAGCGTGATCAACTTCCTTCTATTCCTCCAAAGTTCAGACTTTCACAAAAGGAATACAAGGATCACCTCAGAGCTGAAAGGTTAATCGCTGAAAGAAGGGAAGCGGAAGAAAAAGACAGAGAACTCGCCATCCAGCTTGTCCAACAATCAGTGAAAGACCCCAAGCTGAAAAGAGCTCCCATTGATGTCCAACGTCAGCTATGGGATGATGCCCAAAGGATCGTTGAAGAAAAGACTAAGGTCGCTGATACGACTTTAGAATGGTGTAAAGAAATGTTGAACTATCGATATCGACCATCCAAAATCATCAAAGCAAACATCAGAGGAAGACTGTTCGCAGACGTTCCTATTGTTGAAGTTGATGTATTCAGAGAAGACAAAACCAAGCAAACCTTCTATGCTGCTTCTTTAGAGAAGTTTGGTTTCTCTGAAATGGTTGGAAGTGAAATTAGCCATTCAGGGATCGCGCTCAAAGTTCAAGAGCCATGTCGAGAAAATTTTAAATACTCAGATCGACTTGGTTTCTTCTGCTGTGGATATTCCTCCTTCCACTCTTCTTCCTCCTCAACAAAGAAGAGTCTCTGCAAAGGAAAAGAGAGTCTCAGACTCAGGTCCTTCTATACGGAATGAAACAGGTATTGGTTTCTCTCTTGCTGAAGTTCTTGGCCCTGATGCTGATCTCTCAGCGCTTGACACCTCCCTACCACCTGGAGAATTTTTCATTCCTGGCAAAGTTGTAAGTGATCCTTATGGTATATTCTTTCTAGACTACCAAGGAAATCATCACTTTCAACGCATCTCTGAGCTTCCAATCACTCCCATCGAACAACTCAGAGATCTCATATACTGGTGTGAAGTCAGACAGGACATTAAAGCTAATCACCTGAAGCCCTTGATTTTTGAAGAAGCTCTGAACAAAAGGAATCAAGGAGTAGATGTCCCTGACTGGATGATTCCCACATCAAAGACCCTCGATGAACTTATCATCAAGGAAGAACCTTTTGACGGATAGGATCGCCTTGTAATTCTTTCTATCGTTATTTGTCTACATCTTTTGTACTCGTAATTTTATTCGCTGTACTTCTAATTTTTCCACTTCCCTATGTAATCTTTACGGAGTTTAAAGAAAACTTTCAGCGAATGTACTTTACTCCATCAGTACAGAAAAGATCCCAGAAAATAGTAAAAGGGACAAATATTTTATGAGTTCTTTTTATCCTTATGTTTTCATTAAATAGCAATTTTCTCTGTTGCTATGTCATAATCAAATAGGGGGAGATTGTTTATCCAAACCCTCAGTGATTTGATAATGACCCTCTCTTAAACACTTAGTGAAAATTGTAAGTAAACTATATGTATCAGAGTTTCACTATCGCTGATGAGTACTAAGACTTCACAGTACCGCTGATAGGAACTCTCACTCTTTAGATTAGATATTCAGCGAACACTGTTCATCATCATATAGCTCTGAGCCTGTTCAGTCTATGAGATGATCGCTGATAAGTTAGTTTTTTACTTATGATCTCTGAAGATAGGTTTCACGTCAACCAAAGTTCTACGCTGAAGTCGAAGATCAAGCTCAAGAACCAGCGACAAGTCTACTCATGAACTGATGCGGATATCAGCGAAGCAAGACATGTCCATTCAACGTGAAGTATCAAGTAGAAGACTTCAGCAATCGCTGAACATTATCATTCGATGATAAAGATCTGACTCAACGAAAGCTGATCATGAAGTCTCCCTGTATGTTACTATTGTCTTACCTCCCTTGCACGTCTCCGTACGAACTGTCAGAACGGACATCCCTTTTGTCTGTAATCGTACAACAACTCTGATTCTACACTGTGCACCATGCAGCTACTAAGGTTGTCTACAAAGGTCAATGACATGCAACCACTCAGCTGCTGCCATGTGTAAAGCCATACTGCCATGCATTAAATGCATGCAGTATATAAGAAGATCTTTACTTCAGTTTTGAAGTGTGCTCGGACCACCTTCTTATTTCTTATTGTTAAGTTATTATTCGCAATTTCTTTAACTCTTTCTAGTGCAAGAAACTTAGTGTTCTTAACTTGTTAAGATTAGGTTTATCCTTAATCTTGTTCTGCAACAAGTTGTAAATTGTCTTGATTTATCAATAAACAATTTAGAAAAGTAAAAACGTGTGTTTGTATTCAACCCCCCCCCCCTTCTACAAACTTGTATAGCCCTTCGGGACCAACACAAACAACAACGACGATCAGAGTCCTAACCAATAGCCACTGAAACAACTCCAACGGTTCAACCGGAACCATCAATTGTGGTACAATCCAAAGACCCAACGGTTGAAAATTCCGAGGGAGAATCCCAGGCATTGATCGTATATTCTACACCGGAAAGGCCCTTAATTGATTTGATATATCCTGATTCTGAGATCGACTTGGAGACCGAAAACGCATGGTATCAAAAAGCCGCCAGTGCGATAAACTTCGAGGTAAACCTGATCTTTCCTACCGATGCCGATGATGAAATATATTACGATCCGTTCCTGCGGCAAAACCTTTAGAGTACCCCAATTTATGCTAATCAGATTCCCGAGACTTCTACAACAACACTTCCGACATCTCCTCAGCAACAAACCGCTTCTGATCAGCCTTAACCTCAACCTCCACCATAAGTTGTCCGATGGGAAAAAAATCATCATCCTCATCCCCTTCCTAGAGGATTCCCTAAAGAGGTTGTTCGTACACAAACTACGTGTGCTTGATCCGACATTCTACCTAGGATTATCCAAGTTCGACGATACATACAAGAAACAATATCTAGAGGCCATGATAAGGTGTCTACCAGTTAGTCAAGTCAGAATAAAGCACAAGATCACCGAAGTTGTGAACATCCAATCTGGCCGAATCATTAAGATCTGGTACCCTGTCTATACGGTTAAACGCGAAGATGGAAATTCTCTGAAGCCGACTTCAAGAACCTCCGACTGAATGACTTTCATGACTTACTCAAAGACCTCCGAACTCGAATGATCCGACTGCTCCACATCACCAAAGCGCTTGAAGCTGTAAAGCGATTTTTGAAACACACGGTGATGATGTCATACATTATGGATTTTCAGATGGGAGTTGAACACCGAACGAAGAAGATCAACCTCTCTGAAAATGTTTATCAAAGTTATATGGATGACGAGTTGAAATCATACTGATTATTGTTCATTTCTATTGATTTCTCATTGTATGCACTAATCTGGGATCCACATGTTATCAAGTGTTTCACCTTCCTTTTGCTTAAATTTCTTATACTTGTTTATCACATTTGATATCCTCATCTGATTCTCAATTGATGAGCCTTGATACAATGTAACCAACTCATCAAACATGTCTTTTCCTGTCTCATTCAGACTATCAATATTTAGATAAATGTCGTTTGTCAAAGCTTGCATTACCAATGATCTTGATGCTTTGTCGGCATTATATCTCTTCAGTTCATTACTAGTATAATTCTCAGGAAGTATAGGTGTTTTTATAATTTGTCCTTGTTGATCCAAACCCTCAGTGATTTGATAATGACCCTCTCTTATATACTTAGTGAAAATTGTAAGTAAACAATATGTATCAGAGTTTCACTATGGCTGATAAGTACTAAGATCTTACAGTACCGCTGATAGGAACTCTCGCGTTTTAGATTAAACATTCAGCGAACACTGTTCACCATAATACTCTGAGTCTGTTCTGTCCTTATGATGATCGCTGATAAGTTAATTGTTTACTTATGATCTCTGAAGACAAGTTTCACGTCAACATAGGTTCTACGCTGAAGTCGAAGATCAAGCTCAAGAACCAACGACAAGTCTTCTAATGAACTGATGCGGATCAGCGAAGAATCAGATTTGTCCACTCAACATGAAGTATCAAGTACAAGACTTCAGCTATCGCTGAACTTTATCATTCGTTGATATAGAATGATAAACCGCTGAATCAACAAAAAGTTGATCATGAAGTCCTCCGTACAAAGTACTTTTGTCTTAACCACCCTTGTACGACTCCGTACGATATGTCAGAAAAGAACCTCCTTATTGTCTGAAATCGTACAACCACTCTGATACTACACTGTTCAAACATGCGGCTACTAAGGTTGTCAACAATGGACAATGACATGTAACCAATCAGCTGCTGCCACGTGTAAAGTGTAAATTTGAATGCATTAAATGCATGCAGTATATAAGAAGGACTCCAGCTTCATTTTTGAAGCACTTGCTAACTCTGGACAAGTCATCTTTCTTATCTTGAGATAAGTTATTATTAGTAATTTCCTTCTCTTTCTTAGTGCAAGAAACTTAGTGTTCCAACTTGTTTAGATTTAGGTTCATCCTTAATCTTGTTCTTCAACAAGCTGTAAATTGTTAATGATTTATCAATAAACAATTTAGAAAAGTAAAATCTGTGTGTTTGTATTCAACCCCCCCCCCCCCCCCCTTCTACAAACTTGTATAGCCCTTCGGGACCAACAAGTGGTATCAGAGCGGATTTGTTTAATCTCATAAACAAGATCTAATCTATACTAAGATTTCTCTTCCTTGCTATTTCTGAAAATGGCTACCAACACAAACACAAATTATATTGACAATGGTTCTCTTGCAAAACCCCTTAGATTCTCCAGAGATAATTTTAATCTATGGAAAAATAGGATGATTCTCTTCTTAGAAGGTGTAGACCCTACTATGCCTTATTATCTTGAAAACGGTCCATATATTCCTGTAAGAATTGATGATGCAGTTCCAGCCGCTGAGATTAGACCAGATATTCCAGAATGGTTGATTCCTAAAGAAATTCATTTGTGGACTGGCGAAGATAAGAAGAAAGTGGATATCGACACCAAAGCCAGATCCATACTATCCATGGCTCTTCCTGACGAAGTCTACCATTCCGTCATGAACTTGAAAACCTCAAAAGCCACGTGGGACACAATCTGTGTTCAGTATGAAGGTACTTCTGAAGTCCAGGACTCTCGAAAGATCAACCTGGTAAGACAGTACGAAAGCTTCATTTGTGGTAAGAATGAAACTCTCTCTGAAGTTCACCAACATTTTAACTGTTTAATAATAGATCGGAAAACTGTTGGTTAGGAATATTCTAACTTTGAAGTGCTGAAAACGTTTTTAGAATGTTTACCTGAAAGATGGGACAATTATTCTATGTGTCTCAAGCTGTCAAAGGATCTAAAATCAATGACCCTTTCTACCTTATATGGCACGATGCTGAATCATGAGCAATCGAGTCATCTTAAGAAAATCTTGTAAATGATTCCAAAAGCACCCCTGTTGCTTTAATCTCATAGGAACCTTCCACTCAGCGACCCTCGGTCACTATCCCTGAGTTGGAGAGTAACTCTGAAAGGTCATCAGATTCTGACTCTTCAGATGATGATAAATCTTTGGCTCTCCTCACTAAAAAGTTCAGGAGATTCGCCAAAAAGAAAATGTTCAGAAAGAATAAACCTCTTTCCATTACTGACAAGCCAAGATCATCAGCTCTTGTTGATAAGGCTACTGCTACTTGTTTTAACTGTGAAAAGATAGGACATTTCGCTAACGAGTGCAGGTCAAAGAAAGTCTCTAGACCCTCAGCCTTTCCAAAGAAAAACTTTATTCCCAGGAATAGAGATGACAATACGCTAAGCTGAAAGAAAAGTATGCGAAGCTGAAAAGCTTTAAGAATAAAGGCAAAGGCCTGATGGCTAACTATGATTGGGCTGCCTCTGATGAAGAAGAATCATCATCTGACTCTGAAGATGATGAAGCCAATCTCTGTCTTATGGCCAAGATTGAAGATGAGGAAGAAAGTTCAGACATTCCCTCCACTTCAACCTCTGCTACTCAGGTATCACCTTCCATCTTTACCAATATTGCAAATATTGATGAAGCAGATAGTCTTCGTAAAATCGATCTCTTGACTACAAGTTTATATGAAGCCATGAATGGCAAAACTGTAGTTGAAAATCAAAACCTTGATCTCGCTGAACAGCTTAAAAACTGTCACCTTCAAATAGAAAAGCTTTCCAAAACTGAAGAAGATTTTAAAGATCAAGTGCACTTAAATCAGCTAGTCAAAATCGAGCGCGAAGAAGGTATCGCTGCATTAAGAGCTGAAAAAGATACTGTTGAAGGATGGTGTAATTCTTCAACAAAGATCATTGAGATAATTAAGTCTCAGATTCCCCTGAGTGATAAACGTGGTCTTGGTTACAAAGCTGATATTCTAGAACCAACCACTGATCGTTCCATGCTCTTATTTGGAACTTTCGTATCCTCAGTCGCTGATACTTTATCCTCTCAGTGTTCCTCTTCTAGACTGCCTATCCCTGAGGAAATTTCTACCTCTTCAAAAGGTAAAGAGAGAATGGTTTATCCAAAACCTACCTCTGTCTTTAAAGATAAAGGTAAAGGAATTGCTTTTAACCAAAATCCTCATAAGGGTACCTTAGTACCTAAGCTGAAAACTTCTAAAGCTTTAGTTATTCATCCCTCTGGATCAAGGAATCAGATCTATGGATCTACTCAGCGTGGATCTATTCAGCGATCTATTCCTAGAATCAGAGTGGATGTCTCTGGTAAGAAATCCGAAGAACTGAATGTTCATCCCATTTCAAAAGCCAATAACTTATTTGGTGCTGGTCCTTCTAATTCAAAATCTAAAGCTCAACATTCAAATGGTCCTATAACTACTTTTAGTTATAGGAAATGATATCACTGTGGACTTATTGGTAGCATGACTAGAATCTATTCGTCTATTCTTAGCATACGTTGTACACAAAGACTTCAAAGTATATCAGATGGATGTTAAGTCAGCGTTTCTAAATGGAAAGTTGAATGAAGAAGTCTATGTGGAACAACCTCCAGGATTCTCAGATCCTAAGCGTCCAGGTTATGTTTATAAACTGGATAAGGCACTTTATGGCTTAAAGCAAGCTCCACGTGCATGGTATGACACTCTTTCTACTTATCTCCATATTGAACAATTTGAGCGAGGTAAAATCGACAAAACTCTATTTTTCAGGAAAGTAAAAGGTCATATCATTCTTGTTCAGATATATGTTGATGACATTATATTTGGTTCTACTAACCCTGACCTTTGCACTCGTTTCGCTGATAGAATGAAAGAAGAGTATAAAATCAGCATGATGGGTGAACTAACTTTTTCCTTGGTCTTCAGATAAAGCAAAATGAAAAAGGAACTTTCATCGATCAGGGAAAGTATGTTAAAGATATGCTGAAGAAATTTGATTTAACTCAGAGTTCAGCTATGAAAACCCCTATGGCACCACTGCTGACATTAGACAAGGATTCAAATGGAATACCTGTTAATGTCACGATGTACCGTGGGATGATCGGCTCTCTCTTGTATCTTACAGCTAGCCGACCCGATATTATGTACGCAACCTGTTTGTGTGCACGATATCAAGCTGAACCTAAGGAATCTCATATGACCGCTGTAAAGCAAATTTTTCGATACCTTAAGGGTACTGCGAATCTAGGTCTTTGGTATCCCAAAGACTAAGGGTTCGATCTAATCGCCTATTCAGATAGTGATTTTGCAGGTTGCAAATTGGATAGGAAAAGCACCACAGGAGGCTGTCAGCTCCTGGGTGGAAAGCTGGTGAGTTGGATAACTAAAAAGCAAAACTCAGTGTCCACCTCCACAGCTGTAGCTGAGTATGTAGCCGCTGGAAGCTGTTGTTCTCAGGTCTTGTGGATGAGAAATCAACTACTGGACTATGACCTACAGCTCTCAAATATTCCAATCTATTGAGACAGCACAAGTGCCATCGCTATAGCCAACAATCCAGTGCTACACTCAAAGACAAAACACATCGAAATCAGGTATCATTTTATCAGAAATCATGTGATGAATGGTGATATAGAACTTCACTTTTTCCTAACTGATTATCAGTTAACTGATGTGTTCACCAAACCTCTTGATGAGACAAGATTCAACTTTCTCATCAGCGAGCTTGGAATGCTGAATTATGAAGAGTAAAATCTTTAGCGCTTCACATTTGATCAGCGATAGGATAAAATCAACTTGTATAACCCATTCTATCCTTCTCTCTGAATAAACTTGATTCACTGATATCAAGGTATGTTTTTCTGTCACTGACAATCGCATATGAATGCAAGATTTCAAAACAAATTGCATCGCTGAATATCTCTTCCTTAATCAGCGATACTTTAAAATTTCTAAAACCAACTGATATTTCTATTCAGTGCATCATGTTTTCAAAAGTGTCCCTGAGTTTTCAAAACCTCAGAGACATCCTAGAATATGAAAGGACAATTGTGACGTCATTGCAACGGTTAAGCCCCGGCACATTATTTTTCTGACACACGTTTGCACGTTTCGTTTACCTTCCAATCAAATGTAAACACGTGTCCGTGTCATGATGAAAAACTTTCCCGCTCGAGTTTCTCTCTCTCTCTCTAATCTCACTATATAAACACTTTTTGGGTTTATATTTTTTCCTTTACGCGAAAAACTTCTCCTCCAAGCAAGAAAAAGAAAATTACTATTGCATTTGTGCTCTCAAGTTTTTCAAGAAGTTCTTCTTCTTCAATGAACCAGGTTAATATTTCTGTTATTTACCTGTTTCTTAAAACTTGTTAATGATCTTCTCATTGCTTTTACAAGATCAAACAAAAGAACTCTTTCAAAAATGAAATCATTTCTTTCATGGTTTTATGAACACAACCTTTCATGGTTGTTCAAGTTTAAACGCAAAATCTTAAACTTGTTCTTCTTACGTTTCTCCAGAATCCTAATTCTCAAAGGAAACTGGAAAACAAGATTTTTATTGGGTTTGCATTTCTTTTTCAAAACCAAGAAAAACCCTAATCTTCATTAAGACATTTTTGTTTGAATGAAATGGACAAAATTCGAACCATCTTATTGGAAAATCTTTCCACATTAAGATTATTCTTATATGTTATAACTTTGGTTGAACTGAAAATACAGAAATGGCATCTACTGACATTTCCACTGCTAAGAACACCATTGCTGAGAACACTGCTGCTGCTGCTGAGAAATTGGAAATCATCAAGGCTCCTCAGATCAAGTTCACTCTTGAAGAACTGGATTGGACAAAAACCAACAACCTCTATGCTCTTCTCCAGTTTCCTCCTCGAAAGCAAGTCACACATCTGAATGATGCTGTGAATTTCCTGAAAAGTTGTTGCCTCTCTACAGCCCTGACCATAACACCTCCTGCACATCAGCTACTACTATCTGAGTTCTGGTATTCTGCCAGACACTCTCAGCTACCATCAACCAAAGACTCCTCAAAGGCAATTGATTGCATCCTCTGTGATACTGATTTTGGCACTATAAAGATCACCCCTGCCATTATCCGCAAAGCCTGAGCCTTCCCATCGCCTCTAAAGAAAAACCTTTTGTTCCTCTCCCTGACCACAAGAAACATTCTGATAGGGAAGCCATCACTGCATTCTTTGATGCAATGGGCTATGTTTGGGAAACTGGGAGGGACAAGAAGCCTGAGAAGAAACTGACCCTCGTCAAGAAATCAAAAATGCCCAGCAAGATGAACTTCATCTTTGCTCACTTAATAAGATGCATGACTGCAAAGACCGGCTCCTCTGATCAAGCCGCTAAACCTCAGCAAGCAATGGGATATGCATTGCTGAAAGGTCTAAATATAGACTGGGCATCGATAATCTACGATGACCTTGTACTCAGAGTAGACTCCGCCGCTGACCGATCACGATGGGTTCCATATCCAAGATTCATCAGCGCCGTCTTCCAAACAAGCCTGAAGGAAAACTACCCAAAAGAGGGTGACCTGAAACTCTCTCAGGTTGGCCCTAAAGTACTCGACTTCAAGCCAGTGGAAAATGAGGTACGTCTCTCTACTCTCTTAACTCTTCTCAACCCTACTTCTTCGACTTCTGCAACTCCTTCAGTGGACAAACCCGTCGATGATACCCAAGCTGCAACCTCCATTCCTTCTCATAAAAGGAAACACTCATCTACCCAACTTAGTTCCAAAAGAACTAAGAAAACCAAGGAGCAACCCCAGCAATCTCTTGCTGAAGACTCCTCAGCTCATCTCGAAGAGCTGAAGGAAAGTTCAGTGGTACGCTCTGCCACAGCTGAACAAACCACCCATTCCATCCCAACTTCAGCGTCTCTAAACGTTGAAGTTATAAACTTGGAATCTACCCAACCTCCTTCAGTCTCTCCACAGACTGAAGAAGCAATTCTCAGTGGATCCAACGCTGAATCCCGCACCCAACCAACTTTCTCAACCTTCGCTTCTCCCTCTACTCCATTGGACTCTAATCCAGTTGTCACCAGTGGAGCACCTATCATTCCTCCAGAAGCTAAAGCTGATACTCTTCAAGGAATGATGGATGTAGGACCTGCAGAGATGACCATGCGTACATGCACTCTAGCTGACAACATGGAACTCTTCTCAGGACACAGAGATTTTGATGAATTCACTAATCCTCCTGCAGGTACACACCAACCCATATACACTGTAACTGAACCCCAAACTTCTGAGCTTTCCTCTATTCACATGTACTTATATGTTACAGGTCCTAATTTGGGAGACATCAACGCCTCTCTGAAGAACATAGAGACGAAGCTGACAGGTCTCACCACTACTCTCTCAGACAACTCTTCAGCTGTAACAAACGCTAGAGAGAATCTTACAAAGCTAACAACAGTGGTTGAAAAGAATGCCTCCAAAGCTGACTTAGAGAAGGTTGATCATACCCTCAGCAACTTTGCCAATGTTCTCGTTGACATCTACACAGACTACCTCTCTCTCAAAACATCAGTTCAATCCATGTCCAGCGAGGTCACAACGCTGAAGACATCGGTTGGAAAACTCGAAGGAGATATGTCTGCTGTAAAGACCGACGTGAGTTCCTTAAAGACTGACGTAAGTTAATTAAAAACTGACGTGAGTTCTGTAAAGATTGACGTAGGTTCAATGAAGATAATGATGCAGCAGATCCTGGACAACATGACCGCCCCTGCTCCTGCACCTTCGCATTTTACTACGGCGGATCATGTTGAACTCTTGAAGATCACTCCTGCTATTACTGGCCTTGAAGACAGAGTAGAATTGATTGAAGATTATATGGGTATCCCTGGCCAAGAAGACAGGGAACCAAAACCAACTGCTGAGTCGTCGCATTCCTCCCCCACTCATCATGAGGAAGGGGGGGAGAAGACTGAAGACCTTCCCCATGATGAATCTATCAAGGTGGAGAAGAGTGAAGACCTTACCCTTACTGAAGAGGGTGAGAAGACAAATGAAGAAACAGCCGCTGGACCTCAGGGAGATGAAAACACTGAGGGAACCGAGAAGCTTACCTCTGTATCTGAGGGGGAGCAACTCGAAGAAGATACTGAAGAATCTGAATCTGAAGCTGAAGACGATGAAGCCGTCGACTTATCTGACGATGAACCATCATCCAGTGATAAGGGTGATGATGACGATGATGATGATGACTCCTTTATCGTCAAGCCTTCTCAGAAGACTACAACTCTTAAAGGGTTCTTCATAAAAGAACCTTCAGGGGAGCGGACCAAGTCAAAGCCTTCAGCGTCTGAAGCTGACAAAGGCAAAAACAAAGGCCTCGCTGAAGAAGACAATCTGGCGATCTTGCTTCCAAAGTCAGTTTGTCAGATAAACTAAATCTTCCTTACACTATATCCCTCCTCTATCTATACACATTCAGCTCTCCTCTCCACAACTTCTATACACAACCACATTCTTTCTCTATCTCTGTTCTACCCAAGTTCTTACTCGTACGATCGCTGTGTTTCAGCTAGTCCTCTCCCCTATTTGACGATATCACAGAAGTTCCTATAGTTGCAACTTCACCAACAACAATCCCAGCTCCCAACGCTGAAGAAATAATCCCAGCTCCCAATGCTGAAGAAATAATCCCAATCTTGGATTTAATCTCTGAGACTGATGAACCCGAAGAACAGATGCTCTCTCATACAAACAGACCTCCTTGGTTCCTCATAAACCAAGTGAAGAGGATCAGAAATTAAGAGAAGAGATAATAAAGAATTTCGAGGCACAACGAATCATTCTAAAGCGTGATCAACTTCCTTTTATTCCTCCAAAGTTCAAAATTTCTCAAAAGGAATACAAGGATCACCTCAGAGCTGAACGTCTAATCGCTGAAAGAAGGGAAGCTGAAGAAAAAGACAGAAAACTCGCCATCCGGCTTACTCAACAATCAGTGAAAGACCCTAAGCTGAAAAGAACTCCAATCGAAGTTCAACGTCAGCTATGCGAAGACACCAAGAAGATCGTTGAAGAAAAGAGAACTGTGTCTCAATCTACTTTAATCTGGTGGAAAGAAAAGGTACACTTCAGATATCGACCTGCCAGAATTATCAAGGTACTCATCGCTGGAAGATCAACCCTCAAAGTTTCAATTGCTGAAATCGAGATATTTAGAGAGAATTGACAGTACGAAAAATTCTATGCTGAAGCCATTACGAAGTACGGTCTCTCTGAATGGTTGGAGATCAGATTAGCCATCCAGAAGTCTCAGTCTAAGTACAAGGATCATGTTGAAAAGCTGATAAACAAACAGATCGACTTAGTCTTTTCTTGTGTGGATATTCCTCCTCCTTCTCCTCTTGAAAGTCAGAAAAGAAGTGCCTATTTAAAGAAAAAGTCTAAATCTTCAGATGGTAGTCCTCGTATACGAAACGAAACAGGTATTGGTTTTTCTCTTGATGAAGTCATTGGTCCAGAACCCGACCTTTCTGCACTTGACACATCTCTTCCTCTTGGTGAGACTTTCATCCCTGGGAAATCATAAGCAAACCCTATGGGATATTCTTTATTGACTATGACGGACGAAAACGCTTTAAACATATCTCTGAGCTTCCCATCACTCTCATGGAACAGCTGAAAGATATCGTCTACTGGTCTGACTTCAAAAACGACATTCATGCACGACATCTTAAACCTTTGATTTTTGAAGAAGCCCTGAACAAAAAGAATCAAGGAGTAAAGGTCCCTGACTGGATGATTCCCACATCAAAGACCCTTGATGAACTTCTCATTAAGGAAGAACATTTATAAACTGATAGGATCGCCTCATTCTTCTATTGTATCAATTATTCTTTTGTACTTGTAATTTATTTCGCATGTACTTGTAATCTTTCCACTTTCTTATGTAATCTGATTCAAAGTTTAAAGAAAGATTTCAGCGAAAGTAATTTACTTCATCAGTACAGAAAAGATCACATAAAACAGTAAAAGGGACAAATATTTTATGAGTTCTTTTTATCCTTATGTTTTTATTATATAGCAATTTTCTCTGTTGCTATGTCATAATCAAATAGGGGGAGATTGTTGATCCAAACCCTCAGTGATTTGATAATGACCCTCTCTTATATACTTAGTGAAAATTGTAAGAAAACAATATGTATTAGAGTTTCACTATCGCTGATAAGTACTAAGATCTTACAGTACCGCTGATAGGAACTCTCGCTCTTTAGATTAAACATTTAACGAACACTGTTCACCATAATATTCTGAGTCTGTTCAGTTCTTATGGTGATCGCTGATAAGTTAATTGTTTACTTATGATCTCTGAAGACAAGTTTCACGTCAACATAGGTTCTACACGGAAGTCGAAGATCAAGCTCAAGAACCAGCGACTAGTCTCCTAATGAACTGATGTAGATCAGCGAAGACTCAAATTTGTCCACTCAACGTGAAGTATCAAGTACAAGACTTCAGCTATCGCTGAACTTTATCATTCGCTGATATAGAATGATAAACCGCTGAATCAACGAAAAGCTGATCATGAAGTCCTCCGTATAAAGTACTTTTGTCTTAACCACCTTTGCACGACTCCGTACGATAGGTCAGAAAAGAACCTCCTTATTGTCTGAAATCGTACAACCACTCTGATACTACACTGTTCAAACATGCGGCTACTAAGGTTGTCAACAAAGGTCAATGGCATGCAACCAATCAGCTGCTGCCACATGTAAAGTCTAAACTGCCATGCATTAAATGCATGCAGTATATAAGAAGGACTCCAGCTTGCTAACTCTGGACAAGTCATCTTTCTTATCTTGAGATAGGTTATTGTTAGTAATTTCCTTCTCTTTCTTAGTGCAAGAAACTTAGCGTTCCAACTTGTTTAGATTTAGGTTTATCCTTAATCTTGTTCCGCAACAAGCTGTAAATTGTTAATGATTTATCAATAAACAATTTAGAAAAGTAAAATCTGGGTGTTTGTATTCAACCCCCCTTCTCCAAACTTGTATAGCCCTTCGGGACCAACAGTCCTTCTGCTGGACCTGGGTTATCCTCATAAACAGTTTTCATTGGACATTCCTCCAAAGATTTACGAATGAAATCTCCATTTTCTTGCCTTTCAACGTAATCTAAGAATCTGTGAGTCCAATCTAATCAAGTAACAATGAAAGAATCCAATATATCTTCAATAGATTGAGAGAAAGAATACAAAGATGAGAATGAGATCTAGTTTCTCTCCTTAGACTCTCTCTCTAGAAAGTCATTCATCTATTACAACAATATCTCACGTGTACAAGTCTTCTTCCAAAGCTCATATTACAACACCCCTTATATACCCTTTTGACTAACACTTTAAGTACATTGACTTTAACTCTCAAGACCTTTATTTTGACTTTATCACTGACATTTGACTCTTTACAAATACACAAATACATATTAAATCTTGAAGACAATTTTTGCACTAACAGTCTCCCCCTTTGGATTCAAGATTTAAAAATTTATAACAACAGTCTTCAGCTCTTTGTAATCTTTAGATCTTCAACACTTTAAGCTCTTCAATCACTTTGAACAGTCCCCCTCTTTGCCTTGAAGGAAGATCAATCTTTGGAAAATAACTTTGAAGAATCTTCAAATAGTTGTCTTCAGAAATTCAATTTGACTGCTTTAATCTTCAACTGGATCTTTAAAATCAAATAGTCATCAAAGTCTTGAATCACAAACTTCATATCTTTGTAACGTTGGTCAAAGTTTTCAAACAAAAACTTCATCTCTAAATCATTGAATCTACATAACACGGATCTTTGAATCAATATAGCATTGATGTTTGCAACTTTTGAACTCTGAGAAATTTCTTCAGTCTTTGATTATGAACTGGTCTTTGAGCTTTAACGGGCTTTGAGCTTTAACGGGCTTTGAGCTTTGAAAACATTCTTGAATGAGCTTTGAAAATCTTGAACTGCGTATCTTCATCTTTGGAACTGTTGGAACCCAGATACACTTAATCAAGATTAACAGTCTATTAGTTGAATTTAGAGTTTAATGCGGAAGCGTATTTAAACTAACAGATATGTTTGATAGATGTTAGAACGCACATATATAAAGAAAACAGTAAGGAATAAAAAGGATTTCTTGAACAGTTACTGTTATTCAATATATAATAAGAACACGAAGAACAGATTAAGAACTGTTGGTGTGTGTGAGAATATAACACTCAGATATTTGACAATAACGTTTGAGAGTATTAGTGATTCCTTGTGTATTCGTTCTTAGGAAGATCTCAACATGAGACTTCCTTTTATACTACTCTTAGAAGACTATGAAGTAGGTCACTATTCCTTTTACGGCATGAATAGTGAACTGGATGGTGTGGACAGTTGTTTGAGCCATGCGCATTTAATGGAGCAGATGTACTATTGGTAAATGCATTAAATGGCGCAGACGTCTATTTTGTACCATGCCCTATTGAGTCCACTCAGAGCTTGACACGTGTTTTGACAGTACTTTTCCATGCAAGTTGATGAACGTATCCAGTAATATCTTCCAAGTCTTCATAGCATACCACAGAGGCTCTGTAAGGCATTACAGAGGTTCTATGGTCTGACCTTCTGTGGAGCAGTCCACTTGTTTCCGAGTTGATCTTCTTCTTGCGCACTACAGAGGTTCTGTGATTACCTCTGTAGCTTCTGTGGCTTTCTGGACTTGATCTTCTGGAAGAAGTGGCAGAGCCTCTGTGAGAGGCTTTTCTATACTTAGCCTATTTTTCACTACTTCTAAGTATTTCTATGATTAGGAAGATTGAAGCTAACAATCTCCCCCTAAGTAGTGAAAAAATAAAAATTTGACTTTGAGTTTAGTTAGGCTAAGTTGGATAAGACAGAGGTTAAACAATACCTCGAAATTTCTTTCATTTAGAAATATGCCAGAGACATTTTACATTTGAGTACAATGAAAGATAAACTTTTGACTTTGTTTGCAGAGATTGGAGGTCTGAGAATCAGATTTTGGCATCTTTGAAATCATTGTAGCTTCTGTTGTCTCTTCCAACTTTTCTGATCTCTTTGTAGAATCTGATGCAGAGTTCTCTTAGGCGAATTGTTGCGTCAATCTCTCTTATGATTGTATCTGCAGCATCTTTTTCCATTTTCTTTGAACCTCTGTATTTCACAAGGCTTGCTCTGAACTTGTTCAGAGTATTTGTTGCGTACTTCTGACAGTCCATGCATACAAATAGTTTAGTTTCGCCTTGAGGGTTTTGAAATACTAACCCAAACCGTGGTTCTGTGATGATTGAGTTTGGTATGGCGTCTGGTGGGCAGCGATCCTCTGGTGGTCGTAGATCCAGATGTTTGAGACCGAGATCCTTTCCCAGCTGGAAATCAATCATGCTGTAGACCAGAAGCTTTTCCCTCATCGCTTTTCTCAATACTTGATAGGCTCTGGTGTTTGCCTCTGTGTTGTAGTTGTCCTTTGTCCATTGCAGAAGGTCAGGTAGATCGTATGGATTGATGTTTCTTAAGTCAGCATCAGCGAAGGTAGATTCTGAATTGTTCTCTCTTCTGACTTTGTAAAGATTGTACCTGACCCTTGGATAGGTTCTTGTGAAGGAGAATCGGCAGAAGATCACCTTTTTGATCTTGTGAATTGAGAAAACATCTGCTTTGGTTCTTGGCTTTGTTCTCGTGAAGATGTTCTCAAATTCTTCTATGATCCTTGGATCTGTCACATGATCTGTTGGATAGTTTGTCTGAAAGGATTGTTTGTAGAGGTATTTGTATACCACTTCTTCCATTTCTTCATGTGTTGGACCAGGTCGTGGAATTTGTCCTCTGAGACTCTCCATTTGTTGAACAACTTCTGCAGCTCTACCAGTTAAAGGAATTTCTGACAGAGGCTTCAATCCATGTGCCCAGTCAACTTCTTCGGGTTTTGGGGTTTGAAAGGCGTCAAACGCACTTTTCATCAGTTTCTCTGTTGGCTTTGACAATGTTTTCTTCTTCTTAGGCTCTTCTGTCAGTATCCCTTTGCCTTTATCTTTTGTTGTCGTGGCAGAACCTGTTGCTTCTGTGGGATTTGAGGTTTGCACTTCTGTAGGTTTGATGGAGGTTGCCTCTGTGGATTTTGACGATTGTGATTTAGAGGACTTTTGTGGCGATGGTTCTGTTGGCTTGACTTGCTCTGTAACCTCTGTTGGAGGTTGTTTGGTGACTTCTTCTGTGAGCTCAGTTTCTGTTGATGAAGTGTTGTCATTGAATCTTCTTGCCATTCTGAAAGCTAAAGTGAACCTGTGCCTTTCTTCTTCTCTCTTCACCATACGATCACTCATTGTTGTGTGCATCCTTTTCAGAATGTCAGAAGCAGAGGTCGTTTCTCTTTTTGGTTTGGTGGCAATCGACTTTCTTCTGGGTATGGTTTGGGGTGTTTCCACAGAGGTGGGTGTTTTCTCTGTGGTTGGTTCATCTGTTTCTTCCAAAATGATTACCTCAGGGGCGGTTGTTGCCTCTGTGGCTTGCTGTTCTGCTTCTGGAGTTTTGGTTTCGTTAGGAGATGATTCCACATAGATGGGTGTTGTCTCTGTGGTCTTTTGGGTTTGTTGTTGTCGGGTCTGTTCTGGAGGTGCTTGACTCAGAGGTTCTGCGGCTATTGGTGGACCTGTAAGTCCTCTGCTTGCAGTTTTCTCTGTAGTTTTCTCCCCCTCAGGATGATCTGATGGACCAGGATGGTCATCATCATCAGAGTCATCCTGACCCTTGTCTGATGTACCCTCTGCTCTGCAGGAAGCATCGGGTTTCTTTGGCATTGTGGCTCCAGCAGCGATCAGTTTCGTGCAGACATCATCACAGAGGCCAAGAAGAGTTGCTATCTGCCCCTGTTTTGAATCTCATCCTTCCTACACTTTCTCTGAAATCTTTGACGAAGTTAGCATTGGCAGTGGTGAAGGAAAGGATGACTTCTGTCACTTGATTAATCACGTTCTGCCCAAGCTCTGTCAGCTGTGCTCTTGTCATGTAGTCTTTGGGTTGCATCAGCATGGTATTTCGTATGGCTTCTTCTTGAACTTTTTGTAGGGCCTTCTGTAGATCTGCAGGAGTGATGCCCATTGACACTGAAGTCTGTTTGTTCAATTGATCAAGGAATTTTTTGATTGAGTTCTCAATCGAAGGAGTAGTTGTTGCGGCAGAAGTGGCTGTTTCTTTGGCAGTGGTTGTTGCAGAAGACTTCATCTCTGAGATGGCGGTTTTCACCTCTGTGGACAGATCGTCCATTTTGGTGTTCAGATTCAAGAGAGCTGTAGATGTTGTCTCTGCCAAGGATTTGAAATAGCTTTGCAACTCTTTCATTGTTTGGTTCACAGAGGTGACAAGGGTTTGGAACTCATCCCTTGATACTTGTGTTCCTTGTGTAACCTCTGGAGGAACACATTCGTCTCCAGAGTGAGTCCCTGTTCCTGGGACACCTTCGTTCACCCTTGTTTGTACGATGGGGGTGGAAGGATTTCCTTCTGATCCTCGAGAGGAAACCTGAGTCTCGTTCTCTACAGAAGTTCTGTGAAGAACAGAGTCCAAATCCACTCCAGAGGTGGGTATTGGAATGTCCTTCTGTTGACTAGGAGACTTATCTAGAGTCTCTTCGTCTCTGTGCTTACTACTTCTCTCTGAAAGAAGGTTTGGCCTTAATGTGTGCGTGACAGAGGAAACGAATTCCTCTGTAGGGTGTTCTTGTGTGATCTGGGGTGATTGATCACGAACATTAGGTGAGTCTCTTTGAGGAGACTCCCTAGGAATGGATTCCCCGGTTTCTATGGGCACAGAGGTTGAAAGAGTAACCTCTGGCTGGATGGGTTGGGTTAGGATCGAGCTGTGCTGCTCTTTTTCAATAACTCTTTCTGCAGCTAGACCTGCGGAGTTAGAAATGTGGGTTGCACTGGGAGTTGGGTTTGGTTGTGTGCCTTCTTCAACTTCGGCATCTTTTCTTGTTTCTTCTTCTGGTTCTGTGGAAGTTCCTTACTCTGTGCGCAAGGAGTCATACATGTGATGAGATCCGTATAATCTCATGACATGAGGATGATAGAGACCTTTTCGTATCCAGATAGCCTCTTCTTCATCTGAATCTACCTCTAAGATTTCTATCCCTGTTTCTGTGGTTTCTTCTACAACCGTTGCCTCTGTAACTTCAGTTGTATTCCACTCAGCTTCGGTTTGTTCTGTATCTTCTGAAGCTTGGTTTGGACTTCTTCTGTGGACGTCCAATCCTTGAATGAAAGGGTTTTGTAAAATCACAGGGGTTTCGGCTGGTTGATTTCTAGGTGTTGTGTCATCTTCTTGTAGATGTGTGTCAATGCCAAAGGCTAATTTCTCGGGAATTTTAGACCAAGCTTCTGATAAACTTTGATTTTCGGCTAACCCAGCACTAACTCGTCTATGAAGAAATCTTGTTCTTCTGGAGAGTGGTGGTCGAGAGGTTGTGCCGTCCACCCTGCTGTATTAAGGGTGTTTGCAATTTCGGGGTTCTGTAGGAAATCTATCTGGAGATTGATAGGGTGATTGATATCCTTCTTCTGTCATTCCTATTTCTGCATCTTCTTCTTCTGCAGTTTCACCCTCTATGATTGCCTCTTCTGCAATGGTAACCAATTTTTTAAGTGATTTACCATGCTTCTTTTTGGTTTTCCTCCATTTTGGTTTTGGTGCCCCTTCCTCTGTTGATTTGGATCTTTTCTTTTTCTGTTTTGTGAAAAGGGGAGGAGCAGAAGAGCCAATCTCTGTGGCATGGGGAGGTGAAGGTCTATCTTCTGCAGTGCTAGTTGATGTGCCTTCTGCAGTTTTTCTCTTCTTAGCTTTTGGAGTAGAAGCAGAGATCTTTGCTGAAGATTTCTTTCCCATTATTTCTGCGCGTTTGGCTATGAAGCTGAGTTGAATAGCCATGTGTTTTGCTAACTTTTGATCCTTTTCTGCTTGAGTGGAAAGAGGTTTTGCTATCATTGTTCCTAGGGGGACACCTAAACGCGGGGGTGTCATAGGACTCGGTTTTGGAGTTCTATGATCGCGTATGTACTCTTTCTTAAGGGATATGTTCGATGCGTAGCGCAGAAGTTTCTTTGACAGAGGTCTGCAGTGTGAGTAGCCATCAGCATGATCAGTGGGGGTATTTTTGTTCATCGGGAACTGTTTGGGAGTTGGCCCTTCCATTGGCCAATTTTGGATTAGCAGCAGAGGTTCGAACAGTACTCCCAATATTCTTTGGAATTTCAGAGGTGGTAGAAAGTTGGGATCGTTCTCTTTGACCCTTTTCGAGTTGTTCTTTCTGTCGATGGTGTTTATGATCTCTTGCATCATTATGGTCGCATAATCTAGTGGAAGATCATAGTAAACCCCATACATGATGCTCAAGATTTGATGTGAGCTCTGGTCAATACTCCCTATCTTTCCTGTCAGGCATCTGTTAAGAATAGAGAACAAAGTGTTCCACAGAGGTGGTAATCGGCCTCTGCGGAAGTCATTTCTCTTCCGTAGTTGGGTGTTGTACCCAAGCATTTCCACGAATCGACAGAGCTCTTCGTCTGTTGGTTGCTCTGCATAACCTTTGAATCCCAGAAGACCCCTTGTTGGTAGGTTGAATTCAAGTGAGAACATTGTTCTGTTGAACTTGATTTCAAGATGCTCAGATTTATCAGGTCTTGAAATGTACCCTTTGATAAGAGAATCGTCTTTATCAAATCGGCAGCTTTGCCAAAATTGGTTCAAATAACGGACTGGAATTTTGTTAGGGGTTCTTGATAGTAGAGGGAAGAGGACATGGTTTTCCATGATGTTCAGAAGTATGGCATGGGCTTCGCCGAAAGTAGTGGGTGAGGGGACCAAATAGCAGTTGTTGGATTTGATAGGAAGAGTGGCTTCGAAATGATCCTTAGCTATGAAGTTTTGCAAGTGTGTCGTCGGAGCAAAGTCTGCGGAGTCCCCGGAATCTTGTTGTTCAATATCTCTTGCAAGGCTGGGGTTTTCAGAATGTTCTGAATGAGCAGGGGAGTTTTCCGTTGATTTCGCCGGAGAAAGTTCAGAGGATGTAGCTCGAGAAGATGAAGCCATTTGCAAGTGTTTTGCAGGGTATCGCCGGAGAAGAAGATGAGAGTTTGTAAAAAGTTTTATGAGAGGGTAAGGTTTGTTTTTATAGGATGGTAAAACGGTAGACTTCGAAAGGGTAAAATATATGGCAATGGATTAAAGTTTGGAATCCGCACTCGAGTTTGAGTGGCGGGTTCAACTTACCAAAAAAAACGTTCCATGTTTGCCCAATGAAAATGGGACACGTAGGCCATGTCAGAAGATGACAGGACGTCGTGCGCGGCCCATTAATGCTAGGCGTGTGGAGTTGTTCTTAGCCATATGAGTTTCACTCTCAGTAAAAGTAACCGTTATTGTTACAGAAATGCCCAAATTAACAAAATAGCAGAGCCTTTGTTAGTTTCCAGAAGCTCTGTGATGTTGAAAATTTTGAAGTTTAACCCTTTTCTCATATATCTCATTGTTATCATTGCTGAAGGTTCTTCTTTAAACGAAAACGTTTGGAAAGATATTGGAGAAGATCAATAGGATTTTGTCAAGAAATTTTACTCACAGAGATTTTGTAGCTCTGGTGGAACTTGCAGAAGCTCTGCAAGAGCCAGCAGAAGCTCTATGAGAGAAAAAATCTTATAACTTGAATTCTATTAACTTTCTGATCACCCAATTTTTGATCTGGGTTAAGAGATGTTTTTCGCACATTCATGAAGGTTGGTGTCCGAGAAAACTATTTTGATAAACGTTTTGTTCGAGATAACATTCCAAAAGATCGACAGAGGGTTAATTTATGATCACAGAGTGAAAGTCCAGGTTACACTCTTACAATCAAATATGAACAATTAAGATCGTATTAATAGCAACTGGTCATATGATCTATTAAAGATATTACAATGAATTTCTCTCTCAATAGATCTAACAATTTATGCGTAAAGAGTTATCCAAAAGGTTAGCCAAAGATTCTATCAAAGATTCTCCAAAAAAGATTCTATTAGCTACAGTTGCTAACTTCTATATATACTGTAGAGAATAGCTAAAGCTACAGTACATATAAGAAACAGACTAATAGAACAATTACACGTGTCCTAATTAGTAACTGAATATAACAGATAATATCCCAAGATATGAATTCTGAACATACTTCTGAATAAGCGCTTCAGAACATTTGTCTTCATAGTCAGAAGTTCTGAGTCTCCTACTCAGAACTCTGAACCTTCTAGTCAGAATCCAACACTTAGAATCTTTTTGAGATTTCTCACTCAGAACTTCTGAGTCTTCTACTCAGAACTTCTGAGTCTTCTGAGTCTTCTTTAGTCTTCTTACTCAGAACTCAACACTTGTGTTTTTGACAAAACTCTAGACCTAACAATCTCCCCCTTTTTGTCAAACACACTTGTACTTTTCATCATCAAATTCTTAGAGCAGGAACAATCTTCAGAAGGAGCTCTTCTGAATGCTTTGACAACTTTTGCTCAGAATTCTGAATAATCTGAGTTAATAACTTCTGGTCAGTCTTTAATCAGCAGCAGCAATGATTTCCAAAATGATTTCTGTTACATATTTGCTTTTTCTTTGCTCCCCCTTGAAATGACAAATCTTATCTTTAGCTTTTCTCCCCCTAAAGTTTTGGAAAGCAAAATCATCTTCAAAAAAAAATCTTTAGCTTTTCTCCCCCTTGTTTTTCAAAACTTTAGCGATGCTTTTTCTTCGAATGAAGTCTATGCTTTTTCTCCTCCTTAATGCATAACCTTGCTCCCCCTCAAAATAAGAATTATGGAGCAATTTGTTTTCTCCCCCTGAAAATATGCATATATTTCATTAAAATTATTCATTTCAAATATATTTATACAAGGAAAATAAGATTCACTGAATTACACTTGATAACTACTAACATTTGATCATTTGAAAATTTTACAAAAGAAATCCAACTTAATGAATTTTATCAGATTTTTCAATCAAATAAAATCAAATGCATGTGTTTGGATTCAAATACAAGTCATCATTGCATATCAAGTTAAAGATGTTCAGTTTCAATCCCTTTATTAAATCTATTTGGTGTGCTTAGCATGCGAAATATGATTAGCTTCAAGCATATGCAATTCTAAGAACATATACGAATACTTTGCTCTACTCACACTATTTGTCCAAAATCAGGATTTTCACAAATTTACAGGTTTATTGCAACTTTGAATTTTCCCAAAGTTTCAAGAGATGTGTGCTCATTGGCATCTTTTAATTTTGTGCTCATTGACATCTTTTAATTTTGTGCTCATTGACATCTTTTAATTTTGTGCTCATTGACATCTTTTAATTTTGTGCACATTGGCATCTTTTAATCAAAAAGTTTAGTAAGAATAAGATACATCGTTAAACATGACTTTCTATCTGGTTCTATAGCAGGATTTGGGTCAGCATATCCCAGACCAGTTGGTCTTAGGTGCTAGGTGACAAGCACCCCTTGGAACTTAATTTCCCAAACCATAAAGGCCACATCGATATATCTTAAACCCATTTGTACCAGTAGAACATGGTTTTCTATCTGATTCTATTGCAGGATTTGGGTCAGCCGATCCTAGACCAGTTGATCTTAGGGACTAGGTGTCGAGCACCCCTTAGGACTTACTCTCCCAAACCAGAAAGGCCACAGGTACAAACTTTCAAACT
Organism: Saussurea involucrata; assembly: GCA_033807775.1. Lineage (NCBI taxonomy): Eukaryota > Viridiplantae > Streptophyta > Magnoliopsida > Asterales > Asteraceae > Saussurea > Saussurea involucrata. The sequence continues at coordinate 12,545,468 of CM066326.1, forward strand.
AAATGATTTTGTATATATATATTGCATCTCAATCACTTGGTTCTAAAAACGTAGTACTTCCCCCATATTTTCGTTTCCATCCAACATTCTGACAAATTATGCTTTTTGAGCATTATATTCTATATAAGTCTAAATTTCATAACATTGAGCATTCAGCATAATTTCATTCATGATTTGCTAACCTTTCGATTTAATTCAGAAGTGAAAGTTGAAACAAATATAGCTCAGATAATACAAAATACTTGTAAAATCACTCTTTGACACACATTTATTCATTGAATGAAAATTAAAAAAATTCATATCATTGAATTAAATTTGTTAAGATTCAAACATTCAAAGCAATAGAAATAAACGTAATGCAATGTTACCTTTCACCACTTGTTCCTTGAAACATAAAAATATGACAGTTAAGGATATCACCTGAGAAGTATGAGTTCTAAACTGATTTGTTTAGAAGTCTTAGTCTCTGAAGTACGGGTCCTGAACCGAATTATTCAGAAGCCATAGTCATTTAAGTACGGGTTTTGAACTGATATGTTCAAAAACCTAAAATGTTGAAGCACGGGTTTTGAACTTTATCTTGAAACAATCAGATCAAATTTTGAGTCAATACTTCCTCTGAAATCAAGATAATCCTGCAAAATCAAGAGATTTTGGTAATCATCTACGATGATTCCTCATTAGATATCAAAAATCCAAATTCTGAGTAGTAGAGTCAGAATTCTGATTATAAGAGTCAGAATTCTGAGTAACTTGCTCAAAATTCTAAGTATCAGAGTCAGAATTCTGATTAGTTGAGTCAGAATTCTGAGTAGTAGAGTCAGAAGTCTGAGTAACTTGTTCAAAATTCTAAGTATCAGAGTCAGAATTCTGAATAGTTGAGTCAGAATTCTGAGTAGTAGAGTCAGAATTCTGATAAAACTATCCAGAGAAAATTCCTTAGAAACATGTTTGGATTTTGTGATTTTTGAACATTCTGAACTTCAAATCACCATAACTTGCTCAAAAATCAGAATTTTTCAACCAAAATTTGCAGGGTTGCTCAAAATGTGATTCTGAACACATTCTCTGGAAATGTTTTCTAGCAAAAATATCCACAACTATGAGTTCGATAACCCCATAGTAAACAGAACTTTTTCGTAAAAAATATTCTTCAAAGTCAACAAATTGATCTGTATGAATCAGAAATCCATAATCACATTCAGACCGAGTTTTGGACTGAATTATCCAAAAGTCAACATTCTCAATTTAAGCACAACATCTGTTTTCAGTCATGTGTCAATATATGATCATTCAGCTTTACACATGAATAACCTGCAAAACAGATTAAGTTGACTTTGGTACCCATATGAACTTGGGTCCAGGTTTGTTAGGTGCAGTGGCATATGCAAATATTCTATAAGAACCATACCAGTGCTGAATAAAATTCTTGTTCACAAAATCATTAGTCCCACAATATGAACAACAAAGTTTCTTTTGTGCAACTCTGACTAATTGATTTACAGAATAAATCACATCAGGTTTAACAAAAGATTTTCTTTGAAATGTATTGTTCTTCTTGACATTTGAATTAGGAACTTTTGATTTTGGCACTTCTTTCTTGGAAGTTGTTCCTTTAACTCTCCATTCCATTTTTATCTTTTTAAAAGAACAATTATAAGATTTATCAATAGCAGAATCATAAAACAGATTAGAAGAACGAATCTGATCTTTTGAACTATGATTTGATTTGTCAACAACTTTCGTTTCAAATTCCCTAAACTTTTTAACATACAAATCAAACCTTGACTGCAAATCAGATTTGGACTTCCTCTCTATCATGATTTTAGTTGATAAATCAGATAATTTCTTAATAAGCCTCCTTATCTCCAAATGAAAAACTTTCTTTTCCTTCTCAAACTCATCTTTTAAGCATTTTTCTTTAAAGCCATTTACCTTCTTCTTTTCAGTCTCTTTCCTTCCATCTTCTAACTCTTTCTCCAACTCATTGATTTTTACAGAAAACTCATTTAACATTCCTGTTTTCTTTTTCTCAAAACCAATCTTTTCTTTTTGAAAAACATTTTTCTTGCATTCAAACTCTTTTCTTTCTTTTGCAAGAATTTTCTCCAAATCAGAAATTTTCAAAGATAATTCAACAGACTTTGTTTCAAAACCTTTCCTCTCAGTTTGAAAGTCTCTTCTCTCTTTCTCAAATTTCACTCTTTCAAGTATAAGAACTTGTTCAAAATCATAGATCTGTTTCAAGAGTTGACAATTTTTCATTTCACATGATTTGATTCTATTTTCAGACTCTGTCAACATCTTTCTTCTAAAATTGCCTTTCTCTTTCAAATCAACATTCTCTTTTTCTAACAACTTTATGTTTTCTTGAACCTTTTCAAAATCCTTTAGAAAATCAGATTTCTCTTTTTGCAAAATCTTTATAACTTTTGCATATTCGTCTTGTTTTGCTTGAAGATTAGCAATCTTGCTTTCAAAATGAACAATCTCAGTTTTTGGTTCAGAAATTGTTTCTTTTGCTTTTACAGGACTTAATTTTTGTAAATTGTCTGAACTGGTTATAGAAATTGCAGGTCTCACAAAAACTTCAATAATCTCAGGCATGATGAAATGACAAATTCGAATATCAACTATGAATTATGATAAAAAATGAGAATCAACACAAATCTAGAACATGCAAGAATTAATCAAATCTGTCACATGCATTTCATCAAACAGTTAGAGTACATGAATTAATGAAATCTTCTTTTCAACAAAAAATTTGAATACTAATCAACATGCAGCAGATATAATCACTTTGATCCAGAAACCAATCAAGAATTTCGAAAACATACCTGTGATCTCTGTTTAATTTCGAGAATTAATCAGCATAGAGAGAAAATCTTTGGATAACTTGATTGTAAGATATCGATTCAACAGAAAGACAAATTCAAATTTCTTGAATCAATGATAGAAACGAATTCAAGAATTGTTAGGAATTCAAGAATTGTTAGCAGCAGCGGAATCAATTGTCGAATTGATCAAGAAACTTCAAGAACGCGATCAAACACACTCTTGGTCGAATTTGTTTGTTGATTGGCTCTGATACCAATTGAAAGTCCAGGTTACACTCTTACAATCAAATATGAACAATTAAGATCGTATTAATAGCAACTGGTCATATGATCTATTAAAGATATTACAATGAATTTCTCTCTCAATAGATCTAACAATTTATGCGTAAAGAGTTATCCAAAAGGTTAGCCAAAGATTCTATCAAAGATTCTCCAAAAAAGATTCTATTAGCTACAGTTGCTAACTTCTATATATACTGTAGAGAATAGCTAAAGCTACAGTACATATAAGAAACAGACTAATAGAACAATTACACGTGTCCTAATTAGTAACTGAATATAACAGATAATATCCCAAGATATGAATTCTGAACATACTTCTGAATAAGCGCTTCAGAACATTTGTCTTCATAGTCAGAAGTTCTGAGTCTCCTACTCAGAACTCTGAACCTTCTAGTCAGAATCCAACACTTAGAATCTTTTTGAGATTTCTCACTCAGAACTTCTGAGTCTTCTACTCAGAACTTCTGAGTCTTCTGAGTCTTCTTTAGTCTTCTTACTCAGAACTCAACACTTGTGTTTTTGACAAAACTCTAGACCTAACACAGAGCATATTTCCTGCAGAAGCTCTGTTGAGCTCAGCAGAAGCTCTATGACCTTAAATTTCTACTATCTCGAATTTTGTTAAACCTTTTGAACTTTTGATTTTTGAAATGTTATTCACAGTATATTTAGGACATATTTGACAATTCTTGTCCTAGAAAACTGTTTTCTAAAAACCTTTCGTGCGAGAGACATACCTTTTGGTTCTTCTGTTCTCGGCAGTTTTGTCTTACTTCTGTCGATGGAAAATTATCGACATTCTTCTTTGGCTTTCCTTTGAAAGATTTATCTCTGTAGATCATTTGAGGGCCCCTTTTGCTCCCCCTTGATCTAATCACTTCTGTAGATCAAGAATTTTCCTTTTGCCCCCCCTTGATCTAATCACTTCTGTAGATCAAGAATTTTCCTTTTGCTCCCCCTTGATCTATGCTTGGATCAGAATATGATAAGTTTTGCATAGTACATAGGTCAAGTCTATCAGAGGTTCTGTGAAGGTTGTCAGAGGTTCTGAGCAGCCCTTACAAAAGTTCTGTAGTTTCAAGAACTATTGAAGGTTTTAAGAATTTACATATAGAAGTAGAATCTTTCAAGACAATAATTTAAGCAATGTATTTACTTATTATTTACAGAAGATAAAACTATACTTACTGAGGATTTTCACACCATGTTAATCATTCCTATCTTACCCACCAAGAAGTTGAATCTTTTCTCGTCTAGTGCTTTGGTGAATAAGTCAGCGAGTTGATATTCTGTGGGCACAAAATGCATTTCGATTGTACCGTATTCAACATGATGTTTCAAGAAGTGATACCTTATATCGATATGCTTGATTTTTGAGTGTTGCACAGGGTTGGCAGAGATAGCAATAGCACTTTTGGAATCGCAGAAGATGGGTATTTTGAACAGGATGTGGCCGTAGTCTTTTAGCTGAGTCTTCATCCATAGAACCTGAGAACAACAGCTAGCGGCAGCAACGTATTCAGCTTCTGCAGTGGATGTGGAAACACAATTCTGCTTCTTGGAGGTCCAACTGACTAGTTTACCACCTAGGAATTGACAACTCCCAGAGGTACTCTTTCTGTCGAGCATGCATCCTCCATAGTCTGAATCTGTATAAGCTTTAAGACCAAAACCAGAGTTCTGTGGATACCAGAGAAAAAGATTTTTGGTCCCTTTTAGGTATCTAAAGATTCTCTTTACGGCATCATAATGTGATTTCTTTGGATTAGCTTGATAGCGTGCACAGAGACATGTGTCATGCATAATGTCAGGTCTGCTTGCTGTTAAGTATAACAGAGATCCAATCATGCCTCTGTAGAGAGTGCATTCTACAGAGATGCCATCTGAATCTAAGAATAACTTGTTTCCAGTGGCCATTGGAGTTTTCATTGCAGAGGCATCAGAGAAGCTATACTTGGAAAGAATGTCAGAGACATATTTAGCTTGATTTATAAAAATTTCCTCTGATGATTGTTTGACTTGGAGTCCGAGGAAGAAAGTTAATTCTCCCATCATACTCATTTCAAACTCACTCTGCATGAGTTTTTCAAATCTTTTACACTCTTCTGAATTAGTAGACCCAAAAATTATGTCATCTACGTATATTTGTACAAGCATTATCTCACTACTTTTGCGTTTATAGAATAAGGTAGTATCTGTTGTACCTCTGTTGTAACCATTGACTAGAAGAAAGGTAGAAAGTCGTTCATACCATGCTCGTGGAGCCTGTTTCAGTCCATATAGAGCTTTTTCAAGGTAGTATACATGCCTTGGAAACTTTGAGCTTTCAAATCCTGGTGGCTGATTAACGTAGACCTCTTCTTGGATTTCACCGTTGAGAAAAGCTGATTTTACGTCCATCTGATAGACTTTAAAACCTCTGTGGGCTGCGAAGGCTAAGAATATTCTTATTGCTTCGAGTCGTGCGACAGGGGCAAAAGTTTCATCGTAGTCTATGCCTTCTTCTTGTCTATATCCCTTTGCTACTAATCTTGCTTTGTTTCTGATGACCACTCCATCTTCATCCTTCTTGTTTCTGTAGACCCATTTAGTCCCAATGGCCTGTTTTCCTCTTGGCAGAGGTACTAGAGTCCATACTCTGTTACGCTCAAATTGCAAAAGTTCTTCTTGCATGGCGTCTACCCAGTTTGGGTCATCTAGGGCTTCAGAAATCTTCTTTGGTTCTATCACACTAATAAAATTTGTAAAGAAACAAAAGTTAGCAGTGGCAGACCTTGTTTTTACTGCGTCAGAAGGTTCTCCGATTATTTGGCTTGGAGGATGGCTTTTTGTCCATTGAGTTGTGCGTGGAAGATGATCATCAATGTCATTCAGACTTTCTTTAGAGACTTCTTGTGTTTCTTCTTGTGTAGCCTCTGTTGTTCTTCGTGCCTTGGTAGTTGATTCTACCGTTTGTGGAATGATTGGTATGAGTGGTGGTGGAGTTTGTTCCTCTGAGGACGTATAGTCTTGGTCCTCGATTTCCTCTGTAATTGGTTCTTCTGTGGTTTGTGCAGCTTCTGTGGTCGTTTTCCTTGATGTTTCATCTTCTGCACTTTCTTCTGCTTCAGCAATTGCGTCTGTAGTATTTACAGAAGAAGATGAAGCATTGTTAGAACCAGTTAGAGACAAACCTGTAGGATTTTGTCCGACAGAGGATGGTTCTTCAGAAACCCTGATTGTTCCAACAGAAGGATCAATGTTTTCGTGGAGCATCTCTAAAAATAGAAGATCCAAGTCTTCTTTTGCTTGTGAGATGACAGAGGATTTCCCTTTAATTCCGAGTTCTGAACTGATTTGTTCAGAAGTCATTTGGAATGAATCATCAAAAGAAACATTGATGCTTTCTACAATCTTGTGAGACTTTGTAAGGAATGTTCTGTAGGCTTTGGAAGTGGCAGAGTATCCAATGAATTTGCCTTCATCTGCTTTTATATCAAACTTTCCTCTTGAATCTCTGTCGTTTAAGACGAAGCATTTGCATCCGAATACATGGAAAAATTTGATGTTTGGCCGCCGTTTGTTAAGCAATTCGTAAGGCGTCTTGAGGTGTCTTTTCACAATGGTTGATCGATTTTGAGTATAACACGCAGTAGAAATTGCTTCTGCCCAAAAGTTCATTGATAATCCGCATGCTGACATCATAGTTCTTGCGGTTTCCACAAGTGTTCGATTTTTTCTTTCGACAACACCGTTCTGTTGTGGAGTGCGAGCTGCAGAGAAGTTCTGTGATATTCCTTCTGTTGAAAGATAGGCTTCAATGACAGAGTTTTTAAATTCTGTGCCATTGTCACTTCTTAACTTCTGTATTCTGCAATTATAAAGAACTTGGATTCTTTTCATTAGATTTATCAATATATTTGGAACATCTGATTTCTTTCTAACGAATTCAACCCATGTGAAACGCGAATACTCATCAATTAGGACAAGTATGTATTTCTTGCCACCTAGGCTCTGTATGGCAATGGGACCGCAGAGGTCGACATGAAGCATGTACAGAGGTCTAGTGCAAGATACATCTGTTTTGCCTTTGTGGGAAGCTCTTTTGAGTTTTCCCATCTCACAGGCAGAACATAAATGATCCTTATTGAATTTAACATTTGGCAAACCTTTAACTAGATCAAGTTTGACCAGTTTTTCCAATGTGTGAAAATTCAAGTGACAGAACCTGTTGTGCCATAACCAGGCTTCTTCACTTTTGCAGGCAACAAGGCAAACTTTGTCTTTGTTCTTTGAGTTGAAGTTCATTAGATATAGATCACCTATTCTTTCACCTCGCAGAAGTTCCATACTTGTTTCTTCACTTTGTAGAGAGCAGAAAGTTCTTTTGAACAACACATTGAATCCTGTATCACAAAGTTGACTTACACTGAGTAGGTTGTGCTTAAGGCCATCCACATATGCAACTTTGTATACAGAAACGTCTTCTTTCCTTATGACTCCATAGCCTTTTATGTGTCCTTTCTTGTTGTCTCCAAAAGTCACAGATCCACCATCTTGTGTTTCTTTGTACGTGGATAGTGCACTTCTGTCACCAGTCATGTGCCTTGAGCATCCGGAGTCTAGATACCAGATTGGCACATACTTCTTCTGCAGGACAATCACAGAGATTTAGGTACCCATATCCATATGGGTCCAATATTGTTAGAGTTTTTTAAGTTTGCCTTGGCATTCTTGAAATACATTTTGTTCTTTGCAGAAGAGTCAGATTGTTTCTTTGTGGGATTTGACTTTTGAATTGTCGTAGAGAGTAAACAGACTTGACTTGAAAAATGATTATTAAGTTTAGACATAAGATCAAAGCAATGACAGTATTGAATATGAGATGTAATTTGCTTGAACTTTTCATTGAACTTTTTAAACTCAGCCACAGAGGCATTACATTCTTTCTTTACATTAGATTTCCTATTACTAGAAGATCTATGAATACTCGAATGTTGTTTGCAAAAGCTCTGTTTAGGACCTGCCTTCTATGGGTTGCTTCTGTGGTGAACTTCTTTCATCACTGTCACAGAAGAAAAAGATTTATTAACCTTGGGTTTTGAAAATCTAGAACTTATAGGATCAATAGAGGTCTTCTGTAACATTTTAAGCTCAGCAGAGGTTTTGATATGCAGATTCAATTTTAGAAAATCTTGGCAGATTGGAATCTCTGTGAGTTTCTCTTTTGGAGAAATAGTTCTGTGAGGAACTTCAGAGGAGAATTTGACATCCTCTGTGTCACAGTGAATTATCCCTGATTTGAAATCAGTCTCTGAGTTGTCAGAGGATGAATCGTCCTCGTATACAGAGGTTGAGTCAATTCTTTCAATAGAGGCTGGATTTTCTGAGCATGTATCGTACGAGCTTTCTTCCTCTGTAGAATAGTTTTCATAGATTGCAGAGGTTTCTAATAAGATTTCTTCAGTGAGAGTTTTATCTATAGAAGATGTACAGAAATTTTCTAAAACGCTTGATTTCCATATTTCCAAAATTTCTTTTTCAATTAAATTTTTAAAGTTTTCTTCTGAAAAAATGGGTTTAAACTCAGGAGCTTCTGCTGATAATTTCTTTTCAACGTTTATCAAACAGACAAAAGCAACCTGTGTTTGGGTCTCTGGTTTACCAAACTTGAAGATACCAATCTGATCTTGTGTTTTCAGATATTTCTTTGGTTTGATACCTCTATTGACAGAGGTTGAAGATGATGAGTCTGTGTTTTCAAACCACACGTTAATCATCTTCTTATGTTTCTTCAAGTAAGGATCCACAGAGATTTTCGCCCTTTTGCTTACAGAGATTAGATTTGGAAAATCTGGTTTGTTCGTTTTTCCAATCACAAATAAGGAGGACAGAGGGTTGTTTCTTTTGCCTTCAACACCTAGGGTGATATCATCATACCCTATACCTCGTCTTCCTATTTGTGAGTTTACTTTTTCATAAACTTTCTGTGCATCTTTATAGTTTTTAATCAAAACTTCTCTTCTGAGTAAATCTTACCATAATACCTCTCTTTCTCTTTGAAAGTATTCTTTAAGAGCTCTTATGTCAGTAGTTTCGCTCCTTGAAACTGAAAGTTCTTTTGTTTTATCTTTTAAAGTATTGGTTAATTCATAAATTTGTTTTTTTAAAGGATCTAGAGTTTTGTTCCAATTCTTTTCTATTCTCTCTTTTTCCTCAAAAATCTTTGCTTTTTCTTGAGTGAGAAGCCGTACTTCTCTCTCATTGAAGGTGAGTCTTTTCTGAATAATTTGATTTATCTCTTTCAGTTCAATTAATTCAATGTTAATTCTAAGTGTATTATCATCTACAGAGGTAATACAAGAGTTGGAATTTGAAGTAGATACCTCAGAGTCAGTGCAGGAGTCGACTTCTGCCATGCCACAGAAGAGGGCATTGGCGGTATGTTCATCGTCAGAAGTAGAGTCTGACTGGAAGTCTTCTGTGTTCTCCTCAGAATGTCCTTTTGCCATTAAGGATTTTTGAGCATAAAACTCGGCTTTCTTTTTGTAGAAAGCAGAGTCCCTCTGTGGGCGATTTGATCTGCTTCTGCATTCATTCGCAAAATGGCCTGGTTTGCCGCAGTTAAAACATCCTTGAGGAGTGTTTCCTGTTCGATCATTGGACTTCTGTAGGTCTCCGCCATTCTCTGATCTACATTTATTTGCGTAGTGACCAGGTTTGCCGCATTTGTAGCATTCTTGCTGCGTGTGGCTTACCGAGTCATCTGACCTCTGTCGGTCATTTCCTCTGTAATGTCTTTCGCTTGACCTCTGTCGGCCACTCGATTCTTCTTCTCTTCTGTCATCTCTTCTGTTTTCTCTATCATATCTTTCATTTCCGGAACCTCTTCTGTTTCCTCTGAACTCTTTTGTCAATAGAGCTAAAGATTTAGCTAGTGACGCAAGAGTTATTTCTTTTTCTGCTTGCTCTTCTTCTTCACTGTCTATTATCACCATCTTCTTCTTCTCCTTCTTCTTCTCCTCTGTGGCTTTTTCATTTCTTGGTCTCTGTGCATCTTCTTTAGTTTTACTAACCAATGCATATGGTACAATGGTTAGTGTTTTAGCCTGTGCTATCTGAGGTTCTTGTGCGGCTAATGTTCCGTAAAGATCAGAGAGAGTCCAGGTGTCTAGATCCTGATTTGTCTGTAGGGACATAGACAGCTGGAGCCATTCTTCATTTAGACTTTTTAAAAACATGACATTGTTTTCTTCAGAAGTTCTGTCAATGCCTGATTTTCTGCACTTGTTGATTAGAGAGTTGAATTTGTCGTATGTTGTTTGCAGAGATTCTGTTGAAGAGGCTCTGAATGCATGATATTCATTGATGTACTGTGCTCTTCGGTTTTTTTGTGTTTTAGCACCTCCTTCCAACTGTCTTTCCAGTTCTTTCCACAGATCATGCGCTGTTTCACATGAATCCAAGGATTGAAAGAGTTCGTTGGGTATTGCCATAATCAATGTCCTCTTGGTTTTCTGAGCAACTTCATCTTCTGCTTTATCTTCGGTTGACCACTCCCCTTTTGGCTTTGGTTTTTGATGTTCGGGGATTTCGGCAGATTCAGCAGTAGCAGGTATACGAGGTACTACTGTCATGGGAATAGGAGGAGGATTGTACATATATTGTACTAGATTTTTTTAGTGCCCTCGAAAAAATGGACCATTCTTATTTTCCACTGAGGATACTCATCTCGAAGGAGACTAGGAGGTTTAGTGAGAGAACCAGTAGTAAAGAAATTATTTGTATTTGTCATTTTTGAAGATTTTAGAAAGAAGGTATGACTAAAGAGTTACTTCGATGAACTTGAAGATTTTCTGAGTTTAAGCAGTTTCCAGACACAATAATATCTATCACGAATCTTGATAAGTGGATCACTTGATATTGAAAATCAAGAGAGGCTCTGATACCAATTGTTGGAACCCAGATACACTTAATCAAGATTAACAGTCTATTAGTTGAATTTAGAGTTTAATGCGGAAGCGTATTTAAACTAACATATATGTTTGATAGATGTTAGAACGCACATATATAAAGAAAACAGTAAGGAATAAAAAGGATTTCTTGAACAGTTACTGTTATTCGATATATAATAAGAACACGAAGAACAGATTAAGAACTGTTGGTGTGTGTGAGAATATAACACTCAGATATTTGACAATAACGTTTGAGAGTATTAGTGATTCCTTGTGTATTCGTTCTTCGGAAGATCTCAACATGAGACTTCCTTTTATACTACTCTTAGAAGACTATGAAGTAGGTCACTATTCCTTTTACGGCATGAATAGTGAACTGGATGGTGTGAACAGTTGTTTGAGCCATGCGCATTTAATGGAGCAGATGTACTATTGGTAAATGCATTAAATGGCGCAGACGTCTATTTTGTACCATGCCCTATTGAGTCCACTCAGAGCTTGACACGTGTTTTGACAGTACTTTTTCATGCAAGTTGATGAACGTATCCAGCAATATCTTCCAAGTCTTCATAGCAGACCACAGAGGCTCTGTAAGGCATTACAGAGGTTCTATGGTCTGACCTTCTGTGGAGCAGTCCACTTGTTTCCGAGTTGATCTTCTTCTTGCGCACTACAGAGGTTCTGTGATTACCTCTGTAGCTTCTGTGGCTTTCTGGACTTGATCTTCTGGAAGAAGTGGCAGAGCCTCTGTGAGAGGCTTTTCTATACTTAGCCTATTTTTCACTACTTCTAAGTATTTCTATGATTAGGAAGATTGAAGCTAACAGGAACAATATCAAACTTTGAATTTTGAACTTTCTTGAATCATCTAGAAACATGTTCACTTGTTATCTCGGGCTTCTTAACTTTAACAAAAACTTCCCTTTATCTTGAAATTGAAACTTTCATATGTTTCCCCCTTTTTGATGATTGTGAGCATCATGATCATCAAAACTCTTCTCAATTTCAGCATTCTCTTTGAGTACCAAAAACAATCTCCTCCTTATCATCTGATTAACCGTCAATTCCAAAAAATATTTGTATCCGAATCTTTTCAAATTCAGATAACAGTAACGTGGTAACCATGAAACAACTAATGAATCAGTTAAAATGCCTGTAAGTTGCACAAAGTCACTTAGTACAACGAATGCACTTTGGAAATGAGCTTTTTGATGTTCACTCCTCCAGGACTTCCATTCAATTATCGAAAAACACGAAGGAATTCTAATGAACGTTATGACAAGAAAACATATTTCTTGTGTGTACGTGCAAGTGTAGAAATGATTGAAGCAACTTATGCTTGAATATTATAGGCTCAAATTGTGTAAACTGTTGAGACAACAACAAGTTTTCCACGGACTCAATGTGCATGATCGAAGTGCGAAGGTGGGGCAAACTTCTTTCTTTTTTAATATCCAAACCTTCTGAATGAAGATTAGATAGATAATATGTTGTGTCCCCAAGAAAATTGAAACATTTCTTTGTTGAGAAAGAAATGAGTGCTGGTGGGGTTAAAACAAGAGTTGGCATGGGCTAACTACATGTTTCAATGATGGTCACCAAAGAATGTGAACCAATCAGTAATGTGGCTTCCCGGCTTAGAAAATGGATGGTGCAGAGTTCTCTTATTCTTTTAAGTCTGTTCTCACACCCTCTTTCTATTTTTAATCTGCTCACTTCTAACCAAACTCTTATTTAAATTTTACCTCGGCGCAATGAGATTACTCAACCGTATGAGTTATCTCCCTGTTGATCCCACATTAAGACTCAACAATGATATATCAACAACAAACACTTAAAACAGTGTATAATAGTGTAGATGCGAAAGCATTTTATAAGCAGTTTATGTTGATGTAAATGGTAGATTACACATAGAAATATAGAAATGAAGCTGTAAATAACAAGAATGTAGCTCAACAATTCATCTTTATTTGATTCTTCAAGAACACCAAGAACACCGTAAGATATGTGTTTTACAGACAATAAGCTCTAAACTGGTGTGTGTGTGTGTGTGTATGTAATGTGCAATTGTTACCAGAAACGGTCTGGTAGAGGCCTTCTATTTATACTAGATTACAGGGGACAAATAGTAGACAAGAAGTACAAAGGTACAAGCGACAACGTCATGTAACAGATACTGGTACACGACGATGTAGTGCGCCGCCATCTGTATAAGTTGTGACCCTTCAGAGGATGACATGTGGAAAGTATAAGGGCACGCCTTGTACTATTGATCTTTAGAATCTTCGTACAGCAGAGGAACGTGAGTGGAACGCTTGTCTTTGTCTTGGTCTTCAAGTATCTTTTATCTTCCGAGTCTCCATACCACAGAGGCTCTGTCAAGGGTGACAGAGCCTCTGTGGCCTTCTCCTCTGATGGTCTTCTAGTTGATGACTAGTGAAGGTTACTCGAAGCTTTGCGCTCTTGGTGTCTGGCAGAGTCTCTGTCAGTGATCTTCCTTAGTCTATTTTTCAATACTTTTCTATACACAGAAGTTGGAGCTAACAATCTCCCCCTACGTATTGAAAAATAAAGAATTGAAAGTTGCATGATTTCTTAATCTAAGAAGAACCACAAGTGAAACATTTGACCTCTATAAGAAATTAACTTTTCATTGAGTTAATGCCAGAAGCATTTACATTGGTTTAAGTTAAAGTGCAGAACATGAAAAGTAAACAAAACTAAGGTAGTTACAGAGGTCAAATTCTTGCGTTTAGGAAATCATTGATCGGCTTGGTGAGTCCTCCATCCTTAAGTTCTCGGTACATGGAGGCATAGAGGTCTCTGAAGCTAATGACTGAGTCAATAACCTGAATCAGCCTGTTTGCGAAGTTTAGGTTCATGAATTCCGATCCTTTGTGGTTCAAAAGATTGGACCTGAACTCGAGAAGCGTCTTTGTAGCATACTTCTGGCAATCAACCTCTAAGAATAGCTTCATTTTTCCTTGAAGATCAAGGAAGACATACCCAACCTTTGGGTTACTGATGATGGTATTCGGTTTAATGTCAGCAGAGGAGGGGCAGTGGTCATCTGGAGGCAGGAGACTGATTTTTCCTTACTCCAAGGTCAAGTGCCACTTGGAATCTGTCATGCTATAGAGTAGGAGATTTTCCCTCATTGCCTTTTTGATCTCTTCGTAGGCACTTCTGCTATCAAGTCTCTCATTGTAGGTCTTTCTGGTCCAGCTGAGTAGATCAGGTAGATCATATGGGCTAAGGTTTCTCAAATCTGCATATGAAAATTTTGTCTCTGATCTATCTGCCCTCTTGGCATGATAGAGGTGGTACCAGAAGTTTCGGTATTGGGTGTACGAGAGCTTGAGGCTTAAGACTTGAGTGATTTTGGAGTCAGAGAAGACATCTTTGACAGGTTTGGCTTTATCTTTGAAGAAGTCTTCCCTTAATTGATCAATGAAGTTGCGTTTTAGAGTGGGAGGTGGCAGAGGGTCATTTATGGCTATGTTGTAGAGGTACTTGTATACCACCTCTTCCATTTGGCGTTGAGGCACATAGGGTGGAGGCGTGGTTTTGCGCAGAGCCTCCATATCTCTAATCACTTTAGCCACTCTGTCATCCGTTGGCTTTGCTTTGGGATCCAGGACAAGTTTTGTTGACAGAGGAATCCCATAAGCCCAGTCTTCCTCTTCTGGTTTAAGAGTTACGAAAGCATCGAAAGAGCTTTTTAGAAGCTTTTCTGCGACTTGAGGTTTTGGTTTCTTGGGCTTCGGTTCCTCTGTAAGTATGGACTTTCCCTTGTCCATCGCCTTAGGATGATTTTCTTCTGTTGGTTTGGGTTGGGTTGCCTCTGTTAGTTTTGGTAGAGTTGATTCTGTTGGTTTGGATGGTGGTTGTGTTAAAGAATCTTCTGTTGTTTTGGTTGGGGTTTGGTTGGGGTTCTTCTGTGGGTGTGATTGGTGTAGGCTCTTCTGCTGTTGTTCCCTCTGGATACTGTTTCCGCATTTTTTGAACAACAGTGAAGTGTTGTTTGTATGCTGCTCTGGCCTGTTCCCTTAGCAGAGGTCTTTGTTGAAGTTGGTTTAAGATTTCTTCTGTGGTTGGTTTGTGTTTGCTCAGATATTTTCTTTGTTTAGGAGCTATGGTTTTTGTTCTGGGTTTAGGTTTTGGTTGATCTTCTGCAGGTGTGGGGGATGGTAGTTTGGTTTCCTCTGCTCTTGGTTTTGGTGTTGGGGAGGGTAGGTTTTCTTCAGAAGTTGAAGAGGAGAGTATCTGGATTTGTTCAACTGTACTCTTGGGTTTGGGTAAGGGCAAGTCTTCAGCTGGTTAATTTGTTTCCACAGAGATGGGTATTGCCTCCGTGGTCTTCTGCTGTTGTGAATGGGATGAGTTTGATGGGTTTCTTCTTGTTGTGGTACTTGTGATATAGGTTTGATGGATAGGGGTGGTTGTGGTAAGCCTTTGTTGTTCTTCTCACCCTCAAGATGACCTGATGGCCCATCTGAATCACTATCAGAGTCATCCTGCTTTCCCTTGTCTGATTTACCCTCTGCTTGGCATGACGAGGTTGTTTCTTCGGTTGGCTTGCCCCTTGCAGCGATCATTTTCGCGCAGAGGTCATCAAAAATACCAAGCAGATAGGCGACCAATGCCTCTGACTTGAATCTCAGCTTGCCCACGCTATTCTGGAAATCCTTCACGTAATTGGCGTTTGCAGTGGTGAAGGCCTTGATGAATTCTGTCATCTCGTTCAGGACACCCTGACCCAATTCTGTCAGTTGAGCTCTAGTAACGTAGTCAGTGGGCTTCGAGGCTTTGTTCTACTCAATTGTATGGTCTTGGACTTGGTCGAGAGCCTTCTTCAGATCTTCTGCGGTGATGCCCGTAGATGCAGGGGTCTGAGTATATAGATTATTGGCCACTTTGCGTGCCTTCTTGATCTGCTTTGTGAGGTGAGTGACATAGGTTTCCAATGCACAGGTCGTGGTTGTTTCTGGTGCAGAGGTCTCTAGAGCTTTCTTGAGTTGGGCGTTTGTATTCCTCACCTCTGTTGAAAGGGTTTCAACTTTGGTGGACAAGTCATTTAGAGCCTTTTTGGTGGATTCCTCGCGAGATTTGACAGAGCTTTGCAACTCTGTCAAGGTGTTGGTCACAGCGGTGACAAAGGTTTGGAACTCACTCTTTGCGACATGTGTACCAGTTGTAATCTCTGGGGGAACACATTCTTCTCCAGAGTTTGTCCTTATTCCTTGGACGCCTACGTTCATCCCTGTTTTTGTGCTGAGGATGGTAGGACTTCCCTTCGATCCTTGAGCAGAGGCTTTTAGGGCCTCAGACTCTTCAAAGGTTCTATCGAAGACCCGATTCTGATCCACTCCTGAGGTGGGGACAGAGGTATCTCCGAGTTTTCTCAGGGACTTGTCTAGAGTCCCTTCGCCATTGTGCGCTCTAAGCTCCTCTGAAGAGCTTTTGGGTCCTATAAGTGTATGTGTGTCAGCGGAAACGAATTCCTCTGTAGGGATTTCTGGTGTGATCTGAGGCGATGGATCACGAATAAGAGGATAGTCCTTTTGAGAGGACTCCCTCTGTGTGGATTCCTCGGTTGTAAGTGGCACAGAGAAGGAAAAAGGTTCCTTTGTCCGGCTAGATGGGGTAGGGTTCGAGCTGTGCGGCTCTTTTTCAATAACTCTTTGTGCCACTAGACTGGCAGAGTTAGCATTGTGGGTTGCACTGGGAGGGGGTGATGGATGTGTGCCTCTTCTTTCTTCGGCATCATTTCTATATTCCTCTTCTATAAGACAACCTAACACTAGAGTTTCTATCTTAGATTCTATCTCTACCCAGGTGTCTTCAGCTTCCATCATTTCCTCTGTGCTTTCGAGCACTGGGTCGTAACTTGGTGGAGAGGCAAAGAGATATGAGTTCATTGGACCCTATGGGGTTTCAACTTGATTTCCCTTAGGGGTTCTGTCATTTGCCTCTAGGTCAGAGTCAACGTCGGCTACCGTAAAATTTGGGGTAGTGGTGGTGTTGAACTCTGGGGATTCTGGTATCCAACCAGAAGTATCCAAAGTGTTGCCTATATCGGTACGCTCAAGGAAGGCACCGAAGTCGTTTGGCTCTGCATATTGGATGGGAGTGGGGGATTTCAGAGGTTGTTCTATGATGGGTTCTGCTGCTTCTGCTTCCTCTGCGATGCTCTGCAGAGGAGATCTGGGTTTCGTAGTTTTCTTTTTGTTAGGCTTGGGGGCTTCCTCCTCAGAAGTTTTGGATTTTATTTTCTTTTTCTTTTCTTTTGGAGGAGGGGGTGCAGAGGATTCAACCACAGTTGCTTCTTTAGGTGGTTGTTGGGGGTGGTTCAACACTTGCAAAGGCCACTTATTTGGCTTTCTTGGCTTTGGAAGGCTCCTTTGGTTTAGAGGGTGGTTCTGAGGTTTCACGTAGAGGTGCAGAGGTTCCAGCCGTGTTTCTCTGTAGCCTGATTCTTTCATGTTTCTGCCTATGCTTCTCTAATGCTGCTTCCCATTCTTCTGCACTCATCCTCACTACCACCTCTGATCCTATGGGGTCTGCTAGATGCGGGGGGGGGGGGGGGGGGGGGGGTCACAAGACTCAGTTCTGGAGTCCGATGTTCGCGTATGTACGGTGTCTTAAGATCTAGATCTATGGCATAGGTTAGCATTTTTGCTGGCAGAGGTCTGCAGCAATTGTAGCCATTGGCGTGTTTTGTAGGAGCCATTTTTGTCATAGGGTAGGTTTTCACAATCGGCCCTTCCATATGCCATTCTTCTAGGATAAGCAGAGGTTCCAGCATCACTCCTAGGATTCTTTGGAATTGCAGAGCTGGCAGTTCTTTGCTTTTCTTACCCTTTGCCTTCTGTGTTGAAATTATGTGGTCAATTGTGGCAAGAAGTTCTTGCATCATGAGGGAGGCATAATCCAGAGGTAGCTCATAGTATATCCCGTACATGATCGCCAAGATTTGGTGAGACCTCTGGTCTGGACTACCCACCTTTCTAGTCAAGCAGCGGTTGAGGATTGAGAACAGAGTGTTCCACATAGGAGGAAATCGATTCCTCCTGAAGTCATTTCTCTTGGTGAGTTGGGTGTTGTAGCCCAACATTTCTACAAAGGCGCAGAGCTCGGTGTCAGAGGGACTTGCTGCGTAATCTTTGATGCCCAATAGTCCTCTGGTATGTAGGTCGAATTCCACAGAGAGCCTTGTTCTGTTGAATCTTAGTTCCAGGCTTTGGGATTTGTCAGGTTTGGACACATACCCATTTATTTGTCTGCTCTCAGTGTCATAATTGCAGCTCTGCCATAACTGGTTCAGGTATCTGGCAGGGATTTTGGTTACGTTCTTGGTTAACAGGGTTTTTAAAGGGTGATTCTCCAGGATGTTCATTAGGATTGCATTTTCTTCCCCAAATGCGATTTTAGAGCTTTCCAAGTAATGGTTGTTGGGTTTCAAGGGAAGGATGTGTTGGTCCCGAAGGGCTATACAAGTTTGTAGAACGGGGGGGGGGGGGGGGGTTGAATACAAACACACGTTTTTACTTTTCTAAATTGTTTATTGATAAATCAAGACAATTTATAACTTGTTGCGGAACAAGATTAAGGATAAACCTAATCTTAACATGTTAAGAACACTAAGTTTCTTGCACTAGAAAGAGTTAAAGAAATTACGAATAATAACTTAACAATAAGAAATAAGAAGGTGGTCCGAGCACACTTCAAAACTGAAGTAAGGATCTTCTTATATACTCCATGCATTTAACGCATGGCAGTATGGCTTTACACGTGGCAGCAGCTGAGTGGTTGCATGTCATTGACCTTTGTAGACAACCTTAGTAGCCGCATAGTGCACAATGTAGAATCAGAGTTGTTGTACGATTATGGACAAAAGGGATGTCCGTTCTGACAGTTCGTACGGAGACGTGCAAGGGAGGTAAGACAATAGTAACATGCAGGGAGACTTTATGATCAGCTTTCGTTGAGTCAGATCTTTATCAGCGAATGATAAAGTTCAACGATTGCTGAAGTCTTCTACTTGATACTTCACGTTGAATGGACAGGTCTTGCTTCGCTGATATCCACATCAGTTCAAGAGTAGACTTGTCGCTGGTTCTTGAGCTTGATCTTCGACTTCAACGTAGAACTTTGAGTGACGTGAAACTTGTCTTCAGAGATCATAAGTAAACAACTAACTTATCAGTGATCATCTCATAGACTGAACAGTCTCAGAGCTATATGATGATGAACAGTGTTCGCTGAATATCTAATCTAAAGAGTGAGAGTTCCTATCAGCGGTACTGTAAAGTCTTAGTACTTATCAGCGATAGTGAAACTCTGATACATATTGTTTACATACAATTTTCACTAAGTGTTTAAGAGAGGGTCATTATCAAATCACTGAGGTTTTGGATCAACAATCTCCCACTATTTGATTATGACATAGCAACAGAGAAAATTGCTATTTAATGAAAACATACGGATAAAAAGAACTCATAAAATATTTGTCCCTTTTACTATTTTCTGGGATCTTTTCAGTACCTATGGAGTAAAGTACATTCGCTGAAATTTTTCTTTAAACTTCGTAAAGATTACAGAGGGAAGTAGAAAAATTACAAGTACAACAAATAAAATTACAAGTACAAAAGATGTAGACAGATAAGGATAGAAAGAATTACTAGGCGATCCTATCCGTCAAAAGGTTCTTCCTTGATGAGAATTTCACCGAGGGTCTTTGATGTGGGAATCATCCAGTCAGGGACATCTACTCCTTGATTCTTTTTGTTCAGAGATTCTTCAAAAATCAAGGGCTTCAGGTGTCTAGCTTTAATGTCGCGTCTGACTTCACACCAGTATATGAGATCACTGAGTTGTTCGATGGGAGTGATTGGAAGGTGTCAAGCACTGAGAGATCAGCATCAGGTCCAAGAACTTCAGCACGAGAGAAACCAATACCTGTTTCATTACGTATAGGAGGACCTGAGTCTGAGACTTTCTTTTCCTTTGCAGAGACTCTTCTTTGTTGAGTAGGAAGAAGAGTGGAATGAGGAATATCCACAGCAAAAGAAACCAAGTTGATCTGAGTATTTAAAATTTTCTCGACAAGGCTCTTGAACTTTGAGCGCGATCCCTGAATGGCTAATTTCACTTCCAACAATTCAGAGAAACCAAACTTCTCTAAAGTAGTAGCATAAAAGGTTTGCTTGGATTTGTCTTCTCTGAATACATCAATTTCAACAATCGGAACGTCAACGAACAGTCTTCCTCTGATGTTTACTTTGATGATTTTGGATGGTCGAGATCGATAATTCAGCATTTCTTTACACCATTTCAAAGTCGTATCAGATACTTTCATCTTTTCTTCAACGATCCTTTGGGCATCATCCCATAGCTGACGTCGGACATCAATCGGAGTTCTTTTCAGTGCGGGGTCTTTCACCGATTGTTGGACAAGCTGGATGGCGAGTTCTCTGTCTTTTTCTTCAGCTTCCCTTCTTTCAGCAATTAACCTTTCAGCTCTGAAGTGATCCTGGTATTCACTTCTGAACTTTGGAGGAATAGAAGGAAGTTGATCACGCTTCGGGATGATTCATTGATCTTCGAATCTCTTGATTACTTCCTCTCTCTTTTTCTGATCCTCTTCACTTAGCTTTTGAGGATCCAAGGAAGGTCTGTTTTTGTGAGAGAGCTGTTGTTCTTCAGGTTCATCGGTCTCAGTGATTAAATCCAAGACCAGGATTATTTCTTCAGCGTTGGGAGCTGGGATTATTGTTGGTGTAGTCGAAGCTGTAGGAACTTCAGCGATATCCTCAAACAGGGGAGAGGACTAGCTGAAACACATCGATCGTTTAAGTAAGCAGAGTTGGGGAAGAAAGAGATAGAGAAAAGAATGTGGTTAAGTGTATAGAGGTTTTATGGATTGAAGGATTGAGATTGAGAAGGGATAGAGGAGGGATGCAGTGTAAGGGAATAGAAGGTAGGGTACCTGACCAACTGGCTTTGGAAGCAAGATCGTCAGATTGTCTTCTTCAGCGAGGCCTTTGTTTTTGCCTTTGTCAGCTTCAGACGCTGCAGGCTTTGTATTGGTCCGCTCCCCTGAAGGTTCATTTATCGAAATCCCTTCGAGAGCTGTAGTCTTCTGAACAGGCTTGACGATAAAGGAGTCATCATCATCATCATCATTCTTTGGTGAAGAAGATGGTTAATCATCAGAGATGTCGACAGCTTCATCGTCTTTAGCTTCGTCTTCATCAGATTCAACCTCGTCAGCGTAGGGTGAGGTTACATCAGCAGCAGCTTCAATGTTCTGCTCTTCGAGTTGCTCCCCCTCGGATACAGAGGAAGGTTTCTCGGTTCCCTCAGGGTTTTCAACTCCCTGAGGTTTTGAAGAAGTAGCATCTGCTTCAGTCTCAATACCCTCCCCTTCAGCATGGGGAAGGTCTTCTTTATTTTTCTTCTCCCCTCATCATTATGGGGAAGGTCTTCTTTAGGCTTCTCCCCCTCTTCCACATCATGGTTGGGGGAGGTAACGGACTTTTCAGCAGCAGCAGCAGCAATAGGATTACTGTCTTCTTGGCCAGTAATTCTTATGCAGCTTTCAATCGCTGTTACTCTGTCTTCTAGGCCAGTAATAGCGGGACTGATCTTTTTGAGATCATCTCGATCGGCCTGAGTGAAATGAGAAGTTGGGGTGTTTAGGCGATCGAGCACTTTTTGAACAATCTCTTTGACCGCAGAGACTTCAGTCTTGATCGTGGAAACTTCACTCTTAAGAGAACCAACCTCTGTCTTCAATGATGTGACTTCATTGGACAGAGAGGTGAAGTTTGTTGAGAGAGTGGTTGTGGCGGTTGAGTTTTCAGCGAGGGTGGTAGCAAATTTAGCAATGCTACCATCCACCTTCTCCAGATCAGCTTTGGAGGCTTTCTTTTCGACCTCAGTGGACAAAGTCTTCAAGTTCTCTCCAACGTTTGTAACCGCTGAAGAGTTGGCAGTTAGAGTTTTGTTGAAAGACTCCATCTTTGTTTCCAGGGCCGTCAGGGAGGTGTTGATATCCCCCCAAATTAGGACTCGAAAAAGTTATAAACTTATGAACAGAGGAAAACTCGGAAGTTTGGGGTTGAGAGAGAGAAGTGTGTGGGATTTTGTGTATACCTGCAGGCGGGTTGGCGAAGTTGTCGAAACCTCGATGTCCTGAAAACGTTTCGTAGTCGTCTTCAATATTTCCTAGACGACTGGAAGTACCTGCAGGTCCTGTGGTGTGTCCTATCATCCTCTGAAAATGTTCAGCAGTAGTGTCGCTAAGGATGACGGTTGTTGAGGAGAATAGGGGAATAGATTGAGTGACCAAAGAAGAGGTGAGAGGAATGGAGGATGAGAATGATGGTTGGGTGCGGGGTTCAGCGTTGGATCAACTGAGAATCACTTCAGTCTATAGAGAGGCTGAAGGAGGTGGGTTCATTTCCATGTTTATAACTTCAGCGTTTAGAGACGCTGAAGCTGGGATGGAAGGGGTGGCTTGTTCAGCTGTGGCAGAGTGTACCACTGAACTTTCCATCAACTCTTCAAGATGAGTTGAGGAGTCTTCAACATGTAAATGCTGGGGGGTTGCTCCTTGGTTTTCTTGATTCTTTTGGAACCAAGTTGGTTAGTAGATTGTTTCCTTTTTCTAGAAGGAGTGGAGGTTGCACCTGGGGTATCAGTGGTGGGGATTTCCACTGAATGAGCCACAGAAGTAGAAGAATGGGTATTGAGAATAGATAAGAGAGTAGAGAGACGTACCTCGTTTGGCAAGAGCTTGAAGTCGAGCACCTTAGGGCCAACCTGAGAGAGTTTCAGGTCTCCTACTTTTGGGTAGTTATCCTTCAGGCCGGTTTGGAAGATGGCGCTGAGGAATCTTGGGTATGGAACCCATGATGGTCGATCAGCAAAATCTACTCTGAGCGCAAGATCGTCGTAGATTATCGAGGCCCAGTCAACATGGAGACCCTTCAGCAATGCATAGCCCATGGCTTGCTGAGGTTGAGCAGCTTGATCAGAGGAGCCACTCTTCGCTGTCATGCAGCTTATTAGGTGTGCGAAGATGAAGTTCATCTCGCTGGGAATTTTTGACTTCTTGATTGCAGTCAGTTTCTTCTCGTCTTTTTCATCTCTCCCATGATCCCATACGTACTTCATTGCATCAAAGAATGCAATGAGTGTTTCTCTATCAGCATGTCTCTTGGGGTCAGGGAAAGGAACAAATGATTTGTCTTTGGTGGCAACAGGGAGATTCAGTACTTTCTGAATGATAGCAGGGTTGATTTTGATGGTGCCAAAATCAGGGTCACAGAGGATGACATCAAGTAGTTTGGTAGGGTATTTGGATGATGGTAGCTGAGTGTGTCTTGCGGTATACCAAAACTGAGATAATAGTAACTGATTAGCAGGGGTGTTATGGTCAAGGCTGTAGAGAGGCAACATGTTTTCAGAAAATTCACAGCGTCGTCTAGATGCTTGACTTGTTTCTTCGGAGGAAAATCGAACAATGCATGGAGGTTGTTTGATTTTGTAAAAGAGATATCCTCAAGTTTGAACTTGACCTGAGGAGCCTTGTTGATTTCAAGTTCCTCAACAGCAGGAGTGTTCTTAGCAGTAGAAGGAGCAGCCATTTCTGTAATCAGCTCAACCAAAGATCAACAAAACAAATAGTCTTAATGTGGAAAGATTTTCCAATAAGATGTTTTTGAATTTTGTCCATTTCATTCAGCCAAAAATCCCTTTGAGAAGGATTAGGGTTTTTCTTGTTTTGAGAAAGAGTTACAAAACGTAGAGATTATGTGTTTTCCAGTTTTCATTTGAAGAAGGAATTCTGGAAAAACATATGAAGAACAAGTTTACGAGTTTTGATATAAACTTGAAGAACAACCATGAAGATTGTATTCATAAAATCATGAACAGAAAATGATTTCATTTTGTAAAAGTTCTTTTGTTTGATCTGTTAAAAGCAAAGAATAAGATCATAAACAAGTAATGTAGGTAAATACTAAGAGTATTAACCTGGTTCGTCAAGGAAGAAGATGAACAGTTTCTGGATTTTTTTAGAGCTCAAAATGCAACAGTAAATCTTTTTCTTGCTTGGAGGAGAAGTTTTTCGCGTAAAGAGAAAAATATAAACCCAAAATTGTTTATATAGAGAGAGTAGAGAGAGAGAAAAACTCGAGCGGGAAAGTTTTTCATCATGACACGGACACGTGTTTGCATTTGATTGGAAGGTAAACGAAACGTGCAATCGTGTGTCCGAAAAAGAACGTGCCAGGGCTTATCCGTTGCGATGACGTCACAACTGTCCTTTCATATTTTAGGATGTCTCTGAGGTTTTGAAAGCTCAGGGACACTTTTGAAAATATGAAGCACTGAATAGAAATATCAGTGTTGGTTTAAGAAATTTCAAAGTATCGCTGTTAAGGAAGAGATATTCATCGATGCAATTAGTTTTGAAATCTTTGAGTTCTAGGCGAACGTCAGCGAGTAAGAGAGAAAACATACCTTGATATCAGCGAATCAATTATGTTCAGAGAGAGAATGATAGAATGGGTTATACAAGTTGATTTTATCTTATCGCTGATCAAATGTGAACCGCTGAAGATTTTACTCTTCAAAGTTCAACATTCCAAGCTCGCTGATAGAAAGTTGAATCTTGTCTCATCAAGAGGTTTGGTGAACTGATCAGCTAACTGATAGTCAGTTAGGATAAAATGAAATTCTATATCACCTATCATCACATGATCTCTGATAAAATGATACGTGATTTCGATGTGTTTTGTCTTTGAGTGTAGCACTGGATTGTTGGCTATAGCGATGGCACTTGTGCTGTCGCAATAGATTGGAATTTTCGAGAACTGAAGGTCATAGTCTAGTAGTTGATTTCTCATCCACAAGACCTGAGAACAACAGCTTCCAACGGCTACATATTCAGCTTCAGCAGTTGACGTGGACACTGAATTTTGCTTTTTACTTGTCCAACTCACCAGCTTTCCACCCAGGAGCTGACAGCCTCCTGTGGTGCTTTTCCTGTCCAATTTGCAACCTGCAAAATCACTATCTGAATAGGCGATTAGATCAAACCTTGATTCTTTGGGATACCAAAGACCTAGGTTCATAGTACCCTTGAGGTAACGAAAGATTCGCTTTACAGCGATCATATGAGATTCCTTAGGTTCAGCTTGATATCGTGCACACAGACAGGTTGCGTACATAATATCGGGTCGGCTAGCTGTAAGATACAAGAGCTAGCCGATCATCCCACGGTACAGCGTGACATTAACAGGTATTCCATTTGAATCCTTGTCTAGTGTCAGTGGTGGTGCCATAGGGGTTTTCATAGCTGAACTCTGAGTTAAATCGAATTTCTTCGGCATATCTTTAACATACTTTCCATGATTAATGAAAGTTCCTTTTTCATTTTGCTTTATCTAAAGACCAAGGAAATATGTTAGCTCACCCATCATGCTCATTTTATACTCATCTTTCATTCTATCAGCGAAACGAGTACAAAGATCAGGGTTAGTAGAACCAAATATAATGTCATCAACATATATCTGAACAAGAATGATATGACCTTTCACTATTCTGAAAAATAGAGTTTTGTCGATTTTACCTCGCTCAAATTGTTCAATTAGGAGATTAGAGGATAGAGTGTCATACCATGCACGTGGAGCTTGCTTTAAGCCATAAAGTGCCTTATCCAGTTTATAAACATAACCTGGACGCTTAGGATCTGAGAATCCTGGAGGTTGTTCCACATAGACTTCTTCATTCAGCTTTCCATTTAGAAATGTTGACTTAACATCCATCTGATATACTTTGAAGTCTTTGTGTACAGCGTATGCTAAGAATAGACCAATAGATTCTAGTCTTGCTACTGGAGCAAATGTTTCGTCGTAATCTATGCCATCCTCTTGTCTGTACCCCTGAGCAACAAGTCGAGCCTTGTTGCGGGTTACAGTTCCATGTTCGTCCAACTTGTTTCGATAGACCCATTTAGTGCCTATCACTGTTTTGTCAGTTGTTCTTCGAACAAGTTTCCAAACTTTGTTTCTTTCGAATTCAGCCAGCTCTTCTTGCATGGCGCTGACCCAGTTTGGATCTTTGAGGGCATCATCTATTTTCTTTGTTTCAATCAGAGAAATAAAGTTAACAAATAAACAAATATTACCTGCACTTTGTCGAGTCTGAACACCAGCGGTTGGATCACCAAGAATTTGATCAATTGGGTGATTTACAGTCCATCGCTAAACCGGAGCGTGACACGCTGACTCAACCTGAACTGGAGGAGCTGAAGATGAAGCTTCAGCAACTTCTGGAATATCAGCGAAGAGAGGAGTAGGTGCAGATGTCATATTATTTACTGATTGCTGAGAAGTAGATGGAATGTCTGAGACATTTGGTTCAGAAGCAGGTATAGTATTTAAAGGAACAGCTGAGACCCATGATGTTTCAGCTTCACTATTCTGCATGTTTGGGATGATAGTATGACTATCATCTTCAACTGTATGAGTATGAGGAGTGGGAACATTTTCTGAATCACCAAGATGAGAAAACATCCATTTATTCAGTTCTTCAGTATCAGCAGAAGGTCGAGAATTCGCTGAACGGGATTCGTCAAAAGTTACGTGAATAGTTTCTTCAACAGTCAGTCTTCTTCGATTGAAGACTCTGAAGGCTTTGGAGATTGAAGAATATCCAAGAAAGATTCCATCATCAGCCTTAGGATTAAACTTTCCAAGGGCATCTCTGTTGTTCAGTATGAAACACTGACATCCAAAGATGTGAAAAAAGCTAATTGAAGGCTTTCTCCCATGAAAAAGTTCATATGTTGTTTTATTAAATCAATTGACTATCAGCGACCTGTTTTGCGTAAAACAAGCAGTGTTGACAGCTTCTGCCCAAAACTGAGTAGGCAGGTGAGAATCGTTGAGCATTGAACGTGCAACTTCAAAAATAGTTCTATTCTTCTTTCAGCGACTCCGTTTTGTTGCGGTGTTCTCACTGAAGAAAAGTTGTGAGAAATACCCTTACTCTCAAAGAAGGAATCAAGAGAACTGTTTTTGAATTCAGTCCCATGATCACTCCTTATTGAGCGAACGATCAAGTTGTTCAGGGTTTCATCTTCCGAACAAAGGTGATGAGTTCTTCAGGGGTGTCACTCTTAGAACGGAGAAACATAACCTATGTATATCGAGAGAATTCATCAACTATGACCAGTGTATATTTCTTTCCAGCGATGGATTGTTTGTTAACAGGGCCAAACAAATCCATATGGAGAAGTTGTAGAGGAGATGATACTGAGGAAACTTTCTTTGACTTAAAGCTTGCTTTGGTCTGCTTGTCTTTCTCACACGCTGAAAATAAGGACTATTTGGCGTATGAGTGCTGAGGTAGACCAGTGACTAACTCTTTTGAAAAAAGAGTGTTTAGTGTCTTGAGGTTTAGATGATAGAGCCTCTTATGCCATAGCCAGTTGACATCAGATGAGGCTTTTGAGAAGAAACAGGAGTTCTCAGTGGTTATTGAGTCCATGTTTATTACATAAACATTTTCCAAACGATAACCGCTGAGAGCTATCTTCTCCTTTTTGTCAGCGACAAAGAAGGATTCCTTAGTAAAGATTACTTTGTTATCCTTGTCGCAAAGCTGACTGATGCTTAGAAGATTATGCTTCAGCCCTTCAACATATGCGACTCTTCTGAAGGTTGTTGTACCATTAGATAGTACACCAAACCCTCGGGTATGTCCTTTTCCATTTCCACCGAAAGTTACAGAGGGACCCTTCTCTTCTTTGTACTCAATGAGTAGGTTCTTCATACCAGTCATGTGTCTAGAGCATCCGCTATGGAGATACCAGATACCCTTCTTAACCTGCATTACAAAGGAAGATTAGTTTTTATTGAGTACCCACTTAACCATGTGTACACACTTGTTAGTGGGGGTAGAAGAAGAGGTGGAAGGTTCAGCAGTCTTCGCAGCATTTGAAGATTCAGCTTTGTCAGTCTTCACTTTGGTTAATTTATTAACCTCACTGGTCTTCTTTGCCTTGGGGGCCATGATCTTCACCTTAGCTATCTTTTCAGCTTGGGTGGCTGTGGGGCACTTACTAGCAATATGATTTGTATGTCCACAATGATAAGATTTCCTGTAACCAAAAGTAGTTCTAGGACCATTTGCATGCTGAGCTTTAGATTTTGAATTAGAAGGACCAGCACCAAGTAAGCTATTGGTTTTTGAAATGGGAGGAACATTTACTTCTTCGGATTTCTTACCAATGATTTCCACTTTGATTCTAGGAGTAGATCGCTGAATAGATCCACGCTGAATAAATCCAGAGATCTTATTCATTGAATCAGAGGGATAAGTCACTGAAGCTTTAGAAGCGTTCATCTTTGGTACAGAGGTACCCTTATGAGGATTTTGGTTAAAAGCAATTCCTTTACCTTTGTTTTTTAAGACGGAGGTAGGTTTTGGATAAATAACTTTTTCTTTAGCTTTAGAGGTTAAGGTAGAGCTTTCCTCAGGGATAGGCGGTTTAGAAGAGGAACACTGAGAGGATGAAGTATCAGCGACTGAGGATACGAAAGTTCCAAATAAGAGCATGGAACGATCAGTGGTTGGTTCTAGAGTATCAGCTTTGTAACCAAGACCACGTTTATCACTCAGGGGAATCTGAGACTTAATTATCTCAGTGATCTTTGTTGAGGAATTATACCATCCATCAACAGTAGTTTTTTCAGCTTTTAATGCAGCAATAGCTTCTTTGCGCTCGATTTTGACTAGTTGATTTAGGTGAACTTGATATTTAAAATCTTCTTCAATTTTAGAAAGATTTTCTATTTGAAGATGACAGTTTTTAAGCTGTTCAGTGAGATCAAGGATTTGATTTTCAACTACAGTTTTGCCATTCATGGCTTCATATAAACTTATAGTCAAGAGATCGATCTTTCGAAGACTATCAGCTTCATCAATATTTGCAATATTGGTAAAGAAGGAAGGTGATACCTGAGTTGCGGAGGTTGAAGTAGAGGGAATGTCAGAGTTGTCTTCCTCATCTTCAAGTTTGGCCATGAGACATAGATTGGCTTCATCATCATCTTCAGAGTCAGATGATTCTTCTTCGTCAGAGGCAGCCCAATCATACTCAGCCATGAGACCTTTGCCTTTCTTCTTAAAGGTTTTCAGCTTTGCATACTTTTCTTTCAGCTTTTTATATTTTTCATCTCTATTCCTGGGAATAAAGTTTTTCTTGGGAAAAGCTGAGGGTCTAGAGACTTTC
Source organism: Saussurea involucrata (assembly GCA_033807775.1). Taxonomy (NCBI): domain Eukaryota; kingdom Viridiplantae; phylum Streptophyta; class Magnoliopsida; order Asterales; family Asteraceae; genus Saussurea; species Saussurea involucrata. Next base: position 12,574,834 of record CM066326.1, read on the forward strand.
TTTGACCTGCACTCGCTAGCAAAATGTCCTATCTTTTCACAGTTATAGCAAGTAGCAGTAGCCTTATCAACAAGGGTTGATGATCTTGGCTTGTCAGTAATAGCAAGAAGTTTATTCATCTTGAAATTACTCTTTCTAGCAAATCTCCTGAACTTATTATCCAGGAATGCCAGAGTTTCATCATTATCTGAAACGTTAGAGTCTGATGATATTTCAGAGTTAGTTTCCAACTCAGTGACAGTGATAGTCGATCGCTGAGTGGAAGGTGACTCTGAGATTAAAGCAACAGGGGTGCTTTTGGAATCTTTTACAAGATTCTTCTTAAGATGACTCGATTGCTCATGATTCAGCATCGTGCCATATAAGGTAGAAAGGGTTATTGATTTTAGATCCTTTGACAGCTCGAGACACATAGAATAATTGTCCCAACTTTCAGGTAAACATTCTAAGAACTTTGTCAGCACTTCAAAGTTAGAATATTCCTTACCAACAGTTTTTAGATCTATTATTAAACAGTTAAAATGTTGGTGAACTTCAGATAGAGTTTCATTCTTACCACAAATGAAGCTTTCATATTCTCTTACCAGGTTGATCTTTCGAGAGTCCTGGACTTTAGAAGTACCTTCATACTGAACACAAATTGTATCCCACATAGCTTTTTAGGTTTTCAGGTTCATGACGGAATGGTAGACTTCGTCAGTAAGAGCCATGGAGAGTATGGATTGGCTTTGGTGTCGATAGCCACTTTCTTCTTATCTTCATCAGTCCACGTATGAATTTCCTTGGGAATCAACCTTTCTGGAATAGCAGGTCTATTCTCAGCGACTGGAACTGCAGCATCAATTCTTACAGGAATATATGGGCCATTTTCAAGATAATAAGGCATAGTAGGGTCTATACCTTCTAAGAAGAGAATCATCCTATTTTTCAATAGATTAAAATTATCTCTGGGGAATCTAGGGGGTTTTGCAAGAGAACTGTTGTCAATATAGTTTGTGTTTGTGTTGGTAGCCATTTTAAGAAATAGCTAGGAAGAGGAATCTTAGTATAGATCAGATATTGTTTATGATACTAAACAAATCTGCTCTGATACCACTTGTTGGTCCCGAAGGGCTATACAAGTTTGTAGAAAGGGGGGGGGGGGGGGGGTTTGAATACAAACACACGTTTTTACTCTTCTAAATTGTTTATTGATAAATCAAGACAATTTACAACTTGTTGCGGAACAAGATTAAGGATAAACCTAATCTTAACAAGTTAACAACACTAAGTTTCTTGCACTAGAAAGAGTTAAAGAAATTACGAATAATAACTTAACAATAAGATATAAGAAGGTGGTCCGAGCACACTTCAAAACTGAAGTAAGGATCTTCTTATATACTGCATGCATTTAATGCATGGCAGTATGGCTTTACACGTGGCAGCAGCTGAGTGGTTACATGTCATTGACCTTTGTAGACAACCTTAGTAGCCGCATGGTGCACAATGTAGAATCAGAGTTGTTGTACGATTACGGACAAAAGGGATGTCCGTTCTGACAGTTCGTACGGAGACATGCAAGGGAGGTAAGACAATAGTAACATGCAGGGAGACTTCATGATCAGCTTTCGTTGAGTCAGATCTTTATCAGTGAATGATAAAGTTCAGCGATTGCTGAAGTCTTCTACTTGATACTTCACGTTGAATGGACAGTTCTTGCTTCGCTGATATCCGCATCAGTTCATGAGTAGACTTGTCGCTGGTTCTTGAGCTTGATCTTTGACTTCAGCGTAAAACTTTGATTACCGTGAAACTTGTCTTCAGGGATCATAAGTAAACAACTAACTTATCAGCGATCATCTCATAGACTGAACAGGCTCAGAGCTATATGATGATGAATAGTGTTCGCTGAATATCTAATCTAAAGAGTGAGAGTTCCTATCAGCGGTACTGTAAAGTCTTAGTACTTATCAGTGATAGTGAAACTCTGATACATATTGTTTACTTACAATTTTCACTAAGTGATTAAGAGAGGGTCATTATCAAATCACTGAGGGTTTGGATCAATAGGATGTTTTCAAACTGATCGTGGTCCAGAAAGTCCTGAAGATGGGTAGTCGGAGCAAAATCGACTGAGTTGCCATTGTGTTCTTGTTCTTGGTTTCTTTCCATTGAAGGATGCTGTGAATGCTCAGCTTGAGTAGGGGAGTTCACCGGAGAGTTGTTTGTGGAAGCCATTGATGGTTTCTTGAAGAACAAAGTAGAAAAAGGGAAGTTGCGGGTTCTTGCTTTAGTTCGCCGGAGAGTTTAGAGAAAGAGATAATCGTAAAAGATGGAGAAGAAGGGTAAATGGGGATTTTATAGGGGGTTAATTTGGACATAATTTGAAGCGGTAAATAGTGAAAAATGGATAAAATTTGGGGTCCGCACTTGAGTGCCCAGCTGGGTTCGACGTTTCAGAAGAACGTGTGGCACACACGTCCAATGAAATCGTGCCACATCATAGGTGTCAGTGCACGATAAGACGTCGTACGACACCCATTAATGCTAGGCGCGTGGGAGTCTCTATACGCGAATGACTATCACTTTCGTAAATAACTCGCACCTGCAGAACCCTCTTAAATGCACAAGTATCAGAATCGACAGAAGCTCTGTGGTGGAATGAGCTCTGTGATCTGAGACCTTCTTCCAATACCTCTGTACATGCACCATTACCAGAATCATTTGAAAAGATAATTGAAAAGATCGATAGAGTTTCCGTACAAGATTTTTCATCAACAGAGGCTCTATGACTGAAAATTTCTAATTGCGGAAAGCTCGTAAAACGTTTTGATCTTTCAAAGTTTTAACTGTTTTGAACTGTGTTTCTAGGACATATTTGGAAAGTGGTGTCCTCAAAAAATGTTTTGGAAAGGGGTTTTGTGCGATGAACTCACTCTTAGATTCGCCTTTGTTCGGTATAGTCTGCGACTTCTATTGATTTGCTCGACCAATTTTCCTCTTTGGCTCCCCCTTGAAAGATTAACCTCTGTAAATCATTTCAAGGTCTCCTCCTGCTCCCCCTTGACATATGCTTGGATCATATATGATAAGTAGAGCATAGAACATAGGACAAACTCATCAGAGGTTCTGGGAGAATAGACAGAGGCTCTGAGCTATTCCATAGAAGCTCTGTCGGGTATTGAGCTTTGAGAGGTAAAGAATTTACATACAGAGAGATTGAAATATATATACATATATACAAGAGGATTTAGTCTCACTTACAGAGGGATCAACTCATGTTTAGCATACCTAACTTACCCACCAAGAAAATGAATCTTTTCTCATCAAGTGCCTTGGTGAATAATTCCGCAAGCTAATATTATGTGGACACAAAGTGCATCTCTATTATGCCTTATTCAACATGATGCTTCAAAAAGTGGTACCGGATATCTATGTGCTTTATCTTAGAGTGTTGCACAGGATTGGCAGAGATCACAATGGCACTTTTGGAGTCGCAGAGGATGGGTATCTTTTGGATGTATTAACCATAGTCTTTTAGCCGAGTTCTCATCCACAGAACTTGGGAGCAACAACATGCAGCAGCAACGTATTCGGCTTCTGCTGTGGATGTTGACACACAGTTCTGCTTCTTTGATGTCCAGCTGACTAACTTACCATCTAGGAATTGGCAACTCCCAGAGGTCCTCTTTCTGTCAAGCTTTCATCCTCCGTAGTATGAATCTGTATAAGCCATAAGATCAAAGCTAGAGTTCTTTGGATACCAGAGACCAAGATTCTTGGTTCCCTTAAGGTATCTAAAGATTCTCTTGACAGCTAATAGGTGGGATTCTTTGGGGTTAGCTTTATATCTTGCACAAAGACATGTGGCATACATTATATCTGGCCTACTTGCAGTTAAGTATAGAAGAGACCCGATCATGCATCTGTAGAGCTTGCACTCGACATACTTTCCTTCTAGATCTGAGTGTAACTTAGATCCACTGGCCATGGGGGTCTTCATGACAGAAGCATCAGAGAGTTTGAATTTAGAAAGTATGTCAGAGACATATTTTGATTGATTTATAAAAATTCCCTTTGATGATTGTTTGACTTGGAGTCCTAGGAAGAAATTTAATTCTCCCATCATACTCATTTCAAACTCGCTCTGCATGAGTTTTTCGAAATCAGTGCAATATTCTAAATTAGTAGAGCCAAAAATAATGTCGTCCACATATATTTGTACAAGCAGAATCTCTCCACCATTCCTCTTATAGAACAAAGTTGTATCGGTAGTACCTCTTTCGAATCCATTATCAAGGAGAAAGGTTGAAAGTCGCTCATACCATGCTCTTGGGGCCTGTTTGAGTCCATACAGAGCCTTGTCAAGATAGTAGACATGAGTTGGGTATTTGGCACTTTCGAACCCCGGTGGTTGTTGGACATATACTTCTTCTTGAATCTGTCCGTTTAGGAAGGCAGATTTGACGTCCATTTGAAAAAACATAAAACCTCTGGGGGCTGCGAAGGCTAAGAAGATTCTTATCGCTTCGAGCCGTGCGACATAGGCAAAGGTCTCGTCATAGTCTATGCCTTTTGCCTGACAGTATCCCTTAGCCATCAGTCTAGCCTTGTTTCTGATGACCACTCCATCCTCATCCTTCTTTTTTCTGAAGACCCATTTAGTCCTTATAGTTGTTTTCCCTCTTGGCAGAGGAACTAAGGTCCACACTTTGTTTCTCTCAAATTGGAGAAGCTCTTCTTGCATTGCTTCCACCCAATTTGGATCTTCTAGGGCTTCATAAACTCTTTTGGGTTCGATCACACTGATAAAGTTTGTAAAGAAACAAAAATTGGTAGTGGCTGATCTTGTCTTAACATTGTCAGAAGGATAGCCAACTATTTGGCTGTGAGTTCCAGATTGGTGCAACAAACGATAGAAATCAATAGATAATAACACAAACGATATGATTTCCAATGGTCATCCATTTTACTTTCAATATGAGAGAGAATTACTATAAGTTCTAGAAAGTGAAAATAGACAACTAGCTTAATTTTTCTAAGCTAAACACATTATATACTCTGGGCCCATGGCAACAAGCCCATGGCCCGTTTACACAATAAAGGCTCAAATATGATAAATAGCAATTAAACCCTTAAACTTCTATTCAACCAGATTTTTCCCTAACAATCTCCCCCTTTGAATTGAAGTTCGAGTTCGCGCCAGTTCTCGACATATCTCTTTTGGAGCGCAAAATGTATCTCGAACGTTCTGATGGCTCAGCGGTAGTCAATGCATTCTTTAATCACTTCTAAGGTTTTTTGAGCAGTTATCTCGTTGGAGTTGGGAACATACGAGAGCTTTCGATTTTTGGATTCGAAAGTGAAGATGTTTCGAAAAGAATTTTTAACTTTGAAGAGCGTGCCATCGCAAAATCTGTCGACCTGGCTGAAGCGAAGAAACCTCTTTTCTTTCTGATCGTTGAGGTACCTATCCCAAATTCTAGTTCCAGAAGCAGTGCATTCTCGGGATACATCTTTAGTTCGGGCGCTTTCAGATTCGGTTTCAACGGGTTTACCTTCTTTACTCGGTTCTCGATTCCCATTTGAAAGTCAGTGAGATAGGACATCATAATTGTATGGATCAGAAATCGACAAACAACCTCGAGCGCTTTAGTCATATGAAGAGGTCGGACGGTTCTGGTTCGGAGATCTTTCAGTACAGCGAGTAAGTCGAACGGTCTAAGGTTCTTAAAGTCAGCTTCAGAAATTTTCCATTCATTACCGTCTTCGCGGCGGACGGTGAAAACTGGAAACATGACTCTAAGAATTCGGTTGGTTTGGATGTTGAGCAGTTCAGTGATCTTGTGCTTGGTTCGGACTTGGCTAACTGGCAGACACCGCATCATGGCTTTTATGTACTGATCTTGGTATTCCTTGTCAAAGTGGGAAATCCCAAGACAGAAGGTTGGCTCGATGGGGCGTAACCTGTGAACATATAGCTCCTTCAGTGATTCCTCCAAGTGAGGAATAAATATCATGATCTTCTCCCATCGGATTTGTTGTTGTGGAGGAGGAGGAAGATCAGAAGCTGTCTGTTGTTGAGGAGATGTCGGATTTGCAGCAGTTGAAGTTTCGGGTATCGTAGAAGACTCAGGAGCTTGAGCAGTGTGAACGGGTGTACCATATAGGTTTTGCAGCAGAAACTGGTTGTAGTCAACGTTGTCGTCTTCATCAGTAGGAAAGTGTAATAACCAGGTATTTTATTTAATTTAAATTTGGAATTTTATAAGTTTATATAGGTATTTTAAAGAGTAAGAAGTTAAGGGGTAAGTTTTAATGTTTAATAGAAGTTAGGGGTATATTTTGTTAAGAGGAACAAGTTTAAGGTGTATTTGGTATTTTGGTGACACCTCCTGCTAGCTACAACCGACTTTCACTCTATTAGGATGAGGTGTCTCCTTCTTAACACTATTAGCAAAAGTGTTTGAGTGTGAGTGTGTGTTCGGTGTTGAAAGAAAAAGAAAGAAATCGCAAGAACTCAAAGGGAAGAAGGAATTCAAAGGTTCTGCAGAGATTTAAGTACTTAAACTGAAGTAATCAAGGTAAACAATTCATACCTTATATGTGTTTTAATTCTCTAAAGTGTTCTTGAGGTTTATAGTTAAGTTCTTGGTGGGTTTTGTTAAAAAGAGGTGTTTTGGGAAATCTGAACTTAAGGTTAGGTTATGTTTATAGTCTTAATCATAACTGCATCTTTATAGCAATATGCATAGGATAAAACTGTAAAAATCTGGGTTTTAGGATGAAACAGTAGACTGAGACATTCATCGAAGTCGCAGTAGGCTAATATTCATCGATGTCGCAGTAGGCTAATATTCATCGAAGTCGCAATGGACGACTGCGACATTCATCGGAGTCGCAATGGTTGGTTGCGACTTGGCATTGAAGTCGCAATGGTCGTTTGTGACTTGGCTTGAAATCGCAGTAGTAGATTGCGATTCGAGTGTGGGATCGCAGTAGTTGGTTGCGACTCCAAGGTGGAATCGCAATAGTGGGTTGCGACTCCAAGGTGGAATCGCAATAGTGGGTTGCGACTCCAAGGTGGAATCGCAATAAGGGGTTGCGACTTCGGGGTGAAATCGCAATAAGGGGTTGCGACTTCAGGGTGGAATCGCAATAGGAGATTGCGATTTGGTACTGTTCATTGCGATTTCAGTTGGGAATTTTGTAAGTTTAAGTATTAAAGGAAATATTTGGTATTTTATCTGATTTCAGATTTGGTGAAAGATCAACGTACGTGAGTTATCTTGGAAGGGTTTTTGTGATAAAAACAAGGTGAGTTTTTATTTGAAATGTTTTCAAATGGAATACATATATGTGATTAAATGTAATATGGTGCATATAATGTTTATATGAATATTGCATTGTATGAGTACTAGTTGGCCGGGCTTAGGACCGGTGAAAGTTGGCTGTACAAAGGGACAGTGGTGTTGGCTGTATTTATTACAGCGGTGTAAATTAATTAATTGGCTTGCTACCAATTAATATGGCCAAGGAAAAGAAAAGAGATAGAGATGGAAAGATACATGATGCATGAGTCATATTTGGTATTCTTACGTGAATTATGTGCAAATGTTTTCTTTTACTAACGGGGATTTTTCTCACTAGACCTCAAGGTCTAACCCTAATTTTTGTTTTAAAATATGTATTCCAGGTCATGGAGCAAACAAGAGACAATGATAGGATTTATCATGTTAGCTTTTGTGGATGTTGAATGATTATGAAGATTTCAGTTATAATTAGTAGTTGTTATGTATTTTACTTTATTCGAAAAAGTTTGTACTTAAAGACTTAATTGTAGAATTTAAGGGACCATATTTGGATTATGATATGTTATTTTGTGGTGAATTATATGAAACTTGTATGTTGGGATTAAGGGATGTTACAAATGGTATCAGAGCCTTAGTTTAAGAGATTTAGGTATTAGTATCTGTACCTAGACTTAAACTGCATGCGAAATAGGATGTCCTTGTTATTATAGAACCTTGGGATGATAAATATAAAAAGGTAGAAGGAACATCATGTAAGGTAATTTCAGATTACACCTGGCCAGTGTAAATATGATCTTACAGGTACATGTTTGAACCAGAATACTTTATTATATGGGGTATGTGCTTATGTGTATATTAACCTTGTTTGAATCAACAGAATGGCAAGTGGAACGAGACAAACAGTCGGAGGAAGGGGAAGAGGGGGAGAAAGAGGCAGAGGTAGGATAGGGGGCAGTGTACTGGGGCGAGGCACAGAGTTTGTTACGAGAGACGACCTAGCGAATGAAATGGGAAGACTTCAGGAAAATATACAAGCTATGTTTAACCAGACTCACCATTCGGAAACAGCAATACCAGACCCTACCCTTGAAAGTGAAGTGCCTATCACACCTATTGTCACGTCAGTACCAAGGAAGTGTGATTATAAAATGTTTTTAAGCTGTAAACCACCCAATTAGGGAGGGGACAGAGATCCAGTAAAAGCAATGCGATGGCTGAAGGAGGTTGAAGCTGTATTTAAGACCAGTAAATGCGCGGAAGAAGATAAAGTGTTATATGGAACAGCAATGTTGAAAGCAGACGCCTTGTATTGGTGGGAAGCCCTTATTGACTCTAAAGGACCTGAGGTATATTCAACTTTTACTTGGGGCGAATTCTCGAGAGCATTTAAGGAACAGTTTTGCCCGCAAGCCGCAGTTAGACAGTTGGAAGAGGAATTCCTGAGCCTACAACAAGGAAATTTGTCAGTAAGAGACTACACTGCTCGCTTCTTGGAAAAGTCGCGTTTTGGGGAGTATTATGTTGCCACCAAAAAGATGAAGATGGAAAGGTATGTATTCGGATTGAATTCAGAGATTAGGAAGTTAGTGACTGCAGCGAGACCTAATACTTTTTCAGAAGCAGTAAATGCTGCGGAAAATGTGGAGCGAGACAATAAGCGGGATGTTGGGGATAAGAGTGCGGGAAAGAGAAAATGGGAAGGACCACCACATGATGTGAAGAAGTCTGGATTTCAGCGATTTGATAGTCGTCCACCTTTTAGAGCAACTGAAAGACCTTGCCCAAAGTGCCACCGTTTCCACCAAGGAAGCTGTCAAGTAGATCCTAGAAACCGTTATAAGTGCGGGAAGTTTGGACACATTGCTAAAGATTGTAGGGTGGTTATATTTTTTTATTCATGCAATTCGCTAGATCATCTTCAATCAGATTGTCCACTGGGAAGAATACCATCGGGTGGCACGTCAACAAGAGCATCGGGTGTTAGACCAACAGCACCGAGGTTAGAGCCAGCAAGAGCAAGAGGCCGTTCATTTCAAATGACAGCAAAAGAAGCGGAGGAAACTCCGGACGTGGTTACAGGTACATTCTTAATAAATTCTACACGTGCTAAGGTGTTATTTGATTCCGGTGCAAACCGATCGTTTGTGTCTCCTTCATTTGCTGCTTACATGCGTTTAAAGCTGAAAGTGTTAGATCATGCTTTATTGGTAGATACGGAAAATGAAAATCAAGTATCAGTTAAAGAAGTATTTGATAGTTGCGTGATAGGTATAGAAGGGTGCGGAGTACCGATTCAGTTATTTCCAATAGCCCTGGTAGAGTTTGATGTGGTAGTGGGAATGGACTGGTTAGCCGAGAACCAAGCTAATATAAATTGTGATAAGAAGTTAATAAACGTAGTGTTACCTGAAAAAGGGCCGGTAGTGATTTATGGCGATCGTAGGAATTATCAGTATAATCTTATTAACATGATAAAAGCCCGTAAGTGTGTTAGTAAAGGTTGTCAGAGTTACTTAGCTTATGTAATAGATACTAAGCTAGAGAAGAGTAAGTTGGAAGACATTCCAATTGTTAGTGATTTTCCAGAAGTATTTCCTGAAGACTTGAACAGTCTTCCGCCCGTTAGACAGGTAGAGTTCGGTATAGATCTAATTCCTGGAGCCAACCCTGTAGCCCGTGCACCGTATCGTTTGGCGCCTCCAGAAATGAAAGAAATGATGGCACAACTGCAAGATCTATCCGTTAAGGGTTTCATCAGACCAAGTTCTTCACCGTGGGGAGCACCAGTCTTATTTGTGAAAAAGAAGGATGGTTCGATGAGAATGTGTATCGACTACAGAGAATTGAATAAGCGCACAATCAAAAACAAGTATCCTCTACCTAGAATTGATGACCTCTTCGATCAATTAGTTGGAGCATGTTGTTTCTCCAAGATTGATTTAAGATCCGGTTATCATCAGTTGAAGGTTAAAGAAGAAGACGTGTTGAAAACTGCTTTTCGCACCAGGTACGGTCACTATGAGTTTCTAGTAATGCCATTTGGATTGACAAACGCTCCATCCGCCTTTATGGATTTAATGAATCGGGTATGTAAGCTATATCTTGATAAATTCATCATTGTATTTATCGATGATATACTTATTTATTCCCGATCCAAAGAGGATCATGCACGACATCTTCGTTTGATTTTGGAATTGTTGAAGAAAGAAAAGTTGTATGCGAAATTTTCAAAGTGTGAATTATGGTTGCGGGAAGTTCAGTTTTTGGGGCATATAGTTTCTGAAAAGGGTATACAAGTCGATCCGATGAAAGTCGAAGCAGTTGAAAAATGGGAACCACCAAAGACAGCAACAGAAGTACGAAGTTTTCTGGGTTTGGCCGGCTACTACCGAAAGTTCATAAAAGATTTCTCTCGTATTGCCACACCGTTGACGAAACTGACTCGGAAGAATTTGAAGTTCGAATGGAAGGCAGAACAGGACGAAGCATTCAGGATATTAAAGGAGAAACTCTGCAGCGCGCCGATATTAGCATTGCCAGAAGGTTCGGATGATTTTGTGGTCTACAGTGATGCTTCTAAGTTAGGTTTGGGATGTGTACTCATGCAACGTGGAAAATTAATTGCCTATGCTTCTCGTCAATTAAAGGATCATGAAAGGCAATATCCTACCCATGATATGGAACCTGCAGCGGTTGTCTTTGCATTGAAGATTTGGAGACATTATCTGTATGGTTCCAAATGTCAAATTTTTACTGATCATAAGAGTCTTCAACATCTTTTTGATCAAAAGGAACTGAATATGAGGCAAAGAAGGTGGCTAGAGTTAGTGAATGATTATGATTGTGAAATCCTTTATCACCCAGGAAAAGCGAATGTGGTGGCAGATGCACTAAGTCAACAAGAAAGAAGTGGAACGATAAAGGCGATATCTTTAAGAGCGGAACTGCTTCCAAACATTTTTGACGAATTACTGAAGTGCCAATTAGATGCTTATCAAGAAGAGAGTTTGAAATCTGAACGGTTGGTTGGGATATCAGCATTGCTTGGGAAAGATAACCGTGGGTTGTTGTGTTTGGGGAATAGGATTTGGGTACCTCGTTTGGGTGGATTACGTGATCGTGTACTCCAAGAAGCTCATCAATCTCGATTCTCCATCCATCCAGGTACAAATAAAATGTATAGAGATTTGAAATAATTCTATTGGTGGCCGGGGATGAAAAGAAGTATTGCTAAGCATGTGGAAGACTGCATTACCTGCAAGAAAGTAAAGATTGAGCATCAGTAACCGTTTGGTCAGTTACAACGCTTAGATATTCCAGTGTGGAAATGGGATCAGATCACAACTGATTTCATTACCAAGTTACCAAGAACTTCAAAGGGATTCGATTCTATTTGGGTGATTGTGGATAGGTTGACGAAGTCTGCTCATTTCTTGCCGATAAAAGAAACCGATTCTTTGGAACGTTTGGCCAAACTGTACATTAATGAAATAGTAACTCGACATGGAGTACCAATTTCGATTATTTCTGATCGAGATAGTCGTTTTACTTCTAGATTGTGGAGAAGCTTTCAAAAAGAGATGGGAACACAAATCAAGTTGAGTACAGCATATCATCCACGGACTGATGGATAAAGTGAAAGAACAATTCAGACATTAGAAGATATGCTTCGGGCTTGTATAGTTGATTTTGGAGGATCATGGGATAAACATTTGCCTTTGATAGAGTTCGCTTACAACAACAGTTATCATTCTAGTATTCAGGCGGCACCGTTTGAAGTATTGTATGGTAGGAAATGCCGAACGCCTTTGTGTTGGAATGAAGTGGGGGAAAAGCAGTTAGCAGGGCCAGAAATAGTACAGTTAACAGCAGATAAGATTACTCAGATCCGGGATAGATTGAAAACGGCACAAGACAGACAGAAAAGTTATGCAGATCGACGCCGGAAACCGTTAGATTTTCAGGTTGGGGAATTTGTGATGTTAAAAGTTTCACCTTGGAAAGGAGTCATACGTTTTGGGAAGCAAGGTAAACTCAGTCCGCGGTATATTGGGCCATTTGAAATTACAGAAAGAATTGGTGAAGTAGCATACAGATTGGATCTTCCGTTGGAATTGAGCAGGATTCACAACGCGTTTCATGTGTCGAATTTTCGGAAATGTTTAGTCACGCCGGACCAGGCAGTCTCTCTACCGGATATCCAGGTTGATGAAAAGCTGAACTACGTGGAAGAACCGGAAGCTATAGTTGATCACAAGGTTAAAGTATTAAGGAATAAAGAGATCAAGCAAGTAAAGGTCCAGTGGAAACATCATAGGGGTCAGGATGCAACATGGGAATCGGAGACGGAGATGAGAGCCAAATACCCTCATCTGTTCACTTAATCGAATTCCGGGACGGAATTCTTTTAAGGGGGAGATGTTGTAATAACCAGGTATTTTATTTAATTTAAATTTGGAATTTTATAAGTTTATATAGGGATTTTAAAGAGTAAGAAGTTAAGGGGTAAGTTTTAAAGTTTAATAGAAGTTAGGGGTATATTTTGTTAAGAGGGACAAGTTTAAGGTGTATTTGGTATTTGGGTGACACCTCCTGCTAGCTACAACCGACTTTCACTTTATTAGGATGAGGTGTCTCCTTCTTAACACTATTATCAAAAGTGTTTGAGTGTGAGTGTGTGTTCGGTGTTGAAAGAAAAAGAAAGAAATCGAAAGAACTCAAAGGGAAGAAGGAATTCAAAGGTTCTGCAGAGATTTAAGTACTTAAACTGAAGTAATCAAGGTAAACAATTCATACCTTATATGTATTTTAATTCTCTAAAGTGTTCTTGAGGTTTATAGTTAAGTTCTTGGTGGGTTTTGTTAAAAAGAGGTGTTTTGGGAAATCTGAGCTTAAGGTTAGGTTATGTTTATAGTCTTAATCATAACTGCATCTTTCTAGCAATATGCATAGGATAAAACTGTAAAAATCTGGGTTTTAGGATGAAACAGTAGACTGAGACATTCATCGAAGTCGCAGTAGGCTAATATTCATCGAAGTCGCAATGGACGACTGCGACATTAATCGGAGTCGCAATGGTTGGTTGCGACTTGGCATTGAAGTCGCAATGGTCGTTTGCTACTTGGCTTGAAATCGCAGTAGTAGATTGTGATTCGAGTGTGGGATCGCAGTAGTTGGTTGCGACTCCAAGGTGGAATCGCAATAGTGGGTTGCGACTCCAAGGTGGAATCGCAATAGTGGGTTGCGACTCCAAGGTGGAATCGCAATAAGGGGTTGCGACTTCGGGGTGAAATCGCAATAAGGGGTTGCGACTTCAGGGTGGAATCGCAATAGGAGATTGCGATTTGGTACTGTTCATTGCGATTTCAGTTGGGAATTTTGTAAGTTTAAGTATTAAAGGAAATATTTGGTATTTTATCTGATTTCAGATTTGGTGAAAGATCAACGTACGTGAGTTATCTTGGAAGGGTTTTTGTGATAAAAACAAGGTGAGTTTTTATTTGAAATGTTTTCAAATGGAATACATATATGTGATTAAATGTAATATGGTGCATATAATGTTTATATGAATATTGCATTGTATGAGTACTAGTTGGCCAGGCTTAGGACCGGTGAAAGTTGGTTGTACAAAGGGACAGTGGTGTTGGCTGTATTTAGTACAGCGGTGTAAATTAATTAATTGGCTTGCTACCAATTAATATGGCCAAGGAAAAGAAAAGAGATAGAGATGGAAAGATACATGATGCATGAGTCATATTTGGTATTCTTACGTGAATTATGTGCAAATGTTTTCTTTTACTAACGGGGATTTTTCTCACTAGACCTCAAGGTCTAACCCTCATTTTTGTTTTAAAATATGTATTCCAGGTCATGGAGCAAACAAGAGACAGTGATAGGATTTATCATGTTAGCTTTTGTGGATGTTGAATGATTATGAAGATTTTAGTTATAATTAGTAGTTGTTATGTATTTTACTTTATTCGAAAAAGTTTGTACTTAAAGACTTAATTGTAGAATTTAAAGGACCATATTTGGATTATGATATGTTATTTTGTGGTGAATTATATGAAACTTGTATGTTGGGATTAAGGGATGTTACAGAAAGATCAGGTTTACTTGGAGATTTATTGCACTGGCGGCTTTTTCGTACAATGCATTTTTGGTCTCCAGGTCGATCCCGGTATCTGGATCAATCAGGTTGAGTGCAGGCCAATCTGATGCTGAGTATGTGACCAATTCATGTGATTCTCCCTCGGGATTTTCAACCGTTGGGTCTTCATCGTCTGAGATGTCCATGTCTATTTCCATCTCAGCGAGGCTCAACTGGGCTTCAGGTTCGTCTTCGGTTGCAGTTGCTACAGTTGATGGTTCCGGTTGAACCGTTGTAGTAGTTTCAGTGAGGATCTGGGCGGACTCGGTTAATCGCAGTCTTTTATTCTCCCCCTCACGGTGATCAGGATCATCCTCATCATCGTGCCTTCGCTTTAGTCCGCCAGCTTGACTTTTGCAGGTTTCTTCCATGGAGGCGACTCTCTCGGATAGCGTTTTGAGCGCTTGTCGAACATCCTTGAGAGTCGTGTCAAGCTGATCCATTCTGGTGGTGATGGATGACGAGGGAGCAAATACCTGGGATCGTAGAACTGAGATCCGGTCTGCTTCGGTAGAGGCATCGGTGTCAGTGTGCTGGAGCAGTTGGGCAAGAAGCATAGTCTTCAGGGTGTCCATCGTGTAAGATGGATGAGCAGGAGCCGGTGGAGTTGTTGGTGCGGTTTCAGCTTCGACTACCTTCTCTTTGCCTTTGATCAATCTCTTCA
Organism: Saussurea involucrata; assembly: GCA_033807775.1. NCBI lineage: Eukaryota > Viridiplantae > Streptophyta > Magnoliopsida > Asterales > Asteraceae > Saussurea > Saussurea involucrata. The sequence goes on from CM066326.1 coordinate 12,589,940, forward strand.
GTTTGTCGAGCTCGTTGGTGAATCGCTGCTCCATGGCCTCGCGGACAGCCTTTAGGGCGCTGTCCAGATATCCCTGTGACACAAAGTCGGGTAAGGTAACACCGGGATCACTTAGATTACCCATTGAGGCATCTACCTTAGAGATAGAGCCACCTACGTTCACGGTTGGCGATGGGGTGGCCGTGGTAGGATTTCCTTCCGATCCACGCATTCCTCTTAAATGCGGAGACACTACAGAAGTTCCGATCGGGTCACTAAGAGCACCGATTTGTAGAGTCTGATCTTGTGTCCTAGCCAAAGAAGGTATTATTTCAGGTGGCTCTAGACTCGATGGTGCTTTGAAAGAAGGCGAGACCGGGGGTGTCTAGTCTCTTGTTTCAATACCAATACTCTCCGAGTGAGAGGTCGGTAGAAGTTGTGCTAAGTCCCCGTGCGAAGTTGAAACACCCGTCTTTTAAGAGACGGATGAGTGGCTTGGGGGGTTGTGCAATTGCGCCGCTAGGTTCACGGTGTCTCCTTCAATACCCCATCCCAACAGATGAGATGGGATAGCAGATGTGGCTACCTGGTCGACACTGGTTTGGGGTCGCTCAGAAGCCTCTTTATTTTTACGGCTTTCTCACTTATGATTCTTTTTCGACATGACTTCACTCTGTCTCACTTGTTCCAATTCTTCAACTAATTCTCCCTCCGCTCTCCTTGTATCTCCCACAATAGGCTGGGTAGTAGGGATTAGAGGTGTTGTGGGTGAGTCAGATGGGGTGCCATCGGTCAACGGTGGGTGTGTTCCGATACGGGGTGGTATTAAGGATGTATGGCTCCGGGTCACGGTGAAGCATAGGTCTTGAAGACGGTCCTACTTCGCTTGAGGTCCGGGTGATGGGAATGGAGGGTTGTTGGCTTGTTCCGGCTTGGCTAGAATGGGTAGTACTGGCATACATATCCAATGCACCGCCCACACCTGTTCCCCTCCCACGTACTCTCAACACACCCCGTCCGGGAGCCCCAGCTACTCGGATTCTACCACCTCTTGTCCTAGGACCCTCACGCCCCTCGGTTCTATGTCCCTGGGGAGGTCCCTCCGGCTCTGGCTGGACCATGGGATTCCCTGACGCTCGCCTATATTCTATCACACTCGGTGCATTGGGGTTCGCGTGTGCAAGTAGATGTTCAGGGATAGGCATGGCTGGGGTATCAGGTGGATTACGAATCACTAAATACTGTAAGTTGTTCTGAGAACATACCGGATGATTGATACGTCTCGGGATAAGTGGATTCGCATCCATGTGTTGTCGGATGGCCAGAGAGAAGAAACGTGTTAATGGTAGAAACTTATTCTTGGTTCTGCCAGTCGGTCGGATGGTTTGCAACAGCTCACGCCAAATAACTGCTGAGTAGTCTATGTGTCGGTTGTAGCATACAGCGTGAAATAAGCGCAGAAAGTCTATGGTGCACTGGTCTATCCCTTTCCATCGGGAGGATAAACACTCGTTGAGGATAGAGAACAGAGTGTACCAGACCGGGGCGATGTACTTCCGGTTGAAGGCGGATGGACGGTCGAGATCGTGTCGGTATCCAAGTGTACGGACCTCGGCACAGAGAGTGACGTCATCGATGGCGGGGGCGTATGTGACATTGCCTCCGTGAGTGGGTTCGGGAAGGGACAACAGTCGGCGGAAGGATTCCAGTGTTAGAGTGAATAGGTGGTTGTCAATGCGTGCCGTGATGGTCTGTGTGTTGTTGGCAGTGACAACTCTCGCCGTTTGCCATACTTGGTAGACGTATATGATGGGCACATCAGTAGTGGCAGTGAGCGCTCGGCTAAGTGGGTGGCCAAGCATAATATAAATGACACTCGATGTGTGGACCGGAATTCGGCGGCGTCAAGATGATGGTTGTTCGGATTGATCTCAATGCCATGGTCCTCGGAAACCAAAGCATTGTCGGCCTCGTGGTCTATAATTTCTTCCTGAGGAGGGACGTTTTGCTGTTGTTGCTCTTGTTGTTCCGCCATTTAGTATACCTGCAAAGCACAGTGTCAGAACATGGACGAAACAAAACCAACGTCGATGCGTACCTTAGCATTAAATGGCTAAATCATCGGTTGATTGAGGACTGGCAGTAGGTGCAAGACATTGGGATTTCCAATGTTTGAAATTGATAAAGGTACTGGACTGCAGCAGTGTCCAGATAAACTGGGTATCTGGACAAGTAGAACTTACTGGGTACACAGGGGTTCCCGGATAACTTAGGGGTTACCGGGTGAATGAGAGTTAATGGACAAAGTGGTGTTTACCGGGTGAGGCAAAGTGACCGGGTAAAATCGGTTACCAGATGATATAGACTTACCGGATATCTAATGGTTACCGGACACTGATTTTACCGGATGTCAAACTTACCGGATACGAAGGTATCCGGACGACATGAGTTACCGGGGATCAAAATGTCCGGTATGTTCGAACATCAAAAAAACTTACCGGGTATGATGAATGTGTCCGGGTAACAAGAATGTTACCGGATGAGATGATGGTTACCGGGTGATTTAGGTTTACCGGACATGTGAGTGCGGCACCGAAATCAAACCGAAAACACTAGCCACATACATATATATGTGGTTTTGGTAGTTCTAAACATGAATGTAAGCTCCAAATGATCATTAATCGGTGTATAAAGGACCTATACTAGACTGTAAATGGAACCGACCCAATGTGGGTTTCGAAGAAAAAAAACCACGGTCGATCCTAAATCACCTCAAATCGGTTGTGCAAAAGCCAACCAAAGGATGCAATGGTATCGAGATTGAACGTAGGATACATACCTTTGATTTCGAGACTAGTGGTGCACTTGAGTGATCAATCTGTGAGTTACCGAGCGCGAGAGCGAAGTGAGGGGTTTTGAGAGGTTTTTCTCGAATGTTTATGTGTAATGTGGGAAATGGTTACCGGATGCTTTTATATGGGGCACTTACCGGATGAGGTATCCGGAAACTTACCCGGTCCGGTAAGTGTACCCGGTAACTTTAGGTTACCCCGTAACTTACCGGGTAAGTGTCCGGAAAGCCTAAAAACGGTGAAAAATGACTCTTTCTCAAACAAAATTTCCTGCTCCCCCTTGAACTTAGCACGGGTATTACCCTGCTCCCCCTCGGAATGGGAATGGGAGTGAGTTTGGAGTCGTCAACACAAAAAAAATACGCTTTTAAGAAAAGTGTGTGACGCTCCCCCTCAAATGATGATCAACTAATGTTTTGCTCCCCCACGGAATGTGCACGAAGTGTGATGTGAGGTGCACTCGGGAATGTCCATACACACACAAAAAAACTTTGTGGCAGTGAAAAAAAACTGTGTGCGACACTCCCCCTCAACAGTAGAAGTAACATACCTGATACTTGTTCATGCTCCCCCTAAACACATGAACAGTTCGTGAAAGCACAGTTATACATAAACGTTAAATAAGACGACATTATTTAAGCAAAAAGAAACACACGTGGAAAGAAAATAAACAAACGAAGTCTACCTAATAAATACAGAGACTTAAACTAACGATGTAACTGATACAAGTAGAATACAGATGCGAGAAAGTGAATATTCAATCATCTAGAGTGTGAACAGTAGAGGATGATTAGACAGTTTCGCGTAGATGTATGGAACTTGTAGAGGGTACACAATCAGATTAAGTCTTCAGATTTAGCATACCTAACCTGGACACTAGATAATTTAAGCGTTTTTCGTCCAGGGGTTTTGTAAACAGGTCTGCTAACTGATGTTCTGTATTTACAAAGTAGAGTTCGACTGTCCCTCTTTCAACGTGATCCTTGATAAAATGGTACCGAACATCTATGTGCTTCGTCTTCGTATGTTGGACCGGATTGCTGGATACTGCAATGGCACTTTTCGAGTCGCGGTAGATGGGCACCTTGACGTATGTGAAGCCGTAGTCCTTGAGCTGCGTGTGCATCCATATCACTTGAGAACAGCAGCTTGCTGCGGCCACGTATTCTGCCTCGGCAGTCGATGTAGAGACGCACTGCTGCTTCTTGGATGCCCAACTCACCAGGCTATCTCCTAAGAACTGCACATGACCCGATGTGCTCTTCTGATCCATCATGCTGCCCGCGTGGTCCGCATCAGAGTATGTAGACAGCTCAAAACCTGTCTCTTTCGGGTACCATAAGCCAAGATCAGCAGTACCACGTAAATAACGAAAAATTCGTTTAACAGCTATTAAGTGAGACTCTTTCGGTTTTGATTGAAACCGGGTGCAAAGAAATGTCGATAACATGATGTCCGGTCTACTGGCAGTTAAGTACATCAAAGAACCAATCATTGCCAGGTACGTTTTAGTGTCCACATCCTTTCCTTTAGGATCGGCGTGTAACTTGGTACCGGGTGCCATGGGAGTTTTCATCGGTGAGGATTGTTCCATCTGGAATTTATTAAGAATATCTCGGATGTACTTGGCCTGGTTTATGAATATCCCAGTCGATAGTTTAACTTGAAGACCAAGGAAGAAATCCATCTCACATAACATACTCATTTGAAAAAATCTTCCCATTAATTTGGCAAAGTTCTTAGCAAACTGTGGATTAGTAGAACCGAAAATTATGTCATCGACATACACCTGAACTAACACTATGTGACTTTTTTTCTTTTTAATAAAGAGAGTTGTATCGATTGTACCTCGTGAAAATTCCGACTTTATTAAAAACTCTGAAAACGTGTCATACCAGGCTCGTGGAGCTTGCTTCAAACCATAGAGCGCCTTGTCTATTACATAGACATGATCAAGCTTCTTATTGTCCACGAACCCTTCCGGTTGCGCTACGTACACTTCTTCCTTGAGATCGACGTAGAGGAATGCGGTCTTCACATCCATTTGGAAGACCATGAAGTTTTTGTGCGCGGCGTATGCAAGGAACATACGTATTGCTTCAGTTCTCGCCACCAGAGCGTATGTCTCGTCATAGTCGATCCCTTCTTGTTTTTGGTATCCCTTGGCCACGAGACGCGCCTTGTTGCGTACTACGATGCCGTCCTCGTCCTTCTTGTTTTTGAAGATCCATTTAGTGCCATCACCGTTTTGTGAGATGGACGTGGAACAAGTCGCCATACTTTGAGAGCCTCGAATTGGTTGAGCTCCTATTGCATGGCTATTATCCAGTCCGGATCTTCGAATGCTTCACGGACGGTGGTAGGCTCAATCTTACTCAAGAATCCAGAGAAGAGGCAGAAATTGGCTAATGCACCTCGTGTTTGAACTGGTGTAGAGGGATCACCGATAATCTGGTGTAGGGGATGAGCTTTGGTCCATTTGATGGTATATGGAAGCGGTTGGTGAGTGGAGTGTGATGTGTCCGGATCCACGTAACCACCGGTGGGAAGGTCTTGAACAGCCTCACGTGTAGCAGGTTGGTTTCTCGGAGGAGACGGGGAAGGATTCGTCGAAGGTTGAGCAACTTCTGGTTCCGAAGAATGCAGAGGTTGATCCATGATTGTTGTGGAGGACGAATCTTCAGGATCGATCTCCAGGTTTTGTGCTGGTTCTTCCGGGGGAATGGTTGTATCAGATGTTGATGATGAAGGTTGAGGTGTCTCCACAGTAAGTGTTGGGCTGCTAGTCGAAGGCGACGGACCAGAGAGATTCGCCGAGACCTCTATTTGAGCAGCTTCAATGCGTGGTTGCGCTGAGACACGAGGGGTAGAAACATTAAACAAATCATCATAGAAGTATTGAAACAGTAAATCTAAATCAGAAAGATTAGCATTCGACGTAGATGCGTGATTCGGATTTACTGTCGTTTGTGCAGATCCCGAACGTGAAAGTTCGGAAGCTAGCACACCAGTTAAACCGGGTTCTGAACTGATTTGTTCAGAAGCCAATTCCACGGCTTCGTTGAATGTCACGTTTACACTCTCAGTAACGGTTTTTGTCCGTTTGTTGTAAACGCGATATGCCTTAGCCTGCATGGAGTATCCTATGAAAACTCCTTCGTCTTCCATCGAACTGAATTTGATGAGATCATCTTTGTCATTGAGGACGTAGCACGTGCATCCGAACGCGTAGAAATACTTGATGTTCGGAACGCGGTTGTTCATGATCTCGTACGTAGTCTTGTTGAACCGCTTATTGATAATGTAGCGGTTTTGCGTGTAACATGCGGTAGACACCGCTTCGGCCCAGAGAAATAAAGGCAGATTGAACTGAGAAGGCATAGTGCGAGCAGCTTCGACGAGGGTATGGTTGCGTCTTTCCACCACTCCATTTTGTTGAGGAGTGCATGCTGCCGAGAAGGCTTTCGAGATACCGACTGAAGTGAGGTATTCGGTCACCGTTTGATTTTTGAACTTCGTCCCATTGTCGGTCCTGATTGAGTGAACTTGTTGCTGTTTGTTCAGTTGGATGGTCTTCAGATGATTGATAATCAGCTACGGAGTTTCGTCCCTTGAGCGTAGAAACTTGACCCATGTGTAGCGTTAGAAATCATCAACCATTACCAAGACATATTTGTGTTTATTGATGCTTTGAACACGCATCGGTCTACACAAATCCATATGGATAAGTTCTAGAGACCAGGACGTGCTTGGAGTGGCCTTTGGCTTGTGCGTCGCTCGCTTCATCTTTCCCATTTCGCATGCCCCGCAGAGTCGGTCCTTCACGAATTGGAGGTCAGGCATGCCTTTCACATGTCCTCCAATCACCAGTTTGTTAATACTCTTGAAGTTCAGGTGCGAGAGACGCCGATGCCAAATCCACGCTTGTTTGGAATTTGCCTTTGACATCAGGCAGACAGAAGTATCGGTCTTCAGGGATGCGAGGTCGATGGTGTAGAGGTTGGTCTTTCGCGTTCCAACCAGTAGCTCCGTTCCGTCGTCATTGAGGATTCTACACCTTTTGGCTTTGAATTTGACCTCGAGATCTTTATCGCAGAATTGGGAGATACTGAACAGGTTGTGTCCCAATCCCGCGACGTATGAAACTTTCTTGATGGTGATCTTGTCTTGAACAATGTCGCCGTAGCCCAAGATTGGCACCTTTTTATCGTTCCCAAATCTCATGTCTCCGCAATATTGTTCCTTGTAGTTCGTGAGTAGCTCCCTCCTTCCGGTCATGTGCTTGGAGTGTCCAGAATGTAAGTACCACACATGACCGTCCTGCAAAACGAGATTAGCGGATTTTAGGTACCCATATGCGAATGGGTCCTGGAGGGTTAGGTTTTACACCTTTCGGAGGAACCTGTTTTGAAGTAGGTTGCCTCTTGGGTGTAGATTTAACCTCAGTAGGAGGAACCTATTTTGAATTGGGTTTCCTCTCTTGCTTTGGTTTAACCTCTGATTGGGGACCCTGTTTAGATTTAGACTTCTTTTTGTTCTTACGGGGTCTGCGTTTGGGTGTAGAATTATACATATGATATAACCCAAACCAATCATTATTATTGATATCATCAAAGTCATTCCAACCACAACTAGAACAACACAAACAATCATGCGATAATTGAATCAATTACTGAATGGAATAAAGTTTAATCGGAAGTTTAACATCTTGTTTAACAAAATCATTCCTATGATTCCAAGCACAATCGTTTTTGTTCATTCTAAGATAAAAGACAGTATTAAATGACTTTGATGCCTCTTTCTCGATAGAATCCTTAGCTAGCCACTTTGGTTTTCCTTGTTTTGCCCGACCATTTTTATCTGAAACAACATTGACAGTATGGTCAGTGGATTTTGAGGAAACAGGAGTCTTATCAGTCGATCGATCGGTCTTTTGCCTCGGCTACGATTGTTTTTGAGAATCTGACTTAGTTTTAGAAATCTTAATCACAGCCGGGGTCTTTGTTTTGGAACAATCGCCCTTTAGAAAATTGACCGGTCGATTAACTATGGGTGAAAGAAAGTCAGTATGACTTGGAAGAGGTTTGTCGAAGGGGAACGATTCAAACTCTTCATCAGAATTACCCTCGGAATTCATGAATTCTGAAAAATCGATATCCGGGATAGTGGGACATGGATTGGCCGAGGAAGGCGAGGAACACTTTGTGTCAGTGTGCTTCGGGGAATTTGGTGCGGAAGCTAAGAAAAAATAAGAGTTTAAGGTCCTTAACACACACTTATCTTGAGATTCTTTACCGTCTTGGGAAGAGATTTGTCCAATGAAAGCTTTACACGAAGATGTATCAGATGAACTGAAAGAAAGTTCGGGTGAAATCTGCTTTTCATTTTGGAGTAGGTCAATCTGCACTTTGAGCTGACCATTTCTCGTATGCTCCTGCATTGCTTCTGTTGCCAAGGCAGACAGTTTCAATGTGAGCTTATTGATTTCACACCGAAGGATTTCCTGTCCTTCATCGGACACAGCTTCGGTTTCCACGGATTTGAGATTCTCAAGTTCTGTGATAAGCGCTGACTTTTCTTTTTGAAAAACGGACCTTTCCTTCTCGAGTGACTCCTCTAACTCGACTATTTTAGCTTCCAAGATGAGAGGGGGAACATAGAGTTTGAACTCATCCGTCTCAGTCTTGGGTTCAGGTGCTTGGACCTCATCCTTGTTGGAGGAATCCATGGGCTTTGCAACCTTATAGCAGTCAAAATAGTCATTCGAGAGGTATTTCTTTTGATTTTTCTCATTATAATAATTCAAAGGCTCATAACAAAAAGGAAGTTGCATTTTTTACGTGTGTTTGCGCTTGTATTCCTCAGTTTCCTCTTCCTTTTCAGGTTCAAAAGGACCAGTCCATTTTTTCCCATATTCTGGATACTTTTTGTCTATTCCTAAAAAGCCAAAATCATACAGCGTAGGTGTTTTGAATATACCCTTTTTCAAATAGTGTGGGTTATCGTATCCGATTCCCCACTCCTTGTTAAATAAGTGAACTCCTTGGGTTTAATCATATGAATGGTCTGATCAGTTTGACCTCTTTTGTGGAGTTTGGTTTCAAGGTCAACTATTTTATTGACAAACTCCTTGTGTTGAGTTTAAAGAGCAGAACATTGATAAACTATTTCTGCTTTCTCATTCTCACACTGATCTAGCTGTGACTGAAGTTCAGATATTTTGGCCCTTAAGTCCTTAGGTGCTATTGAAAGAATTTTGCATTTTTCTTTTAAGTTAGCATTTTCGGACTTGTATTTCTCAGTTATTCGCTTTTGAACATCCAACTTTTCAGATAGTGATTTAATCTCAAGCAGTTGTTCATTAGCGGTGGCCTTATAGGAATCTATCCGTTCAATAAGAGGTTGCATTTGGTTATAAAGTTCTAGATAGATAGGTTTACATACCTGACACAGCTTTGTCTTTTCTTCTTCAGCAGGAGAGTGGTAGCCCATGAAAGAATCAGCAACTTCAGAGTCGCTTTCACTATCAGATCGACCCAGCCAAAATTCATCTTCAACAAATAGAGCTTCTCCTGCTTCTTTCTGCTCTGCCAAAGCGAGCTTTGCCTTGTAATAATGTGCATTCTTCATAACAGGCTTCCTACAATCTTTCGCAAAGTGACCAAGCTTCCCGCAGTTATAACAAGTCACGGGTTCGTCTTTCTTCTTTGATTCAGACTTGCGGTCATCTTTCTCTGTCTTCTCCTTCTTGTCAGACTGGTCATCGGACTTCTTCTTACCTTCGTATTTGTCCTGTTAATCATGGCGCTTGTTGGAGGAGGTGGAGTAGCGCTGATTATTGGACGTCGGCTTCTTGTAGAACTTTTGTTGTTGGAAGGATCTGGAGATCAAAGCCATTGCTTTCTTAAAGGCTGTTAATTCAGGATCAGAATCACTGCCCTCTTCTTCCTCAGGTTCTGGCTCAGATTCACTTGGCTCTTGGGCTCGTTTGGAACGACGGCCAGAAGATTTGCCTCGTTTTGAAGACATGAGTGCTAATGGATCAGCAGTTGGCTTGGATGCAGACTTCTTTTCGCTCAGAATTTCATTCACTTCATCTTCGTCTTGAAGAAACATTTCGTAGAGTTCGTGTATGCCGACTTTCTCCATCAAGTGGTTGTGCTTGACGTGAGATGCGAATACTTTCCATTCTGGTAAGAGGTTGTTGAGAAACTTGATCGCGTTCTCCGTGTTAGAACAATTGATTTGGTTCTTGTGTAGCTCATTGAGAAGGAGACAAAAGCGTTCATAGGTCTGGGTGAGGGATTCGCCGGTGTGCTGCTTAAACCCATCGAACTTGGTTATGGAGCTGTTGATTTTCAGTTGATTCCCGACTTCGCTCATGCGCATCATTTTCTGCACCTGATCCTACATGCCCTTTGCTGTCTTTTTGTAGCTATCGATGGCTGTGTAGATCGTGTTGGGTAGAGCCTGAACAAGATACCTCTTCGCATGCTTTTCTCCCTCAATCATGCCTCTTTCGTCGGCAATCATATCGGAGAGTGTCTTAGGCTCGGTACGAACTTGACCATTTGCTTCAGTTACTGGTACTGTCTTCATGGGTGTGGGAATTGGCCCGTCATCTAGATCTCGCCAGATAAACTCGAAGAGATCCTTTGACTCAATAAAGATTAGGAATATGTCCCGCCACTGGCTGTACTGACCTTGGTAGAGGCAAGGTGGTTTGGAGTCGGTGCCGATAGCGAGAGCGTCGCATGAAGACATCTTGTGTTGCACTAACGTGATCGTCAGACGATTGATTCGATTCAAAGTGATAACCTAACGCAAGGCACTAAGAGTGATATCCTAATGCAGGTTCTAAGAGTGGATTATGCTAAATCAGGTAAGAAATCAACTAAGTAGAACATACCGGATAGGAATCCGGATGAGAGATATCTAATCTGGAAGTGTCCGGATCAGATTGTGAAAAACAAGTAAATTTGCAGAGGTTACCGGGTAGACTTGAGTTACCGGATAACAAAGGTTACCGGATGAGACAAGTTATCGGATGAATTAAAACTAAGCAAAGATAAAACTTACCTGGTGGAAGAGCTTACCGGATGAAATGCTTACCGGGTGGAAGTACTTACCGGATGATGAACTTACCGGATGACTTGACGTTACCGGATGATAAGCTTACCGGATAAAACAAATGAAGTGAAAACTTACCGAATAAGAAAAATAACCAACTTACCGGATGAGGTAACTTACCGAATGAAAAGTAAGTTATCGGAAGTACTTACCGGGAACTTGTCCGGTTAGTATTGAGAATACCGGTAAGTGATAATTTACCCGGTAACTTGGAGTTACCCGGTAACAATTGAAGGGATTGGAAACTTACCCGGTAACACGATGAAGGACCCGGTAACCACGGCTGTGGAATCCGGTAACTGCGGCTGTGGTTTCCAAGTCGATTGGAAATCGATTAGGGTTGCTCAAAATTGTTCCTGAAAGATTAGGAACTCGACCAAACATAATAATAAGAATACCCAAATCGATTTTGAAGCCAAATAACACGTTTTTGATGGAAAAGATTGGATTTTTGCAAGAACACAAACCAAAAACTTGAAACTTTGATTTTACTTAAAATCGATTAAGATGATCGAATTAGGTGGTGAAAAATTGCAGATTCGTTTACCAAGATGATACGAACATAATGTGATAAACGAAAACAATCAATTTTAACCAAATCAAAATATGAGTTTTTAAAGTCAAGAACACAGTCGATTTTCTTGAAGAGAATTCTTACCAGAAATCAAGAATCACTTTGAATCGTTTCGTCCGTCTGCTCTGATACCAATTGTGAGTTCCAGATTCGTGCAACAAACGATAGAAATCAATAGATAATAACACAAACGATATGATTTCCAATGGTCATCCACTTTACTTTCAATATGAGAGACAATTAGAATAAGTTCAAGAAAGTGAAAATAGACAACTAGCTTAATTTTTCAAAGCTAAACACATTATATAATCTAGGCCCATGGCAACAAGCCCATGGCCCGTTTACACAATAAAGACTCAAATATGATAAATAGCAATTAAACCCTTGAACTTCCATTCAACCATATTTGACATCCTTGGGAGATGGTCATTTGCATCATTGAGTTGAACTTCTGTTGTTGCACACGATGGTTCTGGTGCAACTTCTGTAGTAGATGGTACTTTTGTGCTTGTACATTGAGTTTCAGCTTTAGGTGGTATTTCAATAAGGGTTGGTACTGAATCCTCTGAGGATGTTGAGACAGAATCCTCATTCTCCTCTAGTATTAATTCATCTGTTGTTACTGGAGTTGGTATTTCCAGTGCCTCTATTGCGGTGGTCTTGTTCACATTGCCCAATGCTTGGTCTCCCTCCACACTTGTACCTGCACAATTAATGGAGGGTGAAGAGTTTGATGGACCAGTTAGAGATATACCTGAATTTGTCTGGTCAACCGAGGATGTCTCTCCAGAGGCTCTGGGGGTTCCAGCAGAGGGATCAATATTATCATGGAACATTTCTTCAAACATCAGATTAAGTTCTGCTTCTCTTGATTTGGAAATGCCAGAGGTTTCTTTGTTCAGCCCGAGTTCTGATCTGATTTGCTCAGAAGTCTTTTGAAAATAGTCGTCAAAAGAAACATTAAAGCTTTCCACGATTGAACGGGTCCACAGAACGTAGACTCTGTAGACCTTAGAAGTGGCAGAGTACCCAACGAATTTTCCTTCGTCTGCCTTAACATCAAACTTCCCTCGAGTTTCTCTGTCGTTGGGGACAAAGCATTTAAATCCAAAAACATGAAAGTACTTGATATTGGGTTTCCTCTGGTTGATCAAATGGTATGGTGTCTTGATGTGCCTTTTCACCACTGTTGATCGATTTTGGGTAAAGCAACCAGTTGAAACAGTGCAATTTTTGCGTTCGACCACGCCATTTTGTTATGGGGTGCGTGCAGCAGAGAAGTTTTGTGAGATGCCTTCTTCTGTAAGGTAAGCTTCAATGACAGAGTTTTTGAATTCTGTTCCATTGTCGCTTCTTAGCTTATGTATCCTGCACTCATAAAGAACCTGGATTCTTTTCATTAGATTAATCAAGATGTTTGGAACATCTGATTTCTTTCGGACAAATTCCACCCATGTATATCTTGAATATTCATCGACCAACACTAGCATATATTTCTTGCCACCTAGAATATGTGTAGCAATCGGACCACAGAGGTCAACATGAAGCATGTACAGAGGCCTAGTGCAAAGCACATCAAACTTGCCTTTATGGGAAGTGTGATCCCAGATCTAATCATAGAACACAAGATATTCTTCATAGATGAGAGAAAGATACAAGAATGGAGTTAAGATCTACTTTCTTTCTCTAGTTTCTCTCTCTAGGATGTCATCCATCTACTTCCAATCTCTCACGTATACAATGAATTGCTTACCATTTCCTATTACAAGATATCTATTTATATACTTTGACTAACTCACTAAGTACTTTGACTTTGACCTTTAAAGCCTCTACTTTGACTTTGTCTATGGATTCAAGATTTAAAAATTTATGACGATAGTCTTCAGCTCTTTGTAATCTTCAGATCTTCAACACTTTAGCACTTTGAATGGTCTCTCTCTTTGCTTTGAAGGAAAAACAGTCTTCGAAAAAACAACTCTGAAGAATCTTCAAATAAGCGTTGTCTTCAGAAATCCAATCTAACTACTTTCATCTTCTACTGGATCTTCAAAGTCAAATAGTCATCAAGGTCTCGAATCACAAACTTCAAATCTTTGAAGCGTTTGTCAAAGTCTTCAAACAAAATCTTCATAACATCGAATCTTTGAATCATTGTAGCACGGATCTTTGCATCTTTGAGATTTGACATATATCTTCAGTCTTTGAACATGAAATGGCTTTTGAGCTTTGACGGGGTTTGAGCTTTAACGGGCTTTGAATATCTTGAACTGTTTATCTTCACTTGAACAATAAGAAACTTTGAACTTTGAATCTTTGTCGAATCATCTCGAAACATCTTGAAACATCTTGACTTTTTATCTCGAGCTTCTTGACTTTAACAAAAACTTCTCTTTATTTTGAAATTGAAACTTTCATAATTTCTCCCCCTTTTTGATGATTGTGAGCATCAAGATCATCAAAACTTCAATATCAATTTCAGCAGTCTTTGAATATACCATTAACAATCTCCTCCTTTTGATCGGAATAATCTTCAATTCCAAAAATATTTATCCGAATCTTTTCAAATTCAGACAATATGAAAGTGGTAACCCTGAAACAACTAATGAATCAGTTAAAATGCCTGTAAGTTGCACGGAGCAACTTAGTACAACGAATGCACTTTGGAAATGAGCTTTTTGATGTTCACTCCTCCAGGGCTTCCATTCAATCATCGAAAAACACTAAGGAATTTCTATGAACGTTATGACAAGAAAACACATTTCTTGTGTGTACGTGAAAGTGTAGAAATGATTGAAGCAACTTATGCTTGAAAATTAGGCTCAAATTGTGTAAACTGTTGAGACAGAAACAAGTTTTCCACGGATTCAATGTGCATGAATGAAGAGCGAAGGCGGGGAAAACTTCCTTCTTTTTCAATATCCAAACCTTCCAAATGAAGATTAGATAGATAATATGTTGCATCCCCAAGAAAATTGAAACATTTCTTTGTTGAGAAAGAAATGAGTAGCTAGTGGGGTTAAATGCAAGAGTTGGCATGGGCTAGTTGTCTGTTTCAATGATGGTCACCAAAGAATGTGAACCAATCAGTAATATGGCTGCCCGGCTCAGAAAGTGGTTGGGGCAGAGTTCTCTTATTCTTTTAAATTTGTTCTCACACCCTCTTTCTGTTTTTAATCCGCTCACTTCTACCCAAACTCTCATTTACATTTTACCTCAGCACAATGAGATACTCAACCGTATGAGTTATCTCCCCCACTCTTTGATTTCGACCCCTCACCCCTCAATCACTCAAGGATAACTTCTTGGGTAGGAAACACTGGTTAACGTGGATCCAAAGAAGTTTAATAATTTCTCACACTGAATCCCATGAAATTTTGTCCTAAAGTGATGTGTTGTTCAACAGTTTAGCTCTAACAATTATGAATATCGGCATTTGATTAACATTGCCATCAAAATGTATGCTCCTAAAAAATATCATGAATATTTGACCATTTGAACTTTGATGATTTCTCAAAACAAGGACAGATCAAATATGAAATATAATCATGAAGGATAATCATGTAAGGTTCAAGGTATCAAAGAATTGAATTTTGTTTATATGAACAAATATAAACAATCTTTGAATGAAACGTTTAATTTCTTACGTTGAAATGAATATGATGCTCAACAAAATTTGAAGTACAAACGGGAGTATTACCATCAAAAAATGTTTCATTTTGAGACATGGTAATAACAAAGTCAATATGAAGCTGAACCGGTGTGTATGAATACTTTAAAGTATATAGAAAAGATAATACGCAAGTATTAATCTTTAGAAACACACGGTCAGAAATGATGATGTTGCAATAATCCGAGATTTATATATATATATATATATATATATATATATATATATATATATATATATATATATATATATATATAGGAAAAACATTTAAAATCACACTTCTAAATACATAAAGTCTGTTTGAGAATCGAGAAGTGGTTTGAACATTTAAGAACACGTTTTTCATGCTTGAAAGTCGTTCTTCTTTCAAACAATCTCAGATTAAGTTCAGAAGATACTTACAGTAAGATGTTTAAGCTCCCCCTCAAATCATGATAGACTGATTAAAAATCAGATAAGCTCCCCCTCAAAATCTGCAAAAGATCATAATGAAACACGATTAGTAGATGAAATAATCAAAGTCTAAAACAATGAAATACGAGTTCTAAACTGATGTGTTTAGAAGTCAAAAACATTGAAGTGCGGGTTCTGAACTGAATTATTCAGAAACCATAATCTCTTTGAAATCCGGGTTCTAAACTGACGTGTTTAGAAACCATAATTGTGTATGCTCCCCTTACAAAGAAGCATATAGAAAGATATGTCAATAAGCACATATGTATCAAAAATTAGAATTACTCCCTCTGAAATTATGCATATATTTTAGCATAGGTACTCTTCTTCAAATTGCACACTTCTCCTCTGTTTTCCAGTCATGTGTTCGGTATATGTTTGATAATCAGCACCACACATGATGAACCTGCAAAACAGATTAAGTAGATTTTGGTACCCAGCGGAACTTGGGTCCTGGCTTGTTATGTGTATTTCTTTTTGAAGAAATATTATAAGTACCATACCAAAATTGTACATTTTATTGCTTAATGAAATCATGAGTTCCACAAGAAGAACAACAAAGTTTCTTTTGTGCCAACCTAATCAAATGATTTACAGAATATATAGGATTAGGTTTAACAAAAGACTTACCTTTATGAGCATTGTTCTTCTTGTTCACCGTAGATGGAGGAACAGATGATTTTGGCACAGCTCTTTGAGGATTAGATCCTTTCACTTTGTAAACCATCTTTACAGGCTTAAAGAAAGGTGTATATGAACTTGTAGCATCACGGTTGTAGAAAAGATTAGGACGCATCTGATCTCTTGATTTGACAGACTTTTTCGAAGAAGAATGTTGATGAACAGAACTAGAAGCAGTCTTGATAGAACTTTCATAATTAGTTGAACCATCATACGTCGATTGAACAATAGTATCAGCACTAAATTGTTCAGATGATTTAACTTTGATCTTCATTGCTTCCAATTGCTGAACTTTATCGGATAAAACATTTCTTTCTTGAACAGTCAGATCAAGTTTCTTTTGTAGATCAGATTTGATCTTCTGCTCTTTCATAGCCTCCGTTGCTAAAGTAGACAACCTTCTTGTTAGCTTTAAGATTTCAGCCTTAAAGATGTTTCTCTCTTCTTCAAAACTCTTTTCGGATATGTCTTTAAAAATTTCCATGTTTTTCTTTTAAAGACTTTGTTTTTCCTTTTCAAAACCATTCTTCTTTTCACCAAACTCTTTTCTCTCTTTTCCAACAAAAATTCCAATTCAGATATTTTCTTTGAAAGCTCAACACTTTTTGATTCAAAAACTTTTATTTCAATATCAAAATTGACTCTTTCCTTTTCAAGCTTATCCTTTTCTAAAAATAACACTTTCTCAAAATCAAAAACTTTTTTTGAAAGATTTATGCATCTAAGTTCAAGAGCTTTCTTTTCCTTCTCAAAACTAACTCTCTTTTCATCATTCAAAGCATTATGGTCAGGAAGCTTCTTTGAGACATCAAAATCACAAGTTGTTCCTTTGTCACAAACTTAAGGCTTTTAATTGTTGTTGGAAACATGGTTAGATTGAAAATCCTCTGTTGGCCCCGAAGGGCTAAACAAGTTTGTAGAAGGGGGGGGGGGGGGGGGTTGAATACAAACACACAGATTTTACTTTTCTAAATTGTTTATTGATAAATCATTAACAATTTACAGCTTGTTGCGGAACAAGATCAAGGATAAACCTAAATCTAAACAAGTTGGAACACTAAGTTTCTTGCACTAAGAAAGAGAAGGAAATTACTAATAATAACCTATCTCAAGATAAGAAGGATGAACTTGTCCAGAGTTAGCAAGTTACTTCAAAATGAAGTGAGTTCTTCTTCTTATATACTGCATGCATTTAATGCATGCCAGTTTACACTTTACACGTGGCAGCAACTCATTGGTTGTATGTCATTGACCTTTGTTGACAACCTTAGTAGCCGCATGTTTGAACAGTGTAGTATCAGAGTGGTTGTACGATTTCAGACAATAAAGAGATTCTTTTTCTGACATATCGTACGGAGTCGTGCAAGGGTGGTTAAGACAAAAGTACTTTGTACGGAGGACTTCATGATCAGATTTTCGTTGATTCAGCGCTTTACCATTGTTTATCAGCGAATGATAAAGTTCAACGATAGCTGAAGTCTTATACTTGATACTTCACGTTGAGTGGACAAATCTGAGTCTTCGTTGATCCGCATCAGTTCATTAGGAGAATTGTCGCTGGTTCTTGAGCTTGATCTTCGACTTCAGCGTAGAACCTATGTTGACGTGAAACTTGTCTTTAGAGATCATAAGTAAACAACTAAATTATCAGCGATCACCATAAGGACTGAACAGACTCAGAGTATTATGGTGAACAATGTTTGCTGAATGTTTAATCTAAAGAGCGAGAGTTCCTATCAGCGGTACTGTAAGATCTTAGTACTTATCAGCGATAGTGAAACTCTGATACACATTGTTTACTTACAATTTTTACTAAGTATATAAGAGTGGGTCATTATCAAATCACTGAGGGTTTGGATCAATAATCTCCCCCTATTTGATTATGACATAGCAACAGAGAAAATTTCTATATAATGAAAACACAAGGATAAAAAGAACTCATAAAATATTTGTCCCTTTTACTGTTTTCTGGGATCTTTTCGGTACTGATGGAGTAAAGTACTTTCGCTGAAATCTTTCTTTAAACTTCGAATCAGATTACAACAGGAAGTGGAAAGATTACAAGTACAAGCGAAATAAATTACAAGTACAAAAGAATAACTGATACAATAAAAGAATGAGGCGATCCTATCAGTTTATAAAGGTTCTTCCTTAATGAGAAGTTCATCAAGGGTCTTTGATGTGGGTATCATCTAGTCTGGGACCTTTACTCCTTGATTCTTTTTGTTCAACGCTTCTTCAAAAATCAAGGGTTTAAGATGTCGTGCCTGAATGTCATTTTTGAAGTCACACCAGTAGATGATATCTTTCAGTTGTTCGATGGGAGTGATGGGAAGTTCAGTGATACGTTGAAAACGCTTTCGTCCATCCCAGTCAATAAAGAATATCCCGAAGGGTTTGCTTAAGACTTTCCCAGGGATGAAAGTCTCATCAGGAGGAAGAGATGTGTCAAGTGCAGAAAGGTCAAGTTCTGGACCAAGGACTTCCTCAAGAGAAAAACCAATACCTGTTTTGTTTCGTATCTGAGGACCTGAGTCTGAAGATTTAGACTTTTTCTTTGCAGATGCCCTTCTTTGCTGACTTTCGAGAGGAGGAGGAGGAGGAATATCCACACAAGAAGAGACTAAGTCGATCTGTTTGTTTATCAGCTTGTCAACATGATCCTTGTACTTAGACTGAGACTTCTGGATGGCTAATCTGATCTCCAACCATTCAGAGAGACCGTACTTCGTGATGGCTTCAGAATAGAATTTTTCGTACTGTCCATTCTCTCTGAATATCTCGATTTCAGCGATTGAAACTTTGAGGGTTGATCTTCCAGTGATAAGTACCTTGATGATTCTGGAAGTTCGATATCTGAAGTGTACCTTTTCTTTGCACCAGATTAAAGTAGATTGAGACACAGTTCTCTTTTCTACAACGATCTTCTTGGCGTCTTCCCATAGCTGACGTTGAACTTTGATTGGAATTCTTTTCAGCTTGGGGTCTTTCACCGATTGTCGAGAAAGCTGGATGGCGAGTTCTCTATCTTTTTCTTCAGCTTCCTTTCTTTCAGCGATTAGACGTTCAGCTCTGAGGTGATCCTTGTATTCCTGTTGTGAAATTCTGAACTTTGGAGGAATAGAAAGAAGTTGATCACGCTTCAGAATGATTCGTTGATCCTCGAACTTCTTTATTATCTCTTCTCTTCTTTTCTGATCCTCTTCACTTGGCTTTTGAGGAACCAAGGAAGGTCTGTTTGTATGAGAGAGCATCTATTCTTCAGGTTCATCAGTCTCAGAGATCAAATCCAAGACTGGGATTATTTCTTCAGCGTTGGGAACTGGGATTATTATTGGTGAAGTCGCAGTTGTAGGAACTTCAGCGATATCCTTAAACAGGGGAGAGGACTAGCTGAAACACAGTGATCTTATGAATAAGAACTTGGGTAGAACATAGAAAGAGAAAGAATGTGGTTGTGTATAGAGGTTTTATGGAGAGGAGAGCTGATAATGTGTATAGATAGAGGAGGGATGAGTGTAAGGAAGATTTAGTGTACCTGACAAACTGGCTTTGGAAGCGAGATCGTCAGATTGTCATTGTCTTCAGCGACACCTTTTCCTTTGCCCTTGTCATCTTCAGACGCTGAAAGCTTTGATTTGGTCCGCTCCCCTGAAG
Source organism: Saussurea involucrata (assembly GCA_033807775.1). NCBI lineage: Eukaryota > Viridiplantae > Streptophyta > Magnoliopsida > Asterales > Asteraceae > Saussurea > Saussurea involucrata. Next base: position 12,609,933 of record CM066326.1, read on the forward strand.
GTTCGTTTATCACGATCCCTTTAAGAGCTGTAGTCCTCTGAGCAGGCTTGACGATAAAGGGGTCATCATCATCATCGTCGTCATCATCATTCTTTGGAGAAGAGGATGGTTCATCATCAGATAAGTCGATGGCTTCTTCATCTTCAGCTTCAGATTCAGATTCTTCAGCATCTTCTTCAAGTTGCTCCCCCTCAGATACAGAGGTAAGCTTTTCGGTTCCCTAAGGGTTTTCATCTCCCTGAGGTCCAGCGATTGTTTCTTCATTTGTCTTCTCACCCTCTTCAGTAAGGGTGAGGTCTTCAGTCTTCTCCCCCTTGACAGATTCATCATGGGGAAGGACTTCAGATATCTTCTCCCCCCTTCCTCATGATGAGTGGGGGAGGAATGGGATGACTCAGCAGTTGGTTTTGGTTCCCTATCTTCTTGGCCAAGGATCCCCATATAATCTTCAATCGCTGCTACTCTGTCTTCTAGGCCAGTAATAGCGGGATTGATCTTAAAGAGTTCAGCACGATCCGACGTATTAAAATGCGTCGGTGCAGGGGCGGGGGCGGTCATGTTGTTCAGGATCTGCTGCATCATTGTCTTCGTTGAAGTCACGTCAGTCTTTATTGAATTGACGTCAGTCTTCACAGAACTCATGTCAGTCTTTACTGAACTGACTTCAGTCTTTACAGCAGACATATCTCCTTCGAGTTTTCCAACCGATGTCTTCAGCGTTGTGACCTCGCTGGACATGGATTGAACTGATGTTTTGATAGAGAGGTAGTCTGTGTAGATGTCTGCGAGAACTTTGGCAAAGTTGCTGAGAGCTTTATCAACCTTTTCCAAGTCAGCTTTGGAGGCTTTCTCTTCAACCACTGTTGTCATCTTGGTGAGATTCTCTCCAGCGTTTGTTATAGCTTAAGAGTTGTCGGAGAGAGTAGTGGTGAGACCTGTCAGCTTCGTCTCTAGGTTCTTCAGATAGGCGTTGATGTCTCCCAAATTAGGACCTGTAACATATAAGTACTTGTGAACAGAGGAAAGCTCAGACGTTTGGGGTTCAGTTACAGTGTATATGGGTTGGTGTATACCTGCAGGAGGATTGGTGAATTCATCAAAATCTCTGTGTCCTGAGAAGAGTTCCATGTCGTCGGCTAGAGTGCGTGTACGCATGGTCATCTCTGCAAGTCCTACATCCATCATTCCTTGAAGAGTATCAGCTATAGCTTCTGGAGAAATGACAGGTGCTCCAGTGGTGACAACTGGATTAGAGTCCAAAGGAGTAGAGGGAGAAGCGAAGGTTGAGAATGTTGGTTGGGTGCGGGGTTCAGCGTTGGATCCGCTGAGAATCACTTCTTCAGTCTGTAGAGAGACTGAAGGAGGTTGGGTAGAGTCCAAGTTTATAACCTCAGCGTTTAGAGACGCTGAAGCTGGGATATAATGGGTGGCTTGATCAGCTGTGGCAGAGCGTACCACTGAACGTTCCTTCAGCTCTTCGAGATGAGTTGAGGAGTCTTCAGCAGGAGATTGCTGGGGTTGCTCCTTGGTTTTCTTAGTTCTTTTGGAACTAAGTTGGGTAGATGAGTGTTTCCTTTTATGAGAAGGAATGGATGTTGCAGCTTGGGTATCAGCGATGGGTTTGTCCGCTGAAGGAGCTGCAGAAGTCGAATAAGTAGGGTTAAGAAGAGTTAAGAGTGTAGAAAGACGTACCTCGTTTTCCACTGGTTTGAAGTCGAGTACCTTAGGGCCAACCTGAGAAAGTTTCAGGTCACCCTCTTTTGGGTAGTTGTCCTTCAGGCCTGTTTGGAAGACGGCGCTGATGAATCTTGGATAAGGAACCCATGGAGATCGGTCAGCGGCGGAGTCTACTCTGAGTACAAGGTCATCGTAGATTATCGATGCATAGTCTATATGTAGACCTTTCAGCAATGCATATCCGATTGCTTGTTGAGGTTGAGCGGCTTGATCAGAGGAGCCGGTATTTGCAGTCATGCAGCTTATCAAATGAGTGAAGATGAAGTTCATCTCGCTGGGCATTTTTTATTTCTTGATGAGGGTCAGCTTCTTCTCATGCTTCTTGTCCCTCCCAGTTTCCCGAACATAGCCCATTGCATCGAAGAATGCAGTGATGGCTTCCCTATCTGAGTGTTTCTTGTGGTCAGGGAGAGGAACAAAAGTTTTTTCTTTTGTGGCGAAGGGAAGGCTCAGGGCTTTGCGGATAATGGCAGGGGTGATCTTTATAGTGCCATAATCAGTATCACAGAGGATGCAATCAATTGTCTTTGAGGAGTCTTTGGTTGATGGTAGCTGAGAGTGTCTGGCAGAATACCAGAACTAAGATAGCAGTAGCTGATGTGCAGGAGGTGTTATGGTCAGGGCTGTGGAGAGGTAACAATTTTTCAGGAAATTCACAGCATCATTCAGATGTGTGACTTGCTTTCGAGGAGGAAACTCGAGAAGCGAATAGAGGTTGTTGGTTTTTGTCCAATCCAGTTCTTCAAGAGAGAACTTGACCTGAGGAGCCTTGATGATTTCCAATTCCTCAGCAGCAGTAGCAGTGTTTTCAGTAGTGGTGTTCTTAGCAGAGGAAATGTCAGTAGATGCCATTTCTGTATTATCAGTTCAACCAAATATTAACAAATAAGAATAATCTTAATGTGGAAGGGTTTTCCAATAAGATGGTTCGAGTTTTGTCCATTTCATTCAGACAAAAATGTCTTAATGAAGATTAGGGTTTTTCTTGTTTTTGAAAAACGAAATGCAAACCCAAAAAAAATCTTGTTTTCCAGTTTCCTTTGAGAATTAGGATTCTGGAAAAAAAACGTATGAATAACAAGTTTAAGATTTTGCGTTTAAACTTGAAGAACAACCATGAAAGGTTGTGTTCATAAAACCATGAAAGAAATGATTTCATTTGAAAAAGTTCTTTTGTTTGATCTTGTAAAAACAAAGAGAAGATCATTAACAAGTTTAAGAAACAGGTAAATAACAAAATTATTAACCTGGTTCGTTGAAGAAGAAGAAGTTCTTGAAAACTTGAGAGCACAAATGCAACAGTAATTCTTTCTTGCTTGGAGGAGAAGTTTTTCGCATAAAGGAAAAATATAAACCCAAAAAGTGTTTATATAGTGAGATTAGAGAGAGAGAAAAACTCGAGCGGGAAAGTTTTTCATCATGACATGGACACGTGTTTGCATTTGATTGGATGGTAAACGAAACGTGCAAACGTGTGTCAGAAAAAGAACGTGCCGAGGCTTATCCGTTGCAATGACGTCACAACTGTCCTTTCATATTCTAGGATGTCTCTGAGGTTTTGAAAACTCAGGGACACTTTTGAAAACATGAATCACTGAATAGAGATATCAGTGTTGGTTTTAGAAATTCCAAAGTATCGCTGATTAAGGAAGAGATATTCAGCGATGCAATTTGTTTTGAAATCTTGCATTTACATGCGATTGTCAGAGAGAGAAAAACATACCTTGATATCAGCGAATCAAGTTTATTCAGAGAGAATGATAGAATGGGTTGTACAAGTTGATTTTATCCTATCGCTGATCAAATGTGAACCGCTGAAGATTTTACTCTTCATAGTTCAGCATTCCAAGCTCGCTGATGAGAAAGTTGAATCTTGTATCATCAAGAGGTTTGGTGAATAGATCAGCTAACTGATAATCAGTTGGGATAAAGTGAAGTTCTATATCACCATTCATCACATGATCTCTGATAAAATGATACATGACTTCGATGTGTTTTGTGTTTGAGTGTAGCACTGGATTGTTGGCTATAGCGATGGAACTTGTGCTGTCGCAATAGATTAGAATATTTGAGAGTTGTAGGTCATAGTCCAGTAGTTGATTTCTCATCCACATGACCTGAGAACAACAGCTTCCAGCGGCTACATACTCAGCTTCAGCTGTGGAGGTGGACACTGAGTTTTTCTTTTTACTTGTCCAACTGACAGCCTCCTGTGGTGCTTTTCCTATCCAATTTGCAACCTGCAAAATCACTATCTGAATAGGCGATTAGATCAAACCCTGAGTCTTTGGGATACCAAAGACCTAGGTTCGCAGTACCCTTAAGATATCGAAAAATTCGCTTTACAGCAGTCATATGAGATATCTTAGGTTCAGCTTGATATCGTGCACACAAACAGGTTGCGTACATAATATCGGGTCGGCTAGCTGTATGATACAAGAGAGAGCCGATCATCCCACGGTACAGCGTGACATTAACAGGAATACCATTAGTATCCTTATCTAGTGTCAGCAGTGGTTCCATAGGGGTTTTCATAGCTGAACTCTGAGTTAAATCGAATTTCTTCAGCATATCTTTAACATACTTTCCCTGATTAATGAAAGTTCCTTTTTCATTTTGCTATATCTGAAGACCAAGGAAATATGTTAGTTCACCCATCATGCTCATTTTAATCTTTTACGGAAAAACCAGTTCGGACCATAGCTAGTGTTAAATTGTTGTTTTGTACTGAAAGGTCCTGTTTTTCACTGTTCTGCAAGTCGGTTTTGTAAAATCCATAGTAGATTGTAGAAAAATCGTTAGAGCGCGTGCGATATGTCCCTGGAACCCTAAGACATGGGACTTTGTGATTATGGAAAAATATTTCTGGATTTATCAGTTTATAAGGGGTTAAACAGGTCCCGAACAGACCTGTGTTTTTTAGAGTAAAAACTGGAAAATGTATTTTATAACTTAGTAGTCGTGGTTTTGGGTTGGGGCGTCACTTTGACATTTGTTAACACGTAATTAGGTGGGAGAAGGTGAGTGAAGTTGGCCGGCTTGTGTTGCGTTTGCGGATACTTGCGTTGCATTAAGGTGAGTTCTCTCACTGCGTAGACTAGGAGTTACATATATGTTGCGTTTGCTCTTGCGTGTTATTGTATGCTTACGTGAACTAGTTGTGATGTGATAGCTAGTGGTAAATTATATAATATGTGATTGGCGTGTGTTTGGTGTACACCTCGGGGAGACCGAGGGCTCGGGGAGACCGAGGAATTGTGTGAACTCGGGGAGACCGAGGGCTCGGGGAGACCGAGGAATTGTGTGAACTCGGGGAGACCGAGGGCTCGGGGAGACCGAGGAATTGTGTAAAAGTGTCGTGTGAACTCGGGGAGACCGAGGGCTCGGTGGGACCGAGGTATGTGATTACATGTTTAAACCTTGATTTGTTTCTATACTTGTAATTGCGAGTAGCAGTCGGGCATGACCGGTACACACGGGCGCGAGGCGAAGGCTGTTTATGTTTAACTTTTTAAATGGGATTTAATTATATAACTTTTCCGCTGCTTAAATTTCATTTGACGGTTTTAATTAACGACGTTTATTTTTATTGTAATGGGATTTGTTAACTTATGGTTTGATTATAATGAAATGCATTATTTCTAAAATTTTAAATTCCTTGTAATTTTTGGGACGTTACAACTTGGTATCAGAGCACAGCTTGAGTGAATCAAACACATCTCGGTGTGTTTGGTCTCAAGTTGCGGCTATGAAATTTCAAATCCTTTTACTAAAATCTTTTTGAATGAAAGAAAAAGGAAAACCAGTTTGGGAAACGGTGATTGAGGGCGTAGTGTGTACAGTCAGCCGACGCCAAGTGGGAAGGTACAGTACTTAGTGTATTTATTGCTTTCTAGATCATAGGGTATGCATGCTAGACTGCTTATGTGGTTTACACTGTACTGTATGATGTTGCTTGCTAGTAGGAATCAATGCTAGTTATAGTAGGTTGTTAAGTGAAGGACCTATAGGTTGTATGCAGTAAGAATCATATAGCCTTAGAATATTTGATTTAGTTCTATTGCGCAGCTCTTGTTTGAGTCCAACCGTTCTAGGATAGAATCTTGTATTCGAATGTCTATTTGATTCATGCTGCATGCGACTGGGTATTCGCGAGGCAACTCGTTATGGCTAATAGGGATTCCGTTGTAGCAAGGGTAGTGGGATGAGATGAAATTCCTAGTGAGCTGGGAAGAGTGTTTACATATGAGTATGTATGCTAGATTGCTTTCTAGAACATAGGAGTATGTATGCTAGATTGCTTGGTGCTTATTACACTGTACTGCATGTTTGTTGCTTGCTAATAGGAGTTTATGCCAACCTTGATAGGATGTTAAGTGAATGCACTATAGGTTGTATGCGGTAGGAACCGAATAGCCTTAGAATGTCGGATTTAGTTCTATTGCGCAGCTCTTGTTTGAGTCCAACCGTTGTAGGATAGAATCTTATATTCGAATGTCTATCTGGTTTCCACTGTATACGATTGTGCGTTTGCGAGGCGACTCGTCAGGGTTAGTGGGGGTTCCGCCCTAGCAAGGGTAGTGGGGTATTATGATTATTCCTAGGGAGCTAGGAAGAGTGTGTACTTGTGTCAGTGCAGGCATATGTGTATAGTTTTTGTTTGGCGAGTAACTACTTGGGCACCCGGGATGGGACTCGGAGCGGGCAATGATAGGTGTAGATGGTAGTAGTAGAGCTCCTACTACCGGAAGCACATGATCAATGTTCGAGTCGGGGAAAGTCGCGAGGAATCCAATGAGTCGAGCGTGAGCGTGGTAGGGTGAGTTATTATGTGCTAATAACTCGTTGTAATTTCTTTTTCCTAGAATGGCCATCACTAGAAGAAACAATGCGGCTGAACCGCGGGCGGAGGCCGGGATCACCGAGGAGCAGATTAGAGAGATGATTGCTACCGAGGTAGCATACGCGATCGGGGAGGCGATTCCCGAGATTATCACTGCCATCCGAGATGAGGTGGTGGTTCTGATGGAGGAGCGAATTGCAGCGATTCCACTGCCTACAGGGGGACAGCCCCGTACCCGAGAGTTCCAGTATCGGGATCTCTCCGCTTGTTCTCCGCCTGAGTTTAAGGGAGACCCGAACCCGATCATCAGCATGCGGTGGATATCCGATATGGAGTGTGCTTTTCTGACCAGTGGTTGCCCGGACAATCTGAAAGTCCGCTTTGCAGTGAACTTACTTCGTGACGGCGCAAAGGACTGGTGCGCTACGTCATTGACGCCTGCCGAACGCACTACCTTGACCTGGGAAGAGTTTGTCACTCGTTTTCGCGCAGAATATGTACCTCCGGTGGAGATGGAGCGGATCGCCAAGGAGTTCCTGGAGCTCACGCAAACTACAGAGACGGTGAAGGAAATGAATCGTAAGTTCACCGAGATGGCATTGTTTTGCCCTCAGTATGCCGCCTCGGAAGATATGAAGATGTATCGATACAAGGACATGTTGCGCACCGAGATTAGGGAATTTGTGAGCACGGCACAGTATGCTTCATTATCTGCGATGATGGACGCGGCCCGGAGGAGGGAACTTGAGTTGGAGACCCAAGCGAAGAAGAGGAAGGCGGCACAGGCGGTGACGCCGATCTCTGCGGTGCCACCGAAGTCGAAGTTCACAGGTTCGCGCGCGGGTCCAAGGAGCAGTGGGTTTAAGCCCAGGGATACTAGTGGGCAGAGGGCTGATAAATGTTTCAAGTGTGGGCAGTCCGGCCATTTCAGCTGGGAGTGTAAGATGCCGATGATGGTCTGCTTTAACTTCAAGCAGATGGGTCACGTGAGGGCCAACTATCCTAGTGCGAGGGTAGCAGATGGGAGTGGAGCACAGGGGGCGCCTGTGAATGCCCCATTGCGTATTACTGATGGTCGAACGGGTCAGCCGGGGACGGAGGCGGCTCGAGGCAGAGTTAACCAGCTAACGGTAGAGGAGGCACAGGCTACGCCTAAAGTGGTGACAGGTATATTTCACCACTTGTTTTCTGTTTTTGATTATTGTATGTAGTTTCTTTTTGCTTAAGCTGTGAGATTAAGTGCGTTCTTAGTTAACTCGGTATCTGCTGTAGTGATGTTTGATAGCGGGGCTACCCATTATTTCGTGCCTCACACTTGTAGTGAGCGTTTGGGCCGTAGTATAGGACGGCTAGGCTGTCCACTTGTGGTTGAGGTTGCTGATGTAATAATTGTTTTAAGTAGACCGTTTCGAGGCAAGTTTGATGATTGAGCTAGAATTATAGGCTTTTGAGCCGACTTTGTTTTAAGGAAAAGCCGTAAGATAATTTGACGTGAATTCCAACTTGCCCTTAGAGGTTTAATGTCCGGATGGCGATAGTGGACCGGAGAGATTTGGAGTAGTACGAGTCGAGACGTAGAAGGCCGACTAAGTCATGCACAAAGTTTGATTTTGAAAATAAAATTGTATTACCTAATTCTTGTGTTTCCAATCCTTATATGGATTGTGTTGTAGAATTTTGGGAGAATATTTTTGGTAGACTGTTTGCATTGGACCCTTGGTGTAATCGGAGATTTGTAGCCGAATTTAAAATAATCAGGGTGATGGTAGTAGTAACCCTGAGATGCTTAATTGTGATGAATGGTTATGGTGGAATGACCTTCGTGGGTGATTATAAGTTTACTGGTTTGATGATCCATGTGAAATAAATTTTGGGAGTCTATTAGAACTCGTGGAAGTTAATCGGCAGTAATGGTAGGAATGATCGGATTCGAGTATCCTGTAGAGTATATTGGTGAGCACCTTTAGAATGGTTAGAGCTTGAAAGTTGAATCGGGATGTATGGAACATCTAAGGTTGGGAGGCAACCGAAGTCGTTTGACTAGGAATGAATCCAGTTGTTGGAGTGTTCTTCCGAACATAATTTCAGTGTCCTTGAAGGAGTTTTGTTAGTAAGAAAAGTATTCGAGACTATTCCGAGTTATTCGCCGGTCTAGACTTCGAGGACGAAGTCTAATCCAAGTGGGGGAGAGTTGTAAAGCCCGTATTCCGGTATGCAATTTTCTTTTTATTAATTCTTGTCTTTTAAGTTTTATTTAGCGTGGTTTCCGTTAGCGGGGTTAGACGATTTTGGTCTAATAGTTAAATATGTCAAACGTTGTTAGTTTGCGAGAAGAAGATAGTCGAGGGACCATTACTGTTAAAAGGCCAAAACTTTGGTGTTTCGGCCCATGCACTCACGAACCAAGCCCCATGTCTTTTGTGTGTGTTTAGTGGCGTGTTTAGTAAGGAAGAAAAGGAAATAGGAAGGAGAAACCCTACGGCCGTGAGTGAAAAAGAACGAGAGTGAGAGGGGGTGTTCGGCCGGAAAAGAGAAAGAGAGCGAGAGAGGTGCGAGAGAGAAAGAGAGTCGCCGGAGAGAGAGAGAGAGAGTTCGTCGGGAAGAGGAGAGAGACGCCGTCGTCTTGCTGCCGGAAAAGAGGAGGAAGAAGGGTTGTCGAGGTAAGTTCGTTCCTCTTTTCGTTGTGTCGACGTTTGCTATATTGCTGTAAACCGCCACCACCACCGCCGCAGCCACGGCTGCCGGCGGTGGGGCCGCCGCTGCACGCCGTCATGGTGGCGGCAGAGGGGTGGGTGCAGGGGTGTGCAGGGTGCGGGTGTGTGCGGGTGCGCTTTGCGAGTGTGTCGGGAGTGGGTGACGTTGGGAGGTCTCGCCGGAAGGGTTACCGTAACCATCGTCGCCGCCGCCAACCACCACCGCTGCCGGAGGCGGATGTGGGAGGTGCTCGGTGGTTGTCCAGCCTAGTATGACCTTTCTCCAGTAAGCTTGTAGGCTGTTCGGGTCTGTTCGGGTTAAGCTATGACTTAATGGATTAATAATCAATATTTGTCATTTCATGTGAAATTCATAGTTTCTGCCTCTGTTTTGTAAAAGCCATAACCTTTTCTAGGAACATCGTATTGGGGTGAAGCCAGTTTCAAAATCTCCCATTCCGAGTCTAGTAAGTTTCATATGTTTTACGGAAAAACCAGTTCGGATCATAGCTAGTGTCAAATTGTTGTTTTGTACTGAAAGGTCCTGTTTTTCACTGTTCTGCAAGTCGGTTTTGTAAAATCCATAGTAGATTGTAGAAAAATCGTTAGAGCGCGTGCGATAAGTCCCTGGAACCCTAAGACATGGGACTTTGTGATTATGGAAAAATATTTCTGGATTTATCAGTTTATAAGGGGTTAAACACGTCCCGAACAGACCTGTATTTTTTAGAGTAAAAACTGGAAAATGTATTTTATAACTTAGTAGTCGTGGTTTTGGGTTGGGGCGTCACTTTGACATTTGTTAACACGTAATTAGGTGGGAGAAGGTGAGTGAAGCTGGCCGGCTTGTGTTGCGTTTGTGGATACTTGCGTTGCATTAAGGTGAGTTCTCTCACTGCGTAGACTAGGAGTTACATATATGTTGCGTTTGCTCTTGCGTGTTATTGTATGCTTACGTGAACTAGTTGTGATGTGATAGCTAGTGGTAAATTATATAATATGTGATTGGCGTGTGTTTGGTGTACACCTCGGGGAGACCGAGGGCTCGGGGAGACCGAGGAATTGTGTGAACTCGGGGAGACCGAGGGCTCGGGGAGACCGAGGAATTGTGTGAACTCGGGGAGACCGAGGGCTCGGGGAGACCGAGGAATTGTGTGAACTCGGGGAGACCGAGGGCTCGGGGAGACCGAGGAATTGTGTAAAAGTGTCGTGTGAACTCGGGGAGACCGAGGGCTCGGTGGGACCGAGGTATGTGATTACATGTTTAAACCTTGATTTGTTTCTATACTTGTAATTGCGGTGTTGTTTGCCTACTTGCGAGTAGGGGCGATGTATGTGTGATTGCTACCTACGTAGGTGGTAGAATTCACTAAGTTTCGTGCTTACCCCTTCCCAATATCTTATGATTTCAGGTGCGAGTAGCAGTCGGGCATGACGGTACACACGGGCGCGAGGCGAAGGCTGTTTATGTTTAACTTTTTAAATGGGATTTAATTATGTAACTTTTCCGCTGCTTAAATTTCATTTGACGGTTTTAATTAACGACGTTTATTTTTATTGTAATGGGATTTGTTAACTTATGGTTTGATTATAATGAAATGCATTATTTCTAAAATTTTAAATTCCTTGTAATTTTTGGGACGTTACACAACAAGACGAGCCTTGTTGCGGGTTACAGTTCCATGTTCATCCAACTTGTTTCGATAGACCCATTTAGTGCCTATCACTGTCTTGTCAGTTGGTCTTCGAACAAGTTTCCAAACTTTGTTTCTTTCGAATTCAGTCAGCTCTTCTTGCATGGCGCTGACCCAGTTTAGATCTTTGAGGGCATCATCTACTTTCTTTGGTTCAGTCAGAGAAATAAAGTTAACAAATAAACAAATATTACCTGCACTTCGTCGAGTCTGAACACCAGCGTTTGGATCACCAAGAATTTGATCAATTGGGTGATTTACAGTCCATCGCTGAGCCGGAGCGTGAGACGCTGACTCAAACTGAACTGGAGGATCTGAAGATGAGGCTTCAGCAGCATCTGGAGTATCAGCCAAGAGAGGAATGGGTGCAGTTGTCATTATATTAACTGATTGCTGAGAAGTAGATGGAATGTCTGAGACATTTGGTTCATAAGCAGGTATAGTGTTTAAAGGAACAGCTGAGACCCATGATGTTTCAGCTTCACTATTCTGCATATTTGGAATGATAGGAGGACTATCATCTTCAACTGTATGAGTATGAGGAGTGGGAATATCTTCTGAATCACCAAGATGAGAAAACATCCATTGATTCAGTTCTTCAGTATCAGCGGACGGTTTAGAGTTCGCTGAACGGGATTCATCAAACGTGACGTGAATAGTTTCTTCTACAGTTTGTCTTCTTCGATTGAAGACTCTAAAGGCTTTGGAGATTGAAGAATATCCAAGAAAGATTCCATCATCAGCCTTAGGATCAAACTTTCCAAGGGCATCTCTGTTATTCAGTATGAAACACTGACATCCAAAGATGTGAAGAAAGCTGATTGAAGGCTTTCTCCCATGAAAAAGTTCATACGCTATTTTATTGAATCTTTTGACTATCAGCGACCTGTTTTGCGTAAAACAAGCGGTGTTGACAGCTTCTGCCCAAAACTGAGTAGGTAGGTGAGAATCGCTGAGCATTGAACGTGCAGCTTCAATAATTGTTCTTTTTCTTCTTTCAGCGACTCCATTTTGTTGCGGTGTTCTCACTGATGAAAAGTCGTGAGAAATACCCTTGCTCTCAAAGAAGAAATCAAGAGAACTGTTTTTGAATTCAGTCCCATGATCACTCCTTATTGTGCGAACGGTCAAGTTGTTCAGGGTTTCCATCTTCCGAACAAAGGTGATGAGTTCTTCAGGGGTGTCACTCTTGGAACGGAGAAACATAACCCATGTATAACGAGAGAATTCATCAACTATGACCAATGTATATTTCTTTCCAGCGATGGATTATTTGTTAACAGGGTCAAACAAATCCATATGGAGAAGTTGTAGAGGAGATGACACTGAGGAGACTTGCTTTGACTTAAATCTTGCTTTGGTCTGCTTCCCTTTCTCACACACTGAACATAAAGACTCTTTGGCGTATGAGTGCTGAGGTAGACCAGTGACTAACTCTTTTGAAGAAAGAGTGTTCAGTGTCTTGAAATTCAGATGAGAGAGCCTCTTATGCCATAGCCAGTTGACATCAGATGAGGCTTTTGAGAAGAAACACGAGTTCTCAGTGGTTGTTGAGTCCATGTTTATTACATAAACATTTTCCAAACGATAACCGCTGAGAGCTATCTTCTCCTTTTTGTCAGTGACAAAGCAGGATTCCTTAGTAAAGATTACTTTGTTATCCTTGTTGCAAAGCTGACTGATGCTTAAAAGATTATGCTTCAGCCCTTCAACATATGCGACTCTTCTGAAGGTTGTTGTACCATTAGAGCGTACACCAAACCCTCGGGTATGTCCTTTCCCATTTTCACCGAAAGTCACAGAGGGGCCCTTCTCTTCCTTGTATTCAGCGAGCAGGCTTTTCTTTCTAGTCATGTGTCTAGAGCATCCGCTATCGAGATACCAGATACCCTTCTTAACCTGCATTACAAAGGAAGATTAGTTTTTCTTGGGTACCCACTTAACCATGTGTACACGTTTGTCAGTGGAAGTAGTTGGAATGGAAGGTTCAGCAATCTTCGCAGCATTTGAAGATTCAGCTTTGTCAGTCTTCACTTTGGTTAATTTCTTAACCTTAGTGGTCTTCTTTGCCTTGGGGGCAATGATCTTCACCTTAGCTATCTTTTCAGCTTTGGTGGCTGTAGGGCACTTACTAGCAATATGATCCGTAAGTCCACAGTGATAACATTTCCTATAACTAAAAGTTCTAGGACCATTTGAATGCTGAGCTTTAGATTTTGAATTAGAAGTACCAGCACCAAGTAAGCTGTTGGCTTTTGAAATGGGAGGAACATTCAGCTCTTCGGATTTCTTACCAGAGACATCCACTCTGATTCTAGGAGTAGATCGATGAATAGATCCACGCTGAGTAGATCCAGAGATCTGATTCCTTAATCCAGAGGGATGAATCACTAAAGCTTTAGAAGCATTCAGCTTAGGTACCCTTCTGAGGATTTTGGTTAAAAACAATTCCTTTACCTTTATCTTTAAAGACAGAGGTAGGTTTTGAATAAACCATTTTCTCTTTACCTCTTGAAGAGGTAGAAATTTCATCAGGGATAGGCGGTCTAGACGAGGAACACTGAGAGGATGAAGTATCAGCGACCGAGGATACGAAAGTTACAAATAAGAGCATGGAACGATCAGTGGTTGGTTCTATAGTATCAGCTTTGTAACCAAGACCACGTTTATCACTCAGGGGAATCTGAGACTTAATTGTCTCAGTGATCTTTGTTGAGGAATTATACTATCCATCAACAGTAGCTTTTTCAGCTCTTAATGCAGCGACAGCTTCTTCGCGCTCGATTTTGACTCGCTGATTTAAGTGCACTTGATCTTTAAAATCTTCTTCAATTTTAGAAAGATTTTCTATTTGAAGGTGACAGTTTTTAAGCTGTTCAGTAAGATAAAGGTTTTGATTTTCAACTACAGTTTTGCCATTCATGGCTTCATATAAACTTCTAGTCAAGAGGTCGATTTTACGAAGACTATCAGCTTCATCAATATTTGCAATACTGGTAAAGAAGGAAGGTGATACCTGAGTAACAGAGGTTGAAGTGGAGGGAATGTCTGAACTTTCTTCCTCATCTTCAATCTTGGCCATAAGACAAAGATTGGCTTCATCATCTTCAGAGTCAGATGATGATTCTTCTTCATCAGAGGCAGCCCAATCATAGTTAGCCATCGGGCCTTTGCCTTTCTTCTTAAAGCTTTTCAGCTTCGCATACTTTTCTTTCAGCTTGGCATATTTGTCATCTTTATTCCTGGGAATAAAAGATTTCTTGGGAAACGTTGAGTTTCTCGAAACTTTCTTAGACCTGCACTCGTTAGCGAAATGTCCTATCATTTCGCAGTTAAAACAAGTAGCAATAGCCTTATCAACAGGAGCTGATGATCTTGGCTTGTCAGTAATGGAAAGAGGTTTATTCTTTCTGAACATTTTCTTTTTGGCGAATCTCCTGAACTTTTTAGTGAGGAGAGCCAAAGATTCATCATCATCTGAAGAGTCAGAATCTGATGACCTTTCAGAGTTACTTTCCAACTCAGTGATAGTGACCGAGGGTCGCTGAGTGGAAGGTTCCTCTGAGATTAAAGCAACAGGGTTGCTTTTGGAATCTTTTACAAGATTCTTCTTAAGATGACTCGATTGCTCATGATTCAGCATCGTGCCATATAAGGTAGAAAGGGTCATTGATCTTAGATCCTTTGACAGATTGAGACACATAGAATAACTGTCCCAACTTTCAGGTAAACATTCTAAAAACTTTGTCAGCACTTCAAAGTTAGAATATTCCTTACCAACAGTTTTTAGATCTATTAATAAACAGTTAAAACGTTGGTGAACTTCAGAGAGAGTTTCATTCTTACCAAAAATGAAACTTTCGTACTGTCTTACCAGGTTGATATTTCGAGAGTCCTGGACTTCAGAAGTACCTTCATACTGAACACAGATTGTGTCCCACTTGGCTTTTGAGATTTTCAAGTTCATGACGGAATGCTAGACTTCGTCAGGAAGAGCCATGGATAGTATGGATCTGGCTTTTGTGTCGATAGCCACTTTCTTCTTATCTTCGTCAGTCCACATATGAACTTCCTTAGGTATCAGCCTTTCTGGAATAGCAGGTCTATTCTCAGCGGCTGGAACTGCAGCATCAATTCTTACAAGAATATATGGGCCGTTTTCAAGATAATAAGGCATAGTAGGGTCTACACCTTCTAAGAAGAGAATCATCCTATTTTTCCATAGATTAAAATTATCTCTGGAGAATCTAGGGGGTTTTGCAAGGGAACCATTGTCAATATAGTTTGTGTTTGTGTTGGTAGCCATTTTCAGAAATAGCAAAGAAGAGAAATCTTAGTATAGATTAGATCTTGTTTATTAGATTAAACAAATCTGCTATGATACCACTTGTTGGTCCCGAAGGGCTAAACAAGTTTGTAGAAGGGGGGGGGGGTTGAATACAAACACACAGATTTTACTTTTCTAAATTGTTTATTGATAAATCATTAACAATTTACAGCTTGTTGCGGAACAAGATCAAGGATAAACCTAAATCTATACAAGTTGGAACACTAAGTTTCTTGCACTAAGAAAGAGAAGGAAATTACTAATAATAACCTATCTCCGGATAAGAAGGATGAACTTGTCCAGAGTTAGCAAGTTACTTCAAAATGAAGTGAGTTCTTCTTCTTATATACTGCATGCATTTAATGCATGGCAGTTTACACTTTACACGTAGCAGCAGCTCATTGGTTGTATGTCATTGACCTTTGTTGACAACCTTAGTAGCCGCATGTTTGAACAGTGTAGTATCAGAGTGGTTGTACGATTTCAGACAATAAAGAGGTTCTTTTTCTGACATATCGTACGGAGTCGTGCAAGGGTGGTTAAGACAAAAGTACTTTGTACAGAGGACTTCATGATCAGCTTTTCGTTGATTCAGCGCTTTACCATTGTTTATCAGCGAATGATAAAGTTCAGCGATAGCTGAAGTCTTATACTTGATACTTCACGTTGAGTGGACAAATCTGAGTCTTCGATGATCCGCATCAGTTCATTAGGAGGCTTGTCACTAGTTCTTGAGCTTGATCTTCGACTTCAGCGTAGAACCTATGTTGACGTGAAACTTGTCTTCAGAGATCATAAGTAAACAACTAACTTATCAGCGATCACCATAAGGACTGAACAGACTCAGAGTATTATGGTGAACAATGTTCGCTGAAAGTTTAATCTAAAGAGCGAGAGTTCCTATCAGCGGTACTGTAAGATCTTAGTACTTATCAGCGATAGTAAAACTCTGATACATATTGTTTACTTACAATTTTCACTAAGTATATAAGAGTGGGTCATTATCAAATCACTGAGGGTTTGGATCAACATCCTCTAAAATAGAATCTGAATCAACATTGTGCATTTCAAAATTCTTTTTAGATGAAAAAGAATCAGGAGTAAACCACGATTGAGAAACAAATTCTTTTCTTTCTTTTGCTAAAGCAATTTCCAATTCATTTACTTCTTGAGAAAGCTCACTTATTTTCTCTTCAAAAGATTGTCTTTCAATTTCAAAAACAACTTTCTCGTTCTCAAATTGTTCACGCTCAAAATTGAAACTTTCTCAAAATCAGACATCTTTCTTTCATTTGTAAAAGTATTTCTTTCCTGTTCTAAAGTATTTTCCAATGTCTTTATGTCTTGAGAAAGCTTACACATCTTTTCTTTTAAATGTTTGTTTTCTTTTAAAGATGAATTTTCAAGATTAAACCACTTCTTCAAAGAAAACTCTTTTCTTTCATTATCCAAAACAATTTCCATGTCAATTATTGTTTTGGAAAGCTCACTTATCTTATCTTCAAGAGATTTACTTTGAGTTGCAAAATTGGCTTTTTCACTTTCAAATTGATTATGCTCAGAGAGTAAAAGTTTCTCAAGATCCGACACTTTCTTAGAAAGTTGGAGACACTTTTGATCGACTTTTTGTTTTGCATCAAATGTGCTCTTTGATGAATCGGAAAACTTTATAATCAAAGAATTTTCATGAATAAATTTCTCCTTTTCCAATTCATCCTTGAAACTAGAAGATAGTTCCTTAAAACTATTTGAGTAAACAGTTGAAAGAAAATCTTATTCAAGCTCAAATTTCATCCTTTGTTCTAGAACAGATTTCTCAAGTTCACAATTTCTTCTTTCTAGAATCAAAGGTGGAACATGTCGTTTTGCTTCAAGAGGTTTTTCGCAATTTGGTTTTGTAGCATAGATATCAAAATAGTCGTTCGAAAGTTTTCCATGCGGATTCTTTTGATATTTTTCACTCTCTGGAGTATAACAAAAAGGAAGTTGCATTTTTGTAGTAATGGCTCTTTTCATTAATTCTTCTTTTTCTATTTCTTTAGCATTTGTCCATCTGATTGCACATTCAGGAAAATATTTGGCATAACGCAAATATTTGAATTCATATAGCGTTGGAATGTAATTGAATACTTTTGCCAGATTTTTAGGATTTTCATAACCAAGTCCCCAATATTTATTGACAGAACTCACAAGTCTTGGTTTGTTCGTGTGAATTGTTTGTTCAGATTGATCTCTTAAATAAAGCTTCTTTTCCAGTTCTTTGATTTTGTCTAAAAATTCTGTGTTTTGAGAGGAAATATTTTTCAAAGAAAGTTCACTCTCAATATTCTTTTCTTCCAAATCTTTGATTTTCTTCATAAGTTCAGATATTTGAGAATTAGAAGAGTTCTTATCCTCATCAAGCTTTTCTTATTGATTTATGATAGACTCATCAAGAATAGTTTGACTTAGATGTTTGTTTTCTTTTTTTTCTTCTTGCAATTTAGCACTTAGTCTCTCCTTCGGTGGATCATCAAAATATACTTCTGAGAAATAATCATCCATTGTTACCTGAAAAGATTAAAAAAATGATCGTTTATCAGATACTTCGTGAGAAGTAGAATTATGCACACACAATAATCAGAGAAAAATCGATTAAAGTCAGAAAAATTTTCAAAAATTAACATTTGAAAAACAAATTATAAATTTGTTGTTCGAAAATTAATTCTGAAAAATTAATGCGGAATACTGGACTTTAAATCGACAAACCTACAAAAAATAAAAGAAATATATCAGTTTCGATCAAAAGCATGTAAAAACTGAAAAAAATGGACAAGAAATGAAAAATTACTAAAAATAGGGACTAAAAATGACAAAGTACGAAACTAAAACGAAAAATAAGGACTGAAAGTGTAAAATACTAACACTTATAAAAGACAAGGACTAAAAACGACAAAAATCAAAAAATAAGACTCAAGGGACTAAAATGTAAAATCTAAAAGATAAAAGTCTAGGGACTAAAATTGATAAACTCTAAAAGTACTAACTACAGGGATCAAATCTGACAATTCTAAAACTAACTAAAAGACTTAACTACAAACTAACGGAAAGGACCAAAATTGTCAAGAATTTAACGGCTACTTAACAGAACCGTTAATTCACTGTTCATCATCACCTCCCACGTCGATCTGTTGATTTTTCAGTTATGATATCTTGTTCATTTCTCGTTCAAATTGACTAAAATTTGTTTCTATTTGTTCCTTAATCAAATCCCAAACGATTGCAACTATTTAAAATCGATCATGCAACAAGAATGAAACAATGAAACCCAAGAACGACTCTCCGGCGAGAAAGCTTAGTTTTGTCCGACTAAGAGTTCTTGACCGACAACTTTGAATGTAATGGTGTCCGAGAAGTATGAACTAGTCGGACAAATGTTGTCCGACAGTTTTGAGTTTCAATGGCGTCCGACAACTTCAAACATCCGACAAGGAAGAATCGTCCAATAACTTTGAATACAAGCTTTGTCCGAGAGTTTTGAACAAGATGTTATCCGACAAGGATGAACTAGTCGAACAAAGGGTATCCGAAAACAACAAACATCCGACAGTTATGAGTTTTCCGGCCAAAATATGTAGAATCCGGCAAGTTCCGGTGACAACGCTTTTCCGATTAAACAACTTTCAACCACCGTATCTCACTCAAAAATCGACTATTTTTCAATCCTTTAAACTATAAACTGATTGAAATTAAAAATCGAGCAGATCTGTGATGATTAGATTTAGCAAAACACAACCAAAACTGAGATCGATTCACATGTTCGTGAGTGACTTCGATTGTGTTTTCTGTCGACTTTTTGTTGTGAATTTTCGAATCAGTAAGTTGTTCCTTGTTTGAATACAGTAATGAGCAAAAGTCAAAGTTGTCCGACAATGATGAACTAGTCGGACAAATGGTGTACGACAAGTTAGAACGTCCGACAGTTATGAACACCGGCAAAAAATTCCAGATTCCGGTGACATTCGCGATTTTCCGGCGATGTCTATCAATATGTGAAACTTTATAATTTATGCGTCGTTTTTCGAATCTGAAAACTGCTTAATGATCAGAAATGTAAAACAAACAGATCTGTGGACTTAAGAACTATCAAAATACACTATATTGTTGGATCGATCATCATTTTCAAATAACCACTCGATGAACAGTAAACCCTAAACAAAAAATCAAAAACACAATTTTTGTTGTTGTTTAAAAATCAAAACATTTGATTTAAAATCGTCTCAAACAACAAATTATATCAAATTGTGAACTGAAATCAATCAAAAACACAAATTCCGAATTTTTGAAGATTTCTTTTCAAGAAGAATCTCAAAAACTCAAAAATTCATCAATTTCTTCAAAAATTGGTAAACATTTCTTCAATTTGTGCATACGCTGATCTGATTAAACTATGATACCACTTGTGATCCCAGATCTAATCAACTAACAATCATAGAACACAAGAGATTCTTCATAGATGAGAGAAAGATACAAGAATGGAGTTGAGATCTACTTTCTCTCTCTAGTGTGTCATCCAACTACTTCCAATCTCTCATGTATACAATGAATTGCTTACCATTTCCTATTACAAGATATCTATTTATATACTTTGACTAACTCACTAAGTACTTTGACTATGACCTTTAAAGCCTCTACTTTGACTTTGTCTATTACATTTGACCTTTTTACAAATACACAATTATTCATTAAATCTTGAATATATTTTTGCTCTAACAAGAAGCTATTTTGAGTTTTCCCATTTCACAGGCAGAACACAAATGATCTTTGTTAAATTTAACATTTGGTAAACCTTTCACCAGATCAAGCTTAACAAGTTTATCAAGAGTATGGAAGTTTAGATGGCACCTGTTATGCCATAACCATGCTTCTTCATTTTTGCATGCAACAAGACAGAGCTTGTCATCTTTGTTCTTGGCTATGAAGTTCATAAGGTACAGGTCACCTCTTCTTTCAGCTCGCAGAAGCTCTACTTATGTGTCTTCCCCTAGTAGAGAGCAATAGGTTCTTTTGAACATAACATCAAAACCTGTATCGCAAAGTTGGCTTACACTCAGAAGATTGTGCTTGAGGCCATCCACATATGCATCCTTGCATACAGTTATATCTTCTTTCTTTATGACTCTGTAGCCTCTTATGTACCCCTTCTTGTTATCTCCAAAGGTTACAGATCCTCCTCCAAGTTGGTCTTTATAAGAGGAGAGTAAACCTTTGTCGCCAGTCATGTGCCTCGAGCACCCGGAGTCTAGGTACCAGATCGGCACATACTGCTTCTGCAACATTATTAGAGAGTTTTAGGTACCCATTTCCAAATGGGTCCAGTTTTGTTAGGAGGCTTTAAGGTTGCCTTAGCATCCTTAGGTTTGGTTTTAGCTTCTTTACAAGAACCATTTTGTTTCTTCTTACCCTTGAATTTTGCATTCTTTGCATTGGGTTTAGAGAGGAAACAGTGAGGACCGGAGAAGCATTGATTCAGTTAATGCATAAGTTCAAAGCAATGACAGTAATCGACATGTGAAGAAATTTGCATAAACTTTTCATTAAAAACGCTGAACATGGGCACAGAGGCTTTATGATTACAATCTTTCCTAGCATTAGACTTTCTATTACAAAAAGACCTATCTAGGCTAGATTGAGTTTTTGGAAAATCTCTCTTTGGAGTAGCCTTCTGTTGTGCCCATCTTCTGTGGTGAACCTCTGCCGATTTCACTGTCACGGAAGAAGAAGACTTGTTGTTTTCAATCCATTTACCTTTTTGTTGCCAAGTTAGTTTTTCTTGAATTGGCCTTAGAGGTTTTGAACTTGTTGCATTTTGAGAGGATTGTTTCTTTTCTTCTTTGATTTTCTCAAGTTCAAGAGAAGTTTTCGCTTGTATGCACATATCCAGAAAGTCTAGGCAGATAGGAACACTTGTGAATTTCTCATTTGGAGGAATTGTTCTGTTAAGAATGCCAGAGGGAAGCTTAAATCCCTCTGATTCACAAGGAACTATTTTTGACTCATCAGAGTTAGTCTCATATTTGTCAGAGGTTGAGTCATCCTCGTATACAGAGGCTGAGTCACAGAGATCTCTGTCATCAGAGGCAGGACTTTCTGAGCATGTGCCATACTCACTTTCTTCCTTGCTTTTGGGAATTTCTTCTAACACAACAGAAGAATTCACATTGATTTCCTCGCAGAGATTTTGTTTGACAGAGAGTGTATCAAGGTTTTCGTAAAAGTTGTTTTTACCAATTTCCATCAACTCGTTTTCAGAAATATGTTGCAATTTTTCTTCTGTAGAAGCAGGCATAAACTCAGGTGCCTCTACCGATAGCTTCTTTTTAGAATGTATAGTGTATACAAAGGCAACCTGGGTCTGAGTCTCTGGGTTACCAAACTTGAAGATTCCTATTTGATCCTGAGTTTTCATATATTTCTTTCGTTTGGAGTCTCTTTTGACAGGGTCCGAGGGTGACAAATCTGTGTTTTGATACCACACATTAATAATCTTCAGAGGTTTCCTCTTGTGAAGTTCACTAGAGGTTTTTTGCCTTTTGCTTACATAGAGTAGATTTTGAAAGCCCGGTTTTCGTGTATCTCCAACACAAAATAGAGAAGACAAGGACTTGTCTCTTTTGGTTCTTGTATAGGGATCCACATCACAAAAGCCAATTCTCCTTCTTCCTATTTGTGTATTTATCTTTTCATACACCTTCTGTGCGTCTAGATACCTTTTGATTAAAAGGTCTCTGTCGAGTAGATCTTGGTGAAGAACTTCTCTTTCTCTTTGAAAAAGGTTTTTAAGAGCAAGTATATTTAGTCTATCACTCTCATTATCCGAAAGTTCCTTGGATTTGGCTTTTAAGGAAAAGTCAAGATCAGAAATCTTCTCGTTTAAAGGTTTTAATTCTTTATACCAGTTTGATTCAAGATCTTCCTTTTCAAAAGTTATTTTTGCCTTTTCTTGAGTGAGAAGTGTCGCTTCTCTCTAAAAGAAGGCAAACTTTATTTGAACATCAGCAAAAGTCTTTTCAAGTTCAAGGTAATCTTCTGTTAGTTTAAGCAGATTAGCTTCAGTTTCATTAGAGGGAGAATTAGAAGTGGATACCTCACTATCAGAGTCTGAAGTGCTGACTTCTGCCATCCCACAGAACAAGGCATTCTTTTTCTCTTCCTCATCAGAGGATTCATCTGACACCCAGTTCTCTTGCTCAACCATGAGTGACTTTTGAGCGTAGTACCCTGCCTTCTTTTTGTAAAAGGCATAGTCTCTTTGTGGCCTGTTTGTCTTGCTCCTGCAATCAGCTGCATAGTGGCCTGGCTAAAGCACCCTAAGTTCTGTGGTGCATTGCCAGCTCTGTCACCCTGTACTTGTTGCTGATCACCACCTCTCTTCTGTTCGTAAGCTCTGTCATTTGACCTCTGTTGGTCATTGGAATCTTCTCTTCCTGGTTCCTCTGTTCATACTTCCCACCTCTGTCATCTCTTCCATCTCTTTCATACCCAGTCTTCTTCCTGTAACCTATGTTCCGAAACTCTCTCGTCAGCAAAGCTAAAGATTTAGCTATCGAGGCCATCGTTGCCTCTTCTTCATCTACTAGCTCCTCTTCCTCACTATCCACCACCAGAACCTTCTTCTTTTTCTACTTCTTCTCTTCCGTAGCCTTCTCCTTCTTGGGCTTCTCTTTCACCTCTGTGGCCTTGCCTACAAGTGTCAGAGTTCCACCCATCTGGGCTTTAGTCTGGGCTATCTGAGTTTCTTGTGCAGCCAAAGTTCCATAGAGGTCCGACAGAGTCCAAGTGTCCAAATCCTAATTTGTTTGCAAGGACATGGAC
This sequence comes from Saussurea involucrata, assembly GCA_033807775.1. NCBI lineage: Eukaryota > Viridiplantae > Streptophyta > Magnoliopsida > Asterales > Asteraceae > Saussurea > Saussurea involucrata. Next base: position 12,633,081 of record CM066326.1, read on the forward strand.
AGTTGGAGCCACTCGTCGTTTTGAGGAACATGACATTATTTTCCTCAGAGGTTATGTGGATCCCGGACTTCTTTCACTTGTTGAACAGCGAGTTGAATCTGTCGTAGGTGGTCTATAGAGTCTCAGACGGTAGAGCTTTGAATGCGTAGTACTCATTGATACATTGAGCCCTTCTGTTCTTCTGAGTCTTAGCTCCACCTTCTAACTGTTTTTCCAGTTCCTTCCACAGATCATGGGCAGTTTCACATGCGTCCAGGGATTGAAAAAGGTCGTTGGGAATGGCCATTATTAGAAGTTGCTTGGCTTTCTCCGAGTCTTGTGGGGACCATTTTTCAATTTCTTTTGGTTTATCGTACTCAAGAACCTCTGGAGTAGTTCCTGTGGCAGGCACTCTTGGCACAGTGACCACGGGAACGTAAGGAGGATTGTGGATATAGGTGATGAGTTCTTTGTCAACTCCCTCAAAGAAGTGGATGATACGGTGTTAGAGCATTGTTGTATTCAAGATTTACTGTAAAAGTCAATGTACTGTATGAGTCTATACAGTATTGTGAATGCCTTTATACCTTGTATGTCATGGGTATAAATAGGCTTGTCTAGACCATTTGTTAGTATCACTTTTGAAAGCTTTTGTAATCTTTTAGAAACCTTTTGTAATCCTTTGAGATCAATACATGGATGACATATTTCCTCTCTAGATTCTCTCTCACTACATTCATATCTTATTGCTAGAGATCTGGGTTTTCACAATTGGTATCAGAGCTAAACAGAAGATTCAAGCAGATCGAAGACCAAATTGAAGATTTTTTACACTAAAGCTGAAGAATTCGGATTGGGTGTTCATCACTATTCATCACTGTTCATCAAGAATTCTGACCCTTCTTCATTTACTATTCATCCAGATTTCATCTTTTCTTTAATTTTTGATCTTTTGGATTGATTCTTGACATCATTGCACTCGGATTTGATTCCTGAACATCTTTAATTCTTGGATCAACACCAAAATCTGCACAGAATTTGCAGATCTGATCATTTTATATCATTTTTGTTCGAAAACTTTTTCTACTATTTTTGGATCAAAATTCGATTAAATTGATCGAATTAGGATTTGTGATTAACTAAGAAAGTGTGTAGAATCAAATTTCGAACAAATCTGTGCAAATTTCATAACAATTGATCAAGAATTGAAAAAGTTATGGCTGATTTAGTGATTTTCGTGTTCGAAGTGCAGAATTCGGATCATTCTTGGTGAATTCGGATCATTCAAAGAAGAATTCGGAGTGTTCTTGGAAATACAAGTGTAGAATTCGACTCAAGAAGGATTCGAATTGATTGAATTCGAACCCAGCTAGATTCGAATTGAGGAGAATTCGAACCGTGTTAGATTCGAATTGAGGAGAATTCGAACTGTGTTAGATTCGAATTGAGTTGATTAAATTTTCCAAGTGTTGAATTCGAACCCTTAAGCATCCGAATTCATAGAATTCGAACCCTTAAGCATCCGAATTCATAGAATTCGAACCCTTAAGCATCCGAATTCATTGAATTCGAACCAAGTTAAGTCCGAATTGAGTGAATTCGAACCCTTCAGCATCCGAATTCATTGAATTCGAACCCTTATTCATCCGAATTCATTGAATTTGAACCCTTACTCATCCGAATTCTTGTGAATTAAAAAAAAAAAAAAAAAAAAAATTTATCCCGAAATTTTTTTCTATAGTGTATTTCTAATCCGAATTTTTGAGAAAATTTTTTATCCCGAAATTTTTTCTATAGTGTATTTCATACACTGTAAGAGCTTTTCAAGAAAAATTTTTATATATTTTTTTTGTGTATTTTCATACACTGTCTGCTTGATCTTCTGAACGATCAATTTCTAGCAATATTCAAAATGGTTTTACAACAAGTTATTGTTAAAAGCAGTGGTGAAGATTTGAAGCAAACTCTGAAAAAGGAGAATCCTCCAATTGCAAAAGTTTTTGTTAAACCAAATGTAAAGTTGCAACAAGTCATTATAACAGAAACATCTGTTAATTCACATGTATCTGTTAAACCAAATAATGAAGTGTTGCAACAAGTCATAATAACAAAAACACCTCCAAAGCCACTTGAAAAAGCTAAGGCAAATAATGGAATTTTGCAACAAGTTATTTTATCAGAAACATCTCCTATATCAGAAACTTCTGTTAAAGATAATGCTTCAAATTCTTCAACTCCTATTTTAAATAAAGCATTGGAAGAAGAAAATGTTAATCTGAAAAGACAAATTTTAGACATTTCTTCTTCAAATGCTAAACTTACTAAAAGAATAACTGATCTTGAAGTTTATATTGCAGATCTTGAAGCAAAGAAAGACAACTCAAGTCTGCACGATCAAATCGAGAATCTTCAAGAGAAAGTAACAACTCTTCAAAAAGAAAATGCCGATTTGAAGAGTAGAGAAGAAAAGAGAGTGAAGTGGAACTTAAAGTTACATGCTCAATTAAAAGAAGTTAAAGATATAGGGAAAATTTTGGACAGTGAAAATGCCGATCTAAAGAGAAAACTGTCTAATTTTTCTTTTGAAGAAAAGAAAGTTTTTGAAGAAAAGAAAGAGACTGAGCTGAAATGTATAAAACTTTCAAAACAAGTTTCAGACTTTGAGAAAGTTTTATTTTTAGAAAAAGACAAGCTCGAAAAAGAAAGAGCTAAATTTGAAACTGAACGCAAATCTTTTGAGATTAAAAGTTCTGAACTTTCCGTGAAAATCTCTGAATTAGAAAATCTTTTGGAAAAGGAAAGAAAAGATTTCACGGAAAAGAAAAATCTCTTTGAAAAGGAAAGTAAAACTCTTAAAAAGAAAAATATGGAAATTTTCAAAGAGATTACTGATAAAAGAAAGTTTTTGGAAAAAGATTTTGAATCGGAACGTGAATATTTTGAAGATGTGATTCTTAATCTTACCAAAAGATTATCTGGTTTATCAGCTGATATTATGAAGGATCAGTTGATCAAATCTGATCTCCAAAAGAAATTTGATCTAATTTCTAAAGAGAAAAATGTTTTAATAAACAAAGTCAAAGAACTTGAAGACGTCATTTTTAAATTTGATGTCTCAAAGCAAACCGGTCATAATTCTATCTTTCAGACTCCATTTGTTGATTCAAATGATTCTGAATGCTCTTTTAAAACTGCTTCAAGTTCAAGTTTTAAAAACATTTCTTCTAAACAATTTAATAGATCAACAGATTTCTCAAAAGGTCGAATTCGTTCAACAAATCTCTTCTATAATCCTCTGTATGATAAATCAGATAACAAAACAAAAGTGCCTAAAGTTAATACTTCCAAACCTGAAGAAGTTCCAGTCTTCAAGAGGGTGAAGATGGAATGGAGAGTAAAAGGCACAACAGTTCCAAAGAAAGAAGTGCCAAAATCATCTGTATCCACATCAAATTCAAAGAAGAACAATGCGCCAAAAGGTAAATCTAATGCTATATCTAATCCTATTCATTCTGTAAATCATCTGATTAGGTTGGCACATAAGAAAATATGTTGTTCTTACTGTGGATCAAATGATTTTGTGCATAAAGATTATACTTCTTATTGGTATGGTTCTTACAGTATTCCTTGTAAGAAATCAAAACCTAACCCACTAGGACCCAAATGCCATTGGGTACCAAAATCTGCTTAATCTGTTTTGCAGGTTCTTCATGTGTTGTACTGAATTGTAGATACATACCACACACATGACTGAAAACAGAAGAGAAGCGGCGTATTTCTATGAAGAATATTTGTACCATTAAGGGGGAGACAAATCATGAATGGTTTCTGAATACATCAATTCAGGACCCGTGCTTAAATGTATATGGCTTTTGAACATATCAGTTCAAAACCCGTGCTTCAACGACAATGGCTTCTGAACAATTCAGTTCAGGACCCGTACTTCAACGACTAAGACTTCTAAACAAATCAGTTTAGAACTCACACTTCTCAGGTGATATCCTTAACTGTTACATCTTTCTGTTTCAAGGAACGTGGCAAAAGGTAACATTGGATTATATTTGTTTCTACTGATTTGAAAACTTGAATCTTTACAAATTTAATTCAATGAGATGCAATTTTCAATTTTCATTCAATGAATTAAATGCGTGCTAAAAGATTTTTTTTCAAGAATCTTTGTATTATCTGAGTTAGATTTGCTTCAACTTTCACCTCTGAAATAAATCGAAAGGTAAGCAAAACATGAATGAAATTATGCTGAATGCTCAAAGATATGTGAATCTGGACTTATATAGAATATAATGCTCAAAAAGCCTATTTATCAGAATGATGAATGGAAACGAAAATATGGGGGAAGCACTATGATTAAGAACCAAGTGATTGAGATATCATTCATATTTTGTGATGAAAATTCGAACTTATATAGAATATCATTTAGTTTGAAAGTTTGTGCCTGTGGCCTTTCTGGTTTGGGAGAGTAAGTCCTAAGGGGTGCTCGACACCTAGTCCCTAAGATCAACTGGTCTGGGATCGGCTGACCCAAATCCTGCAATAGAACCAGATAGAAAGCCATGTTCTACTGGTACAAATGGGTTTAAGATATATCGATGTGGCCTTTCTGGTTTGGGAAATTAAGTTCTAAGGGGTGCTCGTCACCTAGCACCTAAGGCCAACTGGTCTGGGATCTGCTAACCCAAATCCTTCTATAGAACCAGATAGAAAGTCATGTTTAACGGTGTATCTTATTCTTACTAAACTTTTTGATCAAAAGATGCCAATGAGCACAAAATCAAAAGATGCCAATGCGCACAAAATCAAAAGATGCCAATGAGCACAAAAGAAAAGATGCCAATGAGCACACATCTCTTGAAACTTGGGAAAATACAAAGTCGCGATAAACCCGTAAATTTGTGAAAATTCTGATTTTGGACAAATAGTGTGAGTAGAGCAAAGTATTCTTATATGTTTTAAAATTGCATATGCTTGAAGCTAATCATATTTCGCATGCTAGCACACCAAATAGATTTAATAAAGGGTTTGAAACTGAACATTTTTAACTTGATATACAATGATGACTTGTTCTTGAATCCAAACACATGCATTTGATTTCATTTGATTGAAAAATCTGTTAAATTTCATTAAGTTGAATTTCTTTTGTAAAGTTTTCAAATGATCAAATGTTTGTAGTTATAAAATAAAATTCAATGAATGTTATTTTCCTTGTGTAAATTTGTTTTAAAATTTGTGCTACAATTTCAAATACTGTACGTTATTGAAATATATGCATACTTTCAGGGGGAGAAAACAAATTGCTCCAGAATTCTTATTTTGAGGGGGAGCAAGGTTATTCTGTATGGAGGAGATTGTTAGCAATACTCAAAGACACAACTGAAATTGAAAATGGTTTTCGATGATTATGATGCTCACCATCATCGAAAAAGGGGGAGAAAAGTTTAAATTCAATTTCATGTCAAAGATATCTCATGTCTAAGAGCTTTTAAGTCAATGATTCGTGAACAAAGACTGAAGATCAGGGGAGAAGGATCATGTGAAGTCTAAATATTGCTGAATTTGGTTATCTTAGTTCTGAGTGGTTATCGGAATGCGCTTACACCTAAAAGTTCAACAATGTGGATGGTTTCACATCTTTCTGATCCAAACTCTAATCGTTTCTGATTTATCTTGTTCCGAATTGATGGTTCTATATAAAGATATGAAATCCATGTTCAAGACTTGAAGACAATCTGTTGAAGATTGTATTGAAGAAGGTTGATTTTCAAAGAAAAAGACAATGACTTTTCATGTTTGTCTGAAGATTCTTCAAAGCTGAGTTCTTAAAGAGTGTCAAAGCATATAGTTCGCCGTGAACTAGTGGAGATAAAGCTATTTGAAGATGGTTTGATAGAGTGTCTGTTTGAGAAGATTGACTTTACAAAGAGCTGAAGACTGGTGTCATATTTTTTTAAATCTTGAATCCAAAGGGGGAGATTGTTAGAGCATTGTTGTATTCAAGATTTACTGTAAAAGTCAATGTACTGTATGAGTCTATACAGTATTGTGAATGCCTTTATACCTTGTATGTCATGGGTATAAATAGGCTTGTCTAGACCATTTGTTAGTATCACTTTTGAAAGCTTTTGTAATCTTTTAGAAACCTTTTGTAATCCTTTGAGATCAATACATGGATGACATATTTCCTCTCTAGATTCTCTCTCACTACATTCATATCTTATTGCTAGAGATCTGGGTTTTCACATACGGATTTTCCACTGACGATACTCATCTCTGAGCAGAGTTGGGGGTTTGGTTAACGATCCAGCAGTAAAGTAATTAGTTGCGTTTGCCATTTTTGTGCAGTTTTAGAAGAGACAGAAAACAGAGTAAGAAGAAGCAATCTTCAGATGATGGGACAGACTTGTAGTATGAGTTTAGATCTTCAGATATTGGAACAATGCACTGAATGGAATGATTTAACCACAGAAACGGTGGCTATTAGTTTGCTAGAATCGAACAGGTCAAAAATAACAGAAAAACAGGGGCTGTTTTGTAACGGATGAAAAACGGGTCAAAATCAGTCCATATATCTACCAAAATGAGATAAGATCATTGTAGAGTGGATCCTTTGATATTGAAAATCAAAGTAGGCTCTGATACCAATTGTTGATACCAATGAAAATCAAAGTTTGCTAGAATCGAACATGTCGAAAATAACAGATTGTAACGGATGAAAAACAGGTCAAAATCAGTCCATATATCTACCAAAATGAGTCGAGATCATTGTAGAGTGGATCCTTTGATATTGAAAATCAAAGTAGGCTCTGATACCAATTGTTGATCCCACTTTAAGACTCAACAATGATATATCAACAACAAACACTTAAAACAGAGTATAATAGTGTAGATGCGAAAGTGTTTTATAAGCAGTTTGTGTTGATGTAAATGGTAGATTACACACAGAAATATAGAAATGAAGCTGTAAATAACAAGAATGTAGCTCAACAATTCATCTCCATTTGATTCTTCAAGAACACCAAGAACACCGTAAGTTTTTGTGTTTTACAGACAATAAGCTCTAAATTGGTGTGTGTGCAACGTGCAATTGTTACCAGAAAAGGTCTGGTAGAGGCCTTCTATGTATACTAGATTACAGGGGATAAATAGTAGACAAGAAGTACAAAGGTACAAGCGACAACGTCGTGTGACAGATCCTGGTACACGACGAAGTAGTGTGCCACCATCTGTAAAAGTTGTGACCTTTCAAAGGATGACACGTGGAGAGTATAAGGGCACGCCTTGTACTATTGATCTACAGAATCTTCGTACAGCAGAGGCACGTGAGTGGCACGCTTGTCTTTGTCTTGGTCTTCAAGTATCTTTTATCTTCTGAGTCTCCATACCGCAGAGGCTCTGTCAAGGGTGACAGAGGCTCTGTGGCCTTGCTCTCTGATGGTCTTCTGGTTGATGACTAGTGAAGGTTACTCGAAGTTCTGCGCTCTTGGTGTCTGGCAGAGGCTCTGTCAGTGATCTTCCTTAGCCTATTTTTCAATACTTTTCTATACACAGAAGTTGGAGCTAACACTCCCCCATTCTTTGATGTAGACCCCTCACCCCTCAATCACTCAAGGATAACTTCTTGGGTAGGAAACACTGGTTAACGTGGATCCATAAATGTTCTTTAATAGCTCACACTAATTCCCATGAAAGTTTATCCTAAAAATTTTGTGTTGTTCAACAGTTTAGCTTGAACAATTATAAATCTCAATATTTGAATAACATTGTCATCAGAAAGTATGCTCCTCAAGAATTATCATGAATATTTAAGCATTTGAACTTTGAAGAATTCTCACAACAAGAATATTGAATGAATGAAATGAATTCGAAAGACCTGTATGAGAATCTGACAATGTATCAATCAGATCAAATATTATGAATGATAATCATAAAAGGATAGGGTATCAAAGAATTGAAATTTGTTTATATGAACAAATATAAACAATATTTGAATGAAACCTTTAAGCTCTTACGCTGAAATGAATATGATGCGCAACAAAATTGAATAACAAACGGGAGTATTACCATCGAAAAATGTTTCAATTTGAGACATGGTAATAACAAAGTCAATAAAAAGTTGAACCGATGTGTATGAATACTTGAAAGTATAGAAAAGATAATACGCAAGTATTAATCTTTGGAAACACACGGTCAGAAACAATGATGTAATCCGAGATATTCATGAAAAACATTTAAAATCACACTTCTAAATCCATAAAATCTGTTTGAGAATCGAGAAGTGGTTTGAACATTTAAGAAAACATTTTTCATGCTTTAAAGTCGTTCTTCTTTCAAACAATCTCAGATTGAGTTCAGATGATACTTACAGTAAAAAAAACGTTTAAGCTCCCCCTCAAATCAGCAAAGAATCTTAACGAAACAAGATTAGTAGATGTAACATTCAAAGTCTAAAACAAATAAGTACGGGTTCTAAACTGAAGTGTTTAGAAGCCATTATTGTGTATGCTCCCTCTACAAAGAAGCATAAACAAATATGTCAATAAACACAAAATATATCAAAAATTATAATTACTCCCCCTGAAATTATGCATATATTTCAGCATAGGTACTCTTTTTCAAATTGCACACTTCTCTTCTGTTTTCTAGTCACATGTTTGGTATAGTTCTGACATTCAGCACTACACATGATGAACCTGCAAAACAGATTAAGTAGATTTTGGTACCTAATGGAACTTGGGTCTTGGCTTGTTATATGTAGTCTTATTTGAAGAAATATTATAAGTACCATACCAAAATTGAACATTTTTCTGCTTAACAAATGCATGAGTTCCACAATAAGAACACCGAAGTTGCTTTTGTGCCAACCTGATCAAATGATTTGTAGAATATATAGGATTAGATTTAGCAAAAGACTTGCCTTTATGAGCCTTGTTATTTTTGTTCACAGCAGGTGGAGGAACAAATGATTTTGGGGCATCTTTTTCAGGTGAAGAACCTTTTACCTTCCATACCATCTTTACAGGCTTAAAGATAGGTGTATCTGAACTTGTAGCATCACGGTTGTAGAAAGGATTAGAAGGACGCATTCGATCTTTTGAATGATTGCTTATTTGACGGACCTTGTCGAAGAAATATGTTCATGAATTGAACCAGAAGCAGTCTTGATCGAATATTCTGAATCAGTTGAATTATCACACGGCGATTGAACAATAGTATCGACACTAAATTGTTTAGATAATTCAACTTTGATGTTGAGTGCTTCCAATTTCTGAACTTTATCGAACAGAACATTTCTTTCTTGAACAGTCAGGTCAAATTTCTTTTGTAGATTAGACTTGATCTTCTGCTTTGTCATAACCTCCGTTGCTAAAGCAGACAACTTCCTTGTTAACTTTAATATTACAGCCTTAAAGATGTTTCTTTCTTCTTTAAAACTCTTCTCGGATATGTCTTTGAAAATTTCCATGTTTTTCTTTTGAAAACTATGCTTTTCCTTTTCAAAAACATTCTTCTTTTCACCAAACTCTTTTCTCGCTTTTTCCAACAAAAAATCCAATTCAGATATTTTCTTTGAAAGCTCGGCACTTTTTGATGCAAAAACATTTCTTTCAATATCAAAATCCACTCTTTCCTTCTCAGATTTTTCCTTTTCAAGAAATAAAACTTTTTCAAAATCAGAATTTTGTTTTGAAAGTTGTATGCATTTATGTTCAAGAGCTTTCTTTTCCTTCTAAAAAATATCTCTCTTTTCATCAATCAAAATAAAATCATTATGGTCAGGAAGCTTCTTAGAGATATCAAATTCACAAGTTTTTCCTTTGTCACAAACTTCAGGTTTTGAATTCTCTTTGGAAACAGGGTTAGATTGAAAATCCTCAAAATCAGAATCAAAATTAACTGAATGAACTTCAAAATCCTTTTTAAAAGAAAATTTTTCACGAGTAAACCACGATTGGGAAGCAAATTCTTTTCTTTCTTTCTCCAAAGCGATTTCCAATTCATTTACTTCTTGAGAAAGCTCATTTATTTTCTCTTCGAAATATTGTCTTTCAATTTCAAAAATGACTTTCTCGTTCTCAAATTGTTCACGCTCAAGAGTGAAAACTTTCTCAAAATCATACATCTTTCTTTCATTTGTAAAAGTAGTTCTTTCTTTTGCTAAAGCATTTTCCAACTTCTTTACGTCCTGAGAAAGCTCACTAATCTTTTCTTCAAAAAGTTTGCTTTCCTTTCCGACACTTTCTTTGAAAGATGGAAACACTTTTGATTAACTTTCTGCTTTTCATCAAAAGATTTCTTGAAAGAATCTGAAAACCTTTTAACTAGATATTTTCAAGAATGTCCTTTTCGGTTTCAGACTTTTTCTCAAACTCGAAAGATAATTCTTTAATAATGTTTGTAAAAATAGCTGAAAGATTTTTTTTTCCATATCAAATTTCACTTTTTGTTCTAGAATGGATTTTTCAAGTTCGCAAATTCTTCCTTCTAGAATCAAAGATGAAACATATCTTTTTGCTTCTAAAGGTTTTTCACAATTTGGTTTAACAGCACAAATATCAAAATAGTCATTCGAAAGTGTTCCATTCGGATTCTTTAGGTATTTTAAAGTCTCTTGAGTATAACAAAATGGAAGTTGCATTTTTGTTGTGGTTATTCTTTTCTTTACTTCCTCCTCTCTTATTTCCTTTTCATTCGTCCAGTGAAGAACAAATTCAGGAAAATATCTAGCATAACTTAAACATTTAAAATCATACAACGTTGGTAAAGATCGACTTACCTTTGCCAAACGTTTAGGATTTTCATAACCAAGTCCCCAATATTTGTTAATAGAACTCACTAGCCTTGGTTTGTTCATTTGAATAGTTTGATCTGTTTGACCCCTCAAATAAAGCTTATTTTCCAGATCTTTGATTTTGTCTAAAAACTCCGTGTTTTGAGTTGTAAAATTGTTCAAACAAACTTCGCTCTCACTATTCTTATCCTCTAGCTCTTTGATTTTCTTTGTTAGATCTGTTGGAAGAAGAGATTTTACCAAACATAAACATGCAACGGAAGCTTATAACATAAACAAAAAAAACATTTCTTCTTCAAGAGAGGATCCATTTTACAAGTGTTACCAGCAACTAAAATTAGAAAGATAAAATCATACCCTTGATGACTTTGGAGGATTCAAAAGGAGAATCCCTCTATCTAGTTCATACCCAAAGCTCCAAGTTCTTTTGCAAGAATTTTTCCTTTCTTCTCCAAAGCTTTTATGAAAGAAAGACTCACTTTTCTTTTGCATTTAACACACACACACACTTGTGTGTGTTTTTGGTCGAAGGTTTTTAGGGAGAGAGAGAGGAGGAGGAATCGGTTCTCCTCTTGAAAGCATTAAAGAGGTGGAGTGTGGTCATCAATATATTTATGACATATTGCTTTTATGTCTAACAAGCAATCTCCATTTTACAACATTGATCCCTCCTTTTTTCCTCTAGTTTCTATTTAAACCATCACTTATGATGTTTAACAAACTTTCCCCTTAATCATATAATTCTTGCAATTTTAGTTTAGACTTTGTGTGCGACCAAATAGGATAATGCCAATAATTAATTATTTTGTGTCAATGGGCATATCTCCAACAGACTCCCACTTGCACTTGACACAATAAATATATAATGGCACATGAGTGTCATTCAAGACACTATTTCTGTAATCAAAACTAGAAGGTATGAAACAATCCTAAAGGTAAGTGATCAATTATCCTGTTGTTCTAGATATCCATATGAACGTGAGACATGGTATGTTTGTCAATCTTCAGACCGTTCAATATTATATTTCTCAATAGAGACGTGGTGACCTAAATAGACTGCAAAATTGATCCAATATCAATTCCGTCTTAGTATGGCCATACATTTATGTGTCAGCACCAAATCATTGAGGGGCCCAAGGATATCACTTTTACCATGAGGCAAAAGGAACAAATTGCTTTGACTACATAGACCTCCCCACTAATCATGTTATATTTTATCAGTCCCTTTATGGATGCCAGTTACGGACAACGTTGGAGAATGATCAAAACACAACCGTCTTTGTGTCAAGAGTCTCATGCATCTCTACTCTAAGATAAAAGATATTCCTATCTTAGAATTACTTGTGACAGAAACCATGAAGTAATCTCTAAGTGTTGGTCGCTCCAAAACTTGATCTCTATCAAGTTCACATGAGTGTAGTTGCATCAAATGTTATATCCATCTCTATGGATAATCAACTCACACCTCATATCAGTCTTGATTTATTACTCCCTTCCTATGTAGAATAAACGACTGTGGAGATTTTTGAATAAACTAGTATTCAAGGAAGTTTATAAACATGCAAAATAGAACACAGTAATACACCAATGAAATGGTTGCTCCAAGCATATACTATGATCTCAACATAATAATCATCATCATGTCATATGCAAATGTAATCTATTTAAGTTCCAAAATCTTAGATCAACTAAAATATATATAGTCAAGCTAAATCAGTAACAACTATAATGCCTATAGACCTAGTATGAGTATCATGCTTGGTCTGAGGCAAGGGCTTGGTGAATGGATTAGCCAAGTTCCTACTTGAGTCAACTCTACTAATAATAATCTCCTTGTCTTCAACAACCTTTCGAACTTAATGAAATTTCCTGAGTATATGTCGTGTACGCTTGTGTGACCTGGGTTCTTTAGCCAAGATGATTGCACCCTCGTTGTCACAGAAGATCTCTATGGGATCATGAATAGTGTGAACTACACCAAGATCCCCAATGAACTTCTTCATCCACATGGCCTCTTTTGCAGCCTCATTTACTGCAATATACTCAGCCTCTGTTGTCGAATCTGCTACAGTGCTCTGCTTGGAACTTCTCCAAGTGACCGCTCCACCGTTTAGCAAAAACACGAATCCTGATTGCGAACATGAATCATCTCTATCAGTTTAGAAGCTAGCATATGTGTATCCTTTTACACATAGCTCTTCCTGGCCACCATAGACCAAGAACATGTCTTTTGTCCTTCTCAGGTACTTGAGAATGTTCTTGACTGCTATCCAATGGGCTTCGCCAGGATTGGCATGATATCTACTCGTCATGCTCAAGGCATATGATACATCAGGCCTAGTACAAATCATGGCATACATGATCGATCCCACAGCCAAAGCATATGGAACTAGACTCATCCTGTCTAATTCATCAGCGGAATTAGGACACTGAGACTCGCTCAGTGCCATGCCATGCTGCATAGGCAAGAACCCCTTCTTGGAGTCTTGCATATTGAATTTATTCAAGATCTTATCTATGTAGGTACTTTGGCTTAACCCAATGAGCCTCCTGGATCTATCTCTATAGATCTTGATGCCTAGTATGTATGCCGCATCTCCCATGTCTTTCATGGAAAAACAATTCCCTAGCCAAGTTTTGACACTTTGGATTGTTGGGACATCGTTTCCCATGAGTAGTATGTCATCGACATACAGTACAAGAAAGACTACAGTACTCCCACTAGTTCTGACATAGATGCATGGTTCATCTACACTTCTAATAAAACCAAATTCCTTGATTTTCTCATCAAAATAAAGATTCCAGCTACGAGATGCTTGTTTGAGTCCATAAATGGACTTCTGAAGCTTACACGCTCTATTTTGATGCTCAGGGTGTACAAAACCATTAGGTTGTGTATAAACACATCCTCAGTAAGCTTTCCATTAAGGAAGGCAGTTTTTACGTCCATTTGCCATATCTCATAATCATGAAATGTTGCTATGGCAATCAGTATCCTAATAGATTTCAACATAGCAACTGGTGAGAAAGTTTCATCATAGTCTACACCATGAGTTTGCGTGTAACCCTTTGGCACCAATCTAGCTTTGTATGTGTGTAGTTTCCCATCCATGACGGTCTTCTTCTTGAAGACCCATTTACACCCAACTGTTTTAAGGCCAGGCATTTGATCAACTAAGTCCCAAACTTGATTATCATACATGGATTGGATATCGCTTTCCATAGCCTCCTTCCATTTACCAGAATCTGTGCCTACCATGGCTTCCTGATAGCTGGTAGGTTCATCAAGATCTACCAGAGACTCATCACCATCAGAAATGAGTAAACCATATCTTTCAGGTGCCTGACGTACTTTATCAGACCTGCGAACAAGTGGTGGCTGAATGTCATATTCTCCATAATCTTCAGGTTGTATAACCTCTGGATGGTAACTAGTGCCAACATCGGATTCCATGTTGGTTGATTCTTGAACTTCTACAAAATCAATTCGGCTCCCACTGGCCTCTTTGGACATCAGCTCCCTTTTTAGGAAGCCTGCCCTTCTAGCAACAAAAACTTTGTTTTCAGAAGGTTTGTAAAACAAATATTCAAAAGATCCAGTAGGATATCCAACAAAATAACACTTCTCTGATCTGGGCTCTAACTTGTCTTGAGATTCACGACGAACGTAAGCCTCGCAACCCCAGATTTTTAAATATGCTAGTGAAGGAACTCTACCACTCCATATTTCAGATGGTGTTTTGGAAACCTTCTTGGTTGGAATGAGGTTAAGGATTTTTGCGGCAGTCTCTAGGGCATAACCCCAAAAACTGATTGAAAGCGTAGTGCGACTCATCATGCAACGAACCATATCTAACAATGTTCGGTTTCCCTTCTCGGACACACCATTGTGTTGGGGTGTCCCGAGTGGAGTTAATTGTGAGATAATCCCACAATTTCTTAGATGATCGCTGAATTCTAGACTAAGATACTCATGACCTCTATCAGATCTGAGGATCTTAATCCTTTTGTTTAATTGATTCTCCACTTCATTTTGGAATGTCTTGAACACTTCAAAGGTTTCAAACTTATGTTTAATCAAATAATTATATCCATATCTACTGAAATCATCAGTAAACGTAACGAAGTACCTCTTGCCATGTCTTGTGGTAGATCTGAATGGTCCACATACATCAATGTGTATAAGGTCCAACAGATCTTTGCCCCGTTCACAGCTTCCTGTGAATGGTGCTTTAGTCATCTTCCCTAGTAAACAAGATTCGCATTCATCATAAGATGCATGATCAAATGGTTCCAAAATCCCATCCGCTTGGAGTTTGGTGATGCGTTTCTTGTTAATGTGTCCAAGACGACAGTGCCACAGATATGTCTTATCCAAACCATTTTTGGATGAAGTTGAATCAACATTAAGGATTGAACTATTATTGTTTCTTAAGCTGATGTTGGTTTCATAGATCCCATTACAAGGACTAGCCTTAAAATAAAGTAACTCATTTTTAAACACAAGTATTGATCCATCATCAAATACGAAATTAAAACCATCATCAGACAGTGCTTTAAAATAAATAATGTTTTTGGCCATTTCGGCCGAGTAGCAAACTGTGAAAACTGTCAAATTTACATCCCAGGTTAGAACTGCTTTGGATACCTTATTATTATGACATAGTTTACACAGTGCAATTTTAGCAGTAAACACGGTACGATAGGAAAATTCGAGAAATTTTGCCTAAGAAATCCTTGAATTAGGAAATTATCCATAAATCTCATAAAATGCCAACTTAATATACATCTATACTACAAATATTTATGTAGTTGATAAGTTATATATTTCAATTTTATTATATATATAAATACTTTATTTTATATATATACTTTGTATTTTAACTTTAAAGAGAATACTTGTATTTAATTTAATTTTTAAAGGCATGAAGTGACTAAATACAATTGTCACACCACACCACACCCCACCCCCTAGAAGAGGCCGGCCACCTCTCTCCCTCTCTCCATATGTATGCAACACTTCACCAATTCTTGAATCATTCTCTCATCTCACTCTCTCACTAGCTATCACTCCTTCTCTCTCCATCTTCAAACCTTCAAGTGTTCATCTTCAAATCTTCAAATCTTCATCACAACTCCAGCCCCTAAACTCTTTTTCTTCAAGAGTCCAAGGCAATAAAAGGTAAAAATAAGTGTGTTGGGTAAAATCCACGCCCACTCTTTTAAGTCTTTTTCATCATCTTGCATTTTAAAGTATGATCTTTATCTTTTCTACACCTTCTTCATGTTTTTAAAAACCATCTTTCATATGTCTTAATGTTTGTAGATTTACCATCATAACATCTTTTTGTTAGTAAAAGATGGTGAATCCAAAATCAAACCAATGTTAAGACCAAAGATGAACATTTTAAACACATGCATGTAGTGTTCTTGAGAAATTCATCATCTTTTGTTCAAGAGCCTCATGAATGGATCTTTGAAAACCATTAAAAACATACTTAAACAAACATGCATGAGCTCAAAATACTCAATTTTTAGTTGCATGTTGATGTTCTTGGCAAGAACATCAACAATCTTCAAAATGGGTCTTTTACAAAAGTTTTCAAAGGTTGAGTTGATGGGTAATTTGCATGCATTTTTAATGGATCACAAATGTGTTTTGGGAACTGAAAATAAGTGTATGGAAGAGATTCAAATCGGATTGTGCATGCAAAAGAACAAGAATTTTGGTTAATAAGTCAACATGTGAGCACATGCACAAAGTGTGTTTTGACAGATTTCTGTCAAATTCCACCCTCCACTTCAAATGGTCATATCTCACTCAATATAACTCCAAATGGAGTGATTCTTTTTCTGTAAATCATTTTTATGTGTTAAGATTCAAACCCAAGTGGTTTCACTCAAAAAATCAAAGAATTTATTTACCAAAAAGTCCTCACAAAATCCGTGCACAAACAGTAAAGTCTTCTGTCAGGTTTTACGTCGTGTATTATTTCATGCACCTATACTCTTCCAAAAATTATGAAACTGATGCCAAAAGTTTCATAACTCATTGAACTAATTGGACATAAAATTTCATGACCAAATTGTACCTGGAAGTTACCCAAAGTTGGACACCAAGTGACATCAAATTCTGGACAGCAAAGGACAAATTATTATTATTATTAAGGACTAACTTCTAATCCCATTTCACCATTTTATGATGAAATAGTGGAGTATATATATGTATATCTTATATTTATTTATTTATGCATTTTACTTATTTATGCAATTTATTTATTCTTCATCCATTTTCATCATTTTATGATGAAATTGTGGAATATACATATATATAATATATTTATATATATTTATGCAATTTATATATTATTGATCCCATTTCATCATTTTATGATGAAATTGTGGAATATACATGTATACTATACATTTATATTTATGCACTTTAAATACTTGTCTTTACATTTAGAACCTTTAATTTTATCGTTCTTACAATAAAATTTCGGTTTATACATATATATGTACTATATATGTTTATGTTCTTTAAAACCCTTTTCGTTACTTAACGTGACGAAATTGCAAAAACTTTAATCCAACAAGAACAATGTATACTTTTATTACGTTATAATATTAAAACACAACAAGGCATTTTATGACGATTTGGATAATTAGTACCGAACCTTCGAGATTGAGAACTCACTAGTGACCTTACGTTCATAGGTTTGAAGTAGGATCATCTCGGAGTACTTGTGGGAGATTCCCGGATTCTATCGCTTATCATGTGAGGTATCGCAGCCCCTTTTTCAATATTTTACATATTTTGGGGTGAAAAGCATGTCGTTACTACAACTATTTTTCGCATCGATTATTTCGTTTTCTTGGAAATACGAAACTTGCTATACTTGTTTATGCTCTATGGTATCTATGTTGTTGCAAATGTTGTATGTTTGAGTTTCTTTTGCTATCGTTCAAAAGTCCCCGTTTATTTTACGTTACCCGTTTAACTCACGAGTGTGAGCCGTTGGTAATTATGGATAACGTTATTTGGATTGACATCCCACTCACAAGTAGCGCTTGTTTGAGTGCATAATTATTGTTTATATTTGCGCATTGTTGGCGATAGAACATGCGTCGGGGCAATTCTGTCGGTATAGGTCGGGTAACGGGCTCAATAACTTAGCATTTTACATACGATTACCTTGAGCAAGTGGTTTTGATAACCGATTTATTTATCCCTTGTGTGGGTTTAAACTATTTTGCGATGGCAAACAATGTTATATTCGTTAAACATGTGATCTCACCAACTAGTGCATTAGTTGACACTCTCATTTACATGCTTTTCAGGGGAACATCCTTAAGGTTGGAACTTAGGAAGGCTACACGTGATGAAGCTTTCTTTACTATCTTTAATTTTATGTTCATTTCCCTTTTGTAAAAACATTTGTAAAAGACAAGGTTTTAACCTTTGAATGTATTCTGATGGTTGATGTGATCTTGTAACTTTTGCTATGAAACTTGAGCTGTACATTCCGTGTTTCCGCTTTAGCGGGGTGTTACACAAACATTCAATAACACCACAGACATACCAGATTCAAAAGTAAGCTCATAATTCCCAATCCTATCAACTGGAGCGACATGCTTATTCCCCATGATTAGGTCGAGCTCTCCGCGTCTTAGCTTCCTACTTCGTTTTAGTCCCTGCACATCAGTACAAATGTGAGTACCATATCCTGTGTCCAATACCCATGAATTAGAAGCATAAGTGTTGTGGAGTTCAATCGTATACATACCTGAAGGTTCGGCCACACCCTTGGCCTTGAGCTCTTTCAACTCCTTCACGTATTTCGGACAGCTGCGCCTCTAGTGTCCTTTCTCCTCGCAGTGGAAACATGTTTCCTCCTCAGGAGTTTTCGCTTGAGGAATCACAGAGTTAGCCTTACCCTTACCCTTGCTTTTGGGCTTGTAGTTGGATTGACCAACTTTCTCTTTCCCCTTGCCTTTGGGGGATTTTGGCTTCTTTTTCTTGACTCCTTCTTCCCTGATGGACAATACGGGAGCAACAAGTTTAGCTTTGGCCATGTTAGACTCGACGGTCTTCAGCATGCCATGGAGCTCCAAGATGGTTTTCTCCATGTTGTTCATATTGTAGTTCAGAGTGAACGATTCATATGAACTAGTCAGCGAGTTTAGGATGATATCCGTGGCAAGCTCCTGACTAAAGGGAAAACCAAGACGCTCCAGCTGGTCAATGTACGATTTCATTTTAAGAACACGTCCTTCAGCTGGTTAAGCATGTCATACGCCCCAAGCCTCTTCATACCCTTTTGGAGTTCAAGTGCCATGGTCGCTAACATGAGGCAAGCGACCTCGTTTGATTCGGTCAGACGTTTTTCGTACTCTTCCCGAATCACCCGAGACGATCCGGTTGGTGGTGCCTCAGGGAGGGGTTCCTCTATGGCTCTCTACTTCATTTCCATCCTAAGTATTATTCTCAGGTTGGGAAGCCAGTCCATGAAGTTCAAGCCCGTGAGCTTGTCCTTCTCGAGGAGCCCTTTCAGACAAAAGTTTGAAATCGCCGAATTTGTGTTGTTGTTTGACATCTATCAAAGTAGAAAAATATATTTTTGTGATCTGAATTAAATAATCCTTGTTATAATAATTACCCAAATGTTTAAATAAACAATTATTTTTAACAAGGCTAAGATCCATATTTCACTTCTTAGCTACGATGGGTATGCCGCGGATCGCAACTAGAAGCTATTTAGGTAGGCAACCATTTTACCAATTCCATTCTCTATGAAACTCTTAGATACTTGCGGGATTCGTTGATATCCATTATATCATTTGGCATGTTTAATCCCTTCAACGCTAACCCTTTCTCGTGACGAGTATGCCGCAGATCACAAGTCTAGATTGTAAACCGTCCATGATAAAACACGTGACATCCGGCCCAAGACTCTCGGGTTTCGTGAATTTCACATCATGTTGGTCCCAAAGGGGTTATACAAGTTTGTAGAAGGGGGGGTTGAATACAAACACACGATTTTTACTTTTCTAAATTGTTTATTGATATGTATCAAACAATTTACAACTTGTTGCGGAATAAGATTAAGGAATAAACTTAATCTAAACAAGCTATGAGAATCACTAAGATTTCTTGCACTAGAAATAAGATAGAGAGAAAATAATAATATTAAAGAGAAATATTCTAACACACAGAATCAGCAAAGAGAAGGAATGGCCGAAGGTGTTCAAGAAATGAACTAGGGTTTCCTTTATATACTGCATGCATTTAATGCATGTCAGTATAACTTTACACGTGGCAACTTCTGGTTGGTTTCATGTTTTGACCTTGGTAGACAACCTAGTAGCCGTATGATGAACAATGTAGAATCAGAGTTGGTTCTATGATTTTGGACAAACGGGATGTCCGTTCTGACATTTTGTACAGAGGCGTGCAAGGGGGTAAGACAATAGTTGCTTGTAGAGGAGGCTTCATGATCAGCGTTCGCTGAATGATTCTTTATCAGCGAACGATAAAGTTCAACGTTCTCTGAAGTCTTCTACTTGAAACTTCACGTTGAGTGGACAGGTCTTGGCTTCACTGATATTCGCATCAGTTCATTAGTAGACTTATCGCTGGTTCTTTGGCTTGATCTTCGACTTCAGCGTAGAACATTTGTTGACGTCAAACTTGTCTTCAGGGATCATAAGTAAACAACTTAAAGTATCAGCGATCATTAGTAAGGCTGAACAGGCTCAGGGCTTGCTGATGAACAGTGTTCGCTGAATGTGTAATTTAAAGAGCGAGAGCTAACTATCAGCGGTACTAAACAGACTTAGTATTTATCAGCGATAGTGAAACTCAAATACATATTGTTTACTTACAATTTTCACTAAGTGTTTCTCAGAGTCATTAACAAATCACTGAGGGTTTGGATCAACAATCTCCCCCTATTTGATTATGACGTAGCGATAAAAGAAAATTGCTAAGTAAGAAAGCATAAGGATAAAAAGGACTCATAAAATATTTGTCCCATTTACTGTTTTCGAGGATCTTTTTAAGTACTGATGGAGTAAAGTACAGTCGCCAAAATTTTTCATTAAACTTCGTATCAGTTACAAGGGAAGTGGAAAAATTACAAGTACAACAAATAATAATTACAAGTACAAAAGTTATAGTTGATAAAATGAAGAAGAATTTACAGAAGGAATTCTATCAACTATTCAGGTTCATCCTTGATAAGAAGTTCATCAAGGGTACTTGTGGTAGGGATCATCCAATCAGGAACTTTTCTCCAAGTTCCCTTCTTCGTTGTGCTTCTTTAAAGATCAGGGGGCTTCATGAAGTGTCCGAGAAGATCATCTCTGAAACCGCACCAGTAGAAAAGATCTCTGAGTTGTTCAATAGGGGCAATGCATAGCTCAGAGACGCGTTGGAAGCATTCTCATCCAGTGCAGTCATTGAAGAAAATACCATGAGGGTCACTTAAGACTTTTCCAGGGATAAAGCGTTCACCAGGGGGCAGGGAGACGTCGAGTACTGAGAGATCAGGGTCAGGACCAAGAACTTCTTCTCATGAAAAACCAATTCCGGTTTCATTTCTGATAGGAGGACCTGAAGCTGAAGATGTTTTCTGTTTCTTTGCAGCAGGCCTTCTTCGTTGAACTTGAGGAGGAGGAGGAATATCCACAACTGATGTAACCAAGTCGATCTGCTTATTCATAGCTTTCTCGACAAAGGGTTTAAAGTTTGATCGTGATCGCTGAATGGCTATTCGAATCTCCAACCATTCAGATAAACTGTACTTAGTAAGAGACGATCGGTAGATGGTTTCCTTTTGACCGTTCTCTCTGAAGATGTCGATGCCAATGACCGGAACGTTTATGGCTGTCTTTCCCCTGATGTTTACCTTATTGATTCTGGAACCATGATGTCGAAAGTGAAGTCTTTCTTTGCACCATTCCAGGGTGGAGTCAGAGACCTTGGTTTGCTTCTCGATGATCTTTTTTGGGTCCTTCCACAGTTGTCGCTGAACAGAGATAGGAGTCTTCTTCAATTCAGGGTCTTTCACCGATCGTTGGACGATCTCAATAGCATATTCTTTATCTTTTTGTTCAGCTCTCTTTCGATCGGCGATGAGTTTTTCAGCTTTGAGGTGTTCAGCGATTTCCCATTTTGATATGAGAAATCGAGGAGCATGAATGATTCGCTGATCCTCAAGCTTTTTAATCATAGCTGCTCTCTTTTTCAGCTTTTCTACACTTTGATTTTGAGGAGCCAAGGAAGGTCTTTTCTTGTGAGAGAGCAGTTATTCTTCTTGTTCATCAGTCTCAGCGAAGTCTAAGACCGAGATTATTTCATCAGCACTCGAGGCTGGGATTATTTGAGTTGTAGCAGGAGGAGCTTCAGCTTGACCCTCAAGCAGGGGAGAGGACTAGCTGAAACAAAACGATCACAGAGTTAAAATCATTTTGAAGAAAAGATAGAGAAAAGGGGGTTTAAGTGTTTTGAGGTTTGATGGAGAGGAGAACTGAGGTTGAGAAAGGATAGAGGAGGGATGCAGTGTAAGGGAAGAAAATATATGTTACCTGACAAATTGGCTTTCGTAGAAGGATAGTCAGATTGTCTTCAGCAGCGATGCCTTTATTTTCACCTTTATCGGCTTCAGTTACTGCAGGTTTGGTTTTTGTGGTCCCCTCCCCTGATTCTTTGATAACTACCCCTTTGAGAGCTGGGGACTTTTTAGTTGGCTGGAAGGAGAAGTCGAGATCATCATCATTGTCGTCATCATCATCTTTGGGGGATGAGGAGGGTTCGTCATCTTCAAGATCGAGATCTTCTTCTTCTTCTTTAGCTTCTTCCTCTTCATCAGAGGGGATAAGAACTTCAGCATTTTCCAGTTCTTCATCGAGTTGCTCCCCCTCAGAATGAGAGGGAATCTTCTCGTATTCCTCAGGGTTTTCATCTCCCTGACGTTTTCAACAGATTTCTCCCCCTCAAAGTCATGGGGATGATTTTCTTGATTCTTCTCCCCCTCTTCCACATGATGGATGGGGGAGGAATTAATGTCAGCAGCATCCTTTGGGTCACTGTCTTCCAGGCCAGTAATCCCAACAGCGGTTTCTACCGCCGCCATTCTGTCTTCCAGGCCAAAAATAGCAGGGTTGATCTTATTCCAGAGTTTCCCGATCGACCTGAGTAAAATGTGAAGGAGGACATGTTGGAGCGTTTAGGCGATCCAGGATTTGCTGCAGGAGATTGGTTGCAGTGCTGACCTCCGTCTTTAAAGTGGACACCTCTCCCTGAAGATTTCCAACCACTGTCTTCAGCGATGTGACTTCGCTGGACAGGGTGGTGAAGTTGTTGGAGAGGGTGTTGTTGGTGGTGTTCAAAGTGTTGATGGAGGTGGAGTTGTCAGCGAGAGTAGTAGCGACATTTGAGAGGCTACCTTCCAGCTTTAGCAGATCAGCGTTGGATGCTTTGGCTGTCACCTCGGTGGTGAGTTTTTTTAGAGCGTCCCCATCGTCTGTAAGCGCTGAGGAATTTGAGGAGAGAGTAGTGGTGAGATATTCCACCTTGGTAGACAAATCCTTGAGGGAGTTGTCGATTGTCCCCAAATTAGGACCTGTAAAAGATGAAAACTTATGAACAAAGGAAAGCTCAGAAGTTGGGGGTGTTGAGAGAGGAGTGTTTAGGGTGTTATGTATACCTGTGAGTTGGTTGACGAAGTCATCGAAATTCCGGTGACCAAAATAATGCTCGAATTCGTCTTCCAGAGATGGATGACGCTGAGAGTCTGCAGTTCCTTTATTCTGATCCATCAGCCGCTGTAGATCTTCAGCCGATGTGTCATTCAGATGAATGACGTTAGCTGTAGAGAGTGGAGGGATTATAAAGTTTGGAGTGACCAAAGAAGATGAGGGAGGAACAGGAGTTGAGAAGAGGGATTGGGTGCCAGATTCAGCGTTGGATTCGCTGAAGAATACTTCAGCAGCACTTAGAGGGGTTGTGGAAGGGGGGTCCAGATTCAGGATAACTTCAGCGTCTTGAGGCGCTGAAGTGGGAATGGAAGGGGTTGGTTCAGCAGATGTGGCGGAGCATGCCACTGAACTTTCTAGCGTCTTCTTTGGATAGATAGACGTGGAGTCTTCAGCCTGGGAAGGCTTGGGGGTTGCTCCTTAGAAGTCTTCTTGGGCTTATGGGTGCCAAGTGGGGATGCAGATGGTTTTCTCTTTCGAGATGGAGTGGGGGTTGCAGCCTGGGTACCAGCGGTTGGGATTACCGTTGCCGAAGTGGTAGCCGCAGAAGTAGAAGAAGGAGGAGGTCTGAGAAGAGGTAAGAGAGTAGAAAGACGTACCTCATTTTCCAGTGGCTTGAAGTCGAGGATCTTATGGCCAACCTGGGATAGCTTCAGGTCTCCCACCTTCGAGTTATTATCCCCAAGTGCTTGTATAAAGAGAGCACTGAGAAAGCGGGGATAAGTAACAATCAGTGACCTCTTTGTTTCTTCGACCCGGAGCATCATGTTGTCGAAGATGATCTTGGCCCAATCAATGTGGAGCACTTTCATCAGCGCATACCCCATAGCCTGTTGGGGTTGTGAGGCCTTATCAGTTGACCCAACCTTTGCTGTCATACAGCTGATGAGGTGTACGAAGATGATGTTCATTTCGCTTGGCATCTTGCTCTTGAGGACGGTGGTTAGCTTCTTCTCCGGGAGTTTATCTCTCCCTATGTTCCAGGTATAGTTCATTGCATCCAGAAAAGCAATGATTTCAGCTTTACCTGTCTCGATTTTGACGTCAGGGAGGTTAACAAAATGTTTGTCTTTGGAGCTTCCAGGGAGGTTGAGGGAAGACCTGATTGTCCCGGGATGGATCTTTGCTTCACCATGCTTAGTGTCAAATAGAATGACATCCACCATCTTTTTAGGGTTCTTAGTGGATTCAACCTGAGATTTTCTGGCAGTATACCAGAATTGGGCAAGGAGGTTTTTATGGGCTGGTGGTTTGATGGCCAGTGCTGTCGCCAGATGACAGCTCTTCAAGAAATTAACAGCATCATCAAGATGAGTGATCTGTTTCTTGGGGGGGAAGTTGAATAGGGCGTAGGGGTTGTTTCCATGGAATGTGATTTGTTCCATTGTGAAGTTGACATTGGGAGCTTTGACGATCTCAGTTTTGTCAGAGGAAGTAGGAGACTGAGTGTTGGTAGCTTCAGTAGTTTCCATTTCTGTTCATAATACACAAACATGAAGAAGATGAAGAGAAGTTCTTAAAATGGATAAGTTTCCAAAATAAGGGTTTTTACAGTTTCCATTTTGAGAAAGAAATGGAAACTTAGGGTTTTCTTGTTTTGAAAAGAAGTACAAAACATAGTGAAAATTCTTTTTTTCCAGTTTCCTTTTATGGAAAGGATTCTGGAAAAACTTATGAAAATGTCAAGTTTAAGATTTTGAATTTAAACTCGTAGAACAATTTGCAAACAAATTGTGGGTATAAAACCATGAAGAAAATGATTTCATTTTGATAAAGTTGTTGGTTCTATATGCTCAAGAATGATTATAAAATAATATTACCGGTAATATATGATCATATAGGGTCACACCGAATAACAAGTAGACACCGGATAAATATTTATAAGGATTTGATTCTGGATAAATATTATTATTTCTTAATAAATATTATTAATTATATTATTGAATATAATTTATAATATTAGATGCAAATAATAAATTTTAGTTTGTTAATACATATGATGGATTAATTAAGTAACTAAAATTAGAAGGAGGGACTTTGAGGAAAAGTTTAAAATAGTTAAAATGAGACTTTAACCATTTTAAACTAGAAGGGTTAAATTGAAAGATTGCATGTTATCTAATTGGCTATTTTGGGTGGCAAATTGATGGAAGCATATGCATATATTTTGAACATGGTCATACATGCAAACCATCAAAGAAAAACAACTAGCTTTTACTCTTTCTCTCCCTCTCCTCTTGGTTTCGGCCGAAAACAAAGAACACACAAAGTGTGTGTTTTGTTTTTGCTTCCTTTTGTTCTCAAGTCTATTATATACTTGAGATTAGAAATTTCTCTTTGCATCAAAGTTCAAGAAGGTACTAGCATACATCAAGGTGTTGGAGCTTGTTGGTGGACTTCTCTAGAGGAACTCCTCCTTGAGTTCTTGCCATCTCCATCTTCATCAAACTAGAAGATTTTGCAAAGGACTACAAAGGTTGTACTTTCTAAAACTCTCTATGTTTTATTTAATCTTTCATGTTCATGCAAATGGATCCTTGGTGGGTGTTAAAATGTTTTAATGTTGTTCAAAATTTTAAAGCTTCCGTTGCACATTTTATGATTCTTGAAATCTTGTTTTGAACAAAACCCAACAAGTGGTATCAGAGCCTCTTTTGCATGCATGTTTAGATTTTTTGTTGATATGAAAAATGCTTGGTTTTTGGAAGCCATGGATGATTTTTCATTTTGTATGAAGAAGTTCATACATGGCATCTTTGGCAAAAAAAAATTAGTCTATAATTGTTATTTTATGTGACCAAAATTTTACATGCATTTTTGGTCATAAAAGTTGCCTTAGAAAAACAAAGTGTTTGTTTTATTTATTTTTATTGCATATGAATGATATGTATAAACAAGCCAAGACCCCTTGTTTTATGGTTGTAATTTTATTATTCATGTTGGTTTGTAATAGTAAATAGGATTTATTATTCTCCATTTTTTTAGATTAGTTTAGAAATAGTTTTTTTAAAACAACAAAGAAATGGAGATCAACATGGAGCATGAAGAAGGAGCTTGGTGACTTCTTTGCATGGAGACGACAAATCAAGTGGGAGCATGAAGTTTTTCTTTTTTGGTCCCTTAGGAATGGACTTGACATTCTTGTTTGGTTCACCAGAATTGTCATTAGTTTTTTGGCTTGATTTATACATTTTCTACATATTTTATATGTTTATATTTTATGTTGATATTATCATGTATGATTGAAATAGGTTCTTGCATGCTAGATAATATTTTGAACATAAAATAAATCATCTTTTGGAGTTTGTCTTTCAAATAACATTTTAAAGTAAAGTGATAAAAATGAGTTTTAAATAAAAGGAGTTTATTTTAAAAGTAAAATGGTTAAAATGAGTTTTATTCTAAAAACCCATAAAATTTTGAAATGACAAAGTAAATTAAAATGGCAATTTTAAAACTCTTACAAACTCCAAGTGTCATGTGATATTGGATGCATGCAATATACATGACATTATATGATTATAAAACTCTAGATTTTATTTGCTTTAAAATATAGGATATTTTAGAGGAACATAAATTGGTTCAAAAGCGCTTATTTAAAGATCGTTTAAAATTGAAGCGACAAGTTTTAAAATTAGATTTTATAATGAACCTAGTTTTAAAATAGAGATTTTAAAATTAACCAAATTATTTAAAATAGAGATTTTAAATTTATTATGAGAAATAGTTTCTTAAAAGAACACATTGATTATTGGATGCATGCAATAATATGGTACCATGAGTTTTAAAAAATTAAAATTGAGATTTTAAATGGAAATTTCAAAACTCATACAAACTCATAGTCTAGTATTAATAAAAATATTTATTAAGAGACTATAAATGGTTCTTATAGTGCTCAAACTCAAAAACTAATATTTGATATTAAAAATTGATGACACATACTTAGTTGATAAAATTAAGATTTTATTTAAACTAATAGGAACCATTTAATGAGAAATAAGTTTGTACCATATATTGTTAAATGCATGCAATACTAAAATGTTTTTAAAACTAGAATTATAAAACATTATAAATCCCTTTTTCAAAACGCAAGTCATATGCCGTCCTTTTGAAAAACACTCAATACGTCACTATGACACCCTTGTGGGATAAAGGTCACCTAACCACTTGGATTGTCTTGTGATGGATGAGGTGATTCTTATGTCTTTGTGGGATAAAGGTCACCTAACCGCATGGATGTAAGTTTCACACGTTGTTTCAAGTAGGATGACTTGATTGGGAATCTTTTGTGATAAAGGTCACATAAGCATTAGAAACCCAAGGCATAAATGGGATCAAACATGCAAATTAACAATCAAGTTGTTAAGGATCCCATAACGCTAGGAATTACATTCGATGTAATCGATAAACGTTATCTACCTTGTTGGATTAAATGGACGGGATAAAGGTCACCTAACCGTTTCATTTGTTTTGCAACGTTGGATCCTAGATTTTATGCAAATTAATGTTTTTAGAAAACTAAAGGGTAATTAATTTGATAAAAATTAATATTGAAAATACTATATTAACTTTGTTAAATTTTGTAGATGGCCTAAAATGCAAACACTACAATTAACACATCCCTAAGACCTTTTCTTTTGGAAGAAAAGTTAACCACTCAGAACTTCCCGAGTTGGTTTCACAAATTGAGACACGTTCTCAGACGTGAAAACAAATCATACGCACTTATCGTACCTCGTCCTGAAGAACCTTCTCTTACCTCCATAGAAGCTAACGATACTTGATTGAAACATAATTCAATCAAGGTATCAAGTCTTATGCTTGAAACCATGGTTCCATCCTTACTAGAAAGAATGAAAACGTTTCCACTTAGGGCATTTGACATGGTAAACCGATTACCAAAATATTACCAAATGTATATGGTCCGTGAACGCTTCTATACAATTGGACAAAGACCAATATGTAAGCTCTCATATTCACAAAATGAGGACGCACCTTGACTATTTGGATAGACTTGGCTATCCTTATTCCAATGGGAGAGCCGTAGATGTGATCCTTAAATCTCTGACCAACGCATTTGATGTTTTTGTGGAGAATATGAATGTAGTGATAGATGAGGCAACATTGGTCATAGAAGAGGAGATTGTCCTTCTGAGAAATAAATGTTTTCTAACGAAGGAAAGTCCTTTAGGTATCAATATTTAAGATAGAACTTTTACTTTTCTATCTTACACTTGTGTATTTGATACTAAGTGTAGAACTCACTTTTGTAATATGTTACAAATAATCAAGAAAGGTAAATGAATGAAAGACAAGCAAAATGGTGATCCATATAAGCAAGGAAGCAAGATTGTGTACCAAGCTTATAGGATATTTTATTATGAAACCATATGGCTTGTATTGTTAAACAAGTTTGTCTCGAACAATGTTTAAATTTAGTTTGACTAAATTATTGTTTTGCAGTCACATGTTTATTGATTGAATGAAATTCACTTAACCGTTTTGGAAACGATTATATTCATATTCAAAATGAATTATTCTATTTCGAGAAATAGTTCTCTTAATTGAATAATAAAGTGAATCTCAAAAGCCTTCTAAAACATAATTCTATAAACACCATAAGACTCAAATGTGTTTTGAATCAAGTCTACGCATGAAATAGTCAACTTAATCAAGAAAATTAAACGCATATCTTATTTTTTCAAAACTGTGGTATTTTGAAACTAAATATAAATATTTTCATTTGATATATGCGATCTTGATAAAGTTGAATATATCTCTTTTCTCTAATTCATAGAGAAGAATTTTTTTTTGAATTGATGCATGTTGATGTATATGGTCTCTAAAAACCATGTCTAGATATGGTGATAGATAATACCTTCACTGACGATTTCAATTGTTGAAATTTATGGAACATAAAGATGAAGCATTTGATGTAATTCAAGTTGTTTCAAAGTGAAGATTAAGAAAACAACTCAGCAGGACCATTAAAGTCTTTTCTGATATATGAGGATAGTAACTAAACCAAGAACTCTTGGATCATCATAGAAATTGTATACATCCGAAAGGATGAACCGAACCTTATTAAATATGGTTCGCTCTATGATGAGTAGAAGTACTATTCCTATATCAAATTCGGAATTATGCCCAAGTTAAAGTAATCCGTACTTTTTGACACCAACCAAAAAGGTAGACAAAACACCTTATAAGATTTCGTATGAAAAGTTTTTTCATCCTTAATCTTAGTTGAAGGCGTGAGTTTATGAAGCTCATGTGAGACAATAAGCTTAAAGTAAACTCGACCCAATATCTACCAAATGCATATGTTGTAGAATATACTATAAATTGTTTTATATACCGATTCTACAAACCCACAAACAATAAAATTGTTTATTGTTCCAAAGCCAAGTTCTTAGAAAGCAAGTTTTTTATGGACAAGGCAAGTTGGAGTGTTAAGGAACTTGAAGGGAATCAAGAACTTCATAACCTAATGCACTTATTGGTTGGCACTAGTTATCAAACAAAGGTCGTTGAAAACTGAGCGATTTGATTGATCAGAAACTTAGTAAAAACACCAAGTGTTCGCAAATCTAGTAGAATCATTCAGAAAATTTGAGAGATATCAATCTCTTATAAAGAATGATGTATGACTGGGTTCTAGTAAACCCATCAACTGCTAAAGTGCTATGTCAGATTCTGAATCTGGTGAGTGGCTTAGAGTCATGAACACTGAGATACAATCCATTCATGGATCAGTACAAAGTATCTCAAAACTGGAATCTTTATTTTAACAGGAAAATTAAAAGTTTAATTTTCATCAAAATAAAAGATGACTCATGTATTTACTAAAACTAGTGGGAGCGCTGTAAAATTCCTAAACCTATATGAGCAAGACATACTAGTTTTTGGAAATTAACTTTCCGACATAGCAAAACATCATGTTTCGGCTCGGACAGTATTTCCTCAATAAAAGACTTAGAAAGGGCTAATTTTATTGTTGGAATAAAAATCTTTAGAGATTAGATCAAGACGACTTATAGGTTTAAGTCAAAGTGCATATGTTGACATGATTTTGAAAGATTCAAGATGTAAGGCTCTAAAGGTAGTTTCTTGCAAATATGATATGACATCATTTTGAGCATGTCTCAATATTCTAGCACAAAAGATGAGCTAGATAAAATGATTAGTATTCCATATGCTTCGGCAATTGGATCTATCATATATGCCATGACATGCACTAGATCGAGAGTGTCAAAATGCTTTAGAGCATTAGAAAACGATACCTACGAAAAATGAGGGAAGGTCATTAGATGACTATAAAGAACGATTTAAGGTACTTAGAAAGAACCAAGGAAGTGTTCTTTAACTGAGGAATGGAAGAAGATCATAGCAAAATGCTGCACTAATGATAGCTTCCATAAAGATTGAGAAGGTTCTCAATCACAAAAGGGGAAATGTCTTCATTGTGAATGAAAAACTAGTTCGTTTGAAAAGGTTCAAGGCGAAGGTCAAATTGCATAATACACTACAAATAAGAACACACTGCCGCTTTAGAAGCCGCAAAAGAAAGATGCTTGGATGAAAGAGTTCATTGAAAAGCTAGGTAGATGCCTCCCATTCAGGATCATCTAGAAATTCTTTGTGAGAATATGGGTGCCATTACACAAGCTAAAGGACCCTATCTCACATCAGAGTACCAAACATCTACTCCAAACATTTAACTATATTTGGAATAAAGTTAAAAAGGAGATGTTAGTGTTCACAAAGTTTACCCAAATCAAGTTTCTAGATGAACCTATTCACGAAGCTCCTTATATAAGCTAAACTTGAAGGGTCATGTTTGAGCTTTAGGACTTCGTTATTCTAGTGATGGGATTTGATTTGAATTTAGTATTTGGATATGGAACAGGTTAAGCAACAAGTATAGTATTTAGTTAGATAGATATATAGGATTTGATCTTATTCATACTCGTTGTGTTCTATATTAGCATGTTTAAATCCTTGAATAAATTAATTATTCTAAATGTCCATAGTCGATCATAGTTGTGGGAGCAACTATGAAGTAAGACTAATATGAATTGGATTGGTTGACTTTTAAGAGTAAAAGTGGCAAAGTGTTGCAACCAAGTTCATAGGTACTTGTTAGGGAACGAGTACTGGACCTGACCCGCTTCAAGATCACCTCATGGATCGTCGTCATAAGTGATTCTTGAATAAAGGTAGGATCTTTATATCCTTCGACCTAAGATGCATATTAGGGACTTGAGTGTAGGGAGTACTATGCCTTGATATGGTTAAACGCTGATCTTTAACAAGGCAGTTATAAAGACCATCATTAGGCATGGCATGAGCTGCATGAGAGGCGTATGTATTCAAGAGGGGATTTGTTCCTCTTAATGTTTTAAGAGTGAGACATCTAAGGCGCCTTACCAAAAGTTGAACAACAGATGAGAATGATAGCGATCCAAGTCTCACGTTCAACATGATGTCCGAATAAAGGGATAACTGATACCACACCTTATATATCAATTGAAGCTATGAGCTTATGGGAATTGGATGTTGTTGAATGGCACTTACAGTCATACATTGCTGGGGGCAGTGAGATGTTGCTAGACGTCCACCACTGTCTATATCATTCTATAATGCAATCTTGAGCAAGTGGGAGATTGTTGGTTCTATATGCTCAAGAATGATTATAAAATAATATTACTGGTAATATATGATCCTATAGGGTCACACCGAATAACAAGTAGACACCGGATAAATATTTATAAGGATTTGATTCTGGATAAATATTATTATTTCTTAATAAATATTATTAATTATATTATTGAATATAATTTATAATATTAGATGCAAATAATAAATTTTAGTTTGTTAATACATATGATGGATTAATTAAGTAACTAAAATTAGAAGGAGGGACTTTGAGGAAAAGTTTAAAATAGTTAAAATGAGATTTTAACCATTTTAAACTAGAAGGGTTAAATTGAAAGATTGCATGTTATCTAATTGGCTATTTTGGGTGGCAAAGTGATGGAAGCATATGCATATATTTTGAACTTGGTCATACATGCAAACCATCAAAGAAAAACAACTAGCTTTTACTCTTTCTCTCCCTCTCCTCTTGGTTTCGGCCGAAAACAAAGAACACACAAAGTGTGTGTTTTGTTTTTGCTTCCTTTTGTTCTCAAGTCTATTATATACTTGAGATTAGAAATTTCTCTTTGCATCAAAGTTCAAGAAGGTACTAGCATACATCAAGGTGTTGGAGCTTGTTGGTGGACTTCTCTAGAGGAACCCCTCCTTGAGTTCTTGCCATCTCCATCTTCATCAAACTAGAAGATTTTGCAAAGGACTACAAAGGTTGTACTTTCTAAAACTCTCTATGTTTTATTTAATCTTTCATGTTCATGCAAATGGATCCTTGGTGGGTGTTAAAATGTTTTAATGTTGTTCAAAATTTTAAAGCTTCCGTTGCACATTTTATGATTCTTGAAATCTTGTTTTGAACAAAACCCAACAAAAGTTCGTTGGTTTGATCTTTTAAAAACAATAATAAGATCAAAAACAAGTTTATTAGATGGAAAATAAAAGAAATATTAACCTGTTGTGAGATGTAGAAGATGAAGATGAACAAGTTCTTGAGAGATTAGTTCAAATGCAACAGTGATTTCTTTCTTGAGAGAGTAAGTTCGCGTAAAAGGTAAAAATATAAACTCGAAGGGTTTATATAGTGAGAGTAGAGAGAGAGAAACTATGAGCGGGAAAAGTTTTTCATGATGACACGGACACGTCCCTTGAATTTGATTAGACAAGGAAACGAAACGGGCGAACGTGTCAGACAAAAAGGCGTGCCATGGTTTATCCAGAGGATGACGTCATAAACGTCCTTTAATATTTTAGGGTGTCTGAGGATTTGAAAAACTCAGGGACATTTTAAAAATAGAGAAGCACTGAATAGAAATATCAGTGAGATTTTTAGAATTTCAAAGTATCACTGAAAGGAAGAGATATTCAGCGATGTAATTTGTTTTGAAATCTAGCATTCTGAGGCGAACGTCAGAGATTTAAGAGAGAGAACATACCTTGATATCAGCGAATCAATTTTGTTCAAAGGTTAGATGATCAATAGGGTTATACAAATTTATTTTATCACTGATCAAATGTGAACCACTGAAGATTTTACTCTTCCAGGTTCAACATTCCAAGCTCGGTGATGAGAAAGTTGAATCTTGTCTCATCAAGAGGTTTGGTGAACAGATCAGCTAACTGAAAATCAGTTGGGATAAAATGAAGTTCTATATCACCATTCATCACATGATCTCTGATAAAATGATACCTGATTTCGATGTGTTTGGTCTTTGAGTGTAGCACTCGATTGTTTGCTATGGCGATGGCACTAGTGCTGTCACAATAGATTGGAATTTTGGAGAGCTGAAGGTCATAGTCCAGTAGTTGATTTCTCATCCACAAGACCTGAGAACAACAGCTTCCAGCGTCTACGTACTCAGCTTCAGCGGTTGAGGTGGATACTGAGTTTTACTTTTTACTTGTCCAACTTACCAGCTTTCCACCCAGGAGCTGACAGCCTCCTGTGGTGCTTTTCCTATCCAATTTGCATCCTGCAAAATCACTATCTGAATTGGCAATTAGATCAAACCCTGAGTCTTTGGGATACCAAAGACCTAGGTTAGGAGTACCCTTAAGGTATCGAAAAATACGCTTTACATCGATCAAATGAGATTCCTTAGGTTCAGCTTGTGTTAGGGATAAAATCATGTTGAATAGAAGTTCAAGGGCTTATTATGTAAAAGGTGTATTATGGGCTTAATTGTGTAAACGGGCCATGGCCTTGTTAGTTTAGGCCCTTAGTATATATTGTTTAGTTAGCCTTAGACTTTAGGCTAATCGTCTTAATTGTCATTATCGTCTTATTCACACATATTGTTATTCTCTCTATTTATCAAAGTGAATTGGATGACCAGTTGAAATCATAACGATTGTCTCTACATATTGATTTCTATTGTTTGTATGCACTAATCTGGAACTCTCAGCTTGATATCGTGCACACAAATAGGTTGCATACATAATATCAGGACGGCTAGCTGTAAGATACAGTAGAGAGCCGATCATCCCACGGTACGCTGTGACATTAACAGGTTTTCCTGAAGGATCCTTGTTTAGTGTCAGCGGCGGTGCCATTGGGGTTTTCATAGTTGAGCTTTGAGTTAAATCAAACTTTTTCAGCATATCTTTAACATACTTTCCTTGGTGAATAAAAGTACCCTTTTCATTCTGTTTGATTTGAAGACCAAGGAAATATGTTAGTTCACCCATCATACTCATTTTATATTCTGCTTTCATTCTTTCAGCGAAACGAGTACATAAGTCAGTGTTTGTAGAACCAAATATAATATCATCGACATATATTTGAACAAGAATGATATGACCTTTTACTTTCCTGAAAAATAGAGTTTTATCGATTTTACCTCGCTCAAAATTTTCAATATGGAGATAAGTAGAGAGAGTGTCATACCATGCACGAGGAGCTTGCTTTAAGCCATAAAGTGCCTTATCCAGTTTATAAACATAACCTGGATGCTTAGGATCAGTGAATCCTGGAGGTTGTTCCATGTAGGCTTCTTCATTCAGCCTTCCATTGAGGAATGCTGATTTAACATCCATCTGATATACTTTGAAGTCTTTGTGAACAGCGTAAGCTAAGAATAGACGAATGGCTTCGAGTCTTGCCACTGGGGCAAATGTTTCGTCGTAGTCTATGCCTTCCTCTTGTCTGAATCCCTGAGCAACAAGACGAGCCTTGTTGCGGGTTATAGTTCCATGTTCATCCAACTTGTTTCGATAGACCCATTTAGTGCCTATTACTGACTTGTCAGATGGTCGTGGAACGATTTTCCAAACTTTGTTTCTTTCAAATCCTGTCAGCTCTTCTTGCTTAGCGCTAACCCAGTTTGGATCTCTGAGGGCATCATCTGTTTTCTTTGGTTCAATCAGAGAAATAAAGTTAACAAATAAACAAATATTACCTGCGTTTAGATCCCTAAGAATTTGATCGATGGGGTGATTTATAGTCCATCGCTGAGCCGGAGAATAATTCGCTGACTCAGTCTGGACTTCTGGAGGAGCTGAAGAAGAGGCTTCAGCAACTTTAGGTATTTCAGGTAGAAGAGGTAGAGGTTCATATGTCATTTCATTCACTGATTACTGAGAAGTAGATGGTTCAGAAGCAGGCATAGTGTTGAGAGCAACAACTGAAACCCATGAAGATTCAGCTTCACTTGCCTGCATGCTTGGGATGATAATCGGATCATCATCAGCGGTAGGAGTATGAGTTTCAGGAATAGGAGCAGCTTCTGAATCACCAAGATGAGAAAACATCCATTGATTCAATTCTTCAGTATCAGCAGAAGGTCTAGAGTTCGCTGAACGGGATTCGTCAAAAGTGACGTGGATTGTTTCTTCTACATTTTGTCTTCTTCGATTGAAGACTCTTAAGGCTTTAGAGATAGAAGAATATCTAAGAAAAAATCCATCATCAGCCTTGGGATCAAACTTTCCAAGGGCATCTTTGTTGTTCAGTATGAAACACTGACATCCAAAGATGTGAAGAAAGCTAATTGAAGGCTTTCTCCTATGGAAAAGTTCATAGGTTGTCTTCTTGAATCTTTTGACCATCAGTGACCTGTTTTGAGTGAAACAAGCAGTGTTGACAGCTTCTGCCCATAACTTAGTAGGTAGATGAGAATCGCTGAGCATTGAACGTGCAGCTTCAATGATAGTTTGATTTCTTCTTTTAGTGACTCCATTTTGTTGTGGTGTTCTCACTAAAGAATAGTTGTGAGAAATACCCTTGCTTTCAAATAAGGAATCAAGGGAACTGTTTTTGAATTCAGTCCCATGATCACTCCTTATAGAGCGAACGGTCATATTGTTCAGGACTTCCATTTTCCTGATGAAAGTGATAAGTTCTTCAGGGGTGTCACTCTTAGAACGGAGAAACATAACCCAGGTATAGCGAGAAAATTCATCAACTATGACCAGCGTATATTTCTTTCCAGCGAGGGATTGTTTGTTAACAGGGCCAAACAAATCCATATGGAGAAGTTGAAGAGGAGATGATATTGAGGAACTTTCTTAGACTTGAAGCTTGCTTTGGTTTGTTTCCCTTTCTCACATGCTGAACATAGAGATTCCTTAGCGTATGAGTGTTAAGGTAGACCAGTGAGTCAGTGACCAACTCTTTTGAAGAAAAGAGTATTCAGTGTCTTGAAGTTAAGATGAGAGAGCCTCTTATGCAATAGCCAGTTGACATCATATGAGGCTTTTGAGAAGAAACATGAGTTCTCAGTGGTTGTCGAGTCCATGTTTATAACATAAAAATTTTCTAAACGATATCCGCTGAGAGCGATCTTCTCCTTTTTGTCAGTAACAAAGCAGGATTCTTTAGTGAAAATCACTTTGTGATCCTTATCACATAGTTGACTGATGCTCAGAAGATTGTGCTTTAGTCCTTCAACATATGCGACTCTTTTGAAGGTAGTTATACCATTAGAGAGTACACCAAACCCTCGGGTATAGCTTTTTCCATTTCCACCGAAGGTCACTGAGGGACCTTTCTCTTTCTTATATTCAGTGAGCAGTTTCTTTTTGCCAGTCATATGTCTAGAGCATCCGCTATCAAGATACCAGATACCCTTCAGGACATGCACACAAAGGAAGATTAGTTTGACCTGGGCACCCATTTTACTATGGGTCCACATTTGTCAGTGGTGGTAGAGGAAGTGGAAGGTTCAGCAATCTTCGCAGCATTTGAAGATTCAGCTTCAGGACTAGTCTTCACTTTGGTTAATTTCTTAACCTCAGTGGTTGGTTTCACCTTAACCTGATTTGCACCAGGATTGGTCTTCTTTGCCTTGGGGGCATTGATCTTCGCCTTAGCTAACTTTTCAGCTTTGGTGGTTGTTGGGCACTTACTAGCAATATGATCCGTAAGTCCACAGTGATAACATTTCCTATAGCTAAAAGTAGCTTTAGGACCATTTGCATGCTTAGATGATAATTTTAAATGAGCAGGGCCAGCACTAAAAATACCTTTAACATCAGATCTTGGAGGAACCATAGGTTCATCAAGATTCTTAGCTAAGAAATTAAGCCTGATCCTAGGAGTGGATCGTTGAGTGTGCTCATAAATCTTATCCTTAGAAGATGAGGATTGATTAGCTGATGGTTTAACATTTTTCAGCTTAGGCACTTTGGTATTCTTCTAAGGTTTTTGAAAAACAATTTTCTCTTTACCTTTTAGTTTAGAACTTGAGGTAGAGGTTTCCTCAGGAATGGGGTTTTTAGAAAAGGAACACTGAGATGAAGAAGTGTCAGGGATAGAGGACACGAACATTCCAAACTTAAGCATGGAACGATCAGTGGTTGGTTCTTCAGCGTCAGCTTTGTAACCAAGACCACGTTTGTCACTCAGGGGAATCTGAGCTTTCAATATCTCAGTGATCGTTGTTGAGGATTTACACCATCCTTCAACAGTAGCCTTTTCAGCCTTTAATGCAGTGACAACATCTTCTCGTTCGATACGAATGATTTGATTTATACAGACCTGATCTTTTAAGTTTTCTTCTATTTTAGAAAGCTTTTGAATTCCTAAGTGACAATTCTTAAGCTGTTCAGCGGGATCAATATTTAGTTTTTCAGCTTTGGTCTTGCCATTCATGGCATCATATAAATCAATAGTCAAAAGATCAACAGTTCGACGTCTTTCGATGTCACGAAGGGCTGAAGTTTGAGTATCAGTGAGAGAGTTTGATACCTGAGAGGTGGAGGTAGAAGAAGAGGGAATTTCAGTTTGTTCTTCCTCTTCTTCTATTTGAGCCATGAGGCAGAGATTGGCCTTATCATCATCTTCAAAGTCGGATGATTCTTCATCAGAAAGAGCCCAGTCATGATCTTCAGCGATCATGCCTTTGCCTTTCTTCTTAAAGCTTTTTATCTTTGCATATTTTTCTTTCAGCTTCTTGTACTTGTCATCTCTAGCCCTGGGGTTAGAGGGTTTCTTGTAGGAAGAAGATGAGGGTTTGAAGACTTTCTTAGACCTGCATTCACTAGCAAAGTGTCCTACTTTTTTCACAGTTAAAGCAGGTAGCAGTAGCCTTATCAACAGGGGTTGAAGATTTTGGCTTGTCAGTGAGTGCAAGAGGTTTGTTTCTTTCGAAGTTACTCTTTCTGGCGAATCTCCTGAAAGAATTAGTCAGGAGGGCCAGTGACTCATCAATTTCTGAAGGATCAGCTTCTGATGAGTCATCAGAGTTAGATTCCAACTCAGTGATAGTAACAGTGGAGCGCTGAGTGGGTGTTAACTCTGAGAGTAAAGCAACATGTGTGCTTTTGGAATCTTTTACAAGATTCTTCTTAAGATGACACGACTGCTCATGATTGAGCATAGTGTCAAATAAGGTAGAAAGGTTCATTGATTTTAGATCCTTTGAGAGCTTGAGACACATTGAATAACTGTCCCAGCTTTCAGGAAGACATTCTAGAAACTTTATTAGGATCTCAAAGTTAGAATATTCCTTACCAACAGTTTTTAAGTCAATGATTAAATAGTTAAAACGTTGGTGAACTTTAGAGAGAGTTTCATTCTTACCACAAATGAAGCTTTCGTACTGTCTTACCAGGTTAATCTTTCGTGAGTCCTGGACTTCAGATGTACCTTCATATTGAACACAGATTGTGTCCCACATGGATTTAGAAGTTTTCAGGTTCATGACGGAGTGGTAGACTTCATCAGGAAGAGCCATAGAAATTATGGATCTGGCCTTAGTGTCGATGGCCACTTTCTTCTTGTCTTCATCAGTCCAAGTGTTAGGTTCCCTGGGAATCATTCTTTCAGGAATAGCAGCTCTAGTAGCAGTGGCTGGAACTTTAGGGTCAATCATAACAGGGACATATGGACCATTCTCGATGTAGTAAGGCATAGTAGGGTCTACACCTTTCAAGAAGAGCATCATCCTATTTTTCCATAGATTAAAGTTATCTCTGGAAAATCAAGGGGGTTTTACAAGAGAACCATTGTCGATATAGTTTGTGTTTGTAGTGTTAGCCTTTTTAGAAAATAGCAAGGAAGAGAAAAGAGATTAGTATAAGCAAGATCTTGTTTATGAGATTAAACAAACTGTTCTGATACCACGTGTTGGTCCTAAAGGGGTTATACAAGTTTGTAGAAGGGGGGTTGAATACAAACACACGATTTTTACTTTTCTAAATTATTTATTGATATGTATCAAACAATTTACAACTTGTTGCGGAATAAGATTAAAAATAAACCTAATCTAAACAAGCTATGAGAATTACTAAGATTTATTGCACTAGAAATAAGATAGAGAGAAAATAAGAATATTAAAGAGAAATATTCTAACACATAGAATCATCAAAGAGAAGGAATGGCCGAAGGTGTTCAAGAAATGAACTAGGGTTTCCTTTATATACCGCATGCATTTAATGCATGTCAGTACAACTTTACACGTGGCAGCTTCTGGTTGGTTGCATGTTTTGACCTTGGTAGACAACCTAGTAGCCGCATGATGAACAATGTAGAATCAGAGTTGGTTGTACGATTCTAGACAAACGGGATGTCCGTTCTGACATTTTGTACAGAGGCGTGCAAGGGGGTAAGGCAATAGTTGCTTGTAGAGGAGGCTTCATGATCAACGTTCGCTGAATGATTCTTTATCAGCGAATGATAAAGTTCAGCGTTCGCTGAAGTCTTCTACTTGAAACTTCACGTTGAGTGGACAGGTCTTAGCTTCACTGATATCCGCATCAGTTCATTAGTAGACTTATCGCTGGTTCTTTCGCTTGATCTTCGACTTCAGCGTAGAACATTTGTTGACGTGAAACTTGTCTTCAGGGATAATAAGTAAACAACTTAAACTATCAGCGATTATTAGTAAGGCTGAACAGGCTCAGGGCTTGCTGATGAACAGTGTTCGCTGAATGTGTAATTTAAATAGCGAGAGCTAACTATCAGCGGTACTAAACATACTTAGTATTTATTAGCGATAGTGAAACTCTAATACATATTGTTTACTTACAATTTTCACTAAGTGTTTCTCAGAGTCATTATCAAATCACTGAGGGTTTGGATCAACACATTATCATCCCTAATGTCTAACCGACGTGTTGGCTTTAGCACTTCCCACGCCGAAAGACGGTTAGTTCAAATGTGTGTTTTAGTCATGGGTAGCGTTTGATTTACTTAAAAAACGGGTTTTCGTTTTTCTAGTTAAAACCTTTTAACTTTCTTTTTAGCAAAATTTTGTTTTCTACCATTTTAAAACAAATTTTATATTTTTGCTAAAATTCATTTGCTTGTTTAGTCTTGTTAACTCATTAACGAAACTTTGTGATTTTGTACTTATTTTAAAATTAATCTTCTAGCATGCAAGGCCTAGACAAATTCATAAAATAATAAAGTAACCACAACAAGCAAAAACGGTAACAATGCCTCAAATCCTATGCGTTTTCGGTGAGCCAACACACGAAAAAACATGGTCAATCTAGGGACACAACCAAAGAGACGAGAATCGGCTCCCACTAAAACCACCATCACAAACGATGCGCGGATGGGCTGCCTTCAGCTTCAGCGACAGTTTTGCAGCATCAGCGACAGTTTTCAGGCATCAGCGATGGTTCTGTCAGCATCAGCGACGATTCTGTCAGCATCAGCTTTCATTTCTCAGCTTTCAGCGACAACTTTGTAGCACTCAATATATAGCTTTTAGCGACATCTTTTCAGCACTTGCATCCTTTAGTTGCACCGTCTTCGATTTACAATTTTTAAAAATAATTTCTTACTTTATTCTATGCTATTTTACAAATACCTTTACATAGCATAAATGAAACGACATGCAAGTCGCGCAACTTATTACAACCCAAAAATAAATTGAATATTAACCAACCATAACAATCACATGGGTCAAGAGAGGCACTTGTTACCGGATCCATACAAATACAAAATGAACCAAAACAAGGTGTACCGAAAACCTTGTAAGCCATATTTTGATAAAGATTGATTTAAACATACACTTTTGGCACTTAAACAAAATCAATATTTGTTTATATGTTTCTATGTCATCAAAAAAAATTGACAACATAAACACACAAACACACTTTTATGTTTTGTAAGTATGGTTTTCATGCCAAAACCATCCAAACAACAACATGCAAGTGAATCAAAATATTTTGGGAATACAAAACAAAAATCCATACTTGATGGAAAAAACAACTTTTTCTTTTATTTTACAAATACTAGTTTTGTAAAACAAGGTTTTCAAGACTTTAATTTATTTATCCCTCTTTGATTTATTTTATATCAAAACAAAATAAAATCTCTTTGTATTTTCGGATCCATCACAAAAACTCCAAAATTTTAATCTTTATAAACATTAGACCATGACATCAAAAAAAACTTTCGTTTTTCCAACATGCATGTCAAAATCGAAGGTCCAAGAGGGAGAAAAAAACTTAAAACTTGAAAAACCTTAGAAATCTTTTTGCATGTTCTTTACACATATTTTCCCGAAAAAGTGTACAAAAACATCAAAACCGATTTCTTGAAGAAAAAGATGAGAAAAGTGCTATAAACTTGTACAAGTGGCTCTGATACCACTGTTGGAAGAAGAGGTTTTACCAAACATAAACATGCAAAGGAAGCTTATAACATAAACAAAAAAACATTTCTTCTTCAAGAGATGATCCATTGTACAAGTGTTACTAGCAACTAAAATTAGGAAGATAAAATCACACACTTGATGACTTTGGAGGATTCAAAAAGAGATCCCTCTATCTTCTCCAAAGCTTTTATGAATGAAAGACTAACTTTTCTTTTGCATTTAACACACACACACTTGTGTGTGTTTTTGGCCGAAGGTTTTTAGGGAGAGAGAGAGAGGAGGAATCGGTTCTCCTCTTGAAAGCATTAAAGAGGTGGAGTGTGGTCATCAATATATTTATGACATATTGCTTTTATGTCTATCAAGCAATCTATTGAAGATATCTTGGATTCTTTCATTGAAGATATCTTGGATTCTTCCATTTTACAACATTGATCCCTCCTTTTTTCCTCTAGTTTCTATTTAAACCATCACTTATGATGTTTAACAAACTTTCCCCTTAATCATATAATTCTTGCAATTTTAGTTTGGACTTTGTGTGCGATCGAATAGGATAATGCCAATAATTAATTATTTTGTGTCAATGGGCATATCTCCAACAAGATCAGATATTTGAGAATCAGAAAATGACTTATCCTTATCAAGTTTTTCTTGTTGATCTTTGAGAGTTTTAATTTCATCATTTTTCTTTTCTCTCTAAAGATTATCATCAAGAATAGTTTGACTTAGATTTTTGTTTTCTTCTTTATCCTTTTGCAATGTAGCACTTAGTCTATTTTCTCTGTCCTTAGGTGGCTCATCCCAACCCATAAATTCAAAGACATAATCATCCATTGTTACCTAAAAAGATTAAAAAATGATCGTTATCAGATACTTCGTGAGAAGTAGAATTATGCACACACGATTATCAGAGAAAAAATACGATTAAAGTCATAAAAAAATTATTTCAAAATCAAAATTTGAATAACAAATTATAAATTTGTCGTTCAAAAATTAATTCCGAAAAATTAATGCGGAATACTGGACTTTTAATCGGCAAACATGCAAAAGATAAGAAAAATATATCAGTTGTGAGCAAAAGCAGGTAAAAATTGATAAAACGGACAAGAAATGAAAATTGCTAAAAATAAGGACTAAAAATGACAACTTATGAAACTAAAACGAAAAAACAAATACTAAAGTTGTAAAAATCTAAAAGATAAAAGTCTAGGGACTAAAAATGTAAAAATCTGAAATCAAAAACTAGAGGGACTAAAATTGTTAAAATACAAACCTAAAAACTATAGGGACTAAAACTGACCAAACCTGAAACTTCTAAGTCCAGGGACCAGAACTGACAAAATCTAAACTATTCAAAGGACTTAACGGACAACTAACGGAAGGACCAAAAAAGTTAGAAAAAGTTATCGGAAAAACTAACGGACTCGTTAGTTACTGTTCATTACCACCTTCGTCGATCTGTTGAGTTTCAGGTCTGATTTTTCAGCTTCTTTCTCGTTGAAATCTGCTAATTTTTCTTTCTAAATGTTCCTTAAACAAATA
Source organism: Saussurea involucrata (assembly GCA_033807775.1). Lineage (NCBI taxonomy): Eukaryota > Viridiplantae > Streptophyta > Magnoliopsida > Asterales > Asteraceae > Saussurea > Saussurea involucrata. The sequence continues at coordinate 12,676,866 of CM066326.1, forward strand.
CCAATCGATTACAACGAAAAAATCATGATCATACACTAAAAAACAGATGGTGGCAACGTGTTATCCAAACTCCGACGAATATCTCGGTTTTCCGACGAATGGTATTTCAGACGATAAGAACTGAATGTTTTGTGCGATTAGGAGTTTAATCGGGCAACTCTTGTGCGACAAAGCGATCTGATCCCACAAATCTTGTGCGATTACAAGATTTGATCTCACGGCGTGAGATGAGAATTTTCCGGCGACGGGTGTTTTGTGCGAGAATGTTTCTGATCGCATGAACGTTATACGAGAACTTTGAAGGTCAGGCTTGTGCAAGAGTTATGATTTCTGATCGCCCAAAACGTGTGCGATCAAGATGAACACGTTGAGGATATGAGTTTGTTAGAATTGGTGAGTTGATTAATCGATAAGTATATGAAAGAGTCGAGAGGCTGGAATCGGCATCAGCTTTTCATAAATGAGAGAATGATTACAAAAGAGATTAACCTAATTCTGAAACATAAGAGACCTATATATACAGCTAAGTTACAGGTAATTACAGAATAGACCTTGTACTTTACATATGTACGATAATAACTCTAACACCCCCCCCCCCTCAAACTCAAGTGGGGGAAGAATGAGCCAAGTTGAGTTTGGAAACAAGAGCACGAAAACGCCCCGGAAGATGAGCTTTGGTGAAGATGTCCGCTGTCTGATCAATGGTTGAAATCGGGAGAAGTTTAACAGTCTTGCGAAGAACATGTTGACGAGTGAAATGACAGTCAATCTCGATGTGCTTTGTACGCTCATGAAATACATCATTATGAGCAATCTAAATAGCACTATTGTTATCACACCACAATGGTGTTGGAGAGATCTGATGAGCACCCATATCAGATAGTAACCAGCGTAGCCATACAAGTTCTTGCGTAGTGTCAGCTAAGGCTCGATACTCGGCTTCAGTACTAGACCGAGCTGTCAGAGATTGTTTCTTACTGCACCAGGAAATAAGAGAGTCCCCAAGGAAGAAGCAATATCCGGTGGTCGAACGACGGTCTGTTATGTCTCCATCCCAGTCAGCATCTGAGAATGCACGAAGAGTTAAAGACGATGTGGATGAGAAGTGAAGCCAATGAAACATCGTCCCTTTGAGGTACCGAAGGATACGAAGAACGGCGGCATAGTGATCGGAGCACGGGGCAGACATGAACTGGCTGACTATATGAACTGCATATGCAAGATCCGGTCGAGTAACAGTCAGGTAGACCAGAGATCCAACTAGTTGACGGTACCGTGTAGGGTCCCGCAGAGGGGTTCCGGCATTGGGAGCAAGATGCAGATTTTGCTCAATAGGTGTAGATGCAACCTTGTTGTCTGTAATCCCAGCTTTGGACAACAGATCTGAAATGTACTTGGCTTGACAGAGATAGATGCCGGAAGAGTCTGACAGAACTTCAAGACCAAGGAAGTAGTGTAGTGGACCAAGATCTTTCATCTCAAAGCATGAGCTTAGTGAATGTTTGAGGTGGGTGATACCTGTAGAGTCACTGTCGGTAATGATCATATCATCAACATACAATAGGAGTAAGATAGTACCTGCATCAGTGGTTCGAGTAAACAGGACAGAATCATAATTACTCAGAGAAAACCCCAATGAAATGACAGTAGTGCTAAATTTTTCAAACCAAGCACGAGGAGCTTGTTTGAGACCATAGAGGGCTTTTCGAAGTCGGCATACATGATGTAATAACCAGGTATTTTATCTAAATTAAAATTAGAATTTTATAAGTCTTGATTTTTGGTATTTTATGGAGTTAAGAAATTAAGGGATAAGTTTTTAATGTATAATAGAAGCTTAAGGGTGTGTTTTGTCAAGTGAAGCAAGTTTAGGGTTTGTTTGGTATTTTACCCAAACCTTGTTAGCCAAAACCGACTCGGTAGTTTAAAGTATAGGAAATATCCCAATTTGAGATATTAAAGCAAAAACCCAAATAGTGTGTGTGTGTGAATTGGTTCACGGCAGAGAGAGAGAAGAAGAACCATCGAAGAAGAAGAAGAAGATTAAAGTTACTCAGCTGGGATTTTTGTGTTTGGTGCAGTAACATCAAAGAGGTAATTTTCTGACTTAAACTCTCTTTTAGGAGAATTAGGTTTCTTTTGGAATTTGAAGTGGGTTTAGGTAATTTAGAAGAATTTGTGAATTTTAGTAACAATTAGGGTGTTAAAAAGAGTTTAGAACACTTATGTGCCAAATCTGGGTAAAAGATGGATTCCTGCAAATGAACTGAACTTTTCTGAAAAAGACGATGAACAGTGTTTTTGCGAAAAGTAGGAATTCGCAAGCCTTGGTTGCGAAAAGTCCACTTTGCGCAAGTAGCTAAAACGCATAGTAAAGATTTCGCATCTGTTGGTTACGAAAAGTAGGGAACTCGCAACTGTGGTTTGCGAGAAGTGAGGTTTTCGTATCTGTTGGTTGCGAAAAGTAAGGAACTCGCAACTGTGGGTTGCGAAAAGTTAGGTTTTCGTAATAGTGGGTTGCGAAAAGTGTGAATTACCTGTTTACGTGTTAAAGAGTATGTATACTTTAATTTGTTTCAGATACTAAGGATCAGGGTTAAAAGATAATCTGTTTTGAGGAAAGTTTGAAGGACCTTTGCTAAAAAGATCAGGTGAGTTTTACTTTAAAAAGTATTTTACTGGAATGCATTATGTGAATAGCAAATGTTAAATAAAGTGTATGAATATGTCATACGTGGGTGATTATAATATATTGAGATATTATAATTACGTGAGTATTATATGAAAATATAATACGTGGCCGGGCTTTGGACCGGTGTGTTAAATTGGCTCGCAACCAATTGATATTGGCCATTGGTGGAGGGATAAGGTTGGATGAGACGGGTATGATGTAGCAATCTTGACTGGTATTAATTTACGTGTGAAATATGTGTAATTATATAAAGAGTGTTTTATATAAATGAAACTTTAATGATTTTCAAATGTCAGGGATTTCCTCACTAGACCTTTAGGTCTAACCCTCATTTTCTGTTTTAAAATATGTATTCCAGGTGGTGGATCCAGTAATACCAAGTGATTAGAAAACTTGTTGCATAGCTTTTGAGGAGATGATCGATAAGAGAAATGTGGATGCTTTTGTACTTATAAATTGTTGTTAGTTATTATGTAATTTAAAGTGAATCAAATTGTACTGAATTTTTATTATGTCTAGACTTTTGTTGGGACCAAATGTGGAATGTGATGTACTTTTGTTGCAAACATATAAATATATGCTAATATGTACTTTTGGATTTGTGGGATGTTACAGATGGTATCAGAGCCCTAGTTTAAGGGATTTAGGTATTTGGATTTATACCTAGACTTAAACTGCATGTGAAGTAGGATGTCCCCATTATTTTAGAACCTTGGGATGTTAAGTATAAAAAGGTAGAAGGAACATCATGTAAGGTAAATTCGAGTTACACCTGGCCAGTGTAATTGTGAACTTACAGTTACATGATTGGACTGGAATACTTTATTATATGGGGTATGTGCCTATGTGTATATTAACCTTGTTGAAATTTACAGAGTGGCAAGTCGGTCTCGACGTATGGATAGAGACGAAGACAGGTATATTTATATAAACTCTACACGTGCTAAAGTGCTATTTGACTTCGGTACAAACTGATTAATTGTGTTTTCAATCTTTTGTTGCTTATATGCGTTAGAAAAGAATTTGATAATTGTATTGGTAATATAGATAAGAGTGGAGTGCCTATTAAGTTATTTTTGATAATGTTGTCAGAATTTGAGGTAGTAGTAAGTATAGGATGGTGTTGGAACTTGATTTTGTTAAAATTGTCGATTAGGTAATGATAAGTGATCCTCGGTAATTCGGTATTTATTGGAATAAGTAGTTATGATGAAAGAAGAGATTGTCGAGTGATTGATTTAAAGTTTCCGTTTGTTAACAAGTTTTATATCAAGGATATATGAATTAATTTCGATAAGGCTTAGTAAGAGTGTAGGTTTGGAAGCATTTGGTGTGAAAAGAGGTTGGTTCTAATTTAGTAAGAGTATAACAAATATTTTGGATGATATCGAATTTAGTATGCTTATTCATTATGATATTGCTTGGGATAAATTTAAGTGAGAAATCAAGGATAATTGAACTAGAAAGTGAAGATTGTTTTTGGGAGTGATTAGTAAGGAATAGCTATTAGTGATCAAGGTGATAATCCGTTATCATATGTGTTTGGATTCGAAAGATTTATCAAGGTGGTAGTAAAATTTATTGTATGAGAACGAAAGTGGATGGTAGTTTAAATTGGAATGAAGGATCTAACACTTGCATATGTTTACAATTTTTCAAATTGAAGGTGCATGATTAGAATTTTGGAAAGTTATTGCGAAAGTGTAGAATGTGGCGTTATGTATAATTCAGTATTTCAAACGCTAGGTTATGCCTCCAAATGTTAAAGTTTATGTTAAAAAAAAAAATTTAAACGTGTTAAATGATTTGCGATATATAAAAATATATATGTATATATATATAATTTTGTGCTGGAAGAGGCACGATGACATATTTTGTGCTGAAAGAGGCACGAGTTGAAATAAAGATGTACTGATTTTGTTATAAAGATGTTTTTATGGTTGTTATATTTTGGGGATGGGTGTATAGTGTAGATCCAATTTGTTTATTATCGTTTTGAAAGAATATGTTAACGATATTTGAAAAATGAAAAAGTGTGTGGTTGTTTCGGGCAATGGATGTGATTTCGGATTAACTCGGTTAAATTCCTGTTATGAGGTGTGGTGAAATTATTGGTTAAGTATAGTAATTGTGGGAATTGGGTGTGTGCGATTGGTTTGGAGGTGAAAGAAAGCTAGCTCATAGGGTCGGGCTAGAGTAAGCACCTCCTAGTGAGCTATCCTTGGGGAAACGTATTTTATGTTGAGGAAAGAGTAGAAGAAAATAGTCGAATGTAATGATCGGGGTGAAGGACCATGGGATAGGACGTGGTAGTAGTATGAGAGTGATGTTGTGGCAAGTGTGGAAATCAATTGTAATCTAAGGTTCGGGGTCGGTGTAATTAATGCAAGAAAGTGGTGTCTGTCTTAGGTATATTTTGGATTAGAGAAGTGACGGTAGAGTTGGGGATGACCTATGGAGAAAAGTTCAACTACGGGGTAGGGTGATACTCCAAGTTGATTTTGTAATCTATTGGGGAGTAGAATGTCGTTATTTTTTTGAGTGTTGGATTGTTGGGACATTTTAGAGACGGTGATCGAAGGCGCGGTGTGTACAGTCAGCCGAGACCAAGGGAAAAGGTAGAGTACTTAGTGTAATTTATTGTTTTCTAGAACATAGGAGTATGTATGCTAGATTGCCTGGTGCTTATTACACTTTGTTGCATGACTATTACTTTCCAGTAGGAATTTATGCTAGTCCTGATAGGTTGTTAAGTGACTGCCTTATAAGTGGTATACAGTAGGAACTAAATAGCCTTAGAATATTTGATTTAGTTCTATTGCGCAGCTCTTGTTTGAGTCTAACCGTTGTGGGATAGAATCTTTATTTCGAATGTCTATCTGATTTCACACTGTATGCGACTGTGCATTCGCGAGGCGACTCGTCATGATTAGTGGAGATTCCGTCATAGCAAGGGTAGTAGGATGAGGTGAACCTGGAGTCAGGATTTGTGAATGATATTGGTATGATTAATCTGGGATATTATACCTTGTTTGTATCACGCGGGTTTTTCTCTTAGAGTAAGAGTTGTTGCAGTTAGGAGGGTACTAAATTGTTGGTATGAGCCTTGGTATTGAAGGGTTACGCTTAGTGAGAGTTCTTTCAGCCTTTCCCGTGTCGATTCTGTGGAAGGGCTTAGCCGAAGCAAGTAAGGTTGTACCGTTAGAAAACACCGGACTGGATCAAAGACGGAGTGATGTGGGGGAAGCATTGGCGATAGTGGGTCGCAAGGTTAGAAAACTAGGTTACTGATAACCTGGACTTATCTGAAAGAGAATATGCATACTATGATCATAAAGTATAAGAAATTGATGCTTGAGAGTTTGCTGGATATAGAAAAATGGTTCAACGGGTTGGATGTTTACCTAATACTTCCCATGAATTGGAGAATTTAAGTTGAAAAAGGGATTTATATTAAGTGTTATGATTAGTGGGAAGAAAGCAATGAGCAATAAATATTTTGATGGTCGTGTGATGAACCTTCTTTATGGAGTTGTTTAAGATAAAGAGTTGTTTAAACTTGGTGCTGGACTTTGCATGTTAAGTCGTTAACGAGTTATATGATTAGTGACATGAAATTTTAACGGAGTTGTGATGAATTCTTTTCGGCTTAGTTTTGTAGTGAAATTATTTCATGATGATTTGGTAATTATTTTAGTTGGGTAAGGTGATCCCGGTGTTGATAAATTTCAAATTTCGGAGTGGTTTAAGTGAAACAAATGTCTAAAGAATTGTGTTAGTAATTTTATGCTAAGTTGGAGATGTAAGGAATTGATGTGATAACGAGTTTGTTATTTTATTAAGGAATGAATTGGTATTGATATTTGGATGGAAGTCGGTATGAGTTATGGTGGTGAGGTTATTGAGATAATTGAAATGTTTGAAATTGTGTTTTGCTGATATTCGAGAAATTAAGTTGCTATTTAGGCTTTGTTTTAATTGGATGGATGAATTGGTGTCAAGTGCAATTAAGTATGGTTGTATGATTATAGTAATTATGCTATGCTTTCATGGGAAATGGAAATGGTAGGATGAAGTTTGCGGGTTTGATAAAATTAAGAAATTTTTCCATGATATAAAGTGATTCGTGTTGAGTATATTCTATTCCATGAAAGAGTATAAGAAATAGGTAGTATTTACTAAGCAAATTTTATATTGAAAGTATATGTTTACATTTTAGAATTAGTATTGTAAAAGTGTAGAACACGACGTTTGTAGTAAAAGGCCGGTAAGGTTAAAAATAGTATTAGCGTGGTAAATGTCCCGAGTAAGCCTATAATGTTCTGTTATTTGGATTAGATTCATATGAGTATAAGTTATTTCTTTCTAAGAGATAAGTGAATTTTCGAGTTAATTTGAACCTTCGTAGGGTTTGATTATCGAGTGTGTATCGTTGTTTTAGAGGGGCGGATTTCTTGTGAGAATTTAAAACTCTTGATGTTTGGGTTGAAATATTGAAGTGGGAACAAATGGTAAACTAGAAGCAGTAAAGCGGTGGGTCTAGTAAAAAGTACTTTGAGGATTCCGCAAACACTTTGATGTGTTCATAGAATTTGATATCTTTTCAACAGTAGTTACCCTAGTTCGTTGCTTGAGTGAATTCCGGGACGGAATTCTTTTAAGGGGGAGATGTTGTAATAACCAGGTATTTTATCTAAATTAAAATTGGAATTTTATAAGTCTTGATTTTTGGTATTTTATGGAGTTAAGAAATTAAGGGATAAGTTTTTATTGTATAATAGAAGCTTAATGGTGTGTTTTGTCAAGTGAAGCAAGTTTAGGGTTTGTTTGGTATTTTACCCAAACCTTGTTAGCCAAAACCGACTCAGAAGTTTAAAGTATAGAAAATATCCCAATTTGAGATATTAAAGAAAAAACCCAAATAGTGTGTGTGTGTGTGTGTGTGTGTGAATTGGTTCACGGCAGAGAGAGAGAGAAGAAGAACCATCGAAGAAGAAGAAGAAGATTAAAGTTACTCAGATGGGATTTTTGTGTTTGGTGCAGTAACATCAAAGAGGTAATTTTCTGACTTAAACTCTCTTTTAGGAGGATTAGGTTTCTTTTGGAATTTGAAGTGGGTTTATGAAAGTCCAGGATACACTCTTACAATCAAATATGAACAATTAAGATCGTATTCACAGCAACTGGTCATATGATTTATTAACAATCTGTGAATTACAAGATATTACAATGATTTTTTCTCTAAATGGATTCACCAAAGATTATATCAAAGATTTTCAAAAGATTCTTTTAGCTACAGTTGCTAACTCCTATATATACTGTAGAGAATAGCTAAAGCTACAGTACATATAAGAAACAGACTAATAGAACAATTACACGTGTCCTAATTAGTAACTGATTATAACAGAAAATGTCCTAAGATATAAGTTCTGAACATGTTGTTCAGAACTTCTGAACATACTTCTGAATAGGCGCTTCAGAACATTTGTCTTCATAGTCAGAAGTTCTGAGTCTCCTACTCAGAACTCTGAACCTTCTAGTCAGAATCCAACACTTAGAATCTTTTTGAGATTTCTCACTCAGAACTTCTGAGTCTTCTACTCAGAACTTCTGAGTCTTCTACTCAGAACTTCTGAGTCTTCTGAGTCTTCTGAGTCTTCTTTAGTCTTCTTACTCAGAACTTAACACTTGTGTTTTTGACAAAACTCTAGACTTAACAATCTCCCCCTTTTTGTCAAACACACTTGTACTTTTCATCATCAAATTCGTAGAGCAGGAACAATCTTCAGAAGGATCTCTTCTGAATGCTTTGACAACTTCTGCTCAGAATTCTGAATAATCTGAGTTAACAACTTCTGGTCAGTCTTTAATCAGCAGCAGCAACGATTTCCAAATTGATTTCTGTTATATATTTGCTTTTTCTTTGCTCCCCCTTGAAATGACAATTCTCATCTTCATGTCAACTTTCATAAGATTTCTTTATAAGAAACAATAGATCAGTTTCCTTTTCCTTTTCTCCTTCTTAAAATAACATTTCTCTCTTTTGTTGTTTCTGTACAATCATTTTCTATTTTCTTCTCCCCTTAAAGTTTTGTAAAGCAGAAACATATCAATCTCCAAAATCTTTAGCTTTTCTCCCCCTAAAGTTTTGGAAAGCAAAATCATCTTCAAAATCTTTAGCTTTTCTCCCCCTTGATTTTCAAAACTTTAGCGATGCTTTTTCTTCGAATGAAGTCTATGCTTTTTCTTCGAATGAAGTCTATGCTTTTTCTCCTCCTTAATGAATAACCTTGCTCCCCCTCAAAATAAGAATTATGGAGCAATTTGTTTTCTCCCCTGAAAGTATGCATATATTTCATTAAAATTATTCATTTCAAATATAGTGCTTTAATGAAAACATTTATACAAGAAAAATAAGATTCCCTGAACTACACTTGATAACTACTAACATTTGATCATTTGAAAATTTTACAAAAGAAATCCAACTTAATGAAATTTATCAGATTTTTCAATCAAATGAAATCAAATGCATGTGTTTGGATTCAAATACAAGTCATCATTGCATATCAAGTTAAAAATGTTCAGTTTCAATCTCTTTATTAAATCTATTTGGTGTGCTTAGCATGCGAAATATGATTAGCTTCAAGCATATGCAATTCTAAAAACATATACAAATACTTTGCTCTACTCACACTATTTGTCCAAAATCAGGATTTTCACGAATTTAAAAGTTTATTGCGACTATGAATTTTCCCAAAGTTTCAAGAGATGTGTGCTCATTGGCATCTTTTAATTTTGTGCTCATTGACAACTTTTAATTTTGTGCACATTGGCATCTTTTAATCAAAAAGTTTAGTAAGAATAAGATACATCGTTAAACATGACTTTCTATCTGGTTCTATTGCAGGATTTGGGTCAGCATATCCCAGACCAGTTGGTCCTAGGTGCTAGGTGACAAGCACCCCATGGAACTTAATTTCCCAAACCAGAAAGGCCACATCGATATATCTTAAACCCATTTGTACCAGTAGAACATGGCTTTCTATCTGGTTCTATTGCAGGATTTGGGTCAGCCGATCCCAGACCAGTTGATCTTAGGGACTAGGTGTCGAGCACCCCTTAGGACTTACTCTCCCAAACCAGAAAGGCCACAGGTACAAACTTTCAAACTAAATGATTTTATATATATTTATATTTCATCTCAATCACTTGGTACTAAAACGTAGTACTTCCCCCATATTTTTGTTTCCATCCAACATTCTGACATTTAGGCTTTTTGAACATTATATTCTATATAAGTATAGATTTCATAACATTGAGCATTCGGCATAATTTCATTCATGTTTTGCTTACCTTTCGATTTAATTCAGAAGTGAAAGTGGAAACAAATATAGCTCAGATAATACAAAATACTTGTAAAATCACTTTTTGACACACATTTATTCATTGAATGAAAATTAAAAAAAAATCATATCATTGAATTAAATTGTTAAGATTCAAACATTCAAAGCAATAGAAATAAAACATAATACAATGTTACCTTTCACCACTTGTTCCTTGAAACAGAAAAATATGACAGTTAAGGATATCACCTGAGAAGTATGAGTTCTAAACTGATTTGTTTAGAAGTCTTAGTCTCTGAAGTACGGGTCCTGAACTGAATTATTCAGAAGCCATTTTCATTTAAGTACGGGTTTTGAACTGATATGTTTAAAAACCTAAAATGTTGAATCACGGGTTTTGAACTTTATCTTGAAACAATCAGATCAAATTTTGAGTCAATACTTCCTCTGAAATCAAGATAATCCTGCAAAATCAAGAGATTTTGGTAATCATCTACGATGATTCCTCATTAGACATAAAAAATCCAAATTCTGAGTAGTTGAGTCAGAATTCTGATTAGAAGAGTCAGAATTCTGAGTAACTTGCTCAAAATTCTAAGTATCGGAGTCAGAATTCTGATTAGTTAAGTCAGAATTCTGAGTAGTATAGTCAGAAGTCTGAGACTTGTTCAAAATTCCAAGTATCAGAGTCAGAATTCTGATTAGTTGAGTCAGAATTCTGAGTAGTAGGATCAGAACTTCTGAGTAAGAGAGTCAGAATTCTGATAAAACTATCCAGAGAAAATTCCTTAGAAAAATGTTTGGATTTTGTGATTTTTGAACATTCTGAATTTCAAATCACCATAACTTGCTCAAAAATCAGAATTTTTCAACCAAAATTTGCAGGGTTGCTTAAAATGTGATTCTGAACACATTATCTGGAAATGTTTTCTACGAAAAACACTCACATCTATGAGTTCGATAACCTCATAGCAAACAGAACTTTTTTTAAAAAAAATCTTCAAGATCAACAAATTGATCTATATGAATCAGAAATCCATAATTACATTCAAATCGAGTTTTGGACTGAATTATCCAAAAGTCAAAGTTCTCAATTTAAGCACAGCATCGGTTTTAAGTCATGTGTCAGTATTATCATTCAGCTCTACACATGAATAACCTGCAAAACAAATTAAGTTGACTTTGGTACCCATATGAACTTGGGTCCAGGTTTGTTAGGTGCAGTAGCATATGCCGATATTCTATAAGAACCATACCCGTGCTGAATAAAATTCTTGTTCACAAAATCATTAGTCCCACAATATGAACAACAAAGTTTCTTTTGTGCAACTCTAACTAGTTGATTTACAGAATAAATCACATCAGGTTTAACAAAAGATTTTCTTTGAAATGTATTGTTCTTCTTGACATTTGAATTAGGAACTTTTGATTTTGGCACTTCTTTCTTGGAAGTTGTTCCTTTAACTCTCCATTCCATTTTTATCTTTTTAAAAGAACAATTATAAGATTTATCAATAGCAGAATCATAAAACAGATTAGAAGAACGAATCTGATCTTTTGAACTATGATTTGATTTGTCAACAACTTTCGTTTCAAATTCCCTAAACTTTTTAACATACAAATCAAACCTTGACTGCAAATCAGATTTGGACTTCCTCTCTATCATGATTTTAGTTGATAAATCAGATAATTTCTTAATAAGACTCCTTATCTCCAAATGAAAAACTTTCTTTTCCTTCTCAAACTCATCTTTTAAGCATTTTTCTTTAAATCCATTTACCTTCTTCTTTTCAGTCTCTTTCCTTCCATCTTCTAACTCTTTCTCCAACTCATTGATTTTTACAGAAAACGCATTTAACATTCCTATTTTCTTTTTCTCAAAACCAATCTTTTCTTTTTGAAAAACATTTTTCTTGCATTCAAACTCTTTTATTTCTTTTGCAAGAATTTTCTCCAAATCAGAAATTTTCAAAGATAATTCAACAGACTTTGTTTCAAAACCTTTCCTCTCAGTTTGAAAGTCTCTTCTCTCTTTCTCAAATTTCACTCTTTCAAGTATAAGAACTTGTTCAAAATCATAGATCTGTTTCAAGAGTTGACAATTTTTCATTTCACATGATTTGATTCTATTTTCAGACTCTGTCAACATCTTTCTTCTAAAATTGCCTTTCTCTTTCAAATCAACATTCTCTTTTTCTAACAACTTTATGTTTTCTTGAACCTTTTCAAAATCCTTTAGAAAATCAGATTTCTCTTTTTGCAAAATCTTTATAACTTTTGCATATTCGTCTTGTTTTACTTGAAGATTAGCAATCTTGCTTTCAAAATGAACAATCTCAGTTTTTGGTTCAGAAATTGTTTCTTTTGCTTTTACAGGACTTAATTTTTGTAAATTGTCTGAACTGGTTATAGAAATTGCAGGTCTCACAAAAACTTCAACAATCTCAGGCATGATGAAATGAAAAATTCAAATATCAACTATGAATTATGATCAAAACTGAGAATCAACACATATCTAGAATATACAAGAACTAATCAAATCTGTCACATGCATTTTATCAAACAGTTAGAGTACATGAATTAATGAAATCTTCTTTTCAACAAAAAATTTGAATAATAATCAACATGCAGCAGATATAATCACTTTGATCAAGAAACCAATCAAGAATTTCGAAAACATACCTGTGATCTCTGTTTAATTTCGAGAATTAATCAGCATAGAGAGAAAATCTTTGGATGACTTGATTGTAAGATATCGATTCAACAGAAAGACAAATTCAAATTTCTTGAATCAATGATAGAAACGAATTCAAGAATTGTTAGCAGCAGCGGAATCAATTGTCGAATTGATCAAGAAACTTCAAGAACGCGATCAAACACACTCTTGGACGAATTTGTTTGTTGATTGGCTCTGATACCAATTGAAAGTCCAGGATACACTCTTACAATCAAATATGAACAATTAAGATCGTATTCACAGCAACTGGTCATATGATTTATTAACAATCTGTGAATTACAAGATATTACAATGAATTTTTCTCTAAATGGATTCACCAAAGATTATATCAAAGATTTTCAAAAGATTCTTTTAGCTACAGTTGCTAACTTCTATATATACTGTAGAGAATAGCTAAAGCTACAGTACATATAAGAAACAGACTAATAGAACAATTACACGTGTCCTAATTAGTAACTGATTATAACAGAAAATATCCTAAGATATAAGTTCTGAACATGTTGTTCAGAACTTCTGAACATACTTCTGAATAGGCGCTTCAGAACATTTGTCTTCATAGTCAGAAGTTCTGAGTCTCCTACTCAGAACTCTGAACCTTCTAGTCAGAATCCAACACTTAGAATCTTTTTGAGATTTCTCACTCAGAACTTCTGAGTCTTCTACTCAGAACTTCTGAGTCTTCTACTCAGAACTTCTGAGTCTTCTGAGTCTTCTTTAGTCTTCTTACTCATAACTCAACACTTGTGTTTTTGACAAAACTCTAGACTTAACAGTTTAGGTAATTTAGAAGAATTTGTGAATTTTAGTTACAATTAGGGTGTTAAAAAGAGTTTAGAACACTTCTGTGCAAAATCTGGGTAAAAGATGGATTCCTGCAAATGAACTGAACTTTTCTGAAAAAGACGATGAACAGTGTTTTTGCGAAAAGTAGGAATTCGCAAGCCTTGGTTGCGAAAAGTCCACTTTGCGCAAGTAGCTAAAACGCATAGTAAAGATTTCGCATTTGTTGGTTACGAAAAGTAGGGAACTCGCAACTGTGGTTTGCGAGAAGTGAGGTTTTCGTATCTGTTGGTTGCGAAAAGTAAGGAACTCGCAACTGTGGGTTGCGAAAAGTTAGGTTTTCGGAATAGTGGGTTGCGAAAAGTGTGAATTACCTGTTTACGTGTTAAAGAGTATGTATACTTTAATTTGTTTCAGATACTAAGGATCAGGGTTAAAAGATAATCTGTTTTGAGGAAAGTTTGAAGGACCTTTGCTAAAAAGATCAGGTGAGTTTTACTTTAAAAAGTATTTTACTGGAATGCATTATGTGAATAGCAAATGTTAAATAAAGTGTATGAATATGTCATACGTGGGTGATTATAATATATTGAGATATTATAATTACGTGAGTATTATATGAAAATATAATACGTGGCCGGGCTTTGGACCGGTGTGTTAAATTGGCTCGCAACCAATTGATATTGGCCATTGGTGGAGGGATAAGGTTGGATGAGACGGGTATGATGTAGCAATCTTGACTGGTATTAATTTACGTGTGAAATATGTGTAATTATATAAAGAGTGTTTTATATAAATGAAACTTTAATGATTTTCAAATGTCAGGGATTTCCTCACTAGACCTTTAGGTCTAACCCTCATTTTCTGTTTTAAAATATGTATTCCAGGTGGTGGATCCAGTAATACCAAGTGATTAGAAAACTTGTTGCATAGCTTTTGAGGAGATGATCGATAAGAGAAATGTGGATGCTTTTGTACTTATAAATTGTTGTTAGTTATTATGTAATTTAAAGTGAATCAAATTGTACTGAATTTTTATTATGTCTAGACTTTTGTTGGGACCAAATGTGGAATGTGATGTACTTTTGTTGCAAACATATAAATATATGATAATATGTACTTTTGGATTTGTGGGATGTTACACATGACCCTGTCGAGAGGTCACACCGGGAGGAGGTCTCATGTAGACTTCTTCTGAGAGATCACCATTTAGAAAGGCATTCTTGACATCCATCTGGTAAAGTGGCCATCTTTTGGTGGCATCTATGGCGAGAAGACTACGAACCGAGGTGACACGAGCCATAGGAGCAAACGTCTCCTCGTAATCAATGCCATATTCTTGATTGAAGCCTTTTACCACATGGCGTGCTTTGTATCAATCAATGGATCCATCAGACTTTGTTTTGATTTTGAATACCCATTTGGAACCAATAGGTGACTTGCCCGGTGGGAGAGGTACAAACTCCCATGTATTTGCTTTGTCAAGGGCCTGAAGTTCCTCAGTCATAGCTTGCTGCCAGACAGGGTTAGAAGCAGCTTCCTTGTAGGAAGTGGGTTCATGGTTGGACAACAATGTAGCATAACAATGATAATCACGAAGGTGAGAAGGAACTTGTCTTACCCGGTCTGAGCGTCGTACTCCATCTTGTGGTTGAGAAGAGCTAGGATCCATAGACTCAGCAGATGGCTCAGAAGTAGTACTTGGAGGTGGTGCAGATGATTGATCATGATCAGAAGGCACAAATGGCACAGATGAAGGTTCAGATTGAGGTGAAACGGAAGGAGGTGGATCAGATGAAGGGGTGAATATGGGATCTAATTGGAGTGAGTCCAAAGAGATAGAGGTATCAGTGAAGAAGGAAGTAGAGGGAGTGGGTGTTTCCTGAAATTTGGACACCGTTGAGAAGGGAAGATGTTCCCAGAATGTGACATGACGAGATATATGAAGTCTCTTAAAGACTGGATCCCAACAACGATAACCTTTGTGTTCAATACCATAGCCAAGAAAGCAGCATAATCGAGAACGAGGTTCTAGTTTGGTATGTTCATGAGGTTGTAGCTGAACAAAGCATGCACAACCCCATACTTTTAGGAGTTCATATGCAGGGGAGACCCCATGGAGTACTTCATAAGGAGACTTTTGATTGAGGATGGGGGTCGGGTGTCGATTGATGGTGTAGACAGCCGTGAAGGCAGCTTCACCCTAAAAACGTTCTGGACATTTGGCTGAGATTAATAAGGTACGAATAATATCAAGGATGTGGCGATGTTTACGTTTCGCACGACCATTTTGCGGAGAGGTGCCGGGGCAGGAGTACTGAGAAAGAGTACCCTGAGATTGAAGAAAGGAGAGGAGAGAAGATTCCTTGTATTCCATAGCATTATCTGCTCGAAGAATCTTTATGGGCTTGGAAAACTGGGTTAGAATCATACGGGCAAAAGTAATATATATTTGAGGTAGCTCTGAGCGGTGTTTCATGAGATATATCCATGTAAAGCGTGTGTGATCATCGATAAAAATGACAAAATATCGAGCACCTCCCATGGATGGGTGCGGTGCTGGTCCCAATACATCAGAATGAATAAGATCAAAAGGAGAAGCAGATTTAAATTCATTAATTTGAAAAGGTAAAGCATGATGTTTGCCAAGTTGACAAGATAAACAAGAAACATTTTCAGAAGAAGTGTTTCCTAACAATCCTGAACTAGCCAACACTTTTATTCTAGCTAATGATAAATGTCCTGGGCGCGCATGCCATAGTTCAAAAGAAGGAGTACTGGAAACTGAAGCAACAAGATTTGATGAATGTAAGGGAAGACGAAGGTAGACCACTTCAATCATCCGACCAACTTTACGGCCTACTACAAGGATCTGCTTGGTCTTTGGATCCTGCACAACACAACCAGAAGGATGAAACAGAACAATTAGACCGGATTCCATAAGCTGAGTGATTGAAATCAGGCTCAGAGATAAATTAGGAATATGTAGCACATCAGGTAATTGTATATTGGGAGTAGAAACAGTTCCATTGAAGGAAACAGGCAAGCGTGTATCATCAGCAGTACGAACTGATGAAAAGATTCTGGAGGTTTTCTTAGAGACAAACCCATCAGCCTTAGGTGTCATGTGATTACAACATCCAGAATCAAATAGCTAAGGATTACCTGATACAGAGGTATTGCACTGAGAATTCATACCCATAGAACCTGTCATGAGTTTCTCCATAAGCTCTTGGTTTCGGCGCATGAGTTCCATAAGATCAGGCGATGAGTTGTTGTTGTGCGGTGTCTAAACTGCAGAGGTAGGAATATCCTACGTGATGGATCCAGCAACCGATTGAGAGTGGAGTTCTTGTCTCTGATTACCTGAATTCTGTGGGTGCTTTGGACAATCAGACCCATAATGTCGTCGCTGTGTGATCCCACATCAACGACATTTCCGGACAGGACAGTTAAGGAGAAGATGAGATGTAGAGTGACAGAATGTGCACTCACTATTGTTACCCTTTCCTGCCGACTTTGACTGATCATTGTTATGCCACTTACCTTTTGGCTTTCCTGAGCTCGAAGTATAGAGCACCGTATCCGAGGACAGAGGAATACGCTGTTGGAGGCGAGTTTCTTCACTGAGTAGTTCCGTGATAGCCTCTTCAAGAGTAGGCAATGGATGCATGTGTAGTAGTGAGTCTCGAACATTCTCAAAGCGATCAGTGTGTCCTATAAGTATAGTGATCAAATGTAGTTGGCTGAAATAGGCTGTAAACTGCCGAGCTGTGTTGTAACGTCCCAAAAATTACAAGCAAATTTAAATTTTTAAATAAACAATTCATTGATAACAACTCAATAAATGATCCCAACGTTTCGTTTGCAAACACATAATTAATGTCTTTATAAAATAAAACCAGCGGAATAAACGTTTAATTATTAAAATCATAAAGCAACCAGCTCTTCTCGCGCGCCAGTGTGTACTCGTCACGCCTTGGAGCCGCCCGTACCTGAAACCACAGTTTATTGGGAAAGGGTAAGCACGAAGCTTAGTGAATTCCAACACATGCGCAGATAGGAATTATATACACATCACCCCTATCCGCACATAAGCAACAACATCACGGTTACATAAAACGAGTAAGCATCTACAAGTAATTATGTATCCAACACCTCAGTACCATCGAGGCCTCGGTCCCACCGAATTGTAATGTATCCAACACCTCAGTACCATCGAGGCCTCGGTCCCACCGAATTGTAATGTAACCAACACCTCAGTACCATCGAGGCCTCGGTCCCACCGAATTGTAATGTAACACATTTATACCAAGCATTCAAACCAATCAAATATTACACACCACAAACAACTAGTTCACACCACAAAGACAATAGTACATACAAACTATTATGACATGCATACAACCCCTAACTACACAGTGAGAGAACTCACCTCGAATGCGCGCCCAGCTTAATAACACAATTCAAGCTTCACAATTACGGTCACTTCCCAGCACCTAAACGCATGTTAAAACGTGTCAATACGAGACCCGGACCCTATGACACGACACACGCTTAAACCGTCACTAAAACTAAATTCCGTTCTCACTAAACAGGTCTGTTCGGGACCTGTTTCGACCCCTTTAAACCCAGAAAATTCCCAATATTATTTCGTGACCAGAAAGTACTCTGAGTTAGGGTTCCAAGGACATATTATACGCCTCCTAACGATTTTTCTACAATTTACTACGGATTTTACAAAAACAGTTTCCGAAACAGCGAAATTCAGCACCTTTCAGTATAAAACGACAAATCGACCCATGCTACGTTCCGAACTGGGTTTTGCACAAAACACAGAAATGTTTCTAGACTCAAATAGGGAACTTTTGACACCGGCTTCACCCCAAACCGAGTTACGAGCAGAAAGTTATGATTTTCGCAAGATCAAGGCAGATTCCAGAAGTTTTCACATGAAATGACGAAACCCCGAACTTGCGACCACTTTTTCTCCCAACTCGAGGCCGAACCAGTTTTCCGCTAAAACATAGAAAACGTGCCCGGTCCCGAGCTCGAAGCGTGGGCGCCAGTTTCGGCTCAATCGGAGTTACGACGGAAAAGTTATTGCCGTCACAAAACAGGGGCTGAACCATATTTTCGCATAAAAAGACGATTCATGAACGGTTCAAAGTTTAAACGATTCGGGTCAAGCGATAAGTTTTAGATTCCTCGACTAGGGTTAAGGTTCCACGAGTTGGACGATTTCCAGCACCACCCACTGCCACCTCCGGCAGTGGGGGCGGCGGCGGCGGCCACCGGTGATTTACGAAAACTTAACGAGACCATAGTTGACCCGACAAAACACTAGACCACACACATACACACACAACTCACGGCCGCGGACCTGTCATCACAGCCCCCGGCTGGAGGCGCACGACGGCGGCAGCCGGCGGCAGCCATGGCCGCACACGACGGCTGCGGTGGTGGTTTCTTTTTCTGCGATGGTTCGACAACGACGAAAACAAACGAAAGAGACGGAGAAGGAAACCTTACCTCACGACGACGACGACCCAGCGGCGGCACGGAAGCTCCGGCGCCCTCTCTCTTTCACGCTACTCTCTTCTCTCTCGCTGCTCTCTTCTCTCTCGCTGTTCTCTCTCTCTCGCCGGCAAAACAGCCACAGCGGCGCTTGGGGGGTGTTTTGGTGGTGACGCAAGGAAGAAGGGGGAGGGAAGAAGGTAGGGTTTTAGGTTGTTTGTTGTTTGCGTGATAAGGAAACGAGAGGGAAGAGGGGGTCGGTCCCTTATGGGCCGATCCCCATGCAAGCCAATTAACAAAATTCACATTTAGCCCCTAGACTCCCAAAGCAAAATCCCTTTCTACCCAAAAGAGTTAGGATTTAACAAAAGAATTAATTTTCACAAAACTAAATCGTTTTTGGTCCTTGCCGCTTAACCCCGTTAAATAAATTCGCTAAATAAACATTATAAATAATTAAATAAAATGTATATTGGGACACGGGCTTTACATGTGTCATCAAAGATTTGAGGTGCACCTAAGCTCAAGTGATCTCTAAGAGCTTGCATCTCAGAGATGTATGAGTTAATGGACTGATCAGGGAGTTGCCTCTTGGTTTGAAAAGTAGTCCACAGTTGGTATTGATGTGATAGGCCTGTAGAAGTGTACCTTTTGGCGAGAAAATCCTAGAGTCCTTTAGCTGTTGTATACCCAAGAAATTGCTGGTTGATTTCAGCAGTTGTGGAAGCGTTTATGAATCCCAGAATGCGTGCATTCATGATATCCCAATCATTCATGTGTTTTGCAAAATCAGCTGCACTCTCATTTTCGTCTTGAACAGGCATTTTAGAAGTACCAGTGACACAGGTATAGAGTCCATGAGATTTGAGAAGAATAGACATGTGATGATGCCACATAATGTAGTTGTTCCCATTGAGAACAACTAAGATAGGATTGGAGTGATTTGAGTTGAGAGCCATCTGACTGATTTGAAAATAAGAGAGTTCCGGAGTCAGTAAATAAGAATCAGTAAAACAAGGATCCGGAATTGGGGATCCGGAATCAACGAGATCCGGAGTGAGAGAAGATCCGGAATTGTGAGTTTGAGAACAGGTTCCGGAATTAGGGAACAGTTTCGGAATTAAAAAGAAACAAACTAGCAGGTTCCGGATGTTAAAAAACGGAGTTAAAAGTTCCGGAATTTGAAAGAACCGGAATGACTATACCGGAAGTAGTGTTCCGGAATGTGAATACCGGAAGTTGAGTCCCGGAGTGTAAGTACCGGAAGTTGAGTCCCGGAGTGTGAATACCGGAAGTTGAGTTTCGGAGTGTGAGTACCGGAAGTAGAGTTCCGGAGTGGGGCGATTTTACAGCAAACGAATAAAGAACGAGCAGAAAGATCGAACAGGAAACAAAGTCGAAATCAAAAGGACAGAAGAATAGATAATACGTACCTACAGCTCTAATACCATGTTAGAATTGGTGAGTTGATTAATCGATAAGTAGATGAAAGAGTCGAGAGGCTGGAATCGGCAGCAGCTTTTCATATATGAGAGAATGATTACAAAAGAGATTAACCTAATTCTGAAACATAAGAGACCTATATATACAGCTAAGTTACAGGTAATTACAGAATAGACCTTGTACTTTACATATGTACGATAATAACTCTAACATTTCCAGCAAGCTATATACAGAATCTAGCGAAAACGATTTTCCGGCCAACTTTTTCCAACTAACGAAACTAACTGATTTCTTAATGAAAGTTGAATCTGAAAGATGCTATCTTGCTCGAAATTTCAAGACAAATCTATCTGTGCAACTTAGAGTCACCATATCTCAACAAAAATTGAGATCAAATCATCAACTCAATGAACACCAAATATGAACCTTGTTGACTGTCGAACCAAAGAAATTCATAATCCACTGATTTTGTGATGATATTTGAATTCGAGTGTTGCAAGCTGATTGAAATCAAAAATAAAACTGATCTGAAAACATTTATCAACCAAAACACATCAATCAATTCATCAAATTCTTATTGGACTTCTCGAAGAACACTTGAACTTTACTGTTGATTTTCAAAAATTCGACAGCACACTTTTTGTTGTAGAAAAACAAATCTGGAAACTGAAATGTGTTTCAAAACATGAATGGAACAAATTTGTTGATAGAAATCGATCCAAAACACAAGCAAAAACCAAATTTTTGAAGATTTTTCAAGAAAAATCTCAAAAACACAAAAAAAAAAACTCTTCAATTTCTTCAAAAATTGACAAAAAAATGTAGGAATCGATGCACAATTCGAACTGATTAGGCTCTGATACCACTTGTGAGTCCAATCTAATCAAGTAACAATGAAAGAATCCAAGATATCTTCAATAGATTGAGAGAAAGAATACAAAGATGAGAATGAGATCTAGTTTCTCTCTCTAGACTCTCTCTCTAGAAAGTCATCCATCTATTACAATAATATATCACGCGTACATGTCTTCTCCCAAAACTCCTATTACAACACCCTTTATATACCCCTTTGACTAACACTTTAAGTACATTGACTTTAACTCTCAAGACCTTTACTTTGACTTTATCAATGACATTTGACTCTTTACAAATACACAAATACACATTAAATCTTGAAGACAATTCTTGCACTAACAGAATCTATCTTTCCAAATCTTAAAGTCCTTAGTAAATAAAACGGGAGGCTTATCCTTTGAGCCAATCAACAACATGTCCCTAGTCGTCATTGTGTTTTTACTTGTCAACAATCTTTAAACAATCTTGATCAGAAGGAAATATCACACTCACCCACTGTTTTATTGCACACAAAACCTTTTAGAAACTTTTGTCGCATAAAACACCCACGATAAAATTTTGTCTCAAGGTTATCGCTCACCAAACGTGTGATAACTACTGTTCACCTTAGTTATCGTACACCAGAGGTACGATAACTACTGTTCACACACGTTTATCGCACATCAAAGGCGCGATAAAAAATCTATGAGTTTTATCGCGCGATAAAGGCGCGATAAAATGTTTGCAATAATCACCCAAATTGAAGTGTACGACAAAGATGAACACTAAAGCTTGCGATAACTATGAACTCAAATTCAAAATCTAAGTTTTCCCTCAAATCAATTCCAAACACTTTGAAACTTGGTAGGGTGGTACGCAAACTGTATCTGAACACTTTTAGTTCTTGGTGTATAGCCAAGAAACCATTAGAACACGAAAATTAATGCCAAAATAGTAGGTAGACACTTTTTCACGAAAAAACTCAAATTCTATTCTGATGAATTGGCGGAATCAATTCACACAGACTCACTCCAGGAACAAAACCGAATCAATCCTAATCCATCTATAACACAAAATCGATCCAAATCAATGAAAATTGTCCCAAAAAGTCGATGTAACATCCCTTAATCCCAACATACAAGTTTCATATAATTCACCACAAAATAACATATTATAATCCAAATACGGTCCCTTAAATTCTACAATTAGGTCTTTCAGTACAAACTTTTTCGAATAAAGAAAAAGACATAACAACTACTAATTATAACTGAAATCTTCATAATCATTCAACATCCACAAAAGCTAACATGATAAATCCTATCATTGTCTCTTGTTTGCTCCATGACCTGGAATACATATTTTAAAACAAAAATGAGGGTTAGACCTTGAGGTCTAGTGAGAAAAATCCCCGTTAGTAAAAGAAAACATTTGCACATAATTCACGTAAGAATACCAAATATGACTCATGCATCATGTATCTTTCCATCTCTATCTCTTTTCTTTTCCTTGGCCATATTAATTGGTAGCAAGCCAATTAATTAATTTACACCGCTGTACTAAATACAGCCAACACCACTGTCCCTTTGTGCAGCCAACTTTCACCGGTCCTAAGCCCGGCCAACTAGTACTCATACAATGTAATATTCATATAAACACTATATGCACCATATTACATTAAATCACATATATGTATTCCATTTGAAAACATTTCAAATAAAAACTCACCTTGTTTTATCACATAACCCTTCCAAGATAACTCACGTACGTCGATCTTTCACCAAATCTGAAATCAGATAAAATACCAAATATCTCTTTTAATACTTAAACTTACAAAATTCTCAACTCAAGTCGCAATGAACAGTACCAAGTCGCAATATCCTATTGCGATCCCACCCTGAAGTCGCAACCAAATATTGCGATTCCACCCTGGAGTCGCAACCCATTATTGCGATTTCACCCTAAGTCGCAACCCTCCATTGCGATTCCACCCTGGAGTCGCAACCCTCTATTGCGATTCCAAACCCGAATCGCAATCAACTACTGCGATTCCAAGCCAAGTCGCAAACGACCATTGCGACTTCATACCCAAGTCGCAACCAACTATTGCGACTTCGATGAATGTCGCAGTCGTCTATTGCGACTTCGATGAATAATAGCCTACTGCGACTTCGATGAATATTAGCCTACTGCGACTTCGATGAAATATCTCAGTCTACTGTTTCATCCTAAAACCCAGTTTTTTTTGTAGTTTTATTCTATGCATGTTTATGTAACTTAGAAGATATGTTTTATACTACCATTAGAACACTATTCCAAACCCAAAATTGTCATATCTTCCTAAAATTACCAAAACCCACATCCACAACTTGTAGTAAAACTTTTAAGAACTTCTATACATAAAGATGAGGTGACAAAGGATTCTTACCTTCTGATTATACAGCTATTCAAGAACTTCTTCATCAGATTTATGTATTGATCTTCCTCCTTGATTTCCTTCTTCTTCTTCTTTAAAATTTCGGTTCTATCTCTCTCTCTCTCTTCGTATGAAAACCACACACACATACTAACACATTTGCTACTAGTGCTAAGAAAGAGACACCTCACCCTATTAAAACCCAAAGTCGGTTTTGTCTAACAGGAGGTGTCAACCAATTACCCAAAGAACCTTAAACTTGTTCCACTTTACAAAATATACCCCTAACTTCTATAAATAAATTAAAACTTACCCCTTAACTTCTCATTCCTTAAAATACCCATATAAACTTATAAAATTCTTATATTTTAAATTAAATAAAATACCTGGTTATTACAACATCTCCCCCTTAAAAGAATTTCGTCCCGGAATTCAGTCAAGTGAACAGATGAGGGTATTTGGCTCTCATCTCCGACTCTGATTCCCATGTCGCATCCTGACCCCTATGATGTTTCCATTGAACCTTTACCTGCCTGATCTCCTTATTCCTCAATACTTTAACCTTGTGATCAACTATTGCTTCCGGTTCCTCCACATAGTTCAACTTTTCATCCACTTGTATATCCGGTAGAGATACTGCCTGGTCCGGCGTGACTAAACATTTTCGAAAATTCGACACATGAAACGCGTTGTGAATTCTGCTCAATTCCAACGGAAGATCCATTCTGTATGCTACTTCACCAATTCTTTCTGTAATTTCAAATGGCCCAATATACCGCGGACTGGGTTTACCTTGCTTCCCAAAACGTATGACTCCTTTCCAAGGTGAAACTTTTAACATCACAATTCCCCAACCTGAAATTCTAACGGTTTCCGGCGTCGATCTGCATAACTTTTCTGTCTGTCTTGTGCCGTTTTCAATCTATCCCGGATCTGAGTAATCTTATCTGCTGTTAACTATACTATTTCTGGCCCTGCTAACTGCTTTTCCCCCACTTCATTCCAACACAAAGGCGTTCGGCATTTCCTACCATACAGTACTTCAAACGGTGCCGCCTGAATACTAGAATGATAAATGTTGTTGTAAGCGAACTCTATCAAAGGAAAATGTTTATCCCATGATCCCCCAAAATCATCTATACAAGCCCGAAGCATATCTTCTAAAGTCTGGATCGTTCTTTCACTATGTCCGTCTGTCTGTGGATGATATGCTGTGCTCAACTTTATCTGCGTCCCCATCTCTTTTTGAAAGCTTCTCCAAAATCTAGAAGTAAAACGACTATCTCGATCAGAAATAATCGAAATTGGTACTCCATGTCGAGTTACTATTTCATTAATGTACAGTTTGGCCAAACGTTCCAAAGAATCGGTTTCTTTTATCGGCAAGAAATGAGCAGACTTCGTCAACCTATCCACAATCACCCAAATAGAATCGAATCCCTTTGAAGTTCTTGGTAACTTGGTAATGAAATCAGTTGTGATCTGATCCCATTTCCACACTGGAATATCTAAGCGTTGTAACTGACCAAACGGTTTCTGATGCTCAATCTTTACTTTCTTGCAGGTAATGCAGTCTTCCACATACTTAGCAATACTTCTTTTCATCCCCGGCCACCAATAGAATTGTTTCAAATCTCTATACATTTTATTTGTACCTTGATGAATGGCGAATCGAGATTGATGAGCTTCTTGTAGTACACGATCACGTAATCCACCCAAACGAGGTACCCAAGACCTATTCCCCAGACACAACAACCCACGGTTATCTTTCCCAAGCAATGCTGATATCCCAACCAACCGTTCAGATTTCAAACTTTCTTCTTGATAAGCATCTATTTGACACTTCAGTAATTCGTCAAAAAAGTTTGGAAGAAGTTCAGCTCTTAAAGATATCGCCTTTATCGTTCCACTTCTTTCTTGTCGACTTAGTGCATCTGCCACCACATTTGGTTTTCCTAGGTGATAAAGGATTTCACAATCATAATCATTCACTAACTCTAGCCATCTTCTTTGTCTCATATTCAGTTCCTTTTGATCAAAAAGATGTTGGAGACTCTTATGATCAGTAAAAATTTGACATTTGGAACCATACAGATAATGTCTCCAAATCTTCAATGCAAAGACAACCGCTGCAAGTTCCATATCGTGGGTAGGATATTGCCTTTCATGATCCTTTAATTGACGAGAAGCATAGGCAATTACTTTCACACGTTGCATGAGTACACATCCCAAACCTAACTTAGAAGCATCACTGTAGACTACAAAATCATCCGAACCTTCTGGCAATGCTAATATCGGCGCGCTGCAGAGTTTCTCCTTTAATATCCTGAATGCTTCGTCCTGTTCTGCCTTCCATTCGAACTTCAGATTCTTCCGAGTCAGCTTCGTCAACGGTGTGGCAATACGAGAGAAATCTTTTATAAACTTTCGGTAGTAGCCGGCCAAACCCAGAAAACTTCGTACTTCTGTTACTGTCTTTGGCGGTTCCCATTTTTCAACTGCTTCCACTTTCATCGGATCGACTTGTATACCCTTTTCAGAAACTATATGCCCCAAAAACTGAACCTCCCGCAACCAGAATTCACACTTTGAAAATTTCGCATACAACTTTTCTTTCTTCAATAATTCCAAAATCAAACGAAGATGTCGTGCATGATCCTCTTTGGATCGGGAATAAATAAGTATATCATCGATAAATACGATGACGAATTTATCAAGATATTGCTTACATACCCGATTCATTAAATCCATAAAGGCGGCTGGAGCATTTGTCAATCCAAATGGCATTACTAAAAACTCATAGTGACCGTACCTGGTGCGAAAAGCAGTTTTCAACATGTCTTCTTCTTTGACCTTCATCTGATGATAACCGGATCTTAAATCAATCTTGGAGAAACAACAAGCTCCAACTAATTGATCGAAGAGGTCATCAATTCTAGGTAGAGGATACTTGTTTTTGATCGTGCGTTTATTCAATTCTCTGTAGTCGATACACATTCTCATCGAACCATCCTTCTTTTTCACAAATAAGACTGGTGCTCCCCACGGTGAAGAACTTGGTCTGATGAAACCCTTATCGGATAGATCTTGCAGTTGTGCCATCATTTCTTTCATTTCCGGAGGCGCCAAACGATACGGTGCACGGGCTACAGGGTTGGCTCCCGGAATTAGATCTATACCGAACTCTACCTGTCTAACGGGCGGAAGACTGTTCAAGTCTTCAGGAAATACTTCTAGAAAATCACTAACAATTGGAATGTCTTCCAACTTACTCTTCTCTAGCTTAGTATCTATTACATAAGCTAAGTTACTCTGACAACCTTTACTAACACATCTACGGGCTTTTATCATGTTAATAAGATTATACTGATAATTCTTACGATCGCCATAAATCACTACCGGCCCTTTTTCAGGTAACACAACGTTTATTAACTTCTTATCACAATTTATATTAGCTTGGTTCTCGGCTAACCAGTTCATTCCCACTACCACATCAAACTCTACCAGGGCTATTGGAAATAACTGGATCGGTACTCCACACCCTTCTATATCTATCACGCAACTATCAAATACTTCTTTAACTGATACTTGATTTTCATTTGCCGTATCTACCAATAAAGCATGATCTAACACTTTCGGCTTTAAATGCATGTAAGCAGCAAATGAAGGAGACACAAACGATCGGTTTGCACCAGAATCAAATAACACCTTAGCACGTGTGGAATTTATTAAGAAAGTACCTGTAACTACGTCCGGAGTTTCCTCCGCTTCCTTTGCTGTCATCTGAAATGAACGGCCTCTTGCTCTTGCTGGCTCTAACCTCGGTACTGTTGGTCTAACACCCGATGCTCTTGTTGACGTGCCACCCGATGGTATTCTTCCCAGTGGACAATCTGATTGAAGATGATCTGGCGAATTGCATGAATAACAAAATCTAACCACCCTACAATCTTTAGCAATGTGCCCAAACTTCCCGCACTTATAACAGTTTCTAGGATCTACCTGACAGCTTCCTTGGTGAAAACGGTGGCACTTTGGGCAAGGTCTTTCAGCTGCTCTAAAAGGTGGATGACTATCAAATCGCTGAAATCCAGACTTCTTCACATCGTGTGGTGGTCCTTCCCATTTTCTCTTTCCCGCACTCTTATCCCCAACATCCCGCTTATTGTCTCGCTCCACATTTTCCGCAGCATTTACTGCTTCTGAAAAAGTATTAGGTCTCGCTGCAGTCACTAACTTCCTAATCTCTGAATTCAATCCGAATACATACCTTTCCATCTTCATCTTTTCGGTGGCAACATAATACTCCCCAAAACACGACTTTTCCAAGAAGCGAGCAGTGTAGTCTCTTACTGACAAATTTCCTTGTTGTAGGCTCAGGAATTCCTCTTCCAACTGTCTAACTGCGGCTTGCGGACAAAACTGTTCCTTAAATGCTCTCGAGAATTTGCCCCAAGTAAAAG
This sequence comes from Saussurea involucrata, assembly GCA_033807775.1. Lineage (NCBI taxonomy): Eukaryota > Viridiplantae > Streptophyta > Magnoliopsida > Asterales > Asteraceae > Saussurea > Saussurea involucrata. Next base: position 12,705,089 of record CM066326.1, read on the forward strand.
TTGAATATACCTCAGGTCCTTCAGAGTCAATAAGGGCTTCCCACCAATACAAGGCGTCTGCTTTCAACATTGCTGTTCCATATAACACTTTATCTTCTTCCGCGCATTTACTGGTCTTAAATACAGCTTCAACCTCCTTCAGCCATCGCATTTCTTTTACTGGATCTCTGTCCCCTCCATAAGTGGGTGGTTTACAGCTTAAAAACATTTTATAATCACACTTTCTTGGTGCTGATGTGACAATAGGTGCGATAGGCACTTCGGTTTCAAGGGTAGGGTCTGGTATTTCTGTTTCCGAATGGTGAGTCTGGTTAAACATAGCTTGTATATTTGCCTGAAGTCTTCCCATTTCAATCGCTAGGTCGTCTCTCGTAACAAACTCTGTGCCTCGCCCCTGTACTCTGCCCCCTGACCTACCTCTACCTCTTTCTCCCCCTCTTCCCCTTCCACCGGCTGTTGGATTAGATCTATTCGGATTCCCTTCCCCTTCTCGGTTTGTTCGTCTCGTTCCACTTGCCATTCTGTTGATTCAAACAAGGTTAATATACACATAAGCACATACCCCATATAATAAAGTATTCTGGTTCCAACATGTACCTGTAAGATCATAATTACACTGGCTAGGTGTAATCTGAAATTACCTTACATGAGGTTCCTTCTACCTTTTTATATTTATCATCCCAAGGTTCTAAAATAACAAGGATCTCCTACTTCGCATGCAGTTTAAGTCTAGGTACAGATACTAATACCTAAATCTCTTAAACTAAGGCTCTGATACCATTTGTAACATCCCTTAATCCCAACATACAAGTTTCATATAATTCACCACAAAATAACATATTATAATCCAAATACGGTCCCTTAAATTCTACAATTAGGTCTTTCAGTACAAACTTTTTCAAATAAAGAAAAAGACATAACAACTACTAATTATAACTGAAATCTTCATAATCATTCAACATCCACAAAAGCTAACATGATAAATCCTATCATTGTCTCTTGTTTGCTCCATGACCTGGAATACATATTTTAAAACAAAAATGAGGGTTAGACCTTGAGGTCTAGTGAGAAAAATCCCCGTTAGTAAAAGAAAACATTTTCACATAATTCACGTAAGAATACCAAATATGACTCATGCATCATGTATCTTTCCATCTCTGTCTCTTTTCTTTTCCTTGGCCATATTAATTGGTAGCAAGCCAATTAATTAATTTACACCGCTGTACTAAATACAGCCAACACCACTGTCCCTTTGTACAGCCAACTTTCACCGGTCCTAAGCCCGGCCAACTAGTACTCATACAATGTAATATTCATATAAACACTATATGCACCATATTACATTAAATCACATATATGTATTCCATTTGAAAACATTTCAAATAAAAACTCACCTTGTTTTATCACAAAACCCTTCCAAGATAACTCACGTACGTCGATCTTTCACCAAATCTGAAATCAGTTAAAATACCAAATATCTCTTTTAATACTTAAACTTACAAAATTCTCAACTCAAGTCGCAATGAACAGTACCAAGTCGCAATCTCCTATTGCGATCCCACCCTGAAGTCGCAACCCAATATTGCGATTCCACCCTGGAGTCGCAACCCATTATTGCGATTTCACCCTAAGTCGCAACCCTCCATTGCGATTCCACCCTGGAGTCGCAACCCTCTATTGCGATTCCAAACCCGAATCGCAATCAACTACTGCGATTCCAAGCCAAGTCGCAAACGACCATTGCGACTTCATACCCAAGTCGCAACCAACTATTGCGACTTCGATGAATGTCGCAGTCGTCTATTGCGACTTCGATGAATAATAGCCTACTGCGACTTCGATGAATATTAGCCTACTGCGACTTCGATGAAATATCTCAGTCTACTGTTTCATCCTAAAACCCAGTTTTTTTTGTAGTTTTATTCTATGCATGTTTATGTAACTTAGCAGATATGTTTTATACTACCATTAGAACACTATTCCAAACCCAAAATTGTCATATCTTCCTAAAATTACCAAAACCCACATCCACAACTTGTAGTAAAACTTTTAAGAACTTCTATACATAAAGATGAGGTGACAAAGGATTCTTACCTTCTGATTATACAGCTATTCAAGAACTTCTTCAGCAGATTTATGTATTGATCTTCCTCCTTAATTTCCTTCTTCTTCTTCTTTTAAATTTCGGTTCTATCTCTCTCTCTCTCTCTCTCTTCGTATGAAAACCACACACACATACTAACACATTTGCTACTAGTGCTAAGAAAGAGACACCTCACCCTATTAAAACCCAAAGTCGGTTTTGTCTAACAGGAGGTGTCAACCAATTACCCAAAGAACCTTAAACTTGTTCCACTTTACAAAATATACCCCTAACTTCTATAAATAAATTAAAACTTACCCCTTAACTTCTCATTCCTTAAAATACCCATATAAACTTATAAAATTCTTATATTTTAAATTAAATAAAATACCTGGTTATTACAGTCGAACTCTAAAAAATAACTAAAAAATTGTGGAAAACTGATGAAATCTGAACAAATTGCTTGCTCTGATACCAATTGTGATCCCAGAGACAAGTAATCAACAACACATGAACATGTCGAATGTCATCCCTCTATTAATCTTCAAGTGTGTAAGTACAAGATGTAGAGAGTGTTTACAATGAAGAGCTAAGCATGAACTAATGAGGAAATAAGCTAACAAGGACTATTTACACCTATCATATGAAAATACACAATAGGTCCTTCAACTTGATTCAATCATATAATTTGGCACTAATAATAAAAAATCATGTAAATTGACAATTCTGAAACCAGCCTCAAAGAATCCACATACCTTGCTATCCTCCCTTATAATCTCAGAAGCAACATAATCCATGGTCTTAGGCTTTGTCAAGTAAACCTCTCTGATTCTACTAATCTTCAGATTTTAAAGAACAACATTTCTCAACTTTCCAACCTTCTCCATATAACTTTTGTACTACAAAATGTAGCTTACTAGTTTATCATGGAGAGTATCCAAATAAAGAACAGTAGATTGGATCTCAATATGTCGTATGTATTGATCATTGAGAGAGATCACAACAATGTAGAAAGAGAAATATTACAAACTATAATGTGTACAAGTAGTGGAAAGTTAACTAACATTTTCTAACAAACAAAATATATACAGGGAAAGAATAGCTAAAGATACAATACAAATACATGAAAGACTAATGAAACATTGGCATATGTTATATTATCCTCAGTCCTTCATATCTTCAAAAGCTATGTACTTGAAGCTATTAGAATATATCTTTTATGTCCCAAAGTCTGAACAAGGTGTTTAGAATTTCCAGCTGAACTCTGATAAAGGTTCTTCAGATCGCTGGATAGTCTTATACTTAAGTCTAGTCGAACTCTAGATACTCTTATTCATAACTCTGGATGTTCATATCCAGACTTAGTACTTAGCCACTTTACACTTCTTCAAATCTCTAAAGACTATGATCCAAATCTCTAATAAGACTAAGCAGGCTTCAACATGTAGAATATTTTTGTTGGTCCCGAAGGGGTTATACAAGTACAATAGTTTGTAGAAGGGGGGATGAATACAAACACAAGTTTTTAGTTTTCTAAATTGTTTATTGATAAAGCAAACACAATTTACAGTTTGTTGCGGAATAAGATTAAGTAACACCTAATTTAAACAAACTTGAGAATCACTAAGTATTCTTGCACTAAGAATAGAGAGAAAAGGGAGATATAGAAAACAAAGGTTTTCTACGCACTAAGTAGTTCAGGGAGATCCTTCAAAATGAAGGGGTATTGCTCCTATTTATACCCATGCATTAAATTCATGGCATGAGCACTTTACACGTGTCAACATCGAATTGAACGCATGCCTCTGACTTATCGAGACATGCTCTGAGAAGTATTGTGAACAGTGTAGTTAGCAGAGTGGTTGTACGATTTTGGAAAAAACATGTATCTTCTGACAACCGTGCGTTTTGTGCAAGGAGAGAAGACAAACAAATATGGAGTAGCAAACTTCATGATCAAGGAACGCTGAGGAGGTCTTCCATTAGGGAGTGCTGATGAAAGTCAGCTATCGCTGAAGCTTTACTCTTGATTTGTCGCGTGTGTAGACTTGTCTTGGTTTCACTGATGTCCGCATAAGATCATGATTAGACTTGTCCTTGTTCATCAGCTTTGTCTTCGATGTCAACGATGAACTCCTTGGTCGCGGGGCTTGTTTTAGGGATTACAATCAACACTGTTACATTTGAAATCATCAATGATCATCAGCGATAATGAACAGACTCAAGTTATCACTGATAAAACTTTATTACATATGTAATCGCTGATGGCGAAACATTAATACATACAAATGCTAATTACAAATTTCACTAAGTATTCTAGGGGTCATCATCAAATCACTGAGAGAGTTTGGATCAACAATTTCTGTAACACCTGTATTTCTTAAGATTAGGTAAGCCTAGTTTTAGGAGAATCATTTGGTTTAATTGTGGTTTTATGCAAACTTTATATGTGAGCTGACCCCCCCTTAGTATGCATGTGCTACCTTGGAAAACCCACCTTTTTAGAGTAAGTTGGAGTCGACGGTACATACCCGGCGATAGTGCCCTGCGAGAGTGCCCTCAGGCACAATCGCGGGCACAATCGCGAGTATTGTACCGAGAGTGGTGGGGACTCGGCGAGAGTGCCCCACAAGAGTGCCATTCGGGCACAAGTTTCTCATTTTCACCAACAAGTTTCATCTCAACTATCATCTCATTTTCACCAACAAGTTTCTAGGGTTGCAAATATTCTAGGTTTTTACTAGAAAACCTAGATTGTGGGTACCTACACTCTTGATAACACTAAATAATTGTTTTATAATTGTTCTCTACCTTATTATATAACATTTCTCTTGAAAAGTTCATATTGTGGTGTTGAGCTCACCTCTCCATACTTTTGGAGATTTGGTGCTTATTAGAGAAGGAAAAGATTATGTAGGAGTGTATTCTACTTGATTCCTACAATTTCATGATGATATCTATTTTGGAAAGGTTATGTCTTATTTTAGGGTTTTGAGCCTAATGGCTTGGTTTATGGCTTAATTAGAGTATACTTGGCTTATTGATGATATTTTGTCTTAATATGAGTGTTGCTACATGTATTGTTACATTTATTGCTTTAATTCATCTTTACACATGTTTATGCATAAGGATATGCTTTGGAAGTATATGTATGGAGCTTATGTGCTTAATGAGCTTGTATCTGTAGTTTTAGGATTACCATGTGGAAATACACACTTAATGGGATGGTTGGACCATGCTTTATGGGAATGTTATACATTGATATATATGTACTACTTGGAGTAGTTGTCTAATGGTATTGACACTTTGGATGAATCATTAAGTAGGGACTATGAGAATATAGTCTTGGGCAAAACCTTGGAGGTATGTGCCGCATTTGGGGTAATGCCTTGGAGGTAGTCCCCAATGTGTCGGTCCTTGTGGTGTTACTCGTGGGAGTAGACGCTAAGGTATATCGTCTCTTGTGGTGTAACTTAATTTGGTGTATTGGGTCTCCCCCACTGATTCCAATTGTGAATGACCATTTGTATGAACTGTGTTTGTGAAATATTGCATGTTATATTAATTGTTCAACTCACTAGGCTTATTGGCCTAACACTTGCTTGGTGTTTAATGTGTATCTCAGATTCTAGCAGAGCCATCTTTAAGAAGGCTTAGGCGAAAGTGTGTGAGCTTGGGGATACACTTTTGGGATGCCGATGTTAGTAGACTTAATCGGACTAGAGATGACACCCCTTTTGTAATCTTATTTCTATTTTAGAAAATAAATTAGTTGGTTGTCATTTTTACTTTAGAAATACACTTTTGGGATGCCGATATTATACATTTGTAATTAAACATGCATTTGTATATTCCCCTTTTTGGGAGGCTCGTGTTATGGCATTACATACCGCTCTTCCGTTTTCAGGAGGTTTTTGTTTACCCCTATTTTTAGGGTGTTACAATTTGGTATCCGAGTTCTAGTTTAAGTGAACTAGGTGATGACTGTAGCATACCTAGACTTAAACTGAGAATTATGTCCTTAAACCACCATTGTTTGGTAGACATCATAGGATGGGAGAGCGTTAGGACTTGAAGAATTACGTATGTTGAAGATTATGATGACGGTAACGAGGATTCTTGTGTTTAGCATGTTCATTATTTCACTTAGCTAATGCTATTATGAATGTGTTGTTACGTAAGCGTTCTTGAATTGCTATTATTGTGATGATTGACGGATGTATTAGTACGTGGATTTAGTCTATCTCTTATCCTTATTCTCGTATGTTTGACAGACTGAAATGGTAAATACACGGAGTAGACCTCAAGCATCACCAGAGGGTCATTCCATGACCGAGTCTATGGCCGATCAACCAAATGACGTGACGACAACTGTAAACCCTTTAAGGCCGCCCCTCTTAGGAGGAGGAGTGGAACACGTGGCAAGGACCAACATCGCCACTTCCAACCCGGTAATGGAAGAAGTTACTCTCGAAACTCGGATAAGGGATAGCATGATGCAACCCATGAACTCGGCCATGGCTCATCAACAAGAATTGTTCATGAAGTTACTAGAGGATCGGGACAATAGTCACCAACGACCCGAGACAGTAGCGAAGAATGTCGTGAATGGGTCGGGAGGCCTTGTGAATGTGGTTGGTACTGAAGATCAAGCAATCGTCCGAGACAAGAGAAAGGAGAGAGGGTGCTCGTATAAGACCTTCCTTGGTTGTAAGCCGCCAGAGTTTGCGGGGACTACCGATCCCGTCACTTGTATGTATTGGATCCGGAGATGGAAATGGAACTTGAAGCCAGTGAGTGACGACACGCAACGAGTCAAGTTTGATTCTCATCCACTCAAGGGAGAGGCCACTTGGTGGAATCTCACCAGTTCCTCTGTCACACCCAAAGTGTTGGACAAACTTTTGTGGCCAACATTCAAGAAGAAGATCCTTGACAAGTACTGTAGCGAAAGGGCTCTAGACAAGATTGAAGAAGAGTTCCGAAGTTTCAAGAAAGGGAGTATGATAATCGTCGAGTACTCAAAGCTATTTCTCGAAAAGTTAAGTTTGGTGGAGCACCTGGCTCCGGATGAAAAGATGAAAATCAAGGCATACCACCGTGGTTTGCCAGCTGAAATGAAGACGGCCATGAGAAACGCCAAGGTGTCGACATTAGAGGAGACGATCGAAGAGTCATTGTTGGTTGAAAATGATTTGGCCCAAGGGAAGTTAGAGTGTGGGCATGTTGGTGAGAAGAGGGAGTGGGAAGGGTCCTCTGGACCTGTTCGCCATTCCAAACCGTTTTTTGGAAATAGATTTGGGGACGCTTGTCGTGACGCGAGGTGGTGTCACAAGTGTAAGAGTAAGCATGCTGGTTCGTGTAACTCAAGGCCACACTCGAGTTCATCCAAGTGTTTCAGATGTGGAGAAAGAGATCATCTTAGTCGGGATTTCCCCATGAAGGGGCCGGTTTGCTTTGAGTGCCGTGAACCGGGGCGCATGAAGAGGGAATGCCCGAAGCTTGTGGGGGGGCAACCGGGGGATTTCAAGTGGGTTGACGCCAAAAAGGGGGAATTCGTCGAAGGCTCCTAGTCGAGCATTTCATATGACTGCCAAGGAGACAAGGGAGACCGCATATGTGGTGTCGGGTACGTTCCTCATAAACTCCTTGCCTGCTCGTGTATTGTTTGATTCAGGTGCAAATCGCTCTTTTATGTGGAGTTCTTTCTGTAAGCAATTTGTTACTCCCGTTAGTACTCTCTCCTATGCCATGGTGGTAGAAGTGGCTAACGGAGAGCAAGTGTTAATTCGAGAATGCTATAATGGTTGCACCTTGGAGATCGATGAGAATTCCTTTGAGGTGGACCTACTACCTATGGTCATATGTAGTTTTAACATATTAATAGGCATGGACTGGTTGAGAAAGAATAAGACCGACTTCTTTTGTTCCAAAAAGATAATCCATGTGCCCTTAACGAATGGTGGGATGGTTACCGTATACGGGGAGAAAGGGGAAAGAAGTACCTCTATCATTTCGTCGTTGAAAGCCCGAAAATTTCTAGCAAAGGAATGTTCTTCGTAATTGCCATACGTAGTGGATGCGAAGCTTGAAAAGAAAATGATCGAGGATGTGGAAGTGGTACGGGAGTATCCGGACGTATTTTCGGAATACCTACCCAGGTTACCCCCAGAGCGTCAAGTGGAGTTCCACATCCACCTTACATCGGGAGCGGCTCCGATAGCTCGTGCTCCCTACCGGTTAGCTCCAACGATGCAAGAGACGATGACACAACTCCAAGAACTTCTAGATAAAGGGTTCATAAGGTCGAGCTCGTCGCCGTGGGGAGCTCCGGTTTTGTTTGTGAAGAAGAAGGACGGGTTTATGCGGATGTGCATAGATTACCGAGAGTTGAATAAGGTCACGGAGAAGAACAAGTATCCTCTTCCCCGATTTGATGACCTTTTTGACCAATTGCATGGGGCGGGGTGTTTCTCCAAGATCGACCTACGGTCCGGGTATCACCATGTTATAGTGAAGGAAGACGACATTGCAAAGATGGCCTTTCGGAGGAGGTACAGACACTACGAGTTCTTAGTGATGTCGTTTGCTTTGATGAATGCCCCCGTCGTGTTTATGGATTTGATGAATCGTGTGTGTCGTCCTTTCTTAGACAAATCGGTGATTGTCTTCATAAATGACATCTTGGTCTACTCGAGAGATGAGGCTGAGCATGGTAAACACTTGAGAGAAGTGTTGCAGATACTTTGTAAGGAGAAATTGTTCGTTAAATTCTCCAAGTGTGAATTTTGGTTACGTGAAGTTCAATTCTTGGGGCATGTAGTGTCGAAGGATGGGGTGAAGGTAGATCCCACAAAGGTAACCGCCAACAAGTCCGATGGAAATTAGAAGCTTCTTGGGTTTGGTCGGATACTATAGGAGGTTCATTCAAGACTTCTCGAATATCGCTTCGCCGCTCACTTCCTTGACAAGGAAAAATGTCAAGTTCTTATGGACTGAGACACAAGAGCAAGCCTTTAGAACTCTCAAGAGGAAATTGTGTGAGGCACCAATTATATCTCTACCCGACGAAACGGATGACTTCGTGGTATATAGTGACGCTTCAAAGATGGGTCTGGGTTGCATGTTGATGCAACGGGGAAAATTAATAGTGTATGCTTCACATTAACTCAAGGATCATGAGAAGAACTACCTAACTCACGATTTGGAGCTAGCGGCGGTGGTCTTTGCTTTAAAGTTGTGGCGACATTACTGTATGGAACAAAATGTACCCTCTTCACCGATCACAAAAGCCTCAAGTGCATTTTCGACCAAAAGGAGCTCAACATGCGACAAAAGAGATGGGTTTAGTTGTTGAAGGACTATGATTGTGAGCTACTCTATCATCCGGGAAAGGCTAATGTGGTGGTGGATTCTTTAAGCCAGAAAAGTCATGGGAGTGGAAATAAGCTAACTCTCACGAGAATCGATGTGGTGTCAAGCTTGATACAGAATATCAAGACGTGTCAAGAAGAGGCACTCCAAGAGGTTAACCTTAAAGAAAAAGTAATGGTGAAGCAAAAAGAGCATTTAACGGAGGATAGTCGTGGACTAAAACTTTTTCAAGGACGATTTTGGGTGCCGAAGTTGGGAGAAAACCGCGAGTTACTCCTAGACGAGGCACACAAGTCTAAGTACTCCATTCATCCTAGTAGCACGAAGATGTACAGAGATTTGAAGTTGAATTATTGGTGGCCGGTGATGAAGCTTGATGTCGCGAAATATGTGGAGAGATGCACCACTTGCCTTTTAGGTAAGGCGGAACATCAAAAGCCGTATGAGAATTTGCAACCTTTGACGATTCTGGAATGGAAGTGGGATAATGTCACCATGGACTTTGTGACCAAACTAGCAAAGATGTTGCGGGGTCATGATACGATTTGGGTAATAGTGGACCGTTTGACCAAGAGCACGCACTTCCTAGCCATTAGGGAAATGTTACCGATGGAGAAATTGGCTAGACTTTACGTCAACGAAATCGTTTTAAGACACGGCGTACCAGTATCTATTGTATTCGATCGGGATAGTCGATTCACTTCTAACGTTTGGGCTAGTTTCCAAAAGAAATTGGGAACAAAGGTTAATTTAAGCACGACTTATCACCCCCAAACGGACGGTCAAAGCGAGAGGACTATACAAACTCTTGAAGATATGTTGAGCTCATGTGTCATCGATTTCGGGGGGAGTCGGGACACACATCTACCCTTAGCGGAGTTCACGGACAACAATAGCTACCATTCTAGCCTTAAGGCCTCTCCGTTACAAGCTTTGTACGGTCGAAGATGTAGGACTCCGGTATGTTGGCTTGAAGCGGGAGAGAAACAATTTGTCGGGCCAGAGATTGTGCAAGTGACCGCGGACAATGTAAAAGAAATCCGAGAACGCTTGAAAGCAGCACAAGATCGACAAAAGAGCTACGCGGACAAGAAGTAGCGGCCAATAGAATTTCATGTGGGTGACCGAGTCATGCTAAAAGTGTCTCCTTGGAATAACATCATCCGGTTTAGGAAGCGTGGGAAGCTTAGCCCCCGTTTCCTTGGACCCTTCACTATTTTGGAGCGAATTGGACTCCAAGCTTACAACTTCGACTTACCGCCGGAAATGGACAAAATTCATTCTACCTTCCATGTTTGCCATCTATAGAAGTGTTTAGACGCAAAAGAAAATGTCATTCCTTTGACGGAAATTCGGGTGGACAAAGGAAAATGATGTGTGGAAGAACCGGAAGCAATACTCGAGTCTAAAACGAAGAAACTCCGACACAAGGATGTGACAATGGTCAAGATCCAATGGAGACACCATAGGGGTGCTAATGTCGTGGCAAGCCGAATAAGACATGAAGCGGAGATATCCCCACTTGTTTGCCTAGAAGAAGATTTCGAGGACGAAATCCTATTCAAGGTGGGGAGGATTGTAATACCCGTATTTCTTAAGATTAGGTAACCCTAGTTTAGGAGAATCATTTGGTTTAATTGTTGTTTTCTGCAAAATTTATATGTGAGCTGACATCCCTTTAGTATGCATGTGCTACCTTGGAAAACCCACCTTTTTAGAGGAAGTTGGAGCTGGCGGTACATACCCGGCGATAGTGCCATGCGAGAGTGCCCTCGGGCACAATCACGGGAATAGTCGCGAGTATTGTACCGAGAGTGGTGGGGATTCGGCGAGAGTACCCCACGAGAGTGCCATTCGGGCACAATCGCGGGAATACTCGCCCGTTTGCACCTGGGCGATAAAAACCCCTCTTAGCCGGGTTTTAACCTAAACTCCTCATTCCCCACTTCCTTCTACCCGATTTTGAGAGCCTTTAAGGTGCTATTTCCCATTCAAACCTTTCCCTCATAAATTCTTGACCTAAAAGTTGTTGAAGATCTTCCTTTGAGTATCTAGGGTACCTAAGAAGCATTTATTGTAAAGCATCTCAACTATCATCTCATTTTCACCAAAAAGTTTCTAGGGTTGCAACCTTTCTAGGTTTTTACTAGAAAACCTAGATTGTGAGTACCTAAACTCTTGATAACACTAAATACATGTTTTATAATTGTTCTCTGCCTTATTATCTAACATTTCTCTTGATAAGTTCATATTGTGGTGTTGAGCTCACCTCTCCATACTTTTGGAGATTTGGTGCTTATTGGAGAAGGAAAATATTATGTAGGAGTGTATTCTACTTGAATCCTACAATTTCATGATGATATCTATTTTGGAAAGGTTATGTCTTATTTTAGGGTTTTGAGCTTAATGACTTGGTTTATGGATTAATGAGAGTATACTTGGCTTATTGATGATATTTTGTCTTAATATGAGTGTTGCTACATGTATTGTTACATTTATTACTTTAACTCATGTTTACACATGTTTATGCATAAGGATATGCTTTGGAAGTATATGTGGTTAATGAGCTTGTATCTGTGGTTTTAAGATTACCATGTAGAAATACACGCTTAATGGATGGTTGGACCATGCTTTATGGGAACGTTATACGTTGATATATGTGTACTACTTGGAGTAGTTGTCTAATGGTATTGACACTGTGGATGAATCACTAAGTAGGCACTATGAGGATATAGTCTTGGGCACCACCTTGGAGGTATGTGCCTAGATCTCCGCCTTTAGGGTAATGCCTTGGAGGTAGTCCCCAATGTGTCGGGCCTTGTGGTGTTACTCGTGGGAGTAGACGCTAAGGTATATCGTCTCCTGTGGTGTAACTTGATTTGGTGTTTTTGGTCTCCCCAACTGATTCCAATTGTGAATGACCATTTATATGAACCATGTTTGTGAAATATTGCATCTTATATTAAATGTTCAACTCAATAGGCTTCTTGGCCTAACACTTGCTTGGTGTTTAATGTGTATCTCAGATTCTAACGGAGTCGTCTTTAAGATGACTTAGGCGCGAGCGTGTAAGCTTGGGGATACACTTTTGGGATACCGATGTTAGTAGACTTAATCGGTCTAGAGATGACACCCCTTTTGTAATCTTATTTCTATTTTAGAAAATAGATTAGTTGGTTGGCATTTCTACTTTAGAAAATACACTTTTAGGATGCCGATCTTTTACATTTGTAATTAAACAAGCATTTGAATATTCCACTTTTTGGGAGGCTCGTGCTATGGCATTATTACATACCTCTCTTCCATTTTATGGAGATTTTTGTTTACCCCTTTTTTTAGGGTGTTACAATTTCTCTCATCACCAATTCTGAAGTCTCTTATACAGATCACTGAGATCACTATTTACAGATCAACATTTAGCAAATATTAAAGAAAACTTTGAACCAACTTCTCATTTCTACAATCTCCCCCCTTTTGTTCAAAGTTTCTTATACTTGTCAATATTATCATATTTTATTATCTTCACAAACATCGTAATCACCAAATTTCTCATGGCGAGATGATCATTTATAATAGTATCATCTTCTCACACTAGTTCACATCTTTTCCTTTCTTCAATATTTTATCTAGAGAGTTACAAATCTTCCTTATGGTTCCAGAAAGAGATTTTGCCACTAATCTGAAAAAAAAATACTTCGTGTTGTTTAGAGGATTTATAAATACTATTCCAAGCTCTGTTTTATCAAGAATAGTTCCTATGGCAATCTTCTCAATGTTAGGAAGAAAAGTGTTAGGAGTTGTCAGGTTGACATAAGATTTTCCTAATTCAAATGCAACCTGAAAGTCTATCAAAGTTGCCCATCTTACTACTCTAAGTACACCTTCTTTTATTACAACCAATGCAACTCTATACTTCTTCTCACCTTCCTCCAAAGGAGTAGATATCTTGTATCAATAAAAAAATCATGTAAATTGAGATTTCTGAAATCAACCTCAGAGAATCCATATACCTTGATATTCTCCCTTATAATCTCAAAAGCGATGTAATCCATTGTCTTAGGCTTTCTCAAGTAAACCTCCTTGAGTCTACTAATCTTCATATTTGAGTGAACAACATTTCTCAACTTTCCAACCTTCTCCATATAACTTTTGTACTTCAAAATGTAGCTAACTGGTTCATACTGGAGAATATCCAAATAAGTTACATTCAGAAAATCTCTAGATCTCTGAACATATTAGCAAACTTAAATTCCAAAAGCCATTCATTTGAGTTAACTAGAATAAAGTTATGCTTTTCAACTATTAAAGCATCTGTAGTTGTTATCTCTATATCAACATCAACCATCATCTTCTCTGATTCAACTATAGGCTCTTTCTCTAGAATAATAAAGTACTCAGAAAGAAGTACCATGTCTTACTCAAAGTCTTTCTTGGGATTTTCATCTATAAAGCACAAACTTTGACACTCCCTTGCCACCTTTCTTAAAGTGACTCTTTCATTTGTTGCTTTAACAAGACCATTTTGAACAATTTTTAACTCTTCCTCCTTGATCATTATATCTTTCAACAAAACTTCACGAGTTGCATCACAGAAGTTGAAATCTTTGGGTACCTTAACTGCTTCATCACTTGAGGATCAAACTTGAATATGTACCTAGAGTCTGAGCCACTCTTGAACTGTCTATTGCACACATCTACTACATACAAATCAATATCAAAGAAAGAACTTTTCATGTTGGTTTTTCTAAGCTTGAATTCTATTGCTAATTGAATATCATAAAGTGCAAGATTTCTTACATAGATTCCCATGATTCTCCTCAGTTCCAATTCTACCCAGGCTTCATCTGCCCTTTCAAAGAAATTTAATAAGAACACTTGATCTTTCAATTTCATTCTGGCAAAGTCAACACTTAAGAATTCACGGATAGATCCATCTTTCCTCTTTGCTTTCATCAGTACATAATTTGCATAGCAAATTCCTTATTTTCAAACTCTTCTACCTACCATTCACTGTTCAAATTGATCTCATCATCAAACTTTCTTGATCTTGCCATCATCTCATAATACATCATCTGTAGTTCCCCAGATAGATTTCCATCAACTTCATGCATGTTCGAACAAACACATCCCATCGTTTTTCTCCAAGAACATATATTTGTATGTCTATTATGGATAGACATCACTGTAATCAATATCTCTTGAAACCGCATCAATCAAAATTCTTTCTGCTCCATGATTTTGTCAACATTGAGTTCAGATAGAGGCTTCAACTTCAAATTGGAAATAATCAAAGGTCTTCTAAAATCATAATCTGGAAGCAAAACATTTTCAATCTCTCTATAGTTATGCAAATGACTAAAGTGAAAACGTATTTCTCCTACCATTTTATCACTATAAAAACACCATCAGCAATATTTTTCTTGAAACTTTAATTTCAAAAACTGATAGATTATGAAGACTTTGCTCTGAGACAAAGAAATTATGACACAATGCCTTCTGTACAAACCCACTCTATATTTCACTAACTCTAAGTTGTGTAAAAGTATACTTGTACAAGTATTCACAACAAATTCTTCCACCATATCTACATCAATAGAATCATTCTGAGTAGTTAGACTGTTTTGTAAATTATGATTCTGAGAAACATCAACATCTTGATCCAAGTCAACCACATATTTTTTTGAACAGTCTTTTGCTTCTTCTCCCCCTTTTGATAATCAAGATCATCCCGGTCATCAAACTTCCTTTCCCCCCCCCCCCCCCCCCCGACCATAGCTTTACAAGTTTCCTTCACAAATTTCAGCTCAACCTTTAATTCAGACATATCATTCCCCATTTCACCCATCTTGTCATTAAGAGTATCAAATTCCACTTTATACACATAACTTTCATACAAGGGCAATGTCGTGGTTTTAGGTGTGACAAGGATTGGGGTTGTAGAAGGATCAATTGGAGTAGATGATTGAGGTTTAGATTGGGATTGTGTATGGATTTGGTTTGGATTTTAAGCAATTGTTTTGAAAAAATGTCAAAGTTCTTCAAAAGACATGCTTGTAATTATGTAAACAAGATTGGCTACTAAGGTATCCAGAATACCATTGTTTTTCTTTACAATTTATGTCCATTTTTTAACATCCTCCTGAAGTAAGATCACAGAGTTATCTACTTTACCCATCCTAACCTTCAAACTCCCTTTCAAAGAGTCTACCTTATTCTCTAATTTATTTGATGAGGAACTAACCGTCAATTCATTTAATATGTGATGAATCTTTGTAAATTCATCTTTACACAGTTCCCTACATGAGTAAAATTCACATCTGGAAACATATGCTGGTGGTAAACTAGTGTCAATAGATGACCCTGTTATAAATCCCTCAAGGAAGGATTGGCCTGTGAGTGGAACAAATTCACATAGTACAACTGATGTACTTGATAATTATGCTTTTTTTATGTTCACCTCACTAGGTCTTCCACGTAATCCATGAATGCTCAAGAGAGTATCTATGTGTGTTATGTCAGGTTGACATACTACCCGTGTGTTAGTGCAAGTGTAAGAAAGATAAACATATTGTGAGATGTGTTGGGACACAACATGAATACTCAAAGACTCAATGTGCTCTAAAGAAAGATGATGGTGGGGAAGATTTCCTTCTACTTCAATATCCAAGACGTCCAAATGAGGAGTGGATAGATGATGTGTTGCTTCTCCAATTGAAAATGAAACACCACCTTGTTGAGAAGGTGGTGAGTGGCTTGGCGGGGTTAAAGTAAGATTTGACATGCGCTCACTACACGTTTCAATATTAGCCACCAAAAAGAAGTGGCTAGGGTAAAGTTCTCTTGATTTTCTATATATGAACTCTAACACTCTCTCTATTTTTCACTTTCCTCACCACTACCCAAGCTCTCACTTTCATTTTCCTTCTCTTCACTCTGAGACTGCTCATCCCCATGAGCTTCCTCCCCCACTCTTTCTTGTATTTGAGACCCCTCACTTCTTACATCTTCAAGATTGACTCTTGGGTAGGGTCTACAGGTTCTAGTAGACCTATAGAGATACAATAATTGTCAACATCTTAGTATCCCATGGAATGTATGACCTAAGTGCTTTAGAGAGTCTCTTATGCTCTCTAAACTGAGATAGTGGTGTAGAAGTCTTCAATTTATCCATTGCAAACTGTGCTGCCACTTCCTCTCTTTCTCTTCTGTTCATTTGAGGATAATCCATAATAGCTCTTCTAATTCAAATCTGCCAAAATCTCTAATAAGCTATAAAGTGAGGGCCTTTCTTCTTGCTTAATGTCATCTTGATGTCTTCCCACACCATCAAGGCATAGTTTAGTTATAGTGTTTATTCCTAGCAATGCCATGAAAGATTTATAGAATTTGCGTTAACCCTTGATCTTGGCTACTATGTTTTCCAAAGAAACACCTGTTTATGATTGAAAATAGACAATACCAAATTGGAGGTAGATTCTTCCTTTTGAAATCACTGAGTGTCTTATCTCTCCACTCCTCTAAGGTAGGTTCATCTTCAAAATTAGCCTTGCCATTGATTTCATCTTTGTTGGGAAGATGCAACAAAGATCTAAATGTGCTCAAATATAGTAAAAGATCCATTCCACCTATGTTGGATTGAAACTTCTTTTCATCACTTTCATACCTAAGGTTTGCCCTCCATTGTTGCAAAGACTGCATAGGCACTGTTGGTTGCTTGACAAACCATCTTTTGAAGGGATGGTTAGTATGTATATAAGATCTGCTACATATATGAACATATACACATATGTATGTGAGCCGCTATATGTATATATGTGAACCGCTATATGTATATATGTGAAGCGCTACATGTGTACGCATGTGAACCTGCTACATGTGAACCGAATGTATACATATGTGTATGCATGTGAACCTAATGTATATATATATATATATATATATATATATATATATATATGTGAACCTAATGTATATATATGTGAACCGAATGAATATACATGTGAACTCATATATGTGAATCGATATATGTATATATGTGAATCGCTTTATACATGTGAGTCGCTACATCTGTATGCTTGGGAACCGCTACATGTAAACCAAATGTATATACATGTGAACTCATATATGTGAACCTTTATATAGATGTCAACCGCTATATGTGAAATGAATATATACATTTGTTAGATCTGAAGTTTTGTCAATAAACCAAGTGTTGAAGATCTGATAAGAAGATTCAGAAGTTCTGAGAAGAAGAGTCAGAAGTTCTGAGAAGAAGAGTCAGAGATCTGAGAAAGAGAAGTCAGAAGTTCTGAGAAGCGTGATCAGAAGAATGTTCAGAAGTTCTGAACTACCTGTTCAGAACTTATGACGAGTTTCGTTATTTAGTAATGTGTAAACTAATTAGGACACGTGTTATGTTCTTATTAGTCTTTCTTATTTGTACTGTAGCTTTAAAATGTTTGTTGCAGTATAAATAGAGTGGTTAGCACTATGTTGCTAACTGATTGATTTTCCATATTACTTGTATTCTTTCCTTGTAATCTTTGAGGTGATCTCTCTCTTAGATCTGTAATTCTGTGCATCATTGAATACAATTGGGCTTGATCATACAATTTCTCAAATACTTCTTTCTATATTGATTGTAAGAATAGATCCTGCACTTTCAATTGGTATCAGAGCTAATCAACAAACAAATTCGTTCAAGATTGTGATTGCGAAGATCGATTGATCAATTTCTTGAAGATTTCTTGATTCATTCAAAATTCGATTCCGCTGCTAGGGCTAGTTCTTGAATTCTTAGCAATTCTTGAATTACCTGCTACTTTTCGATCAAGAAAATCGAATTTGTCCTTCTGTTGAATTTTCTTACAATCATGTCTTCTAAAGAATATCTAGCCATGGGATCCGAAACCAAACCGCCTGTTCTTATACCAGAAGAGTATCAGCAATGGAAAACTCGTATGATCCAATTCCTTGACAACATCGATGAAAATCTTATGATTTCTATACGAGAAGGTCCAATCGAAGTATATATCGATGTCGCCGCAACCCCTGCTACAGAGACAACTCCAGAAATTCCAGCGACCAGAGTAAAGAAGAATTATTCCCAATACACTGCTGAACAGAAAAATAGGCATGCTATTGACAAAAGAGCAATTACTTTGATGACTTTGGCTGTCCCGAATGAGGTTCTTAACAGGATTGACAGTGGATCATCAGCTAAAGAAATGTGGGACGAATTGGAAAGGCAAATGTTAGGAACTGTGAGATCTATTCAGGCAAAGTTAAATCAAAGCATAAATGCTTATGAAAGGTTCAAAGCAAAAGAGTCAGAAAGTTTGACACAGACATACAGTAAATTTTGCACTATTCTAAATGACTTGAGAAGAAATGGACTGAAGAAAACAAAATCAGAAATAAATTACAAATTTCTGAACAGTCTAAATTCAGAATGGTCATCATTTGCCATAAGTCTGCAAATGAACAAAGATATGTGTGAAGAAGACTTAAATGATTTGTTCTGTGTTCTTAATCAACATGAAGACTCTGTCAAGTTAGTTGTGGAAGAAAAGAAAAATGTTGCTGATCAGTTAGCGTTCTTATCAAAGTCCAAAGCAATCAAAGCACCCAAAAAGACTGCATATCTATCAGAAATACCAAGTCTGGAGGAATCTGACAAAGAAGAAGGATCAGAAGATGATGAAGATATCAAGATAATGGCTGAAAAGCTAGCTTTGCTGACAAATACTTTCAACAAAAGGTATGGGAAGGGCAGATTTCAAGGAAACTATAAGAGAGCTGGAAGTTCAGATTATAAGAAGAAAGATGACAGAGAAGAAAATAAGATTGAAAAGAGAATAGAGAGAAGTGAAGAAAACAAGGAAGAGAGAAAAGAAAAGAATCTGTGTTTCAAGTGTGGAAAATCTGGCCATTATGCCAAGGATTGCAGAGTTAAAGTTGTGAAAGATTATGAATACTACACGAAGAAGGCTCAGCTTGCAAAGAAGAGAGATGACGAGATTGCGCTATTGGCTGAACAGGAGAATTGGCTGTACTACACTTCTGATGAAGATGATCATATCAACTTTCCACAGATGCGAAGCTATATGGCAAAAATGAGGAATGAGGATGATTCTGATTTTGAAGATGCTGATTCTGAATCATCTGCTGAGGTACATTCTTCACTTGAATTAGAGTTAATGACACAGATTGGTGAAATGAAAACTGAATTTGCTAACCTAAGAAAACAGATAAAAGGAGAAAGAACTTTGGTTAACAAATTCAGAATTGAAAAAGAAGTAATAAACGAACAATATGAAGAATCTGAGGCTGAGAAACAGAAAGTTAAAGATGAAAATTCTGAATTGATGAAAAGGCTTTCTGAACTAAAAGTTGAGTTTTCAAAAATAAAGGATGAAAAAGGTGATTTACAAATAAAATTTGATATGTTATTTGAAGAAAGAAAGAATTTATACTCCAAAATCAAAGAATTGGAAGATTTGAATTTGAAAAGAGGTCAAACTCAGCAAACATTAAATCTTTTATTAAGCAATGTTAAAGATACAAGATTTTACAATCCAAAGAAGGGATTGGGATTGGAAGAAAATGTCATTTTAAAAAGAGCTCCAATACTTCAAGTTTCTAAGCCAAAAATCCCAGAAATTGTTGAAGTTTTCATAAGACCTGCTAGTTCTATAACAAGTTCTGACAATTTGCAAAGACCAAACTCTAAAAAGTCAGATGAGACAATTTCTGAGTCTAAAACAGAAAAGTCAGTTGGTTCAGAAGAAAAGGTTAAGAAAGAAGTTTCTAAACCAACAGATGAAAAGCCAAGATACAATGATACTAAATTCAAGTATGATTCCTTAAATGTCAGCTACAAAAATAAACAACCAAGTTTTTCATATCATGACATTGAGAGCATATTTGATACAAGTAAAAATTCTGAAACAGTCAATCAAAAGTCTGAAACTTCTAGTCAGGATTCTGAACTTTGTAGTCAGAATTCTGAGTCTAAAGATCAGACATCTGAGTCTGTAAATCAGAACTCTGACTCAGGTAGTCAGAAGTCTGATTCAACTGGATTTTCTGAAACAAAATCAGATGAATTTTTGCAACTTGAAAAGAGATTTAATCTTGTGAGTCAAGAACTTGAGGATTTAAGGAAAACTTATGATGAACTTGAAAATGATTTCTGTGAGGTGGATATTAAACTTGAAGAAGCTTTGAAAGAAAAGAATATTTTTATTCAGAAAATAACAGAGCTTGAAAAACTGAAGACTGAGTATGATCTTTTTAAAATTAATGCTTCAAGAGAAAATGATAAATTCTTTAATGAATCAAGTACATATGAAAAAGGTGAATCATCTAATTCTTCTAACAAAAAGAACTTGAATTTTTCAGAAAAAGAAGAAAGCAAAAGGAAAGATGATCTTGCAAAGTTGAACGATCTGAAAAGGGAACTTGAGAAGCTTAGAATGAAATCTACTTCTGAACTAAACGCTAGAAATTCTTGTAATAAGGGCAATTGTACTCTGAACAGTATAAATAAAAATGAAATGATCTATGTTTCAGATTTATTGTCACTTGCAAAGAAAAATCTTGTTTGTGTTAGATGTAAAAATGATTCATTCCAATATTCTCACAAATGTCAAGTCAAAATAACTTCTGTTTCATACATAAGAAAAGATATTCAGAAAGTTTCTGTTTCTCAAAATACAGAAAAGAAGAAAATTTTTATTCCTCAGACTCAGAAGAAAGAAAAGATAAAAGAAAAGAAACTTGAAAACATAGCAAAACCAAAAGTTACAACTCTCAAAAAGAATTTGAACAAACTTGTAAGCAGAAAATGTTCTGACTTCATAAAAGTTCAAGGAAAGTGGTGTTTGAAGAAAGATTTTGAGTGGAGAGTAAAAGGTACTGATGTTAAATCCAATGACAAAGCTAACAAAGATGGACCCATTCCAAAATGGGTACCTAAACCTAACTGATCTTTTTGCAGGGCTGTCATGTGTGGTTTTTAGATTCAGGAGCTTCAAGACACATGACAGGTCAGAAGTCTTTTCTATCAAACTTCACAGAAAAGGCTGGAGGAGCAGTAAACTTTGGAAACAATAGCAAAGGTCAAGTCAAAGGTTATGGGGATTTAACTAAAGGGGATCTAACTATCCAAAAGGTTTTCTATGTTGAAGGATTACAACACAATCTTTTCAGCATAAGTCAGTTTTTAGACAGTCTTTGTCAAATTAAGTTTCAAATAACAGGTTGCATGATTCTAACTGAAAATGATGTCAAAGTCTTCTGGGCCAAAAGACATATGGACTTATTTGTAGTTAATTTTTCAAAATTGAAAATATTAAATACAGTTTGTCTTTTATCAAAATCAACTGCAAATGAATGCTGGCTTTGGCACAGAAGATGTTCTCATCTGAATTTCAAAGATCTTAATAATCTTGTTGCAAAACAGTTGGTTAAAGGCTTACCAAAGCTTAAATTTGAAAAAGAATCATTATGCTCAGCTTGTGAAATGGGCAAGATGAAAAAGAGTTCTCACAAATTAAAAATGGACTCATCTTGCAAAGCACCATTAGAAATGATTCATACTGATCTTTGTGGTCCAATTTCAGTTCAGTCGATGGGAGGAAAGAAATATATGCTTGTGATTGTTGATGAATTATCCAGATACACGTGGGTTGAGTTCCTAAGAGCTAAGTCAGAAGCTGCTACTACATTGATAAATTTTATCAAAAGGATTCAAGTTCTCTTACAACTTCAAGTTCAGAAAATCAGAAGTGATAATGGAACGGAGTTCAGAAATGAGACTCTTCAGAATTTTCTAGAAAGTTCTGGGATTTCTCACAATTTTTCTGCTGTCAGAACTCCTCAACAAAATGGTGTTGTTGAAAGGAAGAATAGAACTCTAGTTGAGGCTGCGAGAACAATGTTGGCTTATGCAAATCTTCCTACTTTCCTATGGGCTGAAGCAATTGCAACTGCTTGTTTTACACAAAATAGAACTTTAATCAATAAGAGATTAAATAAGACTGCTTATGAACTGATAAATAAAAGAAAACCATTAATCAAATTCTTTCATATTTTTGGTTGCAGATGCTACGTTCTCAGAGACAGAGAAAATCTTGCCAAATTCGATAAAAAGGCAGATGAAGGATACTTTGTGGGTTATTCTTTAACTTCCAAAGCATTCAGAATCTACAATAGAAGAACCAAGAGGATGATGGAGAGCATAAATGTAACTTTTGATGAAGCCAGAATGCGGACTTCTGAACAAGACAGTTCAGAACTCATGCTGAACAAGACAAAAATGACTTCTGATACAAATTCTAATCCTATTTGTTCAGAACTCAATTTACTGTTTAAGGATGCTTTTAGTGAACTAATTTCTGATTCTTATGCAGAATATGAAAACCCAAAGATGGTCAAAGAGATGAAAAATAAGACTCCAGAAATAGTTCAATCAACTGTAATTTCTGACAAAGGTCCATCAGAGGAGTGCCCAAATCTAATAAATACAAGTGGTGAAAACTCTGAACCTTGTAATCAGAATTCTGATTCTTGTACTCAGAACTCTGAACAAGTCAATCAGAACTCTGACTTCATTAATCAGAACTCAAACTTGGATGCAACTCCTACTCATACGTCAGAACAAGGTGACAGTTCAGAATTACAAGCAATCATTGATGAGAATGATGCAAACAACAATTATTCAGAGATTGATGTACTCCCTAGTGCTAACAAATGGACTAAAAATCACCCTATTCATCAAGTAATAGGTGATCCATCAGCAGGAGTAAAGACAAGATCAGCTACAGCAAATGAAGTAATGTTTGCTGGTTTCTTAAGTGTAATTGAACCAAAGAAAGCTAATGAAGCCCTAGAGGATCCAGACTGGATTTCAGCAATGCAAGAGGAATTGCTTCAATTTGAAAGAAATAAAGTTTGGAGACTCATTCCAAAGCCTGAAGGTAAATCTATAATTGGAACTAAATGGGTGTTCAGAAACAAAAAGGATGAATCAGGTGTTGTCATCAGAAACAAGGCAAGATTGGTTGCTAAGGGATACTGTCAACAAGAGGGAATTGATTATGATGAGACATTTGCACCAGTGGCAAGGATAGAGGCAATCAGAATATTTTTAGCCTATGCTGCACATAAAAACTTCAAGGTGTATCAAATGGATGTCAAATCAGCCTTTCTAAATGGCAAACTTAATGAAGAGGTGTATGTCCATCAACCTGAAGGTTTTGTTGATCCAGAATTCCCTGATCATGTTTATATTTTAGACAAAGCTTTATATGGTCTAAAACAAGCACCACGAGCCTGGTATGACACTCTTACTAAACACCTGTTAGGTTCAGGATTCAAGAAAGGTAAGATTGACACAACTTTGTTTTTAAAGAAACAGGGTAATGATTTGATTCTGATTCAGATTTATGTTGATGACATAATATTTGGTTCTACCAGTCCAGAATTATGTGATAATTTTTCAAAAGTCATGTCATCTGAATTTGAAATGAGCATGATGGGTGAACTGAATTTTTTCCTTGGTCTTCAAGTCAAACAACTACCAAAAGGTATTTTCATAAATCAAGGAAAATATGTCAGAGATATTCTGAAAAAGTTCAAAATGTCTGATTGTGCTTCTATGAGAACACCTATGGCAACTAACATAAAGTTAGATGCTGATCTCAAAGGTGTTTCAGCAGATATCAAACTTTATAGAGGCATGATTGGATCATTACTTTATTTGACTGCAAGTAGACCAGATATCATGTTTTCTACCTGTTTCTGTGCTAGATTTCAATCTAACCCGAAAGAATCACATATGTTGGCTGTAAAAAGGATTTTAAGATATCTCAAAGGAACACCTGATCTAGGTCTATGGTATCCAAAAGAAACTGACTTCAAATTGACTGCTTTCACTGATGCTGATCATGCAGGAAGTAGGTTGGACAGAAAGAGTACATCTGGTGCTTGTCACTTTTTGGGAGATAAAATAGTGAGTTGGGCATCAAAGAAACAGAATTGTGTATCCACTTCAACTGCTGAAGCAGAGTATGTTGCTGCTGCTGCTTCATGCTCTCAAACATTGTGGATGAGAACACAACTCATGGACTATGGATATCAGCTTAATAAGATTCCCATCTATTGTGACTCAGAAAGTGCAATTGCTATTACTCAGAACCCTGTTCAACATTCGAAGACTAAGCATATAGACGTGAGGTATCATTTTATAAAGGACTATGTGGAAAAAGGAACTATAGAGATGCACTTTGTGCATACAAAGTATCAATTGGCTGACTTGTTCACAAAGCCTCTTGATCACAAAAGGTTTTCTTTTCTCATATGTAAAATAGGAATGCTTAATCTGCCTAGTTGAAAATATTTTTTTCTTAAAAATGCTAAATTTTTCTAAGTGAAGTTGTCTGAGTAGTGTACTCAGAACTTCTGAGTCTTGAGTTCAGAACTTCTGAATCTTGAGTTCAGAACTTCTGAGTCTTGAGTTCGAAACTTCTGAATCTTGAGTTCAGAACTTCTGAGTCTTGAGTTCAGAACTTCTGAGTCTTGAGATCAGAACCTCTAAATCTTAAGGTCAGAAATTCTGAGTCAATACTTCAGCAATCTAACTTTCAAAAAAAAAAATTTATTTTTGAGAAATACAAATAACTTCAACTGTATGGATTATGCTTCTTCGATTATCTTGTTATCTCATCTTTATGTATCATTAATACTCAAATGCATGCTCAAGTCAAGGGGGAGCATCAAAATTCTTTTGAAAATCATTTTGTGATGCTTAAAAGATTTGTTTTCATTTCTTATCTGTTCAAACCTCTTCTGAATAATCAAAATGTTTTATATTGGTCAGAAGTTGATTTTAAAAGACATTTTGGTTACAAGGCAAAATTCTTCTGAGTCATGGAATCAGAACATCTGCGCGTGTTATTCAGATCTTTGACTTGAGTCAAAATTCTATCCACTAACACGTGTCAGCTTCATATTTGTTTGACAATGCCACGTATTTCATTTAAATCCTTTGTGGTATTTCACGTGTGTTGACTCCGTTATAACATTGATTTCGCTTTTCCGTTAAACCTTTCAACTTCGCGGATTTTAAATAGGTCTTAAAATCCCTATTTCAAAGTTCTTTCAAATTCCAGAGCGAAACGTGAGATACGAATCAAATCCAGAGTTCTTTGAATCTGTTTTCTTCTTAAATCATGTCTGAAATACGAAGAAGTGGTCCAATTTCTCTACATTCTACAAAATCGATAATGGATTCATCTGATTCGGAAAGTGATGAAGTACAAAATAGAGTTGCAGAGGAAGGGGCAATAAGAAATGATGAAGAAGATGAACAAATGGATGAATCTGAAGGAAATGCGGATGAGGTAAATGTTAATATTGAACATGATCAGAGTGCTGCAGGTTCTATTATGTCAGATAGATCTATTCTAGTGGAAAGAATTGTTCCTGAGAGTGAATGGTTGAAATTATCTGAAAATAACTGTGTTATATTGTTTGAGGAAAGTCGTTTTAAGCCTGAACACAGAATTATCATGGAGTTATTTAAACATCATCCGTACAGAAAATGGTTTACAAGAAGTAAAAATGTGCCTGTTCAGTACATACAACAATGGTGGAAATATCTTAGGTTAGAAGATAATAAGTTTGTGTCTGAAATTGGAGGAGTGACATTTGTCTTATCTATCTCTGCACTAAGAGAGATGCTGAATCTACCAGAGAAAGATGATGTACAAAGAAGAACAGATTTTGAGGATTTACCCCTAACAGAGGAATTAATAGCAGAGTTTATGAAGTTGGGATACAATGAAGGATTGAGGACTCTCAGTTTGTTCAGAAGAAACAAATTACCACCTATTTGGGCTTGCTTCTTTCATGTGGTAAATAAATGTTTGTCAGGGAAAAATAGTTCTGCTGATCAAGGTTCTAAACAAATTCTTCAGATATTTCAAGGTTTAGTGAAGAATAGGCATTATGACTATACTTTAATACTTTGGGAAGATATGAAGAATACATTTGAGAAGAATCAGAAAGCAATTCAGAAGAAGACAAAGGATGCTCCACTGACATACATTCCCTACATAAGGTACTGGCAAATTGTTATTTGGTATGCCATGCAGGAAAACAGAACAATCTCAAGAAGAACAAATGAAGAGCATGGTCCTACATTTTATTTGGGTAAGATGACCTCAGTAACAAGACTTGAAAATTATCCCAATCATAAACTGTTGCCAAAATCACTTAGGAACTATATTCCAAGGGAGAGTGAGATTTTAAAAGCTTATTGCACCTCTATGGGAATTGAATTACCTCAAATCCCTACCCAAGAGGACCAACCTGAGAAGAGAGGTGAGGGGTCTAGTCGAATTAGAGAGGGGGAGGATGTTCAGATGGGTGAACATTCTGAGAGACTTGAGGGGGAAAATTCTGAGAGCTTGGTTAGACTCAGTGAGGAAAAACAGAATGAGAGTGGTGAGGATGAGAGATTGTTAACAGAGGTTCAAACAGAAAGAGATGCCTCTGAACCAGCTAATCTTGACCAGGTAACCACACATGCTATTGGTTCACATCTCTTGGTGTCCGATATTGAAACAAACACCATGGACCTAGTGGTGGATCTTGAACAACCCATCCATACCCACTCAGAAGCATTTCAACATGCTACTGTTTCACACAAATCCGGGGAACCATCCCAAACTCATTTGGAGGGAGGTGATAAATCCCAACTTATTTTTCAACACATTGAGTCTGAATATCACAGTCCTATTCATATTGAGCCTGAAATTCCTTTTGACACTTGCACAGATCAGGAATTTCGTACTACTGAAACAACATTCATAGACATGCCTAATGTTGGGTGTCAAGGATTGGATGGAAGTCCTGGTGAGGTGAACATTACAAAAGCCTCATTCAAACGTGCATCTGTTGTACAAGATGACTGTGTGTTATCTACAGGCCATGAGCTCTCTGGGCACATGAAAACTGGACCATCTGTTGGTTCAGGTTCACTGTTAGAAACTTCTGAATTTGAAAAGATTCAGAAACAAAACAAGGAGATGGGGGAAAAAGTAGAAAATTTGGAGAAGAGGATGGAGGATCTGAATGATGAGGTATCAGATTTGAAAGTTGTGTTAGAGAAAAAGTTAATTTCTGTTGAAACCAAGGTAGATGATGTAAAGAAATCCTTGGATTCTCACAAAAAGGAGATCATGGATATAATGTCTGGTTTTCAAAAAGATATGTTAAAACAGATGCAGGGTATGCAGGAATCTATATTGAAAGCACTGAGTGTATCTTTGGCTTCTACTTCAAAGCCTCTTGATCCTGTTCCTATTGCAGAAGCTGAACCTGAAGTTGCTTTTAATCAGAACTTGAAAAGGAAGTTTGATGATAATGATCCTCATAATCATCAAAAGGGGGAGAAAAGACAAAGGTTAAGTTCTGATGATGATATTGGCATAGAAGATTTTGAGATAGCAGACATGCACTTAGCCAATACAAAAAGTACAGAAGATCAGACACAGGAAAATTTAAAGGAGATGATTCAGATAGTACAGCTTGACAGTTCAGATACAGAAGAAATGGAGTTGGGAAGTATTGATAGTAATGAATCAGATAAAACAGAGGAATTGAACTTGGATACTGAGATGGAAGGAAACTCAGATGAAACTGTAGCTATTGAGGAATCTGATTTGAGAATGGAAGAAATAGTGGAAAGTACAGTGGTAAACAGGTGTACAGATATTGTGGTTTATAACAGTGAAAGGGCAATGGAGTCTGAATCAGAAGAAATGAGGTTGAATGAAGAATTGATCAGAAGAATGCATAATGAAGTAGTCAGAGCTTTGAGTGTTCAGAAAATTCATAAAGGAATAAAAGTGATAAGACCCATTGATCTAATGGGAGAAGAAGACAGAACTGTAGATTACACTCAGGATTTTAAAGATGATTTTAGGTTTAACTTTTGTGATGAGTTAAATACAGAAGAAGAGTATGTGAAAGTGAAAGACTTCTTTATGCCTTCTGAATATGTATTCAGAAAACCAATCGAGATTCCAAAGATTAAATTGCAAAGACTAGAAGAACCTTTGTGTGACTTCATTCTAGAGTTAAGTGATGTACCTTTAGCCAGACAATTTCATGATGATATTTTTCCTGAGGAAATATATGATAATCTCTACTACACAGAAGGAGAGTATGAGCTTTTGGAAAGTAACATTGATGGTTTTATGGATGACAGAGCTCAGATGGTCTACTCAGAAGCTTCTAATATGTTCAGAGTTCCTGACTCAAAACTGCATATTCAGAAAAGAATCGAGAAAGTTCTGATGTTTCAACAAGATGAATTCAATGGTTTAATGTTCGTTAGAATGGAAACACTGAAAGAAAGAAATACAAAGGTTTCCATGTCTACATTTGATTTTCACAGATTGACTCTTGATGATCAGATCTTTCTAGTCAAGTTCTTTGCTAGCACTGAAGAAGCCTTGATAGAAATTGAATGCAGAAGACTTCTGGGTATTTATGTCAGAAATACATACTTGTATGACTTCCAATTGGCTATAGAAGAAAGAAAAGAAAAGTGCAATCTGAGTTCTCCCACAAAGAAAACAGAAGTTGATCTGCATGTGAAGGGTTTTGTGAATGAAGGAATGGAGGCAGAAGGGTTCACATATATGGTTCACGAAAGACTTGAATTATTCAGATTAAAAGAGTTGGTGAAGTACAGTGATGCAACTCTGAATTGGCTGTTGATTAGAATGGAAGTAAGTATGGATGCTGAAAAAGAGAGTTTAAAGAAGAGATGCATAAACTGTGTGAAGAGGAGGTTGGATTTTAGAAGAAAAATCAGAAACAGTAGTGAATGGTTGTTATCTGAGGTGAATCCCAAAAAGATTCTACATAATGATTTTGTGTTCCCAGCTGAGTATGAAGTGAATGAAATTTTGTCAGATGAGGCTGAAGAAGTTCAGGACACAACACCTCAGAATGTGCAGATAACTAATATTGATCAAGCTGAACAGTCTGAACCCAAAGAAGATGAAATATTCATTGATCTGAATGGATACTTTCTTGAATTTGATCTGCCTGAGTTCTTCAAACCAAAAGAGGTACAATTCTTGGATGTGTATTATGATAGGTCTAAGGAGACTCAGATCTGGTTGGCTGAAAAATCAAGATGTCTTGGCAAAACAAAGCAAGCCGTTTACTCAGATTTTCTAATCACTGGAATCAGAGAATTGAAGGTTAAGAAATTCAGAAAGATGGAGTACTTATCCTTTGAAGTTTTGAGAGAAGATGGCAAGGTTTATTATTTCACTGATGCAGATTTTGAGAAACTGTCAGTGGTTGACTTCTACAGATTACACAGCTTTCTATGTTTTAAAGAGTCAAGTAAAGATAGAAATGAAAGGAAGGCAAGAAGTGTGGTGATTGAGGCCATGTTCTATATCTTAAGGTGGCATTGCTATACAGATTTCCAAATAGCTCTGTATTTGCAAAAGTCATGTGTTTATCTGGCAAATCCCAATACAGATCATGAGCAGAAAAAGGTGTTAAAGACTGGAAGTGTTCACAGATATCCAGAGTTGGGAGTATTTTTGAAGAACAAAAGTGGAAAGATCTTCTTCAGAGCAAAGGAAACTGCAAAATATTGTTCTGGAACTTTAAGGATCATAAAGCACAATTTGGAGAAAAAGATGCTGAAAGTGAAGGAAGCAAACATGATTCAAGAAGTAATTAATCAGCAAGTTGAGATTATTCAAGAAATTATTGACAAGATTGATAAGAGGCTTAATCTGAGGAATGTGCTACTTCAGAAAATTGTTCCTGCTCTGAAAGAATTAGATGATGCAAAGTTTAAGTTTATTTGACAAAAAGGGGGAGATTGTTAGATCTGAAGTTTTGTCAATAAACCAAGTGTTGAAGATCTGATAAGAAGATTCAGAAGTTCTGAGAAGAAGAGTCAGAAGTTCTGAGAAGAAGAGTCAGAGATCTGAGAAAGAGAAGTCAGAAGTTCTGAGAAGCGTGATCAGAAGAATGTTCAGAAGTTCTGAACTACCTGTTCAGAACTTATGACGAGTTTCGTTATTTAGTAATGTGTAAACTAATTAGGACACGTGTTATGTTCTTATTAGTCTTTCTTATTTGTACTGTAGCTTTAAAATGTTTGTTGCAGTATAAATAGAGTGGTTAGCACTATGTTGCTAACTGATTGATTTTCCATATTACTTGTATTCTTTCCTTGTAATCTTTGAGGTGATCTCTCTCTTAGATCTGTAATTCTGTGCATCATTGAATACAATTGGGCTTGATCATACAATTTCTCAAATACTTCTTTCTATATTGATTGTAAGAATAGATCCTGCACTTTCAACATTATGTATGCATGTGAAATGCTAATATGAACCAAATGTATATACATGCAAACTCGATCATACATGTGTACCACTACATATATGAACATATACATATGTGTATGTTTGTGAACCACTACATGTGAACCTAAAGTATATATACGTGATATGTATATATGTGAATCGAATGTATTTACCGACATATTTTAATTTCAAAATTAAAATTAAATTAAATTAAATCCGCCGATATATTTCGTTAACTAAATGAAATTTGACTTATCATTATATTTTGAAAATTATTTTAAAATTTTAATGTATTAAAAAAAATTAAAATCAGCCAAGATTTTTTTTTAATTTTTAATAAAAGATTCCGGCATAGAAATATTATCAATATTTTTTAATATTATTTTCGACAAATTTTCGACGGGTTTTATCTTCTTTAAATAAAAATAAATTCCGTCAAAAATCCACCAAAAATAATATCTAAGAAACTAATTTCTCGATAATATTTGTGGTGGAATTTTTTTTGTAGTTAAAAACGTATATTCGCCAGAAATGTTTTTTAAATTTTAAAAAATATGTATATATATTTTTCTAAGAACACTAAAAAATTTATTATTAATAACTAAAGTTTTTGGCAGATTTTAATTAAATAAAATAATTAATTATAAACTGCTAGAAATCAGCCAGAACTTTTAATTAAATGTTTTTCATATTAAATAAATAAAGAAATATATATGATCTGCCAGAAAGCCGCCAGAAAATCGGAAGATTTTTCTAATATTTTAAAAAGGATTTCTAATGGATTTCTGATGGAAGTCAACGACATTTGACCTTTTTAATAACTGCCGGAAAAATCTGTCAGATTTGGACTTTTATTTAGTAATGAACAAGATGTGGTTAATCCGTAATGTTGTATGCAATCTTTAGTAATAATTCCAAAATCGAAGAGTTCTTGGAAAGTAGGTGAGAGCAATTGGGAGTAGAAAGTAGATGATTTGATGTCTCTTGGTGTTGTAATGAGTCTTCATATTTATATTTGAATTTTGTAATTGCCGGTTTAATGATAATAATTTTCTGAAATGTTCTTCTTTTATGATTCTATTGAATCTTGGTCGTCAATCACAGTTTGAACATTGATGTGCGAATATATGTCATTAATCTTCGGTTAGAATGACACCCAAAATAAATAAGAAAAGTAACGGATGTTGTGGTTATTTAATTTAGACGACTCATGGTTATGAACGATCTTACGTCGAGGATATCATCATCTTCAATAATATTTCAGTCGGTCGCTATTATAAATTTTTCAGTCAAACACTAGCAATGTTACTTAAGACATGTACGAATATACGTTTCTTTGGCATAAGTTGCCATAAATCGAGGCTGGATATATGAAACCACATATGTTGTTCGGTTCATGAAAAGAAATATAAACATAACTTGGTTGTAATATAGGAACTGGGTGGGTAATTAAACACTTGTTTCTTTAG
Organism: Saussurea involucrata; assembly: GCA_033807775.1. NCBI lineage: Eukaryota > Viridiplantae > Streptophyta > Magnoliopsida > Asterales > Asteraceae > Saussurea > Saussurea involucrata. The sequence goes on from CM066326.1 coordinate 12,737,434, forward strand.
GCCATCCGTAGCCCATTCGGGATGGGCAGCGGGATGGCTGCGGGATGGCTCGGTATGGGCTACGGGGGGTGCGGGTTCAGCGGGGCGGGATGGATTTCGGGGATGGGTTCCCGATTCATCCCGAAGCTTTATTAAAAAAAATTATTTAATTTTTAAAAATAATGCCGTTGAACGGCTCTTTGTAAAAAAAAATCTCAATTTAATCCCACTATATATTTAACCCTCAACCTCTTATTTCTCACACCTCTCAAACTCTCTCAAATTCTCTCAACCTCTTATTTTTCACACCTCTCAAACTCTCTCAAATTCTCTCAACCTCTTATTTTAAACAATATGGATTCGCCACAACCCGGTTCACCAACCGCATCATCATCATCCGTAGACACCGACGAGTTGTTGAATCTACAAAGGGAAATTTTTCGACATACTGCACAATCGCTGTATGGTAGCACCGCTCATCGTCGACAAGAGAGAGGGCCGCAAACATTGAAAGAGGTCGAGTAACTGCAAACGAGCGGCTTATGCGGGACTACTTTGGCGTCAACCCGATTTATACACCAGATATGTTTAGGCGGCGGTTCAGGATGAGCAGACAACTATTCGAACGAATAGTTGAAGATTTAGAAGTAGGGTATCCGTATTTTAGACTTCGGTTTGACGGGTTAGGCAAACAAGGTTTTTCTCCGATACAAAAGTGTACTTCCGCTATTCGGAAATTGGCGTATGGAGTAGCTGCTGACGCACTTGACGAGTACATCCGTATGGGAGAGAAAACGTCACGAGATTGTCTGTACAAATTTTGCACAGGTATTATTGAACTGTATGGTCAAAAATATTTACGCAAGCCTACTTTTATTGATATTCAGAAGTTGTACGCCGCGCATGAAGCTAAACACGGATTTCCCGGCATGCTCGGCAGCATAGACTGTACTCATTGGGCGTGGGCAAATTGTCCGAATGCATGGCGAGGTCAATTCATGAGAGGTGATCATGAGCACCCGACAATCATGCTAGAAGCAGTGGCCTCTCAAGATCTATGGATCTGGCACGCATACTTTGGTGTTGCCGGTTCCAACAACGACATCAATGTTCTCAATCAGTCGCCCATCTTCAATGATGTATATGATGGAAAAGCACCTGAGTGCCCTTTTGAGGTGAATGGAGCCACCTACAAGCACGGATATTATCTAACGGATGGGATATATCCGGAATGGGCTACTTTCGTAAAATCATTTACGTGCCCACAAGACCTTAAACGACAAAAGTTCAAGTCCGCGCAAGAATCCGCACGTAAAGATGTTGAACGAGCTTTTGGTGTGCTTAAACAACGTTGGCATATACTTCATAACCCGGCACGCGGATGGGAACCGACAATATTGAGAACCATTATGTACGCTTGTGTCATATTACACAATATGATACTCGAAGACGAAAACCATGCTATTTGTGGTGACGTGGAAAACGACTTTTTCACGAATGATATCGAAAGCCAAATCAGTGAGACACAATGCGCGGCAAATGTTCAAGAAGTCATAAACCGGGACACTCATAATAACCTTCGGTCGGATTTGGTCGAACATATTTGGCGTATCCAAGTTCCCAACAATGACGACGAGTAGATTTTTAAATTTATTTTGTAATTTTTATTTTTAATGGATGATATGAATTTTAATTTTTATTATTTATCTTATTAAATATATAAATATTTTTATTTTGTTAAATAATTAAATGTATAAATAAAAGAATTAAAATAAATGAGGTGGCAAAAGGGTTTGAGTGAATGGGGTACGGGTGTTTAGGGATTGTTAGGGATTGAGTGAGGGATAAGAGAAAAGCTGATGTGGCGCTGATGTGGAGTGGAATATTTGAAAGATTCTTTCCATGGGGTACTGATGGCCTTAGATAGCACCAAGGTTTTTCCATATCTGGGTTGTATTTGGAGGGTTTGTATTTGCATATGTGTAGAAGTGATAAGATATTTTTTTAAATATTGTCGTATAAAATAACTTACGACATTGTATTTTAAAAACATTCTAAAAAACTTGTTAAATGGCTCAAAAACGACTTTAAACCAATTGTAACACTTTTAGAAAGGACGATTTTTTGTTTGATTCTAATAATTAATTTTAAGTGATATAAGTTATTCTATTAGAACGTTTAGACATTTTAAACGTCAGATAAACCTCGTACTATTGTCTGGAAAAATTGTGCATTTATAGAGGAGATGTTAATTTATGGAAGAATTATGGGTGTGTCTCGATGTGTTGTTTTATGGAATAATTATGCATTTATAGAGGAGATGTTAATTTATGCATTCACCTAATTAGGTTAAGGTAAGTTTAGGGTCGTTTACTTCATTTTAAGGAATGTGAATAAAAATAAAAATAGGAATGCAAGAGAATAAAGATAAGAATGAACATTCTATTAATGTTGTTTAATTGGTTAAACCAATATAATTAATAAAAAATGTTTTATATAATATTTTTAGTTTTTTTTATATCAATCACATATAATTTAGTACGTACCTAAAAATCCAGAAATAGGTTAGACATGATAGACCACTTCTTTAATTTGAGAAAAATCCTATGGAAAGATGAAATGCATGCTTTCCAGAAAGACCTTTACGGCCAACTATTTCTTGACATCTAACCGGTAGGTCTAGGAATTACCTCAACACCAAATACAAATTTGATCAAGAGAAAGAAAGTTTAGGATTAGATAATTGCGTTAAATATATATCCCAAACCCTAATAACCCAATTAATATGCCAGTTTACATATTACGATCGATCAGCTTTGTCACTTAAGACATGCTGCATGGTCAGACAATCACCTAAAATACGAAAAACCATACGAAAGTCGATGACAAATTATTGAGTCTTTTTGTCATGTTTTTGGTATTAAACTGTCATAATTAATTATATGCTAATTATGATCAAAATTACTTAAAAGGGTCGATGAAATCTTTGCTTCCTTCACTCAACATCGAACTCCACTCCAAAAGCCTATCAGGAAATGTCAGTTGAACTGTTCCAGGACTGTTATTAAGTGCAAGAAGTGCTTGTGGCTGCAGTTGGGGTTCTGGTTGTGGTTGTAGTGGTGGAATCAGATTATTAGCCGAGAGGTTTGGAGAATAATCAGGAGAAACATTGTGTTGATAATTATGAGCATCAAAAAGTTGAAAGGGCATGCAGTTGTTTAGGGTTTGTTGAGACGTTATAATTCTATTGTTATCATGATCAGAAGGGAAGATGGTGTCGTAAGAGGAGTTGATAAGGCCGAGTGCTGCACTTCCCACAATGCCTTGACTTAGTTTGGAAGATTGGTCTTGAATTGATGAATTGTGGTTGTAATTTGCAGGTGTTGACGTAGTGGTTGTTGTTTGGATAGAAATAGAACGTGGGAGGGATGGATGGGTTTCTACTCCAGTCCGCTTGTAAACCCTACACAGTGAAATCTCAGCCTGCAAAAAACAACCAAAGTATAGAATAATCCAAAGCATTTAAAACTAGCGGTGATATTGGTCTCCGGAGAGAGAGAGAACAAAATAGTACGCATTTAAAACTAGCGGTGACATTGGTATATATATATATATATATATATGAGTTTAAGCTTCGTTCATGGCAATTCAATATATATATATGGTCGTAGGCACTTGTTCATAATCTTTAGTTCAAATATGAGTTTTTCCAAATTAAACCAAATATGAGTTTTTGCAAATTAAGATAAGCGGATTAATATATAGAGTGGAAAACCTAACCTTTTGTAATCTTTGAGTTTCTTGTTGGGGTAATCGATACTCATTCATGATCCAACTAGTTCGAATGCCTTTTGGAGCTTTTCCTGAGTAAAAAACGAGGGTTTTCTTTAAGCCGATGGATCTCAAGTTATCAGTTCTGATCATTCTATCTGCTCCAGTGGCCTTCCAGTAGCCTGAAGTGGTCACACGATTAGGTCGATCCCCATTTCGGTACTTCCTATCCCTTGGCACATAGAAATACCATTCTTTCTCGCCGATTGCTGCTAAACCTGAACCAAACATATATAAATCAAAATCAAAATTATCCTCATACTTTCTCATTATATATATATATATATATGATTTGTTGAACAAATTAATACCAGGAAATTAATTAAGGTCAAGATGTAATAAAACGTAACCAAAATCCAAGACTGAAAATGGTACACTAGAAATAGGGTATATATAGGCTTCGAGAAGCAAGAACAACGAGTAATACACCCGACATCATGAAAACCCAAAAGATTGATAATTCAGTAGGTTTTATTTGGTTGACAAGAACACAAATATAATTAAACACAACGAGATGTAAAGCAAGAAGTAGTTTGATTATAGAATCCAACAAAAAAAATCATCGAAATGAAAAGAAATTTCTAGAAGAAAGCACAATTACGCATGCATCGGAGAACATCATCATATATATATATATATATATATATATATATATATAGTATACTGTATATATATATATATATATATATATTCAAGGGATTGACAAATACCCACAAAAGGGAGGCAAGAATATGACACAAATACACACCGGAGTTAAGAAGATCGAAGAACTGAACCCAGATTAATTAGATTTGATGATGGAGATATAGATAGAAATACATAATCCCAAAGAACAAATAACAAAAAGAATCATATATAATTGGTTGAGTAAATAGATATAGAAACACATATATAGTTAGTTTCATTAATTAAAGTAAAGAGATTTATACCAGGGAGTTCCCATGGATCGAATCGATAAAGATCAAGAAAAGTGATGAGGTCAACATTGAATCTCTTGCCCTCTACCTTACGGCGAAGGTAGAACTCCACAAGTTCTTCCTCCGTGGGGTGAAACCGGAAGCCTGGCATCACCATGTCGTTTTCATGGTCATCCTCTTCTTGCTTCTTCTTGCTTCTCATCTCTTCTTCTTCTTGGTTCATCATACTTGCTACTATTGCCATAAACGGTTGACTGATACCTCTTTACACATCACTAATAATTAACTTTGATCCTACAAGAGAAGCAATATGCGTGGTATATTATATATATACAGCTTGCGCGTCTAAGATAATTAACAAAACAAGAATGATACGCTTAAAGTATCCGTACCACAGATCAATGTAATATTACCCTTTAGGGCTCGTGCTTTTTGTTTGACGTGGGTGTGTATTTATCCCTTGAAATTTGGGAATATATATATATATATGTATATGTAAATTGCTAGCTAGAAGAAAACTCTCCATAGCTTTCCGGGCCTACAGATATGGAAGATGGATGCATGCATATGCATAGAGTGATAGAGGTGATTTAAAGATGAGAAAGCGACATTTTCTATCGAACAGGTTGGACACAACACGTTAGCGGCAGGTTTGATATATCTTTATTCTACCATAAATCTTTTCTACTGCTCTTTCCCTCCCAACATAAAATATCCATAAAAATAAGGAAAATAAAAACCCATAATGGCCGAAAATCGAGGGGAAATTGAAAATTAGAATCTTTTTTTTTATATCGAACATTGTTAAAGGGAAAACTAAATAGAACAATAGAATGGAGAGAATGAATCGTAATTCTCATTAATCATAAACCCGAGAAGTTTACAACGAAAAGGAAACATTAATTATGGTAAATTCTAATACTAGGAAAATATTATTTCAATCATTTCCTTTTGATGATGGCACATATCTTCAACACTCCCCCTTGTGCCGAATCAAATGAGTGATGGTGCATAGTTCTTGCCTCATTAAAACCTTACGCCAAAGAAACAAAACCTAGTGAGAAAAATAAAAACTTTAGGCGAAGGAAAGAGTACAACACACCAATAAACAATTCCTTTAGTTTACCATTTTTCTTGATTTGTGCATCAATCAAGAGGTATAGAAATCAAGATGATGTATAAAATGTTGTCTCACTAAAACCTTGCACCAAGGAACAAAACTCAATGGAAAAAATAAAACCTTGTATGAAGGAAAGAGCACAACCCACTAATAGTACATGTTTAGTAGACACCTCCTTTTGTCTATTACTCCCCCTAATTCGTACATCAATCAAGAGAGCTTAGAAAATATCCACATCTTAATGCTTTCCACATGTTTCTCAAATGTAACCTTAGGCAACCATTTAGAAAGCAAATCTTCCACATTTTTCTCATACCTTACTTGATTCACTTGAATCTTGAGGAGAGTTTATTTTTGCTGGTTTTATAGAAACTTAAGCGAAATATGATTTATGTTATAACCTTTGATGTATCTTACTTTCATTTATTTGATACATGATGCATTATTTCCATATATGCAGGTAGGATAGTAGTTGAACTCAAACCACTAGTTCCTCTAATATGTATAATGATGATCCTTAACCATATACACTCTTGAATAATGTAGAGTAATATTCTTGATAATTTAAGAATGTAGCTCTTAAGGGGTTGCTTAGTTTACTTCCAAGCAATCGGTATGTTCCATATGATAATTCCTTAGCCAATTTGGGAACAAATTTTATATGAGTTGAACATAAACCTAATATCAACAATTATATACCAAGACATTGTTTGGTGTTTTTCTATAAGATCCAGTACTTTTGCCACTCACAATCTAAGTAGGTATTGAAGTTCCATTATCAATTCAATTTTCTCCATAGGGAAATAATTGGCCCACGTCAATGGTGTCAAAAGATTAATTTGGAATCATTCCAATGACGTTGCGTTGGCGCTGAGCTAAATCTAGCTGACAAGTTCAGTTAGAAGTATAATATACGGTCAAGTGTATTATGTTGAGTACAACAATGCGCCTATTGTACTTAGGTATGGAATTCCAACTCTCAACACCTCTTTGTCATCATCCTTTAGACGAAATGGATATTTCCTTATATCTAATACTTTGACCGATCATTGGAGTGCTAGTCGGATGCGCTTTGTCCATATTAAGTCGCTTGATCATTTTCTGGACATATGCGGATCGGTGGATTAATATTCCACAAACTCAGCGTCCTAGTTCAAGTATCTAGAAACAACCAAGTTTTCTGTGATCCCAGAACAAGTAATCAATCAATATAAATATCAAAGGAAGCCATCTCTATATTCAATAAGATCAAAGTAGCTCACAATTACAATGAAGAACTCTCTTGAGTGTGTGCGGCTACTATGTGTATGAAATGACCTAAATTCCCAAAAGGGAAAATAGCAAACTATATATACCTAGGGTATAGAATAGCCCTATTACAAATATAGTCCCTCTACTTGGTACAATTACATTTAAGTACTAACATTCTCCCCCTTTGTACCAATGTAGAGCAAAAGATTTAGACGTCCACCGGGGTCACATTCTTCTTTCGAATACCAAAGATGATCTTGAATCTTCGCAGTTCAAGGCGGTAGTCTTTCCGGTATGAGATGGCTTTCAACACTTCGTTGATCAGGTTCTTTTCTTTCACAGTGAGCTTTACCTCTCCACGCGCATTCAGACGAAGCTTACTTTCCAAGTGAAACAGAATAATTTTCAATGTACCCTCACAGTACTTGTTGATCTCAATAACTCTCATAAATCTTTTCTTTGAGCCAGTATCAACGTAAACAACCCCGAGCTCAGGCTTGTTCAATACAGTGTAGGCGGGGATACCTCGAATATCAGATAAGCGTATGTTTGGTCTTTTTAAGTTCACATGAGTTTGAAAAGATTCCAAACCCATCTGAAAGTCAGTGAGGTAAGAATACTTCAGAATATTCTTCATAAACTTCTTCACACTTCGAAAGGCAGCACTGTATTGAATTCTATACTCTGGACGCTTCTTCTCTGGATGGACAGCAAGACAGTTGTAAAGGCTTAGAAGATCATTCAGTCTCAGACTCTTGAAACCAGCTTCAGAAAATACGCATTCAGACCCATCTGATCTCAAAACCGTGAACTCAGGATAGAAGACATCAAACAACTTCTGAGATTCAACTTTCAGTACCTTCATAATCATGTTATCTGACTTGACAGCTTCTGATCCTTTGTCTTTGTTCTTCATGACGTATAGAAATTCGATCTTCTTCAGCGATGGCCAGTCTTCATGTTGATCCAAACCCTCAGTGATTTGATAATGACCCTCTCTTATATACTTGGTGAAAATTGTAAGTAAACAATATGTATCAGAGTTTCACTATCGCTGATAAGTACTAAGATCTTACAGTACCGCTGATAAGAACTCTCGCTCTTTAAATTAAACATTCAGCGAACACTGTTCACCATTAATGCTCTGAGTCTGTTCAGTCATTATGATGATCGGTGATAAGTTAGTTGTTTACTTATGATCCCTGAAGACAAGTTTCACGTCAACAAAGGTTCTACGCTGAAGTCGAAGATCAAGCTCAAGAACCAGTGACAAGTCTCCTAATGAACTGATGCGGATCAGCGAAGACTCAGATTTGTCCACTCAACGTGAAGTATCAAGTACAAGACTTCAGCTATCGCTGAACTTTATCATTCGCTGAATAGATAATGATAATGATCTGAATCAACGAAAGCTGATCATGAAGTCCTCCGTACAAAGTACTTTTGTCTTAACCACCCTTGCACGACTCCGTACGAAATGTCAGAAAAGAACCTCGACTGTCTGAAATCGTACAACCACTCTGATACTACATTGTTCATCCATGCGGCTACTAAGGTTGTCAACAAAGGTCAATGACATGCAACCAACCAGCTGATGACACGTGTAAAGTGTATACTGACTTGCATTAAATGCATGCAGTATATAAAGAGATGAACCCACTTCATTTGAAGTAACTTGCTAACTCTGGACAAGTTCAATCTCTTATCTCAAGATAGGTTATTATTAGTAATTTCCTTATCTCTCTTAGTGCAAGAAACCTTAGTGTTCCAACTTGTTTAGATTTAGGTTTATCCTTAATCTTGTTTCCGCAAGAAGCTGTAAATTGTTAATGATTTATCAATAAACAATTTAGAAAAGTAAAATCTGTGTGTTTGTATTCAACCCCCCCCCCCCCTTCTACAAACTTGTATAGGCCTTCGGGACCAACAAGTGGTATCAAAGCGGATTTGTTTAATCTCATAAACAAGATCTAATCTAAGATATTTCTCTTCCTTGCTATTATTTGAAAATGGCCACCAACACAAACACAAATTATATAGACAATGGTTCTCTTGCTAAACCCCCTAGATTTTCCAGAGATAACTTCAACTTATGGAAAAATAGGATGACACTCTTCGTAGAAGGTGTAGACCCTACTATGCCTTACTATCTCGAGAATGGTCCATTCATCCCTGTAAGAATTGATGCTGCAGTTCCAGCCGCTGAGAATAGACCTGCTATTCCAGAAAGGCTGGTCCCTAAGGAAATCTTTCAATGGACTGACGAAGATAAGAAGAAAGTGGCTATAGATACAAAAGCCAGATCCATACTATCCATGGCTCTTCCTGACGAAGTCTACCATTCCGTCATGAATCTGAAAACATCAAAAGCCATGTGGGACACAATATGTGTTCAGTATGAAGGAACGTCTGAAGTCCAGGACTCAAGAAAGATCAACCTGGTAAGACAATACGAAAGCTTCATTGCTGGTAAGAATGAATCTCTCTCTGAAGTTCACCAACGTTTTAATTGTTTAATTATAGATCTGAAAACTGTTGGTAAGGAATATTCTAACTTTGAAGTACTAACAAAGTTTCTAGAATGTTTACCTGAAAGCTGGAACAATTATTCTATGTGTCTCAAGCTGTCAAAGGATCTAAAATCAATGACCCTTTCAACCTTATATGGCACGTTGCTGAATCATGAGCAATCGAGCCATCTTAAGAAGAATCTTGTAAAAGATTCCAAAAGCACCCCTGTTGCTTTAATCGCAGAGGAACCTTCTACTCAGCGACCCTCGGTCACTATCACTGAGTTAGAAAGTAACTCTGAAAGGTCATCAGATTCTGATTCTTCAGATGATGATGAATCTTTGTCTCTCCTAAATAAAAAGTTCAGGAGATTTGCCAAAAAGAAAATGTTTAGAAAGAACAAACCTCTTTCCATAACTGACAAGCCTAGATCATCAGCTTTTGTTGATAAGGCTACTGCTACTTGTTTTAACTGCGAAAAGACAGGACATTTCGCTAACGAGTGCAGGTCTAAGAAAGTTTCTAGACCCTCAGCTTTTACAAAGAAATCCTTTGTTCCAAGGAATAAAGATGACAAATATTTAAAGCTGAAAGAAAAATATGCTAAGCTGAAAAGCTTTAAGAAGAAGAGTAAAGGCCTGATGGCTAACTATGATTGGGCTGCTTCTGATGAAGAAGCATCATCATCTGACTCTGAAGATGATGAAGCAAATCTATGTCTTATGGCCAAGATTGAAGAAGAGGAAGAAAGTTCAGACATTCCCTCCACTTCAACCTCTGCTATTCAGGTATCACCTTCTTTCTTTACCAATATTGCAAATATTGATGAAGCTGATAGTCTCCGTAAGATCGATCTCTTGACTAGAAGTTTATACGAAGCCATGAACGGCAAAACTGTGGTTGAAAACCAAAACCTTGATCTCGCTGAAAAGCTTAAAAACTGCCACCTTCAAATAGAAAAGCTTTCTAAAATTGAAGAAGATTTTAAAGATCAAGTATATTTAAATCAACTAGTCAAAATCGAACGAGCAGAAGCTATCGCTGCATTAAAAGCTGAAAATGCTACTGTTGAAGGATGGTGTAATTCTTCAACAAAGATCACTGAGATAATAAAGTCTCAGATTCCCCTAAGTGATAAACGTGGTCTGGGTTACAAATATGATACTCCAAAACCAACCACTGAGCGTTCAATGCTTAAAATTGGAACGTTCGTATCCTCAGTCGCTGATACTTCATCTTCTCAGTGCTCCTCGTCCAATACAACAATCCCTGAGGAAACTCCTACCTCCTCAAAAGGCAAGGAGAAAATGGTTTATTCAAAACCTACCTCTGTCTCTAAAGACAAAGGTAAAGGAATTGTTATTTACCAGAATCATCAGAAGGGTACCTTAGTACCAAAGCTGAATGCTTCTAAAGCTTCAGTGGCTCATCTCTCTGGATCAAGGAAGCAGATCTCTGGATCTATTCAGCGATCTACTCCTAGACTCAGAGTGGATGTCCTTGGTAAGAAATCTGAAGAACTGAATGTTCGTCCCATTTCTAAAGCCAATAGTTTACTTGGTGCTGGCACTTCTAATTCGAAATCAAAAGCTCAGCATTCAAATGGTCCTAGAACTATTTTTAGTTATAGGAAAAGTTATCACTGTGGACTTACCGATCATATTGCTAGTAAGTGCCCCACAGCCACCAAAGCTGAAAAGATAGCTAAGGTGAAGATTGCCCCCAAGGCAAAGAAGACCAACCCTGGTGCAAATCAGGTCAAGGTGAATCCTACCACTGAAGTTAAGAAATTAACCAAAGTGAAGAAAGACAAAGCTGAATCTTCAAATGCTGCGAAGACTGCTGAATCTTCCATTCCAACTACTTCCACGGACAAATGTGTATACATGGTTAAGTGGGTACCCAAGAAAAACTAATCTTCCTTTGTATTGCAGGTTAAGAAGGGTATCTGGTATCTCGATAGCGGATGCTCTAGACACATGACTGGAAAGAAAAGCCTGCTCGCTGAATACAAGGAAGAGAAGGGTCCCTCTGTGACTTTCGGTGGAAATGGAAAAGGACATACCCGAGGGTATGGTGTACTTTCAAACGGTACAACCTCCTTCAGAAGAGTCGCATATGTTGAAGGGCTGAAGCATAATCTTATAAGCATTAGTCAGCTTTGCGACATGGATAACAAAGTAATCTTTACTAAGGAATCCTGCTTTGTCGCTGACAAAAAGGAGAAGATAGCTCTCAGCGGTTATCGTTTGGAAAATGTTTATGTAATAAACATGGACTCAACAACCACTGAGAACTCCTGTTTCTTCTCAAAGGCCTCATCTGATGTCAACTGGCTATGGCATAAGAGGCTCTCTCATCTCAATTTCAAGACACTGAACACTCTTTCTTCAAAAGAGTTAGTCAATGGTCTACCTCAGCATTCATACGCCAAAGAGTCTTTATGTTCAGCGTGTGAAAAAGGGAAGCAGACCAAAGCAAGCTTTAAATCTAAGCAAGTTTCTTCAGTGTCATCTCCTCTACAACTACTCCATATGGATTTGTTTGGCCCTGTTAACAAACAATCCATCGCTGGAAAGAAATATACGCTGGTCATAGTTGATGAATTCTCTAGCTTCACTTGGGTAATGTTTCTCCGTTCTAAGAGTGACACCCCTGAAGAACTCATCACCTTTGTTCGGAAGATGGAAACCCTGAACAATCTGATCGTTCGCTCAATAAGGAGTGATCATGGGACTGAATTCAAAAAACAGCTCTCTTGATTCCTTCCTTGAGAGTAAGGGTATTTCTCACAACTTCTCTTCAGTGAGAACACCGCAACAAAATGGAGTCGCTGAAAGAAGAAATAGAACAATTATTGAAGCTGCACGTTCAATGCTCAGCGATTCTCACCTGCCTACTCAGTTTTGGGCAGAAGCTGTCAACACTGCTTGTTTTACGCAAAACAGGTCGCTGATAGTTAAAAGATTCAAAAAGACAGCCTATGAACTCTTTCATGGGAGAAAGCCTTCAATCAGCTTTCTTCACATCTTTGGTTGTCAGTGTTTCATACTGAACAACAGAGATGCTCTTGGAAAGTTTGATCCTAAGGCTGATGATGGAATTTTTCTTGGATACTCCTCAGTTTCCAAAGCCTTCAGAGTCTTCAATCGTAGAAGACAAACTGTAGAAGAAACTATTCACGTCACGTTTGACGAATCCCGTTCAGCGAACTCTAAACCGTCCATTGATACTGAAGAACTGAATCAATGGGTGTTTTCTCATCTTGGTGATTCAGAAGATATTCCTACTCCTCATGTTCATCCAGTAGAAGATGATAGTCCTATCATTCCAAACATGCAGAATAGTGAAGCTGAAACATCATGGGTCTCAGCTGTTCCTATAAACACTATACCTACCGCTGAACCAAATGCCTCAGACATTCCATCTATCTCTCAGCAATCAGTAAATGAAATGACAAATGCAAGTATTCCTCTCTTAGCTGAAACTCCAGAAGTAGTTGAAGCCTCATCTTCAGCTCCTCCAGTTCAAGATGAGTCAGCGACTTATGCTCCGGCTCAGCGATGGACCGTAAATCACCCAATTGATCAAATTCTTGGAGATCCAAACGCCGGAGTTCAGACTCGACGAAGTGCAGGTAATATTTGTTTATTTGTTAACTTTATTTCTCTAACTGAACCAAAGAAAATAGATGATGCCCTCAAAGATCCAAACTGGGTCAGCGCCATGCAAGAAGAGCTGACTGAATTCGAAAGAAACAAAGTTTGGAAACTTGTTCGGAGACCAACTGATAAAACAGTAATAGGCACTAAATGGGTCTATCGAAACAAGTTGGACGAACATGGTACTGTAACCCGCAACAAAGCTCGTCTTGTTGCTCAGGGATACAGACAAGAGAAAGGTATAGATTATGACGAAATATTTGCTCCAGTAGCAAGACTTGAATCTATTCGTCTATTCTTAGCATATGCTGTACACAAAAACTTCAAAGTACATCAGATGGATGTTAAGTCAGCATTTGTGAATGGAAAGCTGAATGAAGAAGTATATGTGGAACAACCTCCAGGATTCTCATATTCTAAGCATCCAGGTTATGTTTATAAACTGGATAAGGCACTTTATGGCTTGAAGCAAGCTCCTCGTGCATGGTATGACACTCTTTCTACTTATCTCCATATTGAAAAATTTGAGCGAGGTAAGATTGACAAAACTCTATTTTTTAGAAAAGTGAAAGGTCATATCATTCTAGTTCAAATATATGCTGATGACATTATATTTGGTTCTACTAACCCTGAGCTTTGTACTCGTTTCGCTGATAGAATGAAAGATGAATATAAAATGAGCATGATGGGTGAACTAACATATTTCATTGGTCTTCAGATTAAGCAAACTGAAAAAGGAACGTTTATTAATCAGGGAAGGTATGTTAAAGATATGCTGAAGAAATTTGATTTAACTCATAGTTCAGCTATGAAAACCCTATGGCACCACCGCTGACACTTGACAAGGATTCAAAGGGAATACCTGTTAATGTCACGCTGTACCGTGGGATGATCGGCTCTCTCTTGTATGTTACAGCTAGCCGACCCGATATTATGTATGCAACATGTTTGTGTGCACGATATCAAGCTGAACCTATGCTATCTCATATGAAAGCTGTAAAGCGAATTTCTCGATACCTTAAGGGTACAGCGAACCTAGGTCTTTGGTATCCCAAAGATTCAGGATTCGATCTAACCGCCTATTCAGATAGTGATTTTGCAGGATGCAAAATGGATAGGAAAAGCACCACAGGAGGATGTCAGCTCCTGGGTGGAAAGCTGGTAAGTTGGACTAGTAAAAAGCAAAATTCAGTGTCCACTTCCACAACTGAAGCTAAATATGTAGCTGCTGGAAGCTGTTGTTCTCAAGTCTTGTGGATGAGAAATCAGCTACTAGACTATGATCTTCAGCTCTCCAGAATTCCAATCTATTGCGACAGCACAAGTGCCATCGCTATAGCAAACAATCCAGTACTACATTCAAAGACCAAACACATAGAAATCAGATATCATTTTATCAGAGATCATGTGATGAATGGTGGTATAGAGCTTCATTTTATCCCAACTGATTATAAGTTAGCTGATTTATTTACCAAACTTCTTGATGAGACAAGATTCAACTTTCTCATCAGCGAACTTGGAATGCTGAACTTTGAAGGGTAAAATCCTCAACGGTTCACATTGATCAGCGATAGGATAAAATCAACTCGTATAACCTATTCAATCATCTTCTCTCTGAATAAAACCTGGTTAAGCTGATATCAAGGTATGTTTTCTCTCTCTGACAATCGCATGAAAATGCAAGATTTCAAAACAAAATGCATCGCTGAATATCTCTTCCTTAACAGCGATATTTTGAAAATTCTTAAAACCTTCACTAATATTTTCATTCAGTGCTTCATGTTTGTAAAAGAGTCCCTGAGCTTTCAAAAACCTCAGAGACATCCTAAAAAGAATATGAAAGGACAGTTGTGACGTCATTGCAACGGATAAACCCCGACACGTTTCTCTTTCTGACACACGTTTGCACGTCTCGTTCAAACTTCCAATCAAATGCAAACACGTGTCCGTGTCATGATGAAAATCTTTTCCCGCTCAAGATTTTCTCTCTCTAATCTCTCTATATAAACAAACTCGTGGTTTATATTTCTCTTTTACGCGAACAATCTTCCTCCGCAAGAAAGAATTCACTGTTGCATTTGTGCTTTCTAAAACTTCAAAGAACTGTTCATCATCTTCTTCATCAAACATCAAGGTTAATATGCTCTTATTTATTACCGAATGCGTATAACTTGTTTCCGATCTTTTCCTTGTTTTAACAAGATCAAACAAAAGAACTTCTTAAAAATAAAATCATTTGTTTTCATGGTTTTATGAACACAACCATTTCATGGTTGTTCTTCAAGTTTAAATGCAAAAATCTTAAACTTGTTCTTCATTCGCTTCCAGAATCTATTTCTTCATAGAAAACTGGATAACAAGAATAAATGGGTTTTACATTTCGTTTCTTAAAATCAAGAAAAACCCTAATCTTCATTAAGACATTTGTGTCTGAATGAAATGGATAAAATTTGAACCATCTTAATGGAAAATCTTTCCACATTAAGATTATTCTTATTTGTTAACATCTCTGGTTGAACTGATAATACAGAGAAATGGCATCGTCTGACATTCTTGCTACCGTTGAGAACATCTCCGCTGATTCTGAGGAAGTGGAATTTATCAAGGCTCCTCAGGTTAAGTTCACTCTGGAACAACTAGATTGGACCAAAACGAACAACCTTTCTGCGCTTCTCGAGTTTCCTCCTCGAAAGCAAGTCACACATCTGAAAGATGCTGCGAATTTCCTAAAGAATTGCTGCATTTCAACAGCCCTGACCATCTCACCTCCTGCAAGTCAGCTACTACTATCCCAGTTCTGGTACACTGCCAGACACTCTCAGTTACCATCCGCCAAAGATCCCTCCAAAACAATTGATTGTATCCTCAGCGATACTGAGTATGGCACGATAAAGATCACACTTGCCATCATTCGCAAAGCTCTGAACTTTCCCAACGCTACAAAAGAAAAGCCTTTTGTTCCTTTCCCTGACCATAAGAAACTCGCTGACAAAGAAGCTCTTATTGCATTTTTCGATGCAATGGGCTATGTATGGGAAATTGGCAGAGACAAGAAGCCCGAGAAGAAGCTGACCCTGCTAAAGAAGTCGAAAATGCCCAGCGAGAAGAATTTCATCTTCGCTCACTTAATCAGTTGCATGACTGCCAAGACCGGCTCCTCTGACCAAGCCGCTCAACCTCAGCAAGCAATGGGATACGCTCTGCTGAAAGGTCTACACATTGACTGGGCATCTCTTATCTATGATGACTTGGTGCAAAGAGTAGACTCTGCCGCTGACAGACCTCCATGGATTCCTTACCCCCGATTCATTAGCGCCATCTTCCAATATGGCCTGAAGGACAGCTACCCGCAAGAGGGTGACCTGAAACTCTCTCAGGTTGGCCCTAAGGTACTTGACTTCAAACCGGTTGAAAATGAGGTACGTCTTTCTACCCTCTTAACTCTTCTCAACCCTTCTTCTTCTACTTCTGTGGCTCCTTCAGCAACAATACCCATCGCTGATACCCTGGCCACAAAATCCTCTCCTTCTAAGAAAAGGAAACAATCATCTACCCCACTTGGTTCTAAAAGGATCAAGAAAACAAATGAGCAACCCCAGCAATCTCATGCTGAAGACTCCTCAGCTCTTTCTGCAGAGCTGAAGGAACGTTCAGTGGTACGCTCTGCCACACCTGAACAACCCATCCATTCCATCCCAACTTCAGCGTCTCTAAACGCTGAGGTTACAAACTTGGAACCTACCCAACCTCCTTCAGTCTCTCAAAAGACTGATGAAGTGATTATCAGCGAATCCAACGCTGAACTCAGAACCCAACCTCTATTCTTATCCTTCGCTCCTCCCTCTACTCATTTGGTCTCTCCTCCAGTTTTCGCTGGAGATGCAATCATTTCTACGGAAACTAAAGCTGATTCTCCAGAAATGATGAAGACAGGACCTGCAGGACAATCCATGGGCACTTTTGAAGATGACATGGAACATTTTTCAGGAACCCGTATTTTTTACGAGTTCATCAATCCTCCTGCAGGTACACACCAACCCATAAACACTGTCACTAAACCCCAAACTTCTGAGCTTTCCTATGTTCACAAGTTTTTATATGTTACAGGTCCTAATTTGGGAGACATCAACGCCTCTCTGAAGTCCGCGGAAACAAAGCTGACAAGTCTCACCACTACTCTTTCAAATAACTCTACAGCTGTAACAAACGCTGGAGAGAATCTTACAAAGCTGACAACGGTGGTGGAGAAGAAGGCTTCCACAGATGACATGAAGCAGATTGATAAAACTCTCAGCGACTTCGCCAAGGTGCTCGCTGACATCTACACAGACTACACCTCTCTCAAAAATTCAGTTTCATCCATGTCCAGAGAGGTCACAACGCTGAAGACATCGGTTGGACAACTAGAGGGAGATATGTCTACTGTAAAGACTGACTTAGGCTCTGTAAAGACCGATGTTAGTTCGATGAAAACAATGATCGAGCAGCTACTACACAAAGCGAATACTCCTGCTCCTGCCCCTGCCCCTATCCCTGCATCTGACAATTTCATAGCGGCGGATCGCACTGAGCCGGAGAAGATCAATCCTGCTATTTCTGGCCTTCGAGACAGAATAGCAAAGATTGAAGGTTGTATAGGTATCTCTGGCCAAGAAGACAGTGAACCTACCAACGCTGCTGAGTCAACCCATTCCTCCCCCACTCATCATGAGAAAGAGGGGGAGAAGAGCGCTGAAGATCTCTCCAAGAGCGCTGAAGATCTTTCCCATGATGAATCTATCAGGGGAGAGAAGAAGGATGCTGAAGAAACCACCGCTGGACCTCAGGGAAATGAAAACCCTGAGGAAACCGAGAAGCTCGCCCCTGTATCTGAGGGGGAGCAACTCGAAGAAGAAGCTGATAAAACCGAATCCGAAGCAGAAGATGATGAAGCCGTCGACATCCCTGATAATGAACCATCCTCTTCTCCAAAGAATGATGATGATGATGACGAAGATGACGATGACTTCTTTATCGTCAAACCTGCTCCGAGGATCAAAGTTCTTAAGGGAATCTCGATAATCGAACCTTCAGGGGAGCGGACAAAGACAAAGCCCTCAGCCTCTGGAGCTGAGAAAGGCAAAGGCAAAAGCGTCGCTGAAGATGACAATCTGACGATCTTGCTTGAAAAGCCGGTTTGTCAGGTACACTAAACATCTCTCACTCCATCCCTCCTCTATCATACACTATCAGTTCTACTACCCAAGCCTATACACTTGAACAAATTTTCTCTCTCTGATTCTACCCAAGTTCTTACTTGTAAGATCGTTGTGTTTCAGCTAGTCCTCTCCCCTGTTTGAGGATATCGCTGAAGGTTCCACAACTGTGACTTCACCAATAATACCAGCTGCTGCTGAAGAAATAATCCCAGTCTTAGATTTAATCTCTGAGACTGATGAACCTGAAGAACAGCTACTCTCGTACAGATGCATACCTTCCTTAGTTCCTCAAAAGCTAAGTGAAGAGGATCAGAAAAGAAGAGAGGAGATAATAAAGCAATTCGAGGATCAGCGAATCATTCTGAGGCGTGATCAACTTCCTTCAGTTCCTCAAAAGTTCAGAATTTCCCAAAAGGAATACAAGGATCACCTCAGAGCTGAAAGATTAATCGCTGAAAGAAAGGAAGCTGAAGAAAAGGACAGAGAATACGCCATCCAGCTTTCTAAACAATCAGTGAAAGACCCCAAGCTGAAAAGAGTTCCTATTGAAGTTCAACGTCAGCTCTGGGAAGACGCCAAGAAGATAACTGAAGAAAAGAGAACTGTGTCTCAGTCCACTTTAGCCTGGTGCAAAGAAAAGGTCAACTACAGACTCTCTCCTGCCAAAATCAACAAGGTATTCATCTCTGGAAGAACAACCCTTGTTTCAATCGCTGAAGTCGAGATATTCAGAGAAGATAAGAAGTACGAAAAATTCTATGCTGAAGCCATAACGAAGTACGGTCTCTCTGAATGGTTGGAGATCAGGTTAGCCATCCAGAAGTCTCAGTCGAAGTACAAGGAACATGTTAAAAAGATGATCAACAAACAAATCGACTTAGTCTGCTCCTGTGTGGATATTCCTCCTCCTCCTCCTCTCGAAAGTCAGAAGAGAAAGGCCTCAGCGAAGAAGAAGAAATCTAAATCTTCAACTGATGGCCCTGTCATACGAAATGAAACAGGTATTGGTTTTTCACGTGCTGAAATCCTTGGTCCTGATCCTGATCTTTCCATGCTTGACACATCTCTTCCTCCTGGTGAGACTTTCATCCCTGGCAAAGTCATAAGCGAACCCTACGGGATATTTTTCCATGACTACGATGGTGGAAAGCATTTTCAACACATCTCTGAACTTCACATCACTCCCATCGAACAGCTGAGAGATCTCATCTACTGGTGTGACTTCAGGAATGACCCTCAGACACGACATCTGAAACCCTTGATTTTTGAAGAAGTGCTGATCAAAAGAAAACAAGGTGTAACCTTTCCTGACTGGATGATTCCCACCACATCAATGACCCATGATGAACTTATCATTAAGGAAGAATCCTTTACAAACTGATATGGTCGCCTATTTCTCTATTGTATCAGTTATTCTTTTGTACTTGTAATTTATTTCGCTTGTACTTGTAATCTTTCCATTTCTCTTTGTAACCTGATTCAAAGTTTTAAAGAAAGATTTCAGCGAATGTACTTTACTCCATCAGTACAGAAAAGATCCCAGAAAACAGTAAAAGGGACAATATTTTATGAGTTCTTTTTATCCTTATGTTTTCATTAAATAGCAATTTTCTTTGTTGCTATGTCATAATCAAATAGGGGGAGATTGTTGATCCAAACCCTCAGTGATTTGATAATGAACCTCTCTTATATACTTAGTGAAAATTGTAAGTAAACAATATGTATCAGAGTTTCACTATCGCTGATAAGTACTAAGATCTTACAGTACCGCTGATAGGAACTCTCGCTCTTTAAATTAAACATTCATCGAACACTGTTCACCATTAATGCTCTGAGTCTGTTCAGTCACTATGATGATCGCTGATAAGTTAGTTGTTTACTTATGATCCCTGAAGACAAGTTTCACGTCAACAAAGGTTCTACGCTGAAGTCGAAGATCAAGCTCAAGAACCAGCGACAAGTCTCCTAATGAACTGATGCGGATCAGCGAAGACTCATATTTGTCCACTCAACGTGAAGTATCAAGTACAAGACTTCAGCTATCGCTGAACTTTATCATTCGCTGAATAGATAATGATAATGCTCTGAATCAACGAAAGATGATCATGAAGTCCTCCGTACAAAGTACTTTTGTCTTAACCACCCTTGCACGACTCCATACGAAATATCAGAAAAGAACCTCCGACTGTCTGAAATCGTACAACCACTCTGATACTACACTGTTCATCCATGCGGCTACTAAGGTTGTCAACAAAGGTCAATGACATGCAACCAACCAGCTGATGACACGTGTAAAGTGTATACTGACTTGCATTATATGCATGCAGTATATAAAGAGATGAACCCACTTCATTTGAAGTAACTTGCTAACTCTGGACAAGTTCAATCTCTTATCTCAAGATAGGTTATTATTAGTAATTTCCTTATCTCTCTTAGTGCAAGAAACCTTAGTGTTCCAACTTGTTTAGATTTAGGTTTATCCTTAATTTTGTTTCCGCAACAAGCTGTAAATTTTTAATGATTTATCAATAAACAATTTAGAAAAGTAAAATATGTGTGTTTGTATTCAACCCCCCCCCCCTTCTACAAACTTGTATAGGCCTTCGGGACCAACACTTCAATTCCATAAACCTTCTCCAAGTTAATCTTTTGAACCTCTTGTACATACAGTTCTTTCCTCAAGGTTTCTAGATAGGGAGTTTGGATTGATACTCTCTCTCTCTCCAGTGGCTACATACCTTGGTTCAGCATCGATAATAGCTTGGAAAAAACTGAATTTTGCTTCAAGTACTTTATCTCTGATCTTTCCACCAGGTACAAACGGTGTTTGTGAAACTAAAGTACCCGAGTTTGGACCTGCTGCATCTTCTAACTGTGGAGTGTCTGAGATTGGACCTGCAGAATCAACCTATGTCGGAGCATCTTCTACCACTGTCGGAATATCATCTTCAGACTCGATATCCAAATCCCGATCCCCAGTTTCAAAGTCAAAATCCAATTCATCCAGAGCTTCTATCATCTCTTCTTTAATCTTGTAGTTGAGCTGCTCTGGTTCTTCCTCAGAATCAATGTAGATATAATCTGGTATTAATTCATCTGCCATTCTTTCTTCCTATGTTCTATTGTCAACAGCCGCAGGCTTTTCAACCCCAGCTATGACATCAACTAGAACAAGCATTTCTGTATCAACATTCTGTACCACATCAGTCGCCGTTCCACCTTCACCTGTATTTCCCCCAGCTTCTGATTCATTAACATTGCCAGTAGTAGCAGCAACACTAGTCTCTCCAACCCCTGCTCTCTTCTCCCCCTCATGTTGATCAGGCGGATCCTGATCATCATCTCTTCTTTTCTGAGAGACTTCTGAGTCAATACCACATCTTTCTTCTACAACTTTGAGCCGATTACTGATGTTGGTGAAACCATGCATCACATCATTCGTCATATTTGTCACAGAGTCGGTAAGCTTCTGAAGTTGGTTTGCTAGAAGAAGTTGTGTATCTGTGGATGTTGAAGTTTGAGGTTGGGTTTGAGGTGGTGTATGTTGACGAAGTAAGAAAACTAAGTCAACTTCTTCAGATGTACTCGAGTCGCTTTTGGCTAGAAGGCGGGATAACAGCTCAGATTTAAGCTGGTCTTCAGGTATAAGGTGTAGAGGTACAGATGATGGATGTTGTGGGTTAGGTTGATTTTCTGATGGTGGATCTTGAGGAGTGGATGATGATTCAGCTATGTGTTTGCCCTTTATGGCTCGGCTGACTTCAGATGCTAACTGATCAACTGATCTATGCATGTGTGCACGGTGTTGCTTGTACGACCTATCTATAGAAGCAAGTGCAGAAGCCAGTAATGGTAGAGTAACAAAATGAGGACGTGGCCCGAGCATCTGTACAACCTGTTCATGAGGAAAATTTGGGAAAATTGAGCTAACTTCCGGACCACTTAGGTACCCGGTTGAAGTAGTGGTTGTAGCAACCGTACTGCCTGTGCTCATGGCTGGCAAAGTGTTGACCATGACATGACTTCCACCCTGTCCTCGTGGGGCACCAACGAATGGCGGCCGCACTCTGGGTGTTCCGGTTGGGGCACGAAAGCCCGCAACTTGGTGTTGTTCCAGCAATTGTGTCCTAGGAAAGGATGTTCTACCAAATGGTACTAGACTCAATGTGCGTGGAATAAAAGGCGGTGGCCGGGGTGGGAGCCTACCTGGTTCAATACCAGCAGACACCGAGTGTGTCGCCGATAGACTTTGAGCTATATCCCCTGTGCAAAATGAAACATCGGCAAATTGAGATGCCGATGACTGGCTGAGTGGGGCTATGCTATGCATGGCTGGGCGGACCACGACTTGTTCAATACGCAACGGCGACGTACGCTCGTTGGTAGAAGATGTGGCTACCCGGCTCATATCGGTTTGGGGAGAGTCAGTAGTTAAAACTTTATCTGACTCTTTCATAGCTTCACTCATTTCTTTTCTCCCCTCATTCTCACCACTAACTACCTTTTCTACTTCTTCTTGATTCTCTACTTCTTCGTTCACAAATGAAGGACACGCAACATCAGTAGCAGTGTCGAGAAGTTCGGTGTTCCGAGTGGTCTCAGTATTCGAACTCACAACACGTGGTCTTTTTCCCATATGTCTTGGAATCAAGTTTACCAAAGGGTCATGACCTGAGTCATCATCATCATCAAGGGAAGGAAAGAAAGGCTCCATCTCATCGTCTTGATTAACTGCATCATCATCAGGAGACGATGCAGCGGCATAAGCTTCATCCCATGAGACATCATCATCAAATATCTGTACAGGAGGTCGAGGTGGTAGTTGAGCTCGTCTGGAAGAGGATGCATGACCAACAGTCCGAAATCTTCTCCCAACTCTCTTTCTTTTCGTTCTCCTCACCTCTCGTTGTTCAGGAACATCCCCCTGTTCCTGACCCCCCTCGACATTTGGACCCTCACCTCTTAATGGGTTTGCATCGTGGGGAGGTCCATCCGGTTCTGGATTGACCATCAATGCATTATCTATCCTATATTGCCTAACTACCCTGGACTGTTGGTCGGTATATGCAAGTAGATCTTCACGTAGAACGGCGATGTGAGCAAAGTTGATCTGCTTGGGCATCCTGAGATAGTGCATATACTGGCTTGGGCCTCTAGGGTGTTTCTCTCGTCTTGGAATCTGATCGTTGTCTACCATAGCTTGATGAATTAAGATCTGGAAGAATCGCTGAAATGGTACGAAGTTTCGTCTCATCTTTGGTTTTAACTGATCCGCGACAAGCTCAATGATCTCATTCCATATCAAGACAACATAGTTAATGTTGTGGTTGAAAACAAATGCATGAAACATGCGCAGTGTGGATAGGTTTGTGTAGAATCCAGATCCGTGCAACAATACAACAATCGAATATGATATGCAATAAGTAATATGATTTGAACTGGTCATCCCTTTCATTAATCTTTCAGAGAGATATTGCAATACAGTGTTGAAAGTAAAAGAGATGATTAGATTGTTTTTCCAAGCTAATCAACATTAAATACAATGGGCCCGTGGTTAACAAGCCCACGGCCCGTTCACTAATAAGCTCTATTTTAATCAAATACAGTTTAACCCTTGAACTTTAAATCAACATTAAAACCTGCTCTAACAATCTCCCCCTTTGATTTGAAGTTCGAGTTGGCGCTCTATATCTCTCCAGTTGAAGACATATCTTTTGCGGAGCGCGAAGTGTACCTCGAACAATCTGATGGCGCGGCGATAGTCGATGCGATCTTCAATCACTTCCAAGGCATTCCGAGCAGTTACTTCATTCGGATTCAGAACATATGAGAACCTTGGATTCTCAGACTCATGCTGAATAATCTTTCGAAGAGCATCTCTGACCTTTAGAAGCGTGCCGTCACAAAATCTGTCCACCTGACTGAAGCGCATGAATTTTTTCTCTTTTTGCTCATTGAGGTAAACAATCCCGAATTCTAGTTCCAGAAGCATAGCGTTCTCGGGATACATGTTTAACTCAGGTGCTTTCAGATTCGGCTTGATCAGATTTACCTTCTTCGCCTTGTTCTCGATAGCCATTTGGAAGTCCGTTAGATAAGACATCATGATGGTGCAGACCAGGTATCGACGAACAGCTTCGAGTGCCTTTGTAATCTCTAGCGGTCGGATGGTTCTTGTACGTAAGTCTTTCAGAATAACCAAAAATTCGAGTGGTCGGAGGTTCTTGAAATCAGCTTCTGAAAATTTCCATTCGTTCCCATCTTCACGTCGAACAATGAAAACTGGGTAGACGATCCTCATAATACGTCTTGAATAGATACTGATTACCTCTGTGATTCGAAGTTTGGTTCTGACCTGGTTGACTGGAAGACACCGCTGCATTGTGCTGATATATCGGCGTTGAAATTCTGGGTCAAGGTTGTAGATACCCAGACAGAAGGTCGACTCGATTGGGCGAAGCTTGTGGACGAACAGCTTTTTCAAAGATTCCTCCAGATGAGGGATAAGTACCATGATCTTCTCCCAACGGATTTGTTGCTGTTGAGGAAAGGGAGGAAGATCAGAAGCTGTCATAGGAGGAGCAGTTGTCGGAAGATCAGAAGTAGTAGACTCGGGTCTTGTTGATGATGGTCCGGCGGGTTGAGCATAGTGAACGGGGGTTGCTCCATATAAAATTTGGAGCAGGAACTGATCGTAGTCAATATTGTCGTCCTCATCAGTAGGGAAGACCAAATTTACCTGGAGATTTACGGCACTGGCAGCTTTTTCGTACCATGCGTCTTCGGTCTCCGGGTTGGTCTCACACTCTGGATCTATCATGTCCAGTATCGGTCTGTCTGACGAGTCAAAATCGACCAGTTCCTGTGTTGAACCCTCGGGCTTTTCAACCGTCGGGTCTTCTTCATCTGAAATCTCCATATCTATGACCATATCTGCTAGTGGCAACTCGGCTTCGGGTGCTTCTGATGTAGTTGCCGCAGTTGGGGGTTCCTGTTGAACCACTGTTGTAGTTTCGGCAGTCATGATCAGGACGGTCTTGGTTTGGCATAGACGCTTCTCCCCCTCACAGTGATCAGGATCATCCTGGTCATCGTGCTTGCGTTTGAGACCGCTGACTTGACTCTTACAAGTGTCTTCTAGTGAGCGGACCCTTTCAGACAGCGTGGCGAGCGCTTTGTTGTAGTCGTTGAGGGTCGAGTCAATGGCGTCAAGGCGTCATGTGATAGATGAAGATGGAGCAGTGACCTGGGATCGGAGAACTGAGATCAGGTCTGCTTCAGTCGAGGCTGTTGTATCGGATTCCTGGAGCAGTTGGGCCAATAGCATCGTCTTTAAGGTATCTACCGAATAGATAGGTTGAGCAAATGTCGGTGGATGTGGTGGTGCGGTTTCGGCTTCAACGATCTTTGCTTTGCCTTTGATGGCTTTGGCGATCTCGTCGGTGACATGCTGTTCCAGTGCCTCGCGGACAACCTTGAGGGTGCTGTCCAGGGACCCTTGCGACACAAAGTCGGGGTGAATAACTCCGGGACCACTTAGGTTACCCTTTGAGCCGTCGACCACAGGGGTAGAGCCGCCTACGTTCACAGTTGGCGTGATGTTAGCTGTGGTAGGATTTTCCGCCGATCCTTGTGTTTCACCATGAGGTGAAGACACTACGGTGGTTCCAGTCGAGTCACGAAGAGTCTCGACTTGGTGTTGCTCAGCTTCGAGTGTCCTAGCCGAAAAATGTTCAATATCGAAAGGCGCTAGACTTGATTGTGCACGAAATGAAGGCGAGACCGGGGAAGGCTGGTCTCTTGTTTCAACACCAGAACCCTTCAAATGAGGGACCAGTGGAAGTTGTGCTAAATCCCCGTGTGAGACTGAAACATCCGTCTTTTGAGAGACGGATGAGTGGCTGAGGGGGTCGTGCAATTGCTCCGCTGGGTCCACGAAGGCTTCTTCAATACCCCGTCCCAACGTATGAGACGGGATAGTAGATGTGGCTACCCGGATATCGATCGTTTGGGGTCGCTCATGAACCTCGTTATCTTTACGGCTCGATCTTTCCTGGTTCAACTTTGAACGCAGTTCTCTCCGTCTCGCATGATCTAACTCCTCTACTTGTTCTCCCTCAGATGTCCTAGTAACAGGCCCAGTTCCAGAATGAGGTGGTGATTCAAGAGGGATTGGGATATTGTAGTTTGGGTTGGGTCCGATACCGCGAGGTATGTGTGTCAGGCGTAAGGTACGGGTGGTATCGTAGTCCGTGGAGTCAGATTCCACGTCTTCAACATTGTGAGATGGTGAAGGGGGTTCGATGATATAAGGCTCGGTCGAGTGATGTAGTATTGGTCTAGAGGACGGACCGGCTTGGGTTGAGCTTGAACCGGGTTGCGATTCCATTGCACCACCTACTCTCGTTCCCCTTCCTCTCACAACTAACGTTCCCCGCCCGACAGCCCCTGCTTGTCGGGCCTTTCCACCTCTTACTCTCGGACCCTCACGTCTCTTGGGTCTAACTCCCTGGGCAGGTCCCTCCGGCTCTGGCTGGACCATGGGATTACCTAACTCTCCCCTATATGCAACTACCCCTGGTGCAGTGGGATCGGCGATGGCCAGTAGGGCTTCAGGGATGGGCATGGCTACCGCATCTGAAGCGTTGCGGATAACCATGAACTGGAGGTGTCTGATGGGGCATACCGGATGTGTTGTACGTCTTGGAATGGATGGATTGGCATCCATGTGTTGACGAACTGCGAGCGATAGGAAACGCGGGTATGGGAGGAACTTCTTCTGTTTGGTTCCGCCGATGTGTCGAATGGTGGTTACAAGTTCACGCCAGATGATCATGGCGAAGTCGACGTGGCGGTTGTAGCACACGGCGTGAACAAGTCGCAGGAAGTCGCCGGTACATTGATCAATACCTTTCCATCGGGCGGATAGGCAGCAGTTGAGTATGGTGAAGAGCGTGTACCAAATTGGCGCCAGGAACTTGCGATTGAAGACTGATGGTCGCTGAAGGTCGGAGTTGTAACCAAGGGCACGCATTTATGCGCATAGTGTGGCATCGTTAATGGCAGGATCGTACTATTCATGGTTGTTGGCAGTGGCCTCCGGTAGAGAAAGTAGTCGGTGAAAGGAATCGGGCATCAGAGTAAATGGGTGGTTGTCTATCTGCGCCGTGATAGTCTATGTGTTTCCAATCGTACAGACTTGGGCCGTCAGCCATACTTGTAGAACGTATATCAAAGGAACGTCGGCGGTGCGAGTGAGTGCCTCACGGATGGGATGGCGCATCAGAATGTCCAGAATGACCACATGTTGTGGGTTGGGTCTGAACAGCGCCGGGTCCAAGTAATGATTGTTCGCTTCCAATTCGATGCCATGGTCAGGGTCAACCAAGGCAGCATCTGCAACTTCATCGATAATTTCCTCCTCCTGAGGAATATGGTCCTCTGGGTTTTGTTGATCCGCCATGTATATATCTGTCAAAATAGCACACAGTTAGGGATTTAGACGGAAGAACAAGTGTCCGTGCGTACCTTTGCGTTGAATGGCTCAATCTGAGACAGATCGAGGACTGGTATGGATGAGACAGGTACGGAATGGACACAATCGCAGAGTTTTTCGGATGAAAATGCCAAGGTGTCCGGACAATACATGGTGTCCTGGTAAACGGGTTTTCCGGATAAGATAAGCAAGTGTCCGGATAAAAATGGATTATCCGGACAGAGGTTCCCTGAGATTCTGAATTTCCGGATAAGATGGGAGTCCGGACATCACACTATCCGGTAGTTGAACTTACCGGAAACCCTAAGGTCTCCGGACAACTAGGTATCCGGGAGTTGAGTGTCCGGATAAGACATCATAGAGGTTGAATGTGTCCGGACACGACGAATGTGTCGGGACGAAACCCTTTATCGAATAATCGACCAAATCTTGGTTCAATGCCAGTGTGAGTGCAGATATATGTGACAAGTATCATTCTAGACTCCACAGTGAGCTTATCCTATCTAAATTACCACTAATGAACCACAAATCGTGTGGACTCGAAACTGGGTTTCGGATCCAAAGAACTCGACCAAATCGGGGACTGTTTGGATGTAATGTTAACAAAAACAGAGTTGTAATGATCGATAAGGAGGTGCGAACAACATACCTGAGTGTTGGATTGAATGCGGGTGTGAATCGGCGATTAGGTGAGATGTCCGAGCGAGAGAGAAAAGAACGAGGGTTTAGGGTTTTTGAAGCAAATGTCCGGATATCGAGAGGAGAGGGGTCCGGGTGGCTTATATAAACCGGGTGATGTCCGGGTTCTTGACCGACCCGTATACATCCGGTCCGGATAGTGTCCGGAAATGAGGTTTGTCCGGATACTGTTCGGATCCCATGGGGTGTCCGGATACTGTCCGGATCCCATGGGGTGTCCGGATACTGTCCGGATACTTCAGAACAACCCTGATTCTGTGAATTTTGCAGGAAACTGAACTGGAAGGGATCTTTCTCTCGCTCCCCCTCAAACTTAGCAGGGGATTTTCATTGTTCCCCCTCGGATAGTGCAGTAGAGTGCAGTGGAGGGGTCCGGCACACAAAAAACATTTAGACTTTTAAAAGAAAAACTTATGCCGCTCCCCCTCAGATGATGACTATAACACACACGCAGGAGTGCCCACACACACAAAAACTTTTGACATTTAAGAAAAACTGTGTGTGACGCTCCCCCTCAAAGTATGAGGAAACTTACCTGATATTGCATTGTGCTCCCCCTGAACACGAGAACATTTGGTGAAAGCACAGAGATAGTGAAAGAAAATATAGACGACAATATTAGAAAATAGAAACACACGGAGAAAGAATGAAAAAAAATCGATATCTACCTAATAAATACAGAGACTAAATCTAGCGGTGTGACTAGAACAAGTAGAATACAAGTGCGAGGAAGTGTGTGCTCATGCATCAGGAGGGTAAACACCGGATGATGAGAAGACAGTTACTTGTATATGTATGGAACTTGTAACGGGCACATAGTCGGATTAAGTCTTCAGATTTAGCATACCTATCTTGAACACAAGAGTTTTAAAGCGTTTTTCGTCCAAGGCTTTGGTAAAAAGGTCTGCTAACTGATGTTCCGTATTTACGAAGTAGAGTTCGACTGTACCTCTTTCGACGTGATCCTTAATGAAATGATACCGAACGTCGATGTGCTTCGTCTTGGTGTGTTGGACCGGGTTGCTTGATATAGCAATTGCGCTCTTTGAGTCACAGTAGATCGGGACTCTGACATACGTGAAACCGTAGTCTTTGAGTTGTGTCCTCATCCAGATGACTTGGGAACAGCAGCTTGCGGCGGCTACATACTCTGCCTCGGCAGTTGACGTAGACATGCACTGTTGTTTCTTCGATGCCCAACTTACCAGGCTATCTCCCAATAACTGAATGTGTCCCGAGGTGCTCTTGCGGTACAACATGCATCCCGCGTGATCCGCATCAGAGTAAGCGGAAAGTCCAAAACCTGTCTCTTTCGGGTACCAAAGGCCAAGATCAGCAGTACCACGTAAATAACGAAAAATTCGTTTAACGACATTATAATGAGACTCTTTAGGGTTTGACTGATAACGGGCGCAAAGAAATGTCGAAAACATGATGTCCGGTCTACTGGCAGTTAGGTACATTAAAGAACCGATCATTCCCCGATACAATTTGGCGTTGACAGCCTTTCCGTTAGGATCGGCGTCAAGCTTTGTATTGGTTGCCATGGGGATTTTCATTGGTGAGGACTGGTCCAATTGGAATTTCCGAAGAATATCCCGAATGTATTTGGACTGGTTTATGAAAATTCCTGTCGACAGTTGTTTAACTTGAAGACCAAGGAAAAAGTTCATCTCACAAAGCATACTCATTTTAAAAAAAATTCCCATGAGAGTGGCAAAGTTCTTTGCATATAAACGACTAGTAGAACCGAAAATGATGTCATCGACATATACCTGGACTAAAACTATGTGGCCCTTTTCGTTCTTGATAAACAGTGTAGAATCAATTGTACCTCGAGTGAACTCGGCTTCTAACAAGAACTTTGATAGTGTGTTGTACCATGCTCGCGGTGCTTGCTTCAAGCCGTATAGTGCCTTATCTAAGATGTAGACATGATCAGGCTTCGAGTCATCCACAAATCCGTCGGGTTGCGACACGTAAACTTTTTCTTGGAGGTCGCCGTAAAGAAAGTCTGTCTTCACATCAATTTGGAAGACTGTGAAGTTCTTGTGTGCGGCATAAGCGAGAAACATACGGATTGCTTTGATTCGTGCTACCAGAGCGTAGGTCTCATCATAGTCGATCCCCCCTTGTTGTCGGTACCCTTTAGCCACAAGACGAGCCTTGTTGCGAACAACGACACCATCTTCGTCCTTTTTATTCTTGAAGATCCATTTGGTCCCGATTACCGTCTTGTGCTTAGGACGTGGAACCAGTCGCCATACCTTTAGAGCCTCGAATTGATTTAGCTCTTCTTGCATTGCGATGATCCAGTCTGGATCTGCGAGTGCTTCGCATACGCTCGTCGGCTCAATCTTGCTCAAGAAGCCGGAGAATAGGCAGAAGTTGGCGGAAGCGCCTCGTGTACGAACAGGAGTCAAGGGATCACCGATGATCTGATGTAGGGGATGGGCCTTCGTCCATTTGGTGGAGTGCAGAAGCGACTGCTGGGTAGAGTGAGATGTGTCCGGATCCACGTACGAACCTGATGGAAGGTCTTGAACTTGTTCAAGAGTAGCAGTCGTGTTTCTTGGAGGAAGTGGGGGAGGATTCGTCGATGGTTAAACAACTTTTGGTTCTGAGGAGTTCAGAGGTTGAGCACCGATTGTAGCAGATGACGAATCAGTAGGAGCGATCTCCGAGAGTATGGGTTCCTCCTGGGGGTTACAGTACCAGGCGTAGTCGTATAAGATGATGACGGTTGAGCTGTCTCTATAGATGTTGACGGCATACTCGTAGATGGGGGCGGACTACATAAAGCGGCCGAATCCGTATTGCGAGCAGCTTCAAGTCGCGGTTGCGCTGAGACAGATGTGGAAGAATTAATAGTGTCATCATAAAAATATTGAAACAGTAAATCTAAATCAGAAGAGTCAGCATTCGATGAAGATGCATGATTCGGATTTACTGTGGCTTGTGCAGATCCCGAAATCGAAGTTCCGGAAGCTAGGACTCCAGTTAAACCGGGTTCTGAAATGAGTTGTTCAGAAGCCAAATCTGCGACTTCGTCGAATGTCACGTTTTTGCTTTCAACAACGGATTTGGTCCGTTTATTGTAAACGCGATACGCCTTAGCCTGCATGGAGTATCCGATGAAAACTCCTTCGTCCGCCTTGGGGCTGAATTTTCCGAGATCATCCTTGTCGTTTAGCACATAGCAAGTGCATCCAAATGCATGGAAGTAGCCGACGGTTGGAACGTGATTATTCATGATCTCGTACGGTGTCTTGTTGAACCGCTTGAGAAGGATAGAGCGGTTTTGCATGTAGCATGCCGTAGACACCGCCTCAGCCCAAAGATATAGCGGTAGATTTGCTTGGGATAGCATTGTTCGAGCAGCTTCAACGAGGGTACGGTTCCGTCTTTCCACCACTCCGTTTTGTTGTGGAGTGCGTGCTGCAGAGAAAGTGTGTGTGATGCCCACCGTTCTCAGATAGTCATCCACTTTTTGATTCTTGAACTCCGTCCCGTTGTCAGTTCTGATGGACTGAATGTGTTGAAGCTTGTTCTGCTAGACAGTCTTCAGGTGATCAATAATGAGCTCCGAAGTTTCATCCTTCGAGCGTAAGAACCTCACCCAAGTGTAGCGCGAGTAGTCGTCCACCATCACGAGCACGTATTTGCGTTTATTGATTCTCGGAACACGCATTGGACCACACAAATCCATATGAATGAGTTCGAATGTCCGGGTCGTGCTTGGAGTTGCCTTCAGCGGATGTGATGCGCGCGTCATCTTTCCCTTTTCGCATGCTCCACAGAGACGGTCCTTCACGAACGGAAGTTGGGGCACGCCTCTGACGTGTTTGCCTAGCACTAGTTGATTGATACTTCTGAAGTTGAGGTGCGAAAGACGTCTATGCCAGAGCCAAACTTGGTCGGAGTCGGCTTTTGACAAGAGACAAACTGGTTTGTCTGTCTTGGGAGCTGCGAGGTCAATAGTGTAGAGATTGGTCTTGCGAGTTCCAACCAGAAGTTCCTCTCCGTCGTTGTTGAGGATTCTACACCTTGTGGCTTTAAAGCTGACCTCAAGATCCTTGTCGCAAAATTGACCGATGCTGAATAGATTGTGTCCTAATCCTGCGACGTGGGATACCTTCTTGATTGTTATCTTATCTTGTACGATATCGCCGTAGCCCACGATTGGCGACTTCTCGTTATTCACAAATCTCACGTCTCCGCAGTATTCTTCCTTGTAATTCGTGAGAAGCTCCCTTCTTCCGGTCATGTGCTTGGAGCATCCAGAGTTAAGTACCACACATGACCATTCTGCTAAACAAGATTAGTGACGTTTAGGTACCCAAATTTGTTTGGGTCCTGGGGGGTTAGATTTGGCACTGCCTGGGGAAATATGCTTTGACTCAGCTTTCCCTTTAGGGGTAGATTTTACACCGTTGGAGGGAACTGGTTTTGGCACCTGTTGCCTCTTGGGTGCAGAATTTACACCTTTTGGAGGAACAGATTTTTGGGCAGATTTCCACATGGGTGCCGGTTTAACCTCAGTAGGAGCAGCCCGTGTAGGAATGGGTCGGGTGTCTCGCTGTGGTTTAACCGTTTGATTGAAACCCCTTTTAAAATGATGTTGTTGCTTGTTATTATGGGGTTTGCGCTTATGAAATAGGTTACCAACAAAGTAAGGCGCATACCAATCATTATTGTGAATATCATCAAGATCATTCCAACCACAATTAGAACAACATAAACAATCATGCGATAACTGAATCAATTGATTAAGTGATTTAACTTTAACGGGAAAAGAAACATCAAAATTGTTCCAATGATTCCAAGCATAATTGTCTTTGTCTATTCTAGAATTGAAAACAGGTGGGGATGGCTTTGACGCATCCTTCTCGACAGATTCCCTCTTTAGCCACTTTGGTGTTTCTTTATTAGCGCGACCATTTTTATCTGAAACAACAGGGATAGTATGACCAGTGACTTTTGAGGAAACAGGAGTCTTAGTGATTGGTCGTTCGGTCTTTTGCTTCGGCTGTGACAGTTTTTGAGAATTGGAAACATTTTTAAGAATCTTGATCACAACCGGAGTCTTGGGTTGAGAACAGTCGCCCTTTAGAAAATTGACCGGACGATTAACCACAGGAGACAAATAATCAGGTTGACTTGGAGAAATAGTAGTGTTGGCAGTCAATGGTCCGGTAGCTTGCCTTGGCTGTGATTGCCTTTTGGAAACAGGTTTCGAGGTTGGTTTTGACTGGGAAATCTTAATCACAGCTGAGGCCTTTGTTTGAGAACAGCTTTCTTTTAAAGAATTACCCGGATGATTGACCACGGGGGATAAAAAATCAGTGTGACTTGGAAGAGGTTTGTCGAAGGGAAACGAATCAAACTCTTCATCACAGTTACCTTCGGAGTTCATGTACTCTGAAAAATCTATCTTGGGAAGTACTGGACTGAAAGCAGGTGGGGAAGGCGAGGAATACTTTGTGTTTGTGTGCTTAGGGGAACTTGGTGCGGAAGCGTTTGAAAAAATCAGATTTTAAATTCCTTTGAGCACATTCGTCTTGAGAGACGTTACTTTCTTGAGAAGAGATATTTCCAATGAAGGCTTTACACGAGGATGTGTCAGATGAGTTAGAGGAAAGTTCAGGTGAAAATTGCTTCGCAGTTTGGAGCAAGTCAAGCTGCACTCGGAGTTGACTATTTACCATATGCTCTTTCATCGTTTCTCTTGTCATTTCAGACAGTTTTGATGAGAGCGTATTGATTTCCCACTGAAAATTTTCCTTTTCCTCACTTGACACACCGTCGGTTTTCTCAGATTTGAGTTTCTCAATCTCAGAGATGAGCACTTTCTTTTCGTTTTGAAAGGTGGACCTTTCTTTCTCAATCGACTCCTCCAACTCGACAATTTTTGCTTCCAAGATGAGAGGAGGAACATAGAGTTTAAACTCATTCGTCTCAGTCTTGGTTGCAGGTGCTACATCCTCATCCTTCTTGGAGGAATCCTTGGGTGTAGGTACCTTGTAGGGGTCGAAGTAGTCATTGGAAAGGTACTTTTTGTTCTTTTGATACGAGTAGTTTAAAGGTTCATAACAAAATGGAAGTTGAATTCCTCGTTTGTGTGTGCGTTTATGTTCCTCGGTTTCCTCCTCCTTTTCTGGTTCAAGAGGACCATTTCATTGAATTGCGTACTCTGGATACTTTTTATCTAATCCATAGCAAGCAAAATCATACAGAGTAGGGACTTGATATCTTCCCTTTTTCAGATAATGTGGGTTGTCATATCCGATTCCCCATTCTTTGTTAAAGTACGTGAACTCTTTGGGTTTGTTCAAAAAAATGGTTTGATCAGTTTGACCCCTTTTGTGGAGTTTGGTTTCACGATCTAGAATTTTAGCTACATACTCCTTGTGTTGAATTTGAAGAGAAGAACATTGATAAGTAATGTCTTCTTTCTCATTCAAGCACTGATCAAACTGACGTTGGAGATCAGATAATTTGGCCCTTAAGTCTTTAGGTGCTAATGAAAGGATTTTGCATTTGTCTTTTAAATCAGCATTTTCAGACTTATACTTCTTAGTTAATTTCATTTGAACATTAAGCTTTTCAGTTATTGAAATAATTTCAAGCTTGTTCTTCATTTGTGGCCTTGAGGAAGTTTGCCTTTTCTGTGATGGTTTGCAGTTGAAGTATGAAGTTTTGTAAGCAAGAGTCACATACCTTATTTGTTGTTGCCTTGTCTTCATCCGTAGACGATTGATATCCCATGAAAGCATCAGCACCTTCATAATTGTCCTCATCATCAGATCTGCCTAGCCAGTAATCATTTTCAGCGAACATTGCCTCCCCAGCCTCCTTCTGTCTGGCCAGTGCAAGCTTAGCCTCATAATAGTGAGAGTTCTTCACTGTAGGTTGACGACAGTCTTTAGCAAAGTGACCGAGTTTCCCGCAGTTGTAGCATTTCACAGGTTCATCTCGCTTCTTCCGGTCACCTTTCTCTGTCTTCTCCTTCTTCTCAGATCTATCTTGCTCTTCTACCTTCTTCTTTCCTTCATACCGATCCTTATAGTCGTGACGCTTATTGGAGGAGGTGGAGTAGCGTTGACTATTGGAAGACGGCTTCTTGTAGAACTTTTGTTGTTGAAAGGATTTAGTCAGAAGGGCAATAGCTTTCATTAAGTCTGATGCTTCATCATCATCATCATCACCGTCTTTCTCGTCTTCAGGTTCTGACTCGGAGGAGCTTTGCTGTGGACCGCGTCTGGATTGACTGCTTGAAGATTTCCCTTGTTTGGAAGTCATGAGGGCAATTGGATCAGCAAATGGTTTTGGCTCATTCTTCTTCTCTCCCAGAAGCTCATTCACTTCATCTTCGTCTTGGAGAAGTGTCTCATACAGTTCATTGATGCTGATGTTCTCTATCATGTTGTTATGCTTGACATGAGAAGCATACACTTTCCATTCAGGTAACAAGTTGTTGAGGAACTTTAGTGCATTCTCAGTATTGGAACGAACAATTTTATTCTTGTTCAGTTCATTGAGAAGTAAACAAAAACGTTCATAGGTCTGGGTAAGGGATTCACCGTTGCGCTGCTTGAACCCACCGAACTTGGTTATCGCGCTATTTATCTTCAGCTGGTTTCCTACAACGCTCCCTCGCATCATTTTGGCTACTTGGTCCCACATGCCCTTAGCCGTGTCTTTGTAACTGTCTATGGCAGTGTAGATAGAATTAGGAAGGGCTTGAATCAGATATCTCTTTGCATGCTTTTCACCTTCAGTCATGCCTCTTTCAAATTCTGTCATCTCAGCAAGAGTCTTCTTCTCACGTCGAGCTATTGCAGTTGCAGTTGCAGCTATGTCCTTCATTGGTTGGGCAATTGGGCCATGATCCAGAGCTCTCTTGATGTACTCATAGTTGTCCTTGGACTCTATGAAGATCATGAACCTATCTCGCCATTGGCTGTACTCGTTCGGATAGAGACACGGTGGCTTGGTGTCAGTGCCAATTGCGAGAGCATCATGACAAGTAGACATCTTCGATTGCAACAGAGTGATCGTCAGACGTGTAGATTGATTCAAAGGGTAAACCTAATGCAAGGCACTAAAAGTGAAGTCCTAACGCAGGGTCTACGAGTGATTTGACTAACCTGAACTTACTGTATAGGAATCCAAATAAGTGATCTGATCTGGAATTGTTCGGATCAGATTTGATGCAAATGGATCAATAAACAAAAACAGAAGTATCCGGATAAGATGAGGATACCGGATAATAGAATTGTTCGGATAACTGTAAGAGTCCGGATAGTAAAAAGAATCCGGACAGAGTAAGCTTTCCGGATAACAGATACCACACACCTTCCGGATAACTGAGGTTACCGGATGTGAACTAATTCCGGATTTGAAGTTTCCGGGTATAGTGGAGTTTCCGGATACTGTGAGGTTTCCGGATACTACGAAGTTTCCGGGTAAAATAGATTTCCGAATACTTTAAGTTATCCGGAACAATAATACCCGGATAGGTTTGAGATTAAGAGACTTACCCGGATGGATGACTTACCCGGAAGATTCGAGAGTCCGGATGGCTGGAAGATCCCAGATGAACTTAACACAATTATTCGGGAACCTTGATTCTATCCGGATGGCTGGAAGATTCGAGGCATAGATATCATAACAAGAAATAGAAAGTAACAAAGAGAATAAACAATGAAAAACAACAAAGACATGAGAATAAAATATTTTAGATTGAGAATAGAATGAGATGAAAATTTGTATGTATCAATCTAGATAGAGATAACTAGATTGAACTACACATATTTCCATCCATTATATGATCAATATAGAATATTAAACTTTCATGTTCAACATGCCGAGCTTGGATACTAAGAAATTAAATCGTTTTTCATCCAAGGCTTTCGTAAAGAGACCGGCAAGTTGAAACTCAGTTGTGACAAAGTATAATTCAATCGTACCTTTTTCAACATGATCTTTGATGAAATGATACCTGATGTCTATGTGTTTGGTCTTTGTATGTTGAACCGGATTAGCAGATATTGCAATTGCACTCTTGCTATCACAGTAAATAGGGATCTTCTCATACTTGAAATCATAGTCAGACAGTTGAGTCTTCATCCACATAACCTGTGAACAACAACTGGCAGCGGCCACATATTCTGCCTCCGCAGTTGATGTTGAAACACAGTTCTGTTTTCTCGAGGACCAACTTACTAGTTTATCACCCAAAAACTGGACATGACCAGATGCGTTCTTCCGGTCTAGCATACTACCTCCATGATCCGCATCAGAATATGCAGTGAGTTCGAATCCTGTTCCCTTCGGATACCACAGACCAAGGTACAGTGTCCCCTTCAAATATCGAAAGATTCTTTTAACAGCACTCCGATGTGATACCTTTGGTTGTGCCTGAAATCTTGCACAGAGACATGTTGCAAACATTATATCTGGACGACTTGCCGTCAGGTACATTAATGAGCCTATCATACCTCAGTAATTCTTAACATCTACATCTTCACCAAGTGGATCCGGACCTATTTTAGATCCAGGAGCCATAGGTGTACCAATAGAGGTACAATTTTCCATCTTAAATTTCTTCAAGATGTCAAACACATACTTCGACTGGTTGATGAAGATACCTGTTGAGAATTGCTTGACTTGTAATCCAAGAAAGAAATTAATCTCTCCTATCATACTCATCTGGAATCTGGTCATCATTATACCCGAGAACCAAGTACACAATCCAGGGTCAGTTAAACCAAATATAATGTCATCAACGTAAATTTGTACTAGAAGGATCTCACCATTTTCATGCAGAGTGAAGAGAGGTGTGTCGATTTTACCTTTTCGAAAGCCAGCACCAAGTAGGTAGGTAGATAAGATTTCATACCAGGCGCGAGGGGCTTGCTTTAGACCGTAGAGAGCTTTGTCAAGTATGTAGACGTGATCTGGTTTATCTTTGTCCACAAAACCCTCTGGTTGAGAAACATATACTTCTTCTTTCAATATACCGTTCAGGAAAGCAGTCTTCACGTCCATTTGATAAACAGTGAAGTTTCTGAAAGCGGCAAATGCAAGAAACATCCGAATTGCCTCTAAACGAGCCACCGGTGCATACGTCTCATCGTAGTCGATACCCTCTTGTTGCCTATACCCTTTGGCTACAAGGCGTGCTTTATTTCTCACAACAATCCCATCTTTATCTTTCTTATTCTTCAGGACCCACTTGGTACCAATTACCGTTTTACCTTTGGGTCGAGGAACTAATCGCCACACGTTCAATGCTTCAAAAGAATTCAGCTCATCTTGCATGGCAATGATACAATCCGGATCTTCCAAGGCTTGTCGAACTGTTGTAGGTTCAACTTGACTTAGAAAAAGCGCGTAAAGGACTTCGTTAGCCGTTGCAGATCAAGTCTTTACAGGTTTGGAGACGTCACCAATGACTTGTTCAACGGGGTGACTCTTAGTCCATCTTGAAGCATGAGGATGAACAATTATAGCACCATAGTTGGTATCCACTAACGTAGGATCCTTATCAAAATTCAACTCTATTGTCAAGGTAGGTTCCGGTTGTGGGGTGGGTTCATTGACAGAAGTGTCAACAGGAACTGCCTCCGGTTCTGCTTCAGAAGATAACTCATGCTGAGTTGCAGAATTCTCACCATTGGCATTAGAAGTTGTACCTGACGAAGAAGCACCATTCGTGGATACATGTTGTGTTGCTTGTGGAGATTCCATATGCGTGTTACTTGAAGATGTAGCAGGAGTTGTTGCACCAGATGAAGGAGTAGTCAGTTCCAGTGTAGGCCCTGACAATGTAGCATTAGCTGGTGGTGTGACAACATTGCTCCTGTTAGATATAGATGAAGTAGGTTTATCACTTCCGAAAAAATCATCATAAAAATATTCAAACAATAAATCAAGATCATTAGGTTTAGAGTTAGAAGTGGATGCTTGATCCTTGTTTG
This sequence comes from Saussurea involucrata, assembly GCA_033807775.1. Taxonomy (NCBI): domain Eukaryota; kingdom Viridiplantae; phylum Streptophyta; class Magnoliopsida; order Asterales; family Asteraceae; genus Saussurea; species Saussurea involucrata. The sequence continues at coordinate 12,777,083 of CM066326.1, forward strand.
AAGATCTAGTCACCATAGGACGAATTTGTCCAGATGCTAGTACACCTGATATTGCGGGTTCTGTACTGTTTTGCACAGAAACCATATCTTCAGTTTCATCAAATCTGACATTTACGCTTTCCTTCACAGTTCTAGACGACTTGAAATAGACTCTATATGCTTTTGACGTGAGTGAGTATCCGATGAAAACGCCCTCAATACCCTTTGGACTGAATTTGTTCAAATTGTCCTTGTCGTTCAGCACAACACACCTGCATCCAAACACACGAAAGTAGTGTATTTAAGGTTTTCTATTATTAATCAGTTCATATAGAGTTTTACCAAACCGACGATGGATTATAGAACAGTTTTGTGTATAGCATGCCGTAGCAACAGCTTCAGCCCACAACAACAGAGGTAGATCAGCATAAGACAACATCGTTCTGGCAGCTTCAACAAGTGTGCGGTTTCGTCTTTCAACGACTCCGTTCTGCTGAGGAGTTCTAGCCGCAGAAAACTGATGAGATATTCCTAATGATTTAAAGAAATCATCAAGAGTCTTGTTCTTGAATTCTGTCCCGTTATCTGACCTAACAGTCTGAACTGTTTGTTGACGGTTTACTTGAAGTTGTTTGATTAACGAGATGATCAAGTCAGATGTTTCGTCTTTTGATCGAAGAAACTTGACCCAAGTATATCTCGAATAATCATCGACAATTACTAACACGTATCGTTTGGCACTGACACTCTGAGTCTTCATCGGACCACAGAGATCTATATGAAGGATTTCTAAAGGTTTTTGTGTGTTGGGTTCGGGTTTCGGTGGATGAGGAGCTCGCTTTATCTTCCCCTTCTCACAAGCAATACAGAAGTTGTCTTTCTCAAACTGCAAAACTGGTAGACCTATAACTAAATCACCCAACGTTAGCTTTTGAATGTAACGAAAGTTGAGATGAGATAGTCGTCTATGCCATAACCAACTCTTTTCCATAGTTGCCTTAGTCAACAGACACACGTCATTCTTCGGCTTAACCTTCGATAGATCAATGGTGTAAAGATTTGACTTTCGCGAACCAACTAGAAGTTCATTTCCTCCATCGGTTAGAATTGCACACCGAGTCTTCTTGAAATGGACTTCTAGGTCTTTATCACAAAACTGACCTATACTAAATAAGTTATGCCCTAAGCCTTCAACATAATTCACTTTAGTTATCCTGACGTTGTCGGCCACAATATCTCCATAACCCATGATTGGAGCGTAATGATCATTTCCAAACTTAACTTTCCCTCCATCGTGTTTCACAAAATTGCTCAACAGCTCCTTCCTTCCTTTCATGTGTTTTGAGCAACCAGAATCCAAATACCACACATGACGGAGCTGCAAAATGGGATTTAAACAGTTTTAGGTACCCATTGCCAATTGGGTCCTTTCGGGTTAGGAGAATTAACCTTTTTCTTTGAATTGTAGTGGTTATAATATCTATTTGAATAAAAACGATTTGAACCATAGAAGTTATAACCAAACCACGAAGAATAATCAGACTTGCAGATAAAATCATCTACACCACAAGAAGAGCAACAAATTTGATCATGTGCTAAATTAATCAGTTGTTGCATTGAAGAAATCTTGTAAGGAATAACAAGTTTTTGTTTGTTTGAGGCAACACGATTACTAACATCAGAAACAAAAGTGTTTTTCTTGGAATTAAAAGCGACAGTAGATGATTTTCTCTAGGCCACATCATGTGTGAACTCCTTTATTCTCCACTCTACCCACAAGTTGTTTCTTAAATTACGATCTGAAATGGAATCAAGATAAGAATCGTAAGCGTAGGAATTTTGAACTTTAGAAGATTTAGATTTGCGCTTATTTTTCTTCTTTTTCTTTTTCTTTTTCTCAACGGTTTTAGAAGATTCCCCCTCGAAGAAATTCTTCTTGGGTTCCTCTTCCTTGATCAGAAAATCAGAATGATCTGGAAGTTCAGCACTAAAGTCAAAATTAACATCCTTTTGTTGAACTTTCTTATCCTTCCTTTCACAAGGAGTGTCAATAACATGATCAACTTTAATATCATTGGAAGAGGAGTTATGAGAGAAGTCACAAAATTTTCATTAACAGGTTGTTCCTCTATCTCAATGGGACCAAAATCATCCAAGTCATCCGCCATCATGCTTTTATTAATAGTATTGCCTATGAAGGCTTTGCATGAGGAAGCATCTGAATCAGAGGAAACTTTTCTAGCAAACTCTGTCATAGCTTCAGTGGATAAACTTGTCAATTTTCCCATCAGTCTTGAGATTTCATTTTGAAAGTATTCTTTATTGGACTCAAGATCATTTCTCTCTTTGATCAAATTGTTTTCTAAATCAGATATTTTCTTTGAAAGAAAAACATTTTCAGTTTCAAAAGATGTTCTTTCGAATTTAAATCTCTCTCTTTCTTTCTCAATATTTTATTTTTCAAGAAATAACCTTTTCTGAAAATCAGAGACTTGTTGTGAGAGATTCAAACATCTAAGTTCAAGAGATTTCTTTTCTTCTAAGGTTTTTGAAGACGAAACAGAAACAACCTTTTCAGATTTGTCATTCATGGTATTTATCAAAACAGTTATCATCACTTCCTTTTCAATATCAAAAGCAAGTTGATCGTCATTTCTGACTTCTTCAATTTTCTTTTAATATTCAATTCAAGATCGACAAGCTTTTGTTCAAGCACCAAGGGAGGATAATATATTTTTCCTTCAGAAACGGGTTTTGATACAGTTCCCTTTGGTGGCTGAACAATATAGCTTTCAAAATAGTCATTAGGCAAGGTTTTCTTATCTTGCATTGCCTTCCTATTTGCCTGATCATAAATATAAGGAAGTTGTATGGTTACAGTTGTCTTTCTTTTAACTTCTTCCTCAACTCCTTGTTCCTCCTCATTAAGCCATTTAATCTTGAATTTCGGATCTTTTAGATACTTAAGCCATCGAAACTTGTATAAACAAGGTGCCTTTTTCAAAGCATTCTCCAAATAATGAGGATTGTCATATCCCACACCCCATTTGGAGTTGTAATATCTGAAATTCTTTGGCGTGTTTAGAAAAATAGTTTGTTCAGATTGACCAAGTTTATACAATTTCGCTTCTAGATCACTTGCCTTTTCAGACAATTCGTTATTAATATCTTTGTAAGATCGCAACATTTGTTCAAGTTCATTCTTCCTATTTTCAGCAATTCTTACATTTTATCCCATTTCATCCATTCTTCTTCGGAAATAAGTTCGGGATTTTTCGATCTCAACTCGTTCTATTTTCAAATCATCATTTAACTTTTTATGGTCAATGATTGTCTGTCTTTGAAGTTCAACAGTTTTATGTGCTTTTATGATTTTCTCTCTTTGTTCATCGAGTTTTAATTGAAAAACTTTAAACTGATTACCAAAATGATTAATAGTGCAGAGATCTACCTCATCTGTCTCAGGCGCCGCATCAGCCTCTGAATCCTCATCATCTCTGCTCATCAAGCACATCCTAGCAAAAGCAGCCGTATCTTCCTCTTCTTCATCATCTGTCTGGTCCAACCAAAACTCTTCCTCCACGGGAAGCTCAATTCCTGACTCTTTCTGTTCAGCTAACAATGCCTTCTGCTTGTAGTAGTCAGAATTCTTCACTTTCGGTTTCCAGCAATCTTTGGAGAAATGACCGGTTTTCCCACAGTTGTAACACTTTTGATCTTCATCCTTTTTATCACCATACTTATTCACCTCCGGCCTTTTACCATCTTCCTTATGATCATCAAACTTCTTTGACTCAATCCGATTCTTGTGTTCAAAGTTTTTAGAACCAGATGAGTAACGTTGGTTATTTGATCCAGGAGTTTTTACAAATCTGTGTTGAAAGGCCTTGGAAAGAAGTATCATAGCCTGCCTTAAGCTTTCTGCTTCATCCAAGTCAGCTTGGTCTAACTCATATTCTTCTCTCTGAACAATCTTGCCCTTAGCTTTTCTTGACATCAATGCTAACGGTTCACTATCAAGCTCATCTTCTTCTGCCTTATTCTCAGACCCCACCATCTTCTTTTCCTTCTTACCATTCTTCTCATTTTTCATCAACTTCTTCTTTTTCAGCTCAGCATCATCTTCATCTTGTTTTAAGGTTTCAAACATTTGTTGTAACGGAAGAGAATCCAGTTGAGAATTCTGTTTCATTCTATGAGCATACTTCTTTCACTCGGGCTGAAGCACGTTCAAGAACTTCACATTTGTCTCCATGATGGATTTTGATACTTTGTAATTGTTGAGATCATTTAGGATAGTTGTGAAACGATCATATGCTTTATCTAAACTCTCACCCTCCTTTTGCTTGAAATTCTCATACGTATTGAAGACATTTGAGATTCTCAGCTGGCTTTCCACTTCTGACCCTTTGTATAATTTGATAAGTTCATCAAACATACCTTTACCTGTTTCACTCAAACTGTCAACCTTTCGATATATGTCGTTGGTTAAGGCTTCATAACCAATGACCTAGCCGTTTTATCGGCTTTGTATCTCAACAAATTGTCACCCGTGTAGTCCTTTGGCTGAATAACTAAGTTATTACCATCTGGGTCGTCTTCACCAACCTCTCCTAGAACCCCGTTTATCAAGGATTCATGGATAAGAGCTCCATTTTCTTGTCGTTCAACGTAGTCAAGAAATCTGTCTTTCCAAATTTTAAAGTCTTTCGGGAAAAGAACAGGTGGTTTATCTTTTGAACCAATAGTCAACATATCTCTGGCAGTCATTTTGGATTACTTGTTGTTGATCGTTAAAAATCTGATTAATCTGATTAGGAGTTACTTTTAATGTTTCAAGTTTATGTCTCAACACACTTAAAGTTGCACCCCAAACCAGGTCGCAATTGCACTGAAGTCGCAACACTGAAGTTGCAACAGTTGAAGTCGCAACAATCGAAGTCGCAATAACTGAAATCGCAATAATCGAAGTCGCAATAACCGAAGTCGCAACAACTGAAATCGCAATAACCGAAGTCGCTATAACTGAAATCGCAATAACCAAAGTCGCAATAACTGAAATCGCAATAACCGAAGTCGCAATAACTGAAATCGCAATAGGTAAAAATTCACCCGAGTAGCAACTGAAGGTTGCGATTTGGTACTGTTCAAAGTGTAATGGATTGCGATTTGGGGCAAGTCGCAATAGACGATTGCGATTTGGGAGCCAAGTCTCAATAGACGATTGCGACAATGATGAAGGTTAGTGGATTGCGATATCTATGAAGATTCAAGGTCGAATCTTCAAAACAGATTGGATGAGGCTGAAATTTGGTGGGTAGGTTCGCTAGGCTATTCTGAGCAACTTTAGAACTTCAAGTTTTAACCAAAAACCAACAGAAAATGGGTTTTTGAACCAAAACAGTGTGCAGAAAGTTAAAGTACGAAAATGAAGAAAACTATCCAATCTGAGCTTCGATCCTTGTGTTTTTACGGAATAAAACACACAGGATTATCCTAGAAACAACCCTTGATCAATTCCAATCTATTAGAAGAACTCTAATGGCTAAAATCAATCAAAAATTGAAGAAAATGAAGAACACTCAAAAATGGAAATATTTCACTCAAACCTAATCAAATCAAAGATTTACAAGCTCTGATACCAATTGTGATCCCAGAACAAGTAATCAATCAATATAAACATCAACGGAAGCCATCTATATATTCAATAAGATCAAAGTAGCTCACAATTACAATGAAGAACTCTCTTGAGTGTGTGTGGCTACTATGTGTATGGAATGACCTAAATTCCCAAAAGGGAAAATAGCAAACTATATATACCTAGGGTATAGAATAGCCCTATTACAAATATAGTCCCTCTACTTGGTACAATTACATTTAAGTACTAACATTTTCCCAAGATCTTTCATCTCAAAATCAGAATTCAAGTAGCTTGTGATTTCTCTTATTTCATCAAGAGTTTTTATTATGTTCATAACATTGACATATAGAGCTACTTCGAAAGTCTGGAACTTGTTTTCCTAAACAAATACGCAAGGGCACAATTCATCGTTCTTATATATCATTTCCCAATCAAGCATTCACTCAGGCGGGTATACCACATCCCCATAGATTGCTTTAATCTATAAAGCGAGTGTTTCAATCTTATTATAAACGCATTTCATAGTTTAAAGTTACTTGATAGTGGTATAATGTCATCAAGCACTTTTATATCTCTGAATTTAGATCCCCATAGAGATATGTAGTAACTGCATCATTGAGCTACAATTTCCAGTCCTTCGGAAACTACTTGGCTAATTTAATTAGCAGAACGTTTTCCACTACGAGAGAATAAGTCTTATTGTGGTCAATCCAGTGCGTTGTGAGAAACCTTGCGCCAAAGGAGAGCCTTATATATTATGACTTAATTATTCTCATTACGCTTCCCTGACAAATGATTTATCTATGTCCTACAGGCTTTACACTTGGTCGGTTAGCACTACCGAACCAAATACCTGTTCATTTGTCAAATAATTATCCTGGATTGCTTCTTTTCATTTAGGCCAATTTGCTCTTTGTTGACATTCTTCAACTGAGCATGGTTCGATGACATCGTGCTCTGTTATCTCATAAGCAACGGTATATGCAAATATATCATCATTGAGTATGTATGATCTGTCCATCGACTCATATTCATTTGAGGTTTCTTTGATCTGTGGAATCAATATTAACTTCAGAGCGTCTTCCAGTAATGATTCTTAGACATAGATTTAATCAGAGATGATCTCATGTATTGATGATATATAGTTGTGCCTTACTCTTCTCTTCCTTTAGATGAGTATCTATCAAACCAAGTAGCTTCCCCCATTTCCTTTTGGGAGCTACGACCTCAACCACACCTCCACCATGTGTGATTGCAACGTACTTCTAGCGACGTTGTGCCCTTGTTTGGGGACTTTTGACCTTGCGAGTATATTTGCAGCTCGTATATGTGAACTTGTCACTCTAGATAATATTAAACGTATCAGGTATCGAGTCTGATTCATTTGACTTCAACTTTACATTGTGAAGTTTTTGGGGATCAAAATGAGACACAGTTGAAATATTCAATGACACTTCCTGTCGTTCCCATGGAAAATCCTTTTTCCTAACTCCCCCTAACGACAGGAAGGTTGTCTCATCAAAGTGACAACCTGCAAATCTAGCGGTAAAGTGATCACTCGTCAAGGGTTCTAATTAGCGGATAATTGTTGGGAATTCATATCCAACATTTGATGAATCATCTTTAAGACCCATTTTGGTATGCTGTGGGGGCGTAATTGGCACATATACAACACAACCAAACATACGTAAATGTAAAACATGAGGCTTATATCCAGTTACCAATTGTTACGCATAAGATTGGTTGGCTGGTTGTGGGTCTAAACACGAGTAAGTAAAGTTTCATGTAATAATGCATAATCCCATGTAGATCTGGATAAATTGGTGCGCATAACCAATGTCCTAGCTACCATCTATATTCTTTTGATGACAACTTTTATCATTCTACGAGACCATTTTATATATACACATGGGGTATATGAAACTCTACATTAGTCTCTATACATATGCAATAATCATCAAATCCTTATGATGTAAATTCTCTAGCATTCTAAGTCATGCAGACTTGATGAGAAAATCAGGGTGGTTAGTCCTTAAACGTATAACCAGTGCTAGGAGTGCAACATTTCATGTGGACAATAATATTACACATGTTCATCGTGTCAAAACCAGCACCATAAAGTACTTTAATGGTCCGCATTCTGGATGTTTATGTCCATAAATACCACCTTGTATTCGTTGTAAGAATGAAATGTCCTTAGCTTTAGGATGATTTCATTCCTGTCTTGGCTAAGAATCAAGGTATACAAAAGTTCGAGGTATTGGAGAGGGCATATTATAATGGTGGTGTTGCTTCTTGTGCAGTAGAAGTCAACGATTGCAATTTGGTTAATTCCCTCGTTTTGTCTTTCACTCGAAAGAGAATGTGTCTATGTGTATTTCCAATACATAGATCATTATGTCATGACCATGGTGTCCCACGTGGTCATGCCGAAACATATATGTGTCATTGTCCCAAAGTTTTTTATTGGTGACAAAATATGTTTTAATGACATAGATAATCCATTAATTTTGACACATTAATTTCTCTAATATATGTTCCTTTCATATCATTAGACTTGATATACCCATTTCCATTCTTATAAAATGATTTTCAATTGATATGAATATCTTAACAAGGTTTCTTGTAATATGGTGTTTTAGTAACTATTAATCTTGTATTAACAAGAAAATGACAGCCCATCGTCTACGTATTATGGTGTAGGGGTGATAGGGTTATTTTTATAACCATATTTATAGCCTTTTATTATAATTTTGAGCTAAGTTTTATTCCCCATTGAGTCTTTTTAGTTAAGTTAGTGTCTAATTTAGCAAATAAATGCTTTGGACCTTAAAACGTCAAGATAGCATGTTGTTATATAATTATAGTCAATTGCTCATTTAAAAATGTCTTAATTGTAGGATGATTGCAAATGCCGTTTTGAAGTCGATATATATGGAATTATGTATGGATTGCACGTAGCGGGAGGAAAACGGACGACTTCATATTTTGGATACGGCAACGTTTTTGCATCACTTGGGCCGAAAAGTTACAAGCTGCATCTACATACTTGGGCCGAATTTTGGAAGGCATTTTTGGACTTTTGGCTAAAACAATTATGGACTCATTTTGGTAGTTGTTGTGGGCTGAATTTGGTTTTCATGCATGGGCCTCCATGGTAAACACAACTTGGGCCCCAAAAAGCCTTCTCAAAATTACTATATATATGTATGCTTTGTGTAGTTGAAGAGGATACCATCAGTTCCTTATCTCATTTTGATATTATTATGTAGTAGTTGCATTATTGGTGGTTGGTAGAAATACCAATCATCTCTCTCTTCTCTCATATAAATAGTATAGAATTAGAAGGTTAACATCTCCATTTGGTTACTGTATGTGGATCGCAGGTTTACAACAAAGTGAACCAAATCCATAACTCTTTTGGATTGGTTCACATTTCACACCCCGGTGGTTCCGTTTTAACGCTCGGGTTTAATTTCTCGTATAATATAATCGTGTTTTTATTAATCTTGTGTTTTTATTAATTACAAAGCACTAGTCGTAACTCATTTGTTTTCTTCTTCTTACTGTTCTATATTAAGTTCTCGTTTTCATCATTCTCGAAACCATCGGTTTAGCTAAGTTTTCTCATAACCAAGTTTTATAATTCTCAACAGTTTAACCGTCTGTTTTTGTTAATTTCGAACATTACTCGTGACCCACTTTTATTTTCTAAATTACTACACATAAATCGGAAGTCTGAATTAATCTATTCGGATCCCCAACTAGTTTGGTTCACGATTTGTAGTAATAGGGAAATTATAAAGGTTACAAGTGTTGTCGTTGTTTTTGTTGTTAAAACCTTATTCTCAAGTCACACAAACCTTTTACTATAATTCAAGCTTTGCCTAATTAATCGTTTTAAGCAATTATTTTTAATCTCATCCTAGCAAATCACTTTTTGGGCTTTTCAAGGAACAAAATCCATAGCTTAACGTTTGGAATTTATTCCAAACGTAACCGGTAGTGGTTCACTTAAGGGTTCCTTCCGTTTCATTTTCACATTTAAAACAAGACTTTCCATCTCTTTAGTTTATAATTAGTTTTCTTAAAAACGTAATTTCCAATTTTCAAGTTTTGTGTAATGGGTTGTCCATCTCCATTATTTGTTTTCATAACCGTCGTTGTAGTTTTTAGTGCACGTAAAGCGATGATGGGTTAACTGTCTTAGCTTGGGGTATAAAGTGAAGTTGGGACCGAGACCGATAATAAAATAAAAAGGTGTATCGTATGACATGATTGTCCGAAGTTATTTAAATCAAGGTTATATTTTATGGTGGATCACAATTGACCAATTGACACCCGGTACGTTGTATCATGAAATAGTGGACTTTTGAGATAACCAAGGAATGCCATCTCATCTTTTTATCTAATTATTATTAATTTCATCCCAACGGATCTTTATACCCTGTGCTTCTTTTTATAATTGATTTTAGTTTAATTGTTAACAAAACCTCCAAACAAAAATATTGCTTTCGAATTCGCCATCTTAAACTCGCTTTTACGAACTGGACTTTTAAAGAGAAACTTTTTCCATGCTTCCATGTGGGTTCTATATCCGGTACTTTTGTACCATTATTACTTGTTTGAGACGATAATAGATTGAGATGTATACTTGCGTCTTGGTTTATTTATTATCATTTTTAAAGGGTGTGATTTAATAATTCATAAGCTTTTGGCTTATATATATTTAAAAGGGATCACCCAAACTCGTAACAAGTTTTTGGCGCCGCTGCCGGGGAAGCACGCTAGAAGTTTTTCTTTTATTCAAGTAAAGTTTTTAAAAGCAAGTTTTTCTACCACCTTTTTGAAAAACCAAAAAAATAGTGTATGCCAAGTAATAAATTATTGAGTATATCTTTCTGTGAATATGGATTCATTGGGACATTCGTTTGGGCCGTATGAAACTGTTTTCTGTGACTACTGTGGCGGAAATCATATCTAATACAGTTGCCTTTCGAACCCCAAATCTCATTACTTCATGGGAGATAGTAATTGGGATAACTCACACTTTAATGATTACACTCGATCATGGGAGGATCATCCTAATTTGTTTTCAAATGGCCAAGATCATGGCACTTTCACATCACCAATACTTCCCTATCAAGATTGGAGTAATACTTACTCAAATACTTTTAACCAATCTTGGGAGGAACACGTTGATTTTTCCAGGAATTTTCAAGGGGATGATTTTAACAACTCACTTTGACCCCCTACACCCCCTTTGGAACAAGTTGAAAATTCCGAATCTCTTGAAACTTTGATGAATGATTTCTTACAGAACATACAAGGAGTTGTTATTAACATAACAACTTGTGATAGAGAGATCATTAGTGAACTTAAAATACAAAGCCAAATCCCTATACCAAGTGATATTGAAAAATATGAGTGTATCGGTAAGGACGAGGGTGAGGCTAATACTTTGCAAAAGATTCAAAAGATAGAGAGTTCCATGGAAACACCTGAGCATTTGAGCAACCCATCTTCACTTCAAAATAGTGAAGAGGTGCAACAAAATGCCAAGAGTTTCATTATCCCCTACAATAAATCTGTGCAGAAAGAACATATTGTTGCAGATACCGTAACATCCATACAACAAATTTCTGTAGAAAAGCTTCAAGTTGTTTTAAAAAGGGGACGTGAAGATCAATCCAAGGACTTGGGAAACTTCATAAAATCATGTTATGTTGTTGGTGAGGCGGTGAAATGTGCGGCCATTTGTGCAATCGATGTCTTGTGTCGTGATCAAGTAATAAAGAGAGTGGTGAGAGAAATATATAAGCATAAGTGGAAAGAGAAACAACAAACTTAGGGACCACTTTTAAGGTGAACGGACAAAGGGTAAAACCTATAAAGGAACACCCGGAATGAATGCAGAATCTACCACCATTCCTGAGTCACTTGTTATGGCAATCGACTGAACGCATCCTACTCAATCCGAGTAGGACAGGTTCCTTTTTATCACCCCTTTTATTTTTATGCTTTAAATTTCATGTCTAGTAGTCAATTTATTTAATTATCGAATATGGGAATTGTGTTGCTATAATTGGAGAGTTTCATTTTTTGTATTTTCATACAACTCATATATTCCATGCAAATGTGTCACATGCAAAATTGTTTCTAGTTTGGTTTAGTTGTTCCATAGCCTCAATAATTTCTTTGGTTTCTCACTTTTATTTTTTTTACACATCACTAGAACTAGCCTTAAAACTTTTTGCTTTCACCAATTTTTGTTGGAAATAAAATTTTGTGCACTCCATACACTTATACCACAAATCTTACCAAAAAAATTTGGTTTGATTCTTTCAATGTTCAATGAGGACATTGAACCCTTCAAAGTTTTGGGGAGGAGATATGGTTATTATTCATACCATATCATTTTGCTCCTATCTCCATGCTTACCCACATATACACAAAATTCAAAAAATGCACAAAACGTGAAAACACACTCAAAAAAGAGCAAAGCTCTACAAATGTTTTACGTGCATACAGTTCAAGCGTCAAAGACACCAAGAGACCAATGTGTCCACATGCAATTCCTCAAAATGAGAAGATGGCAAAAATTGCCATACATAGAAAGTGGTAAAAGGCAATGCATCACCAAAATTAAAGAGCCGAATGCATAAACGTTCATTTCATGTGCAATTTTTTTCCAATTAGGAAATTAGATGCTTGGCTAGCTTATGGTTTGATGTGTTTTGAAGTATGAGTTGAGGAATATTAGGTTATGAAGGGCTATTTTTTTCTACTAAACTATGTTAGTTGCAATTTCTTCATTGTGGTACAAATGCATGCATGTTGGGTTTTTGAGAATTTCAAAGAATTTTTTGCTTTCCTTTTTGAAACAACCTTGTTAGGTTCAAAAATTGTGTTTTTAATAAAGTTGCTTGAGGACAAGCAACAGTTCGAATTTGCGGTTGTGATAGTGTTATTATTTAACCCTATTTTAGACGTATAATTCTAATTTTTGAGCCATTTTATTATCCCATTGAGTCACTTTTAATTAATTTCAGTAATATTTATGTAAAATAAATGATTAATACTTTCGGGTATTAATTTGGCTAAAAACATACAAAAACACATAAAAATCACCCAAAAAACTTATCTTATACTTTACGTATTTTAGGTTGCGGAAAGACGGTCATTTGGAGCTCTACATTTAAGAAGATAGCAAATTTTTGGAACGGAAACGAAGACTCCAACTTTTGAAGACCGGACTTTATTTTTTTGGAAGCATTCTCTTTGGGCCGATTTTTATGACATTTGGGCTAGCCGAATATTCATCTACATGGGCCGGAAAAAAAAATGCAACTACATATTAAATCACTTGAGCCGATTTATTAAACATGGATTTTTGGGCTTATGGCTAAGAAAATTGTGGACTCAAGTTGGTTTTGTATGGGCTGATTTTTTAATGTGCATTTGGGCCCCCAAGAACTATTTTTGGGCCCCAAGACAACAAACGTGTTGGTCCCGAAGGGCTATACAAATTTGTAGAAGGGGGGGTTGAATACAAACACACAAATTTTACTTTTCTATATTGTTTATTGATAAATCATTAACAATTTACAGCTTGTTGCAGAAACAAGATTAAGGATAAACCTAAATCTAAACAAGTTGGAACACTAAGTTTCTTGCACTAAGAAAGAGAAGGAAATTACTAATAATAACCTATCTCAAGATAAGAAGGATGAACTTGTCCAGAGTTAGCAAGTTACTTCAAAATGAAGTGAGTTCATCTTCTTATATACTGCATGCATTTAATGCATTGCAGTTTATACTTTACACGTGGCAGCAGCTGAATGGTTGCATGTCATTGACCTTTGTTGACAACCTTAGTAGCCGCATGTTTGAACAGTGTAGTATCAGAGTGGTTTTACGAATTCAGACAATAAGGAGGTTCTTTTTCTGACATATTGTACGGAGACGTGCAAGGGTGGATAAGACAAAAAGTACTTTGTACGGAGGACTTTATGATCAGCTTTTCGTTGATTCAGCGATCTATCATTCTTTATCAGCGAATGCTAGAATTCAGCGATAGCTAAAGTCTTGTACTTGATACTTCACGTTGAGTGGACAAATCTGAGTCTTCGCTGATCCGCATCAGTTCATTAGGAGACTTGTCGCTGGTTCTTGAGCTTGATCTTCGACTTCAGCGTAGAACCTATGTTAACGTGAAACAATGTTAGAGCATTATTGTATTCAAGATTTATTGTAAAGTCTTGTATAATGTCAAACATTGTAAAAGTCAAAGAAAGTCTAAGTCAAGTGAAAAGTCAAACTAGCTTTAGTGTTTAAAGCTTTATAATTAGGTGGTATAAATATGTTTTAGTTTGCTTAAGTCTAAAAGGGAGGTGGATAATTGATAGTAAGTTGAGAGGAGAGCTTTAGAGAAACACTTTATGTTCATGTCATTTGTAATTTGAAGATCAATACATGGATGACTTTCTCTCTAGATATTAGTGTGTTTGAGTGCTAGATCTGGGAACTCACATTTGGTATCAGAGCCATACAGGAAATTCAATCAGATTTGGGAAGAACTTGAGGAATTTGGGCATTATTTTAGATTTTTTTTTTTGAAACCAAGAGGTTTGTTTGTGTCATACACTATAACACAATATGATCATCTTGCAATCTCTAATGCGCTATACATCTCTAAATATATGTGCAAGAGATACAAGGAGTGTTTCTACTTACTCGTTCACAAACCCGCCCTTCATCGACTACTAAGGGGTAAAAAACGAGCCAAATTTACAGCAATTTTTTCAAGCATCGGGGGCGGGAAGGCTACAGGAAGATGCCAGCAGGAACCATGAGACCGAAGGAAGTAGTACTCATAGGCGCATTAGCATGGCAATTAGCTGACATTAGTTAACACTCTTCGCCTTTTTGTGTCATTGGCGTCTCTTCTTTCATTTCGACTAGCATCTCGTGTTCCCTCTTGTTTTTTCCGTCTTCCATCACTCTTACGAATTCTCTCAGAGCATTGCGCATCCACTCATAGCGACACAATACGGATGCTTCTTCAATCGCCACCCATTTTCTATTGCGGTTATGTTGCTCTGGACATGCTTCAAGCTCCTCGGTCACCTCTAACGCAAATAGGTACCCTTTGCATCCCCCTTCTTCGATACAAGCTTCTTGTTTGCTCTTACTTCTAAACTCCCACACTCCAAGAGGACTTCCTTTTAGAATTCCTCTTACTCCAGCTCCCTCTAAAGCTTCACGACATGCAGCTTCTTCAACAGTCTCGTCACTCTCCCATCCACCCTTTGGGAATACCATATCATTGCGGTTTGGTGAAGATACCATCAGTACTTCTATTACGTTCTTCACATTAAGACGTTGGTCTTCAGTTTTGGCCAGTCTGTATGGGATACACACAGAAACAAGGCGAAGGTTGTTGTCGTAACGTTGTAGATGGCGACCGGTTCTTGCTACAATAGATGACATGATAACCGAAGAATCCGTAACGTAGTGAAGAGGGGCAAAATCAAAATGGGAAATCCATGGCAGTGAGTCGAGAATCCAAAAAGACGCGATATTCTAAATATGAAGAAGATAGGGAGAGGGAGAGGGATTCCCGGGGGACATATTTCAATTCGTGCAAGGATTCAGAATCAGAACACATATTTCAAAGGATTTCAGCAGGTTTGTATTTGTTTTTCGGAAAGTTATTGTGCAGATCGAAAGGTGCATTTCTGCAGTGTTCTTGGTGTTATTTCCTGAACAAAAGGTGTTCAGATTAGTTGTGCGAATCACCCTACAAAGTTTCGAATCAATTGGTGTTGATTTGAGCAAGTTAGGACACTTAGAAATTTTTGAATCTCGGAAACTGATAACTGTCGTATGAAACTGTGTTCATAAACTCATAACTGTCGTACATCATAGGCCTTCAAAAACTCATAACTGTCGCACGATACTAATCATCATAACTGTCGCACGATTCTTGCCCGACTTCATTTTTAGTCGTATAAGAAGCATACGACAGTTACTGTTCATTGGGCTAGTCGTATAAGAAGCATACGACAGTTACTGTTCATTGATCAAGTCGTATAAGAAGCATACGACAGTTACTGTTCATAAGGCAAAGTCGTACAAGGCTTATACGAGAGTTGATCAAAGTCGTGCCCGTGTCATACGACAGTTACTGTTCAACAACGCTAGTCGTACAAGAGGTATACGAGAGTTACTGTTTACTTGGTAAGTCGCACACGATCTATCCGACAGTCTATAAAAAAAATTATAGTGTATTTTATACACTTTCTGATTGATTTTCTGAAAGTTCATCTTCTAGCATTCTTCAAGATGTCGAGAGAGCTACTTAGCATGGGTTCAAAGAACAAGCCTCTAGTTCTTCTAGTGGAAGAATATGCCCAATGGAAGAAGAGAATGACTCAATTTCTAAATCATCAGAACAGAGATTTAATGGTTTCAATCAAAGAAGGTCCTCACATACCACATATGGATGTTGGTGGTCAAGCTGAAACTGCTACAAGTCAGTATGTTGCTCCTAGAAGGATTGAAAAAGAACCCAGATTTTTTAATCAAAATGACAAAGATAGGATTGCAATTGATGAACTGGCTTTGACTTATTTGACTATGGCAATTCCAAATGATATCTACAATCGAGTAGATAGTCGTGACTCAGCGAAAGAGATATGGGATGAGCTAGAAAGGCAGTTTGAGGGATCATCAAAGTCTAAGAAGACCAAAAGGAATCAAAGCATCAATGCTTATGAAGGGTTTAAAGCAAGAGAAGGCGAACCTTTGAAAGAGACCTACAATAGATACAATATCATCCTTAATGATTTGAGAAGAAATGGAGTCGACAAATCAGAATCAGAAATAAATTACAAATTTGTCAAGAATCTTCTACCAGAATGGGATTCCTACTCCATTCAGCTCCAAATGTCAAGGGATATGGATGATGAAAAGTTGACCGACATTTTCAGTATTCTAAGTCAACACGAAGAAAAAGTAAAAGCTGTTAAGGAAAAGGATAAAAAGGTCGAAGAATCTTTAGCCCTTCTGAGTAAACATAAGAAGAGTGAAGCTATGAAAACAAAAGCTTTGATTTCTGGGATGAGCAAGAAGAAGATAAGTTCTGGTGATGATGATAGTGGAAGTTCTGGAGATGAAATGACTGATATAGCTGAGAAGTTGGCTTTGTTAACAAACAGATTTCAAAACAAGTTTGGCAAAAAGAAGTTTTATTCAAAAACCAAACCTGAATACAACAAAGCTAACAAGTATATAAAAGATTTGAGAAGAAATATGAGAACAAGGAGGAAGAGAAAGAGGAGAAAGAGGAGAGAGTTGAGAAAATGGAAAGAGAGGAAACGAATGATAGAGATGACCGAAACTGTTTTAACTGTGGAAAGCCAGGTCATTTTGCCAGAGACTGTAAGCTAAAGAAGGTGAAGGATTCTGACTATTATCAGCGAAAGGCACATCTGGCAAAAGCAAAAGAAAGTGGAAAGCCAGTCAATGCTGAGGAAGAAATTTGGCTTATGGATTCCTCTGATGATGAAGAAGCTCACTTTACTCAAGTAAAGCATAGCTTAATGGCTAAACTAGATGAAGATGACCAGGAATCCGAGGTATCATCTCTTTATTCTTCTGATAATTATGATAATTCTGATAATGAGTCTGAAACTGAAGATGACAGATATGAAGAAATGCAACTCGTGCTAATTGAACTTAATAAGAAATTTGAAAAAGTTCAAAAGGAACTTGAAAATAAGAAAAGTTCAATGATGAAATATCACGATGAGGCACTTCTTTACAAATGTCTTGCTGAAGATAGAGAAAATGAAAAGGAAGTTATTAGAACAAAAGTTAAAACACTTGAATCTGAAATTTCTGAATTGAAGAAGAAAATGATTGATATAAGTGATGAGAATATAGACTGTCAATTTAAAATTAAGATTCTCACTGAAGAAAGAATAGAAGCTCTTGCAAAGATCAAAGAACTTGAAGAGTTAAACTATAAAAGAGGTCAGACTGAGAAAACTCTAAGATTATTAACCAATAATCCAAAAGATAAACGATTTTTTAATCCTAAAATGGGACTTGGTTTATCTGATGTAGAGGTATCAAAGAAAGCGCCTGAAAATTTTTATACAATTACAAAATTGGATGAAGATTTAAAGGAACCCATTAAAAAGGAAATACCTCTTATATCCAAATTTTTTGTTAAATCTGAATGTTCAACTCCGGATTCTAATAAAGATAAGGATAAGACGGATAAAGGTTCGGAAGAAAAGCCTAGATTCAATACGACAAACTTTAAATACGATGAACTAAATTCCAGTTACAAAACCAAAAAGGTTGAACTAATTGAATTTAGTTTATTATTCTCAAATGAATCTATGGCTAAAACATTTGATTCCAATATCAATGAACCTGAACCTGTTAAATCTGAATCTAATGTTGAAATGGAGTCAAATACAAATTCAGATTCTGACAAAAAGGAGTTTGTTCAAGAAACCTCTTCTGAATTTCCTGATTTGGATTCTGCTTTACGAAAAATTGTTGATTTAGAAAATCAAATTTCTAAATTACAATTAAATTTTGAAATAGTAGAGGATGATCATGATAATATTGGGATAAATTTTGATCATAGTCAAAAAGTCAATCTTGAACTTCAAGTTGAGATTCGACGACTTGAATCCCGAATATTAGAATTATCAAAATCTAAAGGTTCAATTACTTTTGAAAAGTGTTCAAATCAAAGTGAAACAAAAGATCAACCTAATTCTTCAAGTTCGGTCAAAGCAAAAGAAAAATGTTCTTTCGAAGGAATTAATCTTAAGCCAAAAGAATCATCATTTGTATGCTTTAATAATTCTTTGTTTGAATCTAATTCAGATTCAAATGATAAAGAATATAGTGCTTATGAGAAAGGAGAATCATCCGGAACCAAATCTAATTCTTGTTCGAATGATTCTTCTAACTCTAAAAGCTCTAACATTTTTTCTTCTTCTTCAGAAATGGATGAAGAAAAGTGTGTGGATCTGAAGGAGAATGTTACAAATAGCAAGAATAAGAGTACTGATGATGAGAAATTTAGTTCTTTGAATAAAAATTGTTTACATTCTTGTAATGTTTACAATGCTTGTGGCAATAAAAATTCCGCAATTTCAGATTTCAAATTGTTGACACAAGCTAAAAGAAGAATTCATTGTGCTCATTGTTGGGACAACTATTTCAAGCTAAATAACAATGCTCCAAAGAACAAAAAGTCTAATACTTCAATTTTTTCTTTAAAATCTTCAGCGAACAAATTTGCTAAAATGTTCGGTTTCAGATCAAACAAACAGAATAAGAAGAAGAAGGAAACAAAAACAGTTGAAGTGAATATGGTTTGGAAATGGATTCCAAAAGATGAAGTTAATAAACCAAATTCACAAAATGACCTTACATTTAAAGGAAAAATTCAAGGGTCATCAACTGTAATAAATAAACTGATCCGTACTAACAAGAAAGGACCCATACAGATATGGGTACCTAAGTTGAGGTAATTTTCTTTTTACAGGATCGTCATGTGTGGGTCATTGATTCGGGAGCGTCTAGACACATGACGGGGTACAAACACTTATTGCAAGATTTTACTGTACATCCTGGCGGATCGGTGGGATTTGGAAATGATTCAAAAGGTCATGTTCGAGGCTATGGAACGTTGAAGAATGACTCGATGCAAATTAAAAAGATCTTGTATGTCGAAGGTTTAGGGCATAATCTTTTCAGTATTAGTCAATTCTGTGACAAGGATTGCAAGGTTATTTTTGACAAGCAGTATTGTTATGTTGTGGATAAGAACTGGTCAGAGATTTTCCGAGCGAAACGATGTGGCGATTTATATGAAACAGATTTTGCGACTCTTGTTGCTTCCAATCAGGTTTGTCTTGTATCAAAAGCTTCACAAGACGAATGTTGGTTGTGGCATCGAAGACTCTCGCATCAAAATTTTCGTAGCATCAACAAACTTAGAATTGATGGATTAGTCTCCGGGCTTCCTGAATTGAAGATTGACAAAGTCTCTATATGTTCGGCTTGTGAAATGGGAAAGATGAAACATGTCTCACACAAGTCCAAAACTTTGTCTAACTGCAACAATGCCTTGGAATTAATTCACATGGATCTCTGTGGCCCAATGCGGACTCAGTCAATGGGAGGAAAGAAGTATATATTAGTGATAATTGATAAGTATTCGCGATATACTTGGCTGGATTTTCTCCGACTCAAATCTGAAGCACCAGAGCTGATTATTAAGTTCATCAAGAAGATTAAAACTCTTCTACAACGCCCGGTTCGAAAAATAAGAAGTGACAACGGAACTGAATTCAAGAATGCAACATTACAAACGTTTCTTGACTCTGTTGGCATTTCTCACAATTTTTCTGCACCAATTACTCCACAACAAAATGGAGTGGTTGAAAGGAAGAATCGGACTCTTGTAGAAGCGGCTCGAACAATGCTTGCCTATTCGAGTCTTCCACCAAGTTTTTGGGCTGAAGCGGTTTCCACAGCATGTTTTACTCAAAACAGGACAATCATTAATAAACGCTTTAATAAAACTGCTTATGAATTAATTAATAATCGCAAACCTAACATCAAATTTTTGCGTGTTTTTGGATGCAGATGTTTTGTCCTAAAAGATCGTGAACATCTTGCGAAGTTCCAATTCAAGGCTGATGAAGGAATTTTTATCGGTTATTCCTTGAACTCGAAGGCATACCGGATCTACAATAATCGAACAAAATCAGTCATCGAGAGCATCAACGTTACGTTTGATGAGACTGTGACTTTGACTTCTGGACAATACAGTTCAGAACTCGGACGTAAATATGAAGCTTCTACTGAAAAAGGAGTAGAACCTGTGGCGAAACTGTTTTCTAATTCTGCACCAGATAATAATACTAAAGATTTAGATTTGTTATTTCATGATGCATTTATGGAATATTGTGCAGATATGGAACCACCCATCGCATTTGTAAATGCATCTTCACAACAGACGAGTGTTAATGTCTCCGGTCCATCTGACGATATCGGTGCTAGTACTTCTGGGGCAACCAACGAGACTCCAAGTGAACCAACAACTATTCCAGTTTCTGAACCTGAAGTTCGGGGTTCAGTAAACACTTCATCGGAGGTCTCTACACCTGAATGTCAAATACCAGAAGTTCAAATACCTGAACCGACTCAAGTATCCTCAGCTGAATCGACCGAATAAATTCTTGCAGTTTTGGATGAGAACGATTCAACGAACACTCGTGCAGAAATTCTGACTCTTCCGAGTACACATAAATGGACAAGAGCACATCCTCCAACAGATATTATTGGTGACATCAATGATGGAGTGAAGACAAGATCTGCAACTACAAACGAATGTTTGTACGTCAACTTTCTTAGCACGTTAGAACCCAAGAAAGCATCTGAAGCTTTACAAGATCCAGATTGGATAAACGCCATGCAAGAGGAGTTAAATGAGTTTAAGCGTAACGAAGTTTGGCATTTGGTTAAGCGTCCTAAAGACAAGACCATTGTTGGAACTAAATGGGTCTTTAGGAACAAGAAAGACGAAGCAGGGATTATAGTCAGAAACAAAGCAAGACTGGTTGCTAAAGGGTATAATCAACAAGAAGGAATAGATTATGATGAAACCTATGCACCAGTAGCAAGGATTGAAGCCATCAGAATTTTTCTTGCATACGCCGCGCATAAAAACATGAAGGTATTTCAGATGGACGTCAAATCTGCGTTTCTGAACGGAATACTTCATGAAGAGGTATATGTAAGTCAACCTGAAGGTTTTGTGGATCCTAAATATCCAAACCATGTCTATGTTTTAGACAAAGCACTCTACGGTCTAAAACAAGCTCCGAGAGCATGGTATGAGACTCTGACTATTCATCTGCTTGAAAAAGGATACACCAAAGGTACAATAGATACAACTCTTTTTCTCAAGAGGCAAGGTAAAGATTTATTGTTAGTACAAATATATGTTGATGACATAATATTTGGTTCTACTAATCCTAAAATGTGTAAAGATTTTGAAGAGGTGATGAAAAGCTGTTTTCAAATGAGTATGATGGGAGAACTTAAATTTTTCCTTGGACTCCAAGTAACACAGTCAAATGAAGGCATTTTTATTAATCAATCGAAATATATAAATGATATGCTTAAGAAATTTGACTTAAATTCTTCTTCCATCATGAAAACTCCCATGGCTACCGGTAAGCTTTTGGACGCTGATTTATCTGGTAAATCAGCCGATCAAAAGTTATATCGTGGCATGATTGGATCTTTACTATATCTAACGGCTAGTAGACCGGATATTTTGTTTGCAACATCTTTTTGTGCACGATTTCAAGCTAACCCGAAGGTAACTCACCTTGTGGCTGTAAAGCGAATTCTTAGATATCTCAAAGGCACAAGAAACTTGGGCCTTTGGTATCCTAAGCATTCAGGGTTTGAGCTAACTGCTTACACAGATGCAGATCATGCGGGAAATATGATGGACAGGAAAAGCACATCTGGTGCTTGTCAATTTTTGGGAGATAAGCTTGTAAGCTGGTCATCAAAGAAACAAACCTGTGTGTCAACATCTACGGCTGAAGCAGAATATGTGGCCGCCGCCAGTTGTTGTTCACAAGTGATCTGGATGAAGACTCAACTAAAGGATTATGGATATATCGTAAACAAGATCCCAATTTATTGTGACTCCAAAAGCGCCATCGCAATAACTGAAAATCCTGTTCAACACTCCAAGACGAAACATATTGATGTAAGGTACCATTTTATTAAAGATCATGTTGAGAAGGGAACTATAGAAATGCATTTCGTACCAACAGAACTAGAGCTTGCTGATTTATTTACAAACCCTTTAGATGAAAAAAAGGTTCACTTTTCTAATCAGCAAACTAGGAATGTTGAACACTTAGGCACTTCTTAGTTTTCTTTAAAACATTGAGGGGGAGTATCTGTTTTTGTTTATTTAAATATATTCATCTTTTGAGGGGGAGTTAGAATTTTTCACAAAGTGATACATCTAACAATCTAGACTCATGTTCTATGAGTACCAAGTTCTCATCTGTCTGTGCAGATTTTTCTGAAGAAGAGACAACTGATTATGCATCTGTTCAGGGGGAGCAGATTGGCATAAGTCTGTAAGTACGGTATAGTATATAGTTGTTTACTTTCAAGGGAGAGCAAAGAGATTATGGCTTCTGAACAATTCAGTTCATGACCCGTTCTTCAAAGTCTAAGACTTCTAAACAAATCAGTTTAGAACTCATACTTCTCAGGTAATATCCTTAACTGTCAAATCTTTCTGTTTCAAGGAACAAGTGGTGAAAGGTAACATTGCATTATGTTTTATTACTACTGCTTTGAATGCTTGAACCTTCACAAATTGAATTCAATGAAATGAAAATTTTCAATTTTCATTCAATGAATATAATGTGTGTCAAGGATGATTTTACATGCAATTTTGTATTATCTGAGTTATATTTGTTTCAACTTTCACTCCTGAAATAAATCGAAAGGTCAGCAAAACATGAATGAAATTATGCTGAATACTCAAAATTATGGAATTCTAGACTTATATAGAATACAATGCTCAGACAGCCTAAATGTCAGAATGATGGATGGAAATGAAAATATGGGAGAAGCATTATGTTTTAGAACCAAGTGATTGTGATGCATCAAGTAATCAAATAAAAATCATTTAGTTTGAAAGTTTGTGCCTGTGGCCTTTCTGGTTTGGGAGATTAAGTCCTAAGGGGTGCTCGTCACCTAGTCCCTAAGACCAACTGGTCTGGGATCGACTGACCCAAATCCTGCTATAGAACCAGATAGAAAGCCATGTTCTACTGGTACAAATGGGTTTAAGATATATCGATGTGGCCTTTCTGGTTTGGGAAAGTAAGTTCTAAGGGGTGCTCGACACCTAGCACCTAAGGCCAACTGGTCTGGGATCTGCTGACCCAAATCCTTCTATAGAACCAGATAGAAAGCCATGTTTAACGGTGTATCTTATTCCTACTAAACTTTTTGATCAAAAGATGCCAATGATCACAAAATCAAAAGATGCCAATGTGCACAAATCAAAAGATGCCAATGAGCACAAAAAGAAAAGATGCCAATGAGCACACATCACTTGAAACTTGGGGAAAATACAAAGTCGCGATAAACCCGTAAATTTGTGAAAATCCTGATTTTGGACAAATAGTGTGAGTAGAGCAAAGTATTCTTATATGTTTTAGAATTGCATATGCTTGTAGCTAATCATATTTCGCATGCTAGCACACCAAATAGATTTAATAAAGGGGTTGAAACTGAACAATTTTTAACTTGATATACAATGATGACTTGTACTTGAATCCAAACACATGCATTTGATTTCATTTGATTGAAAATCTATTAAATTTCATTAAGTTGGATTTCTTTTGTAAAGTTTTCAAATGATCAAATGTTAGTAGTTATAAAATGTGGTTCAATGAATTTTAAATTCCTTGTATAAATGTTTTCATTAATGCACTGAATTTGAAATGAATATTTTTTTAATGAAATATATGCATACTTTCAGGGGGAGAAAACAAATTGCTCCAGAATTCTTACTTTGAGGGGGAGCAAGATTATTCTCTAAGGAGGAAATTGTTAGCAATACACAAAGACACGACTGAAATTGAAAATGGTTTTCGATGATAATGATGCTCACCATCATCGAAAAAGGGGGAGAAAAGTTTAATTTCAATTTCATGTCAAAGAGCTTTCAAATCAAAGATATTTCAAGTCCAAGATTCGTGAACAAAGACTGAAGATTAGGGGGAGAAGGATCATGTGAAGTCCAAATGTTGCTGAATTTGGTTATCTTAGTTCTGAGTGGTTCTCGGAATGCGCTTACACCTAAAAGTTCAACAATGTGGATGGTTTCACATATTTCTGTTCCGAATTGATGGTTTTATTCAAAGATCGGAATTTCATGTTCAAGACTTGAAGACAATCTGTTGAAGATTTTATTGAAGAAGATTGATTTTTCAAAGAGAAAGACAATGACTTTTCATGTTTGACTGAAGATTCTTCAAAGCTGAGTTCTTAAAGAATGTCAAAGCATATACTTCGCCGTGAACTAATGAAGATAAAGATGTTTGAAGATTATCTTAGCTTCAACGTTCAAAGTGGTCAAAATTAAAGTTTTGAAGATCAAGAGTTGAAGACTACTGCATTTTTTTTAAATCTTGAATCCAAAGGGGGAGAATGTTAGAGCATTATTGTATTCAAGATTTATTGTAAAGTCTTGTATAATGTCAAACATTGTAAAAGTCAAAGAAAGTCTAAGTCAAGTGAAAAGTCAAACTAGCTTTAGTGTTTAAAGCTTTATAATTAGGTGGTATAAATAGGTTTTAGTTTGCTTAAGTCTAAAAGGGAGGTGGATAATTGATAGTAAGTTGAGAGGAGAGCTTTAGAGAAACACTTTATGTTCATGTCATTTGTACTTTGAAGATCAATACATGGATGACTTTCTCTCTAGATATTAGTGTGTTTGAGTGCTAGATCTGGGAACTCGCAAACTTGTCTTCAGGGATCATAAGTAAACAACTAATTTATCAGCGATCACCACAAGTACTGAACAGACTCAGAGTATTATGGCGAACAGTGTTCGCTGAATGTTTAATCTAAAAAGCGAGAGTTCCTATCAGCGGTACTGTAAGATCTTATTACTTATCAGCGATAGTGAAACTCTGATACATATTGTTTACTTACAATTTTCACTAAGTATAAAAGAGAGGGTCATTATCAAATCACTGAGGGTTTGGATCAACAATCTCCCCCTATTTGATTATGACATAGCAACAGAGAATATTGCTATTTAATGAAAACATAAGGATAAAAAGAACTCATAAAATATTTGTCCCTTTTACTGTTTTCTGGGATCGTTTCTGTACTGATGGAGTAAAGTACGTTCGCTGAAATTTTTCTTTAAACTTTGTAAAGATTACAGAGGGAAGTGGAAAAATTACAAGTACAGCGAATAAAATTACAAGTACAAAAAATGTAGACAGATAAGGATAGAAAGAATTACAAGGCGATCCTATCCGTCAAAAGATTCTTCCTTGATGAGAAGTTCATCGAGGGTCTTTGATGTGGGAATCATCCAGTCAGGGACATCTACTCCTTGATTCTTTTTCTTCAGAGCTTCTTCAAAAATCAAGGGCTTCAGGTGTCTAGCTTTGATGTCGCGTCTGACTTCACACCAGTATATGAGATCTCTGAGTTGTTCGATGGGAGCGATGTGGAGCTCAGAGATACGTTGAAAGCGATGATTTCCATAGTAGTCTAGAAAGAATATACCACAGGGATCACTTACAACTGTGCCAGGAATGAAAGTTTCTCCAGGTGGTAGGGAGGTGTCAAGCGCTGAGAGATCAGCATCAAGGCCAAGAACTTCAGCACGAGATAAACCAATACCTGTTTCATTCCGTATAGGAGGACCTGAGTCTGAGACTTTCTTTTCCTTAGCAGAGACTTTTCTTTGTTGAGGAGGAAGAAGAGTAGAGGGAGGAATATCCACAGCAGAGGAAACCAGGTCGATCTGTTTGTTTAAGATCTTCTCGACATGGCTTTTGAACTTTGAGCGCGATCCCTGAATGGCTAATTTCGTTTCTAACCATTCAGAGAGACCAAACTTTTCTAAGGTAGCAGCATAGAAGGTTTGCTTGGTCTTGTCTTCTCTGTAGACATCCACTTCAACAACAGGAACGTATGCATACAGTCTTCCTCTGATGTTTACTTTGATGATTTTGGATGGTCTAGATCGATGGGTCAGCATTTGTTTAGCCCATTCCAAAGTCGTATCAGAGACCTTAGTCTTTTCTCTAACGATCTTTTGAGCATCATCCCATAGCTGACGTTGAACATCAATGGGAGCTCTTTTCAGCTTGGGGTCTTTTACTGATCGTTGAGTAAGCTGGATGGCGTATTCTCTATCTTTTTCTTCAGCTTCCTTTCTTTCTTTCAGCGATTAGGCGTTCAGCTCTGAGGTGTTCCTGGTATTCCTTTTGGGAAATTCTGAACTTTGGAGGAACCGAAGGAAGTTGATTACGCTTCAGAATGATTCGCTGATCTTCGAGTCCCTTGATCATTTCATCTCTCTTTTCTTGTTTCTCTTCACTTAGCTTTTGAGGAGCCAAGGAAGGTCTGTTTTTGTGAGAGAGCATCTGTTCTTCAGGTTCATCAGTCTCAGAGATCAAATCTAAGACCGGGATTATTTCTTCAGCGTTGGGAGCTGGGATTATTGTTGAAGTCGCAGCTTTGGAACTTCAGCGATATCCTCAAACAGGGGAGAGGACCAGCTGAAACACATCGATCTTACAAGTAGGAACATGGGTAGAACATAGATGGAAAGAATGGGATAGTGTATAGAGGTTTGTGGAGAGTAGAGCTGATAAAGTGTATAGAGGAGGGATGTGGAGAAAGGAAGAGGTTAATGTACCTGATAAACCGGTTTTTTAAGCAAGATCATCAGATTTTCATCTTCAGCGACACTTTTTCCTTTGCCCTTGTCAGCTTCAGATGCTGATGGCTTTGTTTTTGTCCGCTCCCCTAAAGGTTCATTTATGTGAATCTCTTTAAGAGCTTTAGCTCTCTGAACAGGCTTGATGATAAAAGAGTCATCATCATCATCTTCATCATCATCATTCTTTGGAGAAGAGGATGGTTCATCATCAGACAAGTCGATGGCTTCTTCATCTTCAGCTTCCGACTCAGTTTCTTCAGCTTCTTCTTCGAGTTGCTCCCCCGCAGATACAAAGGTAAGTTTCTCGGTTCCCTCAGGGTGTTCATCTCCCTGAGGTCCAGCGGCTACTGCTTCTTCAATTGTCTTCTCACCTTCTTCAGTAAAGGTGAGGTCTTCAGTCTTCTCTCCCCTGATAGATTCATCATGGGAAAGGTCTTCAGCGCTCTTGGAAGGGTCTTCAGCGCTCTTCTCCCCCTCTTTTTCATGATGAGTGGGGGAGGAATGTGATAATTCAGCAGCTTGTGTTGTATCCCTGTCTTCTTGGCCAGGGATCCCCACACAGTTTTCAATCGCTGATAATCTGTTATGAAGACCAGAAATACCAGGATTGATCTTCACGAGTTCAGCACGATCTGCCGTTGTAAAAGATGGAGGTGCAGGGGCAGGTGCAGGGCGGTCGTGTTGGTCAGGATCTGCTGCAACAATGTCTGAATTGAAGTGATGTCATTCTTCATCGTGTTGACATCAGTCTTTACAGAACTCATATCAGTTTTTACAGAACTGACATCAGCCTTTACAGCAGACATATGACCTTCGAGTGTGCCAACCGACGTCTTCAGCGTTGTGACCTCGCTGGACATGGTGTCAACTGATTTCTTGATGTCGAGGTAGTCTGTGTAGATATCAGAGAGAACTTTGGCAAAGTCGGTGAGTGATTTATCAACCTTCTCCAAATCAGCTTTGGAGGCATTCTTTTCGACGACAGTTGTCAGCTTTGTAAGATTCTCTCCAACGTTTGTTACAGCTGAAGAGTTGCCGGAAAGAGTAGATGTGAGACCTGTCAGCTTTGTCTCTATAGTCTTCAAAGAAGTGATGATGTCTCCCAAATTAGGACCTGTAACATATAAGAACTTATGAACAGAGGAAAGCTCAGAAGTTTGGGGTTCAGTTACAGTGTTTAGGGTTTGTTGTATACCTGCAGGAGAATTGATGAATTCATCAAAATCTCGGTGTCCTGAGAAAAGTTCCATATTGTCAACGAGAGTACGTGGACGTATGGTCAGCTCTGCAGGTCCTATGCCCGTCACTCCTTGAAGGGTATTATCTTTAACTTCTGGAGGAATGACAGGTGCTTCAGTGATAACTGGAGTAGAGTCCAAATGAGTAGAGGGAGAAGCGAAGGATAAGAATGGAGTTTGGGTGCGAAGTTCAGCGTTGGATTCACTGAGAATCGCTTCGTCAGTCTTTTGAGAGACTGAAGGAGGGTGGGTAGATTCCAAGTTTGTAACCTCATCGTTTAGAGATGCTGAAGTTGGGATAGAATGGGTGGCTTGTTCAGCTGTGGCAGAGCGTACCACTGAACTTTCCTTCAGCCCAACAAGAGGAGCTGAGAAGTCTTTAGCAATAGATTGCTGGGGTTGCTCCTTGGTTTTCTTAGTTCTTTTGGAACCAAGTTGGGTGTCAGAGTGTTTCCTTTTTAGAGAAGGAATGGAGGTTGCGGCTGGGGTATCAGCGGTGGGTTTGTCCGCTGAAGGAGCTACAGAAGTAGAAGAAGTAGGGTTGAGAAGAGTTAGGAGTGTAGAAACACGTACCTCATTTTCCACCGGTTTGAAGTCGAGTACCTTAGGGCCAACCTGAGAGAGTTTCAAGTCACCCTCTGTTGGGTAGCTGTCCTTTAGGCCTTTTTGGAATACGGCGCTGATGAACCGAGGATATGGAACCCATGGAGATCTGTCAGCGACGGAGTCCACTCGTAGTACCAGGTCATCATAGATAATTGATGCCCAGTCTATATGTAGACCTTTCAGCAATGCTAATCCCATTGCTTGTTGAGGCTGAGCGGCTTGGTCAGAGGAGCTGGTCTTGACAGTCATGCAGCTGATTAAATGAGTGAAGATGAAATTCATCTCCATGGGCATTTTAGATTTCTTGACGAGGGTCAGCTTCTCCTCGGGCTTCTTGTCTCTCCCAGTTTCCCATACATAGCCCATTGCATCGAAGAATGCAATGATGGTTTCCCTGTCTGAGTTTTTCTTGTGGTAAGGGAGGGGAACGAAGGGTTTTTCTTTGGTTGCGATGGGAAGGCTGAGGGTTTTGCGAATGATGGCAGGTGTAATCTTCATTGTGCCATAGTCAGTGTCGCAGAGGATGCAGTCGATTGTTTTTTAGGGGTCTTTAGCTGATGGTAGCTGAGAATGTCTGGCAGAGTACCAGAATTGGGATAGCAGAAGCTGATGTGCAGGAGGTGTTATGGTCAGGGCTGTGGAGATGGAACAGTTCTTCAGGAATTTCACAGCATCATCTAGATGTGTGACTTGCTTTCGAGGAGGAAACTCGAGAAGCGCATAGAGGTTATTTACCTTGGTCCAATCCAGTTTGTCAAGAGAGAACTTGACCTGAGGAGCCTTGAGGATTTCCACTTCCTCAGCAGTATTATCAGCAGTAGTATTCTCAGCGTTGGTGTTCATGGGAATGTCAGAAGATGTCATTTTCTGTATTATCAGTTCAACCAAAGATTAACAAATAAGAATAATCTTAATGTGGAAAGATTTTTCCAATAAGATGGTTCGAATTTTGTCCATTTCATTCAGACAAAATGTCTTAATGAAGATTAGGGTTTTTCTTGTTTTTTTTTTGAAAAACAAAATGCAAACCCAAAAAAAATTGTTTTCTAGTTTCCTTTAAAGATAGGGATTCTGGAAAAACGTATGAAGAACAGGTTTTAAGATTATGCGTTTTAAACCTGAAGAACAACCATGAAAGGTTGTGTTCATAAAACCATGAAAGAAATGATTTCATTTTAAAAGGTTCTTTTGTTTGATCTTGTGAAAACAAAGAGAAGATCATTAACAAGTTTTGAAGAAACAGGTAAAATAGAAGAATTATTAACCTGGTTCGTTGAAGAAGATGAAGTTCTTAAGTTCTTGAAAAACTTGAGAACACAAATGCAACAGTAAATTCTTTTTCTTAGCTTGGAGAAGAAGTTCGCGTAAAAGAAAAATATAAACCCAGAATGAGTTTATATAGAGATTAGAGAGAGAGAGAGAAAATCTTGAGCGGGAAAAGATTTTCATCATGACACGGACACACGTTTGCATTTGATTGGCGAGTAAACGAAACGTGCAAACGTGTGTCAGAAAGAAGAACGTGTCGGGGCTTATCCGTTGCAATGACGTCACAACAGTCCTTTCATATTCATGGATGTCTCTGAGGTTTTGAAAAACTCAGGGACACTTTGGAAAACATGAAGCACTGAATAGAAATATCAGTGATGGTTTTAGAAATTTCAAAGTATCGCTGATAAGGAAGAGATATTCAGCGATGTAATTTATTTTGAAATCTTGCATTTACATACGATTTGTCAGAGAGAGAAAACATACCTTGATATCAGCGAATCAAGTGTATTTAGAAAGAGGATGATGGAACGGGTTATACAAGCTGATTTTATCCTATTGATGATCAAATGTGAATCGCTGAAGATTTTACTCTTCAAAGTTCATCATTCCAAGCTCGCTGATGAGAAAGTTGAACCTTGTCTCATCAAGAGGTTTGGTGAATAGATCAGCTAACTGATAGTCAATTGGGATAAAGTGAAGTTCTATATCACCATTCATCACATGATCTCTGATAAAGTGATACCTGATTTCGATGTGTTTTGTCTTTGAGTGTAGCACTGGATTATTTGCTATAGCGATGGCACTTGTGCTGTCGCAATAGATTGGAATATTTGAGAGCTGAAGGTCATAGTCCAGTAGTTGATTTCTCATCCACAAGACCTGAGAACAACAGCTTCCAGCGGCTACATACTCAGCTTCAGCTGTGGAGGTGGACACTGAGTTTTGCTTTTTACTTGTCCAACTTACCAGCTTTCCACCCAGGAGCTGACATCCTCCTGTGGTGCTTTTCCTATCCATTCTGCAACCTGCAAAATCACTATCTGAATAGGCGATTAGATCGAATCCTGAGTCTTTGGGATACCAAAGACCTAGATTCGCTGTACCCTTAAGATATCGAAAAATTCGCTTTACAGCTTTCATATGAGATATCTTAGGTTCAGCTTGATATCGTGCACACAAACATGTTGCGTACATAATATCGGGTCGGCTAGCTGTAAGATACAAAAGAGAGCCGATCATCCCACGGTACAACGTGACATTAACAGGAATACCCTTAGTATCCTTATCAAGTGTCAGCGGTGGTGCCATAGGGGTTTTCATAGCTGAACTTTCAGTTAAGTCGAATTTCTTCAGCATATCTTTAACATACTTTCCCTGATTAATGAAAGTTCCTTTTTCATTTTGCTTTATCTGAAGACCAAGGAAATATGTTAGTTCACCCATCATTCTCATCTTATACTCATCTTTCATTCTATCAGCGAAACGAGTACAAAGATCAGGGTTAGTAGAGCCAAATATAATGTCATCAACATATATCTGAACAAGAATGATATGACCTTTTACTTTCCTGAAAATAGAGTTTTGTCAATTTTACCTCGCTCAAATTGTTCAATATGGAGATAAGTAGAAAGAGTGTCATACCATACACGTGGAGCTTGCTTTAAGCCATAAAGTGCCTTATCCAGTTTATAAACATAACCTGGACGCTTAGGATCTGAGAATCCTGGAGGTTGTTCCACATAGACTTCTTCATTCAGCTTTCCATTTAGAAACACTGACTTAACATCCATATGATATACTTTGAAGTCTTTGTGTACAGCATATGCTAAGAATAGACGAATAGATTCTAGTCTTGCTACTGGAGCAAATGTTTCGTCATAATATATGCCTTCCTCTTGTCTGTATCCCTGAGCAACAAGACGAGCCTTGTTGTGGGTAACAGTTCCATGTTCGTCCAACTTGTTTCGATAGACCCATTTAGTGCCTATTACTGTTTTGTCAGTTGGTCTTCGAACAAGTTTCCAAACTTTGTTTCTTTCGAATTCAGTCAGCTCTTCTTGCATGGCGCTGACCCAGTTTGGATCTTTGAGGGCATCATCTACTTTCTTTGGTTCAGTTCGAGAAATAAAATTAACAAATAGACAAATATTACCTGCACTTCGTCGAGTCTGAATACCAGCGTTTGGATCACCAAGAATTTGATCAATTGGGTGATTTACAATCCATCGCTGAGCCGGAGCGTGAGACGCTGACTCAACCTGAGCTGGAGGAGTTGAAGATGAAGCTTCAGCGACGTCTGGAGTATCAGCCAAGAGAGGAATGGATGCAGTTGTCATTATATTCACTGATTGCTGAGAAGTAGATGGAATGTCTGAGACATTGGGTTCCGAAGCAGGTATAGTGTTTATAGGAACAGCTGAGACCCATGAAGTTTCATCTTCACTATTCTGCATATTTGGAATGATAGTAGGACCATCATCTTCAACTGTATGAGCACGAGGAGTGGGAATATCTTCTGAATCACCAAGATGAGAAAACATCCATTGATTCAGTTCTTCAGTATCAGCGTTTGGTTTAGAGTTCGCTGAACGGGATTCGTCAAACGTGACGTGAATTGTTTCTTCAACAGTTTGTCTTCTTCGATTGAAGACTCTGAAGGCTTTGGAGACTAAGGAGTATCCAAGAAAGATTCCATCATCAGCCTTAGGATCAAACATTCCAAGGGCATCTCTGTTGTTCAGTATGAAACATTGACATCCAAAGATGTGAAGAAAGCTGATTGAAGGCTTTCTCCAATGAAAAGGTTCATAGGCTGTTTTATTGAATATTTTGACTATCAGCGACCTGTTTTGCGTAAAACAAGCGGTGTTGACAGATTCTGCCCAAAACTGAGTAGGCAGGTGAGAATCGCTGAGCATTGAACGTGCAGCTTCAATAATTGTTCTATTTCTTCTTTCAGTGACTCCATTTTGTTGTGGTGTTCTCACTGAAGGAAAGTTGTGAGAAATACCCTTACTCTCAAAGAAGGAATCAAGAGAACTGTTTTTGAATTCAGTTCCATGATCACTCCTTATTGAGCGAACGGTCAAATTGTTCAGGGTTTCCATCTTCCGAACAAAGGTGATGAGTTCTTCAGGGGTGTCACTCTTGGAACGGAGAAACATAACCCATGTATAGCCAGAGAATTCATCAACTATGACCAGTGTATATTTCTTTCCAGCGATGGATTGTTTGTTAACAGGGCCAAACAAATCCATATAGAGTAGTTGTAGAGGAGATGACACTGAGGAGACTTGCTTTGACTTAAAGCTTGCTTTGGTCTGCTTCCCTTTCTCACACGCTGAACATAAAGACTCTTTTGCGTATGAGTGTTGAGGTAGACCAGTGACTAACTCTTTTGAAGAAAGAGTGTTCAGTGTCTTGAAATTCAGATGAGAGAGCGTCTTATGCCATAGCCAGTTGACATCAGATGAGGCTTTTGAGAAGAAATAGGAGTTCTCAGTGGTGGTTGAGTCCATGTTTATTACATAAACATTTTCCAAACGATAACCGCTGAGAGCTATCTTCTCCTTTTTTTCAGTGACAAAGCAGGATTCCTTAGTAAAGATTATTTTGTTATCCTTGTCGTAAAGCTGACTGATGCTTAAAAGATTATGCTTCAGCCCTTCAACATATGCGACTCTTCTGAAGGTGGTTGTACCATTAGAGAGTACACCAAACCCTCGGGTATGTCCTTTTCCATTTCCACCGAAAGTCACAGAGGGACCCTTCTCTTCCTTGTATTCAGCGAGCAGGCTTTTCTTTCCAGTCATGTGTCTAGAGCATCCGCTATCGAGATACCAGATACCCTTCTTAACCTGCATCATAAAGGAAGATTAGTTTTTCTTGGGTACCCACTTAACCATGTGTACACGTATGTCAGTGGAAGTAGTTGGAATGGAAGGTTCAGCAATCTTCGCAGCATTTGAAGATTCAGCTTTGTCAGTCTTTACTTTGGTGAATTTCTTAACCTCAGTGGTCTTCTTTGCCTTGGGGGCAATCTTCACCTTAGCTATCTTTTCAGCTTTGGTGGCTGTGGGGCACTTACTAGCAATATGATCAGTGAGTCCACAGTGATAACATTTCCTATAACTAAAAGTAGTTCTAGGACCATTTGAATGCTGAGCTTTTGATTTAGAATTAGAAGAACCAGCACCAAATAAGCTTTTGGCTTTTGAAATGGGAGGAACATTTAGTTCTTCAGATTTCTTACCAAGGACATCCACTCTGAGTCTAGGAGTAGATCGCTGAATAGACCCACGCTGAGTAGATCCAGAGATCTGATTCCTTGATCCAGAGGAATAAATCACTAAAGCTTTAGAAGCATTCAGCTTTGGTACTAAAGTACCCTTCTGAGGATTTTGGTTAAAAGCAATTCCTTTACCTTTATCTTTAAAGACAGAGGTAGGTTTTGGATAAACCATTTTCTCTTTACCTTTTGAAGAGGTAGAAATTTCCTTAGGGATAGTTGGTCTGGACGAGGAACACTGAGAGGATGAAGTATCAGCGACTGAGGATACAAAAGTTCCAAATAAGAGCATGGAACGATCAGTGGTTGGTTCTTGAGTTTCATATTTGTAACCGAGACCACGTTTATCACTCAGGGGAATCTGAGACTTAATTATCTCAGTGATCTTTGTTGAAGAATTACACCATCCTTCAACAGTAGCTTTTTCAGCTTTCAATGCAGCTATAGCTTCTGCTCGTTCGATTTTGACTAGCTGATTTAAATGCACTTGATCTTTAAAATCTTCTTCAATTTTAGAAAGTTTTTCTATTTGAAGGTGACAGTTTTTAAGCTGTTCAGCGAGATCAAGGTTTTGGTTTTCAACTATAGTTTTGCCATTCATGGCTTCATATAAGCTTCTAGTCAAGAGATCGATTTTGCGGAGACTATCAGCTTCATCAATATTTGCAATATTTGCAATATTTGTAAAGAAGGAAGGTGATACCTGAATAGCAGAGGTTGAAGTAGAGGGAATGTCTGAACTTTCTTCTTCATCTTCAATCTTTGCCATAAGACAGAGATTGGCTTCATCATCCTCAGAGTCAGATGATGATTCTTCTTCTTAAGAGGCAGCCCAATCGTAAACCATCAGGCCTTTGCCTTTCTTCTTGAAGCTTTTCAGCTTTGCATATTTTTCTTTCAGCTTAGCATATTTGTCATCTTTATTCCTGGGAATAAAGGATTTCTTGGGAAACGCTGAGTTTCTCGATACTTTCTTAGACCTGCACTCGTTAGCGAAATGTCCAATCTTTTCGCAGTTAAAACAAGTAGCAGTAGCCTTATCAACAGTAGCTGATGATCTTGGCTTATCAGTTATAGAAAGAGGTTTGTTCTTTTTGAACATTTTCTTTTTGGCGAATCTCCTGAACTTTTTAGTTAGGAGAGCCAAAGATTCATCATCATCTGAAGAGTCAGAATCTGATGACCTTTCAGAGTTACTCTCTAACTCAGTGATAGTGACCGAGGGTCGCTGGGTAGAGGGTTCCTCTGAGATTAAAGGAACAGGGGTGCTTTTGGAATCTTTTACAAGATTCTTCTTAAGATGGCTTGATTGCTCAAGATTCAGCATCGTGCCATATAAGGTAGCAAGGGTCATTGATCTTAGATCCTTTGACAGCTTGAGACACATAGAATAATTGTCCCAGCTTTCAGGTAAACATTCTAGAAACTTTGTCAGCACTTCAAAGTTAGAATATTCCTTACCAACAGTTTTCAGATCTATTATTAAGCAATTAAAACGTTGGTAAACTTCAGAGAGAGTCTCATTCTTACCACAAATGAAACTTTCATACTGTCTTACTAGGTTGATATTTCGAGAGTCCTGGACTTCAGCAGTACCTTCATACTGAACACAGATTGTGTACCACATGGCTTTTGAGGATTTCAGGTTCATGACGGAATGGTAGACTTCGTCAGGAAGAGCCATGGATAGTATGGATCTGGCTTTGGTGTCGATAGCCACTTTCTTCTTATCTTCGTCAGTCCAAGTATGAATTTCTTTGGGTACCAGTCTTTCGGGAATAGCAGGTCTATTCTCAGCGGCTGATACAGCGGCATCAATTCTTACAGGAATAAATGGGCCGTTTTTAAGATAATAAGGTATAGTAGGGTCTACACCTTCTAGGAAGAGAGTCATCCTATTTTTCCATAGATTAAAATTATCTCTGGAGAATCTAGGGGTTTTGCAAGAGAACCATTGTCGATATAATTTGTGTTTGTGTTGGTAGCCATTTTCAGAAATAGCAAGGAAGAGAAATCTTAGTATAGATTAGATCTTGTTTATGAGATTAAACAAATCTGCTCTGATACCACATGTTGGTCCCGAAGGGCTATACAAGTTTGTAGAGGGGGGGAGGGGGGGGGGTTGAATACAAACACACATATTTTACTTTTCTAAATTGTTTATTGATAAATCATTAACAATTTACAGCTTGTTGCGGAAACAAGATTAAGGATAAACCTAACTCTAAACAAGTTGGAACACTAAGTTTCTTGCACTAAGAAAGAGAGGGAAATTACTAATAATAACCTATCTCAAGATAAGAAGGATGAACTTGTCCAGAGTTAGCTAGGTACTTCAAAATGAAGTGAGTTCATCTTCTTATATACTGCATGCATTTAATGCATTGCAGTTTATACTTTACACGTGGCAGCAGCTGAATGGTTGCATGTCATTGACCTTTGTTGACAACCTTAGTAGCCGCATGTTTGAACAGTGTAGTATCAGAGTGGTTGTACGAATTCAGACAATAAGGAGGTTCTTTTTCTGACATATCGTACGGAGACGTGCAAGGGTGGATAAGACAAAAAGTACTTTGTACGGAGGACTTTATGATCAGCTTTTCGTTGATTCAGCGATCTATCATTCTTTATCAGCGAATGATAGAATTCAGCGATAGCTAAAGTCTTGTACTTGATACTTCACGTTGAGTGGACAAACCTGAGTCTTCGCCGATCCACATCAGTTCATTAGGAGACTTGTCGCTGGTTCTTGAGCTTGATCTTCGACTTCAGCGTAGAACCTATGTTAACGTGAAACTTGTCTTCAGGGATCATAAGTAAACAACTAATTTATCAGCGATCACCACAAGTACTGAACAGACTTAGAGTATTATGGTGAACAGTGTTCGCTGAATGTTTAATCTAAAAAGCGAGAGTTCCTATCAGCGGTACTGTAAGATCTTAGTACTTATCAGCGATAGTGAAACTCTGATACATATTGTTTACTTACAATTTTCACTAAGTATAAAAGAGAGGGTCATTATCAAATCACTGAGGGTTTGGATCAACAAAACGACTATATATATGTATGTTAGGGTGTAGTGTAAAATATCTCATCTCAATTATTATATCAAATAGTTAGTCATGTGAGTAGTTGGTAGTAAGAGAGAGAGAGCCGAGAGCTCCATTCTTGGTGTTCATTTTAGTGGCTTCAGCCATTTGTAAGCAGTGAACCAATTCCATATCTCAATTGGGTTGGTTTACAATTCACACCCCGGTGTCTCCGTTTAACGCTCGGGTTTGATTTCTCGTCTAATGTAAGTATGTTTTTATTAATCTCGTGTTTTCATTAATCGCAAAGTTCTCGTTAAAGTTCCATCGTCTTTCTTACGGTTTCATCGATTTCACTACGTTCGATATTTTACTTGTTAGCTAACGATTATCTTCTGCAGCTCGTGACTCTCGATTCTAACGTTTTACATTGTTTACGGTTTTACTAATCTGCTCATAATCTCGGTGCTAACCATTTCCATTGTTTACGGCTTTTTTACTCTTAATCTTGCTTATTCTCGATATTTACGGTTTTCCTTGTTGATTGCCATCAAATTCCTACTCTCTTGTTACTTAAAGTTATAGTTTGTCACTAATCATCTTCTCTCTTGTTTACGGTTTTTTGTAATCTCGTTGCCATCAACTTTCTTTAATTGTCTATGGCTTTGTTATTTGCTACTAACTTTGTTTCCTTTCGATACTCACGATTTTAGTTTTAATATAAGCAAAAATCTCTTTTCCCTTAAACATCGCAGTTTTAGTTAATTAATTCTCGGGCTTTTTAAGTAATCAAATCCATAGCTTAACGTTTGGAATTTATTCCAAACGTAACCGGTGGTGGTTCACTTAATAGTTCTTTTTATTTTAAAGTTCACATTTAAAACAAGATTTTCCACCTAATTTTTAAGTTGTCGTTAACTTCTCATTAGATAAATTTGTCGTTACTTGCATAACAAGTTACGTCTTCTTCATGTATCGTCCATCTCCATTATTTGCTTTCCAAGTTTACACATCTTTTATAATTAGAAACCG
The DNA here is from genome assembly GCA_033807775.1 of Saussurea involucrata. Taxonomy (NCBI): domain Eukaryota; kingdom Viridiplantae; phylum Streptophyta; class Magnoliopsida; order Asterales; family Asteraceae; genus Saussurea; species Saussurea involucrata. The sequence continues at coordinate 12,815,734 of CM066326.1, forward strand.
AACGATGATGGGCTAACCATCCTAGTTCGGGGTATAAAGTGAAGTTGGGATCGAGACGAATAATTAAATAGAAAGGTGTCGCGTACTGCATGATTGTCCGAAGTTATTTAAATCAATGTTATATTTTGTGGTGTATCAACAATTGACCAATTGACACCCGGTTCGTTGTATCATGAAATAGTCGACGTCTGAGATAACTGAGGAATGCGGTCTCATCGCTATATTTAATTATAATTATCATCCCAACGGATCTTTATACCCTGTGCTTCTATTTATAACTGATTTCTGTCATTAGATGTTAATCAAACCACCAAAATACTGTTTTCGACTTCGCCATCTGAAACTCGTTTTTACAAACTGAGCTTTTAAAGGGAAACTTTTCCCAGCTTCCCTGTGGGATCGATACTCGGTACTTTGTACCATTTATTACTTGTTAAAGGCGATAATAGACTAGGATGTATACTTGCGTCATGGTTTATTTGTGATATTTTCAGGTACACACCTAGCACTCAACAAGTTTTTGGAGTCAGCAAAATGCAAGACTCTTGAAAAACCTCCTACCATTTCCAATCCAATTAGGAGGACATACTGATGCTTCATCTACTCATCTTGAGTAGGCCAGGTTCTATCATCTTTTAATTTCTTGCATCTTTTAATTTAATGTTCCTAGTTATATAATATGTGTCTGGGGTTGTTTTTGTTTCCAAAAGAAAGGTTGTAAGTGTTGATCATGCCATGCACACATGCACACGGCTCACAAGTGAGTAATTGCTAGTTAAATTGGTGGAATGATAGCCACAATAATCCATTTTTGTCTATCATTTGCAGTTTAAATGCATCACTAGAACAAGCCGCTAAACTCTTTATTTTTACCAATTTTTGTTGGAATCAATTTTTGTGCACTTATACACTCAAGCCACCCATTCTTACCATTTTTGGTATCGATCCAATTCAATGCTCAATGAGGACATTGAACCCTTCAAGTTTGGGGTTGAGAAAATATGGTCGTTCGTTCATGATATATCATTCACGCCATATTAATTGTGGTATTTCTTTGCATACCCACAAATACACAAAAATTAAAAAAAATGCGCAAATGTGAAAACATCCATGCAAAAACGAGCAAAGCTCTAAACTTGTTTTCCGTGCATAAAAGTCAAGTGTCAAAGACTCTAAGAGACCAATGTGTCCACGTTCCTCAAAAATGAGAAGATGGCAAAATGCCATAAAAGTCAAAATAAGAGCAAGTGGTAAAAGGCATTGCATCACAAAAAGTTGACAAAAGCCGATTGCATACCTTTGTTGAAGTGCATTTCTTGATTCCAATTAGATAGAGAGTTGTGTGGCTAGCTTATGGTTTGGTGTGATTTATTGTGCATTTTGAGATAAATTGGTTTATGAATGGCTATAAACGCTTACCATGTAAACTAGTTGTTATAAAATTCTTGTAAACCGTATGCATGCATGTTGTGTTCATGATATTGATGGAAAGGAACAATTCTCGTCTTTGGGTTAACAATGTTTTTAGCTCAAAAATTTTCGTAAAATAAAGTTGCTTGAGGACAAGCAACGATTCAAGTTTGGGGTTGTGATAGGGTTATTTTTATAACCCTATTTATAGCCTTTTATTATAATTTTGAGCTAAGTTTTAGTCCCCATTGAGTCTTTTTAGTTAAGTTAGTGTCTAATTTAGCAAATAAATGCTTTAGACCTTAAAACGTCAAGATAGCATGTTTTTATATAATTATAGTCAATTGCTCATTTAAAAATGTCTTAATTGTAGGATGATTGCAAATGCCGTTTTGAAGTCGATATATATATATGGAATTACGTATGGATTGCACGTAGAGGGAGGAAAACGGACGACTTCATATTTTGGATACGGCAACGTTTTTGCATCACTTGGGCCGAAAAGTTACAAGCTGCATCTACATACTTGGGCCGAATTTTGGAAGACATTTTTGGACTTTTGGCTAAAACAATTATGGACTCATTTTGGTAGTTGTTGTGGGCTGAATTTGGTTTTCATGCATGGGCCTCCATTGTAAACACAACTTGGCCCCCAAAAAGCCTTCTCAAAATTACTATATATATGTATGCTTTGTGTAGTTGAAGAGGATACCATCAGTTCCTTATCTCATTTTAGATATTATTATGTAGTAATTGCATTATTGGTGGTAGGTAGAAATACCAATTATCTCTCTCTTCTCTCATATAAATAGTATAGAATTCGAAGGTTAGCATCTCCATTTGGTTACTGTATGTGGATCGCAGGTTTACAACAAAGTGAACCAAATCCATAACTCTTTTGGATTGGTTCACATTTCACACCCCGGTGGTTCCGTTTTAACGCTCGGGTTTAATTTCTCGTATAATATAATCGTATTTTTATTAATCTTGTGTTTTTATTAATTACAAAGCTCTCGTCGTAACTCATTTGTTTTCTTCTTCTTACTGTTCTATATTAAGTTCTCGTTGTCATCATTCTCGAAACCATCGGTTTAGCTAAGTTTTCTCGTAACCAAGCTTTATAATTCTCAACAGTTTAACCGTCAGTTTTTGTTAATTTCGAACATTACTTGTGACCCACTTTTATTTTCTAAATTACTACACATAAATCGGAAGTCTGAATTAATCTCTTCGGATCCCCAACTAGTTTGGTTCACGATTTGTAGTAATAGGGAAATTATAAAGGTTACAAGTGTTGTCGTTGTTTTTATTGTTAAAACCTTATTCTCAAGTCACATAAACCTTTTACTATAATTCAAGCTTTGCCTAATTAATCGTTTTAAGCAATTGTTTTTAATCTCATCCTAGCAAATCACTTTTTGGGCCTTTTAAGGAACCAGATCCATAGCTTAACGTTTGGATTTTATTCCAAACGTAACCGGTGGTGGTTCACTTAAGGGTTCCTTCCGTTTCATTTTCACATTTAAAACAAGACTTTCCATCTCTTTAGTTTATAATTAATTTTCTTAAAAACGTAATTTCCAATTTTCAAGTTTTGTGTAATGGGTTGTCCATCTCCATTATTTGTTTTCATAACCGTCGTTGTAGTTTTTAGTTCACGTAAAGCGATGATGGGTTAACTGTCTTAGCTTGGGGTATAAAGTGAAGTTGGGACCGAGACTGATAATAAAATAAAAAGGTGTATCGTATGACATGATTGTCCGAAGTTATTTAAATTAAGGTTATATTTTATGGTGGATCACAATTGACCAATTGACACCCGGTACGTTGTATCATGAAATAGTGGACTCTTGAGATAACCAAGGAATGCCATCTCATCTTTTTATCTAATTATTATTAATTTCATCTCAACGGATCTTTAAACCCTGTGCTTCTTTTTATAATTGATTTTAGTTTAATTGTTAACAAAACCTCCAAACAAAAATATTGCTTTCGAATTCGCCATCTGAAACTCGCTTTTACGAACTGGGCTTTTAAAGAGAAACTTTTTTCATGCTTCCCTGTGGGTTCGATATCCGGTACTTTTGTACCATTATTACTTATTTGAGACGATAATATACTGAGATGTATACTTGAGTCTTGGTTTATTTATTATCATTTTTAAAGGGTGTGATTTAATAATTCATAAGCTTTTGGCTTATATATATTTAAAAGGGATCACCCAAACTCGTAACAAGGGGGGAAAATATTAGTCTATATCTTAGGATCAGAGGTCCTAAAAAAATTTATCCTCGATACATTCCTACACGGAACGAAGAATATTGAGAGTTTTGTGTCTGTTTTGATGTATTTCTTAACATCTATAATGGTTATATATTCAGGTGTATATATACGTAAATGCAATTAATTTGATAGTTAAAGTATATTCAGATAAACTTATACTTAACCAATCTTAGATATGACATAGTTCATTTATAACTTGTTCCATTTTCTATTAGGAGTTCGTTCCCGACTCTTCCATGAAATTGACCATTTCCACAACCTTGTCCATATGGTACATATTTAGCATATGTGTGTGGATCAATATGTTTAGTTCACTATCGTTTAGAGTTCTTTCCACCTCCAATGCTTGCTTTATTAACCTCGAGAATTTTCTTTATCCGGGTACATCTAGCGTTGTTAAAAAAACATTGTTACATCTCTTAGCCACTTGCATTAGGTTAATGAGCTTGTTAACGGTTATATTGCAATTTATACTGTTTCATTAGTATGATTGGTGGTATAGGAAAGATGAAAAGATGTTATAATTCAAATAATATTTTGTGAGTTCTTTGCTACAAAGATTAAGATGCATTTTGAGACATGACATTTCTTTGTCAAAATCAGTTACCTTCTTGTAATCAAGTAAGTAGGTTTTTTTCCACTGTATGATTAGTTTGAGAAATATATGGTACTGAATATTCCCAAATTTCCTTTTTGGGACTACCACGGTTCTTGGGGGTTTCTAGTTATTCTCTCTGAAAGTTGTGACTGATGTATCGTCTCAAAAATTTGAAAGTATTTAATTGTATCTTAATATCTAGTGTTTTTTCTTTAGGGTCAAAATGGTTCGATGACTTTTGCGTATTTTCTTGTGTTTTTCCGAACCTATCTTATGGTAATCAAGTACTTTTGATTCAAAGACGTCGTAGAAAATGGAGAACATATTATTTTCTAAAATAGTGAATTATGGTTTATATATACTTACTATGTTATGCATGAAATTTCATTATCATAATAGTATTGGATTTTTGTATCCTTACATTTTGTTGATAATGCTTCATCAATATTTCAATTTGCGAATAAAACCACTCAATCTATTAGATCTTCAGGTAGTAGGGGAATCACGTGGATTTTCTTAAGTCCCTACAAACCTTAGGTTATTTACACCCGTTTGACAAAATCCAATCGATATACTGCGATTTATTTAATTTAAAGATAACATTGTTAATTATAGAAATTTTGGCATGAGGCCAAAATGAATATGAGTTTGGCATATGAAACTAATTTCAATGTTTTAATACATTCATGGTATTTTGAGAGATTTTGCCATGAGACAAATAAATATTGATTTTGGCATAAAGTCAAATTGAATCTTTTAACATTTAATAGTATTACTATTTTAGGAGCTTTTGATAAGAGACCAAAATGTATGGGGATTGGAAGCGTAACTTCCAAAAATTAGTTATAAAATTATAAGTAAGAACTCACAATCAAGATAAACATTTGAATAAGATAAAAACATTTAAATATTATGTGGAAAAATCAATTTAAGAAACTAAATAAACATTTGAATACTATCAAGAATAATCAATGCAAAAACTAACACATAGTCAAATTAATAAACATTTAGACACAATAAATAAATTCTCAAATATTCTCATTCCAATATGACTATCCATATATAAATTTGGAAAATAGATTTTTATTTTTCAAACGAGATAAAAATAATAATAAATCATTGAATGACATTTAGGAAGGAAATCATAAACAACAATTTTTTATACTTTTCTACAATCTTAAAATATACATACCATAAAAAAATTCAACAGATATTAAATAAAATTTATAACTAATATAGAATACTACAAATCTCAGATTTTAATAAATGATTTATGTTGATTAATTTATAACATGATAAAATTAAAATCACAATTAAAAAAATATAATATAAAATCTGAAAATAATTATGTAACTAGGTGTAATAACATGATGCGTATTTTTCTAAAATAAATAAATAAAATAACTAAGAAACATACTTTGAACTTATTTTTTTTAAACAATATATGTTTACGTATTCATTAATAAGAACAAAAAAATCTATTATTATTTTTCTCTAAGACTCACCAAGATAGATAAATAAGAAAACTAAATATAAAGTTATATTCATATATTTTTAGTTATGAATATATTTACCACTATATATAATTATCATTACACAAATATTAATCATAAATTTAAATAGAAGCGTAAATATTTTTATAAACAAAATTCTATAAAGCATATAAGAACACTTGAATTAAATTTCGCGGGATTGACAAATTATATGCGTTTATAACATAAAAAAAATACTAGAGTAAGGTTATAGTTTAGACATATAATGGAAAATCATGTTTTTACAAAATTATTGCATTTGTTTATAGCATAAAGCATAATATTGTGATGTATTAAAGATAAAACATATAAAAATTAACTCAATTGTTGAACTTTAGCTTGATTTCTCGATCAATTTCGCTCTATGGAGCATACGTGTAGAACCTTTGTCGAACTTGACAACGAGGAATGGATAACAAAGTAACTATGCAATTTTGCGACAAGCCGTGCAACAACATCGGGCAAAACAACCGTTCAACGACGGTGAAAAATGGTTTTGAGCTTTACGTGCTGATAACGTGTTAAAGGGAAAACTAAATAGAACAATAGAATGGAGAGAATGAATCGTAATTCTCATTAATCATAAACCCTTTAAATAGGGAGAAGTTTACAACGAAAATGAAACATTAATTATGGTAATTTATAATTCTAGGAAAATATTCTTTCAATCATTTCCTTTTTATGATGACACATATCCTTCAACAAACATTTATATTTTAGGATAAATTAAAATAATATTGATCAAGACACTCAATTTGAGACGGATAAAATATATATTATTATGTTATATATTCTACGACACAAACTAAAACAAACATTATATCAAAATGAAAACGCACTATGTTTCGGTTATAATTTTTGGAATATATTTTCAAAATTAAGTTTCATTTTGAGGAACACATTATATCTTTCATTCGGTTTATGTCTTTGACACAATAAAAATATTATATAATTTTGTGAACAAAATTTACAACTATAACTCTGTGAACAAAATATACGATGTCGTTTATACAATTAAAAGAACCTATTATATTTTCGTAAATAAAACAAAAGATTTTCAGTTTTTTTTATTAGATTTTTTTTGTTTGGAATGATATAGTGTAGGCATCAAAATAAAGCTTTCGAATACGTGTTATCAAACTTTTCGAGGTCATACCTTCAGGCTACAACTGCTTGAAAGTTGAAACACCTAAAACGTAGTCTGGACCATATGAAATTTTTGAGGTTTAAAACACTTGTGTTCGAATACATGTTATTGAACTTTTTAGAGTCACACTACCTTCAGGATTTAGTTGAAACACGAAAACATATTCGGGACCATATGCTGGGAGCGTGTTGTATACACGAGCTCCTAGGGTCGTTTGATATTTTCCACATGTATGATGTAAACTCTCACATGTAACATCATGAAGAAAGTGATAGTGGATGAGTTATCGATGTATTTCGCCAATTTATTCCTTTCTGATTTTTCCAAGAAAAAATTTCTTGTGTAATCTATTTGTTTGCTTTACTTTCTTTGATTGAAATCACTTATTGATTGATTATATTTGGTAGATGATATATAATCCAATTACAACAAGATTCCGTGTAATCTTGACATAGAACCTTCATTCATTCATCTTTAATTTTTTTTTTGTCAAATGCTTCTAACCTAAATTTTGGGGAAATTGCTATTTAAGAGATTAATAATTTACAGCATATATATACCTTGATACGAATAAGGTTTTTTTTTTGTTTTTTTGTTTTTTTTTTGAAACGAAAACCAATTTTATAGCGGCTAGCAAGAAGCTAGCAAAAAAGAAGCAGAACCATTACATCTGCTTAATACAATCGATAGGATGGTATCTCCACGTTATGGGGTTTTTATCGCACTCGTTACACCTAGCCAATAACCAAATAAAAGATTTTTCAACGACCTGATCGAGGAGGGAATGTTTACAGGGAGGAGATTCGTCAAATGCACATCTGTTCCGGGAACACCACAGGCAGTAGCTACCGATGAAGAGAATCGCCTCTAGCGCTTCGTTAACACGGCTATCTTTACACCCAGTTTTCACCCCGTTGAGCATTGAATCCATGGATTTCTCTGTTGGAAAAAAGATCGTCCACCATCTCTCGATAAATTTCCACACCTCCTCCGCCACCGGGCAATTGAAAAGCACGTAGTCGATAGTTTCTGGAGAGGATCCGCAAACCGGGCATAAGATGGAATCGATATCGATCGAGATCTTATCCAGGTTGACACGAGTAAGAACTCGATCTAAAATCGCTCTCCACATAAATAAGTTAACTCGAGGAGGTGACAACGAGTTCCAAATCGTTTCCTTTTCCCCCACACCCAAATACGGGATTTCAATGGCTCGTCTCAAGGATCCGACGGAGAACATACCGGTATTCGCTAGATTCCAATTCCAGCTGTCTGGTTTGTGTGACAGTCTACAATCCTTTAGCATATCCTTTAAGAGATCCAGTTGCTCCGCTTCACTACCTTCACGGATGGGTCTACGCCAATCCCACACATATCCTGATTTAATTTTGTCCGCCACCTTTGCTTCTTTCACGTTTTCTAAAGCGAAAGTCTAGGGAACCGAGAATTGAAAGAGGATGAACCCTTCCAACGGTCCGTCCAAAAAGCCGCCTGAACTCCATTCCCTACCTGCTTAACACACAGATCATTAAAGTTTAAGTTTAGCGTTCCCAAAATTTGGACAGCCGCAACTACACTACCCCAAGGGCTGGACTTGTTGAAGTGCCCCCCCCCCCCCCCCCCCCCCCCCCCCCCCGTTCAGCATTAAAGCCTCCATCGTTACCGTATATCGCCTTTATTACCTTCGCCCAGGGAATAAGGTTAACTTCATAGAGAAGTCATAGTTGAGGTAGTTTTTACCATGGTTCTAAATAACTCGTTATGGCCTCGTTATGGCGTTTTATGGCGGCAAGGCTTGGGTCCGCCGCCACGTTAACCCCCATGACTCCACTCTAAGGCTTGGCTTGCATTGTAACGCGCTATGGCACATTATGGCGCGTTATGATGCGTTACGACGCGTTACAACGCATTATTTTTGTAAGGCGTAGGATTATTTTTAGTATATAACTTGAAGAATAAATGATAATTGTTCACATAACCTAAGACTTAAATACACATAAAAAAGAAACTTAAAAACTAAAAACCCTAAACTGGCAAATATTTACTCTCATTCTCGTACACGAAGAGTCGAACACGAATTCTTTGAGAATATAATTGAAGAAAGTAGTGAGTAAAGATCAAGAGATTTACTCTCGATTTTGCACTGTTGATATTATTTTTTGTAAGCTCTATATATTTGGTATCAATGGTCTTTTTTTATTATTTTACATGAATTTATTTTGTTCTACGGTATTATTCAATACATAACACACAAGTGTGTATCTATGTGTGTGTGTGTATATATATATATATATATATATATGCCGCCTTAGGGCACGCCTTGAAAAACGTCGTGGCCTCGCCGTAACTTGTATGGCTTGAGGCTTGATCTCTCCGCCACGCCTCACGTTATTTAGAACATTGGTTTTTACTATTACATGCCTAACTAACGTGATGAGGTTTACCATTGTCTTTCAAAGTGTGTTAATGTATTTCAATATGGACTATGTTTGACCCATCAACAAACATTTGAACACATTTTAAAGCTTTTTAGCACTTTTGCTCATTGATTAGAGATGATTTTTAACTCGATTAATATAATTGAACTCTTTAACTCAACGGTTGGAGATGACCTTAGCTCGTATGTTCAAGGACTAGCTAGTGTATGTATTTGTGTGGATATAAGTGTGTATATGTATTTATATATTTATGTATATGTAAGCTTGTTGTATATGTATGAAAGTAGCTAGTTGTATGTGTTGGAAAGTTTTTTTAATTGAAATATGTAATAAATGAGCTGTTAATTGTTGATTATACTTGCTTCAGTTTTTATAGGTATGTAAGTATTTTGTATATATATGCAAAGTTTTTGAAACTGGAAAGTAGTTATATTGTTATATGTTAGATATGAGTTACCAATTATCTAAAAACACCTTGTGTATAAAGATCTACAGCAATTATTTGTTTCATGCTTTAATTGTAACATCAAATTTTCTAAAAGTATTTGCTGAAATTATCAAATATAATTAATTTAGATGTCGTATTTTCTGCCAATATAGTACTTGCTAAAATCATCAATCCATACGTTTTCTAAGAGTTTGTAAACTGCTCTTAAATTAGAACCGTAGTTTTTTTAGTTCACCGATATTCACTTATTATTTTTACTAGATGTTTGTTACAACTTTTATTTGATCACACATGAAATTAAATAAGTTATTACAAAAGAATTCGTTTATTCAATTGTTAGGATTATATATATAGGGGTGGGTTCAAACGAGAATGACATCTGTTTAAAAGAATAAATGAACGACTCTCAACCATTCATTTTTAAAAAAACAATTCCAAAAATAATAATTTCCAAAAATCAGACTAAAAGGGTATTAAGGTCATTTATGCTATGGATTAATTTAGGATAATATTGACTTTCTAAAATTTAGGGATCACAATATATCATTCAAACCAAAAAAGTATGTATCATTTTCCTTTATTCAACAGATAAACCTAAAATCATTTGTGATTAACAATATATTATTCAAACCAAAATCGTACGTATCAAACCAAAATCACATAATATCACTTATGATTAACAATAGATAAACCTAAAATCACTTGTGATTCACAATATATCATTCAAACCAAAATCACATAATATCACTTGTGATTAAACATATAGAAACCTAAAATCCCATAATATCACATAATTCAAGCCTAAATCACTTGTGATTAACAATAGAGAAACATAAAATCACTTGTGATTAACAATAGAGAATCCTAAAATCAAGAGAGAGAGAGAGAGAGAGATCGGCAGCGGTGGTGGCGGCGTTTGATGGTCGAACAAGAGAGAAGAGAGAAGAAGTAGCGGCGGTTGACGGAGACGACGGCGAAGGGCGGTTGATGGAGAGAAATCGAGATGGCGACTGCGGTTGACGGAGACGATGGCGAAGGGCGGTCGTGCGACGGAAAATCGTGAAGAGGTGTAGCGGCGGCGAGCAGGTGCGGCGGTTGCAGCAGGTCAGGCCGGCGAGATGGTGGTTGCGGCGGTAGCCTGTTTTTTCGCCTGAGCAGGTGCGGCGGTCACTCTCTCTAACGATAACCTGTTTTTTCGCCTGAGTAGCAGCAGTAGCAGCAGGTCAGGCCGACGAGATGGTGGTTGCGGCGGCAAGATGGTGGTGGCGGCAGCAGATCACCGGCGATGGGTGGTGGCGGCTACGTTTAGGGTTTAGGAGAAGAGAAAGAGAGAAGAGAAGAGGATAATTTAGAGAAAGATATGGTCAATGGTTATGCACGCCATTAAATTGTAGTTAATAACCAAATTGTTTGACATATTTGCCCTTTTAGTTTAATTTATGGAAACTATTATTTTTAGAATTGTTTTTTCAAAATGATTGGTTGTGAGCTATTCCTTTATTCTTTTAAATAGTTATCATTCTCGTATGATCCTCCATCTATATATATATATATATATATATATATATATATATATATATATATATTAGGTAACAGCACCGTGCTTGTCCGGTGAATACAAATATTATTATAAAGTTTAATATATTTTACTAAAAAAATTGATTTATAAACGGTTGTTATCTTACTAAAAAACCATAATTTATTAAATTAAGTATTGTTAGCTTACTAAAAGAAAAAATACAAACATTGGTGTATATCTTACTAAAATATTAAAATAACTAGGTTTGAACCCGTGTATTACACAGGGTAATTTTAAAAAATTAAATCATATCAGAAAACTTATCTTACATATATGAATGATCATCGAAAGTACAATGCTATTTTTCAAGCTTTTTTCTCTTTAGAGTTGTTTTTTTTGTAACTGGTTACAAAATGTCCTTGTTTTAGGTAGTTTTCACAAATGATGTTTTGCAAAAAATTAATAAAAAATATGAATAAATATTAAAAATTTATAATTGAGAAGTTATATACAGTACAAAGTGTTTGGATTAGCTTATTGTTGTACCAAAATATGATAAGCAAATAGAGGAAATAATACAATCATGATTAAGAAAGTATAAATAATTAAATATACTATACTAAAAAATCTGCATATTTATATTTTTGAAAAATGTTCGAACTCATATTTAAACAGCAACTTGGTGCAAATCCCAACAGTGTAAATATCTACTGTAAATTGATCAATTAATTTGCATAATTCATTCTGATGTCATATGACTTCTTCTCTCATATCTTAATTGTTCATAGTTTAGTAGCAAAAAAGGATCAAAACAACATTCTTCAACAACAGAAATGGAAACGTGTTCATATTAACAATAAAAGAGAGCTTGATTACTAAAGAGATAGTAAAATTGTAAAAATCTAAAAGATTCTTAGAAATCAAAATCAACCCAAAAAAGAAAAGATGATTTCAAAAAATAAAACATACCCAAATTAGTTTCAGGCAAATCCCAATTCCCCAAATTGGTCCAAAAACAGTAGTTTTGATTGTTTTTTCGTGAAAGAAATCGACACAACATAAATTCATAAAATAATCAGTTATGAACATTGAGAATAAACCCATTTAATTTAAAGCTTTTTTCTTAGCAAAAAACATTAAGGTTCTGATTGTATCTCACCTCAGTTGGATTGTTGTGTACAGCGAAACCCCAATAGGGTTCTTCTCAACCAAAAGAAACAAACAAAAACCCTTGAATCTTTTGGAGTCTACAAAAGATTGTTGGATAATAGAATGTGGAAAATGGGTTTAGGTGGATATATATATATATATATATATATATATATATATATATATCAAGATTTAACTTTCCAATTAGGAATCTTCACAAAATTTGAGGACTCAATTTGATTGTACCTGTGAGAGGAGCACGAAGCAAGTGATGAGAGGAGAGACAAATTGATCAATTAATTTGCAGCAGATAATTTGCAGCAGAGAAGGAGACAAGTTCAATTTTATTAGGGGTAAAATACGATTATTTTTAGGATATACGTTTATTATGGGTAAAATAAGTTTATTTTGGGATGAAATAAGGGTAATTTTTTTTGAATTAGAACTGAATAATTAACATTAATTAATCTATAATAAAATTGAATTTAAAAAATCAAGCTATATCAATAACTTGAATTTAAACTTAGAAGTAAATCCCGTATTTTTAGGATTATGGATTTTTTTTGAATTTATTATAAATATGGATATGTACATATGTATCTAAAATATTCAATATTAGTCAAATTGAAGTTAACTCTAATCACGACACATTAATTTGTATATATTTATGATATTTAATAATATAATTAAATATAAAAATATTCAATATTGGGCTCATTTCGAAGATATTGACGAAACGATTACAATGTTATAATTTGTAAAAAAAATGTTTTTAATGTTCAATATCATGCTTTAATTGTAACATCAAATTTTCTAAAAGTATTTGCTGAAATTATCAAATATAATTAATTTAGATGTCGTATTTTCTGCCAATATAGTACTTGCTAAAATCATCAATCCATACGTTTTCTAAGAGTTTGTAAACTGCTCTTAAATTAGAACCGTAGTTTTTTTAGTTCACCGATATTCACTTATTATTTTTACTAGATGTTTGTTACAACTTTTATTTGATCACACATGAAATTAAATAAGTTATTACAAAAGAATTCGTTTATTCAATTGTTAGGATTATATATATATATATATATATATATAACCTAAAATATTCTTGTTTTAAAGAGACCATTTTTTGAAAAAATGTTCACGGTCTTAAGATTTGAATAGTAGAACATTTATCCTAAATAAACTTGGTTGATTAAGTAGTAGGTTCATTTTAATCTTACTTAATTTTGTTAGATATTTTTGAAAACATAATTCTGACCTATCTAATTATTTTCCTACTAGGTGTTCGTGTTTGGTTTATTGGTTTCGGATGGAATTTAACGTTCTCTTATAGATTAACATTATACTTAGAGGTTGACTAACGTTATTTTGTAGACTTTTAATCATGTCGTGCACGTCATCAAATATTGGTTGAGGTTATCATGAACCGGCAACTGTTAGAAGTAGTGGTTTGGTCGCAGTAGATGACCAGGAGTTAAAAGTATATGATCTGCACGGACAATGCTCTTGAGCAACTACCCGATCACCTATATCACAGAGGATGTGCCTTAATGGTTTGTATTTAACTTACTATATTTTAAAAAGTTACTTTCAAACTTAGAACTAACCGGCAATTATGCATGTATAGGGGTAGTACAAGTGGCACCCCAACATGACCAATATTATACATCTAACAGTCCTGCTTTTACTATTTTTTTTCCAAGCTACTAACACTAAGAAACTGCACTTTTACCGGGGGATTTGGGAAGCCCGTCGGTAAAAGTAACTTTTACCGGCGACTTAGACGAAATCCTCTGGTAAAAGTTTAACTTTTTGCCCAAGGAAAATGCCTCCGGCAAAGATGCACTTTTGCCGACGAATTTCGTATAAGCCGCCGGTAAAGTTACATTTACCGGCCAATTTCTAAAACCGTCGGCAAAAGTATCTTTAAAATTTTCAATGACATTTTCACCAACGAATTTTTCTAACTGCCGGCAAAAGTTAATTTATTATATTTAATAATTTGTTTTTCACTTCAACTTTTGCCGACGGACTTCCCAAACTCGCCGGCAAAAATATGTTTAAAAATTCAAATGGCATTTTCACCGACGCATTTCTTTAAATCGGCGGAAAAATTTATTTTATTATAATTAATGTAAATCTCACTAAAACTTTTGCCGATGAACTTCCCAAACTCGTCGGCAAAAGTATTTTTATACTGTTAATAAAAAAATTAACTTACATTTTTGCCGGCGAAATTCCTAAATCAGCCGACAAGTGTATTTTACTTTCATTAATATTTTTTATTTGTGCTTTTACCAGCTGGCTAAAATATTTGTACTTTTACCACACAATAAGACCCTATTACAACCGATAGAACCCAATACACACACAGTAACCCAATATATCACTAGCTATATGACTAACCCAACAAAATCTTGTACGACCAACATGGCCCAATATGACCCATTATAACCCAATACATTACTATACGATCTATTAGAACCAGCATAACTGAATTGATTACATTACCACCCAATAAGACCCACTGCAACCCAATAGATCCCATAAGTAATAGAGTCCAATAAAACCCACATGACCCAATACAACTCGTTATAACCCAATATGTCAATATACGGCCCATTACAACCAACATAACCGAATACGACATATTGCACCCAATTAGACTCATTACAACCCGATAGAACCCTATACGATCCATTATAACCCAATGTAACCCAATATATCACTATACGATCCATTAAACCTCAATATAACAAACAAAACCAAATAACCCAATATATCACTATATAGTCCATTAAAGCCCAATATAACAAACAAAACCAAATAACCCAATACTTCACTATACAACCTATTACAACCACTATGACCCAAATACGATCATTACAACGAAATATAACCAAATACGACCATTTGCAACCAATATAACTAAATTCGACCCATTATAACCCAACAGACCCCAATGTATTACTATATGACCCAATATAACATAACGTAACCCAATATATTACTATACGACCCATTACAACCAACATAACTGAATGTGACACATTATCACCTAATATGACCCAAGATATTCCAATGTAACATAATGTATCACAATGAGACCAAATAGAACCAGCATAACCCAAATACAACCCAATATAAATGAATGTAACACAATACGTTAGTTTATAACCCATTGTAGCCAACATAGCCGAATGCAACACACTAACACCTAATAAGACCCATTACAACTAATATAGTCCAATACATTACCACAGAGAAATGATAGGTAAAGTGACAATTTCTGGTTTGTCACTACATAAATTTGTAACGACCACTAAAAGGCAAAGACAGCGAAAAATTTCACAATATATTTCATAATTATCTTTATCCATAAAGAAGAGTACTCCAACATTGAAAACTAAAAAAATGTTAATTGTTACTTTGCCACTAATATGAATATATTTTAGCATAGGTGCACAACTAGTACAACATATTTTTATTATAAATTTATTTTAAATTAAAACTTAAAATTTCTTTTATACAAACAAAATCAAGTTAAAACTTAAAAATAATGTTAAAATATCTTATTTCAAATTATATATTTTATTATAAATTTATTATTTTAAATAAAATATTAATAAAGTTTTGAATCCAATTACATATTATTAAAAAGTAGTAATTTAAATTTACCAAAAACTTTTCCCACCATTTTTTCCCTCCTCTTCCCACGTTTTTTTTTTCAAAATCAAATACTTCTCTTTTGTTTTTTTTCCCAATTCCCACGGTTCATACACCAAATAAGAAAAAAGTATATTTTACTTTCTTCCATCTCCCACTTCCCAAAAACTCACGAGAACGTGACCGACGCTCACAAGGAAACCATTGAAATGCTTAGTGCTCTTTGGCATGGATGATCTCCTTAGAATTGTCAAGGCATCAACCCGTGTTTTTTGTAGGGATGGTGGCGTTGGTGGTTTTGCAAAGAGGTATTAAAGACTTTGTTATATTAAGGTAATCTTCATTTTATTTGGTATTTTTTTCTGGCACAAATATTTTATCTATGGCTTGGATTTTTGGATCAATGATTCCATCAGGTTGGATAAATATAATTGTTCGAATTCAGACAATGATTTCATTTTATACCTTTTTCTTGCACGATTCAGGATTCAGTTGCATAGATCTATATTGTTATCCGAATTGTTCGCCGGCGAAATCGTTTTGTTACATATAAGCCCTAATTCAAATCCATACTCGTGGCCGTGGATTATATATGATCGGTTAAGCTTTTGTATTCTGGGGTTTATGTTGTTCGATAGTCGATCTAATGATATTTACTTCATTAACAGCACCGAATGGACTGGTAACATTATTATCCCATTTTTTACATTTTAATGCTGAAAAAATAACTTGCTAACGATTGGTAAACAGGTTCAGGTCTTGCAACATAAAAGTTCTACATCTCATTGGAGATGGACTAAAGCGCCCGCATTAAACATGGACGAAAGACGTTGCCTTGGTCATTGTGTTTCAAAATATTGGTTGGTACTTTTTCTGATATTTAGTCTATGTAACATTTGTCTCATTTTGTGCTAAGTTTAATATTTAAATAATAGCCATGACTAACATAATCTTAACAAATATACCCCCTTTCACAAACTAAGTTAGCCTTTACGTTTGTAAATTACAAAGATGAAATATCATTCATTTGAGATCGAGTTAGGGGGTGTTTGACTTCAATATTGATGATCTTAAAGTTCAATTTGTCTTATTTTTTACTAATCACTTTTCTTGATGTTTTAGGCTCTTGGTTTCAATATAAGAAAAGATTTGATCGTTGCATAGGCTCAAAGCAATAGAGGGAATCGTGCACATACTTCTGATCGATCTCTAATACTTAAAATGTGGACACTGACAAAGGAAACGAGCAACATACATATGACATAGCTGCCAATATGGTTTTTTGATGCAACAAACTCAAAGAGATACAAGATAGGAGAAAAAATTCAACAAATTCAAGTCGGTGTGCTACAACATTTGTCGTCTTCAACCCGACCTCCACCTCCACAACCGGTTATATATGATGCTCAGACTAGTAGTTAACCATCCAAGTTGGGTCCACTAGGAAGATGATAGTGCACAAATATTGATTTGTATATTTTGGTTTGATTTATATTCTTAAATATACCTAAAAGATATTTTGGTTTGCCATTTGTTAAAAAGATATTTATGTAATGTGTTTTGTAATCAATTTGTTAATATATGTTTTTAAAATGGTATAATAATAAAAAATATATTAACAAACAAAAGAAAAAATAAATCAATAAAAGATCAATATAATTTTGTGCAACCATGCATTGTTAAAAGGTTGACCAAAAGAATTCTAGTAACTTTAGCCGGCGGTGTTTTGTGTCGGTAAAAACTTAACCAAAAATCCCAACTCAAACTTTTGCCGAAGAGTTTTTGCATTGGTAAAAGGTTGTATATAAGAAGAAAATAAAACTTTTGCCGACGGATTTTTGGGCCGGTGAATGTTTGACCAAAGAGTCAAGAAAAACTTTTCCCGGTGGAAAAAATTACGCCGGCAAAAATATTTAGTCGTCGGGAAAAAGATTTTATACGATTACTTGAGAGATGTTTTTGCCGGCGACTTCGGTTTTTACCGACGACTCTTTTTCGCCGGCAAATGTATATTTACCGGCGGCACATGTTATTCGCCGGCAAAAACCCTTATAGTGGACAACTTTTCACGGAAACTTTTGCCGACGGAAAAGTCCGACGACAAAAGATTTTGAGCTTTTGCCGGCGACTTTTGAGACTTTTGCCACGACATTTTCCTCCGGCAAAAGTAGTTATTTTTGTATATCTAATTATTTTCCTACTAGGTGTTCGTGTTTGGTTTATTGGTTTCGGATGGAATTTAACGTTCTCTTATAGATTAACATTATACTTAGAGGTTGACTAACGTTATTTTGTAGACTTTTAATCATGTCGTGCATGTCATCAAATATTGGTTGAGGTTATCATGAACCGACAACTGTTAGAAGTAGTGGTTTGGTCGCAGTAGATGACCAGGAGTTAAAGTATATGATCTGCACGGACAATGCTCTTGAGCAACTACCCGATCACCTATCACAGAGGATGTGCCTTAATGGTTTGTATTTAACTTACTATATTTTAAAAAGTTACTTTCAAACTTAGAACTAACTGGCAATTATGCATGTATAGGGGTAGTACAAGTGGCACCCCAACATGACCAATATTATACATCTAACAGTCCTGCTTTTACTATATTTTTTTTCCAAGCTACTAACACTATTTTTGTGTAAAAGTTGAAGAACAACAATGAACAAATAAATAGATGAACAACATCGAGAAAATCACATAGTGATGAAAGAACTTCAAAAAAAATCAGAAGGAGATGAAAGAACACCAAAATAATCTCGCAAACATGTTTATTGTAAAATCGAAGGTCCTATTCTAACCTAAATCCCTTCATTCTTGCAAAATCTAACAAATATGTTTCATCTTTGTCTACGGTGAAGACGGCGATATACTATGCGGAGAAGTGGTCACCATTGAGTGAAGATGATGATGTTTCATCTGCATGATGATGGATAGATGGAGAGCAGGATAGAAGTAGTAGTTGTGGGGTGAAGATGACAGTGGGGAGAAATGGCATCGTTGGGTGAGGCTAACGATGTGCGGTGACAATGTAGAAGGGAGAGTTGATTTTCTGATTTGGGTGAAATAGTCGCCATTCTTTACCGAATGAGATCTCACCATTAGTTTCCTTGATTTATGAGAGAGAGGTGGTAAACATGTTAAAAACAAATTCATTCCACCCAAATTTGGGAGGTATGGGTTAAATCACCTAAATTAATTTAATGATTGATTATAAATATAAAACCAAACTTCATCAATCATTTCATTTCCATGACCTCTTTGAACCAAACACTATAAAAAATTATGATTCCCTTTAATAACTTGTTAATATCGTCAACCAAACACCCCCTTATAACACAGTGGGAACGACTCCTCCCTACAATAGTCAACAAGATAGCTAGCTAGTGGATTGAAAAAATAGAGTATTTTCTCCTACACATTTCTAATAAGCTGAGAACATTCATTAGTTCACCACTAACAAGATTATAAAATAAAATTTGAGAATTTGACAAGATGTGTGAGTATTTGTTGTGACTTGACATCTTAAATAGGAACGGCAACTCCCGCACAATACAACGAGCATTGCCTTGATCAAGTGCTAGCCATAAATTCTAGGGAAAACCATACGCCCATTTTACATTATTATCATAGTATTTTATCAAATTGATTCTCACCAAACAAACCAACCAACTATTTTGCTTCTTCTCTAACTGAAACATGTAAAAAGAAGTTCATGAAAACATTAGTGTCTTGATTGTCCAATCCTCATGGATATAATCTTGGTTCTTACAAATTTATTACTTAAAGTGATGACCCCAGTAACCAGTGTATAGTTGTGCTATCTAATTGTTTTTATGCCTTCAGAAGGATTGCCAATAATTTGGTTTTGTGGATGGTTCTTGGTCCACTTTGTCAATCGGGGAAGATTGTCAAGATTAGTATGAATCTCAACTTCTGTTGTGCTAGGTATATTTACATTTGAGCTCACTATTGTTGAAGAATTCTCTGCATGCTCCCCCTCAGATTGATGTCCTATAGGAGTAATTCAAGAGATGAAGTAATGGATGGACCAGTTAGAGATATGCCTTGTGGTTCCTGGTCTGCAAGGATTTGATTGGCAGAGGCTTTTGAGGTTGATGAATATCCAATGAAAAGGGATTTACCTTCTCTAGCAGCGGGTGTCTTGCAGTAAACTGCAAAATGACCAGGCTTACCACACTTAAAGCAATTGTTGTCTTGTGGTTCAGTCTTGACTAGCTTCTCTAGAGCCCTGTGCTCCTCCTTCTGTACTGGCTTCTGTTGGTATTCCATAGTCCTCTGTTCATAGTACCTTGGCTCAAACCTCTAATCATATACTTTGGGCTTACAGTACTCTGCCCTCAGAGTGTATCTAGACTCATAGTTGTAAGTAGGCACAAACTGTCTTGGATCAGGATTGACATAAGCAAACTGTCTATGCTCATGGGTCATTGGAGAAAAATATATAGGGTCTTGGCTGATTTGCACAAATTGTCTAGGATCTGGATGGTATGGGGCATACTATCTAGGATCATGTGGTTTTGGAGCAAACTGGCTCTCCATCCTAGGAACATTCCTCTGGTATCTTTCATCTCTCTCTTCCTTGACACTTTCTCTGTTAAAGGAAGGTTTTATGTAGGATCCTCTGCTGAATTCCTTGGTAAGAAGAGCCGAATATTTGTCTATTGAGGTCATATCTGTCACCTCACCATCATCACTAACCTCTTTCTCTCCTCACTCTCAGCAATCAACACCTTATTTCCTTTCTTCACACTCTTGGAACTGGTCTCAATGGCCTTTTCTTTCACTGGCATAACATGGGGCTTTGTGGTATTTCTCATCAGTTTAATAGGTCCACCCACAGTAGGTTTAGTCTTGATAATGTGTTGTTCTTGAGCCGTTAGAGTCCCAAACACATTAGAAAGAGACCACATATCTAGATCTTGGTTTATCTGTAAGGACATGGATAGTTGGAGTCATTCATCACCTAAGCTTTTGAGGAACATGACATTGTTATCCTTAATGGTTCTATGTATACCATACTACCTACACTTGTTTATGAGGGCATTAAACCTACCATATGTAGGTGTAGGGTTTCATCAGGTTTGGCTTTGAAACTGTAAAATATATTTGAACATTGGGATCTTCTGTTTCTCTGAGTCTTAATGCCTCCTTCAAGTTGTTTTTTCTAATTCCAACCATAAATCCTTAGCAGTCTGACAAACATCTAGAGATGAGAATATGTCATTTGGGATGACCATTATCAATAACCTTTTGGCCTTTCTCTCATTATCAGTCTTTTCCCAATCTGTTGTTGACCAGTCCTTGACTTCTTTAAGTTTAAAGTGAGCAGGTATTTCAGGGGATGTTTCAGTGGCTGGAACCCTTGGAACTTCCAATAAAGGAACATGAGATCCATTCTTGATGGTCTCATACAACTCTCTATCAATACCTTCTAGGAAGTTTATCATGCGAATCTTCCGCTGTGGGTACTCATCCCTCAATAGAGTTGGGGATTTTGTGAGAGATCCAGCAGTATAGCTGACATTGATATGTGCCATTTTGGAAGAAATAGAAAGATAAACCGAAAGATAGCAGATAAAAAGGGTTTTGAAAAATCTAGACAAAATGCAACACCACCACTCAATGAAGCTTTTAAAATCTATTTTGGAGTATATTTAGCACACACACCAATGTTTTTCTAAAGAAGAAACAAATATGTGAATGCACAGTGATTGAACAGGTTAAAAACTGCACAAAACAGGGACTGCTTATGAATGAAAACCAGATTAGAAAAACACATTGTTCTACCTTGAGATAAAATCAGCAAACAAAGATGATCAGTTGATTTAAGCAAATCAATACTGCTCCAATACCAATTGTTGATCCCAGATTCTCTCTATTAGCTAAATAAACTAAGAGGAGTAGAGTTGCGGAAGCAATTTAGAAAACAATTTGCATTAACCTTGGTAGAAACAGTAAACAAAAGAGTAGAGCAATACAACAATATGTATTAAATTCAAAGAGCCATATGCTTGATATTAATCAGAAAGGATTACAATATTGAAGAACAATGAAGAATACACACTACTATGTATGGAAACTGTTAGATTAAATTAGCTCCTAATTTAATAAATGTTTTATAAAGAATTATTGTAATAGGGCTTTTAGATGGCTTTATGGTTTTTTAGCTACAATATGGGCTTAGGCCTTATTATCTTGTAAATGGACCCTTTATAAATAATTTTAGGGTTCATTTTATCATAAGGTCATTTAGAAGAATCATAAAAACAAACATAGACTAGGTGTTTTCACATGAGAGTCGTTTACATGTAAAAGTGTGGTGTTCTTTCTACCTTCCCATCCATATTGAATCAATCAAAGCATATGAGATGAGTTCTTGAATATTATGTTCTTAATCTTCATCCTGTCTCTACATTTTCTATGGATTTCTTCTATTGTTTGTCTAAAATGGGATCAACAATTGGTATCAGAGCTGGATTGAAGAAACTCTTCTTCAATCGGTCATCTATAGCAACAATAGAAGATTAGATGATTTATTTGTTGTTTTGGTGCTTAGATTGATTCAATCACATGAGCCTAAACACAAATATCATTCTAATAGTTTCTTTCTGTTTTTATGCTTATTGGAAATCCAATCTTTGATTTAAATAAGATTTGGATAAGTTTTGACAGAAAATTAGTGTTTCTCTTCACAAAATCTGATTCTGCACACCACATGTTTGACTGATTCCTTGAACGCAGAAGTTGCGGCTATCCCGAAATCTTTAGCGGCAGAAGTGGCTGTAGTTGTGGCAGTTGTTTCAGCAGAAGACTTCATCTCGGTGATGGCGGTTTTCACTTCTGTGGACAGACTGTCCATTTTGGTGTTCAGATTTAGTATGGCCGTCGATGTTGTCTCTGCAAAAGATGTGAAAGAGCTTTGCAACTCTTTCATGGTTTGGTTCACAGAGGTGACAAGGGTTTGGAACTCATCCCTTGATACTTGTGTCCCTGGTGTAACCTCTGGAGGAACACATTCGTCTCCAGAGTGAGTCCCTGCTCCTGGGACACCTTCGTTCACCCTTGTTTGTACGTTGGGGGTGGAAGGATTTCCATCTGATCTTCGAGCAGAAGCATCTAGTGCTTCAGACTCTACAGAAGTTCTGTGAATGACATTGTCTAGATCCACTCCAGAGGTGGGTACTAGATTATCCTTCTGTTGACTCGGAGACTTGTCTAGAGTCTCTTCGTCTTTGTGCTCACTACTTCTCTCTGAAAGAAGGTTTGGCCCTATATTGTGCGTGGCAGAGGAAACGAATTCCTCTGTTGGGTGTTCTAGTGTGATCTGGGGCGATTGATCACGAACTATAGGTGAGTCTCTTTGAGGAGACTCCATAGGAATGGATTCCCCGGTTTCTGTGGGCGCAGAGGTTGAAAGAATAACCTCTGGCTGGATGGGTTGGGGTTGGATCGAGCTGTGCTGCTCTTTTCAATAACTCCTTCTGCAGCTAGACCTGCGGAGTTAGAAGTGTGGGTTGCACTGGGAGTTGGTTTTGGTTGTGTGCCTCTATTAATCCAGGCATCTTTTCTTGTTTCTTCCTCTGTTAAGCATCCAAGCATTACTTCATTATCTATTATTTCAGTCTCTGTTGCTATCCTATGGCTTGGTGCTTCTTCCCTAGCTTCTGTTGTAGTTCCTTGCTCTGTGACTAAGAAGTCGTAGATTGGATGAGAGCCGTATAGTTGCATGACATGTGGATGATAGAGACCTTTTCGTATTTGGTCAGCTTCTTCTTCATCTGAATCTACCTCTGAGACTTCTATCATTGTCTCTCTCGTTTCAAATCCCTCCTCTGCTGGATTTTCTAACATGGTGTCCATGTTATGGGCTTCTACAACTTCTTCTGAGGCTGGGTTTGGACTCCTTCTGTGGACGTCCAATCCCTGTTGGATGAAGGGGTTCTGTAGAATGTAAGGGGTTTCAGATGGTTGATCTCTGGGGGTTTGATCATCTTCTTGCAGATTCGTGTCAATGCCAGAGATAGAGAAGTCTTGTTCTTCTGTGGTGTGGTGGTCAAGTGGTTGTGTCGTCCACCCAGCTGTATTTAGGGTGTTGGCAATGTCAGGGTTTTGAAGAAAATCATTTAAGCTACCTTGATGAGCGAATCGATCTGGGTATTGATAAGGTGATTGATATCCCTCTTCTGTAACTTCGACTTCTGCAGTTTCTTCAACCAGGGTTTCTGCGATCTCTTCTTCAACCACTTCTGTAGCTTCCTCTTCTGCGATGGTAGCCATTTGATCAAGTTTCTTTTTGGTCTTCCTCCTCTTGGATTTTGGTGCCCCTTCCTCTGTGGGTTTCAATTTTCTTTTCTTCTTTTGTTTTGGAGAAGAGGGAGGAGCAGAGGAGCCAACTTCTGTGGCATGAGGAGGTGAAGGTTGATCTTCTGCAATGTTTGTAGAGGTGCCTTCTGCAGTTTTCCTCTTCTTTGTTTTTGGGGTAGAGGCAGAGACTTTAGAAGAAGACTTATTTCCCATGAGCTCGTCACGTTTGGCCATAAAACTAGATTGGATTTCCAAGTGTTTTGCTAGTTTCTTCTTCTTCGCTTCTATAGAGAGGGGTTCTACAACCATTGTTCCTAGGGGGACACCTATACGCGGGGGTGTCTTAGGACTCGGTTTTGGAGTTCTATGATCGCGTATATATTCTCTCTTAAGGATTTTGTTTGTGGCGTAGCTCAGAAGCTTCTTTGACAGAGGTCTGCAGTGGGTGTAGCCATCTCTATGATCGGTGGGGATGTTTTTGTTCATTGGGAATTGTTTGGGAGTCGGACCTTCCATTGGCCAGTTCTGTATCATCAGCAGAGGTTCGAACAGGACTCCCAATATCCTTTGGAATTGCAGAGGTGGTAGAAACTTAGGATCGTTTTCTTTTACCCTTCTGGTGTTGTTCTTTCTGTCAATCGTATTGATGATCTCTTGAAACATGATGGTCGCGTAATCAAGTGGGAGATCGTAGTAGACCCTATACATGATGGTTAAGATCTGATGCGAGCTCTGTGTTGTAGTTGTCCTTTGTCCATTGCAGAAGGTCAGGTAGATTATAGGGATTCAGATTCCTTAGGTCAGCATCAGCGAATGTGGTTTCTGAATTGTTTACCCTTCTGACTCTGTAAATATTGTACCTTACCCTTGGATAGGTTCTGGTGAAGGAGTACCTACAGAAGATTACCTTTTTGATCTTGTGGATTGAGAAGACGTCTGCTTTGGTTCTTGGCTTTGTCTTGGTGAAGATGTTGTCAAATTCTTCTCTGATCTTTGGATCTGTCACATGATCTGTTGGATGATTTGTCTGAAAGGATTGTTTATAGAGGTATTTGTATACCACTTCTTCCATTTCTTCTTGTGTTGGACCAGGTTGTAGTACTTGTCTTCTGAGACTCTCCATCTTTCGAACAACTTCTGCAGCTCTTCCTGATAGAGGAATGTCTGACATAGGCTTCAATCCGTATGCCCAGTCCTCTTCTTCAGGCTTTGGAGTTTGAAAGGCATCAAAAGCGCTCTTCATCAATTTCTCTGTAGGCTTGGGCAATGATTTCTTTTTCTTGGGCTCTTCTGTCAGTATTGCTTTGCCCTTGTCTTTGGCTTTTGGAGGTGCAGAACCTGTTGCTTCTGTAGGTTTGGGTGTTGGTGCTTCTGTTGGAATGATTGGGGTTGCCTCTATAGGTTTTGACACTTGTGTTTGAGAGGACTTTTGTGGCGTTGGTTCTTTTGGCTTGATTTTCTCTGTAACCTCTGTTGGAGGTTCTTTGGTGACTTCTTCTGTGAGCTCGGTTTCTGTTGGCGAAGGTTGGATATCAAATCTTCTTGCCATTTTGAAAGCTAATGTGAACCTGTGCCTTTCTTCTTCTCTCTGCGCCATTCGTTCAGTCATTGTTTTGTGCATATTCCTTAGAACAGAAGAAGCAGAGGTCGTTGCTCTTTTTGGTTTGTGGGCAATAGACTTTCTTCTTGGTATGGTTTGGGGTTTCTTTGTTGATTTTGTAGTCGAGGAGGGAAGATCTTCTTCTGAAGAGGATGACAGATGTTGAGCATCTTCTTCAAATATTGTAGGAAATTCCACAGAGGTGGGTGTTGTTTCTGTGATCTTTTGATCTTTTTCTTCAGGTTGTTGATTTGTTGGACTTTCTTCCAAGATGATTACCACAGGGGTGGTTGTTGCCTCTGTGGTTTGTTGATCTGTTTCTTGTACATGGGTTTCTTCAGGAGTTGATTCCACAGAGATGGGTGTTGTCTCTGTGGTCTGTTGAGTTTGTTGTTGTTGGGTTTGTTCTGGAGGAGCTTGGCTGATTGGTTCTGCTGCGATTGGCGGAGTTGGTAGACCTCTGCTCGTAGCTTTTTCCCTTGGTTTCTCCCCCTCAGGATGATCTGATGGACCAGGATGGTCATCATCAGAGTCATCCTGACCCTTATCAGAAGTACCCTCTGCTCTGCAAGAAGCTTTGGGTTTCTTTGGTAGTTTTGCTCCTGCGGCCATCAACTTTGCGCATACATCATCACAGAGGCCGAATAGAGTTGCAAGCTCTGCTTCTGTGTTGAAGCGCATTCTGCCGACACTTGCTCTAAACTCTTTGACGTAGTTGGCATTTGCAGTAGTGAAGGAGACGATGACTTCTGTGACCTGGTTTATCACATTTTGCCCCAGCTCTGTTAGCTGTGCACTTGTCATGTAGTCTTTAGGCTGCATCAACACAGTGTTGCGCATGGCTTCTTCTTGTACGTCTTTCAGGGCTTTCTGTAGATCTGCAGGTGTGATGCCCTTTGCTCTGTTAGATTGCTTATTCATTTGTTCAAGGAAATGTTTGGATCAAATCTGATCAGATTTATTACATGTGTGTCTTTTGATTCTTTCTCATTCATTGGTCTTATTTGATAAGCACTAAGTAGATGGTTGATCTATGATCTCATCCTTGTGTGTGCTTAAGTTCTTTGCATTTTTTTGGCATCTTGGTAGTAAGGTTGTTGATCTTTGATCTGACTTTTATTTAAATCCAAGATTGGACTCTCTTTTACTCAGACTTTGTTTGTATTCCGCTGCTCATAATCGATTAAATGAAAAACAAAATCAGTTGGGTCTTGAAAAAGTTGTCTGAGAAAGATTTGGTGCTGTGCTACTTATTCAATATCTGATCTGAATTTTTTTTATGACTTTGAGTGCTTCTAATCAATTTTCTGACCTGATCAATTAGAGATCTGAGCATTTACACTCATTGTTCTAAAAGTTATGAAGATCGTCTTATTTTCAACACCAAAGGTTTTGTGAAACTTGGAAACCAACAACCATGTGTATCAATTTTTTGTTCATTTTGAAGCTGGTACTCAGTTTTTCTTTTAAGGACAAGGGTGAGTTGGTTTATAGAGTGATAAGGGTGATTTGATTTGGGAGCTATAAGGATGTATTTGTTATTGGTTTGACATTGCTCTTGTGTCTAGAACAGTATTGGTATCCGCACTTATACCAATTGTTTTTGGAGTGATAAAGAAGATGTTTTCAGCTTTGATATGATTTGCTGGATGAATCTGATTTGCTCATGAAAATCCAAAGCCTAATAAGTTTGTTGCTGTTCACATGATTTCTGCATGCTGATAGAGTTTGGATTTTCAGACTTTAATCCATTACAGTCCGGATTCAGAAGACGTATGAGCATGTGATAAAAAATTCAAATCAGAAGTACAACAGAAGATTTTTCTTGCTGTCAAGAAGAAAATTGCTGCTGTCAAGGTTTAAGTTTGCTGTCAAAAAAAAAATGAAGGAAATCTTTGCTGTCAAGCTTATAAACGTGCTGTCAATGCTGAAAAATGTGCTGTAAATGATGAAAATGTTGCTGTCAATGCTGAAAAATGTGCTGTGAATGCTGAAAAATGCTGCCGTTTTGCTGCTGAATTGGTTGCTGTTTTGCTGCTGAATTGGCTGCTGATTTGCTGCTATTAAGCTGCTGTATTGCTGCTGAATTGGTTGCTGTTTTGCTGCCAATTAAGTTGATGTCTTGCAGCTGTAGAAACAGCTTAATCATGCCGTTGTTTTAGAAATTTCGCTGTTGTTTGTTGCTTTCCAAAACAGAAAATCCATGTTGTTTCATAAAGTTGTTCGAAAGAGCTCAGTGCTGGTTACAGGAAAGTTGTTTGGTCCAGCTGAATGGAGCTAATATTTAAGGTTGTGCAGCTGAATTCTGCACTGTCCAGATTAAGCTGCTGTTACAGCAGTATGCAGTAGAAACAACAAGAGGGTAGATAGTTTTTTTTTCAGAAGCTGCTTGTGGAGAAACACAACAGAGGAGTTTTTTTTGCTGCTGTTCAACAGAGGCTGCTATCCACGTTAAGAAGCAGAAAGGCAAGTCATATCACAGAGCTCTGAGCAATATCAAAGAGCTCTGTTGATTTTTCAGAAGATTGATCAGAGCTTGAGCTTGCTTGATCAGAGATGGATCACATTGTCCAGTGGTGATTATAGGATGTATGTATTTTCTGTTGTGTTGAAACAGAAGTAACATTTCAGAAAGTCAATCAAAATTCATACAGAAGGGATTGTCAAATTCAGAGCTGCTTCATTTAAGCAGCTGCTGCCATTAAGCAGTTGATATGATAAATCTGCTGCTGTGTTTAAAAGAGCTAGTACAGAGCTAGTCTAAAAAGACTGCAGAGCTGATTAAGCTCTGTTGATACACAGAGGCTGTCCACTGAAGCTCTGTGCACCCACATAGGATGCACATGATTCAGAGATGCTCATATGCACATCCAGAGGAGTCAGTTCAGAGCTTAATCAAGAGGCTCTCTGGATCAAATTTCTCAGAAATAAGAGCAATGACCAGAAGGGACCAGAAGCAGACTCAAGCATGTTTATTAGAGTTCGTTGGTCCAGAAATCAAATCAAGCCAAAAGCCCGGAGCCCAAAATTTTCCACTTTGTTTGCCAGCTTTGCGCTGCTTCAGAAACATGCGCACAACGTTTTACTCGGTGCTCCAAATTACACGAGTCCAGTTGCATTGGAAACATAATTCACAGACGCACGACTTTGATTTTCTGAGTTTTCTCAAATTATGTGAGCTGATATGCCAAAATCAGCTTCAAAGTCTGCTGTAAGGTGCTGGACCGAAAGCATTGCATTTAATTCATGCTCTTTCCGCTTTCAAGAACGGTGTTCTCTCGACGGTTCTTCACGGTTTCATGCTGCTATTTGTGACATGTTGATTGTCACTCACTCCTCTATTATTCAAGTTTAATGCTCGGTGCTGAATGCTTAATCAACAGTGAAGTTGAGTCATGAAAACTAGACAAAATGGGGTTAATTGTCTCGGTTTTTCAAGAAGATGAGCCTATATTTGAGGGGGAGCTCGTGATGCTTTGAAGACTCGAAGAATGGAACGCCAAAGTTTCTAAAGAAAGCAAGGGGGAGACTATAAGATGATGCTTTCTTTATAAAACATTAGGGGGAGATTGTTAGATTAAATTAGCTCCTAATTTAATAAATGTTTTATAAAGAATTATTGTAATTGGGCTTTTAGATGGCTTTATGGTTTTTTAGCTACAATATGGGCTTAGGCCTTATTATCTTGTAAATGGACCCTTTATAAATAATTTTAGGGTTCATTTTATCATAAGGTCATTTAGAAGAATCACAAAAACACACATAGACTAGGTGTTTTCACATGAGAGTCGTTTACATGTAAAAGTGTGGTGTTCTTTCTAATTTCCCATCCATATTGAATCAATCAAAGCATATGAGATGAGTTCTTGAATATTATGTTCTTAATCTTCATCTTGTCTCTACATTTTCTATGGATTTCTTCTATTGTTTGTCTAAAATGGGATCAACAAAAACCCTAATTTCTCTCTCTCTCTCTCTCTCTCTCTCTCTCTCTTAGCTAACTGTGTGCTATTGGCAATGTGAAGTATGTGCTATAATGGCATGCAAAAGCTTACATGAAGATCATGGGAGATCTTCTATTTATAGGAAAATAGTATGCAAGAGTCAACACACTAGCTAATAGAATTCTGCCACCTAGAAAGGCGTTGTAACCGTTAGTGGGGCACCTGATAGTCTTTAGTAGGATAGTACAATTGTGAGAGAAGGGTTGTTGTTCAAAGGGTCTTGAATTCTTCAAGTGTTGATGACACAGAGTTGTCCGCACCAGAGCTTCTGAGGTCTTTCACAAAGTCTCTAAGCTCTTCCTCAGAGGCTCTGAGCTTTGATACTTTTTCGGGTTGGGCTCTTCTTCTGTTCAGCTGCACTTCGGCAGAGGCTTGCTTCTATAGGCACAAAAGTGTTCTGTGACCAGATGACTTGGTCTTTTTATAATACTTTCCAATGTATAAGTGGGGCTAACAATGATCATTATTGTTTGTCCTAAAATGCGAAAGGGAACTAAATGACTTTGTCTTCTCGGTGCTTTGACTAGACTTCTTTCCTACCCAAACTTGTTTGAAGCCTTGTCTCCGACCGTGATTATCTGAAATAACATTAAACTCATTGTCAGATGAACTGGAGTCGTAAGAATCTCTTTTGCTTGAGTTATCGGTCTTGCGTTGTTTCTGTAAACGTCGTTTGGATTTTGATTTTGAAATTTTGTTCACAGAAACCTTTGGAGGGGAAGATGTAGAACATTCATCCTTATAAAATCTAACCGATGACTCTTTCGTTTGATCAAGAAAACTGAACGTGATTGGAAAGTTTAGGTGCAAAGTCAAACTTATCAAGATCAACATTTTAACATACTTTGGAATTCATGAATGCAGAGAACTCGAGTTCTTCATCAAACTTATCATTATCATCTATTTGAAGTGGGGAACTGGTTGGGTTTGGATGTTTTGTAGAATTAGTAGCGGAAGCATTTGCAAAATCAGAGTTAACATTCTTTTTGAAAAAGTTGAGTTGAAGTTCTTTTCATTTATTGGACTTATCTGTAGCCTTGCTCATAAAAACTTTGTAAAAATAAGCTGGTCAAGCTTCTTTTGTAAGTCAGCTTTCCTTACCCGCTCTTTCATAATATCTGTTGCCACGACAAACAGTTTAGATGTGAGTTTCTGTATTCTGTCTGAAATGCTTCTCTTTCGCCCTCATATACCGTTTCTGTTTTGTTGGAATTCAAACTCTCAATTTTAGTCAAAATCTCTTTCCTTTGTTTGTCAAAATGGATCCGTTCCTTTTCAAATGACTCCTCGAGCTAAACTATTTTCTTTTCTAACACCAAAGGTGGAACATACCGTTTGAACTCAGTAGATTCCTCCTTAGGTTCAGCAGGAGTTGCCTCACCTTCAACAAGAGTTGCTTTGGGTTTGGCATTAGAATAACTGATGAAGTAGTCATTTGAAAGGTAGGTGGACTTTTTTCTTATAAGACTCATTTACAGAATCATACACAAAAGGAAGTTGCATTTTTAACTATGTTTTTCCTTTTTAAGATCTCCAGTTCCTTATCCTCTTCGTCAGGTGACTCATCCCATCTAACTTTGTACTCAGGATATGTCTTATCGAGGCCCAGAAAGTTGAATTCATATAGTGTGGGAACCTCGGATAAGCTTCTCTTTAGGTAATGAGGATTATCATATCATACTCCCCATTCTGAATTATAGTATTTGACTTCCTTAGGTTTGTTCAGATGGATTGTTTGATCGGTTTGACCACGTTTGTAAAACTTTATTTCAAGATCTTTTAACTTTTCAGTAAACTATTTGTTTTCGATTTGAAGAGAAGAGCTTTGATAGACAATCTCAACTCTCTCGTTCTCTGACTGTTTGAGTTTTTCAGATAGATCAGACAATTTGACCTTTAAGGACTCACTCTCGTTAGATATGGTTTCACACTTTTCTTCGAAGTTTTCAATTATCCACAAGTTACCAGCATTTTCTACACTTATATTATCTACTAAGTTATGTTGTTTTTCTATAATGGCTTCCAAGTTGAATACTTGGGTTACCTTAGCCTTAAGACTATCCTTAAAAGAGTCTAATTTATGCACCATAATTTGCATATGATCAGTTACATTTTTATGCATAGGAAGACATACCAGGCAAGATGGTTCAGAATTGGATGAGTAGCGATCAACGTCGTCCAAGTAATTTTTCATGGTTTGATTGCCCATGAAGCACATGTGGGCATCAACATCTTCTTCTTCCTCCTCATCAAACAAGTTAAGCCAATGGTGGTCTTCTTCCATGAGAGCTTTGCCAGCTTCCTTCTGTTTAGCCAGCAGCATCTTGTTCTTGTACTACTCTGAGTTGCGTACCACCGGCTTTCGACAATCTCTAGCAAAGTGCCCCAGCTTACCACAAGAACAAGATGCTAGTTTAAAGATGAGTTTTTAAAGAGTGTCAAAGCATATAGTTCGCTGTGAACTAGTGAAGATAAAGATGTTTGAAGATTATCTGAGCTTCAAAGTTTAAAGCGGTCAAAGTTAAAGTTTTGAAGATCAAGTACTGAAGACTGCTGCTATATTTTTTAAATTTTGAATTCAAAGGGGGAGAATGTTAGAGCATTATTGTTTTCAAGATTTATTGTAAAAGTCAATGTATTAGTCAAAGCTTGTAAAGTCAAATGTAAAAGTAAAAGTCATGTAAAGTCAAAGTAGTTTAGATTTAATGCTTTGTAATCCTAAGTATAAATAGGGTTAGTTAGCTTAGTTGTTAAGCAAGTAAGCAAGCAAGCAAGCAAGGTTAATGAGCATAATTGTAATATCTTAGTGAGAGGTTAGAGAGAGAATCTAGAGAGAGAAAGTTTCACATTCATATGTAAAACTCTAGATTCTTGAAGATCAATGGATGATTACATGTTTACCTAATAGATCTGGTGTTAACACTTGTTGTCAGGATGCATTCTATCGTCGGGGCTCTTCTTGCTTTCATAGCGATCCATGTATTCATGGCGCTTGTTGTTGGTCAAGAGTCTCTGGTTGTTCGAGTGTGGCTTCTTGTAGAACTTATTCAGAACAACTTTGGTCAGTAAAGCCACCGCTATCTTGATGTCGTGATGCTCAATATCAAACTCGCTTTCATCTTCCTCTTCCTTCTCAGACTCGCTCTTTGCTTGCTCTCTTTGGGTGTTGCGACTCAAATGTCTCTCTCGCTTATCAGAGACTAGGGCTAGCGGATCAGCTGTGGATTTCTCGACTTGCTTATTCTCTTCATCAACTCCATGACTTTGTCTTCGTCTTGCTTAAGCATCTCAAATAGCTCATGAAGAGGAACATTCTCCAGGATATGGTTGTGCCGTATGTGTGAAGCAAACCTCTTCCATACTGGTTGAAGATTGTTCATGAACTTGATGTTGTTCTTGGTGTTTGTCTTCATGATCTTGTTCTTGAGAAGATCATTCAGAAAAAGATAGAACCTTTCATAGGGTTCAGTGAGCAACTCTCCTTTCCTAGACTTGAGACTATCATAACGTCTTACGCAATTGGTGATCTTCAACTGATTCCCCACCTTACTACCCATCATCATCATCTTCTCAACTGATCCCACATGCCTTTGGTCGTATCTTTGTGGCTGTCTATGCTTGTGTAGATGTCGTTCGACAGATTGTGAAATAGGTAGGTCTTCGCCAGCTTGTCTGCATTGAACCTGCCCTTTTCCTTCTCGTTTATTTGTGCATATGTCTTCGGGACAATTCGCGCAGGTTCACCGTTTGCTTGTGTTGGGACCTACATCATTGGTGTAGCTTGTGGCCCTTCTTCCAATGAGGTTATGATGTCTTGATAGTTGTCCTTGGACTCGATGAACTCCATGAACCAATCTCTGCATTGTTGATACTCTCCTCCACACATCACTGGGGGCTTGGTCTCAGACCCTATCGTCAAAGCATCACGAGTATTCATCTTATAGTGCACTTTATGTGATCGTGAGACAATTCATAGATGATCCAAAGGTAATGATAGAAAGTACTGAACGAGATGAATTTGGAGTGAGACTTAACGCAAAAAACTAAGAGTGAAAGAGTGTCCTAACGCAAGATTCTAATAATAGCAAACAGAAAGGAAACAAATAAAACAAATGACAGAAAGATCTAGATAAAATTTGTCCCGGTAGAGGAGAAATCCGAATAAGGGGATGTCCGGGTAATGGTGAAACCCGAATGACAGACGTTTGGGGTTTTTTGTGAAACCTGGATAAAATATGTTCGGTTATAGGAGGATTTTCGGGTAGAGACCGGAAAGGAATTCCGGACAAAAGAGATACGGATATTGACGAAATCCGGGTGATATCCGAGTTGGAGGAAAAACCTGGGTAAGGATTAAATCCAGGTACGACTAATCCGGGTTTTAAGCTAAATCCGGATAAAATATATTCGGGTATTAAGCAAAATCCGGATGAAGTATACTGATATTGAGTGATCGGGAATTGGGAATTACAGGGAATCAGGAGGACCGGGAATAATGTATCCGGGAACTTCGACCTGTTCGATTCTCTCAAATATAAAACTCAACCCAGATGATTGCTAGTGCTTCCTGGATATCAAAATCAGTATACAAACACTAAAGACAACAAACCCAATACGATTTATTCCAAAGTACGTTCGATTTTTCAGAAATTACCAAGATTTCTTTAAGAACAGTAAACTCAAACCAATACCCGATTTTCAAAGTTACCACTCAAAAACTTTGATTTTGAATATGAAACTCTACCTGAAGCAATAAACAACTTGAATGAATAGATTAGAGTAGCTAGAGATCGATAATTTAAGCAAAATCGAAAAGATAAGAACTAACCACTTAGGCGCCGTTTGATCGGATTATGGAAGAACAATGATAAAAATTTAATACCTTTGGGTCGACATCTTTGTCACTCTGCTCTGATACCAATGGTGAATCCCAATAACAAGTGGAAGTATCAATGATCAATCAATAACATAATGATAAGTTATAAAATCTAGTCATATGATTGAAGATTATAAGAGAGCTTACACGTGAAGCTTAAACACAATTAGGGATAATAATCTCTAGGGTTTAACCTAGATTAACAAAACCATTTATACCCTTTAGGGTGTTTACACTTTTAACCCATAACTTTAATACAATGAACATTTACCCGAACAATATGTAATGCTAAGTTGAAGGTTTTGATAAATAATTATCGTATGTCATGATACAGTGACGACTTTGACAAATAAACGCCATCGTAAGTTATGCTATAGTAACGGTTTTAAAAAATAATCGTCACCATATGTCATGCTACATTGACGGTTTTTGAATGTAAACGTCATCGCATGTCATGCTACAGTGAAGATTTCGAAATAGAAGTGTCACCGTATGTTATTCTAAGATGACAAATTTTGAATAAAAACGTCATCCTATGTCATGCTACAGTGACGATTTTGAAAAAAATGTCACTGTATGTCATTCTAAGGTCACGATTTTGAAAAACAAACGTCACCATATGTCATGTCATGTTGCAGTGATGTTTTGAAATATAAACGTCACCTTTGTCATATTGCGTTAACAATTCCAACAAATAAACGTCATTATATGTCATGTTATGGTGACAATTTGAAAAATAAACGTCACAGTATGTCAATCTACAATGACGGTTTAAAAAATAAACGTCACCGCATCTCATGCTACGGTGGCTGTTTTGACAAATAAATCTCACCGTATGTCATGGTTTGGTGACAATTTTTTAAAATAAATGTCAATGTATGTCATTCTATATTTACGGTTTTGAAAAGTAAATGTCACCGTTTGTGATGCTATGGTGACGGTTTTAGGGAAGTTTTTGCTTTTTACACATCTAAAGTGACCGTTTTAGTTTATGGTAACGATTTTTGATGTGATTTAGTAATGTTTTTTAAACGTAAAAAAAGTATATCAAAAGTGACGGCAGAATAGGTGACGCATTCTATGTCTATGAAAACCGTTACCATATGCCTATGGTAACGGTTTTAACCGTCACCAATAACCATTTTTGTACTAGTGTATGGAACTAACTAAAGAATGCAATACTCACCACACAAATGAGATCCTGTTGGGATTAAAATCTGATTGAATGGAAGTTCAGGGGAATAAATTGTAACTTTGTATTTGGGCTTATATCGTGTAATGGGCCATGGGCCTCAAGTAATTTGCCTAAATATAAATAGGTTCCTTAACTTTTAGTTTTAGGTTAATCATCTTGAATCGTCATTATTCAATTGCAAAATACATTGTAAACACTCTGAAAGGTTTATGAATGTTACATGGATGACGAGTTGAAATCATATTGATTTGTTGTTTATTCTATTGATTTCATACTGTTTGCACTAATCTGAGATCCACAATTGGTATCAGAGCATATAGATTGGTTGATTCAAGGTTTCTGGTAAGTTTCTAGTTAGTGTTTGTCGACTGTGTTCTTGAGTTCTACAATATCATATTTTGATTCTGACAAAATTGTGTGTTTCTGCTTATCTCATTCGATTAGTATTGATGTCATAAGTGTTTCTGCAAAGTTTCATCATCCAATTTGGTCGTTTTAGTTGTTTCTAGCAAAATCAAGTTTTTCAAACTTTGGTCTCTGTTCTTATTAAAAGTTCAATTTTTCTCTTCAAAATCATGATTTTTGCTTAAAAGTCGATTAGGGTGTTGTTATTTCGGTGTTTTGTTGGTTTTCTAATCTTTCAGGAGTAATCTTTAGCAACCCTAATCGCATCCGAGTCCAATTGTTGAACACAACCGGTATGTCTGGACATTCCCATCTATTCTGGGTAAGTTTCCTTTTCACGCTACTATCCGGACGATTTCATCCAGATTGTTTATAGTTCCCGGTAAAATCCGCATACCCGGTAAGTTTCCGGATGACTTCTGTTTCCGGATAACTATTCGGACTACATTTGTATTCGGACGATTCTATCCGGTAAAGCCTACTTCCCTGTAGTACATGTTCCCGGATACACCACGTTCGGACACTTCCTCTTCCCGGTAAGTATTTCTTTCCGGTAAGTCTTTTGTTCTGTCACTTATTTCATTCGGATACCTCTTCTTTCCGGTAAGTTTATTTTTATCCGGTAACCTAGTGTTATCCGGTAAACTTGCTTATCCGGTTACATATGTTATTCGGTCACCTTACACACCCAGATCCGGTTACTACCAGATCCGGACACTTTTGTTATCCGGATTCCTATCCGGTAAGTTCTGTTTAGTTAATTTCTTACCAATTTCACTTTAAGTCACTCTTAGAACCTGCGTTAGGACTTTCACTCGTAGTGCCTTGTGTTAGGATTTCATTTTGAATCAACCCCTACATTTGATGATCACTTTAGTGCACACTTCACGATGTCTCGCGACGCGCTAGCAATCGGTACCGACGCCAAGCCTCCGACTCTCTATCGGGGCAAATACAGCAAATGACGAGACAGATTCATCATCTTCATCGAAGCTAAAGACAACTTCGACTACATCTGGCGAGCTCTCTCTGAAGGACCACAATAAACTCATATGACTACCGTTCCAGCTCAAGCAACAGGTGCGGCAGCTCGACCTCAGCCTAAGACATACTTACAGATGGATGAAGAGGAAAAGAATAGTTTGATGGTGAAAATCATGCCAAGAGATATCTAGTCCGGAGTCTACCAAATGAGATCTACATGGCCATAGACAGCTACAAGAACACTTCCAAAGGCATGTGGGATCAAGTTGAGAAGATGATGAGCGAGAGCAAAATAGGAAACCAACTGAAGGTCAACAGCTGCATCACCAAATTTGATGGCTTCAAGCAGCGCAAGGACGAATCAATCACTCAGGCTTATGAACAATTATGCCTTCTTCTAAACGAGCTCCACAAGAACAAAATCACTCGATCTAACACGGAGAATGCCCTCAAGTTTATAAACAATCTCATGCCAGAATGGAAAGTGTTCGCTTCTCACATCAAACACAACAATCTGATTGAGAACGTTCCAATCCATGAACTCTACGAGATGCTCATGTAGGACGAGGATGAAGTCATGGAGATTATGAGCAGTCAGAAATCCTCTTCCAAGTCACATGCCGATCCACTCTCTCTTGTATCTTCAAAAAGAGGAAAATCTTCCAACCGTCACTCCAAGAGAACCCCAAAATCCAGTGAGTCAGAACCAGAGTCTGAAGAATCAGAAGAAAGCGACTCTGACCCTGAGCTGACTTAGATAAAGAAAGCAATGGCCCTCATCACCAAGTCATTTCAGAGAAACAAGTTCTTCAAGAAACCTTCGTCCAATAATCAACGCTATTCCACTACTCCCAACAAGCGCCATGATTACAAGGAGAAATATGAAGGTAAGAGAAAGACTGACGAGCACAAACAATCTGACCACAAGGAGAAGAATGAGAAGAACGATCGCAAGCCCGAGTCAAAGAAGAAGGACGAGCCTGTCGCATGCTATAACTGCGACAAATTGGGTCATTTTGCCAAGGACTGTAGAAAGCCAGTTGAGAAAAACGTACACTACTACAAGGCAAAACTTCTGTTGGCAGAACAGAAAGCTGCAAGAAAGGCACTGCTAGTTGAAGACGACCACTGGCTAAATCGTTCCGACAGTGAAAGAGATTCTGAAGATGTTGATGCTTTCATAGGCAACCACTCTCCTCTGTCAGAAAAAGCAAATCTTTTCCAGGTATGTTCCCCTATTCATCAAAACTTAATCGAATAGATGCAACCACTTATTCACAGAATAGAATCCTATAAGGCATCCACAAATGAACATCTGCTTGAAATTAACTCTTTACAAGAAAAGCTAGATGTTCAAAAGAGAATTACTGAAAAGTACAAGTCCGATAATGCTAACCTTAAAGAAAAATGCACAAATCTTTCAATAGCACCAAATGACTTAAGGGCCAAGATATCTGAGTTGAATTTAAAGCTTGATCAGTGTGAGGATGAGAAAGCAGAGATTATCTATCATTGCTCCTCTCTTCAAATCCAACACAAAGAGTTTGTTGCGAAAATAACTGATCTTGAAACTAAACTTCACAAAAGAGGTCAAGCTGATCAGACAATTTACATGAACAAACCAAAGGAATTCACGTATTTCAACAAGGAATGGGGAATTGGGTACGATAACCCACATTACTTGAAAAATATTTTGACAATGAGACCTACTCTTTACCACTTTAATTTTGTTGGTCTCGACAAAAAGTATCCCGAATACAAAATCGATTGGACTGGACCTCTCGAAGAGAAGAAAGAGGAAACCGAGGAATACAAACGCGCACACACCACTAAAATGCAATTACCTTTTGCGTATGAGCCTCTTAAATATTCCTACAAGAAAAATAAATCTAAGTATCTTTAGAATGACTACTTTGACGGCTATAAGGTTGCGAAGCCCAAGGATTCCTCCAAAAAGGATGAGGCCCCAACACCTGAACCCAAAACTGAGACGGACGGGTTTAAACTCTATGTTCCCCCTCTCATTTTGGAATAAAAAATAGTCGAGTTACAGGAGACACTAAAAAAGGAAAGGACTGATTTTCAAAAGGAAAAGCAAGCGCTTATAAATGAACTTGAGAAACTCAAATCCTCCAAACCGAATCTGTGTCGGGTGAGGGACAGGAAATCCTTCGGAATGAAATCAATCGGCTCACATCAAAATTGTCTGCTTTGGCAACAGAAGTGATGCAAGAGCAAGTGAGCAAGTTTCAACTTCAAGAGAAACTTGACCAACTCCATAATAAAAAGATGATTTCACCTGAACCTTCCTCGGAATCCTCCGATACATCTTCGTGTAAAGCCTTTATTGGAAAAACTTCTTCACGAAAAGGAAAAGAGTCTCAAGCTAAATGTGCTCAAAAGGATCTTAACTCTGTATTTCAAAAACTTCCGCACCAGATTCTTCCAAAAACACATATTCAAAGTGTTGCTCACATCCCTCGATCAATCTTAGTCCATCTGTCCCTGATATTGATTTTTCTGCATACATGAATTCCGATGTAAGTTCAGACGAAGAGTTTCCTAAGTTTGAGTTTGACAAACCTCTTCCGAATCACACCGACTTTCTCTCTAAAGCAGTAAATCGTTTGGTCAAATTTCTTAAAGGCGAGAGTTCTTCTAAACTCAAAACCCCGGCTGTGAACAAAGTTTTGAAAACTAATTCTATTTCACAAAACCATTCACAGCCGCGACAAAAGGCCGGTCGAGCAAATGATAGAAATCCTTCCTACTCAAACTCTGCTGACCATGCCGTTAATGATTTTTCAGATAAAAATGGTCGGGGAAAACAAGACAAACCAAAGTGGGTAGCCAAAGGATCTAACAAGAACAAGTCGGAGTCGAAGTCATTTAATTCTGCTTTCAATTCTAGGAAAAACATTAATGATTGTGGTTTTCATAATTTGAATGATTATGTTTAACAAAGTATTAAATTTCCATTAAGACTTTATTCTATACAACAATTGCTTCAAATATCCCATGATTGTTTGTGTTGTTTGAACTGTAGATTGAATGATTTCGATGATAATCGTTATGCGACTGATTGGTTTGGTTCTTATCATGTGTTTAAATCAAATCCTAAGCGCAAATCTCGTAAGCCCAAAAGGAAACCCAATTCGAAATGGGCTCCCCAGTCAGGTGTTAAACCTAACCCTCCAGGACCCATTTTCAAATGGGTATCTAAGAATCCTTAATCTTGTTTTTGCAGGACGGTCATGTGTGATACTTAGACTCAGGATGCTCCAAGCACATGACCGGAAGGAGGGAGCTGCTCACGAACTTCACAGAGAAATACTGCGGAGACATGAGGTTTGGAAACGATGACAAAGCGCCGATTATGGGCTATGTCGATATTGTTCAAGATAAGATCACGATCAAGAATGTGTCATACGTCGCGGGATTGGGACACAATTTATTCAGCATCGGACAGTTCTGCGACAAAGATCTCGAGGTCAACTTCAAAGCTAAAAGGTGTAGCGTTCGCACTGAAGACGAAAAGGAGCTACTTGTTGGAACTCGGAAGACCAACCTCTACACCATCGACCTCTCTGCCCTAAAGACCGATGATTCCGTCTGCCTTATGTCGAAGGCCAACTCTCAACAAGTGTGGATATGGCATCGACGACTTTTGCACCTCAACTTCAAGAACATCAACAAGCTGGTGCTAGGTGGACACGTTTAAGGCATGCCTGAGCTCAAGGTAGAGAAGGACAGACTCTGCGGGGCATGCGAGATGGGAGAAATGAAGCGATCGACTCACAATCCGAAGGCCGCTCTGAGCACGTCCCGGTCCCTCGAACTCATCCATATGGATTTGTGCGGACCGATGCGTGTTCAGAGTATTAACAAGAAGAAGTATGTCCTAGTGATGGTTGACATTTTCTCGCGCTACATATGGGTGAAGTTCCTGCACTCGAAAGACGAAACACCGAAACTCATAATCACCCATCTGAAGACCATCCAACTGAATCTACGACAGCTAGTTCAGTCTATCAGGACGACAACGGGACGGAGTTCAAGAACCAAACGTTAAACGAATACCTGACATCCGTCGGTATTTCGCAAAACTTTGCTACCGTAAGGACTCCTCAACAAAACGGAGTGGTAGAGCGGCAGAACCGGACCCTTGTCGAAGCTGCTCGCATGATGCTGTCTTAATCAAAGCTGCCACTTTTTCTCTGGGCTGAAGCGGTTGCAACTGCTTGTTACACACAA
This sequence comes from Saussurea involucrata, assembly GCA_033807775.1. Classification (NCBI taxonomy): domain Eukaryota; kingdom Viridiplantae; phylum Streptophyta; class Magnoliopsida; order Asterales; family Asteraceae; genus Saussurea; species Saussurea involucrata. The sequence continues at coordinate 12,857,576 of CM066326.1, forward strand.
ACCGCTCCATCATCAACAAGCGGTTCAACAAAATTTCGTACGAGATCATCAACAACTGCATCCCAAATATCAAGTACTTCCACGCATTCGGGTGCACGTGCTACGTTTTAAACGACAAGGATGACCTCAGAAAGTTCAGTCCAAAGGCAGATGAAGGAGTATTCATTGGATACTCAATGCAGGATAAGGCCAAATCCATCATCGAAAGCGTAAACGTGACCTTCGACGAAGCCACATAGTTGGCTTCTGAACAAATCGGTTCAGAACCCGCTTTAACTGGCATGTTAGCTTCTGAACTTTCTCGTTCGGGATCTGAACAAACCCCAGTAAATCCAAATCATGCACCTACGTCAAAATCACATATTTCTGATTTAGATTTACTTTTTGAGCACTTTTACGATGAATTCTTTAATATGCCTAATCCTCATGTTATTGTGCAACCTAGGAATGACGCTTCTCAAATCGAGAACACGGCGAATCTCTCCGATCCGCCGCCTTCAACGAGCACTCCAACCCTTACACTGGAATCCCCTTAAAGTTCAACGGATACTACTACTGAAACGGCTAATCCCTCGGAGGAAACTGTACCAATTACGGAGATCGCTCCTGAAGATTTTTCCTCAACAACTCAACAAGATCAACCTCTGAATTCCCCGGAACCAGAAGTTGCGCAACCAACGATGAATCATGTTCCATCTCCTCCGAGTAACCGTCCGTCTTCTCTTGAAGCAGTTCAAGACCTTCCCATCAGTGAGTATGTGGACCCAGACAACTCTCACGCGACTCATTAGCCGCTTCCACACACCACCAAATGGACTAAAGCACACCCTCTACACCAGATCATAGGCGATCCTTCCACTCCAGTTAGGACGCGAGGTGCATCTGCCAACTTCTGCTTGTTCTCCGACTTTCTTAGCAAGATCGGGCCAAACACCGTCTCTGAAGCTCTCAATGATCCGGACTGGGTCATGGCGATGCAAGAGGAACTCAACCAATTTGAGGCCCTTAAGGTAAGGCGACTCATCGCACGTCCAGCGAACAAGACGGTCATTGGCACGAAGTGGATATTCAAGAACAAGAAAGACGAAGATGGCATGGTTGTTCGCAACAAGGCACGCCTCGTGGCCAATGGGTACCGCCAGCAAGAGGGCATTGACTATGACAAGACATACGCTCCGGTAGCCAGAATCAAAGCGATTCGTATGTTCCTTGCATACGCCGCGCACAAGAATTTCACAGTCTTCTAGATGGATGTCAATACCGCATTCCTCAATGGCGTCATCAAGGAAGAAGTGTACGTATCACAACCGGACGGGTTCGTGGATGACTCCAAGCCAAACCATGTGTATATCCTCGACAAGGCTCTATACGGTCTCAAACAAGCTCCATGTGCCTGGTATGATGCTCTGTCTAAATTCTTAATCAAAGCAGGATTTTCGAAAGGTAAAATTGACACAACTTTTTTATTAAGAATGAAAAAGGTCACATAATCTTAGTCCAAGTCTATGTTGATGATATCATCTTCGGTTCCACTAACCCTCAGTATTGTAAGAATTTTTCAAAACTCATGGGAGAGTACTTTCAAATGAGCATGTTAAGTGAGATGAATTTTTTCCTCGGTCTTCAAGTTAAGCAACTGTCGATCGGGATATTCATAAACCAGACTAAGTACATCTGGGATATTCTTCGGAAATACCAGATGGAACAATCCTCACCCATGAAAACTCCCATGACCCCCAGTACGCGGTTACACACTGATCCTAACGGAAAGGATGTGGATACCAAAACATACCGAGGGATGATAGGTTCTTTGATGTACTTGACGGCGAGTAGACCGGATATCATGTTCTCAACATTTCTATGCGCCCATTTTCAGTCAAAACCAAAAGAGTCTCGTTTAATTGCGGTCAAACGAAGTTTTCGTTACTTAAAAGGTACTGCTGATATTGGCTTGTGGTACCCGAAAGAGACAGGTTTTGAGCTCATGGCGTACTCCGACGCGGACTATGCGAGAAGCATGCTGGATTGGAAGAGCACATCGGGACACGTGCAGTTTCTGGGCGATAGCTTAGTCAGCTGGGCATCCAAGAAGAAGCAGTACGTCTCCACATCGACTGCTGAGGCAGAATACGTGGCCACCGCGAGCTGCTGTTCATAAGTCATATGGATGCGCACCCAACTCAAAGACTATGGCTTCACATATTCGCAAGTGCCCATTTACTGCGACTCGAAGAGCGCAATTGCCATTTCCAACAATCCGGTCTAACACACTAAAACGAAGCACATAGACGTTCGGTACCATTTTATCAAGGATCACGTCAAAAGAGGTACAATCGAACTCTACTTTGTTAATACTGAACATCAGTTAGCAGACGTCTTTACAAAACACTTGGACGAAAAAAGTTTTTAACTATCTAGTGTCCAGATGGAAGAGCATCGATCAGTGCACCGCTGACTTCTTACGCATCGTTCACGCTATCATCTACAACCAGCACGTGGACTTCACCATGATCATCTGGCGCGAGCTAGTGCAGACCATACGCGCCACCGGCAGAACGAAAGAGCGCAAGTTTATTCTCTATCTGCGCTTCCTTCAGCTTGCCATCCGTCAACACATCCAAACATCCCATGCCGCATAAACCATCCGGTATGTCCTCAATTTAGTTTACACTATCTTGTTATTCGCAACCCATCCAACGCCCATGCCATGCCTATACCCAAAGCCTTACTGGCATACGCAGACCGCAATCACGAGTGTTATAGAATATAGGCGAGCGTTAGGTGCTCTTGTGGTCCAGCCAGAGCCGGAGGGACCTCCCCAGGGAGCTAGACCTGAGAAACGTGAGGGTCCAAGGACAAGAGGCGGTAGAGTCCGGGTAGCTGGGGCTCCCGGATAGGGCGTGTTGAGAGTACACTCTGTGAGGGGAACCAAAGCGGGCGGTGCGGAGGATTCGCGTGCCAGTACAAGCCATGCCACCCGACCCTCCACAAGACAACATTCCCGACCGTCTACAAGTAGACCACCTACCCCTCCACATACCCGTACAACCGATGACGCCGGAACGTCGACTACCCTACACAAGATCCCGGTCGTCACTGCCCCAATGCTCGATCAGGACCCCGGAACCGACACCACTTAACCGATTTTGCCACACACTAAAACTGATGTACTGGATTCCGAAACAAACGACTCCGATATGGAACGAGCCATCCGTATTTCAATGATACCACCCCGTATCGGAAGTCGCTCGCCGATGACTGACGAATCTCCATCTGACTCGCCCACACTGTCACACCCCGCTAAAGCGGAAGTACGGGATGTCATAGTTCAAGGTTTCATTGCGTAAGGTAGAAGACAACACACAATCATCATATCATAAAAAGTTTACAAAAGTACATCTTGTTCCAAAATACAAATTTGTCCAAAAACATAAATTGACATGATAAAGAAAAATATTGGATGCCGCTACTTGTGGTGCCTTCTAAAGTTCAACCTTACTTGATATTTCCTGAAAAGCATGTAAAGGAGAGGGTCAACTATTGAATAGTTGGTGAGTTCACAGGTTTTCGGTATACATAACAATTTTAATCCAATTTTATAAATCCGCACAGTGGATTGAGTATTCGGTTGTAGTTCAAATGCATCATTGTAAGTTCGCACAGTGGATAAAGAGTTCATTTGTCAACATGCGCAAGGTATAATATTGTATGCAAAATGTTAAAGTAATCAACTAACACAAGCATATATACCATAGCGTATAAAAGTTCGTAGTAATGTAAATCATTTGAGTAAATAATACAACCGATGCGTAAGTAATTTGTAACATGCTTTTCACCCCAAAATGTACAAAATAGTAAAAAGGGGCTGTGAAAACTCACGGTGGTAAGCGAAGATGTTTCCAAGAGGTTCCCAATGCAAACCGTAAAACGATCCTACTTCGATCCTACGAAAGTACGGACACTAGTAAGATTCTTATGCTTAAGCCTTATTCATTGATATCGCTTAGTTATCCAAATCATCATAAAATGCCTTTGTTGTGATTAAGTTTATAAGTTATAAGGAAATAATCCGAAGTTAGTAATCAATATATAATACATTACACATGTTAGATTGAAGTTACCGCAATTTCGTCATGATGAGTGACGAAAAGGGTCTAAAGTTAGAAGTTACATATAGTATATATATATACCGTAATTTCATCACAAGAATGATGAAAAGGGTTCAAAATGTAAAGTTAGAATATATAAAATGCATGTACATGTAATATGTAAGTTATATTAACTTAAATATGTTAGCATCACCGCAATTTAATCACAAGAAGTGATGAAAAGGGTCTAAGAGTTAGTTTTTAACTATAGTAAGAAATTATCATTTGCTGTCCAGAATTTATAGTCACTTTCTGTTCATTTTTGGATATCTTCCAGGGGCATTTAGGCCAAGATATTTTATGTCCATATAACTTAACGTGTCAGGAAACTTTTGACATAAGATTCGTAATTTTTAGAGGTGATTAGGTACATGAAATAATTTTTGACGTAAAATCACTACAGAAAGCCTTGCTGTTTGCGCACTGTTTTTGTGAAAATGTTTGAAGGTCGAAATCTTTGAGTTTTTACGTGAAACCACTTGGGTTTGAAACCTAACTCGTAAAAATAAATTTCAGAAAACGAATTACCTTATTTGGAATATTATTGAGAAAGTTATGACTCTTTGAAGAGAGAGGTAAAATCTGGCAGCATGCTGTCAAAATATAGCTTCTAGGAAATTGCATATAACTTTAAGTTTTTGCAATGATTTTGTTCCTTTTGCCTTGAATCCGATTTGACACTTTCCCATACAGATATTTTCAGTTTTAAAACATATTTCTAAGCCATTTAAACCACATGCATGCTATCTACCAAACTCATCTTTTGTAGATATTTGAAAATGGGTCTTTTTGAAGATTTCTTGGGTGTTTATGCCAAGAACTTCTCCTTGCAACTTAAAATAGTAACTTTTTGGCACATGCATGTTGATTAAAACATGTTTTTAGTGAAGTCAAAGAGCTTTTCATACAACTTTTTGAATCAAAAAGTATTGAAAGTACATGATCTAATCTTACAATCAATATAGAAAGTAGTAATTGAGAAGTTGTATGATCAAGCCCAATTGTATTCAATGATGAACAGGATTACAAATCTAAGAGAGAGAGAATCTCAAAGATTACAAAGAATGAATACAAAGATATATGGAAAATCAATCAATCAATCAATCAGTTAGCAACGTAGTGCTAACTACTCTATTTATACTCCAACGGACATGTTAAAGCTACAGTACAAATAAGAACGACTAATAAGAACATAACACGTGTCCTAATTAGTTTACTAAATACTAAGTAAAGTATGTAGTCATAAGTTCTGAACAGGTAGTTCAGAACTTCTGAACATTCTTTTGATAACGCTTCTCAGAGCTTCTGACTCTTTATCTCAGAACTGACTCTTCTTCTCAGATATCTGACTCCTCTACTCAGAACATCTGAGTCTTCTTATCAGAACTTCAACACTTGGTTTATTGACAAAACTTCAGATCTAACAATCTCCCCTTTTTGTCAAATAAACTTGAATTTAGCATCATCCAGGTCTTTCAGAGCAGGAACAATTTTCTGAAGTAGCACATTTCTCAGATTAAGCCTCTTATCAATTTTGACAATGATTTCTTGAATAATTTCAACTTGCTGATTGATTACTTCTTGAATTATATTTGCTTCCTTCACTTTCAGCATCTTTTTCTCCAAATTATGCTTTATGATTCTTAAAGTTCCAGAACAGTATTTTGCAGTTTCCTTTGCTCTGAAGAAGATCTTTCCACTTTTGTTTTTCAAAAATACTCCCAAATCTGGATATTTGTGAACACTTCCAGTCTTTAACACCTTTTTCTGTTCATGATCTGTGTTGGGATTTGCCAAATAAACACATGGCTTTTGTAAGTACAAAGCTATTTGGAAATCTGTATAACAGTGCCACCTTAAGATGTAGAACATGGCCTCAATCACCACACTTCTTGCCTTCCTTTCATTTCTGTCTTTGCTTGACTCTTTGAAGCATAGAAAGCTGTGTAATCTGTAGAAGTCAACCACTGATAGTTTCTCAAAATCTGCATCAGTAAAGTAATAAACCTTGCCATCTTCTCTCAGAACTTCAAAAGATAAGTACTCCATCTTTCTGAATTTCTTAACCTTCAATTCTCTGATTCCAGTGATTAGAAAATCTGAGTAAACAACTTGCTTTGTTTTGCCAAGACATCTTGATTTTTCAGCCAACCAGATCTGAGTCTCCTTAGGTCTATCATAATACACATCCAAGAATTGTACTTCTTTTGGTTTGAAGAACTCAGGCAAATCAAATTCAAGAAAGTATCCATTTAGATCAATGGATATTTCATCTTCTTTGGGTCCAGACTGTTCAGCTTGATCAAAACTAGTTATCTGTACATTCTGAGGTGTTGTGTTCTGCACTTCTTCAACTTCATCTGACAGAATTTCATTCACTTCATACTCAGCAGGAAACACAAAATCATTATGAAGAATCTTTTTGGGATTCACCTCAGATAGCAACCATTCACTACAGTTTCTGATTTTTCTTCTAAGATCCAACCTCCTCTTCACAGAGTTCATACATCTCTTCTTTAAACTCTCTCTTTCAGTTTCCACACTTATTTCCATTTTAATCAATAACCAATTCAGAGTTGCATCACTGTACTTCACCAACTCTTTTAATCTGAACATTTCAAGCCTTTCGTGAACTGTATATGTGAACCCTTCTGTCTCCATTCCTTCATTCACAAATCCCTTCAAATGTAAACCAATTTCTGTTTTCTTTGTGGGAGAACTCAGATTACACTTCTCTTTTCTTTCTTCAATAGCTAATTGAAAGTCATACAAGTGTATATTTCTGACATAGATACCCAGAAGTCTTCTGCATTCAATTTCCATCAAGGCTTCTTCAGTGCTGGCAAAGAACTTGACTAGAAAGATCTGATCATCAAGAGTCAATCTGTGAAAATCAAAAGTAGACATGGAAACCTTTGTATTTCTTTCTTCCAGTACTTCCATTCTAACAAACATTAGACCATTGAATTCTTCTTGTTGAAACATCAGAACTTTCTCAATTCTTTTCTGAATATGCAGTTTTGAGTCAGGAACTCTGAATCTGTTAGAAGCTTCTGAGTAGACCATCTGAGCTCTATCATCCATAAAACCATCAATATTACTTTCCAAAAGCTCATACTCTCCTTCTGTGTAGTAGAGATTATCATATATTTCCTCAGGAAAAATATCATTATGAAATTGTCTGGCTAATGGCACATCACTTAACTCTAGGATGAAATCACATACAGGTTCTTCTAGTCTTTGCAAGTTAATCTTTGGGATCTCAATTGGTTTTCTGAATACATACTCAGAAGGCATAAAGTAGTCTTTCACTTTCACATACTCTTCTTCTGTATTTAACTCATCACAAAAGTTAAATATAAAATCATCTTCAAAATCCTGAGTATAATTCACAGTTCTGTCTTCTTCTCCCATTAGATCAATAGGTCTTACCATTTTTATTCCTTGCTGAACTTTTTGAACATTCAAAGCTCCGACTAAATTATTATGCATCCTTCTGATCAACTCTTCACTTAACCTCCTTTCTTCTAATTCAGAATCCGTCATATTTTCTTTGTTCTACACCACAATATCTGTACACATGTTGACCACTTCACTTTCCACTGTATTTTCTGATCTCAATACAGATTCCTCAATAGCTTCAGTTTCATCTGAGTTTCCTTCCATCTCTGTGTCTAAGTTCAATTCCTCTGTTTTATCTGAATCACCACCATCTGTACTTTCCAACTCCATTTCCTCTGTATCTGAACTATCAATCTGAACTATCTGAGTTATTGCCTTTAACTTTTCTTGTGTCTGATCTTCTGAACTTTTTGTACTGGCTAAGTGCATATCTGCTATCTCAAAATCTTCTATGCCAATGTCATCATCAGAACTTAACATCTGTCTTTTCTCCCCCTTTTGATGATCATGAGGCTCATTATCATCAAGCTTTCTTTTCAAGTTCTGATTAAAAGTAACTTCAGGTTCAGCTTCTGCAATAGGAACAGGATCAAGAGACTTTGAAGTAGAAGCCAATGATACACTCAGTGCTTTCAGTATAGATTCCTGCATACCTTGCATTTGTTTTAACATATCTTTTTGAAAACCAGACATTATATCCATGATCTCCTTTTTGTGAGAATCCAAGGATTTCTTTACATCATCTACTTTGGTTTCAACAGAAATCAACTTTTTCTCCAACACAACTTTCAAATCTGACATCTCATTATTCAAATCCTCCACCTTCTTCTCCAAATTTTCTACTTTTTCCCCCATCTCCTTGTTTTGTTTCTGAATCTTTTCAAATTCAGAAGTTTCTAACAGTGAACCTGAACCAACAGATGGTCCAGTTTTCATGTGCCCAGAGGGCTCATGGACTGTAGATAACACAAAGTCATCTTGTACAACAGATGCACGTTTGAATGAGGCTTTTGTAATGTTCACCTCACCAGGACTTCCATCCAATCCTCGACACCCAACATTAGGTATGTCTATGAATGTTGTTTCAGGAATACGAAATTCCTGATTTGTGCAAGTGTCAGAAGGAATTTCAGGCTCAATATGAATAGGACTGTGATATTCAGACTCAATGTGTTGAAAAATAGATTGGGATTTATCACCTCCCTCCAAATGAGTTTGGGATGGTTCCCCGGATTTGTGTGAAACAGTAGCATGTTGAAATGCTTCTGAGTGGATATGGATGGGTTGTTCAAAATCCACCACTAGGTCCATGGTGTTTGTTTCAATATTGGACACCAAGAAATGTGAACCAATAGCATTTGTGGTTACCTGGTCAAGATTAGCTGGTTCAGAGGCATCTCTTTCTGTTTGAACCTCTGTTGACAATCTCTCATCCTCATCACTCTCATTCTGTTTTTCCTCACCAAATCTAACCAAGCTCTCAGAATTTTCCCTCTCAAGTCTCTCAGAATGTTCACCCATCTGAACATCCCCCCCCTCTCTAATTCGACTAGACCCCTCACCTCTCTTCTCAGGTTGATCCTCTTGGGTAGGGATTTGAGGTAATTCAATTCCCATAGAGGTGCAATAAGCTTTTAAAATCTCACTCTCCCTTGGAATATAATTCCTAAGTGATTTTGGCAACAGTTTATGATTGGGATAATTTTCAAGTCTTGTTGCTGAGGTCATCTTACCCAAATAAAATGTGGGACCATGCTCTTCATTTGTTCTTCTTGAGATTGTTCTGTTTTCCTGCATGGCATACCAAATAACAATTTGCCAGTACCTTATATAAGGAATGTATGTCAGTGGAGCATCCTTTGTTTTCTTCTGAATTGCTTTCCGATTCTTCTCAAATGTATTCTTCATGTCTTCCCAAAGTATTAAAGTATAGTCATAATGCCTATTCTTCACTAAACCCTGAAAGATCTGAAGAATTTGTTTAGAACCTTGATCAGCAGAACTATTCTTCCCTGACACACATTTATTTACCACATGAAAGAAGCAAGCCCAAATAGGTGGTAATTTGTTTCTTCTGAACAAACTGAGAGTTCTCAATCCTTCATTGTATCCCAACTTCATAAACTCTGCTATTAATTCCTCTGTTAAGGGTGAGTCCTCAAAATCTGTCCTTCTTTGTACATCATCTTTCTCTGGTAAATTCAGCATTTCTCTTAGTGCAAAGATTGATAAGGCAAATGTCACTCCTCCAATTTCAGACACAAACCTATTATCTTCTAACCTAAGATGTGTCCACCATTGTTGTATGTACTGAACAGGCACATTTTTACTTCGTGTAAATCGTTTTCTGTACGGATGGTGTTTGAATAACTCCATGATAATTCTGTGTTCAGGCTTAAAACGGCTTTCCTCAAATAATATAACACAGTTATTTTCAGATAATTTCAGCCATTCACTCTCAGGAACAACTCTTTCCACTAAAATAGTTCTATCTGACATAATAGAACCTGCAGCACTCTGTTCATGTTCAATATTAACGTTTACCTCATCCGCATTTCCTTCAGATTCATCCATTTGTTCATCTTCTCCATCATTTCTTATTGCCCCTTCCTCTACAGCTCTATTATGTACTTCATCATTATCCGAATCAGATGAATCCATTATCGATTTTGTAGAATGTAGCGAAATTTGACCACTCCTTCGTATTCCAGACATGATTTAAGAAGAAAACAAACTCAAAGAACTCTGGATTTGATTCGTATCTCACTTTTCGCTCTGGAATTTGAAAAGGTTTGAAATAGGGATTTTAAGACCTATTTAAAATCCGCGAAGTTGAAAGGTTTAACGGAAAAGCGAAATCAATGTTATAACGGAGTCAACACATTTGAAATGCCACAGAGGATTTAAATGAAATGTGTGGCATAATCAAACAAATATGAAGCTGACACGTGTTAGTGGATAGAATTTTGACTCAAGTCAAAGATCTGAATAACACGCTCAGATGTTTTGACTTTTCTTTATCAGATATCTGATTGTTCTACTCAGAAGAATTTTGCCTTGTAACCAAAATGTCATTTAAAATCAACTTCTGACAAATATAAAACATTTTGATTAGTCAGAAGAGGTTTGAACAGATAGAAGCACTTTTTATCATCAAAATTCTGTTCATATTATGATGATTTGAAAAAAATAAATTAATTCAGATATAGTTTGAATAACAAAAAAATTTTATCATTAAAAGCTTGTTCTTCTTAGAATAATCAGAGATAAAAAATGAAAACAAATCTTTTAAGCATCACAAAATGATTTCCAAAAGAATTTTGATGCTCCCCCTTGACTTGAGCATGCATTTGACTATTAATGATACATAAAGATGAGATAAAAAGATAATAGAAGAAGCATAATCCACACAGTTGAAGTATTTGTATTTCTCAAAAATAAATTTTTGAAAGTTAGATTGCTGAAGTATTGACTCAGAATCTCTGACCTTAGGACTCAGAAGTTTTGATCTCAAGACTCAGAAGTTCTGATCTTAGTACTCAGAAGTTCTGAATCTTAAGACTCAGAGTTCTGAGTACACTACTCAGACAATTTTACTTAGAAAAATTTAGCATTTTTAAGAAAAACAAATATTTTCAATTAGGCAGATTAAGCATTCCTATTTTACATATGAGAAAAGAAAACCTTTTGTGATCAAGAGGCTTTGTGAACAAGTCAGCCAATTGATACTTTGTATGCACAAAGTGCATCTCTATAGTTCCTTTTCCACATAGTCCTTTATAAAATGATACCTCACATCTATATGCTTAGTCTTCGAATGTTGAACAGGGTTCTGAGTAATGGCAATTGCACTTTCTGAGTCACAGTAGATGGGAATCTTGTTAAGCTGATATCCATAGTCCATGAGTTGTGTTCTCATCCACAATGTTTGAGAGCATAAAGCAGCAGCAGCAACATACTCTGCTTCAGCAGTTGAAGTGGACACACAATTCTGCTTCTTTGATGCCCAACTTACTATTTTATCTCCCAAAAAGTGACAAGCACCAGATGTACTCTTTCTGTCCAACCTACTTCCTGCATGATCAGCATCAGTGAAAGCAGTCAATTTGAAGTCAGTTTCTTTTGGATACCATAAACCTAGATCAGGTGTTCCTTTGAGATATCTTAAAATCCTTTTGACAGCCAACATATGTGATTCTTTTGGGTTAGATTGAAATCTAGCACAGAAACAGGTAGAAAACATGATATCTGGTCTACTTGCAGTCAAATAAAGTAATGATCCAATCATGCCTCTATAGAGTTTGATATCTGCTGAAACACCTTTGAGATCAGCATCTAACTTTATGTTAGTTGCCATAGGTGTTCTCATAGAAGCACAATCAGACATTTTGAACTTTTTCATGATGTCTCTGACATATTTTCCTTGATTTATAAAAATACCTTTTGGTAATTGTTTGACTTGAAGACCAAGAAAAAAATTCAGCTCACCCATCATGCTCATTTCAAATTCAGATGACATGATTTTTGAAAAATTATCACATAATTCTGGACTGGTAGAACCAAATATTATGTCATCAACATAAATCTGAATCAGAATCAAATCATCACCCTGTTTCTTTAAAAACAAAGTTGTGTCAATCTTACCTTTCTTGAACCCTGAACCTAACAAGTGTTTAGTAAGAGTGTCATACCAGGCTCGTGGTGCTTGTTTTAGACCATATAAAGCTTTGTCTAAAATATAAACATGATCAGGAAATTCTGGATCAACAAAACCTTCAGGTTGATGGACATACACCTCTTCATTAAGTTTGCCATTTAGAAAGGCTGATTTGACATCCATTTGATACACCTTGAAGTTTTTATGTGCATCATAGGCCAAAAATATTCTGATTGCCTCTATTCTTTCCACTGGTGCAAATGTCTCATCATAATCAATTCCCTCTTGTTGACAGTATCCCTTAGCAACCAATCTTGCCTTGTTTCTGATGACAACACCTGATTCATCCTTTTTGTTTCTGAACACCCATTTAGTTCCAATAATAGATTTACCTTCAGGCTTTGGAATGAGTCTCCAAACTTTATTTCTTTCAAATTGAAGCAATTCCTCTTGCATTGCTGAAATCCAGTCTGGATCCTCTAGGGCTTCATTAGCTTTCTTTGGTTCAATCACACTTAAGAAACCAGCAAACATTGCTTCATTTGCTGTAGCTGATCTGGTTTTTACTCCTGCTGATGGATCACCTATTACTTGATGAATAGGATGATTTTTAGTCCATTTATTTGCACTAGGAAGTACATCAATCTCTGAATAATTGTTGTTTGCATCATTCTCATCAATGATTGCTTGTAATTCTGAACTGTCCCCTTGTTCTGATGTATGAGTAGGAGTTGCATCCAGGTTTGAATTCTGATCAATGAAGTCAGAATTCTGAGTGACTTGTTCAGAGTTCTGAGTACAAGAATCAGAATTCTGATTACAAGGTTCAGAATTTTCACCACTTGTATTTATTAGATTTGGACATTCCTCTGATGGACCTTTGTCAAAAATTACTGTTGATTGAACTATTTCTGGAGTCTTATTTTTCATCTCTTTGACCATCTTTGGATTTTCATATTCTGCATAAGAATCAGAAATTAGTTCACTAAAAGCATCCTTAAACAGTAAATTGAGTTCTGAACAAATAGGATTAGAATTTGTATCAGAAGTCATTTTTGTCTTGTTCAGCATGAGTTCTGAACTGTCTTGTTCAGAAGTCCGCATTCTGGCTTCATCAAAAGTTACATTTATGCTCTCCATCATCCTCTTGGTTCTTCTATTGTAGATTCTGAATGCTTTGGAAGTTAAAGAATAACCCACAAAGTATCCTTCATCTGCCTTTTTATCGAATTTGGCAAGATTTTCTCTGTCTCTAAGAACATAGCACCTGCAACCAAAAACATGAAAGAATTTGATTAATGGTTTTCTTTTATTTATCAGTTCATAAGCAGTCTTATTTAATCTCTTATTGATTAAAGTTCTATTCTGTGTAAAACAAGCAGTTGCAATTGCTTCAGCCCATAGGAAAGTAGGAAGATTTGCATAAGCCAGCATTGTTCTCGCAGCTTCAACTAGAGTTCTATTTTTCCTTTCAACAACACCATTTTGTTGAGGAGTTCTGACAGCAGAAAAATTGTGAGAAATCCCAGAACTTTCTAAAAAATTTTGAATAGTCTCATTTCTGAACTCTGTTCCATTATCACTTCTGATTTTCTGAACTGGAAGTTGTAAGAGAACTTGAATCCTTTTGATAAAATTTATCAATGTAGTAGTAGCTTCTGACTTAGCTCTTAGGAACTCAACCCATGTGTATCTGGAGAATTCATCAACAATCACAAGCATATATTTCTTTCCTCCCATAGATTGAACTGAAATTGGACCACAAAGATCAGTATGAATCATTTCTAATGGTGCTTTGCAAGATGAGTCCATTTTTAATTTGTGAGAACTCTTTTTCATCTTGCCCATTTCACAAGCTGAGCATAATGATTCTTTTTCAAATTTAAGCTTTGGTAAGCCTTTAACCAGATGTTTTGCAACGAGATTATTAAGATCTTTGAAATTTAGATGAGAACATCTTCTGTGCCAAAGCCAACATTCATTTGCAGTTGATTTTGATAAAAGACAAACTGTATTTAATGTTTTCAATTTTGAAAAATTAACTACAAATAAGTCCATATGTCTTTTGGCCCAGAAGACTTTAACATCATTTTCAGTTAAAATCATGCAACCTGTTATTTGAAACTTGATTTGACAAAGACTGTCTAAAAACTGACTTATGCTGAAAAGATTATGCTGTAATCCTTCAACATAGAAAACCTTTTGGATAGTCAGATCCCCTTTAGTTAAATCCCCATAACCTTTGACTTGTCCTTTGCTGTTATTTCCAAAGTTTACTGCTCCTCCAGCCTTTTCTGTGAAGTTTGATAGAAAAGACTTCTGACCTGTCATGTGTCTTGAAGCTCCTGAATCTAAAAACCACACATGACAGTCCTGCAAAAGGATCAGTTAGTTTTAGGTACCCATTTTGGAATGGGTCCATCTTTGTTAGTTTTGTCATTGGATTTAACATTAGTACCTTTTACTTTCCACTCAAAATCTTTCTTCAAACACCACTTTCCTTGAACTTTTATGAAGTCAGAACATTTTCTGCTTACAAACTTATTTACTTTCTTTTTGAAAGTTGTATCTTTTGATTTTGCAACATTTTCAACTTTCTTTTCTTTTATCTTTTCTTTCTTCTCAGTCTGAGGAACAAAAAATTTCTTCTTTTCTGTATTCTGATGAACAGAAACAGTTTTCTTTTTGAATTCTGAATATCTTTTCTTATGTATGAAACAGAAGTTATTTTGACTTGACATTTATGAGAATATTGGAATGAATCATTTTTACATCTAACACAAACAAGATTTTTCTTTGCAAGTGACAATAAATCTGAAACATAGATCATTTCATTTTTATTGATACTGTTCAGAGTACAATTGCCCTTATTACAAGAATTTCTAGCTTTGAGTTCAGAAGTAGATTTCATTCTAAGCTTCTCAAGATCCCTTTTCAGATCATTCAACTTTGCAAGATCATATTTCCTTTTGCTTTCTTCTTTTTCTGAAAAATTCAAGTCCTTTTTGTTAGAAGAATTAGATGATTCACCTTTTTCATATGTACTTGATTCATTAAAGAATTTATCATTTTCTCTTGAAGCATTAATTTTAAAAAGATCATACTCAGTCTTCAGTTTTTCAAGCTCTGTTATTTTCTGAATAAAAATATTCTTTTCTTTCAAAGCTTCTTCAAGTTTAATATCCACCTCACAGAAATCATTTTCAAGTTCATCATAAACTTTCCTTAAGTACTCAAGTTCTTGACTCACAAGATTAAATCTCTTTTCAAGTTGTAAAAGTTCATCTGATTTTGTTTCAGAAAATCCAGTTGAATCAGACTTCTGACTACCTGAGTCAGAGTTCTGATTTACAGACTCAGATGTCTGATCTTTAGACTCAGAGTTCTGACTACAAAGTTCAGAATCCTGACTAGAAGTTTCAAACTTCTGATTGACTGTTTCAGAATTTTTACTTGTGTCAAATATGCTCTCAATGTCATGATATGAAAAACTTGGTTGTTTATTTTTGTAGCTGACATTTAAAGAATCATACTTGAATTTAATATCATTGTATTTTGGCTTCTCATCTGCTGGTTTAGAAACTTCTTTCTTAACCTTTTCTTCTGAAACAACTGACTTTTCTGTTTTAGACTCAGAAATTTTCTAATCTGACTTTTTAGAGTTTGGTCTTTGCAAATTGTCAGAACTTGTTATAGAACTAGCAGGTCTTATGAAAACTTCAACAATTTCTGGGATTTTTGGCTTAGAAACTTGAAGTTTTTCATACAAGTTGATTGGAGCTCTTTTTAAAGTGACATTTTCTTCCAATCCCAATCCCTTCTTTGGGTTGTAAAATCTTGTATCTTTAACATTGCTTAATAAAAGATTTAATGTTTGCTGAGTCTGACCACTTTTCAAATTCAAATCTTCCAATTCTTTGATTTTGGTGTATAAATTCTTTCTTTCTTCAAATAACATATCAAATTTTATTTGTAAATCACCTTTTTCATCCTTTATTTTTGAAAACTCAACTTTTAGTTCAGAAAGCTTTTTCAACAATTCAGAATTTTCATCTTTAACTTTTTGTTTCTCAGCCTGAGATTCTTCATATTGTTCTTTTATTACTTCTTTTTCAATTCTGAATTTGTTAACCAAAATTCTTTCTCCTTTTATCTGTTTTCTTAGATTAGCAAATTCAGTTTTCATTTCACCAATCTGTGTCATTAACTCTATTTCAAGTGAAGAATGTACCTGAGCAGATGACTCAGAATCAACATCTTCAAAATCAGAATCATCCTCATTCCTCATTTTTGCCATATAGCTTTGCATCTGTGGAAAGTTGATGTGATCATCTTCATCAGAAGTGTAGTACAACTAATTCTCCTGTTCAGCCAATAAAGCAATTTTATCATCTCTCTTCTTTGCAAGCTGAGCCTTCTTGGTGTAGTACTCATAGTCTTTCACAATTTTAACTCTGCAATCCTTAGCATAGTGGCCAGATTTTCCACACTTGAAACACAGATTCTTTTCTTTTCTTTCATCATTCTCTTCATTGTTTTCTTCACTCCTCTCTACTCTCTTTTCAAACTTATTTTCTTCTCTGTCTTCTTTCTTCTTATAGTCTGAACTCCCAACTCTCTTATAATTTCCTTGAAATCTACCCTTCCCATACCTTTTGTTGAAAGTATTTGTCAACAAAGCTAGTTTCTCAGCCATTATCTTGATATCTTCATCATCTTCTGATCCTTCTTCCTTGTCAGATTCTTCCAGATTAGGTATCTCTGATAGATATGCAGTCTTTTTGGGTGCTTTGATTGCTTTGGACTTTGATAAGAATGCTAACTGATCCGCAACATTTTTCTTCTCTTCCACAACTAACTTGACAGAGTCTTCATGTTGATTAAGAACACAGAACAGATCATTTAAGTCTTCTTCACACATATCCTTGTTCATTTGCAGACTTATGGATTTAAACTGTTCAGAAATTTGTAATTTATTTCTGACTTTGTTTTCTTCAGTCCATTTCTTCTCAAGTCATTTAGAATAGTGCAAAATTTACTGTATGTCTGTGTCAAACTTTCTGAGTCTTTTGCTTTGAACCTTTCATAAGCATTTATGCTTTGATTTAACTTTGCCTGAATAGATCTCACAGTTCCTAACATCTGCCTTTCCAATTCGTCCCACATTTCTTTAGCTGATGATCCACTGTCAATCCTGTTAAGAACCTCATTTGGGACAGCCAAAGTCATCAAAGTAATTGCTCTTTTGTCAATAGCATGCCTATTCTTCTGTTCAGCTGTGTATTGGGAATAACTCTTTTTCACCCTGGTCGCTGGAATTTCTGGAGTTGTCTCTGTAGCAGGGGTTGCAGCAACATCGATGTACACTTCAATTGGACCTTCTCGAATAGAGACCATAAGATTTTCATCAATATTGTCTAGGAATTGGATCATACGAATTTTCCATTGCTGATACTCTTCTGGTATAAGAACAGGCGGTTTGGTTTCAGATCCCATGGCTAGATATTCTTTAGAAGACATGATTGTAAGAAAATTCAACAGAAAGACAAATTCGAGTTTCTTGATCGAAATGTAACAGGTAATTCAAGAATTGCCAAGAATTCAAGAACTAGCCCTAGCAGCGGAATCGAATTTTGAATGAATCAAGAAATCTTCAAGAAATTGATCAATCGATCTTCGCGATAACAATCTTGAACGAATTTGTTTGTTGATTGGCTCTGATACCAATTGAAAGTACAGGATCTAATCTTACAATCAATATAGAAAGTAGTAATTGAGAAGTTGTATGATCAAGCCCAATTGTATTCAATGATGAACAGGATTACAAATCTAAGAGAGAGAGAATCTCATAGATTACAAAGAATGAATACAAAGATATATGGAAAATCAATCAATCAATCAATTAGTTAGCAACGTAGTGCTAACTACTCTATTTATACTCCAACGGACATGTTAAAGCTACAGTACAAATAAGAACGACTAATAAGAACATAACACGTGTCCTAATTAGTTTACTAAATACTAAGTAAAGTATGTAGTCATAAGTTCTGAACAGGTAGTTCAGAACTTCTGAACATTCTTTTGATAACGCTTCTCAGAGCTTCTGACTCTTTCTCTCAGAACTGACTCTTCTTCTCAGATCTCTGACTCCTCTACTCAGAACATCTGAGTCTTCTTATCAGAACTTCAACACTTGGTTTATTGACAAAACTTCAGATCTAACAAGTATAGATCTTTTAAGAAAACTACATGCATGTAAGTTAGGAGCCCATCTTTGATCTTAACTTAGGTTTGATCATGGATTAACCATCTTTTTAATAACATGTAAGTGTTATGGTGGTAAATCTACAAACATTAAGATGTATGAAGATGGTTCTTAACAAAGTTTAAAGAAGATGAAGAAGAAGAAGAAAACTTAAAGAAAAATGAAAGAACATAAACAAGAGATGTGTAGGCTTTGCTCTACACATGTTTGTACCTTAAGAATCACTTGAATACTTGTGTTTCTTGAGCTTTAGGGGCTGAAGCAAGAGCAAAACTTTGAATGAAATAGAGAGGATTTAGAGAGAAAAGGAGAGTTTTCTAGAGAGAGAGATAGACTAGAGAGAAAGAGGTGAGATGAGAGTGTTTGAAATGGATGAAATGAAGTGAGGGAGGGGGGTTTTATAGGGCGAGGGGCCGGCCATGGGAAGGGGAAAAAGGGGGTATGGTGTGTGGTATTTGGTGTATTTTTAATTGGACCAAAAAATATCATTTATTTATTTTATTTTTATTTTAATTAATAATTAAACCATTTTAATTGTATTAATGTTAATAATACTAGTTCCAATTACTAATAAATTTTTGACAAAGTACATATATGTATATTTATATATATATATATATATATATATAAGTTTAAGGTGTTTGATTTGGCATTTTATGAGATTTGTGGATAATTCGCCTATTTTAGGGACTGCTATGCGAACTTCCTCAGTTTTTTAATAACACTGCCTATAATTGCTAATTTTTATATGTGACACCTATAATATGAAAACTAAAAAGTTCAGTTCAGTTCTAACCAGAAACGTGGATTTGACGGTTGTCACAGTCTCCCCCGGTTAAAAGAATTTCGTCCCGAAATTCAAGAACTTCCGTCCTTAACCGGTTTGTTAGCAAAAAGGCGAGGATACTTTTTCTTCATGTAATCCTCTCGTTCCCATGTAAACTCAGGCCCATGCCTTGTGTTCCAATGAACTTTCACAATCAGAATTTTACTTCGCTTAAGACGCTCAACATCCCTATCGAGAATCTCAGTTGGTTCTTCTATGATGTGTAGCTTATCGTCGATTTGAACTCCTTCTAGAGGTATGATCAATGAGTCGTCAGCTAGGCATTTCTTGAGGTTCGACACATGAAACGTATCATGGATAACACTTAGCTCCTTAGGCAAATTGAGCCTATATGCCACTGGACCAATTCTTTCAGAGATCTCAAATGGTCCGATGTACCTTGGGTTCAATTTTCCTCTTTTCCCAAATCGTACTATTCCTTTCCATGGGGATACTTTTAGAAGTACTTTATCGCCAACTTGGAATTCTAAAGGCTTCCGATGGTTGTCCGCATAACTTTTCTGACGATCTCTGGATGCTTTAAGCCTATCTATAATGATTGCAATCCTGTCGGTAGTTTCTTGTACAATGTCGGGTCTAGATAACTGTCTGTCTCCAATTTCTAACCAAGCAAGTGGTGAACGACACTTACGTCCATACAAGGCTTCAAATGGCGCACACTGAATACTGGTGTGATAGCTATTGTTATAAGAAAACTCGACCAAAGGCAAGTGATTCTCCCAACTTCCTCCGAAGTCTAACACGCATGCCCGAAGCATGTATTCTAACGTTTGTATAGTCCGTTCACTTTGCCCATCCGTTTGAGGATGATAGGCGGTGCTCAAATTCAACTGTGTACCCAATGCTTTTTGAAGCGACTGCCAAAACCGTGACGTGAAACGGCTATCTCTATCTGAAATGATGGAAACTGGTACTCCATGACGCGTAACAATTTCCTTGATGTAGATCTGAGAAAGCTTTTCCATCTTATAATCTTCCCGAATCGGTAGGAAATGTGCAGATTTCGTGAATCGGTCAACTATAACCCAAATCGAGTCGTGCCCTTTGGCAGTCCTCGGAAGTTTGGTTATGAAATCCATGGTTATTTGTTCCCATTTCCACTGGGGAATCTCTGGTTGTTGTAGCAGACCATATGGCTTTTGATATACAACTTTGACCTTTGAACAAGTTAAACATTTCCCTACGTACAAGGTAATCTCTTTCTTCATTCCTAGCCACCAATAATATTCCCTTAAGTCCTTGTACATCTTATCCACCCCTGGATGAATTGAATATCTAGACTTGTGGGCGTCATCCAGAACCGTTTCCCGTACGTTGTTAGCTTTTGGAATCCAAACTCTGTCCTTGAAATAACGTACTCCATCAACCTTAGTTTCAAATCTACTTTCTATACCGTGAAGGGTCTCGTCCTTCAAGTTTTCTGTTTTCATTGCTTCGGTCTGAGCTTCAAGAATTTGAGTCTTTACACTCGTTTGTACAAGCGCTCCCATTGCTCGTACACATGAAGGTTTTAACCTTTCCTTTCTACTCAGGGCGTCGGCCACTATGAAATTGACGAATTTCTGTCGGGGTTTTTGGAGCTTCCCACTTCTTAACGGCTTCCACTTTAGCCGGATCTACGTGAAGTCCCTTCTCTCCAATCACGTGACCAAGAAAGTGTACTTCCCTAATCCAAAATTCGCACTTAGAGAATTTGGCGTACAGTTTCTGCTCCTTGAGAAGTTCTAGGATTACTCTTAAATGCTGCTCGTGATCCTCCTTACTTCGAGAGTAGATCAATATGTCATCGATAAACACGATCACAAACTTGTCAAGGTATGGTCTGCATGCCCTGTTCATTAAATCCATGAACACAGCTGGTGCATTCGTTAACCCGAAAGGCATAACCAAAAACTCGTAGTGTCCATATCGAGTCCTAAAAGCTGTATTAGGAATGTCCTCCTCACGGACCCTTAACTGATGATACCCTGATCGAAGATCAATTTTTGAGAAATAAGTTGCACCCTGCAATTGGTCGAACAAGTCATCTATTCGAGGAAGAGGTTATCGATTCTTGATCGTCAAATTGTTCAGCTCCCTATAATCGTTGCACATTCGAAACGATCCATCCTTCTTCTTGACAAACAGGAATGGGGCTCCCCAAGGTGAGGAACTTGGCCTAATGAATTCATTGTCCAGAAGTTCTTGAGGTTGACTTGACAAGTCATGCATTTCCGCAGGTGCTAAACGATACGGTGCCTTAGCTACAGGTGCTGCTCCGGGTACGAGGTCAATTTGAAATTCAACTTGTCTAAACGGGGGAAGTCCAGGCAAATCATCTGGGAACACCTCCGGGTGATCCTTCACCACCGGAATATCTTGGATTCGCCTTTTCTCGAACTTCTTCTCAACTACGTGTGCCAAAAATGCAACGCACTTCTTCCTCAAATACTTATGAACCTTTACACTTGACACTATCTCTAGGCTCCTTCCAACTTTGTTTCCTTGTATGACTAGGGTTTCTCCGTTTTGCAAAGGTACTCTAACCGTCTTATCAAAACAACAAATATCCGTTCGATTCTTGGACAACCAGTCCTTACCCACTACTATGTCAAAACTCCCCAATTCAATAGGAATAAGATCAACGCTAAACAATTTATCGGCTAGATTCAAGGTACAATCTAAAATTACATCCTTAGCCTCAAATTTATGACCATTAGCAACCTCAATAATATAAGCATCCGACATTCTCCTAGATTCCAAGTTAATTAGTGGCCTAAATTCTAACGAAACAAAACTCCTATCCGCTCCGGTGTCAAATAATACTGATGCATAGTGGTTGTTTAGAAGAAACGTACCTGTCACCACATTAGGGTCGCGACGTGCTTCGTCAACATTATTGTTATTGCTCGACCTCTTACCAAATCTCGGGCACATATTCCAGAAGTGATCCGGACTTTCGCACTCGAAGCATGCCCTTCTCCCGTCATTGAAACCCTTTTCCATCCTACAGATCCTGGTGAGATGATCTGGCCGTTTACAATTGCCACAAACGGGGCAGGCTCCCTCATGATGAAGGTTGCACTTGTTGCATTTTGGGAACGGACACTTGTATTGCTCTGGGTCCTGGGTCATTACCCCAAAGTTTCTCACCACTTTCCTATCCTTGCTTGCACTACCGAAGACCTTCTTTCCTGACTGATACTCTGGCTTCCTCTTATTGCTGGCACTTCCCGATGTCAGAGTTCCCGCTCTTACCGCGTCGTTCGTTAAAGTAGTTGCCAAGGCCACAACAGATTGGATTGTGGTCAGGTTTGCCGAGGTGATCATTCCTCGGATCGCCGACGCTAATCCCCATAAGTATCGGTCGATTCTCTTGCTCTCGGGAGTGACCATATGAGGTACCAGTTTTGCGAGTTCGTGGAAACGAGCTGTGTATCGGTCTATGTCAGCTCCGACCATGGCGTGATTCCAAAATTCGGCTTCTAGCTTCTGAATTTCACTCTTGGGGCAGTACTCTTCAATGAGTAACTTTTTGAACTCCTCCCATGTTAGTCTGTATGCATCTTCCCTTCCACGGGTTTGAACCTGGATGTTCCACCATGTTAGTGCCCTGCCTTGGAGTTGACATGTAGCATATTCCACCTTGCGGTCCTCCGAGCATTTGCTAATATGGAGTACCGACTCCATGCTATCGATCCAAGAAAGCAATCCTACAGCACCTTCCTTTCCATAGAATTCCTTGGGCTTACAGTACATGAAGGATTTGTAGTTGCACCCGGTATTGTTATTGCACGGATTTCCTCCCCTACCACCTTCATTCCCGCGATCAGCATTAATGCCGGCGGTTACTTGTGTGACTATACTGGGTATTGCTTCTTGTATGCGTTGTGCTATGATCCGTGCGATGTCGGGTGTTTGGTTTTCAGGATTATCTCCCGTGCGGCGAGTGGATCTTCTTGGAGGCATGATTCTAAAACACATTTGCAAAAATTGTTTTGGTTAAAATTTTGTACAAATTCTTGAACTGGTATTTTCCAAAAGGTTACACTATTACTTGAAATTTCGAAACAGTAAAGTTAAGTATAAGGTAAATAGACAGGTTGACTGAAAGTTCACATTTCCCCAAATGGGTTTCCATTCATAGTTCTATTAAATGCCGAAATTACAAAATTTCCAATGTTTATCATACATCGGTATCATATTGTTTGAAAGGGAATACAACTTGAATACTTAAAATGCGTAAATTTGAAATGACAAGTAAATAAAATGTTTTTCAAAAGTTCCTCCCACACGCTACAATCCATCCACCCTCGTATCGGTACTAACCCAAGTATGCACCAATCATGATCAAAAGCACCAACAACAATAGCGCCAACCCTACAACCAAGCATGCCGATTCCGCCCTCATTGCCATTCTTCTAGCCGTTCTTGCACCTTCTAGGGCTTGAGTCGAAACGAGGGATAATTGGTGTGTTAGCTCCACCAGTTCTGTTAAGACTTGACCCTGGTGAGTCACCCTCACTTAACAACCGTGTAGTTCGGTTGTCATCGCCCTTATGTGTTGATCTCTTGCCCAAGTCAAACCGGACACTTGCCCGATTGACACTCCGGTGGCCATACGTTGCGGTTCCGGTGCCTCCGGTCGTGTTGATGTTAGTGTGACCCTTCGGGGGATTGGGACACTCTTTCTTGCGGTTTTTCTGGTACGGGGCCCTCTATGGTTTGGTTGTACGATTATCGGTGTTGGTCTTGGTAGTACCGAGGTCGGTGACACTCTCGGTCCATCATAGGGATCTCGTTCACTTGACACTTCTTGCTCCGATTCGGTGCTCCTAGAATTCTCGTTTTCCCGGATGTTTGGTGGGTTGACTCGCGGTCGACCAGTGACGTAACCCGACACATCGGTCGAGTAAGAAGATAGAGTGTGGGATGATGATGACGACGACATAGTGAAACTGAGGCAAAAGTGTACTTAGTTACTAATCGCACAAGTGTAATGTCTATCCTATGCAATGTCTACGCACTACGCATGCTAATAGAGAGTGCAAGTAAAAATTGACATACTCCTACTATAACCATTTCTAGTCTCGCATTAACCTTCCTTAATCGAACATAGGTGATCAAGCTATGTTTAATTAAAGTCCGTTAATACCATTCTAGACTTAGTTATACTAGTAGTAGGTTCAGGTGTTTTCATGTCAGTTTTGGATTTTGGTTATAGTCGGGTTTTTCCAATGGAAGACCGGTATTCTCTATAACCTTCGGCTCTGATACCATTTCTGTCACACCGCGCAAAAGCGGAAGTACGGGATGTCACAGTTCAAGGTTTCATTGCATAAGGTAGAAGACAACACACAATCATCATATCATAAAAAGTTTACAAAAGTACATCTTGTTCCAAAATACAAACTTGTCCAAAAACATAAATTGACATGATAAAGAAAAATGTTGGATGCCGCTACTTGTGGTGCCTTCTAAAGTTCAACCTTACTTGATATTTCCTGAAAAGCATGTAAAGGAGAGGGTCAACTATTGAATAGTTGGTGAGTTCACAGGTTTTCGGTATGCATAACAGTTTTAATGCAAGTTTGTAAATCCGCACAGTGGATTGAGTATTCGGTTGTAGTTCAAATGCATCATTGTAAGTTCGCACAGTGGATAAAGAGTTCGTTTGTTAACATGCGCAAGGTATAATATTGTATGCAAAATGTTAAAGTAATGAGCCCACTACCCAAACCTACTGACAGTACACGCCCCAAAGACACATGTTCCTCACAAACATGATAAAGAAGACAGTAACTATGCACTCGCGAGGTGAGTGGGGTGTCAACCAAATAACGTTATCCATAATATACCAACGGCTCGCACAATGAGCTAATGGGTAATGTAGTTTGTACCGGGGACTTTAAAATGAATGTGAAACTCAGAATCATGTAACACAAGCATATATACCATAGCGCATAAAAGTTCGTAGTAATGTAAATCATTTGAGTAAATAATACAACCGATGCGTAAGTAATTTGTAACATGCTTTTCACCCTAAAATGTACAAAATAGTAAAAAGGGGCTGTGAAAACTCACGGTGGTAAGCGAAGATGTTTCCAAGAGGTTCCCAATGCAAACCGTAAAATGATCCTACTTCGATCCTACGAAAGTAAGGACACTAGTAAGATTCTTATGCTTAAGCCTTAGTCATTGATATCGCTTAGTTATCCAAATCATCATAAAATGCCTTTGTTGTGATTAAGTTTATAAGTTATAAGGAAATAATCCGAAGTTAGTAATCAATATATAATACATTACACATGTTAGATTGAAGTTACCGCAATTTCGTCATGACGAGTGACGAAAAGGGTCTAAAGTTAGAAGTTACATATAGTATATATATATACCGCAATTTCATCACAAGAATGATGAAAAGGGTTCAAAATGTAAAGTTAGAATATATAAAATGCATGTACATGTAATATGTAAGTTATATTAACTTAAACATGTTAGCATCACCGCAATTTCATCACAAGAAGTGATGAAAAGGGTCTAAGAGTTAGTTTTTAACTATAGTAAGAAATTATCATTTGCTGTCCAGAATTTATAGTCACTTTCTGTTCGTTTTTGGATATCTTCCAGGGGCATTTAGGATAAGATATTTTATGCCATATAACTTAATATGTCAGGAAACGTTTGACATAGGATTCGTAATTTTTAGAGGTGATTAGGTACATGAAATAATTTTTGACGTAAATTCACTACAGAAAGCCTTGTTGTTTGCGCACTGTTTTTGTGAAAATGTTTGAAGGTCAAAATCTTTGAGTTTTTACGTGAAACCACTTGGGTTTGAAACCTAACTCGTAAAAATAAATTTCAGAAAACGAATTACCTTATTTGGAATATTATTGAGAAAGTTATGACTCTTTGAAGAGAGAGGTAAAATCTGGCAGCATGCTGTCAAAATATAGCTTCTAGGAAATTGCATATAACTTTAAGTTTTTGCAATGATTTTGTTTCTTTTGCCTTGAATCCGATTTGACACTTTCCCATACAGATATTTTCAGTTTTAAAACATATTTCTAAGCCATTTAAACCACATGCATGCTATCTACCAAACTCATCTTTTGTAGATATTTGAAAATGGGTCTTTTTGAAGATTTTTTGGGTGTTTATGCCAAGAACTTCTCCTTGCAACTTAAAATAGTAACTTTTTGGCACATGCATGTTGATTAAAACATGTTTTTAGTGAAGTCAAAGAGCTTTTCATACAACTTTTTGAATCAAAAAGTATAGATCTTTTAAGAAAACTACATGCATGTAAGTTAGGAGCCCATCTTTGATCTTAACTTAGGCTTGATCATGGATTAACCACCTTTTTAATAACATGTAAGTGTTATGGTGGTAAATCTACAAACATTAAGATGTATGAAGATGGTTCTTAACAAAGTTTAAAGAAGATGAAGAAGAAGAAGAAAACTTAAAGAAAAATGAAAGAACATAAACAAGAGATGTGTAGGCTTTGCTCTACATATGTTTGTACCTTAAGAATCACTTGAATACTTGTGTTTCTTGAGCTTTAGGGGCTGAAGCAAGAGCAAAACTTTGAAAGAAATAGAGAGGATTTAGAGAGAAAAGGAGAGTTTTCTAGAGAGAGAGATAGACTAGAGAGAAAGAGGTGAGATGAGAGTGTTTGAAAGGGATGAAATGAAGTGAGGGAGGGGGGTTTTATAGGGTGAGGGGCCGGCCATGGGAAGGGGAAAAAGGGGGTATGGTGTGTGGTATTTGGTGTATTTTAATTGGACCAAAAAAAATATCATTTATTTATTTTATTTTTATTTTAATTAATAATTAAACCAGTTTAATTGTATTAATGTTAATAATACAAGTTCCAATTACTAATAAAATTTTGACAAAGTACATATATGTATATATATGTGTATATATAGGGAAGGGTTCAATTGAGAAGTCTAAATATTTTGAGAAATAGAGAAGTGATCATATCCATTGGATTAAATAATCCACGGTCAAGAAATTCGTGTTACACCTGATTAATGTGCGCGTCCACATTAATTAATAAACGACGCTCAAGGGTATTTAGGGTAGTTTCGTAAAAAATACGCGGGACAGGTTCATATATGAATTTGTGTGATTCATATATGAACCTTTGTGTTCATATATGAACCTTTGTAATTCACATATAAAAAATATTTTTAACTAATTCATATATGAACCTTTGTGATTCATATATGAATCAGTTAATTTGTTCATATGAGAATTAGTTAAAAAAATTCATATATAAATCATTAAGGTTCATATATGAACACAAAGGTTCATATATGAACACAAAGGTTCATATATGAATTAGTTAAAAAAAGTTTATATGTAAATTACAAAGGTTCATATATGAACACAAAGATTCATATATGAATCAGTTAATTGGTTCAACTGATTCTTATATGAACCTACAGTTAATTAGTTTCATATATGAAACACAAAGGTTCATATATGAATCACAAGATTCATATATGAATTAGTTATAAAGAGTTCATATGTGAATTACAAAGGTTCATATATGAACGTATAGTTCATATGTGAATCACACAGATTCATATATGAACTCAGCCCATGTTTTTTGTAAACGGGATGACTAATTACCAAAATACCCTTCCGTGTTCAAAATCAGCGCATTTAATCGAAGAGTCACGATCACTTCTTTATTTCTCAAAATATTTAGACTTCTCAAATGAACCTAACACTATATATATATATATAAGTTTAAGGTGTTTGATTTGACATTTTATGAGATTTATGGATAATTCGCCTATTTTTGGGACTGCTACGCGAACTTCCTCAATTTTTCTAATAACACTGCCTATAATTGCTAATTTTTGTATGTGACACCTATAATATGAAAACTAAAAAGTTCAGTTCTAACCTGAAACGTGGATTTGACGGTTGTCACACACACCCTCTAAAACCCCTACATCCCAGCCTATTACAAGAGACATAAGGAGAGAGAGAGGAGGGAGTTTTAGTTGAAAATTTAGAGCAAGTGAGACGGAGAGAATGGAGATCGAAAAAGAATAAGGAGATAGTAAGTCTCCTCAATAGAGCGAAGAATGAGCGTAACCGAACCAGTGTCGCCCAGGTAGCCACATTTGTTTCCTTGTCTCATCCATTGGGACGAGACATTGAAGAAGCCGTCGTGGACCTAGCGACGCAATTGCACGACCTCCCTAGCCACTCAACCAACTCTCAACAACTGGTTGTTTCAATTTCTCACCGAGACTTAGCACAAAGTCTATCATTCTCTCACTCGGAGAGTGTCGATATTGAAACAAGAGAATAACCTCCCCCATTCTCGACTTCTTTCTGTGCACCATTGAGTCTAGAGCCCTTTCATATTATCACATCTTTGGCTAGGACACAAGACAATACATCTGCTAACATTGGTGCTCTTAGTGACCCGATTGGAACATCCGTAGTAAGTCTGCCCTTGAGTGGATTACGAGGATCAGATGGAAATCCTACAATAGTTAACATCATGCCAGCTATGAACGTAGGTGGTACTTCTATTTAATCAACAGTTGTAACCTCAACGGGTAATCTAAGTGATCCCGATGGTGATTTACCTGACTTTGTGTCAAGGAAATATCTGGATGGCGTCTTAAAGGCTGTCCGAGAAGCTATGGAAAAGGAGTTCAGAACGGAGCTCGATAAAGTCAAAAGCCTACTCAAAGGGAAGGAGAAAGTGGTAGAAGCCGAAACAACACCTCCACCGGCACGTGCTCACCAAACATTTTCGGTGGATGATCTAAAGACCATGCTCCTCGCCCAACTGCTCCAACACACCAACACTGACTCCTCAACTGAAGCAGATCTAATCTCAGTACTCCGATCTCAAGCGTCTGCTCAACCGTCATCCGTCAACATGCTATTAGATCAGCTTGACACGACCCTGAAGGACGTTCAGAACGCCCTTACAACCTTGTCCGACGGGGTCGCCTCTCTCGAAGATACATGCAAGAGTCAAGCTGGCAGACTCAAATGCCGTCACGATGACCAGGATGATCCTGATCACCATGAGGAGGAAAACAAACGTCAAAGATTAACCGAGTCCGAGCTAATCCACATCGAATCTACTCTAGTGGTTCAACTGGAACCATCAACTGTGGCACCATCAGAAGACCAGCCACAGACACAACTAAGTTTAGTCGAGATGGTCATTGACATGGATATCTCAGATGACGAAGACCCAACGGTTGAAAAGCCCGAGGGAGAATCTCAAGAACTGGTTGTCTACATCGCACCGGAAAGGGCTGCACTTGATTTAATAGACCCTGATTCTGAGATCGACCCGGAGACCGAAAATGCATGGTATGAAAAAGCCTCCAGTGCTATAAACTCCGAGGTGAATTTGATCTTTCCTACCGATGCCGACGACGACTTTGATTACGATCAGTTCTTGCTGCAATCTGTTCAGAGTACACCTGCTTACACTAATCTGATTCCTGAGACTTCTACGCCAACACATCTGACATCTCCTCAGCAACAAACCGCTTCTGATCAACCACCACAACCTGTCCGATGGGAGAAAATTATTATCCTCATCCCCTTCCTAGAGGATTCCCTGAAGAGGTTGTTCGTACACAAACTGCGTGTGCTTGACCCAGCTTTTTGCCTCGGATTAGCAAAGTTCAACGACGCTTACATGAAACAATATCTAGAGGTAATGGAAAGATGTCTACCAGTTAGCCAGGTCAGAACAAAGCACAAGATCACCGAAGTTGTCAACATCCAATCTGGCCGAATCTTGAAGATCTGGTACCCAATCTTTACCGTCAAAAGAGAAGATGGGAAAGAATAGAAATTCTCCAAAGACGACTTCAAGAATCTCCGATTGAATGACTTTCATGCCTTACTCAAAGACCTTCGAACTCGAACAATCCGACTGCTCCACATCACCAAAGCGCTTGAAGCTGTAAAGCGATTCCTGAAACACAAGGTATTGATGTCATACATTACTGATTTTTAGATGGGAGTCGAGCACCGGACGAAAAAGGTCAACATGCTGAAACCTGATCAGAAAGCCCCTGAATTGAAGATGTATCTTGTCAACTGCTTGCTGCTACAACCTGAATTCGGAATCGTATATCTCAACGAACAGAACTAGAAGAAGTTTCTACGATTTAGTCAAGTTGAAAGATTCTGCGACGGAACTCTGCTAAAGGTCAGAGATGCTCTTAGAGATATAATCTTCATAGAAAAAAAACTCCGGATATCGTTTGCTGCAAGTCTAAACGAAACAAACGCCCGAGACGCCATGGAAATCATTGAACACCGCATTGAGTTTCGTAAAGCCATCCGAAGCTTCGAGATTCTGTTTGCACTCCGGAAGAGATACGTTTCGAACTGGCGCGAGATTGAACTTCTATTCAAAGGGGGAGATTGTTGGGATTAAAATCTGATTGAATGGATGTTCAAGGTAATAAATTGTAACTTTGTATTTAGGCTTATATCATGTAATGGGCCATGGGCCTCAAGTACATTGCCTAAATATAAATAGGTTCCTTAACTTTTAGTTTTAGGTTAATCATCCTGAATGGTCATTATTCAATTGAAAAATACATTGTAAACACTCTGAAAGGTTTATGAATGTTACATGGATGACGAGTTGAAATCATATTGATTTGTTGTTTATTCTATTGATTTCATACTTTTTGCACTAATCTGGGATCAACATATCCCATCTAAGATGAAAAATCCGTGTTGTTGTACTATTTCGTGTTCTAATTGAGGAAAGGGAGAGAGAAAAAAAAGAGAAAAGAGGAAGAAATAAAGAATAAATGGGATGAGAAGGCTCATGCCAAGAAGGAGAAAATAAAAGAAAATTTCCTATTATGGGATCCTAAACTCCCACTTTACCCCTTTCAGCAATAGTGAGCTTTGGAGTACTTACTACAAATGAGGAAAATAGAACCTCTATTTAAGAAGAAGAAAAAGAAGAAGAAGAAGAAGAAGACGAGTTTGAGTCTGGAAATTTGAAAGGGTATGTTAACTCTGGTAGTGAAGAAGACAAACGATAACGAGTATGTTTGCACCACTCCACCAGAAGCATTAATAGCCTTTGGATCTATATATCCAGTGGGTTTAGTATGTTATTGGGCATCCCAGTGGGAAGCCCAGGAAGTTCTCAACCACTACATCTATGTTAGGACTAAAAGTCCTATAATATAAAAAGTGATATAAGGAAAATAATAGTTTTATTTATTTGTTTGTAAAAGCCTCATAATAGATAATATGGGCTTTAGTGTGTTATTGGGCCATGGGCCTTAGGTGTAAAGACCGTGTCCTGGTATGAATTTCTTTATTAACTTATATTTTTTATTCTTTCTCTCCAATTAAATTTCTTTAACGAGATTCGACGGAGAAGACCAAAAGTGAAGAGTTATTGTGGAAAAGGGGCTAAATTGGTTAAACCTTAAATTTTGCAAGGGTTTGGAAGGCAGGGACCGAAGGGAGTCGGGATCTCGTGGTGGTTGCTGCTGCGTTGGCATCGAGTGGTAAGGTTCCTTCTCTTTTCTTTTGCTTCTTATTCGTCGTCGTCAATTCACCATGAAACCACCACCGCCGCCACAGTCATGGCTGCCGCCGATGTGTTGCCGCCGTGCACCACCAGTTCAGTGGCTGTAGTTGGAGGGTTTACGGCTGTTAGGTTATGCGTGGGTGTGTGTGGCCGAGATAGGATGGTTGGATCATCCTGTTTGCCTCGCCGGATTTTGGTATGGAACCACCACCACCGCCGGTGGTGGCTGCCACCTACACGCCGCCGCCGGCCACCACTGCCTGAGGTGGCAGTGGGTGGTGCTTGTGTAGTCCAGTCATTAGTTTCCTAAACCCTAAACCTAAATCATGAAACCCTAAACCGAAAATCAATGTTATGATTTTATGTGAAAATTCCTAATCTGTCTCTGCTTTGTAAAATCCATAGCAAAATCTAGGAAACTCAGAATGAGGTGAAACCAGTGCACAAATATCACAAATTGTGTCTACTGTGTTTCATATGTTTTGCGGAAAAATTAATAAGGCCTCTAGCTATGGCCAAATGGGCAATTAGTACAGACTGGTCCGAAATTCACAGTTCGGGTAGTCGGTCTTGGAAAATTCATAAAAATTAGTAGGGACCTCGGATGAACGCGTGCGATATGTCCCTGGAAAGCTAAGACATAGGACTGTCAGTATATGGAATTATATTTCGGGTTTGATGGGTTTAAGGGGGGTTAAGCAGGTCACGAATAGACCTGCGGTTTTGGACCAAAAGCTGAAAAGCTGCACTTTTATACTTGTAGTTGTATTCTCGGGTTGGGGTTACGCATTGACTCTTTATAACACTTCTTTAGGCGGAAAGAAGTGAGTTGGAGTGGACGGGTTCTTGTTGCTGTTCGTGGAGTTCTGCATTGCTATTCGAAGTGAGTTCACTCACTGCGTCGGATAGGGATTATATGTCCACTGCTGTAGTTCGTGTGTGTGTTAGTTGATGTGTAGTACTAGGCCGAGTTAGTGTCTAGTATAAGACCTTGGATATATGTTGTATAAAACTCGGGGAGACCGAGGAATACGTACACGGGTGTCGTATGAACACGGGGAGACCGAGGGATACCGGCTCGGGTGTTGTATGAATTCGGGGAGACCGATGGACACATACCCGGGTGTTCTTGCATGAGTTTGCTTGTTTAGGATATATTCTTAGACTGGCATGTAATGGTTGTTTATAATTATCTGCTGATGGGGGTGGTGTCTATAAGATTGCTATCTTATGTGTGTGTTTGAATTCACTAAGCTTCGTGCTTACCCTTTCCCTACAAATTACTGTTTCAGGTACGACTGGCAGTAAGGCGTGACAGTACACAATGGCGCGTTGTGAAGACTTTCATCATTATTTATTTTGAGATACCATGTTTAGGCTTTTTACATTTTCCGCTGTTTTATTTGAGTTGGTTGTTTAACTTAACGAGGTTTTGATATAACGTTTATTTGGATTTAAACACTTGTGGGTTTATTTAACTAAAATTGTATTTTTAAAAGTTCAAATTTATTGTAATTTTCGGAACATTACAAGTTGGTATCAGAGCCGGGAACCGAACCGGTGTGCCAACGAGGTTGTTGGGCTCCTAAGGGGGGTGGATTGTAAGATTCCACATTGGTTGGGGAGGGGAACAAAGGTTGCCTTATAATAGGAACTTGATACCTCTCCTATCAGACGCGTTTTAAAACCGCGAATTTAGGTGTGTGGACAAAGCGGACAATATCTGGTACGGTTGGCCTGGGATGTTACAGTGTGTTTGAACTCTAGTATGCGGCTCATGATTTTTCTTTTACAATTTTTGAGAATAAAAGAAAGTGACAGTACGTTTTAGAAACGGTGATCGAGGGTGTAGTGTGTACAGTCAGCCGATGCCAAGGGAAAAGGTAGAGTACTTAGTGTAATTTATTGCTTTCTAGAACATAGGAGTATGTATGCTAGATTGCCTAGTGCTTATTACACTGTGCTGCATGATTATTACATGCTAGTAGGAATTTATGCTAGTCCTGATAGGTTGTTAAGTGAATTCCTAATAAGTTGTATGCAGTAGGAACCAAATAGCCTTAGAATGCTTGATTTAGTTCTATTGCGCAGCTCTTGTTTGGGTCTAACCGTTGTGAGATAGAATCTCTTATTCGAATGTCTATCTAATTTCACATTGTATGCGACTGTGCATTCGCGAGGCGGCTCGTCATGACTAGTGGAGATTTCGTCATAGCAAGGGTAGTGGAATGGGGTGAAATTCCTAGTGAACTAGGAAGAGTGTTGACATATGCTGGTACGGGCATATGGGTTAAAACTGTCGGCAAGAAACTACTTGGGCACTTCGGGATGGGACTCGGAACGAGCAAGGATAGGTGTGGAAGATAGTAGTAGAGCTCCTACTATCTAAAGCACAGGATCCGTGCTCGAATCGGGGAAAGTCACAGGGAATCCGAGGAGTTGAGCGTGAGCGTAGTTAGCAGGATTTAATGTGTGCTCATAACTCGTTGTAATATCTACCCAGAATGGCCATCACAAGGAGGAACAATAATGTTGAACCAAATTCTGATACTGGATTTACTGCCGAGCAGATACGTGAGATGATTGCGGCTGAGGTGACGCATGCTATTGGGGAGGCGATCCCCGAGATTAATACCGCCATTCGTGATGAGGTAGTAGTGTTGATGGAGGAGCGCATCGCGGCGATTCCACCCCCTGCGGTTGGGCAGCCCCGAGCGAGGGAGTTTCAGTATCGGGATCTCTCTACTTGTTCTCCTCCTGAGTTCAAGGGACACTCGAACCCGATCGTCAGTATGCGCTGGATCTCTGATATGGAGTGCGCGTTCCTTACCAGTGGCTGTCCTGAGAACCTGAAGGTTCGCTTCGTGGTGAATCTGTTACGAGATGGAGCGAAAGACTGGTGTGCTATTGCTTTGACGCCTATTGAGTGCACTACTTTGACCTGGGAGGAGTTCGTCGTACGTTTTAGGGCAGAGTATGTGCCTCCAGTAGAGATGGAGAGGATTGCTAAAGAATTCTTGGAGCTCACACAGACTATGGAGACCGTGAAGGAGATGAACCGAAAGTTCACGGAGATGGCACTATTTTGTCCTCAGTATGCTGCTTCTGAGGACATGAAGATGACGCGGTACAAGGATATGTTACGTACCGAGATCAGGGAGTTCGTGAGTACTGCGCAGTATGCTACACTTGCTGCGACGGTGGAGGCTGCTCGGAGACGGGAACTTGAGTTGGAGACGCAGGCTAAGAAAAGGAAGGCGGTGCAGGCCGTGGCACCAGTATTGGCTGTTCCAAAGAAAACGAGGTTTTTGGACTCGCGCTCGAGTCAAAGGAGCGGTGGGTTTAAGCCCAGGGATAGTAACGGAAGCAGAGATGACAAATGTTTCAAGTGTGGCCAGGTGGGACACTACGGTCGTGATTGCAGGGTACCACTGATTGTCTGTTTTAACTGCAAACAGACGGGCCACGTGAAGGCCAATTGCCCGAATCCGAGGGTTGCTGATGTGGGTGGGGCACAAAGAGCTCATGCGGCTGCTCCTTTGCGTATTACTGAGTGTCGTGTGGGTCAGGCTGGAACCGAGGCGGCCCGAGGTAGAGTTCATCAATTGAAGGTGGATGAGGCACAGGCTACGCCTAAAGTGGTGACAAGTATATTTCATCACTTGATTTTATTGATTATTGATTTTATATGTAGTTACATCTTGCTTAAACTGAATGATCAGGTACGTTCTTAGTTAACTCAGTGCCTGCTGTGGTGATGTTTGATAGCGGGGCTACTCATTCTTTCATGTCTCACACTTTTTGTGAGCGTTTGGGCCGTAGTGTAGGACGGTTAGGCTGTCCACTTGTGGTTGAGGTTGCTGATGATAGGACCTTGACGGTTACTGACGTGTATCGTGGGTGTACCTTGGAAATCTTTGGTGTGAGATTCCCTATTGATTTGATTCCGATCGCTATGTGTGAGTTGTGCGTGATTGTGGGCATGGATTGGAGGGATGCTTTCGATGCAGAGATTGTTTGTCGTCGCAAACAAGTACAAGTTCGAACCCCAAGCAGGGGAGAACTGCTAGTTCAGGGCGACTCGCCCGGGCGGACCTCAGCAATATGTTCGGCTGCGAGGGCTCGTAGGTACTTACAGCACAGTGGCCAGGGATATTTAGCATATGTAATAGACACGCGCGGTGACAGGGAGAAGAAGACTGCGGAGGATGTGCCAGTTGTACTGGAGTTTACTAACGTATTTCCCGATGATTTACCGGGGATACCTCCCGAGCGACAGGTAGAGTTCCGCATTGAACTGATCCCGGGTGCTGCTCCGGTGGCCAAGGCACCATATCGCCTGGCTCCCCCAGAAATGAAGGAGTTGTACACTCAGTTACAGGAACTTCTAGAAAAAGAGTTCATCAAGCCGAGTTGTTCACCATGGGGAGCCCCGATTCTGTTTGTGAAGAAGAAAGACGGGTCCCAACGGATGTGTATAGACTATCGTGAGTTGAATAAGTTTACGGTGAAGAATCGTTATCCTCTGCCAAGGATCGATGACTTGTTTGACCAGCTACAGGGAGCCTCGTGGTTCTCTAAGATTGATTTGAGATCGGGGTATCATCAGATGCGGGTGAGGGATGAGGATACAGAGAAGACGGCATTTCGTACACGTTATGGCCATTACGAGTTTGTAGTGATGCCTTTCGGGCTCACCAATGCACCAACAGCGTTCATGGACATCAAGAACAGGGTATGTAGCCCGATACTGGATCGGTCGGTGATTGTGTTCATCGACGACATTCTCGTCTATTCGAAGTCGAAGGAAGAGCATGAGACGCATTTACGAGAAGTTTTGGAGGTTTTGAGGCGGGATAAACTTTATGCTAAGTTCTCCAAGTGTGAGTTCTGGTTACGAGAGGTCCAATTCCTAGGACATGTCGTGAACCAGAAGGGTATTATGGTCGATCCGGCCAAGATTTCAGCAGTGATGCGGTGGGAGGTGTCGAAGACTCCCACTGAAGTACAGAGTTTTCTTAGGTTAACAGGGTACTACCGGAGATTTATTCAGGATTTCTCCAATATTGCATTACCTATGACCCGATTGGCGAAGAAATCTGCGGCTTTTAGTTGGGGTGAAGAGCAGTAGAGGGCTTTTGAGGAGCTACGCAGGCGTTTATGCGATGCTCCGGTGTTGACTTTGCCCGAGGGTATGGAGGATCTGGTAGTGTATTGTGACGCTTCTCACCAGGGACTGGGCGCCATGCTCATGCATCGCAGTAAGGTTATAGCTTACGCTTCGAGGCAGTTGAAGCCTCATGAGGCGAACTACCCGACACATGACCTAGAGTTGGGAGCAGTTGTGTTTGCTCTCAAGATTTGGAGGCATTACTTGTATGGCGTCAAGTGTACGATATACACTGACCATAAAAGCCTCAAATACTTGATGGACCAGCAAAACCTCAATATGCGACAGAGGAGGTGGCTCGACGTAGTCAAAGATTATGATTGTGAGATACTTTACCACCCGGGTAAAGCGAATGTTGTTGCGGATGCACTTAGTCGACATCCGGTTGGAGAGCCACTTCAGGGTTTGTGTCAGCGGTTGACAGTGGTTGCACCTCTCCTTGAGTTGATAGGTAATGCTCAGGGAGTGGCGATTCTAGACGAGAATGCCAAACGCGAGAGAATTTTGGGTGAAATTCCAAAATTTTCCCGTAATAGTCGAGGTTTATTGACCCGGTATGGTCGAGTTTGGGTTCCCTTCACTGGTGGGAACAGGCAGATATTGATGGATGAGGCGCATAAGTCCAAATTTTCTATTCATCCGGGAGCTACAAAGATGTACCGCGACCTGCGGGAGGATTTTTGGTGGCCCTGCATGAAGCGGGATGTCACCAAGTATGTAGAAGAATGCTTGACTTGTCGGAAAGTCAAGGCTGAGCACCAGCGGCCGCATGGGAAGTTGCAGCCTTTAAAGATTCCGGTATGGAAATGGGAGCAGATCATGATGGATCTCATTATTAAACTCCCAAGGACCCCACGTGGGAACGATGCTATTTGGGTGATCGTCGATCGCCTGACCAAGAGTGCTCACTTTTTGGCCATCAGGGAGAGCTCCTCGGCGGAGAAGCTCGTAGAGATTTTCGTGCGAGAGATTGTAGCCAGGCACGGAGTGCCAGTTTCGATTGTCTCTGACAGGGACACACGTTTTACCTCCCGGTTTTGGGGGAGGTTTCAGGAGGAGATGGGTACGCGGTTACATTTTAGCACGGCTTTTCACCCACAGACCGACGGACAGAGTGAGCGTACTATTCAGACCCTTGAGGATATGCTTCGGGCATGTGCTATCGATTTTGGAGGTAGTTGGGATCAGTATCTTCCTTTGGCGGAGTTTTCCTACAACAACAGCTTCCATTCCAGTATTGGCATGCCGCCGTACGAGATGTTGTATGGTAGGAAGTGTAGGACGCCCATTTGTTGGGGCGAGGTTAGTCAACGAGTATTGGGGATCACTGATATTGTGTTGAAGACGACTGAGATGATACAGATGGTGCGGGACCGTTTAGTTACTGCACAGAGTCGGCAGAAGAGTTACGCCGATAAGAGACGATCAGACTTGGAGTTTCAGGTGGGGGATTATGTTTCGCTGAAAGTTTCACCCTGGAAAGGGGTGATTCGGTTTCGTAAACGGGGAAAGTTGGGACCCCGTTACATTGGACCTTACAAGGTCATTGCGCAAGTGGGAAAGGTAGCATATCGCTTAAGAGTTACCGGACGAGCTAAGTTTGATCCACAACACTTTCCACGTGTCGCAGTTGCGGAAGTGTGTGGTGGATGAGTCTGCGGTGATTCCCCTTGAGGGTATTCAGATCGACGAGCGGCTTAATTACGTGGAGAAACCGATTGCCATTATTGAGAGGAAGACGAAGACCTTGCGTAACAAGGTAATAGGCTTGGTGAATGTCCAGTGGCAGCACCGAAAGGGTTCCGAGTGGACTTGGGAACCCGAGGCTGAGATGCGGGAGAACTATCCGGAACTATTCGCGGACAGAGACTTCGAGGACGAAGTCTAATTCAAGCAGGGGAGAGTTGTAAAGCCCGTGTCCCGGTATGAATTTCTTTATTAACTTATATTTTTTATTCTTTCTCTCCAATTAAATTTCTTTAACGAGATTCGACGGAGAAGACCAAAAGTGAAGAGTTATTGTGGAAAAGGGGCTAAATTGGTTAAACCTTAATTTTTGCAAGGGTTTGGAAGGCAGGGACCGAATGTGTATATTTTGTGTATATGTTTGCATGGGAGTCGGCTTTAAGAACCGACCCCCCTCTCGTTTCTGGTTTGGCATTGTACACAAGGAACACCACCGAAACCCTACACCTTTCTTTCCCTTCCTTCTTGATGTCACCGCCGAACCACCCTAAACCGCCGGCACCGCTGCTGCTGTTCCCTGCCGGCGAGAGAGAGAAGAGTAGCGAGAGAGAGAGAGAGAGATCCGGCGATCGGGACGTGAAGGGAGTTGGGATCTCGTGGTGGTTGCTGCTGCGTTGGCATCGTGAGGTATGGTTCCTTCTCTTTTCTTTTGCTTCTTATTCGTCGTCGTCAATTCACCATGAAACCACCACCGCCGCCGCAGTCATGGCTGCTGCCGGTGTGTTGCCACCGTGCACCACCAGTTCGGTGGCTGTAGTGGGCGGGTTTGCGGCTGTTAGGTTATGCGTGGGTGTGTGTGGCCGAGATAGGATGGTTGGATCATCCCGTTTGCCTCGCCGGATTTTGGTATGGAATAACCACCACCACCGGTGGTGGATGCCACCTACACGCCGCCACCGGCCACCACTGTCTGAGGTGGCAGTGGGTGGTGCTTGTGTCCAGTCATTAGTTTCCTAATCCCTAAGCATAAAGCATGAAACCCTAAACCGAAAATCAATGTTATGATTTTATGTGAAAATGCCTAATCTGTCTCTGCTTTGTAAAATCCATAGAAAAATCTAGGAAACTTGGATTGAGGTAAAACCAGTGCAAAAATCTCACAAATTGTGTCTACTGTGTTTCATATGTTTTGCAGAAAAATTAATAAGGCCTCTAGCAATGGCCAAATGGGCAATTAGTACAGACTAGTCCAAAATTCACAGTTCGAGTAGTCGGTCTTGGAAAATTCATATAAATCAGTAGGGACCTCGGATGAACGCGTGCGATATGTCCCTGGAAAGCTAAGACATAGGAC
Organism: Saussurea involucrata; assembly: GCA_033807775.1. Lineage (NCBI taxonomy): Eukaryota > Viridiplantae > Streptophyta > Magnoliopsida > Asterales > Asteraceae > Saussurea > Saussurea involucrata. The sequence continues at coordinate 12,897,661 of CM066326.1, forward strand.
TGTCAGTATATGGAATTATATTTCGGATTTGATGGGTTTAAGGGGGGTTAAGCAGGTCACGAACAGACCTGCGGTTTTGGACCAAAAGCTGGAAAGCTGCACTTTTAGACTTGTAGTTGTATTCTCGGGTTGGGGCTACGCATTGACTCTTTATAACACTTCTTTAGGCGGAAAGAAGTGAGTTGGAGTGGACGGGTTCTTGTTGCTATTCGTGGAGTTCTGCATTGCTATTCGAAGTGAGTTCACTCACTGCGTAGGATTGGAATTATATGTGCACTGCTGTAGTTCGTGTGTGTGTTAGCTGATTTAATTGTGTGTAGTACTAGGCCGAGTTAGTGTCTAGTATAAGACCTTGGATATATGTTGTATAAAACTCGGGGAGACCGAGGACTCGGGGAGACCGAGGAATACGTACACGGGTGTCGTATGAACTCGGGGAGACCGAGGGATACCGGCTCGGGTGTTGTATGAATTCGGGGAGACCGATGGATACATACCCGGGTGTTCTTGCATGAGTTTGCTTGTTTAAGATATATTCTTAGAATGGCATGTAATGGTTGTTTATAGTTATCTGCTGATAGGGGTGGTGTCTATATGATTGCTATCTTATGTGTGTGTTTGAATTCACTAAGCTTCGTGCTTACCCTTTCCCTACAAATTACTGTTTCAGGTACGAGTGTCAGTAAGGCGTGACGGTACACACTGGCGCGTTGTGAAGACTTTCATCATTATTTATTTTGAGATACCATGTTTAGACTTTTTACATTTTCCGCTGTTTTATTTGAGTTGGTTGTTTAACTTAACGAGATTTTGATATAACGTTTATTTGGATTTAAACACTTGTGGGTTTATTTAACTAAAATGGTATTTTTAAAAGTTCAAATTTATTGTAATTTTCGGGACGTTACATTAGGCTTAAAGCCTTGTTATATAAGGTGGGTTTTAGAGAATTTTAGGTTAGCCGTTCAGAATTCAATTCATAGTTAGAGAGAGTCAGGTTATCATTCTTATGTCAAACATTCTCTCTACAATCATTCAATAAGATTTATTATTTCAATTCATTGTTACTTGATCAAACTGGGATCCACAAGTGGTATCAGAGCAGAGGGACAAAGCTATCGATCTAAAAGGTATCAAATTTTGATTATGTCTTATTCAAATCTGGAAAAACGGCGCTGTGTTCTTGAGGTAAAATCTTTGATCTTTGATTTTGTTGTTAAAAGTAAAATTTTTGCTTGATAAGTTGTTGGTAATATTCATTTAGTGAATTTTACAAATTTCCAGAAGTGATTTTGAAGCTTTTGACCATCAATCTGTCAAAATCGATTAACTGGGTTTAAAGCCTCTGTTTTTCGACTTTTCTTGATTTTTGATCAAAGGGTGTGTTTTGGAGTAAAATCGATAATCTTTTCTTGTTAGTTTGATGTTTACTTTGTGAAAGTTGTGTTCAGGAAAGGTTTATTTCAAGAAAAAGCACTCTCAGAATCGGTTCTTGGAATCCAGGTACGTATTCCCGATTTACTTTTTCCCGACCTGCTTGAATCCGGGAACCAAGGTTTCCCGGTTCTGATAAGTTCCAGATCCTTGAAATTCCCAGTTCCGGTTTCTTCCAGATTTGAGTCATTCCTGGTCTCGTCCTGGACCCTTACCGTACCGAATCCTATCCGACTCCCCCTCAACTTTTGCTTACTCCCCCTAAACTTGATAATCTGGGTATTTGAACTTGTATAACGTTTCTCCCCTAAAGTTATATAAAGAAAAATATGATCTTGGATCCTTCAGGTCTTTATCTTCTCTCCCTCTTGAATCTTTGAAACACTTTAGTGTTGCTTGTCTTTATGTCTTTCCAAGCCCCCCCTTGAATTATGCTCTTAGTCTTCAGAGTATCAACTTTATCAGTGACATTCCACAATGCTACTTCAGTTTAAGAATCCGTCTTTGAACCGCGAGTTGAATTGGTTTTGAAGAACTTCAGAATTTGTCGAAACAATGTGCTCCAAGGAGGAAGCAACATGTAGCGAACACTGCTTGGTAAGGGATAGAAGAATCATGCACTTGTAATCTTTTCTGCATAGAACACCGCTACTATTACATACCATTTGTTGAGCAATATGAAGATCACCATGGTTAATGAAATCATTGACCACTATAGATTGAAATGACAACACCTCTTTGGTCAAGGAGTTCCACGCTAAGGTTGCTAGGAGGAAAGGACGCAAGGTGAAGGTTTATGGTCACTCCGCAAATTATGACCCAAATACAGTAAATCGGGTTCTTGGCTGAAAAATGCCTAAGACATGTGCCTTCACCACTCTAATATGAGGAATCACTAAGGAATATAAGGAAAATATTGTCAATGACATGGTCATAAAACAAAATTCATCATAATAAGAAGAGAATAAGACACCAACCAACAGTTTAACCATGAAGGTTGTTGTGTCGTTCCAATTTCATAGGCATAATCTATGTTCTAGAACCCATGATACCACCATGTCTAAGGATAAATGTTGTTGTTTTTCTGCATCATAAAGATATTGTCGATCAATTTAAGAATCTCTGTGAATGTGGCTATCTTCCTGGCTCAAACCCATAAGAAAGTAAGTCTACCTCTTCCTTATTGTTGTTCTAGTAGATCTTCAGAATTAAGTAATTCAACTAAGAACAAGTGAGTAGAATGCATAATTAAAAAGAACACTAATCATGACCACAAAGCCTTTACCCTTGTCGGTATAGGATTGCTGGTTCTTCTCTGAGGGCATTCCCCTTGAATTGAAGTCGTCATCGTCGTCATTGGCATTTCCCATGTCAGCACCAGGGTCAGGAATTTCAAGTTTTGCATCCTCTTATTCTTTATCTTAATCAACCTCTTCATCACTAGCGATTAGAGTTGGTTTTGTAGTAGCAGCTTTAGAGGTGATAAGAATCGGGGTCAGAACAGCATCAACTAAATCATTGTCGTCTTCCTCTTCAACTCTTCGCTCTGCAAAGGAAGGTTAGGTTTCAGAGAGATCTAGGACTTCAATTGAGAGGATTTCCGTTGGCTACCCTTCAGATACTGCAGCAAGTTCAATGTTTTCCCCCTATTTGTCATCATCAATAAGAGGTGCCCGAGGATTAATTGTAGAGGCAGTATGCTCCAGACCCGCAAAGGAAGTGGTCTTGAGAACCCCGAACTCAACAACCATGGAGACAGTGTTGCGGTCATCTTCATTGAATGAAGGAACATGAACTGGAGAAGCACGATTGCTAGGATTTTTTTCAGTGATTCTTTATGATAGGCCATCTTGGTGTTAACACTATTAGAGAGTGCTAAAAATGAACTCTGAAGAGTGTTAATAGTATGTGTATTGGCAGCAAGATCAACCTTCATCGTTGAGACCTTAGACTAGAGTGCAGAAATAGCTTCATCTTCATCTTTAGCTTCCAGATCACCTCTGAGCAAGGAGAGAAAAAAATGTACAACATCTGCCTAGGAAGATATGGAGGTGACATCAGCAGCTACAGAGGTAAGAAAAGGCAAAATCTTTATAACCTCTTCTGTCAGCTCTTCTAGTTTAGGACCTGAAAGGATGTTAGAAACTTGAGCATAAGTGTTTGTTTGGGTAAAATTTCACCAGTCTCGAACACGACCAAAACAGGGAAAACATTTATTGCACTTTTCATTAATGAGGTAAAATCATAACACTTTACCGTCTGACCAAAAGATAAAATCGAAAGTTACTCACGACACTCGACCGTCGTAAGGTACCTCGCGACCTCGACCGACTAACATGCGATATTACTGTTATGTTTTATCTATTTAATGCATGATCAATGTCATTAATGACCAACGAACATAACCGACAAGGACAATTATGAGCATTAAAACTCGGTGGCCGTTACGACCGTTACCAGAAAATTTTATGGAGTCATTCAAAGCGCTCGAAGACTATAAATACAAAGGTTTAATCACCATTTCGCGTATCTTGCATCTGGACACAACTGAACTCTCATGAACACCCACTCAAAGCAAAGAATTATCTCTCAAAAGATCGCTCACGACGCACGACTTACACGCACGACACATATTTCTTACACACAACACACCAGTTTTTACATTCGATACACTTGCTACTTTACATTTAAAGTCTTTCTTTCACTTGTATTGTAATCATTGTACTCTCGACACCTGAAAAACAAGGATATCGCCCCTGTTTGGCGACTATAGTGCCGTGACGACCTCCATAGTCGTCCGCGGGTTTTTTCCTCGTTGAGGTTTTTCCCGCGTCACCAAAATCTTTGTCTTATTTACTTTTTCTGTCCTCGTTGTACTGTTTGTCGAGTGATTTCCATTCTATAGTTGTCAAGCTCCACAATCAACCTTAAGTTATCCTTCTGGACGATTTTTGGCATTATCAGTTTGGCGCCCACCGTGGGGCCCCATCTAGAGAAAATCTTCGACAAACGTGCGTCTTACTAACGTTTTCTTGGAGTTTCCTCTCTTTTCTTTTTTGAGAAAAATGGCAGGTGATGGGAACCAAGAGCAGATCATTGCCCAGATGCATTGGGAGCTTGAGAATGCGTGTCATCAGATCGATGCCCTTGCTGATCAAAGTCGAATGGCAGCTGAAGAATTCGCACGGCTAAGGAATCCATTCGGACCACAGAGCGGTCCTAGACCATTCGTTCAGAACCCCAGTTCAGGATCGTTCGGTCAGAATCCAGGATCCGCTCCCTTCATCCAGAATCCATGTTCGGGTCCATTCATCTAGAATCCAGGACCAGGACCGTTCGGTCAGAGTCAGCAGCCAGGCCCGTTCATGCAGAATCAGCAGCCGGGATCGTTCATCCCAAATCCCCAGTTCGGGCCAATTCCTCCTCAGCATTTGAGGCCACCACCCATGAACAATGGGTCCCAGCCGCATTTCGTCCCTTTCAATGGGGACACCAATGGCTCGTCGTATGGAAATGGCACCAGCCCAGGAATTAATCCTCAAGTGGGAGCAAATCCCGATCCTAATGACCCCGTCGCTCAGCGATTGAAAATGTTGGAAGATCAGAATGAACGTGTCCCGTCCTTGCTCGCTAAGCTACCGGGGGCAGCCGTGCCCGTCAACGTCGAGCCTCGCTCATGATTTCAGGCATCACCTTTCGTTGACACGATCGTGACAGTTGACGTCCCGAAGAAGTATAACATCCCCTCTTTCACGCTAAGTATTCGGGGGTGACCGATCCGACGGAGCACATCGCGCAATATAAGCAACCAATGTGGACGGTCTCGATCCCGCATATGTATCAAGATGTTTGTATGTGCAAGAGTTTCAGGGCGACCCTCACAGGTCCTGCCCTCCAATGGTTGATTAACCTCAAACCCAAATCCATCGGGTCATTCGCTGAGTTAGTCAACCAATTCTCCCAGCAGTTCGCCAGCAGTCATAAGACGGAGAATCTATTCGAAGCTACTTCAATAGGTTCAACGCAGAGATGACCAGTGTCCGCAACTGTGACGTCAAGACTGCGATCGAAGCCTATAAACGTGGTCTAGACGACAGTTCGGGTTTGTACACCGATTTGACCAAGTATCCTCTAGAGAATTTCGAAGACGTCCGAGCAAGAACCCTAGCGTATATGAGGGTAGAGGACGACGCTGCCTTTCATCATAAGCATACCGATGACAAAAAGGTCATTGAGTGTAAGAAAGCCAGAGTTCAAGATAAAAGCAATATCTAAACCAGAATCTGCACGACAAATCTCGAACGTTCGATTCAAGACGAAAGCGGAATCCAAGACCGCGACCAAATTTCCTCAATACCCTAAGATATCCTCCTACGGATTCAAAGGGACTACCAAGGATCTGGTCGAGGCTTTGAAGACCGTCCAGGCGACCATCCGATGGCCGAAGAAGACTGACAAAGATGACAATAAGAAAGATAAATCGAAGTAGTGTGACTTCCATGTCGACCATGGTCAGGCGATAGATGATTGCATAGCTCTAAAAAAAGAGCTAGCATATCACGTCCCGAAGAGCAATCTCAAGGACATCATCGATGACGTCGTTACTCCAGTTAACGACGTTCGACCGCCAACCCCCGAGCATGCAAAGGTCGTCAACTATATCACTGGTGGTTCAGACGTATGCGGTCTGATGTATTCTGCGGCAAAACGTCACGCCAACCAGGTACCTGACGATCGGCCTATCCCGTGCTCATCGAGACCCACAGGAGATCTAGAGTTAGAAGCCATGAAAATCACGTTCAACCAACACGACCTCGGTGACTCGTATCAGAAGCATCATGATGGGTTGATCATTCAACTCACGATTGGTAATTGTTTAACTCGGCGAGTCTTGGTCGATGGAGGCAGTTCAACGAACGTCATCTTCCTTGATACCATCAAGGCCATGGGAATCGATCGATCGGAAATCACCCGACGCTCGACAACCTTGGTCGGTTTCAATGGAGACGCGACGAGTACCTTTGGAGAGATTACCTTGCCTGTCTATGCAGGGGGAATCAATAAGCAAACCAAGTTCAACGTCATTGATTGCTCATCGGCCTATAACATCATCTTAGGCCGACCGTAGATTCATGAAATGAAACCCGTTCCCTCGACGTACCATTAGACCATGAAGTTCCCTACGCCGTGGGGAATCCAAGAGATCAAAAGCGAGCCGAAAGTCGCCCGTGAATGCTATAAGACCACCCTGAAGCCACAGAAGTAGGCCATCTAACAGTTAGAGGCCCAGGATGCTCCTAGGACAGCCGACGACTATCACCTGGAGGAGGTCGTCCTGGACCAGAACGAGCCTGACCAGAAAGTCTTTGGAGGTTCGTCTCTCGATCCCTGTCTTAAAGACAAACTAATATCTTTCCTATAGGAACATGCCGATTGTTTTACCTGGTCGCACGAAGGCATGGTCAACATAGACCCTGGCGTCAATTCCCATTAATTCAATGTCGACCCGTCATTTAAACCTATCAAACAAAAACGGCGGAAATTTGCTCCTGAAAGGAATGAGGTGATAAACGACGAGGTCGACAACCTCCTCAAGACAGGGAACATTTGAGAAGTAAAATACCCCGACTGGCTTACTAACGTCGCGATCGAAGAATGACAAATGAGAAGGTCCTAGTCATATCCCAGAAGTCGTGGGTAAAGGTGCCTATCGGCTCCAAACCCTCGACAATCGAGATATCCTACGTAGCTGGAATGCAACACATCTGAGAAGGTATTTCTTCTAAGTCCTTTTCCTTCTTTCATACGATTTTTTATCACGACGATTACTGACTTAAGCATCGGAGGGTCGTTGGCTAGCCAACGACCAATCTCTAACATTGTTTTATCACAGATCGCACGGCATAAGTTGCTAAGTCTACTATACGACTTTAGTATCGCAGAATCGCACGACATAAGCGATCGGGTCTATAACTCGATTATCCAATCACAGGGACACATGATTCAAGTTCATCGTATGATCTAGTCGTACGATCATAAGGTCTAACGACCCCATGATCTCAGTTTTCTAATTTAGAAGAATTTCATGTTTTGAATGAATGCGGTGATCGCATATGCTTATGTTTGCCAACACGATTTAAAAGTCTTATGACTTATGTTCTAGTCGTTGTATTACAATGGATTCCTAAGTCGCACGATTTCTTGTTCATTCTATACTTAGAGAATTTCACAATTGATATTTTATCTATTCATAAAATGTATAAGACATAAGATCAGAAGATATATACGTTTCATTCATGGAATGATCGATCAGTTACATCTAAATAACCCGACCACCAATGGTCGAGCAGCAAAAAAAAAAAATAACAAAGATTTTTCCTAAGGCTGAAGAGGAGCGTTGGTCGCATCCTTGCCTGACGCCTCACCCTTAGAGCCTTCATCAGTCTCCTCCTCGTCAACCTACTTCTCGTCATCCGAGTCAAGGTCCCGCTCCGACCCGACCTTCGACAAGAAGAGCACCAACTCCTCCTCCGACGAGGCCAGAGGAGCCCGACAGGTGTCGTCGCATGATCGCCGCCCGTGCGGTGAATCGAGCAAAAGCGAAGACGGATTTAGTTTTGTCCAGCAGCTCCTTCACCTCTTCCTCCAAGCTCGCCACCTTAGACTTGGACTCCTCGACCTCATTTTCCTTCATAGCCAAGGACTCCTTCGTCCTGTCCAGCTCTTCCCTTTGGTCGGCGATCAAAGCTTCAGACGAGAGTTCACCTCTTCCTTTGCATGACCGACGGCTTCCAACTCGTTCAGAGCGTCGTCGAGTCGTACCGATATACCCTCGGCACGTGCCAGAGCGGACGTCTCCCTCTCCAACGCCGCGTCCTCCCTCTTAAGAGCAGAAGACACCAGGCCTTCTATCTTTGTCATTTCGGCGTGCAGAGCCAAGGAAGACTGGAACGTCTGAAAAACACGAAAAGTATTGTTATGAAAACATTCGACAAAGTTAACAGCGATAAAATAAAACAAGTCTTGAAAGAAAGACTTACCATGAACGCCAGACCGGCCATATGAGCCCCCGTCTCTTCAACAGAGACCCCACAGAAACGCTCCCTGAAAGAGGGGAGCTGATATTTCCCCAGATGCGGAAACAAATTCGTTCCGTCTAGGACGTTGTCATCCAAGAAGTCTGACGGCAACGTAAAGTTAACCGTCGTGACTTCCTCCTCCTCGGTCGCGTGACCCTTGCCCTTGTCGGCCGCTGTGCGGATCGATGCCGCAGACGCAGGTGCCATATTTGTCGTCAAAGGCGCTGAGATGACCGGCGTTGCGTCGATCGCATCAGAAGACGTCCGCGTCTTCTCAGGAGTCGCGACCGCCGCATTCGCCTTCTCAGGCATAATGACTCTCGACGAGCCGCCCATCTTTGAAAACTGTTCCTTCGGGACCATCATCCTGGTCCGCTTTAGGACACCCGACACAGTTGTTGGGATCCCCTTCCTTTTTTCCCTGCCCTGACGGGCCAGTTCAGCTTGAGCTGCCCTCTTGGCAGCTGCGGGCGTCATCTTCGCCTGAGATTCTCCTGTAAGGCAAAAGAAAGAATGGTTAGATGATCGAAAGAAGAGAAAGACTAGGTCGAGGGAAAAGAGAGCGAAGGAACACTTATCGGTCATTTCTTCCTTTTCTTCCCTCGACCCTTCTCTCTCCTTCTCCTCTTTCTCCTCTTCCTCTTTAGTCTCTTCTTCCTCCTCTTCCTCTCCTTCTCATCTCGCCTGTCGGTTTTCACCCAGGTAAACTAAATCGTCGTCCTCGTCTACCAAATGACGTGTGACGAACGACCGATCGTCGGGGCTGATCTCCAGAAACTTCTCGATTTTGGCCTTGGAGTCGTCGTTGGGCTTCATGTCGTCGAATTTAATGTATGAAAATATAGAGAAAGAAGATTAGTCGAGAAGAAAAGCAATGAAGGTAATAAAAAATGCTCGACCATAGCTAAAACTCACCGGTCATGTTCCAGCCGGATCTGATCCAAGCTGTCAGGGTCCAACGTCGCCACACGCACGAATGCGTACCTGGTCTTCCATTTGCGGTCGTTGACCGCAGTTTTTAGAACCAAGGTACGATCACCCTTGTGATTTAAGAATAGGCTGTAGCGACGGTACGTGTCCATCTTGACCGGATAAGCCGTCAAGAGATCCTTCACGTTCATCGGAGATTCCCAGTTTTCGGTAAGGCGCTCAATCACTTGCACGACTCGCCAGAACTGGGGCATCAGTTGCCCCGTCGAGAGGTCGAACTCGCACATAAAGGATTTTGCCAGAGGCGAGTAAGGCCATTCGAAACCTATCTTGAAAGGGTACTCGTATATCACGACGTACCCATCGGGACACATCTCCGATCGAATCTTACCGGCCTTACTCACAGTAATCCCCACAGGGATTTTCGCTAGATTCCTAAGGCTATAGAGATCATCCTGATCTCTAATGGTACTCCTGGGTTCTGTCGACATCGCTAATCCCGTTAGCCAAATTTGCAAATCCGAGAAACCCCAGATATCCCATTTTTTTCTAGGTTTCCTAGCAATCGACTTACGACGCATACAAAGACCAAGAAATCGTACCTTATATAGGCGCCTAAAAAACCTCAAAATTCCTAATCGAGTCGAAGATTCTTGCAGGCTTGGAAGGGATTTGACGAAGAACATCAAGAAACCAGGAAGAAATCTCTCTCTAAAAGCGTAAAATGGAAAAGATCCACCGTGGGTCTCTATTTATGCAAACGATCGTGTCAGGTCGAGTCACTCGATGAACGACACGTGCCCATGTCTTTTCGTATGCACACACGGATCGTCGACACCTGGCGTTGACAGTTGTTAAGCACGATCGCACGTCAGTATGACGTCACGATCTTATCCCCTTTTTGACTTTCCCTTTAGTTGGAATTGGACCGATCCAATTCCAAGGCAACCGAAGTGACCTTTTGACACGTGTCACGGCCCTAGGCGTCCGACTTACAAAAATTTAAAATTCGAATTTGCCACTCTATTTTTAAATTTTGGGGGCAAACTGTTTGGGTAAAATTTCACCAGTCTCGACCACGACCAAAACAGGGAAAACATTTATTGCACTTTCCACAATGAGGTAAAATCATAACACTTTACCGTCTGACCAAAAGATAAAATCGAATGTTACTCACGACACTCGACCGTCGTAAGGTACCTCACGACCTCGACCGACTAACATGCGATATTACTGTTATGTTTTATCTATTTAATGTAGGATCAATGTCATTAATGACCAACGAACATAACCGACAAGGACAATTATGAGCATTAAAACTCGGTGGCCATTACGACCGTTACCAGATAATTTTATGGAGTCATTCAAAGCGCTCGAAGACTATAAATACAGAGGCTTAATCACCATTTCACGTATCTTGCATCTGGACACAACTGAACTCTCAAGAACACCCACTCAAAGCAAAGAATTCTCTCTCAAAAGATTACTCATGACGCACGACTTACACCCATGACACATTGTTCTTACACACAACACACCAGTTTTTACATTCGATACACTTGCTACTTTACATTTAAAGTCTTTCTTTCACTTGTATTGTAATCATTGTACTCTCGACACCTGAAAAACAAGGATATCGCCCTATTTTGCGACTATAGTGCAACGACGACCTCCACAGTCGTCCGCGGGTTTTTTCCTCGTTGAGGTTTTTCCCGCGTCACCAAAATCTTTGTCTTATTTACTTTTTCTATCCTCGTTGTACTGTTTGTCGAGTGATTTCCATTCTTTAGTTGTTAAGCTCCACAATCAACCTTAAGTTATCCTTCTGGACGATTTTGGCATTAACAGTGTTGATCCAAACTCTCTCTGTGATTTGATAATGGCCCTTAAAATAACTTAGTGAAAATTACAATTAGCATTTGTATGTACTAATGTTTCGCCATCAGCGATAACATTATCAGTGATAACTTGAGTCTGTTCATTATCGTTGATGATTTCAATTGTAACCGTGTTGATTGTAATCCCTGTAGATAAGCCTCGCGACAAAGAGTTCATCGTTGACATCGAAGACAAACCTAATGAATGAGTGACAAGTCTACTAATCATCTGATGCGGACATCAATGAAACTAAGACAAGTCCACGTGCGCGACAAATTAGGAAGAAGACTTCAGCGATAACCGACTTACATCATCTCTTCTCTGATGGAAGACCTACTCAGCGATCGCTGATCTTGAAGCTTCTACTTCAAGATTTGTTTGTCTTATCTTCTTGCACACATAGTATGGATTGTCAGAAGATACATGCTTTTGTCCAAGATCGTACAACCACTCTGCCACTACATTGTTCACCATGCGGCCCAAAGCATGTCTAGCTAAAAGTCAGAAGCATTCGCCCAATCAAGTGCTGACACATGTAAAGTCCTCCTGCCATGCATTAAATGCAAAGGGTATAAATAGGAGGAATACCGGTTCAGTTTGAAGGTGGTCTTCCCCGATCTACCTAAAGCTTAGAAAACCTCTTGTTTTTCTATATCCTCTTTTCTCTCTAGTTTCTTGTGCAAGAACACCTAGTGCTTCTCAAGTTTGTTTAGATTAGGTTTACTTAATCTTATTCCACAACAAGCTGTAAATGGTAATTTGATTTATTAATAAACAATTTAGAAAACCAAAATTTGTGTTGGTATTCAACCCCCCTTCAACAAACTATTGTACTTGTATAACCCCTTCAAGACCAACAAGTGGTATCAGAGCAGATTGTTTAATCTAATAAACAAGATGTTGCTTATACTTTTATTTTCCTTGCTATTTTTCAAATGGCACAAAACACAGACACAAGCTATATCGATAATGGTTCTCTTGCAAAACTTCCTCGATTCAGTAGAGATAATTTTAATCTCTTGAAGAATCGAATGATGCTTTTCCTTGAAGGTGTAGATCCCACTATGCCTTATGATAAGTGCTCATCTTTGACTACTTAAGCACTTCCTTTTTAATCCTTTAGATAGAATTTTGCACTTTAATATCCCAATTTGAGTCATTTATTACATTATTTTCTACTTATTTAGGTTGGAGCTAACGTTTGTGATTTACTTGTGTCTATTGGGATTAAAGGCTAACTTTGGTGTTATTTTGGAAAACCTTCTTGAACACACGTCATGTTGCAGCATCACCACAACATTGATCTGACGCTTTTGGGACAGAGGAATTGGTAGCTGATAATTTTGGAGTGGAAGAAGTCTTTTTATTATCCAATGGACCTTTCATTTATTCAACTGATGTGAACACTTAGTTAGTTAGTTGTATTCTAATTATCCCTTGTACTTTCTAATTACTTTGGTAAACTTTGTTGTTGCAATTCAAGTGATTTGGTTGCATATTACACTTTTGGTCCCTCTTTGTACTATAAATAGAGGGCTTAGGATCATTATTTATGTACACCTTTTTGGCTGATTTTTAATCAACACCAATTCCACTCTTTAATTCCATTTAATATTCTAGTGTTCTTGTACTTCTTGTTATTCATTTAAAGCTTTAATTTTTTCTTGAATCTCCTTGCATACGTATGAATACTTCTAGCATCCCTGTAGCACTGAACTGGAAATCTTTACTATGCTTTTCTTAAATTTCATTTTGCATCTCTAGCCTTGTCATTTACTTTACGTATTTTCTTTTATGCACTTAATTTCAGTACTTTAATTTTATGCACTTACATTTGTTAGTACACAATGCATCCAAGATTTAGGACTAATTGTAATTAGTCAATATTAGTCAAAGTCAACAAAATAGCTAGTAAGAGTCAAAGGTATAAATACCCATTTGTAGGGTTTGTGAGGAGTGAGGTCATTTGAGAATAGCTACCAAGTGTGTGTGTGTGTGTGTGTGTTTTAGAGAGTGGCCTCCAAGAGAGAAATTGTACCCAATTCATTATCTTCTACATTTCTCAATCTATTCAAGAGCTTATTGTTAATCATTGTTATCTGATTACTCTCAACATTCCATCTTACATACTTGTCATTTACATTCTTGTCTTTAAATTTCTTGTCATTTATCATTTACCTTTTAAGTCATTTACATTTCAAGTCATCATGTTTACTTTCCTAGTATTTTACATTTGCTTTACTTTATTTTTTGCAATGGGTAGCTAATCATCTTAGCTTGGGTATGAGGCAAAGGGTGATTATGTTAACCAAAAGAAAGTAGATGTTGTATGGCAATGATGATGTTTTATTATTCCATTCCAAGTATTAACAAGATAATACAACTCCTTGACAAATTGATCACTTTGATAGTGTTAAGGTGTCATGGACCTAGATGGCAATAATTAGTTCTATTATCTATTTTAAGACACGTTCCTCTCGGACTCTTACCATCCCATTATTCCAGTAGCCTTAGACAATCTCATCTCTGAGCAGAATCCAAACTAATGTAATGATGGGAGTGGAGTTCTCAAAATATACGGCAAAACAAATTCTCTTTCTTAAAAATTACTCTCTCGATATAATCCCCGTACCTCCCAAGTTGATGTATTCCAAGTAACTTATCTCTAAGTCTACTCCATTTTAAACCTTTGAAAAAGTGACATCTTATCAAGAATAAATCATTTTGAAAAACACAAGTAACAACTCTCGTTGCAAGTTACTCTCTCGATATTACCTCCTATGTCATTCAATTTGATGTGCCCGTACTCTACGTTTACCAGGTGTGGCGCACGGCTAGAGTTGTCACTGCCAACAACACCCAGACCATCGCAGCACGCATCGACAATCACCCCTTCACACTCACACCGAAATCATTCCGACAACTATTGTCACTTCCGGAACCTACTGCCGGAGGCAATGCCGCATACGCCCCTGTTGTCAATGACGCAACACTCTGCGGTAACATCCGCGCACTTGGATATCACGACGAGATCAACCGCCCCTCAGCATTCAACCAAAAGTATATCGCACCGGTCTGGTATACACTGTTTACGATTCTGAACAGATGTTTGTCCTCTCGATGGAAGGGGATAGACCAATGCACATGCGACTTTCTACGTATGTTCCACGCAGTGTGGTACAACAGCCACCTTGACTATTCAACAATAATTTGGCGTGAACTTGTGCAAGCAATCCGACAGACTGGCGGATCCAAAAAGAAGTTTCTACCATTTCCGCGTTTCTTTTCCCTGGCCATCTGACAACACATGGAGGCGAATCCACTCATCCCAAGGCGTATCAATCACCCGGTATGTACTCCCTTCAACTTACAATATCTAGTGATTCGCAACCCATCGGATACCCCGACCATGCCTATCTCAGAACACCTACTGGCACACGCGGACCCCAATGCACCGGATGTGATAGAATATAGGCGGGAGTTAGGGAATCCCATGGTCCAGCCAGAACCGGAGGGACCTCCCCAGGGACATAGACCTGAGCGACGTGAGGGTCCAAGGACAAGAGGAGGTAGAGTCCGGGTAGCTGGGGCTCCCGGACGCGGTGTGATGAGATTACATAGGAGGGGAACATGTGTGGGCGATGCATTGGATACGCATGCCAGTACTACCCATTCCAGCCAAGCCGGAACTAGCCAACAACCCCCCATTCACACCACCCAAACCACGACCGAAGCAGGACCGTTGACTAGAATACACGACGTCCCGGTCGTCACCGAAACAGAAAGACCAATGCTTCACCGTGACCCAGAGGCATACATATCTGAACCTCCTTCGCCGCCCAGACAAGTTAAGGAAGTGGAATCCAAATCCACTGAATCCGATACGGACCGTGCCATATGCATATCCTTAATACCACCCCGTATCGGCCGTCACCCTCCATTGACTGAAGGTTCACCCTCTGACTCACCCACACCCTCTACCATCCCAATAGCTGAGCCTATTATGGGAGACACAAGGAGAGAGGAGGGAGTATTAGTTGAACATCAAGAAGTGGTGAGACAGAGTGAACTTCGATCGAAAAAGAATCATGAGAGAGAAAGACGTAAAAATAAAGAGGCTTCAGAGCGAACCCAACCTACTGTCGCCCAGGTAGCCGCATCTGCTACTTCGTCTCATTTGTTGGAACGAGGTATTGAAGAAGCCGCCGTGGACCTAGCGGCGCAATTGAACACCCCCAAGCCACTCACCCATCTCTCAACAGATGGGTGTTTCACAATCACACGGGGATTTAGCACAACGTCTACCGATCTCTCACTCGGAGAGTATTGGTATTGAAACACGAGACCAGCCTCCCCCGGTCTCGACTTCCTTGGATGCACTATTGAGTCTAGAGCCATTTGCTAAAATACATCATTCGGCTAGGACACATGACTAGACAACGAACATTGGTGCTCTTCGTGACCCGATCGGAACTTTCGTAGTGTCTCTGCTTTCGGGCGGAATGCGAGGATTGGAAGGAAATCCTACCACGGCCACACTTTGCCATCCGTGAACGTTGGTGGCACTACCTCTAAGGTAGATGTCTCAACGGGTGCTCTAAGTGACCCCGGTGTTACATTACCCGACTTCGTGTCAAGGGAGTATCTGGACAACGCCCTAAAGGTTGTCCGGGAGAAACTGACGGAGGAGTTCTGGACCGAGCTCGACAAGGTAAAATCTCTGCTTAAGGGGAAGGAAAAGATGGTCGAACCCGAAACAGCACCAATCCCTCCACCGACACCCGCTCAACCAACATTCTCGGTGGTCACTTTGAAGACCATGCTCCTAGCCCAACTTCTTCAGACTACAGATACCTCCACTGAGGCAGATCTCATTTCCGTTCTTCGATAACAATGATCTTCTCAGTCATCTTCCGTCAACACTCGTATGGATCGGCTTGACGCGACTCTCAAGGAAGTTCAGCAAGCCCTAACCACTTTATCCGAGAGAGTCGCCTCCATGGAAGAAACCTGCAAAAGTCAAGCCGGCGGACTAAAGCGGAGGCACGATGATCAAGATGATCTTGATCACCATGAGGGAGAGAATAAAAGACTGCGATTAGCCGAGTCCGCCCTGATCCTTACTGATACTACTACAATGGTTCAACCGGAACCATCAACTATGGCAACTACAACCGAAGACGAACCAGAAGCCCAGCTGAGTCTCACTGAGATGGTAATAGACATGGATATCTCAGACGACGAAGACCCAACGGTTGAAAAGCCCGAGGGAGAATCACAAGAATTGGTCACTTATGCTGCACCAGAAAGGCCTGCACTTGATCTGATTGATCCAGATACCGAGATCGACACCGAGACTGAAAATGCATGGTACGAAAAAGCCGTCAGTGCAATAAATCTCTAGGTAAACTTGATCTTTCCTACTGATGAAGACGACAACGTTGATTATGACCAGTTTCTACTACAAAATCTGTATGGTACACCTGCCCACACTACACAGGCTCCCGAGACTTCTACTATTCCACCGACATCTCCTCAACAACCAACAGCTTCTGATCATCCTCCTCCTCCACAGCAACAAATCCGATGGGAGAAGATCATGATCCTTATTCCTCACCTGGAGGAATCACTGAAGAAGCTATATGTTTACAGGTTACGCCCCATCGAGCTAACCTTCTGCCTTGGGATTTCCCACTTCGACAAGGAATACCAAAGCCAGTACATAAATGCCATGAAGCGGTGTCTACCAGTTAGCCAAGTCCGAATGAAGCACAAAATCTCTGAAGTGCTCAACATCTAAACAGGCTGAATCCTTGGAGTCATGTTTCCAGTTTTCACCGTCCGCCGCGAAGACGGAAATGAATGGAGAATTTCCGAAGCTGACTTTATGAACCTCAGGTCGTTCGACTTCTTCGCTCTACTGAAAGACCTCCGAACCAGAACCATCCGACCACTTCATGTAACTAAAGCGCTCGAAGCTGTTCGTCGATTCCTAATTCACATGATCATGATGTCCTACCTCACAGACTTCCAAATGGGGATCGAGAACAGAGCAAAGAAGGTAAACCTGCTGAAACCGAATCTGAAAGCGCCCGAACTGAAGATGTATCCCGAGAACGCACTGCTTCTAGAACCAGAATTTGGGATTGTTTACCCCAATAATCAGAAAGAAAAGAGGTATCTCCACTTCAGTCAGGTCGACAGATTATGCGATGGTACACTCCTAAAGTTAGAGATGCTCTTCGTAACATCATCACTTTTGAATCTGAAAATCGAAAATCGTCATTTGTCCCCAACTCAAACGAGATAACCGCTCAAAATGCATTAGAAGCGATAGAAGACCGCATCGACTACCGCCGAGCCATCCGAATGTTCGAGATCCACTTTGCACTCCGAAAAAGATACGTCTAGAACTGGCGCGAACTCGAACTTCAATTCAAAGGGGGAGATTGTTAGGGTTAAAATCAGGTTGAATAGAAGTTCAAGGGTCAAACTGTTATTCTTCATTTTGAGCCTTTAATGTGTAATGGGCCATTGGCTTGAATGTTGTGGACCCATGGTATATAATGTGTGTTAGCCTTAGAAATTAGGCTAGTTGTCTTTTTACACTTTCAAAGCGTATTGTAATTCTCTCTGTTGAATGAAAGTGAATTGGATGACCAATTGAAATCATACTGTTTGTTCGCATTTATTGATTTCTACTGTTCGTTATACTAATCTGGAACTCACAGAACACTTTTACCACTTTTATTACTTGAAAGACGATATTAGATCTTATTGTATACTTGCTTTGAGGTTTAATTAGCACATGTCTGTAGGTGTATTCTAAGCACTGTCAAGTTTTTGGCGTCATTGTCGGGGATCGGTAAGCTAAAAGTCGATAAAAGTATTTTAAAAGATTTGATTTTTCTAACACCGTTGGGAATTCTAAAGAGTTTTTTGAAAGTGGTGTATGCCAAGAATACAACGTGGGGAATTTTTCGAATTAACCAAATATAAAGAGAACCTTCCTTAAAAGAAGAAGAATTCAAAGAACATCAAACTCTCCCAATATGGATGAACCCCCACTGGGTTTTAAAAATAGACCACAAAGACCACCACTTTTAGAAAATCCCGTCATACCACCTTTGGAAAATCAAATGAGACCACCTTTAGAAAATCTAATAAGGCCTCCGATAATCTTTGTAAATAATCCACCACTTTTTGGTAATCTACCATTTCATCCATTTCAACCAAATCCACCACCTAACGGTGAGGATGGCGATTATGCTGGATCTGTTGGTAATATTGAACCAGTTAACATCATTGATCTTGCAAACTCGAAAGATGGAAGAACTATGGACTATGCAATCCCTAATTTTGAGCAATTAAAGTCAGGAATTGTTAGGCCACAATTGGAAAACATTACATTTTGAACCAAAACCCATCATGTTTCATTTGTTGCAAGCCAATGGTCAATTTTACGGATTACCATCGGAAGATCCACATTCACATTTAAAATCATTTATGGGGATCACCGATGTTTTTCTAATCCCTAGAGTATCTTCTGAAGCTTTAAGGCTCGCGTTATTTCCATTTTTCTCTAAGGGATAAGGCAAGAGTATGGTTCACTTCATTAGCACCAGGTTCTGTACCATCTTGGAGTGATATGGCTGAATTGTTTTGCGAAAATATTTTCCACCTACCCGGAATGCTAAGTCCAGAAATGAAATTTCCATGTTTAAACAAATGGACGATGAAGCAATTCCCGATGCATGGGAAAGGTTCAAGGAGTTATTAAGTATTGCCTTCACCATGGCATTCCCTACTGTATTCAACTCGAGACGTTTGACAATGGGGTTGGCTCCAATGCAAAACAAATGATCGATGCGACTTCGGGAGGGGCCTTTACTTTTAATACCTACAATACCGGGTATGAAATTCTTGAAAAGATTTCAGGAAATAATGGACAATGGGCTGATCCTAGGGCTCAAACTCAAACTCAAA
The DNA here is from genome assembly GCA_033807775.1 of Saussurea involucrata. Classification (NCBI taxonomy): domain Eukaryota; kingdom Viridiplantae; phylum Streptophyta; class Magnoliopsida; order Asterales; family Asteraceae; genus Saussurea; species Saussurea involucrata. The sequence goes on from CM066326.1 coordinate 12,916,968, forward strand.
AGAAGACTGCTAGAATGCATGAGGTAGATGCATACACTACACTGACAGCACAACTTCCTTCCATGACTAATATGCTTAAAAACAACACTTCCGGTCAAGGAGCACAGCCAACTGACAGTACACCACCTCCTGCAAAACTTCTTAGCACATGAACATTTTGCAAATGTTCTACCTTTAAAACCCAATAATCACTACCTTGTTCCTTCAAGAACTGCTTTTGGGAAAGCACATTCTATACTTCTCCAAATTTTGAAACATCACATACTCTACCCTCTCCTAACCAAAACCGTTGATAAAATCCCTGCCAGGTACATAAATCAATTCTGGCAAAGTTGCAGATTTGACCCAGAAGATAGACAGATCAAAGGCTACATCTCCAAACCCGATAAATCCGCACATCTTGAACTCAAGTTCAACAGAACTATGTTCTCTCTTGAGTTCAGCCTACCCACAAGAGGTCTTATAGGGTTAAAGACCTTTGCACATGAACCTACAGATGAAGAGCTCTGCAGGTTTGTCGAAATGTTGGGGTACAACGTACCACTCAGAAAGAGAAATGACTTCCGCAGAGGCAGATTACCACCTCTGTGGAATACACTCTCTTCCATACTAAACAGATGCTTAACCAGGAAAGTGGGGAGTCCAGATCAATCCTCACACCAAATACTAGCCATCATGTACGGAGTCTACTATGACCTACCTCTGGACTTCGCCACTCTCATGATGCAAGAAATGTGTTGGAACCCAGATACACTTAATCAAGATTAACAGTCTATTAGTTGAGTTTAGAGTTTGATGCGGAAGCGTATTAAACTAACAGATATGTTTGATAGACATTAGAACGCACATATATAAAGAAAACAGTAAATAATGAAAATGATTTCTTGAACAGTTACTGTTATTCAATATATAATAACAACACGAAGAACAGATTAAGAATTGTTGGTGTGTGAGAATATAACACTCAGATATTTGACAATAAAGCTTGAGAGTATTAGTGATTCCTTGTGTATTCGTAGTTAGGAAGATCTCAACATGAGACTTCCTTTTATACTACTCTTAGAAGACTATGAAGTATGTCACTGTTCCTTTTACGGCATGAATAGTAAACTGGATGGTGTGAGCAGTTGTTTGAGCCATGCGCATTTAATGAAGCAGATGTACTTTTGGTAAATGCATTAAATGGCGCAGACGTCTATTTTGTACCATGCCCTATTGAGTCCACTCAGAGCTTGACACGTGTTTTGACAGTACTTTTCCATGCAAGTTGATGAACAGGTTTTGGAACAGTGGCAAGATATTATGAATATCTTCAAGTCTCAGAGAGGACCACAGAGGCTCTGTAATGAGTTACAGAGGTTCTGCGGTCTGGTCCTCTGTGGAGCAGTCTTTGCCGGATTCCGAGTCTTTGGTCTTCTTTGTGCGTATGACAGAGCTTCTGTAGGAAGCCTCTGCTGCTTCTGTAGCTTCTTGAGCTTGATTTCTCGGTAATGTCGGCAGAGCCTCTGTAAGAGGCTTTCTTCACTTAGCCTATTTTTCACTACTTCTAAATACTTCTATGATTAGGAAGATTGAAGCTAACAATCTCCCCCTAAGTAGTGAAAAATAAAAATTTGAATTTGAGTTAAGTTTGGCTAAGTTAGATAAGACAGAGGTTAAACAATACCTCGAAATTTCTTTCATTTAGAAATATGCCAGATGCATTTTACATTTGAGTACAATGAAAGATAAACTTTAACTTTGTTTGCAGAGATTGGAGGTCTGAGAATCAGATTTTGGCATCTTTGAAATCGTTGTAGCTTCTGTTGTCTCTGCCGACTTTTCTGATCTCTTTGTAGAATCTGATGCAGAGTTCTCTTAGGCGGATTGTTGAGTCTATTTCTCTGATGAAAGTATCTGCATCATCTCTATCCATTTTCTCTGTACCTCTGTATTTTACAAGGCTTGCTCTGAATTTGCTCAGAGTACTGGTTGAGTACTTCTGACAATCCATGAGTACAAAAAGTTTAACCTGGTGTTGTGGGTTTTGAAATACTAACCCAAATCTTGATTCTCTGATGATTGAGTTGGGCACAACGTCTGGTGGGCAGCGATCTTCTGGTGGTCGTAGATCTAGATGTTTGAGACCAAGATCCTTTCCCAGCTGAAAATCTATCATGCTGTATAGCAGAAGCTTTTCCCTCATCGCTTTTCTCAACACTGGATAGGCTCTGGTATTAGGCTCTGTGTTGTAGTTGTCTTTTGTTCATTGCAGAAGGTCAGGTAGATCGTAAGGATTGATGTTTCTTAAGTCAGCATCAGCGAAGGTAGATTCTGAATTGTTCTCTCTTCTGACTTTGTAAAGATTGTACCTGACCCTTGGATGGGTTCTTGTGAAGGAGAATCTGCAGGAGATCACTTTTTTTATTTTGTGAATTGAGAAGACATCTGCTTTGGTTCTTGGTTTTGTTCTTGTGAAGATGTTCTCAAATTCTTCTCTGATCCTTGGATCTGTCACATGATCTACTGGATGATTTGTCTGATAGGATTGTTTGTAGAGGTATTTGTATACCACTTCTTCCATCTCTTCATGTGTTGGACCAGGTCGTGGAATTTGTCTTCTGAGACTCTCCATCTGTTGAACAACTTCTGCAGCTCTACCAGTTAGAGGAATTTCTGACAGAGGCTTCAATCCATGTGCCCAGTCAACTTCTTCGGGTTTTGGGGTTTGAAAGGCGTCAAACGCACTCTTCATCAGTTTTTCTGTTGGCTTTGGCAATGTTTTCTTTTTCTTTGGCTCTTCTGTCAGTATCCCTTTGCCCTTATCTTTTGCTATTGTCGTGGCAGAACCTGTTGCTTCTGTGGGTTTTGAGGTTGGCACTTCTGTTGGTTTGATAGAGGTTGCCTCTGTGGATTTTGACGATTGTGAATTAGAGGACTTTTGTGGCGATGGTTCTGTTGGCTTGACTTGCTCTGTAACCTCTGTTGGAGGTTGTTTGATGACTTCTTCTGCGAGCTCAGTTTCTATTGATGAAATATTGACATTGAATCTTCTTGCCATTCTGAAAGCTAAAGTGAACCTGTGCCTTTCTTCTTCTCTCCTCACCATACGATCACTCATTGTTGTGTGCATCCTTTTCAGAATGTCAGAAGCAGAGGTCGTTGCTCTTTTTGGTTTGGTGCAATCGACTTTCTTCTGGGTATGGTTTGGGGTGTTTCCACAGAGGTGGGTGTTTTCTCTGTGGTTTGTTCATCTGTTTCTTCCAAAATGATTACCTCAGGGGCGGTTGTTGCCTCTGTGGCTTGCTGTTCTGCTTCTGGAGTTTTGGCTTCGTCAGGAGCTGATTCCACAGAGATGGGTGTTGTCTCTGTGGTCTTTTGGGTTTGTTGATGTCGGGTCTGTTCTGGAGGTGCTTGACTCAGAGGTTCTGCGGCTATTGGTGGACCTGTAAGTCCTCTGCTTGCAGCTTTCTCTGTAGTTTTCTCCCCCTCAGGATGATCTGATGGACCAGGACGGTCATCATCATCAGAGTCATCCTGACTCTTGTCTGATGTACCCTCTGCTCTGCAGGAAGCATCGGGTTTCTTTGGCATTGTGGCTCCAGCAGCGATCAGTTTCGCGCAGACATCATCACAGAGGCCAAGAAGAGTTGCTAGCTCTGCCTCTGTTTTGAATCTCATCCTTCCTACACTTTCTCTGAAATCTTTGACGAAGTTAGCATTGGCAGTGGTGAAGGAAAGGATGACTTCTGTCACTTGATTAATCACGTTCTGCCCAAGCTCTGTCAGCTGTGCTCTTGTCATGTAGTCTTTGGGTTGCATCAGCATGGTATTTCGCATGGCTTCTTCTTGAACTTTTTGTAGGGCCTTCTGTAGATCTGCAGGAGTGATGCCCGTTGATACTGAAGTCTGTTTGTTCAATTGATCAAGGAACTTGTTGATGGAGTTCTCAATCGAAGAAGGAGTAGTTGTTGCGGCAGAAGTGGTGGATGCGGTTGCAGCAGACTTCATCTGTGAGATGGCAGTTTTCACCTTTGTGGACAGGTTGTCCATTTTGGTGTTTAGGTTTAGCAGTGCCAGTGATGTTGTCTCTGCAAAAGATTTGAAAGAGCTTTGCAACTCTTTCAAGGTTTGGTTCACAGAGGTCTCAAGGGTTTGGAACTCATCCCTTGTAACTTGTGTTCCGGTGGTAACCTCTGGAGGAACACATTCGTCTCCAGAGTGAATCCCTGTTCCTGGGATACCTTCTTTCATTCCTGTTTGTACGTTGAGAATGGAAGGATTTCCTTCTGATCCTTGAGAAGAAACATGAGTTTCAATCCCTACAGAAGTTCTGAGAAGAACATTGTCCAAATCCACTCCAGAGGTGGGTATTTGAATATCCTTCTGTTGACTAGGAGACTTGTCTAGAGTCTCTTTGTCTTTGTGCTCTCTACTTCTCTCTGAAAGAAGTGTGGGTCTTAATAAGTGCGTGGCAGAGGAAACAAATTCCTCTGTTGGGCGTTCTTCTGTGATCTGGGGCAATTGATCACGAACTATAGGTGAGTCTCTTTGAGGAGACTCCCTAGGAATGGTTTCCCCGGTTTTTGTGGGCACAGAGGTTGAAAGAATAACCTCTGGTTGGATGGTTTGGGTGAGGTTCGAGCTGTGCTGCTCTTTTTCAATGACACCTTCTGCAGCTAGACCTGCGGTGTCAGAAATGTGGGTTGCACTGGGAGTTGGTTTTGGTTGTGTGCCTCTATTTATCCAGGCATCTTTTCTTGCTTCTTCCCTAAGTTCTGTGGAAGTTCCTTGCTCTGGTCGTAATTGGTCATACACTTGATGAGATCCAAATAATCTCATGACATGAGGATGATAAAGACCCTTACGTATCCAGACAGCTTCTTCTTCATCTGAATCTTTTTCTAAGATCTCTATTTCTGTCTCTGTTGTTGCTAATCCTTCTTTTTGTACAACTTCAGCCCCTTTTTCTCTCTCTTCTTCCATCATGTTCTCAAAAGCCTCTGTAATTTCACCTCTGTTCCATTCAGCTTCAGTTTGTTCTATTTCTTCTGAAGCTGGTTTGGACTTCTTCTGTGGACATCCAATCCTGGAATGAAAGGGTTTTGTAAAATAACAGGGGTTTCGGCTGGTTGATTTCTGGGAGTTGTGTCATCTTCTTGCAGATGTGTGTCAATGCCAGAAATGAAGAAATCTTGTTCTTCTGGAGAGTGGTGGTCGAGAGGTTGTGCCGTCCACCCTGCTGTATTTAGGGTGTTGATAATTTCAGGGTTCTGTAAGAAGTCGTTCAGGTCTCCTTGGTGAGCAAATCTATCTGGAGATAGATAGGGTGATTGATATCTTTCTGTAGCCATTTCGTCTTCTGCAACTTCTTCTTCAGCAGTTTCCTCTTCTGCAATGGTGACCAACTTTGCAAGTGATTTACCATGCCTCTTTTTGGTTTTCCTCCTCTTAGGATTTGGTGCCCCTTCTTCTGTTGATTTTGATCTTTTCTTCTTCAGTTTTGGGGAGGAGGGAGGAGCAGAGGAGCCAATTTCTGTGGCATGAGGAGGTGAGGGTTGATCTTCTGCAGCGCTTGTCGAGGTTCCTTCTGCAGTTTTCCTCTTCTTAGCTTTTGGAGTAGATGCAGAGGTTCTTGATGAAGACTTCTTTCCCATTAGTTCTGCACGTTTGGCTATAAAGCTGAGTTGAATAGCCATGTGCTTTGCTAACTTCTGATCCTTTTCTTTTTGAGTGGAAAGAGGTTTTGCTATCTTTGTTCCTAGGGGGACACCTAAACGCGGGGGTGTCATAGGACTCGGTTTAGGAGTTCTATGATCGCGTATATACTCTTTCTTAAGGGATTTGTTCGATGCTTATTGCAGAAGCTTCTTTGACAGAGGTCTGCAGTGTGAGTAGCCATCAGCATGATCAGTGGGGGTATTCTTGTTCATCGGGAACTGTTTGGGAGTTGGTCCTTCCATTGGCCAATTTTGGATTAGCAGCAGAGGTTCGAACAGTACTCCTAATATTCTTTGGAATTGCAGAGGTGGTAGAAAGTTGGGATCGTTCTCTTTGACCCTTTTCGAGTTGTTCTTTCTGTCGATGGTGTTTATGATCTCTTGCATCATTATGGTCGCATAATCTAGTGGAAGATCATAGTAAACCCCATACATGATGCTCAAGATTTGATGTGAGCTCTGGTCAATACTGCCTATCTTTCCCGTCAGGCATCTGTTAAGAATAGAGAACAAAGTGTTCCACAGAGGTGGTAATCGGCCTCTGCGGAAGTCATTTCTCTTCCGTAGTTGGGTGTTGTACCCAAGCATTTCCACGAATCGACAGAGCTCTTCGTCTGTTGGTTGCTCTGCATAACTCTCAATCCCAGAAGACCCCTTGTTGGTAGGTTGAATTCAAGTGAGAACATTGTTCTGTTGAACTTGATTTCAAGATGCTCAGATTTATCAGGTCTTGAAATGTACCCTTTGATAAGAGAATCGTCTTTATCAAATCTGCAGCTTTGCCAAAATTGGTTCAAATAACGGACTGGAATTTTGTTCGGGGTTCTTGATAGTAGAGGGAAGAGGACATGATTCTCCATGATATTCAGAAGTATGGCATGGGCTTCGCCGAAAGTAGTGGGTGAGGGGACCAAATAGCAGTTGTTGGATTTGATAGGAAGAGTGGCTTCGAAATGATCCTTTGCTATAAAGTTTTGCAAGTGTGTCGTCGGAGCAAAGTCTGCTGAGTCCCCGGAATCTTGTTGTTCAATATTTCTTGCAAGGCTGGGGTTTTCAGAATGTTCTGAATGTGCAGGGGAGTGTTCAGGTGAGTTCGTCGGAGAGAGTTCAGAGGATGTAGCTCGAGAATAAGATTTTTGCAAGCTTTTTGCAGGGTTTCGCCAGAGAAGAAGATGAGAGTTTGTAAAAGGTTTTATGAGAGGGTAAGCTTTGTTTTTATAGGATGGTAAAACGGTAGAATTCGAAAGAGTAAAATATATGGCAATGGATTAAAGTTTGGAATCCGCACTCGAGTTTGAGCGGCGGGTTCAACTTTCCAAATAAAAACGTTCCATGTACGCCCAATGAAAATGGGACACGTAGGCCTTGTCAGAATATGACAGGACGTCGTGCACGGCCCATTAATGCTAGGCGCGTGAGGTTGATTTTAGCCATATGAGTTTCACTCGCAGTAAAAGTAACCGTTATTACTACAGAGATGCCCAAGTAATCAGATTGACAGAGCTTCTGTAGTTTACAGAGGCTCTGTGATCTTGAAAATCTTTGATGTTTATCCCTTTTCATATATCTCATTGTTATCATGACTTCTGTGGGGTTCTTCTTTAACCAAAACATTTGTAAAACCATTGGAGAGGATAAAATCGGATTTTTGTGAAGAAATTTGCTTCGCAGAGGTTTTGTGGCTCTGTTGGAACTTGCAGAAGTTCTGTGAGGGCCAGCAGAAGCTCTATGAGAGAAAAAATCTCATAACAAAAATTTTATTGATATTTTTGATCATCCAAATTTTGATTTGGTTTAAGAGATGTTTTTCGGATATATATGAAAGTTTGTGTCCGAGAAAACTGTTAAAAAAAACGGTTTGTTCGAGAAGGTCATGGTCTGCGTTTTCGATTTTCGAGATAACATTCCAAAAGATCGACATAAGGTTAATTTGTAATCACAGAGCATATTTCTTGCAGAACCTCTGTTGAGCTCAGCAGAAGCTCTGTGACCTTAAATTTCTCCTAATTCGAATTTTGTGAAACTTTTTGAGCTTTTGATTTTTGAAATGTTATTCACAGTATATTTAGGACATATTTGACAATGCTTGTCCTAGAAAATTGTTTTCCAAAAACCTTTTGTGCGAGAGACATACCTTTTGGTTCTTCTTTTCTCGGCAGTGATATCTGACTTCTGTCGATATGGAGTCATCGACATTTTTCTTTGGCTTTCCCTTGAAAGTTTTATCCTTTTAGATCATTTCAGGGTTCCCTTCTGCTCCCCCCTGATCTAATCACCTCTGTAGATCAAGTATTTTCCTTTTGCTCCCCCTTGACCTAATCACCTCTGTAGATCAAGTAATTTCCTTTTGCTCCCTCTTGACCTATGCTTGGATCAAAGAATGATAAGTTTTGCATAGAACATAGGTCATGTTTTTCAGAGGTTCTGTAGGGGTCCTCAGAGGTTCTGAGTTGACTTACAGAAGCTCTGTGATTTTTTTTTAAGAACTATTTAAGGTTTTAAGAATTTACATATAGAAGTAGAATCAATCAAAGCAATAAATTTAAGCAATGTATTTACTTATTATTTACAGAAGATAAAACTATACTTACAGAGGATTTTCACACCATGTTAATCATTCCTAACTTACCCACCAAGAAGTTGAATCTTTTCTCGTCTAATGCTTTGGTGAATAAGTCAGCGAGTTGATATTCTGTGGGCACGAAATGCATTTCGATTGTACCGTATTCAACATGATGTTTCAAGAAATGATACCTTATATCGATATGCTTGGTTTTTGAGTGTTGCACAGGGTTGGCAGAGATAGCAATAGCACTTTTGGAATCACAGAAGATGGGTATTTTGAACAGAATGTGGCCGTAGTCTTTTAGCTGAGTCTTCATCCATAGAACCTGAGAACAACAGCTAGCGGCAGCAACGTATTCAGCTTCTGCAGTGGATGTGGAGACACAATTCTGCTTCTTGGAGGTCCAACTGACTAGTTTACCACCTAGGAATTGACAACTCCCAGAGGTACTCTTTCTGTCGAGCATGCATCCTCCATAGTCTGAATCTGTATAAGCTTTAAGACTAAAACCAGATTTCTGTGGATACCAGAGACCAAGATTGTTGGTCCCCTTCAGGTATCTAAAGATTCTTTTTACAGCATCATAATGTGATTTCTTTGGATTAGCTTGATAACGTGCACAAAGACATGTGGCATGCATAATGTCAGGTCTGCTTGCTGTTAAGTATAACAGAGATCCAATCATGCCTCTGTAGAGAGTACATTCTACAGAAATACCATTTGGATCTAAGAATAACTTATTTCCAGTGGCCATTGGAGTCTTCATTGCAGAGGTATCAGAGAGATTATATTTTAAAAGTATGTCAGAGACATATTTGGCTTGATTTATAAAAATTCCCTCTGAAGATTGTTTGACTTGAAGTCCGAGGAAGAATGTTAATTCTCCCATCATACTCATTTCAAACTCACTCTGCATGAGTTTTTCAAAAATTTTGCACTCTTCTGAATTTGTAGACCCAAAAATTATGTCATCTACGTATATTTGTACAAGCATTATCTCACTATTTTTGCGTTTATAGAATAAGGTAGTATCTGTTGTACCTCTGTTGTACCCATTGACTAGAAGGAAGGTAGAAAGTCGTTCGTACCATGCTCTTGGAGCCTGTTTCAGTCCGTATAGAGCCTTTTCAAGGTAGTATACATGCCTTGGAAACTTTGAGCTTTCAAAACCTGGTGGCTGATTTACGTAAACCTCTTCTTGGATTTCACCGTTTAGAAAAGCTGATTTTACGTCCATCTGGTAGACTTTAAAACCTCTGTGGGCTGCGAAGGCTAAGAATATTCTTATTGCTTCGAGACGTGCGACAGGGGCAAAAGTCTCATCGTAGTCTATGCCTTCTTCTTGTCTATATCCTTTTGCTACTAATCTTGCTTTGTTTCTGATGACCACTCCATCTTCATCCTTCTTGTTTCTGTAGACCCATTTAGTCCCAATGGCCTGTTTCCCTCTTGGCAGAGGTACTAAAGTCCATACTCTGTTATGCTCAAATTGCAGAAGTTCTTCTTGCATGGCGTCTACCCAGTTTGGGTCATCTAGGGCTTCAGAAATCTTCTTTGGTTCTATAACACTAATAAAATTTGTAAAGAAACAAAAATTAGCAGTGGCAGACCTTGTTTTTACTGAGTCAGAAGGTTCTCCGATTATTTGACTTGGAGGATGGATTTGTGTCCACTGAGTTGTGCGTGGAAGATGATCATCAATGTCATCAAAGCTTTCTTCAGAGGCTTCTTGTGATTCTTCTTGTGCAGCCTCTGATGTTCTTCGTGCCTTGGTAGTTGATTCTACCGTTTGTGGAATGATTGGTACGAGTGGTGGTGGAGTTTGTTCCTCTGAGGATATATAGTCTTGGTCCTCGATCTCTTCTGTAATTGGTTCTTCTGTGGTTTGTGCAGCTTCTGTGGTCGTTTTTCTTGATGTTTCATCTTCTGCACTTTCTTCTGCTTCGGCAATTGCATCTGTAGTATTTATAGAAGAAGATGAAGCATTATTTGGACCAGTTAGAGTCATACCTGTAGGATTTTGTCCGACAGAGGATGGTTCTTCAGAAACTCTGATGGTTCCGACAGAAGGATCAATGTCATTTTGGAACATCTCCAAAAATAGAAGATTCAAATCTTCTTTTGTTCTTGAGATGTCAGAGAATTTCCCTTTAATTCCGAGTTCTGAACTTATTTGTTCAGAAGTCATTTGGAATGAATCATCAAAAGAAACATTGATGCTTTCTACAATCTTGTGAGACTTTGTAAGGAATGTTCTGTAGGCTTTGGAAGTGGCAGAGTATCCAATGAATTTGCCTTCATCTGCTTTTACATCAAACTTTCCTCTTGAATCTCTGTCGTTTAAGACGAAGCATTTGCATCCGAATACATGGAAAAATTTGATGTTTGGCCGCCGTTTGTTAAGCAATTCGTAAGGCGTCTTTAGGTGTCTTTTCACAATGGTTGATCGATTTTGAGTATAACACGCAGTAGAAATTGCTTCTGCCCAAAAGTTCATTGATAATCCGCATGCTGACATCATAGTTCTTGCGGCTTCCACAAGTGTTCGATTCTTTCTTTCGACAACACCGTTCTGTTGTGGAGTGCGAGCTGCAGAGAAGTTCTGTGAAATTCCTTCTGTTGAAAGATAAGTTTCAATGACACAGTTTTTGAATTCTGTGCCGTTGTCACTTCTTAACTTCTGTATTTTGCAGTCATAAAGAACTTGGATTCTTTTCATTAGATTTATCAATATAATTGGAACATCTGATTTCTTTCTGATAAATTCAACCCATGTGAAACGTGAATACTCATCAACTAAGACAAGTATATATTTCTTGCCACCTAGGCTCTGTATTGCAATGGGACCGCAGAGGTCGACATGAAGCATGTACAGAGGCCTGGTGCAAGACACATCTGTTTTGCCTTTGTGGGAAGCTCTTTTGAGTTTTCCCATCTCACAGGCAGAACATAAATGATCCTTGTTGAATTTAACATTTGGCAAACCTTTAACTAGATCAAGTTTGACCAGTTTTTCCAATGTGTGAAAATTCAAGTGACAGAACCTGTTGTGCCATAACCAGGCTTCTTCACTTTTGCAGGCAACAAGGCAAACTTTGTCCTTGTTCTTTGAGTTGAAGTTCATTAGATATAGATCACCTATTCTTTCAGCTCGCAGAAGTTCCATACTTGTTTCTTCACTTTGTAGAGAGCAGAAAGTTCTTTTGAACAACACATTGAATCCTGTATCACAAAGTTGACTTACACTGAGTAGGTTGTGCTTAAGGCCATCCACATATGAAACTTTGTATACAGAAACGTCTTCTTTCCATATGACTCCATAGCCTTTTATGTGTCCTTTCTTGTTGTCTCCAAAAGTCACAGATCCACCATCTTGTGTTTCTTTGTACGTGGATAGTGCACTTCTGTCACCAGTCATGTGCCTTGAGCATCCGGAGTCTAGATACCAGATTGGCACATACTTCTTCTGCAGGACAATCACAGAGATTTAGGTACCCATATCCATATGGGTCCAATATTGTTAGAGTTTTTCAAGTTTGCCTTGGCATTCTTGAAATACATTTTGTTCTCTGCAGAAGAGTCAGATTGTTTCTTTGTGGGTTTTGACTTTTGAATTGTCGTAGAGAGTAAACATACTTGACTTGAAAAATTATTATTAAGTTTAGACACAAGATCAAAGCAATGACAGTATTGAATATGAGATGTAATTTGCTTGAACTTTTCATTGAACTTTTTAAACTCAGCCACAGAGGCATTACATTCTTTCTTTACATTAGATTTCCTATTACTAGAAGATCTTTGAATACTCGAATGTTGTTTGCAAAAGCTCTGTTTAGGACCTGCCTTCTGTGGGTTGCTTCTGTGGTGAACTTCTTTCATCACTGTCACAGAAGAAAAAAATTTATTAACCATGGGTTTTGAAAATCTAGAACTTATAGGATCAATAGAGGTCTTATGTAACATTTTAAGCTCAGCAGAGGTTTTGATATGTAGATTCAAATTTAGAAAATCTTGGCAGATTGGAATCTCTGTGAGTTTCTCTTTTGGAGAAATAGTTCTGTGAGGAACTTCAGAGGAGAATTTGACATCCTCTGTGTCACAGTGAATTATTCCTGATTTGAAATCAGTCTCTGAGTCGTCAGAGGATGAATCGTCCTCGTATACACAGGTTGAGTCAATTCTTTCAATAGAGGCTGTATTTTCTGAGCATGTATCGTACGAGCTTTCTTCCTCTGTAGAATAGTTTTCATAGATTGCAGAGGTTTCTAATAAGATTTCTTCAGTGAGAGTTTTATCTATAGAAGATGTACAGAAATTTTTTAAAACGCTTGATTTCCATATTTCCAAAATTTCTTTTTCAATTAAATTTTTAAAGTTTTCTTCTGAAAAAGTGGGTTTAAACTCAGGAGCTTCTGCTGATAATTTTTTTTCAACGTTTATCAAACAGACAAAAGCAACCTGTGTTTGGGTCTCTGGTTTACCAAACTTGAAGATACCAATCTGATCTTGTGTTTTCAGATATTTCTTTGGTTTTATACCTCTATTGACAGAGGTTGAAGATGATGAGTTTGTGTTTTCAAACCACACGTTAATCATCTTCTTATGTTTCTTCAAGTAAGGATCCACATAGATTTTTGCCCGTTTGCTTACAGAGATTAGATTTGGAAAATCTGGTTTGTTTGTTTTTCCAATCACAAATAACGAGGACAGAGGTTTGTTTCTTTTGCCTTCAACACCTAGGGTGATATCATCATACCCTATACCTCGTCTCCCTATTTGTGAGTTTATTTTTTCATAAACTTTCTGTGCATTTTTATAGTTTTTAAGCAAAACTTCTCTTCTGAGTAAATCTTGCCATAATACCTCTCTTTCTCTTTGAAAGTATTCTTTAAGAGCTCTTATGTCAGTAGTTTCGCTCCTTGAAACTGAAAGTTCTTTTGTTTTATCTTTTAAAGTATTGGTTAATTCAGAAATTTGTTTTTTTAAAGGATCTAGAGTTTTGTTCCAATTCTTTTCTATTCTCTCTTTTTCCTCAAAAATCTTTGCTTTTTCTTGAGTGAGAAGTCGTACTTCTCTCTCATTGAAAGTGAGTCTTTTCTGAATACTTTGATTTATCTCTTTCAGTTCAATTAATTCAATGTTAATTCTAAATGTATTATCATCTACAGAGGTAATACAAGAGTTGGATTTTGAAGTAGATACCTCAGAGTCAGTGTAGGAGTCGACTTCTGCCATGCCACAGAAGAGGGCATTGGCGGTATGTTCATCGTCAGAAGTAGAGTCTGACTGGAAGTCTTCTGTGTTTTCCTCAGAATGTCCTTTTTCCATTAAGGATTTTTGAGCATAATATTCGGCTTTCTTTTTGTAGAAAGCAGAGTCCCTCTGTGGGCGATTTGATCTGCTTCTGCATTCATTCGCAAAATGGCCTGGTTTTCCGCAGTTAAAACACCCTTGAGGAGTGTTTCCTGTTCGATCATTGGACTTCTGTAGGTCTCAGCCTTTCTCTGATCTACATTCATTTGCATAGTGACCAGGTTTGCCGCACTTGTAGCATTCTTGCTGTGTGTGGCTTACCGAGTCATCTGACCTCTGTCGGTCATTCCCTCTGTAATTTCTATCGCTTGACCTCTGTCGGCCACTTGATTCTTCTCCTCTTCTGTCATCTCTTCTGTTGTCTCTTCTGTCATCCTGGTTGTCTCTATCATATCTTTCATTTCCGGAACCTCTTCTGTTTTCTCTGAACTCTTTTGTCAATAGAGCTAAAGATTTAGCTAGTGACGCAAGAGTTATTTCCTTTTCTGCTTGCTCTTCTTCTTCACTGTCAATTATCACCATCTTCTTCTTCTCCTTCTTCTTCTCCTCTGTGGCTTTATCATTTCTTGGTCTCTGTGCATCCTCTTTAGTTTTACTAACCAATGCATATGGTGCAATGGTTAGTGTTTTAGCCTGTGCTATCTGAGGTTCTTGTGCGGCTAATGTTCCGTAAAGATCAGAGAGAGTCCAGGTGTCTAGATCCTGATTTGTCTGTAGGGACATAGATAGCTGGAGCCATTCTTCATTTAGACTTTTTAAAAACATGACATTGTTTTCTTCAGAAGTTCTGTCAATGCCTGATTTTCTGCATTTGTTGATTAGAGAGTTGAATCTGTCGTATGTTGTTTGCAGAGATTCTGTTGCAGAGGCTCTGAATGCATGATATTCATTGATGTACTGTGCTCTTCGGTTTTTTTGTGTTTTAGCACCTCCTTCCAACTGTCTTTCCAGTTCTTTCCACAGATCATGCGCTGTTTCACATGAATCCAAGGATTGAAAGTGTTCGTTGGGTATTGCCATAATTAATGTCCTCTTGGTTTTCTGAGCAACTTCATCTTCTGCTTTATCTTCGGTTGACCACTCCCCTTTTGGCTTTGGTTTTTGATGTTCGGGGATTTCGGCAGATTCAGCAGTAGCAGGTACACGAGGTACTACTGTCATGGGAATAGGAGGAGGATTCTACAGATATTGTACTTGATTTTTTTCAGTGCCCTCGAAAAAATGGACCATTCTTATTTTCCACTGAGGATACTCATCTCGAAGGAGAGTATGAGGTTTAGTGAGAGAACCAGTAGTAAAGAAATTATTTGTATTTGTCATTTTTGAAGATTTTTAGAAAGAAAGTATGACTAAAGAGTTACTTCGATGAACTTGAAGATTTTCTGGGTTTAAGTAGTTTCCAGACACAATTTTAAGTCTCAATAATATCTATCACGAATCTTGATAAGTGGATCACTTGATATTGAAAATCAAGGAAGGCTCTGATACCAATTGTTGGAACCCAGATACGCTTAATCAAGATTAACAGTCTATTAGTTGAGTTTAGAGTTTGATGCGGAAGCGTATTAAACTAACAGATATGTTTGATAGACATTAGAACGCACATATATAAAGAAATCAGTAAAGAATGAAAAGGATTTCTTGAACAGTTACTGTTATTCAATATATAATAACAACACGAAGAACAGATTAAGAATTGTTGGTGTGTGAGAATATAACACTCAGATATTTGACAATAAAGCTTGAGAGTATTAGTGATTCCTTGTGTATTCGTAGTTAGGAAGATCTCAACATGAGACTTCCTTTTATACTACTCTTAGAAGACTATGAAGTATGTCACTGTTCCTTTTACGGCATGAATAGTAAACTGGATGGTGTGAGCAGTTGTTTGAGCCATGCGCATTTAATGAAGCAGATGTACTTTTGGTAAATGCATTAAATGGCGCAGACGTCTATTTTGTACCATGCCCTATTGAGTCCACTCAGAGCTTGACACGTGTTTTGACAGTACTTTTCCATGCAAGTTGATGAACAGGTTTTGGAACAGTGGCAAGATATTATGAATATCTTCAAGTCTCAGGGAGGACCACAGAGGCTCTGTAATGAGTTACAGAGGTTCTGCGGTCTGGTCCTCTGTGGAGCAGTCTTCGCCGGATTCCGAGTCTTTGGTCTTCTTTGTGCGTATGACAGAGCTTCTGTAGGAAGCCTCTGCTGCTTCTGTAGCTTCTTGAGCTTGATTTCTCGGTAATGTCGGCAGAGCCTCTGTAAGAGGCTTTCTTCACTTAGCCTATTTTTCACTACTTCTAAATACTTCTATGATTAGGAAGATTGAAGCTAACAAAATGGTTAACACCATCGACAGAAAGATCACCTTCCAGCAGAAAAAGTCAAAAACAACAGGAGCTCTACCTCCTCTGCAGTTTCAAAGAATTCTAGGTGTTCTACTAGAGCCTCTACTCATGCTTGAAAAATGGCCAATAGAGGGGCCAACAACCAAGATGTATGCTATGAACAAAAACTCTCCAACAAAACATGCTGATGGATACCCACACTGCAGACCTCTACCAAAGAAACTTATGGGATATGTAAGGGACGAAGAACTAGAATTAGAATACATACACGATCATAGGACTCCAGAACCAAGTCCTATGACACCCCCGCGTCTAGGAGTCCCCATAGGTACAGAAGTATTAGATAGGTTGACAGATGAAGAATGGGCAGCTGCTTTTCAGAAGCATGAAGACAATCAAGCCAGATTCCGTGCTCAGAGAAAATCCATCTACTCTGCCTCAAAGAAACAAAAACCCTCTGCCTCTACTCCTCAAAAGAAAACTCATAAGAGGAAAACCACAGAGGGCACCTCTACAAGTGTCGCAGAAGCTCAACTCCCTCCTCCTCATGCCACAGAAGTTGGATCTTCTGCTCCTCCCTCTCCCCCAAAGGAAAAGAAGAAGATAAAATCCAAAGCCTCAGAGGAAGGGGCACCTAAACCCAAGAGGAGAAAGAGCAAGAAGAAAACTGGGAAACCTCTGTCTCTTATGCAAACAATTGCAGAAGAAACAGTGGTAGAAGAGGTGGTAGGAGAAGTAGCACAAGAATCCCCTCTGCAATCCCCCAATCCCCTAAATTATGCGCATCATGGGAATTTCCCTGACTTCCTCTAACGCCCTGAATTTGCCCACACCCTTGACACTGCTGGATGGACTACAGAAGCTCTGTCACATGAAAACAAAGAAGCCGCAGAAGATCCCGATTTCACAATCTCTGGAGGTGACTTAGAGTTAGCTGATGATGACCAAACTCCAAGAGACAATCCGGCTGAGACCCCAGAGATACTGCAGAACCCCTTCCTTCAACCTGGCCTTGATGTTCACAGAAGAAGCCCAGAGCAAGTAATTTCTGCCTCTGACGGTACACAGGTTATGCACCCCCATGTTCAATAACTTTTTGGTACTCATCCTATGTACGACTCCCTAGGTCCAAGGAAAGAAGAGGTAACAGAAGAAGGGGAGACTAGGGTAGAAGTCTCAGAAGTGGATTCTGATGAAGAGGAAGCAGACCAAATAAGAAAAGGTCTTTACCATCCACATGTCATGCGACTAACTGGCTCACATCCAATATTCGACTCTTTACGCACTGACGCAGAAGCCGCTACAGAAGTTAGGGAAGAAGCATCAAGCCATATGGTAGCAACAGAGGTTGAGACCATAGATGGAGAACAAGTGGTTGGATGCTTCACAGAAGCAGAAGCAAGAAAGATGCCTGGATTAATAGAGGCACACAACCAAAACCAACTCCTAGTGCAACCCACACTTCTATTACCGCTGGTCTAGCAGCAAAAGGTAAATATTGAAAAAGAGCCGCACAGCTCGACCCCAACCCAAACCATCCGGACAGTGGAAATTCTTTCATCATCTGTACCATTAGAAATCGGGGAAACCATTTCAGGGGAATCCTCTCTAAAGGATTCATCCTTAGTAAGTGACCTATTGTCCCAGATCACAACCGAAATCCTTGCAGAGGAATTTGTTTCCTCTGCCAGACGCACACAAATAGGTCCAAACATATCTTTAGAGGAGATTAGAGTGCACACAGACGATGGGATTCTAGACAAATCCCCGAGTCAACTCAAGGATAATCATTTACCCACCTCTAGAGTGGATATGGACAATGTCCTTGACAGAACTTCTATAGAGATTGAAACTCAAAAAGTTTCTTCTCGAGGATTAGAAGGAAATCCTTCCATCCTCAACATCAAAACAGGGACGAAAGAAGGTGTCTCAGGAACAGAGACTCACTCTGGGGACGAATGTGTTCCCCTAGAGGTTACAACTAGTTCACATGTCTCAAGGGATGAGTTCCAAACCCTTGTCACCTCTGTGGACAATACAATGAAGGAGTTGCAAAGCTCTTTTAAATCTTTTGCAGAAGTTACCACTCGGGCCATTACCAACATGAACACCAAAATGGACAACTTGTCCACAGAGGTGCAATCTGCTCTAGCCCAAATGAGAACTGTTGCCACAACCTCGGCTACCACATCTGCATCTACTGCTGCTGAGTTCGAGAAAGTCACGACTTCTGCATTCCAAAGCTCTGTAAAAGGCTTGCTTGAAAAGATGAAAGAGAAATCCTCAACCTCTGCTAGCCTTACATCTGAAGACATGAAGAAGGCCCTAGCACAAGTTCACGAACAAACAGCAAGGGAGACTCTGATCATGCAGCCATCCGACTATATGACCATAGCTCAGCTCACAGAACTTGGCCAAAGTGTGATCAACCAAGTAACAGAAATGATCAAGGCCCTTACAATCGCCAACCACACCTATGTGAAAGACTTTCAGAAGAGCGTCGGCAAAATGCTCTTTAACACCGAAGCAGAACTCGCAATTCTTTTTGGCCTATGCGATGACGTATGCGCAAAACTTATAGCCGCATGAGCCACTCCACAACCTAAAAATCCAACAACATCGTGCATAACAGAAGGTACGACAGATAAGGGTCAGGATGACTCTGATGATGACTCTGACGTTTCATCAGATCATCCTGAGGGGGAGAATCGAAGGGAGAAACAAAAGGAAAAAGCTGCAAGCAGAGGTCTACCCGCTCCACCGGTATCCGCAAAACAAATTACCTCTGCACCCCAACTCAAACCCAACAAAGAACACAACAGTCCACAGAGGCAACAACCACCTATGTGGAAATAGTCTCTGAAGAAACCCATGCTACAACCCAAACACTTGAAACCCAAAGCAGAAACAAAACCATAGATACAACAACCATCTATGTGGAATCCATTCCTAAAGAAACCCAAATACCAGAAACAACCCAAGTTCAACAACAGAAGACCACAAAGGCAATACCCACCTCTGTGGAATTTCCTTCTGTATTTGGAGAAGATGTCCAAACCAGAGAAGAACTACAAATCCTAACATCCTCCGAAGATGAACTTCCTTCTCCAACACCCAAAATACCAAGAACCAAAACAATTGCTGAAAAACAAGGGAAATATCTAAGCAAGCCACCAGAAGCCTCTCCAACAGAAGCAACCGTAATCAAGCCCTCAGAAACTCAAGTATCAAAATCTACAGAGGCAATCCCCAAACCAACAGAAACATCAACAACAAAACCCTCTGAAACTCAAGCGTCAAATCCTACAGAGGCAACCCCATCTCTACAAGCAGATCAGACGAAGACAAAAGATAAGGGCAAAGGGATTATGACAGAGGAACCGAAAAAGAAAAAGCCCAAGCATCAACCTCCGACAGAGAAATGGATGAAAAGCTCTTTCGATGCTTTAGTAACACCAAAGCCAGAAGAAGAAGACTGGGCTTTTGGTGTTGCTCCTCTGTCAAACAAACCTGTTCGGGATCCAAAGGGTAAACCAACAGAGGATCGAGTGGCAGAAGTCAAGAACCAATTAGATGCTCTGCGCAGAACCTTACCTCAACCACCACCTCCACAAATGGAAGAAGTGGTGTATAGGTACTTATACAACAGAATGGGCATAATGGATCAATCCGAACCAACCATTCAAGACCCTAATTTCCGTGCTGACCTCGAAAACCTCTTCACCAGAACAAAACCCAAGCCTAAATACGAATCTTCTCAACAACCAAGATCGTCAAAGTCCTATGTTGTAAGTTCTCAAGAACCAGAACCTGGCCTAAACTCTCTTACAACATCTATAAGGTCAAAAGAGAGGACATATCAGAGAACCAATTTGCGGATGCAGATCTTAGGAATCTCAATCCTTATGATCTACCTGATCTTCTGGAATGGACAAAAGAGAACTTCACAACCGACGAAGTTCGCAGAGCCTACAGGGTGATTAGAAAGGCCATACGCGAGAAGCTTCTGCTATACAACATGGTAGATTTCCAATTGGCTCGAGATCTTGGAGTAAAAAGCTTAAACGTTCAACCACCAGAAGACTACTGCCCTCCCTCTGCTACACCAAACTCAATCATCACAAATCCAAGGGTCGGGTTAGTATTTCTAGATCCTTCTGGTAAATCAAAGTTGTTAGTAGAGATGGACTGTCAGAAGTACGTAACAAGTACTTTGACAGTGTTTAGATAGATCCTAGTGGAGCACAGAGGAACATAGCTCATGGTTCAAAGTCTTGCCGATAGATTGATAGAGGTTATCGATGCAACCATCAACTTCCGAACTCTCTGCATCAGCTTCTATCACGAGCTCATACAAGAAGGACTCGACTGCAGAAGTTTCAATGACTTCAAGGGTGCAAATGTCTGAGTCAATCAAACAAATCCTCTGTAATATTTTCTTTTCAATACAATCAAATGTAAATGCCTCTGGCATAATCTAATGTAAAAAGAAAATTGTTCTTGTGCTTAGAAAATCCTTGCACTTTCAAATTTTTTAATTTTCACTACATAGGGGGAGATTGTTAGCTCCAATCTTTCTGTTTGTGAAAGTAGTGAAAATAGTCTAAGTACAGAAATCTCCCACAGAGGCTCTGCAGAAGAACCCAAGAATACCGAAGGCAAGAATCCGCAGAAGACTGCTCACAGAGGACCGAGCCGCAGAACCTCTGTCACCCTTGACACAGCCTCTGCGGTTTATACTGAAGACTTAGAAGATTTACAAATATCTTTCTACTGTTCCAGGATCCGTTCATCCACTTGTTTTAGGCGTGCCCTGACATCAACTACACGTGTCAAACTCTGATAGGGCTATGTCAGAATTGGAACATGCGCGTTAAATGAACATCGTACCTGCTACTGTTCATACGATCTTGTCTACTGTAGATCAGTCCTTCTTGTCTAAAGTATGTCCCCTTTGTAGTAGTATAAATAGAAGACTCATGTTGAGTTCTTCTATTAACATCAATAAGAACAAGAATCAAATAATTAAGCTACGCACAAACACACACACCAGCAGTTCTTTCTTGTTATGTTCTTGGTGTTCTTGATTAATATCAAACAGTAATCTTGGAGATACTCATCTGTTCTTTATATACTGTTTATTTGATATTGTGTGTTCTTCTACCTTTACGTTATCTTTCAGTTCTTAAATACGCTTCCGCACCATATCTAAATCTGAACTAACTGAAAATTAAGATCATTGTTAAGAAAACAGGAACCAACAATATGATTGAAATACAATGGAGGGAGAAATTGAACGTACAAAGCTCTCACAAATCTTACTGTGTATTCTCTCTAATGTATCAAAGTCTCAAATGACAAATGAAGTCCAAGACACTTATTTATAGTGTCCAAAATACAAGACATGGGCCCAATCCCATTTAACTCCCATTAAACTCCCAAAGCCCAAAATGACTAACATAGTAAAATTACATTGACTTTGACATTACATGGACAACTTTGACTTTATAAAACTTTCTATTTATTTGGGGCTTTCTAGATCCAACAATCTCCCCCTAAAGTTTTATAAAGAAAGCATCTTCAAATGACCCCCCTTGATTTCTTTGAAAGCTTTAGTGTTGCACATCTTCACGCATTGCAAATCTATCCAAGCTCCCCTTCAAAATTTGCTATTCTTCTTCACAAGTTGCAACTTTAAAATCGGATCCAATGTGCAATAAGCTCAACTGGATGCACAAAAATATTCAGCTCCATCTGGATAAACTCAACACATTCGTTAAGCCCACAAGAAAGTAATGTGCGAGCTACGTGACAAACCTTAGTACAAATTTCAATTTGTAACAAAGAATCCGTCTTTGAAATCCGAGTTGAATGACCATTAAGCTCAAGAGCTTAATACATTAAGATCAGAGGAGGAAGTGTCTCAACACACTTCAATAGCTTAGCTTGAATCCATAAAAATAGAAGATAGAACACCTTTCTGAAAGTTGGGAGAAATTGAGTGAAAAACATAGCTTTCTGTCCAGCAAGTGTCCACTGACTTTAACACAGAATCTGACCATTAAGCACACTTATTCAGATCAAACTCAAAACATGAAACATGTTCATCTGTGTCTTAGGAAACCAACGCATCTAGACTCCTCAAATTTGGAACTTCGAGGAGAGAGTTATGAGCAAACTACGACAGGTGCGCAAAGCTGTCAAGTATTTCTGAAAAAAACGATCTTGCTATGAAATAGGTTGTGTAACTTCTGATTGGCCTAGATCAGAATTCTGAATAAAATTGATCAAAAATCTGAACTTGAACACCTCTTAATATAGATGATTCTTCTGAAAGACCAAGTGTAAATCTGATTACACATGATCAGAACTCTGAATACATAAGATCATAGTTCTGAATGCACTTAGTCAGAACTCTGAAACAACTTTGAAAATACTTCTGAATAAGCTCTGAAAGTTTGAATGAACTCATCATGATTCTGAATGGCCACACATCAGTTCTGATTAAGCATGAGTCAACTTCTGAATGGTTTAATCAGAATTCTGAATATACATGTTCAGAATTCTGAACACAAACACTTAACTTCTGAGGAGTCTTCTGTCCAACACATTATCTTTTCAAAACACTTTAGATTTTGTTTAATCTCGATAGCAAACAATTTTCTGGACTGCTTATGATCGAATTTCTGGACAGCCATATGAATAAGCTGTTTTGACAGCAAACAACAGTCCCAACAGCTTACTGAATTCTGTTTCGGACAACTGCAAATTCTGAATGCAATCAGCCCGATAACCTGCACTTTTTGACAGCAAGTTTGCCATTTTTGACATCTAAGAAACATCCCAACAACTTGCTATTTTCTTGTTTTAAAAACAACGAATATCAGCACAGTGCAGCCCCAAAATCTACACATTTTGACAGCAACTTGACGTTTTTTTTTCAGCTTATAGAATCTGTTATAACTGACAACAACTTGCTGTTTTCACAAACTTGTTGTTTTGAATATTCCGACAGCAACAAATCAGTTAAACACTTAGAATCTGCTGCACCATTTCTTAGTCCGATTCATAATTTGAGACACATGAACAACACTCTGAAATATACTTTGAATTCTTGATTGGACAATAAACTCACAGCAACTTCTTGAAAAACTTTAACAGCCACTTGATTAAATACGAAGCATGAAATTTTGGTATCACATAATCAAATTAACTTCAAGAATCTTGATCTATCATAAATTCTCCAAAACATATCAAATGCCCACCAATTTAATTTGATGTAGAACGAACAAATCGATCTCCGTAATATTCTAAGAACAAAAATTGAAAAGAATCACGTTTCTGGTCTGCAACTCCAGAAAGTTGATTTTAAACAAATAAAGATCTAAAATCCTTTCAGATCTGACTTTTACCAACTAAAAACAACATCAAATCTGCTGTAGACATTTCATCGAGCAATTGGCATGTGGAAACGAATTTAGAAGAAGATTATCAATCAACTAACCTCTTATCTCCACCAAGAACTATCAAGATCAAGAAACCCTTCTCCAAAACAGAAAATACTTCTTCAAGATGTGTAGGATCATAGAAAAATTACCTTGAATTGTAACATACGAATAAGAACAATATTGAATCTCTAATTCTTCAAATTAGATCTTGAATTCTTGAATTGTTGCAAAAATGATCGTATCGAATGAAAATTGATTCGATTAAGCTCTGATACCAATTGTAGGACCCAAAATCAAGCAACAATCAAGAATACTCCATAGAAAGTAGAATAGAGATAGACATGAAGAACAATTTTATTGAATGATCTCTATTCATATGATTGAAATACAATGGAGGGAGAAATTGAACGTACAAAGCTCTCACAAAGCTTACTGTGTATTCTCTCTAATGTGTCAAAGTCTCAAATGACAAATGAAGTCCAAGACACTTATTTATAGTGTCCAAAATACAAGACATGAGCCCAAGCCCATTTAACTCCCATTAAACTCCCAAAGCCCAAAATGGCTAACATAGTAAAATTACATTGACTTTGACATTACATGGACAACTTTGACTTTATAAAACTTTCTATTTATTTGGGGCTTTCTAGACCCAATAGAACATTCTTATGAACATTGTCCTCATAATTCTGAATCTGTAAACTATGTTCAAAATAGACCTAACCCCCTGTTAGCTCCAACTTCTGTGTTAAAAGAAGTATTGAAAAACAGGCTAAGTGTAAAAACATCTACAGAGCCTCTGCCAAGACACCGAGTGAAGACTCCTCAGAAGACGTTCTTAGAGGACATGGCCACAGAGCCTCTGTCACCCTTGACAGAGCCTCTGTGGTATGAAGACTTAGAAGACTTAGAAGAATGAAGATCAATACAAAGAAGATCGTGCCTCTCACGTGCCTCTGTTGTACGAAGATCTTGAAGATTGTTCGTACAAGGCGTGCGCTGCACATTCCACGTGTCAACCTCTGATGGGCTACAACCTTAGCAGAAAACGGCGCACTGCATTAACGTTGTACCTGCTGCAGTGCCACGATGTTATTTTTGTACCCTTAGTACTTCATGTCTAAAGCTTGTCCCCTGTAGAATAGTATAAATAGAAGGCTCATGTTGAGCACTTCTATTAACTTTGCACATCTTCACACACACCTGGTTAGAGCTTGTTCTATTGTTTTACACACACATCACGGTGTTCTTTGTGTCTTATGAAAAATCAATATACAGTGAATCTTTGAGTGAAACCCGTGCTTATTAACATTTCACCTGTTTGATTCTGTGTGAACTTTCTACCGAACATCTCTTTAGTTCTTTAAAAACGCTTCCGCATAACTCATTTGTTCGAACTAATAGAGATTAATATCATTGTTGAGTAATATAGGGATCAACAATTGGTATCAGAGCAAACTTTGATTTTCCATATCAAATGATCCTCTCTGACAATGATTTCAACTCCTTTCGGTAGAAACTTGGACTGATTTTAACTTGTTCTTCATTTTTTTTCAAACAGCCTCTGTTTTTCCGCTCTTCTCGACAAGTTCGACTTTAGTAAACTAACAGAATCTGTTTCTGTGGTTGAATCTTTCCATTTTAGTGCATTGTTCAAAGTTTTTAAGCTTATAAACTCTTTTCGAAGAATCCACCCCATCATATGAAAATTTTCAGTTCATACTCTGTTTTTTGGTATTTTTAATCTGCTCAAAATGGCAAACACAAACAATTTCTTTACTGCTGGCTCTTTGACAAAACCACCTACTCTGCTTAGAGACGAGTACCCCCAATGGAAGATACGAATGATTCATTTCTTTGAGGGTACTGATAAAGATCTCCTCACCTATATCCGTAATCCACCTTATGTCCCTATGGTCACAGTACCACGGGTACCTGCCACAGATGATACTCCAGAGGTTGCTGAGTACGAGAAACCAAAGACAAAAGACAAATGGTCTACCACAGACTGGGAGAAATACGAAATCGCTCAGAAGACCAAGAGACTTCTGATAATGGCCATTCCAAATGACCTCTTTCAGTCTCTAGACGCTTGTGAATCAGCCTACGACCTATGGAAGGAACTAGAGAAACAACTGGAAGGAGGTTCCAAGACTCAGAAGAACCGCAGAGCCCAATGCATCAACGAGTATTTTGCTTTCAAAGCTCTGCAGACAATATCTCTGCAGTCAACATACGACAGGTTCAACTCTCTGATTAACAAGTGTAAGAAGTTCGGAATTCACAGAACTTCTGAAGAAAACAACGTCATGTTCCTAAAGAGCCTAAACGAAGAATGGATCCAGTTGTCTATGTCAATGCAAACAAATCAAGACCTAGACACCTAGACTCTGTCAGATCTTTACGGAACACTGGCTGCCCAAGAACCTCAGATTGCACAAGCAAAAGCTCAAACCAGTGGGCCTCTTGCACTTGTTGGTAAAGTTACAGAAGCAAAGGAGAAACCGAAGAAGGAGAAGTCTGTGGAGGAGAAGAAAGAGAAGAAGAAAAAGGTGTTGGTTGTTGACAGTGAGGAAGAAGAATTGGTGGAAGAAGAGGAGGCAACAATGGCCTCAATAGCTAAATCTGACGAAGGTGAAAAGAAGAACGCCCTGTTCTGCGGTATGGCAGAAGTCATCTCCTCCGATTATGACAGTGAGGTATCCACTTCTAACTCTTACACTAATGAAACTGAAGCTAATTTGCTTAAATTGACAGAAGATTACGCTAAACTGAAAAAGACTTGTGACAATATCCAGAAAAAGCTTGCATTCTTTGAGAGAGAAGCCAGACTTCTCACTCAAGAAAAGGCAAAAATATTTCAAGAAAACGAAGAGATTGAAACTAATTGGCATAAACATCTAAATCCTTAAAAAGAAAAAATTTCAGAACTTAACTCTGCCTTAAAGCTAAATTAAAGGAACTTTTAGACAATGAGAGCGACAGAATAAACATTCTTGCTCTAAAGAACTTTTTTCAAAAGGAAAGGGAAGTCTTACATCAAGACTTACTCAGCAGAGACCTTCTTATTAAGAAATATCAAGATGCACAGAAGGTGTACGAAAAAGTGAATACACAAATAGGGAGACGGGGGAATTGGCTTCTGTGATATAGATCCTTATACTAGAACCAAAAGAGACAAGTCCCTATCTTCTCTATTTTGTATTGGAAGTACAAGAAAACCAGGTTTTCCAAACTTAACCTCTGTTAGCAAAAGGCAAAAAGTCTCTGGGGAACCTCACAAGAGGAAACCTCTGAAGATGATAAATGTGTGGTTTGAAAACACAGATCTGTTATCTTCAGCCTCTGTCAAAAGAGACTCCAGACCTAAGAGGTATCTGAAAACACAAGATTAGATAGGAATCTTCAAGTTTGGTGACCCCGAGACTCAAACACAGGTTGCCTTTGTTTGCACTATAGATTCTGAAACGAAACTATCTGCAGAGGCACCTGAGTTCATGCCTGCTTTTTCAGAAGAAAAACCAAAACATATTTCTGAAAATGAGTTAATGGAAATCGGCAAAAACAACTTATATGAGAACCTCTGTACATCCTCTGTTGATCAAAATCTCTCTAAGGAAATCTTGATAAATACTTATGTTGACTTGGAAGACAGTTCCAAAGAAAAGGAAGAAAGCGAGTATGGCACATGCTCAGAAAGTCCAGCCTCTGTCGAAAGAGATCTAAGTGACTCAACCTTTGTATATGAGGACGATTCATCCTCTGACGAATCTGAGACTGACTCAAATGAGTCAGAGATAGTGCCTTGTGATTCAAGGGAATTTAAACTTCCCTCTGGAATTCTTAACATAACTATTCCTCCTAAGGAGAAAATCACAAGGATTCCTATCTGTCTAGACTTTTTCGACATGTGTATACAAGCCAAAACCTCTCTTGAGCTTGAGAAAATCAAACTTGAAAAAGAAAAGTCCTCCCAATGTTCAAAAGCACCAAAACCTTGTAGGCCTTTTCAAGAAAAAATAACTTGGCAACAAAAGGGTAAATGGGTTAAAAATGACGAATCCTTTCCTTCTGTGACAGTGAAATCAACAGAGGTTCACCACCACAGAAGATGGGCTCCACATAAGGCTACTCCCAACAGAGAATTTTCAAAACAACAATCTAGTCTAGATAGGTCTTCTTGTAATAGGAAGTCTATTGCTAGGAAAGATTGTAATAATAAAGCCTCTGTACCCATATTAAGTGTTTTCAATGAAAAGTTTAAGCAAGTTTCCTCACATATAAATTATTGTCATTGCTTCGATCTTATGCATCAATTGAGCCAACACTTCTCCAGCCCTTACTGTTTCCTCTCTAGACCAAAAAAGAATGCAATATTCAAGGGTAAGAAGAAACCAAATGGTTCTTCGAAATAGGCTAAAACCCAAACTAAGGATGCCAAGGCAACCTTAAAGACCCCTAATAAACCTGTACCCATTTGGATATGGGTACCTAAAAACCTCTGAATATGTTGCAGAAGCAGTATGTGCCCATATGGTATCTAGACTCCAAAAGCTCGCGGCACATGACTGGCGACAGAGGTCTACTATCCTCTTACAAAGACAAACACGATGGAGGATCGGTGACCTTTGGAGATAATAAGAAGGGGTATATAAAAGGCTATGGAGTCATCAAGAAGGAAAGTATAACCGTATGCAAAGTTGCATATGTGGATGGCCTTAAGCACAATCTTTTTAGTGTTAGCCAACTTTGCGATACGGGTTTCGACGTCATGTTCAAAACAACCTTCTGCTCTCTGCAAGGTGAAGATACAGGAGTCGAACTTCTGCGAGCCGAACGAAAGGGTGATTTGTACCTCATGAACTTTAGTGTCAAGAACAAGAAAGACAAACTCTGCTTTGTTGCCTGTAAGAACGAAGAAGCCTGGTTGTGGCATAACAGGTTCTGCCATCTTAACTTTCATACTCTAGATAAGATTTTTAAACTTGATCTTGTTAAAGGTCTGCCAAACGTCAAATTTAGTAAAGATCACTTGTGTTCTGCCTACGAAATGGGTAAACTCAAAAGAGCTTCCCATAAAGGCTGATGTGTCTTGTACTAGGCCTCTGTACATGCTTCATGTTGACCTCTGCGGTCCAATCGCTACACAGAGCCTAGAGGGCAAGAAGTATATACTAGTGTTGATTGACGAGTTCTCAATATATACATGGGTGGAATTTTTCAGAAAGAAATCAGATGTTCCAAACATTCTGATTAACCTAATGAAAAGAATCCAAGTTCTATATGAGTGCAGGATTCAAAAGTTGAGAAGTGACAATGGCACATAATTTAAAAACTCTGTCATTGAAGCTTACCTTACAGAAGAAGGCATATCTCAAAACTTCTCTGCTGCACGCACCCCACAACAGAATGGCGTGGTCGAACGCAAGAACCGCACGCTTGGAGGCTGCAAGAACTATGCTGACAACATCTGGATTGCCCATCTCTTTCTGGGCAGAAGCAGTATCAACCGCTTGCTATACCCAAAATCGATCAACAATAGTAAAGAGGCACATCAAAACACCGTACCACTTGATCAACCAAAGGCGACCAAATATCAAGTTCTTCGATGTATTTGGATGCAAGTGTTTTGTCCTGAATGATAGAGAAGCTAGAGGAAAGTTTGATGTGAAAGCAAACAAAGGCAAGTTCATAGGGTACTCTGCCACTTCTAAGGCCTATAAAGTTTACCTTCTGATGTCCCGAACCATTTTAGAGAGTATCAATGTCTCGTTTGACGATTCCTTTCAAAAGACTTCTGAACAAATTAGTTCAGAACTCGGACTGAAAAAGGAATCCTCTGGCATCTCAAAGACAAGAGAAGCATAACTGAATATGCTATTTGAAGAGATGTTCCATGATGATACTGATCCCTCAGCTGAAGCCACTAGAGCATCTAGAGAAACATCTTCTGCCGACCAGAATGAATCATGTATATCTCTAACCGGTCCATTAAATACTTCATCCTCTTCCATAAATCGTGCAGATGCAAGTGTTGAGGGGGAGCTAGCAGAAGATGATGCAAGCCATAATACCGCTACAGAGGCATTGGAAACACCTACTCCAGCAACTACAGAGGAAGCAGTACCAGAGGAAAACGAGGATTCTGTCTCAATATCCTCAGAGGAATAAATTCCAACTCTCGTTGAAATTCCTCGACAAGCTAAAGAACCGTGCTCTAGCATTGAAGTACCATCTACTACAGAGGTTGCACCAGAACGAACAAGTGCAACCACATAGGTTCAACTAGATGATGCTAATGACCATCTTCCAAAGACAACAAATTGGACGAAGAGCCATCCTCAGAGCCATCCTCAGAGCCAAATAATTGGAGATCCTTCTGAAAAAGTCAAGACAAGATCAGCCACTGCTAATTTTTGTTTCTTTACAAACTTTATCAGTGTGATCGAACCCAAACGTGTTTCTGAATCCCTAGATGACCCAAACTAGGTAGATGCAATGCAAGAAGAGCTTCTACAGTTTGAGAGAAACAAGGTATGGACCCTAGTTCCTCTGCCAAGAGGGAAACAAGCAATAGGGACAAATTGGGTCTTCAGAAACAAGAAGGATGATGATGGGATGGTCATAAGAAACAAGGCGAGATTGGTGGCCAAGGGATATTGCCAAGCAGAAGCCATTGATTACGATGAGACTTTTGCCCATGTCGCACGGCTTGAAGCAATAAGAATAT
This sequence comes from Saussurea involucrata, assembly GCA_033807775.1. Classification (NCBI taxonomy): domain Eukaryota; kingdom Viridiplantae; phylum Streptophyta; class Magnoliopsida; order Asterales; family Asteraceae; genus Saussurea; species Saussurea involucrata. Next base: position 12,947,075 of record CM066326.1, read on the forward strand.
TCTTAGCCTTCGTAGCCCAAAGAGGTTTCAAAGTTTTTCAAATGGATGTAAAATCTGCCTTTCTGAATGGTCAAATCCAAGAAGAAGTATACATCCAGCAGCCACCAGGGTTCGAAAGTGCCAAGTACCCAAACCACGTCTATTATCTTGATAAAGCTTTGTCTGGACTGAAACAGGCTCCAAGAGGATGGTACAACTGATACAACTTTGTTTTATAAAAGAAAAGGTGAGGAGATTCTGCTTGTACAGATTTATATGGACGACATTATTTTTGGTTCTACAAATGCACAACACTGCATAGATTTTGAAAAGCTCATGCAGAGTGAGTTTGAAATGAGTATGATGGGAGAATTAAACTTCTTTGTAGGACTCCACGTCAAACAATCATCAGAGGGAATTTTTATAAATCAAGATTAATATGTCTCTAACATTCTTTCAAAATTCAAGCTCTCTGATGCCTCTGTCATGAAGACCCCCATGTCAACTGGAAATAAGTTACACTCAGATCCAGGTGGTAAATCTGTAGAGTGCAAGCTCTACAGAGGCATGATTGGGTCTCTTTTATACCTAACAGCAAGTAGACCAGATATAATGTATGCCACATGCCTCTGTGCAAGATATCAAGCTAACCCTAAGGAATCCCACCTTCTTGTTGTAAAGAGGATCTTTAGATACCTAAAGGGAACCAAAAATCTTGGTCTCTGGTATGCAAAGAACTCTGGCTTTGATCTTATGGCCTACACATATTCAGATTATGGAGGATGTAAGCTTGACCGAAAGAGTACCTCTGAGAGTTTCCAATTCTTGGGTGGTAAGTTAGTCATCTGGACATCGAAGAAGCAGAATTATGTGTCGACGTCTACAGCAGAAGCTGAATACGTTGCTGCTTCTAGCTGTTGCTCCCAGGTTATGTGGATGCGAACTCAGCTAAAGGACTATGGTTTCGACATACAGAAGATTCCAATCCTCTGTGATTCAAAGAGTGCCATTGCGATCTCTGCCAATCCTGTACAACACTCGAAAACAAAGTATATCGATATCCGTTACCACTTTCTAAAGCATCACGTTGAACATGGAACAATCGAGATGTACTTTGTGTCCACGGAATTTCAGCTTGCTGACTTATTCACCAAGGCACTCGATGAGAAAATATTCCTTTTCTTGGTGGGTAAGTTGGGTATGCTGAACATGAGTTGATCCCTCTGTAAGTGAGACTTGATCTTCTTATAAATATGTATATAGTTACTCTTTTGTATGTGAATTCCTTATCATCAAAAGTTCTGTACCCAACAGAGCTTCTGTGAGATTGCTCAGAGCCTCTGACAATCTTCACAGAACCTCTGGTGAGTTTGACCTATGTTATATGCATTACTTATCTCATTTGATCCAAGCATAGGTCAAGGGGAATAGAAGGAGACCTTGAATTAATCTACAAAAGTGGTTAATTTAAGGGGGAGCCAAAGAAGAGTAGTGGTCAACCAAATTCACAGAAGATAGGAACCTTGCAGACCAAAAGAGAATCAAGGAGTGAGTATCTCGCACAAAACCTTTTTCCAAGACAGTTTTCTAGGACACCAATTTCCAAATATGTTCTAAAAACACAGTTTAAAACAATGAAAACTTTGGATGATCAAAAAGATTTATGAATTTTCAGTTATTAGAAATTTTCACTCATTAGAAATTTTCACTTATTAGAAATTTTCACTCATAGAGCCTCTGCTGAGCTCAACAGAGCCTCTGAGAGTCAGAACCTCTGTGAATGCAAATTTTGTACGAAAATTCAATCGATCACTTCCAATGTATTTTCAAATGATTTTGGTGAAGGTACAGGCTCAGAGGAGATGAAAATTAGGTTTCAGATCACATAGCTCATTCCACCACAGAGCTTCTGTCGATTCTGGTACTTGGCTTTTTATGGAAGTTCTGTAATATGCGGGTTATTTCTGAAAGTGACAGACATCTGGAAGTAGAAACGCCCACGTGCCAGGCATTAATGGGCCGCGCACGACGTCTAATCGTGTTCTGACACCTCTGACGTGGCAAGTTTTCACTGGACGTGCATGCCACACGTTCCTCTAAAACGTGCACCCAGCTGTAGTGCTCGAGTGCGGACCCCAAACTTTATCCAGTATTAACTATTTACCGCTTCAGATTCTGCCGTTTCACTCCAGTATAAAACCCCATTTACCTTTCCTTCCTCATTTTACGAATTTACGCTTCTCTTTATCTCCGGCGAACTTTGCAAACCTTCGACTGCTACGTTCTACTCCATTTCAACAAGATATCTTCCATGGCTTCCACCTTAAAATCTCCGGCAAACTCCCCAGCTCAATCTGAGCACCCACAAAACCCATCAATGGACAGAAATCTGGAACAAGAGAACTCAGGTAACTTAGTGGACTTTGCTCTGACCACCCACCTGCAAGATTTCTTTGACCATGACCAGTATGAGAATATCCTTCCCCTTAAACCCAATAACCATTACTCGGTCCCCTCAAGAACTGCTTTTGGGGATGACCATGCCATTTTATTAAACATCCTTGAAAACCACTACCTGAACCCTATATTAACTAAGAACGTCATAAGGATACCTGCCAGATACCTCAACCAGTTCAGGCAGAGCTGCTATTATGACCAAGAAAGTAGACAAATCAAGGGCTACATATCCAAACCTGACAACTCAGAAAACATTGAACTGAAGTTCAACAGAACCATGCTTTTCCTTGAGTTTGGCCTACCTACCAGAGGACTTCTAGGCATCAAGGATTACGCAGAGGTTCCCTCAAACACAGAGCTCTATCAATTCACAGAGAGTTTGGGCTACAATACCCACTTAAAGAAGATAAACGACTTCAGAAGAAATAGGTTCCCTCCTCTGCGGAATACACTCTTCTCCATTCTCAACAGATGCCTGACTGGAAAAGTTGGTAGCCCTGATCAAACCTTTTACCAGATCATGGCAATCATGTACGGGGTGTACTATGATTTGCCTATGGACTATGCCACCCTTATGATGCAGGAACTGGTAAACACCATCGACCATAGAATCTCCACGCAGAAGGCAAAGGGGTCTAAAAGCAAAGAACTCCCTGCTCTACAATTTCAGAGGACCATAGGGGTGATACTAGAACCTCTGCTGCTTATAGAAAAATGGCCAATAGAAGGACCAATTGTCAAAACCTACCCTATGGTAAAGAATAGCCCAACAGAGCATGTAGACGGATATCCTTTATGCAGACCTCTGCCATCCTCACTTCTGTCATATGCCAGTGATGAGGAACTTAGGTTAGATTACATACGCGATCACAGGACACCAAAACCGAGTCCAGTGACACCCCCGCATCTAGAAGCCCTGACTGGAAAAGTTGGCAGCCCTGATCAAACCTTTTACCAGATCATGGCAATCATGTACGGGGTGTACTATGATTTGCCTATGGACTATGCCACCCTTATGATGCAGGAACTGGTAAACACCATCGACCATAGAATCTCCATGCAGAAGGCAAAGGGGTCTAAAAGCAAAGAACTCCCTGCTCTACAATTTCAGAGGACTATAGGGGTGATACTAGAACCTATGCTGCTTATAGAAAAATGGCCAATGGAAGGACCAGTTGTCAAAACCTACCCTATGGTAAAGAATAGCCCAACAGAGCATGTAGACGGATATCCTTTCTGCAGACCTCTGCCATCCTCACTTCTGTCATATGCCAGTGATGAGGAACTTAGGTTAGATTACATACGCGATCACAGGACTCCAGAACCGAGTCCAGTGACACGCCGCATCTAGCAGCCCCTGTAGGATCCCAGGTAATAAATATGATGAGTGATGAAGAGTGGGCAGCGGCCTTCGCAAAGCACGAGCAAGTAGACACGAAATTCCATCTTCTGAGAAGCCCTCTTGCCACTTCTTCCTCCAAGAGAAAAAACTCTGCTACCCCCTCCAAAACGAAGAAGGCTCCCAAAGCAAAGAAACCCACAGAGGGAACCTCTACCAATGCTGCACAAACCCAACAATCACCACCATATGAAACCGTGGTTGGATCTTCTGCACCTCCCTCTCATCCTAAAGAAAAGAAGAAGAAAAGAAAATCCAAATCTTCTGAGGAGGGAGCCCCCCAAACCCAAACGCAAGAAAAGCAAGAAAACCAAGAAACCCAAAACACCTTTGCAAACCATCGCAGAGGAAGCCGAAAATGAAGGAGAAGCCCTTGAACAACCTCTGCAGTCCCCCATTCCCATTCACTATGCAGATCATGGTGACTTCTCCGCCTTCCTTGAACACCCCGAGTTTTCAAACACCTTAGATACCTCAGGATGGAATGCAGAAGCCCCTCTCAATTGGACAACTGAAAAACCAGACTTCACCATCTCAGAAGTTGACTCTGGTATGGAGGAAGATAACAGAACCCCTGAGGGTATTCAAGCAAATACCCTAGAAGTATACATGAACCCTCTACTCTATCCCTCTCATCCTTGTTACGATAAACTACGAAAGAGTCCAGAGGATATAGCAGAAGCCGAAGGCACTCAGGTAAATATAGAGTTAGGGTGCATGACAGAGGAAGAAACAAGAAAAGATGCCGAAGATAGTAGAGGCATACAACCCCAACCAACTCCCAGTGTAACCCATATTTCTGATTCCGCCAGTCTAGTGGCAGAAGGAATCATTGAAAAAGAGCAGCACAGCTCGAGCCCAACCCCTGCAAACTGGACAGAGGAACTTTTTTCATCCTCTGTGCCATTAATAACAGGGGAATCCATTCTAAGGGAGTCCTCTCCAAAAGACTCACCTTTAGTTTGTGATCATTCGCCCCAGATCACATCAGAAATACCCGCAGAGAAATTTGTTTCCTCTGCTACACGGACACAAATAGGTCCAATCGGCTCTTCAGAGTAGCTTAGTTTGCACAGAGACGAAAGGACTCTAGACAAGTCTCCAAGTCAACTTAAGGATACTCATGTACCCATCTCTGGAATGGATCAGGACAATGTTCTTAACAGAACCTCTATAGAGTCTGAGGCCCAAAAAGCCTCTGCTCAAGGATTAGAGGGAAGTCCTTCCGTCCTCAACATTACAACAGGGACGAAAGAAGGCGTCCAAGGAACAAGGACAAAATCCGGGGAAGAATGTAAAAGACCACTTCTTGTTCAAGATGCAAAAGACCACTTCTTGTTCAAGAATACAATAGACTTGAGTTGAGAAGAAGAACAAAACACACACACCTTGTGTGTGTTGATTTCGGCCAAAAATGGGAAGAGAGGGAAGAGAGAGTTGCTTGGTTGGTGTGTTGTGCAATTACTCTCTCTTGAAAATGCCAAGTATATTAAAAGCAAGGGCATTTTCTATTGGACCATAAAAGGGTCCAATGAGAGTCCATGCAATATTACAAAATAAACCCTCCTAATTTAAGATAGTTAAAATCATATTTTAACTTTCTTAAACTTTCTCCTTAAGTCCCTCCTTTCAATTTTAGTTATAAAATAAATCCATCATATGTATTATTTTATATAACCAAAATTTATTATTTGCATCTAATATTATAAATCATATTCATTAATATTTTCAAGAATTAATTAATATTTATCAAGAATCAAATTCTTATAAATATCAATTGGGTGTCTACTTGTTGTTCGGTGTGACCCTATAGGATCATATATTACCGGTAATTTTATTTTATAATCATTCTTGAGCATATAGAACCAACAATCTTCCACTTGCTCAAGATTGCATTATAGAATGATATAGACAGTGGTGGACGTCTAGCAACATCTCACTGCCCCCAGCAATGTATGACTGTAAGTGCCATTCAACAACATCCAATTCCCACAAGCTCATAGTTTTAATTGATGTATAAGGTGTGGTATCAGTTATCCCTTCGTTAGGACATCATGTTGAACATGAGACATGGATCACTATCATTCTCATCTATTGTTCAACTTTTGGTAAGGCGTCTTAGATGTCTCACTCTTAACATATTTAGAGAAACAAATCCCATCTTGAATACATACGCCTCTTATGCAGTTCATTCCATGCCCAATAATGGCCTTTATAGCTGCCTTTTTCAAGAACAACGGTTAACCATATGAAATCATAACAGTTCCTACACTTGAGTCCCAAATATGCATATCAGGTCGAAGGATACAAAGATACTACCTTTATTCAAGACTCGCTTATGACGACGATCCATGAGGTGATCTTGAAGCGGGTCAGGTCCAATACTTGTTCCCTAACAAGTACCTATGAACTTGGTCGCAACACTTTGCCACTTTTACTCTTAAAAGTCAACCAATCCAATTCATATTAATCTTACTTCATAGTTGCTCCCACAACCATGATCGACTATGGACATTTTGAATAACTAATTTATTCAAGGATTTAAACATGCTAATATAGAACACAACGAGTATGAAAAGATCATATCCTATATATCTAACTAAATACTATACTTGTTGCTTAACCTGTTCCAATATCCAAATACTAAATTCATATCAAAACCCATCACTTCAAGTTTAGCTTATGAAAGGAGCTTCGTGAATGGGTTCATCCAGAAACTTTGTGAACACTAACATCTCCATTTTTAACTTTATTCCAAATATAGTTAAATGTTTGGAGTAGATGCTTCATACTCTGATGTGAGATAAGGTCCTTTAGCTTGCGTAATGGCACCCACATTCTCACAAAGGATTTCTAGATGATCCTGAATGGGAGGCATCTACATAGCTTTTCAATGAACTCTTTCATCCAAGCATCTTTCTTTTGCGGCTTCTAAAGCGGCAGTGTGTTCTTATTTGTAGTGTATTATGCAATTTGACCTTCGCCTTGAACCTTTTCAAACAAACTAATTCTTCATTCATAACGAAGACATTTCCCTTTTGTGATCGAGAACTTTCTCGATCTTTATAGAAGCTATCATAAGTGTAACATTTTACTATAATTTTCTTCCAACCCTTAGTTAAGGAACATTTCCTCGGTTATTTTGTAAGTACCTCAAATTGTTCTTTATAGTCATCCAATGACCTTTCCTCGTATCTTCTTCTAATGATCTAAAGCATTATGATTAAATGGATCTAGTGCATGTCATTGCATATATGATAGATCCAATTGCCGAAGCATATGGAACACCAATCATTTTATCTAGCCCAGCCTTTGTGCTAGAACATTGAGACATGTTCAAAATGATGTGTTATCATATTTGCAAGAAACTACATTTAGAGCCTTGCATCTTGAACCTTTCAAGATCATGTCTACATATGCACTTTGACTTAAATCTATAAATCGTCTTGATCCAATCTTTAAAGATCTCTATTTCAAGAATAAAATTAGCGTTTTCTAAGTCTTTTATTAAGGAAATATTGTCCGAGCAAAAACATGATGTTTTGCTAAGTCGGAAAGTTAATTTCCAAATACTAGTATGTCTTGCACATACAAGATTAGGAATTGTACTGCGCTCCCACTAGTTTTAGTAAATGCATGAGTCATCTTATATTTTGATGAAAATTAAACTTTTAATTTTACTGTCAAAATGAAGACTTCTGCTTTGTGATACTTGTACTGATCCATGAATGGATTGTATCTCAGTGTTCATGACTCTAAGCCACTCACCAGATTCAGAATCTGATAGAGCACTTTAGTAGTTGATAGGTTTACTAGAACCCACTCATACATCATTCTTCATTAGTTATAAGAAATCGATATCTCTCGAATTTCTGAATGATTCTACTAGATTTGCGAACACTTGGTGTTTTTACTAAGTTTTTGATCAATCTTATTGCTCAGTTTCAACAACCTTTGTTTGATAACCAGTGCCAACCAATAAGTGCATTAGGTTAGGCGGTTCTTGATTCCCTTCAAGTTCCTTAAATCTCCTATTTGCCTTGCTCATTAAAACTTGCTTTCTTAGAACTTGGCATTGGAACAATAAACAATTTTATTGTTTGTGGGATTGTAGAATCGGTATCTAAAACAATTTATAGTACATTCTACAATATATGCATTTGGTAGTTTTTGTGTCGAGTTTACTTGAAGCTTATTGTCTTACATGAGCTTCATAAACCCACACCTTCAACTAAGACTAAGGATGAAAAACTCATACGAAATCTTATAAGGTGTCTTGTCTACCTTTTGGTTGGTGTAAAAAAAGTACGGTTTACTTTAACTAAGGGCAGAATTCCGAATTGATATAGGAATAGTACTTCTACTCATCATAGAGCGGACCATGTTTAATAAGGTCCGGTTCATCCTTTTGGATATACACAATTTCTATGATGATTCAAGAGTTCTTGGTTTAGATACTATCCTCCTATATCATAAAAGACTTTAATGGTCCTGCTGAGTTGTTTTCTTAATCTTCACTTTGAAACAACTTGAATTACATCAAATGCTTCATCTTTATGTTCCATAAACTTCAACATTTGAAATCGTCAGTGAAGGTATTATTTATCACCATATCTAGACTTGGTTTTGAGAGACCATATACATCAACATGTATCAATTCTAACAAAACCTTTTCCTCCTTTTCTATAACTAGAGATAAGAGCTATATATTCAACTTATCAAGGATCGCATATATCAAATGAAACATTATCACTTGACTTCAAAATACCACACTTTTGAAGTTGAGATATGCGTTTAAAATTTTCTTGATTAAGTTGACTATTTCATGTGTAGACTTGATTCAAATCACATTTGAGTCTTATGGTGTTTATATAGAACTATGTTTTAGAAGGCTTTTGAGATTCACTTTATTATTCAATTAAGAGGACTAGTTCTCGAAATAGAATAATTCATTTTGAATATGAATATAATCGTTTCCAAAACGATTAAGTGAATTTCATTCAATCAATAAACATGTTAGTGAAAAACAATAATTTAGTCAAACTAAATTTAAACATTTTTCGAAACAAACTTGTTTAACAATACAAGCCATATGGTTTCATAATAAAATCTCCTATAAGCTTGGTACGCAATCTTGCTTCCTTGCTTATATGGATCACCATTTTGTTTGTCTTTCAATCGTTTACCTTTCTTGATTATCTGTAACATATTACAAAAGTGAGTTCTACACTTAGTATCAAATACACAAGTGTAAGATAGAAAGGTAAAAGTTCTATCTTAAATATTGATACATGAAGGACTTTCCTTCGTTAGAAAACATTTATTTCTCAGAAGGACAATCTCCTCTTCTATGACCAATGTTGCCTCATCTATCACATGTAATTGTTACCATGGGAAGATTCCTTTCAGCAGTTTCTAGCATCGTATGCAATTCTGGGACTGAAATCTTCTCGAGGTCTATATTTAGATTCTCGACAAAAACATAAAATGCGTTGGTCAGAGATTTGAGGATCACATCTACGGCTCTCCCATTGGAATAAGGATAGCCAAGTCTATCAAAATAGTCAAGGTGTGTCCTCATTTTGTGAATATGAGAGCTTACGTTTTGGCCTTCCTCCAATTGTATCGAAGCGTTCACGGACCATATACATTTGGTAATAGACCCTTAATGGGTTTACCATGTCAAATTCCCTCAGTGGAAACGTTTCCATTCTTTCTAGTAAAGATGGAACCATGGTTTTAAGCATAAGACGTGATATATCGATTGAGTCATCATTATGTTTCAATCAAGTATCGTGAGCTTCTATGGAGGTAAGAGGAGGTTCTTGAGGACGAGGTACGATAAGTGCGTATGATTTGTTTTCACGTCTGAGAACGTGTCTCAATCTGTGAAACCAAACCTAGAAGTTTTGAGAGGTTAACTTTTCCATGTTAAGTCAAGCTCTTAGGGGTGAATCAATTGTAGTGTAAGCATTTTGGGCCATCTACAAAATTTTAACAAAGTTAATGTAGTATTTTCAATATTAATTATTAATCAAATTAATTACCCTTTCATTTTCTAAAAACATTAATTTGCATATAATCTAGGATCCAACGTTGCAAAACAAATGAAATGGTTAGGTGACCTTTATCCAGTCCATTTAATCCAACAAGGTAGATAACGTTTATCGATTACATCGAATGTAATTCCTAGCGTTATGGGATCCTTAACAACTTGTTTGTTAATTGGCATGTTTGATCCCATCTATGCCCTGGGTTTCTAATGCTTAGGTGACCTTTATCACAAAAGATTCCCAATCAAGTCATCTTACTTGAAACAACATGTGAAACTCACATCCATGCAGTTAGGTGACCTTTATCCCACAAAGACATAAGAATCACCTCATCCATCTCAAGACAATCCAAGTGGTTAGGTGACCTTTATCCCACAAGGGTGTCATAGTGACGTATTGAGTGTTTCTCAAAAGGACGGCATATGACTTGCGTTTATAAAAGGGATTTTAGATGTATTACAATTCTAGTTTTGCAAACATTTTAGTATCATGTGTTAGTATTCAATAAGATATGGTACTTTATTTAAAATCTTATTTCTCATTAAATGGTTCCTTTTAGTTAAATAAGATCTCTATTTTATCAACTAATTATATATGATCATTTGTTAATATCATATATTAACGTTTGAGTTTGATCATAATAAGAACCATTTATAGTCTTTTAATAAACACTTTTATTATTAGACTATGAGTTTGTATGAGTTTCAAAATCTCCATTTAAACTCTTTTATAAAATTCAAAATCTCAATTTTAATTTTAAAACTCATAGTACCATATTATTGCATGCATCCAATAACACACGGTACTTAAAAAAATTCTTTTATTGGTCCTTTTAGTCTAAAATAAAATCTCCATTTTATTAGCTATTTCGATGCGGTCAATTTAAATTAATATCATATATTAAATTTAGAGTTGATCGCATTAGAATCAATCGTAGTTTTTTTAATAAAACAACCTTTTATTATTTAGACATGGAGTTTGGATGAGTTTTCAAATCATAATTTTAACTCATTTTACCATTTTAAAAATTTCAAGAGTTTTAGAATAAAACTCCTTTTATTTTAAAACTTCAATTTTATCATTTTACAATAAAATGTTACTTTGAAAAGCCAAACTCCAAAAGATGATTTAATTTTATGTTCAAAATATTATCTAGCATGCAAAATCCTATTTCAAACACTCATGATAATATCAACATAAAATATCAACATATAAAAAATATGTAGAAAGTGTATAAACCAAGCCAAAATCTAGTGACACTTCTTGTGAACAGAACAAGAATATCAAGTTCATTCCTAAGGGACAAGATGACCAAAAAAAAACCTCATGGCTCCCACTTGCAAGAACATCCAAATGCATGCAAAACTTCAAGGAACTCCATGGTGTGGTTTGCATCTTGAAAATCTCCAAATGGTCTTCATTCTTCAAACTTGTTACATTTTTATATATAAACTAATCTAACATTAATCTATCATTTATAAAAATTAACAAAAGAAAGAATGCCAATTTACTATTACATATTTTATAAATAAATAAATATTACAATCATTTGAATAAATAACAACACAACCATCATCAAGGGGTCTTGGCTTGTTTATACACATCATACAACAATAATTTAAACAAACACTTTGTTTTTCTAAGGCAACTTTTATGACCAAAAATGCATGTAAATTTTGGTCACATAAGATAACAATTAAAAAAAATTGCCAAAGATGCCATGTATGAACTTCTTCATACAAAATGAAAAATCATCCATGGCTTCCAAAAACCAAACATTTTTCATATAAACAAAAAATCTAAACATGCATGCAAAAGACGCTTTGATACCACTTGTTGGGGTTTTGTTCAAAAATTGATTTCAAAAATCAAAACATTTGCAACGGAAGCTTAAAAACGAACAACATTAAAACTAGTTTAACACCCATCAAGGATCCATTTGCATGAACATGAAAGATAAAAACCATACATAGGGGGTTTTAGAAATAACAACCTTTGGAGTCTTTGATAAGTCTTCTAGTTGATGAAGATGAAGATGGCAAAGAACTCAAAGAAGAGTCCCTCTAGAGAAGTCAACCACAAGCTCCAACACCTTGATGTATGCTAGTACTTCCTTGAGTAAATATGCAAAAGACCACTTCTTGTTCAAGAATACAATAGACTTGAGTTGAGAAGAAGAACAAAACACACACACCTTGTGTGTGTTGATTTCGGCCGAAAATGGGAAGAGAGGGAAGAGAGAGTTGCTTGGTTGGTGTGTTGTGCAATTACTCTCTCTTGAAAATGCCAAATATATTAAAAGCAAGGGCATTTTCTATTGGACCATAAAAGGGTCTAATGAGAGTCCATGCAATATTACAAAATAAACCCTCCTAATTTAAGATAGTTAAAATCATATTTTAACTTTCTTAAACTTTCTCCTCAAGTCCCTCCTTTCAATTTTAGTTATAAAATAAATCCATCATATGTATTATTTTATATAACCAAAATTTATTATTTGCATCTAATATTATAAATCATATTCATTACTATTTTCAAGAATTAATTAATATTTATCAAGAATCAAATTCTTATAAATATCAATTTGGTGTCTACTTGTTGTTTGGTGTGACCCTATAGGATCATATATTACCGGTAATATTATTTTATAATCATTCTTGAGCATATAGAACCAACAACAACTTCAACAACCTCTGTTGCCCATGCCGCCTCTGCATTCAAGAAAACCACAACCTCTGCATTTCAGGCCTCTGTCAAGGATCTCCTTGCACAGCTGAAGAAAGAACAAACCACTGCTTCTAAGGGCCTTACACCAGAAGACCTTAAAAAGGCACTAGAGCAAATACAAGAGCAAACGACCCGAGAGACTCAGGCCATGAAGCCCTCTAACTATATGACAAGATCTCAGATCACAGAACTTGGTCAGGGGATTCTAAATGAAATGACAGAGTTCATCAGAGCCTTCACCACCGCAAATGCCAACTATGTTAAGGACTTCCAGGCAAGAGTGGGGAAACTAAGGTTCAATTCCGAAGCAGAGGTTGCCTATCTGCTAGGCGTGTGTGACGACCTCTGTGCAAAGATGATCGCCGCAGGGGCAAGCCAACCAAAGAGGCCAGAGACTACATGCCGGGCAGAGGGTAGAAGTGATAAGGGTCAGGATGACTCTGATGATGATTCTGATGGATCATCAGGTCATCCCGAGGGGGAGAAAAGGACAGAGAAAGCTGCAAACAGAGGTTTACCTGCACCACCACTACAAGCAGAACCACTATCCCAAGTACCAGCATCTGAAATCCAAGGAACCCAACAGAAGAAGACCACAGAGGAAACACCCACCTCTATGGAAACAACTCAACAACATGAGAACCCACCTTCACCCAAGCTAAAGACAGCCTCAGAGCATGTCCAGATCCTCACCTCCTCTGAAGAAGAACAACTAACCCCAACACCAAAACCAACTGAAGAAACCCAACTACCATCCCCTACACCAGAAGCTGAAAAGACAAAATCTCCATCTCCCACACCCAAAACAATAGAAAAGCCCAAAACCAAATCCAAAACTAAGACACTTGCTCAAAAACGGAAATATCTGAGCAAAACCACAGAAGCGTCTCCAACCAAACCACAAACCAAAACAACATCACCAACCAAGACCCCTGTAAAACCAATAGAGGCAACCCCTCCAAAAACTGCAGAAGCACCCCCATCCAAGCCCTCAGAAACTCAAAAGATAAAACCAACAGAGGCAACCCAATCTCAAGAAACAGAACAACCAAAGCCGAAGGCATAAGACAAGGGAAAGGGGATAGCGACAGAGGAACCGAAAAAGAAAAGGCCAAAGCATCAACCCCCAGAGAAACTGATGAAAAGTGCGTTTGACGCCTTTATCACCCCTAAGCCAGAAGAAGAAGACTGGGCCTTCGGACTTCCCCCTCTGTCAACCAAACCCGTAATAGATCCAAAGGCAAAACCTTCAGAAGACCGGGTGGCCCAAGTAATCAGCAAAATGGATGCTCTACGCAGGCCCATGCCTCCACCCTATGCTCCTCCACGACAAATAAAAGAGGTGGTGTACAAGTACTTGTACAGCAGAGCCATCAACGATCCTCTGCCACCATCCATTCTGCAACCTGACTTCCTTAAACAGCTCGAAGTTGACTTCTACAGAGATATAGCCAAACCCGTCAAACAAGTCTTCTCAAGCTCAAAAATCGACAAGGTCATCTACTGCAAGCTTTCCCACACCAGAGGCACTCAGATTTACTACAACATATATCACGTCAAAAGGAAGGACAGAACTGAGAATAAATTCTCAGATGCTGATCTGAGGAACCTGAGCCCCTATGACCTGCCCGATCTTCTGAGCTGGGCAAGAAAGAACTACAACACCAGACATGCAGTTCAGAGGGCATATGGTGTGATCAAGAAAGCCATGCGCGAAAGGCTTCTGCTATACAGTCTGACTGACTTCCAAGTGGGACTCGACCTTGGAGTAAAACAAATAAGACTCCTACCACCAGAAGATGACCGCCCCTCCTTTGCCAGACCAAACTCTATCATCACATTTCCAAAGATTGGGTACGTCTATCGAGATCCTGCTGGATAGTTGAAGCTGTTTCTAGAGGTTGATTGCCAAAAATACGCAACAAGTACTCTGCTAGAGTTCAAAGCCAACCTCTTGGAACACAGAGGAACAGAGTTCATGGATCAAGCACTTGCCGACAGATTAATAGAGGTCACCGACTCTGTCATCAACTTTAGAAACCTCTGCATCAGAGTCTATCGTGAACTCAAAGAAGGAGGAATCTCAGGCTCAATCAACGACTTCCCAAATGCCAGAGTTTGACATCCTCATTTTCCTCTGCTTACTTTTTCATTATTCTACAATGTAATCGAATGTAAATGCCTCTAGCATAATCTTATATGAAAAGCAAAGCTTCTACAGAGGTCAAATACCTCTTGTCGTGTTCTTAGCTTAGAAATTCATGCAAACTTCCAAATTTTTATTTTTCAATACTAAGGGGGAGATTGTTAACTCCAACTTCTGTGTTAAAAGAAGTATTGAAAAATAGGCTAAGTGTAAAAACATCGACAGAGCTTCTGCCAAGACACCGAGTGAAGACTCCTCAGAAGACGTTCTCAGAGGACAAGGCCACAGAGCCTCTGTCACCCTTGACAGAGCCTTTGTGGTATGAAGACTTAGAAGACTTAGAAGAATGAAGATCAAGACAAAGAAGATCGTGCCTCTCACGTGCCTCTGATGTACGAAGATCCTGAAGATCGTCCGTACAAGGCGTGCCCTGCACATTCCACGTGTCAACCTCTGATGGGCTACAGCCTTAGCAGAAAACGGTGTACTACATTAACGTTGTACCTGCTGTAGTGCCACGATGCTGTCTTTGTACCCTTAGTACTTCATGTCTAAAGCTTGTCCCCTATAGAATAGTATAAATAGAAGGCTCATGTTGAGCACTTCTATTAACTTTGCACATCTCCACACACACCTGGTTAGAGCTTGTTCTATTGTTTTACACACATATTACGGTGTTCTTGGTGTCTTATGAAGAATCAATATACAGTGAATCTTTGAGTTAAACCCGTGTTTATTAACATTTCATCTGTTTGATTATGTGTGAACTTTCTACCGAACATCTCTTTAGTTCTTTAAAAACGCTTCCGCATAACTCATTTGTTCGAACTAATAGAGATTAATATCATTGTTGAGTAATATAAGGATCAACACCCCCACTCCAACACTTACAATGCTAGTTGGAAGCAGAACCCAACCTTCTCTTAGAATAGTCCATGTTTAAATCCACCTACACAAAAGCCACATGGGAACTCTAATTTTTAAAATCAAGCAAGTAGTTCCCAAAGCCATTACAAAGGAAATCATAAAGACAATCATCATGAGAATAATCGGATCAAGGTTTTCAAAACTCTCAACCACCTTTTAAACAAAAATCATACACCTCCACATGATGATTCAAATCTTTCTTTAGAGGCAATAGTGAAAGGGTTTATGACCCAAACTCAAGCTTCAACCAGAAATCTTGAGACACAGGTCAGTCAACTTGCACTTAATCAAAGCAGTAGGGCCTCAGGTACTTTACCTAGTAACAAAGAAATCCCAAAGGCTCCAGGAAAAGAACATGTGAAAGTTGTAACTCTTAGGAGTGGGAAATAATTACCTGAAGTTGTGGAAGAGGAATCTGGCCCTTTAACCAAAGGAGATTTTGATAAAATGTCCAAAGCCATTCTTACACCAAAGATTCAGGTTATTCCAAAACCACCAAGTCAAATAGAAGACCAAGACCCTAAGATCACAAGTTCAAGTCCAACACTGACTGATCCAAAGACCACTATTGTAACTCCACCTAAAGAAACCAAGACCAATGGCATACAAGACCCATCTTGCTCAAAACAATCATACAAATCTGTTATCAATCCAGTTCCCCCTTACATACCTTATCCCCAAAGGTTAAGTAATGAGAAGGAGAAATTGCAATTTAAAAAGTTTTTGGATGTTTTCAAACAATTGCACATCAACATACCTCTTGTAGAAGCAATTGAGCAGATGCCCAACTATGCCAAGTTCCTTAAAGACATCTTGAGTAAGAAAAAAAAGTTGACTGAATATGAGACTGTTGCCCTCACTAAAGGTTGCAGTGCTCTATTCTCCAACAAAATACCCCCTAAGCAAAAAGATCCAGGGAGTTTCACTATTCACTGTTCCATAGATCGGAAAGAAGTTGGACAAGCCTTGTGTTATTTAGGTGCTAGTGTCAATCTTATGCCCTTGTCAATCTTCAAAAGCTTAGGTATAGGAGAGGCCAGACCTACCATAATTACACTCATTTAAGCAGATAAGACCATTGCCTATCTAAAGGGAAAGATTGAAGATGTTTTAGTCCAGGTTGATAAATTCATCTTTCCGACTGATTTTATCATTATAGACTTTAAGGATGACAAGGATATTTTTTATTCTTTTAGGAAGACCTGTAATGTCTCGGGTAAGTTCGTTAGTTAACTTTCAGTTTCGTTTCACTTATTTAATTTTTGTTTGTTAGTATAGGGTGAAGTGTGTCGGTTTATAAGTTTAGGGGTGTATCCGTAGTTTTAGTAAAGTTTGAACCTTTAATTCGAAAATTGACTTCCATATAAATTGAACCGCCCCTCTTTATTTCATTAAGTCGGTTTCCCAAAGGTGGTGTGTGTGAAGTTTGAGCCGAGAGAAAGAGAGCAAGCGAAAACAGAGAAAGGATTCGATTTATTAGGGTTCAAGAGAGAATCGTCTTATCAAGTTTGAGGTAATTGTCTTTTCAAATTGTGTTCCTATCTAGTAGTAGACAATTTATACCGGTTTAGAATTTGTTGATTTTGATTCCTAGATGGTTTTGATTAAGTCTGGAATCGAACTCTCCGGAATGCTACTTTTTCAGATGAGGTTTGATCCGAATTCCCTTATATATATCCGGATTGGATTATCGGATGGAAGATATTCCAGTGTCTTCCGGGTAGATTGTTTCCCAGATGATATCCAGATTTGGTTACCGGATTCTAGTTGTCCGGACCGGGAGTATCCGAATTCCTGGGATTTTCGGGTAAGTTCCTGATGAATTCCGGTGGTTTATCCGGATAAGTTCCCGGATTCTTTGTATTTCCCTGATAGTCACTTTATCCGGATTGTGAGTGTTTTCTGGGTAAGGGTATGATAGGCTTATTTAGAATTCTAAGCCTGCTAGAGAGTCTTATGTGTTTGAATGGTAAATGGATATTTGTCCTCAATTTATTTCAGATTCTGTGACTTTTGGTGGGAGATCGAATCATCAGTTTATTTGAGAAAAGCGTGGAAGTATTTTGATAGCAATCAAGTAAGTTTTACTTTAATCATTTTCAAACTGGAATACATATATATTGAATAAATATGTGGTAGGTAGTATGATGATGTACTTATAATTGAAATATGATATATTGATATGTATGTTGTATTTATATAAGCAGTACACTACACGATTGCACGTTGGCCGGACTTAGGGCCGGTGGAGTTTTGCTGTACGGAGGGACAACGAAAGTTGGCTGTATTTTAGTGCAACAGAGTAAATTGATTAGTTGGTTTAGCGCAACCAACTAATATGGCCATGTGAAAGATTTGTACACAATGCATAAGAGTCATGATTTGTACACAATGCATAAGAGTCATGATTTGTATTGTGATACTTGTTATATATAATTGTTTTTAAAAAATGATTACTAAACTGACAGGGATTTTCTCACTTAGACCAATTGGTCTAACCCTCAATTTGTTTAAAAAAATATGTAGTACAGGTCAAGGAACGTTTAAAGGTAAAGGCAAGGATAAGGTGTAATGTGCTTACGAAGTCTGCGTATCTATGATAGTTTCTGAAGATCGTTTTGTATGGATAGTGTAAGGACACTGAAATTGTCCTTTATAATAGAAAGTTTTGTAAAGCAATAGCTGTGTTAAAGGGCTTATGCTTAACTGTTGTAGCAAGTGATGAAGACTATAAATAGGTCTTTACTTGTAGTTTGTAAGAAGTGAATTCATTAATACAAGATGTAGATCTCTAATCACTTTGTGTTCTCTCTAGGTTAGATTTCCTTTTCAATAATGTTCTTCATCTTCTTGTTACAGATAGTTTTTGTTGATTGTAATGTAATATATTAGCGAAAAGTTTGTACTGATATATGCAATGTACAATTTTGTGACTTTCAGACCTTATGTGATATAATATATATCTTTGTTATCTTATACAAGAGATGTAAATTGTATTATATGATGTATGTTTGGGATGGATTGTTACAAGACCTTTCTTAGCCACTGGTAGAACTTTGATAGATGTCCAGAAACGAGAACTGACCATGAGACTTTAAGACCAAAAAGTCACATTCAATGTTTTCAACTCTGTAAAGTACCCTAGTTTTCAACTCTGCTCAAGCTTATGTACCATTGAATCGTTGTGTCATGAAGAAGGGGTCAAACAGACCTGTAGGATAGAAGAAGTGGATGAGGAAGACCTGACCTTAGGAGAGGATGGTGATACTCCACTTTGAAAAAAGAAGAGTGTAAGTTCAGGATACACTCTTACAATCAAATATGAACAATTAAGATCGTATTCACAGCAACTGGTCATATGATTTATTAACAATCTGTGAATTACAAGATATTACAATGAATTTCTCTAAATGGATTCACCAAAGATTATATCAAATATATTCTGTTAGCTACAGTTGCTAACACCTATATATACTGTAGAGAAAAGCTAAAGCTACAGTACATATGAGAAACAGACTAATAGAACAATTACACGTGTCCTAATTAGTAACTGAATATAACAGAGAATATCCCAAGATATGAATTCTGAACATACTTCTGAATAAGCGCTTCAAAACATTTGTCTTCATAGTCAGAAGTTCTGAGTCTCCTACTCAGAACTCTGAACCTTCTAGTCAGAATCCAACACTTAGAATCTTTTTGAGATTTCTCACTCAGAACTTCTGAGTCTTCTACTCAGAACTTCTGAGTCTTCTGAGTCTTCTTTAGTCTTCTTACTCAGAACTCAACACTTGTGTTTTTGACAAAACTCTAGACCTAACAATCTCCCCCTTTTTGTCAAACACACTTGTACTTTTCATCATCAAATTCTTAGAGCAGGAACAATCTTCAGAAGGAGCTCTTCTGAATGCTTTGACAACTTTTGCTCAGAATTCTATTTGCTTTTTCTTTGCTCCCCCTTGAAATGACAATTCTCATCTTCATTTCAGCTTTCATAAGATTTCTTTATAAGAAATAACATTTCTCTCTTTTGTTATTTCTGTACAAAAACCATATCAATCTTCAAAATCTTTAGCTTTTCTCCCCCTAAAGTTTTGGAAAGCAAAATCATCTTCAAAATCTTTAGCTTTTCTCCCCCTTGATTTTCAAAACTTTAGCGATGAAGTCTATGCTTTTTCTCCTCCTTAATGAATAACCTTTCTCCCCCTCAAAATAAGAATTATGGAGCAATTTGTTTTCTCCCCCTGAAAGTATGCATATATTTCACTAAAATTATTCATTTCAATTATATTTATACAAGGAAAATAAGATTCACTGAATTACACTTGATAACTACTAACATTTGATTATTTGAAAATTTTACAAAAGAAATCCAACTTAATGAAATTTATCAGATTTTTCAATCAAATGAAATCAAATGCATGTGTTTGGATTCAAATACAAGTCATCATTGCATATCAAGTTAAAAATGTTCAGTTTCAATCTCTTTATTAAATCTATTTGGTGTGCTTAGCATGTGAAATATGATTAGCTTCAAGCATATGCATTTCTAAAACATATAAGAATACTTTGCTCTACTCACACTATTTGTCCAAAATCAGGATTTTCACAAATTTACAGGTTTATTGCGACTTTGTATTTTCCCAAAGTTTCAAGAGATGTGTGCTCATTGGCATCTTTTAATTTTGTGCACATTGGCATCTTTTAATTTTGTGCACATTGGCATCTTTTAATTTTGTGCACATTGGCATCTTTTAATTTTGTGCACATTGGCATCTTTTAATCAAAAAATTTAGTAAGAATAAGATACATCGTTAAACATGACTTTCTATCTGGTTCTATAGCAGGATTTGGGTCAGCATATCCCAGACCAGTTGGTCTTAGGTGCTAGGTGACAAGCACCCCTTGGAACTTAATTTCCCAAACCAGAAAGGCCACATCGATATATCTTAAACCCATTTGTACCAGTAGAACATGGCTTTCTATCTGATTCTATTGCAGGATTTGGGTCAGCCGATCCTAGACCAGTTGATCTTAGGGACTAGGTGTCGAGCACCCCTTAGGACTTACTCTCCCAAACCAGAAAGGCCACAGGTACAAACTTTCAAACTAAATGATTTTATATATATTTATATTTCATCTCAATCACTTGGTACTAAAACGTAGTACTTCCCCCATATTTTTGTTTCCATCCAACATTCTGACATTTAGACTTTTTGAACATTATATTCTATATAAGTCTAAATTTACATAACATTGAGCATTCAGTATAATTTCATTCATGTTTTGCTTACCTTTTGATTTATTTCAGAAGTGAAAGTTGAAACAAATATAGCTCATATAATACAACATACTTGTAAAATCACTCTTTGACACACATTTTATTCATTGAATGAAAATTAAAAAAAATCATATCATTGAATTAAATTTGATAAGATTCAAGCATTCAAAGCAATAGAAATAAACATAATGCAATGTTACCTTTCATCACTTGTTCCTTGAAACATAAAAATATGACAGTTAAGGATATCACCTGAGAAATATGAGTTCTAAACTGATTTGTTTAGAAGTCTTAGTCTCTGAAGTACGGGTCCTGAACTGAATTATTCAGAAGCCATTTTCATTTAAGTACGGGTTTTGAACTGATATGTTCAAAAGCCTAAAACGTTGAAGCACGGGTTTTGAACTTTATCTTGAAACAATCAGATCAAATTTTGAGACAATATTCCCTCTCAAATCAAGATAATCCTGCAAAATCAAGAGATTTTGGTAATCATCTACGATGATTCCTCATTAGATATCAAAAATCCAAATTCTGAGTAGTTGAGTCAGAATTCTGAGTAGAAAAGTCAGAATTCTGAGAAACTTGTTCAAAATTCTAAGTATCAGAGTCAGAATTCTGATTAGTTGAGTCAGAATTCTGAGTAGTATAGTCAGAAGTCTGAGAGACTTGTTCAAAATTCCAAGTATCGGAGTCAGAGTTCTGATTAGTTGAGTCAGAATTCTGAGTAGTAGAGTCAGAACTTCTGAGTAAGAGAGTCAGAATTATGATAAAACTATCCAGAGAAAATTCCTTAGAAAAATGTTTGGATTTTGTGATTTTTGAACATTATGAACTTCAAATCACCATAACTTGCTCAAAAATCAGAATTTTTCAACCAAAATTTGCAGGATTGCTCAGAATGTGATTCTGAACACATTCTCTGGAAATATTTTCTACCAAAAACACCCACAACTATGAGTTCGATAACCCCATAGTAAACAGAACTTTTTTTAAAAAAAATTCTTCAAAATCAACAAATTGATCTGTATGAATCAGAAATCCATAATCAAGATGAGACCAATTGTAAGTCCATAATCACATTCAGACCGAGTTTTGGACTGAATTATCCAAAAGTCAACATTCTCAATTTAAGCACAACATCTGTTTTCAGTCATGTGTCGGTATGGATCATTCATTCAGCTCTACACATGAATAACCTGCAAAACAGATTAAGTTGTCTTTGGTACCCATATGAACTTGGGTCCAGGTTTGTTAGGTGCAGTGGCATATGCAGATATTTTATAAGAACCATACCAGTGCTGAATAAAATTCTTGTTCACAAAATCAATTGTCCCACAATATGAACAACAAAGTTTCTTTTGTGCAACTCTGACTAATTGATTTACAGAATAAATCACATCAGGTTTAACAAAAGATTTTCTTTGAAATGTATTGTTCTTTTTAACATTTGAATTAGGAACTTTTGATTTTGGCACTTTTTTCTTGGAAGTTGTTCCTTTAACTCTCCATTCCATTTTTACCTTTTTAAAAGAACAATTATAAGATTTATCAATAGCAGAATCATAAAACATATTAGAAGAACGAATCTGATCTTTTGAACTATGATTTGATTTGTCAACAACTTTTGTTTCAAATTCTTTAAACTTTTTAACATACAAATCAAACCTTGACTGCAAATCAGATTTGGACTTCCTCTCTATCATGATTTTAGTTGATAAATCAGATAATTTCTTAATAAGCCTCCTTATCTCCAAATGAAAAACTTTCTTTTCCTTCTCAAACTCATCTTTTAAGCATTTTTCTTTAAAGCCATTTACCTTCTTCTTTTCAGTCTCTTTCCTTCCATCTTCTAACTCTTTCTCCAACTCATTTATTTTTACGGAAAACTCATTTAACATTCCTGTTTTCTTTTTCTCAAAACCATTCTTTTCTTTTTGAAAAACATTTTTCTTGCATTCAAACTCTTTTCTTTCTTTTGCAAGAATTTTCTCCAAATCAGAAATTTTCAAAGATAATTCAACAGACTTTGTTTCAAAACCTTTCCTCTCAGTTTGAAAGTCTCTTCTCTCTTTCTCAAATTTCACTCTTTCAAGTATAAGTACCTGTTCAAAATCATAGATCTGTTTCAAGAGTTGACAATTTTTCATTTCACATGATTTGATTCTATTTTCAGACTCTGTCAACATCTTTCTTCTAAAATTTCCTTTCTCTTTCAAATCAACATTCTCTTTTTCTAACAATTTTATGTTTTCTTGAACCTTTTCAAAATCCTTTAGAAAATTAGATTTCTCTTTTTGCAAATTCTTTATAACTTTTGCATTTTCGTCTTGTTTTGCTTGAAGATTAGCAATCTTGCTTTCAAAATGAACAATCTCAGTTTTTGGTTCAGAAATTGTTTCTTTTGCTTTTACAGGACTTAATTTTTGTAAATTGTCTGAACTGGTTATAGAAATTGCAGGTCTCACAAAAACATCAATAATCTCAGGCATGATGAAATGACAAATCCAAATATCAACTATGAATTATGATAAAAAATGAGAATCAACACAAATCTAGAACATGCAAGAATTAATCAAATCTGTCACATGCATTTCATCAAACAGTTAGAGTACATGAATTAATGAAATCTTCTTTTCAACAAAAAATTTGAATACTAATCAACATGCAGCAGATATAATCACTTTGATCAAGAAACCAATCAAGAATTTTGAAAACATACCTGTGATCTCTGTTTAATTTCGAGAATTAATCAGCATAGAGAGAAAATCTTTGAATGACTTGATTGTAAGATATCGATTCAACAGAAAGACAAATTCAAATTTCTTGAATCAATGATAGAAACGAATTCAAGAATTGTTAGGAATTCAAGAATTGTTAGCAGCAGCGGAATCAATTGTCGAATTGATCAAGAAACTTCAAGAACGCGATCAAACACACTCTTGGACGAATTTGTTTGTTGATTGGCTCTGATACCAATTGTAAGTTCAGGATACACTCTTACAATCAAATATGAACAATTAAGATCGTATTCACAGCAACTGGTCATATGATTTATTAACAATCTGTGAATTACAAGATATTACAATGAATTTCTCTAAATGGATTCACCAAAGATTATATCAAATATATTCTGTTAGCTACAGTTGCTAACACCTATATATACTGTAGAGAAAAGCTAAAGCTACAGTACATATGAGAAACAGACTAATAGAACAATTACACGTGTCCTAATTAGTAACTGAATATAACAGAGAATATCCCAAGATATGAATTCTGAACATACTTCTGAATAAGCGCTTCAAAACATTTGTCTTCATAGTCAGAAGTTCTGAGTCTCCTACTCAGAACTCTGAACCTTCTAGTCAGAATCCAACACTTAGAATCTTTTTGAGATTTCTCACTCAGAACTTCTGAGTCTTCTACTCAGAACTTCTGAGTCTTCTGAGTCTTCTTTAGTCTTCTTACTCAGAACTCAACACTTGTGTTTTTGACAAAACTCTAGACCTAACAAAGAGACTGTCCCTTCGGATGCTGCAACATTTGAACTGCTGGAAAATAATGAGCAAAAATCAATTACTCCTTTCATAGTCTCACCACCTGACCTGGAGTTGAAACAACTCTCATCCCATCTTAAGTATGCCTTTCTAGGAGAAAAAGAAAAATTGCCTGTTGTTAATGCCAAAAATCGCACCAAAGTACAACTTAAGGTCGATGTGGACTTTAACAACTAAAGAAAGGAATCGTTCGATAAAAGCGTGCGTTTAAGACAGAAATATAAATGAGACAGATATTTTGGTGACGCGTGAAAACCTCAACGAGGAAAAAACTCACGGACGACAGTGGAAGTCGTCGCTGCACTATGGTCGCCAATCAGGGGCGATGTCCTTGTGTTTCTGGTGTCGATCATTCAAAGATTACAATACAAATGAAGGAAAGACTTCAAAAATGTAAAGTAACAAGTGTTTTCTAATGTAAAACAATGTGCGTCGTGTGTGATTGTCGTGCGTCGAGAGCGATTCTTCTGCGAGTGATTTCTGTGCTTCAAGTGTTCTTCGGAGTTCGAGTGCTTGTGTCTGTATTCTATGTTGTATCTGTGTTCCGTTCCTTGAAATGATGATTCCCTTTGATATTTATAGTCTTCGGGCACTTTAATTGGATCATTAAGGACTTTGATAACTACCATAACGGTCGTCGTCTTTAATGCGGGATTAGATGTTCTTAACTGACTTTGTCGGTTATAGCCGTTGTCCATTAATGGTTTTGACTCCTGCATTAAACACTGAAAAACATAACAGTCGTATAGCGCGTTAGTCGGTCGAGGTCGCATGGTTTTATGCGACGGTCGTGTGAACTAGGCGATGTCGAGGTCGAGTGTCGTGAGGTAAAAGATTTTCGATTTTATCTTTAATCATGAGAGAAAGTACTATGATTTTACCTTTGTTATGGAAAAAGGGAATAGGTGTTTTCCTTACCTTGGTCGTGGTCGAGACTGGTGAAATTTTGCCCAAACAGTTTGCCCCTAAAATTTGAAAGTAGGATGGCAAATTCGAATTTTAAATTTTGTCAATCGGACGCATAGAATTATGACACGTGTCGAAAAGTTACCTCGGTTGTCTTGGAACTTGATTGATCCGATTTTAACTGAACGAGAAGTTGGAACGAAAACGAGATTGTGACGTCATACTGACGCACGATGGTGCTTATCAACTGTCGCTGCCAGGTGTCGATGATCCGTGTGGTCATTCGAAAAGACTGGGACGCGTGTCGGTCATCAAGAGACTCGACCTGACCCGATTTCTTGCATAAATAGAGACCTTGGCGGATCGTTTCCTCGTTACGCTTTCAAAGACTTTATTCAGAGAGAGATTTTGCCTTGATTTCCTTACCATTCTTCGTCCAATCTTTCCTGAACCCATGAGAATCTTCGACTTGGTTAAGATTTGGTCAAGGTCTAGAGCGCTTATATAAGCTACTATTTCTGTTGATTTCTTTAAGTCTGTTAGAAATGTCAATCGATCCTGAAAGCACTATTCAAGAACAATCGGGTCTTGATGAGTTTAGAAACATAACAAAAATCCCTGCGTGGGTTGAACTGATCTGCCCAGGTCAGAATCGATTGAACGAATGTCCCGAGGGGTATATTGTGATATACGAATACCCCTTTAAGATAGGTTTCGAATGGCCTTACTCGCCACTCTCTAAGGCTTTTATGCTAGAATTCAATTTAGCACCAGGTCAGCTAATGCCCCAATTCTGGCGAGTCGCACAAGTGATCAAGCGTGTTACTAAGAAACGGGGTACTCCCATGAATGTACGCGATCTCCTCTTGGCTTATCAAGCCAAGAAGGACGGGTGTCATCGATGTAGCTTATATTCTAGGTATAGGGGCGATCGTGCTTGGGTCCTACAGACCGCTGTGAACGATCGCAAATGGAAGACTCGGTATGTCTTTGTGTGTAAGTCGACCCTTGATTCCGAGAGTGATTGGATTAGGACCGGATGGAATACGTCGGGTGAGCTTTGCAATTACCTTGTCGTACGTCGTTTGTGATTTTTACCTGATTTTTAACTTGCTTTTTGTATGTTAACAGCCATTAAGTTTGAGGACGTGAAGCCTTACGCTAATTCTCAAGCAAAGATCGACGCGTTCTTAGAGTTCAGCACTGGGGAACGGTCGTTTGTCGTACGACAATTGGTGGACGACGACGAGGATTTAGTATACTTAGGAGAAAATCAGGGGGAGAAACGTGAGGAAGAAGAGGAGTCGAAAGAAGAAAGAGAGATGACTGGTAAGCGTACCTTCTTATTTCTTTATGTGTTAGTTCGAATCTTCTTCCCATGTGATTTTCAAAATTTGTTCTCTTCTGTGGTTTCCAGGGGAGTCTCAACCACGGATGCCGAGTGTCTCTGCTAAAAGACCAGCTGAGCTCGAACTTGCTCGTAAGGGTATGGAGGAGAGGCAGAAGCTTATGTCCACTGGTCCAGCTGTTCCGAAGAAGACGAGGACGACGATCCCGAGGGAACCGTCTTCGGGGGTTCATGACTCGTCTAGAGTCGTTACGCCTGAGAAGGCGAAGGTCGCATCGCCCAAGAAGTCATCTTTCGATGCGATTTCTGCGACACCTATCAGTTCTGCGTCTCCGGCGGAAACAGCAAAGTCCCCGTTAGCCACGTCATATCCTTTGTCGGCCGGCAAGGGCAAGGATCAGCCGACGGGAGGGGCTAAGGACACGACGGTTAATTTTACATTTCCATGGGACTTTATGGCCAGCAGTGTCCTGGACGGGACAAACCTATTTCCTCACCTGGGGAAATATCTGCTCCCTTCTTTCATGGGGTTTCCTATCGAGGAGACGGGAGCTCATGTCGCCGGGCTGGCTTTCATGGGAAGTCTTTCTTTCAAGACTTGGTTCGTTTGTCGTTGTCGTTGTCGTTGTCGGTGTCGTTGTTCATTGTCGGTGTCGTTGTTCGTTGTCGAGGGTAATTCTGTTTTTGCTATAGCTCGCCTGACTGCTAGGGCGGCAATCATGAGGCGACATCTATTGGGGAAGGATCCTCTTGCTTCGGCGTCGGAAGAGCTCGATATTTACTTGAAGGGCGTCGGGACTGTGAGAGACCTTGATTCGGATGACGAGAATGACGTCGAGAAGGAGGTGGTAGACGAAGGTCTTCAGGGAGAGACCTCATGCAAGGATGCGACTGATGCCCCTCCTCAAATCTAACCTCAAAAATTCTTTACTTTTGTTTTTACCGATCGACCGTTGGTGGTCGAGTTCCTTTTAATGTAATCGACAGTTAATTCATTGAATGAAATTTAGACTTTCTGTCGAACTTGCGATTTTGTGAATAAATACAACGTTAATTGTAAGATTCACTAAGTAAAGAATAACCAAGAAATCACGGGACTTGAGCATTATTGCAACACAATAACTGGAATGTAAGCTATAAGACTTTTAAATCGTGTATATAAACATAAGCACACGCGACTAGAGCATACATTCAAAGTATGACATTTTTCTAAGTCAAGAAACTTAGATCATGAGATCGCTAGACTTTGCGGTCGTACCACTAAGTCGTGCGATGAACTTGAATCGTGTGTGCCTGTAGAAGGATGATCAAGTCATAGACCTGATCATTTTTGTCGTGCGACCTTGCAAAACTAGAGTCGTAAGATTAATGTCGTGCGATTCTGTGGAAAAACGATGTTAGAGGTTGGTTTTTGGCTAACCAACGACCCTCCGATGCTTAAGTCAGTAACCGTTCGCGATGAGAAATCGTATGAAAGGAGAGAAAAGAAATTAGGGAACGTACCTTCTCAGATTTTCCCCTTTTGTTTTTTTTTGAATTTGAATGGGGTATTTGCCCCCCGTCATTTATTATCCTATTCCTTTGAGGAGAAAATAGGTTTTAAATGACGAATCGACACATAGATCTTGGGAAATACCATCTATGTCTGCGTCGACCGTGTTTTCGCGCGACAGGGCAAGATAGCCGTTTTATTCCTGTAAGAAAGGCATGAGTTTATCTTTAAGGTTAGAAATAAAAGGACGAACCTGTCGAGACCATACGGTCGGGTCGTGGCTGCTAGACGACTTACTTTCGCGGCTTCAGAGTGGTCTTATAGCAGTCACGGGCGACTTTCGGCTCACTTTTGATTTCTTCGACTCCCCACGGCATAGGGAACTTCAGGGTCTGATGATACGTCGAGGGAACAACTTTCATTTCATGGATCCATGGTCGACCTAGAATGATGTTACAAGATGACGCGCAATCGATGACGCTGAACTTGGTCTGCTTATTGATCCCTCCGACATAGACTATCAAGATGATATCTCCATAGGTGCTCGTCGCTTCTCCATTGAAACCGAACAAAGTTATCGAACGTCGGATGATTTCCGAGCGATCGATCCCCATGGCCTTGATGGTGTCAAGGAAAATGACGTTCGCTGAGCTGCCCCCATCGATCAAGACTCGTCGGGTTAAACAATTACCAATCGTAAGGTGAATGATCAACCCGTCATGGTGCTTCTGATATGAGTCACCGAGGTCGTCTTGATCGAACACAATCTTCATAGCTTCCAACTCCAGATCTCCTTTTGGCCTCGATGAACGCGTGACGCCTGGCTGCGGAATATGTCAGACCACACACGTCCGAACCACCGGTGATGCAATTGACGACCTTTGCATGCTCGGGGGTTGACGGTCGATGGTCGCTAGTTGGAGTAACGACGTCATCGATGATATTTTTGAGATTGCCCTTCGGGACATGATATGCTAGCTCATTTTTTAGGGCTATACATTCCTCTGTCTCATGACCATGGTCGACATGAAAGTCGCACCACTTAGATTTATCTTTCTTAGCGTCGTCCTGATCAGACTTCTTGGGCCACCGGATGGTCGCCTGGGCGGTCTTCAGAGCTTCAACCAAATCCTTAGTGGACCCTTTGAACCCGTAAGAGGATATCTTGGGGTACTGAGGAAATTTGGTCGCGGTCTTGGCCTCTGCTATTGTCTTGAATCGGACGTTCGAGATCTGGCGCGCGAGCTCTATTTTGGAAATTGCTTTCGTCTTGAACTCTGGCTTCTTCACACCTAATGACCTCTTGTCGTCGGTATGCTTGCGACGAAAGGCAGCGTCGTCCTCTACCCTCATATATGCTAGGGTTTGAGCTCGGAAGTCCTCAAAGTTCTCCGGAGGATACTTGGTCAAATCAGTATACAACCCCGAACTGTCGTCCAGACCACGCTTATAAGCTTCGATTGCGGTCTTGATGTCGCAATTGCGAATACTGATCATCTCCGCTTTGAATCTATTGAAATAACTCCGAATAGACTCATTGGTCTTCTGCACGACATAATACAGGTCACTGGTCTGCTTCTTCATCTTGCGACTGCGAACTGCGGAGAGAATTGGTTGACCAATTTAGCGAACGACCCGATGGACTTGGGTTTGAGATTGATCAACCATTGGAGAGCAGGACCAGTGAGAGTCGCACCGAAGCTCTTGAACATACAAACCTCCTGATACATGTGTGGGTTCGAGATCGTCCACATGAGCTGCTTGTATTGCGCGACGTGTTCTGTCGGATCAGTCACTCCCGAATACTTGGGCGTGAAGGCAGGGACGTTGTACTTCTTCGGGACCTCGACGGTCGCGATCTCATCGATGAAGGGCGACTCCTGAAATCCTGATCGAGGCTCGACATCGACGGGCACGGCTGCCCCTGGCAGCTTGGCGAGCAAAGATAGGATGTGCTCGTTCTGATCCTCTAGCAATTTCAATCACTGGGCGACGGGGTTATTAGGATCGAGATTCGCCCCTGTTTGCGGATTGGCGCCTGAACAGGTGCTATTGCCATGCGACGATCAATTGGTGTCCCCGTTGAAAGGAATAAAATATGGCTGTGGCCCATTCTGAAATGGCTGCGATCCATTCGGATATGGCTGCGATCCATTCTGAAATGGCTGCGATCCATTCGGAAATGGCTGCGATCCATTCTGCATGGGTGGTGGCCTTATATGCTAAGGAGGAACCGTCCCGAACTGGGGATTTGGGTTAAACGGTCCCGGCTGCTGGTTCTGCATGAACGAACCTGGATGCTGATTCTGAGCGAACGGACATGATCCTGGAATTGGATTATGCGCGAATGGCCTAGGACCAGTCTGATCGAACGATCCTTGGCCTGGATTCTGAACGAATGGCCTAGGACCATTCTGTGGTCCAGAGGAATTCCTTAACCGTGCGATCTCCTCAGCTGCTCTGCGACTCTACTCTTCCATGGTGTTGATTTGATTTCGAGCGACTTCAAGCTCCTGGTACATCTGGGCAATGACATGCTGCTGATTTCCAGGGGCTGCCATTTTTCTGAAACAGAGAACAAAGGAAACTCCAAGAAACCGTTAGTAAGACGCACGTTCGTCGAAGATTTTCTCTAGATGAGGAATCACGGATGGCGCCAAACTATTAATGCCAAAAATCGCACCAAAGTACAACTTAAGGTCGATGTGGACTTTAACAACTAAAGAAAGGAATCGTTTGACAAAAGCGTGCGTTTAAGACAGAAATATAAATGAGACTGAGATTTTGGTGACGCGGGAAAACGTCAACAAGGAAAAAACCCGCGGACGACAGTGGAAGTCGTCGCTGCACTATGGTCGCCAATCAGGGGTGATGTCCTTGTGTTTCTGGTGTCGATCGTACAGAGATTACAATACAAATGAAGGAAAGACATCGAAAATGTAAAGTAACAAGTGTTTTCTAATGTAAAACAGTGGGCGTCGTGTGTGATTGTCGTGCGTCGAGAGCGATTCTTCTGCGAGCGATTTCTGTACTTCAAGTGTTCTTCGGAGTTCGAGTGCTTGTGTCTGTATTCTATGTTGTATATGTGTTCCATCCCTTGAAATGATGATTCCCTTTGATATTTATAGTCTTTGGGCACTTTAATTGGATCATTAAGGACTTTGATAACTGCCGTAACGGTCGTCGTCTTTAATGCGGTGTTAGATGTTCTTAACTGACTTCGTCGGTTAGAGCCGTTGTCCATTAATGGTGTTGACTCCTGCATTAAACACTGAAAAAACATAACAGTCGTATAGCGCGTTAGTCGGTCGAGGTCGCATGGTTTTATGCGACAGTCGTGTGAATTAGGCGATGTCGAGGTCGAGTGTCGTGAGGTAAAAGATTTTCGATTTTATCTTTAATCATGAGAGAAAGTACTATGATTTTACCTTTGTTATGGAAAAAGGAAATAGGTGTTTTCCTTACCTTGGTCGTGGTCGAGACTGGTGAAATTTTGCCCAAACACCTGTCATCATTTCTGCTACCCTGGAATTGCATCAAGAAAAGAAGTTTGTAGATATGTTGAAGTTACACACCAAAGCCATAGGATGGACCATCGCTGGCCTTAGAGGGATTAGTCCTTCTATTTGTCAACATAAGATCATTTTAGAAGAGAATAACTTCAAATCCATAGGACCTCAAAGAAGGCTGAACCCTGTCATGAAAGAGGTAGTGAAAAAGGAAATTTTAAAATGATTAGATGCAGGAATCATTTTCCGAATAGCCAGTAGTTCTTAGGTTAGTCCAGTCCAATGTGTTCCAAAGAAAGGAGGGATCACTGTGTTGGGATTTTATGTTCAAAACATGGGTTTCAAAAACTCATAAGAGGTAAAAATTATTACGCAACGGAAGCAAAAATAAAGTTTTGAACAAAAACATAAAACCATTTTTACTCCCACAAAGGATCTTGTTACATGCAAGAAAAGATAAATAAGAACATACCAAGAGAGTTTAGACAATACAACCTTTGTAGACTTTGAATCCTCTTGGGAGGTTGGAAGTTGATGAAGATGGCAGAACCCAACATAGAGCTCCTCTAGAGTAGTCCACCGACAAGCTCCAACACCAAAGTATGCTAGTACTTTTCTTGAGATGAGATGCAAGAATCACTTCTTTGTAAATACTACACTAGTATTTAAAAGAGAAGAAAAGAAGGAAAAATACACACACTATGTGTGTGTATTTCGGCCGAAACCAAGAGGAGAGGGAGAGAGTGAGAGCAAAATTCACTTTGGTGTTTTTCAAGTGTCCTTCAAAATGACTAGCTCACACCCCTTTGTAACCAAAGACTTCTTTCTCATTGGACCCAAAAATGGTCCAATAGAATTTGAAGCTTCCATGCAAAAGTTACACTTTGGTCCCTTGTAGTTTAAATTTGTTAAAATCACTATTTTAACTATTTAAACTTATTACATATAATCCCTACTTTTAACTTCTTATTAAATATGAACTCATCTCATTTTAATAAATAAGAAACTTTCATTTGCATCTAATATTATGAATTATATTCAATAATATAATTAATAATATTTATCAAGAAATAATAATATTTATCAAGAATCAAATTCTTATAAATATTAATTCGGTGTCTACTTGTTATTCGGTGTGACCCTATAGGATCATATATTACCGGTAATATTATTTTATAATCATTCTTGAGCATATAGAACCAACACACTGCCATTTCCAATGCCAAGAATGAACTCATCCCCACAAAAATAGTCTCCGGATGGAGAATTTGCATGGACTATCGTAGACTAAACAAAGCTACTCAAAAAGACCATTTTCCTTTACCTTTTGTTGATCAAATGTTGGACAAGTTGGCTGGAAAAGAGTTTTACTACTTCTTAGATGGATACTCAGGTTACAATCAAATAGCCATAGCACCTGAAGACCAAGAGAAGGCTACTTTCACCTGTCCTTTTGGCACTTTTCCCTTTAAGAGAATGCCTTTTGAACTTTGCAATGCACTTTCCATATTTTAAAAATGCACGATGTCCATATTTTCTGACATGCTTGAAAAGTCCATTGAAATATTTATGGATGATTTTTCTGTTTATGGTTCATCTTTTGATCATTGTTTGGAAAACTTGAAACAAAGTCTCAAAAGGTGTGAAGAAACCAACTTGGTCCTTAGCTGGGAAAAATGCCATTTCATGGTTACAGAAGGAATTGTCCTTGGTCATTTAGTTTCTAAAAGAGGAGTTGAGGTAGATAAAGCTAAACTTGAGGTTATTGAAAAACTACCTGAACCAACCATTGTTAAAGGAATCAGAAGCTTTCTTGACCATGCTGGATTTTATAGACGATTTATAAAAGACTTCTCAAAGATTTCAAAACCCTTATGTCTATTATTACAACATGACCAAAAGTTTGATTTCAATGAAGATTGCATAAATGCATTCCTCACTTTGAAAAAAGCTTTGGTAACTGCACCAGTGATTGTTGCTCCTGATTGGGACAAACCTTTTGAAATCATGTGTGATGCAAGTGATTGGGCTGTAGGTGCAGTTTTAGGTCAAAGAAAAGAAAAAAATATTTCATTCCATCTACTATGCAAGCAAAACCCTAAATGTTGCTCATATTAATTACACACCAACTGAGAAAAAATTATTAGCAGTGGTGTTTGTATTTTAGAAATTTAGATCATATTTGATGGGAGCAAAAGTCATTGTACACACTGACCATGCTACCATTAAGTATCTGATTTCAAAGAAAGATGCAAAACTGTCACACCTCGCTAAAGCGGAAACACGGGATGTCACAGTTTAATGTTTTAAAAGCACCAGGTAGAAGACAACACACAATCATCATATCAGCAAGTTTACAAAATATTTGTAGTATTTCAGTAACAAAACAATGATGTGAAATAGAATTTGTAACATGTTTTCCACCCCAAAATGTATAAAATAGTAAAAAGGGGCTGCGAAAACTCACGGTGATAAACGTAGTTGTTCCCAAGTGGTGCGTAATGCGATCCATAACGCGATCCTACGTCGATCCTACGAATGTAAGGACACTAGTAAGATTCTATGTTCTAAACCTTAGTCCTTGGTATCGTGTAATTATCCAAATCAACATAAAATGCCTTTGTTGAGATTAAGTTTGTATGTTATAATAAGTTCGTCGATATTAGTAGTTAATATCTATAACATTACATATGATAATTTGAGATTACCGCAATTTCGTCATAACGAGTGACGAAAATGGTCTATAACTAGGAGTCATATATATAATATATATGATGTTAGAGTATATAAAATGTGTATTCATAATATATAAAGGTATATTCCACAATTTCATCATATAGATGCTGAAACGGGTTCAAGAGTTAGCTTTTAGCTATAGTAAAATGCATAATCATATAGTATATATACATATTCTACAATTTCATCACAAGAATGATGAAACGGGTTCAAGAGTTAGCTTATAGCTATAATAGAATATAGTCAGTTGTTGTCCAGAATATGTAGTCACTTTCGGTTCGTTTTGGGATAACTTCCAGGGACATTTAGGTCATGATATTTTATGACCAGTTTTTTAAATGTGTTTCGAAACTTTTGACATAAGATTCATGATTTTTAGAGTGGTTTAAGTACATAAAATAATTCTTGACGTAAACTGCGACAGAGAACATTGCTGTTTGCGGACTGTTTTTGTGAAAAATGTTTGAAGGTAGAAATCTTAATATTTTTCAATGATTCCAGTTGGGTTTGATTCATAACTCATAAAAGTGAACTCTAGAAAAAGAATCACTTAATTTGGAGTATTATTGAGTGAGATATGACTTTTCAAAGAGAGAAGAAAAATCTGGCAGCATGCTGTCAAAACAAGACTTTATGCATGTGCACTCCTTTTTGTCTTTTACCAATATTCTTATTCTTTTTGCATGAGATCCGTTTGACACATCCACATACATATATTTTCAGTTTAAAAATATATTTCTCAGCCATTTACAATACATGCAATTTATTTATAAAACTCCTTTTTGGCAAATACTTGAAAATGGTTATTTTTGAAGGTTCTTGGGTGTTTATGACAAGAACACCTTCATGCAACTTATAATAGTGATTTTTTAGCTTAGGCATGTTAGTTCAAACATATTTTTAGTGGATTTAAAGAGTAGTTCATAAAATTTCTTAGAGATTAAAGGGTTGGTTTTGATGAAGAACACGTGCATGTTTGTTAGAACATTGTAAAAGTTCTTCTTTGGTCTTAACATGGGTTTGGTCATGGATTCATCCTCTTTTTAGTAACATTCAAGATGTTATGGTGATGAAGCTCCCAAACATCAAGATCCAAAGATATTGATAAAGTAAAACAACATGCAACTAGTGTAGAAGAAGAAATTTAAATAAAATGAAAGAACAATAACAAAGAAAGGTGTAGGCTTTGCACTACATATTATTTTTACCTTTGTGAAGACTTGAACACTTGATGTTCTTGAGTGAAAATTGCTGGACTTTGGGTGTGTTTTAGTGAGAAATAAAGAGAGAAATAAGGAGAGAAATTGTTGGGAGAAAAGAGAGAGGGATGATAATGAGAGAGTAGCAAATTTTGAGAGAGTGAGGGGGTATATATGGGGGGGGGGGGGGGGTTTGGAGATGGGAGAGGGGAGAGAGAGAGAGTGTGTGTAGTGTGGTTTTGTATAAAATAATTGTGTCTTTTATTTCTTTTTAAATTTTATTTTTATTTTAATTGTTTGAATTATTTAACACAATAATTTAGTTAGTTGTAAGGTTACTAGTTAACTTTACTAGTATTATTTTAGTATGGTTTATATATATATATATATATATATATATATATATATATATATATATGTATGTATTTAAGATATTTTTGGTTGGCATTTTATGAGATATATGGATAATTCCCTAATTTGAGGGGTTTTTGACAAAAATTGACAATTTTTCCTATTGTACCGGGTTGACTGCTAAAATTGGACAGTGTGACATATAGTATCAGTATCTGATATGTTTAGTGTAGTTCTAACCTGAACATGAATTTGACGGTTGTCATAGTCTCCCCCGGTTAAAAGAATTTCGTCCCGAAATTCAAGAACTTTCGTCTGTAACCGGTTGTTTAGCAAATAAGTGAGGATACTTATGTTTCATGTAGTCCTCCCGTTCCCATGTGTAGTCAGGTCCACGTCTTGTGTTCTAGTGAACTTTCACTATTGGAATCTTGCTTCGGTTAAGATGTTTGACCTCTCGGTCTAGTATTTCAATTGGTTTTTCTATGATGTGCAGCTTATCATTGATTTTGACTTCTTCCATAGGCACGGTTATTTCCTCGTTGGCTAGACACTTTTTCAAATTTGACACATGAAACGTGTCATGAATAGCACTTAGTTCTGTTGGCAATTCCAGTCTGTATGCTACTGGTCCAATTCTTTCGGTGATTTTAAATAGTCCAACATATCGAGGGTTCAACTTTCCTCGTTTTCCAAATCGGATGGTTCCCTTCCAAGGGGATACTTTTAGAAAAACTCTAGTTCCAATCTGGAACTCTAAAGGCTTCTTATGATTGTCCGCATAACTCTTTTGACGATCTTGAGCTGCTTTAAGGCTATCCCTGATGATTGCAATTTTGTCGGTGGTTTCTTGTACAATCTCTGTACTAGACAACTGTCTATCTCCAATCTCCAACCAACAAAGGGGTGATCGACACTTGCGTCCATACAGTGCTTCATATGGCGCACACTTAATACTG
The DNA here is from genome assembly GCA_033807775.1 of Saussurea involucrata. Lineage (NCBI taxonomy): Eukaryota > Viridiplantae > Streptophyta > Magnoliopsida > Asterales > Asteraceae > Saussurea > Saussurea involucrata. The sequence goes on from CM066326.1 coordinate 12,984,101, forward strand.
GTGTGATAGTTATTGTTGTAGGAAAACTCGACTAACGGTAAATGGTTATCCCAAGTTCCTCCGAAACCTATTACACATGCTCGAAGCATGTCTTCCAGTGTTTGAATGGTTTGCTCGCTTTGGCCGTCTGTTTGGCGATGATAGGCAGTACTTAAATTCAATTGTGTCCCCAATGCTCTTTGAAGTGACTGCCAAAACCGAGATGTGAAACGGCTATCTCTATCTGATATGATTGAAATCAGGACTCCATGTCGCGTAACAATTTCCTTGATGTATATCTGAGCCAGCTTTTCCATCTTATAATATTCTCGAATCGGTAAGAAATGTGCAGATTTCGGGAATCGGTCAACTATAACCCAAATCGAGTCGTGCCCTTTGGCAGTTCTCGGCAGTTTGGTTATGAAATCCATGGTTATTTGTTCCCATTTCCACTGGGGAATCTCTGGTTGTTGTAGGAAACCAGATGGTTTCTGATATACAGCCTTGACCTTTGAGGAAGTTACACATTTTCCTACGTATAGGGCAATATCCTTCTGCATTCCTGGCCACCAATAATATTCCCTTAAATCCTTATACATCTTATCCGCACCAGGATGAATTGAATATCGTGACTTGTGGGCTTCATTCAGGATTGTCTCCCGTACTTTGCTAGCTTTTGGAATCCAAACTCTGTCCTTGAAATAACGTACTCCATCAACCTTAGTTTCAAATCTGCTTTCTATGTCGTGAAGGGTTTCGTCCTACAAGTTTTCCGTTCTCATTGCTTCGGTCTGCGTTTCAAGAATTCGAGTCTTTAAACTTGTTTGTACAAGCGCTCCCATTGCTCGTACACGTGGAGGTTTTGTTCTTTCCTTCCTACTCAGGGCATCAGCCACTACATTGGCCTTACCTGGATGATAACGAATATCGCAATCGTAATCACTGAGTAACTCTACCCACCTTCTTTGTCTCATGTTGAGCATTTTCTGGTCTAGAATATGCTGAAGGTTTTTATGATCGGTGAAGATGGTGCACTTAGTGTCGTATAAATAATGTCTCCAAATCTTTAAAGCGAATACTACGGCTCCGAGCTCCAAGTCGTGCGTGGTATAGTTCTTCTCATGAACTTTTAGTTGTCGCGAGGCGTATGCTATCACCTTGTCCCTTTGCATCAACACACAACCTTCCTTTTCGTAGAACTCTTTGGGCTTACATAACATGAAGGACTTGTAGTTACATCCGGTACTGTTACTTCCCAGATTTCCTCCACCACCTCCTTGATTGCCGGGGTTAGCATTGATGCCAGCAGTTACTTGTGTGACGATGTTAGGTATGGCTTCTTGGATACGTTGTGCGATGATTCGCGCTATGTCGGGCGTTTGGTTTTCACGGGTATCTCCCGTGTGGCGTGTAGATCTTCTTGGAGGCATGATTCTAAAACACATTTGCAAAAATCGTTTTGGTTAAAATTTGTTCAAATTCTCGAACTCATATTTTCCAAAGGTTTATAATTTTATTCGAATTTTTGAAACAGTAAAGTTAAGTACAAGATAAATAGATTGATTGGCTAAAATTTTCCCCAATGGGTCTTCATTAAATGCCGAAGTTTACAAAATTTCCGGTGTTTTATCATACACTGGTATCACATTGTTTAAATGGAAATACAACTTGATTACTAAAATACGTGAAAAATGACAAGCAATTAAAGGTGTTTTTTTTTCAAAAGATCCTCCCACACGCTACAATCCATCCGCCTTCATATCCGCACTATCCCAAGTATGCCCCGATCACAAGCAAGAACATCAGTAACAACAACACCATTCCCACTACCAAGGTTTCCGCTTGAGCCCTTGTTGCCATTTCTCTAGCCATCCTTGCGCCATCCAGAGCTTGAGTTGATACGACAGCCAGTTGGTATGTTAGCTCTACAAGTTCCGTTAAGACTTGTGCTTGATGGGTTACCCTAACTTGACACCCATGCAATTCGGTTGTCATTGCCCTGATATGTTGATCTCTCGCCAAGGTCGGTTCGGCCATTCGCCCAATTGGCACTCCGGTGACCACTCTTGACGGTTCCGGTGCCTCCGGACGAGGTATTGATAGCGTGACTCTCCTTGGGATTGGAACATTCTTCCTTGCTGTTTGCCTAACGCGAGGTCCTCCGGGATGTGGTTGAACAATCACTGGAGTGGGTCGGGGTAAAACCGTGGTTGGTGATACTCTAGGTCTATCATAGGGGTCTCGCTCGCTGGACACTTCGGGTTCCGACTCCGTACTATTGTAATCCTCTTCTTCTCGGTTGTCGGGTGGGTTAACTTGTGGTCGCCCTGTGACGTATCCCGATACATCGGCCTAGTACGATTCAGGAGTGTAGGATGGTGACGACGATGACATAGTGAAACTGAAGCAAAAGTGTACTTAGTAACTAATCGCATAAGTGATATGTCTATCCTATACAATGTCTACGCACTAAGCATGCTCCTAGAGAGTGCAAGTAAAAATCGACATACTCCTACTATAACCATTTCTAGCCTTGCATTAACCTTCCTTAATCGAACATAGTTGATCAGGCTATGTTTAATTAAAGTCTGTTAATACCATTCTAGACTTAGTTATACTAGTAGTAAGTTTAGTTATTTTCATGTCAGTTTTGGACTTTGGTTATAGTTGGGTTTTTCAAATGAAAGACCGGTATTCTCTATAACCTTCGGCTCTGATACCACTTCTGTCACACCCCGCTAAAGCGGAAACACGGGATGTCACAGTTTAATGTTTCAAAAGCACCAGGTAGAAGACAACACACAATCATCATATCATCAAGGTTACAAAATACAACATATTTGTGAAATACAAATTGTCCAAAGCAAAAAGACACTTGACATGATGAAATAAAGTTGGATGCTGCTAAGTGTAGTGCCTTCTAGAACTCATCCTTACTTGATGTTTCCTGAAAAGCATGTAAAGGAGAGTGTCAACTATAAAATAGTTGGTGAGTTCACAGGTTTGCGTATGCACTAAAAGTTTTAATGCAAGTTGAAGACATTCGCGCTTTCAAAAGATTGTAGTACAACTCTCGGTTGTAAAAGTTCCGTTTTTGCGTTCTGTTTTGCTTAAGGTATATAAGTGTGTTGCCTCAGAGGTAGCATACTGTTAATGCCAAAAATCGCACCAAAGGAACAACTTAAGGTCGATGTGGACTTAAACAACTAAAGAAAGGATATTTCGAGGAGACGTGCGACGAGAATAAACCTGCGGACGACAGGGGGTGTCGTCGCTGCACTATGGTCGCCAATCAGGGGCGATGTCCTTGGTACTGGTGTCGGTCGTACGATGGTTACAATACAAATGAAGGAAATGCTTCGAAATGTAAAGTACAAGTGTTTGAAATGTAAAACAGGCGTTTGTCGTGTGTGAATACAAAGTGTAGACTGTTGTTGGTCGAGAGCTGTTGTCGTGCGTTGAGAGTGATTCTTCAAGAGATAGCTCTTTTGCTTCTATTATTTTTGAGTTTGCTGTAGGATTCTCGAACTTTGTTTCAGATGATAGCTTTCATTGTATGATCTCTTGAGTTTTACTCCGAATGTTAGCTGCTAGCTGTCCCCTTGAAATGTTGATTAAGCTTAATACTTATAGTCCTTGGGAGCTTTGATTAGCTCATTGATTGCTTCATTAACAGCTATAATGGTCGCAACGGTCTGTAACGGCTGGCGGCGTGAACATTCATAATACCCTTCGTCCGTTACGGCTATCTTCAGGTAACGGCTTGCGTCGGACAACGGCTTGCGTCGGATGTAGCTGTTGCTTCTTTAATGGATTTGACTCCTGCATTAAACACTTAACATAACGTAACAGTCAAGGTTAACGTTAGTATTGATCGAAGGTATAATGATCTTACGCGGTGGTCGTGTGGAATACGTCGGGCGACGCTATGGTCGAGCGTCATAAGGGACGTATGACTTTCCTTTTACTAGAGATGACGGATGTCTTCTGGGTCCTTGTCGAGACCTTATCTTAATACAAGATTTGGATTATGACGTGCGTCTTACCTATTTTGGTCGTGGTCGTACGACGTGATTTTTTGCCCAAACAGTTTGCCCCCAAAATTTGAAAATTGAATGTCAAATTTAAATTTTAAATTTTGCTGTCGAACGCTTAGACTTGTGACCTGGACTTACCTGGTTGTCGTGGAACTAGACCGGTTCGCCTTTAACCGGACGAGAAAAGGCAACGAGGGTCATGACGTCATGATGATGTACGACTGCGCTTTCCAGCTGTTGTTACCAGGTGTCGACGATCTGGGTGGGTATACGAAAGGACGAGAGTACGCGGTGATCATCAAAGGGCTAGACCTGACATGATCGACTGCATAAATAAAAGGTTATGATAGATCCTTTCTTGTTTACGTTTTTAGAGGGTTGTGATCGAAGATTTCTTCTGGGGTTTTCTTGTCGATCTTCGTTTGATTAAAGCTTGCAAGAATCCTTGACCTAATCATATAAGATACGTCCCTTCAGTTTTGCGTATGCGTCGCAAGTCTATTGCTAGAAAGCCTAGGAAAAACTGGGATATCTGGGGCCTTTCAGAAGTGTAAATAAATTTAACGGGGTTATCAATGTCGACAGAGCCTAGAAGCACCATTAAAAACGAAGACGATCTCGACGACTTCAGAAGTTTAGCGAGGATTCCCATGGGGATCTCCGTAAGCAGGCCTGGCAAGGTTCGTCCGGAAATGTGCCCCGAGGGGTACGTCGTTATATATGAATTCTCGTTCAAAATAGGTTTCCATTGGCCATATTCGCCTTTAGTTAAAGAGTTCTTGTGTGAATTTGATCTTTCGCCGGGGCAACTGATGCCCCAGTTCTGGAGAGTTGTCTTGATCATCGAACGTCTTACCTCCAACTGGAATCCGCCGATGAGTGTGAGGGACCTTCTGACAGCGTATAAGGTCAAGAGTGACCATAGTTTGTTTTCAAGGTTCAAGGGGGATCGTACCCTGATTTTAAAAACCGCAGTCAACGACTGTGGATGGAAGAAGAGGTATGTATTCGTACGGTTAGCGACGCTTGACTCTGTGAGTGACTGGATCAGTGAGGGCTGGAATATGACGGGTGAGCCTTTGATTATACGTTTTTATGTTATTCTGTTGCTCTATTGTTTTTTCGACTGATCTTCTTTTTTACGCGTAGATATTGATTTCGATAAAGTAGTGCCAGACGATGCTTCCCGGGCTAAGGTCGAAAAGTTCCTAGAATTTAATTATGAAGATCAGTCGTACGTCACGCGTCATTTGGTAGATGAGGATGATGACATTGTTTTCCTGAGTGACAGAGTGAGGATGGGTCGAGAGGAGAAAGAAGAAGAGGAGGATTCTGAGAAGACTGAGGAGGAAGAGAAGAGTGAAGATCCAGAGGTAGAGATAATTAGTAAGTATCCTTTTGTCTTCTTTTCGCTTTGACCTGGTCTTTCTCTGTTCTGAATCGTTTAATTTCTTTCCTTTTTCGATACAGGTGAATCTCAAACGCAGGCGACATCTTCTGTTGCTAGGAAGATGGCCCAAGTCGAAGTAACTCGCGAGGCGAGGGAGAAGGACGTTTCGACAGCTGGGTCGGGGGTCCTGAAGAGAAAAGAGGTCCCGATAGCCGGGTCGGGCTTCTTAAAGAGGACAAAGATGTCCGTTCTGAGGGAACCGTCTTTGAAGACGGGTAACCCGTCGAGGGTTGCCTTGTCCAGAAAGGCGAAGGTGTCGGTCGCGTTCGACACGACCGGCGCAAAATCTGCGGATACTGCGCAACTGGCGACGATGTCTCCCGTCGTCCTATCCGGCCCTTCATCGGCCGACAGGGGCAAAGACGCGCAGAAGGGATCTGTGGGGGAAACGACGGTCAATTTTACATTGCCGTCAGATTTTATGAACGATAATGCCTTAGACGAGACGAAGTTGTTTCCCCATTTGGCCAAATATTTGCTTCCGTCTTTCAGGGAACGTTTTGACGGGTTTTCTTTCGAGAAGAAAGAGTTCCATACAGCTGGACTCTTATTCTTGGTAAGTCTTTCTTTCGAGACTTGTTGTTTGCCATTGTCGTTGTCTATTAATGTCTCTTATGATTCTTCAGGCGTTCCAAGCTTCCCTAGCATTGCAGGCCGAAATGACGGGTATAGAGCTTTCAATGACTTCCGTTACCAAAGATGAAGAGGCAGCATTAGCTAAGGAGAAAGCTACTTCGGAGTATGAAGAAACGATGTCAGTACGCCTAGATCATGCTTTGGATGAACTAGATGCCCTTAGTCATACAAGAGACGAAATAAACTCGCGTTTGAAAGAATCCCTGATTTTGATACGCGACCAGAGAGAGAAGCTGGAGGGGATGAAGGATTCCGTAACTGTGAAGAGGAAGGAAGTCGAGGGAATCAAGGCTAAGGTGATGAATTTAAAGAAGAAGTCTGACGAGTTGAGGGACGAAAATGAGTCTTTCTCTTCTTATGCTCGACTTACTGCACGTCCGGCGATTATGCGACGTCACCTACAGGGCAAGGATCCTTTGGCTTCAGTGTCAGATGAGTTGCGTTTCTTTTATGAGAGAATCGGGACTGAGAGAGATCTCGACTTGGATGACAAGAAGGATGTCGAGGAGGAGATAGTAGATGAGGGTCTCCAAGAAGTGACTTCGGGGAAGGATGCAATGGATGGTCCCCTTGTAGTTTAAGAATTTTACTTTCTCTATTTCTTTTACTCGACTGTTGGTAGTCGAGTATGTTCTTGAAGAATTTATGAATACACTTTTTGTTTCGTTTGAACTTTATACTCTACTCAAATCACGTCAATTATGAAATTGCACATAAGGAATGTATGAAATCATGCGACCACGGCGTAAGGTTGATATAAGAACGTGCGATCAAAGCATCCATTCAGGGTATGGAATAAGTTAGGAAACTTTAGAGACAAGGAGACTTTAAAGAAACTTTAAAGATAAAGAAACTTTAAAGATAAAGAAACTTTAAAGATAAAGTTGTTTAAACTTTGCGATCGTAAGGCTAGATCGTATAATGAGTTTGTATCGTATGCCCCTGTGGAGGGATGATCGAGTCAAAGGCCTGATCGTATATATCGTGCAACCCTGCAAATTTAAAGTCATATAGCAGACTTAATGACTATTGTCGTGTGACTCTACGAAAAAATGATGTCGAGGGTTGGTCGTTAGCTAGCCAACGACCCTCCGATGCTTAAGTCAGTAGTCGTTTTTGTGAGAAAAAATCGTATGAAAAAGAGTTAGAGAATGTACCATTTTAGACTCTCTCTATTTTCCCTCTGTCGTTTGGTACCTTATTCTTTTTTGGTAGGAAAAAGATAAGTTTTAAACGACAGGACGACACGGCGATCCTGTGAAATACTGTAATTGATCACATCGTCGTACGATAGGGCACCATAGCGACGTTTCGACTCATTCTCGATCTTAAAGGTTCCCGATGGCGTAGGAGATTTTAATTGATAACCTTTGCATGCTCGGGAGTCGACGGTCGATGGATGCTAACATTATCAATGATATCTTTCAGGTTACCTTGTGGAACGTGATATGCCAATTCCTCTTTGCGTGCGATACAATCATCTATCGCATGACCATGGTCGACGTGGAAGTCGCACCATTTTGATTTATCCTTCTTAGCATTGTCCAAGTCAGACTTCTTCGGCCACCGGATAGTTGCTTGGGCGGACTTCAAAGCTTCGACTAAGTCCTTTGCAGATCCTTTGAATCCGTAAGAGGATATCTTGGGATACTGAGTAAACTTAGTCGCGGTCTTGGCCTCTGGTTTCGTCTTGAAACGAACATTTGAAATTTGTCGCGCTGGCCCTATTCTGGATATAGCTTTCGACTTGAACTCTGGCTTCTTGACACCTAACTGCTTCTTGTCGCCAACGTGTTTGCGACGAAAGGCTGCATCGTCTTCGACCCTCATACATGCTAAGGTTCGAGCTCGGACGTCTTCGAAAGTCTCTGGGGGATACTTGGTCAGGTCGATGTACAAACCTGAACTATCGTCTAGACCACGCTTATAAGCTTCGATCGCCGTTTTGATGTCACAATTGCGGATACTGATTATTTTGGCATTGAATCTATTGAAATAACTTTGAATAGACTCATTGGTCTTCTGCACGACATAGTACAGATCACTAGTCTGCTTTTCCATCTTACGACTGCTGGCGAACTGCCGGGAGAATTGGTTGACCAATTCGGCGAACGACCCGATAGATTTGGGTTTAAGATTGATCAGCCACTGGAGAGCTGGACCAGTGAGAGTCGCCCCGAAGCTCTTACACATGCATACTTCCTGGTACATGTGTGGAATCGAGATCGTCCACATGAGCTGCTTATACTGTGCGACATGCTCGGTTGGATCGGTCACACCCGAGTATTTTGGAGTGAAAGCAGGAATGTTATACTTCTTTGGGACCTCGATGGTGGTGATCTCATCGATGAAGGGTGACGCCTGATACCCCGAACGAGGCTCAACGTCGACAGGCACGGCTACCCCAGGCAACTTGGCGAGCAAGGACATGACGCGCTCGTTTTGATCTTCTATCATCTTCAAACGCTGGGCGGCGGGATCGTTAAGATCAGGATTTGCCCCTGTCGAGGGATTGGTTCCTGGACTAGTGCCATTACCATGCGACGAACCATTGGTGTCCCCGTTGAATGGAACAAAATATGGCTGCGTCCCATAGTGAAATTGTTGTGGTCCATTCTGAATCGATTGTGGTCCATGCTGTGCCTGAAATGGCTGCGATCTCTGCTGGAAAGATTGCGATCCTTGCTGGAAAGGTTGCGAACCACTTTGAAATGGCTGGGAAAACGGCTGGGATCCATTTTGAAATGGCAGGGCACCACCTTGCAATGGTTGTGATCCATTGTTAAAGGGTGGTGGTCGAATGTGCTGAGGAGGAATCTGCCCAGATGGCGGATTAGGAATGAACGGACCCGACTGCTGGTTCTGCATGAATGGACCTAGATATTGATTCTGCGCGGACGGACCTGGATGCTGATTCTGTGCGGACGGATCTGGTACCGAACCTGGATTCTGGATGAATGGTCTAGGACCATTCTGGGGTCCAAAAGGATTCCTTAGCCGTGCGATCTCTTCAGCTGCTCTGCGATTCTGCTCTGCAATTGCGTTGAGTTGATTCCTCGCAACCTCGAGCTCCTGATACATCTGAGCAACAGCTTGCTGTGGATTTCCAGGGGCTTCCATTTTTCTGCAATAGAAAATAAAAAAAATTCCAAGAAACTATTAGTAGAATGCACGTTCATCGAGGATTTTCTCTAGATGTAGTCCCACGGATGGCGCCAAACTGTTAATGCCAAAAATCGCACCAAAGGAACAACTTAAGGTCGATGTGGACTTAAACAACTAAAGAAAGGATCTTTCGACTAGACGTGCGACGAGAATAAAAATAAAGAAGACAAGGGATTTGATGACGCAGGAAAAACCTCAAAGCGAGGAAAAAACCTGCGGACGACAGGGGGTGTCGTCGCTGCACTATGGTCGCCAATCAGGGGCGATGTCCTTGGTACTGGTGTCGGTCGTACGATGGTTACAATACAAATGAAGGAAATGCTTCGAAATGTAAAGTACAAGTGTTTGAAATGTAAACCAGGTATTTGTCGTGTGTGAATACAAAGTGTAGACTGCTGTTGGTCGAGAGCTATTGTCGTGCGTTGAGAGTGATTCTTCAAGAGATAGCTCTTTTGCTTCTATTGTTTTTTGTAATAACCATGTATTTTATCTAATTTTAAATTAGGAATTTATAAGTTTTATATTAGTATTTTAGGAGTTAAAAACTAAAGGGTAAGTTTTAATTTAATAATGGAAGTTTAGGGGTATGTTTTGTCATATAAGCTAAACTTGAGGTTTGTTTTGTCTCTTTTCACAAACTCTCTCCCACCACCGTCAAGTACCACCTCATGTAGAGGAGGTGTCCTCTTGTGAGACATTAGAAGATATTTGTCCAAAGTGTGTGTGTGTGTGTGAAAGTGTTTTCGGTTGAGAGAAAGAGAGATCGAAAAGGGCTAAAAGGAAAGAAGAGGGAAGAATTAAGGAGTTGCTGCAGTGATTCAAGTATAAATCTGAAGAAATCAAGGTAAGCAATCCATATCTTATTAGTATTTTAATTCCATGAAGTGTTCTTGAAAATGCTAGTGAAGTTCTAAGTGGGTTTTGGTTAGAAATGGATGTTTTGGGAATTTTAAGCTTATGGTTAGGTTGTGTTAATGGTCTTAAACATATCTGCAAAGTTACATGAACATGTATAGAATAAAACTGTAAAAATCTGGGTTTTAGGATGAAACAGTAGGCTGAGACATTCATCGAAGTCGCAATGGACGACTGCGACATTCATCGGAGTCGCAATGGTTGGTTGCGACTTGGGTATGAAGTCGCAATGGTCGTTTGCGACTTGGCTTGGAATCGCAGTAGTTGATTGCGATTCGAGTTTGGAATCGCAGTAGTTGGTTGCGACTCCAAGGTGGAATCGCAATAGTGGGTTGCGACTCCAAGGTAGAATCGCAATAGTGGGTTGCGACTCCAAGGTGGAATCGCAATAAGGGGTTGCGACTTCGGGGTGAAATCGCAATAAGGGGTTGCGACTTCAGGGTGGAATCGCAATAGGAGATTGCGATTTGGTACTGTTCATTGCGATTTCAGTTGGGAATTTTGTAAGTTTAAGTATTAAAGGAAATATTTGGTATTTTATCTGATTTCAGATTTGGTGAAAGATCAACGTACGTGAGTTATCTTGGAAGGGTTTTTGTGATAAAAACAAGGTGAGTTTTTATTTGAAATGTTTTCAAATGGAATACATATATGTGATTAAATGTAATATGGTGCATATAATGTTTATATGAATATTGCATTGTATGAGTACTAGTTGGCCGGGCTTAGGACCGGTGAAAGTTGGCTGTACAAAGGGACAGTGGTGTTGGCTGTATTTAGTACAGCGGTGTAAATTAATTAATTGGCTTGCTACCAATTAATATGGCCAAGGAAAAGAAAGGAGAAAGAGATGGAAAGATTACATGAGTCATAACTGGTATTATTATGTGAAGTATATGTATGACTTTGTGTAAAAGTTTTCTTTAACTAACGGGGATTTTTCTCACTAGACTTCAAGGTCTAACCCTCATTTTTGTTTTAAAATATGCATTCCATGTCAAGGAGCAAACAAAAGACTATGATAGGATTTCTCATGTTTAGCTTTTGTGGATGTTGAATGATCATGAAGATTTCAGTTATAATTAGTAGTTGTTATGTATTTTACTTTATTCGAAAAAGTTTGTACTGAAAGACCTAATTGTAGAATTTAAGGGACCATATTTGGATTATCATATGTTATTTTGTGGTGAATTATATGAAACTTTTATGTTGGGACTAAGGGATGTTACAAATGGTATCAGAGCCAGGTTTAAGAGATTTAGGTATTAGTATTTGTACCTAGACTTAAACTGCATGCGAAGTAGGATGTCCTTGTTATTTTAGAACCTTGGGATGTTAAATATAAAAAGGTAGAAGGAACATCATGTAAGGTAATTTCAGATTACACCTGGCCAGTGTAATTATGATCTTACAGGTACATGTTTGAACCAGAATACTTTATTATATGGGGTATGTGCTTATGTGTATATTAACCTTGTTTGAATCAACAGAATGGCAAGTGGAACGAGACAAACAGCCGGAGGAAGGGGAAGAGGGGGAGAAAGAGGCAGGGGTAGGACAGGGGGCAGTGTACTGGGGCGAGGCACAGAGTTTGTTACGAGAGACGACCTAGCGAATGAAATGGGAAGACTTCAGGCAAATATACAAGCTATGTTTAACCAGACTCACCATTCGGAAACAGCAATACCAGATCCTACCCTCGAAAACGAAGTGCCTATCGCACCTATTGTCACATCAGCACCCAGAAAGTGTGATTATAAAATGTTTTTAAGCTGTAAACCACCCAATTATGGAGGGAACAGAGATCCAGTAAAAGCAATGCGATGGCTGAAGAGGGTTGAAGCTGTATTTAACACCAGTAAATGCGCGGAAGAAGATAAAGTGTTATATGGAACAGCAATGTTGAAAGCAGATGCCTTGTATTGGTGGGAAGCCCTTATTGACTCTGAAGGACCTAATGTGTATTCAACTTTTACTTGGGGCGAATTCTCGAGAGCATTTAAGGAACAGTTTTGCCCGCAAGCCGCAGTTAGACAGTTGGAAGAGGAATTCCTGAGCCTACAACAAGGAAATTTGTCTGTAAGAGACCACACTGCTCGCTTCTTGGAAAAGTCGCGTTTTGGGGAGTATTATGTTGCCACCGAAAAGATGAAGATGGAAAGGTATGTATTCGGATTGAATTCAGAGATCAGGAAGTTAGTGACTGCAGCGAGACCTAATACTATTTCAGAAGCAGTAAATGCTGCGGAAAATGTGGAGCGAGACAATAAGCGGGATGTTGGGGATAATAGTGCGGGAAAGAGAAAATGGGAAGGACCACCACATGATGTGAAGAAGTCTGGATTTCAGCGATTTGATAGTCGTCCACCTTTTAGAGCAGCTGAAAGACCTTGCCCAAAGTGCCACCGTTTCCACCAAGGAAACTGTCAAGTAGATCCTAGAAACTGTTATAAGTGCGGGAAGTTTGGACACATTGCTAAAGATTGTAGGGTGGTTAGATTTTGTTATTCATGCAATTCGCCAGATCATCTTCAATCAGATTGTCCACTGGGAAGAATACCATCGGGTGGCACGTCAACAAGAGCATCGGGTGTTAGACCAACAGCATCGAGGTTAGAGCCAGCAAGAGCAAGAGGCCGTTCATTTCAAATGACAGCAAAAGAAGCGGAGGAAACTCCGGACGTGGTTACAGGTACATTCTTAATAAATTCTACACGTGCTAAGGTGTTATTTGATTCCGGTGCAAACCGATCGTTTGTGTCTCCTTCATTTGCTGCTTACATGCGTTTAAAGCCGAAAGTGTTAGATCATGATTTATTGGTAGATACGGCAAATGAAAATCAAGTATCAGTTAAAGAAGTATTTGATAGTTGCGTGATAGATATAGAAGGGTGCGGAGTACCGATTCAGTTATTTCCAATAGCCCTGGTAGAGTTTGATGTGGTAGTGGGAATGGACTGGTTAGCCGAGAACCAAGCTAATATAAATTGTGATAAGAAGTTAATAAACGTAGTGTTACCTGAAAAAGGGCCGGTAGTGATTTATGGCGATCGTAGGAATTATCAGTATAATCTTATTAACATGATAAAAGCCCATAAGTGTGTTAGTAAAGGTTGTCAGAGTTACTTAGCTTATGTAATAGATACTAAGCTAGAGAAGAGTAAGTTGGAAGACATTCCAATTGTGAGTGATTTTCCAGAAGTATTTCCTGAAGACTTGAACAGTCTTCCGCCCGTTAGACAGGTAGAGTTCGGTATAGATCTAATTCCTGGAGCCAACCCTGTAGCCCGTGCACCGTATCGTTTGGCGCCTCCAGAAATGAAAGAAATGATGGCACAACTGCAAGATCTATCCGTTAAGGGTTTCATCAGACCAAGTTCTTCACCGTGGGGAGCACCAGTCTTATTTGTGAAAAAGAAGGATGGTTCGATGAGAATGTGTATCGACTACAGAGAATTGAATAAGCGCACAATCAAAAACAAGTATCCTCTACCTAGAATTGATGACCTCTTCGATCAATTAGTTGGAGCATGTTGTTTCTCCAAGATTGATTTAAGATCCGGTTATCATCAGTTGAAGGTCAAAGAAGAAGACGTGTTGAAAACTGCTTTTCGCACCAGGTACGGTCACTATGAGTTTCTAGTAATGCCATTTGGATTGACAAACGCTCCAGCCGCCTTTATGGATTTAATGAATCGGGTATGTAAGCTATATCTTGATAAATTCGTCATTGTATCTATCGATGATATACTTATTTATTCCCGATCCAAAGAGGATCATGCACGACATCTTCGTTTGATCTTGGAATTGTTGAAGAAAGAAAAGTTGTATGCGAAATTTTCAAAGTGTGAATTCTGGTTGCGGGAAGTTCAGTTTTTGGGGCATATAGTTTCTGAAAAGGGTATACAAGTCGATCCGATGAAAGTGGAAGCAGTTGAAAAATGGGAACCACCAAAGACAGCAACAGAAGTACGAAGTTTTCTGGGTTTGGCCGGCTACTACCGAAAGTTTATAAAAGATTTCTCTCGTATTGCCACACCGTTGACGAAACTGACTCGGAAGAATTTGAAGTTCGAATGGAAGGCAGAACAGGACGAAGCATTCAGGATATTAAAGGAGAAACTCTGCAGCGCGCCGATATTAGCATTGCCAGAAGGTTCGGATGATTTTGTGGTCTACAGTGATGCTTCTAAGTTAGGTTTGGGATGTGTACTCATGCAACGTGGAAAAGTAATTGCCTATGCTTCTCGTCAATTAAAGGATCATGAAAGGCAATATCCTACCCATGATATGGAACTTGCAGCGGTTGTCTTTGCATTGAAGATTTGGAGACATTATCTGTATGGTTCCAAATGTCAAATTTTTACTGATCATAAGAGTCTTCAACATCTTTTTGATCAAAAGGAACTGAATATGAGGCAAAGAAGGTGGCTAGAGTTAGTGAATGATTATGATTGTGAAATCCTTTATCACCCAGGAAAAGCGAATGTGGTGGCAGATGCACTAAGTCGACAAGAAAGAAGTGGAACGATAAAGGCGATATCTTTAAGAGCGGAACTGCTTCCAAACATTTTTTACGAATTACTGAAGTGCCAATTAGATGCTTATCAAGAAGAAAGTTTGAAATCTGAACGGTTGGTTGGGATATCAGCATTGCTTGGGAAAGATAACCGTGGGTTGTTGTGTTTGGGGAATAGGATTTGGGTACCTCGTTTGGGTGGATTACGTGATCGTGTACTACAAGAAGCTCATCAATCTCGATTCTCCATTCATCCAGGTACAAATAAAATGTATAGAGATTTGAAACAATTTTATTGGTGGCCGGGGATGAAAAGAAGTATTGCTAAGCATGTGGAAGACTGCATTACCTGCAAGAAAGTAAAGATTGAGCATCAGAAACCGTTTGGTCAGTTACAACGCTTAGACATTCCAGTATGGAAATGGGATCAGATCACAATTGATTTCATTACCAAGTTACCAAGAACTTCAAAGGGATTCGATTCTATTTGGGTGATTGTGGATAGGTTGACAAAGTCTGCTCATTTCTTGCCGATAAAAGAAACCGATTCTTTGGAACGTTTAGCTAAGTTGTATATTAATGAAATAGTAACTCGACATGGAGTACCAATTTCGATTATTTCTGATCGAGATAGTCGTTTTACTTCTAGATTCTGGATAAGCTTTCAAAAAGAAATGGGAACACAAATCAAGTTGAGTACAGCATATCATCCACAGACTGATGGACAAAGTGAAAGAACAATTCAGACGTTAGAAGATATGCTTCGGGCTTGTATAGTTGATTTTGGAGGATCATGGGATAAACATTTGCCTTTGATAGAGTTCGCTTACAACAACAGTTATCATTCTAGTATTCAGGCGGCACCGTTTGAAGTATTGTATGGTAGGAAATGCCGAACGCCCTTGTGTTGGAATGAAGTGGGGGAAAAGCAGTTAGCAGGGCCAGAAATAGTGCAGTTAACAGCAGATAAGATTACTCAGATCCGGGATAGATTGAAAACGGCACAAGACAGACAGAAAAGTTATGCAGATCGACGTCGGAAACCGTTAGAATTTCAGGTTGGGGAATTTGTGATGTTAAAAGTTTCACCTTGTAAAGGAGTCATACGTTTTGGGAAGCAAGGTAAACTCAGTCCGCGGTATATTGGGCCATTTGAAATTATAGAAAGAATTGGTGAAGTAGCATACAGATTGGATCTTCCGTTTGAATTGAGCAGGATTCACAACGCGTTTCATGTGTCGAATTTTCGGAAATGTTTAGTCACACCGGACCAGGCAGTCTCTCTACCGGATATCCAGGTTGATGAAAAGCTGAACTACGTGGAAGAACCGGAAGCTATAGTTGATCACAAGGTTAAAGTATTAAGGAATAAAGAGATCAGACAGGTAAAGGTTCAATGGAAACATCATAGGGGTCAGGATGCGACATGGGAATCAGAGTCGGAGATGAGAGCCAAATACCCTCATCTGTTCACTTAATCGAATTCCGGGACGGAATTCTTTTAAGGGGGAGATGTTGTAATAACCATGTATTTTATCTAATTTTAAATTAGGAATTTATAAGTTTTATATTAGTATTTTAGGAGTTAAAAACTAAAGGGTAAGTTTTAATTTAATAATGGAAGTTTAGGGGTATGTTTTGTCATATAAGCTAAACTTGAGGTTTGTTTTGTCTCTTTTCACAAACTCTCTCCCACCACCGTCAAGTACCACCTCATGTAGAGGAGGTGTCCTCTTGTGAGACATTAGAAGATATTTGTCCAAAGTGTGTGTGTGTGTGAAAGTGTTTTCGGTTGAGAGAAAGAGAGATCGAAAAGGGCTAAAAGGAAAGAAGAGGGAAGAATTAAGGAGTTGCTGCAGTGATTCAAGTATAAATCTGAAGAAATCAAGGTAAGCAATCCATATCTTATTAGTATTTTAATTCCATGAAGTGTTCTTGAAAATGCTAGTGAAGTTCTAAGTGGGTTTTTGTTAGAAATGGATGTTTTGGGAATTTTAAGCTTATGGTTAGGTTGTGTTAATGGTCTTAAACATATCTGCAAAGTTACATGAACATGTATAGAATAAAACTGTAAAAATCTGGGTTTTAGGATGAAACAGTAGGCTGAGACATACATCGAAGTCGCAATGGACGACTGCGACATTCATCGGAGTCGCAATGGTTGGTTGCGACTTGGGTATGAAGTCGCAATGGTCGTTTGCGACTTAGCTTGGAATCGCAGTAGTTGATTGCGATTCGAGTTTGGAATCGCAGTAGTTGGTTGCGACTCCAAGGTGGAATCGCAATAGTGGGTTGCGACTCCAAGGTAGAATCGCAATAGTGGGTTGCGACTCCAAGGTGGAATCGCAATAAGGGGTTGCGACTTCGGGGTGAAATCGCAATAAGGGGTTGCGACTTCAGGGTGGAATCGCAATAGGAGATTGCGATTTGGTACTGTTCATTGCGATTTCAGTTGGGAATTTTGTAAGTTTAAGTATTAAAGGAAATATTTGGTATTTTATCTGATTTCAGATTTGGTGAAAGATCAACGTACGTGAGTTATCTTGGAAGGGTTTTTGTGATAAAAACAAGGTGAGTTTTTATTTGAAATGTTTTCAAATGGAATACATATATGTGATTAAATGTAATATGGTGCATATAATGTTTATATGAATATTGCATTGTATGAGTACTAGTTGGCCGGGCTTAGGACCGGTGAAAGTTGGTTTTACAAAGGGACAGTGGTGTTGGCTGTATTTAGTACAACGGTGTAAATTAATTAATTGGCTTGCTACCAATTAATATGGCCAAGGAAAAGAAAGGAGAAAGAGATGGAAAGATTACATGAGTCATAACTGGTATTATTATGTGAAGTATATGTATGACTTTGTGCAAAAGTTTTCTTTAACTAACGGGGATTTTTCTCACTAGACTTCAAGGTCTAACCCTCATTTTTGTTTTAAAATATGTATTCCAGGTCAAGGAGCAAACAAAAGACTATGATAGGATTTCTCATGTTTAGCTTTTGTGGATGTTGAATGATCATGAAGATTTCAGTTATAATTAGTAGTTGTTATGTATTTTACTTTATTCGAAAAAGTTTGTACTGAAAGACCTAATTGTAGAATTTAAGGGACCATATTTGGATTATGTTATGTTATTTTGTGGTGAATTATATGAAACTTGTATGTTGGGATTAAGGGATGTTACATTTTTGAGTTTGCTGTAGGATTCTCGAACTCTGTTTCAGATGATAGCTTTCAGTGTATGATCTCTTGAGTTTTACTCCGAATGTTAGTTGCTAGCTGTCCCCTTGAAATGTTGATTAAGCTTGATACTTATAGTCCTTGGGAGCTTTGATTAGCTCATTGATTGCTTCATTAACAGCTATAATGGTCGCAATGGTCTGTAACGGCTGGCGGCGTGAACATTCATAATGGCCTTCGTCCGTTACGGCTATCTTCAGGTAACGGCTTGCGTCGGATGTAGATGTTGCTTCTTTAATGGCTTTGACTCCTACATTAAACACTTACCAAAACACAACAGTCAAGGTTAACGTTAGTATTGATCGAAGGTATAATGATCTTATGCGGTAGTCGTGCGGAATACGTCGGGCGACGCTATCGTCGAGCGTCATAAGGGACGTACGACTTTCCTTTTACTAGAGATGACGGATGTCTTCTGGGTCCTTGTCGAGACCTTATCTTAATACAAGATTTAGATTATGACGTGCGTCTTACCTGTTTTGGTCGTGGTCGTACGACGTGATTTTTTGTCCAAACACATACTGAGCCATTACCCAAACCTCCTGACCATAGTATTAGTTTGCCCCGTTCATCATGTTCTATCGTCAACATGGCACTGTAGTAATTATGCACTCACATCACAGTAAGTGGACGGTCAACCAAATAACGTTATCCCTAATTACCATGGCTCACACTCGTGAGTTAAATAGGTAATGTAAAAACAAGTTGGGGACTTTTGTGCGATAGCACAACTCAGAATCTTTAACATGTGCACACGTACCATAGAGCATCAAATATTTGTAGTATTTCAGTAACAAAACAATGATGTGAAATAGAATTTGTAACATGCTTTCCACCCCAAAATGTATAAAATAGTAAAAAGGGGTTGCGAAAACTAACGGTGATAAACGTAGTTGTTCCCAAGTGGTGTGTAATGCGATCCGTAACGCGATCCTACGTCGATCCTACGAATGTAAGGACACTAGTAAGATTCTATGTTCTAAACCTTAGTCCTTGGTATCGTGTAATTATCCAAATCAACATAAAATGCCTTTGTTGAGATTAAGTTTGTATGTTATAATAAGTTCGTCGATATTAGTAGTTAATATCTATAACATTACATATGATAATTTGAGATTATCGCAATTTCGTCATAACGAGTGACGAAAAGGGTCTATAACTAGGAGTCATATATATAATATATATGATGTTAGAGTATATAAAATGTGTATTCATAATATATAAATGTATATTCCACAATTTCATCATATAGATGATTAAACGGGTTCAAGAGTTAGCTTTTAGCTATAGTAAAATGCATAATCATATAGTATATATACATATTCCACAATTTCAACACAAGAATGATGAAACGGGTTCAAGAGTTAGCTTATAGCTTCAATAGAATATAGTCAGTTGCTGGCCAGAATATGTAGTCACTTTCGGTTCGTTTTTGGATAACTTCCAGGGACATTTAAGTCATGATATTTTATGACCTGTTTGACATAAGATTCATGATTCCAGTTGGGTTTGATTCATAACTCATAAAAGTGAACTCTAGAAAAAGAATCACTTAATTTGGAGTATTATTGAGTGAGATATGGCTTTTCAAAGAGAGAAGAAAAATCTGGCAGCATGCTGTCAAAACAAGACTTTATGCATGTGCACTCCTTTTTGTCTTTTACCAATATTCTTATTCTTTTTGCATGAGATCCGATTTGACACATCCACATACATATATTTTCAGTATAAAAATATATTTCTCAGCCATTTACAATACATGCAATTTATTTATAAAACTCCTTTAGAGATTAAAGGGTTGGTTTTGATGAAGAACACATGCATGTTTGTTAGAACATTGTAAAAGTTCTTCTTTGGTCTTAACATGGGTTTGGTCATGGATTCATCCTCTTTTTAGTAACATTCAAGATGTTATGGTGATGAAGTTCCCAAACATCAAGATCCAAAGATATTGATAAAGTAAAACAACATGCAACTGGTGTAGAAGAAGAAATTTAAATAAAATGAAAGAACAATAACAAAGAAAGGTGTAGGCTTTGCACTACATATTATTTTTACCTTTGTGAAGACTTGAACACTTGATGTTCTTGAGTGAAAATGGCTGGACTTTAGGTGTGTTTTAGTGATAAATAAATAGAGAAATAAGGAGAGAAATTGTTGGGAGAAAAGAGAGAGGGATGATAATGAGAGAGTAGCAAATTTTGAGAGAGTGAGGGGGTATATATGGGGGTGGGCGGTTTTGGAGAGGGGAGAGAGAGAGAGTGTGGAGTGTGGTTTTGTATAAAATAATTGTGTCTTTTATTTCTTTTTAAATTTTATTTTTATTTTAATTGTTTGAATTATTTAACACAATAATTTAGTTAGTTGTAAGGTTACTAGTTAACTTTACTAGTATTATTTTAGTATGGTTTATATATATATATGTATGTATTTAAGATATTTTTGGTTGGCATTTTATGAGATATATGGATAATTCCCTAATTTGAGGGGTTTTAGGCAAAAATTATCAATTTTTCCTACTGTACCGGGTTGACTGCTAAAATTGGACAGTGTGACATATAGTATCAGTATCTGATATGTTTAGTGCAGTTCTAACCTGAACGCGAATTTGACGGTTGTCACAAAAACCAAGGCTAATAAGATGGGTTTTGCTATTGCAAGAGTTTGACCTAGAAATTGTTGATAGGAAGGGGGTGAAAAACCAAGTGGCTGATCATTTGTCTAGGCTAGAGAAACTTGTTGACAGTAGGGAAGGAGGAGACATCATAAAAACCTTCCCTAATGAAAAGATTCTTATGGTGCAACCATAACTTCCATGGTTTGCTGATATAGCAAATTATTTAGCTTGTGGTATCAGACCTTTTGATTATACTCATCATATGCCTAAGAAATTCCTCCATGATAGTAAATTCTACATATGGGATGATCCTTTTCTATTTAAACTTGGTACATATCAATTGTTGAGAAGGTGCATCCCAGAAACTGAGGTGGCAGCAATCCTGCAGCATTGCCATCAGTCAGCTTATGGAGGACATTTTAGAGGCCAAAGAATAACAGCTAAGGTTCTACAATCTGGTTTCTATTAGCCAACTCTCTTCAAGGATGCCCACAATTTTGCACAAAAGTGTAATGAATGTCAGAGAAGTGGTTCCATTTCTCAAAGAAATGAAATGCCTTTGAATGGGATCTTGGAAGTTGAGTTGTTTGATACTTGGGGAATTGATTTCATGGGACCATTTCCCCCATCAAACAATTTCCAATACATTCTAGTTGCTGTTGATTATGTATAAAGATGGGTGTAAGCAATGACATGTGTTACAAATGATGCAAAAACTGTTGTTAAGTTTTTACCAACACAATTTTTTACAAGGTTTGGTACCCCCCGGGCACTAACTTGTGATGAGGGTACCCACTTTATAAACAATTTGTTGATTAAAGTTCTTGAAAAATATAATGTGAAACACAGAGTTGCCACTTCATACCACCCAATAACAATTGGATTCGCTGAACTCTCAAACAGAGAAGTTAAAGGAATTTTAGAAAAAGTTGTCAAGCCAACTAGAAAAGACTGGGCTTTCAAGCTAGATGATGCTTTATAGGCATACAAGACTGCTTTCAAAACACCTTTGGTATGTCCCCATACAAGTTAGTCTTTGGTAATGCTTGTCACCTCCCTTTAGAACTTGAACACAAAGCATATTCGGCTATAAAAGAATTGAACATGAACTTAGATGATGTTGCTAACAAAAACAAAGTTACAACTTGTTAGGGATAAAATCCGTTGGATAGAAGTTCAAGGGTTTATTATGTAAAAGGTGTATTATGGGCTTCATTGTGTAAACGGGCCATGGGCCTTAGTGTATTTGGCCTTCATATAAATAGCCTATTATGTTTATAAAAATAGGTTAATCGTCATTATCATTCATATTATCGTACTGTAATTCTCTGAAAGCATTAAGTAATATATCGATGACCAGTTGAAATCTTATTGACTGTTTATACTTATTGATTTCTACTGATTGTATGCACTAATCTGGAACTCACAATTGGTATCAGAGCATACGGACGATTCGATTTAAGGCGATTCAAAGGTTTCTGGTAAGATTTTTTTTCTTGTTTAGTGGACTGTGTTCTTAGCCTTTAAAATTCATATTTTGATTCGGTTAAAATTGTTCGTTTTCGTTTATTGCATTCGAGTCGTTTTTAAGCAAAATCAAGTTTGTGGTTTTTGGTTTCTCTTCATATCAAAAATCAATTTTTTTCTTCAAAACCGTGCTATTTTGCTTGATAGTCGATTAGGGTATTGTTATTTTGCTATTTTAGAAGGTCTTTAATCTTTAAGGAAAGTTTTTGTCAGCCCTAATCGTATTCCAGTCGATCTATTGAACCTCAGTCGCGGTTTCCGGACAACAACAACAGTTTCCGGAATTTCCTTAAAACTATCCGGGTAAGTCACTTTCTTTCGTATCTTTCCGGACGAATCATCTGGTCAACAAAGTTTCTGAATATCTATCTGGAATACCCAAGTATCCGGATAAGTTATCCGGACAGCTTTATCCGGATTGTAATTTCTTTCGGGACACAATTCCATCCGGTAACCCAATACTTCCCGGACACTCAGCTATCCGGTAAGTTTTGTCAATTTCATTCGGTTCTTGGGTTGGTTTTGGGTGTTGGGGAAGGTAGTTCGTCTTCGGAGGATGTCAGAAGTTGGACCTCTTCTTGGATTTGGACATCTTCTCCAAATACAGAAAGAAATTCGACAGAGGTGGGTGTTACCTCTGTGGTCTTCTGTTGAATTGTTTTGAGTACTTGGGTTTCTTCAGTAATGGATTCCACAAAGATGGTTGTTGTCTCTGTGGTTTTGTTTCTGCTTTGGGTTTCAGGCTTTTGGGTTTTAGTAGGGGTTTCTTCAGAGATCATTTCCACAGAGGTGGTTGTTGCCTTTGTGGACTGTTGTTGGTTTCCTCCTTGGTTTTGAGTTGGGGGAATTTGGTTCATTGGGTCTACGGATACTGGTGGTTCTGGTAGACCTCTGCTTGCAGCTACTTCCCTTTGTTTCTCCCCTTGATTCTCCCCCTCAAGATGATCTGATGAATCGTCAGAATCATCATCAGAGTCATCCTGACCCTTATCTGTTTTACCTTCTGCCCTGCAAGATGTATCTAGTTTCTTTGGTGGAATAGCACTTGCAGCAATCATCTTTGCGCATAAGTCATCATAGAGGCCGAGCAGTGTTTCAACCTCTGCTTCTGTGTTGAAGCGCATTCTGTCGACGCTTGCTTGAAACTCTCTGCATAGTTTGCGTTGGCAGCGGTGAAATCTCTGATGAATTCGGTCATCTGATCAAGTATTCCTTGGCCGAGTTCTATCACTTGAGCTCTTGTAATGTAGTCAGAAGGCTTCATGGCCTGAGTATTTCTGGTTGTTTGCTCTTGAACTTCGTCTAAGGCCTTCTTCAGGTCTTCAGGTGTAAGACCCTTAGATTTTGAGGATTGCTCTTTTACTTGTTGAAGAAAGTGCTTGACAGACTCTTTGAAGGCAGTGGCGGCGGCTTTTTCGAATTCAGCAGTTGCAGAGGATGCAATGTTTATTTCAGAGGACTTCATCTGAGCTACGGTATGTTGTACCTCTGTGGACAGGTTGTCTATTTTGGTATTTAGATTTGTGATAGCCAAAGATGTTGATTCTACAAAAGTTTTGAGAGAGCTTTGCAACTCTTTCATTGTTTGGTTCACATAGGTGACATGGGTTTGGAACTCATCCCTTGATACATGTGAACTCGTTGTTACCTCTGGGGGAACACATTCGTCCCCAGAGTGAGTCTCTGTTCCTGAGACACCTTCTTTCGCCCTTGTTTTGATGTTGGGGGCGGAAGGATTTCCTTCTGATCCTCGAGCAGAAGCATCTAGTGCTTCAGACTCTACAGAAGTTCTGAGAATGACATTGTCTTGATCCACTCCAGAGGTGGGTACTAGATTATCCTTCTTTTGACTCGGAGACTTGTCTAGTGTCTCTCTGTCTTTGTGCACTCTAATCTCCTCTGAAGAGATGTTTGGATCTAGTTGTGTGCGTGTGGCAGAGGAAACAAAATCCTCTGCAAGGATTTCTGTTGTGATCCGGGGCAATAGACCACTTACTACGGATGAATCCTTTAGAGAGGATTCCCCTGGAATGGTTTCCCCGATTATTAATGGTACAGAGGATGAAAGAATTTCCTCTGTCCGGATGGTTTGGGTTGGGGTCGAGCCGTGCTGCTCTTTTTCATTATTTCCCTCTGCCACTAGACTGGCGGCAATAGAAGTGTAGGTTACACTGGGAGTTGGTTTAGGTTGTGTGCCTCTATTAATCCAGGCATCTTTTCTTGCTTCTTCTTCTGTGAAGCATCCAACCACTTGTTTTCCATCTATGGTCTCAACCTCTGTTACTACCATATGGGTTGAGACTTCTACCCTAGTCTCCCCTTCTTTGGTTACCTCTTCTTCCCTTGGACCTAGTGAGTCGTACATAGGATGAGTACCAAAAAGTTGTTGTACTTGGGGGTGCATAACCTGTGTACCGTCAGAGGCAGAGATTACTCGCTCTGGGCTTCTTCTGTGAATATCAAGGCCAGGTTGAAGGAACGGATTCTGCAGTACCTCTGGGGTCTCAGCCGGATTATCCTTTAGAGTTTGATCATCATCATCAAGATCAGAATCAACTCCAGAGATGGTGAAATCTGGATCTTTTGTGGCTTCTTCGTTTTCATGTGACAGAGCTTCTGCAGTCCATCCTGCAATGTAAAGGGTGTTGGCAAATTCAGGGCGTTGAAGGAAGTCAGAGAAATTCCCATGATGTGCATAGTTGAGCAGATTTGGGGATTGCAGAGGGGATTCTTGTGCTACTTCTTCTGTTACCTGTTCCTCTACGTCTTCTGCTACTCCTTCCTCTGCAATTGTTTGCATAGGAGACAGAGGTTTCCTAGTTTTCTTCTTGCTCTTTCTCCTCTTGGGTTTAGGTGCCCCTTCCTCTGAGGCTTTGGATTGTCTCTTCTTTTTGTGGTTTGGAGGAGAGGGAGGTGCAAATGATCCAACCTCTGTTGCATGATGTGGAGATTGTTGAGCTTCGATAGCAGAAGTTGAAGTACTCTCTGTGGTTTTCCTCTTTGTTTTCTTTTTAGGAGTTGAGGCAGAGTAGATGGATTTCCTCTGAGCAAGGAACTTGGTTTAAACTTCTTCATGCTTCTAGAAAGCCTTAGCCCATTCTTCATCTGTCATTCTTTCAACTACCCTAGTTTCTAAAGGCAGACCTAAACGCGGGGGTGTCACAGGGCTCGGTTCTGGAGTCCTATGATCGCGTATGTAAGTTAACCTTAGGGTTTCATCTGTTGCATATCCCAGAAGTCTTGATGGCAGAGGTCTGCAGAAAGGATATCCATCGACGTGCTCAGTTGGAACTTTTTTTGTCATGGCATATATTTTAGCAGTTGGATCTTCTAAAGACCATTTTTCTAGAAGGAGTAGGGGCTCCAGAAGTACTCCAAGAATTCGTTGATACTGCAGAGGAGGTAGAGATGATTTTGAGCGTTCTTTGGCTTTTTGGGTGGAGATTTTTCTGTCAATGGAATTTATCATTTCTTGCATCATCAAGGTCGAGTAGTCCAGAGGCAGATCATAATATACCAAGTACATTATGGATAGAATCTGATGGGAGGTTTGATCTGGACTACCGATTTTGCCAGTGAGGCATCTGTTTAGAATTGAGAAGAGGGTATTCCACAGAGGGGGTAATCAACCTCTTCTGAAGTCGTTCCTTTTTATTAGGGTTGTGTTGTACCCTAACATTTCAACAAATCTACAAAGTTCTTCGTCTGTAGGTGCTTCAGCGTAATTCTTTATACCTAGCAGACCTCTGGTTGGAAGACTGAACTCAAGTGAGAACATCGTTCTATTGAACATGAGTTCCATGTGTTGGGTTTTATCAGGTTTAGAAATATAGCCCTTGATTTGTCGGTCCACTGGGTCATATCTGCTGCTTTGCCAAAATTTGTTTAGATATCTTGCTGGTATTTTGCTGACGGTTTTTGTCAACAGGGGGAAGAGGTAATGTTTCTCCAAAATATGAAGGAGAATGGCATGAGATTCCCCAAAAGTGGTTCTTGAAGGAACAAGATAATAGTTGTTGGGTTTGAGAGGAAGAACACTTTCAAAGTGTTCATTTGCGATGAAGTTTTTCTCGTGAGTCGTTTTTAAGCAAAATCAAGTTTGTGGTTTTTGGTTTCTCTTCATATCAAAAATCAATTTTTTTCTTCAAAACCGTGCTATTTTGCTTGATAGTCGATTAGGGTATTGTTATTTTGCTATTTTAGAAGGTCTTTAATCTTTAAGGAAAGTTTTTGTCAACCCTAATCGCATTCCAGTCGATCTATTGAACGTCAGTCGCGGTTTCCGGACAACAACAACAGTTTCCGGAATTTCCTTAAAACTATCCGGGTAAGTCACTTTCTTTCGTATCTTTCCGGACGAATCATCTGGTCAACAAAGTTTCCGAATATCTATCTGGAAAACCCAAGTATCCGGATAAGTTATCCGGACAGCTTTATCCGGATTGTAATTTCTTTCGGGACACAATTCCATCCGGTAACCCAATACTTCCCGGACACTCAGCTATCCGGTAAGTTTTGTCAATTTCATTCGGTTCTTGGGTTGGTTTTTGGTGTTGGGGAAGGTAGTTCGTCTTCGGAGGATGTCAGAAGTTGGACCTCTTCTTGTATTTGGACATCTTCTCCAAATACAGAAAGAAATTCGACAGAGGTGGGTGTTACCTCTGTGGTCTTCTGTTGAATTGTTTTGAGTACTTGGGTTTCTTCAGTAATGGATTCCACAAAGATGGTTGTTGTCTCTGTGGTTTTGTTTCTGCTTTGGGTTTCAAGTTTTTGGGTTTTAGTAGGGGTTTCTTCAGAGATCATTTCCACAGAGGTGGTTGTTGCCTCTGTGGACTGTTGTTGGTTTCCTCCTTGGTTTTGAGTTGGGGGAATTTGGTTCATTGGGTCTACGGATACTGGTGGTTCTGGTAGACCTCTGCTTGCAGCTACTTCCCTTTGTTTCTCCCCTTGATTCTCCCCCTCAAGATGATCTGATGAATCGTCAGAATCATCATCAGAGTCATCCTGACCCTTATCTGTTTTACCTTATGCCCTGCAAGATGTATCTAGTTTCTTTGGTGGAACAGCCCTTACAGCAATCATCTTTGCGCATAAGTCATCACAGAGGCCGAGCAGTGTTTCAACCTCTGCTTCTGTGTTGAAGCGCATTCTGCCGACGCTTGCTTGAAACTCTCTGCATAGTTTGCGTTGGCAGCGGTGAAAGCTCTGATGAATTCGGTCATCTGATCAAGTATTCCTTGGCCGAGTTCTATCACTTGAGCTCTTGTAATGTAGTCAGAAGGCTTCATGGCCTGAGTATTTCTGGTTGTTTGCTCTTGAACTTCGTCGAAGGCCTTCTTCAGGTCTTCAGGTGTAAGACCCTTAGATTTTGAGGATTGCTCTTTTAGTTGTTGAAGAAAGTGCTGGACAGACTCTTTGAAGGCAGTGGTGGCGGCTTTTCCGAATTCAGCAGTTGCAGAGGATGCAATGTTTATTTCAGAGGACTTCATCTGAGCTACGGTATGTTGTACCTCTGTGGACAGGTTGTCTATTTTGGTATTTAGATTTGTGATAGCCAAAGATGTTGATTCTTCAAAAGTTTTGAGAGAGCTTTGCAACTCTTTCATTGTTTGGTTCACATAGGTGACAAGGGTTTGGAACTCATCCCTTGATACATGTGAACTCGTTGTTACCTCTGGGGGAACACATTCGTCCCCAGAGTGAGTCTTTGTTCCTGAGACACCTTCTTTCGCCCTTGTTTTGATGTTGGGGGCGGAAGGATTTCCTTCTGATCCTCGAGCAGAAGCATCTAGTGCTTCAGACTCTACAGAAGTTCTGAGAATGACATTGTCTAGATCCACTCTAGAGGTGGGTACTAGATTATCCTTCTTTTGACTCGGAGACTTGTATAGTGTCTCTCTGTCTTTGTGCACTCTAATCTCCTCTGAAGAGATGTTTGGATCTAGTTGTGTGCGTGTGGCAGAGGAAACAAAATCCTCTGCAAGGATTTCTGTTGTGGTCCGGGGCAATAGACCACTTACTACGGATGAATCCTTTAGAGAGGATTCCCCTTGAATGGTTTCCCCGATTATTAATGGTACAGAGGATGAAAGAATTTCCTCTGTCCGGATGGTTTGGGTTGGGGTCGAGCCGTGCTGCTCTTGTTAATTATTTCCCTCTGCCACTAGACTGGCGGCAATAGAAGTGTAGGTTACACTGGGAGTTGGTTTTGGTTGTGTGCCTCTATTAATCCAGGCATCTTTTCGTGCTTCTTCTTCTGTGAAGCATCCAACCACTTGTTTTCCATCTATGGTCTCAACCTCTGTTACTACCATATGGGTTGAGACTTCTACCCTAGTCTCCCCTTCTTCGGTTACCTCTTCTTCCCTTGGACCTAGTGAGTCGTACATAGGATGAGTACCAAAAAGTTGTTGTACTTGGGGGTGCATAACCTGTGTACCGTAAGAGGCAGAGATTACTCGCTCTGGGCTTCTTTTGTGAATATCAAGGCCAGGTTGAAGGAATGGATTCTGCAGTACCTCTGGGGTCTCAGCCGGATTATCCTTTGGAGTTTGATCATCATCATCAAGATCAGAATCAACTCCAGAGATGGTGAAATCTGGATCTTTTGTGGCTTCTTCGTTTTCATGTGACAGAGCTTCTGCAGTCCATCCTGCAATGTAAAGGGTGTTAGCAAATTCAGGGCGTTGAAGGAAGTCAGAGAAATTCCCATGATGTGCATAGTTGAGCAGATTTGGGGATTGCAGAGGGGATTATTGTGCTACTTCTTCTGTTACCTGTTCCTCTACGTCTTCTGCTACTCCTTCCTCTGCAATTGTTTGCATAGGAGACAGAGGTTTCCCAGTTTTCTTCTTGCTCTTTCTCCTCTTGGGTTTAGGTGCCCCTTCCTCTGAGGCTTTGGATTGTCTCTTCTTTTTGTGCTTTGGAGGAGAGGGAGGTACAGATGATCCAACCTCTGTTGCATGAGGTGGAGATTGTTGAGCTTCGACAGCAGAAGTTGAAGTCCTCTCTGTGGTTTTCCTCTTTGTTTTCTTTTTAGGAGTTGAGGCAGAGTAGATGGATTTCCTCTGAGCAAGGAACTTGGTTTAAACTTTTTCATGCTTCTGGAAAGCCTTAGCCCATTCTTCATATGTCATTCTTTCAACTACCCTAGTTTCTAAAGGCAGACCTAAACGCGGGGGTGTCACAGGGCTCGGTTCTGGAGTCCTATGATCGCGTATGTAAGCTAACCTTAGGGTTTCATCTGTAGCATATCCCAGAAGTCTTGATGGCAGAGGTCTGCAGAAAGGATATCAATCGACGTGCTCAGTTGGAACGTTTTTTGTCATGGCATATATTTTAGCAGTTGGATCTTCTAAAGACCATTTTTCTAGAGGAGTAGGGGCTCCAGAAGTACTCCAAGAATTCGTTGATACTGCAGAGGAGGTAGAGATGATTTTGAGCGTTATTTGGCTTTTTGGGTGGAGATTTTTCTGTCAATGGTATTTATCATTTCTTGCATCATCAAGGTCGAGTAGTCCAGAGGCAGATCATAATATACCCCGTACATTATGGATAGAATCTGATGGGAGGTTTGATCTGGACTACCGATTTTGCCAGTGAGGCATCTGTTTAGAATTGAGAAGAGGGTATTCCACAGAGGGGGTAATCAACCTCTTCTGAAGTCGTTCCTTTTTCTTAGGGTTGTGTTGTACCCTAACATTTCAACAAATCTACAAAGTTCTTCGTCTGTAGGTGCTTCAGCGTAATTCTTTATACCTAGCAGACCTCTGGTTGGAAGACTGAACTCAAGTGAGAACATCGTTCTATTGAACTTGAGTTCCATGTGTTGGGTTTTATCAGGTTTAGAAATGTAGCCCTTGATTTGTCGGTCCGCTGGGTCATATCTGCTGTTTTGCCAAAATTTGTTTAGATATCTTGCTGGTATTTTGCTGACGGTTTTTGTCAACAGGGGGAAGAGGTAATGTTTCTCCAAAATGTGAAGGAGAATGGCATGAGATTCCCCAAAAGTGGTTCTTGAAGGAACAAGATAAAAGTTGTTGGGTTTGAGAGGAAGAACACTTTCAAAGTGTTCATTTGCGATGAAGTTTTTCTCGTGGGTGGTTGGAGAGAAATTTGCTTCGTCGCCGGAGTTATCTTTTTCAAGGTTTGTGGCTATATTTGGATTTTTGGAATGCTCGGATTGAGTATGTGGCTATATTTGGATTTTTTCAAGGCAGGTGAGTTTTCTTGAACAGAGGAGTCTTCAGGAATGTTGGAGTATGATGTCATTGTTGTTTATCTTGAAGAAAGAGAATGAAAAATAGGTAGGTTGCTGGTTTTGCAAGGTTCGCCGGAGAAGAAGATGAGAGTTCGTAAAGGTTTATGAGGAGTGGTAACTTGGGTTTTATAGTGAAAGGTAATCGGTAGAATCTGAAGAGGTAAATATGTGGAAGTGGATAATTTTTGGAGTCCGTACTTGAGTGTGAACGGCGAGTTCAACTTTCCAGGAGAACGTGTGTCGTGTACGTCCAATGAAAATGTGACACGTCAGCAGTGTCAGAGCACGACTTGATGTTAGCTCCAATATTCATAATATTAGAAGTATTGAAAAATAGGCCAAGTAAAGAAGAGTTCGACAGAAGATCTGCCAAGTGATCACAGAAGTTCTGCGAAGTGTCACAGAAGCTCTGCCGAAGTAAACAAAGATCAATCAAGAAATGCCAAGACGAAAGAACAAACTGCAGAAGTACTTCTCAGAGGACCAAGCCACAGAACCTCTGTCACCCTTGACAGAGCCTCTGCGGTTTATACTAAAGACTTGGAAGATTCACAAATATCTCACTGTTCCAGGATCCGTACATCCACTTGTTCCAAGCGTGCCCTGACATCAACTACACGTGTCAAACTCTGATAGGGCTCTGTCAAATGTGGAACATGCACATTTAATGAACAACGTACCTGCTACTGTTCATCCAACATGCTCATTAAATGAACATCGTACCTAGCAACTGTTCATGCGATCCTGTCAACTGTAGAGCAATCCTTATTGTCCCCTTTAGAAGTAGTATAAATAGAAGGTTCATGTGAACTCTTCAAAAAAAAAGGCTTAACCAAGAAAATACATATATCATTAAGCTTTGCACTTACACACACACCAGCAGTTCTTCACATGTTCTTGGTGTTCTTAATATATATCAAATACAGTAATCGTTGAGATATTCATCTGTTCTACATACACTGATTATTTGATATTGTGTGTTGTTTCTATATAAACATATCTGTTAGTTCTTCAAATACGTTTCCGCAACACATCTTATTTGAACTAATAGATTAGATAGTCTTTGTTAATCAAATACGGGAACCAACAATTGGTATCAGAGCAAAACTTGATTTTTAATCAAGCGATCCTCGTTTAACAAGATTATTGATAGAATTGTGGCCTGATTTTAACCTGCTATTCATTCCATCAAACAGATTCTGTTTTTCAGCCATTTTCGATTTATTCGATAGTTGGTAAAACTAAAGAAACTGTTTCTTTCGTTAAAATTACATTAAAGTGCACTATTGTCAGTGATTGAATCATTATTCATTTGTCTCTAGATTTCTCAAGTAACAATATGTCTAGAATATAATTTTGTGGTGATGCTGATTCTCATTATTATTCGAAACTCAGTACAAATTTTCGCAAGATAATTCCTACTCTTGAGAAAGAACGAGATGAAAGGAACAAGAACATTGTTAGTGATTCAGATAAAATTGCTAAGCTTGAAGAATCAGGTAAACTTCTAAACTGTGAAAATCATGAACTGAAAAAGAACTTATCTGAGTCTGAAGAAGAAAAGAAAAGACTTGAACTTAAGTGTTTAAAATTTTCTAATCTAATCTCTAACTTTGAAAAGCTTGTAATTTGTGAAAAAGAGAACTTTGAAAATGAAAGAAAAACTTTTGAAACAAAGTTTGTTATGCTTTCTAACAAATTATCTATCTTAGAAAAGACTCTCGAAAAAGAGAGGAGAGAGCATGATTTTGAAAGAAAAGAGTCTGAAAAGGTGAAGGTCGAATGATTTCAAACAAAGTGTTTGAAAGATAATTTTGAGAAAGAAAGAAAGGCTTTTAAAGCTGAAATGTCCAAATTGACAAAAAGACTATATGTTTTGTCAAACAAGATTAAGTTGGAGAATAAGATTAAATCAGACCTTATAAAGATGTTTGTTTTAAATCTAAAAGAAAAAGATGTTTTAGCTAAAAGGGTTAAGGACTTTGAATTAGCAAACTCTTGTGCTGATAATACAAATAATCTTATTTTCAAAAGAGTGAAAATGGTTTGGAAAGTCAAAAACTCTACTCCTGTCAAAAATACTCCAAAGCCATTTGTTTCTACTAAGCATTCATCTCTTCATTCTCATAATTATAAATGCCTTGATCTTCTGTTTCAATTAAAAAACCTTTTCTCTAAATCCTTCTGTGTTCTAAATGGGTCATTTCAAAGAAAATACCAAAAACCCAAAGTGAGAAAAGTCACAGAAAGGAACCTGGCAAACAGGCAAAAACTGGCAAACCAGAGGACCTGAAGACAGCTCCAAATCCTAACATTCTAGGACCCATTTGGAAATGGGTACCAAAATGTCTTTAATCTGTCTTGCAGGTAAACGAACTCCTAAACACATCAGTTTAGGACTCAATCTTCAGTTGAAAAGGACTCCTAAACACATCAGTTTAGGACTCAATCTTCAGTTGAAATGGACTCCTTAATACTTCTGTTAAGGACTCAGGCTTCAAAGTTCACTATGACTCTTAAACACTCAGTTTAAGACTCATCCTTCAAAGGTTCTATACTTCACAGATCCTCTGTGAAATTGCTCAGAATCTCTGACAATCTCCACAGAACCTCTGATGAGATTGACCTATGTTCTGTGCACTGTTACACCCCAAAACAGGGGTTAACAAAAACTTCCATAAAACGGAAGAGTGGTACACATTACTAAAGTAAAAGTATACCTAATTAACATTACATAATCATTAATACAAAGGTTTAGTTAATTATAACTACTAATGGACCACTAGCTTATTTGATCACTACTATAGCAATCAAATATCAAAAGGATGTCGGAAGGTTCTATCATCAATCTTTCAATCTTTCAATCTTTAACTCTCCAACAATGATCCATGCTCACAACCCCGTTCTAGACCTTCTTGTGTCCGGAACTACTAAAATCTATAACACATAAAACACATAACAAGTGTTAAGCTTTTAAAGCCTAAGTGAGGTTTACACATAGCACATAGAGCATAATCATAGCATGTAGGAATAACAATTCGATACATTCACAAATTGGATTCCATGGAGAAGGTACATATCGCTACCCAGTTACATCATAATCGAAGATATACCTTGATCGGTACCCCATGGTATTGTCACAAGGCATAACACAATGGAAAACCCCACGGTATCCAAAGGTATGAATCAATTACACTTACCCCACGGTGTGTAAGAATATATCCTCCAATGCCTACTAGGTGCTCCTCCAATTATGTGAATACCAAATGTAACATCCCAGACCAACCGTACCAGATATTGTCCGCTTTGTCCACACACCTGGACTCACGGTTTTAAAACGCGTCTAATAGGGGAGGTATCAAGTCCCTCTTATAAGGGAGCCTTAGTTCTCCTCCCCAACCAATGTGGGATCTTACAATCCATCCCCCCTGGAAGCCCAACGTCCTCGCTGGCACACCAGTCCGGTTCCCGGCTCTGATGATATCCCGACCTCAAATCAATCTTAGAGAACCACGAGGCTCCCTGAAGCTGGTCGAACAAATCGTCAATCCTTGGCAGAGGATAGCGATTCTTCACCGTAAGCTTATTCAGCTCGCGGTAGTCTATACACATCCGTTGAGACCCGTCCTTCTTCTTCACAAACAAAATAGGGGCTCCCCACGGTGAACAGCTCGGCTTAATGAACTCCTTTTCGAGAATTTCCTGCAACAGAGCGTACAACTCTTTTATTTCCGGTGGAGCCAGGCGGTAAGGTGCCTTGGCCACCGGAGCAGCACCCGGAATCAGATCAATCCGAAACTCTACCTGTCGCTCGGGAGGTATCCTCGGCAAATCATCGGGAAGAGCTTATAAATATTGTGTCGTGGTATGGGGGTGTTACACCAAATATGTTAATCCAAATAATATTCCAAGCATATTTATCACTTAACAATGGTCCAACCATTTAATCATATCAATACTACTTCCATGTAGTTCATATACATCCATATGTATCAAATCACATTCCATGTAATATCAAAAATAAACATCCATGTTTACAATTCACTAATATGTCCATTTTGACCATTAAGCCATCTTTGCTTCATTAAGACATATATTAAGTCATTATCATAATCACATACCAATGATGTATAATCAAGCCAAACCTTTAACACTAACATTTACCATGGCATTCTAAGTAATAAAACACAATTAATCCACCATAACTTACTTGAACTCTTCTTGTTCCCCTCTTAACCATTAAGAGCTTATAAATCAAGATTTCTCATTAACAAATTCCAAAATCAAGATAAAGAATGGTAGATATGTATACTACAATTAATTAGATACAAGTTACTCACCTCAAATCTTCAATTGAATTAACCCTATCTTGAGGATTTGAGCTTAATTTCTCCAACAAGAGGATGAATGATGCAAAGCCCTAATTGAAGTTTAATTGGTAAGATTCATGTAACACTTACTTGAACTGGATTAAGATTAAGAGATGTAGTTTTACCTTAGGTTTAGATGGAGAATCGTTTGCAAGATGAAGAGCAGAGCAACTTATCAGTTTTGAGAGTTCTAAGTTAATGAATGAATGACTAAGGGTAAAGAGGTGGGTTTAACCCCCTTTTGGCACGTCAGGTGTTCGGCGCCGATCACCCGCGCCGATGCATCGGCGCCAGCTTCTGTTTGCCAAACCTCCCAACTTCCACTAATTTAGCCGTAACTTCTTCGTTAGAACTCCGTTTTTACCCCGGAAAGTACCGTTGGACTCGTATTCAAATTACCCATCCAACTAATCCATAAAATCTAATATTTAACTTTATCATCTATTTTTCATTAATTTCCTTAAGGAATAAACTTACTGATTTCTATCGGGAGTTATCAAGTAACCAGTAAAATCACGGAAATTTCTTAGAAAATCAATTATATCCTAAGAAGTCAAAATATAAAGAAATATTAGGACTAATATTACTTACAAGGATTTTCCGGGTGTTACAATTCTCCCCAACTTGAAAATGATTTCGTCCTCGAAATCAAAGTCAGGTAAACAAATGAGGATATCTATCCCTCATACTCTCTTTCGACTCTAAAGTTATATTACTACCTCGGTGGTGTTCCCACTGAACTTTCAACATAGCTACTTCTTTACCATTGCGTAGCTTCCAAATTGAACTTTCCAAAATTTCCTCTGGTTCTTCCACACCACGACTCTTTTTTTTTTACTCTCACATCAGTGAGTGAAATCACATCTTTCTCTTCGGCCAAACATTTCCGAAGATAACATACTTGAAAGGTATTATGTACCCCTCCCAATTCTGGCGGAAGATCTAAATGATATACCTGCAAACCAATCCTCTTAAAGTAATTGTTATCATCAAATCCATGTTTGACTACTTCTTAGTCTAGCATACTGCTATCATTTCTCTCTTGATTACACGGAATATCCACCACACAGCTACAGTCCAAAAGGATAGTTTCTCTAAAAACGTCAGTTAAAATCTCTAGCCAAATCCTCGTATCACCGAGAACTGTATTTGATGTATTTCTTTTACACCTTCTGAATACTCCAACACTATAGTTTAACGATTACAGTATTCTCTTCACCTAAAACCAATGGGATTGAGAAGAACAAGATTCTTCCTTTCACCCCATCATCATCCCAACTCACTCTCCAGGTCTCAAAATAACATTAACATGTACTACCTGAAATTTTCCACGTACACTGTAAATTAAGCATACTCGTTACTATTAAATATTTCAACAACCACGGCACTCCATTATTACATCCATGACATATGCGTTTCTTCGGTATAGAATGCTATCACTTCCTCACATCACTATCTCATCGTACAACCACAATACAACCCAGCACCAAAGTATTGAACATCAAAAGTGATAGCTCTATTGAACCTGCAATATGATTACATTCTTAAGTCCAATCTTTCTACCATAGGAAGCAACTCACACAATCAAAATCACTTTGGGTAAACACCTAATACCATTCCGACATTCTGTTTCGATATTAGCCATATCACTACTCTATCTTACAAACTACATGCCCAAACAACTTTAATGGCAAAGTGGTACTTTTCATCCGGAATCCCAGAAAAGACTTCCTTCAGATGCTTCCTAGTTCTAACTTCATATTACATACTAGTTGTCACATTTATCTTAGCAGTTGATACCAATACTCACTCGTACATTCTTCACATTTGGCCTTTCACCACAGACCAGATTTCTCACAATCATTCATACACATTTTAACCGAGTTTATTTCACTAAATATCTCCTCCCCAACTTTAGTTGAACTACCACTTTCGATTTGCTAAATAACTTGAACTTATTCGTTCATACTAGCTTCTTGTGATTCCAAACCAATACTAAAACACGATACAATTCTTCACGGATCAACATTTTCCATACCTCACTTCTTCCTTCATAAGTCATCCATATCGTAAGTATAACGCTTATCCAAAACAATAGTCTTTCACTATTCTAACACTCCTACAAGGTGGTCCTTTGACTTTTAATCTTTCGATTCAAAACTTAACATTTATACATGTCCTCAAGAAATAACCAATACATTCACATCATGAAAGCTTCAGTTATAATACCATCCATGTAATTCTAACCCCAAGCCTACATTGCTTATTAAACCGGGCGAATACTCTCAAAACTTAACCAAGTCAAGAACCGAGCCATCTGCTCAAAAAGATCCAAAGATCATTTATAATTATCAATTTATGCAATGTAATACATCTATCCTACACTATACAACACACTTCGAGGCATAATAAATCTATGACTCCTTCATTGCTACTTTCCCAATGAAGTCAATTTATATAGGTATATGCAATTCTTATATACTTCACAATGTATACACCTTGCCAAGGTTCGTTAGTTCCTAAGGTATTAAAAACGCGAAAGTTATCAAACAGTCTTCACACTTCAGACCGACACTTATTCAAATAAAATGCGGTTAAGCATATAATACAACCAAGACTCCACCTCGAGTCATTAAAACTGACAAACATTTAAAAGACTCATTTGCATATCAATCAAGCCTTTAAGACTAAAAATAAACGTTTGGTTAAACATGTGCCACGCACACGAGTACATAAACCAAAATACATGGTTACCCAATTCTTTACCCTTTTTAATCTCTTAATTGGCCATTGGCCCCAAAACAAAGTTTTACCAAAATTCCCCCAACTCATACGTGCACATTTTTAAAACGTAATACCTCATAAATATTGCACATCCACAAAATATTAAAAGCGTGATTTGACTACATATCTTACACTGATGCAATAATTTAACCAAAACCCTTTTTACCCGTGATTTATTCGTCAATCACTCAAATTCCCAAGAGTGGGTGTTTCACAAAATATAATCCATTCTATAACATCCCCATCTCACTTACACGATAATGTCCGCTTTGCGCATACCCTCTGCATAACAGCATGCCGATACCGCTCACGGTTTTATTCCTGCCTGCACAGGCATACGCGGAATGCACCCAGACCGCACCCAGTGACAGGCAAAAGGTCTCATATATCTTACGCAACTGTCGACTTCAACGCCAATAGTCAATCTGTCAATAATTCTTACCCTATTCTTTAACAAGGGTATATAACTGAAGCTAATCCTTCCAACATATCATAATCCAATTCACATCCCATCGTTTTTATCTCAAGATTACCATAATTTCTTATTTGACGTCGAGGATATTTCCTTTCGGTCTCATCACACTACTCATAACGATTTGCTAATTCCATTTCCTTGACGACTACTAGTCCTTCCTCCGGACGAAATCGCCCCTCGACAACTTTATTTCTAGTCATCAAACAAGGGTACAAACTCTTATGCAACCGACACTAAAGTCCACTTTCGACTCTCACACTGTTCATCTCTCCTTCTAACACAATTACCAAAATTACAAACTTTTTCCCCAGGTTTATCCAACACTTCTCCAATCTTGGAGTTCCTTTTTAGCTTAAAGCGTAATACTCTACGACCTAGCGAGTTCATAGCCTTCATGCACGACAACTTGATACATAATTAATTCACACATTTTCTCATTTTAAATAACAACATTTGGAATAACTTGGGCACACATGACCCCAACATTTACACGACTCGAAAGTACTGCACAACAATCTCGAGAATTGTTTGTATAATAAATTTCCGTAAACTCGATCTTTCTTAACCAAAACAAAGTTGTTACGACGGTAATAAAATAAAAATCTTTTCGTACAACAATAGTTCGATAAACTTTTACCGACTTGAATTAAACTAGTCGGTTCTCCCACTTATTTATATGTCGTTTATTAGATCAATACTCCTGTTGGTTATTAAATGTTTTGCTGGCCAACGCCTTCTTGCTACGAATCAACTTTTCATGTAAAGTAAGAAATATTTTGTAACAACTCCAAAATTTCGCTGTGCAACATAAATGGGATTGCCTTTTCTTTAAATACTCACGTGCACATACCGACTCATCATCGACTAAATTGCTATTTATGCATTTGTTTTGAAATCACGAAAACTCATTGTAGGATCCAGATCCATGCAACAATCGTGTTTAAGTGAATAAAGATATGAACGAATAAAGTAATCACAAAGGCTGCCCACTTAGCTATTTGATCAGAGAATAATCGTTACAATGTTGAAAGCTAAATGAGACAACTAACTATTTTTCTAAGCTAGTTGCACATTATATTTGTTGGGCCCGTGGTAACAAGCCCACGGCCCGTTCACTATGGACTATGATTAAGATAATACAAATT
The DNA here is from genome assembly GCA_033807775.1 of Saussurea involucrata. Lineage (NCBI taxonomy): Eukaryota > Viridiplantae > Streptophyta > Magnoliopsida > Asterales > Asteraceae > Saussurea > Saussurea involucrata. The sequence goes on from CM066326.1 coordinate 13,023,225, forward strand.
ACACCCTTGAACTTTAAATCAACACATAAAACTTGCCCTAACAATCTCCCCCTTTGATTTGAAGTTCAAATTCGCGCTCTATCTCTTGCCAGTTGAAGACGTAACGTTTGCGAAGAGCGAAATGAACCTCGAAGAATCTGATGGCGCGACGGTAGTCAAGACGATCTTCAACAATATCCAAAGCATTCTGTGCAGTTCTTTCATTCAGATTTGGAACATAGGATACCTTTGGATTTTCTGATTCGTGCTTGATGATCTTCCGAAGAGCGTCTTGAACCTTGAGCAGTGTGCCGTCGCAAAATCGATCTACCTGACTGAACCTCATAAACTTCTTTTCTTTCTGAGCGTTGAGGAAGACGATCCCAAATTCCGGTTGAAGCAGCATTGCGTTCTCGGGATACATCGACAGTTCAGGAGCTTTCAGATTCGGTTTGAGCAGATTTACCTTCTTTGATCGGTTCTCGATTGCCATTTGAAAGTCCGTAAGATAAGACATCATAATGGAACGGACGAGGAATCGTCGAACCGCTTCGAGCGCCTTTGTTACAGCAAGCGGTCGGATGGTTCTGGTGCGAAGGTCTTTCGAAAGGACTAGGAGGTCGAACGGATGGAGATGCTTAAAGTCAGCCTCAGAAAAAATCCATTCTTTTCCGTCTTCACGTCGAACAGTGAAAACGGGAAAGGCGATCTTCATAATTTTGTTTGACTGAATCTTTAGCACCTCTGAAATCTTATATTTGGTTCGAACCTGATCTCTCGGAAGACACCGCTTCATGGCTTCTACGTATCGGAGTTGACGTGCTGGTTCAGGACTGTAGATGCCAAGACAGAAGGTCGGCTCGATCGGGCGAATTCGGTGAACGAACAGCTTCTTCAGGGATTCCTCCAGATGAGGAATGAGGATCTTGATCTTCTCCCAACGGTTTTGTTGCTGAGGAGAGGGAGGAAGATCAAGAGCTGTCGTTTGTAGAGGAGATGTCGGGATTTCTGCATTGTAGTTGTCGGGTTGATCTGTAGTCGTGGCAAGTGGATTCGAGTGAACGGGAGGTGCACCATAGTAGTTCTGAAGCAGAAATTGGTCGTAGTCTATGTTGTCGTCATCATCAGTAGGAAACACCAAATTTACCTCGAAGTTGACGGCTCTGGCAGCTTTTTCGTACCATACGTCTTCAGTTTCCGGGTTGGTGTCACATGCTGGATCTCTCAAGGTGAGCGAAGGCATGTCTGATGGTTCTTCAGTGACCAATTCCTGTCTTGTACCCTCGGGCTTTTCAACCGTTGGGGCTTCATCATCTGAAATGTCCATATCAATGACCATATGGGCTAGAGGCAACTCGGCTTCTGGTTCGGCTGTTGTAGCTGCCGCAGTTGGGGGTTCCTGATGAACCGCAGATGTACCTTCAGTGTGGAGCAGGGAGGCGGTCTCGGTTAGACGTTGTCGCTTCTCCCCCTCACGGTGATCAGGATCCTCCTGGTCATCGTGATTACGTTTGAGACCGCCGGCTTGACTCTTACAAGTGTCTTCTAGTGAGCGGACCCTCTCAGACAGCGTGGCAAGCGCTTTGTTGTAGTCGTTGAGGGTCGAGTCAATGGCGTCAAGGCGTGATGTGATGGACGAAGAAGGAGCAGTGACCTGGGATCGTAGAACGGAGATCAGGTCTGCTTCAGCAGATGTGGTTGTGTCGGATTCCTGGAGCAGTTGGGCTAAGAGCATTGTCTTTAGAGTATCCACCGAGTAAGTAGGTTGCGGTGGAGGCGGTGGGTGCATAGAGACAGATTCAGTGCTGACGAGAGGGCTCTTTCCTTTGAAAGCACGCGTCGCTTTGGTAATCTCAGCGGCTACATGTTCCTGCATTTGTTGCTCCATAACCTGTCGGACAGCCTCAAGGGTGCTGTCCAGAGACCCTTTTGACACGAAGTCGGGTAACGTAACTCCGGGCTCACTTAGAGGACCCGTTGAGGCATCTACCACTGGGGTAGAGCCACCTACGTTCACAGCTGGCGTGATGATGACTGTGGTAGGATTTCCGTCCAACCCTCGTGTTCCGGCAGTCGGAGACACTATAGACGTTCCGGTCGGGTCACTAAGAGCCGCGACGTGGTGTTGTTCCGCATCAAGTGTCCTAGGCGAAGAATGTTCAGTAACAATTGGCTCTAGACTCGATGGTGCACACAAAGAAGTCGAGACCGGGGGCTGCTGATCTCTTATTTCAACACCATCACTCTCCGAGTGAGTGACCGGTGGAAGTTGTGCTTGTTCCCCGTGTGATATTGAAACATCCGTCTGTTTTGAGACGGATGAGTGGCTATGGGGGTGTGCAATTGCTCCGCTGGGTCCACGGAGGCTTCTTCAATACCCCGTCCCAACAGATGAGACGGGATAGCAGATGTGGCAACCCGGATATCACTCGGTTGGGGTCGCTCTTGAGCCTCGTTATCTTTACGGCTCGATCTTTCCTGGTTCAACTTTGAACGCAGTTCTCTCCGTCTCGCATGATCTAACTCATCACCTGTGTCTCCCTCAGATGCCCTAGTGGTAGTTCCGGTTCCAGTATGTGGAGGGGAGTCAAGTGGGATGCCAACGGTAAAATCAGGGTTGGGTCCGATACCGTGAGGGATATGCGTCAAGCGGATGTTGCGGTCGGTATCGGAGTCCGTGGAGTCGGATTCCACGTCTTCGACTTGGGTACTTGGAGAAGGGGGTTCGGTTATATATGGTTCGGTGGTGTGATGTAGGCGTGGTCTCGAAGAAGGACCTGGTTGGGCTGAACCGGAACCGGGCTGCGATTCCGTTGCACCACCTACACTCGCTCCCCTTCCTCTCAAGACTAACGTTCCCCGCCCGACAGCACCTGCTTGTCGGGCCCTTCCACCTCTCACTCTTGGACCCTCACGTCGCTCGGGTCTATGTCCCTGGGCAGGTCCCTCCGGCTCTGGCTGGACCACGGGATTTCCCAACTCTCCCCTATAAGCAACTACCCCCGGTGCAGCGGGATCGGCTATGGCTAGTAGGGCGGCAGGAATGGGTGAGGCGACCGCATCGGATGGGTTGCGGATCACCATGAATTGTAGGTGGCGTATGGGACATACCGGATGTGTGAGTCGTCGTGGAATGGTGGGATTGGCATCCATGTGTTGTCGAACGGCAAGCGAAAGGAATCGCGGATATGGAAGAAACTTCTTCTGTTTGGTGCCGCCGATATGTCGGATGGTGGTCACAAGTTCACGCCAGATGATCATGGCGAAGTCGACGTGGCGGTTGTAGCACACGGCGTGAACATGGCGGAGAAAGTCACCGGTACATTGGTCAATACCTTTCCATCGGGCGGATAGGCATCGGTTGAGAATAGTGAAGAGCGTGTACCAAATAGGCGCCAAGTACTTTCGATTGAAGACCGATGGCCGTGGAAGGTCGGAGTTGTACCCAAGAGCACGCATTTGGGCGCAGAGAGTTGCATCATTAACGGCAGGATCGTACCGTTCATGGTTGTTGGCAGTGGCCTCAGGCAGGGATAGTAAACAGCGAAAAGAATCTGGCGTCAGTGTAAACGGGTGGTAGTCTATTCGCGCTGTGATTGTCTGAGTGTTGCCAATTGTGCGGACTTGCGCCGTCAGCCAGACTTGTAGAACGTAGAGCAAGGGAACGTCGGTTGTGCGAGTGAGTGCTTCAGAAATGGGATGGCGCATCAGAATGTCGAGTATGACCTGATGTTGGGGGTTTGGTCTGAAAAGCGCCGGGTCGAGGTAGTGGTTGTTCGCCTCTAGCTCGATGCCATGGTCAGGGTCGACCAGTGCAGCATCAGCTACTTCGTCTATAATTTCCTCCTCCTGAGGAATTTGTTCTTCCGGGTTTTGTTGTTCTGCCATTTGAAAATCTGCAAAGGAGCACACGGTTAGGATCATAATTAGAATTACAAGTGTAGGTGCGTACCTTAGCTTTGAATGGCTCAATCTGAGATAGATCGAGGACTGGTTTTGATAAAAACAGGCAAGAACTGGACAGCACAGGGCACTTTCCGGACAAAATGAGGTGTCCGGATAAGGTTCCCGGACAGGGCACTTTGTCCGGATGGCAGAGGAGTCCGGATGATTATACGAGTGTCCGGGTAAAATTGAATTACCCGGACAAGGTTCCCTGATAAAGTGAGTATTCCGGATAAAGGCGTTGTCCGGACTCCAAACTTATCCGGTAGTTGAACTTACCGGAAACCATAAGGTTTCCGGACAACTAGGTTTCCGGTAGATTGAGATAGTCCGGATGTATCATCAAACACATTGAGTGTGTCCGGATAGAAGCGCATGTCGATGATGGTGTCCGGACACGATGAGTGTGTCTGGACGAAACGCCTTGGTGAGAAATCGACCAAATCTAGGTTTAAAGGCCAGTGTAAATGCACATAAGTAGACCAAATAGCATTCTAGACTACCCTTGGTCATTCCCTATCAATCTTACGCCGAAAGAACCCCAAATCGTGTGGATCCGAGGTGTGGTGTTCGGGATTAACAATCTCGATCAACCCGAGGTTTGATTGAGAGGCAATAAGAATCGAGATTCGTATAATAAAGAGGTAGTGGGAATCACGAACAACATACCTGAGTTTGGAGTGAAACGTGTGCGTGAATCGTGCGATTGAGGAGAGTCCGAGCGAGAGAGAATATCGACGAGGGTTTAGGGTTTGTGCAAGAGAAACCGGGTAGAATGAAATATGAGGTACCCGGGTGTCTTATAGGACCCGGGTGTTGTCCGGAGAAGTTGACCGACCCGGGTCTGTCCGGTCCGGATACTGTCCGGACAAACAGAGGTGTCCGGACATCCTCAAGAGTCCGGATAACACTGTTTTGGCAATTTCCGTAGAATGTTCAGTAAACTGTGATGCCAGGGATCTTTCTCTCGCCCCCCCTCAAATTGAGCATGGGATTGCCATTGCTCCCCCTCGAATCGTGCAGTAGGGTGCAAGTGAGGGATCCGACACACAAAATTTTGGAGTGTTGGATAGAAAACGTTGTGTCGCTCCCCCTCAAGTGTAGACTAAGGTGGACTTGGGAGTGCCCACACACATAAAAAACTGTTGAACTGTTTAAGAAAAACTGTGTGTGACGCTCCCCCTCAACAGATTAGAAGACTTACCTGATATGGCAGTTAGCTCCCCCTGAACACACTAACAAATGGTGAAAGCACAAAGATCGGGAATTAACAAACAAACGACGGTATTGAATAAAAGAAACACACGCAGAAAGAGGAAAAATAGACGAAACTACCTAACAAATACAGAAACTAAATCTACCTGTGTTACTGAGGCAAGTAGAATACCAGTGCGAGGAAGTGTTTGCTCAATCGTCCAGAGTGTTGACACCGGATGATAAGTAGACACTTACTCGTAGAGGTATGGAACTTGACAAGGGTACACAAATGGATTAAGTTTTTAGGTTTAGCATACCTAGCTTGAACACCAGAGTTTTAAAACGCTTTTCGTCCAAGGCTTTGGTAAACAGGTCTGCTAACTGATTCTCAGTATTTACGAAGTAGAGTTCGACAGTACCTCTTTCGACGTGATGCTTAATGAAATGGTACCGAACGTCGATGTGCTTCGTCTTGGTGTGCTGGACCGGGTTGCTTGAGATAGCAATAGCACTCTTCGAGTCACAGTAGATCGGGACCTTGACATACGTGAAACCATAGTCCTTGAGTTGTGTCCGCATCCAGATGACTTGGGAACAGCAGCTTGCGGCGGCCACATATTCCGCCTCGGCAGTTGACGTTGAAACGCACTGCTGCTTCTTTGATGCCCAGCTTACCAGACTATCACCCAGGAACTGAATGTGCCCCGATGTGCTCTTCCGATCCATCATGCAGCCCGCGTGATCGGCGTCAGAATAAGCCGATAATCCAAAACCTGTCTCTTTCGGGTACCATAGGCCAAGATCAGAAGTACCACGTAAATAACGAAAAATTCGTTTAACAGCAGTCATGTGAGACTCTTTTGGGTTGGATTGATACCGGGCACACAGGAAAGTCGAGAACATTATATCCGGCCTACTGGCAGTTAGGTACATTAAAGAGCCAATCATTCCTCTATACAGCTTCTGATTCGCATCCGGTCCATTGGGATCGGCGTGAAGCTTTGTAGTCGATGCCATGGGAGTTTTCATTGGTGAGGCCTGGTCCAATTGGAATTTCCGAAGAATATCCCGAATATATTTGGACTGGTTAATGAATATTCCGGTCGAAAGTTGTTTAACTTGTAGACCAAGGAAGAAATTCATCTCACAAAGCATACTCATTTTAAAATATTTTCCCATTAGTTTGGCAAAGTTCTTGGCATATAGAGGATTGGTAGAACCGAAAATGATGTCATCAACATATACCTGAGCCAAGACTATATGACCTTCCTCATTTGTAATGAAAAGAGTAGAGTCAATTGTACCTCGTGTGAAGCCTTTCTCTAATAAGAACTTAGAGAGAGTATTGTACCAAGCTCGCGGGGCCTGTTTTAGACCATATAGTGCTTTGTCTAAAATGTAGACATGGTCAGGCTTCGAATCATCCACAAAGCCGTCGGGTTGTGACACATAAACTTCTTCTTCGAGATCGCCGTATAGAAAGGCCGTCTTCACATCCATTTGGAAGACTGTGAAGTTCTTGTGCGCAGCATAGGCTAGAAACATGCGGATTGCTTCGATTCGCGCCACCGGAGCGTAGGTCTCATCAAAGTCTATCCCCTCTTGCTGACGATATCCCTTTGCCACGAGTCGCGCCTTGTTGCGGACAACAATGCCGTCTTCATCCTTCTTGTTCTTGAAGATCCACTTGGTGTCGATCACCGTTTTGTGTTTTGGACGTGGAACCAATCGCCACACCTTTAGAGCTTCGAATTGATTGAGCTCTTCTTGCATGGCAATTATCCAGTCCGAATCTTCAAGCGCCTCGCGTACGGTTGTTGGCTCTATCTTGCTTAAGAAGCCGGAGAAGAGACAGAAGTTGGCGGAAGCGCCTCGCGTACGAACAGGTGTAGAGGGATCACCGATGATTTGATGCAGGGGATGTGCCTTCGTCCATTTAGTGGTGTGTGGAAGCGGCTGCTGGGTGGAATGAGATGTGTCCGGATCCATATACGAACCAGATGGAAGGTCTTGTACAGCTTCGAGAGTAGCAGGTTGAGTTCTCGGAGGAGGTGGGGAAGGATTCGCCAATGGTTGTACAACTTCTGGTTCCGAGGAATGCCGAGGTTGATCGTCGGTTGTCGAGGAAGGCGAATCTGTAGGAACGATCTCCGGAACTGGGTTTGGGTCCTCCGGGGGAATCACAGGAACAGGTGACTCAGGTGATGACTATTGTACTGTCTCCATGGTGTTAGAGGGTGAGCTTGTAGAAGGCGGTGGACCAGAGAGGTTGTCCAAATCTTCAAGACGAGCAGCTTCAATCCGAGGAATAGCTGAGACAGATGGGGGAGCATGAAATATGTCATCATAAAAATGCTCAAACAATAAATCTAAATCAGAATAAGTTGCATTCGATGAAGATGCACGATTCGGATTTACTGTCATTTGTGTAGATCCCGAACTAGAAGGTCCGGAAGCTAACACACCAGTTAAACCGGGTTCTGAACTGCGATGTTCAGAAGCCAACTCTGCGGCTTCGTCGAATGTCACGTTTATGCTCTCAACAACGGATTTAGTCCGTGTGTTGTAAACGCGATAAGCCTTAGCCTGCATTGAGTATCCGATGAAGACTCCTTTATCTGCTTTGGGGCTTAGTTTGCCGAGATCATCTTTGTCGTTCAGTACGTAGCACGTGCATCCGAACGCGTGAAAGTAGCCAATAGTCGGAATGTGATTATTCATGATCTCGTAGGGCGTCTTGTTGAATCGCTTGTACAGAATCGTGCGATTTTGCGTGTAACAAGTTGTAGATACTGCTTCAGCCCAAAGATATAGCGGTAGATTGGCTTGGGAAATCATTGTGCGTGCCGCTTCGACTAGGGTACGGTTACGTCTTTCCACCACACCATTTTGCTGAGGAGTGCGTGCGGCAGAAAAGGTGTGCGAAATTCCTACGGAGGAGAGATAACCGTCCATATTGGAATTCTTGAATTCCGTTCCGTTGTCGGTTCTGATGGACTGAACTTGTTGATGCTTGTTCAATTGGACCATCTTGAGATGCTTGATGATGATCTCAGGAGTTTCATCCTTTGAGCGGAGAAACATCACCCAGGTGTAACGGGAGTAATCGTCCACTATCACCAGAACGTACTTGCGCTTGTTGATACTCGCAACACGCATCGGTCCACACAAATCCATGTGAAGGAGTTCGAGAGTCCGAGAGGTGCTGGGAGTGTCCTTTGGTGGATGGGATGCACGCTTCATCTTTCCCTTCTCGCATGCCTCGCACAGATGATCCTTTACGAACTGAAGGTTGGGCATGCCTCTAACGTGTTTGCCGAGCACCAGCTGATTGATGTTTCTAAAGTTGAGGTGCGAGAGGCGTCGATGCCAGATCCAAGCTTGGTCGGAAGAGGCCTTTGACAGGAGGCAGACAGGGTTATCAATTGAAAGAGCCGAGAGATCAATGGTGTAGAGGTTGGTTCTTCGATGTCCAACCAGTAGTGTCTCACCGTCGTCGGTGAGTATTCTACACCTTGTCTTTTTGAAACTGACCTCAAGATCTTTGTCGCAGAATTGGCCTATGCTGAATAAGTTGTGACCCAACCCTTGGACGTGTGACACCTTCTTGATGGTGATCTTATCATGCACAATGTCGCCGTAGCCCACAATCGGCGAACGCTCGTTGTTGCCAAATCTCACATCTCCTTGATATTCTTCTTTGTAGTTCGTGAGAAGCTCCCTCCTTCCGGTCATGTGCTTGGAGCATCCTGAATCTAAGTACCACACATGACCGCCCTGCAAAACAAGATTAGAGAAGTTTAGGTACCCAAATTTGTTTGGGTCCTGGAGGGTTAGGAGTGGCTCCCTTTGAAGAAACCTGTTTTGGCACGCCTTTCCCGTTAGGTGAAGAATGTACACCCGTTGGGAGAACTGATTTTCGCGTTTGTCGCCTCTTAGGTGCAGATTGTACACCCGTGGGAGGAACATGTTTTGTGCCAGGTTGCCTTTTAGGAGCTGGTTTAACCTTGGTAGGAGCAGTCCATCTAGGATTGGATCTAGCCTCCCACCGTGGTTGAACCATTGAATGATTACCCCGTTTATGAGATGGATTGTTCTTGTAATTACGGGGACTGTGTTTTGCATAGAGATTATATACACAAGATGGTGCATACCAATCATTTTTCAGAATGTCATAAAAGTTATTCCCACCACAATTAGAACAACAAAGACAATCATGCGATAAACGAATCAAGTGTTGAAGAGAGTTTAGTTTAACAGGAAAAGACACTACTTTTTCCAAACTAGCTTCAAAATCATTCCAACCACAATTTGAACAACACACGCAATCATGCAATAAGCGAGCCAATTGTGGAAGAGAATTCACTTTAACCGGAAAAGAAACTTCAAAATAATACTGTTGATTCCAATCATTACTGTCTTTGTTTATTCTAGAATTTAAAGCATGGGAAAATGACTTTGATGCATCCTTCTTGACAGAATCCTCCTTTAGCCACTTTGGTGTTACTCGTCTGGATTGACCATTTTTAGCTGCAACAGCAGGTACAGAATGATCAGTGACTTTTGAAGGAGTTGGAGCTTTAATGGAAACTTGTTTAGTCTTTTGCCTTGGCTGTGACGTATTTTGGGAAACAGGTTTAGATGTTAAAATTTTGATCACAGCTGGGCCTTTTGAGTTTGAACATGCTCCCTTTTCAAAATTGACCTTATGAGTCACAACTGGGGATAAAAAATCTGTGTGACTCGGAAGAGGTTTGTCGAAGGGGAACGACTCGAACTCTCCCTCATCATCACCTTCTGAGTTCATGAATTCAGAAAAATTTACTTCAGGAATGTCGGGACTTGGACTGGTGGAGGAAGGCGAGGAACTCTTCGTGCTTGTGTGCTTTGGGGAATTTGGTGCGGAAGCTAAGAAGAAATCAGAGTTCAAATTCCTTAAAACACTCTCGTCTTGAGAAGCATAACCGGTTTGTGAATTGGAAATCTTGTCTAAATAAACTTTGCACGAAGATTTGTCAGATGAATTTGAGGAAGGTTCGGGTGAAATCTCCTTTTTAGATTGGAGTCGGTCAATTTGCTCTTGAAGTTGACCATTTTTCGCATATTCTTCCATCTTTTCTGTTGCCAAAGCAGACAGTTGTGATGTAAGTCGATGGATTTCACTCCGAAGGATCTCCTGTCCTTCATCAGACACAGCTTCGGTTTTGACCGGTTGTTGTTTCTCAAGTTTGTCAAGTAAAGCTTGCTTTTCTTTTGTCATTTCAGACAATTTAGATGAAAGCGTATTGATTTCCCACATAAAATTTTCCTTTGCTTCACTTGTCATACCATCGGTTATCTCAACTTTGAGTTTCTCAAGAGCTTTGTTTAAATCGTTCTTCTCATTTTGAAAAACCAGCCGTTCTCTTTCCAATAACTCCTCCAACTCTACTATCTTTGCTTCCAAGGTGAGAGGGGGAACATAGAGTTTAAACTCATCCGTCTCAGTCTTGGTTGCTGGTGCTACATCCTCATCCTTCTTGGAGGAATCCTTGGGTGTTGGCACTTTGTAGGGGTCGAAGTAGTCATTCGAGAGGTACTTCTTTGGATTTTTCTGATAAGAGTAATTTAGAGGTTCATAGCAAAATGGAAGTTGAATTCCGAGTTTGTGTGTGCGCTTGTATTCCTCTGTTTCCTCTTCTTTTTCAGGTTCTAGGGGACCAGTCCACTTGATTTTGTACTCCGGGTACTTTGTAGATAATCCATAACAGGCAAAATCATACAAAATGGGTACATGCCATCTTCCCTTTTTTAAATAGTGGGGATTATCATATCCGATTCCCCACTCTTTGTTAAAATATGTGAACTCTTTGGGTTTGTTCAGGAAAATGGTTTGATCTGTTTGTCCCCTTTGGTGGAGTTTGGTTTCAAGGTTTAGGATTTTAGCCACATACTCCTTGTGTTGAACTTGAAGGGAAGAACATTGATAAATAATGTCTTCTTTCTCATTCAAGCACTGATAAAGCTGACGCTGAAGTTCAGATATTCTGACCCTTAAGTCTTTGGGTGCTAATGAAAGGATTTTGCATTTATCCTTTAAATCAGCATTTTCAGACTTATACTTCTCAGTTAACTTTATTTGAACATTAAGCTTTTCTGTTAGAGTTTTAATTTCAAGCTTTTGTTCTTTAGAAGTGGCCTTAAAGGATTCAGCCTGACCATAAAATGATTGCATAGCACTTAAAAAATCTGGTTGACAAGATTCACATACCTGATTTGCAAGTGTAGCTGCGGTTTCCTCATCAGTGGAGGAATGATATCCCATGAAGGCATTAGCAACTTCATCTTCATCTTCATTGTCAGATCTTTGCAGCCAGTAATCATCCTCAGCGAACATTGCTTCTCCAGTCGCCTTTTGTTTTGCTAAAGCTAGCTTAGCCTCGTAGTAGTGGACATTCTTCACTGTAGGCTGGCGGCAGTCTTTGGCAAAGTGACCAAGTTTCCCGCAATTATAGCATTTCACGGGCTCATCTTTCTTCTTGCGGTCAACTTTCTCAGTCTTGTCCTTCTTTTCAGTCTGATCTTGCTCATCAACCTTCTTCTTACCTTCATATTTGTCTTTGTAGCCATGACGCTTGTTGGCAGGAGTGGAGTAGTGCTGACCATTAGACGTTGGTTTCTTGTAAAACTGTTGTTGCTTGAAGGTCTTTGTCAGGAGGGCAATGGCTTTCATGAAGTCGTTTACTTCACTATCAGAATCTTCATCTTTCTTCTCTTCCGGTTCAGAATCAGAAGAATTATGCTTTTGAGCCCGTTCGGTGTGTCGGCTCGAAGATCTTCCCTTGTTAGTGGAAATTAGAGCAATGGGATCAGCTACAGGCTTGGGTTCAGTCTTCTTTTCGACAAGCAGTTCATTCACTTCATCTTCATCCTGAAGAAGTGTCTCATAGAGTTCATTTATGCCGATTCTTTCAATCAGGTTGTTATGTCTGACATGAGAAGCAAAAACTTTCCATTCGGGTAAGAGATTGTTGAGGAACTTGAGAGCATTCTCAGTGTTCGACCTAACTATCCCATTCTTGTTCAGCTCATTGAGTAGAGAGCAGAAACGTTCATAAGCCTGAGTAAGAGTCTCGCCAGGACGCTGCTTGAAACCATCGAACTTGGTTATAGCAGTATTGATCTTCAGCTGATTTCCCACTGCACTCCCACGCATCATTTTGGCAACTTGGTCCCACATGCCTTTAGCCGTGGCTTTGTAGCTGTCGATGGCGGTGTAGATAGAATTGGGAAGAGCTTGTACCAGATATCTCTTTGCCTGTTTCTCCCCTTCTATCCTCCCTCTTTCAAACTCTGTCATTTCGACAAAGGACTTTTTCTCTTTCTTGGGTCCAACACTTGCAGTAGCTGCAATATCCTTCATTGGTGGCGCGATGGGACCTTCTTCAAGAGCTTGCTTGATGAACTCATAGTTGTCCTTTGATTCAATGAAAATCATGAATCTGTCGCGCCATTGACTGTATTCGTTTGGGTATAGACATGGGGGCTTGGTGTCGGTACCAATTGCAAGTGCATCATGAGAAATAGACATCTTTGGTTGCAACAGAGTGATCGTCAGACGGGTATATCGATTCGAAATGAGAACCTAACGCAAGATTCTAAGAGTGGAGTCCTAACGGAGGTTCTAAAGTGGACTACAGTGGTCTTACCGGATAGTAATCCAAGTAAGGTAGTGATTTGAAAGTATCTGGATTGGATTTACGAAAACACAGCTTCAAAAAGTGCAGAGTTGTCCGGATAAGCAGGAGTTGTCCGGAAATCTTGAGTTGTCCGGATAACCAAGTTACCGGATGCTCTGAAGATACCGGATGGCAGTAACCGGAAAATCAAGACTTTACCGGGTACTTAGAAGTTTCCGGAAAGAATGATGTGTCCGGATACTTCGATGATTCCGGGTAAATGAGGATTTCCGGATAAAACGAATTCCGGATACTTTGAGTTGTCCGGAACTAGATTACCCGGAAAAATAGAAATTTGAAAGACTTACCCGGATGATTGACTTACCCGGATGGATGACTTACCCGGAAAGATGACTTGTCCGGATGGAACCACAAACGTCCGGACACCTTGATCTGTCCGGAAAACGCGGTTGTTTTGTCCGGAAAAGTCGGCTGTTTTTGCTAAATTCGATCGAAACTCGACTAGGGTTACTCTAATGTGTTCCTGAAAGATTAGAAACAACACCAAGCACAAAACAACACTAACCCAATCGATTTTAGAGCAAAAACAACACTTTTTGGTAGCAAAAATCGGATTTTTGAGTAAGAACACAACCAAAAGTTTTGAACTTGATTTGCAAAATTGACCAATCAAACGAACGAATTAGGATGTGAAATTTTGCAGAAACTCTTAGAATGATAATGCTAACACAACCCAATAAGCAAAAACAACTGATTTCGATTGAATCAAAAATATCAAGAATTCAAGAAAAGTCAGACGAGTGAAAGTCAAACTAACCAGTATTTGATGAATTCAAACCTTAGAATCAATCCGTCCGTCTGCTCTGATACCAATTGTAGGATCCAGATCCATGCAACAATCGTGTTTATGTAAATAAAGATATGAACGAATAAAGTAATCACAAAGGCTGCCCACTTAGCTATTTGATCAGAGAATAATCGTTACAATGCTGAAAGCTAAATGAGACAACTAACTATTTTTCTAAGCTAGTTGCACATTATATATGCTGGGCCCGTGGTAACAAGCCCACGGCCCGTTCACTATGGACTATGATTAAGACAATACAAATTACACCCTTGAACTTTAAATCAACACATAAAACTTGCCCTAACACTCATGTAACACACACTTAAAGACACCATGCATAAAACTCTACTTGCAATTGAAGGGTATTCACTCAAACAAGATCTATCGTTTAACTCACGCAACTTATCATTGACGCTCTATTTCCAACCAGTGGTTACCCTCTCAACCTTCTAACACTTGTTATACATGCCTTCCAAGGCTCACTTACTCAACCATTTCGTACTATTCCCGTCTTGATCAAATATCTTACATTCTATTTCCACACATTTTAATCCATTTATTTAAGGTTGTCTCGGCAGACTTTCATGAGTCCCGCCAGTTCCAGGTTGTCCTTCCAACCCTCAATCATTTACCGATCTGTCCTCCAAAGAATTGAAAGACCTTGGTGGCGTTTTTACCATCATTATGCTATAAAACAAAAGATAACCCTGAGAAATGGTTATATGAATATAGACACATGAAACGTACTTTACCGATCATTAGTCACCGGAACAATTTAGAAACAAGTATGCTTATGTAACAATATGTTCATAATAACAGTAGCTAACTGGAATTGTGAACATATTATACATGAGAATCCTCATTACCATTGTCACAGTACTAATTTCACATATTTCTGTCAACTATAAGACTATCCCGTCTTAGTACTTCTACCCATATCTCACAAATCATAACTTAACTCATCACAGCTTAAGTCTAAGTACCTCCTCAGCATACTTAGTTCACTCAAGCTAACGTTCTGATACCAACTTGTTACACCCCAAAACAGGGGTTAACAAAAACTTCCATAAAACGGAAGAGTGGTACACATTACTAAAGTAAAAGTATACCTAATTAACATTACATAATCATAAATACAAAGATTTAGTTAATTATAACTACTAATGGACCACTAGCTTATTTGATCACTACTATAGCAATTAAATATCAAAAGGATGTCGGAAGGTTCTATCATCAATCTTTCAATCTTTAACTCTCTAACAATGATCCCATGCTCACAACCCCGTTCTAGACCTTCTTGTGTCCGGAACTACTAAAATCTGTAACACATAAAACACATAACAAGTGTTAGGCTTTTAAATCCTAAGTGAGGTTTACACATAGCACATAGAGCATAATCATAGCATGTAGGAATAACAATTCGATACATTCACAAATTGGATTCCATGGAGAAGGTCCATATCGCTACCCAGTTACATCATAATCGAAGATATACCTTGATCGGTACCCCACGGTATTGTCACAAGGCATAACACAATGGAAAACCCCACGGTATCCAAAGGTATGAATCAATTACACTTACCCCATGGTGTGTAAGAATATATCCTCCAATGCCTACTAGGTGCTCCTCTAATTATGTGAATACCAAATATGTTAATCCAAATAATATTCCATGCATATTTATCACTTAACAATGGTCCAACCATTTAATCATATCAATACTACTTCCATGTAGTTCATATACATCCATATGTATCAAATCACATTCCATGTAATATCAAAAATAAACATCCATGTTTACAATTCACTAATATGTCCATTTTGACCATTAAGCCATATTTGCTTCATTAAGACATATATTAAGTCATTATCATAATCACATACCAATGATGTATAATCAAGCCAAACCTTTAACACTAACATTTACCATGGCATTCTAAGTAATAAAACACAATTAATCCACCATAACTTACTTGAACTCTTCTTGTTCCCCTCTTAACCATTAAGAGCTTATAAATCAAGATTTCTCATTAACAAATTCCAAAATCAAGATAAAGAATGGTAGATAAGTATACTACAATTAATTAGATACAAGTTACTCACCTCAAATCTTCAATTGAATTAACCCTATCTTGAGGATTTGAGCTTAATTTCTCCAACAAGAGGATGAATGATGCAAAGCTCTAATTGAAGTTTAATTGGTAAGATTCATGTAACACTTACTTGAACTGGATTAAGATTAAGAGATGTAGTTTTACCTTAGGTTTAGATGGAGAATCGTTTGCAAGATGAAGAGCAGAGCAACTTATCAGTTTTGAGAGTTCTAAGTTAATGAATGAATGACTAAGGGTAAAGAGGTGGGTTTAACCCCCTTTTGGCACGTCAGGTGTTCGGCGCCGATCACCCACGCCGATGCATCGGCGCCAGCTTCTGTTTGCCAAACCTCCCAACTTCCACTAATTTAGCCGTAACTTCTTCGTTAGAACTCCGTTTTTACCCCGGAAAGTACCGTTGGACTCGTATTCAAATTACCCATCCAACTAATCCATAAAATCTAATATTTAACTTTATCATCTATTTTTCATTAATTTCCTTAAGGAATAAACTTACTGATTTCTATCGGGAGTTATCAAGTAACCAGTAAAATCACGGAAATTTCTTAGAAAATCAATTATATCCTAAGAAGTCAAAATATAAAGAAATATTAGGACTAATATTACTTACAAGGATTTTCCAGGTGTTACAACTATTTATCTCTTTTGATTCAAGCATAGGTCAAGGGGGAGCAATAGGAGACCTTGCTTAATCTACAGAGATTTATAAGTCAAGGGGGAGCAATAGGAGACCTTACTTAATCTACAGAGATTTATAAGTCAAGGGGGAGCAATAGGAGACCTTTCTTAATCTACAGAGATTTATAAGTCAAGGGGGAGCAATAGGAGACCTTGCTTAATCTACAGAGATTTATAAGTCAAGGGGGGGGGGCAAGGAAAAGATGACATCTACAAAAGAAAATAACTTTTCCGGACAAAGAAGAACAAAAAGGTTGGTATCTCGTACAAATTCTTTTTGAAAATAATTTTCTAGGACACAAATTTCTAAATATGTTCTAGAAACATTATTAAAAACATTCCAAATAAAACTTGATCAAAAAGAATATTGAGCTTTCCATTATTAGAAATTTAAGGTCATAGAGCCTCTACTAAGAACAACAGAGGTTATGCAGGCAAAAGTTCAATGATCATAAATCAATAATCTTGGAAACTCTGTCGATCACCTTGGGTGTCAATTTCAAAGAGAATCATCACGTACAAATACACTGCAACAAAAGTCATTGGTTACAGAGTTCTTCCCAAAATAAAGAACTTCTGTATAATCAACACATGTTTTAAAGAACTTTTTGCTGCACAAAACATTTTTCCAAAACAATTTTCTAGAACACAAATCTTTAAATAGGTCCTAAAAACAGTGTTAAAACTACCAAAAACATGGATGATCAAAAATATTTATAAATTTTTAGTTATGAGAAATTTCAACTCTCAGAGCCTCTGTTGGCTCTGACAGAGGTCCAAAAACCTCTGTAAAGAAGTTTCTTTACTAATAATTTATCGTTCCTCTCCATGGAATTTTCAACCATTTTTGGTCAAGGTACAACCTACAGAGGAAAGAAAAACAAGGTTTTCAAATCACAGAGCTTCTGTAAAATCACAGAGCCTCTGTCAGTTTTTACTTTGGGCTTTTTTGTAACAGTAACGGTAACGGTAACATTTCTGCGAGTGAAAAACAAGTGGTGAGAAATAAACCCACGCGCCAAGCATTAATGGGCCGCGCACGACGTCAAGTCGTACTCTGACACTGCTGATGTGTCAAATCTCCATTGGACGTACATGGCACACATCTTCCTGGAAATTTAAACCAGCCGTAACCACTCAAGTGCGGACCCCAAATATTATTCACCTCCAAACATTAACCCTTTCAGATTCTAACTGTTACCCATCAGTATAAAACCCAAATTACCTCTCCTCACAAAAACTTTACGAACTTACTTTCTTCTCCGGCGAACCTGCAACTATTCTCAAAACTTCATCTATTCCAACTTGCAAAAATGGCTTCCAGTTCAAATGATGCACAAACCTCTCCGGCGAAAACCCCTAAACACTCTCCAGTGCAATCTGAGCACTCCCAACATCCTAACATCGTCAGAAACGAAGATCAGGACAACTCCAACGACAAAGTAGACTTTACTCCAACAACCCATCTCCAAGATTTTATTGCTCACGAACATTTCGAGCAAACCCTTCCCTTAAAATCCAATAACTATTACTTAGTGCCATCGGAAACTGCTTTTGGAGAAACAAATGTCATTCTTCTCCACATTCTTCAAAACCATTTTCTCTACCCTCTACTATCCAAAACCCCCACCAAAATCCCAGTTAGGTATTTGAATCAGTTCTGGAAAAGTTCCAGATACGATTCAAATGAAAGACAGATCAAAGGCTACATATCTACATCTGATAAATCCGAGCACATTGAACTCAAGTTCAACAGAACAATGTTATCACTTGAGTTCAATCTTCCAACAAGAGGTCTTCTAGGTATAAAGCAGTATGCATAGGAACCAACAGATGAGGAGATCTGCAGATTTTTGGAAATGTTAGGGTACAACACAACCCTAAGAAAGCCAAACGATTTCCGCAGAGGTAGACTACCACCTATGTGGAATACCCTCTTCTCAATCTTAAACAGATGCCTCACTGTAAAGATAGGCAGCCCTGACCAAAGTTCACATCAAATTCTATCCATCATGTATGGGGTATATTATGATCTACCTCTTGATTATGCCACCACAATGATGCAAGAAATGGTTAGCACCATTGATAGAAAGATTGCCACGATCAAGACAAAAGAGAGTACATCAAATTATCTACCACCTCTGCAACACCAACGACTTCTCGGAGTTCTACTCGAACCTCTGCTACTTCTGCAACAATGGCCAATAGAGGGACCAACCACCAAACTCTTTGCCATGACAAAGAACACTCCAACAAAACATCTAGATGGTTACCCACACTGCAGACCTCTGTCAAACTACCTTCTGGGATACGTCAAAAATAAAGAGCTGAAGTTAGAATATATACGCGCCCACAGGACTCCAAAACCAAGTCATGTGACACCCCCGCGTCAGGGAGCCCCATTAGATTTAGATATAGTGGAGAGGATGACCGAAGAAGAGTGGGCAGTGGTGTTTAATAAACATAGGCAAGTACAAGAGAGGTTCCTCAAACAGAGAGAATCCATTTTTCCTTCAACAAAGAGAAAAACCTCTGCAACCACATCCCAAAAGAAGAGCAAGAAAAAGAAACTCACAGAGGAAACAACAACCTCTGCAGCTCAATCATCTCCACCACCTGCAACAGAAACAAGATCCTCTGCACCTCCCTCCCCTCCAAAACAAAAGAAACGAAAAACCAAATCCACAGAGGAGGGAGCCCCTAAACCAAAAAGGAGGAAGTCAAAGAAGAAGAAACACACATCACTTCAGCAGTCCATTGCAGAGGGAGTCGAACAGGAAGAGGAAGACCAAAGTATACCTCTGCAATCTCCATCCCCAATAAACTATGCAGATCAACAGGAAGACTTTAATGCCTTCCTCAACCAACCCAACATAGCTCACACCTTAGATCCATCAGGATGGAACGCAGAACCATTGTCTCATGAATCGACAGAGACACCCAACTACACGATAGCCTCAAACTTGGATGAAAATGATTAAACTCCTCAGAACATTCAATGTCAGACTCCAGAGGTTCTGCGCAATCCTTTCCTCCATCCAGAGCTTAACACTCGGGAACCAACCCCTACACGCACAACAGAAGGAGAATCGACCAAGGTAGTGGAAACTGCAGAAGAAGAGGTTAGGGTAGATACCACAGAGGGTCCTACAGAAAAAGATGTCGCAGAAGAAAAAGGCACAAATATCCAACCCCCTCCCAGTGCAACTCACATATCTAACACCGCCGGTCTAGCGGCAGAAGGTGTTATTGAAAAAGAGCCGCACAGCTCGATCCCAACCCAAACCGACCAACCAGAGGTTACTCTTTCAACCTCTGTGCCACTTAAACCTAGGGAAACCATTCCAGGGGAGTCCTCTCTAAAGGACTTACCCATAGTTCGTGGTCATTCGACCGAGACCACAATCGCACTCCTAACAGAGGCATATGTTGCCTCTGCCACGCACACAACAATAAGGCCCAACCTCCTTTCAGAGAGGAGTAGAGAGCACATAGACGAAGAGACTCTAGACAAGTCTCTGAGTCAACAAAAGGACATTCCAATACCCACATCTGGAGTGGATGTGGACACTGACCTTCATAGAACTTCTGTAGAGGTTGGAACACAAGTTTCTCCTTAAGGATCAGAAGGAAATCCTTCCACCCTCAACGTAAAAACAGGGGTGAACGAAGGTGTCACTCTGGGGATGGATGTGTTCCTCCAGAGGTTACCACTGACTCTCATGTGACAAAGGATGAGTTCCAAACCTTTGTATCCTCTGTGAATCAAAAACTACAGGAGTTGCAAAGCTCCTTTTCTACTTTTACAGAGACTACTTCAAGAGCCATTACAAGTCTAAATACCAAAATGGACGCCTTGTCCACAGAGGTACAACAAGCTTTGTCAAAAATAAAGTCTACTACTGAATCTTCTATCACAACCTCTGCCAGAATACATGCTGCCGAATTCGAAAGAAGTGCAACCTCTGCATTCAAAAACTCCATCAAGATTTATCTTGAAAAGATGAGGCAACAAGCTGCAAAGAAACAAGACAAAACTTGCAGGGCAAAAGGTTCTAAAGAGAGGAGGCAGGATGACCCTGATGATGATGATGCATCAGGTCATCCTGAGGGGGAGAACCAAACTGAGAAAACAACAGAGGCTACAACTATAGAAACTACGAAAACCGCAGAGCCTGAAACTCAAGATCCCCCAACCCAAAGTCAAGGAAACCAACAGAGGCCCACGGAGGAAACACCAGCCTCTGTGGAAACCACCTCTGTCTTTGGAGAAGATGCCACTACTCAAGTAAATATCCAGATCTTAACATCTTCCTCCTCAGCAGATCTTCCCATCCCTCCACAAACCACAACCAAGCTCACAGAAGAATCATCCACAGAAACCTCTACACCCAAACCAACATAAGCAATCCCAGAAAATCCAAAATAGGCAACAGGTTCTGAATCTCCCCAAGCCAAAGATAAAGGAAAAGGTATCATGATAGAAGAATCGAAGAAGAAAAAGACAATGCCTCAGACAACAGAGAAGTTGATGAAGAGCTCATTCGATGCCTTTGTCACTCCTAAACCTGAAGAAGACTGGGCATTCATTTTAGATCCTCTGTCAAAATTCCGATCCTTGATCCAAAAGCAAAGGTAACAGAGGGTAGAGTTGCAGAGATAAAACGAGAAATGGATGCTCTACGAAGACCAATACCTCTACCAAGTACACGACATGCAAAAATGGAAGAGGTGGTGTATAGGTATCTTTACAAACAGCATAATCAGAAAAATCCTCTTCCTCTCATCGGAGATCCTCAAATCAGAGATGACCTTGATAACACCTTCACCAGAACAAAGCCAAAAGCAAGGGCAGAAGTCTTCTCAGAATCCAAAATTGAAAAGGTAATTTACTGCAAATTCTCTCAAACAAGAACCTTTCCAAAGATCAGGTACAACATCTACAAAGTCAAAAGGGAGAACAAGTCCGAAAATCAATTTTCAGATGCCGATATAAGGAACTTGAACCCCTATGATCTGCCAGATCTTCTACTTTGGACGAAAGAAAACTTCGACATCGATGCTAACAGAAGGGCCTATCAAGTATTCAGGAAAGTGTTGAGGGAAAAACTTCTGCTATATAGCATGATAGACTTTCAACTGGGAAGAGATATTGGAGTCAGAAACATAAGCATAAGACCACCAGAGGATCACTGCCCACCTTCTACCGTGCCCAACTCAATCATAAAAACACCAAGGTACGGGTTAGTGTATAAGGATCCTGCTGGTCAAACAAGACTTTTTGTGGAAATGGACTGTCAGAAGTATGCAACCAGTGCTCTGAAAAGGTTCAGATCAATCCTAGAAGAGAACAGAGGCACTGAGCTTATGGATCGAGAATCAGCAGACAGAATGATCGGAGAAATAGATGCTACAATTTGCTTAAGAGAACTCTGCATCAAATTCTATCACGAGCTCAGAGAAGTGGGATTCGACAACAGAAGTTTCAACGACTTCACAAATGCAAATGACGGAGTCTCATCTACATATCTTTGCAAACATGTAAATGCCTCTGGAAAAATTCAAAATGAAAAGAAATAAAATGAATATTTGAGGTATTGTTTAACCTCTGTCTACTTACTTAGCCTAAATCAAGCATAATTCAAAATTTTCATTTTTTAATACTTAGGGGGAGATTGTTAGCTCCAATATTCATAATATTAGAAGTATTGAAAAATAGGCCAGAGGTACTCTTTCTGTCGAGCTTGCATCCTCCATAATCTGAATCTGTATAAGCTTTAAGACCAAAACCAAAGTTCTTTGGATACCAGAGGCCAAGATTTTTGGTCCCTTTGAGGTATCTGAAGATCCTATTTACAGCATTATAATGGGATTCCTTTGAGTTAGCTTGATATCTTGCACAGAGACATGTGGCATGCATTATGTCAGGTCTACTTGCAGTTAAGTATAACAGAGACCCAATCATTCCTCTGTAGAGCGTGTACTCTATAGGTATGCCATTTTGATCTGAGTCTAACTTATTTCCTGTGGCCATTGGAGTTCTCATTACAGAGGCATCAGAGAGACTGTATTTTGAAAGTATGTCAGAGACATATTTAGCTTGATTTATGAAAATTCCCTCTGATGATTGTTTTACTAGGAGTCCGAGGAAGAAAGTTAATTCTCCCACCATACTCATTTCAAACTCACTCTGCATGAGTTTTTCAAACTTTTTGCACTCTTCTGTATTTGTAGACCCAAAAATTATGTTGTCCACATATATTTGTACAAGCATAATTTCATCACTTTTTTGTTTATAAAACAAAGTTGTATCTGTCGTACCTCTGTCGTAACCATTATCGAGAAGAAAGGTAGAAAGTCTTTCGTACCATGCTCTTGGAGCCTGTTTCAGTCCATACAGAGCTTTGTTGAGGTAGTACACGTATTTTGAGTACTTAGAGCTTTCAAACCCTGGTGGTTGTTGGACGTATACTTCTTCTTGGATTTTGCCATTTAGAAAAGCAGATTTTACGTCCATTTGGAATACTTTAAAACCTATGTGGGCTGCGAAGGCTAAGAAGATTCTTATGGCTTCGAGCCGTGCGACAGGGGCAACAGTTTAATCGTAATCTATGCCTTCTTCTTGGCGATATCCCTTGGCCACCAATCTTGCTTTGTTTCTTATGACCACTCCATCTTCATCCTTCTTATTTCTGAAGACCCATTTAGTCCCTATGGCTTGTTTTCCTCGTGGCAGAGGAACTAAAGTCCAGACTTTTTTTCGTTCAAACTGTAGAAGCTCTTCTTGCATAGAGATCCTTTTTGGCTCGATCACACTAATAAAGTTTGTAAAGAAACAAAAGTTAGCAGTGGCAGATCTTGTTTTTACCTTTTTAGAAGGTTTGCCGATTATAAGACTTGGAGGATGCCTCTTTGCCCACTTTGTTGTTCTTGGGAGATGGTCATCGATTTCATCAAGTTGATCTTCAGAGGTTTCAAATTGTTGTTCTGGTGTAGCCTCTGTCGTAGATTTTGCTTTCGTGCTTGATCCTACAGATTGTGGAATGATTGGAATGAGTGGCGGTATTTGTTCCTCTGAGGAAGTATAGACTGAGTCTTCTTGTTCCTCTGTTATTGGTTCCTCTGTGGTTTCTAGAGTTGGTTCTTCAGTAGCTTCTGTGGTTGTTTTCCTTGTTGTATCATCTTCTGTTGGCTCCCCCTCGATATTTGCATCTGTATGATTAACAGAGGAAGATGAATTATTTAAGGGACCAGTTAGAGAGATACCTATCGCGTTCTGGCTGGTAGAAGACGATTCTCCAGAGGCTCTGATGGCTCCAGCAGAGGGATCAATATCGTCATGGAACATCTCTTCAAATAGAAGATTTAAGTCTTCTTCTCTTGTTTTTGAGATGCCAGAGGACTCCCCTTTTAGACCGAGTTCTGAACTGATTTGTTCAGAAGTCTTCTGGAAGGTGTCGTCAAAAGAAACATTTATGCTTTCTACGATCGTTCAAGACCGCAGAAGATAAACTCTGTAGGCCTTGGAAGTTGCAGAGTATCCTATGAACTTGCCTTCATCTGCCTTTACTTCAAACTTTCCTCTTGCTTCTCTATCATTTAAGACGAAGCACTTGCATCCAAATACATGGAAGAATTTGATGTTTGGTCGTCTTTTGTTGATCAAATGATATGGTGTTTTGATGTGTCTCTTTACAATGGTTGACCTATTTTGGGTATAGCAAGTGGTTGATACTGCTTCTACCCAAAATGTCATTGGTAATCCACATGCGGTCAGCATAGTTCTGGCGGCCTCCAAAAGTGTGCGATTCTTTCGTTCGACCACGCCATTATGTTGTGAGGTGCGTGCAGCAGAGAAGTTCTGTGAAATTCATTCTTCTGTAAGATAGGCTTCAATGACAGAGTTTTTGAATTCTGTGCCATTGTCGCTTCTCAGTTTCTGAATCCTGCACTCATACAGAACTTGGATTATTTTCATTAAATTTATCAGAATGATTGGAACATCTGATTTCTTTCTGATAAATTCAACCCATGTAAATCTTGAGAATTCATCGATCAAAACAAGCAGATATTTCTTGCCACCTAGACTCTGTGTAGATATTGGACCGCAGAGGTCAACATGTAGCATGTACAGAGGTCTAGGGCAAGATACATCAGTTTTGCCTTTATGGGAAGGTCTTTTGAGTTTTCCCATTTCACAGGCAGAGCATAAATGATCTTTATTAAATTTAACGTTTGGTAGACCTTTGACTAGATCAAGTTTTACAAGTTTTTCAAGAGTATGAAAGTTTAAATGGCAGAACCTGTTGTGCCATAACCAGGCTTCTTCGCTTTTGCATGCAACAAGGCAGATTTTGTCTTTCTTGTTCTTTGCATTGAAGTTTATGAGATATAGATCTCCTCTTCTTTCGGCTCGCAGAAGTTCAAGTCCTGTGTCCTCGCTCTATAGAGAGCAAAAGGTTCTTTTGAAAATTACGTCGAATCCCGTATCGCAGAGTTGACTAACACTGAGAAGATTGTGTTTAAGGCCATCAACATATGCAACTTTGCATACGGTTATATTTTCCTTCTTTATGACTTCGTTGCCTTTGATGTACCCCTTTTTATTGTCTCCAAAGGTCACAGATCCACCATCGTTCTTTTCTTTGTATGTGGATAGAAGACCTCTGTCGCCAGTCATGTGCCTCGAGCATCCGGAGTCTAGATACCAGATTGGCACATACTGCTTCTGCAAGACAATTAGAGAGTTTTAGGTACCCATATCCACATGGGTCCAGTTTTGTCAGAGGTCTTTGTTTTAGCTTCTGTTGAAGAAGCATTTTGTTTCTTCTTACCCTTGGATTTATCTTTTGCTTTGGGTACAGAGAGAAGACAGTGTGGACTTTTGAAATGTTGGTTTATTTTATACATAAGATCAAACCAATGACAGTATTGAATGTGCGAAGAGATTTGCTTGAACTTTTAATTAAATACATTAAATGGGGGCACAGAGGCATTACAATTTATCCTAACATTAGACTTTCTATTACAAGAAGGTTTATGTAGGATAGATCGTTGTTTGCAAAATCCTTTGTTTAGTGCGGCCTTCTGTGTTCCCCTTCTGTGGTGAACTTCTGTAGATTTCACTGTCACAGAAGAAAAAGATTTGTTAATTTTAGTTCATTTACCCTTCTGTTGCCATGTTAGTTTTTCTTTAACAGGTTTTAAGGGTTTTATAATCTTTGAATTTGTTGGAATTTGAGTGGACATTAACTTCTGTTGTTTGAAATTTTCAAGCTCAAGAGAGGTTTTGGCTTGTATGCACATATCCAAAAAGTCTGGACAGATAGGAATTCCATTTATTTTCTCCTTGGGAGGAATAGTTCTGCTAAAAACTTCAGAGGTTTGTTTAAAAACCTCTGTGACACTAGGTCCGATCTCTGACTTAGAGTCAGCCTCTGATTCGTCAGAGGATGAATCGTCCTCATATACAGAGGTTGAGTCACTTGGTTCTCTTTCGACAGAGGCTGGGCTTTCAGAACATGTGTCATACTCACTTTCTTCCTTTTCTGAGGAACTATCTTCTAAGTTAACAGAAGTATCTGTTAAGTTTTCTTCAGAGTGATCTTGATCGCTGGAAGATGTACAGAGGTTTTTTTCAGAGATATCAAGTTTTTCTTCTGTAATTCTTGGCTTGAACTCAGGTGCCTCTACTGATAATTTCTTTTCAGAATTCATCATGCAGACAAATGCAACTTGAGTTTGAGTCTAGGGATTACCAAACTTGAAGATTCCTATCTGATCTTTAGTTTTCAGATACCTCTTAGGTTTGGATTCTCTTTTGACAGATATTGAAGGTGACAAATCTGTGTTTTCAAACCACACATTTGTCATCTTCAGAGGTTTCCTCTTGTGTGGTTCCCCAGAGACTTTTTGCCTTTTACTTACAGGGAGAAGATTTGGAAATCCAGGTTTTCTTGTATCTCCAATGTGAAATAGAGAGGACAGAGACTTTTCTCTTTTGGTTCCGGTATAAGGATCTATATCACAGAATCCAATTCCCCGTCTCCCTATTTGTGTGCTTATTTTTTCGTACACCTTCTGAGCATCTTGAATTATTTTAATTTGAAGATCTCTTCTGAGTAAATCTTGACAGAGGACTTCTCTTTCCTTTTGAAAATAATTTTTAAGAGCTAGGATGTTCATTATGTCGCACTCAACGTCTATTAGTTCTTTAGACTTTGTTTTCAAAGAAGAATTAAGTTCAGAAATCTTTTATTTTAAAGGATTTAACTTTTTGTTCCAGTCCATTTCAATTTCTTCTTTTTCTTTAAAGATTTTAGTTTTTTCTTGAGTGAGAAGTCTAGCTTCTCTCTCATAGAAGGTGAGCTTTTTCTGAATATTTTCACATGTCTTGTTCATTTCAGTGTATTCAATGTTAGATTTAATCAAATCATCTTCTGCAGTATTAGAGTTAGAGGTAGAAGTGGATACCTCACTGTCGGAGTCGGAGCTGACTTCTGCCATGCCACAAAATAGAGCATTCGTTGTTTCGCCTTCGTCAGAGGAAGTGTATGACTCCCAGATTTCTTTGTTCACCATTAGTGACTTCTGAGCATAGTATTCAGCTTTCTTTTTGTAGAAAGCTGCATCCCTCTGAGGGCGATTTGACTTGCTCCTGCATTCGTTGGCAAAGTGACCTGGCTTTCCACAGTTGTAGCATCCTTGGTTCTGTGTAGAGTTTCCAGCTCTGTCGTCTGACCTCTGTCGGCCACCACTTCTTTTGGTTCGGTACTCATTTGCGTAGTGGCCTGGCTTACCACATTTGTAACACTCTTGAATCTGTGGAGTGTTGCCAGCTTTGTCTTCCGACCTCTGTCGGTCATTTCCTCTGTCATTTATATCACTTGACCTCTGTCGGTCACCACTTCTGTCGTTTGACCCTTCTCTTTCTCGATTATCTCTTTCATATCGTTCATTACTAGATTTCTTATGGTATCCTCTGCTGAATTCCCTAGTCAAGAGAGCTAAAGATTTAGCTATCGAGATCAGGGTCGTTTCTTCTTCTGCTGCTACTTCCTCTTCTTCTTCACTTTCCACCATCTTGTTTTTCTTCTTCTTCTCCTTTCATTCCTCTATTGCTTTCTCTTTCTTTGGTTTCTCTCTAGCCTCTGTAGTCTTACCAACCAATGCAAGATGTGCAATGATCTAGGCTTTTGCTTGTGCTACCTGAGGCTCTTGTGCTGCCAATGTTCCATAGATGTCTGATAGGGTCCATGAATCTAAGTCTTGATTTGTTTGCAGAGACATAGATAACTGAAGCCATTCTTCATTCAGAGACTTCAGGAACATAACATTGTTTTCTTCAGAGGTTCTGTGGATTCCGAACTTCTTGCACTTGTTTATTAGAGAGTTGAACCTATCATACGTAGTTTGCAGAGATTCGGTTGGCAGAGCTTTAAAGGCATAGTATTCATTTATGTATTGAGCTCTGCGGTTCTTCTGGGTTTTGACTCCTCCTTCTAGTTGTTTTTCCAGTTCTTTCCATAGATCATATGCAGATTCACATGCATCCATGGACTGGAAAAGGTCATTTGGAATGGCCATAATCAGAATTCTCTTAGTTTTCTGAGCAACTTCGTATTTAGCCCAATCAGGATCATACCAATTATCCTTGGTCTTTGGTTTCGTATATTCTGGGATTTCTGGTGTGTCGTCTGAGCTAGGAACACGAGGTACAGTTATCATGGGAACGAAAGGGGGGTTATGGATATAATAAACCAATTCTTTGTTAGTACCCTCAAAGAAGTGAATCATTCGAATCTTCCATTGAGGGTATTCTTCTCTAAGAAGAGTGGGAGGTTTGGTTAAGGAACCGGCAGAGAGGAAGTTGTTTGTATTTGTCATTTTTAGATAGATAAATTATACAGAAAAGGGTTTGAACAGCAAACTTTTATGAGTATGAAGTGGATGCTTCGTATGAAGTTTTTAAGCTTAAAAGCATTAAGCTGAGCACTTAAAATGGAGTTTTCAACCAGAATGACAGATTCTATACTTATACCAGAGTTCGAATGAATCGAAAAATGGCAGAAAAACAAAAACTGTTTGTTTAATATGAAGATTAGGTTAAAAATCCAAGTTTCTACCAAAGATCATAGTTTTAGAGTGGATCCCTTGATATTAAAAATCAAGGTTTGCTCTGATACCAATTGTTGGTTCCTGTTTTGCTTAAACAATGATCTTAACTTTCAGTTAGTTCAGATTTAGATATGGTGCGGAAGCGTATATAAGAACTGAAAGATATGTAAGGTAGAAGAACATACAATATCAAGTAAACAGTATGTAAAGAACAGATGAGTATCTCCAAGATTACTGTATTTGATATTAATCAAGAACACCAAGGACATAACAAGAAAGAACTGCTGGTGTGTGTGTTTGTGCATAGCTTAATGTGTAAAAATGTTATTGTTAATAGAAGAACTCAACATGAGTTTTCTATTTATACAATTACAAATGGGACATACTTTAGACATTAAGGACTGATCTACATTAGACAAGATCGTATGAACAGTAGCAGGTACGATGTTCATTTAATGCGCATGTTCCAATTCTGACAGAGCCCTATCAGAGTTTGACACGTGTAGTTGATGTCAGGGCATGAAGGGAACAAGTGGATGAACGGATCCTGGAACAGTAGAAAGATATTTGTGAATCTTTCAAGTCTTCAGTATAAACCGCAGAGGCTCTGTCAAGGGTGAAAGAGGTTCTGCGGCTTGGTCCTATGCGAGCAGTCTTCTGCTGATTCTTGCCTTCGGTATTCTTGAGTTCTCTTGCAGAGCTTCTATGGGTTACTTCTGTACTTAGACTATTTTCACTACTTTCACAAACAGAGATTTGAGCTAACAATCTGGTAAGCCTAATTTTATCCGGTAACTTCTGATTACCCGGACACTTCTGCTATCTGAACAATTTCACACACATCTGATCCGGACACTTCCAGATCAGACACTATTTCATTCGGATTCCTATTCGGTAAGTTCTGATTAGCTAGTTTCTTACCTGTTTAGCCTTCATCACTCTTAGAACCTGCGTTAGGACATCACTCTTAGTGCCTTGCGTTAGGATACCACTTTGAATCGAACCTATCGTCTGACGATCACATTAGTGCAACTACCAACGATGTCTCGTGACGCTCTTGCTATCGGCACCGACTCCAAGCCGCCATGCCTCTACCAGGGTGAATACATCCAATGGCGGGACAGATTCCTGATATTCATCGAGTCGAAAGATAACTACGAGTTCATCTGGCGTGCTCTAACTGATGGCCCACAACCTAAACCCATGAAGACGGTACCAGCACCAGAAGAAGGTGGTCAAGTTCATTATGAGGCCAAGACATACTCGGAGATGAGCGAAAGCATGCCAAGAGGTATCTTGTTCAGGCTCTACCGAATCCAATCTACACAACCATAGATAGCTATAAGAACACAGCAAAGGGCATGTGGGATCAGGTGGAGAAAATGATGAGTGGGAGCAGAGTCGGTAACCAACTGAAGATCAATAGCTGCATAACAAAGTTTGATGGCTTCAAGCAGCGCACCGGCGAATCACTCTCCCAGACATATGAACGTTTTTGCCTCTTACTGAATGAGCTTCGAAATAACAAGATCAATCGATCAAATACGGAGAACGCGATCAAGTTTTTGAATAACCTCCTACCTAAATGGAAGGTGTTTGCTTCACACATCAAACACAACCATCTGATGGAGAGCGTTACTATCCATGAACTCTATGAGATGCTCCTCCAGGATGAGGATGAAGTCATGGAAATTCTGAGCGTCAAGAAGTCTGCGTCCAAGCCACCTGCTGATCCACTAGCTCTAGTTTCTTCGAAACGAGGAAAATCCTCCAGCCGTCGTTCCAAACGTGCCCAAGATCCAAGTGAATCTAAGCCAGAATCTGAGGAAGAAGATGACAGTGATTCTGATCTTGAATTGACTGTTGTGAAGAAAGCAATGGCCCTGCTCTCTAAATCTTTCTAGCAAAAGAAGTTCTTCAAGAATCCTACATCCGATAATCAGTGCTACTCCACCTCCTCCAACAAGCGCCATAATTATCAGGATAAATACGAAAGCAAGAAAAAGGCAGATGAACACAAGCAGCCTGACAAGAAGGAGAAGAGTGAGAAAGAAGACCGCAAGCCCGAAACAAAGAATAAGGACGAACCCGTCACTTGCTACAACTGCGGGAAACTGGGTCATTTTGCAAAGACTGTAGGAAGCCTATCGTGAAGAACGCACATTACTACAAGGCCAAACTCCTACTGGCAGAACAGAAAGAAGCAGGAGAATCTCTCTTTGTCAAAGATGACCATTGGCTGGATCGTTTTGATGATGATAGCGATTCTGAAGATGCCGATGCCTTCATGGGCTACCATTCTCCTCCAGAAGAACATGCAAAGTTGTTTCAGGTATGTGATCCTATTTATCAAGGCTTAATCAAATAGTTTGAACCTATTGTTGAACGAATAGATTCCTATAAGGCCATCACTAATGAACAACTGCTTGAAATCAAATCATTAACTGAAAAGCTAGATGTTCAAAAGTAAATAACTGAAAAGTATAAGTCCGAAATTGCTAATGTGAAGGAAAAATGTACAAATCTCTCAATAGAACCTAAGAACTTAAGGGCCAAAATATCTGAACTGAATTCACAGCTGGATCAGCGTAAGAATGAGAACACAAAGATTGTTTATCAATTCTCTTCTGTTCAAATTCAGCATAAGAAAATGGTTTCCAAAATAACAGATCTTGAAACCAAACTCCACAAAAGAGGTCAAACAGACCAGACCATTTATATGAACAAACCCAAGGAATTCACATACTTCAACAAGGAATAGGGAATCGGATACGATAACCCTCAGTACTTGAAAAAGGGTCTAGCCATAAGACCGACACTTTATCACTTTGGTTGTCTCGATATGGCTAAGAAGTATCCTGAATACCAAATCAAGTGGACTGGTCCTCTTGAACCAGAGAAAGAAGAGGAAACTGAGGAATACAAGCGCAAACATACCTCCAAAATGCAACTCCCTTTTTGCTATGAGCCTATGAACTACTCGTACAAGAAAAATCCTAAGAAATACCTCTCGAATGACTACTTTGATGGCTATAAGGTTGCAACGCCCAATGATTCCTCCAAAAGGATGAGGCTCAAGCACCTGAACCCAAAACTAAGACGGACGAGTTTAAACTCTATGTCCTGCCTCTCATTTGGGAAGCAAAAATAGTCGAATTAGAGGAGTCACTCGAGAAGGAAATATCATGTTTTCAAAAGGAAAAGCAAGAGCTCATAACCGAACTTGAGGCATTTAAATCCGTAAAAAACGAGTCTGTGTCGGACGAAGGAAAGTAAATCCTTCGAAACGAAATCGATCGGCTCACATCAAAACTGTCTGCTTTGGCGACAAAAGCGATGAAGGAGAAAGTGAGAAACAGTCAACTTCAAGAGAAGATTGACCTACTCCAAGAAGAAAAGACGATTTCACCCGAATCTTCCTCGGACTCGTCATCCATGAATGGCAGATTGGACAGGCTTGATTCGACACTCAAGGACGTTCAGAAAGCATTAAACCTTCTCTCCAAAAGAGTCGCATCACTCGAAGACACTTGCAAGAGTAAAGCTGGCGGACTCAAGAGACGACACGATCACCAGGATGATCCTGATCACCGTGAGACAGAGACTGTCTGAGTCCGAGCCAATCCTCACTGAAACAATAGTGGTTCAACCGGAACCATCAACTATGGCACAAACCGTAACCGAAGACCAACCTGAAACCTAGTTGAGCCTAGCTGAAATGGAGATAGTCATGGATATCTCAGACGACGAAGACCTAATGGTTGAAAAGCCCGAGGGAGACTCACAGGGGCTAGTCGTATACACCGCACTGGAAGGGGATGCTCTTAACCTGATTGATCCCGATTCATAGATTGACCCGGAAGCCGAAAACGCATGGTATCAAAAAGCCACCAGTGCGATAAACTTTGAGGTAAATCTCGTATTTCCCACCGATGCCGACGACGAAATCGACTACGACCAGTTATTGCTACAAAATCTGTACGGTAAACCTGCCCACACTTCACAGATCCCCGAGACTTCTAGTACTACACTTCCTACATCTCCTCAACAACCGATAGCTTCTGATCAACCTCCTCCTCCACAGTAACAAATCCGATGGGAGAAGATTATGATCCTTATTCCTCACCTGGAGGAATCTCTGAAGAAGCTATTTGTTCACAGGTTATGCCCGATCGAGCCAACTTTCTGCCTTAGGATTTCCAAGTTCGACAAAGAATACCAAAGCCAGGACGTAAAGGTAATGAAGCGGTGTCTACCAGTTAGCCAAGTCCGGACAAAGCACAAAACCACTGAAGTGCTCAACATCCAAATCGGCCGAATCCTTAGAGTCATGTTTCCAGTATTCACCGTCTGACGCGAAGACGGAAATGAATGGAGATTTTCTGAAATTGACTTTAAGAACCTCAAATCGTTCGACTTCCACGCTCTACTGAAAGACCTCCGAACCAGAACCATCCGACCACTTCATATTACCAGAGCGCTCGACGCTGTCCGTCGATTCCTACTCCACAAAGTTATGATTTCTTTCATCACAGACTTCCAAATGGGAATCGAGCACAGAACAGAGAAGATAAACTTGCTGAAACCGAATCTAAAAGCAACCGAGCTGAAGATGTATCCCGAGAACTCACTGCTTCTAGAACCAAAATTTGGGATTCTATACCTCAACGAACAAAAAGAAAAGAGGTTTCTCCGCTTCAGCCAGGTCGACAGATTCCGCGATGGCACGCTCCTAAAAGTCAGAGATGCACTTCGAAACACCATCACCAAAGAATCCAAGAATCGAAAGTCGTCGTTTGTTCCCAACTCAAACGAGACAAATGCTCGAGAAGCCTTAGAAGTGATTGAAGACCGCATCGACTACCGCCGAGCCATCCAAAGTTTTGAGATCTACTTTGCGCTCCGAAGGAGATACGTCGAGAACTGGCGCGAACTCGAACTTTAATTCAAAGGGGGAGATTGTTAGGGATAAAATCTGTTGACTAGAAGTTCAAGGGTTTATTATGTAAAAGGTGTATTACGGGCTTAATTGTGTAAACGGGCCATGGGCCTTAGTGTATTAGGCCTTCATATAAATAGCCTATTATGTTTAGAAAAATAGGTTAATCGTCATTATTATTCATATTATCGTACTGTAATTCTCTGAAAGCATTAAGCAATATATGGATGACCAGTTGAAATCTTATTGACTGTTTATACTTATTGATTTCTACTGATTGTATGCACTAATCTGGAACTCACGCAACTCTATGAAATGAAATAACATAGGAACATGTCCTATGAAAATGCCTAACTCTATAAATAGAAAACAAAGAAATGGAATGACAATAGAATCAGACACATGGAGTTGAAAGCTGGCCAGAAATGTCTTATGTTCAATTCTAGGTTGAAATTGTTTCCAAGCAAACTTAAGTCTACATGGTCAGGCCCATTCCTCATTCACAAGGTATAATATATGGGGTTGTAGACTTAGTCAATCCGGAAGACAATAGTGTGTTCAAGGTAAATGGCCAAAGAGTGAAGTTATTCCATGATCCTGTAGCATCTCCACAGCATTGCCCTGTGGAGATGATTACTTTGTGATAAAAGATTCTACCAAAGATGGGAACTATCTCAAAGTTCCAAAACCCTTGTAAATATTCTTTTTTTAAGCTTATGGTTATGTCTTTTCTATTAGATATGTTTAATGTGTTTGTTAATTTACAAATGAAGTGGAAAAACAGGACAAACCAGGGGATGCTGGATCAATGCTTCAACATCAGAAACCCTAGATTTTCAAAAGAACTCAGATGTATTTAATGTGAAATTTGGAATAGAAATTTTCAAATTGGGTTTAAGAATGGTACAATTGGTGACATCAGGCTTATATTGATGTTAAAAAGGAGACATCATATCTACTTTTTAGCATATGATAGCTAAGAATCCTTAAAAATCTTCTAAAAATGCCACCCTTGTACTTATTTCAACTTTACCCTTTGGATATTACTATTACACACTTATTTATAGCTATAAAACATCTCCTTAATTCAGACAAAGACAACATCAAACATCTAACTGTCCTTTCAACTCCTCTCTCTCAAACCTCACTCTCTCAACTGTTCCCTCTCATGTCTCCTACTTTCTACGTTCTTGTTCTGCAAACCCACGACCACCACCAAAAAAAAGAAAAAATCCCTCTGTTAAACTTTCTCCCAATCGATTTCAATGGCTAGAGTGAAAAGGGCTGCACCAAGGAATCCAAATGAAGAAGACCACCGTACGGTTCGCCGGAGTAACAGAAATCGGGCGGTGGTTCGGCCCCGACCACCAATCACTCACATAAAACGGTCGTTCTTGAGGATGATTCCATCCCCCCTGTTCGAAAGAAGCAGTAATGAAGACGAATGATGCTACTATCGAAAAAGGTGAGGCCTCTGGAATAAAAAGCACCACCGAACCACCGCTATCACTGAATCATCTTTCCATTGTTGTGTACTCAAACCCAAAATCGGTCCTTTCCAAGACCGATGCTACTGGAATTTCACAAGTAACTTCTGTTAGGACACTGAAGTTGTCCTTTATAATAGAAAGTTTTGTAAAGCAATAGTTGTGTTAAAGGGCTTATGCTTAATTGTTGTAGCAAGTGATGAAGACTATAAATAGGTCTTTACTTGTAGTTTGTAAGAAGTGAATTCATTAATACAAGATGTAGATCTCTAATCACTTTGTGTTCTCTCTAGGTTAGATTTCCTTTTTAATAATGTTCTTCATCTTCTTGTTACACAATACTTGGATTGTATGAAGATCATGGACCTAACAAGTGGTATCAGAGCCAAATCGAAGAATTTTTCATCGATACGATCATTGGATCTTCACAATTCAAGCGTGTTTAGCCCTATTTTGCTCAGATTTTGGAGATTTATGGTGTTTGTTCAAGAAAAAAGTCGAACTCACTTTTTGGATCAAAACTTCATCAAATCGATCGAATTACATGTTTTGATCAACTAGAAATCTGTTCATCTTCATTTTTCGAACAAGTCTGCGAAAGAATCACTGAAATTGGTCAAGAATTGAAGAAGTTATGATGATTTTAGTGATTTTCGAATGCTGTTACTTGAATTCGGATTATTCTTGATGAATTCGGATCCTTCATAGTTTACTGTTCATTGATGATTTCGGATCCTTCATTCATCACTGTTCATGATGATTTCTTACCCTTCATCGATTACTGTTCATCTAGAATCATCGTTTTTTTCATTTTTTGATCTTTTGGATTGATTCTTGACATCATTGCACTCGATTTTCATCCCTGAACATCTTTAATTCAAGGATCTATACCAAAATCTGCACAGAATTTGCAGATCTGATCATTTTATATCTGTTTTTGTTCGAAAACATTTTCTTACTATTTTGGATCATAATTCGATTAAATTGATCGAATTAGGATTTGTGATTAACTAAGAAAGTGTGTGGAATCAAATTTCGAACAAATCTGTGCAAATTTCATAACAATTGTTCAAGAATTGAAAAAGTTATGGCTGATTTAGTGATTTTCGTGTTCGAAGTGCAGAATTCGGATCATTCTTGGTGAATTCGGACCATTCATACACAAT
Source organism: Saussurea involucrata (assembly GCA_033807775.1). NCBI lineage: Eukaryota > Viridiplantae > Streptophyta > Magnoliopsida > Asterales > Asteraceae > Saussurea > Saussurea involucrata. The sequence continues at coordinate 13,059,373 of CM066326.1, forward strand.
TCGGATCTTTCAAGAGAATTCAGAGTGGTCTTGGTCATCACAAGTGTAGATTTCGACTCGAGAATTCGAACCTTGTTAAGTTCGAATTGATTGAATTCGAACCCTTCTGCATTTGAATTCCTTGAATTCGAACCTTTCTGCATAAGAATTCCTTGAATTCGAATCCTTAAGAGTCCGAATTCATTGAATTCGAATCCTTAAGAGTCCGAATTCTTTGAATTCGAATCCTTAAGAGTCCGAATTCCTTGAATTCGAATCATTCTTCATCCGAATTCATTGATTTCGGATCCAACTACATTCGAATTCTTGGGATTTCGAACCCTTCAGCATCCGAATTCAAGGGTTTCGGATCCTTTAGCATACGAATTCCGTGGTTTCGAACTCTTATACATCCGAATTCAGTGTTGATTTAAAAAAAACGAAAAAATAAAAAAATTTATTCCGAAATTTTTTCCATAGTGTTTTTCATACACTTTAAGAGCGTTTCAAGAAAAAAAAATTATATAAAATTTTTTCTGCTTGATTTTCTGAAAGATCATCATCTAGCATTCTTCAAGATGTCTGACATAGAGAATTTAAGTGGGAGAATATGGTATCAGTTAGGAAAAGATAGAAAATGGACTATTTCTGAAGCTAAAGATGAGATCAAACGTCTTGAAGGTTTTCTTTCTAGATACATAAGACATTCTGTTGAAGATGCAAGAAAAAATACAAAGCTCAAGTCTGAGAAAGCTTTATTTGAAGACAAAGTCTCTTCTCTTGAGTCCGAACTGAAAGATTTGAATGACAAGATTGTAGTGCTTGAAGTTACTCAAGAGAAAAATAAGACATTTGAGATTTCAACTCATCAAGATAACATGAAGGAGCTTCAAGGGAGTATAAAGACATTGGAAGAAGAAAATGCTGATTTGAAGAGACACATTTTAGACATTTCTTCTTCAAATGAAAATTTTATTTTTAAAGAAAAAAATGTTTTACTTACTAAAAGAATTACTGATCTTGAAGTTTATATTGCAGGTCTTGAAACAAAGAAAGACAACTCAAGTCTGCACGATCAAATCAAGAAACTTCAAGAGAAAGTAACAACTCTTCAAAGTGAAAATGCTGATATGAAGAGTGGGAAAGACAAGAGTAAAAAGGGGAACTCATATTTACAAAATCAAATAAAAAGAGTTCAAGAAAAGACAACAACGTTGGAAAGTGAAAACGTTGAATTGAAGAAGAAGCTTTCTGAACGTGAAGGAGTGTCACCTTCTTCAAAGAAAGTTCTTAAAGAAAAGGAAATAATTGAACTAAAATATATAAAACTTTTGAAACAAATCTCCGATTTTGAGAAAGTTTTATATCTTGAATAAGAGAAGCAAGAGAAAGAAAGAAATGAATTTGAAACAGAACGCAAATTTTTTAAGATTAAAAGTTCTGAGCTTTTCGTGAAAATTTATGAATTCGAAATTTTTTTGGAAAAGGAAAGAAAAGATTTCACAGAAAAGAAAAATCTCTTTGAAAAGGAAAGTAAAACCCTTAAAAAGAAAAATATGGAAATTTTCAAAGAGATTACTGATAAAAGAAAGTTTTTGGAAAAAGATTTTGAATCGGAACGCATATATTTTGAAGATGTGATTCTTAATCTTACCAAAAGATTATCTGGTTTATCAGCGGATATTATGAAGGATCAATTGATAAAATCTGATCTCCAAAAGAAATTTGATCTAATTTCTAAAGAGAAAAATGTTTTGATAAACAAAGTTATGGACCTTGAAGACATCATTTTTAAATTTGATGTCTCAAAGCAGGTAAGTCCTGAAAGTATCTTTCAGACTCCATTTGTTAATTCAAATGATTCTGAATGCTCTTTTAAAACTGCTTCAAGTTCGAGTTTTAAAAACATTCCTTCTAAACATATTAATAGATCAACTGGTTTCTCAAAAGATCAGATCCGTTCAACAAATCTCTTCTATAATCCTCTGTTTGATAAATCAGATAACAAAACAAATGTGCCTAAAGCTAAGACTTCCAATTCTAAAGAAGTTCCAGTCTTCAAGAAGGTGAAGATGGAATGGAGAGTTAAAGGCACAACAGTTCCAGAGAAAGATGTGCCAAAATCATCTACCTCCACATCAAATGCCAAGAGGAACAATTCTCCGAAAGGTAAATCTTCTGTTCCACCTAATCTTGTTTATTCTACAAATCATCTGATTAGGTTGGCACATAAGAAAATATGTTGTTCTTACTGTGGATCAAATGATTTTGTGCATAAAGATTTTACTTCTTATTGGTACGGTACTTAAAGTATTCCTTTTAAGAAATCTACACCTAACACACTAGGACCCAAGTCCCGTTGGGTACCAAAATCTGCTTAATTTGTTTTGCAGGTTCATCATGTGTGGTGTTGATTTGGAAACATAAACCACACACATGATTGAAAACAGAAGAGAAGCGGTGAATTGTTTTTAAGAGTATATGTACCATTAAGGGGGAGCAAAGACATTAATGGTTTCCAAACATATCAGTTTAGGACCCGCACTTAAAAGAGACTTTGGTTTCTGAATACATCAATTCAGGACCCGTGCTTCAATGTTTTTGGCTTTTGAACATATCAGTTCAAAACCCGTGCTTCAACGACTATGGCTTCTGAACAATTCAGTTCAGGACCCGTACTTCAAAGACTAAGACTTCTAAACAAATCAGTTTAGAACTCACACTTCCCAGGTGATATCCTTTAACTGGCATATCTTTTTAATTCAAGGAACAAGTGGTGAAAGGTAACATTGGATTATATTTTGTTTCTACTACTTTGAAAACTTGAAACTTTACAAATTTAATTCAATGACATGAAATTTTCAATCTTCACTCAATGAATTAAATGTGTGCTAAAAGATGATTTTACAAGTGTTTTTGTTTTATCTGAGTTATATTTGTTTCATCTTTCACCTCTGAAATAAATCGAAAGGTCAGCAAAACATGAATGAAATTATGCTGAATGCTCAAAGTTATGTGAATCTGGACTTATAGAGAATATAATGCTCAAAAAGCCTAAATGTCAGAATGATGAATGGAAATGAAAATATGGGCAAAGCACTATGTTTTAGAACCAAGTGATTGAGATATCATTCATATTTTGTGATGGAAATCCGAACTTATATAGAATATCATTTAGTTTGAAAGTTTGTACCTGTGGCCTTTCTGGTTTGGGAGATTAAGTCCTGAGGGGTGCTCGACACCTAGTCCCTAAGATCAACTGGTCTGGGATCGGCTGACCCAAATCCTGCAATAGAACCAGATAGAAAGCCATGTTCTACTGGTACAAATGGGTTTAAGATATATCGATGTGGCCTTTCTGGTTTGGGAAATTAAGTTCTACGGGGTGCTTGACACCTAGCACCTAAGGCCAACTGGTCTGGGATCTGCTAACCCAAATCCTGTTATAGAACCAGATAGAAAGTCATGTTTAACGGTGTATCTGATTCTTACTAAACTTTTTGATCAAAAGATGCCATTGTGCACAAAATCAAAAGATGCCAATGTGCACAAAATCAAAATATGCCAATGTGCACAAAATCAAAAGATGCCAATGAGCACAAAATCAAAAGATGCCAATGTGTACAAAAGAAAAGATGCCAATGAGCACACATTTTTTGATACTTGGGGAAAATACAAAGTTGCGATAAACCCGTAAATTTGTGAAATTCTGATTTTGGACAAATAGTGTGACTTGAGCAAAGTATTCTTATATGTTTTAGAATTGCATATGCTTGAAGCTAATCATATTTCGCATGCTAGCACACCAAATAGATTTAATAAAGCGGTTGAAACTGAACATTTTTAACCTGATATACAATGATGACTTGTTCTTGAATCCAAACACATGCATTTGATTTAATTTGATTTAAAAATCTGTTAAATTTCATTAAGCTGAATTTCTTTTGTCCAGTTTTCAAATGATCAAATGTTAGTAGTTATAAAATGTGGTTCAATGAATTTTTTTCCCTTGTATAAATGTTTTCATTAACGCACTGTATTTGAAATGAATATCGTTATTGAAATATATGCATATTTTCAGGGGGAGAAAACAAATTGCTCCAGAATTCTTACTTTGAGGGGGAGCAAGGTTATTCTCTAAGGAGGAGATTGTTAGCAATACTCAAAGACACGACTGAAATTGAAAATGGTTTTCGATGATTATGATGCTCACCATCATCGAAAAAGGGGGAGGAAAGTTTAATTTCAATTTCATGTCAAAGAGTTTTCAAATCAAAGATATTTCAAGTCAAAGATTCGTGAACAAAGACTGAAGATTAGGGGGAGAAGGATCATGTGAAGTCCAAATGTTGCTGAATTTGGTTATCTTAGTTCTGAGTGGTTCTCGGAATGCGCTTACACCTAAAGGTTCAAAGGTATGGATGGCTTCGCATCTTTCTAATCCTCATTCTAATGGTTTCGAATTCCATTTATTCAAGATAGGCATGGTTTCGCATCCAACATGATACGAAATGGCTTGATTTCGAACCCTACATGATCCAGATTCATTGATTTCGGACCCTTCATGATTCGAATTGCCCTGATTTCGGACCCTTCATGATTCGAATTGTCCTGATTTCGAACCCAACATGATCCGAATTGAGTGATTTCGAACCCTTCATGATTCGAATTCCCATGATTTCGAACCCTTCACGATCCGAATTCATTGATTTCGCTCCCTACATGATTCGAATTCCCTGATTTCGCACCTAACATGATCCGAATTGAGCTGATTTCGCACCCTGCTTAATCCGAATCCATGGTTTCGAATCTGCCTACATCCGAATTCTGATGGTTTCGGATCCAAGAAATTTATTGAAAAATATTTCTCATTAAGTCTGAACCCCCGTGCTAAGTCTCAGGAGGGGGACATTGTTCATGGATCTTAGCATAAGGCGTGTGTGACATCATTCTTATATTCAGTTTGCCACATACATTTAGCAACTGTCAAATTTTAAAAGAGCTCAAGTCTTTCAAGATTTTCAGAAGTAGATTATTGGAGTTCAGTCTTTGATTGGATTGGAAGAGACGCTTGAATATTTGCAATCATTATTCTGAAGTTTTGTTGACGATGCTAGACCTTTGAGTGCTCTTTATCATTCTTCTGACTTGATCAACCAGAATTGTGAGAGCTTGCAATCATTGTTCTGGTGCTTTGGCTGTGATTCAGACTTTTGAGTGCTTATAATCATCCATCTATTTCTTGAAGATTGAAGTTCTGGATTCTCTTCATTTAGTGGCTTGAAATATTTTGAAGACGAGTATTTCTCCACAGTTGCTGAACAATGTTATTTGCTTGGGTCGTCTCATCCCTACCGAGTAGCGCGTGTTTTTACCGTTCCTTCTTCGTGCAAATTCGTACCAAGCTCTTAAGCCGAATTCCTACTCAACTCGTGATAAAACGACGGATTCCTTGTTTTACACTAAGAATGCATTTGGTTTTTCATTCAAAACTCACTCGTTATCATTCTTGTGGGCTTATCGGAACGAGCTCGAGTTTCTACATTTTGGAGATGTTGTTCGTGCACTTAGTGGAGTACATTGGATCTAAGTTTTCTCAAAGTTGAAAATATGATGAATAAGAGCAACATTCAAGGGGGAGCCAAGCCTACATTTGAAGAATGCACCGCTAAAGTTTTTACAAGAAAATCAAGGGGGAGAGGAGCTAATGATTTGAAGATGATTTGCTTTCCAAAACTTTAGGGGGAGAATGTTAGGACACTGAAGTTGTCCTTTATAATAGAAAGTTTTGTAAAGCAATAGCTGTGTTAAAGGGCTTATGCTTAATTGTTGTAGCAAGTGATGAAGACTATAAATAGGTCTTTACTTGTAGTTTGTAAGAAGTGAATTCATTAATACAAGATGTAGATCTCTAATCACTTTGTGTTCTCTCTAGGGTAGATTTCCTTTTCAATAATGTTCTTCATGTTCTTGTTACACAATACTTGGATTGTATGAAGATCATGGACCTAACAACTTCTCCATCTCTCAACATTTTGGTGGATCGACACACCACCTCTTATTCAGAGGACGATCAGTCTAGACCCATTTCATCCACCAAAATTAATACCCATTTTTTACAAACCCTCATAAATCATATGGTTCTTTCTTTTCTGGGGAATCTGAAACCACTCACAAAACCATCCCCAATGATGATCATGAAGAAACCATTCAAACAAGGGATGGTGTGTACAATGAGGAAACATTTGTTAGTGATAAGCTCCCTGATCTCAATGAGAGATTGTATTATTCTGATGAGGAGCTCAATGTGGGAGTCCCTCTTAAGATAAAAAAAGTCTTTAGGTAAAGCCCATGCAACCAAAACAAAAGCCAAACCACAACATAGGAAGAAAGCCAGAAGAACACAGGATGAGGGTGAGCCATCTAGAAGCCAAAACATGAGAAACCGATTGTCATGCTGGAGCATCTGTGCAGCATGAACAATTTGTTAAGAAAAAGACCAAGAAAGGAATGGAGAAGGTAGTTTTTGTCACTAGACCAGAAAGGACCCATAATGGTTTTAGCTCCAATACTGCTGCCAAGATGTGGTCTAACTTCCAAGTTAAGGTGGGGCTTCCTGATAAAGGATTTGATGAACATAGCCTTAGGCAATTCCACTTTATCAAGCAAGTGGTTGATGCACAAGGCTTAGAGAAGCTATGTGAAGTCTATAGCTGCTATAACCCTGTTAGCTCCAATAGTTTAGACTTAAGAAGTATTGAAAAATAAGGCTAAGTTCAAAATCGCAGAAGACCTCTGTCGGATACATCAATTCTCTTCGCACAGCTCGAAGCCTCTGTCGATCATTCCCCAGAAACTCAAGCCAATCCTGAAGATAACCATCGGACCACAGAGCCTCTGTGAAACTCCACAGAGCATCTGTGTGGCCAAACTTCCTAAAGAATGAAGACTTATTGTGAGTTCTAGATCCGTGCAATGAACAATAAGAAATCAATAGATGAACAACAATACGGTATGATTTCAACTGGTCATCTAATTTGCTTTCAATATACAAAGTGTTTACAATACCATTAGGAAAGCGAAAATGACAACTAGGTTATTTTTCTAAGCTAAACAACATTATATATGTTGGGCCCATGGTAACAAGCCCACGACCCGTTCACAATTAAGGCTCAAATATGATTAATTAACATTTAGCCCTTGAACTTCTATTCAACCAAATATTGCCCTAACAATCTCCCCCTTTGAATCGAAGTTCGAGTTCACGCCAGTTATGAACGTATCTTTTTTCGGAGCGCAAAGTGTACCTCGAACATTCAGATAGCGCGAAGAAAGTCAATGCGTTCTTCAATAACTTCTAAGGCTTTTCGAGCGATTGTCTCATTAAGATTGGGAACATACGAAAGCCTTCGATTTTCTGAATCGTAAGTGATGATGTTTCGAAGAGCATCTTGGACTTTGAAGAGAGTGCCGTCGCAGAATCTGTCGACCTGGCTGAAGCGGAGAAACCTCTTTTCTTTCTGTTCGTTGAGGTATATAATCCCAAATTTTGGTTCTAGAAGCAGTACTGTCTCGGGATACATCTTCAGTTTGGGCGCTTTCAGATTCGCTTTATCAGGTTTTCCTTCTTTGCTCTGTTCTCGATTGCCATTTGGAAGTTTGTAAGATAGGACATCATAATTGTACGGCCTAGAAATCGACGAACAGCTTCGAGCGCTTTGGTTACATGAAGCGGTCTGATGGTTCTGGTTCGGAGGTCTTTCAGTATAGCATAGAAGTCGAACGGTCAGAGGTTCTTGAAGCCAGCTTCGGAAAATCGCCATTCATTTCCGTCTTCTCGTCGGACGGTGAAAACGGGAAACATAACTTTAAGAATTCTACCTGTTTGGACATGGAGCACTTCGGTGATCCTGTGCTTTGTTCGAACTTGGCTAACTGGCAGACACCGCTTCATTGCGTTTATGTACTGGCTTTGGTATTCTGGGTCGAAACTGTAAATACCAAGGTAAAAGGAAGGCTCGATAGGGCGTAACCAGTGAACGAATAGCCTTTTCAGTGATTCCTCCAAGTGAGGAATAAATATTGTGATCTTCTCCCATCGGATTTGTTGATGTTGAGGAGGAGGATGATTAGAAGCTGTTGAAGTTTCGGGTCTTGTAGAAGTCTCAGCGGCTTGAGCAGAGTGAACGGGTGTACCATAAAGATTTTGCAGGAGAAACTGGTCGTAGTCAACGTTGTCGTCTTCATCAGTAGGAAATATCAGGTTTACCTGGAGATTTAAAGCACTGACGGCTTTTTCGTACCATGCATTTTCGGTCTCCGGGTCGATCTGGGAGTCTGGATCTATCAGTTGTAGTGCGGTCCTGTCTGATGTGTCATAGTTGACCAATTCCTGTGTTGCTCCCTCGGGCTTTTCAACCGTCGGGTTTTCGTCATCGGAGATGTCCATATCAATTTCCATCTCAGCTAAACTCAACTCGGCTTCGGATTCGGTTTCGGTTGCAGTTGCCGCAGTTGAGGGTTCTGGTTGAACCACAGTAGTTTCAGGGATGATTGGATCGGACTCGGACAAGCGTAGTCTCTTGTTCTCCCCCTCACGGTGATTAGGATCATCCTGGTCATCGTGCCGTCGCTTGAGTCCGCCAGTTGGACTCTTGCAAGTAGTTTCGAGTGAGGCGACTCTCTCGGATAGTGTTTTGAGCGCTTGTTGTACATCCTTAAGAGTCGTGTCATGCTGGTCCAATCTTGTTGTTACGGATGACGAAGGAGCAGTGACATGTGATTGTAGAACGGAGATCGGGTCTGCTTCGGTAGAGGCATCGGTATCTTGGTGTTGGAGCAGCTGAGCTAGGAGCATTGTCTTCAAGGTATCCACCGAATAGATAGTCGGAACGGGAGCCAATGGAGGTGTTGGTGCGGTGTCAGCTTCGACGACTTTCTCCATACCTTTAATCAGTCTTTTCAGGTTATTTAGCTCATTGGTAAAGTGCTGTTCCATGGCCTCGTGGACAGCCTTTAGGGCGCTGTCCAGATATCCCTTCGACACAAAGTCTGGTAAAATAACTCCGGGGTCAATTAGAACACTCGTTGAAGCATCTACCTTAGAGGCAGAGCCACCTACGTTCATGGTTGGCAAAAGGGTAGCCGTGGTAGGATTTCCCTCCGATACTTGCGTTCCGCTTAAATGCGAAGACACTACGGACGTTCCAATTGGGTCACCAAGAGCATCGATGTTCGTTGTTTCATCTTGTGTCCTAGCCGAAGAAGTAACATTAACAAATGGCTCTAGACGCAAGAGTGCTTCCAAAGAAGTCGAGACCGGGGGCTGTTGGTCTCTATTTTCAATACCAGTACCCTCCGATTGAGAGACCGGTAGATTTTGTGCTATATCCCCATGTAAAAATGAAACATCCGTCTTTTGAGAGACGGATGAGTGGCTTGGGAGGTTGTGCAATTGCGATGCTGGGTCCATGGCGGCTTCTTCAATACCCTGTCCCAACAGATGAGACGGGATAGCAGATGTGGCTACCCGGACGACACTCGGCTGGATTCGCTCAGAAGCCTCTTTATCTTTACGACTTAATCTTTATTGGTTCACTTTCGACCTCAATTCCCTCCGTCTCACATGTTCTAACTGTTCAACTAAGACTCCCTCCTCTCTCCTTATGTCTCCCGTATCAGGCTGGGTAGTGGGGATAAGTGGGGGTGTCGGTGAGTCGGAAGGGATTCCTTCGGTAAAATCTGGGTTGGGTCCGATACGGGTAGGGATTAGTGTTGCCCGTATGGTATGATCCGTATCGGATTCAGTGGAGTCAGATTCCACATCTTCTACTTGCCTGGTAGGCGAAGGAGGGTCAGAGATGTATGTGTCGGTGTCACGGTAAAGCATGGGGCGTTCGGTTTCAGTGACGACCTGGACCTCGTGTAGTCTAGTCGACGGTCCTGCTTCGGTCGTGGTTCGGGTGGTGGGAATGGTTTTATGGCTTGGTCCGACTTGGGTAGTACTGGGTCGCGTATCCAATGCACCGCCCGCTTCTGTTCCCTTCCCAAGAATTTTCAACACACCCCGCCCGGGAGCCCCTGCTGCTCGGGCCCTGCCTCCTCTTGTCCTAGGACCCTCACGTCACTCGGGTCTATCTCCCTAGGGAGGTCCCTCCGGCGCTGGCTGGACCATGGGAGCAACTAACTCTCTCCTATATTCTACCACACTCGGTGCATTGGGGTCCGCGTGTGCTAGTAGGGCTTCAGGTATGGGCATGGCTATGGTATTGGACGGGTTCTGAATCACCATATATTGTAAATGGAAAAGAGGACATACCAGATGGTTAATGCGTCGCGGTATTGCTGGATTCGCCTCCATATGTTGTCTGTTGGCCAGAGAGAGGAATCGAGGATAAGGTAGGAATTTATTTTGCTTCGTACCTCCGATATTCCGAATAGCTTGAACCATCTCGCGCCATATAATCATCGTGAAGTTGACGTGTCTGTTGTAGCACACAGCATGGAATAGATGCAGGAAGTCACCTGTGCACTGGTCTATTCCCTTCCATCTAGATGAGAGACACTTGTTCAGTATGGTGAACAGCGTGTACTAGATGGGCGCCAGATATTTGCGGTTGAATGCCGAAGGTTGATTGAGGGCGCGGTTGTAGCCTAGAGCGCGTACTTGAGCATACAATGTTGTGTCATTGATCGCGGGGTCATAGCCTTGGTGTCCGCCAGCATTTGCTTCTGTTAATGATAGCAAGCGACGAAACGTGTCTGGTGTGAGCGTGAAGGGATGGTTGTCGATCCGTGCGGTGATGGTTTAAGAATTGGCAGCCGTGACGACTCGTGCGGTAAGCCATACTTGATAAACATAGAGTGTAGGGACGTCGGCTGTAGCAGTGAGGGCCTCACGAAGAGGGTGATCAAGTAGGATGTCCACGACCACACGGTGTTGCTCTTGTGGTCGGAACTCAGCGGCATCCAACTGGTGATTGTTGGCTTCCATCTCTATGCCATGGTCAGGGTTGACCAAAGCATTTTCGGCTGCTTCGTCAATAAATTCCTCTTGAGGAGGAATTTGCTCTTCAGGATGTTGTTGTTGTTCTTGATCCGCCATAGAATATCTGAAAAAGAACCAAAGTTAGTAATCAAGGCGGATGAACAAGTGCAGGCGCGTAACTTTGCAATAATGGGCTCAATCTGAGACAGATTGAGGACTGGCAGTGAGATAACTAGGTACTGGACTGATAAACACAGGGGTGTCCGGACAAACTCATTTGAAAACAAAAGTTTCCGGACAAACCATGGTATCCGGACAAAATGTATCCGGACATCGAAGGTTTTCGGATGTGAAGAGAGTGTCCGGACAAAGCAAGCATTCCGGACAAAGATGGTTTCTGGATATAATGTGGGTTTCCGGATGTCTGAGGTTACCGGATACATCAACTTTCTGGAGAGTTGAACTTACCGGAAACCCTTAGGTTTCCGGACAACTAGGTTTTCCGGACGTTGATGGTTTCCGGACATATCGTCATAAACATGGCAGTTTCCGGACATGAAGAGTGTGTCCGGACGACTTTCGGATGCATCAATTTCTCTCAAATACACATGCAAACACACACCCAAGTATCAAAATAGTGCTAATAGGAGTGTGGGTGCATACGATATGTGTTAAATCAGTCAACGACATCCTGAGATGGGTCGAACAATGGTTGACGTGAAACAAGGGTTTGGAAACCCTGATGTGGTCAAATCAGTGGTTGATTTGTGCGATTATGAGTGTGAAACATATATAGTGACTATCGAGATATAGGTTCAATGATCATACCTGAGTTCGACGCTTAAAACAAGTGAGAACGAGCGATGTGAAGAAGTAACCGAGTGAGAGAGAAATGCGAGAGAGGTTTAGGGGTTTTCGTAGTTTCCGGATGAGTGAGGGATGTGGTGTCCAGAACATATAAATAGGGGTCTGAGATATCCGGGTGGGTCATCCGGATACCATCTGGTCCGGAAACCTATCCGGACAAATGGGTATCTGTAAACCTATCCGGACTCTGTGAGAATTCAGATAAAAATGATCCCTTTTCCTTTAAAATTTCCAGAAAAATGGTACTCTTAGAACATTGAAAGAACTCCCCTCGCTCCCCCTCAGATTGTGCGCGTAGTGTGAAATGCACGCGGGATTATCCACACACACACAAAAGAACTTTATTGCATTTTTTAGAAAAAAAATGTGTGTGACGCTCCGCCTCAACTATAGAGTAAACTTACCTGATACCGGTTCGTGCTCCCCCTGAACACATGAACACTCGTGAAAGCACAGATATAAGCAAATAAAGTAGACGGCAATATGAAAGTAAAGAAACACACGTGGAAAGAAAGAAAACAAACGAAATCTACCTAATAAGTACAAAGACTCAATCTAACTATGTAACTTACACAAGTATAATACAAGTGCGAGAAAGTGTATGCTTAATCATCAGGAGTGTGAACAACGGATGACAAGAAGACAGTTTCTCGTAGATGTATGGAACTTGTAACGGGCACACAAACAAATCAAGTCTTCTGATTTAACATACCTAACTTGGACACTAGAGTATTATAACGTTTTTCGTCCAAGGGTTTTGTAAACAGGTCTGCTAACTGATGTTCTCTATTTACAAAATAGAGTGCTACTGTACCTCTTTCAATGTGATCTTTGATGAAATGATACCGAACGTCTATGTGCTTTGTCTTCGTATGCTGGACCGGATTGCTTGATATGGCAATGGCGCTCTTCGAGTCGCAGTAGATGGGCACCTTGACGTATGTAAAGCCATAGTCTTTAAGTTGCGTCCGCATCCAAATCACCTGAGAACAGCAGCTCGCGGTGGCCACGTATTCCGCCTCGGCAGTCGACGTAGAGACGCACTACTGCTTCTTGGATGCCCAACTCACCAGGCTATCTCCCAAGAACTGCACATGACCCGATGTGCTCTTCCGATCCATCATGCTGCCCACGTGGTCCGCATCAGAATAAGCGGACAGCTCAAAACCTGTCTCTTTCGGGTACCACAAGCCAAGATCAGCAGTACCGCGTAGATAACGAAAAATTCGTTTTACAACTATTAAATTAGACTCTTTAGGTTTTGATTGAAATCAGGCGCATAGAAAAGTGAAAAACATGATGTCTGGTCTACTAGCGGTTAAGTACATCAAAGAACCAATCATTCCTCGGTACGTTTTAGTGTCCACATCCTTTCCGTTAGGATCGGCGTGTAACTTTGTACCGGGTGCCATGGGAGTTTTCATCGGTAAGGACTGTTCCATCTGGAATTTCTTAAGAATATCTCGAATGTACATAGCCTGGTTTATGAATATCCCGGTCGACAGTTGTTTAACTTGAAGACCAAGGAAGAAATTCATCTCACAAAGCATACTCATTTTGAAAAATTGTCCCATTAACTTGGCAAAGTTCTTAGCATATTGAGGATTAGTAGAACCGAAAATTATGTCATCTACATACACTTATACTAGGACAATATGACCTTTTTCGTTTTTGATAAAAAGAGTTGAGTCGATTTTACCTCGTGTGAATTCCGATTTTATCAAAAAGGCAGTTAGAGTATCATACCATGCCCGTGGAGCTTGCTTCAGTCCGTATAATGCCTTGTCTAGTATATAGACATGATCAAGTTTCTTCTCGTCCACGAACCCATCCGGTTGCGACACGTACACTTCATCCTTGAGATAGCTGTTAAGGAATGAGGTCTTCACATCCATTTGGAAGACCGTGAAATTCTTGTGTGCGGCGTATGCAAGGAACATAGGTATAGCTTCTATTCTAGCCACCGGAGCGTATGTCTCGTCGTAGTCAATCCCTTCTTGCTGACGGTATCCCTTAGCTACGAGACGCGCCTTGTTGCGGACTACAATGCCGTCCTCATCCTTCTTGTTCTTGAAGATCCACTTGGTTCCGATCAGCGTCTTGTGGGTTGGTCGTGGGACAAGTCGCCATACCATGAGAACCTCGAATTGGTTGAGCTCTTCTTGCATGGCTATCACCCAGTCCGGATCTTTGAGTGCTTCGCGTACGGTTGTCGGCTCGATCTTACTCAAGAAGCCGGAGAAGAGGCAGAAATTGGTTGATGCGCCTCGCGTTTGGACTGGTGTGGAGGGATCACCGATGATTTGGTGTAGGGGATGAGCTTTCGTTCATTTGGTGGTGTGTGGAAGCGGCTGTTGAGTTGAATGTGAGGCGTCCGGATCCACATAGTTACCAGATGGAAGGTCTTGTACCGCTTCAAGTGTAGCCGGTTGGTTTCTCGGAGGAGACGGGGGAGGATTCGTCGAAGGTTGAGCAACTTCTGGTTCCGAGGAATGCATAGGATGATCATCGATTGTAGCAGATGATGAATCATTAGGAGCGATCTCCGGGTTTATTACTGGTTCCTACGGGGGGTAGTAGTATCAGATGAAGTTGATGATGACGGTTGAGATGTCTCCACAGTGATGGAAGGCGTGCTTGTCAAAGGCGGCGGACCGGATAGATTCGCCGAATCCTCGATGCGAGCAGCTTCAAGTCGTGGTTGTGCTGAGACACGAGGGGTAGAAACGTTAAGTATGTCACCATAAAAATATTGGAACAGTAAATCTAAATCTGAAATATCAGCATTCGATGAAAATGCATGATTCGGATTTACTGTCGCTTGTGTGCAGATCCCGAACGTGGAAGTTCGGAAGCTAGCACGCCAGTTAAACCGGGTTCTGAACTGATTTGTTCAGAAGCCAAATCCGCGGCTTCGTCGAATGTCACGTTTATACTTTCGGTAACGGTTTTAGTCCATTTGTTGAAAACGCGATACGCCTTAGCCTGCATTGAGTATCCTATGAATACTCCCTCATCCGCCTTTGGGCTGAATTTGCCGAGATTGTCTTTGTCGTTTAGGACGTAGCACGTGCATCCGAACGCGTGGAAATACTTGATGTTCGGAATACGGTTGTTTATGATCTCGTACGGTGTCTTGTTGAACCGCTTGTTGATGATGGATCTGTTTTGCGTGTAACAAGCAGTAGACACCGCTTTGGCACAGCGAAATAGCGGCAGTTTAGACTGAGAAAGCATGGTGCGAGCCACTTCGACGAGGGTAGGGTTGCGTCTTTCCACCACTCCGTTTTGTTGAGGAGTGCGTGCAGACGAGAAGGTTTGCGAAATGCCGACAGAAGTCAGGTAGTCGTTCACCGTTTGATTCTTGAATTCCGTCCTATTGTCGGTCCTGATAGTCTGAACTGGACTTTAAAGATTTAGCTGGATGGTCTTCAAGTGGTTGATGATTAGCTCCGGGGTTTCATCCTTCTTGCAAAGAAACTTGACCCATGTGTAGGGTGAGAAGTCATCCACCATCACTAGGACGTATTTGCGCTTGTTGATGCTCTGAACACGCATCAGTCCATACAAATCCATATGGATAAGTTTAAGGGACCAGGACGTGCTTGGAGCGGCCTTTGGCTTGTGCGTCGCTCGCTTCATCTTTCCCATCTCACATGCCTCATAGAGTCGATCCTTCACGAATCGTAGATCGGGCATGCCTTTCACGTGTCTGGCCAGCACCAGTTTGTTGATACTTTTGAAGTTCAAGTGCGAAAGACGTCGATGCCAAATCCATGCTTGTTCGGAATTAGCCTTTGACATGAGGCAGACAAAGTTATCGGTCTTCAGGGCTGCGAGGTCGATGGTGTAGAGGTTGGTCTTGCACTTTCCAACCAGTAGCTCCACTCCGTCGTCATTGAGTATTCTACACCTTTTGGCTTTGAATCGTACCTCGAGATCTTTGTCGCAGAATTGGCCGATACTGAACAGATTGTGTCCCAATCCCGCGATGTGTGATACCTTTTTGATAGTGATCTTGTCTTGGACAATGTCGTCGTAGCCCAAAATCGGCGCCTTGTCGTCGTTCCCAAATCTCACGTCTCCGCCATATTCTTCTTTGTAGTTCGTGAGAAGCTCCCTCCTTCCGGTCATGTGCTTGGAGCATCCAGAGTCTAAGTACCACACATGACCGTCCTGCAAAAACAAGTTTAGCAGACTTTAGGTACCCATATTTACATGGGTCCTAGAGGGTTAGGTTTGACACCTTTCGGAGGAACTTGCTTTGAAACAGCTTGCCTCTTGGGTGTAGGATTTACACCTTTTGGAGGAGCTTGTTTTGGAGCAGGTTACCTCTTAGGTGTAGGTTTACCCTCAGTAGGAGGAACCCATTTTGGAGTGGGTTTCCTTTCTTGTTTGGGTTTCACCTCAGATTGGGAACCCCGTTGAGTATGGTGTTTCTTTTTATTATTACGGGGTTTGCTCTTCGGTGAATGATTATATATGCGATATGACCCAAACCAATCATTATTATTAATATCATCAAAGTGATTCCAACCACAACTAGAACAACACAAACCATCATGCGATAATTGAATCAACTGCTGAATGGAATAAAGTTTAATCGGAAAATTAACATCACGTTTAACAAAATCATTCCTATGATTCCAAGCACAATCGTTTTTGTTCATTCTAGGATAAAAAACTGTATTGAAAGACTTTGATGCAGCATCCTCGACAGATTCCTTAGCTAGCCACCTTGGGTTTTCTTGTTTAGCGCGCCCAGTTTTATCTGAAACAACATGGACAGCATGGTCAGTGGCTTTTGAGGAAGCAGGATTTTTGGCAGTCAATTGCTCGGTCTTTTGCCTCGACTGTGATTGTTTTTGAGAAACAAGCTTCGATTTATAAATCTTAATCACAGTTGGGGTCTTTGTTTTAGAACAATCACCCTTTAGAAAATTGACCGGTCGATTGACTACTAGAGACAGAAAATCAGTATGACTCGGAAGAGGTTTGTCGAAGGGGAACGACTCAAACTCTTCATCAGAATTGCCTTCAGAGTTCATGTATTCAGAAAAATCGACATTCAGAATTACAGGACTTGGATCGGTCGAGGAAGGCGAGGAACACTTTGTGCTTGTGTGCTTCGGGGAATTTGGTGCGGAAGCGAGGAAAAAAACAGAATTCAAATTCCTTAAAACACTCTCATCTTGAGATTCTTTACCGTCAAGTGTAGAAGAGATTTTGCCAATAAAAGCTTTACACGAAGACGTGTTCGATGAGTTGGAGGAAGAGTCGGGTGAAATCTTCTTTTCAGATTGGAGTAGGTCAATATGCTCTTTGAGCTGACCATTTCTCGTATGCTCTTGCATCGCATCTGTTGCCAAGGCAGCCAGTTGTGATGTGAGCTTATTGATTTCACACCGAAGGATTTCCTGTCCTTCATCAGACACAGCTCCGGTTTTGACGAATCTCAGATTCTCAAGTTCAGCGATTAGCGCTTGTTTTTCCTTTTGAAAATTCGACCTTTCTTTCTCGAGTGACTCCTCCAACTCGACTATCTTTGCTTCCAAGATGAGAGGGGGAACATAGAGCTTGAACTCATCCGTCTCAGTCTTGGTTTCGGTTGCTTGGACCTCATCCTTCTTAGAGGAATCCTTGGGCGTTACAACCTTATAGCAATCGAAGTAGTCATTCGAGAGGTACTTCTTTTGATTTTTCTCATGATAATAATTTAAAGGCTCATAACAAAAAGGAAGTTGCATTTTAGATGTGTGTGCGTGCTTATATTCCTCAGTTTCCTCTTCCTTTTCAGGTTCAAGAGGACCAATCCATTTTATTGCATATTCTGGATAAATTTTCTCTATTCCAAAACAACCAAAATCATACAGTGTAGGTCTTTTGGAAATACCCTTTTTCAAGTAGTGTGGGTTATCATATCCGATTCCCCATTCCTTGTTAAAATAAGTGAACTCCTTGGGTTTATTCATATGGATGGTCTGATCAGTTTGACCTCTCTTGTGGAGTTTAGTTTCAAGATCAAGTATTTTAGCGACAAACTCCTTGTGCTGAATTTGAAGAGCAGAACATTGATAGACAATTTCTGCTTTCTCATCCACACATTGATCAAACTGTGACTAAAGTTCAGATATGTTGGCCCTTAAGTCCTTGGGTGCTATTGAAAGATGTTTGCATTTTTCTTTTAAGTTATCATTTTCGGACTTATATTTCTCAGTTATTCGCATTTGAACATCTAGCTTTTCAGATAGTGATCTAATTTCAAGCAGTTGTTCGTTAGAGGTGGCCTTGAAGGAATCTATCCGTTCAGCAAGAGATTGTATTTGATTAAAGAAATCTTGAGAAGTAGATTCACATACCTGACTTGACTTCGCCCTTTCTTCATTGGCAGGAGAGTGATATCCCATGAAAGCATCAACACCATCAGATTCTCTTTCATCATCAGAACGACCCAACCAGTAGTCTTCTTCCATAAGCAGAGCTGCTCCAGCTTCCTTCTGCTCTGCCAATGCGAGCTTCGCCTTATAGTAGTGAGCATTCTTTACAACAGGCCTTCTTGTCTTTCTTCTTTGAGTCAGACTTGCGGTCATCTTTCTCTGTCTTCTTCTTCTTGTCTGACTGGTTGGACTCATCAACTTTCTTCTTTCCTTCGTATTTGTCTTGATAATCATGGCGCTTGTTGGAGGAGGTGAAGTAGCGCTGATTATTAGACGTCGGCTTCTTATAGAACTTTTGTTGGAAGGATTTGGAGAGCAGGGCCATTGCTTTCTTAATGGCAGCTACTTCAGAATCAGAATCACTGTCTTCTTTTTCTTCAGGTTCTGACTCAGACTTGCTTTGCTTTTGGGCACGTTTGGAATGAAGGCCATAAGATTTCCCTCGTTTGGTAGACATAAGAGCCAGAGGATCAGCAGCGGGCTTGGATGCAACCTTCTTCTCCTTCAGAATTTCCATTACCTCATATTCGTCTTGAAGAAGCATCTCATAGAGCTCATGAATGCCGACTTTCTCCATTAAGTGGTTGTGCTTGACGTGTGATGCAAATACTTTCCACTCAGGCAGGAGGTTGTTGAGGAACTTAAGAACATTCTCCGTGTTAGAACGATTGATCTGGTTCTTGTGGAGCTCATTGAGAAGGAGACAGAAGCGTTCATAGGTTGGAGAGAAGGATTCACCGGTGCGCTGCTTAAACCCATCAAACTTGGTTATGGAGCTGTTGATCTTTAATTGATTCCTGACTTCGCTCCCGCGCATCATCTTCTCCACCTAATCACACATGCCCTTTGCTATCTCTTTGTAGTTGTCGATGGCAGTGTAGATCGTGTTGAGTAGAGCTTGGACAAGGTACCTTTTAGCATGCTTTTCTCCCTCAAGCATGCATCTTTCGTCGTCCGTCATATCGGTGAGAGTCTTTTTCACGATGCGAGGATCACCACCTTCTTGAGCTGGTGGAATGGTCTTCATTGGTTCAGGAATCGGTCCGTCTCTTAGAGCTCGCCAGATAAACTCGAAGTTATCCTTTGATTCTATGAATATTATAAATATGTCCCGCCACTGGCTGTACTCTCCCTGGTAGAGGCAAGGTGGTTTGGAATCGGTGCCGATAGCAAGAGCATCGCGTGAAGACATCTTTAGTTGCACTGGAGTGATCGTCAGACTATTGGTTCAATTCAAAGTGATAACCTAACGCAAGGCACTACGAGTGATATCCTAACGCAGGTTCTACGATTGATTTGTACTAGAAACAGGTAAGAATTCAACAGAACTGAACTTACCGGATAGGAATCCGGATGTGAAATCTGATCTGGAAGTGTCCGGATTAGATTGAGTGAAAAATAGATCAAATCACAGAAGTGTCCGGATAAGCAAAGGTTTCCGGATGAACTGTTGTTTCCGGAAAACAATAGGTTACCGGATGACAAAAGTTTCCGAATGAGAAATAGCAAACACAAAACTTACCGGATGAATTGGGTTTCCGGATGATATGCTTTTTGGATGAATTACTTACCGGATGAATTGGGTATCCGGAAAGAATCAATTTTACCGGAAACTTTGAGTTGTCCGGATAAAATAGGTTACCGGAAACTTTGAGTTGTCCGGATAAAGTATTTTACCGGAAACTTTGGGTTTCCGGAACAATTGTATTCGGAAAGCTTGTAAAAGAAGTACTTACCCGGAAAGATGTGTGGTGTCCGGAAAGATTGACTGATTTGTCCGGAAACTACGGCTGTTATCTGGAAAGAGCGGTTGTGGTTTCAATAAATCGATGGAATGCGACATAATTCAAAAAGAACACTTTTAATCGATTTGTCCGTCTGTTCTGATACCAATTGTGAGTTCCAGATCCGTGCAACGAACTGTTGATCCAAACCCTCAGTGATTTGCTAATGACCCTCTCTTATATACTTAGTGAAAATTGTAAGTAAACAATATGTATCAGAGTTTTACTATCGCTGATAAGTACAAAGATCTTACAGTACCGCTGATAGGAACTCTCGCTCTTTGAATTAAACATTCAGCGAACACTGTTCACCATAATGCTCTGAGCCTGTTCAGTCCTTATGGTGATCGCTGATAAGTTAGTTGTTTACTTATGATCCCTGAAGACAAGTTTCACGTCAACATAGGTTCTACGCTGAAGTCAAAGATCAAGCTCAAGAACCAGCGACAACTCTCCTAATGAACTGATGTGGATCAGCGAAGACTCGGATTTGTCCCGACGTGAAGTATCAAGTACAAGACTTCAGCTATCGCTGAACTTTATCATTCGCTGAATAGATAATGATAATAGTCTGAATCAACGAAAGCTGATCATGAAGTCCTCCGTACAAAATACTTTTGTCTTAACCACCCTTGCACGACTCCGTACGAAATGTCAGAAAAGAACCTCCTATTGTCTGAAATCGTACAACCACTCTGATACTACACTGTTCATTCATGCGGCTACTAAGGTTGTCTACAAAGGTCAATGACATGCAACCAATCCGCTAATGACACGTGTAAAGTGTATACTGACTTGCATTAAATGCATGCAGTATATAAAGAGATGAACCCACTTCATTTGAAGTAACTTGCTAACTCTGGATAAGTTCATTCTCTTATATCAAGATAGGTTATTATTAGTAATTTCCTTATCTCTCTTAGTGCAAGAAAACCTTAGTGTTCTAACTTGTTTAGATTTAGGTTTATCCTTAATCTTGTTTCCGCAACAAGCTGTAAATTGTTAATGATTTATCAATAAACAATTTAGAAAAGTAAAATCTGTGTGTTTGTATTCACCCCCCCCCCCCCTTCTACAAACTTGAATAACCCTTCGGGACCAACAAGTGGTATCAGAGCGGATTTGTTTAATCTTATAAACAAGATCTAATCTAAGATTTTTCTCTTTCTTGCTATTTTCTGAAAATGGCCACTAACACAAACACAAATTATATAGACAATGGTTCTCTTGCTAAACCTCCTAGATTTTCCAGAGATAACTTCAACTTATGGAAAAATAGGATGACTCTCTTCTTAGAAGGTGTAGACCCTACTAAGCCCTACTATCTCGAAAACAGCCCATTCATCCCTGTAACAATTGATGCTGCAGTTCCAGCCGCTGGGAATAGACCTGCTATTCCATAAAGGCTGATTCCAAAAGAAATACACATGTGGACCGATGAAGATAAGAAGAAAGTGGCTATCGACACAAAAGCCAGATCCATACTATCCATGGCCCTTCCTGACGAAGTTTACCATTCCGTCATGAACCTGAAAACATCAAAAGCCATGTGGGACACAATATGTGTTCAGTATGAAGGAACGTCTGAAGTCCAGGACTCAAGAAAGATCAACCTGGTAAGACAATATGAAAGCTTCATTTTTGGTAAGAATGAAACTCTCTCTGAAGTTCACCAACGTTTCAACTGTTTAATTATAGATCTGAAAACTGTTGGTAAGGAATATTCTAACTTTGAAGTGCTGGCAAAGTTTCTAGAATGTTTACCTGAAAGCTTGGACAATTATTCTATGTGTCTCAAGCTATCAAAGGATCTTAAATCAATGACCCTTTCAACCTTATATGGCACGTTACTGAATCATGAGCAATCGAGCCATCTTAAGAAGAATCTTGTAAAAGATTCCAAAAGCACCCCTGTTTCTTTAATCTCAGAGGAACCCTCTACTCAGCGACCCTCGGTAACTATCACTGAGTTAGAAAGTAACTCTGAAAGGTCATCAGATTCTGACTCTTCAGATGATGATGAATCTTTGGCTCTCCTAACTAAAAAGTTCTGGAGATTCGCCAAAAATAAAATGTTTAGAAAGAACAAACCTCTTTCCATAACTGACAAGCCAAGATCATCAGCTTTTGTTGATAAGGCTACTGCTACTTGTTTTAACTGCGAAAAGACAGGAAATTTCGCTAACGAGTGCATGTCAAAGAAAGTTTCTAGACCCTCAGCTTTTCCAAAGAAATCCTTTATTCCTAGGAATAAAGATGACAAATACTCAAAGCTGAAAGAAAAATATGCGAAGCTGAAAAGCTTTAAGAAGAAGAGCAAAGGCCTGATGGCTAACTATGATTGGGCTGCTTCTGATGAAGAAGCATCATCATCTGACTCTGAAGATGATGAAGCCAATCTCTGTCTTATGGCCAAGATTGAAGATGAGGAAGAAAGTTCAGACATTCCCTCCACTTCAACTTCTGCAATTCAGGTATCACCTCCCTTCTTTACCAATATTGCAAATATTGATGAAGCTGAAAGTCTCCGTAAGATCGATTTCTTGACTAGAAGTTTATACGAAGCCATGAACGGCAAAACTGTGGTTGAAAACCAAAACCTTGATCTCGTTGAACAGCTTAAAAACTGTCATCTTCAAATAGAAAAGCTTTCTAAAATTGAACAAGATCTTAAAGATCAAGTATATTTAAATCAACTAGTCAAAATCGAACGAGTAGAAGCTATCGCTGCTCTAAAAGCTGAAAAAGCTACTGTTGAAAGATGGTGTAATTTTTCAACAAAGATCACTGAGATAATTAAGTCTCAGATACCCCTGAGTGATAAACGTGGTATGGGTTACAAATATGAAACTCCAAAACCAACCCTTGAGCGTTCAATGCTTAAATTTGGAACGGTCGTATCCTCAGTCGCTGATACTTCATCTTCTCAGTGCTCCTCGTCCCATACACCAATCCCTGAGGAAACTCCTACCTCGAAAGGTAAAGAGAAAATGGTTCATCCAAAACCTACCTCTGCCTTTAAAGATAAAGGTAAAGGAATTGTTATTTACCAAAATCTTCAGAGGGGTACCTTAGTACCTAAGATGAATGCTTCTAAAGCTTCAGTGACCTATCCCTCTGGATCAAGGAATCAAATCTCTGGATCGACTCAGCGTGGATCTATTCAGCGATCTACTCCTAGACTCAGAGTGGATGTCCTTGGTAAGAAATCCGAAGAACTAAATGTTCCTCCCATTTCTAGAGCCAATAGTTTACTTGGTGCTGGTACTTCTAATTCTAAATTAAAAGCTCAGCATTCAAATGGTCCTAGAACTACGTTTAGTTATAGGAAATGTTATCACTGTGGACTCACTGATCATATTGCTAGTAAGTGCCCCACAGCCACCAAAGCTGAAAAGATAGCTAAGGTGAAGATTGCCCCCAAGGCAAAGAAGACCACTGAGGTTAAGAAATTAACCAAAGTGAAGAATGACAAAGCTGAATCTTCAAATGCTGCGAAGACTGCTGAACCTTCCATTCCAACTACTTCCACTAACAAATGTGTATACATGGTTAATTGGGTACCCAAGAAAAACTAATCTTCCTTTGTAATGCAGGTTAAGAAGGGTATCTGGTATCTCGATAGCGGATGCTCAAGACACATGACTGGAAAGAAAAACCTGCTCGCTGAATACAAGGAAGAGAAGGGTCCCTCTGTGACTTTTGGTGGAAATGGAAAAGAACATACCCGAGGGTATGGTGTACTCTCTAATGGTACAACCTCCTTCAGAAGAGTCGCATATGTTGAAGGGCTGAAGCATAATCTTCTAAGCATCAGTCAGCTTTGCGACAAGGATAACAAAGTGATTTTCACAAAGGAATCCTGCTTTGTCACTGACAAAAAGGAGAAGATAGCTCTCAACGGTTATCGTTTGGAAAATGTTTATGTAATAAATATGGACTCAACAACCACTAAGAACTCCTGTTTCTTCTCAAAGGCCGCATCTGATGTCAACTGGCTATGGCATAAGAGGCTCTCTCATCTGAATTTCAAGACACTGAATACTCTTTCTTCAAAAGAGTTAGTCACAGGTCTACCTCAACAATCATACGCCTAAGAGTCCTTATGTTCAGCGTGTGAAAAAGGGAAGTAGACCAAAGCAAGCTTTAAGTCAAAGCAAGTCTCCTCAGTGTCATCTCCTCTACAACTACTTCATATGGATTTGTTTGGCCCTGTTAACAAACAATCCATCGCTGGAAAGAAATATACACTAGTCATAGTTGATGAATTCTCTCGTTTTACATGGGTAATGTTTCTCCGTTCTAAGAGTGACACCCCTGATGAACTCATCACCTTTATTCGGAAGATGGAAACCCTGAACAACTTGACCGTTCGCTCAATAAGGAGTGATCATGGAACTGAATTCAAAAACAGTTCTCTTGATTCCTTCTTGGAGAGTAAGGGTATTTCTCACAACTTTTCTTCAGTGAGAACACCACAACAAAATGGAGTCGCTGAAAGAAGAAATAGAACAGTTATTCAAGCTGCACATTCAATGCTCAGCGATTCTCACCTGCCTACTCAGTTTTGGGTAGAAGCTGTCAACACTGCTTGTTTTACGCAAAACAGGTCGCTGATAGTTAAAAGATTCAAAAAGACAGCCTAGGAACTTTTTCATGGGAGAAAGCCTTCAATCAGCTTTCTTCACATATTTGGATGTCAGTGTTTCATACTAAACAACAAAGATGCCCTTGGAAAGTTTGATCCTAAGGCTGATGATGGAATCTTTCTTGGATACTCCTAAGTTTCCAAAGCCTTCAGAGTCTTCAATCGTAGAAGACAAACTGTAGAAGAAACTATTCACGTCACATTTGACGAATCCCGTTCAGCGAACTCTAAACCGTCCGCTGATACTGAAGAACTGAATCAATGGATGTTTTCTCATCTTGGTGATTCAGAAGATGTTCCCACTCCTCATACTCATACAGTAGAAGATGATAGTCCTACTATCATTCCAAACATGCAGAATAGTGAAGCTGAAACATCATGGGTCTGAGTTATTCTTTTAAACTCTATACCTGCTCCTGAACCAAATGTCTCAGACTTTCCATATATTTCTCATCAATCAGTGAATGAAATGACATATGCACCTACTCCTCTCTTGGCTGATACTCCAGAAGTTGCTGAAGCTTCATCTTCAGCTCCTCAAGTTCAGGATGAGTCAGCGTCTCACGCTCCGGCTCAGCGATGGACTGTAAATCACCCAATTGATCAAATTCTTGGTGATCCAAATGGTGGTGTTCAGACTCGACGAAGTGCAGGTAACATTTGTTTATTTGTTAACTTTATTTCTTTAACTGAACCAAAGAAAATAGATGATGCCCTCAAAGATCCAAACTGGGTCAGCGCCATGCAAGAAGAGCTGACTGAATTCGAAAGAAACAAAGTTTGGAAACTTGTTCGAAGACCAACTGACAAAACGGTAATAGGCACTAAATGGGTCTATCGAAACAAGTTGGACGAACATGGAACTGTAACCCGCAACAAGGCTCGTCTTGTTGCTCAGGGATACGGACAAGAGGAAGGCATTGATTATGACGAAACATTTGCTCCAGTAGCAAGACTTGAATCTATTCGTCTATTCTTAGCATACGCTGTTCACAAAAACTTCAAAGTACATCAGATGGATGTTAAGTCAGCATTTCTAAATGGAAAGCTGAATGAAGAAGTCTATGTGGAACAACCTCCAGGATTCTCAGATCATAAGCGTCCAGGTTATGTTTATAAACTGGACAAGGCACTTTATGGATTGAAGCAAGCTTCTCGTGCATGGTATGACACTCTCTCTACTTATCTCCATATTGAACAATTTGAGCAAGGTAAGATTGACAAAACTCTATTTTTTAGAAAAGTGAAAAGTCATATCATTCTAGTTCAGATATATGTTGATGACATTATATTTGGCTCTACTAACCCTGATCTTTGTACTCGTTTCGCTGATATAATGAAAGATGAGTATAAAATGAGCATGATGGGTGAACTAACATATTTCCTTGGTCTTCAGATTAAGCAAACTGAAAAAGGAAGTTTTGTTAATCAGGGAAAGTATGTTAAAGATATGCTGAAGAAATTCGATTTAACTCAGAGTTCAGCTATGAAAACCCCTATGGCACCACCGCTGACACTTGACAAGGATTCAAAGGGAATACCTGTTAATGTCACGCTGTACCGTGGGATGATCGGCTCTCTCTTGTATCTAACAGCTAGCCGACCCGATATTATGTATGCAACATGTTTGTGTGCACGGTATCAAGCTGAACCTATGTTATCTCATATAAAAGCTGTAAAGCAAATTTTTCGATACCTTAAGGGTACAGCGAACCTAGGTCTTTGGTATCCCAAAGGCTCAGGATTCGATCTAATCGCCTATTCAGATAGTGATTTTGCAGGTTGCAAATTGGATAGGAAAAGCACCACAGGAGGATGTCAGCTCCTGGGTGGAAAGCTGGTAAGTTGGACAAGTAAAAAGCAAAACTCAGTGTCCACTTCCACAGCTGAAGCTGAGTATGTAGCCGCTGGAAGCTGTTGTTCTCAAGTCTTATGGATGAGAAATCAACTACTAGACTATGATCTTCAGCTCTCCAAAATTCCAATCTATTGCGACAGCACAAGTGCCATCGCTATAGCAAACAATCCAGTGCTATACTCAAAGACAAAACACATCGAAATCAGATATCATTTTATCAGAGATCATGTGATGAATGGTGATATAGAACTTCATTTTATCCCAACTGATTATCAGTTAGCTGATTTGTTCACCAAACCTCTTGATGAGACAAGATTCAAATTTCTCATCAGCGAGCTTGGAATGTTGAACTTTGAAGGGTAAAATCTTCAGCGGTTCACATTTGATCAGCGATACTATTATACATCTTGTATAATTCTCTGGATAAAATTAACTTGTATAACCTATTCCACCATCTTCTCTCTGAATAAACTTGATTCGCTGATATCAAGGTATGTTTTCTCTCTCTGACAATCGCATGTAAGTGCAAGATTTCAAAACAAATTGCATCGCTGAATCTTTTCCTTAATCAGCGATATTTTTTGAAATTTCTAAAAAAAAAAACCTTCACTGATATTTCTATTCAGTGCTTCATGTTTTCAAAAGTGTCCCTGTGTTTTTCAAAATCTCAGAGACAAAGTATATGAAAGGACAGTTGTGACGTCATCGCAACAGATAAACCCCGGCACGTTCTTCTTTCTGACACACGTTTGCACGTCTCGTTCAAACTTCCAATAAAATGCAAACACGTGTCCGTGTCATGATGAAAATCTTTTCCCGCTCAAGATTTTCTCTCTCTAATCTCTCTATATAAACAAACTCTTGGTTTATATTTTCCTCTTACGCGAACAATCTTCCTCCGTAAGAAAGAATTCACTGTTGCATTTGTGCTATCAAAATTTCAAGAACTGTTCATCACCTTCTTCATCAAACATCAAGCGAATCGAACCTCTGGTAGCGCAGTTCTTGCTGGTTTGTATCTTTCGGAGAAGTTCAAGCAATAGGCGTGAAGCATGATCAGATCGTATGGATTCATAAGGACAAGATCATTGTCATTGAAGAATTCATTTCTGCCTTCTGTTGATTCAACAGTGTACTCATGGTATACGACTCTGTCATGTTGGAACTTCTTATGCTTGATGTCCAAGATTCTGCGGATACCGAAGTTTATGTCAATGGCTCTGTTCAGATTTGATTTGGTTTGGATGAACTTTAGCCTTGATTCAGAAATGGTGTTTATTCTGATTGAATTGAGGTACGGGTTGATGGGTTTGGCATTGACAGGGATGATGTCTCTGTCAGCATAGAGATAACCAAAGAATTCTTCTAAGGATGGTTTCTCGGTATGTTGGTTTGATGGTTCAGGGTTCTGTTCTGCTACCATTGGGTTCTGATCTTCATGGGTTTCTGTCATGAGGATATCAACATATCGTCCGGGCTCTTGTAGAACTTGGGGTTTGACTTGAGGTTGGGCTTGGCTTGTTTGTTCTTCAGCAGAGATTGGGATTGATCTCTCTAGTTCAGTTCTTGGAGATGTAGGAGGGGTATCAAGACAGATGATTTCTGGTGTTTCTTGCGTTGACTCTTCTGTTGGTTTGATGACTCTATCTTTGAACATGTAGTCGAACTCCACCATAGTCATTTCTGGTATGTTTTCTTTTGTTATCCCTTTATCTCCTCTTTCTGCCTCTACCTCTGTCGTCTCTGTCGCTTTGCCTTTCCCTTTTCCCTTTTCAGCCTATTTCTCTTTTTCTTTCTCTTTTTCCTTCTCTTTTTCCTTCTCCCCCTTTTGTTGATCTGCGGACTCACCCATTTGGCTATCTGAATGAGCTTCTTTAGCATCTTCAAAATCATCATCATCATCAGATAGTGCAATTCCAAAAGCGGGTGAGGACGGAGCAACAAACTTTGGAGTAGATTTGGCTCTTTTGCTCGAGGGTTCTCCTTCTGGTGCTCCTTTTGCAGGTCGTTTGGGTGTGGCAGTCTGTAAGATGGCATATGTGAAGTTTGTGACTGCCTTTTTCATTGCGTCTTCAACATCTGTTGCGGCAGTTCTGATCTCATCTACTTGACTCTCAAAGTTGACTTTGTGAATGTCAAGAGATGTCGGCACGTGTTTCTCTGTCACCTGTGCCTTCATCACAAACTTGGATGAAATTGTCATCATCCGGCTGAGAACAGATCTGCGGAAGTCACATATCTGGCCAACTGTCATGGGTAAGTCGTTTTGGGTTAGGGCTTGAGATGTTGAGTGGAGTAGCAGATGATGTTGTTGCATCTTTGATGGCTTTCTTAACAGAGTTGTCAATTAACTCTGTCAAGGTTCTGACGTTCGATTCTGATAAGAGGACAGAAGGTATCGGCAGGGTTCTGTTCATGGATTCCTTGTGATTCTCAGCCATTATTATTTTCAGATCAGCAAGTTATGTCGAAGTCTTTGTCATTTCCTCTGTTCTATCTCTTTTCAGATCTGCTATCTCTGTTGTCAGTTTAGTAAATGCTTCTGATCTCGTGTGTTCAGCCTCTGCTCTGAGGTTTTCAGCCTTGGCATATTTCAGAGTTACCTCTTTAAGAAGAGCATTCTCCTTGCGGATCAACTCCTCCTTCTGTTCATTGATAAGTTTATACTCATTCAAGGAGTTGTTGATACTATCACAAAAGCTTTCGAACTCTGCTCTTGTGACAGTGTCAACGGGGGTAACCTTGGTTCCAACACATGGATCTAATTGAACCTCGAGTTCAGAGCTGCCTCCTTCAAGAGTTGTATTGATGTTGGCTCTTGGAGGACTTCCACCCGATCCTTGATGATCCTTTTGAGGGGATACATCTACAGGTGTTCTGATCAGAGGTTCCTCCTCCAGCTCAGGTTCCGAGGAAGGAAATATGATGTGATGAGAAGAGTTTGGATCAAGCAAAGTCTTCCCTTATTCTACTATGGTCTCCCATTGTCCCTGAGTCGGACAGATGCTACGTGAGATTAGAAAGATCTCTGGTCTATTTTATGTCATGTCTATATGAGCCACAGAGGCATCATTGTGTGGAGGTGACCTATTGATGTTCTGGGGCAAATGAACATCACTACCAAAGATAGCTTCCCCGGGTATGTGCGTACCAGAGGCATGAAGAGTCGCCTCTGTCGGTTCTTGCAGGTTAGGGTTCAAGGTGTGCACCTCTGTTTCAATAATCCTTTGTTCTTGATCACCAGGATTAGATTGTGTGGAAGCACAGGGACGTTGGTTATGGATACACTCATCTGTGTTCTCTTGAACATATTTTTCTAAGCTCTCATCTCCCTCGGCTCTTAGGGGTATAGAACTCTCGGGATTCTCTCTGTCACCCTCTTTCTCACCACTACCAGAGGAAATAACTTCCACCTCTGATGTTTCTTTTACTCCCTCATGAACAGTCTCCATATTGGATGCTCTGTTCTCTACTTCCTCCTCCATCACTCTAGAGGAAGACCCCACTTCGGGTACTCTTCTCTCTGGTCTGTTAACTTCCTCTGCTATTTTCTCACTTAAACTCTCCAATGAAGGATCAGATCCTAAGTATGCTGGGGTTCTCACCTCAGGTTCTTGAGTTTAAGCAGCACTCTCATAGTTTTGGACAGAGATGTGTTGAGGATCGATTAGGGCAAGCATTGTACCTGGAATTCTTCGGATAAACGGGTATTCACCTGAAGTCGTGGGTTGGAACTTGGACATAACCCAAACAGGTGTAGATTTTCCCTATGAGTCAATTCCAGTCTGTCGAATGCTCTTCTAATTACCAGACTGATGAATCGAGGAACTTGATGAATTTCAGGAATTTGTGGGTTCCGACGACTCCTCCTCTTGCTATGGATGAGGTCTTTGTGTTGACAGCGTTAAGAAGGTCGTTGTAAAGAATGCTGGCATAGTCAAAATTTCTGTTAAAGAACAATCCATACATGATCTGTAGGATTTCTGTGCTGGCTTGGGCTTGACTCCCAGATTTGCTAGTGAGGGTTATGTTCAAGGTGGAGAACATGAAGTTACACATTATTGGTAAATTCTGTCTTCTGAACTCACCTATTCCGTTTAGTTCATTGTTGTATCCCAAGAACTTCATGAATTCAAGAAGAACAACAACATTGGGGGGGGGGGGGGGGGGGTTTCATAGGCTTCTATTCCAAGTTGTCTTTTTGTCTTCATCCTGAAGATTCTTCTGAAAGTGCTTGCACGGATTCTGATTGTTCCTGCTCCTCCATTTCTCGGGTTGACATTCCCAACAATCCCATCTTGTTCTTCTATGTACTGGCACGTGGTCCACCATTGTTGGACGTAGATTGCAGGAAGATGATCATCAAACGCTGTCAGGGCTCTAAAGATTTCGGAGTTTCTGAAAAACTCTATGAAGATGTGATATAGGGGTAAATAGAGTCATGGGTTTGGGTCGAATCGATAGTTGTTGTCAGCTAACTCGTATGGGAGGATAATGATTTCATCGACGAGTCCTATTCAGCTTGAATCAGCAGAGTTTTGAGGTTCTGCCATTGTTGCAGATTAGGGTTTTGTCTTGAAGAACTTGAAGGTTTTTAACTTTTGAGAGGGAAAGATGAAGGGTTTTTGAATGATCAGAAAGCGTAAGAAAAGAAATGGGTCAAGGTAATGGATATTTATACGCTAAACATGTGGTTGGGTAATCGTCGTAGGTACTGTAGGCACTCGAGTTTCAGATAGTGGAACGGCCTCTACAGTAGAACGTGGAAACAGCTAGTGGTCTGTCTTTCAATCAGAGAATGCCACGTAAGATTTGGCTCTGACCGCTTTTGGGCAAGCAAACCGTCATGGTTAGAAATGTGCGGGTGACAAGTAGTTGAAGCTTAAAGAATGACCCGCATCTCTGATGACGTGCTTCTGATGACGTGGCATAAAACCAACAGAGCTCTGGTGGAGCTCAGCACAGTTTTGCCTCTGTTGAAATGACTTATTCATTTCTTTCCAAGTATCCCAAGATGTTTCACCTTTACCCAAAAATCATTTAGAGTTCTGTATCTGATGTGAAAGTGGTCAAAGAACGTCAACAGAACTATCTCAGAAGGTTCACAGAGTTCTGGTAAAAATCAACAGAGCTCTGGTGAAATATCAGAGTTCTGGTAAGTTCTTGACATTATCAAAAAGTTTTCATCAGAACAGGTTTTCCCTTCAAAAAGATTTTTCTTTTAGGTTCAAGGAGCAAAGTCATTTTTGATTTGAAAAACAGATTTTGACTTGCTCCCCCTAAAATCGTGCACGTTTTCCTTTATAAGCTCCCCCTTGAAAGATGAGCTTATATGAAAGATTTGTGTATTCAGCCCCGAAAAAAAAGCTGTACAATCAAAAAAATATGTACAAACAGATTCTCTGAGCTTGTTGAAAAAAAATATGCCTGACAGAGTTCTAGTGAACATCAGAGACTCTGTTGAACTATCCTACCCAACTATTTGACAGAGCTCTGGTAGGATCGTCAGAGGCTCTGTTGAGTTATAAACAGAGTTAGGAGGACATGTTCAGCATACCCAATTTGCTGATTAAGAAGTTAAATCTCCTTTCATCAAGGGCTTTTGTAAAAAGATCAGCTAATTGGAAGTCGGTTGAAACGAAGTACATTTCAATCGTCCCTTTTTCAACATGGTCTTTTATGAAGTGATACCTTATGTCGATATGCTTGGTTTTGGAATGCTGAACTGGGTTAGCTGTGATTGCTATGGCACTCTTGGAGTCACACAGAATTGGAATTTTATTGTACTCCATGCCATAATCTTTGAGTTGAGTTTTCATCCAGAGCACTTGAGAGCAACAACTAGCAGTAGCAACATACTCTGCTTCTGCTGTAGAGGTTGAAACGCAGTTCTGTTTCTTGGATGTCCAACTCACCAATTTTTCACCAAGTAATTGGCAGCTACCAGAAGTACTTTTTCTGTCATTCTTGCATTCTCCATAATCTGAATCTGTATATGCTACAAGCTCGAAACCAGAATTAAGAGGATACTAGAGACCCAAGAATTGAGTCCCTTTCAGATATTTAAATATACGCTTGACATCAGAAAAGTGTGATACTTTAGGATTTGCTTGAAATCTTGCACAGAGATGTAATACCCCGGGTAAGATCGTTACTTAAATATTAGTTCCGTTAAATCTATTTAACCTTACAATTGATGTTTAGGGTAAGTTTGGATTAAATTATAAGTAAAAGGTAGTTTGGTCATTTATGGATAGTATAGGGACTAGAGTGGTATTTTGATTTGATAATATCCCTTTTGATGAAATCAGATATTTCATAATTCTAAAAATATCCAGAAATATCCTAGGGTGTATGTGTGTATGTTTGAGATAGTAAGAAGAAGAAAGAAAGGGATTTTGGCTAAGACATCAAATTGGTTGGCTTAAAAAGGGATTTCAGGTATGTTTCCTTTGTATTTTATGTTTGTAATTGTTATTAGAAGGTTTCTATCGGACTAGAATAGTCAATTACATAATTGTTGATGATTCGGTCTAATTCTGGGTGAAAATGGGATAAACAGACAGAGGTTTCCAGACACCATGAATGTGTCCGGGTGGTTTTATGGGTAGTGTCCGGGTGGTTTTGTGGGTGGTGTCCGGTTAATGTTCTACAGGTGTCCGGACGGGTTCTTTATCCGGGTAAGTTCCTTTTTCGTATGTTTTCCGGATAGAATTGGATACCAGATGGTATCCGGATTACTTTGGTGTCCGGATGACGTCCGGATTGTTTAGGTTGTCCGGAAAAGTCACACTGTCCGGAAAGGTTGTGTTGTCCGGATAATTTGAGGTACCCAAATACTTTTGCTGTTTGGTCATTTTGGAGAATTTAAACCCTTTTGGGTATCCAGTACCCTGTATTTTGTTAATTCTTAGATAGAATATGAATGAGGACTAAGATAAAATGGACTTGACTTAAGTTCAGGCTTGGGGAAGACAATTGAGGATAAGAGTTAGATAGAGTTATCTAAAGCTCTTAGTCCTAGCAAGCCCTATGTGCTCAAAGTGGTAAAGCAATACTTGTATATGATTGTTTCAGATTCTGTGAAATTGAAGTGAAGCTGACTTGTTTGAGATAAGCTTGGAGAACGTTTTGATAAGACAAACAGGTGAGTTTTACTTTTTAAATGTTTTCGATTGGGATACATATATATGTGATATATATATATGAGATGGATATGTGATTGAAATGTAATGAAAGATTTATAAATGACAATATGGTATATTGGTATATATATATATTGTATTTATTTGTGCATTACACTACACGAATATATGTTAGACGAAACTGGAGTCGACGAAGGTGTTTGTTGTAGTTGTTGTACAGCGGTGCTGTAGTTGTTGTACAACGGTGTTGTAGTTGTTGTACAACGGTGCTGTAGTTGTTGTACAGCGGTGTGTTGGCTCGCAACCAACTAATATGGCCATGGGAATGAGAATGAGAAAGAGGATGAGGAGTTGAGCACACTGCACGAGTCTTACATGGTATTTAATTATGTGTGATGTATGTGTATTTATAAAAAGGATTTCTAAACTGACAGTGATTATCTCACTAGACCTTTTTGTCTAACCCTCATTTTCTTTTCAAAAATATGTATTCCAGGTGGTGGATCGAGTAAGAGCAAGTGAATAGAGTAGCGGGTGGATAGCTTTTGTGAAGACTCTTGTTTTGAAGATTTAGATGTGTTTTTGTACTGAAGACTTTGATGTTAGTCATAATGTAAATTACTTAGTCAAAACGTTTGTACTGATTTGCTTATTAAGTTTAGCAAGACTATGGGACCGAATATGAAATATGATGTATTTTGATGGAATTATGTTATAAAATGTATGTTATTTGTATATATGGATTATGGGTTGTTACAGATGGTATCAGAGCCCTAGTTTAAGGGATTTAGGTATTAGTATCTGTACCTGGACTTAAACTGCATGTGAAGTAGGATGTCCCTATTATTGTAGAACCTTGGGATGTTAAATATAAAAAGGTAGAAGGAACATCATGTGAGGTAATTTCAGATTACACCTGGCCAGTGTAATTGTGATCTTACAGGTAAATGTTTGAACTGGAATACCTTGTTATATGGGATATGTGCTTATGTGTATATTAACCTTGTCTGAATCAACAGAATGGCAAGTGGTACTAGACAAACGAATCGGGAAAGAGGAGGAAACCCGAATAGAACCAATCCAACAGCCGGAGGAAGGGGAAGAGGGGGAGAAAGAGGCAGAACTGGGGGCAGAGTTCAGGGGCGCGATACGGAATTTGTTACGAGAGACGACTTAGCAGCTGAAATGGGAAGATTACAGGCAAATATCCAGGCTATGTTTAACCATACTCATAATACTGAAACAGAAAGACCAGATCCTACACATGAAGAAGAAATTCCTATCACACCTACTGTCTTGCCGGTGCTGAAAAAGTGTGACTATAAAATGTTTCTCAGTTGTAATCCTCCTACCTACTCAGGAGACCGGGACCCCGTGAAAGCAATGAGATGGCTGAAGGAAATAGAGGCTATATTCAAGACTAGTAATTGCGCCGACGAAGATAGAGTACTTTATGGAACCACAATGTTAAAAGGCGATGCTTTATACTGGTGGGAAGCTTATACTCATTCAGGAGGGCCTGGCCTATATTCTACCTACTCTTGGGAGGAATTCGTAATAGCTTTCAGAAAACAATTTTGTCCTCATGCAGCGATTAAACAATTGGAAGGGAATTCATGAACCTACAGCAAGGGAACTTATGAGTTCGGGACTACACCGCTAGCTTCCTAGAAAGTCTTGTTTTGCGGAGTACTACTTTGCCACGGAGGCAATGAAGGTGGAAAGGTTTATTTTCGGATTAAACTCAGATGTCAGAAGGCTAGTAACTGCAAAAGGACCCAATACCTTCTCAGCCGCAGTAGATGCCGCGGAAGATGTGGAGCGGGATAATAGGAGGGATGCTGGTGATAAAGGTAAGGGGAAGAGAAACTGGGAAGGACTACAGTATGACCCAAAGAAGTCCAGGTTTCAGAGATATGATAACCGCTCGCCGTTCCGACAAACAGAAAGATCTTGTCCGAAGTGCAACCGTGTCCACCAAGGAAATTGTCAAGTTGACCCTTCGAATTGTTATAAGTGTGGGAAGACATGGCATATTGCTAAAAATTGTCCAGTAACGCGGCTTTGTTTCTTGTGTAATTCTCCGGATCACATTCAGTCGGATTGTCCGCGGGGAAGAATACAGCAAGGTGGTAGATCAGGGAGACCAGCGGTTGTTAGACCAGTAGTGCCAAGACTAGAACCACCAAGAACAAGGGGTCGTACATTTCAGATGACAGCAAAAGAAGCGGAGGAAACTCCGGATGTGGTTACAGGTACATTTTTCATAAACTCTGCACGTGCTAAAGTGTTATTTGACTCCGGTGCAAACCGATCATTTGTGTCTCCTTCATTTGCTGCTTATATTATGCATTTAAACCCTAAAGTATTAGATCATGCTTTGATGGTAGATACGGCAAATGATAACCAAGTGACGGTTAAAGAGGTTTTTGATAAATGTGTAATAAATATAGAGGGATGCGAAGTACCTACACAATTATTTCATATAGCCTTGATCGAGTTTGATGTGGTAGTGGGAATGGATTGGTTAGCCGAGAATCAGGCTAACATAGTTTGTGATAAGAAAATAATTAATGTTGTCTTACCTGAGAGAGGACCGGTAGTAATTTATGGTGATCCTAGCAATCATCAGTCTTGCCTTGTATCTATGGTGAAAGCCCGTAAGTGTGTTAGTAAAGGTTGCCAGAGTTACTTAGCTTATGTGATAGACATTAAGCCAGAAAAGAATAAGTTGGAAGATATTCCGATTGTTAGTGAATTTTCTGAAGTGTTCCCTGAGGACTTGAATAGTCTTCGCCCGTTAGACAAGTAGAGTTTGGTATAGATCTGACTCCTGGAGCTGCTCCTGTTGCTCGAGCACCGTATCGTCTGGCACCTCCAGAGATGAAAGAAATGATGGTACAACTAGAAGATCTATCCGATAAAGGCTTCATCAGACCTAGTTCTTCGCCGTAGGGAGCACCAGTTTTGTTTGTGAAAAAGAATGATGGTTCGATGAGAATGTGTATCGACTACCGGGAACTGAATAAGCGCACGATCAGGAACAAATATCCGCTACCCAGAAATGATGACCTCTTCGATCAGTTAGTTGGAGCTTGTTATTTCTCCAAAATTGATCTAAGGCCTGGTTACCATAAGCTGAAGGTGAAAGAAGAAGATGTTCTGAAAAATGCTTTTCGCACAAGGTATGGTCATTATGAATTCTTAGTGATGCCGTTTGGATTGACGAACGCTCCAGCTGCTTTTATGGATTTAATGAATCGGGTATGTAAGCCGTATCTCGATAAATTTGTAATTGTATTTATCGATGATATACTTATCTATTCTCGATCCAAGGAAGAGCACACACAACATCTTCGTCTGATTCTAGAGTTACTAAAGGAAGAAAAGTTATATGCTAAATTTTCGAAATGTGAATTCTGGCTACGAGAAGTTCAGTTTTTGGGGCATGTAGTTTCTGAGAAAGGCATTCAAGTTTATCCGGTGAAAGTGGAAGCTATTAAAAAGTGGGAACCGCCGAGAACGCCAACAGAAGTACGTAGTTTTCTGGGTTTAGCCGACTACTATCGAAAGTTTATAAAAGACTTCTCTCGTATCGCGACGCCTTTGACTAAACTGACTCGAAAGAATCTAAAGTTTGAATAGAAAGCAGAACAGGATGGAGCATTCTGAATATTGAAAGAGAAAATGTGCAGCGTGCTAATTTTGTCGTTACCTGAAGGTTCTGAAGACTTTGTTGTTTACAGTGATGCTTCTAAACTGGGATTGGGATGTGTACTTATGCAGCATGGGAAAGTTATTGCTTATGCTTCTCGTCAACTAAAAGATCATGAACGACAGTATCCAACACACGACATGGAACTTGCAGAAGTTGTTTTCGCGTTGAAGATTTGGAGGTATTATCTTTATGGTTCCAAATGTGAAATTTATACCGATCATAAGAGTCTTCAACATCTTTTTGATCAAAAGGAATTAAATATGAGGCAAAGAAGATGGCTAGAACTGGTGAATGATTACGACTGTGAAATTCTTTACCATCCGGGAAAGGCGAACGTGGTAGCTGATGCACCGAGTCGTCAAGAAAGGAGTGGAACAATAAAAGCTATTTCATTACGGGCTGAACTCCTACCAAATATCTTTGACGAAATGCTGAAGTGTCAATTAGAAGCCTATCAGGAAGAATCTTTGAAATCAGAACGGTTAGTGGGGTTATCAGCATTGCTAGTAAAAGATGACCGTGGGTTGTTGTGTCTGGGGAACAGAATTTGGGTGCCTCGTTTGGGTGGTTTACGTGATTGGGTACTACAAGAAGCTCATCAATCTCGATTCTCTATACATCCAGGTACGAATAAGATGTACAAAGACCTGAAATAATTTTATTGGTGGCGTGGGATAAAATGAAGCATTGCTCAGCATGTGGAAGCTTGTACTACTTCTAAGAAGGTAAAGATTGAACATCAGAAGCCGTTTGGGCAGTTACAGCGTTTAGAAATACCGATGTGGAAATGGGATCAAATTACTACATATTTCATCACAAAGTTACCAAGGACTCCAACAGGGTTTGATACTATTTGGGTGATCGTTGACAGATTGACGAAGTCTGCTCACTTCCTACCAATAAAAGAAACT
The DNA here is from genome assembly GCA_033807775.1 of Saussurea involucrata. Lineage (NCBI taxonomy): Eukaryota > Viridiplantae > Streptophyta > Magnoliopsida > Asterales > Asteraceae > Saussurea > Saussurea involucrata. Next base: position 13,097,707 of record CM066326.1, read on the forward strand.
GATTCGTTAGAACGATTAGCCAGGTTGTACATCAACGAAATAGTACCTTGACATGGAGTTCCAATCTCGATTATTTCTGATCGTGATATTCGTTTTACTTCAAGATTCTGGAGGAGCTTTCAAAAAGAAATGGGTACACAGATAAAGTTAAGTACATCGTATCATCCTCAAACTGACGGTCAGAGTGAACGGAGGATTCAGACTTTAGAAGACATGCTCCGGGCTTGCATTGTTGATTTTGGGGGATCATGGGATAAGCACTTGCCACTGATAGAATTTGCCTACAACAACAGTTACCATTCCAGTATACAAGCGGCACCGTTTGAAGTTCTGTATGGTAGAAAATGCCGAGCGCCTCTGTGTTGGAATGAAGTGGGAGAGAAATAGTTAGCAGGGCCAGATATAGTCCAGTTGACCGCAGATAAGGTTACTCAAATTCGAGAAAGATTAAAGGTGGCTCAAGACAGACAGAAAAGATACGCAGATCGACGCCAGAAACCGCTGGAGTTTCAAGTTGGGGATTTTGTGATGTTAAAAGACTCACCTTGGAAAGGAGTCATTCGATTTGGAAAGCAAGGTAAACTTAGTCCAAGGTACATTAGGCCGTTTGTAATCACAGAAAGGATCGGTGAAGTGGCCTACATGTTAGATCTTCCGCCAGAGTTAAGCAGGATTCATAACGCGTTTCATATATCGAATTTCCGAAAGTGTTTGGTTACGCCGGATCAGGCAGTTTCTCTACCAGATATTCAAGTGGATGAAAAGATGAATTATGTGGAGGAAACTGAAGCCATAGTTGACCACAAAGTTAAGGTGTTGCGGAATAAGGAGATCAGACAAGTGAAAGTACAGTGGCGACATCATAGAGGTCAGGATGCTACTTGGGAATCAGAATTAGCAATGAGAACTAAGTACCCACACCTTTTTGCTTAAACCGAATTCCGGGACGGAATTCTTTTAATGGGGAGATGATGTAATACCCCGGGTAAGTTCGTTAGTTAAATATTAGTTCCGTTAAATCTATTTAACCTTACAATTGATGTTTAGGGTAAGTTTGGATTAAATTATAAGTAAAAGGTAGTTTGGTCATTTATGGATAGTATAGGGACTAAAGTGGTATTTTGATTTGATAATATCCCTTTTGATGAAATCAGATGTTTCATAATTCTAAAAATATCCAGAAATATCCTAGGGTGTATGTGTGTGTTTTTTAGAGAGTAAGAAGAAGAAAGAAAGGGTTTTTGGCTAAGACATCAAATTGGTTGGCTTAAAAAGGGATTTGAGGTATGTTTCCTTTGTATTTTATGTTTGTAATTGTTATTAGAAGGTTTCTATCGGACTAGAATAGTCAATTACATAACTGTTGATGATTCAGTCAAATTCTGGGTGAAAATGGGATAAACAGTCAGAGGTTTCCGGACACCATGAATGTGTCCGGGTGGTTTTATGGGTAGTGTCTGGGTGGTTTTGTGGGTGGTGTCTGGTTAATTTTCTACAGGTGTCCGGACGGGTTCTTTATCCGGATAACTTCCTTTTCCTTATGTTTTCTGGATAGAATTGGATACCGGATGGTATCCGGATTACTTTGGTGTCCGGATGACGTCCGGATTGTTTAGGTTGTCCGAAAAAGTTGTGTCGTCCGGATAATTTGAGGTATCCAGATACTTTTGCTGTTTGGTCATTTTGTAGAATTTAAACACTTTTGGGTATCCAGTAACCTGTGTTTTTTTAATTCTTAGATAGAATATGAATGAGGACTAAGATACTATGGACTTGACTTAAGTTCAGGCTTGGGGAAGACAATTGAGGATAAGAGTTAGATAGAGTTATCTAAAGCTCTTAGTCCTAGCAAGCCCTATGTGTTCAAAGTGGTAAAGCAATACTTGTATATGATTGTTTCAGATTATGTGAAATTGAAGTGAAGCTGAATTGTTTGAGAAAATCTTGGAGAACGTTTTGATAAGACAAACAGGTGAGTTTTTCTTTTAAAATGTTTTCGACTGGGATACATATGTATGTGATATATATATATATATATGAGATGGATATGTGATTGAAATGTAATGAAAGGTTTATAAATGACAATATGGTATACTGGTACATATATATATTGTATTTATCTGTGCATTACACTACACGAATATATGTTAGCCGAAACTGTAGTCGGCGGAGGTGTTTGCTGAGTTGTTGTACAACGGTGCTGTAGTTGTTGTATAGTGGTGTGTTGGCTCGCAACCAACTAATATGGCCATGGGAATGAAAATGAGAAAAAGGATGAGGAGTTGAGCACACTGCACGAGTCTTACTTGGTATTTAATTATGTGTGATGTATGTGTAATTTATAAAAAGGATTTCTAAACTGACAGGGATTATCTCACTAGACCTTTTGGTCTAACCCTCATTTTCCTTTCAAAAATATGTATTCCAGGTGGTGGATCGAGTAAGAGCAAGTGAATAGAGTAGCGAGTGGATAGCTTTTGTGAAGACTCTTGTTTTGAAGATTTAGATGTTTTTTTGTACTGAAGACTTTGTTGTTAGTCATAATGTAAATTACTTAGTCAAAAAGTTTGTACTGATTTGCTTATTAAGTTTAGCAAGACTATGGGACCGAATATGAAATATGATGTATTTTGATGGAATTATGTTATAAAATGTATGTTATTTGTATATATGGATTATGGGTTGTTACAAGAGACACGTTGCAAACATTATATCTGGTCTGCTAGCAGTTAAGTACAGAAGTGACCCTATCATGCCTCTGTAGTTCTTGACATCTACAGGTTCACCATTAAGGTCAGAGTCAAATTTGACTCCAGTGGCAATAGGAGTTTTCATTGGTTTTGAATTATTGAACTTGTATTTTTTTCAAAATGTTAGAGATGTATTTGGACTGACTTATGAAAGTCCCTCTGATGGATTGTTTTACTTGTAAACCATGGAAGAAAGAAAGTTCTCCCATCATGCTCATTTTGAATTCACTTTTCATCAATTCCTCAAACCTATCACAGTACTCTTGTCGTGTAGACCCAAAAATAATGTCATCAACATATATTTGTACCAGAAGTATATCATTCTTACACCTCCTAAAGAATAGAGTTTTATCGACAGTACCTTTCTCGAAGTGATTAGTCAACAGAAAGTTTGACAGAGTTTCATACCAGGCTCTGGGAGCTTGCTTAAGGCCGTACAGAGCTTTGTCTAGCTTGTAAACATGGTCTGGAAACTCTGAACATTCAAAACCTGGTGGTTGCTGAACATATACTTCTTCTTGTAATCTGCCATTCAGAAAAGCAGATTTGACGTCCATCTGGTAGACCTTGAAACCCTTGTGAGCAGCATAGGCTAGGAAGATTCTGATGGCTTCTAGCCTAGCCAAAGGTGCAAAGGTCTCGTCATAGTCAATGCCTTCTTCTTGGCTGTATCCCTTAGCAACCAATCGGGCTTTGTTTCTGATGATAATCCCATCTTCATCCTTTTTGTTTCTAAACACCCACTTGGTTCCGATGGCAGCTTTGCCTTTTGGAAGTGGAACCAAGGTCTAAACTTTGTTTCGTTCAAACTCCAGAAGCTCCTCTTGCATAGCTTCGATCCAGTTTGGGTCTTCAAGGGCTTCAGTGATCTTCTTCGGCTCAATCATGCTTAGAAAATTTACAAAGAAGGCTTCATTGATTGTGGCCGATCTTGTCTTTACACTATCTTCAGCAGCACCAATTATAAGATGATGAGGGTGATCCTTTGTCCATCTTGTCATGGGAGCATGGACAACAGGTGGGGTTTGTGCTTCTGATGGGAAAAGACGATCTTCAGCATCAGAGCTCTGTGGATTGGCACCAGGGCTCTGTGGCACACAACTCTGGAGAGTGGCCTCATTGCTCTGTGAGTTGCCAATAGGGCTCTGTGAAGGTGAGCTTTCAAATAGGTAATCTCTCCCAATATTAGTTAACAGGGGTGATGATGGTTCTTGCTCAGGTTCTCTTTGTGGTTCCTCATTTCTCTGAATGACACCTGTAGACAGAGAAGTAGATGGTGAAGTATTGGAGGGACCAGTAAGAGTTGTACCTGTCTGATTCTGTTCTGTTGAATTCTGAGCTTGATCGTCTCTGTTGATGTTGACAGAGGAATCATCATCATCGAATAAATCATCGAACACGAGATTGATATCTTCTTCCCTTGTTTTTGAAGAACTTGGCTTCTTCTGCTCTGTTTGTGTCCCCTCTGTTGATTTGCGATCAGAGGCACTTGATGTACTTTCATCAAAGGACACGTTTACACTTTCTTGAATGACACGGGTTCTGGTGTTGTAGACTCTGTAGGCTTTAGAGGTCAAGGAATAACCAATAAAGATTCCTTCGTCCGCCTTCTTATCGAATTTAGGCAGCTGTTCTCTGTCATTCAAGACGTAGCACTTGTAACAAAAAATGTGAAAATATTTCACGTTTGGCCTTCTGTTGTTGATGAGTTCATAGGGAGTCTTCTTAAATCTCTTCACTATTACAGCTCTGTTTTGGGTAAAACATGCTGTTGAGACTGCCTCTGCCCAGAAGTTGATAGGAAGGACAGAACCGGCCAACACGGTTCTGGCGGCTTCTACCAGAGGTATGTTCTTTCTCTCCACCACACCATTATTTTGTGGAGTTCTGGCAGCTGAGAAGTTTTGGGATTTTCCTTATTCTGAAAGACAAGCATCTATTCTTGCGTTCTTAAACTCTGTCCCATTATCACTTCTCAACTTTTGAACTTTTAGTCCTAACAGAACCTGTATCCTTCTCAACAAACTTATCAGAATTTATGGGACATCAGATTTTACTCTGATGAACTCAATCCAAGTATATCTAGAATATTCATCAATAAGCACAAGTATATACTTCTTGCCCGACAGACTTTGCACAGAGATTGGACCACAGAGATCCATATGAAGCATATGCAAAGGTCTGGGACAATTATGATCGCTCTTAGTTCTGTATGAAGATCTTTTCATCTTACCCAATTCACAGGCAGAACAGAGATGGTCTTTGTCAAATTTTAGCGAAGGCAGTCCTTTCACTAATTTCAATTTCACGAGCTTGTCAAGATTAGAAAATTTTACATGGGCAAATCTTTTATGCCAGAGCCAGGCATCTTCATTTTTCAAAGACATTAAACAGAGTTTCTCTGTTGTAGAGTTTTGATTTGGATTAAAGTTCATTTTGTACAGATTCCCTTTTCTGTCGGCTCTTAAAAGTTCTTGACCAGACTCGGAAAGCAACAAGGAACAGTACTTCTTCCTAAAATTGACATCGAATCCATGATCACATAGTTGACTTATACTGAGAAGATTATGATTTAATCCTTCAATATAAGCAACCTCAGAAACTGAAACACCACCATTAACTAAAGAACCATATCCTCTAATCTGTCCCCCATTGTCTCCTCCAAAGGTTACTGCACTTCCCTTCTTGTTCTTAAATGAAGTCAGCAGCTCCTTATTGCCCGTCATGTGCCTGGAACATCCGGAATCTAGGTACCAGATCTGCACATGAGGCTTCTGCAAGACATATTAGTTTCTTTTAGGTACCCATTGCAAGATGGGTCCTTTCTTGTTAGGCTTTGGGGTGTTAACAGTCTTTCCTACTGGCTTTACATTCTTTGATGTTGTGTAGAGGTCATTCTCTGTGTATTCTGAATAGTCTTAGGATTTTTCTTTTGTGGTGACTGATTCAGAACACAATGGGGACCATTCATGTGATTTTGCAGTTTTAACAACAGTTGAATGCAATTGCAGTTGATAGAACATGAAGATAACTGAGGCACATTGCTGTTTTTGTTCAAAAACTGTTGTTTGAATGGTACTTGATTCTGAAAAACCTTAGGACCATACATTCTGTCCTGTTTTTGCTTGAAAGAGTTGTTTTTCTTTGGAACAGACTCACTTTGCCAAAAAGAGTTTCTTCTTTGATTTACACCAGAATTGGGAATGGGTCTGTCATTAACTATCCATTTGCCCTTCTGTTCTGGAGTAAATTTCACAGGCTTAAAAGCTAAGGGAACGGAGGTATTGTTGTTTACAGAAAAATTTCTTGCATTCTCTCTTTTCTTCACTTCTATTATGTTAGAAGCAAGAACCCTAAAGCTTTTGTTATCAAACTCACTCATTGGTATAAATCTAGCTTGTTTCTTAAAGAATGGGACATCCTTTTTCAGATCAAAACATCCTGCGGGTATCTGCTTTGGTTTATGCAAAACTTTCTTTTGAGCACAGAAAATTTGCTCATCTACCTCACAGTCAGAGTCACTGTCAGAGTCTAGAAAGTCTCTGGTGGCTCTGTTGAGGGTGTTAGACTCTGGGGTTATCACTGAGATATTGGTTTTGACAGACTTAAACTTTCTCAACTTTGGTTTCAATGCATCAGAAACATCATTTTCCTCAAGAACTTTCATGAGACCTTCTTCAAAAGATGTTCTAATTGTTTCTGAAGTGGGAGAGAAGACTGGTGCTTCAGGGTTGAGCTCTCTCTGTGATTTTTCAATAGAGGACTCTTCCACAGAAGTAACAGACTTCTGTTCCTTGAAATAATTGAAGTTGAAAATCTATGTTGGATCTAGACTATTAACAGAGTTAGGAAGTATGATTCTAGCTCTTCCTTGATCGAGAATAAACTTTGAAGATGGTTTAATAACCTTTTCATGATTCAAGGAGTCATAGCTAACATTCCTAAAGTCTAGCCTTTTGGTTCTTTTGTAAACATCTGAGGTTTTGATTCTTTTGAAAGCAACAGTACCAGAGATCACATCCTCTTGGGTTTTCCCAACACAAAAAGCAGAGGACAGAGATGTCTTCTTCTTTTCGTTATAGGGAGCAAGGTCAGAGAAACCGATACCTTGCGTATCCATCTGTGAGTTTATCTTAATGTGCACATCTTGTGCATCCTGGTACTTTTTGATTTGAATTTCTTTTCTCTGTAGGGATTGATGTAAACCCTCCCTTTCTTTTTGAAAAAAGTCCTTTAAGGCAACAAAGTTAAGTCTTTCATTTTCTGACTTTTTCACCTCTTTAGTCTTTTGTTTCAAAACATTTTCAAACTCTTTAATCTTTTCAGAAAAAATGCTTTCCTTCTTCTGTTGTAAGATCTCTAGCTCAGATTTCTCTTTGAATATTTCTTCTTTTTCCTGTTACAAGAGAGTTTTCTCTCTCTTGTAAAATGACAGATCCTTCTGAGCTAGCTTTCTTAACTCTTTTTCCTCAGAAAGCTTTTGTTTAAAGAGTTGAAACTCCTCTGTTAGAAAAGACACATGCATTTCCAACTCAGAGTCGGATTTGGATTCAGATGAACATACCTTGGCACTGGGTCTGGTAGTCTCCAGCGCTCTGTTGTCTGTCTCTGTTACGGTTAGAGCAAATGCATGAGCTATATCTTCCTCTTCAGATCTTTCTATCCTTTCTCCGGTCATCCAATCAACTTCTCCCAAACTTTCATCATCCACAGCAACATTGGCTTGCTCTGGTTCATCGTCAGAAGAAGAATCAGAAATCCAATTCTCCATCTCAGCAACGTAGCTTCTTTCTCTGTAATTGTACTTGTATTTGTTCTTGTAGTAGTCCTGGTCTTTTACCAGTTTGCCTCTACAATTAGCAGAGAAATGGCCAGGTTTGCCACTTCTAAAGCAACGTCCATCATTCTGATTGATGGGTTGGGCAGCATCAGCCTTCTGTGGAACTGGAGCATTGTACTTATGTTGTGGTTGCAGTTGTGATCTCTGTTCTGTTGGTGCTTTGTTCTGGTGGTTCTGTTGTGGAGGTGCAACATAACCTCTTATGTCATCTTTTCCTTCTCTCTCGTATCTACCTTTTATGTCAAATGCTCTGTTGGCAAATCTCTTGTTAAATTGTTGAGTTATTAACGCAAAAGCATTTATATCGTCATCCTCTGATGAGCTTTCTTCATCATCACTTTCCGCTACCAAACTTTTCTTACCCTTCTTCTTCTCTTTCTTCTTGTCTCTGTTGGAACTTTCTCTGTTGGATTTTCCTTCAGTGGAGTTCTTTGACTCTGAAACTAAAGCAATAGGACCTGCAATGGTGGATTTGCCCTTTTGTTTGACAACATCCTTCTCTTGTGCGGCGAGAGTGCCATACACATCAGTGAGAGACCATGCATCTAGATCCTGGTTAGCTTGTAAAGACATGGACAGATTTAACCATTCATCATTCAAACTTTTCAAAAACAGAACATTGTTGTCTTCGTTCGACCTAACAACCCCACACTTTTTACATTTGTTGATTAGAACATTGAATCTGTTGTAGGTTTGTTGTAAGGTTTCCTCAGGAAGTTCCATGAAATCGTTGTATTCATTTATACATTGGGTCCTTCTGTTCTTTTGGGTCTTAATTCCACCCTCAAGTTGATTTAGAAGTTGATCTCAGATTTCTTTAGCTGTAACATATGAATCTAGTTCTTGAAATATCTCATTTGGAATGGCCATAATCAGAAGTCTAACTGCTTTAAGGTCATTTTCCATTTGAAGTTTCTCTTCATCAGTAAACCTGGTGGTTTTAGGTTTAAGATAAGTAGGAATCTCAGCAGTAGTTTCTGTTGCGGGTACACGTGGAACCAAAACCATAGGTTGGCAAGGTCCATTCGTGACAGAACGCATTAAATCCTTGTCCATTCCTTCAAGGAAGTTAACCATCCTAATCTTCCATTGAGGATATTCATCTCTCAGAAGAGTAGGAGGCTTGGTCAGAGAACCAACAGTATAAATGGCGTTGATGTTGTTTGCCATTTTTCAGAAAAACAGAGTAAAGCGGTTTCAAACGGTTTTGAAAGGGTATAAGTTGAAAGTAAGTGAACAGTAACCAATGGAACAGTAATGAACAGTAGAGAAGATCTTTAAACTAGACTGGAAAGCTTTAATTGATATTAAAAGAACTCTGAAAAACTTGTTTTAATCTTTAAACAGTAAAAACAGAGTATACTAGGAAGCTTTGAAACACACACACAATCAACAATAGTGAATCAACCTTGGTAGATTGGATGCGTTGATTTGAGAAAATCAAGCAAGCTCTGATACCAACTGTAGGTTCCCAGATTCACGTTGCATCACAATAATGGTAGAGAAATAGATAGCGGAAGCATATTAAATAAAGCCATTAAAGTGAGTGATTGTGTAAACGATATTGTAACAGTGATAATAAAATATAGAACAGGATAATGATAACAAGATCAAGTATGAAACGCTGCTCGTATATTGATAATAGATAACACCAAGAACAAGATCAATGGTGTATCCTGAAATCTCACAGGGAACAATATCGTACGGAGGTAGTGCTATGGAATTCTGCATTGTGTGCTTTAACAATTGTGGAAAACTATTCTTCCAAAAGCTTACAATTGTTGTTCCACTACCTCTCTATTTATAGCCCTGATAAAGTGTAGACAGTGTACTATCGTACCCTGGAATGACACGTGGAAAGTGTGTCTCCTTTCTTTAGGGCATACATGGAAAGTATGGACACGTGTCTGACACTTAGGATTTCTACGAGACTTAGGCTTCACAGAGGTCTTCACTTCAACAGAGTTCATAGACCAGAACTTTGTGGTCTTCGGGTATGAACAGTTCTTTTGTTGATCTTCTGCCAAAGCTCTGTTGAGCTCTGTTGGTTCCACCAGAACTCTGTTGAGTTCTGTTGGTCTTCTTGTTGAGATTCTTCTAAGGCTTCTGCTCGATCTCTGTTGGTCTTCTGACTTGATAATATTTTCAATACTTTTACATAACAGATACTTGGGGCTAACAAGTATTTCTATAAAAAGAAGTTTGATGCTAGGATAGATTACTTAAATAAAGCATATGTACCCATTTTTCATGATTTCAATGAGAAGTTTAAGCAAGTTGCATCAAATGTTCATTATTGTCATTATTTTGAGCTTATGTTCCAATTAAAACAACATTTATTTGGTCCTCACTGCTTCCTCTCTCGACCCAAATCTAAGAATGCCAAATTCAAGGGTCAAAAGAAGCAAAATGCTTCTCCTCTTAAGGAAGTTAAAACCAAAACCAAGGATGCTAAGGCAACCTTGAAAACCCCTAACAAAAGTGGACCCATTTTGAAATGGGTACCTAAATCTCTTTGAATGTGTTGCAGAATTAGTACGTTCCCATATGGTACCTAGACTCCGGGTGCTCTAGGCACATGACAGGCGACAAAGGTCTACTCTCCTCATACAAAGAAAAACTTGGAGGAGGATCAGTGACCTTTGGAGACAACAAGAAAGGATACAAAAGAGGCTATGGAGTCATTGCCAAAGAAGTTGTGAAGGTGTCCAAAGTTGCATATGTGGATGGCCTCAAGCACAGCCTACTAAGTATTAGCCAACTTTGTAACATAGGTTTTGATGTGAAATTCAAAAGAACATATTGCTCTCTTCTAGGGTAATATATATACATAGAATTGCTAAGAGCCGAAAGAAGAGGTGATCTATGCCTCATGAATTTCAAGGCAAAGAGCAGAAATGAAAAGATTTGTCTTGTATCAAACAAGAACGAAGAAGCGTGGCTCTGTCACAACAGGTTTTCCCATTTGAATTTTCATACCTTTGACAAGCATGTGAAACTAAATCTATCGATATAGGTCTTGTGAAATCCCAAATTCTAGCAAGTAATCAAGAATGATGTAGAGAGAGAATCTAGAGAGAACTTGTCATCCATATATTGATCTCTAAAGTGTAAATGACAAAATGATACATAAGGTTTTGATATGTTATGATGTGTTTTCTAACTATTGAACTAGACATGCCTATTTATACCCATAACATACAAGGTATAAAGGCAAAGCTAACTAATACAGTACATTGACTTTACAGTAAATCTTGAATACAACAATGCTCTAACAATCTCCCCCTTTGGATTCAAGATTTAAAAAATATGACAGCAGTCCTCAGCTCTTTGTAAAGTCAATCTTCTTCAAGAGACACTCTATCAAACCATCTTCAAGTCTTGTTCACGAAAATCAGATCTTTGAAGCTTTATCAGACTTTGACAAACATTAACTTCTCGTAACCTTCTTGATGTAAGAACCTTAGTTCTCATATTAACTTTAAGGATCCGAAACCATCAATTCGGATGTAGACAGATTTGAAACCAAGGATTCGGATGTAAGAAGGATGCGAAATCATAGAATTCGAATCATGAAGGGTTCGAAACCATGTCAAATTTGAATAAATGGAATCCGAAACCATTTGAAATAGGAATAGAGAGATGCGAAACCATCCACATTGTTGAACTTTTAGGTGTAAGCGCATTCCGAGAACCACTCAGAACTAAGATAACCAAATTCAGCAACATTTGGACTTCACATGATCCTTCTCCCCCTAATCTTCAGTCTTTGTTCACGAATCTTTGACTTGAAATATCTTTGATTTGAAAGCTGAAACCTCAATTCCTGTGACAAGCACAAACGATATACCTTCTATGACAGAAATGGTACATGAGCCAACAAGTGTATCCACAGAAGTAGAACTTGATGCAACTAATGATCATCTCCCTAGAATGACCAAGTGGACGAAGATTCATCCACAGAGCCAAATCATTGGCGATCCTTCTGCTAAAGTGAAAAGTCGACCATCTACTACAAATTTTCGCTTCTTTACAAACTTTATCAAGTGTATCCAAATTGGGTAGAAGCTATGCGAGAAGAGCTTCTTCAGTTTGAGCGCAACAAAGTATGGTATCTTGTACCTCTACCAAAGGGCAAAATTGCAATAGAGACCAAATGGGTGTTCAGAAACAAGAAGGATGAAGATGGAGTGATCATTAGAAATGTGGCAAGATTGGTGGCTAATGGATATTGCCAAGAGGAAGCAATAGATTACGAAGAAACCTTTGCCCCTATCACACGGTTGGAGGCCATCAGAATATTTTTGGCCTTTACATCCCATAGAGGATTTAAGGTGTATCAAATAGATGTAAAGTGTTGATCCAAACCCTCAGTGATTTGATAATGACCCTCTCTTATATACTTAGTGAAAATTGTAAGTAAACAATATGTATCAGAGTTTCTCTATCGCTGATAAGTACTAAGATCTTCCAGTACCGCTGATAGGAACTCTCGCCCTTTAGATTAAACATTCAGCGAAACTGTTCACCATAATAGTCTGAGTCTGTTCAGTACTTATGGTGATCGCCGATAAGTTAGTTGTTTACTTATGATCCCTGAAGACAAGTTTCACGTCAACATAGGTTCTACGCTGAAGTCGAAGATCAAGCTCAAGAACCAGCGACAAGTCTCCTAATGAACTGATGCGGATCAGCGAAGACTCAGATTTGTCCAATCAACGTGAAGTATCAAGTACAAGACTTTAGCTATCGCTGAACTCTATCATTCGCTGAAGTGAAATGATAGATCGCTGAAACAACGAAAAGCTGATCATAAAGTCTTCCGTACAAAGTACTTTTGTCTCAACCACCCTTGCACTCCTCCGTACGATAATGTCATAATAGAACCTTCTTGTTGTCTGAATCCGTACACCAAATCTGATACTACACTGTTCATTCATGCGGCTACTAAGGTTGTCAACAAAGGTCAATGACATGCAACCAACCAGCTGATGACACGTGTAAAGTGTATACTGACTTGCATTAAATGCATGCAGTATATAAAGAGTTGAACCCACTTCATTTGAAGTAACTTGCTAACTCTGGACAAGTTCAATTTCTTATCTCAAGATAGGTTATTATTAGTAATTTCCTTATCTTTCTTAGTGCAAGAAACCTTAGTGTTCCAACTTGTTTAGATTTAAGTTTATCCTTAATCTTGTTTCCGCAACAAGCTGTAAATTGTTAATGATTTATCAATAAACAATTTAGAAAAGTAAAATCTGTGTGTTTGTATTCAACCCCCCCCCCCCCCCCTTTCTACAAACTTGTGTGACCCTTTGGGACCAACAAGTGGTATCAGAGCGGATTTGATTAATCTCATAAACAAGATCTAATCTAAGATATTTCTCTTCCTTGCTATTATCTGAAAATGGCAACCAACACAAACACAAATTATATAGACAATGGTTCTCTTGCAAAACCCCCTAGATTTTCCAGAGATAACTTCAACTTATGGAAAAATAGGATGACACTCTTCTTAGAAGGTGTAGACCCTACTATGCCTACTATCTCGAAAACGGCACATACATCCCTGTAACAATCGATGCTGCAGTTCCAGCCACTACGAATAGATCTGCTATTCCAGAAAGGTTGATTCCTAAGGAAATACATATGTGGACCGATGAAGATAAGAAGAAAGTGGCTATATATACAAAAGCCAGATCCATACTATCCATGGCTCTTCCTGACGAAGTCTACCATTCCATCAAGAACCTGAAAACCTCAAAAGCCATGTGGGAAACAATATGTGTTCAGTATGAAGGAACGTCTGAAATCCAGGACTCAAGAAAGATCAACCTGGTAAGACAATACGAAAGCTTCATTTCTGGTAAGAATGAAACTCTCTCTGAAGTTCACCAATGTTTTAATTGTTTAATTATAGATCTGAAAACTGTTGGTAATGAATATTCTAACTTTGAAGTGCTGACAAAGTTTCTAGAATGTTTACCTGAAAGCTGGGACAATTATTCTATGTGTCTCAAGCTATCAAAGGATCTAAAATCAATGACCCTTTCAACCTTATATGGCACGTTGCTGAATCATGAGCAATCTAGCCATCTTAAGAAGAGTCTTGTAAAAGATTCCAAAAGCACCCCTGTTGCTTTAATCTCAGAGGAACCTTCTACTCAGCGACCCTCGGTCACTATCACTGAGTTAGAAAGTAACTCTGAAAGGTCATCAGACTCTGATTCCTCAGATGATGATGAATCTTTGGCTCTCCTAACTAAAAAGTTCAGGAGATTTGCCAAAAAGAAAATGTTTAGAAAGAACAAACCTCTTTCCATAACTGACAAGCCTAAATCATCAGCTTTTGTTGATAAGGCTACTGCTACTTGTTATAACTGCGAAAAGACAGGACATTTCGCTAACGAGTGCAGGTCTAAGAATGTTTCTAGACCCTCAGCTTTCAGAAAGAAATCCTTTATTCCAAGGAATAAAGATGACAAATACTCAAAGCTGAAAGAAAAATATGCAAAGCTGAAAAGCTTTAAGAAAAAAGGCAAAGGCCTGATGGCTAACTATGATTGGGCTGCTTCTGATGAAGAAGCATCATCATCTGACTCTGAAGATGATGAAGCAAATCTATGTCTTATGGCCAAGATTGAAGAAGAGGAAGAAAGTTCAGACATTCCCTCCACTTCAACCTCTGCTATTCAGGTATCGCCTTCCTTCTTTACCAATATTGCAAATATTGATGAAGCTGATAATCTCCGTAAGATCGATCTCTTGACTCGAAGTTTATACGAAGCCATGAACGGCAAAACTGTGGTTGAAAACCAAAACCTTGATCTCGCTGAAAAGCTTAAAAACTGCCACCTTCAAATAGAAAAGCTTTATAAAATTGAAGAAGATTTTAAAGATCAAGTATATTTAAATCAGCTAGTCAAAATCGAACGAGCAGAAGCTATCGCTGCATTAAAAGCTGAAAAAGCTACTGTTGAAGGATGGTGTAATTCTTCAACAAAGATCACCGAGATAATAAAGTCTCAGATTCCCCTGAGTGATAAACGTGGTCTTGGTTACAAATATGAAACTCCAAAACCAACCACTGAGCGTTCAATGCTTAAATTTGGAACGTTCGTATCCTCAGTCGCTGATACTTCATCTTCTCAGTGCTCCTCGTCCATTACACCAATCCCTGAGGAAACTCCTACCTCTTCAAAAGGCAAGGAGAAAATGGTTTATTCAAAACCTACCTCTGTCTCTAAACACAAAGGTAAAGGAATTGTTATTTACCAAAATCCTCAGAAGGGTACCTTAGTACCAAAGTTGAATGCTTCTAAAGCCTCAGTGACCCTTTCCTCTGGATCAAGGAAGCAGATCTCTAGATCTGTTCAGCGATCTACTCCTAGACTCAGAGTGGATATTCTTGGTAAGAAATCTGAAGAACTGAATGTTTGTCCCATTTCTAAAGCCAATAGTTTACTTGGTGCTGGCACTTCTAATTCTAAATTAAAAGCTCAGCATTCAAATGGTCCTGGAACTACGTTCAGCTATAGGAAATGTTATCACTGTGGACTCACTGATCATATTGCTAGTAAGTGCCCCACAGCCACCAAAGCTGAAAAGATAGCTAAGGTGAAGATTGCCCCCAAGGCAAAGAAGACCAACCCTGGTGCAAATCAGGTCAAGGTGAATCCTACCACTGAGGTTAAGAAATTAACCAAAGTGAAGAAAGACAAAGCTGAATCTTCAAATGCTGCGAAGACTGCTGAACCTTCCATTCCAACTTCTTCCACTGACAAATGTGTATACATGGTTAAGTGGGTACCCATGAAAAACTAATCTTCCTCTGTATTTCAGGTTAAGAAGGGTATCTGGTATCTCGATAGCGGATGCTCTAGACACATGACTGGAAAGAAAAGCCTGCTCGCTGAATACAAGGAAGAGAAGGGTCCCTCTGTGACTTTCGGTGGAAATGGAAAAGGACATACCCGAGGGTATGGTGTACTTTCAAATGGTACAACCTCCTTCAGAAGGGTCGCATATGTTGAAGGGCTGAAGCATAATCTTCTAAGCATCAGTCAGCTTTGCGACATGGATAACAAAGTAATCTTTACTAAGGAATCCTGCTTTGTCGCTGACAAAAAGGAGAAGATAGCTCTCAGCGGTTATCGTTTGGAAAATTTTTATGTAATAAACATGGACTCAACAACTACTGAGAACTCCTGTTTCTTCTCAAGAGCCTCATCTGATGTCAACTGGCTATGGCATAAAAGGCTATCTCATCTAAATTTCAAGACACTGAATACTCTTTCTTCAAAAGAGTTAGTCACTGGTCTACCTCAACACTCATACGCCAAAGAGTCTTTATGTTCAGCGTGTGAAAAAGGGAAGCAGACCAAAGCTAGCTTTAAATCAAAGCAAGTCTCCTCAGTGTCATCTCATCTACAACTACTCCATATGGATTTGTTTGGCCCTGTTAACAAACAATCCATCACTAGAAATAAATATACGCTGGTCATAGTTGATGAATTATCTCGTTATACATGGGTTATGTTTCTCCGTTCCAAGAGTGACACCCCTGAAGAACTCATCATTTTAGTTCGGAAGATGGAAACCCTGAACAATTTAACCATTCGCTCAATAAGGAGTGATCATGGGACTGAATTCAAAAACAGTTCTCTTGATTCCTTCTTTGAAAGTAAGGGTATTTCTCACAACTTTTCTTCAGTGAGAACACCGCAACAAAATGGAGTCGCTGAAAGAAGAAATAGAACAATTATTGAAGCTGCACGTTCAATGCTCAGCGATTCTCACCTGCCTACTCAGTTTTGAGCAGAAGCTGTCAACACTGCTTGTTTTACGCAAAACAGGTCGCTGATAGTCAAAAGATTCAATAAAACAGCCTATGAACTCTTTCATGGGAGAAAGCCTTCAATAAGCTTTCTTCACATCTTTGGATGTCAGTGTTTCATACTGAACAACAGAGATGCCCTTGGAAAGTTTGATCCTAAGGCTAATGATGGAATCTTTCTTGGATACTCCTCAGTTTCCAAAGCCTTCAGAGTCTTCAATCGTAGAAGACAAACTGTAGAAGAAACTATTCACGTCACGTTTGACGAATCCCGTTCAGCGAACTCTAAACCGTCCGCTAATACTGAAGAACTGAATGAATGGATGTTTTCTCATCTTGGTGATTCAGAAGACATTCCCACACCTCATGCTCATCCAGGAGAAGATGATAGTCCCACTATCATTCCAAATTTGCAGAATAGTGAAGCTGAAACATCATGGGTCTCAGCTGTTCCTATAAACACTATACCTGCAGTTGATCCAAATGTCTCAGACATTCCATCTATTTCTCAGCAATCAGTAAATGAAATGACAAATACAAGTATTCCTCTCTTAGCTGATACTCCAGAAGTAGCTGAAGCCTCATCCTCAGCTCCTCCAGTTCAAGATGAGTCAGCGACGTATGCTCCGGCTCAGCGATGGACTGTAAATCACCCAATTGATCAAATTCTTGGTGATCCAAACGCTGGTATTCAGACTCAACGAAGTGCAGGTAATATTTGTTTATTTGTTAACTTTATTTCTCTAACTGAACCAAAGAAAATAGATGATGCCCTCAAAGATCCAAACTGGGTCAGCGCCATGCAAGAAGAGCTGAATGAATTCGAAAGAAACAAAGTTTGGAAACTTGTTCGAAGGCTAACTGATAAAACAGTGACAGGCACTAAATGGGTCTATCGAAACAAGTTGGACGAACATGGTACTGTAACCCGCAACAAAGCTCGTCTTGTTGCTCAGGGATACAGACAAGAGGAAGGCATAGATTATGACGAAACATTTGCTCCCGTAGCAAGACTTGAATCTATTCGTCTATTCTTAGCATATGTTGTACACAAAAACATCAAAGTACATCAGATGGATGTTAAGTCAGCGTTCCTAAATGGAAAGCTGAATGAAGAAGTCTATGTGGAACAACCTCCAGGATTCTCAGATCCTAAGCATCCAGGTAATGTTTATAAACTGGATAAGGCACTTTATGGCTTAAAGCAAGCTCCTCGTGCATGGTATGACACTCTTTCTACTTATCTCCATATTGAAAAATTTGAGCGAGGTAAGATTGACAAAACTCTATTTTTTAGAAAAGTGAAAGGTCATATCATTCTAGTTCAAATATATGTTGATGACATTATATTTGGTTCTACTAACCCTGAGCTTTGTACTCGTTTCGCTGATAGAATGAAATATGAGTATAAAATGAGTATGATGGGTGAACTAACATATTTCCTTGGTCTTCAGATTAAGCAAACTGAGAAAGGAACTTTCATTAATCAGGAAAAATATGTTAAAGATATGCTGAAGAAATTCGACTTAACTGAAAGTTCAGCTATGAAAACCCCTATGGCACTACCGCTGATACTTGATAAGGACACTAAGGGTGTTCCTGTCAATGTCACACTGTACCATGGGATGATCGGCTCACTACTGTATCTTACAGCTAGCCGACCCGATATTATGTTTGCAACTTGCTTGTGTGCACGATATCAAGCTGAACCTAAGATATCTCATATGAAAGCTGTAAAGCGAATTTTTCGATATCTTAAGGGTACAGCGAATCTAGGTCTTTGGTATCCCAAAGATTCAGGATTTGATTTACTCGCCTATTCAGATAGTGATTTCGCAGGATGCAGAATGGATACGAAAAGCACCATAGGAGGATGTCAGCTCCTGGGTGGAAAGCTGGTAAGTTGGACAAGTAAGAAGCAAAACTCAGTGTCCACTTCCACAGCTGAAGCTGAATATGTAGCTGCTGGAAGCTGTTGCTCTCAAGTCTTGTGGATGAGAAATCAGCTACTAGACTATGATCTTCAGCTCTCCAAAATTCCAATCTATTGCGACAGCATAAGTGCCATCGCTATAGCAAATAATCCAGTGCTACACTGAAAGACAAAACACATAGAAATCAGATATCATTTTATCAGAGATCATGTGATGAATGGAAATATATAACTTCATTTTATCCCAACTGATTATCAGTTAGCTAATCTATTCACCAAACCTCTTGATGAGACAAGATTCAACTTTCTCATCAGCGAGCTTGGAATGTTGAACTTTAAAGGATAAAATCCTCAGCGGTTTACATTTGATCAGCAATAGGATAAAATCAACTTGTATAACCCATTCTATCATCCTCTCTCTGAATAAACTTGATTCGCTGATATCAAGGTATGTTTTTCTCTCTCTGACAAATCGCATGTGAATGCAAGATTTCAAAACAAATCACATCGCTGAATATCCCTTCCTTATCAGCGATACTTTGAAATTTCTAAAACATTCACTGATATTTCTATTCAGTGCTTCATGTTTTCAAAAGTGTCCCTGAGTTTTTCAAAACCTCAAAGACAACCAAGAATATGAAAGGACGGTTGTGACGTCATTACAACGGATAAGCCCTGCCACGTTCTTCTTTCTGACACACGTTTGCACGTTTCGTTTACTCGCCAATCAAATGCAAACACGTGTCCGTGTCATGATGAAAATATTTTCCCGCTCAAGATTTTCTCTTTCTAAAATCTCTATATAAACAAACTCTTTGTTTATATTTTTCTTTTACGCGAACTTCTCCTCCAAGCAAAGAAAGAATTCACTGTTGCATTTGGCTCTCGGTTTTTTCTCTCAAGAACAACTGTTCATCTTCTTCATCAAACATCAAGGTTAATATGTTCTTATTATTTACCGAATGCAAATAACTTGTTTCTGATCTCTTCTATGTTTTAAAAAGATCAAACAAAAGAACTTCTTAAAAATGAAATCATTTTCTTTCATGGTTTTATGAACACAACCATTTCATGGTTGTTCTTCAGGTTTAAATGCAAAAATCTTAAACTTGTTCTTCACACATTCGTTTCCAGAATCTATTTCTTCATAGAAAACTGGAAAACAAGAATAAATGGGTTTTACATTTCCTTTCAAAAATCAAGAAAAACCCTAATCTTCATTAAGACATTTTGTCTGAATGAAATGGACAAAATTCGAAACATCTTAATGGAAAATCTTTCCACATTAAGATTATTCTTATTTGTTAATCTTTGGTTGAACTGATAATACAGGAAATGGCTTCGTCTGACATTCCTGCTACCGCTGAGAACATCTCAACTGACTCTGAGGAAGTAGAAATAATCAAGGCTCCTCAGGTTAAGTTCACTCTGGATAAACTGGATTTGACTAAGGTGAACAACCTCTCTGCGCTTCTCGAGTTTCCTCCTCGAAAGCAAGTCACACATCTAGATGATGCTGTGAATTTCCTGAAGAATTGCTGCATTTCAACAGCCCTGACCATTTCACCTCCTGCAAGTCAGCTACTGCTATCCCAGTTCTGGTACTCTGCCAGACACTCTCAGCTACCATCCGCCAAAGATCCCTCCAAAACCGTTGATTGTATCCTCTGCGATACTGAATATGGCACGATAAAGATCACACCTGCCATAATTCGCAAAGCTCTGAACTTTCCCATCGCTACCAAGGAAAAGCCTTTTGTTCCTTTCCCTGACCATAAGAAGCTCGCTGACAAAGAAGCTCTTATTGCATTTTTCGATGCAATGGGCTATGTATGGGAAATTGGCAGAGACAAGAAGCCTGAGAAGAAGCTGACCCTGTTGAAGAAATCAAAAATGCCCAGCGAGATGAACTTCATCTTCGCGCATCTTATCAGCTGCATGACTGCCAAGACCGGCTCTTCTGACCAAGCCGCTCAACCTCAGCAAGCAATGGGATATGCTCTGCTGAAAGGTCTACACATTGACTGGGCATCTATTATCTATGATGACCTGATGCAAAGAGTAGACTCTGCCGCTGACAGACCTCCATGGGTCCCTTACCCCCGATTCATCAGCGCCATCTTCCAATATGGTCTAAAGGACAGCTACCCGCAAGAGGGTGATCTGAAACTCTCTCAGATTGGCCCTAAGGTACTCGTCTTCAAACCTGTTGAAAATGAGGTACGTCTTTCTACCCTCTTAACTCTTCTCAACCCTTCTTCTTCTACTTCTGTGGCTCCTTCAGCGACAATACCCATTGCTGATACCTTGGCCACAAAATCCTCTCCTTCTAAGAAAAGGAAACATTCTCTCACCCCACTTGGTTCTAAAAGGATCAAGAAAACCAAGGAGCAACCCCAGCAATCTCATGCTGAAGACTCCTCAGCTCCTTCTGCAGAGCTGAAGGAACGTTCAGTGGTACGCTCTGCCACACCTGAACAACCCATCCATTCCATCCCGACTTCAGCGTCTCTAAACGCTGAGGTTACAAACTTGGAACCGACCCAACATCCTTCAGTCTCTCAGAAGACCGAAGAACTGATTCTCAGCGAATCCAACGCTGAACTCAGAACCCAACCTCCATTCTTATCCTTCGCTCCTCCCTCCACTCTTTTGGACTCTACTCCAGTTATCACTGAAGCACCTGTCATTCCTCTAGAAGTTAAAGATAATACTCCTCAAGGAATGATGGGCACAGGACCTGCAGAGATGACCATTCGTCAACGAACTTTTGAAGACGACATGGAACTTTATTAAGGAACTCGTGATTTTGATGATTTCACCAATCCTCCTGCAGGTACACACCAACCCATAAACACTGTCACTAAACCCCAAACATCTGAGCTTTCCTCTGTTCACAAGTTTTTATATGTTACAGGTCCTAACTTGGGAGACATCAACGCCTCTCTGAAGTCTGTGGAAACAAAGCTGCAAGGTCTCACCACCACTCTTTCCAACAACTCTTCAGCTGTAACAACCGCTGGAGAGAATCTTACAAAGCTGACAACGGTGGTAGAGAAGAAGGCTTCCACAGATGACATAAAGATCGTTGATAAGACTCTCAGCGACTTCGCAAAGGTGCTCGCTGACATCTACACAGACTACACCTCTCTCAAAAATTCAGTTTCATCCATGTCCAGCGACGTAACAACGCTGAAGACATCGGTTGGACAACTAGAGGGAGATATGTCTGATGTGAAGACAAATGTCAACACTCTGACGACTGACTTAAGCTCTGTAAAGACTGACGTTAGTTCGATGAAGACTATGATCGAACAGCTGCTGCACAAGGCGAATACTCTAGCTCCTGAACCTGCCCCTGTCCCTGAAACTGAACATTTTACAGCGGCGGATCGCACGGAGCTCGAGAAGATCAATCCTGCTATTTCTGGCCTTGAAGACAGATTAGCTAAGATTGAAGGTTGTCTAGGTATCTCTGGCTAAGAAGATAGAGAACCTACCAAACCTGCTGAGTCAACTCATTCCTCCCCTACTCATCATGAAAAAGAGGGGGAGAAGAGCGCTGAAGAACTCTCCAAGAGCGCTGAAGACCTTTCCCATGATGAATCTATCAGGGGAGAGAAGAATGCTGAAGAAACCAACGCTGAACCTCAGGGAGTTGAAAACCCTGAGGGAACCGAGAAGCTCGCCTCTGTATCTGAGGGGGAGCAACTCGAAGAAGACGCTGAAGAATGCGAAGCAGAAGATGATGAAGCCATCGACATCCCTGATGATGAACCATCCTCTTCTCCGAAGAATGAT
Organism: Saussurea involucrata; assembly: GCA_033807775.1. Classification (NCBI taxonomy): domain Eukaryota; kingdom Viridiplantae; phylum Streptophyta; class Magnoliopsida; order Asterales; family Asteraceae; genus Saussurea; species Saussurea involucrata. The sequence continues at coordinate 13,119,870 of CM066326.1, forward strand.
GATGATGAAGATGATGATGATGACGATTTCTTTATCGTCAAACCTGCTCCAAGGATCAAAGCTCTTAAGGGAATCTCGATAAATGAACCTTCAGGGGAGCGGACAAAGACAAAGCCATCAGCCTCTGGAGCTGAGAAAGGAAAAGGCAAAAGCGTCGCTGAAGATGACAATCTGACGATCTTTCTTGAAAAGCCGGTTTGTCAGGTACACTAAACACATCTTACTCCATTCCTCCACCTAATCTAAAGCTGAAAAGAAAAAGGGCCTCTTCAAAGAAGAAACATCAAGATTCAGACTCAGGTCCTGTCATAAGAAATGAAACAGGTATCGGTTTCTATTGCGCTGAAGTGCTTGGTCCTGACCCTGATCTATCTGCCCTTGACATATCTTTGCCACCATGTGAACTTTTCGTCCCTGGTAAAGTCATCAGTGATCCATATGGAATATTCTTTCTTGACTACGATGGACGCAAATGTTTTCAACAGATCGCTGAGCTTCCAATCACTCCAATTGAACAGCTCAGAGATCTCATCTGGTGGTGTGACTTCAAACAAGACATTCAGGCACGACACCTAAAACCCTTGATCTTTGAAGAAGCGCTGAACAAAAGAAAACAAGGAGTAACGGTTCCTGACTGGATGATCCCCACTGAAAAGACCCTTGATGAACTTCTCATTAAGGAAGAACCTTTGTAAACTGATAGGATCGCCTCTTTCATCTATTTTATCAGTTATCCTTTTGTACTTGTAATTTATTTCGCTTGTACTTGTAATCTTTTCATTTCTCTTTGTATCCTGATTCAAAGTTTTAAAGAAAGATTTCAGCGAATGTACTTTACTCCATCAGTACTGAAAAGATCCCAAAAAACAGTAAAATGGACAAATATTTTATGAATTCTTTTTATCCTCATGTTTTCATTAAATAGCAATTCTCTCTGTTGCTATGTCATAATCAAATAGGGGGAGATTGTTGATCCAAACCCTCAGTGATTTGATAATGACCCTCTCTTATATACTTAGTGAAAATTGTAAGTAAACAATATGTATCAGAGTTTCACTATCGCTGATAAGTACTAAGATCTTCCAGTACCGCTGATAGGAACTCTCGCTCTTTAGATTAAACATTCAGCGAAAATGTTCACCATAATAGTCTGAGTCTGTTCAGTACTTATGGTGATCGCTGATAAGTTAGTTGTTTACTTATGATCCCTGAAGACAAGTTTCACGTCAACATAGGTTCTACGCTGAAGTCGAAGATCAAGCTCAAGAACCAGCGACAAGTCTCCTAATGAACTGATGCGGATCAACGAAGACTCAGATTTGTCCAATCAACGTGAAGTATCAAGTACAAGAGTTTAGCTATCGCTGAACTCTATCATTCGCTGAAGTGAAGTGATAGATCGCTGAAACAACGAAAAGCTGATCATAAAGTCTTTCGTACAAAGTACTTTTGTCTCAACCACCCTTGCACGCCTCCGTACGATAATGTCAGAATAGAACCTTCTTGTTGTCTGAATCCGTACACCAAATCTGATACTACACTGTTCATTCATGCGGCTACTAAGGTTGTCAACAAAGGTCAATGACATGCAACCAACCAGCTGATGACACGTGTAAAGTGTATACTGACTTGCATTAAATGCATGCAGTAAATAAAGAGTTGAACCCACTTCATTTGAAGTAACTTGCTAACTCTGGACAAGTTCAATCTCTTATCTCAAGATAGGTTATTATTAGTAATTTCCTTATCTTTCTTAGTGCAAGAAACCTTAGTGTTCCAACTTGTTTAGATTTAGGTTTATCCTTAATCTTGTTTCTGCAACAAGCTGTAAATTGTTAATGATTTATCAATAAACAATTTAGAAAAGTAAAATCTGTGTGTTTGTATTCAACCCACCCCCCCCTTCTACAAACTTGTGTAACCCTTCGGGACCAACACAAAGTCTGCTTTCCTCAATGGTCAAATACAGGAAGAGGTATACGTCCAGCAACCACCAGGATTTGAGAGTTCAAAGCACCCAAATTATGTCTATTTTATGGATAAGGCCCTCTATGGACTCAAACAGGCCACCAGAGCTTGGTATGAACGACTCCCAAATTTTCTGCTTGTCAATCATTTCGAAATAGGTACAACAAATACTACATTGTTTTATAAGAGAAGAAAAGGTGAGATTTTTCTTGTACATTGTAAGAAATTTGAAAAACTCATGAAGAGTGAGTTTGAAATGAGCATGATGGGAGAATTAAATTTCTTCCTTGGGCTTCAAGTCCAACAAACAACATGGGGCATCTTTATAAATAAATCAAAATATGTTTATGACATTTTGTCAAAATATAAGCTCTCTGACTCTTCTGTGATGAAAACCCCTATGGCCACTGGATCCAAGCTTCACTCGGACCCAGAGGGCAAATCTGTTGAGTGCAAACTCTACAGAGGTATGATAGGGTCTCTTCTGTACTTGACAACAAGTAGACCATATATCATGTACGTCACATGCCTCTGTGCAAGGTACCAAGCTAATCCTAAGGAATCTCATGTTTATGTTGTAAAAAGGATATTTAGATACCTCAGAGGAACCAAAAATCTTGGTCTATGGTATCCAAAGAACTCTAGCTTTGATCTAACGGCTTATACATATTCAGATTATAGAGGATGCAAGCTAGATAGAAAAAGTACTTCTGGAAGGTGTCAATTTCTAGGAGGAAAGCTAGTAAGCTGGACATCCAAGAAACATAATTGTGTGTCTACATCCACGACAGAAGCAAAATATGTTGATGTTGTAAGTTGTTGCTCACAAGTTTTGTGGATGAGAACTTAGCTCAGAGACTACGGTCATGATATCGAGAAGATCCCCATCCTCTGTGACTCAAAAAGCGCCACTGCTATCTCAGCCAATCCCGTATAGCACTCGAAAACAAAGCATATCGACATAAGGTACCACTTTCTGAAGCATCATGTCGAACAAGGTACGATCGAAATGTATTTTGTGCCCACGGGATATCAACTTGCTGACCTTTTCACCAAAGCTCTAGATGAGAAAAGATTCATGTTTTTGGTTGGCAAGTTGGGTATGTTGAACAAGGGTTGACCCACAGAACCTCTGCATGAGTATACAGAGTCTCTCTTGTAAATATGAAATTACTCTCTTTCAGTATGTACAATCTTCTATCTGTAAAGTTTTTTTCTGGTCAACAGAGCTTCTGTGACAATGCACAGAGCCTTTGGCCTATGCCACAGAAACTCTCAGGAATGGTTGATCTATGTCTTGTGTATTACTTATCTTATCTGACCCGAGCATAGATCAAGGGGGAGCAGAGGTTATCCTTGATGAGGACCACATAAGTTTATTGTTTGATTCATTTGTTTTCTCTTCTGTAAATATCTTTTTAAATCATGCACACTATAAGGGGGAGCTTAAAAGTTTGATTTCAAGAATTAGCTCATTATTCTAGGGGGAGCAAGTCCAAAGAGTCAATTCTTTAATATTATGACTTGGCAAAGGATAATAAAAAAGAAATCAGTTTTGAAGAAGGGAAAACCTATTCTGATAAAAACATCTTTGAATATATCTCTGAACTTGACTCTCAGAATTGTGACTCTGAAACTTCACCAGAGCTCTAACATCAACATCAGAGCCCCTGTGATACCTTCTGATATGAAATTTCTGTTACAATGGTTCATTGATTACTTCCATATTAGAAATAGGATTTTAAATGATTTTTGGGTATTAAAGGTGAAACATGTTGAAAAGGGTCACTTGTGATAACATCAGAAAGGATACTCAACAGAGTCAAAATGACAGAAAATAATTTAAACAGAGCTTTGTCACTTTCAAATGCCTTGTGCATTTTCTGAAACAATATGGACTCTGAGTGCGGGTTATTTCTGAGCCTCAACAACCTGTCACTTGCTAAACCCTAACCGTAACGGTTCCATCTCAGAAAATTTTTCAGTTCCAAGAAACACGTGGCATCATACGATTGGCCAACTGACATTAAGCTGTAACCACGTCTCTTTTAGGCGTTGTTCCACTAACTCACACTCGAGTATAATTCCAATCGTTATTCCTGATCATCCTTTAAGTATAAAAACCCATTTCAGATACCATTTCACTCTTTACTCTTTCAAAATTACTTGAGTTCATCTTTTCCCTCTATTCTAGATTTCCAATCTTCTTGTGTTCATCAAAACCTGCAATCTGCAAAAATGGACACACAAAATTCCGCAAAATCGAGCAGAGTAGCCCCCATTGATAAAATCGAAATCCTACCCTTTTCCTTCAATAGCAACAACTTTCTGGTCAATCTAAGCCCTACAAAATACGAACCACTTTACCACATCATCCTGGAGTTCTTCCATTGATTAGAACTCTTCCATGCCATGACAATGGTAGATACAACCATGCCACAGACCTATGTTCAACAATGGTGGTCTACATGTCAATACATCGAGGAACAAAGAGGAATTATTTGGAAAGTCGACGTTGGTGCTCGTGGAGGAGCATGAATAGTGAGAATCGGACCAAGGACGCTACAAAGACTTTTTAACCTTCAAACCCCTTAACAACTTCAAGTTGAAGCCTATGAAATCCCACCTAAACAACCCACCCTCGTCAAATTTGTCACATTTTTGGGTTACAATGAAGACATCAGCAGAGTCAGTGCTTTCAAGAGAAAGCATCTACCACCAATCTGGAGTTTTATATTCTCAATTTTGAACAGAACACCAACCTTAAAATCTGGTAGCTTAGATCAATCTAGCCCTGCCATACTTACAATCATGTATGGTTTGTACTTTGGAAGGAAAATTGATTATGGCATCATCTTGTATGAATAGCTTCAAACCGTTGTGGACAACAAGAAAAAATCCCTGGCACAAGGCAAAAAAGTTGGAGAGGACAAAGCCCTCAAATCCATCATGTTCGCAAGATTTATCAGCCCGGTCATCAGAGCAGCATTCAAAAAGTTGCAATTGCTATAAGAAGGAGCACCTACGCCTACCTAGATAATGTCTTCTTTCAAACCAACCATGTTAGGTACATATCCTAACACTCGCAGAGTCCCCAAGACAATGCTCTTACTGATTCACCCGAATCATGTCTCCTTAACCTCCTATAGACATGCTGCTCAACCTCAAGAACCTGAGGTGAGATCCCCAACATATTTAGGCCCTGAGCCCTAACTATATGAGATATCAGAAAAAGAATAAATGCCAGAGGACAGAGCACCCACAGAGGGGTCTACCTCAGAGAGTGAGGAGGATGAAGTAGAAAATGAGGACAGAGTACCCTTAGAGGGGTCTGTCTCAGAGGGAGATGAAGAACCTTCCAAAGGAGGGGCATAGAGCTCGTCCTCCTCAGAAGAAGGTGAGGAAAGTGAAGAGCGCTTTGTGTTTTCTAACCCAATAGGAGCTGAGAGTCCTGTGAGTTTAGAACAAGATGTTCGTGTGAACACACATGTGAGATTTAGTACTCCTATCCCAACTCCCAGTGCAAGCAAATCTTCTAGCCATGGTTATCCAGACCATATGGTTATTGAAATAGAGGTGCATACCTTGAACCCAAACCATCCTAGACCGTCAAAGGAAACACTTCATGCATATGATATGCATAATGCCAGGGAAGTTAACCTTGATAGTCTTACCCATTCGCCCCAGGGTAATAGGTTAAACACACATGATGATGCCTCTGTGGCTCATCAATCTAAGGAAGCGCAACTTAGAAACTTGGGTAACTTCAGATTTACCCGCCATGATTGTCTAACTCAGGGACAATGGCAAAGCCTAGTTTCACAAGGATTGGATTGCCTGGATCGCTATGTCAATTCCCACATTTACTTTACTCTCTCAGACTCTGAGGATGAGGGAGCATTTGTAAACATAACACCTAGAGATGATTCTCCTCTAAGAGAACATCAAGGATCGGGTGGAAGTCCTTCCAGAGGCAACATCAAAACACCTCTGAAAGAAGGCCTCTCTGAACTCGAGAGAAACTTAGAGTCATGTGTTGACCCTAAGATTACCCCTTCTGATCTCATAACAAAGGTAGAGTTGACAAACTTTTGCAATGATATCAGAGACTCATTGAATGAGTATAAACTTACAACCACAGGTGTTACCGATCAGAGATCTGAAGCTGACGAATCTATGAAGGGTGAGCTAAAAAATGTAAAGGATCAGTTAGCAGAGACATCTAAGAGATTACTTGATTTGGAGAAAAAGAGCTCTGATGAATCCCAGAAGCTGCAGTCAGAGATCAAAGCTCTGAAGGATGAGCTAGCAAATTACCAGAAGGAGAATGCCACTAGAACTATCCAACCTCCTTCTGTGGAACTGTCAGAAGACAACCTCGACACCATTACAGAGGTAATCTTAAAGTCTATATCTGCTGTTTTTGCCAATCTACCAACATCTTCTACAGAGCCAACTCATGCTGTTGCTGCTCCTGCTTCTACTTCTACACATCTAAACGATCTGCCAATCACCAGAGGTTATATGGGAGCCTTCATAAAAGAGGTCCTAAGCAGAATGATGATGATGTTTTCCATGCTCGTGGCCAAAGCACAAGCAATAGAAAAACACGTGCAGACCTCTCTCGATTCTCACAATGTCAACTTCAAAGATCAAGTAGTTGAGGTCAGAGCTGCTGCGACAGAGCTGGAAGACACTATGAAGGATGCTGCTAAAAATTTTGATGACCTCATTTGTGACATAACTTCCAGAAAGAGATTTGCTGTTGATGAGCCATCCACAAGAGCATTCAAGAAGCAGAAGTTTGTTGTCGACAATGAGACGGATTCTGATATTGATAATTCTGACTTGTCGGGACAACAAAAGGGGGAGAATGATGAGGCTGAAAATAAGGTTGATTACACATTTAAGGATAAAACCCTCAAAATAACTGATGCAGAAGCCTCTACCTCAGTAGAACCCATCACTAAAACCATTATCCTTGATTCACCAACACCATCACCCACCAAAAATGATATAGGGAAGGAAAATCAAGCCTCTGCTGATGAAAATCCTATCCAACACACCACCACCACCATGATCGTTCGTGACTCACGCCAGAATGAAACAGCAGAAACCATGGAGATCTTGACAAAAGAAGATAGAGCCGAGAAAGAAAAGACTGAGAAAGAGAAAGATGACAGAGGTAAGGGCAAAATGACAAAAGAACGTGACCCAGATTAGATAATACCAGAAGTTCTCTCTGCCATCAACGCTGAAATCCACATAGAGCCCAACCCTGAAACAGTTCCAGAGGCACCAACACAATAACCACCAGAGCAACTAGCTCCAGAGAGCTCCACACGCCAAGAACATCCACCATCCTTGGAAGAGGTATTTCATTATCTCTATACTGATAGAGATCTCATCCAACAGGACTCAGTACCCATCAACCCAAGGCTGAACCCCAAAAGAGCCCATAAGTTGGATGATGCAAGAAGAAAATCATCACAGAGAAGAACAACATTGGTGGAAGTGTCAATCAAGAACTTGGCATCATAAAGATCCAACGAATCAACCACATAACGTTTTCCTACAACAAGGTACTCTACCATGAATACATTGTACAAAGGATTGACAACCAGATGCATATGTTCAACGACAATGACCTAGTACTCACCAATCCCTATGATCTGCTACAACTGCATGCCTACTGTGTAAACTTTACAGATCGATGCAAGACTGCCAGAACTGTAAGATGCGAAGTTGAACTGTCTCTAGAGGAACATGTGAACCTTAGAACCCAATTAGACTTTCGACATGGCATCACTTTTGAATTGGAGAAGTTGAGCATTGGTCCCCCAAATGAAAGCATTGAGGGACTCGAACACTATCCCTCTGGATCTCTGGTAGTTGAACCTAAAGCATTTATTGTACGTTAGAAGGGAATCAAGAAAGCCATTCGTTCTACAGAAGTGCCCAAGTACTCTACTCAATCTCTGAAGTACTTGAGGAAAATTGTTCAAGGTTGTGTTGGAAGTTCGAAGTGCCTAGATGAAATCATCTGAAGTTACCTCAAGAACATAGATCTTACCCTAGAATTTAGGGGATTAATCATGAAATTTGATAGAACTCTTAGAGGCGATTTTTATGATTAGATTTACTGTCTTTTTGTACTGCTATGTAACTTATCCTTAAAAGAAGTAATTGCTTTTACAAAGGGTGATTTTCTCCTCTTTGGCTTTATTTAGCTTATCTCTTTAGTATAGCAAAATTTGTATTTTCAATACTTATGGGGAGATTGTTAGCCCCAAGTATGTCCATGTAAAAGTATTGAAAATATCACAAGTCTGAAGACATCAGAAATAGCTCAGAAGACATGGCAGAAGATCAACAGAAGAACGTCAGAGACCAAACGTCAGAGACCAAGACCATCAGAAGACCATCAGAGCTCTAGCAAATGATCTCTGATGAACAAGACCTCTGTAAAGTCGAAGACTCGTAGAAATTCTCTAAGTGTTAGATTAGTGTTTACACTTTATCAGGCTATAAATAGTGAGTAGTGGAGCACACAATTGTAAGAATTCTTGTAAGAGCACACTCACTGCACATTCCATTTCACGATCATTTGTACGATTGTAGCCTGAGAGAATTCAGAAGATTACACACACACTTCGGTGTTCTTGATGTTCTTCTTATTTAATCTACGAGCAGTTTGTTGATTATTCATATCTTATTCACTGTTCTAGTATATTATTATTCTCTTATTGTTATTACTTAAACAATCACTCATTATCAAACAATATTATTATGCTTCTGCTATCTTTGATATATATGTTTGAATGAGACAAGGTGAATCTGGGAACCAACACATCTTCTAAGGGGGAGCAACAGAAGCTTTTTGTTCGAGCAATTACCAAAGTAGGCGATCATGCATGAAGAAGTGAGATATGTTTGGTAAGTATATCGCACAAATCCAATTTCAAAAACACTTTTCTCGGACACAGTTTTCCAAATCTGTCTCAAAATACCTATTTAAACAAATCAAAACTTTGATTGGTTAAAAACTTTTGAGCTCTTTCCGTTATTAGAAATTTTTGGTCAAAGAGCCTCTGTGACGTTTCACATAGCCTCTGTGCCACAAAAGTCTCTGAGACTGCAAGTGTTTTGATGGGAAATTCTCTCGACCATTTCATTGATTTTCAAACGATTTAGGTAAAGAAAATGTGTAATCTCGTGCGAGATAAGGCTGACCCCAGTCCACATAAGCTCATTCCACCACAGAGCTTCTCTCATTTTCAACACTTATGTGTTTAAAGTGATTTCTGGGGTGCGAGTTCTTTTGAAGGTGACCGACATTTATGTTTAGCAAACATCACGCACGTAAAGGTAGTGGGAGAAGCACATCCCTTCACTCAGCACCGCCAAAGTACACGTGACGTCTTCTGAATGGAGGTGTACTATACCGTCGTTTCTGAAACGTTTCTAAACGACATAGTACTTGAGTGCGGATTCCAAATATTATGAAAATTACTTTTTACCGCCCATTAACCCACCATAAAACCCCATTTCATCCTTATCTTTAACCTTTTCACTCTCATCTTCCTCACAAGAACTCCGGCGAAAACCTACAACTTCTTGGTTTCAACTTGCAAAATTCATCCTTTTCTTCACGAAATCCTTCAAGAACAACCATGTCTTCACCTGCTCACTCCAATCAATTTGAAAGCCCCATTCCTCCATGGAATGAAAACCAAACTCACTCTAATAGTGAGGAATTTGTTCACCATATGCCATCCACAAACCTTCAAGAGTTCATAAATCAAGACCGGTACCAAAACCCCCTTCCCTTGAAACCCAATAACGACTATGTGGTTCTGAACCCTCAAAACTTTGCCTAAGAACACTCCATAATCATTAATCTACTCCAAAACCACCCCCTCAACGAGATTTTGACCGAAATAGTGAAAAACATACCAAGTAGGTATGTCCATCAATTCTGGCAGAGCTCCAGATTTGATGAAGAGCTTAAGTCCGTTGTGGGATACATGTCAAAACTAGACAACTCATAGAACCTAATAGTGGGAATCAACAAAGCCATGATTTCCCAGGTTTTTGAACTCCCCACCAGTAGCCTTCTAGGGATCAAGAGGTATGTAGAAGAACCCAAGGACCAAGAATTGGTGGATTTTATCATGATGCTAGGCTACAATGAGCCTCTGTCAAAAAAGACAGAATTCAGAAGGAACCACCTAAACCCCAATTTGGAATATGCTCTTTAGCATTATAAATAGATGCCTTACGGGCAAGACTAGAAGCCCCGACCAAAGCTCCCACCAAATCATCGCAATTATGTACAGAGTTTATTTCAATCTTCCCTTAGACTTTGCAAGGATCATCTTGAAGGAGATGGTCTTTGCAGTGGAGTACAAGAAAGGCCTCCAAGCTGCAGAAACACCTCTGCCAACCCTTCAATTCCAGAGACTTATTAGGATTATGTTGGAACCTCTGCTCGAAAAGGATGGAGTTTTGAAGGCCAAACAGTGAAAACATACCCAATGACCAAGATGACCCCAACAAACCACCCCCTTGGATATGCCTTTTGGCGCCCGTTGTCAGAGAAGATGTTAACTTATGTGAGTTATAAGGCATTAGCAAGGGAGTACAAACGTGGATTCAGGACTCCCAAACTGAGTCCTGATACCCCCTCCCCCCCCTACGTATAGGAGTACAAGTAGGGATAGAGGTTGTGGAGAGAATGAGTGAGGAGGAATGGAGATTAGCTATAGAGAAATATAGGCTAAGGATAGAGGGTGCCTATGCAAGACATCAGGCTCAAGAAGAAGAAGCTCCACAAGCCACAGAACCACCCTCCCTAAAGAAGAAAACCAAGAAGAGGAAAACCAAGCTCGTTCAAACCTCTGAGGATCTAATCCTTGAAACTGTTAGCTCACGTTAATGGAATAGAAGTATAGGGACTATTCTTGCCAAATCTTGTAAATACCCTTTGGGTATAAATAGTTTGCTTAATCCTTTTATTAGGGTTTAATGATCAATATAGCTAATCAGTTATACGGCTACTGCCAAATACTCTTTTTGTTCATTATATTCAAGTGAGATTTATGACATATATTGCTTATTGTGTTGATTCATTGTGATTGCTTATTGAATCTGGGATCCACAATTGGTATCAAAGCAGAAGGACGTCGGATTCAAAGGTAATATTCATATTCTGATCATTCAAGTTCTTAGCGACTATTTCATTCAAAAGATTTTTCTTCGCTTTGACTTTGGTGTAAAACCCTGAAATTAAGGCTTGAAGAATCATCTTTTTTGTGTTTCTGAAATCATATTGAGTTTTGGGTCATTTTGACTGAGTATTAAATCGTCAATTTTGAATTTTTGGTTTCTGGGTTTTCTTACTCCCTGTTCTTGAGAAAAACCCTATTTTGCTTCAAAAAGTGCTTGTTAAATCGATTTGGTTAATTGTTTTTGCATTCCCTAGTTACTTGTTTTGGTTCTAAAGTGTTTGCAGATTTTTTTTCCAAGTCAAAAGGTGCAGAAAATCGATTTCCAGGTAAGTTTTTCGACTTCCAATGTTTGAGTTCGGAACACAGTTGTTGAGTTCCGGATCCCATTGATTCCAGATCCCACTTAGTACCGGATCCCAAGTTCCGGATTTGTCACTTCCGGTTGTGTTATCGATTCCAATTACCAATTCCAGATCTTTGTGTTCTGGGTCCTTTGTTTTCTGATTTTGGTTCTCTCACTTTCGGTGTCATTTTTCACTTCCGGATTCTCTAATTTTGGTTCTCTTATTTCCGGAACTCAAGCATTCCGGATCCACAACTCCAATTTCGGATCCACAACTCCAATTTCGGATTCTGGTTATTTGCTGTCAGATTTTGATTCCGGATCTCCATAATTCCGGTTCTTGCCAGAATTCTGGATCTCTAAATTCCGGAACTGGAATTCCGGATCATCAATTTCAGAACTACCCATCTGCACACTTATTTTTTCTCAGTTTCTTTTTGGTTCTAATTTACAGTGTTCTTTCTGTCTATTACTGATCCCTTACAGGATTTGCTTTAGGTCATTACTCCCTTAGGAATTTGCGTTAGTTTATGCGTTAGACCACTAAATTACCTTTGAATCATCCTACACGTCTTACGATCACACCAGTTCTCACAATGAATGCTTAAGATGCATTGGCCATCGGATCGGAATTCAAGCCTCCGATCTTGTACCACGGGGAGTATAATGTCCGGAAGGATAGGTTTCTGTGTTTCATCCAGACTAAGCCGCTTTATGAAGAGATTCTCCGATCGCTGAAGGAAGGTCCGCTTATTCCACCATTGATGGACGTTCCTGCTCAAGAAGGTGGACCTCCAGCCCATAAGGTGCCCAAACCTTACGATAAGTTGATCGTTGAAGAAAAGTGGAAAGCCGATGGAGATACAATGGCGAAGACTTATCTAGTATACAGTCTTCCCAACATTATCTACTGCATCATCAACAGCTACAAGGACACGGCTAAAGGTATATGGGACCAGCTTGCTAAGATCATGCAAGGCAATCGTGAGGGTAATCAGATGAAGATCACCAACTGCCTCACCCGCTACGAATCCTTCAAAGCCAAAAGAGGGGAAACACTGACTGAAACCTACGAGCGGTTTTGCAAACTCCTCAATGACTTGCACAAGAACAACATATTCAAGTCAAACCTAGAGTGGAACATCAAATTTCTCAACAACCTTCAACCTGAATGTAAGGGATTTGTTCTACACGTCCGCCACAACCGCTCATTAGAGAGAGTTCCGTTGCATGAGATCTACGAGATGTTTCTCGAAGATGAAGATGATGTACGTTAGCAAATGGGAGATCAAAAGTCAAATGAGAAGACGAAGGAAGATCCTCTTGCCATCATGTCACACAAGAAAGAAAAGCAAGCACAACGCATTTCGTATAGAGAGGAAGTGCCAAGTGAATCTGAACAAGAAGATGAGGAACCTGAGAGTGATTCTGATCCTGAGCTCGATAGTATCAAGAAAGCAGTTGCATTGCTGACCCGGGAGTATGCTAGGAAGAAGTTTTTCAAGAAGCCGACCAACAAAAATCATCGATACTCCACAAACACAAAGCGTCGGGATTATCGAGACAAGAACGACGGAAAGCTCAAGACTGATGATGGAAGAAAGAGGAACGACGGAGGGAAGCGATCTGAAGAAAAGTCTGATGATCGAGCTGATGATGAACCCGTGAAATGCTACAACTGCGGGAGGCGAGGCCACGTCACCAAAGACTGTCGGAAGCCTGTAGTACGCAATGTTGAGTACTACAAGAACAAGATGCTCCTATCAAGGCAAAACGAAGCGGGCAAAGCGCTGTTAGTGGAAGATGATCATTGGCTCCTACAGACTGATGAAGAGAACGAAGACGAGGAAGCGCATATGTGTTACACTGTCCTCAACTCGGAAGAATCCGATTCTGAGGATGACTATTCCAACAAGAAGAAAGACAAAAGCGAGTGCCAGGTATGTGGTTCCTCCAATGCTAACTTAATTAATCAAATGCATGATATGGTGCGTACCTTAGATTCCTTCAAACTTAACGTTAAGACCAAAGACGCCCACATCTCTAAGCTAGAGGCTGAAGCTAAGATCAAATATGATACGATAGGCAAGCTAGCTATTGAAAAGGCTGAAGACAGATGTGTGATAGAAAACTATCAAACTGAGTGCTCGACCATTTCAAAATGAGCTGAAATCCTCGAGACTCAAATATCTGAATATACACAAAAGTTAGAAAAGCCTCAGGAGGAGTATTCTAAGAGCGTTGTAATATAAGAGAACGTTAGAAAAGAGAATGAGGTGTTGACCACTAAGCTTAAGGATCTTGAATCTAAACTTTACAAACTTGGTCAATCTGAACACACCATCCACTTGAACAATCCAAAGGAGTTCAAATATTACAACTCACTATGGGGACTCGGATATGATAATCCGTGTTACCTAAAGAAAATCTTGTCTAAGGTCCCACCCTTTATGAATTTAATTTCATGGGCCTAGATAAGAAATATCCTGAGTACAAGAGTAAGTCCGGAAGATGAGGAGAAAGAGGATATTAAAAGAAAAACAGGTATACCTCTACCACCAATAGAGGCTAAACCTAAAACTGATAATCCTAATTCTGAAAATAACCCAAAATCGGATGATGAGCCGCCTAGGAAAAACATAAATGTTCAGATACATTTCGTGTACGAAACGCTTAATGCATCATACTTAAAAAACATACTCCTTATCTCTCCAACGACTACTTCGACATCTGTTCTCTTGCCAAAACGGTAGAAACTCCGGTTCCCGTTCCGGCAACGCCAGATGCAGATTCTAACGATAAATCAAGGTTCAAACGTTATGTTCCACCTCTGATTTTGGAAAATATCATTTTTAAACTTGAAGAACCGATTGCGAGAGATAAGGTCATTTATGAGATCAAAAGAACTGTACTTTTAGACAGTATTGAAAAGCTCGAAAAGAACAAACCCGAGACACTACCTGAATCAGAAAGAGCGACTTATCGAACCGAGATTGCTAAGTTGAATGCTCAACTGTCCACTTTGGCGACAGAAGCTTTAATGCTGCGAATGTGTGAGTTCCAGATCCGTGCAACGAACAATAAGAAATCAATAGATAATAACAGGTGTTATGATTTCAATTGGTCATCCACTTTACTTTCAATAATAGAGAGAGTTTACAATAAGAGCTTGAAAGATTAAAATGACAACTAGCTTAATTCTAAGCTAAACAAATAATTATATACTAATGGGCCCATGGCATGTAAGCCCACGGCCCATTCACAATAAGGCTCAAATATGAATAATAACAATTAAGTCCATGAACTTCTATTCAACCAGATTTGACCCTAACAATCTCCCCCTTTGAATTGAAGTTCGAGTTCGTGCCAGTTGTCGACATATCTCTTTCGGAGCGCAAAGTGTATCTCGAACGTTCTGATGGCTCGGTGATTGTCGATGCGATCTTCAATTACTTCTAAGGCTTTTTGAGCAGTTATCTCGTTAGAGTTGGGAACATACGAGAGCTTTCGATTTTCGGATTCGAAAGTGTTGATGTTACGAAGAGCATTTTGTACTTTGAAGAGCGTACCATCGCAGAATCTATCTACTTGGTTGAAGCGGAGAAACCTCTTTTCTTTCTGTTCGTTGAGGTATACTATCCCAAATTCCGGTTCTAGAAGAAGTGCGTTCTCGGGATACATCTTCAGTTCAGGAGCTTTCAGATTCGGTTTTATCAGTTTTACCTTCTTGGCTCTGTTCTCGATTCCCATTTGGAAGTCTGTGAGGTAAGACATCATAATTGTACGGATCAGAAATTGACGAACAGCCTCGAGCGCTTTAGTCACGTGAAGAGGTCTGATGGTTCTGGGTCGGAGGTCCTTCAGTATAGCAAGTAAGTCGAACGGTAATAAATTCTTAAAGTCAGCTTCAGAAATTTTCCATTCATTACCGTCTTTGCGACGGACAGTAAAAACTGGAAACATGACTCTAAGGATTCGGTTGGTTTGGATGTTAAGCACTTCAGTGATTTTGTGCTTGGTTTGGACTTGGCTAACCGGCAGACATCGCTTCATGGCTTTTACATACTGATCTTGGTATTCCGCATCAAAGTGGGAAATCCCAAGACAGAAGGTTAGCTCGATGGGGCGTAACCTGTGAACATACAGCTTTTTCAGAGATTCCTCCAGGTGAGGAATAAATATCATGATCTTCTCCCATCGGATTTGTTGCTGTGGAGGAGGAGGAAGATCAGAAGCTTTTGGTTGTTGAGGAGATGTCGGATTTTCAGCAGATGAGGTTTCGGGTCTTGTAGAAGATTCGGGAGCTTGAGCTGTGTGAACGGGTGTAGCATAAAGATTTTGCAGCAGAAACTGGTCGTAGTCAACGTTGCCGTCTTCATCAGTAGGAAAGATCAGGTTTACCTGGAGATTTATCGCACTGGCGGCTTTTTCGTACCATGCATTTTCGGTCTCCGGGTCGATCTCGGAATCTGGATCAATCAGGTTGAGTGCAGGCCTATCTGATGCTGAGTGTGTGACCAATTCCTGTGTTTCTCCCTCGGGCTTTTCAACCGTTGGGTCTTCGTCGTCTGAGATGTCCATATCTATTTCCATCTCAGCGAGGCTCAACTGGGCTTCAGGTTCTTCTTCAGTTGTAGTGGCCACAGTTGATGGTTCCGGTTGAACCACAGTTGTTTCAGTGAGGATCTGGGCAGACTCAGTTAATCGTAGTCTTTTATTCTCCCCCTCACGGTGATCAGGATCATCGTGATCATCGTGTCTTCGCTTTAGTCCGCCGGCTTGACTTTTGTAGGTGTCTTCGAGTGATTTGACTCTCTCGGACAGCGTGTTGAGCGCTTGTTGAACGTCCTTAAGAGTCGTGTCTAGTTGATCCATTCTGGTGGTGATGGATGACGAAGGAGCATTTACCTGTGATCGTAGAACAGATTTCAGGTCTGCTTCGATGGAGGCGTCGGTGTCGGTGTGTTGGAGCAGCTGAGCGAGGAGCATAGTCTTCAGGGTGTCCACCGAATAGATTGGCTGAACGAGAGCCGGTGGAGGTATTGGTGCGGTTTCAGATTCGACTACTTTCTCCTTACCTTTGATCAAGCTTTTCAGTTTATCGAGCTCGTTGGTGAATCACTGCTCCATGGCCTCGCGGACAGCCTTTAAGACGCTGTCCAGATATCCCTTTGACACAAAGTCGGGTAAAGTAACACTGGGATCACTTAGATTACCCATTGAGGCATCTACCTTAGAGGCAGAGCCACCTACGTTCACGGTTGGCGATGATGTGTCCGTGGTAGGATTTCCTTCCAATCGAGTCACGAAGAGCATCGATTTGTGGAATCTCATATTGTATCCTAGCCGAAGAATGTTCTATAACAAGTGGCTCTAGACTCAATGGTGCTTTGAAAGAAGGTGAGACCGGTGGAGGCTGGTCTCTTGTTTCAATACCAGTACTCTCCGAGTGAGAGACCGGTAGAAGTTGTGCTAATTCCCCGTGCGAATTTGAAACACCCGTCTTTTGAGAGACGGATGAGTGGCTTGGGAGGTTGTGCACTTGCGCCGCTAGGTCCACGGCGGCTTCTTCAATACCTTGTCCCAATAAATGAGACAAAGTAGCAGATGTGGCTACCTGGGCGACACCGGTTTGGATTCGCTCTGAAGCCTCTTTATTTTTATGGCTTATTCGCTCTTGATTCTTTTTAGACCTGACTTCACTCAGTCTCACCTCTTCTGCATTTTCAACTAATACTCCCTCCGTTCTCCTTATGTTTCCCATATCAGGCTGGGCAGTAGGGATTAGAGGGATTGTGGGTGAGTCAGTTGGGATTCCTTTGGTCAATTCTGGGTTTGGTCCTATACGAGTAGGTATCAAGGATATCCGTATGGCACGGGTCGTATCGGATTAGGTGGAGTCAGATTCAACTTCCTCCCCCTGTCTGGTCGGTGAGGGAGGATCAGATAAGTATGGTTCCGGGTCACGGTGAAGCGTGGGACTAGATGATGTACCTGCTTCGCTCGTCGGTCGGGTGATAGGAATGGGTTGTTGGCTTGGTCCAGCTTGATGGGATTGGGAAGTACTGGCACGCGTATCCAATGCACCGCTCACGCCAGTTCCCCTCCCACGTACTCTCAACACACCCCGTCCGGGAGCCCCAGCTGCCCGGACTCTACCACCTCTCATCCTACGACCCTCACGTCCCTCAGTTCTATGTCCCTGGGGAGGTCCCTCCGGCGCTGGCTGGACCATGGGAGCAGCTAACTCTCGCCTACATTCTATCACACTCGGTGCATTGGGGTTTGCGTGTTCCGGTAGGGCGTCAGGTAAGGGCATCGCTATGGCGTTGGACGGGTTCCAAATCACCATATATTGTAAATGGAAAGGAGGGCATACCGGATGGTTAATGCGTCGCGGTATCCTTGGATTCGCGTCCATGTGTTGTCTGATGGCCAGTGAGAGGAACCGAGGATAAGGTAGGAATTTCTTTTGCTTCGTACCTCCGATATTCCCAATAGCTTGAACCATCTCGTGCCATATAATCATCGCAAAGTCAACGTGTCTGTTGTAGCATACAGCATGAAATAGACGCAGGAACAAATCATGTCTAGCTCAGTTGGTCTACCTAAGGACGGTAACATCCTGGGGGGCTGTGGATGGTATCCCAGTCTACCCGGGTTCGATTCCAAGGGGAGGCAATTGAGGTCATGAGGAATACCCAGTCCTTGGGAGGTCCAGTCTTTGACTGGGCTTACCCCCCCAGCCTGTGGTTGGGCCTTAGGTCCAGCGTAAGCTGGGCCGGGACAGCGGCGGATTAATGGAATGCCCTCGGATGTCCGATACCGCCGGGGAGGCGTGCGTGCGTGTGTGTGTTGTGTTCGTGGTAGTTGATCGAAAGGGTCGATTTCGCTATGCCTTCCAAAAAAAATGAAATAGACGCAGGAAGTCAGCTGTGCACTGGTCTATCCCCTTCCACCTGGATGATAGACACCTGTTCAAGATGGTGAACATCGTGTACCAGATGGGCGTAAGATATTTTCTGTTGAAGGCGGAAGGTCGGCCGATGGCGTGGTTGTATCCAAGTGCGCGTACTTGGGAACACAGTGTGGTGTCATTAACTGCGGGGTCGTATCCTTAGTGTCCACCGGCGGTGGCTTCGGGTAGTGATAGTAGACGGCGGAACGAGTCAGGTGCTAGCGTGAAGGGATGGTTGTCGATACGTGCCGTGATGGTTTGAGTATTGGCAGCCATGACAACTTGGGCAGAGAGCCACACTTGATATACATATAGAATGGGGACGTCGGCTGTGGCAGTGAGTGCCTCACGGAGAGGGTCACCAAGTAAAACGGCTGTGGTCGGAACTCAGCGGCGTCCAAATGGTGATTGTTGGCTTCCATCTCGACGCCATGGTCAGGGTTGACCAAAGCATTATCGGCTACTTCGTCAATAAATTCCTCTTGAGGAGGAATATTCTCTTGGTGTTGTTGTTGTTGTTGTTCCTGGTCCACCATTTCGAATATCTGAAAAAGAATCAAAGTTAGTACTCAAGGCGGATGAACAAGTGTAGGCGCTTACCTTTGCAGTAATTGGCTCAATCTGAGACAGATTGAGGACTTGCAGTGATAAAACAAGGTACTGGAATGATGAACACAGGGGTGTCCGGACAAAGCTATATGAAACAAAGGATTCTGGACAAATCATGGTATCCGGACAAGAGTATCCGGATAACTAAGGTTTCCGGTTGTGATGAATGTTTCTGGACAAGGTATCTATCCGGACAATAGTCGGTTTCCGGATAAGATATGTGTTTCCGGATGACTTTGGTTACCGGACACCTCATCAATCCGGATAGTTGAACTTACCGTAAACCCTTAGGTTTCCGGATAACTAGGGTTACCGGATGATGGAGGTTTCCGGATAAAATATCTTGACCATGACTGTTTTCGGATGAATTTGAATGTGTCAGGATAGTTCAAAAACTATCCGGACGACATCCGTATTTGGTCAAGCATGCTAATCACAACCTCAAGCACGTATTAAACTATTATAGCAGTATCGAAATTAGTCTCTGTGCACACTAAAGCATGTATATCGACCTTAAATGCACCGATTTGCCCTGAATTCGTAAAAACAAGAAATGGGTTTTTGGAAATTTTGATTCGAGCAAATCCGTGGTCGATTTGCATGTGTAACTGCGTGAGATGCGCACATACGAGATCGAGATAGATAGTAGAGAAGCATACATGAGTTTGGAACGAAAATCGAGTGCGAGTCGTCGATTTTGTGAGTGTCCGAGTGATAGAGAAAGCGAGACAAGTTTAGGGTTTTTGCGAAGAATCCAGATAATAGGAATCAATGAGTGTCCGGATTCCTTATATATGGGTCCGAGTTTTCCGGGTGGTTCATCCGGATACCCATCCGGTCGAGATAGGTGTCCGGTCCGGAAACCTATCCGGATAGATGGGTTTCCGAAAACCTATCCGGACACTTTGTTATTTTTGACCAAAAACTCCCCAGTTCTTTCAAATTTAAAAAAAAAAAACAGGACTATCGGGATTTTGAAAGAACCTTCTCTTGCTCCCCCTCAAACTGAGCATGGGGATTTCTCTGCTCCCCCTCAGATTGTGCATGTGTGTGCAAAGGAGAGGATGACACCAATAAAACTTTTACAAAGTTAAAGAAAAAAATTGTGTCGCTCCCCCTCAAACGATGAACAAAAAGTTATTTGCTCCCCCTCAGAATGTGCATAGAGTGTGAAGTGAAGTGCACTCGGGGATGTCCTTTCACAAAAAAAACTTTTCTGGTAGTTAATGAAAAACATGTGTGACACTCCCCCTCAACAGTAGATGTAACATACCTGATAGCTAGTCGTGCTCCCCCTTAACACATGAACAGTTGTGAAAGCACAGATATAACCAAATGAACTAGACGACAGTATTAAACAAAAGAAACCCACGTGGAAAGAAAGTAAACAAACGAAATCTACCTAATAAATACAGATACTTATCCTAACTATGTAACTCATACAAGTAGAATGCAGATGCGAGAAAGTGTATGCTCAATCTATAACGTCCCAAAAATTACAAGGAATTTAAATCTTTAAAAATAATGCATTTCATTATAATCAAATCATAAATTAGCAAATCCCTTACAATAAAAATAACGTCGTTAATTTAAACCGTCAAATAATATTTTTGCAGCGGAAAACTATCAAATTAAATCTCGATGTTTAAAAATGAAACTCGAACAGCCTTCGCCTTGCGCTAGTGTGTACCGTCACGCTCGACCGCTACTCGCAACTGAA
Source organism: Saussurea involucrata (assembly GCA_033807775.1). NCBI lineage: Eukaryota > Viridiplantae > Streptophyta > Magnoliopsida > Asterales > Asteraceae > Saussurea > Saussurea involucrata. The sequence continues at coordinate 13,140,698 of CM066326.1, forward strand.
AACATAAGATATTGGGAAGGGTAAGCACGAAGCTTAGTGAATTCTACCACCTACGCAGGTAGCAATCACACACATATATCGCCCCTACTCGCAAGTAGGCAACATCACCATCACCACGAATATAAAACCACATAATGATTAATGCATAAATACGAACCTCGGTCCCACCGAGTACACCAAAAATATATCGACACAAGATCAGTCCCACCGAGCCCTCGGTCCCACCGAGCACTCGGACCCACCGAGTAAAGATAATGTAATTGTACTAGCTCAGTCCCACCGAGCCCTCGGTCCCACCGAGCCCTCGGTCCCACCGAGTAAAGATAATGTAATTGTACTAGCTCAGTCCCACCGAGCCCTCGGTCCCACCGAGCCCCCCAGTCCCACTGAGGTGTACGCAAGCATAAATAATCCACATATAGATTCAACAAATCACAACTAAATATCACATCCCACTAGTCCACGTAAACACATAATACACGTAACAACACGTAGCACAAAATAACGATATGCATGAAATTCCTAACTACGCGGTGAGAGAACTCACCTCAAACGCACAGCTTATGACCTCAACCGCAACACGAACCGGCCAACACCAGTTCACTTTTTTCCACCTAAATAAGCGTTAACAATTGTCAAAGTGACGCCCCAAACCAAAGCCACGACTACTAACTTTAAAAATACGTTTTTCCAGTTTTTACTCTCAACACATAGGTCTGTTCGGGACCTATTTAACCCCTAATAAACTGCTTCAACCAGAATTATTTTTCCATAATCACAAAGTCCCATGTCTTAGGGTTCCAGGGACATATCGCACGCGCTCTAACGATTTTTCTACAATTTACTATGGATTTTACAAAACCGACTTGCTTCACAGTGAAAAACGGTACCTTTCAGTACAAAACAACAGTTTGACACTAGCTATGGTCCGAAATGGTTTTTCCGCAAAACATAAGAAACTTACTAGACTCGGAATGGGAGATTTTGGCACTGGTTTCACCCCAACACGACGTTCTTATAAAAAGTTATGGCTTTCCCAAAACAGTGGCAGAAACTGTGACTTTTTTTTTAAAAAAACGGAACGCGAAACTGTCAATTCCGGACCTTCTGTATAAACAGCCAATTTACGCATAGCTAGATGCCGAACCGGACTTCCGCTAAAACACGAAAAGTGTTCCCGGAACAGAATGTGAACCGTGGGCACCGGATTCGCCTCAATCCGAGCTATGACGGAAAAGTTATGGCCGTCGCAAAACAGTGGCAGAAAAACGTTTTCACATGAAATGACAAAAGTTGTTTATAAACCCATTAAGCCAAAGCTTAACCCAAACAGACCCGAATAGCCTACAAGCTTACTGGAAAGGGCTATACTACGCTGGACAACAACCGTGCACTACCCACTACCACCTCCGGCAGAGGCGGCCGTTGGCGGCGGCGGCGGCTCAAAGTTATCCTTTGACTCAATGAAGATTATGAATCTGTCCCGCCACTGGCTATACTCACCTTGATAGAGGCAAGGTGGTTTGGAATCGGTGCCGATAGCAAGAGCGTCGCGCGAAGACATCTTAAGTTTCACTAGAGTGATCGTTAGACGATTTGTTCGATTCAAAGTGATAACCTAACGCAAGGCACTAAGAGTGATATCCTAACGCAGGTTCTAAGAGTGGATTAAACTAGATCAGGTAAGAAATCGACTAGACTGAACTTACCGGATAGGAATCCGGATAAAAGATGTCTGATCTGGATGTGTCCGGATCAGATTGAGTGTAAATGTGTTCACTCAGCAGAAGTATCTGGATAAATAGATGTGTCCGGATGAACTAAGGTCTCCGGATAACAATAGTTTACCGGATGATAAGAGTTTTTGAATGAAAAATCAAACACAGAACTTACCGGATGAGTTGGTATCCGGATGAGATGCTTTCCGGATGAAATGCTTACCGGATGACAGGTTTCCGGAAAGAATCAATTTTACCGGAAACTTTGAGTTGTCCGGATAAATTATTTTACCGGAAAATTTAGGTTTCCGGAACAATTGTATTCGTAAAGCTTGGAATAAAGAACTTACCCAGAAAGTGGAAGCGAAGTTCCGGAAAGCTGGAAGGTATCCGGAAAGGGCGGCTAAGGTGTCCGGATACTGCGGCTGGAGTTTCCAATTCGATTGGAAATCGATTAGGGTTGCTCAAAAACGTTCCTGAAAGGTTAGGAACTCGACCAAACACAATAATAACAATACCCAAATCGATTTTGAAGCAAAACAACAAGTTCTTGATTGTAAAAAATCGATTTTTGCAAGAACACAAACCAAAAACTTGAAACTTTGATTTTGCTTAAACCAACTAAGATGATCGAATGAAGCTATGAAATTTTGTATAATTACTTCTAATGACAATGCTAACGAGATGCAATAAACGGGAATAAGTAATTTTTCGCAGAATCAGAATATGGAATTCAAGTCAAGAACACAGTCGTATGATAAACAGAAAACTTACCAGAATTTAAAAAGAAACTTTGAGTCGATTCGTCCGTTTGCTCTGATACCAATTGTGAGTTCCAGATCCGTGCAACGAACAATAAGAAATCAATAGATAATAACAGGTGTTATGATTTCAACTGGTCATCCACTTTACTTTCAATAATAGAGATAGTTTACAATAAGAGCTTGAAAGATTAAAATGACAACTAGCTTAATTCTAAGCTAAACAAATAATTATATACTAATGCGCCCATGGCATGTAAGCCCACGGCCCATTCACAATAAGGCTCAAATATGAATAATAACAATTAAGTCCTTGAACTTCTATTCAACCAGATTTGACCCTAACAGAATAGCTAAGGAGAATTCTGTGAATACTCCAATGACGTCGGTCACTCCTGAAACGATCTCATTTGACTCCGTTCCGATCTATTCGGATAGTTCCTCGTGTAAATCCTTTATAGGAGTGTCTGATGACAGAAATGATAAAGATTTGAGCTTTAAGGATAAAAGTAAGGCCATCCAACCCGATTCTATTCAAAAGAATCTTTTCCGGTTTTTGATAATCCGTTTACGGATAACTCCTCGTCTGACTCTGATGGCGACACACCACTTGATTCTGCACGCAGATTTTTTGAGTTTATGAATTCCACTCCTTGTCATGAAGATGATTTTTCTAAGATTGATTTTGCTCCTAAGCTTGCTAGTCACACTCAATTTTTAGAAAAAATGCCCGAACCAGTTAATTTTGAAAAAGGCAAATGTTCAAATTCTAAACCCGTTTCTGAGACCATTTCTAAACCTAAATCTAAACGTCGGTCTAAGAAACGTGCTAAAACCGGTAAGAGCCCTTCCAAACAAACAGTTTACTCAAGCTCATCTGACAATAACTCTAATGTAATTTCAGATAGAACGGGTTGGGGGAAAGCAGTTCGGAGAGAGTGGGTAGAGAAGAAGGCTAAGTCGCGTCCTGAGAAGAACAATTCATTTAATTATTTTTCGCTTAATAGGAAAGATAACAACAAACATGGTTTTGGTTTGAATAATACTGTTGAACATGGTTTTAAATTTCCAGTTAAACTTGACAATGTTCATCAATTGATTGATATTTCCCGTGATTATGTTTGTTGTTCCGTTTGTGGATTGAATGACTTGATTGAATCTAAAACTGCATCAGATTGGTTTGGAACGTATCATGTTTTTAATTCTAATGCTTCTCGCAAGTCCTCTAGGAAAAGACCAATATCTAAATGGGTCTCAAACAAAGGTGCTACACCTAATACCCAAGGACCCATTTACAGATGGGTACCTGAACGACCTTAACTTTGTTTTGCAGCCCGGTCATGTATGGTTTCTCGACTCTGGATGCTCCAAACACATGACTGGTAAACGGGAGCTACTCACCAACTTCAAGGAGAAGTATTGTGGTGATGTTCGATTCGACAATGATAACGTGGCCCCGATCATGGGCTACGACGACCTAGTTCAGGACAACCTTACGATCAAGTGTGTGTCCTACGTTGAAGGTCTTGGTCACAACCTCTTCAGCATCGGCCAATTTTGTGACAAGAACCTTGAAGTCAGATTCAAAGCGAAGCGGTGAAGTATTCGAAACGACGATGGAACGGAGATCCTCGCTGGTACTCGATGGACATACCTCTACACCATCAATCTCGCTGTTGTGAAGAACGACAAAGCCGTCTGCCTTATGTCTAAAGCCACTACTCACCAGAACTGGTTGTGGCATCGACGGTTCTCGCATTTGAACTTCAAGAACATCAATAAGTTGGTGTTGGGTGGACTCGTCAAAGGTATGCCAGAACTGAAGTTTGCAAAAGAACATCTCTGCTCCGCATTGCGAGATGGGAAAGATGAAGAAGGTGTCTCACAAGCCAAAGCCTGTTCCTAGCACGTCAAGACCCTTAGAGCTGATCCACATGGATCTATGCGGCCCACTGCGCGTTCAAAGCATTAACCATAAGAAGTACGTCTTAGTGATGGTGGACAACTACTTATGGTACACATTGGTCAAGTTTCTCCAATCAAAGGATGAAACGCCTGGTGTCATTGTCAACCACCTGAAGGGAGTTCATAACAACTTGCAGCCGACCGTCATCGCAATTCGCACGGATAATGGAACCGAGTTCAAGAATCGCATCATTGGCGATTTTCTCACATCAGCTGGAATTTCGCACAACTTCTCGGTAGCCAAAAATCCACAACAGAACGGCGTGGTGGAACGACGCAACCGCACTTTGGTGGAAGTGGTGCGCACTATGCTAACTCTGTACGTACTTCCTATGTTCCTATGGGCCGAAGCCATCGCAACGGCGTGCTACACACAGAATAGATCTATCGTCTACAAGCGCTTCAACAAGACGCCATACTAGGTCATCAACAAGCGCACCCCCAACATCAGCTATTTTCACGCGTTCAGGTGCAAGTGCGTCGTACTGAATGATAAGGATGATCTCGGCAAGCTCAAGCCATAGGCAGACGAAAGGATTTTTATCGGCTACTCTACACCTTCGAAAACACACCGAGTCTACAACAATAAGACTAAGAGCGTGATCGAGAGTATAAATGTGACCTTCGACGAATTGGTCAATTTGGCTTATGGACATAACAGTTCAGAACCCGTGCTTACTAGAGTGTTGGCTTCTGATCACTCTAGATCGGAACCCAAGCATACAACAGTAGATTCTTCTTCGTCCAATACGTCAAAATCACAACCATCTGAGTTAGATCTACTGTTTGAGAATTTTTATAATGATTTTTATCTTCCCCAAGTTACTACTAATGCTTCTTTGAATGCAGATGGTGTTGTAGTGGTGTCGACCAATATATCCGGTCCTCCACCAACCCCCAACGTTACCTCATCAGAGGACTCGCCTACTTCACATGTGTTAGCGGCGACGCCATCTTCAAGTACAGCAACGGTGACCGCGACTCCATCACCAGTAGTTCAACCCACTCCCTCTTCCCCCGGGATAAGCAACAGTACTGACGCATCTGCCACATCATCATCAACCGTTGTTGTTTCCCAACCTGCAGTCGCCACACGCTTACATTCGGTTCCATCTCTTGAAGCGGTTCAAAATCTACCCCTAGGGTCCTACATCGATGCTGACAATTCAAAACCTCTCTTGGACCCGCTACCTCACACCCGGAAATGAACTCGAGCGCACCCCCCCCTGAGCAGATCATTGGAGATCCGTCTGCTCCTGTTCAAACTAGAGCAACGACGGAAACTGAAGACGAAGCCACTCCTGCACTGCTGAGTAATACTCAAAAACGGGCGGCAACCGAAAATGAGTGCCTCTTCTCCATTTTTCTGAGCAATGTCGAACCAGCGACGGTTAAAGATGTCTTACACGACCCAGACTGGATAATGGCCATGCAAGAAGAGTTGAACGAATTCGAGAGTCTCAAAGTATGGCGTCTGGTCCCTCGCCCGAAGAACCGAACCATCATCGGCACAAAATGGATATTCAAGAATAAGAAGGACGAGAATGGGCTCGTGGTTCGAAACAAGGCCCATTTGGTCGCTAAGGGGTATCGATAGCAAGAGGGGATCGACTTCGAAGAGACGTTCGCACCTGTTGCCCGAATCGAAGCTATTCGGATGTTCCTCGCGTACGTCGCTCACAAAAAGTTCACCGTCTATCAAATGGATGTGAAGACGGTGTTTCTAAATGACGATCTCCGAGAGCCTGGTATGATAAATTATTTACTTTCCTCACCAATTCCGGCTTCTCGAAAGGTAAGATCGACACAACCCTTTTCATCAAAAGGGAAGGTGAGCATATTCTTTTAATTCAGGTCTATGTCGATGACATCATATTCGGCTCTTTGAACCCTCAATACTGTCGCAACATTTTACTCCTCGTGAAACAGTATTTTAAAATAAGTATGATGGGTCAGATGAATTTCTTTCTCGGTCTTCAAGTTAGACAACTGTCAACCGGGATATTCATCAATCAATCTAAGTACATCGAGGATATTCATCGGAAATTCAAGATGGAACAGTGTTCATCCATGCGAACTCCTATGTCACCGGGTACGAAGTTACACACCGATCCTGACGGAAAGGCCATGAACACTACTACCTATAGAGGAATGATTGGTTCATTGATGTATTTGACGGCAAGTAGGCCGGATATAATGTTTTCAACCTTTCCGTGTGCTACATTTCAGTCTAACCCTAAAGAGTCACACGTGATAGCAGTTAAGCGTATTATTCGATATTTAAAAGGTACTGCTAATCATGGTCTTTGGTACCCTAAGGACACAGGTTTCGAGCTTACAGCATTTTCTGATGTTGATCATGCGGGGAGTATGCTCGACCGGAAGAGCACCACGGGGCACGTCCAGTTCCTGGGCGACAAGTTAGTTAGCTGGGCCTCCAAGAAGCAGACTTGCGTCTCCACCTCCACGGCAGAAGCGGAGTACGTGGCCGCGGCTAGTTGTTGTTCCCAAGTGATCTGGATGCGGACGCAACTGAAGGACTACGGGTACAACTACTCGAACATCCCGATCTAATGCGATTCCAAGAGTGCTATAGCCATCACGAGCAATCCGGTGCAGCATACAAAGACGAAGCATATAGACGTGCGCTACCACTTCATTAAAGATCATGTGGAAAAAGGTACGGTAGAACTCTACTTCGTCAGTACAGAAAACCAACTTGTAGATTTTTTTACCAAGGCTTTGGACGAGAAACAGTTCAATGATCTCGTGTCCAAGCTGGGTATACTTAATCTGAAAGTCTGAGTCACGGCTGTACTTGTCACACCCTTCCTACACTACGGGATAACTGTATCCTCGGCGGTTACACTTGTCTCGTAGCGTGGTTTAGGTGTTTCAAGCACAATGGTGACATATTCTATGTATTTCCGTCTTTAGTGTTTCTTTTGTTTTTCGGTTTTCCATGTTTCTTTAATTTTATCCGTCTAGTCTTTGTTTTTCCGTCTATTCCCGTGCTACTAACCATTTTCTTTTCAAGTTGCTTCCTCGAATGCCAAGTCCCTAAGGTACGTTTCTCGCTTCTGTGAAGCTAGTTGTGCATTTTTTAGAAATTGAGGGGGAGAACTGTCGGTTTAACAAGTCGAGGGGGAGCTTTGTCATGTTTTCAAGTTTGAAAGGGGATTTTTTTGTTTAAGTTTTAATTTATGAAAAAAAAACCGAGGTCTTATTTTGAAAAGTTGAGGGGGAGCAGTGCTATTTTCGAAAACTTGAGGGGGAGAGTCAGTTTTCGACAAGTTGAGGGGGAGAACATGGAATTTTTAAAACCTGAGGGGCTAAAAGTGAAAATTTTAAAACTCAGCGAAAATTTTAGAGTTTTTCAAACTTCAGGGGTAATTTTCGCCAAGTGTCAAAAGTTGAGACAAATTGGGTACCGGTAGAGTTTAAGGCATCCGGTACCGGTATAAATACCAGAGTTTGACTTAAACGTCTTCACAATTTCAAAACTCGCGCCTAAAACTCTCTCAACCCAACTTCTTCTCACATCATCTCCATTTAGTGTTTTTCATCAATACGAATCAGATCTTCACTCCAAATCGATAGGTATGTGTTATAATCTTCTTTTTTCGCTTTCATTACTTTAGATCTATCCGAAATGCATCGAAATCGATCAATTTACTCGATTTAATCGTTCGACCCTCAAATTGAACGAACTTGCATCGATCTTGAATTATTTAGAGTATATTAAGTGTTCTTGATCATCGATTAGTGGTTTAGATTGATTAATTTTTTAGTTTGAACGGATATGGGTTCGATTAGGTTTCGGATATCGTACGTTCCGGAATGTGTTCTTATGTCCCGGAGTTCTTGGGTTCCGGAATATGTTCCGATTCCTCTAAGTTCAGGAAGTTGTTGAGTTCCGGAATGGGGTAGTTCCGATATATGTTAAGGTTCCGGAATATCAGTTCCGGTATTGTCAACTTTACCCAGTTCCGGTTTTTTTCAAATGGGCATAGTTTCGGAATTTTCAAATTTTAATGTGTTCCGGTATGCATTGAGTTCCGGATCTCAAAGAGTTTCGGTGTTATCAATTTTTAGGTTCCGGTATTGATAACTATTTGTCTTCCGGAATTTTAAGTCCCGGATCCGGTGTCTATGTAATTCCGGAATTTGAAGTTCCGGATCCGGTCCCTTATACGTTCCGGATTACCTTATGTTCCGGTATCCATTCCAATTCCGGATCCCCTTATTCCGGAAGCACTGTTCACATGAGCTACTGTTTCTTTGATGCAAATTGTTCAAGTGGAGATCTGCTCACTCATAATTGCACATAATCGCACACACTCGCTCCGGGCTCGCTAAGACCCGAGTTGTGAATAGTCTCGGACCGTCACCGACTCTCGGTTTCTAAAATCCGATAATACGGGCCCCGAGACACGAGCTTTTGTATTCCATGTGCCATGAACACTCAACACGCTATGCTCGTTTCACAGGTACATCATGGCTAATCTGAATCCGCAAGGCGTTGCCCCACTCCTACCCGAAGGACTGAACCTACCCCTCGTAGCAAACAACTACCACCTGGACACGACAAACCTCATTTGCCAATGTCCAGTCATCGTGGAGATTCTGAAGACCACGCACTCAACCGAGCACTGACGGCCACCGCTGCTGTTCCAGCCGTGTACGTACATCAAATATGGCGTTCCCTCACACATGTCGAATGTGGCCAGCAATTCATACTTCGAGGCCGTATTGGCGACTCCCAGATCGTAATCTCTCGCGACATCTTCAGGCAGATTCTTGAACTACCGGAACCAACAGCCATCCCAGGACGAGTCACATACGATGGTCAGGTCTCAGATGTAGTTCTCTGCCGCGATATTCGTGCTCTCGGATATGCCGGCCAGCTAGCACATCCATCGCACTTCTCCAAGATCCGCCTTCAGCCAGTCTGGTACACGTTGTTCACAATATTGAACAGGTGTCTATCAGCAGTCAACAAAGGCATTGATCAGACGTCCGTCAACTTGCTCGGCCTATTCTATGCAGTCATCTATAGCCGACATGTCGACTACGCAATGATACTCTGAACGGAGCTGGTCGCACAAGTTCAGAAGAAGCAAGGCAGCCGACGCCTCACATTCCTGCCGTATCCACGATTTCTACAGCTGATAGTCGCGCACTTCATGGCGACCGACCTCACCATACATCGACACGCCGATCATGAGGTACTCTTATCTACTCGCATGACTAGAATTCAGAATAAACTAGTCATTGAAGACCTAGAACCCATGGTGATACCTGCTCATATGGTCCAGCCAGATCCGGCAGAACCTGCCCGGGGAACGCGACCCGAGCGTTGTGAGGGTCCACGTATGCGAGGAAGAGGGGTCCGATGAGCAGGGGCTCTCGGACGGGGGGTGATGAGAGAAAACATTGTGGAGGGAACAGGCATGGGCAGTGCCTCCAGGTCAACACGCGAAGCTGGTTTGTCCAAACCCCCATCCACTCCACCACGTACACCGACTCCTCCTAGAATCGAAGATCTAGCATTGCATGACGTGGAAGTGGAAGGTGTAACCGAAGTACAAGTGGCTGAAGAGGCAGCCTCCTCTTCCAGCTCCGAGCCCCCTCAGCCTCCGGACAAGCTTCCGGTTCTGCCTCTGGCTCCCAATCAGGGTCCGAATCCGAGTCTCAATCAGGCTCGACTTCCGGTTCCCAAGAAGGGTCAGAGGAATCCGGTAGTGAGGCTACAGAGTCGGATGTTGACGATGATGATGATGACACACCCAACCCCAAAGCCACATCTGGAGAGATAAGGAGAGCGGAGGGAGAAATAGTCGAAACACACAGAAACTTAGCACAACGCCCACCGGTCTCTCACTTGGAGAGTTCTGGTGTTTAAACAAGAGAACAGTTAGATCCGTTTGCTACATCTATTCCTTTGTCTAGGACACCAGTGTCATCTGCTAACGTCAAGAGTCTTCGTGCCTCGACCAGAATGCCCAGAGTAAGTCTACCTTTTGGTAGCTTGCAAGGACAGGGCGGAAGACCTACCATGGCTACTATCACTCCAACCGTGAACGTAGGCAGTATTGCGGTGCAATCCACCACAGCTACTACAACTGAAAGGCTAAGTGCCTCAGGTGGTAGTCACCCAGAGTTCGTCTCCAAGGAACAAATGGACGGCGCCTTAAAGGTTGTCCAAACAGCGATCATGAAGCAGTTATCTGATGACATGGCATTTATCAGAAGGGCAGTCGCGGGTAAAGGCGTGGCTACAGAACTTCCCCCTCCGCCACCACAGATCTGAATGCCTCCGTCAACTCCGACCCCGAGCATACAGAATATGAGCGTCGAGGCTCTCAAAGCCGCCCTACTGGATAAACTACTTTCATAGTCCAACATCGACGCCACATCAGAAGCTGATCTAGTGAGCATCCTACGCTCACAATCCCAACCACCACCCCCAGTCACTCCAGTTGATCCGCAAGCCCAAACCAACGCGAAGATTGATACTCTTACCAACATGCTAACCGACGTCAAAAAGGCCCTTGAGACTATATCCGAGAGGGTTGCCAGATTGGAAGATACGTGTAAGAGTCAATCACAGGGCTCAAAGCGACGACATGATGATCAGGACGATCCTGATCAGCATAAGGGGGAGAAAAGACTCAGAATGACCGAGCTGTCAACCGCAACGACATAAACTACAACCATCACTCAAACTGAACTTGAATCACAGCAACATCCTACAGACTCAGAAATAGTTCAAGACATGGAGCTTTCATCATAGGTCAGAGTTACAGTGCCAGAGTCAGCAGACCCAACATTTGAAAAGCCCGAGGGTCAATCAGAGGAAATCCTATGGTTGACGGTTCCGAAGCGGCCAGTCCTAGATTTGATTGATGAGGACTCTGCTAGAGATATGGAACTAGAGACAGAATGGAGACACAAAGCCATAATAGCCATACAGTCAGAGACAGATGCTTTGTGGAATTTTTCTGACGAAGATGAGTTTATGAATGATGCCGACTACGACTAGTTCTTTCTTCAAAGCGAACAGGCATCGACTTCTCAGCCATATATTCCCGATAATGCAAGTACTTCAGAGCTTCCAACTCCAGACCTGGTACCGGCTCCACCTCAACGTACTCAACCAGCCCGTTGGGAACTGTTGGTTCCTTTTTGTTTAAACAATGATGATTCTTTCAGTTTAGTTCAGATAGGTTTATATTGCGGAAGCGTATTTAATGAACTGAAAGAAATGCTAAGATAGAAGAACACACAATATCAAATAAGTAATGAAGATGACAGATAAATATCTCAAAGGTTACTGTATTTGATATTATCAAGAACACCAAGAACACAACAAGAAATCTGTTGGTGTGTGTGTTTGTGCGTAGTTTTAATATCTGATTCTTGTTAGTAGAAGAACTCAACATGAGTCTTCTATTTATACTACTACAAAGGGGACATACTTTAGACAATAAGTACTGATCTATAGTAGACAGAATCGTATGAACAGTAGCAGGTACTGCATGCATTAAATGCGCTGATATCAAATTGGTACTTAGCCCTATCAGAGTTTAACACGTGGAGGTTGTCAGGGCACTCTTCGTACAAGTTGATGAACGGATCCTGGAATAGTAGAAAGATATTTGTTGATTTCTTCTAAGTCTTCAGTGTACCGCAAAGGCTCTGTCAAGGGTGACAGAGGTTTTGCGGCTCGGTCCTCTTTGAACAGTCTTCTGTTGATTCTTGCCTTCGGTCTTCTTAGTGTCTCGGCAGAGCCTCTGTTGGAGGCTTCTATACTTAGCCTATTTTTCACTACTTTCATAAACAGAAAGATTTGAGCTAACAGGAACGAGTGCGGATATTGGTTCCATATCTGGAGGAATCGCAGAAGAAAATATTTGCCCACTCGACCCGGTAAAGTGTCATGGGGTCTCTTTTCTCAAAGATGCAGTCCACAAACAATATTTGGAGGTAATGAAGTGCAGCAGATTGGTCCCCCATGTCCGCACGCGACACAGGATTACAGAGATTGTGGAGATCGTGTCCGACAGGGTTCTCATCGTATGGTTTATGGTTTTCACAGTTAAACGGGATGACGGAAATGAATGGGTTTTCTCGGAAGCCGACTTCAGGCATTTGAACCTGAGCGACTTCCCGGTACTGCTTAAAGAGTTGAAGAGTTGCACCATCCGACCGTTACCCTACACCAAAGCCCTCGAGATGCTCAAGAGATTTATGAAGTGCACGATTACGCTCGCCTACATCAATGACTTTCAGTTGGGCATAGAAAGCAACCAGAAAAAGATCAACATCCTGAAGCCTAATCTGAATCTTCCCGAAGACGTACAAGTACATACCCTCTTATCCAAACCAGAAACAGGTATTGTGTATCTGAACAACCAAGGGTAGAAAGGGTTCATGCGAATTAGTGAGGTGCACAAGTTTAGCGAGGGAACGCTGATGAAGATACATACTGTGCTGAAGAAGATTATAGAAGAAGAGAATATAGTGTCGCCAGAAAGCTACATCAACGTCAGAAAATATCTAGCTGAAGATCTTCTCAAGGCAATTGAAGAACGGCTAGAGTACAGGAACTCCATTCGGTGTTTTGAAATCTTATTCGCTATTCGAAAGCGATATGTCCCTATCTGGCGTGACATCGAACTTCAATTCCAAGGGGGATATTGTTAGGTCACGTAAGTGGAATAGAAGTATAGGGACTATTCTTGCCAAATCTTGTAAATACCCTTTGGGTATAAATAGTTTGCTTAATCCTTTTATTAGGGTTTAATGATCAATATAGCTAATCAGTTTACATTGTACGGCTACTGCCAAATACTCTCTCTGTTCATTATATTCAAGTGAGATTATGACATATATTGCTTATTGTGTTGATTCATTGTGATTGCTTATTGAATCTGGGATCCACAGAAACCCAAGCTCCTGAACAGCAAGAAGAACCACAAAACTAACCACCTCCCCAATCCACAGGAGTACCAGAACCCAATCGTTCTGCCACCCAACCACCCAAAGATAAAAAGAAGAAACGCAAGTCCAAAACCACGGAGGAAGGGGCCTCAAAACTAAAAAGAAAGAAAACAAGGAAACCTAAATCCCCTCTGTAAAAAATACAAGAAGAGGAAGAACCCTATGCCAAAGAGGATAGAGCCCAACCCCAATAAATTACGCAGAACCTCACGATGAAATCCCCCAAACCTCTACAATCCCAACTGAAGGCCAACCTGCAGAGGAACAACCTGAAGAAGATCGAGTGTCCTTTAACACTTTCTTAGAAGGGTCAGGCTTGAACGACTCACTAGACACCTTTGGGTGGAACCTCAAACAACCCAACGAAGGCACAAACTTCACTGTGGCATACTATGACTCGGATTTGGGTGTAGACGAAGACATGGGTACGGCTACAGAAGATAGATGGGCTGCAGAAGAAGAGGCCTTCGAAGAAAAATCGAAGGAGGTGAATGAGAGAAAAGATGCCCAGAGCACATATCCTAAACTCCCTCCCTGTGCTATCCACCCATCCATTCTCGCTGGTTTAGCAGCAAAGGAGAATGTTGAAAAAGAGCTATACAGCTCGATCCATACCTAAGCCAGCCGGCTAGAGGAACCTTTTTCATCCTCTGTGCCAATATAAAGTCGGGAAGCCCAACTTCTTGTTGTGTCCTCTCAAAAGTACACATACATTTCCAGTGTTCAATCGCCCAATAACACAATCCTTTCCCCCACAGAGGCATCTGTTGCCTCTCCCACACACGTTATAGCAACAAACAGTCCTTTAGAGGGACTTAGAATGTACGAAGACGAAGAGGCTCTAGAAAAGCCTCCTAGTCATACTGACATCCCCTATGCGCCCAACTCTGGATCGGCTCAGAGTAAGGATGCTCACAGAACTTCCGTAGAGAAAGAGCCATCTCATGACTCCCCTGAAGGATCGAAAGGAAGTCCCAACGATCTCAACCTCGAAACAGGATCAAGATTGGGCACCTCAAGAAGAGAGGTCCACTCTGGTGAAGAATGTGTTCCCCTAGAGGTTACCCTTGGTTCATACGTAACGAAGGATGAGATCCAAACCTTCGTTACCTCTGTGACCACCAAATTCACCGAGTTGCAAAGCTTGGTGAAGTCTTATGCAGATCCAACAAACACAACCTTCTCTTCTCTAAGTGTCAAAATCGACACTCTAACCACAGAGGTTAAGGCTAACACGACCAAGATCTCATAACATCAAGTACAACCTCCATAGAGCTCTTCTTCCACCATTTCTTCACATACTTGGACTGCCATTATTGCTATCATAGGTGAACTCAAGGCAGACCCTAAAGCCCACGAACTATATTACACGGGAAGAGATCATCAGCATTGGGCAAAAGGTAATAGATGAGATATGTGGGTTCGTAAAGGCATTCACAGAGGCCAATGCACCATATGTGAAAGAGTTCAAAGCAAGCGTCGGCATGTTCCACTTTAAGTCTGAGGCATAGGTAGCACACATACTAGGCATTTGCGACGATGTATGTGATAAGCTAGAAGAGGCCGCACGACATCTGCCAAAATCAAAGAAACCAACCACTACCTATCAAGCAGATGCCTCCAAGTCACAGAAGCATGATGACCCAGAGGGTGATGGGACAGGGCCATCTGATCATCATGAGGGGGAGAACACTCAACATGCCAATGCCATAGAGCCATCAACCAACCCTCAACCCTTAACCATTATTGCTCCCACCCAATCAACCCAACAAGCCTAAGAACCGAATCAATGAAAACCCATAGAGGAATCATCCACCTTTGAGGAATCAAGCTCATCATCAGAAGAAGATGATTTCCCTTCCCCGATACCAAAACCTTCTAACTCACCAAAAACCATACCAAGGACAAAATACATAGCCTCTAAGCCTCCAAAACAAATGAAAGATCCAAAGGAAAAACCCACAGAAGACCACCCTCAACAACAACAACCTCTACAACAACAACAGAAACCACAACCTCAAGAAACTCAACAAGTACCAACCAAACCCCCACAGAGCCCAAAAACAAAACCAACAACCGCAGAAGCACCCAACGCCAAACTCACTGCTGAAGACAAGGGCAAAGGGAAAATGTTAGAAACCACATAGCCAAAACCCAAACCAAACCCAAACCCCGTAAAACTAATGGCAAGTACCTTCAATGCCTTCATCACCCCTAAACCAGGAGAAGAAGACTGGGCATTTGGATCACCTCCGTCAGGCTATGTACCCCTGGATCCCTCTGCCAAAGCCTCTAAAGATAGGGTTGCCCAAAGTACTTAAAGAAATGGATGATTTGAGAAAACCTATTCCTCCTCCTCTGCCAAAGAAGAACATAGAAGAAGTTTTCTATAAGTATATGTATAACGTAAAGATTAATGACACTATCCCAGAGCCTACCCTTCAACCCGACGTCGTGCAACAAATGAAAATAGACTTCTACAAAACCAAAGCACAAAAGGTTGCAGATGTATGGTCAGTGTCAAAGATTAAATAAGTACTCGACGTTAAGCTTCTGAACACTCACCACAGAGAGTTCTATTGCAGCCAGTATTTCATTCCGAGGGAAGACATGATAAAGAATAAGTTCACAGTCGCAGACTTGAGGAACCTGCATCTATATGATCTTGCATAGCTTTATGACTGGACAAAGAAGTGGTTTGGATGGAGGCTAGAGAACCAAAGAGCTCATTTGACAATAAGAGAGGTCATCAAGGAAAAGATCAAGTTCTACAGTCTACTCGATTTTTAGATCGCTCTGGACTTGGGTGTGAAGAAGATAAAACTAACTGCCCCCGATGACCACTGCCCATCCTATGTCGATATCCTTCCCGAGACCATCATCACATATCCCAGATATGGATATGTATACCTGAATGATCAAGGACAGAAGAAACTCTTTGTGAGCTACCAATGTAAAACAATATGCTACAAAGACTCTCCTAGAGTTCAGAAAATACCTCAAAGAGCACAGAGGCACAGAGTTTGTAAACGCAGAAGTTTCAAATCAAATGATTAGTAACATCGATGGCACTCTTGGATTCCGAGATTTAGTTGCATTATTTTACGGAGAGCTTAAGAAGGAAGGAGGATTTGGGAAGAGGATCAATGATTTCCCCAAAGCCAAAATTTAAACTCTGTAATGCAAACTTTTGTTTATCTTATCATGTAACTTTCTTTTCTCTGTAAATGCCTCTGGCATATCACTTAAAGAAACTATCTCTCTTTTATAGAAGTTGAAATTTACACCTCGTGTTCCTTTTAGCCTAAGCTTAATTATATATTTTGTTAATTTTCCTTTTTCAATACCTAGGGGGATATTGTTAGCTTCAATAGTTTAGACTTAAGAAGTATTGAAAAATTAGGCTAAGTTCAAAATCGCAGAAGACCTCTGCCACATACATCAACTCTCTCCGCATAGCTCGAAGCCTCTGTCGATCATTCCCCAGAAAATCAAGCCAAACCTGAAGATAACCATCGGACCACAGAGCCTCTGTGAAATTCCATAGAGCCTCTGTGTGGCCAAACTTCCTAAAGAATGAAGACTTATGCATATCCCGATTCAAGGAGCTTGTGCCTCTCATGTGCCTCTACATGTACGAAGATTCTGAAGATCAATAGTACAACACGTTCTAATACTTTCCAGGTGTCACCACCATATTGGTGACAACCTTTTCTTTGTACTATTCACATCTCACCTTCACTATATGTAGTGAGCACTATCTAGCCATTTCAGGCATGTAACGCACACACACAGATTCTAGAGTGAGAGTATCTGGAGAGAAAACCACACAGTAAGTGTGTGTTCTTAGTGTAAATTCCAGTTTCCGTTTTGATAATAAAGATGACTTGTTGAGCAATTCCATACTCTATTTGTGTTGTCTTTTATTACCATTTTGTGTGAGAATCTACCATTATATTCAAACCCTTTTGTGTTTATTAAACGCTTCCGCATATAATTTTCTCTATTGTGTTTTATATATATTTGGTTGAATATATCATTATTGAGTTAAAACTGGGATCAACAAACCTTACTCTCGTAAGAGAGTTTTACTATGAACTTTCTGTGGACTCCTCCCCTATGCTTCAAATTAGGGGTACTCCATTCCATTTGACAGCAAAGAAAATCAACCAATTTCTAAACATGTCACCTCCAATGATGATCTTGCAGAAGTTGTGGCTGCCTTGGGAAAGCCTAAATCTGATTGGGAGCCTCACACTAGTATCATGTTGAAAACTTTTAACGCTCAAAACCTCACTGCAAACTCCAATGTTTGGATAAATTTTGTAAGGCATTCAATCTCTCCCACTACTCATGATAGCTCTATTTCTGTGGAGAGAATGTTGTTGTTTTGTTTGCTCACAGAAAGACCATTAATCTGGAAAGAATCATACTCAAGAGTATGAGGGAGTATGCAACAAGGGTGAGGGGAAAGTTCTACTTTCCAGGGATGCTCACTAAAATGCTTGTTGAAATGGGAGTTCCTCAGTACACAGACGATCTAATTGTCAAGGAACAAAGGGAGACGTGGGAAATCAACATGAAGGCTATTTCAAGGTTGACCAACAAGAATGACAAGGAGGTGGAAGCATCTGATATGCTCACTTTCATCCAAGATCTGCTAAATCAAAAAGTAGCATGATGGAGACCATGAACAAGCAATGGGAAGAATACATGGCCAAATTTGAAATTTTGAGGCTGGAATTGCTCAAAGTGGTGGAGGATAAGAAGAGGAACGCTGGAGAATCTGAGGTTAAGATTGGGAAGCTGAAGAAGTTGCTGAAAGCAAAGAAAGAGAAGAAAATCAAGATGAGGAGGGAAAATGAGAAACTAAAAGCAGAAGGGATTGCCTAGAGTGGTGCTGTAGTATCCAAACAGAAGGCAACAGAAGCTGCTACATGCACTTAGCCTACTCCATATGAGTAGGACAGGTTCAAATCATACCCTTTAGCTTTATTTTACGCTTATTTTTGATTTCTTGAGTCCGGGATCTGTTTTTATACTTTGTAGGTTTATTTTCATTTGCATTGGATCATGATTGGCATGTGTTAAATTACTTGCATAACCCAAATAATTATTAAAGTCTAAATCTCATTTCTAGGATTGATTTATGCTAGAACTAGCCTCGCATATGCTTAGGACACAATTTGGTCCATATTCCACATAAATCACAGAAATGATTTATGCTTATACTCCATTTTCACATTTTTAGCCACTTGAAACTTTTGTCAAACACATCCTTCTTCCAATACAATGAGGACATTGTAAGATTCTTAGTTTGGGCTGGGGTATCTAAAAATGGCAAGAGCAAAAGCTCTACAAGAACAGAAAATTTGCCAAGACAAAGTGGTCTAAACACCAAAAATGCCCCATAGGGGAAAATGTATGTACTTAGAAAAAGCACAAAAATTGGAAAAAAAAATTAATGTTGATACATGGGGTGAAAAAAAGGCAAAGTGAGAAAAAAATATGCCAAAGAGAGTAACCCAAACACCTAAAGCCATTAGTGATTTGTGATGTAGAGTATGTGTGACCATAACAAAAAGAGTGTAAGGCTAGCATATGGTTCATGGTTACAATTAGAATGAGATTTTGGTTACTTCAGATTTATAAAAGGTTATGTTACGCATCTTTGATATTTTTAAACTCATAATGTGAACTTCATGCCATCCTCTTGCAAAATTCTCAAAATTTGAGTCTTTTCTTTTGTCTTTTTTTATTTCTTGGGGACAAGCAAAGTTCTTAGTTTAGGGTGGTGATAAGTGTTCAATTTTAAGTACTTAAGCTCTTCCTTTTTAAGCTTTTAGATAGAATTGTGCACCTTAATATCCCAATTTGAGTCATCTATTACATTTTTTCTACTTATTTAGGTTGTAGCTAAGGTTTGTGATTTACTTGTGTCTATTGGGATAAAAGTCTAACTTTGGTGTTATTTTGGAAAACTTTCTTGAACACAGGTCATGCTGCAGCAACACCACGTCATTGATCTGACGCTTTTGGTACAGGGGAATTAGAAGCTGATTTTGGAGTGGAAGAAGTCTTTTTATTATCCAATGGACCTTCCATTTATTCAGTTGATGTGAACACTTAGTTGTATATTAATTATCCCTTGTACGTTCTAATTACTTTGGTAAACTTTGTAGTTGCAATTCAAGTGATTTGGTTGCATATTACACTTTTGATCCCTCTTTTGTACTATAAATAGAGGGCTTAGGATCATTAATTATGCACACCTTTTGGGCTGATTTTTAATCAGTACCAATTCCTCTCTTTAATTCCATTTAATATTCTAGTGTTCTTGTACTTCTTGTTCATCATTTAAAGCTTTAATTTCTTCATGAATCTCCTTGCATACGTATGAATACTTCTAGCATCTCTGCAGCACTGAATTGGAAATCCTTACTTTGTTTTTCTTTAATTCATATTGCATCCCTAGCCTTGTCATTTACTTTGCTTTTCTTTAATTTTATGCACTTACATTCTATCTTACATACATGTCATTTACATTATTGTCCTTAAATGTCCTGTCATTTATTTATAGTCATTTACCTTTTAAGTCATTTACATTTCAAGTCATCATGTTTACTTTCATAGTCTTTAAAATTTGGTTTACTTTATTTATTACAATGAGTAGCTAATCATTTTAGCTTGGGTGTGAGGCAAAGGGTGACTATGTTAACCAAAAGAAAGTAGATGTTGTGTGGCAATGATGATGTTTTATTGTTCCATTCCAAGTTTTATCAAGAATAATACAACTCCTTGACAAGTTGATCATTTTGATAGTGTTAAAGTGTCATGGACCTAGAGATAGGCCATTGAATATCACGTCAATTTGATTGACATGGGAGGTAATATCGAGAGAGTTACTTGCAATGAGAGTTGTTACTTGTGTTTATCAAAATGATTCATTCTTGATAAGTTGTCACTTTTTCAAAGGGTTAAAATGGAGTAGACTTAGAGATAAGCTACTTGGAATACATCAACTTGGGAGGTACGGGGATTATATCGAGAGAGTAATTTTTAACAAAGAGAATTTGTTTTGCCGTATATTTTGAGAACTCCACTCCCATCATTACATTAGTTTGGATTCTGCTCAGAGATGAGATTGTCTAAGGCTACTGGAATAATGGGATGGTGAGACTCTGAGAGGAACGTGTCTTAAAATAGATAATAGAACTAATTATTGCCATCTTCATTCAACAGCATTCCTATAACATCCATGCGGTTGCATTTCTGTAGCATTAGTATGATGGAATTTGGGTTAACATGTCATCACAAATCATACACCCTTACTTCCATTTTATTCTTTTTTATTTAGATCTGTGATAACATCAACCAACCAACCAATCAAAATATTTCTTCAAAATCGCCATCTGAAATCACATATTTCATTGTACTCTTAGAACACTTTTAACTCCAATCTCTGTGGGACGATACTGGTATTTTACCACTTTTATTACTTGAAAGACGATATTAGATATCACTGTATACTTGCTTTGAGGTTTAATTAGCACACATCTGTAGGTGTATTCTAAGCATTGTCAGGTGATAAGTGCTCAAATTTAAGTACTTAAGCACTTCCTTTTTAAGCTTTTAGATAAAGTTTAGCACTTTAATATCCCAATTTGAGTCATTTATTACATTATTTTCTACTTATTTAGGTTGGAGCTAAGGTTTATGATTTACTTGTGTCTATTGGGATAAAAGGCTAACTTTAGTGTTATTTTGGAAAACCTTCTTGAACACAGGTCATGCTTCAGCATCACCACATCATTGATCTGACGCTTTTGGGACAGAGGAATTGGAAGCTGATTATTTTGGAGTGGACGAAGTCTTTTTATTATCCAATGGACCTTCTATTTATTCATCTAATGTGAACACTTAGGTGTATATTAATTATCCCTTGTACTTTTTAATTACTTTGGTAAACTTTGTAGGGGCAATTCAAGTAATTTGGTTGCATATTACACTTTTGATCCCTCTTTTGTACTATAAATAGAGGGCTTAGGATCATTAATTATGCACACCTTTTGGGCTGATTTTTAATCAGCACCAATTCCTCTCTTGAATTCCATTTAATATTCTAGTGTTCATGTACTTCTTGTTCTTCATTTAAAGATTTAATTTCTTCTTGAAACTCCTTACGCTCGTATGAATACTTCTAGCATCTCTGCAGCACTGAATTGGAAATCATTACTTTGCTTTTATTTAATTTCATCTTGCATCTCTAGCCTTGTTATTTACTTTGCTTTTTGTTAGGGTCATTTATTGTTAAATTAAAGTTCAAGGGTTTGTATTGTATTTCTTTATTTTGAGCCTTGTTAGTGAACGGGCCGTGGGCTTGTTAACCACGGGCCCGTCATATAAATAGTTTTCTAAGCCTCTGTTTTAGGCTAAGTTGTTCATTTTGCTTTCCTACTCTCATATTGTAAACTCTCTGATTGAAAGAAATGTATGGATGACCAGTTGAACTCATAAACATCTCAGTTATAATCTATTGATTTCATTGTTCGTTGCACGGATCTGGAACTCTCAATTGGTATCAGAGCAGACAGACTACATCGATTCAAAGTGTTCAATTTGATTTCTGGTAAGTTTTCTGAACAATACGGCTGTGTTCTTGAGTGACAATCTACTTTTTGATTCTGTTAAAATTGATCGATTTCGTTTATTGGGTTTTGTTAGTATCATTGTTATTAGTGATTCTGCAAATTTTCACACCCTAATTCCATCATTTGAGTGGTTTATTAAGCAAATTAAGTTCAAACGTTTTGAGTGTGTTCTTCACTAAAAATCGAATTTTTACCATCAAAACTTGTTGTTTTTGCTTCAAAATCGATTGGGTTAGTGTTATTTTTGTATTTGGTAGTGTTTCTAATCTTTCAGGAACATTTCTGAGAAACCCTAGTCGATTCCCAATTGATTGGAAACCCACAGCCGCAGTTCCCGGACAAAACCAGCCGCACTTTCCGGACAATATCATTACTTTCCGGACGTTTGTGTGATATCATTCCGGGTACGTTCTTCTTTACGAGTAAGCTTTTCGGGTAAGTCTCATTTTCGTAACCTATCCGTGTATATTTGTTCCGAAAACCCAAAGTTTCCGGTAACCAATTTTCCCGGACAATCCTGCATCCGGTAAGTATTGTTTGTCCGGACTCTTTATATTACTCGGACACTTTTGCTATCCGGTAACCTTTGTTATCCGGAAACCTAAGTTTGTCCGGATTCTTTGTGTTATCCGGAAACTTTTGTGAGATTTGAACTGTTTTCATTTAATCTGATCCGGACACTTCCAGATCAAAATCTTATTTGGATTCCTATCCAGTAAGCTCATTCCAAGTTCATATCAGTCGTAGAACCTGCGTTAGGACTCCACTCTTAGTGCCTTGCGTTAGGTTTACACTTTGAATCAATCAATTCGTGTAACGATCACTCCAGTGCAACATAAGATGTCTTATTCACCTCAGTCAAAGGAAAAGACGAGTTAGATAAGTGAATCTACTTATCAAGATTTCTTGAATAAAATGCAATCACTTGTTGAACATGCAGATTCCTTTAAGGCCACCTCTAAAGAACAACTGCTTGAGATTGGATCTTTAACCGAAAAGCTAGATATTCAAAAGAGAATAACTGAAAAATATAAGTCTGAAAATGATAATCTAAAAGACAAATGCAAAAAACTCTCATTAGCACCTAAGGACTTAAGGGCTAAGTTATCTGAACTTCAGTCTCAGTTTGATCAGTGTCTGAATGAGAAAGCATAAATTGTTTATCAACGTTCTGCTCTTCAAATTCAGCACAAGGAGTTTGTTAATAAAATCACTGATCTTGAAACAAAACTCCACAAAAGGGGTAAACTGATCAAACCATCTTTATGAATAAACCCAAAGAGTTCACGTACTTTAACAAAGAATGGGGAATCGGATACGATAACCCACACTATTTGAAAAAGGGTATCTACAATACACCTACCTTGTATGACTTTGGATGTCTTGGTTTAGATAAAAAAATACCCGGAATATGCGATACAATGGACTGGTCCTCTTGAACCTGAAAAGGAAGAGGAAATCGAGGAATACAAGAGCGCACACACGTCCAAAATACAACTTTCCATTTTGTTATGAACCTTTAAATTATTCTTATCAAAAGAACAAGAAGTATCTCTCGAATGACTACTTCGACTGCTACAAGGTTGCAAAGCCCAAGGATTCCTCCAAAAAGGATGAGGTCGAAGCAACCGCAACCAAGACTGAGACGGACGAGTTCAAGCTCTATGTTCCCACTGTCATCTTGGAAGCAAAGATAGTCGAGTTGAAGGAGTCACTCGCGAAAGAAAGGCCAGTTTTTCAAATGGAAAAGCAAGCGTTAATTGAGAGACTTGAGAATCTACAACCGGTCAAAACCGAAGTTGTGTCTGATGAAGGACAGGAAATCCTTCGGGGAGAAATCACCAAACTCACATCAAAACTGGCTGCCTTGGCAACAGATGCGATGCAAGAGTATACGAGAAATGGTCAGCTCCAAGAGCAGATTAACCAACTCCAATCTGAAAAGCAGATTTCACCCGAACTCTCCACAAGTTCATCTGATACGTCTTCGTGCAAAGCTTTCTTAGGCAATATATCAATTTCACAAGACGGTAAAGATTCTCAAGACGAGAGTGTTTTAAGGAATTTGAACTCTGATTTTTTCCTAGGTTTCGCACCAAATTCCCCAAAGCACACTAGCACAAAGTGTTCCTCGCCTTCCTCGACCGATCTAAGTCCTGTAATTTTGGATGTCGATTTTTCTGATCATATGAACTCCGAAGGCAATTCTGAAGAAGAGTTTGAGTCGTTCCCCTTCAACAGACCTCTTCCGAGTCATACTGATTTTCTGTCACCAGTAGTCAATCGACCGGTCAACTTTCTAAAGGGTGACTGTTCTAAAACAAAGGCCCCAGCTGTGATTAAAATTTCCAAATCTAAACATGTTTCTCAAAACCAATCACAGCCAAGGCAAAAGGCCGAGCGATTGCCTATCAAAAATCTTGCTTCCTCAAAAGCCACTGACCATGTTGTTCATGTTGTTTCAAATAAAAATGGCCGCGCTAAAAAGGATAACCAAAAGTGGCTAGCCAAGGAATCTATCAAGGAAGCATCATCAAAGTCATTTTAATACGGTTTTTTCCCTAGAATGAACAAAAACGATTGTGCTTGGAATCATATGAGTGATTTTGTTAAAAGCGATGTTAATTTTCCGATGAAAATTTACTCCATTCAGCAATTGATTCAATTGTCGCATGATTCTTTATGTTGTTCTAGTTGTGGTTGGAATGACTTTGATGACATTAATAATAATGATTGGTTTGGGTCATATCACATATATAATCATACACCCAAAAGAAAACCTCATAAAAATAAAAATAAACATCATTTAGAACGGGGTTCCCAATCAGAGGTTAAACCACAGCGAGATAGGAAACCCACTTCAAAACGGGTTACTCCTACTGAGGTCAAACCTACACCTAAGAGGAAACCTGCGTCAAAGCAAGTTCCTACGAAGGGTGTCAAACCTAACCCTCTGGGACCCAGGCAAATATGGGTACCCAAGGTCTGCTAAACTTGTTTTGCAGGACGGTCATGTGTGGTAATTAGACCCTGGATGCTCCACACACATGACCGGAAGGAGGGAGCTGCTCACGATCTACAAGAAATAATATTACGAAGACGTGAGTCTTGTCTATACCTGTCTTTTCACGAGCTGCTCATGTGTTTAGGAGGAGCATGATCAGCTATCAGGTAAGTTCATTCAACTGTTGAGGGGGAGAGTCACACATAATTTTTTACAACTGCCATAAAAGTTTTGTAGTGTGTGTCGGCATTCTCGTGTGCACTTCAAATCACACATCGCGCACAATCTGAGGGGGAGCATGTCACTTCATGCTCATTATTTGTGGGAGAGCGAGAGATGGTTTGTTTTAAATCCAAATAGTCCTATTTTTGCAAAATCTACAAGGACATAGCTATTTTTGTGAAAATTCCAGAGCATCCGGACAGGTATCCGGAACCTCTCTCTATCCGGATAGGTTTCCGGACCGGGTCCTTATCCGGATTGAATGGGCACCCGGACACCACATCCGGACTGTTGGCTTCATATAGCATCCGGACTCCTTTTTCCTTCATTTATCCAAAATATTCAAAAACCCACCGGATACCCCAGCTATGCATATACCTGAAGCCCTACCCGTGATAGCATATAGACGAGATTTAGGGAATCCCATGGTCCAGCCAGCGCCGGAGGGACCTCCCCCGGGACATAGAACATGTGAGAAGGAGGGAATTACGGTCGAAAGTGAACCAAGAAAGATTGAGCCGTAAAGATAAAGAGGCTCCTGAGCGACCCTAACCGAGTGTAATCCGAGTAGCCACATCTGCTATCCCGTCTCATCCGTTGGGATGGGGTATTGAAGAAGCCTTCGTGGACCAAGCGGAGCAATTGCACAACCTCCTTATCCACTCATCGGATGTTTCAGTTTCTCACGGGGATCAAGCACAACTTCCACCAGTCTCTCACTCGGAGAGTTCTGGTGTTGAAATAAGAGACCAGCAGGCCCCGGTCTTGCCTTCATTTCGTGCACCATCGAGTCTAGAGCCATTTGAAATTGAACATTCTTCGGCTAGGACACATGATGAGGAACACCAAATCGAGATTCTCCGTGACTTGATCAGAACGTCTGTAGTGTCTCCGTCAGGCGGAACACGAGGATCAGACGGAAATCCTACCACGGCTATCCCTGCGCCAACCGTGAAAGTAGGTGGCTCTTCCTCTTAGGTAGATGCCTCAGTGGGTAATCTAAGTGATCCCGGAGTTACTTTACCCGACTTTGTGTCACCAGGGTCCCTGGACAGCACACTTAAGGCTGTCCGCGAGGCAATAGAGCAGCACGTCACCGCCGAGCTTAACAAAATAAAAAACTTAATCAAAGGTAAAGAGAAGATCGTTCATGCTGAAACCGCACCTACACCTCCACCGGCTCCTGTTCAGCCTATCTATACGGTGGACACCCTAAAGACGATGCTTCTTGCCCAACTGCTCCAACAATCCGAATCTGACGCCTCTACCGAAGCAGACCTACTCTCTGTTCTGAAATCCCAGGTCACTGCTCCTTCATCATCCATTACCACTTGCTTGGATACCATTGACTCGACTCTTAAGGACTTCAAACAAGCACTCACAACGTTGTCCGAGGGAGTCTGTTCACTCGAAGATACATGCAAGAGTCAAGCAGGCGGTCTGAAATGCAAGCACGATGACCAGGATGATCCTGATCAACGTGAGGGGGAGAAAAGACTAAGACCAACCGAGACCGCCCTGATCCAAATTGAAGCTACAATCGTGGTTCAACAGGAACCCTCAACTACGGCTACTACAACCGAAGAAGTACCTGAAGCCGAGTTGCCCTTAGCCGAGATGGTAATTGACATGGATATCTCAGATGATGAAGACTCGACGGTTGAAAAGCCTGAGGGAACAGAACAGGAACTGGTTATGATAAATCCCAGATCTCTAGCAATAAGATATGAATGTAGTGAGAGAGAATCTAGAGAGCAAATATGTCATCCATGTATTGAGCTCAAAGGATTACAAAAGGTTTCTAAAAGATTACTAAAGCTTTCTAAAGTGTTTCTTACAAATGAACTAGACAAGCCTATTTATACCCATGACATACAAGGTATAAAGGCATTCACAATACTGTATAGACTCATACAGTACATTGACTTTACAGTAAATCTTGAATACAACAATGCTCTAACAATCTCCCCCTTTGGATTCAAGATTTAAAAAAAATAAAAGCAGTCTTCAGCTCTTTGTAAAGTCAATCTTGTTGGTGCAAGATTAATCTTGTTGCTCTGATACCAGTATATTATTTTAGGGTGTTTATCATTATAAATTATAAACACTAATGACAACGTAAATCTTCCGTCTTGAACTCTTCAGATAAAATCTTCGTGTTCTTCAAGAACTGTACACTTGGATTGGATTGTTAGATAAACAATAATACGGTGTGTTTGTAATCATCAAAATAAATATATATAAATATATAGAGATGTGGTACACTTGCACCAACAATCTCCCCCTTTTTGATGATGACAAACACAACCGCTAAGCATGAGCATATGCGGTTTCTCTCCCCCGTTTGTCGAAACAAAAAGGGTCAAGAAAGACGGTATGCTTCCCCTCGAGAGATGCTCCCCCTCAAAATATGCATATATTTGAGAGAGCATAATCTCATGGTTAAAAGATAAAAAGCTCCCCCTCAAATTAATAACAAATTATAAAATTTGAGGGACAATAAAATATGCATAAAAAGCATATAATAGACATAAAACAAAATAACCAAAAAGAAACACTTGCACCAAAAAAAAGGATCTTAAGGCTTCGATTTTTCGGTTAATTTTATGTGAGCAAAAAATTACCACGTATTATGACCTCGTCAGGGAACACGTATTATATCCTCGTCAGGAAACACGTATTATATCCTCGCCAGGAAACACCTACAAAAGGCAAAGAAAATATTTCGTGGTACCCTTTTCTTATGGGTCCTTTTAACAGTTAGTATAAAACATAAACTGCAAATAAAAAAATTAAAATATGTTGTCGACATAAAATAAAACATGACAACATACAATCCACAAAAATGTTTAAAACCACAAACGCATCCCACCGGGATTGTCAACATTAAACATTCCTTTCGGAATCCATTTTCTAACCATTCTAATTTTGCGATTGTATTTATCATACACATAAAATGAAGCATTTATATTCGCATTAGGTCTAGAAAAATTATCGTTATACATGCGAGCATACGATTTCCTCCCATAATTCACATTTTTCATTTTTGACATATATGGGGGTTTTCTTGTATCAACTTTAGGAGATGCAAAAAATCTTTTAATGGGTTTACACGAGCATTTTTCAACACATGTATCAGAACCAATGCCTTTTCGGCAATTTATACGATTTGATATATTAAGCATTTTAAGCACTTTATCATTGCTACTATTAAAAGCATTTGCTAATAAGTCATTTTTCTCATGCGATTTACATTTAGCATTTAAACATGCAATTTCATTTTCAAGAATCTCACATTTTGTACATACAACATTTTCATGTGTCTTTTTATTTAAGCATGCAATTTTATTTTTTAAAATATCACAAGATTTGCAAATATCTTTTTCACTTAATTTATTTTCTAATTTAGTGATAATATCTAAATCATAAGCAGATTTTTGTTTACCGTCATTTATTTCCTTTTTATATGCGGATACGGTTTCTTTTAAATTAGAGATTTCATCTTTATACCTATTTGCAAGAGCGGCCATATCATGAAATGATTTATATAATTCGTCAAGATTATTTTCATCGTCACTATAATAATTATCACTATAATTACTATCACAATTATTTTTAGAAGAATATGATGAAGATACCTCATTATCATGGTCGGCCATGAAACAAAAATTTTTGGCCTCATTTATGCTTGCGCTCAACGCGCCTCCAACGAGAGCTTTTGGTGTGTTGATTTGTTTTGCTCGTTTTGGACACACACTTGCATAGTGATCCTTATCACCACACACATAGCAAAAGCCTTTCTTTTTATTGGCTTTTTCATCGTCGCTAGATTCGTCATATTTGTCTTCACTTTTATGGACGTTGCGACTTTGGTTTTTACCACCACGACGGTAGTCTCCATTTTCTTGAAACCTATCATTATTAGTAAACCTTTTGTTAGATAAAAGTTTAGAAAGTTTTCTTACCAACTTGACTAAATCGTCAAGATTTTCGGGTTCGTCATCCGAGGAACTTGCATCTTCCTCCTCTTCCTTTTCTTTTGAGGCAACGACTTTGAGAGCGATGGATTTCTTTTTGACTTGCTCCCGGACTTGATTTCTTTTTAGTGCGATTTCGTGCACTTTAAGATTGCCGATGAGATCATCGAGCTTCATCGTTGCGAGATCTCGGGAGTCTTCTAAAGATGTAATTTTTGCCATCCACTCCGAAGGAAGTGCTCGAAGAATTTTCCTTACATAGTCTTCGTTAGGATAAGTGCGACCTAATCCCTTCAAAGTAGTCATAATGAGGTTAAAACGTTTAAACATTGAGTCGATTGACTCATCTTTTGACATTTCGAACAGTTCATAATCATGTACTAAAATATTTATTTTAGAGCTTTTAACTTGAGTATTTCCACGATGAGTGTCACTCAAGCTTTGCCAGATTTGATTAGCAGTTTTACAGGTATATACTCTTTCTATTTCATCGGAAGTTAAAGCAGCATATAATATATTTTTAGCCTCAAAATTTAAACAAAAATGAGATTCTTCAGCGGGAGTCCAGTCTTTAACAGGTTTATCAACAATAACATTATTTTTTATAATAGTAGGATTAAAATTCCCATTTTCTATAATATCCCAAATTTTTTGACTTTTGCCACGAACGTGACATTCAAATAGCTCGGCCCAAATGCCAAACTTTTCAGTATCTATCAAAGGAGGTTTAGAGAACACAAAATTAGTTTGTTGAGCCATTTAAAAAAAAATTAAGACAGAAATTTTTGAAAGACCCGCTCTGATACCAAATGTTAGACAACCTAGGGGGGGTAAGGTTGTATTTAAAACTTTTACTTTCAAAAATTCTTTTATAAAAATATC
Organism: Saussurea involucrata; assembly: GCA_033807775.1. Classification (NCBI taxonomy): domain Eukaryota; kingdom Viridiplantae; phylum Streptophyta; class Magnoliopsida; order Asterales; family Asteraceae; genus Saussurea; species Saussurea involucrata. The sequence goes on from CM066326.1 coordinate 13,170,884, forward strand.
TTAATAATGTAAATACAACAGAGTATATGAAAACACAACAGATACGTATAAATACAGGATAGTATAAATATAGTAAATAAAGCAGAGTATAAATGCAATGAATATACAATAATTATATAAACAGATATAATTAAATGCACAGCGGAAATATAAAGAGATAAGGGATAGAGATACTTGACACGGAGATTTAGTGATTTACCACAACTTGGTAAATCACTAGCCGAGACACTTCCCGACACGATCCAATAAACGTATTCTTTACGGTAGAATACAAACCAAATACAAAGGAAAGCAATAGGCTCTCAAGCTTCAGCTAATTGAGATATACAGGATCACACACCCGTTATTCAAACACTTACAAGAGGAGTATAACTCACAATGGAAATCACTCTTGTATAATATTTATCACTTGGATATTTTATAAAAACGTTTTATAAAATAAATATGTAGTGATAATATGTAGTATGGAATATTAGTTGGGAGAATAGATGGCTGTTTGTTGTAGTTGTATTGTATATCTTCTCCACCATCGCATGCATTATATAGCAGCTCTTCCAACGGATATATGCATCCGCGGTATACCGCCTTAAGCACGCGGTATACCGTGCAGTAATAAAAGTACTTTTGCAGAAGAGAAAGTCAACCCTGCAAAACAAACGTAAACTGTACACTAGGATAGGATTGTTAGATAAACAATAATACGGTGTGTTTGTAATCATCAAAATAAATATGGAGATGTGATTTTATGTGTACCAAAAATATATCACAATATTAAAGCGGGGTACACTTGCACCAACAAATCTTCTCAAACAGACACTCTATCAAACCATCTTCAAATAGCTTTATCTCCACTAGTTCACGGCGAACTATATGCTTTGACACTCTTTAAGAACTCAGCTTTAAAGAATCTTCAGACAAACATGAAAAGTCATTGTCTTTTTCTTTGAAAAATCAACCTTCTTCAATACAATCTTCAACAGATTGTCTTCAAGTCTTGAACATGGATTTCATATCTTTATATAGAACCATCAATTCGGAACAAGATAAATCAGAAACGATTAGAGTTTGGATCAGAAAGATGTGAAACCATCCACATTGTTGAACTTTTAGGTGTAAGCGCATTCCGATAACCACTCAGAACTAAGATAACCAAATTCAGCAACATTTGGACTTCACATGATCCTTCTCCCCAATCTTCAGTCTTTGTTCACGAATCTTTGACTTGAAATATCTTTGATTTGAAAGCTCTTTGACATGAAATTGAAATTAAACTTTTCTCCCCCATTTTCGATGATGGTGAGCATCATAATCATCGAAAACCATTTTCAATTTCAGTTGTGTCTTTGAGTATTGCTAACAATCTCCTCCTTACAGAATAACCTTGCTCCCCCTCAAAATAAGAATTCTGGAGCAATTTATTTTCTCCCCCTGAAAGTATGCATATATTTCAATAACGTACAGTATTTGAAATTGTAGCACAAATTTTAAAACAAATTTACACAAGGAAAATAACATTCATTGAATTTTATTTTATAACTACAAACATTTGATCATTTGAAAACTTTATAAAAGAAATTCAACTTAATGAAATTTAACAGATTTTTCAATCAAATGAAATCAAATACATGTGTTTGGATTCAAGAACAAGTCATCATTGTATATCAAGTTAAAAAATGTTCAGTTTCAACCCCTTTATTAAATCTATTTGGTGTGCTAGCATGGGAAATATGATTAGCTTCAAGCATATGCAATTCTAAAACATATAAGAATATTTTGCTCTACTCACACTATTTGTCCAAAATCAGAATTTTCACAAATTTACGGGTTTATCGCGACTTTGTATTTTCCCAAGTTTCAAGAGATGTGTGCTCATTGGCATCTTTTCTTTTGTGCTCATTGGCATCTTTTGATTTGTGCACATTGGCATCTTTTGATTTTGTGCTCATTGGCATCTTTTGATCAAAAAGTTTAGTAAGAATAAGATACACCGTTAAACATGACTTTCTATCTGGTTCTATAGCAGGATTTGGGTCAGCAGATCCCAGACCAGTTGGCCTTAGGTGCTAGGTGTCAAGCACCCCTTAGAACTTAATTTCCCAAACCAGAAAGGCCACATCGATATATCTTAAACCCATTTGTACCAGTAGAACATGGCTTTCTATCTGGTTCTATTGCAGGATTTGGGTCAGCCGATCCCAGACCAGTTGATCTTAGGGACTAGGTGTCGAGCACCCCTTAGGACTTACTCTCCCAAACCAGAAAGGCCACAGGCACAAACTTTCAAACTAAATGATAGTGCAACAATTTTATCTCAATCACTTGGTTCTAAAATATAGTGCTTTGCCCATATTTTCATTTCCATCCATCATTCTGACATATAGGCTTTTTGAGCATTATATTCTATATATATATCCAGATTCACATAACTTTGAGCATTCAGCATAATTTCATTCATGTTTTGCTGACCTTTCGATTTATTTTAGAGGTGAGAGTTGAAACAAATCTAACTCAGATAGTACAAAGTTTCTTGTAAAATCATCCTTTAGCACACATTTAATTCATTGAATGAAAATTGAAAATTTCATCTTATTGAATTAAATTTGTAAAGTTTCAAGTTTTCAAATCAGTAGAAACAAATATAATCCAATGTTACCTTTTGCCACTTGTTCCTTGAAACAAAAATATATAGCAGTTAAGGATATTACCTGAGAAGTGTGAGTTCTAAACTGATTTGTTTAGAAATCTTAGTCTTTGAAGTACGGGTTCTAAACTGATTTGTTTAGAAGCCAATGACGTTGAAATCCGGGTTCTAAACTGATGTGTTTAGAAACCATTGTCGTTGAAGCACGGGTTCTAAACTGAGATGTTTAGAAGCCATTAGTATTTGTCTCCCCCTTAATGGTACAAATATTTTTCAAAAAATACGCCGCTTCTCTTCTGTTTTCAGTCATGTGTGTGGTATGTATCTACAATTCAGTACAACACATGAAGAACCTGCAAAACAGATTAAGCAGATTTTGGTACCCAATGGCACTTGGGTCCTAGTGGGTTAGGTGTAGATTTCTTACAAGGAATACTGTAAGAACCATACCAATAAGAAGTATAATCTTTATGCACAAAATCATTTGATCCACAGTAAGAAAAACAGATTTTCTTATGTGCCAACCTAATCAGATGATTTACAGAATGAATAGGATTAAGTTTAGCAGAAGATTTACCTTTTGGCGCATTGTTCTTCTTGGCATTTGATGTGAATACAGATGATTTTGGCACATCTTTCTTTGGAATTGTTGTGCCTTTGATTCTCCATTCCATCTTCACCCTCTTGAAGACTGGAACTTCTTCAGATTTGGAAGTATTAATTTTAGGCACCTTAAGAATATCATCCGATTTATCAAACAGAGGATTATAGAAAAGATTAGAAGAACGAATCTGACCTTTTGAGAAATCTGTTGATCTTTTAAATTGATTAGAAGGAATGTTTTTAAAACTTGAACTTGAAGCAGTTTTAAAAGAACATTCAGAATCATTTGAATCAACAAATGGAGTCTGAAAGATAGAATTATGACTAGCCTGCTTTGAGACATCAAATTTAAAAATGACGTCTTCAAGTTCTTTGACTTTGTTTATTAAAACATTTTTCTCTTTAGAAATTAGATCAAATTTCTTTTGGAGATCAGATTTGATCAACTGATCCTTCTTAATATCAGCTGATAAACCAGATAATCTTTTGGTAAGATTAAGAATCACATCTTCAAAATATACACGTTCCGATTCAAAATCTTTTTCCAAAAACCTTCTTTTATCAGTAATCTCTTTGAAAATTTCCATATTTTTCTTTTTAAGGGTTTTACTTTCCTTTTCAAAGAGATTTTTCTTTTCCGTGAAATCTTTTCTTTCCTTTTCCAAAAGATTTTCTAATTCAGAGATTTTCACGGAAAGTTCAGAACTTTTAATTTCAAAAGATTTGCGTTCAGTTTCAAATTTAGCTCTTTCTTTATCGAGCTTGTCTTTTTCTAAAAATAAAACTTTCTCAAAGTCTGAAACTTGTTTTGAAAGTTTTATACATTTCAGCTCAGTCTCTTTCTTTTCTTCAAAAACTTTCTTTTCTTCAAAAGAAAAATTAGACAGTTTTCTCTTTAGATCGGCATTTTCACTGTCCAAAATTTTCCCTATATCTTTAACTTCTTTTAATTGAGCATGTAACTTTAAGTTCCACTTCACTCTCTTTTCTTCTCTACTCTTCAAATCAGCATTTTCTTTTTGAAGAGTTGTTACTTTCTCTTGAAGATTCTCGATATGATCGTGCAGACTTGAGTTGTCTTTCTTTGCTTCGAGATCTGCAATATAAACTTCAAGATCAGTTATTCTTTTAGTAAGTTTAGCATTTGAAGAAGAAATGTCTAAAATTTGTCTTTTCAGATCAACATTTTCTTCTTCCAGTGCTTTATTTAAAATAGGAGTTGAAGAATTTGAAGCATTATCTTTAACAGGAGTTTCTGATATAGGAGATGTTTCTGATAAAATAACTTGTTGCAAAATTCCATTATTTGCCTTAGCTTTTTCAAGTGGCTTTGGAGGTGTTTTTGTTATTATGACTTGTTGCAACACTTCATTATTTGGTTTAACAGATACATGTGAATTAACAGATGTTTCTGTTATAATGACTTGTTGCAACTTTACATTTGGTTTAACAAAAACTTTTGCAATTGGAGGAATCTCCTTTTTCAGAGTTTGCTTCAAATCTTCACCACTGCTTTTAACAATAACTTGTTGTAAAACCATTTTGAATATTGCTAGAAATTGATCGTTCAGAAGATCAAGCAGACAGTGTATGAAAATACACAAAAAATATATAAAATTTTTCTTGAAAAGCTCTTACAGTGTATGAAATACACTATAGAAAAAATTTCGGGATAAAAATTTTTCTCAAAAATTCGGATGAGTAAGGGTTCGAATTCAACGAATTCGGATGAAGAAGGATTCGAATTCAATGAATTCGGATGAATAAGGGTTCGAATTCAATGAATTCGGATGAAGAAGGGTTCGAATTCAATGAATTCGGATGCTGAAGGGTTCGAATTCACTCAATTCGGACTTAACTTGGTTCGAATTCAATGAATTCGGATGCTTAAGGGTTCGAATTCAATGAATTCGGATGCTTAAGGGTTCGAATTCTATGAATTCGGATGCTTAAGGGTTCGAATTCTATGAATTCGGATGCTTAAGGGTTCGAATTCAACATTTGGAAAATTTAATCAACTCAATTTGAATTTAACACAGTTCGAATTCTCCTCAATTCGAATCTAACACGGTTCGAATTCTCCTCAATTCGAATCTAGCTGGGTTCGAATTCAATCAATTCGAATCCTTCTTGAGTCGAATTCTACACTTGTATTTCCAAGAACACTCTGAATTCTTCTTTGAATGATCCGAATTCACCAAGAATGATCCGAATTCACCAAGAATGATCCGAATTCTGCACTTCGAACACGAAAATCACTAAATCAGCCATAACTTTTTCAATTCTTGATCAATTGTTATGAAATTTGCACAGATTTGTTCGAAATTTGATTCCACACACTTTCTTAGATAATCACAAATCCTAATTCGATCAATTTAATCGAATTTTGATCCAAAAATAGTAGAAAAAGTTTTCGAACAAAAATGATATAAAATGATCAGATCTGCAAATTCTGTGCAGATTTTGGTGTTAATCCAAGAATTAAAGATGTTTAGGAATCAAATCCGAGTGCAATGATGTCAAGAATCAATCCAAAAGATCAAAAAATGAAAAAATGAAATCTGGATGAATAGTAAATGAAGAAGGGTTAGAATTCTTGATGAACAGTGATGAATAGTGATGAACACCCAATCCGAATTCTTCAGCTTTAGTGTAAAAAATCTTCAATTTGGTCTTCGATCTGCTTGAATCTTCTGTTTAGCTCTGATACCAATTGATAAATCCCAGATCTCTAGCAATAAGATATGAATGTAGTGAGAGAGAATCTAGAGAGCAAATATGTCATCCATGTATTGAGCTCAAAGGATTACAAAAGGTTTCTAAAAGATTACTAAAGCTTTCTAAAGTGTTTCTTACAAATGAACTAGACAAGCCTATTTATACCCATGACATACAAGGTATAAAGGCATTCACAATACTGTATAGACTCATACAGTACATTGACTTTACAGTAAATCTTGAATACAACAATGCTCTAACAGGTTACTATTGACACATCAGTTGAGTCTACAATCAACCTGATAGATCCAGACTGCGAGACCAACCCGGAAACCGAAGATGCAAGGTATGAAAAAGCCGCCAGTGCCACAAATTTCCAGGTTAATTTGGTCTTCCCTACTGATGAAGATGACAACGTAGACTACGACCAGTTTTTGCTCCAGAATTTATATGGTACCCCCGTTCACTCTGCTCAACCCGCTGAAACTTCAACAAGACCTGAAACTACAACCGCCGATATTCCGACATCTCTTCAGCAATCGATAGCTTCTGATCTCCCACCTCCTCAACAACAACAAATCCGTTGGGAGAAGATAAGCGATATTTATTCCTCACCTGGAGGAATCCCTGAAGAAGTTGTTCGTTCACAAGCTACGCCCAATCGAGCCGACCTTCTGCCTTGGTATTTACAGTTCTAACCCCGAATACCAATGCCGGTACGTAATTGCAATGAAGCGGTGTCTACCAGTTAGCCAAGTATGAACCAAGCATCAGATCACAGAAGTGCTCAACATCGAGTCAGGACGAATTATGAAAGTTGTTTATCCTGTATTCACCGTCAGACGCGAAGATGGGAATGAATGGAGATTTTCTGAAGCCGACTTCCAGCACCTCCGACCGTTCGACTTCTACGCTATTCTGAAAGACCTTCGTTCAAGAACTATCCGACCGCTTCCAGTTACAAAGGCACTCGAAGCTATTCGTCGATTCCTGGTCCGTACTATTATGATGTCATATCTCACGGACTTCCAAATGGCAATCGAGAACAGGGCAAAGAAGGTAAATCTGATAAAGCCGAATCTGCAAGCTCCTGAATTGACGATGTATCCCGAGAACGCTCTGTTTCTAGAACCTGAATTTGGGATTGTCTACTTCAACGAACAGAAAGAGAAAAGATTTCTGCGTTTCAGTTAGGTAGACAGATTCTGCGACGGCACGCTCTTCAAAGTTCAAGATGCTCTTCGAAAGATCATATCTCACGAGTCCGAAACTCGAAGGCTTTCGTATGTTCCCAATCCAGAAGAAACAACTGCTCGGAAAGCCTTGGAAATGGTTGAAGAACGCATCGACTATCGTCGTGCTATCAGAATATTCGAGGTATACTTCGAGCTACGAAAACGATATGTTGCAAACTGGCGCCAACTCGAACTTCAATTCAAAGGGGGAGATTGTTAGGGTCATTTATTGTTGAATTAAAGTTCAAGGGTCTGTATTGTATTTCTTTATTTTGAGCCTTGTTAGTGAACGGGCCGTGCGCTTGTTAACCACGGGCCCGTCATATAAATAGTTTTCTAAGCCTCTGTTTTGGGCTAAGTTGTTCATTTTGCTTTCCTACTCTCATATTGTAAACTCTCTTATTGAAAGCAATATATGGATGACGAGTTGAAATCATAAACATCTCAGTTATAATCTATTCATTTCATTGTTCGTTGCACGGAACTGGAACTCTCACTTTTCTTTAATTTTATGCACTTACATACTTGTCATTTGCATTCTTGTCTTTAAATTTCTTGCCATTTATTTATAGTCATTTACCTTTTAAGTCATTTACATTTCAAGTCATCATGTTTACTTTCCTAGTCTTTTAAATTTGTTTTACTTTATTTATTTCAATGAGTAGCTAATCATCCTAGCTTGGGTGTGAGGCAAAGGGTGATTATGTTAACCAAAATAAAGTAGACGTTGTGTGGCAATGATGATGTTTTATTATTCCATTCCAAGTTTTATCAAGAATAATACAACTCCTTGACAAGTTGATCATTTTGATAATGTTAAAGTGTCATGGACCTAGAGATGGGTCATTGAATAGCATGTCAATTTGAATGACATGGGAGGTAAAATTGAGAGAGTTACTTGCAATGAGAGTTGTTACTTGTGTTTTTCAAAATGATTCATTCTTGATAAGTTGTCACTTTTTCAAAGGGTTAAAATGGAGTAGACTTAGAGATAAGCTACTTGGAATACATCAACTTGGGAGGTACGGGGATTATATCGAGAGACTACTTTTTAACAAAAAGAATTTGTTTGGTCGTATATTTTGAGAACTCCACTCCCATCATTACATTAGTTTGGATTCTACTCAGAGATGAGATTGTCTAAGGCTACTGGAATAATGGGATGGTGAGAGTCTAAGAGGAACGTGTCTTAAAATAGATAATAGAACTAATTATTGCCATCTTCATGCAGCATCATTCCTATAGCATCCATGCGGTAGCATTTCTATAGCATTGGTCTGCTAGAATTTAGGTTAACATGTCATCACAAGTCTTACAACCTTGTTTCCCTTTTATTCTTGTTTATTTACATCTGTGATAACATCAACCAACCAACCAATCAAATTATTTCTTCAAAATCACCATCTGAAATAACATCTTTCATTGTAATCTTAGATAACTTTTATTTCCAATCTCTATGGGACGGTACTGGTATTTTACCACTTTTATTACTTGAAAGACGATATTACATCTCACTTTATACTTGCTTTGAGGTTTAATTAGCACACGTATGTACGTGTATTCTAAGCATTGTTAGGTGATAAGTTCTCAAATTTAAGTACTTAAGCACTTCCTTTTTAAGCTTTTAGATAGAATTTTGCACTTTAATATCCCAATTTGAGTCATTTATTACATTATTTTCTACTTATTTAGGTTGGAGCTAACGTTTCTGATTTACTTGTGTCTATTGGGCTAAAAGGCTAACTGTTAATTCCAGATCCGTGCAACGATTATGAAATCAAACAAATAAGCAATAGTGTATAATGATTTCAACTGGTCATCCCTGTATTATGCTTTCAATCAGAGTGTTTACAATACAATTCAGAAAAGCAAATGAGACAACTAGCCTATTTTCTAAGGCTAAGCTATCTATATATATGGCGGGCCCGAGGTTAACAAGCCCACGACCCGTTCACTAATAAGGCTCAAAATAAAGAATTACAGTTTAAACCCTGTACTTTAAATCAACATAAAATTGACCCTAACACTAACTTTTGTGTTATTTTGGAAAACCTTCTTGAACACAGGTCATGTTGCAGCATCACCACATCATTGATCTGACGGTTTTGGGACAGATGAATTGGAAGTTGATTATTTTGGAGTGGAAGAAGTCTTTTTATTATCCAATGGACCTTCCATTTATTCATCTAATGTGAACACTTAGTTGTATATTAATTATCCCTTGTACTTTCTAATTACTTTGGTAAACTTTGTAGTTGCAATTCAAGTGATTTGGTAGCATATTACACTTTTGGTCCCTCTTTTGTACTATAAATAGAGGGCTTAGGATCATTAATTATGCACACCTTTTGAGCTATTTTTTAATCAGCACCAATTCCTCTCTTTAATTCAATTTAATATTCTAGTGTTCATGTACTTCGTGTTCTTCATTTAAAGATTTAATTTCTTCTTGAATCTCCTTACACTCGTATGAATTCTTCTAGCATCTCTGCAACATTGAACTGGAAATAATTACTTTGCTTTTCTTTAATTTAATCTTGCATCTCTAGCCTTGTCATTTACTTTGCTTTTCTTTAATTTTATGCACTTATATTCCATCTTACATACTTGTCATTTGCATTCTTGTCTTTAAATTTCTTGCCATTTATTTATAGTCATTTACCTTTTAAGTCATTTACATTTTAAGTCATCATGTTTACTTTCTTAGTCTTTTAAATTTTTTTTACTTTATTTATTTCAATGAGTAGCTAATCATCCTAGCTTGGGGGTGAGGGAAAGGGTGATTATGTTATCCAAAATAATGTAGACGTTGTGTGGCAATGATGATGTTTTACTATTCCATTCCATGTTTTATCATGAATAATACAACTCCTTGACAAGTTGATCATTTTGATAGTGTTAAAGTGTCATGGACCTAGAGATATGTCATTGAATAGCACGTCAATTTGAATGACATGGGAGGTAAAATCGAGAGAGTTACTTGCAATGAGAGTTGTTACCTGTGTTTTTCAAAATGATTCATTCTTGATAAGTTGTCACTTTTTCAAAGGGTTAAAATGGAGTAGACTTAGAGATAAGCTACATGGAATACATCAACTTGGGAGGTACGGGGATTATATCGAGAGACTACTTTTTAACAAAAAGATTTTTTTTGGTCGTATATTTTGAGAACTCCACTCCCATCATTACATTAGTTTGGATTCTACTCAGAGATGAGATTGTCTAAGGCTACTGGAATAATGGGATGGTGAGAGTCTAAGAGGAACGTGTCTTAAAATAGATAATAGAACTAATTATTGCCATCTTCATGCAGCATCATTCCTATAGCATCCATGCGGTAGCATTTCTATAGCATTGGTCTGCTAGAATTTAGGTTAACATGTCATCACAAGTCTTACAACCTTGTTTCCCTTTTATTCTTGTTTATTTACATCTGTGATAACATCACCCAACCAACCAATCAAATTATTTCTTCAAAATCACCATCTGAAATAACATCTTTCATTGTAATCTTAGATAACTTTTAATTCCAATCTCTATGGGACGGTACTGGTATTTTACCACTTTTATTACTTGAAAGACGATATTACATCTCACTATATACTTGCTTTGAGGTTTAATTAGCACACGTATGTACGTGTATTCTAAGCATTGTCAGGTGATAAGTGCTCAAATTTAAGTACTTAAGCACTTCCTTTTTAAGCTTTTAGATAGAATTTTGCACTTTAATATCCCAATGTGAGTCATTTATTACATTATTTTCTACTTATTTAGGTTGGAGCTAACGTTTCTGATTTACTTGTGTCTATTGGGCTAAAAGGCTAACTGTTAATTCCAGATCCGTGCAACGATTATGAAATCAAACAAATAAGCAATAGTGTATAATGATTTCAACTGGTCATCCTTGTATTATGCTTTCAATTAGAGTGTTTACAATACAATTCAGAAAAGCAAATGAGACAACTAGCCTATTTTCTAAGGCTAAGCTATCTATATATATGGCGGGCCCGAGGTTAACAAGCCCACGGCCCGTTCACTAATAAGGCTCAAAATAAAGAATTACAGTTTAAACCCTGTACTTTAAATCAACATAAAATTGACCCTAACACTAACTTTGGTGTTATTTTGGAAAACCTTCTTGAACACAGGTCATGTTGCAGCATCACCACATCATTGATCTGACGGTTTTGGGACAAATGAATTGGAAGTTGATAATTTTGGAGTGGAAGAAGTCTTTTTATTATCCAATGGACCTTCCATTTATTCATCTAATGTGAACACTTAGTTGTATATTAATTATCCCTTGTACTTTCTAATTACTTTGGTAAACTTTGTAGTTGCAATTCAAGTGATTTGGTAGCATATTACACTTTTGGTCCCTCTTTTGTACTATAAATAGAGGGCTTAGGATCATTAATTATGCACACCTTTTGAGCTAATTTTTAATCAACACCAATTCCTCTCTATAATTCAATTTAATATTCTAGTGTTCATGTACTTCTTGTTCTTCATTTAAAGATTTAATTTCTTCTTGAATCTCCTTACACTCGTATGAATACTTCTAGCATCTCTGCAACATTGAACTGGAAATCATTACTTTGCTTTTCTTTAATTTCATCTTGCATCTCTAGCCTTGTCATTTACTTTGCTTTTCTTTAATTTTATGCACTTACATTCCATCTTACATACTTGTCATTTGCATTCTTGTCTTTAAATTTCTTGCCATTTATTTATAGTCATTTACCTTTTAAGTCATTTACATTTTAAGTCATCATGTTTACTTTCCTAGTCTTTTAAATTTGTTTTACTTTATTTATTTCAATGAGTAGCTAATCATCCTAGCTTGGGGGTGAGGGAAAGGGTGATTATGTTATCCAAAATAAAGTAGACGTTGTGTTGCAATGATGATGTTTTACTATTCCATTCCATGTTTTATCAAGAATAATACAACTCCTTGACAAGTTGATCATTTTGATAGTGTTAAAGTGTCATGGACCTAGAGATATGTCATTGAATAGCACGTCAATTTGAATGATATGGGAGGTAAAATCGAGAGAGTTACTTGCAATGAGAGTTGTTACCTGTGTTTTTCAAAATGATTCATTCTTGATAAGTTGTCACTTTTTCAAAGGGTTAAAATGGAGTAGACTTAGAGATAAGCTACTTGGAATACATCAACTTGGGAGGTACGGGGATTATATCGAGAGACTACTTTTTAACAAAAAGAATTTGTTTGGCCGTATATTTTGAGAACTCCACTCCCATCATTACATTAGTTTGGATTCTGCTCAGAGATTAGATTGTCTAAGGCTATTGGAATAATCGGATGGTGAGAGTATGAGAGGAACGTGTCTTATAATAGATAATAGAACTAATTATTGCCATCTTCATGCAGCATCATTCCTATAGCATCCATGCGGTAGCATTTCTGTAGCATTGGTCTGCTAGAATTTGGGTTAACATGTCATCACAAGTCTTACAACCCTGGTTCCCTTTTATTCTTGTTTATTTACATCTGTGATAACATCAACCAACCAATCAAAATATTTCTTCAAAATCACCATCTGAAATAACATATTTCATTGTACTCTTAGAACACTTTTAACTCCAATCTCTGTGGGGCGATACTGGTATTTTACCACTTTTATTACTTAAAAGACGATATTAGATCTCACTGTATATTTGCTTTGAGGTTTAATTAGCACACGTCTGTAGTGTATTCTAAGCATTGTCAGGTGGTAAGTGCTCAAATTTAAGTACTTAAGCACTTCCTTTTTAAGCTTTTAGATAGAATTTTTCACATTAATATCCCAATTTGAGTCATTTATTACATTATTTTCTACTTATTTAGGTTGGAGCTAACGTTTCTGATTTACTTGTGTGTATTGGGCTAAAAGGCTAACTTTGGTGTTATTTTGGAAAACCTTCTTGAACAAAGGTCATGCTGCAACATCACCACATCATTGATCTGACGCTTTTGGGACAGAGGAATTGGAAGCTGATTGTTTTGGAGTGGAAGAAGTCTTTTTATTATCCAATGGACCTTCCATTTATTCATCTAATGTGAACACTTAATTGTATATTAATTATCCCTTGTACTTTCTAATTACTTTGGTAAACTTTGTAGTTGCAATTCAAGTGATTTGGTTGCATATTACACTTTTGGTCCATCTTTTGTATTACAAGTAGAGGGCTTAGGATCATTAATTATGCACACCTTTTGAGCTGATTTTTAATCAGCACCAATTCCTCTCTTTAATTCAATTTAATATTCAAGTGTTCATGTACTTCTTGTTCTTCCTTTAAAGATTTTATTTCTTCTTGAATCTCCTTACACTCGTATGAAAACTTCTAGCATCTCTGCAGCACTGAACTGGAAATCATTACTTTGCTTTTCTTTAATTTCATCTTTCATCTCTAGCCTTGTCATTTACTTTGCTTTTCTTTAATTTTATGCACTTACATTCCATCTTACATACTTGTCATTTGCATTCTTGTCTTTAAATTTCTTGGCATTTATTTATAGTCATTTACCTTTTAAGTCATTTACATTTCAAGTCATCATGTTTACTTTTCTAGTCTATTAAATTTGTTTTACTTTATTTATTTCAATGAGTAGCTAATCATCTTAGCGTGGATGTGAGGCAAAGGGTGATTATGTTAACCAAAAGAAAGTAGATGTTGTATGGCAATGATGATGTTTTATTATTCCATTCCAAGTTTTATCAAGAATAATACAACTCATTGACAAGTTGATCATTTTGATAGTGTTAAAGTGTCATAGACCTAGAGATGGGTCATCGAATAGCACGTCAATTTGAATGACATGGGAGGTAATATCAAGAGAGTTACTTGCAATGAGAGTTGCTACTTGTGTTTTCAAAATGATTCATTCTTGATAAGTTGTCACTTTTTCAAAGGGTTAAAATGGAGTAGACTTAGAGATAAGCTACTTGGAATACATCAACTTGGGAGGTACGGGGATTATATCGAGAGACTACCTTTTAACAAAAAGAATTTGTTTTGCCGTATATTTTGAGAACTCTACTCCCATCATTACATTAGTTTGGATTCTGCTCAGAGATGAGATTGTCTAAGGCTACTGGAATAACGGGATGGTGAGAGTCTAAGAGGAACGTGTCTGAAAATAGATAATAGAACTAATTATTGCCATCTTCATGCAACAGCATTCCTATAGCATCCATGCGGTAGCATTTCTGTAGCATTGGTCTGCTAGAATTTGGGTTAACATGTCATCACAAGTCTTACAACCCTGGTTCCCTTTTATTCTTCTTTATTTACATCTGTGATAACATCAACCAACCAACCAATCAAAATATTTCTTCAAAATCGTCATCTGAAATCACATCTTTCATTGTACTCTTAGAACACTTTTAACTCCAATCTCTGTGGGACGATACTGGTATTTTACCACTTTTATTACTTAAAAGACGATATTAGATCTCACTGTATATTTGCTTTGTGGTTTAATTAGCACACGTCTATAGTGTATTCTAAGCATTGTCAGGTGATAAGTGCTCAAATTTAAGTACTTAAGCACTTCCTTTTTAAGCTTTTAGATAGAATTTGGCACTTTGATATCCCAATTTGAGTCATTTATTACATTATTTTCTATTTATTTAGGTTGGAGCTAAGGTCTCTGATTTACTTGTGTCTATTGGGATAAAAGGCTAACTTTGGTGTTATTTTGGAAAACCTTCTTGAACACAGGTCATGATGCAGCATCACCACATCATTGATCTGACGCTTTTGGGACAGAGGAATTGGAAGCTGATTTTTTTGGAGTGGAATAAGTCTTTTTATTATCCAATGGACCTTCCATTTATTCATCTAATGTGAACACTTAGTTGTTTATTAACTATCCCTTGTACTTTCTAATTACTTTGGTAAACTTTGTAGTTGCAATTCAAGTGATTTGGTTGCATATTACACTTTTGGTCCCTCTTTTGTACTATAAATAGAGGGCGTAGGAACATTAATTACGCACACCTTTTTGGCTGATTTTTAATCAGCACCAATTCCTCGCTTTAATTCCATTTAATATTCTAGTGTTCATGTACTTCTTGTTCTTCATTTAAAGATTTAATTTCTTTAAAAATCTTTACTTTGCTTTTCTTTAATTTCATCTTGCATCTCTAGCCTTGTCATTTACTTTACGTCTTTTCTTTTATGCACTTAATTTCACCGTGATAGTGTTAAAGTATCATGGACCTAGAGATAGTGTAATAATCCGGGTAAGTTAATTGTTTAGTTATTTATTTTTATGTTTATTAGTTTAGGGTAAGTTGGGTCGTTTTATAAGTTTAGGGGTGTTTTGGTCTTTTTGTTAAGTTAGAATCCTTAAAAGCAATTTTTGGTTTGTATTTATAGGAGCACCTCCTTAGATATCTCTTAAGTCGGTTTCTTTTCTGTCTGTGTGTGTGTGCGCACCGAATTCATAGAGAAGGAGAAAGAAGTTCGATCGAGTTAAGCTGTGGAAAGAATTGTGTAATCGTTTTGAGGCATAATTCCTTTTCAAATTATGTTCATAGTAGATAGTATTAGATTTCTATCGGTTTATAAATTTCAATTTTTGATTCTTGGTTCTTTTTTATCAAAATTGTGTTACGAATGGTTATCTAGATGTCGCACGAAGTCCGGATGTATGTATCTGGATTCCTGGTGTTTTCCGGATTGGATGATATCGGATTTAAATTGGTTCCCGGATTGAGTTTCCCGGATTGGGTTTCCCGAAAGGTTTTCCCGGATGGTATCCCGGATTGTTTTCCGAATGGGTTCCGGATAAGTTTCCCCCGTGCTAAGTCGTCGAAGAGGGACATTTTGTGAGTGTGTTCTAGGTAAGGGTATTATAGGCTTATTTAGGATTCTTAGTCTATCATTGAGTTTTTTGTGGTAAATAGTTATATGTATTTTGTGTAATTGATATTTCGTGAAGTTTGTGAAAAAGTAAGGTTCTTGCAAGTTTTCAAGAGGAAGTGATATTGCGTCATTTCTCTAAGGCGAGTTTTACTTTAATCGGTTTCAAACTGGAATACATTTATATTGAATAAATATGTGGTAGGTAGTGTGATGATGTGCTTATTATTGAAATATGATATATTGAAATATATGTTGTATTTATATAGGCATTACACTACATGATTGCACGTTGGCCGGACTTAGGGCCGGTGGAGTTTTGGCTATACGGAGGGACAACGGAGTTGGCTATATTTTAGTGCAGCGGAGTAAATTGATTAGTTGGTTTAGCGCAACCAACTAATATGGCCATGTGAAAGAGTTGTACACAGTGCATACGAGTCACGCTTGGTATTTGTATACTTATTGTAAATCTGTGTTTAACAAAATGATTATTAAACTGACAGGGATTTTCTCACTTAGACCAATTGGTATAACCCTCATTTTGTTTTTAAAAATAGGTATTCCAGGTCGCGGAATAAGTAAGAGCAGAGGAAAAGATAAGTTATGATTTGCTTTTGGAAGTCGTGTATTATGAAGTTTCATGAAGTGTTTTGTATCTATAGCCTCGTTAGTTGTGATGTAAATTATTTGCAAAACGTTTGTACTGATATATGTATTGTATAGTTTTGGGACCAAGAGACCTGTGTAATATAATATGTATTTTGTTATCTTATGATGAGATGTAAATTGTGTTATATGATGTATGTTTAGGATGGGTTGTTACAGTTGGTATCAGAGCACTAGTTTAAGGGATTTAGGTATTCGGATCCATACCTAGACTTAAACTGCATGTGAAGTAGGATGTCCCTGATATTTTAGAACCTTTGGGATATTACATATAAAAGGTCGAAGGAACATCATGTAAGGTAATTTCAAATTACATCTGGCCAGTGTAATTATGAACTTACAGGTACATGTTTGAACTGGAATACCTTATTATATGGGGTATGTGCTTATGTGTATATTAACCCTGTGAAAATTAACAGATTGGCAGGTCGTTCTCGACGTATGAATAGAGATGAAGAAGGAAATCCTGATAGAACAAATCCAAGAACCATAAATATTCAACAAATGATGACCGGAACAAGAGGAAGACGTGGAGAACGAGGTCGGGGTAGATCTAGAGGTAGGGGTCATCCCCAAGGCACTGAATTTGTTACAAGGGATGATTTGGCCGCTGAAATGGAAAGAATACAAGCAAACATACAAGCTATGTTTGACCATCCCCATCACACTGAAACTGAAGTACCGGATCCCAATATGGAAGATGAGACGATTGTTACACCTGTTGTTTTACGTGTACCAAAGAAATGTGACTATAAAATGTTTCTGAGCTGCAAACCGCCGACTTATTCGGGTGAAAAAGATCTAGTAAAGGCCATGCGGTGGTTAAAGGAGATGGAAGCTATCTTCAAAACTAGCAAGTGTGCTGAAGAGGATCGAGTGTTATAAGGAACCGCGATGCTGAAAGCCGATGCTTTATATTGGTGGGAAACTTTTATTACTTCTAAAGGACCAGACGTGTATACTACTGTTTCTTGGGAAGATTTTGCCACAGCTTTTAAAAGACAGTTTTGTCCCCAAGTTGCCGTTAGACAACTTGAAGAAGAGTTTATGAATCTGCAACAAGGAAATTTATCAGTTCGGGATTATACTGCTCATTTTCTGGAGAAGTCCCGCTTTGCTGAATACTATGTCGCTACAACAGCATTCAAGGTGGAAAGATTCATCTTTGGGTTAAATTCGGAAATCAGAGGTCTGGTAATTGTAAAGGGACCAGATACCTCATCCGCAGTGGATGCTGCAGAAAATGTTGAAAGAGATAAAGGGAGAGATGTTAGTGATAAAAGTTTTGGGAAGAGAAAATGGGAGGAACCGCATTACGATATGAAGAAGTCCAGACCCCCGAGGTTTGGTAGTCGTCCACCTTTCAGACCAGCAGAAAGACCATGTCCAAAATGCAATCGCATTCATCAGGGAGATTGTTATGTTGATCCTTGAATTTGTTACAAGTGTGGGAAGTCGGGTCATATTGCTAAAGATTGTCGGGTGACTCGATTCTGCTTCTTTTGTAATTCCCCTGATCATGTTCAGTCTGATTGTCCACAGTGGAGAGCTCAATGGGGTATTAGGCCGGGAGGAGTACAAAGGCCTGAAGTAACGAGATCACGGGGTCGTGCTGTTCAGATGACAGCACAAGAAGCGGAGGAAATTCCTGATGTGGTTACAGGTATATTTTTTGTAAATTCTACACGTGCTAAAGTGCTATTTGACTCCGGTGCAAACCGATCATTTGTGTCTCCTTCTTTTGTTGCATATTTGCATTTAAAGCCTAAAGTGTTAGATCATGCTTTAATGGTAGAAACTGCAAATGATAATCAAGTACCGGTTAGAGAGGTATTTGATAGTTGTGTTATAGATATAGATGGGTGTGGGGTGCCTATTCAGTTATTTTCTATGGCGTTGGTTGAGTTTTATGTAGTAGTGGGAATGGATTGATTAGCCGAGAATCAGGCTAGTATTGTTTGCAATAAGAAACTGATCAATGTTGTATTACCTGAGAGAGGACCGATAGTCATTTATGGTGATCTTAGAAATTGTAACGACCCATTTTCCTAATCATACAACAAATAACATATATTGCATAACATCGTTACATTCATAACAAAAAATACATAATAAGTCACGTACGGTCCCTTTAGTCTCGAAACTACAAAATACATAAATCTTCCTAATCAGCATCAGTCATCAAAAGAATCCTACATCTTATCCATTCCTTTTCCGCTTATAAGTTCATCGACCTGGAATACATATTTTTTAAAACAAAATGAGGGTTAGACCAAACGGTCTAGTGAGATAATCCCTGTCATTTCAAAACCGTTATAAAACCAATTTATATAAAACCATGTATCAAAATAGTTTATATAAAACCTTCGTAGAAACACACATATACCACAAGTATTTAAATACCAAGCAAGACTCACGTAATTCACATAAGAATTCCAATTAAGACTCATGCGTGATATATCTTCCCATCTCGTTCTCTTGGCCGTATTAATTGGTTGCGAGCCAACTAATCAATTTACACCGCTGTACTAAATACAGCCAACACCATTGTCCCTCTGTACAACCAACTTTCACCGGTCCTAAGCCCGGCCAACTAGCACACATGCAGTGTAATACTCATATAAACACCATATGCACATTATTACACTCATTCACATATATGTATTCCAGTTAGAAAACCTTTTAAGTAAAAACTCACATCATTAAAAGAAAACTCACCTTGATCACAATGATACTCTTAAATTCTTCACCGATAAGGAATCTCGAAATCGAACGTGAATCTGAATTAAGGAATCAAAGTTACAATCTAACTAATTTAACCCACTCGAATACTCTAAACAATCCCTAAGGAGCCTAAACGATACATCGAAAACGCCCCAAAATAATACGAAACAAAAAGTCTTGAAAACCACATAAATGTGGCTTACGTGACCTATAATATCAATTTACTCAAGAAACAATTAAGTAAGAATTTGACACCTCACATCATTTGAGATTACTTAAAGAAAAGGAATAAAACCAAATAAATACAACAAATAGTAGAACATTAATAGAAAACAGATTTTTAAGATTAATATGAACAAAATAGTTCTATTTATATTATAAAAACTCCATCCTTTATAACCTCCATTATACCAACATATACTCATTTCTTCAAAACCAAATTTTAAAATTACAAATTCGCAATCCCAAGTATGTGTAAATCGTTAAACTCAAATAATTTTTCTAATTAAGATAACAAAACCAAAACGTCCATAATACTCCATTCATGAAGATTATTAACCTATATTAAAAATTTGTAAAACTAAAATAATAACAAATAACTAAAAATCAATCTAAGAACTAAAGAAAATTTAAACCACAAGAATGAGTTTAAAATTTGGATTCATCATTCTTACATAGAAACTTTGAGCTAACCAACTTATGACAAAATTAGAGAAAAGAATGATACCTTGGAACTTTGAAGAAAAGATGTTGATCCAAACCCTCAGTGATTTGATAATGACCCTCTCTTATATACTTAGTGAAAATTGTAAGTAAACAATATGTATTAGAGTTTCACTATCGCTGATAAGTACTAAGATCTTCCAGTACCGCTGATAGGAACTCTCGCACTTTAGATTAAATATTCAGCGAAACTGTTCACCATAATTGTCTGAGTCTGTTCAGTACTTATGGTGATCGCTGATAAGTTAGTTGTTTACTTATGATCCCTGAAGACAAGTTTCACGTCAACATAGGTTCTACGCTGAAGTCGAAGATCAAGCTCAAGAACCAGCGACAAGTCTCCTAATGAACTGATGCGGATCAGCGAAAACTCAGATTTGTCCAATCAACGTGAAGTATCAAGTACAAGACTTTAGCTATCGCTGAACTCTATCATTCGCTGATATGAAATGATAGATCGCTGAAACATCGAAAAGCTGATCATAAAGTCTTCCGTACAAAGTACTTTTGTCTCAACCACCCTTGCACGCCTCCGTACGATATGTCAGAATAGAACCTCCTTATTGTCTGAATTCGTACAACAAATCTGATACTACACTGTTCATACATGCGGCTACTAAGGTTGTCAACAAAGGTCAATGACATGCAACCAACCAGCTGATGACACGTGTAAAGTGTATACTGACTTGCATTAAATACATGCAGTATATAAAGAGATGAACCCACTTCATTTGAAGTAACTTGCTAACTCTGAACAAGTTCAATCTCTTATCTCAAGATAGGTTATTATTAGTAATTTCCTTATCTCTCTTAGTGCAAGAAACCTTTGTGTTCCAACTTGTTTAGATTTAGGTTTATCCTTAATCTTGTTTCCGCAACAAGCTGTAAATTGTTAATGATTTATCAATAAACAATTTAGAAAAGTAAAATCTGTGTGTTTGTATTCAACCCCCCCCCCCCCCCCCCTTTCTACAAACTTGTATAACCATTCGTGACCAACAAGTGGTATCAGAGCGGATTTGTTTAATCTCATAAACAAGATCTAATCTAAGATATTTCTCTTCCTTGCTATTATCTGAAAATGGCCACCAACACAAATACAAATTATATAGACAATGGTTCTCTTGCAAAACCCCCTAGATTTTCCAGAGAAAACTTCAACTTATGGAAAAATAGGATGACACTCTTCTTAGAAGGTGTAGACCCTACTATGCCTTACTATCTCGAAAACGGCCCATTCATCCCTGTAACAATTGATCCTGCAGTTCCAGCCACTGCGAATAGACCTGCTATTCCAGAAAGGCTTATTCCAAAGGAAATACACATGTGGACCGATGAAGATAAGAAGAAAGTGGCTATAGATACAAAAGCCAGATCCATACTATCCATGGCTCTTCCAGACGAAGTCTACCATTCCGTCATGAATCTGAAATCATCAAAAGCCATGTGGGACACAATATGTGTTAAGTATGAAGGAACGTCTGAAGTCCAGGACTCAAGAAAGATCAACCTAGTAAGACAATACGAAAGCTTCATTTCTCGCAAGAATGAAACTCTCTCTGAAGTTCACCAACGTTTTAATTGTTTAATTATAGATCTGAAAACTGTTGTTAAGGAATATTCTAACTTTGAAGTGCTGACAAAGTTTCTAGAATGTTTACCTGAAAGCTGGGACAATTATTCTATGTGTCTCAAGCTGTCAAAGGATCTAAGATCAATGACCCTTGCAACCTTATATGGCATGTTGCTGAATCATGAGCAATCGAGCCATCTTAAGAAGAATCTTGTAAAAGATTCCAAAAGCACCCCCGTTGCTTTAATCTCAGAGGAACCTTCTACTCAGCGACCCTCGGTCACTATCACTGAGTTAGAAAGTAACTCTGAAAGGTCATCAAACTCTGATTCCTCAGATGATGATGAATCTTTGGCTCTCCTAACTAAAAAGTTTAGGAGATTTGCCAAAAAGAAAATGTTTAGAAAGAACAAACCTCTTTCCATAACTGACAAGCCTAGATCATCAGCTTTTGTTGATAAGGCTACTGCTACTTGTTTTAACTGCGAAAAGACAGGACATTTCGCTAACGAGTGCAGGTCTAAGAATGTTTCTAGACCCTCAGCTTTTACAAAGAAATCCTTTGTTCCAAGGAATAAAGATGACAAATACTCAAAGTTGAAAGAAAAATATGCGAAGCTGAAAAGCTTTAAGAAGAAAGGCAAAGGCCTGATGGCTAACTATGATTGGGCTGCTTCTGATGAAGAAGCATCATCATCTGACTCTGAAGATGATGAAGCAAATCTATGTCTTATGGCCAAGATTGAAGAAGAGGAAGAAAGTTCAGACATTCCCTCCACTTCAACCTCTGCTATTCAGGTATCACCTTCCTTCTTTACCAATATTGCAAATATTGATGAAGCTGATAGTCTCCGTAAGATCGATCTCTTGACTCGAAGTTTATACGAAGCCATGAACGGCAAAACTGTGGTTGAAAACCAAAACCTTGATCTCGCTGAAAAGCTTAAAAACTGCCACCTTCAAATAGAAAAGCTTTCTAAAATTGAAGAAGATTTTAAAGATCAAGTATATTTAAATCAGCTAGTCAAAATCGAACGAAAAAGTTCTATTTATATTATAAAAACTCCATCCTTTATAACCTCCATTATACCAACATATACTCATTTCTTCAAAACCAAATTTTAAAATTACAAATTCGCAATCCCAAGTATGTGTAAATCGTTAAACTCAAATAATTTTTCTAATTAAGATAACAAAACCAAAACGTCCATAATACTCCATTCATGAAGATTATTAACCTATATTAAAAATTTGTAAAACTAAAATAATAACAAATAACTAAAAATCAATCTAAGAACTAAAGAAAATTTAAACCACAAGAATGAGTTTAAAATTTGGATTCATCATTCTTACATAGAAACTTTGAGCTAACCAACTTATGACAAAATTAGAGAAAAGAATGATACCTTGGAACTTTGAAGAAAAGATGTTGATCCAAACCCTCAGTGATTTGATAATGACCCTCTCTTATATACTTAGTGAAAATTGTAAGTAAACAATATGTATTAGAATTTCACTATCGCTGATAAGTACTAAGATCTTCCAGTACCGCTGATAGGAACTCTCGCACTTTAGATTAAATATTCAGCGAAACTGTTCACCATAATTGTCTGAGTCTGTTCAGTACTTATGGTGATCGCTGATAAGTTAGTTGTTTACTTATGATCCCTGAAGACAAGTTTCACGTCAACATAGGTTCTACGCTGAAGTCGAAGATCAAGCTCAAGAACCAGCGACAAGTCTCCTAATGAACTGATGCGGATCAGCGAAAACTCATATTTGTCCAATCAACGTGAAGTATCAAGTACAAGACTTTAGCTATCGCTGAACTCTATCATTCGCTGATATGAAATGATAGATCGCTGAAACATCGAAAAGCTGATCATAAAGTCTTCCGTACAAAGTACTTTTGTCTCAACCACCCTTGCACGCCTCCATACGATATGTCAGAATAGAACCTCCTTATTGTCTGAATTCGTACAACAAATCTGATACTACACTGTTCATACATGCGGCTACTAAGGTTGTCAACAAAGGTCAATGACATGCAACCAACCAGCTGATGACACGTGTAAAGTGTATACTGACTTGCATTAAATACATGCAGTATATAAAGAGATGAACCCACTTCATTTGAAGTAACTTGCTAACTCTGGACAAGTTCAATCTCTTATCTCAAGATAGTTTATTATTAGTAATTTCCTTATCTCTCTTAGTGCAAGAAACCTTTGTGTTCCAACTTGTTTAGATTTAGGTTTATCCTTAATCTTGTTTCCGCAACAAGCTGTAAATTGTTAATGATCTATCAATAAACAATTTAGAAAAGTAAAATCTGTGTGTTTGTATTCAACCCCCCCCCCCCCCTTTCTACAAACTTGTATAACCCTTCGGGACCAACAAGTGGTATCAGAGCGGATTTGTTTAAACTCATAAACAAGATCTAATCTAAGATATTTCTCTTCCTTGCTATTATCTGAAAATGGCCACCAACACAAACACAAATTATATAGACAATGTTTCTCTTGCAAAACCCCCTAGATTTTCCAGAGATAACTTCAACTTATGGAAAAATAGGATGACACTCTTCTTAGAAGGTGTAGACCCTACTATGCCTTACTATCTCGAAAACGGCCCATTCATCCCTGTAACAATTGATCATGCAGTTCCAGCCACTGCGAATAGACCTGCTATTCCAGAAAGGCTGATTCCAAAGGAAATACACATGTGGACCGATGAAGATAAGAAGAAAGTGGCTATAGATACAAAAGCCAGATCCATACTATCCATGGCTCTTCCTGACAAAGTCTACCATTCCGTCATGAATCTGAAATCATCAAAAGCCATGTGGGACACAATATGTGTTAAGTATGAAGGAACGTCTGAAGTCCAGGACTCAAGAAAGATCAACCTAGTAAGACAATACGAAAGCTTCATTTCTGGCAAGAATGAAACTCTCTCTGAAGTTCACCAACGTTTTAATTGTTTAATTATAGATCTGAAAACTGTTGTTAAGAAATATTCTAACTTTGAAGTGCAGACAAAGTTTCTAGAATGTTTACCTGAAAGTTGGGACAATTATTCTATGTGTCTCAAGCTGTCAAAAGATCTAAGATCAATGACCCTTGCAACCTTATATGGCACGTTGCTGAATCATGAGCAATCGAGCCATCTTAAGAAGAATCTTGTAAAAGATTTCAAAAGCACCCTCGTTGCTTTAATCTCAGAGGAACCTTCTACTCAGCGACCCTCGGTCACTATCACTGAGTTAGAAAGTAACTCTGAAAGGTCATCAAACTCTGATTCCTCAGATGATGATGAATCTTTGGCTCTCCTAACTAAAAAGTTTAGGAGATTTTCCAAAAAGAAAATGTTTAGAAAGAACAAACCTCTTTCCATAACTGACAAGCCTAGATCATCAGCTTTTGTTGATAAGGCTACTGCTACTTGTTTTAACTGCGAAAAGACGGGACATTTCGCTAACGAGTGCAGGTCTAAGAAAGTTTCTAGACCCTCAGGTTTTACAAAGAAATCCTTTGTTCCAAGGAATAAAGATGACAAATACTCAAAGTTGAAAGAAAAATATGCGAAGCTGAAAAGCTTTAAGAAGAAAGGCAAAGGCCTGATGGCTAACTATGATTGGGCTGCTTCTGATGAAGAAGCATCATCATCTGACTCTGAAGATGATGAAGCAAATCTATGTCTTATGGCCAAGATTGAAGAAGAGGAAGAAAGTTCAGACATTCCCTCCACTTCAACCTCTGCTATTCAGGTATCACCTTCCTTCTTTACCAATATTGCAAATATTGATGAAGCTGATAGTCTCCGTAAGATCGATCTCTTGACTAGAAGTTTATACGAAGCCATGAACGGCAAAACTGTGGTTGAAAACCAAAACCTTGATCTCGCTGAAAAGCTTAAAAACTGCCACCTTCAAATAGAAAAGCTTTCTAAAATTGAAGAAGATTTTAAAGATCAAGTATATTTAAATCAGCTAGTCAAAATCGAACGAGCAGAAGCTATCGCTGCATTAAAAGCTGAAAAAGCTACTGTTGAAGGATGGTGTAATTCTTCAACAAAGATTACTGAGATAATTAAGTCTCAGATTCCACTGAGTGATAAACGTGGTCTGGGTTACAAATATGAAACTCCAAAACCAACCACTGAGCGTTCAATGCTTAAATTTGGAACGCTCGTATCCTCAGTCGCTGATACTTCATCTTCTCAGTGCTCCTCGTCCATTACACCAATCCCTGAGGAAACTCCTACCTCGTAAGGTAAAGAGAAAATGGTTTATCCAAAACCTACCTCTGTCTTAAAAGATAAAGGTAAAGGAATTGTTATTTACCAAAATCCTCAGAAGGGTACTTCAGTACCTAAGCTGAATGCTTCTAAAGCTTCAGTAACCCATCCCTCTGGATCAAGAAAGCAGATCTCTGGATCTATTCAGCGATCTACTCCTAGACTCAGAGTGGATGTCCTTGGTAAGAAATCAGAAGAACTGAATGTTCCTCCTATTTCTAAAACAAATAGTTTACTTGGTGCTGGTACTTCTAATTCTAAATTAAAAGCTCAACATTCAAATGGTCCTAGAACTATTTTTAGCTATAGGAAATGTTATCACTGTGGACTCACTGATCATATTGCTAGTAAGTGCCCCACAACCACCAAAGCTGAAAATATAGCTAAGGTGAAGATTGCCCCCAAGGCAAAGAAGACCAACCCTGGTGCAAATCAGGTCAAGGTGAATCCTACCATTGAGGTTAAGAAATTAACCAAAGTGAAGAAAGACAAAGCTGAATCTTCAAATGTTGCGAAGACTGCTGAAACTTCAATTCCAACTACTTCCACTGACAAATGTGTATACATGGTTAAGTGGGTACCCAAGAAAAACTAATCTTCCTTTGTATTGCAGGTTAAGAAGGGTATCTGGTATCTCGATAGCGGATGCTCTAGACACATGACTGGAAAGAAAAGCCTGCTCGCTGAATACAAGGAAGAGAAGGGTCCCTCTGTGACTTTCGGTGGAAATGGAAAAGGACATACCCGAGGGTATGGTGTACTTTCAAATGGTACAACCTTCTTCAGAAGAGTCGCATATGTTGAAGGGCTAAAGCATAATCTTCTAAGCATCAGTCAGCTTTGCGACATGGATAACAAAGTAATCTTTACTAAGGAATCCTGCTTTGTCGCTGACAGACCCCCATGGGTTCCCTATCCACGGTTCATCAGCGCCATTTTCCAAAAAGGCCTGAAGGAGAGCTACCCAACTGATGGTGACCTGAAACTCTCTCAGGTCGGCCCGAAGATACTCGACTTCAAACCAATGGTGAATGAGGTACGTCTTTCTACACTCTTGACTCTTATTAACCCTACTACTTCTTCTACTTCTGCAGCTCCTTCAGCATACAAACCCACCGCTGATACCCCAACTGCTACCTCTATTCCTCTTAAAAGGAAACATTCTCACACCCCACTTAGTTCCAAAAGGACTAAGATAACCAAGGAGCAACCCCAGCAATCTCATGCTAAAGATTCCTCAGCTCTTTCTGCAGAGCTGAAGGAACGTTCCGTGGTACGCTCTGCCACACCTGAACAACCCATCCCTTCCATCCCAACTTCAGCGTCTCTAAACGTTGATGTTATAAACTTGGAATCTACCCAACCTCCTTCAGTCTCTCAAAAGACTGATGAAGTGATTTTCAGCGAATCCTACGCTGAACTCAGAACCCAACCTCCATTCTTATCCTTCGCTTCTCCCTCTACTCATTTGGACTCTACTCCAATTATCACTGAAGCACCTGTCATTCCTCCAGAAGTTAAAGAAAATACTCTTCAAGGAGTGATGGGCACAGGACCTGCAGAGATGGCCATACGTCAACGCACTTTTGAAGACGACATGGAACATTTTTCAGGAACCCGTAATTTTGACGAGTTCATCAATCCTCCTGCAGGTACACATCAACCCATATACACTGTAACTAAACCCCAAACTTCTGAGCTTTCCTTTGTTCACAAGTACTTATCTGTTACAGGTCCTAATTTGGGAGACATCAACGCCTCTCTGCAAGCTGTGGAGACAAAGCTGACAGGTCTCACCACCACTCTCTCCAACAACTCTTCAGCTATAACAACTGCTGGAGAGAATCTTACAAAGCTGACGACTGTCGTCGAACAGAATGCCTCCAAAGCTGACTTGGAGAAGGTTGATAAATCACTCACCGACTTTGCCAAAGTTCTCGCTGACATCTACACAGACTATCTCGACATCAAGAAATCAGTTGACACCATGTCCAGCGAAGTAACAACGCTGAAGACATCGTTTGGCACACTCGAAGGTGATATGTCTGCTGTAAAGGCTGATGTCAGTTCAGTAAAAACTGACATGAGTTCTGTGAAGAATGATGTCAACACGATGAAGAATGACATCTCTTCAATTCAGAACTTGTTGAAGCAGATTCTGACAAAAACGACCGCCCCTGCACCTGCTCTTGCACCTCCATCTTTTACTACGGCGGATCGTGCTGAACTTGTGAAGATCAATCCTGGTATTTCTGGCATAGAAAACAGATTATCAGCGATTGAAATCTATGTGGGGATCCCTGTCCAAGAAGACAGGGAAACCACACGAGCTGCTGAATCTTCTCAATCCTCCCCCAGTCATCATGAAAAAGAGGGGGAGAAGAGCGCTGAAGATCCTTCCAAGAGCGTTGAAGACCTTTCCTATGATGAATCTATCAGGGGAGAGAAGACCAAAGACCTCACCTTCGCTGAAGAGGGTGAGAAGACTATTGAAGTTGAAGCAGCCGCTGGACCACTGGGAGTTGAACACCCTGAGGAAACCGGGAAGCTCGCCTCTGTATCTGAGGGGGAGCAACTCGAAGAAGAAGCTGATAAATCCGAATCCGAAGCAGAAGACGATGAAGCCGTCGAAATCCCTGATGATGAACCATCCTCTTCTCCAAAGAATGATGATGATGATGATGACGAAGATGACGATGACTTCTTTATCGTCAAACCTGCTCCGAGGATCAAAGCTCTTAAGGGAATCTCGATAAATGAACCTTCAGGGGAGCGGACAAAGACAAAGCCCTCAGCCTCTGGAGCTGAGAAAGGCAAAGGCAAAAAGCGTCGCTGAAGATGACAATCTGACGATCTTGCTTGAAAAGCCGGTTTGTCAGGTACACTAAACATCTCTTACTCCATCCCTCCTCTATCATACACTATCAGTTCTACTACCCAAGCCTATACACTTGAACAAATTTCCTCTCTCTGATTCTACCCAAGTTCTTACTTGTAAGATCGCTGTGTTTCAGCTAGTCCTCTCCCCTGTTTGAGGATATCGCTGAAGTTCCTATAGCTGCGACTTCAGCAATAATCCTAACTCTCAACGCTGAAGAAATAATCCCAGTCTTGGATTTAATCTCTGAGACTGATGAGCCAGAAGAACAGCTACTCTCGCATAGACACAGACCTTCCTTGGTTCCTCAAAAGCCAAGTGAAGAGGAACAAAAGAGAAAAGAAGAGATGATAAAGCAACTTGAGGATCAGCGAATCATCTTGCCCCGGAGTAAAATTCCTGCTCCAAAATTCAAGATTTCAAAGCAAGAGTACGTTGATCACCTCAAGGCTGAACGTCAATTCGCTGACAAGAAAAGAACTGAAGAAAAAGACAAGTCTCTCGCCATTCAGCTCGCTCAAGAATCTGTCAAAGACCCCAAGCTGAAACGTGTTCCCATTCAAGTCCAACGTAAGCTTTGGGAAGAAGCCTAGAAGATCGTGGAGAAGAAAACTGAAGTTCCTCAGACCACCCTGAACTGGTGTAAAGATAAAATACACTTCAGATATCGTCCAGCGAAGATCAACAAGGTATTCATCTCTGGAAGAACCTCTGTCGGAGTACCTATTGTTGACATCAAACTTTTCAGAGAAGATAGCCAATCCGAAGCCTTTCGCGCTGACACTGTAAAAAGGTATGGTCTCTCTGAATAGCGGGAGATGAGGTTAGCTATCCAAACGTCTCAATCTAAGTACAAGGATCATTTCGAAAAGCTGATAAATAGACAGATCGATTTGATATCTTCTTGTGTGGACATTCCTCCTCCTCCTGATCTTAAGCTGAAAAGAAAAAGGGCCTCTCCAAAGAAGAAACGTCACGATTCAGACTCAGGTCCTGTTTTAAGAAATGAAACTGGTATCGGTTTCTCTTGCGCTGAAGTGCTTGGTCCTGACCCTGATCTTTCTGCCCTGGACATATCTCTGCCACCCTGTGAACTTTTCGTCCCTGGTAAAGTCGTCAGTGATCCATATGGAATATTCTTTCTTGACTACGATGGACGAAAATGTTTTCAACGGATCGCTGAGCTTCCAATCACTCCAATCGAACAGCTCAGAGATCTCATCTGGTGGTGTGACTTCAAACAAGACATTCAAGCACGACACCTAAAACCCTTGATCTTTTAAGAAGCGCTGAACAAAAGAAAACAAGGAGTAACGGTTCCTGACTGGATGATCCCCACTGAAAAGACCCTTGATGAACATCTCATTAAGGAAGAACCTCTGTAAGCTGATAGGATCGCCTCTTTCATCTATTTTATCAGTTCTCCTTTTGTACTTGTAATTTATTTCGCTTGTACTTGTAATATTTCCACTTCCCTTGTAATCTGATACGAAGTTTAAAGAAAGATTTCAGTTAAAGTACTTTACTCCATTCAGTACAGAAAAGATCCCAGAAACAGTAAAAGGGACAAATATTTTATGTGTTCTTTTTATCCTCGTGTTTTCATTAAATAGCAATTTTCTCTGTTGCTATGTCATAATCAAATAGGGGGAGATTGTTGATCCAAACCCTCAGTGATTTGATAATGACCCTCTCTTATATACTTAGTGAAAATTGTAAGTAAACAATATGTATCAGAGTTTCACTATCGCTGATAAGTACTAAGATCTTCCAGTACCGCTGATAGAGTTTGGTGTTGTGTTCAGAAGTGGTGCAAATAAGATATTCATTCGGTTTAATGAGTTGGAAAAGTATTCTGACGGTACGCTCAAGATTGTAAGACTTCAGTTGGTTGAAAAGCTTAAAAGACATGATGTTGAACGAAAAGTTATTTGGATGTCTTCAAGACCTAGAAGAGTTTTGTCAAGAGCCATTGAAGAGATAGATGAAAAATTGAATTTCAGAATGGCTATACGAAGGATTGAAACGCATCTTGGGTTTCGAAGTAGAAGAAGACCCTTTCTGCCTTGATAGCTAAGGGGGAGATTGTTAGGGCATTTTTGTAGCTATCAAGACAGTATTAATATCTTGTACTGTTCTTCTTAGTAGAGGCATGGACATGTCATGGCCCTACTATATAAAGAAGACTCCTTTGTAATAAAAAAAAAATCATCCAGTGTGCCACAGAGGGAACATAAAGTGATTAGAGATCTACATCTTGTATTAATGAATTCACTTCTTACAAACTACAAGTAAAGACCTATTTATAGTCTTCATCACTTGCTACAACAATTAAGCATAAGCCCTTTAACACAGCTATTGCTTTACAAAACTTTCTATTATAAAGGACAACTTCAGTGTCCTAACAGGAACTCTCGCTCTTTAGATTAAATATTCAGCGAAACTGTTCACCATAATTGTCTGAGTCTGTTCAGTACTTATGGTGATCGCTGATAAGTTAGTTGTTTACTTATGATCCCTGAAGACAAGTTTCACGTCAACATAGGTTCTACGCTGAAGTCAAAGATCAAGCTCAAGAATCAGCGACAAGTCTCCTAATGAACTGATGCGGATCAACGAAGACTCAGATTTGTCCAATCAACGTGAAGTATCAAGTACAAGACTTTAGCTATCGCTGAACTCTATCATTCGCTGATATGAAATGATAGATCGCTGAAACATCGAAAAGCTGATCATAAAGTCTTCCGTACAATGTACTTTTGTCTCAACCACCCTTGCACGCCTCCGTACGATATGTCAGAATAGAACCTCCTTATTGTCTGAATTCGTACAACAAATCTGATACAACACTGTTCATACATGCGGCTACTAAGGTTGTCAACAAAGGTCAATGACATGCAACCAACCAACTGATGACACGTGTAAAGTGTATACTGACTTGCATTAAATGCATGCAGTATATAAAGAGATGAACCCACTTCATTTGAAGTAACTTGCTAACTCTGGACAAGTTCAATCTCTTATCTCAAGATAGGTTATTATTAGTAATTTCCTTATCTCTCTTAGTGCAAGAAACCTTTATGTTCCAACTTGTTTAGATTTAGGTTTATCCTTAATCTTGTTTCCGCAACAAGCTGTAAATTGTTAATGATTTATCAATAAACAATTTAGAAAAGTAAAATCTGTGTGTTTGTATTCAACCCCCCCCCCCCCCCCCTTCTACAAACTTGTATAACCCGTCGGGACCAACAAAAGAAGATCCCAAACTCTCTTTTCTTCCTACGATTTTCTCTTCTAAACACAACACACACACAAACACTTTTTTTTATGGTAAACAAATATAGAAGTAAAGTGAGGTGTTGATAAAGGTGATGACTCACCTTTATGTACTTTCATTTCTTTCACAACATAACCCTCAACTTGGATCAAAAAAACACACATTCATAAATATCTAGATATCTTAATTGCTAAGCATGACACCTCACTCTCTCTTTGTCGACCAACACCACACACACATACTGAATGACATATTTAATCACATTTACCAAATAAACCCCAAACTTCTAATAAATGTCAAAACATACCCTTTAACTCCCATATAAAAATTAAAACTTACCCCTTACTTATAGCTCCATAAAATTAATCCTAAACTTACCTTTAAAACCAAACTAATAAAATTAAATAAACCCATAATATACCCGGTTATTACAGAAATTGTCAATCTTGCCTTATTTCTATGTTGAAAGCCCGTGAGTGTGTTAGCAAAGGTTGACTAAGTTACTTAGCTTACGTGATAGATACTAAGCTAGAGAAGAGTAAGCTGGAAGATATTCCTGTAGTTTGTGAATTCCCGGATGATTTTCCTGAAGATTTGACTAGTCTTTCGCCCGTTAGAAAAGTAGAGTTTGGTATTGATCTGATTTCTGGAGCTGCTCCTGTTGCCCGTACACCATATCATCTGGCACCTTCAGAGATAAAATAAATGATGATGCAACTATAAGATCTTTCTGATAAAGGCTTCATCAGACCCAGTACTACACCGTGGGGTGCACCGGTCCTGTTTGTGAAAAAGAAAGACGAGTCGATGAGGATGTGCATTGATTATCAGGAACTGAATAAGCGTACGGTCAAGAACAAGTATCCACTTCCCATAATTGATGACCTCTTTGATCAAATAGTTAGAGCTTGTTATTTCTCCAAGATTGATTTAAGATCTGGTTATCATCAGCTGAAAGTTAAAGAAGAGGATGTTCTGAAAACCGCTTTCCGTACAAGATATGGTCACTACGAATTCTTAGTGATGCCTTCCGGACTGACGAACGCCCCAACTGCCTTTATAGATTTAATGAATCAGGTATGCAAACCATATCTCGATAAATTCGTTATTGTGTTTATCGATGATATTCTTATCTATTCCCGATCTAAATAAGAGCACACACAACATCTTCGTTTGATTCTTGAATTGTTGAAAAATGAACAGTTATATGCCAAATTTTCCAAATGTGAGTTTTGCCTACGGAAAGTTCATTTTCTTGGGCATGTAGTTTCGGAAAAAGGCATTCAAGTTGATCCAATGAAGGTAGAAGTAATTGAAAAGTGGGAACCGCCGAGAACGCCAACCGAAGTATGAAGTTTTCTGGGTTTAGCCGGCTACTATCGGAAGTTTATACAAGATTTCTCTCATATCGCTACACCCCTGACCAAACTGACCAGAAAGAATATAAAGTTTGAATGGAAAGAAGAACAAGATGAAGCATTTTGAATATTAAAAGAAAAACTTTGTAGTGCGCCAATTCTGTCATTACCGGAAGGATTAAATGATTTTGTCGTTTACAGTGACGCCTCCAAACTAGGATTGGGATGTGTATTACTGCAGCGTGAGAAAGTTATTGCTTATGCTTCTCGACAAGACAGTATCCTACCCATGACATGGAACTTGCTGCAGTTGTCTTTGCTCTAAAGATTTGGAGACATATTCGTTAGAAAGACTAGCCAAATTGTACATCGACGAAATAGTAACTCGACATAGAGTTCCATTATCAATAATTCCTGATCGTGATAGTCGTTTCACATCAAGGTTCTGGAAGAGTTTTCAAAGCGAAATAGGGACGCAAATAAAGCTAAGTATTACATATCATCCTCAAAGTGATTCAGACTATGGAAGATATGTTGCGAGCCTGTATTGTTGATTTTGGGGGATCGTGGGATAAACACTTGCCTTTGATTGAATTTGCTTATAATAACAGTTATCACTCCAGCATACAAGCGGCACCGTTTCAAGTTCTGTATGGTAGGAAATGTCGAACTCTTCTATGTTGGAATGAAGTGGGAGAAAAATAACTAGTTGGGCCAGAAATATTTCAGTTAACTGCTGACAAGATTACTCAAATTCATGAACGACTGAAAGTGGCACAAGATAGACAGAAAATCTACGCTGACCGACGCCGAAAGACATTAGAATTCCAAGTTGGAGATCGTGTAATGTTAAAAGTCTCGCCTTGGAAAGGGGTTATTCGATTTGGGAAACAAGGTAAACTAAGCCCAAGATATATCGGACCATATGCAATTACAGAAAGAATCGGTGAAGTAGCTCACAGATTAGAACTTCTGCCAGAGTTAAGTGGTATCCATAATGCTTTTCATATTTCAAACTTAAGGAAGTGTTTGGTTACTCCAGAACAGGCAGTTTCCCTACCAGAAATCCAGGTTGATGATAAGTTGTCTTTCGTAGAAGAACATGAGGCAATTGTTGACTGTAAAGTTAAAGTCTTGCGGAACAAGGAGATCAATTTGGTAAAAGTCCAGTGGCGATACCATAAAGGGCATGATGCTACTTGGGAACCAGAATAAGATATGAGAACTAAGTACCCGTACCTTTTCGCTTGACCGAATTCCAGGACAGAATTCTTTTAAGGGGGAGACATTGTAATAACCCGGGTAAGTTAATTGTTTAGTTACTAGTTAGGTGCCCGCGCAATGCGGCGGGATGTAAAATTCGTCTAATAGTATTTATGGGAGGACATGAAATCCGTCTAAACAACGACACATAAAGCTCGTTGTGAAAAAAGTAACAATTAACAAAAGGTTATCAAAGGTTCATTGTGGTTCTTTAATGGAAACAAATTTTGATTATAAACAACCAGAATGGTAGATTATCACCATCTTGCTTAATAATTCTTGCTTATATTGGAAGGCGGAGAGAGAAATAGCACAACAGCAGATAGAGCTCAGAGATTATTATATGAGCAAGTAAACGGCAAATTATTCATAAAAACAAAATTAAGCCAAACATTTCTCAATATCAGTAGAAGTATTGTTGTAGATTCATACAAATTCTCAAATATGAAGAAATGAAAAATGAAAACAAATGCTATAATCTGATTTCACAAGGCACATGAAACGTTCTACCACAACAAATCGCTTCAAGATTTTCTCCGGCATATGAAACAAGTGGTGAAACATCAACACTTGCTTGCAAAACAGCTAGATTACCACCACAGAAGAGATTAAGCCAACTGAATGTCAGATTGTGAAAGGTTTTTTTTACCGGTTGAATATAAAGATACATAATGTGTTTAGAATCCGCTTGCTGCAACCACCCCACCTGTATGCAAAATCAGAATCTGACAATGTCTGGAATGTCAAAGTTGGACCCATTAGCATTTTTACAGGGGCAAATTCTTCTTCTCGTAATACCTATGTAAGAAAATTTGATAAGAGAATTAACGGGATAACCTAAAAAAGTGATGGAAATGAGCAAATATGAATTGTTCTAGCTTGTATCCAACTGGTTGCCCATGGAACAGCAAGTTACTAATAGTATGTCATTTTTGCCAAAATAAATTACTACTAAAATTTCAACAATGTAATCCACTTCAATCCCCACAAACCTTAAACCTGACCTTTTCAAGAACATTTGCAACTTGGATGCAAAATTCCAAAGTGAACATACGCAAGCAAGCCTGAAATACAAGAAAGCACTTCATTTAGAATATGAAAAACATTCGTAATCATGTCCTGCTGGTTTGATTAGGACAACAGATAACTGTGAGAAAATATGTTCCAATATATATAGAAGAGAAAATGGTCCAGGTCTACCTGATGTGGGACTCTAATAATAGCTTAAGTAGTTATTATCTTAACTACATGCATGTGCAAACGCCTATTTGTAGTGCAATTTCTACATATTAAAACTTAAGAACAAATAAAAGTTCATAGAAAACATGAGATCATCCAATGAACTTCCATGTTAACCAAGTCGCTCGGTAATTCCTTGGGCTTGCTGTAGGAAAGAGTCGAATGGTGGCTTAACCATTCAGATGTTTTGGCTTATATGTTGCAGCTTCTGTTCGTGTGGGAGTAGGCTGGTTGTTTGGTGCTGCAGATCCTGGTGTGGCTGGCTAGTTGCAGTAACCTGCTGTTTGGCAACAGTAAGCTGATGTTTGGCAACATTAAGCTGATGTTCGGTTTAAGCTGTTGTTTGGCAGCACTAAGCTGTTGTTCGGATTTAGCTGTTGCTTGACAACATTAAGCTGTTGTTCGGCAGCATTAAGCTGCTATTCTGCAGCTGTTGTTTGGTGGTTTCAGCTGCAGCAGTAAGCTGCTGGATCACAGCTGCTGTTTTGTCTCAACTGTTGCGGTTCGCGGCTTATGTCGTTGTAGTTTTCGGTCTTTGGTTCTGTTTTGGTGGATCTTTGTTTTGTTTTGGCTGTCTTTAATATGTTTTTTAAGATTCTTACTTTAATGCTTTATAATATAGTATAGATATACAAAGGACCAAATGAAGTGATCATGAACCAGCAACATTTGAAACACCAAAAGTAAAATAAAACCAGAACAGTAGTAAAATCAAAGTTGCTTCTCCTCTGCATAGAAATTAGTATCTATATATGCATAGAAATTACCAGGGAGAATAGATGTGGAATCAAACCACAAGGCCAGACTAAAGGTACCAGTAGATTTTTGCAAGCATGGCTATATTATATACCTCAATTAAACCTGAAATATAATTGAATGGAAATTTTAGGTAAAACTTGATGTAAGTGAAGTTCAAAAACTGTATATAGAAACATTGTGCACCCTATAATGAGCAAGCAAAGAAACATGTTTTGAATAAAACATTTGAAAAAAAATGAAAACTAATCCAAGTTACCAGAGATCACCTACCTGTTACCCACCTAGCAGCACTACTGTTTATCAACTCGACTGCGTCATTTTCTAAATAGTAGAAAAAGACACGTCAGATAGAACCTAAAGATATAACACACACTGAAAAGAGTAGAAAGTGCAATAAGAGAAGGGAAGAGCGACGTTTGAGAGGAAATGTAATTGGATTCAATGTAGATTTTAAGCCATCATCATTATGCTCGCCGAATAGTTAATTTCGCAAACAGGAATCTGAAATCATAAAAGCATCATCGAAGAGGACCGGAAAACCATCACAGAAAATTTGGATAAAAACGTGATTACAGACGACTGTAAAACCTTATGTAATTAAAGAACTTGTACGTGTACCTTATGTAATTATCTGATCAATCAACATTTGTTACTTGGTTCTGGGTTAACATCATATTTGAAGTGACTCAAAGGGGCTAAGGAGATCCTATCCTAAAAGATAACATTAGGGCCATTGGCTTTCATGTATGCTTTTGAAAATGAGGAAATAAACTCAAAAGTGATGCTTGGTCTGTTACATGAATTCAATGAAGAAAGAAAAAGGATGGATACTGTAACATCTTTTGATCTTTAGGCTTACTATCATTATTAACTTCAAGTTTTGAACTGGTTTAGGTTTTGGAGGACAAACTTAGTAG
Organism: Saussurea involucrata; assembly: GCA_033807775.1. NCBI lineage: Eukaryota > Viridiplantae > Streptophyta > Magnoliopsida > Asterales > Asteraceae > Saussurea > Saussurea involucrata. Next base: position 13,208,637 of record CM066326.1, read on the forward strand.
TCTATTATTGGTTTGGTTTCAGAATTGTTCACAAACTGCAGCATATGTTTAGCAATCTCGTGTTGGTTCATTAGTCCTATTTGCCCTATACACTGATGATAGCAGTTGTAGTTTAGCTGCAATAATATTTAAAACACACTTACTCAGTAAAGCTTTCAATGTGTTTCTAAATAATTGAGATCTTGAAAAAATTACTTGTTTATTGAGTTAGAATCGTTACGATTTTGAATATAGTTAGAATCGTTTATTGAGTTAGAATTGTTACGATTCTTTTATCTTCATTTTTTCATATCTCGCTGCATTGGTTCATTAAGTTGCTGCAGGTTGTAAATCTCAGGTAATGGTATAATTCAGCATGACCCTGTTTGTTAGCAACTTAATGGGACTCTCAACTTATTTGGTCAACTATATATGACTGTTTGACAGTGGCTTAATGATATAGTAAGTGGCTTATTCAGTAAGTTTATAGGGAAGGCTTTATGAGAAAGCCATATTTGGCACTTCTCACACACACATTCATCAGATCTGGATGATCTTTCCCCATTTTTTACATGTTTCATTTCGAAATCTATCTATGCTTTTGACGGTTTTTTGTTGTTTATTTACTTGATTTATGGAAGATTAGTTTTTTGTTCTTGTTTGAGTTATTCAATTCTTTGGTTTTGTTTTACTTATTTTATGACAGTTTGAGTTTGTTTTACTAACATGGTATGACTTTTTTGCTTTTAAATAGTTCACATGCTCTTCAAACCTTTTCCTCAGGTCAGAGTATTAAATTTTTAGTTTGACAATTAACCTTAATACTTGTATGCTTAATTTTTAGTTTGACAATTAACCTTAATACCTGTTGTTGCTACTGTTGCTAAGTTAAAGCCACCACATGCATTTGCACCTTGTATTGTTGTTGTTACATGAGAAAAGATGCAATCATGTGTAGATGCTAACTATACCTATTGTTTATTATATTGTTTCTTATAAATATCTATTTGTCATTAATAAGTGGCTATATAGATTTCACTAATTTATTGTTTCTCAATTTAAAATATATCTACAGGTATGCAGAGATCCATGATTGAAATGATGTTATGAGAGTTGCATTGAGCTTCTAGAAATAATGTAAAATCTGAAACATATTTTTAGTTTTGATTCTGCAATATATTTTATCTCATGTATGTAATTATCTGATCAATCAACATTTGTTACTTGGTTCTGGGTTAACAACATATTTGAAGTGATTCAAAGGGGCTAAGGAGATCCTATCCTAAAAGATAACATTAGGGCCATTGGCTTTCATGTATGCTTTTGAAAATGGAGGAAATAAACTCAAAAGTGATGCTTGGTCTGTTACATGAATTCAATGAAGAAAGAAAAAGGATGGATACTGCAACATCTTTTGATCTTTAGGCTTAGTATCATTATTAACTTCAAACACATCAATTGAATATTCAAAATGCAATAATAGAGAACAAATCAATAAACAACAAATAAAGAATCATAAAATCTCTATAAACAACAAACAAGGAAGCAATAATAGAGAACAAATCAATAAACAACAAAGAACAGAGAAAAACAACACTGAACAAAGAAGGAATCATAAAATCAACATCCTCGTCGTACCTGAAATGAAGCCTGGAGAAGAAACGCTGAGATTTTTTGTATTGCTCTTTTTGATACCAGAATCCGAGAGGATGTTCACTGTGATTGCAAATAAGAACCCATCAAATACTTAAAATATAATCAAAACAAGAACATTGTATCCATTAAAACCCTAAAATCGAAGAAGAGCAAAAACATTGACGCCTTCTGCAAAACAAAATTGAAGAAGAACAAAACAATAAAACCCTAATGCCGACCGGTACCTGAAATGTAAAGCCCGTATCCCGGTATGTATTTTCGTATTATTAATCTTTTTTTAAGCTATTATTTAACGTGGTTTCCGTTAACGGGATTAGACGATTTGGACCTAATTGTTAAATATGTCAACTATTTTGTTGGTTTGCGAGAAGAGTTTAGTTGAGGGGCCAAAAGTGGCAAGGGGGCCAAACTTGTGCATGGGATCAGCCAAGAGACACCCCTTCCCCTTCCCCTTCCCCTTCGGTTTCATGTTAGTAACCCCCAAGAACCTTTAGCCATCTCCCCTCCCCCTTCTTGTTGCTTTCGGCCGAGAAAGGAAAAGAGAGAGAGAGAGGAATCGGAAGAGAGAGGGAGGAAGAGAAAAACCGAGAGAGAAAGAGAGCAAGGGTCGAGAGGAGGAAGGAGGCGATCGCCGGCGTGAGGGAACCAGCGTCGGGAGTGGTCGGAAAGGAGGAGGAAGAGGGATTCCGTTAAGGTAAGTGTCCCGTTCGTTTTATTTGATGTTTTTCCTCGTCGGAGAATGTAAACCGCCACCACCACCGCCGTAGCCATGGCTGCCGGTGGCGGGGCCGCCGCTGCACGCCGCCGCGATGGCGGCAGAGAGTGCGTGCGCTTGCGGGTGTGTGGGTGTGTGCGGGTGTGGGGTTGCGGGTGATGTTGGGAGGTTTCGCCGGAGGTTATCGACCGCAACCACCGTCGTCGCCGCCAACCACCACCACCGCCGGAGGCGGCAGTGGGTGGTGCATGGTGTGGTTCAGCCCATGTCAACCCTAAAACAGTAAGTCATGTTGCTTTGCGGGTCTGTTTGGATTAAGACGTCTCATTGGGTTCAAGTTCAAAAGGTTATCATTTTATGTAAATTGTACAGTTTCTGCCCTGTGTTGTAAAAGTTATAACTTTTGCTAGGAATGTCGGATTGGGATGGAGCTGGTGCCAAAAGTTCCCATTCTGAGTCTAGTAACTTTTATATGTTTTGTAGAAAAACCAGTTCGGGCCATAGCTAGTGCCAAATTGCCATTTTATACGGACAGGTCCTGTTTTAGCTGCTCTGAGAGGTGTTTTTGTAAAATTCATATAGAGTGCTAGGAATATCGTTAGGACGCGTGCGATACGTCCCTGGAACCGTAAGACATTGAAATTCCTGAATGTGGAATTAGATTTTTGGTTTGATCAGTTTAGAAGGGGTAAAATGGGTCCCGAACAGACCTGCGTTTTTAGTATAAAAGCTGGAATTTTTAGTTTCGTTAAACTAGTAAAAGTGTCGTGAGTTGGGACCTTCCGTTGACGTTTTAGTGCGTAATTAGGTGGGAAAATGTGAGGAAGGTTGACGTGCTGGTGTTGCGGCTCGGGAGCGCGTCGCTTTGCTTTGAGGTGAGTTCTCTCACCGCATAGTTAGGAATTTCATGCATATCGTTATTTTGTGTTACGTGTTATTATGTGTTATTACGTGTTTACGTGAATTAGTTGGGATGTGATATCTAGTTGTGATCTGTTGAATGTGTATGTGAATTATCTATGCTTGTGTACACCTCAGTGGGACTGGGGGGCTCGGTGGGACCGAGGGCTCGGTGGGACTGAGCTAGTACAATTGTATTATCTTTACTCGGTGGGACCGAGGGCTCGGTGGGACTGAGCTTGTATCAATGTCTTTACTCGGTGGGACCGAGGGTTCGGTGGGACTGAGCTTGTATCGATATATTTTTGGTGTGCTCGGTGGGACCGAGGTTCGTATTTATACGCTAATTGTTATGTGGATTTATATCCATGGTGATGGTGATGTTGCCTACTGGCGAGTAGGGGCGATATACGTGGGGTTGCTACCTGCGTGTGTGATAGGATTCACTAAGCGTTTAGCTTACCCTTTTCCCAATATGTTGTGATTTCAGGTGCGAGCAGCAGTCGGGCTTGACGGTACACACACTAGGCGCGGAGTGTCAAGAATTGTTTAAGTTTCACTTTCAAACCTTTGGATTTTATTTTATGAAATTTTCGCTGCATAAACTTTATTGACTGTTCGAGTTAACGACGTTAACTTCATTTGAGTTACGAATTATTAAATTGTGATTGTTTTATAATGAAATGCATGTTTTTAAAATTTTAAATTCCTTGTAATTTTTGGGACGTTACAACTTGGTATCAGAGCACAGCTTGAGTGAATCAAACACATCTCGGTGTGTTTGGTCTCAAGTTGCGGCTATGAAGTTTTTTTAAACTCTCTTATTAAAATCTTTGAAAATAAATGAACGGAGAAAGCCCGTTTGGGAAACGGTGATCGTGGGCGCAGTGTGTACAGTCAGCCGACGCCAATTGGGAAGGTACAGCACTTAGTGTATTTATTGCTTTCTAGGCATAGGGTATGCATGCTAGATTGCCGAGGTTGTTTACACTGTACTGTACGATGACTGCTTGCTAGTAGGAATCAATGCTAGTTATAGTAGGTTGTCAAGTGAAGGCCCTATAGGTTGCATGCAGTAAGAATCATATAGCCTTAGAATATTTGATTTAGTTCTATTGCGCAGCTCTTGTTTGAGTCCAACCGTTCTAGGATAGAATCTTGTATTCGAATGTCTATTTGATTCACGCTGCGTGGGACTGGGTATTCGCGAGGTAACTCATTATGGCTAACAGGGATTCCGTTGTAGCAAGAGTAGTGGGATGAGATGAAATTCCTAGTGAGCTGGGAATAGCGTTTACATATGAGTACGTATGCTAGATTGCTTTCTAGAACATAGGAGTATGTATGCTAGATTGCTTACGTGGATTTTGTGGTACTGTATACTTGTTACTTGCTATTAGGAACTCATGCTAGCCTTGATAGGTTGTTATGTGAATGCACCTTAGGTTGTATGCAGTAGGAACTGAATAGCCTTAGAATGTTGGATTTAGTTCTATTGCGCAGCTCTTGTTTGAGTCCAACCGTTGTAGGATAGAATCTTATATTCGAATGTCTATCTGGTTTCACTGTATACGACTGTGCGTTTACGAGGCGACTCGTCAGGGCTAGTGGGGGTTCCGTTCTAGCAAGGGTGGTGGGGTATTACGACTTTTCTAGGGAGCTAGGAAAAGTGTTTGCATATGCCGGAATGGGCATATGTGTTTGTTTGTGGTAAGCAACTACTTGGACGTCCCGGGACAGGACTCGAAAAGAGTAAGGATAGGTGTGAAGGGTAGTAGCAGAGCTCCTACTATCTGAAGCACAGGATCCGTGCTCGAGTCGGGGAAGGTCACGGAGAATCCGAAGAGTTGAGTGTGAGCGTAGTTAGCAGGTTTTAATGTGTGCTAGTAGCTCGTTAAGGAGGAACAACAATGTTGATCCAGATACTGATGCTGGAATTATTGCTGATCAGATTCGTGAGATGTTTGCGGTCGAGGTGACGCATATTTTGAGGAGGCGATCCCCGAAATTATTACCGCCATTCGTGATGAGGTAATAGTGTCGATGGAGGAGCGCATCGCGGCGATTCCACCCCCTGCGGGTGGGCAGCCCCGAACAAAAGGGTCGGGATCGGTTATAGAGTGCACATTCCTTACCGGTGGTTGTCCTGCGAACTAGAAGGTTCGCTTCGCGGTGAATCTGTTATGAGACGGAGCGAAAGACTGGTGTGCTATTGCTTTGACGCTTAACGGGCGCACTACTTGACCTGGGAGGAGTTCGTCGTATGTTTCGTGTAGAGCATGTGCCTCTATTGGAGATGGAGAGGAGTGCCAAAGAGTTCTTGGAGCTCTATCAGATTGCGGAGGCCATAAAGGAGGTGAACCGAAAGTTTACGGAAATGACATTATTCTATCCTTAGCATGCTACTTTTGAGGACATGAAGAGGACACGGTGCAAGGATATGTTACGTATCAAGATCAGGGAGTTCGTGAGTACCGCGCAGTATGCTTCACTTGCTGTAGTGATGGAGGCGGCCTGAGGTAGAGTTCGTCAACTGGGAGTGGAGGAGGCACAAGCTACGTATAAAGTGGTGACAGGTACGTTCTTAGTTAACTCGGTGCTTGCTGTGGTGACGATTGATAGCGGGGCTACTCATCCTTCCGTGTCTCACATAGTCAGTGAGTGTTTGGGGCCGAGTTGTAGGGACGGTTAGGCTGTCCACTTGTGGTTGCAGTTGCTGAAGACAGGACCTTGACGGTTACTGACGTGTACCGGGGGTGCACTTTGGAGATCTCTGGTGTGAGGTTCCCGATTGATTTGATTCCGATCGCTATGCGGGAGTTGTGCGTGACTGTGGGCATGGATTGTATGGATGCGTATGATGCGGAGATTGTTTGTCGTCGCAAACAAGTACGAGTTCGAACCCCAAGCGGGGGAGAAATGCTAGTTCAGGGCGGCTTGCCCAGGCAGACCTCAGAGATATGTTCGGTTGCGAGGGCTCGGAGGTACTTGCAGCACAGTGGTCAGGGATTTTTGGCGTATGTGATCGACACGCGCGTCGACGGAGAGAAGAAGTCTGTGGAGGATGTGCCAGTTGTACGGGAGTTTGCTGACGTATTTTCCCGAGGAGTTACCGGGGATACCTCCCGAGCTACAGGTAGAGTTCCACATTGATTTGATTCCGGATGCTGCTCCGGTGGCCAAGGCACCTTATCGCTTGGCTCCACCGGAAATGAAGGAGTTGTACACTCGTTGCAGGAACTTATCGAAAAGGAGTTCATCAAGCCGAGTTGTCCACCGTGGGGAGCCCCGATTCTGTTTGTGAAAAAGAAAGACGGGTCCCAACGGATGTGTATAGACTACCGTGAGTTGAATAAGCTTACGGTGAAGAATCGTTATCCTCCGCCAAGGATCGATGACTTGTTCGATCAGCTTCAGGGAGCCTCGTGGTTCTCTAAGGTTGATTTGAGATCGGGGTATCATCGGATGCGGGTGAGGAGAGAGGATACGGAGTAGACGGCCTTTCGTTCACGTCATGGCCATTTACAAGTTTGTGGTGATGCCTCTCGGGCTCACCAATGCACCCGCAGCGTTCATGGACCTCATGAACCGGGTATGTAGCCCTATGTGGGATCGATCGGTGATCGTGTTCATCGACGATATTCTTGTGTAATCGAAGTCGAAGGAAGAGCATGAGATGCATTTGCGAGAAGTTTTGGAAGTTTTGAGGCGGGAGAAGCTGTATGCTAAGCTCTCCAAGTGGGAGTTCTGGTTACGAGAGGTCCACTTTCGAGGGAATGTCGTGAACCAGAATGGTATTATGGTGGATCCGGCCACGATTACGGCTGTGATGCGGTGGGAAGTGCCGAAGACTCTCACTGAAGTACGGAGTTTTCTTGGGTTAGCAGGGTACTTCCGGAGATCCATTCAGGATTTCTCCAAGATTGCTTTACCGATGACCCGATCGACGAAGAAATCTGCGGCTTTTAGTTGGGGTGAAGAGCAGCAGAGGGCTTTGGGGAGCTACGCAGGCGTTATGCGAGGCTCCGATGTTGACTTTGTCGGAGGGTATGTAAGAATTGGTGGTGTTTGCTCTCAAGATTTGGAGGCACTATTTGTATGGCGTCAAGTGTATACACTAACCATAAAAGCCTCCAGTACTTGATGACCGGCAAAACCTCAACATGCGTCAGAGGAGGTGGCTTGACGTGGTCAAGGATTATGATGGTGAGATACTTTACCACCCCGGTAAAGCAGATGTTGCTACGGACGCACTTAGTCGACATCTGGGTGGTGAGCCACTGTGGGGCTTGTGTCAACGGTTAACAGTGGTTGCACCTCTTCTCGAGTCGATAGGTAGTGCTCAAGAGGTGGCAGTTTTGGAGGAAAATGCCAATCGCGAGCGAGTTTCGGGGGAAATTCCGAATTTTGTCCGTGATAGTCATGGGTCAATTGCTCGGTCTTAATGGTCAGTTGGGTATCTCGGGGTGGGACTCCGGTATTCATGTGTTATGACCTTGACTTTCCAGTAGGCACTAAGAGGTTACAGTCTTGGGCACTTACCTGAGAGGTAGCTCCGAGGTGCCGGGACTTGAGACGTACCTGAGAGGTAGGCGTTGGGGTGTAACTGGGTTTCGTAGAGCGAGTGTGGAAGATACGTCGATGGTGGAAGGTTGGGTATCCCACGCGTGTGGGTACTGTAGGCCGAATAGTATCGGTTAGGGAATGCTGCCCTTTGTAATAAAGAGGATAAATGCGTAGAATTTTTGAGGTAAATAGTATACTTAGGTGTCGACTTTTGGGCTTGAGGCCAAATGCCTTAGTGTAATTGGGGAATTGTAGCCGATTTTAAGGAAATTATGTTGATGGTAGTAGTAATCCTGAGATGTTTGCTTGTGGTGAATGGTTGTGGTGGAATGACTTTCGTGGATGATTATAAATTTACTAGTTTGATAATTAATGTGGAATAAATTGTGGGAGTCTATTAGAACTCGTGAAAGTTAATCGACAGTTAATGATATGAATGATCGAATTCGAGTATCCTATAGGGTATATTGGTGAGTAACTTTAGAATGGTTAGAGCTTGAAATTTGAATCGGGATGTTTGGATTATCTATGGTTGGGAGACAACCGAAGTCGTTTGACTAGGAATGAATCCAGTTGTTGGAGTGTTCCTCCAATCATACTTGCGGTGTACTTGAAGGAGTTTTGTGGTAAGAAAAGTATTCGAGAGATTTTTAGGCGGTGTGGGAAATCTTAAATTCCAGTTAGTGAAGGTCTAGTGGAAACACCGAAAGTGTTCCGACTGAACTTGGGAACCTGAGGTTGAGATGTGGGAGACCTATCTATAGCTATTCACGGGCATAGACTTCGAGGACGAAGTCTAATCCAAGTGGGGGAGAGTTGTAAAGCCCGTATCCCGGTATGTATTTTCGTATTTTTAATCTTTTTTAAGCTATTATTTAACGTGGTTTCCGTTAACGGGATTAGACGATTTGGACCTAATTGTTAAATATGTCAACTATTTTGTTTGTTTGCGAGAAGAGTTTAGTTGAGGGGCCAAAAGTGGCAAGGGGGCCAAACTTGTGCATGGGATCAGCCAAGAGACACCCCTTCCCCTTCCCCTTCCCCTTCGGTTTCATGTTAGTAACCCCCAAGAACCTTTAGCCATCTCCCCTCCCCCTTCTTGTTGTTTTCGGCCGAGAAAGGAAAAGAGAGAGAGAGAGGAATCGGAAGAGAGAGGGAGGAAGAGAAAAACCGAGAGAGAAAGAGAGCAAGGGTCGAGAGGAGGAAGGAGGCGATCGCCGGCGTGAGGGAACCAGCGTCGGGAGTGGTCGGAAAGGAGGAGGAAGAGGGATTCCGTTAAGGTAAGTGTCCCGTTCGTTTTATTTGATGTTTTTCCTCGTCGGAGAATGTAAACCGCCACCACCACCGCCGTAGCCATGGCTGCCGGTGGCGGGGCCGCCGCTGCACGCCGCCGCGATGGCGGCAGAGAGTGCGTGCGCTTGCGGGTGTGTGGGTTTGTGCGGGTGTGGGGTTGCGGGTGATGTTGGGAGGTTTCGCCGGAGGTTATCGACCGCAACCACCGTCGTCGCCGCCAACCACCACCACCTCCGGAGGCGGCAGTGGGTGGTGCATGGTGTGGTTCAGCCCATGTCAACCCTAAAACAGTAAGTCATGTTGCTTTGCGGGTCTGTTTGGATTAAGACGTCTCATTGGGTTCAAGTTCAAAAGGTTATCATTTTATGTAAATTGTACAGTTTCTGCCCTGTGTTGTAAAACTTATAACTTTTGCTAGGAATGTCGGATTGGGATGGAGCTGGTGCCAAAAGTTCCCATTCTGAGTCTAGTAACTTTTATATGTTTTGTGGAAAAACCAGTTCGGGCCATAGCTAGTGTCAAATTGCCATTTTATACAGACAGGTCCTGTTTTAGCTGCTCTGAGAGGTGTTTTTGTAAAATTCATATAGAGTGCTAGGAATATCGTTAGGACGCGTGCGATACGTCCCTGGAACCGTAAGACATTGAAATTCCTGAATGTGGAATTAGATTTTTGGTTTGATCAGTTTAGAAGGGGTAAAATGGGTCCCGAACAGACCTGCGTTTTTAGTATAAAAGCTGGAATTTTTAGTTTCGTTAAACTAGTAAAAGTGTCGTGAGTTGGGACCTTCCGTTGACGTTTTAGTGCGTAATTAGGTGGGAAAATGTGAGGAAGGTTGACGTGCTGGTGTTGCGGCACGGGAGCGCGTCGCTTTGCTTTGAGGTGAGTTCTCTCACCGCGTAGTTAGGAATTTCATGCATATCGTTATTTTGTGTTACGTGTTATTATGTTTTATTACGTGTTTACGTGAATTAGTTGGGATGTGATATCTAGTTGTGATCTGTTGAATGTGTATGTGAATTATGTATGCTTGTGTACACCTCAGTGGGACTGGGGGGCTCGGTGGGACCGAGGGCTCGGTGGGACTGAGCTTGTATCGATATATACTGGTGTGTTCGGTGGGACCGAGGTTCGTATTTATACGCTAATTGTTATGTGGATTTATATCCGTGGTGATGGTGATGTTGCCTACTGGCGAGTAGGGGCGATATACGTGGGGTTGCTACCTGCGTGTGTGACAGGATTCACTAAGCGTTTAGCTTACCCTTTTCCCAATATGTTGTGATTTCAGGTGCGAGCGGCAGTCGGGCTTGACGGTACACACACTAGGCGCGGAGTGTCAAGAATTGTTTAAGTTTCACTTTCAAACCTTTGGATTTTATTTTATGAAATTTCCGCTGCATAAACTTTATTGACTGTTCGAGTTAACGACGTTAACTTCATTTGAGTTACGAATTATTAAATTGTGATTGTTTTATAATGAAATGCATGTTTTTAAAATTTTAAATTCCTTGTAATTTTTGGGACGTTACATGAAATGACGCCAGGAGAAGAAACATTGAGATCTTGAGAAAACAACCGTGTATATAAAACCTGAATGGCCATCGTTGGAGGAAGAGTCTTCTTGAAGGGCATGCGTGCGTTGGAGATGGCGCATGAAGGGGAAGAGTCTTCTTGAAAATCTCAGTCGCCATCAATTGCATACACCCAGTCGGCATCAATTGCATTTGTCAGACTTTTAATTTGCCTGGGTTTTAAAGGGTTGTTCTCAAAATTAAGTAAAATAGCTTTAGCAAGGAGTACCTAATGCTTTAATAGTTGTTTTTAAGAGTTAGGTTGTTAGATGCTTTATAATATAGTATAGATATTTATTTTTATGTTTATTAGTTTAGGGTAAGTTGGGTCGTTTTATATGTTTAGGGGTGTTATGGTCTTTTTGTTATGTTATAATCCTTAAAAGCAATTTTTGGTTAGTATTTATAGGAGCACCTCCTTAGATATTTCTTAAGTCGGTTTCTTTTCTGTTTGTGTGTGTGTGTGTGCATCGAATTCATAGAGAAGGAGAAAAAAGTTCGATCAAGTTAAGTTGTGGAAAGAATTGTGTAATCGTTTTGAGGTATAATTCCTTTTCAAATTATGTTTATAGTAGATAGTTGTTGGTCCCGAAGGCCTATACAAGTTTGTAGAAGGGGGGGTTGAATACAAACACACAGATTTTACTTTTCTAAATTGTTTATTGATAAATCATTAACAATTTACAGCTTGTTGCGGAAACAAGATTAAGGATAAACCTAAATCTAAACAAGTTGGAACACTAAGGTTTCTTGCACTAAGAGAGATAAGGAAATTACTAATAATAACCTATCTGAGATAAGAGATTTGAACTTGTCCAGAGTTAGCAAGTTACTTCAAATGAAGTGAGTTCATCTCTTTATATGCTGCATGCATTTAATGCAAATCAGTATACACTTTACACGTGTCATCAGCTGGTTGGTTGCATGTCATTGACCTTTGGTGACAACCTAAGTAGCCGCATGTATGAACAGGGTAGTATCAGAGTTGTTGTACGAATTCAGATAATCGGAGGTTCTTTTCTGACATTTCGTACGGAGTCGTGCAAGGGTGGTTAAGACAAACGTACTTTGTACGGAGGACTTCATGATCAGCTTTCGTTGATTCAGCGCTTCATCATTTCTATTCAGCGAATGATAAAGTTCAACGATAGCTGAAGTCTTGTACTTGATACTTCACGTAGAGTGGACAAATCTGAGTCTTCGCTGATCCGCATCAGTTCATTAGGAGACTTGTCGCTGGTTCTTGAGCTTGATCTTCGACTTCAGCGTAGAACCTATGTTGACGTGAAACTTGTCTTCAGGGATCATAAGTAAACAACTAACTTATCAGCGATCACCATAAGTACTGAACAGACTCAGAGCATTATGGTGAACAGTGTCGCTGAATCTTTAATTTAAAGAGCGAGAGTTCCTATCAGCGGTACTGGAAGATCTTAGTACTTATCAGCGATAGTGAAACTCTGATATATATTGTTTACTTACAATTTTTACTAAGTATATAAGAGAGGGTCATTATCAAATCACTGAGGGTTTGGATCAACAATAGTGTTAGATTTCTATCAGTTTAGAAATTTCAAATTTTGATTCTTGGTTGATTCCACGTGTTTTCCGGATAGGATGATATCGGATTTCAATTGGTTCCCGGATTGGGTTTCCCGGATGGTTTTTCGAATGGGTTTCCCGGATGGGTTACAGATAAGTTCCCCTCGTGCTAAGTCGCCGAAGAGGGACATTTTGTGAGTGTGTTGTGGGTAAGGGTATGATAGGCTTATTTAGGATTCTTAGTCCGTCATTGAGTTTTATGTGGTAAATAGTTATATGTATTTTGTGTAATTCAATCTTCGTGAAGTTTGTGGAAAAGCAAGGTTCTTGCAAGTTTTCAAGAGAAACTGATATTGCGTTATTTTTTCAGGTGAGTTTTACTTTAATCATTTTCAAACTGGAATACATTTATATTGAATAAATATGTGGTAGGTAATGTGATGATGTGCTTCTTATTGAAATATGACATATTGAGATATATGTTGTATTTATATAAGCATTACACTACACGATAGCACGTTGGCCGGACTTAGGGCCGGTGGAGTTTTGGCTCTACGGAGGGACAACGGAGTTGGCTGTATTTTAGTTCAGCGGAGTAAATTGATTAGTTGGTTTAACGCAACCAACTAATATGGCCATGTGAAAGAGTTGTACACAGTGCATACGAGTCATGCTTGGTATTTGTATACTTATTGTAAATCTGTGTTTAACAAAATGATTATTAAACTGACAGGGATTTTCTCACTTAGACCAATTGGTCTAACCCTCGTTTTGTTTTCAAAAATATGTATTCCAGGTCGAGGAGTAATTAAGAACAGAGGAAAAGATAAATGATGATTTTCTTTTAGAAGTTGTGTGTTTATGAACTTTCATGAAGTGTTTTGTATCTATAGCCTCGTTAGTTGTGATGTAAATTATTAGCAAAAAGTTTGTACTGATATATGTATTGTATAGTTTTGGGACCAAGAGACCTATGTAATATAGTATGTATTTTGTTATCTTATGATGAGATATAAATTGTGTTATATGATGTATGTTTGGGATGGGTTGTTACAGATAGGCCATTGAATAGCACGTCAATTTGAATGACATGGGAGGTAGTATCAAGAGAGTTACTTGCAACGAGAGTTGTTACTTGTGTTTTTCAAAGTGATTCATTCTTGATAAGTTGTCACTTTTTCAAATGGTTAAAATGGAGTAGACTTAGAGTTAAGCTACCTGGAATACATCAACTTGGGAGGTGTGGGGGTTATATCCAGAGAGTAACTTTTAAGAAAGAGAATTTGTTTTTTTTGTATATTTTAAGAACTCCAATCCCATCATTTCTCTATCTTGAACTATGCTGAGAGATGAGATTGTTTATGGCTACCGGAATAATAGGATGGTGAGAGCTTGAGAGGAACGTGTCTTAAAATAGATAATAGAACTAGTTATTGCCACCATCATGCTGCAACATTCCTATACCAACCGTGCTGTAGCATTGGTCTGCTGGAATTTGGGTTAACATGTCATCACAAGTCTTACACCGTTGTTTCTCTTTTATTCTTGTTTATTCGGATTTGTGATAATATCAACCAACCAATCAAATATTTCTTCAAAATCGCCATCTGAAATTAGTCTTTCATCTCGAGATCTTGCAACTTAAGATAGCTATCCCTGTGGAATACGATACTTGGTTCTTACCATTTTATTACTTGAAAGACGATATAGATCCATCTTGTATACTTGCTTTTTGGTTCTATTAACCACACGTTTGTAGGTGTATTCAAGGCACTATCACCTTACTATGTGGAAACTGGACCATATGTTCCATCTATTCTTTCTCCTATTGTTCCTGCCACTGCTACCACTCCAGCCGTACCTGAAAGAGAGATTATCAAAGAAACTTCCAAATGGACGGATGAAGACAAGAAGAAGGTAGCCATTGATACCAAAGCCAGATCAATAATATCTATGGCTCTACCTGATGAGGTTTATCATTCTGTTATGAACCTCAAAACTTCTAAAGCCATGTGGGACACAATATGTGTTCAATATGAAGGTACATCTGAAGTACAAGAATCCAAAAAGATAAATCTGGTAAGACAATATGAAAGCTTCATTTGTGGTAAGAATGAATCTATATCTAAAGTGCACCAACGTTTTAACTGCTTATTAATTGACCTAAAAACTGTTGGTAGGGGCTACTCTAATTCTGAGACCCTAACAAAATTCTTGGAATGTCTTCCAAAAAGTTGGGACAGTTATACCATGTGCCTTAACCTCTCAAAGGATCTCAAATATATGACCTTACGCACTCTTTATGGCTTTTTCTCAATCATGAGCAATCTTTTCAGCTTAAGAAGAAACTTGTAAAAGATTCAAAAAGCACACCTGTTGCTTTACTCTCCTCAGAAATGATCCCCTCTCAGCGATCCTCTGTCACTATCACTGAGTTAGAATCAAATTCTGATAATTCATCAGAAACTGACACGTAAGAACTTGATGAATCCCTGACACTCTTGAAAAACTCCTTCAGGAGATTTGCAAGAAAGAGCAATTTCAGAAGAAATAAACCTCTCACTATCATTGACAAGCCAAAATCATCTCCTATTGATAAGGCTACTGCTACTTTCTCTAACTGCGAAAAGAAAGCACACTTTGCTAGTGAATGCAGGTCAAAGAAAGTATTCAAGCCTTTTTCATCTTTCAAACACTCCTCAACCTCTAAATCCAGAGATGACAAATACCTTAAACTCAAAGAAAAATATCTGAAGTTGAGAAACTTCATGAAGAAAGGTAAAGGTCTAATCGTCGAAGAACACGATTGGGTTGAATCTGATGAGGAATATAATTTTGATGAAGAAGATGAGGCCAATCTCTGTCTAATGGCCGATATCCAAGAAGTGAAGGAAGAACCCTCTTATGTTCCCTCTACATCCTCCACTTCTCAGGTATCAACCTCTTCTACCTTAGCTCTCATTGATGTCGATAGACTTCGTGATATCGTATCACTGACAGTTGGTTTGTATGATGCCCTGAATGGCAAAACACAAGTTGAACAACTAAATCATGATTTAAGTGAACATCTTAAGAAATGTCATGTAAATATCCAAGAACTATCTAGTATAGAAGATAGTTAAAAAGATCAGGTTTATGTAAATCAACGAATCAACATTCAACGCAAACAAGTTATCGCTGAATTGAAAGCTGAAAAAGCTACTGTTGAATGATTATGTAAATCCTTAGCAAAGATCACTAAGATAATCGGTGCTCAGATCCCTGTCCATGACAGAAGTGGTCTTGGTCTTTGTGCTGACAAAGAAGAACCAAGCAAAGATCATTCCATGCTTAAGTTTGGAATGTTCGTTTCTTCCATACCTGACACCTTATCATCTCAGTGCTCTTCTTCTAATACTCCTATCTCTGAGGAAAAATCTTGGAGCCCCGAACTTAAGGATAAAGGAAAAACTATTTTGCAAAATCCTCATAAGGGTACCAAAGTGCCAAAGCTGAAAAATACTAAACCTTCAGCTAATCAATCTTCCGTTTCAAAAGCTAAGATCCCTGAACATATTCAGAGATCAACCCCCATAATAAAGGTTGATGTAAAGGTTAAGGAATCTGAAGAACCTAAGGTTCCTTCGATATCTGATACTAAAGGCATTCTTGGTACATGTCATGCTCATTTAAAACTTTCAAATACTTATGCCTATGGTCCTAAAGCTACTTTCATTTATAGGAAATGCTATCACTGTGGACTTACTGATCATATTGCTAGTAAGTGCCCCACAACCACCAAAGCTGAGAAATCAGCTAAGGTGAAGATGACTGCCTCCAAGGCAAAGAAGATCACCCCAGGTGAAAACCAAGCCAAGGTGAAGAATACCACTAAGGTTAAGAAATTAACCAAAGTGAATGTTACCACTAATGTTGAATCTTCAGATGTTGTGAAGACTGCTGATCCTTCCACTTCCTCTTCCACTGAAAATTGTGGACCCATAGTAAAGTGGGTACCAATCTAAAATTAATCTTCCTTATGATTGCAGGTCTCGAAGGGTAACTGGTATCTTGATAGTGGATTCTCTCGACACATGACTGGAGAAAGGAACCTGCTCTCTGAATACAAGGAAAGGAAAGGTCCCTCAGTGACTTTTGGTGGAAATGGAAAAGGTTATACCAGAGGGCTTGGTGTACTCACAAATGGTACAACTACCTTCAGAAGAGTCGCTTACGTAGAAGGACTGAAGCACAATCTTCTTAGCATTAGTCAGCTATGTGATAAAGACTGCAAAGTCTTATTAACTAAGAAAGCGTGTTCAGTTACTAATAAGAAGGAAAAACTGTGTCTCAGCGGTTTTTGTTTTGGAAAATGTTTACGTCATAAACATAGACTCAACAACCACTGAGAAAATTTGTTTTCTATCCAAAGCCTCGTCAAATGTCAACTGGCTATGGCATAAGAGGCTCTCTCATCTAAACTTCAAGATGCTGAGCACTCTATCCTCAAAAGAACTAGTCATTGGCTTGCCTCAGCACTCATACGCTAAGTAATCTCTCTGCTCAGCATGTAAAAAAATAATCAAACTAAAGGTAGTTTCAAGTCAAAGAAAGTGTCATCAGTGACAAATCCTCTTCAACTCCGCCATATGGATTTATTTGGACCTGATAATATCCAATCCATCGCTGGAAAGAAATATACTCTCGTCATAGTAGATGAATTCTCTCGCTATACCAGGGTAATGTTTCTTCGATCTAAGAGTGACACTCCAGATGAACTCATCTCATTTTATAGGAAAATGGAAGTCCAGAATAATATGACGGTTCGCTCAATAAGGAGTGATCATGGAACTGAATTCAAAAACAGTTCTCTTGATAACTTCTTTGAGAGCAAGGGCATTTATCACAACTTCTCAGCGGTGAGAACACCTTAGCAAAATGGAGTCATTGAAAATAGAAACAGAACAATCATCGAAGTTGCTCGATCTATGCTCAGCGATTCTCATCTTCCAACTCAATTCTGGGCAGAAGCTGTCAATGTTGATCCAAACCCTCAGTGATTTGATAATGACTCTCTAAGAATCACTTAGTGAAAATTGTAAGTAAACATTATGTATAAGTGTTTCACTATCATTGATAAGTACTATGTCTCTACAGTACCGCTGATAGGAAACTCATGTTTTTTAAAAGACACATTCAGCGAACACTGTTCCTCAATAAGCCCTGAGCCTGTTCAGTCTTACTAATGATCGCTGATAGTTTTTGTTGTTTACTTATGATCCCTAAAGACAAGTTTCACGTCAACTATGTTCTACGCTGAAGTCGAAGATCAAGCCAAAGAACTAGCGACAAGTCTACTAACGAACTGATGCGGATATCAGCGAAGCCAAGACCTGTCCACTCTACATGAAGTTTCAAGTATTATACTTCAGCGAACGCTGAACTTTATCACTCGCTGATAAAGAATCATTCAATGAACATTGATCATGAAGTTTCCTCTACAAGTTACTTTTGTCTTACCCCCTTGCACGCCTCCGTATGAAATGTCATAATGGACATCCCTTTTGTCCATAATCGTACAAACAACTCTGATTCTACACTGTTCATCATGCGGCTACTAGGTTGTCTACAAAGGTCAAACCATGCAACCAATCAGCTGTTGCCACGTGTAAAGTTGTACCGTTGTGCAATGCATGCAATATATAAAGAAAACCCTACTTTAGAAATGAAGTGCTCGGTCATCTCCTTCTTATCTATTATGTGTGTTAGAATATTATCCTTAATATTCTTATCTTTTCTCTATCTTAATTCTAGTGCAAGAAATCTTAGTGTTTCTCTTAACTTGTTTAGATTAGGTTTATTCCTTAATCTTGTTCTAAAACAAGTTGTAAATTGTTTGATACATATCAATAAACAATTTAGAAAAGTAAAAATCGTGTGTTTGTATTCAACCCCCCCCCCCCTTCTACAAACTTGTATAACCCCTCCGGGACCAATAAGTGGTATCAGAGCAGAATGTTTAATCTCATAAACAAGATCTTGCTTATACTAATCTCTTTTCTCTTCCTCGCTATTTTTCAAAATGGCTAACACCATAAATACAAACTACATTGACAATGGTTCTCTTGCAAAACCCCCTAGATTTTCCAGAGATAACTTCAATCTGTGGAAAAATAGGATGATACCCTTCTTAGAAGGTGTAGACCCTACTATGCCCTATTACATCGAAAATGGTCCATATATCCCTGTTAGGATTGATCCTGAAGTTCCTCGCACTGCTACTAGAGCTGCCATTCCTGAAAGAATCATTCCCAGGGAACCTCATACATGGACTGATGAAGACAAGAAGAAAGTGGCTATCGACACTAAATCCAGATCTATCATCTCTTTGGCTCTTCCTGACGAAGTCTACCATTCTGTCATGAACCTGAAAACCTCTAAATCCAAGTGGGACACAACCTGTGTTCAATATGAAGGTACATCTGAAGTCCAGGACTCAAGAAAGATCAACGTGGTAAGGCAGTACGAAAGCTTCATTTGTGGTAAGAATGAATCTCTCTCTGAAGTACATCAGCGGTTTAATTGTTTAATTATTGACCTAAAAACCGTTGGTAAGGAATATTCTAACTTTGAGATCCTAACAAAGTTTCTAGAATGTCTATCTGAAAGCCGAGACAGTTATTCAATGTGTCTCAAGCTATCAAAGGATCTAAAATATATGACCTTTTTCTACCTTATATGGCACTATGCTCAATCATGAGCAGTTGTGTCATCCTAAGAAGAATCTTGTGAAAGATTCCAAAAGCACACCTGTTGCTTTACTCTCAGAGTCACCTTCCACTCAGCGATCATCTATCACTATCACTGAGTTGGAAACTAACTCTGAATGCTCATCAGATGCTGACTCTTCAGATCTTGATGAATCTCTGGAACTCCTGGCTAATAAGTTCAGGAGATTCGCCAAAAAGAGTAACTTCAAAAGGAACAAACCCCTTGCACTCACTGACAAGCCAAAATCATCAACCCCTGTTGATAAGGCTACTGCTACCTGCTTTAACTGTGAGAAAGAAGGACACTTTGCTAGTGAATACAGGTCAAAGAAAGTCTTTAAACCCTCAGCTTTGTCCAAGAAATCCTATAAGCCCAGGACTAGAGATGACAAGTATCAAAAGCTGAAAGAAAAGTATGCGAAGCTGAAAAGCTCTAAGAAGAAAGGCAAAGGTCTAATGGCTGACTTTGACTGAGCTGTCTCTGATGAAGAAGAATCATCTGACTCAGAAGATGATGATGAGGCCAGTCTCTGCCTCATGGCAAAAATTGAAGAAGAGGAAGAAAATTCTGACATTCCCTCTACTTCAACTTCTACCACTAAGGTATCAACTTCTTTCTTTACTAATATTTCAGATATTGATGAAGCTGATAGTCTTCGGGAAATCGATCTTTTGACTATAAGTTTATATGATGCCATGAATGGCAAGACCAAAGTTGAAAATCAAAATCTTGATCTAGCTGAACAGCTTAAAAACTGTCACCTTCAAATAGAAAAGCTTTCTAAAATTGAAGAAGATTTAAAAGATCATGTCCAAATAAATCAACTAGTCAAAATCGAACGTGAAGAAGTTATCGCTGCATTAAAAGCTTAAAAGGCTACTGTTGAAGGATGGTGTAAATCCTCAACAACGATCACTGCGATTATAAGGTCTCAGATACCCCTGAGTGATAAGAGTGGGCTTGGTTATAAAGGTGATACTCTAGAACCAACCACTGATCGTTCCATGCTCAAATTTGGAACGTTCGTATCCTCAGTCCCTGACACCTCCTCATCTCAGTGTTTCTCTTCTAAAACTCCCATCCCTGAGGAAAACCCTGCCTTAATCTCTAAAGGTAAAGGTAAAGAAAAAGTTTTCAACCAAAAACCTTAGAAGGGTACCTTTGTACCTAAGCTGAATGCTTCTAAAGCTTCAGTGACTTATCCCTCTACTTCTAAGAACAAGATCCATGAATTTATTCAGCGATCTACTCCTAGAATTAGAGTCGATGTTATTGGTAAGATATCTAAAGAATTGATTGTTCCTCACATTTCCAATGCCAAAGGTATACTTGGTGCTGGCCCTGCTCATTTAAAATTTACATCTAAGCATACAAATGGTCCTAAAGCTACTTTTAGCTATAGGAAATGTTATCACTGTGGACTTACCAATCATATTGCTAGTAAGTGCCCCACAGCCACTAATGCTGAAAAGTTAGCTAAGGTGAAGATCACTGCCCCCAAGGCAAAGAAGACCAATCCTGGTGCAAATCAGGTTAAGGTGAAACCAACCACTGAGGTTAAGAAATTAACCAAAGTGAAGACTTGTCCTG
The DNA here is from genome assembly GCA_033807775.1 of Saussurea involucrata. Taxonomy (NCBI): domain Eukaryota; kingdom Viridiplantae; phylum Streptophyta; class Magnoliopsida; order Asterales; family Asteraceae; genus Saussurea; species Saussurea involucrata. The sequence continues at coordinate 13,229,203 of CM066326.1, forward strand.
AAGCTGAATCTTCAAATGATGCGAAGATTGCTAAACCTTCCACTTCCTCTCCCACCACTGACAATTGTGGGCCTATGGTGAAATGGGTTCCCAAGTCAAACTAATCTTCCTTTGTTTGCAGATTAAGATGGGTATCTGGTATCTCGATAGCGGATACTCTAGACACATGACTGGCAAGAAAAACTTGCTCACTGAATACAAGGAAGAGAAGGGTCCCTCAGTGACATTCGGTGGAAATGGAAAAGGCTATACCCGAGGGTTTGGTGCACTCTCTAATGGTACAACAACCTTCAGAAGAGTCGCATATGTTGAAGGACTGAAGCATAATCTTCTAAGCATCAGTCAGCTTTGTGACAAGGATAACAAAGTGATTTTCACTAAGGAATCCTGCTTTGTCACTGACAAAACGGAGAAGATAGCTCTCAGCAGATACTGTATGGAAAATTTTTACGTTATAAACATGGACTCTACAACCACTGAGAACTCATGTTTCTTCTTAAAAGCCTCATATGATGTCAACTGGCTATGGCATAAGAGGCTCTGTCATCTAAACTTCAAGACATTAAATACTCTTTCCTCTCAAGAGTTTGTTACTGGTCTACCTCAACACTCATACGCTAAGGAGTCTCTATGTTCAGCGTGTGAGAAAGGGAGAAAAACAAAAGCTAGTTTCAAATCTAAGCAACTTTCCTCAGTGTCATCTCCTTTACAACTTCTATATATGGAATTGTTTGGCCCTGTTAACAAACAATCCATCGCTAGAAAGAAATATACATTGGTCATAGTTGATGAGTTCTCTCGCTATACCTGGGTAATGTTTCTCCGTTCTAAGAGTGACACCCCTGAAGAACTCATCACTTTTGTCAGGAAAATGGAAGTCCTGAACAACATGACCGTTCGCTCAATAAGGAGTGATCATGGAACTAAATTCAAAAACAATTCCCTTGATTCCTTCTTTGAAAGCAAGGGTATTTCTCACAACTTTTCTTCAGTGAGAACACCTCAACAAAATGGAGTCGCTGAAAGAAGAAATCGAACTATCATCGAAGCTGCGCATTCAATGCTCAGTGATTCTCACCTGCCTACTCAGTTTTTGGCAGAAGTTGTCAACACTGCTTGTTTTACTCAAAACAGGTCGCTGATAGTCAAAAGATTCAAGAAGACAGCCTATGAACTTTTTCATGGGAGAAAGCCTTCAATTAGCTTTCTTCACATCTTTGGATGTCAGTGTTTCATACTGAACAACAGAGATATCCTTGGAAAATTTGATCCTAAGGCTGATGATGGAATATTTCTTGGATATTCTTCAGTCTCCAAAGCCTTCAGAGTCTTCAATCGAAGAAGACAAACGGTAGAAGAAATAATCCACGTCACTTTTGACGAATCCCGATCAGCGAACTCTAGACCTTCTGCTGATACTGAATAACTGAATCAATGGATGTTTTCTCATCTTGGTGATTCAGAAGATGTTCCCACTCCTCCATCTCATACTCATCCCGCTGAAGATGATGATCCTACTATCATCCCAAGCATGCAAATAAGTGAAGCTGAAACATCATGGGTCTCAACTCTTCCTCTTAACACTATGCCTGCTTCTGAACCTTCTGTCTCAGACATACCATCTAATTCTCAACAATCAGTGAATGAAATGACATCTGAACCTATTCCTCTCTTGGCTGATATACCAGAAGTTGCTGAAGCCTCATCTTCAGCTCCTCCAGAAGTTCAGATTGAGTCAGCGACTTATGCTCCGGCTCAGCGATGGACTATTAATCACCCAATTGACCAAAATCTTGGTGATCCAAACGCTGGTATTCAGACTCGATGAAGTGCAGGTAACATTTGTTTATTTGTTAACTTTATTTCTCTGATTGAACCAAAGAAAATTGATGATGCCCTCAAAGATCCAAACTGGGTCAGCGCTATGCAAGAAGAGCTGACAGAATTCGAAAGAAACAAAGTTTGGAAGCTCGTTCCTAGACCATCCGACAAGTCAGTGATAGGCACTAAATGGGTCTATCGAAACAAGTTGGATGAACATGGAACGGTAACCCGCAACAAGGCTCGTCTTGTTGCTTAGGGATACTGACAAGAGGAAGGTATAGATTACGAAGAAACATTTTCTCCAGTGGCAAGACTCGAATCCATTCGTCTATTCTTAGCTTACGCAGTACACAAAGTGTTATCCCAATAACAAGTAATCAATAACAAGATGTATGCAAATCACTGGTCATCTCTCATTAGATTGAAGAACTCAATACAAAAGTGTAGAGAGAAAATACAGAGAGTTTTCTCAATGTTATCTTTCAAAGTGTTACTGAGAAATGAGCTAAACTAGGCTATTTATACCTAGACTCAATAGTTACAAAATAACCCCTCAACTTGAATACAACATATAAAATTGACACTAACATTCTCCCCTTTTGTATTCAAGTGAGCCAGGTAAGCTTTAACCATAAAGTTCTTCCGGTGGAATGTATCTCTTTCTGATCCCAAAGATAATTTCAAATCTTCTGAGTGAATTCCGGTAATCTATTCGGTCTTGTATCGCTTTCAATGCATTGTTGATCAAGACGATCTCCTTCTCTTTCAGATGCACCTTTCTTTGTTCATCCAATCTTAGCCTTTCATTCAGCAGAATCTTGATCATATAGAGTGTTCCATCAGAATACAGGTTGACTTCAATAAACCTCAAGAACTTCTTCTTCGTTTGCCCATTATGATAAACAACACCAAACTCTGGTTTTTCTAACACGGTATACAGAGGAATACCTTGCATGTCGGGTAAGCCTTTGTTTGGCCTTCGTTTGTTGACTCTGATTTGATTACTTTCCAAAGCCATCTGAAAGTCAGTTAGGTATGAAAGCTTGATCAGGTTCTTCATGAAACGTTTTAGGGCTTGATAGGCTTCAGAGTAGGTAATATCTTTGTTCGGCATCCGGGCAAGAATGTGTTAGATCTGAAGTTTTGTCAATAAACCAAGTGTTGAAGATCTGATAAGAGGACTCAGATGTTCTGAGTAGAGAAGTCAGAGGTCTGACTGTGAAGACCGAAGTATTGATCAGTGGAAAGAGAAGTCAGATGTCTGATTAGAAGATTCAGATGGTCTGAGTAGAAGACTCAGACAATCTGAGTAGAGGAGTCAGCGATATGAAAGTCAGAAGATCTGAGAAGCTCTATCAGAAGAATGTTCAGAAGTTCTGAACTACCTATTCAGAACTTATGACAAGATACTTAGTATTTTATAAACTAATTAGGACACGTGTTATGTTCTTATTAGTCTTTCTTATTTGTACTGTAGCTTTAAGATGTTTGTTGCAGTATAAATAGTAGTTAGCTCTATGTTGCTAACTGATTGATTTTTCCCGTATAACTTTGTATTCATTCTCTGTAATCTTTGAGATTCTCTCTCTCATAGATCTGTATTTCTGTTCATCATTGAATACAATTGGGCTTGATCATACAACTTCTCAATTACTGCTTTCTATATTGATTGTGAGATTAGATCCTGTTCTTTCAATTGGTATCAGAGCCAAACAACAAACAAATTCGTTCAAGATTGTTATCGCGAAGATCAATTGATAAATTTCTTGAAGATTTCTTGATTCATTCAAAATTCAATTCCGCTGCTAGGGCTAGTTCTTGAATTCTTGTCAATTCTTGAATTACCTGTTACATTTCGATCAAGAAACTCGAATTTGTCTTTCTGTTGAATTTTCTTACAATCATGTCTTCTAAAGAATATCTAGCCATGGGATCTGAAACCAAACCGCCTGTTCTTATACCAGAAGAGTATCAGCAATGGAAAATCCGAATGATCCAATTCCTAGACAACATTGATGAAAACCTTATGATTTCTATTCGAGAAGGTCCAATTGAAGTATACATCGATGTTGCTGCAACCCCTGCTACAGAGACAACTCCAGAAATTCCAGCGACCAGGGTGAAAAAGAGTTATTCCCAATACACAGCTGAACAGAAAAATAGGCATGCTATTGACAAAAGAGCAATTACTTTGATGACTTTGGCTGTCCCAAATGAGGTTCTTAACAGGATTGACAGTGGATCATCAGCTAAAGAAATGTGGGACGAATTGGAAAGGCAAATGTTAGGAACTGTGAGATCTATTCAGGCAAAGTTAAATCAAAGCATAAATGCTTATGAAAGGTTCAAAGCAAAAGAGTCAGAAAGTTTGACACAGACATACAGTAAATTTTGCACTATTCTAAATGACTTGAGAAGAAATGGACTGAAGAAAACAAAATCAGAAATAAATTACAAATTTCTGAACAGTCTAAATTCAGAATGGTCATCATTTGCTATAAGTCTGCAAATGAACAAGGATATGTGTGAAGAAGACTTAAATGATCTATTCTGTGTTCTTAATCAACATGAAGACTCTGTCAAGTTAGTTGTGGAAGAGAAGAAAAATGTTGCTGATCAGTTAGCGTTCTTATCAAAGTCCAAAGCAATCAAAGCACCCAAAAAGACTGCATATCTATCAGAGATACCTAATCTGGAAGAATCTGACAAGGAAGAAGGATCAGAAGATGATGAAGATATCAAGATAATGGCTGAGAAACTAGATTTGTTGACAAATACTTTCAATAAAAGGTATGGGAAGGGTAGATTTCAAGGAAATTATAAGAGAGTTGGGAGTTCAGACTATAAGAAGAAAGAAGACAGAGAAGAAAATAAGTTTGAGAAGAGGATAGAGAGAAGTGAAGAAAACAATGAAGAGAAAGATGAAAGAAAAGAAAAGAATCTGTGTTTCAAATGTGGAAAATCTGGCCACTATGCTAAGGATTGCAGAGTTAAAATTGTGAAAGACTATGAGTACTACACCAAGAAGGCTCAGCTTGCAAAGAAGAGAGATGATAAAATTGCTTTGTTGGCTGAACAGGAGAATTGGTTGTACTATACTTCTGATGAAGATGATCACATCAACTTTCCACAGATGCAGAGCTATATGGCAAAAATGAGGAATGAGGATGATTCTGATTTTGAAGATGCTGATTCTGAGTCATCTGCTGAGGTACATTCTTCACTTGAATTAGAGTTAATGACACAGATTGGTGAAATGAAAACTGAATTTGCTAATCTAAGAAAACAGATAAAAGGAGAAAGAAATTTGGTTAACAAATTCAGAATTGAAAAAGAAGTAATAAAAGAACAATATGAAGAATCTGAGGCTGAGAAACAGAAAGTTAAAGATGAAAATTCTGAATTGATGAAAAGGCTTTCTGAACTAAAAGCTGAATTTTCAAAAATAAAGGATGAAAAAGGTGATTTACAAATAAAATTTGATATGTTATTTGAAGAAAGAAAGAATTTATACACTAAAATTAAAGAATTAGAAGATCTGAATTTGAAAAGGGGTCAGACTCAGCAAACACTAAATCTTTTACTAAACAATGTTAAAGATACAAGATTTTACAACCCAAAGAAGGGATTGGGATTGGAAGAAAATGTCACTTTAAAAAGAGCTCCAATTAACTTGTATGAAAAACTTCAAGTTTCTAAGCCAAATATCCCAGAAATTGTTGAAGTTTTCATAAGACCTGCTAGTTCAATAACAAGTTCTGACAATTTGCAAAGACCAAACTCTAAAAAGTCAGATGAGAAAATTTCTGAGTCTAAAACAGAAAAGTCAGTTGGTTCAGAAGAAAAGGTTAAGAAAGAAGTTTCTAAACCAACAGATGAAAAGCCAAGATATAATGATACTAAATTCAAGTATGATTCCTTAAATGTCAGCTACAAAAATAAACAACCAAGTTTTTCATATCATGACATTGAGAGCATATTTGACACAAGTAAAAATTCTGAAACAGTCAATCAGAAGTCTGAAACTTCTAGTCAGGATTCTGAACTTTGTAGTCAGAATTCTGAGTCTAAAGATCAGACATCTGAGTCTGTAAATCAGAACTCTGACTCAGGTAGTCAGAAGTCTGATTCAACTGGATTTTCTGAAACAAAATCAGATGAATTTTTGCAACTTGAAAAGAGATTTAATCTTGTGAGTCAAGAACTTGAGGACTTAAGGAAAGCTTATGATGAACTTGAAAATGATTTCTGTGAGGTGGATATTAAACTTGAAGAAGCTTTGAAAGAAAAGAATATTTTTATTCAGAAAATAACAGAGCTTGAAAAACTGAAGACTGAGTATGATCTTTTTAAAATTAATGCTTCAAGAGAAAATGATAAATTCTTTAATGAATCAAGTACATATGAAAAAGGTGAATCATCTAATTCTTCTAACAAAAAGAACTTGAATTTTTCAGAAAAAGAAGAAAGCAAAAGGAAAGATGATCTTGCAAAGTTGAATGATCTGAAAAGGGAACTTGAGAAGCTTAGAATGAAATCTACTTCTGAACTCAAAGCTAGAAATTCTTGTAATAAGGACAATTGTACTCTGAACAGTATAAATAAAAATGAAATGATCTATGTTTCAGATTTATATCACTTGCAAAGAAAAATCTTGTTTGTGGTAGATGTAAAAATGATTCATTCCAATATTCTCATAAATGTCAAGTCAAAATAACTTCTGTTTCATACATAAGAAAAGATATTCAGAAAGTTTCTGTTTCTCAAAATACAGAAAAGAAGAAAATTTCTGTTCCTCAGACTCAGAAGAAAGAAAAGATAAAAGAAAAGAAAGTTGAAAATATAGCAAAACCAAAAGTTACAACTCTCAAAAAGAATTTGAACAAGCTTGTAAGCAGAAAATGTTCTGACTTCATAAAAGTTCAAGGAAAGTGGTGTTTGAAGAAAGATTTTGAGTGGAGAGTAAAAGGTACTAATGTTAAATCCAATGACAAAGCTAACAAAGATGGACCCATTCCAAAATGGGTACCTAAACCTAACTGATCATTTTGCAGGGCTGTCATGTGTGGTTTTTAGATTCAGGAGCTTCAAGACACATGACAGGTCAGAAGTCTTTTCTATCAAACTTCACAGAAAAGGCTGGAGGAGCAGTAAACTTTGGAAATAACAGCAAAGGACAAGTCAAAGGTTATGGGGATTTAACTAAAGGGGATCTGACTATCCAAAAGGTTTTCTATGTTGAAGGATTACAGCATAATCTTTTCAGCATAAGTCAGTTTTTAGACAGTCTTTGTCAAATTAAGTTTCAAATAACAGGTTGCATGATTTTAACTGAAAATGATGTTAAAGTCTTCTGGGCCAAAAGACATATGGACTTATTTGTAGTTAATTTTTCAAAATTGAAAACATTAAATACAGTTTGTCTTTTATCAAAATCGACTGCAAATGAATGCTGGCTTTGGCACAGAAGATGTTCTCATCTGAATTTCAAAGATCTTAATAATCTTGTTGCAAAACATTTGGTTAAAGGCTTACCAAAGCTAAAATTTGAAAAAGAATCATTATGCTCAGCTTGTGAAATGGGCAAGATGAAAAAGAGTTCTCACAAATTAAAAATTGACTCATCTTGCAAAGCACCATTAGAAATGATTCATACTGATCTTTGTGGTCCAATTTCAGTTCAATCGATGGGAGGAAAGAAATATATGCTTGTGATTGTTGATGAATTATCCAGATACACATGGGTTGAGTTCCTAAGAGCTAAGTCAGAAGCTGCTACTACATTGATAAATTTTATCAAAAGGATTCAAGTTCTCTTACAACTTCAAGTTCAGAAAATCAGAAGTGATAATGGAACAGAGTTCAGGAATGAGACTCTTCAGAATTTTTTAGAAAGTTCTGGGATTTCTCACAATTTTTCTGCTGTCAGAACTCCTCAACAAAATGGTGTTGTTGAAAGGAAGAATAGAACTCTAGTTGAAGCTGCGAGAACAATGTTGGCTTATGCAAATCTTCCTACTTTCCTATGGGCTGAAGCAATTGCAACTGCTTGTTTTACACAAAATAGAACTTTAATCAATAAGAGATTAAATAAGACTGCTTATGAAATGATAAATAAAAGAAAACCATTAATCAAATTCTTTCATGTTTTCGGTTGCAGGTGCTATGTTTTCAGAGACAGAGAAAATCTTGCCAAATTCGATAAAAAGGCAGATGAAGGATACTTTGTGGGTTATTCTTTAACTTCCAAAGCATTCAGAATCTACAATAGAAGAACCAAGAGGATGATGGAGAGTATAAATGTAACTTTTGATGAAGCCAGAATGCGGACTTCTGAACAAGACAGTTCAGAACTCATGCTGAACAAGACAAAAATGACTTCTGATACAAATTCTAATCCTATTTGTTCAGAACTCAATTTACTATTTAAGGATGCTTTTAGTGAACTAATTTCTGATTCTTATGCAGAATATGAAAACCCAAAGATGGTCAAAGAGATGAAAAATAAGACTCCAGAAATAGTTCAATCAACTGTAATTTCTGACAAAGGTCCATCAGAGGAATGTCCAAATCTAATACATACAAGTGGTGAAAATTCTGAACCTTGTAATCAGAATTCTGATTCTTGTACTCAGAACTCTGAACAAGTCACTCTGAAGTCTGACTTCATTAATCAGAACCCAAACTTGGATATGACTTCTATTCATACATCAGAAAAAGGGGACAGTTCAGAATTACAAGCAATCATTGATGAGAATGATGCAAACAACAATTATTCAGAGATTGATGTACTTCCTAGTGCAAATAAATGGACTAAAAATCATCCTATTCATCAAGTAATAGGTGATCCTTCAGAAGGAGTAAAAACCAGATCAGCTACAGCAAATGAAACAATGTTTGCTGGTTTCTTGAGTGTGATTGAACCAAAGAAAGCTAATGAAGCCTTAGAGGATCCAGACTGGATTTCAGCAATGCAAGAGGAATTGCTTCAATTTGAAAGAAATAAAGTCTGGAGACTCATTCCAAAGCCTGAAGGTAAATCTATTATTGGAACTAAATGGGTGTTCAGAAACAAAAAGGATGAATCAGGTGTTGTCATCAGAAACAAGGCAAGATTGGTTGCTAAGGGATACTGTCAACAAGAGGGAATTGATTATGATGAGACATTTGCACCAGTGGCAAGAATAGAGGCAATCAGAATATTTTTAGCCTATGCTGCACATAAAAACTTCAAGGTGTATCAAATGGATGTCAAATCAGCCTTTCTAAATGGCAAACTTAATGAAGAGGTGTATGTCCATCAACCTGAAGGTTTTGTTGATCCAGAATTCCCTGATCATGTTTATATTTTAGACAAAGCTTTATATGGTCTAAAACAAGCACCACGAGCCTGGTATGACACTCTTACTAAACACCTGTTAGGTTCAGGATTCAAGAAAGGTAAGATTGACACAACTTTGTTTTTAAAGAAACAGGGTAATGATTTGATTCTGATTCAGATTTATGTTGATGACATAATATTTGGTTCTACAAGTCCAGAATTATGTGATAATTTTTCAAAAATCATGTCATCTGAATTTGAAATGAGCATGATGGGTGAACTGAATTTTTTCCTTGGTCTTCAAGTCAAACAACTACCAAAAGGTATTTTCATAAATCAAGGAAAATATGTCAGAGATATTCTGAAAAAGTTCAAAATGTCTGATTGTGCTTCTATGAGAACACCTATGGCAACTAACATAAAGTTAGATGCTGATCTCAAAGGTGTTTCAGCAGATATCAAACTTTATAGAGGCATGATTGGATCATTACTTTATTTGACTGCAAGTAGACCAGATATCATGTTTTCTACCTGTTTCTGTGCTAGATTTCAATCTAACCCGAAAGAATCACATATGTTGGCTGTCAAAAGGATTTTAAGATATCTCAAAGGAACACCTGATCTAGGTTTATGGTATCCAAAAGAAACTGACTTCAAATTGACTGCTTTCACTGATGCTGATCATGCAGGAAGTAGGTTGGACAGAAAGAGTACATCTGGTGCTTGTCACTTTTTGGGAGATAAAATAGTGAGTTGGGCATCAAAGAAGCAGAACCGTGTATCCACTTCAACTGCTAAAGCAGAGTATGTTGCTGCTGCTGCTTCATGCTCTCAAACATTGTGGATGAGAACACAACTCATGGACTATGGATATCAGCTTAACAAGATTCCCATCTATTGTGACTCAGAAAGTGCAATTGCTATTACTCAGAACCCTGTTCAACATTCGAAGACTAAGCATATAGATGTGAGGTATCATTTTATAAAGGACTATGTGGAAAAAGGAACTATAGAGATGCACTTTGTGCATACAAAGTATCAATTGGCTGACTTGTTCACAAAGCCTCTTGATCACAAAAGGTTTTCTTTTCTCATATGTAAAATAGGAATGCTAAATCTGCCTAGTTGAAAATATTTTTTTCTTAAAAATGCTAAATTTTTCTAAGTAAACTTGTCTGAGTAGTGTATTCAGAACTTCTGAGTCTTGAGTTCAGAACTTCTGAGTCTTGAGTTCAGAACTTCTGAGTCTTGAGTTCAGAACTTCTGAGTCTTGAGTTCAGAACTTCTGAGTCTTGAGATCAGAACCTCTGAATCTTAAGGTCAGAGACTCTGAGTCAATACTTCAGCAATCTAACTTTCAAAAATTTATTTTTGAGAAATACAAATAACTTCAACTGTATGGATTATGCTTCTTCTATTATCTTTTTATCTCATCTTTATGTATCATTAATAGTCAAATGCATGCTCAAGTCAAGGGGGAGCATCAAAATTCTTTTGGAAATCATTTTGTGATGCTTAAAAGATTTGTTTTCATTTCTAATCTGTTCAAACCTCTTCTGAATAATCAAAATGTTTTATATTGGTCAGAAGTTGATTTTAAAAGACATTTTGGTTACAAGGCAAAATTCTTCTGAGTCATGGAATCAGAACATCTGTGCGTGTTATTCAGATCTTTGACTTGAGTCAAAATTCTATCCACTAACACGTGTCAGCTTCATATTTGTTTGACAATGCCACGTATTTCATTTAAATCCTTTGTGGTATTTCACATGTGTTGACTCCGTTATAACATTGATTTCGCTTTTCCGTTAAACCTTTCAACTTCGTGGATTTTAAATAGGTCTTAAAATCCCTATTTCAAATTTCTTTCAAATTCCAGAGCGAAACGTGAGATACGAATCAAATCCAGAGTTCTTTGAATCTGTTTTCTTCTTAAATCATGTCTGAAATACGAAGAAGTGGTCCAATTTCTCTACATTCTACAAAATCGATAATGGATTCATCCGATTCGGAAAATGATGAAGTACAAAATAGAGTTGCAGAGGAAGGGGCAATAAGAAATGATGAAGAAGATGAACAAATGGATGAATCTGAAGGAAATGCGGATGAGGTAAACATTAATATTGAACATGAACAGAGTGCTGCAGGTTCTATTATGTCAGATAGATCTATTCTAGTGGAAAGAGTTGTTCCTGAGAGTGAATGGTTGAAATTATCTGAAAATAACTGTGTTATATTGTTTGAGGAAAGTCGTTTTAAGCCTGAACACAGAATTATCATGGAGTTATTCAAACATCATCCGTACAGAAAATGGTTTACAAGAAGTAAAAATGTGCCTGTTCAGTACATACAACAATGGTGGAAATATCTTAGGTTAGAAGATAATGAGTTTGTGTCTGAAATTGGAGGAGTGACATTTGTCTTATCTATCTCTGCACTAAGAGAAATGCTGAATCTACCAGAGAAAGATGATGTACAAAGAAGAACAGATTTTGAGGATTTACCCTTAACAGAGGAATTAATAGCAGAGTTTATGAAGTTGGGATACAATGAAGGATTGAGGACTCTCAGTTTGTTCAGAAGAAACAAATTACCACCTATTTGGGCTTGCTTCTTTTATGTGGTAAATAAATGTTTGTCAGGGAAAAATAGTTCTGCTGATCAAGGTTCTAAACAAATTCTTCAGATATTTCAAGGTTTAGTGAAGAATAGGCATTATGACTATACTTTAATACTTTGGGAAGATATGAAGAATACATTTGAGAAGAATCAGAAAGCAATTCAGAAGAAGACAAAGGATGCTCCACTGACATACATTCCCTACATAAGGTACTGGCAAATTGTTATTTGGTATGCCATGCAGGAAAACAGAACAATCTCAAGAAGAACAAATGAAGAGCATGGTCCTACATTTTATTTGGGTAAGATGACCTCAGTAACAAGACTTGAAAACTATCCTAATCATAAACCATTGCCAAAATCACTTAGGAGCTATATTCCAAGGGAGAGTGAGATATTAAAAGCTTATTGCACCTCTATGGGAATTTAATTACCTCAAATCCCTACCCAAGAGGACCAACCTGAGAAGAGAGGTGAGGGGTCTAGTCGAATTAGAGAGGGGGAGGATGTTCAGATGGGTGAACATTCTGAGAGACTTGAGGGGGAAAATTCTGAGAGCTTGGTTAGATTTGGTGAGGAAAAACAGAATGAGAGTGATGAGGATGAGAGATTGTCAACAGAGGTTCAAACAGAAAGAGATGCCTCTGAACCAGCTAATCTTGACCAGGTAACCACAAATGCTATTGGTTCACATCTCTTGGTGTCCAATATTGAAACAAACACCATGGACCTAGTGGTGGATCTTGAACAACCCATCCATACCCACTCAGAAGCATTTCAACATGCTACTGTTTCACACAAATCCGGGGAACCATCCCAAACTCATTTGGAGGGAGGTGATAAATCCCAATTTATTTTTCAACACATTGAGTCTGAATATCACAGTCCTATTCATATTGAGCCTGAAATTCCTTTTGACACTTGCACAAATCAGGAATTTCGTATTCCTGAAACAACATTCATAGACATACCTAATGTTGGGTGTCGAGGATTGGATGGAAGTCCTGGTGAGGTGAACATTACAAAAGCCTCATTCAAACGTGCATCTGTTGTACAAGATGACTGTGTGTTATCTACAGGCCATGAGCTCTCTGGGCACATGAAAACTGGACCATCTGTTGGTTCAGGTTCACTGTTAGAAACTTCTGAATTTGAAAAGATTCAGAAACAAAACAAGGAGATGGGGGAAAAAGTAGAAAATTTGGAGAAGAGGGTGGAGGATTTGAATGATGAAGTATCAGATTTGAAAGTTGTGTTGGAGAAAAAGTTGATTTCTGTTGAAACCAAGGTAGATGATGTAAAGAAATCCTTGGATTCTCACAAAAAGGAGATCGTGGATATAGTGTCTGGTTTTCAAAAAGATATGTTAAAACAGATGCAAGGTATGCAGGAATCTATATTGAAAGCACTGAGTGTATCTTTGGCTTCTACTTCAAAGCCTCTTGATCCTGTCCCTATTGCAGAAGCTGAACCTGAAGCTGCTTTTAATCAGAACTTGAAAAGGAAGTTTGATGATAATGATCCTCATGATCATCAAAAGGGGGAGAAAAGACAAAGGTTAAGTTCTGATGATGATATTGGCATAGAAGATTTTGAGATAGCAGACATGCACTTAGCCAATACAAAAAGTTCAGAAGATCAGACACAGGAAAATTTAAAGGAGATGGTTCAGATAGTACAGCTTGATAGTTCAGATACAGAAGAAATGGAGTTGGGAAGTATTGATAGTAATGAATCAGATAAAACAGAGGAATTGAACTTGGATACTGAGATGGAAGGAAACTCAGATGAAACTGTAGCTATTGAGGAATCTGATTTGAGAATAGAAGAAATAGTGGAAAGTACAGTGGTAAACAGGTGTACAGATATTGTGGTCTATAACAGTGAAAGGGCAATGGAGTCTGAATCAGAAGAAAGGAGGTTGAATGAAGAATTGATCAGAAGAATGCATAATGAAGTAGTCAGAGCTTTGAGTGTTCAGAAAATTCATAAAGGGATAAAAGTGATAAGACCCATTGATCTAATGGGAGAAGAAGACAGAACTGTGGATTATACTCAGGATTTTAAAGATGATTTTAGGTTTAACTTTTGTGATGAGTTAAATACAGAAGAAGAGTATGTGAAAGTGAAAGACTTCTTTATGCCTTCTGAATATGTATTCAGAAAACCAATTGAGATTCCAAAGATTAAATTGCAAAGACTAGAAGAACATGTGTGTGATTTCATTCTAGAGTTAAGTGATGTGCCATTAGCCAGACAATTTCATGATGATATTTTTCCTGAGGAAATTTATGATAATCTCTACTACACAGAAGGAGAGTATGAGCTTTTGGAAAGTAACATTGATGGTTTTATGGATGACAGAGCTCAGATGGTCTACTCAGAAGCTTCTAACATGTTCAGAGTTCCTGACTCAAAACTGCATATTCAGAAAAGAATCGAGAAAGTTCTGATGTTTCAACAAGATGAATTCAATGGTTTAATGTTTGTTAGAATGGAAGTACTGAAAGAAAGAAATACAAAGGTTTTCATGTCTACATTTGATTTTCACAGATTGACTCTTGATGATCAGATCTTTCTAGTCAAGTTCTTTGCTAGCACTGAAGAAGCCTTGATAGAAATTGAATGCAGAAGACTTCTGGGTATTTATGTCAGAAATATATACTTGTATGACTTCCAGTTGGCTATTGAAGAAAGAAAAGAAAAGTGCAATCTGAGTTCTCCCATAAAGAAAACAGAAGTTGATTTGCATGTGAAGGGTTTTGTGAATGAAGGAATGGAGACAGAAGGGTTCACATATATGGTTCACGAAAGACTTGAATTGTTTAGATTAAAAGAGTTGGTGAAGTACAGTGATGCAACTCTGAATTGGTTGTTGATTAGAATGGAAGTAAGTATGGATGCAGAAAAAGAGAGTTTAAAGAAGAGATGCATAAACTGTGTGAAGAGGAGATTGGATTTTAGAAGAAAAATCAGAAACAGTAGTGAATGGTTGCTATCTGAGGTGAATCCCAAAAAGATTCTACATAATGATTTTGTGTTCCCAGCTGAGTATGAAGTGAATGGAATTTTGTCAGATGAAGCTGAAGAAATGCAGAACACAATATCTCAGAATGTGCAGATAACTAGTTTTGATCAAACTAAACAGTCTGAACCAAAAGAAGATGAAATATCCATTGATCTAAATGGATACTTTCTTGAATTTGATTTACCTGAGTTCTTCAAACCAAAAGAGGTACAATTCTTGGATGTGTATTATGATAGACCTAAGGAGACTCAGATCTGGTTGGCTGAAAAATTAAGATGTCTTGGCAAAACAAAGCAAGCTGTTTACTCAGATTTTTTAATCACTGGAATCAGAGAGTTGAGGGTTAAGAAATTCAGAAAGATGGAGTACTTATCTTTTGAAGTTCTGAGAGAAGATGGCAAGGTTTATTACTTTACTGATGCAGATTTTGAGAAACTATCAGTAGTTGACTTCTACAGATTACATAGTTTTCTATGCTTCAAAGAGTCGAGCAAAGACAGAAATGAAAGGAAGGCCAGAAGTGTGGTAATTGAGGCCATGTTCTACATCTTAAGGTGGCACTGCTATACAGATTTTCAAATAGCTTTGTACCTACAAAAGTCATGTGTTTATCTGGCAAATCCCAACACAGATCATGAACAGAAAAAGAATTTAAAGACTGGAAGTGTTCACAGATATCCAGAGTTGGGAGTATTTTTGAAAAACAAAAGTGGAAAGATCTTCTTCAGAGCAAAGGAAACCGCAAAATACTGTTCTGGAACTTTAAGAATCATAAAGCACAATTTGGAGAAAAAGATGCTGAAAGTGAAGGAAGCAAACATGATTCAAGAAGCAATTAATCAGCAAGTTGAGATTATTCAAGAAATCATTGACAAAATTGATAAAAGGCTTAATCTGAGAAATGTGCTACTTCAGAAGATTGTTCCTGCTCTGAAAGAACTGGATGATGCAAAGTTTAAGTTTATTTGACAAAAAGGGGGAGATTGTTAGATCTGAAGTTTTGTCAATAAACCAAGTGTTGAAGATCTGATAAGAGGACTCAGATGTTCTGAGTAGAGAAGTCAGAGGTCTGACTGTGAAGACCGAAGTATTGATCAGTGGAAAGAGAAGTCAGATGTCTGATTAGAAGATTCAGATGGTCTGAGTAGAAGACTCAGACAATCTGAGTAGAGGAGTCAGCGATATGAAAGTCAGAAGATCTGAGAAGCTCTATCAGAAGAATGTTCAGAAGTTCTGAACTACCTGTTCAGAACTTATGACAAGATACTTAGTATTTTATAAACTAATTAGGACACGTGTTATGTTCTTATTAGTCTTTCTTATTTGTACTGTAGCTTTAAGATGTTTGTTGCAGTATAAATAGTAGTTAGCTCTATGTTGCTAACTGATTGATTTTTCCCGTATAACTTTGTATTCATTCTCTGTAATCTTTGAGATTCTCTCTCTCATAGATCTGTATTTCTGTTCATCATTGAATACAATTGGGCTTGATCATACAACTTCTCAATTACTGCTTTCTATATTGATTGTGAGATTAGATCCTGTTCTTTCAGAATGTCAGACAGCCTGAAGAAGTCTGCACAGGTTAGGGATTTGAAGTCGGCTTCACAGAAATTCCACTATTTTCCATTTGATCTATTGACATAGAATCTCGGATAAAACACATTCAAGATCTTCTCTGATTCTATCTTCGCAAGCTTAACAATTTCTTTATCAGTTCTGACTGCACTGAGCTTTTGATCTTTGTCACCCATCATATACAAATATTCAATCTGCTTCTTTCGTGGAAGTTTATCAATTGAATAGATCTTTACCTTGTCAATTGGTTGAATCTTTTTCACAAACAAATCACTCCTTATATCTTCTTGGAATGGAGTAATGATTCTTGTTCGGTGAGCACGTCGGACAATCAAAGCTTCTCTATCAATTAACATCTATAGATTACGTAATTCTGCCTTGGAGACTGCCGGAATTTGCCTTCAGGTAGATCAGGTATTACCGGAATTTGTATCACTAGATCATGTAGATTACTTTCTTTCTCGGAATCAGAATCAGGTTGAACATTTCCACCATCAAATACATCATCCATCTCCTCTTTAATCTCTACCACAGTTTGATCTTCATCCGAATTAATATAAATCAAATCCTGTAAGAACTCATCAGCCATTATTTCCTCATCAGTTCTGTTATCACATCCTTGAGGCTTTTCAACCGTAGGATTGACATCATCCAGAATACCAACGTCAGCACTTTGAACCCCTTGTGTACCACCAACATTACCGGTACCCGATTCCACATTTGTTTCCACATTCTCAGTAGCATGAACACCCGAACCACTACCTTCCACATTCTCGGGATCTTGATCATCATGTCTCCGTTTGGTGGTTTGGGCTTGAATCCCACACTTGTCTTCCACCGCTTTGATTCAGTTTGATAGGGATGTGAAACCAGAAGATATAGCTTCGGTTAGGTTGGATATGGATTGTTGTAGGGTATTTAGTGAATCTGGTAAAGTGGCTTGTATTTCGGTTTGGCGTCTAAGTAGACCAAGAATGTCTACGTCTCCTTAAGTATTAGCATCGCCTTGTTCTAGTAAACGGGTAACTAACTGGGATTTCAATTCGTGTAAAGGTAAAGTATGATGTACCTTTGGGTTCGACTGAGATTCTGGTTGAGTGTCGGATGGTGCGGATGAAGAATCAGCAACATACTTTCCTTTAACAAACTTGTGTACATCGGCAGATAAATTCTTAACAATATCTTTCAACTCGGACATCTGAGCTTTCTGAGTGTTAGAGACAGACTGGATGGCCATTTCAAGCAACTTCTTAGATACATAGTTGTGAGGAGGAGGACCCACCAAAGACTGAACGGCACGCGCTTGTTCCAAGGTAACACCCAGACCACTAAGGTTAATGGTTGACATAGCAGTCATAGAGGCTGTATGGCCTACGTTCAATGCTGGCATAGTGTTAACGTTGGTAGGACTTCCGCCCGGTCCTCGTGAAGCACCAACAAATGGCGGCAACACTCGGGGCATTCCGGTTGGGTCACGCATAACACCAACATTTTGTGTCACAATAAATGAAGTGACGAACGGTCTCCGTGTCCTAGGAAAGGAAGTAAAATCAAACGGTTCTAGACTCAATCTGTGACCAAATGAAGGTGATGGCCAGGGCAGTTGCCATCCTGTTTCAATATCAACCGACACCGAGTGTGTCGCCGATAGTGTTTGTGCTTTTCCCCCATGAGAAAATGATACATCAACTTGTGAAGAAGTTGATGAGTGGATGAGTGGGGTTGTGCATTGCATAGCTGGGTCCACTATGGCTTCTTCAATGTCTCGTGGCGACGGACGCTCACTGACAGTAGATGTGGCTACCCGGCTAGACACGGTTTGGTTAGGATCATTAGTTAAAACTTTTGTTGACCCTGTCTCACACTCACCATCTTTTTTTCTTTCCTTCTCACTCAACCTCAATTGATTTTCTGTTTCAACTAATACTCCCTCATTTCCCTTTATCACTCCTCCATCACCACCAGAAGTAGTAGTGACGACCTTTTCAATTACAGTATCAAGATTCTCCATGACGTGATCATTGTTGTTGTCATCATTGTTATCATCAGAACTATCATCCTCTTTTTCATCATCAGCATTCACATCATCATCATCTGAACTATATACAAGATTAGCAGGATCATCAATATCCGCATCAATATCCTCAGATTCTTCCTCAGTATCGTCGGAACCAAGATCTTCCTCATCATCGTCCTCAAAGATCTGAATCTTTTTAGATTTGGACGACTGACCAAGAACATCCCCAACTCCTTTTCCCCTTACATCGCTTTTACCTCTCAACACGCCCGGTTCAGGTACCCCAGTATCCTGAACTCTCTTTCTAACTCTAGAACCCTCACTACGCTCACCTAATGTGTTGGCACCGTGGGTAGGCCCTACCGGTCTTGGTCGGGCCATCAGTGCGTTCTCTTCTCTATACTCACTCAAAATTAGTGATTCTTGGTCAGCGTAAGCGAGTAGTGCTTCAGGTAAAATCATAATCGTAGGAAAAGTTAGACCTTTCGGAAGTCGGAGATATTTCATGTAGGTAGTAGGACCAAGAACTGCATTCTCGCGTCTCGGTATCTGATTATTAGAATCCATGATAGAACGGATGATGATCTGAAGATATCTTTGAAATGGGACAAACGTTTTGTCTTTTGATGGCTTTGCTTTGTCGGTTACCACCTCGATCAGGTCATTCCAGATAAGAATAGCAAAGTCGATCTATCGGTCAAAAACGATAGCATGAAACATTCTGATTACTGAAATGCTGGCCGTGTCGACTCCCGTGTGTTTAGAAGTCATACATCTATTCACAACACTGAATAGTGTGTAATAGATCGGCGGTAGATAGTTTTTTTTCAACTTTGATGTATTAGTCAGCACTCTATACTTCGGACGTGGATCATTGTAACCCATCCTGTAGAAACCAAGATTCAATCTTACAATCAATTCTGAGCAATTAAGAACAATCAAAGAGAGAATTGGATCCAAAAGTATTATATTCAATCAAGAACAGATTACAAATCTAGAGAGAGAATCTCTTAAAGATTACAAAAGTGAATACAAAAATATGCGGAAAGTTATGCCAAAGATTAGTTAGCTTACAGTTGCTAACTCCTATATATACTGTAAGGAAATGCTAAAGCTACAGTACATATACATCAAAGACTAATAGAACAATTACACGTGTCCTAATTAGTAACAGAATATAACTGAAAGTATCCAAGACATAAGTTCTGAATAACATATTCAGAACTTCTGAACATTCTTCTGATTAAGCACTTCAGAACCTCCTTCAAGCACTTGTGATATTTTCTTCATCATTCTCAGAAGTTCTGAGTCTCCTACTCAGAACTTTGACCCTTCAGTTCAGACTTTCATACTTGTAATCTTTTCGAGACTTCTCATATCAGAACTTCTTAGTCTTCTAACTCAGAACTCTGAGTCTTCTATTCAGATCCAACACTTGTAACTTTTGACAAAACTTCAGATCTAACAATCTCCTCTTTTTTGTCAAATAGTCCTGTAATTTTCATCATCATATTCTTTTAGTGCTGGAACAATCTTCAAAACCAGTACATTTCTCAGAGTAAGCCTTCTGTTAATCTTTTCTATGATCTCTTGAATCTCTTCAACTTGTTTTCCCTTTTGTAACTTTTTCTCCAGACTGTGTTTGATGAACCTTAAAGTTCCTGAACAATATTTTGCCACTTCTTCTGATCTGAAGAAAATCTTTTCATTTCTGTCATTTCTTAAGAAGACTCCCAACTCTGGATTTCTTAAAAAATCTTCAGTTCAAAACCCTTACTTAAATGAAAATGGCTTCTGAATAATTCAGTTCAGGACCCGTACTTCAGAGACTAAGACTTCTAAACAAATCAGTTTAGAACTCATATTTCTCAGGTGATATCCTTAACTGTCATATTTTTATGTTTCAAGGAACAAGTGGTGAAAGGTAACATTGCATTATGTTTATTTCTATTGCTTTGAATGCTTGAATCTTATCAAATTTAATTCAATGATATGATTTTTTTTAATTTTCATTCAATGAATAAAATGTGTGTCAAAGAGTGATTTTACAAGTATGTTGTATTATCTGAGCTATATTTGTTTCAACTTTCACTTCTGAATTAAATCGAAAGGTAAGCAAAACATGAATGAAATTATGCCGAATGCTCAATGTTATGAAATCTATACTTATATAGAATATAATGCTCAAAAAGCCTAAATGTCAGAATGATGGATGGAAACGAAAATATGGGGGGAGTACTACGTTTTAGAACCAAGTGATTGAGATGCAATATATATATATATATATATATATATATATATATATATATATATTTATAATCATTTAGTTTGAAAGTTTGTACCTGTGGCCTTTCTGGTTTGGGATAGTAAGTCCTAAGGGGTGCTAGTCACCTAGTCCCTAAGATCAACTGGTCTGGGATCGGCTGACCCAAATCTTGCTATAGAACCAGATAGAAAGCCATGTTCTACTGGTACAAATGGGTTTAAAATATATCGATGTGACCTTTCTGGTTTGGGAAAGTATGTTCTAAGGGGTGTTCGACACCTAGCACCTAAGACCAACTGGTCTGGGATCGGCTGACCCAAATCCTGCTATAGAACCAGATAGAAAGCCATGTTTAACGATGTATCTTATTCTTACTAAACTTTTTGATTAAAAGATGCCAATGTGCACAAGATTAAAAGATGCCAATGTGCACAAAATTAAAAGATGCCAATGTGCACAAAATTAAAAGATGCCAATGAGCACACATCTCTTGAAACTTTGGGAAAATACAAAGTCGCAATAAACCTATAAATTTGTGAAAATCCTGATTTTGGACAAATAGTGTGAGTAGAGCAAAATATTCATATATGTTTTTAGAATTGCATATGCTTGAAGCTAATCATATTTCGCATGCTATGCACACCAAATAGATTTAATAAAGGAATTGAAACTGAACATTTTTAACTTGATATGCAATGATGACTTGTATTTGAATCCAAACACATGCATTTGATTTCATTTGATTGAAAAATCTGTTAAATTTCATTAAGTTGGATTTCTTTTGTAAAGTTTTCAAATGATCAAATGTTAGTAGTTATCAAGTGTAGTTCAGTGAATCTTATTTTCTTTGTATAAATGTTTTCATTAAAGCACTGTATTTGAAATGAATAATTTTAATGAAATATATGCATACTTTCAGGGAGAGAAAACAAATTGCTCCAGAATTCTTATTTTGAGGGGGAGCAAGGTTATTCATTAAGGAGGAGAAAAAGCATAAACTTCATTCGAAGAAAAAGCATCGCTAAAGTTTTGAAAATCAAGGGGGAGAAAAGCTAAAGATTTTGATTCCAAAACTTTTGAAGATGATTTTGCTTTCCAAAACTTTAGGGGGAGATTGTTGGGTCTAGAAAGCCCCAATTATATAGAAAGTTTTATAAAGTCCATGTAAAGTCAATGAAAGTCAAATGTATTGTAATTAGCTTTGTTATTCTTTTAGGCTTTGGGAGTTTAATGGGCTTGGGCCCATGTCATGTAATTAGACACTATAAATAGGTGTCTTGGGCTTCCATTATGATTTGAGATATTTTGTGATCACACACACTTCACAGTGAGTTGTGAGAAACATTTGTATTAGATAAATTCTCCCTCCATTGTATTTCAATCATATGAGTAGAGATCTTTAATAATATGATCTACTTTTCTATCTCAATTCTACATTGATGGAGTATTCTTGATTGTTGCTTCAATTATGGGACTTACAGAAACTGACCATGATCAAGAAGTCCAAAATGCCCAGCGAGATGAACTTCATCTTCGCACATCTGATAAGCTGCATGACAGCGAAGAGTGGCTCTTCTGATCAAGCTGCTCAACCTCAGCAAGCAATGGGCTATGCATTGCTGAAAGGTCTAAATGTTGACTGGGCCTCAATCATCTACGACGACCTTGCGTTCAGAGTGGATATGGCTGAAAGACCTTCATGGGTTCCTTATCCCAGATTCATCAGCGCCATCTTTCAACTTGGACTTGGGGACAAATACCCAAAAGAGGGTGATCTGAGACTCTCTCAGGTTGGCCCTAAGGTGCTCGACTTCAAGCCGCTGGAAAATGAGGTACGTCTTTCTACTATCTTATCTCTTCTCAATCCTCCTTCATCTACTTCTGCAGCTCATTCAGTGGAAATCCCCACCGCTGATACTCACGCTGGACCCTCCACTCCTTCTCGAAAAAGGAAACACTCAACTTCCCAACTTGGTTCCAAAAGAATCAAGAAAACCAAGGAGCAACCCCCCCAGCATTCACACGCTGAAGACTCCACAGCTCATCTTGAAGAGCTGATGGAAAGTTCAGGGGTACGCTCTGCCACAGCTGATCAAGCCACCCCTTCCATCCCAGCTTCAACGTCTCTAAACGCTGAAGTTATAAACTTGGAAATGAACCCACCTCCTTCAGCCTCTCTACAGACTGAAGTGATTGTCAGCGGATCCAACGCTGAACCTCGCACCCAACCATCATTCTCATCCCTCATTCCTCCTACTCAATCTTTGGTCTCTCCACCAATTTTCCCAACTTTCTCAGGGACACCCTTCATCGTACATGACTCAGCTGCAGACACTGTAAGTCCAGGATTATCACTCACAATCAAGATTCAATATTGAATGAACATTCAAGATCGTATTCACAGCAACTGGTCATATGATTTATTAACAATCTGTGAATTACAAGATATTACAATGAGTTTCTCTCTCAATGGATTTGTCTTATCAAAGTCTCTCAAAAGATCTCACAAAGTTATGTATGAAAAGATTAGTTAGCTTACAGTTGCTAACTCCTATATATATTGTACAGAAAAGATAAAGCTACAGTACATATGAGAAACAGACTAATAGAACAATTACACGTGTCCTAATTAGTAACTGAATATAACAGAATATCCAGGTCATAAGTTCTGAACATGTTGTTCAGAACTTCTGAACATACTTCTGAATAATCGCTTCAGAACATTTGTCTTCATAGTTAGAAGTTCTGAGTCTCCTACTCAGAACTTCTGAGTCTTCTA
Organism: Saussurea involucrata; assembly: GCA_033807775.1. Classification (NCBI taxonomy): domain Eukaryota; kingdom Viridiplantae; phylum Streptophyta; class Magnoliopsida; order Asterales; family Asteraceae; genus Saussurea; species Saussurea involucrata. Next base: position 13,252,635 of record CM066326.1, read on the forward strand.
GTCAGAACCCAACACTTAGTATCTTTTTGAGACTTCTCACTCAGAATTTATGAGTCTCCTACTCAGAACTTCTGAGTCTTCTGACCAAATCCCAACACTTGTGTTTTTGACAAAACTCTAGATCTAACAGTTTCTTCTCAGGCTTCTTGTCCCTTCCAGTGTCCCATGCGTAACCCATTGCATTGAAGAATGCAGTGATGGCTTCCCTATCAGCATGGTTTTTGTGGTTTGGGAGAGGGACAAAGCGGTTTTCTTTGGTAGAGGTAGGAAGACTCAGTGCTTTCCTGATAATGGCAGGGTTGATTTTGGTGGTGCCAAATTTGGTGTCACACAGAATGGAGTCAACGATCTTCGTTGGGTCTTTGGCATGGGGTACCTGAGCTCTTCTGGCAGTATACCAGAACTGAGATAGTAGGAATTGATGAGCAGGGGGTGTAATAGTCAGGGCTATAGATAAGTAACATGTTTTGAGGTAATTCACAGCATCGTCCAGATGTGTGACTTGCTTTCGAGGAGGAAACTCGAAAAGCGCATGGAGGTTGTTCGATTTTGAAAAATTGATTTCCTCAAGCTTGAACTTGACATGAGGAGCTTTGACGAGAGTCAGTTTCTTTGCAGCCGTGGATTTCTCAGCGGTAGGAGCAGGAGTAGAAGATGCCATTTCTGTTTAACATATCAACCATGAATCAGAAAAAATACAGTCTTAATGTGGAAAGATTTTCCAATAAGATATTTTTCGAGTTTTGTCCATTTCATTCAGACAGAAACGTCTTAATGAAGATTAGGGTTTTCTTGTTTTGAAAAAGAAAAAAATAAACCCAGTAAAACTCTTGTTTTTCATTTTCCTTTAGATAAGGATTCTGGAAAAACGAATGAAGAACAAGTTTAAGATTTTGAGTTTTAAACTTGAAGAACAACCATGAAAGATTGTGTTCATAAAACTGTTAGATCTAGAGTTTTGTCAAAAACACAAGTGTTGGGATTTGGTCAGAAGACTCAGAAGTTCTGAGTAGGAGACTCAGAAATTCTGAGTGAGAAGTCTCGAAAAGATTCTAAGTGTTGGATTCTGACTAGAAGGTTCAGAGTTCTGAGTAGGAGACTCAGAACTTCTGACTATGAAGACAAATGTTCCGAAGCGCCTATTCAGAAGTATGTTCAGAACTTATGACTTGGATATTCTGTTATATTCAGTTACTAATTAGGACACGTGTAATTGTTCTATTAGTCTGTTTCTCATATGTACTGTAGCTTTAGCTTTTCTTTACAGTATATATAGTTGTTAGCAACTGTAAGCTAACTAATCTTTGGCATAACTTTCCCGCATATCTTTGTATTCAACGTTTATAATCTTTGAGAGATTCTCTCTCTAGATCTGTAATCTGTTCTTAATTGAATACAAGTGCGTTGATCCAAATCTCTATCATTTACTGTTTGATTGTTCATATTTGATTGTAAGATTGAATCCTGGTTTCTACAATTGGTATCAGAGCTAGTCAACAAACAAATTCTTTCAAGATCGTGTTCTTGAAGATTTCTTGATCAATTCGAAAATTGATTCCGCTGCTACTCGCAATTCTTGAATTCTTAGTAATTCTTGAATTCGTTCTGTTTTTGATCAAGAGATTCGAATTTGTCTTTTTGTTGATTCGATTCTATTCATCTTACAATCATGTCTTCTAAAGAATTTCTCTCGATGGGGTCTGAGACAAAAGCTGTTTAATGGAAGATCATAATAATTCAAATTAGACAGAGATCACAGGTATGTTTTCGAATTTGTTGAAAAGAAGATTTTTTTAATTCATGTACTCTAACTGTTTGATGAAATGCGTGTGACAGATTTGATCAATTCTGGCATGTTCTAGATCTGTGTTGATTTTCATTTTTGATCATAATTCATAGTTGATATTTGAATTTGTCATTTCATCATGCCTACTTATGATAAAAATGGAAATCAGTCTTATTCAAGAAGAGAAACAGCTATTTTGTATATGCCTGAGATTGTTCATTTTGAAAGCAAGATTGCTAATCTTGAAGCCAAATTTGATGAAAGTGCAAAAGTTGTTGTAAATTTGCAAAAAGATAAATTCGATCTTCTAAAGGATTTTGAAAAGGCTCAAGAGAACACAAAGTTGTTAGAAAAGGAGAATGTTGATTTGATAGAGAAAATCAATTTTGAAATAAAGATGTTGACAGATTCTGAAAATAGAATCAAATCATGTGAAATAAAAAATGGTCAACTCTTGAAAAAGATATTTGATTTTGAACAAGTTCTTATACTTGAAAGAGAAAAATTTGAGAAAGAGAGAAGAGACTTTCAAACTGAGAGGAAAGTTTTTGAATCAAAGTTTGTTGAATTCTCTCTGAAAATTTCTGATTTGGAGAAAAAAATTTCAAAAGAAAGAAAAGAGTTTGAATGCAAGAAAAATGTTTTTTCAAAAAGAAAAGAATGGTTTTGTGAAAAAGAAAACAAGAATGTTAAATGAGTTTTCTGTGAAAATCAATGAGTTGGAGAAAGAGTTAGAAGATGGAAGAAAGGAAATTGAAAAGAAGAAGGTGAGTGTTCTATCTTAAATGATTTTGGCAAACCCTACTAGATGAAAAATCATTTTATCAAAGCTTATGCATCTTTGTAGGGGGAGCAAAATGTTTTCAATGAACACTGAACAATTTTTAATCTGAAAAGTTCAATTTTTTTGAAATTTTTTCTATGTCAGGAAAGTAGTCGCACAAGCCTTATACGACTAGCAATCCTAGTCGTACATGTCTTGTACGATAGTTACTGTTCCCGCACGACAGTCGCACAAGTCTTGTCCGACTAGAAATCCTAGTCGTACATGCTTTGTACGACAGTCACTGTTCATAATACCAAGTCGTGGATGCTTTGTCTGACTAGCAATCCTAGTCGTACAAGAATCGTACGACAGTTATTGTTCATGATTCCACCTTAGTCGGTCACTGTTTCATACGACTAAGATGAGGTTATCGTACATTGTTTCGTACGACTACCTGTCACGTGTCGGTCAAACCTTGGACCAATCACTTCATGACATGTGTCACTCTTCCCTAAGATCTATATATAGTGCGAGTTTAAACGTCTTTTCTTTTTCCGACTTTAGTCATACCAGATTCTCTCACTCACTTAGAAATCGATTTTGAATATTTGTTGCTGTTCATTGATATCTGTGGATTCATATCGATTCAGGTATCATCATTTACCATTTTTCATCGCATTTAATTGCTTATATCATCTGTTCGTTGATTTGTTAGATGAGTCGAAAAGGGGTTTTAGCAAACCTTTCATAATCTAATCTATGTGTTAGTGTTAGGAGGAAAAGATGATAGAATAGTCTTCCTGGTAGAAAACTGCAGATAGGATACTAGTTTGTTAAGCTTTCATTGACAAATCTTAAGTTTTTGGGTTTGAATGTTCATCACTGTTCGAACAATCATAACTGTCGCACAATACTGTGTTCTTCAACATTCAAAACTGTCGCATACAACTGATATTCATAAATGTCGCACACAGCTTGTACGACAACTTTTGGTCGTACATCTTTGTCCGACTAGTAGAGTCATGCGACTTGATGTTTTGTACGACAGTAGCCCATACTTAGGAAATTTTTGAAATTTTTCTGGGGAAAAAGCACTGATATCCAAGTGGTCTAATTCTGTCTATCATAGACCATGGCACACATGCAAGAGCATGGTGATGGTAATTCTTCTGACGAGAACACGGTGTTCCCATCTCATCGTTCATCACATCCATCGGTGAATGCTCGAGATCTAGATGCTGAACTTATTCTTCCAAAAGACAAGAAGGAATTGAAACCGAACAACTATACTCTAGATTTCCACGTCAGAATGGATTATCAGCTTATAATGGAGATTTTCAAAAACCATCCTCTCCGTACTGCTCTTGAAAAGACAACACAAGTTCCGGAGATCTATCTGCAACAAGTATGGCATAACATCCAATACATACCAAATAACAACTACTTTACTCTGAAAGTAGATCATTTGATGCCAAGCTGACTCTGAAAAGGTTGCGGACAGTTCTTGATCTTCGTTATTCTCAAAATTTTGAAGATATGGTGTCTGAAGAAGATTTGTGCCGGGATATTATGCGAATGTGTTAGATCTGAAGTTTTGTCAAAAGTTACAAGTGTTGGATCTGAATAGAAGACTCAGAGTTCTGAGTTATTAGAAGACTCAGAAGTTCTGATCTGAGAAGTCTCGAAAAGATTACAAGTATGAAAGTATGAACTAAAGGGTCAGAGTTCTGAGTAGGAGACTCAGAACTTCTGAGAATGATGAAGAAAATATCACAAGTGCTTGAAGGAAGTTCTGAAGTGCTTAATCAGAAGAATGTTCAGAAGTTCTGAATATGTTATTCAGAACTTATGTCTTGGATACTTTCAGTTATATTCTGTTACTAATTAGGACACGTGTAATTGTTCTATTAGTCTTTGATGTATATGTACTGTAGCTTTAGCTTTTCCTTAAAGTATATATAGGAGTTAGCAATTGTAAGCTAACTAATCTTTGGCATAACTTTCCGCATATCTTTGTATTCACTTATGTAATCTTTGAGAGATTCTCTCTCTAGATTTGTAATCTGTTCTTGATTGAATACAATACTTTTGGATCCAATTCTCTTTTTGATTGTTCTTAATTTCTCATAATTGATTGTAAAATTGAATCCTGGTTTCTACAATTGGTATCAGAGCAAAACAACAAAAACCCTAGTTATTCCAAGAACTCGACAGAATCTCTGATCTGCTGATTAATTTTCGAAATTAGACAGAGATCACTGGTATGATTTCGAATTTCTTGATTGGTTTCTTGATCAAAGTGATTCTTTCCGCTGCATGTTGATTTCAAATTTAATTTGATCGAGATTTTTGGGTTTTATTGTTGTAAAGATCGCATTTCACTAGTTTTCAAGATTTTCAAGATTTCAAGATCACTTTCAAGATTATCGGATTTTATTGTTGATATAATTCTTGATTGAATCATTAATTCTTGAAGATTCTTTGTTGAAAAGAAGATTTTATCATTTTATATACTCTAACTGTTTGATGAAATGTCTGCGACAGATTTGATCAATTCTTGCATGTTCTAGATCTGTGTTGATTCTCATTTTTGATCATAATTCATAGTTGATATTTGAAATGGAAATGGGACTTATTCAAGAAGAGAAACAGCTATTTTGTATATGCCTGAGATTGTCCATTTTGAAAGCAAGATTGCTAATCTTGAAGTCAAATTTGATGAAAGTGCAAAAGCTGTTGTAAATTTGCAAATAGAGAAATCTGATCTTCTAAATGATTTGACAATGTTCGAGAGAACACAAAGTTGTTAGAAAAAGAGAATGATGATTTGAAAGAGAAAATCAATTTTGGAAGAAAGATGTTGACAGATTCTGAAAAGAAGCATTGCTCAGTATGTGGAAGGTTGTACTACTTGTAAGAAGGTAAAGATTGAACATCAAAAGCCGTTTGGTCAGTTACAACGATTAGAAATACCAATGTGGAAATGGGATCAGATTACTACAGATTTCATCACGAAGCTACCAAGGACTCCGAAGGGATTTGATGCCATTTGGGTGATCGTTGACAGATTGACGAAGTCTGCTCACTTCCTACCAATAAAATAAACTGATTCGTTGGAACGATTAGCCAAGTTGTACATCAACGAAATAGTAAGTCGACATGGGGTTCCAATCTCGATCATTTCTGATCGCGATAGTCGTTTCACTTCAAGATTCTGGAGGAGCTTTCAAAAAGAAATGGGTACCTAGATAAATTTAAGTACAACGTATCATCCTCAAACTGACGGTCAGAGTGAACGCACGATTTAGACTTTGGAAGATATGTTACGGGCTTGCATTGTTGACTTTGGGGGATCTTGGGATAAGCACTTACCACTGATAGAATTTGCCTACAACAACAGTTACCATTCCAGCATACAAGCGACACCGTTTGAAGTTCTATATGGTAGAAAATACCGAACGCCTCTGTGTTGGAACGAAGTGGGAGAGAAACAGTTAGCAGGGCCAGATATAGTCCAGTTGACCGCGGATAAGATTACTCAGATTCGGGAACGCTTGAAAGTGGCTCAAGACAGACAGAAAAGCTACGCCGACCGACGCCGAAAGCCGTTAGAATTCCAAGTTGGAGATTTTGTGATGTTAAAAGTCTCGTCTTGGAAAGGAGTCATCCGATTTGGGAAGCAAGGTAAACTTAGCCCGAGATACATTGGACCGTTTGCAATCACAGAAAGGATTGGTGAAGTAGCCTACAGGTTAGATCTTCCGCCAGAGTTAAGCAGAATCCACAATGCGTTTCATGTATCAAATTTCCGAAAGTGTTTGGTTACGCCAGATCAGGCAGTTTCTCTACCAGATATACAAATTGATGAAAAGCTGAATTATGTGGAAGAACCAGAAGCAATAGTGATCACAAGGTTAAAGAGTTGCGGAACAAAGTAATCAGACAAGTGAAAGTCCAGTGGAGACATCATAGGGGTCAGGATGCTACATGGGAATCAGAGTCGGAAATGAGAGCCAAATACCCTCACCTTTTTGCCTAACCGAATTCCGGGACGGAATTCTTTTAAGGGGGAGACGATGTAATACCCCGGGTAAGTTTGTTAGTTAAATGTTAGTTCCGTTAAATTTTGTTAACTTTAAAATGTGAAGTTAAAGGTAAGTTTGGATAGATTTATGAGTAAAGGGTGTAATTGGTCATTTATGATAACTTAAGGACTAAGGTGGTAAATTGGATTAGATATTACCCTTAATGGAATTCGATATTTTCATAAAACTAGTATTATCCAGAAATTCAAAGTGAGTGTGTGTGTGTACTTGGAGAAGAAAAGAAGAAGAAAGAAGGTTTAGGAGCTAAGGATTCAATTTGGTGCAATTGAAAGTAATTTCAGGTATGTTTCCTTTGCAAATCTTGTGTGTAATTGCTATTAGGTAGTTTCTATCGGAGTAGAATAAACTATTTCACATCTGAGAATGATTCAGTCGATTTCTGGGCTGAAAGGATGCAAACCGACAGAGTTTTCCGGACACCATGAATGTGTCCGGATGGGTTGGTTGGTAGTGTTCGGGTAATTAACTGGTGGTGTCCGGATGGTGTTCTAAGATGTCCGGACGAGTCCGGGTAAGTCTCTCTTTTCTATAGTTTCCGGATGAGTTAAGATACCGGATGCTGTCCGGATTACTTTGGTGTCCGGATGACGTCCGGATTGTATAGGTTGTCCGGAAAAGTCATGCTGTCCGGAAAAGTAGTGTTGTCCGGAAAAGTCATGCTGTCCGGAAAAGTAGTGTTGTCCGGATACTTTAGCTGTTTGACCAATTTTGTGATTTCGGATACTTTTGAGTGTCGGATATAGTTTCCAAATGTATTTTGAGTTAAGTTGTTCCGAAAACAGACCCCGCAAAGGCGTTGCCCCTTGACCCCATCCGCTAACCGGGTAGCGGAACCCCCGTGTTAAGTCGCCGTAGGGGAACATTTGAGGATAAGAGTTTGATAAGTTATTTGGGATTCTCAGCCTGTTAGAGAGTCTTATGTGTTCTATTTGGTAAAGTGGTATATGTATTTGCCTTGTACAGATACTGTGAAATTGAAGTGAAGCTGAATTATTTTGAGAAAAGCTTGGAAAACGTTTTGATAAGACAAACAGGTGAGTTTTACTTGAAAATGTTTTAAACTGGAATACATATATGTGTGTATAGAATATGTGATAAATGATGTGTTTATATGCTTATGTTGGAAATATAATATGTGAAGATTGTATTATATTTGCATAAGTATTATACGAGAGTATATCGGCCGGGATTAGGACCGATGATGTTGGCCGTAGTAGTTGTACGGTGGTGTTGGCCGTAGTAGTTGTACGGTGGTGTTGGCCGTAGAAGTTGTACGGTGGAGATAATTAATTAGTTGGCTTGCAACCAACTAATATGGCCATGGGAACGAGAAGGGAAAGTACATGAAGAGTGAGTTCAAATTGATAATTGTGATTGTGTTATGTGAATGTAATTTATGTAAATGGAGTTTATATAAATGATTTCAAATTGACAGGGATTTTCTCACTTAGACCACTAGGTCTAACCCTCATTTTATTTTAAAATATGTATTCCAGGTCATGGAGCAAGTAAGGATCAATGATAAGATAATCTGTGATTAGCTTTTTGGGAAGACTTGTGTTATGAAGATCATGAAGTGTTTTTGTACTTGTGACTTTGTTATTAGTCATAATGTAAATTATTTAGTCGAAAAAGTTTGTATTGAAGTACTTATTATGTTTAGCAAGACTATGGGACCGAATATGAAATATGATGTATCTTTTGATGAAATTATGTTATGAAATGTATGTTAATTGTATATATGGATTATGGGTTGTTACAAGATGGAAGAAAAGAAATTGAAAAGAAGAAGGTAGATGGTTTTAAAGAAAAATGCTTAAAAGATGAGTTTGAGAGGGAAAAGAAGGTTTTTAATTTTGAGATAAGGAAGCTTATTAAGAAATTATCTGATTTATCAACTAAAATCATGATAGAGAGGAAGTCCAAAATCTGATTTGAAGTCAAGGTTTGATTTGTATGTTAAAAAGAACATTGTTTTGGAAGAAAAGTTTAAAGAATTTAAAAATGTTCCTCTAAAAGTTTTTAGAAATTCAAAAGTAGTTGACAAATCAAATCATAGTTCAAAAGATCAGATTCATTCTTCTAGTCTGTTTTATGATCCTCTTATTGATAAATCTGATAATCGTTCTTTTAAAAGAGTTAAGATGGAATAGAGAGTTAAAGGAACAACTTCCAAGAAAGAATAGCCAAAATCAAAAATTCCTAATTCAAATGTCAAGAATAACAATACATTTCAAGGCAAATCTTTTGTTAAACCTGATGTGATTTATTCAGTAAATAAATTAGTCAGGTTAGCACAAAAGAAACTTTGTTGTTCATATTGTGGGACTGATGCTTTTGTGAACAAGAATTTTATTCAGCACTGGTTTGGTTCTTATAGAATATCTGCATATGCCACTGCACCTAATAGACCTGGACCCAAGTTCAAATGGGTACCAAAGTCAACTTAATATGTTTTGCAGGTTATTCATGTGTAGAGCTGAATGAATGATCCATACTGACACATGACTGAAAACAGATGCTATGCTTAATTGACAAAAACAGAAGATGTGCAGTTCTTGCAAAAATAAACTTGTGCTGAGTGTAATCTTAAGAATAATGACTTTTGTACACATCAGTACATAACTCATTCTTCATTGAAAAATGACTTCTAAACACATCAGTTTAGGACTCATGCTTAATTGAGAATATTGACTTTTGGATAATTCAGTCCAAAACTCGGTCTGAATGTGATTATGGATTTCTGTAAGTCCAGGATTTAATCTTACAATCAAATATGAACAATTAAGATCGTATTCACAGCAACTGGTCATATGATTTATTAACAATCTGTGAATTACAAGATATTACAATGAATTTCTCTCTCAATAGATCTAACAAATTTATGCGTAAAGAGTTATCCAAAAGGTTCTCCAAAGATTCTGTTAGCTACAGTTACTAACTCCTATATATACTGTAGAGAATAGCTAAAGCTACAGTACATATAAGAAACAGACTAATAGAACAATTACACGTGTCCTAATTAGTAACTGATTATAACAGAAAATATCCTAAGATATAAGTTCTGAACATGTTGTTCAGAACTTCTGAACATACTTCTGAATAGGCGCTTCAGAACATTTGTCTTCATAGTCAGAAGTTCTGAGTCTCCTACTCAGAACTCTGAACCTTCTAGTCAGAATCCAACACTTAGAATTTTTTTAAGATTTCTCACTCAGAACTTCTGAGTCTTCTACTCAGAACTTCTGAGTCTTCTGAGTCTTCTGAGTCTTCTTTAGTCTTCTTACTCAGAACTCAACACTTGTGTTTTTAACAATACTCTAGACCTAACAATCTCCCCCTTTTTGTCAAACAACCTTGTACTTTTCATCATCAAATTCTTAGAGCAGGAACAATCTTCAGAAGGAGCTCTTCTGAATGCTTTGACAACTTTTGCTCAGAATTCTGAATAATCTGAGTTAACAACTTCTGGTCAGTCTTTAATCAGCAGCAGCAACGATTTCCAAATTGATTTCTGTTATATATTTGCTTTTTCTTTGCTCCCCCTTGAAATGAAAATTCTCATCTTCATTTCAGCTTTCATAAGATTTCTTTATAAGAAACAACATATCTGTTTCCTTTTCCTCTTCTTCTTCTTAAAATAACATTTCTCTCTTTTGTTATTTCTGTACAAAAACCATATCAATCTTCAAAATCTTTAGCTTTTCTCCCCCTAAAGTTTTGGAAAGCAAAATCATCTTCAAAATCTTTAGCTTTTCTCCCCCTTGATTTTCAAAACTTTAGCGATGCTTTTTTTTCTTCGAATGAAGTCTATGCTTTTTCTCCTCCTTAATGAATAACCTTGCTCCCCCTCAAAATAAGAATTCTGGAGCAATTTGTTTTCTCCCCCTGAAAGTATGCATATATTTCATTAAAATTATTCATTTCAAATATATTGCTTTAATGAAAACATTTATACAAGGAGAATAAGATTCACTAAACTACACTTGATAACTACTAACATTTGATCATTTGAAAACTTTACAAAAGAAATCCAACTTAATGAAATTTATCAGATTTTTCAATCAAATGAAATCAAATGCATGTTTTTGGATTCAAATACAAGTCATCATTGCATATCGAGTTAAAAATGTTCAGTTTCAATCCCTTTATTAAATCTATTTGGTGTGCTTAGCATGCGAAATATGATTAGCTTCAAGAATATGCAATTCTAAAAACATATACGAATACTTTGCTCTACTTACACTATTTGTCCAAAATCAGTATTTTCACAAATTTACAGGTTTATTGCGACTTTGAATTTTCCCAAAGTTTCAAGAGATGTGTGCTCATTGGCATCTTTTAATTTTGTGCTCATTGACATCTTTTAATTTTGTGCACATTGGCATCTTTTAATCAAAAAGTTTAGTAAGAATAAGATACATCGTTAAACATGACTTTCTATCTGGTTCTATAGCAGGATTTGGGTCAGCATATCCCAGACCAGTTGGTCTTAGGTGCTAGGTGACAAGCACCCCTTGGAACTTAATTTCCCAAACCAGAAAGGCCACATCGATATATCTTAAACCCATTTGTACCAGTAGAACATGGCTTTCTATCTGATTCTATTGCAGGATTTGGGTCAGCCGATCCCAGACCAGTTGGTCTTAGGGACTAGGTGACTAGCACCCCTTAGGACTTACTCTCCCAAACCAGAAAGGCCACAGGTACAAACTTTCAAACTAAATGATTTTATATATATTTATTGCATCTCAATCACTTGGTTCTAAAACGTAGTACTTCCCCCATATTTTCGTTTCCATCCATCATTCTGACATTTAGGCTTTTTGAGCATTATATTCTATATAAGTATAGATTTCATAACATTGAGCATTCGGCATAATTTCATTCATGTTTTGCTTACCTTTCGATTTAATTCAGAAGTGAAAGTTGAAACAAATATAGCTCAGATAATACAACATACTTGTAAAATCACTCTTTGACACACATTTTATTCATTGAATGAAAATTAAAAAAAATCATATCATTGAATTAAATTTGATAAGATTCAAGCATTCAAAGCAATAGAAATAAACATAATGCAATGTTACCTTTCACCACTTGTTCCTTGAAACATAAAAATATGACAGTTAAGGATATCACCTGAGAAATATGAGTTCTAAATTGATTTGTTTAGAAGTCTTAGTCTCTGAAGTACGGGTCCTGAACTGAATTATTCAGAAGCCATTTTCATTTAAGTACGGGTTTTGAACTGATATGTTCAAAAACCTAAAACGTTGAAGCACGGGTTTTGAACTTTATCTTGAAACAATCAGATCAAATTTTGAGTCAATACTTCCTCTGAAATCAAGATAATCCTGCAAAATCAAGAGATTTTGGTAATCACCTACGATGATTCCTCATTAGATATCAAAAATTCAAATTCTGAGTAGTAGAGTCAGAATTCTGATTAGAAGAGTCAGAATTCTGAGTAACTTGTTCAAAATTCTAAGTATCAGAGTCAGAATTCTGAATAGTTGAGTCAGAATTCTGAGTAGTAGAGTCAGAAGTCTGAGTAACTTGTTCAAAATTCTAAGTATCAGAGTCAGAATTCTGATTAGTTGAGTCAGAATTCTGAGTAGTAGAGTCATAACTTTTGAGTAAGAGAGTCAGAATTCTGATAAAACTATCCAGAGAAAATACCTTAGAAAAATGTTTGGATTTTGTGATTTTTTTTTTTAACATTTTGACTTTCAAATCACCATAACTTGCTCAAAAATCAGAATTGTTCAACCAAAATTTGCAGGGTTGCTCAAAATGTAATTCTGAACACATTCTCTAGAAATGTTTTCTACTAAAAACACTCACATCTATGAGTTCGATAACCCCACAGTAAACGGAACTTTTTCAAAAAAAAAATCCAAAATCAACAAATTGATCTGTATGAATCAGCAATCCATAATCACATTCAGATCGAGTTTTGGACTGAATTGTCCAAAAGTCAAAATTCTCAATTAAAGCACAGCATCTATTTTAAGTCATGTGTCAGTATTATCATTCAGCTCTACACATGAATAACCTGCAAAACAGATTAAGTTGTCTTTGGTACCCATATGAACTTGGGTCCAAGTCTGTTAGGTGCAGTGGCATATGCAGACACTCTGTTAAAACCAAACCAGTACTGACTAAAATTCTTGTTCACAAAGTTATCAGTCCCACAATATAAACAACAAAGTTTCTTTTGTGCAATTCTGACTAATTGATTTATAGAATAAATCACATCAGGTTTAACAAAAGATTTTCCTTGAAATGTCTTGTTCTTCTTGACATTTGAATTAGGAACTTTTGATTTTGGCACTTCTTTCTTGGAAGTTGTTCCTTTAACTCTCCATTCCATCTTAACTCTTTTGAAGATAAGATTATCTTTAGGCTTAGAAGAAGTATTCACTTTAGAAACATGCAAATCATTATCTAATTTATCAAATTGAGAATTATAGAAGAGATTTGAAGGATGAATCTGATCCTTTGAGAAATCATTTGATCTTTTTAATTCTTTTAAAGAAATGTTTTTAAAGAGTGAACTTGAAGCTGTTTTAAATGAACATTCAGAGTCAGTTGAGTTTGCAAGCGGAGTCTGATCAATTGTATCAGAACTTGCTTGTTTTGAAACATCAACATTAAAAACAATATCTTCAAGTTCTTTCACCTGGTTGATCAAAACATTATTTTCTTTAAAAAATAGATCATATTTCTTTTGAAGATCAGATTTTACCTTTTGCTCCTTCATAAAATTCGTTGATAAATCAGATAAGTTCCTTGTTAGCTTCTTTATCTCATTTTGAAAAATCTTTCGTTCATCTGAAAAATCATCTTTTAAGCATTTTTCTTTAAAACCATCTACTTTCTTCTTTTCAGTCTCTTTCCTTCCATTTTCTAACTCTTTCTCCAACTCATTGATTTTTACAGAAAACTCATTTAACATTCCTGTTTTCTTTTTCTCAAAACCATTCTTTTCTTTTTGAAAAACATTTTTCTTGCATTCAAACTCTTTTCTTTCTTTTGCAATCATCCTCTCATCTACATTTCTTTTCTTTGGTTTCTTAGGGTCAAAATTCAAATATTAATAGTGGGTCTCATCACAAGTTGTTGGGGTTCCTATTATTGGATTTTGAGTTCTTTAAGAAATTCAAAAGTTTCTTATTTTAGTCACTTTCGTTTCTTACCTTTCTTTGGAAAAAAAAGAAAAAAAGTATAAAAAAGTCGGAAAAAGGAAAATGAGAAAAAAAATATTAGACCAAAAAAAGATGAAGAAAAGAAGGAAAAAAAACTCAATACAAAAAAAGATTTTATTGCTTTTCTATATATGAAGATTCGGGACGAATCTTTTTGAAGAGAGAGGGAATGATATGATTCATCCCGATTCGTATTCAAGTACAAGGAGCTAATGAAACTCAAGTGGGCTTAAATGACAAAGAGGAGAACTTGGGCCAATCCTGGAGCATTTAAAGAGCCAATTTCATGAAGATTTCCATATTTTGGGCCAATCCAAAAAAAACATTTCATGGATAATCATTTCGGCAACCCAAAACTGAGCATTACTTTTATTCAAGTCATCTTTAGAAGCATTTAGATGTCCATTTCGTTTTTTTAGTCCTATAATAAAGATTAGGTTGTCAAAGGTCTTTTAATATGAATTAATAAATACAAGAAATAAGTCTAGATTAATGAATTAAAGCCATGTCTTTAATTCATTGAATTTAAGGTGATTTGTTACTTAAATTCATGGTATTAGGTGACTCTTTTGATTTGTCCTTTGAATCCTATAAATAGAGGTCCAATGTAATCTTTTGAACACAACCTTTGATTTGAATGAAATTGTGAGTTTCAAACACTTTTAGTTCTTTGTGAACTTTAAAACTTATCAAGTTATAATGTAGCTTGTGGCGTTCAACACTTATCAATCAACTTGGTGGGTTGGTTGTGGCGTGCACCTATACCAAGGTTCTTGTCTCTTTATAGGCAATGGGTCGCGGTTTCCACCACAACTATCTTAGCAACCATTAGAACGGCCGGGCAACGCGTGTTCAAACCCATACCTTGTCGGGCGAGATCACATCATCTCTTCCTTTCAGTTATATTTTGAAATTTGAAAACCTAACACTGATATTTCTAATCAGTGCTTCATATTTTAAAAATTGTCCCTGAGTTTTCAAAATCCTCAGAGACACCCTAAAATTAGAAAGGACGTTTGTGACGTCATCACAACGGATAAACCATGGCACGCTTTTCTCTGACACGTTCGCCCGTTTCGTTTCCTTGTCCAATCAAATTCAAGGGACGTGTTCGTGTCATCATGAAAAACTTTCTCTCTCTTAGTTTTTCTCTCTCTACTCTCACTATATAAACCTCTTGTGTTTATATTTTTACCTTTTACGCCAACTCATCTCTCTTAAGCAAGAACAACTGTTGCATTTGAACTCATTTTCTCCAGAAACTGTTCATCTTCATCTTCTTCAACACGAAAGGTTAATATTCTTGTTATTTTCCTTTACTTACACTTGTTTTTGATCTTATTCTTGTTTTAACAGATCAAACAAAAGAACTTTTTAAAATAAAATCATTTATCTTCATGATTTTATGAATGCAATCTGTTTTTCAGATTGTTCTTCAAGTTTAAAACAAAAAATCTTAAACTTGTATCTTCATACGTTTTTCCATAATCCCTTCCTTAAAAGGAAACTGGAAAACAAGAACATTCACTAGATTTTGGACTTTTGTCCAAAACTAGAAAAACCCTAATTTCCATTTCTTTCTCTAAATGGCAATTACAAAACACTAAAAACCCTTATTTTGGAACTTTATCCATCTTAAGAACTCCTTTTCATATTCTTCATGTTTATACTTTAATAAACAGAAATGGCATCTACTGAAGCTCCCACTACTTAGTCCCCCACTACCTCTGAAAGTATTGAACTCATCAAAGCTCCTCATGTCGAATTCGAACTCGAGGAAGTTACCTTTCCAGGAAACAATCCCTATGCCCTCTTCAACTTTCCTCCAAAGAAGAAGATTACACACCTGAACGACGCTGTTGTCTTCCTCCAGACTTGTCCTCTATCGACAGCCCTAACCATAACACCTCCAGCTCACAAACACCTCCTCGCTCAGTTCTGGTATACTGCCAGAAGAACTCAAATTACCTCCACCGAAGATCCCAACAAGAAAATCGATGTCATTCTCTTCGACACCGAACATGGTAGCTCCAAGATTACTCCCGGCGCTATCAGTGCTGCTCTCAACCTCCCTGTATATTCAAAGGAAAAATGTTTTGTTCCTCTACCTGACCCCAAGAACCCTGCTGATAAAGACGCCCTCATTGCTTTCTTCGATGCAATGCAGTACACATGGGAAACAGGGAGAGACAAACTCCCTGAGAAGAAGGTGACCGCCATCAAGAAATCCAAAATTCCCAACGAGATGAACTTCATCTTCGCTCATCTGATAAGTTGCATGACAGCTAAGGTTGGGTCAACTGACCAAGCTTCCAAACCCCAACAGGCTATGCGGTACGCACTGCTGAAAGGCCTTCACATTGATTGGGCAAATATCATATTCGACGATATGTTGCTCAGGGTGGATGCAACAGAGAGGCCAACAGTTGTTCCATATCCCCGGTTTGTCAGCGCTCTCTTCCTACAAGGACTCGGGGACGACTACCCAAAAGTGGGCGACCTGAAACTCTCACAGGTTGGCACTAAGGTTCTCGACTTCAAGCCCCTGCCAAATGAGGTACGTATCTCTACTCTTTTACCTCTTCTTAGACCTAACTCTTCTTCTACTTCTGTGGCCACCACTTTGGCAGCGGTAATCCCAACCGCCGATAGCCAGACTGCAAAATCCACTCCTAAGAAAAGGAAACCTTCTGGCACCCCACTCGGCGCTCCTAAGCCCAAGAAGTCCTCCAAGGAGCAACCCCCTAAGCCTTCCCAGGCTGAAGACTCCACGAATCTATCTCCACTAGAGCCGTTGGAAAGTTCAGTGGTACGCTCTGCCACAGATGCTGAAGCCACCCCTTCAATACCTGCTTCAGCGTCTCTACACGCTGAGGTTTTCTTGGAACAGAACCCACCTCCCTCAGTACCTCCAAGTACTGCAGAAGTTATTCTCAGCGGATCCAACATTGAACCTCTTACCAAATCCCTCTTCTCAACCATCATTCCTCCTACTTCTTTGGTCACTCAACCTCTATTAAACCCATTCTCTACGACAAATGTCATTCAACTGAATGACACATCTGCTGAAGCTTTACAGCAGATGATGGATCAAAATATAGGACCTGCGGGTACTTCTCAGTGTAAAGGCTCTCTGGAAGATGACATGGAAACTTTTAGAGGTCATCGAGAATTCGATGATTTCGTCAACCACCCCGCAGGTATACACAACACCTTAAACACTCCTCTCTCAAAACCCCCAACTTCTGAGCTTTCCTTTGTTCATAAGTTCTTATCTTCTACATGTCCTAATCTGGGCGACATCAACACTTTGCTCAAGGATTTGTCAAACAAGGTGGAATCTCTCACCACCACTCTATCATCCAACTCTTCAGTGGTTACAAACGCTGGAGAGGCTCTCAAAACACTCACCAACGAGGTGAAAGGAAAGGCATCCAGTGCTGATCTGGAAAAAGTGGAAGGTAGCCTCTCTGATCTCGCTACTACTCTCGCTGAAAACTCCACCGCCAACAACACTCTCTCCACCAACTTCTCAACCTTTTCCAACGAAGTCACATCGTTGAAGACAGTGGTTGGAAATCTTCAGGGAGAATTGTCAACCTTAAAGATAGATGTCAGCACTGCGACAAATCTACTGCAGCAAATCCTCGAACGCCTGAACGTTCCAACCTGTACTCCATCCCACTTCACTCAGGTTGATCGAGAGGATCTTCAAAAGATCAGTCCTGTTATTTCTGGCCTGGAAGACAGAATAGCAAGGATTGAAACTTGCGTTGGGATCACTGGCCTAGAAGACAGTGACCCACAGCGTGATGATGATGTTGCTGCTGCTATTACCTCCCCCATTCATCATGTGGAAGAGGGGGAGAAGAAGACTCAAGAAGACCTTCCCCATGTCTCTGACGGGGAGGGTATTGAGAAAAATCAAGATCTTCCCCATAATGTTGAGGGGGAGACATCTGCTGATAAACCTCAGGGAGTTGAAAACCCTGAGGGAACCGAGAAACCTCCCTCTGAATTTGAGGGGGAGCAACTCGATGAGGAAGTTGATGCTGATGTCCTAGAACCATGTGCTGATGACGACGAAGTTGATGAAGAAGAAGAAGACGATGAAGACGTCGATATCGCTGATGATGAACCATCATCATCCCCTAAAGATGATGATGATGACGATGATGAAGATATCTATTACTCCTTCCAGCCAATCAAAAGGACCCCTGCTCTCAAAGGGATAATCATTACCGAATCATCAGGGGAGGGGACCACAAAAAAGCCTGCAGCAACTGAAGCTGATAAGGGCAAAAACAAAGGCATCGCTACAGAAGACAATCTGACTATTTTGCTACAAAAGATAGTTTTTCAGGTACAATACTTTTTCTTCCCTTACACTGCATCCCTCCTCTATCCCTTCTCAACCTCAGTTCTCCTCTCCATAAAACCTCTATACACTTAACCTCATTCTTTTCTCTATCTCTTCTCCCAAATGATCTTACATAAACGATCGTTATATTTCAGCTAGTCCTCTCCCCTGCTTGAGGATCCAGTTGAAGTTCCTCCAGCTACACCAACAATACAACCAGCCTCAAGAGCTGAAAAAATAATCCCAGTCTTAGACTTCGCTGAGACTGGTGAACCTGAAGAAGAACTGCTCTCTCACAAAAACAGACCTTCCTTGGCTCCTCAAAGGCTAAGTGAAGAAGAACTGAAAAGGAGAGAAGCAATGATCAAGCAGCTTGAGGATCAGCGACTCATTCCTGCCCCTCGGTTCAAGATAACAAGAAAAGAATTCGTTGAACACCTCGAAGCTGAAAAACAACTCGCCGATCGAAGAAGAGCTGAAGAAAGAGATAAAGCTTATGCTATTGAGCTCGTTCAACAATCGGTGAAAGACCCTGATCTGAAGAAGACTCCCATTGATGTTCAATGTCAACTGTGGAAGGACGCCACAAAGATCATCGAGAAGAAAACCTAGGTCTCTGACTCTACCTTGGAATGGTGCAAAGAACGAATTCACTTTCGATGTCATGTTTCCAGAATAAAAAATGTGAACATCAGGGGAAGGATGTCCTTAGACGTTCCAATCATTCATGTCGATGTCTATACTTCATGGATCGACAAGTTCGGTTTATCAGAATGGTTGGAGATGCGGATAGCCATTCAGCGGTAACGTTCAAAACTCAAATCCTATGTTGAAAAAGCTCTGAACAAGCAGATTGACTTTGTAACATCTGATGTGGATATTCCTCCTCCTCCTCCTAATCCAGTTCAATGTAGAAGGACCTCTGCAAAGAAAAAGATAATACCTTTAGACTCAGGTCCTCCTATAAGAAACGAAACCGGAATTGGCTTTTCACGCGCTGAAGTTCTTGGTCCTGAACCTGATCTCCCTGTGCTCTATATCTCCCTGCCCCCTGGTGAACGCTTCATCCCTGGAAAAGTCCTAAGCAATCCTTATGGCATCTTCTTCAGAGACTACGATGAACGAGAATGCTTTCAACGCGTCTCTGAGCTACCCATTGCCCCTATCGAACAACTCAGAGATCTCGTCTATTGGTGCGGTTTCAGAGATGATCTTCTATGATACTTCTTCAAGCCCCTGATCTTTAAAGAAGCAAAACGAAGAAGGGATCTTGGAGAAACTGTCCCTAACTGGATGATCCCTACCACTAAATCCCTTAATGAACTTCTCGTTAAGGATGAACCTGATTAGCTGATAGGATTTCCTGTAATTCTTCTATCTTTATCATCTTATATCTTTTGTACTTGTAATTATTATTTGTTGTACTTGTAATTTTTTCACTTCCCTCTGTAACTTATACTGAGTTTAAAGAAAAATTTCAGCGAATGTACTTTACTCCATCAGTACTTAAAAGATCCCCGAAAACAGTAAATGGGACAAATATTTTATGAGTTCTTTTAATCCTAATGTTTTTCATACTTAGCAATTTTCTTTTGTTGCTATGTCATAATCAAATAGGGGGAGATTGTTGATCCAAACCCTCAGTGATTTGATAATGACCCTCTAAGAATCACTTAGTGAAAATTGTAAGTAAACATTATGTATAAGTGTTTCACTATCGCTGATAAGTACTATGTCTCTACAGTACCGCTAATAGGAAACTCATGTTCTTTAAAAGATACATTCAGCGAACACTGTTCATCAGCAAGCCCTGAGCCTGTTCAGTCTTAATTAGGACCTGAAACAGTTATTAACTTATGAACAGAGGAAAGCTCAGAAGTTTAGGGTAGAGAGAGAGGAGTGTTTTGGATTGTGTGTATACCTGCAGGCGGGTTGGCGAAGTTGTCGAACCCTTTATGTCCTGAGTGATATTCCATGTTGCCTTCAAGAGTACCTTGGCGCATGGAGGTGCCTGCAGATCCTAAGTTTGCATCCATCATCGTATTTAGAGTGTCTGTTAGATCTAGAGTTTTGTCAAAAACACAAGTGTTGGGATTTGGTCAGAAGACTCAGAAGTTCTGAGTAGGAGACTCAGAAATTCTGAGTGAGAAGTCTCAAAAAGATACTAAGTGTTGGGTTCTGACTAGAAGACTCAGAAGTTCTGAGTAGGAGACTCAGAACTTCTGACTATGAAGACAAATGTTCTGAAGCGATTATTCAAAAGTATGTTCAGAAGTTCTGAACAACATGTTCAGAACTTATGACTTGGATATTCTGTTATATTCAGTTACTAATTAGGACACGTGTAATTGTTCTATTAGTCTGTTTCTCATATGTACTGTAGCTTTATCTTTTCTGTACAATATATATAGTAGTTAGCAACTGTAAGCTAACTAATCTTTTCATACATAACTTTGTGAGATCTTTTGAGAGACTTTGATAAGACAAATCCATTGAGAGAGAAACTCATTGTAATATCTTGTAATTCACAGATTGTTAATAAATCATATGACCAGTTGCTGTGAATACGATCTTGAATGTTCATTCAATATTGAATCTTGATTGTGAGTGATAATCCTGGACTTACAATTGGTATCAGAGCCAAACAACAAAAACCCTAGTTATTCCAAGAACTCGACAGAATCAAGAACATTCTGATCTGCTGATTAATTTTCCAAATTAGACAAAGATCACAGGTATGTTTTCGAATTTATTGATTGGTTTCTTGATCAAAGTGATTCTTTCCGCTGCATGTTGATTTCAAATTCAATTTGATTGAGATTATTGGGTTTTATTGTTGAAAAGATCGCATTTCACTAATTTTCAAGATTTTCAAGTTTTCAAGATCATTTTCAATTGGATGATTTAATTATTGATTAATTCATTCATTCTTGAAGATTCTTTGTAATTTCTCTGATAAGTGTTCTAAATTTTTGTTGAAAAGAAGATTTCATTAATTCATGTACTCTAATTGTTTGATGAAATGTTGTGACAGATTTGATCAATTCTTGCATGTTCTAAATCTGTGTTGGTCTTCATTTTTTTAATCATAATATGCCTGAGATTGTTGAAGTTTTTGTAAGACCTGCAAGTTCTATAACAAGTTCAGACAATTTACAAAAATCAAATCCTGTAAAAGCAAAGGAAACAATTTCTGAACCAAAAACTGAGATTGTTAATTTTGAAAGCAAGATTGCTAATCTTGAAGCCAAATTTGATGAAAGTGCAAAAGTTGTTGTAAATTTGCAAAACGACAAATCTGATCTTCTAAAGGATTTTGAAAAGACTCTAGAGAACACAAAGTTGTTAGAAAAAGAGAATGTTGATTTGAAAGAGAAAATCAATTTTGAAAGAAAGATGTTGACAGATTCTGAAATTAGAATCAAATCATGTGAAATGAAAAATTGTCAACTCTTGAAACAGATCTATGATTTTGAACACGGTCTTATACTTGAAAGAGAGAAATTTGAGAAAGAGAGAAGAGACTTTCAAACTGAGAGGAAAGGTTTTGAAACAAAGTCTGTTGAATTATCTCTGAAAATATCTGATTTGGAGAAAATTCTTGCAAAAGAAAGAAAAGAGTTTGAATGCAAGAAAAATGTTTTTCAAAAAGAAAAGAATGGTTTTGAGAAAAAGAAAACAGGAATGTTAAATGAGTTTTCTGTAAAAATCAATGAGTTGGAGAAAGAGTTAGAAAATGGAAGGAAAGAGACTGAAAAGAAGAAAGTAGATGGTTTTAAAGAAAAATGCTTAAAAGATGATTTTTCAGATGAACGAAAGATTTTTCAAAATGAGATAAAGAAGCTAACAAGGAACTTATCTGATTTATCAACGAATTTTATGAAGGAGCAAAAGGTAAAATCTGATCTTCAAAAGAAATATGATCTATTTTTTAAAGAAAATAATGTTTTGATCAACCAGGTGAAAGAACTTGAAGATATTGTTTTTAATGTTGATGTTTCAAAACAAGCAAGTTCTGATACAATTGATCAGACTCCGCTTGCAAACTCAACTGACTCTGAATGTTCATTTAAAACAGCTTCAAGTTCACTCTTTAAAAACATTTCTTTAAAGGAATTAAAAAGATCAAATGATTTCTCAAAGGATCAGATTCATCCTTCAAATCTCTTCTATAATTCTCAATTTGATAAATTAGATAATGATTTGCATGTTTCTAAAGTGAATACTTCTTCTAAGCCTAAAGATAATCTTATCTTCAAAAGAGTTAAGATGGAATGGAGAGTTAAAGGAACAACTTCCAATAAAGAAGTGCCAAAATCAAAAGTTCCTAATTCAAATGTCAAGAAGAACAAGACATTTCAAGGAAAATCTTTTGTTAAACCTGATGTGATTTATTCTATAAATCAATTAGTCAGAATTGCACAAAAGAAACTTTGTTGTTCATATTGTGGGACTGATAACTTTGTGAACAAGAATTTTAGTCAGCACTGGTTTGGTTTTAACAGAGTGTCTGCATATGCCACTGCACCTAACAGACTTGGACCCAAGTTCATATGGGTACCAAAGACAACTTAATCTGTTTTGCAGGTTATTCATGTGTAGAGCTGAATGATAATACTGACACATGACTTAAAATAGATGATGTGCTTTAATTGAGAATTTTGACTTTTGGACAATTCAGTCCAAAACTCGATCTGAATGTGATTATGGATTTCTGATTCATACAGATCAATTTGTTGATTTTGAATTTTTTTTTGAAAAAGTTCCGTTTACTATGGGGTTATCGAACTCATAGATGTGAGTGTTTTTAGTAGAAAACATTTCTAGAGAATGTGTTCAGAATTACATTTTGAGCAACCCTGCAAATTTTGGTTGAACAATTCTGATTTTTGAGCAAGTTATGGTGATTTGAAAGTCAAAATGTTAAAAAAAAAATCACAAAATCCAAACATTTTTCTAAGGTATTTTCTCTGGATAGTTTTATCAGAATTCTGACTCTCTTACTCAAAAGTTATGACTCTACTACTCAGAATTCTGACTCAACTAATCAGAATTCTGACTCTGATACTTAGAATTTTGAACAAGTTACTCAGACTTCTGACTCTACTACTCAGAATTCTGACTCAACTATTCAGAATTCTGACTCTGATACTTAGAATTTTGAACAAGTTACTCAGAATTCTGACTCTTCTAATCAGAATTCTGACTCTACTACTCAGAATTTGAATTTTTGATATCTAATGAGGAATCATCGTAGGTGATTACCAAAATCTCTTGATTTTGCAGGATTATCTTGATTTCAGAGGAAGTATTGACTCAAAATTTGATCTGATTGTTTCAAGATAAAGTTCAAAACCCGGGCTTCAACGTTTTAGGTTTTTGAACATATCAGTTCAAAACCCGTACTTAAATGAAAATGGCTTCTGAATAATTCAGTTCAGGACCCGTACTTCAGAGACTAAGACTTCTAAACAAATCAGTTTAGAACTCATATTTCTCAGGTGATATCCTTAACTGTCATATTTTTATGTTTCAAGGAACAAGTGGTGAAAGGTAACATTGCATTATGTTTATTTCTATTGCTTTGAATGCTTGAATCTTATCAAATTTAATTCAATGATATGATTTTTTTTAATTTTCATTCAATGAATAAAATGTGTGTCAAAGAGTGATTTTACAAGTATGTTGTATTATCTGAGCTATATTGGTTTCAACTTTCACTTCTGAATTAAATCGAAAGGTAAGCAAAACATGAATGAAATTATGCCGAATGCTCAATGTTATGAAATCTATACTTATATAGAATATAATGCTCAAAAAGCCTAAATGTCAGAATGATGGATGGAAACGAAAATATGGGGGAAGTACTACGTTTTAGAACCAAGTGATTGAGATGCAATATATATATATATATATATATATATATATATATATATATATATATATATATAATCATTTAGTTTGAAAGTTTGTACCTGTGGCCTTTCTGGTTTGGGATAGTAAGTCCTAAGGGGTGCTAGTCACCTAGTCCCTAAGATCAACTGGTCTGGGGTCGGCTGACCCAAATCTTGCTATAGAACCAGATAGAAAGCCATGTTCTACTGGTACAAATGGGTTTAAAATATATCGATGTGACCTTTCTGGTTTGGGAAAGTATGTTCTAAGGGGTGTTCGACACCTAGCACCTAAGACCAACTGGTCTGGGATCGGCTGACCCAAATCCTGCTATAGAACCAGATAGAAAGCCATGTTTAACGATGTATCTTATTCTTACTAAACTTTTTGATTAAAAGATGCCAATGTGCACAAGATTAAAAGATGCCAATGTGCACAAAATTAAAAGATGCCAATGTGCACAAAATTAAAAGATGCCAATGAGCACACATCTCTTGAAACTTTGGGAAAATACAAAGTCGCAATAAACCTATAAATTTGTGAAAATCCTGATTTTGGACAAATAGTGTGAGTAGAGCAAAATATTCATATATGTTTTTAGAATTGCATATGCTTGAAGCTAATCATATTTCGCATGCTATGCACACCAAATAGATTTAATAAAGGAATTGAAACTGAACATTTTTAACTTGATATGCAATGATGACTTGTATTTGAATCCAAACACATGCATTTGATTTCATTTGATTGAAAAATCTGTTAAATTTCATTAAGTTGGATTTCTTTTGTAAAGTTTTCAAATGATCAAATGTTAGTAGTTATCAAGTGTAGTTCAGTGAATCTTATTTTCTTTGTATAAATGTTTTCATTAAAGCACTGTATTTGAAATGAATAATTTTAATGAAATATATGCATACTTTCAGGGAGAGAAAACAAATTGCTCCAGAATTCTTATTTTGAGGGGGAGCAAGGTTATTCATTAAGGAGGAGAAAAAGCATAAACTTCATTCGAAGAAAAAGCATCGCTAAAGTTTTGAAAATCAAGGGGGAGAAAAGCTAAAGATTTTGATTCCAAAACTTTTGAAGATGATTTTGCTTTCCAAAACTTTAGGGGGAGATTGTTGGGTCTAGAAAGCCCCAATTATATAGAAAGTTTTATAAAGTCCATGTAAAGTCAATGAAAGTCAAATGTATTGTAATTAGCTTTGTTAGTCTTTTGGGCTTTGGGAGTTTAATGGGCTTGGGCCCATGTCATGTAATTAGACACTATAAATAGGTGTCTTGGGCTTCCATTATGATTTGAGATATTTTGTGATCACACACACTTCACAGTGAGTTGTGAGAAACATTTGTATTAGAGAAATTCTCCCTCCATTGTATTTCAATCATATGAGTAGAGATCTTTAATAATATGATCTACTTTTCTATCTCAATTCTACATTGATGGAGTATTCTTGATTGTTGCTTCAATTATGGGACTTACAGAAACTGACCATGATCAAGAAGTCCAAAATGCCCAGCGAGATGAACTTCATCTTCGCACATCTGATAAGCTGCATGACAGCGAAGAGTGGCTCTTCTGATCAAGCTGCTCAACCTCAGCAAGCAATGGGCTATGCATTGCTGAAAGGTCTAAATGTTGACTGGGCCTCAATCATCTACGACGACCTTGCGTTCAGAGTGGATATGGCTGAAAGACCTTCATGGGTTCCTTATCCCAGATTCATCAGCGCCATCTTTCAACTTGGACTTGGGGACAAATACCCAAAAGAGGGTGATCTGAGACTCTCTCAGGTTGGCCCTAAGGTGCTCGACTTCAAGCCGCTGGAAAATGAGGTACGTCTTTCTACTATCTTATCTCTTCTCAATCCTCCTTCATCTACTTCTGCAGCTCATTCAGTGGAAATCCCCACCGCTGATACCCACGCTGGACCCTCCAATCCTTCTCGAAAAAGGAAACACTCAACTTCCCAACTTGGTTCCAAAAGAATCAAGAAAACCAAGGAGCAACCCCCCCAGCATTCACACGCTGAAGACTCCACATCTCATCTTGAAGAGCTGATGGAAAGTTAAGGGGTACGCTCTGCCACAGCTGATCAAGCCACCCCTTCCATCCCAGCTTCAACGTCTCTAAACGCTGAAGTTATAAACTTGGAAATGAACCCACCTCCTTCAGCCTCTCTACAGGCTGAAGTGATTGTCAGCGGATCCAACGCTGAACCTCGCACCCAACCATCATTCTCATCCCTCATTCCTCCTACTCAATCTTTGGTCTCTCCACCAATTTTCCCAACTTTCTCAGGGACACCCTTCATCGTACATGACTCAGCTGCAGACACTGTAAGTCCAGGATTATCACTCACAATCAAGATTCAATATTGAATGAACATTCAAGATCGTATTCACAGCAACTGGTCATATGATTTATTAACAATCTGTGAATTACAAGATATTACAATGAGTTTCTCTCTCAATGGATTTGTCTTATCAAAGTCTCTCAAAAGATCTCACAAAGTTATGTATGAAAAGATTAGTTAGCTTACAATTGCTAACTCCTATATATATTGTACAGAAAAGATAAAGCTACAGTACATATGAGAAACAG
Source organism: Saussurea involucrata (assembly GCA_033807775.1). Lineage (NCBI taxonomy): Eukaryota > Viridiplantae > Streptophyta > Magnoliopsida > Asterales > Asteraceae > Saussurea > Saussurea involucrata. The sequence continues at coordinate 13,279,364 of CM066326.1, forward strand.
ACTAATAGAACAATTACATGTGTCCTAATTAGTAACTGAATATAACAGAATATCCAGGTCATAAGTTCTGAACATGTTGTTCAGAACTTCTGAACACACTTCTGAATAATCGCTTCAGAACATTTGTCTTCATAGTTAGAAGTTCTGAGTCTCCTACTCAGAACTTCTGAGTCTTCTAGTCAGAACCCAACACTTAGTATCTTTTTGAGACTTCTCACTCAGAATTTATGAGTCTCCTACTCAGAACTTCTGAGTCTTCTGACCAAATCCCAACACTTGTGTTTTTGACAAAACTCTAGATCTAACAGTTTCTTCTCAGGCTTCTTGTCCCTTCCAGTGTCCCATGCGTAACCCATTGCATTGAAGAATGCAGTGATGGCTTCCCTATCAGCATGGTTTTTGTGGTTTGGGAGAGGGACAAAGCGGTTTTCTTTGGTAGAGGTAGGAAGACTCAGTGCTTTCCTGATAATGGCAGGGTTGATTTTGGTGGTGCCAAATTTGGTGTCACACAGAATGGAGTCAACGATCTTCGTTGGGTCTTTGGCATGGGGTACCTGAGCTCTTCTGGCAGTATACCAGAACTGAGATAGTAGGAATTGATGAGCAGGGGGTGTAATAGTCAGGGCTATAGATAAGTAACATGTTTTGAGGTAATTCACAGCATCGTCCAGATGTGTGACTTGCTTTCGAGGAGGAAACTCGAAAAGCGCATGGAGGTTGTTCGATTTTGAAAAATTGATTTCCTCAAGCTTGAACTTGACCTGAGGAGCTTTGACGAGAGTCAGTTTCTTTGCAGCCGTGGATTTCTCAGCGGTAGGAGCAGGAGTAGAAGATGCCATTTCTGTTTAACATATCAACCATGAATCAGAAAAAATACAGTCTTAATGTGGAAAGATTTTCCAATAAGATATTTTTCGAGTTTTGTCCATTTCATTCAGACAGAAACGTCTTAATGAAGATTAGGGTTTTCTTGTTTTGAAAAAGAAAAAAATAAACCCAGTAAAACTCTTGTTTTTCATTTTCCTTTAGATAAGGATTCTGGAAAAACGAATGAAGAACAAGTTTAAGATTTTGAGTTTTAAACTTGAAGAACAACCATGAAAGAATGTGTTCATAAAACTGTTAGATCTAGAGTTTTGTCAAAAACACAAGTGTTGGGATTTGGTCAGAAGACTCAGAAGTTCTGAGTAGGAGACTCAGAAATTCTGAGTGAGAAGTCTCGAAAAGATTCTAAGTGTTGGATTCTGACTAGAAGGTTCAGAGTTTTGAGTAGGAGACTCAGAACTTCTGACTATGAAGACAAATGTTCCGAAGCGCCTATTCAGAAGTATGTTCAGAACTTATGACTTGGATATTCTGTTATATTCAGTTACTAATTAGGACACGTGTAATTGTTCTATTAGTCTGTTTCTCATATGTACTGTAGCTTTAGCTTTTCTTTACATTATATATAGTTGTTAGCAACTGTAAGCTAACTAATCTTTGGCATAACTTTCCCGCATATCTTTGTATTCAACGTTTATAATCTTTGAGAGATTCTCTCTCGAGATCTGTAATCTGTTCTTAATTGAATACAAGTGCGTTGATCCAAATCTCTATCATTTACTGTTTGATTGTTCATATTTGAATGTAAGATTGAATCCTGGTTTCTACAATTGGTATCAGAGCTAGTCAACAAACAAATTCTTTCAAGATCGTGTTCTTGAAGATTTCTTGATCAATTCGAAAATTGATTCCGCTGCTACTCGCAATTCTTGAATTCTTAGTAATTCTTGAATTCGTTCTGTTTTTTATCAAGAGATTCGAATTTGTCTTTTTGTTGATTCGATTCTATTCATCTTACAATCATGTCTTCTAAAGAATTTCTCTCGATGGGGTCTGAGACAAAAGCTGTTTAATGGAAGATCATAATAATTCAAATTAGACAGAGATCACAGGTATGTTTTCGAATTTGTTGAAAAGAAGATTTTTTTAATTCATGTACTCTAACTGTTTGGTGAAATGCGTGTGACAGATTTGATCAATTCTGGCATGTTCTAGATCTGTGTTGATTTTCATTTTTGATCATAATTCATAGTTGATATTTGAATTTGTCATTTCATCATGCCTACTTATGATAAAAATGGAAATCAGTCTTATTCAAGAAGAGAAACAGCTATTTTGTATATGCCTGAGATTGTTCATTTTGAAAGCAAGATTGCTAATCTTGAAGCCAAATTTGATGAAAGTGCAAAAGTTGTTGTAAATTTGCAAAAAGATAAATTCGATCTTCTAAAGGATTTTGAAAAGGCTCAAGAGAACACAAAGTTGTTAGAAAAGGAGAATGTTGATTTGATAGAGAAAATCAATTTTGAAATAAAGATGTTGACAGATTCTGAAAATAGAATCAAATCATGTGAAATAAAAAATGGTCAACTCTTGAAAAAGATATCTGATTTTGAACAAGTTCTTATACTTGAAAGAGAGAAATTTGAGAAAGAGAGAAGAGACTTTCAAACTGAGAGGAAAGTTTTTGAATCAAAGTTTGTTGAATTCTCTCTGAAAATTTCTGATTTGGAGAAAAAATTTTCAAAAGAAAGAAAAGAGTTTGAATGCAAGAAAAATGTTTTTCAAAAAGAAAAGAATGGTTTTGTGAAAAAGAAAACAAGAATGTTAAATGAGTTTTCTGTGAAAATCAATGAGTTGGAGAAAGAGTTAGAAGATGGAAGAAAAGAAATTGAAAAGAAGAAGGTGAGTGTTCTATCTTAAATGATTTTGGCAAACCCTACTAGATGAAAAATCATTTTATCAAAGCTTATGCATCTTTGTAGGGGGAGCAAAATGTTTTCAATGAACACTGAACAATTTTTAATCTGAAAAGTTCAATTTTTTTGAAATTTTTTCTAAGTCAGGAAAGTAGTCGCACAAGCCTTATACGACTAGCAATCCTAGTCGTACATGTCTTGTACGATAGTTACTGTTCCCGCACGACAGTTGCACAAGTCTTGTCCGACTAGCAATCCTAGTCGTACATGCTTTGTACGACAGTCACTGTTCATAATACCAAGTCGTGGATGCTTTGTCTGACTAGCAATCCTAGTCGTACAAGAATCGTACGACAGTTATTGTTCATGATTCCACCTTAGTCGGTCACTGTTTCATACGACTAAGATGAGGTTATCGTACATTGTTTCGTACGACTACCTGTCACGTGTCGGTCAAACCTTGGACCAATCACTTCATGACACGTGTCACTCTTCCCTAAGATCTATATATAGTGCGAGTTTAAACGTCTTTTCTTTTTCCGACTTTAGTCATACCAGATTCTCTCACTCACTTAGAAATCGATTTTGAATATTTGTTGCTGTTCATTGATATCTGTGGATTCATATCGATTCAGGTATCATCATTTACCATTTTTCATCGCATTTAATTGCTTATTTCATCTGTTCGTTGATTTGTTAGATGAGTCGAAAAGGGGTTTTAGCAAACCTTTCATAATCTAATCTATGTGTTAGTGTTAGGAGGAAAAGATGATAGAATAGTCTTCCTGGTAGAAAACTGCACATAGGATACTAGTTTGTTAAGCTTTCATTGACAAATCTTAAGTTTTTGGGTTTGAATGTTCATCACTGTTCGAACAATCATAACTGTCGCACAATACTGTGTTCTTCAACATTCAAAACTATCGCATACAACTGATATTCATAAATGTCGCACACAGCTTGTACGACAACTTTTGGTCGTACATCTTTGTCCGACTAGTAGAGTCATGCGACTTGATGTTTTGTACGACAGTAGCCCATACTTAGGAAATTTTTGAAATTTTTCTGGGGAAAAAGCACTGATATCCAAGTGGTCTAATTCTGTCTATCATAGACCATGGCACACATGCAAGAGCATGGTGATGGTAATTCTTCTGACGAGAACACGGTGTTCCCATCTCATCGTTCATCACATCCATCGGTGAATGCTCGAGATCTAGATGCTGAACTTATTCTTCCAAAAGACAAGAAGGAATTGAAACCGAACAACTATACTCTAGATTTCCACGTCAGAATGGATTATCAGCTTATAATGGAGATTTTCAAAAACCATCCTCTCCGTACTGCTCTTGAAAAGACAACACAAGTTCCGGAGATCTATCTGCAACAAGTATGGCATAACATCCAATACATACCAAATAACAACTACTTTACTCTGAAAGTAGATCATTTGATGCCAAGCTGACTCTGAAAAGGTTGCGGACAGTTCTTGATCTTCCTTATTCTCAAAATTTTGAAGATATGGTGTCTGAAGAAGATTTGTGTTAGGATATTATGCGAATGTGTTAGATCTGAAGTTTTGTCAAAAGTTACAAGTGTTGGATCTGAATAGAAGACTCAGAGTTCTGAGTTATTAGAAGACTCAGAAGTTCTGATCTGAGAAGTCTCGAAAAGATTACAAGTATGAAAGTATGAACTAAAGGGTCAGAGTTCTGAGTAGGAGACTCGGAACTTCTGAGAATGATGAAGAAAATATCACAAGTGCTTGAAGGAAGTTCTGAAGTGCTTAATCAGAAGAATGTTCAGAAGTTCTGAATATGTTATTCAGAACTTATGTCTTGGATACTTTCAGTTATATTCTGTTACTAATTAGGACACGTGTAATTGTTCTATTAGTCTTTGATGTATATGTACTGTAGCTTTAGCTTTTCCTTAAAGTATATATAGGAGTTAGCAATTGTAAGCTAACTAATCTTTGGCATAACTTTCCGCATATCTTTGTATTCACTTATGTTATCTTTGAGAGATTCTCTCTCTAGATTTGTAATCTGTTCTTGATTGAATACAATACTTTTGGATCCAATTCTCTTTTTGATTGTTCTTAATTTCTCATAATTGATTGTAAAATTGAATCCTGGTTTCTACAATTGGTATCAGAGCAAAACAACAAAAACCCTAGTTATTCCAAGAACTCGACAGAATCTCTGATCTGCTGATTAATTTTCGAAATTAGACAGAGATCACTGGTATGATTTCGAATTTCTTGATTGGTTTCTTGATCAAAGTGATTCTTTCCGCTGCATGTTGATTTCAAATTTAATTTGATCGAGATTTTTGGGTTTTATTGTTGTAAAGATCGCATTTGACTAGTTTTCAAGATTTTCAAGATTTCAAGATCACTTTCAAGATTATCGGATTTTATTGTTGATATAATTCTTGATTGAATCATTAATTCTTGAAGATTCTTTGTTGAAAAGAAGATTTTATCATTTTATATACTCTAACTGTTTGATGAAATGTCTGCGACAGATTTGATCAATTCTTGCATGTTCTAGATCTGTGTTGATTCTCATTTTTGATCATAATTCATAGTTGATATTTGAAATGGAAATGAGACTTATTCAAGAAGAGAAACAGCTATTTTGTATATGCCTGAGATTGTCCATTTTGAAAGCAAGATTGCTAATCTTGAAGTCAAATTTGATGAAAGTGCAAAAGCTGTTGTAAATTTGCAAATAGAGAAATCTGATCTTCTAAATGATTTGACAATGTTCGAGAGAACACAAAGTTGTTAGAAAAAGAGAATGATGATTTGAAAGAGAAAATCAATTTTGGAAGAAAGATGTTGACAGATTCTGAAAAGAAGCATTGCTCAGTATGTGGAAGGTTGTACTACTCTGAATGTTCATTTAAAACAGCTTCAAGTTCACTCTTTAAAAACATTTCTTTAAAAGAATTAAAAAGATCAAATGATTTCTCAAAGGATCAGATTCATCCTTCAAATCTCTTCTATAATTCTCAATTTGATAAATTAGATAATGATTTGCATGTTTCTAAAGTGAATACTTCTTCTAAGCCTAAAGATAATCTTATCTTCAAAAGAGTTAAGATGGAATGGAGAGTTAAAGGAACAACTTCCAAGAAAGAAGTGCCAAAATCAAAAGTTCCTAATTCAAATGTCAAGAAGAACAAGACATTTCAAGGAAAATCTTTTGTTAAACCTGATGTGATTTATTCTATAAATCAATTAGTCAGAATTGCACAAAAGAAACTTTGTTGTTCATATTGTGGGACTGATAACTTTGTGAACAAGAATTTTAGTCAGCACTGGTTTGGTTTTAACAGAGTGTCTGCATATGCCACTGCACCTAACAGACTTGGACCCAAGTTCATATGGGTACCAAAGACAACTTAATCTGTTTTGCAGGTTATTCATGTGTAGAGCTGAATGATAATACTGACACATGACTTAAAATAGATGCTGTGCTTTAATTGAGAATTTTGACTTTTGGACAATTCAGTCCAAAACTCGATCTGAATGTGATTATGGATTTCTGATTCATACAGATCAATTTGTTGATTTTGATTTTTTTTTGAAAAAGTTCCGTTTACTGTGGGGTTATCGAACTCATAGATGTGAGTGTTTTTAGTAGAAAACATTTCTAGAGAATGTGTTCAGAATTACATTTTGAGCAACCCTGCAAATTTTGGTTGAACAATTCTGATTTTTGAGCAAGTTATGGTGATTTGAAAGTCAAAATGTTAAAAAAAAATCACAAAATCCAAACATTTTTCTAAGGTATTTTCTCTGGATAGTTTTATCAGAATTCTGACTCTCTTACTCAAAAGTTATGACTCAACTAATCAGAATTCTGACTCTGATACTTAGAATTTTGAACAAGTTACTCAGACTTCTGACTCTACTACTCAGAATTCTGACTCAACTATTCAGAATTCTGACTCTGATACTTAGAATTTTGAACAAGTTACTCAGAATTCTGACTCTTCTAATCAGAATTCTGACTCTACTACTCAGAATTTGAATTTTTGATATCTAATGAGGAATCATCGTAGGTGATTACCAAAATCTCTTGATTTTGCAGGATTATCTTGATTTCAGAGGAAGTATTGACTCAAAATTTGATCTGATTGTTTCAAGATAAAGTTCAAAACCCGTGCTTCAACGTTTTAGGTTTTTGAACATATCAGTTCAAAACCCGTACTTAAATGAAAATGGCTTCTGAATAATTCAGTTCAGGACCCGTACTTCAGAGACTAAGACTTCTAAACAAATCAGTTTAGAACTCATATTTCTCAGGTGATATCCTTAACTGTCATATTTTTATGTTTCAAGGAACAAGTGGTGAAAGGTAACATTGCATTATGTTTATTTCTATTGCTTTGAATGCTTGAATCTTATCAAATTTAATTCAATGATATGATTTTTTTTAATTTTCATTCAATGAATAAAATGTGTGTCAAAGAGTGATTTTACAAGTATGTTGTATTATCTGAGCTATATTTGTTTCAACTTTCACTTCTGAATTAAATCGAAAGGTAAGCAAAACATGAATGAAATTATGCCGAATGCTCAATGTTATGAAATCTATACTTATATAGAATATAATGCTCAAAAAGCCTAAATGTCAGAATGATGGATGGAAACGAAAATATGGGGGAAGTACTACGTTTTAGAACCAAGTGATTGAGATGCAATATATATATATATATATATATATATATATATATATATATATATATATATAATCATTTAGTTTGAAAGTTTGTACCTGTGGCCTTTCTGGTTTGGGATAGTAAGTCCTAAGGGGTGCTAGTCACCTAGTCCCTAAGATCAACTGGTCTGGGATCGGCTGACCCAAATCTTGCTATAGAACCAGATAGAAAGCCATGTTCTACTGGTACAAATGGGTTTAAAATATATCGATGTGACCTTTCTGGTTTGGGAAAGTATGTTCTAAGGGGTGTTCGACACCTAGCACCTAAGACCAACTGGTCTGGGATCGGCTGACCCAAATCCTGCTATAGAACCAGATAGAAAGCCATGTTTAACGATGTATCTTATTCTTACTAAACTTTTTGATTAAAAGATGCCAATGTGCACAAGATTAAAAGATGCCAATGTGCACAAAATTAAAAGATGCCAATGTGCACAAAATTAAAAGATGCCAATGAGCACACATCTCTTGAAACTTTGGGAAAATACAAAGTCGCAATAAACCTATAAATTTGTGAAAATCCTGATTTTGGACAAATAGTGTGAGTAGAGCAAAATATTCATATATGTTTTTAGAATTGCATATGCTTGAAGCTAATCATATTTCGCATGCTATGCACACCAAATAGATTTAATAAAGGAATTGAAACTGAACATTTTTAACTTGATATGCAATGATGACTTGTATTTGAATCCAAACACATGCATTTGATTTCATTTGATTGAAAAATCTGTTAAATTTCATTAAGTTGGATTTCTTTTGTAAAGTTTTCAAATGATCAAATGTTAGTAGTTATCAAGTGTAGTTCAGTGAATCTTATTTTCTTTGTATAAATGTTTTCATTAAAGCACTGTATTTGAAATGAATAATTTTAATGAAATATATGCATACTTTCAGGGAGAGAAAACAAATTGCTCCAGAATTCTTATTTTGAGGGGGAGCAAGGTTATTCATTAAGGAGGAGAAAAAGCATAAACTTCATTCGAAGAAAAAGCATCGCTAAAGTTTTGAAAATCAAGGGGGAGAAAAGCTAAAGATTTTGATTCCAAAACTTTTGAAGATGATTTTGCTTTCCAAAACTTTAGGGGGAGATTGTTGGGTCTAGAAAGCCCCAATTATATAGAAAGTTTTATAAAGTCCATGTAAAGTCAATGAAAGTCAAATGTATTGTAATTAGCTTTGTTAGTCTTTTGGGCTTTGGGAGTTTAATGGGCTTGGGCCCATGTCATGTAATTAGACACTATAAATAGGTGTCTTGGGCTTCCATTATGATTTGAGATATTTTGTGATCACACACACTTCACAGTGAGTTGTGAGAAACATTTGTATTAGAGAAATTCTCCCTCCATTGTATTTCAATCATATGAGTAGAGATCTTTAATAATATGATCTACTTTTCTATCTCAATTCTACATTGATGGAGTATTCTTGATTGTTGCTTCAATTATGGGACTTACAGAAACTGACCATGATCAAGAAGTCCAAAATGCCCAGCGAGATGAACTTCATCTTCGCACATCTGATAAGCTGCATGACAGCGAAGAGTGGCTCTTCTGATCAAGCTGCTCAACCTCAGCAAGCAATGGGCTATGCATTGCTGAAAGGTCTAAATGTTGACTGGGCCTCAATCATCTACGACGACCTTGCGTTCAGAGTGGATATGGCTGAAAGACCTTCATGGGTTCCTTATCCCAGATTCATCAGCGCCATCTTTCAACTTGGACTTGGGGACAAATACCCAAAAGAGGGTGATCTGAGACTCTCTCAGGTTGGCCCTAAGGTGCTCGACTTCAAGCCGCTGGAAAATGAGGTACGTCTTTCTACTATCTTATCTCTTCTCAATCCTCCTTCATCTACTTCTGCAGCTCATTCAGTGGAAATCCCCACCGCTGATACCCACGCTGGACCCTCCAATCCTTCTCGAAAAAGGAAACACTCAACTTCCCAACTTGGTTCCAAAAGAATCAAGAAAACCAAGGAGCAACCCCCCCAGCATTCACACGCTGAAGACTCCACATCTCATCTTGAAGAGCTGATGGAAAGTTCAGGGGTACGCTCTGCCACAGCTGATCAAGCCACCCCTTCCATCCCAGCTTCAACGTCTCTAAACGCTGAAGTTATAAACTTGGAAATGAACCCACCTCCTTCAGCCTCTCTACAGGCTGAAGTGATTGTCAGCGGATCCAACGCTGAACCTCGCACCCAACCATCATTCTCATCCCTCATTCCTCCTACTCAATCTTTGGTCTCTCCACCAATTTTCCCAACTTTCTCAGGGACACCCTTCATCGTACATGACTCAGCTGCAGACACTGTAAGTCCAGGATTATCACTCACAATCAAGATTCAATATTGAATGAACATTCAAGATCGTATTCACAGCAACTGGTCATATGATTTATTAACAATCTGTGAATTACAAGATATTACAATGAGTTTCTCTCTCAATGGATTTGTCTTATCAAAGTCTCTCAAAAGATCTCACAAAGTTATGTATGAAAAGATTAGTTAGCTTACAATTGCTAACTCCTATATATATTGTACAGAAAAGATAAAGCTACAGTACATATGAGAAACAGACTAATAGAACAATTACATGTGTCCTAATTAGTAACTGAATATAACAGAATATCCAGGTCATAAGTTCTGAACATGTTGTTCAGAACTTCTGAACACACTTCTGAATAATCGCTTCAGAACATTTGTCTTCATAGTTAGAAGTTCTGAGTCTCCTACTCAGAACTTCTGAGTCTTCTGACCAAATCCCAACACTTGTGTTTTTGACAAAACTCTAGATCTAACAGTTTCTTCTCAGGCTTCTTGTCCCTTCCAGTGTCCCATGCGTAACCCATTGCATTGAAGAATGCAGTGATGGCTTCCCTATCAGCATGGTTTTTGTGGTTTGGGAGAGGGACAAAGCGGTTTTCTTTGGTAGAGGTAGGAAGACTCAGTGCTTTCCTGATAATGGCAGGGTTGATTTTGGTGGTGCCAAATTTGGTGTCACACAGAATGGAGTCAACGATCTTCGTTGGGTCTTTGGCATGGGGTACCTGAGCTCTTCTGGCAGTATACCAGAACTGAGATAGTAGGAATTGATGAGCAGGGGGTGTAATAGTCAGGGCTATAGATAAGTAACATGTTTTGAGGTAATTCACAGCATCGTCCAGATGTGTGACTTGCTTTCGAGGAGGAAACTCGAAAAGCGCATGGAGGTTGTTCGATTTTGAAAAATTGATTTCCTCAAGCTTGAACTTGACCTGAGGAGCTTTGACGAGAGTCAGTTTCTTTGCAGCCGTGGATTTCTCAGCGGTAGGAGCAGGAGTAGAAGATGCCATTTCTGTTTAACATATCAACCATGAATCAGAAAAAATACAGTCTTAATGTGGAAAGATTTTCCAATAAGATATTTTTCGAGTTTTGTCCATTTCATTCAGACAGAAACGTCTTAATGAAGATTAGGGTTTTCTTGTTTTGAAAAAGAAAAAAATAAACCCAGTAAAACTCTTGTTTTTCATTTTCCTTTAGATAAGGATTCTGGAAAAACGAATGAAGAACAAGTTTAAGATTTTGAGTTTTAAACTTGAAGAACAACCATGAAAGATTGTGTTCATAAAACTGTTAGATCTAGAGTTTTGTCAAAAACACAAGTGTTGGGATTTGGTCAGAAGACTCAGAAGTTCTGAGTAGGAGACTCAGAAATTCTGAGTGAGAAGTCTCGAAAAGATTCTAAGTGTTGGATTATGACTAGAAGGTTCAGAGTTCTGAGTAGGAGACTCAGAACTTCTGACTATGAAGACAAATGTTCCGAAGCGCCTATTCAGAAGTATGTTCAGAACTTATGACTTGGATATTCTGTTATATTCAGTTACTAATTAGGACACGTGTAATTGTTCTATTAGTCTGTTTCTCATATGTACTGTAGCTTTAGCTTTTCTTTACAGTATATATAGTTGTTAGCAACTGTAAGCTAACTAATCTTTGGCATAACTTTCCCGCATATCTTTGTATTCAACGTTTATAATCTTTGAGAGATTCTCTCTCTAGATCTGTAATCTGTTCTTAATTGAATACAAGTGCGTTGATCCAAATCTCTATCATTTACTGTTTGATTGTTCATATTTGATTGTAAGATTGAATCCTGGTTTCTACAATTGGTATCAGAGCTAGTCAACAAACAAATTCTTTCAAGATCGTGTTCTTGAAGATTTCTTGATCAATTCGAAAATTGATTCCGCTGCTACTCGCAATTCTTGAATTCTTAGTAATTCTTGAATTCGTTCTGTTTTTGATCAAGAGATTCGAATTTGTCTTTTTGTTGATTCGATTCTATTCATCTTACAATCATGTCTTCTAAAGAATTTCTCTCGATGGGGTCTGAGACAAAAGCTGTTTAATGGGAGATCATAATAATTCAAATTAGACAGAGATCACAGGTATGTTTTCGAATTTGTTGAAAAGAAGATTTTTTAAATTCATGTACTCTAACTGTTTGATGAAATGCGTGTGACAGATTTGATCAATTCTGGCATGTTCTAGATCTGTGTTGATTTTCATTTTTGATCATAATTCATAGTTGATATTTGAATTTGTCATTTCGTCATGCCTACTTATGATAAAAATGGAAATCAGTCTTATTCAAGAAGAGAAACAGCTATTTTGTATATGCCTGAGATTGTTCATTTTGAAAGCAAGATTGCTAATCTTGAAGCCAAATTTGATGAAAGTGCAAAAGTTGTTGTAAATTTGCAAAAAGATAAATTCGATCTTCTAAAGGATTTTGAAAAGGCTCAAGAGAACACAAAGTTGTTAGAAAAGGAGAATGTTGATTTGATAGAGAAAATCAATTTTGAAATAAAGATGTTGACAGATTCTGAAAATAGAATCAAATCATGTGAAATAAAAAATGGTCAACTCTTGAAAAAGATATCTGATTTTGAACAAGTTCTTATACTTGAAAGAGAGAAATTTGAGAAAGAGAGAAGTGACTTTCAAACTGAGAGGAAAGTTTTTGAATCAAAGTTTGTTGAATTCTCTCTGAAAATTTCTGATTTGGAGAAAAAAATTTCAAAAGAAAGAAAAGAGTTTGAATGCAAGAAAAATGTTTTTCAAAAAGAAAAGAATGGTTTTGTGAAAAAGAAAACAAGAATGTTAAATGAGTTTTCTGTAAAAATCAATGAGTTGGAGAAAGAGTTAGAAGATGGAAGAAAAGAAATTGAAAAGAAGAAGGTGAGTGTTCTATCTTAAATGATTTTGGCAAACCCTACTAGATGAAAAATCATTTTATCAAAGCTTATGCATCTTTGTAGGGGGAGCAAAATGTTTTCAATGAACACTGAACAATTTTTAATCTGAAAAGTTCAATTTTTTTGAAATTTTTTCTAAGTCAGGAAAGTAGTCGCACAAGCCTTATACGACTAGCAATCCTAGTCGTACATGTCTTGTACGATAGTTACTGTTCCCGCACGACAGTCGCACAAGTCTTGTCCGACTAGCAATCCTAGTCGTACAAGAATCGTACGACAGTTATTGTTCATGATTCCACCTTAGTCGGTCACTGTTTCATACGACTAAGATGAGGTTATCGTACATTGTTTCGTACGACTACCTGTCACGTGTCGGTCAAACCTTGGACCAATCACTTCATGACACGTGTCACTCTTCCCTAAGATCTATATATAGTGCGAGTTTAAACGTCTTTTCTTTTTCCGACTTTAGTCATACCAGATTCTCTCACTCACTTAGAAATTGATTTTGAATATTTGTTGCTGTTCATTGATATCTGTGGATTCATATCGATTCAGGTATCATCATTTACCATTTTTCATCGCATTTAATTGCTTATATCATCTGTTCGTTGATTTGTTAGATGAGTCGAAAAGGGGTTTTAGCAAACCTTTCATAATCTAATCTATGTGTTAGTGTTAGGAGGAAAAGATGATAGAATAGTCTTCCTGGTTGAAAACTGCACATAGGATACTAGTTTGTTAAGCTTTCATTGACAAATCTTAAGTTTTTGGGTTTGAATGTTCATCACTGTTCGAACAATCATAACTGTCGCACAATACTGTGTTCTTCAACATTCAAAACTGTCGCATACAACTGATATTCATAAATGTCGCACACAGCTTGTACGACAACTTTTGGTCGTACATCTTTGTCCGACTAGTAGAGTCATGCGACTTGATGTTTTGTACGACAGTAGCCCATACTTAGGAAATTTTTGAAATTTTTCTGGGGAAAAAGCACTGATATCCAAGTGGTCTAATTCTGTCTATCATAGACCATGGCACACATGCAAGAGCATGGTGATGGTAATTCTTCTGACGAGAACACGGTGTTCCCATCTCATCGTTCATCACATCCATCGGTGAATGCTCGAGATCTAGATGCTGAACTTATTCTTCCAAAAGACAAGAAGGAATTGAAACCGAACAACTATACTCTAGATTTCCACGTCAGAATGGATTATCAGCTTATAATGGAGATTTTCAAAAACCATCCTCTCCGTACTGCTCTTGAAAAGACAACACAAGTTCCGGAGATCTATCTGCAACAAGTATGGCATAACATCCAATACATACCAAATAACAACTACTTTACTCTGAAAGTAGATCATTTGATGCCAAGCTGACTCTGAAAAGGTTGCGGACAGTTCTTGATCTTCCTTATTCTCAAAATTTTGAAGATATGGTGTCTGAAGAAGATTTGTGCCGTGATATTATGCGAATGTGTTAGATCTGAAGTTTTGTCAAAAGTTACAAGTGTTGGATCTGAATAGAAGACTCAGAGTTCTGAGTTATTAGAAGACTTAGAAGTTCTGATCTGAGAAGTCTCGAAAAGATTACAAGTATGAAAGTATGAACTAAAGGGTCAGAGTTCTGAGTAGGAGACTCAGAACTTCTGCGAATGATGAAGAAAATATCACAAGTGCTTGAAGGAAGTTCTGAAGTGCTTAATCAGAAGAATGTTCAGAAGTTCTGAATATGTTATTCAGAACTTATGTCTTGGATACTTTCAGTTATATTCTGTTACTAATTAGGACACGTGTAATTGTTCTATTAGTCTTTGATGTATATGTACTGTAGCTTTAGCTTTTCCTTAAAGTATATATAGGAGTTAGCAATTGTAAGCTAACTAATCTTTGGCATAACTTTCCGCATATCTTTGTATTCACTTATGTAATCTTTGAGAGATTCTCTCTCTAGATTTGTAATCTGTTCTTGATTGAATACAATACTTTTGGATCCAATTCTCTTTTTGATTTTTCTTAATTTCTCATAATTGATTGTAAAATTGAATCCTGGTTTCTACAATTGGTATCAGAGCAAAACAACAAAAACCCTAGTTATTCCAAGAACTCGACAGAATCTCTGATCTGCTGATTAATTTTCGAAATTAGACAGAGATCACTGGTATGATTTCGAATTTCTTGATTAGTTTCTTGATCAAAGTGATTCTTTCCGCTGCATGTTGATTTCAAATTTAATTTGATCGAGATTTTTGGGTTTTATTGTTGTAAAGAACGCATTTCACTAGTTTTCAAGATTTTCAAGATTTCAAGATCACTTTCAAGATTATCGGATTTTATTGTTGATATAATTCTTGATTGAATCATTAATTCTTGAAGATTCTTTGTTGAAAAGAAGATTTTATCATTTTATATACTCTAACTGTTTGATGAAATGTCTGCGACAGATTTGATCAATTCTTGCATGTTCTAGATCTGTGTTGATTCTCATTTTTGATCATAATTCATAGTTGATATTTGAAATGGAAATGAGACTTATTCAAGAAGAGAAACAGCTATTTTGTATATGCCTGAGATTGTCCATTTTGAAAGCAAGATTGCTAATCTTGAAGTCAAATTTGATGAAAGTGCAAAAGCTGTTGTAAATTTGCAAATAGAGAAATCTGATCTTCTAAATGATTTGACAATGTTCGAGAGAACACAAAGTTGTTAGAAAAAGAGAATGATGATTTGAAAGAGAAAATCAATTTTGGAAGAAAGATGTTGACAGATTCTGAAAAGAAGCATTGCTCAGTATGTGGAAGGTTGTACTACTTGTAAGAAGGTAAAGATTGAACATCAAAAGCCGTTTGGTCAGTTACAACGATTAGAAATACCAATGTGGAAATGGGATCAGATTACTACAGATTTCATCACGAAGCTACCAAGGACTCCGAAGGGATTTGATGCCATTTGGGTGATCGTTGACAGATTGACGAAGTCTGCTCACTTCCTACCAATAAAATAAACTGATTCGTTGGAACGATTAGCCAAGTTGTACATCAACGAAATAGTAAGTCGACATGGGGTTCCAATCTCGATCATTTCTGATCGCGATAGTCGTTTCACTTCAAGATTCTGGAGGAGCTTTCAAAAAGAAATGGGTACCTAGATAAAGTTAAGTACAACGTATCATCCTCAAACTGACGGTCAGAGTGAACGCACGATTTAGACTTTGGAAGATATGTTACGGGCTTGCATTGTTGACTTTGGGGGATCTTGGGATAAGCACTTACCACTGATAGAATTTGCCTACAACAACAGTTACCATTCCAGCATACAAGCGACACCGTTTGAAGTTCTATATGGTAGAAAATGCCGAACGCCTCTGTGTTGGAACGAAGTGGGAGAGAAACAGTTAGCAGGGCCAGATATAGTCCAGTTGACCGCGGATAAGATTACTCAGATTCGGGAACGCTTGAAAGTGGCTCAAGACAGACAGAAAAGCTACGCCGACCGACGCCGAAAGCCGTTAGAATTCCAAGTTGGAGATTTTGTGATGTTAAAAGTCTCGTCTTGGAAAGGAGTCATCCGATTTGGGAAGCAAGGTAAACTTAGCCCGAGATACATTGGACCGTTTGCAATCACAGAAAGGATTGGTGAAGTAGCCTACAGGTTAGATCTTCCGCCAGAGTTAAGCAGAATCCACAATGCGTTTCATGTATCAAATTTCCGAAAGTGTTTGGTTACGCCAGATCAGGCAGTTTCTCTACCAGATATACAAATTGATGAAAACCTGAATTATGTGGAAGAACCAGAAGCAATAGTTGATCACAAGGTTAAAGAGTTGCGGAACAAAGTAATCAGACAAGTGAAAGTCCAGTGGAGACATCATAGGGGTCAGGATGCTACATGGGAATCAGAGTCGGAAATGAGAGCCAAATACCCTCACCTTTTTGCCTAACCGAATTTCGGGACGGAATTCTTTTAAGGGGGAGACGATGTAATACCCCGGGTAAGTTTGTTAGTTAAATGTTAGTTCCGTTAAATTTTGTTAACTTTAAAATGTGAAGTTAAAGGTAAGTTTGGATAGATTTATGAGTAAAGGGTGTAATTGGTCATTTATGATAACTTAAGGACTAAGGTGGTAAATTGGATTAGATATTACCCTTAATGGAATTAGATATTTTCATAAAACTAGTATTATCCAGAAATTCAAAGTGAGTGTGTGTGTGTACTTGGAGAAGAAAAGAAGAAGAAAGAAGGTTTAGGAGCTAAGGATTCAATTTGGTGCAATTGGAAGTAATTTCAGGTATGTTTCCTTTGCAAATCTTGTGTGTAATTGCTATTAGGTAGTTTCTATCGGAGTAGAATAAACTATTTCACATCTGAGAATGATTCAGTCGATTTCTGGGCTGAAAGTATGCAAACCGACAGAGTTTTCCGGACACCATGAATGTGTCCGGATGGGTTGGTTGGTAGTGTTCGGGTAATTAACTGGTGGTGTCCGGATGGTGTTCTAAGATGTCCGGACGAGTCCGGGTAAGTCTCTCTTTTCTATAGTTTCCGGATGAGTTAAGATATCGGATGCTGTCCGGATTACTTTGGTGTCCGGATGACGTCCGGATTGTATAGGTTGTCCGGAAAAGTCATGCTGTCCGGAAAAGTAGTGTTGTCCGGATACTTTAGCTGTTTGACCAATTTTGTGATTTCGGATACTTTTGAGTGTCGGATATAGTTTCCAAATGTATTTTGAGTTAAGTTGTTCCGAAAACAGACCCCGCAAAGGCGTTGCCCCTTGACCCCATCCGCTAACCGGGTAGCGGAACCCCCGTGTTAAGTCGCCGTAGGGGAACATTTGAGGATAAGAGTTTGATAAGTTATTTGGGATTCTCAGCCTGTTAGAGAGTCTTATGTGTTCTATTTGGTAAAGTGGTATATGTATTTGCCTTGTACAGATACTGTGAAATTGAAGTGAAGCTGAATTGTTTTGAGAAAAGCTTGGAAAACGTTTTGATAAGACAAACAGGTGAGTTTTACTTGAAAATGTTTTAAACTGGAATACATATATGTGTGTATAGAATATGTGATAAATGATGTGTTTATATGCTTATGTTGGAAATATAATATGTGAAGATTGTATTATATTTGCATAAGTATTATACGAGAGTATATCGGCCGGGATTAGGACCGATGATGTTGGCCGTAGTAGTTATACGGTGGTGTTGGCCGTAGTAGTTGTACGGTGGTGTTGGCCGTAGAAGTTGTACGGTGGAGATAATTAATTAGTTGGCTTGCAACCAACTAATATGGCCATGGGAACGAGAAGGGAAAGTACATGAAGAGTGAGTTCAAATTGATAATTGTGATTGTGTTATGTGAATGTAATTTATGTAAATGGAGTTTATATAAATGATTTCAAATTGACAGGGATTTTCTCACTTAGACCACTAGGTCTAACCCTCATTTTATTTTAAAATATGTATTCCAGGTCATGGAGCAAGTAAGGATCAATGATAAGATAATCTGTGATTAGCTTTTTGGGAAGACTTGTGTTATGAAGATCATGAAGTGTTTTTGTACTTGTGACTTTGTTATTAGTCATAATGTAAATTATTTAGTCGAAAAAGTTTGTACTGAAGTACTTATTATGTTTAGCAAGACTATGGGACCGAATATGAAATATGATGTATCTTTTGATGAAATTATGTTATGAAATGTATGTTAATTGTATATATGGATTATGGGTTGTTACAAGATGGAAGAAAAGAAATTGAAAAGAAGAAGGTAGATGGTTTTAAAGAAAAATGCTTAAAAGATGAGTTTGAGAGGGAAAAGAAGGTTTTTAATTTTGAGATAAGGAAGCTTATTAAGAAATTATCTGATTTATCAACTAAAATCATGATAGAGAGGAAGTCCAAAATCTGATTTGAAGTCAAGGTTTGATTTGTATGTTAAAAAGAACATTGTTTTGGAAGAAAAGTTTAAAGAATTTAAAAATGTTCCTCTAAAAGTTTTTAGAAATTCAAAAGTAGTTGACAAATCAAATCATAGTTCAAAAGATCAGATTCATTCTTCTAGTCTGTTTTATGATCCTCTTATTGATAAATCTGATAATCGTTCTTTTAAAAGAGTTAAGATGGAATAGAGAGTTAAAGGAACAACTTCCAAGAAAGAATAGCCAAAATCAAAAATTCCTAATTCAAATGTCAAGAATAACAATACATTTCAAGGCAAATCTTTTGTTAAACCTGATGTGATTTATTCAGTAAATAAATTAGTCAGGTTAGCACAAAAGAAACTTTGTTGTTCATATTGTGGGACTGATGCTTTTGTGAACAAGAATTTTATTCAGCACTGGTTTGGTTCTTATAGAATATCTGCATATGCCACTGCACCTAACAGACCTGGACCCAAGTTCAAATGGGTACCAAAGTCAACTTAATATGTTTTGCAGGTTATTCATGTGTAGAGCTGAATGAATGATCCATACTGACACATGACTGAAAACAGATGCTATGCTTAATTGACAAAAACAGAAGATGTGCAGTTCTTGCAAAAATAAACTTGTGCTGAGTGTAATCTTAAGAATAATGACTTTTGTACACATCAGTACATAACTCATTCTTCATTGAAAAATGACTTCTAAACACATCAGTTTAGGACTCATGCTTAATTGAGAATATTGACTTTTGGATAATTCAGTCCAAAACTCGGTCTGAATGTGATTATGGATTTCTGTAAGTCCAGGATTTAATCTTACAATCAAATATGAACAATTAAGATCGTATTCACAGCAACTGGTCATATGATTTATTAACAATCTGTGAATTACAAGATATTACAATGAATTTCTCTCTCAATAGATCTAACAAATTTATGCGTAAAGAGTTATCCAAAAGGTTCTCCAAAGATTCTGTTAGCTACAGTTGCTAACTCCTATATATACTGTAGAGAATAGCTAAAGCTACAGTACATATAAGAAACAGACTAATAGAACAATTACACGTGTCCTAATTAGTAACTGATTATAACAGAAAATATCCTAAGATATAAGTTCTGAACATGTTGTTCAGAACTTCTGAACATACTTCTGAATAGGCGCTTCAGAACATTTGTCTTCATAGTCAGAAGTTCTGAGTCTCCTACTCAGAACTCTGAACCTTCTAGTCAGAATCCAACACTTAGAATTTTTTTGAGATTTCTCACTCAGAACTTCTGAGTCTTCTACTCAGAAATTCTGAGTCTTCTGAGTCTTCTTTAGTCTTCTTACTCAGAACTCAACACTTGTGTTTTTAACAATACTCTAGACCTAACAATCTCCCCCTTTTTGTCAAACACACTTGTACTTTTCATCATCAAATTCTTAGAGCAGGAACAATCTTCAGAAGGAGCTCTTCTGAATGCTTTGACAACTTTTGCTCAGAATTCTGAATAATCTGAGTTAACAACTTCTGGTCAGTCTTTAATCAGCAGCAGCAACGATTTCCAAATTGATTTCTGTTATATATTTGCTTTTTCTTTGCTCCCCCTTGAAATGAAAATTCTCATCTTCATTTCAGCTTTCATAAGATTTCTTTATAAGAAACAACATATCTGTTTCCTTTTCCTCTTCTTCTTCTTAAAATAACATTTCTCTCTTTTGTTATTTCTGTACAAAAACCATATCAATCTTCAAAATCTTTAGCTTTTCTCCCCCTAAAGTTTTGGAAAGCAAAATCATCTTCAAAATCTTTAGCTTTTCTCCCCCTTGATTTTCAAAACTTTAGCGATGCTTTTTTTTCTTCGAATGAAGTCTATGCTTTTTCTCCTCCTTAATGAATAACCTTGCTCCCCCTCAAAATAAGAATTCTGGAGCAATTTGTTTTCTCCCCCTGAAAGTATGCATATATTTCATTAAAATTATTCATTTCAAATATAGTGCTTTAATGAAAACATTTATACAAGGAGAATAAGATTCACTAAACTACACTTGATAACTACTAACATTTGATCATTTGAAAACTTTACAAAAGAAATCCAACTTAATGAAATTTATCAGATTTTTCAATCAAATGAAATCAAATGCATGTTTTTGGATTCAAATACAAGTCATCATTGCATATCGAGTTAAAAATGTTCAGTTTCAATCCCTTTATTAAATCTATTTGGTGTGCTTAGCATGCGAAATATGATTAGCTTCAAGAATATGCAATTCTAAAAACATATACGAATACTTTGCTCTACTTACACTATTTGTCCAAAATCAGTATTTTCACAAATTTACAGGTTTATTGCGACTTTGAATTTTCCCAAAGTTTCAAGAGATGTGTGCTCATTGGCATCTTTTAATTTTGTGCTCATTGACATCTTTTAATTTTGTGCACATTGGCATCTTTTAATCAAAAAGTTTAGTAAGAATAAGATACATCGTTAAACATGACTTTCTATCTGGTTCTATAGCAGGATTTGGGTCAGCATATCCCAGACCAGTTGGTCTTAGGTGCTAGGTGACAAGCACCCCTTGGAACTTAATTTCCCAAACCAGAAAGGCCACATCGATATATCTTAAACCCATTTGTACCAGTAGAACATGGCTTTCTATCTGATTCTATTGCAGGATTTGGGTCAGCCGATCCCAGACCAGTTGGTCTTAGGGACTAGGTGACTAGCACCCCTTAGGACTTACTCTCCCAAACCAGAAAGGCCACAGGTACAAACTTTCAAACTAAATGATTTTATATATATTTATTGCATCTCAATCACTTGGTTCTAAAACGTAGTACTTCCCCCATATTTTCGTTTCCATCCATCATTCTGACATTTAGGCTTTTTGAGCATTATATTCTATATAAGTATAGATTTCATAACATTGAGCATTCGGCATAATTTCATTCATGTTTTGCTTACCTTTCGATTTAATTCAGAAGTGAAAGTTGAAACAAATATAGCTCAGATAATACAACATACTTGTAAAATCACTCTTTGACACACATTTTATTCATTGAATGAAAATTAAAAAAAATCATATCATTGAATTAAATTTGATAAGATTCAAGCATTCAAAGCAATAGAAATAAACATAATGCAATGTTACCTTTCACCACTTGTTCCTTGAAACATAAAAATATGACAGTTAAGGATATCACCTGAGAAATATGAGTTCTAAACTGATTTGTTTAGAAGTCTTAGTCTCTGAAGTACGGGTCCTGAACTGAATTATTCAGAAGCCATTTTCATTTAAGTACGGGTTTTGAACTGATATGTTCAAAAACCTAAAACGTTGAAGCACGGGTTTTGAACTTTATCTTGAAACAATCAGATCAAATTTTGAGTCAATACTTCCTCTGAAATCAAGATAATCCTGCAAAATCAAGAGATTTTGGTAATCACCTACGATGATTCCTCATTAGATATCAAAAATTCAAATTCTGAGTAGTAGAGTCAGAATTCTGATTAGAAGAGTCAGAATTCTGAGTAACTTGTTCAAAATTCTAAGTATCAGAGTCAGAATTCTGAATAGTTGAGTCAGAATTCTGAGTAGTAGAGTCAGAAGTCTGAGTAACTTGTTCAAAATTCTAAGTATCAGAGTCAGAATTCTGATTAGTTGAGTCAGAATTCTGAGTAGTAGAGTCATAACTTTTTAGTAAGAGAGTCAGAATTCTGATAAAACTATCCAGAGAAAATACCTTAGAAAAATGTTTGGATTTTGTGATTTTTGTTTTTAACATTTTGACTTTCAAATCACCATAACTTGCTCAAAAATCAGAATTGTTCAACCAAAATTTGCAGGGTTGCTCAAAATGTAATTCTGAACACATTCTCTAGAAATGTTTTCTACTAAAAACACTCACATCTATGAGTTCGATAACCCCACAGTAAACGGAACTTTTTCAAAAAAAAATTCAAAATCAACAAATTGATCTGTATGAATCAGAAATCCATAATCACATTCAGATCGAGTTTTGGACTGAATTGTCCAAAAGTCAAAATTCTCAATTAAAGCACAACATCTATTTTAAGTCATGTGTCAGTATTATCATTCAGCTCTACACATGAATAACCTGCAAAACAGATTAAGTTGTCTTTGGTACCCATATGAACTTGGGTCGAAGTCTGTTAGGTGCAGTGGCATATGCAGACACTCTGTTAAAACCAAACCAGTGCTGACTAAAATTCTTGTTCACAAAGTTATCAGTCCCACAATATGAACAACAAAGTTTCTTTTGTGCAATTCTGACTAATTGATTTATAGAATAAATCACATCAGGTTTAACAAAAGATTTTCCTTGAAATGTCTTGTTCTTCTTGACATTTGAATTAGGAACTTTTGATTTTGGCACTTCTTTCTTGGAAGTTGTTCCTTTAACTCTCCATTCCATCTTAACTCTTTTGAAGTTAAGATTATCTTTAGGCTTAGAAGAAGTATTCACTTTAGAAACATGCAAATCATTATCTAATTTATCAAATTGAGGATTTGAAGGATGAATCTGATCCTTTGAGAAATCATTTGATCTTTTTAATTCTTTTAAAGAAATGTTTTTAAAGAGTGAACTTGAAGCTGTTTTAAATGAACATTCAGAGTCAGTTGAGTTTGCAAGCGGAGTCTGATCAATTGTATCAGAACTTGCTTGTTTTGAAACATCAACATTAAAAACAATATCTTCAAGTTCTTTCACCTGGTTGATCAAAACATTATTTTCTTTAAAAAATAGATCATATTTCTTTTGAAGATCAGATTTTACCTTTTGCTCCTTCATAAAATTCGTTGATAAATCAGATAAGTTCCTTGTTAGCTTCTTTATCTCATTTTGAAAAATCTTTCGTTCATCTGAAAAATCATCTTTTAAGCATTTTTCTTTAAAACCATCTACTTTCTTCTTTTCAGTCTCTTTCCTTCCATTTTCTAACTCTTTCTCCAACTCATTGATTTTTACAGAAAACTCATTTAACATTCCTGTTTTCTTTTTCTCAAAACCATTCTTTTCTTTTTGAAAAACATTTTTCTTGCATTCAAACTCTTTTCTTTCTTTTGCAAGAATTTTCTCCAAATCAGATATTTTCAGAGATAATTCAACAGACTTTGTTTCAAAACCTTTCCTCTCAGTTTGAAAGTCTCTTCTCTCTTTCTCAAATTTCTCTCTTTCAAGTATAAGACCGTGTTCAAAATCATAGATCTGTTTCAAGAGTTGACAATTTTTCATTTCACATGATTTGATTCTAATTTCAGAATCTGTCAACATCTTTCTTTCAAAATTGATTTTCTCTTTCAAATCAACATTCTCTTTTTCTAACAACTTTGTGTTCTCTAGAGTCTTTTCAAAATCCTTTAGAAGATCAGATTTGTCGTTTTGCAAATTTACAACAACTTTTGCACTTTCATCAAATTTGGCTTCAAGATTAGCAATCTTGCTTTCAAAATTAACAATCTCAGTTTTTGGTTCAGAAATTGTTTCCTTTGCTTTTACAGGATTTGATTTTTGTAAATTGTCTGAACTTGTTATAGAACTTGCAGGTCTTACAAAAACTTCAACAATCTCAGGCATATTATGATTAAAAAAATGAAGACCAACATAGATTTAGAACATGCAAGAATTGATCAAATCTGTCACAGCATTTCATCAAACAATTAGAGTACATGAATTAATTAAATCTTCTTTTCAACAAAAATTTAGAACACTTATCAGAGAAATTACAAAGAATCTTCAAGAATGAATGAATTAATCAATAATTAAATCATCCAATTGAAAATGATCTTGAAAACTTGAAAATCTTGAAAATTAGTGAAATGCGATCTTTTCAACAATAAAACCCAATAATCTCAATCAAATTGAATTTGAAATCAACATGCAGCGGAAAGAATCACTTTGATCAAGAAACCAATCAATAAATTCGAAAACATACCTGTGATCTTTGTCTAATTTGGAAAATTAATCAGCAGATCAGAATGTTCTTGATTCTGTCGAGTTCTTGGAATAACTAGGGTTTTTGTTGTTTGGCTCTGATACCAATTGTAAGTCCAGGATTATCACTCACAATCAAGATTCAATATTGAATGAACATTCAAGATCGTATTCACAGCAACTGGTCATATGATTTATTAACAATCTGTGAATTACAAGATATTACAATGAGTTTCTCTCTCAATGGATTTGTCTTATCAAAGTCTCTCAAAAGATCTCACAAAGTTATGTATGAAAAGATTAGTTAGCTTACAGTTGCTAACTCCTATATATATTGTACAGAAAAGATAAAGCTACAGTACATATGAGAAACAGACTAATAGAACAATTACACGTGTCCTAATTAGTAACTGAATATAACAGAATCCAAGTCATAAGTTCTGAACATGTTGTTCAGAACTTCTGAACATACTTCTGAATAATCGCTTCAGAACATTTGTCTTCATAGTCAGAAGTTCTGAGTCTCCTACTCAGAACTTCTGAGTCTTCTAGTCAGAACCCAACACTTAGTATCTTTTTGAGACTTCTCACTCAGAATTTCTTAGTCTCCTACTCAGAACTTCTGAGTCTTCTGACCAAATCCCAACACTTGTGTTTTTGACAAAACTCTAGATCTAACAGACACTCTAAATACGATGATGGATGCAAACTTAGGATCTGCAGGCACCTCCATGCGCCAAGGTACTCTTGAAGGCGACATGGAATATCACTCAGGACATAAAGGGTTCGACAACTTCGCCAACCCGCCTGCAGGTATACACACAATCCAAAACACTCCTCTCTCTCTACCCTAAACTTCTGAGCTTTCCTCTGTTCATAAGTTAATAACTGTTTCAGGTCCTAATTTGGGGGATATCAACACCTCCCTGAAGGCCCTGGAAACAAAGGTGGAAAATTACAACACCATTCTCTCCACGAACACTTCAGCGGTTACAGACGCTGGAGAGAAACTCAAAAAGTTGACCGACATCGTTGATACGAAAGCCTCCAAAGTTGATCTGGAGAAGGTGGATGGTAGCATTGCTCAATTTGCTACCACCCTCGCTGATAATTCAACCGCCACCACCTCTCTTTCAACAAACTTCACCACTCTGTCCAATGAAGTCACGTCATTGAAGACAGAGGTTGATTCTCTTAAGGGTGAAGTCTCCACGATCAAGACTGAGGTCTCCGCCGTCAAAGAAATTGTTCAGAAAGTACTCGATCGCCTGAACGCCCCAACTTCTCATTTTACTCAGGTCGATCGAAAGGATCTTCAAAAGATCAATCCTGCTATAACTGGCCTGGAAGTCAGATTAGCAAAGATTGAGAACTGTGTTGGGATCTCTGGCCTAGAAGACAGGGACCAAATACACACTGCTACTACTGAACAATCTGTTACCTCCCCCAACCATAATGTGGAAGAGGGAGAGAAAACTAAAGAAGACCTTCCCCATAATGCTGAGGGGGAGGGTATTGAAACTGCTGTTGCTGCTACTTCTACTTCACAACTTCAGGGAGTTGAAAACCCTGAGGAAACCGAGAAACCTCCTTATGTATCTGAGGGGGAGCAACTCGATGAGCAACTTAAGGAAGCTGCTGCTGACGTGACCGAACCTTATGCTGAAGAGGTCGAGTCTGAAGAAGAAACTGAAGACGATGAACCTATCGACATCTCTGATGAAGAACCATCATCATCCCCCAAAGATGATGACGATGACGACTTCTTCTACGTCCAGCCTGTTGCAAAAGCCCCAGCTCAAAAAGGGATCGAGATAAAAGAACCTTCAGGGGAGCGGACCAAGACAAAGCCTGCAGCGTCTGAAGCTGACAAAGGCAAAAACAAAGGCCTCGCTGAAGAAGAAAATCTGACGATCTTGCTTCAAAAGCCAGTTTGTCAGGTACACTACCTTCTATTCCCTTACACTGCATCCCTCCTCTATCCCTTCTCAATCTCAATCTTTCTATCCTTAAAACCTCTATACACTTAACCACATTCTTTTCTCTATCTCTTTCTTCCCAACTTTTCTTACTTAAATCGATGTGTTTCAGCTAGTCCTCTCCCCTGTTTGAGGATCCCGCTGAAGCTCCTACGACTACACCAGAAATAATCCCAGCCACAAGAGCTGAAGAAATAATCTCAGTCTTGGATTTAACCACTGAGACTGATGAACCTGAAGAACAGCTGCTCTCTCACAAAAACAGACCTTCCTTGGCTCCTCAAAAGCTAAGTGAAGAGGATCAAGAAAAGAGAGATGCAATGATCAAACAGCTTGAAGATCAGCGAATCATTCTTCCTCGTGACAAAATCCCTGCTCCCACATAGTTCAGGATATCAAGAAAATAATTCGAGGAACATTTAAGAGCTGAAAGATTACTCGCCGAAAAGAAGGAAGCTGAAGAAAAAGATAAGGTTCTCGCCATCCAGCTTGTCCAACAATCGGTGAAAGACCTCGCGCTGAAAAGAACTCCCATTGATGTCCAACGTCAGCTATGGGATGATGCCCAAAGGATCGTTGAAGAAAAGACTAAAGTATCTGATGCGACTTTGGAATGGTGTAAAGAAATGCTGAACTATCGATCTCGACCATCCAAAATCATCAAGGTAAATATCAGAGGAAAACTGTTCGTAGACGTTCCTGTTGTTGAAGTTGACGTATTCAGAGAAGAAAAAACCAAGCAAACCTTCTATGCTGCTACTTTAGAGAAATTTGGTTTCTCTGGATGGTTGGAAGTGAAATTAGCCATTCAGCGATCTCGCTCA
Source organism: Saussurea involucrata (assembly GCA_033807775.1). NCBI lineage: Eukaryota > Viridiplantae > Streptophyta > Magnoliopsida > Asterales > Asteraceae > Saussurea > Saussurea involucrata. The sequence continues at coordinate 13,306,756 of CM066326.1, forward strand.
AAGTTCAAGAGCCATGTCGAGAAAATTTTAAATTCTCAGATCGACTTGGTTTCTTCTGCTGTGGATATTCCTCCTTCCACTCTTCTTCCTCCTCAACAAAGAAGAGCCTCTACAAAGGAAAAGAAAACCTCAGACTCATGTCCTCCTATACGGAATGAAACAGGTATTGGTTTCTCTCGTGCTGAAGTTCTTGGTCCTGATGCTGACCTCTCAGCGCTTGACACCTCCCTACCACCTGGTGAAACTTTCAACCCTGGCAAAGTCCTAAGTGATCCCTATGGTATATTCTTTATAGACTGCTATGGAAATCAACACTTTCAACGCATCTCTGAGCTTCCAATCACTCCCATCGAACAGCTCAGAGACCTCATATACTGGTGTGAAGTCAGACGCGACATTCAGGCACGTCACCTCAAGCCCCTGATCTTTGAAGAAGCAAAGAACAAAAAGGATCAAGGTATAAAAGTCCCTGACTGGATGATTCCCACATCAAAGACCCTTGATGAACTTCTCATTAAGGAAGAACCATTTGACGGATAGGATCGCCTTGTAATTCTTTCTATCCTTATCTGTCTACATCTTTTGTACTTGTAATTTTATTTGCTGTACTTGTAGTTTTTCTACTTCTCTCTGTAATCTTTACGAAGTTTAAAGAAAAATTTCAGCGAATGTACTTTACTCCATCAGTACTGAAAAGATCCTAGAAAACAGTAAAATGGACAAATATTTTATGAGTTCTTTTTATCCTTACGTTTTCATAATCAAATAGGGGGAGATTGTTGATCCAAACCCTCAGTGATTTGATAATGACCCTCTCTTAACACTTAGTGAAAGTTGTAAGTAAACAATATGTATTAGAGTTTCACTATCGCTGATAAGTACTAAGACTTTACAGTACCGCTGATAGGAACTCTCACTCATTATATTAGATATTCAGCGAACATTGTTCATCATCATATAGCTCTGAGCCTGTTCAGTTGTATTGATGATCGCTGATAGTTTAGTTTGTTTACTTATGATCCCTGAAGACAAGTTTCACGTCAACATATATTCTACGTTGAAGTCGAAGATCAAGCTCAAGAACCAGCGACAAGTCTACTCATGAATTGATGCGGATATCAGCGAAGCCAAGATTTGTCCACTCAACGTGAAGTATCAAGTAGAAGACTTCAGCAATCGCTGAACTTTATCATTCGCTGATAAAGATCTGACTCAGCGAAAGCTGATCATGAAGTCTCCCTGCATGTTACTATTGTCTTACCTCCATTGCACGTCTCCGTACGAACTGTCAGAACGGACATCCCTTTTGTCTGTAATCTTACAACAACTCTGATTCTACACTATGCACCATGCGGCTACTAAGGTTGTCTACAAAGGTCAATGGCATGCAACCACTCAACTGCTGCCACTTGTAAAGCCATACTGCCATGCATTAAATGCATGCAGTATATAAGAAGAACCTTACTTCAGTTTTGAAGTGTGCTCGAACCATCTTCTTATTTCTCTCTTATTGTTAAGTTATTATTCGTAATTTCTTTAACTCTTTCTAGTGCAAGAAACTTAGTGTTTCTCAAGAATTGTTTAGATTAGGTTTATCCTTAATCTTGTTCCGCAACAAGTTGTAAATTGTCTTGATTTATCAATAAAGAATTTAGAAAAGTAAAAACGTGTGTTTGTATTCAACCCCCCCCCCCCTTCTACAAACTTGTATAACCCTTCGGGACCAACAAAAGGTCATATTATTCTAGTTCAAATATATGTCGATGATATTATATTTGGTTCCACTAACCCTGACCTCTGTACTCGTTTCGCTGATAGAATGAAAACTGAATATAAAATGAGTATGATGGGTGAGCTAACATATTTCCTTGGTCTTCAAATCAAACAGAATGAAAAAGGAACTTTCATTCATCAAGGAAAATATGTTAAAGATATGCTGAAGAAATTTGATTTAACTCGGAGCTCAGCTATGAAAACCCCTATGGCACCGCCGCTGACACTAAACAAGGATCCTTCAGGAAAACCTGTTAATGTCACAGCGTACCGTGGGATGATCGGCTCTCTTATGTATCTTACAGCTAGCCGACCTGATATTATGTATGCAACCTGTTTGTGTGCACGATATCAAGCTGAACCTAACGAATCTCATTTGATCGCTGTAAAGCAAATCTTTCGTTACCTTAAGGGTACTCCTAACCTAGGTCTTTGGTATCCCAAAGACTCAGGGTTTGATCTAATCGCCTATTCAGATAGTGATTTTGCAGGATGCAAATTGGATAGGAAAAGCACCACAGGAGGCTGTCAGCTCCTAGGTGGAAAGCTGGTGAGTTGGACAAGTAAAAAGCAAAACTCAGTGTCCACCTCAACCGCTGAAGCTGAGTACGTAGCCGCTGGAAGTTGTTGTTCTCAGGTCTTGTGGATGAGAAATCAACTACTGGACTATGACCTTCAGCTCTCCAAAGTTCCAATCTATTGCGGCAGCACAAGTGCCATCGTTATAGCCAACAATCCAGTGCTACACTCAAAGACCAAACACATCGAAATCAGGTATCATTTTATCAGAGATCATGTGATGAATGGTGATATAGAACTTCATTTTATCCTAACTGACTTTCAGTTAGCTGATCTGTTTACCAAACCTCTTGATGAGACAAGATTCAACTTTCTCATCAGCGAGCTTGGAATGCTGAACTTTGAAGAGTAAAGATCTTCAGTGGTTCACATTTGATCAGTGATTATAAAATGAACTTGTATAACCCAATTAATCATCTACTCTCTGAACAAAATTGATTCGTTGATATCAAGGTATGTTCTTTCTTACTCGCTGACGTTCGCTAATGAATGCAAGATTTCAAAACAAATAGCATCGCTGAAAATCTCTTGATATGATTCATCCCGATTCGTATTCAAGTACAAGGAGCTAATGAAACTCAAGTGGGCTTAAATGACAAAGAGAAGAACTTGGGCCAATCCTGGAGCATTTAAAGAGCCAATTTCATGAAGATTTCCATATTTTGGGCCAATCCAAAAAAAACATTTTGTGGATAATCATTTCGGCAACCCAAAACTGAGCATTACTTTTATTCAAGTCATCTTTGGAAGCATTTAGATGTCCATTTCGTTTTTTAGTCCTATAATAAAGATTAGGTTGTCAAAGGTCTTTTAATATGAATTAATAAATACAAGAAATAAGTCTAGATTAGAATTAAAGCCATGTCTTTAGTTCATTGAATTTAAGGTGATTTGTTACTTAAATACATGGTATTAGGTGAGTCTTTTGATTTGTCCTTTGAATCCTATAAATAGAGGTCCAATGTAATCTTTTGAAGACAACCTTTGATTTGAATGAAATTGTGAGTTTTAAACACTTTTAGTTATTTGTGAACTTTAGAACTTATCAAGTTATAATGTAGCTTGTGGCGTTCAACACTTATCAATCAACTTGGTAGGTTGATTGTGACGTGCACCTATACCAAGGTTCTTGCCTCTTTATAGGCAATGGGTCGCGGTTTCCACCACAACTATCTTAGCAACCATTAGAACGATCGGGCAACGCGTGTTCAAACCCATACCTTGTCGGGCGAGATCACATCATTTGGTATCAGAGCCAGCTCTTTTGGTTGCATATCCTTTTTTTATTTTTATGTTTCCTTTTGTTATTCTCGATTGCTTGGGATTTGAGAATCACATTTTGGTAATGGGTTTTGTCACAAGTTGGCAAGGTTCTTACTAGTGTCTATTGAATTCTAAAGCAATCATCCTCTCATCTACATTTCTTTTCTTTGGTTTCTTAGGGTCAAAATTCAAATATTAATAGTGGGTCTCATCACAAGTTGTTGGGGTTCCTATTATTGGATTTTGAGTTCTTTAAGAAATTCAAAAGTTTCTTATTTTAGTCATTTTCGTTTCTTACCTTTCTTTGGAAAAAAAGAAAAAAAGTATAATAAAGTCGGAAAAAGGAAAATGAGAAAAAAAATATTAGACCAAAAAAAGATGAAGAAAAGAAGAAGAAAAAAACGCAATACAAAAAAAGATTTTATTGCTTTTCTATATATGAAGATTCGGGACGAATCTTTTTGAAGAGAGAGGGAATGATATGATTCATCCCGATTCGTATTCAAGTACAAGGAGATAATGAAACTCAAGTGGGCTTAAATGACAAAGAGAAGAACTTGGGCCAATCCTGGAGCATTTAAAGAGCCAATTTCATGAAGATTTCCATATTTTGGGCCAATCCAAAAAAAAATTTCATGGATAATCATTTCGGCAACCCAAAACTAAGCATTACTTTTATTCAAGTCATCTTTAGAAGCATTTAGATGTCCATTTCGTTTTTTTAGTCCTATAATAAAGATTAGGTTGTCAAAGGTCTTTTAATATGAATTAATAAATACAAGAAATAAGTCTAGATTAATGAATTAAAGCCATGTCTTTAGTTCATTGAATTTAAGGTGATTTGTTACTTAAATACATGGTATTAGGTGAGTCTTTTGATTTGTCCTTTGAATCCTATAAATAGAGGTCCAATGTAATCTTTTGAAGACAACCTTTGATTTGAATGAAATTGTGAGTTTTAAACACTTTTAGTTATTTGTGAACTTTAGAACTTATCAAGTTATAATGTAGCTTGTGGCGTTCAACACTTATCAATCAACTTGGTAGGTTGATTGTGACGTGCACCTATACCAAGGTTCTTGCCTCTTTATAGGTAATGGGTCGCGGTTTCCACCACAACTATCTTAGCAACCATTAGAACGATCGGGCAACGCGTGTTCAAACCCATACCTTGTCGGGCGAGATCACATCATTTGGTATCAGAGCCAGCTCTTTTGGTTGCATATCCTTTTTTTATTTTTATGTTTCCTTTTGTTATTCTCGATTGCTTGGGATTTGAGAATCACATTTTGGTAATGGGTTTTGTCACAAGTTGGCAAGGTTCTTACTAGTGTCTATTGAATTCTAAAGCAATCATCCTCTCATCTACATTTCTTTTCTTTGGTTTCTTAGGGTCAAAATTCAAATATTAATAGTGGGTCTCATCACAAGTTGTTGGGGTTCCTATTATTGGATTTTGAGTTCTTTAAGAAATTCAAAAGTTTCTTATTTTAGTCACTTTCGTTTCTTACCTTTCTTTGGAAAAAAAAGAAAAAAAGTATAAAAAAGTCGGAAAAAGGAAAATGAGAAAAAAAATATTAGACCAAAAAAAGATGAAGAAAAGAAGGAAAAAAAAAAACTCAATACAAAAAAAGATTTTATTGCTTTTCTATATATGAAGATTCGGGACGAATCTTTTTGAAGAGAGAGGGAATGATATGATTCATCCCGATTCGTATTCAAGTACAAGGAGCTAATGAAACTCAAGTGGGCTTAAATGACAAAGAGAAGAACTTGGGCCAATCCTGGAGCATTTAAAGAGCCAATTTCATGAAGATTTCCATATTTTGGGCCAATCCAAAAAAAACATTTTGTGGATAATCATTTCGGCAACCCAAAACTGAGCATTACTTTTATTCAAGTCATCTTTGGAAGCATTTAGATGTCCATTTCGTTTTTTAGTCCTATAATAAAGATTAGGTTGTCAAAGGTCTTTTAATATGAATTAATAAATACAAGAAATAAGTCTATATTAGAATTAAAGCCATGTCTTTAGTTCATTGAATTTAAGGTGATTTGTTACTTAAATACATGGTATTAGGTGAGTCTTTTGATTTGTCCTTTGAATCCTATAAATAGAGGTCCAATGTAATCTTTTGAAGACAACCTTTGATTTGAATGAAATTGTGAGTTTTAAACACTTTTAGTTATTTGTGAACTTTAGAACTTATCAAGTTATAATGTAGCTTGTGGCGTTCAACACTTATCAATCAACTTGGTAGGTTGATTGTGACGTGCACCTATACCAAGGTTCTTGCCTCTTTATAGGTAATGGGTCGCGGTTTCCACCACAACTATCTTAGCAACCATTAGAACGATCGGGCAACGCGTGTTCAAACCCATACCTTGTCGGGCGAGATCACATCATTTGGTATCAGAGCCAGCTCTTTTGGTTGCATATCCTTTTTTTATTTTTATGTTTCCTTTTGTTATTCTCGATTGCTTGGGATTTGAGAATCACATTTTGGTAATGGGTTTTGTCACAAGTTGGCAAGGTTCTTACTAGTGTCTATTGAATTCTAAAGCAATCATCCTCTCATCTACATTTCTTTTCTTTGGTTTCTTAGGGTCAAAATTCAAATATTAATAGTGGGTCTCATCACAAGTTGTTGGGGTTCCTATTATTGGATTTTGAGTTCTTTAAGAAATTCAAAAGTTTCTTATTTTAGTCACTTTCGTTTCTTACCTTTCTTTGGAAAAAAAAAGAAAAAAAGTATAAAAAAGTCGGAAAAAGGAAAATGAGAAAAAAAATATTAGACCAAAAAAAGATGAAGAAAAAAAAGAAGGAAAAAAAAACTCAATACAAAAAAAGATTTTATTGCTTTTCTATATATGAAGATTCGGGACGAATCTTTTTGAAGAGAGAGGGAATGATATGATTCATCCCGATTCGTATTCAAGTACAAGGAGCTAATGAAACTCAAGTGGGCTTAAATGACAAAGAGAAGAACTTGGGTCAATCCTGGAGCATTTAAAGAGCCAATTTCATGAAGATTTCCATATTTTGGGCCAATCCAAAAAAAACATTTCATGGATAATCATTTCGGCAACCCAAAACTGAGCATTACTTTTATTCAAGTCATCTTTAGAAGCATTTAGATGTCCATTTCGTTTTTTTAGTCCTATAATAAAGATTAGGTTGTCAAAGGTCTTTTAATATGAATTAATAAATACAAGAAATAAGTCTAGATTAATGAATTAAAGCCATGTCTTTAATTCATTGAATTTAAGGTGATTTGTTACTTAAATTCATGGTATTAGGTGACTCTTTTGATTTGTCCTTTGAATCCTATAAATAGAGGTCCAATGTAATCTTTTGAACACAACCTTTGATTTGAATGAAATTGTGAGTTTCAAACACTTTTAGTTCTTTGTGAACTTTAAAACTTATCAAGTTATAATGTAGCTTGTGGCGTTCAACACTTATCAATCAACTTGGTGGGTTGGTTGTGGCGTGCACCTATACCAAGGTTCTTGCCTCTTTATAGGCAATGGGTCGCGGTTTCCACCACAACTATCTTAGCAACCATTAGAACGGCCGGGCAACGCGTGTTCAAACCCATACCTTGTCGGGCGAGATCACATCATCTCTTCCTTTCAGTTATATTTTGAAATTTGAAAACCTAACACTGATATTTCTAATCAGTGCTTCATATTTTAAAAATTGTCCCTGAGTTTTCAAAATCCTCAGAGACACCCTAAAATTAGAAAGGACGTTTGTGACGTCATCACAACGGATAAACCATGGCACGCTTTTCTCTGACACGTTCGCCCGTTTCGTTTCCTTGTCCAATCAAATTCAAGGGACGTGTCCGTGTCATCATGAAAAACTTTCTCTCTCTTAGTTTTTCTCTCTCTACTCTCACTATATAAACCTCTTGTGTTTATATTTTTACCTTTTACGCCAACTCATCTCTCTTAAGCAAGAACAACTGTTGCATTTGAACTCATTTTCTCCAGAAACTGTTCATCTTCATCTTCTTCAACACGAAAGGTTAATATTCTTGTTATTTTCCTTTACTTACACTTGTTTTTGATCTTATTCTTGTTTTAACAGATCAAACAAAAGAACTTTTTAAAATAAAATCATTTATCTTCATGATTTTATGAATGCAATCTGTTTTTCAGATTGTTCTTCAAGTTTAAAACAAAAAATCTTAAACTTGTATCTTCATACGTTTTTCCATAATCCCTTCCTTAAAAGGAAACTGGAAAACAAGAACATTCACTAGATTTTGGACTTTTGTCCAAAACTAGAAAAACCCTAATTTCCATTTCTTTCTCTAAATGGCAATTACAAAACACTAAAAACCCTTATTTTGGAACTTTATCCATCTTAAGAACTCCTTTTCATATTCTTCATGTTTATACTTTAATAAACAGAAATGGCATCTACTGAAGCTCCCACTACTTAGTCCCCCACTACCTCTGAAAGTATTGAACTCATCAAAGCTCCTCATGTCGAATTCGAACTCGAGGAAGTTACCTTTCCAGGAAACAATCCCTATGCCCTCTTCAACTTTCCTCCAAAGAAGAAGATTACACACCTGAACGACGTTGTTGTCTTCCTCCAGACTTGTCCTCTATCGACAGCCCTAACCATAACACCTCCAGCTCACAAACACCTCCTCGCTCAGTTCTGGTATACTGCCAGAAGAACTCAAATTACCTCCACCGAAGATCCCAACAAGAAAATCGATGTCATTCTCTTCGACACCGAACATGGTAGCTCCAAGATTACTCCCGGCGCTATCAGTGCTGCTCTCAACCTCCCTGTATATTCAAAGGAAAAATGTTTTGTTCCTCTACCTGACCCCAAGAACCCTGCTGATAAAGACGCCCTCATTGCTTTCTTCGATGCAATGCAGTACACATGGGAAACAGGGAGAGACAAACTCCCTGAGAAGAAGGTGACCGCCATCAAGAAATCCAAAATTCCCAACGAGATGAACTTCATCTTCGCTCATCTGATAAGTTGCATGACAGCTAAGGTTGGGTCAACTGACCAAGCTTCCAAACCCCAACAGGCTATGCGGTACGCACTGCTGAAAGGCCTTCACATTGATTGGGCAAATATCATATTCGACGATATGCTGCTCAGGGTGGATGCAACAGAGAGGCCAACAGTTGTTCCATATCCCCGGTTTGTCAGCGCTCTCTTCCTACAAGGACTCGGGGACGACTACCCAAAAGTGGGCGACCTGAAACTCTCACAGGTTGGCACTAAGGTTCTCGACTTCAAGCCCCTGCCAAATGAGGTACGTATCTCTACTATTTTACCTCTTCTTAGACCTAACTCTTCTTCTACTTCTGTGGCCACCACTTTGGCAGCGGTAATCCCAACCACCGATAGCCAGACTGCAAAATCCACTCCTAAGAAAAGGAAACCTTCCGGCACCCCACTCGGCGCTCCTAAGCCCAAGAAGTCCTCCAAGGAGCAACCCCCTAAGCCTTCCCAGGCTGAAGACTCCACGAATCTATCTCCACTAGAGCCGTTGGATAGTTCAGTGGTACGCTCTGCCACAGATGCTGAAGCCACCCCTTCAATACCTGCTTCAGCGTCTCTACACGCTGAGGTTTTCTTGGAACAGAACCCACCTCCCTCAGTACCTCCAAGTACTGCAGAAGTTATTCTCAGCGGATCCAACATTGAACCTCTTACCAAATCCCTCTTCTCAACCATCATTCCTCCTACTTCTTTGGTCACTCAACCTCTATTAAACCCATTCTCTACGACAAATGTCATTCAACTGAATGACACATCTGCTGAAGCTTTACAGCAGATGATGGATCAAAATATAGGACCTGCGGGTACTTCTCAGTGTAAAGGCTCTCTGGAAGACGACATGGAAACTTTTAGAGGTCATCGAGAATTCGATGATTTCGTCAACCACCCCGCAGGTATACACAACACCTTAAACACTCCTCTCTCAAAACCCCCAACTTCTGAGCTTTCCTTTGTTCATAAGTTCTTATCTTCTACAGGTCCTAATCTGGGCGACATCAACACTTTGCTCAAGGATTTGTCAAACAAGGTGGAATCTCTCACCACCACTCTATCATCCAACTCTTCAGTGGTTACAAACGCTGGAGAGGCTCTCAAAACACTCACCAACGAGGTGAAAGGAAAGGCATCCAGTGCTGATCTGGAAAAAGTGGAAGGTAGCCTCTCTGATCTCGCTACTACTCTCGCTGAAAACTCCACACCAACTTCTCAACCTTTTCCAACGAAGTCACATCGTTGAAGACAGTGGTTGGAAATCTTCAGGGAGAATTGTCAACCTTAAAGATAGATGTCAGCACTGCGACAAATCTACTGCAGCAAATCCTCGAACGCCTGAACGTTCCAACCTGTACTCCATCCCACTTCACTCAGGTTGATCGAGAGGATCTTCAAAAGATCAGTCCTGTTATTTCTGGCCTGGAAGACAGAATAGCAAGGATTGAAACTTGCGTTGGGATCACTGGCCTAGAAGACAGTGACCCACAGCGTGATGATGATGTTGCTGCTGCTATTACCTCCCCCATTCATCATGTGGAAGAGGGGGAGAAGAAGACTCAAGAAGACCTTCCCCATGTCTCTGACGGGGAGGGTATTGAGAAAAATCAAGATCTTCCCCATAATGTTGAGGGGGAGACATCTGCTGATAAACCTCAGGGAGTTGAAAACCCTGAGGGAACCGAGAAACCTCCCTCTGAATTTGAGGGGGAGCAACTCGATGAGGAAGTTGATGCTGATGTCCTAGAACCATGTGCTGATGACGACGAAGCTGATGAAGAAGAAGAAGACGGTGAAGACGTCGATATCGCTGATGATGAACCATCATCATCCCCTAAAGATGATGATGATGACGATGATGAAGATATCTATTACTCCTTCCAGCCAATCAAAAGGACCCCTGCTCTCAAAGGGATAATCATTACCGAATCATCAGGGGAGGGGACCACAAAAAAGCCTGCAGCAACTGAAGCTGATAAGGGCAAAAACAAAGGCATCGCTACAGAAGACAATCTGACTATTTTGCTACAAAAGATAGTTTTTCAGGTACAATACTTTTTCTTCCCTTACACTGCATCCTTCCTCTATCCCTTCTCAACCTCAGTTCTCCTCTCCATAAAACCTCTATACACTTAACCTCATTCTTTTCTCTATCTCTTCTCCCAAATGATCTTACATAAACGATCGTTATATTTCAGCTAGTCCTCTCCCCTGCTTGAGGATCCAGTTGAAGTTCCTCCAGCTACACCAACAATACAACCAGCCTCAAGAGCTGAAAAAATAATCCCAGTCTTAGACTTCGCTGAGACTGGTGAACCTGAAGAAGAACTGCTCTCTCACAAAAACAGACCTTCCTTGGCTTCTCAAAGGCTAAGTGAAGAAGAACTGAAAAGGAGAGAAGCAATGATCAAGCAGCTTGAGGATCAGCGACTCATTCTTGCCCCTCGGTTCAAGATAACAAGAAAAGAATTCGTTGAACACCTCGAAGCTGAAAAACAACTCGCCGATCGAAGAAGAGCTGAAGAAAGAGATAAAGCTTATGCTATTGAGCTCGTTCAACAATCGGTGAAAGACCCTGATCTGAAGAAGACTCCCATTGATGTTCAATGTCAACTGTGGAAGGACGCCACAAAGATCATCGAGAAGAAAACCTAGGTCTCTGACTCTACCTTGGAATGGTGCAAAGAACGAATTCACTTTCGATGTCATGTTTCCAGAATAAAAAATGTGAACATCAGGGGAAGGATGTCCTTAGACGTTCCAATCATTCATGTCGATGTCTATACTTCATGGATCGACAAGTTCGGTTTATCAGAATGGTTGGAGATGCGGATAGCCATTCAGCGGTAACGTTCAAAACTCAAATCCTATGTTGAAAAAGCTCTGAACAAGCAGATTGACTTTGTAACATCTGATGTGGATATTCCTCCTCCTCCTCCTAATCCAGTTCAATGTAGAAGGACCTCTGTAAAGAAAAAGATAATACCTTTAGACTCAGGTCCTCCTATAAGAAACGAAACCGGAATTGGCTTTTCACGCGCTGAAGTTCTTGGTCCTGAACCTGATCTCCCTGTGCTCTATATCTCCCTGCCCCCTGGTGAACGCTTCATCCCTGGAAAAGTCCTAAGCAATCCTTATGGCATCTTCTTCAGAGACTACGATGGACGAGAATGCTTTCAACGCGTCTCTGAGCTACCCATTGCCCCTATCGAACAACTCAGAGATCTCGTCTATTGGTGCGGTTTCAGAGATGATCTTCTATGATACTTCTTCAAGCCCCTGATCTTTAAAGAAGCAAAACGAAGAAGGGATCTTGGAGAAACTGTCCCTAACTGGATGATCCCTACCACTAAATCCCTTAATGAACTTCTCGTTAAGGATGAACCTGATTAGCTGATAGGATTTCCTGTAATTCTTCTATCTTTATCATCTTATATCTTTTGTACTTGTAATTATTATTTGTTGTACTTGTAATTTTTTCACTTCCCTCTATAACTTATACTGAGTTTAAAGAAAAATTTCAGCGAATGTACTTTACTCCATCAGTACTTAAAAGATCCCCGAAAACAGTAAATGGGACAAATATTTTATGAGTTCTTTTAATCCTAATGTTTTTCATACTTAGCAATTTTCTTTTGTTGCTATGTCATAATCAAATAGGGGGAGATTGTTGATCCAAACCCTCAGTGATTTGATAATGACCCTCTAAGAATCACTTAGTGAAAATTGTAAGTAAACATTATGTATAAGTGTTTCACTATCGCTGATAAGTACTATGTCTCTACAGTACCGCTAATAGGAAACTCATGTTCTTTAAAAGATACATTCAGCGAACACTGTTCATCAGCAAGCCCTGAGCCTGTTCAGTCTTAATGATGACCGCTGATAGTTTTAGTTGTTTACTTATAGTCCCTGAAGACAAGTTTCACGTCAACTATGTTCTACGCTGAAGTCGAAGATCAAGCCAAAGAACCAGCGACAAGTCTACTAATGAACTGATGCGGATATCAGCGAAGCCAAGATCTGTCCACTCTACGTGAAGTTTCAAGTAGAAGACTTCAGCGAACGCTGAACTTTATCACTCGCTGATAAAGAATCATTCAGTGGACGTTGATCATGAAGTTTCCTCTATAAGTTACTTTTGTCTTACCACCTTGCACGCCTCCGTACGAAATGTCAGAATGGACATCCCTTTTGTCCATAATCGTACAAACAACTCTGATTCTACACTGTTCATCATGCGGCTACTAGGTTGTCTACAAAGGTCAAACCATGCAACCAATCAGCTGCTGCCACGTGTAAAGTTGTACTGTTGTGCATTAAATGCATGCAGTATATAAAGTAAACCCTACTTCAGAAATGAAGTGCTCGACCATCTCCTTCTTATCTATTGTGTGTGTTAGAATATTATCCTTAATATTCTTATCTTATCTCTATCTTAATTCCAGTGCAAGAAATCTTAGTGTTTCTCTTAACTTGTTTAGATTAGGTTTATTCCTTAATCTTGTTCCGCAACAAGTTGTAAATTGTTTGATACATATCAATAAACAATTTAGAAAACTAAAAATCGTGTGTTTGTATTCAACCCCCCCCCCACCTTCTACAAACTTGTATAACCCCTCCGGGACCAACAGTCAACACTGCCTGTTTTACTCATAATAGGTCGCTGATTGTTAAAAGATTCAACAAAATTGCCTATAAACATTTCCATGGGAGAAAGCCATCTATCAGCTTTCTTCATATCTTTGGTTGTTAGTGCTTCATCTTAAACAACAGAGATAATCTTGGAAAATTGGATCCCAAAGCTGACGACGGAATCTTCCTTGGATACTGGTTAGTGTCCAAAGCCTTCAGAGTCTTCAACAAGAGAAGACAAACTATCGAAGAAACCATTCATGTCACCTTTGATGAGTCATGTTCAGCAAATTCAAAATCCACTGCTGAAAACGAAGAATTGAATCAGTGGATGTTCTCTCATTATGGGGAACCAGAAGTTAATTTCAATCTTGATCCTCAAGTCAATAACCCTATCACTGATGATATTCCTATCATCATTCCTAGCATGCAAACAAGTGAAGCTGAATCCACCTCTTGGGTTTCAGCTGTTCCCATAAACACTTTGCCTCTTCTGAACCCTCAAATTCTGAAAACCCATCTACTTCAATTCAGCAATCAGTGAACGAAATACAATCTGAACCACAACATCTACTGCCTAACATACCTAACAATATTGTTGCTGAAGCTTCTTCCTCAATACCTCTAGAAGTCCATTATGAGCCAGGGATTCATGCTCCAACTTAAAGATGGACAGTGAATCAACCAATCGAACAAATTCTAGGTGATCCCAATGCTGGTATTCAGTCACAGCAAAGTTCAGGTAACATTTGTCTTTTTGAAAATTTTATTTCACTGATTGAACCAAAAAGAATTGATGATGTCCTCAGAGATCCAAACTGGGTCAGTGCTATGCAAGAAGAGCTTACTGAGTTTGAAAGAAACAAAGTTTGGAATCTCGTTCCCAGACCTGACAAAACTGTAATTGGCACCAAGTGGGTGTATCGAAATAAGTTAGATGAATTTGGAACTGTAACCCACAACAAAGCCAGGCTAGGTGATTAGGGATACAGACAACAGAAAGACATAGACTATGATGAAACCTTTGCCCCAGTGGCAAGAGTCGAAGCAATTCGACTTTTCTTAGCTTATGCTGTGACAACCGTCAAAATCGTGTTTCAGGTTAGAATTAATCTAAGCACATTCAATATTTATGTCATTGGTCACACAGTCAAATTTTAGCAGTAAACTCGGTACGGTAGGAAAATTTAGGAATTTTTGCCTAGAAACCCCTCAAATTAGGGAATTATCCATAATCTCATAAAATGCCAATTCAAATTTCCTAAATACAAATACATATGTATACTTGCAAAACAATACTAATAAAATAAAACATGTATTATTATGATGTTAAATGGGTTGTTTAATAATTCAAATTCTAGAGTTAAAATAAAATAAAAATAAGAATAAAAGTAAAATCAAAGACATCATCATTTTATTACTTCCAATTTTATACACAATCTCTCTCTTCTCTCTCCCCAAAACCATCCACCACCCTCTCCCCTTTACCCCATTTTATATTTTCTCTTCTCATTTCCATTTCATTTACAACTTCACTCTCTATCTCTCTAAATTCTCACTCTTTACTTTCTCTCTTTTCTCTCTCAAACTCCATCCATATTCTCTCAAGAAGAGCCTCAACTTCAGCCCCTAAAACACATCTCCTTCAAGAGATTAAAGTGTTCAAGGTAAATACAAGTGTGATGGATGAAATCCACACACCCCCTTTTGTTCTAATTTTAATTTTGCACTTTTCTTGTTATGAATGTTCTTCATCTTCTTCTACATTTTCTTTAAACTTTGTTAAGAATCATCTCTACACATCTTAATGTTTGTAGATTTACCACCATAACACTTGCATGTTAGTAAAAAGATGGTAAATCCATAATCAAACCTATGTTAAGATCAAGGATGAGCTCTTAACTTGCATGCATATAGTTTTCTTAAAAGATCTACATTTTTTATCCCAAAGGTTGTATGAAAAACTCTTTGATTTCACTAAAAACATGTTTAAACCAACATGCATGAGCCAAAAATATATAATTTTAAGTTGCATGGAGAGGTTCTTGGCATAAACACCAAGCAATCTTCAAAAAGACCCATTTTCAAAGTTTTATAAAAGATGAGTTGATGGATAGCATGCGTGTAGTTTAAATGGTTTAAACCCTACTTTAGAACTGAAATTATTTGTATGGTGATGAGTCAAATCGGATTGCATGCAAGAGGAATAAGAATTTCTAATAAAAAGACAAAGAAAGATGCACATGCATAAAGTTTGGTTTTGACAGCTTGCTGCCAGATTCTATACCTCTCTTCAAAAAGTCATATCTCACTCAATAATACTCCAAATTAAGTGATTATTTTTCTGGAATTTATTTTCATGGGTTAGGTTTCAAACCCAAGTGGTTTCACTTAAAAACCCAAAGATTTCGTCTACCAAACAGTGTTCACAAAAACAGTGCGCAAACAGCAAAACTTTCTGTAGTGTTTTACGTCAAGAATTATTTCATGTACTTAACCACCTCTACAAATTATGAAACTTATGTCAAAAGTTTCCTAACTCATTAAACCACTTGGACATAAAATATCTCGACCTAAATACCCCTGGAAGTTATCCAAAAATGGACAGAAAATGACACCAAAATCTGGACAGCAAAGGACAATTTTCTTACTATAATTAAAAGCTAACTCTTGAACCCTTTTCATCATTCTTATGATGAAATTATGGTATATATATATATTGTATGTTTATACCTTTTATACTTTAACTTTACATTTTGAACCCTTTTCATCACTCTTATGATGAAATTGTGGTATATATATATAGTATATATATAACTTTTAATTTTAGACCCTTTTCGTTACTTGTTGTGTGACGAAATTGCGGTAACGTCAATCTAACAAACATGAAGAATATATGTTTTGATTACTAATTTCAGTTAACTCCATATAAATTATAATTTTAATCACGACCAAGGCATTTTATGACGATTTGGATAGTTAGCCTACCTAACCTTTAAGATTTAAAACTCACTAGTGATCTTACGTTCGTAGGTTCGAAGTAGGATCACACCGAGGTATTTTGTGGGAGATTCCCGGAGTTTCATCGCGCATCAAGTGAGTTATCACATCCCCTTTTAACATTTTACATATTTTGGGGTGAAAAGCATGTCGTTACTACAATTATTTTACGCACCGGTTGACTCGTTTTCTTGGAAATACAAATCTTGCTATACTTGCTTTTGCTCTATGGTATGTATGCTTTGTGCATGTTGTAAGATTTTGGAGTTTTCTCTATCGTATTAAGTCCCGTTTATTTTTACGTTACCCGTTTAACTCATGTATTGAGCCGTTGGTAATTATGGATAGCGCTATTTGGATTGACAACCCCACTCACAAGTCGCGCTTGTTTGAGTGCATAATTATTGTTTGTATTTACGCATTGTTGGCGATAGAACATGCGGTGGGGCGTTCTGCCATATAGGTCGGGTAACGGGATCATAACTTAAACATTATACATACAATTACCTTGAGCAAGTGTTTTTGTAACCGGTTGACTTATCCACTTGTGCGGATTAAAACTATTTCTATGACAAACCTTGTTAGACTCATAAAACCTGTGATCTAACCAACTAGTGCATTAGTTGACCTTTTATTGACATGCTTTTCAGGTGAACGTCCTTAAGGTTGGAACTTAGGAAGGCTACGCGTGTTGAAGCTTTCTATGTTTTTTTAAATTATGTTCATTTCCCTTTTCGTAAAACGTTTGTAAAAGACAATGTTGTAAACTTTTGAATGTATTTTGATGGTTGGTGTGATCTTGTAACTTTTGCTATGAAACTTGAGCTGTACATCCCGTGTTTCCGCTTTAGCGGGGTGTGACGGATTTGTATCAGAGCTAAAGGTTATAGAGAATACCGGTTTTCCTTTTGAAAACTGCAACTATAGCCAAAAACGGGAAATAACGCTCAAATTACTAAACATATTGCTAGTATAACTAATTCGGGTATTGCATCATCGGTCTTTAATTAAACAAAGCCTGATCACCTATGTTTAATTAAGGAAGGAGTGATGCGAGATCAGAAATGGTTATAATAGGAATATGTGTGTTTTTCTTTTTCACTTAAGTGCTTTAAGTAGCCTGCATAGTATGAGTGTAGTTATTGCCTATAACATGCAATAGTATAGTACGCATAGCCTTTATATTTGCGTGATAGTAATGTTATGCACTCTTACTTCAGTACCACTATGTCATCATCATCATCACACTCTCAACCCTCCTACACGTCGTCAAACGAGAGAACCTCGGATAGCGAACGAGATCCGTATGATGGACCGAGAGGATCACCGACCCCAGTTCTACCGCGACCCACTCCTATAATTGTGCAACCGAACTCTAGAGGGCCGCGTACTAGGCTGACCGCTAGGAAGAGTGTTCCCATTCCTAGGAGTGTCATTGAGGTCCGATCGTCCGGAGGCGCCGGAACCACCGCGAGTCATCACGGGAGTACCCGTTGGTCGTGCGTCTGGAATGACATGGGCGGAAGAGAAGCATTTTCGGGCTATGACAGCGGAGTTGCATAGCTGTCAGGCGCGGGTTAGTCATCAAAGTCAGGTTGTGACGGAGCTATGTGAGTTGAGTCATCTCTTGACTAACATGTCGACCGAAGCCCTGGATAGAGCGAGGGTAGCTCGGAGGATTGCTTTAAGGGCGGAGATAGCTTGCATATCCGTGGTGATGTTACTGACGATGTTGGTGTTGTGGGTTCTGATCGAGGTGTATCGGGGAGGATATTGATGGTGGAAGATTTAGGAAATGGAACTTCATATTTTTAGTTATTTCAACTTTGTATTTCAGAATGTATTTCTGTTCTTCTAAACATTATGGTACTGATGTGCGATGCACATCAGAAATTTTGTATCAACGGCTATTATTAATGATTTTAATGGAAAAGCGATATCGCGCTTTAATTATATGTTTGTTGAACATGCGATAATTATTTTTATTATTCCCAATGTTTCGATTTACAAGATTTTTGCAAAACATCCGACTTTATTTACACAAGATTTTAATCAAACTAATATTTGTAAATGTGTTTTAGAAAAATGCCACCAAGAAGATCCACACGTCGCACGGGAGGAATTCCTGAAGACCAAAACCCCGATCTTGCCTAGATCATAGCTCAACGCATCCAAGAGGCGATACCCGACATTGTGACACAAGTCACCGCAGGCATCAATGAGCGTCATAGGAATGATAATGTGGGAGGAGGGAATCCCAATAACGTTAATGACAGTAGAGGATGCAGTTACAAGACGTTTATGTCTTGCAAGCCCAAAGAATTTCACGGAAAAGAGGGTGCTGTAGGAATGCTTTTGTGATTTGATAGTATGGAGTCGGTGCTCCATATCAGCAAATGTTCAGAAGACCGCATGGTGGAGTATGTGGCATGTCAGATTCAAGGACGAGCTTTGACTTGGTGGAACATTCAAGTCCAAACCCGTGGAAGGGAGGATGCATACAAACTTTCTTGGAAGGAGTTAAAAATTTGCTCACTGAAGAATACTGTCCCAGGAGTGAAATTCAGAAGTTGAAGGTTGAATTTTGGGATCTCACCATGGTAGGTTCAGGGATAGACCGATACACCGCTCGTTTTCATGAACTCGCAATGTTAGTACCCTACATGGTTACCCCGGAGAGCAAAAGGATTGACCGATACTTGTATGGATTGGCCCCGGAAATCCGAGGGATGGTTACGTCGGCAAGTCCGACCACGATTCAAGCTGCAGTGGCTTTAGCAACTAGTCTGACCAATGATGCGGTCAGGGCAGGAACTTTGACTCAGAAAGGTGTCGGTAGTAAGAGGAGGCCAGAGAGCCAATCAGGAAAACGGTTGGTAGTGGTTCAAGCTAGAATAAGAAAGTAGTAAGGAATTTTGGGATGAATGCTAAGGAAGCAGGGCAATACAGTGGACCCCACCCGAAGTGCAACCAATGTAACTTGCATCATGAGGGAGCCTGTCTCATTTGTGGCATATGTAAGCAAAAGGGTCATTCCGCTCGGTACTGCAGGATGGGGAAGAATGTAAAGGTTGAAGGAAGGGCATGCTATGAACGCGGGAGTCCGGACCACTTCCGGAATATGTGCCCGAAGTTAAATAGAGTACCAATCAATAACAACGCTGGGTACCAGGCAAGGCAAGCCAATCGGGGAAACCAAGGAGGACAAGCTCGAGGGCGGGCGTTTGTTTTAGGAGCAGAAGAAGCACGCCGAGACCCTAATGTAGTGACAGGTACGTTCATCCTAAACAACTATTATGCATCGGTATTATTTGACACTGGAGCCGATAGGAGCTTTGTTTCGTTAGAATTTAGGCCTTTGATCAATCTAAAATCTACGAAGATGCCGAATGCTTATATTGTTGAGGTTGCTAATGGATATGAATTAGAGGCTAAGGATGTAATCTTAGGTTGTACCTTGAACTTAGCTGATAAGCTATTTAGCATTGATCTTATTCCAATTGATTTGGGGAGTTTTGATATAGTGATAGGGATGGATTGGTTATCCAAAAACCGAGCAGAGGTTAGTTGTTTTGAAAAGACTGTCAGGTTACCATTACAAGGCGGAGAAACCCTTGTTGTGCAAGGAGATAGAGCTGGAAAGGAACTAAGGATAGTATCGTGTATGAAGGTCCATAAGTATTTGAGAAAGAAGTGTGTTGCATTTCTGGCACTCGTGGTAGAGAAGAAGTCCGAGGAGAGGCGAATCCAAGATATTTCTGTGGTAAAGGATCACCCAGAAGTGTTCCCAGACGATTTGCCTGGACTTCCCCCGCCGAGACAAGTTGAGTTTCTGATCGATCTTGTACCCGGAGCAGCGCCAGTAGCTAAGGCCCCATACCGCTTAGCACCTGCCGAAATGCAAGAGTTGTCGAGTCAACTCCAAGAACTTTTGGATAAGGGATTCATTCGGCCAAGTTCATCACCCTGGGGAGCCCCGATTTTGTTCGTTAAAAAGAAGGATGGATCATTTCGAATGTGCATCGATTATAGGGAGCTAAATAAGTTGACAATCAAGAACCGATATCCTCTCCCTCGAATAGACGATTTGTTCGATCAGTTGCAGGGTGCAACTTACTTCTCGAAGATTGACCTTCGATCGGGATATCATCAGTTGAGAGTTCGTGAGGAGGACATTCCTAAAACAGCTTTTAGGACTCACTATGGACACTATGAGTTTCTAGTCATGCCATTCGGAGTGACGAACGCGCCAGCTGTGTTTATGGATCTAATGAATAGGGTATGCAGACCATATCTAGATAAGTTTGTGATCGTGTTCATCGATGACATCTTGATCTACTCTCGGAGTAAGAAGGATCACGAGCAGCATCTAAGGGAAATTCTAGAGCTTCTTAAGGATCAGAAGTTGTATGCCAAATTCTCTATGTGTGAGTTTTGGATTCGAGAAGTACACTTCTTTAGTCACGTGATTGGAGAAAAAGGGATTCACGTAGACCCGGCTAAGGTGGAAGCCATTCGGAAATGGGAAGCCCCAAAGACTCCGACGGATATTCGCCAATTTCTAGGTTTGGCAGGTTATTATCGACGTTTCATCGAGAATTTCTCTAGGATTGCTAAACCCCTCACCGCGTTAACCCAAAAGGATAGGGATTTCGTTTGGGGAGTTTTGCAAGAATAAGTGTTTCAACCTTTGAAGAAGAAGTTGTGCAATGCACCGATCTTAGCTTTACCGGAAGGAACGGAGAATTTTGTGGTGTATTGTGACGCATCACATCAGGGATTAGGTTGCGTATTGATGTAAAATGATAAGGTGATAGCATACGCCTTGAGACAATTAAAAGTTCATGAGAAGAACTATACCACGCATGATTTGGAACTCGGAGCTGTGGTATTCGCTCTAAAGATATGGAGGCATTATCTATATGGTACCAAGTGCACTATTTTCACTTATCACAAGAGTCTTCAGCACATCGTTGATCAGAAGATGCTTAATATGAGGCAAAGAAGATGGGTAGAACTGCTCAGCGACTACGATTGTGAGATACGTTACCACCCAGGTAAGGCCAATGTGGTAGCCGATGCCCTGAGTAGGAAGGAGAGGGTAAAACCTTCACGTGTACGAGCAATGGGAGCACTTGTACAAACAAGTTTAAAGACTCGGATTTTCGAAGCTCAAATCGAAGCAATGAAGTCTGAAAACCTGAAGGACGAGACTCTTCATGGTATAGAGGCGAGATTTGAAACTAAGACTGATGGAGTACGTTACTTTAAGGACGGAGTATGGATTCCAAAGACTAACAACCTATGGGAAATGATATTGGAGGAGGCTCATAAATCTAGGTACTCAATTCACCTAGGAGCAGATAAGATGTACAAGGATTTAATGGAGTACTATTGGTGGCCAGGAATGAAAAAGGATATTGCCACGTATGTAGGAAAATGCATCACTTGCTCAAAGGTCAAGACTGTTTATCAAAAACCATCTGGGTTGCTGCAACAACCGGAGATTCCCCAGTGGAAATGGGAGCAAATCACTATTTATTTCATAACCAAACTTCCGAGAACAGCAAGAGGGCACAATTCGATTTGGGTTATAGTAGATCGATTCACGAAGTCTGCACATTTCTTGCCTATTCGGGAAGACTATAAGATGGAGAAGCTTGCTCAGATCTACATCAAGGAAATCGTCACGCGACATGGAGTCCCAGTTTCTATCATTTCAGATAGAGATAGCTGTTTTGCATCTCAATTTTGGCAGTCACTTCAAAAAGCGTTGGGTACGCAGATTAACTTGAGCACTGCCTATCATCCTTAAACGGACGGCCAGAGTGAGCGAACCATTCAGACGTTGGAGGACATGCTTCGGGCATGTGTAATAGACTTTGGAGGAAGTTAGGATAACCACTTGCCGTTAGTTGAGTTTTCCTACAACAATAGCTATCACACCAGTATTAAGTGTGCGCCATATGAAGCTCTATATGGACGCAAGTGTCGATCACCTCTTTGTTGGTTGGAGATTGGAGATAGTCAGCTATCTAGTCCGGATATTGTTCAAGAAACCACCGACAAGATTGCAATCATCAGAGATAGGCTTAAAGCATCTCAAGATCGTCAGAAGAGCTATGCGGACAATCGAAGGAAGCCTTTAGAATTCCAAGTTGGAGATAGAGTTTTTCTAAAAGTATCCCCTTGGAAGGGAATAGTTCGGTTTGGGAAAAGAGGAAAGTTGAGCCCTCGATATGTTGGACCATTTAAGATCACGGAAAGAATTGGACCAGTAGCATACAAGCTGGATATGCCAATGGAGCTAAGTGCTATACAAAACACGTTTCATTTGTCAAACTT
The DNA here is from genome assembly GCA_033807775.1 of Saussurea involucrata. Classification (NCBI taxonomy): domain Eukaryota; kingdom Viridiplantae; phylum Streptophyta; class Magnoliopsida; order Asterales; family Asteraceae; genus Saussurea; species Saussurea involucrata. The sequence continues at coordinate 13,329,389 of CM066326.1, forward strand.
GAAGAAATGTTTAGCTGACGAAGCGATAACCGTGCCTTTGGAAGAAGTCCAAATCAACGATAAGCTGCACATCGTGGAGGAACCAATTGAGATACTTGATAGGGAAGTCAAACGTCGTAGGCGAAGCAAGACTCCGATAGTAAAAGTCCATTGGAACACAAGGTGTGGACCTGAGTACACTTGGGAACGAGAGGATTATATGATGCATAAGTATCCTCATCTTTTCGCTAGCAAACCGGTTAATGTAACATCCCGGTTTCCCTAAATATGCTTCAAATAACATACATTGCATAACTTCATTACATTCATAATAAAAATACAAAATAAACCACAAACGGTCCCTTCGGTCTCGAAACTACAAAATACATTAAGCTTCCTAATCAACGCCCATCAAATGCTCCTTACTCTTAATCCTTTCCTTTGTCGATCCTTAACCTGGAAAACATATTTTTGAAAACAAAATGAGGGTTAGACCAAACGGGTCTAGTGAGTTAATCCCGGTCCTTTCCAAAATCATTATAAAACCTTTTATGTAAATCCTTTGTATCAAAATAGTTTAGATACAACCTTTGCCAATACACACACATATACCATAAGTATATAAACGTCATATATATATATACCACACGTATTTTAATTACCAATCCAGACTCGTGCATCGTGTACATCTCATTCACCTTATTCCTCCACAAATGGCCATATTAGTTGGTAGCAAGCCAACTAATAAATCAACAACCGGTCCGCTCACCGGAACCCGGTTACCTGTCGGTCCGCACACCGGAACCCGACTACTCACCGGTCCGCACACCGGAACCCGGCACAAGTGCACTCGTGTAGTGCAAAGCTTATATAAATACAATATATATCTCATTACATCATATTGTCATTTACATACTCATAATCATATTCCTACCACATAATCATCTCATTTATATATACACATACTCACATACATATATAAACACATATATGTATTCCAGTTGAAAACGTTTAAAGCAAAACTCACCTGAATGCTTACAATATGCTTCCAAACCTTTCTCCGAGCTATCCGATCCTTTATCCAAAATTCTCAGAATCTGAAACCATTTACATACAAATATCTCCTTACCAACTTATGTATAAGACTTACTAGCAGGTTATGGACTCTAGATACATCTACATAACTTTTATCCTCAAAACTACCCAAACAGCCAAGTTATCCGGAAACCTCAAGCTATCCGGACAACACAAAGAATCCGGACAACACTACTTTTCCCGGACAGCATGACTAATCCGGACAGAACAACTTCCCGGACAGCATAAGGAATCCGGACACCAAAGTAATCCGGACGCCATCCGGAAAACATAGAAAAGATCACCTTACCCGGATAAAACCCTGTCCGGACACCTTCAGAACGTTATCCGGACACTACCAACAAAACTACCCGGATACCTTCAACTTATCCGGAAACTACTGACTGTTCATCACTTTTCTACCCAGAATCCGACTGAATCATTACCAGATATGAAATCGGTTATTCTACTCCGATAGAAACTACCTAATAGCAATTACACACATAAATTGTAAAAGAAACATACCTGAAATCACTTCCAAGGTCACCCATTTGAATCCCTAACCTCCCTTTCTTCTTTTGCTTCTTTTCTTTCTAAAACACACACACACACACACTGATTTTCTAGATATTTGCTGTTATGAAATATCTGATTCCATTAAAGGATAATATCTATCCATATTTACCACTTAAGTCCTTTAACTATCCACTAATGACCAAAACACCCTTAAACTTATAATTTAACCCAAACTTACCCTAAACATCAATTATATAATTAAATAAATTTAACGGAACTATGATTTAACTAACGAACTTACCCGGGGTATTACATCATCTCCCCCGCAAAAGAATTCTGTCCCGGAATTCGGTTAAGCAACGAACTGGGATAACTACTATTGAAAAGATATCAAATTAAAATAAAGTCTCTATAGAATATCAGCAAAACACAATCTCCAACTTAGCACAAAAATACTAACACAAAACTTTAGACATTTGCTTCACTTAAACCATTCCGCAATTTGAAATTCATCAACACCGGTCTCACCTTACCCAACTAATATAATTACCAAATCATCATATAATAATTTCACTACAAAACTAAGCCGAAAAGAATTCATCACAACTCCGTTAAAAAATTCCTGTCACTACCCATATAACTCATTAACGGCTTAACATGCAAAGTCCTGCACCAAGTTTAAAACAATTCTTACTCCAAGAAGAAAACCCGCGTGATACAAACAAGGTATAATATCCCAGATCAATCATACCAATATCATTCACAAATCCAGACTCCAGGTTCACCTCATCCTACTACCCTTACTATGACGGAATCTCCACTAGTCATGATGAGTCGCCTCGCGAATGCACAGTCGCATACAGTGTGAAATCAGATAAACATTCGAAATAAAGATTCTATCCCACAACGGTTAGACTCAAACAAGAGCTGCGCAATAGAACTAAATCAATTATTCTAAGGCTATTTAGTTCCTACTGTACACCACTTATAAGGCATTCACTTAACAACCTATTAGGACTAACATAAATTCCTACTAGCATGTAATAGTCATGCAACAAAGTGTAATAAGTACCAGGCAATCTAGCATACATACTCCCATGTTCTAGAAAGCAAAAATTTACACTGAGTACTCTACCTTTTCCCTTGGCATCGGCCGATTGTACACACCGCGCTTTCAATCACCGACTCTAACATGTCCCAACAATCCAATACTCCAAAAATAACAACATTCTACTTCCCAATAGGTTACGACAACAACTCGGAGTATCACCTTTACCGTTAATTGAACTTTTCTCCATAGGTCATCCCCAACTCTACCGTCACTTCTCTAATCCAAAACATATCTAATACAGACAACACTTTCTTGCATGAATTACACCGATCACAAACCATAGATAACAATTGATTCCCACACTTGCCACAACATCACTCTCGCACTACTACCATATCCTATACAATGGTCCTTCATCCTGAGCATTACATTCGACTACTTTCCTCCACTCTCTTCTCAATATAAAACATGTTTCCCCAAGGACAGCTCACTAGGAGGTGCTCACCCACGAGCTGGCTTTCTTTCACTTCCAAACCAACCGCACACACCCAATTTCAATGATTACCATACTTAACCAACAATTTCACCACACCTCATATCAGGAACTTAACTGAGTTAATTCGAAATCACACTTAATACTCGATACAACCACACACTTTTCATTCCTTAAACCGTAATACTCCACTCCTTAGCTAACCACCACTTAGACATCCATGCCTCTCCACATATATTTTTTTCACATCTGAACAACTTATAAACAAAATCCCGAGCAGATGTTTCCACTTATACTCACCACATATCATTACTAATTCATCACTTACAAAAATTCATCACTACCACGCCTCACACGCTCACTAACTATAAACTGCCATCATCTTATCCACATCATCCCACACCTTTAAACCATAACCTTTTAGATAGTGCCGACAATCACAATAAGTATAATCTACACAACACACTAAACCGTCGCCTTCATAACCAGGTCAAGACTTCACACACTACCGTATCCTCCACACATAACAACAACATCACAACAGCATGCAATCAAAAATTACGTAGAATTGAACATATAAACAACACGCATGCTTTAATACACGTTTTCCTATCACGTAATGTAAAACCTTTCAAATAATTTAATCTGATCAACATGATCGTAACCAATATCAATTATGAAAACCTTTCGTAAAACCTTTCATTCACACAAAGAAGGTAAGGGAACTCACCTTAGCCTTAGCACTTCGACACGCTCCGGGATACACTTTAGTTCAAACCGAACACCTAAAATGATCGCCACCAAAAATGGTGTTAACTATCTAATTACATCCCCAAAACATTCCCAAATCAGTTCTAAGGCCCCCAAATCGATATTTTAGATACTCTAAACATTAAGAACCAATAATCATCATTTTAAACGACATAAAACCCATCAAATCTATCACTCCAAAGCTCAAAAACTCAATCCATGGAAAAAAATGAAGATTATCAAACAATTATGATGAAGCTTCTTACTGATTTGATCAAAATTCATAGGGAATCAATCCCAAAATCATTTGCCTTCTTTCTTATGGGTTAAAACTCATCCCACGATAGGATTATCAAATCCCTAGCCATAAACTTGCCTAATCAATAAAGAGAAGAAAATAAGAGGAAATCAGACTTTGAAGAAGATGACTACAACCATGCTGCAACTCTTTCTTTACATCTCCAATCGAATTTGCAAAAATCGAAATCTATAAATCAATCCCCCAACAATTCCATACTTTCATCATAACCTCAGTTATTCCAGTATATCAACTTTATCTTCTCATACCAAATTATCGAGGATCCCTTATCATTACCTAATCAAAATGTTAACAAGATCAAGTTCCAACATCCTCCTATGCTTACTACTACTTCAAATTCTAACAAGATTATCGAGAATAACTTAATAGGCACTCCACACCCATCTATATCGCCAACACAATTATCAAGTTCTTTTCTAATGCAATTAAGCAACAAAAGAACGAAAACACAATTAATTCGGTTTGCACCGAAGTCAAATAGCACTTTAGCACGTGTAGAGTTTAATAAATATACCTGTCTTCATCTCTATCCATACGTCGAGTCCGGCTTGCCACTCTGTTGATTCAACAAGGTTAATATACACGTAAGCACATACCCCATATAATAAGGTATTCCAGTCCAAACATGTACTTGTAAGTTCATAATTACACTGGCCAGGTGTAATTCGAAATTACCTTACATGATGTTCCTTCTACCTTTTATACTTAGCATCCCAAGGTTCTAATATATCAAGGACGTCCTACTTCACATGCAGTTTAAGTCTAGGTACGGGTACAAATACCTAAATCCCTTAAACTACGGCTCTGATACCATTTGTAACATCCCGGTTTCCCTAAATATGCTTCAAATAACATACATTGCATAACTTCATTACATTCATAATAAAAATACAAAATAAACCACAAACGGTCCCTTCGGTCTCGAAACTACAAAATACATTAAGCTTCCTAATCAACGCCCATCAAATGCTCCTTACTCTTAATCCTTTCCTTTGTCGATCCTTAACCTGGAAATCATATTTTTGAAAACAAAATGAGGGTTAGACCAAACGGGTCTAGTGAGTTAATCCCGGTCCTTTCCAAAATCATTATAAAACCTTTTATGTAAATCCTTTGTATCAAAATAGTTTAGATACAACCTTTGCCAATACACACACATATACCATAAGTATATAAACGTCATATATATATACCACACGTATTTTAATTACCAATCCAGACTCGTGCATCGTGTACATCTCATTCACCTTATTCCTCCACAAATGGCCATATTAGTTGGTAGCAAGCCAACTAATAAATCAACAACCGGTCCGCTCACCGGAACCCGGCAACCTGTCGGTCCGCACACCGGAACACGACTACTCACCGGTCCGCACACCAGAACCCGGCTACACACCGGTCCGCACACCGGAACCCGGCACAAGTGCACTCGTGTAGTGCAAAGCTTATATAAATACAATATATATCTCATTACATCATATTGTCATTTATATACTCATAATCATATTCCTACCACATAATCATCTCATTTATATATACACATACTCACATACATATATAAACACATATATGTATTCCAGTTGAAAACGTTTAAAGCAAAACTCACCTGAATGCTTACAATATGCTTCCAAACCTTTCTCCGAGCTATCCGATCCTTTATCCAAAATTCTCAGAATCTGAAACCATTTACATACAAATATCTCCTTACCAACTTATGTATAAGACTTACTAGCAGGTTATGGACTCTAGATACATCTACATAACTTTTATCCTCAAAACTACCCAAACAGCCAAGTTATCCGGAAACCTCAAGCTATCCGGACAACTTTCCGGACAACACAAAGAATCCGGACAACACTACTTTTCCCGGACAGCATGACTAATCCGGACAGAACAACTCCCCGGACAGCATAAGGAATCCGGACACCAAAGTAATCCGGACGCCATCCGGAAAACATAGAAAAGATCACCTTACCCGGATAAAACCATGTCCGGACACCTTCAGAACGTTATCCGGACACTACCAACAAAACTACCCGGATACCTTCAACTTATCCGGAAACTACTGACTGTTCATCACTTTTCTACCCAGAATCCGACTGAATCATTACCAGATATGAAATCGGTTATTCTACTCCGATAGAAACTACCTAATAGCAATTACACACATAAATTGTAAAAGAAACATACCTGAAATCACTTCCAAGGTCACCCATTTGAATCCCTAACCTCCCTTTCTTCTTTTGCTTCTTTTCTTTCTAAAACACACACACACACACACTGATTTTCTGGATATTTGCTGTTATGAAATATCTGATTCCATTAAAGGATAATATCTATCCATATTTACCACTTAAGTCCTTTAACTATCCACTAATGACCAAAACACCCTTAAACTTATAATTTAACCCAAACTTACCCTAAACATCAATTATATAATTAAATAAATTTAACGGAACTATGATTTAACTAACGAACTTACCCGGGGTATTACATCATCTCCCCCTCAAAAGAATTCCGTCCCGGAATTCGGTTAAGCAACGAACTGGGATAACTACTATTGAAAAGATATCAAATTAAAATAAAGTCTAAATAGAATATCAGCAAAACACAATCTCCAACTTAGCACAAAAATACTAACACAAAACTTTAGACATTTGCTTCACTTAAACCATTCCGCAATTTGAAATTCATCAACACCGGTCTCACCTTACCCAACTAATATAATTACCAAATCATCACATAATAATTTCACTACAAAACTAAGCCGAAAAGAATTCATCACAACTCCGTTAAAAATTTCCTGTCACTACCCATATAACTCATTAACGGCTTAACATGCAAAGTCCTGCACCAAGTTTAAAACAATTCTTACTCCAAGAAGAAAACCCGCGTGATACAAACAAGGTATAATATCCCAGATCAATCATACCAATACCATTCACAAATCCAGACTCCGGGTTCACCTCATCCTACTACCCTTACTATGACGGAATCTCCACTAGTCATGATGAGTCGCCTCGCGAATGCACAGTCGCATACAGTGTGAAATCAGATAAACATTCGAAATAAAGATTCTATCCCACAACGGTTAGACTCAAACAAGAGCTGCGCAATAGAACTAAATCAATTATTCTAAGGCTATTTAGTTCCTACTGTACACCACTTATAAGGCATTCACTTAACAACCTATTAGGACTAACATAAATTCCTACTAGCATGTAATAGTCATGCAACAAAGTGTAATAAGTATCAGGCAATCTAGCATACATACTCCCATGTTCTTGCAAAACAATACTAATAAAATAAAACATGTATTATTAGGATGTTAAATGGGTTGTTTAATAATTCAAATTCTAGAGTTAAAATAAAATAAAAATAAGAATAAAAGTAAAATCAAAGACATCATCATTTTATTACTTCCAATTTTATACACCATCTCTCTCTTATCTCTCCCCAAAACCGTCCACCACCCTCTCCCCTTTACCCCATTTTATATTTTCTCTTCTCATTTCCATTTCATTTGCAACTTCACTCTCTCTCTCTCTAAATTCTCACTCTAGACTTTCTCTCTTTTCTCTCTCAAACTCCATCCATATTCTCTCAAGAAGATCCTCAACTTCAGCCCCTAAAACACATCTCCTTCAAGAGATTAAAGTATTCAAGGTAAATACAAGTGTGATGGATGAAATCCACACACCCCCTTTTGTTCTAATTTTCATTTTGCACTTTTCTTGTTATGAATGTTCTTCATCTTCTTTTACATTTTCTTTAAACTTTGTTAAGAATCATCTCTACACGTCTTAATGTTTGTAGATTTACCACCATAACACTTGCATGTTAGTAAAAAGGTGGTAAATCCATAATCAAACCTATGTTAAGATCAAGGATGGGCTCTTAACTTGCATGCATATAGTTTTCTTAAAAGATCTACATTTTTTATCCCAAAAGTTGTATGAAAAACTCTTTGATTTCACTAAAAACATGTTTAAACCAACATGCATGAGCCAAAAATATATAATTTTAAGTTGCATGTAGAGGTTCTTGGCATAAACACCAAGCAATCTTCAAAAAGACCCATTTTCAAAGTTTTATAAAAGATGAGTTGATGGATAGCATGCATGTAGTTTAAATGGTTTAAAAACCTGTTTTAGAACTGAAATTATTTGTATGGTGATGAGTCAAATCGGATTGCATGCAAGAGGAATAAGAATTTCTAATAAAAAGACAAAGAAAGATGCTCATGCATAAAGTTTGGTTTTGACAGCTTGCTGCCAGATTCTACACCTCTCTTCAAAAATTCATATCTCACTCACTAATACTCCAAATTAAGTGATTCTTTTTCTGGAATTTATTTTCATGGGTTAGGTTTCAAACTCAAGTGGTTTCACTTAAAAACTCAAAGATTTCGTCTACCAAACAGTCTTCACAAAAACAGTGCGCAAACAGCAAAACTTTCTGTAGTATTTTACGTCAAGAATTATTTCATGTACTTAACCACCTCTAAAAATTATTTTACGTCAAGAATTATTTCCTCAACAAGTTGTAAATTGTTTGATAAATATCAATAAACAATTTAGAAAAGTAAAATATGTGTGTTTGTATTCAACCCCTCCCCCCCCCCCCCCCTTCTACAAACTTGTATAACCCCTCCGGGACCAACAAGTGGTATCAGAGCGGATTGTTTAAATCTCATAAACAAGATATTGCTTACACTAATCTTTTCTCTTCCTTACTATTTCTCATTATGACTACCAACACAAACACAAACTATATTGACAATGGTTCTCTTGCAAAACCCCCTAGATTTTCCATAGATAACTTTAATCTATGGAAAAATAGGATAATACTCTTCTTAGAAGGTGTAGATCCTACTATGCCTTATTACATCAAAAATGGCTCATATATTCCTGTGAGAATTGATCCTGAAGTTCCAGGGAATGCTACTAGAGCTGCCATTCTTGAAAGATTGATTCCCAAGGAAATTCATATGTGGACTGATGAAGATAAGAAGAAAGTGGCTATCGACACCAAAGTCAGATCCATTCTCTCTATGGCTCTTCCTGACGACGTCTGCCATTCCGTCATGAACCTGAAAACCTCCAAAGCCATGTGGGACACAATCTGTGTTCAATATGAAGGAACGTCTGAAGTTCAGGACTCAAGAAAGATCAACCTGGCAAGACAGTACGAAAGCTTCATTTGTGGTAAGAATTAATCTCTCTCTGAAGTACATTAACGTTTTTACTGCTTAATAATAGATTTAAAGACTGTTGGTAAGGAATATTCTAACTTTGAAGTACTGACAAAGTTCTTAGAATGTTTACCTGAAAGCTGGGACAGTTATTCAATGTGTCTCAAACTATCTAAGGATCTAAAATCTATGACTCTTTCTACCTTATATGGTGCTATGCTCAATCATGAGCAGTCGAGTCATCTTAAGAAGAATCTTGTAAAAGATTCCAAAAGCACCCATGTTGCTTTAATCTCAGAGTCACCTTCCACTCAGCGATCCACTGTCACTATCACTGAGTTGGAAACTAACTCTGAATGCTCATCAGATGCTGACTCTTCAGATCTTGATGAATCTATGGCTCTCCTATCTAATAAGTTCAGGAGATTCGCCAAAAAGAAAATTTTCAGAAAGAACAAACCTCTCGCACTCACTGACAAGCCTAGATCATCAACCCCTGTTGATAAGGCTACTGCTACTTGCTATAACTGTGAAAAGATAGGACATTTTGCTAGCGAGTGCAGGTCAAAGAAAGTTTCTAGACCCTCAGCTTTCTCCAAGAAATCATCTAACCCTAGGGCTAGAGATGACAAATATCAAAAGCAGAAAGAAAAATATGCAAAGCTAAAAGGCTTTAAGAAGAAAGGCAAAGGCCTGATGGCTGACTTTGATTAGGCTGCCTCTAACGAAGAAGAATCGTCTGACTCTGAAGATGATGATGAGGCCAATCTCTGTCTAATGGCCAAAATCGAAGAAGAGGAAGAAAATTCTGACATTCCCTCTACTTCAGCCTCTGCTACTAAGGTATCACCCTCCTTCTTTACCAATATTTCAGATATTGATGAAGCTGATAGTCTTCGAAAGATCGATCTCCTGACTATGAGTTTATATGATGCCATGAATGGTAAAACTGTTGTTGAAAATCAAAACCTTGATCTCGCTGAACAGCTTAAACAATGTCACCTTCAAATAGAAAAACTTTCTAAAATTGAAGAAGATTTAAAAGATCAGGTTCATTTAAATCAACTAGTCAAAATCGAGCGCGAAGAAACTATCACTACATTAAAAGCTGAAAAAGCTACTGTTGAAGGATGGTGTAAATCCTCAACAACGATCACTGAGATAATTAAGTCTCAGATTCCCCTGAGTGACAAACGTGGTCTTGGTTACAAAGCCGACGCTGAAAAACCAACCACTGGTCATTCCATGCTTAAGTTTGGAATGTTCGTGTCCTCAATCCCTAACACTTCCTCATCTCAGTGTTCCTCTTCAAAAACTCCCATCCCTGAGGAAAAACCTACCTTAATCACTAAAGATAAAGGTAAAGAAAATGTTTTAAATTAAAAACCTCAGAAGTGTACCTTTGTACCAAAACTGAAGGCTTCTAAAGCTTCAGTGACTTATCCCTCTACTTCCAATGCCAAAGGTATACTTGGTGCTGGCCCTGCTCATTTAAAATTAATGGCTAAGCATGCAAATGGTCCTAAAGCTACTTTTAGCTATAGGAAATGTTATCATTGTGGACTTACCGATCACATTGCTAGTAAGTGTCCCACAGCCACCAAAGCTGAAAAATTAGCTAAGGTGAAGATTTCTGCCCCCAAGGCAAAGAAGACCACTGAGGTTAAGAAATTAACCAAAGTGAAGACAAGTTCTGAAGCTGAATCTTCAAATGCTGCGAAGATTGCTAAACCTTCCACTTCCTCTACCACCACTGACAATGTGGACCGATGGTTAAATGGGTGCCCAAGTCAAACTAATCTTCCTTTGTTTGCAAGTTCGGAAGGGTATCTGGTATCTTGATAGCGGATGCTCTAGACACATGACTGGAAGGAAAAACCTACTCACTGAATATAAGGAAGAGAAGGATCCCTCTGTGACCTTCGGTGGAAATGGAAAAGGCTATACCCGAGGTTTTGGTGTACTCTCAAATGGTACAACAACCTTTGGAAGAGTTGCATATGTTGAAGGACTGAAGCATAATCTTCTGAGCATTAGTCAGCTATGTGACAAGGATAACAAAGTGATTTTCACTAAGGAATCCTGCTTTGTCACTGGTAAAAAGGAGAAGATAGCTCTCAGCGGTTATCGTCTGGAAAATGTTTACGTTATAAACATGGACTCTACAACCACTGAGAACTCTTGTTTCTTCTCAAAAGCCTCATCTGATGTCAACTGGCTATGGCACAAGAGGCTCTCCCATCTCAACTTCAAGACACTGAATACTCTTTCTTCTAAAGAGTTAGTCACTGGTCTACCTCAACACTCATACACAAAGGAGTCCTTATGTTCAGCATGTGAGAAAGGGAAACAGACCAAAGCAAGCTTTCATCTCCTCTACAACTTCTCCATATGGATTTGTTTGGCCCTGTTAACAAACAATCCATCGCTGGAAATAAATATACATTGGTCATAGTTGATGAATTCTCTCGCTATACCTGGGTAATGTTTCTCCGTTCTAAGAGTGACACCACTGAAGAACTCATCACCTTTGTCAGGAAAATGGAAGTCCTGAACAACATGACCGTTCGCTCAATATGGAGTGATCATGGTACTGAATTCAAAAATAGTTCTCTTGATTCCTTCTTTGAAAGTAAGGGTATTTCTCACAACGTTTCATCAGTGAGAACACCGCAGCAAAATGGAGTCGCTGAAAGAAGAAATCGAACTATCAATGCTCAGCGATTCTCACCTGCCTACTCAGTTTTGGGCAGAAGCTGTCAACACTGCTTGTTTTACTCAAAACAAGTCGCTGATAGTCAAAAGATTCAAGAAGACAGCCTATGAACTCTTCCATGGGAGAAAGCCTTCAATTAGCTTTCTTCACATCTTTGGATGTCAGTGTTTCATACTGAACAACAGAGATGCCCTTGGAAAGTTTGATCCTAAGGCTGATGATGGAATCTTTCTTGGATATTCTTCAATCTCTAAAGCCTTCAGAGTCTTCAATCGAAGAAGACAAACTGTTGAAGAAACTATCCATGTCACATTTGACGAATCCCATTCAGCGAACTCTATACCTTCTGCTGATACTGAAGAACTGAATCAGTGGATGTTTTCTCATCTTGGTGATTCAGAAGACATTCCCACTCCTCCATCTAATACTCAACCCGCTGAAGATGATGATCCTACCATCATCTCAAGCATGCAGAATAGTGAAGCTGAAACATCATGGGTCTCAGTTGTTCCTCTAAACACTATGCCTGCCTCTGAACCTTCTATCTCAGATATACCATCGACTTCTCAGCAATCAGTGAATGAAATGACATCTGCACATCTTCCTCTCTTAGCTGATATACCAGAAGTTGCTGAAGCCTCATCTTCAGCTCCTCAAGTTCAGGTTGAGTCAGCGACTTACGCTCTAGCTCAGCGATGGACTATAAATCACCCTATTGAACAAATTCTTGGTGATCTAAACGTTGGTGTTCAGACCCGACGAAGTGCAGGTAATATTTGTTTATTTGTTAACTTTATTTCTCTGATTGAACCAAAGAAAACAGACGATGCCCTCCAAGATCCGAACTGGGTCAGCGCTATGCAAGAAGAGCTGGCTGAATTCGAAAGAAACAAAGTTTGGAAGCTTGTTCCTCGTCCATCTGACAAGTCAGTGATAGGCACTAAATGGGTCTATCGAAACAAGTTGGATGAACATGGAACTGTAACCCGCAATAAGGCTCGACTTGTTGCTCAGGGATACAGACAAGAGGAAGGTATAGATTATGACGAAACCTTTGCTCCTGTGGCAAGACTAGAAGCTATTCGTCTATTCTTAGCTTACGCTGTACACAAAGACTTCAAGGAAAGCTGAATGAAGAAGTCTACGTGGAACAACCTCCAGGATTCTCAGATCCTAAGCATCCAGGTTATGTTTATAAACTGGATAAGGCACTCTATGGCTTAAAGCAAGCTCCTCGTGCATGGATGTAACTGTTTCAGAAACCTTACTAGTATCAAATATACTTTCTATGTCAGAATATGAAAAACTTTGTTGTTTATTTTTGTAACTGACATTTAGAGAGTCATATTTGAATTTAGTGTCATTGTATTTTGGTTTCTCTTCTTTTGGTTTAGAAATTTCTTTCTTAACTTTATCTTCTGAAATATCTGACTTTTCTGTTTTTGATTCATAAACTGTTTCCTTTGTCTTTTTAGAACTTGATTTCTGTAAACTATCAGAACTTGTGATAGAACTTGCAGGTCTTATAAAAACTTCAACAACTTCTGGAATTTTTGGTTTAGGAACATGAAGCTTATCAAAATCATACAAGTTTACTGGAACTCTTTTTAAAACAACATTTTCTTCTAATCCCAATCCCTTCTTTGGATTATAAAATCTTGTATCTTTTACATTGCTTGTTAGAAGATTTAATGTTTGCTGAGTCTGGCCTCTTTTCAAGTTAAGATCTTCTAATTCTTTGATTTTGGTGTACAAATTCTTTCTTTCCTCAAATAGCATATCAAACTTTATTTGTAAATCACCCTTTTCATCCTTGACTTTTGAAAGTTCAATTTTTAATTCAGAAAGATTTTTCACCAATTCATAATTTTCAGTTTTAACTTTCTGTTTCTCAACCTCAGATTCCTCATACTGTTCTCTTATTACCTCTTTTTCAATTCTGAATTTGTTAACTAAATTTCTTTCTCCTTTTATTTGTTTTCTTAGTTTAACAAATTCAGTTTTCATTTCACCAATCTGTGTCATTAAGTCTATTTCAAGTGCAGAATGTACCTCAGCGGATGACTCAGAATCAGCATCTTCAAAGTCAGAATCATCCTCATTCTTCATTTTTGCCATATAACTCTGCATCTGTGAAAAGTGAATGCGGTCATCTTCATCTGAAGTGTAGTACAACCAATTTTCTTGTTCAGCTAACATTGCCACTTCATCATCTCTTTTCTTTGCTAGCTGAGCCTTTTTGGTGTAGTACTCATAATCCTTCACAATTTTCACTTTGCAATCCTTTGCATAGAGACCAGACTTTCCACATTTGAAGCACAGATTCTTTTCTTTTCTTTTTTCCTTTTCTTCTCTATTTTCTTCCCTTCTTTCTTTCTTCTTTTCATACTTACTCTCTCCTCTCTCTTTTCTTTTCTTGAAATCTGAATTTCCCTGCTCTTTCCTGTACTTACCCTGAAATTTTCCTTTTCCATATCTCTTGTTGAAAGTGTTAGTCAACAAGGCCAACTTTTCTGCAATCATTTTGATATCTTCATCTTCTTCTGATCCCTCTTCCTTATCAGATTCCTCCAGCTTTGGTATCTCAGATAGATACGCAATTTTCTTGGGTGCTTTAACAATTTTGGACTTTGACAGAAAAGCTAACTGTTCTGCAACATTTTTCTTTTCTTCAACCACAATTTTAACAGAGTCCTCATGCTGATTTAGTACACAAAATAGATCATTGAGATCTTCTTCACACATATCCTTATTCATTTGTAGACTGATAGCAAATGATGACCATTCTGAGTTTAGACTGTTCAGAAATTTGTAGTTTATTTCTGACTTTGTCTTTTTCAGCCCATTTCTTCTCAAATCATTTAGTATAGTACAGAATTTACTATATGTCTGAGTCAAGCTTTCAGATTCTTTAGCCTTGAACCTTTCATAAGCATTTATGCTTTGATTTAACTTTGCTTGTATTGATCTGATAGTTCCTAACATCTGTCTTTCCAGTTCATCCCACAATTCCTTGGCGGATGATCCACTGTCAATTCTATTCGGAACGGCCAATGTCATCAATGTGATAGCTCTTTTGTCTATAGCATGCCTATTTTTCTGTTCTGTTGTGTATTGAGAATAATTCTTCTTCACCCTTGTTGCCGGAATTTCTGGAGTTGTCTCTGTTTCAGGAGTTGCAGCCACATCGATATAGACTTCGATAGGACCTTCTCGGATAGAAACCATCAGATTTTCATCTATGTTATCCAGGAATTGGATCATTCGAAGTTTCCATTGCTGGTACTCTTCAGGAATTAGAACAGGTGGCTTTGTTTCAGATCCCATAGCTAGATACTCTTTAGAAGACATGATTGTAAGAATTTTCAACAGAAAGACAAATTTGAATTTCTTGATCGAAAGACAACAATTAATTCAAGAATTGCCAAGAATTCAAGAATTAGAACTAGCAGCGAAATCGATTTTTGAATGAATCAAGAAATCTTCAAGAAATTGATCAATAAACCTTCGCGATCACGATCTTGAACAAATTTGTTTGTTGAGTGGCTCTGATACCAATTGTAAGTCCAGGATTTACTCTTACAATCAATATATGAAACAGTAATTGAGAAGTTATATGATCAAACCAAATTGTATTCAATGAAGAACAGAATTACAGATCTTAGAGAGAGTATCTCAAAGATTACAAAAGATGAATACAAATATATTCGGGGAAAATTAGTTAGCAATGTAGTGCTAACCACTATATATACTGCAACGGAAATATTAAAGCTACAGTACAAATATGAATGACTAATAGGAACAATACACGTGTCCTAATTAGTTAAATAAACACTAAGTAAAGTATCTAGTTATAAGTTCTGAACATGTTCAGAACTTCTGAACATAATTCTAATTAAGCATCTCAGAACTTCTGGCTCTTCTTCTCAGACTTCTGACTCTTCTTCTCAGACTTCTGTACTTGGTAATCTTTCAAAGCAATCCTTCTGAGCTTTCGTAGTCAGAACTCTAACTCTTCTTCTCAGAACATCTAAGCCTTCTTATCAGATTTCAACACTTGGTTTATTGACAAAACTCAGATCTAACAATCTCCATATTGAAAATTTGAACGTGGTCAAATCGATAAAACTCTATTTTTCAGGAAAGTAAAAGGTCATATTATTCTCGTTCCAATATATGTCGATGATATTATATTTGGTTCCACTAACCCTGACCTTTGTACTCGTTTCGCTGATAGAATGAAAGTTGAATTTAAAATGAGTATGATGGGTGAGCTAACATATTTCCTAGGTCTTCAAATCAAACAAAATGAAAAAGGAACTTTCATTAATCAGGGAAAGTATGTTAAGGATATGCTGAAAAATTTTGATTTAACTCGGAGTTCAGCTATGAAAACCCCTATGGCACCACCGCTGACACTAAACAAGGATCATTCTGGAAAACCTATTAATGTCATGATGTACCGTGGGATGATCAGCTCTCTTCTGTACCTTACAGCTAGCCGACCTGATATTATGTATGCAACCTGTTTGTGTGCACGATATCAAGCTGAACCTAAGGAATCTCATTTGATAGCTGTAAAGCGAATCTTTCGTTACCTTAAGGGTACTCCTAACCTAGGTCTTTGGTATCCTAAAGACTCAGGGTTTGATCTAATCGCCTATTCAGATAGCGATTTTGCAGGTTGCAAATTGGATAGGAAAAGCACCACAGGAGGCTGTTAGCTCCTGGGTGGAAAGCTGGTGAGTTGGACAAGTAAAAAGCAAAACTCAGTGTCCACCTCAACCGCTGGAAGCTGTTGTTCTCAGGTCTTGTGGATGAGAAATCAACTACTGGACTATGACCTTCAGCTCTCAAAGATTCCAATCTATTGCGACAGCACTAGTGCCATCGCTATAGCAAATAATCCAGTGCTACACTCAAAGACCAAACACATCGAAATCAGGTATCATTTTATCAGAGATCATGTGATAAATGGTGATATAGAACTTCATTTTATCCCAACTGACTTTCAGTTAGCTGATCTATTCACCAAACCTCTTGATGAGACAAGATTCAACTTTCTCATCAGCGAGCTTGGAATGCTGAACTTAGAAGAGTAAAATCGTCAGCGGTTCACATTTGATCAGTGATAACAATGAACTTGTATAACCCATACTTATCACCTACTCTCTGAACAAAATTGATTCGTTGATATCAAGGTATGTTCTCTCTTGCTCGCTGACGTTCGCCTAGAACTGAAAGATTTCAAAACAAATTGCATCGCTGAATATCTCTTCCTTTCAGCGATAGTTTTGAAATTTCTAATTCTAACACTGCTACTTCTATTCAGTGCTTCATGTTTTCAAAAATTGTCCCTGAGCTTTCAAAAACCTCAGAGACATCCTAAAATATGAAAGGACGTTTGTGACGTCATCACAACGGATAAACCATGGCACGTTTTCTCTGACACGTTCGCCCGTTTCGACTTCCTTGTCCAATCAAATTCAAGGGACGTGTCCGTGTCATCATGAAAAAGTTTCTCGCTCACATTTTTTCTCTCTCTACTTTCACTATATAAACCCTTTGTGTTTATATTTCTATCTTTTACGCATACAAACTCTCTCAAAGCAAGAAATCTCTGTTGCAACTCAAAATATTAACTCAAGCATTGTTCATCTTCTTCAAGCATTACAGGTTAATATTTCTTTTATCTTTTGTAACAAACAAACTTGTTTTCGATCTTATCTTTGTTTTCAAAAGATCAAACAAATGAACTCTATTAAAATGAAATCATCTTTTCTTCATGATTTTATGAACACAATCTTCATGTTTGTTCTTCAAGTTTAAAACAAAAATCTTAAACTTGCATTCTAATATGTTTTTTCCAGAATCCTTCTTTTCAATGAAACTGGGAAATAAGACTCTCACTAGATTTTGCTCTCTTGTCAAAACTAGAAAAACCCCAATCTCCATTTCTTTCTCAAAATGGACATTGAGAAACCCTAAAAACCTTATTGTGGACTTTGTTATCCATTTTAAGATCTTCTGTTCTAAATCTTTATGTTTACACAGAAATGGCATCCTCTACTGAAGCTCCTACTGCTAAGTCCCCCACTGCTGCTGAGGTCACTGAATTCACTAAAGCTTCTCAGGTTAAGTTCGAACTCAAGAAATTTACCTTTCAAAGCAATAATCCCTATGCTCTCTTCGACTTCCCTGAAAAGAAACAGGTCACACATCTTGATGACGCTGTGAACTTTCTCAAGACTTGCTCCATATCAACAGCTCTTACCATTGCACCCCCTGCTCATCGAAGTCTTCTACCTCAGTTCTGGTATACTGCCAGAAGAGCTCAGGTGCCCTCAACCAAAGATCCCAAGAAAATGGTTGATGTCATTCTATGTGACACCAATCATGGAACCTCCAAGATCACCCCGTTTCATATCAGGTGTGCTCTAAACCTTCCTGGCAGCACCAAAGAAAACCGCTTTATCCCTCTGCCAAACCACAAAAACCTTGCTGATAGGGAAACTCTGATTGCATTCTTTGATGCAATGAATTATGCATGGGACACAGGGAGGGATAAACTCCCTGAGAAGAAGCTGACTGCCATTAAGAAGTCAAAAATGCCCAGCGAGATGAACTTCATATTCGTTCACTTGATCAGCTGCCTAACAGCTAAGGTTGGGTCAACTGACCAAGCATCCCAACCCCAACAGGCCATGGGATATGCTCTGTTGAAGGGTCTTCACATTGATTAGGCATCAATCATCTACAACGACCTGGCGTTCAGGGTGGACATGGCTGACAGACCAACATGTGTTCCATATCTAAGGTTTGTCAGTGCTCTCTTTCTACACGGACTTGGGGATGAATACCCAAAAGTGGGCGACCTGAGACTCTCCAAGGTTGGCCCCAAAGTTCTTAACTTCAAGCCCCTGCCAAACGAGGTACGTCTTTCTACACTCTTATCTATTCTCAATCCTCCAAATTCTTCTACTTCTGCGGCTACTTCAGTGGTAATCCCCACCGCTGACACCCAGGCTGCAACCTCCACTCCTTCTAAGAAAAGGAGACACTCTACTACCTCACTTGATTCTAAAAGGATCAAGAAAACCAAGGAGCAACCTCCCAAGCCTTTCCAGGCTGAAGACCTAGCGTCTGACTCTCAACAGACTACGCTGGATGATTTCATGGTACGCTCTACCACAGCTGATCAAGCCACCCCTTCCATCCAAACTTCAGCGTCTCTAAACGCTGAGGTTATAAACTTGGAACAGAACCCCCCTCCTTCAGACCCTCCAAGGACTGAAGAAGTAGTTCTCAGCGAATCCAACACTGAACCTCTCACCGACACCCTATTCTCAACTCTCACTCCTCCCTCTACTTCTTTGGTCACTCCATCTATTCCTCCCTTCTCTACAACGAAGGTCATTCATCTAAGTGACTCATCTGTTGAAGAACTACGGCGGATACAGGATTTAAATAAAGGACCTGTGGAAACTTCTCAGCGACAAGGCTCTCTGGAAGACGACTATGAATACTTTACAGGTCATCGAAACTTCAAGGACTTCGTCAACCATCCCGCAGGTATACACATAACTCCAAACACTCCTCTCTCAAAACCCCAAACTTCTGAGCTTTCCTTTGTTCACAAGTTCTCAACATTTTCAGGTCCTAATTTGGGAGATATCAACACCTCCCTGAAAGGCTTGGAAACGAAGGTGGAATCTCTCACCACCACTCTCACGGCAAACCCTTCAGCGGTTACAAACGCTGGAGATGCTCTCAAGAAGCTGACCACCGAGGTCCAAGGCAAAGCCTCGAGTGCTGATCTGGAGAAGGTGGATGGTAGCATTGGTCAACTTGCTACCACCCTCGCTGAAAACTCCACCGCCAACATCACTCTCTCCACCAACTTTACGGCCATGTCCAGCAAAGTCACATCGCTGAAAAAAGCGGTTGGTAACCTTCTAGGAGAGATGTCTACCTTGAAGACAGATGTCAGCGCTGCCACTGGTCTACTGCAGCAAATCCTCGACCGCCTGAACGCTGCTACTTGTGCTCCTTCGCACCTTACTCAGGTGGATCGAGAGGATCTTCAGAAAATCACTCCTGCTATATCTGGCCTGGAAGACATATTAAGTAGGATTGAAGCCTGCGTTGGGATCTCTGGCCTGGAATATAGGGACCCAATGTACACTGATGCTGCTGCTACTACTGATATTCCAATTTCCTCCCCCATCCATCATGAGGAAGAAGGGGAGAAGAATCAAGACCTTCCCCATAATGTTGAGGGGGAGAAGAAAACTCTTGAAGACCTTCCCCATAACTCTGAGGGGGAGGGTATTGTTTCTGATGCTGTCACCGAGAAACCTCAGGGAGATGAAAACCCTGAGGGAACCGAGAAAACTCCCTCTGAATTTGAGGGGGAGCAACTCGATGAGGAAACTGAAGCTGCTGCTGACGTGACCGAACCCGACGCTGATGAAGAAGAATCTGAAGCGGAAGAAGCTGAAGACGATGAAGACATCGACATCGTTGATGATGAACCATCATCATCTCCTAAAAATGATGATGATGACGATGATGATGACGACTTCTTCTTCGCTCATCCCAAGAAGATTCCTGCTCAAAAAGGAGTTCTGATAAATGAACCATCAGGAGAGGGGACAAAGACAAAGCCTGCAGCGTCTGAAGCTGGCAAAGGCAAAAACAAAGGCCTCGCTGCAGAAGGCAATCTGATGATCTTGCATCGAAAGCCAGTTTGTCAGGTACAATATCTTTTATTCCTTTACACTGCATCCCTCCTCGATCCTTTCTCAACCTCAGTTCTCCTCTCCATAAAACCTCTATACACTTAAACCCCATTCTTTTCTCTATCTCTTTTCTCCCAAATGATCTTACTCAAATGATCGCTATGTTTCAGCTAGTCCTCTCCCATGCTTGAGGACCCAGCTGAAGTTCCTCCTACTGCATCAACAATAATCCCAGCCACAAGAGCTGAAGAAATAATCCAAGTCTTAGATATCGCTGAGACTGATGAACCTGAAGAACAGCTACTCTCTCACAACAAAAGACCTTCCTTGGCTCCTCAAACGCTAAGTAAAGAAGATCTAAAGAAGAGAGAAGCCATGATCAAACAGCTTGAAGATCAGCGAATCATTCTTCCTCGTGACAAAATCCCTGCTCCTAAGTTCAAACTATCAAGGAAAGAATACACTGATCATCTCAAAGCTAAAAAACAACTCGCTGATCGAACGAAAGCTGAAGAACAAGATAAAGCATATGCCATCCAGCTTGTCCAACAATCAGTGAAAGATCCCTCACTGAAGAGAACTCCCATCGAAGTTCAACGCCAATTGTGGGAAGACGCCCAAAAGATCATCGAAGAGAAGACCAAGGTATCTGACTCTACCTTGGAATGGTGCAAAGAAAGACTGCACTATCGATCTCGGGCTGCCAGAATTAACAAAGTGAACATCAGGGGAAGAACGACCATAGGCGTTCCTGTTGTTGAAGTTGACATATTCAGAGAAAATGGTACCAAGCAGACCATCTATGCTGCTACGATTAAGAAGTACGGTTTCTCTGAATGGTTGGAGATGTGAATAGCCATTCAGCGATCTCGCTCACAATATAAGAGCCATGTCGAGAAAATCATAAATTCTCAGATCGACTTGGTTTCATCAGCTGTGGATATTCCTCCTCCTCCTCCTAATCCAACTCAACAAAGAAGGGCCTCTGCAAAGAAAAAGATAAAACCTTCAGACTCAGGTCCTCCTATCCGGAACGAAACATGTATTGGTTTCTCACGCGATGAAGTACTTGGTCCTGAACCTGACCTCTCAGCGCTTGACACCTCCCTGCCCCCTGGTGAACGCTTCATCCCTGGAAAAGTCTTAAGCGAACCATATGGTATCTTCTTTCACGACTACGATGGACGAGAACACTTTCAACGTATCTCTGAGCTTCCCATCACTCCCATCGAACAGCTCAGAGATCTCGTCTAATGGTGTGAATTCAGAAAAGATCTTCTCGGACAATACATAAAGCCCCTGATCTTTACTGAAGCTCAGAATAGACAAAATCTTGGTGAAACAGTCCCTGACTGGATGATTCCCTCTACAAGAACCCTTAATGAACTTCTTGTTAAGGAAAATATGTCAGAGATATTCTGAAAAAGTTCAAAATGTCTGATTGTGCTTCTATGAGAACACCTATGGCAACTAACATAAAGTTAGATGCTGATCTCAAAGGTGTTTCAGCAGATATCAAACTTTATAGAGGCATGATTGGATCATTACTTTATTTGACTGCAAGTAGACCAGATATCATGTTTTCTACCTGTTTCTGTGCTAGATTTCAATCTAACCCGAAAGAATCACATATGTTGGCTGTCAAAAGGATTTTAAGATATCTCAAAGGAACACCTGATCTAGGTTTATGGTATCCAAAAGAAACTGATTTCAAATTGACTGCTTTCACTGATGCTGATCATGCAGGAAGTAGGTTGGACAGAAAGAGTACATCTGGTGCTTGTCACTTTTTGGGAGATAAAATAGTGAGTTGGGCATCAAAGAAGCAGAACTGTGTATCCACTTCAACTGCTGAAGCAGAGTATGTTGCTGCTGCTGCTTCATGCTCTCAAACATTGTGGATGAGAACACAACTCATGGACTATGGATATCAGCTTAACAAGATTCCCATCTATTGTGACTCAGAAAGTGCAATTGCTATTACTCAGAACCCTGTTCAACATTCGAAGACTAAGCATATAGATGTGAGGTATCATTTTATAAAGGACTATGTGGAAAAAGGAACTATAGAGATGCACTTTGTGCATACAAAGTATCAATTGGCTGACTTGTTCACAAAGCCTCTTGATCACAAAAGGTTCTCTTTTCTCATATGTAAAATAGGAATGCTTAATCTGCCTAATTGAAAATATTTTTTTTCTTAAAAATGCTAAATTTTTCTAAGTAAACTTGTCTGAGTTATGAGTTCAGAACCTCTGAGTCTTGAGTTCAGAACTTCTGAGTCTTGAGTTCAGAACTTCTGAATCTTGAGTTCAGAACTTCTGAGTCTTGAGTTCAGAACTTCTGAGTCTTGAGATCAGAACCTCTGAATCTTAAGGTCAGAAATTCTGAGTCAATACTTCAGCAATCCAACTTTCAAAAATTTATTTTTGAGAAATACAAATAACTTCAACTGTATGGATTATGCTTCTTCTATTATCTTTTTATCTCATCTTTATGTATCATTAATAGTCAAATGCATGCTCAAGTCAAGGGGGAGCATCAAAATTCTTTTGGAAATCATTTTGTGATGCTTAAAAGATTTGTTTTCATTTCTTATCTGGTCAAACCTCTTCTGAATAATCAAAATGTTTTATATTGGTCAGAAGTTGATTTTAAAAGACATTTTGGTTACAAGGCAAAATTCTTCTGAGTCGTGGAATCAGAACATCTGTGCGTGTTATTCAGATCTTTGACTTGAGTCAAAATTCTATCCACTAACACGTGTCAGCTTCATATTTGTTTGACAATGCCACGTATTTCATTTAAATCCTTTGTGGTATTTCACATGTGTTGACTCCGTTATAACATTGATTTCGCTTTTCCGTTAAACCTTTCAACTTCGCGGATTTTAAATAGGTCTTAAAATCCCTATTTCAAATTCCAGAGCGAAACGTGAGATACGAATCAAATCCAGAGTTCTTTGAATCTGTTTTCTTCTTAAATCATGTCTGAAATACGAAGAAGTGGTCCAATTTCTCTACATTCTACAAAATCGATAATGGATTCATCCGATTCGGAAAATGATGAAGTACAAAATAGAGTTGCAGAGGAAGGGGCAATAAGAAATGATGAAGAAGATGAACAAATGGATGAATCTGAAGGAAATGCGGATGAGGTAAACGTTAATATTGAACATGAACAGAGTGCTGCAGGTTCTATTATGTCAGATAGATCTATTCTAGTGGAAAGAGTTGTTCCTGAGAGTGAATGGTTGAAACTATCTGAAAATAACTGTGTTATATTGTTTGAGGAAAGTCGTTTTAAGCCTGAACACAGAATTATCATGGAGTTATTCAAACATCATCCGTACAGAAAATGGTTTACAAGAAGTAAAAATGTGCCTGTTCAGTACATACAACAATGGTGGAAATATCTTAGGTTAGAAGATAATAAGTTTGTGTCTGAAATTGGAGGAGCGACATTTGTCTTATCTATCTCTGCACTAAGAGAAATGCTGAATCTACCAGAGAAAGATGATGTACAAAGAAGA
The DNA here is from genome assembly GCA_033807775.1 of Saussurea involucrata. NCBI lineage: Eukaryota > Viridiplantae > Streptophyta > Magnoliopsida > Asterales > Asteraceae > Saussurea > Saussurea involucrata. Next base: position 13,353,754 of record CM066326.1, read on the forward strand.
ACAGATTTTGAGGATTTACCCTTAACAGAGGAATTAATAGCAGAGTTTATGAAGTTGGGATACAATGAAGGATTGAGGACTCTCAGTTTATTCAGAAGAAACAAATTACCACCTATTTGGGCTTGCTTCTTTCATGTGGTAAATAAATGTTTGTCAGGGAAAAATAGTTCTGCTGATCAAGGTTCTAAACAAATTCTTCAGATATTTCAAGGTTTAGTGAAGAATAGGCATTATGACTATACTTTAATACTTTGGGAAGATATGAAGAATACATTTGAGAAGAATCAGAAAGCAATTCAGAAGAAGACAAAGGATGCTCCACTGACATACATTCCCTACATAAGGTACTGGCAAATTGTTATTTGGTATGTCATGCAGGAAAACAGAACAATCTCAAGAAGAACAAATGAAGAGCATGGTCCTACATTTTATTTGGGTAAGATGACCTCAGTAACAAGACTTGAAAACTATCCCAATCATAAACTATTGCCAAAATCACTTAGAAACTATATTCCAAGGGAGAGTGAGATTTTAAAAGCTTATTGCACCTCTATGGGAATTGAATTACCTCAAATCCCTACCCAAGAGGACCAACCTGAGAAGAAAGGTGAGGAGTCTAGTCGAATTAGAGAGGGGGAGGATGTTCAGATGGGTGAACATTCTTAGAGACCTGAGAGGGAAAATTCTGAGAGCTTGGTTAGATTTGGTGAGGAAAAACAGAATGAGAGTGATGAGGATGAGGATGAGAGATTGTCAACAGAGGTTCAAACAGAAAGAGATGCCTCTGAACCAGCTAATCTTGACCAGGTAACCACAAATGCTATTGGTTCACATCTCTTGGTGTCCAATATTGAAACAAACACCATGGACCTAGTGGTGGATCTTGAACAACCCATCCATACCCACTCAGAAGCATTTCAACATGCTACTGTTTCACACAAATCCGGGGAACCATCCCAAACTCATTTGGAGGGAGGTGATAAATCCCAATTTATTTTTCAACACATTGAGTCTGAATACCACAGTCCTATTCATATTGAGCCTGAAATTCCTTTTGACACTTGCACAAATCAGGAATTTCGTATTCCTGAAACAACATTCATAGACATACCTAATGTTGGGTGTCGAGGATTGGATGGAAGTCCTGGTGAGGTGAACATTACAAAAGCCTCATTCAAACGTGCATTTGTTGTACAAGATGACTGTGTGTTATCTACAGGCCATGAGCTCTCTGGGCACATGAAAAATGGACCATCTGTTGGTTCAGGTTCACTGTTAGAAACTTCTGAATTTGAAAAGATTCAGAAACAAAACAAGGAGATGGGGGAAAAAGTAGAAAATTTGGAGAAGAGGATGGAGGATTTGAATGATGAAATATCAGATTTGAAAGTTGTGTTGGAGAAAAAGTTGATTTCTGTTGAAACCAAGGTAGATGATGTAAAGAAATCCTTGGATTCTCACAAAAAGGAGATCGTGGATATAATGTCTGGTTTTCAAAAAGATATGTTAAAACAGATGCAAGGTATGCAGGAATCTATATTGAAAGCACTGAGTGTATCTTTGGCTTCTACTTCAAAGCCTCTTGATCCTGTTCCTATTGCAGAAGCTGAACCTGAAGTTGCTTTTAATCAGAACTTGAAAAGGAAGTTTGATGATAATGATCCTCATGATCATCAAAAGGGGGAGAAAAGACAAAGGTTAAGTTCTGATGATGATATTGGCATAGAAGATTTTGAGATAGCAGACATGCACTTAGCCAATACAAAAAGTTCAGAAGATCAGACACAGGAAAATTTAAAGGAGATGGTTCAGATAGTACAGCTTGATAGTTCAGATACAGAAGAAATGGAGTTGGGAAGTATTGATAGTAATGAATCAGATAAAACAGAGGAATTGAACTTAGATACTGAGATGGAAGGAAACTCAGATGAAACTGTAGCTATTGAGGAATCTGATTTGAGAATAGAAGAAATAGTGGAAAGTACAGTGGTAAACAGGTGTACAGATATTGTGGTTTATAACAGTGAAAGGGCAATGGAGTCTAAATCAGAAGAAAGGAGGTTGAATGAAGAATTGATCAGAAGAATGCATAATGAAGTAGTCAGAGCTTTGAGTGTTCAGAAAATTCATAAAGGAATAAAAGTGATAAGACCCATTGATCTAATGGGAGAAGAAGACAGAACTGTGGATTACACTCAGGATTTTAAAGATGATTTTAGATTTAACTTTTGTGATGAGTTAAATACAGAAGAAGAGTATGTGAAAGTGAAAGACTTCTTTATGCCTTCTGAATATGTATTCAGAAAACCAATTGAGATTCCAAAGATTAAATTGCAAAGACTAGAAGAACCTGTGTGTGATTTCATTCTAGAGTTAAGTGATGTGCCATTAGCCAGACAATTTCATGATGATATTTTTCCTGAGGAAATATATGATAATCTCTACTACACAGAAGGAGAGTATGAGCTTTTGGAAAGTAACATTGATGGTTTTATGGATGACAGAGCTCAGATGGTCTACTCAGAAGCTTCTAACATGTTCAGAGTTCCTGACTCAAAACTGCATATTCAGAAAAGAATCGAGAAAGTTCTGATGTTTCAACAAGATGAATTCAATAGTTTAATGTTTGTTAGAATGGAAATACTGAAAGAAAGAAATACAAAGGTTTCCATGTCTACATTTGATTTTCACAGATTGACTCTTGATGATCAGATCTTTCTAGTCAAGTTCTTTGCTAGCACTGAAGAAGCCTTGATAGAAATTGAATGCAGAAGACTTCTGGGTATTTATGTCAGAAATATATACTTGTATGATTTCCAGTTGGCTATTGAAGAAAGAAAAGAAAAGTGCAATCTGAGTTCTCCCACAAAGAAAACAGAAGTTGATCTGCATGTGAAGGGTTTTGTGAATGAAGGAATGGAGACAGAAGGGTTCACATATATGGTTCACGAAAGACTTGAATTGTTCAGATTAAAAGAGTTGGTGAAGTACAGTGATGCAACTCTGAATTGGTTGTTGAGTAGAATGGAAGTAAGTATGGATGCTGAAAAAGAGAGTTTAAAGAAGAGATGCATAAACTGTGTGAAGAGGAGGTTGGATTTTAGAAGAAAAATCAGAAACAGTAGTGAATGGTTGCTATCTGAGGTGAATCCCAAAAAGATTCTACATAATGATTTTGTGTTCCCAGCTGAGTATGAAGTGAATGGAATTTTGTCAGATGAAGCTGAAGAAATGCAGAACACAATATCTCAGAGTGTGCAGATAACTAGTTTTGATCAAACTGAACAGTCTGAACCAAAAGAAGATGAAATATCCATTGATCTAAATGGATACTTTCTTGAATTTGATTTACCTGAGTTCTTTAAACCAAAAGAGGTACAATTCTTGGATGTGTATTATGATAGACCTAAGGAGACTCAGATCTGGTTGGCTGAAAAATTAAGATGTCTTGGCAAAACAAAGCAAGCTGTTTACTCAGATTTTTTAATCACTGGAATCAGAGAGTTGAGGGTTAAGAAATTCAGAAAGATGGAGTACTTATCTTTTGAAGTTCTGAGAGAAGATGGCAAGGTTTATTACTTTACTGATGCAGATTTTGAGAAACTATCAGTAGTTGACTTCTACAGATTACACAGTTTTCTATGCTTCAAAGAGTCGAGCAAAGACAGAAATGAAAGGAAGGCCAGAAGTGTGGTAATTGAGGCCATGTTCTACATCTTGAGGTGGCACTGCTATACAGATTTTCAAATAGCTTTGTACCTACAAAAGTCATGTGTTTATCTGGCAAATCCCAACACAGATCATGAACAGAAAAAGAATTTAAAGACTGGAAGTGTTCACAGATATCCAGAGTTGGGAGTATTTTTGAAAAACAAAAGTGGAAAGATCTTCTTCAGAGCAAAGGAAACCGCAAAATACTGTTCTGGAACTTTAAGAATCATAAAGCACAATTTGGAGAAAAAGATGCTGAAAGTGAAGGAAGCAAACATGATTCAAGAAGCAATTAATCAGCAAGTTGAGATTATTCAAGAAATCATTGACAAAATTGATAAAAGGCTTAATCTGAGAAATGTGCTACTTCAGAAGATTGTTCCTGCTCTGAAAGAACTGGATGATGCAAAGTTTAAGTTTATTTGACAAAAAGGGGGAGATTGTTAGATCTGAAGTTTTGTCAATAAACCAAGTGTTGAAGATCTGATAAGAGGACTCAGATGTTCTGAATAGTGAAGTCAGAGGTCTGACTGTGAAGACAAGTATTGATCAGTGGAAAGAGAAGTCAGATGTCTGATAAGAAGAGTCAGATGGTCTGAGTAGAAGACTCAGATAATCTGAGTAGAGGAGTCAGAGATATGAAAGTCTGAAGATCTGAGAAGCTTTATCAGAAGAATGTTCAGAAGTTCTGAACTACCTGTTCAGAACTTATGACAAGATACTTTACTTAGTATTTTATAAACTAATTAGGACACGTGTTATGTTCTTATTAGTCTTTCTTATTTGTACTGTAGCTTTAAGATGTTTGTTGCAGTATAAATAGTAGTTAGCTCTATGTTGCTAACTGATTGATTTTTCCCGTATAACTTTGTATTCATTCTCTGTAATCTTTGAGATTCTCTCTCTCATAGATCTGTATTTCTGTTCATCATTGAATACAATTGGGTTTGATCATACAACTTCTCAATTACTGCTTTCTATATTGATTGTGAGATTAGATCCTGTTCTTTCAACCCTTCTAGCTGATAGGATTTCCTTGTAATTCTTCTATCTTTATCAACTTGTATCTTTTGTACTTGTAGATTTATTTGATGTACTTGTAATTTTTCCACTTCCTTATGTAACCTTTACGAAGTTTAAAGAAAAATTTCAGCGAATGTACTTTACTCCATCAGTACTCAAAAGATCCCAGAAAACAGTAAAAGGGACAAATATTTTATGAGTTCTTTTTATCCTTATGTTTTTCAAAATTAGCAATTTTCTTTTATTGCTAAGTCAATATCAAATAGGGGGAGATTGTTGATCCAAACCCTCAGTGATTTGATAATGACTCTTTAAGAAACACTTAGTGAAAATTGTAAGTAGATTATATGTATTAGAGTTTCACTATCGCTGATAAGTACTATGTCTCTACAGTACCGCTGATAGGAAACTCATGTTCATTAAATTATGTTCAGCGATATTGTTCATCAATAAAGCCCTGAGCCTGTTCAGTCTTGTTTATGTTCGCTGAAGATCTCAGTTGTTTACTTATAATCCCTGAAGACAAGCCTCACGTCAACATGTTCTACGCTGAAGTCGAAGATCAAGCCCAAGAACCAGCGACAAGTCTACTAATAAACTAATGCGGATATCAGCGAAGCCAAGACCTGTCCACTCAACGTGAAGTTACAAGTAGAAGACTTCAGCGATCGCTGAGCTTTGTCACTCGCTGATAAAGTACTGTTCAACGAATGCTGATTATGAAGTCTTCCTCTACAAGTTACTGTTGTCTTTCCTCCATGCACGCCTCCGTACGATAATTTCAGAAAGGACATCCCTTTTGTCCAGGATCGTACAACCAACTCTGATTCTACATTGTACATCATGCGGCTACTAGGTTGTCTACAAAGGTCAAACCATGCAACCAATCAGCTGCTGCCACGTGTAAAGTTATACTGCTGTGCATTAAATGCATGCATTATATAAGAAGAACCCTACTTCAGAAATGAAGTGCTCAGCCATCTTCTTATCTCTACTATCTTTGTGTTAGGATATTATTCGTAATTTCCTTATCTCCTTATGTCTTAATTCTAGTGCAAGAAACTTAGTGTTTCTCATAACTTGTTTAGATTAGGATTAGTCCTTAATCTTGTTTCCGCAACAAGTTGTAAATTGTTTGATAAATATCAATAAACAGTTTAGAAAAGTAAAATCTGTGTGTTTGTATTCAACCCCCCCCCCCCCCCCCCCTTCTACAAACTTGTATAACCCCTCCGGGACCAACAATTCTAGATGAATGGAGCAGATCCGGGATTTTGTCCGAACGATCCTGGACCTGGATTCTGAACGAATGGTCTAGGACCATTCTAAGGTCCGAACGATCCATTCGGATTTTGATTTCTTAGCCGCGCGATTTCTTCAGTTGCCCTTCGACTTTGATCAGCAAGGACGTTGATTTGATTTCGAGCAGCTTCCAACTCCTGATACATCTGAGCAATGAGCTGCTCGTGATTTCCGTCGGCTGCCATTTTCCTGAAACAGAAAAGAGAGGAAACTCCAAGAAACCGTTAGTAAGACGCACGTTTGTCGAAGATTTTCTCTAGATGGGGTCCCACAGATGGCGCCAAACTGTTAATACCAAAAATCGTCCAGAAGGATAACTTAAGGTTGATTGTGGAGCTTAACAACTAAAGAATAGAAATCACTCGACAAACGGTACGACGAAGACAGATAAAGTAAATGAGACGAAAGATTTTGGTGACGCGGGAAAAACCTCAACGAGGAAAAAACCCGCAGACGACTGTGGATGTCGTCGCTGCACTATGGTCACCAAACAGGGGCGATGTCCTTATGTTTCGGGTGTCGAGAGTACAATGATTACAATACAAATGAAAGAAAGACTTTAAATGTAAAGTAAAACAGGTGTATCGAATGAAAAAACCGGTGCGTCGTGTGTAAAAACTATGTGTCGTGTGTGTAAGTCGTGCGTCGTGAGCGAGCTCTTGAGAGGAATTTCTTTGCTTTGAATGTTTAGTTCTTGCAGTTGTTTGAGAGCTCAATTGTTTCGAAATGTCAGATGTCTGAAATGATGATTTAGCCTTTGTATTTATAGCCTTCGAATGCCTTGAATGTCTCCATAAAAGCTTCTGATAACGGTCGTAACGGCCACTGGTTTTAATGCTCATAATTGTCCTTGTCGGTTACGGCCGTTGGTCATTAATGACATTGATCCTGCATTAAACACTGAAAACGTAACAGTAATATTGCATGTTAGTCGGTCGAGGTCGTAAGGTCTCTTACGACGGTCGAGTGACGTGAGTAACTTTCGATTTCAACTTTGGTTAGATGATAAAGTGTCATGATTTTATCCTAGTATGGAAATGTGTAATAAATGTTTTCCCTGTTTTGGTCGTGGTCGAGACTGGTGAAATTTTACCCAAACAGAAACAAAGAAATATGTATGAACAAGGAAGCTTAGTATACAATGGATATACTAAAAAGTTAAGGTTTTGGTTCCAAATATACCAGAAACTAGTATAAAGATGAAAAAGAACATTTAGAACAGAATGCGAGGTATTTCTGAGTTTTAAGAAGTTCTTTGAAAATCTGGAAGATTTTAGGGTTTTAAGAAAAAGAGGGTTTTGTGAAACCAAGAAGAATAATGGTTTTAAAAAGATTGATTGTATGTTTTATTGAGAAAAGAAAAAAAAACAGATGATTCAAAATAATAGCAAGATAAAAGAGAACATACATGTTTCGGGATGAAGATTTGAAGAAACTTATGTTCTTGGTGTTTTGCTTGAGAGATAATTTTCTTCTTTTGGATGTTTTGAGAGCATAAAGATTAGAAATGTGAGTGTGAGGTATTTATATGTGGAATGAGATAGAATGTGGAGTGAGAAAAAGAGTCATAATGAATTTTACACGTCCGAGGCATGTGATTGGACATGGAATAGAAGAGGCATCGTGTTTCAGAACGTGATAGTTGTTATCCATTTGAAAATATAATGACATCATAAGTAGAAATGATTGTTCATTATCTTTTAAAAGCTTTTAATCACCTAAAAATCAGTGATTGGTTTTAAGTTTTGAAATAAAAATCACTAAGTGTTAGGTCAAAGGGACTAACTACTCAATGATAAGGAAGATAGTACATACCTTTGGAGTTGGATACATTTAGGAAGAGTACAATGATAGAATATGAACACTGGAACATTCATCTATATCACTGAGTTCAGCTTAAACGCTGAAGAATTAATCTTCATGATTTATTATTCCAATTTCATTGATTAATATATTAAACCTTGTTTCATCAAGGGGTTTTGTAAAAAGGTCAGCAAGTTGATAGTCAGTGAGAATAAATAAAGTTCAATATCATTCAGGAATTCTCAGTCAACGAATAGTTAATGGTGCCCATTTGTCATAAATTTTGGATTTTTTTGGATGAAAATGTACAGTTGATTTGTCAATAGAAAAGTGGGGGGAAGTTTTTTTGGCATCATGCGTTTTGAGATACTATACAATCAATCGAAGGGGTGGATCAAATACAATCAAAAGGGTAAAAAAGGTTTATTTTCTGATTTTTCTAAATTAGAAAAAGGATTAAAAAAGGATGCAAGATGCAAGTACAATAAACTAAAGTTTAGTAATCCAACCCAAAAGAGGAAATTTTCTCCTATTGTGTAGCGATTTAGCGGCATGGCCGAGTGGTAAGGCGGGGGCTGCATATCCTTTTTCCACATTTCAAATTCGGTTGCCGCCTCATCAACAAACCATTCATTACATGATCTCTAATAAAATGAAGTTTGATCTCAATATGTTTGGTCTTATAATGAAGAGGTGGATTTTTTGCTATGGAGATAGCACTCGTACTCTTAGTAGATAAGGATCTTTGATAGCTGAAGATGACATGAAAACTTAACTATTTTGTATTGTTTCACGTAAATTGTTACTTTGAACAACTAAACACTGTGACCCCAAAAAATGTCAATATATATAGAAGGTAGGCGAATGATTGTATGAGATGTTGAGGTTAACGTGAAAAGCATGAGAAGTGGATGTGAACCGTTGATCACTTTTAATCAAAAGTCACCCTATGAATTGCGGCTAGGAAGGGAATTAAGCCGGTGCATCTTGGTACATCTCATCCTAATGTGCGTCAACTTCTCATCCAACAATTGATAACCATTTCTCACGCTTCTCACTAGAATCCAACCATTGAAGGTATATGCATCATATAATGTTTTTGATGGTAGAACGGATTGATATGCTAAACATTGAAAACGATAAACTAGATAATATTAATGTAGAAACTATAATTGATTGATTTGACGCTTAAGAATATTCGGAAAACAATTTTATATGAATTGTTAGTAATTCTTCTATTCAATTTTATTTTTGATCGTAAAAAAAATTACTGAAAATTTATTAACACTTATTATTGAAAGCCCCTTTTTTATATCTCATTCAAACGCTATTTAGAAACAGGCTTAGCACAAACAACATTGGTGGTAGGGAGTGTTATTTAAATAAACCCCTTACTAGCTCCATATTCATATATATATATATATATATATCAACTCTCAACCCTCTCTTTTTATATTTCCAATGCATAATTTAACCACAATTTGATCTGAGAATGTATTCATCTAGCCACACCCAAACAATAAACACTTTTGGATAAGATTTTAGTCCATTAAAACGACATCAAATGCAATATTTTGTTGCATTTTTATATGATAAACGCTTACCGGGTAAGAGTCGTCACTCTTCTTTACCAGGTAAGACTCTCAGTCCTTGTCATCGTTCTTACAGGGGTAAGATTCTCAATCCTGGTCATATTCATCCATCCGATAAGGTAAAATGAGTTGGTAAACACTACCGATTAAGCGTTTAGTAAACGGGCCCTAATATATATATATATATATATACATATATACACATTATTAGAAATAAGCGTGTAATTTAAATACAAAACATGAGTAACAACATTCCTGATAGTATGAACAAGCAAAGAGCAAATAGAAAAGCAAAATCCTACACAAACATTGTTCAAATTCAACTATATAACAATATTTGGCAAAAGACCCGAGTTTGTGATCTACGATTCTCTTCCACGATGCATGCAACCTTCAAAAAACGAGCAACCATTTGAATTCAAACTTGGCATTGTCTTCAGAAGTGTTGGACTCTAAATTTCCATTCTCCTCCAACCGGTTCATACGACATAAACTCAGCACCTTGTGCCACCGCTTTCTTCTTTAGCACATTTACATATTTATCAATCATTGGCCCATCCACGTATTGTCTCCCACTTGTTTTATCGATGCATTTGATGTTAACAAGAGTTATCTCGGCTGGTTTGTTAAGACCTTCGCCAACTGGAGGTTTCTTGCTCTCATCCATATACACAACCACCTCTCGGTTATTGAATTGGACATAAGTTTCGAGATGAAGATTTCTCACATCTGTCTCCCCTAAGAACTTGATACTGCCATACCCACAACGTCCAATCACAAAGTCCTTCACATGGCTGCAGAATCCTGGCTCGGTCCTTTCTTTCGCTTCCAATTCGGAAATTTGAGGGTCTGTGTAGTAGTCAGGTTGTTCAAGTATTGCTGGTACATCTGGGACTGTTTCTTTGTCTTTGGTTGGATTATTTGGATAAGTATAAGTCACAACCTCATCTGAAATATGCAATAAAGACACAACAGTGCAGTGAACAAAAAAGAAAGTAGGGACGTATGATAAAGCAAACAGGGAACCACAAGCGCAATACTGATGACTGCCAACGTAGAAAGAAAACCTAAGACTAACGTATTGTAAAAGCAAGAAAAATCTAAGACTGTTGAAAAAGTTTTTCACCACAAACTAAGGGGCCATTTAAGTAACACTTACCAGATAAGCGCTTACCGGGTCATTTACCAAAGCCTCATGGTACTTGGGGACAAAAATAAAAGGGCACAGAGAATAGAAAATTGGTAGCAAAAACACAAACTTTTGTTGTTCTGAGATTATTAATTACCAGAGCCTTTACCTATACACAAAAAGAATAGCAAAAGTAGAGAAAAGAAATGATGGTAAAAGAAGCTAACATTACAAATGTATAAATGTGAGCACTCGTAACTGTATGTTCTATTGGAAGATGATGGTTATAAAAAGTTGTTAATATCAACAATTACAACTAGAGCGTTTAAGGAAATAGATCCACACACTCTTATGAAAATAATAAGTCGTCTATGATGTTGCTATAACATACCTCAGAAAAGATAGAAAGTCATGTCGATTGTGAAGATATCACTGAATCATAATATCTACAATACTATTTGCGTCTATGCTGTATTAAGACTTAAAATGCTTCTTTCATTATGTCTACTGTAGTCAAGTTCAGGTAATATTGAAAAATGTTTTGTGAAGAGTACCATACATGTTAAAAGAACTCACCTCTCTCATTCTCATAAATGTGACCTGAGAACTTTTCTTCATGCATTTTCTCCATGCTAACCTTGGGTGGCCACCTTTCAGGACAGACCACTAACGCCCTTGGATTCTCCCTTGGAACAAATACAGCAACCGGTATCTCCTTGGTGTCACTGAAATATGGGAGCTGTAAAAACAATTAAAATGAAGCAAGTCATGTGCATGTTTGATGTGCTTTAGCTCCATTTTTCTCTTTATTATTAATTTCTTCTTTCTCCTTATTTATGTTGTTGGGCATGGTAACAAAGAACAGTTTGTTTGTCCATAGCAAAATCCAATTTATGACATTCTCACCTTGGGACCATTTAGTTTTGGGTCATACTTCCGAACTGGCAGCTTGTTTCTTCGAGACAAATGCCTAGTAGTCAGCAAACGATATTTCACTGGGGTAGGCATGTATTTGACCTGTGAGAAGGCATTGTTAAAATAATAACCTTGGCAGATTCCAATACCATAGTATGTCATATATTACCAGCAGAATATTTTATCTTCTCTAAAATATACAACAATGAAATGCATGTTATACTTACAGGCATGCTAGATATCCCATATTGAACTGATTGTGTCGATTGGGAACCATCAAAAGTCATCTGAGGTTCTGGAGGAAGTGTTCCAAATGGACTTGCAGCAGACCATGGTTGCTCCCTGCTAGTAATTTGAGATGAGGACCTATAACGAAAGAAGCAAAGAGCCATTGACTATTGATCTCCTGGATGCTTGTGAAATGACAGTGATGCAATGGGAATTGAATAGAACCTCTCATCAACTGCAAGATCTATTTCCATTTAGTCAAGGGCACGGACAATAATGATGGCCATTGTTTTGATAAAAATAAACGACCGTACACCAAATGCTTACAGGCAAGAGTCACCACCCTCACTTACCTTGTCTGGTATGCGCTAACTGGGTAAGAGCCCTCTCCTTACTTATCGAGTAAGAACCTCAGTTGTTTGTTGCCATGCCTCTTACCGAGTTAGCGGATAAGATTCTCGGTTCTTGCCATGCTCACCCGGTAATCATATGGTAAACGGCCCTAAGTGAGGAAATGAGTTTCTTATAGCAAAAGTTTTGATACATTTATCTTAAGATAGTAAACTGTTTTGGATAGTCGTGGACTTTTGTGGGCAGATACATAGAAAAGTTATTTCTCTTTCTATAACGCACATAAACATGATTGAATTTTACATCATCCAAGAAATTGTTCAAACCTGGGTAACATAAGCAGATTAAGTGAGATTTGAGAAACCACTCAACCAACCAACCAGGAAGGATTGTTCAAACTTTAGAAGAGGAAAGGAAACATATGTCCAATTTGAGCAAATAAACAGGGCAATTGCAACATCTATTGCAAGAACATCATAAAAATCCAAGTTGAAAATATATATAGAAGGGTTCAAAATCTGTAGTCTAACTTCTATAGTTCTACTTATTCTTAAAAGAATTAGAGCCGGTGATCACGTGCAGTAAGGCTCCTCTGCTTTTGCAATGGATTTCCACACAACCCTGTCTCTGCGTTTGCAACCATGACCATTGTTGGGAACTGAAGATATGCTAAGTATGGTTAGTACTGCTAAGTCTACATTACTACTGCCAGTTCTTCGTTACTACTGTTGGGCAAGATTACTACTGCTAGACGAAGTTAGTGCTGCTAGACCAAATTGCTACTGCTAGACATGGTTAGTACTGCTGAGCTGAGTTACTACTGCTTAAAGACTGTGAAGGTCAATACTGCTGAAGGTCGTTAATGCTGCTGAGCCAAATCATCATTAATACTGCTGACTTGATAAGTTTGGTATGCGATACCGTTGGAGACAAATAAGGAATTGATCAAGATATGTTTAACGAAGATTCAGAAGATCAATTTACTTTTGATAGTTATCTTGTAATTATTTTTTTATATATAGTATTGATAGATAGCTATTAGAAAACACGAAAACAGAAGGTAGATAGTATACAGAATTCGATATTCATTCAAGAGTGAATTAACCTCAAGATCATAGATCCTATTTCTAGAGAAGTAGAAATCGTCTTGTTGAGCCTGTTCAACAAGATTGAGGTTTGGTGTAAAACTTGTGAGTAATAACTGTTTGATATATATACAGTTTATTGAATTTCTATTGATTGTTCTTTAATTGATTTAGAGTTCTATTCCGCAAGATTCTCTAAATTCTGTTTCTAAGAAGTTTAATTCTTGTTAAGAATCGATCCTGACAAGTGGTATCAGAGCATTGGTATCTTAGAAGCTATGGACAATTCAATGGATTCTCACAGTACTCTTGTTTCAAAGGTTCCCATGCTCAAACCCAATGAATTTGACATGTGGAAACTAAGAATCAAGCAGTACATTCTTCTTACTGATTATGCAATATGGGACATCATAGAAAATGGCCCATGTAATGAAGGAAAGATTGGAGCAGATGGAAAGAGACCTCCTCCCAAGACAGATGCTGAAAAGAAAGTAAGACAAACAGAGATGAAGGCCTTAAGCACTCTGCTTTTGGCTATTCCTAATGAGTACCAACATCAATTCCAACACTGCACAGATGCACAGATGTTGTGGAATGCTCTGGAGAAAAGATTTACTGGCACAAAGAGCACAAAGAGAAATCAAAAGGCTATTCTCAGGCAACAATATGAAAACTTTATGTCTGCAAAGAATGAGTCTATGACTCAAACTTTTGACAGATTTAACAAGTTAATTGGAGAATTAGCAACTGTGGGTGTACACATGGATGCTGATGATGTCAATAGAAAGTTCCTTAGATCATTGGGAGAAGAATGGACCATATACACAGTCTCATTCAGACAGAATGACCAATTGGAGGACAAAGAGCTATATGACCTCTACAATGATCTGAGAGTATTTGAGGCTGAAGTTGAAGCCAAGAAAAGGCCATCAGGATTTGTTTATAATGCTGCTTTATTATCTTCATCCTCTGATACTGCTGCTAATCCTGATTCTGTTAATACTGCAGGTTCTGTTAATACTGCTGGTGGAACCAATCAAGAGAAGACTACAGATTCTGTACTAGAAGCATTCTTTTCTAGTCATGTCCACTCTTCTCTAATCAATGATGATTTAGAGCAGATCAATGCTGATGATCTGGAAGAGATGGACATCAAGTGGCAGATGGCTATGCTATCAATGAGGGTGAAGAAATTCATCAAAAGGACTGGGAGAAACAACTTTTCCCAAAGAAGAGAAGATGGTGCAGGCTTTGACAAGTCCAAGGTTGAATGTTATAAGTGTCACAAGATGGGACACTTTGCCAGAGAATGCAGAAGTGGAGGATCACAGACTCCAAATGGAAACCAAAACAGAAGCTCCTCTCAAGCCCTTGTTTCTCAACAAGGAATGGGATTTGATTGGAGTGATCAAGCTGAAGAAGCCTGTCAGAATCAAGCTCTTATGGCAGAAGTATCTGATATTCCCACTGAGGTACAATCTAAACTCTGTTCTCAAGCTTGCATTGATGCTGTTAAACGATATAGGGATCACAATCAGAGTATGTGTGATGACCTTAAGAGGCTAGAGAAAGATGTGAAAGATTATGTTAGGATTGTAGAAAGGTTTGAGGAACAGATTAGAGCTTTTCAAGCTAATGAACTTCAACACCACTATGATACTAACTATTGGAAGTGGGAGAAGAATGAGTATGAGATTAAGCTGAAAGTGTCTGGGGAGGAGAATGAGAAGTTAAAAGAAGAGCTTAAAAAGGTTAAACTTGATGTTGAAAAGTTTACCTGTGCTTCTAAAACCATGGACACCATCATTAAAGCACAAATCCATGACAAGATGAAAGTAGGGATAGGATACAATACCACACCTCCACCCTACAATAACAACTACATACCTCCTAAGTCTGATTTGTTAGAGACCAAGGATAGAAAGGAACCTGAATTAAAGATTAATATAGATCCTTGTGAAAAAGAAATAGTTGTTGAGAATGAGACTGACAAAGTAGACTCTGATGAGGAATGTGAGAGTCCATGTGTCAAGAACACTGAGATCAAAAGGACTGAAGAGAAAAAGGAAGTTCATTACACACAGCCCAAAGTTGTGAACTCCAATATCTGTAAACAGTGTACTTGCAGGAAATCTAAAGAAAACAAGCCCCAAAAACATGATAATCAGAGGGGAAATCAAAGGAACTGGAATAACCAGTGGGCTATGAGACAAGGAGTTGACCTGAACAGAATCAACAGGCCAAAACCTTGTTTCATCTGTGGTAAGCTAAATCACTTAGCCAAACACTGTTATTTCAATCCTGTTAACCAAAGGTTTAATGCTCAAAGATCTTTTCAAAAACCTGGTGGTTACAGAAAGAATGGTGGATATAAAAGGCCTGCAAAGAAGAATGTGGCAAAGAAACAAGATAAACCCAAAAGCCACATAAAGAAAACGACTGAAAAGGAATGTGATACTATGTGGGTTCCAAAAAGCACTAAAAACAATACTGCTGCTAGCAGTGTTAGTACTGCTAACACTGTTAGTACTGCTTCAAAAGTTAGTGCTGCTAGCAGTGTTAATACTGCTAGTAATCATTCCAAAGTTAGTGCTGCTAGCAGTGTTAATACTGCTAGTAATCAGTCCAATGTTAGTACTGCTAATACTTTTAGTGCTTCTTCTTCAGATAGTACTGCTGTTAGCAGTATTAACTCTGTTAATACTGCTTCTAGCAGTGTTAACTCTGTTAATACTGCTACCTCTGTTAGTACCTCTGAGGTTAATACTGATGCTTACAATACTGCTGCTCCCAGTATTAGTACTGCTAGCACTGCTAGTACTTCCAAGGTTAGTGATGCTGCTAGTGCTGCTACACCAATAATTTTGACAAAGTACTCCAGTACTGCAGTACCTAAATTTGAAAATCTCATCAAAACCAAGTGCAAGTATTTTGATGAGCAAGGGAGACCCAAGACCACTTCGGCTTGGGTTCCCAATAAAACTAACTGATTTATCTTGATGTGCAGGGCAACCAACAGCTCAAGGGGAAGAGCATTTGGCATGTTGATAGTGGTTGCTCCAGGCACATGACAGGTAACATGGCCTGCCTCAAAAATTTCAAAAAGATTGATGGAGGACATGTTGCATTTGGGGATAATCCTGCTGGTGGAAAGATAAGTGGTAAGGGTGATGTTTCAAAGGGTAAGATGACCTTTGAAGATGTGTACTATGTTGAACAATTGAGATACAACCTGTTAAGTGTATCACAGGTTTGTGACAAGAAGCATAGCATATTGTTTACTGACTCTGAATGTATTATCCTTGCTCCTGGATACAAAGTGGTTGATGAAAACATGATACTTCTGAGAACTCCTAGGAAGGATAATGTTTATTGTTTAGATTTGGAAAGTGTATCATCTGATTCATCCCTAAATTGTTTAGTTTCAAAAGCTTCTTTGGATGAATCATCACTTTGGCACAGAAGGATGTGTCACATGAACTTTAAAACAATAAATAAACTTGTTAAGAATAACCTTGTAAGGGGTTTGCCATCCAAAGTCTATTCATGTGATGATCATTGTGTTGCATGTCTCAAAGGCAAACAACACAAAACTTCTCATAAGTCCAAAGAGATAAACACTATATCAAATCCTCTTCAACTGTTACATATGGATCTGTTTGGTCCTACTAATGTGATGAGTATTGGCAAGAAATCATACTGCTTAGTTATTGTTGATGATTATTCTAGATTTACTTGGGTATATTTTCTGAGAACTAAAGATGAGACAAGTGGACTGATCAAATCTTTTATTCTCAAAATTGAAAACCAATCAAATCAAAGAGTGAAAGTCATTAGATCAGATAATGGAACTGAGTTTAAAAATTTTGATCTAAACACCTTTTGTGAAGAAAAAGGAATTGAGAGACAATACAGTGCTCCTAGGACTCCACAACAAAATGGTGTTGCTGAGAGAAGGAATAGGACATTGATTGAGGCTGCTAGATCTCTGTTAGCTGATTCAAAGTTACCAATTACCTTTTGGGCAGAAGCAGTTAATACTGCCTGCTATGTTCAAAACAGAGTTTTAGTTGTAAAGCCTAAAAACAAGACACCTTATGAGCTTTTCCATAAAAGGAAACCATATATTGGATTTTTCAAGCCATTTGGATGTCCTTGTACTATTCTCAATACCAAATCTCACTTAGGCAAGTTTGATAGCAAAGCAGATGATGGTTTTCTTGTTGGGTATTCATCTCAAAGTAAGGCCTACAGAGTTTTTAATACCTCTTCTAGAATAATTGAAGAAAGTGACAATGTCAAATGCAATGAGAACACACCAAATCCTATTGGTTCAGGTCCTAATTGGCTATTTGACATTGATTCACTCACTAATTCTTTGGGTTTCAGTGGTGATGTATATGCAGGACAAAGGGATACACCAACATCAGAACACAGAATCCAATCTGTGATATTTCCAATCCCTTCCATTGATCCTGTTGAATTCTGTGAACACCATGAGGAGACTGAACCTATTCAGAATGAAGAAGAGAGGAGAGCAGAGGAAAATCAGTCTTCAGGTTCAAATTCCAGAGAATCTGAAGTGACTGAAGAAGCAGAAACAAATCCAGAATTAAATGAGTCTAATCTGGATGAGGACTTACAAGAGGAAGCTGGTCATCCAACAAGAACTCAGAAAAATCATCCTCCTGAGTTGGTGATTGGAGATATTGCATCTCCCATGATGACTAGAAAGCAAAGCAGACTCCAAGAGTTGCAAGAGCAGCAAAATACAGTTAACACTGTTCTTACTTGCTTTCTGTCCCAGATTGAGCCCAAAAAGGCTTATGATGCCATGAAAGACCCAAGCTGGATAGAGGCAATGCAAGAGGAGCTGCTACAGTTCAAATTACAGGATGTTTGGGACTTGGTAGACCTTCCAAAAGGTCATAGAGCAATTGGCACCAAGTGGATTTTCAGGAACAAGAAGGATGACAGAGGGATTGTAATCAGAAACAAAGCTAGACTAGTTGCACAAGGGTACACTCAGGAAGAAGGAATAGATTATGAGGAAGTCTTTGCTCCTGTGGCAAGGATTGAAGCAATCAGGTTATTTCTAGCCTATGCCTCCTACATGAAGTTCAAAGTGTACCAAATGGATGTCAAGAGTGCATTTCTGTATGGAAGTATTGAGGAAGAAGTATATGTCTGTCAACCCCCTGGATTTGAGAATCCATTGCACCCTGACAGAGTATACAAGCTGAAGAAGGCTCTTTATGGTTTGCATCAAGCTCCAAGAGCATGGTATGACACTCTGTCTACCTATCTCTTGAAAAATGACTTTGAAAGAGGAGTAATTGACAAGACCCTGTTTATCAAGAGGAGAAAGAGAGGTACACTACTTGTTCAGATCTATGTGGATGACATCATCTTTGGATCCACCAATGATCAAATGTGTAAAGAGTTTGAAGAATTGATGCACAAAAGCTTCAAGATGAGTTCCATGGGAGAACTTACATTCTTTCTTGGGCTTCAGGTAAAACAGAGGAAAGATGGGATTTTTATTAGCCAATCCAAATATGTGAAAGACATCCTGGACAAGTTTGGTTTATCAGACTCAAAGCCAGCAAGCACACCAATGGAAACACATAAACAGATCACTGCAGATCTTGAGGGGGAGGATGTGGATGTCCATCATTACAGATCAATGATTGGATCTCTCATGTATCTCACAGCCTCTAGACCTGACATTATGTTTTCAGTCTGTGTTTGTGCCAGATTTCAGGTTTCTCCTAAGCAATCACACCTTCATGCTGTCAAGAGAATATTCAGATACTTAAAAGGGCAACCTAGATTAGGTCTCTGGTATCCTCATGAATCCTCTTTTGACTTGCTTGCATATTCAGATAGTGATTTGGGAGGAGCCAACATGGATAGGAAGTCTACTTCAGGTGGATGTCAGTTTTTGGGTACAAGACTAGTATCTTGGCAGTGTAAGAAACAAACCACAGTGTCCTTATCTACCACAGAGGCTGAGTACATAGCTGCTGCAAGCTGCTGCTCTCAGGTTCTATGGATTCAGAATCAGATGTTGGACTATGGGGTAACATTTCTTCACACACCAATCTTCATTGATAACAACAGTGCTATTAGCATTGTTAATAATCCAGTCAAACACTCAAAAACAAAGCATATAGAGATAAGGTATCACTTTATAAGAGATTGCAATGAAAAGAAATTAATTCAGGTTGCTAAAGTTCATACAAATGACCAGTTTGCTGATCTATTCACAAAAGCTTTTGATGTGGGTAGATTCACCTTTTTGGTAACAAGTGTGGGCATGATCAACCTAGAATAAATTTATGACTTTCTGTTTTTATACCTGTATTTCTTCATATATTTGGTGCTACTAACTTTCTTTCTCAGGATCCTCTGTTTCCCTCAGATTACCAAGTGCAGAAAAGTGTAAGTGTGGTTACTACTGCCTGTGCAGCGTTACTACTGCCAGTACAGAAGTTACTACTGCCTGTGTTCTAGTAGTTAATACTGCTTGTGCAGTTAATACTGCTCAGTAGTTAATACTGCTAGTGCAGTTAATACTGCTAGTGCAGTTAATACTGCTAGTGCAGTTAATACTGCTAGTGCAGTTAATACTGCTAGGTAGTTAATACTGCTAGGTAGTTAATACTGCTTGGTAGTTAATACTGCTTGGTAGTTAATACTGCTCAGTAGTTAATACTGCTAGTGCAGTTAATACTGCTAGTGTAGTTAATACTGCTTTGTAGTTAATACTGCTAGGTAGTTAATACTGCTTGGTAGTTAATACTGCTAGGTAGTTAATACTGCTAGGTAGTTAATACTGCTTGGTAGTTAATACTGCTCGGTAGTTAATACTGCTAGGTAGTTAATACTGCTGGGTAGTTAATACTGCCCTGCAGTTAATACTGCTCAGCAGTTAATACTGCTCAGCAGTTAATACTGCTTATGTCGTTAATACTGCTTTTGATAATCTAGGGCATATAAATACCCCTGTTTGCCCGCCCAAGTTCATAACGACTCTTCGCATTTACTTCTTCTCTCTCGTTCTAACCTAGTCTCCCAGAATCTCTGTGTTTTTCTTTTAAGAATCCTCAGGAATCATGGAGTTTGTGGATGAGCACAATGAAATAGCCATGCTACAGAAGCCGAAACAAGCTGCGGGATTCCACGATATAGTCGATTTTCTCAAATCCTCGCACATCTCCTATGCCCTAACGGTGAGCCCAACAATCTATATCGAACATCAGACACAATTTTGGGAGAATGCCACTGTTGGTTTCGAAGAAGGGCAGAAAACCATTCGAACAAGGGTTTGTGATAAACCCTTGAAAGTCACTGAAGAGGTTATTCGCATCTCTCTTCAGTTGAATGATGCTTCAGGTATATCTTCTATTCCTAATGAAGAACTCTTTTCTACTTTACAAAGAATGGGGTATGAAGGTCCCATTGGTGTTTTTAAATTCTACAAATCAAAATTTTTCAACCAATGGAGATTTCTTGTTCATACCCTGATGCACTGTATTTCCAAGAAAACTACTGGATGGAGTGAGTTCAGCAGTCCCATTGCATATGCCTTGGTCTACTTATCCACTGCCAGAAAGTACAATTTTTCAGCAATGATCTTTAATGATCTTGTATCAAACTTGGAATCCAAAAAGAGCTTTTACATGTATCCAAGGTTTGTGCAAGAAGTTATTACCAAGGAATTGATGGACTTACCTCAGTTTACTGAGGTATATGTACCCAAATCCCCTAAAGGGAAGGTTTTTTCAAATATGAAAAGACTTCCTAGGGACTCGGAAGGAGTTGACACACCATTGTTCTCTACAATGATGGTTGTATCCCACCCCTCTGAAGGTATGGCATCAGGATCAAGGCCCTCATTAGATCAACCCACTGATGACCAATCCCAACCTTCCATCTCAAAAGACATCCCTCAGTCCATTCTTGAACAACCCACTCCCACAATCACCAAAAGGTTTCAAAGAAGAAAGGTGCACAAGGTTCCTTCCCTTGATGTACCTACTCAGAGCCATAAGCCTTTAAGCCCTCAATTGGAGCATTCTCCAATTGAGAATATCAACAGGGAAACCACAGGGGTGTCTCCCAACCCCAAGAAGGTGGTCTCTAAGGAGAAGGATGACCATATGGGTGCTAAGGCTGCCACTACTTCTGCTAGCACAGAGAAGGACAGTGGTAACATAAATAAGACCTTCCCCATGGCAACTCTAAATGAGAAATCATTAGGAGGACCCAGGTGCCAAGAAACCAAGGGGGCAGGTAGTGCTTCTGCTAGGCAGAAGGCTTCTGCTAAAACTTCCAGTGATCCTTTAAAGAAGGTAAACACTTCTAAACAAGGTGAGGATAGATATAACTATGAGGAATTGATGGAAACCATAGGGAATATCAACTTGGATGTTATGGCACAAAAGAAAGAGATTGAGCAACTGAAGACTGTGGTCACCTACCAACAGTCTCAAATTGAGAAGCTCAAAAAGATGGTCACCAAGTTGCTGCACAAAAAGAAAAAGGCCCAATTTGTGCTGAGAAGAAGAACTTCAACTGATGATGCTCCCAAAAAGGGGGAGTCAGAGTCAGAAGCAGAACTGAAAATGAAGGGTCCACAAATTGAGGGGGAGTCTGTTCACATAGAGACTGAGATGGAAATGGATCATGCACAGTTTAAGGGGGAGTCCAGTGCACAGAATAAGGGGGAGACAGAAAAGGTGGAGGAGATGATTAAAGAAGCAGAAACTTCAAAAGCAGCAGAAACCACAGCAGCAGAAACTGTTAATACTGCTGAGTTTGAACAAGCAGCAGAAACAGTTAATGCTGCTGAAGACCTAACAGAGAAAGAACCTGAAACTGAAGTAGCAGCAGAAACTGTTAATGCTGCTGACTCTAAGCAAGCAGCAGAAACAGTTAATGCTGCTCAATCTACAAAGAAAGCAGAAACAGTAACAGAGAAGCTTACAGTAGAAGAAGTGGAGGTTGCAGAGGCTTTAATCAAAGCCAAACATGATACACCTCCAATTGCCAAGAAACAGGAAGAACCTAAGGATGCAAAGATGGTTTTCAGCAGAAAGAGAACAAAGTCTGTGGCCACTAAAGAGAAGTGTGTAAAGAAGCAAAAGATAGAACCTGTTGAGAAGCCAGTGGTAGAAGAAAGAGAAAAGGAAGAAGTTGCCAAGGATGAAGGACAAGGAGATAGCAAGACAGGTCAATCCAGTAAGGCACAATCACTTAGCAATGAACAGTGTGACTTGTACATCACTATGGTTGATACTGAACCAATAAAAGTGACTCCATTAGACTCAAAGCCTCCTGAAATCAGTCACTGGGATACATTGATAGATGAAAGAAAGGAGTATATCAGACTCAAGAGAGCTGATGGGCAGTTTGAAGTCTACAGAACATGGGGACAAGCCATAAGAAGATGCTCAAGATCTGACCTGGAAGAGATGTTCAAAGTAGGCATGCAGATCTATGGCAACATGTTGACAGAAAGAGGTATGTCTATCACAAAGATGGTGTTAGAATACCTATGCCTAATGTTCAGACCAGAAGTAGTTCAGCACATAACAGAAAGACCTTTTCAAGCAGTAACCAACTGGATGCTCTATGAAAATTGTGGAGTGTATGTCATAACAATTGACAACACATATCAGGAGTATTATCTGGTGGATCAAATATATAATCACAGCATGAAAAGACTGAAAGGGATGCTACATGTAAAGTTGGTCTGCAACAAAGACTCTGCTATGGGAAGATTCTTGGTAAGGAGGATTGCAAATCAGAGTCTAGGTCTAAGTCCTAATCTGTGTGTACATGATGACTAAGTTTTGGAAGCATCATCTGAAGAACTTGACTTCTTTTCCTAAAAGTCAAGTTAGGGGGAGATTGTTGGGAACTGAAGATATGCTAAGTATGGTTAGTACTGCTAAGTCTACATTACTACTGCCAGTTCTTCGTTACTACTGCTGGGCAAGATTACTACTGCTAGACGAAGTTAGTGCTGCTAGACCAAATTGCTACTGCTAGACATGGTTAGTACTGCTGAGCTGAGTTACTACTGCTTAAAGACTGTGAAGGTCAATACTGCTGAAGGTCGTTAATGCTGCTGAGCCAAATCATCATTAATGCTGCTGAGCCAAATCATCATTAATACTGCTGACTTGATAAGTTTGGTATGCGATACTGTTGGAGACAAATAAGGAATTGATCAAGATATGTTTAACGAAGATTCAGAAGATCAATTTACTTTTGATAGTTATCTTGTAATTATTTTTTTATATATAGTATTGATAGATAGCTATTAGAAAACACGAAAACAGAAGGTAGATAGTATACAGAATTCGATATTCATTCAAGAGTGAATTAACCTCAAGATCATAGATCCTATTTCTAGAGAAGTAGAAATCGTCTTGTTGAGCCTGTTCAACAAGATTGAGGTTTGGTGTAAAACTTGTGAGTAATAACTGTTTGATATATATACAGTTTATTGAATTTCTATTGATTGTTCTTTAATTGATTTAGAGTTCTATTCCGCAAGATTCTCTAAATTCTGTTTCTAAGAAGTTTAATTCTTGTTAAGAATCGATCCTGACAAGTTGACTCGCCCCTACTGACTCCTAAAATGAAAATTTTATTGACAATTTGGCATGATGGGTTCTTACATGAGAAATGCAATACTTTCACCTTAACTGAACTAAACAAATCAACAACATAAACAATAAAACATGATATAAGGTAAAAAGAAAATCTTATAGTTGAGAGACAGAGCTGTGATCAATAATTCCTGTTACTGCCCCATTATAGTTCTGAGTTGAAGCAACATAAGGATTAAACAATGTTTCCAATTGATTAAAAGTGGAACTCAAGCCAGAGCTCACAGGTGAAAGTGAAACAGAGTTGGCAGCTGCAGTCACCAAGGAACTATAGGGTCCGCCTATTGGGGTTGACCAAAAAGCATTTAAAGAAGATGGTGTGCTGGGTGAAGTGAAAGGGTTTGTAAAGGCATTATGGTTCAGAGGTGCAACTGAAACCGTTGATGCAGTAGAGGCTGAAGAGAAAAAAGTTGTTCCTGTAACAAATTGGTTGAATTGGTTAACAGGAATTGCATTAACAGTGGTCGAAGAAGTATTTCCAGAAGATGAAAAGGGAAATGGTTGTGAAGTGAATGAAGTAGGTGCAAGTGAAGCTGATATACAAGATGCGGATGCAGTAGAGTTTGGAGTGATAATGGTTGTTCTAGGAACAAATGGGTTGAATGAATTTGAAGAGTGAAGTGGCTGTGAAGTGAATGAAGAAGTAGATGTGGGCCCAGAAAACTTCCATGTAGTTGTTTGTGTTGGTCCAGGAAACTTCCAGGAAGTTGTCTTTGGGGCTAGCGAAGTGAAAGTTTATCCAAAGGGGTTAGGTTTCACTGGTGTAGTAGACACTGAAGTAGTTCCCCATGATGTTGTAGAAAAATTAGCAAGTGATGATGAACTAAAAGAAGATAAACTGGATGATGTTGAGTGTACTGCTGAAGAATTCAAGCCAAATCCTCCTGAAATTAAAATAAAGAGAGATTTCTCAAAATGTGTGATTGCAATATAGTCAACTACATAGACAGACCTAAAGAATTCAGGCATACCTTTTCCTGTGAACTTGTAATCCTCCCACCTTAGTTCTTCATGGCTTTTATCTATGTGAACAGGCATTGCAGAAATTGATACGAGTTTCTCTCTACTAGATGTGGTCTCAGCAGTTCTTTTGTAATCTGCTCTTTTGCTTCCCCTTTCTTGGGCACCACAATCTGATGGTTTAAGACTAAATGGTGATCTTGTTCCTTGAAATCCTGCAAAAACAGTGTGCATCAAATCCAATACAACAAAAGCCATGATCATTAACTAAATATGAACTCTTGACGTATAAAAACGTGGAAATATTATAAGATTATTTTTACATTACAAAATATGTAACCATACGAACAAGTACACAAGGTACTTATCAGATTGGGAGCTCTGTGTTCCAACACCATAAAGAGAGTTACTGCCATTATATAACATATAAGTCTGGACAAAAGCATGGCAGGATATGAAGCCGATTCCTTCTGTACTTAACGCACCATGAGAAGACTTCAGTCCAGAGACTGAAGATCCTCTGCAATGAATAATGAAGTCCACTTTTTGATAAAGGAGAGTTAGAAAGTCATAGAACAACAAATCTAAAAGCAGGTCTTTGTCCTTTTTTTAGAGAGAGATTGAATAGAACAGTGTTATTAGCAATGGTTTTCTCTTGCATAGTTGCAGGTTTCATAACCATCAACCTAAAACGCAATTACATTTACAAAATAAATTTCTAAGGTTGTTTTGTTAGCGACTGAAATTAAAAAATTTATCATGCATGCGACAATGAAGAAAAGGAGATTGGCCTACTAAATAGGACAGCTCTTCAGCAGAGATTATTGCTCAACCATAACTCTTTAACAATTAACATGGAACTTACAAATCAATAAGATTGTTTGCCAAACTGAATCAAGTGCAAAGGGTTTTGAAACAACACGCTCTGTAGGATTTGAACCTACGACATTGGGTTTTGTAGACCCATATTCTGCCAAACTGAATCAAGAGCGCTTTTAAAACAGGCAAAGATAAAAATTTATTTTTCAATACCCAACTTATATAACATCATTATCAACTTTGTGCAGATATGATTATCTAATCAATTGATGCCAATGGCTTACTCATTGATGCAAGGAGACCAAAAGGATTACTGGCGGCTGCGGTACGACCATGCTAAAAAGTCAATATGGTCACTATAGAAGCCCCTTCTCCATGCTCCAAGTTGTTCAATCCCAATCCTCTTTCAGTATTGAAGACAGAACATTGTTACCAAGGGGCCGTTTACCAAACATTTACCAGGTAAGTGCTTACCGGCAAGAGACACCACTCTCATTTTTATTATCGGGTAACATTCTCGGCCATCAAAATGAATTGTTGGTAAGCGTCTTTTACCTGGTAAGAGATTTCTCCCTCACTTACCGGGTAAGATTCTCGGTCCTTGCCATTCTCACCGGGTATGGTGAGTGACAACCGGTATGCATTTGGTAAACAGCTCCTAAGCTTGTTCATTCTCTCTAATAAGCTAAGAAACAATGATTAAGGAGTAGAACTCAAAAGAAACTATCATAAACTAGAATGTTAAGAAAGAAATAAGAACTCCTAAAAGTGATGTAACATGCAAACCATCAAAAGTTGAACTCCCAATACCATATGATGATAGAGCAGCGAATGTCATTGGGGCAGATAAAGATGATGAAGTTTGCTTGAATGCCCAAGTTGAAGTTCCATGCGAATGTGACATTCCTATTGTAGAGCCAAATGTGTTTGCACTGCCCAATGTTTTCAAAGCAAATGAATCTTCCTTTTGATTCCCTTGCAGAATTGCCCGTGGGCACTCAAAATTGTTACTACTTGAATGACCTGAGGCTGTTGCAAAATAAAGGAAAGGAATGTTTTGACACTAAACTCAATAACATAATGATAAAGAACGACACGCCAGAGACAGTGAGTGGAACAAAGGAAATTGCATAAGAGAGGACAGACAAGTGAAAATTGTATAAAGAAATCATCACAAAGCCTTCCAACTTTTTATGCAACGGATGTCTATTTTACCAACTATGGAAGAGGAAGGAAGTAAAAGGGTAGTTTAGTGTTTACAAGGGATTAGGGATTCCACCTCTCAAAAGTGGAGTTCCTTATACAACCATTTCATCCTGATCGCAATCCACTAGTAAATTGAATCAGTTTTCCCATATGTGGCACTAAGATATGATTAATAATAACCTCAAAAACTTCCTCCTTTCCCCTTTGTGAGGCATAATCTTAAACCAAATAAGTAAAGATGACACTGAATAGAATAAATCAAATTGCATAGGATAGGATAAAACAAGTGAAAATTTGCGAAAAGATACATCAGATTATTCAAAAAGTTTTCCAATATGTTGACTAAGATATGATGATGATGAAAATATTATCTGCTCAAACCTATTAACTTCAATATTTCCCATCATGAAGGATAATATAAAGTTAAAAACGATGGATACATAAAAATATTACTAAATTCTGCTAAAAAAACATAACATAGCCATCTTAAAGCATCGACTCCAATATCAATTTGTAAATTAAACTTCACATGGTTCAAATTAATTTTTTTAGCTAATTTCACATCTAATACCCCTAATATGGAAACACAAACAGAATATATAGGAGAACACCATATAAAAGGCAAACACTTTTCTATGCACTCCAAGTTCCTTAAAAGCATGAAAGAAAAAACCTTCCACCGAAGACGACGATGAGGACCCAAAAGGGTGGACCGGAGAAAAACCTACAGCAATCATCGAACTCCCAAATCCAGAATATGATGGAACATCAAATGTTGTTGTGGAAGATAAGGGTGACGAAGTTTGCCCAAATGCCCAAGCTGAGGTTCCAACATAAGTTGGCATTCCAGTAAGTGAACAAAACACAGTTTCACTATGCAATGTTTTCGGAGCAAACACATCACTCTTCTGATTTTCTTGCCCAAAGACTGGTGGAAACCCAAAAGTACAACTGCTTGAATTTGACGCTGTTGCAAAAAGAAGGGTTAGGGATATTGTTTTTGAAAATCAATAGAATAGCTGTGTAAAAAACATACTAGAGACATCAATAGAATAAGCATTTGACAACTGAATATGCCATAAAAAATCATGAAAGACGCATAAAACTTCTACCTTTTGCATCATGACATGAAGCATCAGTAACCTAAAATTAAATAAAAAACCATGTTCTGCTAGATCACTACAGAATCAGCATGGACTCCAAAGTCAAGAATGAAGGAACTGTAAATTGAGGTTCACATGATCAGTTTATTTTGCCTAAATTCATTTTAAAGACCACCACTACAAAATCCCTAACAGAATATACAAGAAAACTTAATAAGTTAGCACAAGGTTAAAAGTAAATAAAAGAAACATGTCATACTATATAGTCCATCTTCAGCAAAAGCATGGAGATATCACATTCAAACAGCGACCAAGATAAAGTTTTAGAGCAACTCCAATCACACGGAAAACCCTATTTATTCCGGTGATGGAGCTCCAACAGTACGGTATATCATCACAAGTTTTGCCGGCCATTAAAAATGATTAAATGCAATCGAGCACCAAGATAAAGTAACCCTTCAATTACGTATATGTAGAAATTAATTTGCAAAATCTTGACCTCTAGAGTAAAAAAGAAGTTATACAAGAAGACAGAATAAACTCAGTTTCTTCTATTCAACAACTTACGATATAGGTGGTGTGCTTTGATTATGGCAAACTTAGTTTGGTAAAGCAAATGCTCCTTCTCACTGTGTTCTATAAATGAACAACTCAAATGTAATAGATCCTTATTTTGTTGGATGAAATTATGTTCTTTGAACAGATGTGATTTTCTTGAAGATTTTAAGCGACAGTGAAGGATAAGAACAGGAAATGTGTAAGAAACAACTTACAAGCCGTTGAGGTAAACATCTTCGAATTTGATCGAAGTCTGAATGGCGATCAGAATGGGACCAGAAATATACTTTTTGTTTGTGGATTTTTCGAATGGCCGAGTAGCTTCAATATACATATATTTCCCGCGTCAATGGCCGAGTAGCTTCAATACCAAGCTGTGTTCGTCATACTCATCCATATCTTACGGTAAAAGCGACCCTTTCAATATCGGTTTATGTTTTTACAATATCAATACTCCTATTTTCTGTAATTCTATTTGTAACCTTTAGCTTTTGAAATTTTATTAATTTAACCCCTTATTAGTTATTATTGGTCAGGGTTTTTTTTTTTTTTTTTTAAGTATATGATATTCATATTCGGCAAATGCAAAGATTAAACACACACATCCTCCTCACATTTGGTGAAGTTTGAACCTCTGACCTCCTACGAGGACAAAGACTCCAACCAATTCTTGTACTAATTTAGTTGGTATCAATCTAATTGGTTATTAGTATCGTACCAACTATCTAAATATAGTTGGTATGTAATATTAGAAATTGTGTATCACGGTAATACCATACTATACCAACTTATTTTTTAAATTATTTATTAATTATGGTATAAATAATAATACAACAGACTTTTATTTGTAAATTTATAATTATCTTATTTTCAATTTTCTAAATTATAATATTGATGAATATACCTGACCTTAACAATTTTAATAACTCGACCATTCCTCAAAACCTTACGAACATGTACCAATCGAAGAAATTGATATCAAGTATATATAGTTGGTTGATATATTATATAAAAAATTTCATACCAATTACAATTTGTTGGTAAACGTTATATGGAAGAAAAAAAAAACATTTATTCCGTACCATATGCACAGTCATTATAAGGTTGAATTAGTTTCTAGCTACCATATTTATAAGCTTCTGCCTAGTGGGCATTTGGATGGTATATATATAACATATCGACGGATTAGACTCTGAGATTGATGATGAATCAAAGTATTTGTAGAGGGCGGCTTCATAATATTGTGTGTATGATTGGTCCCGGTCCAAAAAAAAATAAAAAATTGGATTAAATCTTGAATTGATCGTATAAAGCCTAGATATTCTTTAGATAGAATAAATATTGTAATGGACCAGCTGCTTTCAATTCTTTTCTGACCCTGATTAAAATTTGGATTACCCCCACTTAACTTAAAACTTGTATTCCTTCCTCTTTAAATTTCCAAATTTACCATGACTCATTTTTACAGTATATTTGTAATTTCAGTTATTTAATATTTGAATATATATATATATATATATATATATATATATATATAAGAGGTGTAGATGGTGATTCACTTGTTTTTTTCTCTAATTGTTCCCATTGTAATTCATTGTCGTTTTGTTAATTGCTCTCGATTCTCTACTTGCTTTTGTCTTGTAATTGATTTCAATTTTGTAATATGTTTATCATCTCAGATTAAATAATGTAAATTCTATTTATCCATAAAGAGTAAACTCTAATTTTGGTCCTTGTGGTTTAGTGAAAATTCTGAAAATGGGACCTGAACTTTAATAAGTCTAAAAATCATCCTTGAGGTTTTTATTTATCTTTGAAAATGGTCCCTAATCACTAATACCGTTAATAATCTCTGTTAGAGAAAAGGGTATGCTTGTCTTTTTATATGTTTTCTTAATTTTCTTTATAAATCAATATATAGGTATAATTTAATTTTGGTCGCACCATTTGAAGCCCCTGCGCCGGTCCTTCCCTTCCCCCGACCGTGAAGTCCCTAAGTTGCTCCCTGCCTCCCTCCCTTCCCCTGGCCGTTTCCCCTCCGGTGACCTGCAACACCATCGTCATCATACCCCGATCGTTTCTCCTCCCCTCACCGCTGTTGTGAAACACACCCTCCGGGGCCCCTCGTCTTTCTCATCAATGTTTTAAAACTCGGACGAAATCGGTCTCCAACCTGCCTGGGGTCTAGGGAATCGATCAACAGAGGGAGATTGTGTATCTGTTAACAGAGGAAGAAGTGCGACGATGGTGGCAATAAGCCGTAAGGCGTTGGTACTGTGTTGACGTCGATGTTGGGTTGGATCGACAATACGGGTGTTGAACATTTGGATTTAGACGTTGACAGAGGGAGACTATTTGTTATGTTTATGTTTCTGGTATCTAGATCCACATGCAGATTGAGTTTGTGAGATCCATCTGCAACTTGAGTTTGTGAGCTTACGCAGGTCCTATGTGGTGGAGAACGATGGACAACGGTGAGGGGAGGTGGGGATCGCTCACAGTGAAAAGGAAGGAGGCGAAGAGAAAAGGTAGTGGCTGGATGATGAATGGTGTTGCTGCCACGCAGGTCGCCGGAGGGGGAACGGTCCGGGGAAGGGGAAGGGGAAGGGACAAACATGGGTGGTTTTTAAATCGGCGGAAGTTTACCATAACAAGGGAAGGGGGTAAATGGTGGCCGAAAATGGTGACCTTTGGGTTGGATGTCAATGGGGCTGGTTTTTGGCCGGAGATGGTGACCGGTTTTTGGCCGGAGATGGTGATGTTTTGCCGGAGAAGGAGATCGACCTGAAGGAAGCGTGGGTTTAACAATAAAGTAGTACGGTATGTTGTTTTTTAAAAGAAAATTAAACATTTTAATGAAAAAGACACAAGTACCCCTTACTTTAACGGATGGAATAAACAGAGTTAGTGATCAGGGATTACTTTTAAAGCAAAATAAGAACCATAAGGACGTTTTTTAGACTTTTCAAAGTTCAGGTCCCATTTTCAAAGATTTCATTAAACCTCAAGGACCAAAATTAGAGTTTACTCATCCATAAATATTATAGTAACTAATGTCATTTTATATTTTATAGGAGGAAATTAATTAAAATACCCTAAGTCAAACATTGAGTTACCAAAATACCCTAAATTTTTTCAATTTTGCAAAAATACCCGCGATGAGGTCCCGCGATCGCGGGATACGGTGACGTGGCACGTATTTTGGCCCCAAATGCCCCGCGAAGCCCCTCAACTTTGGCCGCGGTGCACTTTTGGTCCCTGCCCGCGATCGCAGCCCGCGATGGCCCGAATTTTACACTTTTGGTCCCTGAAAATTTACACTTTCAACCCCTGTACTTAGAC
This sequence comes from Saussurea involucrata, assembly GCA_033807775.1. Taxonomy (NCBI): domain Eukaryota; kingdom Viridiplantae; phylum Streptophyta; class Magnoliopsida; order Asterales; family Asteraceae; genus Saussurea; species Saussurea involucrata. Next base: position 13,385,566 of record CM066326.1, read on the forward strand.
GAATCTTGCATGCTTTTACTGTTTTTTTCACAATTATTGTACTTTGAAGACGGATTTGTGGTTGAAATTCATTTGCACTTTTGAGATTTCATCCATAAATATCAGTAATATGCAATTCACAATTCACACTTGTTTCTTGCTTTCTTTCTTGATTTCTCTCTTGCTTTCTTTCTTTGAATTGCTTTCTCTCTTGATTTCTCTTCTCTCATTTCATCCACAAATGGCATCGTCATCAAACCCTAAGTCTACTCCTGAAAAAGTGCCAGCTAAAATCGAGGTCGCCATAGCAAAAAAGAAAAGGAGATAGATGAACTAACAGAAGAGTGGAAAAAAATTATGGACAGGAAGGCAGTCCATTTGAGAAAGATCGAAGAGGAAGACAGGGAGATCAAAAGGATGAAAGGGGATATAAAATCTAGGGAGGCTCGTGTTCGTCGAGAACAAGAAGCAATTCACCATATTCTGCAAGACTTCGCAATTATTCAAGCGAAGGTAAACGAGAAGCAAGCTTGGATTGATGAAACTAAATCAATTAATAAGTAGGTGGTGGTTGTTTTAGTTGTTTTGTATTTTTTTCTTGTTTTGTATTTTTTTTCTTGTTTTGTATTTTTTTTACTGTGTTGTTGTTTGTATTTTTTTTACTGTGTTGTTGTTTTGTATTTTTTTGTTGTTTTTTTACATCATGCAAGGTCAAGTCAGAGGTTACCTCATTCGTGGGCCCACTCCTCTTGTAGAATATATGACAACCCTCAACTCATTTGCTAAAGTGTGTCCGAGTTGTGGTACACAATGGTCATACGTGGTTGCAAAAGCAGAAGCCGTTGAAGAAGGGTCAGAAAGATTGAAGATGAAGAGCCTGTTGGATGGAATACAAACTAGCTGTGTTATCAATGTTCATTTAGAAGCATATGTATGTGTGTATATATAATATGAAATGGGGTTTTGACAAGTTGGTATCACTGGACTCATTTAAGAATTGTGAAAATGGGTATTTGACGAATGATGATTCATGTGTGTTTGGAGCTGAAGTATTTGCAGTTACAGAGTATGCACAAAAGGATCGATAATAAAATAAATAAAACGTATTTTAACTATAAGGGTGTGTTTGGTACGCAGACTGGATGGGACGGGACGGGACAAAAAAATAGTTTCATGTTTGGTATGCCATGGGACAAAAATCAGATGGGACAACATGGAACAAAAACAAGTTTTAATGGGACAAAATTATCTCCTCCAGTTTAGTATCGTCCCGTCCCATCCAGTTCAGTCCCGTCCAGTTACGTCCCGTCCCATCTAGTATGCGTACCAAACGCTACCTAAAAGTACAACTGTATATGGTATATATTAAAATATATAAATCCAAAAAAATTCAAGATTGGGGTTTTGACAAGTTGGTATCACTGGACTCATTTAAGAATTGTGAAAATGGGTATTTGGCGAATGATGATTCATGTGTGTTTGGAGCTGAAGTATTTGCAGTTACAGAGTATGCACAAACTAGCTGTGTATATATATCATTTACAAATCAGCGTTTAGATCAACAGTATCATATGTGTTTGTTCCATATGGTTCAAGCTGTGACGGGCCCGGGGTGTGACTGACTGAATGTCTCCTTGGCACGGTTGAAGGGGCGGGATTTGGACACTCTCCACGAGTGTGTCCTATGCATTGGCACCGAGTACATCTTCGTTGTATCGAACTTTCACCACGTGATGGACGTCGGTCGTTCTTTCTCGGTCTCCCGGCCCTGTTCTTATACATTAAAGGTGGATAGCATGGTGGAAGCGGGTCGGGTGGATACACCCATGCTGCAGGGGGTCCAGCTGGGTTTATTACCTCCACGTATGTTTTTCGGTAATATTCGGACGTGAAGAAAGGTACAGCCAAGTCGCTGCAATCTGTACGACCCATATATGTTGCTGCAGCGATGGCATGGCCGCACGGTAACCCAGATTTATCCCATTCGCGACACGAACAAAAGTGGTCTTCCATATTCACAATCGCGTGAATTGTAAAGCCCGTGTCCCGATAGACATTTTATTTAAATATTTTTAAGTTAATTTAATTACATTATTATCTTCTCTTAACGAATATACTTAACAAGGTTAAGCGTCAAGGACCTAAAACGTTTTAGTTCGTGGGGATGATTTGGTCATTGGTTAAATCCTAAGTTTCGTTGGGGAAAAACCTTAGTTGTAATCGTTTTTGTCAATAAGGGGCTAAATTATAAAATCTCAAATTAATGGGGTTTAATAATAAAATGTTTTTAAAACCTAGGGACCAAACTTGTTTTGTGGTAAAGAGGTTAGCATGGGGTCGGCCCATGTGAGGGAACCGACCCCTCGTCCTTTTCGTTTTTTTGTTTTCCCATCGCACACCAACAACAATCAAATCCCAAAAACTTGGAATCGAAACCCTAATCTTCTTTGTGGTGTTCGGCCGTGGAGAGAGAGAGAGAAAGAGAGAGAGAGAGAAAGAGGGAGGGAGTTCGCCGGAAAGTGTGGAGGTCGCCGCCGTCGTTGTCGTGTCCGCCGGAGAAGAAGAGTGAAGGCGTCGGGTTTCGTCGTTGTGTCGTCATCGAGGTAAGGTTCCTCTCGACGTTTCTTTTCTTTTCGTTTTCGTCACCGGAGGACCACCGCCGTCCGCCGCTGCCGCGCCGCCACTGTGGTGGCTGGGTGTCGGGTGGCGGTGGTGGTGTGAGTCGTTGGTGCACGCGGTAGGGTGATCGAGAGGGTAGTGGTCTCGCGGTGGTTTGCGGGTTGTTTTATTTCCTCGTCGATGAACCGCCGCCGGCCGCCACCGGCGACCACCACTACCGGAGGGCAGTGGGTGGTGCGTGGCCTTGTCTTCTTATTAATCATTGTTGAACCCATTAAGCCGTGACTTAATCGCTTAAGCCAATCGATCGAACCGTTGTTTTTAGAGTCGTCTTTTCCTTGTGAATAATTGTTCAGCCACTGTTTTTGCGACGGCCATAACTTTTCTGTCGTAACTCCGATTGAGCTGAAACTGGCGGCCACGGTTCTAGTTCGGGGTCGGGCACGTTTTCCGTGTTTTAGCGGAAAACTGGTTCGGTCTCTAACTGGGCAAAAAAGTGGTCGCAAGTTCGGTGTTTCGTCATTTCATGTGAAAATTTCTGGAATCTGCCTTGATCTTGCGAAAATCATAACTTTATGCTCGTAACTCGGTTTGGGGTGAAACTGGTGTCAAAAGTTCCCTTTTTGAGTCTAGAAACTTTTCTGTGTTTTGTGCAAAACCCAGTTCGGGACGTAGCATGGGTCGATTTGTCGTTTTATACTGAAAGGTGCTGAATTTCGCTGTTCCGGAAACTGTTTTTGTAAAATCCGTAGTAAATTGTAGAAAAATCGTTAGGAGGCGTATAATATGTCCTTGGAACCCTAACTCCGAGTACTTTCTGGTCATGAAATGATATTGGGAATTTTCTGGGTTTAAAGGGGTCGAAACAGGTCCCGAACAGACCTGTTTTGGGTGAGCGGAATTTAGTTTTAGTGACGGTGTAAGCGTGTGTCGTGTCATAGAGTCCGGGTCTCGTATTGACACGTTTTAACATGCATTTAGGTGCTGGGAAGTGACCGTAATTGTGAAGCTTGAATTGTGTTATTAAGCTGGGCGCGCATTCGAGGTGAGTTCTCTCACTGTGTAGTTAGGGGTTGTATGCATGTCATAATAGTTTGTATGTACTACTGTCTTTGTGGTGTGAACTAGTTGTTTGTGGTGTGTAATATTTGATTGGTTTGAATGCTTGGTATAAATGTGTTACATTACAATTCGGTGGGACCGAGGCCTCGATGGTACTGAGGTGTAGGTTACATTACAATTCGGTGGGACCGAGGCCTCGATTGTACTGAGGTGTTGGTTACATTACAATTCGGTGGGACCGAGGCCTCGATGGTACTGAGGTGTTGGATACATTACAGTTCGGTGGGACCGAGGCCTCGATGGTACTGAGGTGTTGGATACATAATTACTTGTAGGCGTTTACTCGTTTTATGTAACTGTGATGTTGTTGCTTATGTGCGGATAGGGGTGATGTGTATATAATTCCTATCTGCGCATGTGTTGGAATTCACTAAGCTTCGTGCTTACCCTTTCCCAATAAACTGTGGTTTCAGGTCCGAGCGGCTTCAAGGCGTGACGAGTACACACTGGCGCGCGAGGAGAGCTGGTTGTTTTATGGTTTTATTAATTAAACGTTTATTCCGCTGTATTTTTATTATAAAGTTAATAATTATGAGTTTGCAAACGAAACGTTGGGATTCATTTAATGAGTTGTTATAAATGAATTGTTTATTTAAAAATTTAAATTTGCTGGTAATTTTTGGTACGTTAAAATCTCAAATTAATGGGGTTTAATAATAAAATGTTTTTAAAACCTAGGGACCAAACTTGTTTTGTGGTAAAGAGGTTAGCATGGGGTCGGCCCATGTGAGGGAACCGACCCCTCGTCCTTTTCGTTTTTTTGTTTTCCCATCGCACACCAACAACAATCAAATCCCAAAAACTTGGAATCGAAACCCTAATCTTCTTTGTGGTGTTCGGCCGTGGAGAGAGAGAGAGAGAAAGAGAGAGAGAGAGAAAGAGGGAGGGAGTTCGCCGGAAAGTGTGGAGGTCGCCGCCGTCGTTGTCGTGTCCGCCGGAGAAGAAGAGTGAAGGCGTCGGGTTTCGTCGTTGTGTCGTCATCGAGGTAAGGTTCCTCTCGACGTTTCTTTTCTTTTCGTTTTCGTCACCGGAGGACCACCGCCGTCCGCCGCTGCCGCGCCGCCACTGTGGTGGCTGGGTGGCGGGTGGCGGTGGTGGTGTGAGTCGTTGGTGCACGCGGTAGGGTGATCGAGAGGGTAGTGGTCTCGCGGTGGTTTGCGGGTTGTTTTATTTCCTCGTCGATGAACCGCCGCCGGCCGCCACCGGCGACCACCACTGCCGGAGGGCAGTGGGTGGTGCGTGGCCTTGTCTTCTTATTAATCATTGTTGAACCCATTAAGCCGTGACTTAATCGCTTAAGCCAATCGATCGAACCGTTGTTTTTAGAGTCGTCTTTTCCTTGTGAATAATTGTTCAGCCACTGTTTTTGCGACGACCATAACTTTTCTGTCGTAACTCCGATTGAGCTGAAACTGGCGGCCACGGTTCTAGTTCGGGGTCGGGCACGTTTTCCGTGTTTTAGCGGAAAACTGGTTCGGTCTCTAACTGGGCAAAAAAGTGGTCGCAAGTTCGGTGTTTCGTCATTTCATGTGAAAATTTCTGGAATCTGCCTTGATCTTGCGAAAATCATAACTTTATGCTCGTAACTCGGTTTGGGGTGAAACCGGTGTCAAAAGTTCCCTTTTTGAGTCTAGAAACTTTTCTGTGTTTTGTGGAAAACCCAGTTCGGGACGTAGCATGGGTCGATTTGTCATTTTATACTGAAAGGTGCTGAATTTCGCTGTTCCGGAAACTGTTTTTGTAAAATCCGTAGTAAATTGTAGAAAAATCGTTAGGAGGCGTATAATATGTCCTTGGAACCCTAACTCCGAGTACTTTCTGGTCATGAAATGATATTGGGAATTTTCTGGGTTTAAAGGGGTCGAAACAGGTCCCGAACAGACCTGTTTTGGGTGAGCGGAATTTAGTTTTAGTGACGGTGTAAGCGTGTGTCGTGTCATAGAGTCCGGGTCTCGTATTGACACGTTTTAACATGCATTTAGGTGCTGGGAAGTGACCGTAATTGTGAAGCTTGAATTGTGTTATTAAGCTGGGCGCGCATTCGAGGTGAGTTCTCTCACTGTGTAGTTAGGGGTTGTATGCATGTCATAATAGTTTGTATGTACTACTGTCTTTGTGGTGTGAACTAGTTGTTTGTGGTGTGTAATATTTGATTGGTTTGAATGCTTGGTATAAATGTGTTACATTACAATTCGGTGGGACCGAGGCCTCGATGGTACTGAGGTGTAGGTTACATTACAATTCGGTGGGACCGAGGCCTCGATGGTACTGAGGTGTTGGTTACATTACAATTCGGTGGGACCGAGGCCTCGATGGTACTGAGGTGTTGGATACATTACAGTTCGGTGGGACCGAGGCCTCGATGGTACTGAGGTGTTGGATACATAATTACTTGTAGGCGTTTACTCGTTTTATGTAACTGTGATGTTGTTGCTTATGTGCGGATAGGGGTGATGTGTATATAATTCCTATATGCGCATGTGTTGGAATTCACTAAGCTTCGTGCTTACCCTTTCCCAATAAACTGTGGTTTCAGGTCCGAGCGGCTTCAAGGCGTGACGAGTACACACTGGCGCGCGAGGAGAGCTGGTTGTTTTATGGTTTTATTAATTAAACGTTTATTCCGCTGTATTTTTATTATAAAGTTAATAATTATGAGTTTGCAAACGAAACGTTGGGATTCATTTAATGAGTTGTTATAAATGAATTGTTTATTTAAAAATTTAAATTTGCTGGTAATTTTTGGGACGTTACAACTTGGTATCAGAGCACAGCTTGAGTGAATCAAACGCACATCGGTGTGTTTGGTCTCAAGTTGCGGCTGGTAAATTTTCAAATTCTTTATTAAACCTTTTTGGAAGTAAAAGAAAAAGTAAAGACCCGTTCGAGGAACGGTGATCGGAGGCGCAGTGTGTACAGTTAGCCGGAGCCAAAAGGGAAAGGTACAGTACTTAGTGTTTTATTGCTTTCTAGATCATAGAGTATGCATGCTAGATTGCCTGTTGTGGACACTATGTTGTATGTTGAACTACTTGCTATTAGGAATTTATGCGAATTATGATAGGTTACTAAGTGGATGCCCTCTAGGTTGTATGCAGTAAGAGATTTATAGCCTTAGAATATTCGATTTAGTTCTATTGCGCAGCTCTTGTTTGAGTCCAACCGTTCTAGGATATAGTCGTGTATTCGACTGTCTATTTATTTCGCACTGCATATAATCGGGTATTCGCAAGGTCACTCGTCATAATTAGTAGGGATTCGGTAGTAGCAAGGGTAGTGGGATAAGAGGAAATTCCTAGGGAGCTGGGAAGGGTGGATGTATATATATGCTGGTGCAGGCATATGGTTAATTATATATTTAATTGTTGTTGCATGATCGGGGTGACCGATGGTTTATTATGTATACAATTGTGGTTGTCTGATCGGGGAGACCGATGGTTTTATATATACAGTAGTTGTATGAGTTTGCCTGTTTAGGATATGTTCTCGAACCGGCATGTGTGGATTAATTGTATTATGTGTATAGTTTCGGCGAGAAACTACTTGGATCCTTGGGATGGGACTCGGAACGAGTGATGATAGGTGTGGAGGGTAGTAGTAGAGCTCCTACTACCGGAAGCACAGGATCAATGCTCGAGTCGGGGAAGTCACGAGGAATCCAAGGAGTTGGGCGCGAGTGTTGTTAGTGTGCGTTGTTGTGTGCTAATAACGCGTTGTATTATCTACCCCGAATAGCCGTCACGAGGAGAGACAAATATAGTAGATCCACTGGTACATGTGTGTACTTGACTTGCTTTGATGGGATGATCGTTGGGGTAGTGTCGAAGGCTCTAAACTGGCAGTCGTTGGAATAGAAAGACGATTATAGTATTAGTCACTTGGAGTGACGATAAGAATGATATTTGTTGTAAGCAGATCATTTCGAACCAAGATGGAAGATTGTGCTAGAGTCATAGGCTTATAGAGCCGACTTTGATTTGAGGAAAAATCGTAGGGATTATTTGACGTAATTTTCCATCTTGCCCTAAGAGGCTTAAATGTCCGGAGGACGATAGTGGATTGGAAAGGTAGAGAGGAGCATGAGTCGAGACGTTGAACGTCGACTGAGTCGTGCACAGAGTTTATTTTGAAAATAGGATTGCATTAACTAATCCTTGTGTTTCCAATCCTTTTATGGATTGTGTTTTGAAACTTTGGGAAATGTTTAGCACACACACAAGATTTCGAATTATAGTTTTGAAAATGCTTGAAACCGTTTTATCACGGGAGTTGAAAACTTTGTAAAAGATTGTTTCATTTGATTATTTTCCAACGGTTCTTTCGGGTACGATAATATCCGTGTTTTGTGGTGGTTAAGATGTTGGGTAAGTGACTACGGCTTGAGACTCTAACATTGGAACTCCTCCACATGTGTTAGAGTTGAGACGGAAAGTTACATTCCACGATGTCTGTTTAAAGGCTATTTTAGTGATTTGTCTAAAATGAGTTTGGAATTCTAGTGTCGCTTAACTTTTCGTTCGAGAGTTTGTGTTACTAAGTGTATATTTTGCAAATAGTTCAGTGTGTGGATTGATTCATGCGTGACATAAGTGATGCATGGAGGAATTTTGGTAACTTTTCATAAGGAGTTGTTTGGTGCGCTTTTTAGTCAGCTAAAGGTTTTATTGTCATTTCCATGAAAATGCGATTTATCGACTGAGGGGTATGCATACTGGGGTAACCTTTGTTCTCGGCATTTTGATGAACGAGTCGTGCATGAAAATGCTTTAGTTCTTTGTTGTCGAAATGAAAGACCATTTGATCCAAGGAGTGTTTAAATGTTGTAAACATCATGCATACAATCACAATGTGTTATATTTTGGAAATATAAATGCGTAGATTTTTGACATTCGGTTAATTTAGAATTACCGATCATTTTTTTTTGGGAAATTAAAAACTTTTGCTTTGGAGGAAACCAGTATTTTGAGCATTTTCGATAAATACATTTTTAAACTATAATGTTTTGACATTATATGTCCCAAGTACGAAACTTGAGGAAGTGTTACAAGCTTGCATGCCTGCCCCCAGTTTGAGTTTTTACGAGGTTTTTAGTCGATATTTCCAATTATTAGAAGCGGACTGGTTTCTGCCTTCAAGTTTGCAACTTACACGAGACAATTGTGTTTTAACAAAAATATAATGGTGAACCGTGTCATCGTTTTGTGTGACTAGCTGACGCGCGAAAAATTTGTGGCGAACCCTGTGCCACGTCATTTATGATTAAAAAGAGGAATTTTTGAATCAAATGTCGTGAAACTTATTTTGAATTATGTGCACATCTTTGTCGGACCCTGTTTAAGGTCAAGCGGTTACCTTAAGTGCATGTCATGAGTCAATCCATACTAGAATCGAGGCGGTTCATTTTAAAGAAATTATTTATTTCGCTTACGTTTTGTGAGTTATCTAAGCTGCAATGGAACGATTTTCAACATGATTATCCTATGTGGGACGAGCGTGTCCAGTTTTGCGTAACTATCGATCAGGTAATAGTAGTTTTATTACATACTGTCTTTTGAGATGAAAATCCTGACGATTGAAAATATTTTGTAAATGATTTTGTAAACCATTTGGGGAAATGTGCTTTTAAGGGTCATGTGTCATTTCGAGAATTTTTAGGGTGTGAGTCCTTTTAGAAAACTCTTTTGTTCAACCCGTGTTGAGTCTGGGACTAAGGTTGATTTCAGAGTATTGCTTGCTTAAAACTTTGTTTAAACACATTTTCCGACCTATGGGTCTAGCAAGCGTGGAGCATTTTGCTCGGTTTTGACTTGGAGTTAGTCATGGGCCAATTGCTCGGTTTTAATGGCTCGATGTGGAGTCTAGTTGATGAGTTGTTTTTGTCGCACCGTTTGGCATTCTTTGCACGTTGAGTGTTTACATGTTCGGGTGAGTGAGTCAATCCGGAATAGGCATGCTGTTGGTAGGCTGTTTGCTTTGGATCCTTAGACACGTTAGTCAGTCGTTGGTAATGGTCGGTTGGGTATCTCGTGGTGGGACCCCGGTATTCACGTGTTTCAACCTAGACTTTCCAGTAGGTACTGTGGGCACTTACCTGGGAGGTAGTTCCGGTGTGACTTGGCTTCGTAGAGCAAGTGTGGATGATACGTCAACGGTGGAAGGTAGGTAGTCCACGCGCGTTAGTACTGTAGGCCGAATAGTATCGGTTAAGGGATTGATGCCCTTTATTATTATGAGAATAAATGCGCATCAACCATTTTGAGGTATGTGGTATATTTAGGTGTCGACTTTTGGGCTTGAGGCCAAACACCTTTAGTATAATCGGAGAGTTGTAGCCGATTTTAAGATAATCATGGTGGTGGTAGTAGTAACCCTGAAATGATCACTTGTGATGGATGGTTATGGTAAAATGACCTACGTGTGTGTTAGTTGTTTTGGTTGTGGGGGGGATATCTATTTGAGTTAGTGTCTAGGATAATACCACGCTTATGGGATTTATTGGAATCGGTTGGACCGATGTTCGGCGGGTGGCCGATGTTTGTTATTGTAATCGGTTGGACCGATGTTCGGCGGGTGGCCGATGTTTGTTATTGTAATCGGTTGGACCGATGTTCGGCAGGGGGTCGATGTTTTGTTAATATAATTTATTGAAAATCTTTGGAATCTTTTAGAATTCGTGGAAGTTAATCAACAGTTAGGGGTAGGAATGATCGTAGTCGAGTATCCGGTAGGGTATACTGTGAGCAGCTTTAGAATGGTTAGAGCTTGAAATTTGACTCGGGATACATAGAATGTCTAAGGTTGGGGAACAACCGAAGTCGCTTGGCCGAGAACGATTCCCGTTGTTGGAGTGTTCTGGAAGGAGTTTTGTTGGTAAGCAAAGTATTAGAGAAATTTTTGACGGGGTGAGAAATTTAGGTTTCAGTTAGTGGAAGTCCAATGGCAACACCGAAGGGGTTCCAAGTGGACTTGGAAACCCGAGGCTGAGATGCGGGAGAATTATCTAGAGCTATTCACGGGCATAGACTTCGAGGACGAAGTCTAATTCAAGTGGGGGAGAGTTGTAAAGCCCGTGTCCCGATAGACATTTTATTTAAATATTTTTAAGTTAATTTAATTACATTATTATCTTCTCTTAACGAATATACTTAACAAGGTTAAGCGTCAAGGACCTAAAACGTTTTAGTTCGTGGGGATGATTTGGTCATTGGTTAAATCCTAAGTTTCGTTGGGGAAAAACCTTAGTTGTAATCGTTTTTGTCAATAAGGGGCTAAATTATAAAATCTCAAATTAATGGGGTTTAATAATAAAATGTTTTTAAAACCTAGGGACCAAACTTGTTTTGTGGTAAAGAGGTTAGCATGGGGTCGGCCCATGTGAGGGAACCGACCCCTCGTCCTTTTCGTTTTTTTGTTTTCCCATCGCACACCAACAACAATCAAATCCCAAAAACTTGGAATCGAAACCCTAATCTTCTTTGTGGTGTTCGGCCGTGGAGAGAGAGAGAGAAAGAGAGAGAGAGAGAAAGAGGGAGGGAGTTCGCCGGAAAGTGTGGAGGTCGCCGCCGTCGTTGTCGTGTCCGCCGGAGAAGAAGAGTGAAGGTGTCGGGTTTCGTCGTTGTGTCGTCATCGAGGTAAGGTTCCTCTCGACGTTTCTTTTCTTTTCGTTTTCGTCACCGGAGGACCACCGCCGTCCGCCGCTGCCGCGCCGCCACTGTGGTGGCTGGGTGTCGGGTGGCGGTGGTGGTGTGAGTCGTTGGTGCACGCGGTAGGGTGATCGAGAGGGTAGTGGTCTCGCGGTGGTTTGCGGGTTGTTTTATTTCCTCGTCGATGAACCGCCGCCGGCCGCCACCGGCGACCACCACTGCCGGAGGGCAGTGGGTGGTGCGTGGCCTTGTCTTCTTATTAATCATTGTTGAACCCATTAATCCGTGACTTAATCGCTTAAGCCAATCGATCGAACCGTTGTTTTTAGAGTCGTCTTTTCCTTGTGAATAATTGTTCAGCCACTGTTTTTGCGACGGCCATAACCTTTCTGTCGTAACTCCGATTGAGCTGAAACTGGCGGCCACGGTTCTAGTTCGGGGTCGGGCACGTTTTCCGTGTTTTAGCGGAAAACTGGTTCGGTCTCTAACTGGGCAAAAAAGTGGTCGCAAGTTCGGTGTTTCGTCATTTCATGTGAAAATTTCTGAAATCTGCCTTGATCTTGCGAAAATCATAACTTTATGCTCGTAACTCGGTTTGGGGTGAAACCGGTGTCAAAAGTTCCCTTTTTGAGTCTAGAAACTTTTCCGTGTTTTGTGCAAAACCCAGTTCGGGACGTAGCATGGGTCGATTTGTCGTTTTATACTGAAAGGTGCTGAATTTCGCTGTTCCGGAAACTGTTTTTGTAAAATCCGTAGTAAATTGTAGAAAAATCGTTAGGAGGCGTATAATATGTCCTTGGAACCCTAACCCCGAGTACTCTCTGGTCATGAAATGATATTGGGAATTTTCTGGGTTTAAAGGGGTCGAAACAGGTCCCGAACAGACCTGTTTTGGGTGAGCGGAATTTAGTTTTAGTGACGGTGTAAGCGTGTGTCGTGTCATAGAGTCCGGGTCTCGTATTGACACGTTTTAACATGCATTTAGGTGCTGGGAAGTGACCGTAATTGTGAAGCTTGAATTGTGTTATTAAGCTGGGCGCGCATTCGAGGTGAGTTCTCTCACTGTGTAGTTAGGGGTTGTATGCATGTCATAATAGTTTGTATGTACTACTGTCTTTGTGGTGTGAACTAGTTGTTTGTGGTGTGTAATATTTGATTGGTTTGAATGCTTGGTATAAATGTGTTACATTACAATTCGGTGGGACCGAGGCCTCGATGGTACTGAGGTGTAGGTTACATTACAATTCGGTGGGACCGAGGCCTCGATGGTACTGAGGTGTTGGTTACATTACAATTCGGTGGGACCGAGGCCTCGATGGTACTGAGGTGTTGGATACATTACAGTTCGGTGGGACCGAGGCCTCGATGGTACTGAGGTGTTGGATACATAATTACTTGTAGGCGTTTACTCGTTTTATGTAACTGTGATGTTGTTGCTTATGTGCGGATAGGGGTGATGTGTATATAATTCCTATCTGCGCATGTGTTGGAATTCACTAAGCTTCGTGCTTACCCTTTCCCAATAAACTGTGGTTTCAGGTCCGAGCGGCTTCAAGGCGTGACGAGTACACACTGGCGCGCGAGGAGAGCTGGTTGTTTTATGGTTTTATTAATTAAACGTTTATTCCGCTGTATTTTTATTATAAAGTTAATAATTATGAGTTTGCAAACGAAACGTTGGGATTCATTTAATGAGTTGTTATAAATGAATTGTTTATTTAAAAATTTAAATTTGCTGGTAATTTTTGGGACGTTACATGAATATAGTCATCATGCACCTCGTACTTCCCATACCCGATTGCTCTTAACGGCCATGTCGCCGCACGACGCGCCCTGTACTGAACGATATTCTCCGCCGTTGGTGTGAGTGCATTTTGTATCTTAGCTCCTTTTAGGCGTCGAATTTGGTACCACTCTTGTTGAAAGGCCCGAAAGTAGTCCATAAGATTAACAATCGGACATCTACGCGCAAAACGGAAGAGTGCATTCACAGACTCTGCACTATTCGAGGTCAGAATGTCATACCGTTGTCCAGGAAAATGGGCCGCGGACCACCTCTCCGGTCCAGCATCGTCAAAGACTTTGGCTGCTTCCTTGACACTGTATCGTAGCATATTCATGTACTTGTTAAACTCCCGATCCGTATATGCTCTGCATGCCGCCCAATAGACATCCTTGTAGGTGGTAATACGTTTGTCCTTGGATTTGGCGTTCATCTCCAAATGTCGACAGCATATGGCGTGAGGGGCGTTTGGGTACATGTAACGTCCCAAAAATTACAAGCAAATTTAAATTTTTAAATAAACATTTCATTTATAACAATTCATTAAATGATCCCAACGTTTCGTTTGCAAACTCATAATTAATATCCTCATAATAAACACCAGCGGAATAAACGTTTAATTATTAAAAACCATAAAGCAACCAGCTCTCCTCGCGCGCCAGTGTGTACTCGTCACGCCTTGGAGCCGCCCGTACCTGAAACCACAATCTAATGGGAAAGGGTAAGCACGAAGTTAGTGAATTCTACACCATAAGTAACACAGTTATTTCCACACCACCATAAACAGATATTTGCACATAAACAGCATTCAAGTCTACGAACAAATCATAAACCTGCATACTCACACCAACCCACCTAATAGGCATACGTCGGTCCCACCGACCACACGACCATCGTGTAAACGCAACCCGGCACCCCCGGGTTCATACGCCACCCACGTATACAACCTTCGGTCCCACCGAATTACTACGCCACCCGCGTATGTGACCCTCGGCCCCGCCGAACTCCTACGCCACCCGCGTAGTCACAACAATAAAGGTCCGACTAGACACCCCACTATTTAACCCCGCATCAAAGCAAATAGAACTACCACATACACACAACAACGTAATGTAAAAATAACCGACATTAGTTATAGTGAGAGAACTCACCTCGAATGCGCGCCTAGCTTAACAATACAATTCAAGCTTCACAATTACGGTCACTTCCCAGCACCTAAACGCAAGTTAAAACGTGTCAATACGAGACCCGGACCCTATGACACGACACACGCTTAAACCGTCACTAAAACCATTTTCCGCTCTCGCCAAACAGGTCTGTTCGGGACCTGTTTCGACCCCTTTATACCCAGAAAATTCCCAATATTATTTCATGACCAGAAAGTACTCTGAGATAGGGTTTCAAAGACATATTATACGCCTCCTAACGATTTTTCTACAATTTAATATGAATTAAATACGAACGATTACCAAAACTGCCAATTTTCGATCCAGCCTGCACAAACAGCCCAATACAGCCCAGCTACGGGCTTAATCGGACTTTCGGCAAAACACGCAAAACCTTCCCAACTCGATTAGGGAACTTTGGGCACCAATTTCACCTCAAAACGGGTTACGAGGAAAAAGTTAAGGCTTTCGCAAGATCAAGGCAGATTCCAGGAATTTTCACATGAAATGACGAATCACCGAACTTGCGACCACTTTTTCGCCCAGCTAGAGACCGAACCAGTTTTCCGCTAAAACACAGAAAACGTGCCCGACCCCGAACTTGAACCGTGGGCGCCCGTTTCGGCTCAAACGGAGTTACGACGGAAAAGTTATAGCCGTCGTAAAAACAGTGGCTGCACCATTTTCCACATGAATTGATGATTATAAAAACGACGGTTTTAACGAAACGGCTTAAACGATTAAGTCAAGGCTTAACGGATTCTACGGTGATTATTAATAAGACATGGCCACGCACTACCCTCTGCCCTCCGGCAGTGGTGGTCGTCGGCGGCGGCCGGCGGCGGTTCATCGACGAGGAAATAAAACAACCCGCAAACCACCGCGAGACCACTACCCTCTCGATCACCCTACCGCGTGCACCAACGACTCACACCACCACCGCCACCCGACACCCACGCGGCAGCGGCGGCCGGCCGGCGGTGGTCCTCCGGTGATGAAAACGAAAAGAAAAGAAACGTCGAGTGAAACCTTACCTCGATGACGACACAACGACGAAACCCGACACCTTCACTCTCTCTCGCTACACCCTCCTCTTCGCCGGCAGAACCAGCAGCGCCGGCGCCGGCTGCTTGTGGGTGGCTCACGGCGGCAGCAGCGACTCCGGCGACTTCCCTTCCTTCTCGTCTTCCTCTCTCTCCACCCTCGATCGCTCTCGCTCTCTCTACTCTCTTCTCGGTTTCCTTCTCCGGCCGACAACCACAAGAAAAACCAATATCGCCGTAGGGTTTCTTTTGGGTTTTCTTTCTTGGTACCCACGACAAAAATCCCTAAACAAACTTGGAATACGGTGTTGGGTTGCATGGGCCGAACTCCACACAAGTTTGGCCCTTTTACATACTTAGCCCCTCAACTACATCTTTCTAGCAACTAACCAATGTTGTTGACATATTTTGACTATAAGGTCCAATTCGTCTAGCCCCGTTAACGGAATCCACGATAAATAAAACTTAAAAGAAAGGAATTAATAAAACGAAATTACATACCGGGACACGGGCTTTACAACTCTCCCCCACTTGGGTTAGACTTCGTCCCCGAAGTCTACGTCCGCAACAGCTCCTAATAACTCTCTGGCATTTGATGATATCCCAAACTCAATCCACTTTCAAGCTTTAACCATTCTAAAGCTGCTCACAGTATACCCTACAGGATACTCGACTACGATCATTCCTACCCTTAACTGCCGATTAACTTCTACGAGTTCTACTAGACTCCCAAAATTCACAATGAATCACATTAACAAACATCGGCCCCCCGCCGACTATCGGTCCAACCGAATAATTACAACCATCGGCCCAGCCGAATATCGGTCCAACCGAATAAATACAACCATCGGCCCAGCCGAATATCGGTCCAACCGAATAAATACAACCATCGGCCCAGCCGAATATCGGTCCAACCGAATAAATACAACCATCGGCCCAGCCGAATATTGGTCCAACCGAATAAATACAAACATCGTCCACCCGCCGAACATCGGTCCAACCGATTACCATAACAAACATCGGCCACCCGCCGAACATCGGTCCAACCGATTACCATGAATCACATAAGCGTGGTATTATCCTAGACACTAACACAAATAGATATCCCCTACAATCAAGTCCACCAACACACACGTAGGTCATTCCCTTAACCGATACTACCCGGCCTACATTACCAACACGCGTGGAATACCCAACCTCCCACCGTCGACGTATCCCCCACACTCGCTCTACAAAGCTAATTTATCTGAACCGAGGATACACCCTGACGCCTACCTCTCAGGTAACGCCTCAGGGCCCCTCACATCGGAATTACCTCTCAGGTAAGTGTCCACAACTATATCCTCCTAGCACCTACTAGAAAGCCTAGGCTATAACACTTGAACACCGGGGCCTCACCTCGAGATACCCAACCGACCACTACCAGCGACTGACTAACGTGCCTAAGGATCCAGAGCAAAACAGCCTACCCACAAGTGCCTATTCCGGATTGTCTCCCTCACCCAAACGTGTAGATACTCGACGTGCAATGAATGCCAAACGGTGCGACAAAACAATTCATCAACAAGACTCCACCTTGAGTCATTAAAACCGAGCAATTAGCCCATGACAAATTCCAAGTCAAAACCGAGCAAAATGCTCCACGCTTGCTAGGCCCATAAGTCGGTCAAAAACGCGTTTAAATAAAGTCTAAGCAAGCAATACTCTAAAATCAACATTAGTCCCAAACTCAACACGGGTTAAACAAAAGAGTTTTCCCAAAGGACTCACACCCTTAAAATTCTCAAAATGACACATAACACTTAAAAGCGCATTTCCCAAATGGTTTACAAAATCATTTACAAAAATGTTTCAACGTCTAGATTTTTCATTTCAAAAAGATCGTAAGCAATAAAACTACTGTTACCAGGTCGGTAAATTCGCAAAAATGGACACGCTCGTCCCTCATATGGAAATCATGTTGAAAATCATTTCATTGCAGCTTAGTTCACTCACAAAACGTAAAGCGAAATAAATAATTTCTTTGAAAATGAACCGTCGCGGTTCTAGTAGGAATTGACTCATGACATGTATTTAAAGTAACCGCTCGACCTCCCTTCGGGTGCGACAAAAATGTGCACATAATTTCAAAATCAGTTCCATGACATTTGACCCCAAAGTTCCTCTTTTTCAACATAAAATGTCGTGGCACAGGGTTCACTAACAAATCTTACGCACGTCGGCTAGTCATACAAAACGATAAAACGGTTTACAAATATATTTTTGTTAAAACACAACTGTCTCGTGTAAGTTTCAAACTTAAGATAAAAACCAATCCGTTTCCACCATTTGAAAATATCGACTAAAACCTCATAAAATCTCAAAAGGTGGGGTTCTTTAAATTGATTTTTAAGATTTCCCTAAATGGTCACATAAACAAATAATATATGCACCTCGTGAAATTAAACCCACACGACTCAACATGCCGTAAAACAAAACTTATTTTAACCGAATCACTCAAATAGCTTTATACAGACATCGTGGAATGTAACTTTCCGTCTCAACTCTAACATATGTGGAGGAGTTCCAATGTTAAAGTCACAAGCCGTAGTCACTTTCCCAACATTTTAAACACCACAAAACACGGATATCATCATACCCGAAAGAACCGTTGAAAAAAAATAACGAAATGAGACAAATTCTAACAAAGCTTGTACTCCCGTGATAAAACGGTTTCATACACTTTCAAAACCATATTTCAAAATCTTGTGTGTGTGCTGAGCAGTTCCCAAAATTCCAAAACACCGTCCATACAAAGATTTGAAACACAAGAATTTGTTAATGCAATCTTATTTTCAAAATAACTTCGTGCATGACTCATTCGGCATTCAACGTCTCGACCCATACTACTCCGAAACTCTCCGGTCTACTATTGTCATCCAGACATTTAAACCTCTTAAGGCAAGTTGGGAAATCACATCAAATCATCTTACGGCTTTTCCTCCAATCAAAGTCAGCTCAAAAGCCTATGATTCTAGCACAATTGCCAATTTTTGACCCAAAACGGTCTACTTAAAACAAAAATTACCTCAGCAACCTCAACTACAAGTGTCAGGCACGACAGAAAAAAGGGTAGCCCCGCTATCAAACATCACTACAGCAGACACCGAGTTAACTAAGAACGTACTTAAACACACAGCTTAAGCAAAATGCAACTACATACAAATATCAAGTGATGAAATATACCTGTCACCACTTTAAGCGTAGCCTGTGCCTCTTCCACCGTCAGTTAATGAACTCTACCTCGGCCGCCTCGGGTCCAGCCTGACCCACACGACCATCAGTAATACGCAAGGGAGCATCCGCAGGAGCTCCTTGTGCCCCACCCCCAACAGTAACCCTTGGATTCGGGCAGTTGACCTTCACGTGGCCCATCTGTTTGCAGTTAAAACAGACCATCTGTGGTGGTTCCATGCAGTCGCGACCGTAGTGCCCCACCTGGCCACACTGGAAACATTTGTCATTTCTCCTTCTGCTACCATCCATGGTTTTAAACCCACCGCTCCTTTGATTCAAGAGCGAGTCTGAAAACCTCGCTTTCTTTGGAACTGCCGATTCCGGTGCAACGGCCGGCGCTGTTTTCCTCTTCTTAGTCTGTTCTTCTAACTCAGGTTCCTGGCTCCGAGTAGCCTCCATCATCACTACTACCTCATCACGAACGGCGGTAATAATCTCGGGGATTGCCTCCCTAATAGCACGCTTTACTTCAGCCGCGATCAACTCACGTATCTGCTCAGCAGTGATCCCGGCGCCAATCCCTGGCTCAGTAGTGTTGTTTCCCTTAGTAATGGCCATTTCTGGGGTAGAAATTACAACGAGTTATTAGCACATAATAACTCACACTAGCAACACTCACGCTCAACTCCTTGGATTCCTCGCGACTTTCCCGACTCGAGCATTGATCCTGTGCTTCCGGTAGTAGGAGCTCTACCACTACCTTCCACACCTATCATCGCCCGTTCCGAGTCTCATCCCGAGGGGTCCAAGTAGCTTCTCGCCGCAACTACACACATATGCCCGCACCGGCATATATACTCACTCTTCCTAGCTTCCTAGGAATTCCATCCCAACCACTACCCTTGCTACTACCGAATCCCCACTAATCATAAAGAGTGGCCTCGCGAATACCCGATTACATGCAGTGCAAAACAAATAGACAGTCGAATACAAGATTCTATCCTAGAACGGTTGGACTCAAACAAGAGCTGCGCAATAGAACTAAATCGAATATTCTAAGGCTATAAGTCTCTTACTGCATACAACCTAGAGGGTATCCACTTAGTAACCTATCATAATTAGCATAAATTCCTAATAGCAAGCAGTCCAACATACCGCTTAGTGTCAACAACAGGCAATCTAGCATGCATACTCTATGATCTAGAAAGCAATAAAACACTAAGCATTGTACCTTTCCCTTCGGCTCCGGCTGACTGTACACACTGCGCCCTCGATCACCGTTCCTCGAACGGGTTTTTACCCTTTACTTTTATTCCCAAAAAGGTTTAATAAAGCATCTGAAAATTTTCCCAGCCGCAACTTGAGACCAAACACACCGAGGTGCGTTTGATCCACTCAAGCTGTGCTCTGATACCAAGTTGTAACGTCCCAAAAATTACAAGCAAATTTAAATTTTTAAATAAACATTTCATTTATAACAATTCATTAAATGATCCCAACGTTTCGTTTGCAAACTCATAATTAATATCCTCATAATAAACACCAGCGGAATAAACGTTTAATTATTAAAAACCATAAAGCAACCAGCTCTCCTCGCGCGCCAGTTTGTACTCGTCACGCCTTGGAGCCGCCCGTACCTGAAACCACAATCTAATGGGAAAGGGTAAGCACGAAGTTAGTGAATTCTACACCATAAGTAACACAGTTATTTCCACACCACCATAAACAGATATTTGCACATAAACAGCATTCAAGTCTACGAACAAATCATAAACCTGCATACTCACACCAACCCACCTAATAGGCATACGTCGGTCCCACCGACCACACGACCATCGTGTAAACGCAACCCGGCACCCCCGGGTTCATACGCCACCCGCGTATACAACCTTCGGTCCCACCGAATTACTACGCCACCCGCGTATGTGACCCTCGGCCCCGCCGAACTCCTACGCCACCCGCGTAGTCACAACAATAAAGGTCCTACTAGACACCCCACTATTTAACCCCGCATCAAAGCAAATAGAACTACCACATACACACAACAACGTAATGTAAAAATAACCGACATTAGTTATAGTGAGAGAACTCACCTCGAATGCGCGCCTAGCTTAACAATACAATTCAAGCTTCACAATTACGGTCACTTCCCAGCACCTAAACGCAAGTTAAAACGTGTCAATACGAGACCCGGACCCTATGACACGACACACGCTTAAACCGTCACTAAAACCATTTTCCGCTCTCGCCAAACAGGTCTGTTCGGGACCTGTTTCGTCCCCTTTATACCCAGAAAATTCCCAATATTATTTCATGAACAGAAAGTACTCTGAGATAGGGTTTCAAAGACATATTATACGCCTCCTAACGATTTTTCTACAATTTAATATGAATTAAATACGAACGATTACCAAAACTGCCAGTTTTTGGTCCAGCCTGCACAAACAGCCCAATACAGCCCAGCTACGGGCTTAATCGGACTTTCGGCAAAACACGAAACACCTTCCCAACTCGATTAGGGAACTTTGGGCACCAATTTCACCTCAAAACGGGTTAAGAGGAAAAAGTTAAGGCTTTCGCAAGATCAAGGCAGATTCCAGGAATTTTCACATGAAATGACGAATCACCGAACTTGCGACCACTTTTTCGCCCAGCTAGAGACCGAACCAGTTTTCCGCTAAAACACAGAAAACGTGCCCGACCCCGAACTTGAACCGTGGGCGCCCGTTTCGGCTCAAACGGAGTTACGACGGAAAAGTTATAGCCGTCGTAAAAACAGTGGCTGCACCATTTTCCACATGAATTGATGATTATAAAAACGACGGTTTTAACGAAACGGCTTAAACGATTAAGTCAAGGCTTAACGGATTCTACGGTGATTATTAATAAGACATGGCCACGCACTACCCTCTGCCCTCCGGCAGTGGTGGTCGTCGGCGGCGGCCGGCGGCGGTTCATCGACGAGGAAATAAAACAACCCGCAAACCACCGCGAGACCACTACCCTCTCGATCACCCTACCGCGTGCACCAACGACTCACACCACCACCGCCACCCGACACCCACGCGGCAGCGGCGGCCGGCCGGCGGTGGTCCTCCGGTGATGAAAACGAAAAGAAAAGAAACGTCGAGTGAAACCTTACCTCGATGACGACACAACGACGAAACCCGACACCTTCACTCTCTCTCGCTACACCCTCCTCTTCGCCGGCAGAACCAGCAGCGCCGGCGCCGGCTGCTTGTGGGTGGCTCACGGCGGCAGCAGCGACTCCGGCGGCTTCCCTTCCTTCTCGTCTTCCTCTCTCTCCACCCTCGATCGCTCTCGCTCTCTCTACTCTCTTCTCGGTTTCCTTCTCCGGCCGACAACCACAAGAAAAACCAATATCGCCGTAGGGTTTCTTTTGGGTTTTCTTTCTTGGTACCCACGACAACAATCCCTAAACAAACTTGGAATACGGTGTTGGGTTGCATGGGCCGAACTCCACACAAGTTTGGCCCTTTTACATACTTAGCCCCTCAACTACATCTTTCTAGCAACTAACCAATGTTGTTGACATATTTTGACTATAAGGTCCAATTCGTCTAGCCCCGTTAACGGAATCCACGATAAATAAAACTTAAAAGAAAAGAATTAATAAAATGAAATTACATACCGGGACACGTGCTTTACAGTACATGGCAGAGATTGCGGCGCTTATGGAAGGAGCCCTGTCAGACATAAACACCAACCCTTGCGGGTCTCCGATAGCTTGTCTCAACATGGACATAAACCAAGTCCACTCGTCCCCGGTTTCAGACTTGCCTACGCCGAAAGCTACTGGAACGATGGAGTTATCCTCGTCCATGGCAACCGCCAGGAACATCATACCCAAGTAACGGCCCTTTAAATGGGCTGCGTCTATTATCAGGACACGACGTAGATTTTCCAGAAATGTGCGGATCTGCAAAAACATAGGTTAAAATGTTATAGTTTATAATGTGTAAATGTTATAGTTTATAATGTGTAAATGTTATAGTTTATAATGTGTAAACATATGACGTGTTAAAATACGTACCGCGGGTCCAAGGGCCACAAAGCACATCTCAAACCGTCCACGTGAATCGGTCCGTAGCTGCGTGACAGTACCAGGGTTCTGCAGCTGCAAATTATATAAATATGTTGGGAGTCGTTCATACGACTCCTCAAACGTGCCTCTCACCATAAACAGTGCATGGCAGCGCGCACGCCACGCTTGGTGGTAATCAATTGTGACGCCGAACTGCCGGTGAACGTCGTGGACGATGTCCTTTGGACGCAATGACCTGCTAACATCAAGAAACTTGTTTTTCAGGATTGCACCCAAAGTCTTTTTGCCGGCTTGTTTGTGGTGGGGATTAAGTTGCGTCCTCGTACAAGTGTGTACGTCGTGCAACTTTCTAATCATTATCGCCCCTCCTTTGGGACCCGTGTGAATCGCGTACAACCTCCCCTCACACTTTTCTCTAGCACATTCAACTACGTATTTGCTTTTGTCAGATGCCCGCACGCGACTTTGGAAACCCTCTTCCAAGAACTTGAGTCCGATCTGACTTGCTAAGAGATCCTTCGAATCGAATATCTGACCTGCTGTTAAACTTTCACTGCGAATATAAGGTGTAGGTTCGTAGCTTTGTGTCTGGGTATGGGAGTCTGGAAGAATAGGGGGCATATCAAAAAAGTCATTTATCTGACTACATGATTTTCTACTAGGGGTATATTCTTCGTGATCATCATTATCGGTGTCTGATCTGTCTATTTCAGAATTACCCGTTCTGAAAACGTGGGTTTCGTCATCAGCAACTCCATCAGTACGCCATTCGTGTGGTTGTGGTGGTTGTTGTTGTTGAGAATCAGGCTGCTCTATTTGGAGGTCTTCGTCGTCGTCACCGTCGTCGTCACCGTCGGATACGCCGGGATACACAAAGAGTAATGGGGGTCTTTCTGAATCGACTGCAAGGTGCAGAAAAGTAGAGATATCCCCATCGTTGGATAAATCCACAAATGACCCATCGCCATTTTTAAATACTAACTTGCAAATATCAGAAGAGTTGATTCCACATTTTTGCATGGCGTATGCAACAAACTTCTGATAAGTATAGTTTACTGACACTTTTACATCATGCTTAGATTTATAAGCAAAATTCCACTCATTGTTATCTTGCACCCATTCACCATCAAAACAGAAATATAGCTTAGCTTTTGCAACAGATGAACTCATTTTTTCAGTAGTATCTCAAACACAAAATATTGCAGAAAGAAATATTGCAACAATGAAATCGTTGTGTGGGGATTATGGCTTGCATTTTACGTCTATTTATCAATGAAACAACCAACATATCAGAAAACCAATCTCTCATTTCATCCACAAACTGGTATTCCAAAAACATTGATTCAAACATGCAAATGAATTTCAACCACAAATCGGTCTTTAAAGTGCAATAATTGTGGAAAAAAACAGTAAAAACATGCAAGATTCGTCTAAGTTTAGGGGCTGAAAGTGTAAATTTTCAGGGGCTGAAAGTGTAAATTTTCAGGGACCAAAAGTGTAAAATTCGGGCCATCGCGGGCTGCGATCGCGGGCAGGGACCAAAAGTGCACCGCGGCCAAAGTTGAGGGGCTTCGCGGGGCATTTGGGGCCAAAATACATGCCACGTCGCCGTATCCCGCGATCGCAGGACCTCATCGCGGGTATTTTGGGTATTTTTCCAAAATTGAAAAAATTTAGGGTATTTTGGTAACAGTTGGTCAAACTTAGGGTATTTTAATTAATTTCCCTTTTATAGGGCTCTTGATCAAAATAATGTCGATATTTTACCGGCAAATAATTAAGAGGAAATGCACAACTTTTCGGATAAGGCAAATGGCATAGCCAAAACTGCATAGTCAGTCCATGCCCTCCTTAGTAGGGGTGTAAATGAGACGAGACAACTCGCGAGCTATTCGAGAACGACTCGGACAAAACTCGGTCAACACTCGACTCGAACTCGAGCTCGACTCGACATATTAACGAGTCGAGTCGAGCTACCTGATACTCGACTCGATAAGCTCGTGAGATACTCGAATTAATTTTATATATAATAAAGTATATATAATTACTTATTATATTTATTAATTATAATTAATAGAAAAATTAAATTTAAATTTAAAATGAAATCTGAAATGTAAGCCCGCCTAAAAAGGAGGGATTCTTTAAAAATAAATTATTTTTATTTTTGATTAAAATTTAGTTATGTAAAAGAATTAAATAAAGAAACCCTAAATTTTTTTCTTCCATTTCCATCTTGAGTTTGTGAGTCTCTCTCTCACGCTGCCGCCTCCTCCTTCCTATCTCTCTCATACGCTGCCGCCTCCTCCTTCCTCTCTCTCTCTCTCTCTCTCTCTCTCTCTCACACATGCTGCCGCCGACGACCGACGACGCCGACCAGAGCCGACGCCGACGAGACGACACCGACTAGAGAACTCTCTCTCTCGTTCTCTCAGTATGTTATTGCTTGATTGATTTTTAGTTTTTTTTTGGTTAATCTGCTTATAAATGGATAGTTTATACATCAACCACATGTGCAATGCAAGGATTATTTTATATTACTTTGCTTATTAATCTGATTGGAGATCCTCATGGTTCCTTTTGCTTATTACTTTGCTTATTAATCTGATTGGAGATCCTCATTGTTCCTTTTGCTTATTAATCTTATTGGAGATCCTTTTTTATTTATATTTAATTTCTTACATATATAATATGATTTGAGTTGGAATTTGAATGTTTTTAATTTATTTCTATTCTAGAGATGTCTAGTGGACCACAAGTATCTTCCACGCCAGTTGGTGTTTTAAATGTCTAGTGGACCACAAGGTAAATATTTAAATATGTTTAGTTGATTATCTTCACTTTTATTAATTATACTAATTTGTTTTTGTTTTTATTGTAGAAGAGTGAAGAACAACCAAAAGAAATCTTCATTCAAGTACCGTTCAAGGAACCCGAAAGTACCATTCAAGAAACCCATAAATTGAATTGAAATTAAATCGTATTTTGCTTTTTGATGGATTTATAATGTACTTTGGTTTTAATATTGTAATTTTCGACTTCGTTTTGCTTTTGGTCGCAAGTTATGACTACTTTCGGCTTTAGTTTGTATTTGGTTGTAAAATTTAAATTTTCTAGATTTTTTTAGTTGGTAATTTGGATTTATTTCGAACTTCTAATAATGTTATATATTAAAAAGGTTCGAGCTTGGTTCGAGCTCGAGTTCGAGCTTGATTCGAGCTTGAAACGAGCTTGATTCGAGCTTGAAACGAGTTCGAGTTCGAGCTCGGAAATTGGCTTTCGAGTCGAGTTCGAGTTTGGAATTTTACTACTCGCGAGTTTTCGAGTCGAGTTCGAGTATACTGATACTCGAGCTCGACTCGCATCATTTACACCCCTACTCCTTAGGATTTTGAAAAAACATTTTATGCCCAAATTGTATATAGTCCTGTTGGTTCTGGTTGGATAATGACTAATACATAAAGTGTTTGTAGAATGAGGGTTTGATTGTCATATTGGGGCGATGAAAGAAATATCGGATTAGTCCTTGTACTTTAGGCATCATTTTTTTATTATTTTGGTTTTCAAAAAAATTAAGAAATACTCATGGTAACCATTCATGCCGACAAAATGTGGAATAGAAAGAAAGGGTTGGATCATATTTCTTACATTTTGTTAGTCCAAGAATCTAGTGAAGAATTACGCCAAATATGCACAAAGATATCTAGATAGAGAAAGTGTATAGAGAGAGAAAGTGTGTAGAGAGAGAAAGTAGTTTGTCATTGATCTCACAAAAGTTACAAGTACGAGGGTTTCAAGAAGTTACAAACAATACAGAGACAAAGGTATTTATACTAGTCAAGACAGGTCTTGACTTTACAAGCATAGAATAGGAAATTGACACAATTGACCCTTTTACTGCTAGTCCTTGATTACAACAAAATCTGCTCTAACAATCTCCCCCTTTGGAATCAAGGTAGCGGTGATCTTCTTCTTCTTCTGAGCCCCAAATACGTTTCAATTCTCCTCATGGCTTTCCTGAAATTGATTCTATCATCCAGCTCTTCCAAAGCTCTGATCAACAATACCCTTTCTCTTGTAGGTATTCTGTTATCCGCACGATTCTGTTCATTAAGCTGAAATCTGTTATCCACCTTATCACCTTCAGTGTCCCATTAGAATATTTTGCAATCTCGCTGAATCTCAAAAACCTCTTCTCATTCTTGACATTCTTATAGATCACCCCAAACTACGGATCTTCCACAATCATAAACAGTGGGTAATTCTCCAAGTCAGGTATCCTCTGATTCGGCCTTATCATGTTCACCATCGGTTGGTCACTTTCAATGCCAACCTGAAAGTCAAAACAGTATGAGTACGTCAAGTGTCAGTGGAGAACCTTTTGATGGCATTGAAAGCAAGTGTGATAGCTTTCTTTCCGATTGTAAGATCTCTAAAGTAATGATACATGAACTCAAAATCTTCTATTAGTAAATGATGAAAGTCAGCTTTAGAGAAAGAATAGATTGCCCCGTCTTGCCTTTGAACCACAAATACTGGATACCAAATCTTGTAAAACTTTATGGCAAACACTTCTTTAATTGACACTATCAGCTTCTTTGATCGAACATGATGAACTGGTTCTGACTTGGCCTTCATCAGATAAAAGTATTCAAAATAATGACAAAATTATGTCTATATAGATATCTTAAATCTTTAAGATGAGTGTTAAGCATAATGATATATAACAATTTTGATATCTGATAGATAATTTAAGATATTTATCCGGTATGGAGGTATATACGTCGGATACAAATATTAAGGTTTTAAATCAAATAATGACATTATTGAAAAGAGGATGTTTCGGAGATTTAAATATATTTGTTGGAGACAGAAAAGAAAAGAGAACTATAAGTATTTAAAATTTTGGAGATGAAATAATATAATATGATATATTGAATTTATAACTAAAATAAAAATTATAATACATGTGTTTTATATATGTAACTGTAGGTATATAGGGGCCTAATAAAATGAGAACTAAATAGTTTGTGATAACTGTGAGATCCAATGTGAACCAATCATTTTATTTTATTAGTTTTATTTAATAATTAAATTTAAAAGGTTATATTTGTAATTTAAGTCTTTAACAACTCATCCCTAAAATCATGGGATTTATTTTTTCCATACCTAAAATCATGGAATCATCACCGTCCATCCCCCGTATCGAATCTGCCATGTATGTGCAATCCAAAAATATGTGCGCTGTGTGTGCAATCTTCTCCAAAACTCTCCTTGAAAACCATTGCCCTCTAGCGCGTTCTCCATAGGACTTCAACTTAAAACGTGATGTAGTCGTCGGTGATTTTTGGGTTGGTTTGACAAGGTTCAAGAGTTGTCCGACGAGAGGTTTCGTTTAGTCATCGACGGTTTGCACCAGAGGTTGACCGCTAGCCATGATCTTATTTACAAAATCATTGATTTATATTTCAAGGTAATATACTGCGGAACCAAAAATCCATTCTTTGATCTCTGTAAAAATTCTTTTCTTTTAAACTTTGATACAAGAAAAAGGCGAGAGAGGACGGAGGAGGAAGGAAGTAAGATCTGTAACTAATCGACAATACAAATCTATCTTCTCTGACCCTAATACATACGGGTATCACGACGGGCATCACAATTGTATCACGACAGGCATCACAGTGGTATCACAACGAACATATTAACCCATCGTCTTACTAAAACCAAATCAGATATGGTCTCAATCGATATTCAGAACAATATCACAGTGGGTATCAGATATCACAGTGAATTTGTGTCTTACTATTTCGAAGTTCTTAGGTATCACGGTGTATCACAGTCGGTTTGTGTCTTACAATTAGAAGTTCTTGGATATCACATGGGTGTACGCCAGAATAAGTTTGGCCAGATAGAGGACAGAGGAAAGAGATTTACAAAAAGACTAATTTACCCCTCAATATTATCCATATTTTTTTTTGAAAATTAATGGATAATTACTAAAATTAATATTTTTAATTATAGCATTTGATTATTAATAATGTGTGGTTGAGATTGGATCTCACGGTTATCACAAACAACCGAGTTCTTCCTTTAACGGCCCCTCCGTAGGTATATATATATATATATATATATATATTTTTTAATATTCATTTGATTTAATAGATTTTGTTGTTTTACTCGAATTAGTTAGTTATATGGATTTTTATGAAATGCGACTAATATACATTTGAGATCAGTGATTTATGACTAACACAATAAAACTTTCAGATTCGAAAATGGACTAAGTTTTATTTATAGGATTGTTTCGATATTAAATCGTTTTTATTCAATTTAGTGCTCAAATGTATTTAAAAACTATATAACATATATATATATATATATATATTTGGACTTAGCGTTTCACATATCATTATGACATTTTCAAGGGAAATTAATTAAAATGCCACAAGTTTGACCTAAATTTACTAAAATGCCACAAATCTCGTCCATCTTACCGAAATGCCACAAAAATCCGCGGTGGGCCCCGCCATCGCGGGCCCTTGCCCGCGTTGGTCCCTCAAGAATGCACGCGGCCCAGCTTTCCCCCCTCAAGAATGCCCGTGTTGGCAGGTTTGGTCCCTGCCCGCGTTGGGCCCCCGCGATCGCGGGCTAACCCGCCACGCGTCGGCCCAGGGTTTACCCTAAAAAAAATTGAAGACAAAAACCCTAATTTATAAAAATGGCCGCACTATATAAATGGTGGGGGGGACCAACTTCGGCCACCACTCTTTATTTTAAAATCTCAAACTCTCTCAATTTTCTCCACTCTCTCAATTTTGTCGTGTGGAACACGTGTTCGAGTTTTGTGAAGATGTCTCGTATTACCTCTGTGGTATGTTTTCTTTATGTTTTTTGTTATTTTTTGTATGTTATTTTAAGTTAAGATATATGATTTGTATGTTGTTAGAGTGTTTATAAGTTTTGTTATGTTTGAATATGTTCTATGTTTAACATTTTTAAGATATATGATATGTATGGTTTTATGTTTGAATGTGATATTTGTATGTTGTTATAGGAGTGTTTTTATAAAAAAATTGTTAAGAGTGTGTTTTATAAAAAAATTGTTAAGAATGTGTTTTTATAAAAAAATTGTTAAGAGTGTGTTTTTATACAAAATTTGTTAAGAGTGTGTTTTTATAAAAAAATTGTTAAAAATGTGTTTTTTTATAAAAATAATTGTTAAAAGTGTGCTTTTATAAAAAAATGTTAACAATGTGTTTTTTTTTAAAAAAATTGTTAAGAGGGTGTTTTTATAAAAAATTGTTAAGAATGTGTTTTTATAAAAAAATTGTTAAGAGTGTGTTTTTATACAAAATTTGTTAAGAGTGTGTTTTTATAAAAAAATTGTTAAAAATGTGTTTTTTTATAAAAATAATTGTTAAAAGTGTGCTTTTATAAAAAAATGTTAACAATGTGTTTTTTTTTTTAAAAATTGTTAAGAGGGTGTTTTTATAAAAAAATTTGTTAAGAGTGTGTTTTTATAAAAAAATTGTTAAGAATGTGTTTTTATAAAAAATTGTTAAAAATGTGTTTTTTTATAAAAATAATAGTTAAAAGTGTGTTTTTATAAAAAAATGTTAACAATGTGTTTTTGTTGGTCCCGAAGGGTTACACAAGTTTATAGAAGGGGGTTGAATACAAACACACAAATTTTACTTTTCTAAATTGTTTATTGATAAATCATTAGCAATTTACAGCTTGTTGCGGAAACAAGATTAAGGATAAACTTAAATCTAAACAAGTTGGAACACTAAGGTTTCTTGCACTAAGAAAGATAAGGAAATTACTAATAATAACCTATCTTGAGATAAGAGATTGAACTTGTCCAGAGTTAGCAAGTTACTTCAAATGAAGTGGGTTCAACTCTTTATATACTGCATGCATTTAATGTAAGTCAGTATACACTTTACACGTGTCATCAGCTGGTTGGTTGCATGTCATTGACCTTTGTTGACAACCTAAGTAGCCGCATGAATGAACAGTGTAGTATCAGATTTGGTGTACGGATTCAGACAATAAGAAGGTTCTTTTCTGACATTTCGTACGGAGGCGTGCAAGGGTGGTTAAGACAAAAGTACTTTGTACGGAAGACTTTATGATCAGCTTTTCGATGTTTCAGCGATCTATCATTTCACATCAGCGAATGATAGAGTTCAGCGATAGCTAAAGTCTTGTACTTGATACTTCACGTTGATTGGACAAATCTGAGTCTTCGCTGATCCGCATCAGTTCATTAGGAGACTTGTCGCTGGTTCTTGAGCTTGATCTTCGACTTTAGCGTAGAACCTATGTTGACGTGAAACTTGTCTTCAGGGATCATAAGTAAACAACTAACTCATCAGCGATCACCATAAGTACTGAACAGACTCAGACTATTATGGTGAACAGTTTAGCTGAATGTTTAATCTAAAGAGCGAGAGTTCCTATCAGCGGTACTGGAAGATCTTAGTACTTATCAGCGATAGTGAAACTCTGATACATATTGTTTACTTACAATTTTCACTAAGTATATAAGAGAGGGTCATTATCAAATCACTGAGGGTTTGGATCAACAATCTTCCCCTATTTGATTATGACATAGCAACAGAGAGAATTGCTATTTAATGAAAACATAAGGATAAAAAGAACTCATAAAATATTTGTCCCTTTTACTGTACTGATGGAGTAAAGTACATTCGCTGGGATCTTTTCTGTACTGATGGAGTAAAGTACATTCGCTGAAATCTTTCTTTAAAACTTTGAATCAGGATACAAAGAGAAATGAAAAGATTACAAGTACAAGCGAAATAAATTACAAGTACAAAAGGATAACTGATAAAATAGATGAAAGAGGCGATCCTATCAGTTTACAAAGGTTCTTCCTTAATGAGAAGTTCATCAAGGGTCTTTTCAGTGGGGATCATCCAGTCAGGAATCGTTACTCCTTGTTTTCTTTTGTTCAGCGCTTCTTCAAAGATCAAGGGTTTTAGGTGTCGTGCCTGAATGTCTTGTTTGAAGTCACACCACCAGATGAGATCTCTGAGCTGTTCGATTGGAGTGATTGGAAGCTCAGCGATCCGTTGAAAACATTTGCGTCCATCGTAGTCAAGAAAGAATATTCCATATGGATCACTGATGACTTTACCAGAGACGAAAAGTTCACATGGTGGCAAAGATATGTCAAGGGCAGATAGATCAGGGTCAGGACCAAGCACTTCAGCGCGAGAGAAACCGATACCAGTTTCATTTCTTATGACAGGACCTGAGTCTGAATCTTGATGTTTCTTCTTTGAAGAGGCACTTTTTCTTTTCAGCTTTAGATCAGGAGGAGGAGGAATATCCACACAAGAAGATATCAAATCGATCTGTCTGTTTATCAGCTTTTCGAAATGATCCTTATACTTAGATTGAGAAGTTTGGATAGCTAACCTCATCTCCAGCCATTCAGAGAGACCATACCTTTTTACAGTGTCAGCGCGAAAGGCTTCAGTTTGGCCGTCTTCTCTGAAAAGTTTGATGTCAACAATAGGTACTCCGATAGATGTTCTTCCAGAGATGAATACCTTGTTGATCTTCGCTGGACGATATCTGAAGTGTATCTTCTCTTTACACCAGTTCAGGGTGGTATGAGAAACTTCAGTTTTCTTCTCCACGATCTTCTGGGCTTCTTCCCAGAGCTTACGTTGGACTTGAATGGGAACACGTTTCAGCTTGGGGTCTTTGGCAGATTCTTGAGTAAGCTTGATGGCGTATTCTCTGTCTTTTTCTTCAGCTTCCTTTCTTTCAGCGATTAGGCGTTCAGCTCTGAGGTGTTCCTTGTATTCCTTTTGGGAAATTCTGAACTTTGGAGGAACTGAAGGAAGTTGATCAAGCTTCAGAATGATTCGCTGATCCTCGAATCGCTTTATCATTTCCTCTCTTCTTCTCTGATCATCTTCACTTAGCTTTTGAGGAGCTAAGGAAGGTCTGCTTTTGTGAGAGAGCATCTGTTCTTCAGGTTCATCAGTCACAGAGATTAAATCCAAGACTGGGATTATTTCTTCAGCAGCAGCTGGTTTTATTGGTGAAGTCGCCGTTGTAGAACCTTCAGCGATATCCTCAAACAGGGGAGAGGACTAGCTGAAACACAGTGATCTTACAAGTAAGAACTTGGGTAGAAACAGAGAGAGAAAATTTGTTCAAGTGTATAGGCTTGGGTAGTAGAACTGATAGTGTATGAAAGAGGAGGGATGGAGTAAGAGATGTTTAGTGTACCTGACAAACCGGCTTTTCAAGCAAGATCGTCAGATTGTCATCTTCAGCGACGCTTTTGCCTTTGCCTTTCTCAGCTCCAGAGGCTGATGGCTTTGTCTTTGTCCGCTCCCCTGAAGGTTCATTTATCGAGATTCCCTTAAGAGCTTTGATCCTCGGAGCAGGTTTGACGATAAAGAAATCGTCATCATCATCATCTTCATCATCATCATTCTTCGGAGAAGAGGATGGTTCATCATCAGGGATGTCGATGGCTTCATCATCTTCTGCTTTGGATTCTTCAGCGTCTTCTTCGAGTTTCTCTCCCTCAGATACAGAGGCAAGCTTCTCGGTTCCCTCAGGGTTTTCAACTCCCTGAGGTTCAGCGTTGGTTTCCTCAGCATTCTTCTCTCCCCTGATAGATTCATCATGGGAAAGGTCTTCAGCGCTCTTGGAGAGTTCTTCAGCGCTCTTCTCCCCCTCTTTTTCATGATGAGTAGGGGAGGAATGGGTTGATTCAACAGGTTTTGTAGGTTCTCTGTCTTCTTGTCCAGAGATACCTAGACAACCTTCAATCTTTGCTAATCTGTCTTCAAGGCCAGAAATAGCAGGATTGATCTTCTCGAGCTCAGTGCGATCCGCCGCTGTAAAATGTTCAATTTCAGGGACAGGGGCAGGTGCAGGAGCTGGAGTATTTGCCTTGTGCAGCAGCTGCTCGATCATAGTCTTCATCGAACCAACGTCAGTCTTTACAGAGCTTAAGTCAGTCGCCAGAGTGTTGACATTTGTCTTTACAGCAGACATATCTCCCTCTAGTTGTCCAACCGATGTCTTCAGCGTTGTTACCTAGCTGGACATGGATGAAACTGAATTTTTGAGAGAGGTGTAGTCGGTGTAGATGTCAGCGAGCACCTTTGCGAAGTCGCTGAGAGTCTTATCAACGATCTTTATGTCATCTGTGGAAGCCTTCTTCTCTACCACCGTTGTCAGCTGTGTAAGATTTTCTCCAGCGGTTGTTACAGCTGAAGAGTTGTTGGAAAGAGTGGTGGTGAGATCTGTCAGCTTTGTTTCCACGGACTTCAGAGAGGCGTTGATGTCTCCCAAGTTAGGACCTGTAACATATAAAAACTTGTGAACAGAGGAAAGCTCAGAAGTTTGGGGTTTAGTGACAGTGTTTATGGGTTGGTGTGTACCTGCAGGAGGATTGGTGAAATCATCAAAATCACGAGTTCCTGAAAAAAGTTCCATGTCGTCTTCAAAAGTGCGTTGACGAATGGTTATCTCTGCAGGTCCTGTCCCCATCATTCCTTGAAGAGTATAATCTTTAACTTCTGGAGGAATGACAGGTGCTTCAGTGATAACTGGAGTAGAGTCCAAATGAGTGGAGGGAGGAGCGAAGGATAAGAATGGAGGTTGGGTTCTGAGTTCAGCGTTGGATTCGCTGAGAATCACTTCTTCAGTCTTTTGAGAGACTGAAGGAGGTTGGGTCGGTTCCAAGTTTGTAATCTCAGCGTTTAGAGACGCTGAAGTCGGGATGGAATGGATGGGTTGTTCAGGTGTGGCAGAGCGTACCACTGAACGTTCCTTCAGCTCTGCAGAAGGAGCTGAGGAGTCTTCAGCATGAGATTGCTGGGGTTGCTCCTTGGTTTTCTTGATCCTTTTAGAACCAAGTGGGGTGAGAGAATGTTTCCTTTTCTTAGAAGGAGAGGATTTTGTGGCCAGGGTATCAGCGATGGGTATTGTCGCTGAAGGAGCCACATAAATAGAAGAAGAAGGGTTGAGAAGAGTTAAGAGGGTAGAAAGACGTACCTCATTTTCAACAGGTTTGAAGTCGAGTACCTTAGGGCCAATCTGAGAGAGTTTCAGATCACCCTCTTGCGGGTAGCTGTCCTTCAGGCCATATTGGAAGATGGCGCTGATGAATCGGGGGTAAGGGACCCATGGAGGTCTGTCAGCGGCAGAGTCTACTCTTTGCATCAAGTCATCATAGATAATAGATGCACAATCAATGTGTAGACCTTTCAGCAGAGCGTATCCCATTGCTTGCTGAGGTTGAGCGGCTTGGTCAGAGGAGCTGGTCTTGGCAGTCATGCAGCTGATAAGATGCGTGAAGATGAAGTTCATCTCGCTGGGCATTTTTGATTTCTTCAACAGGGTCAGCTTCTTCTCAGGCTTTTTGTTTCTGCCAATTTCCCATACATAGCCCATTGCATCGAAAAATGCAATAAGAGCTTCTTTGTAAGCGAGCTTCTTATGGTCAGGGAAAGGAACAAAAGGCTTTTCTTTTGTTGCGATGGGAAAGTTCAGAGCTTTGCGAATGATGGCAGGTGTGATCTTTATCGTGCCATATTCAGTATCGCAGAGGATACAATCAACTGTTTTGGAGGGATCTTTGGCGGATGGTAGCTGAGAGTGTCTGGCAGAGTACCAGAACTGAGATAGTAGCAGCTGACTTGCAGGAGGTGAAATGGTCAGGGCTGTTGAAATGCAGCAATTCTTCAGGAAATTCACAGCATCATCTAGATGTGTGACTTGCTTTCGAGGAGGAAACTCGAGAAGCGCAGAGATGTTGTTCACCTTAGTCCAATCCAGTTTATCCAGAGTGAACTTAACCTGAGGAGCCTTGATTATTTCTACTTCCTCAGAGTCAGTTGATATGTTCTCAGCGGTAGCAGGAATGTCAGACGAAGCCATTTCCTGTATTATCAGTTCAACCAAAGATTAACAAATAAGAATAATCTTAATGTGGAAAGATTTTCCATTAAGATGTTTCGAATTTTGTCCATTTCATTCAGACAAAATGTCTTAATGAAGATTAGGGTTTTTGTTTTTAAAACGAAAATTTCAAACCCAAAAATAATCTTGTTTTCCAGTTTTCTTTGAAGAAGGATTCTGGAAAAACGAATGTGTGAAGAACAAGTTTAAGATTTTTGCTTTTAAACTTGAAGAACAACCATGAAATGGTTGTGTTCATAAAACCATGAAAGAAAATGATTTCATTTTAAGAAGTTCTTTTGTTTGATCTTTTTAAAACAAAGAAGAGATCAGAAACAAGTTATTTGCATTCGGTAAATAATAAGAACATATTAACCTTGATGTTTTGATGAAGAAGATGAACAGTTGTTCTTGAGAGAAAAACGAGAGCCAAATGCAACAGTGAATTCTTTCTTTGCTTGGAGGAGAAGTTCGCGTAAAAGAAAAATATAAACAAAGAGTTTGTTTATATAGAGATTTTAGAAAGAGAAAATCTCGAGCGGGAAAAGATTTTCATCATGACACGGACACATGTTTGCATTTGATTGGCGAGTAAACGAAACGTGCAAACGTGTGTCAGAAAGAAGAACGTGCCAGGGCTTATCCGTTGTAATGACGTCACAACTGTCCTTTCATATTCTTGGTTGTCTCTGAGGTTTTGAAAAACTCAGGGACACTTTGAAAACATGAAGTACTGAATAGAAATATCAGTGATGGTTTTAGAAATTTCAAAGTATCGCTGATAAGGAAGAGATATTCAGCGATATATTTTGTTTTGAAATCTTGCATTTACATGCGATTTGTCAGAGAGAGAAAAACATACCTTGATATCAGCGAATCAAGTTTATTCAGAGAGAGGATGATAGAATGGGTTATACAAGTTGATTTTATCCTATCGCTGATCAAATGTAAACCGCTGAGGATTTTATCCTTCAAAGTTCAGCATTCCAAGCTCGCTGATGAGAAAGTTGAATCTTGTCTCATCAAGAGGTTTGGTGAATAGATCAGCTAACTGATAATCAGTTGGGATAAAATGAAGTTCTATATTTCCATTCATCACATGATCTCTGATAAAATGATATCTGATTTCTATGTGTTTTGTCTTTGAGTGTAGCACTGGATTATTTGCTATAGCGATGGCACTTGTTCTGTCGCAATAGATTGGAATTTTGGAGAGCTGAAGATCATAGTCTAGTAGCTAATTTCTCATCCACAAGACTTGAGAGCAACAGCTTCCAGCAGCTACATATTCAGCTTCAGCTGTGGAAGTGGACACTGAGTTTTGCTTCTTACTTGTCTAACTTACCAGCTTTCCACCCAGGAGCTGGCATCCTCCTGTGGTGCTTTTCCTATCCATTCTGCATCCTGCAAAATCACTATCTGAATAGGCGATTAAATCAAATCCTGAATCTTTGGGATACCAAAGACCTAGATTCGCTGTACCCTTAAGATATCGAAAAATTCGCTTTACAGCTTTCATATGAGATATCTTAGGTTCAGCTTGATATCGTGCACACAAGCAAGTTGCAAACATAATATCGGGTCGGCTAGCTGTAAGATACAGTAGTGAGCCGATCATCCCACGGTACAGCGTGACATTGACAGGAACACCCTTAGTGTCCTTATCAAGTATCAGCGGTGGTGCCATATGGGTTTTCATAGCTGAACTTTCAGTTAAGTCGAATTTCTTCAGCATATCTTTAACATATTTTCCCTGATTTATGAAAGTTCCTTTCTCAGTTTGCTTAATCTGAAGACCAAGGAAATATGTTAGTTCACCCATCATGCTCATTTTATACTCATCTTTCATTCTATCAGCGAAACGAGTACAAAGCTCAGGGTTAGTAGAACCAAATATAATGTCATCAACATATATTTGAACTAGAATGATATGACCTTTCACTTTTCTAAAAAATAGAGTTTTGTCAATCTTACCTCGCTCAAATTTTTCAATATGGAGATAAGTAGAAAGAGTGTCATACCATGCACGTGGAGCTTGCTTTAAGCCATAGAGTGCCTTATCCAGTTTATAAACATAACCTGGATGCTTAGGATCTGAGAATCCTGGAGGTTGTTCCACATAGACTTCTTCATTCAGCTTTCCATTCAGAAACGCTGACTTAACATCCATCTGATGTACTTTGAAGTTTTTGTGTACAACATATGCTAAGAATAGACGAATAGATTCAAGTCTTGCTACGGGAGCAAATGTTTCGTCATAATCTATGCCTTCCTCTTGTCTGTATCCCTGAGCAACAAGACGAGCTTTGTTGCGGGTTACAGTACCATGTTCGTCCAACTTGTTTCGATAGACCCATTTAGTGCCTATCACTGTTTTATCAGTTGGCCTTCGAACAAGTTTCCAAACTTTGTTTCTCTCGAATTCAATCAGCTCTTCTTGCATGGCGCTGGCCCAGTTTGGATCTTTGAGGGCATCATCTATTTTCTTTGGTTCAGTTAGAGAAATAAAGTTAACAAATAAACAAATATTACCTGCACTTCGACGAGTCTGAATACCAGCGTTTGGATCACCAAGAATTTGATCAATTGGGTGATTTACAGTCCATCGCTGAGCCGGAGCATACGTCGCTGACTCATCTTGAACTGGAGGAGCTGAAGATGAGGCTTCAACTACTTCTGGAGTATCAGCTAAGAGAGGAATACTTGTATTTGTCATTTCATTTACTGATTGCTGAGAAATAGATGGAAAGTCTGAGACATTTGGATCAACTGCAGGTATAGTGTTTATAGGAACAGCTGAGACCCATGATGTTTCAGCTTCACTATTCTGCAAATTTGGAATGATAGTGGGACTATCATCTTCTACTGGATGAGCATGAGGTGTGGGAATGTCTTCTGAATCACCAAGATGAGAAAACATCCATTGATTCAGTTCTTCAGTATCAGCGGACGGTTTAGAGTTCGCTGAACGGGATTCATCAAACGTGACGTGAATAGTTTCTTCTACAGTTTGTCTTCTACGATTGAAGACTCTGAAGGCTTTGGAAACTGAGGAGTATCCAAGAAAGATTCCATCATCAGCCTTAGGATCAAACTTTCCAAGGGCATCTCTATTGTTCAGTATGAAACACTGACATCCAAAGATGTGAAGAAAGCTGATTGAAGGCTTTCTCCCATGAAAGAGTTCATAGGCTGTTTTATTGAATCTTTTGACTATCAGCGACCTGTTTTGCGTAAAGCAAGCAGTGTTGACAGCTTCTGCCCAAAATGTTAACAATGTGTTTTTTTTTAAAATTTTTTTGTTAAGAGTGTGTTTTTATAAAAAAATTGTTAAGAGTGTGTTTTTATAAAAAAATTGTTAAGAATGTGTTTTTATAAAAAATTGTTAAAAATGTGTTTTTTTTATAAAAATAATTCTTAAAAGTGTGCTTTTATAAAAAAATGTTAACAATGTGTTTTTTTATAAAAAATTTGTTAAGAGTGTGTTTTTATAAAAAAATTGGTAAGAATGTGTTTTTATAAAAAAATTGTTAAAAATGTGTTTTTTTATAAAAATAATTCTTAAAAGTGTGCTTTTATAAAAAAAAATGTTAACAATGTGTTTTTTTATAAAAATAATTATTAAAAGTGTGCTTTTATAAAAAAATGTTAACAATGTGTTTTTTTATAAAAAAATTGTTAAGAGTGTTTTTATAAAAAAATTGGTAAGAATGTGTTTTTATAAAAAATTGTTAAAAATGTGTTTTTTATAAAAATAATTCTTATAAGTGTGCTTTTATAAAAAAATGTTAACAATGTGTTTTTTTATAAAAAAAATTGTTAACAGTGTGTTTTTATAAAAAAATTGATAAGAATGTGTTTTTATAAAAAAATGTTTTTTTATAAAAATAATTGTTAAAAGTGTGCTTTTATAAAAAAATGTTAACAATGTATTTTTTTTTATAAAAAAATTGTTAACAGTGTGTTTTTATAAAAAAATTGTTAAGAATGACAACTTAGGTCCCTACGGTTTTAAGAATGACAATTAGGTCCCTACGGTTTTAAGAATGACAACTTAGGTCCTAAACTTTTAAGAATGACAATTTAGGTCCCTACACTTTTAAGAATGCCAATTAGGTCCCTAAACTATTAAGAATGCCAACTAGGGTCCCTAAACTTTTAAGAATGCCAATTAGGTCCCTAAACTTCACATGCCACACTTAAATTCATTTTAAGAATCGCAACATCTATATATAACATTATTATACGTTGAAATAAAATAAACCGCAACATCTATATATAACAATATTATACGTTGAAATAAAATAAACCGCACTTTATCTATTTATAACACTATTATATGTTGAAATAAAATAAACCGCAACATATCTATTTGGATTTTGTCAAACGGGTGTAAATAGCCCTAAGGTATGTCGGGATTTAAGCAATCCTTGTGATTCCCCTGCTACCTGGAAGTCCAATAGATTGAGTGGTTTCTTTTCTAAAACTAAAACAAACGAATAATTATCAACACAATAAACCAAACAAGCAAAAGCATCTATATATAACACTAACTATAACATTTGTGAATGACTATGTAGAGGGATTTCTTTTACATCGACTTGACGCTAAAGTGCAAAGTTTCCTACATCGAGGGGTTAGGAGCGTGCTTTAGGGGATTAGGTGGTCACGCGGATACCCTTGAGGCCATCTTTAGAGGGACATCGTTCGGGCCATGGATGGACGTGTCTTACTCTGCTGGCGACCCTACACTAGTACACATGTTTCTACAGTTGGAGGTCGAGGACGCCAACGCTGAGCCGGAGAAGATGCATTTTGATTTCTTCGGCGATCGATTGCATTTTGGGCGTCGTGAGTTCTGTCTAATTACAGGACTACGTTTTGGAGAGGCTCCCCCTTCCTCCCTTAGCAGACTGCGGCTTCGTTCCTAGGGTTTTCGGCATTTCAGCATCTCGTTTGAAGCTGAAGGCAGCCCGAGACATGATGAAAGGGGGCCTTAGTGCCCTAAGCGACGCCGATGCTGTCCGTGTATGCTTGGTGGTGATCGTGGATATGGGCTTCATGGGCCGTGAGTATAGCCAGTATGCTTCCTCGACGGTCCTTAGGGCCGTCGAGGACCTTGAGCTGTTTAACAGCTACCCGTGGGGTAGCCATATCTGGACACATTGCTACTCAATCTTGCACCGAGCCATAACCAGACGCGACTCCGATCGACATGGAAAGATGAACCTTTGTGGTTTTACATACGCCTTCAAGGTTAGATACGTAGAATAACAATTGTTAATAATACATACAAACTGTTTGGCTTTTCTTTTTACGTACTTGC
Source organism: Saussurea involucrata (assembly GCA_033807775.1). NCBI lineage: Eukaryota > Viridiplantae > Streptophyta > Magnoliopsida > Asterales > Asteraceae > Saussurea > Saussurea involucrata. The sequence goes on from CM066326.1 coordinate 13,426,489, forward strand.
TCTTCTTGTCTAATTCCAGATATGGATCTTGGAGATGTTTCCCGCATCAATCCGATATTTCGTCAAACGCGACGACCGAGTACTTAGGTGAACCCGTTGGGACAAGCGTGTTACCCTAAGTAGGTCGCTTTGGGTTCAGTTCTTCAATGAATCTAGAAATGTAAGTTCTTTTACTATGTTTACAATTTGCATACGTTAGTCCCGCTTATTAATTTTTTTATGTTTCATCATATATTTAGTTGCCACTCTTGCCTTTCGCTCGCCTTGAGCCTACTGCCGACGAGATGGACACGGATTGGTACAGAGACAGCGTGGACTTTATTGACGCAGAGGCGGCAAGGGCTCGACGTCCCTCTCCTTCTACATCCCACGAAGATGAGGAAGACGACGACAGACCCCCTTCCGGTGGATATCAGCAGCCCCCTTCCTCCTCCTATCCGCCGCCCCCTTCCTCCCCTATCCGCGGCCCCCTACCTCCCCCTATCTGCGGCCCCCTACCTCCTCCTACCAGCCGCCCCCTTACGATCCATATCAGGCGGCCCCTTCCTACGGGCCACAACGTGGCTGTCATGAGTACCTGTGGGACTACGTACACGGGCCGCTAGAGTCACGTGTAGAGTTTCTGGAGGGAGTCTGGAGACAATTTGGCGCTGTCAATGTTAGTGTTTAACATAATTTGTTGGCCACGTTTATTTAGTTTGTATATTAATATTACGTTCTAAATTTGTTTTAGCTGTCGAGTACGACACCGATCCCCGCTCCGTTCGGACAGGGGGCACTGGCGACGTTTGGCACCACATCATTTCCGTCATTCCCGGAGAGTGTAAGTCACACTTATTTATGGCATTATAGTTATATGTTAGTTATAGTTATATGTTAGTTCCTAAGTTTCTAACTATTTTAATGATCAATGTCACGCAGGCCGCGATGTCGGGGGCCGGGATGTCGGGGGCCGAGATGTTGGGGGCATACACCTCCCAGATGCCGCCGTTTGGCACGGCATCCTATTCTACTATCCCGGAGAGTGTAAGTCACACTGAGTAACCATTATAGATAGTTATATGTTAGTTCCTAATTTTGTAACTCTTATAATGATCAATGTCACACAGGCCGGGATGTCGGGGGCATACACGGCCGGGATGTCGGGGGCATTTACAGACATCTTTGGCGCTCCGGCCGGAGAGTATTACTGGCCGAAAATGTCGGGGCCGTCGTCGTACCTCACACCGCCAGTGCACAGGCATACTGTAAGTTATTTTGGTTTAATTGTGAACATTTCCTAAATTGTACTTAAAACATCTAATAACTTAATTTTCAGCTGATGGAGTCTTCTATTGTCGAGGAGCACTTCTCGGAGCCGGATCCGGAAGATGACCCGATGGATGTTGTAGATCCACCACAGGTGACCCCGCTCCCTCAAAAGCGGTCGCACTTCATTTCTCAATTTCTTCGTTTCCCGTTTGGGCAACAAGGATCTACGACACCACCGGCCGCTAAAAAGCAAGCAAAGAAAGCGGGGGGAAAGAAGGGACGAAAGAACATCAAGGGAAAGGAGCCTTCACCGGAGCCTCTTGAGGGACCAGAAATATTGATGATGTGCAAGACTGGTCGCCTCCCCAAGTTGACATTCACCCCTTACGGGGGCTTAGAAATCAACCCCTCGTTTTTTGAAACATTACTTGCGGATGACCCTGTGAACTCTGACTTAGACGATACGGTTAGTATGAAGTTAAATTATAGTCATATATAATCAAATATATTTATATTACATGTCTAACCATCTGATTTTTATGCATAGCACGTCGATTCTTGGGTTAGCCTGTTGCAAAAACATCGTGGCGTAGACACGAGGTGGACCATCATGTACACTATGTTCTTTCAGTGCATACTGATGGACCATCAAGGTCCCGCCTCTGTGATCGAAATATGCAATGGCTCGGAAGGGACCTCTTGGACTCTCCTCGATAGGGTATGTAAATCGTTTTACTGTTATTTTATTTAATAACATATATGACATATATTGTAATATTTCAGGTGTACATCCCCATATGCTTGCATCCCAGACATTGGCTGATTGGAGTGTTTGAACTAGACACTATGGTCGTGACCCTATATGACAGCGAAAAGGACGGTCTCTGCAAACAACAATTGACAGAGCAGATGCAATCGTTTAAAACAAAACTATATACGTTCTTTTCATTGATAGGGGATCATAGACGTCGCGAAGTGTCAAGTATCTTTCGCACAAAGATGGCCGGCCAAGTACCCCAGCAGACCGGGTTATATGCGGATTGCGGTGTATGAGTATGCCGTAATGTCCAAAAGTTGATAAATAACGAGGAGATATGGGTACCCCTAACGAAACCGACGATGAGGCAATGAATTTCCGCCGACATATGGCGGAGTCAATTTATGCGCATTGTCTAATTAGTTAGGTTGTTTATGTAACATTAAATAATTGTTATTTTTACTATTAACTTATTTTGTTAAAGTATTGTGATTGACTTACTGTTTACTTCATTTGGTTTATGCTAATTTCATCCAATTAATCAACTTTGAGTATCGATATCTCTTTCACACATACTCCAATTTGGACGCATTATGTATCGTTTCGAAGCTCTCATATAGGAGAACATAAACCTACTAAAAGTCAGTTATATATAACACACACACACATATATATATATATATATATATATATATATATATATTTAAAAGCGTCCAAAGTTTAGTAAAACCCATATTTTTACCAAAATTTTCCAACACCTAGTAAGTAGGTTTATGAAACTTGCGATAATCCTAATACAGAGATTATTGGATGCAAAAATTAATGCCTAATGAAAGACCTTTATTCAAGAGTAGACGAATATTGCAGTTACTTTTTCAGTCGAATCTTACAGACTCTTTTCAAACGAATCTTGCAGTGAACTATTCAGATGAATCATGCAGGCAACTTTTTCAGACGAAATCTTTGACCATATCTGATGAAGAACATACATTTTCACGGCTATAAGTAGATGGCATGATGAAGTAGTAATTCACGACTTCCTATCTATCTTTTAGACATTCTCCTCACCGTTTACAAACACACTCTTGCTTTTCTTAACACCATGGCTGGAGGTTCAAGATCAAGGGGGAACAGGTCGGCGAATGTGGCTGGAACTTCACGTTCGGGAGCCTACCAACCACTGAACGATAGAGCTCGCCGGAGTACCTGGAAGGTACCGGAAACAGACGAGGAGTGGAGAAACTGTGGGCGAACTGCGGCCGATTTTCCATTCACGCCTGAGGAGGAAGCAGACTGGGAGATGGCATCCGACAATTACTACTTCGATAATGGCATGAGAACCCCACCAATGTATGATTTTATGCCGACGGGTCTTCGACAAAGTCAACAAATTACTCCCGCAGTGCAAAAAGCCATTCATGGGGCGAACGTCGATATCGAAAAGGTAAAGGGTATGTGGAACCATAACAGGGGGATTCAGCAGGGGAAAATGGAGTATCTAGCGGAGAAGAAACGAGAACTGGCCATGGCTAGGGCTCACGTTCGGCAGCTGCAACGAGAGATTAAGGAAGCTGAAGAGGAACTAGAAGAACTCGAATCGGACTACATGGGAATGAAGGACGTGATCAAGGAAAATGTTAACTTGATCACAGGACTCCAGGACGTCTTCCAGTAATAGATTTATTTGTTTACATGCACTGTATCCGTTTCGGTTGGGAAGATGATTTGCAATAATTTTTATATGATGTTGTTAATTAATTTCCTTGTTAAATAACTTAAGTGAATTTCTATATTAAAAACATTAAAATGGAAATGAAACAATACATTAAAAACCACATAAAATGATAACCTAAAAACTATAGGGACCATTAATGTTTTTTTAAATTTGCAACAAACTTCAGGGACCAAACAGTAAATTCGAAAAGTAGCGGGTTAGCCCGCGATGGCGGGCTCTCAACGCAGGCAGGGACCAAAACTGCCAACACGGGCATTTTTGAGGGGGGAGAGGTGGGCCGCGGGCATTCTTGAGGGACCAACGCGGGCAAAGTGGGCAAACTTGGGTGACACGTGGGCCTGGGGCCCGCGATCGCGGGGCCCACCGCGAATTTTTGTGGCATTTCGGTAAAATGGGCTAGATTTGTGGCATTTTGGTAAGTTTGGGTCAAACTTGTGGCATTTTAATTAATTTCCCCATTTTCAATTTTGAAAAAGAATAATGTTTTTATTTAGGGTCACTTGATCAAAATGATAAAGTTGTGTCATTTATAGATTATAGAAATATCGGATTACTACCGAATTTCAAATTTATATAAGTTGAAAAGTCTAGATACCATAAATATCAAAAAGATCGAAATACGACTAGGGACATTTATAAATGTCAGAAAAAGACATAGCAATAGCATGCCTATGGGTATGTATCATCGAGTAGGTCCCAAATACATGTTTATATTGAAGTTTGGGATTTCGTATACAAAGTTATACTCGATAAATATAATATTGTATATAATAAATAAATTATTTATATACATAAATTATATATGTATGTTTGTTGATTAAGTAAACGTTCGTATGAAGTAAAATGAAAGGCGACATGCACACCGTCACCATTCATAAAATTCTATATATCAACAAAGTTACAATACAAAAGTTTCTATAATACTATCACAGTCAAGAGATTTGAACATGAAACAATACAACTCTAAAATAAGAAGAGTAAACCCCAATTCTAAAGATAAGAAAACTTAGAGAGAAACTAAAGCTACAAAATATAAACTGAGAAAAAATGACTTTGTTCTGATTGAAAAGAACTCTAAACACCACTTTATATACTCCAACTTCATATTTCCACACAGACCCTCGAACATAAGAAATGTGCTCTGCTACCCTTGGACTCTTCATAACTTTGTAAGCGCAACCTCTCCTATCCTCAACTATTGCCCTTTGACAGTTCCAGCCCATATACTCCTATAAATAACATATTCAAACATACCAAGTTAAACCTATGACAAGATTGGAACATAATTTCTTACCTTTTAACACCCTCCCTTAATCTTGACATTGGAAGATGTCTAACATATTTAACTTAGAACACAAATAATTGTGCTGATTTACACGAAGTGACTTAGTAAAAATATCAACTGGATTTTCTAAAGAAGCAACTTTAATTGTTTTTAACATTCCAGCATCAATTTTATTTCTCACTTGATGTATATCAATTTCTATGTGTTTAGTCCTTTCATGAAACACCGAATTATTAGCAATCTGAATAGCAGATTTATTATCACAATTTAACCCAATAGGAAGTAAATTGTTGACTTTTAAATCCAAAAGAATGCGAAGAATCCAAATAATTTCACAAGGGCAGCGGCCATAGCCCGGTATTCAGACTCAGCTGAAGAGCGAGAAACAGTAGTCTGTTTCTTTCTTCTCCATGAGACCATATAATTCCCCAAAAAAATACAATACCCAGTTACCGATCGCCTTGTTATTAAACATTTGCCCCAATCAACATCAACCTGGTGAGGCCTTTAAATACCTCAAGACTCGAAGAGCTAATTTTAGATGGGAATGACGTGGTGAATGCATAAATTGACTCAAACAATGAACAACAAAAGCTATATCTGGACGAGTCGCCAGGAGATATATTAACCTCCCAATCAACTTCTGATATCCAGTAAAATCCTTTAGAGAAGGATCTTTAGAAGCCGAACCAGCTGAATCAGTAACAACTAAGTTCATATCCATAGGAGTATTAATGGGTTTGGCTCCTAAATATCCAAAATCACTAAGTAACTCAAGACAATACTTTCGCTGAGATATACAAACCCCTTTATCAGTTTTCAAAATTTCTATCCCTAAGAAAAACTTTAATTCACCAAGGTCTTTGATTTTAAAATTAGATTGTAAATGACTCTTTACTTTGTTTATTTCAGTTGTGGAATTACCAGTTAAAACAATATCATCAACATAAACAAGAAGAATAAAAAAACAGTATCAGAAGACCTAGTGAACAAAGAATAGTCACTGGTACTTTGAACAAGACCATGATCAGTTAAACAAGAAGATATTTTTTCATACCATTGTCTAGGAGCTTGCTTTAGGCCATAAAGAGACTTAACTAATTTGAAAACACGTCTATCATTAGCATAAAAATAACCAGGTGGTAAAGACATATAAACTTCTTCAATTAAATCACCATATAGAAAAGCATTGTTAACATCAAGTTGGCACAAAGGCCACTTATTTTGAACATCCAATGCAATAACACACCTGACAGTTACCATTTTCACAACTGGAGAAAAAGTTTCTTCATAATCTAACCCTTCTCGTTGAGAATAACCTTTGGCAACAAGACGAGCTTTATATCTCTCAATCTCACCTGAAGATTTATATTTTATTTTATATATCCAGCGACAACCAATTGGTTTTCGCCCAGGTGGAAGATCAGTTAAAACCCAAGTTTTATTTCGATAAAGGCTTCCATCTCATCGTTCATACAAGAAACCCAGTTTTGACTTTACTAGCCTAAAAAAAATTACTAGGTTCAATAGATTTATTCAAGGTAGTTACAAAACAAAAATTTTCAGAACTTAGAAAAGAATAGTTAACTACCTTCTCTAGCCCATATTTAACTTTTCCCTCTATAACATAGTCATTAAATTTATTTGGGAGATTTGAAACACAAGTTGATTTTCTAACAGTAGAAGAACTAGGTTGAGATGAACTACCCTCAGGAGGAGAACTCAAACTATCATCATGAGACTGAACATTCAAGGGACTAAAATCAGCAGCACACTGATCACTGGCAGTCATGTCAGTACTACCTGGATTCTGGGATCCGACAGCCCTGTTGGTAATACATTCATCTTATTAGTACTACCAGAACTAATTCTGGTAGCTTTATATGGGCTACACAGATGATAAGGGTTACTATTGTTCTTAGGATTATTAGAATTAGGTTCAAGTTGAGTTGTCTCCCTATTGTCATCATTAGGCATTCCATAAGTGAACTCATTAGTCTGAATAAAAACGGAATCAAAGAAATTCAAAGTATTAATGTCACTAGAGTATAAACTTTGGTCGGTTGCACCCATTTTGAAAGGAAAAATTGTTTCATAAAATTTAACATCTCGAGAAATAATGATTTGTTTAGAATCTAAACTATACAATCTATATTGTTGGGAATATAGCAAAACAAAGACATCCAAAATGTTTTTAGATTTTATAGCAAAACAAAGACATCCAAAATTTCTTAAGTGTGGAAGCACAGGCGCAAATCCATACACCATTTCATAAGGACACTTTCCATTTAAAACAGAGGAGGGAGTTCTATTTATAAGGTAAGTTGTTGGGAATAAAATCAGATTGAATGGAAGTTCAAGGGATTAATATGTAACATTTTATATGGGCTCTATCTTGTAATGGGCCATGGGCCTTAGTTGTCTAGCCTAAGTATATAAAATGTTTTTAGCCTAATAGTTTAGGTTAATCATCTAAAATCGTCCCATAACCATTGTAATCATATTGTTGAAATTCTCTGAATGGTTAATGAAAGAGGGATGACAAGTTGAAATCATATCGTGTTTATTGATTATTATTCTTTGATTTCTACTACTTTGCACTAATCTGTGATCCACAATTGGTATCAGAGCATACAGACTGGTTGATTCAAAGGTTTCTTGTAAGTTTATTTGTGTTTCTGTCGACTGATAGGTTGTTCAAATAAGTTCATTATTATGTTCTTGGTAAAATTGACTGATTTATTTATTGCATTCGTTTAGTATTGCTTCCGATAGTGTTTATGCATCGTTATCAAAGTCTAATTCGATTGATTGAGTAGTCTGCTAAGCAAATCAATATCTTTGAGTGTTTGTCTCTGTTCTTTAAAAAGTTCAAATTTTTCATCAAAAATCATTGTTTTTGCTTAGAAATCGATTTGGGTGTAGTTGTTTTTTTTTTGTGTTTTTGGTCAAAATAACCTTTCAGGAAATAAATTGACAACCCTAATCGCATCCAAGTCCGAATTCCTCGCACAACCGCACTATTCGGAACATCTTATTCTTTCCAGTAAGTTTTCCTGTTTCGCGCTACTTTCCGGTAAATTGTTCCGGATTGTCAAAAGTATCCGGTAATCCCGTATCCGGTTAGTTATCCGGACTGCTATAGAATCCGAACCACTCTCGGATATCTCATTCTTTCCGGACGTCGCCAGTTCCCGGGTATCACTTCTTCCGGTATGTTATTGTTCTTGTTAAAATTTTCCGGTAACTCTTATTTACCGGTAACCTTAGTTTACCCGGTAACCTTTGTGTTATCCGATTTCTTTGTGTTATTCGGTCAGTTTTAGTTATTCGGTAACTTTTGTTTTCCGTTGTTTCCGAACACTTCACACAACCCGGATCCGGTCACTTGCAGATCCGGACACCCCTTATCCGAATTCCTATCCGGTAAGTCTTAGTGGTCATACTTCTTACCAGTTTCTTAATTTTAAGTCACTCTTAGACCTTGCGTTAGGACTGTCACTCGTAGTGCCTTGCGTTAGGATTTCCAACCTTGCATCAAACTCTACTGTCTGACGATCATATTAGTGCACATCTCACGATGTCTCGCGACACATTAGCAATCGGTACCGACGCCAAACCTTCGACTCTCTATCGGGGCGAATACAGTCAATGGCGAGATAGACTCATCATCTTTATCGAAGCTAAAGATAACTTTGAATTCATCTAGCAAGCTCTCACTGAAGGCCCACAAGAAACTCCAATGACTACTGTACCAGCTCAAGCAGAAGGTGCTGCAGCTCGACCTACGACCAAGACTTACATCTAGATGACCGACGAGGAGAAGAGCATATTTGATGGTGAAAAACATGCCAAGATATATCTAGTTCAGAGTCTACCAAACGAAATTTAAATGGCCATTGACAGCTACAAGGACACTTCCAAAGGTATGTGGCATCAAGTTGAGAAGATGATGAGCGGGAGTAAAGTAGGAAACCAACTGAAGGTCAACAATTGTATCACCAAATTTGACGGTTTCAAGCAGTGCAAGGGCGAATCAATTACTCAGGCATATGAATGATTATGCCTTCTTCTGAACGACCTCCACAAGAACAAGATCACTCGATCTAACACGGAGAATGCCCTCAAGTTCTTAAATAATCTCCTGCCAGAATGGAAAGTGTTCGCTTCTCATATCAAACACAACAATCTGATTGAGAACGTTCCAATCCATGAACTTTACGAGATGCTCATGCAAGACGAGGATGAAGTTATGGAGACAATGAGCGCTCTAAAATCTCTAGCCGACCCCTCGCTCTTGTATCCTCAAAAAGCGGCAAGTCATCCAGCCGACACTCGAAGAGAGCCCAAGTGTCCAGTGAATCAGAACCTGAAGCTGAAGAAACTGAGGAAAGCGACTCTGACCCTGAGCTAACCGCAATAAAGAAAGTTATGGCCCTGATCACCAAGTCTATTCAGAAAAAGAAGTTCTTCAAGAAACCTTCCTCGAATAATCAGCGCTACTCGACTACTCCCAACAAGCGCCATGATTATAAAGAGAAGTATGAAGGAAAGAAAAAGTCTGACGAGCACAAGCATTCAGATAATAAGGAGAAGAATGAACGAAAGCCCGAGTCAAAGAACAAAGATGAGCCAATCACGTGCTATAACTGCGGTAAATTGGGCCACTTTGCCAAAGACTGCCGAAAGGCCATTGTACGCAACGTGGACTACTACAAGGCGAAACTGCTGTTAGCAGAACAAAAAGCTGCATGAAAGACACTATTGGTTGAATACGACTTCTGACTGAACCGTTCTGATGACGAAAGCGATTCTAAAGATGCCGATGCTTTCATGGGCAACCACTCTCCTCCGCCAAATCAAGGAAGTCTTTGTCAGGTATGTGCCCCTATCTATCAAAACTTAGTCGATCAGATGCAACCACTTGTTCAAAGAATAGACTCCTATAAGCCTTCCACTAATGAACAACTGCTTGAAATTAACTCTTTAAAAGAAAAGCTAGATGTTCAAAAGAGAATCACTGAAAAATATAAGTCCGACAATGCCAATCTGAAAGAAAAGTGTGCAAATCTTTCCATTGCACCCAAAAATCTTAGGGCTAAGATATCTGAGTTAAATTCAAAGCTTGATCAGTGTGAGGATGAGAAAGCAAAGATTATTTATCAATGCTCCTCTCTTCAAGTTCAACACAAAGAGTTTGTTTCTAAAATAACTGATCTTGAAACTAAACTTCATAAAAGAGGTCAAACTGATCAAACAATTCATATGAACAAACCTAAGGAATTCATGTATTGTAACAAAGAATGGGGAATTGGGTACGATAACTGTTAGATATTAAGTTTTGTCAAAAGTTACAAGTGTTGGATCTGAATAGAAGACTCAGAGTTCTGAGTTAGAAGACTCAGGAGTTCTGATCTGAGAAGTCTCGAAAAGATTACAAGTATAAAAGTCTGAACTGAAGGGTCAGAGTTCTGAGTAGGAGACTCAGAACTTCTGAGAATGATGAAGAAAATATCACAAGTGTTTGAAGGAAGTTCTGAAGTGCTTGATCAGAAGGATGTTCAGAAGTTCTGAACATGTTGTTCAGAACTTATGTCTTAGGATATTTTCAGTTACATTCTGTTACTAATTATGACACGTGTAATTGTTCTATTAGTCTTTGATGTATATGTACTGTAGCTTTAGCCTTTCCTTATAGTATATATAGTTGTTAGCAACTATAGGCTAACTAATCTTTCGCATATCTTTGTATTCAACTTTTGTAATCTTTGAGAGATTCTCTCTCTAGATCTGTAATCTGTTCTTAATTGAATACAAGTGTGTTGATCCAAATCTCTATAATTTTACTGTTTGATTGTGCATATTGATTGTAAGATTGAATCCTGGTTTCTACAATTGGTATCAGAGGTAATCAACAAACAAATTTATTCAAGATCGTGTTCTTGAGAGTTTCTTGATCGCATTCTTGAAGATTTCTTGATCAATTCGTCAATTGATTCCGCTGCTACTCACAGTTCTTGAATTCTTTGTAATTCTTGAATTCGTTTTACGTTTGTTCAAGAAATTCGATTTGTCTTTCTGTTGAATCGATTAAATTCAATTTTACTAATCATGTCTTCGAAAGAATTTCTCTCGATGGGATCTGAAACGAAACCACCTGTTCTTATTCCTAACGAATATCAGCAATGGAAGATTCGTATGATACAATTCTTGGATAATATCGATGAAAATTTAATGATCTCAATACGAGAAGGTCCAATTGAAGTTTATGTCGATGTTGCTGCTACACCTGCAACTAATACAACTCTAGAGATTCCTGCTACTAACGTGAAGAAGAATTTTTCACAGTACTCAGAAGCACAGAAAATCAGACATGCAATTGACAAGAGAGCTGTTACGCTGTTGACTTTGGCAGTTCCCAATGAGGTTTTTAATAGAATTGATAGTGGAGCATCAGCAAAAGAAATGTGGGATGAACTTGAAAAACAAATGCTTGGTACTACAAAATCAATTCAAGCAAAGTTAAACCAATGCATCAATGCTTATGAAAGATTCAAAGCAAGAGAGTGTGAAAGTTTAAATCAAACTTATGAAAAGTTTTGTACTATTTTGAATGACCTCAGGAGGAATAGGTTGAAAAAGACAAAGTCTGAGATTAATTACAAATTTATGAATTCTCTTAATTCAGAATGGTCACCTTTTGCAATTAGTCTTCAAATGAATAAAGATATGTGTGAGGATGATTTAAATGATCTATTCTGTGTTCTGAATCAACATGAGGATTCGGTTAAGCAAGTAGTGGAGGAGAAGAAAAGTGTTTCTGATCAACTAGCCTTACTTTCAGAAAGAAAATCTAAGGTGATCAAAACAACAAAGAAATCGGTATTTTTGTCTGAAATACCAAAGTTAGAAGAAGAATCTGATGAGGAGGAAGGATCAGAGGAAGATGCTGATATCAAGCTGATTGCAGAAAAATTGGCCTTGTTGACTAATACTTTCAACAAGAGATATGGAAAGAACAAGTTTCAGGGTAAGTTCAGAAGAGAACAGGGGAGTTCAGAAGAGAAATATAAGAAGAAAGAAGATAGAGAATAAAGTAAGTTTGAGAAGAAAGAAGAGAAGGAAGAAAGAAAAGAGAAGGATTTGTGTTTTAAGTGTGGAAACCCTGGTCACTTTGCCAGAGACTGCAGAGTGAAAGTAGTAAAAGATTATGAATACTACACAAAGAAGGCTCAGCTGGCTAAGAAAAGAGATAATGAGATTGCAATGTTGGCAGAACAGGAGAACTGGCTGTATTATACTTCTGATGAAGAGGATTGCATTCACTTTTCTCAAATGCAAAGTTATATGGCCAAGATGAAGAATGAGGATGATTTTGATTATGAAGATGCTGATTCTGAATCTTCTGATGAGGTACATTCTGCACTTGAAATTGATTTAATGACTCAAATTGGCAATATGAATTCTGAATTTGTTAAACTCAGAAAACAAATAAAAGGTGAAAGAATTCTGGTTAACAAGTTCAGAACAGAAAAAGAGATAATTAAAGAACAATTTGAAGAATCTGGAGTTGAGAAACAAAAAGTCAAAAATGAGAATTCTGATCTTTTAAAAAAGATTTCTGAATTAAAAACTCAATTTTCAGAAATAAAAGATGAAAAGGTTGATTTACAAATTAAATATGATATGTTACTTGAGGAAAGAAATAAGTTGTACACAAAAATCAAAGAGTTGGAAGACCTTAATTTGAAAAGAGGTCAAACTCAACAAACCTTGAATCTTCTCACTAGCAATGTTAAAGATACAAGATTTTATAATCCTAAAATGGGATTAGGTTTGGAAGAAAATGTTGTTTTGAAAAGAGCTCCAACAAATCTTTATGATTTTGATAAACTACAGGTTCCTAAACCAAAAATCCCAGAGATTGTTGAAGTTTTTGTGAGACCTGCTAGTTCTATAACAAGTTCAGATAATCTACAAAAATCAAATCCTGTAAAAGCAAAAGGAACAATTTCTGAACCAAAAATTGAGAAGTCAGAAGCTTCAGAAGACAAGGTTAAGAAAGAGATTTCTAAACCAACAGAAGAGAAACCAAAATATAATGATGCTAAATTCAAATATGATTCTTTGAATGTCAGTTACAAAAATAAACAACCAAGTTTTTCATATCCTGACATTGAAAGTATATTTGATGCAAGTAAGGTTTCTGAAATAGTCAGTCAGAAGTCTGAGTCTTATAGTCATAATTCTGACTCCACAAGTCAGAACTCTGAGTCTGAAGGTCAGAATTCTGAAACTGTTAGTCAAAGTTCTGATTCAACTGATACTTCTCAATTCACTTCAGAAACCTTTTCAGAACTTGAAAAGAGATTTAAACTTGTTAGTCAAGAACTTGAGGACTTAAGAAAAACTTTTGATGATCTTGAAAATGATTTTTGTGTAATACCCCGGGTAAGTTTGTTAGTTAAATCCTAAATCAGTTAAAAATTATTTAACGTTATAAGTGATGATTAGGGTAAGTTTAAGATAAATTATAAAGTTATGGAGTGTTTTGGTCCTTATTAATAGTTTTGAGCCAAAAGTGTTAATTTGAGATATAAATATCTCAAACACATCAGATATCCTCATTTCCTCTTTTTAGAAAGTGTGTGTGTGTGAGTTGTGAGCGAAAACAAGCAGTGGACGAAACCTACGGTTAAACATCAATCAATTGGGTTGGATTCGATTTTGAGGTAAGCTCTTTTATATTTTGTGTTTGTAATCAGTAATAGAAGATATCTATCGGTTTAGAAGTTACGATTTCAGTGATTGGTATTGATTTCAATCGAATCTAGGTAAGATGAAACCGACTGTCTTCTTAGACTCCCGGTGGACTCCCGGTCTGGTCGACTCCCGGTACCATGGAGTCCCGGTACCATGAAGTCCCGGTGACTGAGAGTTCCGGTACTCTGTGGAGTCCAGGTACCTTGTTATGTTGTGATATTAAGTCCGAGGTAAAAGTATAAGTGATGCAGTTGAGAGCGGGAACTAGTAGGCTTTATGTGTTTGGCTAGTAAAGCGGTATATGTATCTTAAATTGTTTCAGATACTGTGGAGTCGAGGTGAAAGATAGAATCAAATTGAAAGAAGCTTGCGAGCGTGTTTGATAAGCAAATCAAGTGAGTTTTACTTTTAAAACATTTTCAACTGGGATACATATATATATGTGATATATAAATATATATATATATATATATATGAGATGGATATGTGTGGAATGGATATATGATTAAGGTGTGAATATTTTGTGTTTATAATATAGTAAGATATTATATTTATTGGTGCATTACACTACACAAGTGCACAGTAGCCGGGTTCCGGTGTGCGGACCGGTGAGTAGTCGGGTTCCGGTGTGCGGACCGACGGGTAGCCGGGTTCCGGTGTGCGGACCGGTAACGTTGATTATTTATTAGTTGGCTCGCTACCAATTAATATGGCCAGTTGTGGAGGAATAAGGTGGGATGAGATGCACGAGTCTTGCTTGGTAGTTAATCTTTGTGGTATATGTGTATTTTATAAAAAGGATTTCTAAACTGACAGGGATTATCTCACTAGACCGTTTGGTCTAACCCTCATTTTCCTTTTAAAAATATGTATTTCAGGTCAAGGATCTTTTGTTAGCAAAGGGAAGGATAATGCATAAGAGGAGGTTGATAGCTGACGAAGACTAGGATATGTTTACATTTCTATATTGTATAGTTTTGAGACTTTGGGACCGAATGTGAATTATCATGTATTTTGTTATGAAAGTAACGACGTTGTGTATGAAATGTTAATTGTTATATATATTATATATGTTATGGGATACCGGTTCGTTATAGATGGTATCAGAGCCCTAGATTAAGGGATTTAGGTATTAGTATCTGTACCTAGACTTAAACTGCATGTGAAGTAGGATGTCCCTAATATTGTAGAACCTTGGGATGATTAAGTATAAAAGGTGGAAGGAACATCGTGTAAGGTAATTTCATATTACACCTGGCCAGTGTAATTGTGATCTTACAGGTGCATGTATGAACTGGAATACCTTGTTATATGGGGTATGTGCTTATGTGTATGTTAATCCTGTTTGAATCTACAGAATGGCAAGCGGTACTAGACAAACGAATCGGGGAGGAGGAAATCCTAATAGAACAAATTCAACAGTTGGGACAAGGGGACGAGGGGGAGAAAGAGGTAGGGGCAGAACTGGAGGCAAAGTTCAGGGGCGAGGTACGGAGTTTGTTACACGAAATGATTTGACTGCGGAAATGGGAAGACTTCAAGCCAATATACAAGCTATGTTTGATAGAACTCGTCACACTAAAACTGAAGTACCAAATCCTAGTTTGGAAGACGAGATGCCCATTACACAAACTGTCATACCGGTGCCAAGGAAGTGTGATTACAAGATGTTTTTAAATTGCAAACCTCCGACATATTCAGGGGAAAGAGATCCAGTGAAGTCCATGAGGTGGTTGAAAGAGATAGAAGCTGTTTTCAGGACCAGCAAGTGTGCAGAAGAAGATAAAGTGCTATACGGAGCCGCGATGTTGAAGGCAGACGCTCTATTTTGGTGGGAGGCCCTTATTGACTCTAAGGGATCTGATGTATACTCAACTTTTACTTGGGACGAATTCACAACAGCTTTCAAAGAACAGTTTTGTCCTCAAGCAGCAGTTAGACAGCTGGAAGAGGAATTCATGGACCTACATCAGAGAAGTTTATCGGTTAGGGAGTACACTGCTCGCTTTCTGGAGAAGTCTCGCTTTGCGGAGTACTATGTTGCCACAGAGGCGCTGAAGATGGAAAGGTTTATCTTCGGGTTAAATTCAGAAATTAGAAAGCTAGTGATTGCACAAGGACCCAATACCTTCTCAGCCGCAGTAGATGCCGCGGAAAATGTAGAGCAAGATAATAGGAGAGACGCTAGTGATAGAAGTTTTGGAAAAAGGAAATTGGAGGAAATGACGTACGATTTGGAGGAATACGAATCCCTGAGGTTTGATAGTTATTTACCTTTCAGATCAGTTGAAAGATCATGTCCAAAATGCAATCGTGTTCATCAAGGAAACTGTTATGTGGAGTCCTGAAGATGTTACAAGTGCGGGAAGACTGGTCACATTGCTAGAGACTGTCACGTAACTCGATTTTGTTTCGTTTGCAATTCCCCGGATCATATTCAGTCAGATTGTCCGCAATGGAAAGCACACCAGGGTAGTATGGCGGTGAGACCAACGGGTGTTAGGCCGGGAGAGGAACAAGGGCCTGAGGTACTGAAAGCAAAGGGTCGAGTTTTTCAGATGACGGAACAAGAGGTGGAAGAAAGTCCTAATGCTGTTACAGGTATGATTCTAATAAACTCTATACGTGCTAAAGTGTTATATGACTTCGGTGCAAAAACGATCATTAGTATTTCTGTTCTTTTGTTGTTTATCTGTGTTAGAGATATAGGTGGGTATGGGATGTCTATTCAGTTAGTTTCTATGGTTTTGATTGAGTTCGAGGTAATAGTGATAAGTATTCATTACCTTTTTGCTTAACCGAATTCCGGGACGGAATTCTTCTAAGGGGGAGATAATGTAATACCCGAGTAAGTTTGTTAGTTAAATCCTAAATCAGTTAAAAATTATTTAACGTTATAAGTGATGATTAGGGTAAGTTTAAGATAAATTATAAAGTTATGGAGTGTTTTGGTCCTTATTAATAGTTTTGAGCCAAAAGTGTTAATTTGAGATATAAATATCTCAAACACATCAGATATCCTCATTTCCTCTTTTTAGAAAGTGTGTGTGTGTGAGTTGTGAGCGAAAAGAAGCAGTGGACGAAACCTACGGTTAAGCATCAATCAATTGGGTTGGATTCAATTTTGAGGTAAGCTCTTTTATATTTTGTGTTTGTAATCAGTAATAGAAGATATCTATCGGTTTAAAAGTTACGATTTCAGTGATTGGTATTGATTTCAATCGAATCTAGGTAAGATGAAACCGACTGTGTTCTTAGACTCCCGGTGGACTCCCGGTCTGGTCGACTCCCGGTACCATGGAGTCCCGGTACCATGGAGTCCCGGTACCATGAAGTCCCGGTATAATAAACTCCCGGTGACTGAGAGTTCCGGTACTCTGTGGAGTCCCGGTACCTTGTTATGTTGTGATATTAAGTCCGAGGTAAAAGTATAAGTGATGCAGTTGAGAGCGGGAACTAGTAGGCTTTATGTGTTTGGCTAGTAAAGCGGTATATGTATCTTAAATTGTTTCAGATACTGTGGAGTCGAGGTGAAAGATAGAATCAAATTGAAAGAAGCTTGCGAGCGTGTTTGATAAGCAAATCAAGTGAGTTTTACTTTTAAAACATTTTCAACTGGGATACATATATATGTGATATATATATGAGATGGATATGTGTGGAATGGATATATGATTAAGGTGTGAATATTTTGTGTTTATAATATAGTAATATATTATATTTATTGGTGCATTACACTACACAAGTGCACAGTAGCCGGGTTCCGGTGTGCGGACCGGTGAGTAGTCGGGTTCCGGTGTGCGGACCGACGGGTAGCCGGGTTCCGGTGTGCGGACCGGTAACGTTGATTATTTATTAGTTGGCTCACTACCAATTAATATGGCCAGTTGTGGAGGAATAAGGTGGGATGAGATGCACGAGTCTTGCTTGGTAGTTAATCTTTGTGGTATATGTGTATTTTATAAAAAGGATTTCTAAACTGACAGGGATTATCTCACTAGACCGTTTGGTCTAACCCTCATTTTCCTTTTAAAAATATGTATTCCAGGTCAAGGATCTTTTGTTAGCAAAGGGAAGGATAATGCATAAGAGGCGGTTGATAGCTGACGAAGACTAGGATATGTTTACATTTCTATATTGTATAGTTTTGAAACTTTGGGACCGAATGTGAATTATCATGTATTTTGTTATGAAAGTAACGACGTTGTGTATGAAATGTTAATTGTTATATATATTATGTATGTTATGGGATACCGGGTCGTTACATATTGTGATGTAGATTTTAAACTGGACCAAGTTTTAAAAGAAAACAACACTTATGTCCAGAAAATAACAGAGCTTGAGAAGCTAAAGGCTGAATATGATCTTTTCAAGATTAATGTCTTAAAAGAAGATAAGAAATTCTTTGATGAATCAAGTACATTTGAAAATGGTGAATCATCCAAATCATCTGCTAATTCTGTGAAATTCAATGTTTCAGAAAAAGAGGAAAGCAAAAGGAAAGATGATCTGAAAAGAGTTTCTGAGGAGATTGGATTAAATACTACTTCTGAACCTAGAGTCAATAGTTCTTGTATGAAATGAAATTGTAATCTGAAATCTTGCAATAAAAGTGAAAAGACTTATGTTTCAGATCTATTGTCTCTTGCAAGAAAGAATCTCATATGTGTTCAATGTGGTAGTCATTCATTTCAATCATCTCAGAAAAGTCCAATTTTAATAACATTTGTTTCTTATATAAACAAAACATATCAGAATTCTGAAAAGAAAACTGTTTTGATTCCTCAAACTCAGATAAAAGGAAAGAAGATTGAAAACTTTTCTCAAACTAAAGAAAAGAAGACTGAAAATGTTTCTCAGTCTCAACCAAAAGTTTTCAAAAAGAAAAGAAACAATTTTGTGAACAGAAAATGTTTTGACTTCATAAAAGTAAAAGGAAAGTGGTGCTTAAAAGAAGATTTTGAATGGAAAGTCAAAGGAACTTTTGTTAAATCAGATACCAAAGCTAACAAAGATGGACCCATTCCAGAATGGGTACCTAAATCTAACTGACTATTTTTGCAGGGCTGTCATGTGTGGTTTTTAGATTCTGGAGCTTCAAGACACATGACAGGTCATAAGTATTCTCTGACAAACTTCACAGAAAAAGGCTGGAAGAGCAGTAAATTTTGGAAATAACAGCAAAGGACAAGTCAGAGGTTTTAGAGATTTAACAAAAGGAGATCTAACCATTCAGAAGGTTTTCTATGTTGAAGGATTACAACATAATCTATTCAGCATAAGTCAGTTTTTGGACAGTTTCTGTCAGATTAAATTTTGCATAACAGGTTGCATGATTTTAACTGAGAATGACATAAAAGTTTTCTGGGCCAAAAGACATATGGAATTATTTGTGGTTAACTTTTCAAAAATTCAAGCTTTAACCCCTGTTTGTATATTATCAAATGCAGTTGCTAATGAATGTTGGCTTTGGCACAGAAGATGTTCTCATTTAAATTTCAAGGATCTGAATAATCTGGTTGGCAAACATCTAGTCAAAGGATTACCAAAGATCAAGTTTGAAAAGGAATCATTATGTTCAGCATGTGAAATGAGCAAGATGAAGAAAAGTTCTCATAAGATAAAAATGGACTCATCCTGCAAATCACCATTGGAGATGCTACATACTGATTTGTGTGGTCCTATTTCAGTTCAATCAATGGGAGGAAAGAAATATATGCTTGTTATTGTGGATGAATATTCCAGGTACACATGGGTTGAATTCTTAAGAGCAAAGTCAGAGGCTGCTACAACACTGATTAATTTCATCAAAAGAATTCAAGTATTCTTACAACTTCCAGTCCAGAAAATCAGAAGTGACAATGGGACAGAGTTCAGAAATGAGAATCTTCAGAACTTTTTGCAAAGCCTGGGGATTTCTTATAACTTTTCAGCTGTCAAAACTCCTCAACAAAATGGTGTTGTTGAAAGGAAGAACAGAACTCTAGTTGAAGCTGCAAGAACCATGTTGGCTTATTCAAATCTTCCAACCTTCCTATGGGCTGAAGCAATAGCCACTGCTTGTTTTACACAGAACAGAGCTTTGATAAATAAGAGACTAGATAAAACTGCTTATGAACTGATTAACAAGAGAAAACCACTGATTAAATTTTTTCATGTTTTTGGTTGCAGATGCTATGTTCTCAAAGATAGAGAAAATCTTGGTAAATTTGATAAAAAGGCAGATGAAGGATACTTTGTTGGGTATTCACTTACTTCCAAAGCATTCAGAATCTACAATAGAAGAACCAAGAGAATTATGGAAAACATCAATGTCACCTTTTATGAGTCAAGAATGAAGACTTCTGAACAAAACAGTTCAGAACTCGGACAGAATAAGACAATAATGACTTCTGAAACAGCTTCTAATCCTAACTGTTCAGAACTCAATATATTGTTTAAGGATGCATTTCTGGAACTAACTTCTGAATCTTATGCAGATTTTGAAAATCCAAAAATGGTTCAAGTAATGAAAAACGGAACTTCAGAAGCGGTTCAAACAACTGTAATTTCTGATACAGGTCCATCTGAGGAATGTCTAACTTTGATCAATACAAGTAATGAAACTTCTGATCCTAGTACTCAGAATTCTGGACAAGCCAATCAGAATTCTGACCAAGTTACTCAGATTTCTGAACAAGTGCCTCAGAACTTTAAACAAGTCATTCAGAATTCTGACTCTACTACTCAGAATCCAAACTTGGATGTTTCACCTCAACAAGTATCAGAACAAGGGGACAGTTCAGAATTACAAGCAATCATTGATTAGAATGATACAAACAACAATTTTTCAGAAATTGATGTGCTTCCTAGTTCAAACAAATGGACTAAAGACCATCCTATTCATCAAGTGATAGGAGATCCATCAGTAGGAGTTAAGACCAGATCAGCAACAGCAAATGAAGCAATGTTTGCAGGATTTTTAAGTGTGATTGAACCTAAGAAAGCCAATGAAGCCCTAGAGGATCCAGATTGGATTTTAGCAATGCAAGATGAATTGCTATAGTTTGAAAGAAATAAAGTCTGGAGACTAGTTCCAAAACCTGAAGGAAAATCTGTTATGGGAACTAAATGGGTATTTAGAAACAAGAAAGATGAATCGGGTGTTGTAGTCAGAAACAAGGCAAGATTGGTTGCAAAAGGATATTCTCAACAAGAAGGAATAGACTATGATGAGACATTTGCACCTATGGCAAGAATAGAAGCAAGCAGAATATTCTTGGCCTATGCTGCACATAAGAACTTCAAAGTATATCAAATGGATGTCAAATCAGCTTTTCTGAATGGAATACTTAATGAAGAGGTCTATGTCTATCAACCAGAAGGTTTTATTGATCCTGAATTTCCAGATCATGTTTATGTTTTAGATAAGGCATTATATGGTCTAAAACAAGCACCAAGAGCCTGGTATGACACTCTTACTCAACACTTATTAAAATCTGGTTTCAAGAAAGGTAAGATTGACAATACTTTGTTCTTAAAGAAAAAGGGTGATGATTTAATTTTGATTCAAATATATGTAGATGACATAATATTTGGTTCTACAAGTGCAGAGTTATGTACTGAATTCTCAAAAGTCATGGAATCAGAATTTGAAATGAGCATGATGGGAGAATTGAACTTTTTCCTTGGTCTTCAAGTAAAACAATTACCAACTGGTATTTTTATAAATCAAGGAAAATATGTTAAAGATATTTTAAAGAAGTTTAAGATGTCTGATTGTGCTTCTATGAAAACACCAATGGCAACAAATATCAAGTTAGATGTTGATCTCAATGGAGTTCCAACAGATAACAAGATTTATAGAGGCATGATAGGATCTCTTCTTTACCTAACTGCTAGTAGACCAGATATTATGTTTGCTACTTGTTTTTGTGCTAGATTTCAATCAAATCCAAAAGAATCTCATTTGCTAGCTGTTAAGAGGATCTTAAGATATCTGAAAGGTTCACCAGATTTGGGCCTTTGGTATCCAAAAGAGACTGATTTCAAATTAACTGGTTTTACTGACGCTGATCATGCAGGAAGTAGATTGGACAGGAAAAGTACATCTGGTGCTTGTCACTTTTTGGGAGATAAGATTGTGAGTTGGGCTTCAAAGAAGCAAAACTGTGTATCCATATCCACTGCTGAAGTAGAGTATGTTGCTGCTGCTGCTACCTGCTGCTCTCAAACTTTGTGGATGAGAACACAACTCATGGACTATGGATATCAACTCAACAAAATTCCCATATATTGTGATTCAGAAAGTGCCATTGCAATAACTCAGAATCCTGTTCAGCACTCAAAGACCAAGCATATTGATGTAATGTATCATTTTATTAAAGACTATGTTGAAAAGGGAACTATAGAGATGCACTTTGTGCATACAAAGTATCAATTGGCTGACTTGTTCACAAAGCCTCTTGATCACAAAAGGTTCACCTTTCTCATATGTAAAATAGGAATGCTTAATTTGGCTAATTGAACATATTTGTTAGTTTTCAGAAATAAAAATTTTTCTAAGTGAGATTTTCTGAGTAGTGTTCCCAGAACTCTGACTCTCTTAATCAGAATTCTGACTCTTGAGTTCAGAACTTCTAAATCAATACTTCAGAAATCTAACTTCAAATTCTTTAATTCTGAATATATTAATCAGAACTTCTGACTACCTTTCAGAACACATTTCTGAAAATTACAAATATTTCAATATGTTGTTAAGATTTTTTCTGTTTTATTTTTATATTCCTTATAATATGTGTTTGAGTATATGCAAAAATCAAGGGGGAGCATTGATATTCTTCAGAAATCATTCCAAGATGATTAAAAGGTTTGTATTCTTCTCTTATCACTAATCATTCTAAGGAGAACAAGCTTTCCATGATAAAATATTTTTATACTTGTTCAAAACTACTTCTGAATGTTTCAAAAGTTTTCAAATTCAGATGTTAGATTTTAAATGATTTTTCAGAAATTTCAAATCATCAAAAGAAGGATAGAACTTTGATGATAAAATAATTTTCTATCTGTTCAAACTACTTCTGGATGATTAAATGTTTTTATATAATCAGAAGTTGATTTTAAATGAATTTTGGTTCTAAGGGAATTTCTTCTGAACTGTGTACTCAGAACTTCTGAGTATGCATTCTCAGAACTCTGAGCGTGTTATTCAGAACTTTTAACTTGTGTTAATTTCTATCCAATAACACGTGTCAGCTTCTTATTCAATTGAAATTACCACGTGTCATTTAATATCTTTTGTGGTATTTCAAAGTGTTTGACTCCGTTATAACACTGACAAAAACAACATTTTTTCGTTAAACCCTTCGGCTTCGCGGATTTTAAATAGTTCTTAAAATCCCTCTTTCAAAATTATTTGAATTCCAAGAGCGAAAAAGTGAGAAACGCACAATTCCTGAGTTCATTGATCTTGTTTTCTTTTAAAATTACACATTACGATCATGTCTGGTTCAAGGAGAAGTAGAGCCATTTCATTACATTCATCAAAATCATTGTTTGAATCAGAATCAGATGATGATGAAGTTCAAAGACCTAAAAATAGAGCCGTAGATGAAGGGGTAATAGGAGATAACATTGTACAAGGTAATGTTGGAGGAGAAGCAGAGGATGAACATATGGATGAATCAGAGGGAAACGCAGATGAGGGAAATGAGAACATTCAACACGAACAGAGTGCAGTTAGGTCAGTCATGTCAGGAAGACCTAATCATGGTGAAAGGATTGTTCCTGAGAGAGAGTATTTGAGGCTATTGGAAAACAATTGCGTGTTATTGTTTGATGAAAGCAGATTTAAAGAAGAACATAAGATAATCATGGAGTTATTGAAGTATCATCCATACAAAAAGTGGTTTACAAAGAAGATATCGGTTCCTGTTCAGTATATACAACAATGGTGGAAGCATCTAAGGCTAGAGGGAAATAAATTTGTATCTGAAGTTGGGGGAGTTTCTTTGACTTTGACTATACAAATTTTAAGAGATATGCTGAATTTACCAGATAAGGATGATTTAGAAGGAAGATTAGATTTTGAAGATTCTCCATTGACAGAAGAATTAATTGCTGAATTTATGAGATTGGGGTATAATGAAGAGTTGAGGACCCTAAGTTTGTTCAGAAGAAACAAATTACCACCAATTTGGGCTTGTTTGTTCAACATTGTGAATAAATGTTTATCTGGGAAGAATAGTTCTCTTGATCAAGGCTCAAGGCAAATTCTGCAAATCTTTCATGGGTTGGTGAAAAACAGACATTATGATTATATTGCAATTCTTTGGGAAGATATGAAGAACACCATTGAGAAGAATCAGAAGGCCATAGAAAAGAAGACAAGGGATACTTCACTTACATATATACCTTATCAAAGGTATTGGCAGATTGTGATTTGGTATGCTATGAGAGAAAACAGAAATATTCCAAGAAGAGCAAATGAGGAGCATGGTCCAATTTTTTATATGGGTAAGATGATTTCTAGTTCTAAAAATCAGAATTTTCCAAATCAAAAACCTCTTCCAAGGTCTCTGAGGCAGTATATTCCAAGGGACAGTGAGATTTTAAAAGCTTATTGCACCTCAATGGGACTTGAACAACCTCAAGAGCCTACCCATGAGGAACAACTTGAGATGAGAGGTGAGGGGTCAAATCAAAATAGAGAGGGGGAGAATGTTCAAGGGGGGAACATTCTGAGAGAATAGAGAGGGAAAATTCAGAGAGCTTGGTTAGTATGGGAGTTGAAAAACAGATAGAGTGTGGTGAGGATGAGAGATTGTTAACAGAATCTCAAACAGAAAGAGATGGTTCTGATCCAGCTGAATAAATCCGGGTAGCCACATCTACTGTTGGTTCACAACTCTTGGTGACTAACATTGAAGAAAACACCATGGACCCAGTGGTGGAACTTGAACAACCCATCCCTAGCCACTCAGAAGTATTTCAACATACTATTGTTTTAATTCAAACAGGGGAACCATCCCAAACTCATTTGGAGGGAGGTGATAAATCCCAACCTATTCTTGAACACTTTGAGTCTGGATTACACAGTAATATCCAATTTGGGCCTGAATTTCTTTTCAACACTAGCACATCACAAGAATTTCGTATTCCTGTAACAACATCAATAGACACTCCTAATATTGGTTGTCAAGGATTGGATGGAAGTCCTGGTGAAGTGAACATTTCAAAAGCTTCATTACACAGTGCCTCTGTGGTACATGGTGTCTTTGTGGCACCTACAGGCCAAGAGTTCTCTGAACACTTGAAAACTGGACCATCTGTTGGTTCAGGTTCACAGTTAGAATCTTCTGAATTTGAAAAGATTCAGAAACAAAATCAGGTGTTGGGGGAAAAGTTGAAAAATTGGAGAGTACGGTGGATTGTTTTAAAAGTGAGGTGAAAGATCTCAAGATTTTGTTGGAAGGGAAAGCAAAATCTGTTGAACAAAAGGTGGATGGAATGAAAGTGTCCTTGGAATCTCACAAAAAGGAGATCAAGGATAGTATGTCAGAATTTCAAAAGGAGTTAGTAAGGAATATGAATGATATGAAATCTTCATTGTTACAAGCTTTCAGTTCAACATTGGCTAGTGTTTCAAAGCCTTTAGCCATCATGCCTATGTCTGTAGCTGAACCTGAAGAAGAATCAACTCAGAATTTAATAAGGAAGTTTGATGATAATGATCCTCATGATCATCAAAAGGGGGAGAAAAGGCAAAAGCATAATTCTGAGGTTGATGAACATAGCACTGATGGGTTAGAAAAGGTTGAAAAGTCAGCTGATATTGACTTAGCAGATTTTGAGATTTCTGATATGCAGTTAGCAGTTGCAGAGGTTCAAAATTCAGAAAATATTCAAGTAGTTGATGAATCAGCAGAAGTGGAAAAATCAACAGAAGTTAAGAAGTTGGTTGAGGTTCAGACTATTAGTTCAGATTTTGAGGAAGAGATGGAAATTGAAAAGTTGGGAAGTGAAAACTCAAGTAAAACAGAGGAATTGGTGTTGAATACAGAGATGGAGATTAATTCTGATGAAACTGAAATTCTTATGGCAGATACTGATCAGAATGATGAGACTAAAAAGATGGATATTTTTTGATCAGATAAGGTTATATCAGATCAGAATGATGTTATAGAAGAAATGACAGATTCTTCTGAAGAATGGTGTGAAATAACTATGGCAGATATCTCTGAAGAAAGATTGATTGAAAGTTTTGAGATTAACACTTGTTTAGAGATAGTTCCTTATACCAGAAGGGAACTTCTTAATTCTGAACTTGAAGAGAGAAGACTGAATGATATTTTGATAAGGAGAATGCATAGTGAGTTGGTCAGAGCTCTTAACATTCAGAATGTTCAAAGAGTTATCAGATTGGTGAGGCCAATTGACTTGTTGGGAGAAGAAGATCACTCTGTAAGATACACAAAGCAGTTTGTAAAAGACATTGCAGAATATTTCTTTGAAGATGTACCAGAAGAAGATCTTGTGAAAGTTGAAGAATTCTTTATGCCTTTCTACACTTACAGAAGGCCAATTGTGATTCCCAGAATTGATTTACCCATTCTTGAAGAACCTTTATGTGACTTTATTGTTGAAAGAGAAGATACACCATTGGCAAGAAACTTATATGATATTATTTTCCCTGAAGACAATTATGAATCTGTCTACTGCAAAGATGATGAGTTTGTTGAAGCTACATGTTCAGAAAAGAATTGTGAAGGTGTTAGACTTTCTAAGTGAAGATTTTGATGGTCTGAGATATGTTAATCTGAATGTATTGAAAGAAGGAAACTTAAAGGTGAACATGACAAGTTTTGATTTTCACAGATTGTTCTTGGAAGATCAAATTTTCTTGGTGAAATTCTTTGTTGGTACTGAAGATGCTTGGATAGAACTTGAATGCAGAAGAGTTCTGGGAATATATGTCAGAAATCTGTATTTGTATGATTTTCAGTTGGCAATTGAGTCAAGGAAAGAGAAATGTAACTTGACAAGTCCAATCAGAACTCTTGAAGTAATAAGCAACTTTGATGGATTTGTGAGTGAAGAAGTTGGAAATGAAAGATTCATTCATTCATAATTCAACCAAGTCATTTTATTCAGATTGAATGATCTAGTAAAGTATAGTGATGCTACTCTGAAGAAGACGATAATGAAGATGCAAACTTATGTTGAGGATGTCAGAGTTTCTGTGAGAGAAAAATGTATCAGATGTGTCACTAAAAGACTTGAACTCAGAAACAAAATCAGAAATTGCAATGAATGGTTACTTTCAGAAGTAAATCCAAAGAAGTTGTTACACAGAGATTTTGTTTTTCCAGCTGAATATCAAGTAAATGGTGTTTACTCAGAAGAAGTTGAAGAAGATATTCCAGATGTGTCTTCACAAGATGTTCAAATGAAAGATGCTAATCAACCAGAAGAGTCTGAGGCTAATGAAGAAGAAATATTTGTTGATGTTAATGGTTACTTTCTGGAGTATGCTCTTCCTAACTTCTTTCAGCCAAGAGAAGTCAACTTTCTAAGTGTTTATCATGACAGAACAGAGATACATCAATGTCTTCATGGTGAAATGTCAAAGCGCTTAGGAAAACCAAAAGAATCAGTATATTCAGATTTCTTAATCACATGGATTAGAGAATTGAAAGAGAAGAAGTTCATGAAACATGAATATTACTCATTTGAAGTCTTAAGAGAAGATGGAAAAGTCTACTACTTTATTGAAGCAGATTTTGAAAGAATCTCAGTAACAGATTTGTACAGATTGTATAGTCTTTTATCAAATAAAGACTGCAGTAAACTGAAAAAGGAGAGAGGAGCATTGGATGCAGTGAGATAGGCTATGTTTTATATTCTTAGATGGCATGCATATACAGATTTTCAAATTGCACTGTATTTGCAAAGGCCATGTGTATATCTCTCAAAGCCAAATAATGAGCATGAAAATATGAATCTTCTGAAAAGTGGAAATGTTACAAGATATCCAGATTTGGAAGTCTTCTTAAGAAATGACAGAAATGAAAAGATTTTCTTCAGATCAGAAGAAGTGGCAAAATTTTGTTCAGGAACTTTAAGGTTCATCAAACACAGTCTGGAGAAAAAGTTACAAAAGGGAAAACAAGTTGAAGAGATTCAAGAGATCATAGAAAAGATTAATAGAAGGCTTACTCTAAGAAATGTACTGGTTTTGAAGATTGTTCCAGCACTAAAAGAATATGATGATGAAAAGTACGGGACTATTTGACAAAAAGGGGGAGATTGTTAGATCTGAAGTTTTGTCAAAAGTTACAAGTGTTGGATCTGAATAGAAGACTCATAGTTCTGAGTTAGAAGACTCAGAAGTTCTGATCTGAGAAGTCTCGAAAAGATTACAAGTATGAAAATCTGAACTGAAGGGTCAGAGTTCTGAGTAGGAGACTCAGAACTTCTGAGAATGATGAAGAAAATATCACAAGTGTTTGAAGGAAGTTCTGAAGTGCTTGATCAGAAGGATGTTCAGAAGTTCTGAACATGTTGTTCAGAACTTATGTCTTAAGATATTTTCAGTTACATTCTGTTACAAATTAGGACACGTGTAATTGTTCCATTAGTCTTTGATGTATATGTACTGTAGCTTTAGCCATTCCTTACAATATATATAGTTGTTAGCAACTGTAGGCTAACTAATCTTTCGTATATCTTTGTATTCAACTTTTGTAATCTTTGAGAGATTCTCACTCTAGATCTGTATTCTGTTCTTAATTGAATACAAGTGCATTGATCCAAATCTCTATCATTTTACTGTTTGATTGGGCATATTGATTGTAAGATTGAATCCTGGTTTCTACAATAACCCACAATACTTGAAAAAGATTTTGACAATGAGACCCACTCTTTACGAATTTAACTTTCTTGGTCTCGACAAAAGGTTTCCCGAATACAAAATCAAATGGACTGGACCTCTCGAAGAGAAGGAAGAGGAAACTGAGGAATACAAACGCGCACACACCACTAAAATGCAATTACCTTTTGCGTATGAACCTCTTAACTATTCCTACAGGAAAATTAAATCTAAGTATCTTTCGAATGACTACTTTGACGGCTATAAAGTTGCAAAGCCCAAGGATTCCTCTAAAAAGGATGAGGCCCCAACACCTGAATCCAAAACTGAGACAGACGAGTTTAAACTCTATGTTCATCCTCTTATTTTGGAATAAAAAATAGTCGAGTTAGAGGAGACACTCGAAAAGAAAGGAATAATTTTCAAAAGGAAAAGCAAGAGCTTCTAACTGAACTTGAGAAACTCAAATCCACCAAAACCTGTAACGCCCCAAAATCCGGGCTAATTTAAACCTCAAGTTACAACAGGTTATGACAATAGAATTCCAACTTATATAGATAGCAAAGGAATTAAACATCAAGAGTGTAATTACAATACAAGATACTTCAAATAACCTATCAATCTAATCATGTCTCTATAATCAGATTAATTGAGTTATCTAAGCTATCCTTCAAAATCCCCTCTTTGTTAATTGCCACTTCTGCTATTCCAAAACACTCGTCCCACAACCCTTTATTTGCCCGAGCCTGAACCTGGTAAGAAAACATTATATGAAACGATTAGGCCAACGCCTAGTGAGAACATTCATTTCAATAATAACATTTGCAATATCAATGTAAACAAGTTATAACAAACCTGGTTACTCCTTTTCTTACCGTACGTATAACTCTATTCCATTATACAATTTTACCCATTTCCATGACTATGGTTGATAACAATTTCATCAGCATATCATGATCCAGAGCCACACTACGAATCTTTACAAATTCTAGATCAATGCTCTCTATCAATAAATCGCGATTACACACGCCCATTTATCAGTAAGGAAGCGGAGATTACAAGTACTTATGTCAACCTCACTCTCTTCCTCAGAAATCAGGAATAACGATTAAACGAGTAATACCACACGCCTATTCCATGAATTTCCCACACACACTGGAATAACGATTAAACAAGTAATACCACACGCCTATTCCATGTGATTACCAAACTTTTGTGCCTATGGATCCATATCACCTAATTGTACTCATACAGGTATTTAATCAATATAAATTCCTCATAGAAATCGTATAAGCGAATATCATATTTATACCTAATAAATTCCTTATAGAAATCGTATAAGCGAATTATTTATCTCACATAGATTTCTCATAGCAACTGTATGGGCAAATCACATTTAACACATTCCTGCCAAATATCGCACTAGCGCAGTCTATAAACCTAACATACTACTCTTCAAGGGTACGTATGTTCAAGTAACATAAGGTGTATGTCAAATCTTAAATCGCACCTTCCCACGATTAACGAAACTATACTTTCCAATTTCTAGAATAGTACAGATAATACAAAGTCTCTAGGTACCTACCAAAATCTGACCATTTTATCCAACTCCCGGTATCCCCACTCCCGGTTGTCCCCACTCCCGGAAGTCCCCACTCCCGGTAGTCCCCACTCCCGGAAGTTCCCACTCCCGGTAGTCCCCACTCCCGGTAGTCCCCACTCCCGGAAGTCCCCACTCCCGGCAGTCAACAATATCGGGACTTCACCGGAACTCGTAAGTACCGGGACTCTATTGTACCGGGACACTCTATTACCGGGACTTACCTGTACCGGGACATCTCAGTACCGGGACTTTCATGTACCGGTACTTCGTACAGTTATTACAATCAGTCCACAAATCGATTTAACTTATGAAATCAGTTCAGTCTATGTATTCCATTCAGTCCTCGGTCAATTTATACAGCTATATAGAGGTCAGTATAACTTAAAAACACTGATTTGTACAATGAATCGAATGAACTCACCTTATTTGCAAAAATCCACTTTCTGCACAATCTGATACTCCAAATCTGATGTTTATGATTCAAAACGATGAAAAGCTTGCTTTCTCTTCTTTTTCTCTTTCTGCCTTTACTTTCTTTCTGCCGACTCCAACAAGAACCAAAAACTGAGATATTATCTCAGCTGTCAACCCCTTATCCATACTTACAATTAGGAATTGACCAAACACACCCTCTAGTTCCATTATTTCCAAAATAACACCAAACATCAAACCCTTGTATTTTAACC
The DNA here is from genome assembly GCA_033807775.1 of Saussurea involucrata. Taxonomy (NCBI): domain Eukaryota; kingdom Viridiplantae; phylum Streptophyta; class Magnoliopsida; order Asterales; family Asteraceae; genus Saussurea; species Saussurea involucrata. The sequence continues at coordinate 13,457,417 of CM066326.1, forward strand.
CTATTGAATTATCAAATACAACATCATTCAAGGTTTTAAACCAAAATACAAGTAGATCCCAATTCTCATTAAATTACTATTTCTGAAAATTCAGGATGTTACTGTAACAACCCTTAATCCCAACATACAAGTCTCATATAATAACCACAAAATATCATATCATAATTCAAGTACGGTCCCTTAAACTTCTACAATTTGGTCTTTTCAGTACAAACTTTTTCGAGTAAAATAAAATACATGACAACTACTAAATATAACTGAATTCTTCATAGACATTCCACATCCACAAAAGTTAACACGAGAAATCCTATCATTGTCTTTTGTTTGCTCCATGACCTGGAATACATATTTTAAAACAAAAATGAGGGTTAGACCTTGAGGTCTAGTGAGAAAAATCCCCGTTAGTTAAAGAAAACATTTGCACAACCTCATACATATAATTCACATAAGAATACCAATTATGACTCATGTAATCTTTCTATCTCTTTCTCTTTTCTTTTCCTTGGCCATATTAATTGGTAGCAAGCCAATTAATTAATTTACACCGCTGTACTAAATACAGCCAACACCACTGTCCCTTTGTACAGCCAACTTTCACCGGTCCTAAGCCCGGCCAACTAGTACTCATACAATGCAATATTCATATAAACATTATATGCACCATATTACATTTAATCACACATATATGTATTCCATTTGAAAATATTTCAAATAAAAACTCACCTCTTGTTTTGATCGCAAAAACCCTTCCAAGATAATTCAAGTAGGTCAATTCTTCACAGAATCTGAAATCAGATAAAATACCGAATATCTCCTTTAATACTTAAACTTACAAAATCCTTAACCCAAGTCGCAACCCAAAATAATCGAAATCAACAGTACAAGTCGCAACCGAATGAACAGTACCAAGTCGCAATCTCCTATTGCGATTCCACCCTGAAGTCGCAACCCCTTATTGCGATTTCACCCCGAAGTCGCAACCCCTTATTGCGATTCCACCTTGGAGTCGCAACACACTATTGCGATTCCACCTTGGAGTCGCAACGCACTATTGCGATTCTACCTTGGAGTCGCAATCAACAACTGCGATTCCAAACTTGAATCGCAACCAACTACTGCGATTTCAAGCCAAGTCGCAAACGACCATTGCGACTTCAATGCCAAGTTGCAACCAACTGTTGCGACTTCGTTGAATGTCGCAGTCGTCTATTGCGACTTCGATGAATGTTAGCCTACTGCGATTTCGATGAATATCTCAGCCTACTGTTTCATCCTAAAACCCAGATTTTGCAGTTTTATCCTATGCATGTTGCTATAAAGATGCAGTTATGATTTAGACTATAAACATAACTTAACCTTAAGCTCAATTTTCCCAAAACATCCCTTTTTTAACAAAACCCACCAATACTTAACTATAAACCTCAAGAACACTTTAGAGAATTAAAACACAAAAAGGTATGGATTAATTACCTTGAATTGCAGCAGATTGTTCCTAGAATCACAGCAGTAACTTCTTAATTCTTCCTTCTTCTTCCTTTTGCCTTTTCTCGAAATCTCTCTCTCTCAACCGAATATCACACACACACACTAAAACTTTGAAATAAAACTTTCTTTGAGACTTTGACACCTATTCTAATGCATAAGTCGGCTATGGCTGAAGAAGAAGGAGGTGTCACTTATTTACCAATTAAACCCTATATTTTACTCTTTTGGCCAAACTTACCCCCAAACTTCCAAGTAATAATTAAAACTTATCCCTTAACCCCTATTTAACATAAAGACTTATTAAAACTCCAAATTTAAATTAAATAAAATACCTGGTTATTACAACATCTCCCCCTTAAAAGAATTCTGTCCCGGAATTCGATTAAGCGAACAGATGAGGGTATTTGGCTCTCATCTCAGACTCTGATTCCCATGTAGCATCCTGACCTCGATGATGTTTCCACTGAACCTTTACCTGCCTGATTTCCTTATTCCTTAATACTTTAACCTTGTGATCCACTATAGCTTCCGGTTCTTCCACGTAGTTCAGCTTTTCATCAACCTGGATATCCGGTAGAGACACTGCCTGGTCCGGTGTAACTAAACATTTCCGAAAGTTTGACACATGAAACGCGTTATGTATCCTACTCAACTCCAATGGAAGATCCAATCTGTATGCCACTTCGCCAATTCTTTCTGTAATTTTAAATGGCCCAATATACCGCGGACTGAGTTTACCTTGTTTCCCAAAACGTATGACTCCTTTCCAAGGTGAAACTTTTAACATCACAAATTCCCCAACCTGAAATTCTAACGGTTTCCGGCGTCGATCTGCATAACTTTTCTGTCTGTCTTGTGCCGTTTTCAATCTATCTCGGATTTGAGTAATCTTATCTGCTGTTAACTGTACTATTTCTGGCCCTGCTAATTGCTTTTCCCCCACTTCATTCCAACACAAAGGCGTTCGGCATTTCCTACCATACAATACTTCAAACGGTGTCGCCTGAATACTAGAATGATAACTGTTGTTGTAAGCGAACTCTATCAAAGGCAAATGTTTATCCCATGATCCCCCAAAATCTACTATACAAGCCCGAAGCATATCTTCTAAAGTCTGGATCGTTCTTTCACTCTGCCCGTCTGTCTGTGGATGATATGCTGGGCTCAACTTAATTTGCGTTCCCATATCTTTTTGGAAGCTTCTCCAAAACCTAGAAGTAAAACGACTATCTCGATCAGAAATAATCGAAATTGGTACTCCATGTCGAGTTACTATTTCATTAATGTACAGTTTGGCCAAACGTTCCAAAGAATCGGTTTCTTTTATCGGCAAGAAATGAGCAGACTTTGTCAACCTATCCACAATCACCCAAATAGAATCGAATCCTTTTGAAGTTCTTGGTAACTTGGTAATGAAATCAGTTGTGATCTGATCCCATTTCCACACTGGAATTTCTAATCGTTGCAGTTGACCAAACGGTTTTTGATGTTCAATCTTTACCTTCTTGCAAGTAGTACATTCCTCCACATACTTTGCAATGCTTCTTTTCATCCCCGGCCACCAGTAAAATTGCTTCAGATCTCTATACATTTTATTTGTACCTGGATGAATGGAGAATCGAGATTGATGAGCTTCTTGCAGTACACGATCACGTAATCCACCCAAACGAGGTACCCAAATCCTGTTCCCCAAACACAACAACCCACGGTTATCTTTCCCAAGCGATGCTGATATCCCAACTAACCGTTCAGATTTCAAACTTTCTTCTTGATAAGCATCTAATTGGCACTTCAGTAATTCGTCAAAAATGTTTGGAAGAAGTTCAGCTCTTAAAGATATCGCCTTTATCGTTCCACTTCTTTCTTGTCGACTTAGTGCATCTGCCACCACATTCGCTTTCCCTGGGTGATAAAGGATTTCACAATCATAATCATTCACTAACTCAAGCCACCTTCTTTGCCTCATATTCAGTTCCTTTTGGTCAAAAAGATGTTGGAGACTCTTATGATCAGTAAAAATTTGACATTTGGAACCATACAGATAATGTCTCCAAATCTTCAATGCAAAGACAACCGCTGCAAGTTCCATATCGTGGGTAGGATATTGCCTTTCATGATCCTTTAATTGACGAGAAGCATAGGCAATTACTTTTCCACGTTGCATGAGTACACATCCCAAACCTAACTTGGAAGCATCACTGTAGACCACAAAATCATCCGAACCTTCTGGCAATGCTAAAATCGGCGCGCTGCAGAGTTTCTCCTTTAATATCCTAAATGCTTCGTCCTGTTCTGCCTTCCATTCGAACTTCAAATTCTTCCGAGTCAGCTTAGTCAAAGGTGTGGCAATACGAGAGAAATCTTTTATAAACTTTCGGTAGTAGCCGGCCAAACCCAGAAAACTTCATACTTCTGTTGCTGTCTTTGGCGGTTCCCATTTTTCAACTGCTTCCACTTTCATCGGATCGACTTGTATACCCTTTTCAGAAACTATATGCCCCAAAAATTGAACTTCCTTTAACCAGAATTCACACTTTGAAAATTTCGCATACAACTTTTCTTTCTTCAGTAACTCCAAAATCAAACGAAGATGTTGCGCATGATCCTCCTTGGATCGAGAATAAATAAGTATATCATCGATAAACACAATGACAAATTTATCGAGATAAGGCTTACATACCCGATTCATCAAATCCATAAAAGCGGCTGGAGCATTCGTCAATCCAAAAGGCATTACCAAAAATTCGTAGTGGCCGTATCTTGTGCGAAAAGCAGTCTTTAAAACATCCTCTTCCTTAACCTTCAACTGATGGTAGCCAGATCTGAGATCAATCTTTGAGAAGTAACAAGCTCCAACTAATTGATCAAAAAGGTCATCAATTCTTGGGAGTGGATACTTGTTCTTGATCGTGCGCTTATTCAATTCTCTGTAGTCGATACACATTCTCATCGAACCATCCTTCTTTTTCACAAATAGCACTGGTGCTCCCCACGGTGAAGAACTTGGTCTGATGAAACCCTTATCGGATAGATCTTGTAGTTGTGCCATCATTTCTTTCATTTCTGGAGGCGCCAAACGGTATGGTGCACGGGCTACAGGGGTGGCTCCAGGAATTAAATCTATACCGAACTCTACCTGTCTAATGGGCGGAAGGCTGTTCAAGTCTTCAGGAAATACTTCTGGAAAAGCACTAACAATTGGAATGTCTTCCAACTTACTCTTCTCTAGCTTAGTATCTATTACATAAGCTAAGAAACTCTGACAACCTTTACTAACACACTTACGGGCTTTTATTATGTTAATAAGATTATACTGATAATTCCTACGATCGCCATAAATCACTACCGGCCCTTTTTCAGGTAACACAACATTTATTAACTTCTTATCACAATTTATATTAGCTTGGTTCTCGGCTAACCAGTCCATTCCCACTACCACATCAAATTCTACCAGGGCTATTGGAAATAACTGAATCGGTACTTCGCATCCTTCTATATCTATCACGCAACTATCAAATACTTCTTTAACTGATACTTGATTTTCATTTGCCGTATCTACCAATAAAGCATGATTTAACACTTTCGGTTTTAAACGCATGTAAGCAGCAAATGAAGGAGACACAAACGATCGGTTTGCACCAGAATCAAATAACACCTTAGCACGTGTGGAATTTATTAAGAATGTACCTGTAACTACGTCCGGAGTTTCCTCCGCTTCCTTTGCTGTCATCTGAAATGATCGGCCTCTTGCTTTTGCTGGCTCTGACCTCGGTACTATTGGTCTAACACCTGGTGCTCTTGTTGACGTACCACCCGATGGTATCCTTCCCAGTGGACAATCTGATTGAAGATGATCTGGCGAATTGCATGAATAACAAAATCTGACCACCCGACAGTCTTTTGCAATGTGCCCAAACTTCCCGCACTTATAACAGTTTCTAGGATCTACTTGACAGTTTCCTTGGTGAAAGCGGTGGCACTTTGGGCAAGGTCTTTCAGCTGCTCTAAAAGGTGGATGATTGTCAAAACGCTGAAACCCAGACTTCTTCATATCATGTGGTGGTCCTTCCCATTTTCTCTTTCCCGCACTCTTATCTCCAACATCCCTCTTATTGTCTCGCTCCACATTTTCCGCAGCATTGACTGCTTCTGAAAAAGTATTAGGTCTCGCTGCAGTTACCAACTTTCTAATCTCCGAATTCAATCCGAATACATACCTTTCCATCTTCATCTTTTCGGTGGCAACATAATATTCTCCGAAACGTGACTTTTCCAAGAAGCGGGCAGTGTAATCTCTTACCGATAAATTTCCTTGCTGTAGGCTCAGGAATTCCTCTTCCAACTGTCTAACTGCGGCTTGCGGGCAAAATTGTTCCTTAAATGCTCTCGAGAATTCGCCCCAAGTAAAAGTTGAATATACCTCAGGTCCTTCAGAGTCAATAAGGGCTTCCCACCAATACAAGGCATCTGCTTTCAACATTGTTGTTCCATATAACACTTTATCTTCTTCCGCGCATTTACTGGTCTTAAATACAGCTTCAACTTCCTTCAGCCATCTCATTGCTTTTACTGGATCTCTGTCCCCTCCATACGTGGGTGGTTTACAGCTTAAAAACATTTTATAATCACACTTTCTTGGTACTGATGTGACAATAGGCGCGATAGGTACTTCGTTTCCAAGGGTAGGGTCTGGTATTTCTGTTTCCGAATGATGAGTCTGGTTAAACATGGCTTGAATATTTGCCTGAAGTCTTCCCATTTCAACCGCTAGATCGTCTCTTGTAACAAACTCTGTGCCTCGCCCCTGTACACTGCTCCCTGTCCTACCTCTGCCTCTTTCTCCCCCTCTTCCCCTTCCTCCGGCTGTTTGTCTCGTTCCACTTGCCATTCTGTTGATTCAAACAAGGTTAATATACACATAAGCACATACCCCATATAATAAAGTATTCTGGTTCAAACATGTACCTGTAAGATCATAATTACACTGGCCAGGTGTAATCTGAAATTACCTTACATGATGTTCCTTCTACCTTTTTATATTTATCATCCCAAGGTTCTAAAATAACAAGGACATCCTACTTCGCATGCAGTTTAAGTCTAGGTACAGATACTAATACCTAAATCTCTTAAACTAAGGCTCTGATACCATTTGTAACAACCCTTAATCCCAACATACAAGTCTCATATAATAACCACAAAATATCATATCATAATTCAAGTACGGTCCCTTAAACTTCTACAATTTGGTCTTTTCAGTACAAACTTTTTCGAGTAAAATAAAATACATGACAACTACTAAATATAACTGAATTCTTCATAGACATTCCACATCCACAAAAGTTAACACGAGAAATCCTATCATTGTCTTTTGTTTGCTCCATGACCTGGAATACATATTTTAAAACAAAAATGAGGGTTAGACCTTGAGGTCTAGTGAGAAAAATCCCCGTTAGTTAAAGAAAACATTTGCACAACCTCATACATATAATTCACATAAGAATACCAATTATGACTCATGTAATCTTTCTATCTCTTTCTCTTTTCTTTTCCTTGGCCATATTAATTGGTAGCAAGCCAATTAATTAATTTACACCGCTGTACTAAATACAGCCAACACCACTGTCCCTTTGTACAGCCAACTTTCACCGGTCCTAAGCCCGGCCAACTAGTACTCATACAATGCAATATTCATATAAACATTATATGCACCATATTACATTTAATCACACATATATGTATTCCATTTGAAAATATTTCAAATAAAAACTCACCTCTTGTTTTGATCGCAAAAACCCTTCCAAGATAATTCAAGTAGGTCAATTCTTCACAGAATCTGAAATCAGATAAAATACTGAATATCTCCTTTAATACTTAAACTTACAAAATCCTTAACCCAAGTCGCAACCCAAAATAATCGAAATCAACAGTACAAGTCGCAACCGAATGAACAGTACCAAGTCGCAATCTCCTATTGCGATTCCACCCTGAAGTCGCAACCCCTTATTGCGATTTCACCCCGAAGTCGCAACCCCTTATTGCGATTCCACCTTGGAGTCGCAACACACTATTGCGATTCCACCTTGGAGTCGCAACGCACTATTGCGATTCCACCTTGGAGTCGCAATCAACAACTGCGATTCCAAACTTAAATCGCAACCAACTACTGCGATTTCAAGCCAAGTCGCAAACGACCATTGCGACTTCAATGCCAAGTCGCAACCAACTGTTGCGACTTCGTTGAATGTCGCAGTCGTCTATTGCGACTTCGATGAATATTAGCCTACTGCGATTTCGATGAATATCTCAGCCTACTGTTTCATCCTAAAACCCAGATTTTTGCAGTTTTATCCTATGCATGTTGCTATAAAGATGCAGTTATGATTTAGACTATAAACATAACTTAACCTTAAGCTCAATTTTCCCAAAACATCCCTTTTTTAACAAAACCCACCAATACTTAACTATAAACCTCAAGAACACTTTAGAGAATTAAAACACAAAAAGGTATGGATTAATTACCTTGAATTGCAGCAGATTGTTCCTAGAATCACAGCAGTAACTTCTTAATTCTTCCTTCTTCTTCCTTTTGCCTTTTCTCGAAATCTCTCTCTCTCAACCGAATATCACACACACACACTAAAACTTTGAAATAAAACTTTCTTTGAGACTTTGACACCTATTCTAATGCATAAGTCGGCTATGGCTGAAGAAGAAGGAGGTGTCACTTATTTACCAATTAAACCCTATATTTTACTCTTTTGGCCAAACTTACCCCCAAACTTCCAAGTAATAATTAAAACTTATCCCTTAACCCCTATTTAACATAAAGACTTATTAAAACTCCAAATTTAAATTAAATAAAATACCTGGTTATTACAGTTACAATACTCCCCAACTTGAAAATGATTTTGTCCCCGAAATCAGAATCAGGTGAACAAATGAGGGTACTTATCTTTCATACTCTCTTCCGACTCTAAGGTCACATTGGTACCTCGATGGTGCTTCCACTGTACTTTCAACAAAGCTACTTCCTTACCACTACGTAGCTTTCTAACCGATCTTTCCAAAATTGCCTCTGGTTCTTCCACACAGCGACTCTTTTCATCTACTCTCACATCTGTGAGTGGTATCACATCCTCTTCTTCGGCTAAACACTTCCGAAGATAACAAACATGAAAGGTATTATGAACCCCTTCCAACTCTGGTGGAAGATCTAACTGATATGCTTGTAAGCCAATCCTTTTAGTGATAGCGAAAGGTCCTAGAAAACGAGGACTTAACTTCCCACGTTTACCAAACCTTATCACACCCTTCCATGGGGACACTTTAAGCATCACACGCTCCCCAACTTGAAATTCCTTTGGTCTCCTTTTCGGGTCAGCATAACTCTTCTGTCGGTCCTGAGCTGCTTTCATATGCTGCCGAATTTCTTTCACCTTATCAGCTGTTTGTTGTACCAATTCCGGACCAGCAAACTGTTTCTCTCCGGCTTCTAACCAACACACCGGAGTTCTACATTTTCGACCATACAAGGCTTCGAAGGGCGTTCTTCCGATACTGGAATGATAACTGTTATTATACGCAAATTCTACTAACGGTAGATGCGTATCCCAGTTACCTCCAAAATCCAATACACATGACCTGAGCATATCTTCCAAAGTTTGTATAGTTCTTTCACTCTGTCCATCAGTCTGTGGATGAAAAGCAGTGCTCAAATTAACTTTCGTACCCAATTCCTCTTGTAGTGATCGCCAAAATCTTGAGGTAAACCGACTATCACGATCTGACACAATCGACACCGGTATACCATGTCTTGACACCACCTCATCAATGTATAGCTTCGCCAACTTCTCAATTGGTGATGTTTCTTTCATGGCCAGAAAATGAGCACTCTTAGTTAATCTATCCACGATTACCCATATTGTGTCGTTACCCTTTTGCGTCTTGGGTAACTTTGTCACAAAGTCCATGGTGATCTTCTCCCACTTCCATTCTGGAATTTCCAAAGATTGGAAACTTCCGTAAGGTTTCTGATGTTCTGCTTTCACCAATGAACATGTTCTACATGTCTCTACCTTCCGGGCCACATCTACTTTCATAGCCGGCCACCAATAATGCAATTTCAAATCTCGATACATCTTCATATTCCCAGGGTGTATGGAATACTTAGATCTATGAGCGTCTTCGAGAATCAGTTCTCGATTTCCTCCAATCTTTGGTACCCAAACACGACCTTGGAACAGCTTTATTCCACGGCCATCTTCAGTCAACTGAAGGTGTTGCTTGCCCACCACTTCTTCTTTCAGGTTTTCTTCCCGTAAAGCCTCCGCTTGTGCCTCTTTTATCTTTTCCATCAAACTCGATGTCACATCAATTCTAGCATTGATCGATTTCAAACATCCACTATACTCTTTCCTACTTAAAGCATCGGCCACGACATTTGCTTTACCAGGATGGTAATGCAATTCGCAATCGTAATCTTTAAGTAGTTCTAACCATCTTCGCTGTCTCATATTTAACTCTTTCTGATCAAAAACATGCTGCAAACTTTTATGGTCAGTAAAAAGAGTACATTTGGTTCCATACAAGTAGTGCCTCCACAGCTTTAAAGCAAAAACGACAGCCGCTAACTCCAAATCATGTGTCGGGTAGTTCTTCTCGTGTTCTTTAAGTTGTCTTGACGCATAAGCAATCACTTTGCCTCGTTGCATCAACACGCACCCTAGACCCATCTTTGAAGCATCACTGTATACCACTAAATCTTCTGTTCCTTCTGGTAAAGCAAGAACCGGAGCCTCACACAACTTTTGACGTAAGGTTCTGAAAGCCGATTCTTGTTTTTCCGTCCAGACAAACTTCACGTTCTTTCTAGTTAGAATAGTCAAAGCAGAAGCAATCTTAGAAAAGTCTTTAATAAATCTTCTGTAAAAACCTGCTAAACCCAAGAAACTTCTTATTTCAGATGCACTTCTAGGTGTCTCCCAATTTGCCATAGCTTCAATCTTAGCTGGGTCTACCTTGACTCCTTCTGAAGTGATCACGTGACCTAGAAATTGTACTTCTTTTAACCAAAATTCACATTTTGAAAACTTCGTGTACAATTTCTCTCTTCTTAAAACTTCTAAGACTTCACGTAGGTGTTGTTCATGATCTGCTTCAGTCTTTGAATACACAAGTATGTCATCAATAAAGACGATAACAAACTTGTCCAAGAAAGGTAGACACACTCTATTCATCAGACCCATGAAGACAGTTGGAGCATTTGTCAACCCGAATGGCATTACTAGAAACTCATAATGCCCGTATCTGGTTCTAAAAGCTGTCTTAGGAATATCTTCATTTCTAACACGCACTTGGTGATACCCTGACCTCAAATCAATCTTAGAAAAACATCCTGCCCCTTGAAGTTGATCAAATAGATCATCGATTCTTGGAAGCGGATATTTATTCTTAATCGTCACCTTATTCAGCTCGCGGTAATCTATACACATTCTCATAGTACCGTCTTTCTTCTTAACAAACAGGACCGGAGCTCCCCAAGGCGAAGAACTCGGTCTGACAAAACCTTTATCTAATAACTCCTGGAGTTGAGTCATCATCTCTTTCATTTCAGACGGCGCTAGACGGTAAGGTGCCCGTGCTATCGGAGACGAACCTGGAATGAGATCAATTCTAAACTCCACCTGCCTTTCAGTAGGTAGACCAGGAAGATCATCAGGAAATATGTCAGGAAACTCACGTACTACCTTGATATCTTCCAATTGTTTCTTCTCCAACCTTCCATCTAAGACATACGCCAGATAGGACATACATCCTTTCATTAAACACTTCCGCGCCTTCACAACAGAGATTAACGGAATTTCCCCCTTTTGCTTTTCCCCGAAGATGAATACGTCATCCTTATCGGTCATCGGAATCCTGATTAATTTCTTTGCGCAAAATATTTCTGCTTGATTGGCCGTCAGCCAATCCATACCCACAACTATGTCAAACCCTCCAATTTCCATCAACAACAAGTTGATCGAAAATTTCGTCTCTTCTATAAGAATAGTACAACCATCAAGCCTTTCTCGAACCAAAGCTTGACCCCCATTAGCTACCTCTACTACTAAAGCATCATCTAAAGTAGTAACAGGCGTAGCTAATTTAAGATAGAATGATTTGGACACAAATGACAAATTTGCTCCACAATCAAACAAAATACGCGCAGGACAAGAATTTACAAGGAATGTACCCGAGACAACGTCCCTTGATTCCTTAGCTTCATCAGCGGTCATTTGAAAAGCTCGGCCCGTTGGCTTCGGAATAACTGGTTTCTTACTCTGATCGCCGTTCTTTTTCAGCCTTGGGCACTCCCGACGAAAGTGACCCGGTTGCTTACACTCAAAACATGTATTCCCCCGTACTAGACAATTATTCGCAGTATGCCCACTCTTTCCACACTTAAAACATTCAGATGCTATCACCCGACACTGCCCGTAATGTTTGCTCTTACACTTTGGACACCAGTTTGGTTCACGGCGTGATTCATAAGAAGTACCTTTACCAGCGCTCCTTGACTTCTGTGCATACTCTGATCGACCTTCCCATTTCCGCTTCTCCCCAACTTGGGTCTTTTCTTCTTTATCCAAGGCATATACATTTTCTATCACTTTGGCTTCTTCGATCGTCTATCTTAACGTCGAAGCTTTAGAACTCCGTACTCGCGACATCATATCCGCCGGCAGTCCTTTCAGATAAGCCTTAACTCTATCTTTCTCAGTTGGAGCTACATGCCCAACTAGATTCAACTTCTCCATGAACAGTTCCGTATACTTTCGAACAGTATTAGTACCCTTTTTCAAATTTCAAAATTCCTCCTCAATTCGATCCATCTCGCTTTCGTTGCAGTATTCTTCCAAAAGCTTCTTTTTAAATGACTCCCAAGTCATTGTAGACAGGACGGAAGTCGCAATTGAAGCAGTCAACACATTCCACCACATCAACGCGTTTCCTCTCAGCATCTGTGAAGCAAACCTAACTTTTGACTTTTCATCACATTCGCATGCCCGAAAGGCTTGTTCTATCTCTCTGATCCAGTTCACACACGCCACTGGATTATCCGCTCCGGCAAACTCCGGTGGTTTGCAACTTAGAAAAGTCTTATACGAGCAACCTCTTTCTACTCTCCTTTCAGTTTCTGTTACCGGAGTATGAAGTGGAGGGATTATTCCATCATTTGTTGTTGTTCGTGGTACCCTGGTCGTACGATCATCAAGCGCCTTCATGAACATTTCAGATTGTCTTTCCATTGCCGTGTTCATCATTCGCATCATATTTTCCATCATCCGAGACTCTACTCATGCTTCTGGTGTTCTCGGGATGGCAGTACTGGTACCACCCCATGCATCCGGCTGTGTGATCCTCCGATATAAAGAAAATACGGCGGAGTCTCAGGAACTCCACCTAATCCAGGTTGCCTTTCTTCGGTCCAGTCAATCCCAGTCCTATTCATTTCAGAAATAGGGGACAACGGCGGCGTTTTTACCATTTTCTGATAAAACACAAAGAAATAACCATAAGAAATGGTTACACAAATCTAGACATACGAACGTACTTTACCGATCATTAATCACTGTAACAATTTAGAAATAAGTATGCTTGTGTAACAATGTATTCATAATAACAGTAGCTAATTGAAATTGTGAACATACTATACATGAGAATCCTCTTTCCATTGTCACAGTATTAATTTCACGTATTTCCGTTGACTCTAAGACTATCCCGTCTTAGCACTTCTACCCATATCTCACATATCATAACCTAATTCATCTCAGCTTAAGTCTAAGTATCTCATCAGCATACTTAGTTCACTTAAACTAATGCTCTGATACCATATTGTAACGCCCCAAAATCCGGGCTAATTTAAACCTCAAGTTACAACAGGTTATGACAATAGAATTCCAACTTATATAGATAGCAAAGGAATTAAACATCAAGAGTGTAATTACAATACATGATACTTCAAATAACCTATCAATCTAATCATGTCTCTATAATCAGATTAATTGAGTTATCTAAGCTATCCTTCAAAATCTCCTCTTTGTTAATTGCCACTTCTGCTATTCCAAAACACTCGTCCCACAACCCTTTATTTGCCCGAGCCTGAACCTGGTAAGAAAACATTATATGAAACGATTAGGCCAACGCCTAGTGAGAACATTCATTTCAATAATAACATTTGCAATATCAATGTAAACAAGTTATAACAAACCTGGTTACTCCTTTTCTTACCGTACGTATAACTCTATTCCATTATACAATTTTACCCATTTCCATGACTATGGCTGATAACAATTTCATCAGCATATCATGATCCAGAGCCACACTACGAATCTTTACAAAATCTAGATCAATGCTCTCTATCAATAAATCGCGATTACACACGCCCATTTATCAGTAAGGAAGCGGAGATTACAAGTACTTATGTCAACCTCACTCTCTTCCTCAGAAATCAGGAATAACGATTAAACGAGTAATACCACACGCCTATTCCATGATTTTCCCACACACACTGGAATAACGATTAAACGAGTAATACCACACGCCTATTCTATGTGATTACCAAACTTTTGTGCCTATGGATCCATATCACCTAATTGTACTCATACAGGTATTAAATCAATATAAATTCCTCATAGCAATCGTATAAGCGAATATCATATTTATACCTAATAAATTCCTTATAGCAATCGTATAAGTGAATTATTTATCTCACATAGATTTCTCATAGCAACTGTATGGGCAAATCACATTTAACACATTCCTGCCTAATATCGCACTAGCGCAGTCTATAAACCTAACATACTACTCTTCAAGGGTACGCATGTTCAAGTAACATAAGGTGTATGTCAAATCTTAAATCGCACCTTCCCACGATTAACGAAACTATACTTTCCAATTTCTAGAATAGTACAGATAATACAAAGTCTCTGGGTACCTACCAAAATCTGACTATTTTATCCAACTCTCGGTATCCCCACTCCCGTTAGTCCCCACTCCCGGAAGTCCCCACTCCCGGTAGTCCCCACTCCCGGAAGTCCCCACTCCCGGTAGTCAACAATATCGGGACTTCACCGGAACTCGTAAGTACCGGGACTCTATTGTACCGGGACACTCTATTACCGGGACTTACCTGTACCGGGACATCTCAGTACCGGGACTTTCATGTACCGGTACTTCGTACAGTTATTACAATCAGTCCACAAATCGATTTAACTTATGAAATCAGTTCAGTCTATGTATTCCATTCAGTCCTCAGTCAATTTATACAGCTATATAGACGTCAGTATAACTTAAAAACACTGATTTGTACAATGAATCGAATGAACTCACCTTATTTGCAAATATTCACTTTCTGCACAATCTGATACTCCAAATCTGATGTTTATGATTCAAAACGATGAAAAGCTTGCTTTCTCTTCTTTTTCTCTTTCTGCCTTTACTTTCTTTCTGCCGACTCCAACAAGAACCAAAAACTGAGATATTATCACAGCTCTCAACCCCTTATCCATACTTACAATTAGGAATTGACCAAACACACCCTCTAGTTCCATTATTTCCAAAATAACATCAAACATCAAACCCTTGTATTTTAACCCTATTGAATTATCAAATACAACATCATTCAAGGTTTTAAACCAAAATACAAGTAGATCCCAATTCTCATTAAATTACTATTTCTGAAAATTCAGGATGTTACAAAACCGAACCTGCATCTGTTGAGGACAAGGAACTTCTTCGGGTAGAAATCAATAGGCTCACATCCAAACCGTCTGCCTTGGCAACAAAAGTGATGCAAAAGCAAGTGAGTAAAAGTCAACTTCAAGAGAAGTTTGACCAACTCCGAAAAGAAAAGGTGAATCTACCCGAACCTTCCTCGGCCTCATCGGATACATCTTCGTGTAAGGCCTTCATTGGCAAAACATCTTCTAGAAAAGGAAAATAGTCTCAAGATAACTGTGTTCAAAAGAATCTTAACTCTGAATTTCAAAAAGCTTCCACAACAGATTCTTCCAAGAACACAGATTCAAAGTGTTCCTCACCTCCCTGGACCAATCATGTTCCATTTGTGCCTGATATAGATTTTTAGCATATATGAATTCCGATGACAGTTCAGATGAAGAGTTTCCTAAGTTTAAATTTGACAAACCTCTTCCAAACCACACCGACTTTCTGTCTAAGGCAGTAAATCGACCGATCAAATTTCTGAAAGGCGAGTGCTCTTCAAAACTCAAGACCCAATCTGTGAACGACGTTTCTAAAACCGATTCTCATTCTAAAAAATGTTCACAGACGTGGCAAAAGACCGATCGATCAAATGATAGAAATCATTCCTACTCAAACTCTTCTGACCATGCCGTTAATGATTTTTCAGATAAAAATGGTCGGACAAAACAAGACAAACCAAAGTGGGTAGCCAAAGGATCTAGCAAGAGCAAGTCAGAGTCAAAGTCATTTAATTCTGCTTTCAATTATAGGAAAAATATTAATGATTGTGGTTTTCATAATTTGAATAATTATGTTGAACAAAGTATTAAATTTCCGTTAAGACTTTATTCTATACAGCAATTGCTTCAATTATCCCATGATTGTTGTGTTGTTCTAACTGTGGATTGAATTATTTTGATGATAATCATTATGCATCTGATTGGTTTGGTTCTTATCATATTTTTAATTCAAAACCTAAGCGTAAATCTCGTAAGCCCAAAAGGA
The DNA here is from genome assembly GCA_033807775.1 of Saussurea involucrata. Lineage (NCBI taxonomy): Eukaryota > Viridiplantae > Streptophyta > Magnoliopsida > Asterales > Asteraceae > Saussurea > Saussurea involucrata. The sequence continues at coordinate 13,473,656 of CM066326.1, forward strand.
AGCCCAATTCAAAATGGGTTCCCCAGTCAGGTGTTAAACCTAACCCTCCAGGACCCATTTTCAAATGGGTACCTAAAAATCCCTAATCTCGTTTTTGCAGGACGGTCATGTGTGGTACTTAGACTCAGGATGCTCCAAGCACATGACCGGAAGGAGGGAGCTACTCACGAACTTCAAAGAGAAATACTGCGGAGACGTGATGTTTGGGAATGATGACAAAGCGCCGATTATGGGCTACGACGACATAGTTCAAGATAAGATCACAATCAAGAAGGTGTCATACGTCGCGGGATTGGGACACAACCTGTTTAGCATCGGACAGTTCTGCGACAAAGATTTCGAGGTCAACTTCAAAGCTAAAAGGTGTAGCGTCCGTACTGAAGACGGAAAGGAATTACTCGTTGGAACTCGGAAAACCAACCTCTACACCATCGACCTTTCCGCCCGGAAGACCGATGATTCAGTCTGCCTCATATCGAAGGACAACTCTCAACAAGCGTGGATCTGGCATCGACGACTCTCGCAGCTCAACTTCAAGAATATCAACAAATTGGTGCTAGGCGGACACGTTAAAGGCATGCTCAATGTAACAACCCGACTTCCAAATACATACAAATAACATATATTTCATACAATATTCCCAAGATCAAAGATACATCATTTAACATTTACGGTCCCATAGTCTTTAACAACATAATGATTATTTTAGTACAAACGTTTTGCTAATAATTACATACTAACTACTAGCATGATAGAAACAAAATACTTCACGGATCTTCAACAAAACATGCATCCTCAAAAGAAATTCATAGATATTCCTATCACTTGTCCTTACTTGCTCCATGACCTGGAATACATATTTTAAAACAAAAATGAGGGTTAGACCTAATGGTCTAAGTGAGAAAATCCCTGTCATTTTAAAACCATTTGCACAAATACCATATATAACACAAAGTTTAATACCAATCATAACTCACGCTTCGTGTACCTTCCTGTCTCATTTCCATGGCCATATTAGTTGGTTGCAAGCCAACTAATAAATTAACTCTGCCGTACGACAATTACAGCCAACATCATTGTACGAATATTACAGCCAACACCACCGGTCCTAAGCCCGGCCAACACACTCTCGTATAGTGTAATACTCATGTAAACATAATATACAACTCCACATATTATATTTCAAACATAAGCATATAATCACAACATTTATCACATATCCAATACACACATATATGTATTCCAGTTTAAAAACATTTGGAAGTAAAACTCACCTGTTTTGCTTATCACCAAAAATCCTTCCGAGCTATTTATCAAGCACTCCAAATCTTTCAGCCCAATTTTACCGAATCTGAACCACATAATATCAAATATTTCTTTTAAAGGCTAAAACTCTAAAATTTACAAAGTCTTCGACTCATATCGCAACCAACTACTGAAATAACCCCATGTCGCAACATACAACTCATATCGCAACCAACTACTGCGACATAGTACCATATCACAACCCACTATTGCGATATCTCTCCATATCGCAACCAACTGCTGCGATATACATCAAGTTGCAACCAACTATTGCGATACCAATGAGCTTGTCGCAACACAAGGCTGCGATACTCATGAATGTCGCAACTATCATCAATGTCGCAACCCACTACTGCGACATACATGAATGTCTCAGTCAACTAAGTTCGTCCTAAACCCAGAAAGTTGCAAATTTAAACCATGAATGTTTCTGATATTTTGCAGATATGTTTAAGACCATAAACAACAACTATCCATAAACCCAAAATTCACATATCCTTCTAAAAATACCAAGACCCACTTCTAAAACTCATATCAAAACTTTTTAGGAACTAATATACATAAAAGATGGAATTTGCAAGATGAATACCTTTTGTTTTCTTGAAGTGAATCCTAAACCCAGCTGTAAATTATCAGATTCCTTCTTCTTCTTCTTGACCCCTTTTCGATTTCACTCTCTTTTTCTCTCCTTTCTCTTTGCCGAAATAAACACACACATACACACTTTTGGTTAATTGCTATCTTTGTCTAAATGAGACACCTCATGGTGTCTAAAGGAAAAGGGGCGGTGGTGGTGGATAATATCTCCACAATCACCAAACAAACCCCACATTTATCCTATTTGGCAAAACTTACCCCCAAACTTCCAAATAAAAATTAAAACTTACCCCTTAACTTCTAACTCCATAAAATACTACAATAAAGACTTATAAAATTTCCCAAATCTATTTTAACTAAAATAATACTAGTTAAATAAATAAATAACATACTTGGTTATTACAACATCTCCCCCTTAAAAGAATTCCGTCCCGGAATTCGGTTAAGCGAAAAGATGAGGGTATTTGGCTCTCATTTCTGACTCTGATTCCCAAGTAGCATCCTGACCTCTATGATGTCTCCACTGTACTTTCACTTGTCTGATCTCCTTATTCCGCAAAACCTTGACTCTATAGTGAACAATGGCTTCTTGTTCTTCCACATAATTCAGCTTTTCATCAACTTGTATATCTGGTAGAGAAACTGTCTGATCTGGTGTAACCAAACACTTTCGAAAATTCGATACATGAAACGCGTTGTGAATCCTGCTTAACTCTGGTGGAAGATCCAATCCGTAGGCTACTTCACTGATCCTTTCCGTAATTGCAAACGACCCGATGTATCTTGGACTAAGCTTACCTTGTTTCCCAAAGCGAATAACTCCTTTCCAAGGCGAGACTTTCAACATTACGAAATCTCCAACTTGGAATTCTAACGGCTTTCGGCGTCGGTCAGCATAACTTTTCTGTCTGTCTTGAGCCACTTTCAATCATTCCCGAATCTGAGTAATATTTTCCGCGGTTAACTGAACTATATCTGGTCCCGCTAACTGTTTCCTTCCCACTTCGTTCCAACACAGAGGCGTTCGACATTTTCTACCATATAGAACTTCAAACGGTGCCGCTTGTATGCTGGATTGATAACTGTTGTTGTAGGCAAATTCAATCAACGACAGATGCTTATCCCATGATCCCCCAAATTCCACAATGCAAGCCCGAAGCATATCTTCCAAAGTCTGAATTGTTCGTTCACTTTGACCGTCAATTTGAGGATGATACGCTGTACTTAACTTTATTTGTGTACCCATTTCTTTTTGAAAACTTCTCCAGAATCTTGAAGTAAAACGACTATCACGATCAGAAATAATCGAGATTGGAACTCCATGTCGAGTTACTATTTCGTTAATGTACAACTTGGCTAATCGTTCCAACGAATCAGTTTCTTTTATTGGTAGGAAGTGAGCAGACTTCATCAATCTGTCAACGATCACCCAAATGGCATCAAATCCCTTCGGAGTCCTTGGTAACTTAGTGATGAAATCCGTAGTAATCTGATCCCATTTCCACATAGATATTTCTAATCGTTGCAACTGACCAAACGGCTTTTGATGTTCAATCTTTACCTTCTTACAAGTAGTACAACCTTCCACATGCTGAGCAATGCTTCTTTTTATTCCCGACCACCAATAAAATTGTTTCAGATCTTTATACATCTTATTCGTACTTGGATGAATAGAGAAACGAGATTGATGAGCTTCTTGTAGTACCCGATCACGTAAACCACCCAAACGAGGCACCCAAATTCTGTTTCATAGACACACTAACCCACGATCATCTTTTACTAGCAATGCTGATATTCCCACTAACCGTTCTGATTTTAGATGTTCTTCTTAAAAAGCTTCTACTTGGCACTTCTGCAATTCGTCAAAGATGTTAGGTAGGAGTTCAGCTCGTAGTGCAATGGCTTTTATCGTTCCACTTGTTTCTTGACGACTCAGTGCATCAGCTACCACATTCGCCTTTCCCGGATGATAAAGGATTTCACAGTCGTAATCATTCACCAATTCTAGCCATCTTCTTTGCCTCATATTTAATTCCTTCTGATCAAAAATATGTTGGAGACTCTTATGATCGGTGAAGATTTGACATTTAGAACCATAAAGATAATGTCTCCAAATCTTCAGCGCGAAAACAACTGCTGCAAGTTCCATGTCGTGTGTAGGATACTGTCTTTCATGATCTTTTAGTTGACGGGAAGCATAATCAATAACCTTTCCACGCTGCATAAGTACACATCCCAATCCTAGTTTGGAAGCATCACTGTAAACAACAAAGTCATCGGAACCTTCAGGTAATGCTAGTATCGGCGCGCTACAGAGTTTCTCTTTCAATATTCGGAATGCTTCATCCTGTTCTGCTTTCCATTCGAACTTTAGATTCTTTCGGGTCAGCTTAGTGAGAGGCGTAGCGATACGAGAAAAATCTTTTATAAACTTTCGATAATAGCCGGCTAAACCCAGAAAACTACGTACTTTCGTTGGCGTCTTCGGCGGTTCCCACTTTTCAATTGCTTCTACTTTCGTCGGATCAACTTGTATACCTTTCTCGGAAACTACATGCCCCAGAAACTGAACTTCCCGTAGCCAGAATTCACATTTAGAAAATTTAGCATACAACTTTTCTTTCTTCAGCAACTCCAGAATCAAACGAAGATGTTGAGCGTGATCCTCTTTGGATCGGGAATAGATAAGGATATCATCGATAAACACAATAACAAACTTATCGAGATATGGCTTACATACCCGATTCATTAGATCCATAAAAGCAGCTGGAGCGTTCGTCAGTCCAAATGGCATCACGAGGAATTCATAATGACCGTACCTTGTGCGAAAAGCAGTTTTCAGAACGTCTTCTTCTTTAACCTTCAGCTGATGATAACCGGATCTTAGATCAATCTTGGAGAAATAACAAGCTCCAACTAATTGATCGAAGAGGTCATCAATTCTGGGAAGCGGATACTTGTTCTTGATCGTGCGCTTATTCAGTTCCCGGTAGTCAATACACATTCTCATCGAACCATCCTTCTTTTTCACATACAGAACCGGTGCTCCCCAGGGCGAAGAACTGGGTCTGATGAAGCTTTTATCGGATAAATCTTGCAGTTGTGTCATCATTTCTTTCATCTCTGGTGGCGCTAGACGATACGGTGCACGAGCAACAGGAGCGGCTCCAGGAATCAGATCTATACCAAACTCTACTTGTCTAACGGGAGGAAGACTATTCAAGTCTTCGGGAAAAACTTCTGGAAATTCACGGACAATAGGAATATCTTCCAACTTATTCTTTTCTGGTTTAATATCTATCACATAAGCTAAGTAACTCGGGCAACCTTTGCTGACACACTTACGAGCTTTTAACATAGATATAAGGCAAGACTGATGATTTCTACGGTCACCATAAATCACTACCGGTCCCCTCTCAGGTAAGACAACATTGATTATCTTCTTATCACAAACTATGTTAGCCTGATTCTCGGCTAACCAATCCATCCCCACTACCACATCAAACTCGACCAAAGCTATAGGAAATAATTGTATAGGTACCTCGCACCCCTATATATTTATTACACAACTATCAAAAACCTCTTTAACCGATACTTGGTTATCATTTGCAGTATCTACCATCAAAGCATGATCTAACACTTTAGGTTTTAAATGCATATAAGTAGCAAATGAAGGAGACACAAACGATCGGTTTGCACCGGAGTCAAATAGCACTTTAGCACGTGTAGAGTTTATGAAAAATGTACCTGTAACCACATCCGGAGTTTCCTCCGCTTCTTTTGATGTCATCTGAAATGTACGACCCCTTGTTCTTGGTGGTTCTAGTCTTGGTACTACTGGTCTAACACCCGCTGGTCTCCCCGACGCACCCCCTTGCTGTACTCTTCCCCTCGGACAATCAGACTGAATATGATCCGGAGAGTTACATAAGAAACAAAACCGCGTTACTCGACAATCTTTAGTAACATGTCCGGGCTTCCCACACCTATAACAAACCCGAGGATCAACTTGACAATTTCCTTGGCGGATACGGTTGCATTTCGGGCAAGGTCTATCCGCTGGTCGGAAAGGCGGACAGTTATCAAACCTCTGAAACCTGGATTTCTTCGGATCATACTGTGGTCCTTCCCACTTCCTTTTTCCCGCACCTTTATCATTATTACTTCTCCCTTTATCCTGCTCCACGGTTTCCGCGGCGTCTACTGCGGCGGAGAAAGTTTCTGGTCCTTTAGCGATCACAAAACTTCTGACTTCTGCATTCAACCCAAAGATAAACCTTTCAATCTTCATTGCCTCTGTGGCAACGTAATATTCCGCGAAACGAGACTTTTCTAGAAAACAAGCGGTATAGTCCCGAACTGATAAATTCCCTTGCTGCAAGTTCATAAACTCCCCTTCCAATTGTTTGACTGCTGCTTGGGGACAAAACTGTTTCCTGAAAGCTATAACGAATTCTTCCCAAGAGAAGGTAGAATATATGTCAGATCCTCCAGAAGAAATATGAGCTTCCCACCAGTATAAAGCATCGCCTTTCAACATTGCAGTTCCATAAAGTACTATATCCTCTTCAGCGCATTTACTAGTCTTGAAGATAGCTTCTATTTCCTTCAGCCACTTCATAGCTTTCACTGGGTCCCGATCTCCTGAGTACGTAGGAGGTTTGCAACTTAGGAATATTTTGTAATCACATTTTCTCGGTGCCGGTATTGCAGTCTGTGTAATGGGCATTTCATCTTCCAGACCAGGATCTGGTATTTCGGTTTCATTATTATGAGTTCGGTTGAACATGGCTTGAATATTTGCCTGTAATCTTCCCATTTCAGCCGCCAGATCGTCTCTTGTAACAAATTCCGTACCGCGCCCCTGAATTCTGCCTCCAGTTCTGCCTCTACCTCTTTCTCCCCCTCTTCCCCTCGCCCCAACTGTCGGATTCGTTCTGTTAGGATTTCCCCCTCCTTCCCGATTCGTTTGTCTAGTACCACTTGCCATTCTATAGATTCAGACAAGATTAATATACACATAAGCACATACCCCATATAACAAGGTATTCCAGTTCCAACATGTACCTGTAAGATCACAATTACACTATCCAGGTGTAATTTGAAATTACCTGACATGATGTTCCTTCTACCTTTTTATATTTAACATCCCAAGGTTCTAAAATTAATAGGGACATCCTACTTCACATGCAGTTTAAGTCTAGGTACGGATACGAATACCTAAACCCCTTAAACTAGGGCTCTGATACCATCTGTAACAACCCGACTTCCAAATACATACAAATAACATATATTTCATACAATATTCCCAAGATCAAAGATACATCATTTAACATTTACGGTCCCATAGTCTTTAACAACATAATGACTATTTTAGTACAAACTTTTTGCTAATAATTACATACTAACTACTAGCATGATAGAAACAAAATACTTCACGGATCTTCAACAAAACATGCATCCTCAAAAGAAATTCATAGATATTCCTATCACTTGTCCTTACTTGCTCCATGACCTGGAATACATATTTTAAAACAAAAATGAGGGTTAGACCTAATGGTCTAAGTGAGAAAATCCCTGTCATTTTAAAACCATTTGCACAAATACCATATATAACACAAAGTTGAATACCAATCATAACTCACGCTTCGTGTACCTTCCTGTCTCATTTCCATGGCCATATTAGTTGTTTGCAAGCCAACTAATAAATTAACTCTGTCGTACGACAATTACAGCCAACACCGCTGTAGGAATATTACAGCCAACACCACCGGTCCTAAGCCCGGCCAACACACTCTCGTATAGTGTAATACTCATGTAAATATAATATACATCTCCACATATTATATTTCAAACATAAGCATATAATCACAACATTTATCACATATCCAATACACACATATATGTATTCCAGTTTAAAAACATTTGGAAGTAAAACTCACCTGTTTTGCTTATCACCAAAAATCCTTCCGAGCTATTTATCAAGCACTCCAAATCTTTCAGCCCAATTTTACCGAATCTGAACCACATAATAACAAATATTTCTTTTAAAGGCTAAAACTCTAAAATTTACAAAGTCTTCGACTCATATCGCAACCAACTACTGAAATAACCCCATGTCGCAACATACAACTCATATCGCAACCAACTACTGCGACATAGTACCATATCGCAACCCACTATTGCGACATCTCTCCATATCGCAACCAACTGCTGCGATATACATCAAGTCACAACCAACTGTTGCGATACCAATGAGCTTGTCGCAACACAAGGCTGCGATACTCATGAATGTCGCAACTATCATCAATGTCGCAACCCACTACTGCGACATACATGAATGTCTCAATCAACTAAGTTCGTCGTAAACCCAGAAATTTGCAGATTTAAACCATGAATGTTTTTGATATTTTGCAGATATGTTTAAGACCATAAACAACAACTATCCATAAACCCAAAATTCACATATCCTTCAAAAAATACCAAGACCCACTTCTAAAACTCATATCAAAACTTTTTAGGAACTAATATACATAAAAGATGGAATTTGCAAGATGAATACCTTTTGTTTTCTTGAAGTGAATCCTAAACCCAGTTGTAAATTATCAGATTCCTTCTTCTTCTTCTTGACCCCTTTTCGATTTCACTCTTTTTTCTTTCCTTTCTCTTTGCCGAAATAAACACACACATACACACTTTTGGTTAATTGCTATCTTTGTCTAAATGAGACACCTCATGGTGTCTAAAGGAAAAGGGGCGGTGGTGGTGGATAATATCTCCACAATCACCAAACAAACCCCACATTTATCCTATTTGGCAAAACTTACCCCCAAACTTCCAAATAAAAATTAAAACTTACCCCTTAACTTCTAACTCCATAAAATACTAAAATAAAGACTTATAAAATTTCCCAAATCTATTTTAACTAAAATAATACTAGTTAAATAAATAAATAACATACCTGGTTATTACACTCAAGCTCAAGTTCGAGAAAGACAAACTCTATGGGGCATGCGAAATGGGCAAGATGAAGCGAGCTACTCACAAGCCGAAGGCCGCTCCGAGCACATTCCGGTCCCTCGAAATCATCCATATGGATTTGTGTGGACTGATGCGCGTTCAGAGCATCAACAAGAAGAAATACGTCCTGGTAATGGTCGACGATTTCTCGTGCTACACATGGGTGAAGTTCCTGCACTCGAAAGACGAGACCCGGAGCTGATTATTACCCATCTGAAGACCATTCAGCTGAATCTACGACAACTAGTTCAGTCAACCAGGACGGACAACCGGACGGAGTTCAAGAACCAAACGTTGGACGGATACCTGACATCCAAAGGTATTTCGCACAACTTTTTTGCCGCAAGGACACCTTAGCAAAACGGAGTGGTAGAACGGTGGAACCGTACCCTTGTCGAAGCTGCTCGCACGATGTTGTCACAATCCAAGTTGCTGCTATTTCTCTGGGCTGAAGCGGTTGCAACTGCTTGCTACACACAAAACCGCTCTATCATCAACAAGCGGTTCAACAAAACCCCATATGAGATCATCAACAACCGCATCACGAATATCAAGTACTTCCACGCATTCGGGTGCACGTGCTACGTCTTGAATGACAAGGATGACCTCGGCAAGTTCAGTCCAAAAGAGGATGAATGAGTATTCATCGGATACTCAATGCAGGCTAAAGCATTCCGTGTTTACAACAAACAGACCAAAACCGTCATCGAAAGCGTAAATGTAACTTTTGACGAAGCCGCAGATTTGGCTTCTGAACAAATCAGTTCAGAACCCGCTATAACTGGCGTGTTAGCTTCCGAACACTCTCGTTCGGGATCTACACAAACCGCAGTAAATCCAAATCATGCATCTACGTCAAAATCACATCTTTCTGATTTAGATTTACCTTTTGAGCACTTTTACGATGAATTCTTTAATATGCCTAATCCTCGTGTAATTGTGCAACCTAGCAATGGAGCTTCTCAACTAGAAACCTCGGCGAATCTCTTTGGTCTGCCGCCATCAACAAGCACTCCAGCTCTAACTCTGGAAACCCCTCGGAGTTCAACGGACACGACTACTGAAACGGTGATTCCATCGGAGGAACCTGTACCAATTCCAGAGATCGCTCCTGAAGATTCGTCCTCAACAACTCAAAAGGACCAACCTATGGATTCCCCGAAAGTCGATCTGTCTCCTCCAAGGAACCGTCCGTCTTCTCTTGAAGCCGTTCAAGACCTTCCCCCCGGTGAGTATGTGGACCCGGACAACTCTCATGCGACTCATCAACCGCTTCCACACACCACCAAATGGACAAAATCACACCTTCTCCATCAGATAATCGGCGATCCTTCCACTCCGGTTCAGACACGAGGTGCATCTGCCAACTTCTGCTTGTTTTCCGGCTTCCTAAGCAAAACCGATCCAAACACCGTCACTGAAGCTCTCAATGATCCGGACTAGGTTATGGCGATGCAAGAGGAACTCAACCAGTTTGAGGGCCTCAAGGTATGGCGACTTGTCCCATGTCCGGCCAACAAGATGGTTATTGGAACCAAGTGGATATTCAAGAACAAGAAAGACGAAGATGGCATCGTTGTTCGCAACAAGGCACGCCTCGTGGCTAAAGGATACAGCTAACAAGAGGGAATAGACTACGACGAGACATACGCTCCGGTAGCAAGAATCGAGGCAATTAGTATGTTCCTTGCATACGCCACATACAAGAATTTCATGGTCTTCCAAATGGATGTCAAGACCGCCTTCCTCAACGACGTTATCAAGGAAGAAGTGTACGTCTCGCAACCGGACAGGTTCGTGGATGACTCCAAGCCAAACCACGTATACATCCTCGACAAGGCTTTATACGGTCCCAAACAAGCTCCACGTGCCTGGTATGATGCTCTATCTAAATTCTTAATCAAAGCAGGTTTTTCAAATGGTAAAATCGACACTACTTTGTTTATTAAGAAATTAAAAAGGTCATATAATTTTAGTCCAAGTCTATGTTGATGATATCATTTTCGGTTCCACTAACCCTCAGTACTATAAGAATTTTTCAAAACTCATGGGACAGTATTTTCAAATGAGCATGTTAAGTGAGATGAATTTTTTCCTTGGTCTTCAAGTTAAACAACTGTCGACCGGGATATTCATAAACCAGGCTAAGTACATCCGAGATATTCTTTGGAAATACCAGATGGAACAGTCCTCACCTATGAAAACTCCCATGACCCCCGGTACGCGGTTACACGCCGATCCTAACGGAAAGGAAGTGGATACCAAGACCTACCGCGGAATGATAGGTTCTTTGAATTACTTAAAGGCGAGTAGACCGGATATCATGTTCTCAACATTTTTATGCGCCCGTTTTCAGTCAAAACCAAAAGAGTCTCATTTAATTGCGGTCAAACGAATATTTCGTTACTTAAAAGGTACTGCTGATCATGGCTTGTGGTACCCGAAAGAGACAGGTTTTGAGCTCACGGCTTATTCTGACGCGGACCACGTGGGTAGCATGTTGGATCGGAAAAGCACATCGGGACACGTGCAATTCCTGGGCGATAGCTTAGTCAACTAGGCATCCAAGAAGCAGTAGTGCGTCTCCACATCTACTGCTGAGGCGGAGTACGTAGCCGCCATGAGCTGCTGTTCTCAAGTCATCTGGATGCGCACCCAGCTCAAGGACTATGGCTTCACCTACTCGAAGGTGCCCATCTACTGCGACTCGAAGAGCGCAATTGCCATTTCAAGCAATCCGGTCCAGCACACTAAGACGAAGCACATAGACGTTCGGTACCATTTTATCAAGGATCACGTCGAAAGAGGTACAATCGAACTCTACTTCGTTAATACAGAACATTAGTTAGCTGACCTATTTACAAAACCCTTGGACGAAAAACGCTTTAACTATCTAGTGTCCAAGCTTGGTATGCTTAATCCGACGATTTGACCTGGATGTGCGTCCGATACAAGTTCCATACACTTACAAGAAATTGTCTCCTCATCATCTGGTGCCTGGTCCCCAGATGATCGAGTACACACTTCCTCGTATCTGTATCCTTCGCGCACATCTCAATCTAAATCTATGTATTAATTAGGTAGATTTCGTTTGTTTGCTTTTAATTTCGTGTGTGATTTCCTTTCATGTTTCATTACTGTCGTCTATTTTTTTAACATCTGTGTATTTCACAAAACTGTTCATGTGTTCAGGGGGAGCACATACGCCTAATTTCCATCAGGTAAGTCTGTTATACGTTTGAGGGGGAGAGTCACACATTTTTCTTAATGTCATAAGTTTTCCTGTGTGGCTCAACCCAAAGTTGTTTTTCAAAAAGCACATCTTATGCTCAATCCGAGGGGGAGCATTTTCTTTTTGTGCAAAATTTGAGGGGGAGCATTTTTCAAAACTCTCTAAATGTTTTGGGAAAAGAAAAGTTATTTTGGAAAATCCGAGGGTCCTATTTTTGAAAAATTCCAAAAGTATTCGGACAAGGTATCCGGTCACCTATTTATCCAGATAGGTTTCCAGACCGGACACCTATCCGGACCGGATAGGTTTCCGGACACCATACCCGGTATCTTCGACCCTATAAATACCCGGACATTTCATTTCTATCACTTTTTCCCGGAAACCCTACTCCTACACTCTCTCGAACCTAAAACCATCGCTCGCACTCGTTTTTACTCAAATATCTCTCGCATTTCGTCTCGCATCAAAGGTATGTACTCGTTTTTCAATCCTCAACCAATTTCGCATGATTTCTCACTCTAATCGCACTCCAAATCGATCGATTTCTCGATCGATTGGACAGATTGGTATCCGACCGTATGTCGATTCGTATTTCGACTAACCGGTGTTGGTTTAGGCTCGTTTCTAGGTTACTTAATGCTTCCTTTATCGATTAAACATGCCTAGGATAGGTAGATATGTGATTTGATATTGTTGTTGGCTTGATTCGACCTAACCGGATGTTGCCCGGATAGTTTCAAACTATCCGGACACATTCATCGTATCCGGAAACCCCCATCGTCCGATAAGTCATTCTATCCGGAAAGCATCTCACCCGGTAACCCAAGTTGTCCGGAAACCTTCCAGGTATCCGGTAAGTTCAACTATCCGGGTGATCGTGTTTGTCCGGTAAGTTTCATTTTGTCCGGTAAGTTCAATTTGTCCGGTAAGTTTCATTTTGTTCCCAATTGAGCCGATTATCGTCAAGGTACGCATCGACACTTTTCCACCACCAATATTCTAACACCTTGTCTTTCAGGTACACATATGGCGGATCAACAACCACAAGGCAACCCTCCTCATGAGGAGTTCAATGACGAAGAGGCCGATAACGCCTTAGTTCCACCGGACCACGTTTCTGAAATCGAGGGCAACAATCATCACCTCGATGCTGTTGAGTTCAGACCACAACATCGTGTGGTCGTGGATATTCTACTTGGCCACCCTCTACGCCATGCACTCACGGCGACTACCGACGTCCCGATCCTCTACTTACAGCAAGTCTGGAACACTATCCGAGTAGTCACCGATGACAACTCTCAGACAATTACTGCAACAATCAATCATCATCCATTCGTCCTAACTCCAGAATCTTTCCGACGACTTCTATCCTTGCCGGAAGCTACTGAAGGCGGCCGAGCTGCATACGACCCTGCTATCAACGACGACACCCTTTGTGCCGAAATTCAGGCAATGGGGTACAACCATGCACTAAACCGCCCATCAGCCTTCAACCAGAAATATCTCGCTCCGATATGGTACACACTATTCACGATTCTGAACCGGTGCCTGTCTTCTAGAAGGAAAGGCATCAACCAGTATACCGACAACTTTCTACGCCTATTTCATGTTGTCATCTACGACCGTCACGTGGACTTCTCCATGATCATCTGGCATGAACTAGTACAGACCATACGTTCCATCGGCGGAACAAAAGAACGCAAGTTCATTCTATACCTCTGATTCCTTCAGCTTGCTATCCGTCAACACATGGACGCGAACCCGAACATTCCACGCCGCATTAACCACCCGGTATGTCCTCCTTTTAGTTTACACTACCTTGTCATTCGCATCCCATCCAACGCACAAGCCATGTATATACTCGAAGCCTTACTGGCATATGCGGATCCGCAAGCACCGAGTGTGATAGAATATAGGCGAGCGTTAGGTGCTCCTATGGTCCAGCCAGAGCTGGAGGGACTTCCCTGATGATCTAGACCCGAGCGACGTGAGGGTCCTAGGACAAGAGGCGGTAAAGTCCGGTTAGCTGGGGCTCTCGGACGGGGCGTACTGAGAGTACACTATGTGAGGGGAACCGAAGCAGGCGATGCGGAGGATTCATGTGCCAGAACAAGCTATGCCACCCGACCCTCCTCAAGCCAACCTTCCCGACCGTCTACAAGCAGACCTCCTACTCCCCCACATACTATCTCGACCACCCATACCACCGATGACGCCGAACCGTCGACTACTCTACACGAGATCCCGGTCGTCACTGCCCCAATGCTTGACCAAGACCCCGGAACCGACACCACTGAACCCATATCGCTATACACCGAAACCGACGTTCTAGATTCTGAAACGACCGACTCCGATATGGAACGAGCCATCCGTATATCAATGATACCACCCCGTATCGGACGTCGCCCGTCCATGACCGAGGAAACTCCATCCAACTCACCTACACCCTCCGAAATCCCTACATCCGAGCCCTTTACGGGAGACATAAGGAGAGATGAGGGAGATTTAGTTGAAAATTTGGATCAAGTGAGACAGAGAGAATGAGCGCAACCGAACCAGTGTCGCCCAGGTAGCCACATTTGCTGCCTCGTCTCATCCGTTGGGACGAGACATTGAAGAAGCCGTCGTGGACCTAGCGACGCAAATGCACAACCTCCCTAACCACTCAACCAGCTCTCAACAGCTAGTTGTTTCAATTTCTCATGGGGACTTAGCACAAAGTCTATCGTTCTCTCACTTGGAGAGTTTCGATATTGAAACTAGAGAACAACCTCCCCCGTTCTCGACTTCTTTCAGTGCACCATTGAGTCTAGAGCCACTTGATACATTATTACCTTCTTTGGCTAGGACATGGATCAAGACTGCTAACATCAGTGCTCTAAGTGACCCGATCGGAACATCCATAGTAAGTCTGCCTTTGAGCGGATTACAAGGATCGGATGGAAATCCTACCATAGTTAATATCACGCCAGCTATGAACGTAGGTGGTACTTCTGTTGAATCTACAGTTGTAACCTCAACGGGTAATCTAAGTGATCCCGACGGTGATTTACTCGAAGTCAAGGAAGTATCTGGACGACGTCTTAAAGGCTGTCCGCGAAGCGATGGCACATGAGTTCAGAACGGAGCTCGACAAGGTTAAGAGTTTACTAAAAGGGAATGAGAAAGTGGTAGAACCCGAAACCGCACCAACACCTCCACCGGCACCTGCTCAGCAATCATATTCGGTGGATGACCTAAAGACCATGCTCCTAGCCCAACTGCTCCAACACACCAACACTGACTCCTCAACAGAAGCAGATCTAATATCCGTGCTACGATCACAAGCATCTGCTCAACCATCATCCGACACAACCAGATTGGACCGGATTGACTCGACCCTGAAGGACGTTCAGAACGCCCTTACAACTTTGTCCGACAGGGTCGCCTCACTCGAAGAAACCTGTAAGAGTCAAGCTGGCGGACTCAAACGCTCCCACGATAACCAGGATGATCCTGATCACCGTGAGGGGGAGAACAAGCGACATAGATTATCAGAGTTCGAGCCAATCAACATTGATACTACTCCAACGGTTTAACCAAAACCATCAACCACTGTGGCATCATCAGAAGATCGGCCACAAACACAACTAAGTTTAGCCGAGATGGTCATTGACATGGACATCTCAGATGAAGAAGCCATAACGGTTGAAAAGCCCAAGGGAGAATCCCAAGAAGTGATTGTCTACACCGCACCGGAAAGGCCAGAATTCGAAATGATAGATCTTGACTCGGGGATCGACCCAAAAACAGAAAATGCATGGTATGAAAAAGCTGCCAGTGTAATAAACTCCAAGGTAAACTTGATCTTCCCAACCGATGCCGAAGACGATTTTGACTACGATCAGTTCCTTTTGCAATCCATTCAGAGTACACCCGCTTATGCTGAACTGATTCCCAAGACTTCTACATCAGCATATCCGACATCTCCTCAGCAAGAAACCGCTTCTGATCAACCACCACAACCTGTCAGATGGGAGAAAATCATTATCCTGATTCCCTTCCTTGAAGACTCCCTGAAAAGGTTGTTGGTCCACAAACTACGAGTGCTTGATCCAACTTTCTGCCTCGGATTAGCAAAGTTCGACGACGTCTACAAGAGACAGTATTTAGAGGTTATGAAAAGGTGTTTACCGGTTAGTCAGATCCGAACCAAGCACAAGATTACCGAAGTTATCAACATCAGGTCCGGCCGCATTCTGAAGATCTGGTACCCAGTCTTTACTGTCAAACGAGAAGATGGGAAAGAATGGATATTCTCCGAAGCCGACTTCAAGAATCTATGACTAAACAACTTCCACCCAATCCTCAAAGACCTCCGAACTCGAACGATCCAACCGGTCCACATCACCAAAGCGCTTGAAGATGTAAAGCGATTCCTGAAACACAAGGTAACAATGTCCTACATTACTGATTTTCAGATGGGAGTCGAGCACCGGAAGAAGAAAATAAATCTGCTGAAACCCGATCAGAAAGCCCCATAATTGAAGATGTATCCAGTAAACACTCTGCTATTAGAACCAGAATTCAGAATCGTTTATCTCAGCGAACATAACGAAAAGAAGTTTCTCCGCTTCAGTCAAGTTGAAAGATTCTGCGACGGAACTTTATTAAAGGTCAGAGACGCATTAAGAGAAATAATCGCCAAGGAAAAGCAAGTCGGAAAATCATTTGCCGCAAGTCTTAACGAAGCAAACGCCTGAGAAGCCTTGGAAACTGTTGAAGACCATATTGAGTTCCGCAAAGCCATCCGAAGCTTCGAGATTCTTTTTACACTCCGGAAGAGATATGTTTCGAACTGGCGCGAGATTGAACTTCGATTCAAAGGGGGAGATTGTTGGGAATAAAATCAGATTGAATGGAAGTTCAAGGGATTAATATGTAACATTTTATATGGGCTTTATCTTGTAATGGGCCATGGGCCTTAGTTGTCTAGCCTAAGTATATAAAGTGTTTTTAGCCTAATAGTTTAGGTTAATAATCCAAAATCGTCCCATAACCATTGTAATCATATTATTGAAATTATCTAAATGGTTAATGAAAGAGGGATGACAAGTTGAAATCATATCGTGTTTATTAATTATTATTCTTTGATTTCTACTACTTTGCACTAATCTGGGATCCACATAAGTAGCTGTAAGAATACACTCACTCCACATGTTTAATGGAATTCCTCATTGAAACATTAAAGCTCTAGCCACATTTAATAAGTGTCTATGCTTACGCTCTACAACCCCATTTTGTTGGGGTGTATAAATGCAAGATGTTTGATGAATAATACCGTTTGATTTAAAAAACTCACCTAAATTATAGTTCATAAATTCAGACCCATTATCACTTCGGATGACTTTTACACGTTTGCCAAATTGGGTGAACAACAAACAGTGAAAAGTAACAACATTATTATAAACTTCATCCTTCCCTTTTAACAAGTAGACCCACACAGATCTAGTAAAATCATCCACTATGGTAAAAAATATCTATAGCCTTCCTTACTAGTCACACGATAGGGACCCCACAGATCAAGATGTATTAAGTCACCAAGATTTTTAGTGTTATGTTCACTAAGATTAAACTTATCTCCAGCCTGCTTGGCTTTATGACAAACCTCACAAGGAACAGAAACATGTTCATTACCTAAATTCAACCTATGTTTTAACACACCAAGAACTTGATCTGCAGGATGACCTAAACGACTATGCCACAATTCATATGACACATTACAACAAATGGACATATTTGATTTATTAACAAAAGTGTTAGAGACAATAGCAACAAGATGTTTCTAAACAATGAACAACAAGAGAACAGATCTACGATCTAACTGATTTAAGAAGAAATGAAACAACACACAGATCACCTCAGATCTAAGAAGAAACGAGATAGATCCTTGACAAAAAATATATTGAAGAAACGCATAAAAAACACGGATCAGCTCAGATCCAGAAAGAAAGGAGACAAATCCTTGAAGTTTTCAAACAATATATTGAAGTAACACAAACACCACAAAAAACGGCAAAAAAATAGTTCAGATCTAGAGAGAAATGAACATATTCTTGCACAACAAAATGAGACGTAACCTAAAATAAGTCCAAATCTAAAAAGATAAGAACTCAACAGGTTGAAAAAAGGAAAAGGAAAGTTCAGATCTAGAAAAACGAGAACTAAGCCTTGACGAAATGACAAACACTCGAGATGACAAGTTCAGATCTATAGAGAAAAGAACTTTGACTTCGAAAATGAAAATAAGAACGAGTACAGATGAAGAAATCGAAGATCTAAGGATCTTACGACAAACAAAAAAACCCAGACAGAGATGGCTTAGATTTAAACGAAGAACATAAATATAATGCAGTTTACCAGAAAAAAGATGTATGTAACTGAATGGATCGAGATCAAAGCTCTGATACCATCATAAAATTATATGTATCAACAAAGTTACAATACAAAAGTTTCTCTAATACTATCACATTCAAGAGATTTGAACATGAAACAATACAACTCTAAAATAAGAAGAGTAAACCCTAATTCTAGAGAGAAGAAAACTTAGAGAGAAACTAAAGCTACAAAATATAAACTGAGAAAAAATGAATTCGTTCTGATTGAAAAGAACTCTAAACACCACTTTATATACTCCATCTTCATATTTCCACAACAGACCCTCGAACATAAGAAATGTGCTCTGCTACCCTTGGACTCTTCAGAACTTTGTAAGCGCAGCCCCTCCTATCCTCAACTATTGCCCTTTGACAGTTCCAGCCCTTATACTCTTATAAATAACATATTCAAACATACCAAGTTAAACCTATGACAAGATTGGAACATAATGTCTTACCTTTTAACAACCATGCATGACCACCTTTCAAACTCATTCAATTCAGTATAAATACGGAGTTTCACTTGCTTCATTTCGCATCAAACTATATTTGAAATATGTACAAAGCAACAATAAGATCAAATGAGGTAAATCAAACGTCACGGTTAAATAATCAAGGTGAGTTTGTTATGTATTCTACTGGATACATATATGTTATATTTTCCGTATTTCGATTAAACATTTATAGTCGTTACTATGCACAAATTATTATCTTATTATTAAACATTTATAGTTGTTATTCTGCATAAATTATTATGTTATTAGTAAACATTTATAGTTGTTATTTTGCATAAATTATTATGTTATTATTAAACATTTATAGTCGTTACTCTGCACAAATGAATATGTTACTATTAAACATTTATAGTCGTTACTCTGCACAAAGGAATATGTTATTATTAAACATTTTATAGTTGTTACTCTGCTCAAACAGTTATAAATTTTTGGATGAAATCATGGATATTATTAACAAAAACATTTGACATAATTATTATAAAAGCACGTGTTCTACATGTGGTTTATTAAAGCTTTGTGCATGTGAAAGTATGTCCATAGTAAATACCCGATGGGGTATAATGATGGAGGACGTCTTGTAAACGGACTCAGGGGGAAGATCCTTCGCGGAACCCGAGGGGGGAAGATCCTTTATGGAACCCCAGGGATCTAGGATCTTGTTGGAAGTAGTTGACATACTTGCATATATGAGATCTCGCACTAAAAGAAGATGATGTTTTTACAGAATTAGGGTTACGCATAAATGTTATTATGCATGATTATTAGAAGTATATTGAATTGTCATTCATGCACTAAAATGACATTTTTTATGAAAGATAATTCTACATGAAACCATAACTGCTCATTAAGCTTAAAGCTTACGTACTCTATATATGTATCTCAGGTATGACCAGGATAAGACATGAAGGTCGCACAACGAGTTATAGTTCTAGTAATAGCCATTATACGTGTTAGGCTATTGAACTATTGCTAGAATGCTTCCGCATATGTAAATTTTATGATATTATTATATCGAACAAATGATGTAGTAATTTATAAAGATTTTTTTTAGTTCGTATACAAGTAATAGTAAGGAATTGAAGATAGTTGGTGACGATACCTGAGGTTTGGAAAAAGTGGGGCGTCACAAGTTGGTATCAGAGCATTAGTTTAAGTGGACTAGGGTTGCCTTAGATTAGATACATAGACTTCAACTTTAAGGATGACGTTAAAAACTTAGGATATTACATTGTGTAATACCCCGGGTAAGTTCGTTAGTTAAAGTTTCGTTCCGTTAAATTTATTTAACTCTATAATAGATGTTTAGGGTAAGTTTAGGTAAATTTATAAGTTTATGGATGTTTTGGTTATTAATGAATAACTTAAGGTCTAAAGGGTAAATAGGGTTAGATATTATCCCTTAGGATAATCAGATATTTCCATATTCAGCTAAACACCAGAAAATTCAGCGTGTGTGTGTGTTATTGAGACCAAAAGAGAGGAAGAAGAAAAGAAGGGTTAGGGATTCAAATTGGTGACATTGGAAGTGAAATTAAGGTATGTTCCTTTGTATTTTATGTTTGTAATTGCTTTTGGAAGGTTTCTATCGGATTAGAATAGTCAATTACACATTTGGTAGTAATTCAGTCGAAATCTGGGTAGAAAAGTGTTGAACAGTCAGTGGTTTCCGGATGATATGAAGGTATCCGGGTAGTTTTGTTGGTAGTGTCCGGATAGTGTTATGAAGGTGTCCGGACGAGTCAGGTATCCGGGTAAGTCCCTTTTCTTGTAAGTTTTCGGATGATATAAGATACCGGATGGTATCCGGATTGCTTGTTATCCGGATTGTATATGCTGTCCGGACAGTTCAGGTTGTCCGGATTGGGTATGTATCCGGAAAGTTGTGCCGTCCGGATTGGTCTTGTTGTCCGGAAAGTCGAGTTGTCCGGGTTGTTTTGTGCTGTCCGGGAACTTTAGCTGTTTAGTCAATTTTGAGAGTTTAGATGCTTTTGAGTATCCAGTAACCTGTGTATTGTTAGTTATTGGATAGGGAATGAATCAGGACTAAATGTACTGTGGACTCGACTTAAGTTCGGGTTTGGGGGTAACATTTGAGGATTAGAGTTCTTTAGAGTTCTTAGCTTTAGTAAGACTTATGTGTTTTGTATGGTAAAGAGATACTTGCATCTATTTGTTTCAGATACTGTGAATCGAAGGTGAAAGCTGAGTTCTTTGTGGAAGGAGTTTTGGATAAGCAATCAAGTGAGTTTTTACTTAAAAATGTTTTCTAACTGGAATACATATATGTGAATGAGTGTAATAATGTGCATATTGTGTTTATATGAGTATTACACTGCATGGGTGCTAGTTGGTCGGGCTTAGGACCGGTGGATGTTGGCTGTACAGAGGGACAGTGGTGTTGGCTGTATTTAGTACAATGATGTAAATTGATTAATTGGCTCGCAACCAATTAATATGGCCAAGAGAATGAGATGGAAGGATACATGATGCATGAGTCTTAATTGGTATTCTTATGTGAATTATGTGTATGATGGTGTGCAAATGGTTTTTAACTAACGGGGATTTTCTCACTAGACCTCAAGGTCTAACCCTTATTTTGTTTTAAAAATATGTATTCCAGGTCGTGGATCGAGTAAGAGCAAATAAGAAGGTTAAACCGCGAATAGCTTTTGGAGGACTATGTAGTTGAAGACTATGATGTGTTTAGTAGATACACCATGTTGTTAGAAATGATGTAATTTACTATGTAAACGTTTGTAATGATGTACTGAATGTTTGTAAAAGACTAGGGGACCGTATTTGTTATAAAATGTATCTCTTGTTTTAACGACGTTATGCAATGTATGCTATTTGAACTATGTATGGAAATCCGGGTCGTTACACATTGCCTTAAAATGTTTAACTTATATATAAACTCAATCAGATTATTCTGCTAATTGCGTATCCTAGTCAATATAACCATATGGAATGGTGTCTAGAAAGGTTGAAACGGCTGAGTTGTGGACTTCCAAAAGGTCGCAGATTATATTTGCACCGAACAGATCCTAGCTTCCCGTCATACCGGCCTGGCTATTTCATATTGGTAGTTAGATGGATTAGCAAGAAGTGGTAATTAGAATAAAATAACAAGATCCATGGTATAAGAGAAATAGATTATGAGCTCGTGCAAGATTAGAACCTTAAGATTTGATATTTTAAGCTCTGATAAAATAACTTGGTAAGAGTTCCTTTACTATGTTGGAGAGCAATGATTATATATCACATACTTAAGTAATATGCAAGATAACAATTAATAACCATGGTGATCAGATTTAACCAACGGGTTATTCTCAATTACTCAGTATATGTTTAGATCAATGCGGGTTTCAAAATAGTAGACTATGTTCGGAGTCAATATTATTTAGTCCAATATTATTACTAAAGGTATTATTTATCAATACAATTACGATACATAACTATGCCTCAGTGGAAAACCTGTATGTTGTCATTTTATCCACAAGGAACGATAGAACAACATCCGGAAATGAGGATGTCATGAATGTGACTATACAACTAAGTAATTCGATTGGTAGAAGTTGAGGTCAATACCGAGGTCAAAGCTGAGGTAGATGCCAAGGTATACGAGTTGTAAATAGTAAGAAAATAGTTTCATCGGTTCATGTCAGTTTTGTAAACTACTAGACGATGCAATAGAGGCTTGGGTTAAGGGCAAGACTTTGAGGTTGTAACCAAGGATGTGATAGGTGGATAAGATTTTGATTAACCATCTAAGGTCGAGAAATGTGCAAAAAGATTCGAGTTAATCTATATTATATATACAATAAGTTTAGGAACTCGTGATTTTTCCGAGTACAAAGCATTGGGTTCTACATATATGAAAAGTTAGGACACATAAAAAGGAATCTAGAGAGATGTACTTGCCATAAGTGTGATATGATGGGGATATCAAATCAAGTTGCTCTAAGCTTCAATAGATTTCAATAATAGTTTAGATGTCCATAGAAGGAAGCTTAGTTAAGAGTGGAAATGAGAAGGGAACCAGAGTGTTAGTACCAAAATGTATTCAAGATTTATATATATTTGTAAGGCCGTGTGTACCGCCATCGGGTACCACGGTCGGGTTCGTGGTCGGGTAGCAGCGGGTAGGGCGGCGAGGTGGTACCGGGGGGGTTCCGATCGGGTTGGGGTGTGCGGGTAGGGTTGGGTTCGGGAACCCGTTCAAACCCGCCGTAAATGTTTTTTTTTTAATGTTTTTTAGGGTAAAGAGGGTAGGAAAGAGAAAAGCTGATATGGCATTCGGGTTCAGTGGGTTTAGTGGGTTTAGTGGGTTCGTGGGTTGGCGGTACTCCACTTTAGGGTAAGGAGGGTAGGAAAGAGAAAAGCTGATGTGGCGCTGAGGTGGCATTCGGTTCAGTGGGTTGGCGGTACTCATGGTGTAATAGTCAAAGTAGTCAAGTCAAAGGTCATGTAATGGTCAAACTCAATGTAATTAGGGTGTGTAAGTCAAAGGTATAAATACCTTTATGTTAGTGTGTTGTGAGGAGAGACTTGTATACGTGAGAGGATCTTGTAGTAGAGAGATGACTCTAGAGAGAGAAACTAGATCTGAGTTCCAATACTTGTATTCTGTCAGGATCGAATCTTAACAAGACAATAAACACTTAGAATTCAGAATTAAAGAATCTGCGGAAAAGAACTTTAATTCTCACAATCAAGAACAATGTAACAGAAAATTCACCACTTTGTGTATTCACTAAATCGACTCACAAGATTACAACCAAACCTCAATCTTGTTGAACAGGCTCAACAAGACGACTTCTACTTCTCTAGAAATAGGGTTCTTAAACCTTGAGGTTAATTCTCTCTGAAAACGATATCGAATTCTTTTTCACACGTATCTCATGTATTTTCTCGTCTATTCTAATAGCTATCTATCAATACTATTTATACAAAAATAATTACAAGATAACTATCAAAATAAGATTGATCTTCAGAATATTCTTTTAAGTATATCTTCAATCAATCCATCTTTATCTCCTTCAATCTCGCATTCCATGTTCTGATCACAAGCAGTAGTAACTTCATTCTTCTCAAGCAGTACTAATAATCTTCCAGCAGTAGTAATATACCAGCAGTATTAACTTTGTTCAGCAGCATTAATGATGTACCAGCAGTAGTAACTTTGTTCAGCAGCATTAATGATGTACCAACAGTAGTAACTTTGACAAGCAGTACTAACCTCACATAAGCAGTATTAATAATGTTCCAGCAGTATTAATATCTCAGCAGTACTAACCTTGAACTAGCAGTAGTATCTTTGTTCTAGCAGCACTAACATTGATCTGGCAGTACTAACTTGATCTGGCAGTAGTAATGTTGTTCTGGCAGTACTAACCATACTTAGCATATCTTCAGTTCCCAACAATCTCCCCCTAACTTTACTTTTCAGGATGAGAAGTTAAGTTCTTCAGATGATGCTTCCAAAACCTAATCATCAACGCATAAATTTGGATCCAATCCCAGACTTTGATTGAGAATCCTTTTTACAAGGTATCTTGCCATCTTAGAGTCTTTGTCACTCACCAACTTAGCATGCAGCATTCCATTCAACTTTTTCATGCTGTGCTTGTATACAATATCCACCAAATAATATTCATGAAATGTATTGTCAAGAGAGATGACATACACTCCACAATTCTCAATGAGCATCCAGTTGGTAATGGCTTGAAAATTCCTTGCCATCAAATGCTGAACTGCTTCTGGTTTGAACATTAAGCATAAGTATTCAAGAACCATCTTGGTGATAGACATACCTTGCTCTGTCAGCATGTTTCCATATAGCCTCATTCCCACCTTGAACATCTCTTCTAAGTCAGATCTAGAGCATGTTCTGATAAGTTTTCCCCAAGTAGGACAAACTTCAAACTTTCCATCTGCCCTTTTGATTCTGATGAACTCCTTTCTTCCATCTTTCAATGTGTCCCAGAAGATGATTTCAGGAGCCATAAAAGATATTGGTTCAGCTTGGATTGGATTAGTATTAACCACAGTAATATACACATCACTTTGAGCATTTGGCAGTGATTGTACATTGCTTGGTTGGCCTGATGAAGTTGCCACTTCTTCTTCAGCAACTTTTGGATCAGATTTCTCTTTAACTGCTTCCTCCTGTGCTTCTTCTACTTCAGTTGGATCCACCCTTGGCTTCTTTATATCTTTCTTCTTTGAGGCTATTGACTTTGTTCTTGGCCTCTTTGTTCTTTTGAAAGATTTAACAGCTTCAGGAGTGGTTTCAGCTGTTTCTTCTTTGTGGCTCTTAGCAGCACTAACAGTTTCTGCTGCCTTTTGTTTTTCAGCAGTAGTATCTGTTTCTACTTCTTTTGCAACCTCAGCAGCAGTAACCGTTTCTGCTGCTGGTTCTGTTTCTGCTTCCTTTGTAAATTCAGCAGCAGTAACGGTTTCTGCTGCTGTTTCTGTTTCTGCTTCCTTTGTAAAATCAGCAGCAGTAACGGTTTCTGCTGCTGTTTCTGTTTCTGCTTCCTTTGTAATATCAGCAGCAGTAATGGTTTCTGTTGCTGTCTCTGTTTCTGCTTCCTTTGTAAAATCAGCAACCTCCTCAGTCTCCCCCTCAACCTTATGCTCATACTCCCCCTCAATGTTTGCATCCTCCATGTTTAGATCTGAGTCTGACTCCCCCTTTTTGGAAGCATCATTGGTAGGGTTTCTTCTCCTAAGGACAAACTGAGCTTTCTTCTTTCTGTGCATCAATTTAGTGATCATCTTCCTTTGCTTCACAAGCTGGGAGTTTTGATAGAGGACCACTTTCTTGAGTTCATCAATTTCCTTTTTCTGATCCATGACCTCAATGTTGATATTTGCAATAGTTTCCATCAATTCCTCGTACGTATATCTATACTCACCCTGTTTAGGAGTTTTTACCTCCCTTAAAGGATCATTGGAAGTTTTAGCAGGTGTCTCTTGCCTAGCAAAAGCACTACCTACCCCCTTGGTTTCTTGGCACCTGGGACCTCTGGATGATTTCTCACCCTGAGTTGCCGTGAGGAAGGGCTTAGTTATTTTACCACTGGCCTTCTCTTTGCTAGCAGAAGTAGTGGCAGCCTTGCGACTCACATGCTCAACCTTCTCCTTAGTGAGCACCTTCTTGGGGTTGGGAGACACCCCTGTGGTTTCCCTTTCGATATTCTCTAATGGAGAATGCTCCACTAGAGGGCTTAAAGGCTTCGGGCTCTTAGGAGATACAGCAAGGGAAGGAACCTTGTGTACCTTTCTTCTTTCAAACTTTTTGGTTATTGTGGGAGTGGGTCTTTCAAGAATGGACTGAGGGATGTCTTTTGTGATGGAAGGTTGGGAATGGTCATCAGTGGGTGTGTCTAATGAGGGCCATGACCCTGATGCCATACCTTCAAATGTGTGGGACACAACCATCATTGTAGAGAACAATGGTGTATCAACTCCTTCCGAGTCCCTAGGAAGTCTCCTCATATTTGAGAAAACCTTCCCTTTAGGGGATTTTGGTACATATACCTCATCAAATAGAGGTATATCCGTCAATTCCTTAGTTATCACTTCTTGAACAAACCTTGGATACATATAAAACCGCTTTTTGGATTCCAGGTTTGCTACAAGATCCTTGAAAAGCATTTGAGAAAAATTAAACTTCCTGTTAGTGGCTAAGCAGACTAGAGCATAAGCAATAGTACTGCTAAACTCACTCCATCCAGTAGTTTTCTTTGAAATACAATGCATTAGGGTATGAACAAAGAATCTCCATTGAGTAAAAAACTTTGACTTGTAGAATTTAAAAACTCCAATGGGACCTTCATACCCCATTCTTTGTAAAGTTGAGAAGAGTTCTTCATTGGGAATAGAGGATATACCTGAGGCATCATCTAGTCGAAGAGTGATGCGAATGAGTTCTTCTGAAACTTTCAAGGGTTTGTCACATACCCTTGTTTGAATGACTTTCTGCCCATCTTCGGATTCCACGGTGGCATTGGCCCAGAATTGCGTTTGATGCTCGATGTAGATAGTCGGATTCACCGTTAGGGCATACGAAATATGAGTGGACTTGAGAAAATCCACAATTTCATGAAATCCTTCGGCCTGCTTCGGCTTCTGAAGCATTGCAATCTCATTATGGTCGTCGACAAACTCCATAATCGTTGTGCTTCCTGAGGATTTGTAAAGAAAAACACAGAGATTCTAGGGAGAAGAGGTTAGAACGAGAGAGAGAAGAAGTTAATGCGAAGAGTCGTTATGAACTTTGGCGGGCAAACAGGGGTATTTATAGCAGTATTTGCCCTAGATTTTCAAAAGCAGTATTAACGACATAAGCAGTATTAACTGCGAGGCAGTATTAACTACACAAGCAGTATTAACGACTGAGCAGTATTAACGACTGAGCAGTATTAACTACACAAGCAGTATTAACTACTCATTGGCAGTATTAACTGTGCACTAGCAGTATTAACTACGCACTGGCAGTATTAACTACGCACTGGCAGTAGTAACTCTGCACTAGCAGTAGTAACTCTGCACTAGCAGTAGTAACTCTGCACTGGCAGTAGTAACTATACTTGCACTTTGCAGCATTTGTCAAATCCTCAAATGTCATCTTACCTTCTGACACATCACCTTTACCACTTCTCTTACCTCCTGCAGGATTATTTCCAAAAGTAACATGTCCTCCATCAATTTTCTTTTGAAATTCTTGAGGCAGGCCATGTTACCTGTCATGTGCCTGGAGCAACCACTATCAACATGCCAGATGCTCTTCCCCTTGAGCTGTTGGTTGCCCTGCACATCTGATAAATCAGTTAGTTTTTATTGGGAACCCAAGCCGAAGTGGTCTTGGGTCTCCCTTGCTCATCAAAGTACTTGCACTTGGTTTTGATGAGATTTTCAACCTTAGGTACTGCAGTACTGGAGTATTTTGTCAATATGATTGGTTTAGCAGCACTAGAAGCAGTATTAACCTCAGAAGTACTAACAGTGCTAGCAGTACTAACACTGGGAGCAGCAGTATCGTTAGCAGCACTAACAGAGTTAGCAGCACTAACAGAGTTAGCAGTACTAACAGAGTTAGCAGCACTAACTGAGTTAGCAGCACTAACACTGCTAGCAGCACTAATTTTTGAAGAAGTACTAACAGTGTTAGCAGCACTAACACTGCTAGCAGCATTATCTGAGGCTGCAGTACTTTTAGGAACCCACATTGTGACACATTCTTTTTCAGGCTTTTTCTTCATGTGGCTTGTGGCTTTAGCTTGTTTCTTAGCCACATGGTTCCTTGCAGGCTTCCTATAACCATTGGATTTATACAAAGGTCTTTGAAAATTCATCCTTTGGTTAATAGGATTGAAATAACAGTGTTTGGCAAGATGATTCAATCTACCACAGATGAAACAAGGTTTTGGTCTGTTAATCCTTTGCAGATCAACTCCTTGCTTTTGTGCCCACTGGTTATTCCAATTTCTTTGATTTCCCCTCTTTTTATCATGTCTTTGGGGTTTATTCTCTTGAGATTTCTTGCAAGAACAATGTTCACAAGTTTTAGAGTTCACAACAGTGGTCTGTGTATAGTGAACTCCCTTTCCCTTTTCAGTCCTTTTCATCTCATTGTTCTTGACACATGGACTTTCACATTCCTCATCAGATCTTACTTTGTCAGTCTCATCCTCAACAACTACTTCATCTAATGGATCTACTTCAGTGGCTCGTTTAGGTAAGTCCTTCCTATCCTTGGTTTCTAATAGGTCTGACTTAGGAGGGATGTAGTTGTTATTGTAGGGTGGGGGTGTGGCATTGTACCCTATTCCTGGTTTCAACTTACTATGGACTTGAGCATTTATTATGTTGTCCATGACTTTGGAGGCACAAGTAAACTTTTCTACATCAAGTTTAACTTTCTCAAGCTCTCCTTTTAGTTTCTCACACTCTTCCCTAGAGTCTTTCAGTTGGAACTCAGACCACCCTTTTCCCACTTCCAGTAGTTTGTATCATATGAGTGTTGAAGTTCATTGGCTTGAAAAGCCTTAATTTGTTCTTCAAACCTCTCAACAATCAATACATAATCTCTTATGTCCTTTTCTAATCTCTTAAGGTCATCACACATTCCCTGATTGTGATCTCTATACCTTTTAACAGTGTCTAGACAAGATTGAGAACAGAGATTAGATTTTACCTCCGTAGGAATATCTGAGACTTCTGCCATGAGTGCATGATTCTGAATTGCCTCTTCTGCTTGATCACTCCAATCAAAAGTACTATTTGATTCAATAGAATTGTCCATAATAATTGTAGAATTCTAAGAAACACAAGCTCTGATACCACTTGTCAGGATCGAATCTTAACAAGACAATAAACACTTAGAATTCAGAATTAAAGAATCTGCGGAAAAGAACTTTAATTCTCACAATCAAGAACAATGTAACAGAAAATTCACCACTTTGTGTATTCACTAAATCGACTCACAAGATTACAACCAAACCTCAATCTTGTTGAACAGGCTCAACAAGACGACTTCTACTTCTCTAGAAATAGGGTTCTTAAACCTTGAGGTTAATTCTCTCTGAAAACGATATCGAATTCTTTTTCACACGTATCTCATGTATTTTCTCGTCTATTCTAATAGCTATCTATCAATACTATTTATACAAAAATAATTACAAGATAACTATCAAAATAAGATTGATGTTCAGAATATTCTTTTAAGTATATCTTCAATCAATCCATCTTTATCTCCTTCAATCTCGCATTCCATGTTCTGATCACAAGCAGTAGTAACTTCATTCTTCTCAAGCAGTACTAATAATCTTCCAGCAGTAGTAATATACCAGCAGTATTAACTTTGTTCAGCAGCATTAATGATGTACCAGCAGTAGTAACTTTGTTCAGCAGCATTAATGATGTACCAGCAGTAGTAACTTTGACAAGCAGTACTAACCTCACATAAGCAGTATTAATAATGTTCCAGCAGTATTAATATCTCAGCAGTACTAACCTTGAACTAGCAGTAGTATCTTTGTTCTGACAGCACTAACATTGATCTGGCAGTACTAACTTGATCTGGCAGTAGTAATGTTGTTCTGGCAGTACTAACCATACTTAGCATATCTTCAGTTCCCAACATATTCTCTCTCAATCTAATACAAGATCTAGCATTGTAAATCATTGTTACTTGGATTCTCAATTGGTATTAGAGCTAGCAGATCTGAATTTGTGCATAATTAAAAAAAAATTGTCAATTTTTGAAGAAAAGTGAATAATTTTTGAGTTTTGAGATTTTTCTCGAAAAATTTCAAGAATTTGAAATTTGTTTGTATTTTTATTCGATTTTGTTTCACAGATTGATTTCATTTGTTGTTTGAAATAGTTTCCAGTTTAAAATTTTTGATTTTCAACAACAAATCAATAGTGTTAATTTTTTTTTGAGTTCGACAGTTTGGTGTTCGAAGGTTTCAAGATTTTGGTGATCAATCTTGCCATTTTAGTGTATTTCGATCCCTTCTATTGTCACAGATTTGTTTTAATCTTTGATGTAGAGCAAATTTCCATCCCCAGATACAAAAAACAGTAATGAACCCTTTGTTTTTAAAGGGTTTCAAGTCAGACAAGATGTTCGTGGGTTTGTTAGTTGATGATGATCGATCTATAGATTGAATGTGTTTTAATCGAATTTGATGTCACAGATCAATTCGTTGTGAAATTTCAAGCAGACTACAGTTTTTAGATTTCAAAAACACTCACAAATCAGTGAGATAAGAGGTTTGAAATTTCACGCCGGAAAAACGTATATCGTCGAAAAGTTCGCCGGATCTGGAAACTTGATCGTGTTCATCGTTATTGCACCTTGTTTGTGAGATAAAAATTCATAGTTATCCCATACAATGTCTATTAAATCTCATAGCATGTTGCTTGTGCGATAAAACATTGTGTACGATCAAAGTTATCGCATAAAAGACCATCTAGCCGGAAAATCGAAGTGTTCACCGGAAACATCTTCAAGTCGTGAAAACGATTTATTTCCGTTGCATGATCTAGCTTTTATCGTGTTATTCGATTTTTTTGTGACTTAAGAACGTAAAGAAACGAAAATAAACTGGTTTGGACGTGTGAAACAAAAGCAAATCGAAGCTGGAATACTGCAGATCGTCGATGATGTTGAAGATGAATAGAACTAACGGGTTCCGTTAGTTGTCCGTTAAACTCGTTACATTTTTGGTCCATTTCGTTAGTTTCGTTAGAGATCGTTTGTCAGTTTCGTTAGATTAGTTAGTTGTGTTACACTTTAAGTCCTAAGTCCGTTAGGGGTCTGTTAGTTCAGTTAGTTTCATTTTTTAACGGTCCGTTAGTTTTTCCCGTTAGTTTTCTTACAAAGTTAGTCTGTTCGTTAGTTTGTCCGTTAAGTGTAGTTAAGAGTTTAAGAGTCTGTCAGTTTTAGTCCCTGTACTTAAGTTTATGTTTTAGTCATTGTTAGTCCCTGTAGTTTTAGTCCTTATAGATTTTAATTTCATTCTCTGTCAATTTTAGTCCCTGTAGTTCAGGTTTGAGTTTGTGTCATTTTTAGTCGCTTTAGTTTTAAGTTCCAGTTTTTGTCATTTTCAGTCCCTTGAGTTTTAAGTTCTAGAATTTGTCATTTTTAGTCCTTGTTTTTGTCAAGTTTTGGTATTTTACATTTTTAGTCCTTGTCTTTGTTAAGTTTTAGTGTTTTTCACTTTTAGTCCTTGTTTTTTATTATAGTTTCGTAAGTTGTCATTTTTAGTCCCTATTCTTTTAAATTCTCATTTTTCATCGATTTTATCAATTTTTACCTACATTTAACCATAACTCATATAATTTTTCTTATGTTTTGCAGGTTTGCCGATTAAAAGTCCAGTTTTCCGCATTAATTTTTCGAAATTAATTTTTGGAAGACAATGTATGAATATCCAGAATATTGCAAATTTTGGAGTGATTCTGAGAAATTAACAATGGTTGAACGCATGTTAAATCGAGCAAATGAATTATGTGGACAGTACTTCAATGAACTGAAAGTACAGAAATTATAGGTATCTGAAAATTCTGAGAAACTTGTTAATCTGAAGAAAAAACAACGACCTTAGAAATTGAAAACACTGAGCTGAAAAAGAAGATTTCGTAATTGACATCAAAAGATGACATAAAGGAGATTGAGGAAAAAGTAATAGCCTTGGAAACTGAAAATGGTGATTTAAAGCATAAGAATTCTGGGGTTGCTAAGGAAGTTTCTAAGTTGCAAATGGAGATTGCAAAAGAAAAAGAAGACTTTCTGTGAGTTCCAGATTAGTGCATACACAATGAAATCAATAGAATAGAATCAATCAGAATGATTTCAACTTGTCATCCACATAACTGTGATTAACTTTCAGAGAGTTTCTTTACAGATGATCAAGAGATAATAAGAACGATTTTCCTATTTTCTAAGGCATATTAACCTATTTATATGTAGGCCTAAACTATCAAGGCCCATGGCCCATTACATCAATTGAGCCCAAAAGATTAATTACAAAATAAACCTTCAACTTCTATTCAACATAATTTAGTCCCAACAATCTCCCCCTTTGAATTGAAGTTCGATGTCGCGCCAGTTTGGAACGTATCTCTTGCGAAGCACAAAGTGGATCTCGAAGCTTCAGATGGCTCTGCGGTAGTCGATGCGGTCTTCAACCAATTCTAAGGCTTCTCGAGCATTTATCTCGCTTAGGCTGGAAACAAACGACTTTCGAAGTTCGGTCTCTTTGGTGATGATGTTTCGGAGTGCATCTCTGACTTTCAGTAGCGTACCATCGCAGAATCTGTCAACTTGGCTGAAGCGGAGAAACCTCTTTTCTTTTTGTTCGTTGAGGTATATAATTCCAAACTTTGGTTCAAGGAGTAGTGAGTGTTCGGGGTACGTCTTCAGCTCGGGTGCTTTCAGGTTCGGTTTCAACGGCTTGATCTTCTTTGTTCGGTGCTGGACTCCCATCTGAAAATTTGTAATGTAAGATATCAGTACCTTGTAGTGCAGGAATCGTCTGACAGCCTCGAGCGCTTTGGTAACGTGTAGCGGTCGGATGGTTCGGGTTCGGAGGTCTTTCAGAAGGGCATGGAAGTCATTTAGTATGAGATTTTTAAAGTCTACTTCGGAGAATCTCCATTCATTTCCGTCTTCGCGTCTGACGGTGAATACTGGAAACAAGACTCTGAGAATTCGGCCGGTCTAGATGTTAATCACTTCGGTGATTTTGTGCTTTGTTCTGACGTGGCTGACTGGTAGACACCTCTTCATTACCTTTATGTATTGGCTTTGTTATTCCTTGTCAAACTTTGAAATCCCAAGGCAGAAAGTCGGCTCGATAGGGCGTAACCTGTGAACATACAGCTTCTTCAGAGATTCCTCAAGGTGAGGAATGAGTATCATGATTTTCTCCCATCGGATGTTTTGCGGTGGAGGTGGAGGTTGATCATAAGTAGTCTGTTGTTGAGAAGATGTCGGATGTAGCGGTGTAGTAGTCTCGGGAATCTGTAAAGTGAAGACTGCTGTACTGTAAAGATTTTGCAACAGAAACTGATCGTAGTCGACTTCATCATCGACATCGGTGGGAAAGATCAGGTTTATCTCGAAGTTCATCGCACTGGCGGCTTTTTGATACCATGCGTTTTTGGTCTCCTGGTCGATCTCTGAATCGGGATCTATTAGGTCAAGTGCATCACTTTTCGGTGCAGTATGTACGATCAGTACCTTTGAATTTCCCTCGGGATTTTCAACCGTTGGGTCTTCATCGTCTGAGATATTCATGTCGATTTCCATCTCAGCTAAGCTCAACTGGGCTTCAGGTTGTTCTTCGGTTTGTGCCACAGTTGATGTTTTCGGTTGAACCATTGTTGTAGTTTCGGTGAGGATTGGATCGGACTCAGTCAGTCTTTGTCTCTTGTTCTCCCCCTCACGGTAATCAGGATCATCCTGGTCATCGTGGCGTCTCTTGAGTCCACTGGCTTGACTCTTGCAGGTGTCTTCGAGTGATGTGACTCTTTCGGACAAAGTAGTGATTGCTTTCTGAACGTCCGTCAGGGTCGCGTCAAGCTGGTCCAACCGGCTGGTTACGGATGACAATGGAGCAGATACCTGTGAGCGTAGGACTGAAATCAGGCCTGCTTCAGTGGAGGCATCGATGTCAGTATGCTGGAGTAGTTGGGCAAGGAGCAGAGTTTTGAGAGTGTCCACCGAGTAAGATGGTTGTACGGGACCCGGTGGAGGTGTTGGTGCGGTTTTGGTTTCGACTTTTTTCTTCTTCCCTTTGATCAAGCTCTTTACCATGTCAAGCTCTTTTCTGAACTCCTCTGTAAGTGCCTTGCAGACAGTGTTTAGGGCACTGTCTAGATACTCCCGTGACAAAAAGTCGGGTAACTCACTTCCGGTATCACTTAGATTACCCGTTGAGGTAACTACCGTAGAGGTAGTACCACCTAGGTTCACGGATGGCAACTGGGTGGCCGTGGTAGGATTTCCTTCCGATCCTCGTATTCCGCTCAACGACAGAGATACTACGGAAGTTCCGATCGGGTCACTAAGAGCACCGATGGTAGCAGTCTCGTCCTGTGTCCTAGCCAAAGAAGTTACAATTTCAAGGGGCTCTAGACTCGAATGTGCACAGAAAGAAGTCAAGAACGGGGGAGGTTGTTCTCTTGTTTCAATACCGAGACTCTCCAAGTGAGAGAATGGTAGATTATGTGCTATATCCCCATGAGAATGTCAAACACCCATTTGTTGAGAGATGGGTGAGTGGCTAGGGAGGGTGTGCGATTGCGCCGTTAGGTCCACGACAGCTTCTTCAATACCTCGTCCCAACATATGAGACGAGATAGCAGATGTGGCTACCTGGGCTACACGGGCTCGGAGTCGCTCATTTTCCTCTCTATTTTGTACGCTCGGTCGCTCATTATTCTTTTTCGATCTCAATTCTCTTCGCCTCACTTGTTCTAAAATCTTCAACTAATTCTCCCTCCGCTCTCCTTGTGTCTCCCGTAATAGGCTGGGATGTAGGGATGTTGGGGTGTGTGGGTGAGTCAGAAGGAGATCCTTCAGTCAACGACGGTTTACTTCCGATACGGGTTGGTAATAAGGAAATGCGGATTGTGCATTCCGTATCGGAGTCGGTTGTCTCGGAGTCCATCGTGTCAGTTTGTACGAACGATGATAGAGGTTCAGTGGTGTCTGTTCCGGGGTCGCGATCAAGAGTAGGTCTTCGTGGGGCAGTGACGACCGGGACCTCATGTAGGGATGTCGACGGTCCGACGTCATCAGGTGTAGTACGGATGGTGTGTATGCGGGGTTGTTGGCTGGTTCCGGGTCGGCTAGAATGGCTTGTACTGGCATGCGTATCCAATGCACCGTGCATGTCTGTTCCCCTCCCATGATGTACTCTCAACACACCCCGTCCGGAAGCCCCAGCTACCCAGACTCTACCTCCACGAGTCCTTGGACCCTCACGTCTCTCAGGTCTATCTCCTTGGGGAGGTTCCTCCGGCTCTGGCTGGACCACAGAAGCACCTGCGCCTAATGCTCGTCTATAATCTATCACACTCGGTGCATTGGGGTTCGGGTGTGCCAGTAGGGCTTCTAGTAAGGGCATGGCTTGGGCGTTGGACGGGTTACGAATCACAAGATAGTGTAAATTAAATGGAGCACATACCGGGTGGTTTATGCGTCGCGGTATATTTGGATTCGCCGCCATATGTTGACGGATGGCCAATGAAAGGAATCTCGGATATGGAAGGAACTTCTTCCTCTTCGTTCCGCCGATTTGTCGGATGGCCTAAACTAGCTCGCGCTAGATGATCAGTGTGAAGTCAATATGTCGGTTGTAGCAGACGGCGTGGAAGATCCGTAGGAAGTCGTCGGTGCACTGGTCGATGCCCTTCCATCTGGATGATAGACACCTATTCAGAATCGTGAATAGGGTGTACCAAATGGGCGCCATGTACTTTCGATTGAAGCCAGATGGGCGGTTGAGCGCGTGATTGTAGCCGAGAGCGAGGATTTCGGCGCATAAGGTGGTGTCGTCGACCGCGGGGTCATAAGCAGCATGGTCGCCGGCATTGGCTTCGGGCAATGAGAGAAGACGTCTGAATGAATCCGGTGTGAGCGCGAATGGGTGATGATCGATCATCGCCGTTATGGTCTGTGAGGCCGTGCCAACTTGAGCAGTATGCCAGACTTGATAAACGTACAGGACAAGGACGTCGGTGGTAGCAGTGAGTGCCTCTCGAAGTGGATGGCCGAGAAGTATGTCCACGACCACACAATGTTGTGGTCGAAATTCGGCAGCGTCTAAGTGATGGTTATTTGCCTCGAGTTCAATGCCATGGTCTACTGGAACCAAGGCATTGTCAGCTTCTTCATCAATAAATTCCTCTTGAGGAGGAATGTTCTCTTGTGGAGGTTGTTGTTGATCCGCCATTAGTACCTGTTAGAAACGATGTTAGAGTCTTGGCGGGATCAAACTACAGTCGATGCGTACCTTTGCGAGAATTCGGCTCAATCTAAAGAAGATTGAGGATTGGCAGTGAGGAACAGGGTACAAGACTATTGGCACAGTGTCCGGACAAAAATTATCCGGGAAACACAAAGTTACCGGACAACTTGGTATTCAGACAAAAAAAGGTATCCGGACAACCAGAGTATCCGGACAAAGCATTGGTTTCCGGATAAAATTTAGATACCGGATACATAAAGTACCGGACAAGTCGAACACCCGGATAGTTGAACTTACCGGAAACCATAAGGTTTCTGGACAACTAGTGTTTTCCGGATGGTCAAAGTAACCGAATGATAGGGGTTACCGAACAACCTTCAGAACCCGGATAGTTGAACTTACCAGAAACCATAAGGTTTTCGGACAACAGGGGTTACCAGGTGAGATGGTTCCCGGATGAGGCACTTCCCGGATAAAATATCTATACCATTGATGCTTACCGGATGGAATTCGAACGTGTCCATGTGTATGGTGGTGTCCGGATACTCTCTGTTGATCCAAACCCTCAGTGATTTGATAATGACCCTCTCTTAATACTTAGTGAAAATTGTAAGTAAACAATATGTATCAGAGATTCACTATCGCTGATAAGTACTAAGATCTTACAGTACCGCTGATAGGAACTCTCACTCTTTAGATTAAACATTCAGCGAACACTGTTCACCATAATACTCTGAGTCTGTTCAGTACTTATGGTGATCGCTGATAAGTTAGTTGTTTACTTATGATCTCTGAAGACAAGTTTCACGTCAACATAGGTTCTACGCTGAAGTCGAAGATCAAGCTCAAGAACCAGCGACAAGTCTCCTAATGAACTGATGCAGATCAACGAAGACTCAGATTTGTCCACTCAACGTGAAGTATCAAGTACAAGACTTTAGCTATCGCTGAACTTTATCATTCGCTGATACAAAATGATAATGCTCTGAATCAACGAAAGCTGATCATGAAGTCCTCCGTACAAAGTACTTTTATCTTAACCACCCTTGCACGACTCCGTACGATATGTCAGAAAAGAACCTCCTTATTGTCTGAAATCGTACAACCACTCTGATACTACACTGTTCATTCATGCGGCTACTAAGGTTGTCTACAAAGGTCAATGACATGCAACCAATGAGCTGCTGCCACGTGTAAAGTGTAAACTGACATGCATTAAATGCATGCAGTATATAAAGAGATGAACTCACTTCATTTCGAAGTAACTTGCTAACTCTGGACAAGTTCATCCTTCTTATCTCAAGATAGGTTATTGTTAGTAATTTCCTTATCTTTCTTAGTGCAAGAAACTTAGTGTTCCAACTTGTTTAGATTTAGGTTTATCCTTAATCTTGTTTCCGCAACAAGCTGTAAATTGTTAATGATTTATCAATAAACAATTTAGAAAAGTAAAATATGTGTGTTTGTATTCAACCCCCCCTTCTACAAACTTGTATAGCCCTTCGGGACCAACAAGTGGTATCAGAGCAGATTTGTTTAATCTCATAAACAAGATCTAATCTATACTAAGATTTCTCTTCCTTGCTATTTCTGAAAATGGTACCAACACAAACACAAACTATATTGACAATGGTTCTCTTGCTAAACCCCCTAGATTCTCCAGAGATAATTTTAATCTAAGGAAAAATATGATGATTCTCTTCTTAGAAGGTGTAGACCCTACTATGCCTTACTATCTTGAAAACGACCCATATATTCCTATAAGAATTGACCCTGCAGTTCCAGCCGCTGAGAATAGACCTGCTATTCCAGAAAGGCTAATTCCTAAAGAAATGCATATGTGGACTGACGAAGATAAGAAGAAAGTGGCTATCGACACAAAAGCCAGATCCATACTATCCATGGCTCTTCCTGACGAAGTTTACCATTCCGTCATGAACCTGAAAACCTCAAAAGCTATGCGGGACACAATATGTGTTAAGTATGAAGGTACG
Source organism: Saussurea involucrata (assembly GCA_033807775.1). NCBI lineage: Eukaryota > Viridiplantae > Streptophyta > Magnoliopsida > Asterales > Asteraceae > Saussurea > Saussurea involucrata. Next base: position 13,512,230 of record CM066326.1, read on the forward strand.
TCTGAAGTCTAGGACTCAAGAAAGAACAACCTGGTAAGACAGTATGAAAGCTTCATTTCTGGTAAGAATGAAACTCTCTCTGAATTACATCAACGTTTCAACTGTTTAATTATAGATCTGAAAACTGTTGGTAAGGAATATTATAACTTTGAAGTGCTGACAAAGTTTTTAGAATGTTTACCTGAAAGCTGGGACAATTATTCTATGTGTCTCAAGCTGTCAAAGGATCTAAAATCAATGACCCTTTCTACCTTATATGGCACGATGCTGAATCATGAGCAATCGAGTCATCTTAAAAAGAATCTTGTAAAAGGTTTCAAAAGCACCCATGTTGCTTTAATCTCAGAGGAACCTTCCACTCAGCGACCCTCGGTCACTATCAGATTCAGACTCTTCAGATGATGATGAATCTTTGGCTCTCCTCACTAAAAAGTTCAGGAGATTCGCCAAAAAGAAAATGTTCGGAAAGAACAAACCTCTTTCCATAACTGACAAGCCAAGATCATCAGCTCCTGTTGATAAGGCTACTGCTACTTGTTTTAACTGTGAAAAGACAAGACATTTCGCTAACTAGTGCAGGTCAAAGAAAGTTTCTAGACCCTCTTCCAAAGAAAAACTTTATTCCCAGGAATAGAGATGACAAATATGCAAAGCTGAAAGAAAAGTATGCGAAGCTAAAAAGCTTTAAGAAGAAAGGCAAAGGCCTGATGGCTAACTATGATTGGGCTGGTTCTGATGAAGAAGAATCATCATCTGACTCTGAAGATGATGAAGCCAATCTCTATCTAATGGCTAAGATTGAAGATGAGGAAGAAAGTTCAGACATTTCCTCTACTTCAACCTCTGCAATTCAGGTATCACCTTCCTTCTTTACAAATATTGCAAATATTGATGAAGCTGATAGTCTCCGTAAGATCGATCTCTTGACTAGAAGTTTATATGAAGCCATGAATGGCAAAACTGTGGTTGAAAATCAAAACCTTGATCTCGCTGAACAGCTTAAAAACTATCACCTTCAAATAGAAAAACTTTCTAAAATTGAAGAAGATCTTAAAGATCAAGTGCACTTAAATCAGCTAGTCAAAATCGAACGAGCAGAAGCTATCGCTGCATTAAGAGCTGAAAAAGCTACTGTTGAAGGATGGTGTAATTCTTCAACAAAGATCACTGAGATAATTAAGTCTCAGATTCCCCTGAGTGATAAACGTGGTCTTGGTTACAAATATGAAACTCCAAAACCTACCATTGAGCGTTTAATGCTTAAATTCGGAACGTTCGTATCCTCAGTCGCTGACACTTCATCTTCTCAGTGCTCCTCGTCCCATACACCAATCCCTGAGGAAACTCCTACCTCAAAAGGTAAAGAGAAAATGGTTTATTCAAAACCTACCTTTGTCTTTAAAGATAAAGGTAAAGGAATTGTTTTTAACCAAAATCCTCAGAAGGGTACCTTAGTACCTAAGTTGAATGCTTCTAAAGATTAAGTGACCTATCCCTCTGGATCAAGGAATCAGATCTCTGAATCTACTCAGCGTGGATCTATTCAGCGATCTACTCCTAGACTCAGAGTGGATGTCCTTGGTAAGAAATCCGAAGAACTGAATGTTCCTCCCATTTCTAAAGCAAATAGCTTACTTGGTGCTGGTACTTCTAATTCAAAATTAAAAGCTCAGCATTCAAATGGTCCTAGAACTACTTTTAGTTATAGGAAATGTTATCACTGTGGACTCTCTGATCATATTGCTAGTAAGTGCCCCACAGCCACCAAAGCTGAAAAGTTAGCTAAGGTGAAGATCAATGCCCCCAAGGCAAAGAAGACCACTGAGGTTAAGAAATTAACCAAAGTGAAGAATGACAAAGTTGAATCTTCAAATGCTGCGAAGACTGCTGAACCTTCCATTCCAACTACTTCCACTGACAAATATGTATACATGGTTAAGTGGGTACCCAAGAAAAACTAATCTTCCTTTGTAATGCAGGTTAAGAAGGGTATCTGGTATCTCGATAGCGGATGCTCTAGACATATGACTGGAAAGAAAAGCCTGCTCGCTGAATACAAGGAAGAGAAGGGTCCCTCTGTGACTTTCGGTGGAAATGGAAAAGGACATACCCGAGGGTTTGGTGTACTCTCAAATGGTACAACCACCTTCAAAAGAGTCGCATATGTTGAAGGGCTGAAGCATAATCTTCTAAGCATCAGTCAGCTTTGCGACAAGGATAACAAAGTAATCTTTACTAAGGAATCCTGCTTTGTCACTGACAAAAAGGAGAAGATAGCTCTCAGCGGTTATCATTTGGAAAATGTTTATGTAATAAACATGGACTCAACAACCACTGAGAACTCCTGTTTCTTCTCAAAGGCCTCATCTGATGTCAACTGGCTATGGCATAAGAGGCTCTCTCATCTGAATTTCAAGACACTGAATACTCTTTCTTCAAAAGAGTTAGTCACTGGTCTACCTCAACACTCATACGTCAAAGAGTCTTTACGTTTAGCGTGTGAGAAAGGGAAGCAGACCAAAGCAAGCTTCAAGTCAAAGCAAGTCTCCTCAGTGTCATCTCCTCTACAACTTCTCTATATGGATTTGTTTGGCCCTGTTAACAAACAATCCATCGCTGGAAAGAAATATACGCTGGTCATAGTTGATGAATTCTCTCGCTTTACATGGGTAACACCCCTGAAGAACTCATCACCTTTGTTCGGAAGATGGAAACCCTGAACAACTTGACCGTTCGCTCAATAAGGAGTGATCATGGGACTGAATTTAAAAACAGTTCTCTTGATTCCTTCTTTGAGAGTAAGGGTATTTCTCACAACTTTTCTTCAGTGAGAACACCACAACAAAATGGAGTCGCTGAAAGAAGAAATAGAACAATTATTGAAGCTGCACGTTCAATGCTCGGTGATTCTCACCTGCCTACTCAGTTTTGGGCAGAAGCTGTCAACGCTGCTTGTTTTACGCAAAACAGGTCGCTGATAGTCAAAAGATTCAATAAAATAGCCTATGAACTTTTTCATGGGAGAAAGCCTTCAATTAGCTTTCTTCACATCTTTGGATGTCAGTGTTTCATACTGAACAACAGAGATGCACTTGGAAAGTTTGATCCTAAGGCTGATGATGGAATCTTTCTTGGATACTCCACAGTCTCCAAAGCCTTTAGAGTCTTCAATCGTAGAAGACAAACTGTTGAAGAAACTATTCACGTCACGTTTGACGAATCCCGTTCAGCGAACTCTAAATCGTCCGCTGATACTGAAGAACTGAATCAATGGATGTTTTCTCATCTTGGTGATTCAGAAGATATTCCCACTCCTCATACTCATACAGTTGAAGATGATAGTCCTACTATCATTCCAAATATGCAGAATAGTGAAGCTGAAACATCATGGGTCTCAGCTGTTCCTTTAAACACTATACCTGCTCCTGAACCAAATATCTCAGACTTTCCATCTATTTCTCATCAATCAGTGAATGAAATGACATCTGCACCTACTCCTCTCTTAGCTGATACTCCAGAAGTTGCTGAAGCTTCATCTTCAGCTCCTCCAGTTCAGGTTGACTCAGCGACTTATGCTCCGGCTCAGCGATGGATTGTAAATCACCCAATTGATCAAATTCTTGGTGATCCAAACGCTGGTGTTCAGACTCGACGAAGTGCAGGTAACATTTGTTTATTTGTTAATTTTATTTATCTAACTGAACCAAAGAAAATAGATGATGCCCTCAAAGATCCAAACTGGGTCAGCGCCATGCAAGAAGAGCTGACTGAATTCGAAAGAAACAAAGTTTGGAAACTTGTTCGAAGACCAACTGACAAAACAGTGATAGGCACTAAATGGGTCTATCGAAACAAGTTGGACGAACATGGAACTGTAACCCGCAACAAAGCTCGTCTTGTTGCTCAGGGATACAGACAAGAGGAAGGCATAGATTATGACAAAACATTTGCTCCAATAGCAAGACTAGAATCTATTCGTCTATTCTTAGCATACGCTGTACACAAAGATTTCAAAGTATTTCAGATGGATGTTAAGTCAGCGTTTTTCAATGGAAAGCTGAATGAAGAAGTCTATGTGGAACAACCTCCAGGATTCTCAGATCCTAAGCGTCCATGTTATGTTTATAAACTGGATAACGCACTTTATGGCTTAAAGCAAGCTCCTCGTGCATGGTATGACACTCTCTCTACTTATCTCCATATTGAAAAATTTGAGCGAGGTAAAATTGACAAAACTCTATTTTTTAGAATAGTGAAAGGTCATATCATTCTAGTTCAGATATATGTTGATGATATTATATTTGGTTCTACTAACCCTGATCTTTGTACTCGTTTCGCTGATAGAATGCAAGAAGAGTATAAAATGAGCATGATGGGTGTACTAACATATTTCCTTGGTCTTCAGATAAAGCAAAATGAAAAAGGAACTTTCATTAATCAGGGAAAGTATGTTAAAGATATGCTGAAGAAATTCGATTTAACTCAAAGTTCAGCTATGAAAACCTATATGGCACCACCGCTGACACTAAACAAGGATTCAAAGGGAATACCTGTTAATGCCACGCTGTACCGTGGGATGATCGGCTCTCTCTTGTATCTTACAGCTAGCCGACCCGATATTATGTTCGCAACCTGTTTGTGTGCACGATATCAAGCTGAACCTATGGAATCTCATATGACCGCTGTAAAGCGAATTTTTCGATACCTTAAGGGTACTGCAAATCTAGGTCTTTGGTATCCTAAAGATTTTGGATTTGATCTAATCGCCTATTCAGATAGTGATTTTGCAGGTTGCAAATTGGATAGGAAAAGAACCACAGGAGGATGCCAGCTCCTGGGTGGAAAGCTGGTGAGTTGGACAAGTAAAAAGCAAAACTCAGTGTCCACCTCCACAGCTGAAGCTGAATATGTAGCCGCTGGAAGCTGTTGTTCTCAGGTCTTGTGGATGAGAAATCAACTACTAGACTATGACCTTCAGTTCTCAAAGATTCCAATCTATTGCGACAGCACAAGTGCCATCGCTATAGCCAACAATCCAGTGCTACACTCAAAGACAAAACACATCGAAATCAGATATCATTTTATCAAAGATCATGTGATGAATGGTGATATAGAACTTCATTTTATCCCAACTGATTATCAGTTAGCTGATCTTTTCACCAAACCTCTTGATGAGACAAGATTCAACTTTCTCATCAGCGAGCTTGGAATGCTGAACTTTGAAGAGTAAAATCTTCAGCGGTTCACATTTGATCAGCGATACGATTATACACACTTGTATAGTCCTCAGGATAAAATCAACTTGTATAACCTATTCCATCATCTTCTCTCTGAATAAACTTGATTTGCTGATATCAAGGTATGTTTTTCTCTCACTGACAATCGCATGTAAATGCAAGATTTCAAAACAATTCGCATCGCTGAACTTCTTTTCCTTAATCAGCGATACTTTGAAATTTCTAAACCAACACTGATATTTCTATTCAGTGCTTCATGTTTTCAAAAGTGTCCATGAGTTTTTCAAAACCTCAGAGACATCCTAAAAGAATATGAAAGGACAGTTGTCACGTCATTGCAACGGAAAAACCCCGACACGTTCTTTTTCTGACACACGTTTGCACGTTTCGTTCATCTTCCAATCAAATGCAAACACGTGTCCGTGTCATGATGAAAATCTTTTCCCGCTCAAGATTTTCTCTCTCTAATCTCACTATATAAACACATTCTTGGTTTATATTTTCCTTTTACGCGAAAAACTTATCCTCCAAGAAAGAAAAATACTGTTGCATTTTGCTCTCAAGTCTTTCAAGAACAACTATTCATCTCCTTCTTCATCAACATCAAAGGTTAATATGCTCTTATTATTTACCTATTGTTTATAACTTGTTTCTGGTCTTCTCTTTGTTTTTACAAGATCAAACAAAAGAACTTTTTCAAAAATGAAATAATTTCTTTCATGGTTTTATGAACACAACCTTTCATGGTTGTTCTTCAAGTTTAAACGCATAAATCTTAAACTTGTTCTTCATATGTTCGTTTCCAGAAACTGGAAAACAAGACTTTTAATGGGTTTGCATTTCTTTTTCAAAACTAAGAAAAACCCTAATCTTCATTAAGACATTTTTGTCTGAATGAAATGGACAAAATTTGAACCATCTTATTGGAAAATCTTTCCACATTAAGATTATTCTTATTTGTTAAAATCTTTGGTTGAACTGATAAATACAGAAAATGGCATCTGCTGACATCCCTACCGCTGAGAACATTGCTGCTGCTGAAGCTGAGGAATTGGAAATCACAAAAGCTCCTCAGGTCAAGTTCACTCTAGAAGAACTTGATTGGACAAAGTCAAACAACCTATATGCGCTTTTCGAGTTTCCTCCTCGAAAGCAAGTCACACATCTGAATGATGCTGTGAACTTCCTGAAAAACTGTTGCCTCTCAACAGTGCTGACAATAACACCCCCTGCACATCAGCTATTGCTCTCTCAGTTCTGGTATTCTGCCAGACACTCTCAGCTACCCTCAGCCAAAGATCCCAAAAAAACAATTGACTACATCCTTTGTGATACTGAATATGGCACTTTCAAGATTACCCCTGCCATAATTCGCAAAGCCCTGAACCTTCCCAACGCCTCAAAAGAAAAACCTTTTGTTCCTCTCCCCGACCATAAGAAACACTCTGACAGGGAAGCCATCATTGCATTCTTCGATGCAATGGGCTACATTTGGGAAACTGGAAGGGACAAGAAGCCCGAGAAGAAGCTGACCCTCATCAAGAAATCTAAAATGCCCAGCGAGATGAATTTCATCTTCGCTCATTTGACTAGCTGCATGACAGCAAAGACCGGCTCCTCTGACCAAGCCGCTCAACCTCAACAAGCGATGGGATATGCTTTGCTGAAAGGTTTACATATAGACTGGGCATCGATAATCTACGATGATCTGGTACAAAGAGTAGACTCTGCCGCTGACAGATCTCCATGGGTTCCTTATCCCAGATTCATCAGCACCGTCTTCCAAAAAGGCCTGACGGACAGCTACCCTCAAGAAGGAGACATGAAACTATCTCAGGTTGGTCCTAAAGTCCTTGACTTCAAGCCGGTGGAAAACGAGGTACGTCTTTCTAAACTCTTAACTCTTCTCAACCCTACTTCTTCTTCTTCTGCAGCTCCTTCAGCGAACAAACCCCTCGCTGATACCCAGGCTGCAACCCCCATTCCCTCTCTTAAAAGGAAACACTCAGCTACCCAACTTAGTTCCAAAAGAACTAAGGTAACCAAGGAGCAACCCCAACAATCTCATGCTGAAGACTCCTCAGCTCATTCTAAAGAGCTGAAGGAACGTTCAGTGGTACGCTCTGCCACACCTGAACAAGCCACCCATTCCATCCAAACTTCAGCGTCTCTAAACGCTGAGGTTACAAACTTGGAATCTACCCAACCTCCTTCAGTCTCTCAAAAGACTGGAGAAGTACTTCTCAGCGAATCCAACGCTGAACCCCGCACCCAACCAACATTCTCAACCTTCGCTTCTCTCTCTACTCCTTTGGTCTCAAATCCAGTTATCACTGGAACGACTGTCATTCCTCCAGAAGCTAAAGCTGACACTCCTCAAGGAATGATGGCCACAGGACCTGCAGAACTGACCATGCATGTACGCACTCTCACTGACGACATGGAACTCTTTTCAGGACATCGGGATTTTGACGAATTCACAAATCCTCCTGCAGGTATACACCAACCCATAAACACTGTAACTGAACCCGAAACTTCTGAGCTTTCCTCTGTTCACAAGTACTTATTTGTTACAGGTCCTAATTTGGGAGACATCAACGCCTCTCTGAAGAGCTTGGAGACAAAGCTGACAAGTCTCACCACTACACTCTCTGACAACTCTACAGCTGTAACAAACGCTGGAGAGAATCTCAATAAGCTGACGACAGTGGTGGAAGTGAAAGCCTCCAAAGCTGACTTGGAGAAGGTTGACAAAACCCTTGGGAACTTTGCAAAAGTGCTCGCTGACATCTACACAAACTACCTCTCCATCAAAACTTCAGTTCATTCCATGTCCAGCGAATTCACAACGCTGAAGACATCGGTTGGAAAACTCGAAGGAGAAGTGTCCGCTGTAAAGACTGACGTTAATTCTGTAAAGACTGACGTTGGTTCTATGAAGATAATGATGCAGCAGATACTGACTAACACGTCCGCCCCTGCCCCTGCAGCTGAAAACTTTACTATGGCGGATCGTGATGCACTCTTGAAGATCAGTCCTGCTATCTCTGGCCTAGAAGACAGAGTAGCAGCGATTGAAGTTTATATGGGAGTCCCTGGCCAAGAAGACAGGAACCAGAAACAGCTGCTGAGTCAACACATTCCTCCCCCATTCATCATGAGGAAGGGGGGAGAAGAGCTCACAAGACCTTCCCCACGATGAATCTATCGAGGGGGAGAAGAATGAAGAAAAGACTGAAGACCTTACTCTTGCTGAAGAGAGTGAGAAGACAGCTGAAGAAGCTGTTGCTGGACCTCAGGGAGATGAACACCCTGAGGGAACCAAGAAGGTTACCTTTGTATCTGAGGGGGAGTAACTCGAAGAAGATGCTGAAGAAATTGAGTCTGAAGCTGAAGATGAAGAAGCCGTCGACATCTCTGACAATGAACCATCCTCTTCTCCAAAGAATGACGATGATGACGATGATGATGATGACTCCTTTATAGTCAAGCCTGCTCAGAGGACTCAAGCTCTTAAAGGAATCGTAATAAAAGAATCTACAGGGGAGCGGACCAAATCAAAGCCTTCAGCGTCTGAAGCTGACAAAGGCAAAGGAAAAGGTGTCGCTGAAGACGATGACAATCTGACGATCTCGCTTCCAAAGCCAGTTTGTTAGGTACACTAAATTTTCCTTGCTCTCATCCCCTCCTCTATCTATACACTATCAGTTCTACTATCCACAGCTTATACACTTAGACCAATTTCCTTTCTCTGATTCTACCTGTTGGTCCCGAAGGCCTATACAAGTTTGTAGAAGGGGGGGGGGGGGGGGTTGAATACAAACACACAGATTTTACTTTTCTAAATTGTTTATTGATAAATCATTAACAATTTACAGCTTGTTGCGGAAACAAGATTAAGGATAAACCTAAATCTAAACAAGTTGGAACACTAAGGTTTCTTGCACTAAGAGAGATAAGGAAATTACTAATAATAACCTATCTTGAGATAAGAGATTGAACTTGTCCAGAGTTAGCAAGTTACTTCAAATGAAGTGGGTTCATCTCTTTATATACTGCATGCACTAAATGCAAGTCAGTATACACTTTACACGTGTCATCAGCTGGTTGGTTGCATGTCATTGACCTTTGTTGACAACCTTAGTAGCCGCATGTATGAACAGTGTAGTATCAGATTGATTGTACGATTTCAGACAGTCGAAGGTTCATTTCTGACATTTCGTACGGATTCGTGCAAGGGTGGTTAAGACAAAAGTACTTTGTACGGAGGACTTCATGATCAGCTTTCGTTGAATCAGAGCTTTATCATATTATCAGCGAATGATAAAGTTCAGCGATAGCTGAAGTCTTGTACTTGATACTTCACTTTGAGTGGACAAATCTGAGTCTTCGTTGATCCGCATCAGTTCATTAGGAGACTTGTCGCTGGTTCTTGAGCTTGATCTTCGACTTCAGCGTAGAACCTATGTTGACGTGAAACTTGTCTTCATGGATCATAAGTAAACAACTAATTTATCAGCGATCACGATAAGTACTGAATAGACTCAACATTAATGGTGAACAGTTTCGCTGAATGTTTAATTTAAAGAGCGAGAGTTCCTATCAGCGGTACTGGAAGATCTTAGTACTTATCAGCGATAGTGAAACTCTGATACATATTGTTTACTTACAATTTTCACTAAGTATATAAGAGAGGGTCATTATCAAATCACTGAGGGTTTGGATCAACAATCTCCCCCTATTTGATTATGACATAGCAACAAAGAAAATTGCTATTTAATGAAAACATAAGGATAAAAAGAACTCATAAAATATTTGTCCCTTTTACTGTTTTCTGGGATCTTTTCAGTACTGATGGAGTAAAGTACATTCGCTGAAATCTTTCTTTAAAACTTTGAATCAGGATACAAAGAGAAATGAAAAGATTACAAGTACAAGCGATATAAATTACAAGTACAAAAGGATAACTGATAAAATAGATAAAAGAGGCGATTCTATCAGCTTACAGAGGTTCTTCCTTAATGAGAAGTTCATCAAGGGTCTTTGATGTGGGAATCATCCAGTCAGGGACATCTTCTCCTTGATTCTTTTTCTTCAGAGCTGCTTCAAAAATCAAGGGCTTCAGGTGTCTAACTTTGATGTCGCGTCTGACTTCACACCAGTATACGAGATCTCTGAGTTGTTCGATGGGAGCGATGTTGAGCTCAGAGATACGTTGAAAGTGATGATTACCATAGTATTCTAAAAAGAATATACCATAGGGATCACTTACAACTGTGCCAGGAATGAAAGTTTCTCCAGGTGGTAGGGAGGTGTCAAGCGCTGAGAGATCGACATCAGGGCCAACAATTTCAGCACGAGAGAAACCAATACCCGTTTCATTTCGAATAGTAGGACCTGAATCAGAGACTTTCTTTTTCTTAGCAGACTCTTTCTCTGGTTGAGGAAGAGTAGGAGGAATATCTACACAGGATGAAAGCAGGTCGATCTGTTTGTTTAAGATCATCTCAACATGACTTTTGAACTTTGAGCGCGATCCCTGAATGGCTAATTTTGTTTCTAACCATTCAGATAGACCAAACTTTTCTAAGGTAGCAGCATAGAAGGTTTGTTTGGTTTTGTCATCTCTGTAGACATCCACTTCAACAACAGGAACTTCAGCGTACAATCTTCCTCTGATGTTTGCCTTGATTATTTTGGATGGTCTAGATCGATAGGTCAGCATTTGTTTAGCCCATTCCAAAGTAGTGTCAGAGACCTTAGTCTTTTCTCTAACGATCTCTTGAGCATCATCCTATAGCTGACGTTGAACATCAATGGGAACTCTTTTCAGCTTGGGGTCTTTTATTGATCGTTGAGTAAGCTTGATGGCGTATTCTCTGTCTTTTTCTTCAGCTTCCTTTCTTTCAGCGATGAGACATTCAGCTCTGAGGTGTTCCTCGTATTCAGCTCTGGAAATTCTGAACTTTGGAGAAACTGAAGGAAGTTGATCACGCTTCAGAATGATTCGCGGATCCTCGAATCGCTTTATCATTTCCTCTCTTCTTCTCTGATCATCTTCACTTAGCTTTTGAGGAGCTAAGGAAGGTCTGCTTTTGTGAGAGAGCATCTGTTCTTCAGGTTCATCAGTCTCAGAGATTAAATCCAAGACTGGGATTATTTCTTCAGCAACAGCTGGTTTTATTGGTGAAGTCGCCGTTGTGGAACCTTCAGCGATATCCTTAAACAGGGGAGAGGACTAGCTGAAACACAGCGATCTTACAAGTAAGAACTTGGGTAGAAACAGAGAGAGAAAATTTGTTCAGGTGTATAGGCTTGGGTAGTAGAAACTGATAGTGTATGATAGAGGAGGGATGGAGTAAGAGATGTTTAGTGTACCTGACAAACCGGCTTTTCAAGCAAGATCGTCAGATTGTCATCTTCAGCGACGCTTTTGCCTTTGCCTTTCTCAGCTCCAGAGGCTGAGGGCTTTGTCTTTGTCTGCTCCCCTGTAGGTTCATTTATTGAGATTCCTTTAAGAGCTTTGATCCTCTGAGCAGGTTTGACGATAAAGAAATCGTCATCATCATCATCATCATCATCATCATTCTTCGGAGAAGAGGATGGTTCATCATCAGGGATGTCGATGGCTTCATCATCTTCTGCTTCGGATTTTTCAGCGTCTTCTTCGAGTTGCTCCCCCTCAGATACAGAGGCGAGCTTCTCGGTTCCCTCAGGGTTTTCAACTCCCTGAGTTTCAGCGTTGGGTTCTTCAGCATCATTTTTCTCTCCCCTGATAGATTCATCATGGGAAAGGTCTTCAGCGCTCTTCTCCAGATCTTCAACGCTCTTCTCCCCCTCTTTTTCATGATGAGTTGGGGAGGAATGAGTTGACTCAGCATCTTTGGTAGGTTCTCTGTCTTCTTGGCCAGAGATACCCACACAACCTTCAATCTTTGCTAATCTGACTTCTAGGCCAGAAATAGCAGGATTGATCTTCTCAAGCTCTGTGCGATCCGCCGCTGTGAAATGTTCAGATTCAGGGACAGGGGCAGGAGCAGGAGCAGGAGCAGGAGTATTCGCATTCTTCAGTAGCTGCTCGATCATCGTTTTCATCGAACCAACGTCGGTCTTTACAGAGCCTAAGTCAGTTGTTAGAGTTTGGACATTTGTCTTCACAGCAGACATATCTCCCTCTAGTGTTCCAACCGATGTCTTCAGCGTTGTTACTTCGCCGGACATGGAGGAAACTGAGTTTTTGAGTGAGGTGTAGTCTGTGTAGATGTCAGCGAGCACCTTTGCGAAGTCGCTGAGGCTTTTATCAACTTGCTTCAAATCATCTGTGGAAGCTTTCTTCTCCACCACCGTTGTCAGCTTTGTAAGATTCTCTCCAACGTTTGTTACAGCTGAAGAGTTGTTGGAAAGAGTAGTGGTGAGATCTGTCAGCTTTGTTTCCACGGACTTTAGAGAGGCGTTGATGTCTCCCAATTTAGGACCTGTAACATATAAAAACTTGTGAACAGAGGAAAGCTCAGAAGTTTGGGGTTTAGTGACAGTGTTTATGGGTTGGTGTGTACCTGCAGGAGGATTGATGAAGTCGTCAAAATTACGAGTTCCTGAAAAAAGTTCCATATCGTCAGCGAAGGTGCCATGACGTATGGTCATCTCTGCAGGTCCTGTGCCTATCACTCCTTGAAGAGTATTGTCTTTAACTTCTGGAGGAATGACAAGTGTTCCAGTGATAACTGGAGTAGAGTCCAAAAGAGTGGAGGGAGAAGCGAAGGATAAGAATGGAGGATTGGTACTGAGTTCAGCGTTGGATTCGCTGAGAATCACTTCATCAGTCTTTTGAGAGACTGAAGGAGGTTGGGTCGGTTCCAAGTTTGTAACCTCAGCGTTTAGAGACGCTGAAGTCGGGATGGAGAGGATGGGTTGTTCAGGTGTGGCAGAACGTACCACTGAACGTTCCTTCAACTCTGCAGAAGGAGCTGAGGAGTCTTCAGCATGAGATTGCTGGGGTTGCTCCTTGGTTTTCTTGATCCTTTTGGAATCAAGTTGGGTAGATGAATGTTTCCTTTTCTTAGAAGGAGAGGATTTTGTGGCAGGGTATCAGCGATGGGTATAGTCGCTGAAGGAGCCACAGCAGTAGAAGAAGAAGGGTTGAGAAGAGTTAAGAGGGTAGAAAGACGTACCTCATTTTCAACAAGTTTGAAGTCGAGTACCTTAGAACCAATCTGAGAAAGTTTCAGATCGCCCTCTTGTGGGTAGCTGTCCTTCAGGCCATATTGAAAGATAGCGCTGATGAAACGGGGGTAAGGAACCCATGCAGGCCTGTCAGCGGCAGAGTCTACTCTTTGCAGCAAGTCATCATAGATGAGAGATGCCCAGTCAATGTGTAGACCTTTCAGCAGAGCGTATCCCATAGCTTGCTGAGGTTGAGCGGCTTGATCAGAAGAGCCGGTCTTTGCAGTCATGCAGCTGATAAGGTGAGCGAAGATGAAATTCATCTCGCTGGGCATTTTTGATTTCTTCAGCAGGGTCAACTTCTTCTCAGGCTTCTTGTCTCTGCCCATTTCCCATACATAGCCCATTGCATCAAAGAATGCAATAAGAGCTTCTTTGTCAGCGGGTTTCTTATGGTTAGGGAAAGGAACAAAAGGTTTTTCCTTTGTAGCGATGGGAAAGTTCAGAGCTTTACGAATGATGGCAGGTGTGATCTTTATCGTGCCATATTCAGTATCGCAGAGGATACAATCAACGGTTTTGGAGGGATCTTTGGCGGATGGTAGCTGAGAGTGTCTGGCAGAGTACCAGAACTGGGATAGTAGTAGCTGACTTGCAGGGGGTGAAATTGTCAGGGCTGTTGAAATGCAGCAATTCTTCAGGAAATTCAAAGCATATGTCAGATGTGTGACTTGCTTTCGAGGAGGAAACTCGAGAAGCGCAGAAAGATTGTTTATCTTGGTCCCGTCTAGCTGATCCAGAGTGAACTTAACCTGAGGAGCCTTGATGATTTCCACTTCCTCAGAGTCAGTAGAGATGTTCTCAGCGGTAGAAGGAATTTTAGACGATGCCATTTCATGTATTATCAGTGCAACCAAAGATTAACAAATAAGAATAATCTTAATGTGGAAAGATTTTCCATTAAGATGTTTCGAATTTTGTCCATTTCATTCAGACAAAGTGTCTAAATGAAGATTAGGGTTTTTCTTGATTTTTTTTTGAAACGAAATGTAAAAACCCATTTAATCTTGTTTTCCAGTTTTCTATGAAGAAATAGATTCTGGAAACGAGTGAAGAACAAGTTTAAGATTTTGCATTAAAACTTGAAGAACAACCATGAAATGGTTGTGTTCATAAAACCACGAAAGAAAATGATTTCATTTTACGAAGTTCTTTTGTTTGATCTTGTTAAAGCAATGAGAAGATCGGAAACAAGTTATACGCATTCGGTAATAAATAAGAACATATTAACCTTGATGTTTGATGAAGAAGATGAGCAGTTGTTTTTGAGAAAAATCGAGAGCCAAATGCAACAGAGAATTCTTTCTTTGCTTGGAGGAGAAGTTCGCGTAAAAGAAAAATATAAACAAAGAGTTTGTTTATATAGAGATTTTAGAAAGAGAAAATCTTGAGCGGGAAAAGATTTTCATCATGACACGGACACGTGTTTGCATTTGATTGGCGAGTAAACGAAACGTGCAAACGTGTGTCAGAAAGAAAAACGTGCCAGGGCTTATCCGTTGTAATGACGTCACAACTGTCCTTTCATATTCTTGGTTGTCTCTGAGGTTTTGAAAAACTCAGGGACACTTTTGAAAACATGAAGCACTGAATAGAAATATCAGTGAAGGTTTTAGAAATTTCAAAGTATCGCTGTTAAGGAAGAGATATTCAGCGATGCATTTTGTTTTGAAATCTTGCATTTACATGCGATTTGTCAGAGAGAGAAGAACATACCTTGATATCAGCGAATCAAGTTTATTCAGAGAGAAGATGATAGAAAGGGTTATACAAGTTGATTTTATCCTATCGTTGATCAATGTGAATCGCTGAAGATTTTATCCTTCAAAGTTCAGCATTCCAAGCTCGCTGATGAGAAAGTTGAATCTTGTCTCATCAAGAGGTTTGGTGAATAGATCAGCTAACTGATAATCAGTTGGGATAAAATGAAGTTCTATATTTCCATTCATCACATGATCTCTGATAAAGTGATACCTGATTTCGATGTGTTTGGTCTTTGAATGTAGTACTGGATTGTTTGCTATGGCGATGGCACTTGTGCTGTCGCAATAGATTGAAATTTTGGAGAGCTGAAGATCATAGTCTAGTAGCTGATTTTTCATCCACAAGACTTGAGAACAACAGCTTCCAGCAGCTACATATTCAGCTTCAGCTGTGGAAGTGGACACTGAGTTTTGCTTTTTACTTGTCCAACTTACCAGCTTTCCACCCAGGAGCTGACATCCTCCTGTGGTGCTTTTCCTATCCATTCTGCATCCTGCAAAATCACTATCGGAATAGGAGAGTAAATCAAATCCTGAATCTTTGGGATACCAAAGACCTAGATTCGCTGTACCCTTAAGATATCGAAAAATTTGCTTTACAGCTTTCATATGAGATATCTTAGGTTCAGCTTGATATCGTGCGCACAAGCAAGTTGCAAACATAATATCGGGTCGACTAGCTGTAAGATACAGTAGTGAGCCGATCATCCCACGGTACAACGTGACATTGACAGGAACACCCTTAGTGTCCTTATCAAGTATCAGCGGTGGTGCCATAGGGGTTTTCATAGCTGAACTTTCAGTTAAGTCGAATTTCTTCAGCATATCTTTAACATATTTTCCCTGATTTATGAAAGTTCCTTTCTCAGTTTGCTTAATCTGAAGACCAAGGAAATATGTTAGTTCACCCATCATGCTCATTTTATACTCATCTTTCATTCTATCAGCGAAACGAGTACAAAGCTCAGGGTTAGTAGAACCAAATATAATGTCATCAACATATATTTGAACTAGAATGATATGACCTTTCACTTTTCTAGAAATAGAGTTTTGTCAATCTTACATCGCTCAAAATGTTCAATATGGAGATAAGTAGAAAGAGTGTCATACCATGCACGAGGAGCTTGCTTTAAGCCATAAAGTGCCTTATCCAGTTTATAAACATAACCTGGATGCTTAGGATCTGAGAATCCTGGAGGTTGTTCCACATATACTTCTTCATTCAGCTTTCCATTTAGAAACGCTGACTTAACATCCATCTGATGTACTTTGAAGTTTTTGTGTACAACATATGCTAAGAATAGACGAATAGATTCAAGTCTTGCTACGGGAGCAAATGTTTCGTCATAATCTATGCCTTCCTCTTGTCTGTATCCCTGAGCAACAAGACGATCTTTGTTGCGGGTTACAGTACCATTTTCGTCCAACTTGTTTCGATAGACCCATTTAGTGCCTATCACAGTTTTGTCAGTTGGTCTGCGAACAAGTTTCCAAACTTTATTTCTTTCGAATTCAGTCAGCTCTTCTTGCATGGCGCTGACCCAGTTTGGATCTCTGAGGGCATCATCTATTTTCTTTGGTTCAGTTAGAGAAATAAAGTTAACAAATAAACAAATGTTACCTGCACTTCGACGAGTCTGAATACCAGCATTTGGATCACCAAGAATTTGATCAATTGGGTGATTTACGGTCCATCGCTGAGCCGGAGCATAAGTCGCTGACTCATTTTGAACTGGAGGAGCTGAAGATGAGGCTTCAGCTACTTCTGGAGTATCAGCTAAGAGAGGAATACTTGTATTTGTCATTTCATTTACTGATTGCTGAGAAATAGATGGAATGTCTGAGACATTTGGATCAACTGCAGGTATAGTGTTTATAGGAACAACTGAGACCCATGATGTTTCAGCTTCACTATTCTGCAAATTTGGAATGATAGTGGGACTATCATCTTCTACTGGATGAGCATGAGGTGTGGGAATGTCTTCTGAATCACCAAGATGAGAAAACATCCATTGATTCAGTTCTTCAGTATCAGCGTTCGGTTTAGAGTTCGCTGAACGGGATTCGTCAAACGTGACGTGAATAGTTTCTTCTACAGTTTGTCTTCTACGATTGAAGACTCTGAAGGCTTTGGAAACTGAGGAGTATCCAAAAAAGATTCCATCATCAGCCTTAGGATCAAACTTTCCAAGGGCATCTCTGTTGTTCAGTATGAAACACTGACATCCAAAGATGTGAAGAAAGCTGATTGAAGGCTTTCTCCCATGAAAAAGTTCATAGGTTGTTTTATTGAATCTTTTGACTATCAGCGATCTGTTTTGCGTAAAACAAGCAGTGTTGACAGCTTCTGCCCAAAACTGAGTAGGCAGGTGAGAATCGCTGAGCATTGAACGTGCAGCTTCAATAATTGTTCTATTTCTTCTTTCAGCGACTCCATTTTGTTGCGGTGTTCTCACTGAAGAAAAGTTGTGAGAAATACCCTTACTCTCAAAGAAGGAATCAAGAGAACTGTTTTTGAATTCAGTTCCATGATCACTCCTTATTGAGCGAACGGTCAAATTGTTCAGGGTTTCCATCTTCCGAACAAAGGTGATGAGTTCTTCAGGGGTGTCACTCTTGGAACGGAGAAACATAACCCATGTATAACGAGAGAATTCATCAACTATGACCAGCGTATATTTCTTTCCAGCGATGGATTGTTTGTTAACAGGGCCAAACAAATCCATATGGAGTAGTTGTAGAGGAGATGACACTGAGGAGACTTGCTTTGATTTAAAGCTTGCTTTGGTCTGCTTCCCTTTTTCACACGCTGAACATAAAGACTCTTTGGCGTATGAGTGTTGAGGTAGACCAGTGACTAACTCTTTTGAAGAAAGAGTATTCAGTGTCTTGAAATTTATATGAGATAGCCTCTTATGCCATAGCCAGTTGACATCAGATGAGGCCTTTGAGAAGAAACAGGAGTTCTCAGTGGTTGTTGAGTCCATGTTTATTACATAAACATTTTCCAAACGATAACCGCTGAGAGCTATCTTCTCCTTTTTGTCAGAGACAAAGCAGGATTCCTTAGTGAAAATCACTTTGTTATCCATGTCGCAAAGCTGACTGAT
Source organism: Saussurea involucrata (assembly GCA_033807775.1). Classification (NCBI taxonomy): domain Eukaryota; kingdom Viridiplantae; phylum Streptophyta; class Magnoliopsida; order Asterales; family Asteraceae; genus Saussurea; species Saussurea involucrata. The sequence goes on from CM066326.1 coordinate 13,530,563, forward strand.
GCTTAGAAGATTCAGCTTTGTCTTTCTTCACTTTGGTTAATTTCTTAACCTCAGTGGTAGGATTCACCTTGACCTGATTTGCACCAGGGTTGGTCTTCTTTGCCTTGGGGGCAATCTTCACCTTAGCTATCTTTTCAGCTTTGGTGGCTGTGGGGCACTTACTAGCAATATGATCAGTGAGTCCACAGTGATAACATTTCCTATAGCTAAAAGTAGTTCTAGGACCATTTGAATGCTGAGCTTTTAATTTAGAATTAGAAGTGCCAGCACCAAGTAAACTATTTGCTTTAGAAATGGGACGAACATTCAGTTCTTCAGATTTCTTACCAAGGATATCCACTCTGAGTCTAGGAGTAGATCGCTGAATAGATCCAGAGATCTGTTTCCTTGATCCAGAGGGATGAGTCGCTGAGGCTTTAGAAGCATTCAGCTTTGGTACTAAGGTACCCTTCTGAGGATTTTGGTAAATAACAATTCCTTTACCTTTGTCTTTAGAGACAGAGGTAGGTTTTGAATAAACCATTTTCTCCTTGCCTTTTGAGGAGGTAGGAGTTTCCTCAGGGATTGGTGTAATAGACGAGGAGCACTGAGAAGATGAAGTATCAGCGACTGAGGATATGAACGTTCCAAATTTAAGCATTGAACACTCAGTGGTTGGTTTTGGAGTATCATATTTGTAACCCAGACCACGTTTATCACTCAGGGGAATCTGAGACTTTATTATCTCAGTGATCTTTGTTGAAGAATTACATCATCCTTCAACAGTAGCTTTTTCAGCTTTTAATGCAGCGATAGCTTCTGCTCGTTCGATTTTGACTAGCTGATTTAAATATACTTGATCTTTAAAATCATCTTCAATTTTAGAAAGCTTTTCTATTTGAAGGTGGCAGTTTTTAAGCTTTTCAGCGAGATCAAGGTTTTGGTTTTCAACCACAGTTTTGCCGTTCATGGCTTCGTATAAGCTTCTAGTCAAGAGATCGATCTTACGGAGACTATCAGCTTCATCAATATTTGCAATATTGGTAAAGAAAGAAGGTGATACCTGAATAGCAGAGGTTGAAGTGGAGGGAATGTCTGAACTTTCTTCCTCTTCTTCAATCTTGGCCATAAGACATAGATTTGCTTCATCATCTTCAGAGTCAGATGATGATGCTTCTTCATCAGAAGCAGCCCAATCATAGTTGGCCATCAGGCCTTTGCCTTTCTTCTTAAAGCTTTTCAGCTTTGCATATTTTTCTTTCAGCTTTGAGTATTTTTCATCTTTATTCCTTGGAACAAAGGATTTCTTTGTGAAAGCTGAGGGTCTAGAAACTTTCTTAGACCTGCACTCGTTAGCGAAATGTCCTGTCTTTTCGCAGTTAAAACGAGTAGCAGTAGCCTTATCAACAAAAGCTGATGATTTAGGCTTGTCAGTTATGGAAAGAGGTTTGTTCTTTCTAAACATTTTCTTTTTGGCAAATCTCCTGAACTTTTTAGTTAGGAGAGCCAAAGATTCATCATCATCTGAAGAATCAGAATCTGATGACCTTTCAGAGTTACTTTCTAACTCAGTGATAGTGACCGAGGGTCGCTGAGAAGAAGGTTCCTCTGAGATTAAAGCAACAGGGGTGCTTTTGGAATCTTTTACAAGATTCTTCTTAAGATGGCTCGATTGCTCATGATTCAGCAACATGCCATATAAGGTTGAAAGGGTCATTGATTTTAGATCCTTTGACAGCTTGAGACACATAGAATAATTGTCCCAGCTTTCAGGTAAACATTCTAGAAACTTTGTCAGCACTTCAAAGTTAGAATATTCCTTACCAACAGTTTTCAGATCTATAATTAAACAATTAAAACGTTGGTGAACTTCAGAGAGAGTTTCATTCTTACCAGAAATGAAGCTTTCGTATTGTCTTACCAGGTTGATCTTTCTTGAGTCCTGGACTTCAGATGTTCCTTCATACTGAACACATATTGTGTCCCATATGGCTTTTGATGATTTCAGATTCATGACGGAATGGTAGACTTCGTCAGGAAGAGCCATGGATAGTATGAATCTGGCTTTTGTATCTATAGCCACTTTCTTCTTATCTTCATCGGTCCACATGTGTATTTCCTTAGGAATCAGCCTTTCTGGAATAGCAGGTCTATTCGCAGTGGCTGGAACTGAAGGATCAATTGTTACAGGGATGTATGGGCCGTTTTCGAGATAGTAAGGCATAGTAGGGTCTACACCTTATAAGAAGAGTGTCATCCTATTTTTCCATAAGTTGAAGTTATCTCTGGAAAATCTAGGGGGTTTTGCAAGAGAACCATTGTCTATATAATTTGTGTTTGTGTTGGTGGCCATTTTCAGATAATAGCAAGGAAGAGAAATATCTTAGATTAGATCTTGTTTATGAGATTAAACAAATCCGCTCTGATACCACTTGTTGGTCCCGAAGGCCTATACAAGTTTGTAGAAGGGGGGGGGGGGGTTGAATACAAACACACAGATTTTACTTTTTTCTAAATTGTTTATTGATAAATCATTAACAATTTACAGCTTGTTGCAAAAACAAGATTAAGGATAAACCTAAATCTAAACAAGTTGGAACACTAAGGTTTCTTGCACTAAGAGAGATAAGGAAATTACTAATAATAACCTATCTTGAGATAAGAGATTGAACTTGTCCAGAGTTAGCAAGTTACTTCAAATGAAGTGGGTTCATCTCTTTATATACTGCATGCATTAAATGCAAGTCAGTATACACTTTACACGTGTCATCAGCTGGTTGGTTGCATGTCATTGACCTTTGTTGACAACCTTAGTAGCCGCATGTATGAACAGTGTAGTATCAGATTGGTTGTACGATTTCAGACAGTCGAAGGTTCTTTTCTGACATTTTGTACGGAGTCGTGCAAGGGTGGTTAAGACAAAAGTACTTTGTACGGAGGACTTCATGATCAGCTTTCGTTGAATCAGAGCTTTATCATATTATCAGCGAATGATAAAGTTCAGCGATAGCTGAAGTCTTGTACTTGATACTTCACGTTGAGTGGACAAATCTGAGTCTTCGCTGATCCGCATCAGTTCATTAGGAGACTTGTCGCTGGTTCTTGAGCTTGATCTTCGACTTCAGCGTAGAACCTATGTTGACGTGAAACTTGTCTTCAGGGATCATAAGTAAACAACTAATTTATCAGCGATCACCATAAGTACTGAATAGACTCAACATTAATGGTGAACAGTTTCGCTGAATGTTTAATTTAAAGAGCGAGAGTTACTATCAGCGGTACTGGAAGATCTTAGTACTTATCAGCGATAGTGAAACTCTGATACATATTGTTTACTTACAATTTTCACTAAGTATATAAGAGAGGGTCATTATCAAATCACTGAGGGTTTGGATCAACACTACCCAAGTTCTTATTCGTAAGATCGTTGTGTTTCAGCTAGTCCTCTCCCCTGTTTGAGGATATCGCTGAAGTATCTACAACTGCGACTTCACCAACAATAATCCCAGCTGCTGCTGAAGATATAATTCCAGTCTTGGATTTGATATCTGAGACTGATGAACCTGAAGAACAAATGCTCGCTCATTCAAGCAGACCTTCCTTGGTTCCTCAAAAACCAAGTGAAGATGATCAGAGAAGAAGAGAAGAAATAATAAATAAGTTTGAGGCTCAGCGAATCATTCTGAAGCGTGATCAACTTCCTTCCGTTACTCCAAAGTTCAAACTTTCTCAAAAGGAGTACAAGGATCACCTCAGAGCTGAACGTCTAATCGCTGAAAGAAGAGAAGCTGAAGAAAAAGACAGAGAACTCGCCATCCAGCTTTCTCGACAATCAGTGAAAGACCCCAAGCTGAAAAGAGCTCCAATTGAAGTTCAACGTCAGCTATGGGAAGATGCGAAGAAGATCGTGGAAGAAAAGAGAATGGTGTCCAAGACTACTTTGATCTGGTGCAGAGAAAAGGTAAACTTCAGATATCGACCTGCCAGAAACATCAAGGTACTCATCACTGGAAGATCAACCCTCAAAGTTTCAATCGCTGAAATCGAGATATTCAGAGAAAATGATCAGTACGAAAAATTCTATGCTGAAGCTATCACGCAGTACGGTCTCTCTGAATGGTTGGAGATCAGATTAGCCATACAGAAGTCTCAGTCTAAGTACAAAGAACATTTCGAAAAGCTGATAAACAAGCAGATCGACTTAGTCTATTCTTGTGTGGATATTCCTCCTCCTCCTCCTCTCGAAAGTCAGAAAAGAAAGGCCTCAGCGAAGAAGAAGTCTAAATCTTCAAATGATGGTCCTCGAATACGAAACGAAACTGGTATTGGTTTTTCTCGTGCTGAAGTCCTTGGTCCTGAACCTGACCTCTCCGGACTTGACACATCTCTTCCTGAAGGTGAGACTTTCATCCCTGGGAAAGTCATAAGCGAACCCTATGGGATATTCTTTATTGACTATGATGGACGAAAGCGTTTTCAACACATCTCTGAGCTTCACATCACTCCCATCGAACAGCTGAAAGATCTTATCTACTGGTGTGACTTCAAGAATGACATTCAGGCACGGCATATGAAACCCTTGATCTTTGAAGAAGCGATGAACAAAAGAAAACAAGGTATAACAGTTCCTGACTGGATGATTCCCACATCACTGACCCTTGGTGAACTTCTCATTAAGGAAGAACCTCTATAAGCTGATAGGATCGCCTAAATTCTTCTATTGTATCAGTTATTCTTCTATACTTGTAATTGTATTCGCTGACTGGATGATCCCCACTGAAAAGACCCTTGATGAACTTCTCATTAAGGAAGAACCTCTGTAAGCTGATAGGATCGCCTCTTTCATCTATTTTATCAGTTATCCTTTTGTACTTGTAATTTATTTCGCTTGTACTTGTAATTTTTCCACTTCCCTCTGTAATCTTTACAAAGTTTAAAGAAAAATTTCAGCGAATGTACTTTACTCCATCAGTACAGAAAAGATCCCAGAAAACAGTAAAAGGGACAAATATTTTATGAGTTCTTTTTATCCTTATGTTTTCATTAAATAGCAATTTTCTCTGTTGCTATGTCATAATCAAATAGGGGGAGATTGTTGATCCAAACCCTCAGTGATTTGATAATGACCCTCTCTTAATACTTAGTGAAAATTGTAAGTAAACAATATGTATCAGAGTTTCACTATCGCTGATAAGTACTAAGATCTTACAGTACCGCTGATAGGAACTCTCGCTCTTTAGATTAAACATTCAGCGAACACTGTTCACCATAATACTCTGAGTCTGTTCAGTACTTATGGTGATCGCTGATAAGTTAGTTGTTTACTTATGATCTCTGAAGACAAGTTTCATGTCAACATAGGTTCTACGCTGAAGTCAAAGATCAAGCTCAAGAACCAGCGACAAGTCTCCTAATGAACTGATGCGGATCAGCGAAGACTCAGATTTGTCCACTCAACGTGAAGTATCAAGTACAAGACTTTAGCTATCGCTGAACTTTATCATTCGCTGATACAAAATGAGAATGCTCTGAATCAACGAAAGATGATCATGAAGTCCTCCGTACAAAGTACTTTTATCTTAACCACCCTTGCACGACTCCGTACGATATGTCAGAAAAAGAACCTCCTTATTGTCTGAAATCGTACAACCACTCTGATACTACAATGTTCATTCATGCGGCTACTAAGGTTGTCTACAAAGGTCAATGACATGCAACCAATGAGCTGCTGCCATGTGTAAAGTGTAAACTGACATGCATTAAATGCATGCAGTATATAAAGAGATGAACTCACTTCATTTCGAAGTAACTTGCTAACTCTGGACAAGTTCATCCTTCTTATCTCAAGATAGGTTATTATTAGTAATTTCCTTATCTTTCTTAGTGCAAGAAACTTAGTGTTCCAACTTGTTTAGATTTAGGTTTATCCTTAATCTTGTTTCTGCAACAAGCTGTAAATTGTTAATGATTTATCAATAAACAATTTAGAAAAGTAAAATCTGTGTGTTTGTATTCAACCCCCCTTCTAAAAACTTGTATAGCCCTTCGGGACCAACACTCTCGAATGTATCCGGATGATATGAGAGTTTTCGGACGACTTTGGGTTTACTCAAATCGGTCCAAATCGATAAACAAACCACAGATCTAAGCCTAGGATATACTTCTATTCGATAAACTAGGCTTGAAATACCGATTATTCAGCTGAAAACTAACCACGATCAATTGGAATGTGAACCGACGTCGTGTCTGGGTCCGAAAAACCCCTTTCGGTCCACTGATGGATCGATTGGACCTTTGATTCGTGGATGGTTGCGTTCGAAAATGATTAGAGAGCCGAGAGTTTCCGGTCGAGAGAGAAAAACGAGAGGTTTTGGAGGGTTTATGGTATTCGGGAAAAGTTGAAATGTGTGGTGCCCAGGTTGTTTTGTTGGGGTCGAGGTTTACCGAATGGGTCGTCCGGATACCTATCCGGTCCGGATAGGTGCCTGGTCCGGAAACCTATCCGGATAGGTAGGTATCCGGAAACTTTATCCGGATAATTTGATGTTTCTAAAAAAATTGGCCCCTGTACATTCAAACTTCTTGCAAAAAAGGCTTTTGAGCGTTTAGAAGTTAAATTTACCACTCCCCCTCAAACGAAGAATAGGAAAAAAAAACTTTTCTCCCCCTTGGATCGTGTACGTGAGTGATTGTAAGAAACGACCACACATAAAAAACTTTTGACACTTGTAAAGAAAAACTGTGTGTCGCTCCCCCTCAACGGATGAACAAGTAGAAAATTGCCCCCCTCGGATTGTGCAAGTGGTGTGATTTGAAGAACACTTGGGAATGGCCACACAAAAAAAACATTTGGAAGTTGGAGAAAAATTGTGTGACACTCCCCCCAGAAATAGAACATACTACCTGATACTCTTATGTGCTCCCCATGAACACATGAACAAATTGTGAAAGCACAGATGTATCCAAGAATAAAGCAGACGACAATAAATGAACATAAAAGGAACCACATGCTAAATGAAAGTAAACAAACGAAATCTACCTAATTAATACAGAGATTTAAACATAAAGGTGTGTACGATACAAGTAGAATACAAATGCGAGAAAGTGTGTACTCAATCATCTGGAGTATAAACAACAAATGATGAAAAGACAGTTTCTCGTAGATGTATGGAACTTATATCGGGCGCACGATTTGGTCAAATCTTCAGGTTTCCAAGCCTGGACACAAGATAGTTAAAACGTTTTTCGTCCAAGGGTTTTGTAAACAGGTCTGCTAACTGATGTTCAGTATTAACAAAGTAGAGTTCGACTGTACCTCGTTCGATGTGATCCTTGATAAAGTGGTACCGAACGTCTATGTGCTTCGTCTTCGTGTGCTGGACCGGATTGCTTGATATTGCAATGGCGCTCTTCAAGTCGCAGTAGGTGGGCACTTTGGAGTATGTGAAGCCATAATCTTTGAGTTGAGTGCGCATCCAGATGACTTGCGAACAGCAGCTCGCGGCGGCGACGTATTCCGCCTCAACAGTCGATGTGGAGACGCACTGCTGCTTCTTGGATGCCCAACTCACCAAACTGTCGCCCAAGAACTTCACATGGCCTGATGTGCTCTTCCGATCCAACATGCTACCCGCGTGATCGGCGTCTGAGTACGCTGAGAGTTCAAAACCTGTCTCTTTTGGGTACCACAAGCCAAGATCAGCAGTACCTCTTAAGTAACGAAAAATTCGTTTAACAACAATTAAATGAGACTCTTTGGGTTTTGACTGAAAAGAGACGTAAAGAAAGGTCGAAAACATGATGTCCGGTCTACTTGCCGTTAAGTACATTAAAGAAACAATCATTCCCCGCTACGTTTTGGTGTCCACATTCTTTCTATTAGGATCGGCGTGTAACTTTGTACCGGGTGCCATAGGAGTTTTCATTGGTGAGGACTGTTCCATCTGGTACTTCCGAAGAATGTCCCGGGTGTACTTAGGCTGATTTATGAATATCCCGGTCGACAGTTGTTTAACTTGAAGACCGAGGAAAAAAATCATCTCACACAACATACTCATTTGAAAATAGTGTCCCATTAGTTTGGCTAAGTTCTTACAATACTGTGGGTTAGTGGAACCGAAAATTATGTCGTCAACATACACTTGAACTAAAACTATATGACGTTCTTCATTTTTAATAAACAGGGTTGTATCGATTTTACCTTTTGAAAATCCTGATTTTATTAAAAACTTGGACCGAGCGTCATACCAGGCGCGTGGAGCTTGCTTCAAACCGTATAAAGCCTTGTCTAGGATTTAGACGTGATTAGGCTTTTTGTCGTCCACGAACCCGTCCAGTTGCGATACGTACACCTCTTCCTTGATCTCGCCGTTGAGGAAAGCAGTCTTCACATCCATCTGGAAGACTGTGAAGTTATTGTGCACGACGTATGCAAGGAACATACGAATCACCTCGATTCTGGAAACCGGAGCGTATGTCTCGTCGTAGTCAATACCCTCTTGCCGGTGGTATCCTTTTGCCACGAGACGCGCTTTGTTCCGAACGACAATGCCATCTTCGTCTTTCTTATTCTTGAAGATCCACTTCGTGCCGATGACCGAGTTGTGAGATGGACGTGGGACAAGTCGCCATACTTTGAGGGCCTCAAATTGATTGAGTTCCTATTGCATGGCCATGACCCAGTCCGGATCTTCGAGTGCTTCGGAAACGGTTGTTGGCTCGATCTTGCTGAGAAAACCAGAGAATAGGCAGAAGTTGGCCGATGCGCCTCGCGTTCGAACAAGAGTAGAAGGACCGCCGATTATCTGGTGTAGAGGATGAGCCTTGGTCCACTTGGTGGTGTGTGGAAGCGACTGTTAAGTCGCATGAGAGGTGTCCGGATCCACATATCCACCGGTCGGAAGGTCTTGAACAGCTTCAAGTGATGATGGTCGGTTATTCGGAGGAGACGTAGTAGGATTCGTCGAAGGTTGAGCAACTTCTGGTATCGGGGAATTCAGAGGTTGGTCGTTGAGAGTTGTGGATGACGAATCTTCAGGAGTGATCTCCGGGTTTTGCACAGGTTCCTCTGAGGGAATAGTCGTATCAATCGTTGATGTGTCGGTAGAGGTCTGAGGGGTTCTAGTGTGATAGCTAGAGTGCTCGACGAAGGCGGCGGACCGAAAAGATTCGCCGAGGTCTGAGGGGTTCTAGTGTGATTGTACAGACACACGAGGGTTAAAGAAATCATCATAAAAATGTTGAAACAGTAAATATAAAATCAGAAAGATAAGAATTTGACGTAGATGCATGATTTGGATTTACTGGGGTTTGTGTAGATACCGAACATGAAGGTTCGGAAGCTAACACGCCAGTTAAACCGGGTTCTGAACTGAGTTGTTCAGAAGCCAAGTCTACAGCTTTGTTAAATATCACGTTTACGATTTCGACAACGTATTTGGTTCGTTTGTTGTAAACGCGACAAGCCTTAGCCTGCATGGAGTATCCGATGAATACTCCTTCGTCTGCCTTCGGACTAAACTTCCCGAGATCATCCTTATCGTTCAAGACGTAGCACGTGCATCCAAACGCGTGGAAGTACTTGATGTTCGGGATGCGGTTGTTGATGATCTCGTATGGCGTTTTGTTGAACCGCTTGTTGATGATGGAGCGGTTTTGCGTGTAGCAGGCAGTTGACCGCTTCAGCCCAGAGAAATAATGGCAGCTTTGATTGTGACAGCATCGTGCGAGCGACTTCGATAAGGGTACGGTTTCTTCTTTCCACCACTCTGTTTTGCTGAGGAGTTCGTGCGACAGAGAAATTTTGATAGATACCGACAGATGTCAGGTATTCGTTCACCGTTTGGTTCTTGAACTCTGTCCCGTTGTCCATCCTGATAGTCTGAACTTGCTGTCGGAGGTTCAGTTGAATGGTCCGCAGGTGGTTGATAATCAGTTCCGGGGTTTCGTCCTTCGAGCGCAGGAACTTCACCCAAGTGTAGCGTGAAATGTCATCAACCGTCACCAGGACGTACTTCTTCTTGTTGATACTCTGAACACACATCGGTCCACACAGATCCATATGGATGAGTTCGAGGGACCGGGACGTGCTCGGAGCGGCCTTCGGCTTGTGTGTCGCTCGCTTCATCTTTCCCATCTCGCATGCCCCGCAGAGTTTGTCTTTCTCGAATTTGAGCTCGAGCATGCTTTTCACGTGACCGCCTAGCACCAGCTTGTTGATATTCTTGAAGTTGAGGTGCGAGAGACGTCGGTGCCAAATCCACGCTTGCTGAGAAATTGCCTTTGACATCAGGCAGACAGTATCATCGGTCTTCAAGGCTACAAGGTCTATGGTGTAGAGATTGGTCTTCCGAGTTCCAACTAGCAGCTCCGTTCCGTCATCAGTGCTGACGCTACACCGTTTAGCTTTGAATCTGACCTCGAGATCTTTATCGCAGAATTGGCCGATGCTGAACAGATTGTGTCCCAATCGCATGACGCGTGATACCTTTTTTATCGTGATCTTGTCTTGGACAATGTCGCCGTAGCCTAAAATCGGCGCCTTGTCATCATTCCCGAATCTCACGTCTCCGCAGTATTTCTCTTTGTAGTTCGTGAGCAACTCCCTCCTTCCGGTCATGTGCTTGGAGCATCCTGAGTCTAGGTACCACACATGACTGTCCTGCAAAAACAGGGTTAACGGATTTTAGGTACCCATTTGAAAATGAGTCCTGGAGGGTTAGGTTTAACACCTGACTGAGGAACCTGTTTTGATATAGGTTGTCTCTTGGGTATAGGTTTAACCTCTGATTGGGAACCCGTTTTGAAATAGGCTTCCTTTTGGTTTTATGAGATTTGCGTTTAGGTTTAGAATGATAAACATGATAAGAACCAAACCAATCAGATGCATTTCTAGTATCGTCAAAGTCACTCAATCCACAATTAGAACAACACAAACAATCATGGGATAACTGAATCAAATGCTAGATTGAATAAAGTCTAATTGGAAAATTAACACTTTGTTCAACAAAATTATTCGAATGATTCAAACCACAATCATTAATGTTCTTCCTAGAATAAAAAAACAGTATTAAATGACTTCGACGTCGACTTGTTCTCGATAGATTCCTTGGCTACCCACATTTGTTTGCCTTGTTTAGCCCGACCATTTTTATCTGAAACATCATTAACGGCATGGTCAGCAGAGTATGAGTAGACAGGATTTTTATCAGTTGATCGACCGGTCTTTTTCCGCGGCTGTGATTGATTTTGTGAACGAGAATCAATTTTAGAAACCTTGTTCACAGCCGGGGTCTTTGGTTTTGAAGAACATTCGCCTTTAAGAAAATTGACCGGGTGATTTACCGCTTTAGAAAGAAAGTCAGTATGACTCGGAAGAGGTTTGTCAAATGGAAAAGATTCAAACTCTTCATCTGAACTACCATCAGAATTCATGAATTTTGAAAAATCAACATCGGGAATCGATGGACTAGGATTGGTCGAGGGAGGTGAGGAACACTTTGTGTCTGGTTATTAGAAGAATCTGGTGCGGAAGTTAAGAAAAAATCTGAGTTTAGATTCTTTATAACACAATCATCTTGAGACACTTTATCGTTTCGTGAAAAAGTATTTCCAATGAAAACTTTACACGAAGATGCATCAGAAGAGATTGAGGAAGTTTCTGTTGAAATCTCCTTTTTGTTTTGGAGTAGGTCAACCTTCTCTTGGAGTTGACCGTTGCTCATGTTCTCTTGAAAGAATTGTACATTTTTCTTTTAAATTAGCATTATCGGACTTGTACTTTTCAGTTATGCGCTTTTGAACATCTAGCTTTTCTTTTAACGAGTTAATTTCATGCAGTTGTTCATTAGTGGTGGCCTTATAAGAATCTATACGTTCAACAAGTGGTTCCATCTGTTTGATTAAGCTTTGATGAATAGGTTCACATACCTGACACAGATTTGTCTGATGGAGGAGAATGGTAGCCCATGAAAGCATCAGCATCTTCAGAATCGCTTTCACTATCGGAACGAACCAACCAGTGGTCATCTTCAACAAATAGAGCTTCTCATGCCGCTTTCTGTTTTGCCAGCAAAAGATTGGCTTTGTAGTAGTGTACGTTCTTCACGACAGGCTTTCTACAATCCTTGGCAAAATGACCCAATTTCCCGCAATTGTAGCAAGTGACGGGTTCGTCCTTCTTCTTAGGCTCGGGCTTGCGATCTTCATTCTCATTCTTCTCCTTGTGGTCAGCTTGCTTGTGCTCATCTGCCTTCTTCTTTCCTTCATATTTATCCTGATAATCATGGCGTTTGTTGGAAGAAGTGAAGTAGCGCTGATTATTGGATGAAGGTTTATTGAAAAACTTCTTTTGCTGGAAAGATCTAGAGAGTAAGGCCATTGCTTTCTTTACAGCAGTTAATTCAGGATCAGAATCACTTTCCTCTTCTTCCTCAGATTCTGGTTCAGATTCACTTGGCTCTTGTGCTCGTTTGGATCGACGACTGAAGGATTTGCCTTGTTTTGAAGGAACAAGAGCGAGTGGATCAGCATGTGACTTGGAAGCAGACTTCTGACTACCCAGTATCTCCATGACTTCATCCTCATCCTGTAGAAGCATCTCGTAGAGCTCATGGATTGGAACGTTCTCCATTAGGTGGTTGTGCTTGATGTGGGAAGCGAACACTTTCCATTCAGGCAAGAGGTTGTTTAGAAACTTGAGCGCATTCTCTGTGTTTAATCGATTGATCTTGTTCTTGTAGAGCTCGTTCAGTAGGAGGAAAAATCGTTCATAGGCCTGTGAGAGGGATTCGCCGGTGCGCTGCTTAAAGCCATTAAACTTGGTTATGCAGCTGTTGATCTTCATTTGGTTGCCGACTTTGCTCCCGCTCATCATCTTTTCTACCTGATCCCACATGGCCTTTGATGTGTGCTTGTAGCTGTCTATGGTTGTGTAGATCTGATTAGGTAGAGCCTGAACCAGATATCTCTTGGCATGCTTTTCGCTATCAAACATGCCCTTTTCCTCTTCGGTCATCTCCAAGTACTTTTTGGGCTCAGTTCGAGCTTCACCACCTCCTTCTTGAGCTGGAATAATATTCATGGGTTGAGCTTGTGGGCCATCAGTTAGAGCACACCATATGTACTCGTAGTTGTCCTTCGATTCGATGAATATGAGGAATCTGTCCCGCCATTGGCTATATTCTCCCTGGTAGGGGGTCGGTGGCTTGGAATCGGTGTTGATAGCAAGAGCGTCACGAGACATCTTTGGTGATTGCACTAATGTGATCGTCAGACGATGGTTCGATTCAAAGTGGAATCCTAACGCAAGGCACTATGAGTGGAAGTCCTAACGCAGGTTCTAAGAGTGAAGTAGAGCAAAACTGGTAAGAAACTAGCTAAACAGAACTTACCGGATAGGAATCCGGATGAAATGGTGTCTGATCAGGAAGTGTCCGGATCAGATGTGTGTGAAGTGTCTGGATAGGAAAAGAATCCGGATAAACTAAAGTTGCCGGATAACACTAGGTTACCGGGTAAAATGAGCTTACCGGATAGGGATGTAATACCCCGGGTAAGTGCGTTAGTTAAATTCCCTTGAGGAGAAAAGACCTGAAGGGGAATGATGCCAAATTAGTCTATCTGCCATTCTATCAACAAGTTGACTTAAGACATTTTGTCTTTTGTCAACGTTAATATAGGACCCCATTTGAGACTGACTAAAACAGGGTTTAAGAGCTCTTAAACCACCTTAGATAGGCTCCTGTAATAACATCGTTATACCTTCAGAATCAGAATAGGTCCAGGGGACAAATCAATAGGAAATGTAATTTGCTTCGTAAGAATAAGAATTCACTTCTATGAAAGACTCGTTAAATTTAGTTAACTTTAAAATTGGATGTTTAGGGTAAGTTTGGGTTAATTTATGAGTTTAGGGGTGTTTTGGTCATTAGTGAACAGTTTAGGTCCAAAATGGTAAAATTAGTTTGATATTACCCTTTTAGCTTCAGATATTTTCATTCAGCAGAAATATCAGTTTTCAAGTGTGTGTATCTGTGTGTATTGAGACAAAAGAAGAAAAGGAAGAAAAGAAAGGTTAGGGCATCATTTGGATTCATTGGAAGTGAAACTAAGGTATGTTCCTTTACATTATATGTTGATAATTGCTAGTAGATAGTTTCTATCGGAGTAGAATCATTGATTTCACACCTGAGGTTAATTTCCGTCAAATCTGGGTAGTTTTGGAGTAAATCGATAGAGGTTTCCGGACACAATATGAATGTGTCCGGTAGTCTTTTTGAATGTGTCCGGTAGTCCCTTTTCAATGGTGTCCGGACGAATCTTATCCGGGTAAGTCTCTCTGTTCTATAGTTTCCGGATGGAATTAGATACCGGATGGTATCCGGATTACTTTGGTATCCGGATGTTGTCCGATTGTTTGTGTTGTCCGGACAGTTGTGTTGTCCGGAATGTTTGTGTGTCCGGACAGTTGTGTTGTCCGGAATGTTTGTGTGTCCGGACAGTTGTGTTGACCGGATTGTTTGGGTTGTCCGGATAGTCCTGTGGTGTCCGGAAACTTTAAGCTGTTTGGTTACTGTCGGAGATTCCAGATGCTTTTGAGGATCCAGTAACCTGAGTTTTGTTGACTCTTGGATAGGGAATGAGTGAGGACTGAATATACTGTGGACTCGACTTAAGTTCGGGTTTGGGGGTAACATTTGAGGATTAGAGTTATCTAGAGTTCTTAGCTTTAGTAAGTCTTATGTGTTCTATTTGGTAAAGAAATACTTGTATCAAATTGTTTCAGATTCTGTGGATTTGGGGTGAAAGCTAAACTGTTTTTGAGAAAGGATTGGAAGCGTTTTGATAAGCAATCAGGTGAGTTTTACTTTAAAACGTTTTTAAACTGGAATACATATATATGTGGAATGAGAATGTGATAAATAGTGTAATAATGTGCATATTATGTTTATATGAGTATTACACTACATGAGTACAAGTTGGCCGGGCATAGGACCGGTGGAGTTGGCTGTATAGAGGGACAGCGGTGTTGGCTGTATTAAGTACAACGGAGTAAATTGATTAGTTGGCTCGCAACCATCTAATTTGGCCATGGGAACGAGACATGAAAGTACACAATGCATGAGTCCTAAGTGGTATTTATATTTGTGTTATGTATATGGTGTTTGTGCAAATGATTTCCAACTAACAGGGATTTTCTCACTTAGACCACCAGGTCTAACCCTCATTTTGTTTTAAAAATATGTATTCCAGGTCGTGGATCGGGTAAGAGCAATTGAATAGAGTAATCGGTGGCTAGCTTTTAGGAAGACTTATAATTTGAAGACTATGACTTGTTTTGTAGTTATAACCTCGTTATCAGATATCATGTATTTAGTTAGCAAAAAGTTTGTAATGAAATGCCTTATTTTGGACTGTAAAGACTAAGGGACCATACTTGTTATATGGTGTATCTTGTTATGTAACGATGTTACGCAATTTTTGTTATTTGATGCTTGTTTGGGAATCCGGGTCGTTACAAGGGAATAGTTACCGGATAAATGAAAGTTACCGAATGAAAAATCTTACCGGAAAGCAAAAGTTACCGAATGATAAAAACTTACCGGAAAGCTGAGGTTACCGAATGACGTCCGGATTGATGGAGGTTACCGAATATAGTGTGTCCGGAAAGAAAATCAACCGGAAACTTTGAGTTACCCGGATAAATTAGATTTACCGGGAACTTTTGGTTACTGGATCATATTTGTCCGGAAAGTAGCGAGAAAAGAGAACTTACCCGGGAAGTTTATGCGATGTTCCGGAAAGTGCTGATGTGGTATCCGGTAACAGCGGTTGTGAGGAGCAAACTCGATAGATATGCGACTAGGGTTGCTAAGATCGTTCCTGAAAGGTTAGAAACCTAACAAAACACAAAACTAACAATACCCTAATCAATTTTGAGGCAAACTAATAAGATTTTGATGAAAAAAAATTGATTTTATGATGAACAGAGACCAAAAACTTGTAGACTTGATTTTGCTTAAAACCTATTTAAACGGTCGAATTGGACTGTAAAAATTTGCAGAATAGCTAACGATAACAGTACTAATCGAATGGAATAAACAGAAACTAGCAATTTTATCAGTATAAAAAAATTGCAATATGAACTCAAGAACACAGTCGACTAAAACTTAATAAATCTTACCAGAAACCTTTGAAGAACTTTGAATCGAATCGTCCATATGCTCTGATACCAACTGTGAGTTCCAGATTAGTGCATACACAATGAAATCAATAGAATAGAATCAATCAGAATGATTTCAACTTGTCATCCATATAACTGTGATTAACTTTCAGAGAGTTTCTTTACAGATGATCAAGAGATAATAAGAACGATTTTCCTATTTTCTAAGGCAAATTAACCTATTTATACGTAGGCCTAAACTATCAAGGCCCATGACCCATTACATCAATTGAGCCCAAAAGATTAATTACAAAATAAACCTTCAACTTCTATTCAACATAATTTAGTCCCAACACTTTCATAAAGCAATAGACGAGATTAAAATAGAAACATAAATTTATGCAAAAGAGAGAAAAGATTTTGAAAATGAACGAAATACTTTTGCAAATGAACAAAAGATGTTAAGACAAAATTTTCATTTTTTTTTCAAAGAAAGCTATTGAGCTGAAATGCATAAAACTTTCAAAACAAAACTCTGATTTTGACTAAGTTTTATTTTTAGAAAAGGAAAAGCTTGAGAAAGAGAGATCTGAGTTTGAAGTTGAAAGAAAATCTTTTGAAGCAAAAAGTGCTGAGCTTTCACTGAAAAAATATCCGATTAGAGAAAGAATTAGATATAGAAAGAAAAGAGTTTGAGAAGATGAAAGTTGAAGATTTTAAAGGTAAAAGTGTGAAAGATGTTTATGCAAATGAAAGAAAGATTTTTCATAATGAAATAAGGAAACTGACAAGAAAGCTATCTGAGTTATCTACAAAGTGTATGAAGGAGAAGAAGGTTAAGTCTGATATTCAAAGGAAATTTGATTTGTTGTCCAATGAAAGAAATGTTTTGTCCAATAAAGTTAAGGAACTTAAAGACATCATCTTTAATGTTGAGGTTTCAAAACAAGCAAGTCCTGACACGATTGTTCAAACTCCACTTGTAGACTCAACTGATTCTAAATGTTCGTTTAAGATGGCTTCAAGTTCATTAAATAAAGAAGTTTCTTCAAAGGGATTTGACAGATCAAATGGTGTTTTTCAGAGGATCAGATTCGTCCTTCCAATCTCTCTTATAATCATTTTGTTGATAATTCAGATGCTTCTATTTTAAAGCCTACAGAAAATCTTGTCTTCAAAAGAGTAAAGATGGTTTGGAAAGAAAAAGGTTCTATTCCTGAAAAAGATGTGACGAAATCATCTGTTCCCAAACCAACTGTCAAGAAGAACAATGATGTTAAAGGTAAGTCTTTTGTTAAACCTAGTCTTGTTTATTCTGCAAATCATTTGATTAGGTTAGCACAAAAGCAAATTTGTTGTTCTTACTGTGGAACTCATGATTTTGTTAAGCAAGAAAATATTCAATTTTGGTACGGTACTTACAATATTTCTTCAAAAAGAACTGCACCTAACAAGCCAGGACTAAAGTTTTGTTGGGTACCAAAATCTACTTAATCTGTTTTGCAGGTTCATCATGTGTAGTGCATAATGCCTAAAGCATACCAAACATGACTGGAAAACAGAAGAAAAGTGTGAAATTTGAAGAAAAGTACTTATGCTGAAATATATGCATAATATCAGGGGGAGAAATTCTAATTTTTGCTTTATATTTGTGCTTATTGATATATTCTTAAAATGTTTTTGACTTCTGATCACTTTAGATCAGGACTCGTTCATCAACGATATTGGCTTCTGAATAATTTAGTTCGATTGCCGTTTTAACTACATTTTTGACTTCTAAACACATCAGTTTAGAACTCGTACTTCATTATTTTAGACATTGATTGTGACATATACTGATTTGATTCAATTAAGATTCTTTGTTGATTTTGAGGGGGGGCTTATCTGATTTTTAATCAGTCTATCATGATTTATGGGGGAGCTTAAACATTTCTAACTGTAAGTATCTTTTGTACTCAATCTGAGATTGTTTGAAAGAAGGACGACTTTCAAGCATGAAAAATGTGTTCTTAAATGTTCAAACCACTTCTCTAATTCAAACAGATTTTATTATTTTAGAAGTGTGATTTTAGATATTTTTCATAATTATCTCGGATTACATCATTATTTCTGACCGTGTGTTTCCAAAGATTAATACTTGCGTATTATCTTTTATATACTTTCAAGTATTCTTACACACCGGTTCAGCTTCTTATTGATTTTGTTATTACCATGTCTCAAAATGAAACAATTTTTCGATGGTAATACTCTCGTTTGTATTTCAACTTTGTTAAGCATCATACATTCATTTAGCGTGAGAACTTAAGCGTTTCATTCAAAGATTGTTTATATTTGTTCATATAAACAATATCTAATTCTTTGATAACCTAATCCTTACATGATTATCTTTCATATTTGATTTGATTGATACATTGTCAGATTCTCAAACAAGTCTTTCGAATTCATTTCATTCTTTCAATATTCTTGTTTTGAGAAATCTTCAAAGTTCAATTGCTCAAATATTTCATGATAATTCTTGAGAAGCATACATTCTGATGACAATGTCATTCAAGTTTTGCGATTTATATTTGTTCAAGCTAAATTGTTGAAAAACACATATTATTTTAGAACAAAATTTCATGGGATCAGTGTGAGAACATAAAGAACTTCTATGGATTCACGTTAACCAGTGTTTCCTACCCAAGAAGTTATCCTTGAGTGATTGAGGGGTGATGGGTCTACATCAAAGAGTGGGGGAGATAACTCATACGGTTGAGTAATCTAATTGTGCTGAGGTAAAATGAAAAAGAGAGTTTGGTTAGAAATGAGCGGATTAAAAACAGAAAGAGGGTGTGAGAATAGAGTTAAAAGAATAAAAGAACTTTGCACCAACCATTTTCTGAGTCGGGCAACCACATTACTGGTTGGTTCACATTCTTTGGTGACCATCATTGAAACAGGCAGTGAGCTCATGCCAACTCTTGCTTTAACCCCACCAGCTACTCATTTCTTTCTCAACAAAGAACTGTTTTAATTTTTCTTGGGGACGCAACATATAATCTATCTAATCTTCATTCAGAAGGTTTGGATATTGAAAAAAAGGAAGTTTGCCCCACCTTCGCACTTCAATAATGCACATTGAGTCCGTGGAAAACTTGTTGTTGTCTCAATAGTTTACACAGTTTGAGCCTATTAATCAAGCATAAGTTGCTTCAATCATTTCTACACTTGCACATACACACAAGGATCATGTTTTCTTGTCACAACGTTCATAGAAATTCCATTGTGTTTTTCGATGATGGAATGGAATCCCTGGAGGAGTGAACATCAAAAAGCTCCTTTCCAAAGTACATCCGTTGTACTAAGTGGCTTTGTGCAACTTACAGGCACTTTAACTGTTTCATTCGTTGATTCAGGGTTACAAATTTCATATTATCTGAATTTGAAAAGATTCGGATACAAATATTTTGGAATTGACGATTAAACAGTTCAATAGGTGGAGATTGTTTCTGGTATTCAAAGACTGCTGAAATTGAAAAGAGTTTTGATGATCATGATGCTCACAATCATTAAAAAGGGGGGAGAAATATCAAATAGAAGAAAAAGGGGAGATAGTTTGAAGATTTCAATTTCTGAATGAAAAGGAGAAATTTGCCAAAAGGCAAGTCAAGAAGTTCGAGATGATGAGATATTTGAAGATACAAAGACAATTCGTGCTTAAAGATAAATCAAGAATGTTTCTAAAGCTCAAAACCCGTTAAAGCTTAAACCCAGTTAATGTTCAAAGCCAGTTCATGTTCAAAGACTGAAGAAATTTATCAAAAGTCAAAGCGGCAAAGATCAACGATACAATGATTCGAAGATATTGTTTCAAGACTTTGACCAACATTACAAAGATTTGAAGTTTATGCTTCAAACCTTGATTACTATTTTTTTCTTAAGTGCCAAACAAAGATTAAAGCATTCAAAGTGGATTCTTGAAGATAAAGCTTACTTGAAGATTCGTCTGAGAGATTTCAAAGAGCTGAAAGTGTTGAAGATCTGAAGATTATAAAGAGCAGAAATCTGCCATCATAAATTTTAAAATTTCAAAGATCTGAGATTGTTAGTGCCAATATGTATTCAAGATTTAGATATATCCGTAATAGTCAAAGTAGTCAATTCAAAGGTCATGTAATGGTATGTAATGGTCAAAGTCAATGTAATTAGGGTGTGTAAGTCAAAGGTATAAATACCTTTGTGTTAGTGTGTTGTGAGGAGAGACTTGTATACGTGAGAGGATCTTGTAGTTGAGAGATGACTCTAGAGAGAGAAAATAGATCTCAATTCCAATACTTGTATTTCTCTCTCAATCTAATACAAGATCAAGCATTGTAAATCATTGTTACTTGGATTCTCACAGAGGTAAGGAACATGACATATGTCACTACAAAAAATGAGGCCAAAGGAACCATTGACAGTATTTCAGTTTCGTTCTTGTCAATAATTATCGTGCCCTAGTTAATTCTATTCAAGTACATTTAGAAGATTTATTTCCACTACTTGAATAGATAACCTAAGCAGGTAGAATAAGAATTATGTAGTTCATGTTGCTAATAGTCAGATAAAGGTTAAAGAAATTGTTGAGGATTGTTCAATCGATATAAATGGTAAAGTTGCCTTGTTAAATTGATGTATTTAGATGATTTGATTTTGGGGTGGAACAGTTGACAAAGAATGACATTAAGGAATATGATTAAGATATGTAAGCTAAATGGAGAATCGGTGTATATCAGATAGGAGAAATATGAATTATATCAATGATCAAGGTAAGTAGGTCCTTGAGGAAATGATGTGTTGAGTTTATGTTATACATAAAATATGTTAAGCAAGAATGAAAATTATAGAATGTTTCAATAGTAAATGAAAATCTAGAAATGTTTGTCGAAGATTTTCCTATAATACCAATAGAAATTTATGTCGAGTTCAAAATTGACCTCGTTCAAGGAGCGACACTAAATGTCTAGGTGTTTAGCACCAATAGAGATGCATGAATTAATGAAAAGTTCATTGTGAAATAAGATTTTTTCATGCTATGAAATGTTGATTTTAGAATGTGTTTTGAAAGATGTATGAACATGAAACCGATGACATTTTACTAAACGCGGTGGTTGTTAAAAGTTTGTTGTAAAAGCATGACAAGTGGGTTATGCCAAGATATAAGTTTACCGTAAGAGCATGGCAAGTTGGGTTGTGTCAGGTGGATCACAACCACTGTGTGTAGTATACGTTGTCATGGTAATTTCAAAATTTTGCATGTGTAGTAAAAAAAGGGTTGAGAATAAAGTTGTAAATTATGTGATAAAAGATATGGTGTAAATAACAATGTACAAAGGAATCATGGTATATTCCTATTGCGGTAAGAAGTAGGGTTTAATATATATATATATATATATATATATATATATATATATATATATATATATATATTGAAAGAATCAGAGTACGACGCTAATCATGAGAAAGAAACTTCTTTATATACACTAGTGTATAAAATATGATAATATCAATATGGTATGCCATGAGAAATGTATGCAAAGAGAATTGTGATTAGTAAATGTTAGAGAACATTTTCTAGTTTGATAAGGAAATTTATATGGTTGCTAAAATCATTTTTATATGATACTTTATGAAAAAGAAAAAGAAAATCAAGTACAAGGAAATACAATCGAATAAATTTTTATATGGTATTGGAAACAGTGATTAGTTGAGTAAATCTTTAGGCCATTGATATATGGATAAGTCGTAAGAGTAGTAATAGTAGTAATTTGACTGCTAATTATCAGTAGAAGATTTGATTTGCAAACAAACTAGGATATTTGTAAATGATGGAATTTAAATCTAAATAGAATTTAACTATGTTAATGCATATAAAAAAAACTTACCTCAAAAGATAACTTAAGGTCGATGTGGAGCATAACAACTAAAGAAAGAAAATCCTCAGAAACAAAAACACACGACGGATGACAAAAAGTAAAAGAGACACAAGAATTTGGTGATGCGAAAAACCCCGTTGAGGGTAAAAACCACGGACGACAAATTAGGTCGTCAGTGCACTTAGGACGTCAAACAGGGACGTCGTCCTTTCATAATAGTGATCGATAGTACAAATGGTCACAATAAGACAAGAAAGTAAACTAATCATAAGACTGATCGTGGTTCGTGAGTTTAGCCGGGTAGTGGTGAGATTTTTCGAGAGAAAAACGATGTTGTTAGCTGTGATACTTGTCATTTCCCTAGAAATCACTTGATGTTTCGAGTGGTCTTTCTCGTTGCTTATATAGTCTTCATCGTCATAAATAAGCCTCTTAATTACGAGTAACAATTCGTGCATTCAATGGTCTTGATGATGCTCTTCGGTTATAGCCGTTGAATCATTAATGGCTTGAGACCTGCATTTAAGAGAAAATGACAAATGTTTGTTTGTATGTTAATGATATAGTGTCACTTGAGAACTTATGACGGTCGTTAGATATCAACGAGAGATGGTTTGGACATCCGTGGTTGGTAGTTGTGGGTCGAGATAAACTTACGACCATCACCAAAAGTAACGATCATGGGTCTAGATGTCTATGGTCGTTAGGATCTTATCTTAATACATAATTGGTCGTAAGAATATTACATCAATCGTGACTTTTGAAATTTTACCAAAACAAACTATATAGTAGAAGATGTAATTGAATCCAAAAGTATAGGTAAGAGTTCTCGCAGATCTCCCTATTACCAGGAAACCTACAAAAGTCAAAATGGGAAGAGGAAAAAGGAAATCCTACGGGTTGGATTGCTCGTGTGTTCACATGACAAATCCCATTTAAAATGGATGGTGTGAGTTTGTCAAATGCTCGACAAGCCGCTACATTAGCGACACATAAACTATGTTCATCAACCAAGTTTGTTTAGTGGTTGTAACATAATTTAGTTAGTGGGGAAAAAGCGGAGCGAATCATGATTGAGAAGTGATTATGAATAGATTATATGAGGATGTTCAGATAGTAAATAACATCAAGTAAAAATGTTTGATGAAATTATTTCCCTACGATAGTTATGACAAAGAATCTAGAATCAGAAAATGCAATCCAAGAACTTAATGTTTGAGATTGGCAACTGTGGATTAGTAAAAAAATAGTCATTGATGTAAGAATAAGTAGTGACACGAGATGATAGGTTGATGATTAAATATTGGTAGGAGATATCCAATTTGCAAGGGAGTTAAGATATCGGTAAATAAAGATGTCTGAATATATGTAAATGATAGGAAACTTAAGTGTATCCAAAAGAGAGCCACATTTAGTAATTTTGATCTTGTGTTATGAGAAAGGATTAATAGCAGAGTATATGACGATATTTAGATAGTAGATAACATTAAGTAAAGAAGCAAGAGAAAAAGTTTGAAATATTATATTTAAGACACTGGTGTTTCTAAGTTATAAATTGAAAATCTTTGAAACAAGGAAATATTCTGGATGTTAGTTAGTTGATGTTATTATCATGGACCAGAAGCGATATAGGAAACAAAATAAGAAAGGAGAAATAAATGCCTTATCCGTTTAGGAAGGATTCAATTTCGAGGACGAAATTCTTATAAGGAAGGGAGAATTGTAACACCCTGTTTTCACTATTACAATAATGACAAAATTATGTCTATATAGTTATCTTAAATCTCTAAGATAAGTGTTAAGCATGATGATATATAATGTTAATGCCGAAAATCACCCAAAGGATAACTTAAGGTTGATGTGGAGCTTTAACAAATAAAGAAAGGATCTTCACGACGGGAAATAAAATAGCAAGAGACAACAGTTTGAATTTTAATTTTGTGCGCAAATTTGAATTTAGTGCGTGAATTTTAATTTTAATTCCGGAGGTAAATGAAAAGACACCTGTCGACCAATGATTCGACTCTAATTCGAAAAAACTGAATCTGTTTGAAGGTAACCGAAAAGTCGATAAGATCATCGGCGTCATGCTGACGTATCGCGCGTGGATGACAGCTACATGACAGGTGTCGTTCACCCGACGGTGGCATGCGAAAGGTTGATGACACGTGTCGACCATCGAGCGGCTCGACCTGACATTGGAAACCGTATATATAGGGTCGGAAATCCGATCCTTTCCTTTTTTACGCTTCTGATCATTTTCTAGAGATAGATTTCTTATGTTCTTTGTCAAAAACCCTTTCGCATTTCGCATGGATTTTTTAGAGCAATATATAATGTACGACTCTTTTTATGATCCCTTTATGCGCATAAAATCGATAGTGAGGAGACGAGTGAAGAACTGGGATCTTAGAGACCTCTTCCTTGCCTTAGTAAACCCTCCCGATTTCATCATGTCTGGTGAACCTTGTAATAACCCGGGTAAGTTAATTGTTTATTTAATTTTGTTTTGTAGTTTAGGGTGAGTTGTGTTGATTTATAAAGTTTGGGGGTGTATTTGTTATTTTAGGAGAGTTTGAGTCCCTATTCTCAATTTTGGGTATATATATACCACTTCCATCTTGATTCCTCATTTTAAGTAGGTTTCCTTAAGTGTTGTGTGTGTGTGTGTGTGTTTTGAGCCGAGAGAAAAGAAATAAAGCAGAGAGGGCATCGATTGATTGGGGTCAAGAAAAGAGTTCGTGTGATTCGATTTTGAGGTATGTAGCTTTTGAATTTATGTTTGTATCAAGTAGTAATAGATTTCTACCGATTTAGAATTGTCAATTTCTGATATTTAAGTGGTTTCGATCGAATCTGGGATTTGGACGTCGTCCAGATTCTTCGATATCCATATTCGATTTATCCAGATTCTCCTAAGTGTCCGGATATGAATTGTATTTGGATTCGATGTTTTCCGGATAAGTTTTCCGGATAAGTTGTCCGGATAAGTTTCCGGATGAGTTGTCCGGATGAGTTGTCCGGATGAAGTTTACCAGATAAGACTTTCCCGATAGATTGTCCGGATCGGTTTTTCCGGATGGGTTTTCTCGGATAGATTGTCCGGACCATGTTTCCGGATAAAATTTCCGGATCAGTTTCCGGGTGTTGGCTTCCGGGTATAGTTTCCGGATTGGTTTCCGGATGAGTTACCCGGATAAGATTTTATAAAAAAATTATAAATGCTAAGTCGTCGAAGAAGGATATTCGTAGATAAGAGTATGCTAGGTTTACTTAGAATTCTTAGCCTGCTAGTGAGTCTTATGTGTTTGATTGGTAAATAGATATTGGTATTCAATTTATTTCAGATTCTGTGACTTTTGGTGAGAGATCAAATCATCGGTTTATTTGAGAAAAGCTTGGAAGTATCTTGATAGCAATCATATGAGTTTTACTTTTAACATTTTCAAACTGGAATACATTTATATAAAATGAGAATGTGATAGGTAGTGTGATGATGTGCTTATGATTGAAATATGATATATTGAGATATATGTTGTATTTATATAAGCATTACACTACACGAGTGCACCTTGGCCAGACTGAGGGCCGGCGGAGTATTGGTTGTACAGAGGGGCAGCGGAGTTGGCTGTATATTAGTGCAACAAAGTAAATTGATTAGTTGGTTTAGCACAACCAACTAATATGACCATGTGAAGGAGTTGTACATAGTGCACACGAGTCATGCTTGGTGTTCAAATACTTGTTGTATATCTGTGTTTTACAAAAGGATTACTAAATTGACAGGGATTTTCTCACTTAGACCAATTGGTCTAACCCTCATTTTGTTTTCAAAAATATGTATTCCAGGTCAAGGAACGTTTAAAGGCAAGGATAAAGTGTAACGTGCTTTTGAAGGCTGTTTGGGATTTAGAAGTTTTCCTTAATCGTTTTGTATGGATAGTATTGTAAAATATACTAGCGAAAAGTATGGATCGCATTATGTAATGTACAGTTTTAAGACTTTCGGACCGTATGTGATATAATATGTATCTATGTTTCTTTTATGACAATATGTATATTGTGTTATATGAAGTATGCTTGGGATGGGGTCGCTACAAACATCCTAGCACCATTGTCATCGACGACAACGTAGAGGTCTTTAGGACTTCGGCTGGGATTCCTGGGGTGGTCGAGCTTTTTGCGCCCGATCACATTCGGCCTAAAGGATGCCCGAATGGATACTTCATTCTATATGAGTATCCATTCAAAATAGGGTTTAAATGGCTTTTCTCACCTTTGGCTAGGGCGTTTTTAAACGAGTTCAATCTCTCTCCCGATCAGATGATGTCGCAGTTCTGGCGCATTGTCCAAGTGATAAAAAAAGATCACTACTAGCTGGGCTGCCCCGTTCACCGTGAACGAACTGGCGGCCTACATGGTCATGGTGGGACGACATGAATCACCGCTATAGCCCCTACCCGAGGTTTAGAGGTGAACGAGTCCTAGTCCAGAGCACTGCGGTCAACGACCATGGGCGGAAGGCTCGATACGTTCTGGGTCGGCGGAAGTCGCTCAACCAGACGGACGAGGACTCTTCGTAGGTCACCACCGGGTGGAACATCGCTGGTGGGTTTAAGTTTTCGTCGTAGATTTTCTTTCATTTTTGATTTCGATCGTCTTATTGATGCTTTTCATGTGTTTCAACGATCAACTTCAACAGAGTCGAGCCTCGCCCCGACACTCAGAAAAAAATCGAAAAATTCCTGAGGTGCAGCGTTAGAGAACGTTCCTTTTTCATCGCCCGCACCCTCGTCGACGAGGATTCTGACATTGATGTGATCGAGGCAGCTAGGGGTTCGACCACAGGAAGAGAAGAGGGAGAGGAAGAAGAAGAGAAAGAGAAAGAGGAGATGGATGGTAAGTGACCCTCATCATGTAATTTTGGTCGTGCGACATTATTCATACGACTTCTGGTTTTTTTTGACTTTCTTTTGTTTCCATTTCAGGAGGATCAGGCTCTATGCTGACGCACGACCTTTCGAAGAAGGAAACCCAACTCCTCGTGGCTAGGAAAGCCAAGGAGTTAAAAAGGAATGTTCCCCCGACTTCTGCGTCGGGGGTGATGTTAGCTCCAACTCCTTTACTTTAAGAAGTATTGAAAAATAGGCTAAGTGTAAGATCATCGACAGAGCCTCTACCAAGACACCAAGTGAAGATCTCTCAACATAAGACTTTCTCAGAGGACAAGGCCACAGAGCCTCTGTCACCCTTGACAGAGCCTCTTTGGTATGAAGACTTGAAGAATGAAGATTTCTGAAGATCAAGACAAATAAGATCGTGCCTTTCACGTGCCTCTGATGTACGAAGATCCTGAAGATCATTCGTACAAGGCGTGCCCTGCATATTCCACGTGTCAACCTCTGATGGGTTACAACCTTAGCAGATTGCGGCGCACTACATTAACGTTGTACCAGATGTCTGCCCCACGATCATGTCTTTGTACCTTAGTACTTCTTGTCTATTGCTTGTCCCCTGTAAAGTAGTATAAATAGAGGGCTCTTGTAGAGCTTTTCAAGTAACTTTGCACAAAAACACACACACCAGATTAGAGCGTATTATTCTGTATCACACACTCACGGTGTTCTTGGTGTTTTTGATTAAATAATACGAAGTGATTCACTAAGCTAAACTCTTGCGTTATTACTGTTTCATGTATTTGATTATGTGTGTTTTTTTACCTAGAATATCTCTTTAGTTCTTTTAAAACGTTTCTGCATACATAATTGTTTGAACAATAGAGATTAATATCATTGTTGAGTCTATATTGGGATCAACAATTGGTATCAGAGCAAACTTTGATTTTCAGTATCAAAGGATCCACTCTAACAATGATCTCGACTCTTTTTGGTAGAATTTTGGACTGATTTAGACCTGTTCTTCACGTATTTCAAAACAACCCCTGTTTTTCTGCTATTCTCGACTTGTTCGATTCTAGTAAACTGACAGGATCTGTTTCTTCGGTTAAATCTTTCCATTTAAGTGCATTGTTCAAGGTCTTTAAGCTTTAAACTCATTTCGAAAAGTCTGTCCCATCATTTGAAAACTTTCTATTCATACACTATTTTTCTGGGATTTTTCAAACTGCTTAAAATGGCGAACACTAACAACTTCTTTACTGCTGGTTCTTTAACCAAGCCACCTACTCTGCTCAGAGATGAATACCCCCAATGGAAAATACGAATGATTCATTTCTTCGAGGGTACTGATAAATATCTCCTCACTTATGTCCGCAATCCTCCTTTGGTTTCCATGGTCACAGTATCTAGGGTACCTGCCACAGAAGATACTCCAGAAGTTCCTGAGTACGACAAACCAAAGGCAATGGCCAAATGGTCTACTATAGACTGGGAGAAGTACGAACTTGCTCAGAAGGCAAAGTGACTTCTGATAATGGCCATACCAAATGACCTCTTCCAATCTCTAGACGCTTGTGAATCTTCTTACGATCTATGGAAGGAACTAGAGAACTTGAAGGAGGAGCCAAGACTCAGAAGAATCGCAGAGCCCAATGCATCAATGAGTACTATGCTTTCAAAGCTCTGCCGACAGAATCTCTGCAGTCAACATACGACAGGTTCAACTCGCTGATTAACAAGTGTAAGAAGTTCGGGATTCATAGAACTTCTGAAGAGAACAACGTCATATTCCTACAGAGCCTAAATGAAGAATGGATCCAGTTGTCTATGCCTCTGCAAACTAATCAGGACTTAGACACCTGGACTCTGTCATATCTTTACGCAACACTGGCTGCCCAAGAAGCACAGATTACTCAGGCAGAAGCACAGATTACTCAGGCTACAGAAGCAAAGGAAAAGCCTAAGAAGGAGAAAGCTGTGGAAGAGAAGACGGAGAAAAAGAAGAAGGTTTTGGTTGTTGATAGTGAAGAGGATGAGCTGGTGGAAGAAGAAGAGGCAACGATGGCCTCAATAGATAAATCTTTAGCTCTGTTGACAAGAGAGTTTGGTAACAAAGGGTACCAGAAGAAGTCAGGATATGAACGTAATGGGAGAGATGATCGAGGAGAGAAGTATGAATCAAGGAACCAAGTAAGAGAAGGTTAAAATGACCAACAGAGGTCAAATGACAGAAATGACAGAGGTGGTGACCAACAGAGGTCAGGCGACAGAGCTGGAAATGCTCCACAAAACCAGGGATGTTTCAACTGTGGCAAGCCAGGCCACTATGCTGCAGACTGCAGGAGCAAACAAAATCGCCCTCAGAGGGACTCTGCTTTCTATAAAAAGAAGGCAAAATACTATGCTCAGAAGTCGCTCATGGTGGAGCAAGAGAACTGGCAGTCAGACGAATCCTCTGACGAAGGTGAGAAGAAGAACGCCCTTTCTGCGGTATGGCAGAAGTCAGCTCCTTAGATTCTGACAGTGGGGTATCCACTTCTGACTCTTACTCTAATGAAACTGAAGCTAATTTGCTTAAATTGACAGAAGATTACACTGAACTGAAAAAGACTTGTGATAATATTCAGAAAAAGCTTGCATTCTTTGAGAGAGAAGCTAGACTTCTCACTCAAGAAAAAGCAAAAATATCTTTAGAAAAGGAAGAGATTGAGACTAATTGGCATAAACATCTAAATCATTTAAAAGAAAAGATTTCAGAACTCAATTCTGCCCTTAAAGCTAAAACTAAGGAACTCTTGGACAATGATAGTGACAGAATGAATATTCTTGCTCTTAAGAACTTGTTTCAAAAGGAAAGAGAAGTCCTGCATCAAGACCTACTCAGCAGAGACCTTTTAATCAAAAAATATCAAGATGCACAGAAGGTGTACGAGAAAATAAATACACAAATAGGAAGAAGGGGAATTGACTTCTGTGATACAGATCCTTACACTGGAACCAAAAGAGACAAGTCCTTGTCTTCTCTGTTTTGTATTGGAAGTACAAGAAAGCCAGGATTTCCAAATTTACTCTCTGTTAGCAAAAGGCAGAAAATCTCTGGGGAACCTCACAAGAGGAAACCTCTGAAGATGATAAATGTGTGGTATCAAAACACAGATTTGTCACCCTCAGCCTCTGTCAAAAGAGACTCCAAACCTAAGAGACATCTGAAAACTCAAGATCAGATAGGAATCTTCAAGTTTGGTGACCCTGAGACTCCGACCCAGGTCGCTTTTGTCTACACTATAGATTCCGAAACGAAACTATCGGCAGAGGCACCTGAGTTCATGCCTGCTTCTTCAGAAGAAAAACTAAAACACTTTTCTGAAAATGAGTTAATGGAAATTGGCAAAAACAATTTTTATGAAAACTTCTGTACATCCTCTGTTGAACAAAATCCCTCTGAGGAAATCTTGATGAATGCTTCTGTTGACTTGGAAGATATTCCCGAAAGAAAGGAAGAAAGCGGGTATGGCACATGCTCAGAAAATCCTGCCTCTGTCGACAGAGATCTCAGTGACTCAACCTCTGTATATGAGGAAGATTCATCCTCTGGCGAATCTGAGACTGACTCAATTGAGTCAGAGATAGTTCCTTGTGAGACAGAGGGGTTTAGACCTCCCTCTGGTATTCTTAACAGAACCATTCCTCCTAAGGAGAAAATCACAAGTGTTCCTATCTGTCCGAATTTTTTGGATATGTGCATACAAGCGAAAACCTCTCTTGAACTTGATAAGATCAAACAACAAAAGGAAAAGTCCTCTCAGTGTTCAAAAACTCCAAAACCTCTTAGGCCATTTCAAGAAAAACTAACTTGGCAACAAAAAGGTAAATGGGTGGAAAATAACAAGTCTTTTGCTTCTGTGACAGTGAAACCAGCTGAAGTTCACCACAGAGGGTTGGCTCAACAGAAGGCTACTCTCAAGAGAGAATTTTCAAAACATCAATCTAGCCTAGATAGGTTTTCTTGTAATAGGAAGTCTAATGCTAGGAAAGATTGTAATAATAAAGCCTCTGTACCCATATTCAGTGTTTTTAATGAAAAGTTCAACCAAATTTCATCGCATATTCATTACTGTCATTGCTTTAAACTTATGCATCAACTGAATCAACACTTCTCAAGCCCACACTGTTTCCTCTCTAGACCCAAAAAGAATGCAAAATTCAAGGGTAAGAAGAAACAAGATGGTTCTTCGAAAGAAGATAAGACCAAACCTAAGGATGCCAAGGCAACCTTAAAGACCCCTAACAAACCTGGACCTATTTGGAAATGGGTACCTAAAAATCTCTGAGTATGTTGCAGAAGTAGTATGTGCCGATATAGTACCTAGACTCCGGGTGCTCAAGGCATATGACTGGCGACAGAGGTCTACTATCCTCTTACAAAGACAAACTCGATGGAGGATCTGTAACCTTTGGCGACAACAAGAAGGGGAATATAAAAGGCTATGGAGTCATCAAAAAGGAAAATATAACCGTATGCAAAGTTGCATATGTGGATGGCCTTAAGCACAATCTTCTTAGTGTTAGCCAACTTTGCGATACGGGTTTTTTAATACCCCGGGTAAATTCGTTAGTTAAAGTCTATGTCCGCTAAATTTAATTAACTTTAAAATAGGATGTTTAGGGTAAGTTTGGGTCAATTTATAAGTTTAGGGTATTATGGTTATTAGTGAATAGTATAAGGGCTAAAATGGAAAAGTTGGTTTGATATACACCATTTAGATTCAGATATTTTCATAAAAAGAGAAATCATTTCAGTGTGTGTATGCGTGTGTTTTGGGAAGAAAGAAGAAGAAAAAGAAGCAAAGTTAGGGATTCAATTTTGGATTAGTTGGAAGTGAAATTAAGGTATGTCTCTGTTATGTTTTATGTTTGTAATCAAGAGTACTACGTTTCTGTCGGATTAGATTTACCAATTTCTCTAAAATGATGAGTTGATTGATTCTGGGTTGAAAAAGGAACCGACTGTGTTCAGGGGTTTCCGGACGAGTTGCTAGTGTCCGGATGATTTGGGTATCCGGAAACCCTTGTGCAGAGGTATCCGGACGAGGTAAGTTTATCCGGTAAGTTTCTTTTTCTTAGTTTTCCGGATGAATGAGGTATCCGGGTAATGTCCGGATTGTTGTTGTTATCCGGGAAGGGTCATGTTGTCCGGATTGTAGGAGTTGTCCGGAAAGCCCTATTGTCCGGATAGTTTTGTGTTGTCCAGATAGTTTGGCTGTTTGGTCAATTTTGAGAGTTTAGATGCTTTTGAGTATCCAGTAACCTGTGTATTGTTAGTTATTGGATAGGGAATGAATGAGAACTGACTATTCTGTGGACTTGACTTAAGTTCGGGTTTGGGGGCAACATTTAAGGATTTGAGTTCTTTAGAGTTCTTAGCTTTAGTAAGACTTATGTGTTTTATATGGTAAAGAGATATCTGTATCTATTTGTTACAGATCCTGTGAATTCAATTGGCTTGTGATATGGACCCGAACTGAACCTGTTAAGAAGGCTTGGAAACGTGTTGATAAACAAACAGGTCGTGGATCAAGTAAGGACAAGTAAGCATGGTAATCGGTGAATAGCTTTGGAGAAGGCGTATATTTTTGAAGATCATGACATGTTTTGTAGTTATGATGTAATGTAACTAGGGAAAAAGGTTGTAATGAATTATCTTATTTTGGACTGTAAAGACTAAGGGACCTTATTTGATATATGATGTATCTTTGCTAAGTAACGACGTTATGAAATATATGTTACTTGTTGTATGTTAGGGATCCGGGCTGTTACAGGTTTCGATGTCATGTTCAAAAGAACCTTCTGCTCTCTGCAAGGGGAAGATACAGGAGTTGAACTTCTGCGAGCCGAACGAAAGGGCGATCTGTACCTCATAAACTTTAGTGTCAAGAACAAGAAGGACAAGCTCTGCCATGTTTCCTGCAAGAACGAAGAAGCTTGGTTATGGGATAACAGGTTCTGCCATCTTAACTTTCATACTCTAGATAAGCTTGTTAAACTTGATCTAGTTAAAGGTCTGCCAAATGTCAAATTTAGTAAAGATCATTTGTGTTCTGCTTGCGAAATGGGTAAACTCAAAAGAGCTTCCCATAAAGGCAAGACTGATGTGTCTTGCCCTAGGCCTCTGTATATGCTTCATGTTGACCTCTGCGGTCCAAATGCTACACAGAGCCTAGGTGGCAAGAAGTATATACTAGTGTTGATTGATGAGTTCTCGAGATATACGTGGGTGGAATTTGTAAGAAAGAAATCATATGTCCCAAACATTCTGATTAATCTAATGAAAAGAATCCAGGTTCTATGTGAGTGCAGGATTCAAAAGTTAAGAAGCGACAATGACACAGAATTCAAAAACTCTGTCATTGAAGCTTACCTTACAGAAGATGGCATATCTCAGAACTTCTCTGTTGCACGCACCCCACAACAGAACGGCGTGGTCGAACGCAAAAACCGCACGCTTGTGGAGGCTGCAAGAACTATGCTGACAACATCTGGATTGCCCACATCTTTTTGGGCAGAAGTTGTGTCAACCGCTTGTTACACCCAAAATCGATCAACGATAGTGAAGAGACACATCAAAACACCGTACCATTTGATCAACCAAAGGCGACCAAATATCAAGTTCTTCCATGTATTTGGATGCAAGTGCTTTGTCCTAAACGACAGAGAAGCTAGAGGAAAGTTTGATGTGAAAGCAGATGAAGGCAAGTTCATTGGGTACTCTGCCACTTCTAAGGCCTACAGAGTTTATCTTCTGCGGTCTCGAACAATTGTGGAGAGTATCAATGTCTCTTTTGACGATTCCTTTCAAAAGACTTCTGAACAAATCAGTTCAGAACTCGGTCTGAAAAAGGAATCCTCTGGCATCTCAAAGACATGAGAAGCAGAACTGAATCTGCTATTTGAAGAGATGTTCCATGATGATATTGATCCCTCCGCTGGAGCCACCAGAGCCTCTGGAGAAACATCTTCTGCCAACCAGACTGATTCAGGTATATCTCTAACTGGTCCATTAAATACTTTATCCTCTTCCATAAATCGTGCAGATGCAAGTGTTGAGGGGGAGCGAACAGAAGATGATGCAAGCAAGAATACCACTACAGAGACGCTGGAAATACCTACTCCAACAACTACAGAGGAAGCAATACCAGAGGAAAATGAGGATTCTGTCTCAATATCCTCAGAGGAATCAATTCCAACTCTTATTGAAATACCTCGACAAGCTGAAGAAGCATGTTCCAGCACAGAAGTACCATCCATTATAGAGGTTGCACCAGAACCAACAAGTGTACAAATATAGATACTCAATTCATCCAGGGGCGGATAAGATGTACAAGGACTTAAGGGAATATTATTGGTGGCCAGGAATGAAGAAAGATATTGCCTTGTACGTAGGGAAATGTTTAACTTGTTCAAAGGTCAAAGCTGTATATCAAAAACCATCTGGTTTGCTACAACAACCAGAGATTCTCCAGTGGAAATGGGAACAAATAACCATGGATTTTATAACCAAACTTCCTAGAACAGCCAAAGGTCACGATTCGATTTGGGTTATAGTAGATCGATTCACGAAATCTGCACATTTCTACACGCCGGAAAACGATTTTTGCCGAAAAGTTGAGTTTCACCAGAGTTTTTGATGCATAATGCTCACAGATTTGTTCGACTAGATGTAACGATCTGTTTGTAATCAGTTAGAGTGAAAATCAGCAAGAATTCAAGAAGTTTGAGTGGCTATAGTTTGTCACCAAAAAAGTTCATAGTTGTCGTATGATACTTATTCAAAGTTGTCGTACAAAAAGGATCTTCAAACATTCAAAGAAGTCGGACGATACTGAAATTCAAAGTTATCGTACAAGAATTGTCCGATTACTCATTATGATCGTACAAGTTTTGTCCGACAACTACTGTTCACTTGTCCTTATCGTACAAGTGTTGTCCGATAGATACTGTTCACTTGTTCTTATCGTACAAGTATTGTCCGAGAACTCATTCTGATCGGATAGCTTTTTTACGAGAACTTACTGTTCACTGTCCTTATTGTCCGAGAACCTACCTGATCGCACAATTTGTATCCGATAACTTCTTGATCGTACGAGTACTGTCCGATAACTTTTTCTGCTCGTACAGATTTTGTCCGATAACCACTATTCATTCCTCATCGCACAAGGGTCGTGCGATCAGATAAAGTTGTCGCACAAAATATGCCAGATTAAAACTTTTAATCGCACAAGAACCTGAGTTGGTTATAGCCCATTTAAGAGTGAAACCCCCGTGCTAAGTCTCGGGAGGGGGACATTTTTCTTGGACTTGAGCATAAAGCGTGTGTGCTACATTTCGTTTCCTCCTTCAAGCAAATCCGAACCAAGCTCTTAAGTCGAATTCCTACTCAACTCGCGGTTTATTGACGGATACTTTGTTATAAACTGTGATTGCACTTGGTTTGTCACACAATACTCGCTCGTTATCTTTCTTGTGAGCTTATTGGAACGATCTTGAGTTACAACATGTTAAAGATGTGTTCGTGCATCCAGTCGAGGTTATGGCGTACATTGAATCTGGTTTTTCAAGGTTGAAAATAAGAACAGTATGAGCTTCTTTCAAGGGGGATCCTAGACTTCATTCGAAGATAAAGCATCACTAAAGTTTTTCCAAGAAAATCAAGGGGTAGAAGAGCTAAAGATTGAAGATATATGATTTTGCTTTACAAAACTTTAGGGAGAGAATGTTAGGACCGAAAATGTCCTAAATATGTGAAAGTTTTGTAAAGGCCTTGTATTTGTTTATGGGCTTGGGCTAAAGCTTAATGGGCCTTGGGCTTGGCTATATGAAGTGTATTAGAGCTTATTTGTTGTGAAAGCACAAGAAGAGGAGCTACAATGTAGAGAGAAAGGGCTTAGGCCTTGAGAGAGAATCATTCTATTGTACTCAAAATGTTCAATCTAATATGAGGATGACTTCCGTATCTCTATCTCTCTCTAATATCTTGAATTGTTGATTGATTCCGGGACTCACAAGTACCATACCAAATATGAACATTTTTCTTCTTAACAAATGCATGAGTTCCACAATAAGAACAACAAAGTTGCTTTTGTGCTAGCCTAATAAAATGATTTGCAGAATATATAGGATTAGGTTTAGCAAAAGACTTACCTTTATGATCATTGTTCTTCTTGTTCACTGGATGTGTAGGAACAGATGATTTTAGGAGCATCGTTTTCAGGAGTAGATCCTTTTACCTTCCAAACCATCTTAACAGGCTTAAAGATCAGAGTATCTGAACTTTTAGCATCATGGTTGTTGAAAGGATTAGAAGGACGCATCAGATCTGTTGAAAGATTGTTTGACTTGATAGATCTTGTCGAAGATATATGTTCATGAAGTGAACCAGAAGCGGTCTTGAATGAACATTCCGAATCAGCTGAATAAGCATACGGCGATTGAACAGTATCGGCACTAAATTGTTTAGATAATTCAACTTTGAAGTGAATCGCTTCCAATTTCTGAACTCTGTCTGACAGAACATTTCTTTCTTGAATAGTCAGATCAAGTTTCTTATATAGATCAGATTTGATCTTCTGCTCTTTCATAACCTCCGTTGCAAAAGCAGACAACTTCCTTGTTAGCTTTGAAATTTCGGCCTTTAAGATGTTTCTTTCTTCATCAAAACTTTTCTCAGATATTTCTTTGAAAATTTCCATGTCTTTCTTTTGAAAACTCTTCTTTTCATTTTCAAAAACATTCTTCTTTTTAGCAAAATCTTTTCTCTCCTTTTCCAAAACGGTTTTCTGTTTTTCAAAATCCTTTCTCTCTTTATCCAACAACTTTTCCAAAGTAGACATCTTTAAAGAAAGCTCAACATTCTTTGCCTCAAATGATTTTCTTTCGACGTCAAAATTCAGTCTTTCGTTCTCAAGCTTTTCCTTTTCTAAAAATAACACCTTCTCAAAATCAGAAACTTTTTTTGAAAGTTTTATGCATCTAAGCTCTACAACTTTCTTTTCTTCAAAACATTTCTTTGAAAAATCAGAAAGTTTCTTTCCAAAGCTTGCTTTTAAAAATGTTCTTTCTTTTTTAATATCGTTTATAATCTATAAGAACATACTTCTTTCCTTTTCCATCTCGTTTCTTTCTTTTTGAAACTCTTCTTTTTCTTTACTCATCACTTGTTCAAAATCAAATATTTTATTTGTCAGCTCGGCATTCGTTTCTTATAAAGAAATCACCAGGTTTGATTTTGAATCATATTCACATTGCTTTAAATCAGCTTGAGTCTTCAGGTCAGAAAGTTGTTGCTTGAGATCTTGATTATTCTTCTGTAAAGTATTGATCTCTACTTTCAACAAATCCTCTGACACTTTTCTTCCCTTTTTCATCTTCGTTTCGAAAGCAGAAAGTTCTTTGGCAAACTCTAAATTCTTCTTCTTAAGATTAGCATTTTCAATATCTAAAGATTTTGCTTTTTCCTCAATCTCCTTGATATCGTCTCGTGATGACAAATCAGATAGCTTCTTTTTGAGCTCAGTGTTTTCAGTTTCTAACAAATTTTCCTTCATCTCAAACTCTTCTTTGTCTTTTGTCACTTGGTTTTGAAGCTCAATGAATGTCTTTGTCAATTCAGCATTCTTTTCCTCCAAAACAATGTTTTTAGCTTCTAAAACAAAACCAGGTGCATGCTTTTCTATTATTATATTGTTATCTTCTTTTGAATACAAACCAACACTATAATTGTTCATAAACTCTATTATTTGGGTTTATATTCTTTAAAGTCCTCGATGAGTTTCTTGTGATTCTGTTCTCTTGCAGCATAGCGTAAAATCAAGTCATTTAGCTCATTGAACATCTTTTGTTGTTCAACTGATAAATTTAAATCCTTAATGATGGACGAATAAGGCATTGTTACCTGAAAAGATTAAAAATGATCGTTATCAGATACTTCGTGAGAAGTAGAATTATGCACACACGATTAATCAGAGAAAATTCGATTAAAGTCAGAAAAAATTTCAAAATCAAAATTTGAATAACAAATTATAAATTTGTCGTTCAAAAATTAATTCCAAAAAATTAATGCGGAATACTGGACTTTAATTCGACAACCCTGCACAAGATAAGAAAAATATATCGGTTATGAGCAAAAGCAGGTAAAAATTGATAAAGATTGACAAGAAATGAAAAAAAAATACTAAAACTAGGGACTAAAAACGACAAAAACCAAAAAATAAAACTCAAAGGACTAAAAATGACACAAAGTGAAACTTAAAAACTCTAGGGACTAAAAGAGTAAAAACCTAAAAGATAAAAGTCTAGGGACTAAAACTAACTAAAATGAAAACACAAAGTACAAGGACAAAAATTGACCAAATCTGAAAAATAAACTACAGGGACTGAAATTGTCAAATTCTAAAACTATCCCAACTGAGCTAACAGAAAATCTAACCAAAGGACTAAAATTGGAATAAATCTAACAATCTAACTGAACTAGCTGGAGTTTAACGAAAAGGACCAAATTTGTAACACATTTAACGGAGATAATGGCACTCTGTTAATTCACTGTTCATTGTCTTCTCAACGACGATCTGTTGATTTCTTCTTCAATTTTCAGCTTTGTTTCACGTCCAAAGTGATTTCTTTCGGTTCCTTTGTGTTCAAAAATCACCAAACAACGAATTTTAAGAAAAATAACGAGATCATGCAACACAAATCAATGCCTCGTCGATGAATTTAGTTTTTCAGACAACCACCCCGTTTTTCCGGCGAGGAGGAATTCAGGCGACGAAATCTCAGTTTTGTGCGACAAGACGTTCTGGTCGACCAAGCCTTGTGCAATTAGAAGACCTGATCACACAAACCTTGTGCGAGAACAAGATTTGATCGCACAATTCTTATGCAATTAAAGTTTTCCGGCGATAACTTTGAGCGATTACTTTTCTGATCGCAGGATGTTTATGCGAGAAGATCATTCAGTATGCGACTAAGATGAACAACCATCGTGCGATTAAGATGAATTTCCTCGCACAAAACACTTGCGAGAAGTATGAATATCAAAATTATAAATTTTCCGGCGTGTTTTTCCAGAATCTGGCGAAGGTCCGGCGACTACTTTTAACAACTAAAAACGTCGATTTGTTGTCGTTTTTCGAATCTGAAACTTTCCTTATGATCGAAAAACCAAAGCAAGATGATCTGTAATGTCTAACACAACCAATCTCAATGAAATTTGAGATTAAAGATCATCTTCATGATGAACATCAAAAACCTTCGAAAGTTGCACTGTCGAATTCCAAATATTTAAGAACACTTAACATTTGATATTCTTCAACTCAAAAAGTAGCAATCTGTTCCAAATAACAAAAGAAATTAGTCTGAGAGAATTAAATCGATCAAAACTGATTCAAATTACAAAATCAAATCAAATTTTTATGAAAACTCTCGAAGAACACAAAAATTTCCAAAAACTTGAATTTTGATCACAAAAATTGATTTAACCCTGAGAATTTGATTAACAAGTCAACTTAGAATGATTGAACATAGATTGATTCACTAAAACAAACACAAATTCAGTCCAAAAAGATCAAATTCTTGAGAATTTTAATAAAAATCTCAAGAACACCAAAAACTTTCAATTTTCTCAAAAATTGATAAAAAATCTTCAAATTAGTGCACAATCTAATCTGATCTAGTTCTGATACCACTTGTGATCCCAATCTAATCAAGTAACAATGATATGAACACAAGAGATCTTCAATAGATGAGAGAAGGAATACAAAGTATGAGTTAGATCCACTTTCTCTCTCTAGACTCTCTCTCTAGAAAGTCATCCCTCTCTATTACAAAATTATCTCACGTGTACAAGTCTTCTACCAATTCCCTATTACAACATCCTATTTATACTCTTGACTATTTCACTTAATACATTGACTTTGACCCTCTTTTGACTTTGACTATTGACTATTACATTTGACTCCTTACAAATACATTACATCTTGAATACATTTTTGCTCTAACAAAAACAAATTAGAAAGATTTTGGTATTCATGCTTTTGATGGATCTTTGATGGTTAGATGCCTTGGCTTTAAAATGGGGGTTGGGGATACTATAAGTACCGTACCAACACTTATCATAGTTTTTATTCACAAAATCACTTATTCCACAGTAAGAACAGCATAGCTTCTGTGTAGATAACCTGATCAGCTGATTAACAGAGTAAACACGATCAGGTTTCACAAAAGGTTTAGCATGGATAGCTTTGTTGTTCTTGTCACTCTTAACAGAGACAAATGACTTTGGAGCAGGAGGAGATCCTTTAACTCTCCAAGCCATCATTACTTTCTTGAAAGATGGATTATCTGTATTGTCAAGAACATGGTCATAAAACAGATTAGAGGTACGGATCTGATCTTTTAAAGAGCTATTTGATCTAATGCGTGTCTTTGAAGAAACATTTTTGTGGATAGAACTTGGAGCAGTCTTAGAAAAGCAAACTGAATTAGCTAAATCACCGTAAAGAGACTGATCAATAGTATCTGGACTAGCAAGATTGGGTGATTCAACATCAGAGTTTTTGGCTTCAAGTTCCTTGTCATTGTTAACCAAAACATTGTTCTTCTCAAACATTAGATCTAGCTTCTTTTTGAGATCATGAGCCTCTTCTCTATCATAATGTTAGTTGACAAAACAGATAATTTCTTTGTAAGTTTGGAGATCTCAGTCTGAAAGATCTTTCTTTCGTTTGCAAACTCATCTTTCAAACTTTTTGCTTTAAAACCTTCAACCTTCTTCTGCTCACACTCTTTGCTTATTATGTCTAATTCTTTCTCCAAATCAGTTATTTTCAAAGAAAGTTCTCCATTCTTTTCAGTAAAAGATTTGCGTTCAATTTCAAACTTCTCTCTTTCTAAAATCAGAACTTTCTCAAAGTCAGAGATCTGTTTTGAAAGTTTTAAACATATAAGCTCAAGACTCTTCTTCACTTCAAGAGATTTCTTTGAAAAATCATATTGCTTTTGTATAAGCAATTGTCTTTCCTTTGCAAAACCTTCTTTCTCTTTTTCAAATACCTTTTCAAAAGCCGTTAGTTTATTTTTATGTTCAAGGTTTTCACAGTTCAAGAGTTTACCTTTCTCTTCAAGTGCCACATTCTTTTCTTTGAGATCAGAAATGTCTTGTTGAGAAATAGGGATACTCTTCTTCATCTCCTCCAGCGCTTTCTTCAGAGTAGCATTTTTATAGAAATATTCAGTATGCAGACGTGCATAGTAAACTACATCTGGATCAGTAAGCACCTTTGGTTCTGGCATATTGTTACTTGAAAGAATATGATCATGAGACAGTTCAAGATATCGATCTAAAAACAGACGGTGTATCACAAAATACACAAATGTCCCCCTTCGGCGACTTAGCACGGGGGTCCCGCTAAGTGAAAGGTCAGAACACTCCCGGATTTGTGATCCGGGTGTGGTTTCCCGGATAGAAAGCCGGGAATAGGGATTCGGGAAAGGAGGCACTGGAACCGGGGGTCGGTATGATTCGGGAATGGGAGTCAAAGACCGGGACTCAAAGGGATCCGAAACTTGATATAGTCCGGAACCGGAACCGGTATAGTCCAGAACCAATGAAATCCGGAACCGGGAGTAGAGCGGGATCCGATAAACTCCGGAACCGAGACTCGTCCGGAACCGATATTAGACCGAAAACGGAATGAGTTCCAGTATACACCCAAATCCGGTATGAGACCGAAATCAAAAGAATGGACCCGGTATTAATCCGGGTTCTGGTACCCGATAGCAGGAAACTAGGGAATCCAGGACTCAAACGTTTCATGTCCCGTATTCAAACTCTGACCAGAA
Source organism: Saussurea involucrata (assembly GCA_033807775.1). Taxonomy (NCBI): domain Eukaryota; kingdom Viridiplantae; phylum Streptophyta; class Magnoliopsida; order Asterales; family Asteraceae; genus Saussurea; species Saussurea involucrata. The sequence continues at coordinate 13,572,388 of CM066326.1, forward strand.
AAAATACGTACCTGGGTTACGAAGAACACGATTATGGGAGTGTTTTCTTGAAATAATCTTTCCTGAGTACAACTTTCACAACCAAAATACCAAAATACCACTAGAGATTGAACGATTTAGTGCTAAACACACCCTTTGATCAATAATCAAGAAAATTTGGAAAACAGAGACCTTTAACCCAGTAAATCGATTTTTCCTATTTGATCATCAAAAACTTCAAAATCAGTTCTGAAAAATTGTGAAAATCACTAAATGAATATTACCAACAATTTCTCAAGCAAGAACTTTACTTTTAACACCAAAATCAAAGATTAAGATTCTAACCTCAAGAACACAGCGTCGTTTTTAAGATGTCGATGAACACAGATGAAAAAAATTGATACCTTTAGATCGATAGCTTTGTCCCTCTGCTCTGATACCACATGTAGATCCCAGTTTGACAATCAAGTAACAGTGTAAACATGAAACGATTAATCCTTTTATTGAACGATTATGGAGAGTTACAAGATTAGAATTAAGAACACAACTCTCTCTCACTAAGCAATTAGGCGCACGACTAACTAAGCTTTTTTCCTAATTTCCTCTAAAACATACTTTATATACCAAGGCTTTAAGCCTTAGGCTCATGGCCCATAAACTCTAATTAAGCCCATATTATCTAATTAAAGGCTTTTATAAACAATTAAAAAAATAATCTTTTTCTTTATATCACTTTCTATTTTATAGGACTTTTAGTCCTAACATGGAAGGAGCAGAAGGAGTGCACACAAACCTAGAAGAAGAGTCATTGGAAACTTCTGCAGAGACTGAACAAGTACCCTCCTTCCATATGACAGATTATGACCTCGAGCTTGAGGTGACAGAGGAATTGGTAATCGCAGAGGGTGTAGAGGATGTAGAAGTAGCAGTATCAGAGGGCACATACCCTAAACTCCCTCCTTGTGCAACCCTCATATCTATCCCCGCCAGTCTAGTGGCAGAGGGGGATATTGAAAAAGAGCAGCACAGCTCGATCCCAACCCTAACCAGCCGGCCAGAAGAGCCTTTTTCATCTTCTGAGCCTATTTTAAACCAGGAATCCCCTTTTCAGGTTGTGTCCTCTCAAAAGGACACAAACCTTTTAAGTGATCATTCGCCCAAGGTCACAAAAGACATCCCCACAGAGGCATTTGTTGCCTCTGCCACACACGCTCTAGGAAGCCACTGTTCTTCAGAGGAACGTAGAGAGCACAAAGACGATGAGACTCTAGACAAGTCTCAAAGTCAACCCGGAGTCCCCTTTGTGCCCACCTCTGAAGTGGCACAGAGTAAGGACTCTGGCAGAACTTCTGTAGAGATGGAGACTTCTAAAGACTCCCCTCGAGGATCAGAAGGAAGTCCTGTCAACCTTAACATCAAAGCAGGGTTGAACACGGGCGCCTCAGGAGCAGAGGCTCGCTCTATGGACAGATGTGTTCCCACAGAGGTTACCCCCTGTTCACATGTCTCGAAGGATGCGTTCCAAGCCTTCGTCACCTCTGTGACCACAAAATTCACCGAGTCGTAAAGCTTGGTGAAATCTTTTGCAAAGAACTCTGAGAGGGCTTTCAACTCAATATCTTTAAAGCTCGATTCTTTGGTAAAGGCCAATACCTCAAAGATCGCATAACTCAATGTCCTAGATTCACAGAACTCTGCGCCCATAAATACTCAAAGCTCAATCAACAAACTCACTACAGAACTCAAAGCTGTAAGGGAAATAGCAGAGGCCCTCACACGATCAACAACCTCTGCAACCACCTCTCCAGTCTTAACCACTGAAGACCTCCAAAAGGCTCTGGAAAAGGTCCAAGAATCCACCACTGATCAGATGCAGGCTCTGCGACCAACGGATTATATTACAAGGGCTCAACTTACAGAGATTGGGCATAAGGTGATGGATGATATCACATGGTTTATCAAGGCCTTTACTTCTGCAAATGCCTCATACGTCAAAAAATTTAAGGCGGACGTTGTCATGTTTCATTTCAAGTCTGAGGCAGAGGTTGCATACATACTTGGAATCTGCAACGACATCTGCGACAAGCTCGAGACCGTCGGCAGAAACCTTCCACGCACCAAGGTACCCAAGACCTCTTGCCAAGAAGATGCTGCAACAGGGGGAAAACATGATGATCCAGAGGATGGTGGCAATGGGCCCTCTGGACATCATGAAGGGGAGAACAGGGGAGAAACACCCTTAGCCGCAACCCCAATCCAGCAGGTCCAACCTCAACAACAACAACAACAACAACCACAACAGACCACAGAGGAAACACCCACCTCTGTGGAATCCAACCTAAATCAAAACCTACCCTCTCCAACACCAATACCTCAACCAGAAGAAGATCTACCCTCTCCCACACCCAAAGAAGATCAACCTAGACCCAAAACCCCTAGGATCAAATCCATAGCAATAAAACCCCAAAAACCCATAACATACTTGAAGACGAACGCAACAGAGGCAAACCCAACAGAAGCTCAACCACATAACCTACCTCAACAATAACCACAACAAACCCTAACTCAAAATCCTCAGAACCATCAAGAAAAATCTACAGAGGTACCCTCACCCATCACCAAAGCCAAAACATCAGAGGTTCCCCAGGCCAAACTAACCGCAAAGGATAAAGGTAAGCACATTGCTACAGAGGATCGAAAAGCCAAACCAAAACCCAAGCCCCAACCCACAGAGAAACTAATGAAGAGTGCTTTTGACTCTTTCATCACTCCTAAGCCCAAAGAAGAGGACTGGGCATTGTTACGTGCGAAATGTGTGTTTTAATCGCAGTGGGTTGCAAACTGTCCACAGTGGGAAGTGCAAGTGTACACTGTCCACTATGATCGTCACAGCAAGTAATAGTTGGTAAAATACCAGAATCGAATCCACAGAGACTGGACAATCAAGACAATACGGTTCTCATGAGCTCCTTTTACAAGTTTTTGCTAGAGAGGAAAATAATACTTTGGTTTGGTTTGGTAAAATAGCTACTTGAAACGATTTACTAAATGCTAAAAAGGAGGAATGTAGGTTGGATTTTCCCTAAATTTTATCTCAAATACTCGGTCCTTAGAGTGATCCTCGTATTCGTGGTGGACATTTTCGCTAGAAAAGCCCGGTTACAAAATACTCACACCGTTAGATAAAAATCCCATACTCTTAGTACTTGTTGTTTTGTCAATGGTAATCTCTAAATGGACCTTTTCAGGCCTCGATGGAATGTGTAGAGACAAATACTCTAAGTGTTTTTAATACACAAATTAGCTTGCCTACTACTCCAGTGGGCAGAGATTAGCTCACTGTGCCGACCTCACTTTCGTGAGTGTCAAAAGAATTCTTTCGAATCCCCTAGCATCATTCAAGCTCGTGTCACTGCGCTCTACTTATTTCTAAGTTAAGAACTAGACTTTAGATCCTTGCAAGTGATCAGCTTGTTCGCATCCTTGGGTAAATATCGAGAATGAAAGACCAAAACAACAAATATTCTAAGTATAAAGATTACTCAAGCATTTTTGATAAAATCTAGGTACTTCTCCTTCCTACATCCCAAAGGATGTTTAGCCTAACATTTCCGAAGTAAAGAAAACAAAAGATGAAGAATTGCACATAATAAAACTGAAAGTGATTTGCATTAACTGCTCACAGTGGGGAACGAGAAGTCGTCCCTGCACTGTGTATTTCGAACTACACAGAAAATAAATTACTGAAATTAAATGCTAAGTTACTGCAGTAAATGAAAGCTTACAACTTAAGGGAATGCTAGATAAATTGCAAGATAGATTCATTGTAATAAATGAGACCCAACACTCCTTTTTATACTAAGAAGGAGGTGTTGGTCTTTACACAAAAAGGGTTTTCCAATGGGTAAAGACTGCTGAGTTTTGGCAGAATTCAGCTCCTTGTGCAAATCTTTTATCCAATGGTTCCTTCTCCAAGTCAACTTTTGCAAGTACAAAGGTACAATCATGATGTGAAGCCTTGAGGAACACTTGTAACAGCCAAATCTCAGCTTCTCTGTCATTGAACCTTCCTCCTCCAGAAAATTAGATCCCAACTAAAAGTTTCTTTTTGATTTCTTTTTGATCAGCTCGAAGAGTGGGGAACCGGAGTGGGCACTGTATACGTCACTGCGGACGAAAACTCGAGAAAACACCCAAAACTTCCCCAAATAATTTATTAAAGACCATGGTTCACTCCTTTTGCTCGTTTTCGTAAATCATACCAAGAATGGGGGTTTTTAGAAGTGAAATGGCTAAAATTGACAAAATAAAGTGGAAAATAAATGGAAATAATAACTCTAAAAATAGAGTTATCACAACCTCAAACTTAAATCATTACTTGTCCCCAAGTAATAAAAAGAAAGAAATAAAATGAAACACAATGCATAAAAGGTCTTTGAGGGACTTACATATTTCTTGACTTGAATGGGCGTTGATCTCCTTCCTTCGATACCTCCTTCGGTTCCAAACTTGAAAATTTCACTTTTGTGTTTGACGAAACCTTTCCCTTGTTTACCTTTTGATCAATAGGGCTTTCTTGGGTTTGAAGGGTTTATGGCTTTGAATCTTTTCCCAAGGGTTTTGGCAAAAATTTCCAAACATGGACCGAAGATCTCGCTTTGAGATTTTTATTTCAAGAAGTGGGTGTTTAGTATTTTGCTATGATAAGAACGTACACTTTCAGGCTTTATTTGGGTATAATGAGTATGGCTATTTTTTGTGAGGGTGGGTATTCTGATGGTCCAGAATAGGCACACCATCGTTTTCTGGGAGTGAGCACTTTGATGGTCCAGAAAAGGCACACCATCAATTTTGTTAGTGCTACTCCGATTTTCTTCTGTTTTTGTATTTTTGTGTTTTCTCTTTTTTTTTTTTTTTTTTTTTTTTTGGGAGGGGGGTACGGCTTACCCACCTCAAACTTGGACTTCACAGTGTCCTCACTGTGAGCAAACTGGAGGTCACTCTGGAAGTTCCCACCTCAAACTTAAAATCTCACAGTGTCCCCACTGTGACATTGAATTAATGAACAAAGGTGGTGGTTTGGGGTACAAAAAAGGATCGTGTTTAGATGCGAAAAATGGCCTAAATCATTTCACGGGACAAGTTGAGATTTGTACTTACAAAATTGACCTTTTAAGTCGGAAGCCGAAAGTTGTACCTTGAAATGGAAACGAGGTCAAACAAGCATTCAAACAATCAATACGTTAGTACCCAAAAGTACCTACCTACCGGTAGGATTTTCATGCATCGATATTTAAAAAGTTAAAACAGCAAATAGTGTCAATGCCTAGCCATAGGCACAAAAAGATCAACCAAACAAAATAAAATTGTTTTTGGTGAGCAAAAGAGCGAAACCATTGTTTTAAAACAAACCATTCACGGGGTTTGGGTGGCTTGCGGTGACAGATCCGCATCATCATCATCGAACTCATCCTCACTGTCATTAACCGGGCAGATATCTTTCGGGAATTCTGGTAGCTGAGCAGCTAGCATTGGGTTGGCCTCTTTCATCATCAGGCCCGTCACCTCATCTCGTTCTCTTGTATACATCCAAAATTTCTGCGTGGCCCGGTTCTGATATCGCTGCTCACTTTCCAGCAACTCGATCCTGTATGTGAGCTTCTTTAAAGCTGCCAAAATCTCTCCCATTTGGTTGCTTGATGATCCGGCCTCGGTTGAATGGAGTGGGGTACCCTTCTTCTCCACAGTGGGCACTTCAGTGCCCACTATGTGCTCGTCGGCTATTCGCACATTGGGCTGTACCTGGGCAGGCTCAACAGACGGGCCTCCTATCTCTCTTCTCATCTTCTTAATTGTCTGAATACTGATGTTTTTCGTGGAAATGATCCACTGGTCTTCTTCAGCTGTGGGCACTCCGGCATCTATTAGCAATAGTGTAATAAGGCAAGGAAGGGGTAGGATTACCTTGGTTCGTGTTCTGGCCTGATGGATGGCACCATGCATTATGATTCCCAGATTGATCTTCTTTTTAGTGAGAACGCAGTAAAGCATGGCACACTTATGCATGGAGAGAGTCGTGTCGTGCGATGTTGGGGCCACCGAGGCCCTTAGGAATTGGAACCACACAGCAGCCTCAGTGGTGAGGCTGCCAGCATATAGACACCTTCTTTGGCCATCCTGATTCCATGGCCTTCCCTCAACTGCTATTTCTTTTAAAATCAATTCCTCATCAGCCGGAGTCATCTTTGCCAGGAACTGTCCGAAAGCACAAGGTTCCGGAGCTCCTCTACCTAACACTCGGTTTATATTGCCTGGAGTAAAGTCCACAACCTTTCCTCTGATCTTAACAAATGATTCTTTGGCTTGGGAGGCCTCAGCATAAAATTCTCGGACTAATGATGCATTAGCGCGGCGATTGGCAGTGGCAATGGTTGCCCAATCTTGCGCTACAAGTTTATCTTTGACAAAGGGATTTGCTTCTACAAAGTCGGGGTCGAAACCCCTCTCTAAATTCAACTTCCGAGTGCAAATACACTCAAAGTGGGTTCTAGCAGCTGGGGAAGTGAATTGCCTCGGTATCCCACTGGGGGCATGAGCAGTCCCCACAGTGGACAGATGTGGATTTTCAGAAAGGTTTTGTTCACTTCCCATATTAGTATCACTAGAAGAAGAACTTAAAGAGGGTTCGATACCCTTACCTTTCCTCGACGCTTTTCTTTTCGGTTTTGCAGACGATGCCTTCTTGGATGCACCAGATCGTGTAACCATTCCCCTGTTCCTCTGGAGTGCTCTGGTTGGGGTTTCTTCACTGTGGGCAGTGGTGTGGACATCCTCCACACTATCAGCATTTTTGTTCTGGGGAATGTCTAATGTCTGAGTCTGCTCCTTAATCTTCTTCTGTCTTTCTTCTTCCTCACGAGCCAAACACTCCTCCTCTGCTTGTTTCTTTTTCTGCTCGAATATCCTTGCTTCTTCATCCTTCTTTCGTTCTTCCTCTTTCAATCGCTCCTCCTCCTCTCTAGCCAATCTTGCGGCTTCTTCCCTCCTCAATCTCTCTTCCTCCTCTCTTTTTAATCTTTCTTCCTCCTCTCGTTTGATTCTTTCCTCTTCTTCCTTTCTGATTCTTTCTTCTTCCTCTCGACGCCTCCTCTCGACCTCTTCCTTTCTTTTTCTAATGGCTTCCATTTTCTGTTTGAACTCCTCTGCTAACCGTCTCTCTTCTTCTTCGGCTAGAAGTGTCTCGGTCTCGAAATGGGTGATACTGTTGTCTGAGACTTGCGATGTTGAAGTAGCCTTTGGGCTTTCGTGCTTTGAAGAACCCTCGTCGGCCGCACCGGAGATGATCGGGTTTTCGCCGGAGTCCGGTGGTGGTTCGTTCAGGTCACGGGTGACGGCTTCCGGTGGTTGTTCCTCGGCGGTCCTGCGGCGGACGGCCGCACGTGTGAGTGCATCGGGTTGGTGTTCATTCTCTTGGTTCTTGCCATTTTTAGGGTTTTGGAAGGGTTTTGCTGGTGGGTTTTTCGTAGAGAGAGAAATGAAGAAGAAAAAGTTTGCTGGGTAAATTTTGGTAGCAAAAGAGGTTAAGGTGGTTTTTGGAAATGTTTTCTTGTCAAAAATGGGGGGAAACCGCCGGTTTTAGGAGAGAGGGAGAGGATTGACAATGATAGCTTTGCTTGGGAAATGATGAACTATGACACCATGGCCTAAAAGTAGACTTGATGGCAGCAAAAGGTGAAAGCTTGTCAGCATTGGGCCCCAAAAATAGTCCTTTCATTCGTCAGGTGGGGAGTGGGGAGCGCAGTGACCTGATCCTTCCCCACTGCAAAGTACTTTCCTTGATTTTTCTTCAAAAAGTGGCACGTTCTTCTACACACATTAAAACAAACTACCATGCAGAATTAAAAAGACCAAAAATAATAAAAAGACAACAAATAAGTGAAATAAAATATTTACAAACGGTGGTGAATTTCTCTAACCATAGCGAGGCGGAGAGTGGGCAGGGATGTGGGCACTTTCATGCAAAAAATGCTTTACCCTTTGCCCATTGACTTTAAAGGTTTGACCCGATTGTGGGGATTTCAACTCCACTGTTCCGAAAGGACTCACCTTGACAATGGTGTATGGTCCCGTCCATCTTGATTTAAGTTTACCTGGAAAGAGTTTGAGACGGGAATTGAACAATAGTACCTGTTGTCCTTCCATGAACTCCCTATGGTTGATTCGACGATCGTGCCACATCTTGGTCTTTTCCTTGTACAACTTTGCATTCTCATAGGAGTGATATCGCAACTCCTCTAGCTCATGTATTTGCAGACTCCTTTTGATTCCCGCGGCATCCTCACTCATGTTAAGCTCTTTAAGGGCCCAGAACGCCTTGTGCTCTAATTCAATCGGTAAATGGCAAGCTTTGCCAAAAACTAATTTGAATGGAGACATTCCCAGAGGAGTTTTATAGGCTGTTCGATAGGCCCAAAGAGCATCATCGAGTTTGATTGACCAATCTTTACGGTGTGGCTTAACAACTTTTTCCAAAATTCCCTTGATCTCACGATTTGAAAGCTCGGCCAACCCATTGGTTTGTGGGTGGTATGCGGTGGCCACTCTATGATGAATATCATATTTAGCAAGAACCGAGGCCATGACTTTGTTTACAAAATGGGTGCCTTCGTCACTAATTAATGCTCGTGGTGTTCCGAAGCGAGTGAATATATTTTTGTGTAAGAACTTCACCACAGTGTTAGCATCATTGGAGTGACAAGCAATGGCTTCTACCCATTTTGAAACATAATCTACCGCAACCAAGATGTAAAAGTTATTGTTGGAATTTGGAAAAGGTCCCATAAAATCTATCCCCCATACATCAAAAAGTTCGACCTCTAGAATGTTGTTAAGAGGCATTTCATTTCTTTGCGATATATTCCCCGTACGTTGACATTGCTCACAATTTTTCACGAATTCAAATGAGTCTTTAAAAACAGTGGGCCAAAAGAATCCACTTTGCAAAATTTTTGCTGCGGTACGGTTTCCACCGAAGTGGCCACCGTAGTGGGATGTGTGACAACCATGGAGTATTTGATGTTGTTCACTCCCATGGACACAACGCCTCAATATTTGGTCCGCCCCTATCTTGTACAAGAAGGGATCGTCCCAAACGTATTGTCGTGTGTCGTGTAAAAATTTCTTGAATGGTTGTCCACTCATCCCGTGGGGCTTAAGTCCACTTGCTAAAAAGTTTGCAATATCAGCATACCAAGGAGTTTCATTATGATGTTGCGCAGATAATAATTGTTCATCGGGAAAAGTTTCTTTTATCGGAGTGGGGTCAGGAGTGGGGTCAACAGTGCCCACTGTCTTCTCGAGCCTGGACAGATGATCAGCAACCTGATTGCTTGTTCCTTTTCTGTCGACGATCTGGAGGTCAAATTCCTGCAGCAACAGCACCCATCTGATCAACCTCGGTTTAGAGTCAGCCTTGTTGATCAAATATTTGATGGCTGCGTGATCGGTGTGTACTATGACCTTTGCTCCAATTAAGTAAGACCTAAAACGATCAAAAGCAAAAACTACTGCAAGTAGTTCTTTTTCGGTTACAGTGTAGTTGATTTGAGCCTCGATCAAAGTCTTGCTTGCATAGTATATTGGATGAAAAATCTTATCTTTTCGTTGGCCTAGTACTGCACCTATAGCCCAATCGCTGGCGTCACACATGACTTCAAATGGGAGTGACCAGTCAGGAGTGGTCACTATGGGTGCAGTAACTAAGGCATTTTTGATTATTTCAAATGCGTTTCTACATTCTTTGGTAAAAACAAACTCTCTTTCATGTTGCAGCAGGTTACATAGGGGTTTAGTTATTTTGGAAAAATCTTTTATGAACCTCCTATAGAAACCTGCGTGACCTAAAAAACTGCGAATGCCTTTTACCGTTGTGGGCTCGGGAAGTTGGGAGATTACTTCTAGTTTTGCTTCATCAACTTCCAAACCCTTTTTCGACACAAGATGACCCAAAACGATGCCCTTTTCGACCATGAAATGACATTTTTCCCAATTTAGAATAAGGTCGTGGGTCTCACATCTCACCAAACTTTTTTCTAGATTCCTCAAACAGTTATCAAATGATGTGCCGATCACAGAAAAATCGTCCATAAAAACTTCTATGGTATCTTCTATCATATCAGTAAAAATGGCCATCATACAGCGTTGAAAAGTAGCGGGAGCATTACATAAACCAAAAGGCATTCTCCGGAATGCAAAAGTACCATATGGACAAGTAAAGGTGGTCTTTTCTTGGTCTTCGGGTGCGATGTGGATTTGGTTATATCCGGAGTATCCATCTAGAAAACAATAAAATTCCTTTCCCGCTAATCTATCAAGCATTTGATCAATAAAAGGTAACGGGAAATGGTCTTTCTTTGTTGCTAGATTCAGTTGCCTATAGTCCATGCATATTCTCCATCCCGTAACAGTCCTAGTTGGAATGAGTTCGTTCTTTTCATTTCTGACCACTGTTGTTCCTCCCTTTTTAGGGACACATTGAACGGGGCTCACCCAACTACTACTGGCAATGGGATAGATAATACCGGCATCTAACCATTTCAAGACTTCTTTCTTAACTACCTCCTTCATGATGGGGTTCAACCTTCTTTGGGGTTGGACTTTCCCCGGGTGGTCACTCTCCAAGTTAATCTTATGTTGACATAAAGAGGGGCTAATCCCTCGAATGTCCGCTATGGTCCAACCAATTGCTCCCTTATGCTTTATCAACAAATCAATCAGAAGTTGTTCTTGTTTCTCACTAAGTTTGGAAGAGATAATGACGGGAAGTTTATTATCCTTAGCGAGATAAGCATACTTTAAATGGGAAGGCAATGGTTTAAGCTCTAACTCGGGAGGTTGTTCTATTGAAGGGGATTGAACATCTCTATCTTTGAAGTCCAGAGGTTCAAAAGCTGCAACCATTTCATTACACTCATCCTTGAAAGTGTCATTACTCTCTGATTCAGAGTGCTCACTGTCAATCCCCACTGTGGGAACTGTACTCCCCACTGTGGGCAAATTGCCAAAATTGTGGGTTTCATAAATCGAACTTAAGGCAAAACAATCTTCGGTGTTTATATATTTGAGAGATTTGAAAACATTAAAAGTTACCTCTTGGTCATTAACTCGCATCGTGAGTTCTCCTTTGTGCACATCGATCAAAGTACGTCCGGTTGCAAGAAACGGACGTCCTAAGATGATTGGGATTTCTTTATCGGCCTCATAATCTAAAACAAGAAAATCGGCGGGGAAGATAAATTTATCCACTTGGACCAAAACGTCTTCTATTTTTCCCTTGGGATAGGCAATGGATCGGTCGGCTAGTTGTAATGTTACGGTTGTGGGTCTAGCCTCTCCAATACCTAACTTTTTAAAAATGGACAGCGGCATCAAGTTGACACTAGCTCCTAAATCACAAAGTGCTTGACCTACTTCTTGTCCTCCTATAATGCATGGAATGGTGAAACTACCCGGGTCTTTCAACTTAGGTGGAATCTTGCTTGTTAGGAGGGCACTACATTCTTCGGTCAAAGCCACAGTTTCAAATTCACCCAACTTCCTCTTTTTGTTCAAAATATCTTTTAAGAATTTAACATAGCTTGGCATGTTAATGTGAAGTTGCTTAAAAATGTCTAAGAATTTTTTAAACTGAACATCGACATTTTTAGGCTTCATTCTTTGAGGAAATGGAATGTGTCGTGGGTCAATCTGAGTTTGCTGTGGTATTGGCTTTGGAACAGTAGTCTTTGGGACAGGTCCAAAAGTGGGAAGGTCAGGGATGTCGGTCCCCACTGTGGGGATCACAGTGACTTGAGGAGTGCCCACTGTGGTGCTCACAGTGGGTTTTTGAGGCGAATCATCAGATTCAAAAATGATATTTTTCAGATCCTTTCCACTCCTTAAAGTTATGGACTTGACATGTTCTGGTCCTTTTCCTATCACTCTAGCTTGCTCGGTATCACTCGGTAACGTTCCTGGTGGTCTATTCTTAACTTCAACGGCTAGCTGTCCTACTTGGGTCTCTATATTCCTAATGGCTGCTTGGGTTTGATTCATAAAACCTTTGAGAATCGACTCGATCGATTGTTGAGCCTCAGCTGGTTGGTTGGATTGTGGTTGGTATGGTTGTGGGGACTGCCCACTGTGATGTGGGGATTGCCCACTGTGATGTTGCTGAAATCCCGGGGGATTGTATGGTCTTTGCTGGATGTGACTCGGTCCTTGGGGTTGGAGTCCTTGATTACCGGACCAAGAGAAATTCGGATGATTTCTCCAACCTGGATTATAAGTCTGCGAATAAGGGTTGTTCCTTTGGTTGGTCCCTATGACATTAACAGATTCGGGGTTTGCTGGACAATAGTCGAAAACATGCTCCTCTCCACAAAGGGAGCAGTTATCAGCGAGATGGGTTGCGGAATTGACTTGGCCTCGATTTTGATTTAAAACGATTTTTGTCAAGGCCACTAATTGTGCATTCATGGTTTTGAGTGCTTCGGAATCTATGGTGTTGGTCTTAGACATGGGTGCTCTCGGATTTGACCATTCGGTATTGTTGTTGGACACTTTTTCTAAGATTTGATATCCTTCGTTGTAAGTCATACTCGTAAATGTTCCACCGGCTGTTGCATCTAAGATGATTTTGGCTGCATTGGAAAGACCATTGTAAAAGGTCTCCAATTGGATGCAATGTGGGATGCCATGATGTGGGCACTTTCGAAGTAAATCTTTAAATCGTTCCCATGCATCCGAAACAGCCTCATCTTCCTCTTGCCTAAATAAAATTATATCATTTCGAAATCTAACATTCCTTGTTGGAGGAAAGTATTTTTGCAAAAATCTATCGGCAAGTTCTTGCCAAGTGGTTATCGAGTGAGGTGCATGTGCGTTCAGCCAAGATTTTGCTTTGTCCCTTAATGAAAAAGGGAAAAGCCTTAGTCTTAATGCCTCATCACTAACACCTTGCAATTGAAAGGAATCGGTCATTTCTAAAAAAGATTTTAAGTGCGAGTGCGGATCCTCAGATGGCGATCCTCCAAATTGACCCATGGCTTGGATCATTTGAAACATCACCGGTTTGAGTTCAAAATGCGTTGCAACAATATTGGGTCTCAAAATTCCGGAGCTTAAATCACCAACTCCGGAAGTAGCATAGTCCCGTATTTTTCGATCTTTGTTATCGGCAATCGTGATTGTGGTCTCCACTATAGGTGGCGGTACTGCAGCCATGTTCACAGTGGGGATCACAGGAGGTTGTCGATTTGTTTTCTTGCTTCTTCGTGTTTTTCGCAACGTTTTTTCTATTTCGAGATCTATTGGAACCAAATGTTCGAGTTGTCGCCGTGGCATACAATACGAACAGCTTAGAAAAACTAGTTACTCGGGCTCGAACAAAAACTAATGTCTTGAGATTTAAAATCACGCCAGTCCCCGGCAACGGCGCCAAAAACTTGTTACGTGCGAAATGTGTGTTTTAATCGCAGTGGGTTGCAAACTGTCCACAGTGGGAAGTGCAAGTGTACACTGTCCACTATGATCGTCACAGCAAGTAATAGTTGGTAAAATACCAGAATCGAATCCACAGAGACTGGACAATCAAGACAATACGGTTCTCATGAGCTCCTTTTACAAGTTTTTGCTAGAGAGGAAAATAATACTTTGGTTTGGTTTGGTAAAATAGCTACTTGAAACGATTTACTAAATGCTAAAAAGGAGGAATGTAGGTTGGATTTTCCCTAAATTTTATCTCAAATACTCGGTCCTTAGAGTGATCCTCGTATTCGTGGTGGACATTTTCGCTAGAAAAGCCCGGTTACAAAATACTCACACCGTTAGATAAAAATCCCATACTCTTAGTACTTGTTGTTTTGTCAATGGTAATCTCTAAATGGACCTTTTCAGGCCTCGATGGAATGTGTAGAGACAAATACTCTAAGTGTTTTTAATACACAAATTAGCTTGCCTACTACTCCAGTGGGCAGAGATTAGCTCACTGTGCCGACCTCACTTTCGTGAGTGTCAAAAGAATTCTTTCGAATCCCCTAGCATCATTCAAGCTCGTGTCACTGCGCTCTACTTATTTCTAAGTTAAGAACTAGACTTTAGATCCTTGCAAGTGATCAGCTTGTTCGCATCCTTGGGTAAATATCGAGAATGAAAGACCAAAACAACAAATATTCTAAGTATAAAGATTACTCAAGCATTTTTGATAAAATCCAGGTACTTCTCCTTCCTACATCCCAAAGGATGTTTAGCCTAACATTTCCGAAGTAAAGAAAACAAAAGATGAAGAATTGCACATAATAAAACTGAAAGTGATTTGCATTAACTGCTCACAGTGGGGAACGAGAAGTCGTCCCTGCACTGTGTATTTCGAACTACACAGAAAATAAATTACTGAAATTAAATGCTAAGTTACTGCAGTAAATGAAAGCTTACAACTTAAGGGAATGCTAGATAAATTGCAAGATAGATTCATTGTAATAAATGAGACCCAACACTCCTTTTTATACTAAGAAGGAGGTGTTGGTCTTTACACAAAAAGGGTTTTCCAATGGGTAAAGACTGCTGAGTTTTGGCAGAATTCAGCTCCTTGTGCAAATCTTTTATCCAATGGTTCCTTCTCCAAGTCAACTTTTGCAAGTACAAAGGTACAATCATGATGTGAAGCCTTGAGGAACACTTGTAACAGCCAAATCTCAGCTTCTCTGTCATTGAACCTTCCTCCTCCAGAAAATTAGATCCCAACTAAAAGTTTCTTTTTGATTTCTTTTTGATCAGCTCGAAGAGTGGGGAACCGGAGTGGGCACTGTATACGTCACTGCGGACGAAAACTCGAGAAAACACCCAAAACTTCCCCAAATAATTTATTAAAGACCATGGTTCACTCCTTTTGCTCGTTTTCGTAAATCATACCAAGAATGGGGGTTTTTAGAAGTGAAATGGCTAAAATTGACAAAATAAAGTGGAAAATAAATGGAAATAATAACTCTAAAAATAGAGTTATCAGGCATATAGTCCCCCTCTATCAGCCATACCTCCCCTTGACCCAACTTCCAAACCCTCAGAGGACAGAGTGGCACAAGTACTAAAGAATATGGATGCTCTGAGAAGACCCATGCCCCCACCTGCACCGAAAAAGAATATGGAAGAAGTTGTTTACAACTACCTCTATAGCCGAGGGATAAATGATCCGCTGCCTAAGCCTACGCTAAATGAGGAAATCATAGGGGAGCTGACTGACAGATTTTATCGAACCAAGGCACAGAAGGTTGAACATGTGTATTCAAACTCCAAAATCAAAGAGGTCCTCGGCGTCAAACTCTTGCACGCACAATATCGAAACTTCTGGTATAATCAATATCATGTGATAAGAGAAGATGGAACCAAAATGCAGTTCCCCGATGTTGATCTCAAAAACCTTCATCCCTTCGACTTGGCAGATCTTTTCTCATGGTCAGAATCAAGGTATGGCCACAGACTACAGTTTAAAAGAGCACACTCTGCTGTCAGAACCTTCATGAGGGAAAAGTTGCTATACTTTAGTGTCATTGACTTCCAAGTAGCTCTAGACTTTGGAGTCAAGAAGATTACTCTAACAGCCCCAGATGATCAGTGCCCTTCCTCTGCTGAAATACAACCCCACACGATCATAAGACATCCAATATTTGGATATTTTTTCCTTGACCCTCAAGGAAGGAAAAAGTTGTTCGTTGAGTATGATTGTCAGAAGTACGCAACAGAAACCCTTCTTCAATTCAAGCAAGATCTACTCAACAGTAGAGGCACTGAATTCGTGAACCTTGAAGATGTGGATCGACTGATAGAGGCCATCGATGCAACCTTGCGCTTCAGGGAAATGTGCATGTTCTACTACCATCAACTGAAAAAGAAGGGTGGATGGGGAAAGAAGATCGATGACTTCCCAGATGCCAAAATCTAGGCTCTAACGTTTTTGGAATTTCTATCATTTTTACTTCAAGTCATGTAATTTTCAATTTCCAACTTCTCTAAATGCCTCTGGCATAAGCTTTAATGAAAAATATTTCTTTTACAGAGGTTGAAACTTTCACCTCTTGTTCTTTTAGCCTAAGCACCTACCTAGTTCTGTAAATTTTTATTTTTCAATACTTAGGTGGAGATTGTTAGCTCCAATAGTTAAATTCTTGGAAGTATTGTTGGTCCCGAAGGGCTATACAAGTTTGTAGAGGGGGGGAGGGGGTTGAATACCAACACACAGATTTTACTTTTCTAAATTGTTTATTGATAAATCATTAACAATTTACAGCTTGTTGCGGAAACAAGATTAAGGATAAACTTAAATCTAAACAAGTTGGAACACTAAGTTTTTTGCACTAAGAGAGATAAGGAAATTACTAATAATAACCTATCTTGAGATAAGAAGATGAACTTGTCCAGAGTTAGCAAGTTACTTCAAAATGAAGTGCGTTCATCTCTTTATATACTGCATGCATTTAATGCATGTCAGTTTACACTTTACACGTGTCGTCAGCTTATTGGTTGCATGTCATTGACCTTTGTAGACAACCTTAGTAGCCGCATGAATGAACAGTGTAGTATCAAAGTGGTTGTACGATTTCAGACAATAAGGAGGTTCTTTTCTGACATTTCGTACGGAGTCGTGCAAGGGTGGTTAAGACAAAAGTACTTTGCACGGAGGACTTCATGATCAACTTTCGTTGATTCAGAGCATTATCATTTTATATCAGCGAATGATAAAGTTCAGCGATAGCTGAAGTCTTGTACTTGATACTTCACGTTGAGTGGACAAATTTGAGTCTTCGCTGATCCGCATCAGTTCATTAGGAGACTTGTCGCTGGTTCTTGAGCTTGATCTTCGACTTCAGCGTAGAACCTATGTTGACGTGAAACTTGTCTTCAGAGATCATAAGTAAACAACTAACTTATCAGCGATCACCATAAGGACATAACAGACTCAGAGCATTATGGTGAACAGTGTTCGCTGAATGTTTAATCTAAAGAGCGAGAGTTCCTATCAGCGGTACTGTAAGATCTTAGTACTTATCAGCGATAGTGAAACTCTGATACATATTGTTTACTTACAATTTTCACTAAGTATTAAGAGAGGATCATTATCAAATCACTGAGGGTTTGGATCAATAATCTCCCCCTATTTAATTATGACATAGCAACAGAGAAAATTGCTATTTAATGAAAACATAAGGATAAAAAGAACTCATAAAATATTTGTCCCTTTTACTGTTTTTTGGGATCTTTTCTGTACTGATGGAGTAAAGTACATTCGCTGAAATTTTTCTTTAAACTTTGTAAAGATTACAGATGGAAGTGGAAAAATTACAAGTACAGAAGAATAACTGATACAATAGAAGAATTTAGGCGATCCTATCAGCTTATAGAGGTTCTTCCTTAATGAGAAGTTCATCAAGGGTCAGAGATGTGGGAATCATCCAGTCAGGAACTGTTACACCTTGATTTCTTTTGTTCAGCGCTTCTTCAAAGATCAAGGGCTTCAGATGTCGTGCCTGAATGTCATTCTTGATGTCACACCAGTAGATAAGATCTTTCAGATGTTCGATGGGAGTGATGGGAAGTTCAGAGATGCGTTGAAAACGCTTTCTTCCATCATAGTCAATGAAGAATATCCCATAGGGTTCGCTTATGACTTTCCCAGGGATGAAAGTCTCACCTTCAGGAAGTGATGTGTCAAGTTTAGAGAGATCAGGGTCAGGACCAAGGACTTCAGCATGAGAAAAACCAATACCAGTTTTGTTTCGAATTCGAGGACCATCATTTGAAGATTTAGACTTCTTCGCTGAGGCCTTTCTTTTCTGACTTTCGAGAGGAGGAGGAGGAGGAATATCCACACAAGAGTAGACCATGTCGATCTGCTTGTTTATCAGCTTTTCAAAATGTTCTTTGTACTTAGAATGAGACTTCTGTATGGTTAACCTGATCTCCAACCATTCAGAGAGACCGTACTCCGTGATAGCTTCAGCATAGAGTTTTTCGTACTGATCATTTTCTCTGAATATATCGATTTCAGCGATTGAAACTTTGAGGGTTGATCTACCAGTGATGAGTACCTTGATTATTTTGGAAGCTCGATGTTTGAATTGAACCTTTTCTCTGCACCAGATCAAAGTAGACTTGGACACTGTTCTCTTTTCTTCCACGATCTTCTTGGCGTCTTCCCATAGCTGACGTTGAACTTCAATATGAGCTCTTTTCAGCTTGGGGTCTTTCACTGATTGTCGAGAAAGCTGGATGGCGTATTCTCTGTCTTTTTCTTCAGCTTCTCTTCTTTCAGTGATTAGACGTTCAGCTCTGAGGTGATCCTTGAATTCCTTTTTAGAAACTTTGAACTTTTTAGGAATGGAAGGAAGTTGATCACGCCTCAGAATGATTCGCTGATCTTCAAACGTCTTTATTATTTCTTCTCTTCTTCTCTGATCCTCTTCACTTAGCTTTTGAGGAGCCAAGGAAGGTCTGTTTGAATGAGCGAGCATCTGTTCTTCTGGTTCATCAGTCTCAGAGATCAAATCCAAGACTGGGATTATATCTTCAGCAGCAGCTGGGATTATTATTGGTGAAGTCGCAGTTGTGGAAACTTCAGCGATATCCTCAAACTGGGGAGAGGACTAGCTGAAACACAACGATCTTACGAGTAAGAACTTGGGTAGAATCAGAGAGAGGAAATTGGTTTAAGTGTATAGGCTTGTGGATAGTAGAACTGATAGTGTATAGAGGAGGGATGGAGTAAGGAATATTTAGTGTACCTGACAAACCGGCTTTTCAAGCAAGATCGCCAGATTGTCTTCGTCTTCAGCGACGCCTTTTCCTTTGCCTTTGTCAGCTTCAGACGCTGAAGGCTTTGATTTGGTCCGCTCCCCTGTGGATTCTTTTATTACGATCCTTTTAAGAGCTTTGATCCTCTGAGCAGGTTTGACGGAAAAAGAGTCATCATCATCATCGTCGTCGTCATCACCCTTATTACTGGATGATGGTTCATCTTCAGAGATGTCGACGGCTTCATCGTCTTCAGCTTCAGATTCTTCAGCTTCTTCTTCGAGTTGCTCCCCCTCAGATACAGAGGTAAGCTTCTCGGTTCCCTCAGGGTGTTCATCTCTCTGAGGTCCAGCGGTGGTTTCTTCAGCTGTCTTCTCACTCTCTTCAGCGAGGGTGAGGTCTTGAGTCTTCTCCTCCTCGATAGATTCATCGTGGAGAAGGTCTTAAGAGTTCTTCTTCTCCCCCCCCCTTCTTCATGATGAATGGGGGAGGAATGGGTTGACTCAACAGCTGCTGTAGGTTCCCTGTCTTCTTGGCCAGGGATCCCCACACAAACTTCAATCGCTGCTAATCTGTTTTCTAGACCAGAAATAGAAGGTTTGAATTTCCTAAGCTCAGTACGATCCGCCGCAGTAAAATTTTCAGGTGCAGGGGCAGGGGCGTTCGCTTTGTTCAGCAGCTGCTCCATCATAGTTTTCATCGAACCAACGTCAGTCTTTACAGAGCCTACGTCAGTCTTCAGAGAGCCAATGTCAGTCTTTACAGTAGACATGTCTCCCTCGAGTTTTCTAACCGATGTCTTCAGCGTTGTGACTTCGCTGGACATGGATGAAACTGAAGTCTTGATGGAGAGATAGTCTGTGTAGATGTCAGCGAGCACCTTGGCGAAGTCGCTGAGACTTTTATCAACCTTCTGCAAGTCATCTTTGGAGGCTTTGTCTTCCACCACTTTTGTTAACTTGTTCAGATTCTCTCCACCGTTTGTTACAGCTGTAGAGTTGTCAGAGAGTGTAGTGGTGAGACATGTCAGCTTCGTCTCCAAGTTCCTCAGAGAGGCGTTGATGTCTCCCAAATTAGGACCTATAACAAATAAGTACTTATGAACAGAGGAAAGCTCAGAAGTTTGGGGTTCAGTTACAGTGTTTATGGGTTGTTGTATACCTGCAGGAGGATTTGTGAATTCATCAAAATCACGATGTCCTGAAAAAAGTTCCATGTCGTCTTCGAGAGTACGTGGACGCATGGTCAGTTCTGCAGGTCCTGTGGCCATCATTCCTTGAGTATCAGCTTTAGCTTCAGGAGGAATGACAGTCGTTCCAGTGATAACTGGATATGAGTCTAATGGAGTAGAGAGAGAAGCGAAGGTTGAGAATTGTGGTTGGGTGCGGAGTTCAGCGTTGGATTCGTTGAGAAGTACTTCTCCAGTCTTTTGAGAGACTGAAGGAGGTTGGGTAGATTCCAAGTTTGTAACCTCAGCGTGTAGAGACACTGAAGTTTGGATGGAATGGGTGGCTTATTCAGGTGTGGCAGAGCGTACCACTGAACGTTCCTTCAGCTCTTCAGAATGAGCTGAGGAGTCTTCAGCATGAGATTGCTGGGGTTGCTCCTTGGTTACCTTAGTCCTTTTGGAACTAAGTTGGGTAGCTGATTGTTTCCTTTTGAGAGAAGGAATGGGGGTTGCAGCCTAGGTATAAGCGATGGGTGCGATCGCTGAAGGAGCTGCAGACGTAGAAGAAGTAGGGTTGAGAATAGTTAAAAGGGTAGAAAGACGTACATCGTTTTCCACCGGTTTGAAGTCGAGTACCTTAGGGCCAACCTGAGAGAGTTTCAGGTCACTCTCTTGCGGGTAGCTGTCCTTCAGGCCAAATTGGAAGATGGCGCTGATGAATCGAGGATAAGGAACCCATGGAGGTCTATCAGCGGCAGAGTCTACTCTTTGTACTAAGTCATCATAGATTATTGATGCCCAGTCTATGTGTAGACCTTTCAGCAATGCATATCCCATTGCTTGCTGAGGTTGAGCAGCTTGGTCAGAGGAGCCGGTCTTTGCAGTCATGCAGCTGATTAAATGAGCGAAGATGAAATTCATCTCACTGGGCATTTTGGATTTCTTTATCAGGGTTAGCTTCTTCTCGGGCTTCTTGTCCCTTCCAGTTTCCCATATGTAGCCCATTGCATCGAAGAATGCAATGATGGCTTCCTTGTCAGCGAGTCTTTTGGGGTCAGGGAAAGGAACAAAAGGTTTTGCTTTTGTGGCTAATGGAAGGTTCAGGGATTTGCGAATTATGGTAGGGGTGATCTTTATTGTGCCATACTCAGTATCACTGAGGATGCAGTCGATTGTTTTTTAGGGATCTTTGGCGGATGGTAGTTGAGAGTGTCTGGCAGAGTACCAGAACTGGGATAGTAATAGCTGATTTGCAGGAGGTGTTATGGTCAGGGCTGTTGAGATGCAACAATTCTTTAGGAAATTCACAGCATCTTTCATATGTGTGACTTGCTTACGAGAAGGAAACTCGAAAAGCGCATAAAGGTTGTTCGTCTTGGTCCAATCCAGTTCTTCCAGAGAGAACTTGACCTGAGGAGCCTTGATTATTTCCACTTCCTCAGCATCAGCGGCAATGTTCTCAGCGGTAGGAATGTCAGAAGATGCCATTTCTCTGTATTATCAGTTCAACCAAAGATATTAACAAATAAGAATTATCTTAATGTGGAAAGAATTTCCAATAAGATGGTTCGAATTTTGTCCATTTCATTCAGACGAAAATGTATTAATGAAGATTAGGGTTTTCTTGTTTTTGAAAACGAAATGCAAACCCATTAAAAGTCTTGTTTTCCAGTTTCTTTTGAAGATTGAGATTCTGGAAACGAATGAAGAACAAGTTTAAGATTTTTGCATTTAAACTTGAAGAACAACCATGAAATGGTTGTGTTCATAAAACCATGAAAGAAATGATTTCATTTTTAAGAAGTTCTTTTGTTTGGTCTTGTTAAAACAATGAGAAGATCAGAAACAAGTTATACGCATTTGGTAAATAATAAGAACATATTAACCTTTGATGTTTGATGAAGAAGATGAACAGTTGTTCTTGAAAAATTAGAGAGCAAAATGCAACAGTGAATTCTTTCTTTACTTGGAGAAGAATTTCGCGTAAAAGGAAAATATAAACCAAGAATTTGTTTATATAGAGAGATTAGAGAGAGAAAATCTTGAGCTGGAAAAGATTTTCATCATGACACGGACACGTGTTTGCATTTGATTGGAAGTTTGAATGAAACGTGCAAACGTGTGTCAGAAAAAAAGAACGTGCCGGGGTTTATCCGTTGCGATTACGTCACAACTGTCCTTTCAAGTTCTTTTAGGATGTCTCTGAGGTTTTGAAAGCTCGGGGACTCTTTTGAAAACATGAAGCACTGAATAGAAATATCAGTGATGGTTTTAGAAATTTCAAAATATCGCTGATTAAGGAAAAGATTCAGCGATGCAATTTGTTTTGAAATCTTGCATTCACATGCGATTGTCAGAGAGAGAAACACATACCTTGATATCAGCAAATCAAGTTTATTCAGAGAGAAGATGATGGAATAGGTTATACAAGTTGATTTTATCCTAAGCTATACAAGATGTATAATCGTATTGTTGATCAAATGTGAACCGCTGAAGATCTTACTCTTCAAAGTTCAGCATTGCAAGCTCGCTAATGAGAAAGTTGAATCTTGTCTCATCAAGAGGTTTGGTGAATAAATCAGCTAACTGATAATCAGTTGGGATAAAATGAAGTTCTATATCACCATTCATCACATGATCTCTGATAAAATGATATCTGATTTCGATGTGTTTTGTCTTTGAGTGTAGCACTGGATTGTTTGCTATAGCGATGGCACTTGTGCTGTCGCAATAGATTGGAATTTTTTAGAACTGAAGGTCATAGTCTAGTAGCTGATTTCTCATCCACAAGACCTGAGAACAACAGCTTCCAGCGGCTACATACTCAGCTTCAGCTGTGGAGGTGGACACTGAGTTTTGCTTTTTGCTTGTCCAACTCACCAGCTTTCCACCCAGGAGCTGACATCCTCCTGTGGTGCTTTTCCTATCCAATTTGCAACCTGCAAAATCACTATCTGAATAGGCGATTAGATCGAATCCTGAGTCTTTGGGATACCAAAGACCTAGGTTCGCTGTACCTTTAAGGTATCGAAAAATTCGCTTTACAGCGGTCATATGAGATAACATAGGTTCAGCTTGATATCGTGCACACAAACATGTTGCGTACATAATATCGGGTTGGCTAGATGTAAGATACAAGAGAGAGCCGATCATCCCACGGTACAGCGTGACATTAACAGGTATTCCCTTTGAATCCTTGTTTAGTGTCAGCGGTGGTGCCATAGGAGTTTTCATAGCTGAACTATGAGTTAAATCGAATTTCTTCACCATATCTTTAACATATTTTCCCTGATTAATGAAAGTTCCCTTTTCAGTTTGCTTTATCTGAAGACCAAGGAAATATGTTAGTTCACCCATCATGCTCATTTTATACTCATCTTTCATTCTATCAGCGAAACGAGTACAAAGATCAGGGTTAGTAGAACCGAATATAATGTCATCAACATATATCTGAACTAGAATGATTTGACCTTTCACTTTTCTAAAAAATAGAGTTTTGTCAATTTTACCTAGCTCAAATTGTTCAACATGGAGATAAGTAGAGAGAGTGTCATACCATGCACGTGGAGCTTGCTTCAAGCCATAAAGTGCCTTATCCAGTTTATAAACATAACATGGACGCTTAGGATCTGAGAATCCTGGAGGTTGTTCCACATAGACTTCTTCATTCAGCTTTCCATTTAGAAACGCTGACTTAACATCCATCTGAAATACTTTGAAGTCTTTGTGTACAACGTATGCTAAGAATAGACGAATAGATTCTAGTCTTGCTACTGGAGCAAATGTTTCGTCATAATCTATGCCTTCCTCTTGTCTGTATCCCTGAGCAACAAGACGAGCCTTTTTGCGGGTTACAGTTCCATGTTCCTCCAACTTGTTTCGATAGACCCATTTAGTGCCTGGTACGAGCGAAATGTGGTGCTTAAATCGCAGTGGTTTGCAAACTGTCCACAGTGGGGAGTGCAAGTGTACACTGTCCACTATGATCGTCACAGCAAGTAATAGTTGGTAAAATACCAGAATCGAATCCACAGAGACTGGACAATCAAGACAATACGGTTCTCATGAGCTCCTTTTACAAGTTTCAACTAGAGAGGAAAATAATACTTGGTTTTGGTTTGGTAAAATAGCTACTTGAAACGATTTAGTAAATGTTAAAAAGGAGGAATGTAGGTTGGATTTTCCCTAGATTGTATCTCAAATACTCGGTCCTTAGAGTGATCCTCGTATTTGTGGTGGACATTTTCGCTAGAAAAGCCCGGTTACAAAAATACTCACACCGTTAGATAAAAATCCCATACTCTTAGTACTTGTTGTTTTGTCAATGGTAATCTCTAAATGGACCTTTTCAGGCCTCGATGGAATGTGTAGAGACAAATACTCTAAGTGTTTTTAATACACAAATTAGCTTGCCTACTACTCCAGTGGGCAGAGATTAGCTCACTATGCCGACCTCACTTTCGTAAGTGTCATAAGAATTCTTTCGAATCCCCTAGCATCATTCAAGCTCGTGTCACTGCGTTCTACTCATTTCTAAGTTAAGAACTAGACTTTTAGATCCTTGCAAGTGATCGTCTTGTTCGCATCTTTGGGTAAATATCGAGAGTGAATGACCAAAACAATAAATATTCTAAGTATAAAGATTACTCAATCATTTTCTATAAAATCCAGGTACTTCTCCTTCCTACATCCCAAAGGATGTTTAGCCTAACATTTCCGAAGTAAAGAAGACAAAAGATGAAGATTTGCACATAATAAAACGGAAAGTGGATTGAATAGTGCTCACAGTGGGGAACGAGAATTCGTCCCTGTCCACTGTGCTTTTCGAACTACAATTAACTAGGAAAGGAAATTACAGAAATTAAAGCTAAATTAATGCAGTAATTAAAAGACTAAAACTAATGTGGTAGATGAGAGAAATTAAAGCTATCTAAACTTAACCCAAGATGATTGTAAGAATGCTAGATTTATGCAATAAATTAACCCAAGTGCTCCTTTATATACTAGAGGAAAGACTTGGATATTACACAAAAGAGATGAGTCTTCCAATGGGTAAAAACTGCTGTGTAATGGCAGAAATCAACCCCTTGTGCAAATCAATTACCCAATGGATCCTTCTCCAAGTCAATTTCCAAGTACATAAAGGAGTACTTGTTGCAATCTTCTATGTAGATGTCATTTTGTACTTCCTCCAGCCATTTCCCTGCCAATGAACCTTCTTCTTCCAGAAAATTAGATCCCAACTAATAGTTTCTTTTGTCTTTCTTGATCAGCTCGAATAGTGGGCAGCCGGAGTGGGCACAACAGTGGTCACTGCAGGATAAAACGTGAAAAACACCCAAATTCCACCAAATAGTTCATTAAATACTATGGTTCACTCCTTTTGCTCATTTTCGAGAATTATAATAAGAATGGGGGTTTTTAGAAGTGAAATGGCTAAAATTGACAAAATAAAGTAGGAAAAACAAGGAAATAATAACTCTAAAAATAGAGTTATCACAACCTCAAACTTAAACCATTACTTGTCCCCAAGTAATAAAAATAATGAAATAAAATGAAAAATAATGCATTCGAAATTTTGAGGGACTTACATACTTCTTGACTTGAATGAGCTTTTGATCTCCATCCTCTGATACTTCCTTCGGTCCGAAACTTAAAAACTTCACTTTTGTACTTGACGAAATCTTTCCCTTGTTTACCATTTGATCAACAGGGCTTTCTTGGGTTTGAAGGGTTTATGGCTTTGAATCTTTTCCCAAGGGTTTTTGGCACGAATTTCCAAACATGGACCGAGGATCTCGCTTTGAGATTTTTATTTCAAGAAGTGGGTGTTTAGTATTTTGTAATGATAGGTACGTACACTTTCAGGCTTTATTTGGGTATGGCTATTTTTTCTTCTGATGGTCCAGAATGGGCACACCATCTTTTTCTGGGAGTGAGCACTTTGATGGTCCGGAAAAGGCACACCATCAATTTTGTTAGTGATACTCCGATTTTCTTCTGTTTTTGTATTTTTGTATTTTCTCTATAAATATACATATTTTTTTTTGGGAGGGGGTATGGCTTACCCACCTCAAACTTGGACTTCACAGTGTCCCCACTGTGGGCAGACTGGAAGTCACTCTGGAAATCCCCACCTCAAACTTAAAATCTCACAGTGTCCCCACTGTGACATAGAAAAATGGATCAAAGGAGGTGGTTGTGGGTACAAAAAGGGTTGTGTTTAGATGCGAAAAATGGCCTAAATCATTTCACGGGACAAGTTGAGATTTGTACTTACAAAAGTGACCTTTTTAAGTTGGAAGCCGAAAGTTGTACCTTGAAATGGAAACGAGGTCAAAAGCATTCAAACAATCAATACGTTAGTACCCAAAAGTACCTACCTACCGGCAGGATTTTCATGCATCGATATTAAACTGTAAAAACAGCAAAAAGTGTCAATGCCTAGCCATAGGCACAAAAAGATCAAATAAACACAAAATAAAATTGTTTTGGTGAGCAAATGAGCGAAACCATTGTTTTAAAACAAACCATTCACGGAGTAGGGGTGGCCTTTGGTGAGCTGTCGGCCAAGTCTTCCTCAAACTCATCCTCACTTGCCACAGTGGGGCAGATCCCCTCTGGAAATTCTGGGATTTGTGCGGCAAGGAGAGGATCGGCAGCCATGTACATCTGGTTTACAACCTCATCACGATCTCGGTTATACATCCAGACTGCCTCAAGCGCGCGGTTTACATGTTTCTGCTCAGCCGCGAGGATGTCGACTTTGTATGTGAGGGCTGAAATGGCGTTCAGAATGGCGGTCATTGGGCTTACTGTGCTGGTGCTTGCTTCTCCCGTAGTTGTTGGTCGCAGTGGGGTACCCTTCTTCTCCACAGTGGGCACTTCAGTGCCCACTATGTGCTCGTCGGCTATTCGCACATTGGGCTGTACCTGGGCAGGCTCAACAGACGGGCCTCCTATCTCTCTTCTCATCTTCTTAATTGTCTGAATACTGATGTTTTTCGTGGAAATGATCCACTGGTCTTCTTCAGCTGTGGGCACTCCGGCATCTATTAGCAATAGTGTAATAAGGCAAGGAAGGGGTAGGATTACCTTGGTTCGTGTTCTGGCCTGATGGATGGCACCATGCATTACGATTCCCAGATTGATCTTCTTTTTAGTGAGAACGCAGTAAAGCATGGCACACTTATGCATGGAGAGAGTCGTGTCGTGCGATGTTGGGGCCACCGAGGCCCTTAGGAATTGGAACCACACAGCAGCCTCAGTGGTGAGGCTGCCAGCATATAGACACCTTCTCTGGCCATCTTGATTCCATGGCCTTCCCTCAACTGCTATTTCTTTTAAAATCAACTCCTCATCAGCCGGAGTCATCTTTGCCAGGAACTGTCTGAAAGCACAAGGTTCCGGAGGTCCTCTACCCAACACCCGGTTTATATTACCTGGAGTATAGTCCACAACCTTTCCTCTGATCTTAACAAATGATTCTTTGGCTTGGGAGGCCTCAGCATAAAATTCTCAGACTAATGATGCATTAGCGCGGCGATTGGCAGTGGCAATGGTTGCCCAATCTTGCGCTACAAGTTTATCTTTGACAAAGCGATTTGCTTCTACAAAGTCGGGGTCGAAACCCCTCTCTAAATTCAACTTCCGAGTGCAAATACACTCAAAGTGGGCTCTAGCAGCTGGGGAAGTGAATTGCCTCGGTATCCCACTGGGGGCATGAGCAGTCCCCACAGTGGACAGATGTGGATTTTCAGAAAGGTTTTGTTCACTTCCCGTATTAGTATCACTAGAAGAAGAACTTAAAGAGGGTTCGATACCCTTACCTTTCCTCGACGCTTTTCTTTTCGGTTTTGCAGACGATGCCTTCTTGGATGCACCAGATCGTGTAACCACTCCCCTGTTCCTCTGGAGTGCTCTGGTTGGGGTTTCTTCACTGTGGGCAGTGGTGTGGACATCCTCCACACTATCAACATTTTTGTTCTGGGGAATGTCTACAGTCTGAGTCTGCTCCTTAATCTTCTTCTGTCTTTCTTCTTCCTCACGAGCCAAACGCTCGTCCTCTGCTTGTTTCTTTTTCTGCTCGAATATCCTTGCTTCCTCATCCTTCTTTCGTTCTTCCTCTTTCAATCGCTCCTCCTCCTCTCTAGCCAATCTTGCGGCTTCTTGCTTCCTCAATCTCTCTTCCTCCTCTCTTTTTAATCTTTCTTCCTCCTCTCGTTTGATTCTTTCCTCTTCTTCTCGGCGCTTTCTCTCGGCTTCTTCCCTCTTCATCTTAATTTCCGCGACCCTGTTGTTGTATTCTTTTTGTAATCTCAGCATTTCTTCATCCTCCTGCAAATCTGTATCATCAAAAGGGTTTTGAACAGAGTCCGAGACCCTTGATGAAGATACGGCTTTTGGACTCTCTGGTTTGGATGAACTCGTGTCTGCAACATTGGAGATGACCGGAGGTTCGCCGGAGATCGGTGGGGTTTTATTGAGATCGCCGGTGACGGCCTCCGGTGGTTGGTCGTCGGCGGTGCGGCGGCGGATCGCCGGCCGTGTGGGCGCCTCTGGGTGAGTGTTCAATCTCTTGCTTCTTGCCATTATTAGGGTTTTGGAATGGTTTTTGGTTCGTGAAGGAGAAAGAAGAAGATGAATAGTGTAGGTGGTTTAAGGAGAGAGAAAGGCTTTGATTTTGAAAAGGAGGGTTTTCTTTGTTTTTTAGAGGGAACGGTTTAGGAGAGAGAGAGACAATGATAGCTTTCCTTGGGAATAGGTGGGGAAAGGACAAGTGGCATGAAAAGGTGACCTTTGTGTAAGAAAAAGCATGATGTGTGTCAGCCTTCCCCCCCCCCCCAAACCGTCTCTTCATAAGTCAAGACCGAGAGTGAGGAGCGCAGTGACCAGCCTCTGCCCACTGCGAACCTTTTTGTTCCAAAAAGTGCTAAAATTCTCCTACACACATCGAAATGAACTACCATGCAGAATTAAAAAGACCAAAAAAATAATAAAAACGCAGCAAATAACTGAAATAAAATATTTACAAGTGGTCCCGATGTTGCTTAATCAAGGTGGGGTGGAGAGTGGGCAGGGATGTGGGCACTCTCGTTCAGAAAATGCTTCACCCTTTGCCCATTGACTTTGAACGTTTGACCAGATTGTGGGGACTTTAGCTCTACTGTTCCTAAGGGACTTACCTTGACAATGGTATATGGTCCCGTCCAACGGGATTTTAGCTTACCCGGAAAGAGTTTGAGCCGGGAGTTGAACAATAATACCTGTTGTCCTTCCATGAATTCCCTATGGTTAATTCGACGATCATGCCACATCTTGGTCTTCTCCTTATACAACTTTGCGTTTTCATAAGAGTGATAACGCAACTCTTCTAACTCATGCAACTGTAGAGTCCTTTTGATTCCCGCAGCACCTTCACTCATGTTAAGCTCTTTAAGGGCCCAAAATGCCTTGTGCTCCAATTCAATCGGTAGATGGCAAGCTTTGCCAAAAACTAATTTAAATGGAGACATTCCCAAAGGAGTTTTATAGGCCGTTCAGTAGGCCCAAAGAGCAACATCGAGTTTGGTTGACCAATCTTTTCGGTGCGGTTTAACAACTTTTTCTAAAGTTCCTTTGATCTCACGGTTTGAAAGCTCGGCCAAACCGTTGGTTTGCGGGTGGTATGCGGTGGCCACTCTATGATGTATGTCATATTTAGCAAGAACCGAGGCCATGACTTTGTTTATAAAATGGGTGCCTTCGTCACTAATCAATGCCCGTGGTGTTCCAAATCGAGTGAAAATATTTTTATGCAAAAATTTCACCACGGTGTTGGCATCATTAGAGTGACATGCGACGGCTTCTACCCATTTCGAAACATAGTCTACCGCAACCAAGATATAAAAATTGTTATTGGAATTTGGAAAGGGTCCCATGAAATCGATCCCCCAAACATCAAAAAGTTCTACCTCTAGAATATTATTAAGAGGCATCTCATTTCTTTGCGAAATATTCCCGGTGCGTTGGCATTGCTCACAACTTTTTACACACTCGTAAGAGTCTTTAAACACAGTGGGCCAAAAGAACCCACTTTGCAAAAAATTTGCAGCAGTGCGGTTTCCACCAAAGTGGCCACTGTAGTGGGATGCATGACAACCATGGAGTATTTGATGTTGCTCACACCCGTGGACACATCGCCTCAATATTTGGTCCGTCCCTATCTTATATAAAAAAGGATCGTCCCAAACATATTGACGAGTGTCATGTAAAAACTTCTTAAATGGTTGTCCATTCATCCTGTGGGGCTTAAGTCCACTTGCTAAAAAGTTCGCAATATCAGCATACCAAGGAATATTATTTTCATGATGTTGAGCGGATAACAATTGCTCATCGGGAAAATTTTCTCTTACCGGAGTGGGATCAGGAGTGGGATCAACAGTGCCCACTGTCTTCTCGAGCCTGGACAAATGGTCGGCAACCTGATTGCTTATTCCTTTTCTGTCGACGATTTCAAGGTCAAATTCTTGTAGCAATAAAACCCATCTAATTAACCGAGGCTTAGAATCAGCCTTAGTAATTAAATATTTTATTGCTGCATGATCGGTGTGCACTATGACCTTCGTCCCTATCAAGTATGACCTGAAACGATCAAAAGCAAACACCACCGCAAGTAAATCTTTTTCAGTTACAGTGTAATTAATATGGGCTTCAATTAGCGTTTTACTTGCATAATAAATGGGGTGAAAAACTTTGTTCTTTTTCTGTCCGAGAACAGCCCCCACAGCCCAATCGCTGGCATCACACATCACTTCAAATGGGAGTGACCAGTCAGGAGTGGTCACTATGGGTGTTGTGACTAAAGCTTCCTTGATTTTTTCAAAATCTTCTCGGCAATCTTGGGTAAAAATGAAGTCTTTTTCATGTTGTAACAGGTTACATAGGGGTTTTGTAATTTTTGAAAAATCTTTGATGAACCTCCTATAAAAACCTGCGTGACCCAAAAAACTGCGAATACCTTTCACCGTTGTGGGTTCGGGAAGTTGTGCCACTACCTCAAGCTTGGCTTTATCCACTTCTAACCCTCTTTTTGAGACAAGGTGTCCTAAAACAATACCCTCTTCGACCATAAAATGACATTTTTCCCAATTTAAGACTAGGTCGTGGTTCTCACATCTCACTAGGCTCTTCTCTAAATTTCCTAAACAATTGTCAAATGATGTCCCTATCACAGAAAAATCGTCCATAAAAACTTCTATGGTATCTTCTATCATGTCGGAGAAAATGGCCATCATACAACGTTGGAAAGTGGCTGGGGCATTACAAAGACCGAATGGCATCCTCCGGAACGCAAAGGTACCGTAGGGACAAGTAAAGGTGGTCTTTTCTTGGTCCTCGGGAGCTATGTGGATTTGGTTGTATCCGGAGTATCCATCTAGAAAACAATAAAATTCCTTTCCCGCTAACCTATCAAGCATTTGGTCAATGAAAGGTAAGGGGAAATGGTCTTTCTTGGTGGCCAAATTGAGTTGTCTATAATCCATGCATATTCTCCATCCCGTGACAGTCCTAGTGGGAATGAGCTCGTTCTTTTCGTTTTTTACTACGGTCGTCCCTCCCTTTTTAGGGACACATTGAACGGGGCTCACCCAACTACTACTAGCAATGGGATAGATAATACCGGCATCTAACCATTTCAAGACCTCTTTCTTAACTACCTCTTTCATGATGGGGTTCAACCTTCTTTGGGGTTGGACTTTCCCCGGGTGGTCACTCTCCAAGTTAATCTTATGTTGACATAAAGAGGGGCTAATTCCTCGAATGTCCGCTATAGTCCAACCAATTGCTCCCTTATGCTTTATCAATAAATCGATCAGAAGTTGTTCTTGTTTCTCACTAAGTTTGGAAGAGATAATAACGGGAAGTTTATTATCCTTAGCGAGATAAGCATATTTTAAATGGGAAGGCAATGGTTTAAGCTCTAACTCGGGAGGTTGTGTTATTGAAGGGGGTTGAACATTTCTATCCTTAAAGTCCAGAGGTTCAAAAACTGCAACCATTTCGTTACACTCATCCTTAAAAGTGTCATCACTCTCTGATTCAGAGTGCTCACTGTCATTCCCCACTGTGGGAACTGTACTCCCCACTGTGGGCAGTGTGTCAAGACTGTGGGTTCCATAAATCGAACTCAAGGCAAAGCTATCTTCGGTGTCTATATATTTAAGAGATTTAAAAACATTGAAAGTTACCTCTTGGTCATTGACTCGCATCGTGAGTTCTCCTTTGTGCACATCAATCAAAGTACGTCCGGTTGCAAGAAATGGACGCCCTAAGATGATTGGGATTTCTTTATCGGCCTCATAATCTAGAACTAGAAAATCGGCGGGGAAGATAAATTTATCCACTTGGACCAAGACATCTTCTATTTTTCCTTTTGGGTAGGCAATGGACCGGTCGGCTAGTTGTAAAGTCACGGTTGTGAGTCTAGCCTCTCCAATACCTAATCTGTTAAAAATGGACAGCGGCATCAAATTGACACTAGCTCCTAAATCACAGAGTGCTTGACCTACTTCTTGTCCTCCTATTATGCATGGAATGGTGAAACTACCCGGGTCTTTCAACTTAGGTGGAATCTTGCTAGTAAGGAGTGCACTACATTCCTCGGTCAAAACCACAGTTTCAAACTCACCCAACTTTCTCTTTTTGTTCAAAATATCCTTTAAAAATTTAACATAGCTTGGCATTTGCTCGAGAGCTTCTACCAAGGGTATGTTAATATGAAGTTGTTTAAAAATGTCTAAGAATTTTTTAAATTGAACATCGACATTTTTAGGCTTCATTCTTTGAGGAAAAGGGATACTTCGTGGGTCAATTTGAGTTTGCTGAGGTATTGGCTTTGGAAAAGTAGGCTTTGGAACAGGTCCAAAAGTGGGAAGGTCAGGGATGTCGGTCCTCACTGTGGGGACCACAGTGACCTGAGGAGTGCCCACTGTGGGAACCACAGTGGGTATTTGAGGCGAATCATCAGACTCAAAAACGATATCTTTCAAATCCTTTCCACTCCTAAGAGTTATGGACTTGACATGTTCTGGTCCTTTTCCTATCACCCTAGCTTGTTCGGTATCACTAGGTAACGTTCCTGGTGGTCTATTCTTAACTTCAACGGCTAGTTGTCCTACTTGAGTCTCTATATTTCTAATGGCTGCTTGAGTTTGATTCATAAAACCCTTGAGAATTGATTCAAGTGACTGTTGGGTCTCAGCGGGTTGAGTAGATCGTGGTTGGTATGGTTGTGAGGACTGCCCACTGTGATGTGGGGACTGCCCACTGTGATGTGGCTGAAATCCAGGGGGATTGTATGGTCTTTGCTGGATATGACTCGGCCCTTGGGGTTGGAGTCCTTGATTACCAGACCAAGAGAAATTCGGATGATTTCTCCAACCTGGATTATAAGTCTGCGAATAAGGGTTGTTCCTCGGATTGGTTCCTATAACATTAACAGATTCGGGATTTGCTGGACAAAAATCAAAAACATGCTCCTCTCCACAAAGGGAGCAGTTATCAGCGATATGGGTTGCGGAATTGACTTGGCCTCGATTTTGATTTAAAACGATTTTTGTCAAGGCCACTAATTGTGCATTCATGGTTTTGAGTGCTTCAGAATCGATGGTGTTGGTTTTTGGCATGGGTGCTCTAGGATTTGACCATTCGGTATTGTTGTTGGACACTTTTTCTAAGATTTGATATCCTTCGTTGTAGGTCATACTCGTAAATGTTCCACCAGCTGTTGCATCTAAGATGATTTTGGCTGCATTGGAAAGACCATTGTAAAAGGTCTCCAATTGAATGCAATGTGGGATGCCATGATGTGGGCACTTCCGAAGTAAATCTTTAAATCGTTCCCATGCATCCGAAACAGCCTCATCTTCCTCTTGCCTAAACAAAATTATATCATTTCGAAACCTAACATTCCTTGTTGGAGGAAAGTATTTTGCAAAAATCTATCGGCAAGCTCTTGCCAAGTGGTTATCGAGTGAGGTGCATGTGCGTTCAGCCAAGACTTTGCCTTGTCCCTTAATGAAAAAGGTAAAAGCCTTAGTCTTAATGCCTCATCACTAACACCTTGCAACTGAAAGGAATCGGTCATTTCTAAAAACGATTTTAAGTGTGAGTGCGGATCCTCAGATGGTGATCCTCCAAATTGACCCATGGCTTGGATCATTTGAAACATCACCGGTTTGAGTTCAAAATGATTTTCAACAATATTGGGTCTTAAAATCCCGGAGCTTAAATCACTAACTCCGGAAGTAGCATAGTCCCGTATTTTTCGATCCTTGCTATCGGCAATCGTGATTGTGGTCTCCACTACAGGTGGCGGTATTGCAGCCATGTTCACAGTGGGGATCACAGGGGGTTGTCGATTTCTGTTTCTGCGTCTTCTTCGAAAAGTTTTCTCTATTTCAAGATCGATTGGTAACAAAGGTTCGTGTTGTTGCCTTGGCATGCAACACGAAAAGCTTAGAAAAACGAGTTACTCGGGCTCGAACAAAAACTAATGTCTTGAGATTTAAAATCACGCCAGTCCCCGGCAACGGCGCCAAAAACTTGGTACGAGCGAAATGTGGTGCTTAAATCGCAGTGGTTTGCAAACTGTCCACAGTGGGGAGTGCAAGTGTACACTGTCCACTATGATCGTCACAGCAACTAATAGTTGGTAAAATACCAGAATCGAATCCACAGAGACTGGACAATCAAGACAATACGGTTCTCATGAGCTCCTTTTACAAGTTTCAACTAGAGAGGAAAATAATACTTGGTTTTGGTTTGGTAAAATAGCTACTTGAAACGATTTACTAAATGTTAAAAAGGAGGAATGTAGGTTGGATTTTCCCTAGATTGTATCTCAAATACTCGGTCCTTAGAGTGATCCTCGTATTTGTGGTGGACATTTTCGCTAGAAAAGCCCGGTTACAAAAATACTCACACCGTTAGATAAAAATCCCATACTCTTAGTACTTGTTGTTTTGTCAATGGTAATCCTCAAATGGACCTTTTCAGGCCTCGATGGAATGTGTAGAGACAAATACTCTAAGTGTTTTTAATACACAAATTAGCTTGCCTACTACTCCAGTGGGCAGAGATTAGCTCACTATGCCGACCTCACTTTCGTAAGTGTCATAAGAATTCTTTCGAATCCCCTAGCATCATTCAAGCTCGTGTCACTGCGTTCTACTCATTTCTAAGTTAAGAACTAGACTTTTAGATCCTTGCAAGTGATCGGCTTGTTCGCATCTTTGGGTAAATATCGAGAGTGAATGACCAAAACAATAAATATTCTAAGTATAAAGATTACTCAATCATTTTCTATAAAATCCAGGTACTTCTCCTTCCTACATCCCAAAGGATGTTTAGCCTAACATTTCCGAAGTAAAGAAGACAAAAGATGAAGATTTGCACATAATAAAACTGAAAGTGGATTGAATAGTTCTCACAGTGGGGAACGAGAATTCGTCCCTGTCCACTGTGCTTTTCGAACTACAATTAACTAGGAAAGGAAATTACAGAAATTAAAGCTAAATTAATGCAGTAATTAAAAGACTAAAACTAATGTGGTAGATGAGAGAAATTAAAGTTATCTAAACTTAACCCAAGATGATTGTAAGAATGCTAGATTTATGCAATAAATGAACCCAAGTGCTCCTTTATATACTAGAGGAAAGACTTGGATATTACACAAAAGAGATGAGTCTTCCAATGGGTAAAAACTGCTGTGTAATGGCAGAAATCAGCCCCTTGTGCAAATCAATTACCCAATGGATCCTTCTCCAAGTCAATTTCCAAGTACATAAAGGAGTACTTGTTGCAATCTTCTATGTAGATGTCATTTTGTACTTCCTCCAGCCATTTCCCTGCCAATGAACCTTCTTCTTCCAGAAAATTAGATCCCAACTAATAGTTTCTTTTGTCTTTCTTGATCAGCTCGAATAGTGGGCAGCCGGAGTGGGCACAACAGTGGTCACTGCAGGATAAAACGTGAAAAACACCCAAATTCCACCAAATAGTTCATTAAATACTATGGTTCACTCCTTTTGCTCATTTTCGAGAATTATAATAAGAATGGGGGTTTTTAGAAGTGAAATGGCTAAAATTGACAAAATAAAGTAGGAAAAACAAGGAAATAATAACTCTAAAAATAGAGTTATCAGTGCCTATCACCGTTTTGTCAGTTGGTCTTCGAACAAGTTTCCAAACTTTGTTTCTTTCGAATTCAGTCAGCTCTTCTTGCATGGCGCTGACAGTTTGGATCTTTGAGGGCGTCATCTATTTTCTTTGGTTCAGTTAGAGAAATAAAGTTAACAAATAAACAAATGTTACCTGCACTTCGTCGAGTCTGAACACCAGCGTTTGGATCACCAACAATTTGATCAATTGGGTGATTTACAGTCCATCGCTGAGCCGGAGCATAAGTCGCTGACTCATCCTGAACTGGAGGAGCTGAAGATGAAACTTCAGCAACTTCTGGAGTATCAGCCAAGAGAGGAGTAGGTGCAGATGTCATTTCATTCACTGATTGCTGAGAAATAGATGGAATGTCTGAAACATTTGGTTCAGGAGCAGGTATAGTGTTTAAAGGAACCGCTGAGACCCATGATGTTTCAGCTTCACTATTTTGCATGTTTGGAATGATAGTAGGACTATCATCTTCAACTGTATGAGTACGAGGAGTGGGAGTATCTTCTGAATCACCAAGATGAGAAAACATCCATTGATTCAGTTCTTCAGTATCAGCGGACGATTTAGAGTTCGCTGAACGGGATTCGTCAAACATGACGTGAATAGTTTCTTCTACAGTTTGTCTTCTACGATTGAAGACTCTGAAGGCTTTGGAAACTGAGGAGTATCCAAGAAAGATTCCATCATCAGCCTTAGGATCAAACTTTCCAAGGGCATCTTTGTTGTTCAGTATGAAACACTGACATGCAAAGATGTGAAGAAAGCTGATTGAAGGCTTTCTCCCATGAAAAAGTTCATAGACTGTCTTCTTGAATCTTTTGACTATCAGCGACCTATTTTGTGTAAAACAAGCAGTGTTGACAGCTTCTGCCCAAAACTGAGTAGGCAGGTGAGAATCGCTGAGCATTGAACGTGCAGCTTCAATAATTGTTCTATTTCTTCTTTCAGCGACTCCATTTTGTTGCGGTGTTCTCACTGAAGAAAAGTTGTGAGAAATACCCTTGCTCTCAAAGAAGGAATCAAGAGAACTGTTTTTGAATTCAGTTCCATGATCACTCCTTATTGAGCGAACGGTCAAGTTGTTCAGGGTTTCCATCTTCCGAACAAAGGTGATGAGTTCTTCAGGGGTGTCACTCTTAGAACGGAGAAACATTACCCATGTATAACGAGAGAATTCATCAACTATGACCAGTGTATATTTCTTTCCAGCGATGGATTGTTTGTTAACAGGGCCAAACAAATCCATATGGAGAAGTTGTAGAGGAAATGACACTGAGGAGACTTGATTTGACTTAAAGCTTGCTTTGGTCTGCTTCCCTTTTTCACACGCTGAACATAAAGACTCTTTGGTGTATGAGTGTTGAGGTAGACCAGTGACTAACTCTTTTGAAGAAAGAGTATTCAGTGTCTTGAAATTCAGATGAGAGAGCCTCTTATGCCATAGCCAGTTGACATCAGATGAGGCCTTTGAGAAGAAACAGGAGTTCTCAGTGGTAGTTGAGTTCATGTTTATTACATAAACATTTTCCAAACGATAACCGCTGAGAGCTATCTTCTCCTTTTTGTCAGTGACAAAGCAGGATTCCTTAGTAAAGATTACTTTGTTATCCTTGTCGCAAAGCTGACTGATGCTTAGAAGATTATGCTTCAGCCCTTCAACATATGCGACTCTTTTGAAGGTGGTTGTACCATTTGAATGTACACCAAACCCTCGGGTATGTCCTTTTCCATTTCCACCAAAAGTCACAGAGGGACCCTTCTCTTCCTTGTA
Source organism: Saussurea involucrata (assembly GCA_033807775.1). Lineage (NCBI taxonomy): Eukaryota > Viridiplantae > Streptophyta > Magnoliopsida > Asterales > Asteraceae > Saussurea > Saussurea involucrata. The sequence continues at coordinate 13,610,343 of CM066326.1, forward strand.
TTCAGCGAGCAGGCTTTTCTTTCCAGTCATGTGTCTAGAGCATCCTCTATCGAGATACCAGATACCCTTCTTAACCTGCATTACAAAGGAAGATTAGTTTTTCTAGGGTACCCACTTAACCATGTATACACATTTGTCAGTGGAAGTAGTTGGAATGGAAGGTTAAGCAGTCTTCGCAGCATTTGAAGATTCAGCTTTGTCATTCTTCACCTTGGTTAATTTCTTAACCTCAGTGGTCTTCTTTGCCTTGGGGGCAATCTTCACCTTAGCTAACTTTTCAGCTTTGGTGGCTGTGGGGCACTTACTAGCAATATGATCAGTGAGTCTACAGTGGTAACATTTCCTATAACTAAAAGTAGTTCTAGGACCATTTGAATGCTGAGCTTTTAATTTTGAATTAGAAGTACCAGCACCAAGTAAACTATTGGCTTTAGAAATGGGAGGAACATTCAGTTCTTCGGATTTCTTACCAAGGACATCCACTCTGAGTCTAGGAGTAGATCGCTGAATAGATCCAGTAGATCGCTGAATAGATCTACGCTGAGTAGATCCAAAGATCTGATTCCTTGATCCAGAGGGATAGGTCACTGAAGCTTTAGAAGCATTCAGCTTAGGTACTAAGGTACACTTCTGAGGATTTTGGTTAAAAACAATTCCTTTACCTTTCGAGGTAGGAGTTTCCTCAGGGATTGGTGTATGGGACGAGGAGCACTGAGAGGATGAAGTGTCAGCGACTGAGGATACGAACGTTCTGAATTTAAGCATTAAACGCTCAGTGGTAGGTTTTGGAGTTTCATATTAGTAACCAAGACCACGTTTATCACTCAGGGGAATCTGAGACTTAATTATCTCAATGATCTTTGTTGAAGAATTACACCATCCTTCAACAGTAGCTTTTTCAGCTTTTAATGCAGCGATAGCTTCTGCTCGTTCGATTTTGACTAGCTGATTTAAGTGCACTTGATCTTTAAGATCTTCTTCAATTTTAGAAAGCTTTTCTATTTGAAGGTGACAATTTTTATGCTGTTCAGCGAGATCAAGGTTTTGATTTTCAACCACAGTTTTGCCATTCATGGCTTCGTATAAACTTCTTATCTCAAGTAGGTTATTATTAGTAATTTCCTTATCTCTCTTAGTGCAAGAAACTTAGTGTTCCAACTTGTTTAGATTTAGGTTTATCCTTAATCTTGTTTCCGCAACAAACTGTAAATTGTTAATGATTTATCAATAAACAATTTAGAAAAGTAAAATCTGTGTGTTTGTATTAAACCCCCCCTTCTACAAACTTGTATAGCCCTTCGGGACCAACAAGTGGTATCAGAGCATTATCATTTTATATCAGCGAAGGATAAAGTTCAGCGATAGCTGAAGTCTTGTACTTGATACTTCAAGTTGAGTGGACAAATCTGAGTCTTCGCTGATCCGCATCAGTTCATTAGGAGACTTGTCGCTGGTTCTTGAGCTTGATCTTCGACTTCAGCGTAGAACCTATGTTGACGTGAAACTTGTCTTCAGAGATCATAAGTAAACAACTAACTTATCAGCGATCGCCATAAGGACTGAACAGACTCAGAGCATTATGGTGAACAGTGTTCGCTGAATGTTTAATTTAAAGAGCTAGAGTTCCTATCAGCGGTACTGTAAGATCTTAGTACTTATCAGCGATAGTGAAACTCTGATACATATTGTTTACTTACAATTTTCACTAAGTATTAAGAGAGGGTCATTATCAAATCACTGAGGGTTTGGATCAACAAGTATTGAAAAATAGGCTATGTTCAAGATTGGCAGAAGACCTCTGCAGAGTACACCAATACCACAGAAGCCTCTGTCGATCATCATCCAAGAAGACCAAGTTCAACCTAATCAACCCAAGACCACAGAGCCTCTGTGAAACTCCACAGAGCCTTTGTGACACTGAACTTCTTGAAGATGAAGATCTGAGCTATCTTGAAGACCAAGAAACACATGCTTCTCACGTGCCTCTGCATGTACAAAGGTTCTGAAGATCAATAGTACACCCATGTTCATCTACTTTCCATGTATCTCCTTCTGAGAGGTGACACTCTTTTCAGTGTACTATTCATTGGTGCACCACCTTGTCTTTGTACTATGTAGCATCCCACGATAGTGTCCCATGTTTGTCCCGTTCCTTACTATAATTAGAGGGCATTGCCTGCCTTTTTAGGTAACAAAGCACAACACACACACCATTAGAGAGAGAATATTCTTAGAGAGAAAACACACACTTCTACGTGTTCTTGGTGTAAATCCTTTGAGATGAATGAAGATGAATCATTGAGCATGTTATTGTTATTACTTATTGTTCTTCATTTATTCTCTGTGTGTTATTCTACCAAATCTATTAAACCAGCCTGTCTTAACAAACGCTTCCGCATATTAAATCTTATACTCTGTTTTATAAGTTTATTGGTTTAAATATCATTGTTGAGTCAAAACGAGATCAACAGCTTTTGTCTTCAATTTTTTGGCGTAAACCCCAGACGCTTGGGTCTTCCTTTTTAATGACTTCCCTTGCAGGAAAGTTCAACATCTCTCTCCTTCTTAAAGAGACCAGTGGTCGTGGCCTTCTTAGGAGTTGAAAGTTCCCCAAACGTTTCTCCTACAAACAAAGAAGAAAAGAAAACTTAGATGTCGAAGATATTATCCTCGACTAAATTATCCACGAGAAAGGAGACTTACCTGTAATCTCTTTTTCTTGCTCCTCTTATTTTTCTTCTTCCCTCTGATCAGACGAACATGCCGAGCCTAAGAAATCCACTTCTTCCTCTCCCTCTTTCCACCAACAATCGGCTCTTTGGTCGTCTGAGCAAACTCCCGGTTAGGAAAACTAGTCACGTTTTTTAAGTGTCCTCTAAAGGGGACACTCGAGAGAAGTCGATTTATGCGATCATAAGAATGAAGAAAAAGTCAGTTGTCGTGATTGATTTTTATGACCAAATGTAAAAAATAAAGAAGACACTTATTGTTGGTGTTCTAGCCGAATGCCAGCCATTTGATCCCCGTCCTTCATCAACGAAACCCGTTCAAAAACATAGTGGGACTTCCACTTCCGATCATTGACCGAGTACGATGGTTTCTTACGGGCTTAACAGAGTAAGTCGCAGTTAGCTCATGGATGGAAAAAAAGCAATTCCCACCCACTCGTTAGCCTCTCAATGACGCTAATGATCCTCCAAAACTTGGGCATCATATTCCCCAGAGGAAGGTCGAAGGCATCCAAGAATGTCGTTGCCAGGGCCGTGAAAGGCCATGTAAACCCAATCCTAAAGGGGTTTTCATATAGTATGAACCACCCTTTAGGGCACTCATCTCGGATACGAGTCGAAAAGCCTCAAGATCCCTTTCTTCCTCAATTACATTCGCATGATGTCTCAGCTCTCTACAATTTGGTAAGGAGACAAAAACGATATAAAGGTTTCTAACGTCTTGATGTTGCATGGGTTTTTTTTAGCAGAATGCTTAGGAGAGAGCATATAAGATAAAGCAGAGTCATAGCTTATAAACTAAGCTTGGAAAATGTTGATCCAAACCCTCAGTGATTTGATAATGACCCTCTCTTAAACACTTAGTGAAAATTGTAAGTAAACAATATGTACTAGAGTTTCACTATCGCTGATAAGTACTAAGACTTTACAGTACCGCTGATAGGAACTCTCACTCTTTAGATTAGATATTCAGCGAACACTGTTCATCATCTTATAGCTCTGAGCCTGTTCAGTCTATGAGATGATCGCTGATAAGTTAGTTGTTTACTTATGATCCCTGAAGACAAGTTTCACGTCAACCAAAGTTCTACGCTGAAGTCGAAGATCAAGCTCAAGAACCAGCGACATGTCTACTCATGAACTGATGCGGATATCAGCGAAGCAAGACCTGTCCATTCAACGTGAAGTATCAAGTAGAAGACTTCAGCAATCGCTGAACTTTATCATTCGCTGAAAAAGATCTGACTCAACGAAAGCTGATCATGAAGTCTCCCTGCATGTTACTATTGTCTTACCTCCCTTGCACGTCTCCGTACGAACTGTCAGAACGGACATCCCTTTTGTCTGTAATCGTACACCAACTCTGATTCTACACTGTGCACCATGCGGCTACTAAGGTTGTCTACAAAGGTCAATGACATGCAACCACTCAGATGCTGCCACGTGTAAAGCCATACTGCCTTGCATTAAATGCATGCAGTATATAAGAAGAACCTTACTTCAGTTTTGAAGTGTGCTCGGACCATCTTCTTATCTCTCTCTCTTATTGTTAAGTTATTATTCGTAATTTCTTTAACTCTTCCTAGTGCAAGAAACTTAGTGTATCTCAAGACTTGTTAAGATTAGGTTTATCCTTAATCTTGTTCCGCAACAAGTTGTAAATTGTCTTGATTTATCAATAAACAATTTAGAAAAGTAAAAACGTGTGTTTGTATTCAACCCCCCCCCCCCCTTCTACAAACTTGTATAGCCATTCGGGACCAACAGAAAATCGACGGATGGAAAAGATTTCTTGTAGGTTTTTCGAACTTCGATTTGAAAAAGACTTTTCTCTAAAAATTGCAAGAAACTCGTATGCGTGAAAAGGAAACAATTGCCAAAGGAGTGGTTGTCAAAGATTTGCCATAATTACCACCATCAAACCGTCGCCTCGATGCACGACATCTATCCCAAGCAGTTCATACTTACCACTTGATAGACGCCACGTGTCAAAGAAAACTATCCTGGCACACTTGTCACGACCACGCACACCTCTACACTTGCCAAAAACCAATGATTCGGTTTCCAAGAAAATTTGATTCAGTTTCCTCCCTACTAAATCAATTACTATGAGCGGCTCATAGGTTTCATCTTGTTCACTTGAAACCGAATATTTGGCTCGAGTTTTGAAATTCAAATGAACATTTTGAGATCAAAATCCCGGGGGCAAATTGTGGCGGTAAAGTTTCATAAACCCGACTGTCGAAGATATTTTCTCCGACCAAACATGTTAGACTCGGTCGAACAATCGACTTCCCATGGCATCGATATTCTTCACATATGTTCGAGTATGGGTGCTCACGGTTGGTCGAGTTACTTTGGGCTATTGTGATCCCAGAACAAGTAATCAACAACACAATATGATGCAATCTGTCATCTCTCTATTAATCTAAAATATGGAAATACAAGCTAGAGAGAATTTAGGAATTGTAAGGGCTAAGCATGACATAATGAAATAATCTAGGAAAATCCTATTTATACTAGGAAACTAGGAAAGTACAATTCAAGTCCCTCAACTTGATACAATCTTCTAAATATGGCACTAACAATCTCCCCCTTTGTATCAAAAGTTGAGGCGACTTCTAGGCTTGATTCGGTGCAACGTATTTCTTTCTGATCCCGAATATGATCTCAAAGAGTCTTAGGGGTTGTTCGGTTCGTTTGCTGTTAAGACCTGAATGGATATGGATGTCTGAGTGGATTTGGTTGTCTGAGTGTTAACAGATATGTTGGTGTTCGGTTGTTGTGCTGAATAAACTGTCAAAATGTCTGAAATGACCATTTTGCCCCCAGTCTTTATTTTTGCTTATATAAATAAACTGTTTGTTAAAAATATTGAATAAATGACTTATAATTATTTAAAAATACCAATTTAAACGTTTATAAATAAAAGCAAATTCACACAAAAAATCAAGAAAATGACAACAAAAAATCATCACATCTTGAACAACAAAAAATGACAACATCATATTATAACACAGCAACAAAAAATCCATCACAAAAAATCACAACAGCAGAGTATTATAGCAGAAAATTAAAATCAGGAAAAAAAACTCTAAAAATATCAGATTATTTCTGCAGAGTATTAAAATCACAACGGTGGTGCTGGCGGTGAGCAGATTAAAATCAAATTATTTCTAATTAAAATCAGATTATTAAAATCACAACAGCAGAGTATCACACCGGCGGTCAGATTATTAAAGCTGTATTTTTCTTCAATTATTGGTGAGCAGAGTATCACAACGCCGGCGGTGAGCAGATGGTGGCGAGAAGGCGGTGAGCAACTGGTAGCGCCGGTGGTTTGGTTGAAGTGAGAAGGAGGAGCTGATTTCTTTTTTTAGGGTTTTGATCATATTAAAGTGGGTTGTTGAGAGAGGGGTAAAGTTGGAAAGAAGGGAGCTGAGTGGGAAAGACTCTATTTTCCTAGCTGATTTGGTCGACCCATATTTTTTCAATTCAGCCGCTACCGAACGGGTAGATATGGCTGTGCGAATCAGCCATATCTCCCACACAGCCCATTAAGCCGCTACCGAACAACACCTTAGTGAATTCCGGTACTCCTTTATCTTGATGATGGCTTTCAGGGCTCGTTCAATCAGCATTTTCTCCATAGGCTTAAATTTAACATGGCCCTTTTCATTAAGTCTCAGTCTGCTTTCTAGTTGAATCTGTATAAGCTTGAAGGTCCCATCACAAAATTTGTTCACTTCAGTAAACCTTAAGAATCTCTTCTTCTTCTGCTCATTGTAGTACACAATGCCAAATTCTGGCTTCTCAAGAATAGTGTATACTGGGATACCTTGAATGTCAGACAGTCTCTTGTTAGGTTTAATAAGGTTAACTCTTGTTTGACCAGCTTCAAGTGCTATTAGGAAGTCAGTAAGGTAAGAAAACTTCACCATATTCTTCATGAATCGTTTAACTGACTGGAAGGCTTTAGACCACTCTTTCTTCTTTGGGTACGGGCAAGTATATCATATAGGTTCAGAAGGTCATCAAGGTTGAGGCTCTTATAATCAGCTTCAGTAAAGAATCATTCCTTTCCATCAGTCCTATTCACGGTGAATTCAGGATACCACACATTCAACAGTTTCTGAGATTCATATTCACGGTGAATTCTTTCTTCAAGTTTTGTTTTCGAATAAGAATGGATGATTTATCAGAAAAACTAGAACGTTCAGAAGCTAAGAAAACAGAGTTTGAACAATTGTTGCATGCTTACAAAGACAGAAACACTGAACTTACTAAGAAGGCAAGTAGTCTGGAAGATAAGTTGTATAAAATAGGCCAAACTGAACAGACGATTCATCTTAACAAGCCTAAAACTTTAGATACTACAATGCAAAATGGGGTTTGGGATATGATAAGCCTCATTATTTGAAGACTGCCTTATCCAAATCTCCAACTTTGTATAAGTTTGAATGGCTTAAACTTCCATCAGAGGATCCTCGATATAAAATCAAATGGCTTAAAATGGATGGTGAAGATTATGAAGCTGAAGAGGAAGTAAAAAGAAAAACGACAGTTAAAATGCAACTTCCTTTTGTCTACGGGATGGAAAATAGGAAGGCATTAGTTTGGAATTGGAAACAAACATTGTCTAATGACTATTTCCAATGCTATGATATTGAGAAACCAAAGGATTATGAAACAAAACCTGCTTTTGAAGGAAAAACCTATTTCCCACCTTTGGTTCTTGAAAAAAAAAGCTTATTGATCTCGAAAGCAAGATTGAAGACGTCCGAAATGAAGACATGATTGCTTTTGAGATAGAATAGGAAGTCATGCTAACTGTTCTTTTAAACAGTGAAAGAGAAAAGTCTGAAAAGAAATTTTCTGAATTTTCAAAGAAGAATTTTGAAGAAAACAAAGATATTGTGCTAAAATGCTTAAAACTTTCAAAACAAGTTTCTGATTTTGAAAAAGTGTTATTTCTTGAGAAAGAGAAGCTTGAGAAAGAAAGAGCGGAGTTTGAAATCGAAAGAAAATCCTTTGAGACAAAGAATGTTGAGCTTTCTTTAAAAATATCTAATTTGGAAAAAGGTGTTGGAGAAAGAAAGAAAAGAGTTTGATGAAAAGAAGAATTTGTTTGAGAAAGAAAGGAAAAGTTTTGAGAAAAAAAATGTTGGCATCTTTAATGAAATATCAGATAAAAGTAAGAGTTTGGAAAAGGATTTTGATACTGAAAGAAAATATGTTGAGGCCGAGATTTTGAAATTGACAAGACAGCTATATGAGTTAGCTACGGAATGTATGATGGAGAAGAAGGTTAAATCTAATATTCAAAGAAAGTTTGATTTGATGTCCAAAGAAAGAAATGTTTTGTCCAACAAAGTTAAAGAACTTGAAGACATTATCTTTAAAGTTGAGGTTTCAAAACGAGTTAATCCTGACACGATTGTTCAGACTCCACTTGTAGACTCAACAGATTCTGAATGTTCGTTTAAGACGGCTTCAAGTTCAACCCATAAAGATGTTTATTCAAAGGGATTTGACAGATCAAAGGGTTTTTCAAAGGATCAGATTCGTCCTTCCAATCTCTTTTAAAATCATTTTGTTGATAATTCGAATGGTTCTATTTCAAAGCCTACAGAAAATCCTGTTTTCAAAAGAGTCAAGATGGTTTGGAAAGTAAAAGGCTCTACACCTGAAAGAGATGTACCAAATTCATATGTTCCCAACCCAACTGTCAAGAAGAACATTGCTTCTATAGGTAAGTCCTTTGTTAAACCTAATCTTGTTTATTCTACAAATCATTTGATTAGGTTAGCACAAATGCAAGTTTGTTGTTCTTATTGTGGAACTCATGATTTTGTTAAGCAAGAAAATGTTCAATTTTGGTATGGTACTTACAATATTTCATCAAAAATAACTGCATTTAACAAGCCAGGACCCAAGTTCCGTTGGGTACCAAAATCTACTTAATCTGTTTTGCATGTTCATCATGTGTAGTGCATAATGCCTAATTACTATCAAACACATGACTGGAAAACAGAAGGGAAGTGTGCAATTTGAAGAAGAGTATCTATGCTGAAATATATGCATAATTTCAAGGGGAGAGATTCTACTTTTTTGATATATATGAGCTTATTGACATATTATTTTATGCTTCTTTGTAGGGGGGGGGGCATACACAATGATGGTTTCTAAACACTTCAGTTTAAAACCCGGGCATACAATGTTTATGACTTCTGATCATTTCAGATCAGGACTCGTTCCTCAACGATATTGACTTCTGAGTAACTCTGGTCAGGATTCGTTCTTCAATGGTTTTGACTTCTAAACACATCAGTTTAGAACTCGCAATTCATTGTTTTAGACTTTGATTGTTACATGTACTAATTTTGTTCAATTAAGATTTTTTGCATATTTTGAGGGGGAGCTTATCTGATTTTTAATTAGTCTATCATAACTTGAGGGGGAGGTTATACATCTGACTGTAAGTGTCTTCTAAACTTAATCTGAGATTGTTTGAAAGAAGCATGACTTTCAAGCATGAAAAATGTGTTCTAAAATGTTCAAACCACTTCTTTATTTCAAAAAGATTTTATAAATTTAGAAGTGTGATTTTTAAATATTTTTCATGAATATCTCGGATTACAACATTATTTCTAACCGTGTGTTTCCAAAGATTAATACTTGCATATTATCTTTTCTATACTTTCAAGTATTCATACCCACCAGTTCAGCTTCTTATTGACTTTGTTATTACCATGTCTCAAAATGAAACATTTTTTTGATGGTAATACTCCCATTTGTATTTCATGTTTTGTTGAGCATCATATTCATTTCAGCGTAAGAACTTAACCGTTTCATTCAAAGATTGTTTATATTTGTTCATATAAACAAAATTCAATTCTTTGATACCCTATTCCTTACATGATTATCTTTTATATTTGATCTGATTGATACATTGTCAAATTCTCAAACAAGCCTTTCGAATTCATTTTATTTTTTCAATATTCTTGTTTTTGAGAAATCTTCAAAGTTTAAATGCTCAAATATTCATGATAATTCTTGAGAAGCATACATTTTGATGACAATGTTATTCAATTATTGAGATTCATATTTGTTCAAGCTAAGCTGTTGAACAACACATCTTTTTAGGACAAAGTTTTATGGGAATCAGTGTGAGAACATAAGAAACTTCTATGGATCCACGTTAACCAGTGTTTCCTACCCAAGAAGTTATCCTTGAGTGATTGAGGGATGAGGGATCTACATCAAAGAGTGGGGGAGATAACTCATACGGTTGAGTAATTTCATTGTGCTGAGGTAAAATGTAAATGAGAGTTTGGACAGAAGTGAGTGGATTAAAAACAGAAAGAGGGTATGAGAACATAGTTAACAGAATACGAGAACTCTACGCCAACCACTTTCTGAGCCGGGCAGCCACATTACTGATTAGTTCACATTCTTTGGTGACCGTCATTGAAACATGCAGTTAGCCCATGCCAACTCTTGCAAACCCCACCAGCTACTCATTTCTTTCTCAACAAAGAAAAGTTTCAGTTTTTCTTGGGGACGCGGCATATTTTCTATCTAATCTTTACTCGGAAGGTTTGGATATTGGAAAAGAAGGAAGTTTGCTCCACCTTCGTACTTCAATCATGCACATTAAGTCCGTGGAAAACTTGTTGTTGTCTCAACAGTTTACAAAATTTTAGCCTATCTAATAATCAAGCATAAGTTGCTTCAATCACTTCTACACTTGCACGTACACACAAGGAATATGTTTTCTTGTCATAACGTTCATAGAAATTCTTTAGTGTTTTTCGATGATTGAATGGAAGTCCTGGAGGAGTGAACATCAAAAAACTCTTTTCCAAAATTGCATCCGTTGTACTAAGTGGCTTTGTGCAACTTACAGGCATTTTTAACTGTTTCATTCGTTGATTCAGGGTTACAACTTTCATATTATCAGAATTTGAAAAGATTCGGATACAAATATTTTTTCATTGACGGATAAACAGATCAAAAGGAGGAGATTGTTTTTGGTATTCAAAGACTGCTGAAATTGAAAAGAATTTTGATGATCATGATGCTCACAATCATCAAAAAGGGGGAGAAATATCAAACAGGAAAAAAAAGGGGAGATAGTTTGAAGATTTCAATTTCCGACTAAAACGCTGATATATGTCAAAGTCAAGATGTTTCGAGATGTTTAAAGAAAGGTCAATGTTCTGAGATCATTATTGTTTAAAAGATGAAGATACAAAGACAACTTATTAAAGACAGTTCATACATAAAGTTCAGTTAAGAATGTCTAAAAGTTCAAAGCCCGTTCATGATTCAAGACTGAAGATATTTGTCAAAGTTCAATGCTTCAAAGATCAATGATACGAAGATTTGAAGATTTGAAGATTTGAAGATTTGAAGATTTGAAGATATAAAGATTTTGTTTTGAAGACTTTGATCAATGCTACAAAGATTTAAAGTTTATGATTCGAGACCTTGATGACTATTTGACTTTAGAGAGACGGTTACGTGCGAAATGTGTGTTTTAATCGCAGTGGGTTGCAAACTGTCCACAGTGGGAAGTGAAAGTGTACACTATCCACTATGATTGTCACATCAAGTAATAGTTGGTAAAATACCAGAATCGAATCCACAGGGACTGGACAATCAAGACAATATGGTTCTCATGAGCTCCTTTTACAAGTTTCAACTACAGAGGAAACAATAGTTTGGTTTGTTTGGTGAAATAGCTACTTTAACGATTTTACTAAGGATTAAAAAGAAGGAATGTAGATTATATTTTCCCTAGATTTTATACTAAATACTTGGTCTTCAAAGTGATCCTTGTATTCGAGGTGAGCATTTTCGCTAGAAAAGCCCGGTTACAAAATACTCACACCGTTAAGATAAAAATCCCATACTCTTAGTATTTATTGTTTTGTCAATGGTAATCTCAAAAATGGACCTTTTCAGGTCTCGATGGAATGTGTGGAGACAAATACTCTAAGTGTTTTTAGATACACCAACTAGCTTGCCTACTACTCCAGTGGGATGAGATTAGCTCACTGTGTCGACCTCACTTTCGTAAGTGTCATAAGAATTCTTTCGAATCCCCTAGCATCATCCAAGCTCGTGTCACTGCGTTCTACTCATTTCTGAGTTAAGAACTAGATGTTAGATCATTACAAGTGATCGGCTTGTTCGCATCCTTGGGCATGAATCGAGAATGAATGACCAAAACAATAAATATTCCAAGTATAAAGATTACTCAAGCATTTTTAATAAAATCCAGGTACTTCTCCTTCCTACATCCCTAAGGATGTTTAGCCCATAACTAAAGTAAAGAAAGCAAAAGAGTAGAAGTTGCACATAATAAAACTGAAAGTGACTTGAATTTAACCCACAGTGGGGAACAAGAATTAGTCCCTGTCCACTGTGTATTACGAACTACAAGGAAAGAAATACAGAAATTTAAACTTAACTAATGCAGTAAAATAAAGAACTAAAGCTAAAACAATGTGGTAGTTTGAGAGAATTTAATAGCCTACCAAAAACTACATAAAACATCATGATTTGAATGGCACCCCAAGGCCTCATTAAATACTAGGAGGAAGGTATGGGAATGGCACTAAACCATGGTTTAGTCCCATGTTTCATATCTACAGATTTGCACACCATGCCTTGAATAGTAACACCTTTTCACCAAATGTTGCTTTATAGTACAAGGTTGTTGTACTTTTCACTATTCCTCTTTAAGGAAGGCATGTCCTCCTTTATCTTCATTTGACCTGCTCTTTGACCCATTGTTTCTCCAAAAATGTTTAAATCCCAGCTGATAATTTCTTTTTCCTTTATCTTCTCGTCAGTTCTGGAGTGGGGAGCGGAGTGGGCACTCCGCAAGTCACTGTGGATAAAATCGTGAAAAACAACCAAATTCTACCAAATAATTTATTAAATACCATGGTTCACTCCTTTTGCTCGTTTTCGTGAAATATACCAAGAATGGGGGTTTTGAGAAGTGAAATGGCTAAAATTGACAAAATAAAGTGGAAAATAAAAGGAAATAATAACTCTAAAAATAGAGTTATCACAACCTCAAACTTAAATCATTACTTGTCCCCAAGTAATAAAAAGAAAGAAATTAAATAAAAAACAATGCATTTGAACTTTGAGGGACTTACATACTTCTTGACTTGAATGAGCGTTGATCTCCTTCCTCCGATACTTCCTTCGGTTCCAAAATTGAAAATTTCACTTTTGTACTTGACTAAATCTTTCCCTTGATTTCCATTAATCAATAGGGCTTTCTTGGGTTCGATGGGTTTTTGGCTTTGAGTATTTTCCCAAGGGTTTTTGGCAAGTATTTCCAAACATGGATCGAAAATCTCGCTTTGAGATTTTTATTTCAAGAAGTGGGTGTTTTGTATTTTGCAAGGATAAGTACGTACACTTTCATGCTTTATTGTGGGTATGGATATTTTTGTGAGAGTGGGTATTCTGATGGTCCAGAATAGGCACACCATCTTTTTCTGGGAGTGAGCACTTTGATGGTCCAGAAAAGGAACACCATCAATTTTGTTAGTGACACTCTGATTTTCTTTTCTTTTTGTATTTTTGTGTTTTTTTTTCTTTTTTCTCTTTTTTTTGGAGGTGGGTATGACTTACCCACCTCAAACTTAGACTTCATAGTGTCCTCACTGTGGGCAGACTGGAAGTCACTCTGGAATTCCCCACCTCAAACTTAAAAGTTCACATTGTCCCCACTGTGACATGGAAATATGGGTAAAGGAGGTGGTTAAGGGGTTTCAAAAAGGTTTGTGTTTGGAATTAGAAAATGGCCTATATCATTTCACGGGACAAGTTGAGATTTTGTACTTACAAAAGGGACCTTTTTAAGTCGGAAGCCGAAAGTTGTACCTTGAAATGGAAACGAGATCAAACACGCATTGAAACAATAAACATGTTAGTACCCAAAAGTACCTACCCATTGGTAGGATTTTCATGCATCAATACGCCAAAAAGAAATATGTAGCAAACATTGTCAAAGCCTAGCCATAGGCACAAAATATAAAACAAACAGAAATTAAAATTGTTTTAGGGAGCAAACGAGTGAAACCATTGTTTTTAACAAACCAATCATGGAGTCGAGGTGGCATCCGGTGAACTTGCGGCGTCGTCCTCTTCAAACTCGTCATCACTGGCATTGGTTGGGCACATGTCCTCGGGAAAGTCTGGGAGTTGAGCTGCTAACACCGGGCTGATCTCTTTGAAAATCTGGCCTGTCACTTCATCCCGATCCCTCATATACATCCAAAATTTTTGGGTGGCCCTGTTTTGATACCTTTGTTCACCTTCCAGCAAATCGATTCGGTATGTGAGTTTCTTCAAAGCTTTTAGGATCTCAGCCATTTGGTTGTTTGAACTTTCTACAGCGGTTGGACGGAGTGGTGTACGAGGTGTTCACACAATGTGTTCCTCAGCAATGCCCACAGTGGGTTTAACAGTCCCCACTGTCGGAATTTCTTCAGCAGGATCGGATGGAGGAGTGGTGATGTATCTTCCCATTTTTCGGATGGTTGCCACACTGATGTTACTTGTGGAACCAAACCACTGATCCTCCACAGCTGAGGGTACACCTGCTTCTATCATCAATAGAGTAATAAGACAAGGGAGGGGCAAGATTACCTTCTTTCGGGATCGTGCTTGATCAATGGTCGCATACATAACAATTCCCACGTTGATCGTTTTCCCAGTGAGGATGAAATATAATAGAGCACACTTATGCATTGACAAAGTTGTATCGTGTGATGTCGGGGACAAAGAGGCACGGAGAAATTGGAACCAAACAGCGGCCTCAGTAGTGAGGGAGCTAGCGTTTAGACACCTTCTCTGACCATCTTTATTCCATGGCTTCCCCTCGGCTGCTATCTCTCGTAAAATAAGATCCTCATCTGCCGGGGTCATCTTCTTTAAAAACTGCGCAAACTCACAAACACCCGGGCTCCTTTTTCCCAATACCCGGTGAATCGCTCCTGGATTATAACTAACTTGTTTCCCCGAACCATCGCAGTGGGGTCTTTAGCTTCAGAGGCCTCGGCGTAAAATTCACGTACTAAAGAGGCATTGGCGCGTCTATTGGCAGCGGTTAATATCGACCAGTCTTGCGCCATAATGCTATCCTTAACAAATGGGTTGGCCTCAACGAAATCGGGGTCGAAACCCCTCTCTAACTTCAATTTCTGTTTTGCAATGCATTCATAGTGGGCAACCACCTCTGGAGTGGTGAACTGCCTGGGAACCCCACTGGGGGCATGCTCAGTGCCCACTGTGGATTGATGTGGGTGTTTGGCTTGGATTTGTTCATCCCCAACATCAATTTCCATAGAGGATGAACTCAAAGAGGGTTCGAGATTTTTACCTTTTCGTGACGCTTGTCTTTTTGGCTTCTTGGTCGGTTCTTTCTGTGCCATGGTCACCTTAGACCTGGTGACCACTCCCTTCTTCCTCATGGCTCGAAGAATGGGGTTCTCCCCACTGTGGGCATCTGTCATCACTGCATCCTTCTCCATAACATCCCCAAGTTTACTATACTGGTCCTGATAATCTTCCTCAACCTTTCTCTGTAATTCCTCTTCTTCAGCAAATACCTCAGCCTCAGCCCTCTTTCTTTCCTCTTCAAAAATCTTCTCTTTTTCAGCCTTTATCCTTGCTTCCTCCATTCGTCTTTCCTCTTCTTCTTTTCTGATTCTTTCCTCCTCCTCTTGACGCCTCTTCTCGACCTCCTCTTTCCTTTTTCTAATGGCCGCCATTCTCTGATTGAACTCCTCCTCTAATCTTCTTTCTTCTTCCTCGGCTTGTAATGCCTCGGTATCGAAATGGATGGTGTTGGTGTCTGAGACTCGTGAAGAAGACATAGCCTTCGGGCTTTCGGGCTTAGAGGAACTTGCGTCCGGTGCATCAGAGGTTATCGGATTTTCGCCGGAGACCAGCGGCGGTTCGTTCAGATCGCCGGTGATAGTTTCCGGCTGGTGGTCCTCGGTGGTTCTGCGGCGGACCACCGCACGGGTGGCTGCATCCGGGTTCGTGTTCAATCTCTTACTCTTGGCCATTGTTAGGGTTTAGGAAAGGTATGGGTTTTTTCTTTGTTTGGTTTGAGAGAGAGAAATGGAGAAGAGAGAAAGTATTTTGGGTTAATTAGAAGAAAAGTGGTTTTTAGGAGTTAAGTGGTTTTAGGATTTGAAAAGTTTTGTTTGGCTATTGCGTATGGAGGGAACGGTTGAGTGAGAGAGAGGGAATGATGATGGCTTTTTTCTTGAAACAATGCAAAAAAAAGACAAGTGGCATAAAAGTAGACATCTTGTGTAATAAAAGGTGATGTGTGTCAGCCATTAGGTCACCTAACTTGTCCTTTCAAGCGCTAGGTTGGGAGTGGGGAACGCAGGGACTTGTTCCTGCCCACTGCCAGACTTTTTCTTGACATTTTCTTCAAAAATTGGGGGTTTCGCCTACACACATTAAAACAAACTACCATGGAGAATTAAAAATATCAAAAATACTAAAAATACAGCAAATAACTAAAATAAAATATTTACAAGCGGTTTCGACTTTGCTTAACCATAGTGGGGTGGAGAGTGGGATGGAATGTGGGCACTTTCATGCAGAAAATGCTTCACTCTCTGCCCATTGACTTTGAATGTTTGACCAGACTGTGGGGACTTTAACTCCACTGTTCCAAATGGACTCACCTTGACCACGGTGTATGGTCCCGTCCATCGGGATGTGAGTTTACCCGAAAAGAGTTTTAGACGAGAATTGAATAATAATACCTGTTGGCCTTCCATGAATTCCCTATGGTTGATTCTACGATCATGCCACATCTTGGTCATTTCTTTGTACAACTTTGCGTTTTCGTAAGAGTGGTAACGCAATTCTTCTAGTTCATGCAGTAGTAAACTCCGTTTAATTCCCGCAGCATCCTCACTCATGTTAAGCTCTTTAAGGGCCCAAAATGCCTTTTGTTCCAATTCAATCGGTAAATGGCAAGCTTTGCCAAAAACTAATTTAAATGGAGACATTCCCAAAGGAGTTTTGTAGGCCGTACGATAGGCCCAAAGAGCATCATCAAGTTTGGTTGACCAATCTTTACGATGTGGTTTAACGACTTTTTCTAAAATACTTTTGATTTCACGATTTGAAAGTTCGGCTAAACCGTTGGTTTGCGGGTGGTACGCGGTGGCCACTCTATGATGTATATCATATTTAGCAAGGACCGAGGCCATGACTTTGTTTATAAAATGGGTGCCTTCATCACTAATTAATGTCCGTGGTGTTCCAAATCGGGTGAAAATATTTTTATGCAAAAATTTCACCACGGTGTTGGCATCATTAGAATGACAAGCAACGGCTTCCACCCATTTCGAAACATAGTCTACCGCTACCAAGATATAAAAATTATTGTTTGAATTTGGAAAAGGACCCATGAAATCGATCCCCCAAACATCGAAAAGTTCTACCTCTAGAATGTTGTTAAGAGGCATCTCGTTCCTTTGTGAAATGTTCCCGGTGCGTTGACATTGCTCACAATTTTTCACAAATGCAAATGAGTCTTTAAACACAATGGGCCAAAAGAACCCACTTTGCAAGATTTTTGCAACAGTGCGGTTTCCACCAAAGTGGCCACCGTAGTGGGATGCGTGACAACCTTGGAGTATATTATATTGCTCACTCCCATGGACACAACGCCTCAATATTTGGTCTGTCCCTATCTTATACAAGAAAGGGTCGTCCCAAACATATTGTCGTGTATCCTGTAAAAACTTTTTAAATGGTTGTCCACTTATCCCATGGGGTTTTAGTCCACTTGCTAAAAAGTTGGCAATGTCAGCATACCAAGGAATATTATTTTCGAGATGTTGGGCTGCTAACAATTGTTCATCGGGAAAATTCTCTCTGACCGGAGTGGGATCAACAGTGCCCACTATCTTCTCGAGCCTGGACAAATGGTCAGCTACCTGATTGCTTGTTCCTTTTCTGTCAACGATCTCAAGATCGAATTCTTGCAACAATAAAACCCACCTAATCAACCGAGGCTTGGAATCAGCCTTGGTGATCAAGTATTTTATCGCTGCATGATCCGTGTGCACTATTACCTTCGTCCCTATCAAATATGACCTGAAACGATCAAAAGCAAACACCACCGCAAGTAATTCTTTTTCAGTGACAGTATAATTAATCTGAGCTTCAATCAGTGTTTTACTTGCATAATAAATGGGGTGAAATATTTTGTTCTTCTTTTGCCCGAGAACTGCCCCCACTGCCCAATCGCTTGCGTCACACATGACCTCGAAGGGGAGTGACCAGTCAGGAGTGGTCACTATGGGTGCAGTAACTAAGGCCTCTTTGATTTTTTCGAAAGCATCTCGGCATTCTTGGGTAAAAATAAATTCTTTTTCATGCTGCAACAGGTTACATAGGGGTTTGGTAATTTTTGAAAAATCTTTGATGAACCTCCTATAAAAACCTGCGTGACCCAAAAAACTTCGTATGCCTTTTACAGTTGTGGGTTCGGGAAGTTGTGCCACTACTTCAAGCTTGGCTTTGTCAACTTCCAACCGTCTTTTTGAGACAAGGTGACATAGGACAATACCTTCTTCTACCATAAAATGGCATTTTTCCCAATTTAAAATAAGGTCGTGGGTTTCACATCTCACTAGGCTTTTCTCTAAATTTCTCAAACAGTTGTCAAATGATGTTCCTATCACAGAAAAGTCGTCCATAAAAACTTCTATGGTGTCTTCTATCATGTCGGTGAAAATGGCCATCATACAACGTTGAAAAGTGGCGGGGGCATTACACAATCCAAATGGCATCCTCCGGAATGCAAAAGTTTCGTAAGGACAAGTAAAGGTGGTCTTTTCTTGGTCCTCGGGGGCGATATGGATTTGGTTGTATCCGGAGTATCCATCTAGAAAACAGTAAAATTCATTTCCCGCTAACCTATCAAGCATTTGGTCGATGAAAGGTAGGGGAAAATGGTCTTTCTTAGTGGCTAGGTTGAGTTGTCTATAGTCCATGCATATCCTCCACCCCGTGACAGTCCTAGTGGGGATGAGTTCGTTCTTTTCGTTCTCCAATACGGTCGTCCCTCCCTTTTTAGGGACACATTGGACGGGGCTCACCCAATTGCTACTAGCTATTGGGTAAATAATACCGGCATCTAACCACTTCAAAACTTCTTTCTTAACTACATCCTTCATGATGGGGTTCAACCTTCTTTGAGGTTGGACTTTTGCAGGGTGGTCACTCTCCAAGTTAATCTTATGTTGACATAAAGAGGGGCTAATACCTCTAATGTCCACTATGGTCCAACCAATTGCCTTCTTATGCTTCATTAACAAATCAATCAAAAGTTGTTCTTGTTTCTCGCTAAGTTTGGAAGAGATAATAACGGGAAGTTTATTATCCTTAGCGAGATAAGCATATTTCAAGTGGGAAGGAAATGGTTTAAGTTCTAACTCGGGAGGTTGTTCTATTGAAGGGGGCTGAACATTTCTGTCCTTAAAGTCTAGGGGTTCAAAGGCTGCTACCACTTCATCACACTCATCCTCAAAAGTGTCTTTACTGTCAAGGTCGGAGTGCTCACTCTCACTCCCCACTGTGGGCACTGTACTTCCCACTGTGGGCACTGTGTCAAGATTGTAAGATTCATAAATCGAACTTAAAGCAAAGCAGTCTTCGGTGTCTATATACTTAAGGGACTTGAAGACATTGAATATTACTTCTTGGTCATTAACTCTCATCGTGAGTTCTCCTTTGTGCACATCAATCAAAGTTCGTCCGGTTGCAAGAAACGGACGTCCTAAGATGATTGGGATATCTTTATCGGCCTCATAATCTAAAACTAGAAAATCGGCGGGGAAGATAAATTTATCCACTTGGACCAAGACGTCTTCTATTTTTCCTTTTGGGTAGGCAATGGACCGGTCGGCTAGTTGTAATGTCACGGTTGTGGGTCTAGCCTCTCCAATACCTAACTTGTTAAAAATGGACAAAGGCATCAAGTTGATACTAGCTCCTAAATCACAGAGTGCTTGACCTACTTCTTGTCCTCCTATTGTGCATGGAATGGTGAAACTACCCGGGTCTTTCAACTTAGGTGGAATCTTGCTAGTAAAGAGGGCACTACATTCCTCGGTTAAAGCCACAGTCTCAAACTCACCCAACTTTCTCTTTTTGTTCAAAATATCCTTTAAAAATTTAACATAGCTTGGCATTTGCTCGAGAGCCTCTACCAAGGGTATGTTAATGTGAAGTTGTTTAAAAATATCTAAGAATTTTTTAAATTGAACATCGACATTTTTCGGCTTCATTCTTTCAGGAAAAGGAATACTTCGTGGGTCAATTTGAGTTTGTTGTGGTATTGGCTTTGGAACAGTAGGTTTTGGAACAGGTCCAAGAGTGGGAAGGTCAGGGATGTCGGTCCCCACTGTGGGGATCACAATGACTTGAGGAGTGCCCACTGTGGTGATCACAGTGGGTATTTGAGGCGAATCATCAGACTCAAAAACGATATCTTTCTGATCCTTTCCACTCCTCAGAGTGATGGACTTGACATGCTCTTTTCCTATCACCTTAGCGTGTTCGGTGTCACTAGGTAATGTCCCTGGTGGTCTATTCTTAACTTCAACGGCTAGTTGTCCTACTTGGGTCTCTATATTCCTAATGGCTGCTTGAGTTTGATTCATAAAACCCTTGAGAATTGATTCAATCGATTGTTGAACCTCAGCTGGTTGATTGGATCGTGGTTGGTATGGTTGTGAGGACTGTCCTGGGTGAAAGTTCTGTGGGGACTGCCCACTATGATGTGGAGACTGCC
Source organism: Saussurea involucrata (assembly GCA_033807775.1). Taxonomy (NCBI): domain Eukaryota; kingdom Viridiplantae; phylum Streptophyta; class Magnoliopsida; order Asterales; family Asteraceae; genus Saussurea; species Saussurea involucrata. The sequence goes on from CM066326.1 coordinate 13,630,944, forward strand.
ACTGTGATGTGACTGAAATCCAGGGGGATTGTGTGGTCATTGTTGGGCATGACTCGCCCCGTGGGGTTGGAGTCCTGGATTACCAGCCCAAGAGAAATTTGGGTGATTTATCCAACCTGGATTATAAGTTTGTGAGTATGGGTTGTTTTTCGGATTGGTTCCTGTTAAATCCAGATCCATGCAACAAAATAAGAAATCGAAATATATGAACAGTATGCGTATTGATTTCAACTGGTCATCCCTTTCTTATTAGCTTTCAGAGAGAATTACAATACAATGTGGAAAGCAAAAGAGATGATTAGCTTGTTTTTCCAAGCTAATCAACATTAAATACATTGGGCCCGTGGTTAACAAGCCCACGGCCTGTTCACTAATAGGCTCAAATTAAACTATTACAAATCAACCCTTGAACTTTAAATCAACTATTAAAACATGCCCTAACAATCTCCCCCTTTGATTTGAAGTTCGAGTTCGCGCTCCAGCTCTTGCCAGTTGAATACGTATCTTTTGCACAACGCGAAGTGAACCTCAAAGAATCTGATTGCACGGCGATAGTCGATGCGGTCTTCAATCATTTCCAAAGCTTCCCGAGCAGTTGTTTCATTTGGATTTGGGATATACGAATGCTTTGGATTCTCAGACTCGTGCTGAATGATCTTTCGAAGAGCATCTCTGACCTTTAGGAGTGTGCCGTCACAAAATCTGTCTACCTGACTGAAACGCAGAAACTTCTTTTCGTTCTGTTCGTTGTTGTAGACTATCCCGAATTCAGGTTGTAGAAGCAGAGAGTTCTCGGGATACATCTTCAGCTCAGGAGCTTTCAGATTTGGTTTTATCAGATTGACTTTCTTAGCCCTGTTCTCGACAGCCATTTGAAAATCCGTTAAGTATGACATCATGATAGTACGGACCAGGTGTCGACGAACGGCTTCGAGCGCCTTTGTAATCTCTAGCGGTCGGATGGTTCTTGAACGTAAGTCTTTCAGTAATACCAGAAAGTCGAGAGGTCGGAGGTTCTTGAAGTCGGCTTCAGAGAATCTCCATTCATTACCATCTTCGCGGCGAACGGTGAAGACTGGATAAACGATCTTCATGATGCAGCGTGAATGGATGTTAAGAACCTCTGTGATCTGATGCTTTGTTCTGACTTGACTGACTGGAAGGCACCGCTGCATTGCAAGTATATAACGCCGTTGGTATTCGGGGTCGAGGTTGTAAATACCAAAGCAAAAGGTTGGCTCGATCGGGCGAAGTTTGTGGACGAACAGCTTTTTCAAAGATTCCTCCAGATGAGGGATAAGTACCTTGATCTTCTCCCAGCGGTTTTGTTGCTGTTGAGGAAGGGGAGGAAGATCAGAAGCTGTCGTTGGAGGAGTAGTTGTCGGTTGATCGGAAGTAGTAGACTCGGGTCTAGTTGATGATGTTCCGGCGGGTTGAGCATACTGAACGGGAGTTGCTCCATATAACTTTTGGAGCAGGAACTGATCGTAGTCAATATTGTCGTCCTCATCAGTAGGGAAGACCAAATTTACCTGGAGGTGTACGACACTGGCGGCTTTTTCGTACCATGCGTCTTCGGTCTCCGGGTTGGTCTCACACTCTGGATCTATCATGTCCAGTATCGGTCTGTCTGACGAGTCAAAATCGACCAGTTCCTGTGTTCAACCCTCGGGCTTTTCAACCGTCGGGTCTTCTTCATCTGAAATCTCCATATCTATGACCATATCTGCTAGTGGCAACTCGGCTTCGGGTGCTTCTGATGTAGTTGCCGCAGTTGGGGGTTCCTGTTGAACCACTGTTGTAGTTTCGGCAGTCATGATCTGGGCGGTCTCGGTTTGGCGTAGACGCTTCTCCCCCTCACGGTGATCAGGATCATCCTGGTCATCGTGCTTGCGTTTGAGACCGGCGGCTTGACTCTTACAAGTGTCTTCTAGTGAGCGGACCCTCTCAGACAGCGTGGCGAGCGCTTTGTTGTAGTCGTTGAGGGTCGATTCAATGGCGTCAAGGCGTGATGTGATGGATGAAGATGGAGCAGTGACCTGGGATCGGAGAACTGAGATCAGGTCTGCTTCGGCAGATGCGGTTGTGTCTGATTCCTGGAGCAGTTGAGATAATAGCATCGTCTTTAATGTATCCACCGAGTAGATAGGTTGAGCAAATGTCGATGGATGTGGTTGTACGGTTTCGGTTTCGACAATCTTTGTTTTGCCTTTGATGGCTTTGGCAATCTCATCGGCTACATGATGTTCCAGTGCCTCGCGGACAGCCTTGAGGGTGCTGTCCAGGGACCCTTGCGACACGAAGTCTGGGTGAATAACTTCGGGACCACTTAGGTTACCCGTTGAGGCGTCTACCACAGGGGTATAGCCACCTACGTTCACAGTTGGCATGATGTTAGCTGTGGTAGGATTTCCCGCCGATCCTTGTGTTCCACCAAGAGGTGAAGACACTACGGTGGTTCCGGCCGGGTCACGAAGAGCCTCGACTTGGTGTTGTACCTCTTCAAGTGTCCTAGCCAAAGATTGATCGATTTCAAGTGGCTCTAGACTCGATTGTGCACGAAATGAAGTTGAGACCGGGGGCTGCTAGTCTCTTATTTCAACACTCTTCGAGTGAGAAGCCGGTGGAAGTTGTGCTTGTTCCCCGTGTAATATTGAAACATCTGTCTGTCGTGAGACAGATGAGTGGATGAGGGGGTCGTGCAATTGCTCTGCTGGGTCCACGGAGTCTTCTTCAATACCCCGTCCCAACAGATGAGACGGTGTAGTAGATGTGGCTACCTGGATATCGCTCGTTTGGGGTCGCTCATGAGCCTCTTTATCTGTACGGCTCGTTCTTTCTTGGTTCAACTTTGAACGCAGTTCTCTCCGCCTCGCATGATCTAACTCCTCTACTTGGTCTCCCTCAGATGTCCTAGTAACAGGCCCGGTTCCAGAATGAGGTGGAGATTCAAGAGGGATTGGGACATTGTAGGTTGGGTTGGGTCCGATACCGGGAGGTATGAGTTGCAGGCGTATGTTACGGTCGGTATCGGAGTCCGTGGAGTCAGATTCCACGTCTTCAACATGGTGAGATGGTGAAGGGGGTTCGGTGATATAAGGTTCAGTCGAGTGATGTAGTATTGGTTTAGAGGATGGACCGGCTTTGGCTGAGCTGGAACCGGGTTGCGATTCCACTACACCACCTACTCTCGTTCCCCTTTCTCTCACAACTAACGTTCCCCGCCCGACAGCCCCTGCTTGTCGGGCCCTTCCACCTCTTACTCTCGGACCCTCACGTCTCTAGGGTTTAAGTCTCTGGGGAGGTCCCTCCGGCGCTGGCTGGACCATGGGATTACCTAACGCTTCCCTATATGCTACTACCCCTTGTGTAGTGGGATCGGCGATGGCCAGTAGTGGTTCAGGGATGGGCATGGCTACCGCATCAGATGGATTGCGGATAACCATGAACTGTAAGTGGTGATGAGGACATACCGGATGATTCAGGCGGCGAGGAATGGCAGGATTCGCGTCCATGTATTGACGCACCGCCAGCGAAAGGAAACGCGGATACGGAAGAAATTTCTTCTGTTTGGAACCTCCGATTTGGCGAATAGCCGCGATGAGCTCCCTCCAGATAATCATCGCAAAGTCTATGTGACGCTTGTAGCACACAACATGAACTAGGCGCAGGAAGTCGCCGGTGCACTGATCAATGCCTCTCCATCTCGATGAAAGGCAGCGGTTTAGGATTGTAAAGAGTGTGTACCATATCGGAGCGAGGTACTTGCGATTGAAAGCGGATGGCCGGTTTAGGTCATGATTGTATCCAAGTGCGCGAATTTGAGCGCAAAGCGTATCATCATTTACGGCAGGATCGTACCGTTCATGATTGTTGGCGGTGGCTTCCGGAAGAGACAGAAGGCGGCGGAATGAGTCCGGTGTGAGTGTGAAAGGTTGGTTATCGATCTGAGCGGTGATCGACTGCGAGTTACCGGCTGTGACGACTCGGGCGGTGAGCCATACCTGTAGAACGTACATAACTGGGACGTCGGCTGTGCTGGTAAGGGCCTCACGGAGAGGGTGATTCGTGAGAATGTCCAGGAGCACTCGATGAAGTGGTTGGGGCCGGAACAAGGTCGTGTCCAGGTGGTGATTGTTGGCCTCCAGTTCAGTGCCATGGTCAGGATTGACCAGGGCAGCGTCGGCTTCCTCGTTAATGATTTCCGCCTCTTGAGGTATTTGCTCTTGAGGAGGCGGTTGTTCGTCTCCTGGTTGTTCGTGAGGGTGTTGTTGTTGATCCGCCATAGATAATCTGTAGAAAACAGCACAGTTAGTAATTGAGTCGGATAAACAAGTGTCGGTGCGTACCTTCGTCGGGATTGGCTCAATCTGAGACAGATCGAGGACTGGCAGTGACAAAGCAGGTACGGAAAGGACACAACAGCAGGAGTTTTCGGATGAAAATGCCAAGGTGTCCGGACAACACATGGTGTCCGGATAACTGGGTTTTCCGGATACGATAAGCAAGTGTCCGGATAAAGTTGGATTATCCTAAAAAGGTCGGACAGCATGGGTTTCCGGGTGGTCAAGGAGTCCGGATGAAGAAGATAAATCCGGACAGAGGTTTCCGGGTGCACTATTTTTCCGGAAAACATTAAAGTCCGGACACCAAACTACCCGGAAGTTGAACTTACCGGAAACCCTAAGGTTTCCGGACAACTAGGTCTCCGGGTGATGGTGATTTCCGGATGGATCTTCATGGCCATGATGGTGTCTGGACACGATGAATGTGTCCGGACGAGAGTTCAGATGACCAATCTGCCCAGTAAGTGATCCCTAGCTAGTGCGGAGGTGCGGAAAGGATGTCCAGAAGCAACTAGTGGCTTAATGGAGTGTGGACAACCCTGAATCGTATCCATTGATGCGAAACCGCCGAAAAGCCCTTAAGGGTTTCGGGACTGAGGGATCGACCCAATCAGGGGTCGATTTGTGGTGCTATGTGTGTGAAATGTGCATACATTTGACTAGTGGTGACACTCGAGGAACATACCTGAATGAAAACACCGTGAATCGAGAGAGAGAGGAGAGTCCGTGCGAGAGAGAAAAGCTATCGAGGGGTTTAGGGTTTTGGGTCGGTTGTCCGGATAATGAAAACTAAGGGAGTCCGGGTACGTATATATATACATGGGTGGAGTCCGGGTACTAGCCGACCCAGATATCTACCCGGTCCGGATTCTGTCCGGATGCGAGAGTTGTCCGGGTGCGCGAGGTGTCCGGATGTGAGAGGTGTCCGGATGCGCGAGGTGTCCGGATAACTCTGAATATTCCTGTTCCGTGAAGAATTTTAGGAATTTGTGCTGGAAAAGAAATTCCTCTCGCTCCCCCTCAAGCGGAGGATGGGTATATCCTTGCTCCCCCTCGGATAGTGCAGTAGAGTGCAATTGAGGGATCCGGCACACAAAACTTGTAGACTTTTAAAGAGTTAAATAACTGATGCCGCTCCCCCTCAAGTGATGACTATAAAACACACACACGCAGGAGTGCCCACACACGCAAAAACTTTTGACATTAAAGAAAACTGTATGTGACGCTCCCCCTCAAAGTATGAGAAAACTTACCTGATATTGCATTGTGCTCCCCCTGAACACGAGAACATTTGGGGAAAGCCCAGAGATAGTGAAAGAAATTATAGACGACGGTAAGAAATAAATGGAAACACACGAAGAAAGAGTGAAAAACAAACGAAATCTACCTAATAAATACCTAGACTAAATCTAGCTGTGTAACTAGAACAAGTAGAATACAAATGCGAGGAAGTGTGTGCTCATGCATCAGGATGTTAACCACCGGATGATGAGGAGACAGTTACTCGTATATGTATGAAACTTGTAACGGGCACACAGTCGGATTACGTCTTCAGATTTAGCATACCTAGCTTGAACACAAGAGTTTTAAAGCGTTTTTCGTCCAAGGCTTTGGTAAAAAGGTCTGCTAACTGATGTTCAGTATTTACGAAGTAGAGTTCGACTGTACCTCTTTCGACGTGATCCTTAATGAAATGATACCGAACGTCGATGTGCTTCGTCTTTGTGTGTTGGACCGGGTTGCTTGATATGGCAATTACGCTCTTTGAGTCACAGTAGATCAGGACTTTGACATACGTGAATCCGTAGTCTTTGAGTTGTGTCCGCATCCAGATTACCTGGGAACAGCAGCTTGCGGTAGCCACATACTCCGCCTCGGCCGTTGACGTTGACACGCATTGCTGTTTCTTCGATGCCCAACTCACTAGGCTATCTCCTAAGAACTGAATGTGTCCCGAGGTGCTCTTGTGGTCCAACATGCATCCCGCGTGATCCGCATCAGAGTAGGCGGAAAGTTCAAATCCTGTCTCTTTCGGGTACCAAAGGCCAAGATCAGCAGTACCACGTAAATAACGAAAAATACGTTTAACAGCATTGTAATGAGACTCCTTAGGGTTTGACTGATAACGGGCGCAAAGAAATGTCGAGAACATGATGTTCGGTCTACTCGCAGTTAAGTACATTAAAGAACCGATCATACCCCGATACAATTTGGTGTTAACAGCCTTTCCTTTAGGATCGGCGTCAAGCTTTGTATTGGGTGCCATGGGAGTTTTCATTGGTGAGGACTGGTCCAATTGGAATTTCCGAAGAATATCCCGAATGTATTTGGACTGATTTATGAAAATTCCGGTCGACAGTTGTTTAACTTGAAGACCAAGGAAAAAATTCATCTCACAAAGCATACTCATTTTAAAAAAAATTCCCACGAGATTGGCAAAGTTCTTCGCATATAATGGACTAGTAGAACCGAAAATGATGTCATCGACATATACCTGGACTAGAATGATGTGACCCTTTTCGTTCTTGATAAACAGAGTAGAATCAATGGTACCTCGGGTAAAGTCGGATTCTAACAAGAACTTAGAAAGTGTGTTGTACCATGCACGCGGAGCTTGCTTTAAGCCGTAGAGCGCCTTGTCTAAGATGTAGACATGATCAGGCTTCGAGTCATCCACAAATCTGTCCGGTTGCGACACGTAAACTTCTTCTTGGAGATCGCCGTAAAGAAAGGCTGTCTTCACATCCATCTGGAAGACTGTGAAGTTCTTGTGCGCTGCATAAGCGAGAAACATACGGATTGCTTCGATGCGAGCGACCGGAGCATAGGTCTCAACATAGTCGATCCCCTCTTGTTTTCGGTATCCTTTGGCCACGAGACGCGCCTTGTTGCGAACAACGATGCCGTCTTCGTCCTTCTTATTTTTAAATATCCATTTGGTGCCGATTACCGTTTTATGCTTAGGACGTGGAACCAGTCGCCATACCTTTAGAGCTTCGAATTGATTCAGCTCCTCTTGCATGGCTATAATCCAGTCTGGATCTTCGAGCGCTTCGCGTACGTTCGCCGACTCGATCTTGCTTAAGAAGCCGGAAAAAAGACATAAGTTGGCAGAAGCGCCTCGTGTACGTACAGGAGTAGAAGGATCACCGATGATCTGATGCAGGGGATGTGCCTTTGTCCATTTGGTGGTGTGCAGAAGTGGCTGTTGAGTGGAGTGAGATGCGTCCGGATCCACATATGCACCAGATGGAAGGTCTTGAACTTGTTCAAGTGTAGCAGTCGTGTTTCTTGGAGGAAGTGGGGGAGGATTCGTCGATGGTTGAGCAACTTCTGGTTCCGAGGAGTTCAGAGGTTGAGCATCGGTTGTGGCAGATAACGAATCAGTAGGAGCGATCTCCGAGATTATAGGTTTCTCCGGGGGGTTACAGTACCAGGTGTAATCGTATCAGATGATGACGGTTGAGCTGTCTCTATAGATGTTGACGGCGTACTCGTAGACGGGGGCGGACCAGATAAAGCGGTCGAATCCGTATTGCGAGCAGCTTCAAGTCGCGGTTGCGCTGAGACAGATGTGGAAGAATTAATAGTGTCATCATAAAAATATTGAAACAGTAAATCTAAATCAAAAGAGTCAGCATTCGATGAAGATGCATGATTCGGATTTACTGTGTCTTGTGCAGATCCCGAACTCGAAGGTCCAGAAGCTAGCACTCCAGTTAAACCGGGTTCTGAACTGAGTTGTTCAGAAGCCAAATCTGCGGCTTCGTCGAATGTCACGTTTATGCTTTCAACAATGGATTTGGTCCGTTTGTTGTAAACGCGATACGCCTTAGCCTGCATGGAGTATCCGATGAAAACTCCTTCGTCCACTTTGGGGCTGAATTTCCCGAGATCATCCTTGTCGTTTAGGACATAGCAAGTGCATCCAAATGCATGGAAGTAGCCGACGGTTGGAATGTGATTATTCATGATCTCGTAGGGTGTCTTGTTGAACCGCTTGAGAAGGATAGAGCGGTTTTGCGTGTAGCATGCCGTAGACACCGCCTCAGCCCAAAGATACAGCGGTAGATTTGCTTGGGACAGCATTGTTCGAGCAGCTTCAACAAGGGTACGGTTCCGTCTTTCTACCACTCTGTTTTGTTGGGGAGTGCGTGCTGCAGAGAAAGTGTGTGTGATGCCCACTGTGCGCAGATAGTCATCCACCTTTTGATTCTTGAACTTCGTCCCGTTGTCAGTTCTGATGGACTGAACGTGTTGAAGCTTGTTTTTCTGGACAGTCTTCAGGTGATCAATGATGAGCTCCGGAGTTTCGTCCTTCGAGCGTAAGAACATCACCCAAGTGTAGCGCGAGAAGTCGTCCACCATCACGAGCACGTATTTGCGTTTATTGATGCTCGGAACCCGCATTGGACCACATAAATCCATATGAATGAGTTCGAGTGTCCGGGTCGTGCTCGGGGTTGCCTTCGGCGGATGTGATGTGCACGTCATCTTTCCCTTTTCGCATGCTCCACAAAGACGGTCCTTCACGAACGGAAGTTGAGGCACGCCTCTGACGTGTTTGCCTAGCACCAGTTGATTGATACTTCTGAAGTTGAGGTGCGAAAGACGTCTATGCCAGAGCCAGACTTGGTCAGAGTCGGCTTTTGACAAGAGGCAGACAGGTTTGTCGGTTTTGATTGCTGCGAGGTCTATGGTGTAGAGATTGGTCTTTCGAGTCCCAACCAATAGCTCTTCGTCGTGGTTGTTGAGGATTCTACACCGTGTGGCTTTAAAGCTGACCTCGAGATCCTTGTCGCAGAATTGACCGATGCTGAAGAGATTGTGTCCTAATCCTGCGACGTGGGACACCTTCTTGATTGTTATCTTGTCTTGGACGATGTCGCCGTAGCCCACGATCGGCGACTTCTCGTTATTCCCAAATCTCACGTCTCCGCAGTATTCTTCCTTGTAATTCGTGAGAAGCTCCCTTCTTCTGGTCATGTGCTTGGAGCATCCAGATTCTAAGTACCACACATGACCGAGCTGCAAAAAAAGATTAGTGACGTTTAGGTACCCAAATTTGTTTGGGTCCTGAGGGGTTAGATTTGGCACTGCCCGGGGAAATATGCTTTGACTCAGCCTTCCCTTTAGGTGTAGATTGTACACCGTTAGAGGGAACTGGTTTCGGCACTTGTTGCCTCTTGGGTGCAGAATTTACACCTTTTGGAGGAACAGATTTTGGGGCAGATTTCCACCTGGGTGCCGGTCTAACCTCAGTGGGAGCAACCCGTGTAGGAATGGGTCGGGTCTCCCGCTGTGGTTTAACCGTTTGATTGAAACCCCGTTTAAAATGACGTTGTTGCTTGTTATTATGGGATTTGAGCTTATGAAATAGGTTACCAACAAAGTAAGGCGCATACCAATCATTATTGTGAATATCATCAAAATCATTCCAACCACAATTAGAACAACATAAACAATCATGCGATAACTGAATCAATTGTTTAAGAGAGTCAACTTTAATGGGAAAAGAAACATCAAAATGGTTCCAATGATTCCAAGCATAATTGTCTTTGTCTATTCTAGAATTGAAAACAGGTGGGGAAGACTTTGACGCATCCTTCTTGACAGAATCCCTCTTTAGCCACTTTGGTGTTTCTTTATTAGCACGACCATTTTTATCTGAAACAACAGGGATAGTATGATCAGTGACTTTTGAGGAAACAGGGGTCTTAGTGGTCGATTGTTCGGTCTTTTGCTTCGGCTGTGATTATTTTTGAACATTTGAAGCATTTTTAAGAATCTTGATCACAGCCGGAGTCTTGGATTGTGAACAGTCGCCCTTTAGAAAATTGACCGGACGATTAACCACTGGAGACAAAAAATCAGGTTGACTTGGAGGAAAAATAGGACTGGCAGTCAATGGTCCAGTCGCTTGCCTTGGCTGTGATTGCCTTTTGGAAATGGGTTTCGAGGTTGGTTTTGACTGAGAAATCTTGATCACAGCTAGGGCCTTTGTTTGAGAACAGTTATCCTTTAAAGAATCAACCGGATGATCAATCACGGGGAATAGAAAATCAGTGTGACTTGGAAGAGGTTTGTCAAACGGAAAAGAATCAAACTCTTCATCACAGTTACCTTCGGAGTTCATGTACTCTGAGAAATCTATCATGTGAGTATCAGGAACGAAAGCATGTGGGGAAGGCGAGGAACACTTTGTGTTTGTGTGCTTAGGGGAACTTGGTGCGGAAGCGTTTGAAAAATCATAGTTTAAATTCCTTTGAGCACATTCGTCTTGAGAGACGTTGCTTTCTTGAGTAGAGATATTTCCAATGAAAGCTTTACACGAGGATGTGTCAGATGAGTTGGAGGAAAGATCAGGGGAATTCTGCTTTTGAGCTTGGAGAAGGTCAATCTGTTCTTGAAGTTGAACATTTCTCAGGTGCTCTTTCATCGTTTCTCTTGTCATTTCAGACAGTTTTGATGAGAGTGTATTGATTTCCCACTGAAATTTTTCCTTTTCCTCACTTGACACACCGTCGGTTTTCTCAGATTTGAGTTTCTCAAGATCCTTAATTAACTCTTTCTTCTCATTTTGAAAACCAGACCTTTCCTTTTCGAGTGACTCCTCCAACTCGACTATCTTTGCTTCCAACATGAGAGGGGGAACATAGAGTTTAAACTCATCCGTCTCAGTCTTGGTTGCAGGTGCTACTTCCTCATCCTTCTTGGAGGAATCCTTGGGTATAGCTACCTTGTAGGGGTCGAAGTAGTCATTGGAAAGGTACTTTTTGTTCTTTTGATACGAGTAGTTTAATGGTTCATAACAAAATGGAAGTTGAATTCCTCGTTTGTGTGTGCGTTTATGTTCCTCGGTTTCCTCCTCCTTTTCTGGTTCAAGAGGACCAGTCCATTGAATTGCGTACTCTGGATACTTTTTATCTAACCCAAAACAAGCAAAATCATACAAGGTAGGTGTATGCCATCTTCCTTTTTTCAAATAATGTGGGTTATCATAACCGATTCCCCACTCTTTGTTAAAGTATGTGAACTCTTTGGGTTTGTTCAAAAAAATGGTTTGATCAGTTTGACCCCTTTTGTGGAGTTTTGTTTCAAGATCTAGAATTTTAGCCACATACTCCTTGTGTTGAATTTGAAGAGAAGAACATTGATAAGTAATGTCTTCTTTCTCATTCAAGCACTGATCAAACTGACGTTGGAGATCAGATAATCTGGCCCTTAAGTCTTTAGGTGCTAATGAAAGGATTTTGCATCTGTCTTTTAAATCAGCATTTTCAGACTTATGCTTCTCAGTTAATTTCATTTGAACATTAAGCTTTTCAGTTATTGAACTAATTTCAAGCTTTTGTTCTGCATTTGTGGCCATGAGGGAGTTTGCCTTTTCAGTGATGGTTTGCAGTTGAAGTATGAAGTTTTGTAGGCAAGAGTCACATACCTGATTTGCAGTTGCCTTGTCTTCATCCATAGACGAATGATATCCCATGAAAGCATCAGCACCTTCATATTCGTCCTCATCATCAGATCTGCCTAGCCAGTACTCATTTCCAGCGAACATTACCTCCCCAGCCTCCTTCTGTCTGGCTAGTGCAAGTTTGGCTTCATAGTAGTGAGAATTCTTCACTGTGGGTTGACGGCAGTCTTTATCGAAGTGACCGAGTTTCCCGCAGTTGTAGCATTTCACAGGTTCATCTCTCTTCTTTCGGTCACTTTTCTCTGTCTTTTCCTTCTTCTCAGATCTATCTTGCTCTTCTACCTTCTTCTTTCTTTCATACCGATCCTTATAGTCGTGACGCTTATTGGAGGAGGTGGAGTAGCGTTGACTGTTGGAAGACGGCTTCTTGTAGAACTTTTGTTGTTAAAAGGATTTAGTCAGAAGGGCAATAGCTTTCATTAATTCTGATGCTTCATCATCATCATCGTCACCGTCTTTCTCATCCTCAGGTTCTGACTCGGAAGAACTATGCTGTGGACCGTGTCTGCATTGGCTGCTTGAAGATTTCCCCAGTTTGGAAGTCATGAGGGCAATAGGATCTGCAGATTGTTTTGGCTCATTCTTCTTCTCTCCCAAAAGCTCATTCACTTCATCTTCATCTTGGAGAAGTGTCTCATACAGTTCATTAATGCTGATGTTCTCTATCAAGTTGTTGTGCTTGACATGAGAAGCATACACTTTCCATTCAGGTATCAAGTTGTTGAGGAACTTTAGTGCATTCTCAGTATTGGAACGAACAATTTTATTCTTGTTCAGTTCATTGAGAAGTAGACAAAATCGTTCATAGGTCTGGGTAAGGGATTCACCGTTACGCTGCTTGAACCCATCGAACTTGGTTATCGCACTATTTATCTTCAGCTGATTTCCTACAACACTCCCAATCATCATTTTGGCTACCTGGTCCCACATGCCCTTAGCCGTATCTTTGTAGCTGTCTATGGCAGTGTAGATGGAATTAGGAAGAGACTGAATCAGATATCTCTTCGCATGCTTTTCACCTTCAAGCATGCCTCTTTCAAATTCTGTCATATCAGCAGGAGTCTTCGCCTCACGTCGAGCTATTGCAGTTGCAGTTGCAGGTATATCCTTCATTGGCTTGTCAATTGGGCCACGATCTAGAGCTCTTTTGATGTACTCATAGTTGTCCTTAGACTCTATGAAGATCATGAACCTGTCTCACCATTGGCTGTACTCGTTCGGATAGAGACACGGTGGCTTGGTGTCAATGCCAATTGCGAGAGCATCACGAGAAGTAGACATCTTCGGTTGCAACGGAGTGATCGTCAGACGTGTAGATTGATTCAAAGTGTAAAAGCTAACGCAAGGCACTAAGAGTGGAGTCCTAACTCAGGTTCTATGAGTGTTTAGACAATAACTTAGCTTACTGGATAGGAATCCAAATAAGTGATCTGATCTGGAAGTGTCCGGATCAGAATTGAAGAAAACAGTTCAATTATGCAGAGTTGTCCGGATAAGCAAAGGAGTCCGGATAACTTGAGTTGTCCGGATAACCAAGGTTACAGGATGGTCTTAAGTTACCGGATAGACACATAAGCTTACCGGATGCTATGAATTCCGGACAGAATTAAGTTTTCCGGGTACGATGGAGTTTCCGGATACTGTGTAGTTTCCGGATACCACGAAGTTTCCGAAAAAAATGGATTTCCGGATAAAATTGATTTCCGGATACTTTGAGTTATCCGGAACAATATTACCCGGATAGGTTTGAGATTATAGAATACTTACCCGGATAGATGACTTACCTGGAAAAACCTGATTGTCCGGAAAAACAGGAAGAATCCGGATGGAAACACAAATGTCCGGACACTATCAACTTGTCCGGAAAACGCGGCTGGTTTATCCGGACTCTACGGCTGTTTTATCAGTTCGATCGATTTCTCAACTAGGGTTACTCAAGATTGTTCCTGAAGGATTAGAAACAATACCAAACACAAAACTAACACTAACCCAATCGATTTCTAAGCAAAAAGAACACGTTTTGATGGTAAAAATTCGATTTTTGTTGAAGAACACTACCAAAAAACTTTGATCTTAAATTGCTAAATTGACCAATCAAACGAATGAATTAGGATGTGAAAATTTGCAGAAACACTTATAACGATAATGCTAACACAACCCAGTAAGCAAAAACAACCAATTTCGACTGAATCAAAAAGTCAAGAATTCAAGAATAGTCAGACGAGTAAAAGTCAAACTAACCAGAAATTGATGAATGAGGCTTTGAATCGAATCCGTCTGTCTACTCTGATACCAATTGTTAAATCAAGATCCGTGCAACAAAATAAGAAATCGAAATATATGAACTGTATGCGTATTGATTTCAACTGGTCATCCCTTTCTTATTAGCTTTCAGAGAGAATTACAATACAATGTGGAAAGCAAAAGAGATGATTAGCTTGTTTTTCCAAGCTAATCAACATTAAATACATTGGGCCCGTGGTTAACAAGCCCATGGCCCGTTCACTAATAGGCTCAAATTAAACTATTACAAATCAACCCTTGAACTTTAAATCAACTATTAAAACCTGCCCTAACAGTTCCTATAACATTAACGGCTTCGGGATTTGCTGGACAATAGTCAAAAAGATGCTCTTCTCCACATAGGGAGCAGTTTTCGGCTAGATGAGTTGCAGAATTGACTTGGCCTCTATTTTGATTCAAAACGATTTTTGTTAAGGCCACTAACTGCGCATTCATGGTTTTGAGCGCTTCGAAATCGATGGTGTTGGTCTTTGGTACTACTGCTCTAGGATTTGACCACTCGGTATTGTTGTTGGACACTTTTTCTAAGATTTGATATCCTTCATTGTAGGTTTTACTCGTGAATGTTCTACCGGCTGTTGCATCTAAGATGATTTTGGCTGCATTGGAAAGACCATTGTAAAAGGTCTCCAATTGGATGCAATGTGGGATGCCATGATGTGGGCACTTTCGAAGTAAATCTTTAAATCGTTCCCATGCATCCGAAACAGCCTCATCTTCTTCTTGCCTAAACAAAATTTTATCATTTCGAAACCTTACATTCCTCGTTGGAGGAAAGTATTTTTGCAAAACTTTATCGGCAAGTTCTTGCCAAGTGGTTATTGAGTGAGGTGCATGCGAGTTCAGCCATGACTTTGCCTTATCCCTTAGTGAAAAAGGAAAAAGTCTTAGTCTTAATGCTTCATCACTCACACCTTGTAACTGAAAGGAATCGGTCATTTCTAAGAAAGATTTTAAGTGCGAGTGCGGATCCTCAGATGGTGATCCTCCAAACTGACCCATGGCTTGGATCATTTGAAACATCACCGGTTTGAGTTCAAAATGGTTTGCAACAATGTTGGGCCTTAGAATCCCGGAGCTTAAGTCATTAGCTCCGGAAGTAGCGTAATCCCGTATTTTTCGATCTTTGCTATCGGCAATCGTTACTGTGGTCTCCACTATAGGTGGTGGTACTGCTGCCATGTTTACAGTGGGGATCATAGGGGGTTGTCGATTTTTGTTTTTACGTCTTCTTCTAAAAGTCTTTTCTATTTCAAGATCGATTGGTACCAAAGGTTTGTGTTGTTGCCGTGGCATGCAACACGAACAGCTTAGAAAAACGAGTTACTCGGGCTCGAACAAAAACTAATGTCTTGAGATTTAAAATCACTCCAGTCCCCGGCAACGGCGCCAAAAACTTGTTACGTGCGAAATGTGTGTTTTAATCGCAATGGGTTGCAAACTGTCCACAGTAGGAAGTGCAAGTGTACACTGTCCACTATGATCGTCACAGCAAGTAATAGTTGGTAAAATACCAGAATCGAATCCACAGGGACTGGACAATCAAGACAATACGGTTCTCATGAGCTCCTTTTACAGGTTTCAACTAGAGAGGAAACAATAGTTTGGTTTGTTTGGTGAAATAGCTACTTTAACGATTTTACTAAGGATTAAAAAGAAGGAATGTAGATTAGATTTTCCCTAGATTTTATAATAAATGCTTGGTCTTCAAAGTGATCCTTGTATTCGAGGTGAGCATTTTCGCTAGAAAAGCCCGGTTACAAAATACTCACACCGTTAAGATAAAAATCCCATACTCTTAGTATTTATTGTTTTGTCAATGGTAATCTCAAAAATGGACATTTTCAGGTCTCGATGGAATGTGTAGAGACAAATACTCTAAGTGTTTTTAGATACACCAACTAGCTTGCCTACTACTCCAGTGGGATGAGATTAGCTCACTGTGTCGACCTCACTTTCGTAAGTGTCATAAGAATTCTTTCGAATCCCCTAGCATCATCCAAGCTCGTGTCACTGCGTTCTACTCATTTCTGAGTTAAGAACTAGATGTTAGATCCTTACAAGTGATCGGCTTGTTCGCATCCTTGGGCATGAATCGAGAATGAATGACCAAAACAATAAATATTCCAAGTATAAAGATTACTCAAGCATTTTTAATAAAATCCAGGTACTTCTCCTTCCTACATCCCTAAGGATGTTTAGCCCATAACTAAAGTAAAGAAAGCAAAAGAGTAGAAGTTGCACATAATACAACTGAAAGTGACTTGAATTTAACCCACAATGGGGAACAAGAATTCGTCCCTGTCCACTGTGTTTTACGAACTACAAGGAAAGAAATACAGAAATTTAAACTTAACTAATGCAGTAAAATAAAGAACTAAAGCTAAAACAATGTGGTAGTTTGAGAGAATTTAATAGCCTACCAAAAACTACATAAAAACTACTTACTAAGATGGATTGTAAGAATGTAAAAACATCATGATTTTAATGGCACCCCAAGGCCTCATTAAATACTAGGAGGAAGGTATGGGCATGGCACTAAACCATGGTTTAGTCCCATGTTTCAGATCTGCAGATTTGCACACCATGCCTTGAATAGTAAACACCTTTTCACCAAATGTTGCTTTATAGTACAAGGTTGTTGTACTTTTCACTATTCCTCTTTAAGGAAGGCATGTCCTCCTTTATCTTCATTTGACCTGCTCTTTGACCCATTCTTTCTCCAAAAATATTTAAATCCCAGCTGATAATTTCTTTTTCCTTTATCTTCTCGTCAGTTCTGGAGTGGGGAGCGGAGTGGGCACTCTGCAAGTCACTGTGGATAAAATCATGAAAAACAATCAAATTCTACCAAATAATTTATTAAAGACCATGGTTCACTCCTTTTGCTCGTTTTCGTGAAATATACCAAGAATGGGGGTTTTGAGAAGTGAAATGGCTAAAATTGACAAAATAAAGTGGAAAATAAAAGGAAATAATAACTCTAAAAATAGAGTTATCAGAGCCAGATGAAGATTAAAGCTGTCATAGTGGATTCTTAAAGTTGTTTTTAGATTATAATTGTAATAGTCAACAATAGTCAAAGTCTTGTATATGAGGTCAAAGTCAATGTAAAAGTTAGTAAATGTCAAAGTCAAAGGTATAAATAGTGAGGTGTAAGGGAATTAGATGGTAAGCCATTATAGAGGAATAGCATACGTCAGTGTGTGTGTGAATAGACGGATGACTTTAGAGAGAGAGGCTAGAGAGAGAAAGTAGATCTCAAATCGTATTTTGTCCATTTCTCTCATCTAATCAAGTTCTTTATTGTTAAATCATTGTTACGTGTTATAGATTGAATTCCCATGCCTAACCCAATATCCACCGAATAGATTTGGATTTGCCTTAATTTTGTATCGATTATATGTCGGGTTACCTCAGGTTTATTTTTTCGGGTTTTTCAGGTTGGGTTGATCGGGTTGGTCGGCTTTTTGAGCACCCCTTATGTTCGACTAATAGATAATTTTCTACGACAAACCGTTGGATGTATGTTTACCGCAGATATCGCTTTAATAGAAGAATTATGATCAATTAATATCCAAATCATAACTGGCGACCAACATTATGATATGACCCTCGTATAATAGAGACAATAGTTATGAGGCATTTAAAGAACGATTACAAAAGAACTACTATAAAAATGCCTTAGGGAATTCGAAAGGACGACAATAACAACAATCAGACAACAAGAACACATAAGCTACTACCAGAATCGCTCGAAAGCACTCTCAATCATCCGCACGATAATCGCTCACGATCATCCATGATAAATCGATTTATTTACATGTATTCTGTTTTATCCACATCTTGTAACAATTACTGTTATTATTTTTGTGAAAGTCCCTGAATGACGTCCGTAGTGCATCGATAATATCTACGATCGTCTGCGGTTTTTACCCTCGACAGGGTTTTCCTTGTAATCAAATTCCTCGTCTTATTTACATCTTTTTTGTCATTTTACACGTTTATTTTGTAGGACAATATGTAATTGATTAGGCTCTACAATCCAAATCTTAGATCGTTTTTTGTGCTGAGTTTTAGCGTAAACACATAGAAACTCAAATTTCACTTCTATAATAACTTGAACTTTATGCCATAAAAGTGATGTTTTTTATGGTCTTGATATTACCGGGTCAAAAAACAAAAGCAAGAACGACTCATTTAACCATTCTTCTTTCCATTTTTTCAACATTTGCTTTTGTAATTCCAACTTGTTATATGAATAATAAGTTGAAAATTACTAAACGAAAGATTTTTACCTACGAACTTTTCCCTGTGAAATCTGTCGCTAGAGGGTGATTCGTCACAAAACCGTCACAAAAGTTGGTAGGTAAATTTTTGGTGGATAATGTAAATCAGTGACAAATTACCCAGAGATTATCCATGGGTATTTTCTCGAAAAACATCGAATTCTACCGAACCATTGATATTTTCTGGGTGATCCTTACGGAAATTTCCCTAGGTGAATTTTATAAGTAAAACTCATTTGTTTTGTATGTGAGTTCCCAAAGGCTTTCCCCATTCGAACATCATTTATTATTCAAAATCGTTGGTTCATGCATCCATTTTCAATCTAGATTCCAGACAGAGATAAGAAATTGGGTGGTAATACAAGCCAAAAGCCAGAAATTTAGCACAGAATTTGTCTAATAGTTTATCATTTTTCAGTCTTTAATGGCTTTGTATATTGATCTTCTTGGTAACAGAAACGTGTCCATTTTGGTAGATGTTAAATCTAGACTTTGTATAGCACAATAGCACATGATATGGGACACTGTAAGGTTGTTTATCTGTATTGTTGTCACCCATAACCAGGCAAAAGTTGCTTCCACTTTTATATTGATTTGTTTTGACATCTACTATTATTGTCTTTCATTATCCCACCCCCTAGATTTCAGAGATAAGAGAGAGATTCTGAAGTTTGTTAAAAAGAAGAGATGCAAAGAGGTGGGGATGATGAGCACATGGGCATGGTGGGTGCATATTGCTTTTAGTATACTAGAGAGAGAGATGTGCAAAGTTTGGTTATGTAATCATGGAGCTTCATCTGGCAATACCATGTGCATCCAGCAACTAGGTCCACTTCTCATAAAGGATTAATCTAACTTTGTACTTCCATTGTCCCTCTCCCCCTCTCTCTCTCTCTCTCTCTATATATATATATATATATATATATAATATATATATATATATATATATATATACACACACTGACCCATATATATGATCTCCCTTCTTTCTATTATCCTACATTTATTGATTTACTCAAGACTTTTACATAATAATTTGACATAGAAATGCCCACGATGAAGTGCAACACTCCAGCACCTTGCAGCACGAGATCATGGTACTTTTATATATGGCAACCACCCAATCAATCTCCTGTACAGTTTCATTGATTCATGTTGATGGATCCAAGATTTCCTGAAATGGGTTTTTGATTATATTCTTGTTTTGGTTTCATAATCTGAAGGTCTGTCAGCGAAGATTCATTGAGGAGGTACGTGTTCTTCGCAAGCGAGAGCTGCATACAAGAGTTGCTCTCAGCCTCAGATTCCAACAGGCATGAGAACGGAAACGACGGATGGAAAGTGCTAGCTTTTGATGACGGTGTTGAGATATCAAAACGTCGGTCTGGATCTGGATCTTTTCACACTTTTCGCAGCCGCTGGTTGCTTAAATCTGTCTCAACAGAACAATTCATCACAGTTGCCAACGCCATCGATGCTGCCAAGGTACACACATGTCCTGTCCTAATAAATTACTTGATATCACTCAAGTGTATATGACCAAATAATTGTTCGTCCTTTATAAGAGTGTTACAACACGATATATATATATATATATATTATGGCATATCTAGACATCCTACAAAAATTCCTTAGAATACTTTTGAAACAATATGTCATATAAGCTTTTCTTATAGCATAGTATTGAGAAACATAGTTTTATAGAACACTTGTTCGAATAATGTCATATACAAAGACGATGGTAACACTTTATTTTAAAAAGGTTATAAAAAACTTGACAGGACGCTCAAAAACATCTTATCAACTAATTGTAACACCTTACGTATGTATAAGTATTTGTTCTGTAAACTTATATCTTATAAAACAGTCTATTAGGACATTTAGAGGTATTTTTAGTTCTATAAAGACGACTTTGTTGTAGTGTATATATCATCTAGATACCCTTATCTTCCTAACCACCATTGTACCTTTTTTATGACAGCAATGGGATTCAGATTTAGTTGAAGCAAGGTACATCAAAGATCTTGATGAAAACCTCAGCATCATACGACTAAGGTATGGCGAAAGCGCGAAGCCGCTTTTTCGTAACCGAGAGTTCATCGTGTACGAGAGACGAGAAACAATGGACGATGGGACACTGGTACGTAATTGATCGATATATAGCTTGTAAATAATTCATCATCTACTTCCTGTATCTTGTTCTGAAAATGAAGGTGATATATATAATCTTGAAGGTTGTAGCAGTAGCTTCATTGCCAAAAGAGATAGCAGCAGGATTGCAACCAAAGCAGAATAATTCCATTAGAGGGTTTCTACTGCAGTCCGGATGGGTTGTAGAAAAGCTTGACGATGATTCATGCATGGTCACTTATGTTGTTCAGGTATGTAATACATATAATTAAAATTAATACACTATACATTAATTAAGATGTAACAAAGTTTCAAAAAAAATCTATTTTATACTCATTTTGAACGTTAATTAACCTTCCGATCTTGAAATATTCGAAGGTACTGATACTGGTTTACGAAAGGGTTACCAAGAAATTATATATATAAACTTTATCAAATATTACAAGATTAGCAACTAAGCTTTCAAAATGGATTCAGATCATGGCAAAATTTGAGACTTGGTTACATTGATGGAGAAAAACAATTATTTGTTATGCTAAATAGGAACTATTTATATATATAATGCAAACTTCCTTGCATTTTGCCTATTAATTAATTACAATCAATGTTATGAATATTTTGTAACGATATGATGGATGGTGCAGCTGGATCCGGCAGGATGGTTACCAAAGTTCTTTGTGAATCGATTCAACACAAAACTGGTTATGATCATTGAAAACCTTTGGAAACAAGCCCAAGCTTGCTCTGCTATTCCTTCCATCACTGATCCATCATGAAACACCAAACCGCTTTAATTTACTCTGCTTCTACTTAATTCTTCTTTTTGGGTAACAATCATCACCAAGATATATAGATACAAACTTTATCGTTTTTTTTTTTTTCTAATTATATATTCTCAAAAAAATTATCAATAACCTGTTTATACTTTCATAATTATATCAAATACATTATATATACCGGGTTTAAATCAAATTATCTAGCATAAATCGTTTAACAATTAAGATCGATGGGTGACATATATGGTATCTATATCTTGACCAAAACTAACCGTTTACGTTTATTAATTTGATTAACATTGGATGAAAATGATGGAACTAATTATTAGACATACTTAATACTTATGTATATGTTCAATACTTAGTGTATGTAGTTGTATTTGTCTAAATTCTTTAAGGATCTAATATGTAAATTGTCCATGTATAAGTAAGATGTCTCTCCACCTAATTTGGTGTGATGAGTTACATTCTCATGGTATCAGAGCGTATGGCTCTTTCTCTTCCTTTTCTTTGATCATCCGTATCCCTCCCTCTGCTGCTCATTTTTCTTCTTCGCTTTCTATGGCTTCCTCTTCTCAAGATTCTACCCTCTCCATGAATACCATTCTTCATCTTATTACCAACCGATTGTCCTCCTCCAATTATCTTCTATGGAAGAATCAAATGCTTCCTCTTCTCACTTATCAAAATCTTGTGGATCATGTTGATGGAACTCACTCACAACCAGATTCTGAGATTCTTGTTGATGACAAACCGGCACCAAATCCGGCCTTCACGACTTGGCTTTTGGCCAATCAGCGGGCCATTATTCTTCTCCAAGCATCTCTGACTGAGGAAGCTTTTTCAGAAATTGTTGGATTATCTACGGCCCGGCAGATCTGGGTTGCACTTGAGAATGCTTATAGCAACTCTTCTATTGAACGTGTTCAAGCTTTGCGTGATCAACTTCGCTAAATCTCCAAAGGTTCGTCCACCGTTGCCGACTTTGGTCGTAAATTCAAAACTATTTGTGATCAGCTTTCTGCTGTTGGACACCCGATTGATGAATCAGACAAATTTCATTGGTTTTTATGTGGTCTCAGACCGGTTTTTAAGACTTTTTCTACTGCTATTAGAGCCTCTCGGTCTCCTACCACTCTACGAGACCTTCTTGCTCAAGCAGAAGCTCATGAATTGTTTTTGCAATCCTTGCATGGGACTGCTTCCCCTCCTGTGGCTTTCTCGACTGCCACCAGGCCGCCTAATTCTTTTCGTGGTCGTGGTGGTCGATTTAATAGGGGTGGTCATGGTCGCGGTCGACGTCCTCCGCATTGTCAATTGTGTCGCAAGGATGGTCACTATGCTAGTGCGTGTCCACATCTTTCTTCATATGCCACTCATCGACCCGGTTCGGATACGGATTTGGCAAAGGCTTTTCATGCCCAGTGTCATGTTACAACGAATGCCCCAGATTGGTTTGTTGATTTCGGTGCTACCGACCATATGGCATCCTCCGCAAGTTCTGTGACCCAACTACTCCTTATGATGGACATGCAAAGGTCACTTTTGGGGATGGTAACACTCTCCCCATATCTCATATTGGTCAATCTATCATTAATAATAATGTTCGGTTACGAGATGTTTTGGTAGTCCCAAATATTACCAAGAATTTATTGTCTATCAATAAATTAACAACTGATAATAGTGTGGACGTTTTGTTTTCCCACCCTAATTTTTATATTCAGGATCGAGCAACGAAGCGGGTTCTAGCAAGAGGTCGCTGTGAACAAGGATTATATATTCTCTCTCATGAACCACAAGCATTTACGGCTTCGAAATTCAAGGCGTCATATGAACTTTGGCATTCTCATTTGGGTCATGTCTCTTTTGACACTATTTCTCTATTGAATAAACTGGGTCATGTGTCGGTGACGTCTTTATTACCATCACCCGTTGTATGTTCGCCTTGTCAATTAGCTAAGGCACATCGCTTACCTTTTGAACTTAATGATAAGCGTGCTTTACATGTCTTGGATTTGGTTCATTGTGATCTATGGGGACCGTCACCGGTTGACTCCATTGATGGTTATCGTTATTATGCTGTTTTCGTGGATGATTATTCTCGATTTATGTGGTTCTATCCGCTCAAAACCAAGTCAAGCTTTCATGTGGTATTTGGGACTTTTATTAACTTTGTTCAAACGTAATTTTCGTCTAAAATTAAAGTTTTTCAAAGTGATGGGGGCACGGAATTTTTGAATCATCATGTTCGCAGTTTGCTTGATAAAAATGGTACATTTCATCGAATTTCATGCCCGTACACCACGCAACAAAATGGAAGGGTGGAACGAAAGCACCGTCATATTGTTGAAACTGGACTTGCTATGTTATTTAATGGGCACGTTCCTTCCTCTTATTGGGTTCATGCGTTTAGCTCCGCCGTCCATATCATTAATCGGCTACCTACTCGGGTGTTACAAAATACGTCGCCTTTTGAAACATTGTTTTCTCGGGCTCCCTCTTATGATCATTTTCGACCATTCGGATGTCGGGTATATCCGTACTTACGAGATTATGCAGATCATAAATTATCACCACGCAGCCTTCCTTGCATCTTTCTTGGTTATTCTACACAATATAAAGGCTATCAATGTCTTGAGCCTGTTTCGTCCCGTATTTATGTTACTCGGCATGCCAAGTTTGATGAGCTTTCGTTTCCATTTAGTGGCTCTTCATCTAAGGCTTCGCTTAATGACCTTCTTTTGGTTGCATTTCGAGATGATATCCCAAATTCTCAACCTTTCCCGGCTACTGTTCCATCTTCAACTCCACCTGCCAAACTGTAACATCCCACAACATATATAACCAAATAACCTTCATTCATGTAAATATTCCATCTTCTAGATACACCTTGTTTCACCTTGGGTCCCACAGTCTGACTAAATATAAACAAGAAAAAAAAACAATACAAGCCTTTTTCATAATTAAGTTACAAAATAACTAACGATAAAGTTATATGTACAAAACATCCAAAATTTCATAATGATCATCTCCACAAAAGCTATCCCTCCATTTATCTAACTACTTGATCTTTACTCGAATCACCACCTGGAAAACATGTTTTAAAACAAAATGAGGGTTAGACTAAACAGTCTAGTGAGGAAATCCCGGTTAGTTTTAATAAATCTTTTGTATAATCTTCACACGCATATCAAATACCATTCAAGAATTATATCACCCGTATCACCTTATCCCTCCACCATTGGCCAAATACATTGGTTGCGAGCCAATTAACACACCAGTCCTATGCCCGGCCACGTATTATATCCCAATATAATACTCACGTAATTCATGATATATAAATACATCATAATCACACACACGTATGACATATTCATACACTTTATCAACCATTTATTTAACCACATAAATGTATTCCAGTAAAATACTTTTGAAGTAAAACTCACCTTATGATAACTTGAAGTCACCCGTACTTGCACACAGTACTATTAGCAATACCACAAATGTCCACACCACACTAACGAGGAATAACCGATCCTGTAATACATTCACATTGGTAGAATATCACATATCTATATGCATACAAGACTTACTATGATGAATAGCAATCTTAGCAACTCACCAAACACTCCTAAAATGTAACCAAGTCAAAACCGAACAACTTGAATTTGACACATAAGATGGTATTAAATTGTCTAATTATACATCCAAATACCCTTAACAATACCTCAGACAACTTACTAAACGATGCCTCGACTTTAAACTAAAACGGCCAAAAGTTAGAAATTTTTTGTAAAACCAAACAGAAGCCGGCGCCAACTGCTCGGCGCCGATCCATCGGCGCCACCCATCGGCGCGGAGCTCTGTTCCAAAAACCTGCACGAGTTTCTTCTCCAAAATTCAAGGTTTTCTCAAACCCAAACCTTCCCAAATCAGTTCTAAATTTCCCCAAATCAATATTTTGAGTACTATAGACCTTTTAGAACCAATACTGACATATAACAATAGCAAAACCAACAAATCCAAATCATTGATTTTACCAATTTCAAACCCAAAATCCCAAAATCCCAAAACTCCATTATCAACCAATTTTAGCAACCAACCCACTTCTAACTTTGAATTTATGAAGAACTCATAGAAACCTAATTGGAAATCAGAAGCTAATTTATGGAACATATAAAACCTTCTAGCTAGAATCAAACACAAAGAAGATAATTAACAAGAGACCACCAGATTTGAAAGGATTTACCTTAAGATTAACTCTCAATCACAAGTTTTCTTCTTGAATTCCCTTCCTCCTTCTTTCTCTTCTTGACCGAATTTTGCACACACACACACACTCAAATTGATTTGCTAAAAATTGATTTCTTATCCTAATATACAATATGAGTCGGTTTGTAAAAAGGTTTGGTCATAAGTACCAATTCAACCCTCAACTCCTAACATTTGACCATCTAAACTTCTAAACTACCAATTAACAAATTAACTTATCTATTGACTCCTATCCTCAAGAAATAGTTAACATAAAACTTAAAATAATAAAAGTAAAATACCTGGTTATTACAACATCTCCCCCTTAAAAGAATTCCGTCCCGGAATTCATTTAAGTGAACAGATGAGGGTATTTGTTTCGCATTTCCGACTCTAATTCCCATGTCGCATCTTGGCCTCTGTGATGTTTCCACTGTACTTTCACTTGTCTGAACTCTTTATTCCGCAACACTTTAACTTTGCGATCGACAATTGCTTCCGGTTCCTCAACATAGTTTAATCTTTCATCCACTTGTATCTCTGGTAAGGAAACAGCCTGATCTGGAGTAACCAGACATCTTCGGAAATTTGATACGTGGAACGCGTTATGAATTCTACCCAGTTCTGGCGGAAGATCCAATCTGTACGCTACCTCACCGATCCTTTCTGTTATTGCAAACGGTCCAATATACCTCGGGCTAAGTTTTCCATGCCTTCCAAATCGGATGACTCCTTTCCATGGCGAAACTTTCAGCATTACGAAATCCCCAACTTGAAATTCCAATGGTTTCCGGCGTCGATCTGCGTAGCTTTTCTGTCGGTCTTGAGCCATCTTCAATCTTTCCCGAATCTGAGTAACCTTATCCGATGTTGACTGAACTATATCCGGTCCTGCTAACTGTTTCTCTCCCACTTCACTCCAACATAGCGGCGTTCGACATCTTCTACCATACAATACTTCAAACGGTGCTGCTTGAATGCTGGAATGATAACTGTTGTTGTAGGCAAATTCAATCAACGGCAAATGCTTATCCCATGATCCTCCAAAATCCACAATACAAGCCCGGAGCATATCTTCTAACGTCTGAATTGTTCGTTCACTCTGACCGTCTGTCTGAGGGTGATATGCTGTACTCAACTTTATCTGTGTTCCCAACTCTCTTTGAAAGCTTCTCCAGAACCTCGAAGTGAAACGACTATCCCGATCAGAAATAATCGAGATTGGAACACCGTGTCGCGTTACTATTTCATCAATGTATAACTTAGCCAAACGGTCCATCGAATCGGTTTCCTTTATTGGTAGGAAGTGAGCAGACTTTGTCAACCTATCGACGATCACCCAAATAGAATCACACCCCTTTGAAGTCCTCGGTAACTTTGTAATGAAATCGGTAGTAATCTGTTCCCACTTCCACATCGGTATTTCTAACTTCTGTAATTGACCAAACGGCTTTTGATGTTCAATTTTTACCTTTTTACAAGTATCGCACTCTTCCACATACTTAGCAATGCTTCTTTTGATACCCGGCCACCAATAAAACTGTTTCAAATCTTTATACATCTTGTTCGTACCTGGGTGAATAGAGAAACGGGATTTATGAGCTTCTTGCAGTACACGGTCACGTAACCCACCCAGACGAGGTACCCAAATCCTGTTCTCCATACACAACAACCCATGATTATCCTTTACTAGCAATGCCAACAATCCCACTATCCGTTCCGCTTTCGAATGTTCTTCTTGACAAGCTTCGATTTGACACTTTTGCAATTCCTCAAAGATATTCGGTAACAGTTCAGCCCTTAATGAAACAACTTTTATTGTTCCACTTCTTTCTTGCCGACTCAAAGCATCAGCTACTACATTAGCTTTTCCCGGATGATATAGAATTTCACAATCATAATCATTCACTAGTTCTAGCCATCTCCTTTGCCTCATGTTTAATTCCTTCTGATCGAAAAGATGTTGAAGACTCTTATGATCAGTATAAATTTGACACTTGGTACCATACATATAATGCCTCCAAATCTTCAACGCGAAAACTACCGCAGCAAGCTCCATGTCATGTGTGGGATACTGTCTTTCATGATCTTTTAATTGGCGAGAAGCATAAGCAATGACCTTTCCCCGCTGCATAAGTACACAACCCAAACCCAACTTCGAAGCATCACTGTATACCACAAAATCTTCAGAACCCTCAGGCAATGCTAATATCGGTGCACTACATAATTTCTCTTTCAGTACTCGGAATGCTGCATCCTGTTCCGCTTCCCATTCAAACTTCAGATTCTTCCTAGTCAGCTTAGTCAGAGGAGTCGCGATACGAGAGAAGTCCTTGATGAACTTTCGGTAATAACCAGCTAAACCCAGAAAACTGCGTACCTCCGTTGCTGTCTTTGGCGGTTCCCACTTTTCAACTGCTTCCACTTTCATCGGATCAACCTGTATACCTTTCTCGGAAACGACATGCCCCAGAAACTGAACTTCTCGTAACCAAAACTCACATTTCGAAAACTTAGCATACAACTTTTCTTTCTTCAGCAACTCCAGAACCAAACGAAGGTGTTGAGCATGGTCTTCTTTGGATCGAGAATATATAAGAATATCATCAATAAATACAATAACGAATTTATCGAGATATGGCTTACATACTCGATTCATCAAATCCATGAAAACAGCTGGAGCGTTCGTCAACCCAAACGGCATTACCAAAAATTCATAGTGACCATACCTTGTTCTAAAAGCAGTCTTCAGAACATCTTCTTCTTTAACCTTCAGTTGATGATAGCCAGATCTGAGATCAATCTTGGAAAAATAACAAGCTCCCACCAATTGATCGAAGAGGTCATCTATTCTAGGTAGCGGGTACTTGTTCTTGATCGTACGTTTATTCAGTTCCCGGTAGTCAATACACATTCTCATCGAACCATCCTTCTTTTTCACAAACAGAACGGGTGCTCCCCATGGCGAAGAACTAGGTCTGATAAAGCCCTTATCGGATAACTCTTGCAACTGTGTCATCATCTCTTTCATTTCTGGAGGTGCTAAACGATACGGTGCACGAGCAATAGGAGTGGCTCCGGGAATCAAGTCAATGCCAAACTCTACTTGTCTAACAGGCGGAAGACTATTCAAGTCTTCGGGAAACACTTCAGGAAACTCACTCACAATTGGAATATCTTCCAACTTACTCTTCTCAGGTCTACTATCTATCACATAGGCTATATAACTCTGACAACCCTTGCTGACGCACTTACGGGCTTTTAACACATATATAAGACTAGACTGATGGTTCTTACGATCACCGTAAATCACCACGGCCCTATTATCAGGTAACACAACATTGATAATCTTCTTATCACATACAATGTTAGCTTGGTTCTCGGCTAACCAGTCCATCCCGACTACCACATCAAATTCAATTAATGCTATAGGAAACAGTTGTATAGGCACTTTACATCCTTCTATATCTATCACACCTTTCTCAAACACTTCCTTAACTGACACTTGTCTATCATTAGCAGTATCTACTAACATAGCATGATCTAAGACTTTAGGTTTTAAATGCACACAATCCGCAAAGGAAGGAGACACAAAAGATCGGTTTGCACCGGAATCAAATAACACCTTGGCACGTGTAGAATTTACGAAAAATGTACCTGTGACCACATCCGGAGTTTCCTCCGCCTCTTTAGCTGTCATCTGAAACGTACGACCCCTTGTTCGCGGTGGCTCTATCCTTGGAACTACTGGTCTAACAGTTGCCGGTTTCCCTGAAGTTCCACCGTGTTGTATTCTGCCCCGCGGACAATCCGATTGAAGATGATCCGGTGAGTTACATAGATAACAAAACCGCGCTAAGGGGCAATATTTAACAATGTGCCCAGTTTTCCCACATTTAAAACATATCCGAGATTCCACTTGGCAATTTCCCTGATGAGAACGATTACATTTCGGACACGGTCTTCCCGTTGGTTGGAACGGCGGACGGTTATCGTTTCTTTGAAACCTGGACCTTATCGGATCATACTGTGGTCCTTCCCATTTCCTCTTTCCCATACCCCTATCATTCACATCCCTTTTGTTGTCTCGCTCTATATTTCCGGCTTCATTAACTGCTGCTAAGAAGGTAGTAGGCCTTGTTGCAGATGTCAATCTTCTAACTTCTGAATTCAGTCCATAAACAAACCTATCCATCTTCATCCTTTCCGTTGCAACATAATATTCTGCAAATCTAGACTTTTCTATGAACCGAGCTGTGTAATCTCTTACAGATAAGTTCCCTTGTTGCAAATTCATAAACTCTTCTTCTAACTGCTTTACTGCTGCTTGAGGACAAAATTGTCCTTTAAAAGCTGTTGCAAAATCATTCCAAGCAATAATAGTGCGTACATCTGGTCCCTTAGATTCAGTGAGAGCCTCCCACCAATACAATGCATCCGCCTTCAGCA
Organism: Saussurea involucrata; assembly: GCA_033807775.1. Classification (NCBI taxonomy): domain Eukaryota; kingdom Viridiplantae; phylum Streptophyta; class Magnoliopsida; order Asterales; family Asteraceae; genus Saussurea; species Saussurea involucrata. The sequence goes on from CM066326.1 coordinate 13,660,966, forward strand.
TCGCCGTTCCATATAAGACTTTATCTTCTTCCGCACATTTACTGGTTTTGAATACAGCTTCAATCTCTTTTATCCACCGCATAGCTTTCACTGGATCTCTTTCTCCCGCATAAGTTGGAGGTTTACAACTTAGAAACATTTTATAATCACACTTCCTTTGTACTGATGAGGCCGTAGGAGTAACTAACAATTCATCTTCTTGATTCGGATCAGGTATGCCAGTTCCAATGTAACGGCTTTGATTAAACATAGTTTGTATACTTGTTTGTAACCTCCCCATTTCCGTCATCAGATCATCCCTTGTAATAAATTCAGAACCGCCTGATGGATTCCTACCCCCATTTCTGCCTCCACCTCTTTGTCCTCCTCTTCCTCCCCTTTGATATCTAGTGCCACTTGCCATTCTGTAGATTCAGACAAGGTTAATATACACATAAACACATACCCCATATAACAAGGTATTCTGGTTCAAACATGTACCTGTAAGATCATAATTACACTGGCCAAGTGTAACCCGAAATTACCTTACATGCTGTTCCATCAACCCTTTTTATACTTAGCATCCCCAGGTTCTAATATATTATGGACATCCTACTTCACATGCAGTTTAAGTCTAGGTATAGATATTAACACCTAAATCCCTTAAACTAGGGCTCTGATACCATCTGTAACATCCCACAACATATATAACCAAATAACCTTCATTCATGTAAATATTCCATCTTCTAGATACACCTTGTTTCACCTTGGGTCCCACAGTCTGACTAAATATAAACAAGAAAAAAAAAACAATACAAGCCTTTTTCATAATTAAGTTACAAAATAACTAACGATAAAGTTATATGTACAAAACATCCAAAATTTCATAATGATCATCTCCACAAAAGCTATCCCTCCATTTATCTAACTACTTGATCTTTACTCGAATCACCACCTGGAAAACATGTTTTAAAACAAAATGAGGGTTAGACTAAACAGTCTAGTGAGGAAATCCCGGTTATTTTTAATAAATCTTTTGTATAATCTTCACACGCATATCAAATACCATTCAAGAATTATATCACCCGTATCACCTTATCCCTCCACCATTGGCCAAATACATTGGTTGCGAGCCAATTAACACACCGGTCCTATGCCCGGCCACGTATTATATCCCAATATAATACTCACGTAATTCATGATATATAAATACATCATAATCACACACACGTATGACATATTCATACACTTTATCAACCATTTATTTAACCACATAAATGTATTCCAGTAAAATACTTTTGAAGTAAAACTCACCTTATGATAACTTGAAGTCACCCGTACTTGCACACAGTACTATTAGCAATACCACAAATGTCCACACCACACTAACGAGGAATAACCGATCCTGTAATACATTCACATTGGTAGAATATCACATATCTATATGCATACAAGACTTACTATGATGAATAGCAATCTTAGCAACTCACCAAACACTCCTAAAATGTAACCAAGTCAAAACCGAACAACTTGAATTTGACACATAAGATGGTATTAAATTGTCTAATTATACATCCAAATACCCTTAACAATACCTCAGACAACTTACTAAACGATGCCTCGACTTTAAACTAAAACGGCCAAAAGTTAGAAATTTTTTGTAAAACCAAACAGAAGCCGGCGCCAACTGCTCGGCGCCGATCCATCGGCGCCACCCATCGGCGCGGAGCTCTGTTCCAAAAACCTGCACGAGTTTCTTCTCCAAAATTCAAGGTTTTCTCAAACCCAAACCTTCCCAAATCAGTTCTAAATTTCCCCAAATCAATATTTTGAGTACTATAGACCTTTTAGAACCAATACTGACATATAACAATAGCAAAACCAACAAATCCAAATCATTGATTTTACCAATTTCAAACCCAAAATCCCAAAATCCCAAAACTCCATTATCAACCAATTTTAGCAACCAACTCACTTCTAACTTTGAATTTATGAAGAACTCATAGAAACCTAATTGGAAATCAGAAGCTAATTTATGGAACATATAAAACCTTCTAGCTAGAATCAAACACAAAGAAGATAATTAACAAGAGACCACCAGATTTGAAAGGATTTACCTTAAGATTAACTCTCAATCACAAGTTTTCTTCTTGAATTCCCTTCCTCCTTCTTTCTCTTCTTGACCGAATTTTGCACACACACACACTCAAATTGATTTGCTAAAAACTGATTTCTTATCCTAATATACAATATGAGTCGGTTTGTAAAAAGGTTTGGTCATAAGTACCAATTCAACCCTCAACTCCTAACATTTGACCATCTAAACTTCTAAACTACCAATTAACAAATTAACTTATCTATTGACTCTTATCCTCAAGAAATAGTTAACATAAAACTTAAAATAATAAAAGTAAAATACCTGGTTATTACACAAACTCAATGGATGCGGGCTTTATGATGAAGCCCAATTACCTACGGCCTCTAATGATGTTCCTGTGGCCCAGTCGCCTCCGGCCCAATCACATCCAACTTCTTCGGAACAATCCCATCCACCCTCTTTGGTCCAAACAATTCACTCTACTGTTCTGATTGATACATCCACCTCGTCTACACCTGCCTCCAGTTTACCAAACACATCCACACAGCCATCTGGCCCTCCTGTTCCTTCAATCACTCCTACTCACCCTATATTCACACGGGCTAAAGCCGGGATCTTTAAACCAAAGCATCGAGCAGATATTTCTCACACCATTAAATCTGGTATTCATTCTGCATTATTTGCTCATCGTGATCCGACCACCTATGAATCTGCAGCTTCGGATTCATATTGGGTGGATGCCATGAATGCTGAAATGACTGCTCTTCGTCTTAACAAAACTTGGACCTTGGTGCCTAGGCCTGTTGATCGCAATGTGGTCGGCTGTAAATGGGTTTTTCGAACTAAATATCATGCAAATGAGACGATTGACCGGCATAAAGCTCGTCTCGTTGCGCAAGGTTTTAGTCAACTACCGGGAATTGATTACTCTCATACTTTTAGTCCGGTTGTGAAAGCATCTATGGTTCGTATTGTTTTGTCTTTAGCAGTTATCAATGGTTGGCCTCTTCATCAGCTTGATGTTAATAATGCCTTCCTTCATGGTACATTAAGTAATCTCGTTTACATGGAGCAACCTCCGGGATTTCTTGATCCTCGATATCCTGATCATGTGTGTCGTCTTAACAAAGCTCTCTATGGCCTTAAACAAGCTCCACGAGCTTGGTTTCATCGCTTGAGTGCTTTCTTAACGAGCACTGGATTTGTGTGCAGTCGTGCCGATCCATCATTATTTGTGTTCAAACGTGATTCATGTGTGTTATACTTATTGGTCTATGTTGATGATATAATTCTTACCGGCACTGATGCCACAATTATTCGCTCTATCATCACTCGTTTGAACACAGAATTTGCCATCAAAGATCTTGGTCGGCTCAACTATTTTTTGGGACTTGAAGCTACTTACACGTCCAGTGGTATCTTTCTTAGTCAGTCCAAATATGCTTATGACATTCTTGCTCGGGCTGGCCTTCTTGATGTTAAACCTGTCACCACTCCTATTGCCTCCAACACGACATTTATTTCCAGTGGTGACCCTTACCCCGATCCTTCGCACTATCGATCTCTTGTTGGTGCTCTTCAGTATTTAACGATTACTAGTCCAGATATTTCGTATGCTGTTAATCAAGTAAGTCAGTTTCTTCAAACTCCCACTACTTCTCACTATCAGGCAGTTAAGCGGCTTCTTCGTTACATCAAGGGTACACTCTCTTTTGGCCTCTCCTTTACCAGGCCAATGTATACCACTATTGTGGGCTATTCTGATGCTGACTGGGCTAGATGTCTGGAGACCCGTCGGTCCACTTATGGTTACTCGATATTCCTGGGGGGCAATGTAACGTCCCAATTTTTTTTTCTTTCTTAAAACATATATATAAAACATCCATATATAAATAAACCGCAAACCTAATTGTTCAACGCAACAGAAGGTTTTCAGTAACCAAATAACAAAATAAAACTTGACTAAGTCTTGAATCATTTTTCATCATGCCTTTATTCCAACGCCAACCCGGTTCTAGATTTTCTTCTTCCCCTTGCTACTACTCCCGAGTGAGCGACTACCTGGTTGCATAGTTATTTTCAAAAGGAGTTGGGTGAGCCTAGGGCCCAGTGAATTCACGGTTTTATGCATGATAATAATATCAATAACAATTTTCACAAAGCATCATAGTTTAACAGGCATACGGTAAAACAATATAATTCACAAAGCTATCGGCATCATGGAAGGTGCCTAACTCACATAGCTTTGTCTGGCGGACTCACACAGCATGTCCGCGCTTACGGCTTTAGACAAGCTCACACAGCATGGTCGTCTTACCATAGTACACCTCCATTGCCAAACAAATTTTCACATATATATCATAAAACATGTTATGATTTATTGCATAAACGACATAATAAAATTCTCGAGAACATTAAGCAATTTTATAAAAGTATGCAACCGTTTAAAATCACGTTAACTCACAGTAATCGTTGTAGCCCAACCCGTTCTTTGAAGTGGATAGCATCTCCCCTACAAATCCAATGCCAACATTTTAACTCTAATATACACTACGATTCTACTCCGTACGATAACTTTAAACTATCCATAAGACAATATCTTAGATTGCAGACTTGTTTTAACACCTATATATATATAAACTTCTCATATGCCAAACTTGGCATCATTTCCCATCGCATGCATGATGTATATATTCATATACATCAATCATTCCATATGCCAAACTTGGCATCACTTTGCTGCATGAATTGTGTGTGTATATATATATACACCTTCTCTCAAATCCACCATAGCCACCAACAATTCATGTAAAATGCATGCATGAAATACATATATATATATATATGTGTGTGTGTGTGTGTGTGTGTATTACAAACTCATGGATTCTTAGATTCATGCATGAGATATATATCTCTTTACCAAAAAGTATAATGCTAACTCTCGATTAACAGAACCTTGTGATATGCTTCTTTTTCTTTTCGGTGAAACAATACATAGAACCAACAAGACTTGATATATATGTATATATATCGCCTAGAAAACTCTCATCACAGCAAGTTCGGAACCATTCGATTCACTGTGACTGCAAAATATTGGTCATCTATTTATGTGTATTAACCGACACCCACACAAACGATAAGTTTTATATATTTTCTAACCAAAACGAGAGTCACGGTTAGACAACTCAGAGTCACGGAGATACCGTTTGTGACACACGATGGGGTGTTAGCGGTTACCGCTGGCCCTACGGGAATGCACCCGCACGATCGAACAACTAAAGCGATGATCTAATAAACAAGATTTAGAAACGAGAGGTCCGAAAGACTTACCGATTGACACCGAACTAGCTGCAATGTATAACAATATCGACTTTCTTTTCGGCATCCACCTGTGGAATTTTCTCATCGTATATCTTTTTATCGACCCCATTTACCTACGATTACAAACTCTTAAACCCATTTTATACTAATATGTCGACGGTTTCTCGGAAAAGAAGGCGATAAGGCCATATGATGTATGACCGGAGTTTCACGTCGATTGGTTTCCATGGCAATTGAATCACATTACAATTTTACACTCTAAACCCTTCTCTTTCTTTGTATTTACACAACAAACCCTTATAGATTGATAATTTTTTTTTGGTTATTACAAACTTTCCCCCTTAACAAAATTTCGTCCTCGAAATTTGCCCTATGCAAATAAATGAGGTTACTTCAATCTTATCTCCTTCTCGGGTTTCCATGTTGCTTTCGATGTAACATTCTCATTTAACATTCACAAGAGCAACCCTTTTGCTTCTTAGCTTTCTAATTTTTCTTCATGTCCTTACGAGTTACCACTCCCTTATTATATGTCAAACACTTCCTTAAAGTAGATATGTAATGATGTAAATCTCTCTATACCAACTCGTTTATTGACTGAAGCTCCTTTTTCTATATTTATAAATAACTCATTTGCCTATCTTTGCAATCTTCAATATATCGCAAACTTGAGCAGTATTTTCTAACAAATGGTGGTATATACCATTGATGCATCTATCTATCTCTTTTGTTTATGATGGCTCGACAAACCGTTTAACACTTGTCATATAACTCTTCAAGTGGTTGTGATTAAATACTCCTTGATAATCATTAACTTAGATGAATGCTTTCAACACTAAGTAGTTATTCCAATCACCATTAAAGGTTATCCCACATAGGTATCACTTTGTCTTTCTTATCTACAAAAGTTATGGCAACATGCATGCAAACATTCATCATATTTGTTGCAAATTATTTCACAACTCAAGCATCAACATCAACCCTTTGTATATTCATGAACTTATGCATATTTGACACCATGTCTTAGCTTTCAAGTATAGCCTAGCCAATTCGTTTTTGTAGCTATTGCCCCCATTTTTCGAGCTCCACTACCACTACTACTAATTTGAAGTCATACATTTTAATTAACATGACACACTTACTATAAAATTTCCCTTTTTCACCAATATATATATCATAGTGCCAACGTTGGAGCATCATCATATAAAAAAATCCTTCTCTAATTTGGCAGAGACCCTTTAAGTGCACCTTTTGGTCTTCCTTTCAATCTCTGCATACTTCATTTACTTTCTACCCCGATGAAAATTTACGACATCGCATATCATTACATTACATACTTTCTAATAACTGATGTACACCGAGTCTTTTCGAGTACATGAACATTATTTCTCTTGCTCCAATTTTAGCATTTTCAGATCATGCTCACACTAGCAATCATAGACACTGAGATTATGATGTTCACTAGGTAACTCTTATCTTTCCATATGGCTTTCTATAATACCTTTTATCAATTCAACTATCTTTACTTTAGTAACTTTTACCTCTAATAGTCATTCCCTCATCTTTTTGTGGCATCTGAAACATGTCAAGCATTCTTCGAAGGGTTTTGATTCAACATTGTCTCCTCTTGTTGATTCCAAGTGCCCACACTTTCTTTCATCAAACCAGATATATATATATATATATACATATATATATGTATATATATGTATATATATATATATATATTACTAAAGGGCATATTACTTGTGCCAAGATGCATTAATTTGCACATTATCGTTTCCATCTGTAAGATTCATGGTTCCTTTATGACTTCACATTTGTGTGATATTCTTAAATATCACAGTGTTCATCAATTAATTTGATCAAGTCACTACTCGATTACCAACCCTTGAGTTATTTTACTATTTCGCCAATTTCATACTCGAATTCATCCCGTGAGAGACCATAAAGTTTAACTTAACTCGTCTTCCAAAAGAAAAATCTTTATCATGCATCGCGTTCATTCTAGAGTTTAGTCACAACTCTCCTTTGACGAAAAAAAATATATGTACCATTAGTTGTCTTCACTACTTGTTCTACTAACTAATTAGTTAACTCCCCTTTCATAACACACATGCCACCATTTGGTTCTCATAGTCCAATTTTATAGTTATCATCTACTAGTTATTCTTAAATAAGGCTCTTGATAATGACCATCTACATGCTCATTGATATTTTAGGTATTGTGAGTCATTCCTAACCTTGATGATCATAACGGCACATCTTTAATTATTTCATCCTCTTCAACTTGCATCAAAACTTACGTTGATTTCACTTAATGCAAAACGTCTCATGCATCCTTGTAGTATTCTAGCATGGTGCCTTTCTAGCTTTAACCATAAGCATAGTTTTATTGTCCCGATTTTCATATCACGACACATGAACGTTGGCTATTTTATGGCTTATAAGGCATACACTTGGATAACCTTCCATTTAACCATAACATTTCTTACTTACTCCACGTGTTACATGATTACAATCATAAAACGTTTTTTTTTCACCTTCTCGCCTTCATACCTTGCTCAAAGCCACACATGCTTACTAGCAATTGGCAGTTTCATCAAATCAAATAATTTAAATTACCCCCCCCCCCCCCCCCAACCGCTCTCGAGATGTACTCGGAGGATAACAAAGACCTAGATACCAACAAGCCTAATTAACTGTAGTCTCACACACCGATACGAGGTCTTTTCTTATTAAGAATTGATCATTTGAGAACGATAAAATCTTCTCATAGGGTTTACATATGATCTCGATATTCCAACTCGTGGTTGTAAAATCCTTCAACTAGTCATGCATCTAATCAAGATAATCGATTCTTACCAGGAACCCGTTACTATAATTGATGACACTAATAACATCGTTGCTAGTATCATATTTTACTATCCTTCCCGCCAATTGATATAAGAAATATTCCTTATCTAGCTCAAATATGGATTGAATCAACTCATTGTATCATTAGTACTTTGAATTTATTATATTCTTGAAGCTTAAATATTTTATTGTCACTCAAGAAAAAAACTAGCGAGAGTTTATCACCAAACTTTATCCCATAAAACACCCTTTTATCTCTACATTTTTATTTCTGTCTCATCTTACCATGTGCATTTTATCAATTACAGTGACATATCTATCAATGACATTATATCCAATGACATTACGCCATATAATGACTTCTCACCTTAGATTTGGTTTAATGCTAACCCCAAATTAACTTAACCCATCAAGAATAAAATCTTCCAGTCTCAGTTTAAGTCTAGGTTTACAGTATACTAATTCACTTAAACTCTGCTCTGATACCACTTGTAACGTCCCAATTTTTTTTCCCTTAAAACGTATATATAAATAAACCGCAAACCTAATTGTTCAACGCAACGGAAGGTTTTCAGTTACTAAATAACAAAATAAAACTTGACTAAGTCTTGAATCATTTTTCATCATGCCTTTATTCCAACGCCAACCCGGTTCTAGATTTTCTTCTTCCCCTTGCTACTACTCCCGAGTGAGCGACGACCTGGTTGCATAGTTATTTTCAAAAGGAATTGGGTGAGCCTAGGGCCCAGTGAATTTACGGTTTTATGCATGATAATAATATCAATAACAATTTTCACAAAGCATCATAGTTTAACAGGTATACGGTAAAACAATATAATTCACAAAGCTATCGGCATCTTGGAAGGTGCCTAACTCACACAACTTTGCCTGGCGGACTCACACAGCATGTCCGCGCTTACGGCTTTAGACAAGCTCACACAACATGCTCGTCTTACCATAGTACACCTCCATTGCCAAACAAATTTTCACATATATATCATAAAACATGTTATGATTTATTGCATAAACGACATAATAAAATTCTCGAGAACATTAAGCAATTTTATAAAAGTATGCAACCGTTTAAAATCACGTTAACTCACAGTAATCGTTGTAGCCCAACCCGTTCTTTGAAGTGGATAGCATCTCCCCTACAAATCCAATGCCAACATTTTAACTCTAATATACACTACGATTCCACTCCGTACGATAACTTTAAACTATCCATAAGACAATATCTTAGATTGCAGACTTGTTTTAACACCTATATATATATATACATATATATATAAACTTCTCATATGCCAAACTTGGCATCATTTCCCATCACATGCATGATGTATATATTCATATACATCAATCATTCCATATGCCTAACTTGGCATCACTTTGCTGCATGAATTGTGTGTGTATATATATATACATACACCTTCTCTCAAATCCACCATAGCCACCAACAATTCATGTAAAATGCATGCATGAAATACATATATATATATATATGTGTGTGTGTGTGTGTGTGTGTGTATTACAAACTCATGGATTCTTAGATTCATGCATGAGATATATATCTCTTTACCAAAAAGTATAATGCTAACTCTCGATTAACAGAACCTTGTGATCTGCTTCTTTTTCTTTTCGGTGAAACAATACATAGAACCAACAAGACTTGATATATATGTATGTATATATATCGCCTAGAAAACTCTCATCACAGCAAGTTCGGAACCATTCGATTCACTGTGACTGCAAAATATTGGTCATCTATTTATGTGTATTAACCGACACCCACACAAACGATAAGTTCTATATATTTTCTAACCAAAACGAGAGTCACGGTTAGACAACTCAGAGTCACGGAGATACCGTTTGTGACACACGATGGGGTGTTAGCGGTTACCGCTGGCCCTACGGGAACGCACCCGCACGATCGAACAACTAAAGCGATGATCTAATAAACAAGATTTAGAAACGAGAGGTCCGAAAGACTTACCGATTGACACCGAACTAGCTGCAATGTATAAAAATATCGACTTTCTTTTCGGTATCCACCTGTTGAATTTTCTCATCGTATATCTTTTTATCGACCCCATTTACCTACGATTACAAACTCTTAAACCCATTTTATACTAATATGTCGACGGTTTCTCGGAAAAGAAGGCGATAAGGCCATATGATGTATGACCGGAGTTTCACGTCGATTGGTTTCCATGGCAATTGAATCACATTACAATTTTACACTCTAAACCCTTCTCTTTCTTTGTATTTACACAACAAACCATTATAGATTGATAATTTTTTTTTTGGTTATTACAGGCAATCTTGTATCCTGGAGTGCCAAGAAACAACCAACTGTTTCTCGATCCAGTTGTGAATCTGAGTATCGAGCAATGGCCAACACCGCTGCAGAAATTATTTGGATCACTCATCTGTTACGAGAACTTCATGCGCTTCCACCAGATCGCCCGACGTTGTTATGTGATAATCAGAGTGCTCTTTTTCTTACTCAAAATCCGGTCTCTCACAAACGTGCCAAACACATTGATCTTGACTACCACTTTATTCGTGAACTTGTGTCATCCGGTAAGCTTCATACCGAGTTTGTTCCTACCAAGCTTCAAGTGGCTGACATTTTTACAAAGAGTTTGCCGCGTCATCAATTTGAGTTCTTTTGAGAAATGCTTCGTATTGGTCTGCCATCGTTTCGCTTGAGGGGGGATATTAGACATACTTAATACTTATGTATATGTTCAATACTTAGTGTATGTAGTTGTATTTGTCTAAATTCTTTAAGGATCTAATATGTAAATTGTCCATGTATAAGTAAGATGTCTCTCCACCTAATTTGGTGTGATGAGTTGCATTCTCACTAATAATGTACGTTACAAGAGTATAGGCATGTGAATGATAAATATTAATTTTGTCAAATATGTAATTTAGAAAATTAGGAAAATATAGTTTTGGGAAATTAATTAAAATGCCACAAGTTTGACCCAAACTTACCAAAATGCCACAAATCTCGCCCATCTTACCGAAATGCCACAAAAATCTGCGGTGGATCCCGCGATCGCGGGCCCCAGGCCCACGTGTCACCAAAGTTTGCCCACTTTGCCCGCGTTGGTCCCTCAAGAATGCCCGTGTTGGCAGTTTTGGTCCCTGCCCGCGTTGGGATCCCGCGATCGCGGGCTAACCCGCCACGCGTCGGCCCAGGGTTAACCCTAAATTTTTTTTGAAGACAAAAACCCTAATTTTTACACTTTTGGTCCCTGAAAAATTACACTTTCAGCCCCTGTACTTGCACGAATCTTGCATGCTTTTACTGTTTTTTCCCACAATTATTGTACTTTAAAGACCAATTTGTGGTTGAAATTCATTTGCATGTTTGAATCAATATTGAATCAGTGTTTTTGGAATACCAGTATGTGGATGAAATGAGAGATTGGTTGTCATCAATGTTGGTTGTTTCATTCATAAATAGATGTAAAATGCAATTCATAATCCACACACCGATTTCATACTTCTTTCTTGATTTCTTTCTGCAATATTTTGTGTTTGAGATACTACTGAAAAAATGAGTTCATCTGTTGCAAAAGCTAAGCTATATTTTTGTTACGATGGTGAATGGGTGGAAGACAACAATGAGTGGAATTTTGTTTATAAATCTAAGCATGGTGTAAAAGTGCATGTAAACTATACTTATCAAAAATTTCTTGCATACGCCATGCAAAAATGTGGAATCAACCCTTCTACTGTTTGCAAGTTAGTGTTTAAAAATGGCGATGGGGCATTTGTGGATTTATCCAACGATGGGGATATCTCTACTTTTCTGCACTTTGCAGTCGATTCAGAAAGGCCCCCATTACTTTTTGTGTATCCCGGCGTATCCGACGACGGTGACGACGAAAACCTCCAAATAGAACAGCCTGATTCTCAATTTCAGGCGTCCAACGCCCCAACGGTTCTGGAGATGCAACAACAACAACCACAACCACACGAAGGGCGTACTGCTGGAGTTGCTGATGACGAAACCCACGTTTTCAGAACGGGTAATTCTGAAATAGACAGATCAGACATCGATAGTGATGATCAGACCCCTAGTAGAAAATCATGTAGTCAGATAGATGACTTTTTTGATATGCCCCATATTCTTCAAGACTCCCATACCCAGACACAAACCTACGAACCTACACCTTATATTCGCAGTGAAAGGTTACATTGTAACGTCCCAAAAATTACAAGGAATTTTAAATTTTAAAAGTAACCCTTCATTAATAAAAACGCATTTAATAATTCAATCGTTTCATTTGCAAACCACTAAATAAAATTATTACGAACAATAAACAGCGGAATAATTGTTTTAAAAAAAGAAGATCATAAAACAGTCAGCTCTTCCCGCGCGCCAGTGTGTACCCGTCACGCCTTGGAGCTACTCGCACCTGAAACAATGATTTATTGGGAAAGGGTAAGCACAAAGCTTAGTGAATTCAACCACTATAGATAACACAGTTATTCCACATTACCCCTATAACAGATAGATACACATAAACAAACATACCAGTCCACGAACAAATCATAAACTTGCATGCCCACCCCTACGCCACCCGCGTATAACACCTTGGGCCCCACCGAGATTCTACGCCACCCGCGTATACAATCTTCGGTCCCGCCGAGTTTCTACGCCACCCGCGTATACAACGTCGGCCCAAGTCCCTACGCCACCCGCGTATACATGACAACGCCACCCGCGTATACATGTCAACGCCACCCGCGTATACATGTCAACGTCACCCGCGTATACATGTCAGTAAAGGTCCACAAGTCACCCCACTATCTAGCCCCACATCACAATAAAAGATAGATACACACGAGCTACAGTAATATAAAACAACTAATATTAAATACAGTGAGAGAACTCACCTCGTAAGCGTGCCTAGCTCACAATTAATAATTCAAGCTCCACAAATCCAAGATCACTTCCCGACACCTAGACGAACGTTAAAAAGTATTAACACGAGACCCGGACCCTAAAATACGACGCACGCTTAAACCGTCACTTAAACGACTTTTCGGTCTAACCAAACAGGTCTGTTCGGGACCTGATCCGACCTCTTTAAACCCAGAAAATCCTCAAATAAAATACATAACTAGAAAGTACTCTGAGTTAGGGTTCCAAGGACATAATATACACCTCCTAACGATTTTTCTACAATTAAATACAGATTTTATAAGAATGGTTCGCAGAACAGTGAAAAACAGCAGCTATCGATATAAAACGACGATTTGGCCTATGCTACGATCCGAACTGGATTTTGCACAAAACACAGAAAAGTTACTAGACTCGGAAAGGGAACTTTTGGCACCGGTTTCACCCCAATCCGAGTTACGAGTAAAGAGTTACAGCTAACGCAAAACAGTGGCAGAAAAGGACGTTTTTCACATAAAATGATAACTTTATAAAACGGTTTACGCGTTCGGTTTATATGATTCGGGTTCCGCTACGGCGGTTTAAGGTTACGGCCAGAGGTGGTTTTAGGGTTCCGCCACGGGCACCACCCACTGCCACCTCCGGCAGCGGGGCACGGCGGCGTCGCGGTGGTTATTTTGTCGGAAGAAAAAAACGAAAAGAAAAGGAAACGAGACGAAGGAAAACGATTTACCTCGCTACAATACCACGCACCCGCACCTGCTCCTCTCTCTCTCGAAACCTCCGACGAACAGCAGTGGCGGCGGTGGTCTCCGGCGACAGCAGCGGCGAAAGGCAGCGGCTCCGGCGACCTCTCTCTACCACCCTCTCTCGCGCTGCTCTCTCTCTCTACCTCTCTCTCTCGCGCTGCTCTCTCTCTCTACCTCTCTCTCTCGCGCCGATCTCTCTCTCTCCGGCCAACACCAGCAGCGGCGCTAGTGTGGTGGTGGGGGGTTTCACGGCAGCAGCACACAACACAAGAAGAGGATGATGATAGGGTTGTAGTGTGTTGTTTACGTGAGAGAAAACGAGAAGGGAAGGGGGGGTAGCTTAGGGTTTCTTAGTTTCTATTCTTTCTTTGTTACTTCTTCACGGCACACAACAAGGAATATGAAACTTCTACAAAATACTGCATGGGCCGAAACCCCATATGGGTTTTTGGCCTTTGACACAAATGGCCCTTCAACTTGCAAGCCTCTCACCCCTAACCAAGAATTCCGATACTTAACGATTTGACCCAACTCGACTAACCCCGTTTACGGAAACCACAATAATCGAACTTAAAAGAAAATAATTAAGACTAATAAATTACATACCGGGATACGGGCTTTACATACATGTAGGTCAGATATTCGAGTCGAAGGATCTCTTGGCAAGTCAGATCGGACTTAAGTTCTTGGAAGAGGGTTTCGAAAGGCGCTCGTCGAAATCTGACAAAACTAGATACATAGTTGAATGTGGCAGAAAAAACTGTGAATGGAGGATGTACGCGATTGAAACGGGTGGCAAATGAGGGGCGTTCATTATTAGAAAGTTGGACGACGTATACACTTGTACGAGGACGCAACTGAATCCCCACCACAAACAAGCCAGTAAAAAGACTTTGGGTGCGATACTGAAAAAAAAATCTTGATGTTAGTAGGTCATTGCGTCCAAAGGACATCATCCACGATGTTCACCAGCAGTTCGGCGTCACGATTGATTACCACCAAGCTTGGCGTGCGCGATGCCATGCACTGTTTATGGTGAGAGGCACGTTCGAGGAGTCGTATGAACAACTCCCTGCATATTTATATAATTTGTAGCTGCAGAACCCTGGTACTGTCACGCAACTACGGACGGATCCACGTCGACGGTTTGAGATGTGCTTCGTGGCCCTTGGACCCGCGGTACGTATTTTAACACGTCATATGTTTACACATTATAAACTATAACATTTACAAAGGAAAACCACCTATGTTTTTGCAGATCCGCACATTTGTGGCAAATCTACGTCGTGTCCTGATAATAGACGCAACCCATTTAAAGGGTCGTTACTTGGGTATGATGTTCCTGGCGGTTGCCATGGACGGGGATAACTCCATCGTTCCAGTAGCTTTCGGCGTAGGCAAGTCCGAAACCGGGGACGAGTGGACTTGGTTTCTGTCCATGTTGAGACAAGCTATCGGAGACTCGCAAGGGTTGGTGTTTATGTCCGACAGGGCTCCTTCCATAAGCGCCGCATTCTCTGCCATCTACCCAAACGCCCCTCACGCCATATGCTGTCGACATTTGGAGATGAACGCCAAATCCAAGGACAAACGTATTACGACCAACAAGAATGTCTACTGGGCGGCATGCAGAGCATATACGGATCGGGAGTTTAACAAGTACATGAATATGCTACGACATAGTGCCGACGAAGCAGCCAAAGTCTTTGACGATGCTGGACCGGAGAGGTGGTCCGCGGCCCATTTTCCTGGACAACGGTATGACATTCTGACCTCGAATAGTGCAGAGTCTGTGAATGCACTCTCCCGTTTTGCGCGTAGATGTCCGATTGTTAATCTTATGGAATACTTTAGGGTCTTTCAACAAGAGTGGTACCAAATTCGACGCCTAAAAGGAGCTGAGATGAAAAATGCACTCACACCAACGGCGGAGAAGATCGTTCAGTACAGGGCGCGTCGTTCGGAGACATGGCCGGTAAGAAAAATCGGGTATGGGAAGTACGAGGTGCATGATGACTATCTTCACGCGATTGTGAATATGGAAGACCACCTTTGTTCGTGTCGCGAATGGGATAAATCTGGGTTACCGTGCGGCCATGCCATCGCTGCAGCAACACATACGGGTCGTAGAGATTGCAGCGACTTGGCTGTTTGTTTCTTCACGTCCGAATGTTACCGGAGAACTTACGTGGAGGTAATAAACCCAGCTGGACCCCCTGCAGCATGGGTGTATCCACCCGACCCGCTTCCGCCATGCTATCCACCTTTAATCGATAAGAATAGAGCCGGGAGACCGAGAAAGAACGACCGACGTCCATCACGTGGTGAAAGTTCGATACAACGAAGATGTACTCGGTGCCAATGCGTATGACACACTCGTGGAGAGTGTCCAAATCCCGCCCCTTCAACCGTGCCATGGAGACATTCAGTCAGTCACACCCCGGGCCCGTCACAGCTTGAACCATATGGAACAAACACATATGATACTGTTGATCTAAACGCTGATTTGTAAATGATATATATATATTCATATTATATATATACACATACATATGCTTCTAAATGAACATTGATAACACAGCTAGTTTGTAAATGATATATATATATTCATATTATATATATACACACATACATATGCTTCTAAATGAACATTGGTAACACGACTAGTTTGTAAATGATATATATATATTCATATTATATATATACGCATACATATGCTTCTAAATGAACATTGATAACACAGCTAGTTTGTAAATGATATATATATATATATATATATATTCATATTATATATATACACACATACATATGCTTCTAAATGAACATTGATAACACAACTAGTTTGTAAATGGTATATATATATATATTCATATTATATATATTCACACATACATATGCTTCTAAATGAACATTGATAACACAGCTAGTTTGTAAATGATATATATATATATATATATATATATATATATTCATATTATATATATACACACATACATATGCTTCTAAATGAATATTGATAACACAACTAGTTTGTAAATGATATATATATATATATATATTATATATATACACACATACATATGCTTCTAAATGAACATTGATAACACAACTAGTTTGTATTCCATCCAACAGGCTCTTCATCTTCAATCTTTCTGACCCTTCTTCAACGGCTTCTGCTTTTGCAACCACGTATGGCCATTGTGTACCACAACCCGGACACACTTTAGCAAATGAGTTGAGGGTTGTCATATATTCTACAAGAGGAGTGGGCCCACGAATGAGGTAACCTCTGACTTGACCTTGCATGATGTAAAAAAACAACAAAAAAATACAAAACAACAACACAGTAAAAAAAATACAAACAACAACACAGTAAAAAAAATACAAAACAAGAAAAAAAATACAAAACAACTAAAACAACCACCACTTACTTAAAAATTGATTTAGTTTCATCAATCCAAACTTGCTTCTCGTTTACCTTCGCTTGAATAATTGCGAAGTCTTGCAGAATATGGTGAATTGCTTCTTGTTCTCGACGAACACGAGCCTCCCTAGCTTTTATATCCCCTTTCATCCTTTTGATCTCCCTGTCTTCCTCTTCGATCTTTCCCAAATGGACTGCCTTCCTGTCTATAATTTTTTTCCACTCTTCTGTTAGTTCATCTATCTCCTTTTCCTTTTTTGCTATGGCGACCTCGATTTGAGGTGACATTTTTTCAGGAGTAGACTTAGGGTTTGATGACGATGCCATTTGTGGATGAAATGAGAGAAGAGAAATCAAGAGAGAAAACAATTCAAAGAAAGAAAAAGCAAGAGAGAAATCAAGAAAGAAAGCAAGAGGAAGTGTGAATTGTGAATTGCATCTTACTGGTATTTATGGATGAAATCTCAAACATGCAAATGAATTTGAACCACAAATTTGTCTTCAAAGTACAATAATTGTGGAAAAAAACAGTAAAAGCATGCAAGATTCGTCCAAGTACAGGGGCTGAAAGTGTAATTTTTCAGGGACCAAAAGTGAAAAAATTGGCCCATCGCGGGCCATCGCGGGCTGCGATCGCGGGCAGGGACTGAACTTGCCAACACGGGCAAAGTTGGGGGGCTCCGCGGGGCTTTTGGCCGAAACAGTTTGCCACGTGGGCCTAGGGCCCGCGATCGCGAGATCCACCGCAGATTTTTGTGGCATTTCGGTAAGATGGGCGAGATTTGTGGCATTTTGGTAAGTTTGGGTCAAACTTGTGGCATTTTAATTAATTTCCCTATAGTTTTTATCACAATATTTCTTTTGCTGTAAGAATGGATATATGTAAATTGCAAAAATGGTCGCAAGTTGCGGTAAGTACACCAAAAGAAAGTTTTACCAATATAATTTTCCAATACACTATTGTAATACAAATCAATATTATTTCTACATAATTGTATCGTGTTATCTTATTTATATAGTAATGAACATCAATAATATCTAGGTTTTCACATGGTAAGTGAATGTTGAGAAATTATATAATGTATTTATCTTAAATTTTTTGAACCTAAACTTGTATGTATAAAAATTACATGTTTTATTTATAAAGAAAAAATATAATGTTAAACGCAAAGTCATTATTTAATAAAGTAAATATATAAAGAACTATCAAAAGGCTTTTGCCTACGAAATTTTTCCTGAAAAATCTGTTGTCAAAGGGTGATTCGTCACAAATCGTCACAAAAATTGGTGTGTAAGTTATTGGTGGGTAATACAAATCAGTGACAGATTACGCAGGCATTTCCTGGGTGATTCATGGGTATTTGTTCGCGTTAGGTTTTTAAGCAATTTTGTAACATTAATGCAGCGGAAAATCAGATAAAAACGGTTACAAAACTTTTAGAAAACTTTTCTAAAAGATAAAACCCAATCGGATACATTGACGCATTTAATTAAATTATACCACGCCATAGGGTGTTTAGAATTGTATATTTTGAGATTTGTTGTGGTTGAACGATCAGGGTACTTAGAAACCAACAAAGGTTTCCTCTAACGGGATACAAACGAACATGCGAATTCTACCGAGTGCTAGCTCAAAAGAATTTTTATGTTAATATGTGTATGTGTCAGATCCAGAAGATTCAATCAGTTTCTAAACTACTGATCTGACATCATATTTATATAGGCAGCAAATAAGACTTATGTTTATATGTAATTATTTGAATTCAAATCATTTGAATTTGAATAGTTATCTGAATTTGAATAATTATAATTATCTAATCAAATAATAATTTTTCATATTTACGGATAAAACTTTGTAATTATCATAATTACATTTTACACATATTAATTAATTATTCTTTCAAGAATAACTATTTAACTATCAAACATGACTTTAACGGGTTTCTTTCTAATGGAAGCAAACGTGTTCTTTTGTGAGCGATCCTTTAGGTTTACATACTCATTTGTAGCATTTATGTGTGACACGTGTCGTGGGCATATAATAACCCACAGTTCGAAAAACTTCGAATTCTATGAAACTATTGGTATTTTCTTGATGATCCATGGATAATCACTGATGAAAATTGTAACACCTCGAATTTCCATGATCAAAGTATGTTAATTTGAAAGTTATATGTTGATATTGAAGGGTCAAAAGAGTAACTAACCAAAGTCTTTAAGTTTATGTAAATTTCAAAACTTTTGGTTAGTTGTGTCAATTGGTGATAGTTGAATGCATTTCAATGGAGAGGCGGTAGAAAATTGAGACTATCTCAATTTCAGTTTCCACAGAAGTCGGTTTCCATCAGAAAGAAAGAAGAAAAAGACTGAAGTCTTGATTGTTAGGTGAGTTTTATTTATATCTCGATTCAACCTTAAATTAATTCACTTTGGTGTTTGATTTTGGTTATTGATTTAGTATCTGGTAAATGGGATTGAAGTTTGAGTTTGATGAATCAAATCTGATACTATGTCGAGAATTGTTCAGGTGAGTTCATTTTTACTAAAAGTATGTTTTTACGTTTCAAAAGCGATTAGTTAAATTGGAATTGGTTTTATTGAACTTATGTATATGTTAAAAGGATTGGTATAGGTGATTTAAGGAACAGAGTATGAATTGCAAGTAACCCAGATTGGCATCGCACGAAGTCTGGAAGATGACTTTCCGGTACATTCGGATTTGCATTTTCCGGATTGGGTTTCAGATTCCGGACAGTTCCGAAGTCCGGATGATTTTCCGGATTAAAACCAGATTCCGGATAGTTTTCCGGATATGGACTCCGGATTTGAATTACCGGATACAGATTCCGGATGGTTCCGGATACGGATTCCGGATGGTTCCGGACATGGAGTCCGGATACTTTTCCGGATGTTACCGGATTCCTTGGATTTCCGGATGTTTCCGGATATGTGTTCCGGATTTGATTTCCGGATATGATTCCGGATTTGATTTCCGGATATGATTCCGGACTTGGTTCCGGATTAGTTTACCAGACAAGTTTTATTGTATGTTCTGAGCAAAGTTGTACTGTTCAAATGTTTTATGAAACGTATTTTGATTTTAACAGTACGAACATAATTATAACTCGACTGAGAGTATGATACGAGTTGTTATGTGTTTTGAGTTGAGACGCACATATGCTAGGAAGTGTAATGGATCAATAGGCACTAGCATTATTTGATAAATGAGTAATAGGTCGGGCTCTAATTGTAATTCCCATTTAGTATTGTGATGTGATAAACGTGGAATAGGCGTGACGCTAATCGTAATTCTCGTTGATTTGAAATGAGGAATAGGCCGGGCTCTAATGGTAATTCTCATTTCGTATTGTGACGTGAAATCGTGGAATAGGCGTGACGCTAATCGTAATTCCCGATTTCTATTGGAAGATAAGATGTAGGCATGACTCTAATTGTAATCCCTACTTCCACTCCAAGAAACAGGCATGACGCTAATTGTAATTTCTTGGACATGCGCAATGGTCTAGAATCCGTGGTGATTCGTAGTGGCGCTCTTGAACGTGATATTATGACCTACTTAGTGTTTGTCATACTCATGGAATCGGGTATGATTCCCATCATCGAAAAATGTTATGTGTACGGTAAGAAATGTTGTGATCAGGTCAATTTATATGCTTTGTTTACAATTTTGGTTTCAAAGCTTATAAAGTTTTTAATTTGAAAATTGGATGTTCTCACTAGGCGTAAGCCTAATCTTTTCAAATTAAATTTTCTTACCAGGTACTATCTCGTGAAGGGATGCGAAGGGATGAGTGACGAGTGGTACCTGAATCCTACTTTTGGTGATGTAATGGAGAACTAAGTGGAACCAATGATATTTTGGAGATATCATAGACAACCCTTATAATCTGATCGTGTACGTTATGAATTAGATTAGTAGGTTGTTTTATGATAGTTCTCTTGTAATTACGAACTTTTGTTTTAACTTCTCCATCTATGAATGAAAGTTTTTGGAAGATATTGTTGTAGACCTTGTAAATTTAAGGTTTAAATTTATTGTGATTTGTAGGGTGTTTAAAAATTTTCCAAGATAAATTTTCTAGGTAAAAGTCATTTGTTTTGTAGTGTAAATAATAAAAGATTATTTATAACTAGACGCTTAGAACAAATCCGCGCCACAAATATCACAAATACGTAAATACAAAAACCAAACTAAGGTGTTGTTTGTTTTTAAGAAAAATAGTCTTATAACCTCTTAAATCTGTTTCACTCAGACTTTTTGAATTTAAGAGTGTTTGTTTTTTTTTTTTTTTAAAAAGAGCTTAAAGGCTCTTATAACCTCTTAAATCACAAGAGACATACTATTGTCTTATAACCTCTTCTCCTCTCATACCCTAATTTCAAATACGCCTCCTCCTCCATTGCTTCATGCCTCCATCGCCGTTCTTCATCCTCGCCGCTGTTCAGCCACCCGTCGCCGATGTTCCAGCACCCGTCGCCGCCGTTCCAGCCATCCATCGCCGCCGTTCCAGCCACCCGTCGCCGCCGTTCTCTCCGTTCTATTCCGGCAACCCTCGACGTTCTCTCCGTTATCTTCCAGCAACCCTCGACGTTCTCCCTCCAGCGACCATCGATTTTTCCCGATCTATTCTTCATCTTCTAGATTTGCAGCAATGGTGATCTTGATGTCAAACTGTGATATCATCAGGATTAATGGGTTGTTGTTTTTTCAGATTCAACTTGTGTAATAAGTAAATTAAATGGAAATATACAAAAAGAATGAGAATTGTTGATTCAGATTCAGACGTTACAAAAACAAACAGTCTTGTGATTCAGATTTCAGACTTCAGCACCACCTCTTATAAAACAGAAGTGAAATAAGACTTCAGACTTCAGACCTCTTAAAAAACAAACAGCACCTAAATGTATTCTTCCTCTTATCATCAAATATAACTCTCACATATTATAAAAAGTTTATTTGACTGTTAACGTTGATCTATGTGTTATGTAAACAACAAGCCACAAACTCCCCTAGACATCCAAAGTGATTACCAAAATCAAACCAAATGTACCTACCAAATTTATATGTAAATGATCATATCTTAACCTTTGAAGATAATGAAATTGTTTCACTAAGTAGAACATAAATATAAGAATCTTGCTTAAAAGAAAAAGTGAACAATATATTTTCAGGATTATATTTTAGGACGAATGGAATAATCGTTGTTTATTTATAAATTTTACTTGTGTTTTTATAATTAATGACTTTTTATTAAAAAAAAATTAAATAATACGTTCATATGAATTCATGGGCGGACCCAAGTGGGTGGTTACGGTGGCACATGCCACCGTAATATTTTTCCGGCAAAGGGTAAAAGTTGTTAGATACGTGAAAGGTGCAACCGTATCGTTTTGAAAGGTGCTACCGTATTATTTTAAAAACTTCAAGAAGATGTAACCCTACCTCGTAATCAACAAAAAAAAACTCTTGAAATTAACCAAAACATCGAAAAAAACTTTTGAAATCAACCGAAAATAGAAAAAAAAAACTAATGAAATCAACCAAAAAATCGAAAAAACTCTTGAAATCAACCAAAAAAATTGAAGAAATTCATCGAAATCGATAAAGAAACTTAAAAATCTCTCGAAATCAAGCAAAACGTTTCAAAAATCCGTCGAAACGGTGGAATTAGGCTAAAAACACATCAGACAATATTAAATGCCGGTAAAAAGATGAAAACACGTCGATAAAAACCGTGTTTTTTGTAATTATTTTTTGTCTATATTATATGGTACCACCGTATGAAAAAATTTCTGGGTCCATCCCTGCATTAATTTCAAAAATAAGTTTGGTTTTTGTTGTTGGTATTTCAATATTAAGTAAAATAGTTAATGAATAATAAGATAAGATAAGAAGAATTTATGTATGCAATTATTAATATACTTTATGACTGAAAGTTGACAGAAATTACCCATATATATACATACATACATACATACATGTATATAATATTGACACACTCGCAAAGACCTGGTATGGATGTTTGAATTTTCTTCGATATCCTGTTATATCTTTATTAAAACTATAATTCAGTCAATTGACTGAATGAGCAATAAATAATCAAACTATAAAATTTATACTATGTGCTATGTTAAAAGTGACTGAACACATCTGGATGAGTAGTCAAAGACCGGAACGTGGATTGTTAACAAAATAGAAAGGGCAAAAGTTGGATAATTGGTTGTACATTTGATGGTGATTTATATTTATTTGCTTTTGTCAGCTGTTAGGCTGAAGTCGCAAACAAGGAATTAATCATAGTTGCATCATTTGTTTAATCATTTGATAACTCTAAAATTTGTTAAAACTTCTACCAAATGATTTTTCTCATGTAAAGGTAGTATTAAATTATTTAAATAACATATATTTGTTTGACAATGTGATTATTTCATATGTATTTGTTTCAAACGATCATACGTAGAAAGTTCATATTCTTCAGTCATTGATAAACAATTTGTTGGACAATACTCGATCCAATTACCACAAAATATACATATTCCAAAATCAATAGTGTAATTAAGCAATCGTTTATTTCTAATATCAGTTTCTAACACGAACACATATCTCACAAGCAATGCATTTATCAAATTCAAAGTGGATTCGGCCGTGAAAACGCTCTGATGTGATCAATTTTTCGTAGGGGTATTGAATAGTTACAGGTAAACGATTCGCGTGTGATAAGGTAATCATGAAACCTTGACCAATATACCTTGCGGCTCTTACTGTTTGCCGGCCATAATTCATAAAGTCCATCTTGGTGTGATAAGAATGAACAAGAAGAAATAAGTTTTAGCTAATGTAATAAAGATACCAATTATTGTTCCAAAGACTCCACCTCTTTTAGTAATTTCAAAAAGCTCGGGAACAAATATGTACGGAATAAAAAGATTCCAACCCCAAGTAAAGAACTGTTACACATAATGAAGAAGCTAGTAGATTTAAATAGGAAGCAACGTAAAATAAACCAAATTTGATACCCGAATATTCGATTTGATAACCTGCTACTAATTCTTCTTCCGCTTCTAATAAATCAAAAGGTAATCGTTCACACTCGGCTACGGAAGAAATTAGAAAAACGAAAAAGCCTATAGGTTGACGCCACAATGTGAAACTCTTTTTATGTATACTTTTTGTTTCACAAACACGTAAAAAATGCGCACATTGTGAACCGAGTATATGTGATGCAAACACATTGTGAAACAAATATATGTTAATTAATATTCTAAATCCTAGTCTTAGATGCAAAAAAAATCATATGAAATAGCACATGATGCACTAGTTCTCAAGGTTATCACAATTTGTTAGGTTCTCAAAAGAAGGTTCCCCTATATATTGTAACGACCCGGTTTCCAAATTAACCTCAAATAACATGAAACCATTCACATATTCAGGAAACCAACTAAAACTACGATCCAAGAATAATGGAATAAAACAATCTTCCTAGAATCGTCTAAAAATAACGATGGAAATAAACTAAATAACCCGACAATGATAACGAACCGATTTGAGAAAACCTTCATCTATATAATTACCATTTACCCTTTCTCTGGGCTAGCAATCCCAATATAGAATTCACCTAAAATGCATATTTTTGAAAACAAAATGAGGGTTATACCAAACGGTCTAGTGAGATAATCACTGTCATTTCAAGACCGTTATAAGATCAATTTATATAAAACCATGTATTAAAACAAGTTTATATAAAAACCTTTGATTAATAATCAATCGTTGGCACTCGGGCACAACTCAACAATACACTTCGTTGGCCTTCAAGCACAACATCTCACAATACACTCCGTTGGCCTTCAAGCACAACATGGCGTTCTAGCACAGGCGATGGTGTTGCTGGCGTTCTAGCACAGCGCGATAGTAGTTGGCGTTCTAGCACAACGCGATAGTGTAGCTGGCGTTCAAGCACAACACGATAGTGCATACCGTAACATAACCATTTATAACAAAATCTCACATAACGATATCGTTCATATATCATAAAATTAACCATTTAATAATATATGCATTTCAGTTCGAAAATGGTTAAAAAAAACTGGCCTCGAGTTGAAACACTACACACCAAGTCTTAATGACTAGACAATCCCAAACTGAACACCAGAACGTAAATTAATAAAATATTGATTAAAAACTAGATGATTATCATTATCCTTACCTAAAAACCCAAATAATGAACATTAAACGATATCCCAATTTCTAAATGCATAAAACTTTTATAGAAACCAATTCTGGAGATCCAATGAACTTATCAAAAATTCTGCCGTTCAAAAAAATAAAAATAAAAATAAAAATAAACTTATCAAAATGAATTTAACGTACCAAAAACTTCCATCCAAACAAAATATGAAAATTAATCTTACTTGGAACCATGAAACTAATAAATTTACACTTTTAGAGTTACAAACATCTCCATCTCAAGAATTAATATGTAGAGCTATTAAACTCCACCCAAAAACATTAGGCTTACTTAACAATGGAGTAAAACTCAAACTTAATCCATAAACCAAAGAGCTTCCATCCACTAGATTTAAAACCAAAACACTTTAGAATTTCAACCATGGAAATTAATTTCAATAAAAACCCCAACTCATAATTCTAACCTAATTATACAACTTTGAAAACTAAACACAAACCATGGGAGAACCTAACTTGAAAGAGACCAAGAACAAATTTATACCTTAGAGAGGCTTTTCCGAGAACACCACCTTCAAAATTCCTAAAAATTGAGCTCCAAATCAAAGCTTCAAGGACCCTTCTCTATTTCTCTCAATTCGCACCAAACACACAGTAAACGTAGGGCACCAATCTGGAAGGAACAAGGATATGAAACCCATTTAAGTGGGTTTTCTCAATTTACAATTTACACCCCTTACTATGGCAAACTATCCAAACAACATCTAGACTTTTTTTTTTTTTTTTTTTTAAACTAACCCAAGGTTATTATATATATATAATATATAACGAGAATCACATAAGAACCATAAAGAGAACTTATCTAAACCATTTATTACTTTTAATCAATGGACATGAAATACAATGACATTTTTTAAGTAAGCTAGAAATTTATATTTTATTATAGATTAATTTGTTGGGTATTCCTAGCCTTTCAAATCCAATCACGAGGGTTTCAATTCATTGGCCCACCCCTTCTTCATCATCCCCACTGCTTTAATTAATCGGTCGTCGTAGGATTTGTAAATCCCACTCAATGGTTATTTGTTTAGGGTTCTGAAAAAATCCAACCATCTCCATGCTTTTGATTGGTTTTTGCTCATGATGAAGATGAAGATCCTGAGGTTGGCGAAAAATGAACCATCTCAATCTCCATGACGTTTTCAGATGCAAAGGTCACGCCTCTCATCCCACCATATTCGTTGTAATCGTCTACACCAATTTACTCCAGTGGATGACAAAATCCTAGACTGCTCACTGGCCGACAACGGTGGTGAGTAGCTGGATGCTTCAATCCACGCCAGAAAGAGTGATATGCCAGATTTGGATTCGATTTTTGGTTTCTTTCAACTTTCTAATCTCGTTTTTCTTGATTCTATAATTTATTTTGGGTTTTCTTAGACCTATAATCCATTTTTTGCTCATTTTCGGAAGAGCCTCTCTCTTCTATTGTTGGAATCTTTTTTGAGGGTTGAGTTTCATTTTTGTCTTCTTTAATCTTCCCCTGGTTCAATTTTGGGTGGGCCTTCTTGATTCCGTGAGGATTTGGGGTTTTATGTTCGAAAAGTTGGTTTGGTCTGGATGGTCCATCCTAATTTTGGTTTTTCTTCTAGTTGTGGACTTGAAGCCGACGTCTAAATCTGCAACGGTGTTAGGGATTTGCAATGGTGGGTTTTTTATTTCCTAAAACAGAGTTTTGATTCAAGGGGTGAAATAACATACAGACAAACTTTTTCTTTGATTTCATAAGGTGAAATGACATATAGACAGAAATTGTGTTTGATTTCATGAGATGAATTAGATTACTTATAAAAATTGTGTTTGATTTCATATGATGAAGTAACTTATATATAAACAATATATTTGGATTTCATGAGCAGAAATATCATATTTATGAAAATTCTGTTTTTATTTTATGCAATGAAATAATATATATTTAATCCGGTAAATCTCTATTATAAAATGATAACTATACCCTTTTTATATTATATGATGAAACAACTTTTAATTAACACCATAAAATCAAATCAAATTTTGTCTTAAATAGGTTCTCATATAATTTAACCCTATGCGCATGCATATAACTTTTGTTTGTCTTGAAGTAATTAAGTTTGATGATGAATTCAAGGAGAGGGTATTGATTGGAGGGATGAATGAAGGCATGTGGGAATGAGAGTGAAGGGAAGGAGAATTATTAATATCAATCATAATATATAAATAGTTGCATGTGCATTTGGCATTTCAAACTTTATCTACTAAATGCTCATTATTTCTATTTATTCATACAGATGGCATTACCTATGTTAGTTTGAGTTTGAATTTGAGTCATTTTTCTTTTCGATTCAAATTTGTATTGTTGATCCCAATATAGACTCAACAATGATATTAATCTCAATAGTTCAAAGAAAATTATATGCGGAAGCGTTTTTAAACAGAAATAAAGAGATATATTCGGTAGAAATCACACACGGAATTAAAATAGACAAAGCTGTAATAAAACAACAGTTTAGCTCAATGGTTCACTTCTATTTAATTCTTCATAAAACACCAAGAACACTGAAAGTGTGTGAAAATATTGTGCTCTTAATCAGGTGTGTGTGTTTGTGGTTGTGCAAAGTTACTAGAAAAGCTCTACAAGAGCTTTCTATTGATACTACTTTACAGGGGACAAGCAATAGACAAGAAGTACTAAGGTACAAAGACATGATCGTGGGACTGAGTTCAGGTACAACGTTAATGTAGTGCACCGCCTACTGGAAAGGCTGTAACCCATCAAAGGTTGACACGTGGAATTTGCAGGGCACACCTTGTACGAACGATCTTCAGGATCTTCGTACAGTAGAGGCACGTGAGAGGCACGATCGTCTTTGTCTTCGTCTTAAAAAAACTTCATTCTTCAAGTTTTCATACCACAGAAGCTCTGTCAAGGGTGACAGAGGCTCTGTGGCCTTGTCCTCTGAAAAGAAATTTATTGAACGATCTTCACTTGGTGTCTTGGCAGAGGCTCTATCGATGCTCTATACTTAGCCTATTTTTCAATACTTCTTTGATACAGAAATTGGAGCTAACAATCTCCCCCTAAGTATTGAAAAATAAAAAATTGGAAGTAGCATGTTTTTCTAAGCTAAGAACACAACAAGAGGTGAACATTTTACCTCTGTAAAAGATTTTACTTTTCATTCACTGAGATGCCAGAGGCATTTACATTTGTTTACATTTAAGTGCAAGAATTGAAAAGTAAGCAGAAGATAGTTGTGGATGTTAGACTCTGGCATTTGGGAAGTCGTTGATTTTCTTTGTGAGTCCTCCATCCCTGAGTTCACGAAACATTCTGATGCAGAGGTTTCTGAAGTTGATGACAGAGTCAATGACCTCTATTAATCTGTTGGCGAAGGATAGATCCATGAACTCTAATCCTCTGTGTTCCAAGAGATTGGCTCTAAACTCGAGCAGAGTCTTGGTAGCATACTTTTGGCAATCAATCTCCATGAACAACTTCAGTTTTCCAGCAGGATCACGAAAGACATACCCGACCTTTGGACTTGTGATGATGGTGTTCGGTCTGATGTTAGCAGACGAGGGGCAGTCGTCTTTTGGTGGTGGGAGATTTATT
The DNA here is from genome assembly GCA_033807775.1 of Saussurea involucrata. Lineage (NCBI taxonomy): Eukaryota > Viridiplantae > Streptophyta > Magnoliopsida > Asterales > Asteraceae > Saussurea > Saussurea involucrata. The sequence goes on from CM066326.1 coordinate 13,690,172, forward strand.
CTTCTTACTCCAAGGTCGAGTCCCACTTGGAAGTCTGTCAGGCTGTATAGCAGAAGCCTTTCTTGCATGGCCTTCTTGATTTCATCGTACGCTCTTTGGACTTCAAGTCTGTGACCATAGTTTTGCCTTGCCCAGCTTAGAAGATCAGGTAGGTCATAGGGGCTTAGGTTTCTTAGATCTGCATCTGAGAACTTGTTCTCAGATCTGTCCGCCCTTTTGACGTGGTAGAGGTTGTAGTAGATTTGTGTGCCTCTGGTATGTGAAAGCTTGCAGTAGATGACTTTATCAATCTTTGAGCTTGAGAAGACATGATGGATAGGTTTGGCTTTTTCTCTCTAGAAGTCTTCTCGCATCTGCTGAAGCATATCCGGTTTCAGAATAGGAGTTGGCAGAGAATCGTTGACGGCTCTGTTGTACAAGTATTTGTACAAGTATTTGTACACCACTTCTTCCATTTGTCTTTGAGGCACAATGGGTGGAGGCATTCGTTTGCGCAGAGCCTCCATGTTGATGATTAGTGCGGCCACTCGATCTTCTGTTGGCTTCGCCTTTGGATCCAGAGTAGGTTTGGTTGACCGAGGAGTAATTCTGAAAGCCCAGTCTTCTTCTTCTGGCTTTGGAGTGACAAAAGCATCAAAAGAGCTCTTTAGCAGTTTTTCAGAAGGTTGATGCTTTTGTTTCTTGGGTTTCGGTTCCTCTTCAAGGATTGGCTTTTCTTTTGTCCCTGGCCTTCGGCTGTTGTGCTTCTGCTTGTTTTGGTTGGGATGCCTCTGTTGGTTTTGACGGTTGAGCCTCTAAGGTCTTTGTTGGAGGTGCCTCTGTTGGTTTGACAGGGGACTTGGTTGGTGATGTGGTTTTGGTTGGGGGGTTTGGTTGGTGATGCTTCTGCGGTTTTGCTCAGATATTTCCGTTGTTTTTATGCTAAGGTTTTGGTTCTGGATTTGGCCTTAGGCTCTTCTGTTGTTTTAGGTGTGGGGGATGGCAGCTTTGTTTCTTTTGTTGGTTTAGGTGTTGGGGATGGCATGTCTTCTTCTGAAGAATTGAGGATCTGGATCTGCTCTGAGGTTGTCTTTGGGTTAGGTGAGGGAAGGTTCTCTTGTTGAGATGTTTCCATAGAGATGGGTATTTCCTCTGTAGTCTTCCTCTATTGTTGATCTTCAGTGGTTGGAGGTACTTGGGTTAGTGGTTCAACATTTAGTGGTGGTGGAGCTGGTAGACCTCTGTTGGCAGCTCTCTCTGACCTCTTCTTCTCCCCCTCAGGATGACCTGATGGTCCATTAGAATTATCATCAGAGTCATTATGTCCTCTGTCTGAAGTTCCTTCTGCTCGACATGTGGAGGATGGCTTCTTCGGCTGAGAGGCCCCTGCTGCTATCATTTTAGCGCAGAGGTCGTCACATATTCCGAGCAGATAGGCAACTTCTACCTCAGAGTTGAACCTTAGCTTTCCCACACTTGTCTGAAAGTCTTTTACGTAGTTGGCATTGGCGGTTGTGAAGGCCTTGATGAACTCTGTCATCTCGTTGAGTATCCGCTGACCAAGTTCTGTAACATGAGCTGTGGTCATGTAGTCAGAGGGCTTCATGGGCTGAGTTTCTCTAGTGGTTTGTTCTTGGATTTGCTCTAGGGCCCTTTTAAGATCTTCTGGTGTAAGGCCCGTAGAAGCAGAGGTGTTTGCCTTCTTTAGTTGCTCGATGAGTTCTTTGACAGAAGCTTCTAGTGCAGAAGTGGAAGCTTTTTCAGTTGCAGAGGCGGTTGTAGCAGCAGAAGTTGTTGCAGTGTTTTTCATTTGGGTGCTGGCAGTTTTCACCTCTGTTGACAGGTTGTCAACTTTGGTGGTCAGATCGGTTAGTGCCCTGGAGGTTGATTCTGCAAAAATGTCGAAAGAGCTTTTCAACTCCTTCAACGAGTTGGTCATAGAGGTGACAAGAGTTTGGAACTTACCCCTTGCGACATATGTACCTGGTGTAACCTCTGGGGGAACACATTCTTCCCCAGAGTGTGTCTTTGTTCCTGAGACGCCTTCTTTCACTCCTGTTTGGACGTTGAGAGTGGAAGGACTTCCCTTCGATCCTAGAGCAGAGGCTTTTTAGGCCTCAGACTCTACAAAGGTTCTGTTAGAGACCTGATGCTGATCTACTCCAGAGGTGGGGACAGCAGTATCTCCGAGTTTGCTCGAGGACTTGTCTAGAGTCCCTTCGCCATTGTGCTCTCTAGGCTCCTCTGAAGAGCCTTGGGGTCCTATGTGTGTGCGTGTGGCAGAGGAAACGAATTCCTCTGCTAGGACTTCAGATGTGATCTGGGGCAATTGATCACAAATAAGAGGAGAGTCCTTTTGAGAGGACTCCCTCTGAATGGTTTCCCCGGATTTCAGTGGCACAGAGGAGGAAAGAGGTTCCTTTGTCCGGTTTGCTGGGGTTGGGATCGAGCTGTGCGACTCTTGTTCAATAGCTCCTTCTACCACTAGACTGGCGGAGCTAGAAGTGTGGGTTTCACTGGGAGGGGGTTGTGGTTGTGTGCCTCTTCGTTCTTCGGCATCTTTTACGACTTCTTCCTCCATCATGCACCCTAACATAGGAGATTCTAACCTAGACTCTATTCCTGTCTGAGTGCCTTCGGCTTCTACCATTTCCTCTAGACTCTTTAGTAGTGAATCATAGCAGGGATGAGAGGGATAAAGTAATGGGTTCATATATCCTTTTGGGGTATTCGCCTGAATACCCTCAGGGGTTCTGTCAAGTTCCTTTAGATCAGAGTCAACTTCTGAGATAATGATGTTGGGGTTTGAAGGTGTCCAATCTGTGAGGGCTTCTAGTACCTAGCCAGAAGTGTTCAAGGTTGTGGCGATATCTTGTCGCTTAAGAAATGCAGAGAAGTCAGTAGCCTCTGCGTACTGGATTGGAGTTGGGGATTGCAGAGGTTGTTCAGGGATTTCTGCTGCAATTTCTGGTTCTTCCTCTGCGATGCTCTGCATAGGTGTTTTGGGTTTCTTGGATTTCCTGCGTTTGGGTTTGGGGGCTCCCTCCTCAGAAGATTTTGCTTTTCTTTTCTTCTTCTTTTCCTTAGGAGGAGGGGGTGCAGAGGATCCAACCATTGTTTCTTCTGGTTGTGATTGTTGGGGAGGTTCAACACTGGTAGAGGTACCCTCTATTGTTTTCTTGGCTTTGGAAGCCTTCTGTGTTTTAGAGGGGGTTTCAGCGGTTTTACTCTTGGGTGCAGAAGTTCCAATCTGGCTTCTCAGAAGTCGGAACTTTTCTTGTCTCTACTCATGCTTTTGCCCACTATTCGTCACCCATTCTATCTACTACCATAGATCTTACAGGGGCTCCTAAACGCAGGGGTGTCACATGACTCGGCTTCGGAGTTCTGGGATCGCGTATGTATGCTAACCTAAGTTCTTTATCTCTAACGTACGTTAGTAGTTTGGATGGCAGAGGTCTGTAAAATTGGTAGCCATCGATGTGTCGTGTAGGGGTCATTTTGTTTAGGGGGTAGGTTTTTACAACAGGCCCTTCCATTGGACAATCTTCTAGGATAAGCAGAGGCTCCAAGATTACTCCTAGGGTCCTTAGAAATTGCAGAGCAGGTAGTTCTTTGCTTCTGGGCCCCTTTGCCTTCTGTGTGGAGATTCTGTGGTCAATGGTATTCACAAGCTCTTGCATCATAAGTGTGGCGTAGTCCAGAGGCAAATCATAGTACACCCCGTACATGATTGCCAGTATCTGGTGAGAAGTTTGGTCAAGACTGCCCACTTTCCCAGTCAAACATCTGTTAAGGATAGAGAATAGGATGTTCCACAAAGGAGGGAAGCGGTTCCTCCTGAATTCGTTTCGTTTGGTGAGGTGGGTGTTGTAGCCTAACATCTCTGCAAAATCACAGAGTTCTCTGTCCGAAGGGGTCTCTGCATAATCCTTAATGCCCAGAAGTCCTCTGGTGGGTAGGTCAAACTCCAAGGTGAGCATGGTCTTGTTGAACTTTAGTTCAATGTTCTCTGATCTGTCTGGTTAGGATATATACCCGGTGATTTGTATGTTCTCTTCGTTGTAGTAGCAGCTCTGCCAGAACTGGTTCAGGTATCTAGCAGGGATCTTTGTGACATTTTTGGTTAGCAGTATATTGGGGGGGTGGTTTTCCAGGATGTTCAACAATGCGGCATGTTCATCCCGAAAAGCAGTTCTTGAGGGAACAAGATAATGGTTATTGGGTTTAAGGGGAAGGATATTTTCGAACTGGTCATGGTCCAAAACGTTTTGAAGGTGGGTCGTCGGAGCAAAGTCCACTGAGTTGCCTGAGTCTTCTTGCTCAAGGTTTGTGGCCATGGATTGGTGCTGTGAGTGCTCAGATTGAGCAGGGGAGTTCGCCGGAGAGTTGGAGGTTGCCATGGATGATTTCTTGTGAAGAAAGGAGTAGAATATGTAGAAGTTGCAGGTTTTTGCAAGGTTCGCTGGAGATAATGAGAAGAGAAAGTTCGTAAAGGATGAAGAAGGGGGTAAATGGGGGTTTTATAAGGGTTTAACACTGGTAGAATCTGAATAGGTAAATAGTTAGAATTTGATAAACTTTGGTGTCCGCACTCGAGCACTACAGCTAGGTTCAACGTTTCAGAAGAACGTGTGGCACACACGTCCAGTTAAATCGTGCCACGTCAGAGGTGCCAGAGTACGACAAGACGTCGTACGGCTCCCATTAGTGCTTGGCGCGTGGGCATTTCTACGCCCGAATGTCTGTCACTTTCAAAAATAACCCGCATCCTTTATAATCCTTTTAAAAGCCTAAGTATCAGAATCGACAGAGGCTCTGTATTGGAATGAGCTCTGTGATCTGAGACCTTTTTTCATTACCTCTATGCTTGCACCTTTACCAAAACATTTGAAAAGACAGTGGAATATCGATAGAGTTTCCGAACAAAACTTTTAGTCACAGAGGCTCTGGCTTACAGAGGCTCTGTTGAGCTCATCAGAGGCTCTATGACCAAAAATTTCTAATAACGAACAGCTCATAAAACTTTTTGATCATCCAAAGTTTTGACAGTTTTAAACCGTGTTTTTAGGACATATTTGGAAATTGGTGTCCTAGAAAACGGTTTTGGAAAAAGGATTTGTGCGAGATACTCACTCATTAATTCTCATTAGCTTGGCATAGTTCCTGACTTCTGTGGATTTGGTTGACCAATACTCCTCTTCGGCTCCCCCTTGAATGATTAACCTGTGCAGATCATTCAAGTTCTCCTTCTGCTCCCCCTTGACCGATGCTTGGATCAGATATGATAAGTAATGCATAAAACATAGATCAAACTCACCAGAGGTTCTATGGGATACGTCAGAGGCTCTAAGCAATCCCACAGAAGCTCTGTTGGGTATAGAATTTTTTATGATAAAAAATTCACATACGAAAGAATTGAAATATATACATATGTACAGGAGGATCAAATCTCACTTACAGAGGGATCAACTCATGTTTAGCATACCTAACTTACCTACCAAGAAAACGAATCTTTTCTCATCGAGTGCCTTGGTGAATAAGTCTGCAAGCTGAAATTCTGTTGACACAAAGTACATCTCTATTATGCCATGTTCAACGTGATGCTTCAGAAAGTGGTAACGAATATCGATATGCTTCGTCTTAGAGTGTTGTACATGATTGGTAGAGATCGCAATGGCACTCTTTGAGTCACAGAGGATGGGAATCTTCTGAATGTCGAAACCGTAGTCCTTTAGCTGAGTTCGCATCCACAGAACTTGAGAGCAACAACTGGCAGCAGCAACGTATTCGGCTTCTGCTGTAGATGTTGACACACAATTCTGCTTCTTCGAAGTCCAGCTGACTAATTTACCACCCAGGAATTGGCAACTCCTAGAGGTACTCTTTCGGTCAAGCTTGCATCCTACATAATCTGAATCTGTGTAGGCCATAAGATCAAAGCCAGAGTTCTTTGGATACCAGAGGCCAAGATTCTTGGTTTCCTTTAGGTATCTAAAGATCCTCTTTACAGCAAGAAGGTGGGATTCCTTAGGGTCAGCTTGATATCTTGCACAGAGGCATGTGGCATACATTATCTTTGGTCTACTGGCTGTTAAGTATAAAAGAGACCCAATCATGCCTCTGTAGAGCTTGCACTCTACAGACTTTCCTTCTGGGTCTGAGTGTAACTTAGATCCAGTGGACATGGGGGTCTTCATGACAGAGGCATCAGAGAGTTTGAACTTAGAAAGAATGTCAGAGACATATTTAGATTGATTTATTAAAATTCCCTCTGATTATTGTTTTACTTGGAATCCTAGGAAGAAATTTAATTCTCCCATCATACTCATTTCAAACTCACTCTGCATGAGTTTCTCAAAATCAGTACAATGTTGTGCATTGGTAGAGCCAAATATAATATCTTCCACATATATCTGTACAAGCAGAATCTCCTCACCTTTTCTCTTATAAAACAAAGTAGTGTCTGTGGTACCTCTTTCAAAATCATTTCCAAGGAGAAAGGTTGAAAGGCGTTCGTACCATGCCCTTGGAGCCTGTTTCAGTCCATACAAAGCTTTATCAAGGTAATAGACGTGGTTTGGGTACTTGGCACTTTCGAACCCTGGTGGCTGTTGGACGTATACTTCCTCTTGAATCTGTCCATTTAGAAAGGCGGATTTGACATCCCTTTGAAAAACTTTAAAACCTCTGTGGGCTGTGAAGGCTAAGAAGATCCTTATCGCTTCGAGCCGTGCAACAGGGGCAAAGGTCTCACCAATCTCGCTTTGTTTCTGATGACCACCCCATCCTCGTCCTTCTTGTTTCTAAAGACCCATTTTGTCTCTATAACTTGTTTTCCTTTTGGCAGAGGAACTAGGGTCCACGCTTTGTTTCTCTCAAACTGGAGAAGCTATTCTTGCATTGCTTCTACCTAGTGTGGATCTTCTAGGGCTTTAGAAACTCATTTTGGCTCGATCACACTGATAAAGTTTGTAAAGAAACAAAAATTAGCAGTGGCGGATCTTGTCTTGACTTTTTTAGAAGGATCGCCGATGATTTGGCTCTGAGGATGGCTCTTTGTCCACTTTGTTATCCTTAGGAGATGGTCATTTGCATTATCTAGTTGAACCTTTGTGGTTGCACTCGGTGGTTCTGGTGCAACCTCTGTAGTAGAAGGTACTTTTGTGCTGGAACACGGTGTTTCAGCTTGTTGAGGTATTTCGATAAGAGTTGGTATTGATTCCTCTGAGGATATAGAGACAGAATCCTCGTTTTCCTCTGGTATTGCTTCCTCTGTAGTTGCTGGAGTTGGTATTTCCAGTGCCTCTGTAGTGGTATTCTTGCTTGCATCATCTTCTGCTCGCTCCCCCTCAACACTTGCATCTGCACGATTTATGGAAGAGGATGAAGTATTTAATGGACCAGTTAGAGATATACCTGAATCAGTCTGGTCGGCAGAAGATGTTTCTCCAGAGGCTCTGGTGGCTCCAGCAGAGGGATCAACATCATCATGGAACATCTCTTCAAATAGAAGATTTAGTTCTGCTTCTCTTGTCTGGGAGATGCCAGAGGATTCCTTTTTCTGTCCGAGTTCTGAACTGATTTGTTCAGAAGTCTTTTAAAAAGAATCATCAAAAGAGACATTGATACTCTCCACAATGGATGACGCAGAAGGTAAACTCTGTAGGCCTTGGAAGTGGCAGAGTACCCTATGAACTTGCCTTCGTCTGCTTTGACATCAAAATTTCCTCTAGTTTCTCTGTCGTCGAGGACAAAGCACTTGCATCCAAATACATGGAAGAACTTGATATTTGGTCGCCTTTGGTTGATCAAATGGTACGGTGTTTTGATGTGTCTCTTCACTATCGTTGATTGATTTTGGGTTAAACAGGCGGTTGACACAACTTCTGCCCAGAAAGAAATTGGCAATCCAGATGCTACCAGCATTGTTCTTGCAGCCTCCACAAGCGTGCGATTTTTGCGTTCGACCACGCCGTTCTGTTGTGGGGTGCGTGAAGCAGAGAAGTTCTGAGATATGCCTTCTTCTGTAAGGTAAGCTTCAATGACAGAGATTTTGAATTCTGTGCCATTGTCGCTTCTTAACTTTTGAATCCTGCACTCATACAGAACCTGGATTCTTTTCATTAGATTAATCAGAATGTTTGGAACATCTGATTTCTTTCTGACAAATTCTACCCACGTATATCTTGAGTATTCATCAATCAACACTAGCATATACTTCTTGCCACCTAGGCTCTGTGTAGCGATTGGACCGCAGAGGTCAACATGAAGCATGTACAGAGGCCTAGGGCAAGACACATCAGTCTTGCCTTTATGGGAAGCTCTCTTGTGTTTTCCCATTTCGCAAGCAGAACACAAATGATCTTTACTGAATTTGACATTTGGCAGACCATTAACTAGATCAAGTTTAACAAGCTTATCTAAAGTATTAAAGTTTAGATGGCAGAACCTGTTATGCCATAACCAAGCTTCTTCGTTTTTGCAAGCAAAAAGGCAGAGCTTGTCCTTTTTGTTCTTGACACTGAAGTTCATGAGGTACAGATCACCCTTTCGTTCATCTCGCAGAAGTTCAACTCCTGTATCTTCCCCTTGCAGAGAGCAGAAGGTTCTTTTGAACATAACGTCGAAACCCATATCGCAAAGTTGGCTAACACTGAGAAGATTGTGCTTAAGGCCATCCACATATGCAACTTTGCATACGGTTATATTTTCCTTCTTTATGACTCCATAGCCTTTTATATACCCCTTCTTATTATCTCCAAAGGTAACTGATCCTCCATCAAGTTTGTCTTTATAAGAGGATAGTAGACCTCTGTCGCCAGTCATGTGCCTAGAGCACCCGGATTCTAGGTACCATATTGGTACATACTGCTTCTGCAACATAATCAGAGAGTTTTAGGTACCCATTTCCAAATGGGTCCAGGTTTGTTAGGGGTCTTTAAGGTTGCCTTAGCATCCTTAGGTTTGGGATTAGCTTCTTTCGAAAAACCACTTTGTTTCTTCTTACCCTTGAATTTAGCATTCCTTTTGGGTCTAGAGAGGAAACAGTGAGGACTAGAGAAGTGTTGGTTCAGTTGATGCATAAGTTTAAAGCAATGACAATAATGGATATGCGAAAAAAATTTCTTGAACTTTTCATTAAAGTCACTGAATATGGGCATAGAGGCTTTATTATTACAATCTTTCCTAGCATTAGACTTCCTATTACAAGAAGACCTATCTAGATTAGATTGATGTTTTGAAAATTCTCTCTTGATAGTAGCCCTCTGTTGACCCAATCCTCTGTTGTGAACTTCTGCTGGTTTCACTGTCACAGAAGCAAAAGACTTGTTATTTTCCACCCATTTTCCCTTTTGTTGCCAAGTTAGTTTTTCTTGAAATGGCCTAAAAGGTTTTGGGGCTTTTGAACACAGAGAGGATTTTTCATTTTCAAGTTTGATTTTCTCAATCTCAAGAGAGGTTTGTGCTTGTATACACATGTCCAAAAAATCCGGACAGATAGGAACACTTGTGATTTTCTCCTTAGGTGGTATGGTTCTGTTAAGAATTCCTGAGGGAAGTTTAAATCCCTCTGATTCACAAGGAACTATCTCTGACTCAATTGAGTCAGTCTCAGATTCGTTAGAGGATGAATCGTCCTCGTATACAGAGGTTGAGTCACAGAGATCTCCATAAGCTTGTGTATGAATGATGGGTAGGGTAGCCAACCATTGGCTCTATCTATAATAGCCTTCATACATCCACATATAAGCCTCCTTATATCTATGGGATAATATTCCAAAATATAGTAAAGGAGGTAGACCCTCTCCATACAAAGATTGGTGTCATGACTAGTAGGGTGCAAGGTATGCCTTGCAAAATAAAACCATACATTGGCCTTAGTTTTCAGAAAATAGTTTCTTAAAGTCCTATATCTACCTTTTAAGGTCCAAGTGGATCCAGGGTGTGCCAAGGTAGCAAGATCTCTTCTAACTTTTCTTTTGTTGCACCAGCTTGCAATCTATCAAATTCAGAATCTTGAGGTAGGGTGAGTCCCACCAGGATGTTTCTTTAGGGCCATGTGGGAACTAAACATGTGTACATGGTTAGTGGAGGGTGATACTTTATTGCTCTCTTTGGCTGCATCACTACTGGAAGAGTGCTGTAGGATTGGTCTGTTGGGGTTGTCATCTTGGTCTCTTCTTGCCTCTTGCCTGGTGATCCTCTTTGGGGTACCACTACTTTCACCCCATACCTCATCTTCTTCCGTTGCTCTCTTCCTCTTGTTAGTCTTCTTTGTGGAAATCACCTTTTTCTTCTCTTTTGATACCTTTCTTTTGACACATTCGCTTTGTCTTTTGAAACCAACTTCTTTACTTTTTTAGCCTTTGCCTTTTATGTGGTGGCTTTCTTCTTTACCTTAGTGGTTTTATCCTTCTTTATCTTGGAATTATCAACTGTGATACTCAGCGTGTGATCATTCTCATGTTTGTGCATCATAGTGTTAGGAGAAGAAGTGTGCACAATGCTTTGTCGAGTCAGAAGGATGTTATCATTCTTTAACGCATCCACATCATCCTGATTTAGTTCTTCGTTCTCCGTGGTATTCATCTGGGATTGTTCCATGGGATTGTTCCATGGGTTTGTCAAGGGGGTCTAAGGTTTCTGTGGGTGGTGTATGGGGTTCATCATCTAGTGGTAGGTTAAAGGTGGTGATAGGGATTTCTTCAGTGGTGTTAGGGGCTCCAATAGAGGGGATATTAGATTTGGGAAGGGACTGTGGTTACTCAGGGGTCATAATGGATATGAGTAGGGGTTGTCTCAAAAGGTAGGGTATTAGTTGTTTTGGGTCTAGCAGCATTTAGAATGGCCACTCAACCAGGTGGTATCATGTTTGGCTTAGAGGCAGTGGTCATCCTAGAGAATGGATAAAGTTCAACCATGATTGGGCTTTGTTTGGAGAGGTTTGGTTTTCAACAGGGGTGGTTTTGGGCTGACCCAAAATTTCTGTAGTGGCTTCCATGGCCACATCCAGATTTTTGTGCAAAATTGCACCAACAGATATTTGGGGCTCCTTTGGAAAAGATGTTACCAGGTTCACAGCCAAAGGAAGGGAAGTGGGTATACTTGTATCTTTAGGGATGGTGTTGGTGGATGTTTAGGTCCACTCTTATAGTTATGAACATTGTTTACTTGATTAACATTCCCAAGACAATGTTCAAATGAATGTCCTTCTCCACAATAAGTACACTACACAAAGTGAGTAGTAAGGATAGATGTAGTAGCATTAGCTTGCACAGGAATAGTTAGGTTTTTGATTAAAGAAGCCATGTTGGCCAGCTGTGTAGTCAATGCTGAGTAAGCATCTACATCTTGTGCCCCTACTGCTTTCTTAGGTGGAAGTGCACGTGGATCAGACCATTGCCCATTGTTGTTAGAAATATTTTCAAGTATCTCATAACCTTCATTGTAGGTTCTAACTGTAAAAGACCCGCATGCAGTAACATCAAACATTTGTTTTGCAGTGGTGTTAAGACCACTGTAGAACTTCTGTAGCTGTATGCAACACAAAATGCAATGGTGAGGTCATTTTCCTAACAGCTCTTTAAACCTGTCCCATGCATCGGGAACTGATTCATCGTCCGCTTGTTTAACAGTTCGGATTTCATGTCTGGACTTGGTGTTCCTCGTGGGTGGAAAATGTTTTTAAAAAACATTTCAGCCATCTGATTCCATGTTGTCACAGAATCTGGTTTTAAGGAGTTGTACCAAGACCTTGCTATGTCTGTTAGTGAAAATGAAAAAAAGTTTAAGCTTTAGAGCATCATCCTGTACACCAAGTAGTAAGAAAGAGTATGTGATTTCCATGAAAGATCTCAAATTAGAATGAGGATCTTCAGATGCCAAACCAGTGTACTGGCCGTTAGTTTGCAACATCTGAAACATTATCAGTTTAGGTTCAAAATGGTGAGTTTGCAATGCAGGCTTAAGTATTCCTGAATGTAACTGGGTTAAAGCTGGAACAACATAGGCCATAATACCTCCATTTTTAGAATTTGCGAGCCTGAAAATGTCTTGATGCTCCTCATCTTCTAGATCATTGACATGCTCGGGATTATATTCAGGATGACCATTGGGATTTTCCTCCCCATCCGACATATACTCATTTTCAGATATCATTGGAGAGGATAAAGCCAAGATAGCTCTTTGTGCTCTCATTTGTTGTCTAAAAGGTTCGTTCAATGTCAGGATCAAGATGGAAAAACTCCCCGTGTGGCAATCATGGCATATACTGATTTTCGAAAAGGTGGTAGAAAATAAGATTTTATAAACTTGACATTGAAATGAAAATCTTTCAGCGTGTAATCCCCTTCGACGACACCAAAAACTTGTTGTGTAGTTCTTGAAATCGATCTAGGATTGAAGAACACTACCGATGGAACTTAATCTTGAGTCACAAGAAGATTGTAGAATCGAATATAGTGCCTCGTACTTTAGATGAAATTCACAACGTAACAGAAAATTAAGTTTCAAGTTTAAAACCGAAAACAAGGAAATGAGAGAAGTAGATTTTCGAACAATCACACTTGTATTTGAACTTGCAACGAAGTATTCAAGAACGAGGATTCGGTTCTTGAAAACACAAAACGACTTGTTAGCAAGCTTAAAAAATGCTAAGCAATAATCAAAATTAACTGGTAAATGACATTATTTAAGGAACTAAGCACAAATATTTATACTAAAATAAGACTTGGGCACTAAGTATCTTCCAAATAGTTGCTGAAGTCATTCCTTGAAGATTTTTCAATAAGCTAGTCTGACCCGTGGTCTTCAAAAGTAAGTTCAGCCCAAAAGATGAACAGAAAGGCCCAACTGCGATCCTTCAACATCCTGCAACACTGCCATAGCATCAACTGCAACTTTTTTCGGCCCAATTTTGCAAAAGTTCAATTATGGTCTGAGATCAAATATCGACATAAAACTTCATTAAGTCATGATCAACACTATAGAAAATAAAAGTTCAAAAATAAAGATTAAAGGGACTCAAGAAGGGATTTTGGGCAAATAAAACAATGGAAAATCTACTAAAAAGCGATGTAATAGGGTTAAGTAATTAACACCTGCCACTTAGCTAGCTTTTTCCTTGCAACTCCAGCTTTCTGCAAGATCAACACCCACAATGAGCTCAAACTAAAAACTGTTGGATTGTGTGTATTACAAAATTTATAATGAAGATAGCGGAAGCATAAACACACACACACACACACAATCTTCTAGAGATCAGGTTACAATAACAAATACAAGTAACAAACAAGAACAAGAGAGAGATTAGAAAAACCTCTTGTTGATGATGGTGAAGAAACCAATAGAAGGATTATCTCTATCAGGAGCACACCCCAAAGATGTAGTCGCGTAGGTAGCAAGAAATCACCTACTTTCTTCTTTATGCAATCCCGTAAACACCAAACTTGAATCTCTTTGTGTGTTTTGGAGAAATCAGCCAAAACCTCTTTAGGAGCTTAGGTGTGCCGTGAATAATAGAGAGGAGAGGGAGAGAGATTTTTTCAAATTAGGGTTAGGGTTAGGGTTAGGGTTTTGTTATTAGAATCCCATTTAAGTAATATCACGTATGATCTCATAATTATCTAGACTAGTTTGATATTATCTAATAATAATTCAATTAGTCTAATAATTATCTAAATTAATTAGATATTATCTAATAACATGTATATGGGCTAACTACTAATTACTAGTTAGCCCCATTAGTCCCTCTAGTAATTCCAAATTAAAACACTTTTGATTAATTACTTGTTAAATCCTCTAGAATATTTTCTTTCTTTTACACAAGTAAACTTTATATGCGATCCAATATACCCATGCATTTATTTTAGAACCATTACGATTTTGTCTTGTTAAATGGGCATATCTTCAACAGACTCCCACTTGCACATGTCACAACAAGTGAATAGAGTAATCCCAACAATGGTCAGTATCTATCAATACACCAGTGCTTCTTATGTCAGCATGAGGCACGTCATTCAAGACTAGTCTTCTATAAGAGAGAAAAGGATCTCTTAGAAGAATAAAAGAAATAAATTTTTATTGAAAATTTTGAGCTTGAGAAGAGTCAAAAACTGAAAGAAAAATCATTTTCTGAGAAAGGTGAAGACTTTGAAAAAATGTTAAAGTCTAAGGAGGAAGAAATAAAGAAATCAGAGTACGAAAGACTCAACTCTGTATCTTTAAAACACTATTTTCAAAAGGAAACAGACGTTCTGCATTAATCTCTTCAAAGGAAGGAACTTTTAATCAAGAAATATCAAGATGCACAAGATTTGCACATTAAGATTAATTCACAGAAGGATACTCAAGGCCTAGGGTTCAGTTGTTGGTTCCTAGATTCTACTTGTGATATTAGCAAACAAAAGATAATGAGCAGAAGCAAGAACAGTTTGCAATATCTTGATCAAATAGTAATAAATAGAGAAGAGATCACTAGAAAATAGTAATGTAATAAGCCATAAAACTCGTATGTATATTTTTGGAAATGTGAAGAACAACAAGAACACCGATAGGTGTGTGTATTCTCACAAATCTCTCTCCACTATAATCGTATAAATGCACTGCATGAAATATGGTAGTGGAAATCGTGTATTTTTCACTATAGGCGCACACCCTATTTATAGCCTGAATAAAGTGGAATGGTGTACTAAAAAACCCTAGAGCAACACGTGTAAAGTAAGAGTTGTCCTTTTGTGCTGACGTGGCAGGGTTTGATAGAGGTTCTACACTTTGGGAGATCTGGCAAGAGTGTTTTTCAGAGAATAATATTTAGAGGATCCTTCAGAGCTCTGATGACTTCTGATGGGGTCTCTTAATTAGGTTGTCACTGAATCGTCCTAAGTATTGAAAATCAAAACTTACAAACTATATAGAGATAAACAAAGAAAGCAAAAGGAGAAAATCAACCTTTGTTAAAACAATTACTTTGATTGAAAGATAAATTACAGTACAAAGAAAAACAAATTAACTATTCATCTCTACCATTACAGATTTTATGAAACTTCATGATAAGGTCTCTAAAGATTATAATAGAATCTAACCCAAGGAACAGTCTCTGAACAAGTTCCAGTGGGCTCTTGGGAGTTCCAACAACTCTTTCAATAACCTTCCTTATTGCAACCAGAGTGTTTGTAGCATATTTATGAACGTCACGAGATCTGAACATGTTCTTGACAAGTGGACTAGCTCTGTATACATAACCTAGAGGTTGTGCAATCATTGATCCACTTGGAATATTTTCAATGCATTCTAAAGATTCCTATGGAGCAGTCATTACAAGTTGATCAACACCAAGCTTTAGTGCAATTTGGAAGTCCGTTTTGGCTTTGAGTTCCACGTGCTTCTCCATAGACACTTTCACTTCCCTCATCGCCACATTGTACATTTTTGCTTCGTCTGCTTTGGCCTAAAAATTTGCATGGAGAGTAAGCAGGTCATTGGATTCAGATTTACCATGTCATTGTTATTGAAGGTCTACTAGTTGTGATTTTCTCTTTAAATAGTGTATTCAAGATTTCAAGGTAGGTGATCTGATCATAACAGAATTTCTTCTCCTTGAAAGAATGAACCCTAATAATTCCAAGGTTTGAGAACACAGAAGCACGATCCTAGGTCTTGTCTCTGATGAACCTGTGTCTCACATGTATCATCATTTCTGGCCTTAGACGAGGGTTGGGGGGATATGTAATTAAGTTTTCATGATGGTCAGAGTAGAGGTATCTGAAGGTATCCTCTATAGAAGAATTCTCTTGTGGTCTTGATGTTGAGGCTTCAGATTGAGGAGGATGGATCAGAGTCTTCATATGTGCATTTATCTCCCTGACCATGTATTTCTGCGCTCCTTAAGCCCAAGCTCTTCAGAACCTCTGTCGAAGAATATGCACAAAGGTGCCAAACATGATGATGACTCTTGGATCGCAGAAGCTCTGCCCAAGCCATCCTCTGTGCTACAATACTTGAAAATATTTCAAGTCTGATTCTGAAGATTTACTCTCTACGTGTTCAAGCCTATAAGAACTACCACATGGACAAAGCGGTTATTACACCTTTACAGGTGATAGAACCTAGGTTACATGCTTGACTTTCTTGTACGATTCCCACATTTAAAGGGAGTTCTGTTAGGATTTTCAAAGCGCTTTTCATTTCCATATTCCACAATCATGTTGTAACAACACATAGTCATGATGGCAGGGTTGTTCTGGTCTTGGCTACCAGTTTTGCAGGTGATGGTTCTGTTGAGTACACTGAACATAAAATTCCAGATGGGGGTGTGTGTGTAAATATTGTGTCCTAAAGTCACTGAGCCTGTTGAGCTATTTGTTGTAACCTAGGTGATATATGAACTGGATCAGGGTAGAAGGAGAAGGAGGTTCTTCAAAAGTAGGGATTTCTAGGTCATTGGTACCGAAGAGAAATACAACTCTTCTCAGGTTTGCGGGTCGAATTATGAAGGATCCTACAGCTTCTTCTCCATCATCGACATAACCAACTATACCACCAACATCTTCTTGTATTCAATAGTGTACCACCATTGTTGTACATAGGATAGATATATCTTCTTGTCCACCATCAACAATGCCTACCATAGTTCAGAACAGCGCAAGAACTTACAGATGATGGGATAGAGGTCTTTATAATGGTTCGAGATTAGATTGACATAGTATACTAGTTTTTTTTCCTTTGACCGAAATATCAAGGAAATTTTGTGCATGTTTTGGGACAATACGGTTTGAACCTCCAGAATTGGTTGGGGTTGCCATTGTTGCAAGTTTGAAGATATGAAAAAGATGATATTTTAGATAGGGAAAATAAGAAAACTCGAGTGGTTAAGAAAGCGTAAAAAATGAAATCAGGGTTTAATATGAAATTTATAGTTGAAATATAAGCACTTGAGTGTCAAGATAGTGGAACAGAATTGAAGCGATGTGATGATGCATGTTTGTCAGACATCCTCTGTTTTGAGGACACACGACCTTGGGAAATGACAAAATGCTCAAGTGGAACCGTCACATTTGGATTTGATTGGGTGACATGGAGGTCACTTTTCAAAAAAAGCCTGCACTCTGAGTCAATGGAATTCAAAAACACACAAGTGTTGATGAGTAGAAGAGGCTCTAAAGAAATTTAGCCTCTGGAAATTGACAATTTGCGCTTTCTCACCTTTGGATTTCACATTTTTAAACCCAAACATTTAAAATCCTAAATCTGATTAGGAAATGATTCAGAAACTCATTTCAAAAGTTTAAAGGCTATGAGGAGCAAAGTTAGAAGCTCTAGGTTATGCTTTCAGAAGTTCTTAGATTTTTGAAGAAAAAGTTCAGGAATATATTCAAAGAGGTTTAAATTAGAATAGGTTTTCCCTTCTCAAAAAGCTTTTTACCTTGCAACAATGTTTACCTTTTCAGAGAATATACCTTTGTAGAGTATTAGAAGCTTTGAGCTAAAATAATTACAAACTGTGAATTATGCACTTGCTCCCCCTTGAGTGATAATCTTATTTTTGCTCCCACATAAACTGTGTTTGGATTAGAATCAAGATAAAATTTTCATATAATAGTATAAGGAAGTAAAGAGGCTCTGATGGACAGATCAGAGGCTCTGATGGACAGATCAGAAAGAAGGGAAAGACACTCTCAAAGAAGCCGCAAAAGAGAAAGGGATATCAGCGACTCAGAAAGTGAAGTCGAGAAAGATAGTGAGTCAGATCTAGAACTTCAAAGCATAAAGAAGACTCTAGCTATTCTCACTACTGTTTTTCAAAAGAAGGTATATAAGAGACCTTCCTCTAACAATTGCATACATGCTTCTGGGAACAAGCACTATGAACGAATAGACAAGTTTGAGGGGAAGAGAAGATTTAAGAGCAAGAAAATTGAAGGAGCCACGAAAGACGATTGAGTTGGTGAAGAGCCAATCAAATGCTACAATTGTGGAAAGTTGGGTCACTTTGCTAGAGACTGTTAGAAACCTGTTGTCCACAACTCTAACTACTACAAGAACAAAATGCTCTTAGAAAAGCAAATGGAAGCCGACAAAGCACTGATGGCTGAAGATGATCATTGGCTACAACTCATGGATGACGAGGAAGAAGAAGAAGCACAAGCACATCTGTCTTTCATGGGGAAGCATTCTGAAGAGGAGAATTCAGATAATGATGATTTTGGATCAACCCATTCGTCTGATCTGAGGTAATTAGTTATCAAATAAAGTAGCTAAGTCGGAAAAGGATAATGAAGAGTGGGGTTCTATATTTGATTTCTTGTCATACAAAAGAACGAATGGCTTGAGAAGGTCAAAGATCTTGAACTAAAATTCATCAAAAGATGTCAAATTAATCAGACCATCCATTTGAACAAACCTAAGGAATTCAAGTTCTACAATGCAAAGGAAGGTCTAGGTGTTGACAATCCGATATACCTTTAATAGGCCATTTCTCACACTCTTACTCTCTATAAATTTGACTTTCTAGACCTAGGTCCAGAATATCAATATCAATTTATGGAATCACCTGAAGAGGTTGAGGAACATAAAGATGTTAAACGAACTCGAGCTGATAAAATTCAACTTCCGTTTGTATACGAAGAACTTAATGCAAGTTATCATAACTTTGAACCAACACTTTCAAATGATTACTTTCATAGCTATTCAAATGTTGAACTAGATTCCAGTCCAGCTGAATACAAGATTTATGTCCCACCTTTGATTTTAGAAAAGAAACTTATTCAACTGACCTACTTCTTGAAGAAAGTATGATGTCTGACTTAGCAACTCAAATACAACAAGAGCAGGTTGACCTACTTCTTGAAGAAAAAGTTGTTCTATCTGAACCATCTTCTACTAATTCAGACGCATCCTCGTGTAAAGCCTTCATGAGACAGTTTTTGTTAAATAATGATCAAGATTTCCTTGCTCAAAGAAATCTAGAATCCGATTTTAAAAGTGTATGCCATAAGGATCCCATGAAAGCTCCCGAGATAACCTATTCCAAATCCACCTTAGATGACACTCCAAAATCTGATGAGGAGCGTGAATTTTCTACTTTCATAAATTCTGAAGCTTATTTTCCTGATGATTCAAACAAATTTGCCTTTTCTTCGAATCTTCCAAGCCATGTGGATTTTCTTCAGAAAGGTAAAGGCATAGAGGAACCATTGAAATTTTACAAGGACAAATGTTCTACATCTATCCCTACACGAGTTACTGTGAATAAGTCTTTTCCAAAACACAACCCTAAGAAACGTTCACAGAAACAAAGAGAACCTGGTAACTCTAAAGCTCCCCACTCTTACTATTCAGTTCGTGTGACTGCTAATTTAATGATGTTACAGATAACCGTTTTCTCCAAAGAAAAGGCGCATTACAAGTGTGGGTAGAAAAGAAGTCTAAGCAGGACCCTAAGAAGACAAAGTCATTTAATTTCGTTTCTCATGTTAGGACAAACAATATTAATCATGGTGTTTTTCATTCAAATAATACTGTTGAACAATGTGTGACGTTTCCTTTAAAACTTTATTCAATTCAGAAGTTGATTCAACTCTCTCATGATAATATTTGTTGTTCTACATGTGGTGTGAATGATTTTGTTAATCGTAGATTTGCATCTGATTGGTTTGGTACTTATCATGTATATAATTCTCGTTTTATTTCTAATGCATCATCAAAAAGTTAAGGACCCATTAACTCATTTTATTTCTAATGCATCATCAAAAAGTCAAGGACCCATTCTTAAATGGGTTCCAAAAACAGGTGGTACAGCTAACCCCAAAGGACCTATTTTCAAATAGGTACCTAAATCTGATTAATTGCTTTTGCAGACCGATCATGTGTGGTATTTAGATTCTGGTTTCTCCAATGTAAAATCCCAGATCTAGCAATACAATATAATCACAAGTAGAGAGAATCTAGAGAGCAAAGTTGTCATCCATGTATTGATCACAAAAGTATAAATGACATATGCTTGTAAGTGTTGTGGAAATAACAATGGGATCTTCTTTATATAGTAGGGTGTTAGCTCCAATCTTTGTTCTTATAGAAGTATTGGAAAAATAGACTAAGTATTGACACCAACAAGAGGTTCTGCCAAGACACCATCAAGGCCAAGTGAAGACACCGGCAGAAGTCTCTTCTACGAAGGACAAGACCACAGAGCATCTGTCATACTTGACAGAGCCTCTGTGGTAAAAAGGCAAAAGGCTTGGTAGACCAAGTAAAGATCTGCAGAAAACTGCTCACAGAGGACCGAGCCGCAGAACCTCTGTCACCCTTGACAGAGCCTCTGCGGTACATACTGAAGACTTGGAAGATATTTATAATATCTTGCCATTGTTACAGAAATATCTTACCAATGTTACAGAAATATCTTGCTACTGTTCCAGGGTCCGTTCATCAACTTGTACAAGGCATGGTCCGACAACAACTTGTACATAAATATCCCCAACCTAGGGGTGGCAAAAAGTGACCCAACCCGCCAACCCAACCCGAACCCAACCCAATAGTAGCAGGTTGGGTTGAAATTTTCAACCCATTTAAGTTAAATGGGTCAACCTGCCTAACCCAATTAATAAATGGGTTGGGTTGGGTTGAAATTTTCAACCTGATTTCAACCCATTTACAACCTGTTTTAACCCATTTACAACCTGCTTTCAACCCATTTACAACCTGTTTATAACCCATTTATGACTTGTTTTTATTTATTATCATTATTTAATTATAGTTAATAATTAAAAAAGTTAATAAAAAAACTAAATATGATTCCACTAAAGTCTAAACAGAACTCCTTTAGTCCTTCCATTTCAATATTCCATCGTTCAAACTTTCAAAGTCTAAATTCTCTAAACCGTAGCCGACACTTCCTTCCAGTTCCAACCAAGAGAGCGACGCCAGGCTTAGAAACTTTTTTGTTTGACTTTATGGTTGTGTTATTGAAACTTTAAACAATTTATTTCACTTTATGGTTGTGTTTTATTGAAACTTTGAACAACTTATTTGGTTTGTGGTTGTGACTTGTGTATTTGTCATGGAATTATGTTTTTGTCCTTTTGTATTTTATTTAAAGTTTTAAAATTAAATAGGTCAACCCAGGTTCAACCCATTTATTAAACAGGTTGGGTTGAGAAAATCATAAACAGGTCAACCCGCTACAAACCCATTTAAGTACCAGGTTGAGTTGGGTAGAAAATCTCAACCCATTTATTTAAACAGGTTGGGTTGGGTTGAGGTTTTGAACCCAATTAATAAATGGGTTGAACCCGAACCCAACCCGACCCGACCTATTTACACCCCTACCCCAACCTACTCAAAGTGCAAACCACACTTCTATTACCGCCAGTCTAGTGGCAGAAGGTAATATTGAACAAGAGCAGCACAGCTCGAACCCAACCCAAACCGACCTGACAGAGGTAACTCTTTCTACTTCTGCTCAAATCTTAACCGGGAAAACCATTCCAGGAGAGTCCTCTCAAAAGGACTTACCCTTGGTTCGTGAATCATCGCCCAGAATCCCATCTGACATCCCCGCAGAGGAATTTGTTTCCTCTGCCACGCACACTACATTAGGGCCCCACATCCCTTCAGAGGGGATTAGAGAGCACGAAGACAAAGAGACTCTAGACAAGTCTCCGAGTCAACAGAAGGATATTCCGATACCCACCTGTGGAGTGGATTTGGACAATGTTCTTCACATAACTTCTGTAGAGTTTGCGACACATGTTGCTTCTACTCGAGGATCAGAAGGAAATCCTTCCGCCTCCGACGTACAAACAGGGGCGAAAGAAGGTGTCCAAGGAACAAGGACAAACTCTGGAGAAGAATGTGTTCCTCCAGAGGTTACCACTAGTTCGCATGTCTCAAGGGATGAGTTCCAAATCCTTGTCACCTCTGTGAACAACACCTTAAAAGAGTTGCAAAGCTCTTTTTTTTCTTTTACAAAGACAATATCAAGGGCGATCAAAGACTTAAACACCAAAATGGACACCTTGTCCACAGAGGTACAAAGCGCTCTAACCCAGATGAAGTCCTCTACAGAAACCTCTGCATCAAGTACTATCATGAGCTTAAAGAAGTAGGACTCGACAACAGAAGTTTCAACGACTTCCCAAAATGCAAATGTCTGAGTTAAGTCTACAAAACTCTGTTATTTTTCCTTTCATCTTGTATTCAAATATAAATGCCGCTGGCATATCTTTAATGAAAGAAAAGCTTTTAACAGAGGTCAATTACCTCTTGTCTTGTACTTAGTCTAGAAAACCATGAACCTTTCAGTTTTTTATTTTTCAATACTTAGGGGGAGATTGTTATCTCCAATCTTTGTTCTTATAGAAGTATTGGAAAAATAGACTAAGTATTGACACCAACAAGAGGTTCTGCCAAGACACCATCAAGGCCAAGTGAAGACACCGACAGAAGTCTCTTCTACGAAGGACAAGACCACAGAGCCTCTGTCATACTTGACAGAGCCTCTGTGGTAAAAAGGCAAAAGGCTTGGTAGACCAAGTAAAGATCTGCAGAAAACTGCTCACAGAGGACCGAGCCGCAGAACCTCTGTCACCCTTGACGGAGCCTCTGCGGTACATACTGAAGACTTGGAAGATATTTATATTATCTTGCCATTGTTACAGAAATATCTTACCAATGTTACAGAAATATCTTGCTACTGTTCCAGGGTCCGTTCATCAACTTGTACAAGGCATGGTCCGACAACAAACACGTGTCAAACTCTGATAGGAATCCTTACAAGTTGATATTAGCGCATTAAATGCATTCAGTTTTCCAACTATTCATACGATCTTGTCTATTGTAGCTTCAGTCCTTGTTGTCTAAAGTATGTCTCATTTAGTAGTATAAATAGAAGACTCATGTTGAGTTCTTCAAATGTGGAAATATATCATTAAGCTTTTCACTTACACACACACCATTAGAGTAGAATTCTTTTATCTTCGGTGTTCTTGGTGTTCTTGAAATATTAAATACAGTGGGTCTTTGTGCTATAAATCTCGTGTTATATACATCTCACATTCTTAATATCGTGTGTTATTTCTATATAAACATATCTGTTAGTTCTTCAAATACGCTTCCGCAACACATCTTATTTGAACTAATAGATTAGATAATCTTTGTTAATCAAATACGGGAACCAACATAGGGCCATGACATGTCCATGCCTCTACTCAGAAGATACAATACAAAAGATTAATACTGTCTTGATAGCTACAAAGTGCTCTAACAATCTCCCCCTAGCTATCAAGGCAGAAAGGGTCTTCTTCTTCTCCGGAACGCTAGATACATTTCGATTCTTCTCATAGCCATTCTGAAGTTCAATCTTTCATCAATCTCTTCAATAGATCTGTGCAAGATAATTCTAGGTCTAGTAGACATCCAGGTAATCTTTCGTTCAACATCATGTCTTTTGAGCCTTTCTTCCAACTGAAGTCTAACAACCTTGAGTGTACCATCAGACTACTTTGCGAGTTCATCAATTCATATGAAGATCTTGTTTGCACCATTCTTAAAACAATCCCAAACTCTGGATCTTCAATCACAAAATATAAAGGCGTCCTCATCAATCCAGGCATATCTTGATTAGGCCTTATCAAATTTACTCTAGGTTGATTGCTTTCCACGGCCATCTGAAAATCATGACACCGTGTGAACAAGATGTGTCTTCTCAGAAATCTTTTGATGGCATTCAATGCAAGAGTCACGTTTTCTCTTCTGATCTGAAGATCTCTGAAATGATGGTACATGAACTCAAAATCTTCAATCATTAGGTGACAAAAATCAGCTTCAGTAAACCTGTAGTCTCTACAATCCTGCCTTTGAACAATAAACTCCGAAAACCACATTTTGTAATATAATCTGGCAGTCACTTCCTTTATAGACACAATCAACTTTTTGCTCCTTACATCTCTTGTCTTCTGACTCTTGTCTCTCAGAAAATACATGTATTCAAACTTGTATTCGGCTGACTGATATGTAATTCCCAACACGGCGTAAGGATTCAATATCCTGATTCTATGCACATACAGTCTTCTTTCAGAATCTTCCAAGAAAGGTGTTCTCAAATACAAAGTTCTTTGCCGCTGTTCAAGTTCAGATAAATTTCTGCTTCGTGAAGTTGAAGGACCAGGTTGATCAGATACTGGTGGATTCAGAGGACCGGCTTCATCGTGTGAAGGGATGATAGGTGGTACAAAGGGTGTGGTGAGTGGAGGTTCTGTTTCCTTAGACTTTGGTTCTTTAAGGAATGGATCATGGAAAAGTTGTGATTCATGTTGAACAGGAATGGATTGTGGAATTGATTGAGTTAATGGTATGGTAGTTTGTGTTGAGCTTGGTAGGTTAAGGTTAATGGATAATGGTGTAACATCTGATTGAGTTGGCATCAAGGTAGTTGACCTAGGTTCGGGTGAGTGTATAGGGCTAACGGTTATTTGTTCAGGTGACTTTGGCCCATATATTTCAGTCAGAATGTCTACTTCCTCTTGTGTGAACCCAACACCTTCATCATCTGGTTCATATGTAATCATTATGAGCGGTTCAGTTTCCTCCTTTACTCTCCAATGATTTTTGGAGTAAGTTTTCATACTTCATTTGATTGTCAAAGAGGATACTGTAACCGTTAAGCTGTGGTGCTTCATTATGAAGTTTAGTCAGGAGCGTTGGAGTATTCCGAGGATGTAAAGAAATGCAATGAGTAGGGATTGTACAACGCTGAAAATAGCAGGGATCAAGGGAAGAAACCCAACATTTTAACGTCAAAGAGTTGAAACTTTTATGTGATGATAGAAGACGTTAAGGAATGGATGGATAAGTTTTAATACTGTCCTTGTTTATTTTATGCATAGGTGTATGTATATTATGTAAGTAATGCTAACTTATCTTTTTGTATTTTGGTGGTATCAAAAGTTAGCTATATCGGTTGTTATTATTGAAAGACGCTTTAATTGTAGAAATAATTAAAGAAGATCAAACAATAGTGGGATAAAGATTGGATGATAATAATTGCTTTAAGGAGGCTTGCAAATCTAAGTTGGGGAGCTGGTAATGTTGAAAGATGTAAGGTTCAGAAAATGTGGAAAGTTGAGTCCCTATTCTTCCTAGACATTTAATTGTGATAAGGTTTGGCAACGTGAGAAGTTGAGTCCTTGTTTTCTAGGACCTTTCACTATTACTAAAAGGATAGGATTGTAAGCTTATCAGTTGGATCTTCCACCGGAGTTGGAAGGGATCCATAACACTTTTCATGTGTGTTATCTTCGGAAATGCTTAACCGAAGAGGAAGATGTTATCCCACTTACTGATGTAAGAGTGGATGAAAAGAGCCGCTGTGTGGAAGAACCAGAGGCAATTTTGGAAAGATCGGTTAGAAAGCTACGTAATAGCAAGGAAGTAGCTATGTTGAAAGTACAGTGGAAACACCATCGATGTGCTAATGTGACTTTAGAGTCGGAAGAGAATATGAAGGATAGGTATCCTCATTTGTTTACCTGATTGTGATTTCGGGGACGAAATCATTTTCAAGTTGGGGAGTATTGTAACATCCTGAATTTTCAATAATATTATTTTAATGAGAATTGGGATCTATTAGTATTTTGGTTTAAACCTTGGATTATATGGAAGTTTTATAATTCAATAAGGTTAAAATACAAGAGATTAGTAGGATGTTACTTTTGAAAATATTGAAACTTGGAGGTGTGTTTGGTCAATTGTTGAAAGTGTGTGTGGATAAAGGGGCTGAAGGATTGATATAATATCTCATTTCCTTGGTTTGGGTCGGTTTAGAAGCCAGAGAGAAGAAATAGAGAGAAAAAGGAAGAAAGCAAGGTTTTGGGCTAAAATTGGTAAGAATTTTACCACAGATTCAGATACAATTTGTTGTAGATGTATGTTTATAAACGAATCTCTGTTTTGAATAGGTTTTCAAAATCGTTTACAATAGATTGGAGCAACAGATTGTGATTAAAGTGGGTTTTTCGTCAAAAATGTGAGTTCATTTGTTGTTTGCTTAAATCAGTGTTTATATGTTAAATTAAACCGTGAAATAGCTGTATAAACTATTTGTGAACTGTATGGAATGGTCTGGAATGAGCTGAATAGAACAAACATGGAATTTGAATCGAATTGCTGAGTTCCAGCCGTAGTTTCCGGATAAAACAACGTATCCGGAAACCCCTGTGATGAATGTTTCTGGACGCGGCATAAGTATCCGGTAAGTTTTAATTTTTATAAGTTTCTGGATGAATATAGTTACCGAATAGTATCCGGATTTGCTTTAGTTTCCGTATGTTGTCCGGATTAGATAAGTATCTGGAAAATATGAATTACCCGGAAAGTAGTGGTATCCGGAATGTTTGGTTACCCGGTGAGTTGTAGCTATCCGGAAAGTATAGTTGTCCGGATAGTATAAGGTATCCGGAAACCCTGTTGTCCGGACACTTTAGAAAGCTGAATGATTTTAAGTCCTGTTGATTTCTGGAAATGTACTGATTAGGCATTGAAATACAATCCTAATAGCTGGAACATATTTACAGTTGAATGGTAGTATGTTAGGCTTAAAGACTGTGCTAGTTTGATACTAGGCAGGGGTGTATTAAGTGTAATGGATCCATAGGCACTAATGGTTATGTACACGTAGAATAGATGAAGATTAATCATTATTCTGATGTGTGTAAGAAATCATGGAATAAACGTAATTCCTGATTTCTAAGGAAAGAAAGAGATTGGCATGTGTATATTGTAATCTCTACTTCCTTTCTAAGAAATAGGCATGTGTATATTGTTATTTCTTGGATATGAATAGAAATAGGCATGTGTATATTGCGATTTCTGGAGAATGATATAAGTGGAAATGGGCATGTGTATATTGCGATTTCTGGAATATATATTTATATCACTAGTGGAAATGGGCATGTGTATATTGCGATTTCCGGATTAAGAGCACAATCTAGAATCAGTGAAGATTCGTAGTATGGCTCTGAGACATGATATGATGATGAAATGTGTGTCAGTCATATTCATGGACTTAGGTAAAATTGTGTTAACGGAAAACAGTTACACGTATGGTAAGAAAAGGGTAATCAGGTTGGTTATAACGTGTTTACATTGATTTTGCAAATATTATTGTGGAAACGAATGTTCTCACTAGGCGTTGGCCTAATCGTTTCAATATAATGTTTTCTTACCAGGTGCTAGCTCGGGAAAGTAAAAGGGATGTGGGACGAGCGTTTCGGAATAGCGGAAAAGTCAATTAACAGAAGGAGATTTTGAAGGATTGCTTAGATAACTTAGTTAATCTGATTATAGTGGCATAATTAAATTAATAGGTTATTTGAAGAATTCTGTACTTGTAAATGTACTCCTAGTGGTTAATTCACTTGCTATAAATACGAAAGTTGAAGTTTATTTTATCATAACTTGTTGAAATTTAAGGTTCAAATTAGCCCGGATTTTGGGGTGTTACAATATGGTATCAGGGCATTAGTTTAAGCGAACTAAGTATGCTGATGAGATACTTAGACTTAAGCTGAGATGAATTAAGTTATGATATGTGAGGTATGGGTAGAAGTACTAAGACGGGATAGCCTTAGAGTCGACGGAAATACGTAAAATTAGTACTGTAACGATGGTAATGAGGATTCTCATGTATGTTATGTTCACAATTCCAATTAGCTACTGTTATTATGAACATAATTGTTACACCAGCATACTTGTTTCCAAGTTGTTACAGTGACTAATGAACGGTAAAGTATGTGTTGTGTATCTGTTTAGGTGTAACCAATTCTTATAGGTTATTTCCTTGTGTTATATCAGAACAATGGTGAATACCCCACCATTGTCATCTATTTCTTCGAAGGATAGGACCGTGACTCGAGGTGGAGTCTTGGGTGTGTTATATGCTTAACTTCATTTTATTTGAATACGTGCCGGTTTAAGTGTTGGTCTTGTGTGTGAAGACCGTTTGATGATTTTGTATTCGTAGTACCTTTGGAACTAATGAACCTTGGTGAGTTATATGCATTGTTGAGTTATGAAAGAGTTACATATACATGTACATGTAGATGCATATATGTTTTGACTTCATTGGGAAGTTGGCAATGAAGGGGTTGTGAGATTATCATGCCTTAGAGCGTGTGTTGCATGATGTGAGTTAGATGCATTTAATTTGCATAAATTGATGTTGATAGACGATCGTTAGATCTTTTGAGCAGAGGGCTCGATTTTGGACTATGTTGAGTTTCGAGGGCATTCGCCCGGTTTTAAAAAGCTCGACGTGGGCTTGGGGTTTGAATTGCTTGAATTGCATGAATTGCATTATATTTGGAAAACCATGTAGAGTGGTTGATCAGGTGGGTTGTGAAACACTTGTACAATAAGTTGTAGCAAGGGTAAGAAAGCGGGTGTTGGTCATGGTATAGCGTCAATGATGAGTTGGGATGAGTACAACGGTTGACCTGGTTAGAGCGAATAACCTTCTATTACATGTTGAGTTCATGTAGTATGTCATTAAACGGGTTACACAAGTTCTTTTACGTTTAGAGCATGTACGTGCACAACAAATTTTCTTGTTTTGGGGAAATAAGTTGACACTCGCAAGCGTGTATTTCTAAGAAGTAAAAGACAAATTTGTTTTTATTATACGATAAAGCTTTGAAATTAGTGATCTACGAATTATTTCCCGCTTTTATTTGTGGAAGAGAACCTTCGTTACGAAAATATTGAAAACGTTTTATTGCGAGGTTTTGTTTTATAAACCAAATGAGCATTGACTCATTATTATTATATGAACGAGTGTTGGAATTGACAGACCCACTTTGGGTAAGTGATTTCGTTCGAAAATTTTCCAGTCGTATGTGAAAGGGTTTCATTGGAGACAACCGTAGTGTCGGCATCGTTTTGGATGGACAAGGTTACGAATTATCATAAGAGTACTTGTGAGCGATCCTTACGATCATTGTGTTTTACTATTCATCTTGAATGGTGTTGCATCATGCATACTTAAACTTGTTTCATGATTTTGTATCTATTGCATTTTAAAACGTGCAAAATGTTTTCAATCATTGTGTCATCGTGCATGAAGGCTATGATCTCGATAGGTCTAGGAAAGTATTATGATTGAAGTTAAGGAAAGGCTTTGGGAGTTGAGTTGTCAGTTGAATAAGATATGGTAGAGTTATGATCTTAGTGTTTCCGTTAGAGGAGGTGGGTGAATACCGAGAGCCTCGGGCAGTGAATTCGGAATGTCGGTATGATTGTAGTTTGAACTATTGCTTGGTTATGAGAGAATAGTTTTAATTGTGGTGGAATTTGAAATGGTCAAAGTGTTTTTATTGGTGGATTGGTAATAAGTAGCGTTACGTTACTTGATATAATGTTATCGGTTGTGAGTCTGAGTGCTGAGATGGTGTGGTGAATATATTTTGCGCTATGAAGGGTCTTTTGTTTCCCCAAATGAGAATGGTAGGATATAAGTGGATTATGATGCGTTGGACGAGGTGGGTTCCGTAAGGAATTCTGGATTTCTGGGAAGAAATGGAATAATCATGTAGCCCATTAATATAGAAGTTTACGACTGTTTAACATGTCCCAAGATGGAGGTTTTGTCAGGAGATTGAATTTGAGAAATGAACCGTTGTGTGTGAACGGATGAGAACGTCCGACAGTGTGTAAACGATATGGTGTAGGAACATCTAGTGAGGACATGAGGAGAACGGAAGATTTCCAATGTGGATGTGAAGTCCATTGAGGTTTTGATGATTCGCTTATGCGTGAAGCCTTTAGCACAGCGGAGTTTGACCGCGAGGAGTTGGCGAGAAACGAGAACTTGCTCGGGGAGTTAGGAGAAGTAGATTCCTTCGGGAATCCTTGTTTGTTGTGTGGCGGCTGGACATTTGTATGTCGATTGTCGATGTTGAAATCAATGGCCGTTCTGTTAGATGGTTGTCAGGAGGCTGGTATTGGAGAAGTAACTATAGTGTAGTTATCTAGTTGTTTCTCTCTTACATAGATGTAAGAAGTTGTTCGAAGAAAGGTATGTATCCGGCATGACGCTGGACCACCTTGTGTGAGTGTTACAAAAGTGAAAGATCGTGGTTGCATAAGTGATTTCTTATGGGGTTTGATGATCCATATAAGAACGAAATGTTGGGGTAATCGAAGCGGGTGTGCTTTGAATAGTTGACATTGACATGTGGTGCGTCTAGGCCCGGGAAAGACAAAGTCAGGAAATGATTTTACTTCAAATGAAATGGTGTTATGGGTAACATGAAGGAAGTAGTATCTTTTGTGGGGTGAAGGCACCATGAAAGCTTGTTTGCAATGTGGTCGCGTGGTGCGATAGTGGGGTGAGGAAGTGGTAACACTTTGTACCGAAGAAACGTGTAAGTTATAGATGTAAAGTTGGTTTGTCGTGATATTGAAGTATTCAAGGGTAGGTGGGTATGCTTGATTTAAGTGTATGGATTTTCCGGCAATGTACGTTAATGCTATTTAGAGATCAGGAGATTGAGTTGCGGTTAGTGACGGGATGAAAGGAGAACCCTTGTTCTTCTCGATTCCATTGGATTTTTGGACTAAGTTTTCATACTTCATTTGATTGTCAAAGAGGATACTGTAACCGTTAAGCTGTGGTGCTTCATTATGAAGTTTAGTCAGGAGCGTTGGAGTATTCCGAGGATGAAAAGAAATGCAATGAGTAGGGATTGTACAACGCTGAAAATAGCAGGGATCAAGGGAAGAAACCCTACATTTTAACGTCAAAGAGTTAAAACTTTTATGTGATGATAGAAGACGTTAAGGAATGGATGGATAAGTTTTAATACTGTCCTTGTTTATTTTATGCATAGGTGTATGTATATTATGTAAGTAATGCTAACTTATCTTTTTGTATTTTGGTGGTATCAAAAGTTAGCTATATCGGTTGTTATTATTGAAAGACGCTTTAATTATAGAAATAATTAAAGAAGATCAAACAATAGTGGGATAAAGATTGGATGATAATAATTGCTTTAAGGAGGCTTGCAAATCTAAGTTGGGGAGCTGGTAATGTCGAAAGATGTAAGGTTCAGAAAATGTGGAAAGTTGAGTCCCTATTATTCCTAGACTTTTAATTGTGATAAGGTTTGGCAACGTGAGAAGTTGAGTCCTTGTTTTCTAGGACCTTTCACTATTACTAAAATGATAGGATTGCAAGCTTATCAGTTGGATCTTCCACCGGAGTTGGAAGGGATCCATAACACTTTTCATGTGTATTATCTTCGGAAATGCTTAACCGAAGAGGAAGATGTTATCCCACTTACTGATGTAAGAGTGGATGAAAAGAGCCGCTGTGTGGAAGAACCAGAGGCAATTTTGGAAAGATCGGTTAGAAAGCTACGTAATGGCAAGGAAGTAGCTATGTTGAAAGTACAGTGGAAACACCATCGAGGTGCTAATGTGACTTTAGAGTCGGAAGAGAATATGAAGGATAGGTATCCTCATTTGTTTACCTGATTGTGATTTCGGGGACGAAATCATTTTCAAGTTGGGGAGTATTGTAACATCCTGAATTTTCAATAATATTATTTTAATGAGAATTGGGATCTATTAGTATTTTGGTTTAAACCTTGGATTATATGGAAGTTTTATAATTCAATAAGGTTAAAATACAATAGATTAGTAGGATGTTACTTTTGAAAATATTGAAACTTAGAGGTGTGTTTGGTCAATCGTTGAAAGTGTGTGTGGATAAAGGGGCTGAAAAATTGAGATAATATATCATTTCCTTGGTTTGGGTCGGTTTAGAAGGCAGAGAGAAGAAATAGAGAGAAAAAGGAAGAAAGCAAGGTTTTGGGCTCAAATTGGTAAGAATTTTACCATAGATTCAGATACAATTTGTTGTAGATGTATGTTTATAAATGAATCTCTGTTTTGAATAGGTTTTCAAAATCGTTTACAACAGATTGGAGCAACAGATTGTGATTAAAGTGGGTTTTTCTTCAAAAAGGTGAGTTCATTTGTTGTTTGCTTAAATCAGTGTTTATATGTTAAATTAAACCTTGAAATAGCTGTATAAACTATTTGTGAACTGTATGGAATGGTCTGGAATGAGCTGAATAGAACAAACATGGAATTTGAATCGAATTGCTGAGTTCCAGCCGTAGTTTCCGGATAAAACAACGTATCCAGAAACCCCTGTGATGAATGTTTCCGGACGCGGCATAAGTATCCGGTAAGTTTTAATTTTTATAAGTTTCCGGATGAATATAGTTACCGAATAGTATCCGGATTTGCTTTAGTTTCCGGATGTTGTCCGGATTAGATAAGTATCCGGAAAATATGAATTACCCGGAAAGTAGTGGTATCCGGATTGTTTGGTTACCCGGTGAGTTGTAGCTATCCGGAAAGTATAGTTGTCCGGATAGTATAAGGTATCCGGAAACCCTGTTGTCCGGACACTTTAGAAAGCTGAATGATTTTAAGTCCTGTTGATTTCTGGAAAGGTACTGATTAGGCATTGAAATACAATCCTAATAGCTGGAACATATTTACAGTTGAATGGTAGTATGTTAGGCTTAAAGACTGTGCTAGTTTGATACTAGGCAGGGGTGTAGTAAGTGTAATGGATCCATAGGAACTAATGGTTATGTACACGTAGAATAGATGAAGATTAATCATTATTCTGATGTGTGTAAGAAATCATGGAATAAACGTAATTCCTGATTTCTAAGGAAAGAAAGAGATTGGCATGTGTATATTGTAATCTCTACTTCATTTCTAAGAAATAGGCATGTGTATATTGTTATTTCTTGGATATGAACATAAATAGGCATGTGTATATTGCGATTTCTGGAGAATGATATAAGTGGAAATGGGCATGTGTATATTGCGATTTATGGAATATATATTTATATCACAAGTGGAAATGGGCATGTGTATATTGCGATTTCCGGATTAAGAGCACAATCTAGAATCAGTGAAGATTCGTAGTATGGCTCTGAGACATGATATGATAATGGAATGTGTGTCAGTCATATTCATGGACTTAGGTAAAATTGTGTTAACGGAAAATAGTTACACGTATGGTAAGAAAAGGGTAATCAGGTTGGTTATAACGTGTTTACATTGATTTTGCAAATATTATTGTGGAAACGAATGTTCTCACTAGGCGTTGGCCTAATCGTTTAAATATAATGTTTTCTTACCAGGTGCTAGCTCGGGAAAGTAAAAGGGATGTGGGACGAGCGTTTCGGAATAGCGGAAAAGTCCATTAACAGAAGGAGATTTTGAAGGATAACTTAGATAACTTAGTTAATCTGATTATAGTGGCATACTCAGATTAATAGGTTATTTGAAGAATTTTGTACTTGTAAATGTACTCCTAGTGGTTTATTCACTTGCTATAAATACGAAAGTTGAAGTTTATTTTATCATAACTTGTTGAAATTTAAGGTTCAAATTAGCCCGGATTTTGGGGTGTTACAACCAGATTCAAACATATCAGCTATTTCAGAAACTGATGGATCTTTCTTTTCGCCTTTAGAACTTTCAGACTCAACCCTTCGCTTCTTACTCTTCTCCCCCTCATGATTATGATCATTAGGATCTTGATCATGTCCATGTTTAGTACCTTGGGCTTGAGTCTTACATGATTGTTTCATCAGTTCTTTCAACTCATCTATGGACTGCTTCATATCGGTTAGAGACTGTACAACTTCTGACTTGAATGTATTGAACTCCGTGATAGTAACTGTTGGTGTAGGTGTAGGTTGTGGTGGTGGTGGAGGTGGAGGTGGTGGTGGATGTGGAGTAGATTGGAAGTTCTCGAGTAAAGACAATAGAGTTTTGCTTTGTTGATCTTCAGGACTAATGGACATCAATTTAGCATAGAACAAATCTCTTAACTCATCAACACTTTGATCAATCGGATTTTGCTGAACTGAAGGAGGCTGAGTTACACGACTTTGCGGAGGCGGAGGCAAGAAAATTTCCGGACGTGGACGTACAGCGGGCTCATCAATCATCGGCCCTTTGCCTTTCAATAAAGCTTTCACTCCTTGTATCTCCCGAATGAACGTTTCCTCAACAGCCTTTAGGGCGTTGTCGAAAGTTTCCCTTGTAACGAAGACGGGTAAAGTAACACCGGCACCACTTAGGTTAGCCGTTGACACAACAATTGTTTCAACTGCGTGACCTGCGCTCAGTGTTAGCATAGTGTTAGCACTGGTAGGATTTCCACTCTGTCCTTGTAGTCATGTGAGAGGATCTACTCTGAGTGTTCCGGATGGGTCACTAAGATGCGCATCAGATGTTCCCGTAAGTGTCCTATTCAAAGAATCAAAAATATTATCAATTGGTACTAGACGCTCAACTTGTGCAGGAATAAAGGTCGAGGATCGGGGAGGAGGTCGCTCTGTTTCAATACCCGAAATGTCCAAGTGAGATCCGGATAGAGTATGTGCTATAGCCCCGTGAGAAGATGAGACGGCTTCTTGTTGAGAAGAAGCCGAATGGCTGGCTGAGGTGTGCAATTGCGTTAGTGGGCGACTAACGTCTTTTTCAATACCTGATCCCAACACATGATATCTGGTGGTGGATGTGGCTGCCCTTCTGGTATAGTAGGTTTGGGTAGCTCTCACACTCTCCATATTTTTTTCTTCATTTTCTCTCGCAGACTCACATATATTTTCAACTAATTCTCCCTCGATTCTCCTTGTACCTCCCATTCCTTCACCAACTTGAGAAGACATCAAGGGCATGTCATCTAAGTTTAATTCTTCCACATTAATATTTGCTGACAAATTCATTCGTGGAAACTCCAGAATATCAGCAACATCACCAAATACGTTTTCCGCATCAGCACTATCATTACCATCATTGCCATCATCATTATCATCTGAATCACCATCATATTGTTCCTCCGCGTGATCAGACGCATTGTCAGACTCTGTACTATCATTAGAATACTCAACCAAAGGAACGTTTCCAATATGTTCGAGAACACGCTCTTCGGAATCGTTTTGTACATGATCATCTAGATGTGTGTCCTCAGACGATGACCTTGCATCTTCAAGTACAGGTGACTGACCCCCACCGGTTCCCCTCTCGGTATTTTCCCTCGACTCTCCCCGTTCAGTAGCTCGTGCATCCTGAACCCTCACTGACTCCTCTCGCATAGGGGTTGAGTCCTGGGTAGGTCCCTCCGGTGCTGGCCGGAACATTGACTCTCTATATTCTAAAATACACTCAGCGTCCTGATCAGCGTATCCAAGGAACCCTTCTGGTTTAGACATTTCATAATCATAGTTCCTCTTTGGTAGTTGAAGATATTGCATAGCTTTTTCGGGCACAGATGGATGGTTCACTCTTCGTGGGATTTTTCTGTTTGACCGCAACATACTTTGAATAATAATCTGAAGAAACCGCATGTAAGGAATGTACGACTTTCCTTTGTTTTGTCGTCGAAGCTCTATCTTTTCGTTCAGCTCATGCCAGAAGATGGCTGCATAATCTACGTGAAGATCATACACCACCGCATGAAATAATTTCAGAAATCCGATACTTGCTGTGTCAGTTCCCGAATGTTTAGCAGTTAAGCATCGGATTAAGATTAAAAAGATCGCGTAATACAAAGGCGGTAGATTTAATTTATGGAATTCCTTCACTTGTGTTAAACAGCCTGTATATCCCATTGCCCGTATACCTTCAAACACTTCTTCCTCAGACGGATATGGATCGAATTCTGTCTTTCCTTAATGAGAATTAGGCTCAGGTAGCCTCAATACAAGTCTCAGTCTGTGGAAGTCGAGCTTTGTTATGAATTCATCAATCTAAAAGATAAAGATCGGTCTTCCGTTCTCCATGGATGTGGTTATTGTCTTCCATGCTTGTTGTAAGTAAAGCATAGGCACATTGACTGTGTGAGTCAATGCGTATGCTAACGGATGATTTTTGAGCACTTCCTTTACCACCAGATGAATATTGATTCGATCAAAATCAACATGATGATTATTGAATATGATCGCGACATAGTTGACCGAGTGAATGATAAAATGATCAGGATGGACGCCGGTTAAAGGTTGATGTACGGATCGTGTTGATGGTAAAGGAACATCAGGTGTTGGATCGGGAACAATTGGAACATGATCACCAAAGCCTTGAATACGGCTTTGTTCTTCTTGATTGGCCATCTGAACTGTTGTTTTTGAGCAAAACAGTTCTGAAAAAGGTTATCAGTTTGAAAAAAAAAATTGAAAAACATTTCTGAAAAACTCCTTAGTACAGAATTCGGATATCACACACACATATGGAATTCGGATTCAACATGAAAAAAAATTGACAAAGGTTTCGGATGAATAAGGGTCCGAAACCAAATGATTCCGGATCAAGAAGGATCCGAAACCAACACTTATAAAATATGAAGGATCCGAAACCAAGAGAATTCGCATAAAACATGATCCGAATTCATGACTTAGTTGATTTCAGCATTTTCAAAAATCTTTTATAGAATGATTTCGTATCCAAGAGGAACCGAAACCAAGGATTTCGTATCCAATAGGATGCGAAACCAATACATTGAGCATAAACCCTTTTCAAAAAGAAATAATCCATGATTTCGTATCAACTAAGATCCAAAACCCCAAAAAAATTGACCTAATCAGACCCAAGATTGACCGACTTAGATATATGCATGAAGAACACGAAGAACAATCAAGAACATGGAAGAATACAAATCGACAAAACAAGCATGTTAATCATGAAATTCTAATCACAGGAACGTTCGATAGATTATGTTCTAAACACAAACATAACAAATGAAGATGATGACGAATCAGATCAAGAATACATCAATGGCAATGAAGAACATGAACAGTAACCATACTGATTTTACATAAATAAACATAACAGATGAATAAAATCGATGAAATTACACGGATAGAAAGAATCAGATCATGAATACGATTCTAATGATACTAAAATCAAAAGAAATGGTTACCTGATGAAGACAAATCAAACAGTTGAAGTTTGAATATGGAAGATGATGAACAGTGCTTTCTTGAGAGTATCCGAAAAGTTTGCCAAGATTGAAAAAGTGGGAATTGAAGATTTGAATTCTATTTTATACTTAAAAAACTTGACACTTGGCACGAGTTTAGAGTACCCCACTTGTGCAAACAGTAGAAAAGACATGTCTGAAAATAGACATGGCACTGTTCATCTGAACAATTCGCATGAACAAAGATGCAAAAAGTTCCAAAAGAATTCGAATCAAATTGAGATCCTGAACTTTTGGTTTCGTATCCTCTTAGATCCGAAACCATTGGTTTCGCATCCTTAAGGATTCGAAACGGATGGTTTCGCATCCTTAAGGGTCCGAAACGGATGGTTTCGCATCCTTAAGAGTCCGAAACCATTGGTTTTGCATCCTTAAGGATTCGAAACGGATGGTTTCGCATCCTTAAGTGTCCGAAACCGTTGGTTTCGTATCCTTAAGGGTCCGAAACCTCAAGGATTTTCAAGAAAAGATTACAACTTTTTCAGAAAAGATTTTAAACTGTTCAAAAAATCTCACATCAGATAAAATCTTTGTAATCTCTTACTTAAAATCTTTTTTTTTTCTTTAAGAAAATATTTGAAAGTAAAAACTAAATACTATATCGTACTTACAGACTTATGCCAATCTACTCCCCCTCAACAGATGCATAATCAGTTGTCTCGACCTCAGAGTAATATGCAAAGTCAGATAAAAACTTGGCACTCATAGAACATGAGTCCAGATTGTTAGATGTATCACTTAGTGAAAAATTCTAACTCCCCCTAAAAAAAATGAATATAATTAAATAAACAGGAACACATACTCCCCCTCAATGTTTTAAAGAAAAACTAAGAAATGCCTAAGTATTCAACATTCCTAGTTTGCTGATTAAAAAGTTGAACCTTTTTTCATCTAAAGGTTTTGTAAATAAATCAGCAATCTCTAGTTCTGTCGGTACGAAATGCATTTCTATAGTTCCCTTCTCGACATGGTCTTTAATAAAATGGTACCTGACATCGATGTGTTTCGTTTTGGAGTGCTGAACAGGATTTTCAGTTATTGCAATTGCGCTTTTGGAGTCACAATAAATTGGGATCTTGTTGATGATGTATCTGTAATCCTTAAGATGTGTCTTCATCCAAATTACTTGTGAGCGACAGCTAGCGGCGGCCACATATTCTACTTCCGCCGTAGTAGTTGACACGCAATTTTGCTTCTTTGATGACCATCTTACAAGTTTATCTTCCAAAAATTGACAAGCACCAGATGTGCTTTTCCTATCCATCCTATTACCCGCATGATCTGCATCTGTGAATGCAATTAGCTCAAACCCCGAATCCTTAGGATACCAAAGACCCAAATTTCTTG
This sequence comes from Saussurea involucrata, assembly GCA_033807775.1. Classification (NCBI taxonomy): domain Eukaryota; kingdom Viridiplantae; phylum Streptophyta; class Magnoliopsida; order Asterales; family Asteraceae; genus Saussurea; species Saussurea involucrata. Next base: position 13,728,570 of record CM066326.1, read on the forward strand.
TGCCTTTAAGATATCTAAGGATTCGTTTAACAGCAGCAAGGTGAGATTCCTTCGGGTTAGCTTGAAAACGAGCACAAAAAGATGTTGCAAACATAATATCCGGTCTACTTGCCGTAAGATATAGTAAAGATCCATTCATACTACGGTATAGCTTTTGATCGACTGATATACCGGATAAATCAGCGTCCAAAAGCCGACAGGTAGCCATTGGTGTTTTCATGACGGAGGAGGAATTTAAATCAAACTTCTTAAGCATATCATTTATATATTTTGATTGATTTATGAAAATGCCCTCATTTGATTGTGTCACTTGGAGTCCAAGGAAAAATTTTAATTCACCCATCATGCTCATTTGAAAACGGCTTTTCATCACCTCTTCAAAATCTTTACACATATCAGGATTTGTAGAGCCAAATATTATGTCATCAACATATATTTGTACAAGAATTAAGTCATTACCTTTCTTTTTGAGAAAAAGAGTTGTATCGATTGTACCTTTGGTGTATCCAGATTCAAGGAGATGAATAGTTAGAGTTTCATACCATGCCCGTGGAGCTTGTTTCAGTCCGTAAAGGGCTTTGTCCAAGACATATACATGGTTTGGATATTTTGGATCTACAAAACCTTCAGGCTGACTCACATACACTTCTTCATGAAGAATCCCATTTAAAAAGGCAGACTTGACGTCCATCTGAAAGACCTTCATGTTTTTGTGAGCGGCGTATGCGAGAAAGATTCTGATGGCTTCAATCCGTGCCACTGGTGTGTAGGTTTTATCATAATCGATACCTTCTTGCTGATTGTAACCTTTTGCGACCAGCCTGGCTTTGTTTCTAACTATAATCCCTGCTTCATCTTTCTTGTTCCTAAAGACCCATTTTGTTCCAACTATGGTCTTGTCTTTAGGACGCTTCACCAAATGCTAAACATCGTTGCGCTTGAACTCATTTAACTCTTCTTGCATAGCATTTATCCAATCTGGATCTTGTAATGCTTCCGATGCTTTCTTGGGTTCTAACGAGCTCAGGAAGTTGACATACAAACACTCGTTTGTAGTTGCAGATCATGTCTTTACACCATCCTTGATGTCACCAATAATATTCGAAGGAGGATGTGCCCTTGTCCATTTGTGTGTACTTGGGAGTGTCGGAATTTCAACACGAGTGTTGGTTGGGTCATTTTCATCCAAAACTGCAAGAATTTCTTCAGTTGATTCAGCTGAAGATACATGAGTCGGTTCAGGTATTTGAACTTCTGGTATTTGAACTTCAGATGAAGAAACTGCCGATGATGTGTTTACTGAAACCGGAACTTCATGTTGAATTTCAGGCTCAGAAACTGGAATAGTTGTATTTTCACTCAGAGTCTCGTTTGTTGCACCAGAAGTACTAGCACCGACGTCTTCAGATGGACCGGAGATATTGACACTCGTCTGTTTTGAAGTTGCATTTACGGAAGAGATAGGTGGTTCCATATCTGCACAATATTCCATAAACGCATCATGAAACAACAAATCTAAATCTTTAGTATTATTATTATTTAATACAGTATTAGAAAACTGTTTTGGCACAGGTTCTACTCATTTTTTAGTAGAAGCTTCAGATTTTTGTCCGAGTCCTGAACTGTTTTGTCCAGAAGTCAAAGTTACACTCTCGTCAAACGTAACGTTGATGCTTTTGATGACTGTTTTGTACGATAATTGTAGATCCGGTATGCTTTCGAATTCAAGGAATAGTCAATAAAGATTCCCTCATCAGCCTTGAATTGGAACTTCGCAAGATGTTCACGATCTTTTAGGACAAAACATCTGCATCCAAAAACATGCAAAAACTTGATGTTAGGCTTGCGATTATTGATTATTTCATATGCAGTTTTATTAAGACGTTTGTTAATAATTGTCCTGTTTTGAGTAAAGCAAGCTGTGGAAACCGCTTCAGCCCACAAACTTGGTGGAAGACCCGAATAGGCAAGCATCGTCCGAGCAGCTTCTACAAGAGTCTGATTCTTTCTTTCAACCACTCCATTCTGTTGTGGAGTAATTGGTGCAGAAAAATTGTGAGAAATGCCAACAGATTCAAGAAACGATTGCAGAGTTGCATTCTTGAATTCAGTCTCGTTGTCACTCCTTATCTTTTGAACTGGACGTTGTAGAAGGATTTGAATCTTTTTAATGAACTTGATAATCTGCTCAGGTGCTTCAGATTTGAGTCGTAGGAAATCTAGCCAAGTGTAGCGCGAGTACTCATCAATCATCACTAATATATACTTCTTTCCTCCCATCGATTGAGTCCTCATTGGGCCACAAAGATCCATGTGGATTAATTCCAAGGAGTTGTTGCAGTTAGACAAAGTTTTGGACTTGTGCGAGACGTGTTTCATCTTTCCCATTTCACACGCCGGACAGATAGAAACTTTGTCAATCTTCAGTTCTGGAAGCCCGGAAACTAATCTATCAATTCTGAGCTTGTTGATGCTTCAAAAGTTTTGATGCGAGAGTCTTCTATGCCACAACCAACATTCATCTTGAGAGGCTTTTGATACAAGACAAACTTGATTAGAAGCAACAAGAGTCGCAAAAACTGTCATATATAGATCGCCGCATCTTTTCGCTCTGAAGATTTCTGACCATTTTGCATCCACAACATAGCAGAACTCTTTATCAAATATTACCTTATAATCCTTGTCGCAAAATTGACTTATGCTGAAAAGATTATGCCTTAAACCTTCAACATACAAGATCTTTTCAATTTGCATCGAGTCATTCTTCAATGTTCCGTAGCCTCGAACGTGACCTTTCGAGTCGTTGCCAAAACCCACCGATCCGCCAGGATGTACAGTAAAATCATGCAGTAGTTGCTTGTACCCCGTCATGTGTCTAGAAGCTCCCGAATCAATGACCCACACATGACGGTCCTGTAAAATAAAATTACCTTATCTTAGGTACCCATATCTGTATGGGTCCTTTCTTGTTAGTACGGATCAGTTTGTTTATCTCAGTTGATGAACCCTGAATTTTTCCTTTAAAAGTGAGTTCATTTTGTGAATTTGGTTTGTTTTCTTGACCTTTAGGAAGCCATTTCCAAACCATATTCACTTCAACTGATTTTGTCTCCTTCTTTTTATTCTTTTTGTTCGTTCTGAATCCGAACATTCTTGCAAATTTATTAGCTGAAGCTTTTAAAGAATGTGAAGTATTAGACTTTTTGTTCTTAGGAGCATTGTTATTCAGCTTGAAATAGTTGTCCCAACAATAAGCACAATGTATTCTTCTTTTAGCTTGTGTCAACAATTTAGAATCTGAAATTGCGGAATTTTTATTGCCACAAGCATTGCAAACATTACAAGAATGTATACAATTTTTATTCAAAGAGCAACATTTCTTATCATCGGTACTCCTATCCTTGCTATTTGTAACACGCTCCTTCAAATCCACGCACTTTTCTTCATCCATTTCTGAAGAAGAAGAACTGTTAGACCTCTTAGAGTTAGAAGAATCATTCGAACAAGAATCAGATTTGGTTTCGGATGATTCTCCTTTCTCTTTTCTTTTCAAATCAAGTTCTGTTTCCAAATTAGATACATTTGATGAAAACCCAGTATTTTTTTCTTCAAAAGATTTTCTTTCACTTTCAAAAACATCACTTTCTTTTTCTAGCTTCTCTTTTTCAAGAAATAAAACTTTCTCAAATTCAGAAACTTGTTTTGAAAGTTTTATGCATCTCAATTGAAGTACTTTCTTTTCTTCAAGAAGTTTAGCTTTATCAAAAGAATCCTTTGCACCAAAATCAATCGGACTCGAAGATTTATCCTGATCTTTGAATTCAGTTTGTTTTGAACATTTTTCACAAGGTTTTGAAGCCTTAGAATTTGATAATTCGAATAATTGGGGTTCAAGTCGTCGAATCTCACTCTTAAGATCAAGATTGATTTTTTGACTGTGATCAAGATCTATCCCAATATTCTCATAATCATCCTCTAATTTTTCAAAGTTTAATTGTAATTTAGAAATTTGATTTTCTAAATCAACAATTTTAAGTAAAGCAGAATCCAAATCAGGAAATTCAGAAGAGGTTTCTTGAACAAACTCCTTTTTGTTAGAATCTGATTTAATATTTGACTCCATTTCATCAGTAGATTCAGATTTAACAGATTCCGGTTCATTGATTTTAGACTCAGTTGTTTTAGCCATAGATTCATTTGAAAACAATAAATTAAATTCAGTTAAATCAACCTTTTTGGTTTTATAACTAGAATTTAATTCATCGTATTTAAAATTTGTTGTATTGAATCTAGGCTTTTCATCCGAACCTTTATCCGTCTTGACTTCCTCCCTTTTTGAAATAGGGGTTGAAGGATTTGAAGTATTAGTTTTAACAAAAGTTTGCTTCAAACTTTTATTATTTGTTTTAACAAACGTTTGTGATATTGGAGGAATTTCCTTTTTAAGAGTTTGCTTCAACCTTTCATTATTAGGTTTAACAAAAATTTGTGATATTGGAGGAATTTCCTTTTTAATAGTTTGTTTCAGACCTTCACTTTTAGATTTAGGTTCTTCTGTTTTAAGAGTTTCCTTTAAACCCTCACCCAATTTTTCAATTGTGTAAAGATTTTCAGGTGCATTCTTTAGAACCTCAACATCAGATAATCCTAGACCCATTTTTGGATTATAAAATCGAGTATCTTTTGGGTTACTAGTTAACAATTTCAGAGTTTGCTCAGTCTGACCTCTTTTATAATTTAAATCTTCAAGCTCTTTGATCTTTGCAAAAGCTTCTTTTCTTTCTTCAGAAAGAATCTTGATTTTAAACTGATAATCAATGTTTTCATCACTTATATCTTTCATTTTCTTCTTCAATTCAGAAATTTCAGATTCAAGCTGTTTAACTTTTGTTCTAATAACTTCTTTTTCTTTTTCTCTATCTTCAGCTAAGCATTTATAAAGAAATGCCTCATCGTGATATTTTAACTTTGATCTTTTCTCATCTTCAAGATTCTTTTGAACTTTTTCAAATTTCTTATTAAGTTCAAATATCACGAGTTCCATTTCTTCATATCTAGAATCTTCAGTTTCAAAACCATTATCAAAATTATCAGAATGATCAGAATTATCAGAAGAATAAAGAGATGGTACCTCAGATTCCTGGTGTTCTTCATCCAATTTAGCCATTAAGCTGTGCTTTACTTGAGTAAAGTGAGCTTCTTCATCATCAGAGGAATCAGCAAGCCAGATCTCTTCTTCGGCGTTGACTGGCTTTCCACTTTCTTTTGCTTTTGCCAAATGAGCTTTCCTCTGATAGTATTCAGAATCCTTTACTTTTCTTTGTTTACAATCTCTGGCAAAATGATCGGGCTTACCGCAGTTAAAGCAGTTTCTATCATCTCTATCCTTCTTCTCTTCCTTTTCCTTTTTCTCCTCTTTCTCCTATTTCTCCTCTTTTTCTTCCTCTTTGTTCTCATACCTTTTTTCAGATCGCTTGTATTTGTTAGCTTTGTTGTATTCAGGTTTAGTCTTTGAATAGAATTTCTTTCTACTAAACCTATTTTGAAATCTGTTTGTCAACAATGCTAACTTTTCAACAATTTCATCCATATCATCTCCAGAACTATCGCTTCCATCATCATCAGAATATTTCTTTTTCTTGCTGACGTCAGAAATCAACGCTTTTGTCTTCAAAGCTCCACTTTTCTTATGTTCACTAAGAAGAGCTAATGATTCTTCCACTTTCTAGTTCTTTTCTTTGACCTCTTTCACTTTATCTTCGTGTTGCCCAAGAATGCTGAAGATATCGGTCAGCTTTTCATCGTCCATGTCCCTTGACATTTGAAGCTGAATCGAATAAGAATCCCACTCAGGTAGAAGATTTTTTACAAACTTGTAATTGATTTCTGATTCTGACTTATTGACACCATTCCTTCGTAGATCAGTTAGAATGATGTTGTATCTGTTGTAAGTCTCCTTTAACGATTCTCCATCTCGTGCTTTGAACCCTTCATAAGCATTGACACTTTGATTTCTTTTAGTCTTCATTGACTTTGTTGACCCTTCAAACTGCCTTTCAAGCTCATCCCATATTTCCTTAGCTGAATTACGACTATCTACTCGGTTGTAGATATTGTTTGGAATGGCCATGGTCAAGTATGTCAATGCTGATTCATCAATGGCCACTTTTTCTTTATCAACTTCATTGTAATATCTGAACTCTTTTTCAATTCTCCTTGGAGGAACGTATTGACTTGTAGCTGTTTCAGGAATACCATCAATATCCAGATATGCTTTGTAAGGACCATTATAGATTGAAAGCTTGAGATCCCTGTTCTGATGATTTAAGAATTAAATCATTCTCTTCTTCCATTGAGAATATTCTTCCGCTAATAGAATTGGAGGCTTATTCTTTGAGCCCATACTGAGTAAATCTCTCGACATCTTTAAGAATTGCTAGAAGTTGATCTTTCAGAAAATCAAGCAGTAAGTGTAAAAAATTTACACTTAGAATTAACTGTTCAAAAAAATCAACACTGTTATTACAACTCGGATGTAAAAGGATCATAAACCAACATATTTCGGATGTATAAGGATCCGAAACCAAGAATTCAGATGCAGCTTGATTCGAAACCAACAGAATTCGGACACTTCTGATGCGAAACCAACAGATTCCGGATGCAACTGGATGCGAAACCACAGATTTCGTATGAAACAGGATCTGAAACCAACAGGTTTCGTATAACACTTGATGCGAAACCAACAGATTTCGTATGCTTAAGGATCAGAAACCCAAACTTGTGAAAAAATTTACAAGTAACAAAAAATCACTTTTCGCAATGTGATCCGAAACCAAGCTTAAACGATCCGAAATCCTCTTGAATGATCCAAAACCCCGATGAATGATCCGAAACCCTCACTTAAACACCAAAAATCACTAAATCTGCCATAATGTTTTCAATTCTTGATCAATTGCAATGAAATTTGCACAAACTTGTTCGAAAAATGATCCCGCGCACTTTCTTAGATGATCACAAATACTAATTCGATCAATTTAATCGAATTAAGATCCAAAAACAGTAAGAACAAGTTTTCGAACAAAACAGATGAACTATATGAAGATCAATTCGAAACCATGATGAACAGTGTAAAAATCTCTGAAATGGTCTGAATCTGCTTGAATTTCCTGTTTGTGCTCTGATACCAAATGTAAAATCCCAGATCTAGCAATACAATATAATCACAAGTAGAGAGAATCTAGAGAGCAAAGTTGTCATCCATGTATTGATCACAAAAGTACAAATGACATATGCTTGTAAGTGTTGTGGAAATAACAAAGGGATTTTCTTTATATAGTAGGGCCATGACATGTCCATGTCTCTACTCAGAAGATACAGTACAAAAGATTAATACTGTCTTGATAGCTACAAAGTGCTATAACACAAACATATGACCGAAAGGAAGGAGCTTCTCATGAACTATATCGACAAATTATGTGACAACGTGAGATTCGGGAATGATCACTACTCTCTGTTCATGGGATACAGAGACATCATAAAAGACAATATCCGGATTAAAAAGGTTTCATATGCTGAGTAGTTAACGTAACACCCCGAAAATTGGAGAACCAAAATTGGGATCACGGACGTCCGCGATAGGCATGTCGGACGTCCGCATGGTGCGGAAGTCCGCATGGTGCGGAAGTCCGCATGTCATCCGCAGAAGCAACAGAGGTTTTGGGGATGGAAAGAGTTCGACCGAGGCCGGACGTCTGTGAAGGGACATGCGGACGTCCGCGACCTGTCTGATGAGTTGTCTTGGGTATTTTAAGCTCTTTCTCTCTCTCTTTCCTCATTTTTCACTCTCAAACCCTAACTCAATCTCCCTCTTCCTCTCTCAGCCGATTTTCCTCAAGAATACACAAACCCTTCTCCTCTTCTTCCTCATTTCTTCACCAAACTTGTAACGACCCGGATTCCTAATCAAGCATCAAGTAACATACATTGCATAACATCGTTACATAACAGGATACATCATATAACAAATACGGTCCCTTTAGTCTTTACAATCCAAAATAGGGTATTTCATTACAAACTTTTCGCTAACTAAATACATGCTATATGATAATAAGGTTATAACTACAAAACACATTTTAATCTTCATGACATAAGTCTTCACAAAAGCTATCCCCCGACTATCCTTGTCATTTGCTCTTACCTGATCCACGCCCTGGAATACATATTTTTAAAACAAAATGAGGGTTAGACCTAGAGGTCTAAGTGAGAAAATCCCTGTTAGTTTTAAAACCATTTGCACAACCATCATATACATAACACAAATACAAATACCAGTTATGACTCATGCATCATATACTTTCCTGTCTCATTCACTTGGCCATATTAATTGGTTGCAAGCCAACTAATAAATTAACTCCGCTGTACGACAGTTACAGCCAACACCGTTGTACGAATATTACAGCCAACACCACCGGTCCTAAGCCCGGCCAACGTATTCTCGTATAGTGTAATGCTCATGTAAATACAATATCTCAATATATATTATATTTCAACCATAAACACATAATCACACCATCTATCACATTCCCAATCCACACATATATGTATTCCAGTTTAAAAACGTTTTAAAGTAAAACTCACCTATTTGTTTATCAATACGTTTCCAAGCCTTCCCAAAACAGTTCAGCTTTCACCCCAAATTCACAGAATCTGAAACAATTAGATACAAGTATCTCTTTACCAAATAGAACACACAAGACTTACTAAAGTTAAGAACTTTAGATAAACCTATCTAACTCTTATCCTCAATTATTTCCCCAAACCCGAACTTAAGTCGAGTCCACAGAATAGTCAGTCCTCAATCATTCCCTGTCCAAGATTCAACAAAGCACAGGCTACTGGATACTCGAAAGCATCTGAACTCTCAAAAGTGACTAAACAGCTCAAAGTATCCGGACAACACAACCTATCCGGATAACACAACTTTCCGGACAACACATACATTCCGGACAACATGACTTTCCGAACGGCCTAAACAATCCGGACGACACCCGGGAACCAAGGTAACCCGGATACCATCCGGTATCTTATATCATTCGGAAACCATTAAAAAGAGAGACTTACCCGGATAAAAGACTCGTCCAGACACCTTTAGAACATCATCCGGACACCACCAACAAAACTACCCGGACACATTCATTATATCCGGAAACCTCTGACTGTTTACCCATTTTTAACCCAGAAATCGACTGAATTATTACCAGACATGAATTTGACTATTTTACTCCGATAGAAACCTTCTAAATACAATTACACACATAAAATGTAAAGGAACATACCTTAAAAACACTTCCAAGAATCCCAAATGAAGCCCTAGACACAAAACTTTCTTTCTTCTTCTTGTCTCAAAAACACACACATACACACACTGAACTTTTCTGGATCATGAAAATATCTGAATAGCTTAATTGATAATATTAACCCATATTCACCCTTTATACCTTGAACTATTCACCAATGACCAAAACACCTTTAAACCTCTAATTTACCCAAACTTACCCTAAACATCCCAATTTAAAGTTAACTAAATTTAACGGAACGAGACTTTAACTAACGAACTTACCCGGGGTATTACATCATCTCCCCCTTAAAAGAATTCCGTCCCGGAATTCGGTTAGGCAAATAGGTACGGGTACTTAGTTCTCATCTCTGATTCTGATTCCCAAGTAGCATCTTGCCCTCTATGATGTCGCCACTTTACCTTTACCTGTCTGATTTCTTTATTCCGCAAAACTTTGACTTTACGGTCAACAATAGCTTCAGGTTCTTCCACATAATTCAGCTTTTCATCAACTTGTATATTCGGTAGAGAAACGTCCTGATCTGGTGTAACCAAACACTTTCGAAAATTCGATACATGAAAGGCGTTGTATATACGGCTTAATTCTGGCGGGAGATCTAACAGGTAAGCTACTTCCCCGATTCTTTCTGTGATTGCAAACGGTCCAATGTATCTCGGACTGAGTTTACCCTGCTTCCCAAACCGAATGACTCCTTTCCAAGGTGAGACTTTTAATATTACAAAATCTCCAACTTGAAACTCTAACGGTTTCCGGCGTCAGTCTGGGTAGCTTTTCTGCCTGTCTTGAGCCACTTTCAAACGTTCCCGAATCTGAGTAATCTTATCCGCGGTTAACTGGAGTATATCTGGCCCCGCTAACTGTTTTTCTCCCACTTCATTCCAACATAGAGGCGTTCGGCATTTTCTACCATACAGAACTTCAAACGGTGCCGCTAGTATGCTGGAATGATAACTGTTGTTGTAGGCAAATTCGATCAACGGCAAGTGCTTATCCCACGATCCTCCAAAGTCAACAATACATGCCCGTAACACATCTTCTAAAGTCTGAATTGTTCGTTCACTCTGACCATTGGTTTGAGGATGATATGATGTACTTAACTTTATCTGTGTACCGATTTCTTTTTGAAAACTCCTCAAGAACCTTGAAGTAAAACGACTATCACGATCAGAGATAATCGAAATTGGAACCCCATGTCGAGTTACTATTTCGTTGATGTACAACTTGGCTAGACTTTCCATCGGGTAGGTTTCTTTTATCGGTAGGAAGTGAGCAGACTTCGTCAATCTGTCAACAATCACCCAAATGGCATCAAATCCCTTCGGAGTCCTTGGTAGCTTCGTGATGAAATCTGTAGTAATCTGATCCCATTTCCACATAGGTATTTCTAAATGTTGTAACTGACCAAAAGGCTTTTGATGTTCAATCTTCACTTTCTTACACGTGGTACAACCTTCCACATATTGAGCAATGCTCCTTTTTATTCCCTACCACCAATAAAATTGTTTCAGATCTTTATACATCTTATTCGTACCTGGATGAATAGAGAAACGAGATTGATGAGCTTCTTATAGTACACGATCACGTAAACCACCCAAACGAGGCACCCAGATTCTGTTTCCCAGACACAATAACCCACGACCATCTTTTACGAGCAATGCTGATATACCCACTAACCGTTCCGGTTTCAAATGTTCTTCTTGAAAAGCTTCCACTTGACACTTCTTCAATTCGTCGAAGATGTTAGGTAGAAGTTCAGCTCTTAGTGCAATGGCTTTTATTGTTCCACTCCTTTCTTGACGACTTAGTGCATCAGCTACCACATTCGCCTTTTCCGGATGATAAAGAATTTCACAGTCGTAATCATTCACCAGTTCTAGCCATCTTCTTTGCCTCATATTTAATTCCCGCTGATCAAAAAGATGTTGAAGACTTTTATGATCAGTAAAAATTTGACATTTAGAACCGTAAAGATAGTGTCTCCAAATCTTTAGCGCGAATACAACTGCTACAAGTTCCATGTCGTGTGTAGGATACTGCCGTTCATGATCCTTTAGTTGACGAGAAGCATAAGCGATGACCTTCCCACGCTGCATTAGTACACATCCCAATCCCAGTTTGGAAGCATCACTGTAAACAACAAAATCATCAGAACCTTCAGGTAATGCTAGTATCGGCGCGCTACAGAGTTTCTCTTTCAATATTCGGAATGCTTCATCCTGTTCTGCTTTCCATTCGAACTTTAGATTCTTTCGGGCCGGCTTAGTGAGAGGCGTAGCAATACGAGAAAAATCTTTTATAAACTTTCGGTAATACCTGGCTAAACCCAGAAAACTACGTACTTCGGTTGGCGTTCTCGGCGGTTCCCACTTTTCAATCGCTTCCACTTTCATCGGATCAACTTGAATGCCTTTCTCAGAAACTATATGCCCCAGAAACTGAACCTCTCGTAGCTAGAATTCACATTTAGAGAACTTAGCGTATAACTGTTCCTTCTTTAACAATACCAGAATTAAACGAAGATGTTGTGCGTGCTCTTCTTTGGATCGGGAATAGATAAGGATATCATCGATAAATACAATAACAAATTTATCGAGATATGACTTACATACCCGATTCATTAGATCCATAAAAGCAGCTGGAGCGTTCGTCAGTCCAAATGGCATCACCAGGAATTCCTAGTGATCGTACCTTGTGCGAAAAGCATTTTCAGAACGTCTTCTTCTCTTGCTTAAAAAAGAATTAGATGTGATTCAATTGTCTTGTGATATGAACCCGGGTAACTTTGGACTTAAGGATGATCTTATACATCTAAGGCGGGCTTATCAACAAGCTAGTTGGGATGAGGAACGTGCTGCAAGACAAAGGGCCAAGGTTAAATGGCTAAATGAGGGGGACACAAATACGAAATATTTTCATAATGTGGTGCGCGAAAAGAGGCATGCTCAACACATCTACTCGGTGTGTGATTCGGCTGGCTTTTTAAACACGGGGACGAAGTCCCTACGGTTTTTGTTGATCATTTTGCTTCGGTTTTGGGTGTGGCGGATTCGGAGGTGGACCCGAATTTTCCTTTGGCACTGTTCTCAAAGAAGCTATCGCTGGCTGATGCGAATTTTTTTATTCGGCCTATATTGGATGATGATATTCGTAAGGCCATGTTCGAAATCAAATTCGGATCTGATTGTTGCATTCTCTTCATCATCAATGGAGAAAACAATCTGTGAGCCTTATATCGATTCATGGACACATAAATCTTCAAATCTTATGATTTTTCTTCAAAAATACCGAAAAACTTCAAAAACATTCAAAATCACCGAATTGTTCACGTTGATCGATTCTGAAGATAAGAATTGATGTGGAATCGAACAACGAACAGATCTTTAAGAGATCAGGTGATTAGAACACACTTACTTGAAGATCGAACTCCAAAATCTTCAAATTCGGCACTTTTTCACTTGAATTGTCGACATTCGAATGATCGTATCGAAGAAATCTTCAACGATTCTGCTCTGATACCAATTGTGAGTCCCGGAATCAATCAACAATTCAAGATATTATAGAGAGATAGAGATACGGAAGTCATCCTCATATTAGATTGAACATTTTGGGTACAATAGGATGATTCTCTCTCAAAGCCTAAGCCCTTTCTCTCTCTGCATTGTAGTTCCTCTTCTTGTGCTCTCACTACAAATGATCTCTAATACACTTTATATAGCCAAGCCCAAGGCCCATTAAGCTTTAGCCCAATCCCATAAACGAATACAAGGCCTTTACAAAACTTTCACATATTTAGGACATTTTCGGTCCTAACAGTACTTATAACATTTCTTCAAATCGAACTGCATGTAACAAGCCAGGACCCAAGTTCCGTTGGGTACCAAAATCTACTTAATCTATTTTGCAGATTCATCATGTGTAGTGCTGATTGTCAGAACTACCGAACACATGACTGGAAAACAGAAGAGAAGTGTGCAGTCTGAAGAAGAGTACCTATGCTGAAATATATGCATAATTTCAGGGGGAGTAATTCTATATTTTTGATATATTTTGTGCTTATTGACATTTTTTTATGCTTCTGGGTAGGGGGAGCATACACAATAATGGTTTCTAAACACATTAGTTTAGAACCCGGATTTCAATAATGTTTATGGCTTCTAAACACCTCAATTTAGAACCCGAGCATACAATGTTATTGACTTTTGAGTAACTCAACTCATGACTCGTACTTCAGTGTGTTTGACTTCTAAACACATCAATTTAGAACTCGTACTTCATTGTTTTTTAAAACTTTGATTGCTACAAACTTTGATTTTGTTCAATTAAGATTTTTTGCAGATTTTGAGGGGGAACTTATCTGATTTTACATCAGTCTATCATAATTTGAGGGGGAGCTTAAATGCTTATCATTATAAGTAACTTCTAAACTCAATCTGAGATTGTTTGAAAGAAGAACGACTTTCAAGCATGAAAAATATATTCTTAAATGTTCAAACCACTTCTCTAATTCAAACAGATTTTATAATTTTAGAAGTGTGATTTTTAAAAAAAAAATTCATGGAAATCTCCGATTATCGCAACATCATTATTTCTGACCATATGTTTCTAAAGATTAATACTTGCGTATGTGAGTTCCAGATCAGTGCAACGAACAGTAGAAATCAACAGATATGAACAAGTGTTATGATTTCAAATGGTCATCCAATTCACTTTCAATGTAGGGAGAATTACAATACGATTTCTGAAAGTGTAAATAGACAACTAGCTTATAATTCTAAGCTAAAACACTTTAAATACTATGGGCCCATGGCATGTAAGCCCATGGCCCGTTACACAAATAAGGCTCAAAATAGATAAATAACAGTTTAGCCCTTGAACTTCTATTCAACCTGATTTGACCCTAAAAATCTCCCCCTTTGAATTGAAGTTCGAGTTCACGCTAGCTCTCGACATATCTTTTTCGGAGCGCAAAGTGGATCTCGAACATTCTGATGGCTCGGCGATAGTCGATGCGTTCTTCAATCACTTCTAAGGCTTTTTGAGCAGTTATCTCGTTGGGGTTGAGAAGATACGAGTGCTTTCGAATTTTGGATTCGAACGTGATGATGTTTCGAAGAGCATCTCAGACTTTGAAGTGCGTGCCATCGCAGAATCTGTCGACCTGGCTGAAGCGGATAAACCTCTTTTCGTTCTGATCATTGAGGTATACTATCCCAAATTCCGGTTCTAGAAGCAGTGCGTTTTCAGGATACATCTTCATCTCGGGCGCTTTCAGATTCGGCTTCAGTAGGTTTACCTTCTTTGCTCTGTTCTCGATTCCCATTTGAAAGTCAGTAAGGTATGACATCATGATTGTGCGAATTAGGAATCGACGGACAGCCTCGAGCGCTTTAGTTACACGAAGTGGTCGGTTGGTTCTGGTTCGGAGGTCTTTTAGTATAGCGAGGAAGTCGAACGGTCTAAGGTGCTTGAAGTCATCTTTGGAAAATCCCCATTCATTTCCGTCTTCGCGTCGGACGGTGAATACAGGAAACATGACTTTAAGGATTCAGCCTGTTTGGATGTTGAGTACTTCAGAGATTTTGTGCTTGGTTCGGACTTGGATAACTGGTAGACACCGCTTCATGGCTTTTAAGTACTGGCTTTGGTATTCCGGGTCGGAGTTGGAAATCCCAAGGCAGAATGTTGGCTCGATGGGGCGTAACCTGTGAACATACAGTTTCTTGAGTGATTCCTCCAGGTGAGGAATAAGGATCATGATCTTCTCCCATCGGATTTGTTGCTGTGGAGGAGGAGGATGATTAGAAACTGTTGGTTGTTGAGGATGTTGATCCAAACCCTCAGTGATTTGATAATGACCCTCTCTTATATACTTAGTGAAAATTGTAAGTAAACAATATGTATCAGAGTTTCACTATCGCTGATAAGTACTAAGATCTTCCAGTACCGCTGATAGGAACTCTCGCTCTTTAGATTAAACATTCAGCGAAACTGTTCACCATAATGTTCTGAGTCTGTTCAGTACTTATGGTGATCGCTGATAAGTTAGTTGTTTACTTATGATCCCTGAAGACAAGTTTCACGTCAACATAGGTTCTACGCTGAAGTCGAAGATCAAGCTCAAGAACCAGCGACAAGTCTCCTAATGAACTGATGCGGATCAGCGAAGACTCAGATTTGTCCAATCAACGTGAAGTATCAAGTACAAGACTTTAGCTATCGCTGAACTCTATCATTCGCTGATATGAAATGATATACACTGTAACTAAATATTTATCCGGTAAACGTTAGAGAAAAGGAATTCGATCAGAATGAGGGATAACGACGACAAGAGAGGGCCACGCTTTTGAAGATGACCGTGGTTTTTAAATAGGGAAACGTTGGTAGAAAGAAGAGGCGGAAACAGGGGAGGATCGTGTGCTACTGGACTTCGTGGGAGTTATTAAGGAAGGAGTTGAAACCGAATACTGGAGGTTGAAGAAACGGTTTTATAAGATTAAAAAGGTCCGTTGTCTGGAAATGAAAATGGCCAACTACACAGAAGGTTCTATGGTTGAAGAAACGGTTTTATAAGATTAAAAAGGTCCGTTGTGACTCTCGGTCCTTGAATCGAGAGTCATAACATTATTGGTTTTTGTCATGTTAAATAGATAAGTGATATCGATAAATATTTATCCGGTAAACGTTTACTAACAACACCTAAGTGTTATATAGACCGTGTAAATGCACTTAGGTTTATAATTGGTCCACGTACAACAACAAAAAAAAAAGAGAAAGAAGCTTGAATCTAATACTAAACAAGGATTGAGAAAAAAACTATAAAAAGTGGAATAAAGCTGGTGGTGTTGTGGTAATATTTGTGAACATCAATAAAAATTTCAGAGGATGGAATCATGACATGAAATAAATAGTGACGATCGTATTTTAATGGCTTTCTCATATACGGAAAGATAAGGTTAGGTAGGCTCTATGTGCTATTGTGCTTATGTCAACTCGAGGTGTTACCGGGTAAGCATTTACTCGGTCATTTATCTGCATTTACTCGGTCATTTATCTTACTAGATGATCGAGTATGCCAAGGGCCGAGATCATACCCGGTAAAAGGTAACATTAATTAGCGACCATTATTTTTTTGTCACTAACAATTTTAACTTAGGGGACGTTTACCAAATGCTTACCCACAAAAGCCCCACCCTTATTTACCTTATCGGATGATAGAATCGGCCATCAAAATCAATAGTTGGTAAACTACTTCTATCCGGTAAGAATCTTCTCCCTCGCTTACCGGGTAAAAGTGTCAGTCCTTGATATGCCTCTCACCTAGTAAGATTCTAGGCCCTTATCATACTCACTAACAAAATAAGTGACACAGATACGTGCTTACCTGATAAATCTAAGGTAAAAGGCCCCTTATAATTCTCTCACTAACAATTCTAACTTAGTGACAATCAATTTTTGGTCAATAACCTTTCAACTCATAATAATATTGTACACTAATTAATGACCATAATTTTTTAGTCACTAACATTTCTATGACCGCCTATATTTGCCTCTAATGCATCCAATCACACTTACTTATTAAACTTAGTGACCACCAACCATTTTAATTCGGTGATCATTATTTATGTCACTAAACTTATTAATTTTTATACAACTAGTGACAGAAAAATTCGGTCATGAGCCATTAAATTAGATTAATATGAAGAAGAAAAAAGTTGCCATAAGAATTGGTGACCAAATTATAGTTTGTCACTAAATTCATATTAGTGACCATGTTGTATAGACGATCTTTAGCTTTTGTCACTAATCTCACAGTTAGTAACCAAATATAAGTATTGACTAAAATTATGGTCACTAACAAGTTTTTTTCTTGTACTGTAAGCATGTCAAGGGCCGAGAATTTTACCCGCTAAGAGATATGACAGCAATCAAGGTTTTATCCGGTAAGTGTGGGAGAAGACTCTTAGCGGTTACCGGATAAGACACGCTTACAAACCATCTATTTTGATGACCGAGAATGTTACCTGAATATGATCAATGCAGGTGATAACTCTTGTCAATGAACACCTAACCGGTAAACATTTGATAAACAACTCCTTAATAAAATTAAAAGAGCGCATCTAAGCTATCAGTTACTCATTGTGCTTGGACGGATTCGCTTGGATATGTTCAGGCAATGCACATGCTTTATTGACTCTTGTTGGTTTCGTTCAGTGCCTAGATACACCAGGCCCTCGCCAGAGGTAGAGTAGAAAAGGAGGGCAGAAGGAACCCGGTCAAAAGGTGAAAAACCAATCTTGTAAGGTTAAATTTAAAAAAGAAAAAAAAAAATTCTATGATAGTTCCCCACGTTGTTTTTGGGAAATTAATTAAAATACCCTAAGTCAAACCAACTGTTACCAAAGTACCCCAAAAAATTATTTTCTTACCGAAATGCCCTATTTTTCCGCGATAAAATCCCGCGATCGCGGGCAGGGACTGAAAGTGTAAAATTTTGCAAGATTATTTACACTTTCATATTTTACACTTTCAGTCCCCATAGCGGGCCATCGCGGGCCGCGTTTGAGCCATCGCGGGCCGCGATCGCGGGGGCCAGGGACTGAAAGTGTAAATATTTCTTGCAAAAATTTTCACAATTGGTCCCTGACCACGATCGCGGGATCCTATCGCGGAAAAAGAGGGCATTTCGGTAGAAAAATAATTTTTTGGGGTACTTTGGTAACAGTTGGTCAAACTTAGGGTATTTTAATTAATTTCCCGTTGTTTTTTATTTGGGACCCATCAATCAAAAAAAGCTGAAAAAGTCCCTTGAAATCTCCAAAAAAACCTAGAAATTTCTTAAATCAACAAAAAAAAACTTTAAATATCCTTCGAAACCGTGGAATTAAGCTAAAATTATATCGAACGACTTTACGAGTCTGTAATCTACCTTAAAGGTGGCCCACCAAAAAAAATCATGGATACGATCCGCCATTGACCAAGCCACCCTTGCATCTCAATTCTCAAATGGTAATCCTCATGTCACAAAATGCCATACCTGCAAGAGATATAAAGGCATCTATACAGGTCTTTTCTTAAAAATTAATGGCAATATTATTAATATATTATGAATTAAAACTAGATAGGAACATATTCGGTTTATCATAAATAAGAAACTAGATAGGAAAGGAAAAAACGTGGTGAAGATGAATTGTTAGGCACAGTGTTGCACTTTGCCCTAAGTAGTAAAATACCCATTTGCACACTACAAGACAATAGGCTATTTCCGGGGCTAAATCCGCCGAAAAAGTCAATTTTCGGCGGATTTGACTGTCGGAGTAAAAGGAGTCGAAAACTAACTTTTCCAGCGATCTTTTCGACGGATTCAACATTTTCGTTGCATATTTCTCACCGAAGGGTTTTTTTTTCATGTTTAATGAATTACTTAATTAATAAGTAGTTAATATTAACTTTTGACGGATTTCCGGTTGATATATCCGTCCAAAATTATTTAATTATTTAAATTAAGATATCGAATTAAATAAATAAATTAAATTTTCGACGGAATCTTTCAGCAAATTACCGACGGATATATCCGCAGAAAATAACATTTATTTATTTTAAAAAACGATTAATAGTTTTTCGGCGGATTATTCCGTTGGAAATACGCCCAATCCAGAAAAAGTTGTTCTATCATTTAAAAACCTGTAAAAACTGCTAAAAGCTGTAAAACTGCAAAAATCATATAATAGTACTAAAATATTTTAAAATAGGGAAATTAATTAAAATACCCTAAGTCAAACCAAGTGTTACCAAAATGCCTAAATCTCTCTCAGTTTGCCAAAATGCCCTTTTTTCCGCGATGGGAGCCCGCGATCGCGGGTCCAGGGACCATTTTTGACACTTTTTGAAACTTGCAGGGACCATTTTTGAAAATTTCCATCCTGCGGTCGCGGAATCCCATCGCGGGGTTTTATTTTTATGACTTTTTAATTGCAAGGGGCCATTTTTTAAAAATTCCAGGGACATTTTTTAAAATTGAGACCGTGTTACACCCCGCGTACACCATGGCACACCCCGTGTTCGACCAATTTGTGATTTTAAATTGAAATTTTACACTTTGACCCCCTATACTTATTTACTAAATTTACTTTATACCTTTTACTTTTATAAATTTAATTTTACATTTAACACGTATAATCGTTTATTAACTAAAACACGTTAAAAAATACGTTTTAATTTTAACAAGTTACACCATTATAATCGTCTCTTCGATACGTTCGAAATGAGCCCAATCTTGAATTTTTTTGGATTTATATATTTTAATATATATCATATACACTACATAAAAATATTTTTTACCTGCGAAAATTCATTTTTTTAACGTATTCTCAATTTTGTTTTACACTCCTATCGCATTAACTATAAGAGTACCATAAATTAAATAATTAACTATAAAGGTATAAATTGTAAATATTAAAAATATTTGATGTACTATATATGATATATATTAAAATATATAAATCAAAAAAATTCAAGATTGAGCTCATTTCGAACGTATCGAAAAGACGATTATAATGGTGTAACTTGTTAAAATTAAAACGTATTTTTCTAACGTATTTTAGTTAATAAACGATTATATGTGTTAAATGTAAAATTAAATTATGAAAGTAAAAGGTATAAAGTAAAGTTAGTAAATAAGTATAGGTGTTGAAAGTGTAAATATCAAATCAAAATCACAATTTCGAAATGAAATTTACACTTTCAACCCCTATACTTATTTACTTATTTTACTTTATACCTTTTACTTTCATAATTTAAATTTTACATTTAACACATATAATCGTTTATCAACAAAAATACGTTACAAAAATACGTTTTAATTTTAACAAGTTACACCATTATAATCGTCTCTTCGATACGTTCGAAATGAGCCCAATCTTGAATTTTTTTGAATTTATATATTTTAATATATATCATATACACTACATAAAAAATATTTTTTATATTTAAAATTCATACCCTTATAGTTAATTATTTAATTTATGGTACTCTTAGGTAGCGTTTGGTACGCATACTAGATGGGACGGAACTGGACGGGACTGAACTGGAGGAGATAATTTTAATCTAAGTTACGTTGGAAATACATCGATCCTTTTGTGCATACTCTGTAACTGCAAATACTTCAGCTCCAAACACACATGAATCATCATTCGCCAAATACCCATTTTCACAATATCTATAAACACATTCAAATAATAATAATTTAAAATTCATACCCTTATAGTTAATTATTTAATTTATGGTACATCTCTTATTTTGTTTTTCAATTTTGTTTTACACTCCTATCGCATTAACATAATAATCATATATTAACTAATTCATTAAATCGTTTTAAATTATTATTATTTGAATGTGTTTATAGATATCGTGAATGGCAATAGGAAAATGTTTCACGAGAAGAATATTAAATGGGGTTTTGACAAGTTGGTATCACTGGACTCATTTAAGAATTGTGAAAATGGGTATTTGGCGAATGATGATTCATGTGTGTTTGGAGCTGAAGTATTTGCAGTTACAGAGTATGCACAAAAGGATCGATGTATTTCCAACGTAACTTAGATTAAAATTATCTCCTTCAGTTCAGTCCCGTCCAGTTTCATCCCGTCCCATCTAGTATGCGTACCAAACGCTACCTAAGAGTACCATAAATTAAATAATTAACTATAAGGGTATGAATTTTAAATATAAAATATTTTTTATGTAGTGTATATGATATATATTAAAATATATAAATCCAAAAAAATTCAAGATTGGGCACATTTCGAACGTATCGAAGAGACGATTACAATGGTGTAATTTGTTAAAATTAAAACGTATTTTTTTAACGTATTTTAGTTAATAAACGATTATATGTGTTAAATGTAAAATTAAATTATGAAAGTAAAAGGTATAAAGTAAATTTAGTAAATAAGTATAGGGGTTGAAAGTGTTACATTTTAGTTTAAAAATAAAATTTGGTCGAACGCAGGGTCAAACGCGGGTCAAATTTTCAAAAATGGTCCCTGGAATTTTTCAAAAATGGTCCCTTGCAATTGAAAAGTCACAAAAATAAACCATCTCGGGATTTCTTCGCGATCGCGGGATTGAATTTTTCAAAAATGGTCCCTGCAAGTTTAAAAAAGTGTCAGAAATGGTCCCTGAGCCCGCGATCGCGGGCTCCATTGCGGAAAAAAGGGTATTTTGGCAAACTGTGAGAGATTTAGGGCATTTTGGTAACATTTGGTCAAACTTAGGGTATTTTAATTAATTTCCCTTTAAATTAATATAATAGCCAATACATTGTTCCGGATGAAAATACCAAACAAATGTTCCAGCAACACAAGTTAAATGGTTCCAAACAGAATTAAAATTGTTTCAAAGCTACAGACACTCAACACATGTCTGGCAGCGGTGGCCGCGGAAACTGGTGAGACTGACTTAGTCGCTTGACCAACTTACACATCTCATCCTAATGTTTATTACGTCTGTAATACCCCGGGTAAATCCGTTAGTTAAAAATCTAATGCTGTTAAGTTTATTTAACTTTAAAGTTTAAGGTTTAGGGTGAGTTTGGTTAAATTAAAGGTTTATAGGTGTTTTGGTTATTATTGAGAAGTTCAAGGACCAAAGTAGTAAATTAAGTTAGATATTATCCCTTCTGAATTCAGATATTATCACAAGCAGAAAATCAGTAAAATTAGTGTGTGTGTGTGTGTGTGTGTGTGTTGAGAGAAAGCAAGAAGAGAAAAGAAGGGTTTGGTGCTAAAGGGTTCAAATTGGTATGTTTGGAAGATGAATTAAGGTATGTTCCTTTGTATTTTATGTTTGTAATTGCTTTTGGAAGGATTCTATCGGAGTAGAAACATCACAAACACTTCTGGTATTAATTCAGTCGATTTTCTGGGTAAAAAGCACCAAACCGACAGAGGTTTCCGGACACAGTATGAATGTATTCGGGTAGATTCTTGGGTGGTGTCCAGGTAGGTTGTTGATAGAGTCCGGACGATTGGATTGATGGTTTCCGGATGATTTAGAGTCCGGATGGCATCCGGATTCCTTTGTTGTCCGGATTAATGATGCTGTCTGGAAAAGTAGAGTTATCCGAATAAACTGTGGTTTCCGGATAACTTGGCTGTTTGGGTAATTTTGAGGATAAAAGTTATGTAGATGTATCTAGAGTCCATAACCTGCTAGTAAGTCTTATACATAAGTTGGTAAGGAGATATTTGTATGTAAATGGTTTCAGATTCTGAGAATTTTGGATAAAGGATCGGATAGCTCGGAGAAAGGTTTGGAAGCATATTGTAAGCATTCAGGTGAGTTTTACTTTAAACGTTTTCAACTGAGGAACATATATATGTGTTTATATATATATGAGTATGTGTGGATTGAGAATTTGTGAAATATATATATATATATATATGTGTGTGTGTTTATATATATATATATGAAAAGGATATGTGTGATGGTGTGGTATATCGTATATTGAGATACGATTGAGTATATGCTTTTAAATATAAAATAATGAGATGTTATATTTATGTAAGTATTATACTACACGAGAGCACGCCGAACTATGCCGGCTGAAGTGTGTGTCGTAGTTGTTGTACGGCGTTGTTGGTCGTAGATGTTGTACGGCGTTGTGTGTCGTAGTTGTTGTACGGCGTTGATTTATTAGTTGGCTTGCTACCAACTAATATGGCCATGGGAACGAGGATGAGGATGAGTGGAGCACGATGCACGAGTCTGGATTGGTATTTAAATACGTGTGGTATGTTTATATTTTACGAAAGGATTATCAAAGGTTTATCTAAACTATTTTGATACAAAGGATTTACAAAAAAGGGTTTTATAATGATTTTGGAAAGGACCGGGATTAACTCACTAGACCCGTTTGGTCTAACCCTCATTTTGTTTTCAAAAATATGTTTTCCAGGTTAAGGATCGGCAGGAGAGGAGGAAGTGTAGGAAGCTTTTGATGGATGTTGATTAGGAAGCTTTTATATATTTTGAAATGTCAAGACTAATGAGACCGTACTTGGTTTGTTATGTAACTTTTGTTGTAAATCAATGATATGTATGAATGTTATGTATTATGATGTATGTTATGGGAACCGGGTTGTTACAAATGGTATCAGAGCCCTAGTTTAAGGGATTTAGGTATTTGTACCCGTACCTAGACTTAAACTGCATGTGAAGTAGGATGTCCTTGATATATTAGAACCTTGGGATGCTAAGTATAAAAGGTAGAAGGAATATCATGTAAGGTAATTTCAGATTACACCTGACCAGTGTAATTGTGATCTTACAGGTGCATGTTTGGACTGGGATACCTTATTATATGGGGTATGTGCTTATGTGTATATTAATCTTGTCTGAATCTACAGAATGGCAAGCGGTACTCGAAATACGAATAGAAGAGGAGGAGGAAATCCGAATAGTACGAATCCACCAACAGGAACGGGGGGAGGAAGAGGAGAGCGAGGGGGAGGTAGATCCGGATGTAGAACGGGGAGTAGAACTGGGGGCAGAACTGGGGGCAGAACTGGAGGTAGAGTTCGGGGGCGAGGTACGGAGTTTATTACCAGAGACGATTTGATGGCGGAGATGGGAAGACTTCAAGCAAATATCCAGACTATGTTCGACCAAGCTCGTCATACTGAAACACCAGATCCTGGTTTGGAAGACGAAATGCCCATTACACCTACAGTCATACCAGTGTCAAGAAGGTGTGATTACAAGATGTTCTTAAACTGTAGACCTCCAACTTACTCAGGAGATAGAGACCCAGTGAAGGCGATGAGATGGTTAAAAGAAATAGAAGCCATCTTCAAGACCAGTAAGTGTGCGGATGAGGACAGAGTATTATACGGAACGACGATGTTGAAGGCAGAAGCTCTGTACTGGTGGGAAGCTCACATTGATTCCAGAGGGTCGGATGTATACTCCACTTTTACTTGGGACGAATTCGCAACAGCTTTCAAAGGTCAGTTTTGTTCTCAAGCAGCAGTCAGACAACTGGAAGAGGAGTTCATGAACTTACACCAGCGAAGTTTATCAGTTAGGGACTACACTGCTAGTTTTCTGGAGAAGTCTCGCTTCGCAGAGTACTACGTTGCCACGGAGGCACTGAAAATGGAGAGGTTTATTTTCGGGTTGAATTCAGAAATTAGAAAGCTAGTGATTGCGACAGGACCCGATACCTTCTCAGCCGCAGTAAATGCAGCGGAAAATGTAGAACAGGATAATAGGAGAGACGTTGGTGATAAGAGTATTGGAAAAAGAAAACTGGAAGAAACGATGTATGATTCGGAAGAATATGAATCCCCGAGGTTTGATAATTATTCACCCTTTAGACCAGTTGAAAGACCATGTCCAAAGTGCAACCGTGTGCATCAAGGAAATTGTTATGTTGATCCTAGAAGTTGTTACAAGTGTGGAAGGGCTGGACATGTCGCTAAGAATTGTCGCGCAAACCGATTATGTTTCGTTTGCAATTTCCCGGATCATATTCAGTCAGATTGTCCGCAATGGAAAGCACAGCAGGGTAGTATGACGGTAAGACCAACGAGTGTTAGACCGGGAGAGAAACAAGGGCCTGAGGTACCGAAAGCAAAGGGTCGAGTTTTTCAGATGACGGAACAAGAAGTGGAAGAAAGTCCTGATGAGGTTACAAGTATATTTCTATAAACTCTATACGTGCTAAGGTGTTATCTGACTTCGGTACAACATGGTTATTGATATTTCCGTGCTTTTGTTTGTGTTAGAGATATAGGTGGGTGTGGGGTGGCTATTCAGTTAGTTACTATGGCTTTGATTAAGTTTGAAGTAGTAGTAATAGGTATTCATACCTTTTTGCTTAACCGAATTCCGGGACGGAATTCTTTTAAGGGGGAGATAATGTAATACCCCGGGTAAATCCGTTAGTTAAAAATCTAATGCCGTTAAGTTTATTTAACTTTAAATTTTAAGGTTTAGGGTGAGTTTGGTTAAATTAAAGGTTTATAGGTGTTTTGGTTATTATTGAGAAGTTCAAGGACCAAAGTAGTAAATTAAGTTAGATATTATCCTTTCTGAATTCAGATATTATCACAAGCAGAAAATCAGTAAAATTAGTGTGTGTGTATGTTGAGAGAAAGCAAGAAGAGAAAAGAAGGGTTTGGTGCTAAAGGGTTCAAATTGGTATGTTTGGAAGATGAATTAAGGTATGTTCCTTTGTATTTTATGTTTGTAATTGCTTTTGGAAGGATTCTATCGGAGTAGAAACATCACAAACACTTCTGGTATTAATTCAGTCGATTTTCTGGGTAAAAAGCACCAAACCGACAGAGGTTTCCGGACACAGTATGAATGTGTCTGGGTAGATTCTTGGGTGGTGTCCGGGTAGGTTGTTGATAGAGTCCGGACGATTGGATTGATGGTTTCCGGATGATTTAGAGTCCGGATGGCATCCGGATTCCTTTGTTGTCCGGATTAATGATGCTGTCCGGAAAAGTAGAGTTATCCGGATAAACTGTGGTTTCCGGATAACTTGGTTGTTTGGGTAATTTTGAGGATAAAAGTTATGTAGATGTATCTAGAGTCCATAACCTGCTAGTAAGTCTTATACATAAGTTGGTAAGGAGATATTTGTATGTAAATGGTTTCAGATTCTGAGAATTTTGGATAAAGGATCGGATAGCTCGGAGAAAGGTTTGGAAGCATATTGTAAGCATTCAGGTGAGTTTTACTTTAAACGTTTTCAACTGGGGAACATATATATGTGTTTATATATACATGAGTATGTGTGGATTGAGAATTTGTGAAATATATATATATATATGTGTGTGTGTGTGTTTATATATATATATATGAAAAGGATATGTGTGATGGTGTGGTATATCGTATATTGAGATACGATTGAGTATATGCTTTTAAATATAAAATAATGAGATGTTATATTTATGTAAGTATTATACTACACGAGAGCACGCAGAACTATTCCGGCTGAAGTGTGTGTCGTAGTTGTTTTACGGCGTTGTTGGTCGTAGATGTTGTACGGCGTTGTGTGTAACACCCGAAAAATCCTTGTAAGTAATATTAGTCCTAATATTTCTTTATATTTTGACTTCTTAGGTTATAATTGATTTCCTAAGAAATTTCCGTGATTTTTACTGGTTACTTGAAGAACTTCCGATAGAAATCAGTAAGTTTAGTCCTTAAGGAAATTGATGAAAAATAGATGATAAAGTTAAATATTAGATTTTATGGATTAGTTGGATGGGTAATTTGAATACGAGTCCAACGGTACTTTCCAGGGTAAGATCGGAGTTTTAACGAAGAAGTTATGGCTAAATCAGTAGAAATTGAGAAGACTACTAAACAGAAGCTGGCGCCGATGGTTGGCGCCGATGCATCGGCGCGGGTGATCGGCGCCGAGCACCTGACGTGTTAAAAGGGGGTTAAAACCCACCTCTTTATCCTTAGTCATTCTCTTCTCTTCTTAGAATTCTCAAAACCGGACTTTGCCTCTGCTCTACACATTTCAGACGATTTTCCATCTAAAGCTTAAGGTAAATTCACATCCCTCAACCATACTTCAATTCAAGCAATTAGTAGATGAATCTTACCAATTAAACTTCATTTAGGGCTTTACATCTTCATCACACTTATTGTAGTGATTAAGTTCAAATCATCAAGTTAGGGTTATATCAATTGAAGATTTGAGGTGAGTAACTTGTATCTAATTAATTGTATTACACCTTATTATCATTCTTTATCTTGATTTTGTTATTGCTAATAAGAAATCTTGGTTAATAAGCTCTTAATGGATAAGAGGGAAACAAGAAGAGTTCAAGTAAGTTATGATGGATTAATTGTGTTCTACTATTTAGAATGCCATGGTAAATATTAGTGTTAAAGGTTTGGATTTGATTATACATCATTGGTATGTGATTATGATGATGGCTTAATATATGTCTTAATGAAGTAATGATGGCTTAATAGTCAAAATGGACCTATTATTGAATTGTAAACATGGATGTTTATTATTGATATTATATAGAATGTGAATTAATACATATGGATGTATATGAACTACATGGAAGTAGTATTGATCATGTTAAATGGTTGGACCATTGTTATGTGTTAAATATGTTTGAATATTATTTGGATTAATACATTTGGTATTCACATAATTGGAGGAGCACCTAGTAGGCATTGGAGGATATATTCTTACACACCTTGGGGTAAGTGTAATTGATTCATACCTTCGGATACCGTGGGGTTTTCCGTTGTGTTATGCCTTGTGACAATACCGTGGGGTGCCGATCAAGGTATATCTTCGATTATGATGTAACTGGGTAGCGATATGGACCTTCTCCATGGAATCCAATTTGTGAATGTATCGAATTGTTATTCCTACATGCTATGATTATGCTCTATGTGCTATGTGTAAACCTCACTTAGGCTTTAAAAGCCTAACACTTGTTATGTGTTTTATGTGTTACAGATTTTAGTGGTTCCGTACACAAGAAGGTCTAGAACGGGGTTGTGAGCATGGGATCATTGTTAGAGAGATAACGTTTGGAAGATTGATGATAGAACTTTCCTACATCCTTTTGATATTTGATTGCTATAGTAGTGATCAAATAAGCTAGTGGTCCAATAGTAGTTATAATTAACCAAATCTTTGTATTAATGATTATGAAATGTTAATTAGGTATACTTTTACTTTAGTAATGTGTACCACTCTTCCGTTTTATGGAAGTTTTTGTTAACCCCTGTTTTGGGGTGTTACAAGTTGGTATCAGAGTATTAGCTTAAGTGAACTAAGTATGCTGAGGAGGTACTTAGACTTAAGCTGTGATGAGTTAAGTTATGATTTGTGAGATATGGGTAGAAGTACTAAGACGGGATAGTCTTATAGTTGACAGAAATATGTGAAATTAGTACTGTGACAATGGTAATGAGGATTCTCATGTATAATATGTTCACAATTCCAGTTAGCTACTGTTATTATGAATATATTGTTACATAAGCATACTTATTTCTAAATTGTTACAGTGACTAACGATCGGTAAAGTACGTTTTGTATAAGGGTATGTGCATAACCATTTTCTTATGATTATCCCTTTAGGTTATAGTAGAACGATGGTGAATATGCCACCAAAATCCTTTGGAGGACAGATCGGTAAATGATTGGGGGTTGGAAGGACAACTTGGAAATTTGCGGGACTCTTGAACGTCCGCCAAGGTAACTTTTAATAGGTGGTTGATGCGTGTAGAAATAGAAAATGAGATGTTTGACCAAGACGAAAATAGTATGACATGGTTGATACGTGAATCGTGGAATGCATGTATAGCAAACGTCATAAGGCCGAGAGGGCGACCACCGGTCGGAGGTAGAATGTCAATGATAAGTTACGTAAGTAAGACGATTGACCTCGTTGAGTAATTAGTCTTCATTTGCAAGTAAAGTTTTTATGCATGGTGTTCTAGAGTATGTTACATGAATTTTCATGATTTCAAACCAATTGCATAAATAACAGTTTTAGTCAAGGTTGAATTAGTATGTGCAAGTGAGTATTTAAAGAAAAGGCAATCCCATTTACGTTGCACAACGAAATTTTGGAGTTGTTACAAAATATTTATTACTTTACATGAAAAGTTGATTGGTAGCAAGAAAGCGTTGGCCAGCAAAACATTTAATAACCAACAGGAGTATTGATCTAATAATGTCATATAAATAAGTGGGAGAACCGACTAGTTTAATTCAAGTCGGTAAAACTTTTTCGAACTATTGTTGTATGAAAAGATTTTTATTTTATTACCGTCGTAACAACTTTGTTTTGGTTAGGAAAGATTGAGTTTACGGAAATTTAATATGCAAACAATTCTCGAGATTGTTGTGCAGTACATTGGAGTCGTGTAAATGTTGGGGTCATGTGTGCCCAAGTTATTCCAAATGTTGTTATTTAAAATGAGAAAATGTGTAAATTGATTTATGTATCAAGTTGTCATGCATGAAGGCTATGAACTCGCTAGGTCGTAGAGTATTACGCTTTAAGCTAAGAAAGAACTCCAAGATTGGAGAAGTGTTGGATAAACCTGGGGAAAACGTTTGTAATTTTGGTAATTGTGTTAGAATGAGAGATGAACAGTGTGAGAGTCGAAAGTGGACTTTAGTGTCGGTTGCATAAGAGTTTGTACCCTTGTTCGATGACTAGAAATAAAGTTGTCGAGGGGCGATTCCGTCCGGAGGAAGGAGTAGTAGTCGTCAAGGTAATGGAATTAGCAAATCGTTATGAGTAGTGTGATGAGACCGAAAGGAAATATCCTCGACGTCAAATAAGAATTTATGGTAATCTTGAGATAAAGACGATGGGATGTGAATTGGATTATGATATGTTGGAAGGATTAGCTTCAGTTATGGACCCTTGTTAAAGAATAGGGTAAGAATTATTGACAGATTGACTATTGGCGTTGAAGTCGACAGTTGCGTAAGATATATGAGACCTTTTGCCTGTCACTGGGTGCGGTCTGGGTGCGTCCCGTGTATGCCTGTGCAGGAAGGAATAAAACCGTGAGCGGTATCGGCATGCTGTTATGCAGAGGGTATGCGCAAAGAGGACAATATCGTGTTAAGTGAGATGGGGATGTTACAGAATGGATTATATTTTGTGAAACACCCACTTTTGGGAATTTGAGTGATTGACGAATAAATCACGGGTGAAAAGGTTTTGGTTAAATTATTGCATCAGTGAAAGATATGTAGTCAAAATCACGCTTTTAATATTTTGTGGAGGTGCAATATTTATGAGGTATTACGTTTAAAAAAAATGTGCACATGTGAGTTGGGGAATTTTGGTAAAACTTTGTTTTGGGGCCAATGGCCAATTAAGAGATTAAAAGGGTAAAGAATTGGGTAACAATGTATTTTGGTTTATGTACTCGTGTGCGTGGCACATGTTTAACCAAACGTTTATTTTTAGTCTTAAAGGCTTGATTGATATTCAAATGAGTCTTTTGAATGTTTGTCAGTTTTAATGACTCGAGGTGGAGTCTTGGTTGTATTATATGCTTAACTGCATTTTATTTGAATAAGTGTCGGTCTTAAGTGTGAAGACTGTTTGATAACTTTCGCGTTTTTAATACCTTAGGAACTAACGAACCTTGGCGAGGTATATACATTGTGAAGTATATAAGAATTGCATATACCTATATAAATTGACTTCGTTGGGAAAGTAGCAATGAAGGAGTCATAGATTTATTATGCCTCGGAGCGTATGTTGCATAATGATCATTGATCCTTGGAGTAGATGGCTAGGTTTTGAACTCAGTAGAGTCTTAAGAGCATTGACCCGATTTAATAAGCTCGTTGTAGGCTTGGGTTGGGATTACATGGATTGTATTAAAATAGAGGTTTGCATGATGTGGATGTTTTGGGGATTACATGTGTAACAACCCAAAAATTTAATAAAATATAAGATTTAACATTTCAATCAAAAACGGTCCCAAAGTCTACAATACATCTAATTTACTCTAAACTCGCAGCGGAAACCACCTTCACAACTGAGATACTACAAGAAGCTCGACGGTACTCTACAAGTCTTCACTACCTCTCGCTCCTTTACCACGACCCGACCTTCCATTATCATCAGATGAAACTCCATACACGATTAATACCTGAAAATGGTTTTTATTTTTGAAAAGCGAGGGTTAGACCATGAGGTCCAGTGAATTCCCCCTTAAAAACGTGTCCACAAAACATTTAAAGAAACACGTTTCATTTCAAACAGTACATATCAATCATGTTCTCAAACAAGGGTGTACACAGTGGCACGGGCTAATATCACCTTACAAAGCCAGGCACGACAACTCAACACCTTACAAAGCCAGGCACGACAACTCGACACCTTACAAAGCCAGGCACGGCAACTCGACACCTTACAAAGCCAGGCACGACAACTCGACACCTTACAAAGCCAGGCACGGCAACTCAAGGAGCCCTCCACTGTGCAACCCGTCTCCCCACATTACAGCCTCATCACAAGGATATGAATTCAACATTTACGTATGAATAAACGTATAAACAACTTGCATGCATTTGTAAACACTTCCACATCATGTGCAATAAAACCTTTCAAAACGTTTAAACATGTCATCATACTCATGACCATAATCAGTTAAGAAACCTTTACTAAAACGTTTAATCATGTCAACATGCTCAAACCAAATTCAGATACGAAAACTTTAGCAAAACATTTCATTTGCGTAAAAAGGGTTTAGGGAACTCACCTTAGCCTTAGCACATCAACACACACTCCGAAACCCACGTTAGCACAAACCGAACACCTGAATTTAATATCATAAGAGTGGTGTTAACCCATCTAACTATGTCCCAAGACATCCTTAACAAACCCCTAAAACAACCCTCCAATCGACGCCTCGACCCTAGACCCGAACGAATAACGAAACGGAAAAAGGGATTGGGGAACAGAGCTTGGCGCCGATGGTGGCGCCGATCCATCGGCGCCGAGATCGGCGCGGATCTCTGGTTGTTTCCCTGCACGAATTTTCTTCCAAAAACCAAGGGTTTCTCATCTCTAATTTCCCCAACTCAGTTATAATTCTCCCAAATCGACATCATGGATATAAACAACATTAAGAACCAATTGCCAATCATTAAAACAATAACTAATCCATTAATCCATCTAATGATTCAAGAATTCAAACCTCAAACTTCAAAACTCAATCCATGGAAAAATATGGAGATTACCAAGAAATCAAGATGAAGCTTCTTACTGATTGATCAAAACCCATAGGGAATCAATCCCTAACTATTTGCCTTCTAACTTATGGATTAAAACTCAAATATCAAATGATTATCAAAATCCTTAAACCAAAATACTTGCCTAGCCATAAATAGAGAAGAAGAGTAGAAGAAGAACAAGGAATCAAACCTTGGTGAAGATGACTCCAACAAATTTCTGCAACTCTTTCCACCACATCTTCCATTTGGTTCTTCTCCTCACTCTCAATTCCCTTTCCAAATCGTATGAAACCCAAGAATGAAGCAACTAGGGTTTCCATCCTATTTTAACTTCCTCAAATCACCCCCCCTTGGCACATAAGTTTTCAATTTCTTACTTTGGCCACCAACTTTCATCACCAACTAGAAAAATCGGGTTGCTACAATACATTAGCCCCAAAATCTCCATTTACTCTAACTTTGCAAAAGAATAAAATATAGGGTGTTACATCATCTCCCCCTTATTAGAATTCCGTCCTCGGAATTCCATTGTCAGGCCCATGCTGCAATAGGAGTTAACTTCCGACTTCCAATACTTATATTGCCCCAAAAATTCTTAGGGAGTTGCAACTACATCTCTACAAAACTAACTTCTTTGCCTTTCAAATTCCCAAGCATCCGGCCCCCAGAGATTGTTTCTAACGATACACAAAGTCTGACTCCTCAATTACCCACACTGTCTGCGAAGCTACACCAAACTGTTTTCCAACCAACATTCCCTAAACAAGGATTAAGGCATACCCAAAAACGCTCCAAATTTTTATGGCTGCCATTTCTTCATTACTATGTGGCCCGACTCAATTTCTTCCTGAATCACACTACTCCAATCCATGGGTCTGTTTTCCATCTAACAGTTTCCCGCGACTTGAGATTGAAAATATTCATACTCTTCAATACAATCATCTTAGCCCCATTCACTTATCCACCCATTTCTGATCAGAACTGACGTTGTGCATCATTCATTGACATCGCTACTCAGCCAACTACCACATTCTCAGGTCTGTAGCATGCCCAGCCATACACACTTGCAAACTCTTCGCTCAAACATGCTACTCACCAAAATACTCTCATATCGTTACCACATTCCCACTACTACAAAGCATTCTTATCAAAAGGAAGAACACCAACCCACCAAAATAGCTTTCGCCTGGCACAATTTACGTTTCCCCAAAATCATACCGATCACACGTGCTACAATAGTTACAAATCAACGGTCCAAACTCACCACAATCATTAAACCTTAACTCATTTCTATACACGATTATGTTCCTCACCAGATCCACCGAATGGTTCCACTAAATGGAAACTACCACCAAAATTCACTTACCCTCCCACAAGGAGGAGTGACCAAGCTCACTCAAACTATCTCAAATAATTGAATACTGAACGACACGCTCACAAGAAACATTCTCCCCGACAACGCCGAATCAAATCCCAAGGTCCCTCAACCAGGGCACCACATTCGACCACCTGCTCCACTCTAACTTGACAACATCCAGATGTTTTTAAAGAAAAGTTCGCTAATACGAGCCAGTATTTAGTCCGGTCGCACGAACTCAGATTTCCCAACTCTTTAACCATGACATAAACAACAATTCCTTATCTTATGCCCAAAAAGGTTCTTTAATTATAGTCCGCCTATTCGACGTCTCGTGACATCTTCTTACCGCGAGTCCGTCTATACCTGACCTGTCATACCGTCATCATCTTCTCTCAAGCTTACACAGACTTCCCATCACACACCGCTACCATCTAAAAGAACGACTTCTCCAAAATTATCAGTCAAGGCCTTAAGCCAAGTTTTCATAAGGTACTTAACACCGAGAACTACCAAGAGTTCCTAACTCTCCAACACCGCCGATCCGCTTATTGTATTTCATTACATCCACAACATACTCCAACGCTCCTGACTAGACTCCCCGATGAAGCACTACAGCTTAACGGGCACAATATCCTGATCGACAATCAAGTGAAGTATGAAAACTCATCCAAAATCCAATGGGATCAAGAAGAACAAGGGTTCTCCTTTCATCCCGTTACCAACCGCGACTTAATCTCTTGATCTCAATCTAGTAACAATGTATACCACCCGCAAAACCACACACTTCAACCAAGCATACTCACTACCTTTGACCACTCCATTATTACGGCAAATCATCATTACATCTATGACTTATACGTTCCACCGGTACTAAGTGCTACCGCTTCCTCACACCACCATAGCACCATGCGACCACATCGCAACAAGCTAACATGATGCCTTTACCTACACAGGAGATATTACTTCCTTCAAGCCACCCATAACACAATTTCATACGAAACAAAACGTTTCCCGACCTTGCCTTTCCTGGGTCTAGACGAACCACATGTCCAGGTCAACTATCCAAAGCACACCCGCTTCGATTACCCCAACATTTCGTTCTTATATGGATCATCATACCCTATAAGAAATCACTTATGCAACCACGATCTTTCACTTTTGTAACATTCATACAAGGATTTCTCGTAGGGATCTACCTCTCCTAACTCCTCGAACAAATTCTCGTTTCTCGCCAACTTCTCGTGATCTATCTCCGCTGTGCTAGACACCTTACGCATAAGCGAATCATCAAAACCTCAATGGACATCACATCCATATTGGTGATCTTCCGTTCTCCGAATGCTCTCCCTAGGTGTTCCTACACCATATCATTTACACAATCTCGGACCACCTCCTTCGTTCGCCCGCAACGGGTTCATTCTCACGTTCCAATTTCCTGACAAAACTTCCAACTTGAGACATGCTAAACAGTCGCAAACCACTATATAAATGGACTACATGCGAAGATTCCAATCCTTCTCGACCACCTAGGATTCCTAACAGAATCCACTTCGTCCAACGCATCATAACCAACTTATACCCCACCGCTCTCACTTGAGGAAACACAAGACCTTTCTTAGCGTAAAAAAAAAATTAATTACCAAACATCTTAGTACTCCGACTCAAAGCCGATAACACTACATCAAGTAACGTAACGCTACTTATTACCATCACACCAACAGACACACCTTGATCATTTCAAATCTTACCGCAATAAAACCATTCTCGCATAACTAAGCAATAGCTCAAACTACTATCATACCGACATTCCGAATTCACTGCCTGAGACTCCCGGTATTCACCCACTTCCTCTAACGGGAACACTAAGATCATAACTCGACCACATCTTATCCAACTAAAAAAATTCCTCTCCCGAAGCCTTTCTTCAACCTCAATCGTAATACCCTTCCCGACCTAGCGAGTTCATAGCCTTCATGCATAATGACACAACGATGGAAATCATTTTACACTCTTTTTAAAACACCATAGATAAAAATCATAGAACAAGCTTGAGTATGTATGAGCCAACACCACTCAAGACGATTAGTAAAACTCAACGATCGCAAGGATCGCTCACAGGCACTCTTACGATACTTCGTAACCTTGTCCATCCAACTCGATGTCGACACAACGGTCATCTCCAACGAAACCCTTTCCGATACAGCTAGAAAATTTAGAACGAAATCACTTACCCAAAGTGGGTCAGTTAACTCCAACACTCGTTTACATGAAAATAACGAGTCAGCACTCATTTTGTTTGTAAAACAAACCTCGCAATAAAATGTTTTCAATATTTTCGTAACGAATATTCTCTCCACAAGAAATCGTGAAATAATTTGTAAATCACTAAGTTCAAAGCTTTATCGTATAATGAAAACAAGTTTGTCTTTTACTTTAAAGAAAACGCGCTCGCACGCGTCAACTCATTTCCCAAAACAAGAAAACATATCATGCACGTACATGCTTTTTAACATGAAAGAGTCTCGTATAATACGTTTAACAACAAAATGCATGGAATTCAATATGCAAAGGAAGGCTATTCACTCTAACTAAGTCAATCGTTGCACTCACTTTAACTCTTCACTGGTACCATACTATAACCAACAACCGCTTCCTTACTTATGCTACAACTTGTAGCACAAGTGCTTCATAACCCACCTGACCGACCACTCTTAAATGCATACCACAAAACAACACTGATCTTTTGCAATCATTAACCTTGCCACTAAACCGCTGGACTAAGGAATCCAAGACTAGATTCCCTAACTTGATCTTGAATTAAAGGTTTCAAGGTGTCCGCATAATTCTAACTCCTAACCCAACTGACCGACACCACGATCCTAAGGGTGGGGACCCACTAACACTAGGAGTTGTCCCCCCCTACAACCATTAATTCATTTGAATCCTAGAATATTTACTTCTAGACAGCACATTATCATTCTAGACAACACTTCCTCTAGAAGTTGCAAACATCTCATCACGAGGGATCTCTTCCATGACACATCAACTCTTTGCTATCAAACACAAGGTTAGAACCTTCTACATACTGCCACACTCACCACTCATCCCGACAATAGTGATTGATTACACCCATGCACCTGTAGATCCATAATAGCATTGGCCAGATGCTATTTGAATTTACCTTACATGAGGATTCTCACTACCATTGTCAAGATATTCTATGATTAAGGTCTTTCTTAATGGCTTCCTATATCTCAGTTGTGTCTCACTCTACCCCACAGTTTAAGTTTAGGCCCATCCGGTCACCTAAATCCCTTAAACTATGGCTCTGATACCATTTGTAACAACCCAAAAATTTAATAAAATATAAGATTTAACATTTCAATCAAAAACGGTCCCAAAGTCTACAATACATCTAATTTACTCTAAACTCGCAGCGGAAACCACCTTCACAACTGAGATACTACAAGAAGCTCGGCGGTACTCTACAAGTCTTCACTACCTCTCGCTCCTTTACCACGACTCGACCTTCCATTATCATGAGATGAAACTCCATACACGATTAATACCTGAAAATGGTTTTTATTTTTGAAAAGCGAGGGTTAGACCATGAGGTCCAGTGAATTCCCCCTTAAAAACGTGTCCACAAAACATTTAAAGAAACACATTTCATTTCAAATAGTACATATCAATCATGTTCTCAAACAAGGGTGTACACAGTGGCACGGGCTAATATCACCTTACAAAGCCAGGCGCGGCAACTCAACACCTTACAAAGCCAGGCACGACAACTCGACACCTTACAAAGCCAGGCACGGCAACTCGACACCTTACAAAGCCAGGCACGACAACTCAAGGAGCCCTCCACTGTGCAACCCGTCTCCCTACATTACAGCCTCATCACAAGGATATGAATTCAACATTTACGTATGAATAAACGTATAAACAACTTGCATGCATTTGTAAACACTTCCACATCATGTGCAATAAAACCTTTCAAAACGTTTAAACATGTCATCATACTCATGACCATAATCAGTTAAGAAACCTTTACTAAAACGTTTAATCATGTCAACATGCTCAAACCAAATTCAGATACGAAAACTTTAGCAAAACATTTCATTTGCGTAAAAAGGGTTTAGGGAACTCACCTTAGCCTTAGCACATCGACACACGCTCCGAAACCCACGTTAGCACAAACCGAACACCTGAATTTAATATCATAAGAGTGGTGTTAACCCATCTAACTATGTCCCAAGACATCCTTAACAAACCCCTAAAACAACCCTCCAATCGACGCCTCGACCCTAGACCCGAACGAATAACGAAACGGAAAAAGGGATTGGGGAACAGAGCTTGGCGCCGATGGTGGCGCCGATCCATCGGCGCCGAGATCGGCGCGGATCTCTGGTTGTTTCCCTGCACGAATTTTCTTCCAAAAACCAAGGGTTTCTCATCTCTAATTTCCCCAACTCAGTTCTAATTCTCCCAAATCGACATCATGGATATAAACAACATTAAGAACCAATTGCCAATCATTAAAACAATAACTAATCCATGAATCCATCTAATGATTCAAGAATTCAAACCTCAAACTTCAAAACTCAATCCATGGAAAAATATGGAGATTACCAAGAAATCAAGATGAAGCTTCTTACTGATTGATCAAAACCCATAGGGAATCAATCCCAAACTATTTGCCTTCTAACTTATGGATTAAAACTCAAATATCAAATGATTATAAAAATCCTTAAACCAAAATACTTGCCTAGCCATAAATAGAGAAGAAGAGTAGAAGAAGAACAAGGAATCAAACCTTGGTGAAGATTACTCCAACAAATTTCTGCAACTCTTTCCACCACATCTTCCATTTGGTTCTTCTCCTCACTCTCAATTCCCTTTCCAAATCGTATGAAACCCAAGAATGAAGCAACTAGGGTTTCCATCCTATTTTAACTTCCTCAAATCACCCCCCCTTGGCACATAAGTTTTCAATTTCTTACTTTGGCCACCAACTTTCATCACCAACTAGAAAAATCGGGTTGCTACAATACATTAGCCCCAAAATCTTCATTTACTCTAACCTTGCAAAAGAATAAAATATAGGGTGTTACAACATGCTTGGGTATTCTTTTGGATTTAATTATTGTTAAGTCTTAAATCAGGAGAATAAAAGCTGAAGGACCACTTTGTAAGAGTGTTAAGATTATGAAAGACTGTTGTGTTATAGAAGTGTTTTGCTTGCGATGTGGATGGTTTACAAAGGAGAAAGTATTAGGCACAAATGAAGTGAGGTATGGAAAATGTTGATCCGTGAAGGATTGTACCGTGTTTTAGTATTGGTTTGGAATCACAAGGAGCTAGTATGAACGAATAAGTTCAAGTTATTTAGCAAATCGAAAGTGGAAGTTCAACTAAAGTTGGGGATGAGATATTTAGTGAAATAAACTCGGTTAAAATATGTATGAATGATTGTGAGAAACCTGGTCTGTGGTGAAAGGCTAAATGTGAAGAATGTACGAGTGAGTATTGGTATCAACTGCTAAGATAAATGTGTCAACTAGTATGTAATATAAAGTTAGAACTAGGAAGCATCTGAAGGAAGTCTTTTCGGGGATTCCGGATGAAAAGTACCACTTTGCCATTAAAGTTGTTGGGGCATGTAGTTTGTAAGATGGAGTAGTGATATGGCTAATATCAAAACAGAATGTCGGAATGGTATTAGGTGTTTACCCAAAGTGATTTTGATTGTGTGAGTTGCTTCCTATGATAGAAAGATTGGACTTAAGAATGTAATCATATTGCAGGTTCAATAGAGTTATCGCTTTTGATGTTCAATACTTTGGTGCTGGGTTGTATTGTGGTTGTACGATGAGATAGTGATGTGAGGAAGTGATAGCATTCTATACCGAAGAAACGCATAAGTCATGGATGTAATAATGGAGTGCCGTGGTTGTTGAAATATTTAATAGTAACGAGTATGCTTAATTTACAGTGTACGTGGAAATTTCAGGTAGTACATGTTAATGTTATTTTGAGACCTGGAGAGTGAGATGGGATGATGATGGGGTGAAAGGAAGACTCTTATTCTTCTCAATCCCATTGGTTTTAGGTGAAGAGAATACTGTAATCGTTAAGCTATAGTGTTGGAGTATTCAGTAGATGTAAAAGAAATACATCGAATGCAGTTCTCGGTGTTACGAGGATTTGGCTAGAGATTTTAACTGACGTTTTTAGAGAAACTATCCTTTTGGACTGTAGCTGTGTGGTGGATATTCCGTGTAATCAAGAGAAAAATGATAGCAGTATGCTAGACTAAGAAGTAGTCAAACATGGATTTGATGATAACAATTACTCTAAGAGGATTGGTTTGCAGGTATAACATTTGGATCTTCCGCCAGAGTTGGGAAGGGTACATAATACCTTTCAAGTATATTATCTTCGGAAATGTTTGGCCGAAGAGAAAGATGTGATTTCACTCACTAATGTGAGAGTAGATAAAAAGAGTCGCGGTGTGGAAGAACCAGAGGCAATTTTGGAAAGATTAGTTAGGAAACTACGTAATGGTAAAGAAGTAGCTATGTTGAAGGTTCAGTGGGAACACCACCGAGGTAGTAATGTAACTTTAGAGTCGAAAGAGAGTATGAGGGATAGATATCCTCATTTGTTTACCTGACTTTGATTTCGAGGACGAAATCATTTTCAAGTTGGGGAGAATTGTAACACCCGGAAAATCCTTGTAAGTAATATTAGTCATAATATTTCTTTATATTTTGACTTCATAGGTTATAATTGATTTCCTAAGAAATTTCCGTGATTTTTACTGGTTACTTGAAG
Source organism: Saussurea involucrata (assembly GCA_033807775.1). Classification (NCBI taxonomy): domain Eukaryota; kingdom Viridiplantae; phylum Streptophyta; class Magnoliopsida; order Asterales; family Asteraceae; genus Saussurea; species Saussurea involucrata. The sequence goes on from CM066326.1 coordinate 13,768,897, forward strand.
AACTTCCGATAGAAATCAGTAAGTTTAGTCCTTAAGGAAATTGATGAAAAATAGATGATAAAGTTAAATATTAGATTTTATGGATTAGTTGGATGGGTAATTTGAATACGAGTCCAACGGTACTTTCCGGGGTAAGATCGGAGTTTTAACGAAGAAGTTATGGCTAAATCAGTAGAAATTGAGAAGACTACCAAACAGAAGCTGGTGCCGATGGTTGGCGCCGATGCATCGGCGCGGGTGATCGGCGCCGAGCACCTGACGTGTTAAAAGGGGGTTAAAACCCACCTCTTTATCCTTAGTCATTCTCTTCTCTTCTTAGAATTCTCAAAACCGGACTTTGCCTCTGCTCTACACATTTCAGACGATTTTCCATCTAAAGCTTAAGGTAAATTCACATCCCTCAACCATACTTCAATTCAAGCAATTAGTAGATGAATCTTACCAATTAAACTTCATTTAGGGCTTTACATCTTCATCACACTTATTGTAGTGATTAAGTTCAAATCATCAAGTTAGGGTTATATCAATTGAAGATTTGAGGTGAGTAACTTGTATCTAATTAATTGTATTACACCTTATTATCATTCTTTATCTTGATTTTGTTATTGCTAATAAGAAATCTTGGTTAATAAGTTCTTAATGGATAAGAGGGAAACAAGAAGAGTTCAAGTAAGTTATGATGGATTAATTGTGTTCTACTATTTAGAATGCCATGGTAAATATTAGTGTTAAAGGTTTGGATTTGATTATACATCATTGGTATGTGATTATGATGATGGCTTAATATATGTCTTAATGAAGTAATGATGGCTTAATAGTCAAAATGGACCTATTATTGAATTGTAAACATGGATGTTTATTATTGATATTATATAGAATGTGAATTAATACATACGGATGTATATGAACTACATGGAAGTAGTATTGATCATGTTAAATGGTTGGACCATTGTTATGTGTTAAATATGTTTTAATATTATTTGGATTAATACATTTGGTATTCACATAATTGGAGGAGCACCTAGTAGGCATTGGAGGATATATTCTTACACACCGTAGGGTAAGTGTAATTGATTCATACCTTCGGATACCGTGGGGTTTTCCGTTGTGTTATGCCTTGTGACAATACCGTGGGGTACCGATCAAGGTATATCTTCGATTATGATGTAACTGGGTAGCGATATGGACCTTCTCCATGGAATCCAATTTGTGAATGTATCGAATTGTTATTCCTACATGCTATGATTATGCTCTATGTGCTATGTGTAAACCTCACTTAGGCTTTAAAAGCCTAACACTTGTTATGTGTTTTATGTGTTACATATTTTAGTGGTTCCGGACACAAGAAGGTCTAGAACGGGGTTGTGAGCATGGTATCATTGTTAGAGAGATAAAGATTGGAAGATTGATGATAGAACATTCCTACATCCTTTTGATATTTGATTGCTATAGTAGTGATCAAATAAGCTAGTGGTCCAATAGTAGTTATAATTAACCAAATCTTTGTATTAATGATTATGAAATGTTAATTAGGTATACTTTTACTTTAGTAATGTGTACCACTCTTCCGTTTTATGGAAGTTTTTGTTAACCCCTGTTTTGGGGTGTTACATTGTGTGTCGTAGTTGTTGTACGGCGTTGATTTATTAGTTGCCTTGCTACCAACTAATATGGCCATGGGAACGAGGATGAGGATGAGTGGAGCACGATGCACGAGTCTGGATTGGTATTTAAATACGTGTGGTATGTTTATATTTTACGAAAGGATTATCAAAGGTTTATCTAAACTATTTTGATACAAAGGATTTACAAAAAAGGGTTTTATAATGATTTTGGAAAGGACCGGGATTAACTCACTAGACCCGTTTGGTCTAACCCTCATTTTGTTTTCAAAAATATGTTTTCCAGGTTAAGGATCGACAGGAGAGGAGGAAGTGTAGGAAGCTTTTGATGGATGTTGATTAGGAAGCTTTTATATATTTTGAAATGTCAAGACTAATGAGACCGTACTTGGTTTGTTATGTAACTTTTGTTGTAAATCAATGATATGTATGAATGTTATGTATTATGATGTATGTTATGGGAACCGGGTTGTTACAACGTCTCTCTTCTCCTGCCCGACGACTCTCATATCGATCCCTCAACTTCTGAACTTGGGACCTTAAGTCCTCAATTTCCTATAAATGATCATTTAATGAAAAATGGTACACACCTGTCGGGAAGAAGAAGACTCACCACCCTGTTAGGGTGTCCCACACAAGATCGAATTGGGATATGGGTGGTACCCAAACCCCAATAGACGGCCTCTCTTCGGTTCCCCAACAACATCATGCCAGGGTCCTCGTGGGTACCTGTGGGTGAGGCATGTCGCATACTCATCTTGTGGTTTTTACAAAATACTACAAGTCAATTTCGACACCATAACGACTGTAAATAGGACGTTTCCAACTAAGTTAAACAATCATAATATTTGTCCAACAATTGTCAACCCAAAGATATGTACACACTAAGATAGGTAGTTACCCAATTATAAAGTTTAAAGTTAAACACAAACTGTCAAGATAAAATGAAGTCTTACGGTATAACAATTCTATTGTTTAACCAACAAATGACAACCCAAACTAGATATATAAGATAGCTAATTATCTAATTATAAAATTTAATGTTAAACAAAACTATATATATATATATATATATATATATTCTAAAGTTTTGTGCAAAATATTTACCGCAACCCGGCTACACTTCTATGTCTCGTACTCTCCGGTATCCGAAGACGAGGTGTTCGAAGTAGACCGCTTCTTCTAGTAACACCCCCAAATATTTCTGCAATCGGTCTGGGAATGGATGAGAAACAATCGAGGATTGGCCAGGATAACGGTCGGGAAACGATCGAAAAGGCCCTTGGTATAGTCGGGGCGATTGTACCTAACGATAGTGCCAAGTGGGCACAATCCCTATAATAATCGTGCAAGGGGGAGGATGCTGGGTACATTTCTGGTAGTAGTGCCTGCGATAGTGCCATATGGCACTATCACATGGCATAATCGTGGAGCGTGTCCATGAGATTAAAATCCAACTTTTTAGGGTTTATCTTCATGTCTTCATATCTTTCTCACCACCCCCCCCCCCCCCCCCCCCCCCCGATGTAGGCAATTTTGGAAGCGTGGGATTCGATTTTTGAAGATCTTCAAATTCAGATATAAGAGGATTAAAGTCATTGGTGACTATGGAACTCATAGTGATCAAAGGTAAGCTCTAAATCTCCATTTTGACCTAGAGTTTGTGCATTTTGCATCCTCAACCCTCATTTCTACTTTTGGGTTTGTTTGTCTATGTTTGAGAGTAAAGGATGTGTTCTTTGGGAAAAAATGTACATTTTAAAGTGTTTATGTGTTTTAGTTGATAATTATCAAATGTTGGATTAATTGATGAGTTTTGCTCATTTAAAGTAATATATTTTATAAATCTTGTGAAACACCCATAATTGGGATTTTTGGGTACTTTGATAAATAAATCTTAAATGTATGTGTTTTGATGATTTATCTTATACATGGAGGTTATTTGGTAAAAATGCACTTTTAACATGTGTTTTGGAGGAATGCGTAAATTATGTTATTGAACGTTTTGAAAGTGTAAATGGTGTGAGTACCTTTTGTGAAATCCCAAATCTAGCAAGAAATCAAGAATGATGTAGAGAGAGAATCTAGAGAGAACTTGTCATCCATATATTGATCTCTAAAGTGTAAATGACAAAATGATACAAGAGCTTGTGAAGATTACAAAGGAGTCTTCTTTATATAGTAGGGCCATGACATGTCCATGCCTCTACTAAGAAGAACAGTACAAGATATTAATACTGTCTTGATAGCTACAAAAATGCCCTAACAATCTCCCCCTTAGCTATCAAGGCAGAAAGGGTCTTCTTCTACTTCGAAACCCAAGATGCGTTTCAATCCTCCGCATAGCCATTTTGAAATTCAATTTTTCATCTATCTCTTCAATGGCTCTTGACAAAACTCTTCTAGGTCTTGAAGACATCCAATTAACTTTTCGTTCAACATCATGTCTTTTAAGCTTTTCAACCAACTGAAGTCTTACAATCTTGAGCGTACCGTCAGAATACTTTTCCAACTCATTAAACCGAATGAATATCTTATTTGCACCACGTCTGAACACAACACCAAATTCTGGTTCTCCAATCACAGCAAATAGAGTCATCTTCATTAATCCAGGCAAACTTTGATTAGTCCTCAACAAGTTGACTCTTGGCTGATAACTCTCCACGGCCATTTGTAGATCATGACACTGTGTGAACAAGACGTGTCTTCTCAAAAATCTTTTGATGGCATTCAGTGCAAGAGTTACGTTTTCCCTTCTGATCTGAAGATCTCTGAAATGATGATACATAAACTCAAAATCTTCCATGGTTAAGTGACAGAAATCAGCTTCAGTGAACCTGTAATCTATACAATCTTGTCTCTGAACTACAAACTCTGGATACCACAATTTGTAATACAATCTAGCTGTTACCTCCTTTATAGACACAATCAACTTCTTGCTCCTCACCTCTCTTTTCTTTTGGCACTTGTCTCTCAGAAAATACATATACTCGAACTTGTATTCGGCTGTCTGATCAGTAATTCCCAACACGGCGTAGGGATTCAAACTTCTGATTCTATGCACAAACAGTCTTCTTTCAGACTCTTCTAAGGATGGTGTTCTCAAATACAAAGTTCTTTCACGCTGTTCGAGTTCAGTCAATTTTCTGCTTCGTGAGGATGATGGACCAGGTTGATCAGCTGTATTGGAAGGACCAGCTTCGTCATGGATAGGATTAACAGGTGGTATAGAATGTGCAAAAGATGGAAGTTCAGAATCTTCAGGTTTAGGTTCTTTAAAGAATGGATTATAGGAAGGTTGTGATTCAGGTTGAATAGGAATGGATTCAGAAGTTGGAATTGATTCAGATATTGGTGTAGTGGTATGAGTTGAAGTAGATTGGTTAAGGTTAATGGTTATAGGTGTAATAGAAGGTTGATCTGAAATCAAAGTGGTTGAGATATGTTCGGGTGAGTGAACAGGGCTAAAGATAATTTCTTCAGGAGTTTGTGGCCCATATATCTCTGATAAAATATCAACCTCTTCTTCAGTAAATCCAACACCTTGATCTTCTGGCTCATAAGTAAGTATCAAAAGTGGTTCCTCTTCTTCCTTAACTTTCCAATACCGATCATAATCTTTTGCACTTTCATCAGCTTCTTCATCATCAGAACTAATTTCAATCAACTCCACAGATTGCACGAATCGATCAACCACTTCTCTTATCTCCTCCTCATTTACCTCAGGCTTTTCAACCGTTGGTTCTATATTCGGATCAACATATAATACGATCTGTTTTCCGCTTTGATCACCCATAGCACCTGATTCAAACATCTCAGATATTTCAGCAACAGTTAGATTCTTTTTCTGGCCTTGAGAGCTTTCTGACTCAACTCTTCTCTTCTTACTCATCTCCCCCTCATGATCATGATCATCGGGATCCTGATCATGTCTTCTCTTAGTACCCTGAGCTTGAGTCTTACACGACTGTTCCATCAATGTTTTCAACTCAGCAATTGACTGCTTCATATCACTTAAAGACTTCACAACTTCAGATTTGAACGTAGATAACTCTGTAGATAATACTTGAAGCTGCATGGGTGTAACTGAAGGTGTAGCTGGAGGTGGAGATGGATTTGGAGTAGATTGGAAGTTCTGAAGTAGAGACAACAAGGTTTTACTTTGCTGATCTTCAGGACTTATGGACATCAGCTTGGCATAGAATAAATCCCTCAATTCTTCAATACTTTGATCCACTGGTGGTTGTTGCATAGAAGGAGGCTGAGGTACACGAGGCGGAGCCAAATAAATTTTTGGACGAGGACGTACAACTGGCTCATTTGTCATTGGTTCTTTTCCCTTCAACTGATTCTTCACACTTTGCAACTCCCGAATGAACATAGTTTCAATAGCCTTTAGGGCGCCATCGAAGTTTTCCCTTGTCACAAAGACGGGTAATGTAACACCGGCACCACTTAGGTTCGCCGTTGGCACAACAGTTGTTTCAACTGTGTGACCTACGCTCAGTGTTGGCAATGTGTTAGCACTGGTAGGATTTCCACTCTGTCCTTGTAGTCCTGTAAAAGGATCTACTCTGAGTGTTCCGGATGGGTCACCAAGACGCGCATCAGATGTTCCTGAAAGTGTCCTATTCAAAGAATCAAATATGTTAGAAACAGGCACTAGACTCGAACTTTGTGCAGAAAAGAAGGTCGAGGACTGGGGAGGAAGTCGCTCTGTTTCAATATCCGGAATCTCCGAACGAGATCCAGATAGTGTTTGTGCTAAAACCCCGTGGGAAAATGAGACAGTTTCTTGTGAAGAAGAAGTTGAATAGCTGGCAGAGGTGTGCAATTGCGTTACTGGGCGAGTAACGTCTTGTTCAACACCTGATCCCAACAAATGAGATCTGATGGTGGATGTGGCTGCCCTTCTGGAATAGACAGTTCGGATGTCTCTCACACTCTCCATATATTTTCAACTGATACTCCCTCGATTCTCCTTATACCTTCCGTTCCTTCACTAACTTGAGTCATCATTAAAGGCATGTCATCAAAGTTTAAGCTTTCCACATTAACATTATCTGACATATTCATTTGTGGAAATTCAAAGATATCAGAAATGTTACCAAACCAGTTTTCTTCAGTAGTAGCATCAGCAACAAGATTTCCAGCATTCCCTTGATCATCATCATTATCATTGTTGTCATCTTCATCATCATCACGAAGTTCCTCCGCTGGATCAGACGTATTATCAGACTCCATACTATCACTAGAGTACTCAACTAAAGGAGGATCCCCAATGTGTTTAGGAATTTCTCCCTCAGAATCGTGTTGTACAAGGTCATCTGTATGTGTGTCCTCGGATGATGACCCTGTATCTTCAAGTACAGATGTTTGATCCCCACCAGTTCCCCTCTCGGTGTTTTCCCTCGACTCTCCCCGTTCAGTAGCCCGTGCATCCTGAACACTCACCGACTCCTCTCGCCTAGTGGTTGAGTCTGGGGTAGGTCCCTCCGGTTCTGGCTGGACCATAGACTCTCTATACTCGATAATGCACTCAGCGTCCTGATCCGCGTATCGAAGAAATCCTTCAGGTAACGGCATCTCATAATCATATTTAGTTTTGCGAAACTGAAGATACTGCATAGCTTTCTCGGGCACAGAAGGATGGTTTGCTCGTCTTGGAATTTCTCTGTTAGAACGAAGCATGCTATGAATGATAATCTGAAGAAACCTCATATATGGAATGTAAGGTTTTCCCTTGTTTTGTCGGCGAAGATCTATCTTCTCATTCAGTTCATCCCAGAAGATAGCTGCATAATCTACATGAAGATCATACACTACTGCATGAAATAGCTTCAGAAATCCGACGCTGGCACTGTCTGTTCCGGTATGTTTAGCAGATAAGCATCGATTAATAATGGAGAAGATTGTATAGTATAACGGTGGTAGGTTCGCCTTATGGAATTCCTTCACCTGAGTTAAGTTTCCAGTGTATCCCATAGCTCGTATTCCTTCAAACGTTTCTTCTTCAGATGGAAAAGGATCAAACTCATTCTTTCCTTCTCGTGAATCAGGTTCAGGTAGCCTCAGAATCATTCTTAGTCTTTGGAAGTCAAGCTTTGTGATGAAGTTGTCTATTTGGAATACAAAGATTGGTCTTCCATCTTCCATAGTTGTGGTTATTGTCTTCCATGCTTGCTGTAAATATAACATAGGCACAACAACAGTATTCGTTAATGCGTATGCTAGCGGATGATTCTTGAGCACTTCCTTTATCACCGGATGAATGTTAATGTGATCAAAATCAATCTGATGATTGTTGGGAATGATCGCAATATAGTTGACCGGATGAATGATAGAATGATCTGGATGAATTCCGGCTTGGGATTGATGTACTGATCGTGTTGACGGTAAAGGTACATCGTGTGTCGGTTCGGGTAGACTCGGAATATAATCACCAAAGCCTTGAATGTGACTTTGTTCTTCCTGATTAACCATCTGATAAAGAAGATATCAGTTCTGACAAGATTACTCTTTGAAAGAAAAAACTTGAAAAAAAATTTGAAAAAAAATACCTAAGTATAGAATTCGAATCATTCATCTGCATATGAATTCGAATTAAAGAGAATCCGAATTCATGGAATTCGAATCAAGGAGAATTCGAATTCATCACTTATCTTTTAAGACTGATTGGAACATATGAATTCGAATTTAGAATGGTTCGAAATCATGCAATTCGAATCCACAAGAGTTCGAAATCAGGGAATTCGAATCCTGAAGGGTTCGAAACCAAGGAATTCGAATCCATAAGAGTTCGAAATCAGTGAATTCGAATCCTTAATGGTTCGAAACCCTAACATGAACCTTTTTAAACACATATCAGTTTAAGTCGAATTCGATTATTTTTAATGAAACATAAGATTCGAAACCCTAAAAAAATTCTATTCTAAAGGAGGGTTCGAAATCTTAGTTAAACATGAAGAACATCAAGAACACGAAGAACACCAGTTGAAAATCGAACTGATTTTTCACATTTTAGCCTAACAGATGAATGAAATTGATGAAAAAACTTAGATGGAAAGATGGGCATGCAAAAACCGAATCTAATGATACTAAAATCAAACGAAATGGTTACCTGATGAAGAAGATATGAACAGATGAAGATTGAAATTGAAGATGATGAATAGTGTCTTCTTCAGAGAATTCGAATTGAATGCCAGAAGTGAAAAAGTGGGAAAATGAACATTTGAACTCTATTTATACTTCAAAAAATTTGGACACTTGGCACGATTTAGAGTACCCCACTTGGCAAACAGTAGAAAAAGATGATGTTAAACTCATTGAATTCGAATCCTTAAGAGTCCGAATTCATTGAATTCGAATCCTTAAGAGTTCGAATTCTTTGAATTCAAATCCTTAAGAGTTCGAATTCTTTGAATTCGAATCCTTAAGAGTTCGAATTCATTGAATTCGAATCCTTAAGTATTCGAATTCATTGAATTCGAATCCTTAGGAGTTCGAATTCTTTGAATTCGAATCCTTAGGAGTTCGAATTCATTGAATTCGAATCCTTAAGTATTCGAATTCATTGAATTCGAATCCTTAAGTATTCGAATTCTTTGAATTCGAATCCTTGAGAGATCGAATTCTTTGAATTCGAATCCTTGAGAGATCGAATTCTTCAAATAAATGCATGAAAAATTACAACCTTTTCAGAAAATTTAACAACTGTTCCACAAATCTCATATCAGATAAAACTTTGTAAGCTCTCAAATACAAACTTTTTTTTAACTTACAGACTTATGCCGAATTGCTCCCCCTAAACAATTGCATAAATTGCTGTCTTTTCTTCAGAGGAATCTGTACAGACAAATGAAAACTTGGTACTCATAGAACATGAGTCCAAACTGTTAGACTTATCACTTTGTGTAAAAATCTAACTCCCCCTCAAAATATGAATTCTGAAGTAAGTTGTTTTCTTCCTCTGAAAATATGCATATATTTCAATAACGCTCAGTATTTGACATTGTAGCAACAATGCATTTTACAAGGAAAGTAAAATTCATTGAATTTTATTTTATGACTACTAACATCTGATCATTTGAAAGCTTTACAAAAGAAATTCAGCTTAATGAAATTTAACAAATTTTTCAATCAACTGAAATCAAATGCATGTGTTTGGATTCAAGATCAAGTCATCATTGTATATCAAGTTATAAACGTTCAGTGTCAACCCCTTTATCAAATCTATTTGGTGTGCTGGCATGCGAAATATGATTAGCATAAAGCTTATGCATTTCTAAAACATATAAGAATACTCTGCTCTACTCACACTATTTGTACAAAATCAGGATTTTCACAAATTTACGGGTTTATCGCGACTTTGTATTTTCCCAAGTTTCAAGAGATGTGTGCTCATTGGCATCTTTTCGTTTGTGCTCATTGGCATCTTTTGATTTTGTGCACATTGGCATCTTTTGATTTGTGCACATTGGCATCTTTTAATCAAATAGCTTAGTAAGAATAAGATACATCGTTAAACATGACTTTCTATCTGGTTCTATAGCAGGATTTGGGTTAGCAGATCCCAGACCAGTTGGCCTTAGGTGCTAGGTGTCGAGCACCCCTTAGAACTTAATTTCCCAAACCAGAAAGGCCATATCGATATATCTTAAACCCATTTGTACCAGTAGAACATGGCTTTCTATCTGGTTCTATTGCAGGATTTGGGTCAGCCGATCCCAAACCAGTTGATCTTAGGGACTAGGTGTCGAGCACCCCTTAGGACTTACTCTCCCAAACCAGAAAGGCCACAGGTACAAACATTCAAACTAAATGATATTCTATATAAGTTCGGATTTCCATCACAAAATATGAATGATATCTCAATCACTTGGTTCTAAAACATAGTGCTTCCCCCATATTTTCGTTTCCATCCATCATTCTGACATATAGGCTTTTTGAGCATTATATTCTATATATATCCAGATTCACATAACTTTGAGCATTCAGCATAATTTCATTCATGTTTTGCTTACCTTTCGATTTATTTCAGAGGTGAAAGTTGAAGCAAATCTAACTCAGATAATACAAAGATTCTTGAAAAATCATCTTTTAGCACACATTTAATTCATTGAATGAGAATTGAAAATTTCATCTCATTGAATTAAATTTGTAAAGATTCAAGTTTTCAAAGCAGTAGAAATAAATATAATCCAATGTTACCTTTCATCACTTGTTCCTTGAAGTAAAAAGATATAACAGTTAAGGATATTACCTGAGAAGTGTGAGTTCTAAACTGATTTGTTTAGAAATCTTAGTCTTTGAAGTACGGGTCCTGAACTGAATTGTTCAGAAGCCATAGTCGTTGAAGCACGGGTTCTAAACTGAGATGTTTAGAAGCCATTGTTCTTTGTCTCCCCCTTAATGGTACAAATATTCTTCAAAAAAAACAAATCCACCGCTTCTCTTCTGTTTTCAGTCATGTGTGTAGTATGAATTTACAAGTCAGTACAACACATGATAAACCTGCAAAACAGATTAAGCAGATTTTTGTACCCAACGGGACTTGGGTCCTAGTGTGTTAGGATATGATCATAGATTTAAGTAAACAAGAACACGAACTCCCCCTCGATGTTTTTTAAAGAGAGTGAGAAATGACTAAGGATTCAACATTCCTAGTTTGCTGATTAAAAAATTTAACCTCTTTTCATCTAAAGGTTTTGTGAAAAGATCAGCAAGTTCTAGTTCTGTTGGTACGAAGTGCATTTCTATAGTTCCCTTCTCAACATGGTCTTTGATAAAATGGTATCTGACATCTATGTGTTTCGTTTTGGAATGCTGAACAGGATTTTCAGTTATTGCAATTGCGCTTTTGGAATCACAATAAATGGGGATCTTGTTGAAGATATATCCATAATCCTTTAGCTGTGTTTTCATCCAAATTACTTGTGAACAGCAACTAGCGGCGGCCACATACTCTGCTTCAGCCGTAGATGTTGATACACAAGTTTGCTTCTTTGATGATTTCCCGCATGATCTGCATCTGTGTAAGCAGTTAGTTCAAACCCAGAATCCTTAGGATACCAAAGACCCAAATTTTTTGTGCCTTTGAGATATCTAAAGATTCGCTTTACAGCCACAATGTGAGATTCCTTCGGGTTTGCTTGGAAACGTGCACAAAAAGATGTTGCAAACAAAATATCCGGTCTACTTGCCGTTAGATACAGTAAAGATCCAATCATGCCTCGGTATAACTTTTGATCGACTGATATACCAGATGAATCCGCGTTCAAAAGCTTACCGGTAGCCATGGGAGTTTTCATGGTGGAAGAGGAATTTAAGTCAAATTTCTTAAGCATATCATTTATATATTTTGATTGATTAATGAAAATGCCTTCATTTGACTGTGTCACTTGGAGACCAAGAAATTTTTTTAACTCTCCCATCATACTCATTTGAAAGCGGCTTTTCATCACCTCTTCAAAATCTTTACACATATCGGGATTTGTAGATCCAAATATAATGTCGTCAACATATATTTGTACTAACATTAAATCTTTACCTTCTCTTTTGAGAAAAAGAGTTGTATCTATTGTACCTTTGGTGTATCCATTTTTAAGCAGATGAATAGTCAGAGTCTCATACCATGCCCTCGGAGCTTGTTTCAAACCGTAGAGTGCTTTATCCAAAACATAGACATGGTTGGGATATTTTGGATCTACAAAACCCTCAGGTTGACTTACATAAACCTCTTCATGAAGTATTCCGTTCAGAAACGCAGACTTGAAGTCCATCTGAAATACCTTCATGCTTTTATGTGCGGCGTATGCAAGAAAAATTCTGATGGCTTCAATCCTTGCTACTGGTGCATAGGTTTCATCATAATCTATTCCTTCTTGTTGATTATACCCTTTTGCAACCAGTCTTGCTTTGTTTCTGACTATAATTCCTGCTTCGTCTTTCTTGTTCTTAAAGACCCATTTAGTTCCAACAATGGTCTTGTCTTTAGGACGCTTCACCAAATGCCAAACTTCGTTACGCTTAAACTCATTTAACTCCTCTTGCATGGCGTTTATCCAATCTGGATCTTGTAAAGCTTCAGATGCTTTCTTGGGTTCTAACGTGCTTAGAAAGTTGACGTACAAACATTCGTTGGTAGTCGCAGATCGTGTCTTCACTCCATCATTTAGATCACCAATAATATCTGCTGGGGGTGTGCTTTTGTCCACTTATGTGTACTGGGAAGAGTTGGTATCTCTATACGAGTGTTCGATGAATCATTCTCATCCATAACTGCAAGAATCTCTTCAGTAGATTCAGCTGAAGATACATGTGTTGGTTCTGGTACATTAACTTTTGGTTGTTGTATTTCATGTATAGGAATCTCCGATGAAGTGTTTACTGAAACCGGAACTTCAGGCTGAATTTCAGGTTTAGAAACTGGAATATTTGTAGGTACACTTGGAGTTTCGTTGGTTGTCCCAGAAGTACTAGCACCGACATCGTCAGATTGACCAGAGACATTCACACTCGTCTGTTGTGGAAATGCATTTACAGATGTGATGGGTTGTTCCATATCTGCACAATAATCCATAAATGCATCATGAAATAACAAATCTAAATCTTTAGTACTATTATTATTTAATACAGAATTAGAAAACGTTTTCGCCACAGGTTCTACTCCTTTTTTAGTAGAAACTTCAGATTTTTGTCCGAGTTCTGAACTGTGTTGTCCAGAAGTCAAAGTCACACTCTCGTCAAACGTAACGTTGATGCTCTCGATGACTGATTTTGTACGATTATTGTAGATCCGATATGCTTTAGAACTCAAGGAATATCCAATAAAAATCCCTTCATCAGCCTTGACTTGGAATTTTGCAAGGTGTTCTCTATCTTTTAGGACAAAACATCTGCATCCAAAAACACGCAAAAATTTGATGTTAGGTTTGCGATTATTGATTATTTCATATGCAGTTTATTAAGACGTTTATCTTTAGAAAAAATGGTTTGTCCCAATCTAATATTGTGTTCGAGTTATTCATGTCTTTAAAGCGTGTATTTACATATACTTGCGTGTTGATCCAAACTCTTCAGTGATTTGATAATGACTCTCTGAATTACTTAGTGAAAATTGTAAGTAAACAATACGTATTAATGTTTTGCCATCCATGTGTAACACCCTAAAATCACGACCAATTTAAACCTTAAAATTCATCAGAGTTAATCATTATTTCATCCAAACTCTTATACATAAGCGGAGAATTAACTATGAGGATTCATATACATATATTCAAATTATCAAAACAACCTATTAATCTAATCCTAACAACTACGGTTAGATTAAATTGGTTGTCTAGACCATTCATCAAAAGCATCCTCGCATATGCTAACGTCTCCACTTAGCACCAAAAGTTGAATACCAAAAACACTCACCCCTCTTCCCGTTACTTCTCTGAGCTCGTATCTGGTAAGAATATTTAATTTGAAACGATTAGGCTTGCGCCTAGTGAGAACATCCATTTTCAAATTAAAACTTTATCAGCTTTGGAAACTCAAGTAATCAAAGCGTATAAACAAACCTGGTTTGTCATCATTCTCATCGTACGTCTACACACCTTACCATGACGGGAACATACCCGATTCCATGAATATGACTAACATTCAGAAAGTCATATCATCACATTCTAGAGCCTACTATGAATCATTACAGATTCTAGATTATCGCTCATGTCCAAGAAATTACAATATACCTTATGCCTATTTCATTGGAATGGAAGTAGAGATTACAATTTACTTTATGCCTATCTCTCACATTCCCATAGAAATCAGGAATTACAATTTACTTTATGCTTATTCCCAGATTTCTACTCACAACACGAAATGCGAATTACAATTTACTTTATGCCTATTCCTCATTTCTCATCACCTTACGAAATAGAAATTACAAGTTACTTTATGCATATTCCTCATTTCAGGTCAACGGGAATTACAAGTTACTTTATGCCTATTCCACGTTACAAATACTAGCAGTGCATATGGATCCATTACACTTACTAGCGTATATGCATAACAACATATCACGCCACATCTTGTATCATATTCTCAATTCTAAGAATACTAGATAACCTATCGTATCCTTATCCTCTAATGTTCCCCCTTTGGCGACTTAGCACAGGGGTTCCGCCCCGGTTAGCGGATGGGGTCAAGGGGAAACGCCCTTACGGGGTCTAGGGACAGTGCCCCCTAGAATTTTTTAGAAATGCTTAACCAGATAATGCATCCGGAAACTATATTCGGAAAAGTATTCCGAAATCAAAGTCCGGAACTATCCGGAACCGAGCCTCAAATTGAGACCAGAACTTAAAATCGAATCCGGATCCTAAATTGAAACTGGATCCCAAACCGGATTCCAAATGAAACCAGATCCCATTCTGGATCCCCACCGAAATCGGATTCATTCCGGATCCCCACCGAAACCGGATCAATTCCGGAACTCACCGAGTCCAGATCCAATACCGGAACTCACCGAGTCCGGATCCAATACCGGATCTTACCAATTCCGGATCCCATTCCGGATCTTCGATACGGGACTTCAATCAGTACGTTGGTTCTACTCTAATAACTCATCTAAGTTCAGTTTCTTGGTCGATTTCATTTCCATCCATGTTTATCAAGTCATTTAGATAGATTGCTATCAGATATCTCATTCAATTTCAAATCAAATCATTTAGAGAAAGATGAACTCACCTAAAGAGTTTCAATTCGAGTGCCTACGTGAAATCAATTCAGATCTTGTCCTCAACTGGTTTCAATAATCAAACCAAGATAGAAGTTACTTACAAACGTCCAATCTTTAAGCAAATCGAATAGGAGAAGAATCCAATTTCTTACCGATTGTTTTGTTTTTCTTTCTGCTTGTTTAGAACCGACCTTCAAGAAGCAATTTGAGATAAAAATCTCAATTGCTTGCCGACTCCCCATTTAAATATCAGTCAACTAATAAGAAATGACCAAACCAACCCCAAACTTTCCAAAATGGTAAAACTAACCCCCAGGTTTCATATTATATCATTAGTCCAAAACTTTGATTAATTACTCTTTCGGCCCTTCACATTAGATATAATATAATGGAAATTCGAGGTGTTACACTATGAAAAATATACTAAGTCTGTTTAGTATCGCTGATGGGAAACATGCACTTCAATTTATACTTCAGCGATACATGTACATCAGTGAGCCTTTAGCCTGTTCAGTCTCACTGATGATCGCTGATAGTTCCATCTGTAACTGTTTACTTATGATCCCTGAAGATAAGATTTGCGACAACTGAGTTCAAAGCTGAAATCGAAGACCAAGCTGACGAACGAGTGACTAAATCTACTAGTGACCTGATGCGGATATCAGCGAAGCCAAGACTTGTTCATTTCACGCGAAGTTTCAAGTAGAAGACTTCAGCGAGAGCTGAACTTTATCATTCACTGATAAAGATCAACTCAGCGATCGCTGATCATGAAGCCTGTTCTATAAGTTACTTTTGTCTTATCTCCTTGCACGCCTTTGTACGATTTTTCAGAAGGACATCCCTTGTCCAGGATCGTACAAACCACTCTGCCAACTACACTGTTCATCATGCGGCCACTACGATGTTTGCTAAAGTCAAATCCATGCAACCAACCAGACGCTGCCACGTGTAAAGTTGTACTGACTTGCATTTAATACATGCAGTATAAATAGGAAACTCTACTTCATTCTTGAAGAAGCTCTTCCTTTGCTGAACTACTTAGTGCAAGAAAATCTCTCTTTAGGTTTTCTTATTTTTTCTCATTCTTTTCTAGTGAAAGAAATCTGTGTGATTCTCATAGTTTGTTTAGATTAGGTTTTGAACTTGATCTTATTCCGCAACAAACTGTAAATTATTTGGTTATATCAATAAACAATTTTAAAGATAAAAATCTTGTGTTTGTATTCAACCCCCCCCCCCCCCCTTCTACAAACTTGTATAACCCTTCGGGACCAACAAGTGGTATCAGAACAGATTGTTTAATCCTATAAACAAGACCTTGCTTATACTATCTTCCTTGCTATTTCTTCAATATGGAAAATAACACAAACACAAATTACATAGATAATGCCTCTCTTGTCAAACCACCTCGATTTAGCAAAGATAACTTCAATCTTTGGAAAAATCAAACGATGTGTTGGTCCCGAAGGGTTATACAAGTTTGTAGAAAGGGGGGGGGGGGGGGTTGAATACAAACACACGATTTTTACTTTCTAAATTGTTTATTGATAAATCAAAAGAATTTACAACTTGTTGCGGAACAAGATTAAGGATAAACCTAATCTAAACAAGTTAAGAACATTAAGTTTCTTGCACTAGAATAAAGACAGAAAGGAGATAAGGAAATTACGAGTAATAACCTAACACACAGTAGTAAGGAAGAAGAAGATGGCTGAGCACTTCATTTCTGAAGTAGGGAGGCTGAAGTAACTTGTAACTTGTAGAGGAAGACTTCATGATCAGTACTTTATCAGTGAATGATAAAGCTCAGCGATTGCTGAAGTCTTCTACTTGTAACTTCACGTTGAGTGGACAAAACTTGGCTTCACTGATATCCGCATCAGTTCATTAGTAGACTTGTCGCTGTTCTTGAGCTTGATCTTCGACTTCAGCGTAGAACATATGTTGACGTGAAACTTGTCTTCAGGGATCATAAGTAAACAACTAACTTATCAGCAATCACCAAAAAGACTGAACATGCTCAGAGCTTTATGGTGAACAGTGTTTGCTGAATGTCTAATTTAACGAGCGAGAGTTCCTATCAGGTTACTGTAGAGTCTTAGTATTTATCAGCAATAGTGAAACTCTAATACATATTGTTTACTTACAATTTTCACTAAGTGTTTAAGAGAGGGTCATTATCAAATCACTGAGGGTTTGGATCAATAATCTCCCCCTATTTGATTATGACATTGCAACATAGAAAATTGCTAAGTATGAAAACATAAGGATAAAAATAACTCATAAAATATTTGTCCCTTTTACTGTTTTCTGGGATCTTTTCAGTACCGATGGAGTAAAGTACATTCGCTGAAATTTTTCTTTAAACTTCGTAAAAGGTTACAGAGGGAAGTAGAAAAATTACAAGTACAACAAATAAATTTACAAGTACAAAAGATACTAGCTGAAAAGGATAGAAGTATTACAAGGAAATCCTATCAGCTTTCATAAGGTTCTTCCTTGACGAGAAGTTCATCAAGGGTCTTTGATGTGGGAATCATCCAGTCAGGGACTGTTACTCCTTGATCCTATTTTTCTTTGCTTCTTAAAAAATCAAGGGCTTAAGGTATCGAGCCTGAAGGTCGCGTCTGAATTCACACCAGTAGATGAGGTCTCTGAGCTGTTCGATGAGAGTGATGGGAAGCTCAGAGATGCATTGAAAGTGTTGTCTTCCATCATAGTCTAAAAAGAAGATACCATAGGGTTCGCTTAAGACTTTTCCAGGGATGAAAGTTTCACCAGGAGGCAAAGAGGTGTCAAGCGCTGAGAGGTCAGCGTCAGGACCAAGTACGTCAGTACGTGAGAAACCAATACCTGTTTCGTTCCGTATAGGAGGACCTGAGCCTGAAGGTTTCAGATTTTTCTTTGCAGAGGCCCTTCTTTGTTGAGCTGGAAGAGGAGAGGGATGAGGAATATCCACAGCATAAGAAACCAAGTCGATCTGAGAATTTATAATCTTCTCGACATGGCTCTTGAATTTTGAGCGAGATCGCTGAATGGCTATTCGCATCTCCAGCCATTCAGAGAAACCAAACTTCTTTAATGAAGTAGCATAAAAGGTTTGCTTGGTATTGTCTTCTCTGAATACGTCAACTTCAACAACAAGAACGTTTACGAACGTTTATCCTCTGATATTTACCTTGTTGATTCTGGATGGTCGAGATCGACAGTTCAGTATTTCGTTTCACCATTTCAAAGTAGAATCAGATACCTTGGTCTTTTCTTCAACGATCCTCTGGGCGTCTTCCCATAACTGACGTTGGACTTCGATGGGAGTTCTTTTCAGCGCTGGGTCTTTCACCGATTGTTGGGCAAGCTGGATGGCAAGAGCCTTATCTTTTTCTTCAGCTTCCTTCTTTTCGGAGAGTAATCTTACAGCTCTGAGGTGATCAGTGAATTCTTTCTTCGAAAGTCTGAACTTTGTAGGAACAGGAATTTTGTCACGAGGAAGAATGATTCGCTGATCGTCAAGCTGTTTGATCATTGCATTTCTCTTTTCTTGATCTTCATCACTTAGCGTTTGAGGAGCCAAGGAAGGTCTGTTTTTGTGAGAGAGCATTTGTTCTTCAGGTTCATCAGTCTCAGTGGTTAAATCCAAGACTGGGATTATTTCTTCAGCTCTTGTGATTGGGATTATTGTTGGTGTAGTTGTAGGAGCTTCAGCGGGATCCTCAAACAGGGGAGAGGACTAGCTGAAACACATCGATTGTTTAAGTAAGAACATGGGAAGAAAGAGATAGAGAAAAGAATGTGGTTAAGTGTGTAGAGGTTTTATGGATAGAAGGATTGAGATTGAGAAGGGATAGAGGAGGGATGCAGTATAAGGGAAGAGAAGATATTGTACCTGACAAGCTGGCTTAATCTGAAGGATAGCCAGATTGCCTTCTGCAGCGAGGCCTTTGTTTTTGACTTTGTCAGCTTCAGACGCTGCAGGCTTTGTCTTAGTCGTCTCCCCTGATGGTTCATTTATCGAAATCCCTTTCACAGGGACCTTCTTGGGCTCAACGAAGAAGAAGTCATCATCATCATCATCTATAGGGGATGATGATGGTTCTTCATCATCGATATCGATGGGTTCTTCGTCTTCATCTTCTTCTTCAGATTCATCCTCTTCAGCATAAGGTTCGGTAACATCAGCAACAGCTTCGTCACGTTGCTCTTCGAGTTACTCCCCCTCAGATACAGAGGGAGGTTTCTCGATTCCCTTAGGGTTTTCAACTCCCTGAGGTTGTGAAGTAGAAGTAGCAGCAGCATTTTCATTTTTCTCCCCCTCCGAATTATGGGGAAGATCTTCAGCTTTCTTCTCCCCCTCTTCCATATTATGAGTGGGGGAGGAAATAGATTGATCAGCAGCAACAGTCATAGGATTACTGTCTTCCAGGCCAGTAAGTCCCATGAAGGTTTCAATCACAACTATTCTTGCTTCCAGGCCAGAAATAGTAGGACTGATCTTTTGGAGATCCTCTTGATCGACTTGAGTAAAGTGAGACTTTGGGGTATCCAGGCGATTGAGTATCTGCTGAAGAAGATCTTTGACCGTTGTGACCTCACCCTTAAGAGTACCAACCTCTGTCTTCAATGATGTGACTTCATTGGACAGAGTGGTGAAGTTTGTTGCGAGGGTGGTGTTGGTGAGGTTGAGATTGTTGATGTTTGTAGAAGTTTCAGCGAGAGTGGTAGCAAAAGTTCCTATGCTGCCATCCACCTTCTCTATATCAGCTTTGGAGGCTTTCTCATCAACGACCTCGGTCAACTTTTTAAGGTTCTCTCCAGCGTCTGTAACCGCTGAAGAGTTTGTGGAGAGAGTGGTGTTGTAAGATTCCACCATTATTTCCAGGGCATTCAGGGAGGTGTTGATATCCCCCAAATTAGGACCTGAAACAGTTATTAACTTATGAACAGAGGAAAGCTCAGAAGTCTGGGGTTGAGAGAGAGAAGTGTTTGGGATAATGTGTATACCTGCAGGCGGGTTGGCGAAGTTGTCGAAGCCTCGTAACCCTGAATGGTATTCCATGTCGCCTTCGAGAGTGCCTTGGCGCATTGAGGAGCCTGCAGATCCTAAGTTTGCATCCATCATCGCATGTAGAGTATCAACAGCTGAATCATGAACGATGACGTTGGTTCCTGAGAACGGTGGGAAAATTGGTGGAGTATCCAAGGGAAAGGTGGGAGGAGTGAAGGATGAGAAGATTGGTTGGGTGCGGGGTTCAGCGTTGGATCCGCTGACAATCACTTCAGTCTGTAGAGAGGCTGACGGAGGTGGGTTCAGTTCCAAGTTTATAACCTCAGTGTTTAGAGACGCTGAGGTCTGAATTGAAGGGGGTGGCTTGATCAGCTGTGGCAGAGCGTACTGTAATACCCCGGGTAAGTTCGTTAGTTAAATCCTAGTTCCGTTAAATTTAGTTAACTTTAAAGTTGGATGTTTAGGGTAAGTTTGGGTTAATTTATAAGTTATGGGTGTTTGGGTCATTATTGAGAAGTTCAAGGTCTATATGGTAAGTATGGATAGATATTATCCCTTAAGCTATATCCAGATATTTTCATTTACAACAATTATCCAGATTTCAGTTTAGTGTGTGTGTGTGTTGAGAGAGCAAGAAGGAGAAAAGAAGAAAGCTAGGGTTAAGGCTTCAATTGGACTACTTGGAAACGATTTAAGGTATGTTCCCTGTGTATTTTGTGTTGGTAATTGCTAGTAAGTAGTTCCTATCGGAGTAGAAACATCCCAAACACTTCTGTTAATAATTCAGTCGATTTCTGGGTGAAAATGGGATAAACAGTCAGAGGTGTCCGGATAATATGAAGGTATCCGAGTAGTTTCTTGGGTGGTGTCCGGGTAGTTTATTGATAGTGTCCGAATGATTTGTTTGAGGGTTTCCGGGTGATTTAGAGTCCGGATGGCATCCGGATTCCTTGTGTTGTCCGGATAAATCGTGTTGTCCGGATTAGTCTTGATGTCCGGATTACTGAGGTTGTCCGGAAAAGTCATGTTATCCGGAAAAGGTGGTGTTGTCCGGGTTGTTTGGGTTGTCCGGATACTTTAGCTGTTTTTGTCACTTTTGAGGATTTGAGTTATCTAGAGTCCTTGGTCTTCTAGTACGTTTTATGTGATCAGTTAGTAAGGGGATATTTGTATTTAATCTATTTGCAGACTCTGTGGATTGGGATTGATAGACTGAATCTTTTGGAGAAAAGCTTGGAAGTGTTTATGGATAAGCGATCGAGGTGAGTTTTGATGTAAAACGTTTTGAACTGGAATACATATGTGTATAAATATATATATGAGATGATTATGTGGTAGGAATATGATTATGTGTATATAAATGACAATATGATGTAATGAGATATGTATTGTATTTATATAAGCTTTGCACTACACGAGTGCACTTGTTGCCGGGTTCCGGTGTGCGGACCGGTATGTAGCCGGGTTCCGGTGTGCGGACCGGTGAGTAGTCGGGTTCCGGTGTGCGGACCGACAGGTAGCCGGGTTCCGGTGAGCGGACCGGTTGTTGATTTATTAGTTGGCTTGCTACCAACTAATATGGCCATTTGTGGAGGAATAAGGTGAATGAGATGTACACGATGCACGAGTCTGGATTGGTATTTAAATACGTGTGGTACGTTTATATTTTACGAAAGAATTACCAAAGGTTTATCTAAACTATTTTGATACAAAGGATTTACACGAAAGGTTTTATAATGATTTTGGAAAGGACCAGTATTAACTCACTAGACCCGTTTGGTCTAACCCTCATTTTGTTTTCAAAAATATGTTTTCCAGGTTAAGGATCGGCAGGAGAGGATGAAGTGTAGGAAGCTTATGATGAATGTTGATTAGGAAGCTTTTATATATTTTGTAATGTCAAGACTTTTGAGACCGTACTTGGTTTGTGATGTATCTTTTCTTGTGAATGTAATGAAGTTATGCAATGTATGTTATTTGTTGTATGTTTGGGAAACCGGGTCGTTACAAATGGTATCAGAGCCCTAGTTTAAGAGATTTAGGTATTTGGATTTATACCTAGACTTAAACTGCATGTGAAGTAGGATGTCCTTATTATTTTAGAACCTTGGGATGTTAAGTATAAAAAGGTAGAAGGAACATCATGTAAGGTATGTTCAAATTACACCTGGCCAGTGTAAGCATGAACTTACAAGTACATGTTGAACCGGAATATCTTGTTATATTGGGTATGTGCTTACGTGTATATTAACCTTGTTGAAATCAACAGAGTGGCAAGTCGGACTCGATGTGTGGATAGAGGCGAAGACAGGTATATTTCTATACACTCTATACGTGCTAAAGTGTATTATATGACTTCGGTGTAAAATGATTATTGGTACTTTCGTGCTTTTGTTGCTTAGCGGTGTTAGAGATATAGGTAGAGGCGGAGCGTCTATTCAATTAGTTCCTATGGTTTTGATGCAGTTTGAAGCAGTAGTGATAAGTATTCGTTGCCTTTTTGCTTAACCGAATTCCGGGACGGAATTCTTTTAAGGGGGAGATAATGTAATACCCCGGGTAAGTTCGTTAGTTAAATCCTAGTTCCGTTAAATTTAGTTAACTTTAAAGTTGGATGTTTAGGGTAAGTTTGGGTTAATTTATAAGTTATGGGTGTTTGGGTCATTATTGAGAAGTTCAAGGTCTATATGGTAAGTATGGATAGATATTATCCCTTAAGCTATATCCAGATATTTTCATTTACAACAATTATCCAGATTTCAGTTTAGTGTGTGTGTGTGTGTTGAGAGAGCAAGAAGGAGAAAAGAAGAAAGCTAGGGTTAAGGCTTCAATTGGACTACTTGGAAACGATTTAAGGTATGTTCCCTGTGTATTTTGTGTTGGTAATTGCTAGTAAGTAGTTCCTATCGGAGTAGAAACATCCCAAACACTTCTGTTAATAATTCAGTCGATTTCTGGGTGAAAATGGGATAAACAGTCAGAGGTGTCCGGATAATATGAAGGTATCCGGGTAGTTTCTTGGGTGGTGTCCGGGTAGTTTATTGATAGTGTCCGGATGATTTGTTTGAGGGTTTCCGGGTGATTTAGAGTCCGGATGGCATCCGGATTCCTTGTGTTGTCCGGATAAATCGTGTTGTCCGGATTAGTCTTGATGTCCGGATTACTGAGGTTGTCCGGAAAAGTCATGTTATCCGGAAAAGGTGGTGTTGTCCGGGTTGTTTAGGTTGTCCGGATACTTTAGCTGTTTTGGTCACTTTTGAGGATTTGAGTTATCTAGAGTCCTTGGTCTTCTAGTACGTTTTATGTGATCAGTTAGTAAGGGGATATTTGTATTTAATCTATTTGCAGACTCTGTGGATTGGGATTGATAGACTGAATCTTTTGGAGAAAAGCTTGGAAGTGTTTATGGATAAGCGATCGAGGTGAGTTTTGATGTAAAACGTTTTGAACTGGAATACATATGTGTATAAATATATATATATGAGATGATTATGTGGTAGGAATATGATTATGTGTATATAAATGACAATATGATGTAATGAGATATGTATTGTATTTATATAAGCTTTGCACTACACGAGTGCACTTGTTGCCGGGTTCCGGTGTGCGGACCGGTGTGTAGCCGGGTTCCGGTGTGCGGACCGGTGAGTAGTCGGGTTCCGGTGTGCGGACCGACAGGTAGCCGGGTTCCGGTGAGCGGACCGGTTGTTGATTTATTAGTTGGCTTGCTACCAACTAATATGGCCATTTGTGGAGGAATAAGGTGAATGAGATGTACACGATGCACGAGTCTGGATTGGTATTTAAATACGTGTGGTATGTTTATATTTTACGAAAGAATTACCAAAGGTTTATCTAAACTATTTTGATACAAAGGATTTACACGAAAGGTTTTATAATGATTTTGGAAAGGACCAGTATTAACTCACTAGACCCGTTTGGTCTAACCCTCATTTTGTTTTCAAAAATATGTTTTCCAGGTTAAGGATCGGCAGGAGAGGATGAAGTGTAGGAAGCTTATGATGAATGTTGATTAGGAAGCTTTTATATATTTTGTAATGTCAAGACTTTTGAGACCGTACTTGGTTTGTGATGTATCTTTTCTTATGAATGTAATGAAGTTATGCAATGTATGTTATTTGTTGTATGTTTGGGAAACCGGGTCGTTACAAATGGTATCAGAGCCCTAGTTTAAGAGATTTAGGTATTTGGATTTATACCTAGACTTAAACTGCATGTGAAGTAGGATGTCCTTATTATTTTAGAACCTTGGGATGTTAAGTATAAAAAGGTAGAAGGAACATCATGTAAGGTATGTTCAAATTACACCTGGCCAGTGTAAGCATGAACTTACAAGTACATGTCGAACCGGAATATCTTGTTATATTGAGTATGTGCTTACTTGTATATTAACCTTGTTGAAATCAACAGAGTGGCAAGTCGGACTCGATGTGTGGATAGAGGCGAAGACAGGTATATTTCTATACACTCTATACGTGCTAAAGTGTATTATATGACTTCGGTGTAAAATGATTATTGGTACTTTCGTGCTTTTGTTGCTTAGCGGTGTTAGAGATATAGGTAGAGGCGGAGCGTCTATTCAATTAGTTCCTATGGTTTTGATGCAGTTTGAAGCAGTAGTGATAAGTATTCGTTGCCTTTTTGCTTAACCGAATTCCGGGACGGAATTCTTTTAAGGGGGAGATAATGTAATACCCCGGGTAAGTTCGTTAGTTAAATCCTAGTTCCGTTAAATTTAGTTAACTTTAAAGTTGGATGTTTAGGGTAAGTTTGGGTTAATTTATAAGTTATGGGTGTTTGGGTCATTATTGAGAAGTTCAAGGTCTATATGGTAAGTATGGATAGATATTATCCCTTAAGCTATATCCAGATATTTTCATTTACAACAATTATCCAGATTTCAGTTTAGTGTGTGTGTGTGTGTTGAGAGAGCAAGAAAGAGAAAAGAAGAAAGCTAGGGTTAAGGCTTCAATTGGACTACTTGGAAACGATTTAAGGTATGTTCCCTGTGTATTTTGTGTTGGTAATTGCTAGTAAGTAGTTCCTATCGGAGTAGAAACATCCCAAACACTTCTGTTAATGATTCAGTCGATTTCTGGGTGAAAATGGGATAAACAGTCAGAGGTGTCCGGTTAATATGAAGGTATCCGGGTAGTTTCTTGGGTGGTGTCCGGGTAGTTTATTGATAGTGTCCGGATGATTTGTTTGAGGGTTTCCGGGTGATTTAGAGTTGTCCAGATAAATCGTGTTGTCCGGATTAGTCTTGATGTCCGGATTACTGAGGTTGTCCGGAAAAGTCATGTTATCCGGAAAAGGTGGTGTTGTCCGGGTTGTCCGGATACTTTAGCTGTTTTGGTCACTTTTGAGGATTTGAGTTATCTAGAGTCCTTGGTCTTCTAGTATGTTTTATGTGATCAGTTAGTAAGGGGATATTTGTATTTAATCTATTTGCAGACTCTGTGGATTGGGATTGATAGACTGAATCTTTTGGAGAAAAGCTTGGAAGTGTTTATGGATAAGCGATCGAGGTGAGTTTTGATGTAAAACGTTTTGAACTGGAATACATATGTGTATAAATATATATATATATGAGATGATTATGTGGTAGGAATATGATTATGTGTATATAAATGACAATATGATGTAATGAGAAATGTATTGTATTTATATAAGCTTTGCACTACACGAGTGCACTTGTTGCCGGGTTCCGGTGTGCGGACCGGTGTGTAGCCGGGTTCCGGTGTGCGGACCGGTGAGTAGTCGGGTTCCGGTGTGCGGACCGACAGGTAGCCGGGTTCCGGTGAGCGGACCGGTTGTTGATTTATTAGTTGGCTTGCTACCAACTAATATGGCCATTTGTGGAGGAATAAGGTGAATGAGATGTACACGATGCACGAGTCTGGATTGGTATTTAAATACGTGTGGTATGTTTATATTTTACGAAAGAATTACCAAAGGTTTATCTAAACTATTTTGATACAAAGGATTTACACGAAAGGTTTTATAATGATTTTGGAAAGGACCAGTATTAACTCACTAGACCCGTTTGGTCTAACCCTCATTTTGTTTTCAAAAATATGTTTTCCAGTTTAAGGATCGGCAGGAGAGGATGAAGTGTAGGAAGCTTATGATGAATGTTGATTAGGAAGCTTTTATATATTTTGTAATGTCAAGACTTTTGAGACCGTACTTGGTTTGTGATGTATCTTTTCTTATGAATGTAATGAAGTTATGCAATGTATGTTATTTGTTGTATGTTTGGGAAACCGGGTCGTTACAAATGGTATCAGAGCCCTAGTTTAAGAGATTTAGGTATTTGGATTTATACCTAGACTTAAACTGCATGTGAAGTAGGATGTCCTTATTATTTTAGAACCTTGGGATGTTAAGTATAAAAAGGTAGAAGGAACATCATGTAAGGTATGTTCAAATTACACCTGGCCAGTGTAAGCATGAACTTACAAGTACACGTTGAACCGGAATATCTTGTTATATTAGGTATGTGCTTACGTGTATATTAACCTTGTTGAAATCAACAGAGTGGCAAGTCGGACTCGATGTGTGGATAGAGGCGAAGACAAGTATATTTCTATACACTCTATACGTGCTAAAGTGTATTATATGACTTCGGTGTAAAATGATTATTGGTACTTTCGTGCTTTTGTTGCTTAGCGGTGTTAGAGATATAGGTAGAGGCGGAGCGTCTATTCAATTAGTTCCTATGGTTTTGATGCAGTTTGAAGCAGTAGTGATAAGTATTCGTTGCCTTTTTGCTTAACCGAATTCCGGGACGGAATTCTTTTAAGGGGGAGATAATGTAATACCCCGGGTAAGTTCGTTAGTTAAATCCTAGTTCCGTTAAATTTAGTTAACTTTAAAGTTGGATGTTTAGGGTAAGTTTGGGTTAAGTTATAAGTAATGGGTGTTTGGGTCATTATTGAGAAGTTCAAGGTCTATATGGTAAGTATGGATAGATATTATCCCTTAAGCTATATCCAGATATTTTCATTTACAACAATTATCCAGATTTCAGTTTAGTGTGTGTGTGTGTGTTGAGAGAGCAAGAAGGAGAAAAGAAGAAAGCTAGGGTTAAGGCTTCAATTGGACTACTTGGAAACGATTTAAGGTATGTTCCCTGTGTATTTTGTGTTGGTAATTGCTAGTAAGTAGTTCCTATCGGAGTAGAAACATCCCAAACACTTCTGTTAATGATTCAGTCGATTTCTGGGTGAAAATGGGATAAACAGTCAGAGGTGTCCGGATAATATGAAGGTATCCGGGTAGTTTCTTGGGTGGTGTCCGGGTAGTTTATTGATAGTGTCCGGATGATTTGTTTGAGGGTTTCCGGGTGATTTAGAGTCCGGATGGCATCCGGATTCCTTGTGTTGTCCGGATAAATCGTGTTGTCCGGATTAGTCTTGATGTCCGGATTACTGAGGTTGTCCGGAAAAGTCATGTTATCCGGAAAAGGTGGTGTTGTCCGGGTTGTTTGGGTTGTCCGGATACTTTAGCTGTTTTGGTCACTTTTGAGGATTTGAGTTATCTAGAGTCCTTGGTCTTCTAGTACGTTTTATGTGATCAGTTAGTAAGGGGATATTTGTATTTAATCTATTTGCAGACTCTGTGGATTGGGATTGATAGACTGAATCTTTTGGAGAAAAGCTTGGAAGTGTTTATGGATAAGCGATCGAGGTGAGTTTTGATGTAAAACGTTTTGAACTGGAATACATATGTGTATAAATATATATATATGAGATGATTATGTGGTAGGAATATGATTATGTGTATATAAATGACAATATGATGTAATGAGATATGTATTGTATTTATATAAGCTTTGCACTACACGAGTGCACTTGTTGCCGGGTTCCGGTGTGCGGACCGGTGTGTAGCCGGGTTCCGGTGTGCGGACCGGTGAGTAGTCGGGTTCCGGTGTGCGGACCGACAGGTAGCCGGGTTCCGGTGAGCGGACCGGTTGTTGATTTATTAGTTGGCTTGCTACCAACTAATATGGCCATTTGTGGAGGAATAAGGTGAATGAGATGTACACGATGCACGAGTCTGGATTGGTATTTAAATACGTGTGGTATGTTTATATTTTACGAAAGAATTACCAAAGGTTTATCTAAACTATTTTGATACAAAGGATTTACACGAAAGGTTTTATAATGATTTTGGAAAGGACCAGTATTAACTCACTAGACCCGTTTGGTCTAACCCTCATTTTGTTTTCAAAAATATGTTTTCCAGGTTAAGGATCGGCAGGAGAGGATGAAGTGTAGGAAGCTTATGATGAATGTTGATTAGGAAGCTTTTATATATTTTGTAATGTCAAGACTTTTGAGACCGTACTTGGTTTGTGATGTATCTTTTCTTATGAATGTAATGAAGTTATGCAATGTATGTTATTTGTTGTATGTTTGGGAAACCGGGTCGTTACAAATGGTATCAGAGCCCTAGTTTAAGAGATTTAGGTATTTGGATTTATACCTAGACTTAAACTGCATGTGAAGTAGGATGTCCTTATTATTTTAGAACCTTGGGATGTTAAGTATAAAAAGGTAGAAGGAACATCATGTAAGGTATGTTCAAATTACACCTGGCCAGTGTAAGCATGAACTTACAAGTACACGTTGAACCGGAATATCTTGTTATATTGGGTATGTGCTTACGTGTATATTAACCTTGTTGAAATCAACAGAGTGGCAAGTCGGACTCGATGTGTGGATAGAGGCGAAGACAGGTATATTTCTATACACTCTATACGTGCTAAAGTGTATTATATGACTTCGGTGTAAAATGATTATTGGTACTTTCGTGCTTTTGTTGCTTAGCGGTGTTAGAGATATAGGTAGAGGCGGAGCGTCTATTCAATTAGTTCCTATGGTTTTGATGCAGTTTGAAGCAGTAGTGATAAGTATTCGTTGCCTTTTTGCTTAACCGAATTCCGGGACGGAATTCTTTTAAGGGGGAGATAATGTAATACCCCGGGTAAGTTCGTTAGTTAAATCCTAGTTCCGTTAAATTTAGTTAACTTTAAAGTTGGATGTTTAGGGTAAGTTTGAGTTAATTTATAAGTTATGGGTGTTTGGGTCATTATTGAGAAGTTCAAGGTCTATATGGTAAGTATGGATAGATATTATCCCTTAAGCTATATCCAGATATTTTCATTTACAACAATTATCCAGATTTCAGTTTAGTGTGTGTGTGTGTATTGAGAGAGCAAGAAGGAGAAAAGAAGAAAGCTAGGGTTAAGGCTTCAATTGGACTACTTGGAAACGATTTAAGGTATGTTCCCTGTGTATTTTGTGTTGGTAATTGCTAGTAAGTAGTTCCTATCGGAGTAGAAACATCCCAAACACTTCTGTTAATGATTCAGTCGATTTCTGGGTGAAAATGGGATAAACAGTCAGAGGTGTCCGGATAATATGAAGGTATCCGGGTAGTTTCTTGGGTGGTGTCCGGGTAGTTTATTGATAGTGTCCGGATAATTTGTTTGAGGGTTTCCGGGTGATTTAGAGTCCGGATGGCATCCGGATTCCTTGTGTTGTCCGGATAAATCGTGTTGTCCGGATTAGTCTTGATGTCCGGATTACTGAGGTTGTCCGGAAAAGTCATGTTATCCGGAAAAGGTGGTGTTGTCCGGGTTGTTTGGGTTGTCCGGATACTTTAGCTGTTTTGGTCACTTTTGAGGATTTGAGTTATCTAGAGTCCTTGGTCTTCTAGTACGTTTTATGTGATCAGTTAGTAAGGGGATATTTGTATTTAATCTATTTGCAGACTCTGTGGATTGGGATTGATAGACTGAATCTTTTGGAGAAAAGCTTGGAAGTGTTTATGGATAAGCGATCGAGGTGAGTTTTGATGTAAAACGTTTTGAACTGGAATACATATGTGTATAAATATATATATATATGAGATGATTATGTGGTAGGAATATGATTATGTGTATATAAATGACAATATGATGTAATGAGATATGTATTGTATTTATATAAGCTTTGCACTACACGAGTGCACTTGTTGCCGGGTTCCGGTGTGCGGACCGGTGTGTAGCCGGGTTCCGGTGTGCGGACCGGTGAGTAGTCGGGTTCCGGTGTGCGGACCGACAGGTAGCCGGGTTCCGGTGAGCGGACCGGTTGTTGATTTATTAGTTGGCTTGCTACCAACTAATATGGCCATTTGTGGAGGAATAAGGTGAATGAGATGTACACGATGCACGAGTCTGGATTGGTATTTAAATACGTGTGGTATGTTTATATTTTACGAAAGAATTACCAAAGATTTATCTAAACTATTTTGATACAAAGGATTTACACGAAAGGTTTTATAATGATTTTGGAAAGGACCAGTATTAACTCACTAGACCCGTTTGGTCTAACCCTCATTTTGTTTTCAAAAATATGTTTTCCAGGTTAAGGATCGGCAGGAGAGGATGAAGTGTAGGAAGCTTATGATGAATGTTGATTAGGAAGCTTTTATATATTTTGTAATGTCAAGACTTTTGAGACCGTACTTGGTTTGTGATTTATCTTTTCTTATGAATGTAATGAAGTTATGCAATGTATGTTATTTGTTGTATGTTTGGGAAACCGGGTCGTTACAAATGGTATCAGAGCCCTAGTTTAAGAGATTTAGGTATTTGGATTTATACCTAGACTTAAACTGCATGTGAAGTAGGATGTCCTTATTATTTTAGAACCTTAGGATGTTAAGTATAAAAAGGTAGAAGGAACATCATGTAAGGTATGTTCAAATTACACCTGGCCAGTGTAAGCATGAACTTACAAGTACACGTTGAACCGGAATATCTTGTTATATTGGGTATGTGCTTACGTGTATATTAACCTTGTTGAAATCAACAGAGTGGCAAGTCGGACTCGATGTGTGGATAGAGGCGAAGACAGGTATATTTCTATACACTCTATACGTGCTAAAGTGTATTATATGACTTCGGTGTAAAATGATTATTGGTACTTTCGTGCTTTTGTTGCTTAGCGGTGTTAGAGATATAGGTAGAGGCGGAGCGTCTATTCAATTAGTTCCTATGGTTTTGATGCAGTTTGAAGCAGTAGTGATAAGTATTCGTTGCCTTTTTGCTTAACCGAATTCCGGGACGGAATTCTTTTAAGGGGGAGATAATGTAATACCCCGGGTAAGTTCGTTAGTTAAATCCTAGTTCCGTTAAATTTAGTTAACTTTAAAGTTGGATGTTTAGGGTAAGTTTGGGTTAATTTATAAGTTATGGGTGTTTGGGTCATTATTGAGAAGTTCAAGGTCTATATGGTAAGTATGGATAGATATTATCCCTTAAACTATATCCAGATATTTTCATTTACAACAATTATCCAGATTTCAGTTTAGTGTGTGTGTGTGTGTTGAGAGAGCAAGAAGGAGAAAAGAAGAAAGCTAGGGTTAAGGCTTCAATTGGACTACTTGGAAACGATTTAAGGTATGTTCCCTGTGTATTTTGTGTTGGTAATTGCTAGTAAGTAGTTCCTATCGGAGTAGAAACATCCCAAACACTTCTGTTAATGATTCAGTCGATTTCTGGGTGAAAATGGGATAAACAGTCAGAGGTGTCCGGATAATATGAAGGTATCCGGGTAGTTTCTTGGGTGGTGTCCGGGTAGTTTATTGATAGTGTCCGGATGATTTGTTTGAGGGTTTCCGGGTGATTTAGAGTCCGGATGGCATCCGGATTCCTTGTGTTGTCCGGAAAAATCGTGTTGTCCGGATTAGTCTTGATGTCCGGATTACTGAGGTTGTCCGGAAAAGTCATGTTATCCGGAAAAGGTGGTGTTGTCCGGGTTGTTTGGGTTGTCCGGATACTTTAGCTGTTTTGGTCACTTTTGAGGATTTGAGTTATCTAGAGTCCTTGGTCTTCTAGTACGTTTTATGTGATCAGTTAGTAAGGGGATATTTGTATTTAATCTATTTGCAGACTCTGTGGATTGGGATTGATAGACTGAATCTTTTGGAGAAAAGCTTGGAAGTGTTTATGGATAAGCGATCGAGGTGAGTTTTGATGTAAAACGTTTTGAACTGGAATACATATGTGTATAAATATATATATGAGATGATTATGTGGTAGGAATATGATTATGTGTATATAAATGACAATATGATGTAATGAGATATGTATTGTATTTATATAAGCTTTGCACTACACGAGTGCACTTGTTGCCGGGTTTCGGTGTGCGGACCGGTGTGTAGCCGGGTTCCGGTGTGCGGACCGGTGAGTAGTCGGGTTCCGGTGTGCGGACCGACAGGTAGCCGGGTTCCGGTGAGCGGACCGGTTGTTGATTTATTAGTTGGCTTGCTACCAACTAATATGGCCATTTGTGGAGGAATAAGGTGAATGAGATGTACACGATGCACGAGTCTGGATTGGTATTTAAATACGTGTGGTATGTTTATATTTTACGAAAGAATTACCAAAGGTTTATCTAAACTATTTTGATACAAAGGATTTACACGAAAGGTTTTATAATGATTTTGGAAAGGACCAGTATTAACTCACTAGACCCGTTTGGTCTAACCCTCATTTTGTTTTCAAAAATATGTTTTCCAGGTTAAGGATCGGCAGGAGAGGATGAAGTGTAGGAAGCTTATGATGAATGTTGATTAGGAAGCTTTTATATATTTTGTAATATCAAGACTTTTGAGACCGTACTTGGTTTGTGATGTATCTTTTCTTATGAA
Source organism: Saussurea involucrata (assembly GCA_033807775.1). Classification (NCBI taxonomy): domain Eukaryota; kingdom Viridiplantae; phylum Streptophyta; class Magnoliopsida; order Asterales; family Asteraceae; genus Saussurea; species Saussurea involucrata. The sequence goes on from CM066326.1 coordinate 13,801,976, forward strand.
TGTAATGAAGTTATGCAATGTATGTTATTTGTTGTATGTTTGGGAAACCGGGTCGTTACAAATGGTATCAGAGCCCTAGTTTAAGAGATTTAGGTATTTGGATTTATACCTAGACTTAAACTGCATGTGAAGTAGGATGTCCTTATTATTTTAGAACCTTGGGATGTTAAGTATAAAAAGGTAGAAGGAACATCATGTAAGGTATGTTCAAATTACACCTGGCCAGTGTAAGCATGAACTTACAAGTACATGTCGAACCGGAATATCTTGTTATATTGGGTATGTGCTTACGTGTATATTAACCTTGTTGAAATCAACAGAGTGGCAAGTCGGACTCGATGTGTGGATAGAGGCGAAGACAGGTATATTTCTATACACTCTATACATGCTAAAGTGTATTATATAACTTCGGTGTAAAATGATTATTGGTACTTTCGTGCTTTTGTTGCTTAGCGGTGTTAGAGATATAGGTAGAGGCGGAGCGTCTATTCAATTAGTTCCTATGGTTTTGATGCAGTTTGAAGCAGTAGTGATAAGTATTCGTTGCCTTTTTGCTTAACGGAATTCCGGGACGGAATTCTTTTAAGGGGGAGATAATGTAATACCCCGGGTAAGTTCGTTAGTTAAATCCTAGTTCCGTTAAATTTAGTTAACTTTAAAGTTGGATGTTTAGGGTAAGTTTGGGTTAATTTATAAGTTATGGGTGTTTGGGTCATTATTGAGAAGTTCAAGGTCTATATGGTAAGTATGGATAGATATTATCCCTTAAGCTATATCCAGATATTTTCATTTACAACAATTATCCAGATTTCAGTTTAGTGTGTGTGTGTGTTGAGAGAGCAAGAAGGAGAAAAGAAGAAAGCTAGGGTTAAGGCTTCAATTGGACTACTTGGAAACGATTTAAGGTATGTTCCCTGTGTATTTTGTGTTGGTAATTGCTAGTAAGTAGTTCCTATCGGAGTAGAAACATCCCAAACACTTCTGTTAATGATTCAGTCGATTTCTGGGTGAAAATGGGATAAACAGTCAGAGGTGTCCGGATAATATGAAGGTATCCTGGTAGTTTCTTGGGTAGTGTCCGGGTAGTTTATTGATAGTGTCCGGATGATTTGTTTGAGGGTTTCCGGGTGATTTAGAGTCCGGATGGCATCCGGATTCCTTGTGTTGTCCGGATAAATCGTGTTGTCCGGATTAGTCTTGATGTCCGGATTACTGAGGTTGTCCGGAAAAGTCATGTTATCCGGAAAGGGTGGTGTTGTCCGGGTTGTTTGGGTTGTCCGGATACTTTAGCTGTTTTGGTCACTTTTGAGGATTTGAGTTATCTAGAGTCCTTGGTCTTCTAGTACGTTTTATGTGATCAGTTAGTAAGGGGATATTTGTATTTAATCTATTTGCAGACTCTGTGGATTGGGATTGATAGACTGAATCTTTTGGAGAAAAGCTTGGAAGTGTTTATGGATAAGCGATCGAGGTGAGTTTTGATGTAAAACGTTTTGAACTGGAATACATATGTGTATAAATATATATATGAGATGATTATGTGGTAGGAATATGATTATGTGTATATAAATGACAATATGATGTAATGAGATATGTATTGTATTTATATAAGCTTTGCACTACACGAGTGCACTTGTTGCCGGGTTCCGGTGTGCGGACCGGTGTGTAGTCGGGTTCCGGTGTGCGGACCGGTGAGTAGTCGGGTTCCGGTGTGCGGACCGACAGGTAGCCGGGTTCCGGTGAGCGGACCGGTTGTTGATTTATTAGTTGGCTTGCTACCAACTAATATGGCCATTTGTGGAGGAATAAGGTGAATGAGATGTACACGATGCACGAGTCTGGATTGGTATTTAAATACGTGTGGTATGTTTATATTTTACGAAAGAATTACCAAAGGTTTATCTAAACTATTTTGATACAAAGGATTTACACGAAAGGTTTTATAATGATTTTGGAAAGGACCAGTATTAACTCACTAGACCCGTTTGGTCTAACCCTCATTTTGTTTTCAAAAATATATTTTCCAGGTTAAGGATCGGCAGGAGAGGATGAAGTGTAGGAAGCTTATGATGAATGTTGATTAGGAATCTTTTATATATTTTGTAATGTCAAGACTTTTGAGACCGTACTTGGTTTGTGATGTATCTTTTCTTATGAATGTAATGAAGTTATGCAATGTATGTTATTTGTTGTATGTTTGGGAAACCGGGTCGTTACACGTACCACGAAACTATCCATCAGCTCTTCAAAGTGAGCTGTGGAGTCTTCAACATGTGAATGCTTGGGGGGTTGCTCCTTGGTTTTCTTGATCCTTTTGGAATCAAGTTGGGAAGATGATTGTTTCCTTTTTTGAGAAGGAGTGGAGGGTGCAGCTTGGGTATCAGCGGTGGGGATTTCCGCTGAAGTAGTCGCAGAAGTAGAAGAATGAGGATTAAGAAGAGATAAGAGAGTAGTAAGACGTACCTCATTTGGCAGAGGCTTAAAGTCGAGCACCTTAGGGCCAACCTGAGAGAGTCTCAGATCACCGTCTTTTGGGTATTTGTCCCCAAGGCCAAGTTGAAAGATGGCACTGATGAATCGGGGATATGGAACCCCTGACGGTCTATCATCCATATCAACTCTGAACGCAAGGTCGTCATAGATGACTGAGGCCCAGTCAACGTGGAGACCTTTCAGCAATGCATAGCCCATTGCTTGCTGAGGTTGAGCAGCTTGATCATAGGAGCCGGACTTCCCTGTCATGCAGCTTATCAAGTGAGCGAAGATGAAGTTCATCTCGCTGGGCATTTTGGACTTCTTGATCAGGGTCAGTTTCTTCTCAATCTTCTTGTCCCTCCCTGTGTCCCATGCGTAACCCATTGCATCAAAGAATGCAGTGATGGCTTCCCTATCAGCATGGTTTTTGTGGTTTAGGAGAGGGACAAAGCATTTTTCTTTGGTAGCGACAGGGAGGCTCAGTGCACGTCGGGTGATGGCAGGATTGATTTTGGTGGTGCCAAATTTGGTGTCACAGAGAATGGTGTCAACGAGCTTCGTTAGGTCTTTGGTAGTGGGTACCTGAGTGCGTCTGGCAGTATACCAGAACTGAGATAGAAGAAATTTATGGGCAGGGGGTACGAAGGTTAAGGCTTTGAATAAGCAGCAGGTTTGGAGAAAATTCACAGCATCATCCAGATGCCTGACTTGCTTTCGTGGAGGAAAATCGAAAAGAGCATAGAGGTTGTTTGATTTTGAAAAATTGACTTCCTCAAGCGTGAACTTGACCTGAGGAGCTTTGGGAAGAGTCAGTTTCTCAGCAGCAGGCGATTTCTCAGCTGTAGGAGCAGTAGTAGAGGATGCCATTTCTGTTTAACACATATAAACATGAAGTAGAGATAAAGAACAATGTCTTAATGTGGAAAGAATTTCCAATAAGATGTTGTTGATTTTTGTCCATTTCATTCAGACCAAAGATGTCTTAATGAAGATTAGGGTTTTCTAGTTTTGACAAAAAGAGACAAGAACTAGTGAATGTCTTATTTTCCAGTTTCCTTTAAAGATAAGGATTCTGGAAAAATATATGAAGAACAAGTTTAAGATTTTTTGTTTTAAACTTGAAGAACAACCATGAAGGTTGTGTTCATAAAATCATGAAAGAAAATGATTTCATTTTAAAAGAGTTCTTTTGTTTGATCCTTTAAAAACAATAATAAGATCAGAAACAAGTTAAAATAGGTAAATAATAATAATATTAACCTTGTTGTCGAAGAAGAAGATGAACAGTTTTCTGGAAAACTCGAGTTCAATAAGCAACAGTAGTTTTTCTTGCTTGGAGAAGAAGCTCGCGTAAAGGAAAAATATAAACTCGAAATAGTTTATATAGAGAGAGTAGAAAGAGAAAATCTTGAGCGGGAAAAGATTTTCATGATGACACGGACACGTGTTTGCATTTGATTGGATGGAAAACGAAACGTGCAAACGTGTGTCAGAAAAAGATCGTGCCAGGGTTTATCCGTTGTGATGATGTCACAAACGTCCTTTCATATTTTAGGATGTCTCAGAGGTTTTGAAAGGTCAGGGACATTTTGAAAATATGAAGCACTGAATAGAAATATCAGTGTTAGTTTTAGAAATTTCAAAGAATCGCTGTTAAGGAAGAGATATTCAGCGATGCAATTTGTTTTTGAAATCTTTTAGTTCTAGGAGAACTTCAGCGAGTAAAAGAAAAACATACCTTGATATCAGCGAATCATTTTTGTTCAGAGAGAAGATGATAGAATGGGTTATATAATTTTAGTTTTATCTTATCGCTGATCAAATGTGAACCACTAAAGATCTTACTCTTCAAAGTTCAGCATTCCAAGATCGCTGATGAGAAAGTTGAATCTTGTCTCATCAAGAGGTTTGGTAAATAGATCACCTAACTGAAAATCAGTTGGAATAAAGTGAAGTTCTATATCACCATTTATCACATGATCTCTGATAAAATGATACTTGATTTCGATGTGTTTGGTCTTTGAGTGTAGTACTGGATTGTTGGCTATAGCGATGGCACTTGTGCTGTCGCAATAGATTGGAATCTTCGAGAGCTGAATGTCATAGTCCAGTAGTTGATTTCTCATCCACAAGACCTGAGAGCAACAGCTTCCAGCGGCTACGTACTCAGCTTCAGCGGTGGAGGTGGACACTGAGTTTTGCTTTTTACTTGTCCAACTCTCCAACTTTCCACCCAGGAGCTGACAGCCTCCTGTGGTGCTTTTCCTATCCAATTTGTAACCTGCAAAATCACTATCTGAATAGGCGATTAGATCAAACCATGAGTCTTTGGGATACCAAAGACCTAGGTTAGGAGTACCCTTAAGGTAACAAAAGATTCGCTTTACAGCGATCATATGAGATTCCTTAGGTTCAGCTTGATATCGTGCACACAAACAAGGTTCATACATAATATCAGGTTGGCTAGCTGTAAGATACAAAAGAGAGCCGATCATCCCACGGTATGTTGTGACATTAACAAGTATTCCAGAAGAATCCTTATTTAGTGTCAGCGGCAGTGCCATAGGGGTTTTCATAGCTGAACTCTGAGTTAAATCAAATTTCTTCAGCATATCTTTAACATACTTTCCCTGATTAATGAAAGTTCCTTTTTCATTTTGCTTTATCTGAAGACCAAGGAAATATGTTAGCTCACCCATCATACTCATTTTATACTCTGCTTTCATTCTTTCAGAGAAGCGAGTACAAATGTCAGGGTTAGTAGAACCAAATATAATGTCATCAACATATATCTGAACAAGAATAATATGACCTTTTACTTTTCTGAAAAAATAGAGTTTTGTCGATTTTACCATGCACGAGGAGCTTGCTTTAAGCCATAAAGTGCCTTATCCAGTTTATAAACATAACCTGGATGCTTAGGATCTGAGAATCCTGGAGGTTGTTCCACGTAGACTTCTTCATTCAGCTTTCCGTTTAGGAACGCTGACTTGACGTCCATTTGATACACTTTGAAGTCTTTGTGTACAACATAAGCTAAGAATAGACGAATAGATTCTAGTCTTGCTACTGGAGCAAATGTTTCGTCATAGTGTATACCTTCCTCTTGTCTGTATCCCTGAGCAACAAGTCGAGCCTTGTTGCGGGTTACAGTTCCATGTTCGTCCAACTTGTTTCCATAGACCCATTTAATGCCTATTACTGTCTTGTCAGTTGGTATTCGAACAAGATTCCAAACTTTGTTTCTTTCAAATTCTGTCAGCTTTTCTTGCATAGCGCTGACCCAGTTTGGATCTCTGAGGGCATCATCTATTTTCTTTGGTTCAATCAAAGAAATAAAGTTAACAAATAAACAAATATTACCTGCACTTCGTCGAGTCTGAACACCAGCGTTTGGATCACCAAGAATTTGTTCAATTGGTTGATTGACAGTCCATCGCTGAGCCGGAGCATGAGATGCTGACTCAACCTGAACGGGAGGGGCTGAAGATGAGGCTTCAGCAACTTCTGGAATATCAGCCAAGAAAGGAGTAGGTGCAGATGTCATTACAATCACTGGTTGCTGAGAAGTAGATGGAATGTCTGAGGTAGAAGCAGGCATAGTGTTTAAAGGAATAGCTGAGACCCATGAAGTTTCAGCTTCACTAGTCTGCATGTTTGGGATGATAGTAGGACCATCATCTTCAACGTGATGAGTATGAGGAGTGGGAATATCTTCTGAATCACCAAGATGTGAAAACATCCATTGATTCATTTCTTCAGTATCAGCAGAAGGTCGAGAATTCGCTGAACGGGATTCGTTAAAGGTGACGTGAATAGTTTCTTCAACAGTCTGTCTTCTTCGATTGAAGACTCTGAAGGCTTTGGAGACTGAGGAGTATCCAAGAAAGATTCCATCATCAGCCTTAGGATCAAATTTTCCAAGGGCATCTCTGTTGTTCAGTATGAAACACTGACATCCAAAGATGTGAAGAAAGCTAATTGAAGGCTTTCTCCCATGGAAAAGTTCATAGGCTGTCTTGTTGAATCTTTTGACTATCAGCGACATGTTTTGCGTAAAATAAGCAGTGTTGACAGCTTCTGCCCAAAACTGAGTAGGCAGGTGAGAATCGCTGAGCATTGAACGTGCAACTTCAATAACTTTAGTTATAGGAAATGTTATCATTGTGGAAATGTCAGAATTTTCTTCCTCATCTTCATGTTTGGCCATGAGACATAGATTGGCTTCATCATCATCTTCAGAGTTAGATGATTCTTCTTTGTCAGAAGCAGCCCAATCATAGTCAGCCATCAGGCCTTTGCCATTCTTCTTAAAGGTTTTCAGCTTTGAATACCTTTCTTTCAGCTTTTTGTATTTTTCATCTCTAGTCCTGGGAGTAAAGTTTTTCTTGGGAAAAGCTGAGGATCTAGAGACTTTCTTTGACCTGCACTCGCTAGCAAAGTGTCCTATCTTTTCACAGTTATAGCAAGTAGCAGTATATCCTTATCAACAGGGGTTGATGATCTTGGCTTGTCAGTAATAGCAAGAGGTTTGTTCTTTCTGAAATTACTCTTTCTAGCAAATCTCCTGAACTTATTAGCCAGGAATGCCAGAGTTTCATCATCATCTGAAGCGTCAGAATCTGATGAATGTTCAGAGTTAGTTTCCAACTCAGTGACAGTGATAGTAGATCGCTGAGTAGAAGGTAACTCTGAGAGTAAAGCAACAGGGGTGCTTTTGGAATCTTTTACAAGATTCTTCTTAAGATGACTAGATTGCTCATGATTAAGCATCGTGCCATATAAGGTAGAAAGGGTCATAGATCTAAGATCTTTTGATAGCTTGAGACACATTGAATAACTGTCCCAGCTTTCAGGTAAACATTCTAAGAACTTTGTCAGTACTTCAAAGTTAGAATATTCCTTACCAACAGTTTTCAGATCTATTATTAAGCAGTTAAAACGTTGGTGTACTTCATAGAGAGTTTCATTCTTACCACAAATGAAGCTTTCGTACTGTCTTACCAGGTTGATCTTACGTGAGTCCTGGACTTCAGACGTACCTTCATACTGAACACAAATTGTGTCCCACATGGCTTTGGAGGTTTTCAGTAGGGGTGTTCAAAAAAACCGTTGGACCGTTCAAACCGGTCGAACCAAGTCAAACCAGACCGTTTTTGGAGGTTTAAGCGGTTTGGCGGTCCGGTTTGGTTTGAAAATTTATCAAACCGGGCGGTCCGGTCCGTTCTGCGGTTTGAAGGTTTTTTGGGCGGTTTGGACCAAACCGACCGCCATATATATCTATATATATATAATTTTTTTATATATATATTATTTAGAGTTTTAGACATTTTCTTATGGTCCAATTTTCTCATACACCCAAACCCAAATATTTTGAAAGCCCTAGTCATCTTTAACATCTTAAATCGAATAATATATTTAATTGTTAATCAGTTGAACCAATTCGGTGGAACAAATGTTAAGAATACGCAAAATTACAAATGACATAAAATTCAAAATACCAAGTTACCAACATATATATATATTGTAACGCCCCAAAAATTACAAGCAAATTTAAAATTTTAAAATAAACATTTCATTGATAACAACTCATTAAATGATCCCAACGTTTCGTTTACAAACACATAATTAATATCTTTATAAAATAAAACCAGCGGAATAAATGTTTAATTATTAAAATCATAAAGCAACCAGCTCTTCCCGCGCGCCAGTGTGTACTCGTCACGCCTTGGAGCCGCTCGTACCTGAAACCACAGTTTATTGGGAAAGAGTAAGCACAAAGCTTAGTGAATTCCAACACATGCGCAGATAGGAATTATATACACATCACCCCTATCCGCACATAAGCAACAACTCCACAGATACATAAAACGAGTAAACATCTACAAGTAATTATGTATCCAACACCTCGGTCCCATCGGACCCTCGGTCCCACCGAATTGTAATGTATCCAACACCTCAGTACCATCGAGGCTTCGGTCCCACCGAATTGTAATGTATCCAACACCTCAGTACCATCGAGGCCTCGGTCCCACCGAATTGTAATGTATCCAACACCTCAGTACCATCGAGGCCTCGGTCCCACCGAATTGTCATGTAACCAACACCTCAGTACCATCGAGGCCTCGGTCTCACCGAATTGTAATGCAACCAACACCTCAGTACCATCGAGGCCTCGGTCCCACCAAATTGTAATGTAACACATTTATACCAAGCATTCAAACCAATCAAATATTACACACCACAAACAACTAGTTCACACCACAAAGACAATAGTACATACAAACTATTATGACATGCATACAACCCCTAACTACACAGTGAGAGAACTCACCTCGAATGCGCGCCCAGCTTAATAACACAATTCAAGCTTCACAATTACGGTCACTTCCCAGCACCTAAATGCATGTTAAAACGTGTCAATACGAGACCCGGACCCTATGACACGACACACGCTTAAACCGTCACTAAAACTAAATTCCGTTCACCCAAAACAGGTCTGTTCGGGACCTGTTTCGACCACTTTAAACCCAGAAAATTCCCAATATTATTTCATGACCAGAAAGTACTCTGAGTTAGGGTTCCAAGGACATATTATACGCCTCCTAACGATTTTTCTACGATTTACTACGGATTTTACAAAAACAGTTTCCGGAACAGCGAAATTCAGCACCTTTCAGTATAAAACGACAAATCGACCCATGCTACGTCCCGAACTGGGTTTTGCACAAAACACAGAAAAGTTTCTAGACTCAAAAAGGGAACTTTTGACACCGGTTTCACCCCAAACCGAGTTACGAGCAGAAAGTTATGATTTTCGCAAGATCAAGGCAGATTCCAGAAGTTTTCACATGAAATGACGAAACACCGAACTTGCGACCACTTTTTCGCCCAGTTAGAGACCGAACCAGTTTTTCGCTAAAACACGGAAAACGTGCTCGACCCTGAACTTGAACCGTGGGCGCCAGTTTCGGCTCAAACAGAGTTACGACGGAAAGGTTATGGTTACATGAAAACTGGACAGAAAACTAATTTTCACATAAATGACGATTGTAATTACGGTTACGCGATTAAGGTTACGGGTTGGGGTTTAGCTAACAATGGTTTACGAAAACTGGACAACACCCGGCACCACCCACTGCCACCTCCGGCCGTGGTGGTCACCGGCGGCGGCGGTATTTCCGGCGACTCTTATATACACGCACACGCACGCACACCCTCACGCACACACCACTCCATTCTCACACCACCGCTCTCCTTACTCCCGATCGTCCCACGCAAAAAGACACATACACCCACACAACCCGCCGCCCACCCACGGCCACCACAGCGGCGGCGTGCGGCGGTGGTTGTTCCACCGGAAAAACGAAAAGGAAAGGAAAGCGAAACGAAACGAAGAAACGACTTACTTGTGACGCCTACCCTCTTCCCCTCGACTTCTCCGACGAAAGGTGGTGTTGGCGGCGACCTCCGGCGGAAGCAGCGACGATCCTCCGGCGTCTCTCTCTCTCTCTTCGTTTCTCTTGTTCTCTTCCTCTCTCTCTTCTCGCTACCTCTCTCTCTCTCGATGATAGACTTCTCTATCTCTCTCTCTCGTTTCTTCCACACTGCCGCCCACCCAAGACCAAGGGATTAGGTTTATGAGATTGTTGGTTTGCTTGGCTTACAAGGAAAAAAAAATAAAAACGAGATAGCAAGGGGGGTGGGGAATCGGCCTTATTCTTGCATGGGCCGAGCCATGCCCAAATTTTTGGCTAAACCCAAGATTAGCCCCTCAAAACTTAACACTTGGCACTAAAAGAAAGTTTAAAAAAATTTAATACGCATTTGGTCAAACTTGCTAACCCCGCTAGTAAAGATTCGCTAAAAGAACGGTTTAAAAAAATTTAATTAAAATACATATAAACATACCGGGACACGGGCCTTACAACTCTCCCCCACTTGGATTAGACTTCGCCCTCGAAGTCTCTGCCTACGAATAGCTCCGGATAGTTCTCCCTCATCTCAACCTCAGGTTCCTAAGTCCACTTGAAACCCCTACTAAACTTCTTGAAAACTATTCTTACTAACGTACTCTTTCTAAGACACTGGGATTATGATCGGCAGAACACCCCGACCATTGAAATCATTCCTAGCCAAGCGACTACGGTTGTCCTCCAACCTTAGATATTCCATACATCCCGAGTCAACTCTCAAGCTCTAACCACTCTAAAGCTGCTCACCAGTATACTCCACAGGATACTCGATTACGATCCCTCCTATCATTAACCATCGATTAACTTCTACGAACTCTAATGGACTCCAAAGATTTTCAATAAAATATATTACCAAAACATCGACCCCCGCCGAACATCGGTCCAACCGATTTCAATAACAAACATCGGCCACCCGCCGAACATCGGTCCAACCGATTACAATAACAAACATCGGCCACCCGCCGAACATCGGTCCAACCGATTACAATGAATCACATAAGCGTGGTATAATCCTAGACACTAACGCAAATAGATATCCCCCACTACCAAATCACTAACACACACGTAGATCATTCCACCACAACCATTCATCACAAGTGATCATTTCAGGGTTACTACTACCATCACCATGATTATCTTAACATCGACTACAATTCTCCGATTATACTAAAGGTGTTTGGCCTCAAGCCCAAAAGTCGACACCTAAATATACCACCTACCTCAAAATGGTTGATGCGCATTTATTCTCTTAATAACAAAGGGCATCAATCCCTTAACCGATACTATTCGGCCTACAGTACTAACGCGCGTGGAATACCTACCTTCCACCGTCGACGCACCATCCACACTTGCTCTACGAAGCCAAGTCACACCGTATCGAGGATACACCTTGACGTCTACCTCCCAGGTAACGCCTCAAGACCCAACACACCGGAACTACCTCCCAGGTAAGTGCCCACAACTATATCCTCCTAGTACCTACTGGAAAGTCTAGGTTAAAACACATGAATACCGGGATCCCACCCCGAGATACCCAACCGACCATTACCAACGACTGACTAACGTGTCTAAGGATCCAAAGCAAACAGCCTACCAACAACATGCCTATTCCGGATTGACTCACTCACCCAAACATGTAAACACTCAATGTGCAAAGAATGCCAAACGGTGCGACAAAAATAACTCATCAACTAGACTCCACATCGAGCCATTAAAACCGGACAATTGGCCCATGACTAACTCCAAGTCAAAACCGAGCAAAATGCTCCACGCTTGCTAGACCCATAGGTCGGAAAATGGGTTTAAACAAAGTTTAAGCAAGCAATACTCTGAAATCAACCTTAGTCCCAGACTCAACACGGGTTAAACAAAAGAGTTTTCCAAAAGGACTCACACCCTGAAAATTCTCGAAATGACACATGACACTTAAAAGCACATTTCCCCAAATGGTTTACAAAATCATTTACAAAATATTTTCAACATCAGGATTTTCATCTCAAAAAGATCGTATGTAATAAAACTACTATTACCTGATCGATAGTTACGCAAAACTGGACACGCTCGTCCCACAAAGGAAAATCATGTTGAAAATCGTTCCATTGCAGTTCAGTTTACTCACACAAAAGCAAAGCGTAATAAATAATTTCTTTTAAAATGAACCGCCTCGATTCCAGTATGGATTGACTCACGTCGTGCACTTAAAGTAACCGCTTGACCTTAAACAGGGTCCGACAAAGGTGTGCACATAATTCAAAATAAGTTTCACGACAATTGATTCAAAAATTCTTCTTTTTGATCATAAAATGACGTGGCACAGGGTTCGCCACCAATTTTTCGCGCGTCAGGTAGTCACACAAAACGATGACACGGTTTACAAATATTTTTGTTAAAACACAACTGTCTCGTGTAAGTTTCAAACTTGAAGACAGAAACCAATCCGCTTCTAATAATTGGAAATATCGACTAAAAACCTCGTAAAATCTCAAACTGGGGGCAGGCCTGCAAGCTTGTAACACTTCCTCAAGTTTCGTACTTGGGACATATAATGTCAAAACATTATAGTTTAAAAAAAAATGTATTTATCGAAAATGCTCAAAATACTCGTTTCCTCCAAAGCAAAAGTTTTTAATTTCCCAAAAAAAAAATGAACGGTAAATCTAAATTAACCGAATGTCAAAAATCTACGCATTTATATTTCCAAAATATAACACATTGTAATCGTATGCATGATGTTTACAACATTAAAACACTCCTTGGATCGAGTGGTCTTTCATTTCGACAAAAAGGAACTAAAGCATTTTCATGCACGACTCGTTCATCAAAATGCCGAGAACAAAGGTTACCCCAGTATGCATACCCCTAAGTCGATAAATCGCATTTTCATGAAAATGTCAATAAAACCTTTAGCTGACTAAAAAGCGCACTAAACAATTCCTTATGAAATGTTACCAAAATTCCTCCATGCATCACTTATGTCACGCATGAATCAATCCACACACTGAACCATTTGCAATAAAACACTTAGTAATACAAACTCTCGAACGAAAAGTTAAGCGACACTAGAATTCCAAACTCATTTTAGACAAATCACTAAAAATAGCCTTATACAGACACCGCGGGATGTAACTTTCCGTCTCAACTCTAACATATGTGGAAGAATTCCAATGTTAAAGTCGCAAACCGTAGTCACTTGCCCAACATTTTAAACACCACAAAACACGGATATCATCATACCCGAAAGAACCGTTGGAAAATAATCAATGATACAATTTTAACAAAGTTTGCAACTCTCGTGATAAAAAGGTTTCATGCACTTTCAAAGCCATAATTCGAAATCTTGTGTGTGTACTAAACATTCCCCAAAATTCCAAAACACCATCCCTAAAAGGATTTGAAACACCAGAAGTAGTTAATGCAATTTTATTTTCAAAATAAACTTTGTGCATGACTCAGTCGGCATTCCACGTCTCGACTCATACTCCTCCAAACCTCTCCAATCCACTATCGTCCTCCGAGCATTTAACCTCTTAGGGCAAGTTGGGAAATTACGTCAAATAATCTTACGGGTTTTCCTCAAATCAAAGTCGGCTTTATGAGCCTATGACTCTAGCACAATCTTCCATCTTGGCCCGAAATGATCTGCTTACTACAAATATCATTCTTATCGTCACTCCAAGTGGCTAATACTATAGTCGTCTTTCTAATCCAACGACTACTAGCTTAGAATCTTCGACACTACCCCAACGATCATCCCATCAAAGCAAATCAAGTACACACATGTACCAGTGGATCTACTATATTTGTCTATCCTCGTGACGGCTATTCAGGGTAGATAATACAACGCGTTATTAGCACATAACAATGCACACTAACAACACTCACGCCCAACTCCTTGGATTCCTCGTGACTTCCCCGACTCGAGCATTGATCTTGTGCTTCCGGTAGTAGGAGCTCTACTACTACCTTCCACACCTATCATCGCTCGTTCCGAGTCTCATCCCGAGGGTCCAAGTAGTTTCTCGCCGAAACTATACACATAAAATAATTAATCCACACATGCCAGTTCAAGAACATATCCTAAACAGGCAACTCATACAACCACTGTATATATAACACCATCGGTCTCCCCGATCAGACAGCCACAAATGTATACTTAATAAACCATCGGTCACCCCGATCATACAACAAAAATTAAATATATAATTAACCATATGCCTGCACCAGCATATATATATACATCCACCCTTCCTAGCTCCCTAAGAATTTCCTCTTATCCCACTACCCTTGCTACTACCGAATCCCTACTAATTATGACGAGTGACCTCGCGAATACCCGATTATATGCAGTGCGAAATAAATAGACAGTCGAATACAAGACTCTATCCTAGAACGGTTGGACTCAAACAAGAGCTGCGCAATAGAACTAAATCGAATATTCTAAGGCTATAAATCTCTTACTGCATACAACCTAGAGGGCATCCCCTTAGTAACCTATCATAATTCGCATAAATTCCTAATAGCAAGTAGTTCAACATACAGCATAGTGTCCACAACAGGCAATCTAGCATGCATACTCTATGATCTAGAAAGCAATAAAACACTAAGTACTGTACCTTTTCCCCTGGCTCCGGCTGACTGTACACACTGCGCCATCGATCACCGTTTCTCAAACGGGTTTTCCTTTCTTTTATTTTCCAAAAAGATTTAATAAAGAATTTGAAAATTTCCCAGCCGCAACTTGAGACCAAACACACCGAGGTGCGTTTGATTCACTCAAGCTGTGCTCTGATACCAAGTTGTAACGCCCCAAAAATTACAAGCAAATTTAAATTTTTAAAATAAACATTTCATTGATAACAACTCATTAAATGATCCCAACGTTTCGTTTACAAACACATAATTAATATCTTTATAAAATAAAACCAGCGGAATAAATGTTTAATTATTAAAATCATAAAGCAACCAGCTCTTCCCGCGCGCCAGTGTGTACTCGTCACGCCTTGGAGCCGCCCGTACCTGAAACCACAGTTTATTGGGAAAGGGTAAGCACGAAGCTTAGTGAATTCCAACACATGCGCAGATAGGAATTATATACACATCACCCCTATCCGCACATAAGCAACAACTCCACAGATACATAAAACGAGTAAACATCTACAAGTAATTATGTATCCAACACCTCGGTCCCATCGGACCCTCGGTCCCACCGAATTGTAATGTATCCAACACCTCAGTACCATCGAGGCCTCGGTCCCACCGAATTGTAATGTATCCAACACCTCAGTACCATCGAGGCCTCTGTCCCACCGAATTGTAATGTATCCAACACCTCAATACCATCGAGGCCTCGGTCCCACCGAATTGTCATGTAACCAACACCTCAGTACCATCGAGGCCTCGGTCTCACCGAATTGTAATACAACCAACACCTCAGTACCATCGAGGCCTCGGTCCCACCAAATTGTAATGTAACACATTTATACCAAGCATTCAAACCAATCAAATATTACACACCACAAACAACTAGTTCACACCACAAAGACAATAGTACATACAAACTATTATGACATGCATACAACCCCTAACTACACAGTGAGAGAACTCACCTCGAATGCGCGCCCAGCTTAATAACACAATTCAAGCTTCACAATTACGGTCACTTCCCAGCACCTAAATGCATGTTAAAACGTGTCAATACGAGACCCGGACCCTATGACACGACACACGCTTAAACCGTCACTAAAACTAAATTCCGTTCACCCAAAACAGGTCTGTTCGGGACCTGTTTCGACCACTTTAAACCCAGAAAATTCCCAATATTATTTCATGACCAGAAAGTACTCTGAGTTAGGGTTCCAAGGACATATTATACGCCTCCTAACGATTTTTCTACGATTTACTACGGATTTTACAAAAACAGTTTCCGGAACAGCGAAATTCAGCACCTTTCAGTATAAAACGACAAATCGACCCATGCTACGTCCCGAACTGGGTTTTGCACAAAACACAGAAAAGTTTCTAGACTCAAAAAGGGAACTTTTGACACCGGTTTCACCCCAAACCGAGTTACGAGCAGAAAGTTATGATTTTCGCAAGATCAAGGCAGATTCCAGAGGTTTTCACATGAAATGACGAAACACCGAACTTGCGACCACTTTTTCGCCCAGTTAGAGACCGAACCAGTTTTTCGCTAAAACACGGAAAACGTGCTCGACCCTGAACGTGAACCGTGGGCGCCAGTTTCGGCTCAAACGGAGTTACGACGGAAAAGTTATGGTTACATGAAAACTGGACAGAAAACTAATTTTCACATAAATGACCATTGTAATTACGGTTACGCGATTAAGGTTACGGGTTGGGGTTTAGCTAACAATGGTTTACGAAAACTGGACAACACCCGGCACCACCCACTGCCACCTCCGGCCGTGGTGATCACCGGCGGCGGCGGTATTTCCGGCGACTCTTATATACACGCACACGCACGCACACCCTCACGCACACACCACTCCATCCTCACACCACCGCTCTCCTTACTCCCGATCGTCCCACGCAAAAAGACACATACACCCACACAACCCGCCGCCCACCCACGGCCACCACAGCGGCGGCGTGCGGCGGTGGTTGTTCCACCGGAAAATCGAAAAGGAAAGGAAAGCGAAACGAAACGAAGAAACGACTTACTTGTGACGCCTACCCTCTTCCCCTCGACTTCTCCGACGAAAGGTGGTGTTGGCGGCGACCTCCGGCGACCTCCGGCGGCAGCAGCGACGATCCTCCGGCGTCTCTCTCTCTCTCTCTTCGTTTCTCTTGTTCTCTTCCTCTCTCTCTTCTCGCTACCTCTCTCTCTCGTTTCTTCCACACTGCCGCCCACCCAAGACCAAGGGATTAGGTTTATGAGATTGTTGGTTTGCTTGGCTTACAAGGAAAAAAAAATAAAAACGAGATAGCAAGGGGGGTGGGGAATCGGCCTTATTCTTGCATGGGCCGAGCCATGCCCAAATTTTTGGCTAAACCCAAGATTAGCCCCTCAAAACTTAACACTTGGCACTAAAAGACGGTTTAAAAAAATTTAATACGCATTTGGTCAAACTTGCTAACCCCGCTAGTAAAGATTCGCTAAAAGAACAGTTTAAAAAAATTTAATTAAAATACATATAAACATACCGGGACACGGGCTTTACATATATATATAATAACAATAATAATACCCCATTTTTTAGCTCTAAGAAGATTTAGAGGGAAACATTTCTAGTAGACTTTTTAGCAAGTTTAATCGAGATGTCTATTAACTTATGTACTTAACAATATGTGTGTTTATGTTTTAAAGCCCATAAAAGGCCTAAACCGCCTAAACCAGTCGGACCAAACCGCCTAAACCGCGGTCCGGTTTGACCGGTCTGAGCACTTGATGTCAAACCGCTCGGTTTGAGAATTTACCAAACCGCCACTTGTGGGTTGGTTTGTGGTTTGAGGGGTTAAACCGCCCAAACCGGACCGCAAACACCCCTAGTTTTCAGGTTCATGACGGAATGGTAGACTTCGTCAGGAAGAGCCATGGAAAGAATGGATCTAGCTTTGGTGTCGATAGCCACTTTCTTCTTATCTTCATCAGTCCACATATGAATTTCCTTGGGAACCAACCTTTCTGGAATAGCAGCTCTATTCTCAACGGCTGGAACTTCAGGATCAATTCTTACAGAAATATATGGGTCGTTTTCAAGATAGTAAGGCATAGTAGGATCTACACCTTCTAAGAATAGAATCATCCTATTTTTCCACAGATTAAAGTTATCTATGGAAAATCTAGGGGGTTTTGCAAGAGAACCATTGTCAATATAATTAGTGTTTGTGTTGGTAGCCATTTTAAGAAATAGCAAGGAAGAGAGAAGATTAGTATAGATAAGATCTTGTTTATTAGATTAAACAAATCCGCTCTAATACCACTTGTTGGTCCCGAATGGTTATACAAGTTTGTAGAAGTGGGGGGGGGGGGGGGGGGGGGTTGAATACAAGGGAAATTGCCTGAAATAGCCATTTTACACCCATGGTTTCTCTAAATAGCCACTTTGATAACCTTATTCCCAAAATAACCAAAAGTTACGCACAAAAACTTACGCACAAAGATCTCTGTGCGTAAGTTTTAT
Source organism: Saussurea involucrata (assembly GCA_033807775.1). Lineage (NCBI taxonomy): Eukaryota > Viridiplantae > Streptophyta > Magnoliopsida > Asterales > Asteraceae > Saussurea > Saussurea involucrata. The sequence continues at coordinate 13,820,070 of CM066326.1, forward strand.
TTTCCTTCAAAAAAATAAAAAAAAGATTTTTTTAAAAACTTACACACAGAGTTCTCTGTGCGTAAGTTTTAATCCTACATGTATGCGTAACTTTTTCATTTGCACCACGTAGGCTCCACGTTGAAAAACCCAAACTTACGCACATAGATGAAAAACTTACGCACAAAGATCTCTGTGCGTAAGTTTTTTAAATTTTTTTTTTATTTTTTTGAAGGAAAATAAAACTTACGCACATAGATCTTTGTGCGTAAGTTTTCATATTTTATTTTTTTTTAATTTTTTTAAGAAATAATAAGATTCTTATTCAGTGATTTGACACAAACCGTAAAGAATATAAACAGCTTTTACTGATTTTCTAATAAGTCATTCATATGTTTTAAAAAACATTTTTTTTAAACATTTTGGAAAAACATTTTTTAAATACGTTTTCTAAATTGTTTATATAAAAAGATTTTGGAAAAAGATTTTTTTTAAACATTGTTTTGTTTTATTTTTTAATATTAAGTACTTTTCTAAATTATTTATACAAAAATATTTTGGAAAAAACATTTTTTTAAACATTGTTTTGTTTTATATTTTAAAAAAAATTTATTTTTTTTGAAGAAAAACTAAACTTACGCACATTTTGTATGTTTTAATTTTTTTTATTTATATAAAAATATTTTGGAAAAACTAAATACGTTTTTAAAAATTACTTATATTAAAATATTTTCAAAATTCCAAGTTTCTATAAAGTTCAAAATTATTTAGAGATTTATATGTATACGTTGATTTCTTGTGAAACTTAAACTTGAGGGATCATATATTAATAAGAATATAATATTTAATAAATAATTTCAAATTTTTTATTAATAATCTATAATATAATATAAAAATAAACGATTTTTTTAAAGATAGATAAAAAAATAGTTGGCATTGGAAAGCATATAAGAAAGTAATGGAATTTTCTGGGTATCTTTTGACCATATCGATGCAAATAAATAAAATGATTTATATAATTAAAAAAAAAATTTACAAAAAAATTTACGCATAGAAACTTACGCAGAGAGATTTCTCTGCGTAAGTTTTTTTAATAAAAAATAAATCCATTTATTTTATAAATAATATTTTGATTTATTTTAGAATAAAACAAATTGATGTTTTTTATAAAAAAAATCCAGAGATTTTATAAATAAATCGAATGAAAAATATGCGTAAGTTTTTTTTAATAAAAAATATTAAAAAATCAAGGTTTTTTTCAAATTTACGCATAAACATAGTCTACATAAGTTCTTATTTTTTCTGCGTATTTTGTAAATATTTATTTAAATAAATTAAATTAAAAGTAAAAAAATACATGATTTTTCGGAATAATAAAAATATATGATTTTTATTATGTATTTTTAAAAGTTTTATTCACAAAAAATATAAAAATCTTTAAAGTTTACTCAAAACATAAATGTATGTGTAAGTTATTAAAAAATATTAAAATATTTCAGAGGTTTTACAAACTTAAGCACACAATACTGTGTGCATAAGCTTTTCTATATTATGTAAATTCATTTATTTTATAATTATAAAAAATAAATTCATTTATATAAATAAAAAAAATTACTTTTATAAAAAACTTACGCATAGAAACTTACGCACATAGATTTCTCTGCGTAAGTTTTTATAAAAAAATTATTTTTATAAAAAAATTATTTTTATAAAAAAATTTACGCAAAGAAACTTACGCAGAGAAATTTGTCTGCGTAAGTTTTTTTAATAAAAAATAAATCCATTTATTTTATAAAAAATATTTTGATTTCTTTTAGAATAAAACAAATTGATGTTTTTTATAAAAAAAATAAATCCAGCGATTTTAAATTTTGATTTACCAACTGATGTGTTTCTTGTGTTGGATGCTTGGTTTGTGTTTGGTGGTTCGTTGTAATAAATGTTGTAATAAATGTTTTTGGTGGTTCGTTGTTTACGTTGAACATTGTATTTGGTGGTTCGTTGTAATAAATGTTGTTGTTTCAATATAGTGAATGAATATTCTTTATTATTTCAAAACTCAAAAAGAAAATATATCGATATTGATTTCAATCATCCACAAACAAAACAAATCGAAAAGCATACAACATTTTATTATTCATACGCATGAAACATCATGCGGGTAGACATCAATAACACCATCTAAGGATAAAGTGCTTTACATTTGTCAATCCAATTTTGTTTATCGGTTATCTGCGCTTGAAGTATTGCGAACTCTTGTACAATCTTGTGGACTTGTACGTTGCCGCGCTGAATACGACTTTCCTTATCTTTTATTTCCCTTTTCAACCTTTTTACCTCCTCAATGTCTTCTTCCATCCTTTTCATGTGTTTTTCCTTCTGATGAAGATGTTGTGACCATTTTTGGCTGATTTCCTCGATCTCAGCTTCATATTTTAGTATCTCTTCTTTTATTCTTTTTGGCATTGTTTGTGAAGACGGTGGGGTTGATGGTGGTCGTGTCATCCTTTCCGTCAGTGATTGTGATGACGATGGGGTAGATAGTGAGCCGTAAGAAAGGTTGATCGGTTGATACCTTCCGGGGCTGTTCTCTCTTGACATGTTTTTGACGTGTGGAAAAGAATAAAAAAGAGAAAGAGTATGAATTATATGTTGTGAAATATTAGTGGTGATGATCACTTTATTTATATACAAAAAATTTACATTTTTGTCCCCCTTGCTCCTAGATAATATTAACTTCAATCCCTAGACTTTAAATTTATTATTGGTCCTTGTTTCTCATCTATTAATAACTTTTGTCCCAGCCTACGAAGATGTATGTAGATTGCAAGTGTCGGATGACACTTATAGAGATATATAACAGACAACTTCAGCAGTTCCCACGCAGACTAGAGTTGTTTAGTCAGAGTTGTTTCGGCCATTATTTGGGTCTTACATCGTCGCAAAACGACCCTCTTCTGGTACACATTACTTGGGTCTTACATCGTCGCAAAACGACCCTTTCACCCAGAGGACGCTATAGCTGATGTGATGTATTTCCGTGTGGATGAGCACCAGGTTCACTTTGGCGCTCGAGAGTTCTGTTTGATTAGCGGATTACGCTTTGGTCATCGAGATATCATTGAAGACTTAGAAGTTCGTCCTCTATGGATGCAGAGGGTTTTCCCTGGGTATGATGTATTGTACCTTGAGCTCCTAAATGATATGGTTGTTGAAGAGGAAACTGTGATCGGGCTCTCGGATGAGGATGCTATACGTGTATATTTACTTTTCATGTTGGAGGCCGGTTTTCTAGGTCGAGGGGGGGAAATGGTGGTGCCTATGGCTCTGGTACACATGGTCGAAAATTATGATGAATGGAATCGGTACCCATGGGGATCATACGTATGGGATCCCACTATCGATCAATTGCAGCATGCACTTAAGAGGCGTCAAAATTCTGGGAAACCTAGATACTCACTTATGGGATTCACTTTTGCATTTAAGGTGATTAAAATATTACTTATTACAGACTGTGCAATTATTTTAAAGTTTCAAAAAGATTTTATGTATAATGTTCTAATGTTCACAGATATGGATATACGAGACATTTCCCTTCCTGCGTAGTTTAGCCGATCCCACAGACAGGTTACCGAGAGCTGTTGCATGGAATAGGAAAAAGAGCCCTACCTGGAAAAGTTGCTTGGCATTAATTCGTATTCAGAAGGTAAATTTTAAATCAAATGAAATTTAGTATGGTATACAGTGATTATAAGAACCAATGATATAACAACTTATTTTGTTTTTAGCCCGAGCATCACCCACGCCTTCAGTTGATACCCACCGTTATGGAGATGCAAGAACAGTGGTGGATAGATAGTGAGCCATACTTTGCTGGTGAGCAAGCAAATGTCTCCCCCGTTTGGATCAGACGTGGTCGTCATCGTGGTCAAGTTGATTCTAGGTCAAGACAACGTATACAGTGGTCAACACGTTGGGGGGAGGATGTCACCGGTGACCCGTCTTGGCATACACCGGAGCCGACTGGTTGGAAATACCCGGTCGAGTCACCAGTATATTCGTCGCATTCCCCTCCACAATGGGAGTCATGCGTAGATGTGTTGGAGGGATACTACCGTGATCACGAACATAGTCTAACAAAGATAGAGGATTACGATTTTCTCGGTACCCAGCAGGGACAGGAGGATTTGGCGACCAAGTACGCAGACTTAGAGAGGCAGATGGCCTATGTTAGATCTCAAATGGTAAACTGTGATCATAGAAACTTCATATTTTTATTACGCCAAAATATATTTATTAACTTTATTTATGTTACAGGGTCACCATGGCCCGAGCGAATCATTTGGATTGTCTCATGTTCATATCACCACACATTCGGTACACATGATTTCTAAATACCTGAATGCATCAATTTAGTTTTTCTCTTTAATGTAAACTTTGTATTTAAATTACACCATTTTCATTTTCAGGGTCCTTCAGCCTATCATGCAGCGTCTCCCTTCCCGGTGGATCAGGTTTCTTAATTTACTTAAATTTAAATAAATTTACTTTTTAAGTGTAAAGTAGGTATTCAAATTACACCATTTTCATTTTTAGGATCCATCGGCCTATCATGCAGCGTCTCCCTTCCCGGTGGATCAGGTTTCTTAATTTACTTAAATTTAAATAAATTTGCTTTTTTATTTTAAAAAATTGTATTCAGATTACACCATTTTCTGTTTCAGGATCCACCGTCTGATTTTCCAACTGAACCGGTATCGCAATTTACCGAAAGCGTACAAAAGAAATCGTATCAGACACCCATTAAACGGGTACAAAAAAAGTCGACGCGGATTAAGTTCGCGGGCCCTTCCAAAAAGTCACCATATGTGGATCCCCCGTCGTCCTCAAAACCGGAGGTCAGGGTAGAGTATACTGTGCGCCAGTTATATAAGATGTGCCACATTCCAGAATCTATGTATTTACCAGTATGGCCTCAATGGGAAATTAATAGAGAATGGTGGGGCCAACTGTTGGGGATGACCGATGCTGGTTGGTTCGATAATTCGGTAAGTTATTTTGATCTAATTTAAGAATTTCGAATTTACTCCTCACAATTTCCCCATCACAATTTTGTGTTTGTTGAACAACATATCAACGCTCGGGTATTAACACTTATGGAGGATAGGTCGGCAAACGCGCCATGGACGATACAATCACCTGAGTTTTTTAATTATCTAACTGGCAGGAGTGGTATATCGGGGGGCGCTCCTGAAGCTGACGGGACAATGAAACCGTTTCCACCGTGGTGGTCAATTCGACAGGTTGATTTATGATTATTTTATTTATTTATATTTTAAAAAACTTTTGCTAATATGTATGTCTTGAACTTCGACTTTCAGGTACTTATTCCTATAAACGTCGTAGATAGGCATTGGGTACTCGGTGAACTTGACCTAGATTCGATGGTATTCACGATATACGATACGTCCAATATTCCGGATTACAAGAAATTTTTGACGGCTAAGATCAAGACGTTTAGGACGTTACTCAAGGAATTTTTGTGTGACATAAATGACGTCGAGCGGGCCAAGAATTATAAGCTATTTCATCCTCAATTCGACACCAACATACCCCAGCAGTCGGGTGATATGGGTGATTGTGGGGTATGGGTCTGCAAGTTTATGCAACAACGTATCAATGGTGAGCTTCCGCATGGTGGAAGAGACATGGCGGCGAGTGCAAAGGAGTTTCGAGATGATATGGCAAGGATATTTTATTCGTTGGCAATGGTGAAGGATTGATAGGTTATTATAGAACAAACTTTTAAAAATCACAAAAAACTATTATGTTTGTATTTTTATATTCAATAAAAATGTACTTTACGTATATTAGGTACTTTACGATTTTTATATTTGTATTTTTATATTTTTGTTCACTTAATATGTTATTATGTTTAATGTTTTGGCATATTGTTTTTTACGCTTTTTTACTGTTTTGGTATATTATTTATATTATTATTTTATCAATACATAATTTATTATTGTTAATAAACAAAGTAGTGTATTTGAAGTGATTTTTTATTCAATAAAACATAGCAAGAGTTACATGGGTAGAATGTAAACATCAATACAACACCGACTCATCACTCCAAATGCATAGTTGAACATAAAACAACAACATACAAACTCCACGTACGAAACCAACAACGCTAAATTAGATGCAACATTCTAAGGATATAGTGATTTCAACTGCTCAATCAATGTCCATTTCTCCTGGAGTTGTTCGTCAAATTTCGGGAAATTTTTGATCATCTCTTTGGCAACTGCGTCATCTTTCGCGATCTCTTTATACAGTTTCGCTATGGCGTTGTGTTTGTCTTTTATCCTTTCAAGGACTTTATCTTTTTCTGAAAGAGCGTTATCCCACTTCTCATATATCTCTTTGCACTCCGCTTGGGCTTTTTCAATTGCTTTTACAATTGTCGTTCGCATATGGGAAGAGGGGGGGGGTTTGAAGATGATGCGTTTCCCGCCATGATTTGGTTTACAACGCCGAGAGTGTTACGATATCAGTGGATGTAAAATTTGGGATGTTGTGAACTTTGAGTTGGTGAGACATTGTATTTATAGCCACAAAACAATAGACAAAAAAAACATCTAAAGGTACAATAATCAATGTCTTGATTGTACATTTTCTTCTTATATAAAAAAATTTAAAAAATATAAATTTATTTAAAATACATTTTTTGGATGATTTTTAATTTAATAATAAATAAAGTTTAAATGCAAGTATTGTTGAGATGTATCTATTTGTTTGATTTATAAGTATTTATATATGTTACATATCTCTTATCTACCAATTTTTTAACTTTAATTATTTGGGGCTTTATATTTGATAGATTAAATTATCTACTGTCGTGTTCCTGTTCTAGCTAATTACTTGAAGCTATAAACTGAAAATCGATAGATTACACCAATATTTAACGACAGACCGATTCATATTAAACTAGTTATACAAACTTATCACATAATAATTACGTGATTTATTCATTAAGGTCAAATGTAGGGTACATAAAGTTTCCATAACCATCTTGTTGCGACGAGTGACCTGGTTCTGTCTGATGAAGTCCCTCAGCTGAATAAGTCGGTTGTGTCGGGTGACTTGCTTGATTTCTACTATGGCTACCAGAGGCTCTTGAACGAGGGAATTGTACAGGAGGAATTATCATGGTACAATGTCGGCGATTATGTCCTGATCCTCCACACCGACTACAATTTCTCTGTCTTGGTTCCTCACCACGTGATGGAATGCGATCATGATTACTTGGTCTGCCTACCTTTTTGGTAATAAGCGGAGGATGGACGATCATATATTCAGCAGGCACAATCCATGTTGAGTTTGGTCCAACAGGAACGACCGACTCCTGGTAGGTTGCCCGGAGGTTAATCGTCATGTAGTAAGGTGACGCCATCTGGCTACAGTCTCTCCACTGTAATTGTTTCGCAACTGCGATTGCCTGGCCGCATGGTAAAACTGAAAGCTGCCATTTTCTACAGCTACAGGTACGTGCATGTAGATCAACGATTCCGTCCCTACGCCCATCACGAACTTCATACATATTATTATTCATGGGATGTACTGTCCATGTTGCTGACTTCCACATACGTTTCTTTATTTTCTTTTGTGCCCACGGTGTTAGAGCATGTTGACTTTGCACTACAAATAAAAATTTGTAACATTAATATTTTATAATTAATTTAATTGTAAATAAAAATAAAAATAATAAATTACCTGCAAAATCATGACGTTCAACATACCATTGTTGTTGTACTCCCCGAAAGTAATCTAAAAGTGAGACGATTGGTAGTTTACGAGCAAATCGGGACAACGCATTCACTGACTCGGCGCTATTCGATGTCATCATATTGTAACGCATGCCAGGGAAGTAAACTCTCGACCATCTAGCTGGCCCAATGCTATTCATATATGCACTACCATCAGGTACACAACGTTGTAGTTTGTTCATATACGCGTGGAACTCCTCAACCGTGTAGGCTTTGACTGTCTTCCAATATAGTTTCTTCTTCAACCTAACTCTTTTATCTTGTGTGTAAACATTCATCTATAAATGCCGACAACAAAGACCATGATGGGCACCCGGGTATACAGTCGTAATGGCTTGCTTAATGGAAGCAGCTCTATCGGATATGAATACCAACCCTTCAACTTCTCCGATGCATTGCTTCAACATCGTCAAGAACCAAGTCCATTCGTCCCCACTCTCAGATCTGCCAACTCCGTATGCAATTGGAATGATTTGGTTATTTCCATCCATCCCAACAGCCAAGAACATGGTGCCTAAATACTCCCCTTTTAAATGAGCACCGTCTATTACGATCACCGACCTCAAATTGTTCAAAAACGTCCGAATCTGGGGAAAAAACATACATGATAATAATAATATATGATTTAAACTAAATGTCTAATAATAATAATAATATATGATTTAAACTAAATGTCTAATAATAATAAACTACATGAACTTAAATCTAAATCAACAAATATATGATTTAAACTAAATGTCTAATAATAATAATAATTCATACCGCACATCCAAGGGCGACGAAACAGCATCGGAAGCGTTGCATCTCATCAGTCCTTATTCTCATCACGGTACCCGGATTCAGGCGCTCCAAATTATAAAAATACACTGGAAGTCTGCTAAAGGAAACCGACGGGGTACCCATAATTTGGGCCAATGCGAAACATTTGGCGCTCCAAGCTTGCTTGTAGGAAACAGATATATGGAATTGCTCGTTCACATCATTCCTTATGTCATTTGGCCAGTAGTTTCTACTCCCGTCTGAAACGGCTTTCTTTATTATATGACCCAAAACTTTTCTATTTTCTTGCCTATGATTAGGATGTAGTTGAGTTCCCGAACAAGTGTGTCGGTCCTCCAATTTTCGAACTTCAAACATGGTGCTTTCTCCAACAACGTTCGCCCTGATCTTCCAATTACAACTTTCATGCACACAAACTGCCTCGTACCTTTTCGGGCATGATCTATTGACTTTAAACTCGAAACTCTCTTTAACAAATTTCAATCCCATGGCTAACTTCAGTTCTTCGTTCGTGTTAAATATTTGCCCAAGGCAGATGTGTGTAGTGCGATTATAATTGACCGGTTCGTTGTCTGTGATCGTGGGTACTGGTGTTGGGACTATGGGAGGCATACCAAAAAAATCATTGATCGCCGAAAATGATGTATTGGCAGTACATATTTCTTCATTTGGTTCTCCCCCGTCTCCTATGGCCCCCTCTTCGGAACTGTCACCATCTTCAAAATCTGTATCATCAATTTCAGGTATACCCAACTTAAAAACATTGGCACCTTCTGGAAATTCTTCGGTATCGGGAAACCAGTCGTTGTTATAACCATAGTTAGGTTCCTCTTGCGAAACAAATTGGGGCACATACGGAACCTCCTGTTGTCGTATTAATGGTTGAGCCTCAATGATTGGAGGGGGTGGAACTTCCTCCCACATTGCTTCCTCTACCCGATCGGAAACCACGACTAACAGAAGTTTCAACTGAGATATAAAGTGTTGCCGATTTTCTTGAAGTAGAAGCGAACTCCATAAAACCAATAACGTCATCGTCATCGCCTAATAGTAAAACCGCCCCATCATACTTATACGACAACACAAATTCACCTTCAATTTCAAATTTTTGTGCAACATAGCTAACTAACGCATCATGTGTAATGTTTTTTCGCAACATTACACCACGTTGAAACACTTGATCAGATACATACTCCATCACATTGTTTACTTTTTCCCATCTTCCTCCACCACGGATATGCAACCTCAATTTTTCGCTTGTAGAGGCCATAGTCTTGGAATGAATGATGGGAGAGCGAAATAGAGAGAATTAAGTGTTTACAACTGATATGGGAGTAAGAAATGAAATAACAATGAAGTGTTTACTAAATATAAGTTTTTTTCTATATTTTTTCTATCCCATGTATTTTATTAAATATAATTTTTTTTGAATATGAAATGTATTGAATATGAAAATTTTGAAAGCGTAATTAATTTTCCAAAATATTTTTATATAAGTAATTTTTAAAAACGTATTTAGTTTTTCCAAAATATTTTTATATAAATAAAAAAAATTAAAACTTACAAAATGTGCGTAAGTTTAGTTTTTCTTCAAAAAAAATTAAATTTTAAAAAAAAAATAAAACAAAACAATGTTTAAAAAAATGTTTTTCCAAAATATTTTTGTATAAATAATTTAGAAAAGTACTTAATATTAAAAAATAAAACAAAACAATGTTTAAAAAAAATCTTTTTCCAAAATCTTTTTATATAAACAATTTAGAAAACGTATTTAAAAAAATCAAAATGTTTAAAAAAAATGTTTTTTAAAACATATGAATGACTTATTAGAAAATCAGTAAAAGCTGTTTATATTCTTTACTGTTTGTGTCAAATCACTGAATAAGAATCTGATTCTTTCTTAAAAAAGTTAAAATAAAATAAAATATGAAAACTTACGCACAGAGACTTACGCACAAAGATCTCTGTGCGTAAGTTTTATTTTCCTTCAAAAAAATAAAAAAAATATTTTTTAAAAAACTTACGCACAGAGATCTTTGTGCGTAAGTTTGGGTTTTCCAACGTGGAGCCTCCGTGGTGCAAATGAAAAAGTTACGCATACATGTAGGATTAAAACTTACGCACAGAGAACTCTGTGCGTAAGTTTTTTAAAAAATCTTTTTTTTTGAAGGAAAATAAAACTTACGCACAGAGATCTTTGTGCGTAAGTTTTTGTGCGTAACTTTTGGTTATTTTGGGAATAAGGTTATCAAAGTGGCTATTTAGAGAAACCATGGGTGTAAAATGGCTATTTCAGGCAATTTCCCTGAATACAAACACACGATTTTTACTTTCTAAATTGTTTATTGATAAATCAAAACAATTTACAACTTGTTGCGGAACAAAATTAAGGATAAACCTAATCTAAACAAGTTAAGAACACTAAGTTTCTTGCACTAGAATAAAGACAGAAAGGAGATAAGGAAACTACGAGTAATAACCTGACACACAGTAGTAAGGAAGAAGAAGATGGCTGAGCACTTCATTTCTGAAGTAGGGTTCTTCTTATATACTGCATGCATTTAATGCATGGCAGTATTGCTTTACACGTGGCAGCAGCTGAGTGGTTGCATGTTTTGACCTTTGTAGACAACCTTAGTAGCCGCATGGTGCACAGTGTAGAATCAGAGTTTGTTGTACGATTCTAGACAGAAGGTATGTCCGTTCTGACATTTCGTACGGAGACGTGCAAGGGGGGAAAGACAAAAGTAAATTGTAGAGGAAGACTTCATGATCAGCTTTCGTTGAATCAGTACTTTATCAGTGAATGATAAAGCTCAGCGATTGCTGAAGTCTTCTACTTGTAACTTCACGTTGAGTGGACAAATCTTGGCTTCGTTGATATCCGCATCAGTTCATTAGTAGACTTGTCGCTGTTCTTGAGCTTGATCTTCGACTTCAGCGTAGAACATATGTTGACGTGAAACTTGTCTTCAGGGATCATAAGTAAACAACTAACTTATCAACGATCACCAAAAAGACTGAACATGCTCAGAGCTTTATGGTGAACAGTGTTCGCTGAATGTCTAATTTAACGAGCGAGAGTTCCTATCAGCTGTATTGTAGAGTCTTAGTATTTATCAACAATAGTGAAACTCTAAGACATATTGTTTACTTACAATTTTCACTAAGTGTTTAAGAGAGGGTTATTATCAAATCACTGAGGGTTTGGATCAACATGATGCTTTTCTTGGAAGGTGTTGATCCCATTATACCTTACTACGTTGAAAATGGACCATATATTCCTCATGTGATTCATGGTGTTGTTCCAGCCACTGCGACTACTTCTGCTGCTCTTGAACGAACACTTATCAGGGAAGTCTCTTAGTGGACTAAAGAAGACAAGAAGAAAGTGGCCATCGACACCAAGGACAAATCCATCATCTCCATGGCTCTTCCTGATGAAGTCTACCAATCCATCATGAATCTAAAGAACTCAAAAGCCATGTGGGACACTATATGTGTTCAATATGAAGGTACTGTTGAAGTCCAGGACTCTAGAAGAATAAACCTGGTAAGGAAGTATGAAAGTTTCATTTGTGGTAAGAATGAAACTCTTTCTGAAGTTCATCAACGTTTTAACTGTTTAATTATAGACTTAAAAACTGTTGGTAAGACCTATGGTAACTCTGAGATCCTGACAAAATTCTTGGAATGTCTTCCTGAAAGTTGGGACAATTATACCACGTGTCTTAATCTCTGTAAGGATCTTAAATTCATGACCCTCTCTACCTTATTTGGCACTATGCTCAATCATGAGCAGTCGTGTCAACATAAGAAGAATCTTGTCAAAGATTCCAAAAGCACACCTGTTGCTTTACTCTCATCAGAGTCAGTGCCTACTCAGCGATCCACTCTCACGATCACTGAAATAGAATCTAACTCTGATGATTCATCGGAAGCTGATCCTTAAGAACTTGATGAATCTCTAGCACTCCTGACAAATTCTTTCAGGAGATTCGCTAGAAAGAGTAACTTCAGAAGAACTAAACCTCTTTCCTTCACTGACAAGCCTAACTCTACTCATGTTGATAAGGCTACTGCTACCTGCTTTAACTGTGAAAAAGCAGGACACTTTTTAAGTGAATACAGGTCAAAGAAAGTATTCAAACTTTCTTCATCCCACAAGAAACCCTTTACTCCTAGAAGTAAAGATGACAAGTACCAAAGGCTCAAAGAAATGTACGAAAAGCTAAAGAGCTACAAAAATAAAGACAAAGGTCTGATCGCTGAAGATCATTACTGGGCTGAATCTGAAGAAAAATCAGACTCGGATGAAGAAGATGAGGCTAAACTATGTCTTATGGCCAAAATCAAAGAAGAAGAGGAAGAACAATCTGATATTCCCTCTACTTCTGCCTCTACCTCTCAGATATCTCTCTCTCCTACTATTTCTCCTTCTCTCACTGAAGCTAATAGACTTCGAGCTATCGATATTTTGACTATTGAATTTTATGATGCCATGAATGGCAAGACCAAAGCTGAACAAATGAATATAGACTTAACTGAACAACTTAAAAACTGTCATTTGAAAATACAAGAGCTTTCAAACATAGAAGAAAATTTGAAAGATCAGGTCTATGTGAATCAAGTCATAAGTATCGAGCATGAAAAATGTATCGCTTAACTGAAAGCAGAAAAAGACACTGTTGAAGGATGGTAAAAATCCTCAGCAAAGATCGCTGACATCATAGGTGCTCAGATCCCTGCAAAAGACAAAAGTGGTCTTGGTTACAAAGCTGACGCTGAAGAACCAACCACTGACCGCTCCATGCTTAAGTTTGGAATGTTCGTGTCTTCTATCCCTGACACCTCGTCATCTCAGTGCTCTTCTTCTTCTAAAACTCCCATCCCTGAGGATAAACCTACCTTACTAAAAGGTAAATAAAAAATCGTTGTTCAAAAACCTCAGAAGGGTACCAAAGTACCACAGCTGAAAAATTCTAAACCTTCAGCTCATCATTCCTCCTCTTCAAAAACTAAGATCCCTGAACATGTTCAGCGATCTATTCCAAAAATCAGAGTGAATGTTATTGGCAAGAAATCTGAAGAACCAAAGTTTCCTCCGATATCTGATGCCAAAGGTATTCTTGGTACATGCCCTGCCCATTTGAAATTTGCCTATGGTCCTAAAGCTACTTTTAGCTATAGGAAATGTTATCACTGTGGACTTACCGATCTCATTGCTAGTAAGTGCCCTACAGCCACCAAAGTTGAGAAATTAGCTAAGGTGAAGATCAATGCCCCCAAGGCAAAGAAGACCATCCCTGGTGCAAATCAGGCTAAGGTGAAAAATACCACTGCGGTTAAGAAATTAACCAAGGTGAAGATTAACCCTGACGCTGAATCATCCTTCTACATCCTCTACCACCGACAAGTGTGAACCCATCGTAAAATAGGTGCCCATTCCAAACTAATCTTCCTTTGTTTGCAAGTCTCGAAGGGTATCTGGTATCTCGATAGTGGATGCTCTAGACACATGACCGGAAAAAGAAACATGCTCACTGAATATAAGGAAGAGAAAGGTCCCTTAGTGACCTTTGGTGGAAATGGTAAAGGATATACCCGAGGGTTTGGTGTACTTTCTAATGGTACTACCACCTTCAGAAGAGTCGCATACGTTAAAGGACTGAAGCACAGTCTTCCTAGCATCAGTCAGCTATGTGACAAGGACTTCAACGTTTCCTCAGTGAGAACACCACAACAAAATGGCGTCGCTGAAAGAAGAAACAGAACGATCATCGAAGCTGATCGTTCAATGCTCAACGATTCTCATCTTCCAACTCAATTCTGGGCAGAAGCTGTCAACACTGCATGTTTAACGCAGAATAGATCGTTGATTGTCAAGAAATTCAACAAGACTGCCTATGAACTTTTTCATTGAAGAAAACCATCTATCAGCTTTCTTCACATCTTTGGTTGTCAGTGCTTCATCTTAAACAATTTGGGAAAATGCACATTTTCGTGTCATGAGTCGTTTTAAGAATTATAAGGGTATGAGTCCATTTGGGGAAACCCTTTGTTCTAACACGGGACGAGTTTTGGGTTAATGATGATTTTGTGGTATATGTTTACCTAAGCGATGCCTAAATGCATTTTATATTTTTAGGACCGTTAATTATTGGTCTAATACGTTTTGAGCATTTTGCTTGGTTTTGACTTTAAAGGAGTCTTTGGGGACATCTTGTCCGATTTTGATGGCTCAATGTGGAGTCCTATTGATGGTTTGCATATATTGCAACTTATTGCATTTTATTGCATATTATTGATATTCACATGCTCGAGTGCTTTTGTCATTCTGGGATGGGCATGTAATTGTAGTCTGTGTTGCATTGGATCCATAGGCACGTAAGCCAGTCTTTATTTGATGGTCTACTAGGTGTTGCGGGATTTGACTGGGCCCCATGTTTTATGACCTTTACTTTTCAAGGGTACATTAGGAGGGCTGAGTCTGGTTGAGCTATCATGATTGATGGGCGTTTATGACCTTCGCCATGTCGGGGCAATGCCATGGTTGTAACCCCGCTTGTGCCCAGCCTTTGGTGGTATTCATGTTAATATTCCGCTAAGGTCAGCTGTCTCTTTGGGTGTGTCTTGAAAGGAGTCGTAGGGATACTTGGGCTTTTATGTCGTGAAGTGTCATACGATTAATGTTGTATGAATGGCATACTTTTGTGTATCTCGATAGTGGATGCTCTAGACACATGACCGGAAAAAGAAACATGCTCACTGAATATAAGGAAGAGAAAGGTCCCTTAGTGACCTTTTGTGGAAATGGTAAAGGATATACCCGAGGGTTTGGTGTACTTTCTAATGGTACTACCACCTTCAGAAGAGTCGCATACGTTAAAGGACGGAAGCACAGTCTTCCTAGCATCAGTCAGCTATGTGACAAGGACTTCAAGGTTTGCTTCACTAAGGAAGCATGTTTCATCACTGGCAAGAAAGAGAAAGTTCCTCTCAGTGGATATCGTTTAGAAAATGTTTATGTAATAAACATGGACTCAACAACCACTGAAAACTCTTGTTTTCTCTACAAAGTTTCTACCGATGTCAACTGGCTATGGCATAATAGGCTCTCACATATCAACTTCAAGACGCTGAATACTCTTTCTTCAAAAGAGTTGGTCACTGGTCTTCCTCAACACTCATACACTAAGGAATCTCTTTGTTCAGCGTGTGAGAAAGGGAAACAAACAAAAGCAAGCTTCAAGACCAAGCAAGTATCTTCGGTGACATCTCCTCTTCAACTTCTCCACATGGATTTGTTTGGCCCTGTCAACATTCAATCCATCGCTGGAAAGAAATATACACTGGTCATTGTAGATGAATTTTCTCGCTATACCTGGGTGATGTTTCTCCGTGCTAAGAGTGACACCTCAGAAGAACTCATATCTTTTGTCAGGAAAATGAAAGTCCTGAACAACATTACTGTTCACTCAATAAGGAGTGATCATGGGACTGAATTCAAAAATAATTCCCTTGATAACTTCTGTAAGAGTAAGGGTATTTTCATAACGTTTCCACAGTGAGAACACCACAACAAAATGGCGTCGCTGAAAGAAGAAACAGAACGATCATCGAAGCTGATCGTTCAATGCTCAGCGATTCTCATCTTCCAACTCAATTCTGGGCAGAAGCTGTCAACACTGCATGTTTAACGCAGAATAGATCGTTGATTGTCAAGAAATTCAACAAGACTGCCTATGAACTTTTTCATGGAAGAAAACCATCTATCAGATTTCTTCACAAATTTGGTTGTCAGTGCTTCATATTAAACAATTTGGGAAAATGCACATTTTCGTGTCATGAGTCGTTTTAAGAATTATAAGGGTATAAGTCCATTTGGGGAAACCCTTTGTTCTAACCCGTGACGAGTTTTGGGTTAATGATGATTTTGTGGTATATGTTTACCTAAGCGATGCCTAAATGCATTTTATATTTTGAGGACCGTTAATTATTGGTCTAATACGTTTTGAGCATTTTGCTTGGTTTTGACTTTAAAGGAGTCTTTGGGGACATCTTGTCCGATTTTGATGGCTCAATGTGGAGTCCTATTGATGGTTTGCATTTATTGCAACTTATTGCATTTTATTGCATATTATTGATATTCACATGCTCGAGTGCTTTTGTCATTCTGGGATGGGCATGTAATTGTAGTTTGTGTTGCATTGGATCCATAGGCACGTAAGCCAGTCTTTATTTGATGGTCTACTAGGTGTTGCGGGATTTGACTGGGCCCCATGTTTTATGACCTTTACTTTTCAAGGGTACATTAGGAGGGCTGAGTTTGGTTGAGCTATCATGATTGATGGGCGTTTATGACCTTCGCCATGTCGGGGCAATGCCATGGTTGTAACCCCGCTTGTGCCCAGCCTTTGGTGGTATTCATGTTAATATTCCGCTAAGGTCAGCTGTCTCTTTGGATGTGTCTTGAAAGGAGTCGTAGGGACACTTGGGCTTTTATGTCGTGAAGTGTCATACGATTAATGTTGTATGAATGGCATACTTTTGTGTATCTCGATAGTGGATGCTCTAGACACATGACCGGAAAAAGAAACATGCTCACTGAATATAAGGAAGAGAAAGGTCCCTTAGTGACCATTGGTGGAAATGGTAAAGGATATACCCGAGGGTTTGGTGTACTTTCTAATGGTACTACCACCTTCAGAAGAGTCGCATACGTTAAAGGACTGAAGCACAGTCTTCCTAGCATCAGTCAGCTATGTGACAAGGACTTCAAGGTTTGCTTCACTAAGGAAGCATGTTTCATCACTGGCAAGAAAGAGAAAGTTCCTCTCAGTGGATATCGTTTAGAAAATGTTTATGTAATAAACATGGACTCAACAACCACTGAAAACTCTTGTTTTCTCTACAAAGTTTCTACCGATGTCAACTGGCTATGGCATAATAGGCTCTCGCATATCAACTTCAAGACGCTGGATACTCTTTCTTCAAAAGAGTTGGTCACTGGTCTTCCTCAACACTCATACACTAAGGAATCTCTTTGTTCAGCGTGTGAGAAAGGGAAACAAACAAAAGCAAGCTTCAAGACCAAGCAAGTATCTTCGGTGACATCTCCTCTTCAACTTCTCCACATGGATTTGTTTGGCCCTGTCAACATTCAATCCATCGCTGGAAAGAAATATACACTGGTCATTGTAGATGAATTTTCTCGCTATACCTGGGTGATGTTTCTCCGTGCTAAGAGTGACACCTCAGAAGAACTCATATCTTTTGTCAGGAAAATGAAAGTCCTGAACAACATTACTGTTCACTCAATAAGGAGTGATCATGGGACTGAATTCAAAAATAATTCCCTTGATAACTTCTGTAAGAGTAAGGGTATTTTCATAACGTTTCCACAGTGAGAACACCACAACAAAATGGCGTCGCTGAAAGAAGAAACAGAACGATCATCGAAGCTGATCGTTCAATGCTCAGCGATTCTCATCTTCCAACTCAATTCTGGGCAGAAGCTGTCAACACTGCATGTTTAACGCAGAATAGATCGTTGATTGTCAAGAAATTCAACAAGACTGCCTATAAACTTTTTCATGGAAGAAAACCATCTATCAGATTTCTTCACAACTTTGGTTGTCAGTGCTTCATCTTAAACAATTTGGGAAAATGCACATTTTCGTGTCATGAGTCGTTTTAAGAATTATAAGGGTATGAGTCCATTTGGGGAAACCCTTTGTTCTAACCCGTGACGAGTTTTGGGTTAATGATGATTTTGTGGTATATGTTTACCTAAGCGATGCCTAAATGCATTTTATATTTTGAGGACCGTTAATTATTGGTCTAATACGTTTTGAGCATTTTGCTTGGTTTTGACTTTAAAGGAGTCTTTGGGGACATCTTGTCCGATTTTGATGGCTCAATGTGGAGTCCTATTGATGGTTTGCATTTATTGCAACTTATTGCATTTTATTGCATATTATTGATATTCACATGCTCGAGTGCTTTTGTCATTCTGGGATGGTGTAACATCCCTTATCCCATATACATGACGTATTACACAATATAACACAATTAAATATAAGAAACAAACTTCACTTTACATGTACGGTCCGGTAGTCTTTTACAAATAGAAAGAAAACATTTGAAATACAATCCTTGTGCTATTTGCATCCATAACACTTAACATTCCATTACAACTACTAAATAAGTCAAAAGCTTCGTCTTAGTCTTCCTTACTAGCCATCCATCTCATACTCTACTTACTTGCTCTTACTTGATCCGCCACCTGGAATACATATTTTTAAAACAAAATGAGGGTTAGACCTGTTGGTCTAAGTGAGAAACCCCTGTTAGTTTAAAAACCATTTATATAAACTTCATTCATATAAATCACGCCACATAATTACATATATCCAATTAAGCTCACACCTCGTGCACCTTTCCTTCTCATTTCCTCCTGGCCATGTTAGTGGTAGCAAGCCAACTAATAATATACAACGATGTACAACATCTACAGCCAAACAACGCTATACAAGTTCTATAGCCAATCACACCGGTCTTAAACCCGGCCAACGTATTATAACACGTTTATAATACACATGTAAATACAATATCTCACTATATTGTAATTCTCATATACCATACATATACACATAATCACTAATTATCACATTCTCAAACCATACGTATGTATTCCAGTTGAAATTACTTTTAAAGTAAAACTCACCTCGTTGCTTTATCCAAAACCTCCGGATCCTTTATCTGTCAATTCGATCTTTCTCCCAAAGTTCACAAAATCTGTAATCAATTAATTACGGAACATTTAACAGTCGAGAATACTAAATGAATCTAAATAGTCTAAAAATCCCATTTTGCTATCTCGGCCAACACTCTCTCGCAACTCTCTCTCTCTCTCCTCGCAACACACTCTCTCTCGCCACCTTCTCTGTCTCTTCCTCGCAACACACTCTCTCCTCGCAATCATGGCTTGCGAGCCCTAACTCCCTCGCAGCTAAAGGCTTGCGAGCCCTAACTCCCTCGCAGCTAAAGGCTGCGAGCCCTAACTCCCTCGCAGCTAAAGGCTGCGAGCCCTAACTCCCTCGCAGCTAAAGGCTGCGAGCCAAAAATCCCATCGCAACCAAGGCTTGCGATTCTTATGAACATTCATAAACCTCTCAATTCACTGAGTTCATCTTTTACCCAGATTTACAGATATGTTTCATACTACCATAGAACACTATCCCAAACCCAAAATACACATATCTTATCAAAACACCAAAACCCACCTACATACCTATTTATCAACTTATAAATATAAAAGGGATAGGTTATAAATGATTGTTACCTTTACTTCCTTGAACTGATCCTTAATAATCCAGCTGAAACTCTGGTACGTGCGAAATGTGTGTTTTAATCGCAGTGGGTTGCAAACTGTCCACAGTGGGAAGTGCAAGTGTACACTGTCCACTATGATCGTCACAGCAAGTAATAGTTGGTAAAATACCAGAATCGAATCCACAGAGACTGGACAATCAAGACAATACGGTTCTCATGAGCTCCTTTTACAAGTTTCAACTAGAGAGGAAAATAAAACTTTGGTTTGGTTTGGTAAAATAGCTACTTGAAACGATTTACTAAATGCTAAAAAGGAGGAATGTAGGTTGGATTTTCCCTAAAATTTATCTCAAATACTCGGTCCTTAGAGTGATCCTCGTATTCGTGGTGGACATTTTCGCTAGAAAAGCCCGGTTACAAAATACTCACACCGTTAGATAAAAATCCCATACTCTTAGTACTTGTTGTTTTGTCAATGGTAATCTCTAAATGGACCTTTTCAGGCCTCGATGGAATGTGTAGAGACAAATACTCTAAGTGTTTTTAATACACAAATTAGCTTGCCTACTACTCCAGTGGGCAGAGATTAGCTCACTGTGCCGACCTCACTTTCGTAAGTGTCAAAAGAATTCTTTCGAATCCCCTAGCATCATTCAAGCTCGTGTCACTGCGCTCTACTTATTTCTAAGTTAAGAACTAGACTTTAGATCCTTGCAAGTGATCAGCTTGTTCGCATCCTTGGGTAAATATCGAGAATGAAAGACCAAAACAACAAATATTCTAAGTATAAAGATTACTCAAGCATTTTTGATAAAATCCAGGTACTTCTCCTTCCTACATCCCAAAGGATGTTTAGCCTAACATTTCCGAAGTAAAGAAAACAAAAGATGAAGAATTGCACATAATAAAACTGAAAGTGATTTGCATTAACTGCTCACAGTGGGGAACGAGAAGTCGTCCCTGCACTGTGTATTTCGAACTACAACAGAAAATAAATTACTGAAATTAAATGCTAAGTTACTGCAGTAAATGAAAGCTTACAACTTAAGGAAATGCTAGATAAATTGCAAGATAGATGGATTTTATAAAAGAGACCCAACACCCCTTTTTATACTAAGAAGGAGGTGTTGGTCTTTACACAAAAAAAGGTTTTCCAAGGTGCAAGGACTGCAGGGAGATGCAGAAATCAGCTCAAAGGATAATACTTCAATCCTCCATGTATAGCCCTTTTTACCCAATGGTCCATTAGAAGTCAACTTTTGCAAGTACAAAGGTACAATCATGATGTGAAGCCTTGAGGAACACTTGTAACAGCCAAATCTCAGCTTCTCTGTCATTGAACCTTCCTCCTCCAGAAAATTAGATCCCAACTAAAAGTTTCTTTTTGATTTCTTTTTGACCAGCTCGAAGAGTGGGGAACCGGAGTGGGCACTGTATACGTCACTGCGGATGAAAAATCGAGAAAACACCCAAAACTTCCCCAAATAATTTATTAAAGACCATGGTTCACTCCTTTTGCTCGTTTTCGTAAATCATACCAAGAATGGGGGTTTTTAGAAGTGAAATGGCTAAAATTGACAAAATAAAGTGGAAAATAAATGGAAATAATAACTCTAAAAATAGAGTTATCACAACCTCAAACTTAAATCATTACTTGTCCCCAAGTAATAAAAAGAAAGAAATAAAATGAAACACAATGCATAAAAGATCTTTGAGGGACTTACATATTTCTTGACTTGAATGGGCGTTGATCTCCTTCCTTCGATACTTCCTTCGGTTCCAAACTTGAAAATTTCACTTTTGTGTTTGACGAAACCTTTCCCTTGTTTACCTTTTGATCAATAGGGCTTTCTTGGGTTTGAAGGGTTTATGGCTTTGAATCTTTTCCCAAGGGTTTTGGCAAAAATTTCCAAACATGGACCGAAGATCTCGCTTTGAGATTTTTATTTCAAGAAGTGGGTGTTTAGTATTTTGCTATGATAAGAACGTACACTTTCAGGCTTTATTTGGGTATAATGAGTATGGCTATTTTTGTGAGGGTGGGTATTCTGATGGTCCAGAATAGGCACACCATCGTTTTCTGGGAGTGAGCACTTTGATGGTCCAGAAAAGGCACACCATCAATTTTGTTAGTGCTACTCCGATTTTCTTCTGTTTTTGTATTTTTGTGTTTTCTCTTTTTTTTTTTTTTTTTGGGAGGGGGGTACGGCTTACCCACCTCAAACTTGGACTTCACAGTGTCCTCACTGTGAGCAAACTGGAAGTCACTCTGGAACTCCCCACCTCAAACTTAAGATCCCACAGTGTCCCCACTGTGACATAGAAATAACGAACAAAGGTGGTGGTTTGGGGTACAAAAAGGGTCGTGTTTAGATGCGAAAAATGGCCTAAATCATTTCACGGGACAAGTTGAGATTTGTACTTACAAAAGTGACCTTTTTAAGTTGGAAGCCGAAAGTTGTACCTTGAAATGGAACGAGATCAAACAAGCATTCAAACAACAAATACGTTAGTACCCAAAAGTACCTACCGAGCGATAGGATTTCATGCATTACGAACCAAAATAAGAATTCAGCAAAGTGTCAAAAGCCTAGCCAAAGGCACAAAATATAAAACAAACCGAAATTTAAAATTGTTTTTGAGAGCAAAAGAGTGGAACCAAAGTTTTAACAAACCATTCAACGGGTCGGGGTGGCATCTGGTGAACTGGCGGCGTCATCCTCTTCAAACTCGTCATCACTGGCATTGGTTGGGCAAATATCCTCAGGAAAATCTGGGAGCTGAGCAGCTAGCATTGGGTTGGCCTCTTTCATCATCAGGCCCGTCACCTCATCCCGTTCTCTTGTATACATCCAAAATTTCTGCGTGGCCCGGTTCTGATATCGCTGCTCACTTTCCAGCAACTCGATCCTGTATGTGAGCTTCTTCAAAGCTGCCAAAATCTCTCCCATTTGGTTGCTTGATGATCCGGCCTCGGTTGAATGGAGTGGTGTACGCGGCGTTCTCACAACATGCTCCTCAGCAATGGTCACAGTGGGGTGAACAGTCCCCACTGTGGGGATATCTTCTGTTTGTTCAGCTGGAGGAGTGGCGACGTACCTTCCCATCTTGCGGATGGTTTGTGCGCTGATGTTGCTCGTGGAGTCAAACCACTGATCCTCCACCGCCGAGGGTACACCTGCGTCTATCATTAGTAACGTAACGAGGCAAGGAAGGGGCAAGACTACCTTCTTTCTGTTTCGAGCTTGATCTATGGCCGCATGCATAACAATTCCGACGTTGATTTTTCGTCCAGTGAGGAGGCAGTACAACAAAGCACATTTATGCATAGACAATGTGGTATCGTGCGATGTTGGGGACACAGAGGCCCGGAGAAATTGGAACCAAACAGCGGCCTCGGTAGTGAGGGAGCTAGCGTTTAGGCACCTTCTCTGGCCGTCTTTATTCCACGGCTTCCCCTCGACTGCTATTTCGCGCAAGACAAGATCCTCGTCCGTCGGGGTCATTTTCTTTAAAAACTGGGCAAACTCACACACAGCCGGGCTCCTTCTTCCTAATACCCGGTTAATCGCTCCTGGAGTATAGCTTACTTGCTTACCCCGAACTACCACAGTGGGATCCTTTGCTTGAGAGGCCTCGGCGTAAAATTCACGCACTAATGAGGCATTCGCGCGTCGATTGGCTTCAGCCAAAATCGACCAGTCTTGCGCTACAATCCTATTCTTAACAAATGGGTTGGCCTCAACAAACTCAGGGTCGAAACCCCTCTCTAACTTCAGTTTCTGTGTAGCAATGCACTCATAGTGGGCAGCCACCTCCGGAGTGGTGAACTGCCTGGGCACCCCACTGGGGGCATGCGCAGTGCCCACTGTGGATTGATGTGGGTTTTTGGTTTGAACTTGGTCATCCCCAACATCAATCTCAACAGAAGATGAACTTAAAGAGGGCTGAAGACTTGTACCTTTCTTTGACGGTTGTTTTGCCGGCCTTTTTGTCGGTTGTTTCAGAGCTTTGGTCACCGCAGACCGGGTGACCACTCCTTTCCTTCTTGTGGCCCGCAGAATTAGGTTCTCCCCACTGTGGGCAGTCTTCCTCACTGTCTCTCTTTCAACACTATCCCCAAGCTTGCGGTATTGTTCCTGATAGTCATCATCAACCTTCCTCTGAAATTCCACTTCTTCAGCAAAAATTTCTGCCTCAGCCCTTTTCCTTTCTTTCTCAAAAATCCTTTCCTTCTCAGCCTTCAACCTTTCTTCTTCCATTCGCTTTTCCTCTTCTTCCTTTCTGATTCTTTCTTCTTCCTCTCGACGCCTCCTCTCGACCTCTTCCTTTCTTTTTCTAATGGCTTCCATTTTCTGTTTGAACTCCTCTGCTAACCGCCTTTCTTCTTCTTCGGCTAGAAGTGTCTCGGTCTCGAAATGGGTGATACTGTTGTCTGAGACTTGCGATGATGAAGTAGCTTTTGGGCTTTCGTGCTTTGAAGAACCCTCGTCGGCCGCACCGGAGATGATCGGGTTTTCGCCGGAGACCGGTGGCGGTTCGTTCAGGTCATTGGTGACGGCTTCCGGTGGTTATTCCTCGGCGGTCCTGCGGCGGACGGCCGCACGTGTGAGTGCATCGGGGTTGGTGTTCATTCTCTTGGTTCTTGCCATTTTTAGGGTTCTGGAAGGGTTTTGCTGGTGGGTTTTTTGTAGAGAGAGAAATGAAGAAGAAAAAGTTTGCTGGGTAAATTTTGGTAGCAAAAGAGGTTAAGGTGGTTTTTGGAAATGTTTTCTTGTCAAAAATGGGGGGAAACCGCCGGTTTTAGGAGAGAGGGAGAGGAAGGACAATGATAGCTTTGCTTGGGAAATGATGAACTATGACAACATGGCCTAAAAGTAGACTTGATGGCAACAAAAGGTGAAAGCTTGTCAGCATTGGGCCCCAAAAATGGTCCTTTCATTCGTCAGATGGGGAGTGGGGAGTGCAGTGACCTGAGCCTTCCCCACTGCAAAGTACTTTCCTTGATTTTTCTTCAAAAAGTGGCACGTTCTTCTACACACATTAAAACAAACTACCATGCAGAATTAAAAAGACCAAAAATAATAAAAAGACAGCAAATTAGTGAAATAAAATATTTACAAACGGTTGTGACATTGCTTAACCAGAGCGGGATGGAGAGTGGGATGGAATGTGGGCACTCTTGTTCAGAAAGTGCTTCACCCTTTGCCCATTGACTTTGAAGATTTTTCCGGATTGAGGAGCCATTAAGTCCAGAGTTCCAAAAGGGCTTACCTTGACCACAGTGTAAGGCTCTTTCCATCGTGATTTTAGATTTTCCGGAAACATCCTTAACCTTGAATTAAAAAGTAGCACTTTTTGTCCCTCCCCAAACTCTCCATGAGTGATTTTTTGGTCAGGCCACCACTTGATCTTCTCCTTGTTGGTTTTTGCATTTATGTCGGAGTGATGACAAAGTTCTTCTAACTCATTGAGGTAGGCATATTTTAAGTGGGAAGGCAATGGCTTCAAATTCAAGTCAGGGGGATTTTTGGATGGTAGTTTGACATGTCTATCTTTGAAATCTAGCTGCTCAAAAGCTGCCAAGATCTCGTTACACTCATCCTCAAAAGTGTTATCACTCTCAGATTCGGAGTGCTCACTCTCACTCCTCACTGTAGGCACTGTGTCAAGACGGTGGGTTCCATTAATCGAACTTAAAGCAAAACAGTCTTCGGTTTCCATATACTTAAGGGCCTTGAAGACATTGAAAGTTACCTCTTGGTCATTAACCCGCATCGTGAGTTCTCCTTTGTGTACATCAATCAAAGTACGTCCGGTTGCAAGAAACGGACGCCCTAAGATGATTGGGATTTCTTTATCGGCCTCATAATCTAGAACTAGAAAATCGGCGGGGAAGATAAATTTATCCACTTGGACCAAAACATCTTCTATTTTTCCCTTGGGATAGGCAATGGACCGGTCGGCTAGTTGTAATGTCACGGTTGTGGGTCTAGCCTCTCCAATACCTAACTTGTTAAAAATGGACAGCGGCATCAAGTTGACACTAGCTCCTAAATCACAAAGTGCTTGACCTACTTCTTGTCCTCCTATAATGCATGGAATGGTGAAACTACCCGGGTCTTTCAACTTCGGTGGAATCTTGCTAGTAAGGAGGGCACTACATTCTTCGGTCAAAGCTACAGTCTCAAACTCACCCAACTTTCTCTTTTTGTTCAAAATATCCTTTAAAAATTTAACATAGCTTGGCATTTGCTCGAGAGCTTCTACCAAGGGTATGTTAATATGAAGTTGTTTAAAAATGTCTAAGAATTTTTTAAATTGAACATCGACATTCTTAGGCTTCATTCTTTGAGGAAAAGGGATATTTCGTGGGTCAATTTGAGTTTGCTGAGGTATTGGCTTTGGAAAAGTAGGCTTTGGAACAGATCCAAAAGTGGGAAGGTCAGGGATGTCGGTCCTCACTGTGGGGACCACAGTGACCTGAGGAGTGCCCACTGTGGGGACCACAGTGGGTATTTGAGGCAAATCATCGGACTCAAAAACGATATCTTTCAGATCCTTTCCACTCCTCAGTGTTATGGACTTGACATGTTCTGGTCCTTTTCCTATCACCCTAGCTTGCTCGGTATCACTAGGTAACGTTCCTGGTGGTCTATTCTTAACTTCAACGGCTAGCTGTCCTACTTGAGTCTCTATATTTCTAATGGCTGCTTGAGTTTGATTCATAAAACCTTTAAGAATCGACTCGATCGATTGTTGAGCCTCAGCTGGTTGGTTGGATCGTGGTTGGTATGGTTGTGGGGACTGCCCACTGTGATGTGGAGGTTGCCCACTGTGATGTTGCTGAAATCCCGGGGGATTGTATGGTCTTTGCTGGATGTGACTCGGTCCTTGGGGTTGGAGTCCTTGATTACTGGACCAAGAGAAATTCGGATGATTTCTCCAACCTGGATTATAAGTCTGCGAATAAGGGTTGTTCCTTTGGTTGGTCCCTATGACATTAACAGATTCGGGGTTTGCTGGACAATAGTCGAAAACATGCTCCTCTCCACAAAGGGAGCAGTTATCAGCGAGATGGGTTGCGGAATTGACTTGGCCTCGATTTTGATTTAAAACGATTTTTGTCAAGGCCACTAATTGTGCATTCATGGTTTTGAGTGCTTCGGAATCTATGGTGTTGGTCTTAGACATGGGTGCTCTCGGATTTGACCATTCGGTATTGTTGTTGGACACTTTTTCTAAGATTTGATATCCTTCGTTGTAATTCATACTCGTAAATGTTCCACCGGCTGTTGCATCTAAGATGATTTTTGCTGCATTGGAAAGACCATTGTAAAAGGTCTCCAATTGGATGCAATGTGGGATGCCATGATGTGGGCACTTTCGAAGTAAATCTTTAAATCGTTCCCATGCATCCGAAACAGCCTCATCTTCCTCTTGCCTAAATAAAATTATATCATTTCGAAATCTAACATTCCTTGTTGGAGGAAAGTATTTTTGCAAAAATCTATCGGCAAGTTCTTGCCAAGTGGTTATCGAGTGAGGTGCATGTGCGTTCAGCCAAGATTTTGCTTTGTCCCTTAATGAAAAAGGGAAAAGCCTTAGTCTTAATGCCTCATCACTAACACCTTGCAATTGAAAGGAATCGGTCATTTCTAAAAAAGATTTTAAGTGCGAGTGCGGATCCTCAGATGGCGATCCTCCAAATTGACCCATGGCTTGGATCATTTGAAACATCACCGGTTTGAGTTCAAAATGCGTTGCAACAATATTGGGTCTCAAAATTCCGGAGCTTAAAT
Source organism: Saussurea involucrata (assembly GCA_033807775.1). Classification (NCBI taxonomy): domain Eukaryota; kingdom Viridiplantae; phylum Streptophyta; class Magnoliopsida; order Asterales; family Asteraceae; genus Saussurea; species Saussurea involucrata. The sequence continues at coordinate 13,847,794 of CM066326.1, forward strand.
CACCAACTCCGGAAGTAGCATAGTCCCGTATTTTTCGATCTTTGTTATCGGCAATCGTGATTGTGGTCTCCACTATAGGTGGCGGTACTGCAGCCATGTTCACAGTGGGGATCACAGGAGGTTGTCGATTTGTTTTCTTGCTTCTTCGTGTTTTTCGCAACGTTTTTTCTATTTCGAGATCTATTGGAACCAAATGTTCGAGTTGTCGCCGTGGCATACAATACGAACATCTTAGAAAAACTAGTTACTCGGGCTCGAACAAAAACAAATGTCTTGAGATTTAAAATCACGCCAGTCCCCGGCAACGGCGCCAAAAACTTGGTACGTGCGAAATGTGTGTTTTAATCGCAGTGGGTTGCAAACTGTCCACAGTGGGAAGTGCAAGTGTACACTGTCCACTATGATCGTCACAGCAAGTAATAGTTGGTAAAATACCAGAATCGAATCCACAGAGACTGGACAATCAAGACAATACGGTTCTCATGAGCTCCTTTTACAAGTTTCAACTAGAGAGGAAAATAAAACTTTGGTTTGGTTTGGTAAAATAGCTACTTGAAACGATTTACTAAATGCTAAAAAGGAGGAATGTAGGTTGGATTTTCCCTAAAATTTATCTCAAATACTCGGTCCTTAGAGTGATCCTCGTATTCGTGGTGGACATTTTCGCTAGAAAAGCCCGGTTACAAAATACTCACACCGTTAGATAAAAATCCCATACTCTTAGTACTTGTTGTTTTGTCAATGGTAATCTCTAAATGGACCTTTTCAGGCCTCGATGGAATGTGTAGAGACAAATACTCTAAGTGTTTTTAATACACAAATTAGCTTGCCTACTACTCCAGTGGGCAGAGATTAGCTCACTGTGCCGACCTCACTTTCGTAAGTGTCAAAAGAATTCTTTCGAATCCCCTAGCATCATTCAAGCTCGTGTCACTGCGCTCTACTTATTTCTAAGTTAAGAACTAGACTTTAGATCCTTGCAAGTGATCAGCTTGTTCGCATCCTTGGGTAAATATCGAGAATGAAAGACCAAAACAACAAATATTCTAAGTATAAAGATTACTCAAGCATTTTTGATAAAATCCAGGTACTTCTCCTTCCTACATCCCAAAGGATGTTTAGCCTAACATTTCCGAAGTAAAGAAAACAAAAGATGAAGAATTGCACATAATAAAACTGAAAGTGATTTGCATTAACTGCTCACAGTGGGGAACGAGAAGTCGTCCCTGCACTGTGTATTTCGAACTACAACAGAAAATAAATTACTGAAATTAAATGCTAAGTTACTGCAGTAAATGAAAGCTTACAACTTAAGGAAATGCTAGATAAATTGCAAGATAGATGGATTTTATAAAAGAGACCCAACACCCCTTTTTATACTAAGAAGGAGGTGTTGGTCTTTACACAAAAAAAGGTTTTCCAAGGTGCAAGGACTGCAGGGAGATGCAGAAATCAGCTCAAAGGATAATACTTCAATCCTCCATGTATAGCCCTTTTTACCCAATGGTCCATTAGAAGTCAACTTTTGCAAGTACAAAGGTACAATCATGATGTGAAGCCTTGAGGAACACTTGTAACAGCCAAATCTCAGCTTCTCTGTCATTGAACCTTCCTCCTCCAGAAAATTAGATCCCAACTAAAAGTTTCTTTTTGATTTCTTTTTGACCAGCTCGAAGAGTGGGGAACCGGAGTGGGCACTGTATACGTCACTGCGGATGAAAAATCGAGAAAACACCCAAAACTTCCCCAAATAATTTATTAAAGACCATGGTTCACTCCTTTTGCTCGTTTTCGTAAATCATACCAAGAATGGGGGTTTTTAGAAGTGAAATGGCTAAAATTGACAAAATAAAGTGGAAAATAAATGGAAATAATAACTCTAAAAATAGAGTTATCAAACTCCACAGCTTCCTTCTTCTTCTTCTTCTTAAATTTCCTCTCAACCCTCTCTTCTCTCGTTTCTCTCCTTTCTCTCTGTCGTGAACCAATAACACACACACACTTTGTTTTCCTTTTTGCCAAGTCTCTAAAATGAGACACCTCATCTCAATAAAAATAAAAAGAGGCGGTGGATGAAGATAAATATCTTCATAGTTACCAAACAAACCCCATACTTTCATCAAATGGCAAAACACACCCTTAAACTTCCAAATTAACCAAACTTTTACCCTAAATATATTATTATAAACTTATTCAATTTAACGATAAGAGGGTTTTAAATAACGACTTTACCCGGGGTATTACATCATCTCCCCCTTAAAAGAATTCCGTCCCGGAATTCAGTTAAGAAAAAAGGTGAGGGTATTTGGCTCTCATGTCCGATTCGGTTTCCCACGTGGCATCCTGACCTCTATGATGCCTCCACTGAACCGTCACTTGCCTGATCTCCTTATTCCGCAGCACTTTGACTTTATGATCAACTATTGCTTCCGGTTCTTCCACATAATTCAGTCTTTCGTCGACTTGTATCTCTGGTAGGGAGACTGCCTGATCTTGAGTAACTAAACACTTTCGGAAGTTTGACACGTGAAATGCATTATGAATTTTGCTCAACTCTGGTGGAAGATCTAATCTGTAAGCTACGTCCCCGATCCTATCAGTGATTGCAAATGGTCCAATATACCTTGGGCTAAGCTTACCCTGTCGACCGAATCTGATGACTCCTTTCCTCGGCGAAACCTTTAACATTACATAATCCCCAATTTGAAATTCCAACGGCTTTCGACGGCGATCCGCGTAACTCTTCTGTCTATCTTGAGCCACTTTCAATCTTTCTCGGATCTATGTAACCTTATCGGCGGTTAACTGAACTATTTCCGGCCCCGCTAACTGTTTCTCTCCCACTTCGTTCCAACACAGAGGCGTTCGACATTTCCTACCATACAGTACTTCAAACGGTGCCGCTTGTATGCTGGAATGATAACTGTTGTTGTAAGCGAATTCGATTAACGGCAAATGCTTATCCCACGATCCCCCAAAATCAACAATACAAGCCCGGAGCATATCTTCTAAGGTCTGAATTGTTCGTTCACTCTGTCCATCTGTTTGAGGATGATACGCCGTACTTAACTTTATCTGAGTCCCCATTTCCCTTTGAAAGCTTCTCCAAAATCTTGAAGTAAAACGACTATCACGATCAGAAATGATCGAGATTGGAACTCCATGTCGAGTTACTATTTCATTAATGTATAACTTAGCTAATCGCTCCAATGAATCGGTTTCCTTTATTGGTAGGAAGTGTGCAGACTTTGACAACCTGTCGACGATCACCCAAATAGAATCGAACCCCTTCGGAGTTCTTGGTAGCTTTGTGATAAAGTCCGTGGTAATCTGCTCCCACTTCCACATAGGTATTTCTAGTCGTTGTAGTTGACCAAATGGCTTTTGATGTTCGATCTTTACCTTCTTACAAGTATCACACCGTTCTACATACTGAGCAATCCCTCTTTTTATCCCCGGCCACCAATAGAATTGCTTTAGGTCTTTATACATCTTGTTTGTACCTGGGTGAATAGAGAAACGGGATTGATGAGCTTCTTGTAAAACACGATCACGTAACCCACCCAAACGAGGTACCCACACTCTGTTTCCCAGACACAATAACCCCCGATCATCTTTTACTAGCAATGCTGACATCCCCGCTAACCGTTCTGATTTCAGATGTTCATCCTGATAAGCCTCCACTTGACACTTCTGCAATTCGTCAAATATGTTGGGTAGGAGTTCAGTTCGTATTGAAACAACTTTTATTGTTCCACTCCTTTCTTGACGACTGAGCGCATCTGCCACTACATTCGCCTTTCCCGGGTGATAAAGGATTTCACAGTCGTAATCATTCAGCAATTCCAACCATCTCCTTTGTCTCATATTTAGTTCCTTCTGATCAAAGAGATGTTGAAGACTCTTGTGGTCAGTATAAATCTGACATTTGGAACCATACAGATAATGTCTCCAAATTTTTAACGCGAAAACGACTGCAGCAAGCTCCATATCGTGCGTAGGATACTGTCGTTCATGATCCTTCAGTTGGCGAGAAGCATAAGCTATAACCTTTCCACGCTGCATAAGCACACAACCCAATCCCAATTTAGACGCATCACTGTAAACGACAAAGTCTTCAGAACCTTCAGGTAGTGATAGAATCGGTGCGCTGCATAGTTTCTATTTCAATATCCGGAAGGCCTCGTCTTGTTCTGCTTTCCACTCAAACTTTAGGTTCTTCCGGGTCAGCTTAGTCAATGGCGTTGCGATTCGAGAGAAGTCTTTTATAAATTTTCGATAGTAACCGGCTAAACCCAGAAAACTGCGTACCTCTGTTGCTGTCTTAGGCTGTTCCCACTTTTCAACTGCTTCTACTTTCATCGGATCGACTTGTATACCTTTCTCAGAAACCACGTGCCCCAGAAATTGTACTTTCCGTAACCAGAACTCATATTTTGAAAATTTTGCATACAACCTTTCCTTCTTCAGCAGCTCTAGAATCAAACGAAGATGTTGCGCGTGCTCTTCCTTGGATCGAGAATAGATAAGAATATCATCGATAAAAACAATTACAAATTTATCGAGATACGGCTTACATACCCGATTCATCAAATCCATAAAGGCAGCTGGAGCGTTCGTCAATCCAAATGGCATTACTAAAAATTCATGATGACCATACCTCGTTCGAAAAGCAGTCTTTAAAACGTCTTCTTCTTTAACTTTCAGCTGGTGATAACCGGACCTTAGATCAATCTTGGAGAAATAGCAAGCTCCAACTAACTGATCAAAGAGATCATCAATTCGGGGTAGCGGATACTTGTTCTTTATCGTGCGCTTATTCAATTCTCGGTAGTCAATACACATTCTCATCGACCCATCTTTCTTTTTCACAAATAACACTGGTGCTCCCCACGACGAAGAACTAGGTCTGATGAAACCCTTATCGGATAGATCTTGTAGTTGTGCCATCATCTCTTTCATCTCTGGAGGTGCCAAACGGTACGGTGCACGGGCTACAGGAGTGGCTCCAGGAATTAAGTCTATACCGAACTCGACTTGTCTAACTGGCGGAAGACTGTTCAAGTCTTCAGGGAATTCACTAACGATAGGAATATCTTCCATCCTAATCTTTTCCGGCTTAACATCTATCACGTAAGCCAAGTAACTCTGGCAACCCTTATTCACACACTTACGTGCCTTTACTAGTGATATAAGACAGGACTGATGATTCCTACGATCACCATAAATCACTACCGGTCCTTTCTCAGGCAATACAACATTTATTATCTTCTTGTCACACACTATATTAGCCTGATTCTCAGCCAACCAGTCCATTCCCACTACTACATCAAATTCTATCAAAGTTATAGGAAACAATTGTATAGGCACTCCACACCCTTCGATATTAATCACACAACCATCAAATACTTCGCTAACCGACACTTGGTTATCATTTGCAGTATCTACTAATAGAGAATGATCTAACAATTTAGGTTTCAAACACAAACAAGCAGCAAATGCAGGAGACACAAACGATCTGTTTGCACCGGAATCAAATAACACCTTAGCACGTGTAGAGTTTATCAAAAATGTACCTGTGACCACATCTGGAGTTTCCTCCGCTTCTTTCTCAGTCATCTGAAATGCGCGACCTCTGGTTACTGGCGGTTCCAGTCTTGGCACTACTGGTTTAACATTTGCTGGCCTGCCTGATGACCCACCTTGCTGCATCCTCCCTCGCGGACAGTTTGATTGGAAATGATCCGGAGAATTGCATAAGAAACATAGCCGCGTTACCTTACAATCCTTAATGACGTGCCCAGTCTTCCCACACTTATAACATGCTCGCAAATCACCTTGGCAGTTTCCTTGATGGACACGGTTGCACTTCGGACATGGTCTTTCCGCTAGTCGAAACGGCGGACGGTTTTCATACCTCTGAAATCGGGACCTCTTCGGATCATATTGCGGTCCTTCTCACTTTCTCTTTCCGATACTCTTATCTCCCGTATCCCTTCTCATATCTCGTTCAACATTTTCCGCTGCATCAACTGCAGCTGAAAAGGTATCGGGTCCCTTTGCAGTCACTAACCTTCTAATCTCTGAGTTCAACCCAAAGATAAACCTTTCTATCTTCATCGCTTCTGTAGCGACATAGTATTCTGCAAATCGAGATTTTTCCAGAAAGCTAGCAGTATAATCTCGAACGGATAAGCTTCCTTGTTGCAAATTCATGAATTCTCCTTCCAGTTGTTTGACGGCTGCTTGGGGACAAAATGCGTTCCTGTAGACTATCACAAATTCTTCCCAAGATAGGGTAGAATAAACATCGGATCCTTTTGAATGAATAAACGATTCCCACCAATACAACGCATCTCCTTTCAACATGGCTGCCCCGTACAATACTCTATCTTCGTCCGCACACTTACTCGTTTTAAAAATGGCTTCAATTTCCTTCATCCACCTCATTGCTTTCACCGGATCCCGATCCCCTGAGAATGTCGGAGGTTTGCAGCTAAGAAACATTTTGTAATCACATTTTCTCATTACCGGTAAGACCGTTGGGGTAATTGGCATCTCCTCTTCAAGAGTAGGGTCTGGTCTTTCTGTTTCAGTATTATGAGCTTGGTTGAGCATAGCTTGAGTATTGTCTTGTAATCTCCCCATTTCTGTCATTAAATCAGCTCTGGTAATGAAATCCGTACTATTTTGTTGAGTTCTACCTCCGGTTCTACCTCCAGCTCCACCTCGAAGCCTACCTCCAGTTCTGCCCCCTGTTCTGCCTCCCCTGTCCCCTGTTCCTACTGGCGGATTAGTTCTGTTTGGATTTCTTCCTCCTCCTCGATTCGAATTTCTTGTACCACTTGCCATTCTGTAGATTTAAACAAGATTAATATACACATAAGCACATACCCCATATAACAAGGTATTCCAGTTCAAACATGTACCTGAAAAATCACAATTACACTGGCCAGGTGTAATATGAAATTACCTTACATGATGTTCCTTCTACCTTTTATACTTCATCATCCCAAGGTTCTATAATGATAGGGACATCCTACTTCACATGCAGTTTAAGTCTAGGTACAGATACAAATACCTAAATCCCTTAAACTAAGGCTCTGATACCATTTGTAACATCCCTTATCCCATATACATGACGTATTACACAATATAACACAATTAAATATAAGAAACAAACTTCACTTTACATGTACGGTCCGGTAGTCTTTTACAAATAGAAAGAAAACATTTGAAATACAATCCTTGTGCTATTTGCATCCATAACACTTAACATTCCATTACAACTACTAAATAAGTCAAAAGCTTCGTCTTAGTCTTCCTTACTAGCCATCCATCTCATACTCTACTTACTTGCTCTTACTTGATCCGCCACCTGGAATACATATTTTTAAAACAAAATGAGGGTTAGACCTGTTGGTCTAAGTGAGAAACCCCTGTTAGTTTAAAAACCATTTATAAAAACTTCATTCATATAAATCACGCCACATAATTACATATATCCAATTAAGCTCACACCTCGTGCACCTTTCCTTCTCATTTCCTCCTGGCCATATTAGTGGTAGCAAGCCAACTAATAATATACAACGATGTACAACATCTACAGCCAAACAACGCTATACAAGTTCTATAGCCAATCACACCGGTCTTAAACCCGGCCAACGTATTATAACACGTTTATAATACACATGTAAATACAATATCTCACTATATTGTAATTCGCATATACCATACATATACACATAATCACTAATTATCACATTCTCAACCCATACGTATGTATTCCAGTTGAAATTACTTTTAAAGTAAAACTCACCTCGTTGCTTTATCCAAAACCTCCGGATCCTTTATCTGTCAATTCGATCTTTCTCCCAAAGTTCACAAAATCTGTAATCAATTAATTACGGAACATTTAACAGTCGAGAATACTAAATGAATCTAAATAGTCTAAAAATCCAATTTTGCTATCTCGGCCAACACTCTCTCGCAACTCTCTCTCTCTCTCCTCGCAACACACTCTCTCTCGCCACCTTCTCTGTCTCTTCCTCGCAACACACACTCTCCTCGCAATCATGGCTTGCGAGCCCTAACTCCCTCGCAGCTAAAGGCTTGCGAGCCCTAACTCCCTCGCAGCTAAAGGCTGCGAGCCCTAACTCCCTCGCAGCTAAAGGCTGCGAGCCCTAACTCCCTCGCAGCTAAAGGCTGCGAGCCAAAAATCCCATCGCAACCAAGGCTTGCGATTCTTATGAACATTCATAAACCTCTCAATTCACTGAGTTCATCTTTTACCCAGATTTACAGATATGTTTCATACTACCATAGAACACTATCCCAAACCCAAAATACACATATCTTATCAAAACACCAAAACCCACCTACATACCTATTTATCAACTTATAAATATAAAAGGGATATGTTATAAATGATTGTTACCTTTACTTCCTTGAACTGATCCTTAATAATCCAGCTGAAACTCCACAGCTTCCTTCTTCTTCTTCTTCTTAAATTTCCTCTCAACCCTCTCTTTTCTCTTTTCTCTCTTTTCTCTCCTTTCTCTCTGTCGTGAACCAATAACACACACACACACTTTGTTTTCCTTTTTGCCAAGTCTCTAAAATGAGACACCTCATCTCAATAAAAATAAAAAGAGGCGGTGGATGAAGATAAATATCTTCATAGTTACCAAACAAACCCCATACTTTCATCAAATGGCAAAACACACCCTTAAACTTCCAAATTAACCAAACTTTTACCCTAAATATATTATTATAAACTTATTCAATTTAACGATAAGAGGGTTTTAAATAACGACTTTACCCGGGGTATTACAGATGGGCATGTAATTGGATTTTGTGTTGCATTGGATCCATAGGCACGTAAGCCAGTCTTTATTTGATGGTCTACTAGGTGTTGCGGGATTTGACTGGGCTCCATGTTTTATGACCTTTACTTTTCAAGGGTACATTAGGAGGGCTGAGTCTGGTTGAGCTATCATGATTGATGGGCGTTTATGACCTTCGCCATGTCGGGGCAATGCCATGGTTGTAACCCCGCTTGTGCCCAGCCTTTGGTGCTATTCATGTTAATATTCCGCTAAGGTCAGCTGTCTCTTTGGATGTGTCTTGAAAGGAGTCGTAGGGACACTTGGGCTTTTATGTCGTGAAGTGTCATACGATTAATGTTGTATGAATGGCATACTTTTGTGTATCTCGATAGTGGATGCTCTAGACACATGACCGGAAAAAGAAACATGCTCACTAAATATAAGGAAGAGAAAGGTCCCTTAGTGACCATTGGTGGAAATGGTAAAGGATATACCCGAGGGTTTGGTGTACTTTCTAATGGTACTACCACCTTCAGAAGAGTCGCATACGTTAAAGGACTGAAGCACAGTCTTCCTAGCATCAGTCAGCTATGTGACAAGGACTTCAAGGTTTGCTTCACTAAGGAAGCATGTTTCATCACGGGCAAGAAAGAGAAAGTTCCTCTCAGTGGATATCGTTTAGAAAATGTTTATGTAATAAACATGGACACAACAACCACTGAAAACTCTTGTTTTCTCTACAAAGTTTCTACCGATGTCAACTGGCTATGGCATAATAGGCTCTCGCATATCAACTTCAAGACGTTGAATACTCTTTTTTCAAAAGAGTTGGTCACTGGTCTTCCTCAACACTCATACACTAAGGAATCTCTTTGTTCAGCGTGTGAGAAAGGGAAACAAACAAAAGCAAGCTTCAAGACCAAGCAAGTATCTTCGGTGACATCTCCTCTTCAACTTCTCCACATGGATTTGTTTGGCCCTGTCAACATTCAATCCATCGCTGGAAAGAAATATACACTGGTCATTGTAGATGAATTTTCTCGCTATACCTGGGTGATGTTTCTCCGTGCTAAGAGTGACACCTCAGAAGAACTCATATCTTTTGTCAGGAAAATGAAAGTCCTGAACAACATTACTGTTCACTCAATAAGGAGTGATCATGGGACTGAATTCAAAAATAATTCCCTTGATAACTTCTATAAGAGTAAGGGTATTTTCATAACGTTTCCACAGTGAGAATACCACAACAAAATGGCGTCGCTGAAAGAAGAAACAGAACGATCATCGAAGCTGATCGTTCAATGCTCAGCGATTCTCATCTTCCAACTCAATTCTGGGCAGAAGCTGTCAACACTGCATGTTTAACGCAAAATAGATCGTTGATTGTCAAGAAATTCAACAAGACTGCCTATGAACTTTTTCATGGAAGAAAACCATCTATCAGATTTCTTCACAACTTTGGTTGTCAGTGCTTCATCTTAAACAATTTGGGAAAATGCACATTTTCGTGTCATGAGTCGTTTTAAGAATTATAAGGGTATGAGTCCATTTGGGGAAACCCTTTGTTCTAACCCGTGACGAGTTTTGGGTTAATGATGATTTTGTGGTATATGTTTACCTAAGCGATGCCTAAATGCATTTTATATTTTGAGGACTGTTAATTATTGGTCTAATACGTTTTGAGCATTTTGCTTGGTTTTGACTTTAAAGGAGTCTTTGGGGACATCTTGTCCGATTTTGATGGCTCAATGTGGAGTCCTATTGATGGTTTGCATTTATTGCAACTTATTGCATTTTATTGCATATTATTGATATTCACATGCTCGAGTGCTTTTGTCATTCTGGGATGGTGTAACATCCCTTATCCCATATACATGACGTATTACACAATATAACACAATTAAATATAAGAAACAAACTTCACTTTACATGTACGGTCCGGTAGTCTTTTACAAATAGAAAGAAAACATTTGAAATACAATCCTTGTGCTATTTGCATCCATAACACTTAACATTCCATTACAACTACTAAATAAGTCAAAAGCTTCGTCTTAGTCTTCCTTACTAGCCATCCATCTCATACTCTACTTACTTGCTCTTACTTGATCCGCCACCTGGAATACATATTTTTAAAACAAAATGAGGGTTAGACCTGTTGGTCTAAGTGAGAAACCCCTGTTAGTTTAAAAACCATTTATATAAACTTCATTCATATAAATCACGCCACATAATTACATATATCCAATTAAGCTCACACCTCGTGCACCTTTCCTTCTCATTTCCTCCTGGCCATGTTAGTGGTAGCAAGCCAACTAATAATATACAACGCTGTACAACATCTACAGCCAAACAACGCTATACAAGTTCTATAGCCAATCACACCGGTCTTAAACCCGGCCAACGTATTATAACACGTTTATAATACACATGTAAATACAATATCTCACTATATTGTAATTCGCATATACCATACATATACACATAATCACTAATTATCACATTCTCAAACCATACGTATGTATTCCAGTTGAAATTACTTTTAAAGTAAAACTCACCTCGTTGCTTTATCCAAAACCTCCGGATCCTTTATCTGTCAATTCGATCTTTCTCCCAAAGTTCACAAAATCTGTAATCAATTAATTACGGAACATTTAACAGTCGAGAATACTAAATGAATCTAAATAGTCTAAAAATCCCATTTTGCTATCTCGGCCAACACTCTCTCGCAACTCTCTCTCTCTCTCCTCGCAACACACTCTCTCTCGCCACCTTCTCTGTCTCTTCCTCGCAACACACTCTCTCCTCGCAATCATGGCTTGCGAGCCCTAACTCCCTCGCAGCTAAAGGCTTGCGAGCCCTAACTCCCTCGCAGCTAAAGGCTGCGAGCCCTAACTCCCTCGCAGCTAAAGGCTGCGAGCCCTAACTCCCTCGCAGCTAAAGGCTGCGAGCCAAAAATCCCATCGCAACCAAGGCTTGCGATTCTTATGAACATTCATAAACCTCTCAATTCACTGAGTTCATCTTTTACCCAGATTTACAGATATGTTTCATACTACCATAGAACACTATCCCAAACCCAAAATACACATATCTTATCAAAACACCAAAACCCACCTACATACCTATTTATCAACTTATAAATATAAAAGGGATAGGTTATAAATGATTGTTACCTTTACTTCCTTGAACTGATCCTTAATAATCCAGCTGAAACTCCACAGCTTCCTTCTTCTTCTTCTTCTTAAATTTCCTCTCAACCCTCTCTTCTCTCTTTTCTCTCCTTTCTCTCTGTCGTGAACCAATAACACACACACACTTTGTTTTCCTTTTTGCCAAGTCTCTAAAATGAGACACCTCATCTCAATAAAAATAAAAAGAGGCGGTGGATGAAGATAAATATCTTCATAGTTACCAAACAAACCCCATACTTTCATCAAATGGCAAAACACACCCTTAAACTTCCAAATTAACCAAACTTTTACCCTAAATATATTATTATAAACTTATTCAATTTAACGATAAGAGGGTTTTAAATAACGACTTTACCCGGGGTATTACATCATCTCCCCCTTAAAAGAATTCCGTCCCGGAATTCAGTTAAGCAAAAAGGTGAGGGTATTTGGCTCTCATGTCCGATTCGGTTTCCCACGTGGCATCCTGACCTCTATGATGCCTCCACTGAACCTTCACTTGCCTGATCTCCTTATTCCGCAGCACTTTGACTTTATGATCAACTATTGCTTCCGGTTCTTCCACATAATTCAGTCTTTCGTCGACTTGTATCTCTGGTAGGGAGACTGCCTGATCTTGAGTAACTAAACACTTTCGGAAGTTTGACACGTGAAATGCATTATGAATTCTGCTCAACTCTGGTGGAAGATCTAATCTGTAAGCTACGTCCCCGATCCTATCAGTGATTGCAAATGGTCCAATATACCTTGGGCTAAGCTTACCCTGTCGACCGAATCTGATGACTCCTTTCCACGGCGAAACCTTTAACATTACATAATCCCCAATTTGAAATTCCAGCGGCTTTCGACGGCGATCCGCGTAACTCTTCTGTCTATCTTGAGCCACTTTCAATCTTTCTCGGATCTGTGTAACCTTATCGGCGGTTAACTGAACTATTTACGGCCCCGCTAACTGTTTCTGTCCCACTTCGTTCCAACACAGAGGCGTTCGACATTTCCTACCATACAGTACTTCAAACGGTGCCGCTTGTATGCTGGAATGATAACTGTTGTTGTAAGCGAATTCGATTAACGGCAAATGCTTATCCCACGATCCCCCAAAATCAACAATACAAGCCCGGAGCATATCTTCTAAGGTCTGAATTGTTCGTTCACTCTGTCCATCTGTTTGAGGATGATATGCCGTACTTAACTTTATCTGAGTCCCCATTTCCCTTTGAAAGCTTCTCCAAAATCTTGAAGTAAAACGACTATCACGATCAGAAATGATCGAGATTGGAACTCCATGTAGAATTACTATTTCATTAATGTATAACTTAGCTAATCGCTCCAATGAATCGGTTCCCTTTATTGGTAGGAAGTGTGCAGACTTTGACAACCTGTCGACGATCACCCAAATAGAATCGAACCCCTTCGGAGTTCTTGGTAGCTTTGTGATAAAGTCCGTGGTAATCTGCTCCCACTTCCACATAGGTATTTCTAGTCGTTGTAGTTGACCAAATGGTTTTTGATGTTCGGTCTTTACCTTCTTACAAGTATCACACCGTTCTACATACTGAGCAATCCCTCTTTTTATCCCCGGCCACCAATAGAATTGCTTTAGGTCTTTATACATCTTGTTTGTACCTGGGTGAATAGAGAAACGGGATTGATGAGCTTCTTGTAAAACACGATCACGTAACCCACCCAAACGAGGTACCCACACTCTGTTTCCCAGACACAATAACCCCCGATCATCTTTTACTAGCAATGCTGACATCCCCGCTAACCGTTCTGATTTCAGATGTTCATCCTGATAAGCCTCCACTTGACACTTCTGCAATTCGTCAAATATGTTGGGTAGGAGTTCAGTTCGTATTGAAACAACTTTTATTGTTCCACTCCTTTCTTGACGACTGAGCGCATCTGCCACTACATTCGCCTTTCCTGGGTGATAAAGGATTTCACAGTCGTAATCATTCAGCAATTCCAACCATCTCCTTTGTCTCATATTTAGTTTCTTCTGATCAAAGAGATGTTGAAGACTCTTGTGGTCAGAATAAATCTGACATTTGGAACCATACAGATAATGTCTCCAAATTTTTAAAGCGAAAACGACGACAGCAAGCTCCATATCGTGCGTAGGATACTGTCGTTCATGATCCTTCAGTTGGCGAGAAGCATAAGCTATAACCTTTCCACGCTGCATAAGCACACAACCAAATCCCAATTTAGACGCATCACTGTAAACGACAAAGTCTTCAGAACCTTCAGGTAGTGATAGAATCGGTGCGCTGCATAGTTTCTCTTTCAATATCCGGAAGGCCTCGTCTTGTTCTACTTTCCACTCAAACTTTAGGTTCTTCCGGGTCAGCTTAGTCAATGGCGTTGCGATTCGAGAGAAGTCTTTTATAAATTTTCGATAGTAACCGGCTAAACCCAGAAAATTGCGTACCTCTGTTGCTGTCTTAGGCTGTTCCCACTTTTCAACTGCTTCTACTTTCATCGGATCGACTTGTATACCTTTCTCAGAAACCACGTGCCCCAGAAATTGTACTTTCCGTAACCAGAACTCACATTTTGAAAATTTTGCATACAACTTTTCCTTCTTCAGCAGCTCTAGAATCAAACGAAGATGTTGCGCGTGCTCTTCCTTGGATCGAGAATAGATAAGAATATCATCGATAAAAACAATTACAAATTTATCGAGATACGGCTTACATACCCGATTCATCAAATCCATAAAGGCAGCTGGAGCGTTCGTCAATCCAAATGGCATTACTAAAAATTCATGATGACCATACCTCGTTCGAAAAGCAGTCTTTAAAACGTCTTCTTCTTTAACTTTCAGCTGGTGATAACCGGACCTTAGATCAATCTTGGAGAAATAGCAAGCTCCAACTAACTGATCAAAGAGATCATCAATTCGGGGTAGCGGATACTTGTTCTTTATCGTGCGCTTATTCAATTCTCGGTAGTCAATACACATTCTCATCGACCCATCTTTCTTTTTCACAAATAACACTGGTGCTCCCCACGGCGAAGAACTAGGTCTGATGAAACCCTTATCGGATAGATCTTGTAGTTGTGCCATCATCTCTTTCATCTCTGGAGGTGCCAAACGGTACGGTGCACGGGCTACAGGAGTGGCTCCAGGAATTAAGTCTATACCGAACTCGACTTGTCTAACTGGCGGAAGACTGTTCAAGTCTTCAGGGAATTCACTAACGATAGGAATATCTTCCATCCTAATCTTTTCCGGCTTAACATCTATCACGTAAGCCAAGTAACTCTGACAACCCTTATTCACACACTTACGTGCCTTTACTAGTGATATAAGACAGGACTGATGATTCCTACGATCACCATAAATCACTAACGGTCCTTTCTCAGGCAATACAACATTTATTATCTTCTTGTCACACACTATATTAGCCTGATTCTCAGCCAACCAGTCCCTTCCCACTACTACATCAAATTCTATCAAAGTTATAGGAATCAATTGTATAGGCACTCCACACCCTTCGATATTAATCACACAACCATCAAATACTTCGCTAACCGACACTTGGTTATCATTTGCAGTATCTACTAATAGAGAATGATCTAACAATTTAGGTTTCAAACACAAACAAGCAGCAAATGCAGGAGACACAAACGATCTGTTTGCACCGGAATCAAATAACACCTTAGCACGTGTAGAGTTTATCAAAAATGTACCTGTGACCACATCTGGAGTTTCCTCCGCTTCTTTCTCAGTCATCTGAAATGCGCGACCTCTGGTTACTGGCGGTTCCAGTCTTGGCACTACTGGTTTAACATTTGCTGGCCTGCCTGATGACCCACCTTGCTGCATCCTCCCTCGCGGACAGTTTGATTGGAAATGATCCGGAGAATTGCATAAGAAACATAGCCGCGTTACCTTTCAATCCTTAATGACGTGCCCAGTCTTCCCACACTTATAACATGCTCGCAAATCACCTTGGCAGTTTCCTTGATGGACACGGTTGCACTTCGGACATGGTCTTTCCGCTAGTCAAAACGGCGGATGGTTTTCATACCTCTGAAATCGGGACCTCTTCGGATCATATTGCGGTCCTTCCCACTTTCTCTTTCCGATACTCTTATCTCCCGTATCCCTTCTCATATCTCGTTCAACATTTTCCGCTGCATCAACTGCAGCTGAAAAGGTATCGGGTCCCTTTGCAGTCACTAACCTTCTAATCTCTGAGTTCAACCCAAAGATAAACCTTTCTATCTTCATCGCTTCTGTAGCGACATAGTATTCTGCAAATCGAGATTTTTCCAGAAAGCTAGCAGTATAATCTCGAACGGATAAGCTTCCTTGTTGCAAATTCATGAATTCTCCTTCCAGTTGTTTGACGGCTGCTTGGGGACAAAATGCGTTCCTGTAGACTATCACAAATTCTTCCCAAGATAGGGTAGAATAAACATCGGATCCTTTTGAATGAATAAACGATTCCCACCAATACAACGCATCTCCTTTCAATATGGCTGCCCCGTACAATACTCTATCTTCGTCCGCACACTTACTCGTTTTAAAAATGGCTTCAATTTCCTTCATCCACCTCATTGCTTTCACCGGATCCCGATCTCCTGAGAATGTCGGAGGTTTGCAGCTAAGAAACATTTTGTAATCACATTTTCTCATTACCGGTAAGACCGTTGGGGTAATTGGCATCTCCTCTTCAAGAGTAGGGTCTGGTCTTTCTGTTTCAGTATTATGAGCTTGGTTGAGCATAGCTTGAATATTGTCTTGTAATCTCCCCATTTCTGTCATTAAATCAGCTCCGGTAATGAAATCCGTACTATTTTGTTGAGTTCTACCTCCGGTTCTACCTCCAGCTCCACCTCGAAGCCTACCTCCAGTTCTGCCCCCTGTTCTGCCTCCCCTGTCCCCTGTTCCTACTGGCGGATTAGTTCTGTTTGGATTTCTTCCTCCTCCTCGATTCGAATTTCTTGTACCACTTGCCATTCTGTAGATTTAAACAAGATTAATATACACATAAGCACATACCCCATATAACAAGGTATTCCAGTTCAAACATGTACCTGAAAAATCACAATTACACTGGCCAGGTGTAATATGAAATTACCTTACATGATGTTCCTTCTACCTTTTATACTTCATCATCCCAAGGTTCTATAATGATAGGGACATCCTACTTCACATGCAGTTTAAGTCTAAGTACAGATACAAATACCTAAATCCCTTAAACTAAGGCTCTGATACCATTTGTAACATCCCTTATCCCATATACATGACGTATTACACAATATAACACAATTAAATATAAGAAACAAACTTCACTTTACATGTACGGTCCGGTAGTCTTTTACAAATAGAAAGAAAACATTTGAAATACAATCCTTGTGCTATTTGCATCCATAACACTTAACATTCCATTACAACTACTAAATAAGTCAAAAGCTTCGTCTTAGTCTTCCTTACTAGCCATCCATCTCATACTCTATTTACTTGCTCTTACTTGATCCGCCACCTGGAATACATATTTTTAAAACAAAATGAGGGTTAGACCTGTTGGTCTAAGTGAGAAACCCCTGTTAGTTTAAAAACCATTTATATAAACTTCATTCATATAAATCACGCCACATAATTACATATATCCAATTAAGCTCATACCTCGTGCACCTTTCCTTCTCATTTCCTCCTGGCCATATTAGTGGTAGCAAGCCAACTAATAATATACAACGCTGTACAACATCTACAGCCAAACAACGCTATACAAGTTCTATAGCCAATCACACCGGTCTTAAACCCGGCCAACGTATTATAACACGTTTATAATACACATGTAAATACAATATCTCACTATATTGTAATTCGCATATACCATACATATACACATAATCACTAATTATCACATTCTCAAACCATACGTATGTATTCCAGTTGAAATTACTTTTAAAGTAAAACTCACCTCGTTGCTTTATCCAAAACCTCCGGATCCTTTATCTGTCAATTCGATCTTTCTCCCAAAGTTCACAAAATCTGTAATCAATTAATTACGGAACATTTAACAGTCGAGAATACTAAATGAATCTAAATAGTCTAAAAATCCCATTTTGCTATCTCGGCCAACACTCTCTCGCAACTCTCTCTCTCTCCTCGCAACACACTCTCTCTCGCCACCTTCTCTGTCTCTTCCTCGCAACACACTCTCTCCTCGCAATCATGGCTTGCGAGCCCTAACTCCCTCGCAGCTAAAGGCTTGCGAGCCCTAACTCCCTCGCAGCTAAAGGCTGCGATCCCTAACTCCCTCGCAGCTAAAGGCTGCGAGCCAAAAATCCCATCGCAACCAAGGCTTGCGATTCTTATGAACATTCATAAACCTCTCAATTCACTGAGTTCATCTTTTACCCATATTTACAGATATGTTTCATACTACCATAGAACACTATCCCAAACCCAAAATACACATATCTTATCAAAACACCAAAACCCACCTACATACCTATTTATCAACTTATAAATAAAAAAGGGATAGGTTATAAATGATTGTTACCTTTACTTCCTTGAACTGATCCTTAATAATCCAGCTGAAACTCCACAGCTTCCTTCTTCTTCTTCTTCTAAAATTTCCTCTCAACCCTCTCTTCTCTCTTTTCTCTCCTTTCTCTCTGTCGTGAACCAATAACACACACACACTTTGTTTTCCTTTTTGCCAAGTCTCTAAAATGAGACACCTCATCTCAATAAAAATAAAAAGAGGCGGTGGATGAAGATAAATATCTTCATAGTTACCAAACAAACCCCATACTTTCATCAAATGGAAAAACACACCCTTAAACTTCCAAATTAACCAAACTTTTACCCTAAATATATTATTATAAACTTATTCAATTTAACGATAAGAGGGTTTTAAATAACGACTTTACCCGGGGTATTACAGATGGGCATGTAATTGTAGTTTGTGTTGCATTGGATCCATAGGCACGTAAGCCAGTCTTTATTTGATGGTCTACTAGGTGTTGCGGGATTTGACTGGGCCCCATGTTTTATGACCTTTACTTTTCAAGGGTACATTAGGAGGGCTGAGTCTGGTTGAGCTATCATGATTGATGGGCGTTTATGACCTTCACCATGTCGGGGCAATGCCATGGTTGTAACCCCGCTTGTGCCCAGCCTTTGGTGCTATTCATGTTAATATTCCGCTAAGGTCAGCTGTCTCTTTGGATGTGTCTTGAAAGGAGTCGTAGGGACACTTGGGCTTTTATGTCGTGAAGTGTCATACGATTAATGTTGTATGAATGGCATACTTTTGTGTATCTCGATAGTGGATGCTCTAGACACATGACCGGAAAAAGAAACATGCTCACTGAATATAAGGAAGAGAAAGGTCCCTTAGTGACCATTGGTGGAAATGGTAAAGGATATACCCGAGGGTTTGGTGTACTTTCTAATGGTACTACCACCTTCAGAAGAGTCGCATACGTTAAAGGACTGAAGCACAGTCTTCCTAGCATCAGTCAGCTATGTGACAAGGACTTCAAGGTTTGCTTCACTAAGGAAGCATGTTTCATCACGGGCAAGAAAGAGAAAGTTCCTCTCAGTGGATATCGTTTAGAAAATGTTTATGTAATAAACATGGACACAACAACCACTGAAAACTCTTGTTTTCTCTACAAAGTTTCTACCGATGTCAACTGGCTATGGCATAATAGGCTCTCGCATATCAACTTCAAGACGCTGAATACTCTTTTTTCAAAAGAGTTGGTCACTGGTCTTCCTCAACACTCATACACTAAGGAATCTCTTTGTTCAGCGTTTGAGAAAGGGAAACAAACAAAAGCAAGCTTCAAGACCAAGCAAGTATCTTCGGTGACATCTCCTCTTCAACTTCTCCACATGGATTTGTTTGGCCCTGTCAACATTCAATCCATCGCTGGAAAGAAATATACACTGGTCATTGTAGATGAATTTTCTCGCTATACCTGGGTGATGTTTCTCCGTGCTAAGAGTGACACCTCAGAAGAACTCATATCTTTTGTCAGGAAAATGAAAGTCCTGAACAACATTACTGTTCACTCAATAAGGAGTGATCATGGGACTGAATTCAAAAATAATTCCCTTGATAACTTCTGTAAGAGTAAGGGTATTTTCATAACGTTTCCACAGTGAGAACACCACAACAAAATGGCGTCGCTGAAAGAAGAAACAGAACGATCATCGAAGCTGATCGTTCAATGCTCAGCGATTCTCATTTTCCAACTCAATTCTGGGCAGAAGCTGTCAACACTGCATGTTTAACGCAAAATAGATCGTTGATTGTCAAGAAATTCAACAAGACTGCCTATGAACTTTTTCATGGAAGAAAACCATCTATCAGATTTCTTCACAACTTTGGTTGTCAGTGCTTCATCTTAAACAATTTGGGAAAATGCACATTTTCGTGTCATGAGTCGTTTTAAGAATTATAAGGGTATGAGTCCATTTGGGGAAACCCTTTGTTCTAACCAGTGACGAGTTTTGGGTTAATGATGATTTTGTGGTATATGTTTACCTAAGCGATGCCTAAATGCATTTTATATTTTGAGGACCGTTAATTATTGGTCTAATACGTTTTGAGCATTTTGCTTGGTTTTGACTTTAAAGGAGTCTTTGGGGACATCTTGTCCAATTTTGATGGCTCAATGTGGAGTCCTATTGATGGTTTGCATTTATTGCAACTTATTGCATTTTATTGCATATTATTGATATTCACATGCTCGAGTGCTTTTGTCATTCTGGGATGGGCATGTAATTGTAGTCTGTGTTGCATTGGATCCATAGGCACGTAAGCCAGTCTTTATTTGATGGTCTACTAGGTGTTGCGGGATTTGACTGGGCCCCATGTTTTATGACCTTTACTTTTCAAGGGTACATTAGGAGGGATGAGTCTGGTTGAGCTATCATGATTGATAGGCGTTTATGACCTTCGCCATGTCGGGGCAATGCCATGGTTGTAACCCCGCTTGTGCCCAGCCTTTGGTGGTATTCATGTTAATATTCCGCTAAGGTCAGCTGTCTCTTTGGGTGTGTCTTGAAATGAGTCGTAGGGACACTTGGGCTTTTATGTCGTGAAGTGTCATACGATTAATGTTGTATGAATGGCATACTTTTGTGTATCTCGATAGTGGATGCTCTAGACACATGATCGGAAAAAGAAACATGCTCACTGAATATAAGGAAGAGAAAGGTCCCTTAGTGACCTTTGGTGGAAATGGTAAAGGATATACCCGAGGGTTTGGTGTACTTTCTAATGGTACTACCACCTTCAGAAGCGTCACATACGTTAAAGGACTGAAGCACAGTCTTCCTAGCACCAGTCAGCTATGTGACAAGGACTTCAAGGTTTGCTTCACTAAGGAAGCATGTTTCATCACTGGCAAGAAAGAGAAAGTTCCTCTCAGTGGATATCGTTGATTGTCAAGAAATTCTACAAGACTGCCTATGAACTTCTTCATGGAAGAAAACCATCTATCAGATTTCTTCACAATTTTGGTTGTCAGTGCTTCATCTTAAACAACAGAGATGCTCTTGAAAAGTTTGATCTCAAAGCTGACGACAGAATATTTCTTGGATAATCTTATATATCCAAAGCCTTCAGGGTCTTCAACAAGCGAAGACAAACTGTAGAAGAAACTATTCATCTCACCTTTGACGTATCCCGTTCAGCGAACTCTAGGCCTTCTGCTGACAATGAAGAACTTAATCAGTGGATGTTTTCTCACTTTGGGGATTCAGAAGCTAATCTTAACCCTAACCCTCAGGTCAACAATCCAACTGTTGATGATGATCCTATCATCATCCCCAGCATGCATATAAGTGAAGCTGATTCCTCATCTTGGGTTTCAGCTGTTCCCATCAACACTATGTCTGTTTCTGAACCATCGACATCTAATATTCCATCTACTTCTCAACAATCAGTAAATGAATTTTCATCTGAACCTCTACCTATCTATCCTGAATTACCTGAGATTGCTGAAGCCGCTTCTTCAGCACATCCAGTAGTTCACTCTGAGCCAGCGGCTCATGCTCCTGCTCAGCGATGGACTATAAATTACCCCATTGATCAAATTCTTGGTGATCCAAACGCAGGTGTTCTGACTCGACGCAGTTCAGGTAACATTTGCTTATATGTTAATTTTATTTCACTGATTGAACCAAAGAAGGTTGATGATGCCCTAAGAGATCCGAACTGGGCCAGCGCTATGCAAGAAGAGTTGACTGAATTCAAAAGAAAAAAAGTTTGGATTCTTTTTCCAAGGCCATCTGACAAGTCAGTGATAGGCACTAAGTGGGTCTATCAAAACAAGTTAGATGAACATGGCACTGTAACCCGCAACAAAGCTCGTCTAGTTGCTCAGGGATACAGATAAGAGGAACCCATAGACTATGATGAAATGTTTGCCCATGTGGCAAGACACGAAGCAATTCGACTTTTTCTAGCCTATGCAGTTCACAAAGACTTCAAAGTTTTTCAAATGGATGTCAAGTCAGCGTTTCTTAATGGAATGCTAAATGAATAAGTCTATGTCGAACAACCACAAGGATTCTATGATCCTAAGCATCCATGTTATGTCTATAAGCTGGATAAGGCACTTTATGGTCTGAAAACAAGCTCCTCGTGCATGGTATGACACTCTATCCTCTTTTCTCCTTATTGAAAAATTTGAGCGTGGTAAAATCGACAACACTCTATTTTTCAGGAAAGTAAAAGGTCATATCATTCTTGTTCAAATATATGCCGATAATATTATATTTGGTTCTACTAACCCTTCGTTGTGTACTCGTTTCGCTGAAAGAATGAAATCTGAGTATAAAATGAGTATGATGGTGAACTGACTTACTTCCTTGGACTCCAAATCAAGCAGAATGATAAGGGTACTTTTATCCACCAAGGTAAGTATGTTAAAGATATGCTGAAAAAATCGGATTTAACTCAAAGCGTAGCTATGAAAACCCTTATGGCACCTCCATTAACACTTAACAAATATCCTTCAGGGAAGCCTGTTAATGTCACTGCCTACAGAAGGATGATCGGCTCTCTTATTTATCTTACAGTTAGCCATCCTAATATTATGTATGCTACTTGTTTATGTGCAGGATATCAATCTGAACCCGAAGAATCACATCTGATCGCTGTAAAGCGAATTTTCAGATATTTGAAGGGTACACCCAACCTAGGTCTTTGGTATCCCAAAGACTCAGGGTTCGATCTAACTGCCTATTCAGATAGTGAATTTGCAGGTTGCAATCTGGATAGAAAAAGCACCACAGGAGGCTGTCAACTCTTGGGTGGAAAGCTGGTAAGTTGGACAAGTAAGAAGCAAAGTTCAGTGTCCACTTCTACTGTTGAAGCTAAGTATGTAGCTGCTGGAAGCTGTTATGCTCAAGTCTTATGGATGAGAAATCAACTATTAGACTACGACCTTCGGCTCTCCAAAATTCCAATCTATTGCGACAGCACAAGTGCCATCGCTATAGCGAACAATCCAATACTACACTCAAAGACGAAACCCATTGAGATCATGTATCACTTTATAAGAGATCATGTGATGAATGATCGTAGAGAACTTCACTTTATCCCTACTGACTTCCAGTTAACTGACCTTTTCACCAAACCTCTTGATGAGACAAGATTCAACTTCCTCGTTAGCGAGCTTGGCATGCTGAACCTTGAAGAATAAATCTTCAGTGGTTACGCATTATGTTAGTGATAAAAGAAATTATATCTCCTTATTTATCATCTAATCTCTGAACAACTTGATTCGTTGATACCAAGGTATGTTTTTCTTTTCCTATTCGCTGAAGTTTAATTCAGTATGCTGTGTTTCAAAACTAAATCGATCGTTGAATCTTTCTTATCAAATAACAAAGCTCACTGATATTTCTTATCAGTGACCCTTCTTTTTAAAATCCTCTCTGAAGTTTTTCAAAACTTTCACGGAAACGTTTTTGAAAATGAAAAGACAGTTTTCTATGTGACGTCATCAAACGGATAAACCATGGCATGACTTTTCGTTTGACACGTTCGCCCGTTTCGAATTCTTGTCCAATACGATTCGTGGGACGTGTCGCGTGTCATGATGAGTTCCTTTTCCCGCTCATCACTTTCTCTCTCTCTACTCTCACTATATAAACACTTCATGTTTATATTTTTACCTTTTACGCTCTCAAACTCTCTAAAAGCAAAAAGAATTTCCCTAAGCATTTGCTCTTGGATTATTATAAACCTGATACTCGAATCTTCAATCGATCTTCAAACAGGTTCTTACTTTTATATCCATTTCTCATTTTAAATCTTTTCCAAAACTTGTTTTTGATCACATTTCTTGTTCTAAAAAGATCAAAACAAACGTTCTTCACATAGGATCATCTTCTTCATGATCTTATGAAATAAAACTTGAAAAAAAGGTTTTTCTTATTAAGTTTAAAACAAAAATGTTAAACTTGATTTTCATACATTTTTCCAGAATCCCTTTCCATAAAAGGAAACTGGAAAACACTCATTTCACTAGTTTTACTCTCTTCAAAACTAGAAAACCCACATTTTACTGTTTTTTCCCTAAAAAGGAAATTGTAAAACCCTAAAAACTACAAAACCCTTATTTTGGATAAAATATCCCCATTTTAAGAAGTTCCTTCCTTTTCAACTTTTGATTATTATTCAGAAATGGCTTCCTCAAACGTTGCTGCTACAAAGGTTACCAACGCTGCTTCTCCTCTCACCATGACCAAGGCTAGAAACATGAAAGGCGAACCGAACCAGATCGTCATAGCTACCAACAACTCTCTAGCCCTACTAGAGTTTCTTAAGAAAAAGTCAGCCCCCCATCTCACTGACGCGGTCAACTTCTTGAAGACTGCCCTCTAGCCACTGCCATGACTATTGCTCCACCTGCACATCGCCATCTCTTGCAACAATTCTGGTACACTGCGAGCATTCCACTAACACCTGGAAGAAAACTGGGAAATAATACTCAGTGATCGGTTTCCAAACCGAACTGGGTCGTGGTACTATTTCTCCTTCAGCCCTACACTCTGCACTGAACCTTCCAGGGCGTACCAAAGAAAGCCCCTTCGTCCCCTTCATCGACCCAAATACCCCTGAAGGAGAGCAAGAGCTGTTTGCTTTCCTTGATATCATGCACTATGCATGGGACAAGAACCGCAGCATGGAGGATGACAAGAAACTCACCAAAATCCTCAAGAACAAAATGCCTGTCAAGTTGAACTTCATATTTTCCCACGTCATCTCTTGCATGACGGCTAAGGTGGGCGCAACTGATCAGGATGCCAAGCCTCAGGTAGCCATGTGATACAACCTACTGAAAGGGCTAAAGGTTGATTATGCCCGAATAATTTTCGAAGACTTGATGGAGAAGGTCGAGAAGCCCGAACGATCACTGAACGTTCCTTACCCTCGTTTTATCCTTGCAATCCTCCAAATGGTCCTTGGGTCACACTACCCCAAACCGGGAGATTACAAACTCCCTCAGGTCGGCCCAAAGGTTCTCGACTTCAAACCGATCCAAAGCGAGGTACGTCTCTCTACTCTACTCTCTCTTCTCAACCCTCCTACTTCTTCTCCTTCAGCGGCTCAACCCTCCGCTGATACCCGGACTGCTACAACCACCTCTTTTAAAAAGAGGAAACAATCTACAACCCCCCTTGGAACCCATAAGTCTAAGAAGATACACATGGAGCAACCTCATCCTTCCCAGACTCAAGAATCAGTGTTGGCCTCTTCACATGCAACACTTTATGATTTCGTGGTCCACTCCTCCACATCTGCATCAGCCACCCCATCAGCCACATCAGAGCTTCCAGTCTCTGAAGCTTCACTGGAAACTCCCCAAACATCTTCAACGCTTCAACGCAGTAAAGAGGTCTCCCTCGGCGTCTCCAGCGTTGAACCTGCTGCACCACTATTCTCAGCCCCTTTTTCTTCTCCTCCATTGGTCATCTATACCTTCAGCACCGCTCCCACGGTTCCATCTTTCTCACTGATGGATACAAGCGCTGTTATGCTCTAAAATTTGATGCAGCGTAACTCGACAAGACCTACAAGATCTTCTACGACTATTACTGTCAGTTCAATCAAGGACGACATGAAATACTGGGGAGGCAACAGGGACATCAATGCCTTCTCCAACCCAAATACTACATGTATACAAACAGATCCCTCACACCTCTATGAAACACCAATTTTTGAGCTTTCCTTTGCCCACAAGTTACTTTCTTTTTTAGGTCCTTATCTGGGCACGATCAGCACGTCCTTCAAAGGCATCGCTGACAAAGTGGAGTCTCTCTCCACCAACCTTGGATCAAACACCTCAGCGATTAATGACGTTAGGGTGACGCTGAAGAACGTATCTACCTCCATGGAAGAGAAAGCAACTACTGTTGATCTTTCAACTCTGAAAGGGGGAGTGAAGGACTTGGAGTTCGCTCTCAACAACAACACATCAGCGCTCGAGGGTCTAAAATCAGAGGTCGCCACAATCTCCAGCGACTACAAGAGTCTATCCACCCACTTCACTAGTCTCAACGGTGAAGTCAGGTCCCTAAAATCAACCATCTCAAGCCTCCAAGGTGAGGTGAGCAGCCTTTCTACAAATGTCAGTGAATCCAGTACGCTGCCCACCAAGATCCTGAAGAGGATGGAAGCCCCAACGGTCCCTGTCTCCCATTTCTCTCAAAATGATAGAAAACTTCTAGGGATGACGGTGGATTTCGTTATTCTGGATACATCTCACATTCCTGACATGGAATCCAGGTTGGAGACTGTTGAGGTGTTAACGGCCTCAACGTTAGGGAATCCTGGCCAAGAAGACAGGATCCCTGAGACTGCTGTTGCTGTTGTTGCTGCCGTAACTACTACCTCCCTCCATTCAGATGAAGAGGGGGAGAAGACTGAAGACCTTCCTTTGAATGCTGAGGGAGAGGAAGAGAACACTAAAAATGACCCTCAAGAGGTTGATCATCCTGAGGGAACCGCTGAAAGTTCCTCTCCTTCTGAGGGGGAGCAAACCGACGACCCTCCTCACTCTCCAGCCGAAAAAGATATAGAAATCATCACTAATGATGAGAAAAAAGAAGAGGAGGAGCTGAACATAGAAGATGAAGAACCTTCATCTCATCCTTCTTCTAAGGATGATGATGAGGATGATGAAGACCATTTTTGGTTTGAGCCTACCGCCATCAAGGCTCCTGCACTAAAAGGCGTTTCCATAAATGAACTAGGGGAGAGGCCCACCAAGTCTCCTGCCAAGAAGACTTCAGGCAAGCACAAGGGTCTTGCTTCTGACAATTTGGCTATCCTTATGAAGAAACCAACTTGTCAGGTATGCTACTATTTCTTCCCATACACTGCGTCTCTCCTCTATCCCTTCTCAATTTCTACCCTACTCCTTCAAAAACCTCTAAACACTTAGCCTATTCTTTCTCTATCTCTTTTCTACCTTCAAAAGATCTAACTCTAATGATCCTTTTGTTTTAGCTAGTCCTCTTCCTTGCTTGAGGATGCAGCTGAAGCTCCCACAACTCAACAAATAATCCCAGCCATCAACGCTGATGAACAAATAATCCCGGTCTCTGTCCTGAATGAGACTGATGAACAAGATGAAGAAGAACAACAACTACTTTCACATCCTATAAGACCTTCTCTGCCTCGTCAGCGGTCAGATGAAGATGAACACAGAAGGAAAGAAACTATGATCCAAAAGTTGGAAAGTCAACGACTCTTCCTTTCCCACCTCAGCTGTCTGACTCCTGAGGAAATCGCTGAAAGTCTCAAGGCTGAGAAGATCCTCATTGAACAACAGAAGGCTGAGCTTGCTGATAAAACCTTTTCTCTTGAACTTGCTCAATGTTCAATAAAGGATCCTCAGCTGAAGAAATTTCCCCTCAGAGTCCATCAACAACTTCCTAAAGAGGATGGCAAGAAGAAGTCAAAGAAGAGGAAGGTCAGCGACACCACCCTATCCTGGTGTAAAAAGAAAGTCCACTTCAGGAGTTTACCAGCAAGATTCAAACAAGTAAACCTGAAGGGGAGAACTGTCAGAGGAGTCTCACTGATCGATGTCACAATAATCCGGGAGAACGGAGTGGCGAGAACGTGTTATCTCTCAGCATTAGAGCATCGTGGGCTAAATGAATGGTTGGATATTCGGGTCGCAATTCAGAGATCCCGATCAAGCTTCAAGCCTTTTGTCGAAAGTGCTATCAACAAGCTAATCGACCAAGTCTCTTCAGTGGTTGATTTGCCTCCTCCTCCAACCATCCAACAAAAATGAAGAGCTCCAAAGAAGAAGACTTCGTCTTCTTCAGGCCCTGTTATATGGAACGAGACTGGTATTGACTTTTCTCATGAAGTTGTACTACATCCAAATGCTGATCTATCAGGCCTCGACATCTCACTGCCACCTGCTGTAGAATTCAAAGCTGGAAAGGTGGTCAGTGAACCTTACGACATGTTCTTTTTTTATTACACTGGTCGCAAGTGCTTCCAACACTGGTTTGAGTTACCCATCGCTCCCATCGAACAACCCAGAGACCTATTATACGGGTGTGAACGCTTTTTCCTTGGAACATTCATGAAACCCCATATCTACTTCGAAGCCAAACTAAGACGGGAACAGGGAGTAACAGTCCCTGATTGGATGATTCCACAGACTAACACCCTTGATGAACTTCTTTTCAATGAAGAACCTGAATAGATGATAGGATCTCTTGTAATTTTTCTATCCTATTAGCTGATAACTTTTGTACTTGTAATTATTTTTCACTGTATTTGTAATTTTTCTACTTTCCTTGAAATCTTGTATTTACGAAGTAATGAAAAATTTCAGTGAAGTACTTTACTCCATCAGTACTAGAAAAGATCCCTGAAAACAGTAAATGGGACACATATTTTATGAGTCCTTTTTATCCTTATGTTTTAACTTAGCAATTTTCCTTTATTGCTTTGTCATCGTCAAATAGGGGGAGATTGTTGATCCAAACCCTTCAGTGATTTGATAATGACTCTCTGAATTACTTAGTGAAAATTATAAGTAAACAATATGTATTAATGTTTTGCCATCTATGAAAATTATATTGTCTGTTTAGTATCGATGATGGGAAACATGCACTTCAATTTATACTTCAACGATACATGTACATCAGTGAGCCCTGAGCATGTTCAATCTCACTGATGATTGTTGATAGTTCCATTTGTAACTGTTTACTTATGATCCCCGAAGACAAGATTTGCGACAATTGAGTTCAAAGATGAAATCGAAGACCAAGCTAACGAACGAGTGACTAAGTCTACTAGTGACCTGATGCGGATATCAGCCAAGCCAAGACTTGTCCATTTCACGTGAAGTTTCAAGTAGAAGACTTCAGCGAGAGCTTAACTTTATCATTCGCTGATAAAGATCAACTCAACGCTCGATGATCATGAAGCCTGTTCTACAAGTTACTTTTGTCTTATCTCCTTGCACACCTTTGTACGATTTGTCAGAAGGACATCCCTTGTCCAGGATCGTACAAACCACTATGCCAACTACACTGTTCATCATGCGGCCACTAGGATGTTTGCTAAAGTCAAATCCATGCAACCAACCAGACGCTGCCATGTGTAAAGTTGTATTTAATGCATGCAGTATAAATAAGAAACCCTACTTCATTCTTGAAGAAGCTCTTCCTTCGCTGAACTACTTAGTGCAAGAAAATCTCTCTTTAGGTTTTCTAATTTTCTCTCATTCTTTTCTAGTGAAAGAAATCTTTGTGATTCTCATAGTTTGTTTAGATTAGGTTTTGAACTTGATCTTATTCCGTAACAAACTGTAAATTGTTTGATTATATCAATAAACAATTTTAAAGATAAAAAACGTGTGTTTGTATTCAACCTCCCTTTCTACAAACTTGTATAACCCTTCGGGACCAACAGTGCGTTTAATATGTTTTATGCCATTTTATAACTTTTAACGAATGGTCAATTGATTTGTGGATCCTTTGGCTCGATTGTGACTCAAATGAGTCTTGGGGGTATTTGCCGAGTTTCATAGCTCAATAAGAAGCTATGGACGTATGATACAGTTGATTGCATCTTTTATGGAAAATACATGTTTGCGTGAATTTATAATACCTGTTGCATTTGTAAACCTGTGAATATATATATATATATATATATATATATATATATATATATATATATATATATATATATATATATATATATATATATATATATAGAGAGAGAGAGAGAGAGAGAGAGAGAGAGAGAGAGAGAGAGAGCGAGAGAGAGAGAGAGAGAGTAAATTACATTTTTGGTCCCTGTGGTTGTCACCTACTATCAAGAGTGGTCCCTATTTTTAACTAATTACAGTTCTAGTCATTGGGGTTGCCATTCCTTTTCAATCTTCCCTCAAACTAACTTCTGATAAGTAGATCTGTTAACTAAAGGGTATTTTCGTCATATTAGTTTTTCTTTGGTTTTCAAACAAGAAAAAAACTCATCCCACATCACCATTCCCTTCGACCCCGTAGTCTCCTACCCGTGATTAAAATCAGGTTCAACAAAACCTCCATTGAAGACTTCCACCGGATCTACACCACCTTGAATCCCTTTTGTCGCCTAATATCGTTGGTCCACCTTGAATCCAATTTTTTAGAGAAATAACACATTCATTTTTTTTAGAGAAAAAACATATTTGAGCATAATCTTGATGATGACGAAGGAATATTTATGGAAAAAATGAAAATTTAGTACATAAATACCCTCATACGTCGGCCTCTTAGGTCTTTTTCGACATAGTGGACCTCCATAGCAGCTCCACCTTCAATCAATTCATTGTTATATTCACAAATCCACATTTTCACAAACCACCTCCGGAATTCGATGAACCAGAAACCAACCCACCACCGGAGTTCATCAAAGAGGAAGAAGGGGAAGAAGAAGAATAAGAATAAAAAGGCGACATGGTTTGTTTGAAAGATTATTATAACATAGAGAAAGCCTCGGAAGCAATTGAATCGAAATCAAATGTTGACCGTGTGGAATCGAGATCGGCATCCGAACCAAGCATCATCAACATTGCCAAGA
This sequence comes from Saussurea involucrata, assembly GCA_033807775.1. Taxonomy (NCBI): domain Eukaryota; kingdom Viridiplantae; phylum Streptophyta; class Magnoliopsida; order Asterales; family Asteraceae; genus Saussurea; species Saussurea involucrata. The sequence continues at coordinate 13,878,913 of CM066326.1, forward strand.
TTTCTTGATGATGATGAGAAAAAGTTGATCAGAATGTAGAGTTTTTTATATGTCATCACAACTTCCACGTACGAGAGAGAGTCTTTCTTGACATCCTCGAAGAATCAAATAAAAAACTAGTATCCTAAAAAGACCCCCTTTCCCTCCTAACATGTTTTTACCTTGTTAATTAATCACCACCTATCTCCTTGTTTGATTTTCCATTTTTCTTTTTGTTAAAAACAAGAAAACCCAGAATGGATTCTTTGAAAAGATTAATTAGGTTTGAGTTAAGGATGAAAAAAGAAGATTATGAATGGAGAAATGGTGGTCAAAGATTTGACAATTTGGGGAAGGAATGGGAAGGATGGTGAGCTAAAGGAAGCTGAAGATCAAACATTAAAGATGAGATGGCTTTGTTCCTTCATGTTAGTGCAATATGTCTTCAAGGTTTAAATATAGAAAGGTCAAAGTCAAAGTCAATGTATTGAGTTGTATTGTGTTGGTTACACCTTGTAATGTGTTTAGTATAAATAGGTTTTGTTGTGTGTTAGTTTGTAAGACTCTAGACATACTTAACTGACATTCTTATATTCTAGAGAGAGAAACACTTGTACAGAACTCCTAATCTTGTAATGTGTTCTTGAGTGAAATGGATGACAGATTCATATCTTCTCTATCTTGATTGATCCTTAGGGTTTAACAATTGGTATCAGAGCAGGATCTTAGATTCAGAGAGTGTTTCAGTGATCATACACAAATTTTTGTGAAGATTATCAAGAAAATTTGATCGATTTCTTGAATGTTTTTCAAGAAATCTCGTTTTCTTGAAATTTTTTCAAAAATTCTTTATTTGTGATCGAATTGCTTCAAGTTTGTGTTCAGTAGATTCGTCATCTGTTTTGGAACATCGTTAAAGAAGGATTCGAAGGTGGATTTCATGTTTTGAGGCTTCAATTTTGAGATTTTGTCAGTTTTTGGGTTTTTGGTTCGTAGTTACTGTTCGATCGACATTTTGTAGATTCAGTGGTTTTCAGAGGTTTTTGTTCAAAGATAAAGTGTTCAGACATCGATTTCGAGCATCTGTGTGAAGGATTTTTCAGAGTTCTTAGCTTTTTCAGTGTTTTTTGGTCGTATCTTGGAAAATCTCGCAAGATTCGAAATTTTCGCAAGTTCTTCGTGAAACTCGCAAGTTCTTCACAAAGTTCGCAAGTTTCATCTACTTTGAAGGTTTTCGAGTGTTAAGTGTGTTTCTCGCAACCCTCAGTTACGAAATTCAGGATTTCTCGCAAGCTTCGGTTACGAACTTTGTACTTGGTGTTTTTCGGCTTACGATTTTTTGGTGTTTCTCGCAACAGACACTAACGAAATTTCTGATTCTCGTAACTGACCCTTACGAATTTTTGTGATTCTCGCAACTGTTCATTGCGAACTTCACGTTTTTCGCTTCTGATCCCTGCGAATTTCGTTGATTCTTGCAATGTATTTGGTCTTCATTGTGTCTAGGTTCATTGTCAGTTAAGTCTTTTTATAGTTTGGCTATTTTAGTCCCTGAAGTTTTAGATTTTTATAGATTTAGTCCTTCTAGTTATATTTTCTTGATTTTAGTACTTGTTTTTGTTGAGTCATAGTATTTTTTTCTTTTAGTCTCTATATTTTGTATTTTTTTGTGTCTTTTTGAGTCTTATTGTTTGTTCTGATTTGTTCTGAATAATTTCATACTAATTGTTTCAAGATGAATATTCAAGCTTCAGGTAATCGTCCTCCGATGCTTAACAAGGATTCGAATTTTGTGAAATGGACGGTCGACTTCATGGATTTCATTTCGAGAAGAGAAGGAAGTTGAAAGAGAAGACGAGAAAGAGAAAATTTCCGAGCTTACAAGGAGATTACAAGAATTGAAAGATCTGTTGGTTATGGAAAGAGAAGATCACAAGAAAGAAAGAGAAGGTCTAGTTCAAAGAATTAATGATCTTAAGAAGGCATTGAAGATGAAGACTAAAGAAATTGATGACAAGAAAGATGTGGAACTCAAATGCATGAGACTTTCCAAACAGAACTCAGATTTTCAGAAAGTCTTATTTTTAGAGAAAGAAATGTTGGAGAAGGAAAGACTTGTGTTTGAAGAGAAAAGGAAAGATTTTGAAGTAAAGAATAGGAAGTTGTCAGAGAAAATTTCTGAGATTCAAAAGGAGTTGGATTTAGAAAGAGAAGAGCTAGAAAAGAGGAAGAAAGCTGAATTTCAAGCCAGGAGCGTAAAGGATGATTTTTCTATTGAACGGAAGATATTTCAGCAAGAAATTCAGAAACTCACAAAGAATTTGGCGGGTTTATCTACAGATATCATGAAGGAAAATAGGGTGAATTGTGATATTCGGAAGAAGCTCGAGTTGATGACAAAGGAACGAAATACCTTAAAAGACAAAGTGAGGTCGTTCAACAACTCCGAGTGTTTTTCAGAATGTCCGATGCGTCCTTCTAACATTTTCTACGAGCATTCTGTGGATATGTCTTCCAAATACTATGCTGATCTTCCTTCCTACAAAAGAGTCAACATGCAATGGAAGGTAAAAGGTAAATTTCCTGGAAAAGATGTACCAAAATCATCATTTCCAAATAAGAATTTTACAACGAAAGTTAATTCTTTTGTTAATTCTTGTTGCGGAAATAATGATTTTGTTAACAATAATTATGTTCAATATTGGTATGGTACTTACCATTTTCCTTCTTATAGAGCTCCGCTTAACGTGTCATTTATACTAAACACATTACAAGGTGTAACCAACACAATACAACTCAATACATTGACTTTGACTTTGACCTTTCTAAATTTAAACCTTGAAGACATATTGCACTAACACTTCACTTAGTTGATTTGAGATTTGATATATAGATTTAATTTAGTTTTTGATTTTAGGGTTTCATTTTGAATTGAATTATGGTTTTGATTTGGGTTTTGATTTTTAGTTTACGGTTTTGATTTCAGGTTTGGATCTGTTTTGATTTTGGATTTTTGGTTTGCTTTTTGTTTTGGTTCAGTTGGAAGAACAAACCCAGATCGTCCATTTTGTTGCCTTAAATTTGTTTTTGATTTGTGGATTCAACACCAGTTTGAGTTCATTCTGATTTTCATATTTCGATTTGCTTGTTCATTTGGAATCAAATTCGTCATCTATTCATGATTTGAGTTTTTTGGTTTGTATGGATTTTTGTTTTTTGTTTGTTGGTTAGGTTCACCGGACGAGGTTGGTTTACCGGAGAAGATGATCGGAGGAGGGTTGGTACACCAGAGAAGATGACACCGGAGAAGATCACCGGAGAAGATGGTGATAATAATTGAGTTGTTTTATTTTTGATAGAAAATTAAAGAAAGTAAAAGATGACCAAAATGCCCCTTAGTCAAGGGAATTTTTTAACACAAGTTAGTGAGATAGATCGAAAGAAAAATATTGTGTCAACCACAGTGACCGAATCAGAAACAAAGTGGCAACCATGGTGACCAAAGATGTAATTAGTTTGAAGTAGGGACTACTCTTGATAGTAGGTGGCAACCACGAGGACCAAAAGTGTAATTTACTCTTATTTATATATATAAATATATATATATATAGGGGTGCTATATTTTGAAACCCTTTAAAAAAGGTTGCAACGAGTGAAACCCATGATTTAACTTTTGGTTACTATATAGATGGCTAAGATTAATTCCTATTTTTTTTTATAAAAAATTCAAAATTTTTATTACTTACGTTTCCATTAATAAGGCGCAAAAGGGCAATTTTGTCAAACCAGAAATTACAGAAATCGGCTAATGATAGCAATAGAGATTCATCAAAATCAAAATCCCGAGAATCACTCCACAAACACAATTAAGTTTCCGATTAAACTTGTATATCGATGCCATAACTGTTTATGCAACCCTAAACAATCGAACATGGGTGACAGGTTCAGAGGTTTGTTTACAACTCAAACAAGGGTTTTTTTCCGAATCGATCATCTATTCTTGTGTACTAATTAAGGTTTTTGTGTTATCTTCATCATAATCATCAGGGAGAAGAAAAAGCGAGAAAATAATGCTGAAATACTCGTTATCTCGCTTCCAAAACACTGCTTTGGACCCGATTCTAATCTATTTCGATGATTCAGTTGAAGAACTCTCATTTGCAATCGACAATAATGATGAAGAACAACATCTGTTGCATGAAGCAGATAACATGATCATTGATATTCTCGGACCCCATGATCCACCAACACTTGAATCATTGCCTGGAATGATGTAACACCCGTAATTTTTGGATAAGTACAATTTCGAATCAGTGTAGAATCGATCTTCTAAGATAAATATGAAAAATAGGATTTTGGATTAAATCCTAGATTTTATGGTCTTGTTGGATGGGGAATTCGAATACGAGTCCAACGGTTCTTTCCAGAGCGAAAACAGAGCTAAAACGAAGAAGTTATGGCCAAAACAGTGTTTAAGAAGAAACCGGGCGACCAGTGTCTTGCGCGCGTTGTAGCGCTAGTATACCCGCGCAGAGCACTTGATCAGCATAAAACGCGATTTTCAACCCCCAAACTTCATTTCTTCATATCTCTCTCATTTCAACTCCAGTTTTAGTGATTCAAATTTCTATGGTTTTGTTTTTGAGAGCTCTTCGAGGATCTAGAAAGAGTATTGAAGTTTATTGGAAGATACAAGATTATTTGGTGGTGGTTGAGGTAAGCTTCTCTCTTTTCTCCATCTAAGAAGTTAGGGTTTTGGTATTTTTGGTGGTTTTGGACGTTTTATGTTGGGGGAAACGTATCTAAGTGTTTGGGGATGATTATTTATGGTTGGAAACTTATGGATCTAGGTTTTTGGAAGATTTGGGCTTGAAGATTCGTGTTTCTTAAAAGGAGTTTCCGTTTGTGGAAAATCTAGATTTAGCCTAATCTAGCAAGGTGAGTTCAAGTTGATTTGTGAAAACGTTATACATGCCAAAAATGTTATTTTCCAAGTATTTGTGTGTTTTACTTGAAATTATCAATTGTTGAGTTATTTGGTGAGTTTAACCTTTTGAAGTGTTTAACTTTATAAATTTGGTAAAACACCCATATTTGGGATTTTTGGGATATTTTGATGTGTAGAAATCATAGATATTTCCTTAAAAGATTTATTGCTCAAATGGAGTTTATTCAATGGTTTAATAATGTTAGTGTAATTGATTTTATAAACCATTTGGGAAAATGCACATTTTCGTGTCATGAGTCGTTTTAAGAATTATAAGGGTATGAGTCCATTTGGGGAAACCCTTTGTTCTAACCCGTGACGAGTTTTGGGTTAATGATGATTTTGTGGTATATGTTTACCTAAGCGATGCCTAAATGCATTTTATATTTTGAGGACCGTTAATTATTGGTCTAATACGTTTTCAGCATTTTGCTTGGTTTTGACTTTAAAGGAGTCTTTGGGGACATCGTGTCCGATTTTGATGGCTCAATGTTGAGTCCTATTGATGGTTTGCATTTATTGCAACTTAATGCATTTTATTGCATATTATTGATATTCACATGCTCGAGTGCTTTCGTCATTCTAGGATGGGCATGTAATTGTAGACTGTGTTGCATTGGATCCATAGGCACGTAAGTCAGTCTTTATTTGATGGTCTACTAGGTGTTGCGGGATTTGACTGGGCCCCATATTTTATGACCTTTACTCTTCAAGGGTACACTAGGAGGGCTGAGTCTGGTTGAGCTATCATGATTGATGGGCGTTTATGACCTTCGCCATGTCGGGGCAATGCCATGGTTGTAACCCCGCTTGTGCCCAGCCTTTGGTGGTATTCATGTTAATATTCCGCTAAGGTCAGCTGTCTCTTTGGGTGTGTCTTGAAAGGAGTCGTAGGGACACTTGGGCTTTTATGTCGTGAAGTGTCATACGATTAATGTTGTATGAATGGCATACTTTTGTGTTCCTCCACTCTCAATGGATACGGGTCTCCCCCGTCGTCGGCCAACATTACTTTGGATATTATAATGTCCTTGTTTTATTATCGTTGGTCTTGTGCGATTGACTGCAATTGATGACTTTAATATTGGATTTCCCTCCATGTATATTAAAGTTTGAATGAAGCAGGTCATTTCCATGTTTATGGTATTTGGACTTTATTACATTTTACGTTCGTGTGAGTATTGGTTCGTATCATGTTTATTGTGAAGTATTATATTTATATGGATTGTTCTTCCATGATTTATGGGTTGAGTATTATGTCACCATCCGTATTTGGAGGTTTTTGCATAATATAGATTTATTCACGTTTTGAGTGTGTTTGGATTGGATTTCATTTTGGAAAACGCTATATACATTTTGGGAACTTTTCTCATAGATTTTGTTTGCGTTGGAAAAGGAGTCGTTTACATCCTTTTCATAAACTCTTTTGGAAATCATAATCTAAGTCGCAAACTTTCATTCAACGAATTATTTAAATCATCGTATAAACTCTTGAACTCACTAGGCGTTAGCCTATCCTTTTTATTTGTCGGCATGTGCAACAGGTTCAGGTTGGGAGTAGTTCTAGTGATACTGCGGAAGGTCGAGTTCTAGTAGTGTGCTCGAGAAGTGATTTGGTTGAGTGAAGTCTTCCGCGTTAATCTTTGGGAATAGCAATTTGTACTTGAGTTAATGTTAGGCCCATGATCTTCAACAATCCAAGAATTATGTAACAAGAAGAGGAAGAACAATTTATTATAGAGAGAAAACTAATCTAGAGAGAACACAATGAGATTTGAGAGCTACATCTTGTATTATGAATTGTTAGTTACAAACTACACAACGAGTACTATTTATAGCCTTCCTCACTTGTTACACTGCCTAAGCACAAACCCATTTACAAAGCCTTTGCTTTACAAAACTTTCTAATATATAGGACAACTGTCTTTTTCAATTTCAGTCGCATCTCTGAGTATCACTAACAATCTCCTCCTTAATGAATAACCTTGCTCCCCCTCAAAATAAGAATTCTGGAGCAATTTGTTTTCTCCCCCTGAAAGTATGCATATATTTCATTAAAGCACAGTATTTGAAATTTTAGCACAGATTTAAAAAAAATTATACAAGGAAAATAAAATTCATTGAACTACATTTTATAACTACTAACATTTGATCATTTGAAAACTTTACAAAAGAAATCCAACTTAATGAAATTTAACATATTTTTCAATCAAATGAAATCAAATGCATGTGTTTGGATTCAAATACAAGTCATCATTGCATATCAAGTTAAAAATGTTCAGTTTCAACCCCTTTATTAAATCTATTTGGTGTGAAAGCATGCGAAATATGATTAGCTTCAAACATATGCAATTCTAAAACATATAAGAATACTTTGCTCTACTCACACTCTTTGTCCAAAATCAGGATTTTCACAAATTTACGGGTTTATCGCGACTTTGTATTATCCCCAAGTTTCAAGAGATGTGTGCGCATTGGCATCTTTTAATCAAAAAATTTAGTAAGAATAAGATACACCGTTAAACATGGCTTTCTATCTGGTTCTATAGCAGGATTTGGGTCAGCCGATCCCAGACCAGTTGGCCTTAGGTGCTAGGTGTCGAGCACCCCTTGGAACTTACTCTCCCAAACCAGAAAGGCCACATCGATATATCTTAAACCCATTTGTACCAGTAAAACATGGCTTTCTATCTGGTTCTATAGTAGGATTTGGGTCAGCCGATCCCACACCAGTTGGCCTTAAGGACTAGGTGTCGAGCACCCCTTAGGACTTACTCTCCCAAACCAGAAAGGCCACAGGTACAAACTTTCAAACTAAATGTATTTTTTTTGTTTTTTTTTCTCAATCATTTGGTTTTAAAACATAGTGCTTCCCCCATATTTTCGTTTCCATTCATCATTCTGACAATTAGGCTTTTTGAGCATTATATTCTATATAAGTCCAGATTTCCATAATTTTGAGCATTCAGCATAATTTCATTCATGTTTCGCAAACCTTTCGATTTATTTCAGAAGTGAAAGATGAAACAAATAACTCAGATAATACAAAAACACTTGTAAAATCACCCTTGACACACATTTCATTCATTTAATGAAAATTAAAAAAATTCATCTCATTGAATTAAATTTGTTAAGACTCAAACATTCAAAGCAGTAGAAATAAAACATAATGCAATGTTACCTTTCACCACTTGTTCCTTGAAACAGAAAGATGTGACAGTTAAGGATATCACCTGAGAAGTATGAGTTCTAAACTGATTTGTTTAGAAGTCTTAGTCTTTGAAGTACGGGTCCTGAACTGAATTGTTCAGAAGCCATTATTTCTTTGCTCCCCCTTAATGGCACATGTACTCTTCAAAAATTATCACCGCTTCTCTTCTGTTTTCAGTCATGTGTGTGGTATATATGTAACATTCAGCCTAACACATGATGAACCTACAAAACAGATTAAGTATATTTTGGTACCCAACGGGACTTGGGTCCTAGTGTGTTAGGTGTAGATTTCTTAGAAGGAATACTGTAAGTACCGTACCAATAAGAAGTATAATCTTTATGCACAAAATCATTTGAACTACAGTAGGAACAACAAATTTTCTTATGTGCCAGTCTAATCAGATGATTTGTAGAATAAACAAGATTAGGTGGAACAGAAGATTTACCTTTCGGAGCATTGTTCCTCTTTGCTTTTGATGTGGATGCAGATGATTTTGGCACATCTTTCTTTGGAACTGTTGTGCCTTTGACTCTCCATTCCATCTTCACCTTCTTGAAGACTGGAACTTCTTTAAGATTGGAAGTATTAACTTTATGCACTTTTGAATCCTTATCCGATTTATCAAGCAAATGATTATAGAAGAGATTTGTAGAACGAACCTGACCTTTTGAGAAATCAGTTGATCTATTAAATTGTTTAGAAGAAATGTTTTTAAAACTTGAACTTGAAGCAGTTTTAAAAGAGCATTCAGAATCATTTGAATCAACAAATGGAGTCTGAAAGATAATATCAGGACTAATCTGCTTTGAGACATCAAATTTAAAAATGACGTCTTCAAGTTCTTTTACTTTGTTTATCAAAACATTTTTCTCTTTAGAAATTAGATCAAATTTATTTTGGAGATCAGATTTGATCAATTGATCCTTCATAACAACAGCTGATAAACCAGATAATCTTTTGGTAAGATTAAGAATCGCATCTTCAAAATGTTTGCGTTCCGATTCAAAATCTTTTTCCAAAAACTTCTTTTATCAGTAATCTCTTTGAAAGTTTCCATATTTTTCTTTTTAAGGGTTTTATTTTCATTTTCGAAGAGATTTTTCTTTTCCGCAAAATCTTTTCTTTCCTTTTCCAAAAGATTTCTAAATCAGAGATTTTCACGAAAAGTTCAGAACTTTTAATCTCAAAAGATTTTCGTTCAGTTTCAAAATCAGCTCTTTCTTTTTCTAGCTTCTCTTTTTCAAGAAATAAAACTTTCTCAAAGTCAGAAACTTGTTTTGAAAGTTTTATACATTTCAGTTCAATTACTTCCTTTTCTTTAAGAACTTTCTTTGAAGAAGGTGACTCTGTTTCACGTTCTGAAAGCTTCTTTTTCAATTCAACGTTTTCTCTTTCCAACGTTGTTTCCTTTTCTTGAACTCTTTTTATTTGATCTCATAGATATGAGTTCCCCTTCTCTTTCTTGTCTTCAATGCTCTTCAGATCAACATTTTCTTTTTGAAAGATTGTTACTTACTCTTGAAGTTTCTTGATTTGATCGTGCAGACTCGAGTTGTCTCTCTTTGCTTCAAGATCTGCAATATAAACTTCAAGATCAATAATTCTTTTAATAAGTTTAGCATTTGAAGAAGAAATGTCTAAAATCTGTCTCTTCAAATCAGCATTTTCTTCCTCTTTATTTGAACCAGGAGTTGAAGGATTTGAAGCATTATCTTTGACAAAAGTTTATTACAAACTTTCATTATTTGATTTAACAAAAGTTTGTGAGATTTGAGGTATCTCCTTTGTAAGAGTTTGCTTCAAACTTTCGTTGTTTGATTTAACAAAAGTTTGTGAAATTGGAGGTATCTCTCTTTTAACAGTTTGCTTCAAACCCATTTCTCTTTTTGGTATTGCTAGAAGTTGATCTTTCAGAAAATCAAGCAGAAAGTGTATGAAATACACTATAGAAAAAAAATTTATATAAAAATTTTTCTTGAAAAACTCTTAAAGTGTATGAAATACACTATAGAAAAAATTTCTATATAATTTAAAAAAAAAATCAAAACTGATCACACGATTTCGGATTGCACTTGATCCGAAACCAACTCAATTCGGATTGGCCTTGATGCGAAACCAATGAATTCGGATGCTTCTTGATCCGAAACCAATGGATTTGGATGCTTCTTGATGCGAAACCAATGGATTCAGATGCTTCTTGATGCGAAACCAATGGAATTCGTATCTAACTGGATGCGAAACCACGGATTTCGTATCTAACTGGATGCGAAACGATAGCAATTCGGATTTAACTAGATCTGAAACCTATGAATTCGGACTTAACAGAAGGCGAAACCAATGAATTCGTATGCATAGAGATCCGAAATCCACACTTGTGAAAATATCTCTTTTCACTTTGAGATTCGAAACCAAGCTTAGAAAAAACAGAAATCCTCTTGTATAATCCGAAACCCCTATGAATGATCCGAAATCCTTATGAACAATCCGAAACCTTCACTTAAACCCCAAAAATCACTGATTCAGCCATAACTTCTTCAAATCTTGATCAATTGCTATGAAACTTGCACTGATTTGTTCGAAATCAAAATCCACACACTTTTCAATTTGATCACAAATCCTAATTCGATCGATTTAATCGAATTAAGATCCAAAAACAGTAAGAATAGGGTTTTCGAACAAAATGAGTAAAATGATCAAATTCGATGAATTCAGTGCAGAATCTGGTAAAAACTCGTGAATTAAAGATGATCAGGGATGAAAAACGAGTACTGTGATGCCAAGAATCAATCAAAAAGATAAAAAATGATAGAAAATGTGAAATCTGGATGAATAGTAATCGAAGAACAGTCAGAAATCATCATGAACAGTAAGTGATGAAGGATCCGAAATCTTCAGAACAGTGTAAAAAATCTCTAATTTGCTTGAAACTTCTGTTTGTGCTCTGATACCAAATGATAAACCCAAAATCTAGCAATATGATATGAACAAATATAGAGAGAATCTAGAGAGCAAATATGTCATCCATATATTCAACATATGAGTACAAATGACATTGGCATGAAGTGTTATAGATTGTTACTAGTTAATGAACTAGACATGCCTATTTATACCCATAACATACAAGGTATAAAGGCAAAGCAATACAGCATAGACTCATTACAGTACATTGACTTTACAGTAAATCTTGAATACAATAATGCTCTAACAGTTAAGTAACACCCGATGTGAATTTAGACTTTGTAATAAGACTTGGGTTATAAATTGTTTGAGGTTATTCATAGATTTTAATTTGAGGTATTTCTCGTATTGGTTATAGGGAGAAATTCTATTCTTTTGGATGTGTTATTGATTTTTTTTTAGTTGCTCTTTCCCAATTTGAGGGTGTTACAAGTTGTTGCTCAGAGCTTAAGTTTGAGAGAACTAGGTGTTGATTTTGGATACCTAGACTCAAACTAGTGTTAATAATTGCACCTGGCCAGTGTTTATGGTGAACCTACCAGTTACATGTGTATACTCGAACAACTTTGATGTGATGGTCGTTGGGGTAGTGAAGGAGTTTCTAAGCATGTAGCCGTTAGAAGGAGTTGATGATCTTAGCAATTGCCATTTGGAGTGACAGTAAGCATGGTAACTACATTAAGTGGACTGTTTCGGGTCGAAATTGATGGTTGGATTAGGACCATAGGCTTATTGAATCGACCTTAATTCAAGGAGAAATCGTAAGGTTAATCGATGTAACTTTCAATTTGTCTTAAGATGTTTGAGCATCCGGATGACGATAGTGTGACCGGAGGAACTTAGAGGAGTGTGGTTTGAGACGTTGAGTGCCGACTAAATTCATGCACAAAATTTATTTATTTTTTAAATAAATTGCATCAATTATTTCTTGTGTTTCAAATCCTCATGTGGATTGTGTTACAAAACCTCGGAAAAAAAACGTTTAGCACACACAAGATTTTAAATCATGGTTTTGAACATGCATGAAATTATTTTATTGCGGGGAGTTGCAAACTCTGTCGGGACTTGCTTTATTTTTGTTGTTGTCCAACGTTACTTTCGGATACAGTGATATCCATATTTTAATGTTGTTTAAGATGTTGGAAAAGTAACTACGGCTTATGACTTTAACATTGGATCTCCTCCATATATGTTAAGGTTTGGACAGAGAGTTATCTTCCATTATGTCTTTGTCGAGCCTTATTGGAAAATTTTATTTGATGGGAGTTTTGCTAAAAAGTGTTGTTTATATTGTATTGCAACAAAGAGGGAATTTTTGGAATTTTGACATTTTAGTCATGATTTTGCTTTATGCAATTTGATTTTTGGAAGCGAAAGGTTTGGCACCATTTGGTTGATTTGAGGCCATTGAGCCCATAGAGTTTTACGGAGTTTCGTTTTACGACGTTTTGTGTCGCGTAAGTGCAATTTTGTAATGTGCATACTTTACTTATTATGTGTGTTAATTTTGGATTATATTGGGAATTTTGTCTCATGCGGGTTTTGTTGAGAAATATTATTTTATGCCGTAAGGCGACCAAAAGGAATGGTTTTGGAACTTTGGTGTCGCATAATTTCTCTTTTGAAGATTTGTGTTAGCACATTTAGTTGCAACTTGTTCAATGTACGAATTGATTTATACGTGGCGTGAGTAATGCATGAAAGAACATCCTGATAGTATTTCTTAACGATTTGCTTTATGCGTTTTCGGTTAATTGATTATTTTATTATCATTTCACGCAAATGCATTATATTGATCTAGGGGTATGCATAACTTGGTAGCCACTAATCCTCGACACTTTGATAAATAAATCGTGTGTTTTAATAAGTTATTGCATAAATGGAGGCCATTTGGTCAAAATATGTTTTAGTATTGTGCGGATTATGCACGGTTTACATTACGGTACATTTCGAAAATACGAAGGTGTGAGTCGTTGGACTTTGGTCAATTTTGGCTTGATGAACATTTTAAAAATTGTAAAGCTTTTTGGTTTTGGAGAAAAGATGTATTTAGAGTATTTTGATGAGTAAATTTTAAGTATTGATATTTTAACGATTTATATTACGAGTGTAAAACTTTTGGTATAAATGCACGGTGATGGGGGTTTTGGAAAACTATTTGTCTTAACCTAGAGTTGTGGGGAGTTATTTATGTTTTTGGAACATTAATGCGCATTGTTCGTATGATCCGAAAATTGCAGTCGAATTAAATCATTTTAGGTGTCAACCAATTACAAGCACTTACTGTTTTCCTAAGTTTTGAGAAAACACATTAATGTGTGTCAGTCTTGTCAAAGAGGTTTTACTCCTATGTCGTTATATGACTAAATGAGAAAATTTTGAAACTTGAATTAATGAAATTTTATACCTCGAAAATTTAGTATGGACTACCTATTGCATGTAATTTTATTTCCGGAAAACCACTAGGAAAGTGTTACAAGTTTGTGTTAATGCCAAAAATCGTCCAGAAGGATAACTTAAGGTTGATTGTGGAGCTTAACAACTAAAGATAGGAATCGTTCGACAAAGCAATGCGACAATGACAAAAACGTAAATGAGACAGAGATTTTGGTGACGCGGGAAAAACCTCAACGAGGAAAAAACCCGCGGACGACAATGATGATGTCGTCGCTGCACTATGGTCGCCAAACAGGGGCGATGTCCTTAAGTTTCAGGTGTCGAGAGTACAATGATTACAATACAAATGAAAGAAAAGACTTTAGATGTAAAGTAAACATGTATATCGAATGTAAAAACGAGTGCGTCGTGTGTAAATATAAGTGTGTCGTGCGTCGTTTGTTCGAGAGAGAACTTTGCTTCAAGTGTTTCTTGCTGTGTAATTGTTCTTGAGATCAGATGTCTGCAAATGAGGCTGGGTTCTTCGTATTATAGTCTTTGTAACTTTGAATGACCCTCATGAATGTGAGTGTAACGGTCGCTGTGGTTAATGCTCGTAATTAATCTTGTCGGTTATGTTCGTTGGTCATTAATGGTGTTGACCATGCATTAAACATAGAAAACGTATCAATCATCTCATGTTAGTAGGTCGAGGTCGTGAGGTATCTTACGACAGTCGAGTGTCGTGGGTAACTTTCTGGTCATGGTCGAGACTGGTGAAATTTTACCCAAACAGTTTGCCCCCAAAATTTAAAATGAAAAAGCAAATTCCAATTTTGAATTTTGAATTTTTGTCAGAAGAAAATCTTTAAAAATTCTTGTCTAAGGAAATGTCAAGAGACGTGACACGTGTCGAAAGTCGTTGGTTAGGAAACTGAATCGGTTTGATTCCAACTAAAGGGGAAGTCGAAAAGGGGAGAAGATCGTGACGTCATGCTGACGTACGATCATGCTTAACAGCTGTAATTGCCAGGTGTCGACGATCCGTGTTTGCATACGAAATGACGAAGGCACGTGTCGATCATCGAGTGACTTGACCTGACACGATCGTTTTAATAAATAGAGACACTCGGTGGATCTTTTCCATTTTACGCTTTCAGAGAGTTTAGAGAGAGATTTCTTCCCGGTTTCTTGCTATTTTTCAGCGAATCTTGTTCAAACCTGCAAAAATCTTCGAACCGATTAGGCATTTCGAGGTCTTAGAGCGCCTATATAAGGTACGACTTCCTAGTCTTTGTATGCATCGTAAGTCAATTGCTAAGAAACCTAGGAAAAACTGGGATAACTGGGGTTTTTCATATTTGCACATTTGGTTAATAGGATTAGCCATGTCGACCGAACCTAAGAGTACCATTCGTAGTGAGGAGGATATTGATGACCTTCGGAATTTAGCAAAAATACCTGCGGGGATTTCAGTAAGTAAGGTCGGTCAAATTCGACCGGAGATGTGTCCTAAGGGGTACGTCGTGATATACTAGTATCCCTTTAAGATAGGTTTTGAGTGGCCCAATTCGCCTCTGGCCAAGGCTTTTATGTGCGAGTTCGACCTCTTGCCGGGGCAACTGATGCCCCAATTCTGGCGCGTCATCTAGGTCGTCGAGCGACTTACCAAGAACTGGGATTCGCCGATGGACGTGAAGGAACTCTTGACAGCTTATCAGGTCAAGATAGACACGTATCGTCGCTACAACTTGTTTTCAAAACACAAGGGCGATCATACTTTGGTTCTGAAGACTGCGGTCAACGACCAAAAATGGAAGACTAGGTACACATTCGTGCGTGTAGCGACGCTGGACCCCGACAGCGATTGGATCAGGTCCGGCTGGAACATGACGGGTGAGTTTTAGCTTTGATCGAGCATATTTTATTACTTGTATTGTTTTGTTTCTCGGCTAATCTTCTTTCTCTATGCGCCTTCAGACATCAACTTTGACAAGGTGAAACCCAACGACGACTCCAAGGCTAAGATCGAGAAGTTCCTGGAGATTAGCACTGATGATCGTTCGTTCGTCACACGTCATCTGATAGACGAGGACGACGACTTGGTATTCTTGGGTGTAAATTGTTAAGAGAGACGTGAGGAAGAGGCGACAGAAGAGGAAGAAGAGAAAGAGGAGGAAGAAGAGAAAGAGGAGTCGAGAGAATAAGAAGAGGTAGAGATGACTGGTAAGCGTACCCTACTCTGCTCGACTTATTCTCTCTACTACTTCATTTGCTTAATTGTTTTCCCTTCTTGCTTTACACGAGAATCCCAGCCGAAAGCGTCGTCTGCGATGGCCAAGAGGGCGGCTCAAGCTGAAATCGCTCGCAAGGCGAGAGAAAAGAGAAAGGAAGCCCCAACAACTTGGTCGGGGATCCCGAAGAGGACGAAGATGTCAGTCCCGAGGGAACCGTGTTCGAAGACGGGTGGCTCGTCGAGAGTCGTCACGTACGAGAAGGCGAAGGTGTCGGTTGTATCTGCTGAGAAGATAAAGACGTCTTCTGATGCAATCGACGCATCACCTGTTCGGCGCTTCCGGCGAAATCGGCTGCGTCTCCTACTGCCACGTCGACCCCATCGTCGGCCGACAAGGGCAAGGGTCCTAAGACGGGAGAGGATGAGGTTATGACGGTCAACTTTACGTTGCCGTCAAACTTTATGGAGGATAATTTCCTAGACCGGACGACACTATTTCCTCATCTGGGGAAATACCAGCTCCCGTCTTTCAAGGAGCGTTTCCAAGGGGTCTCCGTCGAGGAGACAGGATCGCATGTTGCCGAACTGGCGTTCTTGGTAAGTCTCTCTTTCAAGACTTGTTTTATTTTGTCGTTGTTAACTTTGTCGTGTGTTTACTAACATATTCCTTTATGTTTTACATGCGTTTCAGTCCTCTCTGGCTTTGCACGCCGAAACGGCAAAGATAGAAGGTCTGATGTCTTCTACTCTTAAAAGAGAGGACGCGGCGTTGGAGAGGGAGAAATCCGCTCTGGCACGTGTCGAGAGGATGTCCGTATGGCTCAACGATGCCCTGAATGATTTGGAAGCCGTTGGACGCACAAAGGATGAGGCGAACCACCGCTTGAAGCAGTCCTTGTCGTTGATCGCAGACCAAAGGGAGGAGCTGGACAAGACGAAGAAATCCTTGGCTATGAAGGAAAAAGAAGTCGAGGAATCCAAGTCCAAGGTGGCGAGCCTGGAGAAAGAGGTGAAGGATCTGAAGGACGAGGCAAAGTCCGTCTTTGCCTTGGCTCGATTGACCGTCCGGGTGGCGATCATGCGGCAGTACCTGTTGGGGAAAAATCCCCTTTCCTCGGCGTCGGAGGAGCATGCCTTCTATCTGAGGGAGGTCGGAGCTGAAAGAGACCTCGACTCAGATGACGAGAAGGAGGTCGAGGAGGAGGAGATCGAAGAGGTCCCCAAGGGCGAAGCCTTGGGCAAGGATGCGGCTGACGATCTTTCTCAAACTTAGAAAATTCTTTGTCTTTTGTTTTTATCACTCGATTGTTAGTGGTCGAGTTATTTGGATGTACCTGATCGTTTGATGAAATGAAATTTACATTTCCTTTGAATTTGTGCATTATTTTATTGTCAAACAAACATTGAGCACAATACTGATCGTACGAGAATAAACATAAGTCGTATATATAACAAACGTAGGCACTTGCGACAAAGGCATCTATTGAAATACAACGTTTAAAACATAAATCGTAAAACTTTGATATTTTTAAATCGTGCAGGCAAACATAGGTTCATGCGATCAAAGCATTCATTCAGAACATGAAATTCTTCTAAGTTAAAAACTTAAATCGTGGGGTCGTTAGACCCTTTGATCGAACAATTAAATCGTACGACGAACTTGGATTATGCGTCCCTGAGATAAGGTAGTCAAGTCACAAAGTAGACCTAACTGCTCATGTCGTGCGATCTTGCGAGAGTGCATTGAAGTCATACGATAGACTTAATGACTGGTGTCGTGCGACTCTGCGATAAAACAATGTTAGAGGTTGGTCGTTGGCTAACCAACGACCCTCCGATGCCTAAGTCAGTACTCGTCGTGATGAATAAAAATCGTATAAGGAAAACGGGTTTAGAAGAAATACCTTTTCAAGTGTGTTGCATTCCAGCTACGTGGGACATCTTGACCGTCGAGGGTTTGGAGCCGATAGGCACCTTTACCCACGACTTCTGAGATACGATAAGGACCTTCCCACTTGGTGGAAAGCTTACCTGCGTTGAGCTCTTGAGTGCTTTGGAACACTCGTCGTAGAACATAATCACCTTCTTGGAAAACTTTAACTTTGACATTCTTGTTGAAATGTCGCTCGACCGCTTGATTCTGCGATACCATTATGATCAATGCTGATTCTCTAAGCTCTTCAAGGGCGTCGAGGTCATAACTTAAATCATCCAGGTTATGGTCGACGGAAGTATGCCTTGAAGTTGGGAGCTGGACCTCGACCGGCAAAACTGCTTCACAACCATAGACCAAAGAGAAAGGGGTTTGTCCTGTGGACGTGCGAGGCGTCGTGCGATTCGCCCACGGGACTGAAGGGAGTTCTTCGACCCATTTTCCTTTGGCATCTTTTAACCTTTTCTTGATCGAAGCAATAATGGTCTTATTGCTCGACTCAGCGAGTCCATTTGCCTAGGGATACCTGGGGGTCGAGGTCGTTAGCTTGATGTTGTAGTCTTCACAGAACTGTCGAGTTCTGTTGCTTATGAACTAGTATCCATTGTCGCAGACAATTTTGGATGGAATCCCAAACCTGCATATGATGTTAGTCTGGATAAAAGAGACGACTTCCTTGTCCCGAACTTGGGAAAAAGCAGCCGCTTCTACCCACTTAGAGAAATAATCCGTAAGTACGAGGAGAAATACCTTTTGCCCTGGGGCAGGTGGTAGTTTGCCGACAATATCCATTCCCCATCTCATGAAGGTCCATGGGATCAATGTCGAGTGTAAAGGTTCAGAAGGTTTATGGGACATACCTGAATGTCGTTGACAAGGGTCACAGTTCTGGACATACCTGATGGCGTCTTGTCGCAATGTTGGCCAAAAATATCCTTGTCGAGAGATACGATTAGCCAAACTGCGACCTCCTGAGTGATTGCCACACTCTCCATCGTGCATTTCTTGAAGGATTTTCTGAACTTGGCTTTTGCTAGTGATGCATCTCAGGTTTAAGCCTGTCGATGATCGTCGATAAAGTATATCTCCGATCATGACATACCTGGATGCTTTGAATCTGATTTTCCGAGATTCCATCTTGTCTTCTGGGAGTTGGTCGTGCATAAGGAAATTCCTGATGTCGCACGACCAATCATTTTCTTGGTCTTCGATCTGGACGACATCGAAATTTTCGATGGACGATGTCTCCAGATGGATCAGAGGAATGCTGTCGAATATTGGCTCGACCAGAGCAGACCCAAGGTTTGCTAAAGCATCGGCTTGAGTGTTCTGGTCCCTTGGAATCTGTTCAATAGAAAAAGATTTAAACTTTTTGGATTTTTCTTTTTCTACCTTTAGGTACGCTGTCATCTTTGAATCTTTGGCCGCGAATTCTCCCTTCATCTGGTTCACGACCAGAAGAGAATCGCTTTTGACATGTAGCGCAGTTTCCCCCGAGTCGTGGGCCCTATTTATGCCCACAATCAGGGCTTCATACTCAGCTTCGTTGTTGGTGGTTTTGAAGTTGCATCGCACGGAATACACCATCTTGCCCCCCTATGGCAACTTTAAGACGACGCCTAGTCCTGAACCTCTAATGTTGGATGAACCGTCGACATACAGAGTCCAAGGCACGTCGTTGTGAGTCGCCATAGTAGACACTTCGAGATCTGCTTCTTTCTCCAATTCAGGGCTGAAATCAGCAATGAAATCCGCCAAGGCTTGCGATTTGATCGCGGTCCTAGGCTTAAAATCGATGTCGTAACTGCTGAGATATATGCTCCATTTTGCCAAACAACCTGTCAACTCAGGTTTCCTTAAGACAAACTTAAGAGGAAAATTAGTCACGACAGTAATAATATGTGATTCAAAATAGTGACACAGTTTCTTTGTAGCTGTAACAAGCGACAAGAGTAGCTTTTCCATAGAGGAGTACCTTGTTTCAGCGTCCAAGAGGGATTTACTTACATAGTAGATTGGCAGTTGTTGCTTTTCATCTTCCCGTGTCAGGACGACACTTACTGCATTAGGACTAACAGCCAAATATAGCTGCAAGACCTCATGATCGTGAGGCTTTGACAGCAAAGGAGGCGACGTCATATATTCTTTTAATTTATGCAATGCTTGCTCATGATCGTCGGTCCAGTCGAAGCCTATATTTTTCCTGAGAACATTGTAAAATAGGTGGCATTTATCTGAGGATCGAGAGATAAACCTGTTCAGAGCTGCCACCCAACCAGTGAGCCTTTGGACCTCTTTGAAATTTCTGGGTGATTTGATCTCGATGATGGATTTGATCTGGTCGGGGTTGGCCTCTATTCCTCGACGAGTGACCATGTAGCCCAAGAATTTCCCGGCACTGACACCAAAGGAACATTTCGTCGGGTTGAGCTTCATGCTATACTTCCGAAGGATGTCGAACGACTACCTCAAATGATTGACGTGGTCGATTGCTTGCTTTGATTTAACGAGCATGTCGTCGATATACACCTCCATTGTGTCGCCAAGATGGTATTTGAACATTTTATTCACCAGGCGCTGGTAGGTGGAACCTGCATTTTTTAAACCGAACAGCATAACTTTATAACAGTAAATACCTCGATCTGTCATGAATGCAGTCTTTTCTTGATCCTCGACGTGCATCAGGATCTGATTGTATCCAGAATAAGCATCCATGAACGTCAATAGTTCATGTCCTGCTGTCGCGTCGACCATGGCGTCGATATGTGGCAATGGAAAAGGATATTTTGGACAAGCTTTGTTGAGATCTGTGAAATCGATACAAACCCTCCACTTGCCATTTTTCTTTACCACGACCAGGACATTAGCAAGCTAGTCGGGGTACTTTACTTCTCGAATCTTCCCTGTCTTGAGGAGATTGCCGACCTCGTCATTTATTACCTTATTCCTTTCAGGAGCAAATTTTCGCCGCTTTTGTTTGATAGGCTTAAATGACGGGTCAACATTGAGCTTATGGGAAATGACGCCAGGGTCTATGCCGACCATGCCTTAATGCGACCAGGCAAAACAATCGGCATGTTCCTGCAAGAAATATATTAGCTTGTCTTTAAGGCAAGGGTCGAGAGATGAACCTACAAAGACTTTCTGGTCAGGCTTGCTCTGGTCCAGGACGAATTCCTCCAGGCGATAGTCGTTGGATGTCCCAGGAGCATCCTGGACCTGTAATTGCTAGATGGCCTACTTCTGCGGCTTCAGGGTGGTCTTATAGCAATCATGGGCGACTTTCGGCTCACTTTTGATCTCCTGGACTCCCCACAGCATTGGAAACTTCATGGTCTGATGATACGTCGAGGGAACGACTTTCATGTCATGAATCCCTGGTCGACCTAAGATGATGTTATAGGCCAACGCACAGTCGATGACGTTGAAATTTGTCTGCTTGTTGATTCCTCCGGCATAAACAGGCAAAGTGATCTCTCCAAAGGTACTCGTCGCGTCTCCATTGAAACCAACCAAGGTTGTCGAGCGTCGGGTGATTTCCGAACGATCGATTCCCATGGCCTTGATGGTATCAAGGAAGATGACGTTTGCTGAACTGCCTCCATCGACCAAGACTCGTCGGGTTAAACAATTATCAATCGTGAGTTGAATAATCAACCAGTCATGATGTTTCCGACACGAATCACCGAGGTCGTCTTGGTCGAATGAAATCTTCATGGCCTTTAACTCCAGATCTCCTTTGGGTCTTGATGAACGAGGGGTAGGTCGATCGTCAGGCGCCTGGCTGGCATGACGTTTGGCTGCAGAGTATGTCAGGCCGCACACGTTAGACCCACCAGTGATGCAATTGACGACCTTTGCATGATCGGGAGTCGGCGGTCGAGCGTCGTTGAGAGCTATACAATCATCCGTTAGGTGACCGTGGTAGACGTGGAAGTCGCACCACTTTGATTTGTCTTTCTTACCGTCGTCTTTATCAGACTTCTTTGGCCACCGGATGGTCGCCTGGACGGTCTTCAGGGCCTCGACCAAATCCTTAGTGGTCCCTTTGAATTTATAGGAGGATATCTTAGGGTACTGAGGAAATTTGGTGGAGTTTGCGGTCTTGAACTCCGCTTTCGTCTTGAATCGGACGTTCGAGATTTGTCGCGCAGGCTCTGACTTGGATGCTTCCTTTATCTTGAACTCTGGCTTCTTAACACTTACCGACCTCTTGTCATCGGTGTGCTTACGACGAAAATAAGCATCGTCCTCCACCCTCATATAAGCAAGGGTTCTGGATCGGACGTCTTCGAAATTCTCTGGAGGATACTTGGTCAGATCGGTGTATAGACCTGAACTGTCGTCCAGACCACGTTTGTAGGCTTTGATAGCGGTCTTGACATCGCAGTTGCAGACACTGATCATCTCTGCGTTGAATCTATAGAAATAGCTTCGGATAGATTCACCGGTTTTCTGCACGACATAATACAGGTCGCTGGTCTGCTTCTCCATCATGCGACTGCTGGCGAATTACTAGGAAAACTGGTTGACTAACTCGGCGAATGACCCGATGGATTTGGGTTTGAGGTTAATCAACCATTGAAGGGTAGGACCAATAAGGGTCTCCCCGAAACTCTTGCACATGCAGACTTCTTGATACATATGAGGGATCAAGATCATCCACATTAACTGCTTATACTGCGCGATGTGCTTCGTCGGATCGGTTATTCCCGAATATTTGGGCGTGAAGGCGGGGATGTTATATTTCTTCGGGACATCGACTGTCGAGATTGTGTCAATGAAAGGCGACGCCTGATACCCCGAACGAGGCTCGACATCGATGGGCACAGCTGCCCCCGGTAGCTTAGCGCGTAAGGACAGGACACGCTCATTCTGATCTTCTAACATTTTCAACCGCTGAGCGAGGGGGTCATTAGGATAAGGATTTACTCCTCCTTGAGGGTTAACTCCCGAACTGGTGCCATTCCCGTATGACGAACCATTGGCGTCCCCATTGAAAGGGACAAAATATGGCTGAGACCCATGGTTCATGGGTGGTGGCCTTATATGATGAGGAGGGATTGGCCCGAACTGGGGATTCAGGTTGAACGATCCCTGCTGCTGGTTCTGTATAAATGGACCTTGCTGTTGATTCTGACCGAACGGTCCTGGTCCTGGATTCTGAACGGATGGACCTGGACCTGGATTCTGGATGAATGGAGCGGACCCTGGATTCTGACCGAACGATCCTTGACCGGGATTCTGAACGAATGGTCTAGGATCGTTCTGCGGTCCGAACGATCCATTCGGATTTTGATTTCTCAACCACGAGATTTCCTCAGCTGCTCTCCGAGTCTGATCAGCCATGGCATTGATTTGATTGCGCGCAACTTCCAGCTCATGATACATCTGGGCAATGAGCTGCTCTTGATTTCAATGGGCTGCCATTTCCCTGAAATAGAAAAAAGAGGAAACTCCAAGGAACCGTTAGTTAGACGCACGTTTGTCGAAGATTTTCTCTAGATGGGGCCCCACGGTGGGCGCCAAACTGTTAACGCCAAAAATCGTCCAGAAGGATAACTTTAGGTTGATTGTGGAGCTTAACAACTAAAGATAGGAATCGTTCGACAAAGAAATGCGACAATGACAAAAACGTAAATGAGACAGGGATTTTGGTGACGCGGGAAAAACCTCAACGAGGAAAAAACCCGCGGACGACAGTGATGATGTCGTCGCTGCACTATGGTCGCCAAACAGGGGCGATGTCCTTATGTTTCAGGTGTTGAGAGTACAATGATTACAATACAAATGAAAGAAAAGACTTTAGATGTAAAGAAAACAGGTATATCGAATGTAAAAACGAGTGCGTCGTGTGTAAATATAAGTGTGTCGTGCGTCGTTTGTTCGAGAGAGAACTTTGCTTCAAGTGTTTCTTGCTGTGTAATTGTTCTTGAGATCAGATGTCCGCAAATGAGGCTGGGATCTTCGTATTTATAGTCTTCATAACTTTGAATGACCCTCATGAATGTGAGTGTAACGGTCGCTGTGGTTAATGCTCGTAATTAATCTTGTCGGTTATGTCCGTTGGTCATTAATGGTGTTGACCCTGCATTAAACATAGAAAACGTAACAGTCATCTCATGTTAGTAGGTCGAGGTCGTGAGGTATCTTACGACAGTCGAGTGTCGTGAGTAACTTTTTGGTCGTGGTCGAGACTGGTGAAATTTTATCCAAACAGTTTGCATGCATATTCCAATTTGATATTTTCACGATATTTTAGTCGATATCTTCGAATGATGAAAACGTGTTGATTTTTGTCCTTAAACTTGGAACTGACGCAAATTGTAATACCAGTTGCATTTGTAAAAGTGTGAAAATGTATTTATATAAATAATAATATATATGTTATAATACAAAGGGGAAAAATGGGTATTTGGAATCAAATGTTGCTGTGCGTGGTGGGCTTCAAAGGAAAATAAAAAATTACCATAATATTAGCTAATGTTATAGGATTGTTTTATTAGAATTCAAAATTAAAGTTTGGGGTTAACATAAAAAAATGATTCAATTTTAAAGGGTTAGTTTTGCAAAACCCATCAAAGTTTCCTTTGATACTTGAAGGTTTCCTAGTTACGTGCGACCAATCCTAATTAACCCTAAACTCCTTTGGCAGCGCCTGACTCGTCATGGAGAAAAAAACGAGGAGTGAGGAGAAACCGATTGAAAGTCGGGAGAGAATAGGAGCAACAGTTTGAAAAAGGTTCGTCCATGGATTTGAGGTAAGTTCCTGCCCCGTCTCAAAGATATGTGATTCGTTTTTTGAATTGATTTTCTGGAATTGTTTAGAGTTGAAACGAGTCGTTCCGGTGACTCAAAAGTCACTGATTCGATAAATGAAATTAATGGCACTTATAGTCTCTATGTTTCCGTTTGAGTTGTTCGTTGTGTGGGAGGGGCTGTCCAAATGAAAGCTATGTTTGTTATATATTTTCGGGTGTGGTTGCATGATATAGAAATCCTTATCTTTTTATAATTTTGGTTATACTTGGTTTGGCATTAGGTTCTTCCTATGAACCGTGGGTAGCTGCTGCTTCCATGAATTGGATTTTCACAAATCCCTTGTCATTCAAATGGTTACTAATTCCATTATAGCACCAAGGGTTTCGAGAAATTAGTTTAGTATAACCAGACCCTCTCCCCAGGCGAACCGAGACGGTTGGAATTCAACCAGACCCTCTCCCCAGGCGACACGTGTCGAAACACCTTCGTCAGATTTAAAATTCGAATTTCATGCCTAAAATTCAAATTTTAGGGGCAAACTGTTTGGGTAAAAAATCACACCTCACGACCGACGCTAGAAAACTCAGATAATATTTCCACAAGACCACCCTTGTATTAGGATACAGTCTTACAAGTTATTCACGGACGTGTGATCGATCGTACGTTTCCATGCTGGTCGTACATTTCGTACGACCGACGTATAAAGACTTAAGACGGTCGTACGATTATACTAACCGTGTTAGATCTGAAGTTTTGTCAATAAACCAAGTGTTGAAGATCTGATAAGAGGACTCAGATGTTCTGAGTAGAGGAGTCAGAGATATGAGAGAAAGAGTCAGAAGATTTGAGAAGTTTTATCAGAAGAATGTTCAGAAGTTCTGAACTACCTGTTCAGAACTTATGACAAGATACTTTACTTAGTATTTTATAAACTAATTAGGACACGTGTTATGTTCTTATTAGTCTTTCTTATTTGTACTGTAGCTTTAAGATGTTTGTTGCAGTATAAATAGTAGTTAGCTCTATGTTGCTAACTGATTGATTTTTCCCGTATAACTTTGTATTCATTCTCTGTAATCTTTGAGATTCTCTCTCTCATAGATCTGTATTTCTGTTCATCATTGAATACAATTGGGCTTGATCATACAACTTCTCAATTACTGCTTTCTATATTGATTGTGAGATTAGATCCTGTTCTTTCAATTGGTATCAGAGCCAATCAACAAACAAATTCTTTCAAGATTGTTATCGCGAAGATTAATTGATAAATTTCTTGAAGATTTCTTGATTCATTCAATATTCGATTCCGCTGCTAGGGCTAATTCTTGAATTCTTGTCAATTCTTGAATTACCTGTTACATTTCGATCAAGAAACTCGAATTTGTCTTTCTGTTGAATTTTCTTACAATCATGTCTTCTAAAGAATATCTAGCCATGGGATCTGAAACCAAACCGCCTGTTCTTATACCAGAAGAGTATCAGCAATGGAAAATCCGAATGATCCAATTTCTAGACAACATTGATGAAAACCTTATGATTTCTATTCAAGAAGGCCCAATTGAAGTGTACATCGATGTTGCTGCAACCCCTGCTACAGAGACAACTCCAGAAATTCCAGCGACCAGGGTGAAAAAGAGTTATTCCCAATACACAGCTGAACAGAAGAATAGGCATGCTATTGACAAAAGAGCAATTACTTTGATGACTTTGGCTGTCCCAAATGAGGTTCTTAACAGGATTGACAGTGGATCATCAGCTAAAGAAATGTGGGATGAACTGGAAAGGCAAATGTTAGGAACTGTGAGATCTATTCAGGCAAAGTTAAATCAAAGCATAAATGCTTATGAAAGGTTCAAAGCAAAAGAGTCAGAAAGTTTGACACAGACATACAGTAAATTTTGCACTATTCTAAATGACTTGAGAAGAAATGGACTGAAGAAAACAAAGTCAGAAATAAATTACAAATTTCTGAACAGTCTAAATTCAGAATGGTCATCATTTTCCATAAGTCTGCAAATGAACAAGGATATGTGTGAAGAAGACTTAAATGATCTATTTTGTATTCTTAATCAACATGAAGACTCTGTCAAGTTAGTTGTGGAAGAGAAGAAAAATGTTGCTGATCAGTTAGCGTTCTTATCAAAGTCCAAAGCAATCAAAGCACCCAAAAAGACTGCATATCTATCAGAGATACCTAATCTGGAAGAATATGACAAGGAAGAAGGATCAGAAGATGATGAAGATATCAAGATAATGGCTGAGAAACTAGCTTTGTTGACAAATACTTTCAATAAAAGGTATGGGAAGGGTAGATTTCAAGGAAATTATAAGAGAGTTGGGAGTTCAGACTATAAGAAGAAAGAAGACAGAGAAGAAAATAAGTTTGAAAAGAGAGTAGAGAGAAGTGAAGAAAACAATGAAGAGAAGGATGAAAGAAAAGAAAAGAATCTGTGTTTCAAGGCGCATCAAATTCCATTCCGATCAACAACTTGGAGGTATGGCTGAGTGGCTTAAGGCATTGGTTTGCTAAATCGACATACAAGAAGATTGCATCATGCATGGGTTCGAATCCCATTTCCTCCGGGACAGAAGTGAAACGGGCGGGCGAAATGACGTGAGAGAAAAAGTTAGTGTTCCATGAACTCAATCCCACATAAATGCTGTGGCATAAGTTATCTAGCTACATTCTATTACCGGTTGACACCATCTGGCCACTATGCTAAGGATTGCAGAGTTAAAATTGTGAAAGACTATGAGTACTACACCAAGAAGGCTCAGCTTGCAAAGAAGAGAGATGATAAAATTGCTTTGTTGGCTGAACAGGAGAATTGGTTGTACTATACTTCTGATGAAGATGATCACATCAACTTTCCACATATGCAGAGCTATATGGCAAAAATGAGGAATGAGGATGATTCTGATTTTGAAGATGCTGATTCTGAGTCATCTGCTGGGGTACATTCTTCACTTGAATTAGAGTTAATGACACAGATTGGTGAAATGAAAACTGAATTTGCTAATCTAAGAAAACAGATAAAAGGAGAAAGAAATTTGGTTAACAAATTCAGAATTGAAAAAGAAGTAATAAAAGAACAATATGAAGAATCTGAGGCTGAGAAACAGAAAGTTAAAGATGAAAATTCTGAATTGATGAAAAGGCTTTCTGAACTAAAAGCTGAGTTTTCAAAAATAAAGGATGAAAAAGGTGATTTACAAATAAAATTTGATATGTTATTTGAAGAAAGAAAGAATTTATACACTAAAATTAAAGAATTAGAAGATCTGAATTTGAAAAGGGGTCAGACTCAGCAAACACTAAATCTTTTATTAAACAACGTTAAAGATACAAGATTTTACAACCCAAAGAAGGGATTGGGATTGGAAGAAAATGTCACTTTAAAAAGAGCTCCAATTAACTTGTATGAAAAACTTCAAGTTTCTAAGCCAAAAATCCCAGAAATTGTTGAAGTTTTCATAAGACCTGCTAGTTCTATAACAAGTTCGGACAATTTGCAAAGACCAAACTCTAAAAAGTCAGATGAGAAAATTTCTGAGTCTAAAACAGAAAAGTCAGTTGGTTCAGAAGAAAAGGTTAAGAAAGAAGTTTCTAAACCAACAGATGAAAAGCCAAGATACAATGATACTAAATTCAAGTATGATTCCTTAAATGTCAGCTACAAAAATAAACAACCAAGTTTTTCATATCATGACATTGAGAGCATATTTGACACAAGTAAAAATTCTGAAACAGTCAATCAGAAGTCTGAAACTTCCAGTCAGGATTCTGAACTTTGTAGTCAGAATTCTGAGTCTAAAGATCAGACATCTGAGTCTGTAAATCAGAACTCTGACTCAGGTAGTCAGAAGTCTGATTCAACTGGATTTTCTGAAACAAAATCAGATGAATTTTTGCAACTTGAAAAGAGATTTAATCTTGTGAGTCAAGAACTTGAGGACTTAAGGAAAGCTTATGATGAACTTGAAAATGATTTCTGTGAGGTGGATATTAAACTTGAAGAAGCTTTGAAAGAAAAGAATATTTTTATTCAGAAAATAACAGAGCTTGAAAAACTGAAGACTGAGTATGATCTTTTTAAAATTAATGCTTCAAGAGAAAATGATAAATTCTTTAATGAATCAAGTACATATGAAAAAGGTGAATCATCTAATTCTTCTAACAAAAAGAACTTGAATTTTTCAGAAAAAGAAGAAAGCAAAACGAAAGATGATCTTGCAAAGTTGAATGATCTGAAAAGGGAACTTGAGAAGCTTAGAATGAAATCTACTTCTGAACTCAAAGCTAGAAATTCTTGTAATAAGGGCAATTGTACTCTGAACAGTATAAATAAAAATGAAATGATCTATGTTTCAGATTTATTGTCACTTGCAAAGAAAAATCTTGTTTGTGTTAGATGTAAAAATGATTCATTCCAATATTCTCATAAATGTCAAGTCAAAATAACTTCTGTTTCATACATAAGAAAAGATATTCAGAAAGTTTCTGTTTCTCAAAATACAAAAAAGAAGAAAATTTCTGTTCCTCAGACTCAGAAGAAAGAAAAGATAAAAGAAAAGAAAGTTGAAAATATAGCAAAACCAAAAGTTACAACTCTCAAAAAGAATTTGAACAAGCTTGTAAGCAGAAAATGTTCTGACTTCATAAAAGTTCAAGGAAAGTGGTGTTTGAAGAAAGATTTTGAGTGGAGAGTAAAAGGTACTAATGTTAAAACCAATGACAAAGCTAACAAAGATGGACCCATTCCAAAATGGGTACCTAAACCTAACTGATCCTTTTGCAGGGCTGTCATGTGTGGTTTTTAGATTCAGGAGCTTCAAGACACATGACAGGTCAGAAGTCTTTTCTATCAAACTTCACAGAAAAGGCTGGAGGAGCAGTAAACTTTGGAAATAACAGCAAAGGACAAGTCAAAGGTTATGGGGATTTAACTAAATGGAATCTGACTATCCAAAAGGT
Source organism: Saussurea involucrata (assembly GCA_033807775.1). NCBI lineage: Eukaryota > Viridiplantae > Streptophyta > Magnoliopsida > Asterales > Asteraceae > Saussurea > Saussurea involucrata. The sequence goes on from CM066326.1 coordinate 13,908,333, forward strand.
TTTCTATGTTGAAGGATTACAGCATAATCTTTTCAGCATAAGTCAGTTTTTAGACAGTCTTTGTCAAATTAAGTTTCAAATAACAGGTTGCATGATTTTAACTGAAAATGATGTTAAAGTCTTCTGGGCCAAAAGACATATGGACTTATTTGTAGTTAATTTTTCAAAATTGAAAACATTAAATACAGTTTGTCTTTTATCAAAATCAACTGCAAATGAATGCTGGCTTTGGCACAGAAGATGTTCTCATCTGAATTTCAAAGATCTTAATAATCTTGTTGCAAAACATTTGGTTAAAGGCTTACCAAAGCTTAAATTTGAAAAAGAATCATTATGCTCAGCTTGTGAAATGGGCAAGATGAAAAAGAGTTCTCACAAATTAAAAATGGACTCATCTTGCAAAGCACCATTAGAAATGATTCATACTGATCTTTGTGGTCCAATTTCAGTTCAATCTATGGGAGGAAAGAAATATATGCTTGTGATTGTTGATGAATTATCCAGATACACATGGGTTGAGTTCCTAAGAGCTAAGTCAGAAGCTGCTACTACATTGATAAATTTTATCAAAAGGATTCAAGTTCTCTTACAACTTCAAGTTCAGAAAATCAGAAGTGATAATGGAACAGAGTTCAGAAATGAGACTCTTCAGAATTTTTTAGAAAGTTCTGGGATTTCTCACAATTTTTCTGCTGTCAGAACTCCTCAACAAAATGGTGTTGTTGAAAGGAAGAATAGAACTCTAGTTGAAGCTGCGAGAACAATGCTGGCTTATGCAAATCTTCCTACTTTCCTATGGGCTGAAGCAATTGCAACTGCTTGTTTTACACAAAATAGAACTTTAATCAATAAGAGATTAAATAAGACTGCTTATGAACTGATAAATAAAAGAAAACCATTAATCAAATTCTTTCATGTTTTTGGTTGCAGGTGCTATGTTCTCAGAGACAGAGAAAATCTTGCCAAATTCGATAAAAAGGCAGATGAAGGATACTTTGTGGGTTATTCTTTAACTTCCAAAGCATTCAGAATCTACAATAGAAGAACCAAGAGGATGATGGAGAGCATAAATGTAACTTTTGATGAAGCCAGAATGCGGACTTCTGAACAAGACAGTTCAGAACTCATGCTGAACAAGACAAATATGACTTCTGATACAAATTCTAATCCTATTTGTTTAGAACTCAATTTACTATTTAAGGATGCTTTTAGTGAACTAATTTCTGATTCTTATGCAGAATATGAAAACCCAAAGATGGTCAAAGAGATGAAAAATAAGACTCCAGAAATAGTTCAATCAACTGTAATTTCTGACAAAGGTCCATCAGAGGAATGTCCAAATCTAATACATACAAGTGGTGAAAATTCTGAACCTTGTAATCAGAATTCTGATTCTTGTACTCAGAACTCTGAACAAGTCACTCTGAATTCTGACTTCATTAATCAGAACCCAAACTTGGATATGACTTCTATTCATACATCAGAAAAAGGGGACAGTTCAGAATTACAAGCAATCATTGATGAGAATGATGCAAACAACAATTATTCAGAGATTGATGTACTTCCTAGTGCAAATAAATGGACTAAAAATCATCCTATTCATCAAGTAATAGGTGATCCTTCAGAAGGAGTAAAAACCAGATCAGCTACAGCAAATGAAGCAATGTTTGCTGGTTTCTTGAGTGTAATTGAACCAAAGAAAGCTAATGAAGCCTTAGAGGATCCAGACTGGATTTCAGCAATGCAAGAGGAATTGCTTCAATTTGAAAGAAATAAAGTCTGGAGACTCATCCCAAAGCCTGAAGGTAAATCTATTATTGGAACTAAATGGGTGTTCAGAAACAAAAAGGATGAATCAGGTGTTGTCATCAGAAACAAGGCAAGATTGGTTGCTAAGGGATACTGTCAACAAGAGGGAATTGATTATGATGAGACATTTGCACCAGTGGCAAGAATAGAGGCAATCCGAATATTTTTAGCCTATGCTGCACATAAAAACTTCAAGGTGTATCAAATGGATGTCAAATCAGCCTTTCTAAATGGCAAACTTAATGAAGAGGTGTATGTCCATCAACCTGAAGGTTTGTTGATCCAGAATTCCCTGATCATGTTTATATTTTAGACAAAGCTTTATATGGTCTAAAACAAGCACCACGAGCCTGGTATGACACTCTTACTAAACACCTGTTAGGTTCAGGATTCAAGAAAGGTAAGATTGACACAACTTTGTTTTTAAAGAAACAGGGTAATGATTTGATTCTGATTCAGATTTATGTTGATGACATAATATTTGGTTCTACCAGTCCAGAATTATGTGATAATTTTTCAAAAATCATGTCATCTGAATTTGAAATGAGCATGATGGGTGAACTGAATTTTTTCCTTGGTCTTCAAGTCAAACAATTACCAAAAGGTATTTTTATAAATCAAGGAAAATATGTCAGAGATATTCTGAAAAAGTTCAAAATGTCTGATTGTGCTTCTATGAGAACACCTATGGCAACTAACATAAAGTTAGATGCTGATCTCAAAGGTGTTTCAGCAGATATCAAACTTTATAGAGGCATGATTGGATCATTACTTTATTTGACTACAAGTAGACCAGATATCATGTTTTCTTCCTGTTTCTGTGCTAGATTTCAATCTAACCCGAAAGAATCACATATGTTGGCTGTCAAAAGGATTTTAAGATATCTCAAAGGAACACCTGATCTAGGTTTATGGTATCCAAAAGAAACTGACTTCAAATTGACTGCTTTCACTGATGCTGATCATGCAGGAAGTAGGTTGGACAGAAAGAGTACATCTGGTGCTTGTCACTTTTTGGGAGATAAAATAGTGAGTTGGGCATCAAAGAAGCAGAACTGTGTATCCACTTCAACTGCTGAAGCAGAGTATGTTGCTGCTGCTGCTTCATGCTCTCAAACATTGTGGATGAGAACACAACTCATGGACTATGGATATCAGCTTAACAAGATTCCCATCTATTGTGACTCAGAAAGTGCAATTGCTATTACTCAGAACCCTGTTCAACATTCAAAAACTAAACATATAGATGTGAGGTATCATTTTATAAAGGACTATGTGGAAAAAGGAACTATAGAGATGCACTTTGTGCATACAAAGTATCAATTGGCTGACTTGTTCACAAAGCCTCTTGATCACAAAAGGTTTTCTTTTCTCATATGTAAAATAGGAATGCTTAATCTGCCTAATTGAAAATATTTTTTTCTTAAAAATGCTAAATTTTTCTAAGTAAAATTGTCTGAGTAGTGTACTCAGAACTCTGAGTGTTAAGATTCAGAACTTCTGAGTACTAAGATCAGAACTTCCGAGTCTTGAGTTCACAACTTCTGAGTAGTGTATTCAGAACTTCTGAGTCTTGAGTTCAGAACTTCTGAGTCTTGAGATCAGAACCTCTGAATCTTAAGGTCAGAGCTTCTGAGTCGATACTTCAACAATCTTACTTTCAAAAATTTATTTTTGAGAAATACAAATAACTTCAACTGTATGGATTATGCTTCTTCTATTATCTTTTTATCTCATCTTTATGTATCATTAATAGTCAAATGCATGCTCAAGTCAAGGGGGAGCATCAAAATTCTTTTGGAAATCATTTTGTGATGCTTAAAAGATTTGTTTTCATTTCTTATCGCTAATCATTCTAAGAACAAGCTTTTAATGATAAATTTTTTTGTTATTCAAACTATATCTGAATTAAAAACTTTTCATATTCAGATATAAGATTTTAAATGATCCTTTTTACATCATCATAATATGAACAGAGTTTTGATGATAAAAAGTGCTTCTATCTGTTCAAACCTCTTCTGAATAATCAAAATGTTTTATATTGGTCAGAAGTTGATTTTAAAAGACATTTTGGTTACAAGGCAAAATTCTTCTGAGTCATGGAATCAGAACATCTGTGCGTGTTATTCAGATCTTTGACTTGAGTCAAAATTCTATCCACTAACACGTGTCAGCTTCATAGTTGTTTGACAATGCCACGTATTTCATTTAAATCCTTTGTGGTATTTCACATGTGTTGACTCCGTTATAACATTGATTTCGCTTTTCCGTTAAACCTTTCAACTTCGCGGATTTTAAATAGGTCTTAAAATCCCTATTTCAAATTTCTTTCAAATTCCAGAGCGAAACGTGAGATACGAATCAAATCCAGAGTTCTTTGAATCTGTTTTTCTTCTTAAATCATGTCTGAAATACGAAGAAGTGGTCCAATTTCTCTACATTCTACAAAATCGATAATGGATTCATCCGATTCGGAAAATGATGAAGTACAAAATAGAGTTGCAGAGGAAGGGGCAATAAGAAATGATGAAGAAGATGAACAAATGGATGAATCTGAAGGAAATGCGGATGAGGTAAACGTTAATATTGAACATGAACAGAGTGCTGCAGGTTCTATTATGTCAGATAGATCTATTCTAGTGGAAAGAGTTGTTCCTGAGAGTGAATGGTTGAAATTATCTGAAAATAACTGTGTTATATTGTTTGAGGAAAGTCGTTTTAAGCCTGAACACAGAATTATCATGGAGTTATTCAAACATCATCCGTACAGAAAATGGTTTACAAGAAGTAAAAATGTGCCTGTTCAGTACATACAACAATGGTGGAAATATCTTAGGTTAGAAGATAATAAGTTTGTGTCTGAAATTGGAGGAGTGACATTTGTCTTATCTATCTCTGCACTAAGAGAAATGCTGAATCTACCAGAGAAAGATGATGTACAAAGAAGAACAGATTTTGAGGATTTACCCTTAACAGAGGAATTAATAGCAGAGTTTATGAAGTTGGGATACAATGAAGGATTGAGGACTCTCAGTTTGTTCAGAAGAAACAAATTACCACCTATTTGGGCTTGCTTCTTTCATGTGGTAAATAAATGTTTGTCAGGGAAAAATAGTTCTGCTGATCAAGGTTCTAAACAAATTCTTCAGATATTTCAAGGTTTAGTGAAGAATAGGCATTATGACTATACTTTAATACTTTGGGAAGATATGAAGAATACATTTGAGAAGAATCAGAAAGCAATTCAGAAGAAAACAAAGGATGCTCCACTGACATACATTCCCTACATAAGGTACTGGCAAATTGTTATTTGGTATGCCATGCAGGAAAACAGAACAATCTCAAGAAGAACAAATGAAGAGCATGGTCCTACATTTTATTTGGGTAAGATGACCTCGGTAACAAGACTTGAAAACTATCCTAATCATAAACTATTGCCAAAATCACTTAGGAGCTATATTCCAAGGGAGAGTGAGATTTTAAAAGCTTATTGCACCTCTATGGGAATTGAATTACCTCAAATCCCTACCCAAGAGGACCAACCTGAGAAGAGAGGTGAGGGGTCTAGTCGAATTAGAGAGGGGGAGGATGTTCAGATGGGTGAACATTCTGAGAGACTTGAGGGGGAAAATTCTGAGAGCTTGGTTAGATTTGGTGAGGAAAAACAGAATGAGAGTGATGAGGATGAGAGATTGTCAACAGAGGTTCAAACAGAAAGAGATGCCTCTGAACCAACTAATCTTGACCTGGTAACCACAAATGCTATTGGTTCACATCTCTTGGTGTCCAATATTGAAACAAACACCATGGACCTAGTGGTGGATCTTGAACAACCCATCCATACCCACTCAGAAGCATTTCAACATGCTACTGTTTCACACAAATCCGGGGAACCATCCCAAACTCATTTGGAGGGAGGTGATAAATCCCAATTTATTTTTCAACACATTGAGTCTGAATACCACTGTCCTATTCATATTGAGCCTGAAATTCCTTTTGACACTTGCACAAATCAGGAATTTCGTATTCCTGAAACAACATTCATAGACATACCTAATGTTGGGTGTCGAGGATTGGATGGAAGTCCTGGTGAGGTGAACATTACAAAAGCCTCATTCAAACGTGCATCTGTTGTACAAGATGACTGTGTGTTATCTACAGGCCATGAGCTCTCTGGGCACATGAAAACTGGACCATCTGTTGGTTCAGGTTCACTGTTAGAAACTTCTGAATTTGAAAAGATTCAGAAACAAAACAAGGAGATGGGGGAAAAAGTAGAAAATTTGGAGAAGAGGGTGGAGGATTTGAATGATGAAGTATCAGATTTGAAAGTTGTGTTGGAGAAAAAGTTGATTTCTGTTGAAACCAAGGTAGATGATGTAAAGAAATCCTTGGATTCTCACAAAAAGGAGATCGTGGATATAATGTCTGGTTTTCAAAAAGATATGTTAAAACAGATGCAAGGTATTCAGGAATCTATATTGAAAGCACTGAGTGTATCTTTGGCTTCTACTTCAAAGCCTCTTGATCCTGTTCCTATTGCAGAAGCTGAACCTGAAGTTGCTTTTAATCAGAACTTGAAAAGGAAGTTTGATGATAATGATCCTCATGATCATCAAAAGGGGGAGAAAAGACAAAGGTTAAGTTCTGATGATGATATTGGCATAGAAGATTTTGAGATAGCAGACATGCACTTAGCCAATACAAAAAGTTCAGAAGATCAGACACAGGAATATTTAAAGGAGATGGTTCAGATAGTACAGCTTGATAGTTCAGATACAGAAGAAATGGAGTTGGGAAGTATTGATAGTAATGAATCAGATAAAACAGAGGAATTGAACTTGGATACTGAGATGGAAGGAAACTCAGATGAAACTGTAGCTATTGAGGAATCTGATTTGAGAATAGAAGAAATAGTGGAAAGTACAGTGGTAAACAGGTGTACGGATATTGTGGTTTATAACAGAGAAAGGACAATGGAGTCTGAATCAGAAGAAAGGAGGTTGAATGAAGAATTGATCAGAAGAATGCATAATGAAGTAGTCAGAGCTTTGAGTGTTCAGAAAATTCATAAAGGGATAAAAGTGATAAGACCCATTGATCTAATGGGAGAAGAAGACAGAACTGTGGATTATACTCAGGATTTTAAAGATGATTTTAGGTTTAACTTTTGTGATGAGTTAAATACAGAAGAAGAGTATGTGAAAGTGAAAGACTTCTTTATGCCTTCTGAATATGTATTCAGAAAACCAATTGAGATTCCAAAGATTAAATTGCAAAGACTAGAAGAACCTGTGTGTGATTTCATTCTAGAGTTAAGTGATGTGCCATTAGCCAGACAATTTCATGATGATATTTTTCCTGAGGAAATATATGATAATCTCTACTACACAGAAGGAGAGTATGAGCTTTTGGAAAGTAACATTGATGGTTTTATGGATGACAGAGCTCAGATGGTCTACTCAGAAGCTTCTAACATGTTCAGAGTTCCTGACTCAAAACTGCATATTCAGAAAAGAATCGAGAAAGTTCTGATGTTTCAACAAGATGAATTCAATGGTTTAATGTTTGTTAGAATGGAAGTACTGAAAGAAAGAAATACAAAGGTTTCCATGTCTACATTTGATTTTCACAGATTGACTCTTGATGATCAGATCTTTCTAGTCAAGTTCTTTGCTAGCACTGAAGAAGCCTTGATAGAAATTGAATGCAGAAGACTTCTGGGTATTTATGTCAGAAATATATACTTGTATGACTTCCAGTTGGCTATTGAAGAAAGAAAAGAAAAGTGTAATCTGAGTTCTCCCACAAAGAAAACAGAAGTTGATTTGCATATGAAGGGATTTGTGAATGAAGGAATGGAGACAGAAGGGTTCACATATATGGTTCACGAAAGACTTGAATTGTTCAGATTAAAAGAGTTGGTGAAGTATAGTGATGCAACTCTGAATTGGTTGTTGATTAGAATGGAAGTAAGTATGGACGCTGAAAAAGAGAGTTTAAAGAAGAGATGCATAAACTGTGTGAAGAGGAGGTTGGATCTTAGAAGAAAAATCAGAAACAGTAGTGAATGGTTGCTATCTGAGGTGAATCCCAAAAAGATTCTACATAATGATTTTGTGTTCCCTGCTGAGTATGAAGTGAATGGAATTTTGTCAGATGAAGCTGAAGAAATGCAGAACACAATATCTCAGAATGTGCAGATAACTAGTTTTGATCAAGCTGAACAGTCTGAACCAAAAGAAGATGAAATATCCATTGATCTAAATGGATACTTTCTTGAATTTGATTTACCTGAGTTCTTCAAACCAAAAGAGGTACAATTCTTGGATGTGTATTATGATAGACCTAAGGAGACTCAGATCTGGTTGGCTGAAAAATTAAGATGTCTTGGCAAAACAAAGCAAGCTGTTTACTCAAATTTTTTAATCACTGGAATCAGAGAGTTGAGGGTTAAGAAATTCAGAAAGATGGAGTACTTATCTTTTGAAGTTCTGAGAGAAGATGGCAAGGTTTATTACTTTACTGATGCAGATTTTGAGAAACTATCAGTAGTTGACTTCTACAGATTACACAGTTTTCTATGCTTCAAAGAGTCAAGCAAAGACAGAAATGAAAGGAAGGCCAGAAGTGTGGTAATTGAGGCCATGTTCTACGTCTTAAGGTGGCACTGCTATACAGATTTTCAAATAGCTTTGTACCTACAAAAGTCATGTGTTTATCTGGCAAATCCCAACACAGATCATGAACAGAAAAGGAATTTAAAGACTGGAAGTGTTCACAAATATCCAGAGTTGGGAGTATTTTTGAAAAACAAAAGTGGAAAGATCTTCTTCAGAGCAAAGGAAACCGCAAAATACTGTTCTGGAACTTTAAGAATCATAAAGCACAATTTGGAGAAAAAGATGCTGAAAGTGAAGGAAGCAAACATGATTCAAGAAGCAATTAATCAGCAAGTTGAGATTATTCAAGAAATCATTGACAAAATTGATAAAAGGCTTAATCTGAGAAATGTGCTACTTCAGAAGATTGTTCCTGCTCTGAAAGAACTGGATGATGCAAAGTTTAAGTTTATTTGACAAAAAGGGGGAGATTGTTAGATCTGAAGTTTTGTCAATAAACCAAGTGTTGAAGATCTGATAAGAGGACTCAGATGTTCTGAGTAGAGGAGTCAGAGATATGAGAGAAAGAGTCAGAAGATCTGAGAAGTTTTATCAGAAGAATGTTCAGAAGTTCTGAACTACCTATTCAGAACTTATGACAAGATACTTTACTTAGTATTTTATAAACTAATTAGGACACGTGTTATGTTCTTATTAGTCTTTCTTATTTGTACTGTAGCTTTAAGATGTTTGTTGCAGTATAAATAGTAGTTAGCTCTATGTTGCTAACTGATTGATTTTTCCCGTATAACTTTGTATTCATTCTCTGTAATCTTTGAGATTCTCTCTCTCATAGATCTGTATTTCTGTTCATCATTGAATACAATTGGGCTTGATCATACAACTTCTCAATTACTGCTTTCTATATTGATTGTGAGATTAGATCCTGTTCTTTCAAACCGTTAACAGTCAAACCCGTTTCTTCTGTTCATTAATGCAAGTTTAATAGCATTCATGGTGCAAACGGTCAGTAACAATCAGCTCATCAATGTCATTCAACACCGGCAGCGGTTACAAAGCCAACCATCAAAGCACCATTAATGGCCAGCAGAAGCTATAAAGGAGCCTGTGCTGCAACTGAAATAGAATCCAGTATTCATCTATCTTCAACTTGCTCTGAAATCTACTCCAAGCTATCTCGCTTCGTTCCATATACTTTCTAAGCAAATTCTACATCAGAACACAGTGATTTACAAGGCATTTGAACAAATATCGCCTTTAGCATCTTCGCACGACAGCAATTCGAACCGTACAACAAGCATACTCTTTTCGCACGATTTACGCACGACACACGTCATTTACACACGACTAAGTCTATTTTAACATTCCTTTGTAATCTGTTGTACACAAAACACCTGTAACACAAAGGATTTCGCCCCTGTTTGGCGACTATAGTGCACCGTCGACTCTCACAAATCGACTGCAGTTTTCCCTCGTTTTGGGGTTTTCCACGTCACCAAATCTCTCATGTTATTTACTTTTTCCCGCGATTGTGTTGCTTGGTCTTGAGATACGTTTCTAAGGTGCCTGCTGTCTGGGTAAAAAATCACACCCTCGACCGACTTGGGAAATTACCTCGACATGTCCCATGGACATTGATTACCCTAATAACCAAGGATATCTACGACAGTCACACGTTAATAACCACGATAGTTGGTTATTGAAAGACATCTTATGTCGTCTGTCTTACGTCATTGGTCTTATGTCGCCAGTCTTACGTCATTGGTCTTATGTCGCCAGTCTTACGTCATTGATCTTATGTCGCTAGTCTTACGTCGCTGGTCTTACGTCTTACGTCACTAGTCTTACGTTATTAGTCTTACGTCACTGGTCTTACATCACCAGTTACGTGTCGTCGGTCTTGTGTCGACAGTCTCCTGTCGACAGTCTTATACCGCATGTTAACTGTCACTGTTTGGGCAAAAATTCACGTCGCACGACCACGACCAGAAAAGGTAAGACACACGTCTTGAAATACATCTTGGATTAAGATAAGGTCCCGACAAAGACCCAGAGAACATCCGTCGTCCCTCGTGAAAGGTAAGTCGAGAGTTCCCTATGACGTTCAACCATAGCGACGCCCGTCCCGCACGACCATCGCGTAAGATCATTGTACCTTCGAGCAAAACTAACGTTAACCTTGACTGTTACGTTTGTTAAGTGTTTAATGCAGGAGTCAAAGTCATTAAGGAGCAACGGATATAACCGACGCAACCATCAACGATCGATAGCCGTAACGGACGAAGATCATCATGGATATCTACTCCGACAACCGTTACAGACCGTTGCAGACGTTATAGCTGTTAAATGAAGCAATCAATGAGCTAATTAAAGCTCCCGAAGACTATAAAGACTGAGTTCAATCATCATTTCAGGGGACGAAACACTGAACATCGAACATCGAACACAACATCTGATACCGAGCTCAAGAAAGCATACACATCTTAGACTGAATTCCAGAATACTATAGCAAACTCAAAAACACTCGAAGAACAGCTCAAGTATCGCTCTCGACGCACGACAACAGCCTTCGACCAGTAGTTCACACTTTGTATTCACACACGACAAACACTTGTTTTACATTTCAGACACTTGTACTTTACATTTCGAAGCATTTCCTTCATTTGTATTGTAATCATCGTACTACCGATGCCAGTACCAAGGACATCGCCCCTGATTGGCGACCATAGTGCAGCGACGACACCCCCTGTCGTCCGCAGGTTTTTCCTCGATTGAGGTTTTTCCTGCGTCATCAAATCCTTTGTCTTATTTATTTTTCCCTCGTCGCACGTCTCGTCGAAAGATCCTTTCTTTAGTTGTTTAAGTCCACATCGACCTTAAGTTGTCCCTTTGGTACGATTTTTGGCATTAACAGTTTGGCGCCATCCGTGGGACAACATCTAGAGAAAATCCTCGACGAACGTGCATTCTACTAATAGTTTCTTGGAGTTTCCTCTATTTTCTGTTGTAGGAAAATGGCAGCCCCTGAAAATCCACAGCAAGTCGTTGCTCAGATGTATCAGGAGCTCGAGGTTGCCAGGAATCAACTCAATGCAATGGCAGAGCAGAATCGCATAGCAGCTGAAGAGATCGCGCGGCTAAGGAATCCTTTTGGACCCCAGAATGGTCCTAGACCATTCATACAAAATCCAGGTCCGGGACCAGGTCCGTCCGCGCAGAATCAGCATTCAGGTCCATTCATGCAGAATCAGCAGTCGGGTCCGTTCATTCCGAATCCCCAGTCTGGGCAGATTCCCCCTCAGCACATCCGACCACCACCCTTGAACAATGGATCCCAACCATTGCAAGGTGGTGCCCAGCCGTTTCAGAATGGATCCCAGCCATTTTCCCAGCCGTTCCAAAGTGGTCCGCAACCTTTCCAGCAAGGATCGCAATCTTTCCAGCAGAGATCGCAGCCATTTCAGCAGGGACCACAATCGTTTCAGAATGGACCGCAGCAATTCCACTATGGGTCGCAGCCATATTCTGTCCCATTCAACGGGGACATCAATGGTTCATCGCATGGTAATGGCACTAGTCCAGGGACCAATCCCTCGACAGGGGCAAATCCTGATCTTAACGATCCCGTTGCCCAACGTTTGAAGATGTTAGAAGACCAAAATGAGTGCGTCCTGTCCTTGCTCGCCAAGTTGCCTGGGGCAGACGTGCCTGTCGACGTCGAGCCTCGCTCGGGGTATCAGACATCTCCCTTCATCGACGAAATCACCACCGTCGAGGTCCCAAAGAAGTATAACATTCCTGCCTTCACTCCCAAATATTCGGGTGTGATCGATCCAACCGAGCATGTCGCGCAGTATAAGCAGCTCATGTGGACGATCTCGATTCCACACATGTACCAGGAAGTATGCATGTGCTAGAGTTTCGTGGCGACTCTCACTGGTCCAGCTCTCCAGTGGTTGATCAATCTCAAACCCAAATCTATCGGGTCGTTCGCCGAATTGGTCAACCAATTCTCCCAGCAATTCGCCAGCAGTCGTAAGATGGAAAAGCATACTAGTGATCTGTACTATGTCCTGCAGAAGACCAATAAGTCTATTCGAAGTTATTTCAATAGATTCAATGCCAAAATGATCAGTATCCTCAATTGTGACATCAAAACTCCGATCGAAGCTTATAAATGTGGTCTAGACGATAGTTCAGGTTTATATATCGATCTGACCAAGTATCCCCCAGAGACTTTCGAAGATGTCCGAGCTCGAACCTAAGCATATATGAGGGTCTAAGACGATGCAACCTATCGTCGCAAACACACTGACAACAAGAAGTCGTTGGGCGTCAAGAAACCAGAGTTCAAGACAAAAGCTGTTTCAAGAATAGAGCATGCGCGCCAAATTTCAAATGTTCGTTTCAAGACGAAAGCGGAGGCCAAGACCGTGACTAAGTTTACTCAGTACCCCAAGATATCCTCTTATGGATTCAAAGGGTCAGCTAAAGACTTAGTCGAAGCTCTGAAGACCACCCAAGCAACCATCCGGTGGCCGAAGAAGTCTAACTTGGACAATGCTAAGAAGGATAAATCAAAATGGTGCGACTTCCACGTCAACCATGGTCATGCGACAGACGATTGTATCGCACTCAAGAAGGAATTGGCATATCATGTTCCACAAGGTAATCTGAAAGATATTATTGATGATGTCGTTCTTCCAGCTAATAGCCACCGATCATCAATGCCCAAGCGTACAAAGATCATCAATTGCATCACTGGTGGTTCGGACGTGTGTGGTCTGACGTACTCCGCAGCTAAGCATCATGCCAGTCAAGCACCCGACGACCGGCCTATTCCTCGTTCATCCAGACCCAAAGGATATTTGGAACTAGAAGCCATGAAGATCGTGTTCGACCAAGTCGACCTCGGCGACTCATACCAAAAGAATCACGACGGGTTGATCATTCAACTCACGGTCGGTAATTGTTTAACTCGTCGAGTCTTGGTCGACGGGGGCAGTTCAGCAAATGTCATTTTTCTCAACACCATCAAAGCCATGGGAATCGATTGCTCGGAAATCATCCGACGTTCGACGACCTTGGTCGGCTTTAATGGAGAAGCGACAAGCACCTTCGGAGAGATAATCTTGCTCGTCTATGCCGGATAAGTCAACAAGCAGACCAAGCTCAGCGTCATCGACTGTGCGTCAGCCTATAACATCATCTTAGGTCGACCATGGATCCATGACATGAAAGACGTTCCCTCGACATACCATCAGATGTTGAAATTCCCTACGCCATGGGGGATCCAAGAGATCAAGAGCGAGCCAAAAGTTGCTCGTGAGTGCTACAAGTTTACCTTGAAACCACGAAAATAAATCGAAGACACAAGATCAAGCCCTTGACAGGTTCGTTTTTCTATCCCTAAATTTATATCTTTTCCACAGGGATAAGTCTACTATGGTTCCTTGTCGCAAGACAACATAGTCAACGCAAGACAGTATTTCACAGGATCGCCGTGTCGTTCTGTCGTTTAAAACCTATCTTTTCCTGTCAAAAAGAATAAGGTAATAAACGACGGGGGGCAAATAGAGAGTGTGACACCCGTCAAACCAAAACACTCAGGTTAGCAATTGAATAGCATAATACATGTCTTAACATGTACAAATAACTCATTATGACCTAATTATGTTGGCTAAGGTTTTAGTTTCCTAAGAATTCCGACAGTGCGCTTAGAAAATCCTGTTACCGCACGTAACTGCTTAAGCTGTCTTATAAAATGCCGATTGGAACAATTAACATTAAATTAACTCGGAGATTTGACCATTCATCTACCCATATCAAATAAAGAGTGCAAAGACAATCTGACAGAGAAAAATCTCTACTTAAATCACTCATAACTCTCTTATTATTCCACTAAAATTCTTGATTCTTCTTCTGGAAATTATTTTAACGAGTTATAGTTCAAAAAAAGTGGATTCACAAAAAAATATTAAGATTTGAGGTCTCAACCATTCAAACCAAGATACGTGTGCAAGAAACCAGAATCTGGCATGGTAAAATCTCTACCTTAAAACAGTCATAACTCCCTCAATTTGTAATAAAAAATGATGAACATTTTCTGGAAGATAAACCTTTGAGTTAAGGTTAAAACCCAATTTGAATCACTGAAAAATGTTGAGATTTGACCCTCCAAATGGACGTGACAAAAAGAATGTGCAGGCTGTCTTGATAACTGTGACACTTAAAGTTAATCATAATGATTAAAATACCTAACCACCTCTAAAACTGGTGATACTTATGTCAAAAGTTCCCTAAGACATTAAATTTATGTATATAAAAATTTGATTAAATAAAGAATTCGACAAAGCATTTAATTATGACCATAAGTGGACTTATATTTCTGCCATCAGAAAAGTAAAAACCCTAATTCAAGAAAAAGAGATTTTAAGGAATATTAAAAGATAAAAAGCATATAAATTGTAGATTTTGTCAAGACTCCAAATAAGAACAATGTATATATATATATATATATATAGAGGGAGGTTCAAGGGAAAACCTCAAATAAATGAAAAACTAAAAAACACCTTATCGACCGTTAGATTAGATTAGATGATATGATGGATGTGATTAAACAGGCGGTTACAACAATATTTATATATATATATATATATATATATATATATATATATATATATATATATATATATATAGGGAGGTTCAAGGGAAAACCTCAAATAAATGAAAAACTAAAAAACACCTTATCGACCGTTAGATTAGATTAGATGATATGATGGATGTGATTAAACAGGCGGTTACAACAATATTAATTAAATTAAAAAAACCTCACCCCTCTATTTTTTATTCGAAAAAAGACGAAAAATAAACAAATTTTGAACGAAACAAATTACACCAAATAAACGACTATATTTTTCTCGTTAATTTGACATCCATATTGATATATTTTTTCATCCGTTTTTTCGTGGTTTCCCATTTATTTAGGGTTTTCCCCTGAAGCTGACCCTATATATATATATATATATATATATATGAATGTATGAATGTTACCCAAGTAAATAAGAGATTTATAAAAATTCGAACATAGGATAAAACACAAGATAATTAAGAAATACAAATAAATATGTATAATTAATGAAAGGATTCATCATGAAGGAATTATAAAACATGGTACAATGGATTAAATGCTATATAGAACATATAAATTAATTATGTAACAATAAAATTGTACAAACCTTTTAAACCAATAATTTACTTGAGATCAACAACGCAAAATAATACTTACACTTAATAACTAACACTAAGGCATTTTATAAGACATGATGGGCTAAGCAATGCTTTAGCCATAAGAGTTAGACCGAAACTGATAATGTGTTTCACTTCCTTAGGAAGGACCTAAAATCGAGAAACTGTGCAACCGTGCAGCAACCCTTGGAAATCCTTGCTGAATATTGTGAGTATTCACAACCCTTTTTTACTCTTTTGTTACAATTTGGGGTGAAAAGCATGATATTGAATTTCAAATTGCTTGAATTATCCTATGAAATGTTGAATTTTAACTTTAAAATGTTTGTGCACTAAGGTATGTATACTTTCTGATGTGCTTGAGTTTTAAATGAAAAAGTCCTCATTTGTTAGACACTACTTATTAACTCATTACGAGCCGATGGTATTTGTGGGTAGCGCTATTTGGTTTGACAACCCCACTTTAAGCTGACGAGCTAGAAGTGCACTTTACCAGTAACAATAATGGTCTTACCCATGTGGAGTTAATCCACCGCTGAGGTAGGACGTGAATAATTTACGGGGCGTTGGTTTGTCGGAAGGTTTGGTAGTGGCTCAATGCGATGACATCATTGTATACTTTATACCTCGTGCAAATACTCGAACAACTGGTTACGTAAACTTCGTGTGAACAAACGTTTCACAATAACAATTTCTGCATACAAATTTATTTTTAGTGCATACGAAAACCTGTGAACTCACCAACTCTTTGTAGTTGACCCTTTTCTTTTCATCATACTTTTCAGGTACTAATAAGTAAGTGAAGGCATGTAGGGTGCATATTGTGTGATGACATCAACATCAAGAACCTTAAAACTTCTATTAATAATTTTTGTATTCGTCGTCTTCTTTTTGGAACAAATTGGTTAAGACGTTGTAATGTAATATTTTGTACGACTGTATTAAATGTTGTGGTTGGTGTTATCTGTTACCTTTTGAATGAAACCCTACGCTGTTATACCTCGTGTTTCCGCTTTAGCGGGGTGTGACATATTTGGTATCAGAGCCTAAGGTTGTAGAGAATGCCGGTTTCTTATAGAAACCACGAACTATAACCCAATAGTTAAAAAAAAATTCAAAACGGTTTTCAAAATGATTTTCAAAATCTGAAGCATACTACTAATATAATTAAGTTGAGTGTCACATTATTATACCTCAATTAAACAAAGCCTGATCACCTATGTTTAATTTAGGTATGTATAATGGGGGACTTGGATTGGTTATATTGGAAGTATACTTAAAATAAATTTTCTACTTAAACATGGAAAGCATGATTTTTGTGTGTGCATGCATAAACATTGCATATCTTAGACACTTACAATAGTACACTTAGTAACTAAGTCTACTATTATCGCAGTTCACTATGTCGTCCACGTCCACTCCCACTGAGCACTCTGCCGACGCCTCTGGCTATGTTACTAGTCGACCTAGGAGCTTTGTATCACTAGAGTTTAGGCCAAAAATTAACTTGAAACCCCAAAAGTTGAAAGAGGTCTACGTTATTGAATTTGCTAGTGGGCAGGAAGTTAAGGTCAGAGACGTAATTACGGATTGTACTTTAAACTTAGCTAATAAGAGCTTTAGTATAGACCTTATTCCGATTGAGCTAGGAAGCTTTGACATAGTCGTGGGCATGGATTGGCTATCCAAAAACCGGGTAGACATATGTTGTTCTGAAAAGATCATCCGAATTCCGCTACCAGAGGGTAAAACACTCGTCGTACATGGAGAGAAGTCCAGAAAGAACTTTAAGTTAGTGACGTGTATGAAGATGCGGAAGTACTTGAAAAAGGAATGCATCGTATTTTTGGCTCATGTCATAGTCAAGGAAATCGAAGAAAAACGCATTCAGGATTTTCCTGTGGTTCGGGATTTTCCCGAGGTGTTCCCAGAGGAGCTACCAGGACTACCCCCGTCAAGACAAGTCGAGTTTCACATCGACTTAATTCCTGGAGCTGCACCTGTGGCTAAGTCACCATACCGATTGGCCCCATCAGAAATACAGGAATTGTCAGGACAACTCCAGGAGCTGCTCGACAAAGGACTTATAAGACCTAGCTCTCAATCATGGGGTGCACCAGTTCTTTTCGTTAAAAAGAAAGATGGATCCTTGTGGATGTGCATCGATTATAGAGAACTCAATAAGCTAACTATCAAGAACCGATACCCTCTTCCCCGAATCGACGACCTGTTCGACCAACTCCAAGGTGCTACCTATTTTTCAAAAATTGATCTTCGATCTGGATATCATCAAATGAGGGTCCGTGAAGAGGATGTTCCCAAGACGGCGTTTAGGACTCGATACGGCCATTACGAATTCCTTGTTATGCCTTTCGGGCTAACCAACGCACCAGCTATCTTCATGGACTTAATGAATAGGGTTTGTAGACCGTACCTGGACGAGTTCGTGATCGTGTTCATAGATGATATACTAATTTACTCGCAAAGCAAGGAGGATCATGAGCGACATCTAAAGTTGATACTAGAATTGCTCAGAGACCAGAAATTGTATGCAAGGTTCTCCAAATGCGAATTTTGGATTCAAGAGGTACAATTTCTTAGTCACGTGATTAATGAGAAGGGAATTCACGTAGATCCGGCAAAAATTGAGGCCATCAAGAAGTTGGAAGCCCCAAAAACCCCGATAGAGATTCGCCAATTTCTCGGTTTAGCAGGCTATTATCGGCGATTCATTGCGAATTTCTCAAAAATTGCGCAACCACTAACGACATTAACCCAAAAGGATAAGAAGTTTATTTGGGGAGAGAAACAAGAAGAAGCATTCCAAACTCTTAAGCATAGGTTATGTAATGCACCAATTCTGGCACTGCCAGAAGGCGCAGAGAATTTCGTAGTCTACTGCGATGCGTCACACCAAGGTTTGGGGTGCGTGTTGATGCAACAGGACAAGGTCATTGCATATGCTTCAAGGCAACTTAAGGTTCATGAGAAGAACTATACTACTCACGACCTTGAGTTAGGAGCCGTAGTGTTCGCAGTTAAGATCTGGATACATTATCTTTACGGCACGAAATGCACCATCTACACCGATCATAAAAGTCTTCAACATATCTTTGACCAGAAAATGCTTAACATGAGGCAAAGAAGATGGGTTGAACTGCTTAGCGACTATGACTGTGAAATAAAGTACCACCCAGGCAAGGCTAATGTGGTAGCCGACGTGCTAAGCAGGAAGGAAAGGGTGAAGCCGTCAAGAGTGCGAGCAATGGGTGTGTTCGTTCAGACGAGTCTAAAGACACAAATTCTTGAAGCTCAGGAAGAAGCGTTGAAAGCAGAGAACTTGAAGGACGAGGCCCTACATCAATGGGAACTTAAATTTAAAACAAGGTCAGATGGGGTACGTTACTTTGAAGACAGAGTTTGGATACCGAAGGTTAATAACCTACGATCAACAATTTTGGATGAAGCTCATAAATCAAGATATTCGATTCACCCAGGAGCTGATAAGATGTACAAAGATTTAAAGGAATACTACTGGTGGCCGGGGATAAAGAAAGACATCGCTCTGTACGTAAGTAAGTGCTTAAATTGTGCAAAAGTTAAGGCTGAGCATCAGCAACCATTTGGTCTATTACAACAACCCAAGATTCCCCAATGGAAATGGGAACAAATAGCTATGGATTTCGTAACTAAGCTACCGAGAACTGGGAAGGGACACGACTCAATCTGGGTTATAGTGGACCGACTTACGAAATCTGCGCATTTCCTTCCTATTCGGGAAGACTTCAAGATGGAAAAGCTTGCACAAATTTACATCAATGAAATCGTTATGCGTCATGGAGTGCCTATTTCCATCATCTCGGACAGAGATAGTCGTTTTACGTCACGATTTTGGCGATCACTCCAGAAAGCGTTAGGTACGCGTTTGGATTTGAGCACTTCCTACCATCCTCAAACGGACGGCCAGTCAGAAAGAACTATACAGACGCTAGAGGATATGTTGCGTGCATGTGTGATAGATTTTGGTGGAAGTTGGGATACTCACCTACCGTTAGTTGAGTTCTCCTACAACAACAGCTATCATACCAGCATTCAGTGTGCACCGTATGAAGCCTTATATGGACGCAAGTGTAGATCCCCACTTAGTTGGTTGGAAATTGGCGACAGACAATTGACTAGGCCTGAAATCGTTCAAGAGACTACTGACAAGATCGCAATTATTAAGGAAAGAATCAAGGCCGCAAGAGATCGTCAGAAGAGTTACGTAGATAACCGCAGGAAGCCATTAGAATTCCAAGTGGGAGACAAAGTGCTTTTGAAAGTATCGCCATGGAAAGGATTAGTACGCTTCGGAAAAAGAGGCAAGCTGAGTCCGAGGTATATTGGCCCATTTGAAATAGTTGAAAGGATTGGTCCAGTAGCATATAAACTCAATTTACCGCAAGAGCTAAGTGCCATCCACAATACGTTCCATGTGTCAAACCTTAAGAAATGCCTAACTGATGAATCATTGGTTCTACCCCTAGAATACGTTCAGATCAACGATCGGTTACACTTCATAGAAGAACCGATTGAAATCCTTGACCAAGAAGTCAAACGAACAAGGCGTAGTAAGATCCCGATTTTAAAAGTTCGCTGGAATTCGAGGCATGGACCTGAGTATACATGGAAACGAGAAGATTACATGAAACGTAAGTACCCTTACCTATTTGCAAAGGATTAGACGGGGAATGGCAATCATCGAATTTCGGGACGAAATTCTTCTAACAAGGGGAGACTGTGACACCCGTCAAACCAAAACACTCAGGTTAGCAATTGAATAGCATAATACATGTCTTAACATGTAGAAATAACTCATTACGACCTAATTTTGTTGGCTAAGGTTTTAGTTTCCTAAGAATTCCGACAGTGCGCTTAGAAAATCCTGTTACCGCACGTAACTGCTTAAGCTGTCTTATAAAATGCCCAATTGGAACAATTAACATTTAATTACAACAATAATAATAATAAGAGGAGTAAATATATAGTTTATATATATACCCAAATCTAAATTTTAAAACTTTAAATAACCAAACCAAAAATTAAGTAGATAAATGAGGTTTAGCTACTTTAAATCAAGCTTTTTATAAAATTCCATAATATAAATACCTATACAATATTAATTAACACTTAATAAAAAAAATAACTAAAATAAACCAGAATTTTAGCCCAAAATTCGGCCCCCTCTTTATGGTCCATTATACTCAAATATTAATTCTCCTATTTTTCAAGAAACCCTTCCATTTTCCTACCTTCCTCTCTCTCTCTACATTCAAACACCCTCTCTTCTCTCCCTCTCTAGTTTCTGGCCGAAATCAGCCCCAATCCACACAAGAATCATCCAATCTTTGAAGATTTTGAAGGTAAACATCAATCCTAGAGTGGGTAAACTCATCTTCCTTGTGTTCTCCTTCATCTCCTTCCTTTTTCTTTTTTTATTTTCCCTACTTTTCTTCAATGATTCTTGAGTTCTGGAAAATAGGACCTTCATGGACCTTTTAATGGTAGATTAATCACCAATGACATGTTGAATGTCAAGCAAATGGTGATAATCCATAATCCATACAACTAGAACTCAAGAAAATGAAGTTTTGACTACATGCATGCGGATTTTTGCAATAATCTGAGATGTGTGAGTCATGCATGTGTTTATAAATGTTAAAAAAAATGATTTTGACCTAAAAATCTATGATAGAGTAATGGTAAATAAGTTTACAAATCAAAGAAAAGCATATGAGTGAAAATAAAGAACTAAAAACACTCATTTTCCATGAATAAGCATTTACAGTTTCTGGCAGATTACATGCATGAACTTCATCTGACCATATCTTGTAAAATACTTAACTAAATGATATGATTATTCTTCTGGAACTTTGTTTATTGAGTTATGTTTCAAACCCAAGTAGTTTCATGTAAAAACTCGGAGATTTGACCCTTCTTCTACCCATATCAAATAAAGAGTGCAAAGACAATCTGACAGAGAAAAATCTCTACTTAAATCACTCATAACTCTCTTATTATTCCACTAAAATTCTTGATTCTTCTTCTGGAAATTATTTTAATGAGTTATAGTTCAAACAAAAGTGGATTCACAAAAAAATATTAAGATTTGAGGTCTCAACCATTCAAACCAAGATAAGTGTGCAAGAAACCAGAATCTGGCATGGTAAAATCTCTACCTTAAAACAGTCATACCTCCCTCAATATGTAACCTAAAATGATGAATTTTTTCTGGAAGATAAACCTTTGAGTTAAGGTTAAAACCCAATTTGAATCACCGAAAAATGTTGAGATTAGACCCTCCAAATGGACGTGACAAAACGAATGTGCAGGCTGTCTTGATAACTGTGACACTTAAGTTAATCATAATGATTAAAATACCTAACCACCTCTAAAACTGGTGATACTTATGTCAAAAGTTCCCTAAGACATTAAGTTTAAGTATATAAAAATTTGATTAAATAAAGAATTCGAGAAAGCATTTAATTATGACCATAAGTGGACTTATATTTCTGCCATCAGCAAAGTAAAAACCCTAATTCAAGAAAAAGAGATTTTTAGGAATATTAAAAGATAAAAAGCATATAAATTGTAGATTTTGTCAAGACCCCAAATAAGAACAATACATATATATATATATATATATATATATATATACTAGCAGTGTGCCCGTGCAATGCACCGGGTGAGCAAGCTGTGAAATTTAAATGTAATTTGGGGCATCACATGTAACTCAGTTGACAAAGGCGTGAAACGACTTCGCTTAGTTCGAATCCCACAAAAGACATGCATGAACCCTTCCTCTAGCGAACCAAACGCACCCTAAGTCTCTTTGGGATCTATAAAACATCAATGACAGTCCCCAACCAAAACCACTAATGTACAAAGTCTTATTCAATGTTGCTCTTAATCACAATTAAAAACTTGACAGGCTTCAAAAAAATCATCAACCTTTAAAGCTTGACCCTTTTTTCAGAGCCAAGATCGCTAATTATAACTTTAAAGACAGAATCTACAAAAATCAATATAAAAAGGGATGGAATTTAATCGATACTATTCAAAACCAGAGGCGAGCTGATGGATCCAAATTCTCAATCTAGCAGAATTCAACATGTGAACAATCATCTTTTTTACTCCAATAAATCTGAATCCAATGGTAAGAACCATCCACCACTACAGCTTAGAGTTTAAATTATATTATTTTGTTTATACTTCAAAAGAAAAGAAAAACGGAAAAATAGTCGATGAACATGTCTTCTCTGTCGTTAGAATCTCCATACATCTCTTCTCTAACTTAACATTGAAAACAAACCCAAAAACCCTAAATCAACCATTAAGCAAAACATGAAACCCCAAAAATCTAGAAAAAGGTTTCTCAATTGCCTCTCCAAATGACAACAAAATCTGATGAATTCCATCTCTAAAAACAAAAAATTGCAGCATCCACCAAACCATATCAAAAGACGGAAACATGTCAACAACATATCAGTCCAACAACCCCAAAAGTAAACAACACCTTTACTTAAGAAATTGTAACCCACACCCCCGGACCTCTAAAGTACGCACCGGTTATCACCATGTACCTCAGTTGCCTTATTATGTCCAAAATTTGAGCCTTCACCGTCTTGCCATCAACCTGTTTTCAAGTTGTTAGCGAAATCTCAACATAAGCCATAGGAATTAGGCATGAAGAACCAATAAATAAGTTGGCAAGTCAACTTTTTTATTAATCAACATAATTCACCATGAGTTTTTTTTAGTTTCTTATAAATAAATCAAAGAGGCTAACCATAATTGACATGCTGCATGAAATTGAAAATATAGGTGATGTGATTGATGATATCAGTAATCATCTGTTTGAACAACAAATACCTACTGCGTGGAACGTAAATATCAAAACGAAAAAAGATATGAATCAACATTATGTTAAATTAGTTTATTATATCCACTTTTCATGTCGATCCAAATTTGACAAATCTATGCTAAAAAAGATATGAATATGAAGATCATAGATTCGTAAGTAAAATGATCCCACAAAATCATCAATAAAGGCAGCAGCAAAAGAACAAGAGATTTAAGTTTTTATCAAATTTCAAACACAATGCAAATGCAAGGAGTAGATTGAATCACATTTCACACCTTATAGCTATAAAGCAAAAAGAGTAACTGATATGTGATCGATCAAGGGACTTAGATTACATATCCTCTTGCTTTGAATTTAAACTACCATCAACTACAAATTATTCAACACATTAAAGTAATGTAAAAATAGTAGGTTTTATGAGTAAAATGAGGAATCGTCAAAAGGAAAAGTAAAGAAAATAAAACTACGAAAAGATGGGTGTGGGAATCTAGTTGTAAAAGGCTAAAACAAACACAATTAGAAGTAAAAAGGATATAGTAAATGCATATACCATATGATACATCCATACATACCTCAAACTCTACTGTCACAGTCTATGCCCCCGTTTTAGCACCTAGTACGATTTTTAGAGTTGGAATTATGATGTAGGAAAGGAAGAGAAGCAATAATTAAATAATTATTTCCACAAGATTGATAGTCATAAAACCATCCAATTCAATAATATCTATCAAGTACAAACCTTGCTTCCATGGGCATTGGGCTTGATCGTGAATTATACCGAGAAACAACAGGAGTTCTAGAAACATTCTACATAAAACAGGAAAGTCAGGGATTAAACTCTCATGAAAAGCAGCTAAATAACTCAATTATCAACCAAAACAAGATATAGTTGTAAAAGGCTAAAACAAACACAATTAGATGATGGTACATTGTGCTTGATAAATTGTCTTTTAAGACTTTTATTGTTGTCATTAGAATCCATATATAGCAACATTGGATTGATATGTTATTGTTATTGAAATATATTTTGATCTATAAAGTAATGGAATTCAATTTAGTTTCAAATCCTACAAACCAAATATTCCAAATTCTCATATGCTTCGAAATGAAGGACTATTAGGGTGTACCTTGGTTTTCTGGTTTTCTGTTCCAAATTCTCATATGCTTCACAGGTTCATTCTATTGAAAGCCATGATGAATTCTCAAAATCCTATCTAGAACAAACTTGAGAGTATGCAACTTAGGTTATCTTATTAATGATTCATCGGCTTCTATGCTGCTATTTTCTGCAGGAAACATGTCAAAGAAGGAAAATGTTTTTTTTAGTCAGGCGGAGTTCTAGGACTCCTTAAATAGATAAATGCACACAAACACAAACCAATTTCCACATCACAGAAAACTAAATACCAAGATAGATGAAAGAAAGACTTAAAAATAAAGAAAGTCATCAATGTAATTTTTTATGAAAATAAAAGAGAAATGGAGATGTGTTTTAAAGTTTAAACAATATAAGGTAATAAGGGAAATTAGTAGAGATATGCAGAAGCAGGTTTTAACACCCACGTTCACAATAAAAGATTATCCCTGCATTTTGAATGAGATGTAGCTTGTAATCTTACAGAAAAAATGACTGCAAGTTTTGGAAGAAAAAAAAAGATTTCACGAATTTGCTAAATCAATTCATAAAATTATCCTATATTTCTCAACCTCCTGTCAAATCCCATTGTCTGCCTCATTTTCAAACTGCAATTATGCACATACACATAGAACATAATAGAAATCAAAAATTCAATCCATACATATAAAACACAATAGAAATCCAAAAATTATCTCAAACAACAGAGAAAACCAATTGACATTGACCGTTTACTACATTAGAGATACTCAAATTAAGAAACCCTAAGGTGTGAGAGCATGGCTGGAGCGTGCGCTCTTTCTTGTGTGATGTGCAAAGCAAAAAGATTAAAATCAGGAAGAAAGCGTAGTAGGTAAAAGGAATCAGAATAGGGGATAGGTTTTTGGTTCTCCATTTAAGGAAGGAAGAAATAAAGCGTGCAACGTGAAATAAGGAAATCATGGGCTGAGCTTGTACTTTAGGTATGGATGGGTCTGGTTTAAAAATCATTGCAGAAAAGGCTTGTACCTCATGCTTCATAGTTTGCACTTAAGAGTTTTTCAAGATATGTGCTTAAATCCTTGTACTCTATGCATTAAAATGTGTCTTTAAGATATTTTGCTTAAATGAATATATATGTAGTATATATATATATATATATATATATATATATATATATATATATATATATATATATATATATATATGAATGTATGAATGTTACCCAAGTAAATAAGAGATTTATAAAAATTCGAACATAGGATAAAGCACAAGATAATTAAGAAATACAAATAAATATGTATAATTAATGAAAGGATTCATCATGAAGGAATTATAAAACATGGTACAATGGATTAAATGCTATATAGAACATATAAATTAATTATGTAACAATAAAATTGTACAAACCTTTTAAACCAATAATTTACTTGAGATCAACAACGCAAAATAATACTTACACTTAATAACTAACACTAAGGCATTTTATAAGACATGATGGGCTAAGCAATGCTTTAGCCATAAGAGTTAGACCGAAACTGATAATGTGTTTCACTTCCTTAGGAACGACCTAGAATCGAGAAACTGTGCAACCGTGTGGCAACCCTTGGAAATCCTTGCTGAATATTGTGAGTATTCACAGCCCCTTTTTACTCTTTTGTTACAATTTGGGGTGAAAAGCATGATATTGAATTCAAATTGCTTGAATTATGCTATGAAATATTGAATTTTAACTTTAAAATGTTTGTGCACTAAGGTATGTATACTTTCTGATGTGCTTGAGTTTTAAATGAAAAAGTCCCCACTTGTTAGACACTACTTATTAACTCATTACGAGCCGATGGTATTTGTGGGTAGCGCTATTTGGTTTGACAACCCCACTTTAAGCTGACGAGCTAGAAGTGTACTTTACCAGTAACAATAATGGTCTTACCCATGTGGAGTTAATCCACCGCTGAGGTAGGACGTGAATAATTTAAGGGGCGTTGGTTTGTCGGAAGGTTTGGTAGTGGCTCAATGCGATGACATCATTGTGTACTTTATACCTCGTGCAAATACTCGAACAACTGGTTACGTAAACTTCGTGTGAACAAACGTTTCACACTAACAATTTCTGCATACAAAGTTATTTTTAGTGCATACGAAAACCTGTGAACTCACCAACTCTTTGTAGTTGACCCTTTTCTTTTCATCATGCTTTTCAGGTACTAATAAGTAAGTGAAGGCATGTAGGGTGCATATTGTGTGATGACATCAACATCAAGAACCTTAAAACTTCTATTAATAATTTTGGTATCCGTCGTCTTCCTTTTGGAACAAATTGGTTAAGACGTTGTAATGTAATATTTTGTACGACCGTATTAAATGTTGTGGTTGGTGTTATCTGTTACCTTTTGAATGAAACCCTACGCTCTTATACCTCGTGTTTCCGCTTTAGCGGGGTGTGACAGAGAGAGTCTGAAATAGTATGTTCTCTAACTCTTTTTCAAACGATTTTTTCTCACAAAACGACTACTGACTTAAGCATCGGAGGGTCGTTGGCTAGCCGACGACCAACCCCCGACATCGTTTTATCGCAGAATCGCACGGCAGCTTATCGCAGAATCACACGACATAAACGACCAAGTTTATGACTTGATCATCCTTTACAGGGACATACGATTCAAATTAATCGCACGATTTAGTCGTACGATTGCGAAGTCTAACGATCTCATGATCTAAGCCTCTTCACTTAGAAAAATTTCATACTCCGAATGTATGCTTTAATCGCATGTGCTTATGTTTATACACACGATTTAAAAGTCTTATGGCTTATGTTAATGCCAAAAATCGCACCAAAGGAACAACTTAAGGTCGATGTGGACTTAAACAACTAAAGGAAGGATCTTTCGACGAGACGTGCGACGAGGATAAAAATAAAGAAGACAAGGGATTTGATGACGCAGGAAAAACCTCAAAGAGAGGAAAAAACCTGTGCACGACAAAGGGTGTCGTCGCTGCACTATGGTCGCCAATCAGGGGCGATGTCCTTGGTACTGGCGTCGGTCGTACGATGATTACAATACAAGTGAAGGAAATGCTTCGAAATGTAAAGTACAAGTGTTTGAAATGTAAAACAAGTGTTTGTCGTGTGTGAATACAAAGTGTAAACTGTTGCTCGAGGGTTGTTGTCGTGCGTCGAGAGTGATTATTCAAGAGATAACTCTTTTGCTTCTGTTGTTCTTGAGTTCGCTGTAGGGTACTTGAACTTGGTCTCAGATGATAGCTTTCAGTATGTGATCTCTTGAGTTTAACTCCGAATGTTGGCTGCTAGATGTCTCTCCTTGAAATGTTGATTAAGCTTGATACTTATAGTCTTTGGGAGCTTTGATTAGCTCATTGATTGCTTCATTAACAGCTATAATGGTCGCAACGGTCTGTAACGGCTGCCGGCGTGAACATTCATAATGGCCTTCATCCGTTACGGGTATCTTCGGGTAACGGCTTGCGTCGGACAACGACTTGCGTCGGATATAGCTGTTGCTTCTTTAATGGCTTTGACTCCTGCATTAAACACTTAACAAAACGTAACGGTCAAGGTAAACGTTAGTATTGATCGAAGGTATAATGATATTACGCGGTGGTCGTGCGGAATACGTCGGGCGACGCTATGGTCGAGCGTCATGAGGGACGTACGACTTACCTTTTACTGTAGACGACGGATGTTTTCTGGGTCCTTGTCGAGACCTTATCTTAATACAAGAGTTGGATTATAACGTGCGTCTTACCTGTTTTGGTCGTGGTCGTACGCCGTGATTTTTTTTGCCCAAACTGTTTGCCCCCAAAATTTGAAAATTGAATGTCAAATTTAAGTTTTAAATTTTGCTTGTCGAACACTTAGACTTGTGATCTGGGTTGAGGGACTTACCTGGTTGCTGTGGAACTAGACCGGTTCGCCTTCAACCGAACGAGGAGTTGAAAAGGCAACTAGGGTCATGACGTCATTCTGACGCACGGTGATGCTTACCAGCTGTCGAAGACAGGTGTCGAAGTTTCGGATAGGTATGGACGCGTGTTGATCATCAACATACTCGACTTGTTGCGATTTCCTGCATAAATAGAGATCACAATGGGTTGTTTTCTTTAGAAAAAGTTTTCTATTTCTAGGATCTCGACTTTGTTCAAATCTTGGGTGGTCGGAGATCTATCAAGGGTTGCGATACCCGAATTGTTGTCGATGTCGGTTACGATGAACACGATGTCTGTGTATTCTGCGCATTTGGCGACGATGTCTTCTGCCACGTCATCCCTTTCGTCGGCCGACAGGGGCGAGGGTGTAAAGACAGGAGAGAACGAGGAGGAACTTATGGTGATCAACTTTGCGCTGTCGCCATCCTTCTTGTTTGACTACGTCCTCGTCAGGATGAAGTCACTTCCGCATCTGGGGAAACATCATCCCTTAGTTTCCGAGGAGTGTTCTCAAAGGATCTCTGTTGAAGAGATAGGGCTGTGTTTAGCCGAACTGGCGTTTTTTGTAAGTTTTTCTTTCAAAACTTGTGTTATCGATGTTCTTTTGTTGATCATTTAATATGTTTCTTTTGTCTTTTGCAGATGTTCTGGTTTCCTCTCATAAAGTATGTGAAGGTAGAGGAAATGTTGAAGTGGAGGTCGATCGTCGAGAGAAATATATTCCTTCCTCCAACCTTAACATTAATCTTAAGAGCCACATTCTCAGAATGTACAGGCGTAAGGAGTTGGAAGACAACCCCTAATATACTCGTTTGATCCTTGCATCAGTTCTTCAGGATTGGCAGGGCTTCGAATGTTGAGACTGTTGAACAGAGCTTGCGATCGATATGCTTCTTTAGTTTTAGGGTAGATTTTTGTGTTTACGAACTAGGCTTTTCATGCTCAACCAGTAATGGTTGGTATGTAACAACTTTATTCGTCCGACTATTGGTCGTTCATATGTAATCTTTTAATGAAGTTCCTTCTTTTGCTGAACTCGTGCTTTCAATTACATATGTTGTGGATAAATGTAATATTGATCATAAAGTTCGTTAAGTACGAAACAAATGAAGGATCGTGCGACTTAGGCATTCATTGCAATGTAACGGTTGAACCATGAATCACATATTTGGACTGCAATAATAAACACAGATATATATCATTGATGTGTTAGAACATTCAAAGTTTTTCTGAGTTCCAGAAACTTAGATCGAAGGATCGTTCAGACCTTATATGTGATTGTATCGTATAACAAATTTCTAGAATATATGCCCCTGTGATAAAACAATTTAAGTCACACACTTAGATACTCACGTCATGCGCACCTGCGATAAAGTTTGTTAGAGATCGGTCGTCGGACCACCAACGATCTTACTGGGTTTACTGTTGTGTTTGAAAAAACTTTATATAAGAGGAAGGCGATTCTAAAAGAAATATGTTTTCATATGCGTCGCGTTCCAACTCCGCGGGATTTCTTAATCGTCGAGGGTCTGGAACCGATAGGCTCCTTTACCGACGACTCCGGAGATGCGGTAGGGACCTTCCCACTTGGTAGTAAGCTTACCTGCGTTGAGCTCCTGGGTATTTGGGAATACTAGTCGGAGGACGTAATCGCCTTCTTGAAAGGCTTTAACTTTGACGTGTTTATTGAAATGTCGTTCGACCGCCTGCTTCTGCGACACCATTCTGATCAAGGCGGATTCTCTGAGCTCTTCGAGGGCATCGAGGTCATAACTTAAATCAACCAAGTTATGGTCGACGGAAGTATGCCTCGAGGTCGGGAGATGAACTTCGATTGGTAGGACGGCTTCAAAACCGTAGACGAGAGAGAAGGGGGTTTGTCCTGTGGACGTGCGGGGCGTCGTGCGATTTGCCTATTGGACTGAAGGGAGTTCTTCAACCCATCTTCCCTTTGCAGCTTTTAATCGTTTCTTGATCGAAGCTACAATAGTATTATTACTCGACTCAGCAAGTCCATTGGCTTGGGGATATCTGGGAGTCGAGGTTGTCAGTTTGATGCTTCTGTCTTCACAGAACTGTTGGGTCCTGTCACTTATGAATTGGGATCCATTGTCACAGACAATTTCAGACGGAATCCCAAACCTGCATATGATGTTAGTCTGGAGAAAAGGGATAACTTCTTTATCCCTAATTTGGGAGAAAGCAGCCGCTTCGACCCATTTAGAAAAGTAGTCCGTAAGTACGAGGAGAAATACCTTTTGCCCCGGAGCAGGCGGTAGCTTGCCGACGATATCCATCCCCCATCTCATGAAGGGCCATGGGATAAGTGTCGAGTGTAAAGGTTCCGAGGGTTTATGTGACATACCTAAGTGTCGTTGACAGGGGTCGCAACTCTGGACGTACTTGATGGCGTCTTGTCGCAGTATTGGCCAAAAATATCCTTGTTGGGATATACGATTAGCTAAACTATGACCTCCTGAATGATTACCGCATTCGCCGTCGTGCATCTCTTGGAGGATTTTCTGGGCTTGATTTTTGCTGATCATGCACCTTAAATTTAAGCCCGTCGATGATCGCCGGTAAAGCTTATTTTCGATCATGACGTATTTAGATGCTTTGAATTTGATTTTTCGAGCCTCCATTTTATCTTCGGGGAGTTGGTCGTGCACGAGGAAATTTCGAATGTCGCGTGACCAATCATCTTCTTCGTCTTCGATCGGGATGACGTCTGCGTTTCCAATGGACGGCATTGCCAGGTGAATCATAGGAATAACATCAAATATTGGTTCAACTAAAGCGGATCCAAGGTTTGCCAATGCGTCGGCTTGAGTGTTCTGGTCCCACGGAATCTGTTCAATAGAAAAAGATTTAAATTTTTTGGAAATAATTTCTTTCTCCACGCTTAGATATGCTGTCACTTTTGAATCCTTGGCTGCGAATTCTCCATTGATCTGATTTACTACCAGCAGGGAATCGCTTTTGACATGTAGTGTGGTTGCCCCCGAGTCGTGGGCCATATTCATTCCCACGATTAGGGCTTCGTACTCAGCTTCGTTGTTGGTGGTTTTGAAGTCGCATCGCACGAAGTACACCATCTTGCCCCCCTGTGGCGACTTTAAGACGATGCCCAGCCCAGAGCCTCTAACGTTGGATGAACCGTCGACATACAAAATCCAAGGCATGTCGTCGTGAGTCGCTACACTTGATACTTCGAGTTCTGCTTCTTTCTCCAATTCTGGGCTGAAATCAGCAATGAAGTCTGCTAACGCTTGCGATTTGATTGAGGTTCTGGGTTTGAATTCGATGTCGTAACTACTGAGATATATGCTCCACTTTGCCAATCGACCTGTCAACTCAGGTTTTCTTAAGACATACTTACGAGGGAAATTAGTCACGACAGTAATAGGATGCGATTCAAAGTAGTGACGTAATTTTTTAGCAGCAGTAACTAGCGATAAAAGCAATTTTTCCATAGAGGAATACCTGGTTTCCGCGTCTAAGAGGGATTTACTTACATAATAGATCGGCAATTGCTGTTTTTCATCTTCGCGTGTTAGAACGGCACTTACTGCATTTGGACTAACAGCCAAATATAGCTGTAGGACCTCATGATCATATGGTTTTGACAATAAAGGAGGCGACGTCATATACTTTTTCAGATTTTGCAATGCTCGCTCATGATCGTCGGTCCAGTCGAAACCTCTGTTTTTCCTGAGAACGTTATAAAATAAGTGACATTTGTCGGAGGATCGAGAGATAAACCTGTTTAGAGCCGCTACTCGACCAGTCAGTTTATGGACTTCTTTGAAATTTCGAGGAGACTTGATCTCGATGATGGCTTTGATCTGGTCGGGATTAGCCTCAATGCCCCGACGGGTGACCATGTACCCTAAGAACTTTCCAGCGCTGACGCCAAAGGAGCATTTAGTTGGATTGAGCTTCATATTGTATTTCCGAAGGATGTCGAATGATTGCCTAAGGTGATCGATATGGTCGATCGCTTGCTTTGACTTTACCAACATGTCGTCGATATATACCTCCATCGTGTCTCCAAGATGGTCTTTGAACATCTTGTTTACCAGTCGCTGATAAGTGGACCCTGCATTTTTTAATCCGAAAGGCATAACTTTGTAACAATAAATACCTCGGTCTGTCATGAAAGCAGTTTTCTCTTGGTCCTTGTCGTGCATCAGAATTTGGTTATATCCAGAATAGGCGTCGCGGTTGCGTCGACCATGTCGTCGATATGAGGTAACGGGAATGGATCCTTTGGACAGGCCTTATTGAGATCCGTGAAGTCGATACAAACTCTCCATTTTCCATTCTTCTTAGCTACTACCACGACGTTAGCGAGCCAATCGGGATATTTTACTTCTCGAATCTTTCCTGTCTTGAGGAGATTGTCGACTTCGTCGTTAATTACCTTATATCTTTCTGGAGCAAACTTGCGGCGCTTTTGCTTTATGGGTTTGAATGACGGGTCGGCATTAAGTTTATGGGAAATGACGTCGGGATCGATGCCAACCATATCTTCATGCGACCAGGCGAAGCAATCGGCATACTCCTGTAAAAAAGATATGAGTTTACCTTTAATGTTGGGATCAAGGGATGAACCTACGAGGATTTTTTGATCAGGCTTGCTTTGATTCAGAACGACTTCCTCCAGATGATATTCATCGACTGTTGTTGGGGGTTCTTGCGCAATTTTTAGACCCACCATCTGTTCCATGTTCTCCTTGTCTGCCATTTTCCTGTAATTGAATACAGAGGAACTCCAAGAAATCGTTAGTATAGTGCACGCTCGTCGAGGATTTTCTCTAGATGTAGTCCCATGGATGGCGCCAAACTGTTAATGCCAAAAATCGCACCAAAGGAACAACTTAAGGTCGATGTGGACTTAAACAACTAAATAAAGGATCTTTCGACGAGACGTGCGATGAGGCTAAAAATAAAGAAGACAAGGGATTTGATGACGCAGGAAAAACCTCAAAGCGCGGAAAAAACCTGCGGACGAAAAGGGGTGTCGTCGCTGCACTATGGTCGCCAATCAGGGGCGATGTCCTTGGTACTGGCATCGGTCGTACGATGATTACAATACAAGTGAAGGAAATGCTTCAAAATGTAAAGTACAAGTGTTTGAAATGTAAAACAAGTGTTTGTCGTGTGTGAATACAAAGTGTAAACTGCTGGTCGAGGGCTGTTGTCGTGCGTCGAGAGTGATTCTTCAAGAGAGAGCTCTTTTGCTTCTGTTGTTCTTGAGTTCGCTGTAGGGTACTTGAACTTGGTCTCAGATGATAGCTTTCAGTATGTGATCTCTTGAGTTTAACTCCGAATGTTGGCTGCTAGATGTCTCTCCTTGAAATGTTGATTAAGCTTGATACTTATAGTCTTTGGGAGCTTTGATTAGCTCATTGATTGCTTCATTAACAGCTATAATGGTCGCAACGGTCTTTAACGGCTGCTGACGTGAACATTCATAATGGCCTTCGTCCGTTACGTCTATCTTAGGGTAACGGCTTGCGTCGGACAACGGCTTGCGTCGGATATAGCTGTTGCTTCTTTAATGGCTTTGACTCCTGCATTAAACACTTAACAAAACGTAACGGTCAAGGTAAACGTTAGTATTGATCGAAGGTATAATGATATTACGCGGTGGTCGTGTGGAATACGTCGGGCGACGTTATGGTCGAGCGTCATGAGGGACGTACGACTTACCTTTTACTGGAGACAACGGATGTTTTCTGGGTCCTTGTCGAGACCTTATCTTAATACACGATTTGGATTATAACGTGTGTCTTACCTGTTTTGGTCGTGGTCGTACGCCGTGATTTGTTTTGCCCAAACATCTTACATTCCAGTTATTGTGTTACAATGAATGCCTTAGTCGCATGATTTCCATATTCAATTTCATAATTGATATGGTATTTGTTTACCAAATATATAAAACGCAAGTTCAAACAAAAGTTTGAAGTTTCATTTACAAAACTGTCGATTACATTCAAAAGAACTCGACTACCGACGGTCGAGTATACAAAGTTAAAATGGTTCGGCCACCAACGATCGAGACGTGAAAAGACATAGCATTTCCTAAATCTAGAGAGGAGCATCGATCGCGAGCTCTGCCCAGAAATCTCGACCTTTGAAGCCCTGCCAATCCCGAAGAACTGATGCAAGGATCAAACGAGTATATTAGGAGTGATCTTCCAACTCCTTACGCCTCGACATTCTGAAAATGTGGCTCTTAAGATTAATGTTAAGGTTGAAGGAAGGAATATATCCTTCTCAACGATCGACTTCCACTCCAACATTTCCTCTACCTTCACATATTCAATGAGAGGAAACAGAAGCATCTGCAAATTACAAGAGAAACATACTAAATGCTCTGCGAAAGAACATCGATAACACAAGTTTTGAAAGAAAAACTTACAAAGAATGCCAGTTCGGCTAAACTCCTTCAAAAACGCTCCTTGAAAGATAAAGAGCTGATATTTCCCCAGATGCGGAAGTGACTTTGCCCTGACGAGGACATAGTCAATCAGGAGGGTTGACGTCAACGCAAAATTGTTCGTCGCCATAAACTCTCCCTCATTATCTCCTGTCTTTACACCCTCGCCCTTGTCGGCTGACAAAAGGGTCGACGTGACAGCAGAAAACATCGTCGCCAGTTGCGCAGTATAAAACATCGTCGCCAGTTGCGCAGTATAAAACATCGTCGCCAGTTGCGCAGTATGAGACATCGTCGCCAGTTGTGCAGTATCTACGGATCTAATCCAATCACTGTCCATAACCAGCATCGCCACTCGCACAAGTACATCTTTCGTCCTCCACTTGCGATCATTGACAGCAGCGTTCAAAACTAAGTGTGAAGTAAGTCGCCCGGTGACTAGAATGACTCGCCAAAACTGGGGCATCAGTCGCCCTGACAATAGGTCAAACTCACACAGAAATGCCTTGGCCAGAGGAAAATACGGCCAGTGGAAGCCCATCTTAAACATATATTCGTATATAACGACGTATGGGACACATTTCCGATCGAACCTTGCCAACCTTGCTTACGGTAATCCTCATGGGAATCCTCGCTAGACTTCTAACGTCGTCGAGATCTTCTTCATTTCTAATAGCACCTCTGGGCTCCGTCGACATTTATAAAATAACAACTGGTAAGCATTATCGTACGTCAGCATGACCTCGACTTCCAGTCCAGTCCTAAGGCGATCAAGGTGATCTTTTCCCTTGTTCTATTTCTTACGCGTCTGATTGACAAAATTTAAACTCGAATTTTCCATCCTTCTTTCAAATTTTGGGGGCAAACTGTTTGGGCAAAAATTCACGTCGTACGACCACGACCAGAAAAGGTAAGACGCACGTCTTGAAATACATCTTGGATTAAGATAAGGTCCCGACAAAGACCCAGAGAACATCCGTCGTCCCTCGTGAAAGGTAAGTCGAGAGTTCCCTATGACGTTCAACCATAGCGACGCCCGTCCCGTACGAACATCGCGTAAGATCATTGTACCTTCGAGCAAAACTAACGTTAACCTTGACCGTTACGTTTGTTAAGTGTTTAATGCAGGAGTCAAAGTCATTAAGGAGCAACGGATATAACCGACGCAACCATCAACGATCGATAGCCGTAACGGACGAAGATCATCATGGATATCTACTCCGACAACCGTTACAGACCGTTGCAGACGTTATAGCTGTTAAATGAAGCAATCAATGAGCTAATTAAAGATCCCGAAGACTATAAAGACCGAGTTCAATCATCATTTCAAGGGACAGAACACTGAACATCGAACATCGAACACAACATCTGATACCGAGCTCAAGAAAGCATACACATCTTAGACTGAATTCCAGAATACTATAGCAAACTCAAGAACACTCGAAGAACAGCTCAAGTATCGCTCTCGACGCACGACAACAGCCTTCGACCAGTAGTTCACACTTTGTATTCACACACGACAAACACTTGTTTTACATTTCAAACACTTGTACTTTACATTTCGAAGCATTTTCTTCATTTGTATTGTAATCATCGTACGACCGATGCGAGTACCAAGGACATCACACCTGATTGGCGACCATAGTGCAGTGAGGACACCCCCTGTCGTCCGTAGGTTTTTTCCTCGATTGAGGTTTTTCCTGCGTCATCAAATCCTTTGTCTTATTTATTTTTCCCTCGTCGCACGTCTCGTCGAAAGATCCTTTCTTTAGTTGTTTAAGTCCACATCGACCTTAAGTTGTCCCTTTGGTGCTCTTTTTGGCATTAACAGTCACCAGTAAACATGTTGCATCTGTCATGTCTCTTGTGCCAAGACCTGACACTTGGTCATGGTTAACCAAAAACAACTCAAGAAGGTAATTGTCTTATTTAAACCCTCATTAATTGACAACCGTTACGTATTTATGTCCGGACCCATTTGTAACGAAAGAGTTATGACCAAGATTCATCTCGTTAATACATCAAACATAACCGACGACCAACATTTAATTCTATAATTAATACGCGACGGTTACAAACATTATTATCATCAATTTTTGGCTTACAAATGCTCTACAAGTAGAACTATTACTGAATTTATTTCGCAGGAAAACCTTATTTTCGTCCTGCGACAGTATCGACATCCTGGTCTTGCGACAGTATCGTCCTGACGACCTGGTCTTACGACATCAACATCCTGGTCCTGCGACAGTATCGTCCTGACGACCTGGTCTTACGACATTTTCATAAGACCATTCTTATATTAAGATAAGGTCTTACAAGACATTTATAGTTATATACATGGTCTTATATTTCGGCGATGGTCGTATGCTCCATAAGACCGACGTCCAGAACTCAAGACGGTCTTACGATTATTGTTTGGGTAAAAACTCACCAGTCTCGACCACGACCGAAAAAAGGAAATAATATTTCTTACACGGCATGTTAAGCTAGAGACATACTTTATCGTCAGACCTAAATTTAAGTCAAGAGTTACTCACGACACTCGACCGTCGTAAGATACCTTCCGACCTCGACCAACTAACACATGACACAAAAGTTAGCTTTTCTCTGTTTAATGCAATCAAATCTATTAATGCCCAACGACTATAACCTCAGAATCCGTTACGACCGTTACTTAAGCTTTTATGAGGTCATTTAAAGCTACGAAGGCTATATAAACAAAGGCTCCAACATCATTTTCACACATCTGAACTCGGTATCACCTACGGCATAAGCAAAAGTATTCGAAGCAGAATTTCTCTCTCGAACAAGCGACGCACGACGCTTTATCTTTACACACGAATAACACTTTTTATAGTTTAAGTTCTTTCCATTTCACAACTGTAATCCTTTGTATTATCATCATCTGTACTCTCGACGTTTGAAACACAAGGACGTCGCCCCTGATTGGCGACCATAGTACATCGACGACCATCACCGTCGTCCGCGGGTTTTTTCCTCGTTGAGGTTTTTCCCGCGTCACCAAAATCCTTTCGTCTCTTTTATTTTTGTCTTTGTCGCACTGTTTGTCGAACGATTTCCATTCTTTAGTTGTTAAGCTCCACATCAACCTTAAGTTATCCTTTTGGACGATTTTTGGCATTAACAGTTTGGCGCCCACCGTGGGGCCCATCTAGAGAAAGTCTTCGACAAACGTGCGTCCGACTAACAGTTTCTTGGAGTTTCCTCTTTTTTTCTGTTTCAGAAAAATGGCAGGTCATGGAAATCAAGAGCAGATCATCGCCCAGATGCATTGGGAGCTGGAAGGTGCGCGTAATCAGATCGACGCCCTTGCTGAGCAAAGTCGAAGGGCAGTTGAAGAAATCACGCGTATGAGGAATCAGAATCCGAATGGATCATTCGGACCGCATAACGGTCCAAGATCATTCGTCCATAATCCAGGTTCAGGACCATTCGTCCATAATCCAGGTTCAGAACCTTTCGTTCAGAATCCAGGATCAGGTCCGTTTATCCCGAATCCGCAGCAAGCTCCATTCGTCCAAAATCCGCAACAGGGATCGTTCACCCACAATCCCCAGTTTGGGCCAATTCCTCCTCAGCATCTGAGACCACCGTCTCTACATAACGGGGCTCAGCCATACTTCGTCTCTTTCAATGGGGATGCCAATGGTTCGTCATACGGAAATGGCACCAATTCAGGTATCAACCCTCCAACAGGTGCGAATTCCGACCCTAACGATCCCGTCGTTCAGCGATTGAAGATGTTGGAAGACCAGAATAAACGTGTCATGTCCTTGCTCGCGAAATTGCCGGGGCAGCCGTGCCCGTCGATGTCGAGCCTCGCTCAGGATTCCAAGCATCACATTTCATCGACGAAATTGCAACCGTCGACGTCCCCCAAGAAATTCAGTATCCCGACCTTCACACCCAAATATTATGGTATCACAGACCCCACAGAACACATCACACAATATAAACCACTGATGTGGACTGTGTCGATCCCTTTTCGGTACCAGGAGGTTTGTATGTGCAAGAGTTTTGGGGCGACCCTCACGGGTGCCGCCCTCCAATGGTTGATCAACGTCAAACCCAAATCCATTACCAATTTCGCAGAATTTGTCAACCAGTTCTCGCAGCAGTTCGCCAGTAGTCGCAAGATGGAAAAGTAGACTAGCGACTTATATTACATCGTGCAGAAGACCAGTGAATCTATCCAGAGCTATTTCAATAGATTCAATGCGAAAATGATCAGTGTCCGTAACTGCGACGTCAAGACCGCGATCGAAGCCTACAAACGCGGTCTAGATGACAGTTTGGGTCTATACACCGATCTAACAAAGTATCCTCCAGAAAATTTTGAAGACGTCCGAGCAAGAACCCTAGCTTATATGAGGGTAGAGGACGATGCTGCCTTTCGTTGAAAGCATTCTGACGACAAAAGGTCGCTGAGTGTAAAGAAGGCAGAGTTTAAGACGAAGGCGGTATCCAAATCAGAGCCTGCACGACAAATCTCGAACGTGCGATTCGAGAAAAAGAAGGTCGCGACCTCGACCACGACCAAATTTCCTCAGTATGCTAAGATATCCTCCTACGGATTCAAAAGAACTACTAAGGACTTGGTCGAGGCCCTGAAGACCATCCAGGCGACCATCTGGTGGCCAAAGAAGACCGACAAAGATGACTTTAAGAAAGAAAAATCAAAGTGGTGCGACTTCCACGTCGACTACGGTCATATGACGGACGACTGCATAGCCCTCAAAAAGGTGTTAGCATACCACGTCCCGAAAGGCAATCTTAAAGATATCATCGACAACGTCGTTACTCTAACTAACGACGTTCGACCGCCAACTCCCGACCACGCAAAGGTCGTCAATTGCATAACTGGTGGGTCCGACGTATGCAGTCTGACGTATTCCGCAGCCAAACGTCATACCAGCCAAGCACCTGACGATCGACCTACCCCTCGTTCATCAAGACCCAAAGGAGATCTGGAGTTAGAATCCATGAAGATTTCATTCGACCAAGACGACCTCGGCGACTTGTTTCAAAAGCATCATGACGGGTTGATCATTCAACTCACGATTGGTAATTGTTTAACCCGACGAGTCTTGGTCGACGGAGGCAGTTCAACGAACGTCATATTCCTCGACACCATCAAGGCCATGGGAATCGATCGATCGGAAATT
The DNA here is from genome assembly GCA_033807775.1 of Saussurea involucrata. Taxonomy (NCBI): domain Eukaryota; kingdom Viridiplantae; phylum Streptophyta; class Magnoliopsida; order Asterales; family Asteraceae; genus Saussurea; species Saussurea involucrata. The sequence goes on from CM066326.1 coordinate 13,948,612, forward strand.
ACCCGACGCTCGACAACCTTGGTCAGTTTCAATGGAGACGCGACGAGTACCTTTGGAGAGATCACCCTCCCTGTCTATGCCGGAGGAATCAACAAGCCGACAAAGTTCAACGTCATCGATTGCTCGTCGGCCAATAACATCATCTTAGGACGACCGTGGATCCATGATATGAAAGCCGTTCCCTCGACGTATCATCAAACCATGAAGTTCCCTACGCCGTAGGGAGTCTAGAAGATCAAAAGTGAGCCGAAAGTTGCCCACGACTGCTACAAGACGACCCTGAAGCCGCAGAAGCAGGCCATCTAGCAATTACTGGTCCAGGATTCTCCTTGGACAGCCGACGACTATCGCCTGGAGGAAGTCGTCCTGGACCAGAGCAAGCCTGACTAGGTCGTCTTTATAGGTTCATCCCTCGATCCCTGCCTTAAAGACAAACTAATATATTTTTTTGTAGGAACATGCCGACAGCTTTGCCTGGGCGCACGAAGACATGGTCGGTATAAACCCCGGCGTTATTTCTCATAAGCTCAATGTCGACCCGTCATTTAAGCCTGTCAAACAAAAGCGACGGAAATTTGCTCTGGAACGCAATAAGGTAATCAATGACGAAGTCGACAACCTCCTCAAGACAGGAAAAATTCGAGATGTGAAGTACCCCGACTGGCTTGCAAATGTCGTGGTCGTGCAAAAGAAAAATGGCAAATGGAGGGTCTGTATCGATTTCACAGATCTTAACAAAGCTTGTCTAAAAGATCCTTTTTCCATTGCCACGTATCTACGCTATGGTCTATGCGACAACAGGGCATGAACTATTGACGTTCATGGATGCTTATTGTGGATACAATCAGATCCTGATGCACGTCGAGGACCAGGAAAAAACTGCATTCATGACAGATCGAGGTATTTATTGTTATAAGGTTATGCCCTTTGGTTAAAAAAATTCAGGTTCTACCTACCAACGTCTGGTGAACAAGATGTTCAAAGAACATCTTGGCGACACGATGGAGGTGTATATTGACGATATGCTCATCAAGTCGAACCAAGCAGTCGACCACGTCGAGCATTTGAGGCGGTCGTTTGACATCCTTCGGAAGTATTCCTTTGGTGTCAGTGCCGGGAAATTCTTGGGTTATATGGTCACTCATCGAGGGATCAAGGCCAATCCCGATCAGATCAAAGCCATTATTGAGATAAAATCTCCAAGGAATTTTATAGAGGTCCAAAGGCTCACTGGTCGGGTGGCAGCTCTGAACAGGTTTATCTATCGATCATCGGATAGATGTCATTTATTCTATAACGTCCTCCAGAAAAATAAAGGCTTCAACTGGACCGACGATCATGAGCAAGCACTACAAAAATTAAAAGAGTACATGACGTCGTCTCCTTTGCTATCAAAGCCTCACGATAATGAGGTCTTGCAGCTATATTTAGTTGTCAGTCCTAATGCAGTAAGCGTCGTCCTGACGCGAGAAGATGAAAAGCAGCAACTGCCGATCTACTATGTAAGTAAATCCCTTTTGGACGCTGAAATCAGGTATTCCTCTATGGAAAAATTACTTTTGTCGCTAGTTACAGCTGCAAAGAAATTGCGACACTATTTTGAATCACATCCTATTACTGTCGCGACTAACTTTCCTCTTAAGTCTATCTTGAGGAAGCCTGAGTTGACAGGACGATTGGCGAAATAGAGCATATATCTCAGTAGTTACGACATCGATTTCAAGCCTAGGACAACAATTAAATCGCAAGCATTGGCAGATTTCATCGCCGACTTCAGTCTTGAGCTGGAAAAAGAAGCAGAGCTCGAAGTGTTCACTGTGGCGACTCACAACGACGTGCCTTGGACCCTACATGTTGATGGGTCATCCAACATTAGGGGTTCAGGACTAGGCGTCGTCTTAAAGTCGCCACAGGGGGCAAGATGGTGTATTCCGTACGACACGACTTCAAAACCACCAACAATGAAGCCGAGTACGAAGCCCTGATCGTGGGAATGAATATGGCCCATGACTCAGGGGCAACCGTGCTACATGTCAAAAGCGATTCTCTCCTTGTCGTGAACCAGATGAATGGAGAATTCGCGGCCAAAGATTCAAAGATGACAACGTACCTAAAGGTAGCAAAAGAAAAATCAGAAATGTTTAAATCCTTTTCCATTGAACAGATTCCAAGGGACCAGAATACTCAAGCCGACGCTTTAGCAAACCTTGGGTCTGCATTTGTCGAACCATTATTCGACAACATCCCCTTGATCCACCTGGCGACGTCGTCCAACGAAAATGATGATGTCATCCATATCGAAGACTAGGAAGATGATTGGTCGTGCGACATCAGAAATTTCCTTATGCATGACCAACTCCCAGAAGACAAGATGGAAGCTCGGAAGATCAGGTTCAAGGCATCCAGGTATGTCGTGATCGGAGATAGACTCTATCGACGGTCATCGACAGGCTTAAACCTGATATGTGTCACCAGCAAAAGTCAAGTCCAAAGAATCCTTCAAGAAAAGCACGATGGGGAGTGTGGCAATCACTCAGGAGGTCGCAGTTTGGCCAATCGTATCTCTCGACAAGGCTACTTTTGGCCAACGTTGCGACAAGACGCCGTTAGGTGTGTCCAGAATTGTGATCCTTGTCAACGACATTCAGGTACGTCATATAAACCTTCTGAACCTTTACATTCGACACTGATCCCATGGCCCTTCATGAGATGGGGGATGGACATCGTCTGCAAGTTACCACCTGCCCCCGGGCAAAAGGTATTTCTTCTCGTACTTACAGATTATTTTTCTAAGTGGGTAGAAGTGTCACACCCCGCTAAAGCGGAAACACGGGAATGTGCAGCTCAAGTTTCACAGCAAAAGTTACAAGATCACATCAACCATCAAAATACATTTCAAAGATGAAGACATTGTCTTTTACAATCGTTTTTCAAAAGGGGAAATGACATAATTAGAAGATAATGAAGAAAGCTTCATCACGTGTAGCCTTCCTAGATCCCAACCTTAAATACATTCTCTTGAAAAGCATGTCAATGAAAAGGTCAACTAATGCACTAGTTGGTGAGATCACAGGTTTAACGAGTTCAACAATGTTGTCATAGAAAATAGTTTAAATCCGCACAAGTGGATAAGGCAACCGGATATAAAAACACTTGCTCAAGGTAATCGTATGTAAAATGTTTAAGTTATGAGCCCGTTACCCGACCTATACCGACAGAATCGCCCCACCGCATGTTCTATCGCCAACAATGCGTAAATACAAACAATAATTATGCACTCAAACAAGCGCTACTTGTGAGTGGGGTGTCAACCAAATAACGTTATCCATAATTACCAACGGCTCAATACATGAGTTAAACGGGTAACGTAAAAATAAACGGGGACTTTTGAACGATAGCAAAAGAAAACTCAAACTTACAACATTTGCGAAAACATAGATACCATAGAGCATAAACAAGTATAGCAAGTTTCGTATTTCCAAGAAAACGAGATAACCGGTGCGTAAAATAGTTGTAGTAACGACATGCTTTTCACCCCAAAATATATAAAATTTTGAAAAAGGGGCTGTGATAACTCACTTGATAAGCGATAGAATTCGGGAATCTCTCACAAGTACTTCGAGACGATCCTACTTCAAACCTATGAACGTAAGGTCACTAGTGAGTTTTCGATCTCGAAGATTCGGTACTAACTATCCAAATCATCATAAAATGCCTTTATTGTGATTTAATTATTATAAATCGTATGGAGTTATCAAAATTTGTAATTGTAACATATGTATACTTTGTTCTTGTTAGATTAAAGTTACCGCAATTTCGTCGTAATAAGTAACGAAAGGGTTTAAAGAATGTATATATATAGTACATATATATATATATATATATATATATATATATATATATAAACCGAAATTTTATCGTAAGAACGATAAATAGGGGTTTTGAATGAAAAGACGAAGTATTTAAAGTGCATAAATATAAATGTATAGTATATATATATATATATATTCCACAATTTCATCATAAAATGATGAAATGGGATCAAGAATATATAAAATGCATAAGTATATATAGATATGTTATATATATATGTCTATTCCACAATTTCATCATAAAATGATGAAATGGGATCAATAGTAAATAAAATGCATAAATATATAAATATAAGATATACATATATATTCCACAATTTCATCATAAAATGATGAAATGGGATTAGAAGTTAGTCTTCAATTATAGTAAGACATTTGTCCTTTGGTGTCACTTTGTGTCCACTTTTGGGTAACCTCCAGGTATAGTTAGGTCAAGATATTTTATGTCCAAGTGGTTTAATGAGTTAGGAAACTTTTGGCATAATTTTCATATTTTTTAGAAGTGTTTAAGTACATGAAATAATACTTGACGTAATACACGACAGAAAACTTTGCTGTTTGCGCACTGTTTTTGTGAAAACTGTTTGGTGCATGAAATCTTTGAGGTTTTGAGTGAAACCACTTGGGTTTGAATCCCAACACATAAAAATGATTTCCAGAAAAAGAATTACTCAATTTATAGTTTTATTGAGTGAGATATGACCCTTTGAAGAGGGGTGTGGAATCTGACAGCAAGCTGTCAAATATGCATGTGCATTCTCTTGACTTTTTTACCCAAAATTCTTATTCCTTTTTGCATGCAATCCGATTTGACCCTTTTCCATACACTTACTTTCAGTTCCAAAACACATTTTTGAACCATTTATGTTACATGCAAGTTACCCATCATCTCATCTTCTATAAAATCTTGAAAATGGTTCTTTTTGAAGAATGTTGGTGTTTATGCCAAGAACTTCATCATGCATCTTAAAATTGTGTATTTTTAGCTTATGAATGTTGGTTTAAACATGTTTTTAGTGGATTCAAATACCTACTCATGAAACCTTTGAACCAAAAGATATAGATTTTCCAAGAAAACTACATGCATGTTTGTTAAAAGTTCATCTTTGATCTTATTATGGGTTTGATTATGGATTAACCACCTTTTTAATAATATGCAAGTGCTATGGTGGTAAATCTACAAACATTAAGATGTTTAAAGATGATTTTTAAAAGATTAAAGAAAATGTAGAAGAAGGTGAAGAACATTTATAAAATAAATGCAAGAAATGAAAACTTGACAAAAGAGAGTGTGTGGATTTCATCCAACACACTTGTAATTACCTTGAACACTTTTATCTCTTGGAAGAGATGTGTTTAAGGGCTGGAGTTGTTGGATGAAGATGGATGAAGATGGTTGAAGATGGAGAGAGAAAGAGATGAGAGAATTCTAGTGAGAATTTAGAGAGAGAGTGAGATGTGTTGTAAGTGAATTGTAATAGCATAAAAGAAATACATAAGAAGTGTAGAGAGGGGGGGGGGGGCTCTACATGGGGGGGGGGGGGGGGGGGGTGGTGTGATGCAAAAATAAAAATGTCATTTCTTGTCTTTTTTATTAAATTTTTAAATACAAGTATTTTTCTTAATAAATAAAAATACAAAGTAATTATATAAAGTAAAGTATTTATATATAATATGATTGAAATACATAAGTTGTCAAATATATAAATACTCGTAGTATATATGTAGGTTAAGTTGGCATTTTATGAGATTTTATGGATAATTTCCTAAATCAAGGGGTTCTTAGGCCAAATTTCTCGAATTTTCCTATCGTACCGAGTTTACTACTAAAATTGCACTGTTCAAACTCTGATATGAATAAATGAAATATCCAGTGCGGTTCTAACCTGAGATGTAAATTTGACAGTTGTCACAGTCTCCCTCAGTTAAAAGAATTTCGTCCCGAAATTCAAGAGTTACTAGCTTTAACAGGTTTGCTAGCAAAGAGATGAGGATACTTATGCATCATGTAATCCTCTCGTTCCCAAGTGTATTCAGGCCCATGCCTTGTGTTCCAATGGACTTTTACTATCGGGATTTTGCTTCGCTTAAGACGCTTGACTTCCCTATCGAGTATCGTCATTGGTTCCTCTACGATGTGTAGCTTATCGTTGATCTGGACCTCTTCTAAAGGCATGGTTACTGTTTCGTCGGCTAAACACTTCTTCAGGTTCAACACGTGAAACGTGTTGTGGATAACACTTAACTCTATTGGCAACTCCAGCTTATAAGCTACTGGTCCAATTCTTTCCGTAACTTTGAATGGTCCAACATACCATCGACTCAACTTTCCTTTTTTCCCAAATCGGATTGTTCCCTTCCAAGGGGATACTTTTAGAAAAACTCTATCTCCAACTTGGAATTCTAAAGGCTTCCTTCGATTGTCCGCATAGCTCTTCTGATGATCTTGAGCTGCTTTAAGCCTATCTCTGATAATTGCAATCTTGTCGGTGGTTTCTTGTACGATATCCGGACTAGATAGCTGACTATCTCCAATTTCCAACCAACAAAGAGGTGATCGACACTTGCGTCCATATAGAGCTTCATATGGCGCACACTTGATACTAGTGTGATAGCTATTGTTGTAGGAAAACTCAACTAATGGCAAATGGTTATCCCAACTTCCTCCAAAATCTATTACACATGCCCGAAGCATGTCCTCCAACGTCTGAATGGTTTGCTCACTCTGGCCATCCGTTTGAGGATGATAGGCCGTGCACAAATTCAATTGCGTACCCAACGCTCTTTGAAGTGACTGCCAAAACCGAGATGTGAAGCGACTGTCTCTATCTGAAATAATAGAAACTGGGACTCCATGACGCGTGACGATTTCCTTGATGTAGATCTGAGCAAGCTTCTCCATCTTATAATCTTCCCGAATAGGCAAGAAATGTGCCGACTTCGTAAATTGATCTACTATAACCCAAATCGAGTCGTGCCCTTTGGCAGTTCTCGGGAGTTTGGTTATAAAATCCATAGTGATTTGCTCCCACTTCCACTGGGGAATCTCCGGTTGTTGCAACAATCCTGATGGCTTTTGATAAACAGCTTTGGCTTTTGAGCAAGTTATGCATTTCCCTACATATATGGCAACATCCTTTTTCATTCCTGGCCACCAGTAGTACTCCCTTAAATCCTTGTACATCTTATCTGCTCCTGGGTGAATTGAGTACTTAGACTTATGAGCCTCCTCCAAAATCATTTCCCGCAGGTGGTCAGCCTTTGGGATCCATACCATGCCTCTAAAGTAACGTACTCCATCAATCTTAGTTTCAAATCTAGCCTCTAAACCATGAAGAGTCTCGTTTTTCAGGTTTTCAGACTTCATTGCTTCGACTTGAGCTTCAAAAATCCGGGTTTTCAAACTTGTTTGAACCAGCGCTCCTAATGCTCGGACTCGTGAAGGTTTTACCCTTTCTTTCCTACTCAGGGCATCGGCTACCACATTGGCCTTACCTGGGTGGTAACGTATCTCACAATCATAGTCACTGAGCAGTTCTACCCATCTTCTTTGCCTCATATTAAGCATATTTTGATCAAAGATATGTTGAAGACTCTTGTGATCTGTGAAAATGGTGCACTTGGTACCATATAGATAGTGCCTCCATATCTTTAGGGCGAATACCACAGCTCCGAGTTCCAAATCGTGCGTGGTATAGTTCTTCTCATGAACTTTTAATTGTCTCAAGGCGTATGCTATCACCTTATCATTTTGCATCAATATGCAACCTAATCCCTGATGTGATGCGTCACAATACACCACAAAGTTTTCCGTTCCTTCCGGTAAAGTTAAGATCGGTGCATTGCACAACTTCTTCTTCAAAAGTTGAAATGCTTCTTCTTGTGAAACTCCCCAAACGAATTCCCTATCCTTTTGGGTTAACATGGTGAGAGGTTTAGCAATCCTAGAGAAATTCTCGATAAAACGCCGATAATATCCTGCCAAACCTAGAAATTGGCGAATTTCCGTTGGGGTCCTTGGGGCTTCCCAATTCCGAATGGCTTCCACTTTAGTCGGGTCCACGTGAGTCCCTTTTTCTCCAATTACGTGACCTAATAAATGTACTTCCCGAATCCAAAATTCACACTTAGCGAATTTGGCATACAGTTTCTGCTCCTTAAGAAGCTCTAGAATTACCCTAAGATGCTGCTCGTGATCCTCCTTACTCTGAGAATAGATCAATATATCATCAATGAATACAATCACGAACTTATCAAGGTATGGTCTACATACTCTATTCATTAGATCCATAAACACAGCTAGCGCATTCGTCAACCCGAATGGCATGACTAAAAACTCGTAGTGTACATAGCGAGTTCTAAAAGCTGTTTTAGGAATGTCTTCCTCTCAGACTCTTAACTGATGATATCCCGATCGAAGGTCAATCTTCGAGAAGTAAGTTGCACCCTGCAACTGGTCGAACAAATCGTCTATTCGAGGGGAGAGGATATCGGTTCTTGATTGTTATCTTATTTAGTTCCCTATAATCGATGCACATTCGAAATGATCCATCCTTCTTGACGAAGAGAATCGGGGCTCCCCAGGGTGATGAACTTGGTCGAATGAATCCCTTATCCAGAAGTTCCTGAAGTTGACTCGACAACTCTTGCATTTCGGCAGGTGCTAAGCGATATGGGGCCTTGGCTACAGGCGCTGCTCCGGGTATGAGATCGATCTGAAATTCGACTTGTCTCGGCGGGGGAAGTCCAGGCAAATCGTCTGGAAACACCTCTGGGTGATCTTTCACCACATGAATATCTTGGATTCGCCTCTCTTCGGACTTGTTCTCTACTACATGTGCCAAGAACGCAACGTACTTCTTCTTTAAATACTTATGGATCTTCATACAAGACACTATCCTCAAGTTTCTCCCAGTTCTATCTCCTTGGACAACAAGGGTCTCTCCGCCTTGTAAGGGTATCCTGATAATTTTTTCAAAACAACTAACTTCTGCTCGGTTTTTAGATAACCAATCCATGCCTATTACTACGTCAAAACTCCCCAACTCAATTGGAATAAGATCAACGCTAAAAAGCATATCAGCTAAGTTCAAGGTACAGCCTAAGATTACATCCTTAGCCTCTAATTCAAATCCGTTAGCAACCTCAACAATATAAGCATTCGGCATTTTCTTAGATTCTAGATTGATCAAAGGCCTAAATTCTAACGAAACAAAGCTCTTATCGGCACCAGTGTCGAATAATACGGATGCATAATAATCGTTTAGGAGGAACGTACCTGTCACTACATTGGGGTCTCGTCGTGCTTCTTCTGCTCCTAAAACAAATGCCCGTCCTCGAGCTTGTCCCCCTTGGTTTCCCTGATTGGCTTGCCTTGCCTGGTTCCCAGCGTTGTTATTGATTGGTCCCCTTTTTAGTCTTGGGACACATTCCGGAAGTGATCCGGACTTCCGCACTCATAGCATGCCCTTCCTTCCACCTTTACATTCTTCCCCACCTTGCAGTACCTAGCTAAATGACCCTTTTGCTTACATATGCCACAAATGAGACAGGTTCCCTCATGATGCGAATTACACTGATTGCATTTCGGGAAGGGTCCATTGTAACGTCCTACTTCCTTTGCATTCATCCCAAAATTTCCTACTACTTTCTTATTCCTACTTGAACTACTTCCAATCGCCTTTCCTGACTGACTCTCTGGCCTTCTCTTACTACCGACACCTTTCTGAGTCAAAGTTCCTGCCCTGACCGCATCGTGGGTCAAACTAGTTGCTAATGCCACTGCGGCTTGGATCGTGGTCGGACTTGCTGACTTAACCATCCCTCGGATCTCCGGAGCTAATCCATGCAAATATCGGTCAATCCTTTTGCTCTCTGGTGTAACCATGTGGGGTACTAACTTCGCAAGTTCGTGAAAACGAGCGGTGTATCGATCTATCCCCGAACCAACCATGGTAAGATCCCAAAGTTCAGTCTCCAATTTCTGAACTTCGCTCTTGGTACAGTATTCCTCAATGAGTAATTCCTTGAACTCAGTCCAGGACAGCTTGTATGCATCCTCCCTTCCACGGGTTTGGACTTGAATGTTCCACCAGGTTAGAGCTCGCTTTTGCAACTGACAGGCCGCATACTCTACCATGCGATCCTCCGAGCACTTACTGATATGGAGTACCGACTCCATGCTATTAAACCATGAAAGTAATCCTATAGCACCCTCGGTTCCGTGAAATTCCTTTGGTTTGCAAGTCATGAATGTTTTGTAGCTTCATCCTCCATTGTCTTGAATGTCATTGGGAGTTCCTCCTCCCGCATTGACATTCCTATGACTCTGATTGATGCCCGCAGTGACTTGAGTTACTATGCCGGGTATCGCCTCTTGGATACGTTGAGCTATGATTTGGGCAATATCGGGGTTTTGCTCTTCAGGATTTCCTCCCGTGCGACGTGTGGATCTTCTCGGTGGCATTTTTCTAAAACATATTTGCAAATGTCGATTTGATTAAAATTTTGAGTAAATACAATCGGATATTTTGTAAAGAATACGTTTGTAATTCGAAATATTGGAAATTAATAAAAATAACTGTCGCATGTTCAACACATATATAAAAACATGAAATTGCCCTTTTCATTAAAAACCATTAATAATAGCCGTTTTAATACAAAATTTTTGATGTGTGTCACACATCAGTACTAGGGTGTTTTAGAAGACAAAATTACAAATCTAAATACAACGTTTAAATAACTATAAATAAAGTTCCACTTCACGAAGCTTCCACCATCCCGGTCAGTATCCTCCCTGATACATCTCAAACATGATCCACGACACCATCAAAGTCAGTAGCATCACTACTACTATGCACACTATCTCGGCCCTTAAGGCTATCCTTGCTCCACTTAGAGCGTCAGACGACATGTTGGTTAGGAGGTGACTTAACTCTACTAGTTCTGTCATAACTTGACTCTGACGACTGACCCTCATCTGACATCCGTGCAAATCTGCTGTCACAGCCCTAAGGTGCTGCTATTCGGCCCAGGTCATGCCAGACGTACGACCAATAGGCACTCCTTCGATCACTCGTGAGGGTTCCGGCGCCTCTTGCCAATCGAACCTCAAACTCACTCGTCTAGGTATAGGGACACTTTTCCTAGCCGTTAGCCTCATACGCGGCCCTCTAGAGTTAGGTTGTATTGCTATAGGAGTGGGTTGTGGTGGAACCGCGGTCGGTGGTATCCTCGGTCCATCATACGGGTCTCGTTCGCCTTCCGATGATCGCTCGCTCGACGACGTGTAGGAGGGTTGAGAGCTTGATGATGACGATGATGACATAGTGGTACTGAAGTAAGAGTGTGATGATGATAATGACATAGTGGTACTGATATAAGAGTGTGATGATGATAATGACATAGTGGTACTGAAGTAAGAGTGTATAACATTACTATCGCACAAGTATAAAAGCTAAGCGTACTATACTATTGCATACTATAGGCAATAACTACGCTCATACTAGGCATACAACGTGAAGCATCAAGTGCGAAAAACACACATATTCCTAGTATATCCATTTCCGGTCTCGCAATACTCTTTCTTTAATTAAACATAGGTGAGCAGGCTTTGTTTAATTAAAGACCGATGATGCAATACCCGAATTAGTTATACTAGCAACATGTTTAGTAATTTAAGTGTTCTTTCCCATTTTTGGATATAATTGCAGTTTTCCAAAGGAAAACCGGTATTCTCTATAACCTTTGGCTCTGATACCAAATCTGTCACACCCCGCTAAAGCGGAAACACAGGAATGTGCAGCTCAAGTTTCACACCAAAAGTTACAAGATCACATCAACCATCAAAATATATTTCAAAGATGAAGACATTGTCTTTTACAATCGTTTTTCAAAAGGGGAAATGACATAATTAGAAGATAATGAAGAAAGCTTCATCACGTGTAGCCTTCCTAGATCCCAACCTTAATGACGTTCTCCTGAAAAGCATGTCAATGAAAAGGTCAACTAATGCACTAGTTGGTGAGATCACAGGTTTAACGAGTTCAACAATGTTGTCATAGAAAATAGTTTAAACCCGCACAAGTGGATAAAGCAACCGGATATAAAAACACTTTCTCAAGGTAATCGTATGTAAAATGTTTAAGTTATGTGCCCGTTGCCCGACCTATACCGACAGAATCGCCCCACCGCATGTTCTATCGCCAACAATGCGTAAATACAAACAATAATTATGCACTCAAACAAGCGCTACTTGTGAGTGGGGTGTCAACCAAATAACGTTATCCATAATTACCAACGGGTCAATACATGAGTTAAACGGGTAACGTAAAAATAAACGGGGACTTTTGAACGATAGCAAAAGAAAACTCAAACTTACAACATTTGCGAAAACATAGATACCATAGAGCATAAACAAGTATAGCAAGTTTCGTATTTCCAAGAAAACGAGATAACCGGTGCGTAAAATAGTTGTAGTAACGACATGCTTTTCACCCCAAAATATGTAAAATATTGAAAAAGGGGCTGTGATAACTCACTTGATAAGCGATAGAATCCGGGAATCTCTCACAAGTACTTCGAGACGATCCTACTTCAAACCTATGAACGTAAGGTCACTAGTGAGTTTTCGATCTCGAAGATTCGGTACTAACTATCCAAATCATCATAAAATGCCTTTATTGTGATTTAATTATTATAAATCGTATGGAGTTATCAAAATTTGTAATTGTAACATATGTATACTTTGTTCTTGTTAGATTAAAGTTACCGCAATTTCGTCGTAATAAGTAACGAAAAGGGTTTAAAAAATGTATATATATAGTACACATATATATATATAAACCAAAATTTTATCGTAAGAACGATAAATAGGGGTTTTGAATGAAAAGATGAAGTATTTTCAGTGCATAAATATAAATGTATAGTATATATATATTCCACAATTTCATCATAAATGATGAAATGGGATCAAGAATATATAAAATGCATAAGTATATATAGATATGTTATATATATGTATATTCCACAATTTCATCATAAAATGATGAAATGGGATCAAGAGTAACTAAAATGCATAAATATATAAATATAAGATATACATATATATTCCACAATTTCATCATAAAATGATGAAATGGGATTAGAAGTTAGTCTTCAATTATAGTAAGACATTTGTCCATTGCTGTCCAGATTTTGGTGTCACTTTGTGTCCACTTTTGGGTAACCTCCAGGTATAGTTAGGTCAAGATATTTTATGTCCAAGTGGTTTAATGAGTTAGGAAACTTTTGGCATAAGTGTCATAATTTTTAGAAGTGTTTAAGTACATGAAATAATACTTGACGTAATACACGACAGAAAACTTTGCTGTTTGCGCACTGTTTTTGTGAAAACTGTTTGGTGCATGAAATCTTTGAGTTTTTTAGTGAAAGCACTTGGGTTTGAATCCTAACACATAAAAATGATTTCCAGAAAAATAATGACTCAATTTGGAGTTTTATTGAGTGAGATATGACCCTTTGAAGAGAGGTGTGGAATCTGACAGCAAGCTGTCAAATATGCATGTGCATTCTCTTGACTTTTTTACCCAAAATTCTTATACATTTTTGCATGCAATCCGATTTGACCCTTTTCCATACACTTATTTTCAGTTCCAAAACACATTTTTGAACCATTTAAATTACATGCAAGTTACCCATCATCTTATCTTTTATAAAATCTTGAAAATGGTTCTTTTTTAAGAATGTTGGTGTTTATGCCAAGAACTTCATCATGCATCTTAAAATTGTGTATTTTTAGCTTATGCATGTTGGTTTAAACATGTTTTTAGTGGATTCAAAGACCTACTCATGAAACCTTTGAACCAAAAGATATGGATTTTCCAAGAAAACTACATGCATGTTTGTTAAAAGTTCATCTTTGATCTTAATATGGGTTTGATTATGGATTAACCACCTTTTTAATAATATGCAAGTGCTATGGTGGTAAATCTACAAACATTAAGATGTGTAAAGATGATTTTTAAAAGATTAAAGAAAATATAGAAGAAGGTGAAGAACATTCATAAAAAAAATGCAAGAAATGAAAACTTGACAAAAGAGAGTGTGTAGATTTCATCCAACACACTTGTAATTACCTTGAACACTTTTATCTCTTGGAAGAGATGTGTTTAAGGGCTGGAGTTGTTGGATGAAGATGGATGAAGATGGATGAAGATGGTTGAAGATGGTTGAAGATGGAGAGAGACAGAGATGAGAGAATTCTAGTGAGAATTTAGAGAGAGAGTGAGATGTGTTGTAAGTGAATTGTAATAGCATAAAAGAAATACATAAGAAGTGTAGAGAGGGGGGGGGGGGTGGTGTGATGCAAAAATAAAAATGTCATTTCTTGTCTTTTTGATTAAATTTTAAAATACAAGTATTTTTCTTAATAAATAAAAATACAAAGTAATTATATAAAGTAAAGTATTTATATATAATATGATTGAAATACATAAGTTGTCAAATATATAAATACTTGTAGTATATATGTAGGTTAAGTTGGCATTTTATGAGATTTTATGGATAATTTCCTAAATCAAGGGGTTCTTAGGCCAAATTTCTCGAATTTTTCTATCGTACCGAGTTTACTGCTAAAATTGCACTGTTCGAACTCTGATATGAATAAATGAAATATCCAGTGCGGTTCTAACCTGAGGTGTAAATTTGACAGTTGTCACAAGAAGCAACTGCCTTTTCCCAAGTTTGGGATAAGGAAGTCGTCTATTTTATCCAGACTAACAACATATGCAGGTTTGGGATCCCATCCGAAATTGTCTGCGACAATGGATCCCAGTTCATAAGCAACAGAACTCTACAGAATTGTGAAGATCGCAATATCAAGTTGACGACCTCGACACCCAGGTATCCCCAGGCAAATGGACTTGCTGAGTCGAGTAATAAAACCATTATTTCTTCGATCAAGAAAAGGTTAAAAGTTGCCAAAGGAAAGTGGGTCGAAGAACTCCCTTCGGTCCTGTGGGCGAATCGCACGACGCCTCGTACGTCCACAGGACAAACCCCTTTCTCTTTGGTTTATGGTTGTGAAGCAGTTTTGTCGGTCGAGGTCCGGCTCCCGACCTCGAGGCATACTTCTGTCGACCATAATTTGGTCGATCTACGTTATAACCTCGACGCCCTTGAAGAGCTTAGAGAATCAGCACTGATCAGTGTTAGGACACTGAAGTTTTCCTTTATAGTAGAAAGTTTTGTAAAGCAATAGCTGTGTTAAAGGGCTTATGCTTAACTGTTGTAGCAAGTGATGAAGACTATAAATAGGTCTTTACTTGTAGTTTGTAAGAAGTGAATTCATCAATACAAGATGTAGATCTCTAATCACTTTGTGTTCTCTCTAGGTTAGATTTCCTTTTCAATAATGTTCTTCATCATCTTGTTACACAATACTTGGATTGTATGAAGATCATGGACCTAACAAGTGGTATCAGAGCCAAATCGAAGAATTTTTCATCGATACGATCATCGGATCTTCACAATTCAAGTGTTTTTAGCCCTATTTTGCTCAGATTTCGGATTCTTATGGTGTTTGTTCAAGAAAAAGTCGAACTCACTTTTTGGATCAAAAGTATGCCAAATCGATCAAATTACAAGTTTTGATCAACTAGAAATCTGTTCATCTTCATTTTTCGAATAAGTCTGCGAAAGAATCACTGAAATTGGTCAAGAATTGAAGAAGTTATGATGATTTTAGTGATTTTCGGATGCTGTTACTTGAATTCGGATTATTCTTGATGAATTCGGATTATTCTTGATGAATTCGGATCCTTCATCGTTTACTGTTCATTGATGAATTCGGATCCTTCATCATTTACTGTTCATTGATGAATTCAGATCCTTCATCGTTTACTGTTCATTGATGATTTCGGATCCTTCATGCTTTACTGTTCATGGTTTCGGATGCTACTATTGTTTGGATGGCTTAGATGGTTTCGAACTGTTCAGAGTTGTTGGTTTCGGATCTTGTGAAGTCCGAAATATTGTTGAATTTGGTCATCTTAGTTCTGAATTTCGGAATGTGCTTACACCTAAAGGTTCAAAGGTATGGATGGCTTCGCATCTTTCTAATCCTCATTCTAATGGTTTCGAATTCCATTTATTCAAGATAGGCATGGTTTCGCATCCAACATGACACGAAATTGCCATGATTTCGAACCCTTCATGATCCGAATTGTCTTGATTTCGAACCCAACATGATCCGAATTGAGTGAATTCGCACCCAGCATGATCCGAATTGAGTGAATTCGCACCCAGCATGATCCGAATTGAGTGAATTCGCACTCAACATGATCCGAATTGAGTGAATTCGCACCCTACTTAATCCGAATTGAGTGAATTCGCACTCAACATGATCCAAATTGAGTGAATTCGCACCCTACTTAATCCGGATTCATTGGTTTCGGATGCTTCATGGTCTGAATTCTGATGGTTTCGGATCCACGAAATTTATTGAAAAATATTTCTCATTAATAGAAAGTTTTATAAAGCAATAGCTGTGTTAAAGGGCTTATGCTTAACTGTTGTAGCAAGTGATGAAGACTATAAATAGGTCTTTACTTGTAGTTTGTAAGAAGTGAATTCATTAATACAAGATGTAGATCTCTAATCACTTTGTGTTCTCTCTAGGTTAGATTTCCTTTTCAATAATGTTCTTCATCATCTTGTTACACAATACTTGGATTGTATGAAGATCATGGACCTAACAATCAGAATGACGTCCCAGAGGCAAGCGGTCGAACGAAATTTCAACAAGAACGTCAAAGCTAAAGTCTTCCAAGAAGGCGACTACGTCCTCCGACGAGTGTTCTAGAGCACTCAAGAGCTCAATGCAGGTAAATTTTCGACTAAGTGGGAAGGTCCTTATCGTATCTCAGAAGTCGTGGGCAAGGGTGCTTATAAACTCCAAACCCTCGACAATCGAGATATCCCACGTAGCTGGAATGCAACACATCTAAAAAGGTATTTCTTCTAAACTCTTTTTTCTCATACGATTTTTTATTCATCTCGACGATTACTGACTTAAGCATCGGGGGGTCGTTTGTTAGCCAACGACCAACCTCTGACCTTTTTTTATCGCAAGATCGCACGACATAAGTTACTAAGTCTATTACACGACTTCAGTATATTTTCACAGGATCGCACGACATAAGCAGTCAGGTCTACTAGATGACTTGATTGTACGATTGCAGGAACGCACGACTCAAGTTTGTCGCACGACTTAATTATACGATCATAAGATCCAAAGACCTCACGACCTAAGTTCTTTAACTCAGAAATTTTTTCATGTTTTGGATGAATGCCCTAGTCGCAAGTACTTATGTTTGCTTTAAACGGCTTTAAACTTAGAATAGTCGTTACATTGCAATGGACGCCTATGTCGCAAGTCTTTATGTTCATTTTTACATGATGAGTTCCACGATTGATATTGTACTTACTTACAAAATGAATAGGACAAAGTAATGCGTGAGTTCAAAAGAGAAAATCTTTTCATTCCATGTCCAAATGACGATTACATCCAAACGACTCAACCACCAACGGTCGATCAGTAAAAGACAAAAACAAAAATTTCTTAAGGTTGGGGAGGATCATCGGCAACATCCTTTCCAGAATCTTCGCCCTTGAAGCCCTCGTCCATCTCCTCCTCCTCGACCTCCTTCTCGTCTTCCGAGTCGAGATCCCTTTCAGACCCGACGCTCGACAGGTAGAAAGCCAACTCTTCCGACGCAGAGGCAAGAGGATTCTTGCCCGACAGGTTCTGTCGCATGATCGCCGCTTGTGCAGTCAATCGAGCAAGGGAGAAGACGGACTTCAGCTCATCCATCAGCTCTTTCACTTCCCCCTCCAGTTCCGACACCTTGGACTTAGAATCCTTGGCTTATTTTTCACTCGCATCCAAGGACTCTTTGGTCCTGTCCAGCTCTGCCCTCGAGTCGACTATCAGGGCCAAGGACTGCTTCAGACGACGGTTCGCCTCGTCCCTCTCACGTTCAATGACCTCTAGGTCATTCTGAATGTCGTCGAGCCGTATAGACATGGCCTCGACGCGCGCCAGGGTGGCTTTCTCTCTCTGTAGTGCCGCCTGCTCTCTTTCGAGAGCTGCGGGCACTAAGCCCATTGTCTTCTCCATTTCGGAGTATAGGGAAAGAGAGGACTGGAACGCCTGAAACACAAAATAAGAGTTAATAACACTCGATAAAAACTACAGAAAACACAAAAAGACAAATTTTGAAAGAAAAACTTACCATGGACGCAAGTCCCGCGACGTTGGACCCCATCTCCTCGACCGGGACTCCCTGGAAACGCTCTTTGAAAGAAGGGAGCTGATATTTCCCCAGATGAGGAAACAGCTTCTTCCCGTCCAGGACGTTATCCGCCATGAAGTCCGACGACAACGTAAAGTTAACCGTCGTGACTTCAGCCTCTCCCGCCGCATGCCTTTGCCCTTGTCGACCGACAAAGGGGTCGACGTGGCAGACGGAGACACCGCCGTTTTCTCCGGAGGCGCAGAGCTGACTGGCGTTGCGTCGGTCACACCAGAAGACGTCCTCGTCTTCCCAGGGGATGCGACCGACACCTTCGCCTTCTCAGGGGTGACGACTCTCGATGAGTCGTCCGCCTTCGAAGACAGTTCCTTCGGGACCGTCATCTTGGTCCTCTTTAAAACCCCCGACCCAGTGGTCGAGGACCCTTTTCTCTTTTCTCTGCCCTTGCAAGCTAGTTCAGCTTGAGCTGCCCTCTTGGCAGCTATAGACGACATTTTCGCCTGAGATTCCCCTAAAACACAAGAAGAAAGGAGCGTCACAATATTGAAATGGTAGAAAGACTAAGTCGAGCAGAAAGAACAAGGTACACTTACCAGTCATCTCTTCTTCTTCTTCTTCTTCTCTCGACTCTTCTTTCTCCTCTTTCTCTGCCTCCTCTTCCTCCTCTTCGTCTCGCCTCCCCTCTCGATTCTCTCCCAAGTACACCACGTCTTCGTCCTCGTCCACCAGATGTCGTGTGACGACCGACCGGTCGTCGGTACTGAACTCCAAAAATTTGTCGATCTTGGCTTTGGAGTCAACGTTGGGCTTCACGTCTTCAAACTTTATGTCTGTCAAACAGATAGAAAAGAGAAGGTAAGTAAAAACACAAGTCAACAAATATAGCATAAGACATACGACAAAGCTTTAAAATCTCACCCGCCATGTTCTAGCCGGCCCTAATCCAGTCGCTCTCAGGGTCGAGCGTCGGCACGCGTACGAACGCGTACCTAGCCTTCCACTTACGGTCGTTGACCGCAGTTTTCAGGACCAAGGTACGGTCGCCCTTGAACCTCGAAAAGAGGCTGCAGTGACGATACCCGTCCATTTTGACCTGGTAAGCCGTCAAGAGGTCATTCACGTTCATGGGCGACGCCCAATCCTTCGTAAGTCGCTCGACGAATTAGATGACACTCCAGAATTGGGGTATTAACCGCCCCGATGAGAGATCGAACTCGCACATGAATGCCTTGGCTAGGGTGGAATAAGGCCATTCGAAACCTATCTTAAACGGGTACTCGTATATAACGACAAACCCGTCTGGACACATTTCTGGTCGAACCTGACCAGCTCTATTCAATGTAATCCCTACAGGAATCTTTGCTAGCTTCCTAAATAAATCTATATCGTCCTGATCTCTAATGGTAGTCTCTGGTTCGGTGGACATCGCTAGACCAGTGAGCCAAATCTTTAAATCAGACAATGCAAAGATATCCCAGTTCTTCCTAGGTTTTCTAGCTATGGACTTGCGACACATAAAAGGGATGAGAAATTGTACCTTATATAGACGTTCTAATCCTCGAAAACTCTAAATCTATTTAAGATTTTGCAGGTTTAGGAAGGGATTCGTCGAAAGAACAAAATGATCGGAGAAAGAAACTCGCTCTAAACGTTTCTGAGAGTTCCAGATTGATCAGGTAACAACAATTCAATGAGAAATAACAAGAACACTTAATGATTTCAACTTGTCATCCCTCTCATATTCATTCAAAGTGTTAATCGTTCAACAATTTTACAATGGAAGTAAAGGAACGACTTAATCTCTCTAAGCTCTAATGAATGATGAATCGCTTATGAATGTCTAATGAAAACTCTAACCTAATTCTAAGGTTAACACCAACCTTATATACTTAGGCTTTAAGCACCAAGACCCATGGCCCATCAACCTAAACTAAGCCCATTTAACACAAATAAGGCTTTTACAATTATTAATAAATCTAATTAAACTCTCTCTAATTATTTATGTATCTTTCTAATATGTAGGACATTTATGGTCCTAACAATCTCGCCCTAAAGATATATAAATAAAAATCGGTCTTGAAACCTTCAGATTTTGATCTTCTCTTTCTCTCTTGAATCTTTGAAATGCACCGATGTTGCTTGACTTCGCGACTTTCAGCGCTCCCCCTTGAATAAAGCTCTTGGTTTTTAAATCTTCAACGAGTCTATCTTTGAATGTCTTTGAACCGCGAGTTGACTTTGCTTTCAGCTTCAGCTTGAAGAACTTGTAGAACCAGTATGCTCGATGGAGGAAATAATTTGAAGCAAACACCACTTGATAAGGAACGAGAAGAGTTGATCACTTGTATGCACTTTGAACTCTTTTTGCTTTGAGCTCTTTTCGGAACTGTTACTCCCCCTTGGCTGATGAATCAACAGTTACTCCCCCTCGGCTTTTGCATTGGGACTTCGTTACTCCCCCTCGGCTGCTAACTCCCCCTCAATCAAAAATCAACAATTACTCCCCCTCGGCATTTGCTAACTCCCCCTCAACTTGATAATCCGTGTCTTTGAATCTGTACCCTTTCTCCCCCTCATGATGAGTAGGAGCATCCGGGGCATCATGCACGTTCAAAGACAATAGTAACGAGTAGCAAACGAACCAGATCAAAATATTAAGTAACCAGAAGAGGGTAATCAACTAACACAGAAACACAAAAGTAACTGTTATCACAACAATTAAAAAATTGTGTGGCCTATGTTCCGAGTTGGCAATGGGGTATCTCTGATAGGACTTCCAGTTATCACTGAAGTAAAATTTTAAAAATTAACCTCTCAAACTGTTCCGACAATATCACGAAGATATGCGAGTGGAATCACAAAGACTCGTGCATGTGTGAAATAAATAAATTATATCAGTTAGGCTCAAATATTGACTTAACCTGGGACGTAAGTTAAAATCAACTGACACAGTGAATAGAATATGAAGTTCGGAGACCGGAGCTGATGTCTTCCTTTTTCAATATCTAAGACCTCCGAGTGAGGAATAGATAGATTATATGCTAAATCTCCGTGAATATATGAAACAAGCATCTTTTGTGAGACACTTGAGTGGCTAGGTGGGGTGACACAAGTTATCGACACTGGGTCCATGTCTGTTTCAATATTCATCTCCAAAGAATGAGAATGAATAGATTGTGTGGTTACCCGGATAACTTACTCGGTTTGGTAAGGACCAATATATTCTTTTAAGTCCTGTCACATCCTCACCATATTCTTTTCTCTCCAAACTCATCTATCAATCTAGACCCTTCACTTATGTCTAAAAGTGGATGTGTTTCTTGGGTAGGTCCTTCCGGTTCTGGATTGACCATAGAAACAATGTAAGTCCTAACACTCCTTTCATGCAACGAGTAGAACAGTTAAGTACACAGTGAAGTACGAGTTCTAAACTGAGGTGTTTAGAAGTCAAAGCATTTTAAGTTCGAGTTCTGATCTGAGGTAATCAGAAGTCATAATTTGAAATAACGGAATTTCAAGAAACAAAATCAAGTGCAAAACAAAATGACTCAGTACGCACATTATGTTCAAAAATGAAACAATGATTAGAAAGTTTAATTGTGAAGAACAAGTCACAATTATTATATCAAATAAGAATGGAATCATGTGCAAGAAATAGCGAACTTGGAAAACAACTAGGAATTCAAACGAGTGTATTTCCATCGAAAACATCAACAAATATGTGAGACATGGAAATAACTAAGTCATGAAAAAGGACACGTGGCAATCATGGAATTTAAAATTGGAGAATAACAAACACAAGTAAGTTATCCAGAATGAATTACCACGATCTTTGAATTCAGTTGAAGTTCGCTTACCTTTCATAGTGTTCCCCCTCAAATGTGGCATAACCTTTGAATGCTCGTCATGTGATGTGAATAATAGAAATTAAAACCGCACATGACATTCCTGCAAAACCGATTAGACAGAATTTGGTATCCATCTTTTGATGGATCCTTGTAGGTTATATGCCCTTTGAGGACCGGGGATACTATAAGTACCATACCAATACTTAGCACGGTCTTTCTTCACAAACTCACTTGTTCTACAATAAGAACAACACAACTTCTGAGTAGATAAGCTGATCAACTTATTAACAGAGTAAGCACGATCAGTTTTCACAAAATGTTTAGCATGGAAAGCTTTGTTGTTCTTGTCACTCTTAACAGAGACAAATGACTGTGGAGCAGGAGCGGATCTTTAACCCTCCAAACCATGTTTAATTTCTTGAAAGATGGATTATCTTTATTATCAACACGAGAATTATAGGAAAGAATGGAAGGTCGAATCTGTTCTTTTAAAAAATCATTTGATTTGACAAAATTCTTTGAAGAACGATTTGTAGAAAATGAACTTGAAGCATAAGAAGGTTGAACACCTTTGACCTTGCTTTCTTCGAGTTGCTTGACCTTAACGGATAAGGTATTTCTTTCTTTGAGAACTAAATCAAATTTCTTTTGAAAATCAGATTTAACCATTTGTTCTTTCAAGATCTCGGTTGCTAATCCAGATAATCTCTGTGTAAGTTTAGAAATCTCAATCTAAAAGATATTTCTCTCTTTTGCAAAATCATTTTTCAAACATTTAGCTCTAAAACCTTCAACTTTCTTTTTCTCAGTTTCTTTGCTTAGAATGTCTAATTCTTTCTCCAAATCGGATATTTTCAAAGAAAGTTCTCCATTCTTTTTAGAAAAAGATTTGCGTTCGGATTCAAACTTTTCTCTTTCTAAAAGCAAAACTTTTTCAAAGTCAGAGATTTGTTTTGAAAGTTTTAGACACATAAGCTCAAGACTCTTATTCTCTTCAAGAGATTTAGTTGAAACACCAGATTGCTTTTGAATAAGCAATTGTCTTTCCTTTACAAAACTTTCTTTCTCCTTTTTAAAAACCTTTTCAAGAGTAGTTAATTTACTTTTAAGCTCAAGGTTTTCACAGTTCAGGAGTTTACCTTTCTCTTCTTCTTCAGCCAGCTTCTCAGAACTAATCCAGATTTGAGATTTCAGCTCCTTTAGTTCTTTGATGTACTTGTTGCACAAATCAACTGATTGCTGGATATTCTTTTCATGTAGTCTTTCTTGCTCTATCTCAGTCTTCCTGATATCATTTCGTGATGATAGAACAGATATCCTTTTCAGCTCAGTATTTTCAGTTTATAATAAACTCTCCTTCAACTCAAACTTTTCTTTGTCTTTTGTCACTTGGTTTTGAAGCTCAGTGAATTTCTTTGACAATTCAGCATGGTTATTTCTTAACCTAACGTTAGTAGCTTCAAAATCTTTCGACTTTCTATCAGCCTCTTGAAACTTCTTGAGTAAATTGTTAATTTTGTCTTGTGTAAAACAAGATAGATACAAAAAATCACACCTGTCATCTGAATTAAAATAATCCATTGTTACCTGAAAAATTGATCGTTGATCGGTGCTATTTTGAAAAATAAAAAATGCGGAAGAAAAATCAAAAATTAAATTTGAAAAACAAATCTAAAATTAAATTTGTTTCCAATATTTAAGATCTGATTATTATCGAATTCGAACGAACGAAATCAAACTTCGAGAACTTACCAATCAAAACTTATTAAACACAACTTACCGGACGAGTAAGAACTTACCGGATGATGGAGATTCTTGCAAATAAAAACAACTTACCGGATGATGTGAGACCTTACCGGGTGATGATCGATTCCGGATAAGGAGTGGATTACCGGATGGGATTGTTTCAGGAAGAAGGTACTTACCGAATAAACCTTGTTTACCGTAGGAAAATCAAACCAAGCAAACAATTAAAAACAAACAAAACAAACCAAAAAGTATATACATAACGAAGTATATATATATATATATATAGAGGCGGGTTCAAACGAGGAGCGTACCAATTTAAGAGAACGTGAGGAGCAATTGACAGTTATGAATCACATGTGATTGGCAGTTGTGGATCACATGTGATTCACAACTGATCTGGAGGAGCAATTGACAGTTATGAATCACATGTGATTGGCAGTTATGAATCATTAATGATCCGCGACTTGCACGCCTCGCGAACCACCTCGCGCCACTTTTGCGCGAATTTTCGAGTTAAATCCGATTTTTTAGGGTTGTAATCATATGTGATCAGAAGCATGGGAGTGCTCCTCACGTTCTCTTAAATTGATGCGCTCCTCGTTTGAACCTTCCTCTATATATATATATATATATATATATATATATATATATATATATATATATATATACACACGTGAATGGACAAACTAATACCCAAATGAAAGATTGGTTAACACCTGCTTGCAATTTTGGTCAAATATCACGGCAAAGACAAAAAAAAACAAAAAAAAAACTCATCCGGAAAGGTGATTGTTGCCGGAAAGAAGATTGTTACCGGAAAGTGACATTTTATCTGGAAACTTGATTTGTCCGGGAACCCCCAAAATAAATTCACCCGGAAAGAATTAATTCTTCCGGTAACTTGGGAAATTACCCGGAAAGTGACAAAAAAATGACTTACCCGGAAACTGCGGCTGGTTGAGAAAAATCGGATCATGATTCAATAGGGTTGCTTGATTTCACTCCTGTAGGGTTAGATTTTAACCAAAAATACAAAAACAAACACACCCAAATCGATTTGTGAGCAAAATATGTCCTAATTTTCACAAACCACCACAAAAAAATTGAAGAACACAAAAAACTCAAGATTTGATTTTTAACTTTAAAAATTAATACCTTTGAGTCCTTGTAAATGCAGATAACGACTAGATTAAAACAATTGAACAAACGAGATATAACAGAAAAATATTTAATCGATGTAAGAACTTTGCAAACCCGATTGAAGAACGATTTTCTTCAATAAAAAACTGCTGTATTTCGAAAATAATCTGGGCGCCTTCTGGATCTCAAACGATTAATCTAACCGTTCAGAATGTAAAACGGAATGTCGTGGAGCTACTGTCCAAAAATCGTGACGATCCGACTGTTCAATCTCCAGGAATAGGCAAAACGGCTCACTGTGATTTTCCAGAAAATTCAATACGAAAATTCTTTGTTTTCTTGCTTTCGTTCGATTTCTTTCGTATCTTCAAATTCAATCGACTTTCGACACGTGTCACACCCCATGACATTCCCTTGGACGAAGATTTTAAAAGATTTTCTTCTGACAACAATTTAAAATTCAAAATTCAAAATTGCCTTTTCATTTTAAATTTTGGGGGCAAACTATTTGGGTAAAAACTCACCAGTCTCGACCATGACCGAAAAAAGGAAATAATATTTCTTACACGACATGTTAAGCTAAAATCATACTTTATCGTCAGACCTAAATTTAAGTCAAGAGTTACTCACGCCACTCGACCGTCGTAAGATATCTTCCGACCTCGACCAACTAACACACGACACAACAATTATCTTTTCTCTGTTTAATGCGGGATCAAAGCTATTAATGCCCAACGACTATAACCGACAAGATCATTATGAGCATTAAACCTCAGAATCCATTACGACCGTTACTCAAGCTTTTATGGGGTCATTTAAAGCTACGAAGGCTATATAAACAAAGGCTGCAACATCATTTGCACACATCTGAACTCGGTATCACCTACGGCATAAGCAAAAGTATTCGAAGCAGAATTTCTCTCTCGAACAAGCGATGCACGACGCTTTATCTTTACACACGAATCACACTTTTTATTGTGTAAGTTCTTTCCATTTCACAACTGTAATCGTTTGTATTATCATCATCTGTACTCTCGACGTTTTGAAACACAAGGACGTCGCCCCTGATTGACGATCATAGTACAACGACGACCATCACCGTCGTCCGCGGGTTTTTTCCTTGTTGAGGTTTTCCCCACGTCACAAAAATCCTTTCGCCTCTTTTATTTTTGTCTTTGTCGCACTGTTTGTCGAACGATTTCCATTCTTTAGTTGTTAAGCTCCACATCAACCTTAAGTTATCCTTTTGGACGATTTTTGTCATTAACAATTATACTAACCATTAAATGGTGTTTGGGTAAAAAATCACACCTCACGACCGACGCTAGAAAACTCAAATAACATTTCCACAAGACCACCCGTGTATTAGGATACGGTCTTACAAGTTATTTACGGACGTATAATCGGTCGTACGTTTCCATGCAGGTCGTACGTTCCGTACGACCGACGTGTAAGACTTAAGACGGTCGTATGATTATACTAACCGATCAGCTCTAATAGCAGATCTAATAGCATTAATGCAGATCTAATAGCATTCATGGTGCAAACGGTCAGTAACGATCAGCTCATCAATGGCATTCAACGCCGACAGCGGTTACAGAACCGATCATCAAAGCACCATTAATGGCTAGCGGAAGCTATAAAAGGGCATGTGCGGCAACCGAAAAAGGCATCCAGTTTTAATCTATTTGCAACCTGTTCTGAAATCTACTCCAAGCTATTTCCCTCTGCTCCATCTACTTTCTAAGCAATTCTACACCAGAAACGCAGTAATTCGCAAGACATTCGAATAAACATCGCTGAAGCTCCTTCGCACGACAGCAGTTCGGACCGCACGACGACATCTTATTTCACACGATTTACGCACGACACACGTCATTTGCACACGACTAAGTTTGTATTTACATTTGTTGGTTCCCAGATACACTTAATCAAGATTAACAATCTATTAGTAGAGTTTAGAGTTTGATGCGGAAGCGTATTAAACTAACAGATATGTTTGATAGATATTAGAACGCACATATATAAAGAAAACAGTAAAGAATGAAAAGGATTTCTTGAACAGTTACTGTTATTCAGCATATAATAACAACACGAAAAACAGATTAAGAACTGTTGGTGTGTGTGAGAATATAACACTCAGATATTTGACAATAAAGCTTGAGAGTATTAGTGATTCCTTGTGTATTCGTTCTTAGGAAGATCTCAACATGAGACTTCCTTTTATACTACTCTTAGAAGACTATGAAGCAGGTCACTGTTCCTTTTACGGCATGAATAGTAAACTGGATGGTGTGAACAGTGGACTGGATGGTGTGAGCAGTTGTTTGAGCCATGTGCATTTAATGGAGCAGATGTACTTTTGGTAAATGCATTAAATGGCGCAGACGTCTATTTTGTACCTTGCCCTATTGAGTCTACTCAGAGCTTGACACGTGTTTTGATAGTACTTTTTCATGCAAGTTGATGAACGTATCCAGTAATATCTTCCAAGTCTTCATTGAGGACCACAGAGGCTCTGTAATGAATTACAGAGGTTCTACGGTCTGGTCCTCTGTGGAGCAGTCTTCGCCGGATTCCGAGTCTTTGGCCTTCTTTGTGCGTATGACAGAGCTTCTGTAGGAAACCTCTGCTGCTTCTGTAGCTTCTTGATCTTGATTTCTCGGTAATGTCGGCAGAGCCTCTGTAAGAGGCTTTCTTCACTTAGCCTATTTTTCACTACTTCTAAATACTTCTATGATTAGGAAGATTGAAGCTAACAATCTCCCCCTAAGTAGTGAAAAATAAAAAATTTGAACTTGAGTTAAGTTTGGCTAAGTTAGATAAGACAGAGGTTAAACAATACCTAGAAATTTCTTTCATTTAGAAATATGCCAGAGGCATTTTACATTTGAGTGCAATGAAAGTAACTTTGTTTGCAGAGATTGGAGGTCTGAGAATCAGATTTTGGCATCTTTGAAATCGTTGTAGCTTCTGTTGTCTCTGCCGACTTTTCTGATCTCTTTGTAGAATCTGATGCAGAGTTCTCTTAGGCGGATTGTTGAGTCTATTTCTCTGATGAAAGTATCTGCATCATCTCTATCCATTTTCTCTGTACCTCTGTATTTTACAAGGCTTGCTCTGAATTTGCTCAGAGTACTGGTTGCGTACTCCTGACAATCCATGAGTACAAAAAGTTTAACCTGGTGTTGTGGGTTTTGAAATACTAACCCAAATCTTGGTTCTCTGATGATTGAGTTGGGCACAGCGTCTGGTGGGCAGCGATCTTCTGGTGGTCGTAGATCTAGATGTTTGAGACCAAGATCTTTTCCCAGCTGAAAATCTATCATGCTGTATAGCAGAAGCTTTTCCCTCATCGCTTTTCTCAACACTTGATAGGCTCTAGTATTAGGCTCTGTGTTGTAGTTGTCTTTTGTCCATTGCAGAAGGTCAGGTAGATCGTAAGGATTGAAGTTTCTTAAGTCAGCATCAGCGAAGGTAGATTCTGAATTGTTCTCTCTTCTGACTTTGTAAAGATTGTACCTGACCCTTGGATAGGTTCTTGTGAAGGAGAATCTGCAGAAGATCACCTTTTTGATTTTGTGAATTGAGAAGACATCTGCTTTGGTTCTTGGCTTTGTTCTTGTGAAGATGTTCTCAAATTCTTCTCTGATCCTTGGATCTGTCACATGATCTACTGGATGATTTGTCTGATAGGATTGTTTGTAGAGGTATTTGTATACCACTTCTTCCATCTCTTCATGTGTTGGACCAGGTCGTGGAATTTGTCTTCTGAGACTCTCCATCTGTTGAACAACTTCTGCAGCTCTACCAGTTAGAGGAATTTCTGACAGAGGCTTCAATCCATGTGCCCAGTCAACTTCTTCGGGTTTTGGGGTTTGAAAGGCGTCAAACGCACTCTTCATTAGTTTTTCTGTTGGCTTTAGCAATGTTTTCTTCTTCTTTGGCTCTTCTGTCAGTATCCCTTTGCCCTTATCTTTTGCTATTGTCGTGGCAGAACCTGTTGCTTCTGTGGGTTTTGAGGTTGGCACTTCTGTTGGTTTGATAGAGGTTGCCTCTGTGGATTTTGACGATTGTGATTTAGAGGACTTTTGTGGCGATGGTTCTGTTGGCTTGACTTGCTCTGTAACCTCTGTTGGAGGTTGTTTGATGACTTCTTCTGCGAGCTCAGTTTTTGTTGATGAAGTGTTGTCATTGAATCTTCTTGCCATTCTGAAAGCTAAAGTGAACCTGTGCCTTTCTTCTTCTCTCTTCACCATACGATCACTCATTGTTGTGTGCATCCTTTTCAGAATGTCAGAAGCAGAGGTCGTTGCTCTTTTTGGTTTGGTGGCAATCGACTTTCTTCTGGGTATGGTTTGGGGTGTTTCCACAGAGGTGGGTGTTTTCTCTGTGGTTGGTTCATCTGTTTCTTCCAAAATGATTACCTCAGGGGCGGTTGTTGCCTTTGTGGCTTGCTGTTCTGCTTCTGGAGTTTTGGTTTCGTCAGGAGATGATTCCACAGAGATGGGTGTTGTCTCTGTGGTCTTTTGGGTTTGTTGTTGTTGGGTCTGTTCTGGAGGTGTTTGACTCAGAGGTTCTGCGGCTATTGGTGGACCTGTAAGTCCTCTGCTTGCAGTTTTCTCTGTAGTTTTCTCCCCCTCAGGATGATCTGATGGACCAGGATGGTCATCATCATCAGAGTCATCCTGACCCTTGTCTGATGTACCCTCTGCTCTGCAGGAAGCATCGGGTTTCTTTGGCATTGTGGCTCCAGCAGCGATCAGTTTCGCGCAGACATCATCACAGAGGCCAAGAAGAGTTGCTAGCTCTGCCTCTGTTTTGAATCTCATCCTTCCTACACTTTCTCTGAAATCTTTGACGAAGTTAGCATTGGCAGTGGTGAAGGAAAGGATGACTTCTGTCACTTGATTAATCACGTTCTGCCCAAGCTCTGTCAGCTGTGCTCTTGTCATGTAGTCTTTGGGTTGCATCAGCATGGTATTTCGCATGGCTTCTTCTTGAACTTTTTGTAGGGCCTTCTGTAGATCTGCAGGAGTGATGCCCGTTTACACTGAAGTCTGTTTGTTCAATTGATCAAGGAATTTGTTGATTGAGTTCTCAATCGAAGGAGTAGTTGTTGCGGCAGAAGTGGTGGATGCAGTAGCAGCAGACTTCATCTGTGAGATGGCAGTTTTCACCTCTGTGGACAGGTTGTCCATTTTAGTGTTTAGGTTTAGCAGTGCCAGTGATGTTGTCTCTGCAAAAGATTTGAAAGAGCTTTGCAACTCTTTCAAGGTTTGGTTCACAGAGGTTTCAAGGGTTTGGAACTCATTCCTTGTAACTTGTGTTCCGGTGGTAACCTCTGGAGGAACACATTCGTCTCCAGAGTGAATCCATGTTCCTGGGATACCTTCTTTCATTCCTGTTTGTACGTTGAGAATGGAAGGATTTCCTTCTGATCCTTGAGAAAAAACATGAGTTTCAATCCCTACAGAAGTTCTGAGAAGAACATTGTCCAAATCCACTCCAGAGGTGGGTATTGGAATATCCTTCTGTTGACTAGGAGACTTGTCTAGAGTCTCTTTGTCTTTGTGCTCTCTACTTCTCTCTGAAAGAAGTGTGGGTCTTAACAAGTGTGTGGCAGAGGAAACAAATTCCTCTGTTGGGCGTTCTTCTGTGATCTGGGGCAATTGATCACGAACTATAGGTGAGTCTCTTTGAGGAGACTCCCTAGGAATGGATTCCCCGGTTTCTGTGGGCACAGAGGTTGAAAGAGTAACCTCTGGCTGGATGGGTTGGGGTAGGTTCGAGCTGTGCTGCTCTTTTTCAATGACACCTTCTGCAGCTAGACCTGCGGTGTCAGAAATGTGGGTTGCACTGGGAGTTGGTTTTGGTTGTGTGCCTCTATTTATCCAGGCATCTTTTCTTGCTTCTTCCCTAAGTTCTGTGGAAGTTCCTTGCTCTGGTCGTAATTGGTCATACACTTGATGAGATCCAAATAATCTCATGACATGTGGATGATAAAGACCCTTACGTATCCAGACAGCTTCTTCTTCATCTGAATCTGTCTCTAAGATCTCTATTTCTGTCTCCGTTGTTGCTAATCCCTCTTTTTGTACAACTTCGGCCCCTTTTTCTTTCTCTTCTTCCATCATGTTCTCAAAAGCCTCTGTAATTTCACCTCTGTTCAATTCAGCTTCAGTTTGTTCTATTTCTTCTGAAGCTGGGTTTGGACTTCTTCTGTGGACATCCAATCCTTGAATGAAAGGGTTTTGTAAAATAACAGGGGTTTCGGCTGGTTGATTTCTGGGTGTTGTGTCATCTTCTTGCAGATGTGTGTCGATCCCCGAAATGAAGAAATCTTCTTCTGGAGAGTGGTGGTCGAGAGGTTGTGCCGTCCACCCTGCTGTATTTAGGGTGTTGGCAATTTCAGGGTTCTGTAAGAAGTCGTTCAGGTCTCCTTGGTGAGCAAATCTATCTGGAGATTGATAGGGTGATTGATACCTTTCTGTAGCCATTTCTTCTTCTGCAACTTCTTCTTCAGCAGTTTCCTCTTCTGCAATGGTTACCAACTTTGTAAGTGATTTACCATGCCTCTTTTTGGTTTTCCTCCTCTTAGGATTTGGTGCCCCTTCTTCTGTTGATTTTGATCTTTTCTTCTTCATTTTTGGAGAGGGAGGAGCAGAGGAGCCAATTTCTGTGGCATGAGGAGGTGATGGTTGATCTTCTGCAGCGCTTGTGGAGGTGCCTTCTGCAGTTTTCCTCTTCTTAGCTTTTGGAGTAAATGCAGAGGTTCTTGATGAAGACTTCTTTCCCATTAGTTCTGTACGTTTGGCTATAAAGCTGAGTTGAATAGCCATGTGCTTTGCTAACTTCAGATCCTTTTCTTTTTTAGTGGAAAGAGGTTTTGCTATCATTGTTCCTAGGGGGACACCTAAACGCGGGGGTGTCATATGACTCGGTTTAGGAGTTCTATGATCGCGTATATACTCTTTCTTAAGGGATTTATTCGATGCGTATTGCAGAAGCTTCTTTGATAGAGGTCTGCAGTGTGAGTAGCCATCAGCATGATCAGTGGGGGTATTCTTGTTCATCGGGAACTGTTTGGGAGTTGGCCCTTCCATTGGCCAATTTTGGATTAGCAGCAGAGGTTCGAACAGTACTCCTAGTATTCTTTGGAATTGCAGAGGTGGTAGAAAGTTGGGATCGTTCTCTTTGACCCTTTTCGAGTTGTTCTTTCTGTCGATGGTGTTTATGATCTCTTGCATCATTATGGTCGCATAATCTAGTGGAAGATCATAGTAAACCCCATACATGATGCTCAAGATTTGATGTGAGCTCTGGTCAATACTGCCTATCTTTCCTGTCAGGCATCTGTTAAGAATCGAGAACAAAGTGTTCCACAGAGGTGGTAATCGGCCTCTGCGGAAGTCATTTCTCTTCCGTAGTTGGGTGTTGTACCCAAGCATTTCCACGAATCGACAGAGCTCTTCGTCTGTTGGTTGCTCTACATAACTCTTCAATCCCAGAAGACCCCTTGTTGGTAGGTTGAATTCAAGTGAGAACATTGTTCTGTTGAACTTGATTTCAAGATGCTCAGATTTATCAGGTCTTGAAATGTACCCTTTGATAAGAGAATCGTCTTTATCAAATCGACAGCTTTGCCAAAATTGGTTCAAATAGCGGACTGGAATTTTGTTCAGGGTTCTTGATAGTAGAGGGAAGAGGACATGATTCTCCATGATGTTCAGAAGTATGGCATGGGCTTCGCCGAAAGTAGTGGGTGAGGGGACCAAATAGTAGTTGTTGGATTTGATAGGAAGAATGGCTTCGAAATGATCCTTTGCTATAAAGTTTTGCAAGTGAGTCGTCGGAGCAAAGTCTGCTGAGTCCCCGGAATCTTGTTGTTCAATATTTCTTGCAAGGCTGGGGTTTTCAGAATGTTCTGAATGTGCAGGGGAGTGTTCCGGTGAGTTCGCCGGAGAGAGTTCAGAGGATGTAGCTCGAGAAGATGAAGCCATTTGATTTTAAGAATAAGATTTTTGCAAGCTTTTTGCAGGGTTTCGCCGGAGAAGAAGATGAGAGTTTGTAAAAGGTTTTATGTGAGGGTAAGATTTGTTTTTATAGGATGGTAAAACGGTAGAATTCGAAAGAGTAAAATATATGGCAATGGATTAAAGTTTGGAATCCGCACTCGAGTTTGAGCGGCGGGTTCAACTTTCCAAATAAAAAACGTTCCATGTACGCCCAATGAAAATGGGACACGTAGGCCTTGTCAGAATATGACAGGACGTCGTGCGCGGCCCATTAATGCTAGGCGCGTGAGGTTGATTTTAGCCATATGAGTTTCACTCGCAGTAAAAGTAACCGTTATTACTACAAAGATGCCCAAGAAATCAGATTGACAGAGCTTCTGTAGTTTACAGAGGCTCTGTGATCTTGAAACTTTGATGTTTATCCCTTTTTCATATATCTCATTGTTATCATGACTTCTGTGGGGTTCTTCTTTAACCAAAACATTTGTAAAGGCATTGGAGAGGATAAAATCGGATTTTTGTGAAGAAATTTGCTTCGCAGAGGTTTTGTGGCTCTGTTGGAACTTGTAGAAGTTCTGTGAGGGCCAGCAGAAGCTCTATGAGAGAAAAAATCTTATAACAAAAATTTTATTAGTTTTTTTGATCATCCAATTTTTGATTTGGTTTAAGAGATGTTTTTTGGACATATTTGAAAGTTTGTGTCCGAGAAAACTGTTAAAAAACGGTTTGTTCGAGAAGGTCATGGTCTGCGTTTTCGGTTTCCGAGATAACATTCCAAAAGATCGACAGAAGGTTAATTTGTGATCACAGAGCATATTTCCTGCAGAAGCTCTGTTGAGCTCAGCAGAAGCTCTATGACCTTAAATTTCTCCTAATTCGAATTTTGTGAAACTTTTTGAGCTTTTGATTTTTGAAATGTTATTCACAGTATATTTAGGACATATGTGACAATTCTTGTCCTAGAAAATTGTTTTCCAAAAACCTTTTGTGCGAGAGACATACCTTTTGGTTCTTCTTTTCTCGGCAGTGATATCTGACTTCTGTCGATATGGAGTCATCGACATTTTTCTTTGGCTTTCCCTTGAAAGTTTTATCTCTTTAGATCATTTCAGGGTTCCCTTCTGCTCCCCATTGATCTAATCACCTCTGTAGATCAAGTAATTTCCTTTTGCTCCCCCTTGACCTAATCACCTCTGTAGATCAAGTAATTTCCTTTTGCTCCCCCTTGACCTATGCTTGGATCAAAGAATGATAAGTTTTGCATAGAACATAGGTCATGGTCTTTCAGAGGTTCTGTAGGGGTCGTCAGAGGTTCTGAGTTGACTTACAGAAGCTCTGTGATTTTAAGAACTATTTAAGGTTTTAAGAATTTACATACAGAAGTAGAATCAATCAAAGCAATAAATTAAGCAATGTATTTACTTGTTATTTACAGAAGATAAAGCTATACTTACAGAGGATTTTCATACCATGTTAATCATTCCTAACTTACCCACCAAGAAGTTGAATCTTTTCTCGTCTAATGCTTTGGTGAATAAGTCAGCGAGTTGATATTCTGTGGGCACGAAATGCATTTCGATTGTACCGTATTCAACATGATGTTTCAAGAAATGATACCTTATATCGATATGCTTGGTTTTTGAGTGTTGCACAGGGTTGGCAGAGATAGCAATAGCACTTTTGGAATCACAGAAGATGGGCATTTTGAACAGAATGTGGCCGTAGTCTTTTAGCTGAGTCTTCATCCATAGAACCTGAGAACAACAGCTAGCGGCAGCAACGTATTCAGCTTCTGCAGTGGATGTGGAGACACAATTCTGCTTCTTGGAGGTCCAACTGACTAGTTTACCACCTAGGAATTGACAACTCCCAGAGGTACTCTTTCTGTCGAGCATGCATCCTTCATAGTCTGAATCTGTATATGCTTTAAGACTAAAACCAGAGTTCTGTGGATACCAGAGACCAAGATTGTTGGTTCCCTTTAGGTATCTCAAGATTCTTTTTACAGCATCATAATGTGATTTCTTTGGATTAGCTTGATAACGTGCACAAAGACATGTGGCATGCATAATGTCAGGTCTGCTTGCTGTTAAGTATAACAGAGATCCAATCATGCCTCTGTAGAGAGTACATTCTACAGAAATACCATTTGGATCTAAGAACAACTTATTTCCAGTGGCCATTGGAGTCTTCATTGCAGAGGTATCAGAGAGATTATATTTTAAAAGTATGTCAGAGACATATTTGGCTTGATTTATAAAAATTCCCTCTGAAGATTGTTTGACTTGAAGTCCAAGGAAGAATGTTAATTCTCCCATCATACTCATTTCAAACTCACTCTGCATGAGTTTTTCAAAAAATTTGCACTCTTCTGAATTTGTAGACCCAAAAATTATGTCATCTACGTATATTTGTACAAGCATTATCTCACTATTTTTGCGTTTATAGAATAAGGTAGTATCTGTTGTACCTCTGTTGTAGCCATTGACTAGAAGGAAGGTAGAAAGTCGTTCGTACCATGCTCTTGGAGCCTGTTTCAGTCCGTATAGAGCCTTTTCAAGGTAGTATACATGCCTTGGAAACTTTGAGCTTTCAAAACCTGGTGGCTGATTTACGTAAACCTCTTCTTGGATTTCACCGTTTAGAAAAGATGATTTTACGTCCATCTGATAGACTTTAAAACCTCTGTGGGCTGCGAAGGCTAAGAATATTCTTATTGCTTCGAGACGTGCGACAGGGGCAAAAGTCTCATCGTAGTCTATGCCTTCTTCTTGTCTATATCCTTTTGCTACTAATCTTGCTTTGTTTCTGACGACCACTCCATCTTCATCCTTCTTGTTTCTGTAGACCCATTTAGTCCCAATGGCCTGTTTCCCTCTTGGCAGAGGTACTAAAGTCCATACTTTGTTACGCTCAAATTGCAGAAGTTCTTCTTGCATGGCGTCTACCCAGTTTGGGTCATCTAGGGCTTCAGAAATCTTCTTTGGTTCTATAACACTAATAAAATTTGTAAAGAAACAAAAATTTGCAGTGGCAGACCTTGTTTTTACTGAGTCAGAAGGTTCTCCAATTATTTGGTTTGGAGGATGGCTTTTTGTCCACTGAGTTGTGCGTGGAAGATGATCATCAATGTCATCAAAACTTTCTTCAGAGGCTTCTTGTGTTTCTTCTTGTGCAGCCTCTGATGTTCTTCGTGCCTTGGTAGTTGATTCTACCGTTTGTGGAATGATTGGTACGAGTGGTGGTGGAGTTTGTTCCTCTGAGGATGTATAGTCTTGGTCCTCGATCCCCTCTGTAATTGGTTCTTCTGTGGTTTGTGCAGCTTCTGTGGTCGTTTTTCTTGATGTTTCATCTTCTGCACTTTCTTCTGCTTCGGCAATTGCATCTGTAGTATTTATAGAAGAAGATGAAGCATTATTTGGACCAGTTAGAGTCATACCTGTAGGATTTTGTCCGACAGAGGATGGTTCTTCAGAAACTCTGATGGTTCCGACAGAAGGATCAATGTCATTGTGGAACATCTCCAAAAATAGAAGATTCAAATCTTCTTTTGTTCTTGAGATGTCAGAGAATTTCCCTTTAATTCCGAGTTCTGAACTTATTTGCTCAGAAGTCATTTGGAATGAATCATCAAAAGAAACATTGATGCTTTCTACAATCTTGTGAGACTTTGTAAGGAATGTTCTGTAGGCTTTGGAAGTGGCAGAGTATCCAATGAATTTGCCTTCATCTGCTTTTACATCAAACTTTCCTCTTGAATCTCTGTCGTTTAAGACGAAGCATTTGCATCCGAATACATGGAAAAATTTGATGTTTGTCCGCCGTTTGTTAAGCAATTCGTAAGGCGTCTTGAGGTGTCTTTTCACAATGGTTGATCGATTTTGAGTATAACACGCAGTAGAAATTGCTTCTGCCCAAAAGTTCATTGATAATCCGCATGCTGACATCATAGTTCTTGCGGCTTCCACAAGTGTTCGATTCTTTCTTTCGACAACACCGTTCTGTTGTGGAGTGCGAGCTGCAGAGAAGTTATGTGATATTCCTTCTGTTGAAAGATAGGCTTCAATGACAGAGTTTTTAAATTCTGTGCCATTGTCACTTCTTAACTTCTGTATTCTGCAATTATAAAGAACTTGGATTCTTTTCATTAGATTTATCAATATATTTGGAACATCTGATTTCTTTCTAACGAATTCAACCCATGTGAAACGCGAATACTCATCAATTAGGACAAGTATGTATTTCTTGCCACCTAGGCTCTGTATGGCAATGGGACCGCAGAGGTCGACATGAAGCATGTACAGAGGTCTAGTGCAAGATACATCTGTTTTGCCTTTGTGGGAAGCTCTTTTGAGTTTTCCCATCTCACAGGCAGAACATAAATGATCCTTATTGAATTTAACATTTGGCAAAGCTTTAACTAGATCAAGTTTGACCAGTTTTTCCAATGTGTGAAAATTCAAGTGACAGAACCTGTTGTGCCATAACCAGGCTTCTTCACTTTTGCAGGCAACAAGGCAAACTTTGTCTTTGTTCTTTGAGTTGAAGTTCATTAGATATAGATCACCTATTCTTTCAGCTCGCAGAAGTTCCATACTTGTTTCTTCACTTTGTAGAGAGCAGAAAGTTCTTTTGAACAACACATTGAATCCTGTATCACAAAGTTGACTTACACTGAGTAGGTTGTGCTTAAGGCCATCCACATATGCAACTTTGTATACAGAAACGTCTTCTTTCCTTATGACTCCATAGCCTTTTATGTGTCCTTTCTTGTTGTCTCCAAAATTCACAGATCCACCATCTTGTGTTTCTTTGTACGTGGATAGTGCACTTCTGTCACCAGTCATGTGCCTTGAGCATCCGGAGTCTAGATACCAGATTGGCACATACTTCTTCTGCAGGACAATCACATAGATTTAGGTACCCATATCCATATGGGTCCAATTTTGTTAGAGTTTTTCAAGTTTGCCTTGGCATTCTTGAAATACATTTTGTTCTCTGCAGAAGAGTCAGATTGTTTCTTTGTGGGATTTGACTTTTGAATTGTCGTAGA
The DNA here is from genome assembly GCA_033807775.1 of Saussurea involucrata. Classification (NCBI taxonomy): domain Eukaryota; kingdom Viridiplantae; phylum Streptophyta; class Magnoliopsida; order Asterales; family Asteraceae; genus Saussurea; species Saussurea involucrata. The sequence continues at coordinate 13,986,607 of CM066326.1, forward strand.
GAGTAAACAAACTTGACTTGAAAAATGATTATTAAGTTTAGAAATAAGATCAAAGCAATGACAGTATTGAATATGAGATGTAATTTGCTTGAACTTTTCATTGAATTTTTTAAACTCAGCCACAGAGGCATTACATTCTTTCTTTACATTAGATTTCCTATTACTAGAAGATCTATGAATACTCGAATGTTGTTTGCAAAAGCTCTGTTTAGGACCTGCCTTCTGTGGGTTGCTTCTGTGGTGAACTTCTTTCATCACTGTCACAGAAGAAAAAGATTTATTAACCTTGGGTTTTGAAAATCTAGAACTTATAGGATCAATAGAGGTCTTCTGTAACTTTTTAAGCTCAACAGAGGTTTTGATATGTAGATTTAAATTTAGAAAATCTTGGCAGATTGGAATCTCTGTGAGTTTCTCTTTTGTAGAAATAGTTCTGTGAGGAACTTCAGAGGAGAATTTGACATCCTCTGTGTCACAGTGAATTATCCCTGATTTGAAATCAGTCTCTGAGTTGTCAGAGGATGAATCGTCCTCGTATACAGAGGTTGAGTCAATTCTTTCAATAGAGGCTGGATTTTCTGAGCATGTATCGTACGAGCTTTCTTCCTCTGTAGAATAGTTTTCATAGATTGCAGAGGTTTCTAATAAGATTTCTTCAGTGAGAGTTTTATCTATAGAAGATGTACAGAAATTTTCTAAAACGCTTGATTTCCATATTTCCAAAATTTCTTTTTCAATTAAATTTTTAAAGTTTTCTTCTGAAAAAATGGGTTTAAACTCAGGAGCTTCTGCTGATAATTTCTTTTCAACGTTTATCAAACAGACAAAAGCAACATGTGTTTGGGTCTCTGGTTTACCAAACTTGAAGATACCAATCTGATCTTGTGTTTTCAGATATTTCTTTGGTTTGATACCTCTATTGACAGAGGTTGAAGATGATGAGTCTGTGTTTTCAAACCACACGTTAATCATCTTCTTATGTTTCTTCAAGTAAGGATCCACAGAGATTTTCGCCCGTTTGCTTACAGAGATTAGATTTGGAAAATCTGGTTTGTTTGTTTTTCCAATCACAAATAACGAGGACAGAGGTTTGTTTCTTTTGCCTTCAACACCTAGGGTGATATCATCATACCCTATACCTCGTCTCCCTATTTGTGAGTTTATTTTTTCACAAACTTTCTGTGCATCTTTATAGTTTTTAAGCAAAACTTCTCTTCTGAGTAAATCTTGCCATAATACCTCTCTTTCTCTTTGAAAGTATTCTTTAAGAGCTCTTATGTCAGTAGTTTCGCTCCTTGAAACTGAAAGTTCTTTTGTTTTATCTTTTAAAGTATTGGTTAATTCAGAAATTTGTTTTTTTAAAGGATCTAGAGTTTTGTTCCAATTCTTTTCTATTCTCTCTTTTTCCTCAAAAAACTTTGCTTTTTCTTGAGTGAGAAGCCGTACTTCTCTCTCATTGAAAGTGAGTCTTTTCTGAATACTTTGATTTATCTCTTTCAGTTCAATTAATTCAATGTTAATTCTAAGTGTATTATCATCTACAGAGGTAATACAAGAGTTGGAATTTGAAGTAGATACCTCAGAGTCAGTGCAGGAGTCGACTTCTGCCATGCCACAGAAGAGGGCATTGGCGGTATGTTCATCGTCAGAAGTAGAGTCTGACTGGAAGTCTTCTGTGTTCTCCTCAGAATGTCCTTTTGCCATTAAGGATTTTTTAGCATAATATTCGGCTTTATTTTTGTAGAAAGCAGAGTCCCTCTGTGGGCGATTTGATCTGCTTCTGCATTCATTCGCAAAATGGCCTGGTTTTCCGCAGTTAAAACACCCTTGAGGAGTGTTTCCTGTTCGATCATTGGACTTCTGTAGGTCTCCGCCTTTCTCTGATCTACATTCATTTGCATAGTGACCAGGTTTGCCGCACTTGTAGCATTCTTGCTGCGTGTGGCTTACCGAGTCATCTGACCTCTGTCGGTCATTCCCTCTGTAATTTCTATCGCTTGACCTCTGTCGGCCACTTGATTCTTCTCCTCTTCTGTCGTCTCTTCTGTTGTCTCTTCTGTCATCCTGGTTGTCTCTATCATATCTTTCATTTCCGGAACCTCTTCTGTTTCCTCTGAACTCTTTTGTCAATAGAGCTAAAGATTTAGCTAGTGACGCAAGAGTTATTTCCTTTTCTGCTTGCTCTTCTTCTTCACTGTCAATTATCACCATCTTCTTCTTCTCCTTCTTCTTCTCCTCTGTGGCTTTATCATTTCTTGGTCTCTGTGCATCCTCTTTAGTTTTACTAACCAATGCATATGGTGCAATGGTTAGTGTTTTAGCCTGTGCTATCTGAGGTTCTTGTGCGGCTAATGTTCCGTAAAGATCAGAGAGAGTCCAGGTGTCTAGATCCTGATTTGTCCGTAGGGACATAGACAGCTGGAGCCATTCTTCATTTAGACTTTTTAAAAACATGACATTGTTTTCTTCAGAAGTTCTGTCAATGCCTGATTTTCTGCACTTGTTGATTAGAGAGTTGAATCTGTCGTATGTTGTTTGCAGAGATTCTGTTGCAGAGGCTCTGAATGCATGATATTCATTGATGTATTGTGCTCTTCGGTTTTTTTTTGTTTTAGCACCTCCTTCCAACTGTCTTTCCAGTTCTTTCCACAGATCATGCGCTGTTTCACATGAATCCAAGGATTGAAAGAGTTCGTTGGGTATTGCCATAATTAATGTCCTCTTGGTTTTCTGAGCAACTTCATCTTCTGCTTTATCTTCGGTTGACCACTCCCCTTTTGGCTTTGGTTTTTGATGTTCGGGGATTTCGGCAGATTCAGCAGTAGCAGGTATACGAGGCACTACTGTCATAGGAATAGGAGGAGGATTGTACAGATATTGTACTTGATTTTTTTCAGTGCCCTCGAAAAAATGGACCATTCTTATTTTCCACTGAGGATACTCATCTCGAAGGAGAGTAGGAGGTTTAGTGAGAGAACCAGTAGTAAAGAAATTATTTGTATTTGTCATTTGAAGATTTTAGAAAGAAAGTATGACTAAAGAGTTACTTCGATGAGCTTGAAGATTTTCTGGGTTTAAGCAGTTTCCAGACACAATTTTAAATCTCAATAATATCTATCACGAGTCTTGATAAGTGGATCACTTGATATTGAAAATCAAGGAAGGCTCTGATACCAATTGTTGGTTCCCAGATACACTTAATCAAGATTAACAATCTATTAGTAGAGTTTAGAGTTTGATGCGGAAGCGTATTAAACTAAAAGATATGTTTGATAGATATTAGAACGCACATATATAAAGAAAACAGTAAAGAATGAAAAAGGATTTCTTGAACAGTTACTGTTATTCAACATATAATAACAACACGAAAAACAGATTAAGAACTGTTGGTGTGTGTGAGAATATAACACTCAGATATTTGACAATAAAGCTTGAGAGTATTAGTGATTCCTTGTGTATTCGTTCCTAGGAAGATCTCAACATGAGACTTCCTTTTATACTACTCTTAGAAGACTATGAAGTAGGTCACTGTTCCTTTTACGGCATGAATAGTAAACTGGATGGTGTGAACAGTGGACTGGATGGTGTGAGCAGTTGTTTGAGCCATGCGCATTTAATGGAGCAGATGTACTTTTGGTAAATGCATTAAATGGCGCAGACGTCTATTTTGTACCTTGCCCTATTGAGTCCACTCAGAGCTTGACATGTGTTTTGATAGTACTTTTTCATGCAAGTTGATGAACGTATCCAGTAATATCTTCCAAGTCTTCATTGAGGACCACAGAGGCTCTGTAATGAATTACAGAGGTTCTGCGGTCTGGTCCTCTGTGGAGCAGTCTTCGCCGGATTCCGAGTCTTTGGTCTTCTTTGTGCGTATGACAGAGCTTCTGTAGGAAGCCTCTGCTGCTTCTGTAGCTTCTTGATCTTGATTTCTCGGTAATGTCGGTAGAGCCTCTGTAAGAGGCTTTCTTCACTTAGCCTATTTTTCACTACTTCTAAATACTTCTATGATTAGGAAGATTGAAGCTAACAACATTTATTTGTAATCTGTTGTACACAAAACACATGTAACACAAAGGATTTTGCCCCTGTTTGGCGACTATAGTGCACCGTCGACTTTCACAAGTCGACCGTGGTTTTTCCCTTGTTTTGGGGTTTTCCGTGTCACCAAATCTCTTGTCTTATTTAATTTTTCCCCGCGATTGTGTTGCTTGTCCCGAGATACGTTTCCTTAGTTGTTAACAGTCCACACTAACCTTAAGTTGTACTTCTGTGCGATTTTTGGCATTAACAGCTTGGCGCCATCCATGGGACCCCATCTAGAGAAAATCTCAAGCCAACACATATATCGCTCTAACGATCTTGCAAAGTTTTTGTTGTTTTCAGGTAAATAGAAAATTATCAAGATCCCATGATTCAGATGCAGTCTGAACTGAATGCGGCTCGAAGCCAGATTCAGGCCTTGCATGAGCTGAATCAGAAAGCAGCCGCGGAGATCGCTTCTCTGAGAAACCCATCGATGGGCAATCCCTCTGTTCCTCGGAATGGAGCGATGGGCAATCCCTCCGGTCCTCAGAATGGAGCGATGGGCAATTCCTTTGGACCTCAGAATGGTCCCCGACCTACGGGTGTACCTATCATAAGGCCCCAATTCCAGGCAGGTCTTGGGCCATTCGTCAATAACCTAGGATCGGGTCCATTCGTTAATAACCCAGGATCGGGCTAATTCGTCAATAACCCAGGATCGGGTCCATTCGTCAATAACTCAGGATTGGGCCTATTCGTCAACAATCCAGGTTCGGGACCATATGCTAACAATGCAGGTCCAGGACCATTCGCAGGTAATTCGGGTCCGGGACCATTTTTCAACAACCCTCATCAAGGACAATTTCCCCCTCAGTATTTGAGGCCACCACCTTTGCATAATGGAACCACGCCATACTATGTCCCTTTCAACAGGGACGCCAATGGTTCTTCCTATGGAAACGGTACGCCAGCGTCTACGAATTCAGGCGTCAACCCTCAAGCGGGTGTAAAGTCTGATCCTAATGACCCCGTTGCCCAGCGACTCGGGTTATTAGAGGATCAGAATGAAATGATGTTGTCGCTACTCTCCAAGCTACCAGGCGCCGCCGTCCCTGTCGACGTCGAACCCCGCACAGGGTTTCAAGCGTCGCATTTCGTTGACACGATAGCGACTGTCGACATCCCAAATAAATATAACATTCATGCTTTTACTCCAAAATATTCGGGAATAACTGATCCGACAGAGCACATTGCGCATTACAAGCAATTGATGTGGACAATGTCAATTCCACAACAATACCAGGAGTTGTGCATATGCAAGAGCTTCATTGCGACTCTTACAGGTCCTGCTCTCTAGTGGTTGATCAACCTCAAGCCTATGTCCATTAGCAACTTCGTAGAATTGGTCAACCAGTTCTCGCAACATTTCGCCAGTAGTCGCAAGATAGAAAAGCAGACCAGCGACCTGTACTATGTCGTACAAAAGTCCGAAGAGACTATCCACAGTTATTTCAATCGCTTCAATGGTGAAATGATCAGCATTCCTAATTGCTACATCAAGACTGCCATCGAAGCCTATAAGCGCGGTCTCGACGACAGCACTATCGGATTATAGCTTACATGAGAGTCGAAGACGTCCGAGCTAGGACTCTAGCTTACATGAGAGTCGAAGACGATCTAGTCTTCCGTCGTAAGCACTCCGCTGATAAGAAGGCGCTCTGGATCAAGAAACCATATTTCAAATCCAAACCGGGCGTCAAGCCAGAGCCGTCGCGCCAGATATCGAACGTTCGGTTCGATAAGAAGAAAGAAAACCCTACACCTCAGTTTTCTTATGGGTTTAAGGGAATGATGAAAGAGCTAGTCGACGCTCTCAGAAATGTTCAATCATCTGTCCGATGGCCCAAGAAAAGAAACAAAGATGATGACAAGAAGGACAAGACCAAATGGTGCGATTTCCACAGCGACCATGGTCACACGACGGATAACTTCCTTGCTTTGAAAAAGGAGTTAGCCCGGATCGTCCCCAAGGGTCATCTGCAGGGCTTGATCAATAAGCAATCTACGTCAGTCGACAACGTAAGACCGACATCCCCTGTCCATGAAAAAGTCATCAATTGTGTGACGGGTGGATCAGACGTCTATGGTCTGACTTACTCGGCAGCCAAGCGGCACGCAAGTCAATCATCGAGAGAATATCCCATTCCGAGGTTGTCCCAACCAAAGAAAGATTTGGATTTGGAGGCGATGCCAATAACGTTCGATCAAGACGACCTCCAGGAGAGTTGGCAAAAACACCACGATGGCTTGATCATCCAGCTCACTATTGGCAACTGCTCAACCAAGAGAGTACTAGTCGATGGGGGCAGTTCGGCCAACATCATTTTCCTAAGCACTGTCAAAGCTATGGGAATCGACAAGTCAGAGATCACCCGTCGATCAACGACCTTGATAGGATTCAATGGCGATTCTACCACCACTCTGGGAGAGATCGTCATCCCGATGTATGCTAAAGGGGTCAACAAGCAATCAAGATTTAACGTTATTGACTGTTCATCAGCATACAACGTTATTCTTGGTCGACCCTGGATCCATGACATGAAAGCGGTCCCCTCGACCTATCACCAGACGATTAAATTCCCGACGCCGTGGGGAGTGCAAGAAATCAAAAGCGAGCAGAAGACCGCCCATGATTGCTACAAAGCAACATTGAAGCCTCAAAGGTGAAACCAGCATTGTGGCGACTATACACGATATGATCTAATCTACCCTTGCGCCAGAAAAGGCAAATCCGGGTATCGTCTTACAGTCACCACAGGGGGCAGAATGTTGTACCCTATACGACCCTACAATTTTCAACGACCAATCGTGGGCACAGATATAACTCACGACTCGGGGGAAATCAGACCCTACTATAGAGGTAATTCTCCAATAGCCAATGACAAACGTCACCAGGTACGTAACGTCCGTCAACGGCATTTAGGTATGGTATACCAACTTTCTAAAGTTTTATTTACGTCCTTAATTCCACGATCCTTCATAAAGAAAGGAATGGACATCCTGCCCCCAGGGCAAAAAACAAAAATCCATCCTGTTAGTCTTTTCGAATTATTTCTATGAACGGGTAGAAGAAGACGCCTATTCCCAGGTTCAGAGCTGAAAGGTCCTCTCTTTTATCCAAACTTACCTCCTATGCAGATTCGGAACTCCTTCCGAGATCAGACACGACAACGATCCTTAAATGGTCGTACGTCCGAAGATCGTAGTATCGAATCTACGACTGCACCCCCACGTAGCTGGATTACAATGCCTTTTATTTCCTTTTTTGCTTTTGATTTACTTCGACGAACGATTACTGACTTAAGCATCGGAGGGTCGTTGGTCAAACCAACGACCACCCCTGGATCTTATATTGCAGCCTCGCAGGATCACATGAACATCAGTCTTACGACTTACGTTGTAATAAAATAAAGTCTTTCAGACTACACGGTCACGGTAAAAACATCATGAAAAGGAAAAAGTCATGACCCTCAACTCATGACTCGAAAACTGAATCTCGTAATTCAGCACATGGATCTTACGATCACAACAGGTGTCACGAATTCGAAATCTTATGACCTATAATCTATAACTTGGGACGTATGTTCGGCTCAGTCTCCCGATTACTTCCAAAGTCATTCTTCGAACGAAGTCTATACGACTTAAAAACATAAGTCATATGGCAATCAAGACACAGGTTTTATGGTTTGATCTTATGTAAAGCCAAAGTCTCTGTGACTTAAATAAAAGTCTTACGATTTTCATCATGAGAAACAAAGTCCCTGAGACTTGCAGAACAGGAATCTTATGATTCAAACGGGTCTTACGACCATCACAGGTGTTCTCTAAACTAAATGTCGGATACACAAGTCTTATGACTTAAAATCCATACTTAGAATATTTCTTCGGCCTTAGACGCCCGATTACTTCGTAATTATAAACGTCAAAGTCATACATACGACTCATACCTTCTTTCAGTTTTGTTATCTTTCGTGTTATTTTGTTCGATCGCAACGAAGTAAAGTATACGAAAAAAGCGTAACAAAAGTACCATTTATATTTATACAACCAAAACTATACAAATAGAGGGCATGACCGATTACAACCGAAACAAAACGAAAATCTAGGCAGAGGGGAGTCCTCTGCGACCTCCTCGTCACCAGTTACGACCGCTGCGTCTGTCGGTCCTCTTCTTTGAGATTGTCTTTTGGGTCGAGTTCGTCCTCGTCCCTGATTTGCTCTAAGAAAGTTTTGACCTCCTATTCGGCTCCGGCCATAGGGTCTAACCCCCATAAATGGCGACGCATAATCGCTGCTCGTACCCTGAGACGGGTCAGAGCCTCAAACGACAGGAGGCGCTCCTCTAAAGATGAAATCTTCTGCTTCTTCGCCTCGACGAGGGACTTAAGGTCCTCGACCTGTTTTTCTCTCTCGACCAAGGAACCCTTAGTCGCTCATAACTCTGCCTCGGTCGCAACGGATTTCTCGAGGGTCTCCTTCATAAGACGCTAAAGGTCTTCCTTCGCGCTCAACGACGCCGCGTAAAAGTCCTCGACATCGGCAAGCTTCGTGAAATAACACTCGACCTTTTCCAATGATAGCTTCTCCTGATTCCTCGCCACACGGCCTTCCTCCTGTGCCTTATGCATTTTCTCTACAGCAACAGAAGTAACCCTACGGATTTTATCCATGTGGGCATACAGGCAAAGGGAAGTTTGGAATGTCTGCAATGCACAAAAGCACAAACATCAGAAAACAAACAAAGCGGCGAAATACTTAAGACATACGGATCGCACGTACCTTAAAGGTCAACCCCACGACATACGATCCCATGTCGTCGACCGTCACACCCTCCAAACGCTCCTTGAAGGACGGCAAGAGGAATTTTTCCAGATCGGGGAAGATCTTACTGCTATCCATTTCTTCCCCAGCCATGAAGTCTGACGGTAGTGTAAAATTCACCGTCATAATGTCACTAGACTCCCTACCCTCTTGCCTTTTCCCTTGTCATCCGAAGAAGGAGAAGGATCAACCTCTCCGAACAGGGGAGGAGCCACACTCACTGGAGTCGCATCGATGACTCGTGGTGGCGTCTTCGTCTTCTCAGTGGTGGCGGCCCCAGATAAGGAGCCATCCTTCGACGACGGTTCCCTCTGGAGAACCGCCTTGGACTTCTTCATCCCCGGCGACGGGGGTGGGGGAACCTTTCACTTCAACTCCTTGGCCTTGCGGGCCAACGAGAGTTGAGCTTTCTTTTTCTGCACGCCAGGGGTGGACACGACACCCGAACCACCTGTAAAGCCGCAAAAAACATGATAAGATAAAAGTCGTATAACTAAAACATACGACAGGATTAAGAAAAAAGGTATGACGATTACCTGCTATGTCTTCTTGCCTTTCCGGTTCCTCTCTTGCAGGAATTGCCGTCCTTATAAGTTCAACAACCTCATCGTCCGAGTCATTGTCTCTAAGACCGCACTGGACAAGAAACGACCTATCCTCCGGATTATACATTCGGAACTTCTGGATTCTCTCCTCCACCTTCTTAGACACACTTACGTCTGGGAACACAAGACCTAAAACATGACGAGTCAAACACGACTCTGTACATAGAAGATAAGAAAATAAGAAATCTTACTGTTGGTATTCCACCCGGAAATCAACCACGACGTGACTTCGTCTAAAAGCTCGAGGGAATCTGTCTTCTTGAAGACACATCGGGCCTTCCACCCACGGTCATTCGCCTGGGTGTTCAGTACCAGAACTTGACCCCCCCTGTATCGGGAAAACAGGCTATATCGGTGGTACTTATCCGCCTTCACCATATGGGATGCCAGAAGTTCGAACACAGTGAATGACACCGTCCAGTCACCGGCGATCTTATCGATCACACTGACGATTCGCCAGAATTGGGGCATCACTTGCGCGGGAGACTAGCCAAACTCGACTAAGAACTCCCTCGCCAGAAGGTCAAACGGCCATTTTAAACCCACCTTAAAGGGCCATTCGTACAAAACGAAATGTCCACTTGGACAATCTGTCAGCCGAAGTTGGCCTGGTAAACAGATTTCTACGACATCCAGGATGCCCGACAACGTCATGAAAACCCCTAAGCTTTCCTGATTATCGATGGTACTCGCTGGTTCTATCGACATTTTTCTAAAAACGTGAAGAACACTGAACTTCTCTGTTGAAATTTGTTGGTTCCTATATTGCTCACCAATGATTTATGTATCTATTAGTTCAAACAAATAAGGGTGCGGAAGCGTTTTAGCGAACTAAAAGATATTGTTTGGTAGAAAGACACACAATATCAAATACACAAAGTATAAATAACAAAGATAATTAACTCAATGATTCACTGTATTTGATATAATAAGAACACCTAAGAACACCGAAGGTATTACAAGAATTATGCTCTAATGGTGTGTGTGTCGTGCAAAGCTTAATAGAAGAGCTCAACATGAGCCTTCTATATATACTACTTCTACAGGGGACAAGATGGAGACAAGAAGTACTAAGGTACAAAAGACACTATGGTGGAATAGTAACAGGTACAACGTTACTGTAGTTCGCCACACTCTATAAAGGCTGTAACCCATCAGAGGTTGACACATGGAGGCAGCAGGGTGAGCCTTGTACGAATGATCTTCAAGATCTTCGTACAACAGTAAATGTGAGAAGCACGATCGTCTTTGTCTTGATCTTCAAGTATTCTTCTAAGTCTTCAGTCTTCATACCACAGAGGCTCTGTCAAGTGTGGCAGAGGCTCTGTGGCCTTGTCTTCTGCGAAGCGTCTTCTGATGATTCTTCACTTCGGTCTTCTTGGATAATTGGCAGAGGCTCTGTCGATGACTACATACTTAGCCTATTTTTCAAAACTTCTATAAACAGTAGAATTTGAGCTAACAATCTCCCCCTAAGTATTGAAAAATAAAAAAATTGAAAAATACATGGTTTTCTAGGCTAAGTACACGACAGAAGGTAATTGACCTCTGTATAATGTTTTCTTTCCATATAAGATTATGCCAGAGGCACTTACACTTGATTAGACAATGGAATAAAAAGTAATCAGATATTGGTTAAAGATATCAGGTATTGGCATTTGGGAAGTCGTTGATCCTTCTGTTGTCGAATCCTTCTTCTTTAAGCTTATGATAGATACTGATGCAGAGGGTTCTGAAGTTGATTACCGAGTCGAGGACCTCTATCAATCTATCTGCAAGGGCTTGATCCATGAACTCCGTACCTCTGTGCTCCATGAGGTTAGCTCTGAACTCTGTCAAAGTACTTCTTGCGTATTTTTGACAGTCAATCTCTAGGAACAGCCTCGACTTCCCAGCAGGATCTTTATAAACGTACCCAACCTTTGGGAATGTGATGATTGAGTTTGGTATGGCAAAGGGTGGGCAGTCATCTTCTGGTGGTCTAAGACTTAGGTTTCTCACTCCAAGATCTCGTCCTACATGGAAATCGATCAGACTGTATAGCAGAAGTTTCTCACGCATGGCCTTCTTGATCACCCTGTATGCCCTCTGAACTGCACTATCGGTTGAGTAGTTCCTTTTTATCCAGTTCAGAAGATCGGGTAGGTCATAGGGGCTTAGATTCCCAAGATCAGCATCTGAGAATTGGTTCTCGGTTTTGTCCACTCTTTTGACCTTATAGATGTTGTAGTAGATCTTAGTGCTTCTGGTGTGAGAGAACTTACAGTATATGACCTTGTCGAATTTAGAGATCGAGAAGACTTGATTGACAGGCTTGGGTGTTGTTATGTTGAAGATATTTTCGAGCTCAGCACGAAAGTTTGGATCTTGAATGGTTGGTGGTAGAGAATCTCTGATAGTTCTGTTATAGAGATACCTGTACACTAGGTGGAGGCATGAGCCTGCGAAGAGCATCCATTTGTCTTTTTACCAGGGCGACCCTGTCCTCTGTGACTTTTGCCTTTGGATCCATTTTGAGGTTGTTTGACAGAGTAGGTAGTCCATAAGCCCAGTCTTCTTCTTCGGGCTTAGGAGTAACAAAAGCGTCAAAAGCGCTCTTCATCAGTTTCTCTGCAGGTTGATGCTTTGGCTTTTTCTTCTTCGGTTCCTCTGTCAAGATGGACTTTCCCTTGTCCTTGGCCTTAGGCTTTTGTGGTTCTGCTTGTTGAGATTGGGTTGCCTCTGAAGGTTTTAATCTTTGGATTTCAGAGGGCTTGGGTGTGAGAGCTTCTGGTGTCTTAGCTGATGGAGGTGCTTCTGTAGTTGTAGGGGTTGCCTCTGTTGGATTTGGCACTTGTGCTTCTGAGGTCTTTGTTGGTTAGGCTTCTGTAGTTTTGCTCAGGTATTTCCTTTGTTTGTGAGCAATATATTTGGTTCTGGTTTTGGGTGTGGGAGATGGAGGTTTTGTTGTTTCAGCTTCTGGTGTGGGGGATGGTAACTTGGGTTCTTTAGGTGTTTTTGGTGTTGGGGAAGTTGGTTTGTCTTCTGTTGGTTTGGGTGTTGTTGGTGTTGGTTGGTCTTCTTCTGAGGATGTGAGGATTTGTACTTGTTCAGTTGGTTTGGGGTCAGTAGATGTTAGGTCTTCGATGGTTATAGAGGTTGTTTCCACAGAGGTAGGTGTTGCCTCTGTGGTATTCTGTTTGGTTCCTCCTTGGGTTTCAGTTGGGGGTGCTTGGTTCAGGGGTTCTGCGGATATCGGTGGTGCAGGTAGACCTCTGTTTGCAGCTTTCTCCCTTGTTTTCTCCCCCTCAGGATGACCTGATGATCCATCAGAATCATCATCAGAGTCATCCTGACCCTTGTCTCGTGTACCCTCGGCTATGCACGTTGTTTCTGGCCTTTTGGGTTGTGATGCACCTGCGACTATTATCTTCGTACACAAGTCATCGCAGACGCCTAGAAGATAAGCGACATGTGCTTCTGTGTTAAAACGAATGTTTGCCAATGCCTGCTCGAAAATCTTTGACATAGTTTGCGTTTGCAGCAGTGAAGGCTCTGATGAACTCTGTGACTTGGTCGAGTACCCCTTATCCAAGTTCTGTGATCTGTGCTCTAGTCATGTAGTCGGAGGGCTTCATGGCCAGAGTTTCTTTTGTTGTTTGTTCTTGGACATGCTCAAGGGCCTTCTTCAGTTCTTCTGGTGTAATGCCCGTAGAGGTTGGGGAATGCTCTTTCTTCAGTTTCTCAAGTAAGTCTTTGACAGAGCTTTGGAAGGCAGAGGTTGTGGCCTTCTCGAATTCAGCGACAGTAGTGGTAGCAGAGGATGTTGCAGTTTCTTTCATTTGAGTGTAGGCCTATTTTACCTCTGTGGATAGGTAATCCACTTTGGTGTTTAGATCAGTAATGGCCCTCTTTGTTGAATCTGCAAAAGAGTTAAGAGAGCTTTTCAACTCTCTCAACGAGTTGGTCACAGAGGTGACAAGGGTTTGGAACTCATCCCTTGAGACATGTGTACCTAGTGTAACCTCTGGGGGAACACATTCATCCCCAGAGTGAGTCCATGTTCCTTGGACACCTTCTTTCACCCCTGTATTGACGTTGAGGGTGGAAGGATTTCCTTCTGATCCTTGAGCAGAGGTTTTTGAGGCCTCGTGCTCTACAAAAGTTCTGGTAAGAACACTGTCCTGATCCACTCCAGATATGGGTATAGGAATATCCTTAGGTTGACTTGGGGACTTGTCTAGAGTCCCTTCGTCTTTGTGCGCACTAAGCTCCTCTAAAGAGCCTTGGGGTCCTAGTTGTGTGCGTTTAGCAGAGGAAATAAATTCCTCTGCAGGGATGTCAGACGTGATCCGGGGCGAGGGATCACGAACTAAAGGCAAGTCCTTTGGAGAGGACTCCTTTGGAATGGTTTCCCCGATTTCTAATGGCACAGAGGAAGAAAGAGTTTCCTTTGCCCGGTCAGTTTGGGGTGGGGTCGAGTTGTGCTACTCTTTTTCAATAACACCTTCTGCCACTAGACTGGCGGTATTAGAAATGTGGGTTGCACTGGGAGTTGGTTGGGTTTGTGTGCCTCTTCCATCTACGGCATCTTTTTGGGCTTCACCCTCTGTCAAACACCCTAACATTTCTTCACCCTCAGTGCCCGCAACATCTACCTCTGTTGCTACTTCTACCCTAGTGCCTTCGGCTTCTATTGCATCTTGTAAGAGTGAGGCGTACATGGGATGGAAAGAAGGCAAGTGTCGTAGATCTGGGTGCAGAGGTCTGTCTTTTATTTGGTCACCTTCCTCTGTATCAGAATCTACCATATCCTCTGTGGCTACCGCTTCCTCTAGGCTTTTTCTTAGGACATCATATTCGGGATGGAGGAAGGGGTTCTGTAGAACTTCTGGTGTCTGAACCTGAATATCCTTAGGGGTTTGGTCATCTTCATCCAAGTCAGAAGATATTCTGAAGCCTGGTTCTTCTGTTGATTGATTGGAGAGGGCTTCTGCGTTCCACCCGGAAGTATCTAGAGAGTCAGCAATATCAGAGAGTTGGAGGAAGGCAGAGAAGTCACCCTGATCTGCATAGTGGATAGGAATTGGGGTTTGCATAGGTTGTTCACCCTAATCTTCTGTACCAAGAGCTTTTTCCATTTTGGCTTCCTCTGCGATGGTCTGCAGAGGAGAGTGGGGTTTCTTGGTTTTCTTCTTACTTTTTTGCGCTTAGGTTTGGGGCACCCTCCTCAGAAGACTTGTGTTTTCTTTTCTTCTTTTTGCCTTTAGGAGGAGGGGGAGGTGTAGAGGATCCTATAAAAGTTTCTGCTGGAGGGGATTGATCCTTCTGTTAGGTTTGATGGGGAGATGTGACACTTGTAGAAGCACCCTCTGTAGATTTCGTTGATTTTTAGGCCTTCTTCTTTTTCTTGGGTGGAGTAACAGAGGGTTTTCTCCTGGAGGCAGAGGTTTCTAGCTTGCTTCTTTTAAGATGGAAATTTTCCTGAACTTGTTGTTATTTAACCAAGGCCACTGACCACTCTTCATCGCTCATCCTCTCCACTACCTTAGATCCTAAAGAGGCTCCTAAACGCGGGGGTGTCACTGGACTCGGTTCAGGAGTCCTATGATCACGTATATATGCTAACTTAAGGTCTTCGTCATCTGCATATGCCAGAAGAGCTTTTGGTAGAGGTCTGCAAAAGTTGTACATGTCCACATGCTCTGTTGGGGTGTTCTTTCCCATAGGGTATGTTTTTATAACGGGGCCCTCCATTGGCCATTTCTCTAATCGAAGCAGAGGTTCTAGTAGGACACCTAGAATCCTCTGATATTGGAGTGGGGGAAGATCTTTGGTTGAGGTTCCCTTTGCCCTCTGTGTTGAGATTATGTGGTCTATTGTGTTGACAATCTCCTGCATCATGAGAGTGCCATAGTCCAGAGGCAAATCATAGTACACCACGTACATGATTGCCATGATTTGATGAGAAGTTTGATCTGGACTACCTGTTTTCCCAGTAAGACATCTGTTCAGAATAGAGAATAGAGTGTTCCACAGAGGGGGGAAGCTATTCCTTCTGAAGTCGTTCTTCTTTTTCAGTTTGGTGTTGTATCCCAACCACTCTGCAAAGTCACAGAGTTCTGCGTCTGAAGGCTCTTCTGCGTACTTCTTTATGCCTAAAAGACCTCTGGTAGGTACGCTAAATTCAAGAGAGAACATGGTTCTGTTGAATTTTATCTCTAGGATTTTTGATTTATCAGGTGTGGATATGTAGCCCCTGATTTGTCTATTCTCTTGGTCAAAATAGCAGCTCTGCCAGAACTGCATGAGATATCTGGCAAGGATTCTTTTGATGTTCTTGGTCAACAGAGGGTAAAGGTAGTTGTTTTCCAGGATGTTCAGTAATATGGCATGTTCCTCCCCAAATGTTGTTCTGGAGGGAACTAGGAAATGATTGTTGGGTTTTAAGGGAAGATTGCTTCAAAATGTTCATGTGCAAGGAAGTTTTGCAGGTGGGTGGTCGGAGTAAAGGCCGCTGAATCGCCTGAGTTATCTTGTTCGAGGTTTCCGGTACAGTTTTGTGTTGTGAGTGCTCAAAGTGAGCTGGAGAGTTCACCGGAGAGTTTGAAGTGGAAGCATTTCTTGAATTCGTGAAGAAATGGAGTAAAGTATGGGAAGTTGCAGGTTTTGCACAGTTCGACGGAGATAAATAGAGAGAGAGTTCGTAAAAAATATAGGAGAAAGGGTAAATGGTGTTATATAGTGGGATAGAAACGGATAGAATTCCACTGTTAAAAGTGAATTCAATTTACATTTGGGGTCCGCACTCGAGTTTTACAGCTGGGCACAAGTTTCAGAACACGTGTGGCACGTACGTCCAATGAAAAGTTGCCACGTCAGAGGTGTCAGAGCACGACTAGACGTCGTGCGCGGCCAATTAATGCTTGGCGCGTAGGTTATTCTACGTTCAGATTTCTGTCACTCGCAGAGATAACCCATTTGTTACAGAATTTCCATTAAAAAGCCAACTTTCAGAATCAACAGAGGCTCTGTAGTAGAGTGAGCTCTGTGATTTGAAACTTGCTTTGTATCTTCTCTTAGCTTGCACCTTTACCAAAAGCGTTTGAAAATACATTGGAAGTGATCGATAGAACGTTAGCACAAAATTTTCATCCACAAAGGCTTTGAGGCTCTGTCAAAGCCAGCAGAGGCTCTATGAGTGAAAATTTCTAATAACTAACGATTCATAAAAAATTTTGATCATCCAAAGTTTTCATTGTCTAAAACAATGTTTTTAGGACATATTTAGATATTGGTGTCCTAGAAAACTGTTTTGGAAAATGGTTTTGTGCGAGGCATTCTCCTTTTGATTTATCTTAGCTTGGCAAACTACCTGACTTTTCTGGATTTGGCTGATCACTCCTCTTCTTTGGCTCACCTTTGAATTAGCAACCTCTGTACATTAATTCAAGGTCTCATTCTGCTCCCCCTTGACCTATGCTTGGATCAAATAAGATAAGCAATGCATAGAGCATAGGTCAATCTTACCAGAGGTTCTGGGGAGATCGACAGAGGTTCTGAGCAATCCCACAGAAGCTCTGTTGTGTACAAAACTCTTGGTGATAAAGAATTTACATGCAGAAGAATTCAAAAATATACGTATATATAAGTGGATCAAGTCTTACTTACAGAGGTCAACTCATGTTTATCATACCCAACTTACCCCCCAAGAAAAGGAATCTTTTCTCATCAAGTGCCTTGGTGAATAAGTCAGCAAGCTGAAATTCTGTTGACACAAAGTACATCTCGATTATACCTAGTTAAACATGATGTTTCAGAAAGTGGTAACGGATGTCGATATGCTTTGTTTTGGAGTGTTGTACAGGATTTGCTGAAATCGCTATGGCACTTTTGGAATCATAGAGGATGGGTATCTTGTAGATATTGTGACCGTAGTCCTTTAGCTGAGTTCTAATCCACAGAACTTGGGGGCAACAGCTAGCAGCAGCAACATATTCAGCTTCTGCCGTAGATGTCGATACACAGTTCTGCTTCTTTGAGGTCCAACTTACTAGTTTACCACCCAGGAATTGACAACTCCCAGAGGTGCTTTTTCGATCAAGTTTGCATTCTCCATAATCTGAATCTGAGTAAGCCGTTAGATTAAAACCTAAGTTCTTCAGATACCAGAGGCCAAGATTTTTGGTTCCCTTTAGGTATCTGAAGATCCTCTTTACAGCAAGAAGATGTGATTCTTTTGGATTGGATTGATATCTTTCACAGAGGCATGTGGCAAACATTATATTAGGTCTACTCGCGGTTAAGTATAACAGAGACCCAATCATACCTCTGTAGAGCTTGCACTCTACAGATTTTCCACCTGGATCTGAGTGTAACTTATTTCCAGTTGACATGGGGGTCTTCATGACAGAGGCATCAGAGAGATCAAATTTCGAAAGAATGTCAGATACATATTTGGCTTGATTTATAAAAATTCCCTCTGATGATTGTTTGACTTGAAGTCCTAGGAAGAAGTTTAGTTCTCCCATCATACTCATTTCAAGCTCACTCTGCATGACCTTTTCAAAATCAGTGCAGTGTTTTGCATTTGTAGACCCAAAAATAATGTCGTCCACATAGATCTGTACAAGTAGAATCTCATCACCTTTTCTTTTGTAAAACAAAGTATTATCTATTGTACCTCTTTCGAAATTATTGTTGAGAAGAAAGGTTGAAGTCGTTCATACCATGCTCTTGGAGCCTGTTTCAGTCCATACAGAGCTTTGTCGAGAAAGAAAACATGGTTCGGGTACTTTTCACTTTCAAACCCTGGTGGCTGTTGGACGTAGACTTCTTCTTGAATTTCACCATTTAGAAAGGCAGATTTTACATCCATTTGCAAGACTTTGAAACCTCTGTGGGCTGCGAAGGATAAGAAGATTCTTATTGCTTCGAGCCATGCGACAGGGGAAAAAGTTTCATCGTAATCAATGCCTTCTTCTTGGCGATATCCCTTGGCCACCAATCTCGCTTTATTTCTAATGACCACCCCGTCCTCATCCTTCTTGTTTCTGAAGACCCATTTAGTCCCTATTGCTTGTTTCCCCTTTGGCAGAGGAACTAGGGTCCATACCTTGTTTCTTTCAAACTGTAGAAGCTCTTCTTGCATAGCATCTACCCAGTTTGGATCATCTAGGGCTTCAGAAATGCGTTTTGGCTCGATTACACTGATAAAATTTGTAAAGAAACAAAAATTAGCAGTGGCTGATCTCGTCTTGACTTTCTCAGAAGGATCGCCGATTATCAGGCTCTGAGGATGACTTTTAGTCCATTTTTTGTGCTTGGAAGATGGTCATTAGCGTCATCAATTTGAGCTTCTGAGGTTGCACATGGTTGTTCTTGTACAACCTCTGTGGTAGAAGGAACTTCTGTGCTTGAACTTGGTTCTTCAGCTGGTGTAGGTATTGGGATTAGAGCTGGAATAGATTCCTCTGATGCGATGGAGACTGAATCCTCATTTTCCTCTGGTATCGGTTCCTCTGTAGTCGCTGGAGTTGGTATTTCAGGAACCTCTGTAGTAGAATCCTTGGTTGTATCATCTTCTGTTCGCTCCCCCTCAGCACTTGCACCTGTATGATTTACTGAAGAGGATGAAGTATTTAATGGACCAGTTAGAGATATACCTGACTCAGTCTGGTTGACAGAAGATGATTCTCCAGAGGCTCTGACGGGTCCAGCGGATGGATCGATATCGTCGTGGAACATCTCTTCAAATAGCAGATTTAGATCTGCTTCTCTAGCTTTGGAGATGCCAGAGGATTCCTTCTTTAGACCGAGTTCTGAACTGATTTTTTCAGAAGTCTTTTGAAAGGAATCGTCAAAAGAGACATTGATGCTTTCCACTATGGATCGAGATTTCAGAAAATAGACTCTATAGGCTTTTGAAGTGGCAGAGTATCCTATGAACTTTCCTTCATATACTTTCACAACGAACTTCCCTCTAGCCTCTCTGTCGTTTAAGACGAAGCACTTGCATCCAAAGACATGAAAGAACTTGATGTTTGGTCACCTCTGATTGATCAATTGATAAGGAGTCTTGATGTGCCTTTTGACTATGGATGATCGATTTTGGGTAAAGCATGTTGTTGATATAGCTTCTGCCCAGAAAGAAATTGGCAATCCATACGCTGTTAGCATAGTTCTGGCAGCCTCCACAAGCGTTCGGTTCTATCGTTCAACAACGCCATTTTGTTGTAGAGTGCGTGCTGCAGAGAAGTTCTGTGAGATGCCTTCTTCAGTGAGGTAGGCTTCAATGATAGAGTTTTTGAATTCTGTGCCATTGTCGCTTCTCAACTTCTGAATTTTGCATTCGTACAGAACCTGGATCCTCTTCATTAGATTTATCAGAATGTTAGGAGCATCTGATTTCTTTTTTACAAATTTTACCCATGTATATCTTGAGTATTCATCGATCACCACAAGTATGTATTTCTTGCCTCCTAGGCTCTGCGTAGCGATTGGACCACAGAGGTCGACATGAAGCATGTACAGAGGCCTAGGACAAGACACATCAGTCTTTCCTTTGTGGGAAGCCCTCTTGAGCTTGCCCATCTCACATGCTGAGCACAAATGATCTTTATTGAATTTGACGTTTGGCAGACCTTTAACAAGATCAAGTTTCACAAGCTTGTCTAAAGTATGGATGTTCAGATGGCAGAACCTGTTGTGCCATAACCAGGCTTCTTCGTTTTTATAAGCAACAAAGCAGAGCTTGTCTTCGTTGTTCTTGACACTAAATTTTATAAGATATAGATCTCCTCTTTGTTCAGCCCACAGAAGTTCGACTCCAGTATCTTCTCCTTGCAGAGAGCAGAAAGTTCTTTTGAACATAACGTCGAAACCAGTATCGCAGAGTTGGCTAACACTTAAAAGACTGTGCTTTAGGCCATCCACATATGCAACTTTGCATACTGATATGTTCTTCTTTTTGATGACTCCGTAGCCTTTAATATATCCCTTCTTGTTGTCGCCAAAGGTTACTGATCCTCCATCGAGTTTATCTTTGTAAGAGGATAGTAGACCTCTGTCGCCAGTCATGTGCCGCGAGCACCCGGAGTCAAGATACCAGATCGGCACATACTGCTTCTGCAAGACAATCAGAGATTTTTAGGTACCCATATCCAAATGGGTCCCTTTTTGTCAGATGTCTTCAAGGTTGCCTTAGCATCCTTGGGTTTGGTTTTAACTTCTGTTGAAGAACCATTTTGTTTCTTCTTTCCCTTGAATTTAGCATTCTTTTTGGGCAAAGAGAGGAAACATTGTAGGCTTGAGAAGTGTTGATTCAATTTATACATGAGATCAAAGCAATGACAACAATGAATGTGCGAAGAGATTTGCTTGAACTTTTCATTGAAAACATTGAATAAGGGTACAGAGGCTTTATTATTACAATCTATCCTAGCATCTGACTTCCTATTACAAGAAGACCTATGTAGACTAGATTGTTGTTTTGAAAATCCTCTGTGGAGAGTAGCCTTCTGTGGACCCCTTCTTCTGTGGTGAACTTCTGCAGGTTTCACTGTCACAGAAGTAAAAGACTTGTTATTTTCAACCCACTTACCCTTTTGTTGCCAATTTAGTTTTTCTTTAAGAGGCCTTAAGGGTTTTGAAGTCTTTGAACTTGTTGGATTTTGAGAAGACATTTCCTTTTGTTGTTTGGTTTTCTCAAGCTCAAGAGAGGTTTTGGCTTGTATACACATGTCCAAAAAGTCTGGACAGATAGGAACACTTGGGATTTTCTCCTTGGGAGGAATAGTTCTGTTAAGAACTCCAGAGGGTAGCTTAAAATCCTCTGAGTCACAAGGTACTACCTCTGACTTAGAGTCAGTCTCAGATTCGTCAGAGGATGAATCGTCCTCATATACAGAGGTTGAGTCACTTAGTTCTCTTTCGACAGAGGCTGCACTTTCAGAGCATGTGCCATACTCGCTTTCTTCATTTTCTATGGGATTATCTTCCAAGTCAACAGAAGTATCTATTAAGATTTCATCAGAGAGATTTTGATTGACAGAGGATGTACAGAAGTTTTCATAAAAGTTATTTTTCCCTATTTCCATCAACTCTTTTTCAGAGATATTTTTAAGTTTTTCTTCTGAAGAGGTAGGTTTGAACTCAGGTGCCTCTGCCGATAGTTTCTTTTCAGAGTCTATCATGCAGACAAAGGCAACCTGTGTTTGAGTCTCGGGGTCACCAAACTTGAAGATTCCTATCTGATCTTGAGTTTTCAGATACTTCTTAGGTTTGGATTCACTTTTGACAGAGATTGAAGGTGAAAAATCTGTGTTTTGATACCACACATTTATCATCTTCAGAGGTTTCCTCTCGTGAGGTTCCCCAGAGACTTTTCGCCTTTTACTTACAGAGAGTAGGTTTGGAAATTCAGGTTTTCTTGTACTTCCAATATGAAATAGAGAGGACAGAGACTTGTCTCTTTTGGTTCCAGTGTATGGATCTATATCACAGAAGCCAATTCCCCATCTCCCTATTTGTGTATTAATTTTCTCGTACACCTTCTGTGCATATTGATATTTCTTAATTAAAAGATCTCTTCTGAGTAGATCTTGACAGAGGACTTCTCTTTCCTTTTGAAAATTATGTTTAACAGCTAGGATATTCATTCTGTCGCTCTCAACATCCATAAGTTCTTTTGATTTAGCTTTTAAGGCAGAGTTGAGTTCAGAAATCTTTTCTTTCAAAGGATTTAGGTGTTTGTTTCAATTTCTTCCTTTTCTTGAAAATATTTAGCTTTTTCTTGAGTGAGAAGTCTAGCTTCTCTCTCAAAGAAGGTGAGCTTCTTCTGAACACTTTCGCAGGTCTTTTTAAGTTCTGTGTATTCAATGGTCAGTTTAAGCAAATCAACTTCTGCTTGATTAGAGTAAGTGTCAGAAGTGGATACCTCACTATCAGAGTCGGAGGAGCTGACCTTTGCCATGCCACAGAATAGGGCGTTCTTCTTTTCTCCTTCGTCAGAGGATTCATCTGACGGCCAGTACTCTTGCTCCACCATGAGTGACTTCTGAGCATAATACTCTGCCTTCTTTTTGTAGAAAGCAGAGTCCCTCTGAGGGCGGTTTGGCTTGCTCCTACAGTTAGCAGCATAGGGCCTGGCTTGCCACAATTGAAACATACCTGGTTCTGAGGGGCATTTCCTCCTCTGTCGTTTGACCTCTGTTGGTCACCACCTCTGTCACTCTTGTCATTCGAACCTTCTCTCCCCTGATTCCTCGAATCACCACGATCATCTCTTCCGTTGCGTTCATAACCAGACTTCTTCTGGTATCCTCTGCTGAACTCTCGGGTCAAAAGGGCTAAAGACTTTGCTATTGAGGCCATAGTTGTCTCCTCTTCTTCCACCACCTCCTCCTCTTCATTTGTAAAGCCCGTATCCCGGTATGTAATTTCTTTCTTTTAAATTCTTTTTTTAAGTTTTATTTAACGTGGTTTCCGCTAACGGGGTTAGACGAATTGTACCTAATCGTTAAATATGTCAAAACATTAGTTAGATTGCGAGAAGGAATTATTGAGGGACCAAAATTGTTAAAGGGCCAAAGTAGTGTATTTCGGCCCATGCAAGCCTAAAACTGAATTCATGTGGGTTGTGTGTGTTTGGGGTCGTGTTTAGCAAAGGAGGAAGAGGAGAGAAACCCTAAGTCACCCCCTCCCCTTTTGTTGTGTTCGGCCGAGAAGAGAAAAGGGAGAGAGAGGGAGAGAAACCGATAGAAGAGAGAGAGAGAGAGAGTTCGCCGGAGAGAGAGCTCGCCGGAAAGAAAGAGACGCCGAAAAGAGGAGGGTAACGCCGTCGTTTTGCTGCCGGAAAAGAGGAGGAAGGAGGGTTCGTCGAGGTAAGTGTATTTCCCCTTCTCGTTGTTGCCGTTTGCCAATTTTCTGCCGAGAACCGTCGCCACCACCGCCGCAGCCACGGCTGCCGGCGGTGGGGCCGCCGATGCACGCCGCCGGGGTGGCGGCAGAGGGGTGGGTGCAGGTGTGTGCAAGTGTGCGGGTGTGTGCGGGGGTGTGGTTGCGGGAGTCTCGGTATGGTTATTGTTGGGAGGTTCCGCCGGAGGGTGTTACCGTAACCACCGTCGCCGCCGCCAACCACCACCATCGCCGGAGGCGGCAGTAGGTGGTACACGGCTGTCGAACAGCCTAGTATGACCTTTCCAGTAAGCTTTTACGCTATCCGGGTCTGTTTGGATTAAGCCATGACTTATTAGGTTAATAAGCAATATTTGTCATTTCATGTGAAATTCATAGTTTCTGCCTCTGTTTTGTGAAAGCCATAACTTCTTCTAGGAACATCGTATTGGGGTGAAATCAGTGCCAAAATCTCCCATTCTGAGCCTAGTAAGTTTCATATGTTTTACAGAAAAACCATTTCGGATCATAGCTAGTGTCAAATTGCTGTTTTGTACTGAAAGGTCCTGTTTTTCACTGTTCTGCAAGTCGGTTTTGTAAAATCCATAGTAAATTGTAGAAAAATCATTAGAGCACGTGCGATATCTCCCTGGAACCCTAAGACATGGGACTTTGTGATTATGGAATAATATTTCTGGATTTATCAGTTTATAAGGGGTTAAACAGGTCCCGAACAGACCTGTATTTTTTAGAGTAAAAGCTGGAATTTGTAACTTGTAATCTAGTAGTTGTGAATTTGGGCTAGGACTTCGTGGTGACGTTTGATATCACTTATTTAGGTGGAAAAATGTGAGCTGGTGTTGGCCGGTTCGTGTTGCTGTTAAGGACATAAGCTTTGCTTTTGAGGTGAGTTCTCTCACTAAATAGGATGGGAATTATATTTGTGTTACTATAGCTCGAGCGTGATAGTTATGATTGTTTGCTGATATTATTGTGTTATGGGGTATATATAATTGTGTATATATATTGAACTGTGATTGAAGTACTTCTTGATGGTTGTTCCAAAAAATATATGTGTTTGTATAATAAGTTGCGATTATATCTTCTTGACGGTCGTTCCAAGGAGTATAAGGCTTATTGTTAATGGTGATATATTTTCTTGATGGTTGTTCCAAGAAGTATATGTGTTTGTATAATGAGTTGCGATTATATCTTCTTGATGGTCGTTCCAAGAAGTATAAGGCTTATTATTAATCGTGATATATTTTCTTGATGGATGTTCCAAGAAAAATATGTGCTGGTATATTTGGTGTATTTGATATATATAAATTTGGGTGCAAGACGTGATCGCATGGTATGAGTTGGTTGTGATAACTAACTGTTTAAGGGTGATGCTGATATAATTGCGATCCTATTTATGGTTTGAATTCACTAAGCCGTTGTGCTTACCCCCCCCCCCCTATAAAACTACTGTTTCAGGTGCTAGCGGCAGTCGGGCTTGACGTTACACACTGGCGTGCTGTTGAAGTCTTTTATCATTTTTATTTAAATAAAAATGATGTTATGTTAATTCCGCTGCGTAAACTATTATGGTTACTTTTATAAACGAGATCTTTTGTTAAACAGTTGTTGAAATCCAGGTTCTTATGGATTATTGTTTATGAAATGTTGTTACAAAAAGTTTAAATAAATTGTAATTTTCGGGACGTTACAACTTGGTATCAGAGCACAACTTGAGTGAATCAAACACATCTCGGTGTGTTTGGTCTCAAGTTGCGGCTATGAAATTTTAAATTCTTTTATTAAAATCTTTTAGAATAAAAGAAAAAGGAAAACCCGTTTGGGAAACGGTGATCGGGGGCGCAGTGTGTACAGTCAGCCGACGCCAATTGGGAAGGTATAGTACTTAGTGTATTTATCGCTTTCTAGATCATAGGGTATGCATGCTAGATTGCCTATGTGGTTTACATTGTACTGTATGATGATTGCTTGCTAGTGGGAATTAATGCTAGTTATGATAGGTTGTTAAGCGAAGGCCCTATAGGTTGTATGCAGTAAGAATCACATAGCCTTAGAATATTTGATTTAGTTCTATTGCGCAGCTCTTGTTTGAGTCCAACCGTTTTAGGATAGAATCTTGTATTCGAATGTCTATTTGATTCACGCTGCATGCGACTGGGTATTCGCGAGGCAACTCGTTATGGATAATAGGGATTCCGTTGTAGCAAGGGTAGTGGGATGAGATGACATTCCTAGTAAGCTGGGAAGAGTGTTTACATATGAGTATGTATACTAGATTGCTTTCTAGAACATAGGAGTATGTGTGATAGATTGCTTGGTGCTTATTACACTATACTGCATGTTTGTTGCTTGCTAATAGGAGTTTATGCTAGCCTTGATAGGGTGTTAAGTGAATGCACTATAGGTTGTATGCGGTAGGAACCGAATAGCCTTAGAATGTCGGATTTAGTCCTATTGCGCAGCTCTTGTTTGAGTCCAACCGTTGTAGGATAGAATCTTATATTCGAATGTCTATATGGTTTTACACTGTGTGCAACTGTGCATTCGCGAGGCGACTCGTCATGACTAGTGGTGTTTCGTCATAGCAAGGGTAGTGGAATTGGGTGGAATTCCTTGGGAGCTAGGAATAGTGTGTACATATGCCAGTGCGGGCATATGTGTATAGTTTTTCGGCAAGGAACTACTTGGACACATCGGATGGAACTCGGAACGAGTGATGATAGGTGTGGAAGGTAGTAGTAGAGCTCCTACTATCGGAAACACAGGATCAATGCTCGAGTCGGGGAAAGTCACGAGGAATCCAAGGAGTTGAGCGTGAGCGTTGTTAGTGTGAGTTATTAGGCGCTAATAACTCGTTGTAATATCTACCCAGAATAGCCATCACAAGGAGGAACAACAATAGTGAACCTACTAGTACAGGTGTGTACTTGATTTGCTTTGATGGAATGATCGTTGGGGTAGTGACGAAGGTTATAAATTAGTAGTCGTTGGAATAAAAAGGATGATTCTAGTATTAATCACTTGGGGTGAGGATAAGGATGATGTTTGTTTCGGGTCAAGATGGATGATTGTGCTAGAATCATAGGCTTATAGAGCCGACTTTGATTTGAGGAAAAATCGTAGGGATTATTTGACGTAATTTCCCAACTTGCCTAAGAGGTGTAAATGTCCGGATGACGTTTGTGGATCGGAGAGTTTTGGAGGGGTATGAGTCGAGACGTCGGATGCTGATTGAGTCATGCACAAAGTTTATTTTGAAAATAAATTGCATTAACTAATTCTTGTGTTTCCAATCCTTTTGTGGATTGTGTTTTAGAATTTTGAGAAATGTTTAGCACACACACAAGATTTCGATTTATGGTTTTGAAAGTGCATGAAATCGTTTTATCACGGGAGTTGCAAACTTTGTTAGAATCTGTCTCATTTCGTTATTTTCCAACGGTTCTTTCGGGTAAGATGATATCCGTGTTTTGTGGTGTTTAAAATGTTGGGCAAGTGACTACGGCTTGTGACTTTAACATTGGAACTCCTCCACATATGTTAGAGTTGAGACGGAAAGTTACTTTCCACGATGTCTGTATAAAACTATTTGAGTGATTTGGTTAAAATAAGTTTTGTTTTACGGCGTGTTGAGTCGTGTGGGTTAATTTCACGAGGTGCATATCTTATTTGTTTATGTGACCATTTGGGGAAATCTTGGAAATCAATTTAAAGAACCCCACCTTTTGAGATTTTATGAGATTTTAGTCGATATTTTCAAATGATGGAAACGGATTGGTTTTTGTCTTTAAGTTTGAAACTTACACGAGACAGTTGTGTTTTAACAAAAATATATTTGTAAACCGTTTCATCGTTTTGTATGACTAGCCGACAAAGAATTTGTTGGTAAACCCTGTGCCACGACATTTTATGTTTAAAAAGAGAAATTTTAGGGTCAAACGTCGTGGAACTGATTTTGAAATTATGTGCACACTTTTGTCGCACCCGGTGTAAGGTCGAGCGGTTACTTTAAGTACATGTCATGAGTCAATCCATACTAGAACCGTGACGGTTCATTTTTAAAGAAATTAATTATTTCGCTTTGCGTTTTATGAGTGAACTGAGCTGCAATGGAATGATTTTCAACATGATTTTCATATGTGGGACGAGCGTGTCCATTTTTGCGTAACTACCGACCTGGTAATAGTAGTTTTATTGCATACGATCTTTTTGAAATGAAAAACCTTGACGTTGAAAATATTTTGTAAATGATTTTGTAAACCATTTGGGAAATGCGCTTTTAAGTGTTATGTGTCATTTTGAGAACTTTAAGGGTGTGAGTCCTTTTGGAAAACTCTTTTGTTTAACCCGTGTTGAGTTTGGGACTAATGTTGATTTTAGAGTATTGCTTGCTTAAACTTGATTTAAACGCGTTTTGACCGACTCAGAGGTCTAGCAAGCGTGGAGCATTTTGCTCGGTTTTGACTTTGAGATAGTCATGGGTCAATTGCACGGTCTTAGGGGCTCGATGTGGAGTCTTGTCGATAGGTTGTTTTGTTGCACAGTTTGCATTTATTGCACGTTGAGTATCTACATGTTTGGGTGAGTGAATCACTTCGGGATAGGCATGTTGTTGGTAGACTGTTTTACATTGGATCCTTGGTCACGTTAGTCAGTCGTTGGTAATGTATGCCGAATAGTATCGGTTAAGGGAATGATGCCCTTTGTAATTAAGAGCATATATGCGCAGTAACCTTTTTGAGGTAAGTAGTATATTTAGGTGTCGACTTTTGGGCTTGAGGCCAAACACCTTTAGTGTAATCGGAGAATTGTAGCCGATTTTAAAATAATTATGGTGATGGTAGTAGTAACCCTGAGATGCTTAATTGTGATGAATGGTTATGGTGGAATGACCTGCGTGGGTGATTATAAATTTACTGGTTTGATAATTCGTGTGAAATAAATTTTGGGAGTCTAGTAGAACTTGTGGAAGTTAATCGACAGTTAATGATAGGAATGATCGATTTCGAGTATCCTGTAGGGTATATTGGTGAGCAACTTTAGAATGGTTAGAGCTTGAAATTTGAAACGAGATGTATGGAACATCTAAGGTTGGGAGGCAATCGAAGTCGTTTAACTAGGAATGATTCCAGTTGTTGGAGTGTTCTTCCGATCATGTTTTTGGTGTTCTTGAAGGAGTTTTGTTGGTAACAAAAGTATTCGAGAAATCTTTGGACGGTGTGACAAATTTAGATTCTAGTTGAGGAAAGTCCAGTGGCAGCACCGAAGGGGTTCGAGTGGACGTGGGAACCCGAAATGGAGATGCGCGAGATCTATCCCGAGTTATTTGTCGGTCGAGACTTCGAGGACGAAGTCTAATCCAAGTGGGGGAGAGTTGTAAAGCCCGTATCCCGGTATGTAATTTCTTTCTTTTAAATTCTTTTTTTAAGTTTTATTTAACGTGGTTTCCGCTAACGGTGTTAGACGAATTGGACCTAATCGTTAAATATGTCAAAACATTAGTTAGATTGCGAGAAGGAATTATTGAGGGACCAAAATTGTTAAAGGGCCAAGTAGTGTATTTTGGCCCATGCAAGCCCAAAACTGAATTCATGTGGGTTGTGTGTGTTTGGGGTCGTGTTTAGCAAAGGAGGAAGAGGAGAGAAACCCTAAGTCACCCTCTCCCCTTTTGTTGTGTTCGGCCGAGAAGAGAAAAGAGAGAGAGGGAGAGAGAAACCGATAGGAGAGAGAGAGAGAGAGAGAGTTCGCCGGAGAGAGAGCTCGCCGGAAAGAAAGAGACGCCGGAAAGAGGAGGGTAACGCCGTCGTTTTGCTGCCGGAAAAGAGGAGGAAGGAGGGTTCGTCGAGGTAAGTGTATTTCCCCTTCTCGTTGTTGCCGTTTGCCAATTTTCTGCCGAGAACCGTCGCCACCACCGCCGCAGCCACGGCTGCCGGCGGTGGGGCCGCCGCTGCACGCCGCCGGGGTGGCGGCAGAGGGGTGGGTGCAGGTGTGTGCAAGTGTGCGGGTGTGTGCGGGGGTGTGGTTGCGGGAGTGTCGGTATGGTTATTGTTGGGAGGTTCCGCTGGAGGGTGTTACCGTAACCACCGTCGCCGCCGCCAACCGGAGGTGGAAGTAGGTGGTACACGGCTGTCGACCAGCCTAGTATGATCTTTCCAGTATGCTTTTACGCTATCCGGGTCTGTTTGGATTAAGCCATGACTTATTAGGTTAATAAGCAATATTTGTCATTTCATGTGAAATTCATAGTTTCTGCCTCTGTTTTGTGAAAGCCATAACTTCTTCTAGGAACATCGTATTGGGGTGAAATCAGTGCCAAAATCTCCCATTCTGAGCCTAGTAACTTTCATATGTTTTATGGAAAAACCAGTTCGGACCATAGCTAGTGTCAAATTTCTGTTTTGTACTGAAAGGTCCTGTTTTTCACTGTTCTGCAAGTCGGTTTTGTAAAATCCATAGTAAATTGTAGAAAAATCGTTAGAGCACGTGCGATATGTCCCTGGAACCCTAAGACATGGGAATTTATGATTATGGAATAATATTTCTGTATTTATCAGTTTATAAGGGGTTAAACAGGTCCCGAACAGACCTGTGTTTTTAAGAGTAAAAGCTGGAATTTGTAACTTGTAATCTAGTAGTTGTGAATTTGGGCTAGGACTTCGTGGTGACGTTTGATATCACTTATTTAGGTGGAAAAAGGTGAGCTGGTGTTGGCCGGTTCGTGTTGCTGTTAAGGACATAAGCTTTGCTTTTGAGGTGAGTTCTCTCACTAAATAGGATGGGAATTATATTTGTGTTACTATAGCTCGAGTGTGATAGTTATGATTGTTTGCCGATATTATTGTGTTATGGGGTATATATAATTGTGTATATATATTGAACTGTGATTGAAGTACTTCTTGATGGTTGTTCCAAGAAGTATATGTGTTTGTATAATAAGTTGCGATTATATCTTCTTGACGGTCGTTCCAAGGAGTATAAGGCTTATTGTTAATGGTGATATATTTTCTTGATGGTTGTTCCAAGAAGTATATGTGTTTGTATAATGAGTTGCGATTATATCTTCTTGATGGTCGTTCCAAGAAGTATAAGGCTTATTATTAATCGTGATATATTTTCTTGATGGATGTTCCAAGAAAAATATGTGCTGGTATATTTGGTGTATTTGATATATATAAATTTGGGTGCAAGACGTGATCGCATGGTATGAGTTGGTTGTGATAACTAACTGTTTAAGGGTGATGCTGATATAATTGCGATCCTATTTATGGTTTGAATTCACTAAGCCGTTGTGCTTACCCCCCCCCCCCCCCCTATAAAACTACTGTTTCAGGTGCTAGCGGCAGTCGGGCTTGACGTTACACACTGGCGTGTTGTTGAAGTCTTTTATCATTTTTATTTAAAGAAAAATGATGTTATGTTAATTCCGCTGCGTAAACTATTCTGGTTACTTTTATAAACGAGATCTTTTGTTAAACAGTTGTTGAAATCCAGGTTCTTATGGATTATTGTTTATGAAATGTTGTTACAAAAAGTTTAAAATAAATTGTAATTTTCGGGACGTTACATCACTGTCAACGACTAGTCCCTTCTTCTTCTTTTCCTTCCTTTCCTCCATAGCTTTCTCCTTCTTCGGCTTCTCTTTAGCTTCTGTAGCCTTTCCAACAAGTGCAAGGGGTGCACTGACTTGAGCTTTTGCTTGTGCAATCTGAGGTTCTTGGGCTGCCAACGTTCCATAAAGATCTTACAGAGTCCATGAGTCTAAGTCCTGATTAGTTTGCAGAGACATAGACAACTGGAGCCATTCTTCATTTAGGCTCTTTAGGAACATGTCATTGTTCTCCTCAAAGGTTCTGTGAATCCCGAACTTCTTGCATTTGTTGATCAGAGAGTTGAACCTATCGTATGTTGACTGCAGAGATTCTGTCGGCAGAGCTTTGAAAGCGTAGTATTCATTGATGCATTGGACTCTGCGGTTCTTCTGAGTCTTGGCCCCTCCCTCCAATTGTTTCTCCAGTTCCTTCCATAGATCGTATGCAGGTTCACACGCATCTAGGGATTGGAAGAGGTCATTGGGGATGGCCATTATCAGAAGTCTTTTGGTCTTCTGAGCAACTTCATATTTTGCCCAATCTGGCTCGGACCACTTATCCTTGGTCTTTGGTTTCTCATGCTCAGAAATCTCTGGTGTGTCATCTGTGGCAGGAACTCGAGGTACTGTGATCATTGGTACGAAGGGAGGATTGTTGATATAGTAGACGAGTTCTTTGTCAGTACCATCAAAGAAGTGAATCATTCGTATCTTACACTGAGGGTACTCATCTCTGAGTAGAGTGGGTGGCTTGGTTAGAGAACCAGCGGTGAAGAAGTTGTTCGTGTTTGCCATTTTGAAAGAGGTTTGAAAATAGCAGAAAACGGAGTATGAACAGCAAACTTTTAGATGATGAAGTGGATGTGTTGATCCCATTTTCAGCAAACAATAGAAAAAATCCATAGAAAATGTAGAGATAAGATGAAATATAAAGAACATAATATTCAACAACTCATCTCATATTCATTGATTGATTCAATATGGAGAGGAAAATGAAGAACACCACACTTTACATTTTAGATGACTCTCATGTGAAAACACCTAGTTTGTGTGTGTTTTTATGTTTCTTCTAAATGACCTTATGAAAAATGGAACCCTAAAATCCTTTATAAAGGGTCCATTTATAAGATAAAAAGGGCTAAGCCCATATAACTAGCTAAAAGTCCATAAGCTAATTATAAAGCCATATTACAATTTCTTTATAAAACATTCTTTTAAATTAGGGGCTAATTTAAGCTAACAATCTCCCCCTAATGTTTTATAAAGAAAGCATCATCTTATAGTCTCCCCCTTGCTTTCTTTAGAAACTTTGGCGTTCCGTTCTTCGAGTCTTCAAAGCATCCCGAGCTCCCCCTCAAATGTAGGCTCATCTTCTTGATAGACCGAGACAAATAACCCCATTTTGTCCAGCTTTCATTACTCAACTTCACTGCTGTTTTGAACCATCAAGGAGCCTTTTTGAGAGAAAACATAGTGCATATAGAATGAACTCCAACCTCTTATCTTTCCAACGAGCTATAATTCATCCATTTTGGATGAAAAACGAGTGAGTTGTGTAAGTTTTCCCTCAGCTGCGCATAACGGCCGTCAAAACAGAAAATTTGACGCTTAAGATCCCGTTGAGTAAGCATTCAGCACCGAGCTTTAAATGTGAATAACAGAGGAGTGAGTGACAATCAATATGTCACAATAGCAGCATGAAACCATGAAGAACCTTCGAGAGAACACCGTTCTTGAAAGCGGAAAGAGCACGAATGAAATGCAATGCTTTCGGTCCAGCACCTTACAGCAGACTTTGAAGGTGATTTTGGCAATATCAGCTCACATAATTTGAGAAAACTCAGAACATCAAAGTCGTGAGCCTGTGAATTATCTTTCCAATGCAACTGGAATCGTGTAATTTGGAGCACCGAGTAAAAAGTTGTGCGCGTGTTTCTGAAACAGCACAAAGCTGTCAGAAAATCTGAAAATTTTCGGGCTTCAGGCTTCTTGATTATTGCGCACAGAGGCTCTGCACATCAGTACAGAGGCTCTGTTCAGCCTCATAGAGGCTCTGTGATCTGCCTCTGTCAATTTTCCATTATGCTCTTCGAACCTGATGTTCTTGCATATACATGGCTTCTTGGTCGCAAAGTGTTTGCACCCTCTGTGGTTTTGCTCACCCGGATAACTTCTGTAATCTGCCACAAAGCTTCTGGGCAGACCTTCAGAGGCTCTGAGCATCAGCCTCTGATCAAGCTCTGTAGTTAAGCTATGTTAAAAACTTTGATGTATCGTTTCTACAGAGCATCTTAGCACAAAATAGAAGTTTTGGACAGCTTTGGCACGTCTTCTGGATAGCCTTGCAGAGGTCTTTTGCACCATCTTGGACTTCTGGACTAACCTCTTTGCACTAACAGAGGTTCTGTGAGCACACGAACTACATTTGGACAATGGCTTAATCTGGACAGCCATAACAACTTAACAGTAGCAGTGGCTTAATCTCTGTGAACTGCTGTTAATTTGATCTTCTGCACGTTTCTGAACAAATAAGGACATAAAGCTGATTGATCTTTGATTGTACAGAAGCTCTGTTGGATCTTCTGTTTAGGCTCAGCAAAAAGAGAATCTTCTACACATATCAGCATCTGACAGTCCCTTCTGTATGAGATCTCTGATCAACAGAGCTTCTATACCATCTTCTGAACTTTTTCCCGTGCACAGAAGCTCTAATAAACTTTAGCTCAAGCTCTGGATGATCAACTTCTGCGCAAACGTTAGATCTTGCTGTCCATTTTTTGCTTCTTTCGAATAAACCTGCAACATTTTATTTCGAAATGAATTCTGGATAGTTGTGTGCACATAAGCTCTTAGTGAATTCTGCATTTTTGGACAGCTTCTGAGAGATCACAGAGGCTCTGTGAATTAGCTCAGAGGCTCTATGAATTGCCTCTGCAAAACAGCTGAATGATCTAACTTCTGCACATATCTCATGTTCTTTGCTATTGCGTGAGCTTCTGTTGGACATCAACTTCTGCCATCTGTTAGATCAATAAATCTGGAAAACAATAAGAAACATAAACATCCTTTTGTTTAGCACCAGATTTGGACAGCTAGTAACACCAAACAGCAGCCAAACAGCAGCTCAAACAGCAGCAAAACATCAGCTTAAACAGTAGCTTAACAGAAATGTTACACCAACTTTGACACTGATTTAGACCATTATAGCTCTGGAGTTTGCAAAAACTCAAAACCTAAAAACATTTCATTGGTTTGTTATCTATTCAGATAATCTTGAATCACCTCGTTTGGAGTTCATACGAATAAGATATGGTTGATTTACCACAGTCGCGCAGATCTGTCCATCAGCTTTCCATCAGCACACTGTTGTCCAATTCAACGATGCGTATGACACTTCTAAAGTTCGAATATGTGAAAGCTCAAAACATGAAATTTGTTCATCAATATGTTCTAAATCCAGGGCGTTTTGAATCACATCGATTGGTGCTTTGATGAGTGAGATATGATCAATTTACTGCAGCATCGCAAAATTTTCAGCATGCTGTCTTTTTCCTCCAGTTATATCAAATGCTCATCAAAACCGATTTGATGTAAAAATAAGACGATCTCCATAAATATTTTAAGACGATGAGTGCAAATACTCGGATCTCTAATTGATCAGGCCAGAAAACTGATTAGAAGCACTCAAAGATCTAAAATCTTTTCAGATCTGACTTTGAACATGTAGCACAACACCAAATCTTTCTCAAACAACTTTTTCAAGACCCAAATGATTTTGTTTTTCATTTAAATGATTATGAGCAGCGGAAGACAAAAAAAATCTGAGTAAAAGAGAGTCCAATCTTGGATTTAAATAATGGTCAGATCAAATATCAACAACCTTATTACCAAGATGCCAAAAAAATGCTATGGACTTAAGCACACACAAGGATGAGATCATAGATCAACCATCTACTTAGTGCTTATCAAAAAAGACCAATGAATGAGAAAGAATCAAAAGACACACATGAAGTATATCAGACCAGATTTGAACCAAATAGAGTCAAATCTTCACTTAGGCATTTTATCAAACACGTGGTGTGCATAATCATATTTTGTGAAGAGACAACAAAGTTTTCTATGAAAAATCTTCCAAATCTTATTTAAATGAAGAAATGGGTTTCCAATAAGCACAAAAACATAAAATAAACCATTAGAATAATATTTGTGTTTAGGCTCATGTGATTAAATCAATCTGAGCACCAAACAATAAATAAATCATCTAATAACTTCTATTGTTGCCATAGATGACCGATTTTGAAGAAAATTTCTTCAATCGGCTTTGATACCAATTGTTGGTCCCATTTAGGACAAGCAAACAATAGAAGAACAGTTCATATATAAATAGAGATAAGATAAACAATAACAATAATGATAAAATAACTCATCTCATATTCATTGATGAATTATATGGAGGAGAAATGTTGAAGAACACCACACTTTACATTTTAGATGACTCTCATGTGAAAACACATAGTTTGTGTGTGTTTTTGTGTTTCTTCTAAATGACCTTATGAAAAATGGAACCCTAAAATCCTTTATAAAGGGTCCATTTACAAGATAAAAAGGGCTAAGCCCATATAACTAGCTAAAAGCCCATAAGCTAATTATAAAGCCATATTACAATTTCTTTATAAAACATTCTTTTAAATTAGGGGCTAATTTAAGCTAACAGGATGCTTTGAAAATTGTTTGTAAGCTTAAAAACCTTTGAACAATGCACTAAAATGGAGTTTTAACCGAAGAAACAGGTTCTGTAAATTTACCAAAGTCGAACTAGTCGAGAATAGCAGAAAAACATATGCTGTTTTGGAATAAATGAAGAACAGGTTAAAATTACTCCAGGTTTCTACCAAAAATCATTGTTGGAGAGGATCTCTTGCTATAGAAGATCAAGAACTGCTCTGATACCAATTGTTGGTTCATATATTGCTCAACATTGATTTAAGTATCTATTAGTTCAAACAAATAAGGGTGCGGAAGCGTTTTAGCGAACTAAAAGATATTGTTTGGTAGAAAGACACACAATATCATATACAAAAAGTATAAATAACACAGATAATTAACTCAATGATTCACTGTATTTTATATAATAAGAACACCTAAGAACACCGAAGGTATTACAAGAATTCTGCTCTAATGGTGTGTGTGTGTCGTGCAAAGCTTAATAGAAGAGCTCAACATGAGTCTTCTATATATACTACTTCTACAGGGGACAAGATGGAGACAATAAGTACTAAGGTACAAAGACACTATCGTGGAACAGTAACAGGTACAACGTTACTGTAGTGCACCGCACTCTAAAAAGGCTGTAACCCATGAGAGGTTGACACGTAGAGGCAGCAGGGCTAGTCTTGTACGAATGATCTTCAAGATCTTCGTACAACAATAAACGTGAGAAGCACGATCGTCTTTGTCTTGATCTTCAAGTATTCTTCTAAGTCTTCAGTCTTCATACCACAGAGGCTCTGTCAAGTGTGGCAGAGGCTCTGTGGCCTTGTCTTCTGCGAAGCGTAATCTGATGATTCTTCACTTCGGTCTTCTTGGATAATTGGCAGAGGCTCTGTCGATGACTACATACATAGCCTATTTTTCAATACTTCTATAAACAGTAGAATTTGAGCTAACAAAATTTATAAAACGCTCAAATCGCACGTAACAATGGCAAGGGAATCTCTCTGTGATCTTTTCTAAAAACGCGAGCGAGCGTAAAGAGGAAAACAATTCTTAGAATCGCGTTATTTATGGCAAAGATCATGTCAGGTCGACCCGCTCGATGGTCCACACCTGTCAAACGACTTTTCGCATGCATCACGCCAATAGGCGCCACCTGTCCTATAAACGTCTCTCCACTACTGGCACGCCATCGTGACGTCACGACTACCTCACTTCCTCCAACCCAAAGCGAACCAAGACGGTTGAAATTCAACCAGACCCTCTCCCCAGGAGACACGTGTCGAAATACCTTCGTCAGATTTAAAATTCGAATTTCACGCCTAAAATTCAAATTTTGGGTGCAAACTATTTGGGTAAAAATCACACCTCACGACCGACGCTAGAAAACTCAGATAACATTTCCACAAGACCACCCTTGTATTAGCATACGGTCTTACAAGTTATTTATGGACGTATGCTCGGTCGTACGTTTCCATGCTGGTCGTACGTCCCGTACGACCGACGTGTAAGACTTAAGACGGTCGTATGATTATACTAACCGTTAACAGTCAAACACGTTTTTCTTTTTGTTCATTAATGCATGTCTAATAGCATTCATGGTGCAAACGGTCAGTAACGATCAGCTCATCAATGGCATTCAACGCCGACAGCGGTTATAGAACCAATCATCAAAGCGCCATTAATGGCCAGCGGAAGCTATAAAAGGGCATGTGCTTCAACCGAAAAAGGCATCCAGTTTTAATCTATCTTCAACCTGTTCTGAAATCTACTCCAAGCTATTTCGCACTGCTCCATCTACTTTTGTGACAACCGTCAAACTTACGTCCAGGTTAGATTTATACTGAACTGTTGATCCAAACCCTCAGTGATTTGATAATGACCCTATCTTAAATACTTAGTGAAAATTGTAAGTAAACAATATGTATCAGAGTTTCACTATCGCTGATAAGTACTAAGATCTTACAGTATTGCTGATAGGAACTCTCGCACTTTTAGATTAAACATTCAGCGAACACTGTTCACCATATCGCTGAGTCTGTTCAGTCCTTATGGTGATCGCTGATAAGTTAGTTGTTTACTTATGATCCCTGAAGACAAGATTCACGTCAACAAAGGTTCTACGCTGAAGTCGAAGATCAAGCTCAAGAACCAGCGACAAGTCTCCTAATGAACTGATGCGGATCAGCGAAGACTCAGATTTGTCCACTCAACGTGAAGTATCAAGTACAAGACTTCAGCTATCGCTGAACTTTATCATTCGCTGAATAGTAAATGATAATCGCTGAATCAACGAAAGCTGATCATGAAGTCCTCCGTACAAAGTACTTTTGTCTTAACCTCCCTTGCACGCCACCGTACGAAATGTCAGAAAAGAACCTCCGAAAATCTGAAATCGTACAACCACTCTGATACTACACTGTTCATTCATGCGGCTACTAAG
This sequence comes from Saussurea involucrata, assembly GCA_033807775.1. Lineage (NCBI taxonomy): Eukaryota > Viridiplantae > Streptophyta > Magnoliopsida > Asterales > Asteraceae > Saussurea > Saussurea involucrata. The sequence goes on from CM066326.1 coordinate 14,024,759, forward strand.
GTTGTCAACAAAGGTCAATGACATGCAACCAATCCGCTGATGACACGTGTAAAGTGTATACTGAATTGCATTAAATGCATGCAGTATATAAAGAGATGAACTCACTTCATTTGAAGTAACTTGCTAACTCTGGACAAGTTCAAATCTCTCAAGATAGGATTTTATTAGTAATCTCCTTATCTTTCTTAGTGCAAGAAAACCTTAGTGTTCCAACTTGTTTAGATTTAGGTTTATCCTTAATCTTGTTTCCGCAACAAGCTGTAAATTGTTAATGATTTATCAATAAACAATTTAGAAAAGTAAAATAGTGTGTTTGTATTCAACCCCCCCCCCCCCCCCTTCTACAAACTTGTTTAGGCCTTTCGGGACCAACAAGTGGTATCAGAGCAGATTTGTTTAATCTCATAAACAAGATCTAATCTAAGATATTTCTCTTCCTTGCTATTATCTGAAAATGGCCAACTCAAACACAAACACTCACTATATTGACAATGGTTCTCTTGCAAAACCCCCTAGATTTTCCAGAGATAACTTCAACTTATGGAAAAATAGGATGACACTCTTCTTAGAAGGTGTAGACCCTACTATACCTTACTATCTTGAAAACGGCCCACACATCCCTGTAACAATTGATCCTGCGGTTCCAGCCACTGCAACTAGAGCTGCTATTCCAGAAAGGCTGATTCCAAAGGAAATCCATCATTGGACCGATGAAGACAAGAAGAAAGTGGCTATAGATACAAAAGCCAGATCCATACTATCCATGGCCCTTCCTGACGAAGTCTACCATTCCGTCATGAACCTGAAATCCTCAAAAGCCATGTGGGACACAATATGTGTTCAGTATGAAGGAACGTCTGAAGTCCAGGATTCAAGAAAGATCAACCTGGTAAGACAATACGAAAGCTTCATCTCTGGTAAGAATGAAACTCTCTCTGAAGTACATCAACGTTTTAATTGCTTAATTATAGATCTAAAAACGGTTGGTAAGGAATATTCTAACTTTGAAGTTCTGACAAAGTTTTTTGAATGTTTACCTGAAAGCTGGGACAATTATTCCATGTGTCTCAAGCTGTCGAAAGATCTAAGATCAATGACACTTGCTACCTTATATGGCACATTGCTGAATCATGAGCAATCTAGCCATCTTAAGAAGAATCTTGTAAAAGATTCCAAAAGCACCCCTGTTGCTTTAATCTCAGAGGAACCTTCTACTCAGCGACCCGTGGTCACTATCACTGAGTTAGAAAGTAACTCTGAAATGTCATCAGATTCTGATTCTTCAGATGATGAATCCTTGGCTCTCCTAACTAAAAAGTTCAGAAGATTCGCCAAGAAGAAAATGTTTAGAAAGAACAACTCTTTCTATAGCTGACAAGCCTAAGTCATCAGCTTTTGTTGATAAGGCTACTGCTACTTGTTTTAACTGCGAAAAGACAGGTCATTTCGCTAACGAGTGCAGGTCAAAGAAAATCATGAGACCTTCAGCTTTTACAAAGAAATCCTTTGTTCTAAGGAATAAAGACGACAAATACTTAAAGCTGAAGGAGAAGTATGCAAAGCTGAAAAGCTTTAAGAAGAAGGGAAAAGGCCTGATGGCTGACTATGATTGGGCTGCTTCTGATGAAGAAGCCTCATCATCTGATTCTGAAGATGATGAAGCAAATCAATGTCTCATGGCCAAGATTGAAGAAGAGGAAGAAAGTTCAGACATTCCCTCCACTTCAACATCTGCCATTCAGGTATCACCTTCCTTCTTTACCAATATTGTAAATATTGATGAAGCTGATAGTCTCCGTAAAATCGAACTACTGACTAGAAGTTTATACGAAGCCATGAACGGCAAAGCTGTGGTTGAAAACCAAAATCTTGATCTCGCTGAAAAGCTTAAAAATTTCCACCTTCAAATAGAAAAGCTTTCTAAATTTGAAGAAGATTTTAAAGATCAAGTCCATTTAAATCAGCTAGTCAAAATCGAACGAGCAGAAGCTATCGCTGCATTAAAAGCTGAACAAGCTACTGTTGAAGGATGGTGTAATTCTTCAACAAAGATCACTGAGATAATTAAGGCTCAGATTCCTCTGAGTGATAAACGTGGTCTGGGTTATAAATATGATACTCCAATACCAACCACTGAACGTTCAATGCTTAAATTTGGAACGTTCGTATCCTCAATAGCTGACACTTCTTCATCTCAGTACTCCTCTTCGATTACACCAATCCCTGAGGAAACTCCTACCTCAAAAGGTAAGGAGAAAATGGTTTATTCAAAACCTACCTCTGTCTCTAAAGATAAAGGTAAAGGAATTGTAATTTATCAAAATCCTCAGAAGGGTACTTTAGTACCAAAGCTGAATGCTTCCAAAGCCTTAGTGATTCATTCATCTGGTTCTAGAAATCAGACCTCTGGATCAGTTCAGCGACCTACTCCTAGACTCAGAGTAGATGTCCTTGGTAAGAAATCTGAAGAACTGAATGTTCGTCCTATTTCAAAAACCAATAGTGTACTTGGTGCTGGCACTTCTAATTCCAAATTAAAAGCTCAGCATTCAAGTGGTCCTAGAACTAATTTTAGTTATAGGAAATGTTATCACTGTGGACTTACCGATCATATTGCAAGTAAGTGTCCCACAGCCACCAAAGCTGATAAGATAGCTAAGGTGAAGATAGCACCCAAGAAGACCAAACCAGTTGCAAGTCAGGTCAAGGTGACTCCTACCTCTGAGGTCAAGAAATTGACCAAAGTGAAGAAGGACAAAGCTGAATCTTCAAATGCTGCGAAGACTGCTGAACCCATTCCAACCTCTTCCACTGACAAACAAGTATACATGGCGAAGTGGGTACCCAAGCAAAACTAATTTTCCTTTGTATTGCAGGTTAAGAAGGGTATCTGGTATCTCGATAGCGGATGCTCTAGACACATGACTGGAAAGAAAAGCCTGATCGCTGAATACAAGGAAGAGAAGGGTCCCTCTGTGACTTTCGGTGGAAATGGAAAAGGACACACCCGAGGGTATGGTGTACTTTCAAATGGTACAACATCCTTCAGAAGAGTCGCATATGTTGAAGGGCTGAAGCATAATCTTCTGAGCATCAGTCAGCTTTGCGACATGGATAACAAAGTGATTTTCACTAAGGAATCTTGCTTTGTCTCTGACAAAAAGGAGAAGATAGCTCTCAGCGGTTATCGTTTGGAAAATGTTTACGTTATAAACATGGACTCAACAACCACTGAGAACTCCTGTTTCTTCTCAAAGGCATCTTCTGATGTCAACTGGCTATGGCACAAGAGGCTCTCACATCTCAACTTCAAGACACTGAATACTCTTTCATCCAAAGAGTTAGTCACTGGTCTACCTCAACATTCATGCGCCAAAGAATCCTTATGTTCAGCGTGTGAAAAAGGGAAGCAGACCAAGGCAAGCTTTAAGTCCAAGCAAGTTTCCTCAGTGTCATCTCCTCTTCAACTACTCCATATGGATTTGTTTGGCCCCGTTAACAAACAATCCATCGCTGGAAAGAAATATACGCTGGTCATAGTTGATGAATTCTCTCGTTACACATGGGTAATGTTTCTCCGTTCTAAGAGTGACACCCCTGAAGAACTCATCACCTTTGTTCGGGAGATGGAAACTCTGAACAATATGACTGTTCGCTCAATAAGGAGTGATCATGGAACTGAATTCAAAAACAGTTCTCTTGATTCCTTCCTTGAGAGCAAGGGTATTTCTCACAACTTTTCGTCAGTGAGAACACCACAACAAAACGGAGTCGCTGAAAGAAGAAATAGAACAATTATTGAAGCTGCACGTTCAATGCTCAGCGATTCTCACCTGCCTACTCAGTTTTGGGCAGAAGCTGTCAACACGGCTTGTTTTACGCAAAACAGGTCGCTGATAGTCAAAAGATTCAAAAAGACAGCCTATGAACTTTTTCATGGGAGAAAGCCTTCAATCAGCTTTCTTCACATCTTTGGTTGTCAGTGTTTCATACTGAACAACAGAGATGCCCTTGGAAAGTTTGATCCTAAGGCTGATGATGGAATCTTTCTTGGATACTCCTCAGTTTCCAAAGCCTTCAGAGTCTTCAATCGAAGAAGACAAACTGTAGAAGAAACTATTCACGTCACGTTTGACGAATCCCGTTCAGCGAACTCTAAACCGAACGCTGATACAGAAGAACTGAATCAATGGATGTTTTCTCATCTTTGTGATTCAGAAGATGTTCCCACTACTCATACTCATACAACTGAAAATGATGGTCCTACTATCATTCCCAATATGCAGAATAGTGAAGCTGAAACATCTTGGGTCTCAGCTGTTCCTATAAACACTATACCCGCAGTTGATCCAAATGTCTCAGAAATTCCATCTATTTCTCAGCAATTAGTGAATGAAGTGACAAATGCAAGCATTCCTCTCTTAGCTGATAATCCAGAAGTAGCTGAAGCCTCATCTTCAGTTTCTCCAGTTCAGACTGAGTCAGCGACGCATGCTCCGGCTCAGCGATGGACTGTAAATCACCCAATCGATCAAATTCTTGGTGATCCCAACGCTGGTATTCAGACTCGTAGAAGTGCAGGTAATATTTGTTTATTTGTTAACTTTATTTCTCTAACTGAACCAAAGAAAATAGATGATGCCCTCAGAGATCCAAACTGGGTCAGCGCTATGCAAGAAGAGCTGACTGAATTCGAAAGAAACAAAGTTTGGAAACTTGTTCGGAGACCAACTGACAAAACAGTGATAGGCACTAAGTGGGTCTATCGAGACAAGTTGGACGAACATGGTACTGTAACTCGCAACAAAGCTCGTCTTGTTGCTCAGGGATACAGACAAGAGGAAGGCATAGATTATGACGAAACCTTTGCTCCAGTAGCAAGACTTGAATCTATTCGTCTTTTCTTAGCATATGCTGTACACAAAAACTTCACTGTACATCAAATGGATGTTAAGTCAGTGTTTCTAAATGGAAAGCTGAATGAAGAAGTTTATGTGGAACAACCTCCAGGATTCTCAGATCCTAAGCGTCCAAGTTATGTTTATAAGCTGGATAAGGCACTTTATGGCTTGAAGCAAGCTCCTCGTGCATGGTATGACACTCTTTCTACTTATCTCCACCTTGAGAAATTTGAGAGAGGTAAGATTGACAAAACTTTGTTTTTTAGAAAAATAAAAGGTCATATCATTTTAGTTCAAATATATGTTGATGACATTATATTTGGTTCTACTAACCCTGAGCTTTGTACTCGTTTCGCTGATAGAATGAAAGATGAGTATAAAATGAGTATGATGGGTGAACTAACATATTTCCTTGGTCTTCAAATTAAGCAAACTGAAAAAGGAACTTTTATAAATCAGGGAAAGTATGTTAAAGATATGCTGAAGAAATTCGACTTAACTGAAAGTTCAGCTATGAAAACCCCTATGGCACCACCGCTGATACTTGATAAGGACACAAAGGGTGTTCCTGTCAATGTCACGCTGTACCGTGGGATGATCGGCTCACTACTGTATCTTACAGCTAGCCGACCCGATATTATGTTTGCAACATGTCTGTGCGCACGATATCAAGCTGAACCTAAGATATCTCATATGAAAGCTGTAAAGCGAATCTTTCGATATCTTAAGGGTACAGCGAATCTAGGTCTTTGGTATCCCAAAGATTCAGGATTCGATCTAACCGCCTATTCAGACAGTGATTTTGCAGGTTGCAAAATGGATAGGAAAAGCACCACAGGAGGATGTCAGCTCCTGGGTGGAAAGCTGGTAAGTTGGACAAGTAAGAAGCAAAACTCAGTGTCCACTTCCACAGCTGAAGCTGAGTATGTAGCCGCTGGAAGCTGCTGTTCTCAAGTCTTGTGGATGAGAAATCAACTACTAGACTATGATCTTCAGCTCTCCAAAATTCCAATCTATTGCGACAGCACAAGTGCCATCGCTATAGCAAACAATCCAGTGCTACACTCAAAGACAAAACACATAGAAATCAGATATCATTTTATCAGAGATCATGTGATGAATGGTGATATAGAACTTCATTTTATCCCAACTGATTATCAGTTAGCTGATTTGTTTACCAAACCTCTTGATGAGACAAGATTCAACTTTCTCATTAGCGAGCTTGGAATGCTGAACTTTGAAGGATAAATCTTCAGCGGTTCACATTTAATCAGCGATACGTTTATACATTCTTGTATAGGCTCTGGATAAAATAAACTTGTACAATCCATTTCATCATCTTCTCTCTGAATAAATTGGGTTAAACTGATATCAAGGTATGTTTTCTCTGACAAAACGCATGAAAATGCAAGATTTCAAATTCTTTCATCGCTGAATATCTCTTCCTTAACAGCGATATTTTGAAATTTCTTAAAACCCTCACTGATATTTCTATTCAGTGCTTCATATTTTCCAAAGAGTCCCTGAGTTTTTCTTTCAAAACCTCAGAGACAACGAAATAATGTGAAAGGACAGTTGTGACGTCATTGCAACGGATAACACCAGGCACGCTATTTTTCTGACACACGTTTGCACGTTTCGTTGTCTATCCAATCAAATGCAAACACGTGTCCGTGTCATGATGAAAAACTTTCCCGCTCAAGTTTTTCTCTCTCTACTCTCTTCCTATATAAACACTCTCAAAGTTTATATTTGTCTTTTACGCGAATCAATCTTTCTCCGCAAGAAAAGAACACTGTTGCATTTTGTGCTCTCAATCTTCAAGAACTGTTCATCATCTTCTTCATCAAACTCAAGGTTATTATGTTCTTATCTATTATCAAATGCGAATAACTTGTTTTCGATCTTATCATTGTTTTACACAAGATCAAACAAAAGAACTCAAAATAAAATCATTTTCTTTCATGGTTTTATAAACACAACCATTTCATGGTTGTTCTTCAAGTTTTAAATCTAAAATCTTAAACTTGTTCTTCTTTCGTATCCATTTTTTAAAAAAAACTGGAATACAAGGCTTATAGGTGTTATATTCGTTTTTTTTTAAAACAAGAAAAACCCTAATCTTCATTAAGACCTTTTTGTCTGAATGAAATGGACAAATTTCGAAAAATCTTAATGGAAATTTTCTTTCCACATTAAGATATTTCTTATTTGTTAACATCTTTGGTTGAACTGATAATACAGTGAAATGGCAACTTCAAAGCTGAATGTTACCGATGAGTCCATCTCCGCTGATTCTGAGGAACTGGAAATCACCAAAGCTCCTCAGGTTAAGTTTGAGCTGGATCAACTAGACTGGACAAAGGCAAACAACCTCTCAGCGCTTCTCGAGTTTCCTCCTCGGAAGCAGGTATCCCATCTTGAGAGATTTGAACTTGTCCAGAGTTAGCAAGTTACTTCAAATGAAGTGAGTTCATCTCTTTATATACTGCATGCATTTAATGCAATTCAGTATACACTTTACACGTGTCATCAGCGGATTGGTTGCATGTCATTGACCTTTGTTGACAACCTTAGTAGCCGCATGAATGAACAGTGTAGTATCAGAGTTGTTGTACGATTTCAGATTTTCGGAGGTTCTTTTCTGACATTTCGTACGGTGGCGTGCAAGGGAGGTTAAGACAAAAGTACTTTGTACGGAGGACTTCATGATCAGCTTTCGTTGATTCAGCGATTATCATTTACTATTCAGCGAATGATAAAGTTCAGCGATAGCTGAAGTCTTGTACTTGATACTTCACGTTGAGTGGACAAATCTGAGTCTTCGCTGATCCGCATCAGTTCATTAGGAGACTTGTCGCTGGTTCTTGAGCTTGATCTTCGACTTCAGCGTAGAACCTTTGTTGACGTGAATCTTGTCTTCAGGGATCATAAGTAAACAACTAACTTATCAGCGATCACCATAAGGACTGAACAGACTCAGCGATATGGTGAACAGTGTTCGCTGAATGTTTAATCTAAAAGTGCGAGAGTTCCTATCAGCAATACTGTAAGATCTTAGTACTTATCAGCGATAGTGAAACTCTGATACATATTGTTTACTTACAATTTTCACTAATTATTTAAGATAGGGTCATTATCAAATCACTGAGGGTTTGGATCAACAATCTCCCCCTATTTGATTATGACATAGCAACAAAGAAAATTGCTATTTAATGAAAACATAAGGATAAAAAGAAGAGGAATCCGAAGCAGAAGAAGACGAAGACATCGACATCCCTGAAGCTGAACCATCCTCCTCTCCAAGGAACGATGATGATGATGATGATGATGATGATGACGAATTCTTTGTCGTCAAACATGCTCCTCGAAAAGCTCTTAAAGGGATCGTGATAACCGAACCCACAGGGGAGAAGACAAAAACAAAGACAAAGCACTCAGCCTCTGGCGCTGAGAAAAGCAAAGACAAAGGCATCGCTGAAGATGATAATCTGGCGATCCTACTTGCAAAGCCGATTTGTCAGGTACACTAAACTTATTTTTCCTTCCCTGATCATCTCTGAACAATCAGTTATCCATTCCACAAACACCATACACATCCACATTTTTTTCTATCTTTTCTACCCAAGTTCTTCTACCCAGTTCTTATTTGTAAGATCGATGCGTTTCAGCTAGTCCTCTCCCCTGTTTGAGGATATCGCTGAAAGATCTTCTATTGCGACTTCACCAATAATTCCAGCTACCACTGAAGACATAATCCCAGTCTTAGATTTAATCTCTGAGACTAATGAATCAGAAGAACAACCTCTCTCGCACAGAAACAGACCTTCCTCAGTTCCTCAAAAGCTGAGTGAAGAAGATCAAAAGAGGAGAGAAGAAATGATAAAGCGATTCGAGGATCAGCGAATCATCCTAAGGCGCGATCAACTACCTTCAGTTCCTCCTAAGTTTAGAATTTCAAAAGCTGAATACCAGGATCATCTCAGAGCTGAACGCCTCATCGCTGAAAGGAAGGAAGCTGAAGATAAAGACAGAGAATACGCCATCAAGCTCACTCAAGAATCTGTCAAAGACCCCAAGCTGAAGCGTATTCCCATTCAAATCCAACGAAAGCTTTGGGAACAAGCCCAGAAGATCGTGGAAAAGAAAGCTGAAGTTTCTCAGACCACCCTGATCTGGTGTAAAGAGAAAATCCACTTCAGATATCGTCCAGCGAAGATCAACAAGGTATTCATCTCTGGAAGAACCTCCATCGGAGTACCTATTGTTGACATCAAACTGTTCAGAGAAGATGGCTCATCTGAACCTTTCGTGCTGACACTGTAAAAAGGTATGGTCTCTATGAATGGCTGGAGATGAGGTTAGCTATCCAACCATCAAAATCTAAGTACAAGGATCATTTCGAAAAGCTGATAAACAGACAGATCGATTTGATATCTTCTTGTGTGGATATTCCTCTTGTTCCTGATCTAAACCGAAAAGAAAAAGGGGCTCACCAAAGAAGAAACGTCAAGATTCAAACTCAGGTCCTGTCATACGAAATGAAACTGGAATTGGTTTCTCTCGCGCTGAAGTACTTGGTCCTGATCCTGATCTATCTGCCCTTGACATCTCTCTGCCACCATGTGAACTTTTCGTCCCTGGTAAAGTCATCAGTAATCCTTATGGAATATTCTTTCTTGACTACGACGGACGTAAATGCTTTCAACGGATCGCTGAGCTTCCAATCACTCCAATCGAACAGCTCAGAGATCTCATCTACTGGTGCGACTTCAGAAAAGACATTCAGGCACGACACCTAAAACCCTTGATTTTTGAAGCTGCTCTGAAGCTAAAGAATAAAGGAGAAAAGGTTCCTGACTGGATGATTCCAACTGAAAAGACAACCCTTGATGAACTTCTCATTAAGGAAGAACCCTTTGAAGGCTGACAACAATCACCATTTTCTCTATTGTATCAGTCATCCTTCAGTACTTGTAATTTATTTCTCTTGTACTTGTAATCTTTCTTATTCATATTGTAACCTGATTCAAAGATTTAAAGAAAGATTTCAGCGAATGTACTTTACTCCATCAGTACTGAAAAGATCCCAGAAAATAGTAAAAGGGACAAATATTTTATGAGTTCTTTTTATCCTTATGTTTTCATTAAATAGAAATTTTCTTTGTTGCTATGTCATAATCAAATAGGGGGATATTGTTGATCCAAACCCTCAGTGATTTGATAATGACCCTATCTTAAATACTTAGTGAAAATTGTAAGTAAACAATATGTATCAGAGTTTCACTATCGCTGATAAGTACTAAGATCTTACAGTATTGCTGATAGGAACTCTCGCACTTTTAGATTAAACATTCAGCGAACACTGTTCACCATATCGCTGAGTCTGTTCAGTCCTTATGGTGATCGCTGATAAGTTAGTTGTTTACTTATGATCCCTGAAGACAAGATTCACGTCAACAAAGGTTCTACGCTGAAGTCGAAGATCAAGCTCAAGAACCAGCGACAAGTCTCCTAATGAACTGATGCGGATCAGCGAAGACTCAGATTTGTCCACTCAACGTGAAGTATCAAGTACAAGACTTCAGCTATCGCTGAACTTTATCATTCGCTGAATAGTAAATGATAATCGCTGAATCAACGAAAGCTGATCATGAAGTCCTCCGTACAAAGTACGTTTGTCTTAACCTCCCTTGCACGCCACCGTACGAAATGTCAGAAAAGAACCTCCGAAAATCTGAAATCGTACAACCACTCTGATACTACACTGTTCATTCATGCGGCTACTAAGGTTGTCAACAAAGGTCAATGACATGCAACCAATCCGCTGATGACACGTGTAAAGTGTATACTGAATTGCATTAAATGCATGCAGTATATAAAGAGATGAACTCACTTCATTTGAAGTAACTTGCTAACTCTGGACAAGTTCAAATCTCTCAAGATAGGATTTTATTAGTAATCTCCTTATCTTTCTTAGTGCAAGAAAACCTTAGTGTTCCAACTTGTTTAGATTTAGGTTTATCCTTAATCTTGTTTTCGCAACAAGCTGTAAATTGTTAATGATTTATTAATAAACAATTTAGAAAAGTAAAATAGTGTGTTTGTATTCAACCCCCCCCCCCCCCCCCCCTTCTACAAACTTGTTTAGGCCTTTCGGGACCAACATGAACATTGCAGTTATCTATATTTTAGACAGCACAGTCGAACTTAGCAGTATAAGCGTTGTTGTTAGGAAAATTGAAGAATTTTGCCTAGCATTTGCCTTAATAAGGAAATTATCCATAAATCTCATAAAATGCCAATATAAAATACCTTAAATATATTTGTATATATATATATAAATATATGTACTTTGCATAGTAAATACTAGTAAATAAAACAAGTATTATTATTTATATAAACTAGTTATTAATTAACAAATTAAAAATAAAATAAAAATAAAAATAAAATACAATTATTTTACCTAAAACTACACTCCACTCTCTCCTCTTTCCACCTTCCCAAAACCGGCCACCCTCCCCTTAAACCCCCTCCTCTCTCTTTTTCATTCATTCAATCCATCTTATCTCTCTCTCTCAAATTTCTCTCTAAGAAGAAATCTCTCTTTTTCTCTCTCTAATATTGTCCAAAGTCCAGCCACTTTAACCTCAAGAACATCAAGTATTCAAGTCTTCACAAGGTAAAAATCATATGTAGTGCAAAGCCTACACTTGTCCTTGTATTGTTCCTTCATTTTCTTTAAGTTTCTTCTTCTTCTACACTAGTTTTAAATGTTGTTTTCTCTAAACATATCTTTGAATCTTAATGTTTGTAGATTCATCACCATAACACTTTGCATGTTATTATAAGAGTGATGAATCCATGATCAAACCAAAGTTAATGATCAAAGAATGAACTATTTGAATGTGTTCACAAAAAGCTCAAAAGGACCAATTTTTGAAAATGTTTTGACAAGATAACTTGTCTAAGTTGTTTGCATGTAGCTTGTGTAAATTAAAAGGAAGCTTTTTCATCAGAAAATACTGGATTTGTTGTGTCAAAAATCATGGCCAAGCAAAAAGAATAAAATCCTTTAAAGAACCAATGGAAATAATGCATTTATTTAAAGAAGATTTCCAACAGCAATCTGTCAGATTTTTTTCCACTGGCTTTGCATGGCCATATCTCACTCAAAAATACTCCAAATGAGATGATTCGTTTTCTGGAATTTACTATTATGAGATAGGATTCAAACCCAACTGGAATCATTGAAAAATATTAAGATTTCGACCTTCAAACATTTTTGACAAAAATAGTACGCAAACAACAAAGCTTCCTGTAGTGTTTTTACGTCAAGAATTATTACAGGTACTTAAACACCTCTAAAAACTATGAATCTTATGTCAAATATTTCCTAACACATAAAGGTATACGGACATAAAATATCTTAACCTGAATGCCTCTGGAAGATATCCAAAAACGAATTGAAAGTGACAATACATTCTGGACAGCAAGTGATAACTTTCTGCTTTGGTTAAAAACTAACTCTTTGAACCCGTTTCATCATTCTTATGATGAAATTGTGGAATATATATATATACTATATGTATATGCTTTGTACATATTCTAACTTTACATTTTGAACCTGTTTTATCACTCTTATGATTAAATTGTGGAATACATATATACTATATGTATATGTTGGTGATTTTAGTGTCATCAATATATTTTAGTGTAGTCATATTTAATATCGAGACAGGTTGAGTTCATTTTACATTCCGAGTCTGGAGGTGCGGGATGCACACTCGGATAGTTAAATGTGGACTCAGGAAATCGGGGTTCCGGGGGCAGCGCCCCTGGGGACAGAGTTCCAAAAAAAACGAATTGTTATGGCCAAAAACGGTTTTCCCGCCAAAAAAGGGTTTCCCGCCAGAAATTTTTCCCGCCAAAAATTTTCTATAAATTTTCGATTTGTCGGAATATTGAAGAGGAGAACGAAGGAAGAAAACGATTTCTTCTCTGCAACTCTCTGTCTCTGAAAAACGTAATCCATCGCAAGGTTTTCTGTGTTTGTGGATTTGGATTAGGCTTGTAATCCGAATCTGATTTCTTGGATTATCCCACTTCTGAATTCGTGTAACCACAAGCAATAGGGACGAATTACAGATTTCGGAAAGTGATTCAATCACGATCCTAGAAATTATCCAAGTATTATTGTTATTCTGTAATCCCTAAAACTAACATTCAAAATCTGTAATTTTTATGTAAGGAATAACAATGGCAGAATTTGTCAGGGACATGAGTTCCAAATTCGGAAAACTTGATAAGTTTGAAGGAAACGACTTTCTTCATTGGCAGAAGAAGATGCACTTTCTTCTCACCACTCTGAAAGTTGTGCATGTTTTGAGTACCCCTGCCCCTGAAGCCCAAGAAAACGAAACGCTGGAACACACCAGAAAACGCTGCAAGTGGGAAAACGATGACTACATCTGTCGTGGACACATCCTTAATGGTATGTCTGACTCTCTCTTTGATATCTATCAAAATCATGAATCTGCAAAAGATCTGTGGGATGCCCTTGAATCCAAATACATGGCAGATGACGCTTCTAGTAAGAAGTTTCTCGTGAGTAATTTTAACAATTACAAAATGGTGGATTCGAGGCCTGTCATGGTACAGTACAATGAACTCATGAGGATTTTGGGACAATTTGAACAACACAAGATGAATATGGATGAGTCCATATCTGTCTCAAGTGTTATTGACAAATTGCCCCCATCCTGGAAAGATTTCAAACACACTTTGAAACACCAAAAGGAGGAGTTGTCTCTTGTACAACTTGGCAGTCACTTGAGAATTGAGGAGGGCCTACGGGTCCAAGAAAGTGGCAAAGGAAAGGAGAAAGAGATTCCTGGATCTTCTATGAACATGGTGGAAGATGACAAAAACCAGAAAAACAACAAGTTTGGGAAAAGAAAGAAGAAGGACGACAATCAAAAGGGTTCCAACAAGAAAGCAAAACTTGTGTGTTGGAATTGCAACAAACCTGGTCACATAAAACGTGATTGTCGTCTGAGAAAGAACAAGAATGGTGCAAGCACTTCTGGATAGGGATCTAAGGATCAAGGTCCAAAACCACAACAAGGTCAGAATCCTATTTCTGGAACTACTTCTGTTATATATCATGTAACACTTATTCCTGAAACATTTTATGTGCAGGATGATGATCATACATGGTGGGTAGACTCGGGGGCGACGAGTCATGTATGTAAAGATCGCCGTTGGTTCAAGGAGTATGAAGTAGTAGATGATGGATCGGTGCTGTATATGGGAGACTATAATAAATCTTCGGTTGTTGGTCGTGGTTCTGTGTCTTTAGTTTTTAGTTATGGAAAAAGTCTTCATCTTAGAAATGTAATACATGTTCCTAAGATTAGGAAGAACTTGGTTTCTGGTGGTGTATTAAATAAGTGTGGTTATAAACAGGTTTATGAGTCTGATAAGTATATCTTATCAAAGTGTGGTACATTTGTTGGATTTGGGTATTTTACAAATGGTATGTTTAGATTGAATGTAAATAACAATAATGCAGATTGTGTATATATGGCTTGTTCTAGTATTGATGATTCTTCTCTTTGGCATGCACGTTTAGGGCATGTTCATTATAAACGTATGCTTGAAATGTCTAAAAATGGATTAATTCTACCGTTTGATGTTAACATAGAGAAGTGTAAAACCTGCATGTTAACTAAGATAACTAGACAACCATTTTCAAATGTGAAAAGAGATTCTGTTATGCTTGAATTAATACATAGTGATCTATGTGACTTTCATGCAACTCCATCCTTAGGTAATAAGAAATACATAGTAACGTTTATTGATGATTACTTTCGGTTTTGCTATGTATATTTATTACATTCTAAGGATGAAGCCCTTGATAAATTCAACATTTATAAAACTGAAGTTGAGTTGCAACAAAATGACTTAATCAAGAAACTTCGTACTGACAGAGGTGGTGAGTATTATGATCCTAGTTATTTCCAATCTGTAGGAATTATTCATGAAATTACATCACCATACAGTCCTCAACAAAATGGTATTTTTGAAAGGAAAAATAGAGTTCTCAAGGAAATGGTGAACTCTATGTTGTCATACTCAGGATTGAGTGATGGGTTTTGGGGAGAAGCTATGTTAACAGCTTGTTATCTTTTGAATAGGGTTCCAAACAAAAGGAACAAAATGACTCCCTATGAAGTGTGGTACAAAAAGAAACCAAACTTAGGATATCTTAAAGTTTGGGGGTGTCGAGCAGTTGTAAGACTGACTGAACCTAAAAGGAAAAATTTGGGTGAAAGAGGTATTGATTGTATTTTCATTGGTTATGCTGAGCATTCCAGGGCTTATAGGTTCTTTGTTTTAGAACCTAATGATTATGTTTCAGTTAATACTGTCATAGAATCAAGAGATGCAATGTTTGATGAAAATCGTTTTTCATCCATACCTAGACCAAAGGACATGGCCCCTAGTTCCGGTGGGACAAACAAGGAAAATATATTTGTACCAAACACTGATGAATCACTTGAGCTCCGAAGAGGAAAAAGAGAAAGAAAGGCTAAATCTTTCGGTCCTGATTTTCAGCTTTATCTAGTTGAGGGTTCTAGAGATGAAATTGCAAATCAATATTCATATTGTTTTAGTATTGAAGAAGATCCTAAAACATTTGATGAGGAAATGAAATCTAAAGATGTTACTTTCTGGAAAGAAGCAATAAATGATGAAATGGATTCCATCATGGGAAATAACACATGGGTTTTATCTGATCTTCCTCCTGGATGCAAACCTTTGGGTTGCAAGTGGATATTTAAGAGGAAGATGAAAGTAGATGGAACAATTGACAAGTTCAAAGCTCGATTGGTTATTCAAGGTTTTAGACAAAAACCTGGGATTGACTACTTTGATACTTATGCACCTGTTGCTCGTATTTCTACTATTAGATTGCTGATTGCCTTAGCTGCAATTCACAATCTGGTCATTCACCAAATAGATGTCAAAACATCATTCCTGAATGGTGATTTGGATGAAGAAGTATACATGAAGCAACCTGAGGGTTTTGTTATGCCAGGTAATGAGCATAAAGTATGCAAATTGGTTAAGTCTTTATATGGGCTGAAACAAGCACCTAAACAGTGGCATCAAAAGTTTGATGATGTTGTCTTAAGTAATGGTTTTATGCTAAATCAATCGGACAAGTGTGTATATAGTAAGTTTGATGCGTCTGGTAAAGGAGTGATCATATGCTTGTATGTGGATGATATGTTGATCTTTGGGACTGATCAAAGGCAAGTTGATATGACCAAAGAATTTTTATCATCTCAATTCTCTATGAAGGATATGGGGGAGGCAGAAGTGATTCTTGGTATAAGAATCAAGCGTGAACATCAAGGAATTTCTATTTCACAGTCTCATTACATTGAGAAAGTACTTAAGAAATTCAATTGTTTGGATTGTTCTCCTGTGAGTACTCCGTTTTATCCAAGTATGAAGCTTATGCCTAATACTGGTCAAGCAGTTTCACAGCTTGAATATTCAAAGGTCATTGGTTGTTTGATGTATGCCATGACCAGCACAAGGCCTGATATTGCTTTTGCTGTAGGAACGCTAAGTAGATTTACTAGCAATCCTAGTACTCATCACTGGCAAGCAGTAAGGCGGGTGTTGAAATATTTGAAGAAAATCATGGATTATGGTTTCACTTATGTAGGGTTTCCTTCTGTGATTGAAGGGTATACTGATGCTAGTTGGATTTCAAACATGGAGGACCACTCCTCAACAAGTGGTTGGGTTTTTCTTCTTGGAGGAGGTGCAATCTCCTGGGCATCCAAGAAGCAAACTTGTATCACAAAGTCAACTATGGAATCAGAATTTGTAGCCCTTGCAGCTGCTGGGAACGAAGCAGAATGGTTAAGGAATTTGATTTATGAGATTCCTTTGTGGCCAAAACCGATTTCACCCATTTCTATACACTGTGACAGTTATGCCACTTTGGGCAAGGCCTATAGTCAAGTGTATAATGGAAAGTCGCGACATTTGGGTGTTAGACATAGTATGGTACGTGAGCTCATAACTCATGGTATTATTTCTGTTGATTGGGTTCGATCTCAACATAATTTAGCTGATCACTTGACGAAGGGGTTAGCTAGAGACTTGGTAGCAAAGTCGGTGATAGGGATGGGTTTAAAGCCCACTTGATATCTCTATGGATAAGATACCCAATTCCCTTCTAATACGATGTTAGAAGCTGAATTCAATGTGGAAAGCTTATTTATGGAGATTGAAGCGCATTTGTATTACATCATCCCAAGGTATGTGCTTAAACCTGTAGAGTTAAGGTAGGTTGAATTAAGTTCTTAATAGTTCTTTTGAAAAAGTGTATTTACAGGTGTATGATTTAAAAGGACTACCTATATGAGTGTGAAGTGTTGCCGCTTCAGAAGGCTTTGGGCTAGGCTTTTTATGCACTCATGAATGGATAGGACACATGGCGGTAATAGTGTCAAGTATGAAACATTAGAATTTGTGTAAACTTATGTGTATAGTATCTTCAGTTACTCAAATGAGTTGATGGGTTCAATCCTTAGGACACCCAGATTCTCGAGTATTTGAAATGTGTATTATACTAATATGAAAATTCAATCTTCAAGACATTTTCATTTATGCATGAGTTTGGTTTTGCGTTTGCTTTTAGTTAATTAACGATTACACTAAAATGTGGGAGGAATGTTGGTGATTTTAGTGTCATCAATATATTTTAGTGTAGTCATATTTAATATCAAGACAGGCGGAGTTCATTTTACATTCCGAGTCTGGAGGTGCGGGGTGCACACTCGGATAGTTAAATGTGGACTCAGGAAATCGGGGTTCCGGGGGCAACGCCCCTGGGGACGGGGTTCCAAACAAAAAAAAAACGAATTGTTATGGCCAAAAACGGTTTTCCCGCCAAAAACGGGTTTCCCGCCAAAAACCGTTTCCCGCCAAAACCGTTTTCCTGCCAAAAAATTTTCCCGCCAAAAAAATTTCTATAAATTTTCGATTTGTCAGAATATTGAAGAGGAGAACGAAGGAAGAAAACGATTTCTTCTCTGCAACTCTCTGTCTCTGAAAAACGCAATCCATCGCAAGGTATTCTGTGTTTGTGGATTTGGAATAGGCTTGTAATCCGAATCTGATTTCTTGGATTATCCCACTTCTGAATTCGTGTAACCACAAGCAATAGGGACGAATTACAGATTTCGAAAAGTGATTCAATCACGATCCTAGAAATTATCCAAGTATTATTGTTATTCTGTAATCCCTAAAACTAACATTACGCATTTTACATAATCTAACTTTACATTTTGAACCCGTTTCATCATCCTTATGATGAAATTGTGGAATATATATATATATATACTGCATATAACCTCTAACTTTAGACCCTTTTCGTCACTCGTTATGACGAAATTGTGGTAGCTTCAATCTAACATATGTATTGTATTATATATTGATTACTAACTTCGGTTAATTCCTTACAACCTATAAACTTAATCACAACAAAGGCAATTTATGATGATTTGGGTAACTAAACATTATCGAGACCTAAGGTTTAAGCATAGAATCTTACTAGTATCCTTACGTTCGTAGGATCGAAGTAGGATCATATTTCGGATTGCATTACAAACCTCTCGGGAATATCTTCGCTAATCACCGTGAGTTTTCACAGCCCCTTTTTACTATTTTGTACGTTTTGGGGTGAAAAACATGTTACTATTATTTCAACGCAGTGAGTTTTCACATCCCCTTTTTACTATTTTATACGTTTTGGGGTGAAAAGTATGTTACTATTATTTCAACGCAGTGAGTTTTCACAGCCCCTTTTTACTATTTTGTACATTATGGGGTGAAAAGCATGTTACAAATTACTTACGCATCGGTTGTACTATTTACTCAAACTGATTTACATTGCTACGAACTTTTATGTGCTATGGTATGTATGCTTATGTTAGTTGATTCTAAGTTTCACACTTATTTTAAAGTCCCCGGTACGAACTACATTACCCATTAGCTCATTGTGCGAGCCGCTTGGTATATTATGGATAACGTTATTTGGTAGACACCCCACTCACCTCGCGAGTGCATAATTACCCACGAACTTATCATGTTTGTGAGGAACATGTGTCTTTGGGGCGTGTACGGTCATGTAGGTTTGGGTAGTGGGCTCATTACTTTGACATATTGCATACGATATTATACCTTGCGCATGTTGACAAACGAACTCTTAATCCATTGTGCGGATTTACAAAAATGCTTTATAACTACAACCGAATACTCAATCCACTGTGCGGATTTACAAACTTGCATTAAAACTGTTATGCATACCGAAAACCTGTGAACTCACCAACTATTCAATAGTTGACCCTCTCCTTTACATGCTTTTCAGGAAATATCAAGTAAGGTTGAACTTTAGAAGGCACCACAAGTAGCAGCACCCAACGCTTTTTTCTTTATCATGTCAATTTTTGTTTTTGGACTATTTGTATTTTGAAACATGATGTACTCTTGTAAACTTTTGTGATATGATGATTGTGTGTTGTCTTCTACCTTACGCATTGAAACCTTGAACTATGACATCTCGTGTTTCCGCTTTAGCGGGGTGTGACAGAAATGGTATCATAGCCGAAGGTTATAGAGAATACCGGTCTTTCATTGGAAAAACCCAACTATAACCAAAATCCAAAACTGGCATGAAGACAACTTAACTTACTACTAGTATAACTAAGTCTAGAATGGTATTAACAGACTTTAATTAAACATAGCCTGATCACCTATGTTCGGTTAAGGTAGGTTAATGCGAGACTAGAAATGGTTATAGTAGGAGTATGTCGATTTTTACTTGCACTCTCTAGTAGCATGCGTAGTGCGTAGACATTAGGATAGACATTACACTTGTGCGATTAGTAACTAAGTACACTTTTACTTCAGTTTCACTATGTCGTCATCATCACCATCCTACACTCCCGATTCTTACTCGGCCGATGTGTCGAGTTACGTCAATGGTCGACCTCGAGTCAACCCACCAAACATCCGGGAAGATGAAGACTCTAGTAGCACTGAATCGGAGCAAGAAGTGTCAAGCAAACGGGATCCCTATGACGGACCGAGGGTGTTACCAACCTCGGAACTACCAAGACCAACGCCGATAATCGTACAACCACACCTTGGAGGGCCTCGCGTTAGGCAAACGGCGAGGAAAAGTGTCCCAATTCCAAGAAGGGTCACACTAACATCAACACATCCGGAGGCACCGGAACCGCAACGTATGGCCACCGGCGTGCCAATCAGGCAAATATCCGAGCTGACTTGGGCAAGAGATCAGCATATCAGGGCGATGACAACCGAGTTTCATGGTTGTCAAGAGAGGATAACTCGTCAAGGCCAGGTCTTAACAGAACTGGTGGAGCTAGCACACCAATTGACCATCGTTTCGACTCAAGCTCTAGATGGTGCAAGAGTGGCTAAAAGAATGGCCATGAGTGCGGAAGCGGCATGCTTGGTTGTGGGGATGGCGCTATTGCTGTTGGTGCTCTTGATCATGATTGGGGCAAACTTAGGATAGTACGGATACGGCAGTGGATGGATTGTAGCGTGTTGGAGGAATTTTTGAAAAACATTTTCTTTACTTGTCATTTCCAATTCACGCATTTTTAAGTATTCAAGTTGTATTTCCTTTCAAACACTGTGATACCGATGTATGATAAACATCAGAAATTTTGTAACTTCGGCATTTAATGGAAACCCATGGGGAAAAATGTGAACTTTCAGTCAATCTGTCTATTTACCTTATACTTAAATTTACTGTTTCAAAAATCAAGTAATAGCCTAAACTTTTGGAAAATACCAGTTCAAGAAATTGTACAAAATTTTAACCAAATCAATTTTTGCAAATGTGTTTTAGAATCATGCCTCCAAGAAGATCCACTCGCCACACGGAGGAAAATCCTGAAAACCAAACACCCGACATCGCACGGATCATAGCACAACGCATACAATAAGCAATACCCAGCATAGTCACGCAAGTAACTGTCGGCATTAATGCTAACCGCGGGAATGAAGGAGGTAGTGGAGGAAATCCGGGTAGTAACAGTAACGGATGCAACTACAAGTCCTTCATGTCCTGTAAACCCAAGGAATTCTACAGAAAGGAAGGTGTCGTAGGACTGCTTTCTTGGATCGATAGCATAGAGTCGGTACTCCATATCAGCAAATGCTCGGAGGACCGCAAGGTGGAGTATGCGGCCTGTCAACTCCAAGGCAGGGCACTAACATGGTGGAACATCCAGGTTCAAACCCGTGGAAGGGAAGATGCATACAGACTCACATGGGAGGCGTTTAAGAAGTTACTCATTGAGGAGTACTGCCCCAAAAGTGAACTCCAAAAGCTGGAGACTGAATTCTGGAATCACGCCATGGTCGGAGCCGACATAGACCGATACACAGCTCGTTTCCACGAACTCGCAAAGTTGGTACCTCACATGGTTACTCCCGAGAGCAAGAGAATCGACCGATACTTATGGGGATTAGCGTCGGAGATCCGAGGGATGGTCACCTCGGCAAACCTGACCACAATCCAATCTGTTGTGGCCTTGGCAACTACTTTAACGAACGACGCGGTAAGAGCGGGAACTCTGACATCGGGAAGTGCCAGCAATAAGAGGAAGCCAGAGTATCAGTCAAGAAAGAAAACCTTTGGTAGCGCAAGCAAGGATAGGAATGTGGTAAGAAACTTCGGAGTAAAAACTCAGGACCCAGGGCAATACAAGGGTCCATTCCCGAAATGCATCAAGTGCAACCTTCATCATGAGGGAGCTTGCCCCATTTGTGACAATTGTAAGCGGCCAGGTCATCTCACCAAATTTTGTAGGGGGAGAAGGGCATGCTTCGAGTGTGGAAGTCCGGATCACTTTCGGAATATTTGCCCGAGATTTGGTAGGAGGCCGAACAATAACAATAATGGGAACCAGGCAAGACAAGCCAATCAAGGAAATCAAGGAGGTCAAGCTCGAGGACGGGCATTTGTCATTGGAGCTGACGAAGCACGTCGTGACCCTAATGTGGTGACAGGTACGTTTCTTCTAAACAACCACTATGCATCAGTATTATTTGACACTGGAGCGGATAGGAGCTTCGTTTCATTGGAATTTAGGCCACTAATTAACTTGGAATCTAGAAGAATGTTGGATGCTTATATTATTGAGGTTGCTAATGGTCATAAATTTGAGGCTAAGGATGTAATTCTATATTGTACCTTGAATCTAGCGGATAAATAGTTTAGCGTTGATCTTATTACTATTGAATTGGGGAGTTTTGACATAGTAATAAGCATGGATTGGTTATCCAAGATTCGAGCGGAGATTTGTTGTTTTGATAAGACGGTTAGGATACCTTTGCAAGACGGAGAAACCCTCGTTATACAAGGAAACAAAGTTGGGAGGAGCCTAAAGATAGTGTCAAGTGTTAAGGTTCATAAGTATTTGAGGGAGAAGTGCGTCGCATTTTTGTCTCACGTAGTTGAGAAGAAGTCCGAGGAAAGGCGAATCCAAGATATTCCTGTAGTGAAGGATCACCCGGAGGTGTTCCCCGATGATTTGCCTGGACTTCCCCCGTTTAGACAAGTTGAATTTCAAATTGACCTCGTACCTGGAGCAGCACCTGTAGCTAAGGCACCACACCGTTTAGCACCTGCTAAAATGCAAGAGTTGTCAAGTCAACTTCATGAACTTCTGGACAAGGAATTTATTAGGCCAAGTTCCTCACCTTGGGGAGCTCCAGTCTTGTTCGTCAAGAAAAATGATGGATCGTTTCGAATGTGCATCGATTATAGGGAGCAGAACAAGATGACGATCAAGAATCGATATCCTCTTCCTCGAATAGATGATTTATTCGACCAATTGCAAGGTGCAACTTATTTCTCAAAGATTGATCTTCGATCAGGGTATCATCAATTAAGAGTCCGTGAGGAGGACATTCCTATGACAGCTTTTAGGACTCGATATGGACACTACGAGTTTTTGGTTATGCCTTTCGGGTTAACGAATGCACCAGCCGTGTTCATGGATTTAATGAACAGGGTATGCAGACCATACCTTGACAAGTTTGTGATCGTGTTCATCGATGACATTTTGATCTACTCTCGAAGTAAAGAGGAGCACGAACAACATTTAAGAATAATTCTACAGACACTTAAGGAACAGAAACTGTACGCCAAGTTCTCAAAGTACGAATTTTGGATTCGAGAAGTACACTTTCTTGGTCACGTGATTGGAGAGAAAGGAATTCACGTGGACCCAGCTAAAGTGGAAGCCGTTAAGAAGTGGGAAGCTCCAAAAACCCCAACATAAATTCGTCAATTTCTGGGATTGAAAGGTTATTATAGGCGATTTATCGAGAACTTCTAAAAAATTGCTAAACCACTCACAGCACTAACCCAAAAGGATAGGAAATTCGTTTGGGAAGAACCGCAAGAAGAGGCGTTCCAGCTATTGAAGAAAACGCTGTGCAATGCACCAATTCTAGCGTTACCGGAAGGAATCGATGATTTTGTGGGGTATTGCGACGCATCGCATCAAGGTTTAGGTTGTGTATTGATGCAAAAGGACAAGGTTATAGCGTACGCCTCGCAACAACTACAGGTTCATGAGAAGAACTATACCACACACGATTTAGAGCTTTGAGTTGTGGTCAGGTGGGGATGCTATACTTCTTTAGGGCGTCGACCGTAGCTATCTCGTCGATAAAGAGGGATGTTTGGAATCCAGAGCGTGGTTCGACGTCAACTGGTACAGCAGCACCGGGTAACTTAGAAAGTAACGACTTGTTCCTCCATGAGCTTCAGACGTTGAGATACTGGGTCATCTTGACTGGATCCTCTGTTCGTCGCAGGAATAGAACATGTATCCTACATCGTCATGCCCATCGTCGTCGGGTAGCCATTTCGATGCGTCAGATCAGCAGCTTCCCCTTGCGGTGGAAAAGTGAACGATGCAGGCATGGTTGGTGAAGGCATCGTCGGGATGCTCATCGTGTAAAACGTTGCAGACGACATAGGCATCATCTGATTCTGAAATAATGGCGGTGGTCTGAGATGTTGTGGTGGAAGAGAATCTTGTATGGGTACTCCGAAGAATGGTCCTGGGCCATTCTGGGGACCAAAGAAGTTTCCAGTGTTCTGATTCTGACCACTTTGATGACTGAAGAAGTTTCCCTGGCCTTGCTTCAGACCGCCTCGAGGACCAAAGAAGCCTCCTGGCTTCTGATTAAAGTTTCCAGTGTTGTGGTTCGGCCCATTTTGGTGTCTCAGGGATGCGATTTCTGTTGTTGCTTTACGATTCTGCTCATTCAAGGAATTAAGTTGGGTGCGTGCAGCATCCAATTCCACGTGTAACTGTGCGAGTTCATTGAATTGGTGTCCCTATCCCAACATTCTCCTGAAAAGTACAAAAAACTCAAGAAGCAGTTAGTAGCACATACGTTTTGTCTGAGATTTTCTCTAGATGGGGCCCCACGGTGGGCGCCAAACTGTTAATGCTAAAAATCGTCCAAAGGAAGATTTAAAGTCGATGTGGAGCTTTAACAACTAAAGAAAGATATCTCACGACAAATCGTACAACGGATAACAAAAATGAAAAGAGACGTCAGAATTTGGTGACGCGGAAACCCCCGTCGAGGGTAAGAACCGCGGTCGACGGTAGATGTCGACGGTGCACTATGGTCGTCAAACAAGGACGAAGTCCTTTAGTAACAAGTGTCGTGAGTATAATAGATTACAATAGTAGAATAAATAAACTTAATTATAAAATTCTATCATGCGTCGTGAGTGAAAACACTTCGTCGTGCGCTTCTTCGAAGAAAAATGCAACTGATTGCTTGAGGTGCTCGAGAATACTTCTGGAAAATCTTGTGTGTCGAGTGCTTCTGGAATGACTTTTGTGTCCGCGAGTGTGGCTTCAAGCTTGATTTATATAGGCCTCAATGTCATTAATGATCTTCATAAATGTGAAAAACGGTTCTTGGCCATAAATGTGCTTGATAGTGGTTTTCGGTTATGACTGTTGCCAATTAATGAGCATGACCTGCATTAACTAGACACAAAGAAAATGCTTGTCGAGAGTTAGTAATCTTACGACGGTCATGAAGTTTAACAGGAGTATTGGTCATAAGTCGTGGATATCTTACGACCGATACATTAAGTGACAACTATGGTCATGGTCGTACGTAGATTACAGGACCTTATCTTAATACAAGACCTGTCGTACAAAATATGTCATTTGGTTTCTTGCGTCGGTCGTGAAGTGTGGTTTTTTACCCAAACAATATGTGGACTCAGCTATCCTGCGGCTAAACGACATGCTGGTCATGAATAGTCGATCCTAAAGTCACGTAGGTCTAAAGCAGAGCATGAGCTAGAAGCGATGCTTATATCCTTCGACCAAGACAATCTATGTGACCCATGGCAAAAGTACCATGATGGGTTGATTACACAACTCATAATCGGAAATTGTTCGACTAAGAGAGTCCTCATCGATGGTGGAAGTTCGACTAAAATCATATTTCCCAACGCCGTTAAGTCCATGGGAATTGGTGAGGCCGAAATCATACAACGGTCGACTATTTTGGTCGCCTTTAAAGGAAATACAACGAACACCGTTGTGGAAATTGTCCTCCCAGTCTACGCTAAAGGAGTCGACAAGCATACCATGTTCAATGTCGTTGATTGCCCTTCAGCCTACAACGTGATCCTAGGGAGACCTTAGATAAACGACATGAAATCTTTTCCATCGACTTCCATCAAACGATAAAACTCCCAACGCCTTGGGGCGTTCAAGAGATCAAAAGTGAGCAAAGATCGCTCGTGACTGCTACAAGACATCGTTGAAGCCACGAAAACAAAACATCTAGCAATTATAGGTCCAAGATGATTCTGGAACCGTCGACGACTATCAGTTGGAAGATGTTGTCCTCGACCAGAACAAGCTTGACCAATGAGCATTCAGTTCAGGTACCGCAGCGGTCGACGACTTGGTTGGCGCAGATCTTCACTCATTATCCTTCTTTGAACCACATATGTTAGCTCCAACTTCTACTGTTTATAGAAGTATTGAAAAATAGGCTAAGTATTGACACTAACAGAGGTTCTGCCAAGACACCGATAGAAGACCAAGTGAAGACTCAAGTGAAGATGTTCACAGAAGACAAGTCCACAGAGCCTCTGCCAAACTTGACAGAGCCTCTGTGGTATAAAGACTGAAGACTTGGAAGACTACTTGAAGATCAAGACGAAGAAAATCGTGCCTCACACGTTCTCTGCTGTATGAAGATCCTGAAGATCATTCGTACAAGGCGTGCCCTGACAATTCCACGTGTCAAACTCTGATGGGTTTCAGCCTCTGCAGAAAACGGTGCACTACATTAACGTTGTACCTGTAGCAGTCTCGCGATTATGTCTTGTACCCTTTAGTCCTTTATGTCTAGAACTTGTCCCCTGGTGAATAGTATAAATAGAAGACTCATGTTGAGTTCTTCTATTAAGCTTTGTACAACACACACATCCTTAAGAGCAGAATTCCTGTTTAATCTTCGGTGTTCTTGGTGTTCTATTTATATCAATATACAGTGGGTTATTGAGTTATAAACTTGTGTTATTTACATCTCAGGTATTTGATATAGTGTGTTCTTCTACCTTAAATATCTTATTAGTTCTCTAAAACGCTTCCGCACATCATTCTGTTTTGAACTAATAGATAAAATTATCATTGTTAAGTAAAATCGGAACCAACAATTGGTATCAGAGCCATCCTTAATTTTCTATATCAAGAGATCCTCTCTTACAATGATTTTTGGTAGAAACTTGTTTAGATTTTGACCTGTTCTTCGCACATTTCAAACAGACTCTGTTTTCTGTCATTCTCGACCTGTTCGACCTTGGTAAACCTGCATAATCTGTTTTTCGGTTAAAACTCTCCATTTTAGTGTATCGCTTAAGGTTTTCAAGCTTGTAATCTCTTTTCTAAAAATCTTGACCAATCATCTAAAAATCTCAGTTTATACTCTGTTTTCTGGTATTTTCCAAAACCATTCAAAATGGCAGCGAACACCAACAACTACTTTTCTTTAACAAAACCACCCACTCTACTCAGAGATGAGTACCCTCAGTGGAAAATACGAATGATTCATTTCTTCGAGGGTACTGACTGTTATTCCAAGATCAAACAAGAATAGAGAGAGAAATCTAGAGAGAGAAGTACGTCATCTATTACTCTCAATATGTGAACTGTACAATACAAAAGCTTAACACAAGGGTTTATATACCCCTTGACTAGACAAAGTCAAATTACACTTATTACAAAATCATTACATAATAAGCCTTGATTACAACATAAATGTAGCATTAACAATCTCCCCCTTTGTAATCAAGGGCGCTCGAATCTTCTGTATTGGCGATTCTTGTCAATCAAAATTTCCAAGCGTCTTAGAGTTCTCCGGAAGTTCAGTCTTGTGTCGATTGTTTCTATTGTTCTCCTCAAAAGTCTGATCTCAACATTATCAACCTGGTAAGAATTTCTTCTTGTTTCCATGAATTTCTTTATAACTTCCTTCAGTCTGTGATCTAACTGTAATCAGATGATCTTCAAAGTTCCATCAGAATACTTACCAATTTCTTCAAATCTGAGAAAACGTCTGACACCTGATTGATCTCTATACACAATCCCATAAGGGTCTTCTACAATAGAAAATAGAGGATAGCTTTCAATATTCGATAAATCTCTATCAGGTCTTCTTACATTGACTACTGGCTGGAAGCTTTCAACAGCAAGCTGGAAGTCAAAGCATCTATAGAATCTGACTTGACGACGTAAGAATCGCTTGACTGCTTCCAGAGCCCTGAGGATATCATCAATACGAATAGGCATGTCTCGAAACTGATGATAGATAACCTCAAAGTCATCAATAGATAGATCATTAAAGTCTGCTTCAGAAAACCGATATCTCTGACAATCTTGACGTTCAACATAAAATATTGGATACCAAATTCTGACAAAGTTAGCTATCTCCACCTTAAGTACCCTTACGATTCCATGCTTCGAGAACACCAGAAGTCTTCCTTGACGAATACACTTAATGAACATCAGATATTCGTACCGATACCAATCAGGCTCCTTTTCAATACCCAGAATTGCATGAATATTCACTCTTCTTCTTTTCTTGACATAAAAATTCCGTTCAGTGTCTTCAAGAAAAGCAGACCTCATTCTTGTTACTTGGTATCTTTCTTCAAGTCTTTGCATTCGTTGTTGTCTATTCAATGCGGGACCTGGTTGAAGAATGCTAGGTGGAACATTTAGAGGTTGATCAGGAATTTCTGAGTTAGCTCTAGACGACTCACCCTGAATAAATGTTCTTTCTGAAGTAGTGGTGGTCAGAGCTGGAACAACAGGAACAACCGGGGAACTTGGTTGAACTGGAACTTCTGGAACTTGAACTGTAGAATGTGCTAAAGGAGATTGGTGACCAAAATCTTCATTGTCTGATAAATCTCCATAAAGCATGATGACAACATCATTATCTTTCTCATCAACTTCAACATCAACTTCTGTATCATATATAACTATGATATCATCTTGATCTTCTTCTTTAATCTTCCAAAACTTATCAAATTTCCTTTGAACATCATCATCAGAATCAATCTCAACATAGTTAGAGAAGAAATTACGCATATCATCAAAGTCTTCAGACTCATGCACGTTTGAAGTCTCCGGACATCCAGTTGAAACAGGTGCAGAATCTGGATCAACATAAACAACTAGTTGCAGATTATTTATGTTCACTGGCTCAACATAGTTAATATCTGAAGCCATAGCCATCAAATCAACTTCATTTAATAACTCATCAACTAGATTTTCCATATCAGTTTCTTCATCTCTTTCCTCATTCGCCCTTTCCTCGTTCACCCTTTCTTCAATAACAATTTAAGTTGTCTCTTCATTCACACTTTCTTCAACTCTTCGTCTCTTAGAATTCTCCCCCTCATGAGCTTGATGACCCGGATCATCTTGGTCATGTCTACGCTTAAGAGACGAACCAGCAGCAAATTGGCAAGTTTCTTCATGTGAAGCCACTCTTTCAGAAAGCATAGAAAGGGCATTTGTCATCAACTTTAAGCCCTTCTGAATTTCAGTAAAACCATCTTTAACCTCAGTTCTGAAAGATTGGAACTCATTCACCAATGTAGATACGCGAGGATCAGAAACTGGTGTCGGAGTAGGAGTAGAAGGCGGAGGCGGGGTTGGTTGAAATTTTCGAAGCAGAGAGAAGTAGAGTTCGACAAAAATCAGATGAAAGTCGCCAAAGGCTGTAGCGCAAAGTGAAAAACACGCTACCAACTGTGGCGCAAAGTGAGAAACGCGCTACCATTGGTGGCGCAATTTTCACTTGTTGTCAGAAAATCAAAATCGCGAAAAAAATTCAAACGATCCAAATCAAAAATCAGACTTGCCAGATAGATTCATATGCAACGATTCATCATGTAATCACATTATAAGCATAAATCGATCATAAACAAACTCAAATGAAACCCTAATTTCTAGAAAAAAAATCTAAAATCAAAGAACTGATAAAACAGTTCGCAGATAAAGTGCGACTGATCTTCGCAAATCGATTGAAGTATAAGAAATTAAGTATGAAATCGATTAAGAAATGACAAACTAATAAGGAAGAGGGGTTCGAAATCATACCTGGAATCGATGAATACACTGAATTGCAACTGTTGAATTAAGGACAGAGAAAATGGGTCGCAAAAAGGTCAGAGTGAAAAACGCAATTGAAAGATGAAATAAGAGTCATTGAAAGATGAAATAAGAGTCAAATAAAGTCAAAACCCTTATAAACCCTTAGAGAAAACAACTTTTAATTAAATTGCAAAAACGCTGAATTAAAGTGATTTGCGCCACCTAAGGTCGCGCAAATCTTGATTTGCGCCACTAAGGGTAGCGCAAATCAGACTTAGATTCATTTTTGCAAAATTAAAAAAAAAATGTTTTCTCATTTTAGATTCATTTCACTCCCCCTACACAAATGCATTAGATAACCTCAGATTAAAATCGCATTTGGAGAACTTACCTGAAGAAAATCTCAGATGCCCATACCTGCTCAATCTTTGTATTTTCGGATACGTACCATTCAGCAGAGTGTGCTCCCCCTCAAATAGAGAATCTATGATATTTCTTCCCTTCAAAATAATATCTCATTAACTCTCTCCCCCTCAGAATTAGCTTAACTTTTGAAATCGCTCCCCCTCAAAATCACACACAGTATAACTCCACACATCACAGTATGAAACATTTCACGTAAAACATCAGTTATGGAAACTGAAATACATTAAACTATATAACATAACTACTAACTATAGAATGTTTGAACACCGAACAAATAAAATTCAACTCAGTGAAAGTAGACATGTTTTTCAAGCAAATGACATCAAACGCATGCTTTTAGATTCAGAAACAAGTCATGCTTGCATATCAAGTTACAATTTGTTCAGTTTCGTTCCTATGCTCTTTGTACCACGTGTACCTGCAACAGACGACACTCCAGAGATTCCTGCGCACGAAAAACCTAAGTCAAAAGATAAATGGTCTGATCCTGACTGGGCGAAATACGAGTTGGCACAGAAGGCAAAACGAATTCTTATAATGGCCATCCCCAATGATAATGGCCAATCCCTAGATGCGTGTGAATCTGCATACGATCTATGGAAGGAACTGGAAAAACAATTGGAAGGAGAGGCTAAAACTCAGAAAAATCACAGAGCCCAATGTATCAATGAGTATTACTGATTCAAGGCTCTGCCGACTGAGTCTCTGCAGTCTACGTATGACAGGTTTAACTCCTTGATAAACAAGTGCAAGAAGTTTGGAATCCACAGAACTTCAGAAGAAAACAATGTCATGTTCTTAAAGATTCTCAATGAAGAATGGCTCCAACTGTCTATGTCCCTACAAACAAATTAGGACCTAGACACCTGGAGCCTATCAGATCTTTATGGAACATTGGCAGCTCAAGAACCCCTAATCGCCCAGGCAAAAACTCAGACTGCTGGGCCTTTGGCACTTGTGGGGAAGACTACAGAGGCAAAGGAGAAGCCTAAGAAAGCTGTGGAAGTGGAGTAAAAGAAGGAGAAGAAGGAGAAAAAGAAGAAAGTGATGATTGTCGATAGCTCTGAAGATGAGGTGATAGAAGAGGAGGCAACGATGGCCTCGATAGCTAAATCGTTAGCTCTGCTGACAAAGGAGTTTGGAAGAGGAGGATATCGGAAGAAGGGGTATGAACGTGATGGAAGGGATGACAGAGGAGAGAAGTATGAGCCAAGGAACCAAGGAAGAGATGGTTCGAATGACTGAAGTGAAAAAGGTGACAGAGGTGATAGAGGTGGTGACCGACAGAAGTCAGACGACAGAGCTGGCAACGGTTCCCAGAACCAGGGATGTTTTAATTGTGGCAAGCCATGCCACTATGCCGCTGACTGCAGGAGTAAACCAAACCGCCCTCAGAGGGATTCTGCTTACTACAAAAAGAAAGCGGATTATTATGCTCAGAAGTCGCTAATGGTGAATCAGGAGAACTGGCTGTCAGACGAATCATCTGATGAAGGCGACAAAAACACCTTGTTCTGTGGAATGGCAGAGGTTAGCTCATCCGACTCTGAGAGTGAGGTATCCACTTCTAACTCTTCCTCTGATGATAATGAAGCTGATTTGCTTAAACTAACTATTAAACACACTGAACTCAAAAAGACTTGTGAGAATATACAAAAGAAACTTGCATTTTTTGAGAGAGAAACAAAACTTCTAACTCAAGAAAAGGCAAAAATATTTCAAGAAAAGGAAGAAATTGAAACAAACTGGAACAAGCATCTAAATCCTTTGAAAGAGAAAATTTTAGAACTCAACTCTGCCTTAAAAGATAAGTCTAAAGAACTTATGAATGTTGAGAGCGACAGAATGAACATCCTTGCTCTTAAACATTATTTTCAAAAGGAAAGAGAAGTCCTTCATCAAGACCTACTCAGAAGAGACCTTTTAATGAAAAAATATCAAGATGCTTAGATGGTTTATGAAAAAAATAAACACACAAATAGGGAGACGGGGAATTGGATTCTGTGATATTGATCCATACACTGGAACCAAAAGAGACAAATCTCTGTCTTCACTATTTCATATTGGAAGCACAAGAAAACCCGGTTTTCCAAACTTACTCTCTGTCAGCAAAAGGCGAAAAGTCTTTGGGGAACCTCACCAGAGGAAACCTCTGAAGATGATTAATGTGTGGTTTGAAAACACAGATCTATCCTCTTCAGTCTCTGTCAAAAGAGAATCCAAACC
Organism: Saussurea involucrata; assembly: GCA_033807775.1. NCBI lineage: Eukaryota > Viridiplantae > Streptophyta > Magnoliopsida > Asterales > Asteraceae > Saussurea > Saussurea involucrata. Next base: position 14,057,112 of record CM066326.1, read on the forward strand.
CAAGAAATATCTGAAAACTCAAAATCAGATAGGAATCTTCAAGTTTGGTGACCCCGAGACTCAATCCCAGGTTTCCTTTGTCTGCACTATAGATTCTGAGAAGAAACTATCTGCAGAGGCACCTGAGTTCTTGCCTACTTCCATAGAAGAAAAACTAACTCATATTTCTGAAAAGGAATTATTGGAAATCGGTGAAAATAACTTTTATGAATGTCCCAGTTCTTCCAATAATAGCCATAATCTCTCTGAGGAAGTCTTGATGAACACTTCTGTTGACTTAGAAAATATCCCCGAAAGAGAGGAAGAAAGCGAGTAGAGCACTTGCTCAGAAAATCCAGCCTCTGTCGACAGAGACCTAAGTGACTCAACCTCTGTATATGAGGACGACTCATCCTCTGACGATTCTGAGACTGATTCAGTTGAATCAGGAATAGATCCTTGTGAAGCAGAGGGACTTAAAATTCCCTCTGAAATTCTTAACAGAACAATTACTCCTAAGGAGATAATCACAAGTGTTCCTATTTGCCCAGATTTTGTGGACAAGTGTGTACAAGCCAAAACCTCTGTGGAGCTTGAGAAAAACAAAACTGAAAAGGAAAAATCCTCTCTCTATTCAAAAGAAGCTAAACCTTTTGGGCCTTTTAAAGAAAAATTAACTTGGCAGCAGAAGGGTAAGTGGGTTGAAAATAACAAATCTTTTGCTTCTGTGACAGTGAAATCTGCAGAAGTCCACCACAGAAGAAAGGGTCCACAGAAGGCTACTCCAACCAGAGAATTTTCAAAACAACAATCTAGTCAGCATAGGTCTTTTTGTAATAAGAAGTCTAGTGCTAGGGTAGATTGTAAAATTAAAGCCTCTGTACCCTGTTTTAATGTCTTCAATGAAAAGTTCAAGCAAATCTCTTCGCAAATTCATTATTGTCATTGTTTTGATCTCATGTTTCAATTGAACCAACATTTCTCAAGTCCTCACTGTTTCCTCTCTTTGCCCAAAAAGAATGCTAAATTCAAGGGAAAGAATAAACAAAATGGTTCTTCAACAGAAGATAAAACCAAACCCAAGGATGCTAAGGCAACCTTGAAGACCTCTGACAAAAAGGGACCCATTTGGATATGGGTACCTAAAAATCTCTGATTGTCTTGCAGAAGCAGTATGTGCCGATCTGGTATCTTGACTTTGGGTGCTCGCGGCACATGACTGGCGACAGAGGTTTACTATCCTCTTACAAAGATAAACTCAATGGAGGATCTGTAACCTTTGGGGACAATAAGAAGGGATACAATAAAGGCTACGGAGTCATCAAAAAGGAAAAGATTGAAGTATGCAAAGTTGCTTATGTGGATGGCCTTAAGCACAATCTTCTAAGTGTTAGCCAATTCTGTGATACTGGCTTTGATGTTATGTTTAAAATAACTTACTGCTCTCTACAAGGATAAGACACTGGAGTAGAGCTTCTGCGGGCTGAAAGAAGGGGAGATCTATAGCTCATGAACTTTAGCGTCAAGAACAAAGAAGACAAGCTCTGCTTTGTTGCTTGTAAAAATGAAGAAGCCTGGTTATGGCACAACAGGTTCTGTCATCTGAACTTTCACACTCTAGACAAGCTTGTGAAACTTGATCTTGTCAAAGGTCTGCCGAATGTTAAGTTCAACAAAGATCATTTGTACTCAGCATGTGAAATGGGCAAGCTTAAGAAGGCTTCCCACAAAGGAAAGACTGGTGTGTCTTTCCCTAGGCCTCTGCACATGCTTCATGTCGACCTCTGTGGTCCTATTGCTACGCAGAGCCTAGGAGGCAAGAAATACATACTAGTGGTGATCGATGAATACTCGAGATATACATGGGTGGAGTTTGTCAGAGAGAAATCAGATGTTCCTAACACTCTGATAAACTTAATGAAGAAGATCCAGGTTCTGTACGAATGCAAAATCCAAAAGTTGAGAAGCGACAATGGCACAGAATTCAAAAACTCTGTCATTGAAGCTTATCTCACAAAAGAAGGCATTTCATAGAACTTCTCTGTAGCACGTACTCCTCAACAAAATGGCGTTGTTGAACGAAAGAACCGAACGCTTGTAGAGGTTGCGAGGACCATGCTCACAGCATCTGGATTACCAATCTCTTTCTGGGCAGAAGCCATATCAACAGCATGTTATACCCAGAATCGATCTGCCATAGTCAAAAGACACATCAAGACACCTTATCAATTGATCAATAAGAGGCGACCCAACATCAAGTTCTTTCATGTCTTTGGATGCAAATGCTTCGTCTTAAACGACAGAGAAGCCAGAGGGAAGTTCGATGTGAAAGCAGATGAAGGAAAGTTCATAGGATACTCTGACATTTCAAAAGCCTACAGAGTATATCTTCTGCGGTCTCGATCCATCGTGGAAAGCATCAATGTTTCATTTGACGATTCCTTTCAAAAGACTTCTGAACAAGTCAGTTCAGAACTCGGCCTAAAGAAGGAATCCTCTAGCATCTCAAAGACAAGAGAAGCAGACCTTAATCTGCTATTTGAAGAGATGTTCCACGACGATATCGATCCCTCTGCTGGAGCTGTCAGAGCCTCTGGAGAACCATCTTTTGCCAACCAGACTGAGTCAGGTATTTCTCTACCTGGTCCATTAAATACTTCATCCTCTTCTGTGAATCATGCAGATGCTAATGCCGAGGGGGAGCGAACAGAAGATGACACAAGCAAAGATACAACAACAGAGGCACTGGAAACACCAGCTACAACAGATGAACCGATAACAGAGGAAAATGATTCAGTCTCTACCGAATCATAGGAAACTATTCCAACTCTAATCCCAACACCTACACAAGCTGAAGAACCAATTTCAAGCGCAGAAGTACTGTCTACCACAGAGGGTGTACAAGAACAACCTTGTGCATCCTCAGAAGTTCAACTAGATGATGCTAATGACCATCTTCCAAGAACAACAAAGTGGACGATGAGCCATCCTCAGAACCTAATTATTGGTGATCCTTCTGATAAGGTCAAGACAAGATCAGCCACTGCTAATTTTTGTTTCTTTACAAAATTTATCAGTGTGATCGAGCCAAAACGTGTCTCTGAAGCCCTAGATGATCTAGACTGGGTAGATGCTATGCAAGAAGAGCTTCTACAGTTTGAGAGAAACAAGGTATGGACCCTAGTTCCTCTGTCGAAAGGGAAACAAGCAATAGGGACTAAATGGGTCTTCAAAAACAAAAAGGATGAGGATGGGGTGGTCATTAGAAATAAACCGAGATTGGTGGCCAAGGGATATCGCCAAGAAGAAGGCATTGATTACGATGAAACTTTTGCCCCTGTCGCACGGCTCGAAGCTATAAGAATCTTCTTAGCCTTCGCAACCCACAGAGGTTTCAAAGTATTTCAGATGGATGTAAAATCTGCATTTCTTAATGGTGTAATCCAAGAAGAAGTATATGTCCAGCAGCCACCAGGGTTCGAAAGCGCCAAGTACCTAAACCATGTTTACTTTCTCGATAAATCCCTGTATGGACTGAAACAGGCTCCAAGAGCATGGTACGAACGCCTTTCAACCTTTCTTCTCGGTAACAATTTCGAAAGAGGTACAACAGATACGACTTTGTTTTATAAAAGAAAAGGTGATGAGTGTTGGGTCATTGACCAGCATCTTCCTAAATCAAAACGTGGCGCTGACTGCTACGCTATATGGAAATAAGTTGCGCCTTCTCCACCAGCAATTGCTTTTGGCGTAGTGGTAAGCGCTTGGATCCTAACATGTGGTATCAGAGCAGGTCACGGGTTCGAATCCCATGGAGTGCATTATAATGCCAAAGGCATGCTGTGCAGCCAAGAGTGCTGGCAGATGCTAGGGGGAGGATTGTTGGGTCATTGACCAGCATCTTCCTAAATCGAAACGTGACGCTGGCTGCTACGCTATATGGAAATAAGTTGCGCCTTCTCCACCAGCAATTGCTTTTGGAGTAGTGGTAAGCGCTTGGATCCTAACAATGAGATTCTGCTTGTACAGATCTATGTGGACGAAATTATTTTTGGTTCTACAAATGACAAACAGTGCAAAGATTTTGGAAAACCCATGCAAAGTGAGTTTGAAATGAGTATGATGGGAGAACTAACCTTCTTCCTAGGACTCCAAGTCAAACAATCCTCAGAAGGAATTTTTATAAATCAAGCCAAATATGTCTCTGACATACTTTCAAAATTCAATCTTTCTGAGTCCTCTGTCATGAAGACCCCCATGTCAACTAGAAATAAGTTACATTCTGATCTAGGTGGAAAATCTGTAGAGTGGAAAATCTGTAGAGTGCAAACTCTACAGAGGCAAGATTGGGTCTTTGTTATACTTAACAGCAAGTAGACCCGATATAATGTTTGCTACATGCCTCTGTGCAAGATATCAAGCAAATCCAAAAGAATCACACTTTCATGCTGTAAAGAGGATCTTCAGATACCTAAAGGGAACCAAAAATTTTGGCCTCTGGTATCCGAAGAACTCTGGCTTTAATCTAACGGCTTACTCAGATTCAGATTACGGGGGATGCAAACTTGACCGAAAGAGCACCTCTGGGAGTTGTCAATTCCTAGGTGGTAAACTAGTCAGCTGGACTTCAAAGAAGCAGAACTGTGTATCAACATCTACGGCAGAAGCTGAATATGTTGTTGCTGCCAGTTGTTGCTCACAAGTTCTGTGGATGAGAAATCAGCTCAGAGACTACGGTCACAATATCTACAAGATACCCATCCTCTGTGTAACAACCCAGTTCCCATATACACAACAATTCACATAATGTAACATAACATTGATATAACAAACGAAACATTATATTACAAGTTCGGTCCCATAGTCTTTTACAATCAGCAGAAGCTATTTACTACAAACTTTGTACTAAATACAAACATAACATTTAACATTGTAATACAACTGCTAAACATGCCAAAAATCTTCATCATATAATCCTTCACAAAAGCCATCCATTGGTTACTCTAATTACTTGCTCTTACTCGATCCACCACCTGGAATACATATTTTTAAAACAAAAATGAAGGTTAGGCCCGATGGTCTAAGTGAGAAAATCCCTGTTAGTTTGAAACCATTTATATAACTTCATTCATATAAATCACGCAACACAATCATATATATCCAATTAAGCTCACATACTGTGTACTTTCTCTTCTCATTCCTCCTGGCCATATTAGTTGGTAGCAAGCCAACTAATAATTTACAACGCTGTACAACATCTACAGCCAAACAACGCTATACAGATTCTATAGCCAAACACACCGGTCCTAAGCCCGGCCAACGTATTATAACACATTATAATACTCATGTAAATATAATACCTCAATATATTATAATTCACATATATCGTACATATAAACACGCAATCACCAATTATCACATTCCCAAACCATACGTATATATATTCCAGTTAAAAATACTTTTAGAGTAAAACTCACCTGTTTTGATTATTACACACGGCTCGCAAGCTCCTTTCACAATGGTCTTATCTCTTACCACGACCCCACGGAATCTCAAAATTGCTTCTAACCCAATCGATTGATGCTCAAACCGTAACTTTCTTCTTTCGCTTTCTTCGCCTCCAAAACTCCCGCGCACACACACACTCTTTCTATTTTAGGTATATGAATATTATATGATGCTTTAAGAGGTAATATCAACCACAACTTACCAAATGGACCATGAACTTCTCAAATATACCCCAAACACCCCTAAACTTATAACTTTCCCAAACATATCCTAAACATCTAACTTTAAAGTTAACTTTATTTAACGGAATGAGGATTTAACTAACGGACTTACCTGGGGTATTACATCATCTCCCCCTTAAAAGAATTTCGTCCCGGAATTCAGTCAAGTAAAAAGATGAGGGTATTTGGCTCTCATTTCCGTCTTTGATTCCCACGTAGCATCTTGACCTCTATGATGCCTCCACTGAACTTTCACTTGCCTGATCTCCTTATTCCGCAGCACTTTAACTTTATGATCAACTATAGCTTCCGGCCCTTCCACATAATTCAGTCTTTCATCGATTTGTATCTCTGGTAGGGAGACTACCTGATTTGGAGTAACCAAACACTTTCTGAAGTTTGATACATGAAACGCATTATGGATCCTGCTCAATTCTGGCGGAAGGTCTAATCGGTAAGCTACTTCACAGATCCTTTTAGTAATTGCCAACGGTCCGATATACCTTGGGCTAAGTCTACCTTGTCGTCCAAATCGGATGACTCCTTTCTACGGCGAAACCTTTAACATTACGTAATCTCCAACTTGAAATTCCAATGGCATTCGGCGTCGGTCAGCGTAGCTTTTCTGTCTGTCTTGTGCCACTTTCAATCTTTCTCGGATCTGAGTAACCTTATCGGCGGTTAATTGAACTATTTCCGGTCCCGCTAACTGTTTCTCTCCCACTTCATTCCAACATAGAGGCGTTCGGCATTTTCTACCATACAGTACTTCGAACGGTGCCGCTTGTATGCGGGAATGATAATTGTTGTTGTAAGCGAATACGATCAACGGTAAATGCTTATCCCACGATCCCCCAAAATCAACAATGCAAGCCCGGAGCATATCTTCTAAGGTCTGAATCGTTCGTTCACTCTGCCCATCTGTTTGAGGATGATACGCCGTACTTAACTTTATCTGTGTCCCCATTTCCATTTGAAAACTTCTCTAGAATCTTGAAGTAAAACGACCATCACGATCAGAAATAATCGAGATTGGAACTCCATGTCGAGTTACTACTTCATCAATGTACAATTTAGCTAATCGCTCCATCGATTCGGTTTCCTTTATCGGTAGAAAGTGTGCAGACTTTGTCAATCTGTCGACGATCACCCAAATAGAATCAAATCCCTTCGGAGTCCTTGGTAGCTTCGTGATGGAATCTGTGGTAATCTGCTCCCACTTCCACATAGGTATTTCTAGCCGCTGTAGTTGACCAAACGGCTTTTGGTGTTCGATCTTTACTTTCTTACAAGTATCACATCTTTCCACATACTGAGTAATCCCTCTTTTTATCCCCGACAACCAATAGAATTGCTTTAGGTCTTTATACATCTTGTTTGTACCTGGGTGAAGAGAGAAACGGGATTGATGAGCTTCTTGTAAAACACGATCATGTAACCCACCCAAACGAGGTACCCACACTCTGTTTCCCAGACATAATAACCCACGATCATCTGTTACTAGCAATGCTGACATCCCCGCTAACTGTTCTGATTTCAGATGTTCATCCTGATAGGCTTCCACTTGACACTTCTGCAATTCGTCAAATATGTTTGGTAGGAGTTCAGTTCGTAGTGAAATAACTTTTATTGTTCCAACCCTTTCTTGACGGCTCAGCGCATCTGCCACCACGTTCTCCTTTCCCGGATGATAAAGGATTTCACAGTCGTAATCGTTCAGCAATTCTAGCCTTCTCCTTTGTCTCATATTCAATTCCTTCTGATCAAAGAGGTGTTGGAGACTCTTGTGATCGGTATAAATCTGACATTTGGAACCATACAGATAATGTCTCCAAATCTTTAACGCGAAGACAACCGCTGCAAGCTCCATGTCGTGCGTAGGATACTGTCTTTCATGATCCTTCAATTGTCGAGAAGCATAAGCAATAACTTTCCCACGCTGCATAAGCACACATCCTAATCCCAGTTTGGACGCATCACTATAAACAACAAAGTCTTCTAAACCTTCAGGTAGTGATAGAATCGGCGCGCTGCACAGTTTCTCTTTCAATATCCGGAATGCCTCGTCTTGTTCTGCTTTCCATTCAAACTTCAGGTTCTTCCGGGTCAGCTTAGTCAAAGGTGTTGCGATACGAGAGAAGTCTTTTATAAACTTTCGGTAGTAGCCGGCTAAACCCAGAAAACTACGTATTTCCGTTGCTGTCTTCGGCGGTTCCCACTTTTCAACTGCTTCCACCTTTGTTGGATCAACTTGGATACCTTTCTCAGAAACCACGTGCCCCAGAAACTGAACTTTCTGTAGCCAGAATTCACATTTAGAAAATTTTGCATACAACTTTTCTTTCTTTAGTAGCTCCAGAATCAAACGAAGATGTTACGCGTGCTCTTCCTTGGATCGGGAGTAGATAAGTATATCATCGATAAATACAATTACAAATTTATCGAGATACGTCTTACATACCCGATTCATTAAATCCATAAAAGCAGCTGGAGCGTTCGTCAGTCCAAACGGCATCACTAAGAATTCGTGATGACCATACCTTGTTCGAAAGGCTGTCTTCAGGACGTCTTCTTCCCTAACTTTCAACTGGTGATAACCGGATCTCAGATCAATCTTGGAGAAATAACATGCTCCAACTAACTGATCGAAGAGGTCATCAATTCGGGGTAACGGATACTTGTTCTTTATTGTGCACTTATTCAGTTCCCGATAGTCGATGCACATCCTCATCGAACCATCCTTCTTTTTCACAAACAAAACTGGTGCTCCCCACGGTGAAGAACTAGGTATGATGAAGCCTTTATCGGATAGATCTTGTAGTTGTGCCATCATCTCTTTCATCTCTGGGGGTGCCAAACGATACGGTGCATGAGCAATAGGAGTGGCTCCAGGAACCAAGTCTATACCGAACTCTACTTGTCTAACTGGAGGGAGACTATTCAAGTATTCGGGAAAAACTTCTGGAAATTCACTAACAATAGGAATATCTTCCAACTTAATCTTTTCAGGCCTACTATCTATCACATAGGCTAAGTAACTCGGGCAACCCTTGCTGACACATTTTCGGGCTTTTATCATAGATATTAGACTAGACTGATGATTCCTACGATCACCATAAATCACTACTGGTCTTTTATCAGGTAATACAACATTTATTAACTTCTTATCACAAATTATGTTAGGCTGGTTCTCAGCTAACCAATCCATCCCAACTACCACATCAAACTCTATCAAGGTTATCGGAAACAATTGTATCGGCACTCCACACCCCTCTATATTTATCACACAGTCATCAAATACTTCTTTAACTGACACTTGATTATCATTTGCCGTATCTACTGATAGAACATGTTCTAGCATTTTAGGTTTCAAACACAGGCAAGCAGCAAATGCAGGAGACACAAACGATCGGTTTGCACCGGAATCAAATAACACCTTAGCAAGTGTAGAGTTTATTAAAAATGTACCTGTGACCACATCCGGAGTTTCCTCCGCTTCTTTCTCAGTCATTTGGAATGCGCGACCCCTGGTTACTGGCGGTTCCAGTCTTGGTATTACTGGTTTAACACTCACTGGCCTGCCCGATGACCCACCTTGCTGTATCCTCCCCCGCGGACAGTCTGACTGAAGGTGATCCGGAGAATTGCATAAGAAACATAACCGCGTTACCTTACAATCTTTAATGACGTGTCCGGTCTTCCCACACTTATAACACGCTCGTAAATCACCTTGGCAATTTCCTTGGTGGACACGGTTGCACTTTTGACATGGTCTTTCAGCTGGTCGAAACGGCGGACGGTTATCATACCTATGAAATCAAGACTTCTTCAGATCGTATTGTGGTCCTTCCCACTTTCTCTTCCCGATACTTTTATCGCCAGCATCTCTTCTAATATCTCGTTCAACATTCTCCGCGGCATTAACTGCAGCCGAGAAGGTATCAGGTCCCTTTGTAGTCACTAGCCTTCTGACTTCTGAGTTCAGCCCGAAGATAAACCTTTCCGTCTTCATTGTCTCCGTATCAACGTAGTATTCTGCGAACCGAGACTTTTCCAGAAAGCTAGCGGTATAGTCTCGAACGGATAAGTTCCCTTGTTGTAAGTTCATAAATTCCCCTTCCAATTGTTTGACGGCTGCTTGGGGACAAAATTGTTCCCTATAGGCTATCAAAAATTCTTCCCAAGAGAGGGTAGAGTAAACATCTGATCCTTTATAATGAATGAAAGATTCCCACCAATACAAAGCATCCCTCTTTAACATTGCTGCTCCATACAATACTCTATCTTCGTCAGCGCACTTACTCGTCTTGAAAATAGCTTCTATTTCCTTCATCCATCTCATTGCTTTCACTGGATCCCGATCTCCTGAGTATGTAGGAGGCTTGCAACTAAGAAACATCTTGTAATCACATTTTCTCATTACCGGTAAGACCGTAGGGGTGATTGGCAGTTCGACTTCATGTTCCGGATTTGGTCTATCAGCTTCATTATTACGACTTCGTTCAAACATTGTTTGTATGTTAGCTTGCAGTCTTCCCATTTCTGCCATTAGATCATCCCTGGTAACGAACTCTGTACCATGTGGCTGGACTCTGCCTCCGGCTTGACCCCTTGCCCTACCCCCAGTTCTACCCCCGACTCTGCCCCCAGTTCTGCCTCCCCTGTCCCCTGTTCCTATTGGCGGATTAGTTCTATTCGGATTTCTTCCTCCTCCTCGATTCGAATTTCGTGTACCGCTTGCCATTCTGTAGATTTAAACAAGGTTAATATACACATAAGCACATACCCCATATAACAAGGTATTCCAGTTCAAACATGTACCTGTAAGATCACAATTACACTGGCCAGGTGTAATATGAAATTACCTTACATGATGTTCCTTCTACCTTTTATACTTAATATCCCGAGGTTCTACAATAATAGGGACATCCTACTTCACATGCAGTTTAAGTCTAGGTACAGATACAAATACCTAAATCCCTTAAACTAAGGCTCTGATACCATTTGTAACAACCCAGTTCCCATATACACAACAATTCACATAATGTAACATAACATTGATATAACAAACGAAACATTATATTACAAGTTCGGTCCCATAGTCTTTTACAATCAGCAGAAGCTATTCTACTACAAACTTTGTACTAAATACATACATAACATTTGACATTGTAATACAACTGCTAAACATGCCAAAAATCTTCATCATATAATCCTTCACAAAAGCCATCCATTGGTTACTCTAATTACTTGCTCTTACTCGATCCACCACCTGGAATACATATTTTTAAAACAAAAATGAGGGTTAGACCCGATGGTCTAAGTGAGAAAATCCCTGTTAGTTTGAAACCATTTATATAACTTCATTCATATAAATCACGCAACACAATCATATATATCCAATTAAGCTCACATACTGTGTACTTTCTCTTCTCATTCCTCCTGGCCATATTAGTTGGTAGCAAGCCAATTAATAATTTACAACGCTGTACAACATCTACAGCCAAACAACGCTATACAGATTCTATAGCCAAACACACTGGTCCTAAGCCCGGCCAACGTATTATAACACATTATAATACTCATGTAAATATAATACCTCAATATATTATAATTCACATATATCGTACATATAAACACGCAATCACCAATTATCACATTCCCAAACCATACGTATATGTATTCCAGTTAAAAATACTTTTAGAGTAAAACTCACCTGTTTTGATTATTATACACGGCTCGCAAGCTCCTTTCACAATGGTCTTATCTCTTACCACGACCCCACAGAATCTCAAAATTGCTTCTAACCCAATCGATTGATGCTCAAACTGTAACTTTCTTCTTTCGCTTTCTTCGCCTCCAAAACTCCCGCACACACACACACTCTTTCTATTTTAGGTATATGAATACTATCTGATGCTTTAAGAGGTAATATCAACCACAACTTACCAAATGGACCATGAACTTCTCAAATATACCCCAAACACCCCTAAACTTATAACTTTCCCAAACATATCCTAAACATCTAACTTTAAAGTTAACTTTATTTAACGGAATGAGGATTTAACTAACGGACTTACCTGGGGTATTACACTCTGTGATTCCAAAAGTGCCATAGCAATTTCATCAAATCCTGTTCAGCTTTCAAAAACAAAGCACATCGATATCCGTTACCACTTTCTGAAACATCATGTTGAAAAGGGAACAATTGAGATGTACTTCGTGAACACTGAATACCAGCTTGCTGACTTATTTACCAAGGCACTTGATGAGAAAAGATTCCTTTTCTTGGTGGGTAAGTTAGGTATGGTAAACATGAGTTGAGACCTCTGTAAGTAAGACTTGATTCTCTGTAAATATGTATATATTTGAATACTTCTGCATGTAAATTCTAGAATCACCAAAAGTTCTGAATCCAACAGAGCTTCTGTGGGATCTCTCAAAACCTCTGACGATGTCCACAGAACCTCTGGTGAGTTTGACCTATGTTATGTGCATTACTTATCTCATTTGATCCAAGTATAGGTCAAGGGGGAGCAGAAGGAGACCTTGAATTAAACTACAGAAGTTGTCAATTCAAGGGGGAGCCAAAGAAGAGAAGTGGTCAACCAAACCCACAGAAGTCAGGTAGTTTACCGAGTAAAAGAGAATCCAAGGGAGAATGTCTCGCACAAAACCATTTTCTAAAACAGTTTTCTAGGACACCAATCTCCAAATATGTCCTAAAAACAGTGTTTAAGACAGTAAAAAACGTGGATGATCAAAAAGTTTTATGAATCCTTAGTTATTAGAAATTTTCACTCATAGAGCCTCTGTTGGCTTTGACAGAGCCCCAAAGCCTCTGTGGATGAAAATTTTGTACTAAGGATTCTATCGATCCTCTCCAATGAATTTTCAAACGTTTTTGGTAAAGGTGCAAGCTAAGAGGAGACATTAAAGGTAGGTTTCAGAATCACAGAGCTCACTCCACTACAAAGCCTCTGTTGATTCTGACACTTTACTCTTTATGGAAATTCTGTAAAAGCAAGAAATTTATTGCGAGTGATAAGACCCAGACAGAAGAAATACCCACGCGCCAAGCATTAATGGGCCACGGACGACGTCTAATCGTGCTCTGACACATATGACGTGGCAACTTTTCATTGGACGTGCGTGCCACACGTTTCTTCTGGAAATTGAACCAAAACTTCCATCTCCCACCCCCAAAACCAGAACCAAATCTATTGCTCACAAAAGAAAATATTTGAACAAGTCTACAGAAGCCTTACCAACCTCCTCACCATCCAAGACCTCAGAAACACAAGTGTCAAATCCAACAGAGGCAACCCCCGCAAATCCTACTGAAACACCATCATCCAAACCCTCAGAAACTTCAAAGACAAAACCCATAGAGACAATCCCATCTCTACAAGAAGATCTACAGCCGAAGACAAAAGACAAAGGCAAGGGAATATTGACAGAGGAACCACAACAGAAGAAGTCAAAGCATCAACCCATAGAGAAGCTGATGAAGAGTGCCTTCGATGCATATGTGACACCAAAGCCAGAAGAAGAAGACTGGGCTTTCGGTGTTACCCCTCTGTCAAACATACAAGTTCTGGATCCGAAGGCAAAACCTACAGAAGATCGAGTGAAGCAAATTAAAAAGCAAATGGATGCTCTGCGCAGACCCATGCCTCCACCTAGTGCATCTCCACGACAAATGGAAGAAGTAGTATACCGGTACCTATACAACAGAACTATCAGAGATCCTCTGCCACCATCCATTCAAGATCCAAACTTCCGTGCTGAGCTCGAAAACATCTTCACCAGAACAACACCCAAACCTGTCAATCAAGTCTACTCAATCTCCAAAATCAACAAGGTCATATACTGTAAGTTCTCTCACACCAGAACCACACCTAAGGTTTCCTACAACATATATAAGGTCAAAAGAATGGACAGATCCGAGAACCAATTCTCAGATGCTGATGTTAGGAACTTAAGCCCCTATGACCTACCCGACCTTCTGAACTGGACAAAACATAACTTCACAACAGATGCGGTTTGAAGGGCATACAGGGTAATCAGGAAAGCCATGCGTGAGAAACTTCTGCTAAACAGCCTGGTCGATTTCCAAGTAGGACGAGATCTTGGAGTAAGAAACCTAAGCCTTAAACCACCATAAGATGACTGCCCATCCTCTGCCATACCCAAGTCAATCATAACATCCCCAAAGTTTGGGTATGTCTTCCATGATCCTGCGGGAAAATCAAGACTGTTTCTGGAGATGGACTGCCAAAAGTACGCAACAAGTACGCTCACAGAGTTCAGAGCCAACCTTGTGGAGCACAGAGGAACGGAATTGATGGACACAGCCTCCGCCGATAAACTGATAGAGGTCATCGACTCGATAATCAACTTCAGAACCCTCTGCATCAGAATCTATCATGAGCTCAAATAAGTAGGACTCGATAAGAGAAGTTTCAACGACTTCCAAAACGCCAACGTCTGAGTTAGTCTACAAATCTTTGCTACTTTTTCTTTCATCATGTAATCAAATGTAAATGCCTCTGGCATAATCGTATATGAAAAGAAAATAGTTTACAGAGGTCAAATACCTCTTGTCGTGTTCTTAGTCTAGAAAACCATGCATGTTTCAAATTTTTATTTTCAATACTTGGGGGAGATTGTTGATAACGCCACTTTGTGGCGTTATTTTCGGTCCTGAAACCAATGAGATTGGCTTGTGTTCTAGCAAAAAGGCGTGGATTTTACGGGTTATCTAGTGATTTATGCAGGTTATCTAAAAGACAGCGTTCATTGATAAAAGAAGCTAAAAAGAGCCCAAAACGAGTCCAAAACGAAGCCAACGGAAGCCCGAGATCCAAGACCAAGACCCGCACCCGAACCAGGACCCAGACCCGAACCAAACCTGACCCGGAACAGCCTTAGAAAACCGCGCAGTTTTGTGCGCGGTTTGCAAACCGCGCCACAAACCGCGCAACCCTCTGTTTCACGTTTTTAAGCTACTATTTTCCGGATATTAGGTCAAGCTGGTTACGCAACTCAGAGACGACGAACGGCAGACGACTTGGGACAATTTCTAGAGACTTTTCACGCCTTTTGGAGCCACGATAAAGGACAGATCGAGGAGAAGTTCACAACGAGAGTCGGATTAGATTGGATAGAAGGGAGTTCATCATTACTTTCGTTACAATCACGTTTATCATGTTTACACATACTTTCACATCTCCTTTTCTTATGTTTGAATCCACCACCAACATGAACTAATTTTAGATGTTGGGGGTTGGATTGAATTGGGTTTGTAAGCATATGAACAGATGACTTGAACGTTTATCGGTTTTCCTTTTTAATGAATGCATGTAATTTGATTCTTAATGCTTTTGAGAGTTTAGCTAGCTTTCAATTATTTTGTTGTTTCCAGTTGAGTTCGAGAGAATTAACTGTTAGCTAGAACTAGGAGTTGCATGCCTAAGGCGAGAATTTGGTGATAGAGATATACCGAATACGCCTTAGTCCTAATTGAACCAATTAGGTTGAGATCGAGAGATTAAATCTATCCGTTCAAATATGAATCTTGCACTTAATGTGTTTTGGAATCCATAGGTTGAGATCGAAAGATAAAACTTGTGCCTTACAAAATAAAACCCGATGTTGCTCGAAAGAGAACAACGGCGATTTTACAGATTGGGTATTCATTAAGGGGATTAATTGGTAATTGTTTTAAGTCAGATATTCGTATGTGAAAACCTAAGGATTTCCAACCCTCAACTGTTTTCTCTATCGAATTTTCCTCAAGTTGTCTACTATTCCGTTTGTGATTGTCTTATTGCAATTAATTAGTTTAATACCAACCATCTCTCAATTTCGACAGTTCAGTTAATAGTGATTATAGTAATTGTGATACTTAGTTCCTAGTTCCCGTGGATTCGATACTCGTACTTCCGTACGTATTACTTAATTTCGATACCGTACACTTGCGGTTAGATTTAGGGGGGGTGATACCCGCCTATCAAGTTTTTGGCGCCGTTGCCGGGGAACTAGTTGCAACTGATAGCACTACCAGCTATAAGCGCTATTAGATTGAACATTTTTCTTTTATTTATTCATTTTGTTCCATCACTTTCAATTTCTGGAATACTAACTTTGCTTACTTTCTTTTCAGGTACTACTTGGTGTATGCCAAGGACGACCCGAAGGAAGGAAATCGAACAATTTGATCCGGAGATCGAGAGAACCGTCCGCCGAATACGCCAAGAGACCAAAGCCAAGAGACATCTGAAGATGGGTGACGAGAGACCACGTAACAACCCACCTCCGCCTCCTCCGGCGAGAGTTCCGATGCGGTCATTTGCTAATCCAAACGTGGCAACCGCACGGATAGGCATCCAACCGCCCCTACTGCAGCAAACTACTTCGAGATTAAGCCGAGTACCATTGTCATGGTACAGCAGAATCAGTTCGGGGGAGCACCTACTGAAGATCCCCATGCCCACATTCGTGCATTTGAACGGATTTGCAATACGTTCAAGATCAATGGGATGGGGGAAAATGCCATCAAGCTAAGATTGTTCAGATCACTCATGGGTAGAGCTGAAATTTGGATAGAAGGTTTGCCAGCGGATCAGATCACTACATGGGCAGACCTGAAAGCCGCATTCCTCCAGAAATTCTTCCCACCGGGAAGAACCGCGCAGTTAATGGTTGATATTACACACTTCGCGCAATGGGACCAAGAGACCCTATATGAGGCATGGGAGCGATATAAAGACATGTTGAAGAAGTGTCCACATCACGGGTTGCACAGATGGGTCATCATCCAGACATTCTTTAGTGGACTCCACCCGCAGTTCAAAAACGATATAACTGCCGCATCGGGTGGAGCACTAATGGACAAATCTTATGAAGAAGCATGCGAGCTGATCGATAATCTGGCCGAGCACAGTTTTTCTACTCCGAGATCGTCTGTTAGAAGGGTCGCTAGTGTTCAAGAAAATGATGAGCTGAAGGAACTAAAAGCTCAACTAGCTTTTATCACGAACCATTTGAAGGGAGGTAGCCCACAAGAGCCTGAACAAGTCCAGTTCTTACAAAACCGCAACAATCAGCCGAGTAATGACCCATTCTCCAATACATATAATGAAGGGTGGAAGAAACACCCCAATTTTTCATGGAGTCAACCCGGTCAACAACAAGGTAATTTTTGTAACTCTTCCAATTCGTCTAATACTAACAATGTGTACCGTCCTCCAGGTTTCAACCAAAGGAACGATGGACCATCTGGGGAGAAGAAATCGGGGCTGGAAGATATGATGATGAAGTTAATGGCCAAGATGGACAGCACAGTTGGAGAGCTAGCAAGCACGGTCAACACGGTCAAGGCGGCTACCGAACAGAACACCGCCTCCATCAAACTCCTCGAAAGACAAGTGGGGCAGATTTCCGAAGCCTTACAAAACCGACCTCTCGGAACATTCCCGAGTATGACTGAAAGGAAGAACCGAGAGGAGTGTAACGCCATTTATCTGAGAAGTGGCAAGGAGCTGAATGGAGAGCCTACACGCGAACCGTCATCAAGGAAGACCGATCCTAAAGAGAAAGAGGTCGAGATTGTAGATGTGGATGAGTTGGAGGCCGAGAAAGATATAGTGACTGAAGAGG
This sequence comes from Saussurea involucrata, assembly GCA_033807775.1. Taxonomy (NCBI): domain Eukaryota; kingdom Viridiplantae; phylum Streptophyta; class Magnoliopsida; order Asterales; family Asteraceae; genus Saussurea; species Saussurea involucrata. The sequence goes on from CM066326.1 coordinate 14,074,484, forward strand.
CCAAGAAGAGTGAAGAGAAAAAGAGGCAACCACCAATCAACCCGTCTGTACCACCACTACCATATCCGAATCGGGTGAAGGCACGCAAGGATGAGGAACAGTTCAAGAAGTTCCTCGATGTCTTCAAGAAGCTACACATCAACATTCCATTCGCGGAGGCACTTGCTCAAATGCCGACCTACCTCAAGTTCATGAAGGAGATTCTATCCAAGAAGAGGGCAATCGATCACCAATCCACCGTTGCACTTACTGAAGAGTGTAGCGCGATCATCCAGAACAAGCTTCCCCCGAAGCTTAAAGATCCGGGGAGTTTTTCAATCCCTATTCAAATTGGGAAGTTTAATTTTGATAAAGTGTTGTGTGATCTAGGAGCGAGTATTAACTTAATGCCCTTATCTGTTTTCAGGAAACTCGGCTTGGGTGAGGTGAACCCAACGTACATGACGCTCAAGCTTGCGGATCGATCGATCGTGTACCCGTATGGAGTGGTAGAGGACGTGTTGATCAAAGTTGGCAAATTCTACTTCCCGGTGGATTTCGTGGTGCTAGACATCGATGAAGACATAGAAGTCCCACTGATTTTGGGAAGATCTTTTCTGGTCACTAGCAGAGCTTTGATTGACATGGAAGAATGTGAGATGACGTTAAGAGTTGGCGGCGAAAGGGTGACATTCAAGATGTTCGAGAACGGAAGAAGGCGTAGAGACGGAGATGGTCAAAGAAAATCGGATGAGGAAGAATCCGCGGAGAATCGCAAGTGTGGGCGAGCCGAGTCCGCGGATACCGAACCAAGCTAAAACCACATAGTCGTGCCACGACTTTAACTACGGCGCTGGGTGGGACGCAACCCACCGAGGTTTGATTTTTAGTTCAAGTTTAGTTTTGCGTGTTTTATTTACAAAAAAAAATTGAAAATTTGAAAAAGGTCAGAGACATACACGGTTTGGCCTGCGGTTTACATACCGCGTCAAAAAGCCGCGGGGAACTCTGAAGGTTTGTGAAACAGTGGGTTCCGCGGTCTATCCCGCGGCTTCCAAACCGCGTGGGAAACCGCGTGGCTCCCCTGTTTCCACTTTCGTTCTGTGTTTTCTTTTCCTGCTTTGTGTGTTTCGTTTCCTTGCTTTCTTTTATCTTTTATTTTGTTTCTATTAGTTTGTGTTTTTGCTTTCCCTTCTCCGCCCTCTCCGGTGTCTCGCAAATGATCGATCCAACTTTTCAAGGGAATCGTGTTCATCTGGGCAAACAGGTACGTTCTAACTCCGTAGGTAACGAATGGTGTATGATGTTATGTTCCGTAGTAGTTAAACGAGATGCAACAAACCTAAGTTTCACTTAGGTTTGGGGTGTCTCACTTTTTACATCTACACACTCACTTTTAACCCTGTGCAAACCTCGGTTTCACCGAGGTTTGGGGTTGGCTTTGTTTGACAAACCTAGGCCATGGCCTAGGTTTGGGGTGGCCATAGTTTAATGAGAATAGCTCTCTGTTGCTTGTGCTTAAATGTTATGTTTTGCCTGTCTGATACCTGTAATAACCGCACAACGATACTTGTTTTAGTATCGCCTAAAGCCGACACTTGCACATTGGGGACAGTGTGTGGGTAAGGTTTGGGGTTGCCCAATCGGGCCCACGTTATGCACGTAGATTTCCTGCACTTCTGAGTACCTAGATCACTTCAGCTGAAATTTTTGTTTTGAATGATTGAGACCAACCATTGTAGGAAGAATCTTGTGATAGTGACGTGACCGCTAGGGAAGGACCGGGAAAGGACATGACTAGGGACATTAGTGGAGACCACCCATTAGCGAGTTTTGAGCCTAAAAGACGTTATTCATTTCGAGGGATTCATACACTTAATTCTTATACATTTTCTCGAGTTCCTTGTCGTGGATATAGAATGATCTCGCTATATTAATGCATTGAGTAGCAAAGACAACCATCGGGATATTGGGAAGGGGCATAGTAGACTAAATCGTGTGGACCTTAAGATGTGATTCCAGGCAATGTGTGTTTTGTTTTAACCTGTGTTTAGCTATCATACCTTTTTACCCATTTGTGTGTATCCATAACCCTTTTTGTAGCCAACCACTCACCTTGTTCATTTCTAAACCCACCTTTAAACCCGAACCAAAAGCCTTAGCCAACCATCGGAAAGTGTGTCAAACAGAGGCGATAATGAATAGAAAAGATAAAACGGAAAAGAAGGAAATCAGGCCAGTCATGAAAATAAATAGAAAAGAGGGCCAATGCAGCCCCAATCGAATAAAGAGGACCAATGAAGTCCCAAAAAAACAAAAAAAAAATTGTGTGTTTAGATAGTGATTATAGCAGCTAAATAAGAGAGTCAAAGCGACTCCAGTAGTGATAAAGAGGGCCAAAAGATAGAATGTGAAGAAAGTTCATAACTGCTAACGTTTGACACGCCGAGGATCTTTGTTCCCTTTTACCCTTCGTTTCTTAGCCGATACCTTATCCCCGTTACAACCCGTGTAAAGACCTGGATGATCTTCTGGAAAACGTGATTACGGTATGCGACCACCTTTGCTGATATTCCCTGTCTTGCTACTTGATTCCTTTCTGAGATCAATTTTTGGACATTTATGCGTCTTTCAATAGAGTTGTCATGTGATTTTTGAGTATTCTTGTACATAACTTCCTATACATGACAACACGTGCGATAACCTAGGTTCGAGCAAAATGAGAGAATCCCGTGAGGTAGGGTCGAGGCGAAATGTTTTCCCTAGTAAGTTTGGACCTAGTACAACCTTAATGGAATCGGAACAGTCACGAGTTCAACTTACAATAGAAGGTCATAAATCAAACAGAATAAGGATGAGGCGAGAGTGAGATAGGCATTCACGGGTATGGAAAATCACCAGTACATCACATGGTACCGATTGGGAGTTGTGCAGTTATTATATTTCACTGAAGTGTGCTTTTATTCTATTTTTATCACTAATTTGCTTGGGGACAAGCAACGCTCGATTTGGGGTTGTTGATAACGCCACTTTTTGGCGTTATTTTCGGTCCTAAAACCAATGAGATTGGCTTGTGTTCTAGCAAAAAGGCGTGGATTTTACGGGTTATCTAGTGATTTATGCAGGTTATCTAAAAGACAGCGTTCATTGAGAAAAGAAGCTAAAAAGAGCCCAAAACGAGTCCAAAATGAAGCCAACGGAAGCCCGAGATCCAAGACCAAGACCCGCGCCCGAACCAGGACCCAGACCCGAACCAAACCTGACCCGGAACAGCCTCAGAAAACCGCGCGGTTTTGTGCGCGGTTTGCAAACCGCGCCACAAACCACACAACCCTTTGTTTCACGTTTTTAAGCTGCTATTTTCCGGATATTAGGTCAAGCTGGTTACGCAACTCAGAGACGACGAACGGCAGACGACTTGGGGCGATTTCTGGAGACTTTTCACGCCTTTTGGAGCCACGATAGAGGACAGATCGAGGAGAAGTTCACAACGAGAGTCGGATTAGATTGGATAGAAGGGAGTTCATCATTACTTTCGTTACAATCACGTTTATCATGTTTACACATACTTTCACATCTCCTTTTCTTATGTTTGAATCCACCACCAACATGAACTAATTTTAGATGTTGGGGGTTGGATTGAATTGGGTTTGTAAGCATATGAACAGATGACTTGAACGTTTATCGGTTTTCCTTTTTAATGAATGCATGTAATTTGATTCTTAATGCTTTTGAGAGTTTAGCTAGCTTTCAATTGTTTTGTTGTTTCCAATTGAGTTCGAGAGAATTAACTGTTAGCTAGAACTAGGAATTGCATGCCTAAGGCGAGAATTTGGTGATAGAGATATACCGAATACGCCTTAGTCCTAATTGAACCAATTTGGTTGAGATCGAGAGATTAAATCTATCCGTTCAAATATGAATCTTGCACTTAATGTGTTTTGGAATCCATAGGTTGAGATCGAAAGATAAAACTTGTGCCTTTCAAAATAAAACCCGATGTTGCTCGAAAGAGAACAACCGCGATTTTAGAGATTGGGTATTCATTAAGGGGATTAATTGGTAATTGTTTTAAGTCATATATTCGTATGTGAAAACCTAAGGATTTCCAACCCTCAACTGTTTTCTCTATCGAATTTTCCTCAAGTTGTCTACTACTCCGTTTGTTATTGTCTTATTGCAATTAATTAGTTTAATACCAACCATCTCTCAGTTTCGACAGTTCAGTTAATAGTGATTATAGTAATTGTGATACTTAGTTCCTAGTTCCTATGGATTCGATACTCGTACTTCCGTACGTATTACTTGATTTCGACATCGTACACTTGCGGTTAGATTTAGGGGGGGTGATACCCGCCTATCAATTGTTAGCTCCAACTTCTACTGTTTATAGAAGTATTGAAAATTAGGCTAAGTATTGACACCGACAGAGGTTCTGCCAAGACACCGATAGAAGACCAAGTGAAGACTCAAGTGAAGATGTTCACAGAAGACAAGGCCACAGAGCCTCTGCCAAACTTGACAGAGCCTCTGTGGTATGAAGACTGAAGACTTGGAAGATTACTTGAAGATCAAGACGAAGACAATCATGCCTCACACGTTCTCTGCTGTACGAAGATCCTGAAGATCATTCGTACAAGGCGTGCCCTGACAATTCCATGTGTCAAACTCTGATGGGTTTCAGCCTTTGCAGAAAACGGCGCACTACATTAACGTTGTACCTGTAGCAGTCTCACGATTATGTCTTCTACCCTTTAGTCCTTTATGTCTAGAACACGTCCCCTGGTGAATAGTATAAATAGAAGACTCATGTTGAGTTCTTCTATTATGCTTTGCACAACACACACATCCTTAAGAGCAGAATTCCTGTTTAATCTTCGGTGTTCTTGGTGTTCTATTTATATCAATATACAGTGGGTTATTGAGTTATAAACTTGTGTTATTTACATCTCACGTATTTGATATAGTGTGTTCTTCTACCTTAAATATCTTATTAGTTCTCTAAAACGCTTCCGCACATCATTCTGTTTTGAACTAATAGATAAAATTATCATTGTTAAGTAAAATCGGAACCAACAACATATTATGGGTAACGTAGGAGACATCTCTATTTTCCCCCCGGGAATCTAGTGTTTGTGGGGGCGTCTCTAGACCCCATCATTAAGGAAGAGTTGATCGAGCTCTTGAAAAAGAACGTCGATTGCTTCGCTTGGACGCACGAAGACATGGTCGAAATCGATCGTGACATGATTTCGCATAAGCTTAACATCGATCCTTCCTTCAAACCTGTTAAGCAGAAACGCCGTAAGTTTTCTCCTGAGCGGAACAAATTCATTAACAACGAAGTTGACAATCTGCTAAAAACAGGCCAGATCCGGGAGGTGAAGTACCCAGAGTGGCTGGCCAATGTCGTGGTCATACAAAAGAAGAATGGGAAGTAAAGAGTCTGCATTGACTTCAAAGACCTTAATAAGGCATGTCCAAAGGATCCATTCCCTCTACCGCATATTGACGCCATGGTCGCCCATTCCTTCAGGATATAATCAAATTCAGATGCATCCTAACAATCAAGAGAAACAATCATTCATGATGGACAAAGGTATATAATGTTATAAGGTAATGGTGTTCGGTCTCAAAAATACAGTCTCGACGTACCAGCAACTAGTCAATCAGATGTACAAAAAACATCTAGGCGACAAGATGGAAGTTTACATCAACGACAAGCTCGTAAATTCAAAGCCAGCGAAAGACCACATCGGTCATGTTAAGTAGTCGTTTGACATTCTTAGAGAATACTGATAGGCGGGTATCACCCCCCTAAATCTAACCGCAAGTGTACGGTGTCGAAATCAAGTAATACGTACGGAAGTACGAGTATCGAATCCACAGGAACTGGGAACTAAGTATCACAATTACTATAAACTCTATTAACTGAACTATCGAAATTTTGAGTGGTTGGTTTATAAACTAATTAATGGCAAACTAAATAAATAAGACACGGAACAATAAACAACTTAAGAACTTCTGATAGAGAAAAAACAGTTGAGGGTTGGAAATCCTAAGACCTTCGTATACAAACACTTGACTCGCAACAATTACCAATTATTCCGTATAATGAATACCCAATCTTGTAAAAGTCACCGTTGTTCTCTTTCAAGCAACAACGGGTTTTATCTTGAAAAGCACAAGTTTTATCTCTCGATCTCACCTATGGAATTCAAAACACATTAAGCTCAAGATTTTAACGGGACTAAGGCTTACTCGGAATATCTCTATCCCCTTTCTCACCTTAGGCGTGCAATTTCTTAGTTCTAGATTAACAATTAATTCTCTCGAACTTAATTGTGCATAACACATCAAATGTAAATTGGCAAAATTCACAAAAGCATTAAAAAACGAAATCACATGCTTCATTAAAATAGGAAAAACTGATAAGAGTCGCTAATCACATGTTTGTAAACTTAAATCAAATTCATTCCAACCCCTAACATCTAGAATTTAGTTCATGTTGGTGGTGGATTCAAACACAAGAAAAAGAGATGAAAACGTGTATGTAAACATGGTAATGGTAACGTGATAGATATGATGATGAACTCCCTTCTCTCGTACTCGTCTCTACTTCGCGTGTTTAACGTGGCTCCAATCGATCCTCTATCGTGGCTCCAAAATCTCCGAAAAAGCTCTCAAAATCTCCCCAAGTCGTCTGCCGTTCGTCGTGTGAAGGCTGTGTCGAATATGACCTAATTTCCGGAAAAACGCCAAACTAAAACGGCTGAAACAGAGGGTTACGCGGCTTGCTGTGCGACTTGCAAGTCGCGTGGCAAGTCGCGCGCTTTTCTAAATGGTGTGGTCAACTTCTGGTTCGCGGATCTGGGTCCTGGTTCGGGCGCGGGTCTTGGGCTTGGATCTCGGGCTTCCGTTGGGCTTCGTTTTGGCTCTTTTTAGCTTCTTTTCTCGATGATTACTGCCTTTTAAATAACCTGCACATTCCACTAGATAGCCCATAAAATCCCGCTTCTTTGCTTAAATACAAGCCAAACTCATTGGTTTCAGAGCTGGAAATAACGCCAAAAAGTGGCGTTATCAACAACCCCAAACCGAGCGTTGCTTGTCCCCAAGCAAATTAGCGATAAAATAGAGTAAAAGCATATATCAGTGAAATACTAACTGCACAACTCCCAATTGGTACCACGTGATGCACTGGTGTTTTCCCATACCCGTGAATGCTTATCTCACTCTCGCCTCATTCTTATTATGTTTGATCTATGACCTTCCATTGTAAGTTGAACTCGTGACTGCTCCGATTACACTAAGGTTGTTCTAGGTCCAGACATACTAGGGAAAACATTTCGCCTCGACCCTACCTTACGGGATACTCTCGTTTCACTAGAACCTAGGCTGTAGTACATGTTGTCATGTCTAAGGAATTTATGTACAGGAATACTCAAAAATCACATGACAACTCTAAAGAAAGACGCACAACTGTCCAAAAATTGATCTCAGAAAGGAATCAAGTAGCAAGACAGGGAATATTGGTGAGGGTGGTCGTATACTCTAATCACATTTTCCAAAAGATCAGCTAGGTCTTTACAAAGGTTGTAATGGGGCTAAGGTCTTGGCTAAGAAACGAATGGTAAAAAGGAACAAAAATCATCGGCGTGTCAATCATTAACAGTTATGGACTTTTTTGGTTTTGATTTTTTCACTTGGCCCTCTTTTCCACTATTGGAGTCCCTTTGACTCTCTTTTTGAGCTGTTATCAAGCTATCTAATTAACTGATTTTTTTTATTTTATTTTTTTAGGACTTCATTGGTCCTCTTTATTCAAATTGGGGCTGCATTGGCCCTCTTTTCTATCTATTTTCATAACTGGCATGTACTGCTTCGATTGACACACTTTCGGATAAGGTTGGCTAAGGCTTTCGATTCGGGTTTAAAGGTGGGTTTAGAAATGAACAGGGTGAGTGTTTGGCTACAAAAAGGGTTATGGATACACACAAATGGGTAAAAAGGTACGATAGCTAAAAACAGGTTAAAACAAAACACACATTGCCTGGAATCACATCTTAAGGTCCACACGATTTGGTCTACTATACCCTTACCCAATATCCCGATGGTTGTCTTTGCTACTCAATGCAATAATATAGCGAGATCACTCTATATTCACGACAAGGAACTCGAAAAAGTGTATATGAATCAAGTGTGTGAATCCCTCGAAATGAATAACGTCTTTTAGGCTCAAATCTCACTAATGGGTGGTCTCCACTAATGTCCCTAGTCATGTCTTTTCCCAGTCCTTCCCTAATGGTCACGTTACTATCACAAGATTCTTCCCACACTGGTCGGTCTCAATCATTCAAAACAAAAAATTTAGCTAAAGTGATCTAGGTACTCAGAAGTGCAGGACATCTACGTGCATAACGTAGGCCCGATTGGGCAACCCCAAAACTCACCCACACATTGTCCCCAATGTGCAAGTGTCGGTTCAGGCGACCCAACTCGTTGTGCAGTTATGGCAGTTATCAGACAGACAAGGCAAAATATTAACAAGAAACATCAAAGAGCTAGCCTAAATATTTTCAATAAGGGGCACCCCAAACCTAGGTCGTGGCCTAGGTTTGTCAAATAACGCCAACCCCAAACCTCGGTGAAACCGAGGTTTGCACAGGATAAAAGAAAATGAGTGTGTAGATGTTGAAAAGTGAGGTACCCCTAACCTAAGTGAAACTTAGGTTTGTTGCATCTCGTTTAACTACTAAGAAACCAAACATCTTACACACCCGTTACATACAAAGTGGAGAACATACCTGTTTGCCCGGACGGAGGAGATTCTCTTGTAAGATTCGAGCGCCAATCAGAGACATCGGGGAAAACGGGGAGAGAGAAAGCACAAGCAAAAGAAAACAAAGCAGAAAGCGAAAGGAAACAAAGAAACGAAACACACAAAGCAAGAAGGGAAAAACCCAACAGAGGGTCCCGCGGCTTTCCACGCGACTTGCAAGTTGTGCAGAAAGTCGCGTATGTCTCTGTTTACTTTTTCATTTTTCGATTTTTTTTGTAAATAAAAAATACTCAAAAACGCAGAAATTAAAAGAAACTGTAAACCTTGGTGGGTTGCCTCCCACCCAGCGCCGTGGTTTCGGTCGTGGCTCGACCTTCCTTCCGATCACTCCTTAGGCCTTTCATGATTGCCCGGCTCCTCTTCAGCTTGACCTCGTACCTTCTCGAACATCTTGAATACTGCCTTTTCACCACCGACCCTCAGAGTCATTTCGCCTTCTTCCATGTCGATCAACGCTCTACTCGTGGCCAGAAAAGATCTTCCCAGAATCAGCGGAACTTCTTCATCTTCATCTATGTCGATCACCACGAAGTCCACCGAAAAGTAGAACTTGTCGACCTTGATCAGCACGTCCTCTACCACTCCATATGGATAGATTATCGATCTGTCCGCGAGCTTGAGTGTCATATATGTCGGCTTCACCTCTCCCAAGCCAAGTTTCCTGAAAACAGATAAGGGCATTAGATTAATACTAGCTCCTAAATCACACAAAACTTTATCAAAAGAAAGATTCCCAATTTGAATAGGGATCGAAAAACTCCCTGGATCTTTAAGCTTTGGGGGAAGCTTATTCTGAATTATGGCACTACACTCTTCAGTCAGTGTAATGGTGGACTGGTGCTCGATTGCCCTTTTCTTGGATAGGATCTCTTTCATGAACTTGAGGTATGTCGGCATTTGAGCAAGTGCCTCCGCGAATGGGATGTTGATGTGAAGATAATTGAAGATGTCTAGAAATTTCTTGAATTGCTCCTCATCTTTGTGTTCCTTCACTCGATTAGGGAATGGTAGTGGTGGTACAAACGGTTTGACTACCAGCTTTTTCTCTTCACTTTTCTTGTTCTCTTCAATCACAACCTCTTCATCAGCCTCCAACTCATCCATGTCTACAGCCTCAACCTCTTTCTCTTTAGGATCGGTTTCCTTTGATGGCGGTTCTCGTGTAGTCTCCTTGATCAGCTCCTTGCCACTTCTTAGATAGATGGCATTACATTCTTCCCGGTTTTTCTTTTCGGTCATACTCGGGAATGTTCCGGGAGGTCGGTTTTGTAGGGCTTCAGAAATTTTCCCCACTTTCCTTTCAAGGATCTTGATGGATGCGGTGTTCTGTTCAGTAGTCGCCTTGACTGTGCTCACCGTGTTTGCTAACTCTCCAACCGTGCTGTCCATCTTGGTCATGAACTTCATCATCATGTCTTCTAACCCCGGTTTCTTCTCCATAGATGGTCCCTTATTGAAATTCCTTTGGTTGAAACCTGGAAGACGGTAAACATTGTTAGCATTGGAAGAATTAGAAAAGTTAGAAGAATTACCTTGTGGTTGTTGACCGGGTTGACTCCATGAGAAGTTCGGGTGCTTCTTCCACCCCTCATTGTAGGTGTTTGAGAACGGGTCGTTCCTCGGCTGATTGTTGCGATTTTGTAAGAACTGAACATGTTCAGGTTCTTGAGGATTGCCTCCCTTCAGATGGTTCGTGATAAAAGCTAGTTGAGCTTTTAGTTCTTTCAGCTCATCCGATTCTTGAATGCTCGCGACTCTTCTTACAGCTGATCTTGGAGTAGAAAAAAAACTGTGCTCGGCCAGATTATCGATCAGCTCGCATGCTTCTTCATAAGATTTATCCATTAGTGCTCCACCCGATGCGGCAGTGATATCGTTTTTGAACTGCGGGTGGAGTCCACTAAAGAATGTCTGGATGATGACCCAACCTTGCAAGCCATGGTGAGGACACTTCTTTAGCATGTCCTTATACCTCTCCCAAGCTTCATACAGTGTTTCTTGATCCCATTGAGCGAAATGGGTGATTTCAGCCATGAGCTGGGCGGTTCTGCTTGGTGGAAAGAATTTCTGGAGGAATGCGGCCTTCAGGTCGGCCCATGTGGTGATAAGATCCGATGGTAGGCCTTCTATCCAAATTTCAGCTCTACCCTTTAAGGAAAAGCTGAATAGCCTCAGTTTTATCGTGTTCTCCTCCATCCCATTAATCTTGAACGTGTTGCAGATCCGTTCAAATGCACGAAGATGTGCATGGGGGTCTTCAGTCGGTGCTCCCCCGAACTGATTTTGTTGCACCATTACTATGGTGCTCGGCTTGATCTCGAAGTAATTCGCCGCAGTGGTGGGTGCTTGGATTCCTATGCGTGCGGCTGCCACGTTTGGATCGGCAAACGACCGCATAGGACGTCTTTCGGGATGTGCTTCGTCACCCATCTTCAGTTGTCTTTCAGCCTTTGATTCCTTAAGTAGTCGACGGGTTTTCGATTCCGTCACCTCGGGTTTTCCTTGGCATAAACCAATTAGTACCTGAAAAAGAAGGTAACCGAAATTAGCAATCCAAAAACTGAAGGTGATAAAATAAAATAAATAAAAAAATTATTCAATGTAATAGCGCTTATAGCTGGTAGTGCTATCAGTTGCAACTAGTTCCCCGGCAACGGCGCCAAAAACTTGATAGGCGGGTATCACCCCCCCTAAATCTAACCGCAAGTGTACGGTGTCGAAATCAAGTAATACGTATGGAAGTACGAGTATCGAATCCACATGAACTAGGAACAAAGTATCACAATTACAATCAACTCTATTAACTGAACTATCGAAATTTTGAGTGGTTGGTTTATAAACTAATTAATGGCAAACTAAATAAATAAGACACGGAACAATAAACAACTTGAGAACTTCTGATAGAGAAAACAGTTGAGGGTTGGAAATCCTAAGACCTTCGTATACAAACACTTGACTCACAACAATTACCAGTTATTCCGTATAATGAATACCCAATCTTGTAAAAGTCACCGTTGTTCTCTTTCAAGCAACAACGGGTTTATCTTGAAAAGTACAAGTTTTATCTCTCGATCTCACCTATGGAATTCAAAACACATTAAGCTCAAGATTTTAACGGGACTAAGGCTTACTCGGAATATCTCTATCCCCTTTCTCACCTTAGGCGTGCAATTTTTTAGTTCTAGATTAACAATTAATTCTCTCGAACTTAATTGTTCATAACACATCAAATGTAAATTGGCCAAATTCACAAAAGCATTAAAAAACGAAATCACATGCTTCATTAAAATAGGAAAAACTGATAAGAGTCGCTAATCACATGTTTGTAAACTTAAATCAAATTCATTCCAACCCCCAACATCTAGAATTTAGTTCATGTTGGTGGTGGATTCAAACACAAGAAAAAGAGATGAAAACGTGTATGTAAACATGGTAATGGTAACGTGATAGATATGATGATGAACTCCCTTCTCTCGTGCTCGTCTCTACTTCGCGTGTTGAACGTGGCTCCAATCGATCCTCTATCGTGGCTCCAAAAGCTCCGAAAAAGCTCTCAAAATCGCCCCAAGTCGTCTGTCGTTCGTCGTGTGAAGGTTGTGTCGAATATGACCTAATTTCCGGAAAAACGCCAAACTAAAAAGGCTGAAACATAGGGTTACGCGGCTTGCTGCGCGACTTGCAAGTCGCGTGGCAAGTCGCGTGCTTTTCTGAATGGTGTGGGTCAACTTCTGGTTCGCGGATCTGGGTCCTGGTTCGGGCGCGGGTCTTGGACTTAGATCTCGGGCTTCCGTTGGGCTTCGTTTTGGCTCTTTTGGGCTCTTTTTAGCTTCTTTTCTCGATGATTACTGCCTTTTAAATAACCTGCACATTCCACTAGATAGCCCATAAAATCCCGCTTCTTTGCTTAAATACAAGCCAATCTCATTGGTTTCAGAGCCGGAAATAACGCCAAAAAGTGGCGTTATCAAATACCAAATGAAGCTAAACCCTATCAAATGTTCATTTGGGGTGCACGCTGGCAAGTTTCTTGGGCATATGGTCACTCGTCGTGGGATTGAAGAAAACCCCGACCAGATCATAGTCATCGTGAATATTCAGTCGCCAAGAAACTTCAAAGAGGTCCAACACCATACAAGTCACATAACGGACCTAAAAAGGTTTATCTCTCGATACTCCGATTAGTGTCACTTATTTACAATGTACTGCAAAACGAAAAGGGTTTGGAATGGACAGGCGACCATGAAGATGCACTGCAAATGCTGAAAAAGTACATGTCGTCACCTCCTCTTCTGTCAAAACTGCAAGACTATGAAGTTCTACTGCTCTACCTATCCGTGAGTCCGACCTCCATAAGTGTCGTCCTCACCCGTGAGGATGATAAGCAGTAGCTGCCAGTATATTACGTCAGTAAATCCTTACTTGACATTGAAACACGTTATTCCTCAATGGAAAAACTGTTTTTTGTCACTATTCATAGCAACGAAGAAGTTGCAACATTATTTTTGAATCACGCCCTATAATTGTTGTGACTAATTTTCCTCTTAAGTTTGTCTTAAGAAATTCGGAGCTTACATGTCGAATACATAAATGGATCGTTTACCTTAGTATCTACGATATCACCTTCAAACCAAGGACGACGATAATATATCAAGTCCTCGCGGACTTCATCGCATATTTTAGTCCCGGATTAGAAAAGGAAGCCCACGACGAAGCATTTTCTGTGGCGACTCACGACGAAAATGTAAGATCCCACATTGGTTGGGGAGGAGAACTAAGGTTGCCTTATAAGAGGGACTTGATACCTCCCCTATTAGACGCGTTTTAAAACCGTGAGTCCAGGTGTGTGGACAAAGCGGACAATATCTGGTACGGTTGGTCTGGAATGTTACAGATGGTATCAGAGCCGGGAACCGGACTGGTGTGCCAGCGAGGACGTTGGGCTCCCAAGGGGGGTGGATTGTAAGATCCCACATTGGTTGGGGAGTAGAACTAAGGTTGCCTTATAAGAGGGACTTGATACCTCCCCTATCAGACGCGTTTTAAAACCGTGAGTCCAGGTGTGCGGACAAAGCGGACAATATCTGGTACGGTTGGCCTGGGATGTTACAGATGGTATCAGAGCCGGGAACCGGACTGGTGTGCCAGCGAGGACGCTGGGCTCCCAAGGGGGTGGATTGTAAGATCCCACATTGGTTGGGGAGGAGAACTAAGGTTGCCTTATAAGAGGGACTTGATACCTCCCCTATTAGACGCGTTTTAAAATTGTGAGTCCAGGTGTGCGGACAAAGCGGACAATATCTGGTACGGTTGGCCTGGGATGTTACAGATGGTATCAGAGCCGGGAACCGGACTGGTGTGCCAGCGAGGACGCTGGGCTCCCAAGGGGGGTGGATTGTAAGATCCCACATTGGTTGGGGAGGAGAACTAAGGTTGCCTTATAAGAGGGACTTGATACCTCCCCTATTAGACGCGTTTTAAAACCGTGAGTCCAGGTGTGCGGACAAAGCGGACAATATCTGGTACGGTTGGCCTGGGATGTTACAGATGGTATCAGAGCCGGGAACCGGACTGGTGTGCCAGCGAGGAAGCTGGGCTCCCAAGGGGGGTGGACACTCCACGCTGATGGATCCTCCAATATCAGGAAGCGGGGCTAGGTGTCATCTTAAAGTCGTCACAAGGGGCATGATGTTATACTCCATGTGTTGCGATTTCAATTCAACCAATAATGAAGCCGAGTACGAAGTTTTGATCGCATGAATGGACATGGCCCAAGATCTTGGGACTACAAGTTTGCATGTCAGAAGTGACCCCCTTTTCGTAGTCAACCAAATGAACGGAGAATTCGCGACAAAAGATTCTAAAATGATGACCTATCTCAAGGTAGCTACAGCTAAGGCAGAACTGTTCAAACCGTTCTATGTTCAGCAAATCCCAAAACATTAGAACACCCAGGTCAACGCCCTAGCCAGCCTTGGGTCGACACTTAGAAAATCTCCTTTCGAAGTCGTCCCATTGGTCCACTTGTCATCTTCGTCTTTGAAGACAATGATCGAGTTCACATTCTAGATGAAGACTAGTCGAAAGAAATAAAGGATTATCTAATGTACGGCTAGCTCCGTGAAGACTTATCGGAGGCTCGACGAATCCGATTCAAAGTCTCCAAGTACATTATGATCGGCGGAAGACTTTATATACGATCGTCGACGGGTCTAAACTTGTGATGCGTCACTAACACTCAGGTCAAGAAAATCCTTTGTGAAATGCACGGCAGTTTGAAAATCATTCAGGAGGGCGAAGCTTGCCAATCGAATATCACGACAAGGCTATTATTGGTCTACCTTACGACAAGATGCCACTAAATACGTATAAACTTGTGATGCCTATCAACGACACTGAGGTATGATTCATCAACCCTCTGAACCCTTGCATACGACGTTGATTCCATGGCCATTCACGGGATGGGGCATGGAGATAGTCGGCAAGCTACCCCCGGCTCCGGGACAAAAAGTATTTTTACTCGTTCTCACTAATTATTTCTCAAAGTGTATAGAAGCCGCTGCTTTTTCCCAAGTTCGGGATAAAGAGATCATCTCTTTTATCCAAACTAACATTATTTGCAGGTTTGGCATCCCATCCGCAATCGTTTGCGATAACGGGTCGCGGTTATAAGCGACAGAACCCGTCAGTTTTGTGATGATCGTAACATAAAACTTATGACGTCGACACCCCGTTATCCACAGTCGAATGGATTAGCAAAAGGTAAGTGGGTCCGAGCCGCAAAAGGTAAGTGGGTCGAAGAACTCTCGTAAGTTCTTTGGGCTAATCGTACAACTCCTCATACTTTACAAGTCAAACTCCATTTTGTTTAGTATACAGTTGCGAAACCCTGTTACACGTCGAGGTAACCCTAGCTGTCGCAAGACACACATCTATCCATCATAACTTAGTCTACCTAAGTTACGACCTCGATGCCCTTGAGGAATTGAGGGAATCTTCCTTGATCAAAATGACATTGCAACAGCAGACAGTCGGTCGACACTTTAACAAAAGTGTAAAGGCCAAAGGATTTCAAAAGGGAGATTTTGTCTTACGACATACCTTTCCTAATACTAAGGAGCATAATGAAGGTAAGTTATCCAATAAATGGGAATGACCATACCGAATATTTGATGTCGTCGGAAAGGGAGCCTACAGGTTACAAACCTTAGATGACCAAGACATCCACGTAGCTGGAATCCAGTCCATTTAAAGAAGTGTTTATTTTAAATCTTTGTTATGGTTATTCTCACGACAACGTTACCGACTGAAGCATCGTAGGGTCATTGGCCCAACCAATGACCAACTCTAACGCTTTTTTTGTCCCAGGGACGCATGATTCAAAACAATGGTCGATGGTAACTCACGACCATTCGATGAAACACTCCATCGAATGGCATGAAAATGATCTCACAACTAGAAGTCGTGACTAAGATTATTCAATATTTTTACGGTCTGGAATTGTAAATTTAAGATATGTTGTAAGTACTATCGGTGTCGCAAGTTTATTTACTTCGTTCTTTCTCACGACTATCATCAAATACTTAGTAAAAACTCATTGTATGTTTTATCTATAGATGTACAATTCATGACCAAGCAAGAAAGCTATAAGAGCACGATACGGTAAGCACAAAAGTACTTGTATTAAATCAAAAAGAGAGAGCCTCACACTTGGTTGTCGTCGCCTGTTCCTTAGCGAGGGCTTCCATCTTCTTCTCAAGGGCCTTCGGCACAAGCCTTCTAATGTCGTCAATCTTAACATGGAGACATAACGAAGACTGAAACTCCTGCAAACAAAAAGAATCGTCATTTGTCACAAGAAAAATATACCTGACAAACATATGATAGGTGAAAGTGTCGACCATCATGAAATCGGTTGGTAGCCTGAAGTTCATGGAAACTTCAGGGCCTTTCTCGAGTCAACGCTCTTTCCGTTCTCCTGTGCCGAAGGAGCATTGGTAGAAGGAGGAGGTACCGACTATACCGAAGTCACGGCCGTCATGCCCGGGGGCGTCATCACTTTCTCTGAACTAACGATCATTGGGGGATCGTTAATCTCCGAGAGTGGTTCCCTCAGGGGTTCCACCCTAGTCTTCTTTGGCTCCGTCACGACTAGAGGGGCCTTTCTCTTCAATTCTCTGCCCTTTCGGGCAAGATGAGCTAGCATCTCTTTCTTTGAGAGGCCAGTCGTTGGTTTTCCCGAAGAGTCGCTTGTAAGCAAAGAAGAAAAACATAAGAAGTTTTACGAAAAGAGGGAATGAGACACAAAGGTTCAACTACTTACCTCTTCTTCTCTATTTTCTTCTTCTTTTTCTTTTTCTTTTTCTTTTTCTTTTTCTTTTTCTTTTTCCTCTTCTTCTCTTCTCTCCTCTTTCCCTTCCCACAACGGTAGCTTCTGAATTCCCCAAGTAGGTCATGTTATCGTCTTCTTCATCGACGTACGACCTCTTGGCAGTGGATAAGAATGTACAATCCTAATGCTCGAGGTACTTATCAATCTTCTCTTGGGAATTTGGAAGAGGAGTAACCTTCAAGAAGTCAATATCTGCATTGGACCCCACGGAGCGGTTTATGGATTCAACCCATTGTTTGGGTAATAAAAAATCACACCCTCGACCGACTTGGGAAATTCCCTCGACATGGCCCATGGACCTTGATTACCCTAATATCTACAAAAGTCATACCCCCGACCGACAAGGGTAATACCCATTATTGCCATATCCCCGACATACGATAGTTGGTTATTAAAAGACATCTTGCGTCAATAGTCATTCAAGATAGTGTCTTTACATCTCGTGATCGCACGTCATGTGTCGCATGTTACACGTCGCACGTCACACATCGTCAGTCTTGTGTTACTAGTCTTATGTTACTAGTCTTACGTCTTACGTCTTACGTTACTAGTCTTATGTTACTAGTCTTACGTCACTAGTCTTATGTCGCCAGTTACGTGTCGCCAGTTACGACTCGTCGGTCTTACATCGATAGTCTCCTATCATCAGTATTATATCGCTTTGGTCCTGCGACAGCATCGTCCTGACATCATGGTCTTACGACCTAGTCCTACGACATCGTCATCCTAGTCTTACGACCTAGTGGTCTTACGACATTTTCATCCTAGTCTTACGATATTTTCATAAGACCATTCTTATATTAAGATAAGGTCTTACAAGACATTTATAGTCATATACATGGTCTTATATTTCGGCGACGATCGTATGCTCCATGAGACCGACGTCCCGAACTTAAGACGGTCTTACGATTACACTAACCATTAATGGTCAACAGCCGTTTCTTTTGTTCATTAATGTAGGTCCACAAGCAATTATGGTACAATGGTCAGTAACGAACGAACTCTTAATGACATTAAAGACTCGACAACGGTTACAAAACCAAATCATCAAAACGAATTTAATGCCCGCGGCGGTTACAATACCAACCATTAAAGCGCAGTTAATGCCAACGAAAGCTATATAAAGGCTACTCTACCTTCGATCAAGGGACGAATTCATCAAGCTACACAACTGCATTTTTACATTTCTCTCTCAATACAGCAAAGTATGCGAACGCACTTCGCTGACGCAAGTATCACACGACGACAGTTCAAACCACCCGACGACGGCAGTTCAAACCGCGCGACAAGCATACTTTTTCGCACGATTTACGCACGACACACGTCATTTGCACACGACTAAGTTTATATTTACATTTACTTGTAATCTGTTGTACACAAATCACCTGTAACACAAGGAATTTCGCCCCTGTTTGGCAATCATAGTGCACCGTCGGCTCTAACATAGGCGACCGCGGTTTTTCCCCCGTTTTAGGGTTTTCCGCGTCACCAAAATCCCTTGTTTCGTCTACATTTTCTTCGTTATTTTTCTTGTTTATTTCTATGGTACAATCTTTAGTTGATAAGGTCCGAAACCAAACCTTAAATCGTATTTTTATACAATTTTCGGCATAAAGACAGTTTAGTGCGATTTTTGGCATTAACAGTCTGGCGCCATCCGTGGGACCCAACTAAGGATTTCCTTAGAAATAAACATCGTATTACTAACGTTTCCTCTTATGTAGATCTTCGTTTTCTATTTGTCGACTTCAAGTCTTGACCACACGACGAAGATCCAAGCGAAGTTGGAAGACACTGATCAAAAAAAAATATGCTCAGTCAATGTATCGCATGTATCGCATCATCCGAGGGGCTCGGGGGCTCGGAACACCCGTCACAAAATGGGAAACACCATGTTTTTTCAAAACTCCTTGGAAAAAGGCGCTTATCGACTCCAAGTTACGGTAACTGTGACATCCCACTTGGATGGAATATGGTACAACAACTCTATATATATACTCTAAGTATATTCTCCTCGCTCAATTATTATGATCTAACATATAAATGTTAATTTAAGCATCAAAGGATCATTGGTCAAACCAACGACCACCCCCGATTTTACATTGCAGGCTCGCAAGATCATATCAATACAGGTCTTACGATTTATATCGTGAGAAACAAAAGTCTCTAAGACTTACATCGCAGGTCTTACGATTTATATCGTGAGAAACAAAAGTCTCTAAGACTTACATCGCAGGTCTTACGATTTATATCGTGAGAAACAAAAGTCTATCAGACTTACATCGCAGGTCTTACGATTTATTTCGTGAAAAACAAAGTCTCTACGACTTAAAACACATATTGCAATTTATAATCGTCAATAAAAGACAACTTACATTTTAAATCTTATGATCGCTAGTCATGGAAAATGCAGGTTGCAATTTATAGTCGTCGATAAAAGACGACTCACCTTTTTAATCTTATGATCGCCAGTCATGGCAAACACGTACACAGGTTAAAATTCTCGGTCGCCAATAAAAGCGACTCGCATGTTGAAATTTCATGATCGCTAGTCATGACATATGTCGTCAATAAAGACGACTTGTACATTGAATCTCACAATCACCAGTCATGGTAAGACGCATGTCAAAACGCAAAAGTCGCCAATAAGTGCGACTCGCACATTTTAATCTCAGGATTGCCAATAAAGGCAAGTCGCAAGATTAACCGTATAATCACGAGTAAGGTAAATTTTTTACCGATTATCACTAAAGCAAAACTTACACAACGTAACATAGGTCTATAACGACCGTATCGACTCGGAACGCCAGATTATAGGTCTCTAACGACCGTATCGGCTCTAAACGCCAGATCATAGGTCTATAACGACCGTATCGGCTCGGAACGCCAGATCATAGGTCTCTAACGACCATATCGGCTCAAAACGCCAGATCACAAGTCTATAACAACCATATCGGCTCGGAACTCCAGATCATAGGTCTCTAACGACCTTATCGGCTCTAAACGCCAGATCAAAAGTCTATAACGACCGTATTGTCTCGGAACGCCAGAACATACGTCTTTAACGACTGTATCAAAAGATTCTTAAATTTTATCTTGGTTCGATCATCTTATGATCGTCGCCAAGCTTTATTTCGGCCCAATCGTCTTACGATTGACTCCCGATCCATACGTCTCATTTTGATCATCATCAGTTCCTTATGTTTTAAAGATCGTCTTACAATCGTCGTTAGTTTTTCATCCTTCACATTAGTGGATGAATACCACAAGTAACTTGCGCATTAAAGGTCATCTTTCGATCGCCGCAACTTACTTAGAAAACATTTTTTAACAGATGTGTCATTTGTACACTGTCGACCGGTCTCACAATTCTAGCTAACCAAGTCGATTTTCTTCTAAATGATCCAATTAGCAAAAGTGACACGTCTCCGTAGAAACACATTTTACTTTGGTACGAGATCTGAAATTCAAATCTCGGGGGGCTAACTGTTTGGGTAAAAAATTACACCCTTGACCGACTTGGGAAATTCCCTCGACATGACCCATGGACCTTGATTACCCTAATATCTACAAAAGTCATACCCCCGACCGACAAGGGTAATACCCATTATTGCCATATCCCCGACATACGATAGTTGGTTATTAAAAGACATCTTGCGTCAATAGTCATTCAAGATAGTGTCTTTACATCTCGTGATCGCACGTCACGTGTCGCATGTTACACGTCGCACGTCACACATCGTCAGTCTTACGTTACTAGTATTATGTTACTAGTCTTATGTCTTACGTTACTAGTCTTATGTCTTACGTTACTAGTCTTATGTTACTAGTCTTACGTCACTAGTCTTATGTCGCCAGTTACGACTCCTCGGTCTTACATCGATAGTCTCCTGTCATCAGTCTTATATCGCTTTGGTCCTGCGACAGCATCGTCCTGACATCCTGGTCTTATGACCTGGTGGTTTTACGACCTAGTCCTACGACATCGTCATCCTGGTCTTACGACCCGGTCTTACGACATTTTCATCCTAGTCTTACGACATTTTCATAAGACCATTCTTATATTAAAATAAGGTCTTACAAGACATTTACAGTCATATACATGGTCTTATATTTCGGCGACGGTCGTATGCTCCATAAGACCGACGTCCCGAACTTAAGACGGTCTTACGATTACACTAACCATTAATGGTCAACAGTCGTTTCTTTTGTTCATTAATGCAGGTCCACAAGCAATTATGGTACAACGGTCAGTAACGGACGAGCTCTTAATGACATTAAAGACTCGACAACGATTACAAAACCAAATCATCAAAGCGTATTTAATGCCCGCGGCGGTTACAATACCAACCATTAAAGCGCAGTTAATGCCAACGAAAGCTATATAAAGGCTACTCTACCTTCGATCAAGGGACGAATTCATCAAGCTACACAACTGCATTTTTACATTTCTCTCTCAATACAGCAAAGTATGCGAACGCACTTCGCTAACGCAAGTATCGCACGACGACAGTTCAAACCACCCGACGACGGCAGTTCAAACCGCACGACAAGCATACTTTTTCGCACGACACACGTCATTTGCACACGACTAAGTTTATATTTACATTTACTTGTAATCTGTTGTACACAATTCACCTGTAACACAAGGAATTTCGCCCCTGTTTGGCGATCATAGTGCACCGTCGGCTCTAACACAGTCGATCGCGGTTTCCCCTGTTTTTGGGTTTTCCGTGTCACCAAAATCTATTGTTTCGTCTACATTTTCTTCGTTATTTTTCTTGTTTATTTCTATGGTACAATCTTTAGTTGATAAGGTCCGAAACCAAACCTTAAATCGTATTTTTATACAATTTTCGGCATAAAGACAGTTTAGTGCGATTTTTGGCATTAACACCCATCTTTTCTGGGCCTTGAATATTAAGCCCAATCCATGGTTTTGTCATACAATAAGATCAAATTATCTAGGAAAAAAAAGGTTAAATAGAACCAAACTTATGGTTTTTAAATAATTAATGTAGTTAGCATAATGCTTTTAAAGCTCTAGTAAAGGCATATGTGGTTGTTTATGTAATGTAGTGCTTTATGTAGTAGTAATGAATAAATCTTTTTGAAAAAAAATGTTTTTTTCTCTACAGGCCTCTTTGAATCCTTTCAATCCATATTTTTTTGGAATGCTAAAAATTCTACTAGAGCAAAAGATAAAAATTGTCAGTAAGAAACTAACGACAAAGAAAATAAAAAAACGATGACTAGACTTATTGTCGATTGAGATTAGCGATTGGCTATCATCGAGTGTTGTTAGTTACCCAAAAACGTATATGGCCTTCCGGCCACGATCGTTGCCTGTCGTGCCTTGGACCAAAGTACGTGAACCTCTATATTGGGAATGGAGGCTATACCAATAGCTCGCCTCGGGTTCACCGAATACGCCATCAGCAGCTCGTGAACGATAAAGGCGACACACATTCACTCGTCAAGCGTTCGATAATGCTGACAATTATCCAAAATTTGGCATCATATGCCCGGGGAGAGCTCGAAAGTCGTAATAAACGACCTCGATAACCTGGAATACGGTCAATGGATCCTTTAGACAAAGGTGATCATCAGTTCTCTATAACTAACACATAGGGTGATAACCAGAGTGTTGTCTAAATTGCTTACAATTACATGTTTCATGAGCACACCAAACACGATGAGATCGATTGTCAATTTTGTGTGTATTCTCTCACCATTCTTCATGTATCTACTCTTCATGTGTTGGTTGATGTTTTCACCAAAGCTCATCTTCCAGGATAGTTTATCAATTTTGTTTCCGAACTCAACTTCGTTCATTCTACACCATCTTGGGGGGGGGGGGGGGGGGGGGGGGGGGGGGGGTCGAGATAGATAAGACTACATTTTATATTTTCATTATCGTTTGTAACTATCATTCGCCCCCTTATTTGTAATCTATTTCACACACATTATTTTGATTAAACTAAAGTTGCCAATATTCGACTCCACGAGTCCGTGTTCACCCTGCCTAATCAATTCCTCATCTATCAATCTTCATATTTAGTGTATCGGCTTACTTCCTTCAATAGCATCTTGGATATCGTCCACTTGTTATATATGCTCGAGTTCACGTTGTATGACATATACAGACTCTTGAGGCCTGGAGGGCTTTTCAGGCTAGAAAGATTCATCTGCCTTGAATTATAATTCGCCTTGAATTATAATTCAACGCTGGATCACATAGGGTTCAAGAAACTGAGCTCAAATGCCCGCATGAAGTTTGATCTGGTGGCACCATTTGACCAAAGGTTGTAGAAATTTTTAACAAAATCATAATAGCTTGGTTGGTTAGTTGAGTGTACTTCCAAAACAAAAAGTCACAGATTCAATGCCCAGACAAATTAATACAAAAATACCCCAAAAATAATACAAAAATGCCACCTCAAACAAATTAATACAAAAATGCCACAGAAATAATCCAACCCTCTCTATTTGCCTCCCTCAAACCTTTCGGTCTCCCGTCCCTATGATAGATAGACAGAAACTTAACCCATTAAGGGCTTAACGGAAAAGAAAAATAAACAGCCCTTTACTCGAGTTTAGAAATGTGTGGCTCCATATAAAAGAAAAGTTATATAAAGTAATAGCTTGTAGTACAAATACTATATATAATAAACAATATACCATAAAGTTCATATAACATGCATCTTTCAAAATTTACCTTTTAACAATCTTGGTTCCAACCGTTTGTAATATACATACCAGCGGCCGACTACTCACAGGATAAGTCAACTAGTGAGCATATATATCCTGTAGAAAGTAGCATTACCTGCGCAGTTCCGTTTCAAATGGTACAGATAAACTGCTCTCATCAGAGATGGAATCACCATATGGATGATAGAGGTCCACAAAGTTTCCTGTATTTTGACTTGAGAAAGTAGATGCGGAGTCAGGATCATGGCTCAAAGCAGCCAAATCTATAATGCTTTCGATCTCCCTCACCACTTCTCCCATTTTGGGCCTGTCGGCTCCTGCATCTCGGACACAACTCATTGCAAGATTCACAAACTTGGTCAAACCTCCGAGTGCTTGGGATGATCCAAGAGATGGATCGAGGATCTTGGACAGGCCATTTGGATCTCCTGATTTTTTGATCGCCTCTTGAACCTCTCTCACGATATATTTACCTTTTTGTATTGGTGATCTTGCAGTTAATAGCTCCAGCAGTACAACTCCGAAACTGTAAACATCACTCTTTTCTGTCAACTGTTGGGTCATGTAGTATTCAGGATCCATGTAACCCTGCATTCAGAAAGGATCAACTTTTTAATCAAGAAATAAAAAAAGAAAAATTGGAGATAGTAGGATAGACAAGATAAAAATCTCCAAATTTAGAGAACTTTCCAAAAAGGATTGCTCTAGTGAAAAATGTCCTTTTAATTGTTTCCGCCAATGAATTTGATTGTATTATTATTATTCTATATAGAATTTATAAGAAATTTTGTTGGGATATAATTGAAAATTGTAATAATATATCTAATAATATTTAACCGGTGACAACCGAGGGTTGGAGGAACGAAGACTTACCAATGTGCCCTTGACTTGCGTAGAGACATAGCCCTTTGATTCATCTCCCAAGAGTTTGGACAATCCAAAATCAGCAACCTTGGCATTCAAATGATCATCCAGCAGAATGTTAGTTGATTTGATGTCCCTATGTATGATGGGAGGGTTGGCAAGCTCATGCAAGTATGTTAGACCTTTGGCAGAACCAAGAGCTAGCCTAAGCCTCTTCATCCAATTCAACCTCATTCCTGACTTCCCTGCATGTACAATTTCAATAATTTGAGAACCTAAGTTGAAAGACGAAAGTTTCCATTATGTGTAATATCAGCCCTTGGTCCCAAAGGAAAAGCCAAAACGTAAGTAAATTTACCTGAAAGATTATCCTTGAGAGTACCATTTGAAATGTACTCATAGACCAGCATTTGTTCACCTTGGTCGTAACAGAAGCCCACAAGGGCTACCACATTCTTATGATGAATCCGTGATAGAAGTTCAATTTCAGTTTTAAATTCATGAGCACCCTGCAATGACCCCTGTTGAGCTCTTTTGATCGCCACCACATGCCCACTGTTAAGAATCCCTTTATACACCTGTCAGTCAGCATGCATCTTACCCGTTTTAGGCATCACTGCCTTACCAAACAATAAATTCACAACACTAAAAACAATTAATAATAAGCTTGCATATTGGCATAACCTTATATTGCAACAGAGATATGACAACCCTTAAATACTGAATTTCCAAGTCACTTCTAGAAACTAGTAGTGATTCAAACATTAACTGGAAGAGATATAATATAAAGATACCTTCCCATAACCCCCAGATCCAATTATGTTTCCTTCGGAAAAATTGTTGGTACTTTTTCTGAGTTCTTCAAATGAACACCATCTTGCTCCTTTCAGTTGAGGAACACCACCAACATCACTGCCATTATCCAACCCCCAAGATGCTGCATTTGTCATAATATATGTAAGTAAGCACATGAACTTGTTGTAAGAAGATGAGAATATCATGTCTTATTCTCCAACTGGTCTTTACCAAAAGGACTGTTCTGTTTTGCTCTTGTTGCTAGTCGTTTCTGATAAATAGCATAAATTACAGCCATGCCTAAAAGCAATAGGACCACAAAACCACCAACTGTTGCTCCAATGATTATGCCACGATTCGATGACTTCTTTTCTCCTGTAGACATTCAAAATCAAAAGAAATATATATATATATATATATATTGTTCATACTGCATTTTATTAGAGAACAAGAAAAACTACAGATGTCTTATAGACCTTTCAAAGTGTAGCAACAAAATAGAAGTTTCTTTAGTATATATTTAAAATGAATAATTACCTGGAAAGCAACAATAGTTTTCATCGAGAAAGAATAAGGGTCCAAAAAGTGGGAGAACAAAAGTTTGGCGGTTGATTACAGTCCCGATTGAAGAGACTGCTGAACGAGTAAAGTAATCTTGATCAGAGGGAAAGATGTGTAATCTATATTGAAGGTATGAAAATTCATCGATAAATGCATTGGAGATAGAAATTGATTCCACAGGAAGTTGACTGGACCGAAAGGATGATATCAAAGCATCACGGAGAATTGTATAGTAGGTCATGTTATCCAAGTTTGAGAAGGAATGAGAGAAAAAATATATGGTTCCCGTGTATGGATGTGCACAATTACAGTTTGGACTAAGCACTTTATTTGAACTGCAGCGCACAGGAGTACAGTTATTTGATGGTAAGCCATTTGGTATATTGGGGTTTCCAGCCCCACAATATCTTCCCGTTGGTCCTCCTTCCTCACAAACTGGATTATTTACAAGACTGCAAAGTAACGGAAAATATTTCCATAAGATTGAGAAACACAAAATCTTGAAATTATTATGTTTAGGAGAGTCATTAGATTAAATGGATAGAAAGTAGAAACCAAGTAGGAAGATAAAAGAGACATATGAGCTCACTTTAAGCTCATATTATATGCAGAATTTTGCGTGAAGTTAGCAATGGAATTGTTCTTCAAATCAACAATTAAGTCACTGCTATAGCTGTTGCCAACATCCAGGGTTCCATTAAGCGCATTGTTGCTTAGCACCCTGTCAACAGACAACCAAAAGGAGAGAAGAAAAGAATTATTGAAGTGCCACATTTGAAAGTAGAGATATTGAATTCTAGAGACACAAAACAAACAGCATGTTCTACTTCATTAGATACTGTAGTAACCGTGACCAATTTGGTAGAGTTTAAAGTCTTGTGGGAAAATTTATAAAGCTGGAAGTTGAGGGACTAGATTGTTAATAAAGGATAGGGTATAAAAACCCAATGATTGGCACAAACCCTAGTTTTTGCAATCATTTGTGGTGGGTGCGGCTGAGCAAAGGGAGAAAAAAGAGAGAGAGCAAGAAGGGAGAAAGAGTTCTTCAATTCTAGTTGGAGGAAGAGAAGGATTTCAGCATCATCAAGTTATCAGGTAATTCCTCATCTACCATTTCTAGTCTTTGAGTTTGCTGCTGGATTAGTTTTAATTGGGTTCTAGCTTAAAAATTGAGATTTAAGCTTAAAGGAAGATTGTAGGTGTCATTTGGTGTTTTTACCACTAAGAGCGTGGTATTAAATGAACTAAGTAAGTCAGATTACTGTTGTTAACTCAAGATTTGTTGGAATAAGAGCTTATCTGTGGCTTTCGATTCCAAAGAGGGTTCAGAATCGTCGTCCGGAAAGTTCCATGAATGTCCGGACACGATGACCCATTTGAGAGAGGTATCCGGATGTGGTGACTGTCCGGATAAGAAAGCTATCCGGGTGGGAAAGTTATCCGGTAAGTATGAACTATCCGGTAAGAGTAAATTGTTCGGTAAGTATTATTTCGTCCTGTTAGTAGTTTGTTGTTCGGAAAGTCGATCACCAGGTAAGGTCCGGTAAGCGGACACCCGGAAAGTAGTTACCCGGTAAGTAGCAGGCATCCGGTAAGTTGATTCCGGATGGTGTCTGGACTGTTGGTTTAGGCATCTGAGTAGTTTATATCTCATCTATTTCACAGGTAATTCAACCGTAAGCCAGAAGTAAAGTAAGAAAAGACCTGAGAAGCATCAGGTGAGTTTTTCTAACTAAAATACGTGACTTTACAACGTGTTTTCTAAAGTAAATACATGATGAGAAATGCCATGCTTTATTTATATGCTTTTAACTGCATGAAAGTTTGTTTAAAGATTTAGGTGAGATGTATGCATACATTGTGTTAGACTTAAACTGGCTAAGACGGGAGGTAGACCCGCCAGTGCTCATGCCGGGAAGGTGACCCGTTTATGCCATGGAAGGGAGTATCCAGTAAGGCAGTGTGAGACTGACTCGTTGGCACCTTCAGGTGACTTCAGGGTGTCGTTTACGAGTGTGGATTTATCCGTGAAAGTTTATATAAAGCTATGAGATAGTTTTATGAAAAGTTATGTGAAAGTTTATGCAAAGATATTTGAAAGTTATAAACTGTTTTGAAATGATTTTGAGAACTGTCAGGAGGGAGCTCACTAGACCTCATGGTCTAACCCTCGCATTTTCCAAACTAAACCTTTTCAGGTAAGCAGTTAGTAAGAGGCTCTGGTGAGAGAGCAAGGGCAAGATAGAATACAGATGCAGGTAGAGACAGTGCCACTCGGACTTTTAGTAGCTAGTTCATTCTCAGTTGTGTATAGGTTGTTTCCCCAACCTAAGTCTTGAGACTGATGTAATGAATTTTGGGACCCAGTATTGTAATTCTTTTGCTTTGTATGCTTTATTTAGATTGGGTTGTTACAATTGGTATCAGAGCCATAGTTTAAGGGATTTAGGTGACCGGACGGGCCTAAACTTAAACTTTGGGAGTAGAAATCACAACTGAGAATCAAGAAATGCGTTAGGAGGGCACTATTGTAGAGATAGGACTAATAGGGTACCGAGGACAGTCATGTAAGGTAAGTTTGGGATTACACCTGGCCAGTGTAATTGCGACGAACTTACAGGTACATGTACGTGCTTAATCTGCCTTAATATTCCGAAGTTGTAGTCTTAAGCTAGTTTATATGTCGTGTTCCAGTAATCTAGAATGTCAGCAAGATCTGTTAGAGCATTATTGTATTCAAGATTTACTGTAAAGTCAATGTGCTGTAATAGTCTATACTGTATTGTAAATGCCTTTATACCTTGTATGTTATGGGTATAAATAGGTATGTCATGTAATAGCTAGATAGAACTTTGGGGTAACACTTTCAAGCCTATGTCATTTGTACTTTGATATTCAATATATGGATGACTACTTTGCTCTCTAGATTCTCTCTACATGTGATTGTGTTACATTGCTAGATCTAGGATTTCACATTTGGTATCAGAGCTAAACAGAGAATTCAATCAGATTTTGGTAGGATTTGAAAAGTTTTTTGTGTTTTTTTTTTAAGAACTCGCATCCAACATCGAATACTGTTCATCAAGATTTCTTCAATTTCTTCATTTCTTGATCAATTTGATCCAAATTTGTGTCCATTACACTCGGTTTTTAATCCTGAACATCATTAATTCAGGATTCAAGACCTAATTTTGGCCAAATTGCTCAATTTTTGACGAATTGTTGTTTTTCACAAAGTTCAGAAATCTGTGTTCTTGATCAAAATTGCATTTTCTTGGACGAATTAGTGAAAGTGATCAACTAGAAAGTTGTTCGAAAAGTATTTTCGAACAATTCTGCAAAGTTTCACTGAGTTTGGACAAGAATTAAAGGCTGAATCTGAAAAAGTTTGATTTTTGGTGAAGAACTCGCAAGAAAATGAAGAAATCGCAAGCATCAAACTGAAGAACTCGCAAGATCTAAGGAATTCGCAACGAACAATTCGCATTGCTCTTGTTACGAGAAGTATAGAATTCGCATTCAGAAGGCTGCGAATTGTTACTGTTCATTGTTACTGTTGCGAGTTTCTAAGAATTCGCATCAAGGCTGTTGCGAATTATTACTGTTCATTGAAAGCTGTTGCGAAAAGTTGGTATCTTTGTGTTGCGAAAAGTGAAGAATTCGCATCCTAAGTGTTGCGAAAAGTGAAGAATTTGCATCCTTAGTGTTGCGAAAAGTGAAGAATTCGCATCCTTAGTGTTGCGAGAAGTGTAGAATTCGCATCCTGACCATTGCGAATTGTTACTGTTCATCACAGTGTATTGCGAGAGTGATTAAAAAAAATTATATACAAATTTTTTCTATAGTGTATTTCATACACTTTCTGGTTGATTTTCTGAAAGATCATATATCTAGCAATATCAAAAAGAGAAATGGGTTTGAAGCAAACTCTTAAAACATAAATACCTCCAATATCACAAATTTTTGTTAAATCTAATAGTGAAGGTTTGAAGCAAACTCTTAAATCTAATACTTCAAATCCTTCAGCTCCTGTTTTAAATAAAGAGGAAGAAATTGCTGATCTGAAGAGACAAATTTTAGACATTTCTTCTTCAAATGAAAAATCTATTTTAAAAGAACAAAATGCTAAACTTACTAAAAGAATTACTGATCTTGAAGTTTATATTGCAGGTCTTGAAACAAAGAAAGACAACTCAAGTCTGTACGATCAAATCGAGATACTTCAAGAGAAAGTAACAACTCTTCAAAGAGAAAATGCTGATATGAAGAGTGGGGAAGACAAGAGAGAGAAGGGGATCTCATATCTACGAGATCAAATAAAAAGAGTTCAAGAAAAGGAAACAACGTTGGAAAGAGAAAACGTTGAATTGAAAAAGAAGCTTTCAGAACGTGAAAGAGAGTCATCTTCTTCAAAGAAAGTTCTTAAAGAAAATGAAGTAATTGAACTGAAATGTATAAAACTTTCAAAACAAGTTTTTGACTTTGAGAAAGTTTTATTTCTTGAAAAAGAGAAGCTCAAAAAAGAAAGAGCTGATTTTGAAACTGAACGAAAATCTTTTGAGATTAAAAGTTCTGAATTTTCCGTGAAAATCTTTGAATTAGAAAATGTTTTGGAAAAGGAAAGAAAAGATTTCACGGAAAAGAAAAATCTCTTTGAAAAGGAAAACAAAATCCTTAAAAAGAAAAATATGGAAACTTTCAAAGATATTACTGATAAAAGAAAGTTTCTGGAAAAAGATTTTGAATCGGAACGCAAATATTTTGAAGATGCGATTCTTAATCTTACCAAAAGATTATCTGGTTTATCAGCGGATATTATGAAGGATCAATTGATCAAATCTGATCTCCAAAAGAAATTTGATCTAATTTTTAAAGAGAAAAATGTTTTGATAAACAAAGTCAAAGAACTTGAAGACATCATTTTTAAATTTGATGTCTCAAAGCAGGTCAGTCCTGATACTATCGTTCAGACATCATTTGTTGATTCAAATGATTCTGAATGCTCTTTTAAAACTGCTTCAAGTTCGAGTTTTAAAAACATTTATTTTAATCAATTTAATAGATCAACTGATTTCTCAAAATGTCAGATTCGTTCTACAAATCTCTTCTATAATCATTTGCTTGATAAATCGGATAAAGATTCAAAAGTGCCTAAAGTTAATACTTCCAATCTTAAAGAAGTTCCAGTCTTCAAAAAGGTGAAGATGGAATGGAGAGTTAAAGGCACAACAGTTCCAAAGAAAGATGTGCCAAAATCATCTGCATCCACATCAAATGCCAAGAAGAACAATGCTCCAAAAGGCAAGTCTTCTGCTAAACCTAATCATATTCATTCCACAAATCATCTGATTAGGTTGGCACATAAGAAAATTTGTTGTTCTTACTGTGGTTCAAATGATTTTGTGCATAAAGATTATACTTCTTATTGGTACGGTACTTACAGTATTCCTTCTAAGAAATCTACACCTAACACACTAGGACTCAAGTCCCGTTGGGTACCAAAATATGCTTAATCTGTTTTGTAGGTACATCATGTGTTGTGTTGAATGTTACATATATACCACACACATGACTGAAAACAGAAGAGAAGCGGTGAATTTTTTTGAAAAATATATGTACCATTAAGGGGGAGCAACGAACATGGCTTCTAAACATATCAGTTTAGGACCCGCACTTCAACGAGTTTGACTTCTGATCATATCAGATCAGGACTCGTTCTTCAACGACTATGACTTCTGAACTTACTTCAATCCTGGTAATTCAGAACTCGTTGGCACCTTCAGGTGACTTCAGGGTGCCGTTTACGAGTGCGGATTTATCCGTGAAAGTTTATATAAAGCTATGAGATAGTTTTATGAAAAGTTATGTGAAAGTTTATGCAAAGATATTTGAAAGTTATAAACTGTTTTGAAATGATTTTGAGAAGTGTCAGGAGGGAGCTCACTAGACCTCATGGTCTAACCCTCGCATTTTCCAAACTAAACCTTTTCAGGTAAACAGTTAGTAAGAGGCTCTGGTGAGAGAGCAAGGGCAAGATAGAATACAGATGCAGGTAGAGACAGTGTCACTCGTACTTTTAGTAGCTAGTTCATTCTCAGTTGTGTATATGTTGTTTCCGCCAACCTATGTCTTGAGACTGATGTAATGAATTTTGGGACCCAGTATTGTAATTCTTTTGCTTTGTATGCTTTATTTAGATTGGGTTGTTACAGATACTAAAACTGCATATATGGTTTAATTACTCACAATCTCTCCAACTGAGGTTGGAAGACGTCTGATGGGATTTCTCCTTGGAGCTGCGTCGTGTCCATCAATCTGTCAGTAAAAGATTAAGCAATGCTTAAACATAAGTTCCTCCACATTGCTCAAAGATGGGTCTGAGGAAAAATATTGATAGATCAAACAAGAAAGAAAGCAGAAGAACCCATTTCGATTTCTAATGTCTACCGGAATTTATGTTCTTGTTTTTAAAGCTTCAAAATGAAAAGGCTATAAGTACTTTTTCGGGGTTTTAACAACACCAGTGTAACTCATAACTCAATCCAGCAGGAAGTGGTCATTTTTTTGTTAGAAAAGTATCCATGATAATTATCTATTTAAGGAATTAGCTAGTAAATGGAGTTTGTGCAGTGGATGACATAAAAAGATCGAAAGAAAGATTACAGTGTCGTCAATGATGGAAGTGTGAACCATGTAGGGATATCAGACAAATCGAAACTATTATTGCTCATGTCCCTGCAAATGACATCATGATAAGACGTGATATTAGAAAATACAAAGTGAAAAACATTGCCAACAGGATAGAAGAAGATGATCATTATACGAAGAGGAAGTTCAGCAAAAATTCATATCAGTATTGCATTTAGGTTTGGAACAGTACAACGTTCAAGAAGTTTAAACCAACTTACACATAAAAGAGAGAATTCATTCCTACCAGGTTTGGAACAGATCCATTCAGTTTGTTATTTGACAAGTACCTGAAAAATGAATGAATCTGCCAATTAATATCTACCACCAAATAAACTAGCCAAAACATAATGTCATAAAAAGAAAGGGAAAACTTTGGTTGGCTTCTTACAGCTCACTGACACTGTTGAGGTTCATTAGATTCTGAGGCACTATCCCCGTCAAGGAATTCGAATCTAGGCGTCTGCAAAATAAAGGAGGCAAAGAGACACAAGATTAAATAAGTTTCAACTATTCAGATCCGATGACATTTCCATAACTTTCGAACGATTATCAATCATTTATGCTCACACAGCCTCAAGAGTCGCCACAAGTCCTATAGAGGAAGGGATTGTTCCAGATAATTGGTTGTTGTTCATTATCCTGTTCAAAAATGTATATGCATTCAGCGTTACAGTGGGAGCATACAAGAATGATAATAATACTATTTTAGCATGTGAGTAAACGTAGAAAAAGCACACCCATTGTGTTGGGCTAACTCAGTCCATCCCTAATTGTAGGATCGAGTATTTGATGAGACAAAAGATTTTTATTTTGCTGGTAAATTTGCCTTTTGCTTTTTGGCTTTGGCAATTCCTTCTCCACAATTACATTTCTTCAACTAGACTCCTATTTATACTACT
Organism: Saussurea involucrata; assembly: GCA_033807775.1. Taxonomy (NCBI): domain Eukaryota; kingdom Viridiplantae; phylum Streptophyta; class Magnoliopsida; order Asterales; family Asteraceae; genus Saussurea; species Saussurea involucrata. The sequence continues at coordinate 14,108,214 of CM066326.1, forward strand.
AAAAGAGACATATGAAAGATCCCCTATTAATACTAATTAAGTAGACTTATTGAATATTATTTAAATCTAGACTCTTCAACTAATCTAGAAAACCAAAAGACTTTTGACATAAATTCAATTTACTCCAACAATGACTCCCGTAAATTGAATTTATTCTTGACTCCCAATGTAGCTTTCTTTTCTTCGGAAACTTCAATATTGCTTTGAACTTCTTTAATGAACTCCGTTAGAAAATGATCAAGACGGATGTGTTGTTGATTATGATCATATCCAACTTCATGACCATCATCCACTTTTACAGTTTCTTTATTTCTATTCTTTTTCTTCAACTTTTTCTTCATTTTCCTTACAATTCTTTTTCTTTTCTGGTCTACTTGTGAAACATTTTCCTTTTGAACGCATTTTTATTCTTTTGAGGCTTCTTCATTTAGAATCAAATCTTTATCAGCAACAAATGCAAAGAGTGCTTGATGTTTTGCATCCTTGTTCTTAGTTTCATCACAAGAATCTCCCAACATTCTTGTTTTCTTGAGCAAAGGCGACAATGGTTCTTGTGGATATGTATCTCCTCCATCAACCTCTTGCATTTCATGATAAGCACCAATAACGTTTATCACATCAAGCTTGAGAGCAAACAAATTATTTTCTCTCAAACTGATTTTTGCAACACTTTAACTTTTCTTCTTCATGGTGCAAAGATTGTCAGCAAAGCTAATATCAAAACCTTTCTTCATTAAGTGACCAATGCTTAATAAATTACTTTGCAAACCTGGCACATAAAGTACCTCAGACATCTTTTCAACTTTCCCTTTTTTTGTACGGAAAGTGATTTGTCCAACTCCTTGAACTTTGTAGGTCTTGGCATCTCCAATTGCAACATGTCCATTGTTATTTTCGACAAGAGATGAAAACAAACTTTTGTTGGCAGTCATGTGTCGGTTTGCTCCACTATCCAAATACCAAATATTTTTGAAACTTCCATCAGAAGCAATTAATAAGGTTTCAACATTTTCTTCCTCATTTTTGTGCATAAAACCAATTTCACGCTTCTTTTCATGTATTTAAGCCAACAATTAAATATGTTTGGTTTGTGACAATAGGTAAATTCAATATAAGGTTTGTTACCTTTGTAGGTACCTCGTTGCCTTTGAGAATCATTAGATGATCCATGTTTCTCATCATTTTTCATCTCTTCATCTTTTGGATGATTGTGAGAAATAGTTCCACTTTTTCTGTCATCGCGTCCTTGATTACCACCACGGCCTCTCATGAAAGTAAGTTTAGATTTCAAAGCTTGATCATGGAAAGTATGAGGATTTCTTTTTAAAAAATTTGTTTCATGTGCTTCCAATCTTCCTTGTAAACTTTCCAACACCATTGACGAAAGATCTTGTGATTCTTCCATAGCTACCACCACATGATCAAATTTAGCATGTAGGCTACGAAGAACTTTTTCAATGACTCTTTGTGTCTCAATAACTTCTCCATTTGATGCCATTTGATTTACAACAGACGTAACTCTCGTAAAATATTCCGAAATTTTTTCATCTTCTCTCATTTCCAACTTCTCAAATTCCGCTCGTAATGATTGCAAACGAACTTTTTTAACTTGATCTTGACCAGAATAAGTCCTTTCTAGAACTTTCCATGCTTCTTGTGCACTGTTTGCCTTGGAACCATACATCTTCAACAACACTATTAGATTGCTCCAATAATCGAACTTCTCTCCGTTGAAACGAGGCATAGTTAAAAAAGTATCGTTGTTGGTCATTTTCCACCTTTTTAACAAACTTAGCTCTGATACCAATTTGTAGGATCGAGTATTTGACGAGACAAAAGATTTTTATTTTGCTTAGAATTTGGTAAATTTGCCTTTTGCTTTTTGGCTTTGGCAATTCCTTCTCCACAATTACATTTCTTCAACTAGACTCCTATTTATACTACTAAAAGAGACATATGAAGGATCCCCTATTAATACTAATTCAGTAGACTGAATATTATTTAAATCTAGACTCTTCAACTAATCTAGAAAACCAAAAGACTTTTGACATAAATTCAATTTACTCCAACACTAATTGGGTGTGCCAAATTTGGAAGAAAAACACAGTGGTATGACCGGCTCGAAAACATATTCTCTCAAATTATATGCAGTAAATCTACTCCTTATCTATTTACTTTTGTAATATAACTATCATAAAACATTTTTGTCTGATATACTCAAATACCACTTAATCCCTCTTCCCCTTCTCTCCCACCCCTGCTCCCACTGCCACTCCCTACCCCCTCCCCCTGGCGGGGTTCCAAGAGGCAGAGCCCCTAGGCGGTAATCAGCAGGCCGGGTCAAGGGCAGCGGCCCTGCGGGTGTAGTAGCTGATTGGCTTTAGTGGAAGCATCAGCTGATGGATCATCATCAGATGATCATCAGTGTCAGCGGCAGCAGCATCTGATAGGTATCAAAGCAGTAGAAACAAAGACATCAGTGGGTGTAGTAGCTGATTGGCTTCAGTGAAAGCATCAGCTGATGGCCAACCATCTGATGACCATCAGCTGCAGCCCGTTAGAGGCAGGTGATGAACATTTGCAGTTGTAAATGTTTCTGTAACCACCTCTAACCTCTCTTAACTGCTATATTAACTACCTATAAACGGTAACTTCTGTCTAAATATGTATATATATAGACATAACCGAAAGCAATCATATATAAAATACTTGAGTTTTCTGCCTTAAAAACGAGAGTGAGTTCTTCGATTATCCCAATACAGATTTCATGACACCTAAGCTTTAGATGTGATACACAAGGCAACTAAGAAAGAAATTGCGGATAATTAAGAATTAAGGTGGCAAACTATGAAATGTTTACTCCCGAATCACATGCCAAAAGAACTATTACCTGCAGGCCTTTAATACGGTGACATGTAATTCTAGGCAATATGTATCAGGCATAGTTTCTTGAAAGGTCATATCAGACTCATGTTTCATGAGCATGTGAGCCTTGAGCACAGCCAAACAAGTATAAGCAGCTATACCATTGAATTTAGAAAAACGAATAGGTTGGGTGAATAATACTATAAAGTTGCACATGTGAAACGACGTTATAATCCTGAACATCAAAGAGGTAAATTGGTTTTTCCATGGATTCCCACAAGGAGATGCATATACGATGTTGTACATAACCAATAGAGTGTGCTTGTGTGTGTGATTTCTGTTTTAGCGAGCATGATATAGCTTTTATAACACATATACACGTGCATCAAAGCATTTTTATATATGTATATTTCCATGTCAGCCAAGTAAAACTTCAGATATCTTCCACAGCTAAATAGCTAATGCAGTACTTACACATGTATTAGCTTCATGTTTGAGCTGAAAAGTCCAGGTGGAATGGGACCAGATAAATTATTATTTGCAAAATGACTGCATAATGGCCAAAATATAGCTCAGATTAGAAATTCATTTTAAAAGTTAATAAACTCACAAATCTGATATATTGGAATAAAACATACAAGTGTCTTGCATTCACTAGCTTGTCAAGACCAAGGGCTGCTGTTCTATTAGAGACAGGAATGGATCCCTGAAGCTGGTTACCACTTAGATCCAACCATGATAAATTAGTTAAATTACCAATGGATGGTGGGATAAATCCAATGAAGCTGTTATTATTGAGAGCTCTGCAACAAAAGCGCTATCATTAGGAATTGCATTTGAAATGTAGAATTATTAAAACGCTTCAGGAAAAACATAAGTTGTAAATCTCAACAAGAGAAGAATTGATATACTTTCAGACTTTTGTCAGGAGCATCTAATTTCAAAGACAAAAAAAAGTTTGACATGTTCCTCAGATTACGATTTGATCAACATATGCTACCAAGTTCTTGGTGTAAAGTTATATGGTATGCTAGTAATTTGTCCTATTTAATTATACAAATAACAAGAATTTGGATTACTTACAAAAAGACTAGCTGCTTCAGGGAACCTATTGAATCAGGAATCGGACCGAAAAAATTGCAACCAACCAGGATTCTACATGCATAGAGTACTTTGTCAAACAAGAAAAATCAGATAAGATTCTCAACAATGAGGAAAAAGTTGAGAGAAATTTGGTGGCTGCACTGCACATAAGAACCAAAGTAGCTTTCTTACAACGTTGTCAGGTTCTTCAAATTCTCAATAGATCGTGGAAGAGAGGCTCTAATCCCTTTGTTGTTGGAAAGATCTCTATATACAAAACTCAAAATTAGAAATTCATCAGATTTTTGCACTAATAAGTAATATGATAATCTGAAACAACACAAACCTTTGAAGTGAGAATTTTTCTAAACTTCCTTCCATGTGGATAGAGCTCAGAAAAATTACACAGGTACATGTGTGTGTGTCATGTGCGTTTGTGTGGGAGGTATAATTTATGAATAATCAATAATGCTTATATGGCTTAACAGCAAACATCCAGCATGAAATTAGAAGCTTTCTTACTGCTAAGAACTGCTCACTTGATTTCTCAGCTGATATATGTGAATAAAAAACTTCCCTTTCTATCTCACATATGCACCATCCCAACTGTCCGAATTATACAAGTTTTATGATACATAAGTTGACACCGGTAGTTCAATCTAAGACAGTAACTCCAGTAGGATACTTCATATGTCCATCACTCTGTAGGACTTAATTTTCTCAAAATTCCGATTGAACACCATGACATGCTTAATTAGCAGTTCAAGTGAGAAGGTAAAAGAATTATATATAATTATAACGTGAAGATCCCTGTTGAAGTTGCTGTAGAATTTTTTTTGTTTTAAGTTCAAGTTGGAGCCTCTAGCCAAAAGATTCCCTTGATGAAGCTTAGAAAGATAAATGCAACCTAAGAAAAATTCTCAAGATTTGCAGTTCAAAAAGATTTTTGAGCCAAGAAAGTGTCGAACAATGCACAAGATTTCCAGCCTAGATCAATGATTACAGAACTTTGTATAAGCATGATAGAAATGGATAATCAATAATAGGAAGAAAATAAGCATAGAAGCACAAACTGGAATGCGAATAGAAAACATACAAATATTGCAACATGGAAAGCGACGGAATGTCTCCAATGTTATTAGTGCTCACCCCATTGCCTGCCAGCACTCTGTAATGAAGGGGTCAAACATAAAGAAATGGAGGGTTTATATTTTTCTAGAATTCTGTAAGATTGAAACACCTATGACTTACAAGGAGGTTACACGTGAGTCGGTACAGTTAATTCCTTCCCAATTACTTCCACAGGGATCTGAACCGCTCCAGTCAGGTGGTATATTCTCCCAACTAGACTTGAGAGCATTTAGCACAGCAACTACAAGAAAAACCAAGAAATTTTCAGGTTGATAGTAAAAACCCAATCACAAATCCTTTTTCACAATATATCATGCCAAATGTAACAAATAATCAAATTTTTATAGAAGTACCAAATTGTTTTAACTGTTAGGGAGGTCCTAGAGGAGATTGAAGACAAATCCTTTTAGAGATCGTAGCTTTATACCTGTTTTTTGGTGATACTTATGGAACTAAACCTCTTAGTCATGGGACATATGTACCAGAATACAAGGTCACACAAGTTGGTGGACTGTTCCATATAACTAATAATAAGGGTATCTTGAGAAGTCTGGTTTTCCAACTTTTCATCACGAATAGCTTTGGCATAGTCCTTTGCAGCAAGAGATGATGCTTAGGGTCTAATCATATGTTGAAACTGGCCACATGTCAAGCTAATACAAATTTTGTGACAAGAAGATATGATGCTGTGTTACTCCCCACATTGAAAATTTGGTTTTGATTTGGAACCGAAAACATCTAGTTGGTGTGAGCAAGCTTGTTTCACATATGCAGGTCCATTGCATGAAGGGGCCATTAATTGGGAACAAACAACTTGAGAATTGCGATTATCTTGCATAGTTGGAGGTTCAATATTATGAATGATTTCTTCATCGGATAATAAAAGAAATGTGAAGCCATCTCTGAGAGTTGTGATTTGAGAAAATCTGGCATAATACTTAACTCTACGAAGTTAAGGCAACTAATATAAAAAGGTGGTTTGATGGCACATAAGCCTTCTTGGGAAATCATACTAATTTGCACTTGCTAAAGTAAGTTACACATTTCACGTTTTTTTTCTCGAAAGTCATATGTGATTCATGAGAGTAACTCAAATAGCTTGGTGTTTCATCCCTTGAGGTACGTTGTAGTTTCATTTACTGCATAGAACCATCCTCTAAGGTTTTTCACAGGCTCATTATACATTCAGTAGGGTTTAATTTATTTAATAGTTCATAAAAAATATAAAACTACCCTCGAAGTTATGAACATTTGATAGTGATCCCGATTCTGAACAGAGGGAAGCATATATCAACATACTAAAAGAAGCAATAGAGAATCTCATGAATCAGCCAAAAGTAGTAATAGCATGGTTTATTTATAAGACACAAAGGCTAGAGAACCTAAAACATCCTCATAATCTATATTAAAAGTCCTATAAACTCTACACTATACAGATTACCACAAAAGCAATGCTTACCATCATTTGGGTTGGTCAACCCTGCGATTACCATAACTTGACTGCAAACAATCAGCATCCATAACCGAATTCTTGAACTCATTTCTCCAAAATCAGAAATATCTTCTACCGGACTACGCAAAGAACCCTAGACAGCAAATAGCCACATTTGGCACACCCACAAAGCCTCACCTTTTCTCTCTCCTCGTATTCGATGGTTTTTAACACTGGCTAGAAAACAGAATAAAAAACAAGAATTGATGATACCAATGAATACCTGGTCATCGTACAGCATAGGTTACGATGACCAACTGTTTGATGAAATTCCCACAAAAGACAAACAGCTGATAAAGACAAAGAAATAGATAAAAAGACTTTTTCAGTTGGTTCGATTTTGTTTTTGCTGTTGACATCACTCGGCAGAACAATTCTACAGGCGACAATGGAGTTTTAGTAGTAGATATGTAATAGTAGGTGATGATTGATGAATGCCACCTGCTGCTCCGACCGTAGACCATTTCTGTAACCATGTTGGCCCGTTATAATATTTGAATGGTCGGACTGCATGCTCTACTTCTATTTGCCCAATTATATGGGAATAATAATACCCTTCTTTCTCAAATACTCTTATTTGATGATTTCAATTTTAGTTTACATAAGTAGTCCCGGAACTTATGCTTGACTAACTTGAATGGTCCCTAATGAATCAAAATACCAATATGAGTCCTCGGACTATCATTTTTGGATCAGTTCCACTTGTCTATTACGTTTCTCTTTGTTTTGTTGCTATGTTAGCCACGTGCTTTGTACATGATCGTGTAAGAAGGTTAGGTTGTAGTTATTTTGTTTTATTACAATATTTGCTTCTCTATAAAACTCATCATTGTTGACTGAAAATTTTGGTGAATGTTGAGCTTCAAACATTAGCAATCTTTGTCATTTAGAGACTAGTGATTCTATAAATCATTGCCGGTGAGTATGTTATGAGACTTCAAATGCATTCCAAAAAACAACAATATCAATCTTGTGTTTTGAGTAAACTCTGATTTGTAGTCGTATTCTGTGAATTCCTTATGGGGATTTCGGTTTTGTTTATAAATAAGTTTTGGGATTCACAGTGAAAGATGGTTAGTCAAGATGAAGATGCAATGAAGATAAAAGTGAGATAAAAATGGTTGCAATTAATTAATATGAGGAAAGTGAAAATTAAGATAGAGTGATTAAAATGGTGAAGGAAGAAAGATAAAATAACAAACAGTTATCACAACCATTGTAGTTGTGGTCTAAAACGTGTTACCAATATATTACAATTGAAAATGTTAAAACAAAACTAAAGAAAGAAAATATAAGTTGGTAATCGGTATGATACATACGGACTATATTTGAGAAATGTCGTTAATCATAATGGTTTTTTCCGTGCATTCTTACAAATTACCAATTTACATTCTTTTTGCTTTTTTAAAAAGTATAATAACAAAAGTAAATAAAAATCTAAGGACGTAATCAAGAGTTTTAGATACGTTATCGACTATTTATGTAAAATACTCTTTATAACATATATTTTAATAACTAGTTACACATTTGACTAATTGGCAACGATTATACTATACATGGCTACTTGGTGAAAACAGGAACTTTGTGGAGTCGTGTCGTAATTATTGGAATATAAAACAATAAAAATACTACAAATATCAAATTAGAAGATAATGTCAACACGTCATAAACTTTAAAATATTACAAAATAACATAAAATCATAAAAAATCAACTACCATAAAATGCTCTCTATAAAAAAATCTTGCACTAACTTCCACATCTTGGGTCATGTCAACTACTTCATATTTGATTGATTAAATAATATTGTTCGGTCACCTTGGTTAGCTCATAATTTGTATATAGTTCCTATTTTGAAATAACTATACAGGGGTTCTTGTGGTTTGCATTTCGTTTCAAGTTGGATCTCTCTTTCAAATATAAGTACACTCGAGGTCCCTATAACACTAACATCGTTAAATTCATTCCCTTAACTCAGAGGCATTTTTGTCAATTTACCTTTTTGTCCTTTTTCTATTAAAAAAATAATATTATTATTATTTACTACACCCTGCCAAGCAGTCTCCTCCCACCCCAATAACTCACCACCAGCCTCCTTGATGTTCTCCCCACCACTGATCATAACCCATCACCGTCGCTGCCTTGCATCACAATTAATCATTTTCCACGTATCCCTCCATTTCTCGCATCCCTCACGCACAACCATCTTGTTCCCCTCCATCCCTTCGTCTTTGGCTTTCTTCTATGGCAAAGAAAGTTGAACCTCCTGTAAATATTAGGACCCGGAAACACATGGACACACACATAGAAAGAGAGAGAGAAATTTGCATCCCAAAAATACACATACTCACAGCAGCAACGTACACACAACATGCACACACCCTTACAGTCTAAAAATAGTTGTACACAACAATAACATAAACACAACACACACACCCTTGCTAACCAAGAAAAGCATACAAAATACACTCTTGTAGACCCAAAAAAACACTCTTACAACCCTTAAAATACATGCACCACTAGCAATGCGATAGTGAAAGGGTATGGAGGAGGTTGTGATTTGGTATTGAAACAGATGAATGAACAGAGGGATGGAGATGACGGGGGAGACGATGGCCAGAGATGGTTGTGGTCGTGTGGGAAGCCGTAAAGAAGAAGGAATGTGTTGCAGGTATGAATTGAGGAGGGATGGGTTGCATGCAAGGTTCAAAATAGCGTGAGGCATGACGTGGCAGCTAGCTCCTTTTTGTGAGTGTTTCATTTGCTCATCTAACTTTTTTCTTTTCTCACTTCCAAATATGTACTTGTACTTTTTAGGCAACATGATTATTTGAACAAATGACAAGTACAACTCAAGTAAAAGTGAACAAAAGCACCAGAATTGGAATATGAATTATGAAATACCGTTGATCCAAACCCTCAGTGATTTGATAATGACTCTATGAGAAACACTTAGTAAAAATTGTAAGTAGACAATATGTATTAGAGTTTCACAATCGCTGATAAGTACTAAGAATGTTTTAGTACCGCTGATAGGAACTCTCGTTATTTGATTTATACATTCAGCGATACTGTTCATCAGTGATCCCTGAGCCTGTTCAGCCTCACTGATGATCGCTGATAAAATATGTTGTTTATTTATGATCCATGAAGACAAGTATCACGTCAACAATGTTCTACGCTGAAGTCGAAGATCAAGCCAAAGAACCAGCGACAAGTCTACTAATGAACTGATGCAGATATCAGCGAAGCCAAGACATGTCCACTCAACGTGAAGTTTCAAGTAGAAGACTTCAGCGAACGCTAAACTTTATCACTCGCTGATAAAGAATCATTCAGCGAATGCTGATCATGAAGTCTTCCTCTACAAGTTACTTTTGTCTTATCCCCTTGCACGCCTCCATACGATAATGTCAGAATGGACATCCCTTTTGTCCAGAATCGTACAACCAACTCTGATTCTACACTGTTCATCATGCGGCTACTAGGTTGTCTACTAAAGTCAAACCATGCAACCAACCAGCTGCTGCCACGTGTAAAGTGATACTGTTGTGCATTAAATGCATGCAGTATATAAAGGAAACCCTACTTCAGAAATGAAGTGCTCAGCCATTTCCTTCTTCTTACTTTCTGTGTGTTAGAATATTATCCTTAGTATTCTTATCTTCTCTCTATCTTAATTCTAATGCTAGAAATCTTAGTGATTCTTTTAACTTGTTTAGATTAGGTTTATTCCTTAATCTTGTTCCGCAACAAGTTGTAAATTGTTTGATACATATCAATAAACAATTTAGAAAAGTAAAAATCGTGTGTTTGTATTCAACCCCCCCCCCCCCCTTCTACAAACGTGTATAACCCCTTCGGGACCAACAAGTGGTATCAGAGCAGTTTTTTTAATCTCATAAACAAGATCTTGCTTATACTAATTTCTTTTCTCTTCCTTGCTATTTTCTAAAATGGCTAACACCACAAACACAAAATATATCGACAATGGTTCTCTTGCAAAACCCCCTAGATTTTCCAGAGATAACTTCAATCTGTGGAAAAATAGGATGATGCTCTTCTTGGAAGGTGTAGACCCTACTATGCCTTATTACATCGAAAATGGTCCATATGTTCCTGTTAGAATTGATCCTGAAGTTCCAGGCACTACTACTAGAGCTGCCATCCCTGAAAGAATCATTCCCAGGGAACCTCATACATGGACTGATGAAGACAAGAAGAAGGTGGCCATCGACACTAAATCCAGATCCATCCTTTCTATGGCTCTTCCTGACGAAGTCTACCATTCCGTCATGAACCTGAAAATCTCCAAATCCATGTGGGACACAATCTGTGTTCAATATGAAGGTATATCTGAAGTCCAGGACTCGAGGAAGATCAACCTGGTAAGACAGTACAAAAGCTTTATTTGTGGTAAGAATGAATCTCTCTCTGAAGTGCATCAGCGGTTTAACTGTTTAATTATTGACCTAAAAACCGTTGGTAAGGAATATTCTAACTTTGAGATCCTGACAAAGTTTCTAGAATGTCTACCTGAAAGTTGGGACAATTATTCAATGTGTCTCAAGCTATCAAAGGATCTAAAATCTATGACCCTCTCTACCTTATATGGCACTATGCTCAATCATGAGCAGTCGTGTCATCTTAAGAAGAATCTTGTAAAAGATTCCAAAAGCACACCTGTTGCTTTACTCTCAGAGTCACCTTCCACTCAGCGATCAACTATCACTATCACTGAGTTGGAAACTAACTTTGAATGCTCATCAGATGCTGATCCTTCAAATCTTGATGAATCTCTGGTACTCCTGACTAATACATTCAGGAGACTCTCCAGAAAGAGTAACTTCAGAAGAAACAAACCTCTCGCACTCACTGACAAGCCAAAATCATCAACCCCTGTTGATAAGGCAACTGCCACTTGCTATAACTGTGAAAAGATAGGTCACTTTGCTAATGAGTGCAGGTCAAAGAAAGTCTTTAAACCCTCAGCTTCCTTCTCCAAGAAATCCTCTAACCCCAGGGCTAGAGATGAAAAGTACAAAAAGCTGAAAGAAAAATATTCAAAGCTGAAAAGCTTTAAGAAGAAAGGCAAAGGCTTGGTCGCTGACTTCGACTGGGCTGCCTCTGATATTGAAGAATCATCTGACTCTGAAGATGATGATGAGGCCAATATTTGCCTCATGACAAAAATAGAAGACGAGGAATAAAATTCTGACATTCCCTCTAGTTCAACTTCTACCTCTAAGGTATCAACTTCCTTCTTTACAAATATTTCAGATATTGATGAAGTTGATAGTCTTCGGAAAATCGATCTTCTGACTATGAATTTATATGATGCCATGAATGGCAAGACCATAGTTGAAAATCAAAACCTTGATCTAGCTGAACAGCATAAAAACTGCCACCTTCAAATAGAAAAGCTTTCTAAAATTGAAGAAGATTTAAAAGATCAGGTCCATATAAATCAGATAGTCAAAATCGAGCGTGAAGAAACTATCGCTGCATTAAAAAATGAAAAGGCTACTGTTGAAGGATGGTGTAAATCCTCAACAACGATCACTGAGATTATAAGGTCTCAGATTCCCCTGAGTGATAAGAGTGGACTTGGTTATAAAGCTGATACTCTAGAACCAACCACTGATCGTTCTATGCTCAAGTTTGGAACGTTTGTATCCTCTGTCCCTGACACCTCCTCATCTCAGTGTTCCTCTTCTGAAACTCCCATCCCTGAGGAAAAACCTACCTTAATCTCTAAAGGAAAAGGTAAAGAAAAAGTTTTCAACCAAAAACCTCAGAAGGGTACCTTTGTACCTAAGCTGTATGCTTCTAAAGCTTCAGTAACTTATCCCTCTACTTCTAAGAACAAGATCCCTGGATTTATTCAGCGATCTACTCCTAGAATCAGAGTGGATATTATTGGTAAGAAATCTGAAGAACTGATTGTTCCTCCCATTTCCAATGCCAAAGGTATACTTGGTGTTGGCCCTGCTCATTTAAAAATCTTTGATAAGCATGCAAATGGTCCTAAAGCTACTTTTAGCTATAGGAAATGTTATCACTGTGGACTTACCGATCATATTGCTAGTAAGTGCCCCACAGCCACCAAAGCTGAAAAGCTAGCTAAGGTGAAGATCAATGCCCCCAAGGCAAAGAAGACCAATCCTGGTGCAAATCAGGTTAAGGTGAAACCTACCACTGAGGTTAAGAAATTAACCAAAGTGAAGACTAGTCCTTAAGCTGAATCTTCAAATGCTGCGAAGATTGCTGAACCTTCCACTTCCTCTACCACCCCTGACAAGTGTGGGCCCATGGTAAAATGGGTGCCCAAGTCAAACTAATCTTCCTTGTTTGCAGGTCCTAAAGGGTATCTGGTATCTTGATAGCGGATGCTCTAGACATATGACTGGAAAGAAGAACCTGCTCACTGAATATAAGGAAGAGAAGGGTCCCTCAGTGACCATCGGTGGAAACGGAAAAGGCTATACCCGAGGGTTTGGTGTACTCTCTAATGGTACAACCACCTTCAGAAGAGTCGCATATGTTGAAGGACTGAAGCATAATGTTCTAAGCATCAGTCAGCTGTGTGACAAGGATAACAAAGTGATTTTCACTAAGGAATCCTGCTTTGTCACTGACAAAAAGGAGAAGATAGCTCTTAGCGGATACCGTATGGAAAATGTTTATGTTATAAACATGGACTCTACAACCACTGAGAACTCATGTTTCTTCTCAAAAGCCTCATCTGATGTCAACTGGCTATGGCATAAGAGGCTCTCTCATCTCAACTTCAAGACACTGAATACTCTTTCCTCTCAAGAGTTGGTTACTGGTCTACCTCAACACTCATACGCTAAGGAGTCTCTATGTTCAGCTTGTGAGAAAGGGAAACAAACCAAAGCAAGCTTTAAATCTAAGCAAGTCTCCTCAGTGTCATCTCCTCTACAACTTCTCCATATGGATTTGTTTGGCCCTGTTAACAAACAATCCATTGATGGAAAGAAATACACATTGGTCATAGTTGATGAATTCTCTCGCTATACCTGGGTAATGTTTCTCCGTTCTAAGAGTGACACCCTTGAAGAACTCATTACTTTTGTCAGGAAAATGGAAGTCCTGAACAACATGACCGTTCGCTCTATAAGGAGTGATCATGGGACTGAATTCAAAAACAGTTCTCTTGATTCCTTCTTTGAAAGCAAGGGTATTTCTCACAACTTTTATTCAGTGAGAACACCTCAACAAAATGGAGTCGCTGAAAGAAGAAATCGAACTATCATCGAAGCTGCACGTTCAATGCTCAGCGATTCTCACCTGCCTACTCAGTTTTGGGCAGAAGCTGTCAACACTGCTTGTTTTACTCAAAACAGGTCGCTAATTGTCAAAAGACTCAAGAAGACAGCCTATGAAATTTTCCATGGGAGAAAGCCTGCTATTAGCTTTCTTCACATCTTTAGATGTCAGTGTTTCATACTGAACAACAGAGATGCCCTTGGAAAGTTTGATCCTAAGGCTGATGATGGAATCTTTCTTGGATACTCCTCTATCTCTAAAGCCTTCAGAGTCTTCAATCGAAGAAGACAAACTGTAGAAGAAACAATCCACGTCACTTTTGACGAATCCCGTTCAGCGAACTATAGACCTTCTACTGATACTGAAGAACTGAATCAATGGATGTTTTCTCATCTTGGTGATTCAGAAGATATTCCTATCCCTCCTACTCATACTCATACCGCTGAAGATGATGATCCTACTATCATCCCAAGCATGCAGACTAGTGAAGCTGAATCCTCATGGGTCTCAGCTGTTCCTCTCAACACTATGCCTGCTTCTGAACCTTCTATCTCAGACATACCATCTACTTCTCAACAATCAGTGAATGAAATGACATCTGAACCTCTTCCTCTCTTGGATTATATACCAGAAGTTGCTGAAGCCTCATCTTCAGCTCCTCCAAAAGTTCAGATTGAGTCAGCGACTTATGCTCCGGCTCAGTGATGGACTATAAATCACCCTATTGAACAAATTCTTGGTGATCCAAACGCTGGTATTCAGACTCGACGAAGTGCATGTAACATTTGTTTATTTGTTAGCTTTATTTCTCTGATTGAACCAAAGAAAACAGATGATGCCCTCAGAAATCCAAACTGGGTCAGCGCTATGCAAGAAGGGCTGACAGAATTTGAAAGAAACAAAGTTTGGAATCTCGTTCCAAGACCATCTGACAAGTCAGTGATAGGCACTAAATGGGTCTATCGAAACAAGTTGGATGAACATGGAACTGTAACCCGCAACAAGGCTCGTCTCGTTGCTCAGGGGTACAGACAAGAGAAAGGTATAGATTATGACGAAACATTCGCCCCAGTGGCAAGACTCGAAGCCATTCGTCTATTCTTAGCTTACGCTGGACACAAAGACTTCAAGGTTTATCAGATGGATGTTAAATCAGCGTTCCTCAATGGAAAGCTAAATGAAGTAGTCTACGTGGAAGAACCTCCAGGATTCTCAGATCCTAAGCATCCAGGTTATGTTTATAAACTGGATAAGACACTTTATGGCTTAAAGCAAGCTCCTCGTGCATGGTATGACACTCTCTCTACTTATCTCCACATTGAAAAATTTGAGCGAGGTAAAATCGATAAAACTCTATTTTTCAGGAAATTAAAAGGTCATATCATTCTTGTTCAAATATATGTCGATGATATTATATTTGGTTCCACTAACCCTGACTTATGTACTCGTTTCGCTGAAAGAATGAAAGCTGAATATAAAATGAGTATGATGGGTGAGCTGACATATTTCCTTGGTCTTCAAATCAAACAGAATGAAAAAGAAACTTTCATTCACCAAAGAAAATATGTTAAAGATATGCTAAAAAAGTTTGATTTAACTCAGAGCTCAGCTATGAAAACCCCTATGGCACCGCCGCTGACACTAAACAAGGATCCTTCAGGACCTGTTAATGTCACAGCGTACCGTGGGATGATCGGCTCTCTTCTGTATCTTACAGCTAATCGACCTGATATTATGTACGCAGCCTGTTTGTGTGCACGATATCAAGCTGAACCTAAGGAATCTCATTTGATCGCTGTAAAGCGAATCTTTTGATACCTTAAGGGTACTCCTAACCTAGGTCTTTGGTATCCCAGAGACTCAGAGTTTTATCTAATCGCCTATTCAGATAGTGATTTTACAGGTTGCAAATTGGATAGGAAAAGCACCACAGGAGGCTGTCAGCTCCTAGGTGGAAAGCTGGTGAGTTGGACAAGTAAAAAGCAAAACTCAGTGTCCACCTCAACCGCTGAAGCTGAGTATGTAGCCGCTGGAAGCTGTTGTTCTCAGGTCTTGTGGATGAGAAATTAACTACTGGACTATGACCTTCAGCTCTCCAAAATTCCAATCTATTGCGACATCACTAGTGCCATCACTATAGCAAACAATCCTGTGCTACACTCAAAGACTAAACACATCGAAATCATGTATCATTTTATCAGAGATCATGTGATGAATGGAGATATAGAACATCATTTTATTCCAACTGACTTTCAGTTAGCTGATCTGTTTACCAAACCTCTTGATGAGACACGATATAACTTTCTCATCAGCGAGCTTGGAATGCTGAACTTAGAAGAGTAAAATCTTCAGCGGTTCACATTTGATCAGTGATAAAAATGAATTTGTATAACCCTATTAATCACCTACTTTCTGAGCAAAATTGATTCGCTGATATCAAGGTATGTTCTTTCTTACTCGCTGACGTTCGCCTATGAATGCAAGATTTCAAAACAAATTGCGTCGCTGAAAATCTCTTCCTTTCAGTGATATTTTGAAATTTGAAAACTATCACTGAGTTTTTCAAAACCCTCAGAGACACCATAAAATATGAAAGGACGTTTGTGACGTCATCACAACGGATAAACCATGGCACGCCTTTTCTCTGACACGTTCGCCCGTTTCGTTTCCTTGTCCAATCAAACTCAAGAGACGTATCCGTGTCATCATGAAAAACTTTCCCGCTCATAGTTGTTCTCTTTCTACTCTCACTATATAAACCCTTTGCGTTTATATTTTTACCTTTTACGCGAACTTAAACTCTCTCAAGCAATAACACTGTTGCATTTGAACTAATTTCTCCAGAAACTGTTCATCTTTATCTTCAACGCAAAAGGTTAATATTCTTGTTATTTTCCTTTAAATAGACTTGTTTTTTATCTTATTCTTGGTTTCAAAAGATCAAACAAAAGAACTTTTCCAAAATGAAATCATTTCTCTTCATGATTTTATGAATGCAATCTGTTTCTCAGATTGTTCTTCAAGTTTAAACTAAAAATCTTAAACTGTCATTTTCATATGTTTTTCTAGAATCCCTTCCTTAAAAGGAAACTGGAAAACAAGAACATTCACTATGTTTTGTATTTTTGTTCAAAACTAGAAAACCCTAATCTCCATTTCTTTCTCTAAATGGAAATTACAAAACCCTAAAAACCCTTATTTTGGACTTTTATCCATTTTAAGAACTTCTTTTCATATTCTTCATACTTATATGAACAGAAATGGCATCCTCTGAAGCTCCCACTGCTCAATCTCCTACTGCTTCGGAAAGCACTGAGCTCGTCAAAGCCCCTCATGTCAACTTTGAAATCAAGCAAGTCACATTCCAAGGAAACAATCCTTATGCCCTCTTCAACTTTCCTCCAAAGAAGAAGATCACACACCTGAACGACGTTGTAGTCTTTCTCCAAACCTGTCCTCTATCGACAGCCCTGACCATCCGACCTCCTGCTCACAGGAACCTACTAGCTCAGTTCTGGTATACTGCCAGAAGAGCTCAGATCACCTCCACCAATGACCCCAACAAAAATATCGATGTCATCCTCTTCGACACCGAACATGGTACTTCAAAGATCACTCCCGGCGCTATCCGATATGCCCTAAACCTCCCTAGTAGTTCTAAGAAAAAAACCTTCGTTTCTCTACCAAATCCCAAGACCCCGCTGATAGAGAAGCACTCATTGCGTTCTTTGATGCAATGAAGTATGTTTGGGGAACAGGGAGAGACGGTCTCCCTGAGAAGAAACATACCATGATCCAGAAGTCCAAAATGCCTAACGAGATGAATTTCATCTTCACTCATCTAATAAGCTGTATGACAGCTAAGGTTGGTTCTATTGACCAAGCATCCAAACCCCAATAGGCTATGGGGTACGAACTGCCGAAGGGCCTTCACATCGATTGGGCCAAAATCATCTTCGATGACATGATGATGAGAGTCGACGAAACAAAGAGGCCACAGACTGTTCCATATCCCCGGTTTCTCAGCGCTCTCTTCAGACAAGGGCTCGAGGACAAATACCCGAAGGTGGGCGACCTGAAACTCTCACAGGTTAGCTCTAAGGTTCTCGACTACACACCCATGCCAAACAAGGTTCATCTTTCTACTCTCTTATCTCTTCTTAGACCTCCTACTTATTCTACTTCTGCAGCTACCACATCGGCAGCGGTAATCCCAACCGCTGATACCCAGGCTGCAACCTCCACTCCTTCTCGAAAGAGAAAACACTCTAACACCCACCTTGGCGCTCATAAGCCCAAGAAGTCCACCAAGGAGCAACCCCCCTAATCCTTCCCAGACTGAAGACTCCACGACTCTCTCCGCACAAGAGCCGTTGGAAAGTTCAGTGGTACGCTCTGCCACAGCTGCTGAACCATCCCCTTCTATACCTGCTTCAGCGTCTCTAAACGCTAAGGTTGTCTTGGAACAGAACCTCCCTCCCTCAGTACCTCCAAGTACCGCGGAAGTAATTCTCAGCAGATCCAACGCTGAACCTGCTTCCCAATCCCTCTTCTCAACCTTCATTCCTCCTACAATTTCTTTGGTCACTCCACCTCTTTTCCCCCCACTCTCTACAACAAACATCATCCTGAGTGATACATCTGCTGAAGCTCTACAACGAATGATGGATCAGAACACATGACCTGCAGGCACCTCTATGCGTCAAGTCTCTCTGGAAGCCGACATGGAAACATATTCAGGTTTTCGAAACTTCGATGACTTCGTCAACCATCCTGCAGGTATACACAAAACCTTAAACAATCCTCACTCAAAATCCCCAACTTCTGAGCTTTCCTTTGTTCATAAGTTTTTATCTTCTACAGGTCCTAATTTGGGAGACATCAACAACTCCCTCAAGGATTTGACTACAAAGGTGGAATCTTTCACCACAACTCTCTCCATCAACTCTTCAGTGGTTACAAACGCTGGAGAGACTCTCAAGACACTCACCACTGAGGTGAAAGACAAAGCGTGCAGTATTGATCTGGAAAAGGTGGAAGGAAGTCTTTCCAACGTTGCCCAGGCTCTCGCTGACAACTCCACCTCCATCAACACCCTGAACACTCTCAACAGCACCCTATCCAACAACTTCACCACCCTGTCCAACGAAGTCACATCGTTGACGACAGTCGTGGGAAATCTTCAGGGAAAGGTTTCTACATTAAAATCAGAGGTAAGCACTGCGACGAATCTTCTGCAGCAAATCCTCGATCGCCTGAACGCACCAACTTGTACTCCCTCACACTTCACTCAGGTTGATCAGGAGACTCTACAAAAGATCAACCCTGCTATTTCTGGCCTGGAAGACAGAATAGCAAGGGTGGAAACTTGCGTTGGGATCACTGGCCTAGAAGACAGTAACCCAAAGCATGCTGATGTTGCTGCTGCTGAGCTTATTACCTCCCCCATCCATCATGAGGAAGAGGGGGAGAAGAATCAAGAAGATCTTCCCCATAATGTTGAGGGGGAGACAACTGCTGATAAACCTCAGGGAGATGAAAACCCTGAGGGAACCGAGAAACCTCCCTCTGAATCTGAGGGGGAACAACTCGATGAGGATGATGATGTTGAAGTCCTAGAACCAACTGCTGATGACGACGAAGAAGAAGAAGCTGAGGAAGAAGAAGAAGACCTAGATCTTGAAGACGACGAACCATCAGCATCACCTAACAATGATGATGATGATGACGATGATGATGGTGTCGACTTCTCCTTCCAACCCAGAAGAACCCTTGCTCTCAAAGGGGTAGTTCTAAACGAACCATCAGGGGAGGGGACAAAGAAAAAGCCTACAGCGACTGAAGCCGACAAGGGAAAAAATAAAGGCATCGCTAAAGACAATCTGACTATCTTGCTTCGAAAGCCAGTTTGTCAGGTACAATATATTTTCTTCCCCTACACTGCATCCCTCCTCTATCATTTCTCAACCTCAGTTCTCCTCTCCATAAAACCTCTATACACTTAAACCTCATTCTTTTCTCTATCTCTTCTCCCAAATGATCTTACTTAAACGATCGTTATGTTTCAAGCTAGTCCTCTCCCCTGCTTGAGGATCAAGCTGAAGCTCCTCCAACAACAACTCCAATAATTCCAGCCACGAGTGCTGAAGAAATAATCCCGGTCCTGAATCTCGATGGGACTGATGACATTTTTGAAGAAGAAAAAGAGTTGCTCTCTCACAACAAAAGACCTTCCTTAGTTCCTCACAAGCTAAATGAAGAAGAACAGGAAAAGAGAGCAGCTATGATCAAAAAGCTTGAGGATCAGCGATTTGTTCCTACTCATCTCAACATTCTTTCAAAAGATGAAGTCGTTGAATCCCTCAGAGCTGAGAAACTCTTCGCTGAAAGAAAGAAGGCTGAAGAGAAAGACAGAGAATATGCCCTAGAGCTCGCTCAACGTTCTTTTGACGATCCAGACTTGAAAAGATTTCCTGTTGCTGTCCAAAAGAAACTGATGAAGGACGCACAGAGGATCCATCAAGAGAAGACCAAAGTCAGTGACACCACACTTGAATGGTGTAAGAAGATGTGCCACTACAGACAACATGCCTCAAGGTTAAAAGTTGTAAACGTGAAAGGGAGATATGCTTTGAAAAATAATATAAAGGTACCGATTGTTCATGTCTAAGTTGTCAGAGAGAATGACCACTTCAGAACTTGCTACATGTCAGACCTGGACAAGTTCGGCTTCCCTGAATGGTTGGAAATGAGAATCGCAATTCAGCGATCCCGCTCAACTTTCAAAACTTATGTTCAAGAAGCCATAAACAGGCTAATTGACTTAGTTACATCAGCGGTTGACATTCCTCCACCATCAATTCAGAAGAAATGAGCTGCTTTAAAAAAGAAGAAGGCTCCTTCCTCTCCAGGCCCTGTAATAAGAAATGAGACATGGATTGAATTCTCTCGTGAAGCAGTTATTGGGCCTAACCCTGACCTCTCCGGACTCGACACATCTCTACATCCAGCTGAAGATTTCGTCCCTGGTAAAGTTATCAGCAACCCACATGGCATCTTCTTCTATGACTTTCTTGGTCGTGAACGCTTTCAACGCATCTCAGAGTTATACAAAACTCCAATCGAACAACTCAGAGATTTACTATACTGGTGCGAGTACAAACGTAGTCTTCTTGGATCATTCCTAAAACCCCAAATCTATCGCGAAGCCAAGAAAAGAAGGGAACAACGAATCACTGTCCCTGATTGGATGATTCCAAAGACTTATACTCTTGATGAACTCGTCAAGAAAGAACCTGAATAGCTGATAGGATCACTCTCTGTAATTCTTCTATCTTTATCAGCTTGTATCTTTTGTGCTTGTAAATTTTTATTTGATGTACTTGTAATTTTTCTACTTCCCTCTGTAACTTATACGAAGTTTAAAGAAAAATTTCAGCGAATGTACTTTACTCCATCAGTACTTAAAAGATCCCCGAAAATAGTAAATGGGACAAATATTTTATGAGTCTTTTTTATCCTTATGTTTTCATACTTAGCAATTTTCTTTTATTGCTATGTCATAATCAAATAGGGGGAGATTGTTGATCCAAACCCTCAGTGATTTGATAATGAATCTATGAGAAACACTTAGTGAAAATTGTAAGTAGACAATATGTATTAGAGTTTCACTATTGCTGATAAGTACTAAGACTGTTTCAGTACCGCTGATAGGAACTCTCGTTATTTGATTTATACATTCAGCGATACTGTTCATCAGTGATCCCTGAGCCTGTTCAGCCTCACTGATGATCGCTGATAAAATATGTTGTTTATTTATGATCCCTGAAGACAAGTATCACGTCAACAATGTTCTACGCTGAAGTCGAAGATCAAGCCAAAGAACCAGCGACAAGTCTACTAATGAACTGATGCGGATATCAGCGAAGCCAAGACCTGTCCACTCAACGTGAAATTTCAAGTAGAAGACTTCAGCGAACGCTGAACTTTATCACTCGTTGATAAAGAATCATTCAGCGAATGCTGATCATGAAGTCTTCCTCTACAAGTTACTTTTGTCTTATCCCCTTGCACGCGTCCGTACGATAATGTCAGAATGGACATCCCTTTTGTCCAGAATCGTACAACCAACTCTGATTCTACACTGTTCATCATGCGGCTACTAGGTTGTCTACTAAAGTCAAACCATGCAACCAACCAGCTGCTGCCACGTGTAAAGTGATATTGTTGTGCATTAAATGCATGCAGTATATAAAGGAAACCCTACTTCAGAAATGAAGTGCTCAGCCATTTCCTTCTTCTTACTTTCTGTGTGTTAGAATATTATCTTTAGTATTCTTATCTTCTCTCTATCTTAATTCTAGTGCAAGAAATCTTAGTGATTCTTTTAACTTGTTTAGATTAGGTTTATTCCTTAATCTTGTTCCGCAACAAGTTGTAAATTGTTTGATACACATCAATAAACAATTTAGAAAAGTAAAAATCGTGTGTTTGTATTCAACCCCCCCCCCCCTTCTACAAACTTGTATAACCACTTCGGGACCAACAAATACCGATTGTCAGAGTCCAAAGAATTCAACTTCATTTGTCCATTTCTCAATAAAAAGTAATTTTTTATCAATAAAATTGAAACATGATTAGTAATAAATTTCATATAACATGTTTACAAATTACAATTTATTAATTTTCTTACACAAACATAAAACAAATAAGTCATTACCTGTTGAATTCTTGAGCCAAAAATTCAGAATACAAACGAGAGTCCGGACTCTAAACGACTAAGAAATAAAAAGTTCAAAACTTCCAGAAATTAGAACTCAAATACTCAATCACTCACAATCAAAAGTTTAGAACACATAAAGCAAGAATCAAAACTAGTAGGAAGTAGCTTTAATAGCTTAATTTAATGAGAAGAAAAATGTAACTAGTAGCCCTAACCTTATATGGTCTCGATCTGGCCATAGAAATCAACGAACGCCCGAACAGAAAAACCGAGACCATGGAACAGCACGGGGATGACGCTTGGAACTCTTCATCGAAATACCTTTAAGGAAACTGAATCAACACACTTCCTTTTCACTTTTTTCTGCGTCGCACAACTCCTCAGGGACGGCCCTGCACCCACAGTTATTAAACAGGTTTTTTAATGGGAAGTGCAAATTGCACCTCCTCGCATCACTCCGCAAAATCTGCGTCCTCGACTTTGCACGATGTGCTTCTTTGAAACCCCCACCATAAGCTCACAATTTCGTCCAAGACCCAATTGTGGATAAGAACTTATAAGGTCCTCTTAAGTTTCCATTTCTATCTATGTGGGATAAAGAAAAACCTCCAATCTCCACAAAATCTCTAACATTACTTTGGAAAACGCCACAATTGTTCTTAGGAAAGAGTTGCGCATCCAATTCGATAAAGGGTTTGGATAAGGTTAGTATAGGTGAACAATATTTGTTTGGTGAAAATGATTGTACCGGCTTGTGAGTGTTGCAACTCCTGCAAACACAAATTGAACTGCAACTCTAATTAAGGAACTTGGGTACAATGGAGAACCAAACTGTGAGTATTGATCTCTCCATTCATTATTGTTTCTTAATCATTCATCCATCCAACTATTGTCGCTTAGTTTCTCTTGCATGTTCCCACTCAACCTTTTCAAACATGGCACGCCGGCCTTGAGCTTTGTTGATTGACCATGCAATCCCTTCAGTTTCATTTTTAGGGAATTCACTTCTAACCCCTATCATTTATCTTGTTTTATTTAACTAATGTTATGCTCTATTATGATGATATTAGTCTTATCTAATACATTTTAAACTACTCTCTCTCTCTCTCTCATACCTCATACACATGTTTTTGATCATGTAAGAATCGAAACCTATCGAGTACAAATGTACAATGTTAGGATGGTTGTGGATGTCATATTATGCCAACTCTTTTTTTACTACATTACTCTCACAATTGCAACTTTGATGGATTGCCAACTCAAGGAATAATATGTTTGTTGTTGGGGGAATCATGATTATTATGAAAAAATGGCAAGTGTATAAAATATGGATAATCGCGTGAGAGCTCGCTTTCCTTAAGTGATATTTTGACCCAAATCTGCCTGGGTATCATGAAATTCACTTGAGGATAATCTCAAGTTTTCAATCCCGACTTTGACACAAATCGTTTTCTTTTGAGCTATGGTGAAATGGTTGCTAATCCAAGAGAAAAAGGAAAAGCGACAAGCGACAGAGTTGCATACATGGGCATGATGCATCAGTTAGGAATCATGATAATACCCATAAAAGATTAGTAAAATTACACCTCTACCTATGAATTAAAACAACTATAAAATAACTAAAGGTCCTTTGGTTCGACGGGATACTTTTGAGGGATTTAGATTTCGTGGTAAAATTTGAAATTTTTGGTGTGTTTCGTTCGTAGGATCTGAAATGAAATTGGATTCCATTCTTTATATATAATTATAAATAATTATAAACAATCAAATTACTTTTTATTAATTGATTATTACAAAAGTGGTTTTAGGATATTTTAAAACATTATAACAAAATAAATTTATGAAATCCCGTGAAATACCAACTGCCTTGAGATCCCATTTAGTTTGTAGGATTGGATTTGGAGGGATTTGAAATTGAATTTCATATTTGTGGGATGTCATTGAAATCATGGGGAACTCAATTATGGACTTTTCTTTAAACCAAACGCATGATTTGGTATTTCACGAGATTTTGTAAGATTTGTATGTAATAATGTATTAACTATTAGCTGTAAATTAGCTGTATCATTTTTATATATTTAGAATTAGTCTTATCTATTTTAGGTTGTATATTTGGTCCTGATTTGTAGATCAGTTCCCTAAATGAGTGGAGATCAGTTCCTGATTTGTAGCTTCTCCTTTGTATTTATATTCGAATTATTGTGAATAGAAGCATCTTGGGAAAATACATTTGCCTTCATGGTATCAGAGCTAGGCTCGATACCCTAGCTCTCGTTCTTCTCAAACCACCAGAGATCAAACCACGGTTTGATTTCTTCTCTGCCATCACCTTCCAACTGCTACCTATGGGTGCCAAGCCTGAAAATGTCACCAAGACCCTTCACCCCGTTTACACCGTGACCAACATTCAACACAAGGTCCGGGTGCTTGACGGTACGAAGGTCTCATACTCTTCGTAGGTCAAGTTATTTCAACTACATGCCAAGGGATACAAAGTCATGTCACACATTGACGGGACACCGCCTCCGGCCAAAACTGATGCAGAGTATGAAGCATGGACTGAAATTGATGCGATTGTATTGCAATGGATTTACGGGACGTTGTCCGATGATTTACTGGTTCGTGTCTTGGTAACCGAGTCGACTGCCTACGAAGCCTGGTGTCGAATCCAAGCCATTTTCCTCAACAACAAGGGCTCTAGGGCGGCGGCCCTAGAGCATGAATTCAATAACCTCACATTAAAATCCATGCCGTCGCTTGAAGCTTACTGTCAAAAACTCAAGGAACTGGGCAGTCAACTCAATGACGTGGATTGTCCGGTTAATGATCAGAGGCTCGTTCTTCAACTTGTTAGAGGACTTCCGGCAGAATATGACACCGTGGCCTCGTATATCAATCAGAGTCTTCCCACGTGGGAGACTGCATATAGTATGCTCGAGTTGGAACATCACCGACAAACTGCCCGGGAAACCATGTCTACACCGACTGCCATGGTTGCTGTTTCCTCATAATCACCGCATGATCCTTCAAACTATGTCAACAGAAGATGCCCTAATAACAGGCCCGAACATAGGCGACCCAATAACTCCTCCAGCGGTTCCTCCTCAACAGGCCCTAGGCGTGGTTTAGGCCAGCCTCAGTCGACTCAGTCGCCATGGAACTCTCAGCCTAATCGGATGCCCAATTGGGCCTATTGGAGCCCACCGCCATGTCCGATCCCACCAACCCTGGATGGGCCCCTCCTTGCGCTGGATCTCCTATGCCAGCCTGGCCCATACCTCACGGCCCACCTGCACATCACAAGTCAGGCCCAAAACCTTCTGGCCCAGCAGCGAACCAGGCTAATCTCACTACCTTTAATCCACTTGAGCCAACTCAGCTTGGCGAAGCACTTCAGACAATGACCATGGACCCGGTTGATGATCAATGGTACATGGACTCGGGTGCAACAGACCATCTCACGGGCGACCAAGGTAAGATTTCTAAACCCTCGTTAAATTGTCCCATTGGCTCAATATTTGTTGGTAATGGTGCTCCTGTGCCGGTTCGCGGATCGGGTTCCTCCACCATTTCAACACCCACACATAACCTACACCTAAACAACATTCTTTACACACCCAACATCATTAAGAATCTCATTTATGTTCGTAAATTTTCTGTTGATAATGATGTTTCCATTGAATTTGATCCCAATGGGTTTTCTGTAAAGGATTACCAGAGTGGTCAGATGCTGTCCCGCCACAATAGCTCCAGCCGACTATATCCTCTCACTTATCCGGTCACCAACGCCACCTTTTGCACCTCCGGTGCTCGAGACTTTTGGCATGATCGATTGGGCCATCCCGGTCTTCCTGTTTTGGATTTTCTTAGTTTGAATAATATTATTCCATGTACTAAACGTAGTAGATCTTTGGTTTGCAATTCTTGTCAGCTTTCAAAGCACAAACGATTACCATTTTCCGATTCTAATTCTACTACTGTTTTACCGTTTGATATTGTTCATTGTGACTTATGGACATCTCCTGCCCCGAGCAAAACAGGTTATAAATATTACATGGTTCTACTAGACGAGTTCACACAATATACTTGGATTTTTCCAATGAAATTCAAGTCTGAAACATTTTCCAAATTTTCCCAGTTTCATAAATACATCCAAACACAATTCAATCTCACAATTAAAGCTTTTCAATGTGACATAGGGGGTGAATTCGATAACCAAAATTTCAAATCTTTTGCTGAAACAAACGGTCTACTCTTCCGCTTCTCTTGCCCTCACACTTGCCAACAAAATGGGAAATCAGAGCGTATGATTCGTAGACTTAACGAGATCATACCTACACTTCTCACACACGCATCTCTCCCACCCCATTTATGGGTTGAAGCTTTACATACCGCGTGCTATCTCCACAACATTCTCCCCACCAAACTCTTAAAACTCACCACCCTTATGACTGCCCTTTATCATCGACAACCTTCCTATGACCACATACGGGTTTTTGGTTGTGCGTGTTATCCTAACACAACCTCAACACAGAAACACAAGTTGGAACACCGTTCCACTCGTTGTATTTTCCTCGGGTACC
The DNA here is from genome assembly GCA_033807775.1 of Saussurea involucrata. NCBI lineage: Eukaryota > Viridiplantae > Streptophyta > Magnoliopsida > Asterales > Asteraceae > Saussurea > Saussurea involucrata. The sequence goes on from CM066326.1 coordinate 14,135,381, forward strand.
CCGCCAATTTTCGTGGGTATCGGTGCCTTGACCTTTCTTCCGGCAAGGTCCTCCTCTCTCGTCACGTCACTTTCGACGAGACATCTTTTCCATTTTCTGAAAAACATCCCACTGCACCCTTCGACTACTCATTCCTCGAGTCTGACCCATCTCCTACCATCTTTTCCCTACGAGCCACTTTCTCACCTACTCCCCTGCCACCTGCCCAAAACTCTTCTGCCCAAAACAATTCCCCATCTCCCACTCTTCAATAGCCCCCTCTTATCCATACCTACCACCGCCGGAATACACAGCCACCTGTCACCACAACCCCCCGCAGCCCTCCTCACCTGCTACTGCCCCAATGCCACAACCTCTACCAACTCCCCCGCCGCCGCCGCCACCACCACCCGCATCATCCCACCCCATGATAACCCGTTCCCGAGCGTCCAGATCTCAACCTCCTGTTAACCTACATACTACTGCCCAAACTATAATATCTCCCATACCAACTTCCCACATCAAAGCCCTTTCCGATCCACATTGGCACGACGCCATGACCGAAGAATACCGAGTTCTAATGGACAATCACACGTGGGACTTGGTACCTCGGCCCCCTGATGCAAACATTATTCGGTGCATATGGTTATTTCGTCACAAGTTTAACGCAAATGGCACCTTACAGCGATACAAGGCCCGATTAGTTGTTAACGAGAAATGTCAACAGGTCGGAATCGATTGTGATGAAACGTTTAGTCCCGTAGTCAAACCGACCACAATCAGAATGGTGCTCAGTCTAGCTGTCTCCCGGGGCTGGTCAATTCACCAACTCGACGTTATAAATGCATTTCTTCACAGGGACTTAAATGAAACAGTATATATGTTTCAACCTCCGGGGTTCACCGATACCACTCACCCTAATTATGTATGCAGGTTACACAAGTCTCTTTATGGACTTAAACAGACCCCTCGGGCGTGGTATGACAGATTTGCTACCTATATTACTAAGTGTGGTTATCGGAGTACCCGTTAGTTACACTTCTCTATTTGTCTACAAAAAGGGACATGACATGGCCTATTTACTATTATATGTTGACGACATCGTCCTCACGGCCTCTAATGATCAAATTCTCGCCAATATCATCGTTCTTTTATCTCGTGAGTTTGCTATGTCAGATTTAGGTACCCTTCATCATTTCCTCGAGATCCAAGTTAAACATAAAGACGGTGGCCTGTTCCTTTCACAAGAAAATTATGCCGCTAACATTCTATCTCGGGCTCATATGGCGGATTGCAAACCCAGTTCCACTCCTGTTGACACTTCCCCTAAAATGAGTGCAACAAGTGGTAAACTACTACTTGGCGGGACACATTATCGCCAATTGGCAAGAGCTTTACAATATCTTACCATCACCCGTCCGGACCTTACAAATGCAGTACAACAAATTTGCTTATTCATGCATGCCCCACGTGATCCACACTTCCAGTTCCTCAGACGAGTTCTCCGTTATCTTAAAGGAACAATTACTTATGGTCTTCGTATCTCACCCTCCAAATCGACCCAACTTATTGCATATTCTGACGCCGATTGGGGGAGGGGGTGCCCTGACTCTCGCCGCTCCACTTACGGATACTGTGTTTTCTTAGGGGATAATTTGGTTTCCTGGTCATCAAAACGTCAGGCAGCCATATCACGATCAAGCGCCGAGGCAGAATACCGTGGGGTTGCTAATGCAGTTGCCGAAACGAGTTGGCTGCGCAACTTACTTCTTGAACTATATGTTCCCACTCGCAAGGCTACTGTTGTTTACTGTGATAATATATCGGCTGTATACTTATCTGAAAATCCCGTACAACATCAGCGTACAAAACATGTGGAACTTGATATTCATTTCGTCAGAGAAATGGTCAGAATTGGTGCAGTCCGGGTTTTACATGTTCCAGCCGATTTTCAGTACGCCGACATCTTCACCAAAGGGCTACCGCGTCATCTTTTCAACCGTTTTCGGTCCAGTCTGTGCATTCGTTCTTCTACTGCTCAGACTGAGGGGGTGTATTAGATGTAAATTAGCTGTATCATTTTTATATATTTAGAATTAGTCTTATCTATTTTAGGTTGTATATTTGGTCCTGATTTGTAGATCAGTGGCCTAAATGAGTGGAGATCAGTTCGTGATTTGTAGCTTCTCCTTTGTATTTATATTCGAATTATTGTGAATAGAAGCATCTTGGGAAAATACATTTGCCTTCATTAACATGTGTTAAAAACTTTGTCTTGTTATTTGTTTTTATAAAATATTTATAAAGAATTCCAAATCCTACAAACTAAACACACCAAAGTTTCCAAATCCCCCCACTAAATCCAAATAACTCAAAATCATTTCATCAAACCAAACGCCCCCTCATGAGATTTCTAAATCTTATGTGTGTGAGATTTCATTAAAATCCCGAGGAACTCAATTCCGGACTTTGCTTTCTTTCCAATACTTTCCAAATACGAGAGCACAACATAACATATGGCAAAGATTGAAGTTAAAAAGAGAGAGAATGGATTAGGAAAAGTGCACGAGATCTCTAAAAAGAATCAAAAACTTGAATTTCAAATACAACATATAAACAAATTTACATAAACACATAAAACCTCACACCTTTCCTCCCAAAATTCGTATTTGCAGGTCTCATCTTCACAAAGCAAAGATAACAAAAAAAACAATCAATAACTACATAAAACCATAAAATATATAACTATCAATGAATTTGTTATACAAATGTTTTCTATTTGGGATCCAACTTTGTAGGAAAATGGTCACCACTATAAGCAAAAAGGCTATCATTGGTATAAGGATGCTCATATCCCCCCTTACTTCCATCTGTATAGCTTGCTGAATTTGATGCCGATTCAGCGTTGGGATTAAAACCCGCAAGTTCCATAATGTTCTCGATCTCTTTCACAACATCGCTCATCGTTGGTCTTTGATCTCCAGTTTCTTCAACACATCTTAAAGCCACATCCACAAATCTTTCCAAACCCTTAAGTTGGCTGCTCAAACCAATGGTTGGATCAAGGACTTCTTGCAGGTTGTATAGTTCTTTACTTTTGTCCATGGCTTGTTTCACTTCTCTCACAATATACTTCCCTTTTTCGATTGGATTTCTTGCGGTTATCAGCTCCAACAGCACAACTCCAAAGCTATAAACATCGCTCTTTTCTGTCAACTGTTGTGTCATGTAATACTCAGGATCCATGTACCCCTGCATCAAACCATATGCCATATATACTTTTTCAACTCCAATGTTTTTGTAAAACTAAAGTTAATCAAGAAACATGAATACCATGTTGGAAAAAAAATTACTGACCATTGTTCCTTTGACTTGAGTGGTAACATGAGTCCTATTAGCATCACCCAGTGATTTAGATAGGCCAAAATCAGCCACCTTTGCTACTAAGCGTTCGTCTAACAAAATATTGTTGGTTTTAACATCTCTATGTATGATTGGAGGATCAGCAAGATCATGCAAGTATTGCAACCCTTTTGCTGCTCCCAGTGCTATTCGAAGTCTTCTCATCCAATCCAACCTGATTCCAGATCTCCCTGCACGTATCAATAGACATCATCTTTATTGAACTTTAGAGGAATAGCTAATGGTTGAAGATTGTAATTAAATAGAAGAAAAAAAAGGGTACCTGAAAGACTATCCTTCACTGTACCATTCACAATATACTCATAGACCAACATCTGTTCACCTTGATCAAAACAGAAACCTACAAGACTCACAAGATTCTTGTGATGAACTCTAGAAAGAAGCTCAATCTCGGTTTTGAACTCAAGCCCACCCTGTGTCGATCCCCGTGTAGCCCTTTTGATGGCAATCAGCTGCCCGTTTGGTAGACTTCCTCTGTATACCTATAAACAATAATCTCATGCTATGATCTTTATATCTGTATATATGCATATATATAAGGGGGTAATCCTCTGATAACCATTAACCACAAAAAGGTTACACACCGTCAGAACCAATGCACTATTTGTTATTTGACATGTTTTTTATCCGAAGCTGGAGTTTAAGGTATTGATTAACATATATTCGTTTTACAATATGAAATTTCTTTACGTGTTTGTGAAACAAAACATGCATGTAAAAAAGTTTCACATTGTGAAACAAATACAAATATATATATATATATATATAGAGAGAGAGAGAGAGGTTCAAGGGAAAACCTCAAAAAAACGGAAAACTGAAGAACACCCTAGGGGCCCTTCATCCGGACGGTATGCATTTGTGCATACAGGTAAATTAAGTTGACTTTTGGGTTTTTATGCACAAGTGCATTATGCATTTGTGCATATGCATGTGTGCATGTCACAAATTACCTGTATGAACAAGTGCATACCGTCCAGATTAATGACTCTTAGGGTGTTCTTCAGTTTTCCGTTTTTTTGAGGTTTTCCCTTGAACCTGACCCTATATATATATATATATATCTATATGGTGAGGTTCAGTGTAAAACCGCAAAAAAATGAAAAACTGCGGAACACCTGGTAGTCGTTCATCAAAACGGTATGAGTAATTTGTAACATGCACGTGTGCATATGCACATGTGCATAATGAACACGTTCATAAAAACCAAAAAACAACTTAATTTACTTGTATGCACATGTGCATACCCTCCAAATGAACGGTTATCAGAATGTTCCTCAAATTTTCATTTTTTGAGGTTTTCCCCTGAACCTCCCTCCCCCCTCTCACTCTCTCTCTCTCTCTCTCTCTCTCTATATATATATATATATATATATATATATATATACACACGCGCTTACCATTCCATATCCACCAGCTCCTATGTTGTTGGTTTCTGAAAAGTTGTTTGTGTATTTGCTAAGTTCCTCAAAAGAGAAAGATTTTGCTCCTTTCAGCTGAGGGACAGCACCGCTTCCATTGGTGGCGTCCCATAATGCTACAAGTTTTACACAAAAATTATGAGAAACCAAATTATATACCCAAAAACTTCCATTATATATAGGATCATGAAGCATCATACCAAAAGGGCTGCTCTCTTGGTTTGCTCTTTCAGCTCTCCCTTTTTGCCGAAACGCATACATTCCTGCAAGTACCAATAACACCACAAGCACACAACCACCAACAGCAGCTCCTACAATAACTCCAGTATTTGATGACTTGTTTCCTGTCCCTGATGCTCCATTTGAGAAAAGTTCATTTAGCAACCGTAAATATTTTGACAACCGAGGAACCAAATATTCATTTTGAATGTACATATATATATACATGAATATTCATCATCACGGTTCTCAAATGAACTTATGCCTACCGACTAAATCATACACAAGTTTAATTCTTTTCACCAAGTGCTATCAAATGTAATAAAAAAAATCATTTACCTAGCAAGAAGTAGTTTTCACCGATGAAAAAGTAGGTCCCGTACTCTCGGGGAGGCTTGAAAGTTTGGTTACTAAGTGAAAACCCAAGGTCAATAATCCCGGTCCTATTGAACCTTTCTTCTCCAAGTGGGAAAACCTCTAAACTGATCACAAGGTAATTATTGTCCAAATTTATGGTAGGATTCTTGAGTGAAACCGAGTCAACTGGGAGTTGAGACATCCGAAAAAAAGTAATCATCGAATTGTGGAGAGATTGATAAACAATCAAATTTCCAAGGTCAGAGAAGGAAGGAGCTCGGAAGATTAGGCTGCCGGTGTATGGATATGCGCATCTACAATTTGAACTTGAAACTAGATCTGAACTACATGTTGCAGGCACACAGTTGTTTGGTGGTGTCGAGTATGAAGGATTATTATTTGTGGGAGGCGGAGGCGAGCAAAATCTATCAGTCACACCCGATTCCAAGCAGATTGGATTACCTACAAGTCTGCAGCAAAATCATCATCAGATCTGTTTTAGATTACTCTCCAAAAGATCCCTTAGAAAGAAGGTTCCAACATATATTAAGTCTAATCGATGTGGGAATCCAACAAAAAGGAAGCGGTTTAAAACTTACGTTAACTGGATACTATTACTATATGTTCTTCTTTGAGGGAAATCACTGATCTGATTATTCTGCAAATTGACCGACTGTAGTTGGTTGCTATGAGTAGAGACAAGATTCAAGGTGCCATTTACTCCGTTGTAACTTAAATCACTGACCAAAATGAGGTTGCAAATCATCAGTTTTTAGCAAGTAATTAGAATAACCACAAAAACTGCAAACCAAATCTCAACTCACACTCGCTGTAATTGAGGGATGCTGAAAAGGGCAGCAGGCAGCTCTCCCATAAGGTTTGTATTGTACATATTACTGCCAAAAAATGTAAGTAATTAGCCATATATATTATATAGATATATGGTTTCACAGCTGAGAAATGGAGATGGTTAGAGGGATTTACAGTGTTGTCAAAGACTGCAATGTTGAAAACCAAGAAGGAACGTCTGATCGCTCAAAAGTATTGTTGCTCAAATCCCTGGAATGGTATTGGGAAAATTAGGAATTAATGATTATTGTTTGTCTGCAATCAAGATTAGCGATTTTGTACAGAATAAATATGTTCAAGTATTACTATTACTATTACTTACAGATAGTTGAGTACATTCAAACCGGTTAAATTAGGCACAGGGCCAGTCAGTTGATTGTTCGACAGGAACCTATAAGCAAATTTATCATATATCAGAATAATAAAATGTGATTGTTAAGACTCAGATTCATTTTGGATCAATTCATTACAACAAAATGGGTTTTTAAGTCAATTAAGTACTAACAGGACTTGAGTTTGTAGGACCAACAACTTTGAGTACTAAACAATAAGTTGTTAGAACTATTATTTGGATGATCTAATAATGACACAAGTAATAAATCGTCTTATTAGTCATTTTTTAGTAAGACAATTTTAAAAAAGTGTCCTATAAAACGGCTAATAGGACCATTTATTTCTTGTGTCCTATTAGATGTCCAAATTCGTCAATAGAACTTGTTACTTGTTAGATTGTCTAACTTCATCCTAAAAACTTATTGTAATACCATTGTATAGGGTACATAGTTGTTGGTCCAAATACTTATAAATCTCGTTAAGTACTCTATTAGCACGCCATAGACAGTTGGGTGTCCTAAAAGACCCATTTCGTCATAGTGATTTTTCCATCTTTTGTAACGCCCATCCACGTATATCCTCACATGCTGGAGAAGAGACCCATAAATAAATAGACAAAGAAGTTTTGATACTTACATCTCAAAAACACCGGTAAGGTTGTTGATGTTTGTCGGGACATCCCCAGTTAATAAGTTCCCATCAAGACGTCTGATATCACATGAAAAAACGCCATTAAAATACAAAGTTACCCTTTGAGATTTACAAAAGTCTTAAAAAATGTGGTACTCACACGACTTCTAGCGATTTAACAAGCCCAAGTGTGGAAGGAATGGGGCCTGTAAGCCGGTTGTTTTCAAATAGACTGCTCAAAAATAACAAGGCTGAAAGTAAGTTCACATCATCTACCATTTCAAGAATTTAAGATTGCTTGTTATATTGAAACATACAGATGAATTAGTCTCATATTTGATCTAAAGAGCTGAGCTGGGATAGCACCCTCGAGCCTGTTCCCTCCAAAATGGCTGAAAATACAAACAGAAGCAAGTTTAATCGTAATTGAGTTTTATCTATTTAGGCCATGTTTGGCAACCATAAGCTACCTTATTTTTTGAGCTTATTGAAAAAGCCCCGTTTGGTTGGCCATAAGCTAGATTTTTGAAAAGCTACTTCAAGTAGCGTTTCAATAAGTTGCGGGGTCTTTTTAATTTTTTTTTTCACATTATTCCCGTTATATACTTCCGATTAATTTTTTTAATATGTCCTTATAGGCCATTTCATAGTCTAATCTGGCTTTTCAGCTATTTTTTACCAAACATTACTAGTTTATAAGCTAATTTTTCAGCTGGTTTGCCAAACATAGCCTTAGTGACTCAATATAGAAACAAATACATAAATAATAGACATACAAATGCAATGCATTAGTGAGCATATCAAGACCAGGAGTAGTTCGTCCACTAGAAACCGGTATGCGTCCAGTGAGATCGTTGTCTGCTAGATCCAACCAGTAAAGATTTCTGATATTACCAATGGAAGGTGGAATGGGTCCAGTGAAGCGGTTGGAATTCAGAGACCTACACATTTTAGATGGTGGAATAATGAGCTTTCTAAAATGGGATTTTGACATATCAATTGGAAGAAGAAGTTTTTATAGTACTCACATATAAACAAGTTCTTCTAGATCTCCAAGTGTGTTGGGAAGTGGACCAGTGAAACCACAATCAACCAGGATTCTGGCACACAAGATCAAACAAATAAAAGAATTTTACTTTTTTAACTTTACGGTTGGAATTAAAATCTCTATCTTCCCACCAATCATGTGCTCACAAATCATCTTACTTTATTGATTATACATTTAGGAAATTGACTCAAATGGTCATTTTAACATGAAAATTGGTCTCTTGGTCATTTCTCTAACTTTTACCAAAATGTTACTACATCCGTAATATATATAGATATGTAATTTCTGACCTAGCTCAAAAACACCAAAAAAAATACGAATATGATCGATTTTTCTTTTAAAAAAATTGTATATTGAAGATCAGGTCAACAATTTTTTAAGGAAAATTGATTAGATTCGTGTTCTTTTGTTTTTTGAGTTAGGTCCGTAATTATATACAAAATCGGGAAAGAAATAGCTAGGAGACCAATTTTAATTGTTAAAATGGCTATTTGAGTCAATTTCCTGTTATTTAATCCATCATTTTTATTCTCTGTCTTCAATAAGTGTAGATAGATGTTAATTTCTTCGTTCTCACTATTAAGCATGTAATCTATAAAAACTACTCACAAGTTTGTTAATTTCTTCAAATTCCCAATTGCTGGATTTAGAGACCCGACCAAACCTTTATTGTAAGATAGATCTCTACATACACAACGAATAAATTAGTTGCTTATTAGATATACAGACAACTTCAAACTAAAAGTAATCAGAACCAATTTAACCAAAAAAAACTTACAGAATCTGCAATTCAGATAACTGGCCAATGTCTCCCGGAAGTGTACCCGTCAAACTCATGCTTGCCAAAGTTCTGAAAGTTGAGAAATAAAACAATAAATACCAAAAGAGATTATTATGTCTTAATTACTCTTTCCGGATAAGAGATTTTGAAGATGAAGAACGGAGGGAGGAAGGACTCACATGGAGGTGACACGGCCGTCGGTGCATCTGATTCCATCCCATCCACTGCAGGGGTTGGAGCTATCGTCCCAATTGGGTGGTGTGTTCTCCCAAACATCTTTCAGAGCCCGCAAATATACAGCTGCAAATCAAACCCAGATTTTTTAATATTTCTTCCTAATTTATATTAGCAAACTAATGGATTTGCTAACACAATTATGAAATGTCCAACAGTTGACTTTGAGTATTCATCTGTTAAACAGGTATTTTAGGATTAGAATCGATGATAAAAATTCAAATTTAGTATTTGCCCAAAAGTAGAAAACAGAAACCACAGAAAATCAAATTCTACTCCAGAATTTGATAATACAAAAGTAGGATTCATGGAAGTAACAACTTACAATCATCGTTCTGCGCTGTCGCAAACCAAATTGGGATGACTATAATAATCACAAGTAATTGGCCTATTTTTGAACCCATTTTGTGGATTGAATGATTGCAAAAACATAAAGTGGAAGGAAGAGAAATTGTGAGGATAGAAAAACCAATTAATGAGACATATCTATTTTATTTCTTTTCAGAAGAAGAAAGTGTCTTCAAGAGAGCAGGCTGGCTGGCTGGCTGGTGTCATTGACTTCAACAATCAAATGGACAAGTAGATGATTGATGGGCATTAATTAATTGAAAAGTTTGGAGGTTGGGCGTGTAGGGTCTACAGTTTACCGGTTCTTTCTTCAAATTTGCATGTTTGCAGAATGAGTCGCGACGTAGGATAACTTTTACTAATTCGTTTCTAGACGAACATACAAAATCTCAGCTCGTCCGGTCTTTGGTTTTTTGCTAACTCACCGGTTCAAGGATAAACCAACATTTTTCCCAACTTTGCAAGTTAGTCCGGACGGTTTTTTTTAAGGTTGTCTTGGTTACTTGGGGTGGGCAAAACCCGCCCAACCTGATTCACTCGAACCGACCCGACTTGAAGTTCAAGCCAAAATACCCAACCCGAAAACCCGTTCCTATAATTTTTTTACGGATACGTAGGATCGGGTTGAGTTTAGGGTTTACCCACCCGAGCCGTCCGAATATCCGATTTGTTTTTTTTTTATAAAACTTAATATTTATAAAATATAAATACCAAATCGATTTCTATTTTCTAAAACCTAATTTCAGAATCGACCTCACTACGTCTCGGACAACCATCGCGAGCCACGAAGTACGAACGGACGATTGGACGAAGGACACCCTCGGACACGACCTCACTCCGTGCTCCCTGCCTCCCTCCGTCGCCTGCCCGTCGGCCACCGCTTGATGCCAGTACTCCACCACCACCATCAACATTCGATCTCAGTCCCGTCTCCCTCAGACCTCCGTCCCTACATTTGATTGATATCACTCCTTAATTTAGCCCTATTTGTTAGTTGTTACTTCACTCAAGCGTACATCTAACTATCTAATCGATAATTTTTTTCTGTTGCAAAGAAGTCGTTGCATTTGTTTTGTGTAATATGCAGTGCAAATGGTTAGAGCTATTGAAATAAAACTTTCCCTAATAGTCATTTTATAGTTGGTTTAGTTTGGTTAACCATATTATACTTATAGTAATGTATGCGAGCGTAGAAAATAGATATATTATTACAGTGACCATATTACAGTAATTTGTGTAACCAAATTATAGTTGGTTTTGTGTATCATAACGGTAACCATATTACAGTAATTTGGCATTTGGGTAACCATATTATAGTCGGACTGGTTTTAAGTTTTTATTTCCCACCCGATATCCGATCGGGTTTTGGGGCCCGAAACGAACCGACCAGTCTGTTGCTCACCCCTACTGGTTACGGCCATGCTAATCCCGATTAATTGTGACGGTACAAAGCCAGTCCTAAAAAAGTTTAGTATTCATAACTGGTGTGTATGTCAGAAATTAAATTCCGGACATATTGGATATTCCATCACATTCTTCAAAACCTTAACCACTGCGTTACAACCCATGTGGTTTTAATCTGAACGTTCACAATTATAGAAAATACAAAATTTACATATAAAACTAACGAACTAATTTTGTTGTGTACATTTATTGATAAATATATATAAATTTTTAAAAACTAGGTACAAGGTTAATCAATATATATTATAAAGTGAATTATATTGGTGGTCGATGTGGTTTGCTCCAAAATTAGATTTGGTCCATAAAACAAGTCATTTAGTTTGTCCAAATACTTATTTGTAAGGTTGTAAACGAAGCAAACGGTCAGCGAACCGCTCGTGAACTGTTCATCGAGAAGTTCGTTTATGTTAAATGAAAGAACATGAACAATGGTCCCGTTCTTTCATTTACATTCGTGAATGTTGGTTCCTTATGTTCGTTTACATTTGTTTATATATATATATATATATATAGAGAGAGAGAGAGAGAGAGAGAGATAATAAATTGTAAACATGTTTTTATATAGTATGACATTAATATGTAAAATCATTGAGTAAATTAATATTTAAGAATTCTTTTTTTATACCTCATAAGTTAACCCGGTTTTTCATTTGTAATGGTATTTTACGAACGAAATGATGAGTAACAGTGGTTATTTTTTATTCATTTGGGTTCGTTCGTTTATGTTCGTTTATGTTCATTTAAGTTCGTCCGTTTACGTTTGTTTAGCTCTTAATGAACGAACATAAACGAACACGACCAAACAAATCTTCTTAACGAACAAATAGGAACATTGAAAATTTCGTTCGTTTATCATTCGTGTCCGTTCGTTTGTTCGGCTAAGTAAAATAAACGAACACGAACAAGCTTTCGTTCGTGTTCGTTTAGTTCGTTTACAACCCTACTTATTTGTCTCATAAACGGTTGCTAACTGACGGTGTTAATTTTTAGGATCATGAGCATTATAAAATTGATAAGTTAGTGACCATCAAATCATATGCAAATTCACATGTGATTTTACATTAACCGCAAAAAAAATTGGACACAGGCGACTTTGACCACGATTCAAGTCGCGGGGCAAAATTGCGTGAATCATATATTATTTTGTACGTGAATCATGTATGAACCAGACATTTCATATGCTAAATATTTCACATTTTATTTTGTACATGAATCATGTACGCGATAATAGATATACACTAAAATGTGAGTTCTATTGAACCGGACTTGACAAATATATCCATGATACTATTAGCAAATTGTATCAAAATCAAATGACTAGTTTTTCTTCTTTTCATATGCTAAATATTTTTCGTCATAGACTGTGAATCAAACTAATGTTTGATTTGAAATGTTTGATACAAGTTCTTCGCTTATATAAGATTAGTTAGATTTATCTATTACTACTTAATATTGGTTTTAACCAATTGTCTTAATTACAACTCTTGAAACATGATGTACAACAACTTCAAGCACACAATTGAAAAATCTCTTAAGTGCAAGTTATGCGGACCAACAATAAGCCTCTCAAGTCTAAAATTTATCCAGACCAAATTTGATTTCAGAAACTTACATTAAGCTCTGTAAGGGCTTATTGTTGGTCTGGATAACTTTTTCTATCTAAAAGACACGAGACTAATGGGTTTGAGAGAGATTAATGGGTTTGAGGGAGCCAAAAGAGAGAGGGTGTTGAATTATTTATGGTATTATTTTGTTTGATGTGGCTTAATAGAGACAAGTAAGGAGCCTTGACTTATACATATAGCCAAATTTTGTTTGATGTGGCTAAATAAAGCAACACAAACACGTTGAAACAAAAGACTAACGTGTTGAGACAATAAACTTCGATAGCATAAATAAGATTATGAGACCCCAATGTGTAAACTTATGTATATAGGCTGCGAAAACTTTAAAAACATGGTTTTTAACCATTGATATACAAACCAAAAATATATATGTGCAAATAACAAGAACATTGTCAAATACCAAGCTCCAAGTGCCCACAAGAAGTCATTGATAGTATTGTAAGTCATCTTACTCTTACTCTAGAATTCAGGGATTTAATTATGAGATTTGACAGAATTCTTAGAGGAAAATATTATGACTAGTTTACTATCTTTCTTTGCTTTGTAATGTAATCATATTCTGAAAGTAGTAAAAGGTTTTTATAGAGGATGACTTTCTCCTCTTTGTCTTCAATTTTGCTTACTCTCTGTAAACATAGTATAGTTTGAATTTTAAATACTTATGGGGAGATTGTTAGCCCCAAGTATGACTTTGTAAAAGTATTGAAAATATCACAAGTCAGAAGGACGTCAAAGAACAGGACGCAAGAGATCAAGCTGAAGACTTAGCAGAAGAACAAACAGAAGACCATCAGAGATCGTCAGAGCTCTGACAGAAGACCTCTGATAAGTCCATCAGAGAACAGTTCACCAGAAGACCTTTAGAGCTCTGGCATATGACCTCTGGTGAATGAAGCCCTCTGTGAAGCCGAAGTCTCGTAGAAATCTCTAAGTGATAGACAAGTGTCCGTACTTTCCACGTCAGCCCTAAAAGGACGAAGACATGCTTTCCACGTGTCATCACAGGGTTTGATAGTACACTGTTTATTACTTTATCAAGCTATAAATAGAACGTTAGTGGAACACACAAATTGTCGAGAATTGTAAGAATCGTTACTAGAATTGAGAGAGCACTATCATTGCACAATTACATTCCACTTCTAGTGGACGATCAGTAGCATGAGAGATTTCAGAATACACACACAAAAAAGTGTTCTTGGTGTTATTCATATATCAATATACGAGCAGTTTTTAATTTAAATATTGTTATCTATTGCTGTTCATCATATTGTTATTCTCTCATGTTTTATGTTACTCACAATCACTCATACGTAAACAGTTTTATTATGCTTCCGCTATCTTTGATCTTGTTGTTTGTATGAGACAAGTTGAATCTGGGAACCTACATTTCTTCAATTTTAGAAAGTTCTTGTATTTTTAAATGATAGTTTTTAAGGTGTTCAGTTAAGTCTAAATTTTGTTGTTCAGCTTTGGTGTTTCCATTCAGGGCATCATATAAATCAACAGTCAACATATCGATATCACGAAGTCTATCAACATTAATGATTTATGGAGAAGGAGAGAGTGATACCTGAGACGTAGAAGTAGAGGGAATTTCAACTGATTCTTCCTTTACTTCTTGGATTTTGGCCATAAGACAGAGATTGGTCTCATCTTCTTCATCAGATTCAACCCAGTCATGATCTTCAGCGATCAGACCTTTAACTTTTCTCTTGTAGCTTTTCAGCTTATCATACTTTTCTTTGAGCTTAAGGTATTTATCATCTCTAGTCTTAGGAGTAGAGGATTTATTGAAGGATGAAAGAAGGTTTGAAAACTTTCTTTGACCTGCACTCACTAGCAAACTGACCTATTTTCTCACAGTTATAGCAAGTAGCAGTGGCCTTATCAACAGGAGATGATTTTGGCTTGTCAGTGATGATGAGAGGTTTATTCCTTCTGAAGTTACCCTTTCTAGCAAATCTCCTGAAGGTATTTGTAAGGAGTGCCAGAGATTCATCAAGTTCTGCGAGATCAGGTTCTGATGAATCATCAGAAGTTAGATTCCAACTCAATGATAGTGATAGAACATCGTTGAGTGGGCATTAACTCTGAAGAGAGTAAAGCAACATGTGTGCTTTTGGAATCTTTACAAGATTCTTCTTAAGTTGACACGTTTGCTCATGATTGAGCATAGTGCCAAAAAAGTACTTAAGGTCATGAATTTCATATCCTTTGATATTTTAAGACACATGGTATAATTGTCCCAACTTTCAGAAATACATTCCAAGAACTTTGTCAGGATCTCGGAGTTTGCGTAGGTCTTACCAACAGTTTTTAAATCAATGATTAAATAGTTAAAACGTTGGTGAACTTCAGAGAGAGTTTCATTCTTACCATAAATGAAGCTTTCATACTGCCTTACCAGATTTATCTTCTGGATTTTTGTACGTTAGCGGTACCTTCATATTGAACACAGATTGTGTCACACATGGCTTTGGAGCTTTTGAGGTTCATGATAGAGTGATAAACCTCATCAGGGAGAGCCATAAAAATGATAGTTCTGGCTTTGGTATCTATGGCCACCCTCTTCTTGTCTTCTTCAGTCCACTGAGAAACTGCATTGACGATCTGCCTTTCAGGAATGGCAGGGGTGGTTGCAGTGGCTGGAACAACAACATCTATGATGAATGGAACATAAGGTCCATTTTCCACATAGTAAGGTATAGTAGGATCTACACCTTCTAGGAAAAGCATAATTCGATTCTTCCAAAGATTGAAGTTATCTTTACTGAATCGAGGAGGTTTAGCAAGAGAGCCATTATCAATGTAGTTTATGTTTGTGGTGTGTGCCATCTGATGAATTGCAAGGAAGAAATTAGTATAAGCAAGATCTTGTTTATTGAGATTAAACAATCTACTCTAATACCACTTGTTGGTCCCGAAGGGTTATACAAGTATTAAGTTTGTAGAAAGGGGGGGGGGGGGTAGAATACAAACACAAGATTTTTATCATTCTAAATAGTTTTATTGATAAATCAAACAATTTACAGCTTGTTGCAGAATAAGACTAAGTACAAGACCTAATCTAAACAAACTATGAGAATCACACAGATTTCTTGCACAAAGAAATAGAGAGAAAAGAACAAAGAAAATTAAGGATAATTTTCTAAGGCACAAAGTAGATTCAGGGATGAACACCTTCGAAATAAAGGTGCATTCCTTTTATTTATACTAATTGCATTTAATGCATGTCAGGAGGACTTTACACATGTCACTGTTTGGTTGGATGGTGAACAGTGTAGTGGCAGAGTGGTTTGTACGATTCTGGACAAAGGCATGTCCCTCTAACAAATCGTACAAAAGTGTGCAAGGGGATAAGACAAACATTTATTGTAGAGCAGGCTTCATGATCAGCGATCGCTGAGTTGATCGTCTTCAGTGAGACCTGAATGAAGGTCAGCTATCGCTGAAGTCTTCTACTTGAAATATCGCGTGTTGTGGACTTGTCTTGGTTTCACTGATATCCGCATCAGATCATTAGTAGACTTGTCACTTGTTCATCAGTTTTGTCTTCCATTCATCGTTGAACTCTTTTGTCGCAAAACTTGTCCTCGGGGATTACAAATAAATATTTACAAATAATCAATCAGTGATCATCAGCAAAATTGAACAGGCTCAGTTATCACTGATGTACATTTATCACTGAGGAACAATAAAGGGGAGTGGTTCCCCATCAACGATTTTGAACAAACTCAGTTTCTTATCGCTGACGGTGAAACACTGCTACATAATGTTTACTTATAATTTTCACTAAGTGATTCTAAGGGTCATCATCAAATCACTGAAGGGTTTGGATCAACACGTTTCTACGAAACACATAGAAGAGATTCAGGACCCTTCAAAATGAATGGTATCACTTCTATTTATACCCCATGCATTTAATGCATGGCAGTGATACTTTACAGGTGTCAAATCTTCATTGGGTGCATGCTTTTGACTTTTGGCAAAGGTGAACATCGTAGTTGGCAGAGTGGTTGTACGATTATGGACAAAAGCAACTTTGTTTTTGTACCTTCGTACTATTTGTGCAAGTGGATAAGACAAACAAATCTTGAACTGCAAGCTTCATGATCAGCTATCGCTGATGTAATCTTTCTTCAATGAAGTCTGATGAAAGTCTCAGCTATGGTTGAAGCTTTGTTGTTGAGTTGTCATACATTGTAGACTTGTCTTGGTTTCATTGAATACCGATTCAGATCATGAGTAGACTTGTTTTGTTCATCAACTTGGTTTTCGATTTCAGCGATGAGTTCTTTTCGGCGTAAGGCTTGTCTTCAGGGATTACATAAACTGTTTACATAAGAAGTGCTCACCGATCACTGAACAGACTCAACTTATTATCGCTGATGGTGAAACACTATTACATACAGAAGTTTAATGTAATAAAGGGTCATCATCAAATCACTAAGAGAGTTTGGATCAACAATCTCACTTTATTTGATAATGACAAAGCAACATAAGAAAATTGATAAGTGTCAAAACATAAGATTAATAGGACTCGTAATATACATGTCCCATTTATTGTTTTGGGGATCTTTTCTAGTACTAATGGAGTAAAGTACTTCATTGAAACTTTCATTAATTCGTAATAGTTTTACAAAGAGAATTTATACAAGTTTGTAGAAGGGGGGGGGGGGGGGGGTTGAATACAAACACAATATTTTTATCTTTAAAATTGTTTATTGATATATATCAAACAATTTACAGTTTGTTCCGGAATAAGATCAAGTTTAAAACCTAATCTAAACAAACTATGAGAATCACACAAATTTCTTGCACTAGAAAAGAATGAGAGAAAACAAGAAAACCTAGAGAAGAGTTTTCTTGGCACTAAGGAGTTCAGCGAAGGAAGAGCACTTCAAAAATGAAGTAGGGTTTCTTATTTATACTCCATGCATTAAATGCAAGTCAGTATAACTTTATACATGGCAGCGTCTGGTTGGTTGCATGGATTTGACTTTAACAAACATCCTTTTAGCCGCATGATGAACATTGTAGTTGGTAGAGTGGTTTGTATGATCCTGGACAAAGGGATGTCCTTCTCACAAATCGTGCAAAAGCGTGCAAGGGGATAAGACAAATGTAACTTGTAGAACAGGCTTCATGATTAGTGATCGCTGAATTGATCTTTATCATGGAATGATAAAGTTCAGCACTCGCTGAAGTCTTCTACTTGAAACTTCGCGTGAAATGGACAAGTATCGGCTTTGCTGATATCCGCATCTGGTCACTAGTAGACTTAGTCACTCGTTCGTCAGCTTGGTCTTCAATTTCAGCTTTGAACTCTGTTGTCGCGAATCTTGTCTTCAGGGATCATAAGCAAACAATTACAAATGTAACTATCATCGATCATCAGTGAGACTTAACAGGCTCAGGGCTCACTGTTGTACATGTATCGCTGAAGTATAAAATAAAGAGCACAATTTTCCATCAGCGATACTAAACAGACTTAGTATATTTTCTTAGATGGTGAAACATTGATACATATTGTTTACTTACAATTTTCACTAAGTAGTTCTGAGGGTCATTATCAAATCACTGAAGGGTTTGGTTCAACAATCTCCCCCTATTTGATGATGACAAAGCAATAAAGGAAAATTTCTAAGTTAAAAACATAAGGACAAAAAGAACTCATAAAATACGTGTCCCGTTTACTGTTTTTAGGGATCTTTTCTAGTACTGATGGAGTAAAGTACTTCACTGGAATTTTTCATTACTTCGTAAATACAAGATTACAAGTACAGTAAAAAATATTTACATGTACAAAAGTTATCATCTAATAAGATAGAAGAATTACAAGAGATCCTATCAGCTATTCAGGTTCTTCCTTGACAAGAAGTTCATCAAGGGTGTCAGTCTTTGGAATCATCCTGTCAGGGACTTTTACTCCATGTTCCCTTCTTTGTTGGGCTTTACGGTAGATCTGAGGCTTCATGAAGGTTCCAAGGAAGGAGTGATCACACCAGTATAATAGGTCTCTGAGTTGTTCGATTGGAGAGATGGGTAACTCTAACCAGTCTTGAAAGTACTTGCGACCAGTGTAATCAAGAAAGAACATGCCAAGGGGTTCACTTACAACTTTTGCAGCTTCGAAAACTTCCCCAGGTGGCAATGATATGTTGAGCCCTGACAGACTATCATTGGGACCGAGCACTGCTTCACGAGAAAAGTCAATACCAGTCTCGTTCCGAATAACATGCCCTGAAGACGGTGCAACTTTCTTTTTCTTCGAGGGACGCTGGCTTTGATGAAGTGCTGGAAGAGGAGGCAATTCGACCAGTGAGGTGACTTGAAAATCAGCCTATTGATGAATTTCTCTACTACTGGCTTATAGCTTGATCTAGATCGCTGAATTGCAATCCGAATCTCCAACCATTCATTTAATCCAAAGTGTTCAACGACAGAAATGTAGCAGGTCTTGTGATCTCCGTTTTCTCTGATCGTCGTCACTTCTATCACTGCAGCACCTCTGAAAGTTTTCCCTATTCAGGTTTACATGTTTGATTTGGCTTGGTAAACTTCTAAATTGGACTTTATTTTTACACCAGGCCACAGTGGTGTCGCTGACTTGAACCTTATTTTCCTTCTTCTTACCAGCCTCTTTAAGCAGTTCTTGCTGGACTCTGAGGGGAATTTTTTTCAGCCGAGGATCCCTTACTGAATGTTGGGCAATGTTGAGAGCAAAAACTTTGTCATTGAGCTCATTCTCCTTTTGTTCAGCAAGGAGCTTCTCAGCTTTGAGGCTTTCAGCAATTTCCTCAGGAGTCAAGCAGCTGAGGTGGGGAGGGAGGAGTCGCTGACTTTCCAGCTGTTGGATCATAGCTGCTTTCCTTCTGTGTTTTTCTTCTTCTGACCGCTGAGGAGGTAGAGAAGGTCTTCTTGGATGCGAAAGCAACTCTTTTTCTTCATTTGCTTGTTCATCGGTCTCATTCAGGATTATTGATCGACCATCAACTCTGATGACTGGGATTATTTGTTGAGGTGGTGGAGGAGCTTCAATGGTATCCTCAAGCAGGGGAGAGGACTAGCTGAAACAAAAAGATCATTAGAGTTAGATCTTCAGGGTTTAAAAGAAAGATAAAGAAATGGCTAAGTGTTTAGAGGTTTTAGGAGATGAAGGATAGAAGTGGAGAAGGGATAGAGGATTGAAGAAATGTAGGGAAAGAAGAGGTAACATGCCTGGCAAGTAGACTTATTTAGAAGAGTAGTCATGTTTCCTTCAGTGGCAAGGCCCTTTTGCTTGCCATGTTGAGTCTTCTTGGCAGGAGACTTAGCAGTCGTCCCCCCTGCTTCATTTATAGAGATCCTGTTGATCCAAACCCTCAGTGATTTGATAATGACCCTCTCTTATATACTTAGTGAAAATTGTAAGTAAACAATATGTATCAGAGTTTCACTATCGCTGATAAGTACTAAGATCTTACAGTACTGCCGATAGGAACTCTCGCTCTTTAAATTAAACATTCAGCGAACACTGTTCATCATTAACGCTGAGTCTGTTCAGTCATTATGATGATCGCTGATAAGTTAGTTGTTTACTTATGATCCCTGAAGACAAGTTTCACGTCAACAAAGGTTCTACGCTGAAGTCGAAGATCAAGCTCAAGAACCAGCGACAAGTCTCCTAATGAACTGATGCGGATCAGCGGAGACTCAGATTTGTCCACTCAACGTGAAGTATCAAGTACAAGACTTCAGCTATCGCTGAACTTTGTCATCTGCTGAATAGTAAATGATAATCGCTGAATCAACGAAAGCTGATCATGAAGTCCTCCGTACAAAGTACTTTTGTCTTAACCCCCCTTGCACGACTCCGTACGAAATGTCAGAAAAGAACCTCCGAATATCTGAAATCGTACAACCACTCTGATACTACATTGTTCATCCATGCGGCTACTAAGGTTGTCAACCAAGGTCAATGACATACAACCAACCAGCTGATGACACGTGTAAAGTGTATACTAACTTGCATTAAATGCATGCAGTATATAAAGAGATGAACCCACTTCATTTGAAGTAACTTGCTAACTCTGGACAAGTTCAATCTCTTATCTCAAGATAGGTTATTATTAGTAATTTCCTTATCTCTCTTAGTGCAAGAAACCTTAGTGTTCCAACTTGTTTAGATTTAGGTTTATCCTTAATCTTGTTTCTGCAACAAGCTGTAAATTGTTAATGATTTATCAATAAACAATTTAGAAAAGTAAAATCTGTGTGTTTGTATTCAACCCCCCCCTTCTATAAACTTGTATAGGCCTTCGGGACCAACAAGTGGTATCAGAGCGAATTTGTTTAAACTCATAAACAAGATCTAATCTAAGATATTTCTCTTCCTTGCTATTATCTGAAAATGGCCACCAACACAAACACAAATTATATAGACAATGGTTCTCTTGCTAAACCCCCTAGATTTTCCAAAGATAACTTCAACTTATGGAAAAATAGGATGACACTCTTCTTAGAAGGTGTAGACCCTACTATGCCTTACTATCTAGAAAATGGTCCATTCATCCCTGTAAGAATTGATGCTGCTGTTCCAGCCGCTGAGAATAGACCTGCTATTCCAGAAAGGCTGGTACCTAAGGAAATCTTTCAATGGACTGACGAAGATAAGAAGAAAGTGGCTATAGATACAAAAGACAGATCCATACTATCCATGGCTCTTCCTGACGAAGTCTACCATTCCGTCATGAATCTGAAAACATCAAAGGCCATGTGGGACACAATATGTGTTCAATATGAAGGAACGTCTGAAGTCCAGGATTCAAGAAAGATCAACCTGGTAAGACAATACGAAAGCTTCATTTCTGGTAAGAATGAATCTCTCTCTGAAGTTCACCAACGTTTTAATTATTTAATTATAGATCTGAAAACTGTTGGTAAGGAGTATTCTAACTTTGAAGTACTGACAAAGTTTCTAGAATGTTTACCTGAAAGCTGGGACAATTATGCTATGTGTCTCAAGCTATCAAAGGATCTAAAATCAATGACCCTTTCAACCTTATATGGCACGTTGCTGAATCATGAGCAATCGAGCCATCTTAAGAAGAATCTTGTAAAAGATTCCAGAAGCACCCCTGTTGCTTTAATCTCAGAGGAACCTTCTACTCAGCGACCCTCGGTCACCATCACTGAGTTAGAAAGTAACTCTGAAAGGTCATCAGATTCTGATTTTTCAGATAATGATGAATCTTTGGCTCTCCTAACTAAGAAGTTCAGGAGATTTGCCAAAAAGAAAATGTTTAGAAAGAACAAACCTCTTTCCATAACTGACAAGCCTAGATCATCAGCTTTTGTTGATAAGCCTACTGCTACTTGTTTTAACTGCGAAAAGACAGGACATTTCGCTAACGAGTGCAGGTCAAAGAAAGTTTCTAGACCCTCAGCTTTTACAAAGAAACCCTTTGTTCCAAGGAATAAAGATGACAAATATTCAAAGCTGAAAGAAAAATATGCAAAGCTGAAAAGCTTTAAGAAGAAGAATAAAGGCCTGATGGCTGACTATGATTGGGCTGCTTCTGATGAAGAAGCATCATCATCTGACTCTAAAGATGATGAAGCAAATCTATGTCTTATGGCCAAGATTGAAGAAGAGGAAGAAAGTTCAGACATTCCCTCCACTTCAACATCTGCTATTCAGGTATCACCTTCTTTCTTTACCAATATTGCAAATATTGATGAAGCTGATAGTCTCCGTAAGATCGATCTCTTGACTAGAAGTTTATACGAAGCCATGAACGGCAAAACTGTGGTTGAAAACCAAAATCTTGATCTCGCTGAAAAGCTTAAAAACTGCCACCTTCAAATAGAAAAGCTTTCTAAAATTGAAGAAGATTTTAAAGATCAAGTATATTTAAATCAGCTAGTCAAAATCGAACGAGCAGAAGCTATCGCTGCATTAAAGGCTGAAAAAGCTACTGTTGAAGGATGGTGTAATTCTTCAACAAAGATCACTGAGATAATAAAGTCTCAGATTCCCCTGAGTGATAAACGT
Organism: Saussurea involucrata; assembly: GCA_033807775.1. Classification (NCBI taxonomy): domain Eukaryota; kingdom Viridiplantae; phylum Streptophyta; class Magnoliopsida; order Asterales; family Asteraceae; genus Saussurea; species Saussurea involucrata. Next base: position 14,158,125 of record CM066326.1, read on the forward strand.
GGTTTGGGTTACAAATATGAAACTCCAAAACCAACCACTGAGCGTTCAATGCTTAAATTTGGAACGTTCGTATCCTCAGTCGCTGATACTTCATCTTCTCAGTGCTCCTCGTCCGTTACACCAATCCCTGAGGAAACTCCTACCTCCTCAAAAGGCAAGGAGAAAATGGTTTATTCAAAACCTACCTCTGTCTCTAAAGACAAAGGTAGGGAATTGTTATTTACCATAATCCTCAGAAGGGTACCTTAGTACCAAAGCTGAATGCTTCTAAAGCTTCAGTGGCTCATCCCTCTGGATCAAGGAAGCAGATATCTGGATTTATTCAGCGATCTACTCCTAGACTCAGATTGGGTGTCCTTGGTAAAAAATCTGAAGAACTGAATGTTCGTCCCATTTCTAAAGCCAATAGTTTACTTGGTGCTGGTTCTTCTAATTCTAAATTAAAAGCTCAGCATACAAATGGTCCTAGAACTTCTTTTAGCTATAGGAAATGTTATCACTGTGGACTCACCGATCATATTGCTAGTAAGTGCCCCACAGCCACCAAAGCTGAAAAGATAGCTAAGGTGAAAATTGCCCCCAAGGCAAAGAAGACCAACCCTGGTGCAAATCAGGTCAAAGTGAATCCTACCACTGAAGTTAAGAAATTAACCAAAGTGAAGAAAGACAAAGCTGAATCTTCAAATGCTGCGAAGACTGCTGAATCTTCCATTCCAACTACTTCCACTGACAAATGTGTATACATGGTAAAGTGGGTACCCAAGAAAAACTAATCTTCCTTTGTATTGCAGGTTAAGAAGGGTATCTGGTATCTCGATAGCGGATGCTCTAGACACATGACTGGAAAGAAAAACCTGCTCGCTGAATACAAGGAAGAGAAAGGTCCCTCTGTGACTTTCGGTGGAAATGGAAAAGGACATACCCGAGGGTATGGTGTACTTTCAAATGGTACAACCTCCTTCAGAAGAGTCGCATATGTTGAAGGGCTGAAGCATAATCTTCTAAGCATCAGTCAGCTTTGCGACATGGATAACAAAGTAATCTTTACTAAGGAATCCTGCTTTGTCACTGAGAAAAAGGAGAAGATAGCTCTCAGCGGTTATCGTTTGGAAAATGTTTATGTAATAAACATGGACTCAACAACCACTGAGAACTCCTGTTTCTTCTCAAAGGCCTCATCTGATGTCAACTGGCTATGGCATAAGAGGCTATCTCATCTAAATTTCAAGACACTGAACACTCTTTCTTCAAAAGAGTTGGTCACTGGTCTACCTCAACATTCATACCCCAAAGAGTCGTTATGTTCAGCGTGTGAAAAAGGGAAGCAGACCAAAGCAAGCTTTAAGTCAAAGCAAGTTTCTTCAGTGTCATCTCCTCTACAACTACTCCATATGGATTTGTTTGGCCCTGTTAACAAACAATCCATCGCTGGAAAGAAATATACGCTGGTCATAGTTGATGAATTCTCTCGTTTCACTTGGGTAATGTTTCTCCGTTCTAAGAGTGACACCCCTGAAGAACTCATCAATTTTGTTCGAAAGATGGAAACCCTGAACAATCTGACCGTTCGCTCAATAAGGAGTGATCATGGGACTGATATCAAAAACAGTTCTCTTGATTCCTTCCTTGAGAGTAAGGGTATTTCTCACAACTTTTCTTCAGTGAGAACACCGCAACAAAATGGAGTCGCTGAAAGAAGAAATAGAACAATTATTGAAGCTGCACGTTCAATGCTCAGCGATTCTCACCTGCCTACTCAGTTTTGGGCAGAAGCTGTCAACACTGCTTGTTTTACGCAAAACCGGTCGCTGATAGTTAAAAGATTCAAAAAGACAGCCTATGAACTTTTTCATAGGAGAAAGCCTTCAATCAGCTTTCTTCACATCTTTGGATGTCAGTGTTTTATACTGAACAACAGAGATGCTCTTGGAAAGTTTGATCCTAAGGCTGATGATGGAATCTTTCTTGGATACTCCTCAGTTTCCAAAGGCTTCAGAGTCTTCAATCGTAGAAGACAAACTGTAGAAGAAACTATTCACGTCACGTTTGACGAATCCCGTTCAGCGAACTCTAAACCGTCCGCTGATACTGAAGAACTGAATCAATGGATGTTTTCTCATCTTGGTGATTCAGAAGTTATTCCCACTACTCATGCTCATCCAGTAGAAGATGATAGTCCTATCATTCCAAATATGAAGAACAGTGAAGCTGAAACTTCTTGGGTCTCAGCTGTTCCTATAAACACTATACCTAACGCTGAACCAAATGTCTCAGACATTCCATCTACTTCTCAGCAACCAGTGAATATAATGACAACTGCATCCATTCCTCTCTTGGTTGATACTCCCGACGTCGCTGAAACTTCATCTTCAGCTCCTCCAGTTCAAGTTGAGTCAGCGTCTCACGCTCCGGCTCAACGATGGACTATAAATCATCCAATTGATCAAATTCTTGGTGATCCAAACGCTGGGATTCAGACTCGACGAAGTGCAGGTAATATTTGTTTATTTGTAAATTTTATTTCACTAACTGAACCAAAGAAAGTAGATGATGCCCTCAAAGATCCAAACTGGGTCAGCGCCATGCAAGAAGAGCTGACTGAATTCGAAAGAAACAAAGTTTGGAAACTTGTTCAGAGACCAACTGATAAAACAGTAATAGGCACTAAATGGGTCTATCGAAACAAGTTGGACGAACATGGTACTGTAACCCGCAACAAAGCTCGACTTGTTGCTCAGGGATACAGACAAGAGGAAGGTATAGATTATGACGAAACATTTGCTCCAGTAGCAAGACTTGAATCTATTCGTCTATTCTTAGCATATGCTGTACACAAAAGACAAAGCCCTCAGCCTCTGGAGCTGAGAAAGGCAAAGGCAAAAGCGTCGCTGAAGATGACAATCTGACGATCTTGCTTGAAAAACCGGTTTGTCAGGTACACTAAACATCTCTCACTCCATCCCTCCTCTATCATACACTATCAGTTCTACTACCCAAGCCTATACACTTGAACAAATTCTCTCTATCTGATTCTACCCAAGTTCTTACTTGAAAGATCGCCGTGTTTCAGCTAGTCCTCTCCCCTGTTTGAGGATATCGCTGAAGGCTCCACAACTATACCAGCTGCTGCTGAAGAAATAATCCCAGTCTTGGATTTGATCTCTGAGACTGATGAACCTGAAGAACAGACTCTCTCTCACAAACGCAGACCTTCCTTAGCTCCTCAAAAGCTAAGTGAAGAGGATCAGAAAGAAGAGAGGAAATAATAAAGCTATTCGAGGATCAGCGAATCATTTTGAGGCGTGATCAACTTCCTTCAGTTCCTCCAAAGTTTAGAATTTCCAAAACTGAATACAAGGAACACCTCAGAGCTGAACGCCTAATCGCTGAAAGAAAGTAAGCTGAAGAAAAAGACAGTGAATACGCCATCCAGCTTTCTAAACGATCAGTGAAAGACCCCAAGCTGAAAAGAGTTCCTATTGAAGTTCAACGTCAGCTCTGGGAAAACGCCAAGAAGATAACTGAAGAAAAGAGAACTGTGTCTCAGTCCACTTTAGCCTGGTGCAAAGAAAAGGTCAACTACAGAGAATCTCCTGCCAAAATCAACAAGGTATTCATCTCTGGAAGAACAACCCTTGTTTCAATCGCTGAAATCAAGATATTCAGAGAAGATAAGAAGTACGAAAAATTCTATGCTGAAGCCATAACGAAGTACGGTGTCTCTGAATGGTTGGAGATCAGGTTAGCCATCCAGAAGTCCAAGTCGAAGTACAAAGAACATGTTGAAAAGCTGATCAACAAACAAATCGACTTAGTCTACTCCTGTGTGGATATTCCTCCTCCTCCTCCTCTCGAAAGTCAGAAAAGAAAGGCCTCAGCGAAGAAGAAGAAATCTATATTTTCAATTGATGGCCCTGTCATACGAAATGAAACAGGTATTGGTTTTTCACGTGCTGAAATACTTGGTCCTGATCCTGATCTTTCCATGCTTGACACATCTCTTCCTCCTGGTGAGACTTTCATCCCTGGCAAAGTCATAAGCGAACCCTACGGGATATTTTTCCATGACTACGATGGTGGAAAGCATTTTCAACGCATCTCTGAACTTCACATCACTCCCATCGAACAGTTGAGAGATCTCATCTACTGGTGTGACTTCAGGAATGACCCTCAGGCACGACATCTGAAACCCTTGATTTTTGAAGAAGCGCTGATCAAAAGAAAACAAGGTGTAACCGTCCCTGACTGGATGATTCCCACCACATCAATGACCCTTGATGAACTTCTCATTAAGGAAGAACCTCTGTAAGCTGATAGGATCGCCTCTTTTATCTATTTTATCAGTTATCCTTCTGTACTTGTAACTTATTTCGCTTGTACTTGTAATCTTTCCATTTCTCTTTGTATCCTGATTCAAAGTTTTAAAGAAAGATTTCAGCGAATGTACTTTACTCCATCAGTACTGAAAAGATCCCAGAAAACAGTAAAAGGGACAAATATTTTATGAGTTCTTTTTATCCTTATGTTTTCATTAAATAGCAATTTTCTTTGTTGCTATGTCATAATCAAATAGGAGGAGATTGTTGATCCAAACCCTCAGTGATTTGATAATGACCCTCTCTTATATACTTAGTGAAAATTGTAAGTAAACAATATGTATCAGAGTTTCACTATCGCTGATAAGTACTAAGATCTTACAGTACTGCTGATAGGAACTCTCGCTCTTTAAATTAAACATTCAGCGAACACTGTTCATCATTAACGCTGAGTCTGTTCAGTCATTATGATGATCGCTGATAAGTTAGTTGTTTACTTATGATCCCTGAAGACAAGTTTCACGTCAACAAAGGTTCTACGCTGAAGTCGAAGATCAAGCTCAAGAACCAGCGACAAGTCTCCTAATGAACTGATGCGGATCAGCGAAGACTCAGATTTGTCCACTCAACGTGAAGTATCAAGTACAAGACTTCAGCTATCGCTGAACTTTGTCATCTGCTGAATAGTAAATGATAATCGCTGAATCAACGAAAGCTGATCGTGAAGTCCTCCGTACAAAGTACTTTTGTCTTAACCCCCTTGCACGACTCCGTACGAAATGTCAAAAAAGAACCTCCGAATATCTGAAATCGTACAACCACTCTGATACTACACTGTTCATCCATGCGGCTACTAAGGTTGTCAACCAAGGTCAATGACATACAACCAACCAGCTGATGACACGTGTAAAGTGTATACTGACTTGCATTAAATGCATGCAGTATATAAAGAGATGAACCCACTTCATTTGAAGTAACTTGCTAACTCTGGACAAGTTCAATCTCTTATCTCAAGATAGGTTATTATTAGTAATTTCCTTATCTCTCTTAGTGCAAGAAACCTTAGTGTTCCAACTTGTTTAGATTTAGGTTTATCCTTAATCTTGTTTCCGCAACAAGCTGTAAATTATTAATGATTTATCAATAAACAATTTAGAAAAGTAAAATCTGTGTGTTTGTATTCAACCCCCCCCCTTCTACAAACTTGTATAGGCCTTCGGGACCAACAGATCCCCTTCTGAGCAGGGACCTTGATGGATGCGGGCTGAAACCAAAAAGCTTCCTCATCATCATCCTCTTCATCATCCTTGGGAGAAGGATGGGCTGAGGGTTCTTCATCTTCTATGTCCACCTCTTCTTCCTCGTCAGAGAGATCAACGAATTTTTCAGAAGGAGAGAGGGGTGGAGTGGGGGTTTTGTTGTCTTCACCTTTCTCCCCATCAAAATGAGAGGGGTCTTCAGCGTTTCCCTAAGGCTCTTCATCCTCCTGAGGGTCTTTGTCAGCATTCTCCTCCTCCCCCTCAACATTCAGAGGGAGTGTTGGAGCATTATTAGTGTTGTAATCAGGTAGTTAGCATTTAATATGTATTTGTCATGTTTTGGATAGTAAACTCATGGGCATGTCATGACTTACTATAAATACCCTTGCTTCTGTCATATCCCTTGTAACTTTCACATTTGAACATCTTGTAACTCTTTGAAGATTATGGATGACAAGATGACTTTCTCTCTCTAGATTTGTTTGTATTTTACATTCTCTCACTAGATTCTAGTTTAATAGGTAGGTCTTTAGTCTTCTCCCCCTCTCCATATGAATTGGGGGAGGTAGCAGTTACGTCAACAACAACAACAGTCTTAGGGACCCTGTCTTCGTGGCCAGGGTTCCCTGAAGTAGAGGCCATTAACATCTCAACGGTGTCCATCCTGGCTTCTAGGCCAGGAAGGCAAGAAGTCGCCATTATAATGAAATCCGCTGTCATCCCCAGAATATTTCTATCAGATTGAGAGAAAAAGGAGACAGGGACCGTTGGAGCTTCCATTCTCTCCAATATCTTGGTGAGCAGCGTATTGTTTTTAGTGACCTGTTTAGTTAGGCTTCTCACCTCACCTTGGAGGCCAGTGAGGTTGTTCTTCAGCGTTCCAACCTCGCCGCTGAAGTTGGAGTAGTTGGTGGAGAGATTGGTGGTGAAGGTTTGAAGGTTGGAGATGGCGGTCGTGTTGTTGTTGATGCATGTTTCCAAGTTTGTCACTCCCCCTTGCAATGAGGAGATATCTGCAGAGTTAGCTTTATCTGCAAGAGTGGTAGAGATATTCTTCAGTGTTTCCCCAGCGTCAGTGATTGTTGGGTGTTCATGGAGAGGTTGGTGGAGAGATTCTTCACCTCTTTAGCGATATCCTTGAGGGACGTGCTGATCGTGCCCAGATTAGGACCTGAAAAAGAAAGTAACTTGTGAGCAAAGGAAAGCTCAAAAGTTAGGGTTTCAGAGAGGTGTGAGGAATCTGTTTGGATACCTGTAGGATTGGGGTTGGAGAAAGCATTGATGTCCCTATTGCCTCAAAAATATTCCATGTCGTCCTTAAACGAACAGACATGGATAGTTGTAGAAGATTCTACAGGTCCTGTAGAGTTACGTCGGAGCAAGTTTTGTAGCATTGTAGCGCTGGTATCCATCAGTGAGAAAGATGGAATCGTTGGAGCAGTGCTGAAAGTAGATATGACCAATGGAGTAGAGGAAGTGGGAGCTGAGAATAGTGGTGCAGCAGTTTCAACGCTAGAGTCGTTGATGAAGATCTCTTCAGCGTTTAGAGGCGCTGAAGATGCCGGGGTAGCTTCCAGTGAAGCTTTAGAGACCTGAGGCTCTGAAGTGGTAGTAGGGGCGACTGATGCAGATGTGGAGGAGGTGACCACAAAACCTTGTGAAGAGGCTAACACTTATCCTTGAGCCTAGGAAGGCTGGGGTTTCTCCTTGTGGGCCTTCTTGGACTGATGGATGCCAAGGGGGGTTGAAGATTGTTTCCTTTTTTTGGAGGATGTGGTTGTAGCAACTTGGGTTTTAGCGGAGGTTGTGTCGCTGAAAGAGAAGAAGTAGGGCGGAAAAGAGAGAGAAGGGTAGAAAGACTTACCTCACCTGCGATCGACTTGAAGTCAAGAACCTTGGGACCGACTTGAGAGAGCTTGTAGTCTCCCTGCTTGGGATAGCCGGAACCAATTAGCATCTGGAGGATTGCATAGATGAAGCAGGGGTAAGGAACGGTCAGGGATCGTTTGGGCTTCTCCATCAGGTCTTTGAATATGATTCGGGCATAATCAACGTTTAGCCCTTTCAGTAGGCAGTATCCCAGGGCTACCTGAGACTTGGCATCCTGATCAGTTGAGCCCAGCTTGGCCGACATGCAGCTGATGATGTGGGCAAAAGATGAAATTCAGCTCTGCGAGCATTTTGGCTTTGAGGATCTTCGCTAGTTTCTTGTCATCCTCCAAGCTTATGTTCTTGTCCCATGAATAGTTCATGAGATCAAGAAAAGCTATCAGCTCTTCGTCGTTTGAGGGTTGGTTGGGGAAAGGTACGAAGGAGCTTCCTTGGGGACGTCCTGGGAGATTCAGGGCTGAGCGAATCGCTGCAGGAGAGATAGTGCATCGACCTAGTTCAGTAAGGTTTCCCAGTTTTCTTTGAGATTTCAGTGGTACGTTCGGTAGTGTACCAGAATTGTTGCAAGAGATGGCAGTGTGCAGGAGGAGCGATTGTCATTGCAGTGGCTAATGGGCAAGTCTTTAAGAAGTTGACCGCATCAGTGAGGTGGGGGCTTGGCTTTTTCTTAGGAAACTCTAGTAGGGCTAAAGAGTTGTTGGTGGTTAGGATGATCTGATTCAGTTCGTCTTTCATGTTATCAGCCTTGATCATGATAGCAGGTACAACAGTGTCGGTAGCAGTGGTAGCAACATTGGTAGCAACATTGGATGCCATTTCTGATAAGTAACCAAAAAGTAGAAAAAGATGAAGGAACTTCTTAAAATGGAAAAGGTTTCCAAAAATAAGGGTTTTTGAGGTTTTTAGGGTTTTACAGTTTCCTTTTTAGGGAAGAAACAGTAAAATGTGGCTTTTCTAGTTTTAAAAAGATTAAAACTAGAAAAAGAAGTGTTTTCCAGTTTCCTTTTATACGGATCCGGCCTTGTGGGGTTTTACGGTTGTTTTTATTGTTATTGTATGTTTATTTTCGCAGCGATCACGTCGAATTCCTTCAGTTACATACACATGAGGTAGTTTAAGATGTTACATACACATCAAATTATGGTTGCTAAATATCTTGCACTTTTAACTCGACATATTGAGAACGTTTAATTTATTAGATTTTCTTGCATCTAAATGAAGGTCTTGGAGATAGGGAGTTTTTCATTATATATTTCACAATTGTAACTTGGTGCATTGGCATATATGTAGCACGTGACTTGGAATTGACATCGTAGTGTAGAATTTCTAAAGAGAAGTAGTGACATAGTTGTGTTTGTGATCAATTTCTTCATGTTGTGTGTGTTATCAGGTGAGATGTAAAACTACATTTGATTTCGTTTGAATCTAAGGGGTTGCTTACCAAACATTTACCCGAGTAAGCGCTAACCAAATCACTTTACCTACTGGATTAATATGGCAAGAACAAAAAATCTTACCCGATAAGAGCGAATACAAGGACCGAGAGTCTTACCCGGTAAGTGAGGGCGCCGACTCTTACCACAATTAATCTTCATGGGGTGAATTGTTGCATAGGAAACCGATTTGGTGGACTAAAATCTTACCCGGTAAGTAAGTGATAGTGTTAAGTTTTACTCGTAAGTGTTTACCCTGGTAAGCGTTTGGTAACCGGACCATAAGTTTAATTTGAAGCTAAGTTTGATTTGAGTTTGAGATCAGGTGAATAAAACTATGTTTGATGTGGATGTTCTTATTTCGTTTCTTTACATATCGACTTTGATATATTCTATTGTTGGTGATAATTTTCTTCTACTTTGTTATCTGATTCATAACTTTTGATATTAATTAGTTGGGTTGCTAGTTGTTGCGCAAACATTAGGCTTGATTTTAGTTATTTATTATTAGTTGGGTTGCCAATTCTTGGGAAAACATTAGGTTGATATATGAAAATATTCATAATTATACTCGTTATGCCGCCGATATTTTTAAAAACATATGTTTGTGTTTTAAACTCATTTTTTCATTCCAAAACATTCCATAAAAAAGAAATCACCGATAAACTCCCATTCCAGAACACCCTTAAAAGTAGAGGTTAAATTTAAACTTGGATAATGACGTAACCATAAAACTCCATATAAAAGAAATCACCCAAAAAAGGGTGTTGGTCCCAAATTTACTCTTTAATTGTTCAAAGTAAAAATATGAAGATCAGATGCGAAAGCTTGTAATGATGAGAAATAAACAGATATATATATATATATATATATATATATGTATGTATATATATATATATGTATATATGTGTGTGTATATATGTAACACCCGGAAAATCCTCGTAAGTAATAGTAAGTTTAATATTTATTAATATTTTGACTTTTTAGATTATGATTAACATTTTAAGTAACTTCTGTGATTTTTACTTGTTATTTGATAACTCTCGATAGAAATCAGTAAGTTTATTCTTTAAGTAAAATTATGAAAAATAGATGATATAGTGGAATAGTAGATTTTATGGATTAGTTAGATGGGTATTTTGAATACGAGCCTAACGGTACTTTTCGGGGTAAAAACGGGGTTCTAACGAAGAAGTTACGGCCTAATTAGTAGAAGTTGGAGGTTTTGGCAAACAGAAGCCGGCGCCAATGGAGTGGCGCCGATCCATCGGCGCCGACGACTGGCGCCAAAAACCTGACGTGCCAAATAGAGGGTTAAACCCACCCCTTAGTCATCACTTATCTCACTTATCACTTAGAACTCTCAAAAAGAAATCAGGCTTTTCTCTTAAGAACTTTCAGACGATTCTTCATCCAAATATAAGGTAAATCCATATCTCTTAATTCTAAATCAATCCAGGTAATTGTTATATGAATCTTAACAATCAAACTTCAATTAGGGCTTGGTATCTTCATTTCATTTTGATTGGAGAATTAGGGCTCAAGTCTTCAAGTAAGGTTATACAAATTGAAGATTTAAAGGTGAGTAATCTGTAACTAAATGTTCTTATTATACTTATCTACCATTTCTTCTCTTGATTTTGTATTATTAAGGTAAAATCTTGAGTTGTATGTTCTTAATGGTTAAGATGGAAATAAGAGGAGTTTAAATAAGTTAATATGGATTAATTGTGTTTATTTCTTAGTATGCCATGATGAATGTTTATGTTAAGAGTTTGGTTTGATTATATGTCAATGGTATGTGAAATTGACATGATGGCTTAATAAACGTCTTAATGATGAACTGGTGACTTAATGGTTAAAATAGACTTATTCTTGAATTGTAAACATGGTGGTTTATTGTTGAATTCTTATGGAATGTGAATTAATACATATGGATGTATGTGAACTACATGGAAGTAGTATGGATTATGATAAATGGTTGGACCATTGTTAAAGTGCTTAATATGTTGTGAATCTTATTTGGATTAACATTTTTGGTATTCACTTAATTGGAGGAGCACCTGGTAAGCATTGGAGGATATAATCATACATACCGTGGGGTAAATGTATTTTGTTCATACCTTCGGACACCGTGGGGTTTTCCGTTGTGTTATGCCTTGTGACAATACCGTGGGGTATCAATCAAGGTATATCTTCAATTATGATGTAACCGGGTAGCGATATGGGCCTTCTCCATGGAATCCAATTTGTGAATGTACCGAATTGTTCTTCCTACATGTTATGATTATAATCTATGTATTATGTGTAAACCTCACTTAGGCTTTAAAAGCCTAACACTTGCTATGTGTTTTATGTTTTACAGATCTTAGTGGTTCCGGGCACAAGAAAGTGTAGAACGGGGTGTGAGCTTGGGAATGATGTTGGAAGGTTAAAGAATTGGAAGATTGACATAAGAACTTCCCGACGTCTTTTTGATCTTGGATTGCTATAGTATTGGGCAACCAAGCTAGTAGTCCTTTAGTAGTGATGCATTAACTAAATATTCGTATTAATGGTTAGTAATGATGATTATGTACATTTTTACTTTAGTAATGTGTACCACTCTTCCGTTTTATGGAAGTTTTTGTTAACCCCTATTTTGGGGTGTTACAAGTTGGTATCAGAGCTCTAGTTTAAGTGAACTAGGTATGACTATAGTATGCCTAGACTTAAGCTGAGAACAATAAGATTGAAATACTGTTGAATGGGTAGATATCATAGGATGGGAGAGTGTAAGGAATTGTGAAAATACCTTGGTCAAAAATTATAATGATGGTAAAAAGAATACTTGTATATTACATATTCATAATTTCATCTAGCTAATGCTATTATGAATATGTTGTTATGTAAGTGTACTTGATCTCTATTATTATGGTAATTGATAAGTGTATTAGTACACAAAAGTAGTCTGATTCTTACCTCATTCTCGTGTGCTTGTCAGACTGAAATGGTAAATACTCGAAGTCATGTGCAGCAACCGCGTGATGGTCAGTCAACATCTGAATCTACTGCTGACCAACCTGGAATTCAAGCAACAGTTAGACATTCTCCGAGACCACGTAATTTAGGCGGAGGAGCAGAAAATGTATCGAGACTTAACATTGGTCCATCGAACCCATTAACGGAAGAAGACGCTCTTGAAGCTCGATTGAGGAATAGTATGCTCCGAGCCATGGAATCTGCTATGACTCAACAGTAGGAGCGAATTATGAAGATGTTGGATGACAGAGATAATAGCATTCGGCAACGCGAGACAATGGCAGAAAATGCTTTGAATGGACAAGGTAATTTGGAAAATACTTTGAATACGGAAACAGATACGACTCTTCGGGAAGGAAGAAAGGAACGGAGATGTACATACAAGACGTTTTTGGGATGTAGACCTCCAGAGTTTGCAGGAACTACTGATCCCACTAAATGTATGAATTGGATTCGAGAAGTTGAGATGTCTTTTGAAGCAAGCGAATGTGAAGACTCTCAGAAGGTTAAATTTGCATCTCATCTCCTTAAGGGTGAAGCTCTTACATGGTGGAATCTTACACGTTCATCAACCGCACCAGCATTGTTGGCCAAGTTCACATGGGCAGCTTTCAAAAGGAAAATTTTGGAAAAATATTGCAGTGAGCGGGCACTTGATAAGATTGAAGATGAGTTCCGTGGCTTGAAGAAAGGAGACATGTCAATTATGGAATACTCAAGATTGTTTCTGGAGAAGTTAAATCTGGTAGAACACTTAGCTCCTGACGAGAAAACAAAGATAAAGACGTATCAAAGGGGATTATCGGCTAGTATGAAGACTGCTTTGAGAAATGCTAAGGTTTCAACCATACAAGAGGCAATTGAAGAAACCTTACGGATAGAAGATGATTTGGTTCAAGGAAAGTTGGAAAGTGGACCAACAAGTGAGAAAAGGAAATGGGAAGAGTCATCTGGAAATTTTCGTCAGCAAAGACCATTCTCGGGGAATGAAGTTGGAGATAGTCGTAACGAGGCTAGATGGTGTAATCGATGCAGGAAATCTCATGTGGGTCCGTGTAACACTCGTCAGTATCAGGGTCCTCTAACTTGTAGTAAATGTGGAAAAGTCGGGCACTTAATGCAGGATTGTTCAATAAAAGGGGTAATTTGTTTTGAATGCCATGAGCCGGGTCACGTGAAGAGAGATTGCCCAAGGTTGAAGACAGACGGATCTGGGAAACCCAAGTCAGAACCACCGAAGGCAACGGGAAGGGCATTTCAGATGTCGACGGATGAGGCTAGAAGTTCAAAGGATGTGGTGTCGGGTACGTTTCTTCTAAACTCCGTACCTGCACGTGTTTTATTTGATTCTGGTGCAAGTTATTCATTCGTGTCATTATCATTGCTCAAAAGTTAAATTTGCCTGTTAGTCAGTTAGATGAAGCTTTGTTAGTAGAAATAGTTATGGTGAAGAACAAATATCCACATTTGTTTTCTTAACCTAAGATTTCGAGGAAGAAATCTATTTCAAGTAGGGGAGAATTGTAACACCCGGAAAATCCTCGTAAGTAATAGTAAGTTTAATATTTATTAATATTTTGACTTTTTAGATTATGATTAACATTTTAAGTAACTTTTGTGATTTTTACTTGTTATTTGATAACTCTCGATAGAAATCAGTAAGTTTATTCTTTAAGTAAAATTATGAAAAATAGATGATATAGTGGAATAGTAGATTTTATGGATTAGTTAGATGGGTATTTTGAATACGAGCCTAACGGTACTTTCCGGGGTAAAAACGGGGTTCTAACGAAGAAGTTACGGCCTAATTAGTAGAAGTTGGAGGTTTTGGCAAACAGAAGCCGGCGCCAATGGAGTGGCGCCGATCCATCGGCGCCGACGACTGGCGCCAAAAACCTGACGTGCCAAATAGAGGGTTAAACCCACCCCTTAGTCATCACTTATCTCACTTATCACTTAGAACTCTCAAAAAGAAATCAGGCTTTTCTCTTAAGAACTTTCAGACGATTCTTCATCCAAATATAAGGTAAATCCATATCTCTTAATTCTAAATCAATCCAGGTAATTGTTATATGAATCTTAACAATCAAACTTCAATTAGGGCTTGGTATCTTCATTTCATTTTGATTGGAGAATTAGGGCTCAAGTCTTCAAGTAAGGTTATACAAATTGAAGATTTAAAGGTGAGTAATCTGTAACTAAATGTTCTTATTATACTTATCTACCATTTCTTCTCTTGATTTTGTATTATTAAGGTAAAATCTTGAGTTGTATGTTCTTAATGGTTAAGATGGAAATAAGAGGAGTTTAAATAAGTTAATATGGATTAATTGTGTTTATTTCTTAGTATGCCATGATGAATGTTTATGTTAAGAGTTTGGTTTGATTATATGTCAATGGTATGTGAAATTGACATGATGGCTTAATAAACGTCTTAATGATGAACTGGTGACTTAATGGTTAAAATAGACTTATTCTTGAATTGTAAACATGGTGGTTTATTGTTGAATTCTTATGGAATGTGAATTAATACATATGGATGTATGTGAACTACATGGAAGTAGTATGGATTATGATAAATGGTTGGACCATTGTTAAAGTGCTTAATATGTTGTGAATCTTATTTGGATTAACATTTTTGGTATTCACTTAATTGGAGGAGCACCTGGTAGGCATTGGAGGATATAATCATACATACCGTGGGGTAAATGTATTTTGTTCATACCTTCGGACACCGTGGGGTTTTCCGTTGTGTTATGCCTTGTGACAATACCGTGGGGGTATCAATCAAGGTATATCTTCAATTATGATGTAACCGGGTAGCGATATGGGCCTTCTCCATGGAATCCAATTTGTGAATGTACCGAATTGTTCTTCCTACATGTTATGATTATAATCTATGTATTATGTGTAAACCTCACTTAGGCTTTAAAAGCCTAACACTTGCTATGTGTTTTATGTGTTACAGATCTTAGTGGTTCCGGGCACAAGAAAGTGTAGAACGGGGTGTGAGCTTGGGAATGATGTTGGAAGGTTAAAGAATTGGAAGATTGACATAAGAACTTCCCGACGTCTTTTTGATCTTGGATTGCTATAGTATTGGGCAAACAAGCTAGTAGTCCTTTAGTAGTGATGCATTAACTAAATATTCGTATTAATGGTTAGTAATGATGATTATGTACATTTTTACTTTAGTAATGTGTACCACTCTTCCGTTTTATGGAAGTTTTTGTTAACCCCTATTTTGGGGTGTTACAATATACTAGTAGTGTACCCGCGCAATTATGCACATTCTAAAACTGATAACTCGAACCTCGGTCTTGCATTGTATTTCATTTCATCCACCATACCCCTTAATATTGTTATGGTTTTCAACATACAAATCGACTGATATATAAATTCAAAGTTGATATGATTTATTGGCCACATAATTGGAAATAGAATGCGAAATTGCAGGATTAGAAAGACTCAGTGCTAATTAGGTTCTACTAATAGGACTTAATATTGATCGTATTTGAACGTGTTTATCAGTTGATACTTGGTTTATCAGTTATACTTGATCCTTATCGAATTTCATTTAAAAAACAAAACTACTGCTTTTGCTCTTAAAATCTTAATTTTAGATGCATGCTTTCATTTCTTTTTCTGATTATGGATCATCGATGTGGACTATTCTATGTGTTACTGTTGGTTCCCATTTTGTTTAAACAAGATTATCAGATCTATTAGTTCAAGTTTAAGTTTGATGCGGAAGCGTATTTGAAGAACTAACAGATATGTTTGATAGATTTAGAACACAATATAAATAAACAGTGAACAGGAAATAATATCTCAAAGTTTACTGAATATATATATATATATATATATATATATATATATATATATATATATCAAGAACAGATTTAAGAACACTGAGTAAGCAAAGCTTTAAAACAGATATGACTCTCAAAGTATATAAGCCATATGTTCTTGATGTTTTTATCTCTTGATTCTCGATTAGGAAGAACTCAACATGAGTCTTCCTTATATACTACTCTAAGGGGACCATAAAGCATAAACTACTATTCAGAACGGACGGTATGAATAGTTCGACGTGCTGTATTGCATTTAATGCAGCAGACGTCTATTATGTACTAAGCCCTATTGAATCCAATCAGAGTTTGACACGTTGAAGATGGACAGGGCATGCTACCATGCAAGTTGATGAACAGGTCCAGTAACAGTAGCAAGATATTATAAATATCTTCAGGTCTTTTAGAGAGGACCACAGAGGCTCTGTAAAGTGTTACAGAGGTTCTGCGGTCTGGTCCTTTGTAGAGCAGTCTTCACCGGATTCCGAGTCTTTGGTCTTCTTTGTACGTATGACAGAGCTTCTGTAGGATGCCTCTTTAGCTTCTGTAGCTTCTTGACCTTGATCTCTCGGTAAGTTCGGCAGAGCCTCTGTAAGAGGCTTTCTTTACTTAGCCTATTTTTCACTACTTCTAAATACTTCTATGATTAGGAAGATTGAAGCTAACAATCTTCCCCTAAGTAGTGAAAAATAAAAAAATTGAACTTGAGTTAAGTTAGGCTAAGTCAGATAAAACAGAGGTTAAACAATACCTCGAAAGTTCTTTCATTTAGAAGTATGCCAGAGGCATTTTATACTTGAGTACAATGAAAGATAAACTTTAACATGTTTTGCAGAGATTGGTTGTTTGAGAATCAGATTTTGGCGTCTTTGAAATCGTTGAAGCTTCTGTTGTCTCTTCCGACTTCTCTGATCTCTTTGTAGAAACTGATGCAGAGTTCTCTTAAGGGTATTGTGGCATCAATCTCTCTGATGAGGGTATCTGCAGCGTCTCTATCCATTTGCTCGGTATCTCTGTATTTTACAAGGTTTGCTCTGAACTTGTTCAGAGTACTAGTTGCGTACTTCTGACATTCCATGCTTACAAAAAGCTTGACTTCGCCTTGTGGGTTTTGAAATACTAACCCGAATCTTGGTTCTGTAATGATTGAGTTGGGCATGGCGTCAGGTGGGCAGCGATCCTCTGGTGGTCGTAGATTCAGATGTTTAAGACCAAGATCCTTTCCCAGCTGAAAGTCTGTCAGACTGTAGATTAGAAGCCTTTCCCTCATTGCTTTTCTCAACACTTGATAGGCTCTGGTGTTTGGCTCTGTGTTGTAGTTGTCCTTCGTCCATTGCAGAAGTTCAGGTAGATCATAGGGATTCAGATTCCTTATGTCAGCATCAGCGAAGGTGGTTTCTGAATTGTTTACCCTTTTGACTCTGTAAAGATTGTACCTGACTCTTGGATAGGTTCTTGTGAAGGAGAACCTGCAGAAGATTACCTTTTTGATTTTATGAATTGAGAAGACTTCTGCTTTGGTTCTTGGCTTTGTTCTGCTGAAGATGTTCTCAAATTCTTCTCTGATGTTCGAATTTGTGATTTGGTCTGTTGGATGGAGGTTCTGAAAGGGTTGTTTGTAGAGATATTTGTACACCACTTCTTCCATTTCTTCATATGTTGGACCATGTGGTGGTACTTGTCTTCTGAGACTCTCCATCTGTTGAACAACTTCTGCAGCTCTGCCAGTAAGTGGAATGTCTGACAGGGGCTTTAATCCATATGCTCACTCCTCTTCTTCAGGCTTTGGAGTTTGAAAGACATCAAAGGAGCTCTTCATCAGTTTTTCTGTAGGATTGGGCACTGATTTCTTTTTCTTGGGCTCTTCTGTCATTTTTGCCTTTCCCTTGTCTTTGGCTTTTGGAGGTGCAGAACCTGTTGCTTCTATAGGTTTGGTTGTTGGTGCTTCTGTTGGAATGATGGGAGTTGCCTCTGTAGGTTTTGACACTTGTGTTTGAGAGGACTTTTGTGGCGTTGGTTCTGTTGGCTTGATTTTCTCTGTAACCTCTGTTGGAGGTTCTTTGGTGACTTCTTCTGTGAGCTTGGTTTCTGTTGGTGAAGGTTGGATATCAAATCTTCTTGCCATTTTGAAAGCTAATGTGAACATGTGCCTTTCTTCTTCTCTCTGCGCCATTCGTTCAGTCATTGTTTTGTGCATATTCCTTAGAACAGAAGAAGCAGAGGTCGTTGCTCTTTTTGGTTTGTGGGCAATAGACTTTCTTCTTGGGATGGATTGGGGTTTTTCTGTTGGTTTTGTAGTTTGGGAAGGAAGATCTTCTTCTGTGGAGGATGACAAATGTTGAACATCTACTCCAAACATTGTAGGGAATTCCACAGAGGTGGGTGTTGCCTCTGTGGTCTTTTGAGCTTCTGGTACATGGGCTTCTTCAGCGGTTGATTCCACATAGATGGGTGTT
The DNA here is from genome assembly GCA_033807775.1 of Saussurea involucrata. Classification (NCBI taxonomy): domain Eukaryota; kingdom Viridiplantae; phylum Streptophyta; class Magnoliopsida; order Asterales; family Asteraceae; genus Saussurea; species Saussurea involucrata. The sequence goes on from CM066326.1 coordinate 14,176,351, forward strand.
GTCTTTGTGGTCTGTTGAGTTTGTTGATCTTTGGTTTGTTGTGGAGGGGCTTGGCTGATTGGTTCTGCTGCGATTGGTGGAGCATGTAGTCCTCTGGTCATAGCTTTCTCTCTTATATTCTCCCCCTCAGGATGATCTGATGGACCAGGATGGTCATCATCAGAGTCATCCTGACCGTTATCAGAAGTACCCTCTGCTCTGCAAGACGCTTTAGGTTTCTTTGGTAGTTCTGCTCCTGCGGCCATCAACTTTGCGCACACATCATCACAGAGGCCGAATAGATTTGCAAGCTCTGCTTCTGTGTTGAAGCGCATTTTGCCGACACTTTTTCTGAATTCTTTAACGTAGTTGGCATTTGCAGAAGTGAAGGAGACGATGACTTATGTGACCTGGTTTATCACATTTTGCCCTAGCTCTGTTAGCTGTGCTCTGGTCATGTAGTCTTTTGGCTGCATCAGTATTGTGTTGCGCATTGCTTCTGCTTGAACGTTTTGCAGAGCCTTCTGTAGATCTGTAGGTGTGAGGCTCTGTGATTTGTTGGATTGCTTGTTCATTTGTTCAAGGAAATGCTTGACTGATTCCTTGAATGCAGATGTTGCAGCTATTCCGAAATCTTTAGCAGCAGAAGTGGCTGTAGTTGTGGCAGTTGTTTGAGCAGAAGACTTCATCTCTGTTATGCGGATTTCACCTCTGTGGACAGATTGTCCATTTTGGTGTTCAGATTTCGTAAGGCTGTTGATGTTGTCTCTGCAAAAGATGTGAAAGAGCTTTGCAACTCTTTCATGGTTTGGTTCACAGAGGTGACAAGGGTTTGGAACTCATCCCTTGATACTTGTGTCCCTGTTGTAACCTCTGGAGGAACACATTCGTCTCCAGAGTGAGTCCCTGCTCCTGGGACACCTTCGTTCACCCTTGTTTGTACGATGGGGGTGGAAGGATTTCCATCTGATCTTTGAGAAGAAACAAGAGTTTCAGTCTCTACAGAAGTTCTGGGAAGAACAGTGTCCAAATCCACTCCAAAGGTGGGTATCGAAATGTTCTTCTGTTGACTTGGAGACTTGTCTAGAGTCTTTTCGTCTATGTGCTCACTACTTCTCTATGAAAGAAGTGTTGGCCCTAATTTGTGCGTGGCAGAGGAAACAAATTCCTCTGTAGGGTGTTCTGATGTGATCTGGGGCGATTGATCACGAACTATAGATGAGTCTCTCTGAGGAGACTCCCTAGGAATGGATTCCCCAGTTTCTGTGGGCGCAGAAGTCGAAAGAGTGACCTCTGGCTGGATGGGTTGGGTTTGGATCGAGCTGTGCTGCTCTTTTTCAATAACTCCTTATGCAGCTAGACCTGCGGAGTTAGATGTGTGGGTTGCACTGGGAGGGGGTGAGGGATGTGTGCCTTCTGCAACTTCGACATCTTTTCTTGTTTCTTCCTCTGTGACTAAGAAGTCGTACATTGGATGAGAGCCGTATAATTGCATGACATGTGGATGATATAGACCTTTTCGGATTTGGTCAGCTTCTTCTTCATCAGAATCTACCTCTGAGACCTCTATACCCTCGACACCTTTTTCTTTTTCTTTTTCTTTTCCTCCTATTCTTTCTAAAACCTCTGTAACCTCTTCTCTATTCCACTCAGCTTCTGAGGCCTGGTTTGGACTCCTTCTGTGGACGTCCAGTCCCTGTTGGATGAAGGGGTTCTGTAGAATGTTAGGGGTTTCAGATGGTTGATCTCTGGGGGTTTGATCATCTTCTTGCAGATTGGTGTCAATTCCAGAGATAGAGAAGTCTTGTTCTTCTGAGGTGTGGTGGTCAAGTGGTTGTGCCGTCCACCCAGCTGTATTTAGGGTGTTGGCAATTTCAGGGTGTTGAAGAAAATCATTCAAGCTGCCTTGATGAGCGAATCGATCTGGGGATTCATAAGGTGATTGATATCCCTCTTCTGCAACTTCGACTTCTGCAGTATCTTCGACCCGGGTTCCTGCGACCTCTTCTTCAACCACTTCTGCAGCTACCTCTTCTGCGATGGTAACCATTTGATCAAGTGATTTTCCATGCTTCTTTTTGGTCTTCCTCCTCTTGGGTTTTGGTGCTCCTTCTTCTCTGGGTTTTGATTTTCTTTTCTTTGGTTTTGGAGAAGAGGGAGGAGCAGAGGAGCCAACTTCTGTGGCACGAGGAGGTGAAGGTTGATCTTCTGCAATGTTTGTAGAGGTGCCTTCTACAGTTTTCCTCTTCTTTGTTTTTGGGGTAGAGGCAGAGGCTTTAGAACCCCTACCTGGCGCGCCACCCATGAGCTCGTGACGTTTGGCCATAAAACTTCGTTGAATTTCCAAATGTTTTGCCAGTTTCTTCTTCTTTGATTTTGCAGAGAGGGGTTCTACAACTATTGTTCCTAAGGGGATACCTAAACGCGGGGGTGTCACAGGGCTCGGTTCTGGAGTCCTGTGATCGCGTATATACTCTTTCTTAAGGGTTTTGTTCCTGGCATATTTCAGAAGCCTTTTTGAAAGAGGTCTGCAGTGGTTGTAGCCTTCTGTATGATCGGTGGGGATGTTCTTGTTCATCGGGAACTGTTTGGGAATTGGTCCTTCCATTGGCCATTTCTGCATCATTAGCAGAGGTTCGAACAGAACTCCCAAGATTCTTTGGAATTGCAGAGGCGGTAGATATGTGGGATCAGTCTCTTTAGCCTTTAGGGTGTTGTTCTTTCTGTCGATTGTATTGATGATCTCCTGCAGCATGATGGTCGAGTAATCGAGTGGGAGATCATAGTAGACCCCATACATGATGGTTAAGATCTGATGCGAGCTTTGATCAATGCTGCCTATCTTCCCTGTCAGGCATCTGTTGAGGATCGAAAACAAGGTGTTCCACAGAGGTGGTAGTCTGCCTCTACGGAAGTCATTTCTTTTCCTCAGGTGGGTGTTGTACCCAAGCATTTCTACAAAACGACAGAGCTCGTCGTCTGTAGGTTGTTCTGCATATTTTTTCAATCCCAGAAGACCTCTAGTTGGTAAATTGAACTCCAGAGAGAACATTGTTCTTTTAAAATTGAGTTCCAGATGCTCTGAGTTGTCCGGCTTTGAGATGTACCCTTTGATCAAAGAATCATCTTTATCATATCTGCAGCTCTGCCAAAATTGGTTCAAATACCTAACAGGTATTTTCTTTGGGGTTCTTGAAAGTAGAGGGAAGAGTATATGATTTTCCATTATGTGCAGAAGAATGGAATGGACTTCGCCGAAAGCAGTGGGTGAGGGGACCAAATAGCAATTGTTGGATTTGATTGACAGTACCTTTTCGAAATGATCCTTTGCTATAAAGTTTTGAAGATGTGTGGTCGGAGCAAAGTCTGCTGTGTCGCCGGAATCTTCTTGTTCAATATTTTTGGCGAGATGGGGGTTTTCTGAATGTTCAGAATGAGCAGGTGAGTGTTCTGGTGAGTTTACCGGAGAGTGTGCAGGGGAGATAGCTTGAGAAGATGAAGCCATTTGGTAAGAAGAATAGGATTCTTGCAAGCGTTTGTAGGGTTTCGCCGGAGAAAATGAGAGTTTGTAAAGGTTTTATGAGAAGGTAAGCTTGGGTTTTATATGAGTGTAAAATGGTAGAATTTGGAAGAGTGAAAATATATGGCAATGGATAGATATTTGGAATCCGTACTTGAGTTAGAACGGCGGGTTCAACTTTCCATAGAAAACGTTCCATGTACGCCTAATGAAAAAGAGACACGTAGGCCATGTCAGAGGATGACAGGACGTCGTGCGTGGCCCATTAATGCTAGGCGCGTGGGGTTGTTCTTAGACATATGAAATTCACTCTCAGTTAAAAGTAACCGTTATTTTTACAGAAATGCCCAAGTTGCATATTGACAGAACCTCTGTGGTTTACAGAAGCTTCTGTAATTTTGAAAAACTTGATGTTCATTTGCCTCATATATCTCATTGTTATCATGACTCTGTAGGTTCTTCTTTAACCAAAACATTTGTAAAGGCATTGGAGAGGATTAATAGGATTTTAGTGAAGAAATTTCGTTCAGAGGTTTTGAGGCTCTGTAGGAACTTGCAGAAGCTCTGTCAGGGCCAGCAGAAGCTCTATGAAAGAAAATTTCTTATAACTAAAAATCTATCAACGATTTTGATCATCCAAGTTTTGATTTGTACTCAGAAACGTTTTTCGGACATATTTGAAAGTTGGTGTCCGAAAAAAGACTGTTATGGAAAACGTTGTTCATGAAGGTCATGGTGTGTATATTCGGTTTCCGAGATAACATTCCAAAAGATCGATAGAGGTTAAATTTGCGATCACCGAGCATATTCTTGCAGAGCCTCTATTGAGCTCAGCAGAGGCTCTATGACCTCAAATTTCTCATAACTTGAATTTTATGACACTTTTTGATCTTTTGATTTTTGGCATGTTATTCATAGTATATTTAGGACATATTTGACAATTTGTGTCCTAGAAAACTGTTTTCAAAAACCTTTTGTACGAGAGACATACCTTTTTGGTTCTTCTTTTCTCGGCAGTGATGTCTGACTTCTGTCGATATAGATTCATCGACACTCTTCTTTGGTTCCCCCTTGAAAGATTAACCTCTGTAGATTATTTCAAGGTCCCGTTTGCTCCCCCTTGATCTAATCACCTCTGTAGATCAAGTAATTTCCTTTTGCTCCCCCTTGACCTATGCTTGGATCAAAAAATGATAAGTTTTGCATAGAACATAGGTCATGTTTTTACAGAGGTTCTGTGGGGGTCGTCAGAGGTTCTGAGCAGACCCACAGAAGCTCTGTGATATCAAGAACTATTTAAGATTGAGAATTTACATACAGAAAGAAATCAATCAAAGCATTTAAATAAAGTAGTAGAAATATATACTTACTCATAGAAGATAAAGCTATACTTACAGAGGATTTTCACGTCATATTAATCATTCCTAACTTACCCACCAAGAAATTGAATCTTTTCTCGTCTAATGCTTTGGTGAATAAGTCCGCGAGTTGATATTCTGTGGGCACGAAATGCATCTCGATTGTACCGTGTTCAACATGATGTTTCAAGAAGTGGTACCTTATATCGATATGCTTGGTTTTGGAATGTTGCACAGGATTGGCAGAGATGACAATGACACTTTTGGAATCATAGAAGATGGGTATTTTGAATAGAATGTGGCCGTAGTCTTTTAGATGAGTCTTCATCCACAGAACCTGAGAACAACAGCTAGCAGCAGCAACGTATTCAGCTTCTGCCGTAGATGTTGACACACAGTTCTGCTTTTTGGAGGTCCAACTGACTAGCTTACCACCTAGGAATTGACAACTCCCAGAGGTACTCTTTATGTCGAGCATGCATCCTCCATAGTCTGAATCTGTATAAGCTTTAAGACAAAAGCCAAAGATCTGTGGATACCAGAGACCAAGATTTTTGGTCCCCTTTAGGTATCTAAAGATTCTCTTAACAACATCATAATGTGATTTTTTAGGATTATCTTGATAACGTGCACAAAGACATGTGGCATGCATAATGTCAGGTCTGCTTGCAGTTAAGTATAACAGAGATCCAATCATGCCTCTGTAGAGAGTGCATTCTACAGAGATGCCATCTGGATCTAAGGATAACTTATTTCCAGTGGCCATTGGAGTTTTTATTGCAGAGGTATCAGAAAGGCTATATTTGCAAAGAATGTCAGAGACATATTTGGCCTGATTTATAAAAATTCCTTCTGATGATTGTTTGACTTGGAGTCCGAGGAAGAATGTTAATTCTCCCATCATACTCATTTCAAACTCACTCTGCATGAGTTTTTCAAAACTTTTGCACTCCTCTGTATTAGTAGACCCAAAAATTATGTCGTCCACATAGATTTGTACAAGCATTATTTCACTGTTTTTACGTTTATAGAATAAGGTAGTATCTGTTGTACCTCTGTCGTAGCCATTGACTAGAAGAAAAGTAGAAAGTCGTTCGTACCATGCTCTTGGAGCCTGTTTCAGTCCGTACAGATAGTATACATGCCTTGGGAACTTTGAGCTTTCAAACCCTGGTGGCTGATTTACGTAAACCTCTTCTTGGATTTCACCGTTGAGAAAAGCTGATTTTACGTCCATCTGATAAACTTTAAATCCTCTGTGGGCTGCGAAGGCTAAGAATATTCTTATTGCTTCGAGCCGTGCGACAGGGGAAAAAGTCTCATCGTAGTCTATGCCTTCTTCTTGTCTATATCCTTTGGCCACTAATCGTGCTTTGTTTCTGATGACCACTCCATCTTCATCCTTCTTATTTCTATAGACCCACTTAGTCCCAATGGCCTGTTTCCCTCGTGGCAGAGGTACTAAAGTCCATACTCTGTTATGCTCAAACTGCAGAAGCTCTTCTTGCATGGTGTCTACCCAGTTTGGGTCATCTAGGGCTTCAGAAATCTTCTTTGGTTCTATCACACTAATAAAATTTGTAAAGAAACAAAAATTAGCAGTGGCAGACCTGGTTTTTATTGTGTCAGAAGGTTCGCCGATTATTTGGCTTGGAGGATGGATTTTTGTCCACTTAGTTGTGCGTGGAAGGTGGTCACCAATGTCATCGAATCTTTCTTCAGAGGCTTCTTGTTGTTGTTCTTCTTCTTGTATAGCCTCTGTAGTAGTGCGTGCCTTTGTAGTTGATCCTACAGCTTGTGGAATGATTGGTATGAGAGGTGGTGGAGTTTGTTCCTCTGAGGACGTATAGACTTGGTCCTCTATATCCTCTGTAATTGGTTCCTCTGTGGAATGTGAAGTTTTATTTTCAGCAGCTTCTGTGGTCGTTTTCCTTGTTGTTTCATCTTCTGCGATCTCTACGTCGGCATTTGCATCTGTAGAATTTACAGAAGAAGATGAAGCATTGTTTGGTCCAGTTAGAGTCATACCTGTTGGATTTTGACCGATGGAAGATGGTTCTTCAGAAGCTCTGATGGTTCCAACAGAGGGATCAATGTCATCGTGGAACGTCTCTAAAAATAGAAGATTTAAGTCTTCTTTTGTTTGTGAGATGCCAGAGGATTCCCCTTTAAGTCCGAGTTCTGAACTGATTTGTTCAGAAGTCTTCTGGAATGAATCATCAAAAGAAACATTGATGCTTTCTACAATTTTGTGAGACCTTGTAAGGAATGCTCTGTAGGCTTTGGAAGTGGCAGAGTATCCAATGAATTTGCCTTCGTCAGCTTTTACCTCAAACTTTCCTCTGGAATCTCTGTCGTTTAAAACAAAGCATTTACATTCGAACACATGGAAAAATTTGATGTTTGGCCGCCTTTTGTTGATTAATTCGTAAGGAGTCTTGAGGTGTCTTTTCACAATGGTTGAACGATTCTGTGTATAACAAGCAGTAGAAATCGCTTCTGCCCAAAAGTTCATCGGTAATCCGCATGCTGATAGCATAGCTCTTGCGGTCTCCACAAGCGTTCGATTCTTTCTTTCGACTACGCCGTTCTGCTGTGGAGTGCGTGCGGCAGAGAAGTTCTGTGATATTCCTTCTTTAGAAAGATAGGTTTCAATGACAGAGTTTTTAAATTCTGTGCCATTGTCACTTCTTAACTTCTGTATTCTGCATTCATAAAGAACTTGGATTCTTTTCATTAGATTTATCAAGATGATTGGAACATCTGATTTCTTTCGAACAAATTCAACCCATGTGAAACGCGAATACTCATCAATTAAGACAAGTATGTATTTCTTGCCACCTAGGCTCTGTATGGCAATGGGACCGCAGAGGTCAACATGAAGCATGTACAGAGGTCTAGTGCAAGACACATCTGTTTTGCCTCTGTGGGAAGCTCTTCTGAGTTTTCCCATTTCACAGGCAGAACACAAGTGATCTTTATTAAATTTAACATTAGGCAACCCTTTAACTAGATCAAGTTTGACCAGTTTATCCAAGGTGTGAAAGTTCAAGTGACAGAACCTGTTATGCCATAACCAGGCTTCCTCACTTTTGCAGGCTACAAGGCAAAATTTGTCCTTGTTTTTGGAACTGAAATTCATTAGATACAGATCACCTCTTCTTTCGGCTCGCAGAAGTTCCATTCCTGTGTCTTCACTTTGCATAGAGCAGAAAGTTCTTTTGAATAAGACATCAAATCCTGTATCACAGAGTTGACTTACACTGAGTAGGTTGTGTTTAAGGCCATTCACATATGCAACTTTGTATACAGAGACGTTTTCCTTCTGTATGACTCCATAGCCTTTGATGTGTCCCTTCTTGTTGTCTCCAAAAGTTACAGATCCACCATCGCGTGTTTCTTTGTACGTGGATAGTAAACTTCTGTCGCCAGTCATGTGCCTTGAGCATCCGGAGTCAAGATACCAAATTGGCACAAACTGCTTCTATAAAATAATCACAGAGACTTAGGTGCCCATATCCACATGGGTCCAATATTGTTAGAATTTTTCAAGTTTGCCTTAGCATTCTTGAAATACATTTTATCTTTTGTAGAAGAATCAGATTGTTTCTTTCTAGGTTCTGACTTTGGAGTTTGAATTTTAGTGGAGAGAAAGCAATCTGGACTTGAGAAGTGATTATTCAATTTGAACATAAGATCAAAGCAATGACATTATTGAATATGAGACGTGATTTGCTTGAACTTTTCATTGAATTTATTGAACTGAGCCACAGAGGCATTACATTCTTTCTTAACATTAGATTTCCTATTACAAGAAGATCTATGAGTACTAGAATGTTGATTGCAAAAGCTTTGTTTAGTTCTTGCCTTCTGTGAGTCTCTTCTGTGGTGAACATCTTTCTTCAATGTCATAGAGGAAAAAGATTTGTGAACTTTAGGCCATGTTCCCTTTTGTTGCCAAGTGGGATTTTCGTTAATTTGCCTTAAAGGTTTTGAAAATTTTGAACCTTTTGGATCTACAGAGGTCTTCTTTAACCTATCAAGCTCAGCAGAGGTTTTGACTTGTAAATACATGTTCAGAAAATCTGGGCAGATATGTATCTCTGTGATTTTTTCTTTTGGAGAAATAGTTCTATTAAGAACTTCAGAGGAGAACTTAACATCCTCTGTGTCATAGTGAACTATCCCTGATGTAACATCAGTCTCTGAGTCGTCAGAAGATGAATCATCCTCATATACAGAGGTTGATTCATCTCTTTCGACAGAGGCTGGAGTTTCCGAGCATGTATCATACGAGCTTTCTTCCTCTGTAAAATAATTTTCATAGATGGCAGAGGTTTCTGATAAGATCTCTTCAGCGAGAATTTTATCTACAGAAGATGTACAGAAGTTTTCTACACCGTTTGTTTTCCATACTTCCAAAATTTCCTTTTCAATTGTTTCTGTAATTTTTTTTTTCTGAAAAAGTGGGTGTAAACTCAGGAGCTTCTGCTGATAATTTCTTTTCAACATTTATCATACAGACAAAAGAAACCTGCGTTTGAGTCTCTGGTTTACCAATTTAAAGATACCAATCTGATCTTGCGTTTTCAGATATTTATTTGGTTTGATTCCTCTATTGACAGAGGTTGAAGATGATGAATCTGTGTTTTCAAACCACACATTGATCATCTTTGTATGTTTCCTTAAGTGAGGTTCCACAGAGATTTTAGCCCTTTTACTTACAGAGAGTAAGTTTGGAAAATCTGGTTTGTTTGTTTTTCCCAACACAAACAGAGAAGACAGAGGTTTAATTCTTTTGCCTTCAACACCTAGGGTAATATCATCGTACCCTATACATCGTCTTCCTATTTGTGAGTTTACTTTTTCATAAACCTTCTATGCATCTTTATAGTTTTTGAGTAAAACTTCTCTTCTGAGTAGATCTTGCCAAAGTACCTCTCTCTCTTTGAAAGTATTCCTTGAGAGCTCTTATGTCAGTAGTTTCACTCCTGGAAACTGAAAGTTCTTTTGTTTTGATTTTTAACTCCGAGGTTAATTCAGAAATTTGTTTTTTTAAAGGATCTAGATTTTTGTTCCAATTCTTTTCTATTCTCACTTTTTCCTCAAAATTTTTGGCTTTTTCTTGAGTGAGAAGCCGTACTTCTCTCTCATTAAAGGTGAGTCTTTTCTGAATGCCTACATTTAATTCTTTTAGTTCAATCAGTTCAATAAGTTTAAGTGAATCATCATCTATAGAATTAGTACAAGAGGTAGAGTTTGAAGTGGATACCTCAGTGTTAGTGCCGGAGTCGACTTCTGCCATGCCACATAATAGGGCATTGGTTGTGTATTCTTCGTCAGAGGTAGAGTCTGACTCGAAGTCCTCTTTGTTCGCCTCAGAATGCCCTTTATTCGCCATTAGGGATTTTTGTGCATAATACTCAGCCTTCTTTTTGTAAAAAGCTGAGTCCTTCTGTGGGCGATTTGATCTGCTTCTTCACTCATTAGCGAAATGACCTGGCTTCCCGCAGTTGAAACAGCCTTGGGAAGTGTTTCCAGCACGATCGTCGGATTTTTGTCGGTCTCCACCTTTCTCCGATCGGCATTCGTTTGCGTAATGACCAGGCTTGCCACATTTGTAGCATTCTTGTTGTATGTGGCTCATCTTGTCATCTGTCCTCTGTCGGTCACTACTTCTGTAGTTTCTGTCGCTTGACCTCTGTCGGTCACTTCTATCATCTGACCTCTGTCGGTCACTTGATTCTTCTCTTCTTCCGTTATCTCTACTGTCACCTTGGTTGTCTCTGCCATATCGATCATTTCTTGAACCTCTTTGGTTTCCTCTGAACTCTCTTGTCAACAGAGCTAAGGATTTAGCTAATGACGCAAGAGTTATCTCTTCTTCTATCAGCTCGTCTTCTTCGCTATCAATCATCACTATCTTCTTCTTTTCCTTTTTCTTCTCCTCTGTTGCTTTCTCATTTCTTGGTCTCTCTGTAGCCTCTGTAGATTTACTAGCCAATGCATATGGTGCAATGGTTAGTGTTTTAGCCTGTGCTATTTGAGGTTCTTGTGCGGCTAATGTTCCATAGAGACCAGAGAGAGTCCAGGAGTCTAGATCTTGGTTTGTTTGTAAGGACATAGACAGCTGGAGCCATTCATCATTCAGGCTTTTTAGAAACATGACATTATTTTCTTCTGAGGTTCTGTGAATGCCAGACTCTCTACATTTGTTTATGAGAGAGTTGAACCTGTCGTACGTCGTTTGCAGAGATTCTGTTGCAGAGGCTCTGAATGCATGATATTCATTTATGTACTGTGCCCTTCGGTTCTTCTTCGTTTTAGCACCCCCTTCCAACTGTCTTTCTAATTCTTTCCAAAGATCGTGCGCAGTTTCGCATGCATCTAAGGATTGAAAAAGTTCGTTGGGGATAGCCATTATCAATATTCTTTTTGTTTTCTGTGCAACTTCATCTTCTGCCTTATCTTCATTTGACCATTCTTCTTTTGGCTTCGGTTTTTGATGTTCAGGGATTTCAGGAGATTCAGCAGTAGCTGGTACTCGTGGTACTACTATCATGGGAACAGGAGGAAGGTTGTAAAGATATTGTACTAGATTTTTTTCAGTACCCTCAAAGAAATGGACCATTCTTATTTTGCATTGAGGATACTCATCTCGAAGGAGAGTAGGAGGCTTGGTGAGTGAACCAGCAGTAAAGAAGTTATTTGTATTTGTCATTGTAAAGGTTCTAAAAAGATAGTATGATTAAAGAGTATGAGTCTGATGATCTGGAAAGTTTTCTGGGTTTAAACAGTTCCCAGAGTACACTTTAATGGAGTTTTAACCTAGAAATGAGGAATAGGTTAAAAAGGAATGATGTCTATCACCAATCTTGTAACAAAGAGGATCACTTGATATTGAAAATCAAGGTAGGCTCTGATACCAATTGTTGGTTCCCGTTTTGTTTAAACAAGATTATCAGATCTATTAGTTCAAGTTTAAGTTTGATGCGGAAGCGTATTTGAAGAACTAACAGATATGTTTGATAGATTTAGAACACAATATAAATAAACAGTGAACATGAAATAATATCTCAAAGTTTAGTGAATATATATATATATCAAGAACAGATTTAAGAACAGTGAGTAAGCAAAGCTTTAAAACAGATATGACTCTCAAAGTATATAAGCTATATGTTCTTGATGTTTTTATCTCTTGATTCTCGATTAGGAAGAACTCAACATGAGTCTTCCTTATATACTACTCTAAGGGGACCATAAAGCATAAGCTACTATTCAGAACAGACGGTATGAATAGTTCGACGTGCTGTATTGCATTTAATGCAGCAGACGTCTATTATGTACTAAGCCCTATTGAATCCAATCAGAGTTTGACACGTTGAAGATGGACAGGGCATGCTACCATGCAAGTTGATGAACAGGTCCAGTAACAGTAGCAAGATATTATAAATATCTTCAGGTCTTTTAGAGAGGACCACAGAGGCTCTGTAAAGTGTTACAGAGGTTCTGCGGTCTGGTCCTTTGTAGAGCAGTCTTCACCGGATTCCGAGTCTTTGGTCTTCTTTGTGCGTATGACAGAGCTTATGTAGGACGCCTCTTTAGCTTCTGTAGCTTCTTGACCTTGATCTCTCGGTAAGTTCGGCAGAGCCTCTGTAAGAGGCTTTCTTTACTTAGCCTATTTTTCACTACTTCTAAATATTTCTATGATTAGGAAGATTGAAGCTAACAGTTACTTCTCTTTAAATTTAAATTCCAACTTAATTTTTCTTGGTAATAGTTTTTTCTTTTGAAGTATATAATATTTATATACGGCAAATGGAACAAAGAAACTCACACACCCTCTTCACCTTTGGTGAGGGTTGAACCCATGACTTATTACATGGCCAAGGGCTTCGATACCGCTAGGCCAAAAGTGTAACACCCCGAAATCTCCTAGCAAGTTCTTCCCACGAACTCTGCAAGGCGAATCGTTTTAATTAGTTCTTGATCCTAAGCCGTCCTAAGTTGGCTTTCTTGCTCATTAGATTAATTCCCTTCTATTTATTATGAAAAATACCTTGCATTCATACCTTCACGTGGGATTATAGGACTTTCATCTATTTTGTGGGTTGCATCAAAGTGGGTCGCAGATTTTGGGTTTGTTTGGCCGGTGGTACAGCTAGGGCGAGAGTGCCCGGCGATAGTGCCGGGGGCACTCTCGCATGGTCATCATCGCTGAAGGGTTCCCCACCTGCAGCTCGGTGCATACTCACGGTACAGGGATGGCGAGAGTGCCATGGCGAGAATGCCATGGGCACTCTCGTGAGGTCAATGTCGCGACTGGAGGGATGCCACACTCAGGGAACTCGCGGTACAACTTCAGCGGAAGTGACTGGCGATATTGCCAGGTCACAACCGCCCAGTCACTCTCGCCGTCGGGGGTGCTGTGGCTATAAAAGAAAAGCACCTGGGGTTGTTTGGGGAGCTGATCTTATTTTGGGTTCTTGACTTTATTGAACGCCATTTTCTCCCTCTTATTGGCCGATTTCCATCATCTATCTCTTTCTCATTTATTCCTTCTCTATATTTATTAAGTGGTGATCATTAGTGGCGATTTAGGGTTTCATAATTCCTTCCTTCAAGTATTTAAAGTGGTCTCCAAGAGTTCTAGCTAAGTTCAAAAGCTAGGGTTTGTCATAAAAGTTCTAAGGTGAGTTGTTTTGACCTACAATTTCCATTTTAGGTTGTAGATTATTATCAAGATAGATTTTAACTATGGATTTGGTCTAATCTAGGATTTTCTTCAAGGTTGAGGGTTTCTCACTACAAACCCTAGAGTTGGTGAGTATTTTTCCACTTATACTTGTCTTCCATTTACCAATACATTAAAATGTGGGGTTGATTTAGATGAGAGCATGTTGTTTCAAAAACTAGGGTTTCCCCTTGATTTTTACCCAACGAAATTCTCTTGGATATTGTTATAGTTTTATACATATAAATGGATATATATATATAGCGTTAGGTTCAATAGAGAAGTGCAAATATTTAGAGAAATAGAGAAGTAAAAAAACACGGGACCGTTCATATATGAACGTTCATATATGAACAGTCATATATGAACGTTCATATATGAACGTTCATATGAACGTTCAGATATGACTGTTATATGAACGTTCATTTATGAACGTTCATATATGACTGTTTATATATGAACGTTCATATATGAACGGTCCCGTGTTTTTTTACTTCTCTATTTCTCTAAATATTTGCACTTCTCTATTGAACCTTTCCCTATATATATATATATATATATATATATATATATATATATATGTAGGGGAGGTTTCTTTTACAAAACAATGCATTTGTAGAAACTATAGAAACCACTTCTTAACCAATCATTTCATTTAATTTAATTAAAATTAATTATTAATTAATATGATCATGGAGGGGTATGGAAGTAATTTACTAAATTCAGTTCTTTTAAATTATCATTTTCTGAATCGTGTAATCAAGGAAGTTTCCTAATTTATTGCGATTTGTTGATATCTGTAACGTCCCAAAAATTACAAGGAAATTTAAATTTTCTAAAACATATATTCCATTATAAAACAACCACATTTTTAATAAACCGTAACTCATATAAAGTTAATATCGTCAACTCAAACAGTCAAAAGGATTTATGCAGCGGAAATATTATAAATAAAATCTAAAAGTTTAAAAGTATAAATTCCAACAATTCTCGGCGCCCGCGCTTTGTGTGTACCGTCAAGCCCGACTGCCGCTCGTACCTGAAATCACAACATATTGGGAAAGGGTAAGCTAAAAGCTTAGTGAGTCCTACCACACACGCAGGTAGCAACCCCACGTATATCGCTCCTACTCGCAAGTAGGTAACATCACTATCACCACGAATATAAACCACATAATAATTAACGTATAAATACGAACCTCGGTCCCACCGAGTACACAAAAATATATTAATACAAGCTCAGTCCCACCGAGCCCTCGGTCCCACCGAGTAAGATGATATAGTTGTATTAGCTCAGTCCCACCGAGCCCTCGGTCCCACCGAGTAAGATAATATAGTTGTACTAGCTCAGTCCCACCGAGCCCTCGGTCCCACCGAGCCCCTCAGTCCCACCGAGGTGTACACAAAACACATACCATTCACATATTAATTGAACAATCACAACTATTTATCACATCCCAACTAGTTCACGTAAACACGTAATAACACGTAATAACACGTAACACACAATAACGTTACACATGAAATTCCTAACTACGCGGTGAGAGAACTCACCTCAAAGCAATGCGACGCGCCCACGAGCCGCAATACCGACACGTCCACTTTCCTCACTTTTTCCCACCTAAATACGCACTAAAAATGTCAACGGAAAGTCCCAACGCACGACACGTTTACTAGTTTAACAAAGTTAAATTTCCAGCTTTTTACACTAAAACGCAGGTCTGTTCGAGACCCATTTTACCCCTGCTAAAGTGATCAATCCAGAAATCTAATTCCATATTCAGGAAGTTCCATGTCTTACGGTTCCAGGGACGTATAGAACGCGGTCTAACGATGTCCCAATTATTTTATACGAATTTTACAAGACAGGTCTGCAGAACAGCGAAAAACCGGACCTGTCAGTATAAAAAGGAAATTTCACCATAGTTACGGTCCGAACCGGTTTTTCCTCAAAACAGACAGAACTTAAGGGACTCGTAAACGGAACTTTTGGCACCAATTTCACCCCAATCCGAGCTACGAGTAAAAAGTTACGGCTTACGCAAAACAGTGGCAGATTACTGAGTTTTCACATGAAATCATAAACGGTTTTTGCAAAAACGCCCAGGCGGTTTAGGGTCAGGCGAGAGCGGTTCTAGGGTTCCGCCATCGGGTTTTAGGTCTTGGGCCGCAGGCGCCACCCACTGCCACCTCCGGCAGCGGTGGTCGCCGGCGGCGGCGGCGGCCGGCGGTGGTTTTTCGAACACTAACACGCGAGACTCCACACCGTCGACTCTCTCTCTCTCTCTCTACCACCCTAACGCACACACCGCCCACTCCACACCACCATCGCCGGTGGTGGTCTACGGCAGCCACCGCCTGCAGCGGCCAAGGCCGTGTGCGGCGGCAGCGCCGGTGGTGTTGGGTTGCCGGCGACGAGGACAAAGAGAAAGACAAGGCTAGTTCAACGATTACCTCACGACGACACAGCGGTGGCGGTCTCCGATCACAGCAGTAGCGGCGGTAAGGGGTACTTCTCCGGCCGATCTCGCTCCTTCTCTCTCCTTCTTTTCTCGGTTCTTTTCTATCTCCCTCTACCTCACGATCTCTCTCTCTCGGTCGTTCCACACAAAAAGAAAAGGAACGAAAATAGGGTTTGGTTTGGTTGTGCAGCCGTGATCAACAAGGAAGAAGACGTGAATGGGGGGTTGGGGTGTGGCTCTTCATGGGCCAAGCCCATGCACTTTCAAAATTGGCACAAAAGATCCCTACGTTACCGAGTTGCGTACGAAATTTCCCCTAACCGATATTATTTAACATATGTCCTAAATTCCTAACCTCGTTAGTGATTTCCGTTAAGAGAACAAAGTTAAGGAATTAAAAGAAAACAACAATGACATAAATGAATAAGTGGACGTACCGGGACACGGGCTTTACAACTCTCCCCCGCTTGAATTAGACTTCGTCCTCGAAGTCTATGCCCGCAAACAGCTCCGGGTAATTCTCCCACATCTCGGCTTTTGGTTCCCACGTCCGTTCTGAACCTTTTCGGTGCTTCCACTGGACCTTAACCAACCCAACTACTTCGTTGCGCAAAGTTATCGTCCTCCTGTCGAGAATGGCAACCGGCTCCTCCACATAATTGAGTCGTTCGTCAATTTGAATATCTTCGAGAGGAACTACCGCAGACCCATCCATCACACACTTCCGCAATTGAGAGACGTGGAAAGTGTTGTGGATCAGGCTCAGTTCCTCTGGTAGCTCCAATCGGTAAGCTACTTTCCCCACACGCGCGATGACCTTGTACGGTCCGATATATCGGGGACCCAACTTTCCCCGCTTGCGAAAACGGTTTACCCCTTTCCAGGGTGACACTTTCAACAGAGCGTAATCCCCGACTTGGAACTCCAAGTCCGATCGTCTCTTATCGGCGTAACTCTTTTGTCGACTCTGAGGAGTGACTAACTGATCCCGCACCATCTGAATCATCTCCGTCGTCTTTAGCACAACGCCGGTGCTCCCCAACACTCTGTGACCAACCTCGCCCCAGCCAATGGGCGTCCGACACTTCCTGCCATACAACACTTCGTACGGCGCTCTACCAATGCTAGCGTGATAGCTGTTATTATAGGAGAACTCAGCTAGTGGAAGATACTGATCCCAACTACCACCAAAGTCAATACCACAAGCTCGCAGCATGTCCTCGAGTGTCTGAATAGTACGCTCACTCAGCCCATCGGTCTGAGGATGAAATGCTGTACTGAAATGCAACCTCGTACCCATTTCATTTTGAACTTCTCCCAAAACCGGGAGGTGAAACGAGTATCTCGATCCGAGACAATCGAGACTGGCACCCCGTGCCTAGTTACAATCTCTCGGATGAAAACCTCCGCGAGCTTATCCGCCGAGAAGCTCTCCTTAATCGCCAAGAAGTGAGCGCTCTTAGTCAGGCGATCCACAATTACCCAGATGGTATCATTCCCTCGCTGAGTTTTGGGAAGCTTAGTGATGAAATCCATCGTAATCTGCTCCCACTTCCACACCGAAATCTCCAAAGGCTGCAATTTCCCGTGCGGTCGTTGGTGCTCCGCCTTGACCTTCCGACAGGTCAAACATACCTCCACGCATTTGGCTACATCCCGCTTCATGCCGGGCCACCAATAGCCTTCCCGTAAGTCTCTGTACATTTTGGTAGCTCCCGGATGAACCGAAAACTTGGACTTATGCGCCTCGTCCAATAGTATCTGTCGGTTCCTACCGGTGAATGGGACCCAAACTCTACCATATCAGGTCAATAATCCTCGACCATCCCGTACAAATTTCGGAATTTCTCCCGAAACCCTCTCACGTTTTGCATTTTCTGCCAACACGGCCACCTCCTGAGCGACACCTATCGACTCCAGAAGAGGTGCAACTACTGTCAATCGCTGACATAGAACCTTCAGCGGTTCCCCAACCGGATGTCGGCTAAGTGCGTCCGCGACTACATTCGCTTTACCCGGGTGGTAAAGTATCTCGCAGTCGTAGTCCTTGACCACATCAAGCCATCTTCGCTGACGCATATTAAGGTTCTGCCGACCCATCAAGTACTTGAGGCTCTTATGGTCAGTGTAGATCGTACACTTGACACCATAGAGATAGTGCCTCCAAATTTTTAGGGCAAACACTACCGCTCCCGACTCCAGGTCGTGAGTCGGGTAATTCGCTTCATGAGGCTTCAGCTGCCTCGAAGCGTAGGCTATGACCTTGCCGCGTTGCATAAGCACGACACTCAAACCTTGGTGTGAAGCGTCACAGTATACTACCAAATCCTCCATGCCCTCGGGCAAGGTTAACACAGGAGCCTCGCACAAACGCCTGCGTAGCTCCTCGAACGCCTTCTGTTGTTCCTCACCCCAACTGAACGCCGCAGATTTCTTCGTCAATCGCGTCATAGGCATCGCGATCCTGGAGAAATCCTGAATAAACCTTCGGTAATACACTGCCAATCCTAGAAAGCTTCGCACCTCAGTAGGAGTCTTCGGCACCTCCCACCGCATCACCGCTGAAATCTTAGCTGGGTCGACCATAATACCATCCTGATTCACGACATGTCCTAGGAACTGGACCTCTCGCAACCAGAACTCGCACTTGGAAAACTTAGCGTATAGCTTCTCTCGCCTCAATACTTCCAACACTTCTCGAAGATGCACCTCGTGCTCCTCCTTGGACTTTGAATACACCAGAATATCGTCGATGAACACAATCACCGATCGGTCCAACATCGGACTACACACTCGGTTCATGAGGTCCATGAATGTTGCCGGTGCATTGGTGAGCCCAAAAGGCATCACCACGAACTCGTAATGACCATATCGCGTACGGAAGGCCGTCTTCTCCGTATTCTCACTTCGTACCCGCACCTGATGATACCCAGATCTCAGGTCAATCTTAGAGAACCACGAGGCTCCCTGCAACTGATCAAACAAGTCGTCAATCCTTGGCAGAGGATAACGATTCTTTACCGTAAGCTTATTCAGCTCCCGGTAATCAATACACATCCGCTGAGATCCATCCTTCTTCTTCACGAACAAGATCGGAGCTCCCCACGGTGAACAAATCGGCTTAATGAACTCTTTCTCGAGAAGTTCTTGCAACTGATCATACAGCTCCTTCATTTCCGGTGGAGCCAGGCGATAGGGTGCCTTGGCCACCGGAGCAACACCCGGAATCAGATCGATTCGAAACTCTACCTGTCGTTCGGGAGGTATCCCTGGTAACTCGTCGGGAAACACATCGGCAAGCTCCCTCACGACTGGCACATCTTCGGCAGTCTTCTTCGCCTCGTCAATACGCGTATCTATCACATACGCTAAGTACCCCTGACCACTATGCTGAAGGTGTCTCCGAGCCCTCGCCGCGGAACATATTGCCGTAGTCCGTCTGGGCGAGTCTCCCCGAATCAACAACTCTCCCCCGCTTGGGGTTCGAACTCGCACTTGTTTGTGACGACAAACAATCTCCGCATCGAACTTATCCATCCAATCCATGCCCACAATCACACAAAGCTCCCGCATGACAATCGGGATCAGGTCAATGGGAAACCGCACTTCTGAGATCTCTAAAGTGCACCCGCGAAACACGTCCGTGACCGTCAAGGTCCTATCATCAGCCACCCCAACAACAAGAGAATGACTCAAACGTCCTAGCACTCGGCCCAGACCCTCGCTAAGAGTGCGAGACACAAAATAGTGAGTAGCCCCGCTATCAAACATCACAACCGCAGGCACCGAGTTAACTAGGAACGTACCTGTAACCACTTTAGGCGTCGCCTGCGCCTCATCCACCTTCAACTGGTGAACTCTACCTCGAGTCGCTCCCGCCCCCGGCAGGCCTGCTCGACCATCGGTAATACGTAACGGGGCATTCCCAGGCGCCCTCGGTGCTCCACCCCCAATAGCTACTCCTGCTCTAGGACAGTTGGCCTTTACATGGCCCGCCTGATTACAGTTGAAACAGACCACTAGCGGCACCTTACAATCCCGGCTAAGGTGACCGGGTTGGCCATACTTAAAACACCCTTCAACTCTCCTCGTGACTCTCCCCGACTCGAGCATGGATCCTGTGCTTCAGATAGTAGGAGCTCTGCTACTACCCTTCACACCTATCCTTACTCGTTTCGAGTCCTGTCCCGGGACGTCCAAGTAGTTGCTTACTACAAACAAACACATATGTCCACTCCGGCATATGTAAACACTTTTCCTAGCCCCCTAGAAAGTCGTAACACCCCACTACCCTTGCTAGAACGGAACCCCCACTAACCCTGACGAGTCGCCTCGTAAACGCACAGTCGTATACAGTGAAACCAGATAGACCTTCGAATATAAGATTCTATCCTACAACGGTTGGACTCAAACAAGAGCTGCGAAATAGAACTAAATCCAACATTCTAAGGCTATTCAGTTCCTACTGCATACAACCTAAGGTGCATTCACTTAACAACCTATCGAGGTTAGCATAAGTCCCTAATAGCAAGTAACAACGATACAATACAGTGTATTAAGCACCAAACAATCTAGCATACATACTCCTATGTTCTACAAAGCAATTTTGCATACGTACTCATATGTAAACGCTATTCCCAGCTCACTGGGAATTTCATCTCATCCCACTACCCTTGCTACAACGGAATCCCTGTCAGCCATAACGAGTTGCCTCGCGAATACCCAGCCGCATGCAGCGTGAATCAAATAGACATTCGAATACAAGATTCTATCCTAGAACGGTTGGACTCAAACAAGAGCTGCGCAATAGAACTAAATCAAATATTCTAAGGCTATATGATTCTTACTGCATGCAACCTATAGGGCCTTCACTTGACAACCTACTATAACTAGCATTGATTCCTACTAGCAAGCAGTCATCGTACAGTACAGTGTAAACAACCTCGGCAATCTAGCATGCATACCCTATGCCTAGAAAGCAATAAATACACTAAGTGTTGTACCTTCCCAATTGGCGTCGGCTGACTGTACACACTGCGCCCACGATCACCGTTTCCCAACGGGCTTTCTCCGTTCATTTATTTCTAAAGATTTTAATAAGAGAGTTTTAAAAAAAACTTCATAGCCGCAACTTGAGACCAAACACACCGAGATGTGTTTGATTCACTCAAGCTGTGCTCTGATACCAAGTTGTAACGTCCCAAAAATTACAAGGAAATTTAAATTTTCTAAAACATATATTCCATTATAAAACAACCACATTTTTAATAAACCGTAACTCATATAAAGTTAATATCGTCAACTCAAACAGTCAAAAGGATTTATGCAGCGGAAATATTATAAATAAAATCTAAAAGTTTAAAAGTGTAAATTCCAACAATTCTCGGCGCCCGCGCTTTGTGTGTACCGTCAAGCCCGACTGCCGCTCGTACCTGAAATCACAACATATTGGGAAAGGGTAAGCTAAAAGCTTAGTGAGTCCTACCACACACGCAGGTAGCAACCCCACGTATATCGCTCCTACTCGCAAGTAGGTAACATCACTATCACCACGAATATAAACCACATAATAATTAACGTATAAATACGAACCTCGGTCCCACCGAGTACACAAAAATATATTAATACAAGCTCAGTCCCACCGAGCCCTCGGTCCCACCGAGTAAGATGATATAGTTGTATTAGCTCAGTCCCACCGAGCCCTCGGTCCCACCGAGTAAGATAATATAGTTGTACTAGCTCAGTCCCACCGAGCCCTCGGTCCCACCGAGCCCCTCAGTCCCACCGAGGTGTACACAAAACACATACCATTCACATATTAATTGAACAATCACAACTATTTATCACATCCCAACTAGTTCACGTAAACACGTAATAACACGTAATAACACGTAACACACAATAACGTTACACATGAAATTCCTAACTACGCGGTGAGAGAACTCACCTCAAAGCAATGCGACGCGCCCACGAGCCGCAATACCGACACGTCCACTTTCCTCACTTTTTCCCACCTAAATACGCACTAAAAATGTCAACGGAAAGTCCCAACGCACGACACGTTTACTAGTTTAACAAAGTTAAATTTCCAGCTTTTTACACTAAAACGCAGGTCTGTTCGAGACCCATTTTACCCCTGCTAAAGTGATCAATCCAGAAATCTAATTCCATATTCAGGAAGTTCCATGTCTTACGGTTCCAGGGACGTATAGAACGCGGTCTAACGATGTCCCAATTATTTTATACGAATTTTACAAGACAGGTCTGCAGAACAGCGAAAAACCGGACCTGTCAGTATAAAAAGGAAATTTCACCATAGTTACGGTCCGAACCAGTTTTTCCTCAAAACAGACAGAACTTAAGGGACTCGTAAACGGAACTTTTGGCACCAATTTCACCCCAATCCGAGCTACGAGTAAAAAGTTACGGCTTACGCAAAACAGTGGCAGATTACTGAGTTTTCACATGAAATCATAAACGGTTTTTGCAAAAACGCCCAGGCGGTTTAGGGTCAGGCGAGAGCGGTTCTAGGGTTCCGCCATCGGGTTTTAGGTCTTGGGCCGCAGGCGCCACCCACTGCCACCTCCGGCAGCGGTGGTCGCCGGCGGCGGCGGCGGCCGGCGGTGGTTTTTCGAACACTAACACGCGAGACTCCACACCGTCGACTCTCTCTCTCTCTCTCTACCACCCTAACGCACACACCGCCCACTCCACACCACCATCGCCGGTGGTGGTCTACGGCAGCCACCGCCTGCAGCGGCCAAGGCCGTGTGCGGCGGCAGCGCCGGTGGTGTTGGGTTGCCGGCGACGAGGACAAAGAGAAAGACAAGGCTAGTTCAACGATTACCTCACGACGACACAGCGGTGGCGGTCTCCGATCACAGCAGTAGCGGCGGTAAGGGGTACTTCTCCGGCCGATCTCGCTCCTTCTCTCTCCTTCTTTTCTCGGTTCTTTTCTATCTCCCTCTACCTCACGATCTCTCTCTCTCGGTCGTTCCACACAAAAAGAAAAGGAACGAAAATAGGGTTTGGTTTGGTTGTGCAGCCGTGATCAACAAGGAAGAAGACGTGAATGGGGGGTTGGGGTGTGGCTCTTCATGGGCCAAGCCCATGCACTTTCAAAATTGGCACAAAAGATCCCTACGTTACCGAGTTGCGTACGAAATTTCCCCTAACCGATATTATTTAACATATGTCCTAAATTCCTAACCTCGTTAGTGATTTCCGTTAAGAGAACAAAGTTAAGGAATTAAAAGAAAACAACAATGACATAAATGAATAAGTGGACGTACCGGGACACGGGCTTTACAATATCCAATTTAAAATAACCGTAATCTTAATATTAAGGTTTTGTTTTTTTAAACTCTATCGTGTTCTTAATCTGCAGATGCTATCAATATTCTTAATCTATTTTCGTGTTCTTCATCATGAAACCCAGGAACAAATCATGATTCACCAAATCATGAATGCAACATCATGTAAGACTCATAATTGTTGGTCCCGAAAGGCCTATACAAGTTTGTAGAAGGGGGGGGGGGGGGGGGTTGAATACAAACACACTATTTTACTTTTCTAAATTGTTTATTGATAAATCATTAACAATTTACAGCTTGTTGCGGAAACAAGATTAAGGATAAACCTAAATCTAAACAAGTTGGAACACTAAGGTTTCTTGCACTAAGAAAGATATGGAGATTACTAATAAAATCCTATCTTGAGAGAGATTTGAACTTGTCCAGAGTTAGCAAGTTACTTCAAATGAAGTGAGTTCATCTCTTTATATACTGCATGCATTTAATGCAAGTCAGTATACACTTTACACGTGTCATCAGCGGATTGGTTGCATGTCATTGACCTTTGTTGACAACCTTAGTAGCCGCATGAATGAACAGTGTAGTATCAGAGTGGTTGTACGATCTCAGTTTTTCGGAGGTTCTTTTCTGACATTTCGTACGGTGGCGTGCAAGGGAGGTTAAGACAAAAGTACTTTGTACGGAGGACTTCATGATCAGCTTTCGTTGATTCAGCGATTACCATTTACTATTCAGCGAATGATAAAGTTCAGCGATAGCTGAAGTCTTGTACTTGATACTTCACGTTGAGTGGACAAATCTGAGTCTTCGCTGATCCGCATCAGTTCATTAGTAGACTTGTCGCTGGTTCTTGAGCTTGATCTTCGACTTCAGCGTAGAACCTTTGTTGACGTGAAACTTGTCTTCAGGGATCATAAGTAAACAACTAACTTATCAGCGATCACCATAAGGACTGAACAGACTCAGAGCATTATGGTGAACAGTGTTCGCTGAATGTTTAATTTAAAGAGCGAGAGTTCCTATCAGCGGTACTGTAAGATCTTAGTACTTATCAGCGATAGTGAAACTCTGATACATATTGTTTACATACAATTTTCACTAAGTATTTAAGAGAGGGTCATTATCAAATCACTGAGGGTTTGGATCAACAATCTCCCCCTATTTGATTATGACATAGCAACAAAGAAAATTGCTATTAAATGAAAACATAAGGATAAAAAGAACTCAAAAAATATTTGTCCCTTTTACTGTTTTCTGGGATCTTTTCAGTACTGATGGAGTAAAGTACATTCGCTGAAATCTTTCTTTAAATCTTTGAATCAGGTTACAATGAAGAACAGAAAGATTACAAGTACAAGCGAAATAAATTACAAGTACAGAAGGATAACTGATACAATAGAGAAAAAGGAGATTATATCAGTTTTCAAAAGGTTCTTCCTTAATGAGAAGTTCATCAAGGGTCGTCTTTTCAGTGGGAATCATCCAGTCAGGAACCGTTACACCTTGTTTTCTTTTCTTCAGCGCTTCTTGAAAGATCAAGGGTTTTAGGTGTCGTGCCTGAATGTCCTTTCTGAAGTCACACCAGTAGATAAGATCTCTGAGGTGTTCGATTGGAGTGATTGGGAGCTCAGCGATCCGTTGAAAGCATTTACGTCCGTCGTAGTCAAGAAAGAATATTCCATAAGGATTACTGATGACTTTACCAGGGACGAAAAGTTCACATGGTGGCAAAGGGATGTCAAGGGCAGATAGATCAGGATCAGGACCAAGCACTTCAGCGCGAGAGAAACCAATTCCAGTTTCATTTCGTATGACAGGTCCTGAGTTTGAATCTTGACGTTTCTTCCTTGGAGAGCCCCTTTTTCTTTTTGGCTTTAGATCAGGAACAGGAGGAATATCCACACAAGAAGATATCAAGTCGATCTGTCTGTTTATCAGCTTTTCGAAATGATTCTTGTACTTAGATTGTGATGGTTGGATAGCTAACCTCATCTCCAGCCATTCAGAGAGACCATACCTTTTTACAGTGTCAGCGCGAAAGGTTTCAGATGTGCCATCTTCTCTGAACAGTTTGATGTCAACAATAGGTACTCCGATAGATGTTCTTCCAGAGATGAATACCTTGTTGATCTTCGCTGGACGATATCTGAAGTGAATTTTCTCTTTACACCAGATCAAGGTGGTCTGAGAAACTTCAGTTTTCTTTTCCACGATCTTCTGGGCTTCTTCCCACAGCTTTCGTTGGATTTGAATGGGAACACGTTTCAGCTTGGGGTCTTTGACAGATTCTTGAGTGAGCTTGATGGCGTATTCTCTGTCTTTCTCTTCAGCTTCCTTCCTTTCAACAATGAGGCGTTCAACTCTAAGGTGGTCCTGGTATTCAGCTTTTGAAATTCTGAACTTGGGAGGAACTGAAGGCAGTTGATCAGGCCTTAGAATGATTCGCTGATCCTCGAATCGCTTTATTATTTCTTCTCTTCTCTTTTGATCCTCTTCACTCAGTCTTTGAGGAACTGAGGAAGGTCTCTTATTGTGCGAGAGAGGTTGTTCTTCTGGTTCATCAGTCTCAGAAATCAAATCCAAGACTGGGATTATTTCATCAGCAGCAGCTGGCTTTATTTGTGAAGTCGCAACAGTAGAACCTTCAGCGACATCCTCAAACAGGGGAGAGGACTAGCTGAAACGCAGCGATCTTACAAATAAGAACTGGGTAGAAGAACTTGGGTAGAAAAGATAGAAAAAGATTGTGGATGTGTAGAGAGGTTGTTGAGTAGAGAACTGATTGAGTATTGAGATGTTCAGGGAAGGAATATAAGTAAAGTTTAGTTTACCTGACAAACCGGCTTTTCAAATAGGATCGCTAGATTTTCATCTTCAGCGAGGCCTTTGTCTTTGCTTTTCTCAGCGCCAGAGGCTGAGGGCTTTGTCTTTGTCTTCTCCCCTGATGGTTCTTTTATGGAGATTCCTTTAAGAGCTTTGATCCTTGGGGCAGGTTTGACGATAAAGAAATCATCGTCATCTTCATCATCATCATCATCCTTTCTTGGAGAGAAGGATGGTTTGTCGTCAGGGATGTCGATGTCTTCATCTTCTTCTGCTTCGGATTCCTCAGCATCTTCTTCGAGTTGCTCCCCCTCAGATACAGAGGCGAGCTTCTCGGTTCCCTCAGGGTTTTCATCTCCCTGAGGTCCAGTGGTCAGATCTTCATTCCTTTCTCCCCTGATAGATTCATCATGGGAAAGGTCTTCAGCGCTTTTGTTCAGATCTTCAGCGCTTTTCTCCCTGGAATGTTCAGCGCTCTTCTCCCCCTCTTTCTCATGATGACTGGGGGAGGAATGGGCAGACTCAGCATTGGTGTTATCTCTGTCTTCTGGGCCAGAGATTTTCACACAACCTTCAAGCTTTGCTATTCTGTCTTCTAGGCCAGAAATAGCAGGCGTGATTTTCCTCAGCTGTGTGCGATCCTCCTCTGTGAAAGATTCCAAAATAGGGACAGGGGCAGGAGTAGGAGCTGGACTATTTGCCTTGTTTACCAGCGTCTCGATCATCGTCTTCATAGAACCAACGTCGGTCTTTACAGAGCCTAAGTCAGTCTTGACCTCTGACATATCACCCTCAAGTTTTGCAACCGATGTCTTCAGCGTTGTTACTTCGCTGGACATGGTCGAAACTGATGTTTTGAGGCTTGTGTAGTCAGTGTAGATGTCGCAGAGCACCTTGGAAAAATCGCTGAGCGTCTTATCAAGACTCTTGATGTCTTTAGTGGAAGCTTTCTTCTCCACCACCGTTGTCAGCTTTGTCAAATTCTCTCCAGCGTTTGTTACAGCTGTTGAGTTGTTGGAGAGTGTGGTGGTGAGACTGGACAGCTTTGTTTCCACGGACTTCAGAGAGGCGTTGATGTCTCCCTAATTAGGACCTGTAACATATAAGTACTTGTGAACAAAGGAAAGCTCAGAAGTTTCAGGTTTAGTTACAGTGTTTAAGGTGGGATTTGTACCTGCAGGAGGATTGATGAACTCGTCGAAGTTGCAAGTTCTTGAATAGTGTTCCATATCCTCTTCGAAAGTACGGTGAGGTATGGTGAACTCTGCAGGTCCTTTCTTCATCATTTGTTGAGAAGCATCAGCGGCGGCTTCTAGAATGATGGCATCTCCAGTGTTCGCTGGAGGAGTGTCCAAATGAGTGGAGGGAGAAGCGAAGGTTAAGATTGGGGTTCGGGTTCTGAGTTCAGCGTTGGAATCGCTGACAATCACTTCATCAGTCTTTTGAGAGACTGAGGGAGGTTGGGTAGTTTCCAAGTTTCTAACCTCAGCGTTTGGAGACGCTGAAGTCTGGATTGGAGGGATGGCTTGCACGGGTGTGGCAGAGCGTACCACAGAACTTTCCTTCAGCTCTTCAGAATGAGCTGAGGAGTCTTCAGCATGGAATTGCTGGGGTTGCTCCTTGGTTTTCTTGATCCTTTTAGAATCAAGTTGGGTGTGTGAGGGTTTCCTTTTCTTATAAGGAGAGGATTTTGTGGCCGGGGTATCAGCGATTGGTATTGTCGCTGAAGGAGCCACAGAAAGCGGAGAATTTAGAAGAGTGAGAAGAGTAGAGAGACGTACCTCATTGGCGACCGGCTTGAAGTCGAGAACCTTAGGGCCAATCTGAGAAAGTTTCAGATCACCCTCTTCAGGATAGCTGTCCTTCAGGCCATATTGAAAGATGGCGCTGATGAATCGTGGGTAAGGAACCCATGCTGGTCTGTCAGCGGCAGAATCGACACGTTGAATCAGGTCTTCATAAATAATGGAGGCCCAGTCAATATTTAGACCTTTCAACAGTGCGTATCCCATGGACTGCTGAGGTTGGGCGGCTTGATCAGAAGATCCGGATTTTGCTGTCATGCAGCTGATCAGGTGAGCGAAGATGAAATTCATCTCGCTGGGCATCTTGGATTTCTTTATCAGCGTCAGTTTCTTCTCAGGCTTCTTGTCCCTTCCAATATCCCAGATATAACCCATTGCGTCAAGGAAAGCAATGATTGCTTCTCTGTCAGCATGCTTTTTATGGTCAGGGAATGGAATGAAGGGTTTTTCTTTGGAGGCATTTGGGAAGTTTAGGGCTTTGCGGATTATAGCTGGTGTGATCTTGATGGTGCCATACTCAGTATCGCTGAGTATGCAGTCTATGGTTTTGGATGGATCTTTGGCAGAGGGTAGCTCAGTGTGTCTGGCAGAGTACCAGAACTGGGATAAGAGCCGCTGACTGGCAGGAGGTGTTATGGTCAGGGCTGTGTAGATGGGGCTGTTCTTTAGAAAACTTACAGCGTCGTCCATATGTGATACTTGCTTCCGAGGAGGAAACTCGAGAAGAGCTGAGAGGTTGTTGGCCTTAGTCCAATCGAGTTGATCCAGCTCGAACTTAACCTGGGGTGCTTTGAAGATGTCCATTTCCTCAGAGTCAGTGGAGATGGACTCAGCGGTAACATTCAGCTTTGAAGATGCCATATCACTGTATTTTCAGTTCAACCAAAGATGTTAACAAATAAGAATTATCTTAATGTGGAAAGAAATTTCCGTTAAGATTTTTCAAAATTTGTCCATTTCATTTAGACAAAAAATGTCTTAATGAAGATTAGGGTTTTTTTTGATTTTTAAAGAAAAGTAAAACCCATAAAGTCTTGTATTCCAGTTTCTAAAAGAAAAATGGATACGAATGAAGAACAAGTTTAAGATTTAGATTTAAAACTTGAAGAACAACCATGAAATGGTTGTGTTCATAAAACCATGAAAGAAATGATTTTATTTTAAAAAGTTCTTTTGTTTGATCTTGTTAAAACAAAGAGAAGATCGAAAACAAGTTATACGCATTTGATAAAAGATAAGAACATATCAACCTTGAAGTTTTGATGAAGAAGACGATGAACAGTTCTTGAGGTTTTTGAGAGCACAAATGCAACAGAGAATTCTTTTCTTGCGGAGAAAGATTGTTCGCGTAAAAGACAAATATAAACCAAGAGTTGTTTATATAGGGATTTTTAGAGAGAGAAAACCTTGAGCGGGAAAAGGTTTTCATCATGACAGGGACACGTGTTTGCATTTGATTGGAAGTTTGAACAAAACGTGCAAACGTGTGTCAGAAAGAAATCGTGCCGAGTGTAATCCGTTGCAATGACGTCACAACTGTCCTTTCACATTCTTTTAGGATGTCTCTGAGGTTTTGAAAAACTCAGGGACTCTTTTGAAAAACATGAAGCACTGAATAGAAAATATCAGTGAAGGTTTAAGGAAATTTTCAAAATATCGCTGTTAAGGAAGAGATATTCAGCGATGCAATTTATTTTGAAATCTTGCATTTTCATGCGATTGTCAGAGAGAGAAAACATACCTGGATATCAGTTTAACCAAGTTTATTCAGAGAGAAGATGATGAAATGGATTATATAAGTTGATTTTATCCCGAAGGCTATACACGATTGTATAAACGTATCGCTGATTAAATGTGAACCGCTGAAGATTTTATCCTTCAAAGTTCAGCATTCCAAGCTCGCTGATGAGAAAGTTGAATCTTGTCTCATCAAGAGGTTTGGTAAACAAATCAGCTAACTGATAATCACTTGGGATAAAATGAAGTTCTATATCACCATTCATCACATGATCTCTGATAAAATGATATCTGATTTCTATGTGTTTTGTCTTTGAGTGTAGCACTGGATTGTTTGCTATAGCGATGGCACTTGTGCTGTCGCAATAGATTGGAATTTTGGAGAGCTGAAGATCATAGTCTAGTAGCTGATTTCTCATCCACAAGACTTGAGAACAGCAGCTTCCAGCGGCTACATACTCAGCTTCAGCTGTGGAAGTGGACACTGAGTTTTGCTTCTTACTTGTCCAACTTACCATCTTTCCACCCAGGAGCTGGCATCCTCCTGTGGTGCTTTTCCTATCCATTTTGCAACCTGCAAAATCACTGTCTGAATAGGCGGTTAGATCGAATCCTGAGTCTTTGGGATACCAAAGACCTAGATTCGCTGTACCCTTAAGATATCGAAAGATTCGCTTTACAGCTTTCATATGGGATATCTTAGGTTCAGCTTGATATCGTGCGCACAGACATGTTGCAAACATAATATCGGGTCGGCTAGCTGTAAGATACAATAGTGAGCCGATCATCCCACGGTACAGCGTGACATTGACAGGAACACCCTTTGTGTCCTTATCAAGTATCAGCGGTGGTGACATAGGGGTTTTCATAGCTGAACTTTCAGTTAAGTCGAATTTCTTCAGCATATCTTTAACATACTTTCCCTGATTTATAAAAGTTCCCTTTTCAGTTTGCTTAATCTGAAGACCAAGGAAATATGTTAGTTCACCCATCATGCTCATTTTATACTCATCTTTCATTCTATCAGCGAAACGAGTACAAAGCTCAGGGTTAGTAGAACCAAATATAATGTCATCAACATATATTTGAACTAAAATGATACGACCTTTCACTTTTCTAAAAAACAAAGTTTTGTCAATTTTACCTCGCTCAAATTTTTCAATATGGAGATAAGTAGAGAGAGTATCATACCATGCACGTGGAGCTTGCTTTAAGCCATAAAGTGCCTTGTCCAGTTTATAAACATAACCTGGATGCTTAGGATCTGAGAATCCTGGAGGTTGTTCCACATATACTTCTTCATTCAGCTTTCCATTTAGAAATGCTGACTTAACATCCATCTGATGTACAGTGAAGTTTTTGTGTACAACATATGCTAAGAAAAGAAGAATAGATTCAAGTCTTGCTACTGGAGCAAAAGTTTCGTCATAATCTATGCCTTCCTCTTGTCTGTATCCCTGAGCAACAAGACGAGCTTTGTTGCGAGTTACAGTACCATGTTCGTCCAACTTGTTTCGATAGACCCATTTAGTGCCTATCACCGTTTTGTCAGTTGGTCTACGAACAAGTTTCCAAACTTTGTTTCTTTCGAATTCAGTCAGCTCTTCTTGCATAGCGCTGACCCAGTTTGGATCTCTGAGGGCATCATCTATTTTCTTTGGTTCAGTTAGAGAAATAAAGTTAACAAATAAACAAATATTACCTGCACTTCTACGGGTCTGAATACCAGCGTTGGGATCACCAAGAATTTGATCGATTGGGTGATTTACAGTCCATCGCTGAGCCGGAGCATACGTCGCTGACTCAGTCTGAACTGGAGAAACTGAAGATGAGGCTTCAGCTACTTCTGGATTATCAGCTAAGAGAGGAATGTTTGCATTTGCCACTTCATTTACTGATTGCTGAGAAATAGATGGAATTTCTGAGACATTTGGATCAACTGCAGGTATAGTGTTTATAGGAACAACTGAGACCCAAGATGTTTCAGCTTCACTATTTTGCATATTTGGAATGATAGAAGGACCATCATTTTCTACGGAGTGAGCATGAGGAGTGGGAATATCTTCTGAATCACCAAGATGAGAAAACATCCATTGATTCAGTTCTTCTGTATCAGCGTTCGGTTTAGAGTTCGCTGAACGGGATTCGTCAAACGTGACGTGAATAGTTTCTTCTACAGTTTGTTTTCTTCGATTGAAGACTCTGAAGGCTTTGGAAACTGAGGAGTATCCAAGAAAGATTCCATCATCAGCCTTAGGATCAAACTTTCCAAGGGCATCTCTGTTGTTCAGTATGAAACACTGACATCCAAAGATGTGAAGAAAGCTGATTGAAGGCTTTCTCCCATGAAAACGTTCATAGGCTGTCTTTTTGAATCTTTTAACTATCAGCGACCTGTTTTGCGTAAAACAAGCAGTGTTGACAGCTTCTACCCAAAACTGAGTAGGCAGGTGAGAATCGCTGAGCATTGAACGTGCAGCTTCAATAATTGTTCTATTTCTTCTTTCAGCGACTCCATTTTGTTGTGGTGTTCTCACTGACGAAAAGTTGTGAGAAATACCCTTGCTCTCAAGGAAGGAATCAAGAGAACTGTTTTTGAATTCAGTTCCATGATCACTCCTTATTGAGCGAACAATCATATTGTTCAGAGTTTCCATCTTCCGAACAAAGGTGATGAGTTCTTCAGGGGTGTCACTCTTAGAACGGAGAAACATTACCCATGTGTAACGAGAGAATTCATCAACTATGACCAGCGTATATTTCTTTCCAGCGATGGATTGTTTGTTAACGGGGCCAAACAAATCCATATGGAGTAGTTGTAGAGGAGATGACACTGAGGAAACTTGCTTTGACTTAAAGCTTGCCTTGGTCTGCTTCCCTTTTTCACACGCTGAACATAAAGACTCTTTGGCGTATGAATGTTGAGGTAGACCAGTGACTAACTCTTTGGAGGAAAGAGTATTCAGCGTCTTGAAGTTTAGATGTGAGAGCCTTTTGTGCCATAGCCAGTTGACATCAGAAGATGCTTTTGAGAAGAAACAGGAGTTCTCAGTGGTTGTTGAGTCCATGTTTATAACGTAAACATTTTCCAAACGATAACCGCTGAGAGATATCTTCTCCTTTTTGTCAGAGACAAAGCAGGA
Source organism: Saussurea involucrata (assembly GCA_033807775.1). Taxonomy (NCBI): domain Eukaryota; kingdom Viridiplantae; phylum Streptophyta; class Magnoliopsida; order Asterales; family Asteraceae; genus Saussurea; species Saussurea involucrata. Next base: position 14,209,225 of record CM066326.1, read on the forward strand.
TTCCTTAGTGAAAATCACTTTGTTATCCATGTCGCAAAGCTGACTGATGCTTAGAAGATTATGCTTCAGCCCTTCAACATATGCGACTCTTCTGAAGGATGTTGTACCATTTGAAAGTACACCATACCCTCGGGTGTGTCCTTTTCCATTTCCACCGAAAGTCACAGAGGGACCCTTCTCTTCCTTGTATTCAGCGAGCAGGTCTTTCTTTCCAGTCATGTGTCTAGAGCATCCGCTATCGAGATACCAGATACCCTTCTTAACCTGAATGGCAGATGTTGAAGTGGAGGGAATGTCTGAACTTTCTTCCTCTTCTTCAATCTTGGCCATGAGACATTGATTTGCTTCATCATCTTCAGAATCAGATGATGAGGCTTCTTCATCAGAAGCAACCCAATCATAGTCAGCCATCAGGCCTTTTCCTTTCTTCTTAAAGCTTTTCAGCTTTGCATACTTCTCCTTCAGCTTTGAGTATTTGTCATCTTTATTCCTTGGAACAAAGGATTTCTTTGTAAAAGCTGAAGGTCTCATGATTTTCTTTGACCTGCACTCGTTAGCGAAATGACCTGTCTTTTCGCAGTTGAAACAAGTAGCAGTAGCCTTATCAACAAAAGCTGATGATTTAGGCTTGTCAGTTATTGAAAGAGGTTTGTTCTTTCTAAACATTTTCTTCTTGGCGAATCTCCTGAACTTTTTAGTTAGGAGAGCCAAGGATTCATCATCATCTGAAGAATCAGAATCTGATGACCTTTCAGAGTTGCTTCCTAACTCAGTGATAGTGACCGAGGGTCGCTGAGTAGAAGGTTCCTCTGAGAGTAAAGCAACAGGGGTGCTTTTGGAATCTTTTACAAGATTCTTCTTAAGATGGCTGGATTGCTCATGATTCAGCAATGTGCCATATAAGGTAGCAAGAGTCATTGATCTTAGATCTTTTGACAGCTTGAGACACATGGAATAATTGTCCCAGCTTTCAGGTAAACATTCTAAAAACTTTGTCAGCACTTCAAAGTTAGAATATTCCTTACCAACCGTTTTTAGATCTATAATTAAGCAATTAAAACATTGATGAACTTCAGAGAGAGTTTCATTCTTACCAGAAATGAAGCTTTCGTATTGTCTTACCAGGTTAATCTTTCTAGAATCCTGGACTTCAGACGTTCCTTCATACTGAACACATATTGTGTCCCACATGGATTTTGATGATTTCAGGTTCATGACGGAATGGTAGACTTCGTCAGGAAGGGCCATGGATAGTATGGATCTGGCTTTTGTATCTATAGCCACTTTCTTCTTATCTTCATCGGTCCACATGTGTATTTCCTTTGGAATCAGCCTTTCAGGAATAGCAGCTCTAGTTGCAGTGGCTGGAACTAAAGGATCAATAGTTACAGGGATGTGTGGGCCGTTTTCAAGATAGTAGGTCATAGTGGGGTCTACACCTTCTAGGAAGAGCATCATCCTATTTTTCCATAAGTTGAAGTTGTCTCTGGAAAATCTAGGGGGTTTTGCAAGAGAACCATTGTCTATATAGTTTGTGTTTGTGTGGGAGGCCATTTTCAGATAATAGCAAGGAAGAGAAATATCTTAGATTAGATCTTGTTTATGAGATTAAACAAATCTGCTCTGATACCACTTGTTGGTCCCGAAAGGCCTATACAAGTTTGTAGAAGGGGGGGGGGGGGGGGGGGGGGGGGTTGAATACAAACACACTATTTTACTTTTCTAAATTGTTTATTGATAAATCATTAACAATTTACAGCTTGTTGCGGAAACAAGATTAAGGATAAACCTAAATCTAAACAAGTTGGAACACTAAGGTTTCTTGCACTAAGAAAGATATGGAGATTACTAATAAAATCCTATCTTGAGAGAGATTTGAACTTGTCCAGAGTTAGCAAGTTACTTCAAATGAAGTGAGTTCATCTCTTTATATACTGCATGCATTTAATGCAAGTCAGTATACACTTTACACGTGTCATCAGCGGATTGGTTGCATGTCATTGACCTTTGTTGACAACCTTAGTAGCCGCATGAATGAACAGTGTAGTATCAGAGTGGTTGTACGATCTCAGTTTTTCGGAGGTTCTTTTCTGACATTTCGTACGGTGGCGTGCAAGGGAGGTTAAGACAAAAGTACTTTGTACGGAGGACTTCATGATCAGCTTTCGTTGATTCAGCGATTACCATTTACTATTCAGCGAATGATAAAGTTCAGCGATAGCTGAAGTCTTGTACTTGATACTTCACGTTGAGTGGACAAATCTGAGTCTTCGCTGATCCGCATCAGTTCATTAGTAGACTTGTCGCTGGTTCTTGAGCTTGATCTTCGACTTCAGCGTAGAACCTTTGTTGACGTGAAACTTGTCTTCAGGGATCATAAGTAAACAACTAACTTATCAGCGATCACCATAAGGACTGAACAGACTCAGAGCATTATGGTGAACAGTGTTCGCTGAATGTTTAATTTAAAGAGCGAGAGTTCCTATCATCGGTACTGTAAGATCTTAGTACTTATCAGCGATATGAAACTCTGATACATATTGTTTACATACAATTTTCACTAAGTATTTAAGAGAGGGTCATTATCAAATCACTGAGGGTTTGGATCAACAATAATCATAAACATGAAATCTGGGAACACATTAATCATGAATTATATGTTGGCATAATCATGAATACCAAAAATCAAGTTGTATAAACCCTAAAATCAAGAACACCAATATCATTGAATCCAAAATCATGAATACAAATATCATGAACACAAAATCATGAATCCAAAAATCAGAGAAACCCAAAATCATGAATCCAAAAATCGTTAACCTTACTCCATGAAACCCAAAATCAGAGAAACCCAAAATCAGAGAAACCATAAATCATTGAAACCAATATCAGAGAAACCCAAATGCATTTCGATGATGAAGACGGAGATGCAACAGAAGGTTCACGACGGCGATGCAACAGAAGGTTCACAAAAACAATTAACTACAAAAACCCATGATTACTGAAACCCAAAATCAGAGAAACCCACTTTTTTGAATCTTTGGAGAAACCCAAATGCATTTCGATGATGAAGACGGAGATGCAACAGAAGGTTCACAAAAACAATTAACTACAAAAACCCATGATTATTGAAACCCGAAATCAGAGAAACCCAAAATCATTGAAACCCAAAATCATTGAAACCAAAATCGAGACTCGGACCATGACGGCGTCGTATTCCTCTGGTGGAAGGCGCTTTGTCGTTGCTGCAATAAAATCCGGCGAAAGGATGCTGCCGTGAAGAACATCCTCTGGTTGAAGCAGAAACCGGAGGTTTGGTAGAGAAGAGAGAGAAAGGGATCCCGTGATTTATGGGTGAATGAGAAATGAAAGTGGTTTGACCAATATACCCTTGTACACGGGTGTTTGTTATGAAATTAATTCATCAATGACCATTTATTACCATAATTGCCACTGGATTAATGTAGACCCTTGATCAAATTAATGGATGGTGATTAAGGTAGTTCTATAGTTTCTAACAATGGGGTGGTTTGTAAAAAATACCACCCCTATATATGTATATATATGTATATATATACATATGTATATATACATATATATGCACGTATGTATAAATATATATGTAAGTTACATAGTGGGTTGTTTTCTAACTTAGGTTACATTGATACATAGTATATGAATGTGGATGCATGTGTTTATGTATAGTTAAGACATATATGTATACATGTATGTTAGCTCCAACTTCTGTATTTAAGAAGTATTGAAAAATAGGCTAAGTATAGATCATCGACAGAGCCTCTGCCGAGACACCAAGAGCAACACGTTCTTCAGAAGACTTTCAGAGGACAAGGCCACAGAGCCTCTGTCACCTTTGACAGAGCCTCTGTGGTATGAAGACTTGAAGCTTGAAGATACTTGAAGATGAAGACAAAGATGATCGTGCCTCTCACGTGCCTCTGTTGTACGAAGATTCTGAAGATCATTCGTACAAGGCGTGCCCTGAACATTCCACGTGTCATCCTCTGATGGGTTACTGCCTTTACAGTTTGCGGCGCACTACATTAACGTTGTACCAGTCACAGTCCCACGATGTTGTCTTTGTACCTTAGTACTTCTTGTCTACCTTTTGTCCCCTGTAAAGTAGTATAAATAGAAGGCTCTTGTAGAGCATTTCTAGTAACCTTTGCACAATACACACACACACACATACACCAGATTAGAGCAGATTATTTCACACACTTTCGGTGTTCTTGGTGTTCTTGAAAGAATTAAATAGAAGTGAATCATTGAGCTAATCTCCAATCTTATTATTGTTTTACTTATTCAATTCTGTGTGTGATTTCTATCTAGCATTTCTCTATAGTTCTATTAAAAACGCTTCCGCATATAAAATCTGATTGAACTTTCGAGATTAATATCATTGTTGAGTCTTAGAGTGGGATCAACAATTGGTAACAGAGCCAACTTTGATTTTCAATATCAAAGGATCCACTCTAACAATGATCTCGACTCTTTTTGGTAGATATCTGGACTGGTTTTGACCTGTTCTTCATTCATTTTAAAATAGCACCTGTTTTTCTGCTATTCTCGACTTGTTCGACTCTAGTAATTTAATAGACACTGTTTCTTCGGTTAAATCTCTCCATTAAGTGCACTGTTCAAGTTTTCAAAGCTCTAAACTCATTTCGAAGAATCTGTCCCATCATCTGAAGAATATATCTTCATACTCTGTTTTATGATATTTCTTAAAACTGCTTAAAAATGGCGAACGCTACCAACTTCTTTACTGCTGGCTCTTTAACCAAGCCCCCAACTCTGCTCAGAGATGAGTACCCCCAATGGAAAATCCGCATGATCCACTTCTTTGAGGGTTCTGACAGAGAGCTCCTCACATATATCCGCAATCCTCCTTATGTTCCCATGGTCACAGTACCAAGGGTACCTGCCACAGATGATACTCCAGAAGTTTCTGAGTATGAAAAACCAAAGGCGATGGATAAATGGTCTGTAACGGACTGGGAGAAATATGAACTTGCACAGAAGGCCAAGCGACTTCTGATAATGGCCATTCCAAATGACCTCTTTCAGTCTCTGGACGCATGTTAATCTACGTACGATCTATGGAAAGAACTTGAAAAACAGTTAGAAGGTGGAGCTAAGACTTAGAAGAATCGTAGGGCTCAATGTATCAATGAGTACTATGCTTTCAATGCTCCGCCGACAGAATCTCTGCAGACGACCTACGACATATTCAATTTGCTGATCAACAAGTGCAAGAAGTTCTGGATCCACAGAACCTCTGAGGAGAACAACGTTATGTTCCTCAAGAGCCTAAACGAAGAATGGATCCAGTTGTCCATGTCCCTACAAACAAATCAGGACTTGGACACCTGGACTATGTCGGATCTCTACGGAACATTGGCCGCACAAGAAGCTCAGATAGCCGAGACAAAGGTCCAAACGGGTGAACCCCTTGCACTGGTTGGCAAAGCATCAGAGGCAAAAGAAAAGCCTAAGAAGGAGGAAGCTGTGGAAGAAAAGAAGGAGAAAAAGAAGAAGGTGCTAATTGTGGATAGTGAGGAAGAAGAACTGATAGATGAAGAAGAGGCAACTATGGCCTCGATAGCCAAATCTTTGGCTCTATTGACAAGAGAGTTTGGTAGCAGAGGTTACCGATAGAAGACCGGGTATGAACATGATGGGAAAGATGATCGAGGTGAGAAGTATGAATCGAGGAATCAGGGAAGAGAAAGTTCGAATGACCAACAAAGTCAAATGACAGAGGTGACAGAGGTGGTGACCAACAGAGGTGGTGACCAACAGAGGTCAGGTGACAAAGCTGGAAATGCACCCAGAACCAGAGATGTTTTAACTGTGGAAAGCCGGGCCATTATGCAGCAGACTGCATGAGCAAACCCAATCGCCCACAAAGAGACTCTGCCTTTTATAAGAAGAAGGCAGAGTACTATGCTCAGAAGTCGCTCATGGTGGAGCAAGAAAACTGGCTGTCCGACGAATCTTCTGAAGAAGGTGAGAAGAAGAACACCTTGTTCTGCGGGATGGAAGATGTAGGTTCCTAGATTCACTTTGTCTCATATAAACAACATAATCAAAGGTAGCGGAAGCATAATATAAAGCTATTTAAATATGAGTGATTGTGTATACGAATATGAAGCAGTGAGAGAATATCAATAATAATAATGAACAGTAAATGATAACAATGGTAGTTAAATAAGCTGCTCGTATATTGATATATTTGAATAACACCAAGAACACTTTCTTGTGTGTTTATTCTGAAATCTCTCAGGTGACAGTTCGTACAGTGATAGTGGAATGGAATGTTGCAGTATTTGCTGTCACAAATGTAGTAATAATTCTCACCAAAAGCTTACAAATGTGTGCTCCACTACCCTTCTATTTATAGCCTGATAAAGTGAAAGTCAGTTTACTATCTAACCATGGAATGACACGTGGAAAGTGTGTCTCCGTCCTTTTAGGGCTGACGTGGAAAGTACGGACACGTGTTTGACACTTAGAGATTTCTACGAGACTTAAGATTCACAGAGGTCTTCATCCACCAGAGCTCTTGCGCCAGAGCTCTGATGCTCTTCTGGTGTGAACAGTTCTTCTGGTGGAACAGAAGAATTCTTCTGCCAGAGCTCTGTCGAGCTCTGATGTTCTTCTGGTGTTCATCTTCTAAGTCTTCTGCTGGATCTCTAGTGGTCTTCTGACTTGTGATATTTTTAATACTTTTACATCTTGTATATTTGGGGCTAACAATCTCCCCCTAAGTATTGAAAATACAAATTTAGCTATTTACAGAGATAAGTAAACAAAAGACAAAGAGGAGAAAGTCATCCTCTGTGAAACTGATACTATTCTTTTAAGATGATTACAATACAGTACAAAAGAACTAGTATCCTAATCATAATAGTTTCCTCTTAGAATTATATCAAATCTTCTGATCAAGTCTCTGAATTCTAACATGAGGTCTATCTGATTGATGTAACTATTCAATGAATCGTCTGGACATTTTTCCCTTGGAAGATTCAAGATGATGTTTCTGAGATACTGCAGCGATTCACTTGAATAGTTGTGGGATTCTTCAGCTCTTATTGCCTTCTTGTTGCCCTTCTGTCGGCATATGAAGGTTGGTGGATTTCTAACCACAGTTCCTATTTTGTAATGAGCAAATCCCTCAAGACTCTCATTTGGAGGACCAATCTCCAGTCTCTCAACTTCAAACTCTATGCCTAGCTGAAAGTCGACTTGCATTCTGAGGTTAACGTGCTCTTGCATAGCATACTGAACTTCGACCATTGCGGTTCCTGTGCCTCTGTATCTGTCGCTGTAGTTGACGCAGTAGGCATGTAGAGTTAGCAGATCATAAGGATTCAGAAGCACAAGATCGTTGTCGTTGAAAGATTCTATCTTCTTGTCTTCTGTCTCCACTGTGTAAACATGATACAGAACTCTGCCATAGGAAAACTTCTTTGGCTCTATCTTCAGAATTCTATTGAATACAAAGGATGAATTTATGGCTTTGTTTAGATGAGATTTGGTTGAGATAAACCTTCGCCTTTCATCTGTTAATCTGTTGGCTCTGATGGGGTTCAGGTATGGGTTATTGGGTACGACATTTATTGGAATAATATCTTTGTCAGCGTAGAGATATGAGAATACCTCTTCGAGTGCAGGATTCTCTGTGTGTCTAGTTTCAGGGTTCTGCTCAGGTGGGGTTTGAGGTTGGGTTTCAACCATCATAGTATCAGTTTGGTTTTCTGGCTCTTCTGCAGTTTGGGTTTGTTGGTTTGGGTTAGATTGTTCATCAGCAAAGAATGGTTCAGTTCTCTCTGATTCAGTCCTTGGGGATTGGGGAGGAGTATCCAGAATAATGATCTCTGGTGGTTGAGATGTTGATGCTTCTGCTGGAGGTTTGATCATTTTGTATTTGAAGATATAGTCGAACTCTATCATCTCTGTATCCGCTGGTGGCCTCTCTGTCTCCCCTGGTGTATCTGTCTACCCCTTTTGTTGGACTGAGGTCTCTCCCATAGCAACCTCTGCATCATCTGCTTTGTCAGATAGTTGCGTAACGATGGGAGTGTCCGGGACAACAAACTTGCCCTTTTTCTTGGAGGGTTCTCCCTCTGGGCTTTCATCTGCAGGTCTTTTGTTAGAGACAGTCTGTAGGATGCCATCTATGAACATAATGACTGCCTTTTTCAGAACCTCTTCTACCTCTATCGCAGCAGCTCTGATTTCATCTACTTGACTCTCAAAGTTGAATTTGTGAGAGTCAAGAGAGGTCTGGACATGTTTCTCTGTTGCTTGAGCTTTCTGGACTAACTTCGAAGAAACCGTCATCATTCTGCTCAAGACCATTTTCCTAAAACCACCCATGTAAGCTCGGTCAATGGGTTGTCTATCAGGGAAGGGCACATCGGCTTCTGGTGCAGTGGCCTCTTTGATGGCAGTCTTGATAGAGGTATTAATCATCTCTGTCAAGGTTCTGATGTTGTTTTCTGACAGAATGATTGAAGGCACTGGCAGAGGTCTGTTGAAAGCATCCTTGTGATTCTCTGCCAAGGTTGTCTTTAGATCAGAGATTTCTCTGGTTAGCTTTTCTGTCTCCGCTGCTCTTTCCGTTTCCCAATCGGTGAACTTCTGAGAAGTTTCTCCTAGTTTTCTCGTGATCTCTTTCAGCTCTTCTTTAAGAGAAGCATTCTCCTGGCGGATCAGCTCCTCTTTCGCTGCATTGATAAGTTTATACTCATTCAAAGAGTTACTAATACTGTCACAGAAGCTTGTGAGCTCTGCTCTTGTGACATTAGCAGTGGTTGTGGTAACCTTGTCTCCAACACATGGATCCAAGTCTGCCTCGAGCTCAGAGGCGCCTCCGTCAAGAGCTGTATTGATGTTGACTCTTGGAGGACTTCCGCCCTGTCCTTGATGTTCCTTTTCAGGGGATATATCTCTGGGTGTTCTGATCATAATTTCTTCTTCCTGCTCACGATCAAGAGAAGGAAATCTGATGTGATGGGAAGATCTGGGATCAAGGCAGGTCTCCCCACGTGAAACTAGGTCAAACCAATGTCCCTGAGTTGGACATAGCCTACGTGAGATTCTGAAGATCTCAGGACTAGTTTGTGTTCCTTCTAAGCAAGCCACAGAGGCTTCAGCGTGTGTAGTTGTCCTAATGATGTCCTGGGGTGATGGGACATCACTACCAAACAGGGATTCCCCAGTTTCGTGCATACTAGAGGCATGAAGAGTTGCCTCTGGTTGGTTAGGCTGGTTAGGGTTCGAGGCGTGCACCTCTATTTCAATGTCCATTTGGACTTGATCGCCATGAATAGATTGTGTGATAGCACTGGGAGATGGGCTAGGAAAACGCACATGTGTGTTCTTAGGAACATCTTGTTCTATGCTCACATTTCCCTCAGCTCCTAGGGGTTCAGAAGACTCAGAATTTTCACTCTCTGATTCCTCTCCCTCACTACTGCCAGAGAAGGACGAACTCTCTGCTACCTCCTCTGCAGTTTCCCTAACTTCCTCTTGGACATCCTCCAGAGGGGATGCTCTATCGGCTACTTCCTCCTCCACAATATTATCAGAGGTAGACCCCACTGTGGGTACTCTGACCTCTGGTCTGACCACTTCCTCTTCTTCTATTACCAGACTAATGGACTCTAGAGATGGCTCAGGTCCTATGTATGTTGGGGATCTCACCTCAGGTTCTTGAGGTTGAGCAGCATGTCTATAGTTTTGTAAAGAGATATGTTGGGGTTGATCAGAGAAAGCATAATTCTGGGAACTCTTCTGGTATTAGGGTACGTACCTGTGGTTGTTGGATTGAACTTGGACATTACCCATCCAGGAGTTGGATTTCCCTGTTGAATCGGTTGCAAGTGTGGAAATGCTTCTCTTATCACAATGCTAATGAACCTTGGAAATCTGATGTGCTTCAGATTTCGGTGCTCTCCCACAATACCTCCTCTCGCCAGAGTCGTCGTCTTGGTGTTCATAGCATTCAGTAGCTCTTCATATATGATTTTGGCATAATCAAAATGCCTGTTGACGTAAAGGCCATACATGATTTGCAGGATTTTAGTACTGGCTTGGTCCTGGCTTCCACTTTTGCAGGTTAGGGTTCGGTTGAGTGTGGAGAACATGAAATTCCACACTGGGGGTAGATTACCTCTTTTGAACTCTCCAATTTTGTTCAGATCTTTGTTGTAGCCCAAGAATCGAACGAATGCAAGAAGAACATGAACTTTTAGGGGTTTTTCATATGCAGGGATACCCAACTGTTCAGTGGTTTGCATTCCAAAAGTTCTTCTAATGGTCTTGTCACGAATGCGAACCGTTCCTGCTCCTCCATCTCTTCCTGAATCGACATTGCCAATGATCCCTTTCCTCTCTGGAATGAACTGGCATGTTGTCCACCATTGTTGGACATAAATCTCTGGAAGGTCATCATCGAACTTTGTAATGGCTTGGAAGATTTCAGAGTTTCTGAAGAACTCGACGAACACATGATAAATGGGTAAAAAGTTGACTGGATTGGCGTCGAATCTGTAGTTGTTATCTACAAACTCATAGGGTGTAATCACTATTTGATCCACGGGTACTATTCTGCTTGATTCCGCAGAGTTTGCTAGTTCTGCCATTGTTGCAGGTTTTGGGGTTTGAAGAACACAAAGAGGATGTTTGCACGAAGGAGGGAAGATTTTGAAGGTTTGAATACTTAGAAAGCGTAAGAGATGAAATGGGTAAATATAATGGGTATTTATACTCAAAATATCTGGCTGGATAACCATCGTAGGTATTGTAGGCACTTGAGTGTCAGATAGTGGAACGGCCTCTACAGTAGAACGTGAAAACAGCTAACGGTTGGTCTTTCAATCAGAAAATGCCACGTGGGTATTGGGTCTGACAACGTTTTGGCTATGGAACCGTCACGGTTAGAGATTTATGGGTTACATGTGGTTGACGCTAAAAAATAACCCGCACTTCTGATGACCACACTTCTGATGACAAGGCAGAAAACTGGCAGAGCTCTGGTGGAACTCAGCACATTTTTGCCTCTGTTGAGTGACCCAAAATGTTTCACCTTTACCCTAAAATCATTTGCAAATCCTATATCTGATGTGAGAATAGTCAGAGAACGAGTGTAGAACTCTCAGAGATTTCACAGAGTTCTGGTGAACTACATCAGAGGCTCTGGTGAAATTTCAGAGTTCTGGTAGGTTCTTAGACATTATCAAAAAGTTTTCATCAGAACAGGTTTTCCCTACCGTAAAAAGATTTTCCTTTATGTTCAACGAGCAAAGTCATGAAGATTTAAAATTGTTTTGACTTGCTCCCCCTTAAATCATGCTTATTATCCTTTTAAGCTCCCCCTAAAATGATGAGCTTAATTGACAGAAAAATATAATAATAAAAAATATTTACAAACAGAAATGAAGAATATACAGACTTGAAACGCACAGAAGAAAAATATTGAAAAAGTATGCTGGCAGAGCTCTGAGATGAGCATTAGAGGCTCTGGTGATGTAACCTACCTAACTATTTTGACAGAGCTCTGGGATGAACATCAGAGGCTCTGGTGAATTTTAAACAGAGTTAGGAGGACATGTTCAGCATACCCATCTTGCTGATTAAGAAATTAAATCTCCTTTCATCAAGGGCTTTTGTAAACAAATCAGCAAGTTGGAAGTCAGTTGAAACAAAATACATTTCAATTGTCCCTTTTTCAACATGATCCTTAATAAAGTGGTACCTTATATCGATATGTTTTGTCTTTGAGTGCTGAACTGGATTTGCTGTAATTGCTATGGCACTTTTGGAGTCACATAGAATTGGGACTTTGTTGTACTTCAGGCCGTAGTATTTGAGCTGTGTTTTCATCCAGATTACTTGAGAACAACAACTAGCAGCAGCAACATATTCTGCTTCTGCTGTAGAGGTTGATACACAGTTTTGTTTCTTGGATGTCCAGCTGACTAGCGTATCTCCAAGCAATTGACAACTACCAGAAGTACTATTTCTGCCATTCATGCATCCTCCATAGTCTGAATCTGTGTATGCTACAAGATCGAAACCAGAATTAAGAGGATACCAGAGACCCAAAAATTGAGTCCCTTTGAGATATTTAAAGATGCGTTTGACAACAGACAAATGTGATTCCTTAGGATTTGCTTGGAATCTAGCACAAAGACAGGTTGCAAACATTATATCAGGTCTGCTTGCAGTTAAATACAAAAGTGACCCTATCATGCCTCTGTAGTTCTTGACATCCACAGATTGTCCTTGAGGATCATGGTCAAGTTTAACTCTAGTGGCAATAGGATTTTTCATAGGATTTGAGTTATTGAGCTTATACTTTTTCAAAATATCAGAGACATATTTTGATTGACTAATAAAGGTGCCTCTGATGGATTGTTTAACTTATAAACCAAGGAAGAAAGAAAGTTCTCCGATCATGCTCATTTTAAATTCACTTTTCATCAAATCCTCAAACCTGTCACAGTATTCCTGCCTAGTAGACCCAAAGATAATGTCATCAACATATATCTGTACCAGAAGAATGTCATTCTTATACCTCCTAATGAATAAGGTTGTATCCATAGTACCTTTTTCAAAATGGTTGACCAACAGGAAGTTTGACAGAGTTTCATACCAGGATCTGGGAGCTTGTTTAAGGCCATACAGAGCTTTGTCTAGCTTGTATACGTGGTCTGGAAACTCTGAGCTTTCAAAACCTGGTGGTTGCTGGACGTAGACTTCTTCTTGTAGTTTGCCATTCAAAAAGGCAGATTTCACATCCATTTGATAGATCTTGAAACCTTTATGGACAGCATAGGCTAAGAAGATTCTGATTGCTTCTAGCCTAGCCACAGGTGCGAAGGTTTCATCGTAATCAATGCCTTCTTCTTGGCAGTATCCCTTGGCAACCAACCGTGCTTTCTTTCTGATGATAACACCATCCTCATCTTTCTTATTTCTGAAAACCCACTTGGTTCCAATAGCTGTTTTATTTTCAGGAAGCGGAACCAAGGACCAAACTTTGTTTCTTTCAAACTGAAGAAGCTCCTCTTGCATGGCTTCAATCCAGTTTGGGTCATCCAGGGCTTCAGAAATCTTCTTTGGCTCAATCATGCTTAAGAAATTTACAAAGAAAGCCTCATTAATTGTTGCAGATCTTGTCTTTACACCATCTTCAGCAGCACCTATAATCTGATGATGGGGGTGATCCTTTGTCCATCTTGTCATTGGAGCATGGACAACAGGTGGAGTCTGTGCTTCTGATGGGAAAAGATGTATGTCAGCATCAGAGCTCTGAGGATTGGCACCAGGGCTCTGAGGCACACTGCTCTGGAGAGTGGCTTCATTGCTCTGTGATGTACCAACATGGCTCTGAGAAGGTGAGCTTTCATACAAGGAATTTCTCCTAATATTGGTTAATGGGGGTGATGATGGCTCTTGTTTAGGTTCTCTTACATCTGACTGTTGTCCCTCATTTCTCTGAATTTGACCTATAGACAGAGAAGTAGATGGTGAAGAATTGGAGGGACCAGTTAGAGATGTACCTGTTAAGTTCTGTTTAGCAGAGTTCTGAGCTTGATTGCCTCTGGTGATGTCCTCAGAGGAATCCTCATCATCAAAGAAGTCGTTGAATATCAAATTGATATTCTCTTCTCTTGACTTTGAAGAGCTAGGCTTCTCTTCAGTCCGTATCCCCTCTGGTGATTTGAAATCAGAGGAACTTGATGATCTTTCATCAAAGGATACATTTATACTCTCTTGAATGACTCTGGTTCTTGTGTTGTAGACTCTGTATGCCTTAGAGGTTAAAGAGTATCCAATAAAAATTCCCTCGTCAGCCTTCTTGTCAAATTTTCCCAGTTGATCTCTGTCATTCAAGATGAAGCATTTGCAGCCAAAAACATGAAAGTATTTCACATTTGGTCTTCGGTTGTTGATGAGTTCTTAAGGAGTCTTTTTGAATCTTTTCACTATGACAACTTTGTTCTGGGTAAAACAGGCTGTTGAGACTGCTTCTGCCCAGAAGTTGATAGGAAGAATAGATCCTGCCAACATGGTTCTGGCGGCTTCTACCAGAGTTCTGTTCTTTCTCTCCACAACACCATTCTGTTGGGGAGTTCTGGCAGCTGAGAAGTTCTGGGAGATTCCTTCCTCTGTTAGGTAGGCATCGATTCTGGCATTCTTGAATTCTGTCCCATTATCACTTCTCAACTTTTGGACTTTAAGACCTAACAAAACCTGTATCCTCTTCAACAAATTTATCAGAATTTCTGGGATATCAGATTTTACTCTGATGAACTCAACCCAAGTATATCTAGAGTATTCATCTATAAGAACAAGAATATACTTTCTGCCAGATAGACTTTGCACAGAGATTGGACCACATAGATCCACATGAAGCATATGCAAAGGTCTAGGGCAGTTGTGATCACTTTTTGTTCTGTGTGAAGCTCTGTTGTTGTTCTGATAGTGTGGTGCAGCATATCCTCTCTTCTCGTCTTTCTATTCTCTCTCATACCTTCCTCTCCTATCAAATACTTTCTTACCAAACCTCTTGTTAAACTGTTGAGTTATTAGTGCCAGAGATTGGGCAAAAGCATCGATATCAGCATCATCATCTGATGAACTCTCCTCTTCATCTCTTTCAACAATCAAACTTTTCTTTCCCTTTTTTTCACATCTTTCTCTTTCTTCTTTTCTTTGCCAACATTCTCTTTGTTGGATTTCCCTTCAGAGGGTGTTTTTGAGTCAGAGATTAATGCTATTGGGCCTGCAATGGTGGATTTTCCCTTTTGTTTGACAACATCCTTTTCTTGTGCGGCTAGAGTGCCATACACATCAGTAAGAGACCACACATCCAAATCTTGGTTAGCTTGTAGTGACATGGATAGATTCAACCATTCATCATTTAAACTTTTCAAGAATAAGACATTGTTATCTTCCTTCGACCGTACATCCCCACATTTCTTACATTTGTTTATTAAAACATTGAATCTGTTGTAGGTTTGTTGCAAGGTTTCCTCAGGAAGTGCTTTGAAATCATTGTATTCATTAATACATTGGGTTCTTCTATTCTTTTGGGTTTTTATACCACCTTCGAGTTGATTTAGAAGTTGATCCCAATTTTTTTTTGCAGTAACACAAGAGTCTAGTTCTTGGAAAATATCGTTTGGAATGGCCATAATCAGAAGTCTAACTGCCTTGAGGTCATTTTCCATTTGAGCGTTTCTTCATCCGTAAAACCAGTGGTTTTAACTTTAAAGTGAGTAGGAATCTCAGCAGTTGTTTGTGTTGCGGGTACACGAGGAACCAAAACCATGGGTTGGAATGGTCCATCAGTTACAGATCGCATAAGGTCTCTATCCATTCCATCAAAGAAGTTAACCATCCTAATCTCCCTTTGAGGATATTCATCTCTCAGAAGAGTAGGTGGTTTGGTTACAGAACCAGCCGTATAGATAGCATTAATGTTGTTGTTAGCCATTTTTTCAGAAAAACAGAGTATGAAGGTTTTGAAAGATTTTAAAAGCGTTTTAAACAGAAAGTAGATGAACAGTAACCAATGGAACAGTAAATAAAGTAGAGAAGATATTAAGACTAACTGGAAAGCTTAAACAAGTATTAAATGAACTCTGAAGCTTTGGTTCAAACTTTTAAACAGGAAAACATAGTATACTATGAAGCTTTTGAAAACAAACACAATCAACAACAGTGAATCAACCTGGTTAGATTGGATCGATTTGATTTAAGCAAATCAATCTACTCTGATACCAATTGTAGGTTCCCAGATTCACTTTGTCTCATATAAACAGCATAATCAAAGGTAGCGGAAGCATAATATAAAGCTATTTAAATATGAGTGATTGTGTATACGAATATGAGTAGTGAGAGAATATCAATAATAATAATAATGAGCAGTAAATGATAACAATTGTGGTTAAATAAGCTGCTCGTATATTGATATATTTGAATAACACCAAGAACACTTTCTTGTGTGTGTATTCTGAAATATCGCAGGTGACAACTCGTACAGTGATAGTGGAATGGAATGTTGCAGTATTTGCTCTCACAAATTTAGTAATAATTCTCACCAAAAGCTTACAAATGTGTGCTCCACTACCCTTCTATTTATAGCCTGATAAAGTGAAAGACAGTGTACTATCTAACCCTGGAATGACACGTGGAAAGTGTGTCTCAGTCCTTTTAGGGCTGACATGGAAAGTACGGACACGTGTCTGACACTTAGAGATTTCTACGAGACTTAAGCTTCACTGAGGTCTTCATCCACCAGAGCTCTTGCGCCAGAGCTCTGATGCTCTTCTGGTGTGAACAGTTCTTCTGGTGGAACAGAAGAAGTCTTCTGCCAGAGCTCTGTCGAGCTCTGATGTTCTTCTGGTGTTCATCTTCTAAGTCTTCTGCTGGATCTCTGGTGGTCTTCTGACTTGTGATATTTTCAATACTTTTACATCTTGTATACTTGGGGCTAATAGAAGTCAGCTCCTCAGATTCTGACAGTGAGGTATCCACTTCTGACTCTTAATCTAATGAAACTGAAGCTAATTTGCTTAAATTGACAGAAGATTACACTGAACTCAAAAAGACTTGTGCTGATGTTCAGAAAAAGCTAGCATTCTTTGAGAGAGAAGCCAGACTTCTCACTCAAGAAAAGGCAAAAATATCTTTAGAAAAGGAAGAGATTGAAACTAATTGGCATAAAAATCTAAATCCTTTAAAATAAAAGATCTCAGATCTCAATTCTGCCCTTAAAGCTAAAACAAAGGAACTTTTGGACAATGAGAGTGATAGAATGAATATTCTTGCTCTTAAAAACTTCTTTCAAAGAGAAAGAGAAGTCCTTCATCAAGACCTACTTAGCAGAGACGTTTTGATTAAAAAATATCAATATGCACAGAAGGTATATGAAAAGGTTAATACACAAATAGGAAGAAGGGGAATTGGCTTCTGTGATATAGATCCCTATACTGGAACCAAAAGAGACAAGTCCCTGTCCTCTCTATTTTATGTTGGAAGTACAAGAAAACCAGGTTTTCCAAATCTACTCTCTTTAAGCAAAAGGCAGAAAATCTCTGGGGAACCTCACAAGAGGAAACCTTTGAAGAGGATAAATGTGTGGTATCAAAATACATATTTGTCACCCTCAACATCTGTCAAAAGATACTCCAAACCTAAGAGATATCTGAAAACTCAAGATCAGATAGGAATCTTCAAGTTTGGTGACCCTGAGACTGAGACCCATGTTGCTTTTGTCTGCATGATAGACTCTGAAAAGAAATTATCGGCAGAGGCACCTGAGTTTATGTCTGCTTCTTCAGAAGAAAAACTTCTGAAAACGAGTTAATGGAAATTGGTAAAAACAATTTTTATGAAAACCTGAGTGCATCCTCTGTCGACCAAAATCTCTCTGAGGAAATCTTGATGAACACTTCTGTTGATTTGGAAGATTTTTCCAAAAGAAAGGAAGAAAGTGAGTATGACACATGCTCAGAAAGTCCTGCCTCTAGCGACAGAGAACTCTGTGACTCAACCTCTGTATACGAGGATGATTCATCCTCTGACGAATCTGAGACTGACTCCAATGAGTCGGAGATAGTTCCTTGTGAATCAGAGGGATTTAAACTTCTCTCTGGCATTTCTTAACAGAATCATTCCTCCTAAGGAGAAAATCACAAGTGTCCCTATCTGCCCGGACTTTTTAGACATGTGTATACAAGCCAAAACCTCTCTTGAGCTTGAAACGATCAAACAACAAAAGGAAAAGTCTTCTCAGTGTTCAAAAGCTCCAAAACCTTTTAGGCCATTTCAAGAAAAATTAACTTAGCAACAAAAAGGTAAATGGGTTGAAAATAACAAGTCTTTTGCTTCTGTGACAGTGAAATCGACAGAGGTTCACCACCACAGAGGATTGACACAACAGAAGGCTACTCCCAAGAGAGAATTTTCAAAAATGCAATCTAGCCTAGATAGGTCTTCTTGTAGTAGGAAGTCTAATGATAGGAAAGAATATAATCATAAAGCCTCTGTGCCAATGTTCAGTAATTTTAATGAAAAGTTTAAGCAAATTTCTTCGCATATCCATTATTGTCATTACTTTAAACTTATGCATCAACTGAACCAACACTTCTCTAGTCCTCACTGTTTCCTCTCTAGACCCAAAAAGAATGCAAAATTCAAGGGTAAGAAGAAACAAGATGGTTCTTCGAAAGAAGCTAATCCCAAACCTAAGGATGCTAAGGCAACCTTAAAGACCCCTAACAATGCTGGACCCATTTGGAAATGGGTACCTAAAAATCTCTGATTATGTTGCAGAAGCAGTATGTGCCCATATGGTACCTAGACTCCGGGTGCTCAAGGCACATGACTGGCGACAGAGGTCTACTATCGTCATATAAAGACAAACTTGGAGGAGGATCAGTTAGCTTTGGAGATAATAAAAAGGGGTATATAAAAGGCTATGGAGTCATCAAAAAGGAAAATATAACAGTATGCAAAGTTGCATATGTGGATGGCCTTAAGCACAATCTTCTCAGTGTTAGCCAACATTGCGATACGGGTTTTGATGTCATGTTCAAAAGAACCTTCTACTCTCTGCAAGGGGAAGATACAGGCGTTGAACTTCTGCGTGCCGAAAGAAAAGGTGATTTGTACCTCATGAACTTCAGTGTCAAGAACAAAAACGACAAGCTCTGTCTTGTTGCGTCCAAAAACGAAGAAGCTTGGTTATGGCATAACAGGTTCTGCCATCTAAACTTTCATACTCTAGATAAGCTTGTTAAACTTGATCTAGTTAAAGGTCTGCCTAATGTCAAATTTAGCAAAGATCATTTATGTTCTGCTTGCGAAATGGGAAAACTCAGAAGAGCTTCCCATAAAGGCAAGACTGATGTGTCTTGCCCTAGACCTCTGTACATGCTTCATGTTGACCTCTGCGGTCCCATTGCTACACAGAGCCTAGGCGGCAAGAAATACATACTAGTGTTGATCGATGAATATTCCAGATACACATGGGTGGAATTTGTCAGAAAGAAATCAGATGTTCCAAACATTATGATTAATCTAATGAAAAGAATCCAGGTTCTATATGAGTGCAGGATACAAAAGCTAAGAAGCGACAATGGCACATAATTCAAAAACTCTGTCATTGAAGCTTACCTTACAGAAGAAGGCATATCTCAGAACTTCTCTGCTGCACACACCCCACAACAGAACGACGTGGTCAAATGCAAAAATCGTACGCTTGTGGAGGCTGCTAGAACAATGCCGACAACATCTGGATTGCCCACATCTTTCTGGGCAGAAGTTGTGTCAACTGCATGTCTCACCCATAATCGATTAACAATAGTGAAAAGACACATCAAAACACCGTACCATTTGATCAATCAGAGGAGACCAAATATCAAGTTCTTCCATGTATTTGGATGCAAGTGCTTTGTCCTCAACGACAGAGAAGTTAGAGGGAAGTTTGATGTGAAGGCAGACGAAGGCAAGTTCATCGGGTACTCTTCCACTTCTAAAGCGTACAGAGTCTATGTTCTGAGGACCCGTTCAATTGTGGAGAGTATCAATGTCTCTTTTGACAATTCTTTTCAAAAGACTTCTGAACAAATCAGTTCAGAACTCGGGCTGAAAAAGGAATCCTCTAGCATCTGCAAGACAAGAGAAGCAGAACTTAATCTGCTATTTGAAGAGATGTTCCATGACGATATTGATCCCTCTGCTGGAGCCCCTAGAGTCTCTGGAGAAACATCTTCTGTCTACCAGACTGATTCAGGTATATCTCTTACTAGTCCCTCAAATACTTCACCCTCATCCATTAATTGTGCAGATGTAAGCGTCGAGGGGGAGCAAACAGAAGATGATGTAACCAAGAATACCACTACAGAGGCACTGGAAATACCTACTCCAACAATAGAGGAAGCAATACCAGAGGAGCATGAGGATTCAGTCTCAATATCCTCAGAAGAATCAATTCCAACTCTTATTGAAATACATCGACAAGCTGAAGAACCATGTTCCAGCACAAAAGTACCATCGACAACAGAGGTTGCACCAGAACCAACGAGTGCAACCACAGAAGTTCAACTCAATGATGCCAATGACCATCTCCCAAGGATGACAAAGTGGACAATGATCCATCCTTAGAGCCAAATAATCGGCGACCCTTCTGAAAAAGTCAAGACAAGATCAGCCACTGCTAACTTTTGTTTCTTTACAAACTTTATCAGTGTGATCGAGCCCAAACGTGTTTCTGAAGCCCTAGATGATCCAAATTGCGTATAAGCTATGCAAGAAGAACTTCTCCAGTTTGAGAGAAATAAAGTATGGACCTTAGTTCCTCTGCCAAGAGGGAAACAAGTTATAGGTACAAAATGGGTCTTTAGAAACAAGAAGGACGAGGATGGGGTGGTCATCCGAAACAAGGCGAGATTGGTGGTCAAGGGATACTGCCAAGCAGAAGGAATAGACTATGATGAGACTTTTTCCCCTGTTGCACGGCTCGAAGCGATAAGGATCTTCTTAGCCTTCGCAGCCCACAGAGGTTTTAAAGTTTTCCAAATGGATGTCAAATCTGCCTTTCTGAATGGTCAGATTCAAGAGGAAGTATACGTCCAACAGCCACCGGGGTTCGAAAGTGCAAAGTACCCAAACCATGTCTACTACCTTGATAAGGCTCTGTATGGACTGAAACAGGCTCCAAGAGCATGGTACGAGCGGCTTTCAACCTTTCTCCTTGGTAATGTTTTCGAAAGAGGTACCACCGACACTATTTTGTTTTATAAGAGAAAAGGTGAGGAGATTCTGCTTGTACAGATATATGTGGACGATATTATATTTGGCTCTACCAATGCACAACATTGCACTGATTTCGAAAAACTCATGCAGAGTGAGTTTGAAATGAGTATCATGGTAGAATTAAACTCCAAGTCAAACAATCATCAGAGGGAATTTTTATAAATCAAGCAAAATATGTCTCTGACATTCTTTCCAAGTTCAAACTCTCTTATGCCTCTGTCATGAAGACTCTCATGTCCACTGGATCTAAGTTACACTCAGATCCAGGTGGAAAGTTTGTAGAGTGCAAGCTCTACAGAGGCATGATTGAGTCTCTTTTATACTTAACAGCCACTAGACCAGATATAATGTATGCCACATGCCTCTGTGCAAGATATCAAGCTAACCCTAAAGAATCCCACCTATTTGCTGTAAAGAGGATCTTTAGATACCTAAAGAGAACCAAGAATCTTGGCCTCTGGTATCCAAAGAACTCTGGCTTTGATCTCATAGCCTACACAGATTCAAATTATGAAGGATGCAAGCTTGACCGAAAGAGTACCTCTGGGAGTTGCCAATTCCTGGGTGGTAAGTTAGTCAGCTGGACTTCGAAGAAGAAGAATTGTGTGTCAACATCTACAGCAGAAGCTGAATACGTTGATGCTGCAGCTGTTGCTCTTAAGTTATGTGGATGCGAACTCAGCTAAAGGACTACGGTTTCGACATTCAGAAGATTCCCATCCTCTGTGACTCAAAGAGTGCCATTGCGATCTCTGCCAATCCTGTACAGCACTCTAAGACGAAGCATATTGATATCCGGTACCACTTTCTGAAGCATCATGTTGAACAAGGCACAATCAAGATGTACTTTGTGTCTACGGAATTTCAGCTTGCAGACCTATTCACCAAGGCACTCGATGAGAAAAGATTCTATTTCTTGGTGGGTAAGTTGGGTATGCTAAACAATAGCTGATCCCTCAGTAAGTGACACTTAATCTTCCTGTAATTATGTATATATTTCAATTCCTTCGTATGTAAATTCTTTATCATTGAAAGTTCTGTACCCAACAGAGCTTATGTGGAATTGGTCAGAGCCTCTGTCAATTGCCACAGAACCTCTGGTGAGTTCGACCTATGTTTTATGCTATACTTATCACATATGATCCAAGCATAGGTCAAGGGGGAGTAGAAGGATACCTTGAATGATCTACAAGGATTAATTATTCAAGGGGGAGCCAAAGAGGAGTTTTCGTCGACGGGAATGCTCGGGTCTCACATCACATTTCGAATTTTTTTGCCAAGAAGGCTTCGGGTTGTATGCTACGATTGAGGATGTTGTTTCGGTTATTGGAAATGAGTGGCCCTCCTCTTGGTTGCAACGAGACCCGGGGCTTTCCCCCCACAAGGTACCCTCTCTACAGCTTGGGGTTGAGGATAAAGTTAAATGGAAGGGTACAAATGATCGGCTAGTGGACTTTTCGGTCAAAGAGGCTTGGATTTCGATGGGTTCCCATTATAATACGGTTCCATGGTTTAGTGCAATTTGGTTTCGTGCCCACATTCCAAAACATGCGTTTTGTACTTGGCTTGCTTGCCACAAAAGACTCCCCACCCAAGATAGAATTGTTGTTTGGAAGCGGGAACCACCGGATCCAAAATGCGCACTTTGTTTGGAGTGCATTGATTCCCATGCGCACCTATTCTTTGGTTGTAGGTACTCGTTGGAGGTATGGCATATGATTAAAACGGAGGCTGGTTTAGTAAACTTCCCGGATGATTGGAACGATATTGTGGAAGAATTGGGTTCCAGGCATAACCTCTCGGTCATCCAAAAGCTTGCCATATCTGGGGCTGTGTATTTTATTTGGCAGGAACGCAATTGGAGGACGTTCAGGGGCTCCTAAAGAACGGTGATGCAAATTGTTAAAGAAATTAGAGATACTGTGCTGCTAAGATTGGTTTGGAGGGATAGGAGGTTGGCTACTCAGATTATGGATGGCTAAGTGGACTTTCTGCACTAGGAGTTCGGTTTTTGGATCTTGTTGGCTTTGGAGCCTTTGTGTTTTATTTTGTATGGTGTACTGCTCTATTAGTCTTTGTCTCTTTTGGTTGATGGTGGCTTGGTACGGTTTGGTTTCCAAGTTCCACTGATTTGTTGTTTTTTAGGCCGCGGGCCTTGTATTTGTTCGTCTTTTTTTTGCCTTTCTAATATATTGCCAGGAGTTTTTCTCCTTTCCAAAAAAAAGTCAGGGACTATGCCGAGCAAAGGAGAATCAAAGAGTGAGTATCTCCCACAAAACCTTTTTTCAAAACCATTTTCTAGGACACCAACTTCCAAATATGTCCTAAAAACACAGTTTAAAACATTAAAAACTTTGGATGATCAAAAAGTTTTATGAGCTCTCCGTTATTAGAAATTTTCGGTCATAGAGCCTCTACTGAGCTCAACAGAGCATCTGTAACTGCAACTTTTGCTCGGAAACTCTATCGATCATTTCCTCTGTCTTTTCAAAGTTTTTGGTAAAGGTGCAAGCACAGAGGTAATGCAAGAAGGTTTCAAATCACAGAGCTCATTCCACCACAGAGCTTCTGTCGATTTGACACTTGTGCACAGAAATGGGTTCTGTAGGTGCGGGTTATTTACTACAATGACAGTCATTTGTGAATAGAGACGCCCACGCGCTCAGCATTAATGGTCGCCGCACGTGCTCTGACACTTCTGACGTGGCACACCTCTATTGGTCGTGTCAGTCAAACGACGGTACTGAAGCGTTGCCTACAGCTGTATAAACTCGAGTGCGGACCCCAAAATACATTAAATTCACTTTTACTGTGGAATTCTATCCGTTTCTACCCCCAACTATATAACCCCGTTTACCCCTCTCTCTTTAAAACTCTCCGGCGAACCTGTGCAAAACCTGCAACTCTTATTTCCTACTCCTTTCTTCAACGAAATCATACATGGCTTCCACCAGAAACTCTCTGGCGAACTCCCCAGCTCGATCTGAGCACTCCCAACACCAATCTATGGCCATAAATCAGGAACAAGAACAAGGTGGCGAATCAGTAGATTTTGCTCCGACCACACACTTACAAAATTTCTTAGACCATGACCAGTTTGAGAACTCCCTTCCCCTTAAACCGAATAACCATTACCTCGTTCCCTCAAGAACAACTATTGGAGATGAACATGCTGTATTGCTAAATATCTTGGAAAAACACCCCCTGAACACTCTGCTAACGAAAAATGTCACAAAGATCCCTGCCAGATACCTGAACCAGTTCTGGCAGAGCTGCTACTACAACGAAGAAGAAAGACAAATCATGGGTTATGTATCCAAGCCAGACATATCAGAAAACCTTGAGCTAAAGTTCAACAGAACTATGCTCTCTTTGGAGTTCAACTTGACCACCAGAGGTCTCTTAGGAATAAAAGAGTATGCAAAGATTCCATCAGACAGAGATCTCTGCGACTTCGCAGAGATGTTGGGCTATAACACCCATCTCAACAAAAGGAACGAATTCAGGAGGAACCGCTTTCCCCCTCTATCGAACACCCTATTTTCTATTCTCAACAGATGCCTAACAGGCAAAGTGGGCAACCCTGACCAAACCTCTCATCAAATTTTGGCAATCATGTACGGGGTGTACTATGATTTGCCTCTGGATTTTGCTGCCCTTATGATGCAAGAGCTTGTCAACACCATCGACCACCAGATCTCTACTCAGAAGGCTAAGGGCCCCAAAGCCAAAGAACTCCCTGCCTTACAATTCCAGAGGACTATCAGAGTCATCTTGGAACCTCTGCTTCTCCTGAACGATTGGCCAATGGAAAGGCCTATTGTAAAAACCTATCCCCTGAACAAAATGAGGCATGTAGACGGATATCAATTTTGCAGACCTCTGCCATCAAAGCTTCTGACCTATGTGACTGATGAAGACCTTAGGTTAGCTTACATATGCGATCACAGAACTCCAGCACCGAGTCTTGTGACACCCCCGCGTCTAGGAGCCCCTGTAGGATCCTTAGTAGTTGAGAGAATGAGTGCAGAAGAGTGGGCAGAAGCTGTAGCCAAGCATGAGCAGAAACTCGAAAAAATACGACTTCAGATGAGAAAGATGATATCCTCCACATCCAAACGAACATCAGCCACCCCCTCCAAAACCCAGAAGGCTTCTAAAGCCAAGAAATCATCAGAAGGTACCTCTACCGGCGCTGCACATACCCCACAACCACCACCAGAAACAATAGTGGTTGCATCCTCTGCACCCCCTCCTCCAAAAGTGAAGAAGAAAAGAAAGGCCAAATCTTCTGAGGGGGGAGCACCAAAACCCAAGAGAAAGAAGTCTAAGAAGCCGAAAACCCCTCTGCAGAGCATCGTAGAAGACGAGGTAGCAGATGAAGCCATCCTTGAGCAACCTCTGCCCTCCCCCACTCCAATTCACTACGCAGAGCAGGCTGACTTCTCTGTCTTCCTTGAGCGTCCTGACATAGCCGACACTTTGACTTCCTCTGGATGGACAACAGAAAACCTCCCAGAGTGGAATACCATAAACCCCAATGTCATCATAACTGATGTTGACTCTGATCTAGAGGTCTCTGAAAGAACCCCTGACAATATTCATGCAGACACCCAGAGGGCAGGATGAACTCTGACCTGTTTGCCTCTCCACCCATTTACGACCCAGAACTAGATCTTACAGAGGAGATGGTAGAATCAGAGGATACACGGGTAGAGATAGAATCTAGGCTAGAATCCCCTGTCTTAGGGTGCATGATAGAAGAAGAAAGTCTAAAAGATGCCGAAGAGCGAAGAGGCACACAACTACAACCCCCTCCCAGTGCAACCCACATATCTAGCTCTGCCAGTCTAGTGGCAGAAAGAGCTATTGAAAAAGAGCAGCACAACTCGATCCCATCCCCATCAAACCGGACAGAGGAACCTTTTTCCTCCTCTGTGCCACTTATATTCGGGGAAACCATTCAGAGGGAGTCCTCTCAAAAGGACTCTCCTCGCATTCGTGATAAATTGCCCCAGATCACATCTGAAGTCCTAGCAGAGGAATTTGTTTCCTCT
Organism: Saussurea involucrata; assembly: GCA_033807775.1. NCBI lineage: Eukaryota > Viridiplantae > Streptophyta > Magnoliopsida > Asterales > Asteraceae > Saussurea > Saussurea involucrata. The sequence goes on from CM066326.1 coordinate 14,235,144, forward strand.
GCCACACGCACACAACTAGGACCCCACGACTCTTCAGAGGAGCCTAGAGAGCATAGAGATGAAGGGACTCTAGACAAGTCCCCAAGTCAACTCAAGGATACTTCTGTCCCCACCTCTGGAGTGGATCAGAGTAAAGTCCTTGACATAACCTTTATAGAGTCTGATGCCCAAAAGGCCTCTGCTCGAAGATCAGAGGGAAGTTCTTCCGTCCTCAATATCAAAACAGGGACGAAAGAAGGCGTCCAAGGAACACGGGCAAACTCTGGGGACGAATGTGTTCCCCCAGAGGTTACCCCAGGTACATATGTCACAAGGGATGAGTTCCAAACCCTTGTCACCTCTATGACCAACTCGTTGAAAGAGTTGAAAAGCTCTTTTGACTCTCTTGCAAAATCAACCTCCAGAGCGCAAAACGACTTGACCACCAAAGTTGACCATCTGTCAACTGAGGTGAAGACTGCCAACTCCTTGATGAAAACTGCTACAACTACAAAAGTCTCTGCACCTGCAAAGTCTTCATCCTCTGCACTTGAAGCCTCTGTCAAAGAACTCACTGAACAATTAAAGAAGGCACGAACCCTTGCTTCTACGGGCCTTACACCAGAAGATCTTAAAAGGGCCCTAGAACACGTCCAAGAACAGACCACCAGGGAAACTCAAGCCATGAAGCCCTCTGACTACATGACTCGAGCTCAAATCACCGATCTTGGCCAACGGATACTGAACGAAATGACAGAGTTCATCAAGGCCTTCACCACCGCAAACGCCAACTACGTGAAAGACTTCCAGGAAAGCGTGGGAAAGCTGAGATTCAACTCCGAAGCTGAAGTTGCCTATCTGCTTGGCATCTGTGACAACCTCTGCGCGAAAATGATCGCCGCAGGGGCAAGCCTACCAAAGAAGCCATCTTCGTCATGTCGTGCAGAAGGAACTATGGACAGAGGACAGGATGACTCTGATGGACCATCAGGTCATCCTGAGGGGGAGAAGAAGAGGACAGTGAGAGCCACTAACAGAGGTCTGCCAGCACCACCGCTTATTGCCAAACCCATCACCCAAGTACCACCAACCCTTGAAGATAAACAACAGAAGAAAAACACAGAGGAAATACCCACCTTTGTGGAAACAACTCAACAGGAGAACCTGCCTACACCGAAACCAAAGACTGCAACTGCGCATGTCCAGATACTTTCTTCAACCTCTGAAGACGACCTACCATCCCCAACACCAAAACCAACAGTAGAAACCAAACAACCATCCCCTACACCAACGACAGAAGAACAACCCACACCCAAAGAAGACAAACCAAACCATCATCCAAAACTAAAACCATAGCACACAAATCCAGAAGATACCTAAAGAAACCCAAACCATCAACAGAAGAGGTTCTGAATCAACTGCAACATAAAACATTAGAAAGAGAAGTAACCAGAGCAGGAGATAAACAACAATTCACCACAGAACTAAAAGTACGTAAATTTGTTCAAACCAGGCTTCCAGCCTCACCAACCAAACCCACAGAAGAATCACTAGCCAAGTCCCCTGTCACAACAACAGAGGCAACCCCACCAAAACCAACTGAAGGAGCACCCCCAACAAAGACCTCACAAGCTCAACAGACAAAACCAACAGAAGCAACCCAATCTAATCCAACAGAAGAACCACAACCGAAGGCCAAGGACAAAGGAAAGTCCATCCTTGCAGAGGAATCGAAACCCAAGAAACAAAAGCATCAACCTTCTGAAAAGCTGCTAAAGAGCTCCTTTGATGCTTTTGTCACTCCAAAGCCAGAAGAAGAAGACTGGGTTGTCGGAATTCCTCCTATGTCAACCAAACCTTCTCTAGATCCAAAGGCGAAGCCATCAGAAGACCGAGTGGCCGCACTAATCAGCAACTTGGAGGCTCTGCGAAAACCTATGCCACCACCCTCTGTTCCTCAAAGACAAATGGAAGAGGTGGTGTATACGTACCTCTACAGCAGAGCCGTCAATGATCCTCTACCACAGCCGATTCTGAATCATGATTTCCTACAGCAGCTATGAGAAGACTTCTACAGAGACAATGCCAAACCTGTCCACCATGTCTTCTCAAACTCAAAGATTGTTAAAGTCATCTACTGCAAGCTTTCCAATACTAGAGGTGCACAAATCTACTACAACCTCTACCACGTCAAAAGGGTGGACAGATTTGAGAACAAGTTCTCAGATGCAAATCTAAGAAACCTAAGCCCCTATGACCTACCAGAACTTCTGAGCTGGGCCAGGAAGAACTACGGCCACATGCTTGAAGTCCAGAGGGCGTACGATGAAATAAAGAAAGCCATGAGTGAAAAACTTCTAATCTATAGCATGATAGACTTCCAAGTGGCAATTGACCTTGGAGTAAACAAGATAAGACTCCCACCTCCACAAGACAGCTGCCCCTCCTCTTCCGACATTAGACCAAATTCCATCATCAGAAGTCCAAAGAACGGGTATATCTTCAACGATCCTCAGGGCAATTTGAAGCTGTTCTTGGAGGTGGATTGCCAGAAGTATGCTACCAAGACTCTGCTCGAGTTCAGGGCCAACCACTTGGAGCACAGAGGATCTGAGTTCATGGATCTAGACCTCGCCAACAGACTAATTGAGGTAATTGATTCCGTCATCAACTTCAGAAACCTCTGCATCAACATGTTCTGTGAACTCAGGGATGGAGGACTCACAAGGAAAATCAAGGACTTCCCAAATGCCAGAGTCTGACATCCACAACTATCTTCTACTTACCTTTCATTTCTTGCACTTCAATATAATCAAATGTAAATGCCTCTGGCATCTTAGTGAATGAAAAGTAAACTTTTTACAGAGGTCAAATGTCCACCTCTTTTATGTTCTTAGCCTAAAAAAACACGCAATTTTCAAATTTTTTATTTTTCAATACTTAGGGGGAGATTGTTAGCTCCAACTTCTGTATTTAAGAAGTATTGAAAAATAGGCTAAGTATAGATCATCGACATAGCCTCTGCCGAGACACCAAGAGCAACACGTTCTTCAGAAGACTTTCAGAGGACAAGGCCACAGAGCCTCTGTCACATTTGACAGAGCCTCTGTGGTATGAAGACTTGAAGCTTGAAGATACTTGAAGATGAAGACAAAGATGATCGTGCCTCTCACGTGCCTCTGCTGTACGAAGATTCTGAAGATCATTCGTTCAAGGCGTGCCCTGCACATTCCACGTGTCATCCTCTGATGGGTTACTGCCTTTACAGTTTGCGGCGCACTACATTAACGTTGTACCAGTCACAGTCCCACGATGTTGTCTTTGTACCTTAGTACTTCTTGTCTACCTTTTGTCCCCTGTAAAGTAGTATAAATAGAAGGCTCTTGTAGAGCTTTTCTAGTAACTTTTGCACAACACACACACACACACACACACACACACACACACACACACACACACACCAGATTAGAGCAGATTATTTCACACACTTTCGGAGTTCTTGGTGTTCTTGAAAGAATTAAATAGAAGTGAATCATTGAGCTAATCTCCAATCTTATTACTGTTTTACTTATTCAATTATGTGTGTGATTTCTACCTAGCATTTCTCTATAGTTCTATTAAAAACGCTTCCGCATATAAAATCTGATTGAACTTTCGAGATTAATATCATTGTTGAGTCTTGTAGTGGGATCAACAATGTATACATTCGCATTTATGTTCATCCTAATGTATAAACATGTTCTTGTGTATGTAGTTAGATACATATATATTTGTGCCCATTGTCAAATATATATATACATATATGTATGCATATTTATATAGGCATGTATAAATATATATGGCATGTATAGATATACATATATGTGTGTGTATGATTATATATGCATAAATATAAGTAGATGCGTATGTATATGCATATATACATATGCTTGGTCGTAAATATTTGGAATCTTCATGAGGTTGAGTTTCACATGCTAAGTATCTGATATGCGAGGATTGTCTTTGTGCTATAATCCATATGAATTAATTTATATGTTTCCTTTTCTATGGTACGGAATTATTGGATGTCTATCTCCTTGTGCACGAGGATTTAGACCTTTATTGACTAATTGTTCATTTTATTGTTGGCCGTATTGGATCACTAGCGAGTAGGCAATAGGGGACGTTGGGGTCCTTGAGGTGTAACTCGTCTAGTTCGGATATGCAATGTGGTCCCATAAGTCCTTGAGGTATAACTCGACGGAGTAGGCACTAAAGGCATGATAATGAGATGGTTTGAGGTTGTGATGTCTTTATGGCACGGGAACTAGGTCCGGGACTTGAGGTGCAATCCGATAACATCGTGGGTGACTCCATTCTCGTGTTCTTGTCACCCCGATGGTAACAGGTCTCCCCCGTATTTTGTTGTTAAAGAAATGTTTCTCGGTTATATAACTATGTTCAGGTGGGAACGCTTAACGAGTTGATTTGTGGTAATTTTAGATCATATGGAGCCGGTAACAATATTTTATGTCTTTTGTCACAATTATATAAATGTGCATTTCATGAAATCTCACTAGACTTTTGTCTAACACTTGATGTTGCACGTTTGTGGATTACAGGTTCCACTAGCGGTGTCATGATCTTGTCGAGTTGCCGACCATGCTAGGAGAGCTTAGAGGGTCGGACTTTTGGGAATTCTAGATGAGAGACTTTTTGGAGATATAGTGACACCCGGATTAATCTAGCTTACTTTAATTCTAGATTAATAGGTTGTTGTGTATTATGTCTCAATACTCCTATGTTTAATCATTGTCCAAACTACCCCATTGCATTTAAGGGTTTTTGTTGGCTCATTTTATGAAGTTTAAATTTACCTATTTTCCGAAAATCCCCTATATTTATTGTTTAAATTTTAGGGTGTTACAAGTTGGTATCATAGCTCTAGTTTAAGTGAACTAAGTGTACTAGTGTGATGCCTAGACTTAAGCTGAGACCATTAAGTGATGGAATGTGAGAAAATTGGGTAGAAACACTAAGATGGGACGTTTCGGAGTCAACATAAATTACATTATTTGTAACACCCCGCTAAAGCGGAAACACGGAATGTACAACTCAAGTTTCATAGCAAAAGTTACAAGATCACATCAACCATCGAAATACATTCAAAAGGTTAAAACCTTGTCTTTTACAACCGTTTTTACAAAAGGGAAATGAACATAAAATTAAAGATAGTAAAGAAAGCTTCATCATGTGTAGCCTTCCTAAATTCCAACCTTAAGGATGTTCCCTTGAAAAGCATGTAAATGAGAGTGTCAACTAATGCACTAGTTGGTGAGATCACAGGTTTAATGAGTATAACATTGTTTGCCATAGCAAAATAGTTTAAATCCACACAAGGCATAAATAAATCGGTTATAAAAACCACTTGCTCAAGGTAATCGTATGTAAAATGTTTAAGTTATGAGCCCGTTACCCGACCTATACCGACAGAATCGCCCCGACGCATGTTCTATCGCCAACAATGCGCAAATACAAACAATAATTATGCACTCAAACAAGCTCTACTTGTGGGTGGGGTGTCAAACCAAATAACGTTATCCATAATTACCAACGGCTCAATACATGAGTTAAACGGGTAACGTAAAAATAAACGGGGACTTTTGAACGATAGCAAAAGAAACTCAAACTTACAACATTTGCGAAAACATAGATACCATAGAGCATAAACAAGTATAGCAAGTTTCGTATTTCCATGAAAACGAGATAATCGGTGCGTAAAATAGTTGTAGTAACGACATGGTTTTCACCCCAAAATATGTAAAACATTGAAAAAGGGGTTGTGAACTCACATGATAAGCGATAGAATTCGGGAATCTCCCACAAGTACTCCGAGATGATCCTACTTCAAACCTATGAACGTAAGGTCACTAGTGAGTTTTCAATCTCGAAGGTTCGGTACTAACTATCCAAATCGTCATAAAATGCCTTGTTTTGTTTTAATATTATAACGTAATAAACGTATACGTTGTTCTTGTTAGATTAAAGTTTCCGCAATTTCTTCACATTAAGTAACGAAAAGGGTTTTAAAGAACATAAACATATATAGTACATATATATGTATAAACCGAAATTTTATCGTAAAAACGATAAAATTAGAGGTCGTAAATGAAAAGACAAGTATTTAAATGTATAAATATATAGGCATAGTATATATTTATATTCCACGATTTCATCATAACATGATGAAATGGGATCAAGAATATATATAAAATGCATAAACATATATAAATATATTATATATATGTACATTCCACAATTTCATCATAAAATGATGAAAAGGGATAAAGAGTAAATAAAGTGCATAAATAAAATGCATAAATAAAATGTATAGATATATATAAATATAAGATATACATATATACTCCACTATTTCATCATAAAATGATAAAATGGGATTAGAAGTTAGTCTTTAATAATAAATAAGAATTTGTCCTTTGCTGTCCAGAATTTTATGTCACTTTGTGTCCAACTTTGGGTAACTTCCAGGTACAATTTGATCATGAAATTTTATGTCCAATTAGTTCAATGAGTTAGGAATATTTTGGCATCAGTTTCATAATTTTTGGAAGAGTATAAGTACATGAAATAATACACGACGTAAAACCCGACAGAAGACTTTGCTGTTTGTGCACGGATTTTGTGAGGACTGTTTGATAAATGAAATCTCTGGGGTTTTTGAGTGAAACCACTTGGGTTTGAATCTTAACACATAAAAATGATTTCCAGAAAAAGAATCACTCCATTTGGAGTTATATTGAGTGAGATATGACCCTTTGAAGTGGGGTGTGGAATTTGGCAGCAATCTGTCAAAATCACACTTTGTGCATGTGCTCACACGTTGACTTATTAACCAAAATTCTTATTCTTTTGCATGTACAATCCGATTTGACTCTCTTCCATACACTTATTTTCAGTTCCAAAACACATTTTTGATCCATTTAAAATGCATGTAAGTTACCTATCAACTCAACTTTTATAAACTCTTGTAAAAGACACATTTTAGAAAAGGTTGATGTTCTTGCCAAGAACATCAACATGCAACTTAAAATTGTGCATCTTTAGCTCATGCATGTTTGTTTAAGTATGTTTTTAGTGGATTTCAAAGACTTACTCATAAAATTCTTGAATAAAAGATGATGGATTTCTCAAGAAAACTACATGCATGTGTTTAAAATGTTCATCTTTGGTCTTAACTTAGGTTTGATTTTGGATTCACTATCTTTTACTAACAAAAAGATGTTATGATGGTAAATATACAAACATTAAGACATAGTAAAGATGGTTTTTAACAATATAAAGAAAGTGTAGAAAAGATGAAGAACATTCATAAAATGCAAGAAAGTTGGAAAAAGATTTAAAAGAGTGTGTGTGTGGATTTCACCCAACACACTTGTTTTTACCTTTGATTATCTTGAACTCTTGAAGAAATATGATTTAGGGGCTGGAGTTGTGATGAGGATTGAAGATGAATATGAAGATGGGGATGAAGGTTTGAAGATGGAGAGAGAAGGAGATGATAACTTTCTCTTAGTGAGAGAGTGAAATGAGACAATGAGGTGAAATGGTGAGTGTTGTTGCATACATATGGAGAGAGGGGGAGGTGTGGCCGGCCTCTCTAGGGGGGTGGGGTGTGGTGTGACACAAATGTATTTAGTCACTTCTTGTCTTTAAAGATTAAAATTAAAATACAAGTATTTTCTTAAAACTTAAAATACAAAGTAGGTATATATAAATTAAGGTATTTATATATATAATATGATTGAAATATATATAAATTATCAACTACATAAATACTTGTAGTATAAATGTATATTAAGTTGGCATTTTATGAGATTTATGGATAATTTCCTAATTCAAGGATTTCTTAGGCAAAATTTCTCGAATTTTTTCCATCGTACCGTGTTTACTGCTAAAATTGCACTGTGTAAACTATGTCATGAAAATAAGGTATCCAAAGTAGTTCTAACCTGAGGTGTAAATTTGACAGTTGTCACATTATTGTGAATTATAAAAGTGGTAATGAGAATCCTTATGTGTAGTGTGTTTATAATTTCAATTAGATACTGCTATTATGAATATATTGTTACGTGAGCATGCTTGATTGCTATAATTATGAGGATCAATGATTGTTCTAGTACGTTTCCTTGTGTTATCTCGTAGTCTATGTTCTCATCCTTATTCTTGGTTGTGACAAACAGACAGAAATGGTAAATACTCGGGGCATAACTTAGGAAGATAATGTCGTGACTGAATCCACGGCCGAGCAACCGAACATTGATACATCAGCTTTGCCTCCTCCACTTCCGTCTCTGTTGGGCGGGAGAGTGGAGCAGATTCCAAGGAGAAATATTGCCTCTACTAATCCGGTCATAACAGAAGTGACCCCTCAAACTCAAATGATGGACATTGTTGGTGCTAATATGTAATTGTACCAAGTAGAGGGGTAGTTTTGTCATAGGGTCATAGTTTGCCCTAACTATATAATGTTTGTTTATTTCCTTATTTGTTTTTAGGTCATCCAAGAACACACACAAGCCACACACACATTGCTCTTCATTGTATCTTTATCTTGTGAGCTATTGTTGTTAATCAAAGCATATAGAGATGGCTTCTTTTATTGATATCATTGCATGATTACTTGTCTCTGGGATCACAGACATGATGCGGGCCATGAATGATACTATGGTTAAGCAGCAAGAGTTGTTCATGAAACTTTTGGAGGATAGGGATGCTCAACCGCGCCGCCACAAAAGGATTGAAGAAAATGTGGGTGTGGGATCCGGGGGAACCGGTGATGAAAATTGGGCTGATGGATTGATTACTTTAGATACAAGGCTGACAAGAAGGGTATGCTCCTATAAAACCTTCTTACTTGACACGGGGTTTTGACACCCCGCGGATCTAACCGCAAGTGTACGGGTCGAATCAAGTAATAGTGTACGGAAGTACGAGTATCGAATCCACGGGAACTAGGAACTAAATATCACAATTACTACAAGAACTATTAATTGGACTGTCAAATTTGGAGATTTGGTTTTATAACTAATTACTTGCAGAAATTAAAATCAAACAAACACCAGACAACTAGTAAGTAGTTTTGGAATTCAGATGGAGAAACAGTTGAGGGTTGGATATCCTTAGGTTTCACATATGAATATCAGACTAATGACAAATACCAGTTAATTCCGTTAATGACTACTCAACCTTGATCTAACCATTGCTCTCTCTCAAGTAACAACAGTTATATGTGTAACAACATGATGCTTTCTCAAGCTACCATGAAGTTTATTTCGAAAACAAATACAAGATTAATCTCTCGATCTCACCTTATATAGTTCAAAACACATTAAGCGTAGGTTATTAAGCGTCTTGAACGATCCTTCGATTGATTCTCGATCTTCGCTCCAAACGGTGTCACGTGGCTCTGAAAATCGCCCCCGAACTGCTCCCAATCGTCTGCCGTACGTTCGATTCCGAAAAAGTGACCTAAATCCTGACTTATAAAACTGATTTTCGACAAACAGAGGGATACGCGACCTTCCACGCGACTTGCAAGTCGCGTGGAAAGTCGCGCGGGTTTCAGATGCTGCTCTGGGTTGTTTCTGGTTCGCGGGTCGGGTCCTGGATTTTGGTCTTCCGTTAGGCTTCGGTTTGACTCGTTTTGGGCTCTTTTTCGCTTCTATTTCTGAGGAATGCCGCCTTTTATATAACCTGCGTAAATCACTCAATAAACCGTAAAATACCCGCCTTTTTACTTGAGTACAAGCCAATCTCGTTGGTTTGAGAACCGAAAATAACGCCAAAAAGTGGCGTTATCAACAACCCCAAACCGAGCGTTGCTTGTCCCCAAGCAAATTAGCGACAAAACAGAATAAAAGCATATATCTCAGAAAGAATAATAACTGCACAATTCCAATCGGTACCAAGTGATGCATCGGTGATTTCCCATACCCGTGAATATCTATCTCACTCTCGCCTCATTCTCATTTCGTTTGACCTATGACCTTCCATTGGGAGTTGAACTTGTGACTGTTCCGATCACATCAGGGTTAGACTAGGTCCAAACATAATAGGGAAAACATTTCGCCTCGACCCTACCTCACGGGATACTCTCTTTGCACTCGAACCTAGGTCATCGCTCGTGTTGTCATGTTAAGGAGGTTATGTGCAAGAATACTCAAATGTCATGACAACTCTCAAGAAAGATGCACAAATGTTCAAAATTTTGATCTCAGACGGAATCAAGTAGCAAGATAGGGAATATCGGTAAAGGTAGTCGTAAACCGTAATCACATTTTCCAAAAGATCATCCAGGTCTTTACACGGGTTGTAATGGGGCTAAGGCTATGGTTATGAAACGACGGGTGAAAAGGTTCAAATATCCTTGGCATGTCAATCATTGGCAGTTCCGAACTCTATAGTTTTTCGCTCTCTTATTTGGCCCTCTTCGTCACTATTGGAGTTGCTTTAACTCTCTTTATTTTCTGCTATAGCTAATATCTAAATAACTGCATTTTTTTGGGACTTCATTGGTGCTCTTTTCTACTTCTCGGGTTACATTGACCCGTTTTATTCTCATTGCTGGCCGGAGTTCTTCTTTTATGCACTCACTCTATTGGTTCATTACTGCTTTCGATTGACACACTTTCGGATAAGGGTTGGCTAAGGCTTTTGGCTAAAGGGTAAATGATGGGTTTAGAAAGAAATAAGGTGGGTGTTTGGCTGCAACATGGCTATGGATACACACTAAGGGTAAAAAGGTTAAACAAACACACAATGCCTGGAATCATTTCTTAAGGTCCACACGATATGGTCTACTATACCCTCACCTAATATCCCGATGGTTGTCTTTGCTACTCAATGCAATAATGTAGCGAGATCATTCTACATTCACGACAAGGAATTCGAAAGAGTGTATGTGACTTAAGTGTATAAATCCCTCGAAATGAAAAACGTCTTTTAGGCTCAAAATCTCACTATCGGGTGGTCTCCACTAATGTCCCTAGTCATATCCTTTCCCGGTCCTTCCCTAACGGTCACGTCGCTATCACAAGATTCTTCCCACAATGGTCGGTCTCAATCATTCAAAACAAAAAATTTAGCTACTTTGATCTAGACACTCAGAAATGTAGGAAATCTACGTGCATAAGCTTGGGCCCGATTGGGCAACCCCAAACCTTACCCACACATTGTCCCCAATGTGCAAGCAAAGTCGTAGGTGATGCGACTCTTTCATTGTGCATTTATTTACAGGTATAAAGAGGACGGGTAAAACATTAACATAGCAAGCAAAAAGCAATCCCAAAATTTCTAATATGGGCACCCCAAACCTAGGTCGTGGCCTAGGTTTGCCAAATAAAAGCCAACCCCAAACCTCGGTGAAACCGAGGTTTGCACAGGGTCAAAAGTGAGTGTGTAGGTGTGAAAGATGAGGCACCCCAAACCTAAGTGAAACTTAGGTTTGTTGCATCTCGTGCAATTGAAATGGAACAACACATCAAACACCACTCTTTTAGCAGAAAGATTTGGAACATACCTGTTTTGCCCGGCCGGAGGATTCTTGACTGGTTGAGCATCGATCAGAGAAGATAGGGAGAACATGCAAGACAAGGGAAAGACACAAAACAAAAACAGGAAACACACAAAGCAAGAAAGAAAACAAAAACTGCACGAAAAACGAAAAACAGGGCAAATGGGACTCACGCGGTTTAGCCCGCGACTTGCAAGTCGCGTGGAAAACCGCGTAACCCTCTGTTTCAGAAAACCAACAGAGGGTCCCGCGGCTTGCTGCGCGGTATACAAACCGCGTGTAAAGCCGCGTATGTCCCTGTTTCAAAATATTTTTGGCTTTTTTCGATTTTTCGATTTTTATGGTTTTTCTGAAATAGAACACACTTAACTAAAAAGACTAAACTGAAACAAACCTTGGTGGGTTGCCTCCCACCCAGCGCCTTATTTAAAGTCGTGGCACGACTGTGCGGTTTCAACTCGGCTCGGTATCCGCGGTTTTGGATCACCCACACTTGCGATTTCCCGCAGACTCTTTCATCTTCGGTCCTCCATGACCAGCTCCAGTTTCTCCTTCACTTCGACCTCCCTCCTTCTCAAACATCTTGAAGATTACTCTCTCACCGCCTACCCGGAAAGTTATCTCACCTTCTTCCATATCGACCAATGCTCGACTCGTAGCTAGGAAGGATCTCCCCAGAATTAACGGGACCTCCTCGTCTTCATCTATGTCTATTACTACGAAGTCGACAGGAAAGTAAAACTTACCTACTTTGATGAGCACGTCCTCAATTACCCCGTATGGGTACCTTATCGATCGGTCAGCCAGCTTCAATGTCATATATGTTGGGCTTACCTCACCCAGGCCAAGTTTCCTGAAAATAGATAGAGGCATCAGATTAATACTAGCCCCTAAATCACATAAAACTTTATTAAAATTAAAACTGCCAATTTGAATAGGAATCGAGAAACTCCCTGGATCTGTAAGCTTTTGGGGCAGCTTATTCTGGAAAATTGCGCTGCACTCTTTAGTGAGTGCAACGGTGGCCTGGTGATCAAGTGCCCTCTTTTTGGAGAGGATCTCATTCATGAACTTTGCGTAAGAGGGCATTTGTGTAAGCGCATCTGCAAACGGGATATTAATGGTTAGCTTTTTAAAGACATCAAGAAATTTAGAAAAATGAACCTGGTCCTTATTTGCTTTCAGCCTGCTTGGGTAGGGTACTCTCGGGATTTCCGGCTTGACCGGTGGTGTTTCTTCTTTCTTCTTCTCTTCACTCTTCTCGCTCTCTTCAACCACGACCTCTTTTTCTTCATTCGAACTCTCTCTATCGGGCTCGGTCTCTTCAGATGACGGTTCTCTATTCAGTCCCTTTCCGCTTCTCAAATAAATGGCGCTACAGTTCTCTTGGTTCCTCTTTTCAGCCATGCTTGGAAAGGTACCGGGAGGTCGGGTTTGTAGGGCTTCAGAAATCTGCCCCACTTGCCTCTCGAGAATCTTTATTGCAGCCGTGTTCTGATCAGTGGCTGATTTGACTGTGTTCACCGTGTTCGCCAATCCCTCGACTGTGCTGTCCATTTTCTTCATGAACTTCATCATCATCTCTTCTAATCCCGGTTTCTTCTCCCCGGATGGTCCCTCGTTTCTTTGCTGAAAACCTGTAGGACGATAAGCACTATTAGTATTAGAGAAATTAGAAGAGTTAGGGAAATTACCTGACTGTGGTTGGCCCGGCTGATTCCATGAAAGATTGGGGTGCCTTTTCCACCCCTCGTTATACGTATTCGAGAAAGGATCGTTTCTCGGTTGGTTCCGGTTTGCCACAAACTGAACCTGATCAGGTTCTTGAAGATTTCCCCCATTCAGCCTATTTGTGATGACAGCCAGTTGAGCTTTCAGTTCGTTTAGCTCGTTACTCTCTTGGACACTTGCTACTCTTCTAACGGCTGATCTCGGTGTAGAGAAGCTATGCTCGGCCAAGTTTTCAATCAGCCCGCACGCTTCCTCATACGACTTGTCCATTAGTGCTCCACCCGCGGCAGCAGTGATATCATTTTTGAATTGTGGGTGGAGCCCACTAAAAAAGGCCTGGATGATGACCCAGCCTTGTAGCCCATGATGAGGACACTTCTTGATCATGTCCTTGTAACGTTCCCACGCCTCATATAGCGTTTCTTGATCCCATTGAGAAAAATGGGTGATCTCCGCCATTAGTTGGGCGGTTCTGCTCGGTGGGAAAAACTTTTGAAGAAATGCAGCTTTCAACTGCGCCCAGGTGGTGATCGAATCTGGTTGGATACTTTCCGTCCAAGTCTCGGCTCGGCCTTTGAGAGAGAAGCTGAACAGCCTCAGCTTGATTGCATCCTCTTCCACCCCATTGATTTTGAACGTATTGCAGATTCGTTCAAATGCACGAAGATGTGCATGGGGGTCTTCAGTTGGCGCTCCTCCGAACTGATTCTGTTGCACCATGACGATGGTACTCGGCTTGATCTCAAAATAATTAGCCGCAGTTCTGGGTGGCTGAATGCCTATGCGTGCCGCCGCCACATTCGGATCGGCAAACGACCGCATAGGGCATCTCGCAGGAGGTGGTGGTGGGTTGTTGCGAGGCGGATCATTACGTGGAGGTCTCTCGTCGTCAGACATCTTAACTTTCAGATTTCGTCTAGCTTTTGCTTCTTTACGTAGACAACGGGCGGTTCGTTCAATTTCCGGATCAAATTTCTCGAGCTCTTCCCCTCGGGTCTTCCTTGGCATAAACCAATTAGTACCTGAAATGAAAAGTGAACAAAATCAGCAACCCAAAAATTGAACGTGACAAAATGAAATAACAAGAAAAGAAAATGTTCAATCTAATAGCGCGTATAGCTGGTAGTGCTATTAGTTGCAACTAGTTCCCCGGCAACGGCGCCCAAAACTTGACACAGGGTTTTGACACCCCGCGGATCTAACCGCAAGTGTACGGGTCGAATCAAGTAATAGTGTACGGAAGTACGAGTATCGAATCCACGGGAACTAGGAACTAAATATCACAATTACTACAAGAACTATTAATTGGACTGTCAAATTTGGAGATTTGGTTTTATAACTAATTACTTGCAGAAATTAAAATCAAACAAACACCAGACAACTAGTAAGCAGTTTTGGAATTCAGATGGAGAAACAGTTGAGGGTTGGATATCCTTAGGTTTCACATATGAATATCAGACTAATGACAAATACCAGTTAATTCCGTTAATGACTACTCAACCTTGATCTAACCATTGCTCTCTCTCAAGTAACAACAGTTATATGTGTAACAACATGATGCTTTCTCAAGCTACCATGAAGTTTATTTCGAAAACAAATACAAGATTAATCTCTCGATCTCACCTTATATAGTTCAAAACACATTAAGCGTAGGTTATTATGAGACTAAAGTTTACTCGGTATATCTCTATCCTTTCTTACTTTAGACATGTAATTCCTAATTCTAGATCTCAATTGATTCTCTTTAACATAATTGACAACAATAAAACAATTGCAAGTTAGTTACGCTTACAAAGGCATTAAGAACAAAATCACATGTATTCATTTAATCGGAAAACTGATAAAAATCATTCGTCATCCATCATATGTTCAATCCTAATTCAATCCAACCCCCAACATCTTAAAGTTAGTTCATGATGTTGGGGGATTCATACACAAAAGAAAGAGAAACAAAAGTGAAAGTGAACATGGTAACGTGATCGTGGTGAATGTGTAAGATGAATTGATGAACTCCCTTTCCCCGTGTTGAAATATCCTTTGCGTCTTGAACGATCCTTCGATTGATTCTCGATCTTCGCTCCAAACGGTGTCACGTGGCTCTGAAAATCGCCCCCGAACTGCTCCCAATCGTCTGCCGTACGTTCGATTCCGAAAAAGTGACCTAAATCCTGACTTATAAAACTGATTTTCGACAAACAGAGGGATACACGACCTTCCACGCGACTTGCAAGTCGCGTGGAAAGTCGCGCGGGTTTCAGATGCTGCTCTGGGTTGTTTCTGGTTCGCGGGTCGGATCCTGGCTTTTGGGCTTCCGTTAGGCTTCGTTTTGACTCGTTTTGGGCTCTTTTTCGCTTCTATTTCCGAGGAATGCCGCCTTTTATATAACCTGCGTAAATCACTCAATAAACCGTAAAATACCTGCCTTTTTACTTGAGTACAAGCCAATCTCGTTGGTTTGAGAACCGAAAATAACGCCAAAAAGTGGCGTTATCAGCCGACAGGAAGGGTATGCTCCTATAAAACCTTCTTATGTTGTAAACCGCAGGAGTTTGCCGGTTCTGATAATCCAGTTGCTTGCATGAACTGGATCCGCGAGATTGAACAAGCCTTCAGGGCTTGTAACTGTGAAGAAAACCAGAAAGTAAAGTTTGGTTCTCAAATGCTCTGAAGTGCAGTTTGACATGGTGGAACGTCTACACCTCCACCCTAGAAGTTTCGGTATTAGCTAAAATGTCTTGGGCGATGTTTATGAAGAAAATTTTGGAGGAATATTGTAACGAGCAAAAGATGGATATGATCGAGGAGGAGTTCCGGTCATTAAAGAAGAGAAATATGTCGGTGAAGGAGTACACCCGTATCTTTATGGAAAAGCTGAACCTAGTAGGGCATGTGGCCCCGGCTGAGAAGGAAAGAATGAAGGCATATTTGAAGGGATTGCCGGCGGACATGATGGCGATGGTCCGAAATTTGAGAGCCACTAATCTTCGGGAGACTATCGAGGAAGCGAAAGTGATGGAAAGGGTTTATGCAAGGGATAACGAGGAAAAGCAAAGGGTTGGAGAAAAGAGAAAGTGGTAGAACTCTTCAATCTCGTTCGAGGAGCCGAGACATCAACCAAGTGGAAAAGGAAGGGACAATCGACGGGAGGCAAGGTGGTGCCCTGAATGCAAGAGTAAGCACTTCGGCTCTTGCAACGCAGGACAAACTTCGTGCTACAAATGTGGAAAGCCGGGGCATATCAGCCCGGATTGTCCCATAAGGGGGACGGTATGCTATGAGTGCAAGGAGATGGGACACATGAGGAGAGAGTGTCCCAAGTTGAAGGGAGCCATGGAGGGGACTCACTCGGAGGCACAACAAAGGAGAGAGGCCATCCCTAAGGCTCAAGGGAGAGCCTTTCAAATGACAAAGGAGGAGGCGAAGGAAACTGCAGACGTAGTGTCGGGTACGTTCTTACTCAACTGCTTGCCCGCTTGTGCATTGTTTGTTACTGGCACCAACTGCTCTTTTTCAATTGTGTTTTTCAAATCTTGGACTGTGTTGGTAGTACACTACTCGAGGTTTTAGTTATAGAGTAGTGATTGGCCAACAAGGGGTATTGAGGAAAGTTTTAAGGGTGAAGGTGCAATGGAAGCACCGTCAACGTCACATGAGAATCGGAAGAGGAGATGGAGAGGAGGTACTCTCATCTCTTCAGTTAGTGCCAAATTTTGAGGACAAAATTTTCTTCAAGGAGGGGAGGATTGTAACACCCCGAAATCTCCTAGCAAGTTCTTCCCACGAACTCTGCAAGGCAAATCGTTTTAATTAGTTCTTGATCCTAATCCGTCCCAAGTTGGATTTCTTGCTCATTAGATTAATTCCCTCCTATTTATTATGAAAAATACCTTGCATGCATACCTTCTGTAACGTCCCAAAAATTACAAGGAATTTAACTTTAAAAATAGGCATTTTAATAAATAAAACCTTATTAAATTTCCAACACCGTTTCGTTTGCAAATTCGATAATAAATAATCTCAGTAGTAATAAACAGCGGAGATTAAATTGTTTAATAATAACTCTAATCTCATGATTATAAAAACTCATTACGCGCGCCAGTGTGTACCCGTCACGCCTTGGAGCCACAAGCACCTGAAACCACATTAAAATAGGAAAGGGTAAGCACAAGGCTTAGTGAATTCAAACCATATATAGGATCGCAATTATATCATCATCACCCTTAAACAGCTAGTTATCACAACCAACTCATACCATGCAATCACGTCTTGCACCCAAATTTATATATACCAAATATACCAAATATATATTCCTTGGAACATCCATCAAGAAAATATATCACGATTAATAATAAGCCTTATACTTCTCGGAACGACCATCAAGAAGATATAATCACAACTCATTATACAAACACATATACTTCTTGGAACAACCATCAAGAAGATATAACACCATTAATAATAAGCCTTATACTTCTTGGAACGACCATCAAGAAGATATAATCGCAACTCATTATACAAACACATATACTTCTTGGAACAACCATCAAGAAGATATAACACCATTAATAATAAGCCTTATACTTCTTGGAACGACCATCAAGAAGATATAATCGCAACTCATTATACAAACACATATAATTATAGGAACAACCATCAAGAAGTACATCAATCACAGTTCAATATATATACACAACTATATATACCCCATAACACAATACTATCAACAAACAATCATAACTATCACACTCGAGCTATAGTAACACAAATATAATTCCCATCCTATATAGTGAGAGAACTCACCTCAAAAGCAAAGCTTATGTCCTCAACAGCAACACGAACCGGCCAACACCAGCTCACCTTTTTCCACCTAAATAAGTGTTAACAAATGTCAAAGTGACGCCCCAACCCAAAACCACGACTACTAAAATATAGAATACATTTTCCAGCTTTTACTCTAAAAACACAGGTCTGCTCGGGACCTGTTTAATCCCTTATAAACTGATAAATACAGAAATATTTTTCCATAATCACAAAGTCCTACGTCCTAGGGTTCCAGGGATATATCGCACGCACTCTAACAATTTTTCTACAATTTACTATGGATTTTACAAAACCGACTTGCAGCATAGTGAAAAACAGGACCTTTCAATACAAAACAGAAATTTGACACTAGCTATGGTCCGAACTAGTTTTTCCGTAAAACATATGAAACTTACTAGACTCAGAATGGGAGATTTTGGCACTGATTTCTCCCCAATACGATGTTCCTAGAAAAAGTTATGGCTTTCACAAAACAGTGGCAGAAACTAAGTATTTCACATAAAATGACAACAAAGCTTAACTTAATTCTTAACCCATTAAGCCATGCCTTAAGCATTCAGACCTGGAACCAGCTGTGACTTATTGATCAAGATTAAATGGGCTGACCAGCCCGTGCACCACCCTCTGCCAACTCCGGCAGTGGCGGCCGTTGGCGGCGGCGGCGGTTAAAAGCTTCCGACGAAACCACACCAAAACACACACCCCGACTTACCCACACACACCCCCGCATACACGCACACACACACGCACGTACACCCCCTGCCGGCACAGCGGCGGCGTATGGCGGCGGCCACACCGCCGGCAGCCATGGCTGCGGCGGTGGTGGGGTGGTTTTTGCGATCGAAACGACGAAGGGAAAGAAACGGATGAATAATTCTTACCTTGTGACGACGACGACACGACGGTAACAACACAGAAACCGATCGCCGGCTGTTCCTCCCCTTTCTTGCTACCTTCTTACACTCGCCGCACCTCTCTCTCTCTCTCTCTAACTCTCGCCGACAGAAAAGCGCCGGACGCCGGCGATGGTGATCACAAGAAAGTCGACGGCAGCAGCTATGGGGGGGGGGGATTAGGGTTCGTTTGAGTTTGCGAGAATGAGAAGGAGCCGAGAGTTACAAAAACAAAAAGGGTCGGTTCTAGCTAACAATACGTCTCATGCAAACTTGATTAGAAAAACCACATTTAGTCCCTAGGTTTTTAAAGTATTTCCATAACTTAACATAACTTAGGATTTAAACATTTTGCCAATTCCGTTAACCCCGTTAAATAAAACTTAAAAAAAGGAATTAATACTAATAAATTACATACCGGGATACGGGCTTTACAACTCTCCCCCACTTGGATTAGACTTCGTCCTCGAAGTCTCTGCCTACGAATAGCTCCGGATAGTTCTCCCTCATCTCAACCTCAGGTTCCCAAGTCCACTTGAAACCCCTTCTAAAACTTCTCGAATACTTTTCTTACTAACGTACTCCTTCTAGGACACTGGGAGTATGATCGGCAGAACATCCCAACAATTGGAATCATTCCTAGCCAAGCGACTTCGGTTGTCTCCCAACCTTAGATATTCCATACATCCGAGTCAAATCTCAAGCTCTAACCATTCTAAAATTGCCTACCAATATACCCAACTGGATACTCGGATCCGATCATTCCTACCATTAACTGTCGATTAACTCCTACGAGTTCTAATAGACTCCCAAAATTTACCTTACACGAATCATCAAACCAGTAAATTTATAATCACCCACGAAGGTCATTCCACCACAACCATTCATCACAAGTAAGCATCTCAGGGTTACTACTACCATCACCACAATTACCTTAAAATCGACTACAATTCCTCGATTACACTAAAGGTGTTTGGCCTCAAGCCCAAAAGTCGACACCTAAATATACTACTACCTCAAAAAGGTTACTGCGCATTCATTCTCTTAAACACAAAGGGCATCATACCCTTAGCCGATACTATTCGGCCTACAGTACCAGCACACGTGGAATACCCAGCCTTCCACCGTCTACTTATCCTCCACACTCGCTCTACGAAGCCTAGTTACACCGAATCGAGGATACACCTTGACGTCTACCTCCCAGGTAACGCCTCAAGGCCTGGCACATCGGATCTACCTCCCAGGTAAGTGCTCAAGACTATATCCTCCCAGTGCCTACTGGAAAGTCAAGGTCATAACACATGAATACCGGGGTCCCACCCCGAGATACCCAACCGACCGTTACCAACGACTGACTAACGTGACCAAGGATCCAATGCAAAACAGTCTACCAACAACATACCTATCCCGGAATGACTCACTCACCCAAACATGTAAATATTCAACGTGCAATAAATGCAAAACTGTGCAACAAAACAACCCATCAACAAGACTCCACATCGAGCCATTAAAACCGTGCAATTGACCCATGACTATCTCAAAGTCAAAACCGAGCAAAATGCTCCACGCTTGCTAGACCCATAAGTCGGTCAAAAACGCGTTTAAATAAAGTTGAAGCAAGCAATACTCTAAAATCAACATTAATCCCAACTCCACACGGGTTAAACAATAGAGTTTTCCAAAAGGACTCACACCCATAAAATTTTCAAAATGACACATAACACTTATAGGCGCACTTCCCAAATGGTTTACAAAATCATTTACAAAATATTTTCAACGTCAAGATTTTTCATTTCAAAAAGACCGTAAGCAATAAAACTACTATTACCAGGTCGGTAGTTACGCAAAAATGGACACGCTCGTCCCACATATGAAAATCATTTTGAAAATCATTTCATTGCAGCTTAGTTTACTCACAACACGTAAAGCGAAATAAATAATTTCTTTGAAAATGAACCGTCACGGTTCTAGTATGAATTGACTCATGACATGTATTTAAAGTAACCGCTCGACCTTACACCGGGTGCGACAAAAGTGTGCACATAATTTCAAAATCAGTTCCACGACATCTGACCCCAAAATTTCTCTTTTTCAAAATAAAATGTCGTGGCACAGAGTTCACCAACAAATCTTACGCGCGTCGGCTAGTCATACAAAACGATGAAACGGTTTACAAATATTTTTGTTAAAACACAACTGTCTCGTGTAAGTTTCAAACTTAAAGTTAAAAAACTAATCCGTTTCCATCATTTGAAAATATCGACTAAAATCTCATAAAATCTCAAAAGGTGGGGTTCTTTAAATTGATTTCCAAGATTTCCCCAAATGGTCACATAAACAAATAAGATATGCACCTCGTGAAATTAAACCCACACGACTCAACATGCCGTAAAACAAAACTTATTTTAACCAAATCACTCAAATAGCTTTATACAGACATCGTGGAATGTAACTTTCCGTCTCAACTCTAACATATGTGGAGGAGTTCCAATGTTAAAGTCACAAGTCATAGTCACTTGCCCAACATTTTAAACACCACAAAACACGGATATCATCTTACCCAAAAGAACCGTTGGAAAATAACAAAATGAAACAAATTCTAACAAAATTTGCAACTCCCGTGATAAAACGGCTCCATGTACTTTCAAAATCATAGTTCAAAATCTTGTGTGTGTGTTGAACATTTCCCAAAATTCCAAAACACAATCCATAAAAGGATTGGAAACACAAGAATTAGATAATGCAATTTTATTTTCAAAATCAAACTTTGTGCATGACTCCGTCGGCATTCGACGTCTCGACTCATATCCCTCCAAAACTCCCCGACCCACAATCATCATCCGGACATTTAAACCTCTTAGGTAAGTTGGGAAATTACTTCAGATAATGCTTACAGTTTTTCCTCAATTCAACGTCGGCTCTATAAGCCTATGATTCTAGCACAATCATCCATCTTGGCCTGAAACAAACATCATCCTTATCGTCACTCCAAGTAATTAATACTAGAATCGTCCTTTTATTCCAACGACTACTAATTTATAACCTTCGTCACTACCCCAACGATCATCCCATCAAAGCAAATCAAATACACACCTGTACTAGTAGGTTTACTATAATCGTTCCTCCTTGTGATGGCTATTCTGGGTAGATATTACAACGAGTTATTGGCACATAATAACTCACACTAACAACGCTCACGCTTAACTCCTTGGATTCCTCGTGACTTTCCCCGACTCGAGCACGGATCCTGTGCTTCAGATAGTAGGAGCTCTACTACTACCTTCCACACTTATCCTCACTCGTTTCGAGTCCCGTCCCGAAGTGCCCAAGTAGTTCCTTGCCGAAAACTATACACATATGCCCGCACCGGCATAGGTACACACTCTTCCTAGCTCCCTAGGAATTCCACCCAACTCCACTACCCTTGCTATGACGAAATCCCCACTAGTCATGACGAGTCGCCTCGCGAATGCACAGTCGCACACAGTGTAAAACCAGATAGACATTCGAATATAAGATTCTATCCTACAACGGTTGGACTCAAACAAGAGCTGCGCAATAGAACTAAATCCGACATTCTAAGGCTATTCGGTTCCTACCGCATACAACCTATAGTGCATTCACTTAACAACCTATCAAGGCTAGCATAAACTCCTATTAACAAGCAACAAACATGCAGTACAGTGTAATAAGCACCAAGCAATCTAGCATACATACTCATATGTAAACACTCTTCCCAGCTCTCTAGGAATTTCATCTCATCCCACTACCCTTGCTATAACGGAATCCCTATTAGCCATAACGAGTTGCCTCGCGAATACCCAGTCGCATGCAGCGTGAATCAAATAGACATTTGAATACAAGATTCTATCCTAGAACGGTTGGACTCAAACAAGAGCTGCACAATAGAACTAAATCAAATATTCTAAGGCTATATGATTCTTACTGCATACCACCTATAGGGCCTTCACTTAACAATCTACTATAACTAGCATTGATTCCTACTAGCAAGCAATCATCATACAGTACAGTGTAAACAACATAGGCAATCTAGCATGCATACCCTATGATCTAGAAAGCGATAAACACACTAAGTACTGTACCTTCCCACTTAGCGTCGGCTGACTGTACACACTGCGCCCTCAATCACTGTTTCCCAAACGGGTTTTCCTTTTTCTTTCATTCGAAAAGATTTTAGTAAAAGGATTTAAAATTTCATAGCCGCAACTTGAGACCAAACACACCGAGATGTGTCTGATTCACTCAAGCTGTGCTCTGATACCAAGTTGTAACGTCCCAAAAATTACAAGGAATTTAACTTTAAAAATAGGCATTTTAATAAATAAAACCTTATTAAATTTCCAACACCGTTTCGTTTGCAAATTCAATAATAAATAATCTCAGTAGTAATAAACAGCGGAAATTAAATTGTTTAATAATAACTCTAATCTCATGATTATAAAAACTCTTTACGCGCGCCAGTGTGTACCCGTCACGCCTTGGAGCCACAAGCACCTGAAACCATATTAAAATAGGAAAGGGTAAGCACAAGGCTTAGTGAATTCAAACCATATATAGGATCGCAATTATATCAGCATCACCCTTAAACAGCTAGTTATCACAACCAACTCATACCATGCAATCACGTATTGCACCCAAATTTATATATACCAAATATATATTCCTTGGAACATCCATCAAGAAAATATATCACGATTAATAATAAGCCTTATACTTCTCGGAACGACCATCAAGAAGATATAATCACAACTCATTATACAAACACATATACTTCTTGGAACAACCATCAAGAAGATATAACACCATTAATAATAAGCCTTATACTTCTTGGAACGACCATCAAGAAGATATAATCGCAACTCATTATACAAACACATATACTTCTTGGAACAACCATCAAGAAGATATAACACCATTAATAATAAGCCTTATACTTCTTGGAACGACCATCAAGAAGATATAATCGCAACTCATTATACAAACACATATACTTCTTGGAACAACCATCAAGAAGTACATCAATCACAGTTCAATATATATACACAACTATATATACCCCATAACACAATACTATCAACAAACAATCATAACTATCACACTCGAGCTATAGTAACACAAATATAATTCCCATCCTATATAGTGAGAGAACTCACCTCAAAAGCAAAGCTTATGTCCTCAACAGCAACACGAACCGGCCAACACCAGCTCACCTTTTTCCACCTAAATAAGTGTTAACAAATGTCAAAGTGACGCCCCAACCCAAAACCACGACTACTAAAATATAGAATACATTTTCCAGCTTTTACTCTAAAAACACAGGTCTGCTCGGGACCTGTTTAACCCCTTATAAACTGATAAATCCAGAAATATTTTTCCATAATCACAAAGTCCTATGTCCTAGGGTTCAAGGGACATATCGCACGTGCTCTAACGATTTTTCTACAATTTACTATGGATTTTACAAAACCGACTTGCAGCACAGTGAAAAACAGGACCTTTCAGTACAAAACAGAAATTTGACACTAGCTATGGTCCGAACTGGTTTTTCCGTAAAACATATGAAACTTACTAGACTCCGAATGGGAGATTTTGGCATTGATTTCACCCCAATACGATGTTTCTAGAAAAAGTTATGGCTTTCACAAAACAGTGGCAGAAACTAAGTATTTCACATAAAATGACAACAAAGCTTAACTTAATTCTTAACCCATTAAGCCATGCCTTAAGCATTCAGACCTGGAACCAGCTGTGACTTATTGATCAAGATTAAATGGGCTGAGCAGCCCGTGCACCACCATCTGCCAACTCCGGCAGTGGCGGCCGTTGGCGGCGGCGGCGGTTAAAAGCTTCCGGCGAAACCACACCAAAACACACACCCCGACTTACCCACACACACCCCCGCATACACGCACACACACACGCACGTACACCCCCTGCCGGCACAGCGGCGGCGTATGGCGGCGGCCACACCGCCGGCAGCCATGGCTGCGGCGGTGGTGGGGTGGTTTTTGCGATCGAAACGACGAAGGGAAAGAAACGGATGAATAATTCTTACCTCGTGACGACGACGACACGACGGTAACAACACAGAAACCGATCGCCGGCTGTTCCTCCCCTTTCTTGCTACCTTCTTACACTCGCCGCACCTCTCTCTCTCTAACTCTCGCCGACAGAAAAGCACCGGACGCCGGCGATGGTGATCACAGGAAAGTCGACGGCAGCAGCTATGGGGGGGGGGGGGATTAGGGTTCGTTTGAGTTTGCGAGAATGAGAAGGAGCTGAGAGTTACAAAAACAAAAAGGGTCGGTTCTAGCTAACAATACGTCTCATACAAACTTGATTAGAAAAACCACATTTAGTCCCTAGGTTTTTAAAGTATTTCCATAACTTAACATAACTTACGATTTAAACATTTTGCCAATTCCGTTAACCCCGTTAAATAAAACTTTAAAAAAAAAGAATTAATACTAATAAATTACATACCGGGATACGGGCTTTACACCTTCACGTGGGATTATAGGACATTCATCTATTTTGTGGGTTGCATCAAAGTGGGTCGCAGATTCTGGGTTTGTTTGGCTGGCGGTACAGCTAGGGCGAGAGTGTCCGGCGATAGTGCCGGGGGCACTCTCGCATGGTCATCATCGCTGAAGGGTTCCCCACCTGCAGCTCGGTGCATACTCACGGTACAGGGATGGCGAGAGTGCCATGGCAAAAATCCCATGGGCACTCTCGCGAGGTCAATGTCGCGACTGGAGGGATGCCACACTCAGGGAACTCGCGGTACAACTTCAGCGGAAGTGATCGGCGATATTGCCAGGTCACAACCGCCCAGTCACTCTCGCCGTCGGGGGTGCTGTGGCTATAAAAGGAAAGCAGCTAGGGTTGTTTGGCGAGTTGATCTTATTTTGGGTTCTTGACTTTATTGAACGCCATTTTCTCCCTCTTATTGGCCGATTTCCATCATCTCTCTCTTTCTCATTTATTCCTTCTCTATATTTATTAAGTGGTGATCATTGGTGGCAATTTAGGGTTTCATAATTCCTTGCTTCAAGTATTTAAAGTGGTCTCCAAGAGTTCTAGCTAAGTTCAAAAGCTAGGGTTTGTCATAAAAGTTCTAAGGTGAGTTGTTTTGACCTACAATTTCCCTTTTAGGTTGTAGATTATTATCAAGATAGATTTTAACTATGGATTTTGTCTAATCTAGGATTTTCTTCAAGGTTGAGGGTTTCTAACTACAAACCCTAGAGTTGGTGAGTATTTTTCCACTTATACTTGTCTTCCATTTACCAATACATTAAAATGTGGGGTTGATTTAGATGAGAGCATGTTGTTTCAAAAACTAGGGTTTCCCCTTGATTTTTACCCAACGAAATTCTATTGGATATTGTTATAGTTTTATACATATAAATGGATATATATATATATGTATATATATACATATGTATATATATACATATGTATATATACATATATATGCACATATGTATAAATATATATGTAAGTTACATAGTGGGTTGTTTTCTAACTTGGGTTACATTGATACATACATAGTATATGAATGTGGATGCATGTGTTTATGTATAGTTAAGACATATATGTATACATGTATACATTCGCATTTATGTTCATCTTAATGTATAAACGTGTTCTTGTGTATGCAGTTAGATACATATATATTTGTGCCCATTGTCATATATATATATATATATATATATATATATATATATACATATATGTATGCATATTTATATAGGTATGTATAAATATATATATGGGTATGTATAGATATACATATATGTGTGTGTATGATTATATATGCATAAATATAAGTAGATGCGTATGTATATGCATATATACATATGCTTGGTCGTAAATATTTGGAATCTTCATGAGGTTGAGTTTCACATGCTAAGTATCTTCATGAGGTTGTCGCAAGGGTTTATCACATGATCATCCTTTTCGCATGATCAAGTTTATTGCAAAAGGATGTTTGTCATGTATTCATAGTTGCGATAAAACCAAAGTTGCGATAACTTTTATCGCAAGAAAATATTCTCGCCGGAGTACCCTTGCCGGAAAAACGGGACTTTACCGGAGTTGCATTGTTGTTGTTTTTACGATGCATGGTCTTGATGTTATTGGTATTATCATTCCTTGATGATTGTTGAACATAAAGGAACCAAAATGGAGTCCATTTTGATCGTGGAAATTGAAAGTAAATTGGAAGTGTATTCAACAGTACGTGAATTGTGGTTTTTGGTGATAGAGATGAACAGTGTTTTAACTGTTCAGTTAGTGACCAGTTAGTTTTTCTAACAATTTTGGTCCAGATTCGGTTAAATTCGTCAAAATTCGTGGTTTTTGCTAACGGAACTCGTGTGACATCACTCCTACATTTCGTTTGTCACACATTCATCTCCACGACATCTATTTGTGTTTGATTCCTCAAAACCTCTACCGAGTAGCGCGTGCTTTTACCGTTCCTCCTTCGAGCAAACTCGAACCAAGCTCTTAAGCCGAATTCTTACTCAACTCGTGGTCCAACGACGGATTCTTTGTTTTACACTAAGACTGCATACACTTTGAAGATGATTTTCGTGCACTTAGTCGGGGTTATGGAGTACATTGGATTTGATTTTTCAAGGTTGAAAACATGATGAGTAAGAGTAACTTTCAAGGGGGAGCCGAGCCTACATTTGAAGAATGCATCGCTAAAGTTGATCATGACTGACATGAATTATTTTTAGAGTTGATTCAGAACTCTGACTAAATGCATTCAGAATTCTATGTTTTGACTAAGTGCATTCAAAGTTCTAAGTCCTTGATTTTAAAATTCTGACTAAGTGCATTCAGAATTCAAAGTTCTGACTAAGTGCATTCATAATTATGATCTTATGTATTCAGAATTCAGATCAAGAGTGATCAGCTAAAGTTTTCAAGAAAATCAAGGGGGAGAGGAGTTAAAGACTTCAAGATGATTTTACTTTCCAAAACTTTAGGGGGAGAATGTTAGGACACTAAAGTTGTCCTAAATATTAGAATGTTTTGTAAAGTAAAGGCTTTGGGCCTAATGGGCTTAAGTGTTGTAACAAGGGAAGGGGACTATAAATAGGACATATCATGTAATATTGTATTTTATTAATTCCATAATACAAAATGTAGCTCTTAATCTCATATTGTTCTCTCTAGATTAGATTTACTTTTCTAATAAATAATTAGTCCTCTTCTACCTCATCTTGTTACCTAATACTTGAATTGTTGAAGATCATGGACTCACAAAAACTTGCTGATGAATTTCAAAAGTTGAAACAGAAGCTTTCTGAAGAATATGAAAAGGGAAAACTAGCTCAGAAAGACTTAACATTTTACAAGAGAGAAAAACATCTCTTAAGGCTTGAAAAAGAAGAAGTTTCAAAAGAAAAGTCTGAGTTAGAAAGTTTTCAAAAACAAAAATATTTGTCCTTCTCTGTAAGTGTAAAGAATTTGAAAAACCTTTAAAACAGAAGGAAGAAGAGGTGAAAAGATCTGAGTATGAAAGACTCAACTTTGTGGCTCTGAAAAATTATTTTCAAAAAGAAAGAGAAGTTTTGCATCAATCTCTTCAGAAGAAAGAACTTTTGTTCAAAAGTACCAAGATGCACAAGATGTACATATCAAGATTAACTCTCAGAAGGACACTCAAGGCCTAGGAGTCAATGACCTAGATCCTTTTACTGGAAAGAAGAAGACCTCTTTGTCTTCAACCTTCTGTATTGGGAAACTCATAATGCCTGATTGTACATCTTTGGATACTTCAAATGTTTTTAAAATAGTTAAAACTTCATAAGGATCAAGAACAAAGAAGCCTAACTTTAAAAACATCTCTTTTAATACCCCTAATCTTGAAAAGATTTCAAAACCATCATCCAAGATGATTAACGATCAAGGTAAATCTGAAATTTATGTTTCAAAATGTGTTAAGAGTCTTGATCCAAAAGAGATTTTCAAGTTTGACTCCTTCAAGGTCTAGAAGCCTGATTCCTCAGAACATAAAGCTCTGAGTGAAGTCAATCCAGAGGCACCAGACTTTTCTCCTACCTCTGAAGATAAAGTTAGAACACTTTTGAAGAGGATATAAGAAGTGTCCTTGAGCAAAACTCTACCTCTGATGCTTTGAAATCTAAGATTAAAATATTCAAACCTTGCACCATTAAGGATTTAAACATCTCTAACTCCAAGAACATTGGCTCAAGCCACAAATCCTTAGAAGCTGTCATCTCTGACAGAGTCAAAAGAGACTCTTCGGACTATGATTCTTATTCAGAGGTTGATGAGCAAGTTTTATGTGCACCAGAGATAGTTGTGCACAAAGTAAAATAAACAACAGTTGGAGCTGGGATTTTGAACAATACCATTCCTATTCCAAAGAACAAACTCGAAGTTCCAATATGTCCTGGATTTGAGGATATGTGTGTTAAGGCCATGACTTCTTTGGAATTGGAAAAGAGAATGCAGGAGAAAGCCAAGATAAACCTACCATTTTGCCTCCAAAACCTCATATTTTTAAGCAAATCAAGTTCACACCAGAACAAAAAGGTTGTTGATCCAAACCCTCAGTGATTTGATAATGACTCTGAGAAACACTTAGTGAAAATTGTAAGTAGACAATATGTATTAGAGTTTCACTATTGCTGATAAGTACTAAGTCTCTACAGTACCGCTGTTAGGAAGCTCATGTTCTTTAAATTACACATTCAGCGAACAATGTTCATCAACAAGTCCTGAGCCTGTTCGGTCTTACTGATGATCGCTGATAAGTTTTAGTTGTTTACTTATGATCCCTAAAGACAAGTTTCACCTCAATCATGTTCTACGCTGAAGTCGAAGATCAAGCTGAAGAACCAGCGACAAGTCTACTAATGAACTGATGCGGATATCAGCGAAGCCAAGACCTGTCCACTCAACGTGAAGTTTCAAGTAGAAGACTTCAGCGAACGCTGAACTTTATCATTCGCTGAAAAAGATTCACTCAGCGAACGCTGATCATGAAGCTTCCTCTACAAGCTACTTTTGTCTTATCCCCTTGCACGCCTCCGTACGAAAATGTCAGAACGGACATCCCTTTTGTCCATAATCGTACAACCAACTCTGATTCTACATTGTTCATCATGCAGCTACTAGGTTGTCTACCAAGGTCCAAACATGCAACCAATCAGACGCTGCCACATGTAAAGTTATACTGACATGCATTAAATGCATGCAGTATATAAAGGAAACCCTAACTTCATTTTTGAAGTGCGAAGCTCTGCCATTTCCTACTTCTTACTATTTTGTTTGTTAGAATATTTGTCTTAAGTATTCTAAATTCCTTATCTCTTATTTCTAGTGCAAGAAATCTTAGTGATTCTCATACCTTGTTTAGATTAGGTTTATTCCTTAATCTTGTTCCGCAACAAGTTGTAAATTGTTTGATACATATCAATAAACAATTTAGAAAAGTAAAAATCGTGTGTTTGTATTCAACCCCCCCCCCCCCCCCTTCTACAAACTTGTATAACCCTTTTGGGACCAACATTGGTAAATGGAAAGTGAGTGACAGTCCTGTTCTTCAAAATGCAGTGAGACGACAACACACTTTTTGGGCCAGAGAAAACAATCATCACCAGAGGAAGGCCAATTTTAATTCCAAAATACCTGTTCTAGATAGGAAGTTTTGTAAAACCTCTGATGCTAGGACATTTAATTTCCAAAAGGCATATGTTCCAAAGATGATGAATGAAAACAAAAGTTTATTGCAACCATCTCAATGTTCATTTAATTGCAATTGTATTAATCTTCTGTTAAAGATTAAAAATCATTTCAATGGTCCTCATTGCATTCTGAATTGGTCACCAAAGAGAAAAATTCAAAGACCAAGTCTCAGAAAGTTCAAGGAAACGCCTATGGCAAGCCATCACAGAATGGAACGCAATAAGGTAAATTGAATACTTCCATGCCTAACAGAAAAAGACCCATTATGAAATGGGTACGTAAGAAACTGTATCATGTCTTGCAGAAACAACATGTGCAAATCTGGTATTTAGACTCTGGATGTTCAAGGCACATGACTGGAAATAAGAAGTTGCCAACCTCATTCAAAGCTAAATGGGAGGTGCAGTAGCTTTTGGAGATGATAGGCAAGGAAAAATCAGAGGCTATGGAGTATTATCTATGGGAGACATTTCTATTTCAAAAGTTGCTTATGTAGATGGGCTAAAGCATAATCTGCTTAACATAAGTCAATTATGTGATCATGGGTTTGATGTCAAATTTCAGAAGAATCATGAAAGCTGATAGAAAGGGAAACCTCTATCGCATGAACTTCACTCCAAACAGAAGTTCAAATTCAGAGAAACTCTGTTTAGTCTCTATGAACAATAAAGATGCTTGGCTCTGGCACAAAATATTTTCTCATTTAAACTTTTAACTCTTGACAAGCTTGTGAAACTTAATCAGGTAAAAGGTTTACCTCCTCTGAAGTTTGACAGAGACCATCTCTGTTCTGCTTGTGAAATAGGTAAGCTCAAAAGAGCTTCACACAAAACAAAGAGTGATCATAATTGCCCTAGACCTTTGCATATGCTACATGTGGATCTCTGTGGTCCTATCTATGTGCAAAGTCTATCTGGCAAGAAGTATATTCTTGTTTTAATAGACGAGTTTTCAAGATATACTTGGATTGAATTCATTAGAGATAAGTTTGATGTCCCATATGTGTTAATCAATTTGTTGAAAAGAATTCAGGTACTTCTAAGTCTAAAAGTTCAGAAGCTGAGATGTGACAATGGAAGAGAGTTCAAGAACATCAAGCTTGAATCATACCTTACAAAAGAAGGCATTTCGCAGAACTTTTCTGCCGCAAGAACCCCTCAACAAAATGGAGTTGTAGAGAGAAGAAACAAAACCTTAGTTGAAGCTGCCAGAACCATGTTAGCAGGCTCTGATCTTCCAACAAATTCTGGGCAGAAGCAATCTCTACAGCCTGTTTAACCCAAAACAGAGCTATCATAGTAACAGATTCAAGAAGGCCGCTTATGAACTCATCAACAACAGAAACCCAAATGTGAAATATTTTTATGTTTTTGGGTGTAGATGCTTCATCTTGAATGACAAAGATCAATTTAGGAAGTTTGATAAAAAGGCTGATGAAGGAAAGTTCATTGGATATTCTCTAACTTCCAAAGCCTACAGAGTTTACAATCTCAGAACCAAGGTCATTCTGGAGAGCATCAATGTGTCCTTTGTTGACAAAGCATCAAAGACCTATGAAGTCTCAAAGTCAGAACCGTTGGTTCCTGTTTTGCTTAACAATGATGATTCTATCTAATTAGTTCAAACAATATATAATGCGGAAGCGTTTTAACGAACTAACATATATAATGAGGTAGAATAATACACAATATCAAATATATGAAGTGTAAATAACACAGATAAATAGCTTAATTATTCACTGTATTTGATATAATAAGAACACCAAGAACACCGAAAGGTTTGATAAGAATCTGCTCTAAAGGTGTGTGTGTCGTGCAAAGCTTAATAGAAGAACTCAACATGAGTCTTCTATTTATACTACTTCTAAAGGGGACAAGATCTGGACAACAAGGACTGAAGGTACTAAAAACACTATTCAGGTAATTTTGATAGTACAACGTTAATTTAATGCGCCAGCTTCTACTAAGGCTATGACCCATCAGAGTTTAACACGTGGAGTTGTTAGGTCATGCCTTGTACGAATGATCTTGAGTATCTTCGTACAACACAAATCGTGAGAAGCACGATTGTCTTTGTATAGATATTTGGTCTTTTATACCACAGAGGCTCTGTCAAGTATGACAGAGGCTCTGTGGCCTTGTCCGCATTGAAGAGTCTTTAGGCGATTCTTCACTTCGGTGTTCTCGGTTGCTCGGCAGAGCCTCTGTCGAAGACTTCTATACTTAGCCTATTTTTCAATACTTCTATAACCATAAAGATTGGAGCTAACAATCTCCCCCTAAGTATCGAAAAATAAAAAATTGAAAAGTGCAAGGTTTTCTAGGCTAAGTACATGACAAGAGGTATTTTTCCTCTGTAAAAACTTCTTTCATTTAAAGTTATGCCAGAGGCACTTACATTCATTTACATGATGAAAGTAAAGTTAACAGAGGTTGGTAGAGGTTATCAGACGTTGGCGCCTTTGAAGTCGTTGAAACTTCTGTTGTCGAATCCTAACTCTCTAAGCTCGTGATAGAAGCTGATGCAAAGGTTTCAGAAGTTGAATGTTGAATCGATGACTTCTATCAATCTATCTGCATTACCCCGATCCATTTGCTATGTTCCTCTGTGCTCCACGAGGCTTGCTTTGAACCCTGTCAAAGTACTTGTTGCATACTTCTGACAGTCCATCTCTATGAATAGTCTTGACTTCCCAGCAGGATCTTGATAGACTAACCCAACTCTTGGAGATGTAATGATCGAGTTTGGTATGGCAGAGGATGGGCAGTCGTCTTCTGGTGGTCGGAGAGCGAGGTTTCTTACTCCGAGATCTCGTGCTAATTGGAAGTCGACAAGGCTATACAACAGAAGCTTCTCACGCATTGCTTTCCTGATCACCCTGTATGCCCTTCGATGTGCATCTGTTGTGAAGTTCTCTTTTGTCCAGAGGAGAAGGTCGGGTAGGTCGTAGGGATTTAGATTTCTCAGATCAGCATCTGAGAATTGATTCACTGTTCTGTTCTCCCTTTTGACCTTATATATGTTATAGGAAACCTTAGGCGTAGTTCTGGTTTGAGAAAACTTACAGTATATGACCTTGTCGATTTTTTCGATTGAGAAGACTTCATGTTTTTGCTTGGGTTTTGTTCTTGTGAAGATGTTTTCGAGGTCAGCACGAAGTTCGGGATCTTGGACCATTGGTGGCATTGGATCTCTGGCAGTTCTGTTGTAGAGATACCTGTATACCACTTCTTCCATTTGAGGTGGAGGTGCACCAGGTGGAGGCATGGGTCTGCGC
Organism: Saussurea involucrata; assembly: GCA_033807775.1. Lineage (NCBI taxonomy): Eukaryota > Viridiplantae > Streptophyta > Magnoliopsida > Asterales > Asteraceae > Saussurea > Saussurea involucrata. The sequence continues at coordinate 14,269,171 of CM066326.1, forward strand.
AGAGCATCCATTTTCTTCTTAATTTCCGCCACTCGATCCCCTGTGAGTTTTTTCTTTGGATCCAGAACAGGTATGTTTGACAGAGGGGTGGCACCTAAAGCCCAGTCTTATTGTTATGGCTTTGGTGTCACATAGGCGTCGAAAGAGCTTTTCATCAATTTCTCTGCTGGTTGATGCTTTGGCTTCTTCTTTTTGGGTTCCTCTGTCATTATCCCCTGCCTTTGTCTTTTGCCTTCGGCTGAAGATCTTCTTGTAGAGATGGGGTTGCCTCTGTGGGATTTGTCTTTTTGATTTCTGAGGGTGCCTCTGTAGTTTTGGGGGTTGCCTCTGTAGGTTTTGGCACTTGTGTTTCTGAGGACTTGGTTGGTGATGTTGGTTTTGTTGGTGAGGCTTCTGTGGTTTTGCTCAGATATTTTTTTTTGTGAGCAATGGTTTTGGTTCTGGTTTTGGGTGTGGGAGATGGGGGTTTTGTTGTTGCAGCTTCTGGTGTTTTTGGTGTTGGAGAGGGGAGTTCTTCTGGTGATTTTGGTTTTGGTGATTGGGATGGTTGATCTTCTTCGGAAGATGTTAGAATTTGGAATTCTTCACGGGTTGGGACATCTGCTCCGAATACAGAGGTTGTTTCTACAGAGGTGGGTGTTGCCTCTGTGGTCTTCTGTTGTTGATCTTGGTTGGTTTTAGGTACTTGGGTTGTGATTGGGGTTTCTTCAGTGGGTATTTCTACAGAGGTGGTTATTGCCTCTGTGGTTTGTTGTTGGTTTCCTCCTTGGGTTTGAGTTGGGGGAATTTGGTTTAGGGGTTCTGCTGATAATGGTGGTTCTGGTAGACCTCTGTTTGCAGCTTCTTCCCTTTGTTTCTCCCCCTCAGGATGATCTGATGAATCGTCAGAGTCATCATCAGAGCCATCCTGACCCTTGTCTTTGGCACCCTCTGTTCTGCACGATGCTTCAGGCTTTTTCGGTGGAGTTGCACCTGCGACTATGAGTTTTGCGCGTACGTCATCACAGAGGCCGAGAAGGGTATGGACCTCTGCTTCTGTCTTGAAGCGCATTTTGCATACACTTGTCCTGAATTCTTGGACATAGTTTGCGTTGGCAGAAGTGAAGGCCCTGATAAACTCTGTCACTTGGTCGATCACCCCTTGGCTAAGTTCTGTGAGCTGAGCTCTGGTCATGTAGTCGGACAGCTGCATGGCTAGAGTTTCCCTTGTCGTTTGCTCTTGAACTTGCTCTAAGGCCTTTTTCAAGTCTTCTGGTGTAAGCCCAGCGGGGGTTGATAATTGTTCTTTCAGCTTTTCCAGCAAGTCTTTGACAGAGCTTTGGAATGCAGAGGTTGTGGCTTTCTCAAACTCAGCAGCAGCAGAGGTGGCAGAGGTTGTCGCAGTTGTTCTCATCTGGGCTAATGCATTTTTCACCTCTGTGGACAGGTTGTCCATTTTGGTGTTCATATTTGTAATGGCCCTTGTGGTAACTTCTGCAAAAGAATCAAAAGAGCTTTTCAACTCTTTCAATGTGGTGTCCACAGAGGTGACAAGGGTTTGGAACTCATCCCTTGATACATGTGGACTTGTTGTAACCTCTGGGGGAACACATTCATCCCCAGAGTGTGTCTCTGTTCCTGAGACGCCTTCTTTCGCTCCTGTTTTTATGTTGAGAGCGGAAGGACTTCCCTCTAATCCTCGAGCAGAGGCTTTTTCAGCTTCATACTCTATAGAGGTTCTGTTAAGGACATTGTCTTGATCCACTCTAGAGGTGGGTACAAGAGTATCCTTAAGTTGACTCAGGGATTTGTCTAGAATCCCTTCGTCTTTGTGCACTCTAGGCCCCTCTGAAGGGCCTGTTGGACTTATGTGTGTGTGCGTGTCAGAGGAAACAAATTCCTCTGTTGGGATTTCTGTTGTGATCTGGGGCAATTGATCACTTACTAAGGGAAAGTCCTTTTGAGAGGACTCCCCTGGAATGGTTTCCCCGACTAAGATTGGCACAGAGGTAGAAAGAGTTACCTCTACCCGGTCAGTTTGGGTTGGGGTCGAGCCGTGCTGCTCTTGTTCAATATTACCTTCTGCCACTAGACTGGCGGTAATAGACATGTGGGGTGCACTGGGAGTTGGTTGTGGGAGTGTGCCTCTTCTATTCCAGGCATCAGTTCTAGCTTCTGCTTCTGTGGAGCATCCAACCACTTCTTCTCCATGTATAGTCTCAACCTCTGTCGCTACCCTATGGCTCGGTGCTTCTACCGTAACTTCTGTAGTGGCTTCTGCCCCAGTGATTAAGGAGTCGTACATTGGAGGAGAGCCACTTAAAGCTTGTACGTGAGGGTGATAAATACCTTCTTTTACTTGGTCGTCTTCCTCTTCATCAGTTTCCACCATATCCTCTGAGACTAAGACTGGTGGGGATTTGGTTGTAGCCTTAGCCAGATCCGTTGGGCTTGCTCTGAGCACATCAAATCCGCGTTGGGTGAAGGGGTTCTGTAGAACTTATGGAGTCTTAGATGGATTATTCTGTGGGGTTTGGTCATCATCATCCAAGTCAGAAGAGATTCTGAAGTTTGGAGCTTCTGTTGACTGATGAGATAGAGTTTCTGCAGCCCATCTAGAAGGGTCTAAAGAGTGTGCAATCCCAGGTTGTTGGAGGAAGAGAGAAAAATCACCCTGATCTTCTGCATAATTGATGGGTGAAGGGGATTGCAGAGGTTGCTCTTGGGCTTCTTCTGCTGTTCCTACTTCCTCTGCAATGGTTTGCATTGGAGTGTGAGGTTTCTTGGATTTCTTCTTTCTCCTCCTTTTCTTTTGTTTGGGGGCACCTTCCACAGAAGACTTATGTTTTCTCTTCCTTTTGTCTTTTGGAGGAGAGGGAGGTGCAGAAGACCCTGCTTCTGTTGCATGAGGAGGGACTGTTGTGGTTGAGCAGCGCTGGTAGAGGTACCCTCTGTAGTTTTCTTGTGGGCTTTCTTCTTCTTCTTGGGAGTGGTGGCAGGGGATTTTCTCTTTTTAGCAGGGGAGAGAATTGCTTCCCTCTGAGCGTGAAAGATCGCTTGTGTTTGTTCATGCTTAGCCAAGGCCACTGCCCATTCTTCATTTGTCATTCTATCTACAACCCTAGATCCTAAGGGGGCTCCTAGACGCGGGGGTGTCACAGGACTCGGTTCTAGAGTCCTATGATCGCGTATGTATTATAACTTAAGGGTCTTGTCTGTAGCGTATCCCAGAAGTTTCATTGGCAGAGGTCTGCAGAATGGGTATTCATCTTCGTGCTCTGTTGGGGTGTTTTTGTTCAGGGGATACATTCTGGCCGTTGTTTAACACCCTCGAATTGGGAAAGGGCAACTAAATAAAATTTTCAATATCACATCCGAAATAATAGGTAAATTACCTCCAATTACAAACTATGATTGCCTCCAAACATTACATATAAAAAAACAAGTCTTATAACCAAGACTAAACTTACTTTGGATATCACTAAATCCAAACATAAGTGCTACTCCCAAGGGTAAATGCGGAAACATAACTTAGGCTATTCACCTCTCGAGCACTTTACTAGCACACGACCCTTCACACGTGTCACTAGAACTACTCCCAACCTGAGACCTGTTGCACATGCCGACAAATAAAAAGGTTAGGATAACGCCTAGTGAGTTCAAGAGTTTATAGCATGAATAAATAGTTCTTTGAAAGAAAGTTGGAAATAAAGATTTAGATTTCCAAAAGAGTTTACCAAGAATATAAATGACTTATTTTCAACGCACCCAAAATCCATGAGAAATATTTCCCAAAAGGTATAAAGCGTTTTCCCAAAATGAATATAATCCAAAACTCATTCAATACGTGAATAAACCTCTAATAGGCAAATCTTTCAAATACGGTTGACAACAATTACTCAACCCATAAATCATGGAAAACCATCCTGTTGGTGCAAGTGTACCACATCTCTATATATTTATATATATTTATTTTGATGATTACAAACACACCGTATTATTGTTTATCTAACAATTTAATCCAAGTGTGCAGTTGTTGAAGAACACGAAGATTTAATCTGAAGGGTTCAAAGACGGAAGTGTTTACGTCGTCATTATTGTTTATAACTAATAATGATAAACACGCTAAAATAATATACCACTTGGATATTTCTAAAAACCCAACAATTAATTTTAATAAGGTTTTGAGAAGATTCAGCAAGATTTGGGTGCTGTCTTGGAAGCTGACTTTTCCTGACGGCGGTATACCGCGGCGGTACAGCCGGTATACCGCGGGTACACTACAGCCGGTATACCGCGGGTGTTCAGCCGGTATACCGCGGCAGGCCGTGTGCATCTCTGATTGGTTGAAATTACCTTTTCCTGACGGCGGTATACCGCGAGACCCAGCCGGTATACCGCGGGTACGTAATTCCTGCCAACTTTGCATGTAGCCGTTGGTGTGTCAGTCACCTTTTCTGACGGCGGTATACCGCCATGTGCAACGCGGTATACCGCGCCTCACAATACCGTTGGAGATGCTATGTATAAATGATGCTTGCTGGTAATGAAGACCTCAGACCACAACAACAGTAACAAGCAACAACAAACAGCACCTCTCAGCTCTCTCATCTATTTATATATATATATTTTATAAAACATTTTTTATAAAATATCCAAGTGTGAGATATTATACAAGAGTGATTACCCATTGTGAGTTATACTCCTCTTGTAAGTATTTGAATAACGGGTGTGTGATCCTGTACATCTCAATAAGCTGAGGCTTAGAGAACCGTTTACTTTGCTCTGTATTTGGTTTGTATTCTACCGTAAAGAATACATTTATTGGATCGTGTCGGGAAGTGTCTCGGCTGCTGGTTTATCACAGTTGGTGGTAAATCAGTAAATCTCTGTGTCAAGTATCTCTATCCCTTATCTCTTTATTTATTCCGCTGTGCTTTATTATATTTATTTATATAAACTGCTTTGCATTTATATTTATTTATATAATCTCTGTGCATTTTAATTATATCTGTTTATATAATTGTTGTGTATTTACTATTTGTATACTCTGATTTATTTATACTGTTTCTGTACTGTATTTATTTATAAAAGAATTTTTGAAAGTAAAAGATTTTAAATACAACCTTACCCCCCCCTAGGTTGTCCAACATTTGGTATCAGAGCGGGGCTTTCAAAAATTTTCTGTTTAAATTTTTAAAGTCATTTCTTTAATTTTTTTTTAAATGGCTCAACAAACTAATTTTGTGTTCTCTAAAACTCCTTTGATAGATACTGAAAAATTTGGCATTTGGGCCGAGCTTTTTGAATGTCACGTTCGTGGCAAAAGTCAAAAAATTTGGGATATTATAGAAAATGGGAATTTTAACCCTACTATTATAAAAAATAATGTTATTGTTGATAAACCTGTTAAGGACTGGACTCCCGCTGAAGAATCTCTTTTTTGTTTAAATTTTGAGGCTAAAAATATATTATATGCTGCTTTAACTTCCGATGAAATAGAAAGAGTTTATACCTGTAAAACTGCTAACCAAATCTGGCAAAGCTTGAGTGACACTCATCGTGGAAATACTCAAGTTAAAAGTTCTAAAATAAACATTTTAGTTCATGATTATGAATTATTTGAAATGTCAAAAGATGAGTCAATCGACTCAATGTTTAAACGTTTTAACCTCATCATGACTACTTTGAAGGGATTAGGTCGCACTTATCCTAACGAAGACTATGTAAGGAAAATTCTTCGAGCACTTCCTTCGGAGTGGATGGCAAAAATCACATCCTTGGAAGACTCCCGAGATCTCGCAACTATGAAGCTCGATGATCTCATCGGCAATCTTAAAGTGCACGAAATCGCACTAAAAAGAAATCAAGTCCGGGAGCAAGTCAAAAAGAAATCCATCGCTCTCAAGGTCGTTGCCTCAAAAGAAAAGGAAGAGGAGGAAGATGCAAGTTCATCCGATGATGAACCCGAAAATCTTGACGATTTAGTCAAGTTGGTAAGAAAACTTTCTAAACTTCTTTCTAACAAAAAGTTTGCCAATATTGATAGGTTTCAAGAAAATGAAGACTACCGTCGTGGTGGTAAAAACCAAAGTCGCAACGTCCACAAAAGTGAAGACAATTATGACGAATCTAGCGACGATGAAAAAGCCAATAAAAAGAAAGGCTTTTGCTATGTGTGTGGTGACAAGGATCACTATGCAAGTGTGTGTCCGAATCGAGCAAAACAAATCAACACACCAAAAGCTTTGGTTGGAGGCGCGTTGAGCGCAAGCATAAATGAGACCAAAAATTTTTGTTTCATGGCCGACCATGATAATGAGGTATCTTCATCATATTCCTCTAAAAATAATTGTGATAATTATTATAGTGACGATGAAAATAATCTTGACGAATTATATAAATCATTTCATGATATGGCCGCTCTTGCAAATAAGTATAAAGATGAAATCTCTAATTTAAAAGAAACCGTATCCACATATAAAAAGGAAATAGATGACGGTAAACAAAAATCTGCTTATGATTTAGATGTTATCACTAAATTTGAAAATAAATTAAGTGAAAAAGATATTTGTAAATCTTGTGTTATTTTAAATGATAAAATTGCATGCTTAAATAAAAAGACACATGAAGATATTACATGTACAAAATGCGAGTCTCTTGAAAATGAAATTGCATGTTTAAATGCTAAATGTAAATCGCATGAGAAAGATAATTTATTAGCAAATGCTTTTCAAAATAGCAATGATAAAGTGCTTAAAATGCTAAATATGCCTAATCGTATAAATTGTCGTAAAGGCATTGGTTCCGATACATGTGTTGATAAATGTTCGTGTAAACCCATTAAAAGATTTTTTGCATCTCCTAAAGTTGATACGAGAAAACCTCCATATATGTCAAAAATAAAAAATGTGAATTATGGAAGGAAACCGCATGCTCGTATGTATAACGATAATTTTTCTAGACCTAATGCGAATATAAATGCTTCATTTTACGTCTATGATAAATACGATCGTAAAATAAAAATGGTTAGAAAATGGATTCCGAAAGGAATGTTTAATGTTGATAATCCCGGTGGGATGCGTTTATGGTTTTAAACCATTTTTATGGCTTTGTATGTTTGTCGTGTTTGTTTTATGTCGACAACATATTTTTTGCAGTTTATGTTTTATACTAACTGTTAAAAGGACCCATAAGAAAAGGGTACCACGAAATATTTTCTTTGCCTTTTGTAGGTGTTTCCTGACGAGGATATAATACGTGTTACCTGCCGAGGTTATAATACGTGGTTACCTGCCGAGGTTATAATACGTGGTTACCTGCCGAGGTTATAATACGTGGTTACCTGACGAGGTCATAATACGTGGTGATTTTTTTTATCACATAAATTTAACCGAAAATTGAAGCCTTAAGATCCGTTTTGGTGCAAGTGTTTCGTATTGGTTTGTATATCTTTGTCTCTATTGCTTTTTGCATTTTATTTTATCCCTCAAATTTTATAAAATCAAATTGATATCGTTATTAATTTGAGGGGGAGCGTTTTAGCTCTTTTACCCATGAGTTTATGCTCTCTCAATTATATGCATATTTTGAGGGGGAGCATCTCTCGAGGGGAAGCATACCGTCTTTCTTGACCCTTTTTGTTTCGACAAACGGGGGAGAGAAACCGCATATGCTCTTGCTTAGCGGTTGTGTTTGTCATCATCAAAAAGGGGGAGATTGTTGGTGCAAGTGTACCACATCTCTATATATTTATATATATTTATTTTGATGATTACAAACACACCGTATTATTGTTTATCTAACAATTTAATCCAAGTGTGCAGTTGTTGAAGAACACGAAGATTTAATCTGAAGGGTTCAAAGACGGAAGTGTTTACGTCGTCATTATTGTTTATAACTAATAATGATAAACACCCTAAAATAATATACCACTTGGATATTTCTAAAAACCCAACAATTAATTTTAATAAGGTTTTGAGAAGATTCAGCAAGATTTGGGTGCTGTCCTGGAAGCTGACTTTTCCTGACGGCGGTATACCGCGGCGGTACAGCCGGTATACCGCGGGTACACTACAGCCGGTATACCGCGGGTGTTCAGCCGGTATACCGCGGCAGGCCGTGTGCATCTCTGATTGGTTGAAATTACCTTTTCCTGACGGCGGTATACCGCGAGACCCAGCCGGTATACCGCGGGTACGTAATTCCTGCCAACTTTGCATGTAGCCGTTGGTGTGTCAGTCACCTTTTCTGACGGCGGTATACCGCCATGTGCAACGCGGTATACCGCGCCTCACAATACCGTTGGAGATGCTATGTATAAATGATGCTTGCTGGTAATGAAGACCTCAGACCACAACAACAGTAACAAGCAACAACAAACAGCACCTCTCAGCTCTCTCATCTATTTATATATATATATTTTATAAAACATTTTTTATAAAATATCCAAGTGTGAGATATTATACAAGAGTGATTACCCATTGTGAGTTATACTCCTCTTGTAAGTATTTGAATAACGGGTGTGTGATCCTGTACATCTCAATAAGCTGAGGCTTAGAGAACCGTTTACTTTGCTCTGTATTTGGTTTGTATTCTACCGTAAAGAATACATTTATTGGATCGTGTCGGGAAGTGTCTCGGCTGCTGGTTTATCACAGTTGGTGGTAAATCAGTAAATCTCTGTGTCAAGTATCTCTATCCCTTATCTCTTTATTTATTCCGCTGTGCTTTATTATATTTATTTATATAAACTGCTTTGCATTTATATTTATTTATATAATCTCTGTGCATTTTAATTATATCTGTTTATATAATTGTTGTGTATTTACTATTTGTATACTCTGATTTATTTATACTGTTTCTGTACTGTATTTATTTATAAAAGAATTTTTGAAAGTAAAAGATTTTAAATACAACCTTACCCCCCCCTAGGTTGTCCAACACATCCATTTAATCGAATACTTCATTGAAAACATATAAAAGCAATACTCACGCAAACGTAAAATGTAATGAAGTTTCAAACACCATAATTATGGAGATAACCTGCTTTATTTAGACTATAATATACATGGAAGGGAATCCACTATTAAAGTCATCCAACCGCAGTCAAACGTATAAGACCAATAATAATAATAGAATAGGGACAATATAAAATCCCAAATAGGTTGACCAACGACGGGGGAGACCCATATCCATTGAGAGTGGAGATCCTTAGTGCCTTCAGCATAAATGCGACACTCTGAGATACCTTAGTGCCTTCAGCATAAATGCGACACTTTGAGATACCTCAGTGCCTTCAGCATAAATGCGACACCTTGAGATACCTTAGTGTCTTCAGCATAAATGCGACACCTATAGATACTCAATCGACCATTACCAACGACTGACTAACATGCCTATGGATCCAATGTAATACAGTCTACAGACAACATGCCTATCCCGTAATGACTCACTCACCCAGGCATGTAAATATCCAAACGTGCAATAACATGCAAAATGGTGCAATAAAAGCAACCCATAAACAAGACCCTACATCGAGCCATTAAAACCGGACCAACGTCCCCATGACTATCCCAGAGTTAAAACCGAGCAAACTGCTCAAATACCCATTAGACCCATAATAGCGGTCATCTTAGCATAGAAATGCATTTAATATCAAATAGGTAGCAAGTACCATAAAATCGTTATTAACCCAAAACTCAACACGGGATTAAACATAAAGGGTTTCCCCCCCCAAAAGGGTTCATACCCTTACAATTTTCAACATGGTTATTAACACTAAAACGTGCATTCTCCCAAATGGTTTATAGGAATCATTTTTACACATATGATTAAACCATCAAATAGACTCCATTTTAAGTAATAAATCTTTTAAGAGTATAATTATGATTTCTATACATCAAATACTCTAAAATCCCAAATAGGGGTGTTTTACACATTTATGAAGATAAATACTTCAACAATTGATATTTTCAAGTAAAACACACAAACATTTGGAAAATACTATTTTTGGCATGTACAAAGTTTTCACAAAGCAACTTAAACTCACCTTGCTAGATTTAGACTAAATCTAGAATTTCTCCAAACGTAAGCTCCTTTGCATAAACTTGAACCTTCAAGCCAAATCTTCCAAAAACCTATATCCACAATTTCCAACCATAAACATTTATCCCCAAACACTTAGATTCATTTCCCATAACATATTACACCCAAAATCACCAATAGATCGAAACCCTAATTTCCAAAATAAAGAGAAGAGAAGATTACCTCAACCATCAAGTGATTCCACCAACCAAACACTTCTAATGGTACCAAAATGATCCTCACACTTCATTTATTCAAGAGGAATGAAAGGTTTAGAAAAGGGTTAGATAAAACTTTAGAAAGTGTAGAAATCTTACCAAAACGAAAGTGAGAAGAAGGGTTCTAACCTCCATCCATAATCCTTTGTTAAGAACCGAGGGAAAAGCTTTGGTTTACACGATTTATGGCTTCAAGAGCTCCAAAAACGATTTAGAGGGTTAGGGTTTGGTTTGGGAGAGTTTAGAGAGAAATGGGTGGAGTAGAGAATGAAAGGGAAATGAAGTCGTGGGTTTAAAACACCCAGGAACCCGCTCGCGATTGTGACACGGCGAGAGTGACCATGTCACAATCGCCGGGGCACTCTCGCCTGCTACCCAAAATGCCCACGGTACAAACTCGGCGAAAGTGACACTGCGAAAGTGACCATGTCACTCTCGCGAGTGTCATACTCGCTGGACCTCCCAAAACTCTCGGTACATTCTTAGCGAAAGTGACACTGCGAAAGTGACCATGTCACTCTCGCGAGTGTCATACTCGCTGGACTTGTACCGAGTCCAAACCTGGCCAATTTCTCGAGGGATCCAATTAGCATTACGCGTCCTACCTTCCAATGTGAAACCTTGTCCTTTAATACTTCCAGATAAGTTCATTTACAATTTGAATTAGGATTTTTGGGGTGTTACAATCCTCCCAACCTTAGAAGGATTTCGTCCTCGAAATCTACATCCTCTACAACCTAAAGTCAACTGACTCAACGACGATCATCATATATCAGTTCCTAACCGAAATCTAAATTTCTCCCACCCAGACTGTTATGACTAACCTCAAGCAAGGCTCTAACCAACAATGCCCTCCCAGGCACATTGCTCTTATGTCCGGATAAACGCTCCAACCATTGGGGAACTCCCAACCAGACGACTTCGGTTGCCTCCCAACCTTAGAATGTTCCATACTTCCCGATTTCAGTTCCAGACTCTACGTCGATTCTAGGCCTAATTAATATCATGAACAACCGAATCTCTATTTCCAATTGTCCCTATTATTAACTGTCGATTAATTCCAACGAGTTCTAAGAGACTCCAAAAATCCATCCCACAAGGTCGACACTTAGTTATACCACCAAGCTTTGAACTCTAACCGGAATCCACATACGAGTTCCGTTTACCGAGTATTTCCACAAAACTAAGGTTATCAGTACAATGTCTAAAGGGTCCTTCATGCGATAATTGTCCAAGACCCAAAACCGGGTTGTCGACAAAACGGTTATACCAACCTCAAAATATGTCTTCGCACTTCTAGCCCTCCAATTACCACAAGCACATCGACTTTTGTACCGATATCATCCGGCCTATAGTCATATCGCGTGCTTAAACACCCAACTTTTCATAGTCGAGGTTCTATACAGTTTACTCTTAATCGAGGTCACTCAATCTTTCCCAAGATCCTAATGAGTTCAAGGTTTCCAAGTGAATTTTATTTTACAAATATGCCAACCACAAATTTTTTCATAGAAACTCTCAACATAAATATTTTCGTATCAAATTAACGTACGCATAAAACTACTACTATCAATTTGGTAGTTGCACAAAAATGGACACGCTCGTCCCACATACGAAAATCATATTGAAAGCATTTTCCACACGGTCCAAGTTATTAGCAAAACGCAAAAGCGTAATAAACAGCTTCTTTAAAATAAATCGCTACGGTCCCAGTATGGATTGACTCATGACATGCACGTAAAGTAACTTCCCACCTTTAATGGTGCATAACAAAATTTCGCACGTACCTCGAAAGAAGTTCAAGCGGCTTTTGATTCCAAAATTCCTTTCTAGTCATAAAACGGCATAGACAGAGGTTTACCAATCCAAAATTTTCGCGCGTCAGTTTATTATACCAAAACGATGAAACGATTTATGAGTACACTTTAGTTAAAACAAAATGACTTGCGTAAGTTACAACTTTAAAGACAAAGTCTCCACGTTTCCATCATTTAAAGATATCGACGCAAACATCATGAGGGAACCTTAAATCGGGGTAGGCATGCAAGTTTGTAACACTTTCCTAGTAGTTTTGTTGAACAAAATAACATGCATTAAATAGTCCATGACAAAATTTCAAAAGGTGTAATTCTTGAAGTCAAACTCCCAAAATTTCTTCATCCGGTCATATAATGACACATGAGTAAAATGCATTCCGACGAGGTTTTCACACAACAACGTGTTTTCCGAACTTAGGAGAAAATAAGTGTTTATAAATCGTTGACACCAAAAAGGGTTCAAATCAACTTTCGACCTTAAATCATAAAAACTGTGTGCATTAACGTTCAAAACATAAACAATTCCACGCACTTTAGGTTTAGGCAATTGATTTTCCCAAAACCTCCATTGCGGAGCATTTGCATCAAAAGTTTCGCATTCGAAATATAAGATGTTAAAACGTCAATGCCTAAAAGTTTGTTCGTTATAAAATATTCAAAATACACATTCTCTCCGAAACCCAAAAGGTTTACAAATTCCCAAAATGTTCCTCAAACTAGAGTTGACCAAATGTCAACGACTCACCCATTTGTGTTTTTCAAAATAATACGAGTTGTGAACTATGCATGATCTCCATGACACTAACGGATACTTTGACCAAAAAGGCCTTCACTTAAGCAAGAGGTTAGTAAAACATTTTCATGCTCGACTCGCATATCAACGTGTTGAGAAACAATGGTTACCAAGCCATGCATACCCCTAAGTCGATATAATGCATTTTCATGAAAATGATAATAAAACATTTAACTGACCAACTGTGCATCAAGTAAATTGTTATGAAACACTATCAAAGTGTTCGTTCGTGCATTACTTATGTCATGTATAAATCAATCCCCATACTGAACAGGTTGCAACAAACTATCCTATCACAAAACTTTGAAAGAGAAATTACGCGACGCTAAAGTTCCAAAACTTATCTCCTTGGTCGCCTTATGGCATAAAATTTAATATTTCTCAACAAATCTCGAGTGGGACAAAACGCCCAACATAACTCATAAATTCCCACATAATTGAACGGAGTATGCACATTGTGAAATTATACTCACACGACTCAATACGTCGTAAAATAACTCTATGAAATTCAATGAGCTTAATGACCTCAAGTCAATAAAATGGCACCAACATTGTGCTTTCCAAAAAGTCAAATTGCAATAAGCAAATCCATGACTAAAAATGCCAAAATTCCAAAATCCCATTCTGGATGTAATATTATACAAATAATATTGATCACAACTTGTATGAAACAAGGTCCCAAAATAGCTTTACGTAGACATCCTGGAAGATAACTTTCTGTCCAAACTCTAACATATGTGGAGGAGATCCAATGTTAAAGTCGTAAGCCGTAGTTACTTGCCTAACATCTAAAACATCATAAAAACATGGATGTCACTATATCCGAAAGTAATGTTGAACAATAATAAATGGAACAATTTCCGACGAGGCTTGCAACTCCCGTAATAAATGATTTCATGCAGGTTCAAAACCTATGATTTAAATCCTTGTGTGCGTGCTAAACATTTTCCAAAATTTGTAACACAATCCATATAAGGATTTGAAACACAAGAAATAACTGATGCAACTTATTTTCAAGATAAATCTTGTGCATAAGTTAGTCGGCACTCAACGTCTCAACCCATACTCCTCCGAATCTCTCCGGTCCACTATTGTCATCCGGATAATCAAACCTCTTAAGGCAAGTTGGGAAAATACATCAACAATCCTTACGGTTTCTTCTCGAATCAAGGTCGATTCAATAAATCGTGGTTCTAATTCAACCATCAAATTTGACCCGAAACGGTCCACTTAAAGCAATTATCATGCTTATTGTCACTCCAAGTGACTAATGCTAGAATTCGCCAATTTTTCCAACGACTAATAGCTTAGAACTTCATCACTACCCCACGATCATCACGTTAAAGTAATTCAAGTACGCACAGGTAACTAGTAGATTCACCATGACACTGGCCAGGTGTCATTATGAACGTACCGTACATGATTATCCTTGCTACTCTAGTCGGGAATTCTCGTTTCTAGCAACTCCATCGACCTCGAAACATCTTCTCTTAAAGTGCCTAATGGTGAATTTCACTCTTATTTACTTAAAAGAACGCTAGTTTGAGTCTAGGTATCCAAAATCAACACCTAATTCTCTCAAACTTATGCTTTGATACCAACTTTTAACACCCTCGAATTGGGAAAGAGCAACTAAATAAAATTTTCAATATCACATCCGATATAATAGGTAGATTACCTCAAATTACAAACTATGATTGCCTCCAAACGTTACATATAAAAAAACAAGTCTTATAACCAAGACTAAACTTACTTCGGATATCACTAAATCCAAACACAAGTGCTACTCCCAAGGGTAAATGCGGAAACATAATGTTAGGGCAGGTTTTATGTGTTGATTTAAAGTTCAAGGGTGTAATTTGTTTTCCTTAAACATAGTCCATAGTGAACGGGCCGTGGGCTTGTTACCACCGGCCCAACATATTTAATGCACAACTAGCTTAGAAAATTAGCTAGTTGTCTCATTTAGCTTTCAGCATTGTAACGATTATTCTCTGATCAAATAGCTAAGTGGGCAGCCTTTGTGAATCATATCAACTGTTCTTATTTGCTTATTCACAAACATAATCGTTGCACGGATCTGGATCCTACAATTGGTATCAGAGCAGACGGACGGATCGATTCCAAGGTTTGAATTCATCAAAATTCTGGTTAGTTTGACTTTTGCTCGTCTGATTTTTTCTTGAATTCTTGACTTTTGATTCAATCAAAATCAGTTGTTTTTACTTATTGGGTTGTGTTAGCATTATCATTCTAAGAGTTTCTGCAAAATTTCACATCCTAATTCGTTCGTTTGATTGGTCAATTTTGCAAAACAAGTTCTAAAATTTTAGTAGTGTTCTTACTCAAAAATTCTATTTTTGCTATCAAAAGGTGTTGTTTTTGCTCTAAAATCGATTGGGTCATTGTTGTTTTGTGCTTGGGATTGTTTCTAACCTTTCAGGAACACATTAGAGTAACCCTAGTGGAATTTTCGATCGATTTTGACAAAACAGCCGCAGAGTCCGGACACCACAGCCGCGTTTTCCGGACAGATCAAGGTGTCCGGACGTTTGTGGTTCCATCCGGACAAGTCATCTTTCCGGGTAAGTCATCCATCCGGGTAAGTCAATCATCCGGGTAAGTCTTTCAAATTTCTATTTTCCCGGGTAATCTAGTTCCGGACAACTCAAAGTATCCGGAATTCGTTTTATCCGGAAATCCTCATTTACCCGGAATCATCGAAGTATCCGGACACATCATTCTTTCCGGAAACTTCTAAGTACCCGGTAAAGTCTTGATTTTCCGGTTACTGCCATCCGGTACTTCAGAGCATCCGGTAACCTTGGTTATCCGGACAACTCAAGATATCCGGACAACTCCTGCTTATCCGGACAACTCTGCACTTTTTGAGCTGTGTTTTCGTAAATCCAATCCAGATACTTTCAGATCACTACCTTACTTGGATTACTATCCGGTAAGACCACTGTAGTCCACTTTAGAACCTGCGTTAGGACTCCACTCTTAAAATCTTGCGTTAGGTTCTCATTTCGAATCGATATACCCGTCGGACGATCACTCCGTTGCAACCAAAGATGTCTATTTCTCGTGATGCACTTGCAATTGGTACCGACACCAAGCCCCCATGTCTATACCCAAACGAATACAGTCAATGGCGCGACAGATTCATGATTTTCATTGAATCAAAGGACAACTATGAGTTCATCAAGCAAGCTCTTGAAGAAGGTCCCATCGCGCCACCAATGAAGGATATTGCAGCAACTGCAGGTGCTGGACCCAAGAAAGAGAAAAAGTCCTTTGTCAAAATGACAGAGTTTGAAAGAGGGAGGATAGAAGGGGAGAAACAGGCAAAGAGATATCTGGTACAAGCTCTTCCCAATTCTATCTACACCGCCATCGACAGCTACAAAGCCACGACTAAAGGCATGTGGGACCAAGTTGCCAAAATGATGCGTGGGAGTGCAGTGGGAAATCAGCTGAAGATCAATACTGCTATAACCAAGTTCGATGGTTTCAAGCAGCGTCCTGGCGAGACTCTTACTCAGGCTTATGAACGTTTCTGCTCTCTACTCAATGAGCTGAACAAGAATGGGATAGTTAGGTCGAACACTGAGAATGCTCTCAAGTTCCTCAACAATCTCTTACCCGAATGGAAAGTTTTTGCTTCTCATGTCAGGCATAACAACCTGATTGAAAGAATCGGCATAAATGAACTCTATGAGACACTTCTTCAAGATGAAAATGAAGTGAATGAACTGCTTGTCGAAAAGAAGACTGAACCCAAGCCTGTAGCTGATCCCATTGCTCTAATTTCCACTAACAAGGGAAGATCTTCGAGCCGACACACCGAACGGGCTCAAAAGCATAACTCTTCTGATTCTGAACCGGAAGAGAAGAAAGATGAAGATTCTGATAGTGAAGTAAACGACTTCATGAAAGCCATTGCCCTCCTGACAAAGACCTTCAAGCAACAACAGTTTTACAAGAAACCAACGTCTAATGGTCAGCGCTACTCCACTTCTGCCAACAAGCGTCATGACTACAAAGACAAATATGAAGGTAAGAAGAAGGTTGATGAGCAAGATCAGACTGAAAAGAAGGACAAGACTGAGAAAGTTGACCGCAAGAAGAAAGATGAGCCCGTGAAATGCTATAATTGCGGGAAACTTGGTCACTTTGCCAAAGACTGCCGCCGGCCTACAGTGAAGAATGTCCACTACTACGAGGCTAAGCTAGCTTTAGCAAAACAAAAGGCGACTGGAGAAGCAATGTTCGCTGAGGATGATTACTGGCTGCAAAGATCTGACAATGAAGATGAAGATGAAGTTGCTAATGCCTTCATGGGATATCATTCCTCCACTGATGAGGAAATCGCAGCTGCACTTGCAAATCAGGTATGTGAATCTTGTCAACCAGATTTTTTAAGTGCTATGCAATCATTTTATGGTCAGGCTGAATCCTTTAAGGCCACTTCTATAGAACCAAAGCTTGAAATTAAAACTCTAACAGAAAAGCTTAATGTTCAAATAAAGTTAACTGAGAAGTATAAGTCTGAAAATGCTGATTTAAAGGATAAATGCAAAATCCTTTCATTAGCACCCAAAGACTT
Source organism: Saussurea involucrata (assembly GCA_033807775.1). Lineage (NCBI taxonomy): Eukaryota > Viridiplantae > Streptophyta > Magnoliopsida > Asterales > Asteraceae > Saussurea > Saussurea involucrata. The sequence goes on from CM066326.1 coordinate 14,286,673, forward strand.
AAGGGTCAGAATATCTGAACTTCAGCGTCAGCTTGATCAGTGCTTGAATGAGAAAGAAGACATTATTTATCAATGTTCTTCCCTTCAAGTTCAACACAAGGAGTATGTGGCTAAAATCCTAAACCTTGAAACCAAACTCCACCAAAGGGGACAAACAGATCAAACCATTTTCCTGAACAAACCCAAAGAGTTCACATATTTTAACAAAGAGTGGGGAATCGGATATGATAATCCCCACTATTTAAAAAAGGGAAGATGGCATGTACCCATTTTGTATGATTTTGCCTGTTATGGATTATCTACAAAGTACCCGGAGTACAAAATCAAGTGGACTGGTCCCCTAGAACCTGAAAAAGAAGAGGAAATAGAGGAATACAAGCGCACACACAAACTCGGAATTCAACTTCCATTTTGCTATGAACCTCTAAATTACTCTTATCAAAAGAACAAAAAGTACCTTTCCAATGACTACTTCGACCCCTACAAAGTGCCAACACCCAAGGATTCCTCCAAGAAGGATGAGGATGTAGCACCAGCAACCAAGACTGAGACGGATGAGTTTAAACTCTATGTTCCCCCTCTCATCTTGGAAGCAAAGATAGTAGAGTTGGAGGAGTTATTGGAAAGAGAACGGCTGGTTTTTCAACATGAGAAGAACGATTTAAACAAAGCTCTTGAGAAACTCAAAGTTGAGATAACCGATGGTATGACAAGTGAAGCAAAGGAAAACTTTCTGTGGGAAATCAATACGCTTTCATCTAAATTGTCTGAAATGACAAAAGAAAAGCAAGCTTTACTTGACAAACTTGAGAAACAACAACCGGTCAAAACCGAAGTTGTGTCTGATGAAGGACAGGAGATCCTTCGGAGTGAAATCCATCGACTTACATCACAAATGTCTGCTTTGGCAACAGAAAAGATGGAAGAATATGCGAAAAATGGTCAGCTTCAAGAGCAAATTGACCGACTCCAATCTAAAAAGGAGATTTCACCCGAACCTTCCTCAAATTCATCTGACAAATCTTCGTGCAAAGTTTATTTAGACAAGATTTCCAATTCACAAACCGGTTATGCTTCTAAAGACGAGAGTGTTTTAAGGAATTTGAACTCTGATTTTTTCTTAGCTTCCGCACCAAATTCCCCAAAGCACACAAGCACGAAGAGTTCCTCGCCTTCCTCCACCAGTCCAAGTCCCGACATTCCTGAAGTAAATATTTCTGAATTCATGAACTCAGAAGGTGATGATGAGGGAGAGTTCGAGTCGTTCCCTTTCGACAAACCTCTTCCGAGTCACACAGATTTTTTATCCCCAGTTGTGACTCATATGGTCAATTTTGAAAAGGGAGCATGTTCAAACTCAAAAGGCCCAGCTGTGATCAAAATTTTAACATCTAAACCTGTTTCCCAAAATACGTCACAGCCAAGGCAAAAGACTAAACAAGTTTCCATTAAAGCTCCAACTCCTTCAAAAGTCACTGATCATTCTGTACCTGCTGTTGCAGCTAAAAATGGTCAAGCCAGACGAGTAACACCAAAGTGGCTAAAGGAGGATTCTGTCAAGAAGGATGCATCAAAGTCATTTCCCCATGCTTTAAATTCTAGAATAAACCAAGACAGTAGTGATTGGAATCAACAGTATTATTTTGAAGTTTCTTTTCCGGTTAAAGTGAATTCTCTTCCACAATTGGCTCGCTTATTGCATGATTGCGTGTGTTGTTCAAATTGTGGTTGGAATGATTTTGAAGCTAGTTTGGAAAAAGTAGTGTCTTTTCCTGTTAAACTAAACTCTCTTCAACACTTGATTCGTTTATCGCATGATTGTCTTTGTTGTTCTAATTGTGGTGGGAATAACTTTTATGACATTCTGAAAAATGATTGGTATGCACCATCTTGTGTATATAATCTCTATGCAAAACGCAGTCCCCGTAATTACAAGAACAAACCATCTCATAAACGGGGTAATCATTCAATGGTTCAACCACGGCGGGAGGCTAGATCCAATCCTAGATGGACTGCTCCTACCAAGGTTAAACCAGCTCCTAAAAGGCAACCTGGCACAAAACATGTTCCTCCCACGGGTGTACAATCTGCACCTAAGAGGCGACAAACGCGAAAATCAGTTCTCCCAACGGGTGTACATTCTTCACCTAACGGGAAAGGCGTGCCAAAACAGGTTTCTTCAAAGGGAGCCACTCCTAACCCTCCAGGACCCAAACAAATTTGGGTACCTAAACTTCTCTAATCTTGTTTTGCAGGGCGGTCATGTGTGGTACTTAGATTCAGGATGCTCCAAGCACATGACCGGAAGGAGGGAGCTTCTCACGAACTACAAAGAAGAATATCAAGGAGATGTGAGATTTGGCAACAACGAGCGTTCGCCTATTGTGGGCTACGGCGACATCGTGCATGATAAGATCACCATCAAGAAGGTGTCACACGTCCAAGGGTTGGGTCACAACTTATTCAGCATAGGCCAATTCTGTGACAAAGATCTTGAGGTCAGTTTCAAAAAGACAAGGTGTAGAATACTCATATCAGGTAAGTCTTCTAATCTGTTGAGGGGGAGCGTCACACACAGTTTTCCTTAAACAGTTCAACAGTTTTTTTATGTGTGTGGGCACTACCAAGTCCACCTTGGTCTACACTTGAGGGGGAGCGACACAACGTTTTCTATCCAACACTCAAAATTTTGTGTGTCGGATCCCTCACTTGCACCCTACTGCACGATTCGAGGGGGAGCAATGGCAATCCCATGCTCAATTTGAGGGGGAGCGAGAGAAAGATCCCTGGCAGCACAATTTACTGAACATTCTACGGAAATTGCCAAAACAGTGTTATCCGGACTCTTGAGGATGTCCGGACACCTCTGTTTGTCCGGACAGTATCCGGACCGGACAGACCCGGGTCGGTCAACTTCTCCGGACAACACTCGGGTCCTATAAGACACCCGGGTACCTCATATTTCATTCTACCCGGTTTCTCTTGCACAAACCCTAAACCATCATCGATATTCTCCCTCGCTCGGACTCTCCTCAATCGCACGATTCACGCACGCGTTCCACTCCAAACTCGGGTATGTTGTTCGTGATTCCCACTACATCTTTATTATACGAATCTCGATTCTTATTGCCTCTCAATCAAACCTCGGTTTGATCGAGATTGTTAAACCCGAACACCACACCTCGGATCCACCCGATTTGGGGTTCTTTCGGCGTAAGATTGATAGGGAATGACCAAGGGTAGTCTAGAATGCTATTTGGTCTACTTATGTGCATTTACACTGGCCTTTAAACCTAGATTTGGTCGATTTCTCACCAAGGCGTTTCGTCCGGACACACTCATCGTGTCCGGACACCATCATCGACATGCGCTTCTATCCGGACACACTCAATGTGTTTGATGATACATCCGGACTCTCTCAATCTACCGGAAACCTAGTTGTCCGGAAACCTTATGGTTTCCGGTAAGTTCAACTACCGGATAAGTTTGGAGTCCGGACAACGCCTTTATCCAGAATACTCACTTTATCAGGGAACCTTGTCCGGGTAATTCAATTTTACCCGGACACTCGTATAATCATCCGGACTCCTCTGCCATCCGGACAAATCATGTTATCCGGACACTTCATTTTGTCCGGAAAAGTGCCCTGTGCTGTCCAGTTCTTGCCTGTTTTTATCAAAACCAGTCCTCGATCTATCTCAGATTGAGCCATTCAAAGCTAAGGTACGCACCTACACTTGTAATTCTAATTATGATCCTAACCGTGTGCTCCTTTGCAGATTTTCAAATGGCGGAACAACAAAACCCGGAAGAACAAATTCCTCAGGAGGAGGAAATTATAGACGAAGTAGCTGATGCTGCACTGGTCGACCCTGACCATGGCATCGAGCTAGAGGCGAACAACCACTACCTCGACCCGGCGCTTTTCAGACCAAACCCCCAACATCAGGTCATACTCGACATTCTGATGCGCCATCCCATTTCTGAGGCACTCACTCGCACAGCCGACGTTCCCTTGCTCTACGTTCTACAAGTCTGGCTGACGGCGCAAGTCCGCACAATTGGCAACACTCAGACCATCACAAGGCGAATAGACAACCACCCGTTTACACTGACGCCAAATTCTTTTCGCCGTTTACTATCCCTGTCTGAGGTCACTGCCAACAACCATGAACGGTACGATCCTGCCGTTAACGATGCGACTCTCTGTGCCCAAATGCGTGCTCTTGGGTACAACTCCGACCTTCCACGGCCATCGGTCTTCAATCGAAAGTACTTGGCGCCTATTTGGTACACGCTCTTCACTATTCTCAACCGATGCCTATCCGCCCGATGGAAAGGTATTGACCAATGTACCGGCGACTTTCTCCGCCTTGTTCATGCCGTGTGCTACAACCGCCACGTCGACTTCGCCATGATCATCTGGCGTGAACTTGTGACCACCATCCGACATATCGGCGGCACCAAACAGAAGAAGTTTCTTCCATATCCGCGATTCCTTTCGCTTGCCGTTCGACAACACATGGATGCCAATCCCACCATTCCACGACGACTCACACATCCGGTATGTCCCATACGCCACCTACAATTCATGGTGATCTGCAACCCATCCGATGCGGTCGCCTCACCCATTCCTGCCGCCCTACTAGCCATAGCCGATCCCGCTGCACCGGGGGTAGTTGCTTATAGGGGAGAGTTAGGAAATCCCGTGGTCCAACCAGAGCCGGAGGGACCTGCCCAGGGACATAGACCCGAGCGACGTGAGGGTCCAAGAGTGAGAGGTGGAAGGGCCCGACAAGCAGGTGCTGTCGGGCGGGGAACGTTAGTTTTGAGAGGAAGGGGAGCGAGTGTAGGTGGTGCAGCGGAATCGCAGCCCGGTTCCAGTTCAGCCCAACCAGGTCCTTCTTCGAGACCACGCCTACATCACACCACCGAACCATATATAACTGAACCCCCTTCTCCAAGTACCCAAGTCGGAGACGTGGAATCCGACTCCACGGACTCCGATACCGACCGCAACATCCGCTTGACGCATATCCCTCACGGTATCGGACCCAACCCTGATTTTACCGTTGGCATCCCACTTGACTCCCCTCCACATACTGGAACCGGACCTACCACTAGGGCATCTGAGGGAGACACAGGTGATGAGTTAGATCATGCGAGACGGAGAGAACTGCGTTCAAAGTTGAACCAGGAAAGATCGAGCCGTAAAGATAACGAGGCTCAAGAGCGACCCCAACCGAGTGATATTCGGGTTGCCACATCTGCTATCCCGTCTCATCTGTTGGGACGGGGTATTGAAGAAGCCTCCGTGGACCCAGCGGAGCAATTGCACACCCCCCATAGCCACTCATCCGTCTCAAAACAGACGGATGTTTCAATATCACACGGGGAACAAGCACAACTTCCACCGGTCTCTCACTCGGAGATTGCTGGTGTTGAAATAAGAGACCAGCAGCCCCCGGTCTCGACTTCTTTGTGTGCACCATCGAGTCTAGAGCCTATTGTTACTGAAGATTCTTCGCCTAGGACACTTGATGAGGAACAACACCACATCGCGGCTCTTAGTGACCCGACCAGAACGTCTATAGTGTCTCCGACTGCCGGAACACGAGGATTGGACGGAAATCCTACCATAGTCAACATCACGCCAGCTGTGAACGTAGGTGGCTCTACCTCTACGGTAGACGCCTCAACGGGTACTCTAAGTGAGCCCGGTGTTATTTTACCCGACTTCGTGTCAAAAGGGTCTCTGGACAGCACCCTTGAGGCTGTCCGACAGGTTATGGAGCAACAAATGCAGGAACATGTAGCCGCTGAGAGTGCCAAAGCGACGCATGCCTTCAAAGGAAAGAGCCCTCTCGTCAGCACTGAATCTGTCTCTGTGCACCCACTGCCTCCACCGCAACCTACTTACTCGGTGGATACTCTAAAGACGATGCTCTTAGCCCAACTGCTCCAGGAATCCGACACAACCACATCTGCTGAAGTAGACCTGATCTCCGTTCTACGATCCCATGTCACTGCTCCTTCTTCGTCCATCACATCACGCCTTGACGCCATTGACTCGGCCCTCAACGACTACAACAAAGCGCTTGACACGCTGTCTGAGAGGGTCCGCTCACTAGAAGACACTTGTAAGAGTCAAGCCGGCGGTCTCAAACGTAAGCACGATGACCAGGAGGATCCTGATCACCGTGAGGGGGAGAAGCGACAACGTCTAACCGAGACCGCCTCCCTGCTCCACACTGAAGGTACATCTGCGGTTCATCAGGAACCCCCAACTGCGGCAACTACAACAGATGAACCGGAAGCCGAGTTGCCTCTAGCTCAGATGGTCATCGATATGGACATCTCAGATGAAGAAGACCCGATGGTTGAAAATCCCTAGGGTTCAACACAGGAACTGGTCGAATTTGACTCGTCAGACAGACCGATACTGGACATGATAGATCCAGCATGTGAGACCAACCCGGAGACCGAAGATGCATGGTACGAAAAAGCTGCCAGTGCCGTAAATCTCCAGGTAAACTTGGTCTTTCCCACTGATGAGGACGACAACATTGATTATGATCAGTTCCCGCTCCAAAATCTATATGGAGCAACCCCCGTTCACTATGCTCAACCCGCCAGAACATCAACAAGACCCGAATCTACTTCTGCCGATCAACCGACAACTACTCCTCCAACGACAGCTCCTGATCTTCCTCCCCCTCCTCAGCAACTAAACCGTTGGGAGAAGATCAAGGTACTTATCCCTCATCTGGAGGAATCTTTGAAAAAGCTGTTCGTCCACAAACTTCGCCCGATCGAGCCAACCTTTTGCCTTGGTATTTACAACCTCGACCCTGAATACCAACGGCGTTATATTCTTGCAATGCAGCGGTGTCTTCCAGTCAGTCAAGTCAGAACAAAGCATCAGATCACAGAGGTTCTTAACATCCATTCACGCCGCATCATGAGGATCGTCTATCCAGTCTTCACCGTTCGCCGCGAAGATGGTAATGAATGGAGATTCTTTGAAGCTGATTTCAAGAACCTCCGACCGCTCGACTTTCTGGTATTACTGAAAGACTTACGTTCAAGAACCATTCGACCGCTGGAGATTACAAAGGCACTCGAAGCCGTTCGTCGACACCTGGTCCGTACTATCATGATGTCATACTTAACGGATTTTCAAATGGGTGTCGAGAACAGGGCTAAGAAGGTAAATCTGATAAAACCAAATCTGAAAGCTCCTGAGCTGAAGATGTATCCCGAGAACTCTCTTCTGCTCCAACCTGAATTCGGGATAGTCTACAACAACGAACAGAACGAAAAGAAGTTTCTGCGTTTCAGTCAGGTAGACAGATTTTGTGACGGCACGCTTCTAAAGGTCAGAGATGCTCTTCGAAAAATTATTCGACACGAGTCTGAGAATCCGAAGCATTCGTATGTCCCGAATCCAAACGAAACAACTGCTCGGGAAGCTTTGGAAATGATTGAAGACCGCATCGACTATCGCCGTGCAATCAGATTTTTTGAGGTTCACTTTGCTTTGCGCAAACGATACGTATTCAACTGGCAAGAGCTAGAGCGCGAATTCGAACTTCAAATCAAATGGGGAGATTGTTAGGGCAGGTTTTATGTGTTGATTTAAAGTTCAAGGGTGTAATTTGTTTTCCTTAAACATAGTCCATAGTGAACGGGCCGTGGGCTTGTTACTACGGGCCCAACATATTTAATGCACAACTAGCTTAGAAAATTAGCTAGTTGTCTCATTTAGCTTTCAGCATTGTAACGATTATTCTCTGATCAAATAGCTAAGTGGGCAGCCTTTGTGAATCATATCAACTGTTCTTATTTGCTTATTCACAAACATAATCATTGCACGGATCTGGATCCTACACATAACTTAGGCTATTCACCTCTCGAGCACTTTACTAGCACACGACCCTTCACACGTGTCACTAGAACTACTCCCAACCTGAGACCTGTTGCACATGCCGACAAATAAAAAGGTTAGGCTAACGCCTAGTGAGTTCAAGAGTTTATAGCATGAATAAATAGTTCTTTGAAAGAAAGTTGGCAATAAAGATTTAGATTTACAAAAGAGTTTACCAAGGATATAAATGACTCATTTTCAACGCACCCAAAATCCATGAGAAATATTTCCCAAAAGGTATAAAGCGTTTTCCCAAAATGAATATAATCCAAAACTCATTCAATACGTGAATAAACCTCTAATAGGAAAATCTTTCAAATACGGTTGACAACAATTACTCAACCCATAAATCATGGAAAACCATCCATTTAATAGAATACTTCATTGAAAACATATACGAGCAATACTCACGCAAACGTAAAATGTAATGAAGTTTCAAACACCATACTTATGGAGATAACCTGCTTTATTTAGACTATAATATACATGGAATGGAATCCAATATTAAAGTCATCCAACCGCAGTCAAACGTATAAGACCAATAATAATAATAGAACCGGGACAATATAAAATCCCAAATAGGTTGACCAACGACGGGGGAGACCCATATCCATTGAGAGTGGAGATCCTTAGTGCCTTCAGCATAAATGCGACACTTTGAGATACCTTAGTGCCTTCAGCATAAATGCGACACTTTGAGATACCTTAGTGCCTTCAGCATAAATGCGACACCTTGAGATACCTTAGTGTCTTCAGCATAAATGCGACACCTAGAGATACTCAATCGACCATTACCAACGACTGACTAACATGCCTATGGATCCAATGTAATACAGTCTACAGACAACATGCCTATCCCGGAATGACTCACTCACCCAGGCATGTAAATATCCAAACGTGCAATAACATGCAAAATGGTGCAATAAAAGCAACCTATAAACAAGACCCTACATCGAGCCATTAAAACCGGACCAATGTCCCCATGACTATCCCAGAGTCAAAACCGAGCAAACTGCTCAAATACCCATTAGACCCATAATAGCGGTCATCTTAGCATAGAAATGCATTTAATATCAAATAGGTAGCAGGTACCATAAAATCGTTATTAACCCAAAACTCAACACGGGATTAAACATAAAGGGTTTCCCCCCCGAAAGGGTTCATACCCTTACAATTTTCAACATGGTTATTAACACTAAAACGTGCATTCTCCCAAATGGTTTATAGGAATCATTTTTACACATATGATTAAACCATCAAATAGACTCCATTTTGAGTAATAAATCTTTTAAGAGTATAATTATGATTTTTACACATCAAATACTCCAAAATCCCAAATAGGGGTGTTTTACACATTTATGAAGATAAATACTTCAACAATTGATAATTTAAAGTAAAACACACAAACATTTGGAAAATACTATTTTTGGCATGTACAAAGTTTTCACAAAGCAACTTAAACTCACCGTGCTAGATTTAGACTAAATCTAGAATTTCTCCAAACGTAAGCTCATTTGCATAAACTTGAAACTTCAAGCCAAATCTTCCAAAAACCTATATCCACAATTTTCCAACCATAAACATTTATCCCCAAACACTTAGATTCATTTCCCCCAACATATTACACCCAAAATCACCAATAGATCGAAACCCTAATTTCCAAAATAAAGAGAAGAGAAGATTACCTCAACCATCAAGTGATTCCACCAACCAAACACTTCTAATGGTACCAAAATGAGCCTCACACTTCATTTATTCAAGAGGAATGAAAGGTTTAGAAGAGGGTTAGGTAAAACCTTAGAAAGTGTAGAAATCTTACCAAAACGAAAGTGAGAAGAAGGGTTCTAACCTCCATCCATAATCTCTTGTTAAGAACCGAGAGAGTAGCGTTGGTTTAGAAGATTTATGGCTTCAAGAGCTCTAAAAACGATTTAGAGGGTTAGGGTTTGGTTTGGGAGAGTTTAGAGAGAAATGGGTGGAGTAGAGAATGAAAGGGAAATGAAGTCGTGGGTTTAAAACACCCTGGAACCCGCTCGGGATTGTGACGCGGCGAGAGTGACCATGTAAAAATCTCCGAGGCACTCTCGCCCGCTACCCAAAATGCCCACGGTACAAACTCGGCGAAAGTGACACTGCGAAAGTGACCATGTCACTCTCGCGAGTGTCATACTCGCTGGACCTCCCAAAACTCTCGGTACATTCTTAGCAAAAGTGACACTGCGAAAGTGACCATGTCACTCTCGCGAGTATCATACTCGCGCTGGACTTGTACCGAGTCCAAACCTGGCCAATTTCTCGAGGGATCCAATTCGCATTACGCGTCCTACCTTCCAATGTGAAACCTTGTCCTTTAATACTTCCAGATAAGTTCATTTATAATTTGAATTAGGATTTTCGGGGTGTTAAACGTTGGTCCATCCATTGGACATTTTTGTAGACGGAGCAGAGGATCTAGTAGTACATCCAGAATACGTTGATATTGCAGAGGAGGTAGAGCATCTTTCGATCGTCCCTTGGCCTTCTGGGAGGAGATTCTGCGATCAATGGTGTTAACCATTTCCTGCATCATGAGGGTGGAATAGTCCAGAGGTATATCATAATATACCCCGTACATTATGGTCATGATTTGGTGAGAAGTTTGGTCTGGACTACCCACCTTCCCTATTAGGCACCGATTTAGGATTGAGAAGAGCGTATTCCACAGAGGAGGTAATCGATTTCTTCTGAAGTCATTTCTTTTCCTCAGGGTTGTGTTGTACCCCAACATTTCAACAAAACGGCAGAGCACTTCGTCTGTAGGTTCCTCTGCGTACTTCTTTATACCTAGTAGTCATCTGGTTGGTAGGCTGAACTCCAGTGAGAACATGGTTCTGTTGAATTTGAGTTCGAGGTGCTCGGATTTGTCTGGTTTGGAGATGTAGCCCTTGATTTGTCTATCTGCGGGGTCAAATCTGCTGCTCATCCAGAATTGATTTAGGTATCTGGCAGGGATTTTATTGACAGTTTTGGATAACAGGGGGTAAAGGTAATGGTTTTCCAAAATGTGAAGAAGGATGGCACGTGCTTCTCCAAAAGCGGTTTTTGAGGGAACCAGGTAGTAGTTATTTGGTTTTAAGGGAAGAACACTTTCAAAGTGTTCATGTGCGATGAAGTTTAGAGGATGGGTTGTCGGAGCAAAGTCTGCTTCATCGCCGGAGTGGTCTTGCTCTAGGTTTCTGGAGATTTCTTGGTTTTGGGAGTTCTCAGAATGAGATGGGGAGTTCACTGGAGCATTGGAGGTTGAAACAATTGGATTAATCTTGAAGAAAGAGAGTAGAAAATTGGAAGTTGCAGGTTTTTGCAAGGTTCGCCGTAGAAGATGAAGAGAGTAAGTTCATAAACGTTTAGAGGTAATGGTAAGTTGGGTTTTATACTGAAGAGAATTGTAGAATCTGAAAGGGTAAATATGTGAAAGTGAATAAAATTTGGGATCCATAATTGAGTACATACGACTGGTTCAACTTTCCAGGAGAACGTGTGCCACACACGTCCAATGGGAGAATGCCACGTCAGAAGTGTCAGAACACGATTAGACGTCGTGTGCGGCCCATTAATGCTTGGCGCGTGGGCATTTCTTCTTTGTGAGTTCTATCACTCGCAGTAAATAACCCATACTGTTTCAGAATTTCAATAAAAGGTCAAGTGTCAGAGTCAACAGAGGCTCTGTGGTGGAGTGAGCTCTGTGATCTGAAACTTGTGTTTTTGTCTCCTCTGATGCTTGTAACTTCACCAAAAATGTTTGAAAGATCATTGGAGAGGATCGATATATCTTTAGTACAAAATTTTCATTCACATAGGCTTTGAGGCTCTGTCGAGGCCAGCAGAGGCTCTGAGAGTGAAAATTTCTCATAACTAAAAATTTAGAGAACTTTCGGATCATCCAAGGTTTTCATTGTGTTAAACACTGTTTTAGGACATATTTGGAAATTTGTGTCCTAGAAAACTGTTTTGGAAATTGATTTTGTTCGAGACATACTCTTAGAGTGTCTAGTTTGGGCGACAGAGACTCTTTGGTGGAGTGAGCTCTTTGCTCATAAGACTTTCTTCCAGTATCCTTGTGTGTGCATTTGTACGTACAAATCCTTAAAGAAGACATTTAAGGTTGATCGACAGAGTTTTTGTATGAAATTTGCAGTTCTAGAGGATCTGGCTTACAGAGGCTCTGTTGAGCTCAGCAGAAGCTCTATGACCTTAAATTTCCCATAACGGAAGGCTCGAAAATCTTTTTGATAATTTCTTGTTTGGAATGTCTTAAACAGTGTTTATAGGACGTATTTTGAATTTGTGTCCTAGAAAATTGTTTTCAAAAAGGATTTGTGCGAGTTACTCACTTTTGGTTCTCCTTTGTTCGGTAAAAATACCTGGCTTCTGTAGATATGGTTGATCATATCTCTTCTTTGGCTCCCCCTTGAATGATCAACCCCTGTAGATCAGTTCAAGGTCTCCTTCTGCATCCCCTTGACCTATGCTTGGATCAAATGAGATAAGTTGTGCACAGAACATAGGTCAAGGTTATCAGAGGTTCTGTGGAGATTGTCATACTCTGAGCAATCCCACAGAAGCTCTGTTGGTTACAGAACTTTTGATGATTAAGAATTTACATACATAAGAGTTTAAATATATACATATTTACAAGAAGATCAAATCTTACTTACAGAGGGTTCAAGTCATGTTAATCATTCCCAACTTACCCACCAAGAAAAGGAATATTTTCTCATATAGTGCCTTGGTGAATAAGTTTGCAAGCTGGTATTCAGTGGACACAAAGTGCATTTCGATTGTGCCATGTTCAACATGATGCTTCAGAAAGTGATAACGAATATCGATATGCTTTGTTTTTTAGTGTTGTACTGGATTGGCAGAGATTGCTATGGCACTTTTGGAATCATAAAGGATGGGAATCTTGTATATGTTGTACCCACAGTCCTTGAGCTGATTTTTCATCCACATAACTTGAGAGCAACAGCTAGCAGCAGCAACATATTCCGCTTCTGTTGTAGATGTAGACACACAGTTCTGCTTCTTTGAAGTCCAGCTGACTAGTTTACCTCCCAGGAATTGACAACTCCCAGAGGTTCTCTTTCGATCAAGCTTGCATCCTCCATAATTTGAATCTGTGTATGCCTTAAGACCAAAACCAGAGTTCTTCGGATACCAGAGTCCAAGATTTTTGGTCCCTTTAAGGTATCTGAAGATCCTCTTTACAGCAATATAGTGGGATTCCTTTGGGTTAGCTTGATATCTTGCACATAGGCATGTGGCATACATTATGTCAGGTCTACTTGCGGTTAAGTATAAAAGGGACCCAATCATACCGCTGTAGAGTTTGCACTCTACAGATGTGCCATTTGGATCTGAGAATAATTTATTTCCGGTGGCCATTGGGGTCTTCATTACAGAGGCATCAGAGAGACTGTATTTTGAAAGTATGTCAGAGACATATTTAGCTTGATTTATAAAAATTCCTTCTGATGATTGTTTTACTTGGAGTCCGAGGAAGAAAGTTAATTCTCCCATCATAATCATTTCAAACTCACTCTGCATGAGTTTTTCAAAATCTTTGCACTGTTGTGCATTTGTAGACCCAAAAATAATGTCATCCACATAAATCTGTACAAGCAGAATCTCATCACCTTTTCTTTTGTAAAACAAAGTAGTATCTGTCGTACCTCTGTCGTAATCATTATTGAGAAGAAAAGTTGAAAGCCGTTCGTACCATGCTCTTGGAGCCTGTTTCAGTCCATACAGAGCTTTGTCGAGATAATAGACATATTTTGGGTACTTGGAACTTTCAAACCCTGGTGGCTGTTGGACGTATATTTCTTCTTGGATTTTACCATTCAAAAAGGCAGATTTTACATCCATCTGAAAGACTTTGAAACCTCTGTGGGCTGCGAAGGCTAAGAAGATCCTTATTGCTTCGAGCCGTGCGACAGGGGCAAAAGTTTCATCGTAATCAATGCCTTCTTCTTGGCGATATCCCTTGGCCACCAATCTTGCTTTGCTTTGGTATCATCGAAAACGGTGGAGAAATGTTTAATTCAATTTCATGTCGAAGATAATTCAAGATCAAAGAGATGAAGATACTAATTTCAAGAAATCATTCAAAATACAAGAAGTCCAAAATTCGCATGCTGGATTCGGATTGTTCAAAATTGCATTGGTTTCGGATCATGTGAAGTCTGAAATGTTGCTGAATTTGGTTATCTTAGATCTGAGAGGTATTATTCTCGGATTGTGCTTACACCTAAAAGTTCAAAAATATGGAGATTTCGCATCCAACTTGATCCGAATTGATGGTTTCGCATCTGCCATGATCCGAATTCACATGGTTTCGCATCCTACATGATACGAATTGATGATTTCGCATCCTTCTTGTTCTGAATTCCCTTGGTTTCTGATCTGTCTACATCCGAATTCTTTTGGTTTCTGATCTGTCTACATACAAATTGATGGTTTCGGATCCTTTTAATATGAGAAAATTAATATGAGAACTAAGGTTCTTGCATCAAGAAGGTTACGAGAAGTTACTGTTTGTCAAAGACTGATAAAGTTGCAAAGATCTGTTTTTCATGTACAAGACTTGAAGATGGTTTGATAGAGTGTCTGTTGGAGAAGATTGACTTTACAAAGAGCTGAAGACTGCTGTCATATTTTTTAAATCTTGAATCCAAAGGGGGAGATTGTTAGAGCATTATTGTATTCAAGATTTACTGTAAAGTCAATGTGCTGTAATAAGTCCGTACTGTATTAGTTCATAATGCCTTTATACCTTGTATGTTATGGGTATAAATAGGCATGTCTAGTTCATTAGCTAGATAACAATCTAGAACACTTTATGCATATTGTCATTTGTACTCTGATGTTCAATATATGAATGACAAGTTTGCTCTCTAGATTCTCTCTAGATTCTTGATTGCTAGATCTGGGTTTATCAATTGGTATCAGAGCTAAACTGAAATTTCAAGTAGATCAAAGACCAAATTGAAGATTTTTTACACTGAATTGAAGATTTCGGATCCTTCAGAGTTTACTGTTCATCATATGATTTCTGATCCTTCTTTGATTACTGTTCATCCAAAATTCATCTTTTCTTTAATTTTTTATCTTTTGGTTTGATTCTTGACATCTCTGAACTCGTTTTTCATCCCTGATCAACTTTAATTCAAGGATCTATACCAAAATCTGCACAGAGTTTGCAAATCTGAGCAATTTGTATCTGTTTTGTTCGAAAAACTTTTCTTACTGTTTTGGATCTTAATTCGATTAAATTAATCGAATTAAGATTTGTGATCAACTAAGAAAGTGCGTGGATTCAAATTTCGAACAAATCTGTGCAAATTTCATAACAATTGATCAAGAATTGAAAAAGTTATGGCTGATTTAGTGATTTTTGGTGTTTATGTGAAGGTTTTGGATCATTCATAAGGATTTCGGATCATTCAAGCTTGGTTTCGGACCACTCATCATTTACTATTGCTTGGCTTCGGATCACAAAGAGAAGTGATATTTGTTTAAGTTTTGGTTTCGGATCCTTATACATTCGAAATCTGTTGGTTTCGAACCCTTCTTGGTCCGAATCCATTGGTTTCGAACCCTTCTTGGTCCGAATCCATTGGTTTCGAATCCTTATACGTCCGAATCCATTGGTTTCACACCCTTATTGATCCGGATTCCGTGGTTTTGAATCCTTCTTGATCCGAATTCGTGTTGATTAAAAAAAATGGATTTTCATACACTTTAAGGGCTTTTCAAGAAAAATTTTTATATAATTTTTTTTTCAATAGTGTATTTTATACACTTTCTGCTTGATTTTCTGAAAGATCAACTTCTAGCAATACCATAAAGAGAGATTGGTTTGCAACAAACTCTTATAAAGGAGATTCCTCCAACTCCACAAGTTTTTGTTAAACCAAATAATGAAATTTTGCAACAAGTTCTTATAACAGAAATACCTTCAACACCACAAACTTTTGTTAAATCTAATAATGAAAGTTTGAAGCAAACTATTGTTAAATCCCGTGGTGAAGATTTGAAGCAAAATTTTGTTAAAACTAATACTTCAAATCCTTCAACTCATCAAGATGACATGAAGGAGCTTCAAGGAAGTATAAAAGCATTGGAGGAAGAAAATGCTAATCTGAAGAGACAAATTTTAGACATTTCTTCTTCAAATGATAAACTTATTAAAAGAGTTACTGATCTTGACGTTTATAATGCAGATCTTGAAGCAAAGAGAGACAACTCAAGTCTGCACGATCAAATCGAGAATCTTCAAGAGAAAGTAACAACTCTTCAAAGAGAAAATGCTGATATGAAGAGTAGGGAAGAAAAGAGAGAGAAGTGGAACTTGCATTTACAAGCAAAATTAAAAGAAGTTCAAGATAAAAGAAAAAGTTTGGACAGTGAAAATGCTGATCTAAAGAGAAAACTGTCTAATTTTTCTCTTGAAGAAAAGAAAGAATTTGAGCTTAAATATGTAAAACTTTTGAAGCAAGTCTCCGACTTTGAAAAAGTTTTATATCTTGAAAAGGAGAAGCAAGAAAAAGAAAGAATTGTTTTTGAAACTGAACGCAAATCTTTTGAGATTAAAAGTTCCGAGCTTTCCGTGAAAATCTCAGAATTGGAAAATGTTTTGCAAAAGGAAAGAAAAGATTTCACGGAAAAGAAAAATCTCTTTGAAAAGGAAAACAAAACTCTTAAAAAGAAAATATGGAAACTTTCAAAGAGATTACTGATAAAAGAAAGTTTTTGGAAAAAGATTTTAAATCGGAACGCAAACATTTTGAAGATGCGATTCTTAATCTTACCAAAAGATTATCTGGTTTATCAACAGATATTATGAAGGAGCAAAAGGTAAAATCTGATTTTCAAAGGAAACATGATCTAATTCTTAAAGAGAAAAATGTTTTGATCAATAAAATCAAAGAACTTGAAGACATCATTTTTAAATGTGACGTCTCAAAGTAGGCCAGTCATGATACTATCTTTCAGACTCCATTTGTTAATTCAAATGATTCTGAATGCACTTTTAAAACTGCTTCAAGTTCAAGCTTTAAAAACATTCTTTCTAAACAATTTAATAGATCAACAGATTTCTCAAAAGATCAGATTCGTTCAACAAATCTCTTCTATAATCCTTTGCTTGATAAATCAGATAACAAAACAAATGTGCATACAGTTAATACTTCCAAACCTAAAGAAGTTCCAGTCTTCAAGAAAGTGAAGAAGGAATGGAGAGTTAAAGGCACAACAATTCCAAAGAAAGAAGTGCCAAAATCATCTGCTTCCACTTCAAATGCCAAGAAGAGCAATACATTTCAAGGTAAATATTTTGTCAAACCTGATTTAGTTTACTCTGTAAATCAATTAGTCAGGTTAGCACATAAGAAAATTTGTTGTTCTTACTGTGGATCAGATGATTTTGTACATAAAGATTATACTTCTTATTGGTACGGTACTTACATTATTCCTTTTAAGAAATCTAAACCTAACACACTAGGAGCCAAGTGCCATTGGGTACCAAAATCTGCTTAATCTGTTTTGCAGGTTCATCATGTGTTGTGCTGATTTGGAAATATATATACCACATACATGACTGAAAATAGAAGAGAAGCGGTGAATTTTTTTAAGAAGAGTACTTGTGCCATTAAGGGAGAACAAAATTATTGGTTTCTGAATACATAAGTTAAGGACCCATGCTTCAACATTTTTGGCTTTTGAACATATCAGTTCAAAACCCGTGCTTCAACGACAATGGCTTCTAAACACATCAGTTTAGGACCCGTTCTTCAAAGAAATGTTGGCTTCTGAACAATTCAGTTCAGGACCCGTACTTCAAAGACTAAGATTTCTAAACAAATCAATTTAGAACTCATACTTCTCAGGTGATATCCTTAACTGTCACATCTTTCTGTTTCAAGGAACAAGTGGTGAAAGGTAACATTGCATTATGTATTATTTCTACTGCTTTGAATGTTTGAATCTTTACAAATTTAATTCATTGAGATGAAATTTTTCAATTTTCATTCAATGAATGAAATGTGTGTCAAGGGTGATTTTACAAGTGTTTTTGTTTCATCTTTCACTTCTGAAATAAATCGAAAGGTCAGCAAAACATGAATGAAATTATGTTGAATGCTCAAAATTATGGAAATCTGGACTTATATAGAATATAATGCTCAAAAAGCCTATTTGTCAAAATGATGGATGGAAACGAAAATATGGGGGAAGCACTATGTTTTAGAACCAAGTGATTGAGATAAAATTATGCACTATCATTTAGTTTGAAAGTTTGTACCTGTGGCCTTTCTGGTTTGGGAGAGTAAGTCCTAAGGGGTGCTCGACACCTAGCCCCTATAATCAACTGGTCTGGGATCGGCTGACCCAAATCCTGCTATAGAACCAGATAGAAAGCCATGTTCTACTGGTACAAATGGGTTTAAGATATATCGATGTGGCCTTTCTGGTTTGGGAAAGTAAGTTCTAAGGGGTGCTCGACACCTAGCACCTAAGGCCAACTGGTCTGGGATATGCTAACCCAAATCCTACTATAGAACCAGATAGAAAGTCATGTTTAACGGTGTATCTTATTCTTACTTAACTTTTTAATTAAAAGATGCCAATGAGCACAAAATTAAAAGATGCCAATGTGCACAAAATGAAAAGATGCCAATGAGTACACATCTCTTGAAACTTTGGGAAAATACAAAGTCGCGATAAACCCGTAAATTTGTGAAAATCCTGATTTTGGACAAATAGTGTGAGTAGAGCAAAGTATTCTTATAAGTTTTAGAATTGCATATGCTTGTAGCTAATCATATTTCGCATGCTAGCACACCGAATAGATTTAATAAAGGGGTTGAAACTGAACATTTTTAACTTGATATGCAATGATGACTTGTATTTGAATCTAAACACATGCATTTGATTTCATTTGATTGAAAAATCTAGTATACTTCATTAAGTTGGATTTCTTTTGTAAAGTTTTCAAATGATCAAATGTTAGTAGTTATAAAATGTGGTTCAATGAATTTTATATTCCTTGTATAAATGTTTTCATTAATGCACTGTATTTGAAATGAATATTTTTAATGAAATGTATGCATACTTTCAGGGGGAGAAAACAAATTGCTCCAGAATTCTTATTTTGAGGGGGAGCAAGGTTATTCATTAAGGAGGAGATTGTTAGTAATACTCAGAGACGCGACTGAAATTGAAAAAGGTTTTTGATGATCATGATGCTCACATTCATCAAAAAAGGGGGAGAAATGTTTAATTCAATTTCATGTCGAAGATAATTCAAGATCAAAGAGATGAAGATACTAAGTTCAAGAAATCATTCAAAATACAAGAAGTCCAAAACTCGCATGCTGGGTTCGGATTGTTCAAAATTGCATTGGTTTCGGATCATGTAAAGTCTGGAATGTTGCATTGGTTTCGGATCTTAGTTCTGAGCGTTTCGGAATGTGCTTACACCTAAAAGTTCAACAATATAGATGGTTTCGCATCTGCCTTGATCTGAATTCACATGGTTTCGCATCCTACATGATACGAATTGATGGTTTCGGATCCTTAAAGTTAATATGAGAATTAAGGTTCTTGCATCAAGAAGGATACGAGAAGTTACTGTTTGTCAAAGACTGATAAAGCTGCAAAGATCTGTTTTTCATGTACAAGACTTGAAGATGGTTTGATAGAGTGTCTGTTGGAGAAGATTGACTTTACAAAGAGCTGAAGAATGTTGTCATATTTTTCAAATCTTGAATCCAAAGGGTGAGATTGTTAGAGCATTATTGTATTCAAGATTTACTGTAAAGTCAATGTACTGTATTAGTTCATAATGCCTTTATACCTTGTATGTTATGGGTATAAATAGGCTTGTCTAGTTCATTAGCTAGTAACAATCTAGAACACTTAATGCTTAATGTCATTTGTAACTCATTGATCAATATATGGATGACATTTGCTCTCTAGATTCTCTCTATATTCTTGATTGCTAGATCTGGGTTTATCAGTTTCCCTCGTGGCAGAGGTACTAGGGTCCATACCTTGTTTCTCTCAAACTGTAAAAGCTTTTCTTGCATAGCATCTACCCAGTTTGGATCATCTAGGGCTTCAGAGATTCTTTTTGGCTCGATCACACTGATAAAATTTGTAAAGAAACAAAAATTAGCAGTGGCTGATCTTGTTTTGACCTTTTCAGAAGGGTCACCGATTATAAGGCTTGGAGGATGGCTTTTCGTCCACTGTGTTGTTCTTGGAAGATGGTCATTTGAGTCATCAAGATTAACTTCTGTGGTTGCACACTGCTGTTCTGGTGCAACCTATGTTGTTGATGGTACTTCTGTGCTTATGCTTGGTTCTTCATCTTGTGGGAGGATTGGAATAAGAGTTGGAATTTGTTCCTCTGAGGAAGTAGAGACTGAGTCTTCTTTTTCCTCTGGTATTGATTCCTCTGTAGTCGTTGGAGTAGGTATTTCTGGAGCCTCTGTGGTTGAGTCCTTGGTTGTGTTATCTTCAGCTTCTGTTCGCTCCCCCTCAGCATGTGCATCTGTATGATTCACAGAAGAGGGTGAAGTATTTAATGGACCAGTTAGAGATATACCTGACTCAGTCTGGTTTGCAGAAGATGTTTCTCTAGAGGCTCTGACGGCTCCAGCAGAAGGATCAATATCATCATGGAACATCTCTTCAAATAGAAGATTTAAGTCTTCTTCTCTTGTCTTTGAGATGCCAGATGATTGCTTCTTTAGACCGAGTTCTGAACTGATTTGTTCAGAAGTCTTTTGAAAGGAATCGTCAAAAGATACATTGATGCTTTCTACGATGGATCGAGACTTCAAAGGTACACTCTGTAAGGTTTTGAAGTGGCAGAGTATCCTATGAACTTTCCTTCATATGCTTTCACCTAAACTTTCCTCTTGCTTCTCTATCATTTAAGACGAAGCACTTGCATCCAAATACATGAAAGAATTTGATGTTTGGTCGCCTTTTGTTTATCAAATGATACGGTGTCTTGATGTGCCTCTTTACAATGGTTGATCGATTTTGGGTGTAGCATGCGGTTGATACTGCTTCTGCCCAAAAAGACATTGGTAATCCAGATGCTGTCAGCATAGTTCTTGCAGCCTCCACAAGCGTGCGGTTCTTTCGTTCAACCACGCCATTCTGTTGTGGGGTGCGTGCAGCAGAGAAGTTCTGTGATATGCCTTCTTCTGTAAGATAGGTTTCAATGATAGAGTTTTTGAACTCTGTGCCATTGTCGCTTCTTAGTTTCTGAATCCTGCACTCATACAGAACTTGGATTCTTTTCATTAAGTTTATCATAATGTATGGAACATCTGATTTCTCTCTGACAAATTCAACCCAGGTAAATCTTGAGTATTCATCGATCAAAAAAAGTATATATTTGTTGCCACCTAGGCTCTGTGTAACGATTGGACCGCAGAGGTCAACATGAAGCATGTACAGAGGCCTAGGGCAAGACACATCAGTCTTGCTTTTAAGGGAAGCTCTTTGAGTTTTCCCATTTCGCAAGCAGAGCACAAATGATCTTTATTAAACTTAACATGTGGCAGACCTTTGACGAGATCAATTTTAACTAGCTTATCTAGAGTATGAAAGTTTAGGTGGCGGAACCTGTTGTGCCATAACCAGGCTTCTTCGCTTTTACAGGCTACAAGGCAGAGCTTGTCTTCCTTGTTCTTGGCACAGAAGTTCATGAGGTAGAGATCGCCTCTTCGTTCGGCTCGCAGAAGTTCGACTCCTGTGTCCTCACCTTGTAGAGAACAGAAGGTTCTTTTGAACATTACGTCGAAACCCGTATCGCAGAGTTGGCTAACACTGAGAAGATTATGTTTTAGGCCATCCACATATGCAACTTTGCATACGGTTATGTTTTCCTTCTTGATGACTCCGTAGCCTTTTATATACCCATTTTTGTTGTCACCAAAGGTCACAGATCCTCCATCGAATTTATCTTTGTAGGAGGATAGTAGACCTCTGTCACCAGTCATGTGCCGCGAGCATCTAGAGTCAAGATACCAGATTGGCACATACTGCTTCTGCAAGACAATCAGAGAGTTTTAGGTACCCATATCCAAATGGGACCAACTTTGTTAGGGGTCTTCAAGTTTGCCTTAGCATTCTTGGGTTTGGTTTTAGCTTCTTTTGAAGAACCATTTTGTTTCTTCTAACCCTTGAATTTAGTGTTCTTTTTGGGTGTAGAGAGGAAACAGTGTGGACTTGAGAAGCGTTGATTTAATAGATACATGAGATCAAAGCAATGACAATAATGAATGTGCGAAGAGATTTGCTTGAACTTTTCATTGAAAACATTAAATGGGGGCACAGAGGCATTACATTCTATCCTAACATTTGACTTCCTATTACAAGAAGACCAATGTAGGGTAGATTGTTGTTTGCAAAATCCTTTGTTGAGAGCAGCCTTCTGTGGACCCCTTCTGTGGTGAACTTCTGCGGGTTTCACTGTCACAGAAGAAAAAGATTTGTTATTTTCAACCCATTTTCCCTTCTGTTGCCATGTTAGTTTTTCTTTAGTAGGCTTTAAGGGTTTTGAAGTCTTTGAACTTGTTGGATTTTGAGAGGATGTTTTCTTTTGTTGTTTGATTTTTTCAAGCTCAAGAGAGGTTTTGGCTTGTATACACATGTTCAAAAAATCTAGACAGATAGGAACTCTTGTGATTTTCTCCTTGGGAGGAATAGTTCCGTTAAGAACTCCAGAGGGTAGTTTAAAATCCTCTGAGTCACAAGGTACTATCTCTGACTTAGAGTCAGTCTCAGATTCGTCAGAGGATGAATCGTCCTCATATACAGAGATTGAGTCACTTAGTTCTCTTTCGACAGAGGCTAGATTTTCAAGCATGTGCCATACTCGCTTTCTTCCTTTCTTTAAGGGATATCTTCTAAGTCAACAAAAGTTTTCATCGAGGTTTCCTCAGAGAGAGTTTGGCCATTATTGAAAGTACTGGGGAATTCATAAAAGTTGTTTTCACCGATTTCCAATAATTCCTTTTCAGAAATATGAGTCAGTTTTTCTTCTGTTGAAGCAGGCAAGAACTCAGGTGCCTCTGTCGATAGTTTCTTCTCAGAATCTATAGTGCAGACAAAGGCAACATGTGATTTAGTCTCGGGTTTACCAAACTTAAAGATTCCTATCTGATCTTGTGTTTTCAGATATTTCTTAGGTTTGGACGCTCTTTTGACAGAGGGTGATGATGGTAGATCTGTGTTTTCAAACCACACATTCACCATCTTCAGAGGTTTCCTTCTGTGAGGTTCACCAGAGACTTTTCGTTTTTTGCTTACAGAGAGTAAATTTGGAAACCGGGTTTTCTTGTGCTCCCAATATGAAATAGAGAGGACAGAGACTTGTTTCTTTTGTTTCCAGTGTATAGATCTATATCACAGAAGCCAATTCCCCGTCTCCCTATTTGTGTATTAATTTTCTCGTACACCTTCTGTGCATCTTGATATTTCTTTATTAACAAATCTCTTCGGAGTAAATCTTGACAGAGGACTTCTCTTTCCTTTTGAAAATAATGTTTAAGAGCTAGAATGTTCATTATGTCAGTCTCAACGTCCATAAGTTCTTTAGATTTTGTTTTTAATTAAGAGTTAAGTTCAGAAATCTTTTCTTTCAAAGGATTTAGGTGTTTGTTCCAGTTTGTTTCAATTTCTTCCTTTTCTTGAAAGAATTTAGCCTTTTCTTGAGTGAGAAGTCTAGCTTCTCTCTCGTAGAAGGTAAGCTTCTTTTGAACACTTTCGCAAGTCTTTTTAAGTTCTGTGTATTCAATGTTAAGTTTAAGCAAATCACCTTCTGCTTGACTAGAGTTAGAGTCAGAAGTGGATACCTCACTATCGGAGTCGGATGAGCTGACCTCTGCCATTCCACAGAACAAGGCGTTTTTGTCGCCTTCATCAGATGATTCGTCTGACAGCCAGTTCTCCTGATTCACCATTAGCGACTTCTGAGCATAAAACTCCGCTTTTTTGTAGTAAGCAGAGTCCCTCTGTGGGCGGTTTGGTTTGCTCCTGCGTTCAGCGGCATAATGTCCTAGCTTGCCACAGTTAAAACATCCTTGGTTCTGGGAACCGTTGCCAGCTCTGTCGTCCGACCTCTGTCGGTCTCCACCTCTGTCATTTCTGTCATTCGACCTCTGTTTGTCGACACCTCTGTCGTTCTTGTCATTTGACCCTTCTTTTCCACGATCATCTCTTCCATAGCGTTCATTACCTGACTTCTTCTGGTATCCTCTGCTGAATTCCCTTGTCAAAAGAGCTAACGATTTAGCTATCGAGGCCATAGTTGCCTCCTCTTCTTCCACCACCTCCTCTTCTTCACTATCAACGATCAAGATCTTCTTCTTCTTCTTTTCTTCCACAGATTTCTCCTTTTTCGGTTTCTCTTTATCTTCTGTAGCCTTACCAACCAGCGCAAGAGGTGCACTGATTTGAATATTTGCTTGTGCAATCTGAGTCTCTTGGGCTGCCAACGTTCCATAGAGATCTGACAGAGTCCAGGAGTCTAAGTCTTGATTTGTTTGCAAAGACATAGACAACTGGAGCCATTCATCATTGAGACTCTTTAGGAACATGACATTGTTTTCCTCAGAAGTTCTGTGGATTCCGAACTTCTTGCACTTGTTGATTAGAGAGTTGAACCGATCATATGTTGTCTGCAGAGGTTCTGTCGGCAGAGCTTTGAATGCGTAGTACTCGTTGATGCATTGGGCTCTGCGGTTCTTCTGAGTTTTGGCCCCACCCTCCAGTTGTTTTTTCAGTTCCTTCCACAGATCGTATGCAGATTCACACGCATCTAAGGATTGGAAAAGGTCATTGGGTATGGCCATTATCAGAAGCTTCTTAGTCTTCTGAGAAACTTCATATTTTGCCCAATCAGGATCTGACCACTTGTCCTTGGCCTTTGGTTTCGTGTGCTCAGGGATTTCAGGAGTGTCGTCTGTGGCAGGTACACGGGTTACTGTGATCATTGGTACGAAAGGAGGATTATTGATATAGTACATGAGTTCTTTGTCAATGCCCTCGAAGAAGTGAATCATTCATATCTTTCATTGAGGGTACTCATCTCTGAGTAGTGTGGGTGGCTTGGTTAAAGAACCAGCGGTGAAGAAGTTGTATGTGTTTGTCATTTTGAAAGGGTTTGAGAAATCAAGAAAAATAGGGTATGAACAGTAAACCTTCAGAGAATGAAGTGGATGTTTCTAATGATTTTTATAAGCTTTAAAACCTTTGAACAATGCACTAAAATGAAGATTTAACCGAAGAAACAGATTATGTAAGTTTACCAAAGTCGAAACCGGTCGAGAATGGCAGAAAAACAGATGATGTTTTGAAAGATATGAAAAATAGGTTAAAAGTCCAAGTTTCTACCAAAAATCATTGTAAGTGAGGATCTCTTGATATAGAAAATCAAGAACCGCTCTGATACCAATTGTTGGTTCCTGTTTTGCTTAACAATGATGATTCTATCTAATTAGTTCAAACAATATATAATGCGGAAGCGTTTTAACGAACTAACAAATATAATGAGGTAGAATAACACACAATATCAAATACATGAAGTGTAAATAACACAGATAAATAGCTCAATGATTCACTGTATTTGATATAATAAGAACACCAAGAACACCGAAAGGTTTGATAAGAATCTGCTCTAAAGGTGTGTGTGTCGTGCAAAGCTTAATAGAATAACTCAATATGAGTCTTCTATTTATACTACTTCTAAAGGGGACAAGATCTGGACAACAAGGACTGAAGGTACTAAAAACACTATTCAAGTACTGTTGATAGTACAACGTTAATTTAATGCGCCGACTTCTACTAAGGCTATGACCCATCAGAGTTTGACACGTAGAGTTGTCAGGTCATGCCTTGTACGAATGATCTTGAGTATCTTCGTACAGCAGAAATCGTGAGAAGCACGATTGTCTTTGTATAGATCTTTGGTATTTTATACCACAGAGGCTCTGTCAAGTATGACAGAGGCTCTGTGGCCTTGTCCGCATTGAAGAGTCTTTAGGCGATTCTTCACTTCGGTCTTCTCGGTTGCTCGACAGAGCCTCTGTCGAAGACTTCTATCCTTTTGTCTTCTCGGTGACTCGGCAGAGCCTCTATCGAAGACTTCTATACTTAGCCTATTTTTCAATACTTCAATAATCATAAAGATTGGAGCTAACAAGAACTCATACACACCCAAGGAATTTCTGATTCTTCCAAATCAAGAGAATCAGAACTCAATCCAATATTTGAAGATTTCTTTGATGATGAAGACACCTCTGAATTCATTATCAAAGGCAACCCAGTTCAAGGTTCAGAAGGAACCCAACAATCAGGTACATCTCTATTTGGTCCTTCAAATACTTCACTCTCTACCTCATTGTCAACATATCCCACTCAAGACGACAGTTCAAGACAACAATCAGAGGAAGAGCAACTTTGTAGGAACCAGGATTGATCTTACAATCAATTAACAATCAAGAACACAATCAAATCATAGAAATATAGAGAGAGTTGATGCCAAATGCTTTGTATTCAATGAAGAACAAAGTACAGATCTAGAGAGAGAAATCTCTCAAAGATTACAAGACTGAATACGAAAGTTAGTTAGCTTACAGTTTGCTAACAACTATATATACCGTATGGAAATACTAAAGCTATAGTACATATACAAAACAGACCATTAGAACAATGATACGTGTTCTAATATTGTAACTAATAACAGAATTACAAAGTCATAAGTTCTGAACACTTGTTCAGAACTTCTGAACACTATTCTGATAAGGCATACTCAGAACTTAACACTTGAGCGCATGAACATTTTCTTCTTCTTCAGAACTTCTGAGTTCTCCTTCTCAGAAGTCTGAATCTTCACATCACACTTTTACACTTAGCATGACAAAAGCTTTTCATCCAGAACTTCTGAGTTCTCCTTCTCAGAAGTCTGAGTCTTCTCTTCATACTTTAACACTTAGGTTTTTGACAAACTTCAGATCTAACAATCTCCCCCTTTTGTCAAACAACCTTGTACTTATTCAAAATGTCTTCTTTCAAAGAAGAAACGATATTCGGAAGGATCAAATTTCTCAGGGCTAGTCTTCTGTCAATTTTCTCAATAATCTCCTTTATTTCTTCGACCTTATCTCCCTTTGACAATTTTCTTTCCATATTTGCTCTTTATGAATCTGAGTATTCCATAACTATATTTGGCAACTTCACTACTCTAAAGAACATCTTTTCACTGTGATTATTTGCCATAATGACTCCCAATTCTGGCCATGTACAAACATATCCTTTCTTCAACACATTCAGATGATTGTGATCATTGTTTGGCCTTGACAGATAAACACATGGTCTTCCTACAGATAAGGCAATCTGGAAATCATTATAAGTAGCCCATCTCAAAGCTTGAAACATTCCTTCTTTTACAATGGCCAATGCCACTCTTTCTTTCTTGTATCTGCTATCTTCTTTGTTCCCCAGAAGAGAATACAAACTATAGAAGACAAATACTGAAATCTTCCCAAAATCATCTTCATAGAAGTAATACACTTTACCATCTTCTCTCAGAACTTCAAACCCATAACAATCATTCTTCAAAAACTTCTTTATACAGATTTCTCTGAGGCCAGTGATCATAAAGTTAGAATACACAAAATTTCTTGGCTTTCCTATGCATCTAATCAGTTCTGCATGATACCTCTGAGATTTTTGAGACTTGTCATGAAATATATCAGTATACTGAACAACTCTGTTTTCAAAGAAGTTTGGTAGCTCCAAATCTAAGAACAATGCATTCAGATCAAGTGGCACTTGCTCTGAACCAGCTTCAGAATTCTGAGGATTTTGTTAAACATCCTGCATTTGAACATCTTCTTGAACAGGAACAACTTCAGGAATGATTTCTTCAACAATATCATCATACACACCATTTACTTGATACTCTGAAAGGAACACAAAATCAATGTGTAGGATTTTCTTAGGATTCTCTTCTGATAGCAACAAATCATGACAGTTTCTGACTTTGATTCTGAGCTCCAATCTCTCATTTACATGTCTTATGCACTCTTCTTTTACAGAAGCTCTTACCGCTTCAAATTTTGCTTCCATCTTTATCAAAATCAATTCCAAAGTAGCATCACTGTATTTCACTAGATCATTCAGTCTGAACAGAATAAGTTTGCCGGAATTTGCATAGATGAAGCCTTCATTACCAATTCTATCACCAACAAATCCAACAATGTCAGAGTCATGTTTTGGACTTCTGTTTGGGCAGGTTAGATTGCACTTGGCCTTTCTTGCTTCAATTGGCAGTTGAAAATCATACATGTACAGATTTCTGACATAAATTCCCAAGAGCCTTCACCAAAAATATCGGATCCTCTAAAAACAGCATGTGAAAATCAAAGCTTGTAAAGTTGACTTTAACATTTCCTTCTTTCAGAACTTCGATACTGACATATTTGAGGTCAGCAAAATCTTCTATTTGAAATTCCAGAACACTAACAATCTTCTTCCTTAAGAACAATCTTTCATCTGGTTTTCTGAATCTGTTAGAAGCCTCAAAGTAGACCATTTGCAGCTTTTGATCCATGTACCCATCAATAAATTGTTCAACTTCAACAAATTCATCATCTTGGCAGTACAGTGACCAATAGTTGTCTTCAGGAAAGATGTCATAGTGATAATTTCTCGCCAAAGGAATATTCTTCCGTTTCACAATAAAGTCACAGATTGGTTCTTCTAGGATAGGCATTTCAAGTCTTGGAATGATGATTGGACTTCTGTACATATACTCTGGAGGTATGAAGTAGTTAGCAACTCTATCATATACTTCATATTTTTGTGACAAGTCATCAAAGAAATGCTCTGCAACATCATCTTCAAATCTTTCTGGGTACTCAACTGTGCAATCTTTTTCACCCATCAATTCAATTGGAGTTACACTTCTTAGACATCTGGGAACAATTTGACAAATCAGAACACTTATCATCATACTGTGCATCCTCCTTGCCAATATATTTTGCATCCTCCTTTGCTCAAACTCAGAAGCTAAATTGTCTCCAGTGTAGAGAACAATATCAGAACAAGTATTTTCCATTACCACTTCTTTTGATTCAACTACATTTTCAGGACTTTGTATCTCAGAACTGTTACTTGGAACAACCATAAACTCAGTACTTGCCTTCTGCCTTTTCTCCCCCTTTTGATGATCATGAGAATCATCATCATCAAACTTTCTCTTAAAGGACTGAGTTGAACAAGATTCTGTTACAGCCACAGCCACAAGCATAACCTCCAATGGCTTTGTTACAACAGCCAAATGTGAACTAAAAGCTTGAAGTAGAGAAGACTTCATAACATCCATGCTTTTTAGTATATCATGTTGAAACTTTGAGAAATCCTCTTTGATCTCCTTTTGATGAGATTCCAAAGAGACTTTAACAGCATCTATTTTTTGTTCAACAGATTTTGCTTTTTCTTCCAAAATAGTTCTGAGATCCTTGAC
The DNA here is from genome assembly GCA_033807775.1 of Saussurea involucrata. Lineage (NCBI taxonomy): Eukaryota > Viridiplantae > Streptophyta > Magnoliopsida > Asterales > Asteraceae > Saussurea > Saussurea involucrata. The sequence goes on from CM066326.1 coordinate 14,316,189, forward strand.
TTTTGTTTTCTAGGAAATCACCTCATTCTCTAAATTCTGAACTTTATTTTCCAAGCCATGATAATTATTCTGAATCTTTTCAAATTCAGAAGTGAACAGTGGTAACCCTGGAGCAACAGATGATCCAGTTTTCATATGTTCAGAGAACATATGGCCTGTAGGTGTCACATAATCACCTAGTACAACAGATGTACTTTGTAAAGAAGCTTTTAAAATGTTCACTTCCCCAGGTCTTCCATTAAATCCTTGACACCCAATATTAGGTATGTCTATGGAAGTTGTGACAGGAAAACGATATCCCTGTGATGTGCTTGTGTGAAAAAATAATTCAGGCTCAAAAAGGATATTACTGTGCAATCCAGACTCAATGTGATGAAAAGAATGTTGGGATTGATTGCCAAACTCCAAATGAGAAAGCAATGGTTCCCCTGTAGGAATTGAAACAGCAGCATGTGGAGATGCTTCTGAGTAGATGGGGATGGGTATTTCAAAATCTACCATGGGCTCAGTGGTATTTTCAATATTAGTCACCCAAAATTGTGAACCAATAGCAGATGTGGGTGCCCGGTTTAGATCAGCTAGAACAGAGTTATCTCTATTTTCTAACTCTGGTGACATTCTTTCATACTCACCACCCTCTATCTGTTTTTCATTCTCACCTCTACCCAAGCTCTCAGAATTTTCCCTCTCAGCACTCCGAGTCTGTTCTCCCCCTTGAACAAACTCCCCCTCTCTTTCTACATTAGACCCCTCACCTCTCCTCTCTTGGTTTTCCTCATGGGTAGGGACCTGAGGTTCTTCAAGTCCCATAGACGTGCAATATGCTTTTAAAATCTCACTATCCCTTGGAATGTAGGACCTAAGTGCTCTTGTTAACAGTTATGTTGTGGAAAATTAACAAGTTTCAGGGAAGATGTCATTGTACCCATGTAGAAAGTTGGCCCTTTCTCCTCATCTGCTCTTCTTGGAATTTGAGGATTCTCCCTTAGTGCATACCACAAGAATATTTGCCAATATCTCTGAAAAGGAATGTAAGTCAGAGGCTTGTCCCTTGTTAACCTCTTCATAGCTTTCTGATTTCTTTCAAGCGTATTCTTCATATCCTCCCACAAGATAGAAGCATAGTTGTAGTGCCTATTCTTCACTAAGCCATGAAATATCTGCATTATTTGCCTTGACCCCTGATCTGGTGAACTATGCTTTCCAGATAGGCATTTGTTGACAATTGTAAAGAAACAAGCCTAGATTGGTGGCAACTTGTTCCTTCTAAAAGAGCTTAAATTTTTCAAGTCATCACAGTAACCAAGCTTCCTAAAATCTACAACCATTCCTCTGAAGTAGGCTCTTCATCAAAATCGGATCTTCCCACTAAATCATCACTCTCTGGCAATCTTAGCATAATCCTTAGAAATCCAATGTTAAAAGTTAATTGAACTCCCCCAACATTTGATACAAACTCATTACCCTGCAATTCTAAATGTTTCCACCACTGTTGAATGTATTGCACAGGTACAGTTTTCTTCAAAGTGAACCACTTCTTAAAGGGATGATGTTTCAATAACTCAATGACTATCTTATGTTCTTCTTTAAACTTTGTTTCAATAAGTACCAAAACAAAATTATTCTCCAGAATATCCAAATATTCTCTCTTAGGTACTAATCTCTCCAATGAAATAGGTGTAGAAGACATTACAGACCTTATTGCACTCTGTTGATGTTCAATATTAGCATTCCTCTGTTCAGCATCACCCTCAGACTCAACCATTTGATTTTCATTTACATTCTCTTCAGCATTCTGATTCTCACCCACATTTCCTCCAATAACCTCCTCTACTGCAACAACTCTTTCAGGCATCATAACTTCATTCTCCGAATCCGACGATGACTCCATTAATGTTCTAGCAGTGTGTAATGATCGAGTAACCGTTCTTCGTGAGGCATACATGATTGAAGTAAGAATTTGCAATTATACAGAAGCAATGAACTCGAGAGTTTTGCGATAACACTCTGCGAACTTAGAGTTTGAAAAAGTTAGAAAGAGGGATTTTAAGGTCTATTTAAAATCCGCGAAGCTGAAGGGTTTAAACAACTAACAATGCTCTTTGACAGAATGAAACAGTAACAAACGCCGTGTAATGTCACCAAAGGATTTTAGTTAAGACGTGGCAATGTCAATGAATAAGAAGCTGACACGTGGTATTGGATAGAATTCAACACAAGTTAAAGTTCTGAATACCACGCTCAGAATTCTGAGATTGTATAATCAGAAGTTCTGAGTATACAATTCAGAAGAATTCCCCTGTAACAAAAAATCATTTAAAAATTCAACTTCTGATGATGTAAATCTTTTAAACATGCAGAAGTAGTTTGAACAGATATTAAAATTGTTTTGTCATCAAAAGTCTGTCCCTCTTTAGATGATATGAAATTTCAAAAAAAAAAACTTCAAAATCTAACTTCTGACCTTGAAAACCTTTTTAAGGATTCAGAAGTAGTTTGAACAAGTAAAAAAATTATCATTAAAAGCTTGTCCCTCTTAAAATGATTTGAGATGAGAACTGAGTACAAACCTTGCAAACAACAAAGAATGATTATTTGAACGATATCAATGTTCCCCCTTGAATACTCAAACACATATTAGAAGTACATGAATCATATAGAAAAGATAAAACAGAAAGTACTTAATAACTAATTGAAACACTTGTAATTTCCAGAAATGAGTATATTATGAAAGGTATATTCAGAATATCTGACTAACCTTATCAGAATTAAAAAGAATTAAGTTAGAATTCTGAAGTGTTGTCTCAGAAGTTCTGAACTCAAGACTCAGAACGTCTGAGTAAGAGAGTCAGAAGTCTGAGAACACTACTAAAAAAAACTTACTTAGAAAAAAATGCATTTCTGAAAAATAATAAACATAGTCAATTAGTCAGATTAAGCATACCAATCTTGCATATGAGAAAATTGAACCTTTTGTGATCAAGAGGCTTTGTGAACAAGTCTACCAATTGATACTTTGTATGTACAAAGTGCATCTCTATGGTTCCTTTTTTCACATGATCCTTGATGAAGTGATGTCTTACATCAATATGTTTTGTCTTTGAGTGTTGAACAGGATTATGAGTTATAGCAATGGCACTTTCTGAATCACAGTAAATGAGAATCTTGTTTATCTGATAGCCATAATCCATGAGTTGTGTTTTCATCCATAATGTTTGAGAACAGCAAGCAGCAGCTATATATTCTGCCTCGACAGTGGATATGGACTCACGGTTTTTCTTCTTTAAAGCCCAACTCACTATCTTGTCTCCTAAAAAGTGACATGCACCTGAAGTACTTTTCCTGTCCAGTCTGCTTCCAACATGATCTGCATCAGTAAAGGCAGTTAGTTTAAAATTAGTTTCTTTTGGATACCAAAGGCCTAATTCAGATGATCCTTTAAGATATCTTAAGATTCTTTTAACAGCTAATAGATGAGATTCCTTAGGATTAGATTGAAATCTAGCACAAAAGCATGTAGCAAACATCATATCTGATCTACTTGCAGTCAGAAAGATGAGTTTCACTTGAAGCAAGGAAGAAATGTAATCCTCCCATCATACTGATTTCAAATTTAGATTTCATGATGTCTGAAAATTCTACACATAAATCTGCATTTGTAGAACTAAATATGATATCATCTACATATATCTGAATTAAGATCAAATCATTACCTTCCTTCTTTAAGAATAAAGTTGTATCTATTTTACCTTTCTTGAAACCAGATTCAAACAAATATGGAGTTAGAGTGTCATACCAGGCTCTTGGTGCTTGTTTCAGTCCATATAAAGCTTTATCTAAAACATACACATGGTCTGGATACTCAGGATCAATAAATCCTTCAGGTTGATAGACATAGACTTCTTCATTAAGTATACCATTCAAAAATGTTGATTTGACATCCATTTGGTACACCTTGAAATTCTTGTGTGCAGCATATGCCAAGAATATTCTGATTGCCTCAATTCTTGCAACTGGTGCAAATGTCTCATCATAATCTATGCCCTCTTGTTGTGAGTATCCCTTTGCAACCAACCTAGCCTTATTTCTAACAAGAATACATGCCTCGTCTTTCTTATTTCTGAAAACCCATTTTGTTCCAATGATTGATTTACCTTCAGGCTTTGGAATCAGTCTCCAAACTTTAGTCCTTGTAAACTGTAGCAACTCATCTTGCATTGCTAAAATCCAGTCTGGATCCTCTAGGGCTTCAGTGGCTTCCTTAGGTTCAATCATGCTTAGGAATCCTGCAAACATGGCCTCATTTGCTGTTGCTGATCTAGTCTGCACTCCAACTGATGGATCTCCTATCACTTGATGTATAGGATGGTCTTTTGTCCATTTGTTTGAACATGGAAGCACATCAATATCTGAAAGATTAATGTTTGTATCATTCTCATCCATAACAGCTTGTAATTATGAACTACCTCTTTACTCTGAAAATTGTGGAGGTGTAGCATCTAAGTCCAAATTCTGAGTAGAAGAGTCAGAATTCTGAGTAACTTGTTCAGAGTTCTGAATACCTTCTTCAGAATTCTGAGTGTCTGACTCAGATACTTCACCACTTGTATTTATTAAAGTTGGACATTCTTAAGATGGACCAGAATCAGATATTACAGTTGTTACTTGGACCTCTGAGTTTCTTCCTTTCATCTCTTGAATCATTTTAAGATTTTCATAATATGCATAAGATTCATAAGTTAGTTCCAGAAAAGCATCCTTAAACAATAAACTGAGTTCTGAACAGTTAGAATTAGAATCTGATTCAGAAGTCTGTGTTTTTGTCTTATTCTGATTGAGTTCTGAACTGTCTTGATAAGAAATCTTTGCCTTTGACTCATCAATTGTAACATTAATGCTTTCCATAATTCTCTTGGTTCTTTTGTTGTAGATTCTGAAAGCTTTGGAAGTTAGAGAGTAACCAACAAAGTATCCTTCATCTGCTTTCTTGTCAAATTTACCAAGATTTTCTCTATCTTTGAGAACATAACACCTGCAGCCAAAAACATGAAAAAAAATTATTAGTGGCTTTCTGTTATTAATCAGTTCATATGCAGTTTTATTTAATCTTTTATTGATCAAAGTCCTGTTCTGAGTAAAACATGTAGTGGCAATTGCTTCAACCCATAAGAATGTTGGAAGATTGGAATATGCCAACATGGTTCTGGCAGCTTCAACTAAAGTTCTGTTCTGTCTTTGAACAACTCCATTTTGTTGAGGAGTTTTGACAGCAGAAAAGTTATGAGAAATCCCAGTGCTTTGCAAAAAGTTCTGAAGAGTCTCATTTCTGAATTATGTTCCATTGTCACTCCCAATCTTCTGAACTGGGAGTTGCAAAAATATTTGAATCCTTTTGATGAAGTTAATCAGCACTTCTGCAGCCTCAGATTTTGCCCTTAAGAATTCAACCCATGTATATCTAGAATACTCATCAACAATAACAAACATGTACTTCTTCCCACCCATTACTGAACTGCTATAGGACCACATAAGTCTATGTGTATCATCTCTAATGGTGATTTGCATGAAGAATCCATTTTCAACTTATGAGAACTTTTCTTCATTTTTCCCATCTCACATGCTGGACACAATAACTCCTTTTCAAACTTAATCTTTGGCATTCCTTTAACCAGTTATTTGCCAACTAAATTGCTTAATTCCTTAAAGTTCAAGTGAGAACATCTTCTGTGCCATAACCAACATTCATTTGCTGTTGCATTTGAAAGTAGACATACAGGAGTTAATGCTTCAATTTTTGAAAAATTGACCACAAATAAATCCATTTGTCTTTTAGCCCAAAACACCTTTATCCCATTCTCACTCAAAATTAAGCACCCTCTTATGCTGAACTTGATCTCACAAAGACTATCCAAGAACTGACAAATACTGATCAGATTATGTTGTAATCCTTCCACATAGAACACTTTTTGAATGGCTAAATCTCCTTTTGTTAAATCACCATATCCTCTAACATGCCATTTACTATTATTGCCAAAATTAACTGCTCCTCCAGGTTTTTATGTGAAATTTGTCAATGAAGATTTCTGACCTGTCATGTGTCTTGATGCTCCTGAGTCTAAAAACCACACATGACAGCCCTGCAAAAACAGTTAGTTAGATTTAGGTACCCATATCAGAATGGGTCCTTTTTTGTTAGCTTCAATGACAGATTTAACAAAAGTACCTTTAACTCTCCATTCATAATTTTCTTTTAAGCACCATTTTCCTTGTATTTTTATGAAATCAGAATATATTTTCTTTGAAAAATCAGTTCTTTTCATCTTGAAAACTTTAGGTTGGGAATCAGAAACGTTAACAATCTTTTTGTTTGAATTCTGTTTTACTTTTGATTTTAAAGATGTTTTTGAATTTTGAGTCTTATGAGTAAGTTGAAATGATTGATTACCACATTGAACACATTTAAGATTCTTTCTTGCAAGAGACAATAAATCTGAATGAAAAGACTTTTTACTTTTATTGATAGTATTCAGATTACAATTGCATCTATTACAAGAACTACTTATTTTGGGCTCAGAAGTAGTATTCAAGGAAATCTTCTCAGAATTCTTTTTCAAGTCATCTTTCGCTTTGCACTCTTCTTTTTCTAAAACATTTAACTTTGCAAAATTGGTAGATATTTTAGATGATTCACCATGCTCAAAAGTTCTTGTTTCATTAAAGAATTCTTTATTTTCTTCTAAGGCTTTAATCTTAAAAAGATCATACTCATATTTTAACTTCTCAAGCTCTTCTATTTTCAAGATATAAGTTTTGTTTTCTTTTAACTTTTCTTCAAGTTTAAAATCAACATCACAAAAATCATTTTCAAGTTCATCAAAACTTTTTCTTAACTCTTGAAGCTCTTGATTAACCATCTTAAACCTATTTTCAAGTTCCAAAAAGATTTATGTCTTTGAGTTCTGAAAAGTTTCTTCAGAACTTTGAACTGAAGTTTTAATTATTAGAAAGTTTTGTAAAGTAAGGCTTTGGGCCTAATGGGCTTGGATGTCTAAATGGGCTTGGGTTTAAGTGTTGTAACAAGGGAAGGGGACTATAAATAGGACATATCATGTAATTTTGTATCAATGAATTCATAATACAAAATGTAGCTCTTAATTCTCATATTGTTCTCTCTAGATTAGATTTCCTTTTCTAATAAATAATTAGTCCTCTTCTACCTCATCTTGTTACATATTACTTGAATTGTTAAAGTTCATGGACTCACAATTGAACCTGAACCATCATCACTATTGATAGTAAACAATTGAAGAAACTCCATGGAAAACAATACACCCTCTCAGAGCAATGATGGAATACCTTAGAGCAATGAAGCTACACTTCAGAGCAATGAAATTATGCCTCAAAGCAATGAAGTGGTTTTTCCTCAAGTTCTTTCAGAAGCACAAACCCCTCCTCATGTTCATGCTCCAATGACAAGATGGACAAATGATCACCCTCATCATCAAATAATAGGTGCTTCTGAAGATGCACTAAATACTAGATCTGCCAATATAAATGGGGCATTCTTTGTGAACTTTCTAAGTGTTATAGAAACAAAGAAGGTCTCTGAAGCCCTTGATGATCCAACCTGGATAGAAACAATGCAAGAAGAGCTTTTGTTGTTTGAAAGAAACAAAGTTTGGTCATTGGTTCCTCTACCCAAAGATAATTCTGCCATAGGAACCAAGTGGGTGTTCATTAACAAGAAAGATGAAGATGGAATCATCATCAGAAACAATGCTAAGATGATTGATAAGAGATATTTTCAAGAATAAGGCATTGATTATGATGAAACCTTTGCTCCAGTTGCTAGGCTAGAAGCAATCGGAATATTTATAGCCAATACAACTCACAAAGGATTCAGAGTATATCAAATGGATGTCAAATCTGCCTTTCTGAATGACAAACTCCATGAAGATGTTTATGTCTAGCATCCTCCTGGATTTGAAAGCTCAAAGTTTCCGGACCATGTATCCCTCTTAGACAAAGCTTTGTATGGTCTTAAACAAGCCCCCAAAGCCCGGTATGAAGTTCTCTCACCCTTTCTGATAAACAATGATTTTGAAAATGATACTGTGGATACTACTTTATTTATCAAGAGATACAAACATGAGCTTCTTTTAGTACAGATATATGTTGATGACATTATTTTTTAGTCTACTAATCAAAAATATTGTGAAAAGTTTTCTGTTAGGGTAAAATATGTAATTGTCTTAAAGGTTGGGCTAAATATGTAAATACCTAAAAGGTATAAATAGTTTATTTTCCTATTGTTTTTAGGTTAATCAATCATTCTAATTGCTTTTAGAGCTGTATTCTTATTGTAATGCCTTATGATAATGAATGAGATGGATGACAACATTGATTGATTCTTTGTTATTGCTTATTGTTTATATTGATCATTGTTTATTGCACAATCTGGGATCTACACTTTTTATCAGAGCAAAGAGATTGAGGTTGATTCAAGTTCTTCATCAAATTCTGGAACACACTATGAGTTCGTATCTATTGTTTTCTGATTTGCATTGAATTGTGAAAACTATTGAGTTCTGATCGTGCCATTGTTTTTCGTTCATTGTTAAATCAAGTTTCGTTAAGTTTTGTAGCAAGAATCCATGTTTTTAAACCTTTAATCTGCAAAATTAGCTTTTATGGGTTCTTACTCTGTTCTTCAAAAGTTCCTGAAATTTTCATCAAAAACATGTTTTTAGACTACAATTCGTGTTTGGTATTCGTATTTTTTGGTTGCTTGTTGGTCTATTTTTTCTCAGGAATCAAATCTTCAAGTTTGACCAATTTTTGATCCAAATTCATCGATCAGACACGTTTTCCGGAACTCTCTATTCCGGGTAAGTACTTCCCGGACAAATTTAATTTTTCCGACAATTTGGTTTTTCCGATACATCTTTTTCTGGACTCAAATCCGGATCCTTTACCGGATTCTCATTACAAGACTCCTTAAATCCGGATATTCTCTCGGACTCCATTATCCGCAATCCGGATTTCCTCTTATTCGGACTCAATCCCGAATACCGGATCGTTTATTTCCGGACTCCAGTTTTCCGGATTTCAAGTTATTTCCGGTAAACCCCTATTTCGGACTCACTACTCCGGATTCACTCTTTCGGAATTCCTTTTCCGGACTACACATTCCGGATTCCTATCCGGACTCTTCTTGTCCAGTGCATTTTTTTTCTTGTGTTTACTTGCTTTATTCTATTTAGACTCGCATTAGGACACTACTAGGTTTCCTTGCGTTAATCACCCTTCCAATCTCACGATCACCAAGTGCAATCTCACGATGTCTCGAGACACTCTTGCTATCGGTATCGACTCTAAACCTCCGGTCCTACACTGAGGTGAATACGCTTAGTGGCGGAACAGATTCTTAATCTTCATAGAATCCAAGGATAACTACGAATTTATCTGGCAAGCCCTGACAGAAGGCCCTCAGGAGACTCCAATGGCAGATTTCCCAGCCCAAGATGATGGTACCCCAGCACATAAAGTTCCAAAGGTATACTCCCAAATGACGGAAGATGAGAAGAACAGATGTAATGGAGAGAAGCTTGCAAAGCGCTATTGTTGGTCCCGAAGGGCTATACAAGTTTGTAGAAGGGGTGGGGGGTTGAATACAAACACACGTTTTTACTTTTCTAAATTGTTTATTGATAAATCAAGACAATTTACAACTTGTTGCGGAACAAGATTAAGGATAAACCTAATCTTAACAAGTTAAGAACACTAAGTTTCTTGCACTAAGAAAGACAAGGAAATTACTAATAATAACCTATCTCAAAGATATAAGAAGGATGACTCGACCAGAGTTTACGAGTACTTCAAAATGAAGTGAGGTCTTCTTCTTATATACTGCATGCATTTAATGCATGGCAGTTTATAATTTACACGTGGCAGCAGCTGATTGGTTGTTTGATTCTGACTTTAGTAGACAACCTTTGTAGCCGCATGGTGCACAGTGTAGAATCAGAGTTGGTGTATGATTTCAGACAATAAGGATGTATGTTCTGACATTTCGTACGGAGTCGTGCAAGGGTGGTTAAGACAAAAGTACTTTGTACGGAAGACTTCATGATCAGCTTACGTTGATTTAGCGCTTTATCATTGTTTATCAGCGAATGATAAAGTTCAGCGATAGCTGAAGTCTTGTACTTGATACTTCACGTTGAGTGGATAAATCTGAGTCTTCGATGATCCGCATCAGTTCAATAGGAGACTTGTCGCTGGTTCTTAAGCTTGATCTTCGACTTCAGCATAGAACCTATGTTAACGTGAAACTTGTCTTCAGGGATCATAAGTAAACAACTAACTTATCAGCGATCACCATAAGCACTGAACAGGCTCAGAGCATTATGGTGAACAGTGTTCGTTGATTGTTTAATCTAAAGAACGAGAGTTCCTATCAGCGGTACTGAATTAGTCTTAGTACATTAGCGATTGTGAAACTCTAATACATATTGTTTACTTACAATTTTCACTAAGTGTTTAAGAGATGGTCATTATCAAATCACTGAGAGTTTGGATCAACAATCTCCCCCTATTTGATTATGACATAGCAACATAGAAAATTGCTATTTAATGAAAACATAAGGATAAAAAGAACTCATAAAATATTTGTCCCTTTTACTGTTTTCTGGGATCTTTTCAGTACTTATGGAGTAAAGTACATTCGCTGAAATTTTTCTTTAAACTTCGTAAAGATTAAAGAGGGAAGTAGAAAAATTACAAGTACAAAAGATGTAGACAGATAAGGATAGGAAGAATTACAAGGCGATCCTATCCGTCAAAAGGTTCTTCCTTGATGAGAAGTTTATCGAGGGTCTTTGATGTGGGAATCATCCAGTCAGGAACCGTTACTCATTGATTCTTGTTGTTCAGAGCTTTTATAATGTCGTGCATGAATGTCGCGTTTGAATTCACACCAGTAGATGAGATCTTTCAGCTGTTCGATGGGAGTGATGGGAAGCTCAGAGATACGTTGAAAACGTTGCCGTCCACCATAGTCAATAAAGAATATCCCATAGGGTTTGCTTATGACTTTTCCAGGGATGAAAGTATCACCAGGAGGAAGAGATGTGTCAAGTGCGGAAAGGTCAGGTTCTGGACCAAGAACTTCAGCACGAGAAAAACCAATACCTGTTTCGTTCTGTATAGGAGGACCTGAGTCTGAAGGTTTAGACTTTTTCTTTGCAGAGGCCCTTCTTTTCTGATTTGCGAGAGGAGGGGGAGGAGGAATATCCATACAAGAAGAGACTAAGTTGATCTGTTGATTTATCATCTTTTCGACATGATCCTTGTACTTAGATTGAGACTTCTGGATGGCTAGTCTGATCTCCAACCATTCAGAGAGACCGTACTTCGTGATGGCTTCATCATATAATTTTTTGTACTGTCCGTTCTCTCTGAATATCTCGATTTCAGCGATTGAAACTCTGAGGGTTGATTTTCCAGTGATGTGTACCTTGTTGATTCTGGCAGGTCGATATCTGAAGTGTACCTTTTCTTTGCACCAGTTTAAAGTAGATTGAGACACAATTCTCTTTTCTTCAACGATCTTCTTGGCGTCTTCCCATAGCTGACGTTGAACTTCGATTGGAGTTCTTTTCAGCGAGGGATCTTTCACTAATTGTTGAGTAAGCTGGATGGCGAGTTCTCTGTCTTTTTCTTCAGCTTCCCTTCTTTCAGCGATTAACCTTTCAGCTCTAAGGTGATCCTTGTATTCCTTTTGTGAAAGTCTGAACTTCTGAGGAATAGAAGGAAGTTGATCACGCTTCAGGATGATTCGCTGATCTTCGAATCTCTTGATTACTTCCTCTCTCTTTTTCTGGTCCTCTTCACTTAGCTTTTGAGGAGCCAAGGAAGGTCTGTTTTTGTGAGAGAGCTGCTGTTCTTCAGGTTCATCGGTCTCAGTGATTAAATCCAAGACCGGGATTATTTCTTCAGCGTTGGGAGCTGGGATTATTGTTGTTGAAGTCGCAGCTGTAGGAACTTCAGCGATATCCTCAAACAGGGGAGAGGACTAGCTGAAACACAACGATCGTTTAAGTAAGCAGAGTTGGGGAAGAAAGAGATAGAGAAAAGAATGTGGTTAAGTGTATAGAGGTTTTATGGATAGAAGGATTGAGATTGAGAAGGGATATAGGAGGGATGCAGTGTAAGGGAATAGGAGGTAGTGTACCTGACAAACTGGCTTTGGAAGCAAGATCGTCAGATTGTCTTCTTCAGCGAGGCCTTTGTTTTTGCCTTTGTCAGCTTCAGACGCTGCAGGCTTTGTCTTGGTTTGCTCCCCTGAAGGTTCATTTATCGAAATCCCTTTGAGAGTTGTAGTCTTCTGAACAGGCTTGACGATAAAGGAGTCATCATCATCATCATTCTTTGGAGAAGAAGATGGTTCATCATCAGAGATGTCGACAGCTTCATCGTCTTCAGCTTCGTCTACATCAGATTCAACCTCGTCAGCGTAGGGTAAGGTTACATCAGCAGCAGCTTCAATGTTCTGCTCTTCGAGTTGCTCCCCCTCAGATACAGAGGAAGGTTTCTCTGTTTCCGCAGGGTTTTCAACTCCCTGAGGTTTTGAAGTAGAAGATGCAGTTTCATTTTTCTTCTCCCCCTCATCATCATGGGGAAGGTCTTCAGCTCTCTTCTCCTCCTCTTCCACATGATGAGGAGGGGAGGTAAGAGGAATATCAGCAACATCAGTAGCATCAGTAGTATGAGAATCACTGTCTTCTTGGCTAGTGAGTCCCATACAAAGTTCAACCACTGCTAATCTGTCGTCGAGGTCAGATATAGCAGGGGCGAGTTTTCTAAGATCCTCTCTATCGGCCTGAGTAAAGTGAGACTTTGGGGCATCCAGGCAATTGAGTATCTGCTGAAGGATATCTTTGACTCTGGTGACCTCACCCTTAGGAGTACCAACCTCTGTCTTCAATGATGTGACTTCATTGGATAGAGTGGTGAAGTTTGTTGCGAGGGTGGTGTTGGTGAGGTTGAGATTGTTGACGTTGGTGGAGGTTTCAGCGAGGGTGGTAGCAAAAGTTCCTATGCTGCCATCCACCTTCTCATTATCAGCTTTGGAGGCTTTTGTTTCAACAACCTCGGTGAGCTTTTTGAGGTTCTCTCCAGCGTCTGTAATCGCTGAAGAGTTTGTGGAGAGAGTGGTGTTGTAAGATTCCACCTTTGTTTCCAGGGCCTTCAGGGAGGTGTTGATATCCCCTAAATTAGGACCTGAAACAGTTATTAACTTATGAACAGAGGAAAGCTCAGAAGTTTGGGGTTGAGAGAGATAAGTGTGTGGGATTTTGTGTATACCTGCAGGCGGGTTGGCGAAGTTGTCGAAACCTCGATGTCCTGAAAAACTTTCGTAGTCGTCTTCAATATTTCCTAGATGACTGGAAGTACCTGCAGGTCCTGTGGTGTGTCCTATCATCCTCTGAAAATGTTCAGCAGTAGTGTCGCTGAGGATGACAGTTGTGGAGGAGAATAGGGGAATAGATTGAGTGACCAAAGAAGAGGTGAGAGGAATGGAGGATGGGAATGATGGTTGGGTGCGGGGTTCAGCGTTGGATCCGCTGAGAATCACTTCAGTCTGTACAGAGGCTGAAGGAGGTGGGTTCATTTCCATGTTTATAACTTCAGCGTTTAGAGACGCTGAAGCTGGGATGGAAGGGGTGGTTTGTTCAGCTGTGGCAGATCGTACCACTGAACTTTCCATCATCTCTTCAAGATGAGCTGAGGAGTCTTCAGCATGTAAATGATGGGGGGGTTTCTCCTTGGTTTTCTTGATTCTTTTGGAACCAAGTTGGGTAGTAGATTGTTTCCTTTTTCTAGAAGGAGTGGAGGTTGCATCTGGGGTATCAGCGGTGGGGATTTCCACTGAATGAGCCGCAGAAGTAGAAGGAGGATTGAGAATAGATAAGAGAGTAGAGACACATACCTCGTTTGGCAGGGGCTTGAAGTCGAGCACCTTAGGGCCAACCTGAGAGAGTTTCAGGTCTCCTACTTTTGGGTAGTTATCCTTAAGGCCGGTTTGGAAGACGGCGCTCAGGAATCTTGGGTATGGAACCCATGATGGTCGATCAGCAAAATCTACTCTGAGTGAAAGATCGTCGTAGATTATCGAGGCCCAGTCAACATGAAGACCTTTCAGCAATGCATAGCCCATGGCTTGCTGAGGTTGAGCAGCTTGATCAGAGGAGCCACTCTTCGCTGTCATGCAGCTTATCAGGTGTGCGAAGATGAAGTTCATCTCGCTAGGCATTTTTGACTTCTTGATTGCAGTCAGTTTCTTCTCGGCTTTTTCATCTCTCCCTTGATCCCATACGTACTTCATTGCATCAAAGAATGCAATGAGTGTTTCTCTATCAGCATGTTTCTTGTGGTCAGGGAGAGAAACAAAGGGTTTTTATTTTGTGGCGATGGGAAGGCTCAGTGCTTTTCGGATAATGGCAGGGGTGATTTTTATGGTGCCAAAATCAGTGTCACAGAGTATGCAATCGATTTTCTTCGTGGGGTCTTTGGTCGATGTGAGCTGAGTGTGTCTGGCAGAATACCAGAACTGAGATAGTAGTAGTTGATGAGCAGCGAGTGTTATGGTCAGGGCTGTAGAGAGGCAACAGGTTTTGAGGAAATTCACAGCATCATTCAGATGTGTGACTTGCTTTCGAGGAGGAAACTCGAAAAGCGCATAGAGATTGTTTGTTTTTGTCCAATCGAGTTCCTCAAGCGTGAACTTGACCTGAGGAGCCTTGGTGATTTCCAGTTCCTCAGTAGCAGCAGTGTTCTCAGCAGTAGGAATATCAGTAGATGCCATTGCTGTATTATCAGTTCAACCAAAGATATAACAAATAAGAATAATCTTAATGTGGAAATATTTTCCAATAAGATGGTTCGAATTTTGTCCATTTCATTCAGACAAAAATGTCTTATTGAAGATTAGGGTTTTCTTATTTTTGAAAAAGAAATGCAAACCCAATAAAAAGTCTTGTTTTCCAGTTTCCTTTGAGGATTAGGATTCTGGAAAAACGTATGAAGAACAAGTTTAAGATATTTGCGATTAAACTTGAAGAACAACCATGAAAGGTTGTGTTCATAAAACCATGAAAGAAATGATTCCATTTTTGAAAAAGTTCTTTTGTTTGATCTTGTAAAAACAATGAGAAGATCATTAACAAGTTTTAAGAAAAAAGGTAAATAAAAGAAATATTAACCTGGTTCGTTGAAGAAGAAGAAGAAGATGAACAGTTCTTGAAAACTTGAGAGCAAAAATGCAACACTAGTTTTCTTGAGGAAGAAGTTGTTCGCGTAAAGGAAAAATATAAACCTAAAATGTGTTTATATGGTGAGATTAGAGAGAGATAGAAAAACTAGAGCGGGAAAAATTTTCATCATGACACGGACACGTGTTTGCATTTGATTGGCTGGTAAACGAAACGTGCAAACGTGTGTCAGAAAGAAGACGTGCCAGGGCTTATCCGTTTCATGACGTCACGGATGACCTTTCATATTTTAGGATGTCTCTGAGGTTTTGAAAGCTTAGGGACACTTTTGAAAATATGAAGCACTGAATAGAAATATCAGTGTTGGTTTAAGAAATTTCAAAGTATATATTCAGCGATGCAATTTGTTTTGAAATCTTTGAGTAATAGGCGAACGTCAGCGAGTAAGAGAGAAAAACATACCTTGATATCAGCGAGTTAATTTTTGTTCAGAGAGAGAAGGATAGAGTGGGTTATACAAGTTGATTTTATCCTATCGCTGATCAAATGTGAACCGCTGAAGATTTTACTCTTCAAAGTTCAGCATTCCAAGCTCGCTGATGAGAAAGTTGAATCTTGTCTCATCAAGAGGTTTGGTGAAAAGATCGGCTAACTGATAATCAGTTGGGATAAAGTGAAGTTCTATATCACCATTCATCACATGATCTCTGATAAAATGATACCTGATTTCGATATGTTTGGTCTTTGAGTGTAGCACTGGATTGTTGGCTATAGCGATGGCACTTGTGCTGTCGCAGTAGATTGGAATTTTCGAGAGCTGTAGGTCATAGTCCAGTAGTTGATTTATCATCCACAAGACCTGAGAACAACAGCTTCCAGCGGCTACATACTCAGCTTCAGCAGTTGAGGTGGACACTGAGTTTTGCTTTTTACTTGTCCAACTCACCAGCTTTCCACCAAGGAGCTGACAACCTCCTGTGGTGCTTTTCCTATCCAATTTGCAACCTGCAAAATCACTATCTGAATAGGCGATTAGATCAAACCCTGAGTCTTTGGGATACCAAAGACATAGGTTCGCAGTACCCTTAAGGTATCGAAAAATTCGCTTTACAGCGGTCATATAAGATTCCTTAGGTTCATCTTGATATCGTGCACACAAACAGGTTGTGTACATAATATCGGGTCGGCTAGCTGTAAGATACAAGAGAGAGTCGATCATCCTACGGTATAGCGTGACATTAACATGTATTCCATTTGAATCCTTGTTTAGTGTCAGCGGAGGTGCCATAGGGGTTTTCATAGCTGAACTCTGAGTTAAATCGAATTTCTTCAGCATATCTTTAACATACTTTCCCTGATTAATGAAAGTTCCTTTTTCATTTTGCTTTATCTGAAGACCAAGGAAATATGTTAGCTCACCCATCATGCTCATTTTATATTCAGCTTTCATCCTTTTAGAGAAACGAGTACAAAGTTCAGGGTTAGTGGAACCAAATATAATGTCATCAACATATATCTGAACAAGAAGAATATGACCTTTTACTTTCCTGAAGAATAGAGTCTTATCGATTTTACGACGCTCAAATTGTTCAATATGGAGATAAGTAGAGAGAGTGTCATACCATGCACGAGGAGCTTGCTTTAAGCCATAGTGTGCCTTATCCAGTTTATAAACATAACCTGGACGCTTAGGATCTGAGAATCCTGGGGGTTGTTCCACGTAGACTTCTTCATTCAGTTTTCCATTGAGGAATGCTGACTTAACATCCATCTGATACACTTTGAAGTCTTTGTGTACAGCGTATGCTAAGAATAGACGAATAGATTCTAGTCTTTCTACTGGAGCAAATGTTTCGTCGTAATCTATGCCTTCCTCTTGTCTGTATCCCTGAGCAACAAGTCGAGCCTTGTTGCGGGTTACAGTTCCATGTTCGTCCAACTTGTTTCGATAGACCCATTTAGTGCCTATCACTGTTTTGTCAGTTGGTCTTCGAACAAGTTTCCAAACTTTGTTTCTTTCGAATTCAGTCAGCTCTTCTTGCATGGCGCTGAACCAGTTTGGATCTTTGAGGGCATCATCTATTTTCTTTGGTTCAATCAGAGAAATAAAGTTAACAAATAAAAAAATATTACCTGCACTTCGTCGAGTCTGAACACCAGCGTTTGGATCACCAAGAATTTGATCAATTGGGTGATTTACAGTCCATCGCTGAGCCGGAGCGTGAGACGCTGACTCAACCTGAACTGGAGGAGCTGAAGATGAAGCTTCAGCAACTTCTGGAATATCAGCCAAGAGAGGAGTAGGTGCATATGTCATCTCATTTACTAATTGCTGAGACAGGAGTTCTCAGTGGTTGTTGAGTCCATGTTTATTACATAAACATTTTCCAAACGATAACCGCTGAGAGCTATCTTCTCCTTTTTGTCAGCGACAAAGCAGGATTCCTTAGTAAAGATTACTTTGTTATCCTTGTCGCAAAGCTGACTGATGCTTAGAAGATTATGCTTCAGCCCTTCAACATATGCGACTCTTCTGAAGGTTGTTGTACCATTAGATAGTACAATAAACCCTCGGGTATGTCCTTTTCCATTTCCACCGAAAGTTACAGAGGGATCCTTCTCTTCTTTGTACTCAGTGAGCAGGTTCTTCATACCAGTCATGTGTCTAGAGCATCCGCTATCGAGATACCAGATACCCTTATTAACTTGCATTACAAAGGAAGATTAGTTTTTCTTGGGTACCCACTTAACCATGTGTACACACTTGTCAGTGGGGGTACAAGAAGAGGTGGAAGGTTCAGCAGCCTTCGCAACATTTGAAGATTCAGCTTTGTCAGTCTTTACTTTGGTTAATTTCTTAACCTCAGTGGTCTTCTTTGCCTTGGGGGCAATGATCTTCACCTTAGCTATCTTTTCAGCTTTGGTGGTTGTGGGGCACTTACTAGCAATATGATCAGTAAGTCCACAGTGATAACATTTCCTATAACTAAAAATAGTTCTAGGACCATTTGAATGCTGAGCTTTTGATTTTGAATTAGAAGGACCAGCACCAAGTAAGCTATTGGTTTTTGAAATGGGAGGAACATTTAGTTCTTCGGATTTCTTACCAATGATTTCCACTTTGATTCTAGGAGTAGATCGCTGAATAGATCCACACTGAATAAATCCAGAGATCTTATTCTTTGAATCAGAGGGATAAGTCACTGAAGCTTTAGAAGCGTTCAGTTTTGGTACAGAGGTACCCTTCTGAGGATTTTGGTTAAAAGCAATTCCTTTACCTTTGTTTTTAAAGACTGAGATAGGTTTTGTATAAATAACTTTTTCTTTACCTTTAGAAGTTAAGGTAGAGATTTCCTCAGGGATGGGCGGTTTAGAAGAGGAACACTGAGAGGAAGAAGTATAAGCGACTGAGGATACGGAAGTTCCAAATAAGAGCATGGAACGATCAGTGGTTGGTTCTAGAGTATCAGCTTTGTAACCAAGACCACGTTTATCACTCAGGGGAATCTGAGACTTAATTATCTCAGTGATCTTTGTTGAGGAATTATACCATCCATCAACAGTAGTTTTTTCAGCTTTTAATGCAGCGATAGCTTCTTCGCGCTCGATTTTGACTAGCTGATTTAGGTGAACTTGATCTTTAAAATCTTCTTCAATTTTAGAAAGATTCTATATTTGAAGGTGACAATTTATAAGCTGTTCAGCGAGATCAAGGTTTTGATTTTCAACTACAGTTTTGCCATTCATGGCTTCATATAAACTTCTAGTCAAGAGATCGATCTTTCGAAGACTATCAGCTTCATCAATATTTGCAATATTGGTAAAGAAGGAAGGTGATACCTGAGTTGCAGAGGTTGAAGTAGAGGGAATGTCAGAATTGTCTTCCTCATTTTCAAGTCTGGCCATGAGACATAGATTGGCTTGATCATCATCTTCAGAGTCAGATGATTCTTCTTCGTCGGAGGCAGCCCAATCATAGTTAGCCATGAGGCCTTTGCCTTTCTTCTTAAAGGTTTTCAGCTTTGCATACCTTTCTTTCAGCTTTTTATATTTTTCATCTCTATTCCTGGGAATAAAGTTTTTCCTGGGAAAAGCTGAGGGTCTAGAGACTTTCCTTGACCTGCACTCGCTAGCAAAATGTCCTATATTTTCACAGTTATAGCAAGTAGCAGTAGCCTTATCAACAGGGGTTGATGATCTTGGCTTGTCAGTAATAGCAAGAGGTTTATTCTTCTTGAAATTACTCTTTCTAGCAAATCTCCTGAACTTATTAGCCAGGAATGCCAGAGTTTCATCATTATCTGAAACGTCGGAGTCTGATGATCTTTCATAGTTAGTTTCCAACTCAGTGACAGTGATAGTCGATCGCTGAGTGGAAGGTGACTCTGAGATTAAAGCAACAGGGGTGCTTTTGGAATCTTTTACAAGATTCTTCTTAAGATGACTCGATTGCTCATGATTCAGCATCGTGCCATATAAGGTAGAAAGGGTCATTGATTTTAGATCCTTTGACAGCTTGAGACACATTGAATAATTGTCCCAACTTTCAGGTAAACATTCTAAAAACTTTGTCAGCACTTCAAAGTTAGAATATTCCTTACCAACAGTTTTTAGATCTATTTGTTGATCCAAACCCTCAATGATTTGATAATGACCCTCTCTTATATACTTAGTGAAACTTGTAAGTAAACAATATGTATCAGAGTTTCACTATCGCTGATAAGTACAAAGATCTTCCAGTACCTCTGATAGGAACTCTCACTATTTAAATAAAAGATTCAGCGAAACCGTTCACCATAATACTCTGAGTCTGTTCAGTACTTATGATGATCGCTGATAAGTTAGTTGTTTACTTATGATCCCTGAAGACAAGTTTCACGTCAACATAGGTTCTACGCTGAAGTCGAAGATCAAGCTCAAGAACCAGCGACAAGTCTCCTAATGAACTGATGCGGATCATCGAAGACTCAGATTTGTCCAATCAACGTGATGTATCAAGTACAAGACTTTAGCTATCGTTGAATTCTATCATTCGTTGATAAAGAATGATAGATCGCTGAATCAACGAAAAGCTGATCATGAAGTCCTCCGTACAAAGTACTTTTGTCTTAACCACCCTTGCACGACTCCGTACGATATGTCAGAAAAGAACCTCCTTATTGTCTGAATTCGTACAACCACTCTGATACTACACTGTTCAAACATGCGGCTACTTAGGTTGTCAACAAAGGTCAATGACATGCAACCAATCAGCTGCTGCCACGTGTAAAGTGTATACTGCCATGCATTAAATGCATGCAGTATATAAGAAGATGAACTAACTTCATTTTGAAGTAACTTGATAACTCTGGACAAGTTCATCCTTCTTATCTTGAGATAGGTTATTATTAGTAATTTCCTTCTCTTTCTTAGTGCAAGAAACTTAGTGTTCCAACTTGTTTAGATTTAGGATTTATCCTTAATCTTGTATCCGCAACAAGCTGTAAATTGTCAATGATTTATCAATAAACAATTTAGAAAAGTAAAATCTGTGTGTTTGTATTCAACCCCCCCCCCCCCCCCCTTCTACAAACTTGTATAGCCCTTCGGGACCAACAAGTGGTATCAGAGCAGATTTGTTTAATCTTATAAACAAGATCTAATCTATACTAATATTTCTCTTCCTTGCTATTTCTGAAAATGGCTACCAACACAAACACAAATTATATCGACAATGGTTCTCTTGCAAAACCCCCTAGATTCTCCAGAGATAATTTTAATCTATGGAAAAATAGGATGACTCTCTTCTTAGAAGGTGTAGACCCTACTATGCCTTATTATCTTGAAAACGACCCATTTATTCCTGTTAGAATTGATGCCGCTGTACCTACCGCGGAGAATAGACCTGCTATTCCAGAAAGGCTGGTACCCAAAGAAGTTCATACGTGGACTGACGAAGATAAGAAGAAAGTGGCTATCGACACTAAAGCCAGATCCATACTATCCATGGCTCTTCCTGACGAAGTCTACCATTCCGTCATGAACCTGAAATCCTCAAAAGCCATGTGGGACACAATATGTGTTCAGTATGAAGGTACTGCTGAAGTCCAGGACTCTCGAAAGATCAGCCTGGTAAGACAATATGAAAGTTTCATTTGTGGTAAGAATGAGACTCTCTCTGAAGTTCACCAACGTTTTAATTGCTTAATAATAGATCTGAAAACTGTTGGTAAGGAATATTCTAACTTTGAAGTGCTGACAAAGTTTCTAGAATGTTTACCTGAAAGCTGGGACAGTTATTCTATGTGTCTCAAGCTGTCAAAAGATCTAAGATCAATGACCCTTGCTACCTTATATGGCACGATGTTGAATCATGAGCAATCAAGCCTCTTAAGAAGAATCTTGTAAAAGATTCCAAAAGCACCCTTGTTGCTTTAATCTCAAAGGAACCTTCTACTCAGCGACCCTCGGTCACTTTCACTGAGTTAGAGAGTAACTCTGAAAGGTCATCAGATTCTGACTCTTCAGATGATGATGGATCTTTGGCTCTCCTAACTAAAAAGTTCAGGAGATTTGCCAAAAAGAAAATGTTCAGAAAGAACAAACCTCTTTCTATAACTGATAAGCCAAGATCATCAGCTACTGTTGATAAGGCTACTGCTACTTGTTTTAACTGCGAAAAGATTGGACATTTCGCTAACGAGTGCAGGTCTAAGAAAGTATCGAGAAACTCAGCGTTTCCCAAAAAATCATTTATTCCCAGGAATAAAGATGACAAATATTCTAAGCTGAAAGAAAAATATGCAAAGCTGAAAAGGTTCAAGAAGAAAGGCAAAGGCCTGATGGTTTACGATTGGGCTGCCTCTGAAGAAGAAGAATCATCATCTGACTCTGAGGATGATGAAGCCAATCTCTGTCTTATGTCAATGATTGAAGATGAGGAAGAAAGTTCAGACATTCCCTCTACTTCAACCTCTGCTATTCAGGTATCACCTTCCTTCTTTACAAATATTGCAAATATTGATGAAGCTGATAGTCTCCGCAAAATCGATCTCTTGACTAGAAGTTTATATGAAGCCATGAATGGAAAAACTATAGTTGAAAACCAAAACCTTGATCTCGCTGAACAGCTCAAAAACTGTCACCTTCAAATAGAAAAGCTTTCTAAAATTGAAGAAGATTTTAAAGATCAAGTGCATTTAAATCAGCTAGTCAAAATCGAACGAGCAGAAGCTATCGCTGCTTTGAAAGCTGAAAAAGCTACTGTTGAAGGTTGGTGTAACTCTTCAACAAAGATCACTGAGATAATTAAGTCTAGGATACCCCTGAGTGATAAACGTGGTCTTGGTTACAAATATGAAACTAAAGAACCAACAACTGATCGTTCCATGCTCTTATTTGGAACTTTCGTATCCTCAGTCGCTGACACTTCATCTTCTCAGTGTTCGTCCTCTAGACCGCCTATACCTGAGGAAATCTCTGCCTTTTCAAAAGGCAAAGAGAAAATGGTTTATCCAAAACCTACCTCTGTCTTTAAAGATAAAGGTAAAGGAATTGCGTTGAACCAAAATCCTCAGAAGGGTACTTTAGTACCAAAGCTGAATGCTTCTAAAGCTTTAGTGATTTATTCCTCTGGATCAAGGAATCAGATCTCTGGATCTACTCAGCGTGGGTCTATTCAGCGATCTACTCCTAGACTCAAAGTCGATATCCTTGGTAAGAAATCTGAAGAACTAAATGTTCCTCCCATTTCTAAAGCCAAAAGCTTATTTGGTGCTGGTCCTTCAAATTCAAAATCAAAAGCTCAGCATTCAAATAGTCCTAGAACTACTTTTAGTTATAGGAAATGTTATCACTGTGGACTTACTGATCATATTGCTAGTAAGTGTCCATCAGCCACCAAAGCTGAAAAGATAGCTAAGGTGAAGATTGCCCCCAAGGCAAAGAAGACCACCGAGGTTAAGAAATTAACCAAAGTGAAGACTGACAAAGCTGAATCTTCAAATGCTGCGAAGATTGCTGAACCTTCCATTCCAACTACTTCCACTGACAAACGTGTACACATGGTTAAGGGGATTCCCAAGAAAAACTGATCTTCCTTTGTGATGTAGGTTAAGAAGGGTATCTGGTATCTCGATAGCGGATGCTCTAGAAATGGAAAAGAACATACCCGAGGGTTTGGTGTACTCTCTAATGGTACAATCACCTTCAGAAGAGTCGCATATGTTGAAGGGCTGAAGCATAATCTTTTAAGCATCAGTCAGCTTTGAGATAAGGATAACAAAGTAATATTTACTAAGGAATCCTGCTTTGTCACTGACAAAAAGGAGAAGATAGCTCTCAGCGGTTATCGTTTGGAAAATGTTTATGTAATAAACATGGACTCAACAACCACTGAGAACTCCTGTTTCTTCTCAAAAGCCTCATCTGATGTCAACTGGCTATGGCATAAGAGGCTCTCTCATCTGAATTGCAAGACACTGAACACTCTTTCTTCAAAAGAGTTAGTCACTGGTCTACCTCAACACTCATACGCCAAAGAGTCTTTATGTTCAGCGTGTGAAAAAGGGAAGCAGACCAAAGCAAGATTTAAATCAAAGCAAGTATCCTCAGTGTCATCTCCTCTACAACTACTCCATATGGATTTGTTTGGCCCTGTTAACAAACAATCCATCGCTGGAAAGAAATATACACTGGTCATAGTTGATGAATTCTCTCGTTATACATGGGTTATGTTTCTCCGTTCCAAGAGTGACACCCCTGAAGAACTCATCACTTTTGTTCGGAAGATGGAAACCCTGAACAATTTGACCGTTCGCTCAATAAGGAGTGATCATGGGACTGAATTCAAAAACAGTTCTCTTGATTCCTTCTTTGAGAGTAAGGGTATTTCTCACAACTTTTCTTCAGTGAGAACACCACAACAAAATGGAGTCGCTGAAAGAAGAAATAGAACAATTATTGAAGCTGCACGTTCAATGCTCAGCGATTCTCACCTGCCTACTCAGTTTTGGACAGAAGCTGTCAACACCGCTTGTTTTACGTAAAACAGGTCGCTGATAGTCACAAGATTCAATAAAACATCCTATGAACTCTTTCATGGGAGAAAGCCTTCAATCAGCTTTCTTCACATCTTTGGATGTCAGTGTTTCATACTGAACTACAGAGATGCCCTTGGAAAGTTTGATCCTAAGGCTGATGATGGCATCTTTCTTGGATACTCCTCAGTCTCCAAAGCCTTCAGAGTCTTCAATCGAAGAAGACAAACTGTTGAAGAAACAATTCACGTCACGTTTGACGAAACCCGTTCAGCGAACTCTAAACCGAACGCTGACACTGAAGAACTGAATCAATGGATGTTTTCTCATCTTGGTGATTCAGAAGATATTCCCACTCCTCGTGCTCATGTCGTTGAAGATGATGGTCCTACTATCATTCCAAATATGCAGAATAGTGAAGCTGAAACTTCATGGGTCTCAGTTGTTCCTATAAACACTATACCTGCTTCTGAACCCAATGTCTCAGACATTCCATCTACTTCTCAGCAATCAGTGAATATAATTACAACTGCATCCATTCCTCTCTTGGCTGATACTCCAGACGTCGCTGAAGCGTCATCTTCAGCTCCTCCAGTTCAGGTTGAGTCAGCATCTCACGCTCCGGCTCAGCGATGGACTATAAATCACCCAATTGATCAAATTCCTGGTGATCCAAACGCCGGTATTCAGACTCGATGAAGTGCAGGTAATATTTGTTTATTTGTTAATTTTATTTCACTAACTGAACCAAAGAAAGTAGATGATGCCCTCAAAGATCCAAACTGGGTCAGCGCCATGCAAGAAGAGCTGACTGAATTTGAAAGAAACAAAGTTTGGAAACTTGTTCGAAGACCAACTGAAAAAATAGTGATAGGCACTAAATGGGTCTATCGAAACAAGTTGGACGAACATGGAACCGTAACCCGCAACAAAGCTCGTCTTGTTGCTCAGGGATACAGACAAGAGGAAGGCATAGATTATGACGAAACATTTGCTCCAGTAGCAAGATTAGAATCTATTCGTCTATTCTTAGCATACGTTGTACACAAAGACTTCAAAGTATATCAGATGGATGTTAAGTCAGCGTTTCTAAATGGAAAGCTGAAAGAAGAAGTCTATGTTGAACAACCTCCAGGATTCTCAGATCCTAAGCGTCCAGGTTATGTTTATAAACTGGATAAGGCACTTTATGGCTTAAAGCAAGCTCCACGTGCATGGTATGACACTCTTTCTACTTATCTCCATATTGAAAAATTTGAACGAGGCAAAATCGACAAAACTCTATTTTTCAGGAAAGTAAAAGGTCATATCATTCTTGTTCAAATATATGTTGATGATATTATATTTGGCTCTACTAACCCTGATCTTTGTACTCGTTTCGCTGATAGAATGAAAGATGAGTATAAGATGAGCATGATGGGTGAACTAACATATTTCCTTGGTCTTCAGATAAAACAAAATGAAAAAGGAACTTTCATTAATCAGGGAAAGTATGTTAAAGATATGCTGAAGAAATTCGACTTAACTGAAAGTTCAGCTATGAAAACCCATATGGCACCACCGCTGACACTTGATAAGGATACTAAGGGTGTTCCTGTTAATGTCACGCTGTACCGTGGGATGATCGGCTCACTGTTGTATCTTACAGCTAGCCGACCCGATATTATGTTTGCAACATGCTTGTGTGCACGATATCAAGCTGAACCTAAGATATCTCATATGAAAGCTGTAAAGCGAATTTTTCGATATCTTAAGGGTACAGCGAATCTAGGTCTTTGGTATTCCAAAGACTCAGGATTCGATTTAATCGGCTATTCAGATAGTGATTTTGCAGGTTGCAGAATGGATAGGAAAAGCACCACAGGAGGATGTCAGCTCCTGGGTGGAAAGCTGGTAAGTTGGACAAGTAAAAAGCAAAACTCAGTGTCCACTTCCACAGCTGAAGCTGAGTATGTAGCCGTTGGAAGCTGTTGTTCTCAGGTCTTGTGGATGAGAAATCAACTACTGGACTATGACCTTCAGCTCTCAAATATTCCAATCTACTGCGACAGCACAAGTGCCATCACTATAGCCAATAATCCAGTGCTACACTCAAAGACAAAACACATCGAAATCAGGTATCACTTTATCAGAGATCATGTGATGAATGGTGATATAGAACTTCACTTTATCCCAACTGATTATCAGTTAGCTGATCTGTTCACCAAACCTCTTGATGAGACAAGATTCAACTTTCTCATCAGCGAGCTTGGAATGCTGAACTTTGAAGAGTAAAATCTCCAGCGGTTCACTGTTGATCAGCGATAGTATAAAATCAACTTTTATAACCCATTCTATCATCTTCTCTCTGAATAAACTTGATTCGCTGATATCAGGGTATGTTTTTCTCTCTCTGACAAATCGCATGTAAATGCAAGATTTCAAAACAAATCACATCGCTGAATATCTCTTCCTTATCAGCGATACTTTGAAAATTCTAAAACCATCACTGATATTTCTATTCAATGCTTCATGTTTTTAAAAGTGTCCCTGAGTTTTCAAAACCTCAGAGACAACCAAGAATATGAAAGGACAGTTGTGACGTCATTGCAACGGATAAGCCCCGACACGTTCTTCTTTCTGAGACACGTTTGCACGTTTCGTTTACTCGCCAATCAAATGCAAACACGTGTCCGTGTCATGATGAAAATATTTTCCCGCTCAAGATTTTCTCTTTCTAATCTCTCTATATAAACAATTTCTTGGTTTATATTTTTTTTACGCGAACTTCTCCTCCAAGCAAAGAAAGAATTCACTGTTGCATTTTGCTCTCGAATTTCACAAGAACAACTGTTCATCTTCTTCAATCATCAAAGGTTAATATGTTCTTATTATTTACCAAATGCAAATAACTTGTTTCTGATCTTCTCATTGTTTTAACAAGATCAAACAGAAGAACTTCTTAAAAATGAAATCATTTTCTTTCATGGTTTTATGAACACAACCAGTTCATGGTTGTTCTTCAAGTTTAAATGCAAAATATTAAACTTGTTCTTCACACATTCGTTTTTCCAGAATCCCAATCTTCAAGGGAAACTGGAAAACAAGATTGTTATGGGTGTTCATTTCGTTTTTTTTTTCAAAAAAAAACAAGAAAAACCCTAATCTTCATTAAGACATTTTGTCTGAATGAAATGGACAAAATTCGAACCATCTTATTGGAAAATCTTTCCACATTAAGATTATTCTTATTTGTTAATCTTTGGTTGAACTGATAATACATAAAATGGCATCTTTTGACATTCCCAAAAACACCATCGCTGAGAACACTGCTGCTGATGATACTGCTGAGGAAGTGGACATCCTCAAGGCTCCTCAGGTCAAGTTCTCACTTGACAAACTGGATTGGACTAAGGTAAATAACCTCTATGTGCTTCTCGAGTTTCCTCCTCTAAAGCAAGTCACACATCTAGTTGATGCTGTGAACTTTCTGAAGAATTGCTACATCTCCACAGCCCTGACCATAACCCCTCCCGCACATCAGCTCTTGCTATCACAATTCGGGTACTCTACCAGACACTCTCAGCTACCATCAGCCAAAGACCCCTCCAAAACAATTGACTGCATCCTCTGCAATATCGAATATGGCACCATGAAGATCACCCCTGCCATCATTCGCAAAGCCCTCAGCCTTCCCATCGCAACAAAAGAAAAACCCTTCGTTCCCCTCCCTGACCCCAAGAAAAACTCAGACAGGGAAGCCATCATTGCATTCTTCGATGCAATAGGCTATGTATGGAAAACTGGAAGGGATATGAAGTCCGAGAAGTAGCTGACCATTATCAAGAAATCAAAAATGCCTAGCGAGATGAATTTCATCTTCGCTTATGTGATCAGCTGCATGACTGCCAAAAGCGGCTCCTCTGACCAAGCCGCTAAGCCTCAGCAAGCAATGGGATATGCACTGCTGAAAGGTCTACATAAAAACCAGGCATCGATTATCTATGATGACCTGGTACTCAGAGTGGACACCGTCGCTGACAGACCTCCATGGGTTCCATATCCTCGGTTCATCAGCGCCATATTTCAAAAAGGCTTGAAGGACAGCTATCCTCAAGAGGGTGACCTGAAACTTTCTCAGGTTGGCCCTAAGATACTCGACTTCAAACCAGTGGCAAATGAGGTACGTCTTTCTACACTCTTAACTCTTCTAAATCCTTCTACTCCTTCTACTTCTGCAGCTCCTTCAGCGGTCAAACCTACCGCTGATACCCCAGCTGCAACCTCCATTCCTCTTAAAAGGAAACATTCTCACACCCATCTTGGTTCCAAAAGAACTAACAAAACCAAGGAGCAACCCCAACAATCTACTGCTAAAGACTCTTCAGCTTCTCTTATTGGGCTGAAGGAAAATTCAGTGGTACGCTCTGCCACAGCTGAACAAGCCACCCACTCAATCCCGACTTCAGCGTCTCTAAACGCCGAGGTTAGAAACTTGGAAACCACCCAACCTCCCTCAGTCTCTCAAAAGAATGATGAAGTGATTCTCAGCGAATCCAACGCTGAACTTAGTAACCAACCCCCAGTCTTATCCTTCGCTTCTCCCTCCAATCATTTGGACCCAACTCCAGTTATCACTGAAGCACCTATCATTCCTCCAGAAGCTAAAGGAACGACGGAAGTAGGACCTGCAGAGATGTTCATACGTCCACGAACTCTCGCTGACGATATGGAACTTTACTCAGGAACCCGTGATTTGAATGAATTCACTAATCCTCCTGCAGGTACTCATAAATCCCTATACAGTGTGGTATCAACTTCTTAATCAACTTGAGGGTGGTATCAAAACCCAAAAGAACAGAAGGACCCAATGTATAAATGAATACAACGATTTCAAGGCACTTCATGAGGAAACCTTACAACAAACCTACAACAGATTTAATGTTTTAATAAACAAGTGTAAAAAGTGTGGGGTTGTTAGGTCGGAGGAAGATAATAATGTTCTGTTCCTGAAAAGTCTAAATGATGAATGGTTGAATCTATCTATGTCTCTACAAGCTAACCAAGATTTGGATGCATGGTCTCTTACTGATGTGTATGGCACTCTTGCTGCACAAGAGAAGGATGTTGTCAAACAAAAGGGCAAATCCACCATTGCAGGTCCAATAGCTTTGATCTCTGACTCTAAAACTTCCAATGAAGGAAAAACCACCAGAGAAAGCTCTGGTAGAGAGAAGAAGAAAGAGAAGGTTGTGAGAAAGAAGGGAAAGAAAAGTCTAGTTGCTGAAAGTGATGCAGAGGAAAGTTCATCAGATGATGATGATATCAATGCTTTTGCCCAATCTCTTGCGTTAATAACTCATCAGTTTAACAAGAGATTCGGGAACAAAGTGTTTGATAGAAGAGGAAGGTATGAGAGAGAAGGGAAAGACGAGAAGAGAGGTTATGCTGCACCTCCACAGAATAACAACAACAGAGCTCCAACAGAACAGAGACCGCAATAGAAGCAAATTTTTGCAGCACTCCAGACGCAAGCAGATGCTGCCCAACCCATCAACAAGAATGATGGAAGATGCTTTAGATGTGGCAAACACGGCCATTTCTCTGCTAATTGTAAGGGAAGACTGGTAAAAGACCAGGACTACTATAAGAATAAATACAAGTACAATTACAGAGAAAGAAGCTATGTTGCTGAGATGGAGATATGGATCTCTGACTCGTCTTCTGATAACGAACCAAAGCAAGCCAATTTATGTGGAGTTACGGTAGATGATATGAGTTTGGAAGAGGTACCAGACTGGATGACTGGAGAGATACCAGAGAGATCAACAGAGGCAGACGTATCTCAGATTGCATGTGCTCTTTCGGTGACAGAGCCAAATGACAGAGCGCTGGAGACCACCAGACCCAGTGCCAAGGTATGTTCTACTTCTGAATCAAAATCAGAATCCGAACTAGAGATGCATGTTTCTTTACTAACAGAGGAGTTTAAACTTTTAAAACAAAAGCTCTCTGAGGAGAAAGAGTTAAGAAAGCTAGCTCAGAAGGATCTGTCCTTCTACAAGAGAGAGAAAACTCTCTTGGAACAGGAGAACGAAGAGATCTCCAAAGAAAAAGCTGAGCTAGAGGTCTTACAAAAACAAAAAGAAAAATCTTTCTCTGAAAAAGTTAAGGAATATGAGGAAGTTCTTAAGCAAAAGGCTGAAGAGGTTGAGAAATCAGAATACGAGAGACTTAACTCTGTTGCTCTAAAGGACTATTTTCAAAGAGAGAGAGGTTTTGCACCAGAACTTACAGAGGAAAGAAATTTTGATTAAAAAGTACCAAGATGCACAAGATGTGCATATAAAAATCTATTCTCAAAAGGATACGCAAGGTCTAGGTTTCAGTGACCTTGCTCCCTACAATGGAAGGAAGAAGACATCTGTGTCCTCTGCCTTCTATGTAGGGAAAATCCAAGAAGATGTGATCTCTGGTACTGCAGTGTTTAAAAGAATCAAAACCTCTGATGTTTCAAGGACCAGAAGACTGAACTTCAGGAATGTAAGCTATGACTCCTTGGATCAAGAAAAGGTTACAAAACCATATGCAAAGTTCATTTTTGATCAAGGAAAAGCTGAATTCAAATTTCCTGACTCTGTCAAAAGTCTGGATCCTAAAGAGATTTTTAACTTTAACTCTTTTAAGGGACAGAAGTATGTTACTTCTGTGGCTGAGTCCTCTGATGTTAACTCACAGAGAAAGCTCAACCATGAAGCCCCAGTCTTCTCTCCAACCTCTGAATCCATCAGAACATCCTTTGAAGAGGATCTAAACATAGTTCTTAAGGAAAATGCTGCATCTGATGCATTGAAACCCAAGTTAAGGAAGTTCAAGTCTGCCAAAGATGATATCTCAGTGATACCCAAAGAGTCTAACACCTCCACCAGAGCCACCAGAGACTTTCTAGGCTCTGACAGTGACTCTAATTCTGAGGTGGATAAGAAAATTTTCTTTGCTCAAGAGACTGTTTTACAAAAACCAAAGCAAGCATCTGTTGAATCTGAAACTTTGAAAAATGTGTCCTTCTTTAAGAAACAATCCAGATTCATACCAGTTCCTAATTTTCAAAACAAGGGTATAAGAATTCTCTCTTCTAATGAGATAGAAGATAAGAGAAAAGAGAAAGCTAAAAGTGTTTCTGTGAACAACACCTCTGTTTCATTTGCTTATAAACCAATCCGATTTACACCAGAGCAAAAGGGAAAGTGGATAGTCAATGACAAACCTGTTCCCAACTCTGTTGTAAATCAAAGAAGAAACTCCTCTTGGCCCAGTGAATCTATTCCAAAGAAAAATGGCAATTTCAAGAAGGCAAACCAGGACAAAATGTATGCAAAGAAATCTGGTCCTAAAGTTTTTCAAAATCAAGTACCATTCAATCAACAGTTTCTGAAAGGAAACAGCAATTTGCATCAATCAACTTCATGTTCCATCAATTGCAATTGCATCCAACTGTTGCTAAAATTGCAAAATCACCTGAATGGTCCACACTGTGTTCTGAATCAGTCATTTCAAAGGAAAAATCCCAAGACTGTTCTGAATACACAGAGAAAACCCTCTGGCACACCATCACAGAATGGAAAGCCAGTAGGTACACCTGTTAACACCCCCAAGTCTAACAAGAAAGGACCCATCATGCAATGGGTACCTAAAAAGAACTAATTTGTCTTGCAGAAGCCTCATGTGCAGATCTGGTACCTAGATTTAGGATGTTCCGGGCACATGACAGGCAATAAGGAGCTGCTGACTTCATTCAAGAACAAAATGGGAAGTGCAGTAACCTTTGGAGGAGATCAACAGGGACAGATTAGAGGTTATGGTGTTTTAAATAATGGTGGTATTTCTATATTAAAGGTTGCTTATGTTGAAGGATTAAATCATAATCTTCTCAGCATAAGTCAACTATGTGATCATGGGTTCGATGTCAACTTTAAGAAGAAATATTGTTCTTTGTTGCTTTCCGAGTCTGGTCAAGAACTTTTAAGAGTCGACAGAAAAGGCAATCTGTATAAAATGAACTTTAATCCAAATCAAAGTACTTCAACAGAAAAACTCTGTTTAGTCTCTTTGAAAAACGAAGATGCCTGGCTCTGGCATAAAAGATTTGCCCATTTGAATTTTTCAAATCTTGACAAGCTCGTGAAACTCAACTCAGTGAAAGGTCTGCCTTCACTTAAATTTGACAAAGATCATCTCTGTTCTGCTTGTGAACTGGGTAAAATAAAAAGAACTTCACACAGAACTAAGAGTGATCACAGTTGCCCCAGACCTTTGCATATGCTTCATGTGGATCTCTGTGGTCCAATCTCTGTGCAAAGTCTGTCGGGTAAAAAGTATATTCTTGTGCTTATTGATGAATATTCTAGATATACTTGGGTTGAGTTCATCAGAGTAAAATCTGATGTCCCAGAAATTTTGATAAGTTTGTTGAAGAGGATACAGGTTATGTTAGGTCTAAAAGTCCAAAAGTTGAGAAGTGATAATGGGACTGAGTTTAAGAATGCCAGAATTGATGCCTACCTATCAGAGGAAGGAATCTCCTAGAACTTCTCAGCTGCCAGAACTCCCCAACAGAATGGAGTTGTGGAAAGAAAGAACAGAACTCTGGTAGAAGCCGCCAGAACTATGTTGGCAGGTTCTGTTCTCCCAATCAACTTCTGGGCAGAGGCAGTCTCTACAACCTGTTTTACCCAGAACAGAGCTGTCATAGTAAAAAGATTTAAAAAGACTGCTTATGAACTCATCAACAATCGAAGGCCAAATGTGAAATATTTTCATGTTTTTGGTTGCAAATGCTACGTCTTGAATGACAGAGAACAGCTGGGCAAGTTCGACAAGAAGGCTGACGAAGGAATCTTTATTGGTTATTCCTTAACCTCTAAAGCCTACAGAGTCTACAATACCAGAACCAAGGTCATTCAAGAGAGCATTAATGTGTCCTTTGATGAAGGTTCATCAAGTTCCTCTGATAGTAAATCACCAGAGGGGACACAAACAAAAGAGAAGCCAAGTTCTTCAAAGTCAAGGGAAGAAGATATCAACTTAGTATTCAACGATTTCTTCGATGATGATGATTTCTCTGTCAACATTACCAGAGGCGATCAAGCTCAGAACTCTGCTACACAGAACCAATCAGGTACAACTCTTACAGGTCCCTCCAATTCTTCACCATCTACTTCTCTGTCTACAGGTGTAATTCAGAGAAATGAGGAACCACAATCAGACGTAAGAGAACCTGAACAAGAGCCATCATCACCCCTTCTAACTAATATTGGAAGAGGCTCTCTGTTTGAAAGCTCACCATCTCAGAGCCCTGTTGGTACATCACAGAGCAATGAGGCCACTCTCTAGAGTTGTGTGCCATAGAGCCCTGGTGCCAATCCTCAGAGCTCTGGTGCTGACATTCATATTTTCCCATCAGAAGCACAGACTCCACCTCTTATCCATGCTCCAATGACCAGATGGACAAAGGATCACCCTCGTCATCTAATTATCGGTGCTGCTGAAGATGGTGTAAAGACAAGGTCTGCAACATTCAATGAGGCTTTCTTTGTTAATTTTCTAAGTATGATTGAGCCAAAGAAGATTTCTGAAGCCCTTGATGACCCAAACTGGATTGAAGCCATGCAAGAGGAGCTTCTGGAGTTTGAAAGAAATAAAGTTTGGTCCTTGGTTCCACTTCCTGAAAGAAAAGTTGCTATTGGAACCAAGTGGGTGTTCAGAAATAAAAAGAATGAAGATGGGATTATCATCAGAAACAAAGCTCGGCTGGCTGCCAAGGGATACTGCCAAGAAGAGGGCATCGATTATGACGAAACCTTTGCTCCTGTGGCTAGGCTAGAAGCCATCAGAATCTTCTTAGCTTATGATGCCCATAAAGGTTTCAAGGTCTACCAGATGGATGTGAAATCTGCTTTTCTGAATGGCAGACTACAAGAAGAAGTCTACGTCCAGCAACCACCAGGTTTTGAAAGCTCAGAGTTTCCAAACCACGTATACAAGGTAGACAAAGCTCTGTATGGCCTTAAACAAGCTCCCAGAGCCTGGTATGAAACTCTGTCAAACTTTCTGTTGACTAATCATTTTGAGAAAGGTACTGTCGATACAACTCTATTCATTAGGAGGTATAAGAATGATATTCTTCTGGTCCAAATATATGTTGATGACATTATTTTTGGGTCTACAAGGCAGGAATACTGTGATAGGTTTGAGGATTTGATGAAAAGTGAATTTAAAATGAGCATGATGGGAGAACTTTCTTTCTTCCTTGGTTTACAAGTTAAAAAATCTATCAGAGGCACTTTTATAAGTCAATCAAAATACATCTCTGATATTTTGAAAAAGTACAAGCTCAATAATTCAAATCCTATGAAAACTCCTATTGCCACTGGAGTTAAACTTGATCATGATCCTAATGGTGAATCTGTGGATATCAAGAACTACAGGGGCATGATAGGGTCACTTCTGTATTTGACTGCAAGCATACCTGATATAATGTTTGCTACATGTCTTTGTGCTAGATTTCAAAAAAATCCTAAAGAATCCCATTTGTCTGCTGTCAAGCGCATATTTAAATATCTGAAATGGTCTCAATTTTTGGGTCTCTGGTATCCTCTTAACTCTGGTTTCGAGCTTGTAGCATACACAGATTCAGATTATGGAGGATGCAGAAATGACAAAAAGAGTACTTCTGGTAGCTGCCAATTGCTTGGAGAAAAACTGGTAAGTTGGACATCCAAGAAACAGAATTGTGTATCAACTTCTACAGCAGAAGCAGAGTATGTTGCTGCTGCTAGTTGTTGCTCTCAAGTGATCTGGATGAAAACTCAACTCAAAGACTATGGCATGGAGTACAGAAAAATCCCAATTCTGTGTGACTCCAAGAGTGCAATAGCAATTACAGCTAATCCATTTCAGCACTCAAAGACAAAGCATATCGACATAAGGTACCATTTTATAAAGGATCATGTTGAAAAAGGGACGATTGAAATGTACTTTGTTTCAACTGACTTCCAACTTGCTGATTTGTTTACAAAAGCCCTTGATGAAAGGAGATTCAACTTCTTAATCAGCAAGATGGGCATGTTGAACATGTCCTCCTAACTCTGTTCAAAACTCAACAGAGCCTCTGATGTTCATACCAGAGCTCTGTCAAAAATAGTTAGGTAGGATAAGTCACCAGAGCCTCTGATGATCATCTCAAAGATCTGTTAGCATACCTTTTCAATATTTTCCTGTGCATTTCTTATCTGTATATACTTTTGTTTTCCTTGTGTAAATAATATTGCAAGAAAAGAGAAAAGCTAAAAAGAAATGTCTGTCAATTAAGCTCATGATTTTAGGGGGAGCTTAAAAGAAATACTAGCATGGTTTAAGGGGGAGCAAGTCAAAACAATTTCAAATCTAAATGACTTTGCTCGATGAACAAAAGGAAAAATCTTTAAGGAAAGGGAAAATCTGTTCTGATGAAAACATTTTCGATAATGTCAAGAACTTACCAGAACTCCGATATTTCACCAGAGCCTCCGATGTTATCCACCAGAGCTCTGTGAGATCTCTGAGTCAGTTTTGTCTTCGTTCTTTGACTATTTTCACATCAGATACAAAATTTAGGCAAACGTTTTTGGGTAAAGGTGAAACATCTTGGGTTACTTGAAAAGAATGATCATGGTCGCTCACCAGAGGGAAATTTGTGCTGAGCTCTGCTAGTTTTCTGCCACGTCATCAGAAGTGCAGTCATCAGAGGTGCGGGTTATTCTTATGCGTCAACCACTTGTCACCTGCATATCTCTAACCATGACGGTTCCATAGCCAGAACGCTGTCAGACCCAAATCCACATGGCATTCTCTGATTGAGAAACCAATCGTTGGTTGTTCCCACGTTCCACTGTAGAGGTCGTTCCACTATCTGAAACTCGAGTACCTACAGTACCTACGACGCTAATCCAGCCACACGTTTCGAGTATAAATACCCATTTTCCTGACCCATTTCATTCTTTACGTTTACTGAATATTCAAACCCTCTTTCCTTCCCTCCTTTGTTCAAAACCCTTTGAGTTCTTCAAAAATACCCAAAACCTGCAACTATGGTAGAACAAGCTCATTCCGCAGAATCAAGCCGAATAGGACCCGTCGACCAAATCGTAATCCTACCATGCGAGTTTGTAGACAGTAATTATCGTTTCGACGCCAATCCAGCCAACTATTTGCCTACTTATCATATATTTGTTGAGTTTTTCAGAAACTCACAAGTCTTCCAAGCCCTTACCAAATACGATGATGACCTTCCAGAACTTTATGTCAAACAATGGTGGACTACTTGTCAGTTCATTCCAGAACAGAAAGGGATCATCGGCAATGTTGATTCGGGAAGACAGGGAGGAGCAGGCACAATACGCATCCGAGCTAAGACCTTCAGAAGAATTTTTGGGATGCAGACTAAAAGACAGTTGGGAATTGAAGCGTATGAGAAACCCCCCAAAGATTCCATTCTTCTTGACTTCATGAAATTCTTAGGTTACAACCACACCCTGAACAAGATTGGTGAATTCCGAAGAGGCCATTTACCCCCAGTGTGGAATTTCATGTTTTCCACACTGAACAGAACCCTAACCTGCAAATCTGGTAGCCAAGACCAAGCCAGTACAGAGATACTTCAGATTATGTATGGCCTATACTTCAATAGAAACTTCGATTATGCCAAGATACTCTATAAGGACCTTCTTTCTGCTGTAAACATCAAAACATCAACCATTGCAAGAGGAGGAGTTATAGGAGTCCACGGAAATTTGAAGACCATCAAATATCCACGATTCATTAGTTTGGTCATCAGAGAAGCCTTCCCAATCTTGCAACTAAATCAACAAGGCAATCCAACCCCTGTTTGGGTAATGTCCAGGTTCTTGCCAACAACCACAGGTGAGTATCCTATCATCAGAAGGATCGCAGGTACAATGCTCTCTCTGATAGCTCTAGCCCACATATTTATCCAAAACTATAATCATGCTGCTCAACCTCAAGAACCTGAGGTGAGATCCCCAACATACTTAGGTTCTGAGCCTTCAATAGAGTCTGAAAGTGACGTAAGAGAAGAAGAAGAGGTAGTCAGACTAGAAGGAAGAGTACCCGAAGTGGGATCTTCCTCTGCCCAAGTGGTGGAAGAGGAAGTAGAGGACATGGCATCCCCTATGGAGGCTGTCCAAGAGGAAAAAAGGGAAGCTATAGAGGAGGTGGCAGTGAGTTCACCCTCCTCTGATAGTAGTGAGAAAGAGAGTGAGGGGGAGAAATCTGAGTCTTCTATACCCATAAGAGCCGAGAGAAACGCGAGCGTAGAAAAAGATGTTCGAGTGAACACACATGTGCGTTTCCTTAGCCTAACTCCTAGTGCAAGCACTCCATCTATCCATGATGATCTAGATCAAATGAATATTGAAACAGAGGTACACACCTCGAAGGATGTCCAATTGCCCCAGGTAGAGGTACACAGCTTGAACCACCAGAGGCGAGTTGCCTCTGGTATTCACGAAACCGGGGAATCCATTTTCGGTAATGATGTCCAATTGCCCCAGGACATCAATAGGACAAATATACACGATAATGCCTCTGTGGCTCATCTTTCTAAGGAGGAACAACTTAGGTCCTTAGGTAATTTTCGATTTACCCGTAGATATTGCCTAACTCGGAGGCAATATGACAGCCTAGTTTCACAAGGGTTAACTTGTCTAGATCACAATGTTAACTCTCACGTTTACTTCAATCTCTCAGATTCTGAGGATGAGAGAATTGAATGAACCAGAACGCCTATAGATGTATCCCCTGAAAAGGAACGTCAAGGATCGGGTGGAAGTCCTCCAAGAGCCAACACAAAAACAACTCTTGAAGGAGGCGCCTCTAGGCTCGAGGCTGAATTGGATCCATGTGTTGGAACCAAGGTTACCCCTGCTGACACTGTCACTAAAGCAGAGCTCACAAGCTTTTGTGACAGTATTAGCAACTCTTTGAATGAGTAGAAACTTATCAATGAAGCCAAAGAAGAGCTGATCCGCAAGGAGAATGCTTCTCTCAAAGAAGAGCTGCAGCAGATTACAGCGAAATATGCAGAAACTTCGCAAAAGATTGTTGACTTGGAACGGGCCAGAGCAGAGGAGACACAGAAAATGACGACAGAGCTCTATGACCTGAAGACGAAGATGGCAGAAAATCACAACGCAGCGATGAACAGAACTCTGCCAATACCTTCCATTCTCTTGTCAGACTCCAACGTTAGAACCTTGACAGAGTTAATCAATACCTCTGTCAAGGATGCCATCAAAGAAGTCGCTGCTTCTATACCATTTCCCAACAATCAACCAATCGACAGAGCCTACATGAGCGGCTTCAGCAAGTCTGTCTTGAGCCGAATGATGACAATATCTTCAAAGTTTGTCATGAAAGCTCAAGCGACAGAGAGACATGTGCAGACATCTCTTGACTCTCACAAAGTTAACTTTCGAGAGTCAAGTTGATGAAATCAGAACTGCTGCAACAGAGGTCGAAGATGCATTGAAAAAGGTAGTGGTCACCTTCACAGATGCCATCGAAAAGACTGCTACGAGCAAAAGACCTGCAGAAGGACCCCCAGAAGGAGAACCTTCAAAGAAGAAGAAGAAATCTGCTCCAAAGTGTGTTGCTCCGGACTCATCTATTGTTACGCGACTTTTTGACGAAGATTCTTCTGATGATGATGATGACCAGAATGGTGCCCCAGGGCCTTCAGATCGCCAGAAAGGAGAGTCCTCTGAGCAACTAAAGGGGGAGAATGAAAAAGAGAAAGAGACAGAGAAAGAAAAGGAGAAAGATAAGGAGAAGGAGAAGGAAAAAGAGAAATAGGCAGAGGAGACAGAGGCCGAGACTGAGGCAGAGAAAGAAAAAGAAACACAAGGGGAGATGGAGACAGAGGAAACTCCAACAGAGGAAACTACAATAGAGATTGGGATGATTGCATTTGGGAAATTCGACTACATCTTCAAAGACAGAACATAAAAAGCACCAGAAGAGTCGACATCTCAACCACCCGTGGTAATCATTCTAGACACTCCTCCCTAATCCCCATGGACTGAACCATAGAGAACAGAACCATTCTCTGCTGATGAACATATAAACCAAGTCCAAACCCAAACTGCACAAGAGCCTGAACCTGAAAGCCTAGCTGACATCCTAATGGCTGACACTCACGACGACCAGAACCCAACCCAAAACCAACAAGAGCAGAACCCTGAAGCCCGACACTCAGAGAAACCTGGAATCGAAAAGGTGTTCTCATATCTCTATGCTGACAGAGATATTATACCAGTATGTGTTGTACCCAACAACCCATACCTAAACCCGATCAGAGCTAATAAACTCACGGATCAAAGGCGTAGGTTCATCGAAACCAAATCTCATCTGAACAAAGCCATAAACTCTCACTTCTTAATCAACAGAATTCTGAAGATAGAAACGAATAAGTTTTCAAATGACAAAGTTCTATACCATGTCTACACAGTGGAATCAGAAGACAATAAGATACAAAGTTTCAATGACAACGACCTTGTTCTTCTGAATCCATACGACTTGATAACTCTTCATGCCTATTGTGAAAACCACATCGATAGATACAGAGGCACAGGAACCGCCATGAGGGAAATTCAGCTTGCTATGCAAGAACACGTCGATCTCAGATCGCAAACTGATTTTCAACTTGGCATGGAATTTGAAGTTGAGAAACTGGCGATCAGTGCACCAAATGAGAGTTTTGAGGGTCTTGATCATCACAGAACAGGAACTGTTGTTGGAGATCTAGTAATACTTATCTGTCGACAGAAGGGCATCAAGAAAGCAATAAGATCAGAAGAAGCCCACAAGTACTCAAGTGAGTCGTTGCAGTATCTCAGAAGAATCATCTTGGATCTGCCAAGAGAAAAGTGCCCAGAAGAAGCTTTGAAGAGCTACATTAACCAGATAGACCTCATGTTAGAATTCAGAGACCTGATCAGAAGATTCGACAGAACTCTAAGAGGAAACTATTGTAATTAGTATACTTGTTCTTTGTACTGTATTCTAATATCTTTGAAAGAAAAGTATCAACTTTCACAGAGGATGATCTTCTCCTCTTTGTCTTTTGTTTAAATTATCTCTGTAATTTGCAATTTTTTATTTTCAATACTTAGGGGGAGATTGTTATCCCCAAGTATCTCTTATGAAAAGTATTGAAATAATTATAAGTCAGAAGACCACCAGAGATCTTGCAGAAGACTTACAAGAATATCAAGCAGAAGACCATCAGAGCTCGACAGAGCTCTGGCAGGACCATCAGAGCTCGACAGAGCTCTGGCAGAAGACTTCATCTATTCAACAGAAGAACTAATCTCACCAGAAGACCATCAAAGCTCTGGCGTAAGAGCTCTGGTGAATGAAGACCTATGTGAAGCTTAAGTCTCGTAGAAATCTCTAAGTGTTAGACACGTGTTCGTACTTTCCACGTAAGCCCTAAAAGGACGGAGACACACTTTCCACGTATCACCTCAGGGTTAGATAGTACACTGTCTAGTGCTTTATCAGGCTATAAATAGAACGTTAGTGGAGCACACAATTGTAAGATTTTGGAAGAATTGTTTTCCATAATTGTGAGAGCACACACTGCAACATTCCATAGCACTACCAATGTACGATTTGTTTCCTGAGAGATTTCAGAATACACACACTTGAATGTGTTCATGGTGTTATTCATTATTATCAATATACGAGCAACTTATTTACTTGATCTTGTTATCATTTATTGTTCATTATTGATACTTTCATTGTTACAATATCGTTTACATAATCACTCACATTTAATGGCTTTATATAATGCTTCTGCTATTTGTTTTATGTTGTTTATGTGAAACAACGTGAATCTGGAACCTACATAATCCATACTCGTTTTCTTTCAAAAATACCTGAAAGATTGGTCGATTTTCATAAGGGTGAATGTTATACATCCGCACCTCAAACGCGTTCTGTGAACAATGTTTCCACAAACAAATCTAAATCTAAAAGAAGTTCACATAAATGAAAACAGACCGATCGCTCTCAAAATAGACATCCTTACTACTCAAGCTCTACTAGCTATGACTTTAATGATATTTTAGATAAAAATGGTCGGGCCATAAACGTCAAACAAAAGTGGGTAGCTAAAAGATCTAAAGAGAGCAAGCCGAAGTCAGAGTCATTTAATTCCATTTTCATTTATAGGAACAACATTAATAATCGTGATGTTGTTGATTCAAGTACTATTGTTGAACAAATTAATACTTTTCCCTTAAGGATTTATTCGATTCAGCAATTACTTCAGTTATCTCATGATTTATCTCATGATTGTGTATGTTGTTCAAATTGTGGATTGAATGATTTTGTCGATAAACAGTATGCATCTGATTGGTTTGGTTCTTATCATGTGTTTAATTCACGTCGTAAGTCTAGGTCACCAAAACCCAAGCGTGAACCCAATTCAAAATGGGTTCCTAAAACAGGTGTTACACCTAACCCCTAGGACCCATTTTCAAATGGGTACCTAAAGCTGTTTAATTCCTTTTACAAAACGGTCATGTGTGGTACTTAGATTCAGGTTGCTACAAGCACATGAACGAAAGAAGGGAGCTTCTCATGAACTTCATCGAAAAATACTGTGGCAACGTGAGATTTGGGAATGACGATAAAGCACCAATCATGGATTATGGCGACATCGTTCAAGAGAACATCACCATAAAAAAGGTTTCCTATGTCCAAGGCTTAGGACATAATTTGTTTAGCATAGGTCAGTTATGCGACAAAGACCTAGAGGTCAAATTTAAAGCTAAGAGGTGCAGTGTCCCACTGAAGACGGAAAGGAGCTACTACTTGGGACGTGCAAAACCAACCTCTACACCATCGACATCTCCTCTGTAAAGACTGACGAGTTTGTGTGTTTGATGTCAAAGGGCAACTCTCAGCAAACCTGGATATGGCATCGACGATTGTTGCACCTGAATTTCAAGAACATCAACAAATTGGTGCTAGGCGGACACGTGAAGGGCATGCCAGAGCTCAAATTGAGAAGGATTCTCTATGTGGAACATGTGAGATGGGAAAGATGAAGCGAGCATCCCACAAGCCGAAGGCCGCTCCGAGCACGTCAAGTTCCCTCGAACTCGTCTACATGGATTTTTGTGGACCGATGCGTCTTCAGAGCATCAACCACAAGAAGTACGTCCTGGTGGTCGACGTCTACTCTCGTTATACATGGGTCAAGTTACTTCATTCATAGGACGAGACCCCGAAGCTAATCATCAATCACTTGAAGACAATTCAGTTGAATCTACAACAATGATACAGAGTTCAGGAATCATACATTGGATGACTACCTCTCTTCGGTAGGCATCACTCACACCTTCTCTGCTGCACGTACCCCTCAGCAGAACGGAGTCATGGAAAGGAGGAACCATACCTTAGTGGAAGTTGCTCGTATAATGTTGTCCCAGTCAAAGCTACCATAATACCTATGGGCCAAGGACATTGCAACCGCCTGCTACACACTGAGCCGATCAATTCTCAACAAGCAGTTCAACAAGACGCCCTACGAGATCATCAACAACCGCATTCGAACATCAAGTATTTTCGTGCCTTCGGATGCATGTGCTACGTCATGAATGAAAAAGACGATCTCGGAAAGTTCAGCCCCAAAGTGGATGAAGGAGTATACATTGGATACTAAAACCAAGCTCAAGCGTTTCGTGTT
Source organism: Saussurea involucrata (assembly GCA_033807775.1). NCBI lineage: Eukaryota > Viridiplantae > Streptophyta > Magnoliopsida > Asterales > Asteraceae > Saussurea > Saussurea involucrata. Next base: position 14,359,274 of record CM066326.1, read on the forward strand.
TACAACAAGCGAACAAAGACTTTTATCGAGATTGTAAACGTGACGTTTGATGAAGCGACTGACTTGGCTTCTGAACAAATCAGTTCAGAACCCGCTTTAACTGGTGTGTTAGCTTCCGAACACTCTCGTTCGGGATCTTCACAAACCCAGTAAATTCATATCATGCCTCTACGTCAAAATCACATCTTTCTGATTTGGATTTACTTTTTGAGCATTTCTATGATGAATTCTTTAACCAGCCTAATGTAAATGGTCATGTGAATAACAGAGTTGGAGCTGCATGACCCGGGGACTCTGCAAATCTGACCGGTCTGCCGCCATCAGTCAGTGTTCCAACAAATTCCACTGAGAATCCCCAAAGCTCAAGTGACACCTCACCTGAAGCTGAACCTACACCAGAACCTGATGTACCTATCCCGACAGCTGTTGTTGATGATTCTTCATCTACTACTCGCTCGGGCCAACCGCCACCTTCCCCGGAGGTTGCCCAACCACCTACGAATCTGGCACCAGTTCCCCCGATCAGCGGGTCATCATCACTTGAAGTCGTCCAAGACCTTCCCCTCGGTAACTATGGGGATCCGGACACGTCTCACATCACTGTTCAACCGCTTCCACATACCACCAAATGGACACATTCACATCTCCTTCATCAGATCATTGGCGATCCCTCCACACCAATTCAGACGCACGGTGGCTTAGCTAACTTCTGCCTCTTCTCTGGTTTCCTCAGCCGCATCGAACCTACAACCGTTTTAGAAGCACTTAGTGATCCAGTATGGGTAATCGCGATGCAAGAGGAGCTCAACCAATTCGAGAGCCTCTGGGTACGGAGAATTGTCCCACGACCAACAAACAAGAGAGTGATTGTCACCAAGTGGGTATTCAAAAACAAGAAGGGCGAAAATGGTATTGCGATTAACAACAAGGCACGCCTCATGGGAAAGGGATACGGAAAACAAGAAAGAATTGATTACGATGAGACATACGCCCCGGTTGTCCGCATTGAAGCAATCCGCATGTTCCTCGCCTACGCCGCCCACAAGAACTTCACGGTCTTCCAGATGGACGTGAAGACTGTGTTCCTCAACAACGTACGAAAAGAGGAAGTCTACGTCTCGCAACCGGAAGGGTTCGTGGATGACTCAAAGCCAAATCCCATCTACGTCTTAGACAAGGCCCTCTATGTCCTCAAGCAAGCTCTGCGGGCCTGGTATGACGTGCTTTCTAAATGTTTGATAAAAGCTGGCTTTTCCAAAGGTAAAATTGACACCACTCTATTTATTAAAAAGGAATAGAATGAAATTATATTTGTGTAAGTATATGTTGACGACATCATTTTTGGCTCAACAACCCCTCAGTACTGTAATAAATTTTCAGTCCTCATGAGGAGACATTTTCAAATGAGTATGATGGGTCAAATGAATTTTTTCCTCGGTCTACAAGTTAAACAATTGTCGACTGGGATATTCATTAATCAGACTAAGTACATCAGGGATATTCTTCAGAAATACCAGATGGAACAGTCTGCGCCCATGAACACTCCCATGTCTCCGGGTTCGAGGTTACACGTCGATCCCAGCGGAAAGGACGTGGATACCAAGACCTACAGAGGAATGATCGGTTCATTAATGTACTTGACGGAAAGTAGGCCGGATATTATGTTTTGTACATTCCTGTGTGCCCATTTTCAATCAAAACCTAAGGAATCTCACTTAATAGTTGTTAAACGCATATTTAGATACTTGAAAGGTGTTAGTGCATAAAAATGTATTCAAGATTTAATATGTAATTGTATTATTTGTAAAAGTCAAAGTAAGGGCATTAAAGGTCAAAGTCAAGGCAATTAAGGGAGTTAGTCAAAGTATATAAATAGTGAGTTTGTAATAGAATTAGAGTTAGTTGTCATAGAGGAAGTCATTCATACACATAGAAAGAGAGAAGTGAGCAATATAGATGGATGGCTTTCTAGAGAGAGAAGCTAGAGAGAGAAAGTAGATCTCATTCATAATCTTTCTATTCTTTCTCTAATTCTATGAAGATCATGGAGTTTTACATTGTTACTTGATTATATCTAGGATCACAAGTGGTATCAGAGCCTAATCAGATCAGATTATGCATCGAATCAGCACAATTTGAAGAAATTTTTGTCAATTTTTTAAGAAAATTGAAGTTCTTGAGTTTTTGAGATTTTTCTTATAAAAATCTTCAAAATTCGGAATTTGATTGTATTTTTTGGCACATAAGTGATCGATTTAGGATTTCTAACAAGTTTATGCAAGGTACTAGATCAAAGGAACATCATTTGATCGATTATTGGTGATTTTTTGAGGTTTTTGGAAGTTTTCTGTTTTGAATCGAAAGGTAATGATTTTTTGTGTTTTTGGTAGTATAATCTGAACAAGAAGTGTTCAGATAGTGTTCACGAAGTGATCTGCAAAGTTTCAAATCATTTGGTTATGATTTGAATGATTTAGAGCATTTAGAAGATTTTTGGGTTCGAAATTCGTAACTGTCTTACGAAGAAGTGTTCATAGATTCATAATTGTCGTACGCAACTAGACTCATAACTGTCGTACAATATTGTGTTCATAAACTCATAACTGTCGCACGATACTAACATTCATAGCTGTCGTACAAGCCTTGTGCGAGAGTTACTATTCATTTGGTTTAGTCGCACAAGCTTTGTGCGAGAGTTACTATTCATTTGGTTTAGTCGTACAAGCTTTGTGCGAGAGTTACTATTCATTTGGTTTAGTCGTACTAGCCTTGTGCGAGAGTTACTATTCATTTGGTTTAGTCGTACAAGCCTTGTGCGAGAGTTACTATTCATTTGGTTTAGTCGTACAAGCCTTGTGCGAGAGTTACTATTCATTTGGTCGAAACTGATATATTTTTCTTATTTTTTTGCAGGTTTGCCGATTTAAAGTCCAGTATTCCGCATTAATTGTTCGGAATTAATTTTTGAACGACAAATTTTATAATTTGTTATTCAAATTTTAATTTTTGAATTTTTTTTTGACTTTAATCGATTTTTCTCTGATTAATCGTGTGTGCATAATTCTACTTCTCTCGAAGTATCTGACAACGATCAATTTTTAATCTTTTCAGGTAACAATGGATGATTATGAATTGTTAGTCCATGATCTTCATACAATCCAAGAACTAGTAACAAGAAGATGTAGAAGATGACTACCACATTATTAGAAAAGTAAATCTAATCTAGAGAGAACACAAGATGATTAGAAGGCTACATTTTGTATTATGAATTCATACATTACAATATTACAAGTAATGACCTATTTATAGTCTACATCTCTTGTTACAACACTTAAGCATAAGCCCATTAACAAACCTATTGCTTTACAAAACTTTCTAATATTAAGGACAACTACAGTGTCCTAACATGAATATATGGGTTGGAATGAGTCACTTAAGGACAGAGACAATAGAATAAAGATCCAAGATGTTGAACAAAAAGAATTCAATTATAGGATAACAATTGAGAATTTGAACAAAATATTGAGTGTGTTGGAGAACTCAACGACTGATCGAGATCTCAAAAGTAAGGATGCTGAGATCAGTAATCTAAAGAAAATGAATAGTGAGAGCGAACTTTCTTTGAAAAATATTACCTCTCAAAACACAGAATTTTTGGACGAAATCAAAGATTTGGAAAAGAAGCTGTACTTGAGAGGTCAAAATGATCAAACAATTTTCATGAACAAGCCAAGACTTGTAAGCAATGTCAACAAGTATTGGGGACTTGGTTACGAAAACCCAAAACATTTGACAAAAGCTATGATTAAAGTAACGACAATGTATAGATTCGAATGTTTAAGATATGCAAGTTATTGGCCTGATTTTGAAATTCCTTGGACTGGTGAAAAGGAAACGCAACCTGAGGAACAAAGAAAAAGATCATTAACAACTCATATACAACTTCCATTTTGCTATACTCGTGAGACGGAGAAGATTCTCAAAAATCTAATTAAACCACTTCCAGATAACTATTTTGACATTGGTGCTACAAAGCCAATCACCGAGAACCAAGTCTTTGAAACTAAGAAATATGTTCCTACATTGGTTCTTGAAGAGAAAATTGTTGAATTGGAAATCTCTCTTGCTGAACAAAGGATAAAAAATGATTATGAAAATGATCTCTTTTCAACTATTTTCTCAACTACTTTTAAGGAAATATCTTCTAGTTTCAATGACGAGGTGAAAAAGGAAACTTTTAGGATTGAACATGGTTTGATCAAAAAGTTTTCTGAATCAACAAAGAGTATCTACGATTCAAAACAAAAGATTGATCAAAAATGCATCAAACTGTCAAAGAAAGTGGTAGATCTTGAGAGTATTCTTCTCTCCGAGCATACACAATTTGAGAATGAAAAGGTCAATTTCATGAATGAAACAAATTGTTTCGAGGAAAAGATTCGTGAACTCTCTCAAAAGATCATGATACTAGAAACTGAATTGGAAAAGGAAAGAAAGTCTTCCAATGATAAAAGAAAAATATCTGATATTGAGAAAGTTTTAAATCTTGAACGCGAACAATTTGAAAACGAGAAAGTTGTATTTGAAAATGAAAGACAATCTTTTGAAGAGAAGATGAGTGAACTTTCAAAGACAGTAATTGATTTAGAGATTGTCTTGGAAAATGAAAGAAAAGAATTTACTCTGAGAAAGTGGTTTAATCTTGAATGCTCTTCTTTTGAAAAGGATTTCAAAGTTCAACCTACCCCTGTTTGTAAAGAGAATTCAAAGCCTGGAGTTTGTGACAAAGGAACAACTTGTGAATTTGATGTCTCAAATAAGCTTCCTGACCATAATGCTTTGATTGATGAAATGAGAGTTAATTTTGAGACGGAAAAGAAAGCTCTTGAACTTAAATTGATAAAACTTTCAAAACAAATCTATGATTTTGAGAAAGTTTTATTTCTTGAAAAGGAAAAGCTTGAGAAGGAAAGAGCTGATTTTGATATAGAAAGAAAAGCTTTTGAATCAAACAATGCCGAGCTTTCAAAGAAAATATCTGACTTGGAAAAAGATTTTGAATCGGAACGCAAATATTTTGAAGATGCGATTCTTAATCTTACCAAAAGATTATCTGGTTTATCAGCTGACATTATGAAGGATCAATTGATCAAATCTGATCTCCAAAAGAAATCTGATCTAATTTTTAAAGAGAAAAATGTTTTGATAAACAAAGTTAAAGAACTTGAAGACATCATTTTTAAAATTGATATTTCAAAGCAGGTCAGTCTTGAAACTATCATTCAGACTCCATTTGTTGATTCAAATGATTCTGAATGCTCTTTTAAAACTGCTTCAAGTTCGAGTTTTAAAAATATTTCTTCTAAACAATGTAATAGATCAAATGATTTCTTTAAATTCGTTCTACAAATCTCTTCTATAATCCTCTGCTTGATAAATTAGATAATAAACCAAAAGTGCCTAAAGTTAATACTTCCAATCTTAAAGACGTTCCGGTCTACAAGCATGTGAAGATGGAATGGAGAGTTAAAGGCACAACACCTCCAAAGAAAGATGTGTCAAAACCATTTGCCTCCACATCAAATGCCAAAAAGAACAATGCGCCGAAAGGTAAATTTTCTTCTGCTAAACCTAATCCTATTTATTCTGCAAATCATCTTATTAGGTTGGCACATGAGAAAATTTGTTGCTCTTACTGTGGATCAAATGATTTTGTGCATAAAGATTATACTTCTTATTGGTACGGTACTTACAGTATTCCTTCAAAGAGATCTACACCTAACACACTAGGACCCAAGTCCCATTGGGTACCAAAATCTGCTTAATCTGTTTTGCAGGTTCATCATGTGTTGTGCTGAATGTTACATATATATCACACACATGACTGAAAACAGAAGAGAAGCGGTGCATTTTTTTTAAGAGTATATGTACCATTAATGGGGAGCAAAAGAACTTATGGTTTCTAAACACATCAGTTTAGAACCCGAGCATAAAAGAGACAATGGTTTCTAAACACGTCAGTTTAGAACCCGAGCATAAAAGACAATGGTTTCTAAACACATCAGTTTAGAACCCGGACTTCAAAGAAACAATGGCTTCTAAACATATCAGTTTAGGACCCGTACTTCAACGAGTTTGACTTCTAAACACATCAGTTTAGAACTCGTACTTATTTGTTTTAGACTTTGATTGCTATACATACTAATTTTTGTTTCACTAAGATCTTTTGCAGATTTTGAGGGGGAGCTTATCTGATTGTTAATCAGTCTTTCATGATTTGAGGGGGAGCTTAAACATTTCACGGTACGTATCTTCTGAACTTAATCTTAAATTGTTTGAAAGAAGAACGACTTTCAAGCATGAAAAACGTTTTCTTAAATGTTCAAACCACTTCTCTATTCTCAAACAGATTTTATGAATTTGGAAGTGTGATTTTAAATGTTTTTCCTATATATATACATATATAGATCTTGGATTGTCGTTACATCATTTCTGACCGTGTGTTTCCAAAGATTAATACTTGCGTATTGTCTTTTCTATATACTGTCAAGTATTCACACACACTGGTTCAGCTTCTTATTGAATTTGTTATTACCATGTCTCAAAACGAAACATTTTTCGATGGTAATACTCCCGTTTGATTTCAAATTTTGATTGAGCATCATATTCATTTGAGCGTTCGAACTTAAGCGTTTTATTCAAAGATTGTTTATATTTGGTCATATAAACAAATTTCAATTCTTTGATACCCTAAACCTTACATGATTATCATTCATGTTATTTGATCTGATTGATACATTTTCAGATTCTCAAACAAGTCTTTCGAATTCATTTCATTCTTTCAATATTCTTGTTTTGAGAAATCTTCAAAGATCAAATGCTCAAATCTTCATTATATTATTGAAGAGCATACTTTCTGATGGAAATGTAATTCAAATGCCGATATTCTTAATTGTTCAAGATAAACTGTTGAACAACGCAACATTTTAGGACAAAATTTCATGGGAATAAGTGTGAGATATTTTACAGAACTTCTATGGATCCACGTTAACCAGTGTTTCCTACCCAAGAAGTTATCCTTGAGTGATTGAGGGGTGAGGGGTCAAAATCAAAGAGTGGGGGAGATATCTCATACGGTTGAGTATCTCATTGTACTGAGGTAAAATGAAAATGAGAGTTTGGTTAGAAGTGAGCGGATTAAAAATAGAAAGAGGGTGTGAGAACAGAGTTAAAAGAATAAGAGAACTCTGCACTATCCAATTTCTGAGCCGGGCGGCCATATTACTGATTGGTTCACATTCTTTGGTTACCATCATTGAAACAGACAACTAGCACATGCCAACTCTTGCTTTAACTCCACCAGCTACTCATTTCTTTCTTTACAAAGAAATGTTTCATATTTCTTGAGGACGCAACATATAATCTATCTGATCTTCACTCGGAAGGTCTAGATATTGAAAGAGAAGGAAGTTTGCCCCACCTTCGCTCTTCATTCATGCACATTGAGTCCGTGGAAACTTGTTGTTGTCTCAACAGTTTACACACTTTGAGCCTAATTTTCAAGCATAAGTTGCTTCAATCATTTCTACACAAGCACGTACACACAAGGAATATGTTTTCTTGTCATAACGTTCATAGAATTTACTTTGTGGTTTTTCGATGATTGAATGGAAGCCCTGGGGGAGTGAACATCAAAAAGCTCCTTTCCAAAGTGCATTCGTTGTACTAAGTGGTTCCGTGCAACTTACAGGCATTTTAACTGATTCATTAGTTGTTTCAGGGTTACCACTTTCATTTTGTCTGAATTTGAAAAGATTCGGATAAATATTTTTGGAAATGACGGATATTCAGATCGAAAGGAGGAGATTGTTATTGATATATTCAAAGACTGCTGAAATTGAAAAGGATTTTGATGATCATGATGCTCACAATCATCAAAAAGGGGGACAAGATTTGATAGTTTCAATTTCAAGATAAAGTGAAGTTTTTGTTAAAGTCAAGAAGCTCGACTTAAAAAGTTCAAGATGTTTCAAGATGTTTCGAGATGATTCGATAAAGATTCAAAGTTCAAAGATATTCATTGGTGAAGAAGTGAAGATACATAGTTCAAGACATTAAAAGCCCATTAAAGCTCAAACCCAGTTAAAGCTCAAAGACCAGTTCATAATCCAAGACTGAAGATATTTCTCAAAGATGCAAAGATCAGTGATACGAAAATTCTATGTTGTGAAGATTTTGTTTGAAGACTTTGACCAACACTTCAAAGATATGAAGTTTGTGTTTCAAGACTTTGGTGACTATTAGATTTTGAAGATCCAATTGAAGACTAAAGCAGTCAAATTGGATTTATGAAGACAATGCTTATTTGAAGATTCTTCAGAATTATCTTTCAAAGGTTGATCTTCCTTCAAAGCGAAGAGGGAGATTGTTCAAAGAGCTAAAGTGTTGAAGATCTAAAGATACAAAGAGCTGAAGACTATCGTCATCAATTTTTTAAATCTTGAATCCATAGGGGGAGATTGTTAGTGCATAAAAATGTATTAAAGATTTAATATGTAATTGTATTATTTGTAAAAGTCAAAGTAAGGGCATTAAAGGTCAAAGTCAAGGCAATTAAGGGAGTTAGTCAAAGTATATAAATAGTGAGTTTGTAATAGAATTAGAGTTAGTTGTCATAGAGGAAGTCATTCATACACATAGAAAGAGAGAAGTGAGCAATATAGATGGATGGCTTTCTAGAGAGAGAAGTTAGAGAGCGAAAGTAGATCTCATTCATAATCTTTGTATTCTTTCTCAAATTCTATGAAGATCATGGAGTTTTACATTGTTACTTGATTAGATCTGGGATCACAAAAGGTACTCCTGATCTTGGATTGTGGTACTCGAAAGAGAAAGATTTTGAGTTAACAGTGTACTCGGATGTTGACCACGCTGGCAGCATGTTGGACCAGAAGAAAACATCGGGTTACGTACAGTTCATGGGCGACAGTCTCGTCAGTTGGGCATCGAAGAAGCAACTATGCGTATCCACATCCACAGTTGAGGCGGAGTATGTTGCTGCTGCAAGCTACTGTTCTCAAGTCATTTGGATGCGCACCCATCTCAAGGACTATGGATTCACATACTCGAAAGTCCCCATATATTGTGACTCGAAGAGCGCGATCGCAGTATCAAGCAATCTGGTGCAACACACGAAAACGAAGCACATAGACGTTCGGTATCACTTCATCAAAGATCACGTAGAACGAGATACGATTAAACTCTACTTTGTTAATACTGAGCATCAGATAGCAGACCTCTTTACCAAAGCCTAGGACGAAAAAAGCTTTAACTACTTAGTGTCCAACCTAGGTATGCTAAATTTGAAGGTTTAGGGACTCTGAGTCTGATATAGCTTCTGTTCAATAACGAGGAACTGTCTCCTCATCATCTGTTGGTAACACCTTAGATGGTGAAGTTCACACTTCATCGGTCTTGAACTCTATCTGTATCCGTCTCATATGTAGGTAACCTTTGTATTAATAAATTAGATTTCTTTCGTTTGCTTGTTCGCGTCGTTTTTGTGAATTTTTCTTTTCGTTTTTGTTATTTTTCAATACCCGTATTTTTGAATTTTTGCTCATGTGTTCAGGGGGAGTCAATGCGACAAAAGTCTTATTACGCTCATTGTTCGAGGGGGAGCAACACTCGGTTTTTTTAATCTTTTTCTCATTAAGAGTTTTTTTTATCTTTTTCCATTGTGTCAAAAGTTTTTCGTGCACAAGTTGAGGGGGAGCACACACAATTCTTTTTGTTAAAACAATTTGGTATAGTGTGCATAAGTCTAGGGGGAGAAACGTCAAAAAGTCAAACTTTTTCTAATTTCTAAACTTTTCCGGATTCCCCAATTTTTTTAGGACTCGATGTTTTTCCTGATTGCCTTTTCTGGGTACACCATGTTTTTTGGATCATTTTATCCGAATAAGTGCTTTTTCCGGATCGAAACCCATTTTTTCCCGGAAAACAAGGCTTTTCGGTAGTAGCGCTCAAAATATAATCGCAGGTATAAAAGGCCCTTAAACCCATTTCCTCATTAGGCTTTCCGAAACTTTTTCTTAAACCCTCTCTGTTCTCTATCGATCACACGCACGCACAAAATCAAGTCAATTTTTCGTTCGATTTCAATCCCAACAGTTACGATTCCAAAGCCGAATCAGGCTCAGAAGCCGCATACGCCTCTTCAGACACCGACTCTGACACAGACCAGGCCATCCGAGGCTAGAAAATCCCACCACGAATCGGTCCCAACCGATCCACCATTGACACTGATTCCTCTTCTACCACCTCATCTGCACCATCTAGCGCCCCTTCAGTCGAATTGGGAGACATAAGGAGAGCGGAGGGAATTGAAGTTGAAAATGTTGAAAAGGTGAGTGAGAGAGAAAGGAGAACTAAAAGAAAAAATGATGAGCGTGAGCGAATCCAGCCACAGGTAACCCGGGTAGCCACATCTACTATCCAGTCTCATCCGTTGGGACTGGGTATTGAAGAAGTTGTCATGGACCCAGCGACGCATTTGCACGCCCCCCCCCCCATAGCCACTCAGGTGTCTCTCAACAGACACTTGTTTCACTTGAACATGGGGATTTAGCACAAAATCTATCAGGCCTTCACTCGGGAGGTGCTGATATTGAATCAAGAGACCAGCCGCCCTCGATCTCGACTTCTTTGAGCACACAATTGACTCCAGAGCCCTTTGATGAAATACTTTATTTGGCTAGGACACAGGTCATACCAACTTCTACCATCGGTGATGTCAGTGACCCGATCGGAACGTCCAGAGTAAGTCTGCCTTTGAGCGGATTAAAAGGATCGGACGGAAATCCTACCATAGCTAACCAAATGCCAAATCAACGGTTGTTACCTCAACGGGCAATCTAAGTGATCCCAGAGTTAATTTACCCTTTTTCATTACCAGGGAACAATACGAGCGGGACTTGAAAGCCATGGAAGATAGAATGCAACTTCAGTTCGACGAGGTAAAGCGGCTGCTAAAAGAAAAAACCCTATCGTTGCTACTGAACCTGAACCACAGCCAACTAAACACCAAGCCCCACCCACTCCTGAACAGCCAACTGTCGACCTACCAGTCAATGAGTTAAAAACCTTATTATTAGCCAAACTACTATCTATCGACCCCGACACCCCCCAAGACCAGGATCTCCTGAGCCTACTCGGACAACAACACGCTACACACCCAGATCCAAGCCAAACACCAGCCACTACTCATCCCACATCCTCCAAATTGACTGCCTTCCGAGACCGTGTCGAACAAAGCCTGGCCACAGTTCGTACCTCACTCGATGCGCTTACCGATAGCAAAACTGTTCTCGAAACTTCCTGTAAGTCACAAGCTCGCGGTAACAAGCGTCAACATGATCACGAGGAGGACCCCGATGGCCATGAGGGGGAGAACTTAGAGAAGACGCAAGCTTAATGACACCTCAGCCACCGAAATAGTACAGATAGAAGCAATGGCCGAGGGTGATGCCGCCACAGGTACCGATGACCAACCCACTGGTGACGATACTTTTGAGAGAGTCTCTCGGTTGTTTGAATCAAGGATTTACGGCAATGAAAGCGATAGGCAGATCATTTTATATGTTGATCCAGAAGATGAACCGACGGTTGAAAAGCCCGAGGTCAACGAGGAGGAGATTCGGATGATAATGGCAATAGAAGCACAAATGATCAATATTCCCTCGAACGACGATGATCTAGACTTTGACATCTTCTTTTTGATCAAAGGTCAACCCGTTCCCTTGATAGTCATGTTAGATTCAGGTAGACTTTCCTGAACCCGAGGACGATAAAGATGCCATTGCTAGATGTGCGTGGTTCAAAGAGCAGCAATATATATTTCTCAATGATGTGTTGGGCGGAGAAACCCCAGATGATATCCACATCAGCCCAATCACATCCCCAGTAGCTTCTCATGCACATCAACCGTCTATAGTTCCAGTTCCAGATGGAATATATGTTCTTAGTAAATGGTAAAGCACAGAGGTAAGAGTATATTCATTCGAAGAGTCAGATTGGTCAAGTTAGAGAAGTTGTGGCCAAACAATTCTACAAGATCTGGTATCCAGAATTCAAGGTATGGAGGAAGAATGGGCAGATCTACACGTTTTCCGAAGCAGATTTTCAGCATTTAAGGATCGATGACTTCGAATTCATGTATCACTACTTCTAAAACCTACATATTCGTAAGTTCAACATCCAGATAGCACTAAGAGCCATCAGACATTTCATGTACATGCAATACCTCTACTACAACGTCTTCGACTTCCAGCTCACACTTGAAAGCCATCAACCCATCGTAAACGTCCGAAGACCGAACAACCAACTCTCGAACATCGACGATATTCGCTTTACACCATCTTAAACGAACCAGAACTCGGAGTGATCTACGGAAACCAACTGGGAGAAAGACATTTTCTAAGATTCTCTAAGATCGCCAAATATTCCGATGGTACCTTGAAGGCGATCCAACTACAACTCCAACAGATTCATCAGCGTAACGAAAGCCAAGTTGTTGGATTTCAAATGCCAACGACCCAAAGAAATCCGATGATAAGAGCCCTTGAAGAACTGGAAGACCGAATAGAGTTCAGAAAAGCCATGAGAAGAATTGAAACCTATATGGGATGCAGGCCCAGAAACCGACATTTTCTGCCTTAATTGCTAAAGATGCCGATTCTAAACTTTGAGCCAAAGGAGGAGATTGTTAGGGTAAAATATGTAATTGTCTTAAAGTTTGGGCTAAATATATAAATACCTAAAAAGGTATAAATAGTTTATTTTCCTATTGTTTTAGGTTAATCAATCATTCTAATTGCTTTTAGAGCCGTATTCTTATTGTAATATCTTATGAATATGGATGAGATGGATGAAAACATTGATTGATTTTGTTATTGCTTATTGTTTAATTGATCATTGTTTATTGCACAATCTGGGATCCACATTTTCATAGTTGATGAAAAGTGAATTTCAGATGAGCATGATGGGAGAATTATCATTCTTTCTAATATTGCAAGTCAAACAAACTATCAGAGGAACCTTTATAAGCCAATCAAAATACATCTTTGATATTTTGAAGAAATACAAATTGGACACTTTAACTCCCATGAGAACACCTATTGCCACTAGAGCTAAACTTGATCATGATCCTGATGGTCAATCTATTGACATCAAGAACTACATAGGCATGATAAGGTCACTTCTTTATTTAACAGCAAGCATACCTGACATAATGTTTGCAACCAGTCTCTGTGTTAGATTTCACGCAAATCCTAAGGAATCTCATTTGTCTGCTGTAAAAAGGATTTTCAAATACCTTAAGGGGACTCAATTCTTCGGTGTCTAATATCTGCTTAACTTTGGTTTTGAACTTGTAGCATACACAGATTCAGATTATGGAGGATGCAGGAATGACAGAAAGAGCACTTCTGCAAGTTGTCAACTATTTGGTGAAAAGTTAGTGAGTTGGACATCCAAAAAGCAGAAATGTGTGTCAACTTCTACAGAAGAAGTATAGTATGTAGTTGCTGCTAGTTGTTGTTCACAATTCATCCAGATGAAAACTCAACTTGGAGACTATGGTATTGATTTTGACAAAGTTTCAATCCTCTGTGACTCTAAGAGTTCCATTGCCATCACTGCAAATACTGTTCAGCATTCAAAGACAAAGCACATTGACATAACGTACCACTTTATCAAAGATCGTGTTGAAAAAGGTACAATTGAGATGTATTTTGTCTCAACTGACTTTCAACTTGTTAATCTCTTCATAAAACCTCTTGATGAGAGGAGATTTAACTTTCTGATTAGCAAGTTGGGTATGCTGAAAATGTCTTCCTAATCTCTAAACAAGAGATCAGAGCCTCTGATGAATAAATTAGGTAGCATATTTGTATCAGACCCTCTAATACTTATTTCAGAGTTACTTCAGCATATCTTTCAACACTTCTTGTTTACAGAGCATCTGGTCTGTTCATCAAAGCCTCTTTGTTGTTTTTGTTAAACTATTCCATGCAAATATTATGATTTCTTTGATCCAAGCATAATTTAAGGGGGAGCTAAGAGAATAAAGATTGGAAAAGTACAGATCATCATTCAAGGGGGAGCAAGTCCAATACTTCAGAAACTCAGAATATTCTAACTCAGAGCCTCTGAAATATCCTCATGACTCTCTGAATTATAATATTCAGAACTTTCAATCTTTGAATATATCTCTAAACGTTTTTCATCAAAATCATGTCTCTAAACTTTTGTCAGAGCCTCTGTGAACATTTCTCAGATATTGATCCTTGTATAAAGAGTTTTTGGATTATCAGAATTACGATTTTAAATGATTTTCGGTATACAATGTGAAACAACTTGGGAAGATGAAGCGTCCATCCACTTCAGAGGCAATAATCCCATCAGAGCCTCTGACCCTCAGAAAATCCTTTTACACTTTTATGATATCAAGATCACTCAGAGTGCGTGTTATTTCTGAAAGTCACCAACCTGTCATCCAATTCAAAACCACCATGACAGTTCCATTCAAGAAAAGTTGTTAGTTCCAAGGCCACATGGCAGTCTCCGAGTGGCCAATTGACATTAAGATGCCATCACGTCTCTTCAGGCAACGTTCCATAATCTTGAAACTTGATTACTACCACCTCTTCGCATATAAAATTGATGAAAACCCTCATTTCACTCTTTACACATTCAAATTTACTGAAGAATTTTTTCCCTCTCTAAAACCTCTCGAGTTCTTCTAAGTTCTTCAAGCTTCAAAAACCTGCAAAAATGGCCGCACAAAACTCCGATGAATCCAGCAGAATCGTCCCCAACAACGCCATATAAATTGTGGACATCCCAATCAAGAGCAATGACTTCTACGTCGACCTTTCCACTGATCGATACACATCATAGTCGAGTTCTTCTATCATTTTTCTAAACTTGCCCATGTTTTAACAATGGTGGACAATCAAGTACCTGTCATGTACGTGAAGCAATGGTGGTCCATAACTGCATTCGATGAAGATCAAGGTGGAATCATAGGTTTTGTTCAATGTGAAGAAGGTGTATGATTCATCAGAATAAGGCCACAAACCCTTAGAAGAGTCTTTAATCTTTTCACAACCGCAGACCTAGAAATCCAATCATATGAACAACCTCCTGAGAATGAAACCCTCATCGAGTTTGTCAAGCACCTAGGATACAACAAACCTATTACCCGAGTTACTGAGTTTAGAATGAAGTTCCTACCCCCAATCTGGAACTTCATGTTCAGTGTCCTCAACAGAACCCTTTAGTGTAAGAATGGTAGTCTAGACCGAACTAGCCCTGCCCTTTTAATCTCATGTATGGCCTCTACTTCAAGGGGAACTTTGACTTTGCAATAATTATGTTCGATGAATTCTATACAGTGCATGAAAGGAAGAATAAAGCACTGGCCAACGTGTGTAAGTACAAGGCCCTAACCTCCATTATGTTCCCTCGTTTTATTTCCTTAGTCATCACAGCAACCTTCCAGAAGCTGCAACTATCGAAGGACGGACTGAAGATCCTGATCTGGATAATGAACTCCTTCAAGCCCACCATCCAAGGCACTTATCCAGGCTGCAGAAGGATCCGAAGAACCATGCTGGTAATTCTCACTGGAAACTCTCCAATCATAGCCTTGTATCAACGTGTTGCCCAACCTCAAGAACCTGAGGTGGGATCCCCAACACACGTAGGACCTGAGCCAGTAGATTATGAGGTCTCAGAGAGCACTCAAAGAGATGTACTAGAGGATGGAGTACCCACAAAGGGAGCTACCTCAAAGGGAGCATAAGTTAACTCTTCAGAAGCTAGCATAGAGAGTTTGTCTAGCTCTGAAGAGAGTGAGGGAGAGAAACAAAGAGTGATAGCTTTGTGTGTTCTCAACCCATAGGAGCCGAGAGATCAGAGAGCATAGAAAAATATGTTGCTCTGAACACACATTCATATTTTAGGACTCCTATCCCAACCCCAGTGCAACCGCATTATCTGTCCAGGATGGTTCAACATGCAAGGACATTGAAGAAGAGGTGCAAACCTTGAACCCTAACCAACCCATCCATTCAGGGGCACATTTTTCAGCCTCTAAACTACACAAACTAGAGGAAGCCAATAATCCGGACATGTCCTCTCAAAAGGACATGGACATTGAAATTCGTACCCATTCACCTCGGGGTACATCAGAGCTACCACACGATGATGCCTTTGTGGCACATCAAATAGGAGACCAACACCCTAGAACCGAGATCTTCATAATCTCTCGTAGCGATTGCCCAACTCAGGAGCAATGGAATGACTTAGTATCACAAAGTCTCACTTTCCCGGACAGCAAGAGGGTTCAGCGCATTCACTTTTCTTCCTCTGAATATGAGGAAGAGGAAGAACAAGTGATCAGAACACCAAGAGATGCTTCTCCTCAAAGAGAACATCGAGGAGTAGGTGGAAGTCCTTCCAGAGGCAACCACAACACACCTCTGAGAGAAGGCGCCTCTAAACTTGAGGCATGCTTGGGAGGATGTGTTGCGACCAAGGTTACCCCTCTGAATCCATCACAAAAGCAGAGTTCACAAGATTTTGTGATGAGACCAGAAACTCCTTGAATAAGTATAAACTTACAATTTTAGTTACACAAACTTCAGCACCTGTACCTCTGATATAGAACTCAAATCCGGAATCAGAGATTTGAAACAACAATTATCAGAGTCTGCTCAGAAGATCGCTGACCTTAAGAAGAAGGTTGTTGATGGATCAAAGGCAGTAGAAGATAAGGTGAAAGCTCTTAGAGACGAGCTGGCCACATATCAGAGAGAGAAGGCAAACTGCTCTATCCCCACTCCATATGTTGGCCCCTCAATAGAAAATCTAAAGGCCATCTCTGAAGAAATTGCCTAAGGGATTGCCTCAGCCTTTACAACTCTACCAACACCCACCTCTCAACTACCCACTCCAACTCAGCTGCCAACCCCTTCCATAACCCGACCAAACGATCAATTGGTCACCAGAGGCGATTTGGGTGAATTCAGAAAGGATGTCTTGAGCAGAATGCTAACTCTCTCTGCAAAATTTGTGACCAAGGTTTCTGATACAGCCAAGACAGTATCGCTTCTCTGGTTGTTTGCAAATTCAACTTTAAAGATCAAGCGAGTGACATCAGAACTGATGCCGGTGAAATGGAGGATTTTCTGAAAGTTGTTGCTGCAAAACTCAAGAACCCTTTAGCTTCAGAGCCAACAGACCCAGAAGACCCTTACATGAAAAGTACTAAAACGAGATTTCCAGTGTGCAGAAGAGGCCGCAAAGAAGAAGAAGTTTGATTATGCAGAGGATGATGATGAACATGATGACAACCCAACTCATCCCTCTAATCATCAAAAGGGGGAGTATATCTTCAGGCATGCTCAGCCGATCAGAGTTGCTCCTCTTGACCCCATATCAGAAGTAGGTCCCTCATCTACAGAGCCGAATAAAGAAGACTTAGTTGCTCTGGCATCTTTCCTACTTGATTCCCAAACCTCCTCACCCATCCGAACTGAACCAGAAAGGACCAAAAACCAAACCTCACCTGAAGACCAAGCCCCTATTCTAAACCCAACCACCCCTATTATAATCCTAGCCTCTACTTGCTCTGTAGTTACCATCATATCTTAAGACCCAAACCTTTATGGACCTTCAGAAGCTCCAACTGCTCATAACACAGAAGAACACAATGACATGAACATCGATGAAGACCCTGGTGGATCATCAAATGTCGATATACCAGAATCTCCAAAGAGAGCTAAGGTTATAATGCAAGATCTTATTGGAGAAGCAATAGAGAGAGCTAAAGCAGAAGAAGAAAAAGAGAAAGAAAAGAATAAGGAAGATACCACCTCTAAATCCCAAGCCTAAGATAACAAATGTTGACAAGGCTTCAGAGAGGTTTACAGAGAAAGAAATAGCTCCAGAGGACAATTAACAACAACCTTCGAGTATTCCCTTGCAAGTACTAGAATCAGTCCCAGAATCCTCCACATCAGAGCCCATAAAAGGTTTTTCTATAGAGGACCCCTACAGATACCTCTACAATGATAGAGACCTAATTGCTCAGAATTTGTAGAAACCAGGATTGATCTTACAATGCAATTATCAATTAAGAATACAATCAAACAGTAGAAGAATAGAGAATTGGAGCCAAAAGCTTTGTATTCATTGAAGAACAGATTACAAAGATAGAATACGAAAGTGTTACAAAAGTTAGTTAGCTTTCTGTTGCTAACTTCTATATATACTGTAACGGGAATGCTATAGCTACAATACATTTACAATACAAACCATTAGAACAATGACACATGTTCTAATATGCTAGTTAACAACTAAATTACATTAGAAGAAAATGTCGAAGACATAAGTTCTGAACCACGAGTTCAGAACTTCTGAACCTTCTTCTGATTAAGCATACTCAGAACATACACTTAGACGTATGAACATTTTCTTCACCTTCAGAACTTCTGAGTCTCCTTCTCAGAAATCTGAGTCTTCTATTCAGATTTCAACACTTAGGTTTTTTGACAAACTTCAGATCTAGCAATCTCCCCCTTTTGTCAAACAACCCTGTACTGATCAACATTCTCTTCTTTCAAGGCAGACACAATCTTTAGAAGAATTACATTTCTCAGAGATAATCTTCTATCAATCTTTTCAATGATCTCTTGTGTCTCTTTGACACTAATTCCTCTTAACAGCTTTTTCTTCAAACTGTGTTTGATAAATCTGAGTGTTCCAGAGCAGTATTTGGCAACTTCACTGACTCTGAAGAAAATCTTTTCACTTCGATTATTGTTCATGATGACTCCCAATTCTGGCCTCGTACAAACATATCCCTTCTTCAGAACACTTAACTGATCATGGTCATTATCTGGTCTAGAGAGATAGACACATGGTCTATGCACATGCAAAGTAACTTGCAAATCTGTGTAAGCATACCATCTCAGAGCATAGAACATTCCTTCCTTTACAACTGCCAATGCTCCTCTTTCCTTCTTGTACTTGCTAGTATCTTTGTTTCCCAAAAGACAGTACAAACTATAGAAATCAAAAACTGAAATCTTTCCAAAGTCAGCTTCAGTGAAATAATACACCTTTCCATCTTCTCTTAGTACCTCAAATCCGTAGTACTCATTCCTCATAAATTTCTTAACATTTATATCTCTGATTCCAGTGATCAAGAATTCAGAATATATAGACATTTTGTGTTTTCCTATGCGTCTTATCAATTCAGCACGAAACTTCTGAGAAAATTCTGACTTATCATGATAGACACTTAAAAATTATATATCCATTGGTTCAAAGAAATTAGGCAGCTCATACTCCATAAATAAGGCACTCAGATCAATTGGCATTTGTTCTGCATTAGCTTCAGAATCTTCTAGTTGTTCAGCATCTTGCATCTGAACATCTTCTTGAGTGGATAATAATTCTGGAACAGGTTCTTCAACTTAATCAGAATAGACACCATTAACTTCATATTCAGAAGGAAATACAAAGTCAATGTGTAAAATTTTCTTTGGATTTTCTTCTGATAACAACCAATCATTACACTTTCTGATCTTTGTTCTGAGTTCCGGTCTTTCCTTTATATGCTTCATACACTTTTCCTTCAATATTGCTTTATCATTTTTAGCAATTACTTCCATATCTATCAACAGCCATTTCAATGTAGCATCACTATACTTCACAAGATCATTTAATTTGAAGAACATAGCCTTTTCAGAGACTATATAGATAAAGCCTTCATTTCCAAATCCTTCATTTACAAAACCATGAATGCAGATTCCATATTTTGGCTTTCTGATTGGGCAACTCAGATTGCATTTGACCTTTCTTGATTCAATTGCCAGCTAAAAATCATATAAGTACATATTTCTGACATATATTCCCAAGATTCTTCTACATTCAAGCTCAACCCATGTCTCTTCAGTACTTGCAAAGAACTTCACCAAGAAAATCTGATCATCCAAGAACAGCCTGTGAAAATCAAAGCTAGTAATGTTCACTTTCAAGTTTTCTTCTTTCAGAACTTCCATGCTGACATATTTGAGATCAGCAAACTCTTCTATTTGAAACTCCAGAACTTTCACAATCCTTTTCTTAACAAACAGCCTTTTATCTGGTTTTTTGAACCTGTTAGAAGCTTCAAGATAGACCATTTGCATTTTCTGATCCATAAACCCATCAATGAAGTGCTCAGCCTCAACAAATTCATCTTCTTTGCAGTATAGAAACCCATAGTTGTCTTCAGGAAAAATATCACAGAAGAAGTTCCTGGCCAGTGGAATATCATCTTGTTCCACAATGAAATCACAGATTGGTTCCTCCAAGATTGGCACTTCAAGTCTTGGTATAATGATTGGACTTCTGTACACATATTCTAAAGGCATGAAGTAGTTTTCAACCTTATCATATTCTCCTTCAAGAAGTGATAAATCATCAACATAGTGCTTTTCAAATTCTTTTTCAAACTTTTCTGCATATTCAACTGTTTAATCCTCTTCACCCATCATATCAATTGGAGTCACTCTTCTAAGACTTCTGGGAACATTTGGGTGATGTATAGCACTAATCAACTTACTTTGCATACTTCTTGCCTATATACTTTGCATAATTCTTTGCTCAAATTCAGAAGATGAGTTGTTTCCAGTGTAGAGAACAATATCTAAACAAGTATTCAACATATCCATTCCAGAACTATTCACCATTTCCACTTCAGAACTATTCACCATATCTACTTCAGAAGTATTCATCATATCCACTTCAGAACTATTCATCAAAATCATATCAGACCAAGTATTTTCAATAACCACTTATTCTGATTCCATTTCATCCTCAGAAAATTGTCTCTCAGAACTGGTAGTTGGAACAATCATTAACTCAGTGCTTTCCTTCTGCCTTTTCTCCCCCTTTTGATGATCATGAGGTTCATCATCATCAAACTTTCTTTTTAAAGACTGAGTTGAACATGATTCTGTCACAGCTACAGACAAAGGCATAACTTCCAGAGGCTTTGAAACAACAGCCAATTGTGAACTGAATGCTTTAAGCAGAGAAGACTTCATAGCATCCATACTTTTTATGATTTCCTGTTGAAACTTTGAAAATTCATCTTTTATCTCCTTTTGATGAGATTCCAAAGATACTTTAACATCATCCACCTTTTGTTCAACATGCTTAGCCTTTCCTTCCAACATAGTTCTGAGATCCTTGACTTCATCTTTCAAGGAAATTACCTCATTATCCAAGTTCTGAACTTTGTTTCCCAGATCATGATTATTTTTCTGAATCTTTTCAAATTCAGAAGATAACAATGGTAACCCTGGAACAACTGATGAACCAGTTTTCATATGTTCAGAGAACATATGGCCTGTAGGTGTCACAGAGGCACTTAGTGCAACAGATTCACTTTGTAAAGAGGCTTTTAAGATGTTCACCTCCCCAGGTCTTCCATCCAATCCTTGACACCCAATGTTAGGTATGTCTATGGAAGTTGTAACAGGAAAACGAATTCCCTGTGATGTGCCAGTGTACAAAGAAAATTCAGGCTCAAATAGGATATTACTGTGTAATCCAGACTCAATTTGATCAATTGAAGGTTGGGATTGATTGCCAAACTACAAATGAGTATGCAAAGGTTCCCCAGAATGAAATGAAACAGTAGTTTGTGGAATTTCTACTGAGTGGGTGTGAATGGGTATTTCAAAGTCTACCATGGGCTCAGTAGTATTTTCAATATTAGTCACGAAGAATTGTGAACTAATAACAGATGTGGGTGCCCGGTTTAGATCAGCTAGAACAGAGTTATCTCTATTTTCTAACTCTGGTGACAATCTCTCATTCTCACCTCTCTCTATCTGTTTTTCATTCTCACCTCTACCCAATCTCTCTGAATTTTCCCTCTCTGCACTCTGAATTTGTTCTCCCCCTTGAATAAACTCCCCTTTTCTTGCTACACTAGCCCCCTCACCTCTCAACTCTGGTTGTCCTCATGGGTAGGGACCTGAGGTTCTTCAAGTCCCATAGAGGTGCAATAAGCTTTTAATATCTCACTATCCCTTGGAATGTATGACCAAAGTGCTTTTGTCAATGGCTTGTGATTTGGGAAATTCACAAGTTTAAGGGAGGATGTCATTTTACCCATATAGAAGATTGGCTCATGCTCCTCATCAGCTCTCCTTGGAATTTGAGGATTCTGTTTTAATGCATACCAAATAACCATTTGCCAATATCTCTGATATGGAATGTAGGTCAAAGGCTTTTCTCTTGTTTCTCCCATCAGTGCTTTCTGATTTCTTTCAAAGGTATTCTTCATATCTTCCCACAAGATAGAAGCATAATTGTAATGCCTATTCTTTATCAATCCATGAAATACCTGCATTATTTGCCTTGATGCCTGATCTGGTGAACTGTGCTTTCCAGCTAAGCATTTGTTGACAATAGTAAAGAATCATGCCCATATTGGTGGTAGTTTATTTCTTCTGAAAGAACTAAGATTCTTCAGATCATCACAATATCCTAATCTCTTGAAATCAGCAATCATTTCCTCTGAAGTAGGTTCTTCATCAAAGTCAGATCTCCCCTCCAAGTCATCTTTTTCTGGTAATCTTAACATGATCCTTAGAAAGCTAATGTCCAGAGTTAATGAAACTCCCCCTACATTGGATACGAACACATTACCCTGCAACTCTAGATGCTTCCACCATTGTTGAATGTATTGCACAGGTACTGTTTTCTTCAAAATGAACCATTTCTTAAAGGGATGATATTTCAACAACTCTATGATAATTCTATGTTCCTCCTTAAAATTCATTTCATCAAGTACCAAAACACAATTGTTTTCCGACATGGCCAAATAATCTTCCTCAGGCACTAACCTCTCCAACGAAATAGGTCTAGAAGACATCACAGATCTCACTGCACTCTGTTGATGTTCAATGTTCACATTACCCTGTTCTGCATCACCCTCAGACTCAGCCATTTGCACTTCATTTACATCCTCTTCAACAACCCGATTTTCTAAAACATTTCCTCCAATAGCCTCTTCTTCTGCAACTATTCTTTCAGGCATCACCACCTCATTTTCTGAATCCGAAGAAGATTCCATTAAAGTTTTGGTGGAGTGTAATGATCGAACAACAGTTCTTCTTGATGCAGACATGATTGAAATATCGAAGTTTGAAAGAGTACAGAATCGAAGAACTCAAGAGTTTTGCGTATCTTTCCTAGCAATCTTAGAATTTGAATGAATTTGAAAGAGGGATTTTAAGGTCTATTTAAAATCCGTGAAGCTGAAAGGATTCAAACGGCGAAAAACTGCTTTATGTCAGAGTTATAACGGTTGCAAACACTATGAAATATCACAAAATGAATTCTTTAAAAAACGTGGTAGTTTCATTCATTAAGAATCTGACACGTAGTATGAGATAGAATTCAACACAAGTTAAAGTTCTGAATACTACGCTCAGAATTCTGAGATTGCATATTCAGAAGTTCTGAGTACACAATTAAGAAAAAAAATTCCTTTGAAATCAAAAATCATTTAAAATTCAACTTCTGATAATATAAATCTTTTAATCTCACAGAAGTAGTTTGAACAGATAAAATTGTTTTTATCATCAAAAGTCTGTCCCTCTTTGGATGATTTGAGATTTATGAAAAGCTTTAAAATCTAACTTCTGACCTTGTAAACCTTTTTAAGGATTCAGAAGTAGTTTGAACAAGTGAGAAAAGTTTATCATTGAAAGCTTGTCCCTCTTAAAATGATTTGAGATGAGAACAGAATACAAACCTTGTAAGTGTTAATGCCAAAAATCGTCCAAAAGGATAACTTAAGGATGATTGTGGAATTTAACAACTAAAGAAAGGAATCTTTTGACAAAGTGTGCGACGAAGACAGAAATGTAAATCAGACAAAGAATTTGGTGACGCGGGAAAAACCTCAACGAGAAAAAAACCCGCGGCCGACTGTGGAAGTCGTCGCTGCACTATGGTCGCCAAACAGGGCCGATGTCCTTATGTTTCGGGTGTCGATCGTACAGAGATTACAATACAAATGAAAGAAAAGACTTTAAATGTAAAGTAACAAGTGTTTCGAATGTAAAAACAACGTGCATCGTGTGTAAAAATGAAGTGTTGTGTGTGAATGTCGTGTGTCGAGAGTGATTCTTCGAGAGAGAATTCCTTGCTTCGAATGTTCTTCTCAGTTCAAATGATTATGTGATGTCCTAAATGATGATTGAGCCTTCGCTTTTATAGTCTTCGGGCGCTTTAATTGACTCATTAAGTGCTTCGATAACTGCCATAACGGTTGTTGGATTGAATGCTCATAACTGACCTTGTCGGTTATAGCCGTTGGTCATCAATGACATTGACTCCTGCATTTAAACACTGAAACGTAACATAAATAATGCACGTTAGTTGGTCGAGGTCGCGTGGTCTCACACGACGGCCGTATGAACTAGACGACGTCACGGTCGAGCGTCGTGAGGTAATTAACTTCCATATTTAATTTTAATCAGGGGATAAAGTATTATGATTTTACCTTATTGTGAGGAAGTGAAATAAGTGTTTTCCTTACCTTGGTCGTGGTCGAGACTGGTGAAATTTTACCCAAACAGTTTACCCCCAAAATTTGAAAATAGAATGGCAAATTCAAATTTTAAATTTTGTCAGTCGGACGTCTAGGGTCGTGACACGTGTCAAAAGTTACCTTAGCTGCCTTGGAACTGGATCGGTGCAATTCTAACTAAAGAGGAAGTCGCAAAGAGGATAAGATCCTGACATCATGCGGACGCAAGATTATGCTTAGCAGCTGTCATTGCCAGGTGTCGATGATCCGCGTGGTTATACGAAAAGACGAGGGCGCATGTCGATCATTGAGGGACTCGACCTGACATGATTGTTTACATAAATAGCGACCACGATGAATCTTTTCCTTCTCACGATTTCAGAGAGTTTTTTAGAGAGAGATTCTTCCTGATTTTCTTGTCGTTCTTCGTCGATACTCTTTCCAAACCTGTAAAAATTTCTGAATCGGTTAGGATTTTCAAGGTTTAGAGCACCTATTTAAGGTACGATCCTTCAGTCTTTGTATGCGTCATAAATCCATTGCTAGAAAGCCTAGGAAAAACTGGGATATTTGGGGCCTTTCAGATAGACAGACTTGGTTGACAGGGTTAGCGATTTCGACAGAGCCTAGAAGCACCATTCGAAATGAAGAGGATCTTGACGACTTCAGAAGTTTAGCGAAAATCCCTGCGGGGATTACTGTGAGCAATGCCGGTAAGATTCAACCGGAGATGTGCCCCGAAGGGTACGTCGTGATATATGAGTACCCGTTCAAGATAGGCTTCCACTGGCCATATTCGCCTCTGGCCAAGGCATTTATGTGCGAATTCGACCTTTCGTCGGGGCAACTGATGCCCCAGTTTTGGCGAGTTATCCAGGTCATCGAGCGACTTACCTCGAATTGGGAGCTGCAGATGAACGTGACGGATCTGCTGACGGCATATCAGGTTAAGAAGGATACATACCGTCGCTACAGTCTATTTTCGAGATACAAGGGCAAGCGCACCTTAGTTTTAAAAACTTCGGTCAACGATCGTAAATGGAAGACTAGGTACGTACTCGTGCGGGTGGCGACGCTGGACCCTGAAAGTGACTGGATTAGGTCTGGTTGGAACATGGTGGGTTAGTTTTTAGCCTTAGTCGAGCGTTTTCATTGTATTTGTTTCTCTGTTTCTCAACTAACTTCCTCTCTCTCTTATGCTTTCAGACATTAATTTTGACAAGGTAAAGCCCGACGAAGACTCCAAGGCTAAGGTTGAGAAGTTCTTGGAGTTTAGTGCTGACGACCGATCATTCATCACACGTCATCTGGTAGATGAGGACGACGACTTGATGTTCTTGGGTGAACGCCTGCGGGCGAGGCGGGAAGAAGGAGAGGACGAAGAGGAGGGAGAAGAGACTGAGGAGGAAGAGGAGAAAGAAGAGAAAGAGGAGAAAGAGAAAGAAGAGTCGAGGAGAGAAAAGGAAGAAATGACTGGTAAGTATCCCTTCGCTTTATTTTTGTTCGACCTAGTCTTTCCCTTCTCTCAGTCGTCTAATAATTCTTTCTTTTGCCATACAGGAGAACCTAAGGCGAAGAGGACGTCTGCAGCTGCCAAGAAGGCGGCTCAAATCGAACTGGCTCACAAGGCGAGGGAAAAGAAGAAGGAGGCCTCGACGACTGGGTCGGGAGTCTTAAAGAGAAAAGAGGCCCCGACAACTGGGTCGGGAGTCTTAAAGAGGACGAGGACGTCCGTCCTGAAGAAACCGTCTTTGAAGACGGGTGACTCGTTGAGCGTCACCATGTCTGAGAAGGCGAAGGCGTCGACCGTGTCTATCGAGAAGACTTATGACACGATCGGCGCGACACCCATCGATACTGCACAACCGGCAAAATCGACGGAGTCTCCTACCGCCACGTCAGGCGCCTCATCGGCCGACAAGGGCAAGGGCGTGCAGACGGGCTTTGGAGAGGAAACGACGGAAAATTTTACGCTGCCGTCGGATTTCTTGGTTGATAACGTCTTGGACGAGACGAAACTGTTCCCTTATTTGGGAAAGTATTTGCTCCCCTCTTTCAGGGAGCGCTTTATCGGGGTCTCTGTCGAAGATGCGGGGGTCCATGTTGCCGCACTGGCGTTCCTGGTAAGTTTTTCTTTCAAAACTTGTTATGTTTTGTCGTTTGTTAATTTTTCCGAATGTTTTAATGATATCTATCGTATTTTTCAGACATTCCAGTCTTCCTTGGTGTTGCATGCTGAAACGACAAAGGTAGAAGGCCTCGTGGCTTCTGCCATCAAGAAAGAGGACGCGGCGTTGGAGAGGGAAAGGTCTGCTCTGGAATGTGAAGAGGCGATGTCGGTGCGACTCGACGACGCCCTGAACAATTTGGAAGCGGTCGGTCACGCAAAGGACGAGGCGACTTATCGTCTAAAGCATTCCCTATCCTTGATGTACGACCAAAGGGAGGAGATGGAGGGGATGAAGGAATCCTTGGCTATGAAGGGAAAAGAGACCGAGGAGTCCAAGACCAAGGTGGCGAGCTTGGAGAAGGAGTTGAAGGAGCTGAAGGACGAGTCTAAGTCCGTCTTTGCCTTCACTCGACTTACTGCACGTGCGGCGATCATGCGACGTCACCTATTGGGCAAGAATCCTCTGGCCTCGACGTCGGACAAGTTGTACCTCTTCTACAGGGAGATCGGGACTGAGAGAGATCTCGATTCGGACGATGAGAAGGAGGTCGAGGAGGAGGAAGGTCCCCAGGGCGAAGCGTCAGGCAAGGACGTGACCGACGCTCCTCCCCTACCTTAGAAAATATCTTTGTTATTTCTGTTTCTTCGCTACTCGATCGTTGGTGGTCGAGTTATTTTGGATGTAAATGACAGTTTATTCAAGAAATGAAACTTAGATCTCTTTTGAACTTGTGTCTTGTACATTTTGTGAATAAATACAATAACAATTGTGAAATTCACTAAGTATAGAATGAACAAGAAATCATGCGACTCAGGCATCCATTGCAACATAACAACTAGAATATAAGTCATAAGGTATTGACAAACATAAGCACATGCGATCACAGCATTTATTCAGAACATAAAATTCTCCTAAGTTAGAGAATTGAGACCATGGGGTCGTTAGACCTTGTGGTCGTACGACTAGATCATATGATGAATTCGAATCATATATTCCTGTGATAGGATAATCTAGTTATACGCCTGACCGCTTATGTCGTGCGATCCTGCGAGACTAGAGTCGTATAGTAGACTTTTGCAACTTATGTCGTGTGATCTGCGACAAAACAATGTCAGAGGTTGGTCGTTGGCTAGCCAACGACCCTCCGATGCTTAAGTCAGTAATTGTTCGTGATAAAAAATCGTATGATAGAAGGAAAGGATTAAAAAAAACCGTCTCAGATTTTTCCTGTTTAAGGGGGGGGTATTTGCCCCTCGTCATTTAACACCTTATTCCCTTCAGAAGCAAATAGGTTTAAATGACGGTTTCGACACTGAGTGGTTGGGAATTGATGCCAAGGTCTATGTCGACCATGTCTTCATGCGACAAGGCGAAATAGTCGTTGTGTTCCTGTAGGAAAGGCATTAGTTTGTCTCTAAGGTTAGGGATAGAAAAATGAACCTGTCAAGACCTTATGATCAGGATTGCTTTGGTCCAGGATGATTCCCTCGACCCGTGACTGCTAGACGGCTTACTTCCGCAGCTTCAGGGTGGTCTTATAGCAGTCTCGGGCGACTTTCGGCTCACTTTTGATTTCTTGGACTCCCCACGGCGTAGGGAACTTCATGGTCTGATGATACGTCGAGGGAACAACTTTCATTTCATGGATCCATGGTCGACCTAAGATGATGTTATAGGCCGACGCACAGTCGATGACGCTGAACTTGGTCTGCTTGTTGATTCCTCCTGCATAGACGGGCAAAGTGATCTCTCCAAAGGTACTCGTCGCGTCTCCATTGAAACCGACCAAGGTTTTCGAACGTCGGGTGATTTCCGATCGATCGATTCCCATGGCCTTGATGGTATCAAGGAAGATGACGTTTACTGAACTGCCTCCGTCGACCAAGACTCGCCGGGTTAAACAATTGCCAATCGTGAGTTGAATGATCAACCCGTCATGATGTTTGCGATACAAATCTCCGAGGTCGTCTTGGTCGAACAAAATCTTCATGGCTTCTAATTCTAGATCTCCTTTGGGTCTTGATGAACGCGGGATAGGTCGATCGTCGGGTGCTTGACTGGCGTGACGTTTGGCTGCGGAATATGTCAGACCGCACACGTCGGAACCACCAGTGATGCAGTTGACTACCTTTGAATGTTCAGGGGTCGATGGTCGATCGTCGTTAGCTGGAATAACGATGTCATCGATGATGCTCTTGAGGTTACCTTTTGGGACGTGATATGTCAACTCTTTTTTGAGAGCTATACAATCGTCCGCCAGGTGACCGTGATCGACATGAAAGTCGCACCACTTTGATTTGTCTTTCTTGATGTCGTCTTGATCTGACTTCTTTGGCCATCGGATGGTCGTCCGGACGGTCTTCAGGGCCTCGACCAAGTCCTTAGTAGTTCCTTTGAATCCATAAGAGGATATCATAGGGTACTGAGGGAACTTGGTAGAGTTTGCGGTTTTGAACTCAACCTTCGTCTTGAATCGGACATTCGAGATTTGTCGCACAGGCTCTGACTTGGATGCTGCCTTTATTTTGAATTCTGGCTTCTTAACACCGAGCGACCTCTTGTCGTCGGTGTGCTTACGACGAAAGGCAGCATCATCTTCTACCCTCATATAAGCAAGAGTTCTGGCCCGGACGTCTTTGATATTTTCAGGAGGGTACTTGGTCAGATCAGTGTATAAACCCGAACTGTCGTCTAGACCACGTTTGTAGGCTTCGATCGCGGTCTTGACGTCGCAGTTGCGGACACTGATCATCTCTGTGTTGAACCTATTGAAGTAGTTTCGAATGGATTCATTGGCCTTCTACACGACATAATATAGGTCGCTGGTCTGCTTCTCCATCTTGCGACTACTGGCGAATTGCTGGGAGAACTGGTTGACCAACTCAGCGAATGACCCGATGGATTTGAGTTTGAGGTTGATCAACCGTTGGAGGGCAGGACCTGTGAGGGTCGCCCCGAAACTTTTGCACATGAATACTTCTTGGTACATTTAAGGGATCGAGATCGTCCACATTAGCTGCTATCCCGATCGAGGCTCGACGTCGACGGGTACGGCTGCCCCTGTTAGCTTAGCGAACAGGGACAGGACACGCTGATTCTGATCTTCTAGCATCTTCAACCACTGGGCGACGGGGTCATTAGGATCGGGATTCGCACCTGCCAACGGATTAACTCCCGAACTGGTGCCATTGCCGTACGACGAACCGTTGGCGTCCCCGTTGAAAGGGACAAAATATGGTTGCGACCCATTCTGAAATGGCTGAGACCCATTCCGCATGGGTGGTGGCCTTATATACTGGGGAGGAACCGTCCCGAACTGGGGATTTGGGTTGAACGTCCCCTGCTGCTGGTTCTGCATGAATGGACCTGGCTGCTGATTCTGCATGAATGGACCTGCCCCTGGATTACGGACGAATGGATCCGAACCAGGGTTATGGACGAATGGAGCGGATCTCGGGTTCTGACCGAACGACCCTTAACCTGGATTCTGGACGAATGGCCTTGGACCATTCTGCGGTCCGAAGGGATTCCTCAGCCGCGCGATTTCCTCACCTGCTCTTCGACTTTGCTCAGCCATGGCATTGATTTGATTTCGCGCAACTTCCAATTCCTGATACATCTAGGCAATGATATGCTCTTGATTTCCAGGGGCTACCATTTTCCTGAAACAGAAGACAGAGAAAACTACAAGAAATCGTGAGTAGGACGCACGTTTGTCGAAGATTTTCTCTAGATGGGGCCCCACGGATGGCGCCAAACTGTTAATGCCAAAAATCGTCCAAACGGATAACTTAAGGTTGATTGTGGAATTTAACAACTAAAGAAAGGAATCTTTTGACAAAGCGTACGACGAAGACAGAAATGTAAATCAGACAAAGAATTTGGTGACGCGGGAAAAACCTCAACGAGGAAAAAACCCGCGGACGACTGTGGAAGTCGTCGCTGCACTATGGTCGCCAAACAGGGGCGATGTCCTTATGTTTCGGGTGTCGATCGTACAGAGATTACAATATAAATGAAAGAACGACTTTAAATGTAAAGTAACAAGTGTTTCGAATGTAAAAACAACGTGCGTCGTGTGTAAAAATGAAGTGTCGTGTGTGAATGTCGTGTGTCGAGAGCGTTTCATCGAGAGAGAATTCCTTGCTTCGAATGTTCTTCTCAGTTCAGATGACTATGTGATGTCCTAAATGATGATTAAGCCTTCACTTTTATAGTCTTCGGGCGCTTTAATTGACTCATTAAGTGCTTCGATAACTGCCATAACGGTTGTTGGATTGAATGCTCATAACTGACCTTGTCGGTTATAGCCGTTGATCATCAATGACATTGACTCCTGCATTTAAACACTGAAACGTAACAGAAATAATGCACGTTAGTTGGTCGAGGTCGCATGGTCTCACCCGATGGTCGTATGAACTAGACGACGTCATGTTCGAGCGTCGTGAGGTGATTATGTAACATCCCAGGCCAACCGTACCATATATTGTCCGCTTTGTCCACTCACCTGGACTCACGGTTTTAAAACGCGTCTGATAGGGGAGGTATCAAGTCCCTCTTATAAGGCAACATTTGTTCCCCTCCCCAACCAATGTGGGATCTTACAATCCACCTCCCTTGGGAGCCCAGCGTCCTCGCTGGCACACCAGTTCGGTTCCCGGCTCTGATACCAAGTTGTAACGTCCCAAAAATTACAAGGAATTTAAAATTTTTAAAGTAACATTTCATTAATAAAAACTCATTTAATAATTCAATCATCTCGTTTGCAAACGCATAATTAATATTTTTACGAACAATAAACAGCGGAATAAATGTCTAAAATTAAAATCATAAAAGTAATCAACTCTTCCCACGCGCCAGTGTGTACTCGTCACGCCTTGGAGCCACTCGCACCTGAAACCACAATTTTATTGGGAAAGGGTAAGCACGAAGCTTAGTGAATTCAGACACCATAAATAACACAGTTACTTCCACACCACCTCTAAACAGATAATTGCACATAAACAGCATACAAGTCTACGAACAAATCATAAACATGCATACCTACACCATCCCACCCAAAGGCATAAGCTGGTCCACCCGACCACACAATAACCGTGCAAGCATTACCCGGCTCCCCCGGGTTCCTACGCCACCCGCGTATATAAACCTCGGCCCCGTCGAGTCACTGCGCCACCCGCGTATATAAACCTCGGCCCCGCCGAGTCACTACGCCACCCGTGTATATAAACCTCGGCCCCGCCGAGTCACTACGCCACCCGCGTTGTCATAACAATAAAGGTCTGACTAGACGCCCCACTATTTAGTCCCGCATCACAAACAATTAAAACTACCACACACGTACAAATCGTAATGTAAAAAGTAACCGACATTAGTTATAGTGAGAGAACTCACCTCGTAAGCGCGCCTAGCTCACAAACAATAATTCAAGCTTCACAAATCCAAGATCACTTCCCAACACCTAAACAATCGTTACAATGTATTAACACGAGACCCGGACACTAAAACACGACGCACCCTTAAATCGTCACTAAAACGACTTTTCGGTCTAACCAAACAGGTCTGTTCGGGACCTGTTCCGACCTCCATAAACCTAGAAAATCCTCAATTAAATTACATAACCAGAAAGTGCTCTGAGTTAGGGTTCCAAGGACATATTATACACCTCCTAACGATTTTTCTACAATTTAATACAGATTTTATAAGAACGGTTCGCAGAACAGTGAAAAACACCACCTTTCAGTAATAAACGACGATTTGACCTATGCTACGTTCCAAACTGGTTTTTCCGCAAAACATAAGAAACTTACTAGACTCAGAATGGGAACTTTTGGCACTGGTTCCATCCCAATCAGACATTCCTAACAGAAGTTATGGCTTTCCCAAAACAGTGGCAGAAACTGTGACTTTTAAAAACGGAACGCGATCTGCCACATCCGGACCTGGTGTATAAACAGCCAATTTACGCCTAGCTAGAGGCCGAACTGGACTTCTGCTAAAACACGAAAAGTGTGCCCGGCACAGAATGTGAACCGTGGGCACCGGATTCGCCTCAATCCGAACTACGACGGAAAAGTTATGGCCGTCGCAAAACAGTGGCAGACAAACGTTTTCACATGAAATGACAAATATTGTTTATAAACCCATTAAGACATAGCTTAACCCAAACAGACCTGGGAAGCCTAAAACTTACTGGAACAGATTGTACCAAGGTGTAACGACAGCCGTGCACCACCCCCCTTGCCGCCTCCGGCGGCGGTGGTGGTCGGCGGCGATCACGCACACACACACACACTCATATCATCGACCCTCTCATTCGATCGCTCTACGCGAACCCACCCGCACACACGACCACACATGACCACGACGGCCCACGCACGGCCACCACAGTGGCGGCGTACGGCGGCGGTTGCCTCGCCGGAAAAGAAAAGAAAAGGAAAAGGAGATGAGAACTTACCTTGCGACAAAACGACGACGTTCTCAAGCCCTCTCTCACTCTCGCCCTCCTTCCTCGACTCCGGCGTAACTCCGGCGGTGGCAGCGGTGGTCGGCAGCAGCAGTGGTGTCGGTGGTTCTTCTCCTCTCCCCTCGTCGGCGACGACTCCCTCTTCGGTTCCCTTCTCTCTCTCGGTTCTTCACGACGGCCGTAGGGTTTTGATTTCTTTTTCCTTTGATTATCCCTCACGGCAACAACACCAAAACAATTTAACATGGGTCTCGACAAGTTTCTTCATGGGCCGAAACCCAATGAGGGTTTTTGGCCCTTTGACACAATTAGCCCCTCAACTTACAACTCTCTCACCACTAACCAAAAATTTCGACAATTTAACGATTAGACCCAACTCGACTAACCCCGTTAACGGAAACCACAATAATTCAAACTTAAAAGGAAAGAATTAATAAAAGAAATTACATACCGGGACACGGGCTTTACAACTCTCCCCTCAGGTTCCCAAGTTCGCTTGAGACCCCTTCTAAACCTTCTCGAATACTTTCCTTACTAACGTACTCCTTCTAGGACACTGAAATTATGATCGACAGGACACCCCAACAACTGGAATCATTCCTAGCCAAGCGACTTCGATTGTCTCCCAACCTTAGATGTTCCATACATCCCCATTCAACTTTCAAGCTCTAACCATTTTAAAGGTGCTCACCAATATACCCTACAGGATACTCGAATCCAATCATTCCTACCATTACTGCCGATTAACTTCCACGAATTCTAATAGACTCCAAAGATTTTCAATAAATTACATTAACAAACATCGGCCCCCCGCCGAACATCGGTCCAACTGATTACAATAGTCGAGGTATTATCCCAGACAATAACACAAATAGATATCACCCACAATCAAATCAACTAACACACACGTAGGTCATTCCACCATAACCATTCATCACGAGTGATCATTTCAGGGTTACAACTACCCTCACCATGATTATCTTAAAATCGGCTACAATTCTCCGATCATACTAAAGGTGTTTGGCCTCAAGCCCAAAAGTCGACACCTAAATATACCACCTACCTCAAAATGGTTAATGCGCATTTATTCTCTTAATTACAAAGGGCATCATTCCCTTAACCGATACTATTCGGCCTACAGTACCAACACGCGTGGAATACCCAACCTTCCACCGTTAACGTATCCCCCACACTTGCTCTACGAAGCTAAGTTATACTGAATCGAGGATACACCCTGACGCCTACCTCTCAGGTAACGCCTCCAGGCCCAGCACACCGGAACTACCTCCCAGGTATGTGCCCACGACTAAATCTCCCTAGTACCTACGAAAAGCCTATGTTATAACACATGAATACCGGGGTCGTACCTCGAGATACTCAACCGACCACTACCAACGACTGACTAACGTTTCTAAGGTTCCAAAGCAAAACAGCCTACCAACAACATGCCTATCCCGGATTGACTCACTCACCCAAACGTGTAAATACTCAACGTGCCATGAATGTCAAACGGTGCGACAAAACAATTCATCAACAAGACTCCACATCGAGCCATTAAAACTGTGCAATTGACCCATGACTATCTCAATAGTCAAAACCGAGCAAAATGCTCC
The DNA here is from genome assembly GCA_033807775.1 of Saussurea involucrata. NCBI lineage: Eukaryota > Viridiplantae > Streptophyta > Magnoliopsida > Asterales > Asteraceae > Saussurea > Saussurea involucrata. The sequence goes on from CM066326.1 coordinate 14,394,194, forward strand.
ACGCTTGCTAGACCCATAAGTCGGTCAAAACGCGTTTAAAATAAAGTTTAAGAAAGCAGTACTCTGAAATCAACATTAGTCCCAAAACTCAACACGGTTCAAACAAAATAGTTTTCCAAAAGGACTCACACCCTTAAAAATTCTCAAAATGACACATAGCTCATAAAAGCGCATTTCCCACATGGTTTACAATAATCCTTTACAAAATGTTTCCAACGTCAAAGTTTTTCATCCCAAAAAGATCGTATGCAATAAAACTACTATTACCAGACCGGTAGTTACGCAAAACTGGGCACGCTCGTTCCGCATAGAAAAATCATGTTGAAAATCGTTCATTTGCAGTTCAGTTTACTCACATAAAAACAAAGTGTAATAACTAATTTCTTTAAAATGAACCGCCTCGATTCCAGTATGGATTGACTCATGACATGCACCTAAAGTAACCGTTTGACCTTAAATAGGGTGCGACAAAGGTGCGCACATAATTCAAAATAAGTTTCACGACATTTGATTCCAAAATTCTTCTTTTTAGTCATAAAATGATGTGACACAGGGTTCACAAACGAATTTTTCGCGCGTCAGCTAGTCATCCAAAACGATGAGACGGTTTACTCATATATTTTTGTTAAAACTCAACTGTCTCGGGTAAGTTTCAAACTTCAAGGTAGAAACCAATCCGCTTCTATCAATTGGAAATATCGACTAAAACCTCATAAAATCTCTAACTGGGGGTAGGCATGCGAGTTTGTAACTCTTCCTCAAAGTTTCGTACTTGGGACACATGACGTCAAGACATTATATTTAAAAAAATATGTATTTTTCGAAAATGCTCAAAATACTCGTTTCCTCTAAAGCAAAAGTTTTTAATTTCCCAAAAATGATCGGCAATTCTAAATTAACCGAATGTCAACAATCTACGCGTTTATTTTCCCAAAATATAACACATTGTAACCGCATGCATGATATTCACAACATTAAAACACTCTTTTGACCAAATGTCTTTCATTTCAACAAAAAGAGACTAAGACCTTTCCATGCACGACTCGTTTATCAAAAAAAATGTCGAGAACAAAGGTTACCCAAGTATGCATACCCCTAAATCGATAATTCGTATTTTCATGGAAATGTCAATAAAACATCTAGCTGACTAAAAACGCACTAAACGACTCATTTGAAATATTACCAAAATTCTTCCACGCATCGCTTATGCCACGCATGAATCAATCCACACACTGAACCATTTGCAATGAAATGCTTAGTGACGCAAACTCTCGAAAGAAAAGTTATGCGACACTAGAGTTCCAAACTCGTTTTAAAAAAGCCACCAAAATAGCTTTATACAGACATCGTGGAATGTAACTTTCCGTCTCAACCCTAACATATGTGGAGGAGTTCCAATGTTAAAGTCTCAAGCCGTAGACGCTTACCCAACATCTTAACCACCGCAAAACACGGATATCATCGTACCCGAAAGAACCGTTGGAAAAATAACGAAATGAGACAAATTCTAACAAAGTTTGAACTCCCGTGATAAAACGATTTCATACACTTTCAAAACCATATTTCAAAATCTTGTGTGTGTGCTGAACATTTCCCAAAATTCCAAAACACCATCCATAAAATGATTTGAAACACAAGAATTTGTTAATGCAATCTATTTCAACATCAAACTTTGTGCATGACTCATTCGGCATTCTACGCCTCGACTCCTACTCCTCCAAATCTCTCCGATCCACTAACGTCATCCGGACATTTAAACCTCTTAGGCAAGTTGGGAAATTACGTCAAATAATCCCTACGATTTTTCCTCAAATCAAAGTCGGCTCTACAAGCCTATGATTCTAGCACAATCATCCATCTTGGCCCGGAACAAACATCATCCTCATCGTCACTCCAAGTGACTAATACTAGAATCGTCCTGTTATTCCAACGACTACTAATTTATAACCTTCGACACTACCCCAACGATCATCCCATCAAAGCAAAACAAGTACACACCTGTACTAGAAGGTTTACCATAGTTGTTCCTCCTTGTGATGGCTATTCTAGGTAGATATTACAACGAGTTATTAGCACATAATAACTCACCCTCCCACGCTCACGCTCGACTCCTTAGATTCCTCGCGACTTTCCCCAACTCGAACATTGATCCTGTGCTTCCGGTAGTAGGAGCTCTACTACTACCATCTACACCTATCACTGTCCGCTCCGAGTCCCATCCCGAGTATCCAAGTAGTTGCTCGCCTAAACAAAAACCATACACGTATGTCCATACCGACACATATACACGCTCTTCCTAGCTCCTTAGGAATAAACATAATACCCCACTACCCTTGCTAGGGCGGAACCCCCCACTAACCCTGACGAGTCGCCTCGTAAACGCACAGTCGTATATAGTGGAAACCAGATAGACATTCGAATATAAGATTCCATCCTACAACGGTTGGACTCAAACAAGAGTTGCGCAATAGAACTAAACTATCATTCTAAGGCTATTCGGTTCCTACCGCATACAACCTATAGTGCATTCGCTTAACAACCTATCAAGGTTAGCATAAGTTCCTAATAGCAAGTAACAACCATACAATACAATGTATTAAGCACCAAGCAATCTAGCATACATACTACTGAGTTCTAGAAAGCAATTTAGCATACCTACTCATATGTAGACACGCTTCCTAGCTCACTAGGAGTTTCATCCAAACCACTACCCTTGCTACTACCGAATCCTTACTAATCATAACGAGTTGCCTCGCGAATACCCGATCATATGCAGTGCGAAACAAATAGACATTCGAATACAGGATTCTATCCTAGAACGGTTGGACTCAAACAAGAGCTGCGCAATAGAACTAAATCAAATATTCTAAGGCTATAAATCTCTTACTGCATACAACCTAGAGGGCATCCACTTAGTAACCTATCATAATTAGCATAAATTCCTAATAGCATGTAGTACAACATACAACATAGTGTCAACAACAGGCAATCTAGCATGCATACCCTATGATCTAGAAAGCAATAAAACACTAAGTACTGTACCTTTCCCTTTGGCTCCGGCTGACTGTACACACTGCGCCTTTGATCACCGTTTCTCAAACGGATTTTTCCTTCCTTTTATTTTCCAAAAACTTTAAAGAAAATTTTATAGCCGCAAACTTGAGATCAAACACACCGATATGCGTTTGATTCACTCAAGCTGTGCTCTGATACCAAGTTGTGACATCCCAGGCCAACCGTACCAGATATTGTCCGCTTTGTCCACACACCTGGACTCACGGTTTTAAAACGCGTCTGATAGGGGAGGTATCAAGTCCCTCTTATAAGGCAACATTTGTTCCCCTCCCCAACCAATGTGGGATCTTACAGATTAACTTCCATATTTAATTTTAATCAGGGGATAAAGTATTATGTTTTTACCTTATTCGTGAGAAAGTGAAATAAGTGTTTTCCTTACCTTGGTCGTGGTCGAGACTGGTGAAATTTTACCCAAACAGTAAGTAACTCAGAATAATTTCTGAAAAATATCAATGCTCCCCCTTGACTCAAGCATATACTCAAACACATATTAGAAGTAAATGAATTATATGAAAAGGATAAAACAGAAAGAACTTAACAACTATTTGAAATACTTGTAATTTCTAGAAATGAGTGTTCTGAAAGGTATATTCAGAAGATCTGAGTAACCTTGTCAGAAGTAAAAAAAATTAAGTCAGATTTCTGAAGTATTGACTTAGAAGTTCTGAACTGAAGACTCAGAACATCTGAGTAAGAGAGTCAGAATTCTGAGTACACTACTCAGAAAATCTTACTTAGAAAAAAAAATCATTTCTGAAAAATAACAAACATAATCAATTAGTTAGGTTAAGCATTCCAATCTTACATATGAGAAAATTGAACCTTTTGTGATCAAGAGGCTTTGTGAACAAGTCAGCCAATTGATACTTTGTGTGCACAAAATGCATTTCTATGGTTCCCTTTTCCACATAATCATTAATGAAATGATACCTTACATCAATATGTTTTGTCTTTGAGTGCTGAACAAGATTCTGAGTTGTGGCAATTGCACTTTCTGAATCACAATAAATTGGAATTTTACTCAACTGATATCCATAATCCATGAGTTGTTTTTCATCCATAGAGTTTGAGAACAGCATGCAACAGCAGCTACATATTCTGCCTCAGCAGTGGATGTGGACACACAATTTTGCTTCTTTGAAGCCCAACTCACTATCTTATCTCCCAAAAAGTGACAAGCACCAGAAGTACTTTTCCTGTCCATTCTGCTTCCAGCATGATCTGCATCAGTAAAGGCAATTAGTTTGAAATATGTTTCTTTTGGATACCAAAGGCCTAACTCAGGTGATCCTTTAAGGTATCTTAGAATTCTTTTAACAGCCAACAAATGAGATTCCTTGGGATTTGATTGAAATCTAGCACAAAAGCATGTAGCAAACATTATATATGGTCTACTTGCAGTCAGATAAAGTAGAGAACCAATCATGCCCCTATATATCTTGTTATATACTGAAACACCAGAGATATCAGCATCTAACTTAATATTAGTAGCCGTTGGGGTTCTCATAGCAGCACAATCAGACATCTTAAACTTTTTCAAAATATCTTTTACATATTTTCCTTGATTAATGAAAATCCCATTTGGTAATTGTTTCACTTGAAGACCAAGGAAAAAATTTAATTCTCCCATCATGCTCATTTCAAATTTGGATTTCATGATGTCTGAAAATTCTTCACATAATTCTGCATTTGTAGAGCCAAATATGATATCATCTACATATATCCGAATTAAGATCAAATCATCACCTTCCTTCTTTAAAAATAAAGTTGTATCAATTTTACCTTTCTTGAATCCAGATTCTAATAAGTATTGAGTTAGAGTGTCATACCAGGCTCTTGGTGCTTGTTTCAGACCATACAATGCTTTATCTAAAACATACACATGATCTGGATACTCAAGATCAACAAATCCTTTTGGTTGATAGACATAGACTTCTTCATTGAGTATACCATTTAAAAATGCTGATTTGACATCCATTTGGTACACCTTGAAGTTCTTATGTGCAGCATATGCCAAGAATATTCTGATTGCTTCAATTCTTGCAACTGGTGCAAATGTCTCATCATAATCAATTCCTTCTTGTTGTGAGTATCCCTTTGCAACCAACCTAGCCTTATTTCTAACCACAACACATGTCTCATCTTTCTTGTTTCTAAACACCCATTTTGTTCCAATAATTGATTTTCCTTCAGTCCTTGGAATCAGTCTCCAAACTTTGTTTCTTGTAAATTTTAGCAACTCATCTTGCATTGCTAAAACCCAGTCTGGATCCTCTAGGGCTTTAGTGGCTTTCTTAGGTTCAATCATACTTAGGAATCCTGCAAACATTGCCTCATTTGCTGTTGCTGATCTAGTCTGCACTCCAACTGATGGATCTCCTATAACTTGATGAATAGGATGGTCTTTTGTCCATTTATTTGAACTTGGAAGCACATCAATATCTGAAAGATTGTTGTTTGTATCATTCTCATCCATAACAACTTGTAATTCTGAACTACCTCTTTGTTCTGATAATTGTTGAGGTGTTGCATCTAAGTCCAAATTCTGAGTACTATGTTCAGAGTTCTGAGTCCCTTGTTCAGAATTTTGAGTACCATGTTCAGAATTCTGAGTACCTTGTTCAGAATTCTGAGTACCATGTTCAGAATTCTGAGTACCAGACTCAGATAATTCACTTGTATTTATCAAAGTTGGACATTCCTCAGATGGACCAGAATCAGATATTATAGTTGTTGTTTGAACCTCTGAGCTTCTTCCTTTCATTTCTTGAATCATTTTTGGATTTTCATAATCTGCATAAGATTCAGAAGTTAGTTCCAGAAATGCATCCTTAAACAATAAACTGAGTTCTGAACAAATAGGATTAGAATTTGATTCAGAAGTCATTGTTTTTGTCTTATTCTGATTGAGCTCTGAACTATCTTGTTCAGAAGTCTTTGATCTCGACTCATCAAATGTGACATTGATGCTTTCCATAATTCTCTTGGTCCTTTTGTTGTAGATTCTGAAAGCTTTGGAAGTTAAAGAATAACCAACAAAGTATCCTTCATCTGATTTCTTATCAAATTTACCAAGATTTTCTCTATCTTTGAGAACATAACATCTGCAGCCAAAAATATGAAAAAAAAAATTAATTAGTGGCTTTCTGTTATTAATCAGTTCATATGCAGTTTTATTTAGTCTTTTATTAATCAAAGTCCTGTTCTGAGTAAAACAAGCAGTGGCAATTGCTTCAGCCCATAAGAAGGTTGGAATATTAGAATAAGCCAACATGGTTCTTGCAGCTTCAACTAAAGTTCTGTTCTTTCTTTCAACAACACCATTTTGTTGAGGAGTTTTGACAGAAGAAAAAATATGAGAAATCCCAGTGCTTTGCAAAAAGTTCTGAAGAGTCTCATTTCTGAATTATGTTCCATTGTCACTCCTAATCTTCTGAACTTGAAGTTGTAATAATACTTGAATTCTTTTGATGAAGTTAATCAATGTTTCACCAGCCTCAGATTTTGCTCTTAAGAATTCAACCAATGTATATCTAGAATACTCATCAACAATGACAAGCATATACTTCTTCCCACCCATTGACTGAACTGCCATTAGACCACATAAGTCTGTGTGTATCATCTCTAATGGTGATATGCATGAAGAGTCCATTTTCAACTTATGAGAACTTTTCTTCATTTTGCCCATCTCACATGCTGAACACAATTAGTCCTTTTCAAACTTAATGTTTGGCAGTCCTTTAACCAAATGTTTGCCAACTAGATTACTTATTTCCTTAAAATTCAAGTGAGAACATCTTCTGTGCCATAACCAACATTCATTTACAGTTGCATTTGACAGTAGACATACTGGAGTTAATGCTTCAATTTTGGAAAAATTGTCCACAAATAAATCCATGTGCCTTTTAGCCCAGAAAACATTTATCCTCTTCTCACTCGGAATTAAGCATCCTGTTATACTGAACTTGACAAAGACTATCCAAGAACTGACTTGTACTAAACAGATTATGTTGCAATCATTCCACATAAAACACTTTCTGAATGGTTAAATCTCCTTCTGTTAAATCACCATAGCCTCTAACATGCCCTTTACTGTTATTTCCAAAGTTAACTGTTCCTCCAACTTTTTCTGTAAAGTTTGACAGTGAAGGTTTGTGACCTGTCATGTGTCTTGATGCTCCAGAATCTAAAAACCACACATGACAGCCCTGCAAAAACAGTTACTCAGATTTAGGTACCCATATTGGAATGGGTCCTTTGTTAGTTTCAATAACATTTTTAACAAAAGTGCCTTTAACTTTCCATTCATAATTTTCTTTTAAGCACCATTTTCCTTGAATTTTTATGAAATCAGAACATCTTCTCTTTACAAAATTATTTCTTTTCATTTTGAAAACTTTTGGTTGAGACTGAGAAACATTTTCAGTCTTCTTTTCTTTTGATTGAAATTTAAACAAGTTTTCAGTCTTCTTTTCTGAATTCTGTTTTACTTTAGACTTGAAAAATGTTTTAAAATTTTGAGTTTTCTGAGAAAGTTGAAATGATTGATTACCACATTGAACACATTTCAGATCTCTTCTTGCATGAAACAACAAATCTGAATGAAAATAATTTTCATTTTTATTGATAGTATTCAGATTACATTTGCATCTATTACAAGAACTACTAGTTTTGAGTTCAGAAGTAGCATTCAAGAAAATCTTCTCATAGATCTTTTTCAAGTCATCTTCCTTTTGCACTCTTCCTTTTCTGAAACATTTAACTTTGCAGAATTAGTAGATGATCTGGATGATTCACGATGCTCAAAAGTACTTGATTCATTAAAGAATTCTTTGTTTTTCTCTAAGGCTTTAATCTTAAAAAGATCATACTCAGCTTTTAATTTCTCAAGCTCTTCTATTTTCAAGATATATGTTTTGTTTTCTTTTAAAGCTTCCTCAAGTTTAAAATCAGCATCACAAAAATCATTTTCAAGTTCATCAAAACTTTTTCTTAACTCTTCAAGTTCTTGATTAACCAGCTTAAACTTATTCTCAAGTTCTGAAAAACTTTCTGATTTTGAGTTCTGAATAGTTTCATCAGAACTTTGAACGGACTCAGAATTCTGGAAAGACTCAGAATTCTGACTAACTGATTCAGAATTCGAGGCGTGGGAAAACCCAATTCTGTCCAATAACACCAAAAACCTCATTTTTCAGTCCTTCGGCCTTCGCAAACAAACAGTCCGGCCAACCCAAGTAATCCCCCATAACATCAATCAGTACCGCAAAAGGCTCAAAATATGACTAAGTCTCCAGCAGCTGCGAAGCGGGGGATAAAGGAACAACAGGATTACAACATTGTACAGGATCAATCAGAATGCGGGAGCGGGCGGGGGGGGGGGGGGGCGGTTTGGTTTCGTGCAAGGCCCTCGCAGCAGGAAGAGGCAGTTGTCATTTGAAAGAAAACGCTCTTTGTTTGTATAAGGTTCCAAACCTTCGCACCCTGATGAAAAAGCCCTTTCTTTTCTATGTTATTAGTAAAGCCTAAACGTCCTTATTGAAGCCTAGCTAACGAGAAATCAAAGCGATAACGCACCTTTCCTAAGATTAGAATCGAAATAGAAGAGAAGGCCTTTCTTTCTCAAAGTAAACTTTCTCCCTTACCTTCTTGCTTTAGAAAGATTGCAGCTAGCGTGCTGGACTAATATAATAGAAAGTCAAGGCTCTTCTCCTGTTCTACGAATCTACAACTCTCTTTACTGAGCGAGATTCCATCTATATCCCTACTAGTGGTTATTCTTTCCAGGCCATTTGTTTGACAGCTTAAACTAGATCCCACTTTCGATTAGATAGGTTTCGGTCTTAATCAAGATAGGTCAAGGGCGCGTCGGAATGGTCGGTAGCTACTTAGTCTCATCCGAGAGTCTAATCTCCTATGCCAACCGGGCTTACTATACGGAATATAAGACCTCAGGGCAAAGCCAATTTCCCCGAAAGCTTGGAAAGCGGGAAAGCATTCCACCTTCATGCGAGGATTGGTCGTTGGGGGTCTATAGAAAGTCCGTTTTATAAAATTTCTGAGAGATCAAAAGGGGCCCGGATGCTTTATTTATCACCGGGTATAGATGAATACTATATGGTAGCCGCAGGAATTTCTTTGGCCTTAAATCAGGGTATTCAGGAAGAACAGGTTGTTCCAGCTCGATATCGTCAAGAATTCCTGACTATTGCATGGGAACAAGTTCATCTTCGAAGTATTTTTTCCTTCCAATATTTTTCTATAGGAGCTTCCCTCATTCCAGGAGGTTTATAACACGACCCAAATAGGCCTCACTCACTGGTATCTGAGCAATTCTTCCTGTTGCTTTTACAGAACTCCCTTCTTGTATCAGCAAACCATCACCCGTTAATACAACACCAACATTAGTTGATTCCAAATTAAGAGCAATGCCTATTGTACCCTCTTCAAATTCTACTAATTCACCCGCCATTACTTCATCAAGACCATGAATACGAGCAATGCCATCACCTACTTGAAGTATGGTACCGGTATTTACAATCTTTACTTGTTATTTGAACAAGTAAAAGTTCTGTCTTGGTCCGAGTGGGGATAGCATTTCTCTCCTGCATGTCCATGGAGTTTTGAAAAATCCAAACATCTTAGAGATAGATAGAGAGGTAGGAATTTATCGAACGAACCGCACTCCTGACGTATACGAAGGAGTGCGGTTCGTTCGATAAATTCCTACCTCTCTATCTATCTCTGAGATGTTTGGATTTTTCAAAACTCCATGGACATGCAGGAGAGAAATGATGGTAGGGCTTTAAAGAGTAGGTGGTTCGTATCTTTCTATGACCCCCAGAATAAGAAGTAGGAGGATACGCAGAGAAAGAGCTCTTGAAGTCTACCCGGGCGCGCTTCTTCATTCATCCATTTAGGCCCGACTAGGAACACGTGGATCCAGGGAACGAACAGCTTTTTACTAGTAGGGGCTAATCACAGTAAAAGAGTCCAATCTATGAAATAGAGCTTAGTCTGTCCAAACTAGTAGAAGGCTTAGGTTCCAACAAGCAGAATAGAAGGTGACCACAAAGCCATCTTTGTGGGAGGCTGCTACCCACCTTCAACAAGCGAATATTTTTTTTATTTTCTTTTTATCCCGATCACGAATCATGTGTGTTTCTCGTAAGACTGAGAGTAATAAAAAAAATCAAATCGCACCATCTATGTAATAGGTAAATGCCTCTTTTTCTCCTGAAGTTGTCGGAATTATTCGTAATAAGATATTGGCTACAATTGAAAAGGTTTTATCAATAAAATTTCCATTTATCCGCGATCTAGGCATAGGTAGCAATCCATTCTATCATTGTTCTCATTACTTCTCGCGGGAAAATGATCCCACAAAGAAAAGAATTCTACAGTACGAAATAACATAAAAACAGATTCATTATCATAAAAAAAAGATATGTTCCTTCTATTCAATATTAAAAACTTAAATATTCAAATTGTTCTTTTTTACATTACAGGAATTGATAAGAACTAAGAAATAAATATGGGAACCGGACTCGATTCCATCTTACTGGAATAGTCTACCAACAAAAGAAACTATTCTTATTTGATTGAAGTTACAGCTTAGAATAACCTCAGTTGATTGAATTATGATACAAAGAAGAAAAAGAATCGAATAATCATAATCATTGTATGATGAAAATAGAATAACCGCCTATTTTTTGTGTTGTGTACTTAGCGGGTATACACTATACAATCAACTAGAAAAAAATGTTTATCAATTTGTATTTGTAATAGATAGATGGGATAAGGATTTTTGTTGATAGAGATCTTTGATCGAGAGTTTTCCAAAAGGTTTCCGGGGGTAGCATTTTACCGATTCAATAATGAAGTTTTTATTTCAACTAGAGAGAATGATAAAGTTATCTTCGACTATAATGTTGGGTATACACTCTTGGAAGAACTCTGTCTGGCAGGACAGCTCACGTCTATTGGACCTGGTGATGAGCCTATTCTCTGTGATGAGGGTTGGATGGTATTTTTATACCCTAATTGTAATACGGTGTGCGTGTGCTATCCTGATGAATATTATTAGAGAAAAGGTAATAGCGGGGTGAGGATGCTCCAGAATCTTTTCGGTTGCTCGTTCGAGAACTACGATCTTTAGCTCTGGAACTGAATCATTTTCTTGTATCTGAGAAGACTTTCCAGATTAATAGGAAGGAAGCTTAATCAAACGGAAGCAGAATTCTTCTTCTATGATCGATCGATATACACATCAACAACTCCGAATTGGATTAGTTTCTCCTCAACAAATAAGTACTTGGTCCACAAAAATCCTGCCTAATGGCGAGATAGTTGGAGAGGTGACAAAACCTTATACCTTTCATTACAAAACCAATAAACCAGAAAAAGATGGATTATTTTGTGAAAGAATTTTTGGGCCTATCAAAAGTGGAATTTGTGCTTGTGGAAATTATCGAGTAATCGGAGATCAAAAGGAAGACCCGAAATTTTGTGAACAATGCGGAGTCGAGTTTGTTGATTCTCGGATACGAAGATATCAAATGGGCTACATCAAACTCGCATACCCGGTAATGCGTCTGTGGTATTTGAAACATCTTCCTAGTTATATTGTGAATCTTTTAGATAAACCTCTTAACGAATTAGAAGACCTAGTATACTGCGGTGTGTGATTTGATCAAAATTCTGATTTACAGATTCGAAATGAGAAACTGTCATCCCATTTAATCCAATCGGGATGCCCTGTACCTGACATGTTTCTAGGTAGGAGTAACATGAAGCTCAGAATTAGGGATGTATTCAAGACCCTCCCAAAAAAGGGAATTGATCTATGGTCGATTTCATAAGAATTCCGAACCTCGTAAAAACCAATGCTTTCCGGGTCATATTTCTTGTTTGGATGTTCCTTCGTCTTAATCCATAGCATGTTCCTGATCGCGAGTAAATACTTTTTAAGAATTGAGAAGATCAAAAAACTGCTCTAACCGAAGCCATTGCCCTATTTGTTTGCCTTTCTGATCTTATTCGTCTTCTAGAAACATCACTCTATTCTCTCTTATGGAAACATCTATTGGTATTGGAACCCCTTTTCGACAAATGAACACTTCTTATTGAAAGTAGAGATGCGGAAAGAGCGACTTAATGAATAGTATGATCAGCTAGCAAGTCCTATTCAATCACCCGGCCTCCCCTGTCTGGATGGTCTACAGGGTTCATAACTACTCCTCTTACTACAGGGCGCTTACCTAGCCAACGCTTAGATCCGGCTCTACCCAAACTTTCTTGGTTCACCCCAACATTCCCCACTTGTCCGACTGTTGCTGAGCAGTTTTTGGATATCAAACGGACCTCCCCAGAAGGTAATTTTAATGTGGCCGATTTCCCTTCTTTTGCAATCAGTTTCGCTACAGCACCCGCTGCTCTAGCTAATTGTCCACCCTTTCCAAGTGTGATTTCTATGTTATGTATGGCCGTGCCTAAGGGCATATCGGTTGAATAGATTCTTCTTTTTTATCAATCAAAACCCCTTCCCAAACTGTACAAGCTTCTTCCAAAGCATACGGCTTTCTGGATGTAGATAGTGATATCTATACAGATGGATCTTATATATATGGTATAATGAAGTACCACATGGGTGGATATATAGGAATCAAAATCTGCCGAATCACTCATGTTATGATCTTCTACATCCTAGGTCTTCCCGTTCCATCATCTGGCTTATGTTCTTCATGTAGCATTCAGACCGAATGACTCTATGAAATTACGTTGATACTTCCACATATTATGGGTAACGTAGGAGACATCTCTATTCCCCCCCCCCCCCCCCCGGGAATATTTAGAATTACCACTGCTTAGCTTTCAATTCGCCTCTGACCATCAAATGAAATGTGAATAATCCGTCCTCTTCTCGTTGAAAGAAGGGGCGCTTCCGGTTATGTCGGTGCTTGAAACAATTTTGTCTTCTCCATATTACTATATCTCTAGAGTCAATAATTTTATATGAGGAACTACTGAACTCAGTCACTTGTTGCCGTTACTCTTCAGTTTTCTGTTGAGGTCTATCCTGTAGAGGTACTCAAATTGGATCAGTGATCTATTTCTAGGTTTCGTCGAAAACCTAATTGGTTACTTCCAATTACGTAAATCAAAAGTTCAAACCGCACTCAAAGGTAGGGCATTTCCCATTTTTATAGGAACTTCTGTACCAGAAACAATGGTATCTCCAATTATAGCCCCCCTGGGATGTAAAATATATCTCTTCTCACCATCCCTATAGTGTATGAGACAAATGTATGCATTTCGATTCGGGTCGTATTCTATGGTTACGATTCTACCATATATGTCTTTTTAGCAGTCGAGTTTCGCTTCTTTCTTGTAAGTCAGTCGATCTTGATTTGTTCTCCTCTCCCTTTAGGTAGAGATCTGAACTCTATGATTCGATTCTTTATTCTATTCTCGAATTTAGCTTTATCAAATAACTGAGGATTCGAACTGAATAAGAGAGAGAGAAAGACTTTCCGCGTAAGAGCTCTTCAAACCTTGTCCTTTCGAAGCTGCGCTGATACTCCTGGAAGTGTAAATGGTTTTAAAGAAGAATCATATATGAGAGAGAAAAGATTTGGCCAAAAGGATAGCCAAGAAAGATGCCTGCTTCGGCACGGGGATCCTCTGTTTTGACTTGCTGTTTCAGACTTTTCAGAAACCTTACATGCTTCATTAAAGAATACATTCTCAATGTCAGTATAGGAAAAACTTGGTTGTTTATCTTTATAACTAACATTCAGAGAATCATACTTGAATTTAGCAGTATTATATCTTGGTTTTTCTTCAGTAGGTTTTGAAATTTCTTTCTTAACCTTTTCTTCTGAACTTTCTGACTTTTCAGCTTTTGGTTCAGAAATTTTTTCTTTTTCAACATTTGATTTCTGTAAACTATCAAAACTTGTTATTGAGCTTGCTGGTCTCACAAAAACTTCAACCAAGTCTGGGATTTCTAGTTTGGGACCTTTTAATTCCTCAAAATTATAAAGATTCATTGGTGCCTTTTTCAAAATAATATTTTCTTCCAAACCTAATCCCATTTTTGGATTGTAAAATCTTGTGTCTTTAACATTGCTTGTGAGAAGACTTAAAGTCTGTTGAGTTTGACCTCTTTTCAGATTAAGATCTTCTAATTCTTTAATCTTTGTATATAAATTCTTTCTTTCATCAAGCAACATATCCACTTTAATGTGCAAATCACCTTTTTCACCTATTACTTCTGAATGTTCATTTTGTAACTCAGATATCTTTTTCAAAAGTTCAGAATTCTCTTTTCTGACTTCTTGTTTTCCAACCTCAGTTTCCTCAAATCTTACTTTAAACATTTCTTTTTCTAATCTAAATTTGTTAACCAGAATCCTTTCACCTTTAATCTGTTTTCTGAGATTAACAAATTCATATTTCATGTTTCCAATTTCAGTCATTAAATCAATTTCAAGATTAGAATGTACCTCAGCAGAAGACACAGAATCTGCATCATCATAGTCAGAATCACCTTCTGTTAGCTTCAATCTTCCTAATCATAGAAGTATTTAGAAGTAGTGAAAAATAGGCTAAGTGAAGAAAGCCTCTTACAGAGGCTCTGCCGACATTACCGAGAAATCAAGGTCAAGAAGCTACAGAAGCAGCAGAGGCTTCCTACAGAAGCTCTGTCATACGCATAAAGAAGACCAAAGACTCAGAATCCGGCGAAGACTGCTCCACAGAGGACCAGACCGCAGAACCTCTGTAACTCATTACAGAGCCTCTGTGGTCCTCACTGAGACTTGAAGATATTTATAATATCTTGCTACTGTTACAGGACTCGTACATCAACTTGCATGGTAGCATGCCCTGTCCAACATCGACGTGTCAAACTCTGATTGGACTCAGTAGGGCTTAGTACATATTAGACGTCTGCTGCATTAAATGCAATACAGCACGTCTGACTGTTCATGCCATCCTTGCAACTGTTCACGACATCCTCTCAACTATTCATACGTACCTTTTGAATAGTAGCATATGCTTTATGGTCCCCTTTAGAGTAGTATATAAGGAAGACTCATGTTGAGTTCTTCCTTACACACACACAATACACAACACTTCAATCGAACACAAACACACAATCACGACGACAGCTAAAATCAACACATAAGAACACATAGCTTATGCACATTTAGAGTCATATCTGTTTAAAGCTTTGCATACTCACTGTTCTTAAATATGTTCTTGATATATATATATTCAGTAAACTTTGAGATATTATTTCCTGTTCACTGTTTATTTATATTGTGTTCTAAATCTATCAAACATATCTGTTAGTTCTTCAAATACGCTTCCGCATCAAACATAAACTCGAACTAATAGATCTGTTAATCCTGTCTAATCAAATACGGGAACCAACACCTTCATCTTTCATCCTAGCCATGTAACTCTGCATTTGTGAGAAATGAATGCAGTCTTCTTCATCAGATGAGTAGTATAGCCAATTTTCCTTTTCTGCCAACAAAGCAATCCCACTTTCTTTAGTTTTGGCTAACTGTGCCTTCTTGCTATAGTATTCATAGTCTTTGACAACTTTCACTCTACAAAGTGACATGGTTTTCCACATTTGAAACACAAATCCTTTTCTTTCCTTTCTTCCTTCTCTTCTCTTTTCTCATATCTATCTTCTTCTCTTTTCTCATACTTATTCTCTTCTCTATCATCCTTCTTCTTGTATCTCTATTCTGAACTCCCCTGTCCATCTCTTCTGAACTTACCCTCAACATACTTCTTCTTTCCATACCTTTTATTGAAGGTGTTAGTCAACAAGGCCAGTTTCTTTGCTATCAACTTTGTTAATCCCAAAATGATCAATCAACTAAGAATTCACACAATATTCTAGAGAGAGAAAGTAGAGAGAGAAAGCTTAGATCGTATTCATGTCGGCTCTGTATTACAATATGAGAGTTATGTCCAAAAGCCTTACAAAGAAAGTCTAAACAAAGCCTTATATACCCTAAGACAAACAAAGGCTAATAAGCAACTTTGACTTTCTACACTAGACTAAATACATTGACTTTGACTTTGACATGTACATTAAATCTTGAAGACATATTTAGACCTAACAATCTCCCCCTTGGATTCAAGATTTAAACATTTGAGAACAGCAGACTTCGGCTTCTTGAATCTTCAAAAGTTCGGTCTTTATCAAGGCTTGTCAAAGTCAAATCGTCACAAAATCTTCAGACGGGGATCTGACGGGAGGTTTTCTTTCTTTGATATGGAGAATTTGTTTCTTCACACAAGGCATTTTGACACAATGTAGCGCAAATCTAAGAAAAAGAGATCTTCTTGAGAAACCAAGATGATCAATCGATTTTTCCTAAACTCTTGAAGAATTCTCCCCCTTTTCTTTCTTGAGACGGAATCTTCTTTTCTCGAGTCTTTGACTTGAAAGCTCTTTGACATGAAATTGAATTAAACATTTCTCCCCCTTTTTCGATGATAGTGAGCATCATGATCATCGAAAACCTTCTTCAATTTCAGTCGCGTCTCTGATTTTCACTAACAATCTCCTCCTAAAAGAATAACCTTGCTCCCCCTCAAAATAAGAATTCTGGAGCATGTTGTATTCTCCCCCTGAAAATATGCATATATTTCATTAATGAACAATATTTGAAATTTTAGCACAGATTTAAAAGAATTGATACAAGGAAGATAAAATTCATTGAACTACACTTTGTAACTACTAATATTTGATCATTTGAAAACTTTACAAAAGAAATTCAACTTAATGAAATTTAACAGATTTTTCAATCAAATGAAATCAAATGCATGTGTTTGGATTCAAATACAAGACATCATTGCATATCAAGTTAAAAATGTTCACTTTCAACCCCTTTATTAAATCTATTTGGTGCGCTAGCATGCGAAATATGATTAGCACCAAGCATATGCAATTCTAAAACATATAAGAATACTTTGCTCTACTTACACTATTTGTCCAAAATTAGGATTTCACAAATTTACAGGTTTATTGCGACTTTGTATTTTCCCCAAGTATCAAGAGATGTGTGCTCATTGGCATCTTTTCTTTTGTGCACATTGGCATCTTTTGATTTTGTGTTGGTCCCGAAGGGTTATACAAGTTTGTAGAAGGGGGGGGGGGGGTTGAATACAAACACACATATTTTACTTTTCTAAATTGTTTATTGATAAATCATTAACAATTTACAGCTTGTTGCGGAAACAAGATTAAGGATAAATCCTAAATCTAAACAAGTTGGAACACTAAGTTTCTTGCACTAAGAAGGAGAAGAAAATTACTAGTAATAACCTATCTCAAGATAAGAAGGATGAACTTGTCCAGAGTTAGCAAGTTGCATCAAAATGAAGTGAGTTCATCTTCTTATATACTGCATGCATTTAATGCATGGCAGTATACACTTTACACGTGGCAGCAGCTGATTGGTTGCATGTCATTGACCTTTGTTGACAACCTAAGTAGCCGCATGTTTGAACAGTGTAGTATCAGAGTTGTTGTACGATTTCATACAATAAGGAGGTTCTATTCTGACATATCGTACGGAGTCGTGCAAGGGTGGTTAAGACAAAAGTACTTTGTACGGAGGACTTCATGATCAGCTTTTCGTTGATTCAGCGATCTATCATTCTTTATCAGCGAATGATAGAATTCAGCGATAGCCAAAGTCTTGTACTTGATACTTCACGTTGATTGGACAAATCTGAGTCTTCGCTGATCCGCATCAGTTCATTAGGAGACTTGTCGCTGGTTCTTGAGCTTGATCTTCGACTTCAGCTTAGAACCTATGTTGACGTGAAACTTGTCTTCAGGGATCATAAGTAAACAACTAACTTATCAGCGATCACCATAAGGACTGAACAGGCTCAGAGTATTATGGTGAACAGTTTCGCTGAATGTTTTAATCTAAAGAGCGAGAGTTCCTATCAGCGGTACTGGAAGATCTTAGTACTTATCAGCGATAGTGAAACTCTGATATATATTGTTTACTTACAACTTTCACTAAGTATATAAGAGAGGGTCGTTATCAAATCACTGAGGGTTTGGATCAACAATCTCCCCCTATTTGATTATGACATAGCAACAGAGAAAATTGCTATATAATGAAAACATAAGGATAAAAAGAACTCATAAAATATTTGTCCCTTTTACTGTTTTCTGGGATCTTTTCTGTACTGATGGAGTAAAGTATGTTCGTTGAAATTTTTCTTTAAACTTTGTAAAGATTACAGAGGGAAGTGGAAAAATTACAAGTACAGCGAATAAAATTACAAGTACAAAAGATGTAGACAGATAAGGATAGAAAGAATTTCAAGGCGATCCTATCCGTCAAAAGGTTCTTCCTTAATGAGTTGTTCATCAAGGGTCATTGATGTGGCAATCATCTAATTTGGGACATCTGCTCCTTGATTCTTTTTCTTCAGAGCTTCTTCAAAAATCAAGGGCTTCAGGTGTCTAGCTTTGATGTCGCGTCTGACTTCACACCAGTATAAGAGATCTCTGAGTTGTTCGATGGGAGCAAGGTGGAGCTCAGAGATACGTTGAAAGTGATGGTTTCCATCGTAGTCTAGAAAGAATATACCATATGGATCACTTACAACTGTGCCAGGAATAAAAGTTTCTCCAGGTGGTAGGGAGGTGTCAAGCGCTGAGAGATCAGCATTAGGGCCAAGAACTTCAGCACGAGAGAAACCAATACCTGTTTCATTCCGTATAGGAGGACCTGAATCAGAGACTTTCTTTTTCTTAGCAGAGATTTTTCTTTGTTGAGGAGGAAGAGGAGGAATATCCACAGCAGAAGAAAGCAGGTCGATCTGTTTGTTTAAGATCTTCTCGACATGGCTTTTGTACTTTGAGCGCGATCCCTGAATGCCTAATTTTGTTTCTAACCATTCAGAGAGACCAAACTTTTCTAACGTAGCAGCATAGAAAGTTTGCTTGGTTTTTTCATCTCTGTAGACATCCACTTCAACAACAGGAACGCCGGCGTACAGTTTTCCTCTGATGTTTGCTTTGAGGATTTTGGATGGTCTAGATCGATAGGTCAGCATTTGTTTAGCCCATTCCAAGGTCGTGTCAGAGACCTTGGTCTTTTCTTTAACGATCTTTTGAGCATCATCCCACAGCTGACGTTGAACATCAATGGGAACTCTTTTCAGCTTGGGGTCTTTTATTGATCGTTGAGTAAGCTTGATGGCGTATTCTCTATCTTTTTCTTCAGTTTCCTTTCTTTCAGCGATTAAGCGTTCAGCTCTGAGGTGTTCCTTGTATTCCTTTTGGGAAACTCTGAACTTTGGAGGAACAGAAGGAAGTTGATCACGCTTCAGAATGATTCGCTGATCTTCGAGTCTCTTGATCATTGCATCTCTCTTTTCTTGATCCTCTTCACTTAGCTTTTGAGGAGCCAAGGAAGGTCTGTTTTTGTGAGAGAGAGAGAGTATGTTCTTCAGGTTCATCAGTCTCAGAGATCAAGTCCAAGACTGGGATTATTTCTTCAGCGTTGAGAGCTGGGATTGTTGTTGAAGTCGCAGCTGTAGGAACTTCAGCTATATCCTCAAACAGGGGAGAGGACTAGCTGAAACGCAGCGATCTTACAAGTAAGAACATGGGTAGAACAGAGATGAAAAGAACGGGATTGTGTATAGAGGTTTGCGGAGGTAGAGAACTGATAAAGTGTATAGAGGAGGGATGTTGTGTAAGATTAATGTACCTGACAAACCGGCTTGTTAAGCAAGATCATCATATTTTCATCTTCAGCGACACCTTTTCCTTTGCCTTTGTCAGCTTCAGATGCTGATGGCTTTGTCTTTGTCCGCTCCCCTGAAGGTTCATTTATCAGAATCCCTTTAAGAGCTTTAGTTCTCTGAGCAGGCTTGACGATAAAAGAATCATCATCATCGTCATCTTCGTCATCATCATTCTTTGGAGAAGAGGATGGTTCAACATCAGACAAATCGATGGCTTCTTCATCTTCAGCTTCAGACTCAGTTTCTTCAGCTTCTTCTTCGAGTTGCTCCCCCTCAGATACAGAGGCGAGCTTCTCGGTTCCCTAAGGGTTTTCATCTCTCTGAGGTCCATCGGATGCTTCAGCTTCAATTGTCTTCTCACACTCTTCAGTGAAGGTGAGGTCTTCAGTCTTCTCTCCCCTAATAGATTCATCTTGGGAAAGGTCTTCAGCGCTTTTGGAGAGGTCTTCAGCGCTCTTCTCTCCCTCTTTATCATGATAACTGGGGGAGGAATGAGAAGATTCAGCAGCTCGTGTGGTTTCCCTGTCTTCTTGGCCAGGGATCCCTATATACAATTCAATCGCTGATAATCTGTTTTTCATGTCAGAAATACCAGGATTGATCTTCACAAGTTCAGCACGATCTGCCGTAGTAAAAGATGGAGGTGCAGGGGCAGGTGCAGGGGCGGTCGTGTTGGTCAGAATCTGCTTCAACAAGTTCTGAATTGAAGAGATGTCATTCTTCATCGTGTTGACATCAGTCTTCACAGAACTCATATAAGTTTTTACTGAACTGACATCAGTCTTGACAGCAGACATATCACCTTCGAGTGTGCCAACCGATGTCTTCAGCGTTGTGACTTCGCTGGACATGGTGTCTACAGATTTCTTGATGTCGAGGTAGTCTGTGTAGATGTCAGCGAGAACTTTGGCAAAATCACCGAGTGATTTATCAACCTTCTCCATGTCAGCTTTGGAGGCATTCTTTCCGACTTCGGTTGTAAGCTTTAAAAGATTTTCTCCGGCGGTTGTTACAGCTGAAGAGTTGCCGGAAAGAGTAGACGTGAGACCAGTCAGCGTTGTCTCTATTGTCTTCAGAGACGTGTTGTGTCTCTTAAATTAGGACCTGTAACATATAAAAACTTGTGAACAGAGGAAAGCTCAGAAGTTTGGGGTTTAGTAACAGTGTATAGGGGTTGGTGAGTACCTACAGGAGGATTGGTGAATTCATCAAAATCACGGGTTCATGAGTAAAGTTCCATATCGTCAGCGAGAGTATGTGGACGTATGGACAACTCTGCAGGTCCTACTTCCGTCGTTCCTTTAGCTTCTGGAGGAATAACATGTGCAGCTGTGATAACTGGAGTTGTGTCCAAATGAGTGAAGGGAGAAGCGAAGGATAAGATTGGGGGTTGGTTACTGAGTTCAGCATTGGATTCACTGAGAATCACTTCATCAGTATTTTGAGAGACTGAGGGAGGTTGGGTAGTGTCCAAGTTACTAACCTCAGCGTTTAGAGACGCTGAAGTCGGGATTAAAGGGATGGCTTGTTCAGGTGTGGCAGAGCGTACCACTGAACTTTCCTTCAGCTCAACAGGAGGAGCTGAGGAGTTTTTAGCAGGAGATTGCTTGGGTTGCTCCTTGGTCTTCTTAGTTCTTTTGGAACCAAGGTGGGTGTCAGAATGTTTCCTTTTAAGAGGAATGGAGGTAGCAGCTGGGGTATCAGCGGTGGGTTTATCCGCTGAAGGAGCTGCAAAAGTAGAAGAGGTAGTAGGGTTAAGAAGAGTCAAGAGTGTAGAAAGACGTACCTCATTCGCCACTGGTTTGAAGTCGAGTATTTTAGGGCCGACCTGAAAGAGTTTCAGGTCACCCTCTTCTGGGTAGCTGTCTTTCAGGCCTTTTTGGAAAATAGCGCTGATGAACCGATGATATGGAACCCATGGAGGTCTGTCAGCGACGGTTTCCACTCTGAGAACCAGGTCATCATAGATAATCGATGCCCAGTCTATGTTGAGACCTTTCAGCAAAGCATATCCTATTGCTCGCTTGGTCAGAGGAGTCGCTCTTGGCAGTCATGCAGCTGATCAAATGGGCGAAGATGAAATTCATCTCGCTGGGCATTTTCTATTTCTTGATAATCGTCAGCTTCTTCTCGGGCTCCATGTCTCTGCCGATTTCCCATACATAGCCCATTGCATCGAAAAATGCAATGATGGCTTCCCTGTCTGAGTTTTTCTTGGGGTCGGGGAGGGGAACAAAGGGTTTTTCCTTGGTGGCGATGGGAAGGCTGAGAGCTTTGCGAATTATGGTAGGGGTAATCTTCATGGTGCCATATTCGATATCGCAGAGGATGCAATCGATTCTTTTGGAGGGGTCTTTGGCTGAGGGTAGCTGAGAGTGTCTGGCTGAGTACCAGAATTGTGAGAGCAAAAGCTGATGTGCAGGAGGTATTATGGTCAGGGCTGTGGAGATGCAGCAATTCTTTAGGAAGTTCACAGCATCAGCTAGATGTGTGACTTGCTTTCGAGGAGGAAACTCGAGAAGCGCATAGAGGTTGTTCACCTTAGTCTAATCCAGTTTGTCAAGGGAAAATTTGACTTGAGGAGCCTTGAAGATGTCCACTTCCTTAGCAGTGTCATCAGCAGAAGTGTTTTCAGCGTTGGTGTTCTTGGCAATGTCAGAATATGCCATTTTCTGTATTATCAGTTCAACCAAAGGATTAACAAATAAGAATAATCTTAATGTGGAAAGATTTTCCAATAAGATGGTTCGAATTTTGTCCATTTCATTCAGACAAATTTTCTTAATGAAGATTAGGGTTTTTGTTTTTTTTTTTTTAAATATTCAAACCCAATAAAAATCTTGTTTTCCAGTTTCCTTTGAAGATAGGGATTCTGGAAAAACGAATGTGTGAAGAACAAGTTTAAGATTTTTGCATTTAAACTTGAAGAACAACCATGAAATGGTTGTGTTCATAAAACCATGAAAGAAAATGATTTTATTTTTAAGAAGTTCTTTTGTTTGATCTTGTTAAAACAATGAGAAGATCAGAAACAAGTTATTTGAATTTGGTAAAATAATAAGAACATATTAACCTTTGATGTTTGAAGAAGATGAACAGTTGTTCTTGAAAAGAATCGAGAGCGAAATGCAACAGTGAATTCTTTCTTTGCTTGGAGGAGAAGTTCGCGTAAAAGAAAAATATAAACGAAGAATTTGTTTATATAGAGAGATTTTAGAAAGAGAAAATCTTGAGCGGGAAAAGATTTTCATCATGACACGGACACGTGTTTGCATTTGATTGGCGAGTAAACAAAACGTGCAAACGTGTGTCAGAAAGAAGAACGTGTCGGGGCTTATCCGTTGCAATGACATCACAACGGTCCTTTCATATTCTTGGTTGTCTCTGAGGTTTTGAAAACTCAGGGACACTTTTGAAAACATGAAGCACTAAATAGAAATACCAGTGATGGTTTTAGAAATTTCAAAGTATCGCTGATAAGGAAGAGATATTCAGCGATGAGATTTGTTTTGAAATCTTGCATTTGCATGCGATTTGTCAGAGAGAAAAACATACCTTGATATCAGCGAATCAAGTTTATTCAGAGAGAAGATGATAGAATGGGTTGTAAAAATTGATTTTATCCTATCGCTGATCAACTGTGAACCGCTGAAGATTTTACTCTTCAAAGTTCAGCATTCTAAGCTCGCTGATGAGAAAGTTGAATCTTGTCTCATCAAGAGGTTTGGTGAACAAATCAGCTAACTGATAATCAGTTGGGATAAAGTGAAGTTCTATATCACCATTCATCACATGATCTCTGATAAAGTGATACCTGATTTCGATGTGTTTTGTCTTTGAGTGTAGCACTGGATTATTAGCTATAACGATGGCACTTGTGCTGTCGCAATAGATTGGAATATTTGAGAGTTGAAGGTCATAGTCCAGTAGTTGATTTCTCATCCACAAGACCTGAGAACAACAGCTTCCAGCGGCTACATACTCAGCTTCAGCTGTGGAAGTGGACACTGAGTTTTGCTTTTTACTTGTCCAACTTACCAGCTTTCCACCCAAGAGCTGACATCCTCCTGTGGTGCTTTTCCTATCCATTCTGCAACCTGCAAAATCACTATCTGAATAGGCGATTAAATCGAATCCTGAGTCTTTGGGATACCAAAGACCTAGATTCGTTGTACCCTTAAGATATCGAAAAATTCGCTTTACAGCTTTCATATGAGATATCTTAGGTTCAGCTTGATATCGTGCACACAAGCATGTTGCAAACATAATATCGGGTCGGCTAGCTGTAAGATACAATAGTGAGCCGATCATCCCACGGTACAACGTGACATTGACAGGAACACCCTTAGTGTCCTTATCAAGTGTCAGCGGTGGTGCCATAGGGGTTTTCATAGCTGAACTTTCAGTTAAGTCGAATTTTTTCAGCATATCTTTAACATACTTTCCCTGATTAATGAAAGTTCCTTTTTCATTTTGTTTTATCTGTAGACCAAGGAAATATGTTAGTTCACCCATCATGCTCATTTTATACTCTTCTTTCATTCTATCAGCGAAACGAGTACAGAGATCAGGGTTAGTCGAGCCAAATATAATATCATCAACATATATTTGAACAAGAATGATATAACCTTTTACTTTCCTGAAAAATAGAGTTTTGTCTATTTTGCCTCGCTCAAATTTTTCAATATGGAGATAATTAGAAAGAGTGTCATACCATGCACGTGGAGCTTGCCTTAAGCCATAAAGTGCCTTATCCAGTTTATAAACATAACCTGGATGCTTAGGATCTGAGAATCCTGGAGATTGTTCCACATAGACTTCTTCATTCAGCTTTCCATTTAGAAACGTTGACTTAACATCCATCTGATATACTTTGAAGTCTTTGTGTACAGCGTATGCTAAGAATAGACGAATAGATTCTAATCTTGCTACTGGAGCAAATGTTTCGTCATAATCTATGCCTTCCTCTTGTCTGTATCCCTGAGCAACAAGATGAGCCTTGTTGCGGGTTACAGTTCCATGTTCGTCCAACTTGTTTCGATAGACCCATTTAGTGCCTATCATTGTTTTGTCAGTTGGTCTTCGAACAAGTTTCCAAACTTTGTTTCTTTCGAATTCTGTCAGCTCTTCTTGCATGGCGCTAACCCAGTTTGGATCATTGAGGGCATCATCTACTTTCTTTGGTTCAGTTAGTGAAATAAAATTTACAAATAAACAAATATTACCTGCACTTCGTCGAGTCTGAATACCAGCGTTTGGATCACCAAGAATTTGATCAATTGGCTGATTTATAGTCCATCGCTGAGCCGGAGCGTGAGACGCTGACTCAACCTGAACTGGAGGAGCTGAAGATGAAGCTTCAGCGACGTTTGGAGTATCAGCCAAGAGAGGAATGGATGCAGTTGTCATTATATTTACTGATTGCTGAGAAGTGGATGGAATATCTGAGATATTGGTTTCAGAAGCATGTATAATGTTTATAGGAACAGCTGAGACCCATGAAGTTTCAGCTTCACTATTCTGCATATTTGGAATGGTAGTTGGACCATCATCTTCAACTGTGTGAGCACGAGGAGTGGGAATATCTTCTGAATCACCAAGATGAGAAAACATCCATTGATTCAGTTCTTCAGTATCAGCGGACGGTTTAGAGTTCGCTGGACGGGACTCGTCAAACGTGACGTGAATTGTTTCTTCAACAGTTTGTCTTCTTCGATTAAAGACTCTGAAGGCTTTGGAAACTGAGGAGTATCCAAGAAAGATTCCATCATCAGCCTTAGGATCAAACTTTCCAAGGGCATCTCTGTTGTTCAGTATGAAACACTGACATCCAAAGATGTGAAGAAAGCTGATTGAAGGCTTTCTCCCATGAAATAGTTCATAGGCTGTTTTATTGAATCTTTTGACTATCAGTGACCTGTTTTGCGTAAAACAAGCAGTGTTGACAGCTTCTTCCCAAAACTGAGTAGGCAGGTGAGAATCGCTGAGCATTGAACGTGCAGCTTCAATAATTGTTCTATTTCTTCTTTCAGCGACTCCATTTTGTTGTGGTGTTCTCAGTGAAGAAAAGTTGTGAGAAATACCCTTGCTCTCAAAGAAGGAATCAAGAGAACTGTTTTTGAATTCAGTCCCATGATCACTCCTTATTGAGCAAACGGTCAAATTGTTCAGGGTTTCCATCTTCCGAACAAAGGTGATGAGTTCTTCAGGGGTGTCACTCTTGGAACGGAGAAACATAACCCATGTATAACGAGAGAATTCATCAACTATGACCAGTGTATATTTCTTTCCAGCGATGGATTGTTTGTTAACAGGGCCAAACAAATCCATATGGAGTAGTTGTAGAGGAGATGACACTGAGGAGACTTGTTTTGATTTAAAGCTTGCTTTGGTCTGCTTCCCTTTCTCACATGCTGAACATAAAGACTCTTTGGCATATGAGTGTTGAGGTAGACCAGTAACTAACTCTTTTGAAGAAAGAGAGTTCAGTGTCTTGAAATTCAGATGAGAGAGCCTCTTATGCCATAGCCAGTTGACATCAGATGAGGCTTTTGAGAAGAAACAGGAGTTCTTAGTGGTTGTTGAGTCCATGTTTATTACATAAACATTTTCCAAACGATAACCGCTGAGAGCTATCTTCTCCTTTTTCTCAGTGACAAAGCAGGATTCCTTGGTAAAGATTACTTTGTTATCCTTGTCGCAAAGTTGACTGATGCTTAACAGATTATGCTTCAGCCCCTTCAACATATGCGACTCTTCTGAAGGTGGTTGTACCATTAGAGAGTACACCAAACCCTCGGGTATGTCCTTTTCCATTTCCACCGAAAGTCACAGAGGGACCCTTCTCTTCCTTGTATTCAGCGAGCAGGCTTTTCTTTCCAGTCATGTGTCTAGAGCATCCGCTATCGAGATACCAGATACCCTTCTTAACCTGCATCACAAAGGAAGATCCGTTTTTCTTAGGAACCCACTTAACCATGTGTACACGTTTGTCAGTGGAGGTAGTTGGAATGGAAGGTTCAGCAATCTTCGCAGCATTTGAAGATTCAGCTTTGTCAGTCTTCACTTTGGTTAATTTCTTAACCTCAGTGGTCTTCTTTGCTTTGGGGGCAATCTTCACCTTAGCTATCTTATCAACTTTGGTGGCTGTGGGGCACTTACTAGCAATATGATCAGTGAGTCCACAGTGATAACATTTCCTATAACTAAAAGTAGTTGTAGGTCTATTTGAATGCTGAGCTTTTGATTTTGAATTAGAAGGACCAGCACCAAATAAGCTTTTGGCTTTAGAAATGGGAGGAACATTTAGTTCTTCAGATTTCTTACCAAGGATATCCACTCTGAGTCTAGGAGTAGATCGCTGAATAGACCCACGCTGAGTAGATCCAGAGATCTGATTTCTTGATCCAGAGGAATAAATCACTAAAGCTTTAGAAGCATTCAGCTTTGGTACTAAAGTACCCTTCTGAGGGTTTTAGTTCAACGCAATTCCTTTACCTTTATCTTTAAAGACAGAGGTAGGTTTTGGATAAACCATTTTCTCTTTACTTTTTGAAGAGGCAGAGATTTCCTCAGGGATAGGCGGTCTGGAGGACGAACACTGGGAGGATGAAGTGTCAGCGACTGAGGATACGAAAGTTCCAAATAAGAGCATGGAACGATCAGTGGTTGGTTCTTGAGTTTCATATTTGTAACCAAGACCACGTTTATCACTCAGGGGTATCTGAGACTTAATTATCTCAGTGATCTTTGTTGAAGAGTTACACCATCCTTCAACAGTAGCCTTTTCAGCTTTCAAAGCAGCGATAGCTTCTGCTCGTTCGATTTTGACTAGCTGATTTAAATGCACTTGATCTTTAAAGTCTTCTTCAATTTTAGAAAGCTTTTCTATTTGAAGGTGACAGTTTTTAAGTTGTTCAGCGAGATCAAGGTTTTGGTTTTCAACTATAGTTTTGCCATTCATGGCTTCATATAAGCTTCTAGTCAATAGATCGATTTTGCGGAGACTATCAGCTTCATCAATATTTGCAATATTTGTAAAGAAGGAAGGTGATACCTGAATAGCAGAGGTTAAAGTAGAGGGAATGTCTGAACTTTCTTCCTCGAGATTGGCTTCATCATCTTCAGAGTCAGATGATGATTCTTCTTCTTCTGAAGCAGCCCAATCATAAACCATCAGGCCTTTGCCTTTCTTCTTGAAGCTTTTCAGCTTTGCATATTTTTCTTTCAGCTTAGAATATTTGTCATCTTTATTCCTGGGAATAAAGGATTTCTTGGGAAACGCTGAGTTTCTCGATACTTTTTTATACCTGCACTGGTTAGCGAAGTGTCCAATCTTTTCGCAGTTAAAACAAGTAGCAGTAGCCTTATCAACAGTAGCTGATGATCTTGGCTTATCAGTTATAGAAAGAGGTTTGTTCTTTCTGAACATTTTCTTTTTGGCGAATCTCCTGAACTTTTTAGTTAGGAGAGCCAAAGATTCATCATCATCTGAAGAGTCAGAATCTGATGACCTTTCAGAGTTACTCTCTAACTCAGTGATAGTGGCCGAGGGTCGCTGAGTAGAAGGTTCCTCTGAGATTAAAGCAACAGGGGTGCTTTTGGAGTTCAGCGAGAGAGATGTCGACCACTTAACAAATGAAGTAGGGTTCTCTATTTATACGGCATGCATTTAATGCAAGTCGGTATACCTTTACACGTGCCAGCTTCTGGTTGGTTGCATGAATTTGACTTTAACAAACATCCTAGTGATCGCATGATGAACAGTGTAGTTGCAGAGTGGTTTGTACGATTCTGTACAAAAGGGATATCCGTTCTGACAAAATCGTACGGGGGCGTGCAAAGAGATAAGACAAACGTAACTTGTAGAACAGGCTTCATGATCAGTGCTCGCTGAATGGATCTTTATCAGCGAATGATAAAGTTCAGCGTTCGCTGAAGTCTTCTACTTGAAACTTCGCGTGGAATGGATAAGACTTGTCTTCGCTGATATCCGCATCAGGTCACTAGTAGACTTAGTCACTTGTTCTTCAGCTTGGTCTTCGATTTCAGCTTTGAACTTGGTTGACGCGAATCTTGTCTTCAGGGATCATAAGCAAACAATTACAGATAAAGCTTTCAGCGGTCATTAGTGAGACTGAACAGGCTCAGGGATCACTGATGTACAGTGTTCGCTGAAGTATAAATTTAAAGCGTGTTTTCCATCAGCGATACTAAACAGACTTAGTATATTTTCTTTGATGGAAAAACATTAATACATATTGTTTACTTACAATTTTCACTAAGTGTTTCTCATAGTCATTATCAAATCACTGAGGGTTTGGATCAACAAATAGTCTAAGGTTTGTCACAATTTCATTTGAGACCAAATTATAATCACACATATATTTTTCATAAGTTTTTCCACAAAATGGTTTTCTTGCATAAATAACATTTCATGCATTAAATCCATATAAAGGTCATTCAATGACCATTTCCATTTCCATCATAAAGTGTCCTCAAAAGAGGGTTTCCAAGAATTACAAAATCTTTGTATAATCTTTGTAAATACTACCATCAAACTATTTGTTTTCTAAGTAAACTTCCAAATATAGTGGGTTGAGAGTTTGAAGAAAAACGTAGCATTTAAAATCCCCTGATGACTGTGACGATAGTGACATGACGACTAATCCCTTGGCATAATCGCAAGGCATAGTTGCCCGTTATTTACCCCTTTCGGTAAACCTCCTACGATAAGGACCATGTGATAATGACCTTTGCATTGTCGTCGAGCGCTGTCGCAAAACTGGTACCGTGAGCCCCTCTATCCTCGCAACATTGACACGTGATAATGCCTTGTGGCATTATCGTCGGGCATAGTCGCCGAAGAACCACCGAGTCTCGAAATATTCCTTTTCGTGCACGAGTTGATCCACAAGAGACTACCTCAACTAAGGTTAATGTTTTCCTAATGATTAATGAATATACAAAACAAAACAATAAAATTGGTAGCTTTTACATACCGAGTTTTACGGGTGTTACACATTCCCCTTCAATTAAACGATGCTTGACCTTTTAGGGGTTATGTGAAGACCTAACCTATCAATTTTTCGTGGGTTTTATGATTTGGTTACGATTTGGATGAAGGTTTTGGATATGGATTGCAAGTTTCGATGAAGGTTTTAGATTCCATAATCCATTTTTATAGGTTATTCGATTTTGATTTTGATTTTGATAAATTTTTTTCCCAATTGAAGCTTCTTGTGGGTTTGTTTTTCTTTTTGGAATTAGGTTTTGATTTTGGATTTGGGTTTACTCTTGGAATTAGGTTTGATTTTAGATTTCGGGTTGATTTGGAATTAAGGTTCGATTCTAGATTTATGTTTTTTATTTTGAATTTGGATTTTGGATTTTGGATTTGAGTTTCTGATTTTGGATTTTGAATCTGGATTTGTTTTAAATTTTTTGTTGAGGTTTAAAATCATCGAAAAATATGAACCGAAAGTTTGTCGGAGAAAGATGATGAAGTGTGGCAAGAGAATATGAGATGAGAGTTTCTCGAAGAAGACAACCAAAGAGTTCGTCTGGCTGTCGGGGTGTCACTGGCTGGCAAAAGGTGACCCAACCTGCCAACCCAACCCGAACCCAACCCAAATTTAGCAGGTTGGGTTGAGATGGGGGTGGGTTGCATCAATAGGTTGTACAAATACCTAAATTTAACTGAAAAAGACAAAAGAATCTAATAAAACAAAAAAGATAAAAGATAAAAAAGTGTAAAAAGAACAATATACTCTTAACTTAAAAAAGTTGGTTAGATTAACTATATCCGAAACAAAATGGTAACGAGAAGGACCATATTTGAAACGAAGTGATAACCACAAGAACCAAAAATCTAATTAATTTAAATGTAGGACGAGACTTTTTATTTGAAAATGAGACGACACTCCTGGTAATATATTGAAAATAAAAAAAAAACAAATATACCTAAATAGCGAGACACTCTCCCAAAAAGGAACTCCTCCAAAAATAAAGGACAGACCATACTGAAAAGAGACCAAATGTACTAATTTACTCTAAAATATTTAATAATTTATTTGGTTAAAGATATCTAGTTTCTTAGGTTTAAAGGTTTAATCTTAAATTAATAAATAGTAAAAATTAAATAATATTTAATAATATTTTCTTCCTATCAAATATTATTATTACGGCACATTTATCACAATTATAATTAACAATACTATCTATACTATATTATAAAGCATTTGAGAATTTTTTTTAAAAACAAACTTTTATGTATCAAATATTGTTTATTTCATGCACGAGAATAAGTTTTTATAGTTAAATGTTTGAATTCATAACTAATTGATATACATAATAATACATGATAAACATCTTATTTAAATTATAAAAAATCTAAAATATAGTTATAATAATAATTGAATTATAGCATAATACTTAAATTGTTACTTTATAAAAAAAATATTACATTATTAAAACTAAAATAAATTACATCATTATTAAACTTAATTAAATTATACGGTAACTAAAAATTAAATGAAAATCTTTTTTATAAAGAAAATATTATCGTTTTTTCAAAACTACATAAAATTATATTATTAAATTAATAAGACAAATAATAAAATGAAACACTAAAATCGATATGTATCATGTTGAATCACGCAAATGCACTTTTAGTTTTAAATTATTACGATTTATTGGGTTTAAGAAAAAACATTTTCCTGAATTTCTTAAAAGTCTTGGTTTTGGGTAAACGATGTCGTTTCATTTTCTTTGTCCAATCTTTTGACCTTTTCAAGTTGGATCGAATTTGACCAAAACTCGGGTGTCTAAAATTGAAAGCCAATAACAAAAGATTATTTTTTTTGGAAACGGCGATTTAAAAAAAGCCCAGCAGGCAAGAAGCCGACAGAGCAAAACCAAGCAAGGATTACAAACAATCAAAAGGAGAGCAGTTCCAAGCAGCCCAGTTACAATCAACGAAGTTACCCCTATATTTAAGTCACCCAAAAACCAAAGAAATAATGTTATCCGCCGTTATTGAAGGGGAAGGGCTGGTTCTATTGAACACCTTGTCATTACGGGTCTTCCAAATGCTCCAAAGCAAGCCATACACGATTGCAATAAATATATTCCGTTTCTTTGGACAGTTGCCCCATTTAGCAGCGAAATTGATCACCTCTTTCACCGTGTCGAAACCTTGGAGGGGGATACCACACCATTTAAAGATCCACCCAAACACATCTTTAGTAAAAGGGCAAGACACAAGGAGATGGTCAGTAGACTCAGGATCCGTAGAACATAAAGCGCAAACGGGGGAAGCCACCCGGACACCTCTAAAGCTCAAAGCAACCGAGGTCGGAATCCGATCTAAACATGCCCTCCAAGCAAAACTGATAACCTTCAACGGGGCAATTTTTGTCCAAGCAACCGCCACGTCGGTAGGGGTAGTGATTTTGGAATCGATTAATTTCCTGAGAGTGCTAACTTGAAATATCGCATCTGAAGCAATATTGCACTTCCACTTATCACTCGAGGAGTTAAGAACCACTCCGCTAATCGCCGACAACAGTTGATTTAATTCCGAAATCTCCTCGTTGCTGCGCGGTTTCCTTTTCCAGCAGCCAGAGAAACCTGTGTCCAGAATTCTTTCAGAGACAAAAGCCGACTTACGCTTCTCAAGCTCCAATAACGTGGGGAAACGAGAGGCAAGAGGGCCGCCGTCCAACCAATTAT
This sequence comes from Saussurea involucrata, assembly GCA_033807775.1. Taxonomy (NCBI): domain Eukaryota; kingdom Viridiplantae; phylum Streptophyta; class Magnoliopsida; order Asterales; family Asteraceae; genus Saussurea; species Saussurea involucrata. Next base: position 14,426,813 of record CM066326.1, read on the forward strand.
CATACCAGAACAAGGTACCTTCCCCTGACCCGATAACACTAGAGAACAGGGAGTTTGGATCGATATTGAAACCCGAAAGATCCACTCTCGAGTTAACTAAGCTGGATAATGCTATATATTTATATATATTTCCAAGATAAATTGAATACAAATGATACCTATATATTTACATTTTGGATAATCACATCAATTACAATATCTAACCTTAATTTGATCTAATTATTTAGTTTGAATTAATAATGATATTTGAGATGTTGATATTGTACAATGATATAAATATTTAATAATCTTGAAAAGGGAAAAACCATATTACCCTCTAACTTACCGGATTTGTCAAACATTGTTAGCTTCAGGATGAAAAACGAACTGGAATCGAAAACATAGCGACTAAAAAAATGATTTCAAAAGAGCAGAGACATAAATAGTTATAAACAACAAACAATATTGATGAGAATTATAGTTTAGTCTTTATTTAATTAATTTTGAATAACAAGTAATAAAAAAACTTAAAAGTATTAATGATTAACTAAATGGAGTATACTCATACTTTCTAATCATGTTAATTATATTATTTTTATGTGTCTGTTATGAATCATTTACAGCGATTAAAATGATAATTATTTTAACTCAAATTGCTCCTCTACTCGTCAATTTATCCTAAATTTATCATCTATTTTATACTATATTATAAAGCATTTAAGAAATATTTTTAATAACAAATTTTTATGCATCAATATTGTTTGTTGATGTATATTACTCAAAAGCTAGCTTATTTTTTGGGTACATGTTTGAATGACCATAAACTAGCTTTTTGAAAAGCTATTTGGGGGCTGTTTGGTTGGTTTTTCATTAAGTCCTGTGTGGATATAGATGTCTGTCTGTCTGGATTCTGATATCTTGCTGTTTGTTTGGCGTGCTGAACAACGAGCTGAACGTCAGAAATGACTATTTTACCCTTTTTATACACATTTATAACACAAATCAAAACATAACATAACATAAATCAAAACATAACATTTCAGAACATAACAGAAATCCGAAAATGAAAACATAACAGAAATCATAACATTTTTATAATAGATCTGTAAAAAAACACATTTTAAAAACACAAACATAACATAAATCAGAAAATGAAAACATAACATTTCACAAACATAACATAAATCTTGGAGATAACTTAAATCAGAAAATGAAAACATAACATTTCACAAACGTAACATAAATCAGAAAATGAAAACATAACATTTCACAAACACAATCATAAAGCTCAACAACACAAAAAAGAAAAAAATGAGTGTTTTAAGCTTGGAGAAGAAGTATACCTGAAGAAGGACCTAAAAATGGAGATATCGCAGCCTGGAAGAGAAGACGCCGCTGGAGCAGAGAAGACGTCAGCTGGAAGTCGCCGGCTGGAAGTCGCCGGCTGGAAGTCGCCGACTGGAAGGATGTGAAAGCCGATGGGGTTTCTTAGGTGGGAGGGGGAGGCGTAAATGTTTGGAGTCTGGTGTAGGGTTTTGATTGAAAAGAAAGCTTTTTGGGTTTAATTTGGGGTATTTTGGGAATATTCATGTCTGACCAGATAAAGGGAGCCTTTGATATCTTAATCGCTACGCTCCTCATTTTTTCATTAAGCCACTACCAAACACCTCCGTATGGCTGACAGAATAAGTCATACATGCCATTAAGCTCAATAAGCCAAAAACAAACAGGCCCTTAGAGTAGCTTATGAGTAGTTTTTTGTAAATATTCCAATTATGCCCTCATTAATATTAATTATTATTTATTAGCTATTTTTTATTATGTTCTTTTTAGTCATTTAAATGCTTATAAGCTACTTTTTGCCAAACGTGACTTTTTCATCAGCTAGCTTATCAGCTACCAGCTAGCTTATCAGCTAGTTTGCCAAACATAGCCAAAATTTAATATTATGAGTAATGGTCCATGAGTACAACTTTTTAAAACTGAAGGTTTTAATTCATAGCTAACTGATAAACATAATCAAATATAGAATAAATATTTCATTTTTTAATATAAAAAATCTAAAATATTATAAGGATAATTATTGAATTCTAACATATACTTATATGTTATTTTATAAAAAAAATATTACATAATTAAACCTAAAATAAATTACATAATTATTAAACTTAACTTAAATTATAATTAAAACTTAACTGAAGTTCTTTTTATTAAAAAAAAAACATTTTCACTTTCTAAAAGCTACACAAACCATATTAAATAATCAACAAAAAAAGACGAAATAGTAAAATCGATATGTATCGCACTACATTATGCGAATACACTTCTAGTATTAATTAATTTATTAATAAATCATTGAAAAGTAAGGGTAAATTATATGAAAATGTCACGTATTTTGTTCTTATTTCTAGTTTTAGTTACGTAGTTTCAAAACATTTATTTTGATACTTTAGAATACACATCTCAAACATTTATGAACGTGAATAAAAATACAACGTACTTTGATTTAATAATTATTTTGTGTGCCACTTTCTAGTTTAAATAACAAAATAGAGGTTTTCAAAGTACGCTATACAAATAGAATGAAAACAATGTTAGAGTTTTTAGAGATTGGCGATGAAACGCGAACTTGATAATATCCTTGGATCGCGGAAAGTTCACTTTTCAAATACAATAATCCGATCTTTATTGTCTTGTGTATCACGAATTTCGTATTGGGATAATCCAAAAAGAAACCTCGATCTCAAAGGCTGTAAGATTGAGTCTTTATATATACCCAGATTCTTATTCACATATTTATAAGCTAGATTGATGGTCACGAGCAGTTAAAATACTTAATACATAACTGTGCAACAGTTGTAACCGTTAACAAATAAGAATTGAGAGAAGCTAGTACTAACTCAGAGTCAGAAGCAACAAGTCTAGAGGCTGTGAGTGAATAGACGCTCTAATTATGCGGACCAGTGGCTCTGAAATTTGTTTGAAGGCTCAGGGCCACATCCTCCGAACAACACTTAGTTAATTTTCACTAACCTTCAGTCAAACATTAAAACAAATTCTAAATTTCTGAAATACATTCAAAACGTCTTAAAACTAAAATTTCTAAGTAAACTTCTTCTTAAAATCCATAGGGGTTTCAAGGCGCTGCCCTGAAACCTCTAGGGGCGGTCCATTCGACCCCTGTCTTATGGCGATCTAATATGATAGAGATAACATTTGTGAGTGTACACTCCGCACCTTCTAAACTCACTTATATTTTCCTTATCACTTCGTCGGTCCATAACCACTGTAACACTAAAATGATTGATGACACTAAAATCACTAACAAACAAAATATGTTACATTTTTATTTGATTTATTTAAATTATAAAGACGTGGCTGATATTTTTTTCCTTAAAATATACAATATAAAATGATCATTAAATATTAATAAATACCTATTTTGCTTCTGTTATTGAGCGAACAGAATAATATGAATGCTGCTACAAAGATGCCGACCTAAGATTCATGTCCAATTTTTTATGATCAAAAGATGGGTATTTGGTGGTAATAACGACGTATGTTTAGATATCAATTTCAAAATTAATGTAATTTATTAAAAATATTAATAACTATTACATAAATGCTCCAAAAAAGAAAAAAACAACATGTAAATCAAAATACCATATATGTATATCATTGATAAAAATATAATAATAAATTAAATTAAAAAAAATTCATAAACAAATGTGGCATTTTTTAATTATATACTCAAAATGAAAAATTAAGTTCATGAAACATTAAAAAGAATATTTGTACAAAAGTTGGATGGATTAAAAGACAAGAATGAAAAGTTAAGTGCATAAGTTCAGATACTTTTTTCAGCGTCAATCAGTTTAAAATTTAGTTGGTATGTTTATTGATGTTATTTATTTTAATTATTAATTTTTAGTTATGTTAATTTTTGTATACTAAACATTCTTATCTTATTTAACTGTAAATAATAAGATTAATTTTAGCCGGCTAGACCCATCAAAAGAAAAGGAAGATGGGGAACAAACAACATTGTTACGGTTAATTGGTAATGAACATAAAACACGTTAAATATGTTTAAATGTTTTTATAAAAGTTAAATTTATAGAACTAAACAATTATACGTTTTATATAAAAATAACTATATAAAGTAGGATGTAATTGTGCATAATAACAAGTTTTTTAAAGACTTTGTATTAATTTTTTTACATGACACTTTTAAAAAGTGCATTAAGAGTACATCTTTTATGTGACGCTTTTCAAAGAACGTCATAAAAATACTAAGGCCATCCGCAGCGCCCAGCAGGCTCGAGCTCGGGCTCGGGCGGGCAGCGTTGGGGGGGGACGCGGGCTTCAGCCTCGGGCTCGCCAGCGGGCTTTCAAACCCGAGGAACCCGAAACTCCAACGGCTATTTGGCTTTTTTTTTAAATCTTGAAAATAAATAACTCTCAACGGCTACTTTTATAAAAAAAAAAAAAATTTCAATTTAATCACACTATATATATTAACCCTCAACCTCTTATTTTTTTCACACCAACAATCTCTCAAATTCTCTCAAATTCTCTCAAACTCTCTCAAATTTCATCATGAATCCAAACAAAACACCTACATCCCGTCGTAAACGACCACATACACCGCAACCGCAAGAAGACCCGGAGCTTGGTTTCCAAGCGTTTACACAACCAGGTTATCGTCCGCAATTTTCGCAACAAATTCCGCCACAAATTTCGCAACAAATTCCGCCACAATGGTCGCAACAAAATCCGCCACAATATTTTTACAACTCATTAGGCCATCCGCAACAAATTCCTTACCAACTTACACGTCCCGGTTTGATTGAACAAGGTTTTACTCCGGCCAACTTCAATCCTCCTTCACCCTTCATCAATCTCGCCGGCGACATTGTTCCGGAAACCCAACATTCTAGCCCGCACACACCACAATCCATCTACACTCAACCATCAAACCATCAACCATCAAACCCTCAACCATCGAGAAAAGGAAAAAACAAACAATATGAAAATAGAGCCCCCAAACAGATGTGGACTAACGAGGAGGAACTCGCGTTAGTGTCGGCGTGGGTTGACGTTTCGGAGGACCCCGTTATCGGTAACGCACAAACCCATGGTAATATTTTTATTTTTATTGTTATTATTAATATTATTATTATTATTATTATTATTATTATTAATATTCTTATACTTGAATTTACATAAATGTAGAAAGTTTTTGGACCCGAATCGGGGAAGTGTTCTTTAGTGTGATGGGTCGCGGAAATTATAGAACAACTCATCAACTCAACACCAAGTTCAACGACCTTAATAAAAAAATTGCTCTTTTTGGCGGCATCTACAACAACTTGGTCAATAATAGATCAAGCGGAATGAGTAATGCCGACATTTCACGAGTGGCACACGAACGGTACCAAGTACAACAAGGGTTTGCTTTCTCTAAAGAACAAGCTTGGGAAGTCCTAAAAAATGTCCAAAATGGGGAGCCGTTCCAACGATGACGACACTTCATCGCGGGGTTCAAAACGTACCAAACCTTCCGATGATGACGATGACGACAACTTCATCGAGCAACTTCAACGACCCATCGGGAGAAACAAGGCAAAAAAAACATCAACGAGTAATACGTCCGGGACGAATACGAACGAAAGTGTTACTCAGTTGTTGACGACGTTCAACGACAAGATTGATGATACAATGGAATACAAAATGAAAAAACTCGATCTCGAACTTCAAAGGTTGGAACACGAACGAGAAATCGAACGAGAAAAACGATTTGAGAAAGACTTCGCGTTTTTCATGACCCCGCATGATCACCTTACGGGAGACGTTTTGAGGGTTACTTTAACGAGAAAATAGCAAATTAAAAAATTTCATAATTTGTAGTGTTTTGTATTTTGTAATTTTTAATTTTTTAATGAATGATATGAATTTTTATTTTTATTATTTATCTTATTTTTATTTATTAAAAAATATATAAATATTTTTATTTTGTTAAATAATTAAATGTATAAATAAAAGAATTAAAAAAATGAGGTGGCAAGAGGGCTTTTAGTTATGCGCTGCGGGTCTTTAGGGCTTGAGGGCTTAGCTGATGTGGCGCTGATGTGGCGTTGAGGGCTTGAGGGCTTTTAGTTATGCGCTGAGGATGGCCTAATAGGTTGTTTTATTTTAGAGTCGTTCATCAAAATGCCCTAAGTTCACCACCCATTTCATCCATTTGCCCTATCTCTCTCCCAATTAACTAAAATACCCTGAAAATCCGTAGGCTTACCCGTGGCCCACGGACTACCCTGAAAAATCCGTGACTACCACACAAAAAATCTGTGGGCATGAACAAACAATCCGTGGGGAAGTACAAAAAATCCATGGGCAAGAACACAAAATCCATGGGCAAGCACAAAAGATCTGTGGGCAAGCACAATCCGTGGGCCACGGGTAAGCCCACGGATTTTCAGGGTATTTTGGTTAATTGGGAGAGAGATAGGGCAAATGGATGAAAGGGGTGGTGAAGTTAGGGCATTTCGTATAATTTCTCTTTATTTTAAAAGAGTCATAAAAAAACTTGTTATGACGTCCAAAAACGTTTTATCAAAATAAAACATATTTAAATATGACGCACAATTGTTGACCCAGTAAATTAAAGCCATATAAGTAGTCTATTAGTACGGACACACACACACGCACGCGCGCACACACACACACACACAAGAGTTTAAAAGAGAACACATTCATTTTACGAAAATGTGAGACCAGCCTTTTATTTTATACAATCATATGTGATACTTTAGTCCATCACATGTGATACGCAAGTGATATAAGTCAAAGTCGTGGGTGACCTTTAGCGGGTCAAGTCGCCTGCACACGACCAAGTCCCTTAACGTATATTATCACATGTGACAAAGATGTTTTCTTTTCGTAAAATAAAGGTGTTCTTATTTGAACCTCCACCTATATATATATATATATATATATATATATAGCCTTAGGTTCTAATGAGAAGTGCTAAATATTTGAGAAGTAGAGAAGTAATCTTGGTCATTTATTCGGTCAAGATCGGTTATAATTGGTCAAATGTTGCGGCTTTGACTGGTCAAAAGTTGCAGTTTTGACTGATCAAAAGTTGCGGCTGTTCCAAAAATAGAAAGGCAATTTCGTAACTTTTACAAAAAACGCGAGACGAGTTCATATATGAATCTGTGTGATTCACATATGAACTATACGTTCATATATGAACCTTTGTAATTCACATATGAACTCTTTATAACTAATTCATATATGAATCTTGTGATTCATATATGAATCTTTGTGTTTCATATATGAAACTAATTAACTGAAGGTTCATATATGAATCAGTTGAACCAATTAACTGATTCATATATGAACCTTTGTCATTCATATATAAAACTAATTAACTGATTCATATATGAACCTTTGTGTTCATATATGAATCTTTGTGATTCATATATGATTTTTTTAGCTAATTCTCATATGAACAAATTAACTGATTCATATATGAATCACAAAGGTTCATATATGAATTAGTTAAAAATAGTTTATATGTGAATTACAAAAGTTCATATATGAAACAAAGGTTCATATATGAATCACACAGATTCATATATGAACTCGTCCCGCATATGTTTTACGAAACTACCCCTCTATCTTGTACAGACCACGAGAGGAATTATCCGTTGCTTCTCGGTCAAAGCCGTCGATCTTGACCGAATGAATGACTAAGATCATTTCTTTATTTCTCAAATATTTAGCACTTCTCATTTGAACCTCTCTCTCTCTCTCTCTCTCTCTCTATATATATATATATATATATATATATCTATACTACTTATATATTGGATCTAACAAAATGTCTTAAATACAAGTCATAATGCATAAGGTATTGCTATTTCATGCATAAAAGTTGAAAAACTCTTAATTACAACTTCATATGCATAAATTACAAGTTTTTGATGCAAGGCTTTTCAAACCAGGTAAGGCCCATACCTAAGGTACATTTACAACCCTTGCTTTCCATTTAAACCAGGTAAGGCCCATACGTAAGGTACATTTACAGGCCATGCTTTCCATTCAACACTCACGTTCTCAGAGCCATACCTGTTTGGCAGAGTTTATACACTTCCTTCTACCTCAAGACTGCAACTAAACCTCATACACTTTATCTTATGTTCAGCTTCTATCCACAAGAGCCTCCAACTGAAAATCGACATTCTCCATCTGAAAATCGAGATATAATAGGTAATATTCCGACAACATCTTCATCTAAAAATCGAATTCTCCTTCTGCACATCGACATCTTCACCCGCAAAAATCAAATTCTGCAAAAATTGATTTCTGTTTGCAACTCCTGGTTTCTATTTGCAAAATCGAGTTCATATGTAAAATCGATTTATGTTTCTTTTTATGTTTACAAAATCAATTTCAGATGGAGGTTGTCGATTTTCTGATAAAGGTTGTCCATTTTTAGGATCTAACCTGGTTCTTTCTTACTTGGATTGTTATGCAGCTGTTTGAATATCGGGCGAGGATGGGTTTCAAATCTTACTAAATGTCAGGTTTATAGCAATAGTCATTGGAACAAGAACCTTTTTATGTGTGTTTATATGTATACACACATACATAAATCTTACTAACAGATGACCTTCGATTTGCCAACCCAAACTAAATAAATAAATATTAGAATTGATTTATTGATGTTTTGTCCGTATTGATGTCGATACTCTACTATTTTATTTGGTTAAACAACGCAAGTTTTGAACTTTATTAAACGCTTTATTGATTAGTTGGAAGAGTTGAGAATAGCTGCATAAAGTCTGCTTATGGTTTGTTTGTGCATTGCAGCCGGTTGCTTATTGTTGGATGGAGATTGACATATGGATAGAGGTAATTCATTTATATTCGTTAATCCATCTAAAATGGTCACCATCCTAATTTATCAAGTATAGCTTTAGGGATTTATGCCTGATAGGTGTGGGCTTTGTGTACAAGTGATGAACATCATAGAACCTCGTGGAACACACAAATTTCTTTCATCTAGGATGCACAAGGTAAATCTCTAGCTATTTTGCGCAAGATTTAGAGATCTTAGTTAGAACAAGCATGAAATTACACACGTTTATCTTAAGCATCTTTCCTATGGTTTACTCCAATGCCAGACAAGGTTCCTGCAAAATCAAAACAACGTGTATGATGTTTATGTAAGCACTACAATAACTTATTTCATGTCCTCTGTTGTTGGATTATAATGTCTTTTGTATTTGGTTCGAAGTCAAATATATGGATTGTTCAAGTCTGGATGGCTTTTTTCCAAATTAAAAGTCTTCGATGGTCTGTAACAAATTCTGGATTTTTTTTTGTTTCCAAATTCCAACTCTAAGTTTGGTATTGTATAGTCGATGTTGGTTCAAAGTCTTTGATGGTCTAAGTATCAATTTGGTGTTTATTATAAAATCGGGTTGGTCTATATCTCCAATTTGGAGCTCAAGTTTTGTTATGGCCAGAGGCCAAATTGCCTTTGGTTTAATTAGATTGTCTCTTCGTGGTTCATAATTAAATGAATGCGATCTAGCATAAAGCTCATGTAGACTACCTTTGTTTTTGTACAATATATGTGAGGAGCTGCATCTTTATCTCATACATGATCATTTTACATTTATTTGCGGCTTAGAGACTTAATTAGCGTACTCCTCGATATTGGAGAACTCCTAATTTCATGTTGTCGCCACCAAATCGAATCTTAGTCTAAAAAGATTGTGTTCATGAAACAATCTCTCATTTCATTTTTACTTTAGCTTTAATGGTTCACTGATTCATTTATACTTCATGTATTGATATAAGTTGATTTTAACAAGCTTTCGTATTATGTCTATTTTCAATCTTTATTAGATTGAAAAGACCCTAGATATATTTGCAGATTCACTGTTAGAACTTTTATATATTCTCAGTCTTAAGCTATTCATTTTTTTCACAAAGGTCATGCTAATAATTTTGTTCTAGCAAGTAGGTGACCGGTGAAGGAGAAGAAGGAGACACCACGCAGAAGAGATGCGAGATTAATGGGCTGATTTTACATTCTTCTTGGGTAATCCGTTCTAGGGTTTCATGCTTCTATATATATGTTTTTGTTGGAGAGGATTTTGAAATGTTTTCTAACACATTTACCCTGTTGTTAGTACATCGTCTAATTTGTCAACTTATGAGTTATTAACCTCCAACTACGAAGTCTACTTTGTTTCCTTTAGAAAGAGTTCCAAATGGCTTAAAATAAGAAATCTCATGTTTATGGATGGTGATAATCATAGAGACAAATAATTTCCACATCTTTAATATTTTATAAAGAAATTTACAAGAAAGGTTTCAAATTTTTTCGCTCCATCTCCCTATATCTAGATCCCTCTTCATCGTCTTATATCTTCAATGTAATGGGATCCACAGTCGTCTTATATGGTTTTTCTCCTCCTGACTTCTTGATCCCCATCTGCATGTTATGATTTAGAATCATGTATGATTTGTTATGGCAATTAGGGATTTAGGGGCCCTTTAACTAACTCTTACTCGGGTAAGTGTATACCAATTCACATTATCTTACCCGCTAAGAACTAATACAAGGGTCGATAGTTTTTCCGGTAGGTGATGGCCAAAACTCCTACCATGGTTAGCGCTTACCGGAAATTTTGTTGCCTACGACAATGTTTTGGTGGACTAAAATCTTACCCGATAATTAAGTGATGGTGTTAAATTTTACGGTTTGGGTAAATGACCCCTTAAAGTCTACTCCCATCTTGTGTCTCTTGATGCAGTCAAGAATTCTAGCACTGGATGCATCATATCTCTTGAAGACCAGAGGCTATTTTGTTATATGGTTTATATTCATCAATCTTCGATTATGTTGGTTGTACAAATCTTTGTTCTCGAATGTAATCCTAAATACTGTTCTATCGGCAGGCTATTTTGTTATTTTGTTTTTTGTATTTTAATAGTAATTAGATTAGAATGGTTTAAATATATTGGATTTTAAATGTCATAGTATTTCGTCGATCGACTACAATTAGAACCACTACTCCTATTTATTCGAAATGTATATTAGTGTAAAGACTAAGGGGCCGTTTACCTAATCACTTATCCGGGTAAGTGCTTACCAGTAAAATTCAACACTATCACTTACTTCCCGGGTAAGATTTTAGTCCACCAAAATGGCATCGTATGCAACAACTTAGCCGGTAAGCGCTAACCGTGGTAAGAGTCGTCGCACTCACTTACCGGGTAAGACTCTCGGTCCTTGCTTCTGCTCTTACCGGGTAAGATTCTTAGTCTTGACCATATTCATCCGATAAGCTAATGTGACTTGGTAAGCACTTACCCGGGTAAGCGTTTTATAAACGGCCCCTAAGTGTAAGTATATCATCGTTAAAATCTTCTCAAATAAAACCGCTGCAACTTCAAAAACGTTTACATTCACCGCTCCCGCCGCATTGCGCGGGTACACAACTAGTATATATATATCTATACTACTTATATATTGGTTCTAACCTAATATCTTAAATACCATTTTTGATGCATGATGTACCATCTTCTAAAGCATAAAATCTAAAAATTTCTTAATTACAAGTTGCATAGCATTATGTACAACTCTAAAACCTTTTTGTTTACACAACACAAAAGGACCGACCCTTCTGCCTTTTCACGTCTCAAGCCATACCCACACCCATACCCATACCCATGCCCTTAGTACCACACGCATTCTTCTTCTACTCTTCACGACCATGCTGAGCTGAGACCTGAGAGTACGAAATGCAGCCATACTCTTCTTCTACTCTTTACGTATCAGACCATACTGAGAGTACGAACTACAACCATACTGAAATGGAAGATGTCTTCACTTTCTTCTACCTGCTACTTGATGGGCTCCAAGCTTCACGTTGCATATAAATTGTGGTCGAAGATGAGAGTTCTTTTCAATCTAAAATCTCATCTATCTCTAAAACGTATCGCAAGCTTCTGTTTGATTTTGAATTGAAGAAACCTACCTACATCACTACTCCTCTCAGATTTTGATTTCAGGTAGCGAAACCCTAATTCTTGATTTCATCAATTTAATAAATATACCCTGGTGCTTTCATCCTCTGATTTTACCTGTTTTTCGAGTGTACATCAATTTTTTACATTGTTATGTTCAAACAAGCACTTGAATTTTGATATTTAGAGAGAGTATTTTTTATCAAGAGAAAATGTAGCTATTTTTTCTGAAAAGCAGGAGTGATGGTTTGAAGTTTAAGAACTTGACTGTTGTTTGTAGTCAATTTCATTTGATTAAGCATAAAACCGTTGTTATTGCTATCGATTTAGGGTATGATCGATAAAAATGGTATAGTTTGGGAACTTAGGTGAAGTAGTTTGCTTTATGGTAGTATAATATTTAATATTCTTTTCTTTTGGCACTAGGAATCATGTAATCAATTTTGTTCCAGAACTCGTGTATTAGAAATCGGTTTTTTGCTTGGACCGACCAAGGGTTCTATTTGTTTTAGTTGAGCTGTATGGATGATACGGTTCAAAATAGTTAGTTGCTGGGTTGTGTTCTTAAAGAAATGGGATTGCTATATGATGCTTCTACCATTGTGTGGTGTGGTGCGACTGTTGAATCTCAGTTTCTCTTTTTCTAATACATAACATGATCATACATCCACGTATATTCATTCTTGACCAGAATTATTTTATAACAAACAATGTATTTTATAACTGAATTTGAATGAATTTAAAGCCAATTGTGATATAATAGTTGTGCAATCTCTTAAGGTTCAACAATATGGTTACTGGACTATAAGGTTTAATTCAAGAGTTGAATTTATAGTTGATCTTGAGCCCACTTCAATCATATCAGGCTCAAGATACAAATGCACTAGTTGTGATTGTATTTGTGTATACACGAGTTTTGATTTCTTTGGTGCAAATTTGATTTAGTTATTTTTATGTTGGTTCACCAAGTTTGGAGGAGTAATTCCTTATTGTAATACCCCGGATAAGTTCGTTAGTGAAATTCTAGTTCCGTTAAATTTATTTAACTCTATAATTGATGTTTAGGGTAAGTATGGGTTAATTTATAAGTTTAAGGGGTGTTTGGGTCATTAGGGAATAGTTTAAGGTTTAGAATGGTAAAATGGTATGATATTACCCTTTTAGATTCCTGATATTTCACAACTCAGAAAATATCCAGATTGTGTAGTGTGTGTGTGTGTTTTGAGACCAAAAAAGAGGAAGAAAAAAAAGATAAAGCTAAGGATTCAAATTGGTGCCTTTGGAAGTGAAATTGAGGTATGTTGCTTTGTAATTTATGTTTGTAATTGCTATTAGATGGTTCCTATCGGATTAGAATAGTCGATTTCATGTCTAGTATAATTTTCTGTCGAATCTGGGTAGAATTTGGATAAACAGTCAGAGGTTTCCGGACAGGATGAAGGTGTCCGGGTAATTTTGTTGGTGTTGTCCGGATGATGTTCTAAAGGTGTCCGGACGAGTCTTTTATCCGGGTAAGTCTCTCTTTTCAATAGTTTTCGGATGAAATAAGATACCGGGTGGTATCCGGGTTACCTTGGTTTCCGGATGTCATCCGGATTGTTTATGTTGTCCGGGAAGTTGTGTTAACCGGATTGTTTAGGTTATCCGGAAAGTCCTGTTGTCCGGATAGTCTGGTGGTATCCGGGAACTTTGGGCTGTTTGGTCATTTTTGAGAATCCAGATACTTTTGAGTATCCAGTAGCCTGTGTTTTGTTGACTCTTGGATAGGGAAAGAATGAGGATTGAATATACTGTGGACTCGACTTAAGTTCGAGTTTGGGGGTAACATTTGAGGATAGAGTTATCTAGGGCCTTTAGCTTTAGTAAGTCTTATGTGATCCATATGGTAAAGAATACTTGTATCTAATTGTTTCAGATTCTGTGGATTTGGGGTGAAAGCTGAACTGTTTTTGAGAAAGGATTGGAAGCATTTTGATAAGCAAACAGGTGAGTTTTACTTTAAAACGTTTTTAAACTGGAATACATATATGTGTGGATTGGGAATGTGATAGATGGTGTGATTATATGTTTATGTTTGAAATATAATATATTGAGATATTGTATTTACATGAGCATTACACTATACGAGAATACGTTGGCCGGGCTTAGGACCGGTGGTGTTGGCTGTAATATTCGTACGGCGGTGTTGGCTGTAATTGTCATACAACGGAGTTAATTTATTAGTTGACTTGCAACCAATTAATATAGCCAAGAGAATGAGACAGGAAAGTATATGATGCATGAGTCATAATTGGTATTTGTATTTGTGTTATGTATATGATGGTTGTGCAAATGGTTTTAAAACTAACAGGGATTTTCTCACTTAGACCTCTAGGTCTAACCCTCATTTTGTTTTAAAAATATGTATTCCAGATCGTGGATCGGGTAAGAGCAAATGAGAAGAGTACTATGTGTTTAGCTTTTGGAAGAAGGATGTTATGAAGACTAAGACGTGTTTTGCTGTTCTAATTTTATAACTAGATATCATGTATGTAATTAGCAAAAAGTTTGTAACGAAATACCTTATTCTGGATGTAAAGACTAAGGGACCTTACTTGTTATATTATGAATCTTTTGGTTATGTAACGATATTATGAAATATATGTTATTTGTTGTATGTTTGGGAACCGGGTTGTTACAGATGGTATCAGAGCCCTAGTTTAAGAGATTTAGGTATTTGTATCTGTACCTAGACATAAACTGCATATGAAGTAGGATGTCCCTATTATTGTAGAACCTTGGGATGATTAAGTATAAAAGGTAGAAGGAATATCATGTAAGTTAATTTCGGATTACACTTGGCCAGTGTAATTGTGATCTTACAGGTACATATTTGAACTGGAATACCTTGTTATATGGGGTATGTGCTTATGTGTATATTAATCTTGTTTGAATCTACAGAATGGCAAGTGGTACTAGACAAACGAATCGGGAGGGAGGAGGAAATCCTAACAGGACGAATCCAACGGTTGGGACAAGGGGAAGAGGGGGAGAAAGAGGTAGAGGCAGAACATGCGGCAGAGTTCAACAGCGAGGTGCAGAGTTTGTTACAAGAGACGACTTGGCGGCTGAAATGGGAAGATTACAAGCGAATATCCAAGCTATGTTCAACCGAACTCGTGATACTGAAACAGAAATACCAGATCCTGTTCTGGAAGATGAAATGCCCATTACACGGACTGTGATGCCGGTACCAAGAAAGTGTGATTTTCAAATGTTCCTAAGTTGCAAACCTCCGACTTACTCAGGAGATAGAGACCCAGTGAAAGCTATGAGGTGGCTGAAGGAGATAGAAGTTATCTTCAAGACCAGTAAGTGTGCTGATGAAGATAGAGTGCTATACAGAACAACAATGTTGAAGGCAGATGCTCTATACTGGTGGGAAGCTTTTATTTCTTCTGGAGGATCTGATATATATTCTACTTTCTCTTGGGAAGAATTCTTTATAGTTTTCAGGAAACAGTTTTGTCCCCAAGCAGCAGTTAAACATTTGGAAGGGGAGTTTATGAACTTACAGCAAGGGAATTTATCAGTTCGGGACTACACCGCTCGTTTTCTGGAAAAGTCTCGTTTTGCGGAATACTACGTTGCCACGGAGGCAATGAAGATTGAAAGGTTTATCTTTGGGTTGAATTCAGAAGTCAGAAGTCTGGTGATTGCTAAAGGACCAAAAACTTTCTCAGCCGCAGTAGACGCCGCGGAAACTGTGGAACAGGATAAAGGGAGAAACGTTAGTGATAAAGGTATGGGAAAAAGAAAGTGGGAAGGACCACAGTATGATCCAAAGAAATCCAGATTTCAGAGGTTTGATAACCGTCCGCCTTTCCGACCAGCGGAAAGACCCTGTCCGAAATGCAAGCGTATCCACCAAGGAAATTTTCAAGTTAATCCTCGGGTTTGTTATAGGTGTGGGAAGATCGGACATGTTGCTAAAGACTGTCGAGTAACGCGGTTTTGTTTCTCATGTAATTCTCCGGATCACATTCAGTCTGATTGTCCAAGGGGAAGAGTACAGCAAGGGGGTACGTCGGGGAAACCAGCGGGTGTTAGACTAGTAGTACAAAGGCCAGAGCAACCAAGAGCAAGGGGTCGTGCATTTCAGATGACAGCTTAAGAAGCGGAGGAAACTCCGAATGTGGTTACAGGTACATTTTTAATAAACTCTACACGTGCTAAAGTGTTATTTGACTCCGGTGCAAACCGATCGTTCGTATCTCCTTCATTTGCTGCTTATATGCATTTAAAGCCTAAAGTGTTAGATCATGCTTTAATGGTAGATACTGCAAATGATAATCAAGTATCAGTTAATGAGGTATTTGATAGTTGTGTGATAAATATAGAGGGGTGTGGAGTACCTATTCAACTATTTCCTATAGCTTTGATCGAGTTTGATGTAGTAGTGGGAATGGATTGGTTAGCCGAGAATCAGGCTAGCATAGTTTATGATAAGAAGTTGATAAATGTAGTCTTGCCTGAGAGGGGACCGGTAGTGAGTTATGGTGACCGTAGAAATCATCAATCTTGCCTTATATCTATGTTAAAAGCTCGTAAGTGTGTCAGCAAAGGTTGCCCGAGTTACTTAGCTTATGTGATAGATATCAAGCCAGAAAAGAATAAGTTGGAAGATATTCCTGTTGCCCGTGAATTTCCAGAAGTTTTCCCCGAAGACTTGAATAGTCTTCCTCCCGTTAGACAAGTAGAGTTTGGTATAGATCTGATTCCTGGAGCCGCTCCGATAGCCCGTGCACCGTATCGTCTGGCACCTCCAGAGATGAAAGAAATGATGGCACAACTACAAGACCTATCCGATAAGGGCTTCATCAGATCCAGTTCATCGCCGTGGGGTGCACCAGTCTTGTTTGTGAAAAAGAAGGATGGTTCGATGAGAATGTGTATCGATTACCGAGAACTGAATAAGCGCACGATCAAGAACAAGTATCCGCTTCCCAGAATTGATGACCTCTTCGATCAATTAGTTGGAACTTGTTATTTCTCCAAGATTGATCTAAGATCTGGTTATCATCAGCTGAAGGTTAAAGAAGAAGACGTTCTGAAAACTGCTTTTCGCACAAGGTACGGTCACTATGAAATCCTGGTGATGCCATTTGGACTGACGAACGCTCCAGCTGCTTTTATGGATCTAATGAATCGGGTATGTAAGCCATATCTCGATAAATTTGTTATTGTATTTATCGATGATATCCTTATCTATTCCCGATCCAAAGAAGATCACGCACAACATCTTCGTTTAATTCTGGAATTGTTAAAGAAGGAACAGTTATACGCTAAGTTCTCTAAATGTGAATTCTGGCTATGAGAGGTTCAGTTTCTGGGGCATGTAGTTTCTGAGAAAGGCATTCAAGTTGATCCGATGAAAGTGGAAGCGATTGAAAAGTGGGAACCGCAGAGAACGCCAACCGAAGTACGTAGTTTTCTAGGTTTAGCCGGGTATTACCGAAAGTTTATAAAAGATTTTTCTCGTATTGCTACGCCTCTCACTAAGCTGACCCGGAAGAATCTAAAGTTCGAATGGAAGGCAGAACAGGATGAAGAATTCCGAATATTGAAAGAGAAACTCTGTAGCGCGCCGATATTAGCATTACCTGAAGGTTCCGATGATTTTGTTGTTTACAGTGATGCTTCCAAACTGGAATTGGGTTGTGTACTAATGCAGCATGGGAAGGTTATCGCTTATGCTTCTCGTCAACTAAAGGATCATGAACGGCAGTATCCTACATACGACATGGAACTGCCAGCAGTTGTGTTCGCGCTAAAGATTTGGAGACACTATCTTTATGGTTCTAAATGTCAAATTTTTACTGATCATAAGAGTCTTCAACATCTTTTCAATCAGCGGGAATTAAATATGAGGCAAAGAAGATGGCTAGAACTGGTGAATGATTACGACTGTGAAATTCTTTATCATCCGGGAAAGGCGAATGTGGTAGCTGATGCACTGAGTCGTCAAGAAAGGAGTGGAACAATAAAAGCCACTGCACTAAGAGCTGAACTTCTACCTAACATCTTTGACGAATTGCAGAAGTGTCAAGTAGAAGCCTATCAAGAAGAACATTTGAAATCAGAAAGGTTAGTGGGAATATCAGCATCACTCGTAAAAGACGATCGTGGGTTACTGTGTCTGGGAAACAGAATTTGGGTGCCCCATTTGGGTGGTTTACGTGATCGGGTACTACAAGAAGCTCATCAATCCCGTTTCTCTATTCATCCCGGTATGAATAAGATGTATAAAGATTTAAAACAATTTTATTGGTGGCCGGGAATAAAAAGGAGTATTGCTCAACATGTGGAAGGTTGTACTACTTGTAAGAAGGTAAAGATTGAACATCAAAAGCCGTTTGGTCAGTTGCAACGGTTAGAAATACCTATGTGGAAATGGGATCAGATTACTACGGATTTCATCACAAAGCTACCAAGGACTCCGAAGGGATTTGATGCCATTTGGGTGATCGTTGACAGATTGACGAAGTCTGCTCACTTCCTGCCAATAAAAGAAACCTACTCGTTGGAAAAATTAGCCAAGTTGTACATCGACGAAATAGTAACTCGACATGGAGTTCCAATCTCGATTATTTCTGATCGAGATAGTCGTTTTACTTCAAGGTTTTGGAGGAGTTTTAAAAAAGAAATGGGAACGCAAATAAAGCTAAGTACAACGTATCATCCTCAAACCGACGGTCAGAGTGAACGAACAATTCAGACTTTAGAAGATATGCTACGGGCCTGCATTGTTGACTTTGGGGGATCGTTGGATAAGCATTTACCGTTAATCGAATTTGCCTACAACAACAGTTATCATTCCAGCATACAAGCGGCACCGTTTGAAGTACTGTATGGTAGAAAATGCCGAACGCCTCTGTGTTGGAACGAAGGGGGAGAGAAGCAGTTAGCGGGCCCAGATATAGTTCAGTTAACCGTGGATAAGATTACTCAGATTCGGGAATGATTGAAAGTGCCTCAAGACAGACAGAAAAATTACGCTGACCGACGCCGAAAACCGCTAGAGTTTCAAGTTGGAGATTTTGTAATGCTGAAAGTCTCACCTTGGAAAAGAGTCATCCGATTCGGCAAACAAGGTAAACTCAGTCCGAGGTACATTGGACCATTTGCAATCACAGAAAGAATTGGTGAAATAGCCTATAGGTTGGATCTTCCGCTAGAATTAAGCCGTATACACAACGCCTTTCATGTATCGAATTTTCGTAAGTGTTTGGTTACACCGGATCAGGTCGTATCTCTTCCAGATATACAAGTTGATGAAAAGCTGAATTATGTGGAGGAACCTGAAGCTATAATTGACCACAAAGTTAAAGTGTTCCGGAACAAAGTAATCAAGCAAGTAAAAGTACAGTGGAGAAACCATAGGGATCAGGATGCTACTTGGGAATCAGAATCCGAAATGAGAACTAAGTACCCGTACCTTTTTGCCTAATCGAATTCCGGGACGAAATTCTTTTAAGGGGGAGATGATGTAATACCCCGGGTAAG
Organism: Saussurea involucrata; assembly: GCA_033807775.1. Taxonomy (NCBI): domain Eukaryota; kingdom Viridiplantae; phylum Streptophyta; class Magnoliopsida; order Asterales; family Asteraceae; genus Saussurea; species Saussurea involucrata. The sequence continues at coordinate 14,446,394 of CM066326.1, forward strand.
TTCGTTAGTGAAATTCTAGTTCCGTTAAATTTATTTAACTCTATAATTGATGTTTAGGGTAAGTATGGGTTAATTTATAAGTTTAAGGGGTGTTTGGGTCATTAGGGAATAGTTTAAGGTTTAGAATCGTAAAATGGTTTGATATTACCCTTTTGGATTCCTGATATTTCACAACTCAGAAAATATCCAGATTGTGTAGTGTGTGTGTGTTTTGAGACCAAAAAAGAGGAAGAAGAAAAAGATAAAGCTAAGGATTCAAATTGGTGCCTTTGGAAGTGAAATTGAGGTATGTTGCTTTGTAATTTATGTTTGTAATTGCTATTAGATGGTTCCTATCGGATTAGAATAGTCGATTTCATGTCTAGTATAATTTTCTGTCGAATCTAGGTAGAATTTGGATAAACAGTCAGAGGTTTCCGGACAGGATGAAGGTGTCCGGGTAATTTTGTTGGTGTTGTCCGGATGATGTTCTAAAGGTGTCCGGACGAGTCTTTTATCCAGGTAAGTCTCTCTTTTCAATAGTTTCCGGATGAAATAAGATACCGGGTGGTATCCGGGTTACCTTGGTTTCCGGATGTCGTCCTGATTGTTTATGATGTCCGGGAAGTTGTGTTAACCGAATTGTTTAGGTTATCCGGAAAGTCCTGCTGTCTGGATAGTCTGGTGGTATCCGGGAACTTTGGGCTGTTTGGTCATTTTTGAGAATTCAGATACTTTTGAGTATCCAGTAGCCTGTGTTTTGTTGACTCTTGGATAGAGAAAGAATGAGAATTGAATATATTGTGGACTCGACTTAAGTTCGGGTTTGGGGGTAACATTTGAGGTAAGAGTTATCTAGAGCCTTTAGCTTTAGTAAGTCTTATGTGTTCTATATGGTAAAATACTTGTATCTAATTGTTTCTGATTCTGTGGATTTGGGATGAAAGCTGAACTGTTTTTGAGAAAGGATTGGAAGCATTTTGATAAGCAAACAGGTGAGTTTTACTTTAAAACGTTTTTAAACTGGAATACATATATATGTGTGGATTGGGAATGTGATAGATGGTGTGATTATGTGCTTATGTTTGAAATATAATATATTGAGATATTGTATTTACATGAGCATTACACTATACGAGAATACGTTGGCCGGGCTTAGGACCGGTGGTGTTGGCTGTAATATTTGTACGGCGGTGTTGGCTGTAATTGTCGTACAACGGAGTTAATTTATTAGTTGGCTTGCAACCAATTAATATGGCCAAGAGAATGAGACAGGAAAGTATATGATGCATGAGTCATAATTGGTATTTGTATTTGTGTTATGTATATGATGGTTGTGCAAATGGTTTTAAAACTAACAGGGATTTTCTCACTTAGACCTCTAGGTCTAACGCTCATTTTGTTTTAAAAATATGTATTCCAGGTCGTGGATCGGGTAAGAGCAAATGAGAAGAGTACTATGTGTTTAGCTTTTGGAAGAAGGATGTTATGAAGACTAAGACGTGTTTTGCTGTTCTAATTTTATAACTAGATATCATGTATGTAATTAGCAAAAAGTTTGTAACGAAATACCTTATTCTGGATGTAAAGACTAAGGGACCTTACTTGTTATATTATGAATCTTTTGGTTATGTAACGATGTTATGAAATATATGTTATTTGTTGTATGTTTGGGAACCGGGTTGTTACACTTATAGATAAGCTAACGACTCAGCTTGTTGTTGTTTATCGAAACCGGTGGATCCTTCAACAATTACTATACAATAACTCAAATGTTCTGTTTCAGTTTTTATTGACCTGGTGCTTGATAAAAGTTCATTTTTTTGTATTTTGAGAGTACAATGAAGTACAAGCCATTTCCGGTGAGAAGTGCCAAATTTGGTGAGAACCGTAAGAAGTGGTTTTGATTTCTCCACGAACAGCTGTAACCTATTGCTCCATATAACTATCGCTATGAGGTTTTGATTTCTCCAAAGGTTTTTCACAACCCTGCACTTTTTGACCTTTTTGACCAGGTATGCTATTCATTTTAATTTCGATTTCCATTTTGATTAGATTTAATTTCCATCTCGATTTTGATTTTGATTTCCTTTTTGATTTTGTATCTAAATAGCACAACGTAGTTTGATTTATCCTCTGTTTCTCAATTGATTTCGACAGAGATATGCTGATGATTTTTTGATTTTGATTTCCATTTCAAACTCAAAACAAAAAAGTGGGTAGGTGCTTATGTTAACATCTGAGATTTTGTTTTTGTTTTTGATTTCCATCTCGAACTCATGTATCGATGTTGCAACTAATTCATACACTTTTGCATTTGAACAGAGGAGTAGTTATAATAAAGAGGCTTTGTTTTTACCTGTTAAGTTGGATAGTTATAACAAAGTGATGTACTTTCTACACTTGTATGTATGCTTTCATATATGTGGTGCTAATTTGTTACCAGAAGATAAATACTAAATGAATATGAGGATTTTAGAGATTTTATTATTTTTGGATTTCTACGCCATCCCTGTCCTTACATATTTTATGAGATGATTATGAGATTTAATGATCTTTGGATAAAGAATATACTGTATTTTTGTTCCATCATCTTCCTACTTGAATAAATTTAGTATAGAAACCATGTTTTTTCCTCTGTTAGCTTGTTTTATACACATTCTCCACAAGGACTACACATCCATTAGAATGAAATACATTTAGTATAGAAACCATGTTTTTCTCTGTTAGCTTTCCTACTCTTCTTTTTCTTTGAAACTGATATAATGAAATAGCTTTTCTTTCATATATAATAGTGTGTTTCTAGCTTTTGGTAGCTTTCATGTGGGATTATAAGAAGGATAAATATGATGTCTCCCTTATTGCCATAAGCCCGCTTCTTAAAAGCATTGTCCGTGTAGTAAATGTCCACTAATAGGCAAAGTATCCAAAGTGTAAAGGCGGTCCATAAGTCTTAAATCTTGCATAAAAATCCAATTAAACTAGAAAAATAAAAAATCTAAAGATACGGGACCTCTTAATGCCTAGCTAAGTTGATTGGATATCTTCCTAACAAGAAAATATAAGACAACATGTCTTTTCTGGATTTGAATCCAGGTCGTATAGTAATTAGTCAGAAAATATATATGAACTAAATTAATCAGCATTCAAGAATTTCAAAGATTATGCCTTTGAATACCACTAACTGTCGATCAATTTTTTTGCCGTGAAAACCTGTTCAAGTCCATACCAAGATTACTAGAAAACCCACTTATATTAAGCACAATCGGAAGTTCCTTCACTCAAATAACAGGTCCAAAGGGGCCTATACTGATTTTTCTCCTAATCTTTTTATTGGTGGTTGGTGTCGTAAGAGGCCCTATATAGATTTTCTTAAAGAAACTTGTATTTTTTAAAGGTTGTTTCACCTTACAAGAGGGGCATCAGCAAGGCTTCCAATTTTGCGCTCCTATGTTTCACCTGTTATGCTGATTGGTTTCCTTGAGCTTACTGTTTCTTTCTTCATGTTCAAGGTTCAATTCTAACTCCGTAAAGGTATTGTCACATACCACCAATACATACAAGTTAACAAAGGGAGGGATGTTGGTCTAAATCAAATATCTCTGTTTGAGGCAAAGATAGCCAGTGGAAATGGGAAGCAAACACTTAGCCATGACCAATACAACCAATAAAACCAATACAGGCTTGGACACCGCTTTGACTTTTTCAGGATGTTGTCATGTTACTTCATTTTGTTCTCAACTCATCACAATTGCCTCTTGCAGATCACTATATTGACTGTGTACGTGCTCCTTTACGGGCATCTTTATCTTGTTCTTAGTTGGCTTGAGCAGGGGCTAAGTACCCAACCCGCCATTTGGAAACCACTTCAAGTGGTGGTGCAAAGTACAGGGCAATAGGTCGTGGTTTTGTCGTGTTCATGCCAAGTTTGCCTAAAAATACCATCTTTACTCTCCTAATCATCTCATATTCTCATGAATAGGAATTGAACTTTTGATCTTACTTCTTGTTTATCAAATATTGAGAGAATCATATAGAGCACTTGCGTACATCTTGATCACCATCTCAATATGGTTTATGTCTCTGCTTTTCTTCAATCCCTTGGGTTTTGAGTGGCAAAAGATTGTTGGTGATTGGTCTGATTGGAATAAGTGGATTAGCAACCAAGGTGGTATTAGAGTTCCCCCCTGATGTGTTGTTATCTTACTACTAAATATAGTTAGGTGATGTGTTATTAATTATTCGGTGAATTAACATCTAACATCATGTGCAAACTGCACATCACTCCAAAATTTTGCTTTAGATTGTGCAGAGGAGGGATTCAAGTCCGTCTCCTGAAGGATTCGAATTTAAACTTGGTTCTTATAAAAGTTATTTTGTGTCGTCACACTATGGCAGGACCAAAAGGTTATTGGCCCAACAGTATTAGAGTTACCAGTAAAGCCTAACCTTTGTAAAGGTTACGAGTTAAGCATCACTAACTATGAGAAAGTTTTTTTGTGTATAAAATATTATATGCTTTGATAAAAGGATTGCTTGTTTACAGTTGAATGAATGTAATGGTATGGAGGGTTTATTTGCTCAATCATATTGAACTATTTGTTTGTGATTTAATGATTTAGTCATTATTGGCTTGATACATTTTGTTAGGTCTGAATCAAGGTTTCAAAAATCACAATGGGGTGAACTCTTCCTTTGAATGCAAACCACAATGTTTGGGGGTAAGCTTTTTTACATAGTTCCTAACCCCCTTCCTAAATTCACGACCACAACCCCATTCACAACTAAACGCAAAATAAGTTATATCACTAAATCTAATGAAGACTGAGAGCTAAAATTGGCTAGGGTATTATTATCATAAAAAAGCATAATTACAAAAGAAGACGAGAAAGTTTATTTATAGCTAAACAAGAGGAAACCAAAAAAAGGAAAAGGTATAAACATAAATCTAGAATAAAAATAAACTAATAGAAATATGATAAAATACGCTAATATCCCACCTCAATCTGATAACAATAAGCATTGAGAGTTTGTCAGTCAAGAAGCGAAAACGTGAGACTAAGTGGGCCTTTGTGAAGATATCATCAATCTGTAAGGCGGAAGGAACAAAGGTCAATCAGATGGTCCTAAGTTGAAAATGATAGCGAGTGAAATGACAATAAATCTCAATGTGATTCGTTCACTCATGAAAAACAAAATTATGAGCAATCTGCATCGCACTTTGTTCTCACCGTGTAAGGGAGTGGACTGAGAAACCATTATAACCAAATAATTTCACAAGTATTCACAACAATAACACAATACTCATCCTTTATGGAGGAATAAGAAAGAACATCCTATTTCTTACTCTTCCATGAGATGAGAGAGTTGCCAAGAAAAATACAGGAACACCAATAGTAAACTTGCGTCATTAGGATTTTCATCCCAGCCAACATCATTGTAAGCACGCAACTCTAGATAGGACGTGGAGGAAAACAGGAGACGTTGAAACTGTGTACCTCGTAAAATCTCTAAATGCGAAGAACTGGTCCCAATGAATGAACAGTAGTAGGGGTAGTGCCAAACTGACTAACCACAGGAACTGCATGTGCAATGTTTGGGTGAGTAATTGTAAGATAAATCAAACTCCCCACGATAGCATGCTACAAGCTCAGATCTAATAGAGGCACACCATCAGGCGGAGAGTAACGAACATTGGTTTCAAGGGGAGTATCAATGGTACTGTTATCAGAGAGTCGTACACATTTAAGCAGATTGAATGTATACTTTGATTGAGAAAACAGATAACTCTTATTAGAGTGAGCAACCTCAATGCCCAAAGAGTAATGAAATATTCCCAAGTCTTTCACAGCAAAACGTCGGGTCAAATCATGTTTTAGGTAATTAATGCCACCAATATCATCACCAGTGATAATTATGTCATCGACATACAATGAAAAGAGAATCTGACATGCACTCGTGCTTTTAATGAAAAACGTTGAATCGTGATAACTTGGAAGAAAACCAAGAGAAGTATTCACTGTAGAGATCTTCTCAAAACAAACACGAGAGGATTGTTTAAGACCGTAAAGGACTTTACGAAGTCAGCAAGCTTCACCCGCCTGATGAGCAATGCCTGGAGGTGGTGTCATGTAGACCTCCTCATGAAGATCATTGTTTAGGAATGCATGTTTTACATCCATCTAAGATATTTTTATTGACAAACAGAAGCAACGACGAGTAGAGTGCGAACAATCGTCATTTTTGCAACCAGGGCAAAAGTCTCCTCATAGTCCATACCATATTGTTGTGAGTATCCTTTAGCAACAAGTCTGCCTTATACCACTAAATAGACCCATTAGATTTGGTTTTAATCTTGTAGAGCCAACGACAACCAATAGTATGCTTTCTAGGAGGTAGTGGAACTAAGCTCAGAGTCATATCTGCTTCCATTATCTTCTTCATTCTCAAACTCACGCTTCGCTTGCTCTCTCCGGGAGCTACGCTAGAGTGTGTCTCTCTCTTTAGTTGGTAGCTCTAACACTCTCACTATACTTGAGTTGGTAGCTCTAACATTCCCACTATACTACTTTATGCTCAAAGCATCAACTACGATGTTTGCCTTACCCGGATGGTAAAGAAATTCGCAGTCATAATCCTTGAGTAGCTCTAGCCATCGTAGTTGTCGCATGTTCAATTCTTTCTGATCGAAGACGTATTTCAAGCTTTTGTGAGAGAGTGCACTTCGTTCCATAGAGGTAGTGTCGCCAACTGTAAGGTGAATACTACCATCGCTAGTTCCAAGTTATGGGTGGCATAGTTCTTCTCATGTTCCTTAGGTTGTCTTGATGCGTAGGCAATCACTTTACCCCGTTGCATCAAGATGCAACCCAAGCCCATCTTTGAGGAATAAATATAGACTACAAAGTCTTCCATTCCTCGGGTAATGAGAGGACTGGTGCTTCATATAGCTACTTCTAAAGTATCCTAAACGCCTTCTCTTAGGCATCAGTCCACACAAATTTCTCATTTTTTCGCGATAAGGCCGTCAAGGATGAAGCAATATTGGAGAAGTCTTGCATGAATCTCGGACGGACTCTTGGGAGGTTCCCAGTTCATCATGGCCTCGATCTTAAAGGGATCCAATTTCGGTCTGTCTAGAGTGACAACGTGTCCTAATAATTGCATCACTAAGAACTCATAGTTTTTGTATCGTGTCCTAAACCCTGTCTTTGGAATATCTTCTTTCTTCAACTTCACTTGATGATAATCCGACCGTAAATCAATCTTGGAGAAACACCCGACGCCTTAGTATTGATCAAACAAGTCATCAATCCTAGGGAGTGGATACTTGTTTTTGATAGTCGTTTTGTTTAACTCCTGGTAATCGATGCACATTCTAATAGAGGTGACGAACTTGGTCTCACAAATTCTTTTTTAAGCAAGTCTTGTAGTTGAGACATCATTTCTTGCATTTTGTTTGGATCTATATGGTAGAGTGCACGCGCTATCGAAGCCGCTCCTGGGATGAGATCAATTCAGAACTCTACTTGCCGATCTGGTGGCAAGCCGTGCAGATCATCGGGAAAGACATCGGGGTAATCACGTACCACGTTGACGTCTTCTATCTGGCTCTTTTCCATCTTGGCATCTAAGACATGGGCTATGTATGACGAGCATCCCGTTACTAAGCATTTACGTGCTTTCGCCATGGAAATTATTCCGACGTCCCCTCTTCTCCTATCTCCATAGATGGGTATCACACCCTCTTTGGGAATAAGAATTCAGATCAACTTCTTAGCGCAAAGAATCTCTGCTTTGTTCTTTACTAACCAATCCATAGGTAGCAAGTCTATCGGAAATTCTTTCCCTTCTATCATGACTACACACCCTTTAAGTGCTTCACGAATAAGAACTTGATATCCATTTGCTACTTCAACTACTAAGGCATCTCCTAAGGTAATAATAGCGCAAAAAATCATTGAGAGAAAGATTACGACACAAAACACAAATTTGCACCGGAATCAAATAAGATGTGTTCAGGTACGGAGGTCACGAGAAACGTACTGGAGACTACATCCGCCGATGCCTTCGTTTCCTCAAACGTCATTTAGAATGCTCTACCCGGTACTCTCGGTGGGTTTACCTTCTTCCCTTGGCTGCCACCGGTCTATAACTTGGGACAATCCCTTCGATAGTGTCCAGGTTCCTTGCACTCATAGCATGTTGCTCCCAGGATGGGACAGTCTTTGATTGTGTGGTCGCTCTTCCCACACCTGAAGCATTCACTAGAGGTGACATCACATGAACCAAAATGTTTGCTTTTGCATTTCGGGCACCGGTTAGCTTCCCGACGGGGTTTAACTATATGATTCCCAACGAAAGGCTTCGATCTTTGAGGAGGTCTTGACTGACCTCGTATCCTGTAATGCCTACGTTCGTGGCCGATGTCTCGTGTTTGTGGTTGCTAGTATCTCTATCCTCCAACAGTTTCATTAAAAGCTCTTATTACATGGTCATGGCCTGATTCATAGCCCGCATCATGTTATCCATCATCCGTGATTCAGGGGCCACTTCCTCCATAACGAGGTCAAATGTAGCTATATTGGTCAACGGTATATGTTCCAGACCTCGGCCCAAAACGAACAGTCTCGACAAGTTCACAGTTGTCGCGACCCCTTCTAGCCGATTCGTCGTGGACTCAGTATCCACATTACCATCTGGTGGAGTTTGTAGTCTACTCCGAGTGTTAACCATATTAGTCTGCAACATATACGAGAATGGAGGTAAGAAATAGGCTATAAGAATTAAACACATCGAAACGTACTACTACATTCATCAATCATCATAACAATAGCAAATCAAACATGCTCACGTAAAAATATATTCATTATACACAATAATTCTCGTCACCATCATCAGAATTCTCAATTAGTGTAATTCCTTCGACTCTAAGACCCTCCTATCTTAAATGTTCTACCCAATTCTCACAAATCATAACTAAAACTAGAGTTCTGATACCAACTTGTAACACCCTTAAAATTGAGATAAATTTAAACCTAAATGATAACACAAATGATCTTAAATTGAGATAGAATCATCCAATAATGGGGAAATGTAAATATGGAGTTTACAGCTATAAATGGATCGTTAGGCGACCTACTAATCTAAACCAAAATATAAATCTAAATTTTAAACGGGTGTCGTTAAGATCACCAAAAGACTTTTATTCATGAATATCTCCAATATGTTCTTCAAAAGATTTGTGCCCCAAAAGTTGCCTCCTCCGGCAGTTAGCACTTTACGCAAACGTTTTCCGCCCCGCTACCCTTAGAGCCTGATATACATGTCGTTTACAAGAAAAAGTGTTAGGCTAACGCCTAGTGAGATCAAAAATTTCATATTGAAAATATAAACTCCAAAAATATAAACTTGATACATTTCAAAGTATGTACACTTACTATTTTCCAACAAATGTGACACACATACATCTTGCAATGACGGAGGAGGCCCAATTACCATGATAGTGATGGAACACGAAAGTAAGTCACACAACCATGTTCAAGAGCCCCACTAAGAATCAATGGTCATTCCATTAATTCTAGATTTCACTCATTCACAAGATATTACAATTAATGAGCATTGGTCGTTGCCCGACTTTAAAGTCCACAATGATTACCCACCTTGACCCAATGCCTATTTTTTGGTACATTATGGGAATTCAACATCCCAACAATTCAACATAATGAAACTCGTATGCATATGAATCGATTTCATTTTAGTCTAACACGTATATACCTTCATGCATGTATATATATATATATATATACCATACCATTTCTTAGTTCACAAACAATTATAAACACAAAGGTACCAATAACATATTTCTTCTTCTTGCAAAAATACCATAAACATGGAAACACACACTGGGGTCCAAACTCATCAAACCTTGAGATAAATGACATTTTAGTATAAGAAACCATTAACTATACTCATTTAAACTAATTATTCAAGATCTTCCAAATACCCAAAACCCTAGATTTTTCTCCATAAATCAAATGAAGGTAAATAGAAAGTAGTGACCATAAGAAATATTATATGTACATTAAGTAATACTTTGAAGCATGCATTGTAAGAATCTCATTCAAAACCCAAAACCCTAGAAATATCCCTTACTCTTTAAAAATGAGTTTTCGATCTAACATTCAAATAGATGAGTAAAAGAAGCTTTAGAAGATTAAAACCATGAGATTTTATCATGTATAAAGTTTGGTAAAAGAGGATGATTCACAACTTAGGTTTTGTTAGAAAAACCTAGAAAACCCTAAGTGATTCTTGAAGATGGAGATGGAGAACTCTAGGTTTTAGCTTCCACTTCTTAACTTGATGGAGAAAGATCACTTCAAAACCCAAGGATTTATGTCTTTAATGCTCCAAAATCTCCATAAATGAAGTGGGGTCGTTCTTGGGAGAGTTTAGAGAGAAGTAGGGAGTTTATGAGAAGAAGTGAAAGAAAGATGGAAAATCGCAACAAATACAGGCCCTGATACATCCTGGCGACATTGTCGCATGGAATCTACCGAAAAGGTAATATTAGAAGTGACTTTTCCAGTGCGACTATGACAATCATGGTCGCCAGGCATTGTAGTCGGACCCGTACCAAGCCTCGAAACTCAACGTTTCTCACGCGAACACCCTCGATTCTCTTAAGGACTTAAAGTAATGATTTCTTAATAAAAAAACTAAGATTTAGAAGCTATAAAAACGTACAGGGTGACTTTTACTTACCGAATATTTCGGGTGTTACATACCACCATAGTCATCCCTTTCACGTTGCAAATCCCGGAAATCGATCCACCTCAAAGTACTTAGAAACGAGGTTTTAAACAAGCCTAAGGGAAGAAACCGCCCAAGAAATATAGAAACACAACTTTGGTACCTAAATTTTATCCTCGACGGGTTTAGCAGCGTGTTTGGTCACATGAGGAGATGCCCGTTCATTCAATCAAAACCAAGCCGAATATACGAAGAAAGGAAACAATGTCTCTGACAAGTTGTCCAAGAACTTTGGCCGCGAAGAGATTCCTCAACATCTCTAATTGTTCCCGAATCCGGTATGTGTTATGGACCCTCTCGGATGCCCTATATTGGTAGTAACTTAATGAAAATTTAAAAAGGTGAAAGGGTAATTCGAGGAACCCTAGAGCCTTCAAATAGAAAATACGATGGTTTTTTTTGTCTACTTAGGCAAATTTATATTTATAATGGATTACAACTATAACTAAATCATTGAAAATAGGAAAGAAACAAATTAATCTTAAATAAAAGAAATAAAAGTTGAGTCAAACAAAGACTTATTCAAAACCCATGTCTACAACTACAACATTCCCTCCCTCTTAACAAAGAACCTATCCTCAAGTGCAGATTTATGGAAATTGGTTCTTTATGTGGGCAAGGAGCTCCTAAGATGCTTCAGATGGTGAAAGTCGACACCAATGGATCAAGACCTCTTTGCCCCTATTACTCCTTCGACATTCCAAAATAGTTTGAGGATAAGGCATCCTCTTCTCATCTATAACCATAGGAAGTTGTGTTTGGATATGAACCACCTTCTTTTTTAGCAACGACACGTGAAATATAGGATGGATCTTAGAGTTACATGGCAAGCTCAACTTATACGCTATTGCTCCGGTACGTTACAAAATCTGATATGGTCCATACAATTTTGGTGATAGCTTGAGATTCCTTCTGGCAGAAACAGAGAATTTTTTGTACGGTTGTAATCTTAATATAACCCAATTACCCATGGAAAACTCTCGTTCGATGTGCTTAGCATCGTAAACTTGTTTCATTTGTACTCAAGCTTCTTATGTGTTTCTATTAAGATATTTTATTATTTCTTCTCTTTCATACAACTCTTGTTCTACCGTAACTACTTTTTCTCCATTATGTAACTCAACAAAGTAGAGGGGATAGAACATACACCACCTAAAAAGGAGTCTTTTTATGCTAATATGTCAACCGGTGTTGTAACAATATTCTGCCCAAACTAGCCATTTGTTCCAATGGTCCGGTTTAGAACTCGTGAAACATCAGAGGTACATCTCAATGGTGAGATTCACCACTTCACTAGTCTATCCGTTTCAGGTGATATGTTGAGCAAAAATTGAAAGTTGTGTCGTTATCGCAAAATAATTCTATCCAAAACACACTAGTAAATTAGGGTCACTAACACATACGATAGTTCTAGGAATCCCATGTAAACGAAAAATATAATGAAAAAATATACTTGAGCAATTTGCACGGTAGTATAAGGATGAGAAACAACAATAAAGTGAGAGTATTTTGATAACCGATCTACCACCAATATATGGTGGAATTCCCATTTGAAGACAGTAATCCGTGTATGAAGTACATTGAAATGTCTTCCCAAATCTGTTCCAGAATAGGTAATGGTTGTAAAATCCTAGCCGGTCTAAGGTTATCAGTTTTATGGCATTGGCAAACTTCACGACTCCTAATATGCTCCTTTATGTGCGTTCTCATCCCTTGCCAGTAAAAAGTAGGTCGCATTCTATGAATTTTTTTCTAGAAACCCTCATGAGTGCTTCCATGAAATTAAATGATGATCTCTTGAACTAAGGGATAATCTGTAGTAAGATAAATTCGACCTGTAAAGAAAATGAGTCTACCATGAAACTTTCAAGGCCCCAATTCTTGACCATCAACAATATTCTTCACTAATTGTTAGAGAAAAGTATTGCTCTCAATCTCCTCTTTGATTGTTGTTGTTCAGTTTGGTATTGGTACAGAAAGTGCTAGAACCTGCACCTGCTTCTCTTCGTCCCTTCGAGAAAGAGCATCAACTACAACATTATATTGTCACTTCTTATAAATGATGACAAAATCAAAACCCAGGGGTTTATAAAACCATCTCTGTTGGGTTATGGATATGATTCGTTGGGTCCATGTGTTTGAGACTCTGATGATCTATAGAAACAATAAATTTTCTTCCCAACAAATAGGGTCTCCATTTTGAACAGTAAGCACAAGAGTTAGAACTTCTTTCTCATAAATTGAAAGTAATATATTTTTACCCTAAAGAGCATGACTATAGAATGTGATCAGATGTCTTTTCGTAGAACACCGCCTACATCGGATTCAGATGCATCACCCTCTACAAATAAAGATTTGAAAAAATCCAGTGCCAACACTAGGGCTGCCACCATGGCACTATTTAGTTGATGAAATGCTTTATCGGCCAAATTGACCCATGACAAGGAGTCCTTTTTAGCAGTTGTGTAAGCGAGGTGGATATTTTCCGAAGTTCTTGATGAGTTTTCAGTAATAAACAGTAAGCCCCAGAAATCCTCGAAGAGCTTCAACTATCTTTTGGAATTGGCCAACTCACCATTATGGATGTCTTGTCTTGATCTACAGCAACACCTTCATGGGAAATCACATGACCAAGGTATTTAACCTCTGTTTGACCAAATGCACATTTTTCCATCTTCACAAATAAATGGTAATCTCTAAGTGATGGATGTGTTCCTTCCACGATTCACTCTAAATAAAGATATAATCAAATAACACAAAGACAATTATTCTTAAAAATTTACTGAAGACCTCGTTCATTAAGACTTGAAACCTCACTTGAAACGTCGATGAGGCATTGGTGAGGCCAAAAGGCATGACCAAGAATTCAGGCCCTTGATGGGTCTGAAAAACTAAAATTTTCAACATCTCCCAGACACATTAGTATCTTATGGTAGCCTGAACACAAGTCTAGCTTAGAAAATACCTTGGCACTCTGTAACTCGTTTAATATCTCATCGATGACCGAAATAGGGAATTTATCCTTGTTGGTGATTTTATTTAGCCCTAGATAATCTTATGCACATATGCTATGAATCGTCGTGTCTCTTCACCAAGAGCACCGACGAAGAGTAAGGGCTGTTGCTGGCACAAATAACTTCAGATGCTAATAAATCACTAGCTAGATTTTCTATTTCAAACTAGTGTGAGTATCTGTAGGGGAGCACGGTTACCGGTCCCTTTCTTGAATCCAATGATCCTGGGAGCATGGCTGAGGTATTAGAATCAGATAGATGAAGAAATCGTAAATTTGTAGTGAGAGAAAGAGAAAGTAGAGATAGAGAGAGAAAGTATGGGTGGAAGTGATTTATGTTATAATTGCTTAAACAATACATCAGACCCTACTAATATATATACAGAGAAGAAATAAAGACTTCCACGTGTACAACTAAACAGACTTGAGAACAAACTGAACAAACTAACTAATTTCAACACCCCCTTCAAGCTGGAGGTTGTCATAACAAACCCAGCTTGCGTAACATGGCAGAATGAGTAGATCCACTAAGTGGTTTAGTGAAGATGTCAGCTAATTGAGAAGACGATGGTGTAAAATCCAGAGCAATAACACCAGCTTGTAATTGCTGTCGAACATAATAGCAATCCAATTCAATATGCTTAGTTCGTTCGTGGAAAACAGGGTTCTTCGCAATGTGGATACTCGCCATATTATCACATTTCAAAGCAATAGGAGTAATATTATCAACACGTAAGTCTGCTAAGAGACGACTTAACCACGTCAATTCACTGGTTATTCTTCTCATTGATCGAAACTCTACTTCGACAGAAGATAAAGACACAGTGACTTGCTTTTTAGATTTCCAGGATATCGGGCTGCCTCCCAATAGAACGAAATAGCTACTTACGGATCTTCGAGAATATGGGCAAGATGCCCAATCAGAATCACAGAAAGCTGTTAAGGTTAAATCTGAATTGTTGTTGAACAATGACCCGTATGAACAAAAAACTCGAAGATATTTCAAAACATGTATTGCAGCGTCCCAATGTGCTTGGGTAGGATGTTGATTGAACTGACTCAGAAATTGAAAACTGTATGCTATGTTTGGACGAGTATGCACCAAAAAATTCAGCTTTCCAACAAGTTGTCGATAAGAAGTTGAATCAGACAAAGGATTTGGCATTTCTGGAAGAAACTTGAGATTACATGGTAATGGTGAAACAATATTCCCAGCATCAAATATTTCATATTCTTCAAGAAGATCAGTAAGGTATTTCTTCTGGGTTAGGAACATTCCTTGAGGACCTTGATGAAATTCAAGACCAAGAAAATAATTGAGATTTCCCAAATCTTTGATTTTAAAAAGATCATGCAAGTGCTGTTTCAAATCAGCAATTTCTGAAGGTGCATCACCCGTGACAATAACGTCATCGACATAGAAAGCAACAATGATAAACGAACTCGAAGTTTTTCGTAAGAATAGTGAATAATCATTCTTAGAATGCTCAAACCCTTTCATTCGCAAAGCATCAGCTAACTTCGAGTACCACTACCTAGACGCCTGCTTAAGACCATAAAGAGACTTGGTGAGTTTACAAACATAATTTGGTTCCGAACATATCATACCCTTCGGTCTCTTAATATACACTTCCTCATGTATATCTCCATGTAAGAAAGCGCTGTTTATGTCTAACTGATGTATCTCCCATTTTCGTTTAACAGCAAGAGCTACAATACAACGTATAGTAGTGAACTTAACAGGAGAAAACGTGTCATGATAGTCTTCATTCTCACGCTGCATGAAACCTTGAGCTACAAGCCGTGCCTTGTATCTTTCAACCGTCCCATCTTTATTGAACTTGGTTATATATATACCCATTTGCACCCAATTGCACGTTTTCCTTCAGGTAGTGGGACTAATTGCCAAGTTTGATTAGCTTCTAAGGCAGCAAATTCTTTTGCCATTGCTTCTTGCCAACATGGACTTTTGATAGCTTCTTCATAATTTTTAGGCTCCACAACAGAAACAATATTAGCAATAAAACATTGACTATCACTATTCAAATCTGTGAATGATAAATTCTGAGAATCAAAACACATGTTAGTCATCGTATGAGGACAAGTATCAGAAATGGAATCAAAATCAGAATGAACTTGATTACAAACAAAATCATCAAGCCACGCAGGTGGTTTATGAACACGAGACGATTTACGAGAACCTGAAGGATCATGATTAGCTTGACAATTAGGATTTGAAGGAGAACTTTCTTGATTATGATTTGAAATATTATCAACAGAGTCGTTTGATGCAGAAAATTGCTCAGCTGGAATATGGGTTTGAGAAGACAAATTAGGAGACTGAATTGGACAATTTTGAGAAGAATTTGGACCATCAAAATCAGTATTAACAGAATTAGGAAGAGGAATGTCAGAAAACAAAGATGAAGAAACATCAGTACCTTTGATAAAAGGAAATTCAGATTCACAAAATGTGACATCTCGAGAATACGATATTTGTTTGGTATTTAAATCCATAACCTTGTAAGCTTTTCGACCAAATGGATAACCCATAAAAATATGTGGATTTTCTCTTGATTGAAATTTATGTCGATTGACAGGAAGAGTGGACACAAAACATAAACAACCGAAAGTATGAATATGATGTAAATCGGGTTTACATTTGAATAGAACCTCAAAAGGTGTGAGATGATTAAGAACTTTAGTTGGGGTCCTATTAATGAGATACGCATCTGTTAGTATACTATCACCCTAGAATTGAAGAGGTAATCCAGATTGAATGATTAAAGAACGAGTAACTTCCAACAAGTGTTTGTGTTTTCACACAACAAGACCATTTTGTTGAGGTGTGTAGGGACAAGATAACTGATGTATAATACCCTTAGAAGCATAGAAGGTTTTCCCTTCTTGACTACTTCCCAATTCTTTTGCATTATCAGAACGAATGATTTTGATGGTTTTATGAATTTGAGTTTCAATGAACTGAACAAACGATTGAATGACAGAGAAGGCTGACCCTTTGTGACTTAGTAAATATATCCAAGTAGTCCGACTATGATCATCAACAATGGTAAGAAAGTATTTATGACCATCATAAGTTGGAGTATGAAAAGGGCCCCAAACATCAACATGTACAAGATCAAAGATATCAACAGATTTAGTATGACTTTCAGGAAAAGGTAAACGATGTTGTTTAGCTTTATGACAAGTAACACATGAATGAAACATGTTTTTATTACATTCAGAAGAAACAAGATTCAACTGTTTGAGTTTATTCACTGGAATACGACCAAAGCTTAAATGCTATAACGAACAAGATTTATCAACTGAATCAGAAACTACATGATTAGTAACAGACTGATCAACTGAGAAACTATATCTGAACTCCTCAGGATTCAGAAATACAAGCTTCCCTTTCTTTCACCAAGTGCCAAGAGCTTCTTGGTGAGAGGGTCCTACATATAACAATGCGAAATAGTGAAATGAAGAGGAGTTTTATGTTGATCATTGAATTTTGCGACCGATAAAAGATTACAATGGAATATAGGAACAAACAATACTTTAGAAAGATGCAAATGAGACGAAAGAGACACTGTTCCTACATTTGGACAATTTTGTGATTGAAGAAAACATAGAATAATGTCTACACATGTGATCAGATGCTCCGGAATCTATTATGCACAAATTTGGAAAAAAAGGAAGTCGAAGTTGAATTACCTGCACAAGCCGCATAACCATTAACAACAGCTGTGTAAGCATTCTCAGACACATCACTTTTTCCAGAACCAGGTGTCGAACCAGATGTCGAATCAACAACCTTGCATTGTTTTAAGAAATTCATCAACTGATTGTAATCTTTGCTCGTCATTTCTGAGTTTCCACCAGATACGTCTTTTATATTAACCTCTTCTTCGATTGTGGCATTAGCAGTTGATTTCCTCAAGTTAGTAAACTTGAAATGTTCTGGAAAACCATTCAACCTGTAGCATTATGATTTGATGTGTCCATTCTTCTTACAATAATTGCAAACCATATTCTTCCTCATTTCATTACTGAACACAGTCTTATTCTGAGTATTTTTGGCATACATGGTTGCACTGTCAATATTGAGTTTCATCGGAGCTGTAATTTCTCGTTGTTGCTCTTCTTGAATAAGAATCGCATATGCTTCTGCAAGAATAGGAGTAGGTTTCATATGTAAAATGCTTCCCCTCGTTGAAGAATAACTATCATTCAAACCGAACAAAAATTGGACCAATTGTTGCCTATCCATTCGTTTCATTCAAGCTTCTCTTGCTGAACAATTACAATCAGGCATCTCATCGACATATGCAAATTCATCCCAAGTTTGTTTAAATTTTTTTATAATATGCCGTCACAGAATCACTACCCTGTGACATGCGATTTAACTCCTTTTGTAATTGAAAAACAACTACAAGATTTGACTGTTCGTACATATATTGTAACTCATTCCAAATCGCCTTTGCAGAGGTGTGATAGAACATACTTTCTGAAATCTCCGGAGTTACAGCATTCAGAATCCATGTAATCACAATCGAATTGCACCTCTCCGAATCCTCATAACTTGGATCATCTTCAGCAGGTTTCTTAGTTCTACCGGTAACAAAACCTAATTTGTTTTTCACCGATAAAGCTAACATCATTGCTTGTTTCCAAGCACCAAATATTTTTCCATTGAAAACTTGTGAGACAATTACCGCTCCTGGATTATCGGTATGACTCATGAACAAAGGATTCGAGTAGGCTGAAGCGTTGATTCCACTGGAATTAACTCTAGAACCAGTTGAAACAGAGTTAGGGTTTTCAGTGGTAGTCATCGTAACAAATCAGATCTAACAAGAAAATCAAGGAACAAACAACAATTGAAACAGAGGAAGAACAATCGATGAGAAAGATCTTAGAACCGCTCTGATACCATACTAAGATCAGATAGATGAAGTAATCATAAGTTTGTAGTGAGAGAAAGAGAAAAGAGAGAGAGAGAGAGAGAAAGTGTGGATGGAAGTGATTTGTGTTATAATTGCTTAAACAATACATCAGACCCTACTAATATATATACAGAGAAGAAATAAAGACTTCCACTTGTACAACTAAACAGACTTGAGAACAAACTGAACAAACTAACTAACTTCAACATGAGGCAGCCCCTTTGGAACAACTACCACTTCACGACATTTTTGTAGAATTGGTGATTCAATCGGTTTATGATGTGTTGCATTAATAGAGGACAAGTTTAGAAGAATTCCCTTTCATGTTTTTTACTATCTGCTACATTTGATCGAATCCTACAACTTTGTTTTTCGAAATGAACGTCCTTTTTAAGATCACCTCTTTATTGTCAACTTTGAACCTCATTTGCAACTTGGAAAAATCCTAAAAAATTGGCCTAAGGTTCAAATTCATTGAGCACCTAAAATCACATCATATACTCGAAATGAAATAATGTAAAAACCAACATATATAGGGATTCTTTTTGTACGAATAAGAACATTCATGCATTTACCTGGACTCATAAGCTTTTCCCCTGACGCACCCATCATCTTCAATTCCCCTCTTAGTTATGGCTTCAAAACTGCGTTCCTTTCCAACTTATCACTCACAAAATTGTGCGTGCTTCTTCAATCAATTAATATGCTAACATTTACCTTTCTTAGGTTGCCTTGAACCCGCCTAATTTCTAGAGAACAACAACTGCTAATAGCATGGAGTGAAATCTCAGGCGTCTCATCATCCCCATCCTCTCATCTCAATTGTAATATAATTCCCTGTTTATCTGATCCTGCAACTCAGCATGCGACATATTTCGTATCGACGTTGGATTTTGGTTGTTGGTGGACATTTGGCGGTAATTAGTTTTCAAGGTAGGTAAATTTGCTCTCCATTGAGATTGATTATGAGCTTCATAAGTACTGGCTAAACCAGAAGTAGCAGATAACGTTATTGGCCTTGCTTCCTAGACATCATCTATAATGGATTCCCACAAACCACTAACAAAGACACCTACTTGTTGATTTGGAGGGAGGAAGCCAACCTTTGCAAGAACCTTCTCAGATTGAGATTGGTAATATTGCACCGTGTCCGATTGTTATAATCGAGTGAGTTCCTCAAAGAAATCATAAAATGTATTCGGGCCAAAATGAGATAGAACTCCTTCTCTGAACTGCCAGAGTTTCAGAGATGCCTCAACAATTGACACCATAACTGAGCATTTCCATCGTGATGAAATAAAGATAATGATACACAATCCTCTTTTTGAGTGTCTTGGAGTTGAAAAAAATACTCTGCTCTACACAGCCAACTAGTCGAGTCTTCTCCTCCATTGAAACGAGAAAAACCAAGGTTAACTAATCAGGGGGCATACAAACCTGTAGAAGGATCACCATTGTTACGCCTAGATTTTTGCGATTCCCGTAGGTTGAGGAGTCTGAATTTTCGAGGTTTGAATGGCTCGCCATTTCATCGACCTTAGTAGTCAACCTTCAAAATAACCCAGTCATGCGATTCATAAAATCTCCCTGTTGGTTTCCGCTTGCTGAATTTATTCTTCCATGCATGTTCTGTGATACCAAGCTGGTACATAGCCTCTCTGATTCCCTATATTCACAGTAACTTAATGACGATTTAAGAAGGTGAATGGGTAATTCGAGGAACCTTAAAGCCTGTGAAGTAGGGGTGAGCATAACCCGACCGACCCGAATAACCCGACCGAACCCGAACCCGATAAACCCGAACTTGAGCCACCCGATTAACCGAAACCCGAACTTGCCCGAAACCCGAAACCCGATCAAGGTATTTCGGTTCGGTTTGGGTTGGGTTTTCCCGAACCCGAACCCGAACCCGACCGAAACCCGAACTTTTAATTTTTTTTTTCAATAAATCGTAAATATATTATATATATTTATAATTTATAATTTATGTTTCTATTTTTCTATTTATAATTTATAATTTCTCGAGTTTGTTTTTTAAAAACACCAAAAAACCAAGTTGGGCTAAAAAACACCAAAAAACTGGGCTGAAAAAACTGGGCTTGGGGATCGGCCCAACCCGAACAACCCGACCGAGGAACCCGAACCCGAAATGGCCCGAAACCCGAGCTACACATTGGACGGGTTTCAGGGCCTCCTCCTTCCACCCGAAACCCGAAAAACCTGAACCCGAACAACCCGAAAAACCTGACCGATGCACACCCCTACTGTGAAGAGAAGAATTCTCAAATAGTAAATCTGATGGGTTTTTTTTACTTAAGCCACTCCATATTTATAATGGATTACAACTATAATTAAAGCCTTGAAAAAGGAAAGAAACAAATTAATCCTAAATAAAAGCAATAAAAGTTAGTCAAACAATGACGTATTCAAAACACATGTCTACAACAGTATGCCCGACGATTTTTGGTGCTGCTACTGTCAGATGCAATCCAGCGTGAGTCTTGGATGAAGTCCAGAAAAGGGAAAGGCCCAGTTGGTCCTGAAGAGGTTCTACAAGGGTAAAAGTTTGTAGAAGAGGGGGGGGGGGGGGGGGGTTGAATACAAACACAAAATTTACTTTTCTAAATTTCGATCAACCAAAATACAATTTAAGTGAATCCTAATCTAAACAAACTTGAGAAACACTAAAGTTCTTTGTTATTCCAAGATCAAACAAGAATAGAGATAGAAATCTAGAGAGAGAAATATGTCATCTATTACTCTCAAATTATGAACTGTTAGATACAAAAGCTTAACACAAGGGTTTATATACCCCTTGACTAGACAAAGTCAAACTACACTTATTACAAAAGCATTACATAATAAGCCTTGATTACAACATAAATGTAGCATTAACAATCTCCCCCTTTGTAATCAAGGGCGCTCGAATCTTCTGTGTTGGTGATTCTTGCCAATCAAAATTTCCAAGCGTCTTAGAGTTCTCCTGAAGTTCAGTCTTGTGTCGATTGTTTCTATTGTTCTCTCAAAAGTCTGATCTCAGCATTATCAACCTGGTAAGTATTTCTTCTTGTTTCCATGAACTTCTTTATAACTTCCTTCAGTCTGTGATCTAACTGTAATCGAATGATCTTCAAAGTTCCATCAGAATACTTACCAATTTCTTCAAATCTGAGGAACCGTCTGACACCTGATTGATCTCTATACACAATACCATAAGGGTCTTCTACAATAGAAAATAGAGGATAACTGTCAATATTCGGCAAATCCCTATCAGGTCTTCTCACATTGACTACTGTCTGGAAGCTTTCAACAGCAAGTTGGAAGTCAAAGCATCTATAGAATCTGACTTGACGGCGTAAGAAACGCTTGACTGCTTCCAGAGCCCTGAGGATATCATCCGTACGAATAGTCATGTCTCGAAACTGATGATAGATAACCTCAAAGTCATCAATAGATAGATCATTAAAGTCTGCTTCAGAAAACCGATATCTTTGACAATCTTGACGTTCAACATAAAATATTGGATACCAAATTCTGACAAAGTTAGCTATCTCCACCTTAAGTACCCTTACGATTCCATGCTTCGAGAACACCAGGAGTCTTCCTTGACGAATACACTTGATGAACATCAGATATTCGTACTGATACCAATCAGGCTCCTTTTCAATACCCAGAATTGCATGAATATTCACTCTTCTTCTTTTCTTGACATAAAAATTTTGTTCAGCGTCTTCAAGAAAAGCAGACCTCATTCTGGTTACTTGGTATCTTTCTTCAAGTCTTTGCATTCGTTGCTGTCTATTCAAAGCGGGACCTGGTTGAAGAATGTTAGGTGGAACATTTAGAGGTTGATCAGGAATTTCTGAGTTAGCTCTAGACGACTCACCCTGAATAAATGTTCTTTCTGAAGTAGTGGTGGTCGGAGCTGGAACAACAGGAACAACCGGAGAACTTGGTTGAACTGGAACTTCTGGAACTTGAACTGGAGAATTTGCTAAAGGAGATTGGTGACCAAAATCTTCATTGTCTAATAAATCTCCATAAAGCATGTTGACAACATCATTATCTTTCTCATCAACTTCAACATCAACTTCTGAATCAGATATAACTATGATATCATCTTGATCTTCTTCTTTGATCTTCCAAAACTTGTCAAATTTCCTTTGAACATCATCATCAGAATCAATCTCAACATAGTTGGAGAAGAAATTACGCATATCATCAAAGTCTTCAGACTCATGCACGTTTGAAGTCTCTGGACATCCAGTTGAAACAGGTGCAGAATCTGGATCAACATAAACAACTAGTTGCAGATTATTTATGTTCACAGGCTCAACATAGTTAATATCTGAAGCCATATCCATCAAATCCACTTCATTTAATAACTCATCAACAAGATTTCCCGGATCAACTTCTTCATCTCTTTCCTCATTCGCCCTTTCCTCATTCACCCTTTCTTCAATAACATTTTCAGTTGTCTCTTCATTCATACTTCCTTCAACTCTTCATCTCTTAGAATTCTCCCCCTCATGAGCTTGATGACCCGGATCATCTTGGTCATGTCTATGCTTAAGAGACGAACCAGCAGCAGATTGGCAAGTTTCTTCATGAGAAGCCACTCTTTCAGAAAGCGTAGAAAGGGCATCTATCATCAACTTTAAGCCCTTCTGAATTTCAGTAAAACCATCTTTAACCTCAGATCTAAAAGATTGAAACTCATTCACTAATGTGGATACGCGAGGATCAGAAACTGGCACCGGGGTAGGAGTAGAAGACGGAGGCGGAGTTGGTTGAAAATTGCGAAGCAGAGAAAGAAGATCTTTATCTTGATGCTCCGGAGAAGACATAGATAATAATCACGCATAGAGCATGTCAGAAAGTTCTGAAACCGGAATATCCTGAATACCCTGTTGCGATGAAGGTGGAGCTTGAACTGAAGGCTGAATTGGCGGTTGAGAAACTGGTCGACTTGAAGGCTCCCGAATAATAACACCCGTCGGTCGTATAAACGGAATATCAACTGGAATGTCAGGAATATCTGATGCTTTCCCTTTACCCTTCAGCATCGCCTTCATTTTGAGTAACTGTTCATTCTTTTCGGCATCCATTCGGTCATTCATTGACTTCAAAAGCTCATCAAGTGTCATTGTGCCCGACGTCATAGTTACTTCTTGACATGTGATATTTCTATCAGATGCCCTAGTAGCTTGAAGATCAAGTTCATCTACCTCAATATTTGCCACATTTGTATCTATCGGAACTGTATCCGAAGTGTCAACCGTATTACCTTCCGATAAATTTCTTTCAGAAACATGTGTGACCTCAACTGTAGATTCTCGAAAAACAGATTCACCAAAATCCATATCTCCACCATTTCCACCATTATCATCATCATCAACATCTTCATCATCCGCTTCGTCATCGTCACTTTCAGAACTACTTGAATCAACATCTTCTTCACTTTGAAGTTGTTGTTCTTCTTGTTCAGATTCTGCTTGAACATCTTGCACTTGAAGTTCTATTCCATGTTCTTCACAGTAATCAACAACCTCTTCATCTTCTGGATCTGCATATGTCTGAATAAGCTCCGGTGGAATAGGCATAAAATGATCAAATGAACGTTTCTACTTGTTGATATAACTCATTTCAAAATCAGGAGCTTGAACCCAGTTATGTCTTCTCAGAATGTCTCTATTACTCCTTAGAATGCTCCAGACAATTAGCTCCATAAACCGAATAAATGGTATGAACTTCCGTTCCTTGAACGTGTCTTTAGAATACACAAGTTCACACAACTCGGTCCAAAAGATAAGAGCATAATCCACATGCAAATCATGTATAATGGCATGAAAAGACGTAAGTAGTGAAGACTGGCGTTATCTGTACCAGAATGTTTGGAAGTCAAACATCTGATGATGACTAAGCACAACGCATACCAGACTGGTGGAAGACGTGCCTTCTCAAATTGACTAACCATAGTCAAAGTGCCAACATACGCTAAATCTCGAATCCCAACTAAAATCTCTTCTTCCGTAGGATAATCATCAAAATCTGTGCGTCCCGGTCTTCAATCAGCTTCTGGAAGACGGAGTATCAAACGAAGACGACGATAATCCAGAAAAGTCTCAAACTGATCTATCTGAATCGAGAATCGAGGTAGTGAAGCATCATCTATCTTTCTGATCGAGTGCCAGGCTTGTTGTAGATAAAATTCAGAAATTCCATGACGTGCCGTTAACGCATAACTGATTGGATGACCTCGAAGAATGGAAAGAATGATCGGATGTATTCTCACTCTGTCAAGATTGACAAAGTGATTGTTTGGCTTGTAAGGCAAGACATACAATCCGCGTGGGAAAACATCTTCCGGAGAACTCCTTCTGGCAGACAGATCAGCACCCGAAGAAGGAAAAAAAGGAAGAGGTCGATCTCGAGAAGCATGATCAGATGGTTGATTCTCATCTTCCTGAACTTGAGGATCCTGATTGTCATTTGAAGCCATATCTCTCCTAAGGAATACACAAACAAGATGTAATTAGTAAGCAAAAATCACTATGAAAGAGAATAAAAAACAAAAAAAAATTTGAAAAGAATTTTTTTTTCCTAAGTCTAAAATGCGCCATAGTCTGTGGTGCAAAGCATGAAATGCGCCATAGGCTGTGGCGCAATTCTGAGATAGACAAAATATAGAAGAAAAACGCCATAAGCACTAGCGCAAAGTGAGAATTTCGCTACCAGCAGTGACGCAAAGTGGGAAATTGCGCTAAAGGGAGTGGTGCAATTCTCACTTGAACTCAGATTTCAAAAATCGCGAACAATGTCAGATCGAATCAAATCCAAAAAAAGGCAATCTAGAAGTGTTTATAGGCATCGATTTTATATATAATGACATTCTAAGTATAAACCGATCCTAAACACACTCAAATGAAAACCTAATTTCAACTAAAAAAAATCGATGAACACTGCCATAATCATGAACAATCGCACAAAACAGAATTTATAATTTCACAAATCGATTGAAATTCATTAATCAAAGTGTGAAATCGATTAAGAAATGACAAACTAACAATGAAGGAGGGTTCGAAATCATACCTGGAATCGATGAACAGTACCCACACTCAGAATTTGAATCGAATATGAGACGAGAGAAATGCCAAAGAGAAAACGCAATTGAAAGAGTGAAGTGAAAGTCAACAGATGGTCAAACCCTTTTTTAAACCCTTTGAAAACCAATTTTTAATAGAAAAATTCAAAAAAATACTGAATTAATGAGAATTGCGCCACCTACCGTCGCGCAAATCTAGATTTGTGCCACTAAGGGTAGCGCAATATGGACTTAATCGTATTTTTGCATTTTAAAAAAAATGAGTTTTCTCATTTTAGACTTCTTTCACCCCCCCTACACAAATGCATTAGATAAATTCAGATTAAAATAGCATTTGGAGAACTTACCTGAAGAAAATCTCAGAAATCCATTACCTGCTCAATCTTTGTACTGACAAATACGTACCATTCAGCAGATTGTGCTCCCTCTCAAATATAGAACTTATGATATTTCTTCCCTTCAAGATAATAATCCATGAACTCTCTCCCCCTCAAAATTAGCTTATCTTTTGAAATCGCTCCCCCTCAAAATCACACACAGTATAACTCCACACATCACAGTATAAAACATTTCACGTAAAACATCAGTTATGGAAACTGAAATACATTAAATTATATAACATAACTACTAACTATAGAATATTTGAACACCGAACAAATAAAATTCAACTCAGTGAAAGTAGACATGTTTTTCAAACAAATGACATCAAATGCATGCTTTTGGATTCAGAAACAAGTCATGCTTGCATATCAAGTTACAATTTGTTCAGTTTCAACCACTTATTAAATCTATTTGGTGTGCTAGCATGCGAAATATGATTTGCAACAATCAAATGTACTTCTGAAACCTATAAGAATACTTTGCTCTTACTCACACTATATGACGAAATCAGAATTTCCACAAATTTATAAGTTTATCGCAACATTGTAATTTCCCCAAGGTTTAAGAGATGTGTGCTCATTGGCATCTTTTATTTTGTGCACATTGGCATCTTTTTATCAAAAGGTTTATTAAGACTAAGATATACCGTAAACGTAACTTTCTGTCTGGTTCTATAGTAGGATTTGGATCAGCCAATCCCAGACCAGTTGGCCTTAGGGGCTAGGTGTCAAGCACCCCTTGGAACTTACTCTCCCAAACCAGAAAGGCTACATCGATATATCCTAATCCCATTTGTACCAGTAGAATATGGCTTTCTATCTGGTTCTATAGTAGGATTTGGGTCAGCCAATCCCAGACCAGTTGATCTTAGGGGCTAGTTATCGAGTACCCCTTGAGACTTAATCTCCCAAACCAGATAGGCCACAGGCACAAACTTTCAAACCTGATGATTTTTTTTATTGCATCTCAATCACTTGGTTATAAAACTTTGTGCTTCCCTCATATTTTCATTTCCATTCTTCATTCTGACAAATAGGCTTTGTGAGCATCGTATTCTATATAAGTATAGATTTACACAGTTTTGCGCATATATCAAAAATTTCATTCATGTTTTGCTGACCTTTCGATTTATTTCAGAAGCGAAAGTTGAAGCAAATAAAACTCAGATATCACAAACTACTTGTAAAATCACCCTTGACACACATTTTATTCATTGAATGAAAATAGAAATATTTTCACTTCATTGAATTAAATTTGTGAAGGTTCAAACTTTCAAGTTCAACATGCCGAGTTTTGATAAAAGAAAATTAAACGCTTTTCATCCAATGCCTTGGTGAAAATATCGGCAAGTTGATAGTCAGTAGGTACGAAATATAATTCGATTGTACCGTTCTCCACATGATGTTTTATGAAATGATATCGCACGTCGATGTATTTAGGCTTTGTGTGCTGGCCAGGATTCACTGAGATGGCGATTGTTGATTTGCTATCACAATAGATCGGTATGGTTTTGTACAGCAAACCACAATCTTGTAACTGTGTCTTCATCCAAAGAACCTGAGAACAGCAACTGGCGGCGGCCACGTATTCAGCTTCAGCCGTTGAAATTGATACACAGTTCTGTTTCTTTGACGCCCAACTAATCAGCCTATCTCCTAGTAATTGTACATGACCCGATGTACTTTTCCGGTTCAGTTGACTTCCACCATAATCTGCATCAGAATAAGCAGTTAGTTTATAATCTGAACTCTTTGGATACCACAAACCTAAATATGGAGTTCCTTTTAGATATCTGAAAATTCGCTTGACTGCCATCCAATGAGATTCTTTGGGTTTTGCTTGAAATCTGGCACACAAACATGTAGAGAACATGATGTCTGGCCTACTAGCTGTTAAGCACATTAACGATCCAATCATCCCTCGGTATTCTCGAACATCAACTTCTTTACCATCTGGATCTAGACCAAGCTTTGCACCATGAGCCATCGGAGTGCTAATTATAGTGCTCTTATCCATTTTGAATTTCTTTAAAATATCAAAGACATACTTTGACTGGTTGATAAAGATTCCATCAGGTAATTGCTTGACTTGAAGTCCAAGGAAGAAATTAATTTCCCCCATCATGCTCATTTTAAACCTGGAAGTCATGAGATCAGAAAACCATGTACTCAAAGATTTGTTAGTAGCACCAAAAATAATATCATCTACATAGATTTGTACTAAGCAGATATCATGATTTTCACGAAAAATGAATAAAGTTGTGTCAATAGCTCCCTTGATAAATCCAGATTCTAGCAAAAAGGTTGACAACTCGTCGTACCACGCGCGCGGTGCTTGTTTCAGACCATACAAGGCCTTATCAAGACGATACACAAAATCAGGTTTATCTTGATCAATAAACCCTTCTGGTTGAGATACATAAACTTCTTCTTTAAGTCCCCCATACAGAAAAGCTGTCTTGACATCCATCTGATATACGGTAAAGTCTCGATAAGCTGCAAAAGCAAGAAACATTCTGATAGCTTCTAATCTTGCAACCGGCGCGTATGTCTCATCATAATCTATACCTTCTTGTTGTCGATAACCCTTCGCTACCAAACGAGCTTTATTTCTCACAACAATACCATCTTTATCCTTTTTGTTCTTGAAAATCCACTTAGTGCCAATTATGCTTTTTCCTTTAGGCCTTGGAACAAGTCTCCACACCTTCAATGCTTCAAACTGATTCAGCTCTTCCTGCATGGAAATAATCCAATCCGGATCATTCAATGCTTCAGATACCTTTGATGGTTCAACAATGCTTAAAAAACAAGCGAATAAGCATTCATTAGGAGTCGCAGACTTGGATCTTGTAGAAACAGATGAAGATGGATCACCAATGATTTGATGAATTGGATGTGCTTGTGTCTATTTTGCTGTGTGAGGGAGAGGATCAACTGACTCTTGAACACTTTCTAAAACTTGAGAAGGAGGTTCAGGTATTTCTGCTTCATTTGAAGAAACATGTATCACTTCTGGAGTTGGAGGAGATAACTCAACGACACTCTCAGACTCAGATTCTGGAACTGACGGTTGATTAACAATCGGATTTTGGATCACTCCTTCATTAGGTTGAGCAACATCAGTTTCTTCTTGAGTATGTGGTGAATTGATTTCATCGTTTGTCACTGGCTCCACGATTTCAGATATCACTTGTGATTCTTCAGTAACCACTGATTGATTTACAGTTGCCTTGTGTTCAGAAACGACTGGAACTACATCATTGACAGAGTTAGTTGCAGCGGAATTAGAAGTAGATGCATTCACAGTTTCCTGATTTGACACATTAGAAATAACATCAGTATTAGTAGAAGGCACATCATTATAAAAATACTCAAATAGCAAATCAAGATCAGAAAGTGTATTAGAAATCAAATTCGGATCATGAGATGTTGATTGTGGAACAGGTTATGAATCGATTTGTCCAGAAGCTAAAATTCCTGTTAAATTGGGTTCTGGTCCTGTTTGGCCGGAAACCATCTCTTCAGATTCATCAAATTTGACATTTACGCTTTCCACCACCTTTCTAGCTGAAGTGAGAAACACTCTGTATGCGGCTGAAGTAAGAGCATAACCAAGAAAAATTCCTTCATCTGCTTTCGGACTGAACTTGTTCAGATTTTCCCGATCATTCAACACAAAACATTTGCATCCAAAAGCTCGGAAATATTTGACATTTGGTTTGATGCCATTCATAAGCTCATAATGAGTTTTCTTGAATCGTCGATGAAGGATAGACCTGTTTTGTGTGTGACATGCTGTAGAAACTGCCTCAGCCCAATGAGATAAAGGAAGACCTGAATAAGCAAGCATAGTACGAGCAGCTTCAACCAAGGTTCTATTTCGTCTCTCCACAATACCGTTTTGTTCAGGGGTTCTTGCGGCAGAAAACTGTTGAGAAATACCATTTTCTTCATAGAACGCTTGTAGAACACTGTTCTTGAATTCAGTACCGTTGTCGGATCTGACGACTTTCACTGCCTTTTGCTTATTAGTCTGAATGGTCTTGATGAGGTTGATTAGGTTTGCTGGAGTTTCATCTTTTGACTTCAGGAACTTCACCCAAGTGTATCGTGAGTAGTCATCAACCACAACCAAAACGTACCTTTTCTTCCCAATACTTTTAGTCTTCATTGGCCCACACAAATCGACATGTAAAATATCAAGAATATCCTTCGTGCAGAAATCAGGTTTCGTCTTATGAGGAACTTTCTTCATTTTGCCCTTTTCACAATCTTGACAGAGATGACTTTTTCAAATCTCAGTGATGGAAGACCTCGAACCAATTCACTTTTCGCTAACTTATCCATGTATCGAAAGTTGAGATGAGCCAGTCTTCTATTCCATAGCCAGCTTTGTTGAGTTGTTGCTTTTGACAAAAGACAGATATCGGAGGGGGTGTTAATAGTTGAGAAATCAATGGTGTACAAATTTGATTTCCTTCTTCCAACTAATAACTCTTTTCCGTTGTCATTCTTCACAGCAACTCTTTTGGACTTGAAGCTAACTTCTAAATCTTTGTCGCAAAACTGTCCAATGTTGAATATATTGTGGCTTAGACCTTCAACATAGCTCACTCTTTTCACTATGATATTTCCTTGAACAAGATCTCCATATCCAAGAATGGGTGATGTTGCGCAATTACCAAACTTGACACGTCCGCATGACTTTTCTTTAAAGTTAGATAATAAAGACTTATTGCCAGTCATATGTTTGGTGCATCCAGAATCAAGATACCACAAATGACTAGGCTGCAATTAAGCACATCAAACAGATTTAGGTACCCATATAGATTTAGGTCCTTTCTTGTTAGTCCTTTTCTTTTTAAAATCTTTATTATTATAATATGCATGTGAATTATAAAACGAATCGTGAACAAAATCAGAATCGGAATTATAAGAATTACCACCAGAATCACAACTTGATGAGTAACACAAACCAGCATTTGCAATTTGAATCATTTGCTTTATTGAATAACGCATAGAATTATTACAATTCTTATTATTACAAGCAAATGAATTCTTATTACAAACATTGTCATCTATGTCACTCGAGTCAATTGTTGAAAATTCTGGAGGTATGCTTTTGATTTTCCAGATTTGCTTTCGACGCTTGTTCACAACCCTATCTGAAAAAGTAGAATAAGAAGAATCAGAGACATTTTCAGAAATATGGGTTTGATTCTTTGATTTCTTTGACTTCTTTGACTTTCTTCTTTTATGACAATTAGAATTATAAAATTTTGTATTTATCGTAAAAGTATCATCTATTTTCTCCGATTTAATTACAGATTCAGAAGAGAGAATTTTATTTAAAAAATCAATCTTTGAAACAATTTCCTTTTCTTTTTCCTCGGAGTTATTTTCTTTCTCATTTTCAGATTTGTAACGTCCCAAAAATTACAAGGAATTTAATTTTTTTTAAAAATAATGCATCTCATTATAATCAAACCATAAGTTAACAAATCCCATTACAATAAAAATAAGCGTCGTTAATTTAAACCGTCAAATAAAATTTAAGCAGCGGAAAAGTTATATAATTAAATCCCCATTTAAAAATTTAAACTTAAACAGCCTTCGCCTTACGCCCGTGTGTACCGTCATGCCCGACTGCTACTCGCACCTGAAATTATAAGATATTGGGAAGGGGTAAGCACGAAGCTTAGTGAATTCTACCACCTACGCAGGTAGCAATCACACATATATCGCCCCTACTCGCTAGTAGGCAAACAACACCGCAATCACAAGTATAGAAACAATTCAAGGTTTAAACATGTAATCACATACCTCGGTCCCACTAAGCCCTCGGTCTCCCCGAGTTCACACAACACTTATACACAATTCCTCGGTCTCCCCGAGCCCTCGGTCTCCCCGAGTTCACACAATTCCTCGGTCTCCTCGAGCCCTCGGTCTCCCCGAGGTGTACACCAAACACACGCCAATCACATATTATATAATTTACCACTAGCTATCACATCACAACTAGTTCACGTAAGCATACAATAACACGCAAGAGCAAACGCAACATATATGTAACTCCTAGTCTACGCAGTGAGAAAACTCACCTTAATGCAACGCAAGTATCCGCAACCGCAACACAAGCCGGCCAACTTCACTCACCTTCTCCCACCTAATTACGTGTTAAAAATGTCAAAGTGACGCCCCAACCCAAAACCACGACTACTAAGTTATAAAATACATAATCCAGCTTTTACTCTAAAAACACAGGTCTATTCGGGACCTGTTTAACCCCTTATAAACTGATAAATCCAGAAATATTTTTCCATAATCACAAAGTCCCATGTCTTAGGGTTCCAGGTACATATCGCACGCGCTCTAACGATTTTCCTACAATTTACTATGAATTTTCTAAAAATGGGACACGAAGCTGTCATATGCAGACCTGCTGTGAGTCATTTTACGCCTAGTTAGAGGCCGAACAAGACTTCCGCTAAAACACGAAAAGTGTGCCTGGCACAGAATGTGAACCGTGGGCACCGGATTCGCCTCAATCCGAGCTACGACGGAAATGTTATGGCCGTCGCAAAACAGTGACAGATTCATACTTTCCACATAAAATGACAACTATAGCTTATTAAACCATTAAGTCATAACTTTATCCAAACAGACCCGGAAAGCCTACTAGCTTACTGGAAAAGGTCATACTAGGCTGGTCCACAGCCGTGCACTACTCACTGCCGCCTCCGGCGGTGGTGGTGGTTGGCGGCGGCGACGGTGGTTACGGTAACACCCTCCGACGGAACCTCCCAACAACAACCGAACCGACACACCCGCAACCTCACCCCCGCACACACCCGCACACCTGCACACACCTGCACCCACCCCTCTGCCGCCACAACGGCGGCGTGCAGCGGCGGCCCCACCGCCGGCAGCCGTGGCTGCGGCGATGGTGGTGGCGGTTCACGGCAGAATTTTGGCAAACGACAGTAACGAGAAGAAAAACGAACCTACCTCGATGCGACTCTTCCTTCTCCCCGCTTCCGGCAGCAAACGACAGCGTCTCTCTCCTCTTTCCGGCATCTCTCTCTCTCTCCAACGAACTCTCTCTCTCTCTACTCTCGCCGGCGATCACTCTCTCTCTCTCTCTCGGCCGAACACAACAAAGTGGGAAGGGAGAGGTTTGGGGTGTTCGACGACCGTAACTAGGGAGAAAGGAAATAGGGTTTTGGTTAGATTGTTTGCGAGAGTGTGAAAATGAGAATCATAAAGGAGGGGTCGGTTCATAAACAAATCGTTCCCCATGCAAACTTAAATGACAAAAACCACTTTTAGTCCCTAGGTTTTTAAGGTATTTCCATTTTCTACATAACTTAGGATTTTAACATTTAGCCACTTCCGTTAACCCCGTCAATAACCACGTTAAATAAAACTTTTAATAAGAATTAATACAAGGAAATTACCTACCGGGATACGGGCTTTACAACTCTCCCCCACTTGGATTAGACTTCGTCCTCGAAGTCTAGACCGGCGAATAACTCGGAATAGTTCTCGCGCATCTCCGCTTCGGGTTCCTACGTCCACTCGAACCCCTTCGGTGCGGCCACTGGACTTTCCTCAACTAGAATCTAAATTTCTCACCCCGTCTAGAAATTCTCGAATACTTTTCTTACTAACAAAACTCCTTCAAGGACACTGAAAATAAGATCGGAAGAACACTCCAACAACTGGATTCATTCCTAGTCAAACGACTTCGGTTGCCTCCCAACCTTAGATGTTCCATACATCCCGATTCAACTTTCAAGATCTAACTATTCTAAAGGTGCTCACCAATATACCTACAGGATACTCGAATCCGATCATTCCTACCATTACTGCCGATTAACTTCCATGAGTTCTAATAGACTCCCAAAATTTATTTCACACGGATCATCAAACCAGTAAACTTATAATCACCCACGAAGGTCATTCCACCATAACCATTCACCACAAGCAAACATCTCAGGGTTACCACTACCATCAACATAATTTCCTTAAAATCGGCTACAATTCTCCAATGCAAACAGTCTACCAACAACATGCCTATCCCGGAATGACTCACTCACCCCAAACATGTAAATACTCAAAATGACACATAACACTTAAAAGCGCCTTTCCCAAATGGTTTACAAAATCATTTACCAAATATTTTCAACGTCAAGATTTTTCACTTCAAAAAAAGACCGCATGCAATAAAACTACTATTACCAGGTCGGTAGTTACGCAAAAATGGACACGCTCGTCTCATATAGTAAAATCATGTTGAAAATCATTCCATTGCCGTTCAGTTTACTTACAAATCCCAATGATATGGAACGAAGTTTACCAATCAAAATTTGTGCGCGTCAGTTATTTATACAAAACAAGGAAACGATTTATTGAAAATAAAACATTTAGCTGGCTAAAAAGCGCACCAAACAGCTCATGATAAAATGATACCAAAAATATTCTCCCAAAATTCTACAACACAATCCATATAAGGATTGGAAACGCAAGAATTAGATAAAGCAATTTTATTTTCAAAATCAAACTTTGTGCATGACTTAGTCGGCATTCTACGGCTCGACTCGTACTACTCCAAATCTCTCCAGTCCACTATCGTCATCCGGATATTTAAACCTCTAAGGGCAAGTTGGAATTCACGTCAAAATATCTTACGGTTTTTCCTTAAAACAAAGTCGGCTCAAAAGCCTATAATTCTAGCTCAATCATCAATCTTGACCCGAAACGGTCTACTTAAAACAAATATTACATCAGCAACCTCAACCACAAGTGGACAGCCTAGCCGACCTATACTACGGCCCAAACGCTCACTACAAGTGTGAGGCACGAAATAATGGGTAGCCCCGCTATCAAACATCACAACACCAGACACCGAGTTAACTAAGAACGCACTTAATCTCACAGTTTAAGCAAAAAGCAACTACATACAATAATCAATAACAGTAAACAAGTGGTGAAATATACCTGCCACCACTTTAGGCGTAACCTGTGCCTCATCTACCGTCAGCTGGTGAACTCTACCTCGAGCCGCTTCCGTCCCCGGCTGACCCGTTTGTCCATCAGTAATATGCAATGAGGCATTCACAGGCGCCCTCTGTGCCCCACTCCCGTCTACTACCCTCGTACTAGGACAGTTGGCCTTCACGTGGCCCTTCTGCTTGCAGTTAAAGAAGACCATCATCGGCATCTTACACTCCCAGCTGAAATGGCCTGACTGCCCACACTTGAAACATTTATCAGCCCTCTGCCCACTAGTATCCCTGGGCTTAAACCCACTGCTCCTTGGACCCGCGCGCGAATCTGTGAACTTCGACTTCGGTGGCACCGCAGAGATCGGCGTCACCGCCTGTGCCGCCTTCCTCTTCTTCGCTTGGGTCTCCAACTCAAGTTCCCTCCTCCGGGCCGCGTCCATCATCGCAGATAATGAAGCATACTATGCCGTGCTCACAAATTCCCTAATCTCGGTGCGCAACATGTCCTTGTATCGATACATCTTCATATCTTCCGAGGCGGCATACTGAGGGCAAAACAATGCCATCTCGGTGAACTTACGATTCATTTCCTTCACCGTCTCTGTAGTTTGCGTGAGCTCCAGGAACTCCTTGGCGATCCGCTCCATCTCCACCGGAGGTACATACTCAGCGCGAAAACGAGTGACAAACTCTTCCCAGGTCAAGGTAGTGCGTTCGGCAGGCGTCAATGCCGTAGCGCACCAGTCCTTCGCGCCGTCACGAAGTAAGTTCACTGCAAAACGAACCTTCAGATTGTCCGGGCAACCACTAGTCAGAAAAGCACACTCCATATCGGATATCCACCACATGCTGATGATCGGGTTCGGGTCTCCTTTGAACTCAGGCGGAGAACAGGCGGAGAGATCCCGATACTAGAACTCTCGGGCACGGGGCTGTCCCCCTGTAGGCGGTGGAATCGCAGCAATTCGATCCTCCATCAGAACCACCACCTCATCTCGGATGGTAGTGATAATCTCGGGAATCGCCTCCCCGATCGCGTATGCTACCTCGGTAGCAATCATCTCTCTAATCTGCTCCTCGGTGATCCCGGCCTCAGCCCGCGGTTCAGCCGCGTTGTTTCTTCTAGTGATGGCCATTCTAGGAAAAAAAATTACAACGAGTTATTAGCACATAATAACTCACCCTACCACGCTCACGCTCGACTCCTTGGATTCCTCACGACTTTCCCGCTTAGCGTCGGCTGACTGTACACACTACGCCTCAATCACCGTTTCCCAAACGGGTTTTCCTTTTTCTTTCATTCAAAAAGATTTTAGTAAAAGAATTTGAAATTTCATAGCCGCAACATGAGACCAAACACACCGAGATGTGTTTGATTTACTCAAGCTGTGCTCTGATACCAAGTTGTAACGTCCTAAAAATTACAAGGAATTTGATTTTTTTTTAAATAATGCATCTCATTATAATCAAACCATAAGTTAACAAATCCCATTACAATTAAAATAAGCGTCGTTAATTTAAACCGTCAAATAAAATTTAAGCAGCGGAAAAGTTATATAATTAAATCCCCATTTAAAAAGTTAAACTTAAACAGCCTTCGCCTTATGCCCGTGTGTACCGTCATGCCCGACTGCTACTCGCACCTAAAATCATAAGATATTGGGAAGGGTAAGCACGAAGCTTAGTGAATTCTACCACCGACGCAGGTAGCAATCACACATATATCGCCCCTACTCGCTAGTAGGCAAACAACACCGCAATCACAAGTATAGAAACAATTCAAGGTTTAAACATGTAATCACTTACCTCGGTCCCACCGAGCCCTCGGTCTCCCCGAGTTCACACAATTCCTCGGTCTCCCCGAGCCCTCGGTCTCCCTGAGGTGTACACCAAACACACGCCAATCACATATTATATAATTTACCACTAGCTATCACATCACAACTAGTTCACGTAAGCATACAATAACACGCAAGAGCAAACGCAACATATATGTAACTCCTAGTCTACGCAGTGAGAGAACTCACCTTAATGCAACGCAAGTATCCGCAACCGCAACACAAGCCGGCCAACTTCACTCACCTTCTCCCACCTAATTACGTGTTAACAAATGTCAAAGTGACGCCCCAACCCAAAACCACGACTACTAAGTTATAAAATACATAATCCAGCTTTTACTCTAAAAACACAGGTCTGTTCGGGACCTGTTTAACCCCTTATAAACTGATAAATCCAGAAATATTTTTCCATAATCACAAAGTCCCATGTCTTAGGGTTCCAGGGAAATATCGCACGCGCTCTAACGATTTTCCTACAATTTACTATGAATTTTCTAAAAACAGGACACGAAGCTGTCATATGCAGACCTGCTGTGAAAACAGTCATTTTACGCCTAGTTAGAGGCCGAACCAGACTTCCGCTAAAACACGAAAAGTGTGCCCGGCACAGAATGTGAACCGTGGGCACCAGATTCGCCTCAATCCGAGCTACGACGGAAAAGTTATGGCCGTCTCAAAACAGTGACAGATTCTGTCAGGATCGAATCTTAACAAGATTAACAATACTTAGAATTCAGAATTAAAGAATCTGCGGAATAGAACTTTAATTCCCACAATCAAAGAACAATATATCAGAAAACACACAATTGTTTGTATTTACTAAATCAACTCACAAGATTACAACCAAACCTCAATCTTGATGAACAGGCTCAATCAAGACGACTTCTACTTCTTTAGAAATAGGGTTCTAAAACCTTGAGGTTAATTCTCTCTAAAACACAATCGAATTCTAATTGTATTTCGTATATCCTATTATTTTCTCGTCTTCTTAATAGCTATCTATCAACAAATATATATACTGAATAATTACAAGATAACTATCAAAATAAGATTGATCTTCAGAATATTCTTTTAAGTATATCTTCAATCATTCCATCTTTATCTCCTTCAATCTCGCATTCCATGTTCTGATCCCAAGCAGTATTAACTTCATTCTTTTCAAGCAGTACTAATAATCTTCCAGCAGTAGTAATCTTCGATATGCCCAAGCAGTACTAACAGTTTTCGTAAGACACCAGCAGTACTAACTTTTGTTCAGCAGTATTAACCATGTACCAGCAGTAGTAACTTGTCTAGCAGTACTAATCATGTTCTTGCAGCATTAATGACTCAGCAGTACTAACCTTGAACTAGCAGTAGTATCTTTGTTCTGGCAGCACTAACATTGATCTGGCAGTAGTAATGTTGTTCTGGCAGTACTAACCATACTTAGCATATCTTCGGTTCCCAACAATCTCCCCCTAACTTGACTTTTCAGGATGAGAAGTTAAGTTCTTCAGATGATGCTTCCAAAACCTATTCATCAACGCATAAATTTGGATCCAATCCCAGACTTTGATTGAGAATCCTTTTTACAAGGTATTTTGCCATCTTAGAGTCTTTGTCACTCACCAACTTAGCATGCAGCATTCCATTCAACTTTTTCATGCTGTGCTTGTATACAACATCCACCAAATAATATTCATGAAATGTATTGTCAAGAGAGATGACATACACTCCACAATTCTCAATGAGCATCCAGTTGGTAATGACTTGAAAATTCCTTGCCATCAAATACTGAACTGCTTCTGGTTTGAACATTAAGCACAAGTATTCAAGAACCATCTTGGTGATAGACATACCTTGCTCTGTCAGCATGTTTCCATATAGCCTCATTCCCACCTTGAACATCTCTTCCAAGTCAGATCTAGAGCATGTTCTGATAAGTTTTCCCCAAGTAGGACAAACTTCAAACTTTCCATCTGCCATTTTGATTCTGATGAACTCCTTTCTTCCAACTTTCAATGTGTCCCAAAAGATGATCTCAGGAGGCATGGAAGACAATGGTTTAGCCTTGATTGGATTAGTATCAACCACAGTTATATACATATCACATTGAGCATTTGATTGTGATTGTACATTGCTTGGTTGACCTGATGAAGTTGCCACTTCTTCTTCAGCAACTTTTGGATCAGATTTCTCTTTCACTGCTTCCTCCTGGGCTTCTTCTACAGTTGGATCCACCCTTGTCTTCTTTACATCTTTCTTCTTTGAAGCTATGGACTTTGTTCTTGGCCTTTTGGTTGACATCATCTTTGTTCTTTTAAAAGATTTAACAACTTCAGGAGTGGTTTCAGCTGTTTCTTCTTTGTGGCTCTTAGCAGCACTAACAGTTTCTGCTGCCTTTTGTTTTTCAGCAGCAGTAACCATTTCTACTGCTATAGCTGTTACTGCTTCTTTTATAACCTTTAATGCTGCTGCTTCAACACTACCCTTCACAATCCAATATATCTCTGTATCAATCTCTGCTTTAGTTACTGTAGGAACAGATTCTGCTTTCTTCTCACTTTCAATTACTGCTGCCTCCACAAGATTCTTCAAAATTTCAGTTACTACTGCTTCAGTCTCAGACACTGCAGCATTATCTGTTTCTACTTCTTTTGCAACCTCAGCAGCAGTAACCGTTTCTGCTGCTGGTTCTGTTTCTGCTTCCTTCTCAATATCAGCAGCATTAATTGTTTCTGCTTCCTTTGAACTATCAGCAGCAGTAACCGTTTCTGCTGCTTTTTCTGTTTCTGCTTCCTTTGTAATATCTGCAGCCTGCTCAGACTCCCCCTCAACCTTATACTCATACTCCCCCTCAATGTTTGCATCCTCCATGTTTAGATCAGAGTCTGACTCCCCCTTTTTGGAAGCATCAGAGGTTGTTCTTCTCCTTCTCAAAACATACTGAGCTTTCTTCCTTCTTTGTAGCAGTTTGGTGATCAGCTTTTTATTCTTTTCTATTTTGGTGTTTTGATGAAGAACCACCTTCTTAAGCTCATCAATTTCCTTCTGCTGATCCATGACCTCAATGTTGATATTTGCAATAGTTTCCATCAATTCCTCGTACGTATATCTATCCTCACCCTGTTTAGGAGTTTTTACCTCCCTTAAAGGATCATTGGAAGTTTTAGCAGGTGTCTCTTGCCTAGCAAAAGCACTACCTACCCCCTTGGTTTCTTGGCACCTGGGACCTCTGGATGATTTCTCACCCTGAGTTGCCGTGAGGAAGGTCTTAGTTATTTTACCACTGGCCTTCTCTTTGCTAGCAGAAGTAGTGGCAGCCTTGCGACTCACATGCTCAACCTTCTCCTTAGTGAGCACCTTCTTGGGGTTGGGAGACACCCCTGTGGTTTACCTTTCGATATTCTCTAATGGAGAATGCTCCACTAGAGGGCTTAAAGGCTTCGGGCTCTTAGGAGATACATCAAGGGAAGGAACCTTATGTACCTTTCTTCTTTCAAACTTTTTGGTTATTATGGGAGTGGGTCGTACAAGAATGGACTGAGGGATTACTTTTGTGATGGAAGGTTGGGATTGGTCATCAGTGGGTGTGTCTAATGAGGGCCTTGACCCTGATGCCATACCTTCATTTGTGTGGGACACAACCATCATTGTAGAGAACAATGGAGTGTCAACTCCTTTCGAGTCCCTGGAAGTTCTTCTCATATTTGAGAAGACCTTTCCTTTAGGGGGTTTAGGTACATATACCTCAGTAAACTGAGGCAAATCTGTCAATTCCTGAGTAATCACTGTTTGGACAAACCTTGGGTACATATAAAACCTCTTTTTGGATTCCAGGTTTGACACAAGATCATTAAAAATCATTTGTGAAAAATTAAACTTCCTGGCAGTGGCCAAGCAGACCAGGGCATAAGCAATGGTACTGCTAAACTCACTCCATCCAGTAGTTTTCTTTGACATGCAATGCATTAAGGTATGAACAAAGAATCGCCATTGTGTATGAAATTTAGACTTGTAAAACTTAAAAACTCCAATGGGACCTTCATACCCCATTCTTTGTAAAGTTGAGTATAGTTCGTCATTGGAAATAGAAGTTATGCCTGAGGCATCATCCAATCGAAGAGTGATGCGAAGGAGTTCTTCTGAAACTTTCAAGGGTTTGTCACATACCCTTGTTTGGATGACTTTCTGCCCATCTTCGGATTCCACGGTGGCATTGGCCCAAAATTGCGTCTGATGCTCGATGTAGATAGTTGGATTCACCGTTAGGGCATAAGAAATATGAGTGGACTTGAGAAAATCCACAATGTCGTGAAATCCTGCGGCCTGCTTCGTCTTCTGAAGCATTATGTACATATCCAGAGGGCTTCTTTTTGGCTTCAACCTCTGTTTCAAAGATTCTAAGATCATTGTAGAGATCATCAAGCTCTTTATCTTCCAATTGGTCATTCTGTCTGAATGACACAGTATACATGGTCCACTCTTCACCTAATGATCTTAAGAACTTTCTGTTAACATCATCAGCCTCCATCTTGACTCCTACTGTGGCTAATTCTCCAATCAGCTTATTAAATCTATCAAAAGTTTGAGTCATAGACTCATTCTTAGTAGAAGTAAAGTTTTCATACTGCTGCTTGAGAATTGCCTTCTGATTCCTCTTGGTGCTTTTAGTGCCAGTGAACCTCTTTTCCAATGCATTCCACAGAATCTGAGCATCAGTGCAGTGATGAAATTGATGCTGATATTCATTGGGGATAGCCAAAAGCAGAGTGCTTAAGGCCTTCATCTCTATTTGTCTGACTTTTCTCTCTGCATCAGTCTTTGGAGGAGGTCTTTTGCCATCTGGTCCAGTTCTTCCTTCAGCACATGGACCATTCTCTATGATATCCCAGATGGAATAATCAGTAAGCAGAATGTACTGCTTGATTCTAATTTTCCACAT
The DNA here is from genome assembly GCA_033807775.1 of Saussurea involucrata. NCBI lineage: Eukaryota > Viridiplantae > Streptophyta > Magnoliopsida > Asterales > Asteraceae > Saussurea > Saussurea involucrata. Next base: position 14,488,411 of record CM066326.1, read on the forward strand.
GTCAAATTCATTGGGTCTGAGCATGGGAACCTTAGAAACAAGAGTACTGTTTGATTCAAAAGAATTTTCCATAATGATTGTAGAATTCTAAGAAACACAAGCTCTGATACCACTTGTCAGGATCGAATCTTAACAAGATTAACAATACTTAGAATTCAGAATTAAAGAATCTGCGGAATAGAACTTTAATTCCCACAATCAAAGAACAATATATCAGAAAACAAACAATTGTTTGTATTTACTAAATCAACTCACAAGATTACAACCAAACCTCAATCTTGATGAACAGGCTCAATCAAGACGACTTCTACTTCTCTAGAAATAGGGTTCTAAAACCTTGTGGTTAATTCTCTCTAAAACACAATCGAATTCTAATTGTATTTCGTATATCCTATTATTTTCTCGTCTTCTTAATAGCTATCTATCAACAAATATATATACTGAATAATTACAAGATAACTATCAAAATAAGATTGATCTTCAGAATATTCTTTTAAGTATATCTTCAATCATTCCATCTTTATCTCCTTCAATCTCGCATTCCATGTTCTGATCCCAAGCAGTATTAACTTCATTCTTTTCAAGCAGTACTAATAATCTTCCAGCAGTAGTAATCTTCGATATGCCCAAGCAGTACTAACAGTTTTCGTAAGACACCAGCAGTACTAACTTTTGTTCAGCAGTAGTAACTTGTCTAGCAGTACTAATCATGTTCTTGCAGCATTAATGACTCAGCAGTACTAACCTTGAACTAGCAGTAGTATCTTTGTTCTGGCAGCACTAACATTGATCTGGCAATAGTAATGTTGTTCTGGCAGTACTAACCATACTTAGCATATCTTCAGTTCCCAACAGATTCATACTTTCCACATAAAATGACAACTATAGCTTATTAAACCATTAAGTCATAACTTAATCCAAACAGACCCGGAAAGCCTACTAGCTTACTGGAAAAGGTCATACTAGGCTGGTCCACAGCCGTGCACTACTCACTGCCGCCTCCGGCGGTGGTGGTGGTTGACGGCGGCGACGGTGGTTACGGTAACACCCTTCGACGGAACCTCCCAACAACAACCGAACCGACACACCCGCAACCTCACCCCCGCACACACCCGCACACCTGTACACACCTGCACTGCGGTGGTGGTGGCGGTTCACGGCAGAATTTTGGCAAACGACAGTAACGAGAAGAAAAACGAACCTACCTCGATGCGACTCTTCCTTCTCCCCTCTTCCGGCAGCAAACGACAGCGTCTCTCTCCTCTTTTCGGCGTCTCTCTCTCTCTCCGGCGAACTCTCTCTCTCTCTACTCTCGCCGGCGATCACACACTCTCTCTCTCTCGGCCGAACACAACAAAGGGGGAAGGAGGAGGTTTGGGGTGTTCGACGACCGTAACTAGGGAGAAAGGAAATAGGGTTTTGGTTAGATTGTTTGCGAGAGTGTGATAACGAGAATCATAAAGGAGGGGTCGGTTCATAAACAAATCGTTCCCCATGCAAACTTAAATGACAAAAACCACTTTTAGTCCCTAGGTTTTTAAGGTATTTCCATTTTCTACATAACTTAGGATTTTAACATTTAGCCACTTCCGTTAACCCCGTCAATAACCACGTTAAATAAAAATTAATACAAGGAAATTACCTACCGGGATATGGCTTTACAAGATTTATTGGTTTCAGAATCAGTTTCAATATTAGAAGAGGAAAAGTTTTGATTTTGATCAACATCCATTTTATCATCTTTAGAATCTGCTTGTATATTTCTTTTATTTAAATTTTCTAACTTAGATTCAAGATCAACGATTTTATTTTCAAGACTAACGATTTTAGCTTCTAATACTAAAGGAGGAATATATCTTTTAGTATCATACAATACTTCGGATTTATTCTCCTTATTAGTATTATTAGCATATATATCAAAATAATTGTTTGATAAAGAATCTTTGTTAAAATTTTTAGATTTAGAAGTGTACTTCGCATTTTCACGAGTATACACAAATGGAGGTTGCATTTTAGTAGTAAATTTCCTTTTCTCTTCTTCTATTTTTGAAACTTCCTCATCATTTGTCCAATTAATCTTAAATTGAGGAGCATATCTAGCAAGATGTAAAAAATCAATTTCATATAAAGTAGGAACTTTCGTTTTAGCCTCATCTAAAAAATATGGATTTTCAAATCCGAGTCCCCATTTCTTCTTTATAGACGTATAACTCCTTGGTTTATTTAAATAAATTGTTTGTTCCGATTGACCTCTTACATATAATTTCTCTTCTAATTCTGAAATTTTATCAGAAAAAGTATCTTTCATTTCGGTCATAGCCTTCAAAGATTCAATACACGATTTGTTTGTCTCTTCTAATTCTTCTATTTTCTTTTGCATTTTATCTTTTGTGTAAACCAAAATCATCTTTTCATCTCGAAGATTTTCATTAAGCTTTTTAATTGATTTTGATTGATCATTATTAATTTTTTTTTCAGAAATAAGTTTTGAACGAAGCGTATGAATAGCATTTACGACCATGTTCATTTGAGATAAAAGAAAGTCATAATCAAATTTCGAAGGTACCTCAGATTCATCGCTTGAGCTCTCTTGATCATCCACCTCATCATCCCTTGCATCATCTCCAATAAAGCACAAATCGACCGTTTCCTCATTCTGGGTTTCATCATCCGAATAATCTAAAACGTATTCTTCTTCAACAAGCAAGGTTGTTACATTCTCCTTCTTCTCGGCCAATTCCATCTTCTTCTTGTAATAAGTCGAGTCACGAGCCACTTTGATTTTGCAATCTCTAGCCATATGCCCCGTTTTGCCACATTTAAAGCAAGTAACTACCTTTTTCTCATCTTCCTTCCTTTTCTCAGATTGATTGGTAGTATCGAATTTTGGGACATAAGGTTTTGCACTACCACTCTCTTGATTAAATTTCCTTGAACCCGAAGTATATCTCAGATTGTTCGATCCCGATCTATTTTGATACTTCTTCTGAAAATGTTGAGTGAGAAGTATCATGGCTTTCTCTAGCTCTTCACCATCATCTTCGACATTCCCGTCATATGCACTTTCCATCAAACTCTTCTTGGCTAACTGTGTTAGAGCATTGTTGTATTCAAGATTTACTGTAAAGTCAATGTACTGTATGAGTCTATACAGTATTGTGAATGCCTTTATACCTTGTATGTTATGGGTATAAATAGGCTTGTCTAGACCATTTGTTAGTAACACTTCGAAACACCTTAGAAAGCTTTTGTAATCTTTTAGAAACCTTTTGTAATCCTTTGAGCTCAATACATGGATGACATATTTGCTCTCTAGATTCTCTCTCACTACATTCATATCTTATTGCTAGAGATCTGGGATTTATCAATTGGTATCAGAGCTAAACAGAAGATTCAAGCAGATCGAAGACCAAATTGAAGATTTTTTACACTAAAGCTGAAGAATTCGGATTGGGTGTTCATCACTATTCATCACTATTCATCACTATTCTACTATTTTTGGATCAAAATTCGATTAAATTGATCGAATTAGGATTTGTGATTAACTAAGAAAGTGTGTGGAATCAAATTTCGAACAAATCTGTGCAAATTTCATAACAATTGATCAAGAATTGAAAAAGTTATGGCTGATTTAGTGATTTTCGTGTTCGAAGTGCAGAATTCGGATCATTCTTGGTGAATTCGGATCATTCTTGGTGAATTCGGATCTTTCAAAGAAGAATTCGGAGTGTTCTTGGAAATACAAGTGTAGAATTCGACTCAAGAAGGATTCGAATTGATTGAATTCGAACCCAGCTAGATTCGAATTGAGGAGAATTCGAACCGTGTTAGATTCGAATTGAGGAGAATTCGAACTGTGTTAGATTCGAATTGAGTTGATTAAATTTTCCAAGTGTTGAATTCGAACCCTTAAGCATCCGAATTCATAGAATTCGAACCCTTAAGCATCCGAATTCATAGAATTCGAACCCTTAAGCATCCGAATTCATAGAATTCGAACCCTTAAGCATCCGAATTCATTGAATTCGAACCCTTAAGCATCCGAATTCATTGAATTCGAACCAAGTTAAGTCCGAATTGAGTGAATTCATACCCTTCAGCATCCGAATTCATTGAATTCGAACCCTTCTTCATCCGAATTCATTGAATTCGAATCCTTCTTCATCCGAATTCGTTGAATTCGAACCCTTACTCATCCGAATTCTTGTGAATTAAAAAAAAAAAAAAAATTTTGAACCCTTACTCATCCGAGTTTTTTGAGAAAATTTTTTATCCCGGAATTTTTTCTATAGTGTATTTCATACACTGTAAGAGCTTTTCAAGAAAAATTTTTATATATTTTTTTGTGTATTTTCATACACTGTCTGCTTGATCTTCTGAACGATCAATTTCTAGCAATATTCAAAATGGTTTTACAACAAGTTATTGTTAAAAGCAGTGGTGAAGATTTGAAGCAAACTCTGAAAAAGGAGAATCCTCCAATTGCAAAAGTTTTTGTTAAACCAAATGTAAAGTTGCAACAAGTCATTATAACAGAAACATCTGTTAATTCACATGTATCTGTTAAACCAAATAATGAAGTGTTGCAACAAGTCATAATAACAAAAACACCTCCAAAGCCACTTGAAAAAGCTAAGGAAAATAATGGAATTTTGCAACAAGTTATTTTATCAGAAACATCTCCTATATCAGAAACTCCTGTTAAAGATAATGCTTCAAATTCTTCAACTCCTATTTTAAATAAAGCATTGGAAGAAGAAAATGTTGATCTGAAAAGACAAATTTTAGACATTTCTTATTCAAATGCTAAACTTACTAAAAGAATAACTGATCTTGAAGTTTATATTGCAGATCTTGAAGCAAAGAAAGACAACTCAAGTCTGCACGATCAAATTGAGAATCTTCAAGAGAAAGTAACAACTCTTCAAAAAGAAAATGCCGATTTGAAGAGTAGAGAAGAAAAGAGAGTGAAGTGGAACTTAAAGTTACATGCTCAATTAAAAGAAGTTAAAGATATAGGGAAAATTTTGGACAGTGAAAATGCCGATCTAAAGAGAAAACTGTCTAATTTTTCTTTTGAAGAAAAGAAAGTTTTTGAAGAAAAGAAAGAGACTGAGCTGAAATGTATAAAACTTTCAAAACAAGTTTCAGACTTTGAGAAAGTTTTATTTTTAGAAAAAGACAAGCTCGAAAAAGAAAGAGCTAAATTTGAAACTGAACGAAATTTTTTTGATATCAAAAGTTCTGAACTTTCCGTGAAAATCTCTGAATTAGAAAATCTTTTGGAAAAGGAAAGAAAAGATTTCACGGAAAAGCAAAATCTCTTTGAAAAGGAAAGTAAAACCCTTAAAAAGAAAAATATGGAAATTTTCAAAGAGATTACTGATAAAAGAAAGTTTTTGGAAAAAGATTTTGAATCGGAACGCGAATATTTTGAAGATGTGATTCTTAATCTTACCAAAAGATTATCTGGTTTATCAGCTGATATTATGAAGGATCAGTTGATCAAATCTGATCTCCAAAAGAAATTTGATCTAATTTCTAAAGAGAAAAATGTTTTAATAAACAAAGTCAAAGAACTTGAAGACGTCATTTTTAAATTTGATGTCTCAAAGCAGACCGGTCATAATTCTATCTTTCAGACTCCATTTGTTGATTCAAATGATTCTGAATGCTCTTTTAAAACTGCTTCAAGTTCAAGTTTTAAAAACATTTCTTCTAAACAATTTAATAGATCAACAGATTTCTCAAAAGGTCGGATTCGTTCAACAAATCTCTTCTATAATCCTCTGTATGATAAATCAGATAACAAAACAAAAGTGCCTAAAGTTAATACTTCCAAACCTGAAGAAGTTCCAGTCTTCAAGAGGGTGAAGATGGAATGGAGAGTAAAAGGCACAACAGTTCCAAAGAAAATTGTGCCAAAATCATCTGTATCCACATCAAATGCAAAGAAGAACAATGCGCCAAAAGGTAAATCTTCTGCTAAACTTAATCCTATTCATTCTGTAAATCATCTAATTAGGTTGGCACATAAGAAAATCTGTTGTTCTTACTGTGGATCAAATGATTTTGTGCATAAAGATTATACTTCTTATTGGTATGGTTCTTATAGTATTCCTTGTAAGAAATCTACACCTAACCCACTAGGACCCAAGTGCCATTGGGTACCAAAATCTGCTTAAACTGTTTTGTAGGTACATCATGTGTTGTACTGATTTGTAGATACATACCACACACATGACTGAAAACAGAAGAGAAGCGGCGTATTTCTATGAAGAATATTTGTACCATTAAGGGGGAGACAAATCATGAATGGTTTCTGAATACATCAATTCAGGACCCGTGCTTAAATGTAAATGGCTTTTGAACATATCAGTTCAAAACCCGTGCTTCAATGACAATGGCTTTTGAACATATCAGTTCAAAACCCGTGCTTCAACGACTATGGCTTCTGAACAACTCAGTTCAGGACCCGTACTTTAAAGACTAAGACTTCTAAACAAATCAGTTTAGAACTCACACTTCTCAGGTAATATCCTTAACTGCTATATATTTTTGTTTCAAGGAACAAGTGGCAAAAGGTAACATTGGATTATATTTGTTTCTACTGATTTGAAAACTTGAAACTTTACAAATTTAATTCAATGAGATGCAATTTTCAATTTTCATTCAATGAATTAAATGCGTGCTAAAAGATGTTTTTTTTTTCAAGAATCTTTGTATTATCTGAGTTAGATTTGCTTCAACTTTCACCTCTGAAATAAATCGAAAGGTAAGCAAAACATGAATGAAATTATGCTGAATGCTCAAAGATATGTAAATCTGGACTTATATAGAATATAATGCTCAAAAAGCCTATTTATCAGAATGATGAATGGAAACGAAAATATGGGGGAAGCACTATGATTAAGAACCAAGTGATTGAGATATCATTCATATTTTGTGATGGAAATTCGAACTTATATAGAATATCATTTAGTTTGAAAGTTTGTGCCTGTGGCCTTTCTGGTTTGGGAGAGTAAGTCCTAAGGGGTGCTCGACACCTAGTCCCTAAGATCAACTGGTCTGGGATCGGCTGACCCAAATCCTGCAATAGAACCAGATAGAAAGCCATGTTCTACTGGTACAAATGGGTTTAAGATATATCGATGTGGCCTTTCTGGTTTGGGAAATTAAGTTCTAAGGGGTGCTCGTCACCTAGCACCTAAGGCCAACTGGTCTGGGATCTGCTAACCCAAATCCTGCTATAGAACCAGATAGAAAGTCATGTTTAACGGTGTATCTTATTCTTACTAAACTTTTGATCAAAAGATGCCAATGAGCACAAAATCAAAAGATGTCAATGTGCACAAAATCAAAAGATGCCAATGAGCACACATCTCTTGAAACTTGGGAAAATACAAAGTCGCGATAAACCCGTAAATTTGTGAAAATTCTGATTTTGGACAAATAGTGTGAGTAGAGAAAAATATTCTTATATGTTTTAGAATTGCATATGCTTGAAGCTAATCATATTTCCCATGCTAGCACACCAAATAGATTTAATAAAGGGGTTGAAACTGAACATTTTTTAACTTGATATACAATGATGACTTGTTCTTGAATCCAAACACATGCATTTGATTTCATTTGATTGAAAAATCTGTTAAATTTCATTAAGTTGAATTTCTTTTGTAAAGTTTTCAAATGATCAAATGTTTGTAGTTATAAAATAAAATTCAATGAATGTTATTTTCCTTGTGTAAATTTGTTTTAAAATTTGTGCTACAATTTCAAATACTGTACGTTATTGAAATATATGCATACTTTCAGGGGGAGAAAATAAATTGCTCCAGAATTCTTATTTTGAGGGGGAGCAAGGTTATTCTGTAAGGAGGAGATTGTTAGCAATACTCAAAGACACAACTGAAATTGAAAATGGTTTTCGTTGATTATGATGCTCACCATCATCGAAAAAGGGGGAGAAAAGTTTAATTTCAATTTCATGTCAAAGAATTTTCAAATCAAAGATATTTCAAGTCAAAGATTCGTGAACAAAGACTGAAGATTGGGGAGAAGGATCATGTGAAGTCCAAATGTTGCTGAATTTGGTTATCTTAGTTCTGAGTGGTTATCGGAATGCGCTTACACCTAAAAGTTCAACAATGTGGATGGTTTCACATTTTTCTGATCCAAACTCTAATCGTTTCTGATTTATCTTGTTCCGAATTGATGGTTCTATATAAAGATATGAAATCCATGTTCAAGACTTGAAGACAATCTGTTGAAGATTGTATTGAAGAAGGTTGATTTTTCAAAGAAAAAGTCAATGACTTTTCATGTTTGTCTCAAGATTCTTCAAAGCTGAGTTCTTAAAGAGTGTCAAAGCATATAGTTCGCCGTGAACTAGTGGAGATAAATCTATTTGAAGATGGTTTGATAGAGTGTCTGTTTGAGAAGATTGACTTTACAAACAGCTGAAGACTGCTGTTATTTTTTTTAAATCTTGAATCCAAAGGGGGAGATTGTTAGAGCATTGTTGTATTCAAGATTTACTGTAAAGTCAATGTACTGTATGAGTCTATACAGTATTGTGAATGCCTTTATACCTTGTATGTTATGGGTATAAATAGGCTTGTCTAGACCATTTGTTAGTAACACTTCAAAAATATTTTAGAAACCTTTTGTAATCCTTTGAGCTCAATACATGGATGACATATTTGCTCTCTAGATTCTCTCTCACTACATTCATATCTTATTGCTAGAGATCTGGGATTTATCAAACTGACTCGCTAGTAAAGCAATCGGATCAATCGTCTTTCCTTTGTTTTTCTTATCCATCTTAGCCTTCTTTCCCTTGACCATCTCTTCATCAGTCATCAGTATCTCGTATAACTCTTGAATCTGCATTGTTGAAATCCTCACATCATTTCGAAGCCTATGACAAGATTTGTTCCACTCCGGTTGAAGAGCATTTAAGAACTTCAAGTTCGCCTCTAACTCAGTCTTGGTAACTTTGATCTTATAAAGATCATTCATTACCGCCCAAAATCTATCAAATACGCTCTTCAAAGACTCATTCTCTTTGGCTTTAAAACCTTCAAAATTATTCATGAACCGAGTTTGTCTATGTTGTGTAGCAACCGCGGATCCTAGCATAATCTTCTCAAGTTGAGACCACATCATTGTTATATTATTCTTATAACAATCGATTCTATTGTAGATGTGATTTGGGAATGCTAGAAAGAGGAATGACTTTGCCTCCCTATCTCCTTGAGATCGCAAATTTTCTTCCGGCGTATAATCTTCGGGTTTCTTAAGAGATCTTGAAGCCGGAGTGGTTGCGGTTGCCGGAACATTCACATACGGTTTGACAAACGGACTTTCCAAAAGAGAACGCATGATGTTTTCTCCATTGTTTTGCGTCTCAACAAAGTTAATAAAACGGTCTTGCCATTGAGAGAATTTGTTTTCGTTAATAAGAACCGGAGGCCTCGTGTTAGACCCCAAAGACATCATAATATCGTTCTTATACTGATTTTCTTGAAAAGCCATGGTCAAAACAGATTGTAGAAACTGAAAAATCCCGAAAAAAAATCTAAGTCAGAAACTCTCCAGAGGCAGTGGCGCAAAGCTCAAAATGCGCCAAAGAGGGTGGCGCAACGTATGAAATGCGCCAAAGAGGGTGGCGCAAAGTTCACTTAGAAAAAATCGAAACTCAGAAACTTCCAAATGCGCTATAGGCAGTAGCGCAAAGTGTCAAAATTCGCTTCAGTTGGTGGCGCAAAGTGTGGCGAGATTCTCACTTGATAGAATCAAATGAGACTATTACTGTGGATGGCGCAAAGCAATATGAACTGGCGCAAATCTCAGATCTGGCGCAATACTCACTAAATCGATCAAAAACACTCTGAATCTCAAAATTACTGATTCTAACTGATATAGATGTGTTCGAAAATGAAATCCTAGCACAAGATCTTCAAGAAATTTCGTCTGAAAACCTCTGAAAATCACGACTGAATCGATCGAGCAGAAGACAATCGCAAAAAGTCCAGAAAACCACAAAACCTTCAAATTGATGATCAAAAACTCTGAATTGGCTCTTGATTCGTGAATGAAAGATGATCTCTACACAAAACCGAATCCACAGAATCAAATCACGAACAAAATCGATCAAAAATCACCAAAATTTGATAGAAATATAAGAAAACGAGATTTTCTTGATAAATTCAAGAAAATCGATCAAATTCTCTTAAGAAATCACCAAATTCGAATGATTGATCAGTATAAATCCTTCTTTAAATCTTATTCCTGCTCTGATACCAATTGTTATTCCAAGATCAAACAAGAATAGAGATAGAAATCTAGAGAGAGAAGTACGTCATCTATTACTCTCAAATTATGAACTGTTAGATACAAAAGCTTAACACAAGGGTTTATATACCCCTTGACTAGACAAAGTCAAACTACACTTATTACAAAAGCATTACATAATAAGCCTTGATTACAACATAAATGTAGCATTAACATTTTTGCACTAGAAAATAGAAAGAAATGATAAGTAAAAAAATAGAAGGTTTTTCTACTTGCACTTAGAAGTTAGGAGATCCTTCAAAATGAAGGATGTTGCTCCTATTTATACCCCATGCATTTAATTTTACATGTGTCAGATCTTCATTGGGCGCATGCTTCTAACTTTTGTCAAAGACATGCTTTTGGCTGCATGGTGAACTAGGTGGCAGAGTGGTTGTACCCTTATGGACAAAAGCAAATTTCCTTTTGTATCTTCGTACTTTTGTACTAGAGGATAAGACAAATAATTCTTGAAGCACGAGCTTCATGATCAACGATTGCTGATGGGTTCTTTCATCAAAGAGGCCTGATGTAAGTCAGCTATCACTATAGCCTTGTTCTTGAATTGTCGTGCGTGTGTAGACTTGTCTTGGTTTCACTGAGTGCCGCTTCAGGTCATGAGTAGATTTGTCCTTTGTAACACCCTGCTAAAGCGGAAACACGGAATGTACAACTCAAGTTTCATAGCAAAAGTTACAAGATCACATCAACCATCGAAATACATTCAAAAGGTTAAAACCTTGTCTTTTACAACCGTTTTTACAAAAGGGAAATGAACATAAAATTAAAGATAGTACAGAAAGATTCATCACGTGTAGCCTTCCTAAATTCCAACCTTAAGGATGTTCCCCTGAAAAGCATGTAAATGAGAGTGTCAACTAATGCACTAGTTGGTGAGATCACAGGTTTAATGAGTATAACATTGTTTGCCATAGCAAAATAGTTTAAATCCACACAAGGGATAAATAAATCGGATATAAAAACCACTTTCTCAAGGTAATCGTATGTAAAATGTTTAAGTTATGAGCCCGTTACCCGACCTATACCGACAGAATCGCCCCGACGCATGTTCTATCGCCAACAATGCGCAAATACAAACAATAATTATGCACTCAAACAAGCTCTACTTGTGAGTGGGGTGTCAAACCAAATAACGTTATCCATAATTACCAACGGCTCAATACATGAGTTAAACGGGTAACGTAAAAATAAACGGGGAATTTTGAACGATAGCAAAAGAAACTCAAACTTACAACATTTGCGAAAACATAGATACCATAGAGCATAAACAAGTATAACAAGTTTCGTATTTCCAAGAAAACGAGATAATCGGTGCGTAAAATAGTTGTAGTAACGACATGCTTTTCACCCCAAAATATGTAAAACATTGAAAAAGGGGTTGTGAACTCACATGATAAGCGATAGAATCCGGGAATCTCCCACAAGTACTCCGAGATGATCCTACTTCAAACCTATGAACGTAAGGTCACTAGTGAGTTTTCAATCTCGAAGGTTCGGTACTAACTATCCAAATCGTCATAAAATGCCTTGTTGTGTTTTAATATTATAACATAATAAACGTATACGTTGTTCTTGTTAGATTAAAGTTTCCGCAATTTTGTCACATTAAGTAACGAAAAGGGTTTTAAAGAACATAAACATATATAGTACATATATATGTATAAACCGAAATTTTATCGTAAAAACGATAAAATTAGAGGTCGTAAATGAAAAGACAAGTATTTAAATGTATAAATATATAGGCATAGTATATATTTATATTCCACGATTTCATCATAACATGATGAAATGGGATCAAGAATATATATAAAATGCATAAACATATATAAATATATTATATATATGTACATTCCACAATTTCATCATAAAATGATGAAAAGGGATAAAGAGTAAATAAAGTGCATAAATAAAATGCACAAATAAAATGTATACATATATATAAATATAAGATATACATATATACTCCACTATTTCATCATAAAATGATGAAATGGGATTAGAAGTTAGTCTTTAATAATAAATAAGAATTTGTCCTTTGTTGTCCAGAATTTGATGTCACTTTGTGTCCAACTTTGGGTAACTTCCAGGTACAATTTGATCATGAAGTTTTATGTCCAATTGGTTCAATGAGTTAGGAATATTTTGGCATCAGTTTCATAATTTTTGGAAGAGTATAAGTACATGAAATAATACACGATGTAAAACCCGACAGAAGACTTTGCTGTTTGTGCACGGATTTTGTGAGGACTGTTTGATAAATGAAATCTCTGGGTTTTTGAGTGAAACCACTTGAGTTTGAATCTGAACACATACAAATGATTTCCAGAAAAAGAATCACTCCATTTGGAGTTATATTGAGTGAGATATGACCCTTTGAAGTGGGGTGTTGAATTTGGCAGCAATCTGTCAAAATCACACTTTGTGCATGTGCTCACATGTTGACTTATTAACCCAAATTCTTATTCTTTTGCATGCACAATCCGATTTGACTCTCTTCCATACACTTATTTTCAGTTCCAAAACACATTTTTGATCCATTTAAAATGCATGCAAGTTACCTATCAACTAAACTTTTATAAACTCTTGTAAAAGACACATTTTAGAAAAGGTTGATGTTCTTGCCAAGAACATCAACATGCAACTTAAAAGTGTGCATCTTTAGCTCATGCATGTTTGTTTAAGTATGTTTTTAGTGGATTTCAAAGACTTACTCATAAAATTCTTGAATAAAAGATGATGGATTTCTCAAGAAAACTACATGCATGTGTTTAAAATGTTCATCTTTGGTCTTAACTTAGGTTTGATTTTGGATTCACCATCTTTTACTAACAAAAAGATGCTATGATGGTAAATCTACAAACATTAAGACATAGTAAAGATGGTTTTTAACAATATAAAGAAAGTGTAGAAAAGATGAAGAACATTCATAAAATGCAAGAAAGTTGGAAAATGATTTAAAAGTGTGTGTGTGTGGATTTCACCCAACACACTTGTTTTTACCTTTGATTATCTTGAACTCTTGAAGAAATATGATTTAGGGGCTGGAGTTGTGATGAATATTGAAGATGAATATGAAGATGAGGATGAAGGTTTGAAGATGGAGAGAGAAGGAGATGATAACTTTCTCTTAGTGAGAGAGTGAAATGAGACAATGAGGTGAAATGGTGAGTGTTGTTGCATATATATGGAGAGAGGGGGAGGTGTGGCCGGCCTCTCTAGGGGGGTTGGGTGTGGTGTGACACAAATGTATTTAGTCACTTCTTGTCTTTAAAGATTAAAATTAAAATACAAGTATTTTCTTAAAACTTAAAATACAAAGTAGGTATATATAAATTAAGGTATTTATATATATAATATGATTGAAATATATATAAATAATCAACTACATAAATACTTGTAGTATAAATGTATATTAATTTGGCATTTTATGAGATTTATGGATAATTTCCTAATTCAAAGATTTCTTAGGCAAAATTTCTCGAATTTTTCCTATCGTACCGTGTTTACTGCTAAAATTGCACTGTGTAAACTATGTCATGAAAATAAGGTATCCAAAGTAGTTCTAACCTGAGGTGTAAATTTGACAGTTGTCACGTCCTTGTTCATCCGATTTGTCTTCGATGTCAACGATGAACTCTTTGGTCGCGAGGCTTGTCTTTAGGGATTACATCTAACACTTTTATATTAGAAGCTATCAGCGATACTGAACAAACTCAACATGTTTATCGCTGATGGCGAAACACTAATACATACATATGTTAAATGCAATCTTCGTCAAATCACTGAGAGAGTTTGGATCAACAATCTCCCCCTATATGAGGATGACAAAATGTTGGTTCCTGTTTTGCTTAACAATTATGAGTCTTTCAGATAGTTCAGATAAGATATATTTGCGGAAGCGTATTTAAAGAACTGAAAGATTACTAAGGTAGAAGAACACACAATATCAAATAGGCAGCTTGTAAAAGACAGATAAATATCTCAAAGATTTACTGTATTTGATATTATCAAGAACACCAAGAACATAACAAGAAATCTGCTGGTGTGTGTGTTGTGCATAGCTTAAAATCTGATTCTTGTTAATAAAAAAACTCAACATGAGTCTTCTATTTATACTACTACAAAGGGGACATACTTTAGACAATAAGGACTGATCTATAGTAGACAGGATCGTATGAACAGTAGCAGGTACTGCATGCATTAAATGCGCTGATATCAACTTGGTACTGAGCCCTATCAGAGTTTGACACGTGGAGTTTGTCAGGGCACTCCTCGTACAAGTGGATGAACAGATCCTGGAATAGTAGAAAGATATTTGTTGATTTCTTCTAAGTCTTCAGTATACCGCAGAGGCTCTGTCAAGGGTGACAGAGGTTATGCGGCTCGGTCCTCTGTGAGCAGTCTTCTGTCGATTCTTGCCTTCGGTCTTCTTGGTGTCTCGGCAGAGCCTCTGTTGGAGGTTTCTATACTTAGCCTATTTTTCACTACTTTCATAAACAGAAAGATTGGAGCTAACAATCTCCCCCTAAGTAGTGAAAAATGAAAAATTGAAAAGTACATGGATTTTTAGGCTAAGTACATACTAAGAGGTGAAACAGTGTACCATAAAAGTTTAACTTTTCTTTCATATAAAAAATATGCGAGAGGCATTTACACTTGATTACATTATGAAAGGAAAGATTTGTAGAGACTTGTGGATTGACTCAGACCTTGGCGTCTTTGAAGTCGTTGAAACTTCTGCGGTCGAGTCCTTCTTGTATAAGTTCGTGATAGAAGCTGATGCAGAGAGTTCGAAAGTCGATTGTCGCATCAATAACCTCTATCAGTCTGTCGGCTAGACTTTGATCCATAAGCTTTGTTCCTCTGTGTTCCACAAGACTTGCTCTAAACTCTATCAAAGTACTTGTTGCGTACTTCTGACAGTCCATCTCTACGAACAACCTTGATTTTCCAGCAGGATCTAGAAAGACTAACCCGACCCTTGGAGATGTGATGATTGAGTTTGGTATAGCAGAGGGAGGGCAGTAGTCTTCTGGCGGTTGAACACATAAGTTCTTTACTCCAAGATCTCGAGCCAATTGGAAGTCGATCATGCTGTATAGCAGAAGCTTCTCGCACATAGCTTTTCTGATCACCCTGTATGCTCTGTGAACTTCATCAGTTGTGAAGTTCTTTTTCGTCCATTCCAGAAGGTCAGGTAGGTCATACAGATTTAGATTCCTAAGATCCGCATCTGCGAATTGGTTTTCGGATTTGTCCTTTCTTTTGACCTTGTATATATTGTATGAGACCTTAGGCCAGGTTCTGGTTTTAGAGAACTTACTGTAGATGACCTTGACGATTTTGGAGGATGAGAAGACTTCGTGTTTTGGCTTGGGTTTTGTTCTGGTGAAGAGGTTTTCCAGGTCGGCACGGAAATCAGGGTCTTGAATGGTTGGTGCTGATTGATCTATGCTCATTCTGCTGTATAAGTATTTGTATACCACTTCTTCCATTTGTGGTGGTGGTGGTTGAGGTGAGGTTTTGCGCAGAGCATCCAATTTGTTCTTGACTTCTGCCACTCGATCTTCTGTAGGAGGTGCCTTTGGATCCAGAATAGGAATGTTTGTCAAAGGAGTGAAACCATAAGCCCAGTCTTCTTCTTCAGTCTTTGGTGTCATATACGCATCGAAAGAGCTCTTCATCAGTTTTTCTGTCGGAGGTTGATGTTTGGGCTTTTTCTTATGCGGTTCCTCTGTCATAATCCCTTTGCCTTTGTCTTTCGCCATTGGTTTGTCTGTTTGTAGAGATGGGGTTTCCTCTGTGGGTTTTGGCATTTGAGCTTTAGAGGGTTTGGTTGTAGGAGGTTATATGGGGGTTGCCTCTGTTGGATTTGACACTTGAGTTTCAGAGGGCTTGATTGGTGATTTGGGTTCTGTTGGAGAGGCTTCAGGTGTTTTGCTCAGATATTTTCTCTATTTTTGAGCAATGGTTTTGATTCTTGGGTTGGTTTTAGGTGTTGGGGAAGGTAGTTCTTCTTCAAAAGATGTCAGAATTTGGAAGTTTTCTTGGATTTGGACATCTTCTCCGAATACAGAGGGGAATTCTACAAAGGTTGTAGTTGGGGTGTCTTCAGAGATCATTTCTACAGAGGTGGTTGTTGCCTCTGTGGACTGTTGTTGTGTTCCTCCTTGGGTTTGAGTTGGAGGTGCTTGAGATATAGGTTTTACGGATACCGGTGGAGCTTGTAGACCTCTGCTTGCAGCTTTTTCCCTTTGTTTATGCCCTTGATTCTCCCCCTCAGGATGATCTGATGAATCGTCAGAGTCATCCTGACCTTTATTTTTAGTACCCTCTGCTCTGCACGAAGCTTCAGGTTTCTTGGGCGGTACAGCACCTGCAGCGATCATCTTAGCGCATAAATCATCATAGAGGTCGAGGAGTATATGAACCTCT
Source organism: Saussurea involucrata (assembly GCA_033807775.1). Taxonomy (NCBI): domain Eukaryota; kingdom Viridiplantae; phylum Streptophyta; class Magnoliopsida; order Asterales; family Asteraceae; genus Saussurea; species Saussurea involucrata. Next base: position 14,505,202 of record CM066326.1, read on the forward strand.
GCTTCTGTGTTGAAGCGCATTTTCCTACGCTCCTCTGAAAATTCTTGACATAGTTGGCGTTGGCAGCAGTAAAAGCTCTGATGAACTCTGTCATTTGATCCAGAATCCCTTGCCCAAGTTCTGTGAGCTGAACTCTGGTCATGTAGTCTGAAGGCTTCATGGCTTGAGTGTTTTTCATTGTTTGCTCTTGAACTTCGTTTAAGGCCTTCTTTAGGTCTTCAGGTGTAAGGCCCTTAGTAGTAGAGGATTGCTCTTTCAGCTTTTGGAGAAAGTTTTTGGCCGATTCTTTGAAAGCAGAGGTAGCGGCTTTCCCGAATTCTGAAGCTGCAGAGGTAGCAGTGGTGGTAGCAGTTGACTTCATCTGGGTTACGGCATTTTGCACCTCTGTGGACAGGTTGTCCATTTTGGTGTTCAGATCAAGGATTGCCCTGGATGTTGTTTCTGCAAAAGATTTGAAAGAGCTTTGCAACTCCTTCAATGTATTGTCCACAGAGGTGACAAGGGTTTGGAACTCATCCCTTGATACATGTGAACTAGTTGTAACCTATGGGGGAACACATTCTTCCCCAGAGTGAGTCTCTGTTCCTGAGACACCTTCTTTCGCCCTTGTTTTTATGTTGGGGGCGGAAGGATTTCCTTCTAATCCTTGAGAAGAAACTTTTGGAGTTTCAGTCTCTATAGAAGTTCTGTCAAGGACATTGTCTTGATCCACTCCAGAGGTGGGTACAAGATTATCCTTGAGTTGACTTTGGGATTTGTCTTGAATCCCTTCGTCTGTGTGCATTCTAATCTCCTCTGAAGAGATGTTTGGGCCTAGGTGTTTGTGTGTAGCAGAGGAAACAAATTCCTCTACGGGGATGTCTGATATGATCTGGGGCAATTGATCACTTACTAAGGGCAAATCCTTTAGAGAGGATTCCCCTGGAATGGTTTCCCCGGTTTCTAATGGTACAGAGGATGAAAGAATTTCCACTGTCCGGATGGTTTGGGTTGGGGTCAAGCTGTGCTGCTCTTTTTCAATATTGCCCTCTGCCACTAGACTGGCGGCAATAGAAATGTGGGTTGCACTGGGAGTTGGTTTTGGTTGTGTGGCTCTATTATTCCAGGCATTTGTTCTTGCTTCTGTGAAGCATCCAACCACTTGTTCTCCATCTATGGTCTCAACCTCTGTAGCTATCCTATGGCTTGCTGTTTCTACCCTGACTTATGGGCTTTTCTCTAGATCATCATAGCAGGGATTTGTCCAAATTAGTCGCATGACATGTGGATGATAAAGACCTTTTCTTATTTGGTCTGCTTCCTCTTTATCAGAATCCACTTCTGAGACTTCTACCCTAGTCTCCCTAGTTTCAACCATATCCTCTGTTGGACCTCCTAACATGGTGTCCATGTGATGGTCTTCTGCAGCTACCTCTTCCTCTAGGCTTGCCCTTTGTACATCAAATCCGGGTTGGGTGAAGGGGTTATGTAGTACTTCTGGCGTTTCAATCTGAATATTTTGAGGAGTTTAGTCATCCTCTTCCAAGTCAGAAGGGATTCTGAAGTCTACTTCTTCTGTAGACCCATGGGAGAGGGGTTATGTAGTCCATCCAGCAGTGTTTAGAGTATGGGAGAATTATGGGTTTTGGAGGAAGTCAGAGAAATCTCCGTGATGTGCATAGTTGAGGGGATTAGGGGATTGCAGAGGTGATTGGTGAACTTCTTCTTCTATCATATCATCCTCTGCTATAGTTTGCATAAGAGAGATAGACTTTTTGTTCTTTTTCTTGTTTTTCCTTCTTTTTGGTTTCGGTGCACTCTCCTCTGAGGTTTTGGATTTTCTTTTCTTCTTTTCCTTTGGAGGAGAGGGAGGTGCAGAAGATCCAACCTCTGTTGCATGAGGTGGAGACTTTTGTGTTTGAGCAGCAGAAGTAGAGGTGCCCTCTGTGGTTTTCCTCTTGTGAGTTTTCTTTTTAGTAGACGCACAGGGTTTGCTTTTCTTTGCAGAAGGGATTATGGCTTCTCTTTGTGCAAGGAATCTGTCCTGAACTTCTTCATGCTTCTGAAAAGCTGCTGCCCATTCTTCATCTGTCATCCTATTGACTACTTTTGTTCCTAAGGGGGCTCCTAAACGCGGGGGTGTCACAGGACTTGGGTCTGGAGTCCTGTGATTGCGTATATATTCTAGACTAAGGGTTTCATCCTTTGCATATCCCAGAAGCTTGTTTGGCAGAGGTCAGCAGTGAGGGTATCCGTCTTCATGTTTTGTTGGAGAGTTCTTTGTCATGGCATATATTTTAGCCGTAGGTCCCTCCATAGACCATTTTTCGAGTAGAAGCAGAGGCTCTAGAAGAACTCCCAGTATTCGCTGAAATTGCAGAGGAGGCAGAGCTTCTGTCTTCTGTCCCTTTTTCCTCTGGAAGGTGATTTTTCTGTCTATGGTGTTAACCATTTCCTGCATCATAAGTGTGGTGAAGTCCAGAGGTAGGTCGTAGTAGACCCCGTACATTATGGCTAAGATCTGGTGTGAAGATTGATCTGGACTGCCCACTTTTCCGGTTAGGCACCTGTTGAGTATGAAAAAGAGTGTATTCAACAGAGGTGGTAATCTGCCTCTGCGGAAGTCATTCCTTTTTCTGAGTGACAAGTTGTACCCAACATTTCAACGAACCTACAGAGCTCTTCGTCTGTGGGTTCCTCTGCATAGGCCTTTATCCCTAGAAGACCTCTGGTGGGTAAGCTAAACTCAAGTGAGAACATCGTTCTGTTGAACTTGAGTTCAAGGTGCTCGGATTTATCTGGCTTGGAAATGTAGCCCTTTATCTGTCTATCCTCTGGATCAAATCTGCAACTTTGCCAGAATTGATTTAGGTATCTGGCAGGGATTTTGTCGACGGTTTTGGTTAGGAGAGGGTAGAGTATGTGGTTTTCCAAGATATGGAGAAGAAGAGCATGTGCTTCCCCAAAAGCGGTTTTAGATGGAACCAGGTAGTGGTTATTTGGTTTTAAAGGTAGAACATTATCAAAATGTTCATGTTCTAAGAAATTTTGAAGGTGTGTGGTCGGAGCAAAGTTTTCTTCTTCGCCGGAGTTGTCCTTTTCCAGGTCTCTGGCTATTGCTGGGTTTTCAGAGTGTTCAGGGGAGTTCGCCGGAGAATGAGCAGGGGAGTTTTTCTGAGCGTGAGAGGTGGAAGCCATTTCTTGGATAAGAAAAAGATGAATAATGAAGAATTTGCAGGTTTTTGCACAAGTTCGCCGGAGAAGAAAGTGTAAGTTCGTAACGTTTAGAGAGGATTGGAACTTGGGTTTTATACTGAAGGATACCGGTTAGAATTCTGAAGAGGTAAATATATGGAAATGAATAAAATTTGGGGTCCGCACTTGAGTGTATACGGTTGGTTCAACTTTCCAGAAGAACGTGTGCCATGGACGTCCAATGACAATGCGACACGTTAGCAGTGTCAGAGTACGACGGGACGTCGTGCGCGGCCCATTAATGCTTGGCGCGTGAGCTTTTCAACTTTCAAAATAATTTTACTCGCAGAATTTTACCGTTACTTTTGCAGAATTTCCCTAAGTATCAGAAAATGACAGAAGCTCTATAGTGATAGGAGCTCTGTGGTTTCTGACTTTCTTGTTATATCCTCTGTTGCTTTCACCTTTACCAAAAATGTTTGAAAAGCATTGGAGAGGATCGACAGATTTTTAGTGTAGAAATTGTATTCACAGAGGTTTTGAAGCTCTGTCAGAGCCAGCAGAAGCTCTATGAGTTGAAATTTCTCATAACTAAAAATTTATGAAACTTTTTTGTTCATCCAAGGTTTTAATTGTTTTTAACAATGTTTTTAGGACCTATTTGGAAATTGGTGTCCTAGAAAATTGTTTGTGAAAACGTTTTGTGCGAGTATCTCTTATAGTTGCCTAGGTTAATCAACAGTGGTTTTTGTGATGGAATGGGCTCTGTGACTAACCTTTCTTTGTCTTTATGTGTGTATTTGTACAAGAGAACTCTTCAGAGGACATTCAAATTGATCGATAGAGTTTCCATTACAAATTTGTGATCATAGAATCTTTACCTGGCAGAGCCTCTGTTGAGCTCAGTAGAGGCTCCATGACCTTAAATTTCTAATTTTGGAAAGCTCATTAATCTTTTTGAATATTTGAAGTTTGAAATGTCTTTTGCAGTGTTTCTAGAACATATTTGGAAATTTGTGTCCTAGAAAACTATTTTCGAAAATGATTTTGTGCGAGTAGACTTCAAATACCTAGGATAGTCAGCAAAAGTTCCGTGGTATGTTGAACTTTCTGACTGAAGACCTTCTGTTTGACATTCAAGATGATTGATCGAGTTCCCGTATGATATTTGCAGTATTGGAGGATCTGTCTTACAGAAGCTCTGTTGAGCTCAACAGAGGCTCTGGAACCTTAAATTTCCCATAAAGAAAGGTTCATCAAGTGTTTTGTTTATTTCATGTTTGGAATGTGATAAGAAAGGTTTCTAGGACATATTTGAAAGTTTGTATCCTAGAAAATTGTTTTCAAGAAGGATTTGTACGAGATACTCACATTTTGACTTTCCGTTATTTGGTGTAGTACCTGACTTCTGTGGATGTTTTTTGATCGTAATTCTTCTTTGGCTCCCCCTTGAATGATCAACCTCGGTAGATCAGTTCAAGGTCTCCTTCTGGTCCCCCTTGATCTATGCTTGGGTCAAAATAAGATAAGTAATGCATAGAACATAGATCAAGTTTATCAGAGGTTCTGTAAGGATTGTTAGAGGTTCTGAGCAATCCTACAGAAGCTCTGTTTGTATAGAAGACTTGATGATTGAGAATTTACATTCAGAAATAAATCCGACAACAAAAACAATAAAAACAATGTATTTACATATTACAGAGGATAGAATTATACTTACAGAGGTTTTAACTCATGTTAATCATTCCCAACTTACCCACCAAGAAAAGGAATCTTTTCTCATCTAGTGCCTTGGTGAACAAGTCTGCAAGCTGGTATTCAGTGGATACAAAATGCATTTCGATTGTGCCATATTCAACATGATGCTTCAGAAAGTGGTAACGTATGTCGATATGCTTTGTTTTTTAGTGCTGTACTGGATTGGCAGAGATCGCTATGGCGCTTTTTGAGTCACAGAGGATGGGTATCTTGAATATGTTGTGCCCATAATCTTTTAGCTGAGTTTTCATCCACAGAACTTGGGAGCAACAGCTAGCAGCAGCAACGTATTCAGCTTCTGCCGTAGATGTCGATACACAGTTCTGTTTCTTAGAAGTCCAGCTAACTAATTTCCCACCTAGGAATTGACAACTCCCAGAGGTACTCTTTCTGTCGAGCTTGCATCCTCCATAATCTTAGTCTGTGTAAGCTTTAAGACCAAATCCAGAGTTCTTCGGATACCAGAGGCCAAGATTTTTTGTCCCTTTGAGGTATCTGAAGATCCTCTTTACAGCAATATAATGGGATTCCTTCGGGTTAGCTTGATATCTTTCACAGAGGCATGTGGCATGCATTATGTCATGTCTATTTGCGGTTAAGTATAACAGAGACCCAATCATACCTCTGTAGAGCTTGCACTCTACAGATTTATCATTTGGATCTGAGTATAACTTATTTCCAGTGGCCATTGGGGTCTTTATTACAAAGACATCAGAGAGACTGAATTTTGTAAGTATGCCAGAGACATATTTAGCTTGATTTATGAAAATTCCCTCTGATGATTGTTTTACTTGGAGTCCGAGGAAGAAAGTTAATTCTCCCATCATACTCATTTCAAACTCACTCTGCATGAGTTTTTCGAAATCTTTGCACTGTTGTGCATTTGTAGACCCAAAAGTAATGTCGTCCACATATATTTGTACAAGCATAATTTCATCACCTTTCCTTTTATAAAACAAAGTTGTATCGGTCGTACCTCTGTCGTAGTCATTATTGAGAAGGAAATTTGAAAGTCTTTCGTACCAAGCTCTTAGAGCTCGTTTCAGTCCATACAGAGCTTTGTCGAGGTAATACACATATCTTGGGTACTTGGAGCTTTCAAATCCTGGTGGCTGCTGGACGTATACTTCTTCTTGGATTTCACCATTTAGAAAGAAGATTTTACATCCATTTGAAAGACTTTAAAACCTCTGTGGGCTGCGAAGGCTAAGAAAATTCTTATAGCTTCTAGTCGTGCGACAGGGGCAAAAGTTTCATCGTAATCTATGCCTTCTTCTTGGCGATATCCTTTGGCCACCAATCTTACTTTGTTTCTGATAACCATCCCATCCTCATCCTTTTTGTTTCTAAAGACCCATTTTGTCCCTATAGCTTGTTTTCCTCGTGGCAGAGGAACTAGGGTCCATACTTTGTTTCGTTCAAACTGTAGAAGCTCTTCTTGCATAGCATCTACCCAGTTTGGGTCGTCAAGGGCTTCAGAGATTCTTTTTGGCTTGATCACACTAATAAAATTTGTAAAGAAACAAAAGTTAGCAGTGGCTGATCTTGTTTTTACCTTTTTAGAAGGATCGCCGATTATAAGGCTTGGAGGATGGCTTTTCGTCAATTGAGTTGTTCTTGGGAGATGGTCATCGAAGTCATCAAGTTGATCTACAGAGGTTGTGCTCTGTTGTTCTGGTGCACCTTCTGTTGTAGATGGTGCTTCTGTACTTGTGCTTGGTTTTTCTGCTTGTGGGATGATTGGAATGAGTGTTAGTATTTGTTCCTCTGAGAAATTAGAGACTAAGTCCTCGTGTTCCTCTGGTATTGGTTCCTCTGTAGTTGCTGGAGTTGGTATTTCGGTAGCTTCTGTGGTTGTATCCTTTGTTGTGTCACCTTCTATTGGCTCCCTCTCGGCATTTGCATCTGTATGATTAACAGAATAAGATGAAGTATTTAAGGGACCAGTTAGAGATATACCTGTTTCGATCTGGCTGACAGAAGATGATCCTCCAGAGGCTCTGACGGTTCCAGCAGAGGGATCAATGTCATCATGGAACATCTCTTGAAATAGAAGATTTAAGTCTTCTTCTCTTGTTTTTGAGATGCCAAAGGATTCCCTTTTTATCCCGAGTTCTGAACTGATTTGTTCAGAAGTCATTTGGAAGGAGTCGTCCAAAGACACGTTGATACTTTCTATAATGGTTCATGATTTCAGAAGATAGACTCTGTAGGCCTTGGATGCGGCAGAGTATCCAATGAACTTGCCTTCATCAACTTTCACTTCAAACTTTCCTGTTGCTTCTCTATCGTTTAAGACAAAACATTTGCATCCAAATACATGGAAGAACTTGATGTTTGATCTGCTTTTGTTGATCAAATGATATGGTGTCTTGATGTGCCTTTTTACAATAGTTGGTCGATTTTGGGTATAGCAAGCGGTCGATACTGCTTCTACCCAAAATGTCATTGGTAATCCACATGCTGTTAGCATAGTTCTGGCAGCCTCCACAAGCGTGCGGTTCTTTCGTTCAACCACGCCATTCTGTTGTGGGGTGCGTGCAGCAGAGAAGTTATGTGATATGCCTTCTTCTGTAAGATAGGTTTCAATGACAGAGTTTTTGAATTCTGTACCATTGTCGCTTCTTAGTTTCTGGATCCTGCACTCATACAAAACTTGGATTCTTTTCATTAAATTTATCAGAATGTTTGGAACATCTGATTTCTTTCTGACAAATTCAACCCATGTAAATCTTGAATACTCATCGATTAAAACAAGTATATATTTCTTGCCACCTAGGCTCTGTGTAGCTATTAGACCGCAGAGGTCAACCTGAAGCATATACAGAATCCTAGGGCAAGATACATCAGTTTTGCCTTTATGGGAAGCTCTTTTGAGTTTTCCCATTTCACAGGCAGAGCATAAATGATCTTTATTAAACTTAACATCTGGCAGACCTTTGACTAGATCAAGTTTTGCAAGTTTATCTAGAGTATGAAAGTTTAAGTGACAGAACCTGTTATGCCATAACCAGACTTCTTCGCTTTTGCATGTAACAAGGCAGAGCTTTTCTTCCTTGTTTTTGGCACAGAAGTTCATGAGATACAGATCACCTCTTCTTTCGGCTCGCAGAAGTTCGACTTCTATGTCTTCACCTTGTAGAGAGCAGAAGGTTCTTTTGAACATCACATCGAAACCCGTATCGCAGAGTTGGCTTACACTTAGAAGATTGTGTTTAAGGCCATCCACATATGCAACTTTGCATACGGTTATATTCTTCTTCTTTATGACTCCATAGCCTTTAATGTACCCCTTTTTGTTGTCTCCAAAGGTCACAGATCCACCATCGTGTTTTTCTTTGTATGTGGATAGAAGACCTCTGTCGCCAGTCATGTGCCTTGAGCATCCGGAGTCTAGATACCAGATCGGCACATACTTCTTTTGCAAGACAATCAGAGAGTTTTAGGTACCCATGTCCAAATGGTTCCAGTTTTGTTAGGGGTCTTCAATTTTACCTTAGCATTATTGGTCTTTGTTTTAACTTCTGTTGAAAAACCATATTGTTTCTTCTTACCCTTGAATTTAGAATTTTCTTTGGGTATAGAGAGGAAACATTTTGGACTTGAGAAGTGTTGGTTTAATTGAAACATGAGATCAAAGCAATGACAGTATTGAATGTGCGAAGAGATTTGCTTGAACTTTTCATTAAAGACATTAAATGAGGGCACAGAGGCATTACAATTTATCCTAACATTCGACTTTCTATTACAAGAAGGTTTATGTAGGCTACATGGTTGTTTGCAAAATCCTTTGTTGAGAGCGGCTTTCTGTGTACCCCTTATGTGGTGAACTTCTGCAGGTTTCACTGTCACAGAAGAAAAAGACTTATTATTTTTGGTCCATTTACCCTTCTGTTGCCATGTTAATTTTTCTTTAACAGGTTTTAAGGGCTTTAAAGTCTTTGAACTTGTTGGAGGGTGAGTGGACATTTCCTTCAGTTGTTTAAAATTCTCAAGCTCAATAGAGGTTTTGCCTTGTATACACATGTTCAAAAAGTCTGGACAAGTAGGAACTCTTGTGATTTTCTCCTTGGGAGAAATAGTTCTGTTAAGAACATTAGAGGATGATTTAAAATCCTCTTTGTCACGAGGTACTATCTCTGACTTAGAGTCAGTCTCAGATTCGTCAGAGGATGAGTCGTCCTCATAAACAGAGGTTGAGTCACTTGGTTCTCTTTCGACAGAGGCTGGACTTTCAGAGCATGTGCCATACTCACTTTCTTCCTTTTCCGTGGCACTATCTTCTAAGTCAACAGAAGTATCTGTTAAGTCTTCTATAGAGAGATTTTGATCATTGGAAGGTGTACAGAGGTTTTCTTCAGAGATATCAAGTTTTTCTTTTGTAAGGTTTGGCTTGAACTCAGGTGCCTCTTCTGATAACTTCTTTTCAGAATTCATCATGTAGACAAATGAATCTTGAGTTTGAGTCTCGGGGTTACCAAACTTGAAGATTCCTATCTGATCTTGAGTTTTCAGATACTTCTTAGGTTTGGATTCTCTTTTGACAGGGATTGAAGGTGACAAATCTGTGTTTTCAAACCACACATTTGTCATCTTCAGAGGTTTCCTCTTGTGAGGCTCCCCAGAGACTTTTTCCCTTTTACTTACAGAGAGTAGATTTGGAAATCCAGGTTTTCTTGTATCTCCTATATGAAATAGAGAGGACAGAGATTTGTCTCTTTTGTTTCCTGTATATGGATCTATATCACAGAAGCCAATTCCCCGTCTCCCTATTTGTGTATTGATTTTCTCGTACACCTTCTGTGCATCTTGAATTTTTTTAATTAAAAGATCTCTTCTGAGTAAATCTTGACAGAGGACTTCTCTTTCCTTTTGAAAATAATGTTTAAGAGCTAGGATGTTCATTCTGTCACACTCAACGTCCATAAGTTCTTTTGACTTTGTTTTTAAAGAAGAATTAAGTTCAAAAATCTTTTCTTTTAAAGGATTTAATTTTTTGTTCCAGTTTGTTTCAATTTCTTCCTTTTCTAGAATTTTATTTGGCTTTTTCTTGAGTGAGAAGTCTAGCTTCTCTCTCATAGAAGGTGAGCTTTTTCTGAACACTTTCGCATGTCTTTTTAAGTTCAGTGTATTCAATGTTAAGTTTAAGCAAATCAGCTTCTGCTGTATTAGAGTTAGAGTTAGAGTTAGAAGTGGATACCTCACTATCAGAGCCAGAGCTGACTTCTGCCATGCCACAGAACATGGCGTTCTTTGTTTCTCCTCCTTCAGAGGATGTATCTGATAGCCAGTTTTCTTGATTCACCATTAAGGATTTCTGAGCATAGTATTCAGCTTTCTTTTTGTAGAAAGCAGCATCCCTCTGAGGGCGATTTGATTTGCTCCTGAATTCGTTGGCGAAGTGACCTGGCTTTCCACAATTGTAACAGCCTTGGTTCTGTGGAGTGTTTCCAGCTTTGTCATCTGACCTCTGTCGGTCACCACTTCTGTTGGTTCTGCATTCATTTGCGTAGTGGCCTGGCTTACCATATTTATAACACTCTTGATTCTGTGGAGTGTTTCCAGCTTTGTCATCTGACCTCTGTCGGTCATTACCTCTGTCACTTGACCTCTGTTGGTCACCACTTCTGTCGTTTCTGTCGTTCGATCCTTCTCTTTCGTAGCGTTCATTACCAGACTTTTTCTGGTATCATCTGCTGAATTCCCTAGTCAAGAGTGCTAATGATTTAGCTATCGAGGCCAGGGTTGTTTCTTCTTCTTCTTCCTTCTCTTCTTCACTATCAACTATCATGATTTTCTTCTTCTTCTCCTACTTTTCCTCTGCAACTTACTCTTTCTTTGGTTTCTCTTTAGCCTCTGTAGTCTTACCAACTAGTGCAAGAGGTGCAATGATCTGGGCTTTTGTTTGTGCTACTTGAGGTTCTTGGGCTGCCAATGTTCCATAGAGGTCTGATAGAGTCCAGGAATCTAAGTCTTGATTTGTTTGAAGAGACATAGATAACTGGAGCCATTCTCCATTTAGACTTTTAAGGAACATGACATTGTTTTCTTCAAAAGTTCTATGGTTCCGAACTTCTTGCATTTGTTGATTAGCCAGTTGAACCGATCATATGTAGACTGCAGAGTTTCTGTCGGCAGAGCTTTAAATGCATAGTATTCGTTTATGTATTGAGCTCTGCGGTTCTTCTGAGTTTTGGCCCCCCTTCTAGTTGTTTTTCCAGTTCCTTCCATAGATCATATGCAGATTCACATGCATCTAGGGACTGGAAAAGGTCGTTGGGAATAGCCATGATCAGAAGTCTTTTTGTTTTCTGAGCCACTTCATATTTTGCCCAATCAGAATCGGACCACTTACCCTGAGCTTTTGGTTTTTCGTGTTCAGGGATTTCTGGTGTGTCGTATGTGGAAGGAATACGTGGTACTGTTATCATTGGAACGAAAGGAGGATTTCGGAGATAGTATACGAGTTCTTTATCAGTACCCTCAAAGAAGTGAATCATTCGTATATTCCATTGAGGGTATTCGTCTATAAGAAGAGTAGGAGGCTTGGTTAAAGAACCAAAAGTGAAGAAGTTGTTTGTATTTGTCATTTTGAGAGAGAGAAAATATTCAGAAAGATAGGGTATGAACAACAGATTTTTCAGAATGTGAAGTGGATGCTTCGTATGATGTTTCTAAGCTTAAAAGCTTTAAGCTGAGAACTAATATGGTGTTTTAACCAGAATAACATATTCTATAAGTTTACCAAAGTTCGAATGAATCGAAAATGGCAGAAAAACATAAACTGTTTGAATATTAAGAAGAATAGGTTAAAAGTCCAAGTTTCTACCAAAGATTATTGTTTAGAGTGGATCCCTTGATATTAAAAATCAAGGTTTGCTCTGATACCAATTGTTGGTTCCTGTTTTGCTTAACAATGATGAGTCTTTCAGATAGTTCAGATAAGATATATTTGCGGAAGCGTATTTAAAGAACTGAAAGATTACTAAGGTAGAAGAACACACAATATCAAATAAGCAGTTTGTAAAAGACAGATAAATATCTCAAAGATTTACTGTATTTGATATTATCAAGAACACCAAGAACATAACAAGAAATCTGTTGGTGTGTGTGTTGTGCGTAGCTTAAAATATGATTCTTGTTAATAGAAGAACTCAACATGAGTCTTCTATTTATACTACTACAAAGGGGACATACTTTAGACAATAAGGACTGATCTATAGTAGACAGGATCGTATGAATAGTAGCAGGTACTACATGCATTAAATGCACTGATATCGACTTGGTACTGAGCCCTATCAGAGTTTGACACGTGGAGGTTGTCAGGGCACTGATAACTTCGTTATCTGACGAGTTTTTACCCTCCAAATCATTCGTTTGTGGCTTGTTTTGAAGCAAGAATTGGCATTTCGGACTAATATTTTGTGCAAGTGTTGTGCAGACATACATGGTGTCAATTGGAAGGAAAAATGCTTATTTATACTCCATTTTGACATACCGGGTGAAGGAAGCGTCGAACCAAGTGAACAAGCGAAGAAAAAGAGAACGTTGGATCCATGCTAAAGTGACATGCGAAAGTGACATGTGTCACTCTCTCCGTGTCACTATCGCTCAAAATGTACCGAGAGTTTTCTGAAGTTCAGCGAGAGTGACACAGCGAGAGTGACACAGCAAAAGTGACCATGTCACTCTCGCACGTCACTTTATCCGTCGGGGGCTGATACTATAAAAAGCTGCAGAATCTTAATTTTTAGGGTTATCTCGGGATTGCTGGAGGCTACACTTCTAGGGGAGCTGTTAGAACCGTTTTTAAGTGACAAAGAAGACCTTGCACTGATATTGAAGGTGGAGACTCAATTTGGAGCTACAAATTGGTAGTGTGTATCAAATCTTGAGGGAGTTTCTTCATTTCCATAGTATTTGTTGAGAAACAATGTTCTCGGGTGTTGTCATCTTCTTCTCTTTGATGTTATTTGCTACTAGTAACATGAGCTAAACATTTTGAGGTTGGGGGAAAGATGGAGTTTGGATTTCTACCGTTAAATATATGAGTATTGCATTTATTTAATCATTTCACTTGTTGGTTAAAGTTTTTCTTGCTTGTTCTTATTGTTGTGAGATTGGCCTTCTTACTCATCTTTTAGTTGTATTCTCCTTTTGAGAAATTGGTTTTATAACTTGTTAAAAGCTAGATAAACCTAGGGTGAGATATTGGATAGAGATATACCAAGTAAACCCTAGTTTTGTGTATGTGCTTCTTATGCTTAATGAGTTGAGTGTTTATGTTTATTGGTTGAGAGACTTTAATATACATTACATGATGCATTCTTGCTATTACTTGAGAGAGAATAGTAAGTATTTTGGGAATTTCTAAATTCAACCTTGTGTATTGATTTATGAATGTGTTTTATCTATTTGTTGGTGAAATCTAAATGAAATCTAACCCCTAACCTTTCCTCATCATCTTGGTAACTTCTTTGTGGTGTATGAATCGTTATTGACTTGCTCTTCTTTGCTTATCTTCATTTCTTGAGATAGTTAGTTAATTAATCAAAACTCAAACCAAATTTTATCAACCGTCCATTTTAGATGTGTGGCTAGCCTTTGTGATACTTAAACTCATAGTTCCTTGGATCGATACTCGTACTTGGTACGTATTACTTGATTGACACCGTACACTTGCGGTAGATTTGGAGGGTTGCATAAACCCTCTATCAAGTTTTTGGCGCCGTTGCCGGGGAACTATTTGTAGTGTTAATATCACTACCGGTTATAGCGCTGCTAAATTGGACACCATTCGTTTATTTAATTATTCTTTGTCGCTCACTATTCTATTGGTTTGTTTTCAGGCACTCTCTATAGTCTATGCCAAGAAGACGCAACCGCGGAAGAGCGCAAGTGCCTTTAGATCCTGAAATCGAACGTACACTTCGACAAAGGAGAAGAGAGCGTGAGCAAAACATGGCGGATAATCGACCGCTGAGGGATTTTGCAATCCCCACTTATGATGTGAACCGACAAGGCATCCGCCCACCAAATACGGCGGAAAATTTTGAAATCAAGCCGGCCATCATAAATATGGTTCAACAAGAACAATTTTGCGGGTTACCCTCCGAAGACCCGGTAGCTCACCTCGATAGGTTCACCGAAATTCTTGGCACATTTAAGTTGAACGGGTTAACAAATGAAGTCGTTCGTCTTAAATTGTTCCCATTCACCTTGAGGGATCGAGCCAAGTCGTGGGAAAAGAGTATTCCCGCCGGACAAATCACTACTTGGGATGAATTGGTGAAGGCATTTTTGACAAAATTCTTTCCTCCCGGCCGTACCGCACGGTTGAGAGCGGAGATCACACAGTTCCAGCAGATGGACCAAGAATCACTATATGATGCTTGGGAAAGGTATAGGGAGCTGCTCCGGAAGTGCCCTCACCATGGTCTCCAATCATGGCTTGTCGTCGAAATGTTCTACAATGCACTCACCCCGCATTACAAGGGTATTGTCGATTCTACGGCGGGAGGTGCACTTATGGCCAGACCTCACGACGACGCATACGCCTTAATCTGTGAAATGGCCGATAACAACTATCAATGGCACTCCGAGAGAAATAACCACTCCCGAAGGCCAATTGGGTCAACTTCACAAGATACATCCGAAATCGCAACCTTGAAGGCTCAAGTTACCGGATTAACAAACCAATTGCGGGGTATGTCGGTGAGAGCGATTGGTACCCCAAAGTGTCAAATTTGTGGTGAACTTCACCAAACCGAAGAATGCCGATTTGTTGCATCCTTGGACGACAACAATGTTGAACAAGTTAATTACATGCAAAATCGCCCAAACCGACAACCCAACGACCTTTTCTCCAACACATACAATCCGGGTTGGAGGAATCATCCCAACTTTTCTTGGTCCAACCAAACGGACCAACAAGGGGGTGACGCGGGTCGGCAACAACAACAACAAGGTCAATCACAACAACAATTTGCTCCATCTCGAAATTTTAGACCTCCCGGTTTCCAAAACCAAGGAAATCAAAACATGAGAAATAATGGGGAGGGATCGTCAAATGAAAAGAAATCGGGTTTGGAGGAAATGATGATGAAATGCTTATCAAAGATGGACACGGTTATGCAAGGTCACGAGCAAAATACCGCCGCCATCAAAGCGGTTGTCGAAGGCAAGGAGCAAAATACGATTGCTATCCGAAATATTGAACGGCAACTTAGTCAAATGGCCCATGCACAATCATCAAGAAACCAAGGCGACTTGCCTAGCCAACCCGAGAAAAATCCTCGAGAACAATGCAAGGCCATTACGCTAAGAAGTGGAAAGCCGTTGATCAAGGACCCGACAAGAGATGACATGGGTCCCGAGGAAGAAGAAGTGCCACCCACGCAAGAGCCCGATCTCGTGGAAATAGAGGTTGAAGATGTTGTGGAAACATCCAAGAAGACACAAGAGACACCATCACCATCCAAACCGGTCGTGAATGCTTACAAGCCACCGATACCATTCCCTAACCGTCTTAAGGAATACAAGGACCAACAATAATTTGCTAAGTTCTTGGACGTTTTCAAGAAGTTACAAATCAACATTCCTTTTGCGGATGCTTTAGCTAAAATGCCGTCATATGCCAAGTTCTTGAAGGATATTTTGTCCAATAAAAGGAAGATTGAAGAACACGCTACCGTAGCACTCACCGAAGAGTGTAGTGCCATCATCCAAAACAAACTTCCACCCAAGCTTAAAGATCCAGGGAGTTTTACTATCCCTATTCAAATTGGTGATTTTGAGTTTGGTAAAGCTTTATGTGATTTAGGTGCAAGCATTAACCTTATGCCATTATCTATTTTCAGGAAACTCGGTCTTGGAGAAATCAAATCCACAAGGGTTACTCTACAACTTGCGGACCGATCGATAAAGCACCCACACGGACTAATTGAAGATGTCCTAACCAAGGTCGGGAAGTTCTACTTCCCCGTAGACTTTGTGGTCTTGGATATGGAAGAATACGTCGATGTACCTCTCATTCTAGGGAGACCGTTCCTAGCAACCATGAGGAAGCGGTCTTCAATGTGTTCAATTATGCTAGAAGCCAAAGCGACATGAATGCATGCTTTAGTGTGGACGTTGTGGATGAAGCGGTAAAGGAGGTTTTTGAGCAAGAATCTACCGATGATGAGGTCGGTAACGTGTTGACTAATGGTCTCTTTGAAGAAGACGGTGATGAGAGCGAAAAAAAAAAGAATGTGTAATGCAATTGGGAGCAACACCCTTCCGGAAATTTTCAAGGCACCAACAATTCGAAGACTTGGGGCCTAAAAATGCTAAACCCCAACCGTCAGCGGAAGTGCCTCCGCAACTCGAGCTTAAGCCATTACCCTCTCATTTAGAGTACGCTTACTTAGGGGCAAACTCTACCTTGCCCGTGATCATATCATCACATCTAAGTAAGTTGGAAAAAGAGAAGCTACTAAGAGTGTTAAGGGAGCACCAATCCGCCATCGGGTGGACAATCGCCGACTTGAAGGGGTTAAGCCCTTCCTTTTTCATGCACCGGATCAATATGGAGGATGGATTTAAGCCATCCATTGAGCATCAAAGGAGGTTAAACCCCAATATGAAAGAAGTGGTACGAAAGGAAGTGATGAAGTTACTTGACGCGGGCATTATTTATTCGATTTCCGATAGTCCTTGGACTAGCCCCGTTCAAGTGGTTCCCAAGAAAGGTGGGGTAACGGTGGTGAAAAACGACAAGAACGAATTAATTCCAACAAGAACCGTTACCGGTTGGAGAGTGTGCATTGATTATCGCAAACTTAACAACGCCACTAGAAAAGATCATTTTCCTCTACCATTCATCGATCAAATGTTGGAGAGATTGGTCGGGTACGCCTACTATTGTTTCCTTGATGGCTATTCGGGATATAACCAAATCCCAATTGCCCCCGAAGATCAAGAGAAGACAACGTTCACTTGCCCATATGGCACTTTTGCCTATCGGCGTATGCCTTTCGGCGTATGCCTTTCGGCGTATGCCTTTCGGCGTATGCCTTTCGGATGGCTATCTTCTCCGACATGATAGAGAAAACAATGGAGATATTCATGGATGACTTCTCTATTTTTGGGGATTCTTATGATGTGTGCTTGGAAAATCTCAAATTGGTCCTAAAGAGATGTCAAGAGACCGATCTAGTCTTGAATTGGGAGAAGTGTCACTTCATGGTGACGGAAGGCATTGTATTGGGCCACAAGGTGTCGGCTAAGGGCATTGAAGTTGACAAGGCAAAAGTTGAAGTGATTGAGAAACTTCCATATCCCACTTCCGTGAAAGGGATCAGTAGCTTCTTGGGTCATGCGGGGTTCTACCGGCGGTTCATCAAGGATTTCTCCAAGATTGCCAAACCCCTCTCCGAGTTGCTATCCAAAGATGTCAAGTTTGACTTCACCTAGAATTGTGAAATAGCCTATGATAGGCTAAAGAAAGAACTCACATCCGCACCGATTCATACCGCACCGGATTGGACTCTACCCTTCGAAGTCATGTGTGATGCTAGTGACTTGGCCGTGGGGGCTGTTTTGGGCCAACGAAAGGACAAGAAACTCCATGCAATATACTACGCTAGCAAAACCTTGGATGAGGCACAAGTCAATTATGCCACTACGGAAAAGGAGTTGCTAGCGGTTGTATTTGCATGTGAAAAATTCAGATCATATCTTGTTGGGTCTAAAGTCATTGTTTACACGGATCATTCCGCACTTAAATATCTTATGTCCAAGAAAGATGCAAAACCTAGACTAATCCGTTGGATTTTACTTTTGCAGGAATTTAATATCGAGATCGTGGATAAGAAGGGCACGGAGAACCTCGTGGCGGACCACCTATCCAGGCTAGAGGGAAGGAAACAAGAGGACGCCATCCCAATCAATGAATCCTTTCCGGATGAGCGATTATATGCCATTGGGGTAACCGACCCATGGTACGCGGATGTGGTCAACTTTCTAGCAAGTGGTGTCACTCCTCATGGCCTAAGCTCACATCAAAGGCGGAAATTCTTTGCCGATGTGAAGTACTATTTTTGGGAGGAGCCATATCTCTATAAGCATTGTGGGGACGGGATGATTCGTCGTTGCGTGCCCGATGAAGAAAAATCTGTTAGAGCATTGTTGTATTCAAGATTTACTGTAAAGTCAATGTACTGTATGAGTCTATACAGTATTGTGAATGCCTTTATACCTTGTATGTTATGGGTATAAATAGGCTTGTCTAGACCATTTGTTAGCAACACTTTAAAAAGCTTTTGTAATCTTTTAGAAACCTTTTGTAATCCTTTGAGC
This sequence comes from Saussurea involucrata, assembly GCA_033807775.1. NCBI lineage: Eukaryota > Viridiplantae > Streptophyta > Magnoliopsida > Asterales > Asteraceae > Saussurea > Saussurea involucrata. Next base: position 14,523,475 of record CM066326.1, read on the forward strand.
TCAATACATGGATGGCATATTTGCTCTCTAGATTCTCTCTCACTACATTCATATCTTATTGCTAGAGATTTGGGATTTATCAATTGGTATCAGAGCTAAACAGAAGATTCAAGCAGATCGAAGACCAAATTGAAGATTTTTTACACTAAAGCTGAAGAATTCGGATTGGGTGTTCATCACTATTCATCACTGTTCATCAAGAATTCTAACCCTTCTTCATTTACTATTCATCCAGATTTCATCTTTTCTTTAATTTTTGATCTTTTGGATTGATTCTTGACATCATTGCACTCGGATTTGATTCCTGAACATCTTTAATTCTTGGATCAACACCAAAATCTGCACAAAATTTGCAGATCTGATCATTTTATATCATTTTTGTTCGAAAACTTTTTCTACTATTTTTGGATCAAAATTCGATTAAATTGATCGAATTAGGATTTGTGATTAACTAAGAAAGTGTGTGGAATCAAATTTCGAACAAATCTGTGCAAATTTCATAACAATTGATCAAGAATTGAAAAAGTTATGGCTGATTTAGTGATTTTCGTGTTCGAAGTGCAGAATTCGGATCATTCTTGGTGAATTCGGATCATTCTTGGTGAATTCGGATCATTCAAAGAAGAATTCGGAGTGTTCTTGGAAATACAAGTGTAGAATTCGACTCAAGAAGGATTCGAATTGATTGAATTCGAACCCAGCTAGATTCGAATTGAGGAGAATTCGAACCGTGTTAGATTCGAATTGAGGAGAATTCGAACTGTGTTAGATTCGAATTGAGTTGATTAAATTTTCCAAGTGTTGAATTCGAACCCTTAAGCATCCGAATTCATAGAATTCGAACCCTTAAGCATCCGAATTCATAGAATTCGAACCCTTAAGCATCCGAATTCATTGAATTCGAACCCTTAAGCATCCGAATTCATTGAATTCGAACCCTTAAGCATCCTAATTCATTGAATTCGAACCAAGTTAAGTCCGAATTGAGTGAATTCGAACCCTTCTTCATCCGAATTCGTTGAATTCGAACCCTTACTCATCCGAATTTTTGAGAAAATTTTTTATCTCGAAATTTTTTCTATAATGTATTTCATACACTGTAAGAGCTTTTCAAGAAAAAAATTTATATATTTTTTTTGTGTATTTTCATACACTGTCTGCTTGATCTTCTGAACGATCAATTTCTAGCAATATTCAAAATGGTTTTACAACAAGTTATTGTTAAAAGCAGTGGTGAAGATTTGAAGCAAACTCTGAAAAAGGAGAATCCTCCAATTGCAAAAGTTTTTGTTAAACCAAATGTAAAGTTGCAACAAGTCATTATAACAGAAACATCTGTTAATTCACATGTATCTGTTAAACCAAATAATTGAAAGCAGTGGTGAAGATTTGAAGCAAACTCTGAAAAAGGAGAATCCTCCAATTGCAAAAGTTTTTGTTAAACCAAATGTAAAGTTGCAACAAGTCATTATAACAGAAACATCTGTTAATTCTCAAAAATAATTGAATTCGAACCAAGTTAAGTCCGAATTGAGTGAATTCGAACCCTTCTTCATCCGAATTCGTTGAATTCGAACCCTTACTCATCCGAATTTTTGAGAAAATTTTTTATCTCGAAATTTTTTCTATAATGTATTTCATACACTGTAAGAGCTTTTCAAGAAAAAAATTTATATATTTTTTTTGTGTATTTTCATACACTGTCTGCTTGATCTTCTGAACGATCAATTTCTAGCAATATTCAAAATGGTTTTACAACAAGTTATTGTTAAAAGCAGTGGTGAAGATTTGAAGCAAACTCTGAAAAAGGAGAATCCTCCAATTGCAAAAGTTTTTGTTAAACCAAATGTAAAGTTGCAACAAGTCATTATAACAGAAACATCTGTTAATTCACATGTATCTGTTAAACCAAATAATGAAGTGTTGCAACAAGTCATAATAACAAAAACACCTCCAAAGCCACTTGAAAAAGCTAAGGAAAATAATGGAATTTTGCAACAAGTTATTTTATCAGAAACATCTCCTATATCAGAAACTCCTGTTAAAGATAATGCTTCAAATTCTTCAACTCCTATTTTAAATAAAGCATTGGAAGAAGAAAATGTTGATCTGAAAAGACAAATTTTAGACATTTCTTATTCAAATGCTAAACTTACTAAAAGAATAACTGATCTTGAAGTTTATATTGCAGATCTTGAAGCAAAGAAAGACAACTCAAGTCTGCACGATCAAATCGAGAATCTTCAAGAGAAAGTAACAACTCTTCAAAAAGAAAATGCCGATTTGAAGAGTAGAGAAGAAAAGAGAGTGAAGTGGAACTTAAAGTTACATGCTCAATTAAAAGAAGTTAAAGATATAGGGAAAATTTTGGACAGTGAAAATGCCGATCTAAAGAGAAAACTGTCTAATTTTTCTTTTGAAGAAAAGAAAGTTTTTGAAGAAAAGAAAGAGACTGAGCTGAAATGTATAAAACTTTCAAAACAAGTTTCAGACTTTGAGAAAGTTTTATTTTTAGAAAAAGACAAGCTCGAAAAAGAAAGAGCTAAATTTGAAACTGAACGAAATTTTTTTGAGATTAAAAGTTCTGAACTTTCCGTGAAAATCTCTGAATTAGAAAATCTTTTGGAAAAGGAAAGAAAAGATTTCACGGAAAAGCAAAATCTCTTTGAAAAGGAAAGTAAAACCCTTAAAAAGAAAAATATGGAAATTTTCAAAGAGATTACTGATAAAAGAAGGTTTTTGGAAAAAGATTTTGAATCGGAACGTGTATATTTTGAAGATGTGATTCTTAATCTTACCAAAAAATTATCTGGTTTATCAGCTGATATTATGAAGGATCAGTTGATCAAATCCGATCTCCAAAAGAAATTTGATCTAATTTCTAAAGAGAAAAATGTTTTAATAAACAAAGTCAAAGAACTTGAAGACGTCATTTTTAAATTTGATGTCTCAAAGCAGGCTAGTCATAATTCTATCTTTCAGACTCCATTTGTTGATTCAAATGATTCTGAATGTTCTTTTAAAACTGCTTCAAGTTCAAGTTTTAAAAACATTCCTTCTAAACAATTTAATAGATCAACAGATTTCTCAAAAGGTCAGATTCGTTCTTCTAATCTTTTCTATAATCCTCTGTTTGATAAATCGGATGATATTCTTAAGGTGCCTAAAATTAATACTTCCAAATCTGAAGAAGTTCCAGTCTTCAAGAGGGTGAAGATGGAATGGAGAATCAAAGGCACAACAATTCCAAAGAAAGATGTGCCAAAATCATCTGTATCCACATCAAATGCAAAGAAGGACAATACGCCAAAAGGTAAATCTTATGCTAAACCTAATCCTATTCATTATGTAAATCATCTGATTAGGTTGGCACATAAGAAAATCTGTTGTTCTTACTGTGGATCAAATGATTTTGTGCATAAAGATTATACTTCTTATTGGTATGGTTCTTACAGTATTCCTTGTAAGAAATCTACACCTAACCCACTAGGACCCAAATGCCATTGGGTACCAAAATCTGCTTAATCTGTTTTGCAGGTTCTTCATGTGTTGTACTGAATTGTAGATACATACCACACACATGACTGAAAACAGAAGAGAAGCGGCGTATTTTTTGAAAAATATTTGTACCATTAAGGGGGAGACAAATATCAATGGCTTTTGAACATATCAGTTCAAAACCCGTGCTTCAACGACAATGGTTTCTAAACATATCAGTTTAGGACCCGTACTTCAATGTTTTTGGCTTTTGAACATATCAGTTCAAAACCCGTGTTTCAACACTTTAGAAACACTTTAGAAAAGCTTTAGTAATCTTTTAGAAACCTTTTGTAATCCTTTGAGCTTAATACATGGATGACATATTTGCTCTCTAGATTCTCTCTAACTACATTCATATCTTATTGCTAGAGATCTGGGATTTATCAATATCGAATGTACTAAAGCATTGCCACTCTCTCGAGTGTGGCGGTCATTTTAGCACAGATCGCACCGCGTCTAAGGTCTTACAATCCGGCTTCTATTGGCCGACCTTGTTCAAAGACGCCCGGACTTTCATAGCTTATTGTGATCGATGCCAAAGAGTCGGAAAGATCTCAAAACGGAACGAAATGCCCATGAATATATTCATGGAGGTTGAGATCTTTGATGTGTAGGGCATCGACTTCATGGGGCCATTCCCGCCGTCCTACAAGAACGAGTACATTTTGGTAGCAGTGGATTATGTGTCCAAGTGGGTCGAAGCAATCGCAACCCCCAAGAACGACTCAAAGGTGGTCATCAACTTTCTACGGAAGCATATCTTCTCTCGGTTTGGAGTTCCTAGAGCATTGGTGAGTGACGGAGGTAGTCACTTTTGTAATCGCTATTTGGATGCCGTGCTGAAAAAGTACTCCGTCACACATCGAGTCACTACCCCTTATCACCCCCAAGCTAATGGGCTAGCCGAAGTGTCCAACCGAGAACTCAAACAAATCTTGGAAAAGACGGTTAGTTCATCTAGAAAAGATTGGTCGGCAAAGCTCGATGATGCAATGTGGGCGTATCATACAACATTTAAAACGCCCCTAGGCATGTCACCATACCGACTAATCTTCGGAAAATCATGTCATTTACCGGTGGAATTGGAGCACCGCGCTTATTGGGCAATCAAGGCCCTGAATTTCGAGCTAAATGCAGCGGGAAAGAAGCGATCATTGCAACTAAACGAGCTAGACGAAATCCGTCTAGAGGCATACGAGAATGCACGCATCTACAAGGAGCGGACCAAACGCTTTCATGATAAATTTATCGTGAACCGGACGTTCTATGAAGGTCAAAAGGTGTTACTGTTCAATTCTCGTCTCCAATTGTTTCCGGGTAAATTGAAGTCACGATGGTCCGGTCCATTCACGGTGGTAAAAGTCCACTCATACGGGGCCATCGAGCTAAAGGGGGATGACGGAGAAGTAGTCAAGGTCAACGGTCAAAGAGTGAATCCGTATCTCGAAGCCGAGTCGATGCAAGTGAAAGACTCGATCCCATTATCCATACCGGCCTGAGAATCGTCAAGGTCGTGCCACGACCCTAAATAAGGCGCTAGGTGGGAGGCAACCCACCAAGGTTAGTCGTATTTTTGTCAATACTTAGCCCAATTTTTGTTTGGCAATGCGTTTTCTCGTGAAAACCAGCCAAAATACCTCATTTTTGGCCCTGTGTCAAAGTAGCAGCAAGTGTGACACACCCTTGAAAAGTCTGGTTTTCGGTACATTTTTGGCGAATATGACACAGCGAGAGTGAGATTGGTCACTTTAGCAGGTCACTATCGCATCATTTAAAGAGTTATGGAAATTTTGCTCTCGGTACATATTAGGCGAAAGTGACCAAGCGAAAGTGACTAGGTCATAATCGCCGTGTCACTCTCGCTAGGCTCCCAAATCCATACTTTTTGCTGAAACCTGTTAATCGCGGTACATTTCATGCGAAAGTGCCCTAGCGAAAGTGACCAGGGCACTCTCGCCTGTCACTTTCGCCGACGGGGTGAGAGGCTTTAAAACCATAGTTCAGTCACTTGGTCACTCACGCACAACACCTCAGTTTTTAGGGCGATTTTGACAAGGTTTTTGGGTCGATTTTCTTACTTCTTCCTCCAAGATACTCCGATTTTGTTGCAATTCCACCTCAATGTAAGTGTTTTTCATCTCTTTTTCACTTATCCTCATCTCCATTGTTGAGATTTCAAGGTTTGGTCAAAAATTCTTCCATGCTCATATATTTTGTGAAATTGTGCTACATTTTAGGTTTGGAGTTGTTTGCTACTTGTGAATACATTCTTTAACTCTACATTGTTCTTCATTCACACAATTTCACCATGGATTGAAGCTAGGGCACACATTTTGACTTTTATGCTAAAATGACTTACACATTGTGGGTTTGGGTTAATTGCTAGTTTAATCGAGCTTGTTGAGCTCTTGCACACTAGTACACTTAAATCCATCATTTGTTTGAGTATTATCCTCTTGATGTCAAGTTGTGCCAAACATGCATAGTAGTGTTTGAATTGCATATATCTCTCTTGCGTGTTGTGTTAGTGACCTATATCACCCACTTTGAGCTCTTAAATCTTTGCCATTGTTCTACATTGCAATTATCATTTTTGGCTTGCTTCTTGTGTGGGTTAACCTTGGTCATTGATGATATGACATTGTGATCGCATTATGTACCGTTTTAGGTCGTATCATGCAATGTTTCGTGTCGAGTATTTGTTTTGTGCCCAATTAGGGGATTTTTGACTTTGATAACATGTTTTTAAGGTAATCTAAGTTATGATGCTTAATGTTGGGATATGTATGTCTTGGAAGCATGATTTACCTCTTTGTTCTTGTGGTTGAATTTTGCGCACAAGGATAGACCATTAAGACAATACATGCATTTCTTACTTTGATTGATCATCATGACTCCGTGCACTTCTTTCAACATGCTACCTTGTTAATTATCCATTTTTTTTTATAAACCTTTACTCGTGGCTTAGCTTCCCAGTTTTCTTGCAGATTCCCAATATGGTGCGCAGCAACCTCCTTTCCAAGGATCGGTTCCAACTCTATGATGAGCTTCCCGAAGAAGAGCAGGCACTGTTGATCAACGGTCCTAATGAACATTTTGACGATCGAATGAGGCTCAATGAGGAGCGGGGATTTCTTGTAGAGAGGGGAATCGACATTCGAGGGCTCGATTCCACAACCATCCCAGATACTATTGGGCAGCGTGCTTGGGCTGACTTCACTCGCACTCGCCAGCCATATCACCCGGGTCTAGTGAGGGAATTCTACGTCTCCATGGTACCGGAAGTATTCAGGGCGCTCGGAAGAGTTTGGGTGAGAGGAGTGCCGTTGGAAATCACCTCCCAAGCCATTAACGAGTATCTCCACGCCCCTACAGATCCTGATGAGGAGTATCCTGACGGGTTCCCTGCTAGAGCCTGGTTCAACCCTAAATTGCGCGACAAGACAGCTATTCTTCGTCAAGACGGATCGGATATGTGGGTACCTAAAACGGCTGACCTGCACCACGGCGACCTAAAACCAGACATGGCTTTCTGGTCGGTTTTCCTCAAGCATAGCGTCATCCCATCTACTCACCGGACTCTAGTCTCCGTTGAGACAGCTCAGTTGCTCTACACTATCCGAGTCGACGTGAATTTTGATGTGGGCCAATTCATTCTCAACAGTATACTGAAGACCGGCGGCAGCACCAAGTGTCTCCTAAAATTTCCTTGCCTTATCACTCATTTCTGTAGGAGGGCAGGGATTGCAGCAGCCTCCGTCTAGGCGGAACTTGTGGCACCCCCGGCGGATGTGTGCAAAAAGACGTACAATCTTTTCTGTACACGCCAGGGATTGCCTAACATTTCGTCCGGACGTCGCTACCGTAATAGGGGAAGCCATGGAGCTGTTGTTCAGGAGGAGGAGCCACAGGTTCAGGATGCCGATCCACCACAGCAGCCACGCCCACTACGCCAGCCACGACAGCAAGCACCACCACCAGCTGATATTCTTGCGGTGATTCAGGAGGTGCGGACCACGCAGCTAGCCCACGGGGCGATTTTAGAACGAGTTGCCGACTTTATTGAAACGCCGCCCTCTAGCCCGCCACGCTCTGAGCCACCACCCACTACCACGTTGCCCCCTCGCCAGAGCAGATCCACCAGCATCTTAAGTTGTTTCTACGTGCGAAAACGCTGGCGTAATAGAGGTGCCGGCACATCTTCCTCGCGGCAGCCCTAGGGTGAAATATGACAGCTCGGTTTGTTTCCTTTTTTCACTTTTGCGCGCTTTCATTTCTATTTGTATGTCAACCTTTTATATCTCAATGTGATGGTCAAAATTCCACGAACACTACTTTTGAACTATTTGTGCACATTGGGGACAATGTGTCTCAAAGGTTTGGAGTTGTTGTTTTTGTTTCTTTTCTTTGTGGGTCGATGTGTATGAACCTTTATTTTGATCGTTAACATGCATTGTGGGTATAATGTGAATTAATCGGAATGAATATATATGCTCGAAGTAGTGTTTAGGTGAATTGAAAAAACTTTCATTGACATGTAGTATCTATGTTGAGGCATGCTTGTGGAGGGATAAAGTAGTTGTGCATACTAATTATAGACATTAGTGGAGACCACCCTAGTGAGACTTTGAGCCTTAGTGTCTATCAATTCTGAGTGATGTTCTATTTTTGTTCACCATCCTATACACGTCTGAATTCTTACAATTTGATAGTGATCTCATTTTTCCTTGCATTGAGTAGTAAAGGTTAACTTCTAATTTAACATGTCTATTACTTGTGAATTATGTGTACCTTGAGAAATGATATCGGGCTATGTGTGCAAATTCTTTGGTCTATCATCTTTATCCTCCTTTCTCTTATCCCCTTGTTGATGTGTGATTCCCTTAGCCATTTTGCAGCCGCTACTAAGCATGATGAAATTGATCAAAACGAGCATTCGCTTGATAATAGTCTCATGTCAATGATAGTTTTATCTAAACTCGGTTAATCAAGAAGCTAGGTAGTGTATGTTGGTTCTTATTAATTTCATATTAGTCTTGATGCGTTTTTTATGATTAAAATGTTTGTTCATATTATCCCCTTTCGAAAACCCATCACTTTAGATGATTGCCGTTTTATCATTATCATATTGTCTTACGCCAATTTTTGCTTGAGGACAAGCAAAAGCTAGGTTTGGAGTTGTTGATAACTTCGTTATCTGACGGGTTTTTACCCTCCAAATCATTCGTTTGTGGCTTGTTTGGAAGCAAGAATTGGCATTTCGGACTAATATTTTGTGCAAGTGTTGTGCAGACATACATGGTGTCAATTGGAAGGAAAAATGCTTATTTATACTCCATTTTGACATACCGGGTGAAGGAAGCGTCGAACCAAGTGAACAAGCGAAGAAAAAGAGAACGTTGGATCCATGCTAAAGTGACATGCGAAAGTGACATGTGTCACTCTCTCCGTGTCACTATCGCTCAAAATGTACCGAGAGTTTTCTGAAGTTCAGCGAGAGTGACACAGCGAGAGTGACACAGCGAAAGTGACCATGTCACTCTCGCACGTCACTTTAGCCGTCGGGGGCTGATACTATAAAAAGCTGCAGAATCTTAATTTTTAGGGTTATCTCGGGATTGCTGGAGGCTACACTTCTAGGGGAGCTGTTAGAACCGTTTTTAAGTGACAAAGAAGACCTTGCACTGATATTGAAGGTGGAGACTCAATTTGGAGCTACAAATTGGTAGTGTGTATCAAATCTTGAGGGAGTTTCTTCATTTCCATAGTATTTGTTGAGAAACAATGTTCTCGGGTGTTGTCATCTTCTTCTCTTTGATGTTATTTGCTACTAGTAACATGAGCTAAACATTTTGAGGTTGGGGGAAAGATGGAGTTTGGATTTCTACCGTTAAATATATGAGTATTGCATTTATTTAATCATTTCACTTGTTGGTTGAAGTTTGTCTTGCTTGTTCTTATTGTTGTGAGATTGGCCTTCTTACTCATCTTTTAGTTGTATTCTCCTTTTGAGAAATTGGTTTTATAACTTGTTAAAAGCTAGATAAACCTAGGGTGAGATATTGGATAGAGATATACCAAGTAAACCCTAGTTTTGTGTATGTGCTTCTTATGCTTAATGAGTTGAGTGTTTATGTTTATTGGTTGAAAGACTTTAATATACATTACATGATGCATTCTTGCTATTACTTGAGAGAGAATAGTAAGTATTTTGGGAATTGCTAAATTCAACCTTGTGTATTGATTTATGAATGTGTTTTATCTATTTGTTGGTGAAATCTAAATGAAGTCTAACCCCTAACCTTTCCTCATCATCTTGGTAACTTGTTTGTGGTGTAAGAATCGTTATTGACTTGCTCTTCTTTGCTTATCTTCATTTCTTGAGATAGTTAGTTAATTAATCAAAACTCAAACCAAATTTTATCAACCGTCCATTTTAGATGTGTGGCTAGCCTTTGTGATACTTAAACTCATAGTTCCTTGGATCGATACTCGTACTTGGTACGTATTACTTGATTGACACCGTACACTTGCGGTAGATTTGGAGGGTTGCATAAACCCTCTATCAAGTTTTTGGCGCCGTTGCCGGGGAACTATTTGTAGTGTTAATATCACTACCGGTTATAGCGCTGCTAAATTGGACACCATTCGTTTATTTAATTATTCTTTGTCGCTCACTATTCTATTGGTTTGTTTTCAGGCACTCTCTATAGTGTATGCCAAGAAGACGCAACCGCGGAAGAGCGCAAGTGCCTTTAGATCCTGAAATCGAACGTACACTTCGACAAAGGAGAAGAGAGCGTGAGCAAAACATGGCGGATAATCGACCGCTGAGGGATTTTGCAATCCCCACTTATGATGTGAACCGACAAGGCATATGCCCACCAAATACGGCGGAAAATTTTGAAATCAAGCCGGCCATCATAAATATGGTTCAACAAGAACAATTTTGCGGGTTACCCTCCGAAGACCCGGTAGCTCACCTCGATAGGTTCACCGAAATTCTTGGCACATTTAAGTTGAACGGGTTAACAAATGAAGTCGTTCGTCTTAAATTGTTCCCATTCACCTTGAGGGATCGAGCCAAGTCGTGGGAAAAGAGTATTCCCGCCGGACAAATCACTACTTGGGATGAATTGGTGAAGGCATTTTTGACAAAATTCTTTCCTCCCGGCCGTACCGCACGGTTGAGAGCGGAGATCACACAGTTCCAGCAGATGGACCAAGAATCACTATATGATGCTTGGGAAAGGTATAGGGAGCTGCTCCGGAAGTGCCCTCACCATGGTCTCCAATCATGGCTTGTCGTCGAAATGTTCTACAATGCACTCACCCCGCATTACAAGGGTATTGTCGATTCTACGGCAGGAGGTGCACTTATGGCCAGACCTCACGACGACGCATACGCCTTAATCTGTGAAATGGCCGATAACAACTATCAATGGCACTCCGAGAGAAATAACCACTCCCGAAGGCCAATTGGGTCAACTTCACAAGATACATCCGAAATCGCAACCTTGAAGGCTCAAGTTACCGGATTAACAAACCAATTGCGGGGTATGTCGGTGAGAGCGATTGGTACCCCAAAGTGTCAAATTTGTGGTGAACTTCACCAAACCGAAGAATGCCGATTTGTTGCATCCTTGGACGACAACAATGTTGAACAAGTTAATTACATGCAAAATCGCCCAAACCGACAACCCAACGACCCTTTCTCCAACACATACAATCCGGGTTGGAGGAATCATCCCAACTTTTCTTGGTCCAACCAAACGGACCAACAAGGGGGTGACGCGGGTCGGCAACAACAACAACAAGGTCAATCACAACAACAATTTGCTCCATCTCGAAATTTTAGACCTCCCGGTTTCCAAAACCAAGGAAATCAAAACATGAGAAATAATGGGGAGGGATCGTCAAATGAAAAGAAATCGGGTTTGGAGGAAATGATGATGAAATGCTTATCAAATATGGACACGGTTATGCAAGGTCACGAGCAAAATACCGCCGCCATCAAAGCGGTTGTCGAAGGCAAGGAGCAAAATACGATTGCTATCCGAAATATTGAACGGCAACTTAGTCAAATGGCCCATGCACAATCATCAAGAAACCAAGGCGACTTGCCTAGCCAACCCGAGAAAAATCCTCGAGAACAATGCAAGGCCATTACGCTAAGAAGTGGAAAGTCGTTGATCAAGGACCCGACAAGAGATGACATGGGTCCCGAGGAAGAAGAAGTGCCACCCACGCAAGAGCCCGATCTCGTGGAAATAGAGGTTGAAGATGTTGTGGAAACATCCAAGAAGACACAAGAGACACCATCACCATCCAAATCGGTCGTGAATGCTTACAAGCCACCGATACCATTCCCTAACCGTCTTAAGGAATACAAGGACCAACAACAATTTGCTAAGTTCTTGGACGTTTTCAAGAAGTTACAAATCAACATTCCTTTTGCGGATGCTTTAGCTAAAATGCCGTCATATGCCAAGTTCTTGAAGGATATTTTGTCCAATAAAAGGAAGATTGAAGAACACGCTACCGTAGCACTCACCGAAGAGTGTAGTGCCATCATCCAAAACAAACTTCCACCCAAGCTTAAAGATCCAGGGAGTTTTACTATCCCTAGTCAAATTGGTGATTTTGAGTTTGGTAAAGCTTTATGTGATTTAGGTGCAAGCATTAACCTTGTGCCATTATCTATTTTCAGGAAACTCGGTCTTGGAGAAATCAAATCCACAAGGGTTACTCTACAACTTGCGGACCGATCGATAAAGCACCCACACGAAATAATTGAAGATGTCCTAACCAAGGTCGGGAAGTTCTACTTCCCCGTAGACTTTGTGGTCTTGGATATGGAAGAAGACGTCGATGTACCTCTCATTCTAGGGAGACCGTTCCTAGCAACCGGGGGTGCGTTAATCGATGTCAAAGGGGGTAAATTGACCCTTCGTGTGGGAGATGAGGAAGCGGTCTTCAATGTGTTCAATTATGCTAGAAGCCAAAGCGACATGAATGCATGCTTTAGTGTGGACGTTGTGGATGAAGCGGTAAAGGAGGTTTTTGAGCAAGAATCTACCGATGATGAGGTCGATAACGTGTTGACTAATGGTCTCTTTGAAGAAGACGGTGATGAGAGCGAAAAAAAAAGAATGTGTATTGCAATTGGGAGCAACACCCTTCCGGAAATTTTCAAGGCACCAACAATTCGAAGACTTGGGTCCTAAAAATGCTAAACCCCAACCGTCAGCGGAAGTGCCTCCGCAACTCGAGCTTAAGCCATTACCCTCTCATTTAGAGTACGCTTACTTAGGGGTAAACTCTACCTTGCCCGTGATCATATCATCACATCTAAGTAAGTTGGAAAAAGAGAAGCTACTAAGAGTGTTAAGGGAGCACCAATCCGCCATCGGGTGGACAATCGCCGACTTGAAGGGGTTAAGCCCTTCCTTTTGCATGCACCGGATCAATATGGAGGATGGATTTAAGCCATCCATTGAGCATCAAAGGAGGTTAAACCCTGTTAGAGCATTGTTGTATTCAAGATTTACTGTAAAGTCAATGTACTGTATTAGTTAGCTGTGCCTTTATACCTTGTATGTTATGGGTATAAATAGGCATGTCTAGTTCTTTGTTAAAAGTGAATCTAGATCCCTTAAGAAACCTTTTGTAACTCAATATATGGATGACATATTTGCTCTCTAGATTCTCTCTCACTACATTCATATCTTATTGCTAGAGATCTGGGATTTATCAATTGGTATCAGAGCTAAACAGAAGATTCAAGCAGATCGAAGACCAAATTGAAGAATTTTTACACTGTTCTTCAAGAATTCGGACCAAGTGGCTTTTACTGTTCATCTGAAGTCTTATCATTCAGACATGAAGTTTTTCCAGATTTTGAGTTTTTGAATCAATTCTTTGCATCATTGCATTCGGATTTGCTTCCTGAACACTTTTAATTCTTGGATTAACATCAAAATCTGCACAGAATTGACAGATCTGATCGATTCTTGATTTTTTTTTCGAAAACTTCAAGATCACTGTTTTGATCTTAATCTGTTCAAATTGATCGAATTGTGAATTGCAATCAACAGAAAAAGTGTGCGGATTTCATTTACGAACAATTTGATATAAGATTCATCACAATTGATCAAGAATTGAAGAAGTTATGGCAGATTAAGTGAATTCGAACCCTGTTGAGTTCGAATTGAGTGAATTCGAACCGAAGTACATTCGAATTGAGTGAATTCGAACCGAAGTACATTCGAATTGAGTGAATTCGAACCTAAGTACATTCGAATTGAGTGAATTCGAACCCAGTTACATCCGAATTGAGTGAATTCGAATCCTTCTTCATTCGAATTGAGTGAATTCGAATCCTTCTTCATCCGAATTGATTGAATTCGAACCCTTATTCATCCGAATTCATTGAATTTGAATCCTTATACATCCGAATTCATTGAATTCGAACCCTTATACATTCGAATTCATTGATTTAAAAAAAAAAAATATCCCGAAATTTTTCCTATAGTGTATTTCATACACTGTAAGAGCTTTTCAAGAAAAAAATTTATATAATTTTTTGTGTATTTTCATACACTGTCTGCTTGATCTTCTGAACGATCAATTTCTAGCAATATTCAAAATGGTTTTACAACAAGTTATTGTTAAAAGCAGTGGTGAAGATTTGAAACAAACTCTGAAAAAGGAGATTCCTCCAATTGCAAAAGTTTTTGTTAAACCAAATGTAAAGTTGCAACAAGTCATTATAACAGAAACATCTGTTAATTCACATGTATCTGTTAAACCAAATAATGAAGTGTTGCAACAAGTCATAATAACAAAAACACCTCCAAAGCCACTTGAAAAAGCTAAGGCAAATAATGGAATTTTGCAACAAGTTATCTTAACAGAAACATCTCCAATATCACAAACTCCTGTTAAAGACAATGTTTCAAATCCTTCAGTTCCTATTTTAAATAAAGCATTGGAAGAAGAAAATGTTAATCTAAAAAGACAAATTTTAGACATTTCTTCTTCAAATGCTAAATTTACTAAAAGAATAACTGATCTTGAAGCTTATATTGCAGATCTTGAAGCAAAGAAAGACAACTCATGTCTGCACGATCAATTAAAAGAAGTTCAAGAGAAAAGAACAACGTTGGAAGGTGAAAACGTTGAATTGAAGAAGAAGCTTACAGAACGTGAAAGAGAGTCACTTTCTTCAATGAAAGTTCTTAAAGAAAAGGAAGTAATTGAGCTTAAATATATAAAACTTTCAAAACAAATTTCTAATCTTGAGAAAGTTTTATTTTTAGAAAAAGACAAGCTCGAAAAAGAAAAAGCTAAATTTGAAACTGAACGCAAATCTTTTGAGTTTAAAAGTTCTGAACTTTCCGTGAAAATCTCTGAATTAGAAAATCTTTTGGAAAAGGAAAGAAAAGATTTCACGGAAAAGAAAAATCTCTTTGAAAAGGAAAGTAAAACTCTTAAAAAGAAAAATATGGAAATTTTCAAAGAGATTACTGATAAAAGAAAGTTTTTGGAAAAAGATTTTGAATCGGAACGTGAATATTTTGAAGATGTGATTCTTAATCTTACCAAAAGATTATCTGGTTTATCAGCTGATATTATGAAGGATCAGTTGATCAAATCTGATCTCCAAAAGAAATTTGATCTAATTTCTAAAGAGAAAAATGTTTTAATAAACAAAGTCAATGAACTTGAAGACGTCATTTTTAAATTTGATGTCTCAAAGCAGACCGGTCATAATTCTATCTTTCAGACTCCATTTGTTGATTCAAATGATTCTGAATGCTCTTTTAAAACTGCTTCAAGTTCAAGTTTTAAAAACATTTCTTCTAAACAATTTAATAGATCAACATATTTCTCAAAAGGTCAGATTCGTTCAACAAATCTCTTTTATAATCCTCTGTATGATAAATCAGATAACAAAACAAAAGTGCCTAAAGTTAATACTTCCAAACCTGAAGAAGTTCCAGTCTTCAAGAGGGTGAAGATGGAATGGAGAGTAAAAGGCACAACAGTTCCAAAGAAAGAAGTGCCAAAATCATCTGTATCCACATCAAATGAAAAGAAGAACAATGCGCCAAAAGGTAAATCTTATGCTAAACCTAATCCTATTTATTCTGTAAATCATCTGATTAGGTTGGCAAATAAGAAAATTTGTTGTTCTTACTGTGGATCAAATGATTTTGTGCATAAAGATTATACTTCTTATTGGTATGGTTCTTACAGTATTCCTTGTAAGAAATCTACACCTAACCCACTAGGACCCAAATGCCATTGGGTACCAAAATCTGCTTAATCTGTTTTGCAGGTTCTTCATGTGTTGTACTGAATTGTAGATACATACCACACACATGACTGAAAACAAAAGAGAAGCGGCGTATTTTTTGAAAAATATTTGTACCATTAAGGGGGAGACAAATATTAATGGCTTTTGAACATATCAGTTCAAAACCCGTGCTTCAACGACTATGGCTTCTGAACAATTCAGTTCAGGACCCGTACTTCAAAGACTAAGACTTCTAAACAAATCAGTTTAGAACTCACACTTCTCAGGTGATATCTTTAACTGTTACATCTTTCTGTTTCAAGGAACGTGGTAAAAGGTAACATTGGATTATATTTTCTTTCTACCACTTTGAAAATTTGAATCTTTACAAATTTAATTCAATGAGATAAAATTTTCAATTTTCATTCAATGAATTAAATGTGTGCTAAAAGATGATTTTACAAGTATTTTTGTTTTATCCGAGTTATATTTGTTTCAACTTTCACTTCTGAAATTAATCGAAAGGTCAGCAAAACATGAATGAAATTATGCTGAATGCTCAAAGTTATGTGAATTCGGACTTATATAGAATATAATGCTCAAAAAGCCTATATGTCAGAATGATGGATAGAAATGACAATATGGGAGAAGCACTATATTTTAGAACCAAGTGATTGAGATAAAATTGTTGCACTATCATTTAGTTTGAAAGCTTGTGCCTGTGGCCTTTCTGGTTTGGGAGAGTAACTCCTAAGGGGTGCTCGACACCTAGTCCCTAAGATCAACTGGTCTGGGATCGGCTGACCCAAATCCTGCAATAGAACCAGATAGAAAGCCATGTTCTACTGGTACAAATGGGTTTAAGATATATCGATGTGGCCTTTCTGGTTTGGGAAATTAAGTTCTAAGGGGTGCTCGTCACCTAGCACCTAAGGCCAACTGGTCTGGGATCTGCTAACCCAAATCCTGCTATAGAACCAGATAGAAAGTCATGTTTAACGGTGTATCTTATTCTTACTAAACTTTTTGATCAAAAGATGCCAATGAGCACAAAATCAAAAGATGCCAATGTGCACAAATCAAAAGATGCCAATGAGCACAAAAGAAAAGATGCCAATGAGCACACATCTCTTGAAACTTGGGAAAATACAAAGTCGCGATAAACCCGTAAATTTGTGAAAATTCTGATTTTGGACAAATAGTGTGAGTAGAGCAAAGTATTCTTATATATTTTAGAATTGCATATGCTTGATGCTAATCATATTTCGCATGTTAGCACACCAAATAGATTTAATAAAGGGGTTGAAACTGAACATTTTTAACTTGATATGCGATGACTTGTTCTTGAATCCAAACACATACATTTGATTTCAGTTGATTGAAAAATTTGTTAAATTTCATTAAGCTGAATTTCTTTTGTAAAGTTTTCAAATGATCAAATGTTTGTAGTTATAAAATGAAATTCAATGAATTTTATTTTCCTTGTGTAAATTTGTTTTAAAATTTGTGCTACAATTTCAAATACTGTACGTTATTGAAATATATGCATACTTTCAGGGGTAGAAAATAAATTGCTCCAGAATTCTTATTTTGAGGGGGAGCAAGGTTATTCTGTAAGGAGGAGATTGTTAGCAATACTCAAAGACACGACTGAAATTGAAAATGGTTTTCGTTGATTATGATGCTCACCATCATCGAAAAAGGGGGAGAAAAGTTTAATTTCAATTTCATGTCAAAGAGCTTTCAAATCAAAGATATTTCAAGTCAAAGATTCGTGAACAAAGACTGAAGATTGGGGAGAAGGATCATGTGAAGTCCAAATGTTGCTGAATTTGGTTATCTTAGTTCTGAGTAGTTATCGGAATGCGCTTACACCTAAAAGTTCAATAATGTGGATGGTTTCACATCTTTCTGATCCAAACTCTAATCGTTTCTGATTTATCTTGTTCCGAATTGATGGTTCTATATAAAGATATGAAATCCATGTTCAAGACTTGAAGACAATCTGTTGAAGATTGTATTGAAGAAGGTTGATTTTTCAAAGAAAAAGACAATGACTTTTCATGTTTGTCTGAAGATTCTTCAAAGCTGAGTTCTTAAAGAGTGTCAAAGCATATAGTTCACCGTGAACTAGTGGAGATAAAGCTATTTGAAGATGGTTTGATAGAGTGTCTGTTTGAGAAGATTAACTTTACAAAGAGCTGAAGACTGCTGTCATATTTTTTTAAATCTTGAATCCAAAGGGGGAGATTGTTAGAGCATTGTTGTATTCAAGATTTACTGTAAAGTCAATGTACTGTATTAGTTAGCTGTGCCTTTATACCTTGTATGTTATGGGTATAAATAGGCATGTCTAGTTCTTTGTTAAAAGTGAATCTAGATCCCTTAAGAAACCTTTTGTAACTCAATATATGGATGACACATTTGCTCTCTAGATTCTCTCTCACTACATTCATATCTTATTGCTAGAGATCTGGGATTTATCAAACCCCAATATGAAAGAAGTGGTACGAAAGGAAGTGATGAAGTTACTTGACGCGGGCATTATTTATTCGATTTCCGATAGTCCTTGGACTAGCCCCGTTCAAGTGGTTCCCAAGAAAGGTGGGGTAACGGTGGTGAAAAACGACAAGAACGAATTAATTCCAACAAGAACCGTTACCGGTTGGAGAGTGTGCATTGATTATCGCAAACTTAACAACGCCACTAGAAAAGATCATTTTCCTCTACCATTCATCGATCAAATGTTGTAGAGATTGGTCGGGCACGCCTACTATTGTTTCCTTGATGGCTATTCGGGATATAACCAAATCCCAATTGCCCCCGAAGATCAAGAGAAGACAACGTTCACTTGCCCATATGGCACTTTTGCCTATCGGCGTATGTCTTTCGGCGTATGCCTTTCGGCGTATGCCTTTCGGATGGCTATCTTCTCCGACATGATAGAGAAAACAATGGAGATATTCATGGATGACTTCTCTATTTTTGGGGATTCTTATGATGTGTGCTTGGAAAATCTCAAATTGGTCCTAAAGAGATGTCAAGAGACCGATCTAGTCTTGAATTGGGAGAAGTGTCACTTCATGGTGACGGAAGGCATTGTATTGGGCCACAAGGTGTCGGCTAAGGGCATTGAAGTTGACAAGGCAAAAGTTGAAGTGATTGAGAAACTTCCATATCCCACTTCCGTGAAAGGGATCAGTAGCTTCTTCGGTCATGCGGGGTTCTACCGGCGGTTCATCAAGGATTTCTCCAAGATTGCCAAACCCCTCTCCGAGTTGCTATCCAAAGATGTCAAGTTTGACTTCACCGAGAATTGTGAAATAGCCTATGATAGGCTAAAGAAATAACTCACATCCGCACCGATTCTTACCGCACCGGATTGGACTCTACCCTTCGAAGTCATGTGTGATGCTAGTGACTTGGCCGTGGGGGCTGTTTTGGGCCAACGAAAGGACAAGAAACTCCATGCAATATACTACGCTAGCAAAACCTTGGACGAGGCACAAGTCAATTATGCCACTACGGAAAAGGAGTTGCTAGCGGTTGTATTTGCATGTGAAAAATTCAGATCATATCTTGTTGGGTCTAAAGTCATTGTTTACACGGATCATTCCGCACTTAAATATCTTATGTCCAAGAAAGATGCAAAACCTAGACTAATCCGTTGGATTTTACTTTTGCAGGAATTTAATATCGAGATCGTGGATAAGAAGGGCACGGAGAACCTCGTGGCGGACCACCTATCCAGGCTAGAGGGAAGGAAACAAGAGGACGCCATCCCAATCAATGAATCCTTTCCGGATGAGCGATTATATGCCATTGGGGTAACCGACCCATGGTACGCGGATGTGGTCAACTTTCTAGCAAGTGGTGTCACTCCTCATGGCCTAAGCTCACATCAAAGGCGGAAATTCTTTGCCGATGTGAAGTACTATTTTTGGGAGGAGCCATATCTCTATAAGCATTGTGGGGACGGGATGATTCGTCGTTGCGTGCCCGATGAAGAAAAATCGAATGTACTAAAGCATTGCCACTCTCTCGAGTGTGGCGGTCATTTTAGCACAGATCGCACCGCGTCTAAGGTCTTACAATCCGGCTTCTATTGGCCGACCTTGTTCAAAGACGCCCGGACCTTCATAGCTTATTGTGATCGATGCCAAAGAGTCGGAAAGATCTCAAAACGGAACGAAATGCCCATGAATATATTCATGGAGGTTGAGATCTTTGATGTGTGGGGCATCGACTTCATGGGGCCATTCCCGCCATCCTACAAGAACGAGTACATTTTGGTAGCAGTGGATTATGTGTCCAAGTGGGTCGAAGCAATCGCAACCCCCAAGAACGACTCAAAGGTGGTCATCAACTTTCTACGGAAGCATATCTTCTCTCGGTTTGGAGTTCCTAGAGCATTGGTGAGTGACGGAGGTAGTCACTTTTGTAATCGCTATTTGGATGTCGTGATGAAAAAGTACTCCGTCACACATCGAGTCACTACCCCTTATCACCCCCAAGCTAATGGGCTAGCCGAAGTGTCCAACCGAGAACTCAAACAAATCTTGGAAAAGACGGTTAGTTCATCTAAAAAAGATTGGTCGGCAAAGTTCGATGATGCACTGTGGGCGTATCGTACAGCATTTAAAACGCCCCAAGGCATGTCACCATACCGACTAATCTTCGGAAAATCATGTCATTTACCGGTGGAATTGGAGCACCGCGCTTATTGGGCAATCAAGGCCCTGAATTTCGAGCTAAATGCAGCGGGAAAGAAGCGATCATTGCAACTAAACGAGCTCGACGAAATCCGTCTAGAGGCATACGAGAATGCACGCATCTACAAGGAGCGGACCAAACGCTTTCATGATAAATTTATCGTGAACCGGACGTTCTATGAAGGTCAAAAGGTGTTACTGTTCAATTCTCGTCTCCAATTGTTTCCGGGTAAATTGAAGTCACGATGGTCTGGTCCATTCACGGTGGTAAAAGTCCACTCATACGGGGCCATCGAGCTAAAGGGGGATGACGGTGAAGTATTCAAGGTCAACGGTCAAAGAGTAAAGCCGTATCTCGAAGGCGAGTCGATGCAAGTGAAAGACTCGATCCCATTATCCATACCGGCCTGAGAATCGTCAAGGTCGTGCCACGACCCTAAATAAGGCGCTAGGTGGGAGGCAACCCACCAAGGTTAGTCGTATTTTTGTCAATACTTAGCCTAATTTTTGTTTGGCAATGCGTTTTCTCGTGAAAACCAGCCAAAATACCTCATTTTTGGCCCTGTGTCAAAGTAGCAGCAAGTGTGACACACCCTTGAAAAGTCTGGTTTTCGGTACATTTTTGGCGAATATGACACAGCGAGAGTGACATTGGTCACTTTAGCAGGTCACTATCGCATCATTTAAAGAGTTATGGAAATTTTGCTCTCGGTACATATTAGGCGAAAGTGACCAAGCGAAAGTGACTAGGTCATAATCGCCGTGTCACTCTCGCTAGGCTCCCAAATCCATACTTTTTGCTGAAACCTGTTAATCGCGGTACATTTCATGCGAAAGTGCCCTAGCGAAAGTGACCAGGGCACTCTCGCCTGTCACTTTCGCCGACGGGGTGAGAGGCTTTAAAACCCTAGTTCAGTCACTTGGTCACTCACGCACAACACCTCAGTTTTTAGGGCGATTTTGACAAGGTTTTCGGGTCAATTTTCTTACTTCTTCCTCCAAGATACTCCGATTTTGTTGCAATTCCACTTCAATGTAAGTGTTTTTCATCTCTTTTTCACTTATCCTCATCTCCATTGTTGAGATTTCAAGGTTTGGTCAAAAATTCTTCCATGCTCATATATTTTGTGAAATTGTGCTACATTTTAGGTTTGGAGTTGTTTGCTACTTGTGAATACATTCTTTAACTCTACATTGTTCTTCATTCACACAATTTCACCATGGATTGAAGCTAGGGCACACATTTTGACTTTTATGCTAAAATGACTTACACATTGTGGGTTTGGGTTAATTGCTAGTTTAATCGAGCTTGTTGAGCTCTTGCACACTAGTACACTTAAATCCATCTTTGTTTGAGTATTATCCTCTTGATGTCAAGTTGTGCCAAACATGCATAGTAGTGTTTGAATTGCATATATCTCTCTTGCGTGTTGTGTTAGTGACCTATATCACCCACTTTGAGCTCTTAAATCTTTGCCATTGTTCTACATTGCAATTATCATTTTTGGCTTGCTTCTTGTGTGGGTTAACCTTGGTCATTGATGATATGACATTGTGATCGCATTATGTACCGTTTTAGGTCGTATCATGCAATGTTTCGTGTCGAGTAATTGTTTTGTGCCCAATTAGGGGATTTTTGACTTTGATAACATGTTTTTAAGGTAATCTAAGTTATGATGCTTAATGTTGGGATATGTATGTCTTGGAAGCATGATTTACCTCTTTGTTCTTGTGGTTGAATTTTGCGCACAAGGATAGACCATTAAGACAATACATGCATTTCTTACTTTGATTGATCATCATGACTCCGTGCACTTCTTTCAACATGCTACCTTGTTAATTATCCATTTTTTATAAACCTTTACTCGTGGCTTAGCTTCCCAGTTTTCTTGCAGATTCCCAATATGGTGCGCAGCAACCTCCTTTCCAAGGATCGGTTCCAACTTTATGATGAGCTTCCCGAAGAAGAGCAGGCACCGTTGATCAACGGTCCTAATGAACATTTTGACGATCGAATGAGGCTCAATGAGGAGTGGGGATTTCTTGTAGAGAGGGGAATCGACATTCGAGGGCTCGATTCCACAACCATCCCAGATACTATTGGGCAGCGTGCTTGGGCTGACTTCACTCGCACTCGCCAGCCATATCACCCGGGTCTAGTGAGGGAATTCTACGTCTCCATGGTACCGGAAGTATTCAGGGCGCTCGGAAGAGTTTGGGTGAGAGGAGTGCCGTTGGAAATCACCTCCCAAGCCATTAACGAGTATTTCCACGCCCCTACAGATCCTGATGAGGAGTATCCTGACGGGTTCCCTGCTAGAGCCTGGTTCAACCCTCAATTGCGCGACATGACAGCTATTCTTCGTCAAGACGGATCGGATATGTGGGTACCTAAAACGGCTGACCTGCACCACGGCGACCTAAAACCAGACATGGCTTTCTGGTCGGTTTTCCTCAAGCATAGCGTCATCCCATCTACTCACCGGACTCTAGTCTCCATTGAGACAGCTCAGTTGCTCTACACTATCCGAGTCGACGTGAATTTTGATGTGGGCCAATTCATTCTCAACAGTATACTGAAGACCGGCGGCAGCACCAAGTGTCTCCTAAATTTTCTTTGCCTTATCACTCATTTCTGTAGGAGGGCAGGGATTGCAGCAGCCTCCGTCTAGGCGGAACTTGTGGCACCCCCGGCGGATGTGTGCAAAAAGACGTACAATCTTTTCTGTACACGCCAGGGATTGCCTAACATTTCGTCCGGACGTCGCTACCGGAATAGGGGAAGCCATGGAGCTGTTGTTCAGGAGGAGGAGCCACAGGTTCAGGATGCCGATCCACCACAGCAGCCACGCCCACTACGCCAGCCACGACAGCAAGCACCACCACCAGCTGATATTCTTGCGGTGATTCAGGAGGTGCGGACCACGCAGCTAGCCCACGGGGCGATTTTAGAACGAGTTGCCGACTTTATTGCAACGCCGCCCTCTAGCCCGCCACGCTCTGAGCCACCACCCACTACCACGTTGCCCCCTCGCCAGAGCAGATCCACCAGCATCTTAAGTTGTTTCTACGTGCGAAAACGCTGGCGTAATAGAGGTGCCGGCACATCTTCCTCGCGGCAGCCCTAGGGTGAAATATGACAGCTCGGTTTGTTTCCTTTTTTCACTTTTGCGCGCTTTCATTTCTATTTGTATGTCAACCTTTTATATCTCAATGTGATGGTCAAAATTCCACGAACACTACTTTTGAACTATTTGTGCACATTGGGGACAATGTGTCTCAAAGGTTTGGAGTTGTTGTTTTTGTTTCTTTTCTTTGTGGGTCGATGTGTATGAACCTTTATTTTGATCGTTAACATGCGTTGTGGGTATAATGTGAATTAATCGGAATGAATATATATGCTCGAAGTAGTGTTTAGGTGAATTGAAAAAACTTTCATTGACATGTAGTATCTATGTTGAGGCATGCTTGTGGAGGGATAAAGTAGTTGTGCATACTAATTATAGACATTAGTGGAGACCACCCTAGTGAGACTTTGAGCCTTAGTGTCATCAATTCTGAGTGATGTTCTATTTTTGTTCACCATCCTATACACGTCTGAATTCTTACAATTTGATAGTGATCTCATTTTTCCTTGCATTGAGTAGTAAAGGTTAACTTCTAATTTAACATGTCTATTACTTGTGAATTATGTGTACCTTGAGAAATGATATCGGGCTATGTGTGCAAATTCTTTGGTCTATCATCTTTATCCTCCTTTCTCTTATCCCCTTGTTGATGTGTGATTCCCTTAGCCATTTTGCAGCCGCTACTAAGCCTAAAGACTTTGATCTATCCGGATACACTAACCGACCCGTAGTCTAAGTGCATCATGGAATGAGAAATGCAAACAATTGCGCCAAAATAGCTGGGAATGATCGTTGAAGCATGAAGGGTCGTCAAACAAAAAAATAAAAAAATAAAAAAAAATAAAAAAAATAAAAAAATAGAATAAAACTTGCATCTGCTATAAGCAAGTCTCTGTACAAGTATGATAGTCGAAATTCTGCATTACATGCATTGATGGAAATTGTGCGTTCCAAAGAAAGGAAGACAAAAAATGAAGAGCTACTATTAGTTTTGATGCACTTAGGACTAATTGTACTTTACCATTCTTCCTATTCCACTACCTTAAACCATCTCTTACCCTTTAAGCCCCGATTGATCTTTTGGAAAGCATAGTTTGTGAGTAATGCATGTTTAAATTTTATCTTATTACTCAGTTCCTTTCATGAGATCGTATTTGACTACTACGTGTTTCTATACTATCACATGCGGATGATCTTGTGAATTTTTGTATATCAACTCCCCCGCATGTATTTGTGATGTGTGTGAACCTAGGATTCAAGAGTAAGAGAGCATCCCGTGAGGCTAGGGTTGAAGCGAAATCCTCCACTAGTTGTGTGCATGATGAAATTGATCAAAACGAGCATTCGCTTGATAATAGTCTCATGTCAATGATAGTTTTATCTAGGGTGAGATATTGGATAGAGATATACCAAGTAAACCCTAGTTTTGTGTATGTGCTTCTTATGCTTAATGAGTTGAGTGTTTATGTTTATTGGTTGAGAGACTTTAATATACATTACATGATGCATTCTTGCTATTACTTGAGAGAGAATAGTAAGTATTTTGGGAATTGCTAAATTCAACCTTGTGTATTGATTTATGAATGTGTTTTATCTATTTGTTGGTGAAATCTAACCCCTAACCTTTCCTCATCATCTTGGTAACTTCTTTGTGGTGTATGAATCGTTATTGACTTGCTCTTCTTTGCTTATCTTCATTTCTTGAGATAGTTAGTTAATTAATCAAAACTCAAACCAAATTTTATCAGCCGTCCATTTTAGATGTGTGGCTAGCCTTTGTGATACTTAAACTCATAGTTCCTTGGATCGATACTCGTACTTGGTACGTATTACTTGATTGACACCGTACACTTGCGGTAGATTTGGAGGGTTGCATAAACCCTCAATCAAGTTTTTGGCGCCGTTGCCGGGGAACTATTTGTAGTGTTAATATCACTACCGGTTATAGCGCTGCTAAATTGGACACCGTTCGTTTATTTAATTATTCTTTGTTGCTCACTATTCTATTGGTTTGTTTTCAGGCACTCTCTATAGTGTATGCCAAGAAGACGCAACCGCGGAAGAGCGCAAGTGCCTTTAGATCCTGAAATCGAACGTACACTTCGACAAAGGAGAAGAGAGCGTGAGCAAAACATGGCGGATAATCGACCGCTGAGGGATTTTGCAATCCCCACTTATGATGTGAACCGACAAGGCATTCGCCCACCAAATACGGCGGAAAATTTTGAAATCAAGTCGGCCATCATAAATATGGTTCAACAAGAACAATTTTGCGGGTTACCCTCCGAAGACCCGGTAGCTCACCTCGATAGGTTCACCGAAATTCTTGGCACATTTAAGTTGAACGGGTTAACAAATGAAGTCGTTCGTCTTAAATTGTTCCCATTCACCTTGAGGGATCGAGCCAAGTCGTGGGAAAAGAGTATTCCCGCCGGACAAATCACTACTTGGGATGAATTGGTGAAGGCATTTTTGACAAAATTCTTTCCTCCCGGCCGTACCGCACGGTTGAGAGCGGAGATCACACAGTTCCAGCAGATGGACCAAGAATCACTATATGATGCTTGGGAAAGGTATAGGGAGCTGCTCCGGAAGTGCCCTCACCATGGTCTCCAATCATGGCTTGTCGTCGAAATGTTCTACAATGCACTCACCCCGCATTACAAGGGTATTGTCGATTCTACGGCGGGAGGTGCACTTATGGCCAGACCTCACGACGACGCATACGCCTTAATCTGTGAAATGGCCGATAACAACTATCAATGGCACTCCGAGAGAAATAACCACTCCCGAAGGCCAATTGGGTCAACTTCACAAGATACATCCGAAATCGCAACCTTGAAGGCTCAAGTTACCGGATTAACAAACCAATTGCGGGGTATGTCGGTGAGAGCGATTGGTACCCCAAAGTGTCAAATTTGTGGTGAACTTCACCAAACCGAAGAATGCCGATTTGTTGCATCCTTGGACGACAACAATGTTGAACAAGTTAATTACATGCAAAATCGCCCAAACCGACAACCCAACGACCCTTTCTCCAACACATACAATCCGGGTTGGAGGAATCATCCCAACTTTTCTTGGTCCAACCAAACGGACCAACAAGGGGGTGACGCGGGTCGGCAACAACAACAACAAGGTCAATCACAACAACAATTTGCTCCATCTCGAAATTTTAGACCTCCCGGTTTCCAAAACCAAGGAAATCAAAACATGAGAAATAATGGGGAGGGATCGTCAAATGAAAAGAAATCGGGTTTGGAGGAAATGATGATGAAATGCTTATCAAAGATGGACACGGTTATGCAAGGTCACGAGCAAAATACCGCCGCCATCAAAGCGGTTGTCGAAGGCAAGGAGCAAAATACGATTGCTATCCGAAATATTGAACGGCAACTTAGTCAAATGGTCCATGCACAATCATCAAGAAACCAAGGCGACTTGCCTAGCCAACCCGAGAAAAATCCTCGAGAACAATGCAAGGCCATTACGCTAAGAAGTGGAAAGCCGTTGATCAAGGACCCGACAAGAGATGACATGGGTCCCGAGGAAGAAGAAGTGCCACCCACGCAAGAGCCCGATCTCGTGGAAATAGAGGTTGAAGATGTTGTGGAAACATCCAAGAAGACACAAGAGACACCATCACCATCCAAACCGGTCGTGAATGCTTACAAGCCACCGATACCATTCCCTAACCGTCTTAAGGAATACAAGGACCAACAACAATTTGCTAAGTTCTTGGACGTTTTCAAGAAGTTACAAATCAACATTCCTTTTGCGGATGCTTTGGCTAAAATGCCGTCATATGCCAAGTTCTTGAAGGATATTTTGTCCAATAAAAGGAAGATTGAAGAACACGCTACCGTAGCACTCACCGAAGAGTGTAGTGCCATCATCCAAAACAAACTTCCACCCAAGCTTAAAGATCCAGGGAGTTTTACTATCCCTATTCAAATTGGTGATTTTGAGTTTGGTAAAGCTTTATGTGATTTAGGTGCAAGCATTAACCTTATGCCATTATCTATCTTCAGGAAACTCGGTCTTGGAGAAATCAAATCCACAAGGGTTACTCTACAACTTGCGGACCGATCGATAAAGCACCCACACGGAATAATTGAAGATGTCCTAACCAAGGTCGGGAAGTTCTACTTCCCCGTAGACTTTGTGGTCTTGGATATGGAAGAAGACGTCGATGTACCTCTCATTCTAGGGAGACCGTTCCTAGCAACCGGGGGTGCGTTAATCGATGTCAAAGGGGGTAAATTGACCCTTCGTGTGGGAGATGAGGAAGCGGTCTTCAATGTGTTCAATTGTGCTAGAAGCCAAAGCGACATGAATGCATGCTTTAGTGTGGACGTTGTGGATGAAGCGGTAAAGGAGGTTTTTGAGCAAGAATCTA
Organism: Saussurea involucrata; assembly: GCA_033807775.1. Lineage (NCBI taxonomy): Eukaryota > Viridiplantae > Streptophyta > Magnoliopsida > Asterales > Asteraceae > Saussurea > Saussurea involucrata. The sequence continues at coordinate 14,551,555 of CM066326.1, forward strand.
CCGATGATGAGCTCGGTAACGTGTTGACTAATGGTCTCTTTGAAGAAGACGGTGATGAGAGCGAAAAAAAGAATGTGTAATGCAATTGGGAGCAACACCCTTCCGGAAATTTTCAAGGCACCAACAATTCGAAGACTTGGGGCCTAAAAATGCTAAACCCCAACCGTCAGCGGAAGTGCCTCCGCAACTCGAGCTTAAGCCATTACCCTCTCATTTAGAGTACGCTTACTTAGGGGCAAACTCTACCTTGCCCGTGATCATATCATCACATCTAAGTAAGTTGGAAAAAGAGAAGCTACTAAGAGTGTTAAGGGAGCACCAATCCGCCATCGGGTGGACAATCGCCGACTTGAAGGGGTTAAGCCCTTCCTTTTGCATGCACCGGATCAATATGGAGGATGGATTTAAGCCATCCATTGAGCATCAAAGGAGGTTAAACCCCAATATGAAAGAAGTGGTACGAAAGGAAGTGATGAAGTTACTTGATGCGGGCATTAATTATTCGATTTCTGATAGTCCTTGGACTAGCCCCGTTCAAGTGGTTCCCAAGAAAGGTGGGGTAACGGTGGTGAAAAACGACAAGAACGAATTAATTCGTAATCAGGTTACAAAGGGAAACAGAAAGTTTACAAGTACAAGTGAAAAACTATGCAAGTACTAAAAGTTTAAAAACTGATAAATTACAAGAAGAGTACAAAATGGGAATCTATCAGCTAGAGTGGTTCATCCTTACTCAGGTCTTCGTCATATGAGTCTTCTTATGTGATCATGCAGTCACGTACCTCTTCTCCTCTCCGTCTTCTGAGTTTAGCTTCCCTGTGAATGTGAGATTTGATGAAGATACCTGGACTTGTCATATTGCACCAGTACAAAAGATCTCTTAGATGGTTGGTTGAGTAGATAGAAATCTCTGAGTCTCGCTTTGAATGTCATCCCAATAATAGAAGATGATTCCATAAGGGACTCCTATCACTTGACTAGGATTAAAAGGTTATCCAGGTGGCAGTGATAGGTCGAGAGCTGAGAGGTCAGGTGGTGGTCCAAGTACCGTTTCTCTTGAAAATTCGATCCCGGTTTCATTTCTGTAAGCAGGTTCTTCTTCAGACGTAGATGCTCGCTTCTTCTTTCTTGGTGGTCTTGGGTTCTGAGGTAGAGGAGGTATTTCAACCCTCGCTGAGTTTCAAGTTATGAGTAAGTTCAAGAATTTCTCCACATGGGCTTTATACTTGGACTTAGATCTTTGAAGTGCATCTTTGAGCTCTAACCATTCATAGAAACCAAAATTCTCCAGCTTTGACATGAACATCGTTTTTGCTGAGTCATCTTCTCTGAGTACTTGTATGGACACCATGACTGAGTCCTTCTTACTCTTTCCGGTTATGGTCACACATGTAATCTTTTTGGGATTGTATCTTTGTTCGAGATTCTCTATGCACCAAACCAATTCTGAGTCACTGGCGATCTTCTCTTTTTGGGCTTCCTCCTCGGCTTCTTTTAGCAGTTGAGCTTGAACTCTAACAGGGTTCTTTTTAGGTTTCCTATCAGAGACTGAGTTTTGGGATACCTTAAGGGCTTATCGTTCATCCTTTTGGTAGGCCGTAAATAATTTCTCAGCTCTAATGGATTTTTCACGTTCAGCTGGACATAGAAATCTAAGCTCATCTTGTTCGTTTTCAGCGCCTTGTCGAGGAGGGATCTGGATGCGTTGGCTCTCTAGCTGAGAGACTAGTGCTGAATTCTTTCTTTTCGTTCTTCCTCCTACCTTTGAGTTGGTCGTGAGAGTCTAGATGGGTGTGTCAGCAGTTCTTCCTCTTCTTCTTCTTCTTCTTTTTCTTCAGCAGTCTCTGGGAAGGAGACTGGGATTATTGGGTCTTCAGAGATTGCTGGTATTATTGGCAAAATATCAGTTGCAGCTGGTCCCTTAAGCAGGGGAGAGAACTGGCTGATGTCAAGAAGAACGAGTTAGGTGGTAGAAAGAAAGAAAAAGGATTAAGTATGTATGAGAGTTATTACGTGGGCAAGGGTGAAGGAGAAAGGGATGATGGAGAGACATACCTGATAAGGTTGCTCCCCCCCAGAAGTGTATATTATTTTCAGATTACCCTCAGCAGAAATTCCTTTTTGTTTGCCCTGAGGGGTCTTCTGAGCCGGGGCCTTTTCAGACTTTCTCCCCCTGCTTTGTTTATGGAGATTCCTTTGAGGGGAGCGCTGACGGTTTTGGGATGGAACCATATTTCAGATTCTTCATCATCATCATCATCATCATCGTCGTCATCGTCAGCGTCTTTGGAACCAAGGTCCTTGTCATCGTTATCTATGTCAAGTTCCTCTTCCTCTTCCTCTTCCTCTTCCTCTTCCTCTTCCTCTTCCTCTTCCTCTTCCTCTTCATCAAAGGGGTCAGAGGGAATGTTTACTGGAGCTTCAGTCTCTTTATTGGCTTCCTCCCCCTCAGCATGGGGAGGGTCTTCTACTGGAATTTCCCGCTCAGCATCACCAGGCTGAGAGTCAGCAGTTTCTCTATTAGTCTTCTCCCCCTCTTTGTCATCATCAGATGGGGGAGGGATTATTGCAGCATTGGCGGTAGTGGCGATAGGAGAAGATGTTGAAGTTGAAGGAGCAGCTTTTTCCAGGTTGTCAACCCTGTCAAACATCTCCCCTATAGCAGTGGCAGATTCCACTACAAAAATAGCGGCCATGTCTAAAGACTTACGGTCGGAATCTGTAAAGGATGGAGAGGGTTCAGAAGTTGGCTTCTTCAGCACTGCTAGAATGTCAGCTAGCAGCTGGTTGTTAGATTCAACCTTTGTAGAGAGGTCGTTGACAGAAGATGAGAGCGAGCTGATGGAGACGGTGTTTACAGCGACTTGTGTCTTTATTTTTTCCACCACCTCTTGTAGGGTTGATAGCTGAGAATTATCAGCTTTATTTGATAGAGATGTGGTGAGCGTCTTCAGTGTTGAGTCCGCATTATTGATGGAGGTGGTGTTGTTTTGCAGGTCGGTAGAGAGAGTGGAGATGTTGTTGTTGATGTCCTGAATGGAGTTATTCATCATCTCAAAAGAAGGGCCTGTAAAAACATACTAGGTTTGAGCATAATAATGGTCACGCTTAGTCACCGAAGAAATGAGGGGTAGGGAAGATGGAATACCTGAAGGTTCATTGTGGGATTCCAAAGGATCTCCTCCAAAGTATGTCCTCAAATGATAGCTCTAGAAGAGTCGAGAAAATGGTTTGCTGAGGGGCTCCGAGAGGGAGACCTTCAGGTCTTGTGCTTTTTGCCATGAGGTTGTGGAGAAGATCCACATGCGTATCAGAGAGGACAAATCCTGATGTGCCGGATGTGTTGAGGAATGAAATAGAAGGAGTAGAAGCAATGGTGGTGAAGATGGCAGTGCAATGTGGCAGTGAGGCACTAGCGGTGCCTGGAACTATACCTTCAGTGCTTTGAGGCACTGAGGTTGTTGTGGGTGATGCCAGCGTAAAATCAACAATTGTTGAAGTCACTGAGGCGGTTGATGGGATGGTTCAGTTGTGGTGGAGCGTACCACGAAAGTATCAAGGCAGGCCCGTGAAGAGGCAATCCCTGATGTTGTTGTTGTTGCATCTTGGGGGTTCTCCTTAGATTGTCTCCTGTACTTTTTGGAAGGGCCAGGAGTTGTTGCAGAAGGTTTCCTCTTTGCAGAGGTAGTTGTAGCATCTTGGGAAGCCATGGGGGGTTGGACCGTAGGCATCGCTGCTAAAGAAGAAGCAATTGAGGAGGAGAGAAGGCGTTGGAGGGTAGAGAAACTTACCTCGTTTTCGGCAGGCTCAATGTCGAGGAGGCGGGTGCCAAGACTTGGTAGCTGATAGTCACCTTCAGGTGGGTAGAGAGGACCCAAGAAGTGCGGAAGGAGTACGATGATGATCGTACATAAGGGGCATTTATCTCCTTGTCAGGATTTTTGACTTTCGCCATCAGGTCGTCAAAGTTGAGGTGTTCTCACCGCTGAGAAGTTGTGTGTTGATCCAAACCCTCAGTGATTTGATAATGACCCTCTCTTATATACTTAGTGAAAATTGTAAGTAAACAATATGTATCAGAGTTTCACTATCGCTGATAAGTACTAAGATCTTCCAGTACCGCTGATAGGAACTCTTGTTGTTTAGATTAAACATTCAGCGAACACTGTTCATCATTAACGCTGAGTCTGTTCAGTCATTATGATGATCGCTGATAAGTTAGTAGTTTACTTATGATCCCTGAAGACAAGTTTCACGTCAACAAAGGTTCTACGCTGACGTCGAAGATCAAGCTCAAGAACCAGCGACAAGTCTCCTAATGAACTGATGCGGATCAGCGAAAACTTAGATTTGTCCACTCAACGTGAAGTATCAAGTACAAGACTTCAGCTATCGCTGCACTTTATCATTTGCTGAATAGTAAATGATAATCGTTGAATCAACAAAAGCTGATCATGAAGTCCTCCGTATAAAGTACTTTTGTCTTAACCTCCCTTGCACGACTCCGTATGAAATGTCAGAAAAGAACCTCCGACTGTCTGAAATCGTACAACCATTCTGATACTACACTGTTCATCCATGCGGCTACTAAGGTTGTCAACCAAGGTCAATGACATGCAACCAACCAGCTGATGACACGTGTAAAGTGTATACTGACTTGCATTAAATGCATGCAGTATATAAAGAGATGAACCCACTTCATTTGAAGTAACTTGCTAACTCTGGACAAGTTCAATCTCTTATCTCAAGATAGGTTATTGTTAGTAATTTCCTTATCTCTCTTAGTGCAAGAAACCTTAGTGTTCCAACTTGTTTAGATTTAGGTTTATCCTTAATCTTGTTTCCGCAACAAGATGTAAATTGTTAATGATTTATCAATAAACAATTTAGAAAAGTAAAATCTGTGTGTTTGTATTCAACCCCCGCCCCTTCTACAAACTTGTATAGGCCTTCAGGACCAACAAGTGGTATCAGAGCAGATTTGTTTAATCTCATAAACAAGATCTAATCTAAGATATTTCTCTTCCTTGCTATTATCTGAAAATGGCCACCAACACAAACACAAATTATATAGACAATGGTTCTCTTTCTAAACCCCCTAGATTTTCCAAAGATAACTTCAACTTATGGAAAAATAGGATGACACTCTTCTTAGAAGGTGTAGACCCTACTATGCCTTACTATCTAGAAAATGGTCCATTCATCCCTGTAAGAATTGATGCTGCTGTTCCAGCCGCTGAGAATAGACCTGCTATTCCAGAAAGGCTAGTACCTAAGGAAATCTTTCAATGGACTGACGAAGATAAGAAGAAAGTGGCTATAGATACAAAATCCAGATCCATACTATCCATGGCTCTTCCTGACGAAGTCTACCATTCCGTCATGAATCTGAAAACATCAAAGGCCATGTGGGACACAATATGTGTTCAGTATGAAGGAACGTCTGAAGTCCAGGATTCAAGAAAGATCAACCTAGTAAGACAATACGAAAGTTTCATTTCTGGTAAGAAAGAATCTCTCTCTGAAGTTCACCAACGTTTTAATTGTTTAATTATAGATCTGAAAACTGTTGGTAAGGAATATTCTAACTTTGAAGTGCTGACAAAGTTTCTAGAATGTTTACCTGAAAGCTGGGACAATTATGCTATGTGTCTCAAGCTATCAAAGTATCTAAAATCAATGACCCTTTCAACCTTATATGGCACGTTGCTGAATCATGAGCAATCGAGCCATCTTAAGAAGAATCTTGTTAAAGATTCCATAAGCACCCCTGTTGCTTTAATCTCAGAGGAACCTTCTACTCAGCGACCCTCGGTCACTATCACTGAGTTAGAAAGTAACTCTGAAAGGTCATCAGATTCTGATTTTTCAGATGATGAATCTTTGGCTCTCCTAACTAAGAAGTTCAGGAGATTTGCCAAAAAGAAAATGTTTAGAAAGAACAAATCTCTTTCCATAACTGACAAGCCTAGATCATCAGCTTTTGTTGATAAGGCTACTGCTACTTGTTTTAACTGCGAAAAGACAGGACATTTCGCTAACGAGTGCAGGTCAAAGAAAGTTTCTAGACCCTCAGCTTTTACAAAGAAACCCTTTGTTCCAAGAAATAAAGATGACAAATATTCAAAGCTGAAAGAAAACTATGCAAAGCTGAAAAGCTTTAAGAAGAAGAATAAAGGCCTGATGGCTGACTATGATTGGGCTGCTTCTGATGAAGAAGCATCATCATCTGACTCTGAAGATGATGAAGCAAATCTATGTCTTATGGCCAAGATTGAAGAAGAGGAAGAAAGTTCAGACATTCCCTCCACTTCAACCTCTGCAATTCAGGTATCACCTTCCTTCTTTACTAATATTGCAAATATTGATGAAGCTGACAGTCTCCGTAAGATCGATCTCTTGACTAGAAGTTTATACGAAGCCATGCACGGCAAAACTGTGGTTGAAAACCAAAATCTTGATCTCGCTGAAAAGCTTAAAAACTGCCACCTTCAAATAGAAAAGTTTTCTAAAATTGAAGAAGATTTTAAAGATTAAGTATATTTAAATCAGCTAGTCAAAATCGAACGAGCAGAAGCTATCGCTGCATTAAAGGCTGAAAAAGCTATTGTTGAAGGATGGTGTAATTCTTCAACAAAGATCACTGAGATAATAAAGTCTCAAATTCCCCTGAGTGATAAACGTGGTTTGGGTTACAAATATGAAACTCCAAAACCAACCACTGAGCGTTCAATGCTTAAATTTGGAACGTTCGTATCCTCAGTCGCTGATACTTCATCTTCTCAGTGCTCCTCGTCCGTTACACCAATCCCTGAGGAAACTCCTACCTCCTCAAAAGGCAAGGAGAAAATGGTTTATTCAAAACCTACCTCTGTCTCTAAAGACAAAGGTAAAGGAATTGTTATTTACCAGAGTCCTCAGAAGGGTACCTTAGTACCAAAGCTGAATGCTTCTAAAGCTTCAGTGGCTCATCCCTCTGGATCAAGGAAGCAGATATCTGGATTTATTCAACGATCTACTCCTAGACTCAGATTGGATGTCCTTGGTAAGAAATCTGAAGAACTGAATGTTCGTCCCATTTTTAAAAGCTCAGCATACAAATGGTCCTAGAACTACTTTTAGTTATAGGAAATGTTATCACTGTGGACTTACCGATCATATTGCTAGTAAGTGCCCCACGGCCACCAAAGCTGAAAAGATAGCTAAGGTGAAAACTGCCCCCAAGGCAAAGAAGACCAACCATGGTGCAAATCAGGTCAAGGTAAATTCTACCACTGAGGTTAAGAAATTAACCAAAGTGAAGAGAGACAAAGCTGAATCTTCAAATGCTGCGAAAACTGTTGAACCTTCCATTCCAACTACTTCTACTGACAAACGTGTATACATGGTTAAGTGGGTACCTAAGAAAAACTAATCTTCCTTTGTATTGCGGGTTAAGAAGGGTATCTGGTATCTCGATAGTGGATGCTCTAGACACATGACTGGAAAGAAAAACCTGCTCGCTGAATACAAGGAAGAGAAAGGTCCCTCTGTGACTTTCGGTGGAAATGGAAAAGGACAAACCCGAGGGTATGGTGTACTTTCAAATGGTACAACCTCCTTCAGAAGAGTCGCATATGTTGAAGGGCTGAAGCATAATCTTCTAAGCATTAGTCAGCTTTGCGACATGGATAACAAAGTAATCTTTACTAAGGAATCCTGCTTTGTCACTGACAAAAAGGAGAAGATAGCTCTCAGCGGTTATCGTTTGGAAAATGTTTATGTAATAAACATGGACTCAACAACCACTGAGAACTCCTGTTTCTTCTCAAAGGCCTCATCTGATGTCAACTGGCTATGGCATAAGAGGCTCTCTCATCTAAATTTCAAGACACTGAACACTCTTTCTTCAAAAGGGTTAGTCACTGGTCTACCTCAGCATTCATACGCCAAAGAGTCGTTATGTTCAGCGTGTGAAAAAGGGTAGCAGACTAAAGCAAGCTTTAAGTCAAAGCAAGTTTCTACAGTGTCATCTCCTCTACAACTACTTCATATGGATTTGTTTGGCCCTGTTAACAAACAATCCATCGCTGGAAATAAATATACGCTGGTCATAGTTAATGAATTCCCTCGCTTCACTTGGGTAATGTTTCTCCGTTCTAAGAGTGACACCCCTGAAGAACTCATCACCTTTGTTTGGAAGATGGAAACCCTGAACAATTTGACCGTTCGCTCAATAAGGAGTGATCATGGGACTGAATTCAAAAACAGTTCTCTTGATTCCTTCTTTGAGAGTAAGGGTATTTCTCACAACTTTTCTTCAGTGAAAACACCGCAACAAAATGGAGTCGCTGAAAGAAGAAATAGAACAATTATTGAAGCTGCACGTTCAATGCTCAGCGATTCTCACCTACCTACTCAGTTTTGGGCAGAAGCTGTCAACACTGCTTGTTTTACGCAAAACAGGTCGCTGATAGTTAAAAGATTCAAAAAGAAAGCCTATGAACTTTTTCATGGGAGAAAGCCTTCAATCAGCTTTCTTCACATCTTTGGATGTCAGTGTTTTATACTGAACAACAGAGATGCTCTTGGAAAGTTTGATCCTAAGGCTGATGATGGAATCTTTCTTGGATACTCCTCAGTTTCCAAAGCCTTCAGAGTCTTCAATCGTAGAAAGACAAACTGTAGAAGAAACTATTCACGTCACGTTTGACGAATCCCGTTCAGCGAACTCTAAACCGTATGCTGATACTGAAGAACTAAATCAATGGATGTTTTCTCATCTTGGTGATTCAGAAGTTATTCCCACTACTCATGCTCATCCAGTAGAAGATGATAGTCCTATCATTCCAAATATGCAGAATAGTGAAGCTGAAACTTCTTGGGTCTCAGCTGTTCCTATAAACACTATACCTAACGCTGAACCAAATGTCTCAGACATTCCATCTACTTCTCAGCAATCAGTGAATATAATGACAACTGCATCCATTCCTCTCTTGGCTGATACTCCTGACGTCGCTGAAGCTTCATCTTCAGCTCCTCCAGTTCAAGTTGAGTCAGCGTCTCACGCTCCGGCTCAGCGATGGACTATAAATCACCCAATTGATCAAATTCTTGGTGATCCAAATGCTGGGATTCAGACTCGACGAAGTGCAGGTAATATTTGTTTATTTGTAAATTTTATTTCACTAACTGAACCAAAGAAAGTAGATGATGCCCTCAAAGATCCAAACTGGGTCAGCGCCATGCAAGAAGAGCTGACTGAATTCAAAAGAAACAAAGTTTGGAAACTTGTTCAGAGACCAACTGATAAAACAGTAATAGGCACTAAATGGGTCTATCGAAATAAGTTGGACAAACATGGTACTGTAACCCGCAACAAAGCTCGACTTGTTGCTCAGGGATACATACAAGAGGAAGGTATAGATTACGACGAAACATTTGCTCCAGTAGCAAGACTTGAATCTATTCGTCTATTCTTAGCATATGTTGTACACAAAAACTTCAAAGTACATCAGATGGATGTTAAGTCAGCGTTTCTAAATGGAAAGCTGAATGCAGAAGTGTATGTGGAACAACCTCCAGGATTCTCAGATTCTAAGCGTCCAGGTTATGTTTATAAACTGGATAAGGCACTTTATGGCTTGAAGCAAGCTCCTCGTGCATGGTATGACACTCTCTCTACTTATCTCCATATTGAAAAATTTGAGCGAGGTAAGATTGACAAAACTCTATTTTTTAGAAAAGTGAAAGCTCATATCATTCTAGTTCAAATATATGTTGATGACATTATATTTGGTTCTACTAACCCTGAGCTTTGTACTCGTTTCGCTGATAGAATGAAAGATTAGTATAAAATGAGCATGATGGGTGAACTAACATATTTCCTTGGTCTTCAGATTAAGCAAACTGAGAAAGGAACTTTCATTAATCAGGGAAAATATGTTAAAGATATGCTGAAGAAATTCGACTTAACTAAAAGTTCAGCTATGAAAACCCCTATGGCACCACCGCTGACACTTGATAAGGACACTAAGGGTGTTCCTGTAAATGTCACGCTGTACCGTGGGATGATCGGCTCTCTATTGTATCTAACATCTAGCCGACCCGATATTATGTTTGCAACATGTTTGTGTGCACGATATCAAGCTGAACCTAAGATATCTCATATGAAAGCTGTAAAGCGAATCTTTCGATATCTTAAGGGTACAGCGAATCTAGGTCTTTGGTATCCCAAAGATTCAGGATTCGATCTAACCGCCTATTAAGATAGTGATTTTGCAGGTTGCAAAATGGATAGGAAAAGCACCACAGGAGGATGTCAGCTCCTGGGTGGAAAGCTGGTAAGTTGGACAAGTAAAAAGCAAAATTCAGTGTCCACTTCCACAGCTGAAGCTGAATATGTAGCTGCTGGAAGCTGTTGTTCTCAAGTCTTGTGGATGAGAAATCAGCTACTAGACTATGATCTTCAGCTCTCCAAAATTCCAATCTATTGCGACAGCACAAGTGCCATCGCTATAGCAAACAATCTAGTACTACATTCAAAGACCAAACATATAGAAATCAGATATCATTTTATCAGAGATCATGTGATGAATGGTGATATAGAACTTCATTTTATCCCAACTGATTATCAGTTAGCTGACTTATTTACCAAACCTCTTGATGAGACAAGATTCAACTTTCTCGTCAGCGAGTTTGGAATGTTGTACTTTGAAGGATAAAATCTTCAGCGGTTCACATTGATCAGCGAAAGGATAAAATCAACTTGTATAACCCATTCTATCATCTTCTCTCTGAATAAACTTGATTCACTGATATCAAGGTATGTTCTCTCTCTCTCTGACAAGCGCATGAAAATGCAAGATTTCAAAACAAAATGCATCGCTGGATATCTCTTCCTTAACAGCGATATTTTGAAATTTCATAAAACCTTTACTGAATATTTTCATTCAGTGCTTCAGGTTTTCAAAAGTATCTCTGAGTTTTTCAAAACCTCAGAGACAACCAAGAATATGAAAGGACAGTTGTGACGTCATTGCAACGGATAAAACCCCGGCACGTTTTCTCTTCCTGACACACGTTTGCACGTCTCGTTCAAACTTCCAATCAAATGCAAACATGTGTCCATGTCATGATGAAAATCTTTTCCCGCTCAAGATTTTCTCTTTCTAAAATCTCTATATAAACAAATTCTTTGTTTATATTTTTCTTTTACGCGATCAATATTCCTCCGCAAGAAAGAATTCACTGTTGCATTTGTGCTTTCAAACTTCAAGAACTGTTCATCATCTTCTTCATCAAACATCAAGGAAATGGCAACGTCTAACATTCCTACTACCGCTGAGAACATCTCTACTGACTCTGAGGAAATGGAATTCTTCAAGGCTCCTCAGGTTAAGTTCACTCTGGATCAACTAGACTGGACTAAGATAAACAACCTTTATGCGCTTCTCGAGTTTCCTCCTCGAAAGCAAGTCACACATCTGACAGATGCTGTGAATTTCCTGAAGAATTGCTGCATTTCAATAGCCCTGCAAGTCAGCTGCTACTATCTCAGTTCTGGTACTCTGCCAGACACTTTCAGCTACCATCCGCCAAAGATCCCTCCAAAACAGTTGATTGTATCCTCTGCGATACTGAATATGGCACGATAAAGATCACACCTGCCATCATTCGCAAAGCTCTGAACTTTCCCATCGCTACAAAGGAAAAAACCTTTTGTTCCTTTCCCTGACAATAAGAAGCTCGCTGACAAAGAAGCTCTTATTTCATTTTTTGATGCAATGGGCTATGTATGGGAAATGAGCAGAGACAAGAAGCCTCAGAAGAAGCTAACACTGCTGAAAAAATCGAAAATGCCCAGCGAGATGAACTTCATCTTCGCTCACCTTATCAGCTGTCTGACTGCCAAGACCGGCTCTTCTGATCAAGCCGCTCAACCTCAGCAAGCTATGGGATACGCTCTGCTGAAAGGTCTACACATTGACTGGGCATCTCTCATCTATGATGACTTGCTGCAAAGAGTAGACTCTGCCGCTGACAGGCCTGCATGGGTTCCCTACCCCCGATTCATCAGCGCTATCTTTCAATATGGCCTGAAGGACAGCTACCCACAAGAGGGCGATCTGAAACTCTCTCAGATTGGCCCTAAGGTACTCGACTTCAAACCTGTTGAAAATGAGGTACGTCTTTTGTCACACCCCGCTAAAGCGGAAACACGGGATGTGCAGCTCAAGTTTCATAGCAAAAGTTACAAGATCACAACAACCATCAAAATACATTCAAAGGTTCAACCTTGTCTTTTACAATTGTCTTTACGAAAGGGAAATGAACATAAAATTTAAAGATAGTAAAGAAAGCTTCATCACGTGTAGCCCTCCTAAATTCCAACCTTAAGAACGTTCTCCTGAAAAGCATGTAAATGAGAGTGTCAACTAATGCACTAGTTGGTGAGATCACAGGTTTAATGAGTATAAAATTGTTTGCCATCACAAAATAGTTTAAATCCACACATGGGATAAAATAATACGGTTATAAAAACCACTTGTTTGCCATTGCAAAATAGTTTAGATCCACACCAAAGATAAATAAAACGGTTATCAGAACCACTTGTTTGCCATTGCAAAATAGTTTAGATCCACACAAGGGATAAATAAAACGGTTATCAGAACCACTTGCTCGAGGTGATCATATGTAAAATGCTAAGTTATTGAGCCCGTTACCCGACCTATACTGACATAATTTGCCCCTACCACAACGGTGGAATCATTCCACATACGCGAATGTTCTATCACCAACAATACGCAATACAACAATAATTATGCACTCAAACAAGCGCTACTTGTGAGTGGGGGTGTCAACCCAAATAACGTTATTCATAATTACCAACGGCTCACACTCGTGAGTTAAACGGGTAACGTATACGTGAACGGCGACTTTATACATGATAGCAAAAGAAACTCAAACTTACAACATTTGCAACAACATAGATACCATAGAGCATAAATAAGCAAACTTCGTATTTTCAAGAAAACGAAATAATCGGTGTGTAAAATAGTTGTAGTAACCACATGCTTTTCACCCCAAAATATGTAAAACATTGAAAAGGGGGCTGTGAATACTCACTTGATACGTGATAGAATCCAGGAATCTCCCACAAATACTCCGAGATGATCCTACTTCAAACCTATGAACGTAAGGTCACTAGTGAGTTCTCAATCTCAAAGGTTCGGTATTAATTATCCAAATCATCATAAAATGCCTTGTTGTGTTTTAATATTATAACGTAATAAACGTATACATTGTTCTCTTAGATTGAAGTTTCTACAATTTCGTCCCAATACGTAACGAAAAGGGTTTTAAAGAACATAAACATATATAGTACATATATATGTATAAACCGAAATTTTATCGTAACGACGATAAAATTAGGGGTCGTAAACGAAATGACAAATATTTAAACGTATAAATATATAAACATAACATATATTTATACTCCACTACTTCTTCATAAAATGATGAAATGGGATCATGAATAAAATGCATCAATGTATATAAATATATTATATATATGAACATTTCACAATTTCATCATAAAAGATGAAAAGGGATAAAGAATAAATAAAATGCATAAATAAAAGTCATAAAAAATGCATAATTAATATAAGATATACTTATATATTCCACTATTTCATCATAAAATGATGAAATGGGATTAGATATAGTCCTTAATAATAGTAATAATTTGTCCTTCACTGTCCAGAATTTGATGTCACTTTGTGTTCAACTTTTGGTAACTTCCAGGTATAATTAAATCGTGAAATTTTATGTCCATTAAGTTCAATGAGTTAGGAAACTTTTAATACCAGTTTCGTAGTTTTTGGAGAAGTATAAGTACATGAAATAATACACGACGTAAAATCCGACAGAATACTTTGCTGTTTGCATCCGGATTTTGTGAGGACTGTTTGATAAATGAAATCTTTGAGTTTTTAAATGAAACCACTTGGGTTTGAATCTTAACACACTAAAATGAATTCCAGAAAAAGAATCACTCCATTTGGAGTTAAAATGAGTGAGATATGACTCTTTGAAGTGAGGTGTAATTTCTGGCAGCAAGCTGTCCAATCAACACCTTGTGCATGTGCACCCAACTAGACTTTTAAACCAACATTCTTATTCCTTTGCATGCAAAATCCGATTTGACTCTCATCCATACAAATATTTTCAGTTCCCAAACATATTTATGATCCATTTAAAATGCATGCAAAACAACCATCAACTCAAACTTTGAACACTTTTGCAAAAGACCCAATTTGAAGATTGTTGATGTTCTTGCCAAGAACATCAACATACAACTAAAAATTCAGTATTTTGAGCTCATGCATGTGGGTTTAAATGTGTTTGTAATGATTTTCAAAGGTACATTCATAAGACTCTTGAACAAAAATGATGGATCTTTCAAGATTACTACATGCATGTGTTTAAAATGTTCATCTTTGATCTTAACTTTGGTTTGATTTTGGATTCGCCATCTTTTACTAACAAAAGATGTTATGATGGTAAATCTACAAACATTAAGACCCATAAAGATGATTTTAAAAGATGTGAAGAAAGTGTAACAAAAAGATGAAGATCATACTTTTAAAAATGCAAGAATATGAAAAAGACTTAAAAGAATGTGTGTGGATTTTACCCAACACACTTATGTTTACCTTAGATTGTCTTGGACTCTTGTAGTATAAGAGTTTAGGGGCTGGAGTTGTGATGAAGGTTTGAAGGTTTGAAGATGAAGATATGAAGATTTGAAGGTGGAGAGAGAGAGGGATGATACTTGAGAGAAAATGCAAGTAAAAGAAATGATTCAAAAATGAAATGTAAGGTTTATTTTATAGAAATAGGGAGAGAGGGGGGGGGGGCGGATTTCACATGGGGGGGGGGGGGGGTTTATTAATAATAAAAAAAATATAAATGCTAAAGATAAATGTTGTATTATTGGTTAGATATAAAAATACTTGTATTCTCCTAAACTTAAAATACCAAGTAATTATAAAACAAAGTACTTTCATATATAATATGATTGAAATATATAAATTATCAATTACATAAATACTTGTAGTATATAAATATTTTAGGTTGGCATTTTTTGAGATTTATGGATAATTTCCTAATTCAAGGATTTCTTAGGCAAAATTTCTCAATTTTTCCTATTGTACCGGGTTTACTGCTACAATTGCACTGTGTAAACTATGCCATAAAAAAGAGGTATCCAAAACAGTTCTAACCTGAGATGTGAATTTGACAGTTGTCACAGTCTCTCCCGGTTAGAAGAATTTCGTCCCGAAATTCAAGTGTTACTAGCGTTAACAGGTTTGCTTGCGAATAGGTGAGGATACTTTTGTAACATGTAATCCTCCCGCTCCCAAGTGTATTCAGGCCCACGCCTTGTGTTCCAATGGACTTTTTCTATCAGGATTTTGCTCCTTTTAAGACGCTTGACTTCCCTATCGAGTATTTCCATTGGTTCCTCTACGATGTGCAGTTTATTGTTGATTTGGACTTCTTCCAAAGGCACGGTTACTGCTTCATCAGCTAAACACTTTTTAAGGTTCGATACGTGAAACGTGTTGTGAATAGCACTTAACTCCATTGGCAATTCCAGCTTATAAGCTACTGGTCCAATTCTTTCCGTGATCTTGAATGGTCCAACATACCGTGGACTCAACTTTCCTCTTTTCCCAAAACGAACTGTTCCCTTCCAAGGGGATACTTTTAAAAAGACTCTATCACCAATTTGAAATTCTAGAGGCTTTCTTCGATTGTCCGCATAGCTCTTCTGACGATCTTGAGCTGCTTTAAGCCTATCTCTGATAACTGCAATCTTGTCGGTGGTTTCTTGTACGATGTCCGGACTAGATAGTTGTCTATCCCCAATTTCCAACCAACAAAGGGGTGATCGACACTTGCGACCGTATAGAGCCTCATATGGTGCACACTGAATACTAGTATGATAGCTATTATTGTAGGAAAACTCAACTAATGGCAAATGGTTATCCCAACTTCCTCCAAAATCTATTACACATGCCCGAAGCATGTCCTCCAATGTCTGAATGGTCCGTTCACTCTGACCATCCGTTTGAGGATGATAAGCCGTGCTTAAGTTTAACTGCGTTCCTAATGCTTTTTGGAGTGATTGCCAAAATCGAGATGTAAAACGACTATCTCTATCCGATATAATGGAAATTGGAACTCCATGCCGCGTAACGATCTCCTTGATGTAGATCTGAGAAAGCTTTTCCATCTTATAATCTTCTCGAATAGGTAGGAAATGTGCGGACTTCGTAAATTGATCTACTATAACCCAAATCGTGTCATGCCCTTTAGCAGTTCTTGGGAGTTTGGTTATAAAATCCATAGTGATTTGCTCCCATTTCCACTGGGGAATCTCCGGTTGTTGTAACAGTCCCGATGGCTTTTGATAAACTGCCTTGACTTTTGCACACGTTATGCATTTTCCTACATATATGGCAATATCCTTCTTCATTCCTGGCCACCAATAGTATTCCCTTAAATCCTTGTACATCTTATCCGCTCCTGGGTGAATTGAATACTTCGATTTATGAGCCTCCTGTAAAATCATTTCCCGTAGGTTATCAGCCTTTGGGATCCATACTCTGCCTTTAAAGTAACGTACTCCATCAATCTTAGTTTCAAAACTAGGCTCTAAACCATGAAGAGTCTCTTCCTTCAGGTTTTCAGATTTCAATGCTTCGATCTGAGCTTCAAAAATTCGGGTTTTCAAACTTGTTTGAACCAGTGCTCCTAACGCTCGGACTCGTGAAGGTTTTATCCTTTCTTTCCTACTCAGGGCATCGGCTACCACATTTGCCTTACCTGGGTGGTAACGTATCTCGCAATCGTAATCGCTGAGCAGTTCTACCCATCTTCTTTGACTCATGTTCAGCATCTTTTGATCAAAGATGTGTTGAAGACTTTTATGATCGGTGAAAATAGTACACTTGGTACCATATAGATAATGTCTCCATATTTTCAAAGCGAATACCACAGCTCCGAGTTCCAAATCGTGCGTGGTGTAGTTCTTCTCATGAATTTTTAATTGTCTCGAGGCGTAAGCTATCACCTTATCATTTTGCATCAATACGCAACCTAATCCTTGATGTGATGCGTCACAATATACTACAAAATTTTCCGTTCCTTCTGGTAAAGCTAAAATCGGTGCATTGCACAACTTTTTCTTCAGAAGTTGAAATGCTTCTTCTTGTGGAATTCCCCAAACGAATTCCTTCTCCTTTTGGGTTAATGTGGTAAGGGGTTTAGCGATCTTAGAGAAATTCTCGATAAAACGTCGATAATACCCTGCCAAGCCTAGAAATTGGCGAATTTCCGTTGGAGTCCTTGGGGCTTCCCATTTCTTAATGGCTTCCACTTTAGCCGGGTCCACGTGAATCCCTTTCTCTCCGATTACGTGACCTAAGAAATGTACTTCCCGAATCCAAAATTCGCACTTAGAGAATTTGGCATATAACTTCTGTTCCTTAAGGAGCTCTAAAATCACTTTTTAGATGCTGCTCGTGATCCTTCCTACTCTGAGAATAGATTAATATGTCATCGATGAACACAATCACGAACTTATCAAGATATGGCCTACACACTCTATTCATTAGATCCATAAACACAGCTGGCGCGTTCGTCAAACCAAATGGCATAACTAAAAACTCGTAGTGTCCATAGCGAGTTCTAAAAGATGTCTTAGGAATATCTTCCTCTCGGACTCTCAACTGATGATATCCCGATCGAAGATCAATCTTAGAGAAGTAAGTTGCACCTTGCAACTGGTCGAACAAATCGTCTATTCGAGGGAGGGGATATCGGTTCTTGATTGTTAACTTATTAAGCTCCCTATAATCGATACACATTCGGAATGCTCCATCCTTTTTCTTGACAAAAAGAATCGGTGCTCCCCAGGGTGATGAACTCGGTCGAATAAATCCCTTATCCAAAAGTTCTTGAAGTTGATTCGACAACTCTTGCATTTCCGCAGGTGCTAGGCGATACGGGGCCTTAGCGCCGCTCCGGGTACAAGATCAATCTGAAATTCGACTTGTCTAAACGGTGGAAGTCCAGGCAAATCGTCTGGAAATACTTCTGGGTGATCCTTCACCACAGGAATATCCTGGACTCGCCACTCCTCAGACTTCTTCTCAATTACTTGCGCCAAGAATGCAACATACTTCTTCCTCAAATACTTATGGACCTTCATACATGATACTATCTTCAGATTCTTTCCAACTCTATCTCCTTGAACGACTAAGGTTTCTCCGCCTTGTAATGGTAACCTAACCGTCTTTTCAAAACAACTAACCTCAGCTCGGTGCTTAGACAACCAATCCATGCCTATTACTACATCAAAACTCCCCAATTCAATTGGAATAAGATCGACACTAAACAGTTTATCAGCTAAGTTCAAGGTACAGCCTAAGATTACATCCTTAGCTTCTAATTCAAATCCATTAGCAACCTCAACAATATAAGCATTCGGCATTTTCTTAGATTCTCGGTTGATCAAAGGCCTAAAATCTAACGAAACGAAACTCTTATCGGCACCAGTGTCAAATAATACTGATGCATAGTAATCGTTTAGAAGAAACGTACCTGTCACTACATTAGGGTCTCGACGTGCTTCTTCTGCTCCTAAAACAAATGCCCGTCCTCGAGCTTGTCCTCCTTGGTTTCCCTGATTGACTTGTCTTGCTTGATACCCAACGTTGTTATTGATTGGTCCCCTTCTCAGCCTTGGGCATACGTTTCGGAAGTGATCTGGACTTCCGCACTCATAGCATACCCTTCCTTCCTCTTTCACATTCTTCACCGTCTTACAAAATCGGGCTAAATGACCTTTTTGCTTACAGATGCTACAGATGAGACAGGCTCCCTCGTGATGCGAACCACATTGGTTACACTTTGGGTGGGGCCTATTGTAACGTCCTACTTCCTTAGCATTCATCCCAAAGTTCCATACTACTTTCTTATTCCTGCTCCCAATAACATTAAGATAAAACTTCATTCCTATTTTTAGATAATGCCGCAAATACCAAAATTTTGAGGT
Source organism: Saussurea involucrata (assembly GCA_033807775.1). Taxonomy (NCBI): domain Eukaryota; kingdom Viridiplantae; phylum Streptophyta; class Magnoliopsida; order Asterales; family Asteraceae; genus Saussurea; species Saussurea involucrata. The sequence continues at coordinate 14,570,663 of CM066326.1, forward strand.
TCATCCTACATCAATACTAAAGTTTTTAGATCTAATACCACCAATCACTTATAATTACCCAAAATACTTAGTTCATAATAACCACAAGAAAATGTTTTCCTTTGAACCCAAAAGTCTTATCAAAAGCTACCAAACTATCAATCATCCTATTCAAAACCATCCCAAATACACAACTATCAAGATCATCAACACAAGCATAGCTAGCACTACTCCTCTAAACCTTCCACCGTCCACGTCAATATCCGCCCCGATACACTTCAATCGAAACCCACAACACCAATAGCGTCAACGGCATCACTACTATCATGCTCATTATCTCGGCTCGTAAAGCTATCCTCCGAGCTATTCTCGCTCCGTTCACGGCATCGGACGACATGTTGGTCAAAAGGTGACTTAATTCCACTAGCTCTGTCACGACTTGACTCTGGTGACTGACTCTCATTTGACATCCGTGCAAATCCATTGTCACGGCCCTAAGGCGTTGCTCTTCGGCCCAGGTCATGCCAGGTGCTCGACTAATCGGCACTCCCTCGATCACCCGTGAGGGTTCCGGTGCGTCTCGCTGATCAGACCTAAAAGACACTCGTCTAGGTATTGGCACGCTCTTCCTAGTGGTTTGCCTCGTACGTGGACCCCTAGGTTTGGGTTGTATCACTACCGGGATGGGTTGTGGAGGAATCACAGTCGGAGGTATCCTCGGCCCATCGTACGGGTCTCGTTCCACGTCAGACGTACGCTCACTTGATGGCGTGTAGGAAGGTTGTGAGCTTGATGATGATGACGACGACATAGTATTGCTGAAGTAAGAGTGTGATGAGGATGTTGACATAGTGATACTGAAGTAAGAGTGTATAACATTACTACCGCGCAAGATAAAGACTAAGTGTACTATACTATTGCATACTATAGGCAATAACTACGCTCCTACTAGGCATACAACGTGAAGCATCAAGTGTGAAAACACACATATTCCTAGTATATCCATTTCCGGTCTCGCATTACTCTTTCTTTAATTAAACATAGGTGATCAGGCTTTGTTTAATTAAAGACCGATGATGCAATACCCGAACCAGTTATACTAGCAACATGTTTAGCAATTTAAATGTTCATTCCCGTTTTTGGTTATAGTTGCAGTTTTCCAAAGGAAACCGGTATTCTCTATAACCTTTAGCTCTGATACCAAATCTGTCACACCCCGCTAAAGCGGAAACACGGGATGTGCAGCTCAAGTTTCATAGCAAAAGTTACAAGATCACAACAACCATCAAAATACATTCAAAGGTTCAACCTTGTCTTTTACAATTGTCTTTACGAAAGGGAAATGAACATAAAATTTAAAGATAGTAAAGAAAGCTTCATCACGTGTAGCCCTCCTAAATTCCAACCTTAAGAACGTTCTCCTGAAAAGCATGTAAATGAGAGTGTCAACTAATGCACTAGTTGGTGAGATCACATGTTTAATGAGTATAACATTGTTTGCCATCACAAAATAGTTTAAATCCACACATGGGATAAAATAATACGGTTATAAAAACCACTTGTTTGCCATTTGCAAAATAGTTTAGATCCACACCAGGGATAAATAAAACGGTTATCATAACCACTTGTTTGCCATTGCAAAATAGTTTAGATCCACACAAGAGATAAATAAAACGGTTATCAGAACCACTTGCTCGAGGTGATCATATGTAAAATGCTAAGTTATTGAGCCCGTTACCCGACCTATACTGACATAATTTGCCCCTACCACAACGGTGGAATCATTCCACATACGCGAATGTTCTATCACCAACAATACGCAATACAACAATAATTATGCACTCAAACAAGCGCTACTTGTGAGTGGGGGTGTCAACCCAAATAACGTTATTCATAATTACCAACGGCTCACACTCGTGAGTTAAACGGGTAACATATACGTGAACGGGGACTTTATACATGATAGCAAAAGAAACTCAAACTTACAACATTTGCAACAACATAGATACCATAGAGCATAAATAAGCAAACTTCGTATTTTCAAGAAAACGAAATAATCGGTGTGTAAAATAGTTGTAGTAACCACATGCTTTTCACCCCAAAATATGTAAAACATTGAAAAGGGGGCTGTGAATACTCACTTGATACGTGATAGAATCCAGGAATCTCCCACAAATACTCCGAGATGATCCTACTTCAAACCTATGAACGTAAGGTCACTAGTGAGTTCTCAATCTCAAAGGTTCGGTACTAATTATCCAAATCATCATAAAATGCCTTGTTGTGTTTTAATATTATAACGTAATAAACGTATACATTGTTCTCTTAGATTGAAGTTTCTACAATTTCGTCCCAATACGTAACGAAAAGGGTTTTAAAGAACATAAACATATATAGTACATATATATGTATAAACCGAAATTTTATCGTAACGACGATAAAATTAGGGGTCGTAAACGAAATGACAAATATTTAAACGTATAAATATATAAACATAACATATATTTATACTCCACTACTTCTTCATAAAATGATGAAATGGGATCATGAATAAAATGCATCAATGTATATAAATATATTATATATATGAACATTTCACAATTTCATCATAAAAGATGAAAAGGGATAAAGAATAAATAAAATGCATAAATAAAAGTCATAAAAAATGCATAATTAATATAAGATATACTTATATATTCCACTATTTCATCATAAAATGATGAAATGGGATTAGATATAGTCCTTAATAATAGTAATAATTTGTCCTTCACTGTCCAGAATTTGATGTCACTTTGTGTTCAACTTTTGGTAACTTCCAGGTATAATTAAATCGTGAAATTTTATGTCCATTAAGTTCAATGAGTTAGGAAACTTTTAATACCAGTTTCGTAGTTTTTGGAGAAGTATAAGTACATGAAATAATACACGACGTAAAATCCGACAGAATACTTTGCTGTTTGCATCCGGATTTTGTGAGGACTGTTTGATAAATGAAATCTTTGAGTTTTTAAATGAAACCACTTGGGTTTGAATCTTAACACACTAAAATGAATTCCAGAAAAAGAATCACTCCATTTGGAGTTAAAATGAGTGAGATATGACTCTTTGAAGTGAGGTGTAATTTCTGGCAGCAAGCTGTCCAATCAACACCTTGTGCATGTGCACCCAACTAGACTTTTAAACCAACATTCTTATTCCTTTGCATGCAAAATCCGATTTGACTCTCATCCATACAAATATTTTCAGTTCCCAAACATATTTATGATCCATTTAAAATGCATGCAAAACAACCATCAACTCAAACTTTGAACACTTTTGCAAAAGACCCAATTTGAAGATTGTTGATGTTCTTGCCAAGAACATCAACATACAACTAAAAATTCAGTATTTTGAGCTCATGCATGTGGGTTTAAATGTGTTTTTAATGATTTTCAAAGGTACATTCATAAGACTCTTGAACAAAAATGATGGATCTTTCAAGATTACTACATGCATGTGTTTAAAATGTTCATCTTTGATCTTAACTTTGGTTTGATTTTGGATTCGCCATCTTTTACTAACAAAAGATGTTATGATGGTAAATCTACAAACATTAAGACCCATAAATATGATTTTAAAAGATGTGAAGAAAGTGTAACAAAAAGATGAAGATCATACTTTTAAAAATGCAAGAATATGAAAAAGACTTAAAAGAAGGTGTGTGGATTTTACCCAACACACTTATGTTTACCTTAGATTGCCTTGGACTCTTGTAGTATAAGAGTTTAGGGGCTGGAGTTGTGATTAAGGTTTGAAGGTTTGAAGATGAAGATATGAAGATTTGAAGGTGGAGAGAGAGAGGGATGATACTTGAGAGAAAATGCAAGTAAAAGAAATGATTCAAAAATGAAATGTAAGGTTTATTTTATAGAAATAGGGAGAGAGGGGGGGGGGGCGGATTTCGCATGGGGGGGGGGGGTTATTAATAATAAAAAAAATATAAATGCTAAAGATAAATGTTGTATTATTGGTTAGATATAAAAATACTTGTATTCTCCTAAACTTAAAATACCAAGTAATTATAAAACAAAGTACTTTCATATATAATATGATTGAAATATATAAATTATCAATTACACAAATACTTGTAGTATATAAATATTTTAGGTTGGCATTTTATGAGATTTATGGATAATTTCCTAATTCAAGGATTTCTTAGGCAAAATTTCTCAATTTTTCCTATTGTACCGGGTTTACTGCTACAATTGCACTGTGTAAACTATGCCATAAAAAAGAGGTATCCAAAACAGTTCTAACCTGAGATGTGAATTTGACAGTTGTCACATCTTTCTACCCTCTTAACTCTTCTCAACCCTTCTTCTTCTACTTCTGTGGCTCCTTCAGCGACAATACCCATCGCTGATACCCTGGCCACAAAATCCTCTCCTTCTAAGAAAAGGAAACATTCAACCACCCCACTTGATTCTAAAAGGATCAAGAAAACAAAGGAGCAACCCCAGCAATCTCATGCTGAAGACTCCTCAGCTCTTTCTGCAGAGCTGAAGGAACGTTCAATGGTACTCTCTGCCACACCTGAATAAGCCATCCCTTCCATCCCAATCTCAGCGTCTCCAAACGTTGAGATTACAGACTTGGAAACTTCCCAACCTCCCTCAGTCTCTCAAAAGACTGATGAAGTGATTCTCAGCGATTCCAACGCTGAACTCAGAACCCAACCTCCAATCTCATCCTTCGCTTCTCCCTCTACTCGTTTGGTCTCTCCTCCAGTTATCGCTGGAGATGCCATCATTTCTACGGAAGCTAAAGCTGATAATCCAGAGATGATGAAGACAGGACCTGCAGAACAATCCATGGGCACTTTTGAAGATGACATGGAACTTTACTCAGGAACCCGTGATTTCGATGAATTCACCAATCCTCCTGCAGGTAAACAACAACCCATAAACGCTGTGACTAAACCCCAAACTTCCGAGCTTTCCTTTGTTCACAAGTTCTTATCTGTTACAGGTCCTAATTTAGGAGATATCAACGCCTCTCTGAAGTCCGTGGAGACAAAGCTGACAGGTCTCACCACTACTCTCTCCAATAACTCTACAGCTGTAACAAACGCTGGAGAGAATCTGAACAAGCTGACAACGGTGGTGGAGAAGAAGGCTTCCACAGATGACATGAAGCAGGTTGATAAAACTCTCAGCGACTTCGCCAAGGTGCTCGCTGATATCTACACAGACTAAACCTCTCTCAAAAATTCAGTTTCATCCATGTCCAGTGAGGTAACAACGCTGAAGACATCGGTTGGAACACTAGAGGGAGATATGTCTGCTGTGAAGACAAATGTCAACACTCTGACGACTGACTTAAGCTCTGTAAAGACTGACGTTGGTTCAATGAAGACTATGATCGAACAGCTGCTGCACAAGGCGAATACTCCTACTCCTGCCCCTGTCCGTGAATCTGAACATTTTACAGCGGCGGATCGCATTGAGCTCGGGAAGATCAATCCTGCTATTTCTGGCCTAGAAGACAGATTAGCAAAGATTGAAGTTCGTGTAGGTCTCTCTGGCCAAGAAGACAGAGAACCTACCAACGCTGGTGAATCTACCCATTCCTCCCCCAGTCATCATGAAAAAGAGGGGGAGAAGAGCGCTGAAAATCCTTCCAAGAGCGCTGAAGACCTTTCCCATGATAAATCTATCAGGGGAGAGAAGAACGAAGACCTCACCTTCGCTGAAGAGGGTGAGAAGACTATTGAAGCTGAAGCAGCTGCTGGACATCAGGGAGATGAACACCCTGAGGGAACCGAGAAGCTCGCCTCTATATCTGAGGGGGAGCAACTCGAAGAAGACGCTGAAGAATCTGAAGCAGAAGATGATGAAGCCGTCGACATCCCTGATAATGAACCATCTTCTTCTCCAAAGAATGATGATGATGATGATGAAGATGACGATGACTTCTTTATCGTCAAACCTGCTCCGAAGATCAAAGCTCTTAAGGGAATCTCGATAAATGAACCTTCAGGGGAGCGGACAAAGACAAAGCCCTCAGCCTCTGGAGCTGAGAAAGGCAAAGGCAAAAGCGTCGCTGAAGATGACAATCTGACGATCTTGCTTGAAAAGCCGGTTTGTCAGGTACACTAAACATCTCTTACTCCATCCCTCCTCTATCATACACTATCAGTTCCTCTACCCAAGCCTATACACTTGAACCAATTCTCTCTATCTGATTCTACCCAAGTTCTTACTTGTAAGATCACTGTATTTCAGCTAGTCCTCTCCCCTGTTTGAGGATATCGCTGAAGGCTCCACAACTATACCAGCTGATGCTGAAGAAATAATCCCAGTCTTGGATTTGATCTCTGAGACTGATGAACCTGAAGAACAGACTCTCTCTCACAAACACAGACCTTCCTTAGTTCCTCAAAAGCTAAGTGAAGAGGATCAGAAAAGAAGAGAGGAAATAATAAAGCGATTCGAGGATCAGCGAATCATTCTGAGGCGTGATCAACTTCTTTCAGTTCCTCCAAAGTTCAGAATTTCCAAAGCTGAATACAAGGAACACCTCAGAGCTGAACGCCTAATCGCTGAAAGAAAGGAAGCTGAAGAAAAAGACAGAGAATACGCCATCAATCTTACTCAAGAATCTGTCAAAGACCCCAAGCTGAAACGTGTTCCCATTCAAGTCCAACGAAAGCTTTAGGAAGAAGCCCAGAAGATCGTGGAAAAGAAAACTGAAGTTTCTCAGATCCACCCTGATCTGGTGTAAAGAGAAAATACACTTCAGATATCGTCCAGCGAAGATCAACAAGGTATTCATCTCTGGAAGAACCTCTATCGGAGTACCTATTGTTGACATCAAACTTTTCAGAGAAGATGGCCAATCTGAAGCCTTTCGCGCTGACACTGTAAAAAGGTATGGTCTCTCTGAATGGCTGGAGATGAGGTTAGCTATCCAAATGTCACAATCTAAGTACAAGGATCATTTCGAAAAGCTGATAAACAGACAGATCGATTTGATATCTTCTTGTGTGGACATTCCTCCTCTTCCTGATCTTAAGCTGAAAAGAAAAAGGGCCTCTCTAAAGAAGAAACGTCAAGATTCAAACTCAGGTCCTGTCATACGAAATGAAACTGGAATTGGTTTCTCTCGCGTTGAAGTGCTTGGTCCTGACCCTGATCTATCTGCCCTTGACATTTCTTTGCCACCATGTGAACTTTTCGTCCCTGGTAAAGTCATTAGTGATCCTTATGGAATATTCTTTCTCGACTACGACGGACGTAAATGTTTTCAACGGATCGCTGAGCTTCCAATCACTCCAATCGAACAGCTCAGATATCTCATCTAGTGGTGTGACTTCAGAAAAGACATTCAGGCACGACACCTAAAACCCTTGATCTTTGAAGAAGCGCTGAACAAAAGAAAACGAGGTGTAACGGTTCCTGACTGGATGATCCCCACTGAAAAGACCCTTGATGAACTTCTCATTAAGGAAGAACCTCTGTAAGCTGATAGGATCGCCTCTTTCATCTATTTTATCAGTTATCCTTTTGTACTTGTAATTTATTTCGCTCGTACTTGTAATCTTTCCATTTCTCTTTGTAACCTGATTCAAAGTTTTAAAGAAAGATTTCAGCGAATGTACTTTACTCCATCAGTACTGAAAAGATCCCAGAAAACAGTAAAAGGGACAAATATTTTATGAGTTCTTTTTATCCTTATGTTTTCATTAAATAGCAATTTTCTTTGTTGCTATGTCATAATCAAATAGGGGGAGATTGTTGATCCAAACCCTCAGTGATTTGATAATGACCCTCTCTTATATACTTAGTGAAAATTGTAAGTAAACAATATGTATCAGAGTTTCACTATCGCTGATAAGTACTAAGATCTTCCAGTACCGCTGATAGGAACTCTTGTTGTTTAGATTAAACATTCAGCGAACACTGTTCATCATTAACGCTGAGTCTGTTCAGTCATTATGATGATCGCTGATAAGTTAGTTGTTTACTTATGATCCCTGAAGACAAGTTTCACGTCAACAAAGGTTCTACGCTGAAGTCGAAGATCAAGCTCAAGAACCAGCGACAAGTCTCCTAATGAACTGATGCGGATCAGCGAAGACTTAGATTTGTCCACTCAACGTGAAGTATCAAGCACAAGACTTCAGCTATCGCTGAACTTTATCATTTGCTGAATAGTAAATGATAATCGCTGAATCAACGAAAGCTGATCATGAAGTCCTCCGTATAAAGTACTTTTGTCTTAACCTCCCTTGCACGACTCCGTACGAAATGTCAGAAAAGAACCTCCGACTGTCTGAAATCGTACAACCATTCTGATACTACACTGTTCATCCATGCGGCTACTAAGGTTGTCAACCAAGGTCAATGACATGCAACCAACCAGCTGATGACACGTGTAAAGTGTATACTGACTTGCATTAAATGCATGCAGTATATAAAGAGATGAACCCACTTCATTTGAAGTAACTTGCTAACTCTGGACAAGTTCAATCTCTTATCTCAAGATAGGTTATTATTAGTAATTTCCTTATCTCTCTTAGTGCAAGAAACCTTAGTGTTCCAACTTGTTTAGATTTAGGTTTATCCTTAATCTTGTTTCCGCAACAAGCTGTAAATTGTTAATGATTTATCAATAAACAATTTAGAAAAGTAAAATCTGTGTGTTTGTATTCAACCCCCCCCCCCCCCCCCCCCCCTCTTCTACAAACTCGTATAGGCCTTCGGGACCAACATTGTGAGATATCCACTTACTCTCAAAGAAGTTATCAAGAGAACTGTTTTTGAATTCAGTTCCATGATCACTCCTTATTGAGCGAACTGTCATGCTGTTCAGAACTTCCATTTTTCTTACAAATGAAATGGTTTCTTCTGGAGTGTCACTCTTAGATCTGAGAAACATCACCCAGGTATAGCGAGAGTACGCATCTACTATAGCTATATGTACTTCTTTCCAACGATGGATTATATATTGACAGGGCCAAACAAATCCATATGGAGGAGTTGAAGAGGTGTTGTCACTGATGACACTTGCTTGGATTTGAAACTAGCTTTAGTTTGTTTTCCTTTTTCACACGCTGAGAAAATAGATTCTTTAGCATATGAGTGTTGAGGTAAGCCAGTGACTAGTTCCTTTGAAGAGAGAGTGTTTGTGTTTTGAAGTTGAGACGAGAGAGCCTTTTATGCCATAGTCAGCTGACATCTGATGAGGCTTTAGATAGAAAACAGATGTTCTCCGTGGTTGAGGAATCCATGTTAATGACATAAACATTTTCCAAACGATAACCACTGAGAGCAAGTTTTCCTTTCTTATCAGCGTCAGAACATGCTTTCTTAGTAAAGCATACTTTGTAATCTTTATCACATAGCTGACTGATGCTAAGAAGATTGTGCTTTAGCCCTTCTACGTAAGCGACTCTTCGGATAGTGGTTGTATCATTAGTGAGTACACCAAACCCTCTATTATAGCATTTCCCGTTTCCACCAAAGGTCACTGAGGGACCTTTCTCTTCCTTGTATTCAGAGAGCGGGTTCTTTTATCCAGTCATGTGTCTAGAGCATCCACTATCAAGATACCAGATACCCTTTGAGACCTGCAAGTATACGGAAGATTAAGTTTGAATTGGTACCCACTTTACAATGGGTCCACAAGTGTTAGTGGAAATAGAAGGTTCAGAGATCGTCACAACATCTGATGTTTCAGCATCAGTGGTAACCGTCACTTTGGTTAATTTCTTAACCTTAATGGTATTTTTCACCTTGGAAAAATTTTCATCTTTGGTGACCTTCTTTGCCTGGAGGCATTCATCTTCACCTTAGCTGTTTTCTCACCTTTGGTGGTTGTGGGGCACTTACTAGCAATATGATTAGTAAGTCCACAGTGATAACATTTCCTATAGCTGAAAGTATCTTTAGAACCATTGGCATAATTATTAGAAAGATTTAAATGAGCAGGGCCTGTTCCAAGAATGCCTTTAGCATCAGATATAGGAGGAATTTTTGGTTCTTCAGATTTCTTAGCTTTAACATCAACCTTAATTCTAGGGGTGGATCTCTGAATATGTATAGAGACCTTAGCTTTTGAGGTAGAAGGTTGACTAGCTGAAGGTTTTGACTTGGTCTTCTTCAGCTTAGGCACGTTTGTACCCTATTGAGGAGCTTGGGAAACAAGATTTCCCTTTCTCTATGAGTTTGGGACTCTTAGGAGATTTCCCAGGGATATGAGTAGTAGAAGAAGAGCGTTGAAATGAAGAAGTGTCAGGGATGGAGGAGACAAACATTCCAACCTTAATCATGGAACGATCTCTACTTGGTTCTTCTTTATCAGAACAGAAACCAAGAGCACTTCTGTCATGGACAGGGATCTGAGCACTGATTATCTCAGTGATCTGTGTTGAGGATTTGCACCATCCTTCAACAGTGGCTTTCTCAGCCTTAAACTCAACGATGGTTTGTTCGCGTTCGATGTTGATTAGTTCATTTACATAAACCTGATCTATTAAACTTTCTTCTATATTAAATAGTTCTTAGATCTTTAAATGACATTTTTAAGATGCTCAGTTAAATCAAGATTTTGTTGTTCAACTTGTGATTTGCCATTCAGGGCATTATATAAATCAACTGTTAGTGCATCGATAGCATGATGTCTATCAGCTTAAGTGAGAACTGGATCAGAAGAGATAGATACCTGAGAAGTAGAAGAGGTAGAAGAAATATCAGTGGTTTCTTCCTTTACTTCTTGGATTTAGTCCATCAGACATAGGTTAGCCATATCTTCTTCATCAGAATCTGCTTCTTCATCAGAATCTGCTTCTTCATCAGAATCTGCTTCTTCGTCAGAATCAGCCCAATCGTGTTCTTCAGCGTTTAGACCTTTACCTTTTTACTTGAAGTTTTTCAACTTCAGATATTTCTCTTTCAACTTGAGGTATTTGTCATCTCTAGGCTTAGAGGATGAAGAAGGTTTGAAGACTTTCTTTGACCTGCTCATTGGCAAAATGTCCTTTCTTCTCACAGTTATAACAAGTAGCAGTTGCCTTATCAACAGGAGTTGATTTTGGCTTGTCAGTGATAGCAAAAGGTTTATTTCTTCTGAAATTACTCTTTCTTGCAAATCTCCTAAAAGAGTTTGTCAAGTGTGCCAATGACTCATCAAGTTCTGACATATCAGTTCCTGATAAGTCATCAGAGTCTGATTCCATCTCAGTGATAGTGTCAGAAGATCGCTGAGTGTGTATCATTTCTGAGAAGACTAAAGCAACAGGTGTTCTTTTGGAATCTTTTGAATCTTTTACAAGATTCTTCTTAAGCTTACATGATTGATCATGATTGAGTAAAATGCCATAAAGAGTGCTTAAGGAAATGTCCTTGAGATCCTTTGAATGTTTAAGACACATGGTATAACTTTCCCAACTTTCAGGAAGACATTCTAAGAATGTTTTCAGGGTCTCAGAATTAGAATAGGTCCTACCAACAGTTCTTAAATCAATTAATAAGCAATTAAAGCGTTGGTGTATCTCAGACAAAATTCATTCTTACCACAAATGAAACTTTCGTATTATCTTACCAGATTTATCTTTCTGGATTCTTGTACTTCAGATGTACCTTCATATTAAACACGGATTGTGTCCCACGTGGTTTTAGAAGTTTTAAGGTTCATTACTGAGTGACAAACCTCATCAGGTAGAGCCATAGATATGACTGATCTAGCTTTGGTATCAATGGCCACCTTTTTCTTGTCTTCATCATACCGTTTAGAGAGTTCCTTTTACTATTTGACTTTCAAGTATGGCTTCAGTTGTAGCAGTGGAAGGAATGGTAGCATCTATGATAAATGGAACATAGGGTCCATTTTCAACATAGTAAGGCATAGTAGGGTCTATACCTTCAAGAAAGTGCATCATTCGATTCTTCCAAAGACTAAAGTTATCTTTGCTGAATCGAGGAGGTTTTGCAAGAGAACCATTATCTATATAGTTTGTGTTTGAGTTGAATGTCATTTGAAGAATAACAAGGAAGAGAGATTAACCAAGATCTTGTTTGTGAGATTAAACAAACCACTCTGATACCACTTGTTGGTCCCGAAGGGGTTCTACAAGGGTGAAAGTTTGTAGAAGGGGGGTTGAATACAAACACATAATTTACTTTTCTAAATTGTTTATTGATAAATCAAAATATAATTTACAGTTTGTTGCAGAATAAGATTATGTAAAATCTAATCTAAACAAACTTGAGAAACACTAAGGTTCTTGCACTAGAAAATAGAAAGAAAAGATAAGTAGAAAAATAGAAGGTTTTTCTACGTGCACTTAGAAGTCAGGAGATCCTTCAAAATGAAGGATGTTGCTCCTATTTATACCCCATGCATTTGATGCATGGCAGGAGCACTTTACACGTGTTAGATCTTCATTGAGCTCATGCTTCTGACTTTTGTCAAAGACATGTTTTTTGGCCACATGGTGAACAGTGTAGGTGGCCGAGTGGTTGTACGAGTATGGACAAAAGCAAACTTCCTTTTGTACCTTTGAACTTTTGTGCAACAGGATAAGACAAACAATTCTTGAAGCACAAGCTTCATGATCAGCGATCGCTGATGGGTTCTTTCATCAGTGAGGCCTGATGTAAGTCAGCTATCGCTGAAGCCTTGTTCTTGAATTATCGCGCGTGTGTAGACTTGTCTTGGTTTCACTGAGTTCTGCTTCAGATCATGAGTAGACTTGTCCTTGTTCATCCGCTTTGTCTTCGATGTCAGCGATGAACTCTTTGGTCGTGAGGCTTTTGTCTTCAGGGATTACATCTAACACTTTTACATTAGAAGCTATCAACAATACTGAACAAACTTAGCATGTTTATCGCTGATGGAGAAACACTGATACATACAAATGTAAAATGCAATTTTCACTAAGTATTCTAAGGGTCGTCGTCAAATCACTGAGAGAGTTTATCTTGGGGTTTGAACCTAAAAACAAAGGATCAAACTTAAGGGTGCTTTTTTAGATATAAAAACATAAGAGTAAACTACAAATATGGTCATTGTGGTTTGTTGTTTGTAACACTTTTGATTCCTACCGTTTTGAAATTACAAGATGGCTACTGTGGTATGCAAAAACGACCGGATTTAGTTCCTGCGTCTAACGGTCATTAAAGAACTCGTTAAGTCAGGGGTATTTTAGACCTTTTTTTATTTATGTCATTAAAAAGTGAAGGTTAATTATTTATATAATATATTATATTGATTATAGTAATTATATTATATATACGTATATATATATATATATATATATATATATATATATATATATATATATATATATATATATATATATATATATATATATATATATAGACTTGAGATAATGTGAGACCAGGCTATTTCTGTGAGACCGTGAGATCAAAAAATTAACACTAAACCTTCACAACAAAAGACTGTGAAGATACTATGATGGTAAACCTTCAAAGTGTTTTTGCTGTGAAGGGTTGCTGTTTTTCTTACCATCACAATGAATCACTGTGAAGGTTTAGTGTTAATTTCTTGGTCTCATGATATCACGAAAACAGGTTGGTCTCACGTGAACCAAAGCCTATATATATATATATATATATGTACATATAGAGACACATTAGAAATCCGGTGCCCACCCTTCATCATCGAAGCACCAAACCGATGTAACGTTCTGGCGCCCACCATCCATCATCAAAGCACCGACCTATGTAATCTTTTGACGCCGATGTCCACGGCAAACTCCGCCGCCGATGCACCCCTCCTCGTACACCTCGATCTTCTCTAGTGCAAATTCTAGCACCGATGAACCCCTCCCCGTAGCTTTCCATCATCGAAGCATTAACCCTTACACGATGGATGCCACCCCTCCCCTCATGTCGATGAACCCCTCCCCTACATCGTCTATCTTCATCAACGAAGCACAAACCTGCCCCGATATCTATCATCATCCACCACCATCGTCGACAATTGACATTTGGATTTAAGAGTAAACTACAAGTATTTGGCTTTTATTTTTTAGCAACAGTTTTTTAGATTTCTTTCGGTCCCACTTCTTCAAGGTATGATTTGGATTTTTTTAGAACAAATTTGGATTTCTTTTTTTGGGATGGATTTGTAAAAGAGTTCATCTATTTGAGTTTGAGTTTTCTTTTTATTTTGCTTTTGGTTTGGGTTTGAATTTGGGTTCATCAAGTAATTTGTATTAGGATTTTGATTTTAAAGTTTTGGTTTCAATTTGGTTTTGGTTTTTAATTTTGATTTTGATTTTGATTTTGGTGTTTGGCTTTTTTTTATGTTTTTTTTATAAGGTTCATCTAGGCTTTGCCTAGACTACATCATTGGCAATTTGGAAACAAACATACAAAGCGGCCGTCTGAGACTAAGCATGGCCATAGAATGCTGACGCCTGGACTCGAACCCGGGGTGGATGGGATATTCCACCACATCCCCCCAAGCTCTTGCCAACACGCCACCACCCTTGTGGTTTTTTGATGTTAATGTGTGGATTTGGGTTTGATTGGAAAGTTGGGGTTGGTTAGAGAAGATGACCGAAAAAATGGTCGAAGGTTTGGTAAGAGAAGATAGCCGGAAAAGTGCTATGTGGAAAAGGGTACATGGACAGTTGTCATTGTTTTAGTTGATGAAGTTAATGTTTTTAACTTTTTAATGGAAAATGCAATAAAAACTAGAAAGTCTAAAATACCTAGACTTAAAAGTCTCTTTTAATGGCTGTCAAAGGTAAGGACCAAATCCGATCGTTGTTTCATACCATATTGACCATCTTATTACGAAATTGCAGGGATCAAAAGCATTACAAACAACAAATCACAAGGACCAAATTTATAGTTCACTCAAAAATAAGATAGGGCTTGTAATTTAAAATGCATATGTATAAACAAGATCATCACGGAGTAGTTGATTATCGAGGCTCATATTCCATATGTGAATCGTGGTCTCACATATACATCTTTTTACGCAAATAATTTGTAAAAAAGAAATGTAGGTAAACAAGCAAGGGCTCATATATGCACTTTTAGTTTTCCTCTAGATTTATCAATAATTCACATATAAATCATATATTCTTATGTTCTCAACCTTTTTAACATTCCCATTTGAACATTCTCTAACAGTCGTTAGATAAAAAAATTAATAGACCAAACTAGAATGACATTTTTGTAAATAAATGGGAAGTCAAAAGAAATTTAAGAAGGGTCTAATTCGATTGTAGGGTATAATTGTAAAAAAAAGGGGGGAAATATCTATTTGAAGATACATATGTAAATACATATGAATTATCTGTAAAACTCGTTCACTAATGTAGCTTCAAATTGATTTTTCAATAGATTCACATGAATACTCAATTTTATATTATGCCAATAAGTATATTCGTCGATTAAATAGATATTCAAAAAACGTTAGTGGGTAGGTTCACGGCAAAACCTTAAAAAACGGAAACTGGAGAAGACCCTGGTAGCCCTTCATGTGCATACAAGTAATTTGTAACATGCACAAGTGCATAAAAACAAAAAAAAAACAACATAATTTACGTATATGCACAAGTGCATCCGTCCAGATGAGGTTTCTCAAAAGTTAGTTCCAGAAATATATGCGGACACCCCTCAGATTCAGATGCATGTAATATGATCACCAATATATCTAATCCAAATAATTTCCTCAATCAGCAAATAACATGGCTTTTTCAAAATCTTCCTGAAATGAATGATACACACAAATATTCACACAAAGTTGTGATTGCAAAAACTATTTCCACGACATCTGGTTTTGACACCATCACAACCCCACTGTGGTCTGCTACAAACGAACATATACTGATATAGTTCATAATTATTACTTACCATCCACACTTGAAGGCAGTAAGCCTCCGCTGTACGTAAAGAGGCTTTCGTTCAAATAAGGATGGTCATGCCCCTTACTTTTCTCTTCATAACTTGCTGACGTGGATGCGGATTCAGCGTTTGGATTGATACCTGCCAATTCCATGATAATCTCGATCTCTTTCACAACTTCACTCATCCTTGGTCTTTGATTCCCAGTGTCTTCCACACACCTCAATGCAATATCCACAAACCTCTCTAACCCTTTTAGTTCGGCATTCAGACCGATGATTGGATCAAGAACCTCACCCAGGTTGTACAAGTCTTTTCCTTTGTCCATTGCTTCTTTCACCTCCCTAACAATATACCTACCTCGCTCAATTGGATTTCTTGCTGTTATCAGCTCCAGCATCACGATTCCAAAACTATAAACATCACTTTTTTCCGTCAATTGTTGAGTCATGTAGTATTCAGGATCCATGTAGCCCTATAACAATTAGAGTATCAAGTTTTAGATGTTGTTCAAGTTAAAATTATTGAACTCACATGCCTTAGAATCCGAAGATAAACAAGTTTTTTTTTCATATCAATGCTCAGGCCATCTACCAAAAACGTTAAAGTGCAAAATGTAACAAAGTTTCAAAAATTCCTATTTCATACTCATTTTGACCGGTAACCTGACGTGGATGTGGATGCAAGTTGTCAATCAATATATTCTTTTCCCAGTAACTTGCTGATCCACCGTTATAATTTTATATCAATCGATATAACTTGACATCCTCGTTATCAAATGTTACAAGATTAATAATAGGTTACCGGTCAAACTAGGTACGCAACAGAAATATTTGAAACTTTGTCTCATTAATTTAGGGGAAAAAAATATTGGTTACAGTAAATAGGAACTAAAGCTAACTTCTTTTCTGCTCAATAAAAAATGGGCATGGAAGCAAAGCGACTTACCATGGTCCCTTTGACTTGGGTGGTAACGTGTGTCCTGTCAACATCACCCAGCGGCCTGGAAAGACCGAAATCAGCAACTTTGGCATTCAAGCGTTCATCAAGTAAGATATTGGTTGTCTTGATGTCCCTATGTATGATGGGAGGATCTGCAAGATCATGAAGATACTGCAAACCTCTTGCTGCTCCAACTATTATTTTAAGTCTTCTCATCCAATCCAACCTGATCCCCGACCTCCCTGTTCACAATTTTTGCATCATTCTCTTGGATTTCCTTCATTTTTACTTTTTTTATTTTGTTTTATGTTCTACGATAGTAAACTGATATCGAAAAGATTAAAAAAGAAAATATATTTTGAAATATTAATCTAGTTGGATAAGATAATATTAATCACCATTGTGTTATAATATATATATATATATATATATATGCTACATGTGTTTGCATGGGGGAGGAAAAGGGAAATTACCCAAATGCCCCCATGCTTGCTCCCTACTCCATCACCCCTTATAAATACCATCCATCTCTTCCCATATGACACACACCATTTCTTCCTCTTCCTTGGTTTTTCACGCCGGCAACCACACCAAACACCCTCCCTAAATTGTTTTTTAGGTATCTAGAGTTGTATCTAGAGCTTGTGAGGTTAAAAGTGTTCTTGATATTCGGTGGTGTGCGAGAAGATTCGTTTGTTGATCGTGGATCTTAAGATCCTTGTACGAAGCACTTGTAATCTCCTTGGTTGGTAATAAACACTTGCTCTCTCTTTTCGGTGGACGTACACTATCACAGCGATAGTGGAACCACGTTAAATCCCGGTGTTAATTTTGGTTGTGTTTTACTTGCCATACATATATATATATATATATATATCTCATTATTATATATATATATATTTCGTCTATATATAACATATATATATATCGTTATTATATATATATATATTTCGTCGATATATACGCTTATATATATCTTGCTATATATATAGGCGGGTTTAAACGAGGAGCGTAACAATTTAAGAAACGCGAGGAGCACCGCCCATGTACTGAATCACATGTGATTCACGTACAAAATCACATGTGATTCACACCTGATCGGGGGGCTTCCGCCCATGTAGTGGATCACATGTGATTCACGCCTAAAATCACATGTGATCCGGGCGACTTCTACGCGACTCGCGAACCAGGTCGCCTGCTACCCGATTTTTTCGGGAGTAGTGGATCACATGTGATCCAGTACATGGAAGGCGCTCCTCGCGTTTCTCGTAAATAGGTACGCTCCTCGTTTGAACCTTCCTCTATATATATATTTATAGATACTAACGTTTCCATCGCTTTTATCTATTTATATATATATATATATATATATATATATATATATATATATATATATTGCGTGCGTTTAATTTTCTACGTCAGAGAATTATTGTGTAACATCTAGATCATTGTTATCCGCATTTGTTATTGGATTTATTGTGCATTTGGATTTCTACTCGTTTTGTGACATTAGAAATCATTCGTGAGCTTCTCGTATTTTCTTTGGCACGATAAATTTTTCCTAACAATTGCTATCAGGGCTTCGGATCTAGATTTGGGTTTGTGTAGAAAATATACATAAACAAGTTTACACATTTTGTTTTCTCTATGGTTGAAGTAGAAAACCCATTTGGAGTCGGTCCTTCTAACCAGTCCCAAAAACCGTACATAGAAGGTACCTTTAATTTGTCTGCGGCTGGGATTCGTATACAGACTTGGAATGGGGACGGTGACTTTGGTAAATGTGAATTCACAACATCCGCGACACTTAGGAAAAATGGAGTCCATCCCGTAGTATTTGCTAAAGACGAGTTAGACCCTAATATGTCTGACCTTAAGGCTAAAGAAATGGAAGCATGGGCATTTACTACTTTGCAGATGGCTATAGGAGATAATGTTATATCTGAAATTGTGTCTGAAAAGACAGCTGCAGGTATTTGGAGCAAGCTTGAGAATTTATATCTCAAGAAAACTTTGACCAACAGATTGTTACTGATGCGGTCGTGTCTCTTCTTCAAAATGAAGGAAGGCACAACAATTAAGGCGCACATGACCGAATTCGAAGATATCATCATGAAGTTGAAGGCAACGGATGCGCTTCTTGCAAAAGACGAAGAAGCGCTTGCTATGATCCTGTTGTATTCACTTCCCGAGAAGTATTCCCAATTCACTAATAGTTTTATTTATGGAAGAGAAACTCTTTATTTGTCTAATGTGAAAACAGGAATGATTTCTGAAGACCAACGAATTCAGATGCGGATCGGTAACAATCACAGAGAGAACAATTATAGTCAAGGCCTATTTGCTGACAAAGGCCGAGACGATCAACAATCTTCAAGAGGAAGAAACCGTGGGCGCTCTCCGTCTCGCCGACCTGGTTCTCGGGGGAAATCAAAGGCGCGTGGTAACTGTAATTATTGCCACAAGCCAGGTCATTGGGTGAAGGATTGTCCGAGTCTTAAAAACAAAGACAACGCGGACACCTCAGCCGTTGCAGCCGAAAAGGGGCAAGAAGGCTTCTCTGCCACAGTTGCACCACCGCAAGGAGACAAGCGATGGGTGCTAGATACCGGGGCATCTTGCCACATGACACCATTCCGAGACTGTTTCTCTACTTTCGAAAAGGTTGAAGGTAACATTATTTATATGGAAACAGTACTTCGTGTGTCACTCAGGGTATCGGTACTGTGCGGATCAAGATGTTCAATGGATGTATTCGGACATTGAATAATGTCAAATTTGTTCCATCCATGACCCGTTCCTTGATCTCTGTTGGATAACTGTCCAAATTGGGCTGCAAGATTCGAATCGATGACGGGAGTTTGCGCATCTCCATAGGGAGTATTATTGTAATGAAAGGAGAACGGGCGGAAAATAATATTTTCCATTTGATTGGCGAGACTATTTCTTCTGAATCGTGTGTGGTCGATATTTCTCAGAATCTTGGTGATCCTCATTTATGGCACCTTTGTTTGGGCCACACATCCGAGAAGAACTTGGAGATTTTGCGCAAGCAAAAGCTCATTAAAGTCTCTGTTCCTGCTAGCATGGAGTTTTGTTCAGGATG
Source organism: Saussurea involucrata (assembly GCA_033807775.1). Lineage (NCBI taxonomy): Eukaryota > Viridiplantae > Streptophyta > Magnoliopsida > Asterales > Asteraceae > Saussurea > Saussurea involucrata. The sequence continues at coordinate 14,590,556 of CM066326.1, forward strand.
TGTCAAAGGAAAGCAGACGCGTGTTTCTTTTGGTGTTGGAAAATACAACACTAAAGGAATCCTCGATTATATTCATACAGACGTCTGGAGACCATCCAGTACTCCGTCCCTCAGTGGAGGTAAATACTTTGTTTCGTTTATTGATGATTTCTCACATAAGCTTTGGGTGTATGTGTTAAAGTTCAAGTCAGATGTCTTTGATACGTTCAAGACTTGGTTGGCACGAGTAGAGGTCGAGACTGGCAAGAAGTTGAAAGTGCTCAGATCTGACAACGGTGGAGAGTTTACTAGTGGTAACCTCAAGGACTTTTGTTCCCGTAAAGGCATCCACCGTCACTACACCACTCTGGGCGATCCTCAATCTAATGGGGTAGCCGAACGAATTAATAGGACTTTGCTTGAAAAGGTCCGATGTATGTTGTCAACATCGGAGTTCCCCAAATCTTTCTGGGCCGAAGCACTTTACACCGTGGTGCACATTGTTAACAAGTTACCTTGTTCGGCAATCGGGGGAAAGATTCCGGAAGAGGTTTGGAGAGGTAAAAGAAACATCTGTTTGAAATACATACGTGTATTTGGTTGTCATGTTTACGTTCATGTTTCAGGCAAGGACAAGTTGGATCCTAAAGCCACCAAAGGTTTCTTGCTCGGCTATACAGATGGTATCAAGGGTTACCGAATCTGGAACCCCTTGACTCATAAGGTTATTCATTCTCGACACGTCACGTTTGATGAATCGGTCATGTTAAAGTCACAGGATCCTTGGTTCTCTCAAAATCCGGAAGTCATCACTATTGTTGCTCCTTGGGGTGAGCAAAACCCGACCGACCCGATTAACCCGACCGAACCCGAACCCGATAAACCCGAACTTGAGCCACCCGATTAACCGAAACCCGAAACACGATCAAGGTATTACGGTTCGGTTCGGTTCGGTTTGGGTTTTCCCAAACCCGAACCCGACCGAAATCCGAACTTTTAAAAAAAATCTTTCAATAAATCGTAAATATATTGTATATATTTATAATTTATAATAAATATAAATGTATTATTAAAGTATGTTGTATATATATATATATATGATCTTAGACATTTCTTTCTTGGTAAAAACTGGGCTGAAACCATCAAAAAACTGGGCTGAAAAAACTGGGCTTGGGATCGGCCCAACCCGAACAACCCGACCGAGGAACCCGAACCCGAACAACCCGAACCCGAAAAACCTTTGGACGGGTTTCGGGGCCTCCTCCTTCCACCCGAAACCCGAAAAACCCGAACCCGAACAACCCGAAACCCGACCGATGCTCACCCCTAGTTGCTCATACCGCCGATGATGTGGAGCCAGTAGTCAGTCCTAATAATCCCAGTTCATCCGTTCTTGATATTGTTCCAGAATCACCCGATACTGTTGAAGAAGTCATTCCGCCAATGACTTCTACTAGTGATTCTGAAGAAGAGATTCTGAATGATGGTGGAGACCACGACGACACAATCCCAGTTATTGCACCTACCAGGCGTAGTCAAAGGACTATTCGTCCACCGAATAGGTATGGAGATTGGGATTTTGCTAACATGAGTTTTACAGATCAGCTGGAGTTTGCTTTGCATGTAGGGCAAGAAGAGCCACTTGATGTAAAGGAGGCGTTGGCCTCAACCCACAGTTCGAAATGGCTTGGAGCCATGCAAGAAGAGATGGAAGCTCTCTCGAAGAACAACACTTGGGACTTATGTCTGTTACCGAAGGGCAGCCGTGCTATTGGTTGCAAGTGGGTTTTCAAAGTCAAAGATGACAATCGGTACAAGGCTCGTCTAGTTGCTAAAGGCTTTGCACAACGGAAAGGTATCGAGTATGACGATATTTTTGCTCCCGTTGTTAGACATACATCTATTCGTGTTCTTTTAGCGATCGTGGCTATTCACGATTTGGAGCTAGAACAGCTAGATGTGAAGACCGCCTTCCTACACGGAGACTTGGAGGAAACTATCTATATGAAGCAACCCGATGGTTTCGTTTCCGACAGCAAACCAGAATACGTATGTAAGCTCCAGAAGTCCCTCTACGGACTTAAACAGTCGCCTCGTCAGTGGTATAAGAAGTTTGATTCGTTAATGCTCACTCTGGGATTTGAGCGCAGTGAAAAGGATGCTTGTGTCTATCATAGACAAAGCGGTGGTATTTTCACTTACTTACTTCTTTATGTAGATGACATGCTTATTTCCTGCAAGGACCGGTCAGAGATCGAGCGTCTGAAAGATAAGTTGAAGTCGGAATTCGAAATGAAGGATCTTGGCGCGGCGTAGAAGATTTTGGGCATGAAAATCGTGCGGGACAGAAAGTCCCGGACACTCAGGTTGACACAACGAGCGTATATTCAGAAAATTCTGAAGCGATTCAATCTTGACGGTGCCAAGACGTCTAGCACTCCGCTACCGAAGCACATCAAGATTACGAGCGAAGATTGTCCGAAGGACGACAAGGAGAAGGCCGAAATGTCAAAGGTTCCATATGCTAGTGCAGTCGGGAGTCTCATGTATGCCATGGTGTGTATCCGTCCCGATCTCGCACATTGTGTTGGAGTGGTGAGTCGGTTTCTCGCGAATCCGGGTCGATCACATTGGCCAGCCGTTAAAACGGCATTCCGATATTTGAAGGGAACCGAGAAGCATGATCTTATATTTGGTTTGCACAATAACTGTGAAATTGTTGGATATTGTGATTCTGACTATGCAGGTGATCGAGTTGGTTGGAGATCCACATCCGGTTATGTATTTACCTTGGGTGGAACAACCGTTAGTTGGAGATCACAGTTACAGTCTATTGTTGCATTGTCAACCACAGAAGCTGAACTTGTTGCGGCGATTGAATCTGCAAAGGAAGCGGTCTATTTAAAAGAACTGATAAATGACCTAGGCTTCAAGCAAAATTCCGTACGCATTATATGTGATAATCAGAGTGCCATCCATTTGGCAACTAATTTGGCTTTCAGCTCCCGGACAAAGCACATAAATGTGTGTGATGCATATCTTGTTAGATTACATGAAGCGAAGGTCGTCTATTTGAAGAAAGTCCTGACAGACGACAATGCTGCTGATATGTTCACTAAGTCGCTACCGCCAGCCAAGTTTGGGCATTGCTCAAACTTGATCCAGCTCAGTTTGTGTTAGTGTCGTTGGGCACTTTGCGAGAGAGAGAGAAGATAATACCACAGATGACAAAATGACATCTTTGAATGAATTACGTTGTTAAGTGCTTAGAGCTTTGCTTATGCTCTAATAACCGATTATAACCGATCTTGACCGAATGAATGGCCAAGATCACTTCTCTATTTCTCAAAAAATTTGCACTTCTCATTTGAACCTAAGGCTATATATATATATATATATATATATATATCAAATATTATGGAGATGCTGCACGTGTTTGCATGGGGGAGGAAAAGTTAAATTACCCAAATGCCCTCATGCTTGCTCCCTACTCCATCACCCCCCCTATAAATACCATCCATCTCTTCCCATATGACACACACCATTTCTTCCTCTTCCTTGGTTCTTCACGCCGGCAACCACACCAAACACCCTCCCTAAATTGGTTTTTTGGTATCTAGAGTTGTATCTAGAGCATGTGAGGTTGAGAGTGTTCTTGATATTCGGTGGTGTGCGAGAAGATTCGTTTGTTGATCGTGGATCTTAAGATCCTTGTACGAAGCACTTGTAATCTCCTTGGTTGGTAATAAACACTTGATCTCTATCTTCGGTGGACGTACACTATCACAGCGATAGTGGAACCACATTAGTTAAATCCCGGTGTTAATTTTGGTTGTGTTTTATTTGCCATACATATATATATATCTCGTTATTATATATATATTTATATATATTTTGTCTATATATATAACATATATATATCGTTATTATATATATATATATATATATCTTGCTATATATATATATATATTTATAGATACTAACGTTTCCATCGCTTTTATATATATATATATATATATATATATATATATTTCGCGTGGGTTTAATTTTCTACGTCAGAGAATTATTGTGTAACATGTAGATCATTGTTATCCGCATTTGTTGTTGGGTTTATTGTACATTTGGATTTCTAATCGGTTTGGGACCTTAGAAATCATTCGTGAGCTTCTCGTATTTTCTTTGACACGATAAATTTTTCCTAACACATTGTGACCTTGAACAGATAGATATGTGACAAGTAGGTGAGAATTGAGAAAGATCGAAGAATGTATATATACCTGAAAGACTATCCTTGAGTGTACCGTTTACAATATACTCGTAGACCAACATCTGTTCACCTTCATCGAAACAAAAACCCACAAGGCTGACAACATTCTTGTGATGAACCCTTGAAAGAAGCTCAATCTCAGTTTTAAATTCAAGACCACCCTGTGTTGAGTGTTGTTGAGCTCTTTTAATGGCAACCAATTGCCCATTTGGAAGAGTCCCTCTGTAGACCTACATACACATTATCACCCAAAAGTTTTAGCATCAAGTAAGTAGTAAAAAAGCAAGTTTATTTGCAGATTTACTAAAACTAACCATCCCATAGCCACCAGCCCCTATATTGGCTGTTGCAGTAAAATTATTTGTATATGTTTTAAGCTCTTCAAATGTGAAAGATCTTGCCCCTTTCAGTTGAGGACAAGCACCATTATTGCCTTTATCCGGGTCCCAAGAAGCTGCAAGTTTACTTACTATTATTAGAGAACTATAGGAGGCTAAAAGGTGTTTTTTTGTTGTTGAGATATTTTTCCAATATTACCAAAAGGAGTGTTCTTCTTGGTAGCTCTTTCAGCTCTTCCCTTCTGTCGGCAAGCATAAAGTCCTGCAACGATAAGTAATATCACTAGGACACAACCACCCACTGATGCTCCAATGATGACTCCGATGCTAACTGATTTGTGTTTCCCTTTTGGTGCATCTGTAATTTGTAACACACAGGTTATGTAACGTTGAAGCTAAATATGTGTACATAGTTTCAGAAAACGCAAAACGAAGCTTTACCTGCAAAGGAATCATAGTTGTTGCCGATAAAAAAGTAGGGTCCAAAAACGTGGGGAGGCTTGTATGTTTGGTTGCTAAGCACAAACGCAATCCGAGAAATTCCTGACCTATTGAAACGTTCATCATCAGACGGGAAGATCTCTAGGCTTATCTCGAGGTAGTCATCCTTATTCTTGGTGGGTCTACTCAGTGAAACTGAGTCAACCGAGAGGTGATTAGATTCAAAAGAATCCATCATGGTACTCTGAAGGGAACTGTAGATTGTTGAGTTTCCCAGATCAGAGAAGGAATGAGCCCTGAAAGATAAGGTTCCTGTGTACGGATACAAACATTTACAGTTCGGACTTGAAACTTGACCCAAACTGCACGTATTAGCAGGAACGCAATTGTTTGGTGGTGTTGAATATGAGGAGTTCGATCCTGTGGGTTGATCGCAATATGTTGCATCTGATTCCCTACAAATTGGATTACCAATGAAACTGCAATAGAAGAGAAATACAAACGAGTGAAATTGTATTTGTACTAAACAACACAAAATGAGAGTGTCACAAGTACAACGCAATAATAATCGTGGGTACAAGCTGGCCTAGACACCCACACTTATCAAAAATAATAATAATAATAATAATAGCTTTGGATACGGAATATACATCAGATCGGCAGAGTATCTTCTTCTTAGTGTGAACCCATAAATCAAGTTATTGGTCATATCAATGAGCCGAAGATGGGTGCTATAAGAAGCTCCAAAATCCAGGGTGCCATTAAGCTTGTTGTTTCTCAGAACCCTGTCAAGAAATTAGTAATCGTTTTGAGAATTTGAACATGGAAAAAGAAAATTAAATCGTGATATGGCGCGAGATAATATTAAGGCGATGTCCTCACACGATCTCTATCTGTGGAATACTAAATAAGTCAACCGGTACTTCCCCTTGAAGCCCTGTATGTTGCATCATCCTGACAATGAAAATTTAACAAACAATTAATGCAACCCATAAAATTATCAAGAAAATAGTTAGTTTGAAATATTAGTTTTCTCACATGTTTGGGATGCTTTATACATGAACCATGGGTAAGGTCTGCATACATCTTAGCCTCCGCCGACCTTACTCCAAACATGTTTCACATAGAATGCCTAGTAAAAGAGTAAATATTTTACATTTTAACCCCTTCCCCTCAAAGGTTCATGATTTGTTGCATGGGTAAGCACATTGTCAGTCAGTTTGTCACCATGGCATCCTAGTAGTTGGCAACTGCCACGGCTGACCTTGGTGGAGCCATGACAGCTATATATATATATATATATATATATATATATATATATATATATATATATATCATCTTGTTTTACAATAGAAGAAAAGGTAAAAGGAAAAACAATGAATATGTAGAGAGAGAAATGTACAGTGTTGTTAGAGACTGTAACGATGAAAACCATAGAGGAATCTCTGATGCCTCAAACGAGTTATTGCTCATGTCCCTGCAAATGATGTTTTGCAGATCAATTACTTGCTTGATACATTTATTACTTTAATACACAAGCAGTCTCGATCATGATGTAGATACTTACAAATGGTTGAGGACATTCATGCCGGTAAGATTGGGTAATCGGCCATTCAAATTGTTGTTAGATAGAAACCTAAAACAGAACAAGTCCACTCATATCTTAGTGATTCAAGATTATGCAAATTCCCCGAAACCTGAATAACAAATGCATGCTCTATGGTTTCCAACTTACAACTGATTGATTGATGTAAGATTGTTGATATTTGGCGGGACCTCTCCACTTAAACGATTCCTGTCTAATCGTCTGTTTCATACACAAAAGTTGAAAATCAATAAGAAATACACACAAATATATATATATATATCTTTTTATCAGTATGCAGTAGCTAATATTACTCACAACACCTCGAGATTCTGAACCAGTCCTAATGTCAACGGAATGGTGCCTGTTAACTCGTTATCTTCAAATAGCCTGCTCAAATAGCATATATCAACAACGAAAATGAATCATGTTCAATCTGGTTACCAAACTTAGGTTCACAAGAAACGTACACATGCTTAAGAGTCATTTTCGAGCTGAAGAGCTGAGACGGAATTTCACCCGAGAGTTTGTTCTTTCCAAAGTGACTGTAATTAAATGGAAACAAGTAAGTTGTAGTTTGAGATCGATGCTTTCATTACTACAGACTACAGAGATTAGAGCATGGTTGCACATACAAGTGCTTTGTATTGACCAGCAAATCAAGGCCAGGGGTGGCTCCATCAGAAACTGGTATACTTCCACTAAGCTTGTTATCAGCTAAATCCAACCAGTAAAGTTCAGAGAGATTTCCAAAGGATGCTGGTATTGGTCCAGTGAAGCCGTTTGAATTCAAAGCCCTGCAAAATAATTAAAAACATGGATAACAGATTAACAGTCATCTTTCTAAATTGACCACAATTAATACCCTTTTCAAAATATTTGCATACGAGACAAGTGCATGTATCAAAAAATCCTTACAAGTAGCCCAGCTGGGGTAGAGATCCAAGCGTGTGCGGAAGTGGACCATTGAAACCGCAACCAACTAGGATTCTAACATATAATTTCAAACCAAGTTAATTAACCAGTAGGATTCTGACATATTATAATTTCAAACCAAGTTAATTAACCAGTAGGATTCTGACATATAATTTCAAACCAAGTTAATTAACCAGTAAGTTAAGTTATGAGCACATAAACCGTAACACAGCAATAAAAAAAATGTCCTTACAGACTTGATAACTTCTTTAATTTCCCAATATCCGGAGTAAGAGATCCTGTGAGATGCTTATTGTATGACAGATCCCTACGTGCAATAACATTCTTAAAAAGTTATAAAAGTTTCATAACTTCCAAGCTTTTTATACAAGATAAACCAAGAAGCATAATATAACAAAGAGCTTACTACTGTCAGTATTTAAAGAGGAGGATCACATGGTTTAGGAAACATACAGAATTCGCAATTCAGATAACTGCCCAATGTCTCCAGAAAGCCCACCACTTAGATCTATGTTTGCTAAGGTTCTGAGATGAAATGAGTACAAAAGTTGGATAGTAAACAATTAGTAGTCAGTCATCTAAATATGATTTGTAGGAGGGTTGAGGGCTCACATCGATGTCACACGTGAGCCGGTGCAGGTAATCCCAACCCATTCATCCCCGCATGGGTCAGAGCCAACCCAATTGGCTGGTGTATTCTGCCAATCATTCTTGAGAGCCTCTAGATATACAACTGCACCAAAAGGTAAAGGTTTGTTTTTATTCATTGAATAAACTAAGTATCCTTGTGCTTGAATTCATTCTGAGTTGTAAAATGGACTTTCCTGAGATATTTTTTGTTGAACTCGAAAACCAACATCTCTAAGGCCATGTTTTGGACAAATTTATATGGAAGGAATTTGATTTTGACAAACACCTTTTGATTGGCACTTACTTAATTAGTTGTAACTGATGATTAGGAGGATAATTATGAAGGAGAAAGTTGTAGAATACAGATATAGGATTAAATATTGCTCAATAATTTGGTGAAATCAATAGGCTCGTTTAATTCATGACGGGACTAAAAGCCAAACCAGTCCATAAAAATATGAGACGTACGGTAGCAGTAAAACACACAAATAGACACATGGACTTTGTGTTCCTTTTCCATCACCAAAGTTTGGAAATCATAGAATCATATGCATCAGAAGGATCAAACATAAAGGTCTTTTGAATTCTCTTTACCTTAAAAGCATATAAAAAATGAAGTAAACAGCAAAAAGAAAACTATAATACAAATCCTTGAACAGATGTGATGCTATTGAATATAAAAGAACTTACTATCCTGATTCTGGCCTGATGTAAGCAGTACATGCATGAATACTACTAGCACAAGCAACAGCTCCATTCTTACACTCATTTCTCAAGGCAGTAGTATCTGGCAGAAATGGTTTTACTTAGGACTTCAATATTCATAAACCATTTTATAAAAATCTACAAAGAGTAGAAAATAGTTTGTCGAAAATTATATGGAGAAGAAGATAGCTAGCTACTTAAGCTATGATTGGTCCACTGGTTTAATAAATGCCCCACTGCACTTGTGTCTACATGTCCTACCACTTCATCCAAGTTCAAACTCTCGTTATGACTATTGATGCATAATTGGATAGTTATTAATTAGTGATATTATTATTTGATCTGAGCAATAACCACAGATTTCTTCTGTTGATCATGGGTGTCCAGGTCAGCTTGCATACACCTTGACTAATTTCTAAGACCCTGAGAACAGCCAGAAAAATCCCTAGTGGCCTTGAAGGACTCAAATAATCATAGATTTCTTTTATGCCTTACTTGCTATGTGTAATAACCGTGTTCTTTTTGAAGATAAAAACTAGTTTGGGGTGAAAGTGTGAATAGGAGAAAAGTTTAGAGTGCTTGTGATAAAAGTATAAAAGGGTGAAAACCCTAGGGATTCTCAAAATTCTCAAGAATACTGTGTGCGGCTGAGGTGCGATTTTAGGTGCAAATCAAGGAATTCAAGACAATCCAAAATGAAGATCATTTGGGTGTGTGTGGAATCATCTTGCAAGGTAATCTCCATCTCTTGTTTATTATGATTGTAATTAGAGTCTAGAGTGTTGGGGTTTGGAGTTTGCTATCACCCGGTAAGAATAGAAATAGAGTATGTGTGTTTGCTAATCGATATAAAGTAAAGAATCTGATGATTTAGCTCAATTAATCGGCTGATAAAATGGTGTCCCCGTAATCCTAATAGTTTAACATCAAATTGGGACTGTGTGGAATGACCGATTAGAGTGTATCGGTTTTTCGTATCTCGACAAGAAAACCCAAAATCCCGGAGTCGAGGGAATCCGGAATTTTAATCGGATCCGGAGTGTGTGTGTTGATCCGGTATTTACATCGGATCCGGAATGATATTGATCCGGAACTCATAAAGAGATCCGGAATGATATTGATACCAACTTGTAACACCCTCAAATTTGGAACGAGCAACTAAATAAAATTTCAATAAAATACCCAACAAGATAAAATCATTTCTACAATTCATTCCTTAAATTACCTCGGAATTTAAAACATTATAATTCCCCCAATAAATTAACTTAAACGGGTGTTACTTAACACGACACAAGTTGCTAATTCCAAATACGTACGGAAGACTTCACTAATTCAAATCACCTCGCGAGTACTCTACTAGCACACGACCTTTCACACGTGTCACTAGAACTACTCCCAACCTGAGACCTGTTGCACATGCCGACAAATAAAAAGGGTTAGGCTAACGCCTAGTGAGTTCAAGCATTTTATCATGACTATATAAATTCATAAATCGAGAGGAGTGTAGCTTTTTAGTCATGATTCCAAAAGAGTTTACTTTAAATGTAAAGCACCCATTTTCCAAATCCCACAATTCCCATAAATGAAATCTTTAATGCAATATGATTTCCAAAATAGACTCATTCCAAAAATCCACGTAATAGGGTGAAATACCATTTGATACTCAAAATAATTAAATCCATAATTCAATTTGTCATTATTACAAAAATATCCCAAACACGGTAAAAACATAATCCATAACTCATATAACATGGAAATGCAATTCTCATAAATATGATACGTTACCGAAAACATGGATAAACACAAATACCCAAAAACATCACACACGGATGAGATATAAACCACAACTTGCATACCATGGAAAATAATCCATATAAATATAACACGTCACCGAAAACATGAGTAGAAATAAATAACCAAAACAACACCTTTCGGTGACGGGGGAGACCCGTATACATCGCATGTGACGGAACACTAAAGTGGGTCACTTACTATGCAATAAAACACACACGTGGATTACTCTTGTAAACTGAGCTCAATCACTCCAGATCTATTGCCTGCGAGACTAGGGAGTTCCCAACTTCAACCACTCCAGGTCTATACATTTGGGTCACTCCAAATCCACAACAGCACATTAGGGATTACACCTTACTGCCCATGAGACGACGCCCGACCATATAGGTCCACGCCTTACTTATCATGGAACCCGATGCCTATCCCGTGCTAAGCACATATATGGAATTACACCTTACTGCCCATGAGACGACGCCCGACCATCTAGGTCCACGCCTTACTTATCATGGAAACCGATGCCTATTCTGTGCTACAAAATAAACTAACGTCTCGTAAAACTGAGCTCAATCAATTCCGACCTCTTGCCCGCGAGACTAAGGGAAACTCAAATGCCTATGGATCCATAGCTATCAAGGTCTAAATATTACACGACCCCAAATAAATAAACACATGCATTCAAAACATGCAATTCCCCAATAACATAATTCATTATCAAAACTCAATCTTGAGTTACCAAAACTGGACAAATGTCCCCAAGACTTAATAAGATTCAATACCGAGCTACAAGCTCAACTAACTCCAAAAAAGGTAGTTTATGAAAGTTATAAAATGACATCAAATATAACAACACACACCGTTTGCCGGTAAATACTTTGATTCCATGAAAACCCGAAATAACACTTTGGATCGGGTAAACCCTCATTTCCAAGGACTCACGCCTTTACATTTTCAAAACATTACATGATGTACTATATGCATATTTCCAAAACATCCACAATGCATTTTTATAATAAATAGACTCCATTTATTACATAAATCAACAACTCATTTCATGTATGATTTATTATCACATTTTTCCAAAATATCCAAAAGTAGTGTTTTATAATATTTACAACAATTAATACCTCAAAAGGTAAAATCCACCAAATAACCCAATATTGATAATTTTCAGGTAAAACACACAATTACTTAGAAAAATAACATTTTGGCATGTACAAAGTTTTCGCAAAGTAACTTGAACTCACCTCTGCTAGATTAAGCTAAATCTATATTTTTCCCAAACGTATGCTCCTTTGATGAAGTTTGCATCCTCAAGCCAAAATTTCCAAAACCTAGATTTATGAATTTCCAACCATCAATATCACAATCCAACTATGTAGAATCATTCCCTAAACATTTAGAATCATTTCTCCCAACATATTACACCCAAAATAACCAATACATCGAAACCCTAATTTCCAAAATAAAGGGGAGAAGATTACCTCAATCATCAAGTGAATCCACCAACCAAACACTTCTAGTGTTACCAAAGTGAGCTTCAGTCTTCACTTCACCCAAAGAAATGAAAGGTTTAGGAGAGGGTTGGGTAAAACCCTAGAATAGTGTAGAAATTCCAACCAAAAGTAGATGAGATGAGAAATACCAACCTCAACCTAAGGATCCTTGTAACGAGATGGAGGAGGGACTTTGATTTACAAGATTTGTGGCTTCAATGGCTTCAAAATCGTTTTGAAGGGTTAGGGTTCGGTTTTGGGAGAGTTTAGAGAGAAAGAGATGGAATAGAAATGAAAGAAAGCTGAAAGGCGTGGGTTTAAAACCCTCAGAGTCCGCTCGCGATTGTGACACGGAGAGAGTGACCATGTCACAATCGCCGGGGCACTCTCGCCCGCTACCCAAAATGCTCACGGTACACTTTCGGCGAAAGTGACACTGCAAAAGTGACCATGTCACTCTCGCGAGTGTCATACTCGCTGGCCCTCCCAAAACCCTCGATACTGTAACACCCCAAAATTTGAGCCAATTTAAACCTCAAGTTATAACAGGTTATGACAATAAATACTTCAACTTATAAAAACAGGCAGTGGATTAACCATCAAGAGTATATTCACTTTACAGGATCCTTCAAATAACCTATCAATCTAATTATGTCACTACAACCAGATTAATCAAGTTATCTATCAATCCATCAAAACCTCTTCATTGTTAATTTCATCCACCTCTGCTATATCAAAACGCTCGTCCCACAACCCTTTACTTCCCCGAGCTGGTACCTGGTAAGAAAACATCATTTGAAACGATTAGGCCAACGCCTAGTGAGAACATTCGTTTCCAAGATAACATTTGTAAAATCAATGTAAACAAGTTATAACAAACCTGATTCCCCTTTTCTTACCATACGCATAACTCTATTCTGTTAACACGATGTTTACCCAGTTCCATGAATATGACTGACACACATTCCATCAGCATATCATGTCTCAGAGCCACACTACAAATCTTCACTGATTCTAGAGTAATGCTCTTATTCCAGAAATCGCAATATACACATGCCCATTTCCGTACACATCTATTCCAGAAATTGCAATGTACACTTGCCCATTTCCACATTCCAGAAATTGCAATGCACACTTGCCCATTTCCACATTTCATGAGTATGACTGACAATAATTCCGTCATCATATCACGCCCTAGAGCCACACTACGAATCCTCACGGATTCTAGATCAATGCTCTCAACCAATAAATCGCGATTACACACGCCCATTTATCGGTAAGGAAGCAGAGATCACAAGCACTTATGTCAACCTCACTCTCTTCCTTAGAAATCAGGAATAACGATTAATACCACACGCCTATTCCATGATTTCCCACACACACTGGAATAACGATTAAACGAGTAATACCACACGCCTATTCCATGTGATTACCAAACTTTAGTGCCTATGGATCCATTACACTTATTTCTACTCGTGCAAGTTAATGCTTAATACAGATTTATCATATCATTCAGTATGAGCAAATCACATTTAACACATTCCCGCCTAGTATCACACTAGTGCAGTTTATAACCCTAACATACTACTCTTCAAGGGTACGTATGTTCAAGCAACATAATATATATGTCAATTCTTAAATCGCACCTTTCCACGATTAACGAAACTATACTTTCCAATTTCTAGAATAGTACAGATACTACAAAGTCTCTGGATACCTTAACTTTTATATTCTTAAGTTCATATCCAAGATCTATTACCAAAATCTGTAAATTGACTATTTTATCCAACTCCCGGTATTCAACACATGTACCGGAACTTCACCGGAACTCATAAGTACCGGGATTTGCCTGTACCGGGACTTCCAACTATCGGGACTTGCCACTACCGGGACTTGCCTCTACCGGGACATGCCACTACCGGGACTTGCCACTACCGGGACATTCCACTACCGGGATATTCCACTACCGGGACATTCCACTACGGGGACTTTCAAGGTTTTGCGTACTGTCCGTTCAACAAGTCCTCAAATCGATTTAAAACATGAAATCAGTTAAATCTACTCATTCTAATCAATCCTCAGTCAGTTCATACAAATATATCAAGGTTAATATAACTTAAAAACACTGATTTGTACAAAGAATCGAATGAACTCACCTTAATTTCAAAGATCCTCTTCTCTGCCCTAAACTGATTCCAATCTGCTGCTATCGATTCTAGAAATCAATTCAGCACACGAAATCGATTTACCACCATAAATCATCAACAAGATTTATCAGAAACTTGGGTAAAAATTCTTACCAAATGAAGAACTGAACTTCTTTTCTTCTTTCTCTCTGTTTCTTCTCTATGCCTAATGACCGACTCAAAAGAACATAAAACTGAGATATTTACTTATCTCATCATCTTATCCAAATACACTTTCAAGATTTACAATTCACACCTCCAAGTTCTAATCTTTCCAAAAGTAACACCAAACTTTCATTACTTGCATTTTATCCCTTATATGAGTTATAAAACTTCCATATAATCTCCAGGTTACACAAAATACAAATACCTTCCAATTCTTATCAAAATACTAATATCGAAAATTCAGGATGTTACAGATACATTCTTGGCGAAAGTGACACTGCGAAAGTGACCATGTCACTCTCGCGAGTGTCATACTCGCTGGACTTGTACCGAGTCCAAACTTGGCCAAATTCTCGGGAGATCCAAATAGCATTACGTGTTCCACACTCCAAAGCAAAACCTTGTCCTTTTTAATAAATCTAGACGGAATCATTTACAATTGGAGTTAGGATTTTCGGGGTGTTACAGTGTAGAGATTGACGGTAGTGTGTAAAGTTTAACCTTGTCATGATGGCAACGGTTTAGTGTGTTGTGTAGATTATTCATGGTGTGATTGATGGCACTATCTAGAAGGAGTATTGTTTGAATGTTTGGTGTGAGTGATCGTGTGAAGTAGAATCTTTAGGGTTCTTAAGGAAAATAATTGGTTGGAGGTGAGCTCCTAATCCCTGATGAGTCTTTATTCTGGGAGTTCCCGATGTCGGTGAATTGAGATCTTGAGAGTCTCAACTCAAGGATCGGATAGTAGAGATGTGTTTTCTTACTCTCTAGTTAGTGGACGAGTGACAAGGGTGGTAGAGAAATGATAGATGTATGGATTGGTAACACTAGTGTTGGTTAACCTATTTGGGGTCGAAGTGAAGCCGTATTTTTTTACCAATTAGTAGTTAGGTGGTAACTGTAAGGTTGGAGCATCCAAGTGTGTGGGGAAGTACCGGTACCGAAGGTTGTTTCAAATGTAAGGAACCTGATGGTTTGTTTGGAAGTAGGGTACCGGCGTTGATTTGTTGTAACTGCAAACGGTTGACCTTGCTTGAGCGGAATAGCCTTCAATGTAAAGTGAGTCATGCATTGCGTTTTCAAACAAGTTACATAAGTCCTTCATGTCAAAATGTGTGTGTGTGTGTGTGTGTGTGTGTGTGTGTGTGCCTTGTAAGTTTCTGGTCTTGAAAATGTGCAAGTGTGTGCTTGAAGGAAAAGATAAATTTATTTACGTTGTGTGATAAATTTCGAACTTGGAGAAATAGTGAATTATTTCACTTGTTTTACGAGTGGGTTAAACCTTGTTGTAAAAATCATAACAATATTTGATCGCATGGTTTTATGAGTGAAAATGATATGAACACGTTGTTGACGTATCAGCGAGTGTGAGAGTCGGTCGACTATCCCAGTGTGGGTGATTTTGCTGTATTTTAAAATTTTGCACGAAAAGAGTTTCAGTGAATGCACTTTCGATTTATGGACAAGGTTGCGAGATATCATGGGTTCCGTATGAGCGATCCTTGAGATCGGTGTGTGTGTGGTTGTTCTTTATGGAGGTGTCGTGTCATGCATATCAAACCTTGTTCTGTGGAGTA
Source organism: Saussurea involucrata (assembly GCA_033807775.1). Lineage (NCBI taxonomy): Eukaryota > Viridiplantae > Streptophyta > Magnoliopsida > Asterales > Asteraceae > Saussurea > Saussurea involucrata. The sequence continues at coordinate 14,606,652 of CM066326.1, forward strand.
TTTCAAGTGTGTAAAACGATTTAAATCATTGTGTTGTCATGCATGAAGGTTATGAACTCGCTAGGTAGTAAGAGATATCGCGCTTAAGAATGTGCAAAGTCCCGAGAGTGGAAAATGCGGTTGAGTCATCGATGGTCGATTCGTGACCTTGGTGTTATAGTTTAGGGAGGGTGGCGTCTAACTGTAGTCTCCGTCTTTGACTCTAGAGAAGCTTGTATGATGGTAGTCTTTGATCTTGTTTGGTAATTAGACGCGTGGATGATGGCGGGGGGTGTCCCGGGTGACTTCGAAGTAGGCAAGATACTTCGAAGGGTAGCGTTGTGGTATGTGGATGAAATGGTATCGGCGTGGAGCCGGAGTTGAGGTGGACTTGTATTTAAGCTATTTGTCGGGTAAGTTTGGTGGCCCAAACATGTGAGGACTGTGGGGCACAAAGTTAGGTACGATGTGTGGGAAGAATTAGATTTCAGTGGAAGTTCTCGTTATTGGAGGCATCGTTGGAGTCTCATTTTCATGTCGGGCGTGGATGTTGAAGTCAACGACGGTTGTGGAGATCGTTGTCGGAAGAATTGGTAGTCGGATAGGTGATTTTCCTATGTGATTGATATGTCCTTTACGAATGAAGTAGTTAGCACAACTCATGTGGGACACGTGAATTATGTTGGTTTGCAAGGGAGCGCCTTATCGTTTGATTTATATGAGCGTGTCTCAAGTGGATTCCGAAGAGTCGGCTGGGGATAAAGACTCGATCGAGTGAAGTAGACAGTCATAATTTGTGGTTCATCTAGATTGGAGAAAGGCAAAGTCGTGAGTTTTCTAAATCAACGCTTGATGGTACTTGTTTGTTTACTTGTACATACGTACTTATTATTGTGTGATTGCATATGGGTTATTCATGCATAAATCTCAAGTCGACGGTGTGATATACATGGGGTGTGTGTCCCATATGGATTATTCGAACGGACTTGGTTTGTTCCCAAGGGCGGGTGTGTGCCCTAGATCAGGTCACGGGTGTGTAGTGACCAGGCATGAATTCCACTTATATGTGTGTGGATGTTGATTTGCAAAACTAATTATTGCATAATGTTTTCGCAAACCCTTTCAAATATATGTTGTGTTTGGCGTGGAGAAAGCATGGCCTAGGGTGAGTACAAATGATCGTGAGGACTGGACGTCTAGTGTGTAGGGGTTGTGTGGATAAGTTGGTGGTAACTTATACTTAGTGAGCATGCGATACATGGTGGTAATGAGTTGCTGTGAGGTTAAGTGGTGGACTAGTGTTGATATGGGATGAGCGTAGGTGGAGATCTTTGCTCGGGATTTGCTTATAAGTTGTTCAAATGTGGCAAAATTAGGTGTGGAGATGCATGGATGTCTAAGTGGTGTGTGGTATTGTTATCCGAGAATAAAAGAATGGGGTGGCAGTTTGTGGCTAGTTAAGAAGAAATTTGTGTGCTCTTGGGTTGGTTGATGAGTGCGTTGCCTTGTGTCGTTGTAATATTGGTGAAGATGTTGGATTGGTTAGTTTTTGATGTTTCGTAGTAGATACGAAATCTTTGAGAATGTTGAGCTAATCCTTGTATGTAAAGGAAATGCAAAGGAGTGGGTTAATATCGTTTGGGAAATGAGAGGTGTGTGGTCGCTTCGAGCATTGGGTGTTATTTCGGATTGACTTGGTTGAATTTCTTGTATGAGATGTGGTGAAACTGTTGGTTAGGCATAGTGACCGTTGAAATTGCGTGTATGGAGTGATCAATGTTGGACGAGAAATGTTCCATTCTAGCCTAAGGAAATTGGGACGGTAGGTTGAAATATGTGAGTAAACTGGAAGTAGAAAGTGTGGCAAGTGGCGCGGAAAGTGGGAAGCAATGTTTTCAGAACGTCACCGTCGGGTGCATGAACTCCTAGTGGGAATATGAAAAAGAGGATTTGTGTGTATGTGATTGGTTTAAGAGTTGAGGAAAGCTAGCTTGTGTGATTGGTCGAGAGTGTGCACCTTCTAGTGAGCCGTTCTTTGGAAACGTGTTTTATGTTTGAAAAGGAAGTGGAAGAAAGTAGTCGAATGTAGTGCTCGGGGTGAAGGACCATTGGATTGGACTTGGAAGTAGTGTGGGAAATATTCCAAGTAAACTTTGTCGTTCAGCGTTAAGCTAATGGGAATAGTTTTGTGTGAGCATGGTTGCTCCTTCCTATTTAGAGTGAAACTTTAATTTATTTCATATGTGGATGGACGACTGTTGGGTGTAGGGAGAATTTAAGTGTGTGTCTTCACGAGTGGTTCTGTTTGGATTGGTGGGTGCTTTAGATGTTGGAGTGAGGCGGTTTCCTACTTTTAACTCTGTATAGTGTGGGGGTGATGTTGGGGTGAAAGCGTGTGAATTGATTGTTATCGATGGATAGTGGTCAGCATAATTAATGTGAGAAAGTGTTATCTACCTTAAACGTATTTTGTGTTGGGAAAGTGATCGTAGAGTTGTGTGTGAAACCCTTAATTTGACGCGTTTTAAAATCGTGAGCCTAGATGTGTGGATGATATTGGTACGGTTGGCCTGAGGAGTTTATTTTTATGTTACGCGAATTTTCTGGGGTAAGAGTTATAGTTAACCGAAAGTGTGATAAATTGTTGGTATACGCCCTACTGTGGAAGGGTTATGCATAGTGGGAGTGATATAATCCTTAGAGAAGCAAAGAGATTGTCATGTGCCATTATCTGTGAATCTTCCAAGAATAAAGAGAAATCGTGGGAAAGAGGCATTGGGTGAGACTGGAGGTCACGCGGTTGACCACCGATAGGTCGAACATTTTCGTGAGAAGTTAAGCGTGGCTCAAGACCGCCACAGGGTTATGTGAGCAGGAGGAGGAGATTTATCGAATTCTATGTAGGAAACAATGTGATGTTTATAGTTTCGTCGTAGAAAGACGTTGTGTGTTGGAAAGAAAGGAGAACTAAGACCCAGGTATGACGGGTCATTCGCCGTCACCGAGCATGTAGGTGAGGTGGTGTATAAGCTGAAGTTGCTCGAGGAGCTTCGGGGAGCTCATTCGACATCCCACGTGTCGAATCTTAGGAGGTGCTTGGCCGAGGAAAGCATGGTCGTACCATTAGAAGACGCTTGTGTGGATGAAAGTTGGATTATGTGGGGGAACCATTGGCGATTGTAGATCGCAAGGTTAGAAAGCTGAGGAATCGTTTCCCTCGATTATTCGAAGATGGAATTCCGGGGACGGAATTCTTTTGAGGGGAGAATGATGTAATAACCGTGTTCTTTTTGAAGATAAAAACTAGTTTGGGGTAAAAAGTGTAAAAAGGAAGAAAGTTTAGTGTGCTTGTGATAAAGTATAAAAGGGTGAAAACCCTAGGGATTCTCAAAATTCTCAAGAATATTGTGTGCGGCTGAGGTGCGATTTTGGGTGCAAATCAAGGAATTCAAGGAAATCCAAAGTTCTTCATTTGGGTGTGTGTGGAATCATCTTGCAAGGTAATCTCCATCTCTTGTTTATTATGATTGTAATTAGAGTCTAGAGTGTTGGGGTTTGGAGTTTGCTATCACCTGGTAAGAATGGAAATAGAGTCTGTGTGTTTGCTAATCGATATAAAGTAAAGAATCGGATGATTTAGCTCAATTAATCGACTGGTAAAATGGTGTCCCCTTAATCCTAATAGTTTAACATCAAATTGGGACTGTGTGGAATGACCGATTAGAGTGTATGGGTTTTTCGTATCTCGGCAAGAAAACCCAGAATCCCGGAGTCGAGGGAGTCCGGAATTTTAATCGGATCCGGAGTGTGTGTTGATCCGGTATTTACATCGGATCCGGAATGATATTGATCCGGAACTCATAAAGAGATCCGGAATTTGGGCTAAAATGGTAGCACCCGGAATTTAGTTAAATGATCCGGTATTGTTAGTGTGGGACGATGGATCCGGAATCTCCACAAGATCCGGAATAGTGTAGCGGGCCGTATGGATCCGGAACTCCTCAAAGGATCCGGAGTTTGGCGTTGGGCTGCTTGGACCCGGAACCCGCAAGGGATCCGGAACGATTTTTAGGCCCGGGGTTTAGGATCCGGAACTTGGGATCCGGAACCCGGGTACTTTTCAGTTGGGACATTTCATGTTAGTAAAATCCAGTGAGTCAGAGTCTTATCTAGTATTGTGTGTGGGTTCAAATGTAGGTGTGAGTAGAGGCAATCGGTTGCGAGTTAGAATTCCTAGCAAGGACCGCATGTGAGTCTTTCTAAACCTAAATTTTATACAAGTGTGATTGTTGGTACATTTATCTAACTACGTAATTTTCAACTGCTTTTATTTACGAAGCGAAGAGTGTGTGTGTGGCGAAATGGATAATTTAATTGTGTGTAAACATGCTATGGCTATGGTGTGAAATGGGGGGTGTGTCCCATTATATCTATATATATGAATTTGTTTCATATGTGGGCGGTGTGTTCCCTTTTACGCTGTCACGGTGTGTGTGACCATAGCGAGTGTGAGCCATTAGCATGTGTCAATGTGTACATATCATGTTAAGTGTGCTCGTTATGATTTGTATAAACTCTTTCATAACTGATTTACGAATTTTGATATTTATGGTGTGACCTAGTGTGGAGGGAACTCACTAGACCTCATGGTCTAACCCTCGCTTTTCAAAACTAAAACCTTTTCAGGTAAGCAGGTAGTCGAAAGCTCGTTTAGAAGTTTGGCAAGTCGTGAGGCGGAGTTTGCGAATAGAAGGATTAGAAGACTTTCCTTTTTATTTTGTAGTTATGTTCTCAGCTGTAGTTAAGGTTATTTCCGCAAACCCAGTCTGTAATCCTGATAGTGTGACTATGTTGAGCCGTTTATGGCGTTATGAATTAAAGTGGTAGCTTTTGGTTGAATGTTTGGTGCGGGTTGTTACACTATGCCGTTCCCTTCCCTTGTGTATGTCTTCAATCTACCTACTCGTTATGTATTTTTCTTGTTTCCTCGTTCTATGTTCATCGTGTGCTAGTCTCAGGTAATTTTACATGTCTGATCACACTTTGCACAAGTCGGGGGTCTTCTGGGAAACAACAGCTCTACTCATTGCGAAAGAGATCAGGTGTACATCTCAAACCCCCCCCCCCTGGGACCCTACTTTCAAGTGGGATATACAGGATCCTTTTCATTCGGTTTTGTGTGTATGTATGTAGATATGTGTACTTAGATATATGTGTATAGGACCAAAATGCGAGAACAAATCCCACGCGTCCGTTACATTCAATCAAGGGCGGGAAATCCCGGTGGCAATTTTGAAGTTAATGGCAAAATAACAGTCTTCTTTTAATAACATTGAAGGCATGAATGGCAAAAATGGAAAAGATGACTAGGCCGACATAAAAATAATAAGAGATTACTTTTAAAACCTAAATAACAAATATCCCATCTATTAAATCTAAAATACTTCAAAATTGGCAAAAGGTGTAACTAAACAAATTACACCAAAAAACAGGCATTGTTATCCGATCTTTGTGCACAATCACATATGATTGTGTATATCATCATAGTGAAAACACAAAAATTAATAAGCTGTTAAAACAAATGAATATAGTGACAAAATCGATAATCAGAGAAGGGTTTTCATTCATTACCCCAAAGCCGAATACACGGAGGCTATATATAAAATAGCAAAAGGGAGGAGATATGCACAATAAACCAGAAAGGTAGGAGATATGCACAGTAAACCACAAAGATAGGAGATATGCACGGAAGAGATAAAAGGAAAGGAATCTAATCCTCTAATCCCAATACTCCCCCTCAAGTTGGAGCGTGTAAGTTTCGAGCGCCCAACTTGCCAAGGAGAAACTGTAATTGTTGCGTTCCTAAGCCTTTGGTGAGAAGATCAGCAATTTGTAGTTTAGTATCAACAGATCGTGGACTAATTTCTTTGGTGTCAACTCGCTCACGAACAAAAAAACAATCCATCTCCACATGTTTTGTCCGTTCGTGGAAAACGGGATTGGTAGCTATATGACGAGCAGCTTGATTATCGCATAAAAGAGGAGTAGGTCCAGTAATGTTTTCATCCAACTGTTTTAGCAGCCATCTAACCCATAAAACTTCACTAACTGTTGACGCCATGGATCGGTATTCAGCTTCAGCTGAAGAACGGGAAACCACAGATTGCTTCTTTGTTCTCCAAGAGATAGGTGCACCTCCAAATAAAAGCATGTAACCTGTTCTAGATCGTCGAGTAAGAGGACACCCTAACCAATCAGAGTCACAATATGCCAAGAGATCACCACCACCTTCTCGTGGAAGAAGGACTCCTTGACCTGGAGTGGCTTTTAGGTATCGAAGCACTCGGACAACTGCATTCATATGAGGTTGACGTGGATCTGCGACAAATTGACTTAAAATATTTACCGCGTAGGCTACGTCTGGTCTGGTTGTCTGCAGATAGAGTAATCTCCTAACTATTCTTCGATATTGACTAGCATCAACCTTCGGCTCCTTTTCAGCCTTGTCTAGTTTAAGGTTTTGTTCAATGGGAAATGAACTAGGCCGACACCCTTGCATACCACAATCATCAAGTATATCAAGGATGTACTTCCGTTGACTCAACACTAAGCCTTCTGGAACACGAGTAACCTCTATCCCAAGGAAATATTTGAGATTTCCAAGGTCTTTGATGCTGAATCGTTTGTCAAGTTCTTCTTTCGTTTCATGTATTTTGTTGGTGTCATTTCCCACGATGATGACATCATCAACGTAAATGAGAGCTGCTATAAAGACATTTTCCTGTCGTAATATGAACAGCGAATGATCTGCCTTTGACTGTTTAAACCGTAGCTCGAGAAGAGCATTGGTAAATTTTTGATACCAATTTCGAGAAGCTTGTTTCAAGCCATACAGCGACTTTCTGAGCCTACATACTTTCGATTCTCCTTCTTTAGCAAATCCTTGAGGGATCTTCATGTACACTTCTTCGTTTAAGTCACCATGCAAGAAAGCATTATTGACGTCTAGTTGTTGTATGGACCAATTTCTTTTGACAGCGACAGCAAGCAAAGTGCGTACAGTGACAAGTTTAGCAACTGGAGCGAAGGTATCATGATAATCCACGCCCTCCAATTGCGTGAAACCTTTGGCAACCAGACGTGCTTTGAACCTTTCTACTTCTCCATTTGGTTTGTATTTTATTTTGTATACCCATTTTGAATCGATAGCTCGTTTGCCTTCTGGTAAGTCTTCAATGGTCCAGGTATCGTTTTCTTCGAGTGCCCTAACCTCTCTTTTCATGGCATCTTTCCATCTCTCATCTTTGACTGCTTGATGGAAATATTTTGGCTCATCGATAGAATCGATGGCAGCCAAGAAAACTTTGTGAGAGTTAGAGAAATTATTATAAGAAACATAGTTTGTTAAGGGGTATACCGTGGAAGAGCTTTGATTTGGCGGGGTGCGCGTAGGGTCGACCGAATGGGGCAGCTGAACGATATAATCTTGCAAGTGACGTGGCTGTGTTCTGGTGCGTTGAGGTCGTGAGTATTCAGCAGTTTGATCGTTGTCGCTGTGACTGATAGGGCTATGCTCGGTTTCCACTTCATGCATGTGTTGAGCCTCGTTGTCATGCAAAAAATCAGAATCATCACTTGACGGAGTATGTTGATTTTCGACTGAGTCTAACCCGCGTTCCTCATCATTGGGGACCTCATAAGGCACGGTTTCATTGAAACAATCACCTCGACTTGCCTCGCTTTCAGTTTCGGTGAAAGGGAATTTTGTTTCATGAAATCTCACGTCTCTAGATATTGCCATTCTTCTCTTCTCAATGTCATATATTTTATAACCCTTTGTACCCGTTGGATATCCCAAGAAAATCCCTGGTCTCCCCCTCATTTCAAACTTGTCACCTTTGGTTTCTGTATTTCTGTAGTAAGCTAGACAACCGAAAACCTTCATGAAATCGTAGTCGGGCTTTTGACCAAAAACGATTTCATATGGGGTTTTGTTGTTAGTCACACGAGATGGCAGTCGATTAATGATATAGGTGGCAGTCAAGACACATTCACCCCAAAAGCGTTTAGGAAGGTTTGCTTGAAACCTTAAGGCTCGTGCCGTCTTAAGGAGGTGTCGATGCTTCCGCTCAACGACTCCGTTCTGTTGAGGCGTGTGTGGACAGGAGGTCTCAAGTTTGATCCCCTCTTCATCATAGAAGTTCAGTATGTCGTTCGAGGTAAACTCGCCGCCATTGTCGCACCTGATCTTCTTAATGTTTTTGTCAAATTGATTCTTTATCATTTTGTGGAAATTCATCAGATGCTTGCTAGCTTCATGTTTGAACTTCAACAGAAAAACCCAAACAGCTCTACTGAAATCGTCAACTATAGTCAAAAAATAACCAGCTCCTGATAACGAAGGAGTACGGTATTTACCCCAAATGTCACAATGCAATAACTCAAAACAACCACTAGTTTTGATTTCACTACTTGAAAAGGGAAGCCTTGTGTGTTTGGCTTTAGAACAAGAATCACATTGTTTATTAAAAGAAAAACTACTAAGAGACTCGATTTTGGCAAGCTTTTCGTTTGAAGCGTGACCTAGCCTTTTGTGCCAAATGTCGCCCGTCGTCATCATCGCTCTTCTAGACTTCTCAAGGACTCCCATTCGGTACAGACCCCTCTTGCATTCACCTGCACCAATCAAGCTCTTCGTGTACAGCTTCTGCATAACACAAAAGTCAGGAAAGAAGGTTACTGCGCATAGAAGATCTTTACATATTCGACTTACTGACAGGAGATTGCAAGTGAATTTAGGTATGTAAAGGACACCACTGAGTTTAGTACCACCAGGCAAAGAACAACTTCCTTTTCCCTCAACTGGGATAGTATCACCATTAGGGATAAGAACAGGATTTTCAAAATGAGTTTTGGTTATGTTTTCAAGAATGCCATCGTCGTGGGTGATGTGTTCGGTAGATCCTGAGTCCACAACCCAATCGTTGTTAACATCCCTTTTACCTGTCATGTAAGCTGTCGATTTGATCCCGTCCTTATTCGTACCTTCCTTCTCTTCAAAGTGTTTCAGAAAAGTCCTGTACTGGTCGGCGCTCAGGCCTGGAACGGGACTCGATTCCGCGTCGACACAGGCAGCTTTTGGCTTCGATTTCGTTCGCCTTTTGTTTCCCGGCCACCACTCGGGATATCCTATCCTTTTGAAACAACCCTCTTTGGAGTGACCGTCCTTTCCACAGAAAGTACAGTTTTGAACGATCTCTCCTTTCTTCGCATCGGTGGGCCTTGTTTTGTCACGTCGCTGGTTTGGAGCGCTTTCACGTCGGACTGGCATGGTGGTCTTGAAGGCCGCTGCCTCTACTGAAGGTCTCTTGTCACTAGAAATGGCTCTTTGCCGCTCGTCCTCCGCAACAAGGTGGTAAGCGTTCCCCAGATTAGGAATCGGATTTGTAGCCAAAATCTGGGTCCTAATGACGGAGAATTCGTTATCAAGACCCATGAGGAATTCGTACAATTTTTCTTTGTCTCTCAGTTGACTTAGGTTTTTGGTGACGTCACACTTGCATCCACTGCATGTGCAGCGGGGTAAGGGTAACGCAGCTTGCATCTCGTCCCATATGGCTCGAAGCTTGGTGTAGTATGTTGACACGGACGCCCCATTCTGGTGGGTAGATGCCAGCGTTTACTTGAGCTCGTAGGCACGAGGAGCACTCTCCTTTCCGAATCGTTCTTGAAGGTCCGCCCAAATTTCTGAAGCGGTATTAGCGTACTTTACGCTTCCTCTGATGTCCTTTTCCATTGCCGTGGTGAGCCAGCCCTTCACCATAGCATCACAACGCATCCACAACATGTAGTTGTCATGTGTCTTTTCGGGTTTCTCGATGGTGCCATCAACGAAGCCTATCTTGTTTTTGGCAAAGAGAAAATTCATCATCTCTTGCGACCAATCTGCATAGTTGCTGTCGGTGAGATTGTCGTTGATGTGCATCTGTTTCGGGTAATCAGACGCATGGATGTAGAACGGTGAGTTCGGATCCGGTGCATCATTCCTTTTGTTTGGGGGCTCTGCGCCGCCGGTCATGTCTGTCGGCTATGGGAGACTTTTAGGGTTTGGATGTAGCCCGCTCTGATACCATGACAAAATCGATAATCAGAGAAGGGTTTTCATTCATTACCCCAAAGCCGAATACACGGAGGCTATATATAAAATAGCAAAAGGGAGGAGATATGCACAATAAACCACAAAGGTAGGAGATATGCACCGAAGAGATAAAAGGAAAGGAATCTAATCCTCTAATCCCAATATATAGTAATATTAAAGACAAAAATATGCTTGTTTTTTGGTGTAATTCGATTAGTTTCAATTTTTGCTAGTTCTGAAATATTTTAGTTTTGAAGAGAAAGGGGTAATTGATTTATAGCTTTGAACAGTTTTTATTATTTATAAATGTTGTCCTAAGTCTAAGGCCACGCAAGAAAAAGAGGATAAAATCTATTGATGTTGTTTAAATTACAATCATAACCATTATTTATTTAAAAAGGCAATTTATTCATATCTATGAGATGAATGCCTCATATATGTTCTCGCCAGTGTTTAAAAAGGCGCATCACGGTGCGATATGACGTCAGACGTGTCTTCGCCGTTACGAAATGACTCATGACGTTTTTATATGATGTGGCTCACGCCATGGCGTCTTAAGGCGCGCCATGGCGAACCGCGGCGCGAGTTTTTTCCAAGACGTGATATTTTCCCAATTTTTTTTATCTTTTGTGTTTTTACATTTTTAACTTTATTTTCCATCTTTATAGATTTATCTAATCACGACACTCACTGTTTCAAAAATTCATAAACGTAATGGAATTACAATTAAAACGAAGTTGTAAATTTACCTTTATAAGTTCTATTTTAAATATTCAATCAAAAACTATTTTTATATTAATAATCTATATGTATGTTCTTCTTCTAATATGAATATATATTTTTTTAATATCATTTTCTTACTAGAATAATATATAGAAAACAAATATGTATATAGATAATTATATATTTGACATACACTCTTGCCGCCTTATGTCATGCCTTGAAAAACGCCGCGTCCTCGCCAGGGGCAGAGCCAAGAATTTTGATGAGGGTGGTCCTCTTGTTTTAACATTTTTTGCGCAAAATCACCAATCACTTTTAAGTTTTAATGTGTGCTCGAGTCCTTAGATGTAGTAGATCTTGCTTTGATATAATGTGAGAAAATATAAACACCTTTAAATCCCTTTACAAATTGTGTGATGGTTTGTGCCCTTTCGATTCGAGATTAGCAATTTGAATAGAAATGAACAAGATGAATGAACTTCGCTCTAGTTAAAAGCTAAGATAGAGTTGTTAGAACTAAAATACATAACTGATTCATATAAGTGTTAATCTCAATAAAATAATTTTATAAATGCATACGACATAAATGTGAGTGAATCCTAATTTTTAACAAACTAAAACATAAAGTTCAAGAAAGAGTGTGTAAATATATACTTAATAATAAAGTGATTATCAATCATATGAATTTTATCACTCCCAAAACATGTGTCAACAACTTTCATAGCACATAAGGGGAAAAAAATAAAAAATGTCAGGGTGTTCTGTGAATACCCAAGGCTAAAGCTGGCTCCGCCAGTGGTCCTCGTCGTGGCGTGTAAGGCTTGAGGCTTGACCTCGCCGCCACGCCACGCCTTACGCCATTTTGAAACTTGCTTCTCGCATTCTCGTATTTGATCCATTTTCTCATTTGAACATCCCTCTATATTTATAAGTGTACATACTTGTTTTTATATTTATTCATGTAAATATGACCATATATATATATATATATATATATGTTAGAGGTGATCATTAACTTAGTATTTGTCCAATATGCCTAATATAGCAAACTCAAACCCTTTTTTGCTAGCTTGATAACTTGCCCTTACACGTTCGATAACGGATTGGGTTTGTGCACGGGCTAATACACCTATCTTTACCTTTTTTTTAAACCATAACTTCTGTAAAATCATAAACTATGTTAAATTATCCAACATACGTTGAAGAAAGCTTTAAATATAAAAAAAAAACTATTAATTATAAAAATATCAATGGGCAGGGTGGTCTGTCTGAATTTTCATTTTGCTTCCTCCATGTCCACCAATTAGTCTTAACGAGACAGTCCAGGCAAGTCTATTATTTAGGATGGTTGTCCAAAACACGCTTTTCTAGTGGGCCATCTTGTCCGTGAACAACTCTAATGGATATGTGTGTGTATATAAATACACATGTATGTATTTATGTATACGTGTATGGCTTCGATTCAATGGCGCCAAGAACTAGATATATACGCTTTTGAGGTTAGGTTAGATTCTTATAGAGTTCAAAAAAGGTATGAATATAACTACGTTGTGCTCATTCAAGTGATCGAGACTTCCTACTGACATTGGCTTGAATCCTGAACTTGTGAATTGCCTAGTGATTACAAATTAGTTGGGCCTTGGATAATTTAAGGTTGGGTTTCGTATACGGGACTGAACAAGACAACACATAACAAAACTCGATGTTCCACGTTTGGCGTGACATTGAACAGAACAAAAACTCACAAAGAAAGCTTTTTTTGGTGAGAAACTAATAAAAGATCAATATATCACAGATAGTTAATAATTGCTGCCGAATGACTATATATTTTAAATGGGCAGTAGTTAATTTCTTGATGAAATAGATTAAAATACGCCAAATTTGAATTTAGAACATCAAAGTCAAATTGCACTATGAATTGGAGAGAGGACCATGTAAAAGCAATGATGATCTTATTCCTGTTTTGTGGAAATTACCTCAATCAAAACTCCCAGTGGGCAAGGCAAACCAAAACACTTTCGAAATTTATTGACCAAGACATTATGTTGCAAGTTGATCATCCACATGCAAAAGAAGGACCCAGTTAATTAAAGTAGCTGCAAGGATTTTCTAGGCTAGCAAAGCAAGGTATAAGAGCATCTCCAACAGCTTCTCTAAAATAGAGAAAATTGCATTTTTGTTCTCTATATTATTCCAATAGCTTTTTTATATTGTTCTCTAAAATAGAGAAAATTGCATTTTTATTCTCTATATTGCTCCAATAGCTTCTTTATATAGTTCTCTAAAATAGAGAAAGCTCCAAGTTTAAAGAATTCTCTAAAAATTGCTAATGGAGAGAGAACTTATTTTTTTATTAATTCCCACCAATAGGGTTTAGTTATTATTGTTTTTATATAAATTCTTTTTAAAAAATGCATTGGGATGATAAATTTAATTAGTATTTTATTAATATAATAGATGTTGAATTCTCTAAAATAGAGAATCTGTTGGAGCTAAATATAATTTATTTTAGAGATTTTTTGACTTTTAAATCTATTTTAAAAAAATTATAGAAAATCTGTTGAAGATGCTCTGAGGTTTGCAACATGCGGTACAACAGCTTCAAGCATAAAAAATGTCATGTTGTTCACAATCAATAAATGAATTCGGCAATTGATGATAAAGCAGCATTTAAGGAGGGAGGGCATGCCTAATTGGAGTAGGTCGGATGATGTGTCCATTCCTATTAATTGCAAAAACAAACAAGTTGAAAGAGGAAAAGTTTTATAGAAGATACATACATACATACATACATACATACATACATCAAGAGGAAGTAGGGTTTCTTCTTTAGCTTTTCCCATCCGACCTCCATTTTTTCTACCAGATGCAGCTTTTGATGCATTTCTAAAACAAAAAATCCTTCCTCCTCGATTCCAGATGAAGGTGATTTGGTTTTGAAACATAACCAACATTTTGTTTATTACATGATTATTTTATTAGTATTTTATATATTTTTGTAACTTCCAATGTTTTGTTAGAAATGTTCACTTTTTTTTAATCATTTTTTGTAATCACGATCTTATTTAAAATATAATTTATATTATATTATAAAATATTTTAGAAAACCTCTTAAAAACATATTATTATCCATCATTTATTGTTTTTTGAGATATATTACTTGAAATTGAATATTAGTAAGGATTATTGAGTACAATTTTTTAATTTTGAATTCATAACTAATGATAAATGTAATCAAATACCGTATAAACATATTATTTTAAATATAAAACGTAATCAAATAGCAGATCTTATTATTTATATATATATTATATATATATATATATAATATAATTACGATAAGCATTGAATTGTAACAGAATACTTAATTCTCATTTTGTAACAGAATACTTAATTCTCATTTTGAAATTTGAACTTTGAATTAATATATATTAATGTATTTCCTAGTATTTCTGTTTCTTATATTTTTTTATGTTATTTAACTAAAATTAATTTAGAATATTGTTGAAAGTATTATGTGTTGTTATTAATTATGACAAATAATTGACGTATTATATGAATAAAATTTATTAAAATAATGAACGTTTCCTGAAAAAAAACACATTATTCTGAAAAAGTTTGGGGCTCAATCAATCGGGACCAATGTGGAGGGTTGATATTCATTGAGGTCAAAGTTTGTCATAACTAATATTGATTGAGCTCAACTTTTATATATTTCTACTTGAAATTTTAATAAATAATAATGCGTTTTGTATTATTAAATATTCAAATGCCTAAAATTTATTCACTAACATAGTAACATTCTTACGTGTTCAAACGAATTTTTTCATAACCATGTGGGTCCAAACATTAGAAAATGAAGATCTATGATTTACTTATATTCATCATGATATATGATCAAATGAATTTACAAAAATATTCTTATGATGCCTTCACCTATTTATTTTTGGGTAGGTTAAATACACATCTACTTACTAATTTCCATGTAACGATTTTTGGTATAGAAAATGACTTGTTTATTACAACATTGCTAACCTGTATTTATACATACAAATATATGAAAGCAAATATTCTAGATGATTATAAAAGTAATTACAAGAATCAAATCAAGAGATACTGAAGCACAGATCAAGGGATGTGATATGGAGGCATAGATCAAGTGATATGATATGGTGTATCATGATCACAATCTTTATCTTTATCACCCCCCCCCCCCCCCCCCCCCCCCGCAATATGAACGGTCGAAGATGAAGGCCAATCTTGGATACGAAAGTCTGAAAAGCAGTGCGAGGAAGTGGTTTGGTAAGTGCATCAACAAACTGATCTTTACTTGAAATGTGGGACACCCGGAGAGTCCCATTTTGAACATTTTCACGAACAAAGTGGTAGTCAAGGCCTAGGTGCTTCATTTTCGAATGAAATTTCGGATTAGCCGCAACAAATGTGGCACCCGTGTTATCACAAAAAATGGATGGTTAGACCATAGTTTGGTGGCCGAGTTCGATGAGCAGATTAAGAACCCAAAGAACTCCAGATGTGGTTGATGCAATAGCACGATACTCTGCTTCAGTAGATGAGCGGGCAACGATTCGTCGCTTCTTAGAACTCCACGAGATTGGATTGCGGCCAAGGTAGACAGCATATGTGGTAGTTGATAACACCACTTTTTGGCGTTATTTTCGGTCCTGAAACCAATGAGATTGGCTTGTATTTAAGCAAAGAAGCGGGATTTTATGGTTTATCGAGTGACATGTACAGGTACTCTAAAAGGCGGCAATCATCGAGAAAAGATGCAGAAAATAGCCAAAAGAGAGTCCAAAACGAAGCCAACGGAAGCCCAAGATCCAAGCCCAATACCCGTGCCCGAACCAGGACCCAGATCCATGAACCAGACCTGACCCGGAGTCATCAGGGAAACCGCGCGGTTAACCTCGCGGTTTGCAAGTAGCGGGACAAGTGGCGTAAGTCCCTGTTCCAGTTCTATAATTTGGTGTTTTCCAGATTTTAGGTCATTATCGCGATACGTACGACGGGAGGCTGCTTGGGGGTGATTTTCAGAGCTATTTCACGCACTTTGGAGCCACGATAGAGGATCGATTGAGGAGGAGTTCATGATGAGAATCGGATTAGAGCCGAGAGAAGGGAGTTCACCATTACATTCACCACGTTCACGATCACTATGTCTACACACACGATTTCTCTTACTTTTCTTATATTTTTATCCACCACCAACATGAACTAATCTTTAGATGTTGGGGGTTGGAATGAATTTGGTTTAAAGCATATGAACATGTGACTTGAGACTTTTATCAGTTTTTCCTATTTTAATGAAGCATGTGATTTGAGTTTTGATGCCTTTGTGAGTTTGGCCAACTTTCAATTGTTTTGTTTATTTTCAGTTAAGTTCGAGAGAATTAATTGTTAACTAGAACTAGAATTTGCATGCCTAAGGTGAGAAATTGGATAGTGATATACCAAGTAAGCCTTAGTCCCGTTGAAATCTTGAGTTTAATGTGTTTTGAATTCCATAGGTTGAGATCGAAAGATAAAACTTGTGCTTTCAAGATAAAACCCGTTGTTGCTTGAGAAAGAACAACGGTGATTTTAGAGATTGGGTATTCATTAAAGGGAATAACTGGTAATTGTTTTGAGTCAATTGTTTATATGTGAAAATCTTAGGATTTCCAACCCTCAACTGTTTTCTCTATCCGAAGTCTTTAAGTTGTCTACTGTCTTGTGTTTGATTTAATTACTTGCAATTGGTTAGCTTAATACCAACAACTCAAAATTGCGACCGTTCAGTTAATAGATCTTATAGTCATTGTGATACTTAGTTCCTAGTTCCCTGTGTTCGATACTCGTACTTTTGTACTATTACTTGATTTCGACCCGTACACTTGCGGTTAGATTTAGGGGGTGTAAACCCGCCTATCAAGTTTTTGGCGCCGTTGCCGGGGAACTAGTTGCAACTGATAGCACTACCAACTAAAAGCGCTATTACATTGAACATTTTTTTTCTTTTATTATTTTGTTTCATCACTTTCAGTTTTTGGATTGCTAATTTTGTCTACTTTCCATTTCAGGTACTAATTGGTTTATGCAAAGGAAAACCCGAGGGGAAGGAATCGAACCACTCGATCCGGAAATCGAAAGAACCGCCCGTCGATTACGCAAGGAATCTAAAGTTAGAAGACATCTGAAGATGGGCGACGAAGCTCCTCTTGATAGACGTCCTATGCGGTCGTTTGCCGACCCGAACGTGGCAGCCGCACGCATAGGAGTCCAAGCACCCACCACTGCGGCAAATTATTTCGAGATCAAGCCGAGTACCATCGTGATGGTACAGCAGAATCAGTTTGGGGGAGCGCCAACTGAAGACCCCCATGCACACCTTCATGCATTTGAACGGATCTGCAATACGTTCAAGATCAATGGGATGGAGGAGAACGCTATCAAGCTGAGGCTATTCAGTTTTTCCTTAAAGGGTAGAGCTGAAATTTGGATAGAGGGCCTACCATCGGATCAGATCACTACATGGGCAGGCCTGAAAGCTGCGTTCCTCCATAAATTCTGCCCACCGGGAAGAACCGCTCAACTAATGGCCGACATTACCCACTTCGCTTAATGGGACCAAGAGACACTATATGAGGCTTGGGAAAGGTACAAAGACATGTTGAAAAAGTGTCCACATCATGGGTTACACGGGTGGGTAATTATTCAAACGTTCTTTGGAGGACTTCACCCGCAGTTCAAGAATGATATCACTACTGCAGCGAGTGGAGCTCTCATGAATAAGACTTATGAAGAAGCAGTCGACTTGATCGAGAACTTAGCCGAGCATAGCTATGCCACTCCACGATCTTCTATCCAACGGGTAGCTAGTGTTCATGAGAATGACGACATGAAGATGATAAAAGCTCAGCTAGCCGCTATCACAAACCACTTGAAGGGAGGTAGTCCAGAAGTGTTCCCCACTGCTCAAGAACCTGAACAGGTTCAGTTCTTACAGAACCGCAACAACCAGCCGAGAAACGACCCTTTCTCGAACACATATAACGAGGGGTGGAAGAAACATCCTAACTTTTCATGGAGTCAACCCGGTCAACAACAACAAGGTAATCATTCCAATTTTTCTAACTCGCCTAATTCTAACAATGTTTACCGTCCTCCAGGTTTCAATCAAAGGAAATTCGACGAAGGACCATCCGGGGAGAAGAAACCCGGGTTAGAGAACATGATGATGAAGTTCATGACCAAGATGGATAGCACAGTTGAAGGATTGGCAAGCACGGTGAATACAGTAAAAGCAGCAACTGATCAGAACACCGCATCTATCAAGATCCTTGAAAGACAAGTGGGGCAAATTTCTGAAGTCTTACAAAACCGAGCCCCAGGAACGTTTCCGAGTCAGACTGAAAGGAAACCAAGAGAAGAATGTAATGCCATTCATCTGAGAAGTGGCAAGGAGATAATCAAGGAGGCGAATGTTGGGCTGAAGGATAACTGTTCTAGTGATATGATTGATCGGGAGAAGCCGAAGGAAAAAGAGGTGACACCTCCATCGAAGCCGGTAGTCAAACCATTTGTACCACCGCTACCATTCCCTAATCGAGTGAAGGCACGTGACGACGAGGGACAATTCAAGAAATTCCTTGACATCTTCAAGAAGCTGCACATCAACATTCCATTTGCAGAAGCACTTGCCCAAATGCCAACATATCTCAAATTCATGAAAGATATCTTATCCAAGAAGAGGGCAATCGAACACCAAGATACCATTGCACTTACTGAAGAGTGCAGTGCGATCATTCAGAACAAGCTTCCCCCGAAGCTTAAGGATCCAGGGAGTTTTTCGATCCCTATTCAAATTGTGAATCCTAATTTTGATAAGGTGTTATGTGATTTATTAGCCAGTATTAATCTAATGCCTTTATCTGTTTTCAGGAAACTTGGCTTGGGTGAAGTGAAGCCAACATACATGACCCTTAAGCTTGCAAATAGATCAATCATATATCCATATGGAGTGATAGAAGACGTGTTGATTAAAGTTGACAAGTTCTACTTTCCGGTGGACTTCGTGGTGATCGACATAGATGAAGATGAAGAAGCCCTGTTGATATTGTGAAGACCCTTTCTGGCCACGAGCAAAGCGCCGATCGACATGGAAGAAGGCGAGATGACGTTAAGGGTTGGCGGGGAAAAAGTAATATTCAAGATGTTCGAGAGTGAAAGAGGTAGAAGTGAAGAGGAGCCCGATAATCAAGGAAAGCCGATGGAGTGATCGGAAGGAAGGTCGAGCCACGACCGAAACCAAGGCGCTAGGTGGGAGGCAACCTACCGAGGTTTGCGTTCTTTTTAATTTATGTTTTTGAGTAATTTTATTTATAAAAAAAACAATGGAACAGAGACTTACGCGGTTTTGGCCGCGGCTTCAAGTCGCGCGCCAAACCGCGGGTGTCTCTGGATGTTTTGCTGAAACAGATACTTACGCAGGATACCCCGCAGGATAAGGCCGCGACCTAAACCGCGCGGGTCCCCCTGATGCTTCTAGATGCTCTCGTGCTGTGTTTTTCCTTTCTTGCTTTGTGTGTTTTGTTTCTTTGCTTCTTTCATATTTTGCTTTGATTTCTTTTGTTTCTGCATTCTCGCTCCATTTTCTCCGATGTCTCTTAACCGAGGTCGCTCAAACTTTTCAAGAGTATGTTCTAACTCTGTATGTTAACGAGTGGTGTATGATGTTTGTTTCCTTATTAGTCAAACGAGATGCAACAAACCTAAGTTTCACTTAGGTTTGGGGTGCCTCACTTTTCAACATCTACACACTCACTTTTACTCCTATGCAAACCTCGGTTTTACCGAGGTTTGGGGTTGGCGTTATTTGACAAACCTAGGCCACGGCCTAGGTTTGGGGTGCCCATATTTGAAAATCTTTGGGCGAGCTCTTGGATGTTTCGTGTTAATATTTTGTCTTCCCTGTTTGATAACTGCTATCACTGCACAATGATACGTGTCACATCTGTGTATCGCCTGCACCGACACTTACACATTGGGGACAATGTGTGGGTAAGGTTTGGGTTGCCCAATCGGGCCCACGTTTATGCACGTAGATTTCCTACACTTCTGAGTGTCTAGATCATAGTAGCTAAATTTTTGTTTTGGATGATTGAGACCGACCAATGTGGGAAGAATCTTGTGATAGTAACGTGACCATTAGGGAAGGACTGGGAAAAGACATGACTAGGGACATTAGTGGAGACCACCCAATAGCGAGATTTGAGCCTAAATGACGCCTTTCACTTCGAGGGATTTAAACACCTAAGTCATATATACTTTTTCGAATTCCTTGTCGTGATTATAGAGTGATCTCACTATAATATTGCATTGAGTAGCAAAGACAACCATCGGGATATTGGGTAAGGGTGTAGTAGACCATATCGTGTGGACCTTAAGAGATGATTTCAGGTATTTTGTGCACTTCAACCCGTTTTTGTCTAACGTACCTTTTGACCCATTTTGTGTGTAACAACAAACCCCTTTGTAGCCAAACACTCACCACCTATTCGTTTCAAACCCACCATTAAACCCTAGCCAAAAGCCTTAGCCAACCCTCATCCGAAAGTGTGTCAATCATAAGTAGTAATGAACAGCAGAAGATAGAGCAGAAAAGAAATAGTACAGGCCAGTCAGGAAAATAAATTGGGTCATTCTAACCCAAGAGCTAGAAAAGAGGGCCAATGCAGCCCCAATAAAATAAAAAGGGCCAATGATGCCCCCAAAAAAATTGGAATCTATAAAAATACAATTAGTTAGATAGCATTTACAGCAGATAATAAGAGAGTCAAAGCGACTCCAGCAATGACAAAGAGGGCCAAATAATAGTAAATGAAGTCAAGAAGTTCACAACTGCAAAAAAATTATCACACCAAGGATTTTTGATCCGTTTATCCTTCGTTTCTTAGCCATAACCTTAACCTCGTTACAACCCTTATAAAGACCTGGATGATCTTCAGGAAAATGCGATTAGGGTATACGACCACCTTTACCAATATTCCCTGTCTTGCTACTTATTTCCGTTCTGAGATCAACTTTTTGGACATTTGTGCGTCTTTCATTAGAGTTGTCATGTAATTTTCGAGTATTCTTGTACATAACTTCCTTATACATGACAACATGTGCGACATCCTAGGTTCGAGTGAAATGAGAGTATCCCGTGAGGTAGGGTCGAGGCGAAATGTTTTCCCTAGTATGTTTGGACCTAGTACGACCCTAATGTAATCGGAGCTGTCACGAGTTCAACTCACAATGGAAGGCCATAGATCAGACAAAATAAGGATGAGGCGAGAATGAGATAAGCATTCACGGGTATGGGAAATCACCAGTGCATTACGTGGTACCGATTGAGAGTTGTGCAGTTATTATTTCACTGATATATGCTTTTATTCTATTTTATCGCTAATTTGCTTGAGGACAAGTGTAAAGCCCGTGTTCCGGTATGGTTTTTCTCTTATTTTATTTACGTAATTATTTGCTTCCCTCCTTTCATTTTTTTTGCGGTTAGCGTTAGGTGGCATAGTTATTATATCGTTAAATTTTTAGAACTTAGTGTTATTTGTTATATTAGGATTGTAGAGGGGCTATTTGTGGATGTCTGACAAAACTCTCGGTTCACACTCACGACACACACCATTTCCCTTATTTTGGTTTTCCTTGTTTCCCTTCTGGTTCCCCAATCCACGACACACATACTTAGCTAGAAAGAAAAGAAAAACCCTAGGTGACCTCCTCTAGTTTTCTTTCACGGCGCAACCAAGGGAGAAATCAATCGCACCCAAACGTTCTCTCCTTCCTCCTTCCTTGCTGCCGCTGCTAGCCACCGTGAACCACCAGCAGCAGCCGCCGCTGCCATCGCCGGACAGCAACAGCAGCAGCCGGCGCCGCTGTTTTCGCCGGCGAGCGAGAGAGAGAGAGAGGAGCCAGAGAAAGAGAGAGAAGAGCGTGTAAGAGAGAGAGGGGCAGAGAGAGGGAGAAGGACGACGGGAAGAAGAAGAAGCCGACGATTCAGTTCTGCTACTGCTGCTACGTTTAAACGAGAGGTAAATCTTCCTTCCGTTCGTTTTCCTTGTCGTCGCTGCGTCGCCGGAAAAACGGCCGCTGCCGCCGCAGCCGCCGCCGCCGGCGACCACCCCTGCCGGGGTGGCAGTGGGTGGTGCCGTGTGTTGTCCAGTTTCCGTTAAACTGTGATAGCTAAACCCTAACCCGAAACCTTAATCGCGTTACCGTTTATAAAATCGTCATTTTATGTGAAACGTCGTTTCTGCCACTGTTTTATTTCGATCGTAACTTTTCCGTCGTAACTCGGTTTGAGGCGAAACTGGTGCCCACGGTTCACATTCTGTGTCGGGCACGTTTTTCGTGTTTTAGCGAAAGACTGGTTCGGACTCTAGCTAGGCGAAAAACTGCTGTTTTTACAGCAGGTCGGTAATCCGACAGCTTTGACGTTCGTTCGTATTTAATCCGTATTTAATTGTAGAAAAATCGTTAGGAGGTGTATAATATGTCCTTGGAACCCTAACTCATAGTACTTTCTGACCATGTAATAATATTGAGGATTTACTGGGTTTAAGGAGGTCGAAACAGGTCCCGAACAGACCTGTTTGGCGAGACCGGGAAGTAGTTCTAGTGACGGTTTAAGCGGGTGTTGTGTCGTAGGGTCCGGGTCTCGTATTGATACGTTTTAACGTGCGTTTAGGTTCTGGGAAGTGACCGTAATTGGGAAGCTTGAATTTGTATTGTTGAGCTAGGCGCGCATTCGAGGCGAGTTCTCTCACTATAACTAATGTCGGTTATTTTTACATTACGTTGTGTATGTATGTGGTAGTTCTATTTGCCTTTGATGCGGGGTTAAATAGTGGGGTGTCTAGTCGGACCTTATTGTTGTGACTACGCGGGTGGCGTAGGAGTTCGGTGGGGCCGAGGGTCACATACGCGGGTGGCGTAGGAGTTTGGCGGGGCCGGAGATTTTATACGCGGGTGGCGTAGAGACTCGGTGGGACCGGGGATTCGGCGGGGCCGGAGATGTTATCATGTGGTCGGTGGGACCGACTTGTGCCTTTTAGGTGGGTGGGTGTGGATATACATGTTTATGATTTGTTCGTAGACTTGTATGCTGTTTATGTGCAATTATATGTTTATGGTGGTGTGGAAATAACTGTGTTACTTATGGTGTTGAATTCACTAAGCTTCGTGCTTACCCTTTCCCAATAAACTGTGGTTTCAGGTACGGGCGGCTCCAAGGCCTGACGAGTACACACTGGCGCGCGAGGAGAGCTGGTTGCTTTATGGTTTTTAATAATTAAACGTTTATTCCGCTGGTTTTTATTATGAAGATATTAATTATGAGTTTGCAAACGAATCGTTGGGATCATTTAATGAGTTGTTATAAATGAAATGTTTATTTAAAAATTTAAATTTGCTTGTAATTTTTGGGACGTTACAACTTGGTATCAGAGCACAGCTTGAGTGAATCAAACGCACCTCGGTGTGTTTGGTCTCAAGTTGCGGCTGGGAAAATTTTCAAATTCTTTATTAAACCTGTTTGGGAATAAAAGAAAAGGGTAAAAACACGTTCGAGGAACGGTGATCGAGGGCGCAGTGTGTACAGTCAGCCGGAGCCAAAGGGGAAAGGTACAATACTTAGAGTTTTATTGCTTTCTAGATCATAGGGTATGCATGCTAGATTGCCTGTTGTTGACACTATGCTGTATGTGGTACTACTTGCTATTAGGAATCCATGCTAATTATGATAGGTTACTAAGTGGATGCCCTCTAGGTTGTATGCAGTAAGAGATTTATAGACCTAGGATATTAGATTTAGTTCTATTGCGCAGCTCTTGTTTGAGTCCAACCGTTGTAGGATGGAATCTTATAATCAAATGTCTATCTGGTTTTCCACTGTATGCGACTGTGCATTCGTGAGGCGACTCGTCAGGACTAGTGGGAACTTCGTCTTGGCGAGGGTAGTGGAATTGGGTGAAACTCCTAGGGAACTAGGAAGAGTGTGTACGTATGCCGGTGCGGGCATATGCGTTTAGTTTCGACGAGGAACTACTTGGACCCCTTGGGATGGGACTCGGAACGGGCGATGATAGGTGGGGATGGTAGTAGTAGAGCTCCTACTACCGGAAGCACAGGATCAATGCTCGAGTCGGGGAAAGTCACGAGGAATCCGAGGAGTTGAGCGTGAGTGTTGTTAGTGTGAGTTATTATGTTCTATTAACGCGTTGTGTTATCTACCCAGAATGGACATCATTAGGAGAAACAACCATATTAAATCTAATAGTACAGGTGTGTACTTGATTTGCTTAGATGAAATGATCGTTGAGGGTAGTGGCGAAGGATCTAATCCAGTAGTCGTAAGAATAGAAGGACGATTCTAGTATTAGTCACTTGGAGTGACGATAAGGATGATGTTTGTTTCGGGCCAAGAAGGATGATTGTGCTAGAATCATAGGCTTATAGAGCCGACTTTGATTTGAGGAAAAATCGCAGGGATTATTTGGCGTAATTTCCCAACTTGTCTAAGAGGTTTAAATGTCCGGATGACGTTAGTGGATCGGAGAGATTTGGAGGAGTAGGAGTCGAGGCGTAGAATGCCGACTGAGTCATGCACAAAGTTTGATTTTGAAATAGATTGCATTAACAAATTCTTGTGTTTCAAATCATTTTTATGGATGGTGTTTTGAAATTTTGGGAAGTGTTTAGCACACGCACAAGATTTTGAAATATGGTTTTGAAAATGTATGAAATCGTTTTATTACGGGGGTGCAAACTTTGTTAGAATTTGTCTCATTTCTTTATTTTTCCAAGGTTCTTACGGGTAAGATGATATCCGTGTTTTTTAGTGTTTAAAATGTTGGGCAAGTGACTACGGCTTGTGACTTTAACATTGGAACTCCTCCACATATGTTAGAGTTGAGACGGAAAGTTACATTCCATGATGTCTGTATAAAGCTATTTGAGTGAGTTGGTTAAGATAAGTTCTGTTTTACGGCATGTTGAGTCGTGTGGGTTTAATTTCACGTGGTGCATACCTTATTTGTTTATGTGACCATTTGGGGAAATCTTGGAAATCAATTTAAAGAACCCCACCTTTTGAGATTTTATGAGGTTTTAGTCGATATTTTCAAATGGTGGAAACGGATTGGTTTTTATCTTAAGTTTGAAACTTACACGAGACAGTTGTGTTTTAACAAAAATATATTTGTAAACCGTTTTATCGTTTTGTATGACTAGCCGACGTGCGTAAGATTTGTTAGTGAACCCTGTGCCACGACATTTTATGTTGAAAAAGAGGAATTTTGGGGTCAAACGTCGTGGGACTGATTTTGAAACTATGTGCACGCTTTTGTCGCACCCTGTGTAAGGTCGAGCGGTTACTTTAAATACATGTCATGAGTCAATTCATACTAGAACCGTGACGGTTCATTTTCAAAGAAATTATTTATTTCGCTTACGTTTTGTGAGTAAATTAAGCTGCAATGAGATGATTTTCAACATGATTTTTATATGTGGGACGAGCGTGTCCATTTTTGCGTAATTACCGACCTGGTAATAGTAGTTTTCTTGCTTACGGTCTTTTTGAAAAGAAAAATCTTGCCGTTGAGAATATTTTGTAAATGATTTGGTAAATCATTTGGGAAGTGCGTTTATAAGTGTTATGTGTCATTTTGAGAACTTTAAGGGTGTGAGTCCTTTTGGAAAACACTTTTGTTTAACTCGTGTCGAGTTTGGGACTAATGCTATTTAAGAGTATTGCTTGCTTAAACTTTATTTAAACGCGTTTTTGACCGACTTATGGGTCTAGCAAGCGTGGAGCATTTTGCTCGGTTTTGACTTGGAGTTAGTCATGGGCTAATTGCCCGGTTTTAATGACTCGAGGTGGAGTCTTGTTGATGAATTGTTTTGTCGCACCGTTTGGCATTCATTGCACGTAGAGTATTTACACGTTTGGGTGAGGGAGACAATCCGAGATAGGCACTTGTGGGTAGGATGTTTTACTTTGGATCCTTAGGCACGTTAGTCAGTCGCTGGTAGTGGTCGGTTGCGTATCTCGGGGTGAGGCCCCGGTGTTCAGGTGTTATAGCCTAGGCTTTCTAGTAGGTGCTAGGAGGATATAGTTGTGGGCACTTACCTGGGAGGTAATTCCGACGTGAGGGGCCCTGAGGCGTTACCTGAGAGGTAGGCGTCAGGGTGTATCCTCGGTTCAGATAAATTAGCTTTGTAGAGCGAGTGTTGGGGATACGTCGACGGTGGGAGGTTGGGTATTCCACGCGTGTTGGTAATGTAGGCCGGGTAGTATCGGTTAAGGGAATGACCTACGTGCGTGTTAGTTGACTTGATTGTGGGGGATATCTATTTGTGTTAGTGTCTAGGATAATACCACGCTTATGTGATTTATTATAATCGGTTGGACCGATGTTCGGCGGGTGGCCGATGTTTGTTATTGTAATCGGTTGGACCGATGTTCGGCGGGTGGCCGATGTTTGTTATGGTAATCGGTTGGACCGATGTTCGGCGGGTGGCCGATGTTTGTTATCGTAATCGGTTGGACCGATGTTCGGCGGGTGGCCGATGTTTGTTATCGTAATCGGTTGGACCGATGTTCGGCGGGTGGCCGATGTTTGTTATCGTAATCGGTTGGACCGATGTTCGGCGGGTGGCCGATGTTTGTTATCGTAATCGGTTGGACCGATGTTCGGCGGGTGGCCGATGTTTGTTATTGTAATCGGTTGGACAGATGTTCGGCGGGTGGCCGATGTTTGTTATTGTAATCGGTTGGACAGATGTTCGGCAGGAGGTCGATGTTTTGTTAATATAAGTTATTGAAAATCTTTGGAGTCTATTAGAATTCGTGGAAGTTAATCGACAGTTAAGGGTAGGAATGATCGTAGTCGAGTATCTTGTAGGGTATACTGTGAGCAGCTTTAGAATGGTTAGAGCTTGAAATTTGACTCGGGACGTATAGAATATCTAAGGTTGGGAGACAACCAAAGTCGTTTGACTAGGAATGATTCCAGTTGTTGGAGTGTTCTTCTGATTATAATTTCAGTGTTCTTGAAGGAGTTTTGTGGTAAGAAAAGTATTCGAGAAATTTTTGGGCGGTGTGAGAAATTTAGATTCCAGTTAGTAAAAGTCCAGTGGCATCTCAGAAAGGGTTCTGAGAGGACTTGAGAACTCGAGTTTGAGATGCGGGAGAACTATCCGGAGTTATTTGTGGACATAGACTTCGAGGACGAAGTCTAATTCAAGCGGGGGAGAGTTGTAAAGCCCGTGTTCCGGTATGGTTTTTCTCCTATTTTATTTACGTAATTATTTGCTTCCCTCCTTTCATTTTTTTTTTGCGGTTAGCGTTAGGTGGCATAGTTATTATATCGTTAAATTTTTAGAACTTAGTGTTATTTGTTATATTAGGATTGTAGAGGGGCTATTAGTGGATGTCTGACAAAACCTCTCGGTTCACACTCACGACACACACCATTTCCCATATTTTGGTTTTCCTTGTTTCCCTTCTGGTTCCCCAATCCACGACACACATACTTAGCTAGAAAGAAAAGAAAAACCCTAGGTGACCTCCTCTAGTTTTCTTTCACGGCGCAACCAAGGGAGAAATCAATCGCACCCAAACGTTCTCTCCTTCCTCCTTCCTTGCTGCCGCTGCTAGCCACCGTGAACCACCAGCAGCAGCCGCCGCTGCCATCGCCGGACAGCAACAGCAGCAGCCGGCGCCGCTGTTTTTGCCGGCGAGCGAGAGAGAGAGAGAGAGGAGCCAGAGAAAGAGAGAGAAGAGCGTGTAAGAGAGAGAGGGGCAGAGAGAGGGAGAAGGACGACGGGAAGAAGAAGAAGCCGACGATTCAGTTCTGCTACTGCTGCTACGTTTAAACGAGAGGTAAATCTTCCTTCCGTTCGTTTTCCTTGTCGTCGCTGCGTCGCCGGAAAAACGGCCGCTGCCGCCGCAGCCGCCGCCGCCGGCGACCACCCATGCCGGGGGTGGCAGTGGGTGGTGCCGTGTGTTGTCCAGTTTCCGTTAAACTGTGATAGCTAAACCCTAACCCGAAACCTTAATCGCGTTACCGTTTATAAAATCGTCATTTTATGTGAAACGTCGTTTCTGCCACTGTTTTATTTCGATCGTAACTTTTCCGTCGTAACTCGGTTTGAGGCGAAACTGGTGCCCACGGTTCACATTCTGTGTCGGGCACGTTTTTCGTGTTTTAGAGAAAGACTGGTTCGGCCTCTAGCTAGGCGAAAAACTGCTGTTTTTACAGCAGGTCGGTAATCCGACAGCTTTGACGTTCGTTCGTATTTAATCCGTATTTAATTGTAGAAAAATCGTTAGGAGGTGTATAATATGTCCTTGGAACCCTAACTCATAGTACTTTCTGACCATGTAATAATATTGAGGATTTACTGGGTTTAAGGAGGTCGAAACAGGTCCCGAACAGACCTGTTTGGCGAGACCGGGAAGTAGTTCTAGTGACGGTTTAAGCGGGTGTTGTGTCGTAGGGTCCGGGTCTCGTATTGATACGTTTTAACGTGCGTTTAGGTGCTGGGAAGTGACCGTAATTGGGAAGCTTGAATTTGTATTGTTGAGCTAGGCGCGCATTCGAGGTGAGTTCTCTCACTATAACTAATGTCGGTTATTTTTACATTACGTTGTGTATGTATGTGGTAGTTCTATTTGCCTTTGATGCGGGGTTAAATAGTGGGGTGTCTAGTCGGACCTTATTGTTGTGACTACGCGGGTGGCGTAGGAGTTCGGTGGGGCCGAGGGTCACATACGCGGGTGGCGTAGTAATTCGGTGGGACCAAAGGTTGTATACGTGGGTGGCGTATGAACCCGGGGGTGCCGGGTTGCGTTTGCACGATATCTAATAACGGTTGTTTTATCATTGCTGTAGTACGTGTGTAGTAGCTTTATGTGATTGTGTTGTGGAACTAGATAGTGGGGTGTCTAGTTGATACTATGTTGTCATGTTAACTCGGTGGGACCGAGGATCCGGCGGGGCCGGAGATTTTATACGCGGGTGGCGTAGAGACTCGGTGGGACCGGGGATTCGGCGGGGCCGGAGATGTTATCATGTGGTCGGTGGTAGGGGTGGCAAAAAGTGTCCCAACCCGCCAACCCAACCCGAACACAACCCAATAGTAGCAGGTTGGGTTGAGATTTTCAACCCATTTAAGTTAAATGGGTCAACCCACCTAACCCAATTAATAAATGGGTTGGGTTGGGTTGAAATTTTCGACCTGTTTCCAACCTGATTTCAACCCATTTACAACCTGATTTCAACCCATTTACAACCTGTTTTTAACCCATTTACAACCTGCTTTCAACCCATTTACAATCTGTTTGTAACCCATTTATGACTTGTTTTTAATTTATTATCATTATTTAATTATAATTAATAATTAAAAAGTTAAAAAAAACTGAATATGATTCCACTAAAGTCTAAACATAACTCCTTCGGTCCATCCATTTCAATATTCCATCGTTCAAACTTTCAAAGTCTAAACTCTCTAAACCCTAGCCGACACTTCCTTCCCGTTCCAACCAATAGATCGACGCCAGCCCTAGAAACTTATTTGTTTGACTTTAGTGTTGTGTTATTGAAACTTTGAACAATTTATTTCACTTTATGGTTGTGTTTTATTGAAACTTTGAACAATTTATTTGGTTTTGTGGTTGTGACTTGTGTATTTGTCATGGAATTATGTTTTAGTCATTTTTTATTTTATTTAAAGTTTTAAAATTAAATGGGTCAACCCAAGTTCAACCCATTTATTAAACAGGTTGGGTTGAGAAAATCATAAACAGGTCAACCCGCTACCAACCCATTTAAGTACCAGGTTGGGTTGGGTTGAAAATCTCAACCCATTTACTTAAACGGGTTGGGTTAGGTTGAGGTTTTAACCCAATTAATAAATGGGTTGAACCCGAACCTAACCCAACCTGACCTATTTACACCCCTAGTCGGTGGGACCGACTTGTGCCTTTTAGGTGGGTGGGTGTGGATATACATGTTTATGATTTGTTCGTAGACTTGTATGCTGTTTATGTGCAATTATATGTTTATGGTGGTGTGGAAATAACTGTGTTACTTATGGTGTTGAATTCACTAAGCTTCGTGCTTACCCTTTCCCAATAAACTGTGGTTTCAGGTACGGGCGGCTCCAAGGCGTGACGAGTACACACTGGCGCGCGAGGAGAGCTGGTTGCTTTATGGTTTTTAATAATTAAACGTTTATTCCGCTGGTTTTTATTATGAAGATATTAATTATGAGTTTGCAAACGAATCGTTGGGATCATTTAATGAGTTGTTATAAATGAAATGTTTATTTAAAAATTTAAATTTGCTTGTAATTTTTGGGACGTTACAACAAGCAACGCTCGGTTTGGGGTTGTTGATAACACCACTTTTTGGCGTTATTTTCGGTCCTGAAACCAATGAGATTGGCTTGTATTTAAGCAAAGAAGCGGGATTTTATGGTTTATCGAGTGACATGTACAGGAAATCTAAAAGGCGGCAATCATCGAGAAAAGAGGCAGAAAAGAGCCAAAAGAGAGTCCAAAACGAAGCCAATAGAAGCCCAAGATCCAAGCCCAATACCCGTGCCCGAACCAGGACCCGGATCCATGAACCAGACCTGACCCGGAGCCATCAGGGAAACCGCGCGGTTTACCCCGCGGTTTGCAAGTAGCGGGAGAAGTGGCGTAAGTCCCTGTTCCAGTTCTATAATTTGGTGTTTTCCGGATTTTAGGTCATTATCGCGATACGTACGACGAGAGGCTGCTTGGGGGTGATTTTCAGAGCTATTTCACGCACTTTGGAGCCACGATAGAGGATCAATTGTGGAGGAGTTCACGACGAGAATCAGATTAGAGCCGAGAGAAGGGAGTTCACCATTACATTCACCACGTTCACGATAACTATGTCTACACACACGATTTCTCTTACTTTTCTTATGTTTTTTTCCACCACCAACATGAACTAATCTTTAGATGTTGGGGGTTGGAATGAATTTGGTTTAAAGCATATGAACATGTGACTTGAGACTTTTATCAGTTTTTCCTATTTTAATGAAGCATGTGATTTGAGTTTTAATGCCTTTGTGAGTTTGGCCAACTTTCAATTGTTTTGTTTATTTTCAGTTAAGTTCGAGAGAATTAATTGTTAACTAGAACTAGAATTTGCATGCCTAAGGTGAGAAATTGGATAGAGATATACCAAGTAAGCCTTAGCCCCGTTGAAATCTTGAGTTTAATGTGTTTTGAATTCCATAGGTTGAGATCGAGAGATAAAACTTGTGCTTTCAAGATAAAACCCGTTGTTGCTTGAGAAAGAACAACGGTGATTTTAGAGATTGGGTATTCATTCAAGGGAATAACTGGTAATTGTTTTGAGTCAATTGTTTATATGTGAAAATCTTAGGATTTCCAACCCTCAACTGTTTTCTCTATCCGAAGTCTTTAAGTTGTCTACTGTCTTGTGTTTGATTTAATTACTTGCAATTGATTAGCTTAATACCAACAACTCAAAATTGCGACCGTTCAGTTAATAGATCTTATAGTCATTGTGATACTTAGTTCCTAGTTCCCTGTGTTCGATAATCGTACTTTTGTACTATTACTTGATTTCGACCCGTACACTTGCGGTTAGATTTAGGGGAGGTGTTAACCTGCCTATCAGTAGTCGAAATGTAATCATCCTTGTCTCTTGCCCAATCAGCATCAGTAAAGGCATGAAGTCGTTATGTTGAATTGTTGTGAATTAGGATTTTTTTATTTATTGTACCTGCTAGATATCGTAGGAGACGTTGAGAGCCGCCATGTGTTCATCAGTGGGACAATGCATGTATTGTGATAACTTGTTAACACTAAAAGAAACATCGGGACGAGTTAGTGATAAATATTGAAGGCTTCCAACAAGGGCCTGATATTCTGTTGGGTTGGCAAGAGGTAACCCGAAGTTAAGAGAGAGTGGTGGATATGTGATCATAGGGGTGGGCATTGGTTTGGCTTCTTCCATGTGAGCTTTCTTTAGAATATCAAGAGTGTATTTTTGTTGGCTTAGGAAGAGACCACGAGGGTGAGGAATGACTTCCACACCATAAAGTAGGAGAGGTTGCCAAGGTCTTTAAGAGAGAATCGAGCGGAGAGTTTAGATATTAAGGTGTCAATGAGATTTCTGTTGGAACCAGTGACAATGATATCATCAACATAAACAAGAAGATAGAGAACATTATTATTGTGACGAAGAATGAAAAAAGAAGAATCAGAGATAACATTGACAAAATTAAGAGTAAGTAGATATTTTTTGAGCTCCATGTACCATGCCTGAGGGGCTTGTTTCAATCCATAGAGAGCTTTACGGAGCTTGCAAACATGATTGGGGCGACTTTTCTCAATGAAGCCAGGTGGTTGGGTCATATACACATCTTCCATAAGTGTACCTTGGAGAGATGAGTTATTGACGTCAAGTTGGCTAAGAGACCAACCTAAAGTTACAACCAAAGAGAGGATGACTCTGATGGTAGAAGGTTTAATAACGGGGCTAAAGGTTTCATTATAGTCTAGACCGGGACGTTGATGAAAACCTTTAGCCACTAGACGTGCTTTATAGCGTTCTATCGTGTCATCAAGGTTATATTTAGTTCGAAATACCCATTACAACCGACACGATTGTGAGAGGAAGATGGGGGAACAAGATCACAAGTATGATTGTGAATAAGTGCATCATACTCGACTTGCATGGCTTTTTTCCAAGGGGCGAATTGAAGAGCTTGAGAGATTGTGGTAGGTTCAATAGAGGCATTAGAAAGATAGATGGAAAGGTTGTATTTAGGGTTAGGTTTTCGAATGTTGTTTTGGAGACGAGTGACGATTTGTCGAGATGGTTGGGGAGGTGGAATGGTATTAGATGGTGGAGGAGGAGAGGTAGGAGGAGGAGGAGGGGAAGGAAGAGGAGTGGTATTAGATGGTGGTGGAGGAGGGGGTGGGGGTGAGGTTGACTCTGAGATGGTGGTTGCATCATGTGAAGTAGGAGAGACGACAAGAAGAGGCATAGTGCACCATGTATCAATGTTAGGAGGTGGTGGGATAGAAGTTAAATTGTGAAAAGGGAATGTTTGTTCAACAAACTTAACATGACATGAGATATATATTTTGTGGGTTTGGGACAAGACAGTAGTAGGCACTTTGGGTGGAAGAGTATCCAATAAAGACACATGGTGTCAAGCGTTGATCGAGTTTATGTGAGGTATAAGGTCGTAGCTATGGGTAATATAGGCTGCCAAAGCTACGTAATTTAATGTAATTCAGAGTAAGGCCTAAAATTTGTGAAAAGGGAGAGTGGTGCGCAAGAGTTGGAGTAGGTAATCTATTAATAAGATAAACGACAGTTGAGAATGCTGATGACCAATATTTGAGGGGCATGGAGGCATGATGAAGAAGAGATAATCCTGTTTCGACAATATGTCTATGTCGACGCTCCGAATAGCCATTATGTTGAGGTATGTGGGGAGGGGAAGTGAGGTGAGTAATGCCATGTATGCAAGAAAAGGATTGAGTTTTTCATATTCTCCTCCATTGTCATAATAGAAAGTGATGATAGGACGATTGAAATATTTTTCAACTAGTGCTTTAAAACGAATGAAAACATCTTTTGTGTCAGATTTATGTTTAAGGGGATAGAGCCATACATACTTAGAATAGTGATCAACAAATATGACGTATTATTTGTGACCCTCATAGGAGTAGATAGGAAAGGTCCATACGTCACTGTAAATAACATCTAATAGCCTATTATAGCTAATAGTAGATTTAGAGAATTAAAGTTTATGACTTTTATTGCAATCACATGCATTTCAATTTGAAGGAGAATTTGGAATAGAGAGGTTAAACATATTACTAATTTTCTTCAGAAGTGGGAAAGACGGGTGTCCTAATCTGTGATGCCACTCTAAGGTTGTAGATAAAGAAGTGGAGGTGATGGTTGGGCGGATAGGATGCCATTCATATATTCCAGATTTAGTTGGACCCTGAAGCAGTGTCGCTCCTATTTGTATGTGCTTCACAAGAAAAGAGTTAGTTAAGAAAGTGATAGAAGCATTATTATTAAGACAAAATTGAGAGATGGAGATTATGTTTCTAGAAACGGAAGGAACATGGAGAACATTATTTAAGCGAAAAGAGTGAGAGGGTGTAAGAAGAGATGTGAAACCAATGTTTGATATGGGAAGTCCGGATCCATCACCAATGACTAGTTCGTCATTTCCATCATAAGGAGCATGTAAGGAAAGCATCTCTAAATTATTTGTAACGTAGTGGGAGGCATCGCTATCAAGTAATCACCCAGAGGTCGAAAAAGGGGCACTCACAGTATAGGCTCTTGGGTTGTGAATGGGCTGTTGATACCCTTTGATAGGTGGTAATGCTTGAGGAAATTGTTTGTGGAAAATTGAACATTGGATGACATAATGTCCTTGCTCTTTACACCATTGACAACGACCTTGGTAGGGGCGGTTTGGCCTTAGGTCGAGGGAGAAGATGAAGAGTCAGGGAAGAGGATATGACGGGTAAGTTTTCTTCTTATCATGGTAAAACAATTTGTGGAAGAACTAACGTTAATTCTATGTTTCTTTACAGGAGAAACTTTTCGGACGACCACTGGTCCAATAATCAGCAATTCTCTTGTTCTGAAATAGAGAACATGTATAATAACTTGGGAAATTGGTAGAATAGGTCATTCATATCTCCACAACTCGTCTCTTGGCCATTCCTCTTCCCACTTTTCCAAAGAGCCATTACCTCCGCAAGTAGTAACTCCTCAACTTGCGGAGGCTGAAAAGCAAAAAAAAAAAAAAATCTTAACTTGGTCCGCAAGTACATGGCCCAAATCTGTAATTTTGTCTACATCTGCAAGTAAATGGTCTGAATGTTGCAGAAACATTTAAAATCAGTGTACATATTTGGTCCTTGTACTTATGGATCATGTTCAAAAACTTTTTATTTTTTTTACTTTTTGATCCCTCGGCAAGTTGAGGAATGGTTACTTGTGGAGATAATGACTTTTTTGAAATCTTGGGAGAGGAATGACTAGCAGACGAATTGCGGAGAGATGGATGGCTATGCCTGCCATTTTACCTAATAACTTCACTATAATATTTCAAGTTTGATGCAAACTTATTAAATGAATGTTTGGTTAGAGGTATTAAACAATAATTAATGGAAATGAAAATAAAAGTAATTGTTTGGTTTTATTTTATAAAATTATTCTATTCCCCTAAGGCATTCCACATTAAACTAGTGGAATGAAAATTTATTCACATATATATTCTTACTTCCATTCTCACGTCTGAATCAAACAACCCCTTAAAATTTGTTTTATAGAGCCAATTCAAAATGAGAAGCAAAAATATTGTAAAAAAAACAAAAAGTTAATATTTTGTGTATATTCACTACTAAATATAATCATTAAGAGAATACAAATATAAGTGAATATATTCATCAATGAACATATACTATATATTCATTGATGAATGCAGAGCCGTATTTATGGAAGGGCGGCCCAGGCCCATACCCAGGGCCAAAGTTTATTAGTGTATACTAGAGGTGACCAAAAAAACAGTTACGTACCAGGCCCAAATAAGTCTCGATCCTAAATAGTGATATCACCAGTGTGTAACACCCGTAAATTCGAAAAAGTAAGAGATGCACCGATGTCCGTCAAGTGGATGGCAAATATAAGCTTCGGGTATGGAAAAACCTACTTATGACCTTTAAAGAGTGTCAGAAGTGTTCGAATAAGAAGAGTGGAAATTTCGGGTTTCGAGGCATAAGGAGCGACTATGCCCAGCGACTGTGACGTTGTCACTATCGTCGAGGGCAAGATCGCAGAGATGAAGCAGGGCGCGGTACCATTGCGGCGACAATACCCTCAAGTGTTCCATGGGGAACTTTCGTGGGACAAAGTCGCGAGCAGGGGAGATGCCGCGGTACGAGATCGACGATAGTGTCGACGACTATGCCATGGGCAATGTCGTCAAGCACAATCGCAGTGGGCCCCGGACCCGTTTAAATTGCGATTTGCATTCAGCCCTCTTTGACTTGATACTTCACCCATTTCATCTTTCTCTCTCAAAAAGCCGAACCCCACCCTTGGAAACGAAATTTGAAGCCTCTAAGATACATTCCTTTGATTTGTAAATATGTCATTCACATTTTGGCTAGGATTTGGAAGCAAGGTTGGAGCTCTTCATCCCATCTCCATTTTCACGAGTTTCTAAGTTTCTAGGGGTCCATCAAACCCTCTCCAAACCATTGCTACTCTTTTGAAGGTTTGGGGTTTAGAGTTCTTATTAGTTTCCCTAGAAGTATATTGTTTATGGGTACAAGTTGTGGCTACAAGTTGTGGCTAAGGTAATCTTCTCTTTTCCTTCACCTAAGAAATTACGGTTTTATGGTTCTCATTTTTTTCCATTTGTTGGAACTTGGTATAACCTAGAAATGTTTGTGGTTAAGGATTGTTGTGGAAAACTGGGAGCTAAGTGGAAGAATTCAAGCTCTCATCTAAGGAACTCAAGTTTGTAAGTAAAACCTAGATTTAGTCTAAATCTAGCAAGGTGAGTTCTAGTTGCTTTACAAAACTATAAACATGTCAAAATATAAACATTTTGGGTTCTTAAACATATTTTATATACTTGTTCTTGTTGGGTATTTATGCAAATTTGTAACCTTAAATGCAGCGGAAACTTGTAAATAAAATTAAAACCTAAGCCGGATCCAATGATGCATTTAATTAAAATAAACCACACCATAGGGTGTTTAGAATCCGTACCTTTTTGTAGATCAGCCGGGACAGGATTGGAGCACCAAGAAATTAAAGCAGTTTTCCACTATCGGTAGTCCACACACGAATGCGTTTCCCACTCCCACCGGGTGCTAGACCAAGAACCCTAGATCTATATATGTTTTACAGAAAAGAAAAGTTTTCGTTTATGTATTTCTATGAAAGGCTAATTCTGTTTTCAATCACTTGAATAATGGTTTAGCCTAACACCCTATTTATACCAGAATAATTATAGATAGACTATAATTCAAATAAGATTTAAATAAGGTTTATTAATTATCTATAATATTCAAATTTAAATTTAAATATATAATTATCTTTAAACTTTAAATATAATTATATATAATTACAGATAACTCCCCGTGATTAACATAATTACGTTTTCAATCTGTAATTATCATACTTACAATTTAACACATTTTATAATTATTCTTCATGAATAGTTATTTTCTTAATCAACTTTACTTAATGCGGGTTCCTAGAAATAGAAACCAACGCATTCTTTGTGTGCGACCCATTAGGTTTACATACTTCTCAGTAGTATCCTTGTGTGACACGTGTCGTGGGCATATAATAACCTACAATCTCTCACTTGCACACGATACACAGTAACATAGATGTTGGTAAGCGTCTACCAACACGTCACCACCCCAAGGCTCTGTAAATGTGCTTTTGTCTTCGAGCAATTTGATTGATCCAATCAATCACATAGTAGAATCATTCATTATCCTTTTTCTTCACAATATTTTGTTTTGAACTTAAGGAATAGATCTATGTAATCCTTTATAGTTCAAAGATTATGTTTCTTGATCCTAACATATTTGAGTATACAACTGCCATTAGTCCAGCTAATCCACTTATTCATGCATGTAAATCAAACTATGTAAATGATGGGCCCATAAATATCTCTCTCATCTTGAGATGAGCAAATCCCATATTGCATGTACACGACTAACTACACAATTCATGTTATACCCAACATAGCCCTTATGGTTACCCGGTTAAGGGTAACGATAGACTATATCAAAGTATAACACTCCTTGTGCATTAGGTCTCAATGCACGTCTCAGATCCGAGGATACAAGAGTGTTCACTATCTCAGGACTCACCTTATGACGTCGATCTATGAGGTGATCTGATCGTGGGTCTTGTCTAACGCATTGTGCACCGACCAGCGCATGTGACTCTGGTTGCACCAAGTGCACTTCCAAATTGGACTATGACCAGACTTCACAATGATCTTGATTTATTACTAGTCCCCTGGCAATATCGATCAATGACGATTCTAAATAATATGAACATCATATTTATTTAAGGATACATAAACATACTAATAAAGAACACAATAATGTTTAATGTATATACTCATACCAGTATGCAATATCAGATAAAAACATAACTGTTTAATGTTCTAAAATTTAAAGTTTACTAAAATTATTAATTTGGAAAAACTTCAAGCCTATAGAACTATCATGAACATCATGATTGTTCTAACACATAGGCTTTATAAGTAGATCTGTATCTAAGCTTTTGCAGCTCATAGTACCTATGATTCAATACATATATCCATACTATAATTTGAGTGATTACGGTTGGTTTGGAAACTAGCATCTATGTATCCTAAAAAACACAAATCTCTTTCCCAACCATTGTAAAGTAAGAACATATCTTTAGGTCTTTTCAGATACTTTA
Organism: Saussurea involucrata; assembly: GCA_033807775.1. Lineage (NCBI taxonomy): Eukaryota > Viridiplantae > Streptophyta > Magnoliopsida > Asterales > Asteraceae > Saussurea > Saussurea involucrata. The sequence continues at coordinate 14,645,088 of CM066326.1, forward strand.
GAATGATATTCACTGTTATATAGTGAGCATCACTTGGGTCTGACTAATATCTGCTAGTCATGCTTAACGCATACGAGACGTCTGGTCTTCTAGTACATAAACATGGCGTACATGTTTGAACCAATGGCTGAAGCATGGGGAACACCCTTCATACGGTTCATGTCCTTTTTAGTGCTAGGACTATGTACTATTGGCAAGTTTCCTTTCTTAGAACCCTTCATCTTGAAGTGTTTCAAGATCTTGTCAATGTATGTACTTTTGGCTTAATGTAATTAAGTGCTTCGATCTACACGATAGATCTTTATACCAAGAATTTGTCTCTTCTAGATCCTTCATCGTGAAATACTTCCTTGGTCAGGTTTTTACACCATCAAGCACTAGGAAGTCATTTATGATGATCTAGAGTACTATTATGCTCCCACTGAACTTCTTGTATATACAAGATTTTAACTACGAGATGATTGTCCTATTGTTAGGACCATAAATGTCCTATTAATTAGAAAGTTATATAAAGAACTATAGAGTTTAATTATTTATTGTAAAAGCCTCATAATGTTTAAATGGGCTTTAGTGTGTTTATAGGCTTGGGCCTTAATAGTCATAGGCCTAGGTATATAAGGTTTTCCTTAAACCTAGTTTAGGTTTAGAATCGTTCATATTCATATTGAAAAACTCTCTGAATGTGTAAAACCTTTGAATGAGAATCATATGGATGACAACATTGATTTATACCTTATGATTGCTATTTGATTGATTATTGTTGATATTGCACTAATCTGGGATCCACAATTGGTATCAGAGCAGACAGACACACGATCGATTCAAGGTTTCAAAGTATCCTGGTAAGTTTATTGACTGCTAGTTTTCTCTTAGAAATCTTATTCTTGCGATTTTTGTCAAATTGTTAATTTTTGATCATTAAAATCGTTTTCTCCTAGTCTTGTTAAGATTTATGCAAGTTTTTAGAGTGTGATTTGAAGCATTGAAGTGTTTATTTGCACAATTGTGTTATTGAGCTTTTTGTCTCTGTTCTTGAAAAATCATCAATTTTTGCATCAAAAATCGGTTGTTTTGCTTAGAAATCGATAGGGTTCAGTTGTCTTTGTGTTTTTGGTCATCTACTAAATTTTCAGGAGCAGAATCGACAACCCTAATTCGTCCCTTGGTCCGTTTTTCTTGCACAACCGTTCTATCCGGGTAAGTTTATGTGTTCTTGAATTCTATCCGGAAAAAATTATGTCCGGACTCACTCTTCGGTAAATCTATCCGGATCTCACTCTTTTCGGAAACACCATCCGGATCTCCGTGTCGCCGAAGGGGGACATTTGGGTATTCTTGATACTGTCTGAAGATCATCTACGTGCAATAAAGATGTCTTCTCGAGATGCTCTTGCAATGGGCAACCACAACAATCCTCCACCCCTCAGAGAATCTTGTCAGGTATGTCTACCAACTCATAATGCTTTAGTAGATCAAATTCAACTACTTGTTCAAAAGGTAGAGTCCTATAAGCTTACCACTAATGAACAGTTGCTTAAAATATCCACTTTAAATGAGAAGTTAGTCGTCCAAAGTAAGGTTACAGAGAAACTTAAGTTTGATAATGCCAATCTAAAAGAAAAGTGTGCAAACCTTTCATTAGCACCTAAAGACTTTAGGGCCAAGATATCTGATTTAACTGCAAAGCTCGATCAGTGTGTGAATGAGAAAGCCGAGGTCTATGAATGTTCTTCACTTCAAATAGATAATAACGAGCTTCTTTAAAAAATAAAGGATATTGAACTTAAGTTTTACAAATGAGGACAAACTGATCAAACGATCCATCTAAACAAACCAAAGGATTTCAAATACTACAACTTAGAGTGGGAAATTGGGTATGACAACCCACACTATTTGAAAAAAACAATAGTGCCTACTTTATACGAGTTTAACTTTCTAGGCATTGATAAGAGATTTCCCCAATATAAAATCAAATGGTCAAAACCACTCGATAAGAAGGATGAGGAACGTGGGGAATTTAAATGCAAGAATACAGTTAAGATGCAAATGCCTTTTGCTTACGAAGTTCTTAACACGTCATAGGAAACAAAGAAATCCAAATACCTTTCAAATGACTACTTTGATGTCTATAAAGTTGCTAAGCCCAAACCATCCTCTAGTAAGGATGAGGTCCAAACAACTGAACTCAAAGAAGAGAAGGACGAGATTAAACGCTATGTCTCACCTATCGTTTTGGAAATGAAAATGGTTCGGTTGGAGGAGTCATTTGAACATGAACGGATTAAATTTCAAAAGGAAAAACAAGAGTTTTTATCCAAACATGAGTGTTTTAATTCCACAAAAACAAAATCTGTATCAGTTAAGGAAAAGGAAACTCTTCAGATAGAAATCAAATTGCTCATATCTAAACTATCTGCTTTGGCGACAAAAGTGATGCAAGAGAAAGTGAGCAATGGTAAACTTCAAGAGAAGTTTGACCAACTTCAAAACGAGAAAACTGTTCTGCCTGAACCTTCCTCCAACTCATCAGATACATCTTCTTGCAATGCTTTTATAGGAAAAATCTCTTCCAGAAAAGGAAAAAAACTTGAAGCAACGTGTTTTCAAAATGAATCTCGACTCTGATTTTCAAAAGACTTCCACACCTGATTCTTTGCAAAACATTGTTCCAAAATTATCCCCACGTCCTTTAACTAATGATGTTCCATCCAAGAGTGAAACTGATTTTTCCGTATTCATGAATTCTAATGTATGTTCAGATGAGGAGTTTCCTACGTTTGAATTTGATCAAGTCCCTCCAAGCCACACTGTTTTTCTTCCACAAACACCTGAACGATCGGTCAATTTTCATAATGGTGAATGTTCTACGTCCGCCCCTCAAAACCGTTTTGTGAACAATGTTTTCAAAAACAACTCTAAATCTAAAAGACGTTAACAGAAACGGACAAAGACCGGTCGCTCTTAAAATAGACATTCTTACTACTCCAGTTCTTCCGACAATGACTTTAATGATATTTAAGATATTAATTGTCGGAGAAAAAGGTTCAAACAAGTTTGGGTAGTGAAGAAGTCTAATGAAAGCACAACGAATACAAATCCAGTTTCGCACGTTAGGACACACAATCATAATCATAATGTTTTTAATTCTCGTACTTCTGTTGAACAAAGTGTAAGATTTCCTTTAAGACTTTATTCAATTAAACAGTTGCTTCAACTTTCTCATAATTGTATTTGTTATTCTACATGTGGCTTGAATGATTTTGTTGACCAAAAATATGCATCTAGTTGGTATGGTACTTATAGTATCCCCGGTCCTCGTTTTAAAGTTAAGGCATCTAACCATCAAGGATCCATCAAACCATGGATACCAAAATCTTTCTGATATGTTTTGTAGGAATGTCATGTGTGATAAAATCCAGAATATTCTTTACACATGACTGCATTCAAAGGTTATGCTATTTTTGAGGGGAAGTACTAGGTTGTGCTCTATAAATGAATTTTTAAGTGAATTCAAAGATCGTGGTAATTCATTCTGAATAACCTACTTGTGTTTGTTATTCTCCAATTTTAACTTCCATGATTGCCACGTCCAATATTTTTTTGACTTAGTTATTTCCATGTCTCATATATTTTGTTGAATTATTTCGATGGAAATACACTCGCTTGAATTCCTATTTGTTTTTCAAAATTCGTCATTTCATGTTAAGGATTCAATTATTTTCTGACATATTAATTGTGACTTGTTCTTCACAATTAAACTTTGTGATCATTGTTTCATTTATTTCAAATATTGTGCTTAATGAGTCATTATGTTTAGCGCTTGATCTGGTTTATTGAAATTCTCTATTTCAAATAAATTTTAATGACTTCTGATCAACTCAGATCAGGACTTGCTCTTAAAAGTTTTGACTTCAAAACATTTCAGTTTCAAACTCGTACCTAAATGTGTACTACACTGTTTACTAAACTATTCTATTCGTTGCATGAAAGGAGTGTTAGGAATTATATTGTTTCTATGGTCTATCCAGAACCGGAAGGACCTACCCAAGAAATACATCCTATCTATAAGTATCAGTGAGGTGTCTAACTTGATAGATGAGTTTGGAGTGAAAAGAATATGGTGAGGATGTGACACGACTTAAAAGAATTATTGGTCCTTACCAAACCGAGTTAGTTATCCGGGTAACCACACAATTTATTCATTCTCGTTCTTTAGAGATGAATATTGAAACATACAAGGACCCAATGTCGATAACTCGTGTCACCCCACCTAGCCACTCAAGTATCTCACAAAAGATTATTGTTTCATATATTCATGAAGGTTTAACACATAATCTATCTATTCCCCACTCGGAGGTCTTAGATATTGAAAAAGGAAGACATCAGGTCCGGTCTCCGAACTTCATTTCCTAATCACTGAGTCTATTGATTTTTAACTTGCGTCCCAGGTTAAATCAATATTTAAGCCAAACAAATATAATTTATTCCTTTTACACATGCACGAGTCTTTGTGATTCCATTTGCTTATCTTTGTGATATTGCCGGAACAGTTTGAGGAGTAATTTTTAAAATTTTACTTCAGTGATAACTGGAAGTCCTATCAGAGATACCCCGATGCCAACTCTAAACATAGGCCACACAATTATTTTAATTGTTGTGATAACAGTTACTATTGTGTTTCTGTGTTTGCCTTTTACCCCATATTGGTTACTAAAACGTTTTATCTGATGTTTTGCTACTCATCAGTTTCGTCTTTGAAATTACATAATGCTCCGGATGCTCCTACTCATCATGAAGGGGAGAAATGATACAGATTCAAAGACACTGATTATCATGGTGAGGGGGAGTTATCAAAAGTTGAGGGGGAGTAATTGTTGTTTGATCAGTTCCGAAAAGTGTTCAAACTGTTTACAAGCGATCAATTATTCTAATTCCTTATCAAGTGGTGTTCGCCGATACAATTGTTATTTTCCTCCTTCGAGCATACTAGTTCTAAAAGGTCTTAAAGTTGAAGTAAATTCAACTCGCGATTCAAAGACATATTCTTTATTTTAAACTGAAGTTGCACTGTGGATTGTCATGCAACTCGCACATTATCATTCTTGTGTGCTTATCGGATGTGTTGAGTTTCTACAGTTGAAAGCTGTGTTTCATGCAGTCAGTCAAGGTTATTGTTCATTGAATCTGGTTACAAAGTTGAAACTGAAGATAAGAGCTTTATTCAAGGGGGAGATTGGAAAGACATGAAGGCAAGCAACACCAAAGTTTGTTAAAGATTCAAGAGGGAGAGAAGATCAAGATCTGAAGTTTTCAAGACCAAATTTTTCTTTATATAACTTTTGGGGGAGATTGTTTGGACCATAAATGTCCTATTAATTAGAAAGTTATATAAAGAATTAGGGAGTTTAATTATTTATTGTAAAAGCCTCATAATGTTTAAATGGGATTTAGTGTGTTTATGGGCTTGGGACTTAATAGTCATAGGCCTAGGTATATAAGGTTTTCCTTAAACCTAGTTTAGGTTTAGAATCGTCCATATTCATATTGAAAAACTCTCTGAACATGTAAAACCTTTGAATGAGAAATATATGGATGACAACATTGATTCATACCTTATGATTGCTATTTGATTGATTATTGTCGATATTGTACTAATATGGGATCCACACTAGTCCATAACTGGACTTTTGCAACTTGCAATTGTAGGTTTGATCATTTAAAGCCTTGTATACGTACTCACTAAAAAAATTCCTTTTCAAGGAATGTGGCTTTAACATCAGTCTTCATGACATCTTTCCATTTATCAGTAATCATCAGTAATCCTCTCTTCGAATTGCTTTGCATCTCGTTATTAGTTTCAATAGCTTGTTGAAGCTCAACATCTTGTTGTTTGTCAGTGTCAACCGTCGTCCTATTTTTGTGGTTCTTGATTTTTTTAAGATATACCGTGTCTCCCATTTTGATTCTTTTTAGAAAATCTTTTTCTATGAATTCATCAGGGTGCGCAACAACACTTGGTTCTTGTTGGATCTTGTAGAAATGGTATCCAATTGGATATCTTATAAAGATGTACTTTTTCAGACCTTTGAATCAAGCTTCCGAGAAGCTTCATGCTTATCTTAAGCATTATAACCCAATATACTCATATATGATAATTTTGGGATCTTCCCAACTCATATTTTGAGGTGGTGAGACTCATCATAGAGTGAACCATGTCCAACAGGATTCTATTTCTCCCTTTTTGACACACCATATGATGTGGTGTTTTGGGAGGAATCAGTTGGGATACAATCCCACAATCTCTATGATGATCTATTAGCTTAGATATTCATGACCTTATTTCGATTGAAGGGTTTAAATCTTTTACCACCTATATTCTTTACTTCACAATGAAACTCTTTGAAAAGTTCAAAGCTTTCATATTTGTTTTTCATTAGATAACTGATAAGTCTCATTTTGAGTATTATTTACACATCATTTGTGTGAGTTTTTCTTCCGTTTTAGTTGTGTTTTCTCTTTATGTGTTCGTGTTTCTTTCTTTTATTAATTTATTTTTATTTGGAGCTGTTGAGGACCTTTTATGGTTATATGCATCAATTTTTGGGTTAAATGTTGGACAACGATTGTGCACACTATCTGCCTACTGTGGGCATTGACGAACTACCTTTGGACAACTCCAATTTTTGCTATTAACTGGGTGTTGTGTAACACCTCGAATTTTCGTATATTATATTTTAATATGAATAGGGTCGAAATGTAATTTAGTCTAAGATTTGGACTATTTGTAAATGTAAACTCAAGGGTTGAATTTTGTAATTAACCAAAGTTTAAGTTAATTGTGAAACTTGAAACTTGGAGGTTGATTCTGTCATTTAATGAAATTTGATTTTATACTTAAGGAATGAGTCAGCAAGTGATTTGAGAAAAGATCTCAAATCAATTGTTGGAGTCGGTTTAGAGGCAGAAAGAATTTGTGAAGAGTTCATCAGGTAAGAATTGATGATCCTTACCAATCTGATTCGATTAAGATTATAGTATGAATAAGGTTTGAATTCATCATGTTTTGGAATCAGTGAGGAGCAAGTTTGATTTTGGTGCACTGGGTAAATTGAAATTGCAGTTTTTGTTCGATAGCTAACCTAAGGTGAGTTCATCCTTTAAAATTTTGTCTTAATAAGAATTGATAAGTTGAACTGAATGAGTTTTATGAAGGTATCGATATTGGTATGAATGGATACAAATTGAATGTTAGAGTACTGATTGAAATATAAAGGAACTGGGTAAAATGGGTGAAGTCCGGAAGATGAATGGTACCTGGTACCGGATTTGATACCGGATTCCGGGAATGTTCCGGATTGTACCGGATTCTGAAGTGAGTTTCGGATTGGTACCGGATTCCGAAGTGAGTCCCAGATTGGTACCGGATTCCGGATGGTGTCCGGATAGAATACCGGATCCGCTTACCGGATGGTTCCGGACTTTGAGTCCGGAATACTTTTTCGGATGAGTTTTCTGAATAATTCCTGGTTTGGGTTCCGGATAGGGGATTTTTCCGGATATAGTTTCCGGTTGTGTTATTTGGTTAAGTGTTTCTAATTTTTTTTAGGGGCGCTGCGCCTAAACCCAACAAGGGCGTTGCGCCTTGACCCTATGCTAAGTCGCCGAAGTGGGACAATTGAGAAAAAGTGTATGATAGATTATTTGGGATTCTTAGCTTTAAGAATATGATATGAAATGTTTTGTGTGTTCGAGTAAATATGCACGTATGCTAGTAAGTGTAATGGATCCATAGGCACTGGCAGTATTTGTAATGTGGAATAGGCATAAAGTAAATTGTAATTCTCGTTGACCTGAAATGAGGAATAGGCATAAAGTAAATTGTAATTCCCATTTCGTAAGGTGATGAGAAATGAGGAATAGGCATAAAGTAAATTGTAATTCCCATTTCGTATTGTGATGTGAAACGTGGAATAGGCATAAAGTAAATTGTAATTCCCGTCGACGTGAAATGAGGAATAGACATAAATTAAATTGTAATTCCCATTTCGTATTGTGATGAGAAATCTAGGAATAGACGAGAGTTAATCGTAATTCCTGATTTCTATGGGAAGGTAAGAGATAGGCATAAAGTAAATTGTAATCTCTACTTCCACTCCAAGAAATAGGCATAAAGTAAATTATAATTTCTTGGGCATGAGCAATGATCTCGAATCTGTGATGATTCGTAGTAGGCTCTAGAACGTGATGATATGACTTACTGAGGGTTAGTCATATTCATGGAATCGGGTATGTTCCCATCATTGTAAGATGTTTATACGTACGGTAAGAATGATGGCAAACCAGGTTTGTTTATACGCTTTGTTTACAATGGTTTCCAAAGCTTATAAAGTTTTAATTTGAAAATGGATGTTCTCACTAGGCGTAAGCCTAATCGTTTCAAATTAAAATTTTCTTACCAGGTACGAGCTCGGAGAAGTAATAGCGGGATGAGGGACGAGCGATTTCTGATACTCAACTTTTGGTGATGAATGGAGAAGTTAGCAAATACGAGGATGTTTTGGTGAACGGTCTAAACAACTAGTATAATCTGATCTTAATGTTTAGGATTAATTAGCAGGTTGTTTTGATAAGTTCAATTTGTGTATGTGAACCCTCATTACTAATTCTCCATTTATGTATAAAAGTTGGATGAAATTATGGTTAACTTTGTGGAATCTTAAGGTTTAAATTCGTCCTGGATTTTTGACGTTTCATATTGTGAATAGTGTTTTGAAGATTGTAAAAGATTTAGAAATCCCTGTAAATCCTATTGAAGTATGGCTATCCTTATCCAAGGGATTTTGGAGATATTTGCCCAAGCGTTTATGATTTTCTCACACTATAAATTGAAGACTTAGGGAAGCATTGAAGGGGGAAGCTAGAACAATGTAGAAGTTCCAACATTTTTCCTTGCATTTTATTAGTATAGTTGTATTTTATTTTCTTCTCTTTAATTTTCATAGTTGTACTTTATTTTAATGCAAGTATCTGTTAATTATTCATCTTCTTCTATTATTCTTTTATTTTTATTATTAGCTAAGCACCTCATTGGGTGTGGGTGTGAGTGAACTTGAGACTAGTAGGCATCACTTGGGTGTGACCATCGTTACAAACTCTTGAGCTTGGTCACTTGAGTCGGGACTTAAGCTCAACGCGGATAAGCCAATCCCTTTGAAGCGGATTCGAAATACGACTTAAGTGATGCACAAAGATTTGAGAGACTCTTTGATAACCACGTCGAGAGACGGGTTTTTTATGATTTACTAAGGTTCAAACGCCGGTCGAGATTTGTATGTTAATGTATTTCTATGATGTAATCAAGACAATTTGACTTTCAATATTAATCATGTTTGACTTTATGGTAGAGCCATGGGAGTGTCATGAACCTACTATAAATAGTTCCTTTAGTGTCTTTGTGACATAAGCTTTTAAGTCATATCATTTTGTACCTTTTGAATATCAATGAATGATGGATGGCTTTCTCTCTCTAGATTGTGTTTCATATTGTACATTCTCTCACTAGATTGGGAACTAACATTTGGTATCAGAGCTAAACAGATCGACCAGACAACAATTCTTGAAGATTTTTTGAAGATTTCTTGGATTTCTTGAAGAGTTCGCAACTATTGTTCATACATTTTTTCGAATTTTCTCAATTCTGGACAATTTGGATCGAATTTCTGTTCATAACCTGCGATTCATCTTCCTGAACACGTTTGTTTCCGGAGATTTCACTTAATTCAGTCCAGATTTCGTGAATTTTGAAGATTTAGTGACATTTTGTTCGAAAAGTTTATCTTACTGTGTTTAGATCGAATCTTGTTATTTTTGAGGAATTAGATTTGTGTGATAACTACAAAAGTGTGCGAAATCTATTTTCGAACCAATCTGGAAAGTTTCATCGATTTTGATCAAGAATTAAAAGAATTATGGCCAAAACTGTGATTTTCGGTTAAGTTCTCGCAAGATCTGAAGAACTCGCAACATTCAAGTACTTTTCGCAAGATTCATAAAGTGTTCGCAAGGTTCATCTACTTTTCGTATTGCTCAGTACACAAGAAGCCTGGTTCTCGTATTGGCCATTATAGGGGAAGTCTAGTGTTCGCATCAGATTGTTACGAAAAGTTAAAGTGTTCGTATTATATTGTTGCGAACAGTGAGGAGTTCGCATTTTCTTTATAAGAAAAGTGAATTGTTCATATTGTTCTTGATACGAGAAGTGTGTAGTTCGCATTAGTGTGATACGAGAAGTGAAGATTTTCGCATCAGCTTGTTGCGAGAAGTGAACTATTCGTATTGATCTTGTTGCGAGAAGTGAACTATTCGTATTGTTCTATTGCGAGAAGTGAGGAGTTCGCTTCCAAGTGCTTGCAAAACGTTTCTGAGAAGTGTGTTTGTTGCGAAAAGTTTTGAATATTTCTGTGTGTTGCGAAAAGTTTGAGAAGCAAAGAATTTTTTCAAGTGGGATACGAAAACTTTTTCTGAAAAGTTTTCCAAGTGTAATTCTTACACTTTATGTCTGACTTTCTAGAGATCTACTATCTAGTGTCTTTTATTCTGTAAACATGTCTAGAGACCTGCTCAACATGGATTCTAAATCGAAGCCACCGGTGCTCCAAATTGATGAGTATCCTCAGTGGAAGAAGAGGATGATTCAGTTCTTAAATAATCAGAACCAGGATTTAATGAAATCAATCACAAATGGACCTCAAAGACCATCCATAACAACTGATCCAATTCCAGCTACTGCTACAACTCCATTCATTCCGAGAAGGGTAATCTACAAAGATTATCAATACTTTAATGAGCAAGACAAGGAGTTAATGGCAATTGATGAACATGCTTTAACATTCTTGACTATGGCAATCCCAAATGATATCTACAACCAGGTGGATAGTCGGGATTCATCTAAAGAAATTTGGGATGAATTGGAGAGACAGTTGGAAGGTTCTCAAAAATCTCTTAGAACCAAAAGAAATCAAAGAATTAATGCTTACGAAGGGTTCAAGGCAAGGGATGGTGAATCTTTGAGAGAATCTTATAATAGATTCAACATTATACTGAATGATTAGAGAAGGAATGGTGTTGAGAAGTCTGAATCAAATATTAACTACAAGTTTATGAAGAACCTCCTTCCGAAATGGGGCACTTATTCAGTTCAGCTCCAAATGTCAAGAGATATGGATGAAGAGAAGTTAAATGACATCTTCAGTATCCTCAATCAACATGAGGACAAAGTTAAAGAGTTGAAAGACAAAAACAAGAAGATGGAAGAATCTCTAGCACTGATAAGTGAATATAAAAAGAGTGGAGGGGTTAAGACAAAAACACTAATCTCTAATTTAAGCAAGTATGTGAAGAGTTCTGATGAAGAAGACGATGAGAGTTCTGGTGACGAATTATCTGAATTTACTGAAAAGTTGGCCTTACTCACCAACAGATTCAACAAAAGGTTTGGAAGAAAGAAGTTCTATCCAAAGACCAAAGCCGACAAGTACAAAAAGTTTGAGAAAAAAAGAGAAGAGAAAGAGGAGAAAGATGATGATAAGGAAAAGAGGAAATAGAAAGAAGAAAAGAAAGAGAGAGATGATAGGAATTGTTTCAATTGTGGAAAACCTGGCCACTTCGTGAGAGATTGTAAACAGAAAAAAGGTTAAGAATTACGAGTATTACATGAGGAAGGAACAAGTTGTGAAAGCTATGGAAAATGGAAAAGCTGTGTTGGCCGAGGAGGAAATCTGGCTAGAGGACTCGTCTAATGAAGAGGAAGCTCATTTTACTGAGATAAAGTACAGTCTCATGGCCAATATTTATGAGGATGATCAGGAATCTGAGGTACAATCTCTTTCTTACACTTCTGATAATGATGAACATTCTAATTTTTACGAAAGTGAAGAAATGCTTAACTTGATATCGGAACTTAACTCGATGAAAAAGGAATTTAACAAAATACAAAAGAATTTCAATCTTGAAAAAGTTCCTTATTAAAAAATCAAGACGAAGCGCTTCTTTACAAATGTTTAGCCGAAGATAGAGAAAAAGGAAAAGGAAGTTATTAAGGTTAAAAATCAAGAACTTGAAACAAAGATTTCTGACTTGAAAAAGGAGATGAGAGTTTTGAGTGATGAAAATATTGATTTGAAATTTAAACTAAAAGTTATTTTTGATGAAAGAACTGAAGCTTACGCAAAGATTAAACAATTAGAAGATTTAAACTTCAAAAGAGGTCAAACTGAGCAAACCTTGAAATTATTGACTAGCAACCCAAAAGATACAAGATTTTATAATCCTAAAATGGGGCTAGGTCTCACTGATGTTGAGGTATTAAACAAAGCATCCGAAAACTTGTATACTCTTGAAAAATTGGGTGAAGGTTTAAAGAAAAAATTTCAAAAGCAATACCTCCAATATCAGAAATTTTTACAAAATCTGAAAGTATTTCAACTCCAATTTCTGAAAAAGGCAAAGAAAAGAAAGAGCAAGGTTCTGAAGAAAAACCTAGATTCAATACAAAAAATTTCAAATACGATGAACTGAATTCTAGTTATAAAACCAAAAAGGTTAAATTAACTGAATTCAATTTATTGTTTTCAAAAGAACCTGAGGTTGAAATTTCAAATTCTCAAAATAAAGAACCTAACTCAGACAAATCTGAATCTTTTGATGAAATAAAGTCTGAAATACAAGAAGAATCTATTAAAAAGGAGTTTGTTCATGAGACTAATTCTAAATTTCCTGATCTTGATTCTGCATTGATTAAAATTGTTGAATTAGAAAATCAAATTTTTGAATTAAAATTGTTAATTGAAAACTTAGAGGATGATTATGTAAATATTGGGATGGATTTGGATCATAGTAAAAAAGTCAATCTTGATCTTCAGATTGAGATCAACGTCTTGAATCCCAAATATTTGAATTGTCAAAATCTAAGGATTCAAATGCAAAAGAAAATTGTTCAAATCAATGCAAATCCACAGATCAGAATAAACCTTCAAGTTTAGTTGATGCTAAAGCCAAAAGTTCTATCAAAGAAATCAACTTTGAAACAAAAGAATCAATTTTAACTGATAAATCATCATTTGTGTGTTTTGAAAATTCGTTATTTAAATCAAATTCAAACACAAATGAAAAAGAATATAGTATTTTTGAAAAGGGGGAATCATCAGGTACTAAATCTGATTTTTGTTCAAATGATTCTCCTAATTCTAAATGCTCTAACACTACTTCTTCTTCATGTTCAGAAGTGGATGAAGAAAAGTTCTTGGATTTGAGGAAACGAAGTGATTCTTGCAAGAATAGGGTTTTCAATACTGAGAAGTGTATTCAATTCAATAAGTCAAATCGTAATCATTCTTGTAATGTTTACAAAGCTAGTGTCAATAAAACAACATAAATTTCCGATTTTAAGTTATTGACACAAGCTAAACGTCGAATACATTGCGCTCATTGTTGGGATAACTATTTCTTGCTTAATCGCAAAGTTTCTAAAAATAAGAAGCCGAAAAACGTTAATACTTCCAATTCTTCTTCAAAATCTTCAGCTAACAAATCGGCTAAAATGTTTGGTTTTGGTCTTAATAAGAAAACAAAGAAGAAGGAAATAAAACCAGCTAAAGTGAATCTAGTTTGGAAATGGGTTCCAAAAAGTCAAATTAACAAACCGACTTCACAAAAAGAACTAAGTTTTCAAGGAAAAATTAATGGTTCTGTAACTGATGTAAAGAAGCTAATATGTACTAATGTTACGTGCGAAATGTGTGTTTTAATCGCAGTGGGTTGCAAACTGTCCACAGTGGGAAGTGCAAGTGTACACTGTCCACTATGATCGTCACAGCAAGTAATAGTTGGTAAAATACCAGAATCGAATCCACAGAGACTGGACAATCAAGACAATACGGTTCTCATGAGCTCCTTTTACAAGTTTCAACTAGAGAGGAAAATAATACTTTGGTTTGGTTTGGTAAAATAGCTACTTGAAACGATTTACTAAATGCTAAAAAGGAGGAATGTAGGTTGGATTTTCCCTAAATTTTATCTCAAATACTCGGTCCTTAGAGTGATCCTCGTATTCGTGGTGGACATTTTCGCTAGAAAAGCCCGGTTACAAAATACTCACACCGTTAGATAAAAATCCCATACTCTTAGTACTTGTTGTTTTGTCAATGGTAATCTCTAAATGGACCTTTTCAGGCCTCGATGGAATGTGTAGAGACAAATACTCTAAGTGTTTTTAATACACAAATTAGCTTGCCTACTACTCCAGTGGGCAGAGATTAGCTCACTGTGCCGACCTCACTTTCGTAAGTGTCAAAAGAATTCTTTCGAATCCCCTAGCATCATTCAAGCTCGTGTCACTGCGCTCTACTTATTTCTAAGTTAAGAACTAGACTTTAGATCCTTGCAAGTGATCAGCTTGTTCGCATCCTTGGGTAAATATCGAGAATGAAAGACCAAAACAACAAATATTCTAAGTATAAAGATTACTCAAGCATTTTTGATAAAATCCAGGTACTTCTCCTTCCTACATCCCAAAGGATGTTTAGCCTAACATTTCCGAAGTAAAGAAAACAAAAGATGAAGATTTGCACATAATAAAACTGAAAGTGACTTGAATTAACTGCTCACAGTGGGGAACGAGAAGTCGTCCCTGCACTGTGTAATACGAACTACAATTTAAACTAAGAAAGTAAATTACTGAAAATTAAAGCTAGTTACTGCAGTAAAATAAAAGACTAAAGCTAATGTGGTAGTTGAGAGAATTTGAGACTAAAAGTATTCAAGGATGATAACCAAGCATGCATTTAATGGCACCCAAGTGCTCCTTTATATACTAGGAGAAGGAGTTGGGTATTACATAAAAGAGGTGGGTCTTCCAATGGGTAAAGACTGCTGAGTTGTGGCAGAATTCAGCTCCTTGTGCAATTCTTTTATCCAATGGTCCCTTCTCCAAGTCAATCTCCAAGTACAAAGAGGTGTACTTGATGCTATCTTCAATGAGAACTACCTTGTACTTCTCCAGCCATTTCTCTGCCATATGAACCTTCCTCCTCCAGAAAATTAGATCCCAACTAAAAGTTTCTTTTTGATTTCTTTTTGATCAGCTCGAAGAGTGGGGAACCGGAGTGGGCACTGTATACGTCACTGCGGATGAAAAATCGAGAAAACACCCAAAACTTCCCCAAATAATTTATTAAAGACCATGGTTCACTCCTTTTGCTCGTTTTCGTAAATCATACCAAGAATGGGGGTTTTTAGAAGTGAAATGGCTAAAATTGACAAAATAAAGTGGAAAATAAATGGAAATAATAACTCTAAAAATAGAGTTATCACAACCTCAAACTTAAATCATTACTTGTCCCCAAGTAATAAAAAGAAAGAAATAAAATGAAAAACAATGCATTTGAAACTTTGAGGGACTTACATATTTCTTGACTTGAATGGGCGTTGATCTCCTTCCTTCGATACCTCCTTCGGTTCCAAACTTGAAAATTTCACTTTTGTGTTTGACGAAACCTTTCCCTTGTTTACCTTTTGATCAATAGGGCTTTCTTGGGTTTGAAGGGTTTATGGCTTTGAATCTTTTCCCAAGGGTTTTGGCAAAAATTTCCAAACATGGACTGAAGATCTCGCTTTGAGATTTTTATTTCAAGAAGTGGGTGTTTAGTATTTTGCTATGATAAGAACGTACACTTTCAGGCTTTATTTGGGTATAATGAGTATGGCTATTTTTTTGTGAGGGTGGGTATTCTGATGGTCCAGAATAGGCACACCATCGTTTTCTGGGAGTGAGCACTTTGATGGTCCAGAAAAGGCACACCATCAATTTTGTTAGTGCTACTCCGATTTTCTTCTGTTTTTGTATTTTTGTGTTTTCTCTTTTTTTTGGGAGGGGGGTACGGCTTACCCACCTCAAACTTGGACTTCACAGTGTCCTCACTGTGAGCAAACTGGAGGTCACTCTGGAAGTTCCCACCTCAAACTTAAAATCTCACAGTGTCCCCACTGTGACATAGAAATAACGAACAAAGGTGGTGGTTTGGGGTACAAAAGGGTCGTGTTTAGATGCGAAAAATGGCCTAAATCATTTCACGGGACAAGTTGAGATTTGTACTTACAAAAGTGACCTTTTAAGTCGGAAGCCGAAAGTTGTACCTTGAAATGGAAACGAGGTCAAACAAGCATTCAAACAATCAATACGTTAGTACCCAAAAGTACCTACCTACCGGTAGGATTTTCATGCATCGATATTTAAAAAGTTAAAACAGCAAATAGTGTCAATGCCTAGCCATAGGCACAAAAAGATCAACCAAACAAAATAAAATTGTTTTTGGTGAGCAAAAGAGCGAAACCATTGTTTTAAAACAAACCATTCACGGGGTTTGGGTGGCTTGCGGTGACAGATCCGCATCATCATCATCGAACTCATCCTCACTGTCATTAACCGGGCAGATATCTTTCGGGAATTCTGGTAGCTGAGCAGCTAGCATTGGGTTGGCCTCTTTCATCATCAGGCCCGTCACCTCATCTCGTTCTCTTGTATACATCCAAAATTTCTGCATGGCCCGGTTCTGATATCGCTGCTCACTTTCCAGCAACTCGATCCTGTATGTGAGCTTCTTTAAAGCTGCCAAAATCTCTCCCATTTGGTTGCTTGATGATCCGGCCTCGGTTGAATGGAGTGGGGTACCCTTCTTCCCCACAGTGGGCACTTCAGTGCCCACTATGTGCTCGTCGGCTATTCGCACATTGGGCTGTACCTGGGCAGGCTCAACAGACGGGCCTCCTATCTCTCTTCTCATCTTCTTAATTGTCTGAATACTGATGTTTTTCGTGGAAATGATCCACTGGTCTTCTTCAGCTGTGGGCACTCCGGCATCTATTAGCAATAGTGTAATAAGGCAAGGAAGGGGTAGGATTACCTTGGTTCGTGTTCTGGCCTGATGGATGGCACCATGCATTATGATTCCCAGATTGATCTTCTTTTTAGTGAGAACGCAGTAAAGCATGGCACACTTATGCATGGAGAGAGTCGTGTCGTGCGATGTTGGGGCCACCGAGGCCCTTAGGAATTGGAACCACACAGCAGCCTCAGTGGTGAGGCTGCCAGCATATAGACACCTTCTTTGGCCATCCTGATTCCATGGCCTTCCCTCAACTGCTATTTCTTTTAAAATCAATTCCTCATCAGCCGGAGTCATCTTTGCCAGGAACTGTCCGAAAGCACAAGGTTCCGGAGCTCCTCTACCTAACACTCGGTTTATATTGCCTGGAGTAAAGTCCACAACCTTTCCTCTGATCTTAACAAATGATTCTTTGGCTTGGGAGGCCTCAGCATAAAATTCTCGGACTAATGATGCATTAGCGCGGCGATTGGCAGTGGCAATGGTTGCCCAATCTTGCGCTACAAGTTTATCTTTGACAAAGGGATTTGCTTCTACAAAGTCGGGGTCGAAACCCCTCTCTAAATTCAACTTCCGAGTGTAAATACACTCAAAGTGGGTTCTAGCAGCTGGGGAAGTGAATTGCCTCGGTATCCCACTGGGGGCATGAGCAGTCCCCACAGTGGACAGATGTGGATTTTCAGAAAGGTTTTGTTCACTTCCCGTATTAGTATCACTAGAAGAAGAACTTAAAGAGGGTTCGATACCCTTACCTTTCCTCGACGCTTTTCTTTTCGGTTTTGCAGATGATGCCTTCTTGGATGCACCAGATCGTGTAACCATTCCCCTGTTCCTCTGGAGTACTCTGGTTGGGGTTTCTTCACTGTGGGCAGTGGTGTGGACATCCTCCACACTATCAGCATTTTTGTTCTGGGGAATGTCTAATGTCTGAGCCTGCTCCTTAATCTTCTTCTGTCTTTCTTCTTCCTCACGAGCCAAACACTCCTCCTCTGCTTGTTTCTTTTTCTGCTCGAATATCCTTGCTTCTTCATCCTTCTTTCGTTCTTCCTCTTTCAATCGCTCCTCCTCCTCTCTAGCCAATCTTTCGGCTTCTTCCCTCCTCAATCTCTCTTCCTCCTCTCTTTTTAATCTTTCTTCCTCCTCTCGTTTGATTCTTTCCTCTTCTTCCTTTCTGATTCTTTCTTCTTCCTCTCGACGCCTCCTCTCGACCTCTTCCTTTCTTTTTCTAATGGCTTCCATTTTCTGTTTGAACTCCTCTGCTAACCGTCTCTCTTCTTCTTCGGCTAGAAGTGTCTCGGTCTCGAAATGGGTGATACTGTTGTCTGAGACTTGCGATGATGAAGTAGCTTTTGGGCTTTCGTGCTTTGAAGAACCCTCGTCGGCCGCACCGGAGATGATCGGGTTTTCGCCGGAGACCGGTGGCGGTTCGTTCAGGTCATTGGTGACGGCTTTGGGTGGCTTGCGGTGACAGATCCGCATCATCATCATCGAACTCATCCTCACTGTCATTAACCGGGCAGATATCTTTCGGGAATTCTGGTAGCTGAGCAGCTAGCATTGGGTTCAAAAATAGTCCTTTCATTCGTCAGGTGGGGAGTGGGGAGCGCAGTGACCTGAGCCTTCCCCACTGCAAAGTACTTTCCTTGATTTTTCTTCAAAAGGTGGCACGTTCTTCTACACACATTAAAACAAACTACCATGCAGAATTAAAAAGACCAAAAATAATAAAAAGACAACAAATAAGTGAAATGAAATATTTACAAACGGTTTGTGAATTTCTCTAACCATAGCGAGGCGGAGAGTGGGCAGGGATGTGGGCACTTTCATGCAAAAAATGCTTTACCCTTTGCCCATTGACTTTAAAGGTTTGACCCGATTGTGGGGATTTCAACTCCACTGTTCCGAAAGGACTCACCTTGACAATGGTGTATGGTCCCGTCCATCTTGATTTAAGTTTACCTGGAAAGAGTTTGAGACGGGAATTGAACAATAGTACCTGTTGTCCTTCCATGAACTCCCTATGGTTGATTCGACGATCGTGCCACATCTTGGTCTTTTCCTTGTACAACTTTGCATTCTCATAGGAGTGATATCGCAACTCCTCTAGCTCATGTATTTGCAGACTCCTTTTGATTCCCGCGGCATCCTCACTCATGTTAAGCTCTTTAAGGGCCCAGAACGCCTTGTGCTCTAATTCAATCGGTAAATGGCAAGCTTTGCCAAAAACTAATTTGAATGGAGACATTCCCAGAGGAGTTTTATAGGCTGTTCGATAGGCCCAAAGAGCATCATCGAGTTTGATTGACCAATCTTTACGGTGTGGCTTAACAACTTTTTCCAGAATTCCCTTGATCTCACGATTTGAAAGCTCGGCCAACCCATTGGTTTGTGGGTGGTATGCGGTGGCCACTCTATGATGAATATCATATTTAGCAAGAACCGAGGCCATGACTTTGTTTACAAAATGGGTGCCTTCGTCACTAATTAATGCTCGTGGTGTTCCGAAGCGAGTGAATATATTTTTGTGTAAGAACTTCACCACAGTGTTAGCATCATTGGAGTGACAAGCAATGGCTTCTACCCATTTTGAAACATAATCTACCGCAACCAAGATGTAAAAGTTATTGTTGGAATTTGGAAAAGGTCCCATAAAATCTATCCCCCATACATCAAAAAGTTCGACCTCTAGAATGTTGTTAAGAGGCATTTCATTTCTTTGCGATATATTCCCCGTACGTTGACATTGCTCACAATTTTTCACGAATTCAAATGAGTCTTTAAAAACAGTGGGCCAAAAGAATCCACTTTGCAAAATTTTTGCTGCGGTACGGTTTCCACCGAAGTGGCCACCGTAGTGGGATGTGTGACAACCATGGAGTATTTGATGTTGTTCACTCCCATGGACACAACGCCTTAATATTTGGTCCGCCCCTATCTTGTACAAGAAGGGATCGTCCCAAACGTATTGTCGTGTGTCGTGTAAAAATTTCTTGAATGGTTGTCCACTCATCCCGTGGGGCTTAAGTCCACTTGCTAAAAAGTTTGCAATATCAGCATACCAAGGAGTTTCATTATGATGTTGCGCAGATAATAATTTTTCATCGGGAAAAGTTTCTTTTACCGGAGTGGGGTCAGGAGTGGGGTCAACAGTGCCCACTGTCTTCTCGAGCCTGGACAGATGATCAGCAACCTGATTGCTTGTTCCTTTTCTGTCGACGATCTGGAGGTCAAATTCCTGCAGCAACAGCACCCATCTGATCAACCTCGGTTTAGAGTCAGCCTTGTTGATCAAATATTTGATGGCTGCGTGATCGGTGTGTACTATGACCTTTGCTCCAATTAAGTAAGACCTGAAACGATCAAAAGCAAAAACTACTGCAAGTAGTTCTTTTTCGGTTACAGTGTAGTTGATTTGAGCCTCGATCAAAGTCTTGCTTGCATAGTATATTGGATGAAAAATCTTATCCTTTCGTTGGCCTAGTACTGCACCTATAGCCCAATCGCTGGCGTCACACATGACTTCAAATGGGAGTGACCAGTCAGGAGTGGTCACTATGGGTGCAGTAACTAAGGCTTTTTTGATTATTTCAAATGCGTTTCTACATTCTTTGGTAAAAACAAACTCTCTTTCATGTTGCAGCAGGTTACATAGGGGTTTAGTTATTTTGGAAAAATCTTTTATGAACCTCCTATAGAAACCTGCGTGACCTAAAAAACTGCGAATGCCTTTTACCGTTGTGGGCTCGGGAAGTTGGGAGATTACTTCTAGTTTTGCTTCATCAACTTCCAAACCCTTTTTCGACACAAGATGACCCAAAACGATGCCCTCTTCGACCATGAAATGACATTTTTCCCAATTTAGAATAAGGTCGTGGGTCTCACATCTCACCAAACTTTTTTCTAGATTCCTCAAACAGTTATCAAATGATGTGCCGATCACAGAAAAATCGTCCATAAAAACTTCTATGGTATCTTCTATCATATCAGTAAAAATGGCCATCATACAGCGTTGAAAAGTAGCGGGAGCATTACATAAACCAAAAGGCATTCTCCGGAATGCAAAAGTACCATATGGACAAGTAAAGGTGGTCTTTTCTTGGTCTTCGGGTGCGATGTGGATTTGGTTATATCCGGAGTATCCATCTAGAAAACAATAAAATTCCTTTCCCGCTAATCTATCAAGCATTTGATCAATAAAAGGTAACGGGAAATGGTCTTTCTTTGTTGCTAGATTCAGTTGCCTATAGTCCATGCATATTCTCCATCCCGTAACAGTCCTAGTTGGAATGAGTTCGTTCTTTTCATTTCTGACCACTGTTGTTCCTCCCTTTTTAGGGACACATTGAACGGGGCTCACCCAACTACTACTGGCAATGGGATAGATAATACCGGCATCTAACCATTTCAAGACTTCTTTCTTAACTACCTCCTTCATGATGGGGTTCAACCTTCTTTGGGGTTGGACTTTCCCCGGGTGGTCACTCTCCAAGTTAATCTTATGTTGACATAAAGAGGGGCTAATCCCTCGAATGTCCGCTATGGTCCAACCAATTGCTCCCTTATGCTTTATCAACAAATCAATCAGAAGTTGTTCTTGTTTCTCACTAAGTTTGGAAGAGATAATGACGGGAAGTTTATTATCCTTAGCGAGATAAGCATACTTTAAATGGGAAGGCAATGGTTTAAGCTCTAACTCGGGAGGTTGTTCTATTGAAGGGGATTGAACATCTCTATCTTTGAAGTCCAAAGGTTCAAAAGCTGCAACCATTTCATTACACTCATCCTTAAAAGTGTCATTACTCTCTGATTCAGAGTGCTCACTGTCAATCCCCACTGTGGGAACTGTACTCCCCACTGTGGGCAAATTGCCAAAATTGTGGGTTTCATAAATCGAACTTAAGGCAAAACAATCTTCGGTGTCTATATATTTGAGAGATTTGAAAACATTAAAAGTTACCTCTTGGTCATTAACTCGCATCGTGAGTTCTCCTTTGTGCACATCGATCAAAGTACGTCCGGTTGCAAGAAACGGACGTCCTAAGATGATTGGGATTTCTTTATCGGCCTCATAATCTAAAACAGGAAAATCGGCGGGGAAGATAAATTTATCCACTTGGACCAAAACGTCTTCTATTTTTCCCTTGGGGTAGGCAATGGATCGGTCGGCTAGTTGTAATGTCACGGTTGTGGGTCTAGCCTCTCCAATCCCTAACTTGTTAAAAATGGACAAAGGCATCAAGTTGACACTAGCTCCTAAATCACAGAGTGCTTGGCCTACTTCTTGTCCTCCTATAATGCATGGAATGGTGAAACTACCCGGGTCTTTCAACTTAGGTGGAATCTTGCTTGTTAGGAGGGCACTACATTCTTCGGTCAACGCCACAGTTTCAAATTCACCCAACTTCCTCTTTTCGTTCAAAATATCTTTTAAGAATTTAACATAGCTTGGCATCTGCTCGAGAGCTTCTACCAAGGGTATGTTAATGTGAAGTTGCTTAAAAATGTCTAAGAATTTTTTAAACTGAACATCGACATTTTTAGGCTTCATTCTTTGAGGAAATGGAATGTTTCGTGGGTCAATCTGAGTTTGCTGTGGTATTGGCTTTGGAACAGTAGTCTTTGGGACAGGTCCAAAAGTGGGAAGGTCAGGGATGTCGGTCCCCACTGTGGGGATCACAGTGACTTGAGGAGTGCCCACTGTGGTGCTCACAGTGGGTTTTTGAGGCGAATCATCAGATTCAAAAATGATATTTTTCAGATCCTTTCCACTCCTTAAAGTTATGGACTTGACATGTTCTGGTCCTTTTCCTATCACTCTAGCTTGCTCGGTATCACTCGGTAACGTTCCTGGTGGTCTATTCTTAACTTCAACGGCTAGCTGTCCTACTTGGGTCTCTATATTCCTAATGGCTGCTTGGGTTTGATTCATAAAACCTTTGAGAATCGACTCGATCGATTGTTGAGCCTCAGCTGGTTGGTTGGATCGTGGTTGGTATGGTTGTGGGGACTGCCCACTGTGATGTGGGGATTGCCCACTGTGATGTTGCTGAAATCCCGGGGGATTGTATGGTCTTTGCTGGATGTGACTCGGTCCTTGGGGTTGGAGTCCTTGATTACCGGACCAAGAGAAATTCGGATGATTTCTCCAACCTGGATTATAAGTCTGCGAATAAGGGTTGTTCCTTTGGTTGGTCCCTATGACATTAACAGATTCGGGGTTTGCTGGACAATAGTCGAAAACATGCTCCTCTCCACAAAGGGAGCAGTTATCAGCGAGATGGGTTGCGGAATTGACTTGGCCTCGATTTTGATTTAAAACGATTTTTGTCAAGGCCACTAATTGTGCATTCATGGTTTTGAGTGCTTCGGAATCTATGGTGTTGGTCTTAGACATGGGTGCTCTCGGATTTGACCATTCGGTATTGTTGTTGGACACTTTTTCTAAGATTTGATATCCTTCGTTGTAAGTCATACTCGTAAATGTTCCACCGGCTGTTGCATCTAAGATGATTTTGGCTGCATTGGAAAGACCATTGTAAAAGGTCTCCAATTGGATGCAATGTGGGATGCCATGATGTGGGCACTTTCGAAGTAAATCTTTAAATCGTTCCCATGCATCCGAAACAGCCTCATCTTCCTCTTGCCTAAATAAAATTATATCATTTCGAAATCTAACATTCCTTGTTGGAGGAAAGTATTTTTGCAAAAATCTATCGGCAAGCTCTTGCCAAGTGGTTATCGAGTGAGGTGCATGTGCGTTCAGCCAAGATTTTGCTTTGTCCCTTAATGAAAAAGGGAAAAGCCTTAGTCTTAATGCCTCATCACTAACACCTTGCAATTGAAAGGAATCGGTCATTTCTAAAAAAGATTTTAAGTGCGAGTGCGGATCCTCAGATGGCGATCCTCCAAATTGACCCATGGCTTGGATCATTTGAAACATCACCGGTTTGAGTTCAAAATGCGTTGCAACAATATTGGGTCTCAAAATTCCGGAGCTTAAATCACCAACTCCGGAAGTAGCATAGTCCCGTATTTTTCGATCTTTGTTATCGGCAATCGTGATTGTGGTCTCCACTATAGGTGGCGGTACTGCAGCCATGTTCACAGTGGGGATCACAGGAGGTTGTCGATTTGTTTTCTTGCTTCTTCGTGTTTTTCGCAACGTTTTTTCTATTTCGAGATCTATTGGAACCAAATGTTCGAGTTGTCGCCGTGGCATACAATACGAACAGCTTAGAAAAACTAGTTACTCGGGCTCGAACAAAAACTAATGTCTTGAGATTTAAAATCACGCCAGTCCCCGGCAATGGCGCCAAAAACTTGTTACGTGCGAAATGTGTGTTTTAATCGCAGTGGGTTGCAAACTGTCCACAGTGGGAAGTGCAAGTGTACACTGTCCACTATGATCGTCACAGCAAGTAATAGTTGGTAAAATACCAGAATCGAATCCACAGAGACTGGACAATCAAGACAATACGGTTCTCATGAGCTCCTTTTACAAGTTTCAACTAGAGAGGAAAATAATACTTTGGTTTGGTTTGGTAAAATAGCTACTTGAAACGATTTACTAAATGCTAAAAAGGAGGAATGTAGGTTGGATTTTCCCTAAATTTTATCTCAAATACTCGGTCCTTAGAGTGATCCTCGTATTCGTGGTGGACATTTTCGCTAGAAAAGCCCGGTTACAAAATACTCACACCGTTAGATAAAAATCCCATACTCTTAGTACTTGTTGTTTTGTCAATGGTAATCTCTAAATGGACCTTTTCAGGCCTCGATGGAATGTGTAGAGACAAATACTCTAAGTGTTTTTAATACACAAATTAGCTTGCCTACTACTCCAGTGGGCAGAGATTAGCTCACTGTGCCGACCTCACTTTCGTAAGTGTCAAAAGAATTCTTTTGAATCCCCTAGCATCATTCAAGCTCGTGTCACTGCGCTCTACTTATTTCTAAGTTAAGAACTAGACTTTAGATCCTTGCAAGTGATCAGCTTGTTCGCATCCTTGGGTAAATATCGAGAATGAAAGACCAAAACAACAAATATTCTAAGTATAAAGATTACTCAAGCATTTTTGATAAAATCCAGGTACTTCTCCTTCCTACATCCCAAAGGATGTTTAGCCTAACATTTCCGAAGTAAAGAAAACAAAAGATGAAGATTTGCACATAATAAAACTGAAAGTGACTTGAATTAACTGCTCACAGTGGGGAACGAGAAGTCGTCCCTGCACTGTGTAATACGAACTACAATTTAAACTAAGAAAGTAAATTACTGAAAATTAAAGCTAGTTACTGCAGTAAAATAAAAGACTAAAGCTAATGTGGTAGTTGAGAGAATTTGAGACTAAAAGTATTCAAGGATGATAACCAAGCATGCATTTAATGGCACCCAAGTGCTCCTTTATATACTAGGAGAAGGAGTTGGGTATTACATAAAAGAGGTGGGTCTTCCAATGGGTAAAGACTGCTGAGTTGTGGCAGAATTCAGCTCCTTGTGCAATTCTTTTATCCAATGGTCCCTTCTCCAAGTCAATCTCCAAGTACAAAGAGGTGTACTTGATGCTATCTTCAATGAGAACTACCTTGTACTTCTCCAGCCATTTCTCTGCCATATGAATCTTCCTCCTCCAGAAAATTAGATCCCAACTAAAAGTTTCTTTTTGATTTCTTTTTGATCAGCTCGAAGAGTGGGGAACCGGAGTGGGCACTGTATACGTCACTGCGGATGAAAAATCGAGAAAACACCCAAAACTTCCCCAAATAATTTATTAAAGACCATGGTTCACTCCTTTTGCTCGTTTTCGTAAATCATACCAAGAATGGGGGTTTTTAGAAGTGAAATGGCTAAAATTGACAAAATAAAGTGGAAAATAAATGGAAATAATAACTCTAAAAATAGAGTTATCAACTAACAAACAAGGACCCATACTGATATGGGTACCAAAATTGAGATAAATTATATTTCAAGATTATCATGTGTGGGTCATAGATTCCGGTGCTTCTAGACACATGACAGGGTACAAGCACATATTGCATGATTATAATGTACATCCTGGAGGATCAGTCGGATTTGGCAACAACACAAAAGGCTATATCAGAGGTCATGGAACATTGAAAAATGACACGATCTCGATTGAAAAGGTTCTACACGTGGAGGGACTTGGTCATAATTTGTTCAACATCAGTCAACTTTGTGACAAAGATTGCAATGTTAATTTCAACCAACATTTTTGTCGTGTTGTGGATCCATCAGGCTCAGAAATTTTAAGGGAAAACAGACGTGGAGACCTCTACATAACTAACTTCCCGACTTTAGTGGCGTCTAAACAAGTTTGTTTAGTTTCAAAGGCTTCAATAGAAGAAAGTTGGTTGTGGCATCGGAGGTTATCACATCAGAATTTTCGAGATATCAATAATCTGAGATGCAAAGAATTAGTTCTAGGTCTACCTGATTTGAAAATCGAAAAGGTTTCTGTATGCCCTACTTGTGAAATGGGCAAGATGAAACATTCTTCTCATAAGTCAAAGACTTTGTCTAACTGCAACAGTTGTTTAGAATTAATTCACATAGATCTTTGTGGCCCGTTGAGAACTCAGTCAATGGGGGGCAAGAAGTATATTCTAGTTATGGTTGACGAGTACTCAATATACACTTGGTTGGAATTTATTCGTTCAAAGTCAGACGCACCAGAGTTAATCATAAAGTTTATCAAGAAGATACAAGTACTTCTACAACGTCCTGGGCAAAAGATAAGAAGTGATAACGACACAGAATTCAAAAATGCGACTCTACAATCCTTTCTTGATTCCGTTGGCATATCACATAATTTTTCGGCACCAATGACTCCACAACAAAATGGATTTGTTGAACGCAAAAACAAAACGCTTGTGGTGGCGGCTCGTACAATGTTGGCATATTCTAGACTTTCACCAAGTTTTTGGGCTGAAGCGGTTTCGACGACGTATTTTACGCAAAACATGACTATTATTAATAAGCGTTTAAATAAAACTGCTTATGAAATCATTAACAACTGGAAACCTAATGTTAAATTTTTCCGTGTGTTTGGATGCAGGTGTTATATGCTGCAAGATAGACAACATCTCACAAAATTCCAAGCAAAAGCTGATGGAGTCTTTATCGGATATTCCTTGACTTCCAAAGCGTATAGAATATATAACAAAAGAACGAGATCAGTCATTGAAAGTATCAACGTCACCTTTGATGAACAAGTTGTATTAACTCTTGGACAAAGCAGTTCAGGACTCGGACTTCAACCGGAAGTTTCTACTCAATAAGGAGTAGAACCTATGCAAAAACAAACTAACAATTCTGTTCTTTCTAATAATATTAATAATTCTGAACTTGATTTGCTGTTCTATGATGCTTTTATGGATATATGTGCAGATATGGAACCACCATTGACGTCCATAAATGCAAGCACACGACAGACAAGTGCTGAAATGTCTGACCCTACTGAAGTGGTTGGTGCTACAACATCTAGTGCTACAGACGTAAATACAGGAAAATCTACACCAATTACAGTTTCTGAACTAGTGGCTCAACAAGTTGATCCAGTTTCAGTAAACACATCTTCTGATGATTCTATGCCTGAACCAGAAGCACCCGAAGTTGAATTGTCGGTACCAACTACTATACCTTCAACTAAGTCAACCGAAGATATCGTCGCAGTTTTTGATGAAAATGACGCTTCAAATACTCGAGTTGATGTGCAAACTCTCCCGAGTACATTGAAATGGACAAAGGCACATCCTCCCTCAAATATCATTGGAGATATCAAAGATGGAGTCAAGACAAGATCCACAACATCAAATGAATGTCTATATGTGAATTTCCTTAGTTGCATAGAACCGAAGAAAGCATCTGAAGCATTGCAAGACCTGGACTGGATCAATGCGATGCAAGAAGAGTTGAATGAGTTTAAACGAAATGAAGTTTGGCGTTTGGTGAAACGGCCTAAAGACAAGACCATAGTTGGAACAAAATGGTTCTTTAGGAACAAAAAGGATGAAGCGGGGATAATTGTTAGAAATAAAGCGCGATTGGTAGCGAAAGGGTATAATCAACAAGAAGGCATCGATTATGACGAAACCTATGCTCCAGTGGCACAGATCGAATCTATTCAGATCTTTCTAGCATACGCGACTCATAAGAAATTGAAGGTATTCCAGATGGATGTCAAATCAGCATTCCTGAACGGTGTCCTTCATAAAGAAGTCTATGTTAGTCAACCCGAAGGTTTCATAGATCCAAAGCATCCGGACCATGTCTACATCTTGGACAAAGCGTTATACGGTTTGAAACAAGCTCCAAGACCATGGTACGAAACTCTAACAACACATCTTCTTGAATCTGGTTTCAGCAAAGGTACAATCGATACAACTCTCTTTCTTCGTAAACAAGGTGATGATTTGATTTTAGTACAGATTTATGTTGATGACATTATTTTTGGTTCTACAAACCGTGAGATGTGTGTTGATTTTCAAAATGTCATGAAAAGTCGTTTTCAAATGAGTATGATGGGGGAATTTAAATTTTTTCCTTGGTTTACAAGTGAAACAATCAAAAGAGGGCATTTTTATAAATCAATCTAAATATATAAATGACATGCTCAAGAAGTTTGATTTAAATTCCACCTCCACCATGAAAACACCAATGGCTACCGAACGACTTTTAGATTCTGATTTATCTGGTAAATCAGTTGACCAAATGTTGTACCATAGCATGATTGGTTCTTTGTTATATCTCACGGCTAGTAGACCTGACATAATGTTCGCAACATCTTTATGTGCTCGCTTTCAAGCAAATCCTAAGGAATCTCACCTTATTGCTGTTAAACGGATCCTTCGATATCTCAAAGGCACAAGAAATTTGGGCCTTTGGTATCCAAAGGATTCTGGGTTTGAACTAACGACTTTCACAGACGCAGATCATGCCGGAAACTGATTGGACCGGAAAAGCACATCTGGTGCATGCCAGTTTTTGGGAGATAAATTAGTTAGTTGGTCATCGAAGAAACAAAATTGTGTTTCAACATCTACTGCGGAAGCGGAGTACGTGGCCACGGCAAGTTGTTTTTCACAAGTCTTGTGGATGAAGACACAACTAAAGGACTACGGATACGTGATGAACAAAATCCCCATCTACTGCGATTCAAAGAGTGCTATTGCAATTACGGCAAATCCGGTTCAACACTCCAAGACTAAGCATATCGATGTAAGGTATCATTTCATTAAAGATCATATGGAAAAAGGAACCATAGAAATGCACTTTGTGCCAACTGAACTAGAGCTTGCTAACTTATTCACAAAACCTTTAGATGAAAAGATGTTTAATTTTCTAATAAGCAAACTAGGGATGTTAAACACATCGACATGACTTTGATTTTTTTATCACATTGAGGGGGAGTGTGTGTCTATGTTTATTTATATTCTATATTTGAGGGGGAGTAAGTGTGTTTAATCGAGATACTTCTAACCAATTCGGACTCATGTTCAATGAGTACCAAGTTTTCATTTGTACTTGCAGATTATATCTGATCTTCATTTCCCTGAATATGCATTTTTCAAGGGGGAGCAAGATGGTATAAGTCTGTAAGTGTGTTCTATCTTGTTTTTTTTCTTTAAAAAAAGTTTTGAGAGAGAGGGAAACAAATTTTTTCAAACAAGAGTGAGCTTAAAATGTTTTAATCTGATGAGAGAGTTTTTTGAAAGTTTGATTTTTACTGAAAAAGTTGCAATTTTTTGTGGAAAACACTTGGTTTTCGCATCCCGTTGGATACGAAAAGTATAGTTTTCGCATCTTAAGGATACGAAAAGTATAGTTTTCGCATCCTTAAGGATACGAAAAGTAAGGTTTTTGCATCCCATTGGATACGAAAAGTTGGTTTTTGTATCTAATTTGTCGCGAAAAGTTTTCTTGTGCTCTCAGTTTAATACGAGAACTTTTTCACTTTGTGGTTTTCGTATCTAGTTCCATGCGAAAACCTGATGAACATTGCCTTGTCAATCCTTCTGGCATGTATTTTTTTGTTTGCGAAAAGTGGGTGTCCTCTTTAATCGTGCCACGTGTCAATTTTTTTTAAAAGGGTATAAAAAAGTTTCAAAATCATCAGTTCCTACTTGTTTTCATTTGCAAACATCGTACGAGTTTTCTTACTACAACTGTTCATCATCCTTCATACTTCTAGACTTCAATTTCTCACAAATCGATCATCAGGTACTCATTTTTCTTGATTTTTGTTTCTTTTGATTCGTATTACTGTTTAACATGTTTCTATCCATATGTTTTTGATGATTATTATATGGTTATATGCTTAATTTGTCAAAATCAGTGTTGAAAGACTGTTCATCTTTTGAGAAATCAATTTTATCCTTTTTGTGAGTTTTTGAGTTTAATTGTTGTTGATTCATGTTCATATGTTGTTATCGAATCTATCTGTGGTGGTTATTCAAGTTTAGGATTTCTTAATATGTGTTTTTGATCTTGGCTTTTGTTCGAAGTATGGTCAGTAGTCAAAGTCTTCGATTTAGGGTTCAAGAGTCAAAATTGTTGGTCGATTCCATGTGGGTTTATGCTTTCGAACTAGTCTGTATCGATTTTGTGGCCAAAATTTCATTTTTTCATCGTTTAGGAATCTGGGGTCTTGATGAACTTGCGAAAAGTTCATGTTCATATTTCATCTGAAAAGTTTTTGAGTTCAAAGTTTTTACAAGTCTAGTTTCCGTACCAGTCTGATGCGAAAACATTGTTATATGATATGCGAAAAGTATTGTGTTGTTGCATGCGAAAAGTTTTGGTACTCCATGCGAAAAGTTTTTGAACTGAAATATTTTCTATGGAAAGTTTTTGTATCCTTCTTGTTGTGAGAAGTTTGGTGTTCTGATAAGCGGGTTTACACCCCCTAAATCTACCGCAAGTGTACGAGTCGAATCAAGTAATAGTACTCATAAAGTACGAGTATCGAACCAAAGGAACCAGGTGTCAAGTACCACAATGACTGTATAGATTATTAACTAGACTAATGCAAATTGATTTGGTTATCAGAACACGAATTAAAACTTTAATTAATTCAGATAAGAGAGAGAGTTGGAGGGTTGGATTCCTCAGGTAAACAATCACGTAACTAACAGATTTGATATGATTGACATAACTTCAGGATAACAGGCATAATCACATTCCATTACTATACTCTATCAAGCTATAGCAAATATCATTCAACACATTGTATCATCATTCGATCTCAACAAAAGTAATTGAACAATTAGTAATTAAAAGCCACAAAGGATGAATTATCATATTACTATCTCAAATTCAACCAAGACATGAAAGATTAATCAAACCTCAAAACTTTTCTCAAAGGTTAAAGATTCATAAAATCAAATAATAGTTGATCGGACTATTACAAGCATTAAGAACAATCCCACATATGTCATCCATCTATATTAAATCAATCATACCTACTGTAAAGCTAAACGATTATCGAACCATGATTCAAACCAACCCCCCAACATGAACGGATTAGTTCATATTGGGGGTTTCAAAACTCAGAAATGACAAGATTAAAACAAAAGTAAACATGTTTGTTCTACAAGAAATGAAAACTAAAGACTCCCTGAAAAGCTTAAGCCGCCGATTAACGTACTCGATTCGCCTTGTGATCCTCGTTAATTGATGTTTCTAGCCTTCTACTTGCCTTCAAAAATCGCCTCTTAACTCCCAAAATCGCCTAGAGAAAATCCCAAGACGTAACTGATGAATAAATATCCCAACCCTAGCCGACAAATAGATAAAAAACGCTCAGGAACGTGGCGCGTGTGGCGGCGCATGTTGGGCCGCGCCGTGAGGCGCGCAGGGCTCTGGAATGTTTGTTTGGACAGAAAGTTGTGCGTGTGGTGGCGCGTATGGAGTAGCGCAGACAGGCGCGCAGGGCACTGTTTGGTCTTAAAATCTGAATTTCTCTTTTTTCGCTCAGGAAGTTGCCAACTTGCTCCAATTGATCCAAAAACTCTTCCTTCATCATTCTTTCCCAAAAACCTGTACTTACTTACAAAAACCATTAAATTCTACTATTTTTATTCGGGAACTTACAACAAACAGAACGAATTCAGGATCAAAATAATGTCGGAAAACGACATTATCAACAACCCCAAACCGAGCGTTGCTTGTCCCCAAGCAAAATAGCGACACAAATAATCATTCAACCACAGACCAAACAATCGCAATTCCGTGTTGTCGAGAATATCATTAGAGATTTCTAGTCAACTCAAAAATCACCACGAGTTACCTATGAGATGGACAAACAATCAGCAGACCTAGTTATGGAACTCTAAACAGCTAAACCTTGGGAAAAGGATATATCAGGGACCACACCACACTTAAGTGTACCTAGACTAAACACATATAGAGAGGATTTCGCTTTGACCCTACCTCACGGTTTTCTCTCTTCACTCGAGCCCTAGGTTTCACACATGTTGTCATGCTTTCAGAAGTTGGGTGCAAAGAATTTACATTAGCATGCATGAACAACAATTAAGCAAGAACGCACAATTGTACACAAATTGATCTCAGAAATAATCCATTATCAAGACTAGGACATAGGTATGTTGCTCTGCTTCTCCTTACAAACTCACCATGCTAAACTCAGACCTTTAAGTTGGCTATGGTTGCTGCTTCTTGGGTGGAGGTCAATGGATTTGTGATGATAACTGGTGATCCTCCCCTCTTTCTTTCGTTCGGGCTTCCTAACACTTCACTCAAACTCTTTAAACTGACCCCTCAGTTTTATTATTTTTATTTTTTGGCAAAACCCTTTATGACTGATAGGCAAAAGTTTCACTCCTATTCCTATGGATGTCTTTGATAACAGATGCAATTTATAGTGAGATCAGCTACAACAACGACCAAAAGACTAAATGAGAAGTGTATCGAGTAATGTGTAGTCTCTCGGAATCAAAGTTAGCACGTGTATGGCTCAACAAACTCACAGGTGGTCTCCACTAATGTCTCTAATGTATGCAGTCACCTAGATCTACCCTCGTGCTATATTATCCCTTTTAAATCCTCCCCCCAAAATCAGTGTCTTCGAAAACTCATGCTAGTCATGCTAAAAAGGTCGTCCACTTCACTATAAACAAGGTGATTGTTCAGTCCACTGAGATCAACCAATGATAGACTCGACAAACCACCCTAAACCAGACACAAACATTGTCCTCAATGGAACCAAATAGCACAAATGAAGAAAATCACGAAATAGCGGTGCGATACAGTCATCCAACGAAAGCATAAAAACAAAACAAAAATTAAATAAAGGGTTCATCAACAAATCATCGAAACTATAAAAAGATTACCCTATCACGCAAACGCCTCCTGATCGACTGGTTGGTGCCTTATTGACGCCTTCTTCTCCTTTGATTTGATGGGCCCGCTTCATCTTGATTCGAAGTGCTAGGTGCATGCGAGTTCCCATCATCCATCACGTACCTCCTACCCTCTAGTGTTGAAAGACTCTGACGCATCTCCAACTGCATATGGTACATCTGCAGCGCTAGTCCATGTATGTCAGTTCCGAGTTCAATTCCCTCCATATCTGTTGCCGAATGGTAGTCGGCATCATCAGCATCCATGTCATCCACTCCCGCTGGAACGCGCATTCGATGTCTCTCTCTATTAGCGGCTTCCTTTCGATCGAACCGATCTTCCGCATTGACCTGCGCTCTATAGGTAAGTCGATCGAAAGGTGGTAGTGGTGGTGTCGTAACAGCGACGTCACATCCGAATTCCCTGCAAAACCGAGTTATTAAACAAGGGAAAGGTAAAATGCCGGTATTGTTGGTATTTGATGCAGCGTCTATTAGATAAAGCTGGATTATGTGGCCTATGTCCATCGGGAGGTTGAACTGGATGTGGTAGAGGATTTTTGCGAAATAAGCGTCGACTCTATTGTCATGCGAAGATGGCGCCAGGCTGCACTTCAAAAATTTCATCCACAGTGCAATTTCATGTCGCAGATCATACTTTTTTATGTCATGCTGGTGGGGGACCCATATTTCCTTGCCACTCCTCCTTAAAGCTGAGGACATAACCGTGCTGAGATGGGCATCGTTTCGGACACCTTGAATCGGAGTCAAACCGAAAGTGGCACCCAGGTTATTGGGGCGAGGTACCCCATAGTGGGCGAAAATAGCCTCCGCCGGCATCCGTACTACTCTGTCCCTTACCACCACCGAAGAGAATTCATTAAAAGCGGGTGGTATTATGGCAACGTAAAAATCGAGGACCAGCTCCTTATCGTATGGACCCAGATCGTTCACATAGGTGGTCCACCCACGCTCCATAGCTATCTCTCTAACCCTATCGTTGGGTATCTCATTTGTTCTCAACCCTCTTTCTGCCCAGATCGGTCGATTCCTTAATTGATGTCTTCTTTCCTCGACCCGACCGTTCACACGTTCAGTCAAGGCTTCTCTTTCTTCCGGTCGCAAAGTTTGGTACTCGAAGAATCGTCCAGCTGTTGCGGGATTAGTGCGCACCATCTTTCCTGAAACGGGTGCATTTGTTAGAAATCGAAATCTTGATTATGCCACCCCAAACCTAATCATTAGATTAGGCTTGTTTTCACTACAAAAAAGTATAAAACGATAAATTTAAGTGAAATCAGGAACCCCAAACCTTGGTGAAACCGAGGTTTGCAGTGGGTGTGCTGTGTGAATGGTGTCAACTTGACATCTCATACCAAAGTTTGGTTAGCCGTTCTAAAGTAAAATACCACAACTCATTCCACACACATCATCAAGAGCAAGCACATTAACATGTACGTTATATCACATTTAGCTCAAAGATAACCCAACACTTAGCACATGGTATCTCATCTAACAAAAATTACAAGAACCCCAAACCTTGGTGAAACCTAGGTTTGGTTTATCTTAGACAAAATTAGCATTATTTCAAGAGAAAGCAGAAACTTGAACCAAACACCATGATGTTTCTCTCAACAGCAAAATTCCCACATCTTCCCCAACAAAAATGGCATTCACTCAAACCAAACAACAAAATCAGTGGAGTTTCTCACATCATTAACACATAAACACATGTACACTTGAAGAAATTCAGCAAGTAGCTCATAGATGAAGTGTACCTTGAATGGATGTGCAAAACCCCAACATATTAGAAACTAGGCAAGAAATCATACATTTTGATCTTGATGGAAGATAGAATGAGAGAAGAGACGCGCAGAGCTCTGGAGTTTTATTCGAACAGACTTCGGCGCGTTTGTGGGCGTGGATGGATCAGCGCAGAGAGGCGCGCAGTGTAACAATGTTGAACATTCCAGTGGTTTACGCGTATGGTTGCGCGGATGGACCTGCGCCGCCAAACGCGTAGGACACTGTTCTTTGGTTTTCTTTTTCTCTGTTCGCTTTCCGTAGGGTATCATCCCGCGCGCTCTCAGGGGTCAGAATTACACCTAAAATACAGCAAAACAAAAACACACAAAAACAACAGAAAGCCCCAAAAAATTAACGAAAAGAAGAACAAAATAAAAACATTGCGAATTAACCTATGGTGGGCTGCCTCCCACCCATCGCCGTATTTTCTGTCGTGGCACGACTTTTCCAATCACTTACTCTCCCGGCTCATCTAGATATATGCTTGCAATGCTCGGGATGTTACTTCCTAGGTACGGTTTGACTCGTTGTCCGTACACCTTGAATCTTTGCCCATCAGCTCCTTCTAACTCCACTTCTCCATATGGGAATACTTATATCACTTTGAATGGGCCAGACCACTGGGACTTTAACTTGCCTGGAAACAAACGCAATCGTGAGTTAAATAATAATACATTCATACCTGGAGTGATTACTTTTTCACGAATGTTCCGGTCGTGGAACTTTTTGGTCCTCTCCTTGTAGATCAAAGCATTCTCGAACGCATCGAGCCTGATCTCTTCTATCTCAACCAGCTGTAATAGTCTCTTTTTGCCAGCTGCATCTAACTCCATGTTTAGTTTCTTTATCGCCCAGAATGCTTTGCATTCCAGTTCTACCGGTAAATGACATGACTTCCCACAGACTAGCCGGTATGGTGTAGTTCCCAAAGGTGTCTTGTATGCAGTCCGATATGCCCAAAGAGCGTCATCAAGCTTCAGTGACAAATCCTTGCGTGAAGAATTCACTGTTTTCTCTAAAATGTGTTTCAACTCTCTATTCGAAACTTCTGCCAATCCATTCGCTTGCGGGTGATAGGGTGTGGTTACTCGATGTTTGACCGAGTACTTCTTGAGAACCGCATCAAGATATCGGTTGCAAAAATGGCTACCCCCATCACTGATTAAGGCCCACGGAACCCCAAAGCGTGAAAAGATATGCTTCCTCAGAAATTTGATCACCACTTTGGAATCGTTTGATGGCGTTGCGATTGCTTCAACCCATTTCGAGACATAATCGACCGCAACTAAAATGTACTCGTTCCCGAATGAGTTTGGGAACGGTCCCATGAAGTCTATTCCCCACACGTCAAATAATTCCACCTCCATGAAGATCTTCATGGGCATTTCATCCTTCTTCGTGATATTGCCTACCCTTTGGCACCGGTCGCATTTAGAAATGAACTCCCTTGTCTCCTTAAACATCGATGGCCAGAAGAATCCGGATTGTAAAACCTTGGCCACCATTCTATCAGTACTGAAGTGGCCCCCACATTCTAATGTATGACAATGAGTAAGAATGTCGGCCTTCTCTTCATTCGGTACACATTTCCGAATCATTCCATCCGCACACATCTTGTATAAGTACGGCTCATCCCAATAATACCGCAACGCATCGGATAAGAACTTCTTCTTTTGGTGCGAGTTCATGTTGTAGGGCACCACTCCTCCTACCAAAAAGTTCACCAAATCTGCATACCATGGTTCTGAATGACTCACCTTAAATAATTGTTCATCTGGGAAGGTGTCATTGATGGATGTTTGGTCTTTCTCTTGGTCTTCATTACCCTCGAGTCTCGACAAGTGATCTGCGACAGTGTTTTCTGTCCCCTTCTTGTCCAAGATTTCCAGGTCAAACTCTTAAAGTAATAACACCCATCTGATGAGCCTCGGCTTGGCATCTTTCTTAGTCATCAAATACTTCAAAGCGGAATGATCCGTGTATACTATTACCTTAGCTCCCACCAGATACGATATAAACTTTTCACATGCATAGACCACCGCTAAAAGTTCCTTCTCGGTTGTGGCATAGTTGACTTGAGCTTCATCTAAGGTCTTGATGGCATAATAAATTACGTGCATTCTCTTGTCTTTCCTTTGCCCCAAGACCACTCCAACTGCTGTGTCGCTCGCATCGCATATCACAATGAAAGGAAGACTCCAATCAGGTGCTGTAAGAATGGATGCAGAGATCAACTCTTTCTTCATCCTGTCAAATGCCAAAACACAATCATCAGTGAAATCAAAGTTGGCATCTTTTAGAAGTAAAGCACATAAGGGTTTAGTGATTTTAGAAAAGTCTTTTATAAACCGCCGGTAGAAACCGGCATGTCCCAAAAAGCTTCGAATCCCTTTGACGGAATTCGGATACGGTAAGTTCTCTATCACCACCACCTTTGCCTTGTCCACTTCTATTCCCTCTTTTGACACCTTGTGTCCAAGCATTATTCCTTCCGTCACCATAAAGTGACACTTCTCCCAATTCAACACCAAACTCGTTTCTTTGCATCTCTTCAAAACAACCTCTAGATGAGATACACAAGAATCAAATGATGGACCAAATACCGAGAACTCTTCCATAAAGATTTCCATGGTGCGCTCTACCATATCTGAAAAGATCGCCATCATACATTTCTAAAATGCAGCGGGAGCGTTACATAACCCAAACGACATCCTTCTATACGCGAATGTCCCATAGGGGCATATAAACGTGGTCTTGTCTTGATCTTCGGGAGCATTCGGTATTTGATAGTATACCGAATACCCGTCTAAAATGCAGTAATACTCGTGCCCCGCTAGTCTCTCTATCATCTGATCAATGACTGGCAATGGAAAATGGTCTTTCCTGGTGGCGTCGTTCAACCTTCTATAATCAATGCAAACTCTCCACCTCGTGACTGTCCGAGATGGAATGAGTTCATTGTTGTTATTTCGAACGACTGTGACACCTCCTTTCTTTGGCACCACTTGAACTGGACTGACCCATGGGCTATCAAGTACTGGATAAATGATTCCATCATCCAATAGTTTAAGGATCTCTTTTCTGACCACCTCCTTCATGTTGGGATTGAGTCGGCACGGAGGTTGGACTACCGGTCGATGTTCTTCTTCAAGATTTATACGGTGTGTGCAGAAAGTTGGACTTAAGCCTTTTAAATCGGCTATTATCCAACCAATTGCAGTTTGATGGTCACGTAGGACTCTTAGCAACTTCTCTTTGTCTTTGGTTTTCAACTTGGATGAAATAATGACCGGGAGTGTCTCCTCTTCACCCAAAAAAGTATATTCAAGATGAGATGGTAACTGTTTCAGCTCGAGCTTAGGAGGAGTGTGAGATGATGGTTGAGATTTGGGTATTGGCTCACCCAAATCCTCAACATTCGGTCTTCTTGGGCCTCTATGACTTGGCAATGCATTCAGTTGCATCGCACTTTCAATTTCTGAACCATCTATCGTACCCATGATCACACTTTCCAATTGATCTTGACCCAACTTTACCCCACATGATTCTCTAATCGGGGATTCAAAGACATCTACACGGTAGCATTCACTGTATTGCATTTTCTGCTTTGCTTCTCGGAAAACATTAAATACAGCCTCTTCTTCTCCCACCCTCAATGTAAGCTTTCCTCCTTTCACATCAATCAATGCCCCTCCTATGGCTAAGAACGGTCGACCCATAATCAATGGTATCTCTTTATCCTCATCCATGTCGAGGATCACGAAATCGACTGGGAGATAAAACTTGTCCACCTTGACCAGCACATCTTCAATTACACCATACGGGTACTTGATGGATCTGTCAGCAAGCTGCAGTGTCATATTGGTCGGTTGCACCTCTCCAAGCCCGAGTTTCCTAAAAATAGACAACGACATTAGATTAATACTTGCTCCTAGATCACACAAAGCCTTACTAAATTCAGAATTGCCTATTTGAACAGGGATAGTAAAACTCCATGGATCCTTAAGCTTCGGGGGAAGCTTGTGCTGAATGATAGCACTGCACTCTTCAGTAAGTGCACCCGTGGCATGCTCCTCGATCTTTCTCTTGTTGGAGAGAATATCCTTTAGAAATTTCACATAGGATGGCATCTGTGCTAAAGCATCTGCAAAAGGAATGTTAATATGCAGTTTTTTAAACACCTCAAGAAATTTAGCAAAGTTTGCATCATCCTTGTAGTCTTTTAGCCTGCTAGGATATGGTACCGACGGTGTGACTGGCTAAGTCGGCGCTTTCTTGAGAACAGTCGCATTCTCCTTCCTACTTTCGCTCACCGTCTTCTCTATCTCCATTTCTGCATCCATCTTCTCTTCTTCCATGTCCTCCGGCTCAACATCACTCACCTTGGTGTCATTCCTTACCGGTGAAGGATCTCTAATAGGGTCACTAGTGAGTTGTTTGCCACTCCTCAGACTAATGGCTTTACATTCTTCTCTCACCTTCTTTTCGGGTTGACTTGGAAATTGTCCGGGAATTCAGGTTTGTAAGGCTTCAGAAATCTGTCCTACTTGTATCTCTAGCATTCGGATTGACGCGGTATTTTGATCTGAGGTTGACTTCACAGTATTCACAGTACCCGTCAATCCTTCAACTGTGCCCTCCATCTTTGACATGAATTTCATCATCATGTCTTCCAAACCCGACTTCTTTTCTGAAGATTGCCCCTTATCATATTTCCTCTGATTGTAACCTGGGGGACGGTAAACATTGTTAGACTGAAAAGAATTTGAAGAGTTAGAATTGTTACCATACTGTTGTTGCTGCTGTTGCTGTTGTCCCATCGTTTCCTTGCCCGGACCTTGTTGAGGTTGACTCCAAGAAAAGTTAGGATGTTGCTTCCATCCCTCGTTATAGGTGTTAGAGAATGGATCATTCCTCGGCCGATTATTTCGGTTCTGAACAAATTGAACTTGTTCCAGCGATTGATAGTCTTGAGGATTCATGAATTGGTCTTGACCACCCATATCATTCTGAACATTCGGTTGAATAGCAGCTCCTCTCATTTGATTAGTCAATGCATTCAGGTGTGCCTTTATAGCCTTCAACTCTTCTGTTTCTTGCACGCTTGCCACTTTGCTAACAGCGGACCTTGAAGTAGAATAGCTATGTTATGATAAATTCTCTATCAACTCGACCGCTTCCTCATAGGATTTGTTCATTAAAGATCCACCTGCAGCAGCTGTGAGGTCATTCTTAAATTGAGGGTGTAACCCCACATAGAATGTTTGGATAATCATCAACTCTTGTAACCCATGATGTGGACACTTCTTGAGCATCGCTTTGTACCTTTCCCATGCCTCGAACAAAGACTCTTGATCCCATTGCGAAAAATGCGTGATGTCGGATAACAGTTGAGTTGTTCGCCCCTGTGGAAAGAACTTATTGAGAAAAGTTGTAACCATATCGTTCCAAGTTCGAATTGACCCCGGTGGTATGTTCTCTTCCCAAGTAGTGGCTCGTTCCCTCAATGAAAACGGGAATAACCGTATCTTGATCGAATCTTGATCAGCCCCATTCACTTTGAAAGTATTGCATATCTTTTCGAATGCGCGCAAGTGTGCATGGGGGTCTTCAGTTGCTGCACCTCCAAACATGTTCGATTGCACCAATTGGATGGTACCAAGCTTAATTTCAAAATTGTTAGCAGCTATCGGAGGTGCATATTGTCCTCGTTGGGCAGCTCCCATGTTCGGGTTGGCGAAATTTCTCATGGGTACCCTTTGTGGTGGCGGCGGTGGATGATTGACATTGTGATTGGTGTTATGGTTGAGATTATGATTGATCCCATTGTTGACATTGTTATTGACGCCATGATTAACATTATTGTTGACGTTGTTGTTGAGACCATGATTGGCATTGTTGTTCGCATTTGCATTTGGAGGTGGTTGACCATTGTTCAATGGAGGACCATTGTTGATGGGCATCCCCTCTCCCCAATCATCTTCAACGTGAATGTTGACGTCAGCCATTCTGTTTCGTGCTTGTCTTCTCAGGTCTCTGGCAGTCCGTTCTATCTCCGGGTCAATCGGTAGTAAGTCCCCAAATA
Source organism: Saussurea involucrata (assembly GCA_033807775.1). Classification (NCBI taxonomy): domain Eukaryota; kingdom Viridiplantae; phylum Streptophyta; class Magnoliopsida; order Asterales; family Asteraceae; genus Saussurea; species Saussurea involucrata. Next base: position 14,686,299 of record CM066326.1, read on the forward strand.
GTCTCCCTCTTGGCATAAACCAAGAGGTAACGTGAAACGGAGAGGATAAAATTTCAAAACCCAGAAATGTATGAACTTTCAAAGCAAGTTAAAATTAAATAAAGATAGGGTGTCTAATGTAATAATTTCTACAGCTGGTGGTGATATTCACACAAAACAGGTTCCCCGGCAGCGGCGCCAAAAACTTGATAAGCGGGTTTACACCCCCCTAAATCTACCGCAAGTGTACGGGTCGAATCAAGTAATAGTACTCATATAGTACGAGTATCGAACCAAAGGAATCAGGTGTCAAGTACCACAATGACTGTATAGATTATTAACTAGACTAATGCAAATTGATTTGGTTTGTTGATTATCATAACACGAATTAAAACTTTAATTAATTCAGATAAGAGAGAGAGTTGGAGGGTTGGATTCCTCAGGTAAACAATCACGTAACTAACAGATTTGATATGATTGACATAACTTCAGGATAACAGGCATAATCACATTCCATTACTATACTCTATCAAGCTATAGCAAATATCATTCAACACATTGTATCATCATTCGATCTCAACAAAAGTAATTGAACAATTAGTAATTAAAAGCCACAAAGGATGAATTATCATATTACTATCTCAAATTCAACCAAGACATGAAAGATTAATCAAACCTCAAAAGTTTTCTCTAAGGTTAAAGATTCATAAAATCAAATAATAGTTGATCGGACTATTACAAGCATTAAGAACAATCCCACATATGTCATCCATCTATATTAAATCAATCATACCTATTGTAAAGCTAAACGATTATCCAACCATGATTCAAACCAACCCCCCAACATGAACGGATTAGTTCATATTGGGGGTTTCAAAACTCAGAAATGACAAGATTAAAACAAAAGTAAACATGTTTGTTCTACAAGAAATGAAAACTAAAGACTCCCTGAAAAGCGTAAGCCACCGATGAACGTACTCGATTCGCCTTGTCATTCTCGTTAATTGATGTTTCTAGCCTTCTACTTGCCTTCAAAAATCGCCTCTTAACTCCCAAAATCGCCCAGAGAAAATCCCAAGACGTAACTGAGGAATAAATATCCCAACCCTACCCGACAAATAGATCAAAAAACGCTCAGGAACGTGGGGCGTGTGGCGGCGCGTGTTGGGCCGCGCCATGAGGCGCGCAGGGCTCTGGAATGTTTGTTTGGTCAGAAAGCTGCGCGTGTGGTGGCGCGTATGGAGTAGCGCAGACAGGCGCGCAGGGCACTGTTTGGTCTTAAAATCTGAATTTCTCTTTTTTCGCTCAGGAAGTTGCCAACTTGCTCCAATTGATCCAAAAACTCTTCCTTCATCATTCTTTCCCAAAAACATGTACTTACTCACAAAAACCATTAAATTCTACTATTTTTACTCGGGAACTTACAACAAACAGAATGAATCGGGATCAAAATAATGTCGGAAAACGACATTATCATGTTCGCATCCTTCTTGTTGCGAAAAGTTTTAGTTTTCGCATAGGGTTGTCTGCGAAAACTTTGCTTTTCTTCTTGTTTGTTGCAAAAAGTATGATTCTTTCTGTGTGATGCGAAAACCTCACTTATAAAATTTTCAGAATTTTTTTCAAAAGGTGATTTTTGCCAAAATTAACTGTTTCAGAACTGTATTTTCAAAATATCAGTTCACATGGCTGAAAATCAAGAGCAACAAAGCATGGTGCAAGGTTTTGGTGAACATGTACCCATTGTACCCAAAGCAACACCCAAAGTACCCCTTCCATCCATACGATCTGTTCATCCATCCTTCACCGGTCAAGGCAATCCAGATCATGCCTTGATACATTCGAAAGACTACATTGACATCAAATTCAACAATCACCATGTTGAGTTTGACCGAATCAACATACATCCGGTGGTCAAAGAGGTACTGAAGAATCACCCACTAGCATATGCATTGACTCACACAGTCAGTGTACCTATGATGTACTTACAACAAGCCTAGAAGACCATCACACTTACCATGGAGAACAGAAGACCAATTTTTGAAATTCAGATTGATGAGTTCATTACCAAGCTAGACTACCATAGATTGAGACTTGTTCTGTAACTGCCTGAGCCTACTTACAGACCTGGGAAAACTGGATTTGATTTTAATCCGTCTGAAGAAGAAGTGTTTGATGGAATTAAAACTATGGGCTATGTTGGAGAGTTGAACCAAGTCAAAGATTTCTACAAAGGCAATCTTTCACCTGTTTTTTATGCCATTTTCTCCGTCATCAACAGGTTCTTGACCTCAAAGAATTCCGGCATGGATAATGCCAGTATTGGCATTCTCAAGTTATTCCATGCAGTGGTGTATGACCTGCATGTGGATTATGTAGCTATTTTCTGGCATGAGCTTCAAGAAAAGGTGGATGACAGAGGCAGAAACACAAAGGAAAACCTTACTTGCCGTACATGAGGTTCTTGTAGATAAGGTCCAACAGGGAGATTCCAAGAATATTGAACCATCCGTCTGTACCAGAAAAATCAATGAGGTATCTACAGAGGCAAAAGCAGAACTTTGATTATGAGATGCCTTTACCAGAAGGGTTCCTTAGATACGCGAATCAGGACGCTGAGTGCATAGTTGAATATAGAGAGTCTATGGTCGGCCAGAACCTAGGCGAGCAGTGTCTGTGAGGGTTCATCGAGCACGAGCTCCTAAACGGGGAGTGCAGAGGGAAAATACCGATAGGGGAATTGGTGGGGTTCGGACATCTGTTTCTGAAGGTGTATGGTTATCGTCTGAGGACACACATCCAGATAACCGTGTAGTCCAATCTGACGAAGTTCTCATTCCACGACATATTGGTAGAGCTTCGGCCAGAGTAATTGGACCTTCTGATAATGAAACAGAGTCTGATAACGCGTCTGATTCTGCGGAGGAACAAGCTATTGGTGATAACAACGATGACGATGATAATGATGATGATGATGATCAGGATGGTGGAAATGATGATAATATTTTTGGTGATGTTTCACAGTTTCTACATTTCCCAAGTATGACAACAACTTCTGTGGCTCATGTTGATGATATAAATGCTGATGATCTACCGCAAATGACACATCTTGATTCAGATATAGTGGCAAATGTAACTAAAGCTGTTGTGGGAGATATAAGGAGACCTGAGGGAGTATTAGTTGAAAATATAAGTGAGTCTGCGAGAGAAATTGAAGAAAAAAATATGGAGAGTGTGAGTGCTACCTTAACCTACTATACCAGAAGGGCAGCCACATCTACCACCAGATCTCATGTGTTGGGATCAGGTGTTGAAAAAGACGTTAGTAGCCCACTAACGCATTTGCACACCCAAGCCATCCATTCAGTTTCTTCTCAACAAGAAACTGTCTCAATTTCTCACGGGGATCAAACACAACTTCTATCCTTCTCTCATTCAGAGAGTTTGGGTATTGAAATAGAGAGACATCCTCCCCAGTCCTCGACTTTCATTCCTGCACAGTCTTCGAGTCTAGATCCAATTGCTACATTATTGAGTTCTTTGAATAGGACACTACCAATTTTTGCTACTACTGATGGGAGTCTTAGTGCCCCATCCGGAACACTCGGAGTAATTCCTACTTTAGGATTACGAGGACTGAGTGAAAGTCCTACCAGTGCTAACATCACATCAACACTGAACGTATGCCACACGGTTGATTCAACCGCTGTGTCAACGGGTAACCTAAGTGGTCCCGGAAGTGAATTACTAGACATCGTGTCGAGGAATTTTGTCAACGGAGCCTTAAAGGCTGTTGAGGATCGTTTGTTATTGGAGATACAAGGGGTGAAGTACTTGTTGAAAGAAAAGGGCCCGATGTCTGAGAATGAGCCCGAAATTCCTCCACCTCCACCTCCAGTTGTGCAAACACCGCAAACTCAACCTGATCCTTCTATTGATGAACTTAAAGACATGTTGTATGCCAAACTACTTTCCAATAGCCCAGATGATCCAAACAACAAAACCTTACTAAGCTTACTTGAAAACTTTCAACCTAGACCTCGAACACCCCAACCACCTCAACCTACACCCAATATTGTTACTTCTACCGAGTTCAACCAATTCAAGACTGATGTTTCATCTAGTCTTGATGCAATGAAGAAAGCTATGGATTCTTTGTCAGCACAGGTTGCTTCACTGAATAAGTCTTGTAAGTCTCAAGCATAAGACGTTAAAAGGAAGCATGCTCAAGATCCCGATGATCATGATCATGATGGGGAGAAGTCTAAGAAACAAATATCTGATGTTGACACTTCAAGTGTGGGGAGAACTATGACAAATGAAGAGGTCATCCAAATGTTTGAATCAGGGGCACAAAGTGAAGAAAGTGGCAAACAGATTGTGCTATATGTTGATCCTGACGCTGAACCGACGGTTGAAAACCCCGAGGTTAATGAAGAAGAGATAAGGGAATTGGTGGATTTGTTTGTGGAAGTTGTTGAGATAAGTTCTGATGATGAGAATGTGGAGGGCACTGAAAATGATTATGATAAGTTTTGGAGGATTAAAGAGGAATCGGAAAATATGTTTTTTTGGAAAGGGTATCCCAGACACAACTGTTGGTCCCGAAGGGTTATACATGTTTGTAGAAGGGGGGGGGGGGTTTGAATACAAACACACGATTTTTACTTTTCTAAATTGTTTATTGATAAATCAAGACAATTTACAACTTGTTGCAGAACAAGATTAACGATTAACCTAATCTAAACAAGTTAAGAACACTAAGTTTCTTGCACTAGAATAAGATAGATAGGAGATAAGGAAATTACGAATAATAACCTAACACACAGTAGTAAGGAAGAATAAGAAGATGGCTGAGCGCACTTCATTTCTGAAGTAGGGTTCTTCTTATATACTGCATGCATTTAATGCATGGCAGTATTGCTTTAAACGTGGCAGCAGCTGAGTGGTTGCATGTCATTGACCTTTGTAGACAACCTTAGTAGCCGCATGGTGCACAGTGTATAATCAGAGTTGTTGTACGATCATAGACAAAAAGGATGTCCGTTCTGACAGTTCGTACGGAGACGTGCAAGGAAAGTAAGACAATAGTACTTTGTAAGGAGACTTCATGATCATCTTTTGTTGAAACAGTTCTTTATCAGCGAATGATAAAGTTCAGCGATTGCTGAAGTCTTCTACTTGATACTTCACGTTGAGTTGACAAATCTTGGCTTCGCTGATATCCGCATCAGTTCATTAGTAGACTTGTCGCTGGTTTTCTTGAGCTTGATCTTCGACTTCAGTGTAGAACATATGTTGACGTGAAACTTGTCTTCAGGGATCATAAGTAAACAACTATAACATATCAGCGATCATCTCATAGACTGAACAGGCTCAGAGCTACTCGATGAACATAGTTCGCTGACTATTTAACTTTAAAGAGCGAGAGTTACTATCAGCGGTACTGAAACAGTCTTAGTACTTATCAGCGATAGTGAAACTCTAATACATATCATTTACTTACAATTTTCACTAAGTGATAAGAGAGGGTCATTATCAAATCACTAAGGGTTTGGATCAACAACAACCCGGACTAATCCCTGGCAATTTTGAAACTTAAAGATGTCTTATCAATGTTGAGGACGCCTGGAATCGAACCCTGGGTAGATGGGCTATTCCACCACATCACCCAGGGCGATCAACCACTGCGCTACCACCTGATTGACAATCGGAAAATATGTTGATGATCACTGATGGCCAAGATGATCAAAATATGGGATTTACGGAGAGTAAAGTGGAGTTTCTTAATCAGTTCTATGGGCAAAGCACTCCGGATGATATACATGTTAGCCCTATCCAGTATCCAGATCCTATATCCAATACCATTGTCCCATCCCAACCTGAAACAACCCAAATTAACATCAATTTTACCCAGTCAAAACCATCTGAACCAGAATTCACACCACCTGTTCAACCTTACTTACCACCAACACCAGAACCAACTCCTGAACCAACACCTATATCAACTTCTGAACCTGAAGTTAAACCTGAAGAGCCACCTTTCATTCCATCTTTCAACCCTAATACTAACCAAGCTAGTCCATCCAACCCTTCTTCCTCAAACCAACCTAGCCCTTTTACTTCTAGAAACACAAGGCTAAGCCAATTGGAGGAAAGGCAAATAACTTTATGGTTGAGAATGCCATTCTTGGAGGATACTGAAAGGAGGATATTTGCACACTACATACGGAGGTTGAATCCATATGCAGTTTTGGGGATAACAGATCAGTCTGAGGTGTTCAAGTTTGAATACATGTTCTTTATGCGTGCCAAGTGCCAAACGGTTCATGAGGTCAGAAGCAAGAAGTTGATTGTGTCAATTAAGGAGGTTTATGCTAAATTGTTCTACAAGATGCGGTATCCAGTTTTCGTGGTCCAAAGGCAGGATTGGAAGATATACACTTTCACTGAAGCATATTTCTGTCACCTATTGATTGAAGACTTTGAGTTTATGTATCATTGCTTCAGAGATCTTCAAATCAGACGGGATAAAATTACACTTGCCTTGAATGCCATCAATAGATTCCTGCGGAGACACATCTTATATGTTCAGTGCTTTGATTTTCAATTGGGTTTGGAAAGTGATCAACCTATTGTCAATATGTTGAGGCCCAATCAGATGATAAATGGCTTGGAGAGTATGCCATTATATGCAGTGATCATAGATCCTGAATTTGGAGTTGTTTACAAAAAATGAAAGAGGAGAGAAGAGGTTTGTAAGATTCAGCGAGAATGCAAAGTATTCAGATGGAAAATTGAAAGCATTGTTACTACAGTTGCAAGATCGTCTGAAAATTAATGATAGAGAAAGAGGAGATACTTGGATGCCTTCTCTTGCAAGATCTTTAGTGGTCAGAGCTATCAATGAGATCAATGATAGAATCTTCTTCAGAAGTGCTATGCGGCGAATAGAAACTTATCTTGGAGCTCGAAGAAGGAGAAGAAAATTCCTTCCTTGATTACAAAGGGGGAGAATGTTAATGTATTTCTATGTTGTAATCAAGACAGTTTGACTTTCAAAATTAATCATGTTTGACTTTATGGTAGAGCCATGGGAGTGTCATGAGCCTACTATAAATAGTTCCTTTAGTGTCTTTGTGACATAAGCTTGTAAGTCATATTATTTTGTACCTTTTGAATATCAATGAATGCTGGATGACTTTCTCTCTCTAGATTGTGTTTCATATTGTACATTCTCTCACTAGATTGGGAACTAACAGAGTATAAATCTTCATATTGGTAGAACTTGACGTTTTGAGTCAAACTTAGTTAAATCGGCAAGATTAAGAGTCGGTAACAATCGATACTTTATGGGAACTTTGTAGGACTGATCTATAAAAATCCACTTCGAGAGATCGGACTTTTTATAGGAACTTCGTGTTACAAAGTAACTAACCATTTTGTTATTACGTTCATCTCAAGGAAACGTACACCCATACTCATTTTAGTTACTTATTTAGATTTCAGTATTAAAAAAACACCAAACTCGCTCAAAATATTTTATTCTTCTCTCATTGAAATCAGTGTATTCTCGACTTAGGACTCGAAACTTTAAAGTCTATTCCCAGTGGATACGATCTCGGTCTATTTACCACTTTATTACTTGTAGCGGCCATTGTCGAGGTGTATAATTGTGCCCCCACTGTGGGAACATTGTGGCCACTTTGTGGAACTATACGATTTCCGCTACCAGGTTTCTGGCGTCAATGCCAGGGATTGGAGTATATTCCAGATTTTTTTGAGTCATAAGTTGAGTTTTTCATTGGTTTTTATTTTACCGTAATGGATGGTTTTAGTTGGGATGCCCCATATTTTAATACTTTCGATTATTCATGGGAACAAAATCCTAACATTTTGACAAATATTCAAAATGATGGCACCTACACTTCACCTTCACCTCTCTATCAAGGTTGGAATGACACGCGTATGAATACATTCGACCAATTTAGGGATGAAACTTTTGATTATATGTGTGATTTTCATGTGATTAATCCTCACCATGGATTCACGTCCTTTTTTCCAAATAACCCACTGAAAAATATTTTTGAACAACCCGAACCATCTCACTCTTTTGGAACTTTTCCCCAAGCTTAATGGAAAAAATTATAACATTTTTGGGAAATTTCACATCCTCTTGTGAAGCCTTGAACACTGAGATGGGACAACTAGTCGACGTGTTGAAAAAATCTAAGTCCAGTGAAATCATCAGTAGAAAGTGATGAAGTAGAGATGACTGTTTCTTGTGACTGATCTGTAAGGCTCATATACATCAATATTGTAACACCTTAGGCATATCCCACATCGGCCGTGGACAGGAGAGATGCTGGGTATATTAGTAAACCTTGGCCTTACCAGACACAACGCGTTTTGGGGCCATAAGCATGCGGGTTCCTTGGGAACTCTGTGGTTAAGCGTGCTTGGGTGGGAGTAGTACCAGGATGGGTGACCTTCTGGGAAGTCCTTGCGAAGTACTTGCCAGGTCGCCAAGAACAAAGCCGTGAGCCAGTGGGGCAAAGCGGACAATATTGTGTCGTGGTAAGTAGGGTGTTACAAATGGTATCAGAGCCACTCCTGTGCCGTTCGGGATGGTGGGGCAAACCTCATCGAGGACGATGAGTCCCTAAGGGGGGTGTGTGTAACACCTTAGGCATATCCCACATCGGCCGTGGACAGGAGAGATGCTGGGTATATTAGTAAACCTTGGCCTTACCAGACACAACGCGTTTTGGGGCCATAAGCATGCGGGTTCCTTGGGAACTCTGTGGTTAAGCGTGCTTGGGTGGGAGTAGTACCAGGATGGGTGACCTTCTGGGAAGTCCTTGCGAAGTACTTGCCAGGTCGCCAAGAACAAAGCCGTGAGCCAGTGGGGCAAAGCGGACAATATTGTGTCGTGGTAAGTAGGGTGTTACAAAAATGGATAACTTCTATTAGTTCATGTAACCCCTAAGGGTTTTCCTATATTAATCATCATTTGATTCCAACTCTCCAGGCTATGACTGTTTCTTGTGACTGATCTGTAAGGCTCATATACATCAATATGGATAACTTCTATTAGTTCATGTAACCCCTAAGGTTTTTCCTATATTAATCATCATTTGATTCCAACTCTCCATCCGCCTGGAGTTTGGCTATGTGTTTCTAATGTCACAAATAGGTTTGATTTAAGAACCGCTTAATTCAGTTTATTGATTTATAATTACATCTATCAATTTCATAAAAACATTTATTGAGATAAAATGAAAATCTATTTCTTGAAAACATAATTATGGTTCGTTGTAATTGAAAAAATGAAACTAAAATCCTAGTAATACTAGGTACATAAATACATTTTCTAAGTGTTAATATAAGACCATCTGGAAAGTCCATATCATATGTCCCTTTAGCTGCTAACATAGCTTTATATGGCCTGGTTTCATCTTCTCTTCACTTCTTATTCTTTGAAAAGTAGTATTAATATGAGTATCATACCAATACTTAATACCTATTCAGAAGTGAACAAATCAATGGTAAACATACCTGAAGTTCCATCTTCATTAACCTTCTGCATACGAATCCCATCAGGTTTCGCACCTCTCTTGAACCGAAACCAGGGTTTCGCACCTCTCTTGAACCGAAACCAATCTTACGAAACCAGGGTTTCGCACCACTCTTACGTACGAAACCAGGGTTTCGGACCCTCCTTGATACGAAACCATCAGGTTTCGGACCCTCTGTAATACGAAATCATTTTTTTCATCTTGTCAGAGCGTCGCCGGAAAACCGGGTTTCGCCGGAAAAGGGAGTTTGTGAGGATTTTTGAGTTTCATTTAAAGCATATATCTGTTTGTCTTAATGTCTTGATCACATTGCAGTAATTTTCGTAAAAAAATCAGCAAGAAATCTCCATTTTTCGGCTTCGCCGGAAAAACAGGGTCACCGGAAAACGTTGCATGATCGAGTTTCTTTGATTGGATTCGATTGTATTTCGTTCAAGGATCACAACGCAACAAATGTCATCGATTTTGGTTGAGTAACGAAGAAGATATCGATTTTAAAAAAGTAACAGATCGTGAGGTTGATGGTGATGAACAGTACTATCGGAGGTTGTTAGTACTCCGTTAGTTTTCTGACAAATTTGGTCCATTTCTCCGTTAAGTGTTGTTAATATGTTAGTCTGTTCTGTTAGATTTGTTAGATTTCTATCATTTCTAGTCCTAAGTCAGTTTGGTTCTTTTAGTTCAGTTAGCTTTATTTTTTTTAACGATCCGTTAGTTCTTCTCGTTAGTTTTCTTACAAAGTTGGTCCTTTCGTTAGTTTGTCCGTTAGGACCAGTTAAGTTTTTTTTAGGGTTTGACACTTTCAGTCCTTGTAGTTAAGTTTTAGATTTTTTTTTACATTTTTAATCCTCGTAGTTTAAGATTTTTTTTACACTTTTAGTCCTTCTAGTTTTATTTGTTTTTTAGAATTTTACATTTTTAGTCCCTTGAGTATTATTTTTTTTTTGTTGTTGTCATTTTTTAGCCCTTGTTTTTGCTGAATCTTCGTATTTTTCACTTTTAGTCCTTATTTTTCATTTTAGTGTCGAATTTTTGTCATTTTACATGCTTTTATTCGTAGCTGACATATTTTTCTTATTTTGCAGGTTTATCAATTAAAGTCCAATATTTCCGCGCAAATTTTTCAGAATTAATTTTTGGAAGACAAATTTATAATTTGTTTTTTCAAATTTTATTTTTGAAAATTTTTCTAACTTTAATTGTGTTTTTATGTTTTTTAAGAGTGTGCACATAATTCTAACTTCTAAGCGAAGTTTCTCTTGACGATCACTCTATTAGGTAGTATTATTTTTCATATTTTTCATCTAATTTTTTTCTTGTGTGTTTCTTTTCTGGTTTACTTCAAGATGTCTACTTATAAAGAAGGTGGAGTTTTAAGATTGCAACAAGTTCTTATAACTGAAATACCTCCAACTCCACAAGTTTTTGTTAAACCAAATAATGAAATTTTGCAACAAGTTCTTATAACAAAAATACCTTCAACACCACAAACTTTTGTTAAATCTAATAATGAAAGTTTGAAGCAAACTATTGTTAAATCCAATGGTGAAGGTTTGAAGCAAAATTTTGTTAAAACTAATACTTCAAATCCTTCAACTCATCAAGATGACATGAAGGAGCTTCAAGGAAGTATAAAAGCATTGGAGGAAGAAAATGCTAATATGAAGAGACAAATTTTAGACATTTCTTCTTCAAATGATAAACTTATTAAAAGAGTTACTGATCTTGACGTTTATATTGCAGATCTTGAAGCAAAGAGAGACAACTCAAGTCTGCACGATCAAATCGAGAATCTTCAAGAGAAAGTAACAACTCTTCAAAGAGAAAATGCTGATCTAAAGAGAAAACTGTCTAATTTTTTTCATGAAGAAAAGAAAGAAACTGAGCTGAAATGTATAAAACTTTCAAAACAAGTTTCTGACTTTGAGAAAGTTTATTTTTAGAAAAAGACAAGCTCGAAAAAGAAAGAGCTAAATTTGAAACTGAACGAAAATCTTTTGAGATTAAAAGTTCTGAACTTTCCGTGAAAATCTCTGAATTAGAAAATCTTTTGGAAAAAGAAAGAAAAGATTTTGCGGAAAAGAAAAATCTATTTGAAAAGGAAAGTAAAACCCTTAAAAAGAAAAATATGGAAATTTTCAAAGAGATTACTGATAAAAGAAAGTTTTTGGAAAAAGATTTTGAATCGGAACGCGAATATTTTGAAGATGCGATTCTTAATCTTACCAAAAGATTAGCTGGTTTATCAGCTGATATTATGAAGGATCAGTTGATCAAATCTGATCTCCAAAAGATATTTGATCTAATTTCGAAAGAGAAAAATGTTTTGATAAACAAAGTCAACGAACTTGAAGACATCATTTTTAAATTTGATGTCTCAAAGCAGGCCAGTCATGATACTATCTTTCAGACTCCATTTGTTAAATCAAATGATTATGAATATTCTTTTAAAACTGCTTCAAGTTCAAGTTTTAAAAATATCCCTTTTAAACAATTTAATAGATCAACTGATTTATCAAAAGATCAGATTCGTTCTACAAATCTCTTCTATAATCATTTGCTTGATAAATCGGATAAGGATTCAAAAGTGCCTAAAGTTAATACTTCCAAATTTGAAGAAGTTCCAGTCTTCAATAAGGTGAAGATGGAATGGAGAGTCAAAGGCACAACAGTTCCAAAGAAAGATGTGCCAAAATCATATGTATCCACACCAAAAGCAAAGAGGAACAATGCTCCGAAAGGTAAATCTTCTGTTCCACCTAATCTTGTTTATTCCACAAATCATCTAATTAGGTTGGCACATAAGAAAATTTGTTGTTCCTACTGTGGTTCAAATGACTTTGTGCATAAAGATTATACTTCTTATTGGTACGGTACTTACAGTATTCCTTTTAAGAAATCTACATCTAACACACTAGGACCCAAGTGCCGTTGGGTACCAAAATCTGATTAATCCGTTTTGCAGGTTCATCATGTGTTGTGCTGATTTGGAAATATATATACCACACATATGACTGAAAACAGAAGAGAAGCGGTGAATTTTTTAAGAAGAGTACTTGTGCCATTAAGGGAGAGCAAAATTATTGGTTTCTGAATACCTTAGTTCAGGACCCGTGCTTCAACGTTTTTGGCTTTTGAACATATCAGTTCAAAACCCGTGCTTCAACGACTATGGCTTCTGAACAATTCAGTTCAGGACCCGTACTTCAAAGTCTAAGACTTCTAAACAAATCAATTTAGAACTCATACTTCTCAGGTGATATCCTTAACTGTTACATCTTTTTGTTTCAAGGAACAAGCAGTGAAAGGTAACATTGCATTATGTTTTATTTCTACTGCTTTGAATGTTTGAACCTTCACAAATTTAATTCAATGAAATGAAATTTTTCAATTTTCATTCAATGAATAAAATGTGTGTCAAGGATGATTTTTCAAGCAATTTTGTATTATCCAAGTTATATTTGTTTCATCTTTCACTTCTAAAATTAATCGAAAGGTCAGCAAAACACGAATGAAATTATGCTGAATGCTCAAAATTATGGAAATCTGGACTTATATAGAATATAATGCTCAAAAAGCCTATTTGTCAAAATGATGGATGGAAACAAAAATATGGGGGAAGCATTATGCTTTAGAACCAAGTGATTGAGATAAAATTTTACAATATCATTTAGTTTGAAAGTTTGTACCTGTGGCCTTTCTTGTTTGGGAGAGTAAGTCCTAAAGGGTGCTCGACACCTAGTCCCTAAGACCAACTGGTATGGGATCGGCTGACCCAAATCCTGCTATAGAACCAGATAGAAAGCCATGTTCTACTGGTACAAATGGGTTTAAGATATATCGATGTGGCCTTTCTGGTTTGGGAAATTAAGTTCTAAGGGGTGCTTGACACCTAGCCCCTAAGGCCAACTGGTCTGGGATCTGCTAACCCAAATCCTGCTATAGAACCAGATAGAAAGCCATGTTTAACGGTGTATCTTATTCTTACTAAACTTTTTTATCAAAAGATGCCAATGAGCACAATATCAAAAGATGCCAATGTGCACAAAATTAAAAGATGCCAATGTGCACAAAATCAAAAGATGCCAATGTGCACACATCTCTTGAAACTTGGGAAAAATACAAAGTCGCGATAAACCTGTAAATTTGTGAAAATCCTGTTTTTGGACAAATAGTGTGAGTAGAGCAAAGTATTCTTATATGTTTTAGAATTGCATATGCTTGTAGCTAATCATATTTCGCATGCTAGCACACCAAATAGATTTAATAAAGGGGTTGAAACTGAACATTTTTAACTTGATATACAATGATGACTTGTTCTTGAATCCAAACACATGCATTTGATTTCATTTGATTGAAAAATCTGTTGAATTTCATTAAGTTGAATTTCTTTTGTAAAGTTTTCAAATGATCAAATGTTAGTAGTTATAAAATGTGGTTCAATGAATTTTATATTCCTTGTATAAATGTTTTCATTAATGCACTGTATTTGAAATGGATATTTTTATTGAAATATATGCATACCTTCAGGGGGAGAAAACAAATTGCTCCAGAATTCTTATTTTGAGGGGGAGCAAGATTATTCATTAAGGAGGAGATTGTTAGTAATACTCATAGATGCGACTGAAATTGAAAAAAGTTTTTGATGATCATGATGCTCACATTTATCAAAAAAGGGGGAGAAATGTTTAATTCAATTTCATGTCGAAGACAATTCAAGGTCAAAGAGATGAAGATAGTTTTGAAGAAGATTGATTTTACATTGTGAAAGACAAAGATGTTTTCGAATCACTCATATATGGATTCAGATTGCTCAAAGTTGAAGTTTTCGGATCATGTGAAGTCTGAAGTGTTTTTGAATATGGTTATCTTAGATCTGAGAGACTCGGATTGTGCTTACACCTAAATGTTCAAAAATGTGAAGGCTTCGCATCCTTGTGTAGATTCAACTGTTTGAAGAGTGCCAAAGCTTCAACGTTCAAAGCGGTCAAAGATAAAGTGTTGAAGATCAAGTGCTGAAGACTGCTGCTATATTTTTTTTAAATCTTGAATCCAAAGGGGGAGAATGTTAGAGCATTATTGTATTCAACATTTATTGTTAAAGTCTTATATAATGTCAAACATTGTAAAGTCAAAGCATTAGTCAAAATAGTCAAAGTCTTGTAAAGTCAAACTAGCATTAGTGTTTAAAGCTTTGTAATTAGGAGATATAAATAGGTTTTGTAAAGCTTAGTTTGTAAGCAAGTCTCAAGGAAGTCATTAGAGAATGATCTTAATTGTAATATTCTAGAGAGAGAAGTGAGAGCATTCTAGAGAGAGAAAGTGCATCAATCATATGTAATCTCTATTATGTTCAAGATCAATGGATGATTTGATGATTACCTAATAGAAACTGGTTTTACAGCTTCTTCATTTATGCCAATAGGGCAGGGCAGTTTCTCTTCCGGTGTCCCTTCTTGTTGCAATTGAAGCAAACTGCATCTTCAAGAATCTTTCCTTTGCCTTTTTTCTTGTCGGAGCTTCCAACTTTTGTTTTACCCATGGTAACTTCCCTATTCTTCTTGATTATCCCACTTTTAGGTCTGATCATCAAGACGTGTTATGGTTTGGATAAATCCAACTTGGATTTCATATTCCTCTCAGTAGTTTTAAGGATGTCGTGGAGCTTTGTGAGAGTTTTCTCCAAACCATTCATATTATAGTTCAGAACGAAATTATCATATGATTTTGATAAATTATTGAGAACCATATCGATACCTACTTCTTGACCTAGTTTGTATCCAAGACGGGTTAATTGGTCAATATGCCCTTTCATTTTCAAAACGTGGGTACTGACTGATAAACCTTCAGTCATCATACAAGCATGAAATGCCCTGACTATGGCAAACCTCTCTTTCCTTGCCTGTAATTGAAACATGGATTTTAGAGAGGATATCATATCCCTGGCAGACATATCTTTATGTTCCGTCAATAGCTCGGGAGTCATGGATGCAAACATCAGGCAGCTAACATCTAGTGAGTCATTGAGATGCTTATCATACGCAGCTCTATCCTCAACTGAAGCATTTCTGGCAAGAGAGTTTGAAAAGGGCTTTTCTAGAACGTATAACTTCTTTTCGTGCTTAAGGACAACCCTTAAGAAACGTAACCAATCGACGAAGTTCGTACAGTTCAGTTTATCCTTATAAAGAATTAATCGTAACGTAAATTGAGATAAATCGTTTTTATTTGTAGTTTGGTTGGAGGTGTTAGCAGACATCTACAAAAATGTTTAGTTTTAGTAACTTTAAGATCTCAAATAAATAGATTAACCTTTCCACAAATTATTTGATTTGAGCTAAGATCCATATTTCACCTACTTACATAAATGGCTAAGCACTGTTTATGGAATTAGGCTATTTAGGTAGGTATCATCCAATTATGTTCAACATAACTCTTAGATGTCGTGGGATTATATTAATATATCATATATTAAAACTGACACGTTTAATCCCACTACAACGCCTTGAAAAATACTCATAGATGGGAAGCATTGTCTATGATATTTCCAAGTAAACTAACCATACTAAGGTATGGTGATCCCACCTAAAATCTTAACTTATGGTTTATTGGAATCAGTCGTCCAACAGTGGGACTATCTAAGTGGATGGCTAAGCACTGTCCACTTAAATCTCGTATTTCTGGAACCTTGTCATTGGTTGAGCACTGACCACACCGAAATATTGTAAGCTCAACAAGTACCTTAAATGAGTGGCGTTTAGTTTACATTTTGTAAAAGGTTTAATTTTAGAAAGCATTCTTTATCCTTTTAAAACATTTGATTTTATATCAAAAATCTTGTTTTTAAAGTTTTTCTAATTAAATCGGTTTGATTTTGATAAACATATCCATTTTAAAATATCATATTTTATTTACCGATTTAAAACTTATTTTGCGTTTGATTTTACTTTAAAAACGTTTGCAACTATTATAACAATATTTTATCTAAGAACGTCTTCAAGCTCCCACTGGCCTCGCCATTTTGGTGAACTCCAGGGACTCCGTCTCGACATCTTGAAACTCCGTCTTCGAACGATTACAATTTTAAATAGAAAAATACAACAATATATATCTATTTACATTTGTCCCTGTCAAGGAAAATCTAAAATTAAAATTACAACCCTTGCAATTAATGAATTTTAATTTAACAAATACAAAAATAAATCAACCACGGGTCTTTCGGGGCAAACCATATATCATCTAATAATTTTAAACATAAAATAAATAATTGGCCAAAACATAATTAAAAAGCCAATTAATGAAACAAATTATTATATGGAAAAATTATAATTAAAAACGACCCGATCTCCGAACGATGGGTTACTAACCCTTGACCCAAAAACAAACATTAGGAAATTAGGCTTTAGGCTAGACTGTTTAGGGTAAACACCCAACACCGGAACCACCATCTTGGTGGCCAATCCAGATCGTGATCAAGACAATCCAAGGGAAAACATAGCAGCATAAAGCCACTTGGACCTTGTCCAATGGCGTTAGGACCTCAGACGGTCTCAGTTAAGTATGGCCAAAACCAACTGCTGAATGGGGTCGTTGCCCCAACTGCATCAACCTCATTAGATTTTGATTAGCAGTGACGACAATAGGACAACAGTAAAACACATAGATCTCAAACCAAACCATATCCAAGTCTCCCACACTTGGCGGTTGTCTGGTGTTCGACACACACAACAGATTGACACCACTGGCACAAGGCGGTGGCACCAGCTTCGTCACAACTGAAAAGTGACAATAATAGTATGCAATAAAAAGTTGTCTAACAGACGGCACACTCGACATCTAACCACAACAGTGGTGGTCTAGCGTTAAAAAAAAAAAATCGCCCATTTGCCCAACCTGTGGGTTAACAATCGTTAGCGACAAACAATATTTCAATTGTCGCTTGGCTAAGACCAACGACGGTATGGAGGATACAAAACCAACGCTGCCCGCCTTAGGAGGTGGATTGGCCAAGGAGGAGGTGCTCTATTCGGAGAAGAACAACCAGTGGCAATAATCACAGAGAAAGAGAAAGAGAGGGTTGCGATAATAGGGTTTCTCAAACCCTCTTATGGGCTCAACGGTGAGGGCCAATCAGCGGCTACAGCCTCAGATGGCTATCAGTGGCCGACGGTGACAACGACAGGAAATTGACGAGGGTTGACCAATACAATAACAACCGCCCTCGGTGATGGTTTGGTGATTGTTACACAAAAAACATGAAACCATTACTGGAGAAATCGACAAACCATAGTCGATTGATGGTCAGCGACCACAAAACCAAAAGAGAGAAACTTCTTACGGTTGCGAATTGTCTAAGTGATATATTTGGGGTTTTGAAAACTCTTTCACAGTTTGAAGAAGATACAGTCAAAACAAAGTAGAAAAAAACTTGTATTTTAAAACCCAAAAGCCTTTATGATAAAGGTTGTTAGCTCCAATCTTTCTGTTAATAGAAGTATTGAAAAATAGGCTAAGTATAGAAGTCTTCGACAGAGGCTCTGCCGAGAAGACAGAAGTCTTCGACAGAGGCTCTGTCGGGTTAGCCAAGAAGACCTAAGTGAAGAAGCAATAGAAGACTCTTCTAAGCGGACAAGGCCACAGAGCTTCTGTCATACTTGACAGAGCCTCTGTGGTAAAAAGAAGATCTACGCAAAAGATCTAAACAAGGGCAAACATGCCTCTTACAATTCTGCCATTCGAAGGTTCTGAAGATCATTCTGACAAGGTGTGACCTGACAACTCCACGTGTCAAACTCTGATAGGTTTTCAGCCTAAAGCAGAATACAGAGCATTTAATGCACGTTGTATCAACAGTAACAGAATAGTATATTAGTACATTCCAACAACTGTTCATCAACAGTATCCTAGTACCTTCGGTCCTTGTTGTCCAGATCTTGTCCCCTTTAGAAGTAGTATAAATAGAAGACTCATGTTGAGTTTTTCTATTAAGCTTTGTACGACACACACACCTTTAGAGCAGTTTCTTATCAAACCTTTCGGTGTTCTTGGTGTTCTTATTATATCAAATACAGTGAATCATTGAGCTATTTATCTGTGTTATTTACACTTCATATATTTGATATTGTGTGTTATTCTACCTCATTATATATGTTAGTTCGTTAAAACGCTTCCGCATTATATATTGTTTGAACTAATTATATAGAATCTTTATTGTTTAAGCAAAACAGGAACCAACAATTGGTATCAGAGCGGTTCTTGATTTTCTATATCAAGAGATCCTCACTTACAATGATTTTTGGTAGAAACTTGGGCTTTTAACCTATTTTTCATATCTTTCAAAACAGCATCTGTTTTTCTGCAATTCTCGACCTGTTTCGACTTTGGTAAACTTACAGAATCTGTTTCTTCGGTTAAATCTCCATTTTAGTGCATTGTTCAAAGGTTTTAAAGCTTATAAAAATCATTAGAAACATCCACTTCATTCTCTGAAGGTTTACTGTTTATACCCAATTTTTCTTGATTTCTCAAACCCTTTCAAAATGACAAACACAAACAACTTCTTCACCGCTGGTTCTTTAACCAAGCCACCCACACTACTCAGAGATGAGTACCCTCAATGGAAGATACGAATGATTCACTTCTTCGAGGGTACTGACAAAGAACTCATGTACTATATCAACAATCCTCCTTTCGTACCAATGATCACAGTACCCCGTGTACCTGCCACAGACGACACTCCTGAAATCCCTGAGCACACGAAACCAAAGACCAAGGACAAGTGGTCAGATCCTGATTGGGAAAAATATGAAGTTGCTCAGAAGACTAAGAGACTTCTGATAATGGCCATACCCAATGACCTTTTCAATCCTTAGATGCGTGTGAATCTGCACACGATCTGTGGAAGGAACTGGAAAAACAACTAGAGGGTGGGGCCAAAACTCAGAAGAATCGCAGAGCCCAATGCATCAACGAGCACTATGCATTCAAAGCTCTGCCAACGGAACCTCTGCAGACAACATATGATCGGTTCAACTCTCTAATCAACAAGTGCAAGAAGTTCGGAATCCACAGAACTTCTGAGGAAAACAATGTCATGTTCCTAAAGAGTCTCAATGATGAATGGCTCCAGTTTTATATGTCTCTGCAAACAAACCAAGACTTATACTCCTAGACTTTGTCAGATCTCTATGGAACGTTGGCAGCCCAAGAGCCTCAGATTGCACAAGCAAAAATTCAAATCAGTGCACCTCTTGCGCTGGTTGGTAAGGCTACAGATGATAAAGAGAAATTGAAAAAGGAGAAAGAAGTGGGAGAAAAGAAAAAGAAAAAGATCTTGATCGTTGATAGTGAAGATGAGGAGGTGGTGGAAGAAGAAGAGACATCAATGGCCTCTATTGCTAAATCGTTAGCCCTTTTGACAAGGGAATTCAGCAGAGGTTACCAGAAGAAGTCTGGTAATGAACGCTATGGGAAGAGAAGGGTCAAATGAAAGGAACGACAGAGGTAGCGACCAACAGAGATCGACTAACAGAGGTGGTGACCGACAGAGGTCAGACGAAAAAGTTGGCAACACTCCACAGAACCAAGTATGTTACAACTGTGGTAAGCCAGACCACTACGCCAATGAATGTAGAACTGAAAGAGGTGGTGACCGACAGAGGTCGGACGACAGAGCTGGCAACGGTTCCCAGAACCAAGGATGTTTTAACTGTGGCAAGTCAGGTCATTATGCCGCTGACTGCAGGAGCAAATCAAACCGCCCACAGAGGGACTCTGCTTACTACAAAAAGAAAGCGGAGTTTTATGCTCAGAAGTCGCTAATGGTGAATCAGGAGAACTGGCTGTCAGACGAACCATCCGATGAAGGCGACAAAAACGCCTTGTTCTGTGGAACGGCAGAGGTCAGCTCATCCGACTCCGATAGTGAGGTATCCACTTCTGACTCTAACTCTAGTCAAGCAGAAGCTGATTTGCTTAAACTAAACATTGAATACACAGAACTTAAAAAGACCTGCGAAAATGTTCAAAAGAAGCTTACATTCTTTGAGAGAGAAGCTAGACTTCTCACTCAACAAAAGGCTAAAATATTTCAAGAAAAGGAAGAAATTGAAACAAACTGGAACAAACACCTAAATCCATTGAAAGAAAATATTTCTGAACTTAAATAAAATCTAAAGAACTTATGGACGTTGAGACCGACAGAATGAACATTCTAGCTCTTAAACATTATTTTCAAAAGGAAAGAGAAGTCCTCTGTCAAGATTTACTCCGAAGAGATTTGTTAATAAAGAAATATCAAGATGTACAGAAGGTGTACGAGAAAATTAATACACAAATAGGGAGACGGGGAATTGGCTTCTGTGATATAGATCCATATACTGGAAACAAAAGAAATAAGTCTCTGTCCTCTCTATTTCATATTGGAAGTACAAGAAAACCCGGTTTTCCAAATTTACTCTCTGTAAGCAAAAGGCGAAAAGTCTCTGGTGAACCTCATAGAAGGAAACCTATGAAGATGGTGAATGTGTGGTTTGAAAACACAGATCTACCATCATCAGCCTCTATCAAAAGAGCATCCAAACCAAAGAAATATCTGAAAACACAAGATCAGATAGGAATCTTTAAGTTTGGTAAACCCGAGTCTCAATCACAGGTTGCCTTTGTCTGCACTATAGATTCTAAGAAGAAACTATCGGCAGAGGCACTTGAGTTCTTGCCTGCTTCGACAGAAGAAAAACTAACTCATATTTCTGAAAAGGAATTATTGGAAATCGGTGAAAACAACTTTTATGAATGCCCCACTACTTTCAAAAATGGCCAAAATCTCTTTGAGGAAACCTCAATGAAAACTTTTGTTGACTTAGAAGATATCCCTGAAAGAAAGGAAGAAAGCGAGTATGGCACATGCTCTGAAAATCTAGCCTCTGTCGAAAGAGAACTAAGTGACTCAACCTCTGACGAATCTGAGACTGACTCTAAGTCAGAGATAGGACCTTGTGACACAGAGGATTTTAAACTACCCTATGGAGTTCTTAACAGAACTATTCCTCTTAAAGAGAAAATCACAAGAGTTCCTATCTGTCCAGATTTTATGGACATGTGTATACAAGCCAAAACCTCCCTTGAGCTTGAGAAAATTAAACAACAAAAGGATTTGTCCTCTCAAAATCCAACAAGTTCAAAGATTTTAAAACCCTTAAGGCCTATTAAAGAAAAACTAACATGGCAACAGAAGGGTAAATGGGCTAAAACTGACAAATCTTTTTCTTCTGTGACAGTGAAACCTGCAGAAGTTCACCACAGAAGAGGTCCACAGAAGGCTGCTCTCAACAAAGGATTTTGCAAACAACAATCTAGCCTACATAGGTGTTCTTGTAATAGGAAGTCAAATGTTAGGATAGAATGTAATGCCTATGTGCCCCCATTTAATGTTTTCAATGAAAATATCAAGAAAATCTCTTCGCACATTCATTATTGTCATTGTTTTGATCTCATGTATCGATTAAATCAAAACTTCTCAAGTACACACTGTTTCCTCTCTACACCCAAAAAGAACACTATGTTCAAGGGTAAGAAGAAACAAAATGGTTCTTCAAAAGAAGCTAAAACCAAATCCAAGAATGCTAAGGCAAACTTGAAGACCCCTAACAAAGCTGGACCCATTTGGATATGGGTACCTAAAACTCTCTGATTGTCTTGCAGAAGCAGTATGTGCAAATCTGGTATCTTGACTCCGGATGCTCGAGGCACATGACTGGCGACAGAGATCTACTATCCTCCTACAAAGATAAACTCGATGGAGGATCTGTGACCTTTGGTGACAACAAGAAGGGGTATATAAAAGGCTACGGAGTCATTAAGAAGGAAAACATAACTGTATGCAAAGTTGCATATGTGGATGGCCTTAAGCACAATCTTCTCAGTGTTAGCCAACTCTGCGATACGGGTTTCGACGTAATGTTCAAAAGGACCTTCTGTTCTCTACAAGGTGAGGACACAGGAGTCGAACTTCTGCGAGCCGAAAGAAGAGGAGATCTCTACCTCATGAACTTCTGTGCCAAGAACAAGGAAGACAAGCTCTGCCTTGTTACATGCAAAAGCGAAGAAACCTGGTTATGGCATAACAGGTTCTGCCACTTAAACTTTCATACTCTAGATAAACTTGTCAAACTTGATCTAGTCAAAGGTCTGCCAAATGTCAAGTTTAATAACGATCATTTATGCTCTGCCTGTGAAATGGGAAAACTCAAAAGAGCTTCCCATAAAGGCAAGACTGATGTGTCTTGCCCTAGGCCTCTGTACATGCTTCATGTTGACCTCTGCGGTCCAATCGCTACACAGAGCCTAGGTGGCAAGAAATATTTGCTTGTTTTGATCGATGAATACTCAAGATTTACATGGGTTGAATTTGTCAGAAAGAAATCAGATGTTCCAAACATTCTGATAAATTTAATGAAAAGAATCCAAGTTCTGTATGAGTGCAGGATTCTGAAACTGAGAAGCGACAATGGTACAGAATTCAAAAACTTTGTCATTGAAGCCTATCTTACAGAAGAAGGAATTTCACAGAACTTCTCTGCTGCACGCACCCCACAACAGAACGACATGGTCGAATGAAAGAACTGCACGCTTGTGGAGGCTGCAAGAACTATGCTAATAGCATGTGGATTACCGATGTCTTTTTGGGCAGAAGCAGTATCAACCGCTTGCTACACCCAAAATCGATCAACCATTGTAAAGAGGCACATCAAGACACCTTATCATTGGATCAACAAAAGGCGACCAAACATCAAGTTCTTTCATGTGTTTGGATGCAAATGCTTCGTCTTAAATGATAGAGAAGCAAGAGGAAAGTTTGAAGTGAAAGCAGATGAAGGCAAGTTCGTTGGGTACTCTGCAACCTCAAAAGCCTACAAAGTTTATCTTCTGCAGTCACGCACCATTGTAGAAAGCATCAATGTGTCTTTTGACGATTCCTTTCAAAAGGCTTCTGAACAAATCAGTTCAGAACTCGGTCTAAAGAAGGAATCCTCTAGCATCTCAAAGACAAGAGAAGAAGACTTAAATCTTCTATTTGAAGAGATGTTCCATGATGATATTGATCCCTCTGCTGGAGCCGTCAGAGCCTCTGGAGAAACATCTTCTGCAAACCAGACTGAGTCAGGTATCACTCTAACTGGTCCATTAAATACTTCATCCTCTTCTGTGAATCATACAGATGCACATGCTGAGGGGGAGCGAACAGAAGCTGAAGATAACACAACCAAGGACTCAACCACAGAGGCTCTTGAAATACCTACTCCGGTGACTACAGAGGAATCAATACAAGAGGAAAACGAAGACTCAGTCTCTACTTCCTCAGAGGAACAAATTCCAACTCTCATTCCAATCCTCCTACAGGCTGAAGAACCAAGCATAAGCACAGAAGAACCATCAACAATAGAGGTTGCACCAGAACCGTAATGTGCAACCACAGAAGTTAATCTTGATGACTCAAATGACCATCTTCCAAGAACAACACAGTGGACGAAAAGCCATCCTCCAAGCCTTATAATCGGTGACCCTTCTGAGAAGGTCAAAACAAGATCAGCCACTGCTAATTTTTGTTTCTTTACAAATTTTATCAGTGTGATCGAGCCAAAAATAATCTCTGAATCCCTAGATGATCCAAACTGGGTAGATGCTATGCAAGAAGAGCTTCTACAGTTTGAGAGAAACAAGGTATGGACCCTAGTACCTCTACCACGAGGGAAACAAGCCATATAGACAAAATGGGTCTTCAGAAACAAGAAGGATGAGGATGGGGTGGCCATTAGAAACAAAGCAAGATTGGTGGCCAAAGGATATCACCAAGAAGAAGGCATTGATTACGATGAAACTTTTGCCCCTGTCGCACGACTTGAAGCAATAAGGATCTTTTTAGCCTTCGCAACCCACAGAGGTTTCAAAGTCTTTCAGATGGCTGTAAAATCTGCCTTTCTGAATGGTGAAATCCAAGAAGAAGTATACGTCCAACAGCCACCAGGGTTTGAAAGTTCCAAGTACCCAAAATACGTCTATTATCTCGACAAAGCTCTGTATGGACTGAAACAGGCTCCAAGAGCATGGTACGAACGGCTTTCAACTTTTCTTCTCCATAATGATTACGACAGAGGAACGACAGATACTACTTTGTTTTACAAAAGAAAAGGAGATGAGATTCTGCTTGTACAGATTTATGTGGATGACATTATTTTTGGGTCTACAAATGCACAACAGCGCAAAGATTTCGAAAAACTCATGCAGAGTGAGTTTGAAATGAGTATGATGGGAGAATTAACTTTCTTCCTCGGACTCCAAGTAAAACAATCATCAGAAGGAATTTTTATAAATCAAGCTAAATATGTCTCTGACATACTTTCAAAATACAGTCTCTCTGATGCCTCTGTAATGAAGACCCCAATGGCCACTGGAAATAAATTATTCTCAGATCCAAATGGCACATCTGTAGAGTGCAAACTCTACAGAGGTATGATTGTGTCCCTTTTATACTTAACCGCAAGTAGATTTGACATAATGTATGTCATATGCCTCTGTGCAAGATATCAAGCTAACCCAAAGGAATCCCACTATATTGCTGTAAAGAGGAACTTCAGATACCTTAAAGGGACCAAAAATCTTGGACTCTAGTATCCGAAAAACTCTGGTTTTAGTCTTAAGGCATACACAGATTCAGATTATGGAGGATGCAAGCTTGATCGAAAGAGCACCTCTGGGAGTTGTCAATTCCTGGGAGGTAAACTAGTCAGCTGGACATCGAAGAAACAGAACTGTGTGTCTACATCTACAGCAGAAGCGGAATATGTTGCTGCTGCTAGCTGTTGCTCTCAAGTTCTGTGGATGAAAAACTCAGCTCAAGGACTATGGATACAACATATACAAGATTCCCATCCTCTATGATTCCAAAGTGGCATAGCAATCTCTGCCAATCCAGTACAACACTAAAAAACAAAGCATATCGATATTCGTTATCACTTTCTGAAGCATCATGTTGAACATGGCACAATCGAAATGCACTTTGTGTCTACTGAATACCAGCTTGCAGACTTATTCACCAAGGCACTAGATGAGAAAAGATTGCTTTTCTTGGTGAGTAAGTTGGGAATGATTAACATTAGTTGAACCCTCTGTATGTAAGATTTGATCTTCTTGTAAATATGTATATATTTAAACAACTCTGTATGTAAATTCATAAACATCAAAAGTTCTGTAACCAACAGAGCTTCTGTGGGATTGCTCAGAGTATGACAATCTCCACAGAACCTCTGATAACCAAGACCTATGTTCTGTGCACAACTTATCTCATTTGATCCAAGCATAGGTCAAGGGGGAGCAGAAGGAGACCTTGAACTGATCTACAGGGGTTGATCATTCAAGGGGGAGCCAAAGAAGAGATATGATCAACCATATCTACAGAAGCCAGGTATTTTTACCGAATAAAGGAGAACCAAAGGTGAGTAACTCGCACAAATCCTTTTTGAAAACAATTTTCTAGGACACAAATTTCAAAATACGTCCTATAAACACTGTTTAAGATATTCCAAACAAGAAATGATCAAAAAGATTTTCGAGCCTTCCGTTATGGGAAATTTAAGGTCATAGAGGTTCTTCTGAGCTCAACAGAGCCTCTGTATGCCGGATCCTCTAGAACTGCAAATTTCATACAGAAACTCTATCGATCAACCTTAAATGTCTTCTTTAAGAATTTGTACGTACAAATGCACACACAAGGATACTGGAAGAAAGTCTTATGGGCAAAGAGCTCACTCCACCAAAGAGTCTCTGTCGCCCAAACTAGACACTCTAAGAGTATGTCTCGAACAAAATCCATTTCCAAAACAGTTTTCCAGGACACAAATTTCCAAATATGTCATAAAAACAGTGTTTAACACAATGAAAACCTTGGATGATCAAAAAGTTCTCTAAATTTTTAGTTATGAGAATTTTTCACTCTCAGAGCCTCTACTGGCCTCGACAGAGCCTCAAAGCCTCTGTGAATGAAAATTTTGTACTAAAGATCTATCGATCCTCTCCAATGATCTTTCAAACATTTTTGGTAAAGGTACAAGCATCAGAGGAGACAAAAAGACAAGTTTCAGATCACAGAGCTCACTCCACCACAGAGCCTCTGTTGACTCTGACACTTGACCGTTTATGGAAATTCTGTAACAATATGGGATATTTACTGTGAGTGACAGAACTCACAAAGAAGAAATGCCCACGCGCCAAGCATTAATGGGCCGCACACGACGTCTAATCGTGTTCTGACACTTCTGACGTGGCATTCTCCCATTGGACGTGTGTAGCACACGTTTTCTTGGAAAGTTGAACCAGCCGTATGTACTCAATTATGGATCCCAAATTTTATTCACTTTCACATATTTACCCTTTCAGATTCTACCATTCTCTTCAGTATAAAACCCAACTTACCATTACCTCTAAACGTTTACGAACTTACTCTCTTCATCTTCTCCGGCGAACCTTGCAAAAACGTGCAACTTCCAATTTTCTACTCTCTTTCTTCAAGATTAATCCAATGGATTCAACCTCCAATGCTCCAGTGAACTCCCCATCTCATTCTGAGAACTCCCAAAACCAAGGAATCGCCAGAAACCTAGAACAAGACCACTCCGGCGATGTAGCAGATTTTGCTCCGACCACCCATCTTCTAAACTTCATCGCATATGAACACTTTGAAAGTGTTCTTCCCTTAAAACCCAATAACTACTATCTGGTTCCCTCAAAAACCGCTTTTGGGGAAGCACATGCCATCCTTCTTCACATTTTGGAAAACCATTACCTTTACCCCCTGTTATCCAAAACTGTCAATAAAATCCCTGCCAGGTACCTAAATCAATTCTGGATGAGCAGCAAATTTGACCCCGCAGACAGACAAATCAAGGGCTACATCTCCAAACCAGACAAATCCGAGCACCACAAACTCAAATTCAACAGAACCATGTTCTCACTGGAGTTCAGCCTACCAACCAGAGGACTACTAGGTATAAAGAAGTACGCAGAGGAACCTACAGACGAGGAGCTCTGCCGGTTTGTTGAAATGTTGGGGTATAACACAACCCTAAGAAAAAGAAATGATTTCAGAAGAAATCAATTACCCCCTCTGTGGAATACCCTCTTCTCTATTCTTAACAGGTGCCTAACAAGGAAAGTGGGTAGTACAGATCAGACCTCTCACCAAATTTTGGCTATCATGTATGGGGTATACTACGACCTACCTCTGGACTACGCCACCCTCATGATGCAGGAAATGGTCAACACCATTGACCGCAAAATCTCCTCCATGAAGGCGAAAGGACGAAAGCCCGAAACTCTACCTCATATGCAATATCAAAGAATTCTGGGTGTACTCCTAGAACCTCTGCTCCTTCTACAAAAATGGCCCATGGAGGGACCAACTGCAAGAATGTATACCATGACAAAGAACTCCCCCCACAGAACATGAAGATGGCTACGATTTCTGCAGTCCTCTGCCAACAAAGCTTCTGGAATATGCAACTGACGAAACCCTTAAGTTAGAATACATACGCAATCATAGGACTCCAGAACCGAGTTCTGTGACACCCCCGCGTCTAGGAGCCCCATTAGAAACTAGGGTTGTAGATGGGATGTCAGATGAGCAATGGGCTGCAGCTTTGGCCAAACAACAGCTTGTATAGGCCAACTTTCAAGCTCAGAGGGAAGCGATTCTCTCCCCTTCAACAAAGAAAAAATCCTCTGCCAAGAAGAAGAAGAAGAAAACCCACAAGAAAAAAACTACAGAGGGCACCTCTACCTCTGCTGCTCAACTATCCCCTCCTCATGCAACAGAGGTTGGATCATCTGCTCCTCCCCCTCCTACAAAAGAAAAGAAGAAACGAAAACATAAGTCTTCTGAGTATGATGCCCCCAAACCAAAGAAAAGGAAGAGCAAGAAGAAATCCAAAAAGCCCCATACTCCTCTGTGAACCATTGCAGAAGATGCAGAAATGGTCGAAGAAACCAACGAACAACCTCTGCTCTCTCCTTCACCTATCCACTATGCAGAAGATCAGGGTGACTCCAATTCTTTCCTTGAGCACCCCGAAATTGCCGATACACTAGATACTTCTGGCTGGAACGCAGAAGCCCTCTCCAATCGGTCAACAGAAGAACCTGACTTCAGAATCTCTTATGACTTGGATGAGGATGACCAAACTCCTCAGAACAATCAGGCTAAGACACCAGAGGTACTACAGAACCCCTTTCTTCAAAGAGAATTTGATGTGCTTAGAGCAAGCCCAACGGATCTGACTAAGGCTACCACCGAATCCCCACCAGTCTTAGTCTCAGAGGATATGGTGGAAACGGATGAAAAGGAAGACGACCAAGTAAAAGAAGGTCTTTATCACCCTCACGTATAAGCTTTAAGTGGCTCTCATCCAATGTACGACTCCTTAATCACTGGGGCAGACGCCACTACAGAGGTTAGGGTAGAAGCACCGAGCCATAGGGTAGCGACACAGTTTGAGACTATAGATGGAGAAGAAGTGGTTGGATGCTCCACAGAAGCAGAAGCTATAACTGATTCCTGGAATAGAAGAGGCACACTCCCACAACCAACTCCCAGTGCACACCACATGTCTATTGCCGCCAGTCTAGTGGCAGAAGGCAATATTGAACAAGAGCAGCACGGCTCGACCCCACCCCAAACCGACCGGGCAGAGGAAATTCCTTCCACTTCTGTGCCACTTATATCCGGGGAAACCATTCCAGGGGAGTCCTCTCAAAAGGACTTACCCTTAGTTCGTGGTCCATTGCCCCAAACCACAATCGCCAACCTTACAGAGGAATTTGTTTCCTCTACCACGCACACTACTATAGGTCCAAACAGCTCTTTAGAGGAGCTTAGAGTGCACAAAGACGGAGAGACTCTAGACAAGTCTCCGAGTCAACCTAAGGATAATCTTGTACCCACCTCTGGAGTGGATCAAGACAATGTTTTTACCAAAACTTTTGTAGAGTCTGAGGCACAAGGTACAAACAAGGGCGAAAGAAGGTACAAACAAGAGTCGAGGATCAGAGGGAAATCCTTCCGCCCCCAACGTACAAACAAGGGCAAAAGAAGGTGTCCAAGGAACAGGGACTCACTCTGGGGACGAATGTGTTCCCCCAGAGGTTACACCAAGTCTGCATGTATCAATGGATGAGTTCCAAACCCTTGTCACCTCTGTGGACAATACGTTGAAGGAGTTGAAAAGCTCCTTTGATTATTTTGCAGGTACTACATCCAGGGCCTTAAACGAAATGAACACCAAAATGGACAACCTGTCCACAGAGGTGCAAAATGCCCTAGCCTAGATGAGAACAACTGCTGATACCTCTGATGCATCTGCTGCCACTGAATTCGGGAAAGTCGCCACCTCTGCATTCAAAACCTCTATCAAACTCTTCCTTGAAATGATGAATGCCAAAGCCTCCACCTCTAAGGGCCTTACCCCTGAAGACCTAAACAAGGCATTAGAGGAAGTTCAAGAGCAAACTATGCAACAAACTCTGGCCATGAAGCCTTCTGACTATATGACCAGAGCTCAACTGACAGAGCTTGGACAAGGAATACTTGATCAAATGACAGAATTCATCTGAGCCTTCACTGCTGCCAACGCAAACTATGTCAAAGAATTCAGGACAAGTGTGGGCAAAATGCGCTTCAAGACAGAAGCAGAGGTCCAGACCCTTCTTGGCCTCTGTGACGATCTATGCGCCAAGATGATAGCTGCAGGGGCAGTACCGCCTAAGAAACCCGAGGCTTCGTGCAGAGCAGCGGGTACTAAAGAAAAGGGTCAGGATGACTCTGATGATGACTCTGACGATTCATCAGATCATCCTGAGGAGGAGAATCAAAGGGAAAAACCAAGGGAGAAATCTCCAAGCAGAGGTCTACCAGAACCACCTGTATCCGCAGAACCCCTGAACCAAGTCCCCCCAACAACTCAAACCCAAGGAGGAAATCAGCAACAAACCACAGAGGCTACAACCACCTCTGTGGAAACCCCTCAAGAAACCCCAATCCAAACCCAAGTACCTGAAACCAACCAAGATCAACAATAGAAGACCACAGAGGCAACACCCACCTCTGTGGAAACAACCTCTGTATTCGGAGCAGATGTCCCAACCCGTGAAGAATTCCAAATTCTAACATCCTCCGAAGAAGATCAACCATCCCAATCACCAAAACCAAAATCACCAGAAGAACTCCCCTCTCCAACACCAAAAACACCATAAGCTGCAACAACAAAACCCCCATCTCCCACACCCAAAACCATAACCAAAACCATTGCTCACAAAAGAAAACATCTGAGCAAAATCACAGAAGCCTCACCAACAAAACCCACATCATCAACAAAGTCCTCAGAAACACAAATGCCAAAACCTATAGAGGCAACCCCCAAAACTACAGAGGCACCCTCAGAAATCCAAAAGACAAATCCCACAGAGGCAACCCCATCTCTACAAGAAGATCTTCAGCCGAAGGCAAAAGACAAAGGCAAGGGGATAATGACAGAGGAACCAAAAAAGAAGAAGCCCAAGCATCAACCAGCAGAAAAATTGATGAAGAGCTCTTTCGATGTATATGTGACACCAAAGCCAGAACAAGAAGACTGGGCTTTCGGTGTTACCCCTCTGTCAAATATACCTGTTGTAGATCCGAAGGCAAAAGTCACAGAGGGTCGAGTGGCCCAAATCAAGAAGCGAATGGATGCTATGCGCAGACCCATGCCTCCACCTGGTGCACCTCCACAACAAATGGAAGAAGTGGTGTACAAATATCTATACAACAGAAGTGCCAGAGATATTCTGCCCATAACCATTCAAAATCCCCACTTCCATGCTGACCTCGAGAACACCTTCACAAGAACAACACCCAAGCCAAAACATCAAGTCTTCTTAGAGTCCAAAATCGACAAGGTCATATACCGTAAGTTTTCTCAAACCAGAACCACACCTAAGGTTTCCTATAACATCTATAAGGTCAAAAGGGAGGACAGAACCGTGACCCAATTCTCAGATGCTGATCTGAGAAATCTAAGTCCCTACGACCTACCCGACCTTCTCAACTGGATGAAAGAGAACTTCACAACAGATGCACATAGAAGGGCATACAGGGTGATAAGGAAAGCCATGCGTGAGAAACTTCTGCTATACAGCCTTGTCGACTTCCAATTAGGACGAGATCTTGGAGTAAGAAACATAAATCTCCACCCACCAGAAAATGACTGCCCATCCTCTGCCATACCGAACTCGATTATTACATCTCCAAGAGTTGGGTTAGTCTATCAAGATCCTGCTGGGAACTCAAGACTGTTCATAGAGATGGACTGTCAGAAGTACGCAACAAGTACTTTGACAGAGTTCAGAGCAAGCCTCGTGGCGCACAGAGGAACAGAGCAAATGAATCAGATTCTCGCAGATAGACTGATAAAGGTCATCGACCAAGTAATCAACTTCAGAAACCTCTGCATCAGATTCTATCACGAGCTTAGAGAGTTAGGATTCGACAATAGAAGCTTCAACGACTTCAAAGACGCCAACGTCTGATATCCTCTACCAACCTCTACAAATCTTTCCTTTCATAATGTACTCAAATGTAAGTGCCTCTGGCATATCTTATGTATGAAATAAATGTAAAATCTTTTAAGGTATATTGTTTCACCTCTTGTTATGTACTTAGCCTAAAACTCTGCACTTTTCAATTTTTTATTTTTCAATACTTAGGGGGAGATTGTTAACTCCAATCTTTCTGTTAATAGAAGTATTGAAAAATAGGCTATGTATAGAAGTCTTCGACAGAGGCTCTGTCGAGTAGCCGAGTAACCGAGAAGACAGAAGTCTTCGACAGAGGCTCTGTCGGGTTAGCCAAGAAGACCGAAGTGAAGAAGCAACAGAAGACTCTTCTAAGCGGACAAGGCCACAGAGCTTCTGTCATACTTGATAGAGCCTCTGTGGTAAAAAGAAGATATACGCAAAATATCTAAACAAGGACAAACGTGCTTCTTACAATATCTGCCATTCGAAGGTTCTGAAGATCATTCTGACAAGGCATGACCTGACAACTCCACGTGTCAAACTCTGATAGGTTTTCAGCCTAAAGCAGAATACGGAGCATTTAATGCACGTTTTATCAACAGTAACAGAATAGTGTATTAGTACATTCCAACAACTGTACATCAACTGTATCCTAGTACCTTCGGTCCTTGTTGTCCAGATCTTGTCCCCTATAGAAGTAGTATAAATAGAAGACTCATGTTGAGTTTTTCTATTAAGCATTGCACGACACACACACCTTTAGAGCAGATTCTTATCAAACCTTTCGGTGTTCTTGGTGTTCTTATTATATCAAATACAGTTAATCATTGAGCTATTTATCTGTGTTATTTACACTTCATATATTTGATATTGTGTGTTATTCTACCTCATTATATCTGTTAGTTCGTTAAAACGCTTCCGCGATATATATTGTTTGAACTAATTAGATAGAATCTTCATTGTTTAAGCAAAACAGGAACCAACAAAGGTCAAGACCTAGTTTTACAAGGTTCAATTCAAATTTGACAAAAAATTGTATTTTAAAACCCAAAAGCCTTTATCATAAAGCCTTTTTTGTCAAACTAGAGATTAGGGTTCAATTCAATTTTGCCATAAAGATTTGTTCCTAGTTTAATTAAATGCTCGAAGTGGCTCTGATACCACTGCAGGGTTTTAAAGCAAATTTGTAACCTTAAACGCAGCGGAAAAAAAGGTAACTAATTTGGTTACAGTTATATAGAAAAAATTTCTAAATAAAATTAAAACCTAAGCGAGATCCAGTGATGCATTTAATTAAAATAACCACGCCATAGGGTGTTCAGAATCAGTACCTTTTTGTAGATCAACCGGGATATGATTGGAGCACCAAGAAACCAAAAACATGTTTCATCTATTGGTAATCCACACACGAACGCGTTTCCCCCTCCCACCGGGTGCTAGTCCAAGAACCCTAGATCTATACCTGTTTTACAGAAAAGAAAATGTTTTTTTCTGTATTTATCTGAAAGGCTAATTCTGTTTTCAATCACTTGAATAATGGTTTAGCCTAACGCCCTATTTATATCAGAAGAGTTATAGATAGATTATAGATAACACCCCGCAATTAACATAATTACAGTTTATCACATAATTTATAATTAGTTTTCAAGAATAATTATTTTCTTAATCAACTTGATTTAATTCAGATTCCTAGAAATCGAAACAAACGCATTCTTTATGAGCGACCCTATAGGCTTACACTCCTTAGTAGTGTCCCCGTGTGACATGTGTTGAGGGCATATAATAACCTACAGTTCTGTGTTTGATGAACTTTTATGAACAATTGAGTATTTGAGCACATTTGGGATTATCAAACCTTATCAATGGTTTAGTCACCAAAAATGGGATTTAATCAACTAAAATAGATTTCTTCGATATTTAGAGAACTTGGATAAAATATGGATTTAATCTCTTATATGTGAATTTTTTGATTACAAAGGGTTTTAATAGAATTATTGTAAGAGTTGGGGCATTTATAAACTAATGTTGAGTTATGGTTTACTTTGGGACTCTACCCGACTCATGAGTTTTGATATTTGAAACTATAAGCTATTTGACTTTAAAAGTGTGAGTTATTGTAAACAATCATTATATGACTTTATCAATATTTGGAAATATGTGAATCTTACGGTTCGGTCTTTGGCCATATATACTTGGAGAAAATACCAATATTAGGAAAGTTGTATATCGACTTTTGTAGCCATATTAGTTATATATTATTTTTCCAAATGTGTTATGGTGCCTCATGACTTATAAATTTCTGAAATGAGTTTTGGAGACGTTGTCCGATTTTATATGGCCTAATTGGAGCTTTATATGAAAAACGCATTATTGCATAAATGTTGGTTATTACACGTTTGAGTGCATTGGTCATTCATTTGAGTTATGTAATGTTTTAAACTATAATGTAACGGATCCATAGGCATAAGAGTCTTTTTATTCTACGTGAAGTTTGGATGTCCATGTTTGAGTCTAGTGAGTGGTCTCCAAGTTATGTTTTATGTGAAGCTTGCGGTGGTGCTCATAGGAGCCGGATACGGAGCTAAGTCTTGCGGTGGTGCCCATAGTGAGCCGAATACGGATACTTGTGACTTTTGTGGTGAGACTCATCTAGAAGTTGAGTAGACACTAGGGTCGGTTGGTGTCTCTTGCGGTGGTTGCTCAATAAATCCATATACGGGGATCCATGGCCCGAAGTGAATCTCACGGACGTTGATAAGTGGCTTAACTTTGTGTTCCCACCACATTCAATGGAATCGGTCTCCCCAGTCACCAAAAGCTGTTATTTTCGGGTATCCCTTACCCATACTTTCGGTGTTGAAAAGTACAACTTTATTATTACAAATAGTATTTTTGGTGAAGCGCCTTGTGCGTGCGTTTTCGGAGAGTTGAGGGTTGGACATATATTTTAAATGGGTGTTGGTATTGGAAGTAACATTATTTGCAAATAAAACCTTGCTTATAATTCCTTATTTAAAGGATGATTTCAATTAGAGTAAAATGTTCGTTTAAATGTTTTACGCTTTATATGATGAAAACTGCTTTAACTCACTAGGTGTTAAGCCTAACACTTTTTGTTTTCGACATGTATATAAGGTCTTATATTGATCTGAGTAGCATGATGAGCTTGGTAAGAGTTCTAGTAGGATGGTTCTAGTGATGTCATCTGTTTGTGAGAAGATAGCGGAGTTTGGAAGTTTTAGTACCACCCGATTTGTTCTATATCAGTTTGTGGGATTAGATAGTTCAAATAGAACTTTGATACGTGTTCCTATTATTCTTTCCTTTGTAAAATTAGATAATTATTATTTCAAGTTGTATTTAAATGATTTCAGAAGTTTTAATTTGCCCGCTAATTTTAAATTTTAGGGGTGTTACAAGTTGTTATCAAAGTTCAAGTTTAAGAGAACTAGGTATGGATTGAGCCTAGACTTAAGCTGAGACTTTACGTTATGATCATTATGTTACGGTTAGAACTTGTAAGTTGAGAGAAGGTTGTGGTTGCTGACAAGAATGCACCAATTAAGAGTCGTGACTGCGGTAACGAGAACTCTTATGTAGAGTATGTTCATAATTTCACTTAGCTACTGCTATGATAAGTATATTATTACGTAAGCATGCTTGACCTTACCAATATTAAGATACTTGATGTATCTAATAATAAGTGTTTGTTATTGCGTTAGTGTTAGTGTTAACACTTAATCTCATCCTCGTGTGTGTTACAAGATCACATCAACCATCAAAATACATTCAAAAGGTTAAAACCTTGTCTTTTACAATTGTTTTTACGAAAGGGGAAATGAACATGAATAAAAGATAGAAACGAAAGCTTCATCACGTGTAGCCTTCTTAGATCCCAACCTTAAAGACGTTCTCCTGAAAAGCATGTCAATAAAAAGGTCAACTAATGCACTAGTTGGTGAGATCACAGGTTTAATGAGTACAACATTGTTTATCATAGCAAAATAGTTTAAATCCGCACAAGTAGATAAGTCAAAGTAGTTGAATCCATACAAGTGGATAAATCAACCGGTTATGAAAAACTTGCTCATGGTAATAGTATGTATTATGTTTAAGTTGTGAGCCCGTTACCCGACCTATATGACAGCAGCCCCAGCTCATGTTCTATCACCAACAATGCGTACGGAAAACAATAATTATGCACTCAAACAAGCGCTACTTGTGAGTAGGGTGTCAACCAAATAACGTTATTCATAATTACCAACGTCGCACACTCGTGAGTTAAACGGGTAACGTAAGTTAAACGTGGACTTACGTATGATAGAGAGAAAGCTCAAACTTACAACACGCGTAAACCATACATACTATAGAGCATAAATGAGTATAGCAAAGTTTACGTTTTCAATAAAACAAGTAAACCGGTGCGTAAAAGTAATTGTAGTAACGACATGCTTTTCACCCCAAAATATGTAAAACATTGAAAAGGGGGTTGTGATAACTCACTTGATAAGCAGTAGTGTTCGGGAATCTCCCACAAGTACCTAGAGATGATCCAACTTCGAACCTATGAACGCAAGGTCACTAGTAAGTTTTTGCCTCGAGGGTTCGGTACTAATTATCCAAATCGTCATAAAACGCCTTGTTGTGTTTTAATATTATAACGTAACAAATATATATACTTTGTTCTCGTTGGATTAAAGTTTCCGCAATTTCATCACAATAAGTAACGAAAAGGGTTTAAAGAACGTGTATATATATATATAGTACATATATATATATAAACCGAAATTTTATCGTAAAAACGATAAAAGTAAGGGTTTTAAATGTAAAGACAAGTATATTTAAAGTGCATAAATATAAATGTATAATATATATGTATATATTCCACAATTTCATCATAAAATGATGAAATGGGATCAACAATATATAAATTGCATAAATATATATATATATATATATATATATAAATATATTATATATATATAAATATATATATATGTGTGTGTATATTCCACAATTTCATCATAAAATGATGAAAAGGGATGAAGAATAAATAAATTGCATAAGTAAGTAACATGCATAAATGTATATAAATATAAGATATACATATATATTCCACTATTTCATCATAAAATGATGAAATGGGATTAGAAGTTAGTCCTTAATAATAATAAGAAATTTGTCCTTTGCTGTCCAGATTTTGGTGTCACTTTGTGTCCATCTTTGGGTAACTTCCAGGTATAGTTAGGTCAAGATATTTTATGTCCAAAGGGTTTAATGAGTTAGAAAATGTTTGGCATAAGTTTCATAATTTTTAGAAGTGTTTAAGTACATGAAATAATACTTGACGTAAAACTCGACAGAAGACGTTGCTGCTTGTGCACTGTTTCTGTGAAAACTGTTTGGTAGAACATATCTTTGAATTTTTGAGTGAAACCACTTGGGTTTGAATCCTAACACATAAAAATAATTTCCAGAAAAAGAATCACTCAATTTACAGTTTTATTGAGTGAGATATGACCATTTGAAGAGAGGTGTGGAATCTGACAGCAAGCTGTCAAAACTACACCTTGTGCATGTGCTCCTATATTGACTTCTTAACCAAAATTCTTATTCCTTATTGTAAGTCCCATAATTAGCAACAATCAAGAAACTCCATAACAATTGAGTAGAAGTAGGAATGAGGATTATTTTATTGAATGATTTCTATTCATAAGCTTTGAATACAATGGAGGGAGAATTTCTCTAATACAAACGTCTCACACAACTCACTGTGAAGTGTGTGTGATCACAAAATATCTCTAATGAAAATGTAAGCCCAAGACACCTATTTATAGTGTCAAATTACATGACATGGGCCCAAGCCCATTTAACTCCCATTAAACTCTCAAAGCCCAAAAGACTAACAAAGCTAATTACAATACATTTGACTTTCATTGACTTTACATGGACTTTATAAAACTTTCTATATAATTGGGGCTTTCTAGACCCAACAATCTCCCCCTAAAGTTTTATAAAGAAAGCATCTTCAAATGATCTCCCCCTTGATTTCTTTGAAAACTTTAGTGTTTCACATCTTCACGCCTTGCAAATCTATCCAAGCTCCCCCTCAAAATTTGCTCTTCTTCTTCACAAATTACAACTTTAAAATCGAATCCAATGTGCAATAAGCTCGACTGAAACCACCTCAGTTTATAATAAAGAATTCGTCTTTGAAATGCGAGTTGAATGACCATTAAGCTCAAGAGATTAATCCATTAAGATCATAGGAGGGAGTGTATCAATACACTTCAATAACTCAGCTTGGATCCACAAAAATAGGAGATAGAACACCTTTCTGAAAGTTGGGAGAAATTGCATGAAAAATGTTCATCTGTGTCTTAGGAATCCAGCGCATCTGAAATCGTCAAATTTGGAGCTTCGAGGAGGAAGTTCTGATCAAAATATGACAGGGGCGCAAGCTGTCGAACAATTCTGAAATTGCACCTTTACTTCGAAATATACTAAGTAAAAGTTCTGAGAAGACCACTCAGAATTCTGAGTAAGTCAATCAGAATTCTGAACGTGAAGAACTTCTGAAAAAATTCTAACTCCAAAGTTCTGATTCCACACGATAAAGTTCTGACTATTGGAGTCAGAATTCTGAGTAAGCTTCGAAGACTTAGTTCTGAACCATCATTTGAGCATTGATTTCTGATTAACTTTTGACATTTCACGATCTAACTTCTGAATTATGAATATCCTCAATAAACATGATCAGAATTCTAAACTTGAACACTTCTGAATGGTCTGAGCAAAACTCTTCTGAATAACATGATCAGAAGTTCTGAATAGTCGTTGAACAAGTTCTGAGTTGTTTTGAACGAATTTCTGATCACAAACAATCTGATTTTAAGCATCCGAAAGTATGTCTCAACACAACAATCCCTTAATAACTTTGACACTCCATGATCTGAACTGCTGCACATTAAATCTTACACAAACTCTGAATTGAATTCGAATTTAGCATAACTCTGATTAATCAGATCTTAAACTCGCACATCAGCAACATTTTTGAACTGAAACGCTGCATCTTTCTTGAATTGTAGCACACGATTAAGAACAATCTTGAATCACCAAATCTTGAAACTAGATCTTGAAATCTTGAATTGTTGCATAAATGATCGTATCGAAATAAAATTGATTCTCATCTCCATGTGATCAAATCAAATTTCCGTCTTTTTATGACTTTCTGACTTTCTTCTCCCTTTTGAATCAATCAATCATCTTTCATAAATCAGCTTTCATAACATTTATTTATAAGAACAACAGATCAGTTTCCTTTTCTTCTTCTCCCCCTTAAAATAACATTTCTCTCTTTTGTTGTTTCTATACAAATCATTTTCTATTTTCTTCTCCCCCTAAAGTTTTGGAAAGCAAAATCATCTTCAAAAGTTTTGGAATCAAAATCTTTAGCTTTTCTCCCCCTTGATTTTCAAAACTTTAGCGATGCTTTTTCTTCGAATGAAGTCTAAGCTTTTTCTCCTCCTTAATGAATAACCTTGCTCCCCCTCAAAATAAGAATTCTAGAGCAATTTGTTTTCTCTCCCTGAAAATATGCATATATTTCATTAAAATTATTCATTTCAAATACAGTGCTTTAATGAAAACATTTATACAAGGAGAATAAGATTCACTGAACTACACTTGATAACTACTAACATTTGATCATTTGAAAACTTTACAAAAGAAATCCAACTTAATGAAATTTAACAGATTTTTCAATCAAATGAAATCAAATGCATGTGTTTTGATTCAAATACAATTCATCATTGCATATAAAGTTAAAAATGTTCAGCTTCAATCCCTTTATTAAATCTATTTGGTATGCTTAGCATGCGAAATATGATTAGCTTCAAGCATATGCAATTCTAAAAACATATACGAATACTTTGCTCTACTCACACTATTTGTCCAAAATCAGGATTTTCACAAATTTACAAGTTTATTGCGACTTTGTATTTTCCCAAAGTTTCAAGAGATGTGTGCTCATTGGCATCTTTTAATTTTGTGCTCATTGACATCTTTTAATTTTGTGCACATTGGCATCTTTTAATCAAAAAGTTTTGTAAGAATAAGATACATCGTTAAACATGACTTTCTATCTGGTTCTATAGCAGGATTTGGGTCAGCATATCCCAGACCAGTTGGTCTTAGGTGCTAGGTGACAAGCACCCCTTGGAACTTAATTTCCCAAACCAGAAAGGCCACATCGATATATCTTAAACCCATTTGTACCAGTAGAACATGGCTTTCTATCTGGTTCTATTGCAGGATTTGGGTCAGCCGATCCCAGACCAGTTGATCTTAGGGACTAGGTGTCGAGCACCCCTTAGGACTTACTCTCCCAAACCAGAAAGGCCACAGGTACAAACTTTCAAACCAAATGATTTTATATATATTTATTTCATCTCAATCACTTGGTTCTAAAACGTAGTACTTCCCCCATATTTTTGTTTCCATCCATCATTCTGACATTTCGACTTTTTTTAGCATTATATTCTATATAAGTCTAAATTTACATAACATTGAGCATTCAACATAATTTCATTCATGTTTTGCTAACCTTTCGATTTATTTCAGAAGTGAAAGTTGAAACAAATATAACTCAGATAATACAAAAATACTTGTAAAATCACCCTTGACACACATTTTATTCATTAAAAAAATTCATCTCATTGAATTAAATTTGTTAAGATTTAAAC
Source organism: Saussurea involucrata (assembly GCA_033807775.1). NCBI lineage: Eukaryota > Viridiplantae > Streptophyta > Magnoliopsida > Asterales > Asteraceae > Saussurea > Saussurea involucrata. Next base: position 14,727,202 of record CM066326.1, read on the forward strand.
TTTCAAAGCAATAGAAATAAAACATAATGCAATGTTACCTTTCACCACTTGTTCCTTGAAACATAAAAATATGACAGTTAAGGATATCACCTGAGAAATATGAGTTCTAAACTAATTTGTTTAGAAGTCTTAGTCTCTGAAGTACGGGTCCTGAACTGAATTATTCAGAAGCCATAGTCATTTAAGTACGGGTTTTGAACTGATATGTTCAAAAACCTAAAACGTTGAAGCACGGGTTTTGAACTTTATCTTGAAACAATCAGATCAAATTTTGAGTCAATACTTCCTCTGAAATCAAGATAATCCTGCAAAATCAAGAGATTTTGGTAATCATCTACGATGATTCCTCATTAGATATAAAAAATCCAAATTCTGAGTAGTTGAGTCAGAATTCTGAGTAGAAAAGTCAGAATTCTGAGTAACTTGTTCAAAATTCTAAGTATCAGAGTCAGAATTCTGATTAGTTGAGTCAGAATTCTGAGTAGTAGAGTCAGAAGTCTGAGTAACTTGTTCAAAATTCTAAGTATCAGAGTCAGAATTCTGATTAGTTGAGTCAGAATTCTGAGTAATAGAGTCAGAACTTCTGAGTAAGAGAGTCAGAATTCTGATAAAACAATCCAGAGAAAATTCCTTAGAAAAATGTTTGGATTTTGTGATTTTTGAACATTCTGAACTTCAAATCACCATAACTTGCTCAAAAATCAGAATTTTTCAACCAAAATTTGCAGGGTTGCTCAAAATGTGATTCTGAACACATTCTCTGGAAATGTTTTCTACTAAAAACACTCACATCTATGAGTTCGATAACCCCACAGTAAACAGAACTTTTTTTAAAAAAAAAACTTCAAAATCAACAAATTGATCTGTATGAATCAGAAATCCATAATCACATTCAGATCGAGTTTTGGACTGAATTATCCAAAAGTCAAAATTCTCAATTTAAGCACAGCATCGGTTTTAAGTCATGTGTCAATATTATCATTCAGCTCTACACATGAATAACCTGCAAAACAGATTAAGTTGTCTTTGGTACCCATATGAACTTGGGTCCAGGTTTGTTAGGTGCAGTGGCATATGCAAATATTCTATAAGAACCATACCAGTGCTGAATAAAATTCTTGTTCACAAAATCATTAGTCCCACAATATGAACAACAAAGTTTCTTTTGTGCAATTCTGACTAATTGATTTACAGAATAAATCACATCAGGTTTAACAAAAGATTTTCTTTGAAATGTATTGTTCTTCTTGACATTTGAATTAGGAACCTTTGATTTTCGCACTTCATTCTTGGAAGTAGTTCCTTTAACTCTCCATTCCATTTTTATCTTTTTAAAAGAACAATTATAAGATTTATCAATAGGAGAATCATAAAACAGATTAGAAGAACGAATCTGATCTTTTGAACTATGATTTGATTTGTCAACAACTTTCGTTTCAAATTGTTTAAACTTTTTAACATACAAATCAAACCTTGACTGCAAATCAGATTTGGACTTCCTCTTTATCATGATTTTAGTTGATAAATCAGATAATTTCTTAATAACTCTCCTTATTTCCAAATGAAAAACTTTCTTTTCCTTCTCAAACTCATCTTTTAAGCATTTTTCTTTAAAGCCATTTACCTTCTTCTTTTCAGTCTCTTTCCTTCCATCTTCTAACTCTTTCTCCAACTCATTGATTTTTACAGAAAACTCATTTAACATTCCTGTTTTCTTTTTCTCAAAACCATTCTTTTCTTTTTGAAAAACATTTTTCTTGCATTCAAACTCTTTTCTTTCTTTTGCAAGAATTTTCTCCAAATCAGAATTTTTTAGAGATAATTCAACATACTTTGTTTCAAAACCTTTCCTCTCAGTTTGAAAGTCTCTTATCTCTTTCTCAAATTTCTCTCTTTCAAGTATAAGAACTTGTTCAAAATCTTAGATTTGTTTCAAGAGTTGACAATTTTTCATTTCACATGATTTGATTATATTTTTAGAATCTGTCAACATCTTTCTTTCAAAATTGATTTTCTCTTTCAAATCAACATTCTCTTTTTCTAACACCTTTGTGTTCTCTTGAGCCTTTTCGAAATCTTTTAGAAGATCGGATTTATCTTTTTTCAAATTTACAACAACTTTTGCACTTTCCTCAAATTTGGCTTCAAGATTAGCAATCTTGCTTTCAAAATGAACAATCTCAGTTTTTGGTTTAGAAATTGTTTCTTTTGCTTTTACAGGACTTAATTTTTGTAAATTGTCTGAACTGGTTATAGAACTTGCAGGTCTCACAAAAACTTCAACAATCTCAGGCATGATGAAATGACAAATTCAAATATCAACTATGAATTATGATAAAAAAAATTGAGAATCAACACAGATCTAGAACATGCAAGAATTGATTAAATCTGTCACATGCATTTCATCAAACACTTAGAGTACATGAATTAATGAAATCTTCTTTTCAACAAAAAATTTGAAGACTAATCAACATGCAGCAGATAGAATCACTTTGATCAAGAAACCAATCAAGAATTTTGAAAACATACATGTGATCTCTGTTTAATTTCGAAAATTAATCAGCATAGAGAGAAATTCTTTGGATGACTTGATTGTAAAATTGAATTGAATCGATTCAACAGAAAGACAAATCGAATTTCTTGAACAAATGTAGAATGAATTCAAGAATTACTAGTAGCAGCGGAATCAATTGATGAATTGATCAAGAAATCTTCAAGAACACGAACATGATCTCGAATGAATTTGTTTGTTGATTGGCTCTGATACCAATTGTAAGTCCCATAATTAGCAACAATCAAGAAACTCCATAACAATTGAGTAGAAGTAGGCATGAAGATTATTTTATTGAATGATTTCTATTCATAAGCTTTGAATACAATGGAGGGAGAATTTCTCTAATACAAACGTCTCACACAACTCACTGTGAAGTGTGTGTGATCACAAAATATCTCTAATGACAATGTAAGCCCAAGACACCTATTTATAGTGTCAAATTACATGACATGGGCCCAAGCCCATTTAACTCCCATTAAACTCTCAAAGCCCAAAAGACTAACAAAGCTAATTACAATACATTTGACTTTCATTGACTTTACATGGACTTTATAAAACTTTCTATATAATTGGGGCTTTCTAGACCCAACACTTTGCATGCAAAATCCGATTTGACCCTTTTCCATACACTTATTTTCAGTTCCAAAACACATTTTTGAACCATTTAAATTACATGCAAGTTACCTATCAACTCATCTTTTATAAACTTTTGTAAAAGACTCATTTTGAAGAATGTTGATGTTTGTTTAAGTATGTTTTTAGTGGATTACAAAGATACACTCATGAAACTCTTGAGCAAAAGAAGATGGATTTCTCAAGAAAACTACATGCATGTGTTTAAAATGTTCATCTTTGGTCTTAACATAGGTTTGATTTTGGATTCACCACCTTTTTAATAACAAGAAGATATTATGGTGGTAAATCTACAAATATTAAGACATTGTAAAGAAGATTTTTAAAAAGTTAAAGAAAGTGTAGAAGGGATGAAGAACATTCATCAAATGCAAGAAAGTGAAAATAACTTAAAAGAGTGTGTGTGGATTTCACCCAACACACTTGTATTTACCTTGGATTATTTTTATCCTTTGAAGAAAAGTGATTGAGGGGCTGGAATTTGGGATGAAGATTTGAAGATTTGAAGATGGAGAGAGAAAGAATTGCAAGTATTCTTTTAGAGAGAGAGTGAGATGAGATAATGAAATGGATTGTGAAGACTTGTTGCATTCTTATGGAGTAGAGAGGGGGGGCCTCTCAAGGTGGGGGGGGGGGGGTGGTGAGTGATAGAAATAATTTGTCAAATCTTGTCTTTTTGATTAAAAATTAAAATACAAGTATTTTCTTAATAAATGAAATAAAAAGTAAATATATATAAAATAAAGTATATATATACATATACTATTATTGAAATACATAAATTATCAATTATATAAATACTTGTAGTATAAATGTAGGTCAAGTTGGCATTTTATGAGATTTATGGATAATTTCCTAATTCAAGGGTTTCTTTGGCAAAATTTCTCGAATTTTCCTATCGTACCGCGTTTACTGCTAAACTTGCACTGCGTGAACTATGTCATGAGAAAAATGATATATTCAGTGTAGTTCTAACCTAAGGTATAAATTTGACGATTGTCACACATGATATCAAGGAAAGAATACGAGGATCATTTAAGAGCTGAAAGATTACTCACCGAAAAGAAGGAAGCTGAAGAAAAAGATAAGGCTCTCGCTATCCAGCTTGTCCAACAATCGATGAAAGACCCCGCGCTGAAAAGAACTCCCATTGATGTCCAATGTCAGCTATGGGATGATGTCCAAAGGATCGTTGAAGAAAATACTAAGGTATCTGACTCGACTTTGGAATGGTGTAAAGAAATGCTGAACTATCGATCTCGACCATCCAAAATCATCAAGGTACTTATCAGAGGAAAACTGTTTGTAGACGTTCCTGTTGTTGAAATTGACGTATTCAGAGAAGACAAGACCAAGCAAACCTTTTACGTTGCTACATTAGAGAAATTTGGTATCTCTGAATGGTTGGAATTGAAATTAGCCATTCAGCGATCTCGCTCAAAGTTCAAGAGTCATGTCGAGAAAACTTTAAATTCTCAGATCGACTTGGTTTCTTCTGTTGTGGATATTCCTCCTTCCACTCTTCTTCCACCTCAACAAAGAAGGGCCTCTGCAAAGAAAAAGAAAACCTCAGACTCAGGTCCTCCTATACGGAATGAAACAGGTATAGGTTTCTCACGCGAAGAAGTACTTGGTCGTGATGTAGGTTCCCAGATTCACGTTGTATCATATTAATGGTAGTGAAATAGACAGCGGAAGCATTTTAAATAAAGCCATTAAATGAGTGATTGTGTAAACGATAAATGAACTATGTGAATCAAATATTGAACAGTAAAATGATAACAGGATCAGATATAAAAGTTGCTCATATATTGATAATGAATCACACCAAGAACATGTTCGAGTGTGTTCGGAAATCTCATAGGACAACAATATCGTACGGAGGTAGTGCTCGGGATTGCTGCAGTGTGTGCTTAAACAATTGTGGAAAACTACTCTTCCCAGAGCTTACAATTGTTTGTTCCACTACCTCTCTATTTATAGCCCTGGAAAAGTGAAGGAAGTGTACTATCGTACCCTAGAATGACACGTGGAAAGTGTGTCTCCTATTTTTAGGGCATACGTGGAAAGTCTGGACACTTGTCTAACACTTGGGATTTCCTACGAGACTTAGGCTGACAGAGGTCTTCACTTCACCAGAGCTCTTTCACAAGAGCTCTGTTGGTCTTCTGTTAAACACTTATTCTTCTGTTGGAAGTCTTCGACAGAGCTCTGTTGAGCTCTGTTGGTCTTCTGATTTGAACTTCTTCCGAATCTTCTATCTGATCTCTGTTGGTCTTCTGACTTGAACTATTTTCAATACTTTTACATAACAGATACTTGGGGCCAACAATCTCCCCCTAAGTATTGAAAATAAAAATTTACAATTGACAAGAGATTAAACAAAAGAACAGAGAACTTTTACCTCTGTCGAAGCCTTGCACTAATCTTTTGGAATATTACGTTGAGATTTAAAAGATCAGTACATTTAAGCATAATCATCTCCCCTAAGAATTTTGTCGAATCTTCTGATTAGAGTACGGAAGTCCAGCATCAGATCAATCTGGTCGATGAAGAGTTTCTGCTGTTCTTTTGGACACTTGTTTCTTGGGAGATCTTGGATTATGTTCTTGAGGTATACTAGCGACTCACTTGAGTATTTGTGGGCTTCAGCTGCTCTGATGGCCTTCTTTATGCCCTTCTGTCGGCAGACAAAGACTGGAGGATCTTCTACTACGGTTCCAGTTCTGTGATGGCCATAACCCTCAAGGTTTTCATTTGGTGGTGCAATCGCTAGTTTCTCTACTTCAAACTCTATGCCTAGCTGATAGTCAATCTGTATTCTGAGATTGATGTGCTCTTGCATAGCAAATCTGACTTCTGGTAGTGCAGTTCTGGCTGGTGTGTATCTTTCTGAGAAGTTCAAGCAATATGCGTGGAGTAAGATCAGGTCATATGGATTCAGAAGGACGAGATCATTGTCATTGAAGATTTCATTTATGCCTTCTGTTGATTCCACAGTATACTCATGGTATGTCACCCTGTCGTGTTGAAACTTCTTGTGCTTAATGTCCAGAATTCTGCGGATACCGAAGTTTATATTGATGGCTCTGTTCTGATTTGACTTGGTTTGGATGAACTTTAGCCTTGCATCAGAAATGGTGTTTATTCTGATTGGGTTGAGGTATGGGTTAATGGGTACGGTATTTATAGGGATGATGTCTCTATCAGCATATAGAAATGCAAATACCGTTTCTAAGGCAGGTTTTTCGGTATGAAAGGTAGAGGTTTCTGGGTTCTGTTCTGTTACCGTTGGGTTTGGGTCATCATGGTTTCTGCCATAAGAGTGTCGATGTGAGCAGATTTCTGAGTAGCTTGAGGTTGGGCCTGACTTATTTGTCCTTCAGCAGAGGATGGGTCTGTCCTCTCTGGTTCTTTTGTTGGAGAAGTAGGAGGGGTATCTAGGCAGATGATCTTTGGTGGTTCTTGTGTTGACTCTTCTGTCGGTTTGATGACTCTGTTTTTGAACATGTAGTCAAATGCCACTTCAGTCATATCTGTCATGATTTCCTCTGTTATCCCCTTTTCTCCTTCTGTAGTCTCTTCCTCAGTTGCTTCTGTGATTTTCCCTTTACCCCTGGCTTCTCTTTCTTTTTCAACCTCTTTCTCTTTCTCCTTCTCTTTCTCTTTCTCCTTCTCCTTCTCCCCCTTTTCCTTCTCCTTCTCCCCCTTTTGTTGTTCTGAGGACTCACCATGTTGATTGTCTGATTGTCCTTCTTGAGCATCTTCGAAGTCATCATCATCGTCAGAATCGTCAATTCGAGCTGCTGGTGAGGACTGAACAACAAACTTCAGACCAGCTTTGTGTCTCTTGCTTGATGGTTCATCTGTGGGTGCTTCTTCTGCAGGTCTTTTTGAAGTAGAGGTAGCCTGTAAAATAATATCAGTAAAGTTTGAGGCTGCCTTTATCATCACATCTTCTACCTCTGTTGCAGCACCTCTGATCTCTTCTACTTGAGCCTTGAAGTTGACCTTGTGAGTATCAAGAGACGCTTTCACATGTTGTTCTGTTGCCTTAGCTTTCATTACAAATTTTGATGAGATCGTCATCATTCGGCTAAGAATTGATTTTCTGAAGTCTCCCATTTGTCCAACTGTCATGGGTAGGTCATTTGGGTTAGGGCTGGAGATGTTGAGTGTAGTAGCAGATGAGGTGGTTGCTTCTTTTATGGATTCCTTAACAGAGTTGGTAATTATCTCTGTCAAGGTTCTGATGTTAGATTCTGAAAGAATAACCGTGGGGATGGGAAGGGTTCTGTTCATCTGCGCTGTGTGGTTCTCTGTTATGAGTCGCTTTAGCTCGGCAAGATCTGTCGAAATCCTTTTAACTTCCTCTGATCTGATTGATCTTAGGTCGGCTATCTCCGTTGTCAGCTTTCCAATCTCTTCTCCTCTGACCCGTTCAGACTCTGTTCTGAGTGCTTCAGCTTCGACATATTTTCGAGTTATTTCAGCATGCTTGTTTGAGATGTTCAGCAGTTCTTCCCTAAGAGAAGCATTTTCCTTGCGGATCAGCTCCTCATTGTGTTCATTGATAAGTTTATACTCATTCAAAGAGTTGTTGATACTGTCACAGAAGCTTTCAAACTCTGCTCTTGTGATAGTGTCAATGGGGGTCTCCTTGGTTCCAACACATGGATCCAATTCTGCCTCGAGTTCAGAGGCGCCTCCATCAAGAGTTGTGTTGATGTTGGCTCTTGGAGGACTTCCACTTGATCCTTGATGTTCCCTTTGAGGGGAAACAACTACAAGTGTTCTGACCAAAGTTTCCTCTTCCAGCTCAGGTTCTGAAGAAGGAAATCTGGTGTGATGAGAAGCATTTGGATCAAGCAATGTCTTCCCTTGTTCTACTATGGTCTCCCATTGTCCCTGAGTCGGACAGATGCTACGTGAGATTACAAAGATCTCTGGTCTATTTTGTGTGGAGTCTAAATGAGCCACAGAGGCATCATTGTGTGGAGGTGACCTATTGATGTTCTGGGGCGAATGAACATCACTACCAAAGATAGTTTCCCCGGCTTCGTGCGTACCAGAGGCATGAAGAGGTGCCTCTGATGGTATAGGTTGGTTGGGGTTCGAGGTGTGCACCTCCGTTTCAATAATCCTTTGATCTTGATCACCAGGATTAGATTGTGTGAAAGCACTGGGATTTTGGTTAAGGTTACCCTCAAGTGTGCTCTGTTGAGCATCTTTTTCTATTCTCTCATTATCCTCGGCTCCTATGGCTGTAGAACTCTCTGGATTCTCTCTGATGTTTCCCTCTTGCTCATCACTATCAGAAGAGATAGTTTCTACCTCTGGTGTTTCTTGTACTTCCTCATGGACAGCCTCTCTAGGAGATGCTCTGTCCTCTACTTCCTCTCTTCTAGAGGAAGACCCCACTTCGGGTACTCTTGCCTCTGGTCTGTTAATTTCCTCACCAATCTCCTCACTCAAGCTCTCCAAGGAAGGCTCAGATCCTAAGTATGCTGGGGTTCTCACCTCAGGTTCTTGAGGTTGAGCAGCACTCTGATAGTTTTGGATAGATATGTGGTCAGGGGCGATAAGTGCAAGCATTGTACCTGGAATTCTTCTTATGAAGGGGTATTCGCCAGAAGTGGTAGGGAGGAATTTTGACATCGTCCAAACAGGTGTTGAGCGACCCTGATGAGTTAGTTTTAGTCTGTCGAAGGCTCTTCTGATTACCAGACTGATAAAGCGTGGAAACTTGATCATCTTCAAGAACTTGTGAGATCCAACGACTCCTCCTCTTGCGATGGATGAGGTTTTTGTGTTTACATCCGTAAGAAGATCGTTGTAGAGAATGCTGGCGTAGTCAAAGTTTCGATTGAAGAACAATCCATACATGATTTGTAGGATTTCTGTTGTGGCTTGGTCTTGACTACCAGATTTGCTGGTAAGGGTTCTGTTTAAGGTGGAGAACATGAAATTCCACATAGTGGGTAGATTCTGTCGCTTGAACTCTCCAATCCTATTCAGATCCTTGTTGTAACCCAGAAACTTCATGAAATCAAGAAGAACAGTTGTTTTTGGTGGTTTCTCATAGGCGTCTATTCCTAGCTGTCGTTTGGTTTTCATTCGGAAGATTCTTCTTAAGGTACTTGCTCTAATGCGGATTGTTCCCGCTCCTCCATTACTCGCGTTGACGCTCCCAACTATCCCGTCTTGTTCTTCGATGTATTGGCATGTGGTCCACCATTGTTGAACATAGATCGCTGGAAGGTGGTCATCGAACTCTGTTAGGGCTCTGAAGATGTCAGAGTTTCTAAAGAACTCAATGAAAACGTGATACAGGGGTAGATAGAGTCCTGGAGTGGGATCGAATCTGTAGTTGTTGTCAGCAAACTCGTATGGAAGAACAATGATATCATCGGTGGGTTCTATTCGGCTCGAATCAGCAGAGTTTTGGGGTTCCGCAATTGTTGCAGGTTTGGGTTTTCTTGAAGAACACTGAGGATTTAAATAAAAGAGGGAAAGGTGAAAGGTTTAGGAAGTTTAGAAAAGAAATGGGTCAAGGTTATGGATATTTATAGTCAGAACTTGTGGCTGGGTAATCACCGTAGATACTGTAGGCACTCGAGTGTTAGAAGGTGGAGTGGCCTGAATTATGTATCGTGGGGACAACTAGTGGTTTAGCTTTCAATTAGAGGGTGCCACGTGGATTTATTCTGACCACTTTTGTGCAAGTAAACCGTCGCGGTTAGAGATGTGTGGGTAACAAGTGGTTGACGCTTAGAAATAACCCGCACCTCTGATGACGTTACTTCTGATGACGTGGCATAAAACTGACAGAGTTCTGTTCGAGCTTTGCAAGTTTTTGCTTCTGATGAGTGACCCCTTTACCTTATCCCAAAAAAAAAATTCTGTATCTGATGAGGAAATGGTCAAAGAACAATAACAGAACTGACTTTGAAAAAATTCACAGAGTTCTGGTGAGAAACAACAGAGGCTCTGGTGAACTATCAGAGTTCTGTTGGGTTCTTGACTTTATCAAAGGATTTTCATCAGAACAGGTTTTCCCTCTTTCTTCAAAAAGATTTGTCAATGATAAAAAAAACAAAGTCAATTTGGATTTGGAAATATGAGTACTGACTTGCTCCCCCTAAAACTATGCATTATCCTTGTTTTAAGCTTCCCCTAGAAAATTGAGCTTAAATCCAAAAAAAAACTTTTGTACAAACAAAATTTTATATACAAACAGATTGTTCACCGAAAGCGTGTTGAAAAGTATGCTTGACAGAGTTCTGGTGAACAACTGAAGCTCGGTTGAACTATCCTACCCAACTGTTTGACAGAGCTCTGGTAGAATCATCAAAGGCTTTGTTGAGTTGAACAAAGTTAGGAGGATAAGTTCAGCATACCCAGTTTGTTGATTAAGAAGCTAAACCTCCTTTCATCAAGGGCTTTTGTAAACAAGTCAGCAAGCTGAATATCAGTTGAAACAAAATACATTTCAATAGTCCCTTTTTCAACATGATCCTTTATGAAGTGGTACCTTATGTCGATGTGCTTAGTTTTCGAGTGTTGAACTGGATTGGCTGTTATGGCAATGGCACTCTTGGAGTCGCATAGAATAGGAATTTTACCATACTCCAAGCCATAGTCTTTGAGTTGTTTTTTCATCCATATCACTTGAGAGCAACAACTAGCAGCAGCAACATATTCTGCTTCTGCTGTAGAGGTTGAAACACAGTTCTGTTTCTTGGATGTCCAACTCACCAACTTTTCTCCAAGCAGTTGTCAGCTACCAGAAGTACTCTTTCTGTCATTCTTGCATCCTCCATAGTCTTAATCTGTATATGCTACAAGCTCGAAACCAGAGTTAAGAGGATACCAGAGACCCAAAAATTGAGTCCCTTTCAGATATTTAAAGATACGCTTGACAGCTGTTAAATGAGTTTCTGTAGGATTTGCTTGAAATCTGGCACAGAGACAGGTTGCAAACATTATATCAGGTCTGCTGGCAGTTAAGTACAGAAGTGACCCTATCATGCCTCTGTAGTACTTGACATATGTTGGTTCACCATTAAGATCAGAGTCAAGCTTAACTCCAGTGGCAATAGGAGTTTTCATTGGTTTTGAATCATTGAGCTTATACTTTTTCAACATATCAGAGATGTACTTAGACTGACTTATGAAAGTCCCTCTGTCTGATTGTTTAACTTGTAAACCAAGGAAGAAAGAAAGTTCTCCCATCATGCTCATTTTGAATTCGCTTTTCATTAAACTTTCAAACTTATCACAGTACTCCTGCCTTGTAGACCCAAAGATAATATCATCAACATATATTTGTACCAGAAGTATATCATTCTTATATCTTCTAAAGAATAGAGTTTTATCGACTGTACCTTTCTCGAAGTGATTGACCAACAGAAGTTTGGACAGAGTTTCATACCAGGCTCTGGGAGCTTGCTTAAGGCCGTACAGAGCTTTGTCTAACTTGTAAACGTGGTCTGGAAACTCTGAACATTCAAAACCAGGTGGTTGCTGGACATAAACTTCTTCTTGCAGTTTGTCATTCAGAAAGGCAGACTTGACATCTATTTGGTAGACCTTAAAACCCTTATGAGCAGCATAGGCTAGGAAGATTCTGATGGCTTCTAGCCCAGCCACAGGTGCAAAGGTTTCGTCATAGTCAATTCCTTCTTCCTGTCTGTATCCCTTTGCAACCAGACGGGCTTTGTTTCTGATGATAATCCCATCTTCATCCTTTTTGTTTCTAAACACCCACTTGGTTCCAATGGCCGTTTTGCCTTTTGGGAGTGGAACCAAGGACCAAGCTCTTCTTGCATATCTTCGATCCAATTTGGGTCCTCTAGGGCTTCAGAAATCTTCTTCGGCTCAATCATGCTTAAAAAATTTACAAAGAAGGCTTCATTGATTGTGGCCGATCTTGTCTTCACACCATCTTCAGCAGCACCAGTGATAAGATGATGAGGATGATCCGTTGTCCATCGTGTCATGGGAGCATGGACAACAAGCGGGGTTTGTGCTTCTGATGTGAAAAGACGAACTTCAGCATCAGAGCTCTATTGATTGGGACCAGGGCTCTGTGGCACACGACTTTGGAGAGTGGCCTCATTGCTCTGAGAGTCATTAACAGGGCTCTGTGAAGGTTAGCTTTCAAACAAGGAGTCTTTGCCAATATTAGTTAGCAAAGGTGATGATGGCTCTTGTTCAGGTCCTCTCTCGTTCTGATGTGGTTCCTCATTTCTCTGTATCACTCCTGTAGACAGAGAAGTAGATGGTGAAATATTGGAGGGACCAGTGAGAGATGTACCTGTCAGATTCTGTTCTGTTGAGTTCTGAGCTTGATCTCCTCTGTTGATGTTATCAGAGGAATCATCATCATTGAAGAAATCGTTGAACATGAGATTGATATCTTCTTCCCTTGTCTTTGAAGAACTTGTCTTTTTCTGTTATGTCTTTGTCCCCTCTGTTGATTTACGATCAGAGGAGCTCGATGTGCTTTCATCAAAGGACACGTTTACACTTTCTTGAATGATCTGACATCTGGAGTTGTAGACTCTGTAGGCTTTAGAGGTTAAGGAATAACCAATAAAGATTCCTTCGTCTGCTTTCTTATCAAACTTTCCCAGCTGATCTCTGTCATTCAATATGTAGCACTTGCAACCGAAAACATGAAAGAATTTCACGTTTGGTCTTCTATTGTTGGTGAGTTCATAAGGAGTCTTCTTAAATCTCTTTACTATCACAACTCTGTTTTGGGTAAAACAGGCTGTTGAGACTGCTTTTGCCCAGAAGTTTATTGGAAGGACAGAGCCAGCCAACATGGTTCTGGCGGCTTCTACCAGCGTTCTGTTCTTTCTTTCCACAACTCCATTATGTTGTGGAGTTCTTGCAGCTGAAAAGTTCTGGGAAATACCTTCCTCTGATAGGTAGGTATCAATTTTGTCATTCTTGAATTCTGTCCCATTATCACTTCTCAACTTTTGCACTTTTAATCCTAACAGAACCTGTATCCTTCTCAACAAACTTATCAAAATTTTTGGGACATCAGATTTTACTCTGATGAACTCAATCCAAGTATATCTAGAATATTCATCAATTAAAACAAGGATATACTTCTTGCCCGACAGACTTTGCACGGAGATTGGACCACAGAGATCCACGTGAAGCATATGCAAAGGTCTGGGACAACTTTGATCACTCTTTGTTCTATGTGAAGATCTTTTCATCTTACCCAGTTCACAAGCAGAACAGAGATGGTCTTTGTCAAACTTCAGAGAAGGTAGTCCTTTTACTAATTTCAGTTTCACGAGCTTGTCAAGGTTTTGAAAGTTCAAATGGGCAAATCTTTTATGCCAGAGCCAGGCATCTTCATTTTTCAAAGACACTAAACAGAGTTTCTCTGTTGTAGAGTTTTGGTTTGGTTTAAAATTCATTTTGTAAAGATTTCCTTTTCTGTCATCTCTTAAAAGTTCTTGACCAGACTCGGAAAGTAACAAGGAACAATATTTCTTCCTGAAATTGACATCAAATCCGTGATCACAGAGTTGACTTATACTGAGAAGATTATGATTTAATCCTTCAACATAAGCAACTTCAGAGACTGGAACACCACCATTTACTAATGTACCATAACCTTTAATTTGTCCGCCATTGTCTCCTCCGAAGGTTATTGCACTCCCCATCTTGTTTTTAAAAGAAGCTAACAGCTCCTTATTCCCCGTCATGTGCCTGGAGCATCCAGAACCAGAGTACCAGATCTGCACATGAGGTTTCTGCAAGACAGATTAGTTCCTTTTAGGTACCCATTGCATAATGGGTCCTTTCCTGTTAGGCTTAGGTGGGTTGACATACTTTCTTTTGGGCTTTCCATACTGTGATGGTGTGCCAGAGGTTTTCCTCTGTGTATTCTGAACAGTCGTGGGATTTTTCTTTTGAACGTACTGATTCAGAACACAGTGGGGACCATTCAGATGATTTTGCAATTTTAGTAACAGTTGAATACAATTGCAGTTGATGGAACATGACTGATGCACATTGTTTTTATTCGAAAACTGTTTGAATGGAGCTTGATTCTGAAAGATTTTAGGACCAGATGTCTTTGCATACAATCTGTCCTGGTTCTGTTTCTTAAAACTGTTATTCCTAGAAACAGACTATGTTGACACGAAGCTCTTTGGAATAGATTCATTTGACCAGAAAGGATTTGCCTTTTGATTTACACCAGAATTTGGAATAGATCTGTTGTTTGCTATCCATTTTCCCTTCTGTTCTGGTGTGAATTTTACAGGTTTGAAAGAAAGAGGAACATTTTGGTTTACAAAAACACTTTTGTTTTTCTCTCTCTTCTCCACTTCTACTGCATTAGAAGCAAGAATCTTAAAACCTTTGTTGTTAAACTCAGTTACCGGTATAAACCTTGATTGTTTCTTGAAGAAAGAAACATCATCTTTTAGATCCGTAGATTCTATCGGTATCTGCTTTAACTTGTGTAAAATTTTCTTTTGTCCACAAAAAATATGTTCATCTACTTCAGAGTCAGAGTCACTGTCAGAGCCTAGAAAGTCTCTAGTGGCTCTGTCGGAGGTTTTCGTTTCAATGGGTATGACAGAGATATTTGTTTTGACAGTTCTGAACCTTCTCAACTTTGGCTTTAAAGAATCTGAAACAACATTTTCCTCGATAACTTTCAACAAATCTTCCTCAAAAGATGTTCTTATGGATTCAGGGGTAGAAGAGAAGACGGGAGCTTCTGGATTGAGTTTGCTCTGTGGGATTTCAACAGAGGACTCAGTCACAGAAGTAACAGACTTCTGTCCTTTGAATGAGTTGAAGTTAAAAATCTCTTTTGTATCCAAATCCTTGACAGAGTTAGGAAGTATGATTCTAGCTCTTCCTTGATCAAGAATAAATTCTGAGGATGGTTTTAAAACCTTTTGATGATCAGAGGAATCATAGCTGACGTTCCTAAAGTCAAGATTTCTTTGTTTTGAGAAAGCATCTGAAGTTTTGGTTCTTTTGAAAACAGCATTACCAGATATCACGTCCTCTTGGATTTTCCCAACACAAAAGGCAGAGGACAGAGATGTCTTCTTCCTTTCGTCATAGGGAGCAAGGTCAGAGAAACCAAGACCTTGCGTATCCATCTGTGAATTTATCTTGATGTGCACATCTTGTGCATCCTGGTACTTTTTAATCTGAATTTCTTTTCTCTGTAGAGATTGATGCAGAATTTCCCTTTCTCTTTGAAAATAATCAGTTAGAGCAACAGAATTAAGTCTCTCTGTTTCAGACTTTTTCAAAATTTCAGACTTCTGTTTCAAAACGTTTTCATATTCGTTAATTCTGTCAGAAAACAGGCTCTCTTTCTTCTTTTGCAAGATTTCTAGCTCAAATTTTTCTTTGAAGATTTCTTCCTTTTCTTGTTCCAAGAGAGTTTTCTCTCTCTTGTAAAAGGATAGATCCTTCTGAGCTAGTTTTCTTAGCTCTTTTTCTTCAGAAAGTTTTTGTTTAAGAAGTTGAAATTCCTCATTCAGCATAGAAACATGCATTTCTAATTCTGAGTCAGACTTGGATTCAGATGAGCATACCTTGGCACTGGATCCGGTGGTCTCCAGCGCTCTGTCGTCAGACTCTGCCGTAGTAAGAGCAAATGCATGAGCTAGATCTTCTTCTTCTGTTGTTCCCTTCGTTATTTCTGGTTCTCCAGTCATCCAGTCAACAACTTCTTCTAAACTTTCATCATCCACAGCAACTCCACAAAAGTTGGCTTGTTCTGGTTCATCATCAGAGGATGAATCAGAAACCCAGTTCTCCATTTCAGCCACATAGCTTCTTTCTCTGTAGTTGTACTTGTATTTGTTCTTGTAGTAGTCCTGGTCTTTTACCAGTTTGCCTCTACAATTAACAGAGAAGTGCCCAGTTTTGCCACATCTGAAGCAACGTCCATCATTCTGATTGATGGGTTGAGCAGCATCGGCCTTCTGTTGTGCTGGTGGATTTTCTCTTCTGTTTTGTGGAGGTTGTCTTTGTTATGTGGTAACTCTGTTGTTACTTTGTTCTGGTGCAGCGTATTCTCTTCTGTCTTCTTTTCTCTCATATCTACCTCTTCTGTCAAACTTATTGCCAAATCTCTTGTTAAATTGCTGAGTTATTAGAGCAAGAGATTGAGCAAAAGCTTGAATGTCATCATCCTCTGATGAGCTTTCCTCTGTATCACTCTCTGCAACTAAACTTTTCTTTCCTTTCCTTTTAACTGACTTATCTTTCTTTTTCTCTCTGTTTGAACTCTCTCTGTTGGACTTTTCTGATGTGGTTTTCTTAGAATCAGAAACTAAAGCGATTGGGCCTGCAATGGTGGATTTGCCTTTTTGCTTGACAACATCCTTCTCTTATGCGGCCAAAGTGCCATACACATCTGTTAGAGACCATGCATCTAAGTCCTAGTTGGCTTGTAAAGACATGGACATATTTAACCATTCATCATTCAAACTTTTCAAAAACAGAACATTGTTATCTTCCTTCGACCTAACAACCCCACATTTTTTGCATTTGTTGATCAACACATTAAATCTGTTGTAGGGTTGTTGTAAGGTTTCCTCAGGAAGTGCCTTGAAATCGTTGTATTCATTTGTACATTGGGTCCTTCTGTTCTTTTGGGTCTTGATACCACCCTCAAGTTGGTTAAGAAGTTGATCCCAGATTTCCTTAGTAGTAACACATGAATCTAGTTCTTGAAATATTTCGTTTGGAATGGCCATTATCAGTAGTCTAACTGCTTTAAGATCATTTTCCATTTTTAGATTTTCCTCATCAGTAAAACCTGTGGTTTTGATCTCATAATGAGCTGGAATCTCAGCAGTAGTTCCTGTTGCGGGTACACGAGGAACAAAAACCATGGGTTGGTATGGTCCGTCCGTGACAGATCGCATTAAGTCTTTATCCATACCATCGAAAAAGTTAACCATCCTGATCTTCCACTGAGCATATTCATCTCTCAGAAGAGTAGGAGGTTTTGTTAAAGAACCAGCAGTATAGATAGCATTTATACCGTTGTTCGCCATTTTTAAAAAAAACAGAGTATAGTTGTTACAAAAAGATTTTCAACTCAGAGATGAGTTTTAAACAGTAATCAATGGAACAGTAACTTCTGAGAGAAACGTTTAAACTAAGCTAGAAAGCTTTAAACACAGTTATATGAGTTATGAAAGCTTGTTTAGACTAGGAAGCAGTAAAAACAGAGTATGTAATGAAGCTTTTAAAGGCACACAAACACAATCAACAACAATGAGTCAACCTTGGTAGATTGGATCGTTTGGTTTAAGAAAACCAAAGGAGCTCTGATACCAATTGTAGGTTCCCAGATTCACGTTGTATCATATTAATGGTAGTGAAATAGACAGCGGAAGCATATTAAATAAAGCCATTAAAATGAGTGATTGTGTAAACGATAAATGAACTATGAGAATCAAATATTGAACAGTAAAATGATATCAGGATCAGATATAAAAGCTGCTCATATATTGATAATGAATCACACCAAGAACATGTTCGAGTGTGTTCGGAAATCTCATAGGACAACAATATCGTACGGAGGTAGTGCTCGGGATTGCTGCAGTGTGTGCTTAAACAATTGTGGAAAAACTACTCTTCCCAAAGCTTACAATTGTTTGTTCCACTACCTCTCTATTTATAGCCCTGGAAAAGTGAAGGCAGTGTACTATCGTACCCTAGAATGACACGTGGAAAGTGTGTCTCCTATTTTTAGGGCATACGTGGAAAGTATGGACACTTGTCTAACACTTGGGATTTCCTACGAGACTTAGGCTGACAGAGGTCTTCACTTCACCAGAGCTCTTTCGCAAGAGCTCTGTTGGTCTTCTGTTAAACACTTATTCTTCTGTTGGAAGTCTTCGACAGAGCTCTGTTGAGCTCTGTTGGTCTTCTGACTTGAACTTCTTCCGAATCTTCTGTCTGATCTCTGTTGGTCTTCTGACTTGAACTATTTTCAATACTTTTACATAACAGATACTTGGGGCCAACACGTGACCCTGACCTCTCAGTACTTGACACCTCCCTGCCTCCTGGTGAAACTTTCATCCCTGGTAAAGTCTTAAGTGAACCCTATGGAATCTTCTTTCTAGACTGCTATGGACGACAACACTTTCAACGCATCTCTGAGCTTCCAATCACTCCCATCGAACAGCTCAGAGACCTAATATACTGGTGTGAAGTCAGACGCGACATTCAGGCACGTCACCTCAAGCCCCTGATCTTTGAAGAAGAAAGAACAAAAAGGATCAAGGTGTAACGGTCCCTGACAGGATGATTCCCACATCAAAGACCCTCGATGAACTTCTCATCAAGGAAGAACCTTTTGACGGATAGGATCGCCTTGTAATTCTTTCTATCTTTATCTGTCTACATCTTTTGTACTTGTAAATTCATTAGCTGTACTTGTAATTTTTCTACTTCCCTCTGTAATTTTTACGTAGTTTAAAGGAAAATTTCAACGAATGTACTTTACTCCATCAATACTGAAAAGATCCCAGAAAACAGTAAAAGGGACAAATATTTTATGAGTTCTTTTTATCCTTATGTTTTCATACTTAGCAATTTTCTTTGTTGCTATGTCATAATCAAATAGGGGGAGATTGTTGATCCAAACCCTCAGTGATTTGATAATGACCCTCTCTTAACACTTAGTGAAAATTGTAAGTAAATGATATGTATTCGAGTTTCACTATCGCTGATAAGTACTAAGACTGTTTCAGTACCGCTGATAGTAACTCTCACTCTTTAAAGTTAAATAGTCAGCGAACTCTGTTCATCGAGTAGCTCTGAGCCTGTTCAGTCTATAAGATGATCACTGATAAGTTAGTTGTTTACTTATGATCCCTGAAGACAAGTTTCACGTCAACATATGTTCTACGCTAAAGTCGAAGATCAACCTCAAGAACCAGCGACAAGTCTACTAATGAACTGATGCGGATATCAGCGAACCCAAGATTTGTCCACTCAACGTGAAGTTACAAGTAGAAGACTTCAGCAATCGCTGAACTTTATCACTCGCTGATAAAGTACTGATTCAACGAAAGCTGATCATGAAGTTCTCTCTGCATGTTACTATTGTTTTACCTCCCATGCACGTCTCCGTATGACTTGTGTAATTTCATATTTAAAACAAAACTCATGTGTTTCCATCACTTGAAAATATCGACTAAAACATCTTAAAACCTCATTTTGGGGTAGACATGCAAGCTTGTAATACTTCATAGAAATTTCTTGTAATAACACTCATGCATCAAATAACTCATACCAAAATTTCAAAAGGTGAAATTCTTTAAATTGATTTCCAAACTTTTCCTCAATGGTCACATAACGACACATGAGCAAAATGTTTCCGACAAAACTGCACACAACAAAGTGTTTTTCTAAAGCGTACGAGGAATAAGGGTTAATAAATCGGTTGTCACCAGAGAGGGTTCAAACCTATTTTCAAATCTCAAATTTCACTTAACGGTGCGCATCAATGTTCGAAACATAAGAAATTCCACGTACTATAGTTTTATACAAATAACTTTCTAAAATCTTCATCACGAAGCATTTCCTCAAGGTTTCGTACTTGAAACATAAAACGTCAAAACGTCGATGCTTAAATGTATTTGTCAAAAAAATACTCAAAATACACATTTCCTTCCGACCAAAAAGGTTTTCAATTTTCCAAAATATTTGGCAAACCAAAATTGACCAAAGTCATCAACTTCTACATTTGTGTTTTCAAAATGCAAAGCATTGCGAACTATGCATGATTTCCACCACGCCACAACATCTCCTTTGACCAAATGGCCATCCTTTATATAATAAGTTAATAAAATATTTTCACTCGCGATTCGTTAACCAAAGTGTTGAGAAACAAGGGTTACCAAGCTATGCATACCCCTAAGTCTATATAGCGCATTTACATGAAATTGATAATAAAACATTTAACTGGTCGAAAGCGCACCAAATAAATCATTATGAAATGTCACCGAAATGTTCTTTCATGCATCACTTAAGCCACTTATAAATCAATCCATACACCAAACTATTTTCAATGAAACACTTAGTAACACAAACCCTGAAAGAAAGTTACGCGACACTAGAGTTCCAAACTCATCTTTTCTTAGTCGCCTTATGGCATAAAATTAACTTTTCTCAACAAAACTCGAGTGGGACCAAATGCCCAATATAACTCAACTTTTCACATAAGTAAATAGAGTATGCACATAGTAAAATTGTACCCACACGACACAAAACGTCGTACAACAAAACTCCATGAAACTCTATGGACTCAATGACTCCAAGTCAATAAACGACGCTAAACATCATGCTTCCGCAGCCAAATTGCTATAAGCAAAATCATAAAGGAGACGCCAAAATCCCAAAAATTCCCTTCTATGGTAATACCATATAAATAACATTGTTTAACAACTCTCTTTAAACAAATTCTCCAAAAATAGTTCTACATAGACATCATGGAAGATAACTTTCCGTCCAAACTCTAACATATGTGGAGGAGATCCAATGTTAAAGTCACAAGCCGTAGTTACTCGTCCAACATCTTAAACATCATAAAAATATGATTATCATTATATCCAAAACAATGTTGAACAACAATGAAATAAAGCAAAACAAATTCCGGCGGAGTTTGCAACTCCCACAATAAAATGGTTTCATGCACGTTCAAAACAATGATTTGAAATCTTATGTGTGTGCTAAACATTTCTCAAAATTCATAACACAATCCATATAAGGATTGGAAACACAAGAAATAGTTGATGAAATTTATTTTCAAAATAAACTTTGTGCATGACTTAGTCGGCATTCAACATCTCAACTCATACCCTTCCAAAACTCTCTGGTCCACCATTGTCATCCGGATGCTTTAACCTCTTAAGGCAAGTTAGGAATTACATCAATTAGCTTTACGGTTTTTCCCCAAATCAAAGTTGGCTCAATCAGCCTATGGTTCTAGTCCAACCATAAATCTTGACCCGAAACGGTCTACGTAAAGCGAATATCATGCTTATCGTCACTCCAAGTGACTAATACTAGAATCGTCCATCTATTCCAACGACTACTAGCTTAGAACTTCCTTCACTACCCCAACGATCATCACATTAAAGTACTTCAAGTACGCACATGTACTAGTAGGTTCACCATGACACTGGCCAGGTGTCACTATGAACGCACCGTAGATGATTATCCTTGTTACTCTCTATGTGATTCTCGTTTCTAACAACATACATTGACCTCGAAACATCCTATCTTAAAGTGCCTAAAGGTGAATTTCACTCTCATTTGCTTAAACAATCCCTAGTTTGAATCCTAACACATAAAAATAATTTCCAGAAAAAGAATCACTCAATTTACAGTTTTATTGAGTGAGATATGACCATTTGAAGAGAGGTGTGGAATCTGACAGCAAGTTGTCAAAACTACACCTTGTGCATGTGCTCCTATATTGACTTCTTAACCAAAATTCTTATTCCTTTGCATGCAAAATCCAATTTGACCCTTTTCCATACACTTATTTTCAGTTCCAAAACACATTTTTGAACCATTTAAATTACATGCAAGTTACCTATCAACTCATCTTTTATAAACTTTTGTAAAAGACTCATTTTGAAGAATGTTGATGTTCTTGCCAAGAACATCAACATGCAACTTAAAATTGTGTATTTTGAGCTCATGCATGTTTGTTTAAGTATGTTTTTAGTGGATTACAAAGATACACTCATGAAACTCTTGAGCAAAAGAATATGGATTTCTCAATAAAACTACATGCATGTGTTTAAAATGTTCGTCTTTGGTCTTAACATAGGTTTGATTTTGGATTCACCACCTTTTTAATAACAAGAAGATGTTATGGTGGTAAATCTACAAATATTAAGACATTGTAAAGAAGATTTTTAAAAAGTTAAAGAAAGTGTAGAAGGGATGAAGAACATTCATCAAATGCAAGAAAGTGAAAATAACTTAAAAGAGTGTGTGTGGATTTCACCCAACACACTTGTATTTACCTTGGATTGTTTTTATCCTTTGAAGAAAAGTGATTGAGGGGCTAGAATTTGGGATGAAGATTTGAAGATTTGAAGATGGAGAGAGAAAGAATTGCAAGTATTCTTTTAGAGAGAGAGTGAGATGAGATAATGAAATGGATTGTGAAGACTTATTGCATTCTTATGGAGTAGAGAGAGGGGGGGCTCTCAAGGTGGGGGCTGGTGAGTGATAGAAATAATTTGTCAAATCTTGTTTTTTTGATTAAAAATTAAAATACAAGTATTTTCTTAATAAATGAAATACAAAGTAATTATATATAAAATAAAGTATATATATATATACTATTATTGAAATACATAAATTATCAATTATATAAATACTTGTAGTATAAATGTCGGTCAAGTTGGCATTTTATGAGATTTATGGATAATTTCCTAATTCAAGGGTTTCTTAGGCAAAATTTCTCGAATTTTCCTATCGTACCGCGTTTACTGCTAAACTTGCACTGCGTGAACTATGTCATGAGAAAAATGATATATTCAGTGTAGTTCAAACCTGAGGTATAAATTTGACGATTGTCATACATGATATCAAGGAAAGAATACGAGGATCATTTAAGAGCTGAAAGATTACTCACCAAAAAGAAGGAAGCTGAAGAAAAAGATAAGGCTCTCGCTATCCAGCTTGTCCAACAATCGGTGAAAGACCCCGCGCTGAAAAGAACTCCCATTGATGTCCAACGTCAGCTATGGGATGATGTCCAAAGGATCGTTGAAGAAAATACTAAGGTACCTGACTCGACTTTGGAATGGTGTAAAGAAATGCTGAACTATCGATCTCGACCATCCAAAATCATCAAGGTACTTATCAGAGGAAAACTGTTCGTAGACGTTCCTGTTGTTGAAATTGATGTATTCAGAGAAGACAAGACCAAGCAAACCTTTTACATTGCTACATTAGAGAAATTTGGTTTCTCTGAATGGTTGGAACTGAAATTAGCCATTCAGCGATCTCGCTCAAACTTCAAGAGTCATGTCGAGAAAATTTTAAATTCCCAGATCGACTTGGTTTCTTCTGTTGTGGATATT
Source organism: Saussurea involucrata (assembly GCA_033807775.1). NCBI lineage: Eukaryota > Viridiplantae > Streptophyta > Magnoliopsida > Asterales > Asteraceae > Saussurea > Saussurea involucrata. The sequence goes on from CM066326.1 coordinate 14,750,530, forward strand.
CCTCCTTCCACTCTTCTTCCACCTAAACAAAGAAGGGCCTCTGCAAAGAAAAAGAAAACCTCAGACTCAGGTCCTCCTATACGGAATGAAACAGGTATAGGTTTATCACGCGAAGAAGTACTTGGTCGTGACCCTGACCTCTCAGTACTTGACACCTCCCTGCCTCCTGGTGAAACTTTCATCCCTGGAAAAGTCTTAAGTGAACCCTATGGAATCTTCTTTCTAGACTGCTATGGACGACAACACTTTCAACGCATCTCTGAGCTTCCAATCACTCCCATCGAACAGCTCAGAGACCTAATATACTGGTGTGAAGTCAGACGCGACATTCAGGCACGTCACCTCAAGCCCTTGATCTTTGAAGAAGAAAGAACAAAAAGGATCAAGGTGTAACGGTCCCTGACAGGATGATTCCCACATCAAAGACCCTCGATGAACTTCTCATCAAGGAAGAACCTTTTGACGGATAGGATCGCCTTGTAATTCTTTCTATCTTTATCTGTCTACATCTTTTGTACTTGTAAATTCATTAGTTGTACTTGTAATTTTTCTACTTCCCTCTGTAATTTTTACGAAGTTTAAAGGAAAATTTCAACGAATGTACTTTACTCCATCAATACTGAAAAGATCCCAGAAAACAGTAAAAGGGATAAATATTTTATGAGTTCTTTTTTGTACTTGTAAATTCATTAGTTGTACTTAGCAATTTTCTTTGTTGCTATGTCATAATCAAATAGGGGGAGATTGTTGATCCAAACCCTCAGTGATTTGATAATGAACCTCTCTTAACACTTAGTGAAAATTGTAAGTAAATGATATGTATTCGAGTTTCACTATCGCTGATAAGTACTAAGACTGTTTCAGTACCGCTGATAGTAACTCTCGCTCTTTAAAGTTAAATAGTCAGCGAACTCTGTTCATCGAGTAGCTCTACTAAAGTCGAAGATCAACCTCAAGAACCAGCGACAAGTCTACTAATGAACTGATGCGGATATCAGCGAAGCCAAGATTTGTCCACTCAACGTGAAGTTACAAGTAGAAGACTTCAGCAATCGCTGAACTTTATCACTCGCTGATAAAGTACTGATTCAACGAAAGCTGATCATGAAGTTCTCTCTGCATGTTACTATTGTGTTACCTCCCTTGCACGTCTCCGTATGAAATTTCAGAACGGACATCCCTTCTGTCTAGAATCGTACAACAACTCGGATTCTACAATGTGCACCATGCGGCTACTAAGGTTGTCTACAAAGGTCAATGACATACAACCCCTCGGCTGCTGCCACGTGTAAAGCCATACTGCCATGCATTAAATGCATGCAGTATTTAAGAAGAAACCTACTTCAGAAATGAAGTGCTCGGGCCATCTTCTTCTTTCAATCTGTGTGTTAGGTTATTATTCGTAATTTCCTTATCTCCTTTCTGTCTTATTCTAGTGCAAGAAACTTAGTGTTCTTAACTTGTTTAGATTAGGTTAATCCTTAATCTTGTTCCGCAACAAGTTGTAAATTGTCTTGATTTATCAATAAACAATTTAGAAAAGTAAAAATAGTGTGTTTGTATTCAACCCCCCCCCCCCTTCTACAAACTTGTATAACCCTTCGGGACCAACATTTAGGCCATTTGTTTGCATCGTTTTTTGGACTTACGGTTTTTTTTTAAACTGATTTGGGCCTTGGATTTTACGACCGAACTCGTTTTACGCTTGGGCCGATTTGGCATTTTTGCAAACATTTCGTTGGGCTCGGCGGTTTTTAGGCCGAAGACAATTACTACCAATGGGCTAATTTTTGGGCCGGTCTTGAACCATTCTTGAGCCGAACTAGCTAGCTTCTTCATGGGCCCCCAAGTGAATTACCTAGCCACCAAGAAATTTTAGTAGTATAAATACATGTATTAGGCTATTAGTTTGGAGAGCTTGGGACATTGTTGTTACTTGGTTACCATAGTCACCATGGTTCGGTTTTGAAGACTTGAACCGAAGCACTCTTTGTGAGCCTAAAACTCACGGTTTGGTACTCCTAATCCATTGATTTGCATCATTAATCTTAATCTAATCTTATTGTTAAAATCCATCTAATACTTGTTTGTTGTAACTTGTTAAACTCATAACTCTTAATTAATCTATGAGTTCCAGATTAGTGCATACAATCAGTTGAAATCAATAAGTAGAAACAATCATCAAGATTTCAACTGGCCATCCATATATTGCGTAATGCTTTCAGAGAATTACAATATGGTCATATGAATGATAATGACGATTAACCTATTTTTCTAAACATAATAGGCTATTTATATCTAGGCCTAATACACTAAGGCCCATGGCCCGTTTACACAATTAAACCCAAAATACACGTTCAACATAATAGGCCCTTGAACTTCTATTCAACAGATTTTATCCCTAACAATCACCCCCTTTGAATTGAAGTTCGAGTTCACGCCAGTTCTCGATGTATCTCTTTCGGAGCGCAAAGTAGATCTCGAAACTTCGGATGGCTCGGCGGTAGTCGATGCGATCTTCAATCACTTCTAAGGCTTCTCCTGCGGTTATCTCGTTTGGATTGGAGACAAACGACGATTTTCGATTTTCGGATTCGTGGGTGATGATGTTTCGAAGAGCATCTCTGACTTTCAGGAGCGTACATCGCAGAATCTGTCGACCTGGCTGAAGCGGAGAAACCTCTTTTCTTTCTGTTCGTTGAGGTAAACGATCCCAAATTCTGGTTCTAGAAGCAGTGAGTTCTCGGGATACATCTTCAGCTCGGGTGCTTTCAGATTTGGTTTCAGCAGGTTTATCTTGTTTGTTCTGTGCTCGATTCCCATTTGGAAGTCTGTGATGTAAGAAATCATAACTTTATGGAGTATGTAGAAACCAGGATTCAATCTTACAATCAATTATGATCAATTAAGAACAATCAAATAGAGAATTGGATCAACGCACTTGTATTCAATCAAGAACAGATTACAAATCTAGAGAGTGAATCTCTCAAAGATTACAAAAGTGAATACAAAGATATGCGGAAAGTTATGCCAAAGATTAGTTAGCCTACAGTTGCTAACTCCTATATATACTGTAAGGAAATACTAAAGCTACAGTACATATACATCAAAGACTAATAGAACAATTACACGTGTCCTAATTAGTAACAGAATATAACTGAAAATATCCTAAGACATAAGTTATGAACATGTTCAGAACTTCTGAACATCCTTCTGATCAAGCACTTCAGAACTTCCTTCAAGCACTTGTGATATTTTCATCTTCATCATCAGAAGTTCTGAGTCTCCTACTCAGAACTCTGACCCTTCTGTTTAGATTCCACACTTGTAATCTTTTCGAGACTTCTCATATCAGAACTTCTGAATCTTCTAACTCAGAACTCTGAGTCTTCTATTCAGATCCAACACTTGTAACTTTTGACAAAACTTCAGATCTAACAATCTCCCCCTTTTTGTCAAATAGTCCTGTACTTCTCATCATCATATTCTTTTAGTGTTGGAACAATCTTCAAAACCGGTACTGTAACACCCTCAAATTTGGAACAAGCAACTAACTTTAAAATTCAATAAAATAACCCAAATAGATACGAACACTTCTACAATTCATTCCTTAAAATACCTCGGAATTTAAAACATTATAATTCCCCAAATAAAACAACCTAAACGGGTGTTACTTAACACCACACACAAGTTGCTAGTCCAAACAAATGCGGAAGACTTCATTAATCAAGTCACCTCTCGTGCACACCACTAGCACTCGCCACTTCACAGTGTAGCTAAACTTACCCCAACCTGAGCCTGTTGCACATGCCGACAAATAAAAAGGGTTAGGCTAACGCCTAGTGAGTTCAAGCATTTTATCATGACTATATAAAATCATAAATCGAAAGGGTAGTAGTTTTAATCATGATTTCAAAGAGTTTACTTTAAATGCAAGTCACCCATTTTTTCAACTCACACAATTCACATGTTGATATTTGTAATATGACAAGATTCTCTAAATGATTTGCGTTAAAGTATGACGACAATCTGATTTCCAAGAATACTTATTTTATACGATGGCAATGCCACGTAAAACATTTATTTGTAATGCAAGTTCGTACCCAAAACTCATCCAAAATGTGAATAAACATTAAATCCCCAAATAGCATAAACATGAATAAAACTCGATTATTCAAAACATCCCAACTAGGATTAAACATAATACATTGCCCATAAATCATGGAAAACAATCCATTTAAACATATAATTACGTCACCGAAAACATGGATAAAAGTAGTTACCAGAAACAATACCTTTCGGCGACGGGGGAGACCCGTTTACCAACGCAAGTGACGTAACACAAAAGTAAGCCACTTGACAAGTTAGTAAAGAAACACTTAACAAGACATATAACGGATGCCGAGTGTGGCTACTTAAAACCACACCCAGTTTGGGGCAACGTCCTTAACATAGTCGCATGTAGGGCTTACACCATACCGTCGATGCCTAACCGTGCCGCGATGTGGAAAACTAATCGTCCCATCATCGGCATAATAACTAAAACATATTCGCACGTAGGGCTTACACTATACCGTCGATGCCTAACCGTGTCGCGATGTGGAAAACTAATCGTCCCAACATCGACATAATAACTATAGTGCTATGGATCCATTGCATTACTAATATAACATTACATGACACCAAACGAATGAACTAGCGCATTCAAAACATGTAATTCTCAAATAAGATGCATTAATGCAAAACAAAATCAAACGCCCAACATCGAGCTATCAAAATCGGACAAATGTCCCCAAGACCCAACGGAGTCAACACCGAGCCAAATTGCTCAAATACTTATTAGACCCATAAAGAACGGTCAACATAGCTTAAAATGCGTTTAAATATCGATTAGGTAAACAAGTACCACAAAATCATTATTAACCCAAAACTCGCCACAAGTTAACCAAAAAGGGTTTTTCCCAAAAGGACTCATACCCTTATAATTCAAAAAAATGATTGATGACGCTAAAACGTGCTTTCCCCCAAATGGTTTATAAAATCATTTATACTAATATGATTAAACCATTATATAAACTTCATTTCGAACAATAAATCTTTTAAGGATATATTCATGATTTCTACACATCAAATATCCAAAAATCCCAATTATGGGTATTTTACCACATTTACCAAGTTAAACATTTCAAAGGTTAAAATCCACCAAATAACCCAACATTATATAATTTTCATGTAAACACATAAATGCTTGGAAAATAACATTTTGGCATGTACAAAGTTTTCACAAAGTAACTTGAACTCACCTTTGCTAGATTTAGCTAAATCTAGATTTTTCCCCAAACGTATGCTCATTTGATGCACATGGATCCTCAAACCAAAACTTCAAAACCTAAATCCATAATTTTACCACCATTAATAACCACATTCAACCATTTAGAATTATTCTCCAAACATCAACCATCAAAATCTCCATTTATACCCAAAACCTCAATTTGACCTAACTTCTCCAAAATCATCCAAACTAAAATTGAGTAAACAAAACACTAGGAGATCATCAATGAAACATTTATAACTCATATAAAAGTATAGAAGCTAGGAGGATGAACTCACCACTTAGGTTTTGATGAAAACCTAGAAAACCCCAAAAATCTCTAGTGATGTGGATGAGACTTGCTCTTGCATCTATAGATGAAATCAATAGCATAAAATGGGTAAGGAACGCATCAATCTCCAAGAGAAACCCCAAAATCGGTTAGGGTTTTGTGAGGGAGAAAAGGGAAAACGATTTGGGAGAGAAAGGAAGGAGATTCGAGACTAACCACCACCAAACACCCTTGAATAATCCAATGATCTTCCAAACTCTCTCTAGATCCTTGAAGAGCTCTCAAAAACGGAACCATAGCAAGTTGAATCATCAAAATCGGAGTTGAAATGAGAGAGATATGAAGAAATGAAGTTTGAGGGATGAAATTCGTATTTGACAGCAACCAGGTACCCGTCCGCGACAATGACACGGTCATTGTCGCTGGTCATAGTCGCACAAGGTGTACCGAAACTGTTTTGGCCATAACTTCTTCGTTATAGCTCCGATTTCGCTCCGGAAAGAACCGTTTGACTCGTATTCGAATTCCTCATCCAACAAGACCATAAAATCTAAGATTTAACCCAAAATCTTATTTTTCATATTTTTCTTAAAAGATCGGTTTCTCACTGATTCGAAATTATGCTTATCCGAAAATTACGGGTGTTACAATCCTCCCAACCTTAGGATGATTTCGTCCTCGAAATCTACACCCTTTACAACCCAAGGTCAACCGACTCAACACCGACTATAATTTATCGGTTCCTAACTGGAATCTAAATTCCCTCCACACAGTCTATAAAGACAAATCCTCGAACAATTGCTTATCAACAAAGCCCCTTCGTGTACACTGTACTTATGTCCTGGAGAACACTCCGACAACTGGAATAATTCCTAGTCAGACGACTTCGGTTGTCTCCCAACCTTAGATGTTTCATACATCCCGATTTCGATTTCCGATTTTAAGTCAATCCAAGGTTTGTTCGCTAACGAACCCAAAAGAATCATCAATTCTGATTATTCCTACCATTACTTGCCATATACATCCAACGAGTTCTAATAGACTCCAAGAATCCATCCCAACATCAATCATTAAACCGACAGGTTCTGTAACCCTACACGAAGGTTATTCCACAAAAACCACTCGTCACAATTGAGCATCTTAAGGTTACTACAACCGTTACCATTATTTCATTTAGAATCGAACTATACCCTCCGAATTCGCTAACGGTCTCCGACCTCAGACCCACAAGCTTGACACCTAGTTATACCACCAAGCTTTGAACTCTAACAGGACTCCAGACATGACTTCCAATTACCGGGTGTTTCCACAAAACTAAGGTTGTCAACAAAACGTCTACACCAACCTCGAGATGTGTTACCGCGAGTCTACTCTCCACTTACCACAAACATATTGGCTTTGCTACCGATATCATCCGGCCTATAATCACACCACGTGCCCGAACGCCCAACTCTTCACAGTCGAGATTCTACACACTTACTTTTAATCGGAGTTACTCAACCTCTCCCAAGGTCCTAATGAGTTCAAGGTTTTCAAGCGCGTTATTTAATAAATATGCCATTCACAAAACTTTTCATATAAACTTTCAACATAAATATTTTCATATCAATTTAAACGTACGCATAAAACTACTATTATCAATTCGGTAGTTACGCAAAAATTGACACGCTCGTCCCACATATGAAGATCATGTTGAAAATTATTTCATTGCAGTTCGGTTTATTCTCAAAACGCAAAAGGGTAATAAACAACTTCTATAAATTTAACCGCCACGGTCCTAGTATGGATTGACTCATGACATGCACGCAAAGTAACTGCTCAACTTTAAACAGGGTGCAACAAAAGGTGTGCACGTATTTCAAAAGAAGTCCAAACGACATTTGACTCCAAAATTTCCCTTTTTAACCATAAAAATGGCATGGAACAAGATTTACCAAACAAAATTTTGCGCGCGTCGGTTTATTATACGAAACGATGAAACGGTTTACAAATACACCTTAGTCAAACACAAAATGACTTGTGTAATTTCATATTTAAAACAAAACTCATGCGTTTCCATCACTTGAAAATATCGACTAAAACGTCTTAAAACCTCATTTTGGGGTAGACATGCAAGCTTGTAACACTTCTTAGAAATTTCTTGTAATAACACTCATGCATCAGATAACTCATACCAAAAATTCAAAAGGTGAAATTCTTTAAATTGATTTCCAAACTTTTCCTCAATGGTCACATAACGACACACGAACAAAATGTTTCCGACAAAACTGCACACAACAAAGTGTTTTTCTAAAGCGTACGAGGAATAAGGGTTAATAAATCGGTTGTCACCAGAGAGGGTTCAAACCTATTTTCAAATCTCAAATTGCACTTAACGGTGCGCATCAATGTTCGAAACATAAGAAATTCCACGTACTATAGTTTTATACAAATAACTTTCTAAAATCTGCATCACGAAGCATTTCCTCAAGGTTTCGTACTTGAAACATAAAATGTCAAAACGTCGATGCTTAAATGTGTTAAATCCCAAATCTCTAGCAATAAGATATGAATGTAGTGAGAGAGAATCTAGAGAGCAAATATGTCATCCATGTATTAAGCTCAAAGGATTACAAAAGGTTTCTAAAAGATTACAAAAGCTTTCTAAAGTGTTACTTACAAATGGTCTAGACAAGCCTATTTATACCCATGACATACAAGGTATAAAGGCATTCACAATACTGTATAGACTCATACAGTACATTGACTTTTACAGTAAATCTTGAATACAACAATGCTCTAACAATCTCCCCCTTTGGATTCAAGATTTAAAAAATATGACAGCAGTCTTCAGCTCTTTGTAAAGTCAATCTTCTCAAACAGATACTCTATCAAACCATCTTCAAATAGCTTTATCTCCACTAGTTCACGGCGAACTATATGCTTTGACACTCTTTAAGAACTCAGCTTTGAAGAATCTTCAGACAAACATGAAAAGTCATTGTCTTTTTCTTTGAAAAGTCAATCTTCTTCAATAAAATCTTCAACAGATTGTCTTCAAGTCTTGAACATGAAATTCCGATCTTTGTATAAAACCATCAATTCGGAACAAGATGAATCAGAAACGATTAGAGTTTGGATCAGAAATATGTGAAACCATCCACATTGTTGAACTTTTAGGTGTAAGCGCATTCCGAGAACCACTCAGAACTAAGATAACCAAATTCAGCAACATTTGGACTTCACATGATCCTTCTCCCCCTAATCTTCAGTCTTTGTTCACGTGAAATCATTGACTTGAAAGCTCTTAGACATGAGATATCTTTGACATGAAATTGAATTAAACATTTCTCCCCCTTTTTCGATGAAAGTGAGCATCATTATCATCGAAAACCTTCTTCAATTTCAGTCGCGTCACTGAGTATTACTAACAATCTCCTCCTTAGTAGATAACCTTGCTCCCCCTCAAAATAAGAATTCTGGAGCAATTTGTTTTCTCCCCCTGAAAGTATGCATATATTTCAATAACGCACAATATACAAATTTTAAAAAATTTACACAAGGAAAATAAAATTCATTGAACTTCATTTTATAACTACTAACATTTGATCATTTGAATGCTTTACAAAAGAAATTCAACTTAATGAAATTTAACAGATTTTTCAATCAAATGAAATCAAATGCATGTGTTTGGATTCAAGAACAAGTCATCATAGCATATCAAGTTAAAAATGTTCAGTTTCAACCCCTTTATCAAATCTATTTGGTGTGCTAGCATGCGAAATATGATTAGCATCAAGCGTATGCAATTCTAAAACATATAAGAATACTTTGCTCTACTCACACTATTTGTCCAAAATCAGAATTTCACAAATTTACGGGTTTATCGCGACTTTGTATTTTCCCCAAGTTTCAAGAGATGTGTGCTCTTTGGCATCTTTTGATTTTATGCACATTTGAATCTTTTGATTTTGTACTCATTGGCATCTTTTGATTTTGTGCGCATTGGCATCTTTTGATTTTGTGCTCATTGGCATCTTTTGATCAAAAAGTTTAGTAAGAATAAGATACACCGTTAAACATGACTTTCTATCTGGTTCTATAGCAGGATTTGGGTCAGCAGATCCCAGACCAGTTGGCCTTAGGTGCTAGGTGTCGAGCACCCCTTAGAACTTAATTTCCCAAACCAGAAAGGCCACATCGATATATCTTAAACCCATTTGTACCAGTAGAACATGGCTTTCTATCTGGTTCTATTGCAGGATTTGGGTCAGCCGATCCCAGACCAGTTGATCTTAGGGACTAGGTGTCGAGCACCCCTTAGGACTTACTCTCCCAAACCAGAAAGGCCACAGGCACAAACTTTCAAACTAAATGATATTCTATATAAGTTCGAATTTCCATCACAAAATATGAATGATATCTCAATCACTTGGTTCTTAATCATAGTGCTTCCCCCATATTTTCGTTTCCATTCATCATTCTGATAAATAGGCTTTTTGAGCATTATATTCTATATAAGTCCAGATTCACATAACTTTGAGCATTCAGCATAATTTCATTCATGTTTTGCTGACCTTTCGATTATTTCAGAGGTGAAAGTTGAAACAAATCTAACTCAAATAATACAAAAATACTTGTAAAATCATCTTTTAGCACACATTTAATTCATTGAATGAAAATTGAAAATTTTATCTCATTGAATTAAATTTGTAAAGATTCAAATTTTCAAAGTGGTAGACACAAAATATAATCCAATGTTACCTTTTACCACGTTCCTTGAAACAGAAAGATGTAACAGTTAAGGATATCACCTGAGAAGTGTGAGTTCTAAACTGATTTGTTTAGAAGTCTTAGTCGTTGAAGTACGGGTCCTGAACTGATTTGTCCAGAAGCCATTGTCGTTGAAGCACGGGTTTTGAACTGATATGTTCAAAAGCCAAAGTCGTTGAAGCACGGGTTTTGAACTGATATGTTCAAAAGCCATAGTCGTTGAAGCACGGGTTTTGAACTGATATGTTCAAAAGCCATAGTCGTTGAAGCACGGGTTTTGAACTGATATGTTCAAAAGCCATTGATATTTGTCTCCCCCTTAATGGTACAAATATTTTTCAAAAAATACGCCGCTTCTCTTCTGTTTTCAGTCATGTGTGTGGTATGTATCTACAATTCAGTACAACACATGAAGAACCTGCAAAACAGATTAAGCAGATTTTGGTACCCAATGGCATTTGGGTCCTAGTGGGTTAGGTGTAGATTTCTTACAAGGAATACTATAAGTACCGTACCAAAAAGAAGTATAATTTTTATGCACAAAATTATTTGTTCCACAGTAAGAACAACAAATTTTCTTTTGAGCCAACCTAATCAGATGATTTACAGAATGAATAGGATTAGGTTGAGCAGAAGATTTACCTTTCGGCGCATTGTTCTTCTTTGCATTTGATGTGGATACAGATGATTTTGGAACATTTTTCTTTGGAATTGTTGTGCCTTTTACTCTCCATTCCATCTTCACCCTCTTGAAGACTGGAACTTCTTCAGGTTTGGAAGTATTAACTTTAGGCACTTTTGTTTTGTTATCTGATTTATCATACAGAGGATTATAGAAGAGATTTGTTGAACGAATCCGACCTTTTGAGAAATCTGTTGATCTATTAAATTGTTTAGAAGAAATGTTTTTAAAACTTGAACTTGAAGCAGTTTTAAAAGAGCATTCAGAATCATTTGAATCAACAAATGGAGTCTGAAAGATAGAATTATGACTAGCCTGCTTTGAGACATCAAATTTAAAAATGACGTCTTCAAGTTCTTTGACTTTGTTTATTAAAACATTTTTCTCTTTAGAAATTAGATCAAATTTCTTTTGGAGATCAGATTTGATCAACTGATCCTTCATAATATCAGCTGATAAACCAGATAATCTTTTGGTAAGATTAAGAATCACATCTTCAAAATATACACGTTCCGATTCAAAATCTTTTTCCAAAAACCTTCTTTTATCAGTAATCTCTTTGAAAATTTCCATATTTTTCTTTTTAAGGGTTTTACTTTCCTTTTCAAAGAGATTTTTCTTTTCCGTGAAATCTTTTCTTTCCTTTTCCAAAAGATTTTCTAATTCAGAGATTTTTATGGAAAGTTCAGAACTTTTAATCTCAAAAAAATTTCGTTCAGTTTCAAATTTAGCTCTTTCTTTTTCGAGCTTGTCTTTTTCTAAAAATAAAACTTTCTCAAAGTCAGAAACTTGTTTTGAAAGTTTTATACAATTAAGTTCAATTATTTCCTTTTCTTTAAGAATCTTCTCTCTCCTGTCTTCAATGCTCTTCAGATCAGCATTTTCCTTTTTAAGAGTTGTTACTTTCTCTTGAAGTTTCTCGATTTGATCGTGCAGACTTGAGTTGTCTTTGTCTTTCTTTGTTTCAAGACCTGCAATATAAACTTCAAGATCAGTTATTCTTTTAGTAAGTTTAGCATTTGAAGAAGAAATGTCTAAAATTTGTCTTTTCAGATTAACATTTTCTTCTTCCAATGCTTTTTTTAAAATAGGAGTTGAAGAATTTGAAGCATTATCTTTAACAGGAGTTTCTGATATAGGAGATGTTTCTGATAAAATAACTTGTTGCAAAATTCCATTATTTGCCTTAGCTTTTTCAAGTGGCTTTGGAGGTGTTTTTGTTATTATGACTTGTTGCAACACTTCATTATTTGGTTTAACAGATACATGTGAATTAACAGATGTTTCTGTTATAATGACTTGTTGCAACTTTACATTTGGTTTAACAAAAACTTTTGCAATTGGAGGATTCTCCTTTTTCAGAGTTTGCTTCAAATCTTCACCACTGCTTTTAACAATAACTTGTTGTAAAACCATTTTGAATATTGCTAGAAATTGATCGTTCAGAAGATCAAGCAGACAGTGTATGAAAATACACAAAAAAATATATAAAAATTTTTCTTGAAAAGCTCTTACAGTGTATGAAATACACTATAGAATTTTTTTTTTTTTTTTTTCACAAGAATTCGGATGAAGAAGGATTCGAAATCACTCAATTCGGACTTAACTTGGTTCGAATTCAATGAATTCGGATGCTTAAGGGTTCGAATTCAATGAATTCGGATGCTTAAGGGTTCGAATTCTATGAATTCGGATGCTTAAGGGTTCGAATTCAATGAATTCGGATGCTTAAGGGTTCGAATTCTATGAATTCGGATGCTTAAGGGTTCGAATTCTATGAATTCGGATGCTTAAGGGTTCGAATTATATGAATTCGGATGCTTAAGGGTTCGAATTATATGAATTCGGATGCTTAAGGGTTCGAATTCAACACTTGGAAAATTTAATCAACTCAATTCGAATCTAACACAGTTCGAATTCTCCTCAATTCGAATCTAACACTGTTCGAATTCTCCTCAATTCGAATCTAGCTGGGTTCGAATTCAATCAATTCGAATTCTTCTTGAGTCGAATTCTACACTTGTATTTCCAAGAACACTCCGAATTCTTCTTTGAATGATCCGAATTCACCAAGAATGATCCGAATTCACCAAGAATGATCCGAATTCTGCACTTCGAACACGAAAATCACTAAATCAGCCATAACTTTTTCAATTCTTGATCAATTGTTATGAAATTTGCACAGATTTGTTCGAAATTTGATTCCACACACTTTCTTAGTTAATAACAAATCCTAATTCGATCAATTTAATCGAATTTTGATCCAAAAATAGTAGAAAAAGTTTTCGAACAAAAATGATATAAAATGATCAGATCTGCAAATTCTGTGCAGATTTTGGTGTTGATCCAAGAATTAAAGATGTTCAGGAATCAAATCCGAGTGCAATGATGTCAAGAATCAATCCAAAAGATCAAAAATTAAAGAAAAGATGAAATCTGGATGAATAGTAAATGAAGAAGGGTTAGAATTCTTGATGAACAGTGATGAATAGTGATGAACACCCAATCCGAATTCTTCAGCTTTAGTGTAAAAAATCTTCAATTTGGTCTTCGATCTGCTTGAATCTTCTGTTTAGCTCTGATACCAATTGATAAATCCCAAATCTCTAGCAATAAGATATGAATGTAGTGAGAGAGAATCTAGAGAGCAAATATGTCATCCATGTATTAAGCTCAAAGGATTACAAAAGGTTTCTAAAAGATTACAAAAGCTTTCTAAAGTGTTACTTACAAATGGTCTAGACAAGCCTATTTATACCCATGACATACAAGGTATAAAGGCATTCACAATACTGTATAGACTCATACAGTACATTGACTTTTACAGTAAATCTTGAATACAACAATGCTCTAACAAAATGTATTTGTCAAAAAATACTCAAAATACACATTTCCTTCCGACCAAAAAGGTTTTCAATTTTCCAAAATATTTGGCAAACCAAAATTGACCAAAGTCATCAACTTCTACATTTGTGTTTTCAAACTGCAAAGCATTGCGAACTATGCATGATTTCCACCACGCCACAACATCTCCTTTGACCAAATGGCCATCCTTTATATAATAAGTTAATAAAATATTTTCACTCGCGATTCGTTAACCAAAGTGTTGAGAAACAAGGGTTACCAAGCTATGCATACCCCTAAGTCGATATAGCGCATTTACATGAAATTAATAATAAAACATTTAACTTATCGAAAGCGCACCAAATAAATCATTATGAAATGTCACCGAAATGTTCTTTCATGCATCACTTAAGCCACGTATAAATCAATCCATACACCGAACTATTTGCAATGAAACACTTAGTAACACAAACCCTGAAAGAAAGTTACGCGACACTAGAGTTCCAAACTCATCTTTTCTTAGTCGCCTTATGGCATAAAATTAACTTTTCTCAACAAAACTCGAGTGGGACCAAATGCCCAATATAACTCAACTTTTCACATAAGTAAATAGAGTATGCACATAGTAAAATTGTACCCACACGACACAAAACGTCGTACAACAAAACTCCATGAAACTCTATGGACTCAATGACTCCAAGTCAATAAACGACGCTAAACATCATGCTTCCGAAGCCAAATTGCTATAAGCAAAATCATAAAGGAGACGCCAAAATCCCAAAAATTCCCTTCTATGGTAATACCATATAAATAACATTGTTTAACAACTCTCTTTAAACAAATTCTCCAAAAATAGTTCTACATAGACATCATGGAAGATAACTTTCCGTCCAAACTCTAACATATATGGAGGAGATCCAATGTTAAAGTCACAAGCCGTAGTTACTCGTCCAACATCTTAAACATCATAAAAATATGATTATCATTATATCCAAAACAATGTTGAACAACAATGAAATAAAGCAAAACAAATTCCGGCGGAGTTTGCAACTCCCACAATAAAATGGTTTCATGCACGTTCAAAACCATGATTTGAAATCTTATGTGTGTGCTAAACATTTCTCAAAATTCATAACACAATCCATATAAGGATTTTCTACACAAGAAATAGTTGATGAAATTTATTTTCAAAATAAACTTTGTGCATGACTTAGTCGGCATTCAACATCTCAACTCATACCCTTCCAAAACTCTCTGGTCCACCATTGTCATCCGGATGCTTTAACCTCTTAAGGCAAGTTAGGAATTACATCAATTAACTTTACGGTTTTTCCCCAAATCAAAGTTGGCTCAATCAGCCTATGGTTCTAGTCCAACCATAAATCTTGACCCGAAACGGTCTACTTAAAGCGAATATCATGCTTATCGTCACTCCAAGTGACTAATACTAGAATCGTCCATCTATTCCAACGACTACTAGCTTAGAACTTCCTTCACTACCCCAACGATCATCACATTAAAGTACTTCAAGTACGCACATGTACTAGTAGGTTCACCATGACACTGGCCAGGTGTCACTATGAACGCACCGTAGATGATTATCCTTGTTACTCTCGACGTGATTCTTGTTTCTAACAACATCCATTGACCTCGAAACATTCTATCTTAAAGTGCCTAAAGGTGAATTTCACTCTCATTTGCTTAAACAATCCCTAGTTTGAGTCTAGGTATCCAAATTTAACACCTAAATCTCTCAAACTTATGCTCTGATACCAACTTGTAACACCCTCAAATTTGGAACAAGCAACTAACTTTAAAATTCAATAAAATAACCCAAATAGATACGAACACTTCTACAATTCATTCCTTAAAATACCTCGGAATTTAAAACATTATAATTCCCCAAATAAAACAACCTAAACGGGTGTTACTTAACACCACACACAAGTTGCTAGTCCAAACAAATGCGAAAGACTTCATTAATCAAGTCACCTCTCGTGCACACCACTAGCACTCGCCACTTCACAGTGTAGCTAAACTTACCCCAACCTGAGCCTGTTGCACATGCCGACAAATAAAAAGGGTTAGGCTAACGCCTAGTGAGTTCAAGCATTTTATCATGACTGTATAAAATCATAAATTGAAAGGGTAGTAGTTTTAATCATGATTTCAAAGAGTTTACTTTAAATGCAAGTCACCCATTTTTTCAACTCACACAATTCCCATGCTGATATTTTTAATATGACATGATTCTCTAAATGATTTGCGTTAAAGTATGACGACAATCTGATTTCCAAGAATACGTATTTTATACGATGGCAATGCCACCTAAAACATTTCTTTGCGATGCAAGTTCGTACCCAAAACTCATCCAAAATGTGAATAAACATTAAATCCCCAAATAGCATAAAGATGAATAAAACTCGATTATTCAAAACATCCCAACTAGGATTAAACATAATACATTGCCCATAAATCATGGAAAACAATGCATTTAAAGATATAATTACGTCACCGAAAACATGGATAAAAGTAGTTACCAGAAACAATACCTTTCGGCGACGGGGGAGACCCGTTTACCAACGCAAGTGACGGAACACAAAGGTAAGCCACTTGACAAGTTAGTAAAGCCAAACACTTAACAAGACATATAACGGATGCCGAGTGTGCCTACTTAAAAACACACCCAATTTGGGGCAACGTCCTTAAGATAGTCGCATGTAGGGCTTACACCATACTGTCGATGCCTAACCGTGCCGCGATGTGGAAAACTAATCGTCCCATCATCGGCATAATAACTAAAACATATTCGCACGTAGGGCTTACACTATACCATCGATGCCTAACCGTGCCGCGATGTGGAAAACTAATCGTCCCAACATCGACATAATACCTATAGTGCTATGGATCCATTGCATTACTAATATAACATTACATGACACCAAACGAATGAACTAGCGCATTCAAAACATGTAATTCTCAAATAAGATGCATTAATGCAAAACAAAATCAAACGCCCAACATCGAGCTATCAAAATCGGACAAATGTCCCCAAGACCCAACGGAGTCAACACCGAGCCAAATTGCTCAAATACTTATTAGACCCATAAAGAACGGTCAACATAGCTTAAAATGCGTTTAAATATCGATTAGGTAAACAAGTACCACAAAATCATTATTAACCCAAAACTCGCCACAAGTTAACCAAAAAGGGGTTTTCCCAAAAGAACTCATACCCTTATAATTCAAAAAAATGATTGATGACGCTAAAACGTGCTTTCCCCCAAATGGTTTATAAAATCATTTATACTAATATGATTAAACCATTATATAAACTTCATTTCGAACAATAAATCTTTTAAGGATATATTCATGATTTCTACACATCAAATATCCAAAAATCCCAATTATGGGTATTTTTCCACATTTACCAAGTTAAACATTTCAAAGGTTAAAATCCACCAAATAACCCAACATTATATAATTTTCATGTAAACACATAAATGCTTGGAAAATAACATTTTGGCATGTACAAAGTTTTCACAAAGTAACTTGAACTCACCTTTGCTAGATTTAGCTAAATCTAGATTTTTCCCCAAACGTATGCTCATTTGATGCACATGGATCCTCAAACCAAAACTTCAAAACCTAAATCCATAATTTTACCACCATTAATAACCACATTCAACCATTTAGAATTGTTCTCCAAACATCAACCATCAAAATCTCCATTTATACCCAAAACCTCAATTTGACCTAACTTCTCCAAAATCATCCAAACCAAAATTGAGTAAACAAAACACTAGGAGATCATCAATGAAACATTTATAACTCATATAAAAGTATAGAAGCTAGGAGGATGAACTCACCACTTAGGTTTTGATGAAAACCTAGAAAACCCCAAAAATCTCTAGTGATGTGGATGAGACTTGCTCTTGCATCTATAGATGAAATCAATAGCATAAAATGGGTAAGGAACGCATCAATCTCCAAGAGAAACCCCAAAATCGGTTAGGGTTTTGTGAGGGAGAAAAGGGAAAACGATTTGGGAGAGAAAGGAAGGAGATTCGAGACTTACCACCACCAAACACCCTTGAATAATCCAATGATCTTCCAAACTCTTTCTATATCTTTGAAGAGCTCTCAAAAACGGAACCATAGCAAGTTTAATCATCAAAATCGGAGTTGAAATGAGAGAGATATGAAGAAATGAAGTTTGAGGGATGAAATTCGTATTTGACAGCAACCAGGTACCCGTCCGCGACAATGACACGGTCATTGTCGCTGGTCATAGTCGCACAAGGTGTACCGAAACTGTTTTGGCCATAACTTCTTCGTTATAGCTCCGATTTCGCTCCGGAAAGAACCGTTGGACTCGTATTCGAATTTCTCATCCAACAAGACCATAAAATCTAAGATTTAACCCAAAATCTTATTTTTCATATTTTTCTTAAAAGATCGGCTTCTCACTGATTCGAAATTATGCTTATCAGAAAATTACGGGTGTTACAAGAACATTTCTCAGTGTAAGCCTTCTGTTAATCTTTTCTATGATCTCTTGAATCTCTTCAACTTGTTTTCCCTTTTGTAACTTTTTCTCCAGACTGTGTTTGATGAACCTTAAAGTTCCTGAACAATACTTTGCCACTTCTTCTGGTCTGAAGAAAATCTTTTCATCTCTGTCATTTCTTAAGAAGACTCCCAACTCTGGATATCTTGTAACATTTCCACTTTTCAGAAGGTTCAGATTTTCATGCTCATTATTTGGCTTTGAGAGATATACACATGGCCTTTATAAATACAGTGTAATCTGAAAATCTGTGTACTCATGCCATCTAAGAATATAAAACATAGCCTCTCTCATTGTAGCCAATGCTCCTCTTTCCTTTTTCAGTTTACTACAGTCTTTATTTGACAAAAGACTATACAATCTGTACACATCTGTTACTGAGATTTTTTTAAAATCTGCTTCAGTAAAGTAGTAGACTTTTCCATCTTCTCTTAGGACTTCAAATGAGTAATATTCATGTTTCATGAACTTCATCTCTTTCAATTCTCTAATCCCTGTGATTAAGAAATCCGAATACACTGATTCTTTTGGTTTTCCTAAGCGCTTTGACATTTCACCACGAAGACATTGATGTATCTCTGTTCTGTCATTATAAACACTTAGAAAATTTACTTCTCTTGGCTGAAAGAAATTAAGAAGAGCATACTCCAGAAAGTAACCATTAACATCAACAGGTATTTCTTCTTCATTAGCCTCATACTTTTCTGGTTGATCAACATCTTTCATTTGAACATCTTGTGAAGACACATCTGGAATATCTTCTTCAACTTCTTCTGAGTAAACACCATTTACTTGATATTCAGCTGGGAAAACAAAATCTCTGTGTAACAACTTCTTTGGATTTACTTCTAAAAGTAACCACTCATTGCAATTTCTGATTTTGTTTCTGAGTTCAAGTCTTTTAGTGACACATCTGATAGATTTTTCTCTCACAGACACTCTGACATTCTCAACATAAGCTTGCATCTTCATTATTGTCTTCTTCAGAGTAGCATCACTATACTTTACTAGATCATTCAATCTGAATAGAATGACTTGGTTGAATTCTGATTGAATGAATCTTTCATTTCCAACTTCTTCACTCACAAAGCCATCAAAGTTGCTTATTACTTCAAGAGTTGTGATTGGACTTGTTAAGTTACATTTCTCTTTCCTTGACTCAATTGCCAACTGAAAATCATACAAATACATATTTCTGACATATATTCCCAGAACTCTTCTGCATTCAAGTTCTATCCAAACATCTTCAGTACCAGCAAAGAATTTCACCAAGAAAATTTGATCTTCCAAGAACAATCTGTGAAAATCAAAACTTTTCATGTTTACCTTTAAGTTTCCTTCTTTCAATACATTCAGATTAACATATCTCAGACCATCAAATTCTTCACTTAGAAAGTCTAACACCTTCACAATTCTTTTCTGAACATGTAGCTTTTCATCAGTCTTTCTTAACCTGTTTGAAGCTTCCACATATATCATCTGAGTCCTCTCATCCAAGAATCCATCAATAAAATTCTCAATGTCAACAAACTCATCATCTTTGCAGTAGACAGATTCATAATTGTCTTCAGGGAAAATACTATCATACAAGTTTCTTGCCAATGGTGTATCTTCTCTTTCAACAATAAAGTCACACAAAGGTTCTTCAAGAATGGGTAAATCAATTCTGGGAATCACAATTGGCCTTCTGTAAGTGTAGCAAGGCATTAAGAAGTCTTCAACTTTCACAAGATCTTCTTCTGATACATCTTCAAAGAAAATTCTACAATGTCTTTCCCAAATTGCTTTGTGTATCTTACAGAGTGATCTTCTTCTCCCAACAAGTCAATTGGCCTCACCAATCTGATAACTCTTTGAACATTCTGAATGTTAAGAGCTCTGACCAGCTCACTATGCATTCTCCTTATCAAAATATCATTCAGTCTTCTCTCTTCAAGTTCAGAACTGGTATAAGGAACTATCTCTAAACAAGTGTTAATCTCAGAACTTTCAATCAATCTTTCTTCAGAGATATCTGCCATAGTTATTTCACACCATTCTTCAGAAGAATCTGTCATTTCTTCTATAACATCATTCTGATCTGATATAGCCTTATCTGATCCAAAAGTATCCATCTTTTCAGTCTCATCATTCTAATCAGTATCTGCCATAAGAATTTCAGTTTCATCAGAATTAATCTCCATCTCTGTATTCAACACCAATTCCTCTGTTTTACTTGAGTTGTCACTTCCCATCTTTTCCATTTCCATCTCTTCCTCAGTATCTGAACTAATAGTCTGAACCTCAACCAACTTCTCAACTTCTGTTGATTTTTCCACTTCTGCTGATTCATCAACTTGAATTTTTTCTGAATTTTGAACCTCTGCAACTGCTAACTGCATATCAGAAATCTCAAAATCTGCTAAGTCAATATCAGCTGACTTTTCAACCTTTTCTAACTTATCAGTGCTTTGTTCATCAACCTCAGAATTATGCTTTTGTCTTTTCTCCCCCTTTTGATGATCATGAGGATCATTATCATCAAACTTCCTTTTTAAATTCTGAGTTGATTCTTCTTCAGGTTCAGCTACAGACATAGGCATGATGGCTAATGGCTTTGAAACACTAGCCAATGTTGAACTGAAAGCTTGTAACAATGAAGATTTCATATCATTCATATTCCTTACCAACTCCTTCTGAAATTCTGACATACTATCCTTGATCTCCTTTTTGTTAGATTCCAATGACACTTTCATTCCATCCACCTTTTGTTCAATAGATTTTGCTTTGCCTTCCAACAAGAGTTTGAGATCTTTCACCTCATTTTTCAAAGAATCCGCCGTACTCTCCAATTTTTCAACTTTTTCCCCCAACACCTGATTTTGTTTCTGAATCTTTTCAAATTCAGAGGATTCTAACTGTGAACCTGAATCAACAGATGGTCCAGTTTTCAAGTGTTCAGAGAGCTCTTGGCCTGTAGGTGCCACAAAGACACCATGTACCACAGAGGCACTGTGTAATGAATATTTTGTGATGTTCACTTCACCAGGACTTCCATCCAATCCTTGACAACCAATATTAGGAGTGTCTATGGATGTTTTTACAGGAATACAAAATTCCTGTGATGTGCTAGTGTTGAAAAAAAAATCAGGCCCAAATTGGATATTACTGTGTAATCCAGACTCTATGTGTTGAATGAAATCTTGGGATTTATCACCTCCCTCCAAGTGAGTTTGGGATGGTTCCCCTGTTTGTTTTGAAACAGTAGCATGTTGAAATGCTTCTGAGTGACTAGGGATGGGTTGTTCAAGTTCCACCACTGGTCCAGGGTGTTTTCTTCAATGTTAGTCACCAAGAATCGTGAACCAACAGTAGATGTGGCTACCCGGATTAATTCAGCTGGATCAGAACCATCTCTTTCTGTTTGAGATTCTGTTAACAATCTCTCATCCTCACCACACTCTATTTGTTTTTCAACTCCCATACTAACCAATCTCTCTGAATTTTCCCTCTCTATGCTCTCAGAATGTTCTCCCCCTTGAACATTATCCCCCTCTCTATTTTGATTTGACCCCTCACCTCTCATCTCAGGTTGTTCCTCATGGGTAGGGTCTTGAGGTTGTTCAAGTCCCATTGAGGTGTAATAAGCTTTTAAAATCTCACTATCCCTTGGAATATACTGCCTAAGAGACCTTGGAAGATGTCTTTGATTTGGAAAATTCTGATTTTTAGAACTAGAAATCATCTTACCCATATAAAAGATTGGACCATGCTCCTCATTCGCTCTTCTTGGAATATTTGTGTTTTCTCTCATAGCATACCAAATCACAATCTGCCAATACCTTTGATAAGGTACATATGTAAGTGGAGTATCCCTTGTCTTCTTTTCTTTGGCCTTCTGATTCTTCTCAAAGGTGTTCTTCATATCTTCCCAAAGAATTGCAATATAATCATAATGTCTGTTTTTCACCAACCCATGAAATATTTGCAGAATTTGCCTTGAGCCTTGATCAAGAGAACTATTCTTCCCAGATAAACATTTATTCACAATGTTGAACAAACAAGCCCAAATTGGTGGTAACTTGTTTCTTCTAAACAAACTTAGGGTCCTCAACTCTTCATTATACCCTAATCTTCTAATTTCAGCCAATAATTCCTCTGTTAATGGAAATCTTCAAAGTCTAATCTTCCTTCTAAATCATCTTTATCTGGTAAATTCAGCATATCTCTTAAAATTTGTATAGTCAAAGTCTGCTTTCATCAAACAATAACACACAATTGTTTTCCAATAGCCTCAAATACTCTCTCTCAGGAACAATCCTTTCACCATGATTAGGTCTTCCTGACATGACTGACCTAACTGCACTCTGTTCGTGTTGAATGTTCTCATTTCCCTCATCTGCGTTTCCCTCTGATTCATCCATATATTCATCCCCTGCTTCTCCTCCAACATTACCTTGTACAATGTTATCTCCTATTACCCCATCATCTACGGCTCTATTTTCAGGTCTTTGAACTTCATCATCATCTGATTCTGATTCAAACAATGATTTTGATGAATGTAATGAAATGGCTCTACTTCTCCTTGAACCAGACATGATCGTAATGTGGAATTTTGAAAGAAAACAAGATCAATGAACTCAGGAATTGTGCGTTTCTCACTTTTTCGCTCTTGGAATTCAAATAATTTTGAAAGAGGGATTTTAAGAACTATTTAAAATCCGCGAAGCCGAAGGTTTTAACGGAAAAACGTTGCTTTTGTCAGTGTTATAACGGAGTCAAACACTTTGAAATACCACAAAAGATATTAAATGACACGTGGTAATTTCAATTGAATAAGAAGCTGACACGTGTTATTGGATAGAAATTAACACAACTTAAAAGTTCTGAAGAACACGCTCAGAGTTCTGAGAAAGCATACTCAGAAGTTCTGAGTACACAGTTCAGAAGAAATTCCCTTGGAACCAAAATTCATTTAAAATCAACTTCTGATTATATAAAAACATTTAATCATCCAGAAGTAGTTTGAACAGATAGAAAATTATTTTATCATCAAAGTTCTGTCCTTCTTTTGATGATTTGTGATTTCTGAAAAATCATTTAAAATCTAACATCTGAATTAGAAAACTTTTGAAACATTCAGAAGTAGTTTTGAACAAGTATAAAAATATTTTATCATTGAAAGCTTGTTCTTCTTAGAATGATTAGTGATAAGAGAAGAATACAAACCTTTTAATCATCTTGGAATGATTTCTGAAGAATATCAATGCTCCCCCTTGACTTTAGCATATACTCAAACACATATTATAAGGAATATACAAATAAAACAGAAAAAAAAATCTTAACAACATATTGAAATATTTGTAATTTTCAGAAATGTGTTCTGAAAGGTAGTCAGAAGTTCTGATTAACCTATTCAGAAGTAAAGAATTTGAAATTAGATTTCTGAAGTATTGACTCAGAAGTTCTGAACTCAAGACTCAGAAGTTCTGAACTTAAGAGTCAAAATTCTGATTAAGAGAGTCAGAGTTCTGAGAGTACTACTCAGAAAATCTCACTTAGAAAAAATTTCATTTCTGAAAACTAACAGATATGTTCAATTAGTCAAATTAAGCATTCCTATTTAACATATGAGAAAGTAAACCTTTTGTGATCAAGAGGCTTTGTGAACAAGTCAGCCAATTGATACTTTGTATACACAAAGTGCATCTCTATAGTTCCCTTTTCAACATAGTCTTTAATAAAATGATACCTTACATCAATATGCTTGGTCTTTGAGTGCTGAACAGGATTCTGAGTTATTGCAATGGCACTTTCTGAATCACAATATATGGGAATTTTGTTGAGTTGATATCCATAGTCCATGAGTTGTGTTCTCATCCACAAAGTTTGAGAGCAGCAGGCAGTAGCAGCAACATACTCTGCTTCAGCAGTGGATGTGGATACACAGTTTTGCTTCTTTGAAGCCCAACTCACAATCTTATCTCCCAAAAAGTGACAAGCACCAGATGTACTTTTTCTGTCCAACCTGCTTTCTGCATGATCAACATCAGTAAAACCAGTTAATTTGAAATCAGTCTCTTTTGGATACCAAAGACCCAAATCTGGTGAACCTTTCAGATATCTTAAGATCCTCTTAACAGCTAGGAAATGAGATTCTTTTGGATTTGATTGAAATCTAGCACGAAAACAAGTAGCAAACATAATATCTGGTCTACTAGCAGTTAGGTAAAGAAGAGATCCTATCATGCCTCTATAAATCTTGTTATCTGCTGGAACTCCATTGAGATCAACATCTAACTTGACATTTGTTGCCATTGGTGTTCTCATAGAAGCACAATCAGACATCTTAAACTTCTTTAAAATATCTTTAACATATTTTCCTTGATTTATAAAAATACCAGTTGGTAATTGTTTTACTTGAAGACCAAGGAAAAAGTTCAATTCTCCCATCATGCTCATTTCAAGTTCTGATTCCATGACTTTTGAGAAATCAGTACATAACTCTGCACTTGTAGAACCAAATATTATGTCATCTACATATATTTGAATCAGAATTAAATCATCACCCTTTTTCTTTAAGAACAAAGTAGTGTCAATCTTACCTTTCTTGAAGCCAGATTTTAATAAGTGTTGAGTAAGAATGTCATACCAGGCTCTTGGTGCTTGTTTTAGACCATATAATGCTTTATCTAAAACATAAACATGATCTGGAAATTCAGGGTCAATAAAACCTTCTGGTTGATAGACATAAACCTCTTCATTAAGTATACCATTTAGAAAAGCTGATTTGACATCCATTTGGTACACTTTGAAGTTCTTATGTGCAACATATGCCAAGAATATTCTGATTGCTTCTATTCTTGCCACAGGTGCAAATGTCTCATCATAATCTATTATTTCTTGTTGAGAATATCCCTTTGCAACCAATCTTTCCTTGTTTCTGACTATAACACCTGACTCATCTTTCTTGTTTCTGAATACCCATTTAGTTCCAATAACAGATTTTCCTTCAGGTTTTGGAACTAGTCTCAAGACTTTATTTCTTTAAAACTGTAGCAATTCATCTTGCATTGCTAAAATCCAATCTGGATCCTCTAGGGCTTCATTGGCTTTCTTAGGTTCAATCACACTTAAAAATCCTGCAAACATTGCTTCATTTGCTGTTGCTAATCTGGTCTTAACTCCTACTGATGGATCTCCTATCACTTGATGAATAGGATGGTCTTTAGTCCATTTGTTTGAACTAGGAAGCACATCAATTTCTGAAAAATTGTTGTTTGTATCATTCTCATCAATGATTGCTTGTAATTCTGAACTGTCCCCTTGTTCTGATACTTGTTGAGGTGAAACATCCAAGTTTGGATTCTGAGTAGTAGAGTCAGAATTCTGAATGACTTGTTCAGAGTTCTGAGGCGCTTGTTCAGAAATCTGAGTAACTTGGTCAGAATTCTGATTGGCTTGTCCAGAATTCTGAGTACTGGGATCAGAAGTTTCATTACTTGTATTGATCAAAGTTGGACATTCCTCAGATGGACCTGTATCAGAAATTACAGTTGTTTGAACCACTTCTGAAGTTCCCTTTTTCATTTCTTGAACCATTTTTGGATTCTTAAAATCTGCATAAGATTCAGAAGTTAGTTCCAGAAATGCATCCTTAAACAATATATTGAGTTCTGAACAGTTAGGATTAGAAGCTGTTTCAGAAGTCATTTTTGTCTTATTCTGTCCGAGTTCTGAACTGTTTTGTTCAGAAGTCTTCATTCTTGACTCATCAAAGGTGACATTGATGTTTTCCATAATTCTCTTGGTTCTTCTATTGTAGATTCTGAATGCTTTGGAAGTAAGTGAATATCCAACAAAGTATCCTTCATCTGCCTTTTTATCAAATTTACCAAGATTTTCTCTATCTTTGAGAACATAGCATCTGCAACCAAAAACATGAAAGAATTTAATCAGTGGTTTTCTCTTGTTAATCAGTTCATAAGCAGTTTTATCTAGTCTTTTATTGATTAAAGTTCTGTTCTGTGTAAAACAAGCAGTGGCTATTGCTTCAGCCCATAGAAAGGTTGGAAGATTTGAATAAGCCAACATGGTTCTTGCAGCTTCAACAAGAGTTCTGTTCTTCCTTTCAACAACACCATTTTGTTGAGGAGTTTTGACAGCTGAAAAGTTATGAGAAATCCCCAGGCTTTGCAAAAAGTTCTGAAGAGTCTAATTTCTGAACTCTGTCCCATTGTCACTTCTGATTTTCTTGACTGGAAGTTGTAAGAATACTTGAATTCTTTTGATGAAATTAATCAGTGTTGTAGCAGCCTCTAACTTAGCTCTTAAGAATTCAACCCATCTGTATCTTGAATATTCATCCACAATAACTAGCATATACTTCTTTCCTACCATAGATTGAACTGAAATAGGACCACAAAGATCTGTATGTAGCATTTCTAATGGTGATTTGCAGGATGAGTCCATTTTTATCTTATGAGAACTTTTCTTCATCTTGCCCATTTCACATGCTGAACATAATGATTCCTTTTCAAACTTGATCTTTGGTAATCCTTTGACTAGATGTTTGCCAACCAGATTGTTCAGATCCTTGAAATTTAAATGAGAACATCTTATGTGCCAATGCCAACATTCATTAGCAACTGCATTTGATAATAGACAAATAGGGGTTAAAGCTTGAATTTTTGAAAAGTTAACCACAAATAAGTCCATATGTCTTTTGGCCCAAAAGACTTTTATGTCATTCTCAGTTAAAATCATGCAACCTGTAATGCTGAACTTAATCTGACAGAAACTATCCAAAAACTGACTTATGCTGAACAGATTATGTTGTAAGCCTTCCACATAAAAAACTTTCTGAATAGTCAGATCCCCTTTTGTTAAATCTCCAAAACCTCTGACTTTTCCTTTGCTGTTATTACCAAAGTTTACTGCTCCTCCAGCCTTTTTTGTGAAGTTTGTCAAAGAAGACTTATGACCTGTCATGTGTCTTGAAGCTCCAGAATCTAAAAACCACATGACAGCCCTGCAAAAACAATCAGTTAGATTTAGGTACCCATTCTGGAATGGGTCCATCTTTGTTAGCTTTGGTATCTGATTTAACAAAAGTTCCTTTGACTTTCCATTCAAAATCTTCTTTTAAGCACCACTTTCCTTTTACTTTTATGAAGTCAGGACATTTTCTGTTCACAAAATTGTTTCTTTTTTTTGAAAACTTTTGGTTGAGACTGAGAAACATTTTCAGTCTTCTTTTCTTTAATTCTAAAGGTATTTTCTTTCTTCTTTTCTTTTGAATTAGATTGAGAGATGTTTTCAATCTTCTTTCCTTTTATCTGAGTTTGAGGAATCAAAACAGTTTTCTTTTCTGAATTCTGATATGCTTTGTTTATATAAGAAACAAGTGTTATCAAAATTGGACTTTTCTGAGATGATTGAAATGAATGACTACCACATTGAACACATATGAGATTCTTTCTTGCAAGAGACAATAGATCTGAAACATAAGTCTTTTCATTTTTATTGCAAGATTTCAGATTACAATTGCATTTCATACAAGAACTATTGACTCTAGGTTCAGAAGTAGTATTTAATCCAATCTCCTCGGAAACTCTTTTCAGATCATCTTTCCTTTTGCTTTCCTCTTTTTCTGAAACATTGAATTTCACAGAATTAGCAGATGATTTGGATGATTCACCATTTTCAAATGTACTTGATTCATCAAAGAATTTCTTATCTTCTTTTAAGGCATTAATCTTGAAAAGATCATATTCAGCCTTTAACTTCTCAAGCTCTGTTATTTTCTGGACATAAGTGTTTTTTTTTTAAACTTGGTCCAGTTTAAAATCTACATCACAATAATCATTTTCAAGATCATCAAAAGTTTTTCTTAAGTCCTCAAGTTCTTGACTAACAAGTTTAAATCTCTTTTCAAGTTCTGAAAAGCTTTCTGAAGTGAATTGAGAATTATCAGTTGAATCAGAACTTTGACTAACAGTTTCAGAATACTGACCTTCAGACTCAGAGTTCTGACTTGTGGAGTCAGAATTATGACTAGAAGACTCGGACTTCTGACTGACTGTTTCAGAAACCTTACTTGCATCAAATATACTTTCAATGTCAGGATATGAAAAACTTGGTTGTTTATTTTTGTAACTGACATTCAAAGAATCATATTTGAATTTAGCATCATTATATCTTGGTTTCTCTTCTGTTGGTTTAGAAATCTCTTTCTTAACCTTGTCATCTGAAACTTCTGACTTCTCAGTTTTTGGTTCAGGAATTGTTTCCTTTGCTTTTACAGGACTTGATTTTTGTAGATTATCTGAACTTGTTATAGAACTAGCAGGTCTCACAAAAACTTCAACAATCTCTGGGATTTTTGGTTTAGGAACCTGTAGTTTATCAAAATCATAAAGATTTGTTGGAGCTCTTTTCAAAACAACATTTTCTTCCAAACCTAAACCCATTTTTGGATTATAGAATCTTGTGTCTTTAACATTGCTAGTGAGAAGATTCAAGGTTTGTTGAGTTTGACCTCTTTTCAAATTAAGGTCTTCCAACTCTTTGATTTTTGTGTACAACTTCTTTCTTTCCTCAAATAACATATCATATTTAATTTGTAAATCAACCTTTTCATCTTTTATTTCTGTAAATTGGGTTTTTAATTCAGAAATCTTCTTTAAAAGATCAGAATTCTCATTTTTGACTTTTCAACCTTTTCTAACTTATCAGGATTCAATCTTACAATCAATTATGATCAATTAAGAACAATCAAATAGAGAATTGGATCAACGCACTTGTATTCAATCAAGAACAGATTACAAATCTAGAGAGAGAATCTCTCAAAGATTACAAAAGTGAATACAAAGATATGCGGAAAGTTATGCCAAAGATTAGTTAGCCTACAGTTGCTAACTTCTATATATACTGTAAGGAAATACTAAAGCTACAGTACATATACATCAAAGACTAATAGAACAATTACACGTGTCCTAATTAGTAACAGAATATAACTGAAAATATCCTAAGACATAAGTTCTGAACAACATGTTCAGAACTTCTGAACATCCTTCTGATCAAGCACTTCAGAACTTTCTTCAAGCACTTGTGATATTTTCATCTTCATCATCAGAAGTTCTGAGTCTCCTACTCAGAACTCTGACCCTTCTGTTCAGATTCCACACTTGTAATCTTTTCGAGACTTCTCAGATCAGAACTTCTGAGTCTTCTAACTCAGAACTCTGAGTCTTCTATTCAGATCCAACACTTGTAACTTTTGACAAAACTTCAGATCTAACAATCTCCCCCTTTTTTTCAAATAGTCATGTACTTCTCATAATCATATTCTTTTAGTGCTGGAACAATCTTCAAAACCAGTACATTTCTCAGAGTAAGCCTTCTATTAATCTTTTCTATGATCTCTTGAATCTCTTCAACTTGTTTTCCCTTTTGTAACTTTTTCTCCAGACTGTGTTTGATGAACCTTAAAGTTCCTGAACAATACTTTGCCACTTCTTCTGGTCTGAAGAAAATCTTTTCATCTCTGTCATTTCTTAAGAAGACTCCCAACTCTGGATATCTTGTAACATTTCCACTTTTCAGAAGGTTCAGATTTTCATGCTCATTATTTGGCTTTTTGTTTCTCAACTTCAGATTCTTCAAACTGTTCTTTAAATATCTCTTTTTCTGTTCTGAACTTGTTAACCAGAATTCTTTCACCTTTTATTTGTTTTCTGAGTTTAACAAATTCAGAATTCATATTGCCAATTTGAGTCATTAAATCAATTTCAAGTGCAGAATGTACCTCAGCATAAGATTCAGAATCAGCATCTTCATAATCAGAATCATCCTCATTCTTCATCTTGGCCATATAACTTTGCATTTGAGAAAAGTGAATGCAATCCTCTTCATCTGAAGTATAATACAGCCAGTTCTCCTGTTCTGCCAACACTGCAATCTCATTATCTCTTTTCTTAGCCAGCTGAGCCTTCTTTGTGTAGTATTCATAATCTTTTACTACTTTCACTCTGCATTCTCTGGCAAAGTGGCCAGGTTTTCCACACTTAAAACACAAATCCTTCTCTTTTCTTTCTTCCTTCTCTTCTTTCTTCTCAAACTTACTTTCTTCTCTATCTTCTTTCTTCTTATATTTCTCTTCTGAACTCCCCTGTTCTCTTCTGAACTTACCCTGAAACTTGTTCTTTCCATATCTCTTGTTGAAAGTATTAGTCAATAAGGCCAATTTTTCTGCAATCAGCTTGATATCAGCATCTTCCTCTGATCCTTCCTCCTCATCAGATTCTTCTTCTAACTTTGGTATTTCAGACAAAAATACTGATTTCTTTGCTGTTTTGATCACCTTAGATTTTCTTTCTGAAAGTAAGGCTAGTTGATCAGAAACACTTTTCTTCTCCTCCACTACTTGCTTAACCGAATCCTCACGTTGATTCAGAACACATAATAGATCATTTAAATCTTCCTCACACATGTCTTTATTCATTTGAAGACTAATTGCAAAAGGTGACCATTTTGAATTAAGAGAATTCATAAATTTGTAATTAATCTCAGACTTTGTCTTTTTCAACCCATTCCTCCTAAGGTCATTCAAAATAGTGCAAAACTTTTCATAAGTTTGATTTAAACTTTCACACTCTTTTTCTTTGAATCTTTCATAAGCATTGATGCATTGGTTTAATTTTGCTTTAAATTGATTTTGTAGTACCAAGCATTTGCTTTTCAAGTTCATCCCACATTTCTTTTGCTGATGTTCCACTATCAATTCTATTAAAAACCTCATTGGGAACTGCCAAAGTCAACAGCGTAACAGCTCTTTTGTCAATTGCATGTCTGATTTTCTGTGCTTCTGAGTACTGTGAAAAATTCTTCTTCACCTTAGTAGCAGGAATCTCTGGAGTTGTATCAGTTGCAGGTGTAGCAGCAACATCGACATAAACTTCAATTGGACCTTCTCGTATTGAGATCATCAAATTCTCATCGATATTATCCAAGAATTGTATCATACGAATCTTCCATTGCTGATATTCGTTAGGAATAAGAACAGGAGATTTCGTCTCAGATCCCATTAAGATAAATTCTTTCGAAGACATGATTAGTAAAATTGAATTTAATCGATTCAACAGAAAGACAAATCGAATTTCTTGAACAAACGTAAAACAAATTCAAGAATTACAAAGAATTCAAGAATTGTGAGTAGCAGCAGAATCAATTGACGAATTGATCAAGAAATCTTCAAGAATGCGATCAAGAAACCCTCAAGAACATGATCTTGAACGAATTTGTTTGTTGATTGGCTCTGATACCAATTGTAGAAACCAGGATTCAATCTTACAATCAATTATGATCAATTAAGAACAATCAAATAGAGAATTGGATCAACGCACTTGTATTCAATCAAGAACAGATTACAAATCTAGAGAGAGAATCTCTCAAAGATTACAAAAGTGAATACAAAGATATGCGGAAAGTTATGCCAAAGATTAGTTAGCCTACAGTTGCTAACTCCTATATATACTGTAAGGAAATACTAAAGCTACAGTACATATACATCAAAGACTAATAGAACAATTACATGTGTCCTAATTAGAAACATAATATAACTGAAAATATCGTAAGACATAAGTTCTGAACAACATGTTCAGAACTTCTGAACATCCTTCTGATCAAGCACTTCAGAACTTCCTTCAAGCACTTGTGATATTTTCATCTTCATCATCAGAAGTTCTGAGTCTCCTACTCAGAACTCTGACCCTTCTGTTCAGATTCCACACTTGTAATCTTTTCGAGACTTCTCAGATCAGAACTTCTGAGTCTTCTAACTCAGAACTCTGAGTCTTCTATTCAGATCCAACACTTGTAACTTTTGACAAAACTTCAGATCTAACAGAGTAGGAATCGACGGACAGCCTCGAGCGCTTTGGTAATATAAAATGGTCGGATGGTTCTGGTTCGAAGATCTTTCAGTATAGCATGGAAGTCGAACGGTCTGAGGTTCTTAAAGTCAGCTTCGGAAAATCTCCATTCATTTCCGTCTTCGCGTCGGACGGTGAATACTGGAAACATGACTCTAAGGATTCGGCCGGTTTGGATGTTGAGCACTTCAGTGATTTTGTGCTTGGTTCGGACTTGGCTAACTGGCAGACACCACTTCATTGCATTTACGTACTGGCTTTGGTATTCTTTGTCAAATTTAGAAATCCCAAGGCAAAAAGTTGGCTCGATCGGGCGTAACATGTGAACAAATAGGTTCTTCAGAGATTTCTCCAGATGAGGAATAAGGATCATAATCTTCTCCCATCGGTTTTGTTACTGTGGAGGAGGAGGTTGATCAGAAGTTGTCGGTTGTTGAGGAGATGTCAGGAGTGTAGTAGTATAAGTCTCAGGGATCTGTGAAGTGTGGGCAGGTGTACCGCACATATTTTGTAGCAGGAACTGGTCGTAGTCGATTTCGTCGTCGGCATCGGTGGGAAATACGAGATTTACCTCGAAGTTTATTGCACTGGTGGCTTTTTGATACCATGCGCTTTCGGCTTTCGGGTCAATCTCTAAATCGGGATCAATCAGGTTAAGAGCATCCCCTTCCAGTGCAGTGTATACGATCAGCGCCTGTGAGTCTCCCTCGGGCTTTTCATCCGTCAGGTCTTCGTCGTCTGAGATATCCATGTCTATCTCCATTTCAGCTAAACTCAACTGGGCTTCAGGTTGGTCTTCGGTTACGGTTTGTGCCACAGTTGATGGTTCCGGTTGAACCACTGTTGTTTCGGTGAGGATTGGCTCGGACTCAGACAGTCTCTGTCTCTTGTTCTCCCCCTTACGGTGATCAGGATCATCCTGGTCATCGTGACGTCTCTTGAGTCTGCCATCTTGACCCTTGCATGTGTCTTCGAGTGAGGCGACTCTTTCGGACAGAAGGTTTAAGGTTTTCTGAACGTCCTTAAGAGTCGAATCAAGCTGGTCCAATTTGCTATTCATGGATGACGAAGAAGCAGATACCTGGGAGCGTAGAACTGATACCAGGTCTGCTTCAGTTGAGGCATCGGTGTCGGTGTGCTGGAGCAGTTGAGCCAGAAGCATAGTCTTGAGTGTGTCCACCGAATAAGATGGCTGAACGGGAGCCGGTGGAGGTGTTGGTGCGGTTTCAGGTTCGACTATCTTTTCTTTACCTTTGATCAAGCTCTTGATTTTGTCGAGCTCTGTGGTGAACAGCTGCTCCAGTGCCTCGCGGACAGCCTTTAGGGCGCCGTCCAGATACTCCCTTGACAAAACGTCGGGTAACTTAACTCCGGGATCACTTAGATTACCCGTTGAGGTATCTACCGTAGAGCTAGTACCACCTACGTTCACGGATGGCAATGGTGTGGCCGTGGTAGTATTTCTTTCTGATCCTCACGTTCCGCTCAAAGGCAGAGTCACTACGGAAGTTCCGATCGGGTCACGAAGAGCACCGATTTGTGGAGTCTCATCATGTGTCCTAGCCGAAGAATGTATAATAGCAAGTGGCTCTAGACTCGAACGTGCATCGAAAGAAGTCGAGACCGGGGGAGGCTGGTCTCTTGTTTCAATACCAATACTCTTCGAGTGAGAGATCTGTAGATATTGTGCTAAGTCCCCGTGTGAATGTGAAACACCCATCTGTTGAGAGACGGGTGAGTGACTAGGGAGGTTGTGCAATTGCGCCGCTAGGTCCACGACGGCTTCTTCAATACCTTGTCCCAACGGATGAGACAAGATAGCAGATGTCGCTACCTGGCAGACGCTGGTTTGGGTCGCTCATGAGCCTCTCTAGTTCTTATGTTCGTTCTCTCTTGATTCTTTTTCGATCTCCATTCTCTCTGACTCGTCTGTTCAAGATTTTCAACTATTACTCCCTCCTCTCTCCTTGTGTCTCCCGTAATAGGCTGGGATGTAGGAATGATGGGGGGTGTGGGTGAGTCAGAAGGAGATCCTTCAGTTACAGGTGGATGACCTCTGATACGTGTTGGTTTTAACGAAAGGCGGATTGCGTGTTCCGTATCGGAGTCAGTGGACTCGGAATCCATCGCGTCAGTTTGGGAGAACGGGGATAAGGGTTCAGTGGTGTCCGTTTCGGGGTCACGATGAAACATTGGTCTTTCGGTTTCAGTGACGACCGGGACCTCGTGTAGTCTAGTCGACGGTCCGGCTTCAGTCGTGGTTCTGGTGGGTTGAATGGGGGGTTGTCGGCTAGTTTTCGTTTGGCTGGAAGGGGTAGTACTGGCATGCGTATCCAATGCACAGCCCGCGCCTGTTTCCCTCCCATGTACTCTCAACACACCCCGTCCAGGAGCCCCAGCTACCCAGACTCTACCTCATCTCGGCCTTGGACCCTCACGCCTCTCAGGTCTATGTCCGTGGGGAGGTCCCTCCGACTCTGGACCATGGGAGCACCTAACTCTTGTCTATAAGCTAACACACTCGGTGCATTGGGGTCCGCATGTGCCAGTAAGGGCATTGGTTGGGCGTTGGACGGGTTGCGAATCACCAAATATCGTAAATGAAAAGGAGGACATATCGGATGGTTAATGCATCGCGGTATCCCCAGATTCGCGTCCATGTGCTGACGAACAGCCAGCGAGAGTAATCGTGGGTATGGTAGGAACTTTTTCTGCTTTGTCCCTCCGATCTGTCTGATGGCTTGAACCAATTCGCGCCAGGTCACCATCGCGTAGTCGATGTGCCGATTGTAGCATACGGCATGGAAGAGTCGTAGGAAGTCGCCGGTACATTGATCTATGCACCTTCATCTAGATGAGAGACACCTGTTCAGAATCGTGACAGCGTGTACCAGATGGGCGCTAGATACTTGCTGTTGAATGCTGAGGGGCGGTCAAGTTCGTAGTTATAGTCGAGTGCTCGGTTCTTGGCGCAGAGAGTCGTGTCATTGACCGCGGGGTCGTAAGCTTGATGTCCGCCGGCAGTGGCTTCAGGTAGTGATAGTAGCCGTCTGAATGATTCTGGTGTGAGTGTGAACGGCTAATTGTCGATCATTGCCGTGATCGTTTGTGAATTGGCAGCCGTGACTACTTGTGCTGACAGCCAGACTTGGTATATGTAGAGAACGGGAACGTCAGCCGTTGCGGTAAGTGCCTCGCGGAGAGAGTGACCGAGAAGAATGTCCACGACCACACGGTGTTGTGGTCGGAACTCGGCAGCGTCCAAATGATGATTGTTGGCTTCGATTTCAATGCAATGGTCTGGTTGGACCAAAGCATTGTCAACTGCTTCGTCAATGAATTCCTCTTGAGGAGGAATATTTTCTTGAGGTTGTTGTTGTTCTTGATGCGCCATTTATATCTGAAAATGAACAGTGTTAGCATACAGGCGGATGAATAATTGTCGGCGCGTACCTTGGCAAAATTCGGCTCAATCTGGAACAGATTGAAGACAGGTAGTAGAACAGGTACTGAAATGTTGGAAGTGTCTGGACAAAATGGTATCCGGACAAACCAAGGTTTCCGGATAAGGCAAAGGTGTCCGGAAAAACGAAGTTTCCGAATGATAGGGTTACCGGATACAAAATGGTTACTGGACACCACTCACAATCCGAATAGTTGAACTTACCAGAAACCCTCAGGTTTCCGGACAACTAGGGTTACCGGATGTGGCAAGTGTCCGGATAAAATATCTTGGCTTATAGTGGTTTCCGGATAGTTTGAAACTATCTGGACGACATCCGGTTTGTTCAATCTTGCCTAAATCCAACCTCAAACGTGTATCTAAGCAGTCAAACAGTGTCGATTATAGGATATAAGCATTCAAGAGTATTTAAATTGATCTAAAACGCACAGAAATGAACCGAAAAGCGATCGACGCAAAATAGGGTTTCGGGAACCCTTAATCGATCATTTGTGGATCGATTGATCGGTGTATTTGTGGTTGTGAGTGATCCAAAACATCATTAGAGGTTGAGAAGAGACATACCTGTGGATTAGATACCGAAATCGATCGAAACGTGAGGTGAGCCGAGAGTATCCGGTCGAGAGAGAAAACGAGGGTTTTAGAGGGGTTTTGAAGTTTCCGGAAAATATGAATGGTTTGGGGTCCGAATTCTTTTTATAAGGGGGCACTTACCGGATGAGTCTTATCCGGATAGATTGGTTTCCGGGTACACCATCCGGAAAGTTTGGCCTTTTGAAAAAATTACCCTTGTTCTTTCAAATTGCTTAAAAACAATATCAGTTTGGCTTTGAAAGATCATATTCTCGCTCCCCCTCGAACTGAGTACGGGGATTTCTCTGCTCCCCCTCGGATTGTGCATGTGTGTGAGTTTGAGAGACGACCACACGAAAAAACTTTGACCCATTTAAAGAAAAAAATTATGTGTCGCTCCCCCTCAAATGATGAACAAATAGAAATTTGCTCCCCCTCGGAATGTGCAAGAAGTGTAATATGAAGCACAGTGAGATGCCATGCTCAAAAATTTGGATGTGAAAACCATGGTGTGACGCTCCCCCTCAAAAGTAGAATAAACTTACCTGATACTTGTTCGTGCTCGCCCTGAACGCATGAACAATGTTGTGAAAGCACAGATATAATCGCAGAAAGTAGACGACAGTAATAAACAGAAAAGGAAACACACGGTAAAAGAAAGCAAACAGACGAAGTCTACCAAATGAATACAGAGATTTAACCGAAAAATGTATACGATACAAGTAGAATACAGGTGCGGGAAAGTGTATACTTAATCATCTGGAGTGTAAACAACAGCTGATGAATAGACAGTTTCTCGTAGATGTATGGAACTTGTATCGGGTACACGAGCTGATCAAATCTTCAGATTTAGCATACCTAACCTGGACACTGGATAATTAAAGCGCTTTTCGTCCAGGGGTTTTGTAAACAGGTCTGCTAATTGATGTTCTGTGTTAACAAAATAGAGTTTGACTGTACCTCTTTCGACGTGATCCTTGATAAAATGGTACCGAACGTCTATGTGCTTTGTCTTTGTATGTTGGACTGGATTGTTGGATATCGCAATGGCGCTCTTCGAGTCGCAGTAGATGGGCACCTTAGTGTATGTGAAACCGTAGTCCTTGGGTTGTGTGCGTGTAACATCTCGATTTTTTGGTATAAAATATTAAGATGGATTTTATTGATAAATTATGATTATTATGAGATAAGTTAATATTAGAGTTTATCCCCGATTAAGTTACGTTATTTGTTTTACGAAGTTATAAGTTAAGGGGTAAACTTTAATTTTAATTTAGAAGTTTGAGGGTATGTTTTGCCAATCAAATGAAGCTTGTGGTTTGTTTGGTTAATTGGTGAATGAGGTGTCAACACCACAGCCAAAATTGATTAAGTGAGGGAGGTGTCCTCATATTTCATTTAGTCATCTAAGTGTGTGTATGTGTGTGTGTGTGTGTGTGTGTGTGTGTGTGTGTGTGTGTGTGTGTGTTTTGCGTACGACAAGAAAAAGAGAGAAAGAAATAGAGAGAGAGCCAAGAAAGAAAGAGAAAGAAGAAGATGAAGCAAGAAACTGAATCAATTCAGCTGGAAAAGTTAAGAATCATCTGTGGAACAAAGGTATTATATTACTTAAATCCTTCATTTTGTGAATAAAAGTTTTATATGGGTTTAGAGATGGGTTTTGATGTTTTTGGAATATTTTGAGAAATTTGAACTGGTGAATATGTTCTGTTAATAGTCTTAAACATATCTGCAATTTATTAAACGCATGCATAGCTTAAAACTATAAATTTCTGGGTTAAGTATGAATTTAGTTGATTGAGACAGTTATGAGTGTCGTAGTAGTTATTTGCGACAGATATGGGTGTTGCGATAGTTATGAATGTCGCAACCTTGGGTTGCGACAAGTAGGTTGTATCGCAACGGTTGGTTGCGATGAGTTATATATCGCAGTAGTTAATTGCGATAAGATGCTAGTCGCAGTAGTTGGTTGCGATGAGAAGAGGATGTCGCAACAGTTAGTTGCGACAAGCACTGTGTGTTGCGATGAAGGTTATCGCAGCTAGTGGGTTGCGACAAAAGCCGAGAATTTAGGATTTTAATCTTTAAGGATCATGTACAGTAGATTAATACCAGTACAATATATGTATTTGGGTATTTCAGATCTTGGTGCAGTTGGTGACGGAAATTCCTACCATTATAAGAAAATAAAGTGAGAGTGACGCGACTACTATCAGGTGAGTTCATTCTTACCTTACCTTTTTCTAATGTTTTCAAATTGCGGTAAGGTGCATTTTTATAATGAACTGTTTGGATGGATTTGAAAGAATGATTTTATAAATTAAAATCTATTATCTTAAATTGATGGTTGTGCTTAAATTCATTATTGATATTGGAAATGATTTATAGCAATAACCGGTACGAGTTATAACTGTTGGATTTATTGGGCAAGTGAGTTACAATAATATATATATATATATCAAGGACCGTGAGTGATAATATTGATGGTTAGATTTATGTTATAAGAAATTGACATATTAAATGTGATTTGCTTATACTAAATAATATGAGGGATTTATAAATGAGATTTTCTCATACTAAATGATATGAGGAATCTATGTAGTATAAATATGATTTGCTCATACTGAATTCTATGAGAAATCTATATTAAGTAATAACCTGTGCAAGTACAGTTGAGTATAATGGATTCATAGGCACCAGTGTTTTATGATCATATGGAATAGGCGTGTGGTACTAATCGTTATTCCAGTGTGTGTGGGAAATCGTAGAATAGACGTAGATTTATTCGGAATTCCCGATTTCTAAGGAAGAAAAAGGGATTGACATGAGTGATTGTAATCTCTACTTCCTTTCCAATAAATGGGCATGTGTTATTGCGATTTATTGGATAAGAGCATTAATCTAGAATCCGAAGAGATTCGTAGTGTGGCTCTGGAACATGAGAAATGACTGACTTAGCGTCAGGTCGTAGTCATGGAACCGGGTTTAACCCGTTATCAAAGTATGGTTACGCGTCTGGTAAGAAAAAGGGTAAACCAGGTTTGTTATGCCTTGTTTACATTGATTTGTACAAATATTATTTTGAAAACGAATGCTCTCACTAGGCGTTAGCCTAATCGTTTCAAATGATGTTTTCTTACCAGGTACTAGCTCGGGAAAATAACGGGATGTGGGACGAGAGCTTTTGGATTAGCGGAGAAGTTAATGAATACCGAGGTTTTGATAGATTGTTTAGATAACCTAGTTAATCTAATATAGTGACATGATTAGATTAATAGGTTATTTGAAAAGTTCTATGTTTGTAAATATGACCTCATGGTTAATTCTCCACTGATGTATAAAGGCTTAGAAAATTTATGTTTAAATCTTGTCATAAATTGAGGTTTAAATTAGCCCTGAATTTTAGGGTGTTACAATATGGTATCAGAGCATTAGTTTAAGTGAACTAGGTATGCTAGTAAGATACCTAGACTTAAGCTGAGATAAATTAAGTTATGATTCGTGAGATCTGGGTAGAAGTACTAAGACGGGATAGTCTTAGAGTCGACGGAAGTACGTGAAATTAGTACTGTAGCGATGGTAACGAGAATTCTCATGTATGATATATTCACAATCTCAATTAGCTACTGTTATTATGAATATATTACTACACGAGTATACTTGTTTATAAATTGTTACAATGACTAATGATCGGTAAAGTGTGTTTCGTATGTTTAGATATGTGTAACCATTTCTTATGGTTATCCCTTTGTGTTATAGCAGAACGATGGTGAATACGCCACCAAGGTCCTCTAATTCTTTGGAGGACAGATCAGTAAATGATTGGGGGTTGGAAGGACAACCTGGAACTGGCGGGACCCATGAAAGTCCGCTGAGGCAACCTTTAATAGGTGGATTGGAAAGTCAAACGCATAGAACGAGTACTGGTACTTCTGATTTGGTAATGACGGAATCTACTATGGAGTCCCGTATAATGGAAAACGTGATGCAGGTTATGAATGCTGCACTGACTCAACAAACAGAGATGTTCATGAAAGTGTTAAATGATCATATCATTAAGTTGCATAGACCGGAGATGAGTACCGATGTTGTAACTCCCCCGGTGAATCTAGTATTTAAAACTGATGATAGAATAGAAGAAGTTTATGCTGAAAATAGAGTTGAAATAACTCGAGCGGGAGAGAAAATAAAATGGGAGGATAGATCAAAACCTTGCCAGAAGCTGGAAACTTTTGCTAAGAATCATTGTATTGAATCCCGTCGAGAAACCAAAT
Source organism: Saussurea involucrata (assembly GCA_033807775.1). Lineage (NCBI taxonomy): Eukaryota > Viridiplantae > Streptophyta > Magnoliopsida > Asterales > Asteraceae > Saussurea > Saussurea involucrata. The sequence goes on from CM066326.1 coordinate 14,791,204, forward strand.
TGTATATTAAATATTTCAAGTGCGGGGAAGCTGGCCACACGATTAAAAACTGTCATATCCAAGGGTCGACTTGCTATGAATGTAAGAAGCTTGGTCATTATCGGAGGGATTGCCCAAGATTGAAAGATAAGAAACCCAACACTCCAGCATCAATGGGTTAAATATTTCACATAATAGTGGAAGACGTTAAGGAAAGGACGGATGTAGTCTTGATATACTCTTTATTAATTCTATATATGGATATATATATATATATATATATATATATTATGTGATAGTGGTGCTAACTTATCTTTTGTACTACAATCTTTTGTTAAAAGTTAGCTATACCAGTTACTATTTTTGGAAGATACTTTGTAAATCGATCTAACAAATGGAAGTTTACAACCTTTGAAGATTTCTGAGTAAAAGTAGGATAAATTAAACATTATTAACTTATTCCGTTTAGTTAGTTGAACGTGTACAAATTGGTAAGATTATTTTGATCGATATTTAGAAGGGGAAGTGGGATTATAATCTGATTTTACATTAAATTTATTAGGTAATTTTTATTCCAATTCTAGTCTATGGATTTGTTACAAACGTAATTTTTGGGTATTCGTGCTCAAAAAGAGAGGTGGGCAATGGAAGAATCAGAAGTGAACTTTCGTGCCGGTTGTACGAGTGTCAGTACCTTTGTTCGATGACGGAAATACGGTTGTCAAAGGATGGTTGTATTCGGAGGAAAGACTAGAAGTCATCAATGTGTTGGTATTAGCAACTCGTTATGAGTAGTGTGGTGAAGTATGAATGAAATATCCTCGACGTCAAATAAGAGTTTTAAGGTGATCTTGTGATATTAATGTTGCACGAGTAAGTTTGAGATTAAGACGATGGGATGTGAATTGGATTATGATATGTTGGAAGGATTAGGTTCAGTTAGGGACCCTTGTTGAAGAATAGGTTAAGGAAATATCGACAGGTCGACTATTGATGTTGAAGTCGGCAGCTGTGTAAGGTGTATGAGGCTAAAGTCTTGAATCAGAAGATTGAAAGTTGAAGGACCACCTTGTAGGGGTATTAGGATAGTGAAAGACTGTTGTTTTAGATAAGCGTTTTACTTACGAGGTGGATGGTTTGTAAGGGATGAAGTATTAGACACGAACGAAGTGAGTGTATAGACTATGTCGATCAGTGAGGGAATGCGCCTTGTCTTTGTAATAGTTTGGAATCACAAAGAGCTAGCAAGAAACGAGTAAGTTTGAGTTAATTAGAAACTCGTAAGTTGTGGTTCAACTAAAGTTGGGGAGGGATAAAGTAGCGAAATAGACTCGGTTAATTATGCAGGAGAACATGAAGGTAAGTTTGAAGTGTATGAATGACCATGAGAGACCTGGTGTGCTGTGAGATGTTATGGGTAGAGAATATACGGACAAGTAGTGGCATCAATTGCCAAGATAAATGTGTCAACCAGTATGTAATGTGATGTTAGAAAGAGGAAACATCAGATGGAAGTCTTTTCGGGGATTTCGGATGAAGTGTACTATTTGTCAATAAAGTTGTTGGAACATGTGGATTGTAAGATGGCATGGTGATATGGCTAATATCGAAATAGAATGTCGGAGCGATAGTGGGTGTTTATCCAAAGTGTTTTTGGTTGTGTGAGTCGCTAAGTAAGTATATTTTTGGAATCATTGGAAGTTTAAAGAAGATGATGGGTGTATTAGTCAAAATGTGGTGTAGTAGATGCAAAGTCCTTAAGGAATGTGAGTTGCTTCTTATGAGTGAAAGAATTGTCCGAGAAAGTATTAGTTGAAGATCAAAGAATGTATAGTAACTTCGAATGGTGGTGTTGTTTCAAGATGACTTGGTTGAATGCCTTAAGTTAGAAATTGGTGCAACTGTTTGGTTATGTATAGTAATGAGAAAATGATAACAGCATGTGGAAAGGTTGGGAAAAAGAGGCAAGTAATGTTTGGAGGGTGGTGCTCCACGCTAATGTGGGGAAGCAACGATAGAAAGATCGGACTAAATAATGTAGTCATACGAAGTTCTTTTATGTTTTATGTGATGTTTGGTTTAACGATTTGTGAACTTAAGAAATTTGAACTATTACCGGTATGTTTTGTGAGTTATGGCTGATTATATGAATTGAAAATCCTCAAAAATTTTATTATTATTGTTTTAAATGGTTACTTATTAATTTGACTATTTGAGTTTGAGTTATTGAATTAAATTTGAATAGGCTCAATACTTGGGGCACGGGAGTGGTGATATTCAAATGGCCAAACCGGTAGATGACGATGTTATGCACATAAAAGAATTTTAAATATTGCACGGCGAATTCGTGGCATTTGGTTAATAAGTCGAAATCCTCTGACGGAATTTACTAGTAATATGATGTGTTCATGGCAATAAATCAAATGGAAGATACTATGGGTAGTCAAATCCCATTATTGATTTAAGTCATAAGTTTAATTTCAAAGGTGATAGTGACCTAATCCGATTTGAGATTAATTTATCTCCTAATAACTATGTCTTAATTCATTTGCGGATAACTTTGTCCGGTAATAGGATTTGGATAAATAACCAAAGGAGACTGATAAAATTTTAGGTCATTTTCAAGTTGGGGAGCGAGTAATGTTGAAGGATGTAAGATTCAGAAGATGTGGAAAACCGAGTCCTTGTTCTTTCTGGATTTTTAATTGTGATTAAGTATGTAAGACTAGAAGATTGAAAGGATACATGATATATTTTATATGGTATTATGTGATTTCACTTACTGAAGTGAGAATGGATGAGAAGAATAGTTGTATGGAGGAACCGTAAACGATTATAGAAAGATCAGTTAAGAAATTATGACATAAAGATGTGGTATTATATCAATGAGATGTTAACGTGACGTTAGAAGTTGAAAAGGATATGAAGATTAGATATCCTCACTTGTTTACATAGGCTTTGATTTCGAGGACGAAATCATTTTCAAGTTGGGGAGTATTGTAACATCTCGATTTTTTGGTATAAAATATTAAGATGGATTTTATTGATAATTTATGATTATTATGAGATAAGTTAATATTAGAGTTTATCCCCGATTAAGTTACGTTATTTGTTTTACGAAGTTATAAGTTAAGGGGTAAACTTTAATTTTAATTTAGAAGTTTGAGGGTATGTTTTGCCAATCAAAGGAAGTTTGGGGTTTGTTTGGTTAATTAGTGAATGAGGTGTCAACACCACAGCCAAAATTGATTAAGTGAGGGAGGTGTCCTCATATTTCATTTAGTCATCTAAGTGTGTATGTGTGTGTGTGTGTGTGTGTGTGTGTGTGTGTGTGTGTGTGTGTGTGTGTGTGTGTGTGTGTTTTGCGTACGGCAAGAAAAAGAGAGAAAGAAATAGAGAGAGAGAGCCAAGAAAGAAAGAGAAAGAACAAGAAGCAACAAACTGAATCAATTCAGCTGGAAAAGTTAAGAATCATTTGTGGAACAAAGGTATTATATTACTTAGATCCTTCATTTTGTGAATAAAAGTTTTATGTGGGTTTAAGATGGGTTTTGATGTTTTTGGAATATTTTGAGAAATTTGAACTGGTGAATATGTTCTGTTAATAGTCTTAAACATATCTGCAATTTATTAGACGCATGCATAGCTTAGAACTATAAATTTCTGGGTTAAGTATGAATTTAGTTGATTGAGACAGTTATGAGTGTCGTAGTAGTTATTTGCGACAGATATGGGTGTTGCGATAGTTATGAATGTCGCAACCTTGGGTTGCGACAAGTAGGTTGTATTGCAACGGTTGATTGCGATGAGTTATATATCGCAGTAGTTAATTGCGATAAGATGCTAGTCGCAGTAGTTGGTTGCGATGAGAAGAGGATGTCGCAACAGTTAGTTGCGACAAGCAATGTGTGTTGCGATGAAGGTTATCGCAGCTAGTGGGTTGCGACAAAAGCCGAGAATTTAGGATTTTAATCTTTAAGGATCATGTACAGTAGATTAATACCAGTACAATATATGTATTTGGGTATTTCAGATCTTGGTGCAGTTGGTGACGGAAATTCCTACCATTAAAAGAAAATAAAGTGAGAGTGACGCGACTACTATCAGGTGAGTTCATTCTTACCTTACCTTTTTCTAATGTTTTCAAATTGCGGTAAGGTGCATTTTTATAATGAACTGTTTGGATGGATTTTGAAAGAATGATTTTATAAAGTAAAATCTATTATCTTAAATTGATGGTTGTGCTTAAATTCATTATTGATATTGGAAAATGATTTATAGCAATAACCGGTACGAGTTATAACTATTGGATTTATTGGGCAAGTGAGTTACAATAATATATATATCAAGGACCGTGAGTGATAATATTGATGGTTAGATTTATGTTATAAGAAATTGACATATTAAATGTGATTTGCTTATACTAAATAATATGAGGGATTTATAAATGAGATTTGCTCATACTAAATGATATGAGGAATCTATGTAGTATAAATATGATTTGCTCATACTGATTGCTATGAGAAATCTATATTAAGTAATAACCTGTGCAAGTACAGTTGAGTGTAATGGATCCATAGGCACCAGTGTTTTATGATCACATGGAATAGGCGTGTGGTACTAATCGTTATTCCAGTGTGTGTGGGAAATCGTGGAATAGACGTAGATTTATTCGGAATTCCCGATTTCTAAGGAAGAAAAAGGGATTGACATGAGTGATTGTAATCTCTACTTCCTTTCCAATAAATGGGCATGTGTTATTGCGATTTATTGGATAAGAGCATTAATCTAGAATCCGAAGAGATTCGTAGTGTGGCTCTGGAACATGAGAAATGACTGACTTAGTGTCAGTTCGTAGTCATGGAACCGGGTTTAACCCGTTATCAAAGTATGGTTACGCGTCTGGTAAGAAAAAGGGTAAACCAGGTTTGTTATGCCTTGTTTACATTGATTTGTACAAATATTATTTTGAAAACGAATGTTCTCACTAGGCGTTAGCCTAATCGTTTCAAATGATGTTTTCTTACCAGGTACTAGCTCGGGAAAATAAAGGGATGTGGGATGAGAGCTTTTGGATTAGCGGAGAAGTTAATGAATACTGAGGTTTTGATAGATTGTTTAGATAACCTAGTTAATCTAATATAGTGACATGATTAGATTAATAGGTTATTTGAAAAGTTCTAGGTTTGTAAATATGACCTCATGGTTAATTCTCCATTGATGTATAAAGGCTTAGAAAATTTATGTTTAAATCTTGTCATAAATTGAGGTTTAAATTAGCCCTGAATTTTAGGGTGTTACAGTGCGCATCCAGATAACTTGTGAACAGCAGCTTGCGGCGGCCACGTATTCCGCCTCGGCAGTCGACGTAGAGACACACTGCTGCTTGTTGGATGCCCAACTCACCAAACTGTCGCCCAAGAAGTGCACATGTCTCGATGTGCTCTTCCGATCCATCATGCTGCCCGCGTGGTCCGCATTGGAGTGTGACGAAAGCTCAAAACCTGTCTCTTTCAGGTACCACAAGCCAAGATCAGCAGTACCTCTCAAATAACGAATTATTCGTTTAACCGCTATTAAATGAGACTCCTTAGGTTTTGACTGAAACCGGGCGCAAAGAAATGTCTAAAACATGATATCCGGTCTACTAGTAGTTAGATACATTAAAGAACCGATCATTCCCCGGTACGTTTTTGTGTCCACATCCTTTCCGTTACGATAGGCGTGTAACTTTGTACCGGATGCCATGGGAGTTTTCATTGGTGAGGACTGTTCCATCTGGAATTTCCGAAGAATATCCCGGATGTACTTGGCCTGATTTATGAATATCCCGGTCGACAGTTGTTTAACTTGAAGACCAAGGAAAAAATTCATCTCACACAACATACTCATTTTAAAATATTGTCCCATTAACGTTGCAAAGTTCTTACAAAACAGTGGGTTAGTAGATCCGAAAATGATGTCATCAACATACACTTGAACTAACACTATATGACCTTGTTCATTTTTAATAAAAAGGGTTGTATCGATTTTACCTTTTGAAAATCCCGATTTTATTAAAAACTTAGACAACGCATCATACCAGGCCCGTGGAGCTTGCTTCAAACCGTATAGCGCCTTGTCCAGAATGTAGACATGATTAGGCTTCTTTTCGTCCACGAACCCGTCCGGTTGCGATACGTACACTTCTTCTTTGATCTCGCCGTTGAGGAAATCGGTCTTCACATCCATTTGGAAGACCGTGAAGTGTTTATGCGCGGCGTATGCAAGGAACATACGTATTGCTTTGATTCTTGCAACTGGAGCATATGTCTAGTCAAAGTCTATCCCTTCTTGTTGGTGGTATCCCTTGGCCATGAGACGCGCCTTGTTCCTCACGATGATACCATCCTCGTCCTTCTTGTTCTTGAAGATCCATTTTGTGCCGATCACCGTCTTGTGAGATGGACGTGGGACAAGTCGCCAAACTTTGAGGGCCTCAAATTGATTGATTCCTCTTGCAAGGCCATGACCCAGTCCGGATCTTCTAATGCTTCAGAGACGGTTGTAGGCTCGATCTTACTCAGGAATCCAGAGAAGAGGCAGAAATTGGCCGATGCGCCTCGCGTGCGTAATGGTGTAGAGGGATCACCGATAATTTGGTGCAGGGGATGAGCTTTGGTCCATTTGGTGGTGTGTGGAAGCGGCTGTTGAGTCGAGTGTGAAGTGTCCGGATCTACATAGCCACCAGTAGAAAGGTCTTGAACGGCTTCAAGTGTAGCAGGTTGGTTTCTCGGAGGAGACTTGGCAGGATTCGTCGAAGGTTGAGCAACTTCTGGTTCCGGGGAATTCAGAGGTTGATCAATGAGCGTAGTCGAGAACGAATCTTCAGGAGCGATCTTCGGGTTTTGTACTGGTTCCTTCGGGGGGATGGTTGTATCATTTGATGATGATGTGGCATTTGAGGGCTGAGGTGTCTCCAAAGTGATCGTTGGAGTGCTCGTCGAAGGCGGCGGACCGGAGAGATTTGTCGAGTCCTCGATTTGAGCATCTTCAATTCTTGGTTGCGCTGAGACACGACGGGTAGGAGCGTTAAATAAGTCATCATAGAAATATTGAAACAGTAAATCTAAATCAGAAAGATGAGCATTCGACGTAGAAGCATGATTTGAATTTACTGTGGGTTGTGCAGATCCAGAACGAGAAAGTTCGGAAGCTAGCACGCCAGTTAAACCGGGTTCTGAACTGAGTTGTTCAGAAGCCAAATCCGCGGCTTCGTCGAATGTCACGTTAACACTCTCGAGAACGATTTTTGTCCGTTTGTTGTAAACGCGATACGCCTTAGCCTGCATGGTGTATCCTATGAAGACTATTTCATCTGCCTTCGGACTGAATTTCCCGAGATCATCCTTGTCATTGAGGACGTAGCATGTGCATCCGAACGCGTGGAAGTATTTGATGTTCGGGATGCGGTTATTGATGATCTCGTACGACGTCTTGTTGAACCGTTTGTTGATGATCGAGCGGTTTTGCGTGTAGCATGCAGTTGACACCGCTTCAGCCCAAAGAAATAGAGGGAACTTTGACTGTGACAGCATCGTGCGAGCGGCTTCGACTAGGGTACGGTTGCGTCTTTCCACCACTCCGTTTTGCTGAGGAGTGCGTATGGCCGAGAAGGTTTGCGAGATACCGACGGATGTCAGGTATTCGTTCACCGTTTGATTTTTAAATTTCGTCCCGTTGTCGGTCCTGATGGTCTGAACCTGCTGTCGAAGGTTCAGTTGTATGGTCTTCAAGTGGTTGATAATCAGCTCCGGGGTTTCGGCCTTCGAGCGCAGGAACTTTACCCAAGTGTAGCGTGAGAAGTCATCCACCATCACCAGGACGTACTTTCTTTTGTTGATACTTTGAACACGCATCGATCCACACAAATCCATATGGATAAGTTCGAGGGACCGGGAAGTGCTCGGAGCGGCCTTCGATTTGTGCGTCGCTCGCTTCATCTTTCCCATCTCGCATGCCCCGCAGAGTCGGTCCTTCACGAATTGAAGTTCGGGCATGCCTTTCACGTGTCCGCCCAGCAGCAGCTTGTTGATAGTCTAAAAGTTCAGGTGCGAGAGACGTCGGTACCAAATCCATGCTTGCTGAGAATTGGCCTTTGACATCAGGCAGACACAGTCATCGGTTTTCAGGGCTGAGAGGTCGATGGTGTAGAGGTTGGTCTTTCGCGTTCCAACCAGCAGTTCGGTTCCGTTGTCAGTGCGGACGCTACACCTTTTGGCTTTGAATCTGACCTCTAGATCTTTATCGCAGAATTGGCCGATGCTGAACAAGTTGTGTCCCAATCTCGCGACGTATGAAACTTTCTTTATGGTGATCTTGTCTTGGACAATGTCGTTGTAGCCCAAAATCGGCACCTTGTCATCGTTTCCGAATCTCACGTCTCCGTAATATTTTTCGGTGTAGTTCGTGAGCAGCTCCCTCATCCCGGTCATGTGCTTGGAGCATCCAGAATCTAAGAACCACACATGACCGTCCTGCAAAAACAAGATTAACGGATTTTAGGTACCCATTTGAAAATGGGTCCTCGAGGGTTATGTTTGACACCTTGCTGAGGAACCTGGTTTGAAGCAGGTTTCCTCTTGGGTGTAGGTTTAACCTCTATTGGAGGAACCCGTTTTGAAGTGGGCTTCCTTTCTTGTTTAGGTTTAACCACTGATTGGGGACCCCGTTTTGAATTGTGTTTTTTTTTTACGGGGTTTGCGTTTTTGTTCATAATTATAGACATGATAAGAGCCAAACCAATCAGTTGAATTTCTAATGTCATCAAAGTCATTCCAACCACAACTAGAACAACACAAGTAATCATGCGATAATTGAATCAATTGCTGAATAGAATAAAGTTTAATCGGAAATTTAACATCTTGTTCAACAAAATCATTCTTATGATTCAAAGCACAATCATTCTTGTTCATTCTAGGATAAAAGACAGTATTAAATGACTTTGATGCTGCATTTTCCTCGATAGATTCCTTGCCTACCCACTTTGGTTTGTCTTGTTTACCCGACCATTTTTATCTGAAACAGCATTAACAGCATGGTCAGCGGAGTTTGAGTAGACAGGACGTTTATCAGTAGATCGACCGGTCTTTTTCCGCGGCTGTGATTGTTTTTGAAAACAAGAATCAGTTTTAGAAACCTTGATCACAGCCGGGGTCGTTGGTTTTGTAGAACATTCGCCTTTTTGAAAATTGACCGGGCGATTTACTGCTGGCGAAAGAAAGTCGGTATGACTTGGAAGAGATTTGTCAAATGGAAACGATTCAAACTCTTCATCTGAACTACCCTCGGAATTCATAAATTTGGAAAAATCTATATCCGAAATCAATGGACTTGGATTGGTCGAGGGAGGTGAGGAACACTTTGTGTTGGTGTGCTTAGGTGAATCTGGTGCGGAAGCTAAGAAAAAGTCAGAGTTTAGATTCTTTAAAACACACTCATCTTGAGACATTTTACCGTTTAGATAAGATGTTTTTCCAATGAAAGCTTTGCACGAGGATGTGTCAGACGAGTCCAAGGAAGAATCGGGTGAAATCGTCTTTTCTTCTTGGAGTAGGTCAATCTTCTCTTGAAGTTGACCATTTCTCACATGCTCCTTCATCGCTTCTGTTGCCAAAGCAGACGGTTTTGATGTGAGCCGGTCGATTTCGTTCCGAAGGATATCCTGTCCTTCATCCGACACAGATTCGGTTTTTACGGTTTTAAGTGTCTCAAGTTCGGTTATGAGCGCTTTCTTTTCCTTTTGAAAACATGATCTTTCCTTCTCGAGTGACTCCTCTAATTCGACTATTTTTGCTTCCAAAATGAGAGGCGGGACATAGAGTTTAAACTTGTCAGTTTTGGGTTCAGGTGCTTGGGCCTCATCCTTTTTGGAGGAATCATTGGGCGTCACAACCTTATAGCCATGAAAGTAGTCATTCGAGAGGTATTTCTTTGGATTTTTCTTGTACGAGTAGTTCATAGGCTCATAGCAAAAAGGAAGTTGCATTTTGGTGGTATGTTTGCGCTTGTATTCCTCAGTTTCCTCTTCTTTCTCTGGTTTAAGAGGACCAGTCCATTTGATTTGGTATTCCGGATACTTCTTAGCCATACCAAGACAATTAAAGTGATAAAGTGTCGGTCTTTTGGCTATACCCTTTTTCAAGTACTGAGGGTTGTCGTATCCGATTCCCCATTCCTTGTTGAAGTATGTGTTAGAGCATTATTGTATTCAAGATTTATTGTAAATTCTTGTAATGGTCAAACATTGTAAAGTCAAAGTAAAAGTCAAAATAGTCAAAGTTGTTTAGTTAGAAAGTCAATGTAATTAGAAATACTTGTGTTGTAATCTTTAGGAAGTATAAATAGGTTTGTTAGCTTAGATGCTAAGCAAGCAAGAAAGTCATTAGCAAGTAATTAGAGAGAATAATTGTAATATCTAGAGAGTATTTTAGAGAGAGAATCTAGAGAGAGAAGTCTTGAATTCTTATGTAAAACTCTAGATTCTTGAATATCAATGGATGATTTGTTGTTTACCTAATAGATCTGGTGTTTACAATTGGTATCAGAGCTTTGAGAGATCGAATTGTGTGCAAAATTCGTCCAAATTCATGAAGATTTGAAGATTTTTTAAAGATTTTTGAAGAAAATCTCCATTTTTGAAGAACTTGAAAATCACAAATGGGTTATGCAATTTTTGATTGTTTTTGTGTTTGATTTTGATTGCAAAGTGTTTCTCCATCATTATAAACAAGATTTCCATCATCAATTTCACAGAAACACATCAAGAATTGATCAATTTGAAGATTTTTTGAAAATTTTGTGTTCTTAAAAAAAGTTGTCTGTGAAATTTTTGGAGATTTGATTTTGCAATTTGGTGATGTTTTGATCTATTTTTGTGCAAAATCGTTTCCAAAAAGTGTTTTTAGACATGTTTCAATCATAAATTTCAAGTTTTTAAATACTAAATTTCATTTTTGAAATTTTTTGATTGAATGTGTTCTTGAGGTGTTCTTGAGTGTTCTTGGATAAAATTTTCAAATCTGGAATTTTGATCCAAATCTTTGTTGAGTGGTTTTGCTAAAAGTTGTTTGTGGTTAATTTGATTATTAAAACTCATGAATTAACAAATTTTGAAGTGTGCAGGTCACTGTTTCGAAGAATTCGGATCATGCTGAATGCTGAATGTTTTTTAAATTTTGAGATGTGTGTGTGGATGCTTATTTGATATGGTTTCGGATCACACACAAAATTGGTTTCGGATGCTTTAAATTTTGAGATGTGTGTGTGGATGCTTACTTGATATGGTTTCGAATCACACACAAATAAATGAGGAGTATGTGTGTTTGAGCTATGAGTATGCATGCTTGAATAAGAAGGTTTCAGATGGCATGGTTTGGATCCTGCTTAATTTTTGTAAGGTGCATGTGTGTGTGCTTAAAGTGCTTGTGTGTATGCTTAACAAAATTGGTTTCGGATGCTTCTTCCAAAATGGTTTCGGATCACAAATGTTTTTTAAGCTGTGTGTATGTGTGTTTCAGCTGTATGTCTGTGTGCTTAAATTTTTAAAAGATTTCGAATCAGCTAAAATTTTGAAGGTTTCGGATCAATTTTTTTTTGCAACTGAATTTTTTTTTTGTATTTTGCAGGTTGATCGATTAATTTTTGGAAGACAAATTTATAATTTTTTTTTCAAATCTTATTTTTGAAATTTTTCTGACTTTAATTGTGTTTTTTCTGATTTTTAAGAGTGTGCACATAATTCTAACTTCTAAGCGAAATTTCTTTTGACGATCACTCTATTAGGTAATATTTTTGGTATTTTACGTCTAATTTTTTTTTTCATTTTTTTAGGATTAAATCAAGATGTCAATAGAGGTGATCACTGATTCAGTGACAATTGAGTACATAAATGTGGCTTGCGCATTTAGAGATAAAATTTTGGTTCTCGAGAAACAACTTTCCGATCTAACGAAAGAAGCCACTAATGAGAAGGAGAACTCAACACTTCAAGATGAGATCAAGAAGTTTCAAGAATACGCAAAAGTTTTGGAAATTGAGAATGCTGATTTGAAAAGAAAACTTTCTGCTCTTGAAATAAATTTTGTAAAAGAAAAGGAAGAATTTGAAAAGGTTTTCGTACAAAAATGGTCAAATTTTTCTAAAACATCTTTTGAAGAAAAGAAAGAAGTTGAGTTGAAATGCATAAAACTTTCAAAACAAGTTTCTGATTTTGAGAAGGTTTTATTTCTTGAAAAAGTGAAGCTCGAAAAAAAAAGATCTGATTTTGAAGTTGAACGAAAATCTTTTGAAGAAAAATCAACTAAGCTTTCACACAAAATATCTGATTTGGAAACAGAACTTGAAATGGATAGAAAAGAGCTTGAAACGATGAAAATTGAAAGCTTTAGAGCAAAAAGTGTGAAAGATGATTATTCTGAGGAACGAAATATTTTTCAAACTGAAATAAAGAAGCTAACAAAGAATTTATCTGGTTTATCAACAGATATTATGAAGGAGCAAAAGGTAACATTTGATCTTCAAAAGAAATATGATCTGATTTTTACATAATATAATGTTTTACTAAACAAAGTTAAAGAACTTGAAGAAATTGTTTTTAAAGTTGAGGTTTCAAAACAAGTTAGTCCTGACACGATTGTTCAGACTCCACTTGTTCACTCAACTAATTCTGAATGCTCGTTCAAGACAGCTTCAAGTTCAATTTTAAAAAAACATTTTTTCAAAAGAATCTGATAGATCAAATGATTTCTCAAAAGATCAGATTCATCCTTCTAATCTTTTCTATAATCCTCTGTTTGATACATCGGATGATATTCCTAAAGTGCCTAAAGTTAATACTTCCAATCCTAAAGAAGTTCCAGTCTTCAAGAAGGTGAAGATGTAATGGAGAGTTAAAGGCACAACAATTCCAAAGAAAGATGTACCAAATTCATCTACATCCACATCAAAGGCCAAAAAGAACAATGCGCCGAAAGGTAAATCTTTTGTTAAACCTAATTTAGTTAGACAGACTAGAAGGAAAGGAGTTTTATTGTTTCTTAGATGGTTACTCCGGTTACAACCAAATTTCCATTGCACCTGAAGATCAGAAGAAAACCACGTTCACCTGCCCGTATGGCACTTTTGCTTTTAGAAGAATGCCTTTTGGACTATGTAATGCACCTGCCAATTTCCAAAGATGTATGATGTTAATTTTTTCAGATATGCTTGAACAATCCATGGAAATCTTCATGGATGATTTTTCAGTTTATGGGACATCATATGATCTGTGTTTACAAAACCTTGAAAAAAGTCTTAAAAGATGTGAAGAAACATATTTGGTTTTAAACTGGGAAAAATGTCACTTTATGGTTAAAGAGGGCATTGTGTTAGGTCATCTCATTTCTAATAGAGGTATTGAATTTGATAAGGCAAAACTAGAAGTAATTGCAAAATTGTCTGAACCAACCAATGTTAAGGGAATCAGAAGTTTCTTAGGACATGCATGTTTTAGGTTTATCAAAGATTTTTCCAAAATATCAAAACCTACGTGTTCTCTATTACAGCATGACCATGCTTTTAACTTTGATGAAGATTGTAAAAAGGTTTTTAAAATTTTGAAAGAAGCATTGGTCACTGCTCCTGTAATAGTAACTCCTGATTGGGCTTTACCTTTTGAAATAATGAGTGATGCTAGTGACTGGGCTGTAGGAGTTGTTCTAGGTCAAAGAAAGAATAAAGTTTTTCACTCTATTTACTATGCTAGTAAAACTCTCAATGAAGCTCAAATCAATTACACCACTACTGAAAATGAACTATTAGATGTGGTTTTTTCTTTTGAAAAATTCAGATCATATTTGATGGGTGCCAAGGTGATTGTGCATACTGATCATGCAGCCAACGAATATCATATTTCTAAAAAGGATGCAAAACCTAGACTAATAAGGTGGGTCTTGTTATTGCAAGAATTTGATTTGGAAATCATTGACAGGAAGGGTATGAACAACCAAGTGGTTGACCACTTGTCAAGGCTGGAAAAACAAGAAAACACTGAAAATACTAATGGCATTTGTGAAGTTTTTCCAGATGAAAGGATTTTAGTTGTGCAACATACTGCAACACCTTGGTTTGCAGATATTGTTAATTATTTAGCTTGTGTGATCATTCCTAAGGAATTTAACAAACATCAAAGAAAGAAACTCATATTTGATTCCAAGAAGTTTCTGTGGGATGATCCATTTTTGTTTAATATTTGTGTAGATCAGGTGATCAGAAGGTGCATCCCTAAAGTAGAAGTGGCATCCGTCCTATATCACTGTCACACAGGTCCTTGTGGAGGACATTTTGGAGGAAGCAGAACAGCTGCAAAGGTATTACAATCAGGTTTGTACTGGCCTACTCTAAATAATGATGCTTACAACTTTGCAAAAAGTTGCAACGAGTGTCAAAGAAGTGGAAATATTTCTCGGATGAATGAAATATGAATGAAATGCCCTTAAATGGGATTTTAGAAGTAGAATTATTTGACTTTTGGGGCATTGACTTTATGGGACCATTCCCACTGTCAAACAATTGTGCCTACATCCTGGTAGTTGTGGACTATGTATCTAAATGGGTGGAGGCTATGGCCTGTCACTCTACTGATGCTAAGACAGTTGTCAAATTTCTCCAAAAGCACATCTTCACTAGATTTGGCACACCTTGCGACTTGATTGGTGATTAGGGCACCCATTTCAGGAACTACAATGGTCGACGAACAACCTCACTCTCCGAACCATGGCGCGGCAAATCCCGATCATTTCATTAATGAGGCGGTCGACAATGCTCTACTTCCGTCCGACGAATTTCTTGAAATCGAGGGATATAACCATCACCTCGATACTAGTGAGTTTCGACCTCAACATCGAGTCAGCGTCGACATTCGTGTTGGCTATCCACTTCACCATGCCCTCACAGCCATGACGGACATACCTGAATTGTACAGTACATGCAACAAGTGTGGCACACCATCCGTGTCGTCACCACTGAAAATAGTCAACGTATCGAAGCTCGCATTGACAACTTCCCGTTCGTTCTCACACCTGAAACATGTTGGGGGATTTGGGGAAATCGTGGGAGAGATAGAGTGATTGAACTTGGATAAACGACAGAAATCGCGTGAGAGCTCGCTTTCCGTAAGAGATATTTCGACCCTATTCTGCCAGGGTATCATGAAATTCTCTCGAGGATAATCTCTATGTTTCGGTGTATCGATTAAGGCAGAAATCGATTCATACTTGTACACTTTAGAGAATCGTAACCTACACCATATTGATACTGATAATAATCTCTCATTTAATGAGATTGATTGTGGGTTTAATGACAGCAGTTACAAAGCAAGAAGAAAACTTCCAGACGCTGACGCCAGTCTCCGCGCCAGTCAACTGCGCCACAATCGACGCGGGCAACATTCCAGTCTTGGCGCCAGTCTTGGCGCCAGTCTTGGCGCCAGTCTTGGCGCCAGTCTTGGCGCCAGTCTTGGCGCCAGTCTTGGCGCCAGCACTGGCCCCGACGCCCAGCTCATGAAACCACTTTGTAACTTTTCGATTTTAACCGTCCAACAATCTCGGGTTCTAGTTAGCTTACACGAGTGTGCACTCCACACCTCCTAACTCATGTTATAGCTTAGTTAACAACCCCATTATTACCTTTGTGAATCCAACTACACAAAATGAACATGATGATTTCACTAAAATCACCAACATTCCTCCCCCATTTTAGTGCAATCCTTGATTCACAAAATAGACATTCAATAAAGGCCACTTTGGTGGAAACCGCACTACTGCAAAAATATTGCAGAGTAGGTTCTTCTGGCCCACTATATTTAAAGACTCTTATGAATTTGAAAAAAAATGTGAGCAATGCCAACGAACAGGGAATATATCGCAAAAGAACGAAATGTTTGTCAATAACATTCTAGAGGTAGACCTTTTTGATGTTTGGAGGATCGATTTCATGGGTCCTTTCCCAAACTCAAACAACAATTTTTATATCTTGGTTGCGGTGGACTACGTTTCAAAATGGGTGGAGGCAGTTGCATGTCACTCCAATGATGCAAACACCATGGTGAAATTTTTGCATAAAAATATTCACTCGATTTGGAACACCACGGGCGTTAATTAGTGACGAAGGCACCCATTTTGTAAACAAAAGTCATGATCTCGGTCTTTGCTAAGTATGATATACATCATAGACTGGCCACCGCTTACCACCCGCAAACCAACGGTTTAGCCGAACTCTCAAATCGAGAAATCAAGGGCATTTTAGAAAAGGTCGTTAAACCACACCGAAAAGATTGGTCAACCAAACTCGATGATGCTCTTTGGGCCTATCGTACGGCCTATAAAACTCCTTTGGGAATGTTTCCATTTAAATTGGTTTTTGGCAAAGCATGCCATTTACCAATTGAATTGGAACACAAGGCATTTTGGGCCCTTAAAGAGCTTAACATGAGTGAGGACGCAGCCGGAACCAAAAGGTTTGTACAATTGCATGAGTTGGAAGAATTGCGATACCACTCTTATGAGAATGCAAAGTTATACAAGGAAAAGACCAAAATGTGGCATGACCGAAGAATCCATCATAGGGAGTTCACCGAGGGCTAACAAGTGCTATTGTTTAATTCACGGCTCAAATTGTTTCCGGGTAAGCTTAAATCTCGATGGACAGAGCCATACACTGTGGTCAAGGTAAGTCCCTTCGGAACCGTTGAATTAATGTCACCACAATCTTGTCAAACTTTTAAAGTCAATGGGCAAAGCGTGAAGCACTTCCTGAGTGACAGTGCCCACTCTCCATCTCACTCTGGTTGAGATAATTCCAAATCTCGTGTAAATATTTTATGTATGTTATTTGTTTTTTTTTGTATTTTTAATCCCTTGTAGTTTATTTTGGTTATATGTAGGATGAAATGCCAAATTTTGAGAAAAAGTCCAAGGACTGCTTCGCAGTGACTTCAGCCACATCACTGGGAATCCCCACTGCGTGTCTGACACATGGAAATGACGGTTGGGCGGCCCAAGGAGCAGAAAATGTCACATCTCTCTTACCACAAGTCACCTTTATGTCTCTCTTTATCCCATAATGGTGCCACCATATCCTACTACTTTGATTTCCCAAGAACCTACTCATTACCCCCCCCCCCCCCCCCCTCAATAACCGTCCCAAAAACTAATCCCTTTCCACACTAAATATCAAAACCCACCTTTTTACCCTCACAAATTCAAAATACACTCTCTTCTCCTATTTTCTCTCTCGAAAAAGCAAACCACCCACACCACCATGGCAAGAGGCAAAAGACCGGTTTCTAACCCAAATGAACCCAGCCGTGCCACTCGCCGCCGTATCACCACCGCCGACCACCCGTCGGGGAATGTCACCGGTGACCTTAACCAACCACCGCCTTCCACCGACGAAAACACGGTGGTGGCTGTCGTACCTGACGCCAAATCATCCAAACAAGAGGGATCGAGAGCCACGTCGTCAAGAGCCTCAGACACGAGTCTGAGCGAGTTCGATATCGAGGACCAAAAGACTGAGGACGAGATGCTTCGTTTGCAAGAGGAGTTTGAACAAAAACTCCTTGCACTCCAAAAGAAAAAGGAAGAAGTGGAGAAGAGGCGACGGGAGGAAGAAGAGGAAGAGAAAGGAAGAGGAGAGACTTAAACGAGAGGAAGAGGAAAGGCTGCGGAGGGAGGAAGAAGAACGAAAAAGGGTAGAGGAAGAAAGAATTTGAAAAGAAGAAGAAGAAAGGGTAAGAAGAGAGGATAAGGCGAGACTATTCCTAGAAGATGAGGAATGTCGAATAAAGGGAGAGGAAGATTATACGAACCAATACCTGCAAATGGGAAACACCATCGACTTGGAGGCTCTCAAAAACTGTGAGTTCCAGATCAGTGCAACGAGTAATAGAAATCAATAGATATGAATACGAACAGTATGATTTCCAATGGTCATCCAATTTACTTTCAATAATGAGAGAGTTTACAATACGTTCATGAAAGTGTAAAAGACAACTAGCTTATTTTTCTAAGCTAAACAAACATTATATACCATGGGCCCATGACTACAAGTCCACGGCCCGTTTACAATTAAGGCTCAAAATTAGATAAATAACATATTAGCCCTTGAACTTCTATTCAACCTGATTTGACCCTAACAATCTCCCCATTTGAATTGAAGTTCGAGTTCGCGCCAGTTCTCGACGTATCTCTTTCGGAGCGCAAAGTGGATCTCGAACATTCTGATGGCTCGACGGTAGTCGATGCGTTCTTCAACCACTTCTAAGGCTTTTTGAGCAGTTATCTCGTTGGGATTGGGAACATACGAGTGCTTTCGATTTTCGGATTCGAACGTGATGATGTTTCGAAGAGCATCTTTGACCTTGAAGAGTGTGCCATCGCAAAATCTGTCGACCTGACTGAAGCGGAGAAACCTCTTTTCTTTCTGATCGTTGAGGTATACTATCCCAAATTCCGTTTCTAGAAGCAGTGCGTTCTCGGGATACATCTTCAGTTCGGGCGCTTTCAGATTCGGTTTCAGCAGGTTTACCTTCTTTGCTCTGTTCTCGATTCCCATTTGGAAGTCAGTAAGGTAGGACATCATGATTGTGCGAATCAGGAATCGACGGACAACCTCGAGCGCTTTAGTCACATGAAGAGGTCGGATGGTTCTAGTTCGGAGGTCTTCCAGTATAGCGAGGAAGTCGAACGGTCTGAGATTCTTAAAGTCAGCTTCTGAAATTCTCCATTCATTTCCGTCTTCGCGGCGTACAGTGAAAACGGGAAACATGACTCTAATAATGAGTTGTGAAGGCTAAATTTGTGAATTGGCAAAGCTACTTACTAACAAGTACATCCTATAAAGCTTGACAAAGCAACCTAGAAGCTTGACAAAGCAACCTAGAAGCTTGACAAAGCAACCTAGAAGCATGAGGTGTATTATTCTCTTATCTTGGAAGTAGGAGGTGTCAAAACCTTATAGGAGTACAATCTTGAAAGCACAAGGAACAAGTCATTGATGCCTTATGTTTTAGCTATAAATAGAGGTGGAAGCAAAACAATTGAATTCATACCAAATCTCTCTTTCTCTCTTAAAATACTACAAGTAAAAGATCAAGGAAGAAGTTAAGCTTAATCAATGTAAGTATGTTATGAGATTTAATGAGATACATACATGTTATATGAAACTATTTTATGCACTATGATAGTTTTGATAAAATATTTGTTATGACTATTGTTCATGAGATTATGATACACTTTTGATCAAAGACATATGATGGCATGTTTTTTTTTGGGAAAGGGTATCCCAGACCACATTGGGCCCAGACTAATCCCTTGGCAAATCGGGCCTATGGCCCAGCTGCTAAAGCATGCAGCCCTGAGATTATCCTCAGTGGCCACAAATTTTGCATGTGCCTGGACTCGAACCTGGGCAAGCGCTATGAACTCCCCAAGCCTTATCCATCACACCACAACCCTTGTGGTTAATATGATGGCATGTTATGATACAAGTATATGCATTTTTACATTCAAGGCATGAAAAGTTTTTATACATGTTATGTATAACCATAATATCCAACGTACGGGATATATGACAAGAAGGGACGTCTTGCAAACGGACCTTATGGGGCAGCCTTTTATGGACCCCGGGGTTATTGAACCTCAAGACAAGTATGGCATACTTACATGTGACAAGTGAGATCTCAAAATAATGTTTTATGCATGACAAGTGTTATTATGAAATATTATTCATAAAATTGATAAGATTTTGTAAATGAAAGTTGTTTATTCATGAAACCATGACTACTTACTAAGTTTAAAGCTTGTATACTTCATGTATGCATCTCAGGTAAGGAGTAAAGAAGGAGATCATGAAATATTTCTAGAAAGTTCAATAAAGAAAGTTTTACTTTACTGTATTACAAGTCATGTTTTAATTACGTTTCCGCTATGTTTTGACTCTTGATGTAATAATTGAAGTATGAAATAAATTGTAAGATTCGGTTTGGTTAAATAAAGTAACGTCATCCGATTAAAGAAAATTGGGGTGTTACAATATAGTAGTAGTTCAAAAAATATTAGTAAATAAAGAATACTTTTGTTAGTTTCTAATAGGACTAAAAAATAATTTAGTAGATTTCTTGTTATTAACTAATAAAACTACTCCCTTTTGAAAAAATTACCAACCATATAAGACAAACCAACTTATATCTATATTTAGGATCAAAACTATCTTTTTTTTCATACGTTATTCAATTCCTATTTTACCTAATATTGAGTGCAATAATCTTATTTCTATTCCTATTCCTATTCCTATTCAATGCTATTTCTGATGATTAAAATCATATATTGAAAATAATTTCGTACTTATTGAGGGCCCATTTTTACATCTTGCCTAGGGCCTATAAAATGTCGGGAACGGGCCTGGAAGAATGTAGTCATTACGGTATACATATTTTTAGAACTTTATATAATGCATATTTATGAATACACATGGTTCGTGAATTATGTAACCTGAAAATCACAAATGCAATATGAATTATGTAACCCGAAAATCATAAATGCAATATCATGCCCGTATGCATGCTAAACCACTATAGCTTGAAACAAGTAATAAAGTGGTACAAAGTACCGAATATTGATCCACAAAGACAATGAAAACAAACACTAATCCAAGTTAAGCTTAAAAGGAAATTTCAAAAGGTGAATTCGAATGAATGATTTTGAGTGAGTTAACTTAAAAACAGTTTACGCAAGGTTGCAAGTGGAGTTTAATAAATATGTGTTGAGAACCTTGCTTCAGCATGCACGAGGGGATGCAACTGCAATAGTTCTCAACTACCACTACTGGATTGAAAAGTCACTTTTGAGGTTCAAATTAGACCTTTTTGCTAGCAACAACCTATTGAGTACAATTCTGACTTAAAAGGAATGAAGCAATTGAGTACAATTCTGACTTACAATATTCTTTGAATTACGAGAACTTTATGAGCAAATGCCAACCCATAAAAAATATAGCATGCATGATACACACAAAGGCGTTGCAATCTTCAGATACAACAGGAAAGAACTACAATCTTCAGATATAATATAACATGCGCAAAACACCACAACTGTAATGAGATTTGATGGAATATAAAAAAAAATCATTGATCAATAAGAAGCATATTCCTAAGAGCTTTGAAACTACATTTGAACATTAGAAAAGTGGGCATCATGGAAAATAGGGTTAGTGTTCTATGGGATTTAAGCTAGCGTAATGTACCATTCTCGTGTTTAAATCATCTAAAGGCATGTTTAACCTAATGCATTAAGTTACAGATGCATAAAAGGCCAAAAGATTGAATTTGTGGAATGAATGACCAAATCAGTTAAGGATTTCAAATCTAGGTCCGGTCCAGAAAAGAACTAGGTAAGGACCAAATTTTGGTCCCGATCCATGACCAATTGGGGGTTAGTCAACTCCCGATTTGTGAAGGTCCAGAAATCCGGACATCCTTCTGCAGAAGCAACAGTGAACTTTGACTTTTGACTTAGGAAAGATTCGGTTGATCAAGCTTCCTTTGGAAGAATATGATTTATCAATGCTAATAATAAAATGAAAAATTATTATTTCCTTAGATGCGACTTTTATAGTTTTATTATAGAATACTAAAATTACAAATTAGTCATTGATTTAGCAGAGTTGTTTTAACAATGTAAAAAACTAGAGATCTAAAAAAATACACTTTGAATGTTTTAGGAATAACCAAACCGGACACACACAATATGTCCCATTCCGAAGACCTAACTTGACCTCTACCCTAAATAGTAAAACAGTTGTTTCAATGAAGACCGGCTCTCGGCTTTTGAAAAAGTGTTCTTAAAAAAAATTGGTTTCAAAACATTTGGAAGAAAGTTGAACAGTAAAACAAGTATCACAAGTATAGAAAGCAAGTTTAGGAAAGAAACTTGTAACTTATTGCTAGCAGACCTATTCATGGACTTTAAGAGACAGTTCAGAGAGAATTTTGTAATTTGTGTAATTAATTATAGATTATGTAAACCTATGGGTTCTATTTTTTCTTTCCAAATAACTCATTAATTAATCCCGATTTATGCCCACTCAAATTTCAACCACTAGTAAATGCGTAAGAAGGTACCTTAATCTTTAGGGAAATCTGGCTGTTTTTCAGGCATAGCATCTTGGATAGCAGGTACATGCTTGTATGCCTCACTCAACCTGGATAGAAGAGGGAACTCAGTCTGCACCAACAAGTAACAACTCTTAGATTTAATCATCCTCACAAACAAACTTGAAAACATCAGCTGCTATGAATTCTACACACACACACACACACACACACACACACACACATATATACATATATATATATATATTACCAATCCCACGGCCATCATGGGGGAGGTTAATCAGTAAGAGTCAGCAGGACCTCCTTTATGGATGCCCACCATCCTATCGCTGAGGCAACACGCGGGGACAGAAGTAAATTACAAGATGTAAACAAGTATGTGAGTCGATATATGATTTCCAGCACTTGTCAAATGATATATAAGAGCAGAGCCTACCATGTCATAGTTGTATCTTTGTGACATGGCAATGATATGTGGAGCCAGAAACAAATCAGCCTGCATAAGTTGGGACAATTTCAAACAGTACTCCAGTCAGCTTATACAAATTAAGCTACAAATTAAGATGTGAAAATAATTGTTGGTACAAGTATCCAACTCCATTATATACTTTCTTTGTTAAGTGGTTATGTACTCTTAACACATAACTAATTCTTAATGGCAATAAACTGATGTATCTATCAGTTCAAGGAAAACCCAACTACAAAAGTAAATGGAATCTATCTTCACAACAATAGCACACCCATTCCATGGAGAACATCATAAAGGAATTGCTAGGAAGGACAAACCTGCCCGTATCTTTTTTAAGGTTTATCAAATTAAGATTTTTCTTTAATGAGCACCAAAAGGAGTTCTCTCACAAAGCTCTCCTCCAAGAATGCTTCTCTAAGACCCTTTTTGGCACTTCTTATCCAATCCCTCAACCATCTGGTCTGATAAACTAGGAAAAGCATGTTCATTTGTATTTTCAAAACTTGACTCAGTGACAGCATTTTCTTAAATGGCAGCATTAAAAATTAAAAGGTTATGAAATAGAACTCATGATTCCTATCATCTGCTTTGCTGATATCACAGATGAATTTAAGGGGTTGTTTGGTTTGCAGAATTCAAAGGAATTTGATGGAACTAGAATGACAAATTCCATTGACCAAATTCCTTAGTGGTGTTTGGTTCACGGAATGAATTGATAGGATTCCACCAGATTCCACCAAATTCCACGGTCGAGGGATTTGATCATTATTCCTTAGCATATGTGAAGGATTTGAATTTCATTTCGTGGCAAATGTAACATAATTTATAATTTTGTTTTAGAAAGACAAAAATAACCTTTGCATCCAATTTAACCACCCTCACCCACCCTGCCAACACCCTCCTGCCACCACCACCACCCACCCGTGACCCTAGCCCCTTACCCCACCCTACCCCCAACGTGCCCCTGCCTTCCCATTCCGCCCCCATCCATGCCACATCCCACCCCTTCTGCCCCACCACCTCCCTCCCCCCAAATAAAGATGGAGATTCCAATTATTTTTAGAGATTTCATTCCAATTCCATCCAACCAAACGCAATCAAAGTGTGTGGTCAAATTCCATTCCAATTCCCTCAAAGTCAAATTCCTTAGATGGACTCCAATTCCACCAAATTCCATTATGCGAACCAAACGTCTCCTTAAGGGCCGTTTGGTTCACGGAATTCGATGGAATTGGAATGATAAATTCCTTTGACCAAATTTCAATTCCTTTGTTTGGTTCCCTTCTTGAAACGGATGGAATCCTTTGAATTCCATTGAATTCCACAAATCAATGAATTCATCATTCCTTGACCTAGTGGAAGGAATTGAATACTATCTTTTTGCATTCCTTTTAACCAACACCAACCCACCCCCTGTCCCACCATGACCATGCAACTATTGTCACTGTGACGCCCCCATCCCCACCCCACCTCACCCCACCCCACCCACCCTGTTGCCACCCACACCCTTTCCTACTCCCACCTTCCACCCCTGCCAACCCCTCCTGCTGCCAGCCGTGCCCCTGGCCCCTTACCCCATCTCTACCCCCAATGTGCCCCTGCCTTCGCCACCCTTTCTAGCCCAACCATCCTACCCCACCAACCCCCACCCCTCAGCCATGCCCCACCCTGCCCCCATCCTTGCCCCACCCCACCCCTTCTGCCCTTGCCACCGCCTTCCCCCCAAACAAAGATGGAGATTCCAATTATTTTTAGAGATTCCATTCCAATTCCATCCAACCAAACGCAATCAAAGTGCGTGGTCAAATTCCTTCAAAGTCAAATTCCTTTAATGGATTCCAATTCCACCATATTCCATTCTGCAAACCAAACGCCCCTAAGGCTCTTTCATTATTTTCATAGCTCCTAAGTCAACAACACACTGGTGCAGGAAATAAGAAATAGGATCAATACGAAATGGAAACTAATTAACATGTGTCAATAATACATATCTATATATAAGAATGTTACTGAAAATGGTGAATAGTTATTTGGTTCCAAGGGTTCTGGCATTCGGGCTGTAAAGTATCAGACTTTACCCTGCTAGTTTAAGCCTGAGTCGCCTGAATAGGACTACTGAAGTAGGTCTCTCTCTGTATGACCTGCCCACGAAGTGAAACATGCAGAAGTTGGGTATCCCCTAAGAGAACATGGGGTAACCAACTGAGGATGGACATGGCACAGCAGTAGACATTTTTTAGGACATGACCTTTGATAGGAGTTCTTAGAGGCACATGACCTCCTTGTGTTAGTTTCTAATTGTATTACATGGTTTACCTATTTATTTTGTGTGCTTGCACACCTTTGAAGCATGCTCACATCATTGAATCCCCATTACCTATTTTATTAATAGTTACGTTTCAATCATCAAAGAAAAACATGCTAGATTGTTGTTTATGCATAATTAAGGTTCAAGATGCAAGTGGGTATATGCAACAAGGAAGAAAACACTACCAGGAAAATTTCATCTCCTGTTGCATACTTTCCAGCATGATCTTTTAGTAATTTGTCCAGCGCTGCAAGAGTTTACAAAAATCAGGCAAACCTCTTATTATTAAAATCAAGAAAACTAGGCAACGTTATAATGTCAATCTTGTTATCGGCTCCTCCTAAATTTCAAATCAAAATTACTAATGTAAGTCTAATGTTTTATCTTAAGCTTTATAAGAGAAGTGGAGATGCTACAAGGGACATGCAGGCTGGTCTAAAATCAAAACAATCTGAATTTCGGTTAGTTCATTACGATATCAAAAGTGTCGTGAAATATACATATAATGTGCCCTTCACTATTTACTAGTATTTATGTGTTAATCTAAAAGTGGGCATGGTAATAGAACCTTTATGACCCACTACTTATGATTAATTACCAATCTGTCCCTGTAGAATCTTGATAAACATGTTTACCCTTTATAACTAACTTCAAAGGTACGGATTCTTGTTTGTATCAAGCATACGAGAGACTGGAAGCTCTCCCTCTCGCCCTTCAAAGGTACAAATTCTTGTTTTTATTAGACATAATCCCTTACTTTTCTTTCCCCACTTACACATACTACCACTAACCGATTTTCGCATCCACCAACTTTATCTTATTACACTCCCCTGCCACAACCTACCAACTTTGACTACTTGACTTCCCAAGTATAACAACCTCACCTCCAGGGTATAACATTGCTACGCATGAAATACAAATGTTACATTTAGTATAAACTAATTTCAACTAATCTAGTTCTCCATTTTGAATTTCGGCCTGTAATTTAAACTTATCTAGTCCTCCCTTATTTTGACCTTTGCAACATATGTAACCTCCAATCCTGAAAATGTAATTTCTTTTAACACCTTGTAGAAAGGAATTTCCACAAAAGGAGAGCACTATATCTCCAACTATGTATACCCACACTCATACTTTCGCATCCCCGTTTCTATATATTTTCATACTTCCACAAAAAGTGATATGTTTGTACTCCAAGAGAATGCAGAAAGGAACTTCTAAAAGAGCTTTTCACGAATCGTTGTAACCAGCCCAAGTTATCAAAGCTAGACCTTATTCATGCCTAACATTGGCGACTGAACTAGTTATTATAAACTAAATAAAGAATAACAATATTAACAATAGAAAAAAACAGAAACTCATGACACTTGATATGTTTAATATCACAGTTCAGTTAATGTGGAGAAGAAATTTATAAATAAAATTCTGGGATATCAATGCCAAGCAAATTAAGATAAACAATCATGGCATAAGTTGATAACTCAGACAGTATATATAAGTCAAATTAGTGTATTTTGATTATATACGGCATCTCAATTCTAGGAGCTTTAGTGTCACATGGGGTATTTATGCTTTCACTTTCGTTTTGTCTCTTGGTTCTTAAACCCGTCTTCAAAGTTAGTTTCCAAGTTACTGTGGGGAAGAAAGTCAAGAGAAAATTAACCAGCAAAGCCCTTTCCCACATGCTTTTCAATCCATGGCATTTTAGCGTCAGGACCAACATTTTCTTCGACGTATTGCTGCAAGTTCAGATTATGAATAAAAGGTAAGAATTCATGTGAAAGCAATTTTTTGAGGGGTTTACGAATCAAGAAAAAACATTTTCTTACTCACCAAAATTGGTATGCTTAGAAGAGGTTGTATGCTCGAATTAATAATATTTGCAGCCTACAAATTTGAAAGGACTTCAATTATACCAGGATGATGGGAGAAACCACCACATAAACCGGTACAGATAAACATGGACGCGATCATATTGTATCCCAAAACTTAACCATGTTCTTGCATCCACAACCATAAAAAGTATCAGACTTTAATCAATATTGCAACGACATTAAACAATTAATATGTAAAATATGTAACCTTAAATAGCTTAATTTACTCAACGATGTAATTCCACTTATATAGGGTAGATAATCCTATCTAAATGATCAAGATGATCATAGGCTAGGATAAAGATAATTAATTTCCCAAACTTCTTGTTGAAGCATTCATTCATGGTAGATAACCACACCCAAGGATAAGTTTCTGCAATTAATATGACAATCTATATACATTTATTTGGCTACTGTCTTCATTAGATTTAAGCATATTTAGAAGTAGTACGATTCCGACTTGTTTGTGCATTCACCCACTGTAAGCTGAAGCTATTTTCTAACGTGTAACTTCATGTGGAAATTATACCAACTGTTACTTGCTGATTAGTAACTTGTATTACTCTAGTTTCCATTGACAAAGCATGACCATTTATCTTGTTAAATTTTCTGGAAATATAAGATATCTAAAGCAAATTATCACACCAAAAGAGTGATGAATTTTCAATCACGAGTCTTCTTGGTTCTCCTTTTTTCTCTATAAAATCTTTCATTGATCACACAAGATAGGATTGGGCGATTGTGGTGTTAGAAATATAGGCTAATAATTTCTGAAAAAATAATGAATATGAAGATTCCTAAAACAGCGAGTAGGGAAATACCCCCTCCATTTTTTAAATGACATCAAGCAGTCAATCAAACTATAAAAAAAGAGTGCGCCTGGTGGTGCTAGGCCTTTCAAGTCATAAGAGGTTGATTCCCTAACAAATTGACCTTAAGTACTGATAACAATGAAAAAAACAATGAACTAGTAGTTGACCCAGTGTTATTTCTTTTTGGTTGTTCGTAATAGGCTATTATACTAGAGTGATTTAGAAAGCTGGAGAACAAAAAAGCAAATGATATTACCTGATAATTTATTGCCCTTTTCTCCAGGTCATGAGGTAACAAAGGATGCTGAGGATACTTCTCTTCGAGGTACTATATCATAGGAAGAATTAGCACGGAGAATAGAAAAAGAAAGGAAAAAACCCTTCCTAAAACAATACAAAAAGAGCTCAAAAACATAAAAGTAAACCATTTACATGAAGCAGATAATGGAGAGGCGATCATTGGAATTACTAACCAATATGATTGCTAAAGAGTCAGCAAGCACTATATCACCGTCCACAAGAGCAGGCACATACCCCATCGGATTGATCTTTAAAAACTCTACATTTAAAAAAGATGAAGTTACAAACACACTAGATTATGTTTCATGATAGAAGACATGAGGAACTAGTAAATCTAGAGGTAACCAAGTACAGAAAACAACTGTAACCGACTGCAATAAGCATAAATCTAACAATACCATAACCATCTGGAAGTATCACGGTAACAAAGAGGGTTGAAAATTAGAAAGCTTAAGCTACATGATACAACCAAAAGTTAAGTGCTGAAGTTTTTTAGTCACCAGAAGAGACAGCTACTAAAACTTGATGACAACTATGTATTATTGTATTAACAGATAAAACAAACCATTTGAATTTTTTAAAGGGGATGTTTTGGCTCCATATAAGTATATTACTAGCTAAAGCTCCCGACTTCTGAATTTAGTTATTTTTTTCCTAAGAAGACGCTATCAATAGCAGTAACAATTATGTCTAAACGTGAGTTCACAAAGTGAAACTTGATGTGAACCTATACAGTGAAAGCATTATCCTGCTTCCTGCAATAGCCTTACAGTCCCTCTGTCAAAAAGAGGAGATACAGCTTGAACTTTGAGAGATCAGATGGATTTTGTTACAGACATGGCACCAAAGTTTTTCTATAAATCTGTTGATGAATATTCTTAAATACAGACGCTGCATTCTTTTTCCAAAGAAAGGAATTGGGATACAAGCACTTATTCAGCTAACAGGCTCATTCAGATTATAACCCTAAAAAAAATTGAAATAACTTTGAGTTTGTTACCAGGGTTGTGCTGCTCTCGTTTGAACAGATTAATGGCTTTGTATTCATAATCAAGTCCTGTTAACAAATTAATCACAAACCACAAACAACAACAACAGATTCAAATTAAAATATTAAATATGAGTAATTGAAATGCTTATTTAGTAGCTAGCATCTAGAAACCTAGACAAGATGCAATGTTAGGAGGGAGAAATAGTGAATGAAATATGAAAACCTTTTAAGTTGAGAGCAATACGAACACGAAAAGAGGGAGTGCCCATGAAGATAGAATAGAGTTGCAGCTTCTTTGGACCACCACTCGTCGCCATCAAAGTAAAGTGTGAATAGGAGGTTTGTTAGTGTGAGAGATAGAGATAGGGAGGCACCATATGCAGTAAATGCCAAAGCTACTAAATAAGCAGAAACCAGATGATTGTGATGGAATGGGAGAGCAGAGAAGAAAGATTTCGTCAACGTCCAAGAACTGCCGATCCGGCAACGTTAATTAATAATTATCACCCCCACATATCTATCCTATCAGCAGCAGACCATCAACCACTGTAAATTCTAGTTGAATCGTTAAACAAGTGTCCAAAGGTGCTGCCATAGTTTTTATTTATTTATATTTATAGGGGGTGTTTGGGATTGCTTATTTAAATGGGAAATTAATTAAATTGCTTCATCCAATTGCCCTATCTCTCTCCAGATTATCCAAAATACCCCAAAATTCCGTGGGCTAACCCATGGCCCACAGATTATATTATGAATTTAACAATTTTGCCCCTCTGGGCCGTGGGTCTTTGAAAATCATCCGTGGGCTGAACATATAATCCGTGGGCTTTGTATATGATAAACACGATCCATGGGCTTTCATTATATGTTCAGCCCACGGATGATTTTTAAAGACCCACGACCCAGGGGGCAAATTTGTTAAATTCATAATATAATCCGTGGGCCACGGGTTAGCCCACGGAATTTTGGGGTATTTTGGATAATCTGAAGTGAGATAGGGCAATTGGATGAACACTCAGTCAAATTAGGGCAATTCAATTAATTTCCCTATTTAAAACAACCTATGCTTATTTTTAAAAGTGTTTATCAACTTATGCTATGATAAAAAAGAGTTAGGGGTAAATATGTAATTTGAACAAATAACTTATAAGCACTTTTAAATAAGTTAAAATGGATTAACTTATCAAAAACAACTTATTTGTCGTGGAGAAAAGTTAAAAGCACTTTTCTTTTTTTCAATTCAAACACTCAAAATAGCTTATTTGTGGTGAGGAAAAGAAATAAGCAAATAAGTCAAAAAAATAAGCAATCCCAAACACCCCCATAGAGTAATTTACATCGTTGGTCCCTGAGGGTAGCTCACAATGTGGATAATTGGATATAGTCCCTGTTTTAAAATAACAGTAAATGTTTTTATGGTTTGCATTTTATTTCAAGTTAAATCATTATCCTCTCTCAAAGGATAGTTCCTCTTTATCGTTAAATCAGATACTTTTGTCTTTTTCTATTTAAAAATGATAATAATATTTTATATTTTGCAACACATGAATGCAAATTGTTATTTGTTTTTTTCTTCAATTTGCAGCACATGAATACAAATTGGATGTGTCCATCCAGAGGTCAAACTACTAGACTTCCCTAGATTTGATCATCCAAACGGCGGAAATATTCTTTTAATTCAAAAACCAAAAACACCAAATAATAATTTCAACTTTCCCAGTTTTCAACAATCAGATTCAATCAGGTCGGTGCCATTGAACTCATACAAACAGTCTAGTATCGGTTTCCGCCTATTACAAAGACGATAATGGGAAATTCGAGCATTACGATACTTAGCTCTTTTGAACCTCAAAAATTCTCTTCGACCTCTCGTTTCTTGGGAAAAAGATCTGTCGCCATTTTTATTGGAAAATATGCATATTGGGTTCACTTCAGCAACTAGGGTTCTTGAATCATCTTGATATATATGTTATAATAAAAATATAAAATATTATTTTTTAATAAGAAAACAAAAAAAAGGTAAATTTACATAAATGCCCTTGAGTTAACTGAATGGATTTAATGTTGTTAGTGTCACAAGGACTACCACTGTACTTATTATTGAAAGAGGAGCCTAGCTTAAAATGAAATGCAAACCACAAGTACGTTCAATGTACTTAGGCCATCGGTACCGCAGCGGGATGGAGGGCGGGATGGAGGGCGGGATGGAGCGGGGTGGGCTACGGCATCTGCGGGATCGGCGGGAAGGGATGGGATGCGGGATCCCCATCCCGTTTCATCCCGAAAAAAATGTGATGAGGAGAGGTGGGTCCCAGGTGAGAAATGAGAGGGAGTGGGTTAGGGAATGGGGTACGGGTGTTTAGGGATTGTTAGGGATTGAGTGAGGGATGAGAGAAAAGCTGATGTGGCGCTGATGTGGAGTGGAATATTTGAAAGATTCCCTCTATGGGGTACTGATGGCCTTATTTCAAAATAAGAACCATATCTAAATTGTGAGCTAAGCACACGTGTAATTTACTCTTATTTATAATAGAGCCAATAGATTTTTAGAGACAACAAACGGATTTTTTTTTCCTTCTATTTGCTCCCAAAAACTTGAAGTCTGAAAAGAAAATTTTATTTATTTTCATTAATGAAATTAAATTTTTATTATTTTTCTATAAATCATTTCTAAAAAATGATTAAAATGATAAATTTATAGAATGTTTCAATAAAATAATGGATATGGTTATATGCATGAAATAGCAATTTATTATTTTTAATTTTCTTATTATAGCGTTGTATTTTTATTTTTTCTTATTAGAGCAATGTACTATTAAATTATTTTTTATTACTACATTATACTTTGAATAATCTATCCATTATAGTAATAGGCAACCTTTTGACTTGAATTAAGATGACATGGTATAGGTTAAGAGGTTGTAATGCCATGTCATTGTCCACTTGGTTTATGAATAAGGTCCCTAGTTATAAAAAAATGATGATTAGGATTGTTAGTATCAAAATGTATTTAAGATTTAGGGTAATTGTAAAGAGTCAAATATAGTCAAAATCTTGTAAAGAAGGTTAAAGTTAATGTAACCAAGGGTAAAGGTCAAAGGTATAAATACCTTTGAATAGTGTGTTGTTAGTGTAAGACATAGTAGAGGGTGTGTGTGAATAGAGGGATGACTCTAGAGAGAGAGTTTAGAGAGAGAAACTAGATCTTAAATCCTATTTTGTACATTTCTCTCATCTAATCAAGTTCCTAATTGTTAAATCATTGTTACTTGGAATTCTCAATGATCCTCATGGTTTCATTAACGTTTTAAATCAGCTACCTTTCTCTAAGTTTTGTTAAAAGTCTCCGTTAAAATGAATAATATTTTAGTCATTTCTTTAACTTGTTAATTATAAAACTTTATATACCTTTTGTATAACTTTATAAAGCACCCCTCCTCCGATCATCTTTTTCGGCTAAGACACTTCCTTCTACTGGTCATCTTCTCCGGCCAAGGACACACTCCCCTACTCCGGTAACCACACCAGAACATACACAAGGGCGCGCGCGCACACACACACACACACACACACATATATATATATATATATATATATATATATATATATAGAGAGAGAGAGAGGGGGGGGGTTCAAACGAGAACGCTAACTATTTAAGAAAACACGAGAACGGTCACCCATGTACAAAATCAAACATGATTCACGTACAGAATCTAGGGTGTTCAAAAAAACCGTTGGACCGCTCAAACCGGTCGAATCAAGTCAAACCGGACCATTTTTTGGCGGTTTGAGCAGTCTGACCTAGTTTGACAAATTTTCAAACCGGCGGTCCGGTCTAGTCTGCGATTTGGCGAGTTTTTTAGGCGGTGTGGACCAAACCGACAGCCAAATATATATATATATATATATATATATATATATATATATATATATATATATATATATATATATAGAGAGAGAGAGAGAGAGAGAGAGAGAGATCAACTTCAAGAATATCAACAAGCTGGTGCTAGGCGGACACGTGAAAGGCATGCCCGAACTCCAGTTCGTAAAGGACAAACTCTGCGGGGCATGTGAGATGGGTAAAATGAAGCGGGCGACTCACAAGCCGAAGGCTGCTCCAAGCACGTCCCGGTCCCTCGAACTCATCCATATGGATTTGTGCGGACCGATGCGTGTTCAAAGCATCAACAAAAGGAAGTATGTCCTGGTGATGGTTGATGACTTCTCACGCTACACTTGGGTAAAGTTCCTGCGATCGAAGGACGAAACCCCGGAACTGATAATCAACCATCTGAAGACCATTCCGTTGAACCTCTGACAGCAAGTTCAGACTATCAGGATGGACAACGGGACGGAGTTTAAGAACCAAACGGTGAACGAATACCTGACATCCGTCGGTGTCTCGCAAACCTTTTCTGCCGCGCGCACTCCTTAGCAAAACGGAGTGGTGGAGAGACGCAACTGTACCCTTGTCGAAGCCGCTCGCACCATGTTGTCGCAATCAAAGCTGCCACTATTTCTCTGGGCTGAAGCGGTTGCAACTGCCTGCTACACGCAAAACCACTCCATCATCAACAAGCGGTTCAACAAGACACCATACGAGATCATCAACAACCGCATCCCGAACATCAAGTACTTCCACGCGTTCGGATGCACATGCTACGTCTTGAACGACAAGGATGATCTCGGGAAGTTCAGTCCGAAGGCAGACGAAGGAGTATTCATCGGTTACTCCATGCAGGCTAAGGCTTATCGCGTTTACAACAAATAGACCAAATCCGTTTTCGAAAGTGTAAACGTGACATTTGACAAAGACGCAAATTTGGCTTCTGAACAACTCAGTTCAGAACCCGGTTTAACTGGCGTGTTAGCTTCCGAACTTTCACGTTCGGGATCTACACAAACCCCAGTATAATCCAAATCATGCATCTACGTCAAACTCACATCTTTCTGATTTAGATTTACTGTTTCAACATTTTTATGATGAATTTTTCAATTTACCTAACCCTCAGGTATTTGTGCAACCCAGAATAGAAGCTGCTTAGATCTAGAACTCGGCGAATCTTTCCGGTCTGCCGCCTTCGACGAGCACTCCAGCAATCACTCTAGAGTCCCCTCAGACCACAACAGACACATCCACGATTGATACGACTATTCCCCCAGAGGAACCTGTACCTATCCCAGAGATCACTCTTGAAGATTCGTCCACAACAACTCTCAATGACCAACCTCTGAATTCCCCGGAACCAAAAGTTGCTCAACCTTCAACGAATCCCATCAAGTCTCCTCCGAGAAACTGCCCAGCAACACTTGAAGCTGTACAAGACCTTCCAACCGGTGGCTTTGTGGATTCGGACACCTCACACTCTACTCAACAGCCGCTTCCACACACCACCAAATGGACCAAGGCTCATCCTCTACACCATATAATCGGCGATCCTTCTACTCCGGTTCGAACGTGAGGCGCATCGGCCAACTTCTGCCTATGGCGACTTGTCATGGCCATGCAAGAGGAACTCAATCAGTTTGAGGCCCTCAAGGTATGGCGACTTGTCCCACATCCATCTCACAAGACGGTCATCGGCACGAAGTGGATCTTCAAGAATAAGAAAGACGAAGACGGCATCGTCGTTCGAAACAAGGCGCGTCTCGTGGCCAAAGGATACCACCAACAAGTAGGGATTGACTACGATGAGACATACGCCCCGATTTCCAGGATCGAGGCGATTCGTATGTTCCTTGCATACGCCGCGCACAAGAACTTCACGGTCTTCCAGATGGATGTAAAGACCGCATTTCTCAACGGCGAGATCAAGGAAGAGGTGTACGTATCAAAATCGAACGGCTTCATGGACGACAAGAAGCCTAATCACGTCTACATTCTAGACAAGGCCCTATACGATTTGAAGCAAGCTCCACGGTCCTGGTATGACGCTTTGTCCAAGTTTTTAATAAAATCAGGATTTTCAAAAGGTAAAATTGATACAACCTTGTTTATTAAAAATGAAGAAGGTCATATAGTTTTAGTTCAAGTGTATGTTGATGACATAATTTTCGGTTCCACTAACCCACAGTACTGTAACAACTTTGCCAAACTAGTGGGACAATATTTTCAAATGAGTATGTTTTTTAAGATGAATTTTTTCCTCGGTCTTCAAGTTAAGCAATTGTCGACCGGGATATTCATAAATCAGGCTAAGTACATCCGGGACATTCTTTGGAAATTCCAGATGGAACAGTCCTCACCAATGAAAACTCCCATGGCACCCGTACAAAGTTACACGCCGATCCTAACGGAAAGGATGTGGACACCAAATCGTATCGGGGAATGATTGGTTCTTTAATGTACTTAACGGCAAGTAGACCGGACATTATGTTTTTGACCATTCTTTGCGCCCGTTTTCAATCAAAACCCAAAGACTCTCATTTAATTGTTGTTAAACGAATCTTTCGTTATTTGAGAGGTACTGCTGATCTTGGCTTGTGGTACCCGAAAGAGACAGGTTTTGAACTCTCAGCGTACTCAGACGCCGATCATGCGGGTAGCATGATGGATCGGAATAGCACATCGAGACATGTGCAGTTCTTGGGCGACAGTTTGGTAAGTTGGGCATCCAAGAAGCAGTAGTGCGTATCTACATCGACTGTTGAGGCTGAATACGTCGCCGCCGCGAACTGCTGTTCGCAAGTTATCTGGATGCGCACTCAACTCAAAGACTACGGCTTCACATACTCCAACGTGCCCATCTACTGTGACTCGAAGAGCGCCATTTCCATATCAAGCAATCCGGTCCAGCACAAGAGGATGAAGCACATAGACGTTCGATACCACTTTATCAAGGATCACTTCGAACGAGGTACAGTCGAACTCTACTTTGTTAATACTGAACATCAGTTAGTAGAACTTTTTACAAAACCCCTGGACGAGAAACGTTTTAACTATCTTGTGTCCAGGCTTGGTATGCTAAACCTGAAGATTTAACCAAATCGTTGTAAAACCCGTGTCCCGGTACGGTTTTATTTTTCCCGTTACGTATTTATTTATTAAATATGTTTCTCAAATCGATCTCGTGATAATAAGTTGTCAGGGAAACCATAATTGTTAACACTTTTGTCCTAATGGGGTTATATATCAAAGTCCTAAACTATTTGGTTATAATTGAAAATGCCTTAAAACCTAGGGTCTAAAGATGTCAATGTGTATATGAGTTACATCTTTCTTTCTCGTTTTCCTTCCTGCGGCGTTCAAAAAGAAAAAAGAAAACCAACCACAAACCCTACTTTCCATCCTCCTTTCTCTTTGTTCGTTTTTGGTATCCCATCGCAAGAAAACAACCCAAGAGAAACCTAGCTTCTTCCTTCTTGTGTGCTGTCACCGCCGACCACCCTACGACCACCAGCAGTCGCCGCTGGTTCTGCCGGCGAGAGAGGAGAGTCACGAGTGTGCAGCGAAGAGAGAGAGAGGAGCAGCGAAGAGAGAGAGAGCATCGAGAGAGGGAGCAGGTCGGTTGTGGTTGCGGCGAGTAGTCGTCGAGGTAAGGTCCTTCTCCGCCCCCTTTCGTTTCCTTTGTCGTCGTTGAACCACCGGAAGAAACCACCGCCGCCGCCGTCAGCCGTGGCTGCCGGCGGTGTGACCACCAGCGCACACCACCAGTTGTGGTGGTGGCCTTGTGCGTGGTCGGGGATGGTGGGTCGTGTATGTGTATGTGAAGGAAAGTCGAGTTGAGAATGGGTTTCGCGTTATTGTCTCGCCGAAATTTCGTAAACCGCCGCCGTCGCCGGTGACCACCGCTGCCGGAAGTGGCAGCGGGTGGTGCGCGGTTGTGACCAGCCCTTTGTAACCTAATAACACTAATCGCGTGAACCCTGGTGCAAGCCCGTATCAATTTTAATCGATCACGTAAACCGTTTTATAAAATCGTCATTTATGTGAAAAACGTCCTTCCGCCACTGTTTTGCGTCAACCAT
The DNA here is from genome assembly GCA_033807775.1 of Saussurea involucrata. NCBI lineage: Eukaryota > Viridiplantae > Streptophyta > Magnoliopsida > Asterales > Asteraceae > Saussurea > Saussurea involucrata. Next base: position 14,828,097 of record CM066326.1, read on the forward strand.
AACTTTTCTGGCGTAACTCCGATTGAGCCGAAACTGGCGCCCACGGTTCAAGCTCGGGGTCGGGCATGTTTTCCGTGTTTTAGCGGAAAACTGGTTCGGCCTCTAGCTGGGTGGAAAAGTGGTCGTAAGTTCGGTGTTTCGTCATTTCATGTAAAAATTTCTGGAATCTGCCTTGATCTTGCGAAAACCATAACTTTCTGCTCGTAACTCGGTTTGGGGTGAAACCGGTGTCAAAAGTTCCCTTTTTGAGTCTAGAAACTTTTCTGTGTTTTGTGCAAAACCCAGTTCGGGACGTAGCATGGGTCGAATTGTCGTTTTTTTACTGAAAGGTGCTGAATTTTCGCTGTGCTGGAATCTGTTTTTGTAAAATCCGTAGTAAATTGTAGAAAAATCGTTAGGAGGCGTATAATATGTCCTTGGAACCCTAACTCAGAGTACTTTCTGGTCATGAAATAATATTGGGAATTTTATGGGTTTAAAGGGGTCGAAACAGGTCCCGAACAGACCTGTTTGGCGAGAGCGGAAAATGGTTTTAGTGACGGTTTAAGCGTGTGTCGTGTCATAGGGTCCGGGTCTCGTATTGACACGTTTTAACATGCGTTTAGGTGCTGGGAAGTGACCGTATTTGTGAAGCTTGAATTGTGTTATTAAGCTGGGCGCGCATTCGAGGTGAGTTCTCTCACTGTGTAGTTAGGGGTTGTATGCATGTCATAATAGTTTGTATGTACTATTGTCTTTGTGGTGTGAACTAGTTGTTTGTGGTGTGTAATATTTGATTGGTTTGAATGCTTGGTATAAATGTGTTACATTACAATTCGGTGGGACCGAGGCCTCGATGGTACTGAGGTGTTGGTTACATTACAATTCGGTGGAACCGGGGCCTCGATGGTACTGAGGTGTTGGATACATTACAATTCGGTGGGACCGAGGCCTCGATGGTACTGAGGTGTTGGATACATTACAATTCGGTGGGACCGAGGCCTCGATGGTACTGAGGTGTTGGATACATAATTACTTGTAGATGTTTACTCGTTTTATGTAACTGTGATGTTGTTGCTTATGTGCGGATAGGGGTGATGTGTATATAATTCCTATCTGCGCATGTGTTGGAATTCACTAAGCTTCGTGCTTACCCTTTCCCAATAAACTGTGGTTTCAGGTACGGGCGGCTCCAAGGCGTGACGAGTACACACTGGCGCGCGAGAAGAGCTGGTTGCTTTATGATTTTAATAATTAAACGTTTATTCCGCTGGTTTTATTTTATAAAGACATTAATTATGTGTTTGCAAACGAAACGTTGGGATCATTTATTGAGTTGTTATCAATGAATTGTTTATTTAAAAATTTAAATTTGCTTGTAATTTTTGGGACGTTACAACTTGGTATCAGAGCACGGCTTGAGTGAATCAAACGCATTTCGGTGTGTTTGATCTCAAGTTTACGGCTATAAAAATTTTCTTTAAAGTTTTTGGGAAATAAAACGAAGGAAAGATCCGTTTGAGAAACGGTGATTGGAGGCGCAGTGTGTACAGTCAGCCGGAGCCAAAGGGGAAAGGTACAGTACTTAGTGTTTCATTGCTTTCTAGATCATAGAGTATGCATGCTAGATTGCCTGTTGTTGACACTATGCGGTATGTTGAACTACTTGCTATTAGGAATTTATGCGAATTATGATAGGTTACTAAGTGGATGCCCTCTAGGTTGTATGCAGTAAGAGATTTATAGCCTTAGAATATTCGATTTAGTTCTATTGCGCAGCTCTTGTTTGAGTCCAACCGTTTTAGGATAGAGTCTTGTATTCGACTGTCTATTTATTTCGCACTGCATATAGTCGGGTATTCGCAAGGTCACTCGTCATAATTAGTAGGGATTCGGTAGTAGCAAGGGTAGTGGGATAAGAGGAAATTCCTAGGGAGCTAGGAAGGGTGGATGTATATATGTGCTGGTGCAGGCATATGGTTAATTATATATTTAATTGTCGTTGTATGATCGGGGTGACCGATGGTTTATTAAGTATACAATTGTGACTGTCTGATCGGGGAGACCGATGGTTTTATATATACAATAGTTGGATGAGTTGCCTGTTTAGGATATGTTCTGGAACTGGCATGTGTGGATTATTTATATTATGTGTATAGTTTCGGCGAGAAACTACTTGGACCCTCGGGATGAGACTCGGAACGAGCGATGATAGGTGTGGAAGGTAGTAGTAGAGCTCCTACTACCGGAAGCACAAGATCAATGCTCGAGTCGGGAAGTCACGAGGAATCCAAGGAGTTGGGCGTGAGTGTTGTTAGTGTGTGTTGTTATGTGCTAATAACGCATTGTATTATCTACCCTTAATAGCCGTCACGAGGAGAGACAAATATAGTAGATCCACTGGTACAAGTGTGTACTTGATTTGCTTGAGGTGATGATCGTTGGGGTAGTGATGAAGGTTCTAGACTAGTAGTCGTTGGAATAGAAAGACGATTCTAATATTAGTCACTTGGAGTGACGATAAGGATGATATTTGTTGTAAGCAGATCATTTCGGGCCAAGATGGAAGATTGTGCTAGAGTCATAGGCTCATAGAGCCGACTTTGATTTGAGGAAAACCCGTAAGATGATTTGATGTGTTTTCCCAACTTGCCTTAAGAGGTTTAAATGTCCGGAGGACGATAGTGGATTGGAAAGGTAGAGAGGAGCATGAGTCGAGACGTTGAATGCCGAATGAGTCATGCACGATGTTATTTTGAAAATAAGATTGCATTAACAAATTCTTGTGTTTTAAATCTTTGTATGGGCGGTGTTTTGGAACTTTGGGAACTGCTCAGCACACACAAGATTTTGAAATATGGTTTTGAAAGTGTATGAAATCGTTTTATCACGGGAGTGCAAACTTTGTTAGAATTTGTCTCATTTTCGTTATTTTTCCAACGGTTCTTTCGGGTACGATGTTACCCGTGTTTTGTGGTGGTTAAGATGTTGGGTAAGTGACTACGGCTTGAGACTCTAACATTGGAACTCCTCCACATGTGTTAGAGTTGAGACGGAAAGTTACATTCCACGATGCCTGTTTAAAGGCGATTTTAGTGATTTGTCTAAAATGAGTTTGGAATTCTAGTGTCGCTTAACTTTTCGTTCGAGAGTTTGTATTACTAAGTGTTTTATTGCAAATAGTTAAGTGTGTGGATTGATTCATGCGTGACATAAGTGATGCATGGAGGAATTTTGGTAACATTTCATAAGGAGTTGTTTAGTGCGCTTTTTAGTCAGCTAAAGGTTTTATTGACATTTCCATGAAAATACGATTTATCGACTTAGGGGTATGCATACTGGGGTAACCTTTGTTCTCGACATTTTGATGAACGAGTCGTGCATGAAAATGTTTTAGTTTTTTTTTTGTCGAAATGAAAGACCATTTGATCCAATGAGTGTTTTAATGTTGTGAGCATCATACATACGATTAAAATGTGTTATATTTTGGAAATATAAATGCGTAGATTTTTGACATTCGGTTAATTTAGAATTACCGATCATTTTTTTTGGAAAATTAAAAACTTTTGCTTTGGAGGAAACGGGTATTTTGAGCATTTTCGATAAATACATTTTTAAACTATAATGTTTTGACGTTATAAGTCCCAAGTACGAAACTTGAGGAAGTGTTACAAGCTTACATGCCTGCCCCCAGTTTGAGATTTTATGAGGTTTTAGTCGATATTTCCAATTAATAGGAGCGGACTGGTTTCTGTCTTCAAGTTTGAAACTTACACGAGGCAGTTGTGTTTTAACAAAAATATATTTGTAAACCGTGTCATCGTTTTGTGTGACTAGCTGACGCGCGAAAAATTTGTGGCGAACCCTGTACCACGTCATTTTATGGTTAAAAAGAAGAATTTTTGAATCAAATGTCGTGAAACTTATTTTGAATTATGTGCACACCTTTGTCGCACCCTGTTTAAGGTCAAGCGGTTACTTTAAGCGCACGTCATGAGTCAATCCATACTGGAATCGAGGCGGTTCATTTTATAGAAATTATTTATTACACTTGCTTTTGTGTGAGTAAACAGAACTGCAATGGAACGATTTTCAACATGATTTTCCTATGTGGGACGAGCGTGTCCAGTTTTGCGTAACTATCGATCAGGTAATAGTAGTTTTATTACATACTGTCTTTTGAGATGAAAATCCTGATGATTGAAAGTATTTTGTAAATGATTTTGTAAACCATTTGGGGAAATGTGCTTGTAAGTGTCATGTGTCATTTCGAAAAATTTTAGGGTGTGAGTCCGTTTGGAAAACTCTTTTGTTTAACCCGTGTTGAGTCTGAGACTAAGGTTGATTTCAGAGTATTGCTTGCTTAAACTTTGTTTAAACGCATTTTCCGACCTATGGGTCTAGCAAGCGTGGAGCATTTTGCTCGGTTATGACTTGGAGTTAGTCATGGACCTATTGCCCGGTGTTAATGGCTCGATGTGGAGTCTAGTTGATGAGTTGTTTTTGTCGCACCGTTTGGCATTCTTTGCACGTTGAGTGTCTACATGTTTGGGTGAGTGAGTCAATCAGGAATAGGCAATGTTGTTGGTAGGCTGTTTGCTTTGGATCCTTAGACAAGTTAGTCGGTCGTTGGTAATGGTCGGTTGGGTATCTCGGGGTGGGACCCCGGTATTCATGTGTTCTAACCTAGACTTTCCAGTAGGTACTAGGAGGATATAGTTGTGGGCACTTACCTGGGGGGTAGTTCCGGTGTGCTGGGTCTTGAGGCGTTACCGGGGAGGTAGACGTCAAGGTGTATCCTCGATACGGTGTGACTTGGCTTCGTAGAGCAAGTGTGGATGATACGTCGACGGTGGGAGGTAGATATTCCACGCGCGTTAATATTGTAGGCCGAATAGTATCGGTTGAGGGATTGGTGCCCTTTGTTATTTAGAGAATAAATGCGCATCAACCATTTTGAGGTAGGTGGTATATTTAGGTGTCGACTTTTGGGCTTGAGGCCAAACACCTTTAGTATAATCGGAGAGTTGTAGCCGATTTTAAGATAATCATGGTGATGGTAGTAGTAACCCTGAAATGATCACTTGTGATGAATGGTTGTGGTGGAATGATCTATGTGTGTGTTAGTTGACTTGATTGTGGGGGATATCTATTTGTGTTAGTGTCTAGGATAATACCACGCTTATGTGATTCATTGTAATCGGTTGGACCGATGTTCGGCGGGTGGCCGATGTTTGTTATTGTAATCAGTTGGACCGATGTTCGGCGGGTGGCCGATGTTTGTTATTGTAATCGGTTGGACCGATGTTCGGCGGGTGGCCGATGTCCGTTATTGTAATCGGTTGGACCGATGTTCGGCAGGGGGTCGATGTTTTGTTAATATAATTTATTGAAAATTTTGGGAGTCTAGTAGAACTCGTAGAAGTTAATCGGCAGTTAATGGTAGGAATGATCGGATTCGAGTATCCTGCAGGGTATATTGGTGAGCAACTTTTAGAATGGTTAGAGCTGGAAATTTGAATCAAGATGTATGGAATATCTAAGGTTGGGAGAACAAACGAAGTCGGTTGGCTAGGAATGTTTCCAATTGTTGGGGTGTTCTTCCGATCATATTTTCAGTGTCCTAGAAGGGGTACGTTAGTTAGAAAAGTATTCGAGAAGTTTTAGAAGGATTTCAAGTGGACTTAGGAACCTGAGGTTGAGAGGAGGGAGAACTATCCAGAGCTATTCGTGGGCAGAGACTTCGAGGACGAAGTCTAATTCAAGCGGGGGAGAGTTGTAAAACCCGTGTCCCGGTACGGTTTTATTTTTCCCGTTACGTATTTATTTATTAAATATGTTTCTCAAATCGATCTCGTGATAATAAGTTGTCAGGGAAACCATAATTGTTAACACTTTTGTCCTAATGGGGTTATATATCAAAGTCCTAAACTATTTGGTTATAATTGAAAATGCCTTAAAACCTAGGGTCTAAAGATGTCAATGTGTATATGAGTTACATCTTTCTTTCTCGTTTTCCTTCCTGCGGCGTTCAAAAAGAAAAAAGAAAACCAACCACAAACCCTACTTTCCATCCTCCTTTCTCTTTGTTCGTTTTTGGTATCCCATCGCAAGAAAACAACCCAAGAGAAACCTAGCTTCTTCCTTCTTGTGTGCTGTCACCGCCGACCACCCTACGACCACCAGCAGTCGCCGCTGGTTCTGCCGGCGAGAGAGGAGAGTCACGAGTGTGCAGCGAAGAGAGAGAGAGGAGCAGCGAAGAGAGAGAGAGCATCGAGAGAGGGAGCAGGTCGGCTGTGGTTGCGGCGAGTAGTCGTCGAGGTAAGGTCCTTCTCCGCCCCCTTTCGTTTCCTTTGTCGTCGTTGAACCACCGGAAGAAACCACCGCCGCCGCTGTCAGCCGTGGCTGCCGGCGGTGTGACCACCAGCGCACACCACCAGTTGTGGTGGTGGCCTTGTGCGTGGTCGGGGATGGTGGGTCGTGTATGTGTATGTGAAGGAAAGTCGAGTTGAGAATGGGTTTCGCGTTATTGTCTCGCCGAAATTTCGTAAACCGCCGCCGTCGCCGGTGACCACCGCTGCCGGAAGTGGCAGCGGGTGGTGCGCGGTTGTGACCAGCCCTTTGTAACCTAATAACACTAATCGCGTGAACCCTGGTGCAAGCCCGTATCAATTTTAATCGATCACGTAAACCGTTTTATAAAATCGTCATTTATGTGAAAAACGTCCTTCCGCCACTGTTTTGCGTCAACCATAACTTTTCTGTCGTAACTCCGATTGAGCCGAAACTGGCGCCCACGGTTCAAGCTCGGGGTCGGGCATGTTTTCCGTGTTTTAGCGGAAAACTGGTTCGGCCTCTAGCTGGGTGGAAAAGTGGTCGTAAGTTCGGTGTTTCGTCATTTCATGTAAAAATTTCTGGAATCTGCCTTGATCTTGCGAAAACCATAACTTTCTGCTCGTAACTCGGTTTGGGGTGAAACCGGTGTCAAAAGTTCCCTTTTTGAGTCTAGAAACTTTTCTGTGTTTTGTGCAAAACCCAGTTCGGGACGTAGCATGGGTCGAATTGTCGTTTTTTTACTGAAAGGTGCTGAATTTTCGCTGTGCTGGAATCTGTTTTTGTAAAATCCGTAGTAAATTGTAGAAAAATCGTTAGGAGGCGTATAATATGTCCTTGGAACCCTAACTCAGAGTACTTTCTGGTCATGAAATAATATTGGGAATTTTATGGGTTTAAAGGGGTCGAAACAGGTCCCGAACAGACCTGTTTGGCGAGAGCGGAAAATGGTTTTAGTGACGGTTTAAGCGTGTGTCGTGTCATAGGGTCCGGGTCTCGTATTGACACGTTTTAACATGCGTTTAGGTGCTGGGAAGTGACCGTATTTGTGAAGCTTGAATTGTGTTATTAAGCTGGCCGCGCATTCGAGGTGAGTTCTCTCACTGTGTAGTTAGGGGTTGTATGCATGTCATAATAGTTTGTATGTACTATTGTCTTTGTGGTGTGAACTAGTTGTTTGTGGTGTGTAATATTTGATTGGTTTGAATGCTTGGTATAAATGTGTTACATTACAATTCGGTGGGACCGAGGCCTCGATGGTACTGAGGTGTTGGTTACATTACAATTCGGTGGGACCGAGGCCTCGATGGTACTGAGGTGTTGGATACATTACAATTCGGTGGGACCGAGGCCTCGATGGTACTGAGGTGTTGGATACATTACAATTCGGTGGGACCGAGGCCTCGATGGTACTGAGGTGTTGGATACATAATTACTTGTAGATGTTTACTCGTTTTATGTAACTGTGATGTTGTTGCTTATGTGCGGATAGGGGTGATGTGTATATAATTCCTATCTGCGCATGTGTTGGAATTCACTAAGATTCGTGCTTACCCTTTCCCAATAAACTGTGGTTTCAGGTACGGGCGGCTCCAAGGCGTGACGAGTACACACTGGCGCGCGAGAAGAGCTGGTTGCTTTATGATTTTAATAATTAAACGTTTATTCCGCTGGTTTTATTTTATAAAGACATTAATTATGTGTTTGCAAACGAAACGTTGGGATCATTTATTGAGTTGTTATCAATGAATTGTTTATTTAAAATTTTAAATTTGCTTGTAATTTTTGGGACGTTACAATCGTGCGCCCGATACAAGTTCCATACACCTACGAGAAACTGTCTATTCATCATCTGTTGTCTAACCTCCAGATGATTGAGTACACACTTTCTCGCATTTGTATTCTACTTGTATCGTACACACTTTTCTGTTTAAATCTCTGTATTAATTAGGTAGATTTCGTTTGTTTACTTTCAGTTCGCGTGCGTTTCCTTTTATGTTTAGTTTATGTCGTCTTCTTTATTCTTGAATATATTTGTGCTTTCACAATTTGTTCATGTGTTCAGGGGGAGCATATAAGCGTATCAGGTAAGTTTGTTCTATCTTTGAGGGGGAGTGTCACACAATTGTTTTTAACTTCCAAAAGTTTTTTTGTGTGTGGCCATTCCCAAGTGTTCTTCATATCACACCATTTGCACAATCCGAGGGGGAGCAAGTTTCTACCTGTTCATCAGTTGAGGGGGAGCGACACACAGTTTTTCTTTCAAAGTGTCAAAAGTTTTTTATGTGTGGTCGTTTCTTAAAATCACTCACGTGCACGATCCGAGGGGGAGATTTTTTTTCCTATTCTTCGTTCAAGGGGAGCGGGAAAGATAATTTTCTCAAAGCTCAAAAGATATCTTTTTAAGGTGTTTTTGAAAAGTCTAGGGTGAATTTTGGTCAAAATACCAAACTGTCCGGATGGGAGTTCCGGATACCCACCTATCCGGATAGGTTTCCGGACGACCCATCCGGTAAGTTGTCCCTTATAAAAACAACCCGGACCCCATAACTTCATTTTTTTTCCGGATACCACAAAAACCCTTGAACCCCTCTCGCTTTTCTATCTCGCTCGGAAACCTTCCATTTGTGCACATTTTTTATCGACTTCGATTACTACATCTCAGGTATGTTTCTACTATCGATCTCTAATGCTTTACGATCATTTACACACATGAATCGAGGGTTTAATCGACCCACAGATGGACCGATTGGGGTTTTTGAACCCCGGGTCTGTGTCGATTCAATATCAGACCCTTCACAATGTGTTTAAACTTGATTTTTGGTATTGTTCTGTTTATTACATCGATTCGTCTATACTAGAACTCTTAGATCTGTGTTTGGGATGTTATTGGATGACTTCGATTCGTCCGGATGTCGTCCGAATAGTTTCATACTATCCGGACACATTCATATTTTATCCGGTAAGCACCCATAATTTAGATATTTTATCTGGAAAGACACCTCACCCGGAAGGACACCTCACCCGGACACCATGTCACCCGGTCACCAAAGTTGTCCGGAAACTTCTAGAATTCTTTGGTATTGTAGAGGAGGTAGATACCCTGGTGTGTTCCTTTTGGCCTTTTGAGTTGCGAGCTTTCTGTCGATTGTGTTCACTAATTCCTGCATCATGATGGTCGCATAGTCAAGTGGAATGTCGTAATAGATTCCATACATGATGGTCAGGATCTGGAATGAGTGTTGGTCAGGGCTACCGGTTTTTCTTGTGAGGCAACGATTCAAGATGGAGAACAGGGTATTCCACAGAGGTGGTAGTCTGCCTTTGCGGAAATCATTGCGTTTCCTCAGGGTTGTGTTATATCCTAACATTTCAACGATTCGACAGAGCTCCTCGTCCGTAGGAACCTCAGCATATTTCTTGATTCCAAGTAGACCTCTGGTTGGTAGGTTGAACTCTAGTGAGAACATTGTTCTGTTAAACATGAGTTCTAGGTATTCAGACTTGTCTGTTTTGAAATGTAGCCCTTTATTAAAGAATCATCTGAATCAAAACGGCAACTTTGCCAAAATTGATTCAGATATCGTGCAGGGATTTTGGTTGGGGTTTTGGAAAGGAGAGGGTATAGGAAATGATTTTCTAGAATATTTAGGAGAAGAGCATGGACTTCGCCGAAAGCTGTTGGTGAGGGTACCAGGTAGCAGTTGTTGGATTTTAAAGGTAGAACATCCTCAAAATGTTCTTTGTTAAGAAAGTGTTGAAGGTTGGTAGTGGGTGCAAAGTTTGCAGAGTCGCCGGAGTTTCCTTTACAGAGGCTTTTGGACCTCTGTCAGAGCCAACAAAGGTTCTGAGACAAGAAATTTCGTATATCTAATAATTTATAAACATTTTTGATCATCCAAGTTTTTGATTGTTTTTAACAATGTTTTTAGGACCTTTTTGAAAGCTGGTGTTCTAGAAAATTGTTTTTGAAAAAGGTTTTGTGCAGCAAAAAGTCCTTTTTAAAACAAGTGTTGGTCTACAGAAGTTCTTTCTTGTGGAGAGAACTCTGTAACCGATGACTTCTTCTGCAGTGTTTGTATGCTATGATTCTTTTTTATTTTGATACCTAAAAAGATTTACAGAGTTTCCAAGAATTATTGATTTAAGATTAGAGCTTTTGCCTGCAGAACCTCTATTGGACTCAGCAGAGGCTCTGTGACCTTAAATTTCTAATAATGGAAAACTCAACATTCTTTTTGATCAAATTTTATTTGGAATATGTTTAATAATGTTTCTAGAACATATTTAGAAATTTGTGTCCTAGAAAATTATTTTCAAATAGGATTTGTTCGAGATACTAACCTTTTTGTTCTTCTTTGTCCGACAATGTTCTTTTCTTCTGTTGTTGTCATCTCTTCCTCTGCTCCCCCTTGACTTATAAATCTCTGTAGATTAAGAAAGGTTTTCCTCTGCTCCCCCTTGACCTATGCTTGGTTCAAATAATTAAAAGTGAATGTATATAACATAGGTCATAGATCAGAGGTTCTATAAGGATCGTCAGAGGTTCTGAGGAGATTTACATAATCTCTGTTGCTTTTCAGAAAGGAGTTTAGTAGAATTTACATTCAAAGTAATAAACAAAACAGAAAATATACATACTGTATAATATAAAGATAAAGATACTTACAGAGGTTAATCCATATTTATCATTCCTAATTTACCCACCAAGTAAAGGAATCTTTTCTCATCAAGTGCTTTGGTGAATAAATCAGCAAGCTGAAATTCTGTTGGTACAAAATGCATCTCGATGGTTTGATTTTCCACATGATATTTCAGAAAGTGATACCTGATATCTATGTGCTTTGTTTTTGAATGCTGTACTGGATTTGCAGAGATGGCAATCGCACTTTTGGAATCACAGAAGATGGGGATTTTGCAGATGATGTGACCAAAGTCTTTCAGCTGAGTTTTCATCCACAGAACTTGAGAGCAACAGCTAGCAGCAGCAACGTATTCAGCTTCTGCCGTAGATGTTGAGACACAATTCTGTTTCTTTGAAGTCCAGCTTACTAATTTCCCACCTAGGAATTGACAACTCCCAGAGGTACTCTTTCTGTCGAGTTTGCATCCTCCATAATCTGAATCTGTGTATGCCTTTAGTCCAAAACCAGAGTTCTGCGGATACCAGAGGCCAAGATTTTTGGTCCCTCTGAGATATCTGAAGATTATCTTTATAGCAATATAATGTGTCTTTTTAGGATTAGCTTGATATCTTGCACAAAGACACGTGGCATGCATTATGTCAAGTCTACTTGCTGTTAAGTATAATAAAGACCCAATCATTCCTCTGTAAAGTGTGCACTCGACAGAGATGCCATTTGGATCTGAAAAAAGTTTATTTCCAGTGGCCATTGGGGTTTTCATGACAGAGGCATCAGAGAGGCTGTATTTTTCAAGTATGTCAGAGACATATTTTGATTGATTTATGAAAATTCCTTCTGATGTTTGTTTGACTTGAAGTCCGAGGAAAAAGGTTAATTCTCCCATCATACTCATTTCAAACTCACTTTGCATGAGTTTTTCAAAATATTTACATTTTTGTGTATTTGTAGACCCAAAAATAATATCATCTACATATATTTGTACAAGAATAAGCTCATTTCCTTCACCTTTAAAGAATAGAGTTGTATCAGTGGTACCTCTGTTGTAGCCGTTATTGAGAAGAAAAGTGGAAAGTCTTTCGTACCATGCTCTCGGAGCCTGTTTCAGTCCATATAGAGCTTTGTCGAGGTGATAGACATACCTTGGGTATTTTGAGCTTTCAAATCCTGGTGGTTGTTGGACATATACTTCTTCTTGAATTTCACCATTGAGAAAGGCAGATTTTACATCCATTTGATATACTTTAAAACCTCTGTGGGCTGCGAAGGCTAAGAAAATTCTTATTGCTTCGAGCCGTGCAACAGGGGCAAAAGTTTCATCGTAATCGATGCCCTCTTCTTGGCGATATCCCTTGGCTACCAGTCTTGCTTTATTTCGAATGATCACTCCATCTTCATCCTTTTTGTTTCTGAAGACCCATTTAGTCCCTATGGCCTGTTTCACTCGTGGCAGAGGTACTAGAGTCCAGACTTTGTTTCGTTCAAACTGCAGAAGCTCTTCTTGCGTAGCATCCACCCAGTTTGGGTCGTCCAGGGCCTCAGAAATCTTTTTCGGTTCGATCACACTAATAAAGTTGGTAAAGAAACAAAAAATTGCAGAAGCTGATCTTGTTTTTACCTTATCAGAGGGATTACCGATGATTTGTATTTGATGATGGCTTTTTGTCCATTGAGTTGTTCGTGGAAGATGATCATTTGAGTCATCAAGTTGAACTTCTGTAGTTGAAGTGGTTGATGGTTCAGCTTCTGTAGGAATGGGTATCACGGTTGGGATTTCCTTCTCTGTAGGTATTGTGGTTTCATCTTCACTTCCCTATGGCGTTCCTTCTGTTGTTGCTTCCTCTGTTGGATCTAGAATTTGGATAACCTCTGTTGTAGAATCTTTTGTCGTCGTATCTTCTGTTAGATTTTCAGTACCTGTAGAATTTGTAGTAGAGGATGAGGGATTAAATGGATCAGACAGAGAGATACTTACTTCGTTTACAGGTGATTCTTCAGAGGTGCCTTTTATTCCAGCAGAGGGATCAACGTCGTTGTTGAACATTTCTTGAAATAGAAGGCTTAAATCTTCATTTGTTTTTGAGATGCTAGAGGTTTCCATGTTTAGTCCGAGTTCTGAACTGAGTTGTTCAGAAGTCTTCTGGAAAGAGTCATCAAATGACACATTGATGCTTTCTACTATCATGCGTGACTTCAGAAGGTAAACTCTGTAGGCTTTGGAAGCGGCAGAGTACCCGATGAACTTGCCTTTGTCAGCCTTTTCTTCAAACTTTCCTCTTAAGTCTCTGTCGTTTAAGACAAAGCATTTGCATCCAAACACATGGAGAAACTTGTTGTTTGGTCGTCGTTTGTTGATCAGTTCATAAGGAGTTTTGATGTGTCTTTTCACGATTGTTGAACGATTTTGGGTATAACAAGCTGTTGAAATTGCTTCTGCCCAAAAGGTCATTGGTAATCCACATGCAGAAAACATGGTTCTTGCAGCCTCCACTAGCGTGCGGTTCTTTCGTTCGACCACACCATTCTGTTGTGGGGTGCGAGCTGCAGAGAAGTTCTGGGATATTCCTTCTTCTGTGAGATAGGCTTCAATGACAGAGTTTTTGAATTCTGTGCCATTGTCACTTCGTAAATTCAGAATTCTGCACTCATAAAGAACTTAGATTCTTTTCATTAGATTAATCAAGACGCATGGAACATCTGATTTCTTTTTGACAAATTCAACCCATGTAAATCGTGAAAAGTCATCAATTAAGACAAGTATATATTTCTTGCCACCTAGGCTCTGTATAGCGATTGGACCGCAGAGGTCAACGTGAAGCATGTACAGAGGTCTAGGACAAGACACATCAGATTTGCCTTTGTGGGAAGCTCTTTTGAGTTTTCCCATTTCACAGGCAGAGCATAAATGATCCTTATTGAACTTAACATTTGGTAAGCCTTTGACCAGATCAAGTTTTACCAGTTTATCTAGAGTGTGAAAGTTTAAGTGACTGAACCTGTTGTGCCATAGCCAGACTTCTTCACTTTTGCTTGCAACAAGACAAATGTTGTCCTTGTTTTTGGCATTGAAGTTCATTAGATACAGATCACCTTTTCTTTTGGCTCGCAGAAGTTCAATTCATGTGTCTTCACTTAGTAGAGAGCAGAATGTTCTTTTGAACAGTACATCGAATCCTGTGTCACAAAGTTGGCTTACACTGAGTAGGTTGTGTTTTAGGCCATCCACATATGCAACTTTGTGTACTGTGATATTCTCTTTCTTTATGACTCCATAGCCTTTGATATGCCCCTTTTTGTTATCTCCAAAAGTCACTGATCCACCATCTTGTTTTTCTTGGAATGTGGATAGAAGACTTCTGTTGCCAGTCATGTGCCTTGAGCATCCGGAGTCTAGATACCATATTGGCACAAACTGCTTCTGCAAAACAATCACAGAGATTTAGGTACCCATATCCACATGGGTCCAGTTTCGTCAGAATTTTTCAAGTTTGCCTTGGCATTCTTGAAATACATTTTATTTTTTGTTGAAGAATCAGTTTGTTTCTCTTTCATATTTGATTTAGCTGCAGAGAGAAAACAATTTGAACTACATAAATGATTATTTAACCTGAACATTAGATCAAAGCAATGACAATATTGAACATCAGATGTGATTTGCTTGAAATTTTTATTGAAAGCTTTAAACTGGGCCACAGAGGCATTACATTCTATTCTAGCATATGGCTTCCTATTACAAGAAGATTTATGTAGATTAGATTGTTGGCAAAAATCTTTGTTTGTTGCAGCCTTCTGTGAGTCCCTTCTGTGGTGAACTTCTGTTGATTTCACTGTCACAGATGAAAAAGATTTGTTAGGTTTTGTCCATTTACCCTTTTGTTGCCATGTTGGTTTTTCTTTTGTTGTTAAGGGTTTTAAAAATGTTGAATCTTTTAAATTTTGAGAGGACATTAACTTCTTTTGTTTCAACTTTTCAAGCTCAATAGAGGTTTTGGGTTGTATGCACATATTCATAAAGTCAGGACAGATAGGAATTCCAGTGATTTTCTCTTTTGGAGAAATAGTTCTATTAAGAACTTCAGAGGTTTGTTTAACAACCTCTGTGTCACAAGGAAACTTTTCTATTCTGTCAGCCTCTGATTCGTCAGATGATGAATCGTCCTCATATACAGAGGTTGAGTCATCAATATTTCTTTCGACAGAGACTGGACTTTCTGAGCATGTGTCATACTTGCTTTCTTCCTCTAAAAGATTACTTTCTAAGTCAACAGAGGTGTCTGATAAGATTTCTTCAGAGAGTTTTTTATCTACAGAAGGTGTATATGAATTTTTTAATGTATCTATTGTCCCAATTTCCATAATTTCCTTTTCAATTATATTTCTTAGTTTTTCTTCTGAAAGGTTTGGTTTAAACTCAAGTGCTTCTGCAGAAAATTTCTTTTCAGAATCTATTGTGCAGACAAAGGCAACTTGAGTTTGAGTCTATGGTTTACCAAACTTAAAGATTCCTATCTGATCTTGAATTTTCAGATATCTCTTTGGTTTGGATCCTCTTTTGACAGAGGTTGAAGGTGATAAGTCTGTGTTTTCATACCACACATTTATCATCTTCATGGGTTTCCTTAAGTGAGGTTCCCCAGAGATTTTTACTTGCTTACTTACAGAGATTAAGTTTGGAAAATTTGGTTTGTTGACTTTTCCTACTGTAAATAGAGATGACAGAGGTTTATTTTTCTTGTTTTCTATACCTTGATTAATATCACTGTACCCAATACCTCGCCTTCCTATTTGAGTATTTATTTTCTCATACACCTTTTGAGCATCACGATAATTTTTAATTAAAACATCTCTTCTAAGTAGATCTTGCCAAAGGACTTCTCTTTCCTTTTGAAAATATTCTTTAAGAGCTAAAATGTAAAGTCTGTCGCTCTCAGAATCTGAAAGTTCTTTTGTTTTGGATTTTAACGATGTATTTAATTCAGAAATTTTCTCTTTTAAAGGAAAAAGATTCTTGTTCCAGTGTGCTTCTAAGTCTTCCTTTTCTTTGAAAATCTTTGTTTTTTCTTCAGTGAGAAGTCTAGCTTCTCTTTCATAAAAAGTGAGCCTTTTCTGAATATCATCACAAGTCTTTTTCAGTTTAACATTTTCAGTTTTAAATATAAGCAAATCAACTTCTGTAGTACTAGAAATGGAGTTTGAAGTAGATACCTCAGTGTCAGAGTCGGAGCTGATGTCTGCCATGCCATAGAACAAGGCATTTTTGGTGAATTCTTCATCAGAGGTTGTATCTGACTCCCAATCTTCCTTGTTCACCACTTTGTTCGCCATGAGTGATTTTTGAGCATAATACTCGGCTTTCTTTTTGTAAAAAGCTGGGTCCTTCTGTGGGCGATTTGATCTGTTTCTACATTTATTGGCAAAGTGGCATGGCTTCCCACAGTTGTAGCAACCTTGGTTCTGGGAGTTATTACCCGTACGATCGTCAGTCTTCTGTCGGTCACCACCTTTTTCCGATCTGCATTCATTTGCGTAATGACCAGGCTTGCCACACTTGTAGCATTCTTGTGGTGTGTAGCTTGTCTTGTCATCTGACCTCTGTCGGTCATTTCCTCTGTTGTATCTTTCACTCGACCTCTGTTGGTCGTTACTTCTGTCGTCTGACCTCTGTCGGTCAGTTGATTCTTCTCTTTTCCCTTGATCCCTTCTATTCCAATCTTCTCTTCTCTCTCTGCCATATCTATCATTTCCATAATTCTTTTGGTTTCCTCTGAATTCTCTTGTCAATAGAGCTAAGGATGTAGCTATTGATGCCAGAGTAGTTTCCCCTTCTTCCACAATCTCTTCATCTTCGCTGTCAACCACTATCATCTTTTTCTTTTTTTCCTTTTTCTTTTCTTCTGTAGTTCTTTCTTTCCTCGGCCTCTCTGTATCTTCTGTAGTTTTGCCAACCAAAGCAAGAGGTGCAGTGGTCAGTGTCTTTGTTTGTGCGATTTGAGGCTCTTGACCAGCTAATGTTCCGTAGAGGTCTGAAAGAGTCCAGGAATCTAAATCTTTATTGGTTTGTAAAGACATAGATAGCTGGAGCCATTCTTCGTTCAGACTTTTGAGAAACATGACATTATTCTCTTCAGAAGTTCTGTGGATGCCGAACTTTTTGCAGTTATTGATCAAAGAGTTGAACCTGTCGTATGTTGTCTGCAGAGATTCATTTGTCAGGGCTTTAAAAGCGTAATACTCGTTTATGTATTGAGCCCTTCGGTTTTTCTGAGTTTTAGCTCCCCCTTCAAGTTGTTTTTCCAGTTCTTTCCAAAGATCATACGAAGATTCGCATGCATCTAAAGACTGGAAGAGTTTGTTGGGGATTGCCATAATCAGAATTCTTTTTGTTTTTTGCGCGAGTTCATCTTTTATTTTGTCTTGATCTGACCAACCATCCCTGGTTTTAGGTTTTTGATGCTTAGGGATTTCAGGAGTGTCAGCTGTCGCTGGTACACGAGGTACTATTAACATAGGAACATGAGGAGGATTATAAAGGTATTGTACGAGCTCTTTATCAGTACCCTCAAAGAAGTGGATCATTCTTATTTTCCACTGAGGATACTTATTTCTTAGAAGAGAAGGTGGTTTGGTTAATGAACCAGCTGTGAAGAAGTTTTGTGTGCTTGTCATTTTAAGAGTGAAAAGATTCAGAATGAAGATATGACACGA
Source organism: Saussurea involucrata (assembly GCA_033807775.1). Lineage (NCBI taxonomy): Eukaryota > Viridiplantae > Streptophyta > Magnoliopsida > Asterales > Asteraceae > Saussurea > Saussurea involucrata. The sequence goes on from CM066326.1 coordinate 14,845,757, forward strand.
AAAGTACGAGAGAATAAACTGGAAGTATTTTCTGGGTTTGGAAGATCTTAACAATGCACTTTTATGGAGTTTTAACTAAAAGAAACAGTTTCTCTTGATTTACCAGATATCGAATAAATCGATAATGACTGAAAAGTAGAATCTGTTTGACGAAATGAATAGCAGGTTAAAATCAGACCATGTTTCTATCAATAATCTTGTTAAACGAGGATCGCTTGATATTGAAAAACCAAGCTTCGCTCTGATACCAATTGTTGGTTCCCGTTTTGCTTAGACAAGATTAACAGATCTATTAGTTCGAGTTTATGTTTGATGCGGAAGCGTATTTGAAGAACTAACAGATAAGTTTGTATAGAAACAATACATAATATCAAATAAACAGTATATGAAGAACATATGAATATCTCAAAGTTTTCCTGTATTTGATGAAGAACACTAATAATAGATTTGACGTTAATTGTGTGTGTGTTTTTCTTGTATATTTAACTGGTAAGGAAGAACTTAACACGAGTCTTCCTTTTATACTACTACAAAAGAACTATTCTAGACAAAAGGACTAATGCTACAGGAAAGAAGGGATGGCATGAACAGTTGGAAATCTGCATGCATTAAATGCACTAATATCAACTTGTAAGGATTCCTATCAGAGTTTGACACGTGTTTGTTGTCGGACCATGCCTTGTACAAGTTGATGAACGGACCCTGGAACAGTAGCAAGATATTTCTGTAACAGTGGTAAGATATTTCTTCAACAGTGGCAAGATATTATAAATATCTTCCAAGTCTTCAGTCTGAACCGCAGAGGCTCTGTCAAGGGTGACAGAGGTTCTGCGGCTTGCTCCTTGGTGAGCATTCTTCTGTAGATCCTTCTTTGGTCCTTTGTGAGTAGTCTTCTGCAGATTCTTGAGACTTGGTGTTCCTTGAATGATCGTTTGCTTCGGCAGAGCTTCTGTGGAACACCGCAGAGCTTCTGTGGAACTCTTTCATACTTAGCCTATTTTTCAATACTTCTAATATTATGAATATTTGGAGCTAACAATAATCAAGTCTCAGATTCCCCTGAGTGACAAACGTGGTCTTGGTTATAAAGCTGATACTCGAGAACCAACCACTGATCATTCCATGCTTAAGTTTGGAATGTTCGTGTCCTCTATCCCTGACACTTCCTCATCTCAGTGTTCTTCTTCTAAAATTTCCATTCCAGAGGAAAACCTACCTTAATCTCTAAAGGTAAAGGCAAAGAAAAAGTTTTCAACCAAAAACCTCAGAAGGGTACCTTTGTACCTAAGCTGAATGCTTCTAATGCTTCAGTGACTTATCCCTCTACTTCTAAGAACAAGACCCCTGGATTTGTTCAGCGATCTACTCCTAGAATCAGAGTGGATGTAATTTGTAAGAAATCTGAAGAACTGACTGTTCCTCCTATTTCCAATGCCAAAGGTATACTTGGTGCTGGCCCGACTCATTTAAAATTTACAGCTAAGCCTGCAAATGGTCCTAAAGCTACTTTTAGTTATAGGAAATGTTGTCACTGTGGACTTACAAATCATATTGCTAGTAAGTGCCCCACAACCACCAATGCTAAAAAGTTAGCTAAGGTGAAGATCACTACCCCAAGGCAAAGAAGACCAGGAAGGTGCAAATCAGGTTAAGGTGAAACCATCCACTGAGGTTTAAAAATTAACCAAAGTGAAGACTTGTCCTGAAGCTGAATCTTCAAATGCTGCGAAGATTGCTGAACCTTCCACTTCCTCTACCACCACTGACAAATGTGGGCCCATGGTGAAATGGGTGCCCAAGTCAAACTAATCTTCCTTTGTTTACAGGTTAAGATGGGTATCTGGTATCTCGATAGCGGATGCTCTAGACACATGACTGGCAAGAAAAACCTGCTCACTGAATACAAGGAAGAGAAGGGTACCTCAGTGACCTTCGGTGGAAACGGAAAAGGCTATACCCGAGGGTTTGGTGTACTCTCTAATGGTACAACAACCTTCAGAAGAGTCGCATATGTTGAAGGACTGAAGCATAATCTTCTTAGCATCAGTCAGCTATGTGACAAGGATAAAAAAGTGATTTTCACTAAGGAGAAGATAGCTTTTAGTGGATACCGTATGGAAAATGTTTACGTTATAAACTTGGACTCTACAACCACTGAGAACTCTTGTTTCTTCTCAAAAGGCCTCATCTGATGTCAACTGGCTTTGGCATAAGAGGCTCTCTCATCTAAACTTCAAGACACTGAATACTCTTTCCTCTCAAGATTTGGTCACTGGTCTACCTCAACACTCATACGCTAAGGAGTCCTTATGTTCATCGTATGAGAAAGGGAAACAAACAAAAGCTAGTTTCAAATCTAAGCAAGTTTCCTTAGTGTCATCTCCTCTACAACTTCTCCATATGGATTTGTTTGGCCCTGTTAACAAACAATCCATCGCTGGAAAGAAATATACGTTGGTCATAGTTGATGAATTCTCTCGCTATACCCGGGGTAATGTTTCTCCGTTCTAAGAGCGACACCCCGGGAAGAACTCGTCACTTTTGTCAGGAAAATGGAAGTCCTGAACAACATGACCGTTTGCTCAATAAGGAGTGATCATGGAACTGAATTTAAAAACAGTTCTCTTGATTCCTTCTTTGAAAGCAAGGGTATTTCTCACAACTTTTCCTTAGTAAGAACACCGCAACAAAACGGAGTCGCTGAAAGAAGAAATTGAACTATCATCGAAGTTGCACGTTCAATGCTTAGCGATTCTCATCTACCTACTCAGTTTTGGGCAGAAGCTGTCAACACTGCTTGTTTTACTCAAAACAGGTCGCTGATAGTCAAAAGATTCAAGAAAACAGCCTATGAACGTTTTCATGGGAGAAAGCCTTCAATCATCTTTCTTCACATCTTTGGATGTCAGTGTTTCATACTGAATAACATAGATGCCCTTGGAAAGTTTGATCCTAAGGCTGATGATGGAATCTTTCTTGGATATTCTTCAATCTCCAAAGCCTTCAGAGTCTTCAATCGAAGAAGACAAACTGTAGAAGAAACAATCCATGTCACATTCGACGAATCCCGTTCAGCGAACTCTAGACCTTCTGCTGATACGGAAGAACTGAATCAATGGATGTTTTCTCATCTTGGTGATTCAGAGGATGCTCCTAACCCTCAATCTCATACTCATAACGCTGAATATGATGATCCTACTATCATCCCAAGCATGCAGACAAGTGAAACTGAAACATCATAGGTCTCAGTTGTTTCTCTTAACACTATGCCTGCTTCTGAACCTTCTGTTTCAGACATGCCATCTACTTCTCAGCAATTAGTGAATGAAATGACATCTGAACCTCTTCCTCTCTTGGCTGATATACCAGAAGTTGCTGAAGCCTCATCTTCAGCTCCTCAAGTTCAGATTGAGTCAACGACTTATGCTCCGGCTCAACGATGGACTATCAATCACCCAATTGACCAAATTCTTGGTGATCCAAACGCTGGTATTCAGACTCGATGAAGTGCAGGTAATATTTGTTTATTTGTTAACTTTATTTCTCCGATTGAACCAAAGAAACAGATGATGCCCTCAGATATCCAAACTGGGTCAGTGCTATGCAAGAAGAGTTGACAGAATTTGAAAGAAACAAAGTTTGGAATCTCGTTCCAAGACCATCTGACAAGTCAGTGATAGGCACTAAATGGGTCTATCGAAACAGGTTGGATGAACATGGAACTGTAGCCCGCAACAAGGCTCGTCTTGTTGCTCAGGGATACAGACAAGAGGAAGGCATAGACTACGATGAAACATTTGCTCCAGTGGCAAGACTAGAATCCATTCATCTATTATTAGCTTACGCTGTACACAAATACTTCAAGGTTTATCAAATGGATGTTAAATCAGCGTTCCTAAATGGAAAGCTGAACGAAGAAGTCTACGTGGAACAACCTCCAAGATTCTCAGATCCTAAGCATCCATGTTATGTTTATAAACTGGATAAGGCACTTTATGGCTTAAAGCAAGCTCCTCGTGCATGGTATGACACTCTCTCTACTTATCTCCATATTGAAAAATTTGAGCGTGGTAAAATCGATAAAACTCTATTTTTCAGGAAAGTAAAAGGTCATATTATTCTTGTTCAAATATATGTCGATGATATTATATTTGGTTCCACTAACCCTGACCTTTGTACTCGTTTCGCTGAAAGGATGAAAGCAGAGTATAAAATGAGTATGATGGGTGAACTAACATATTTCATTGGTCTTCAAATCAAACAGAATGAAAAAGGAACTTTCATTCACCAAGGAAAATATGTTAAAGATATGCTGAAGAAATTTGATTTAACTCAGAGTTCAGCTATGAAAACCCCTATGGCACCGCCGCTGACACTAAACAAGGATCCTTCTGGAAAAAATGTTAATGTCACAGCATACCGTGGGATGATCGGCTCTCTTATGTATCTTACAGCTAGCAGACCTGATATTATGTACGCAACCTGTTTGTGTGCTCGATATCAAGCTGAACCTAAGGAATCTAATTTGATCGCTGTAAAGCGAATCTTTCGTTACCTTAAGGGTACTCCTAACCTAGGTCTTTGGTATCCCAAAGACTCAGGGTTTGATCTAATCGCCTATTCAGATAGTGATTTTGCAGGTTGCAAATTGGATAGGAAAAGCACCACAGGAGGCTGTCAGCTCCTGGGTGGAAAGCTGGTGAGTTGGACAAGTAAAAAGCAAAACTCAGTATCCACCTCAACCGCTGAAGCTGAGTACGTAGCCGCTGGAAGCTGTTGTTCTCAGGTCTTGTGGATGAGAAATCAACTACTGGACTATGACCTTCAGCTCTCCAAAATTCCAATCTACTGCGACAGCACAAGTGCCATCGCTATATCAAACAATCCAGTGCTACACTCAAAGACCAAACACATTGAAATCAGGTATCATTTTATCAGAGATCATGTGATGAATGGTGATATAGAACTTCATTTTATCCCAACTAACTTTCAGTTAGATGATCTTTTCACCAAACCTCTTGATGAGACAAGATTCAAGAGGAATGCTGAACTTAGAAGAGTAAAATCTTCAGCGGTTCACATTTGATCAATGATTATAAAATGAACTTGTATAAACCTTTTAATCACCTACTCTCTGAACAAAATTGATTCGCTGATATCAAGGTATGTTCTTTCTTACTCGCTGACGTTCGCCAATGAATGCAAGATTTCAAAACAAATTGCATCGGTGAATATCTCTTCCTTTCAGTGATACTTTTGAAATTTCTAAATAACACTGATATTTCTATTCAGTGCTTCATATTTTCAAAATGTCCCTGAGTTTTTCAAAACCTCAGAGACATCCTAAAATATGAAAGGACGTTTGTGACGTCATCAGAATGGATAAACCATGACACGCTTTTCTCTGACACGTTCGCCCGTTTCGTATTCCTTGTCCAATCATATTCAAGGGACGTGTCTGCGCCATCATGAAAAACAGAAAAACTTTCCCGTTCATAGTTTTTCTCTCTCTAATCTCACTATATAAACCCTTTGCGTTTATATTTTTACCTTTTACGCGAACATCATCTCCTTCAAGCAAGAACAACTGTTGCATTTGAACTCTTTTTCTCTAGAAACTGTTCATCTTCATCTTCTTCAACAATCAAAGGTTAATATTCTAATTATTTACCTTTACAAACTTGTTTTCGATCTGTTAGACAACCTTAGGGGGGGGGGGGGGGGTAAAGGTTGTATTAAGAACTTTTTACTTTCAAAAATTTCTTTATCAATCACAACAACAACTTAAATATACAACAGTATATAGTAGAGATAAGGGTAGAGAAAAAAGATACCGACACCGTTGTTTAGATTGGTTCACCAACTTGGCTAATCCACTTCTCGAGACACTGATCCACTATGAATGTTCTTTATGGTAGAACATAAACCTTCATACAAATATTGAAATCGATCTCTTGCTTCAGCTTGAGATTTGAATGGATCACTCACTCTCAAAATAAACACTTACAAGATGATAATATTTTGTTGGTTCCTATTTTGCTTAACAATGATGTTTCTATCTATTAGTTCAAACAAGATATAGTGCGGAAGCGTTTTTAACGAACTAAAAGATATTTTAAGGTAGAAGAACACACAATATCAAATATGTGAAGTGTAAATGACACATATAATTAACTCAATGATTTACTGTATTTGATATAAATAAGAACACCAAGAACACCGAAGGTATTACAAGGATTATGTTCTAATGGTGTGTGTGTGTCGTGCAAAGCTTAATAGAAGAACTCAACATGAGTCTTCTATTTATACTTCTTCTAAAGGGGACAAGCTCTAGACAATAAGGACTGAAGGTACCAAGACACTATTGTGGTACTGTTGCAGGTACAACGTTAATTAAATGCGCCGTCTTATGCTAAGGCTGAAACCCATCAGAGTTTGACACGTGGAGTAAAATCTTCAGCGGTTCACATTTGATCATTGATTATAAAATGAACTTGTATAAACCTTTTAATCACCTACTCTCTGAACAAAATTGATTCGCTGATATCAAGGTATGTTCTTTCTTACTCGCTGACGTTCGCTAATGAATGCAAGATTTCAAAACAAATTGCATCGCTGAATATCTCTTCCTTTTCGCGATACTTTTGAAATTTCTAAATAACACTGATATTTCTATTCAGTGCTTCATATTTTCAAAATGTCCCTGAGTTTTTCAAAACCTCAGAGACATCCTAAAATATGAAAGGACGTCTGTGACGTCATCACAACGGATAAACCATGACACGCTTTTCTCTGACACGTTCGCCCGTTTCGTATTCCTTGTCCAATCTGTTGGTCTCGAAGGGCTATACAAGTTTGTAGAAGGGGGGAGGGGGGGTTGAATACAAACACACATATTTTACTTTTCTAAATTGTTTATTGATAAATCATTAACAATTTACAGCTTGTTGCGAAACAAGATTAAGGATAAACCTAAATCTAAACAAGTTGGAACACTAAGTTTCTTGCACTAAGAAAGAGAAGGAAATTACTAATAATAACCTATCTCAAGATAAGAAAGATGACTTTTCCAGAGTTAGCAAGCGCTTCAAAAATGAAGCTGGAGTCCTTCTTATATACTGCATGCATTTAATGCATGGCAGTTTACACTTTACATGTGGCAGCAGCTGATTGGTTGCATGTCATTGACCTTTGTTGACAACCTTAGTAGCCGCATGTTTGAACAGTGTAGTATCAGAGTGGTTGTACGACTTCAGACAATAAGGAGGTTCTTTTCTGACATATCGTACGGAGTCGTGCAAGGGTGGTTAAGACAAAAGTACTTTGTACGGAGGACTTCATGATCAGCTTTTCGTTGATTCAGCGCTTTACCATTGTTTATCAGCGAATGATAAAGTTCATCGATAGCTGAAGTCTTGTACTTGATACTTCATGTTGATTGGACAAATCTGAATCTTCGTTGATCCGCATCAGTTCATTAGGAGACTTGTCGCTGGTTCTTGAGCTTGATCTTCGACTTCAGCGTAGAACCTATGTTGACGTGAAACTTGTCTTCAGAGATCATAAGTAAACAATTAACTTATCAGCGATCACCATAAGGACTGAACAGACTCAGAACATTATGGTGAACAGTGTTCGCTGAATGTTTAATCTAAAGAGCGAGAGTTCCTATCAGCGGTACTGTAAGATCTTAGTACTTATCAGCGATAGTGAAACTCTGATACATATTGTTTACTTACAATTTTCACTAAGTATATAAGAGAGGGTCATTATCAAATCACTGAGGGTTTGGATCAACATTCTCCCCCTATTTGATTATGACATAGCAACAGAGAAAATTGCTATATAATGAAAACATAAGGATAAAAAGAACTCATAAAATATTTGTCCCTTTTACTGTTTTTTGGGATCTTTTCTGTACTGATGGAGTAAAGTACTTTCGCTGAAATCTTTCTTTAAACTTCGAATCAGATTACAAAGGGAAGTGGAAAGATTACAAGTACAAGCGAAATAAATTACAAGTACAAAAGAATAACTGATACAATAGAAGAATGAGGCGATCCTATCAGTTTATAAAGGTTCTTCCTTAATGAGAAGTTTATCAAGGGTCTTTGATGTGGGAATCATCCAGTCAGGGACATTTACTCCTTAATTCCTTTTGTTCAGCGCTTCTTCAAAAATCAAGGGTTTAAGATGCCGTGCCTGAATGTCGTGTTTGAATTCACACCAGTAGATGAGATCTTTCAGCTGTTTGATGGGAGTGATGGGAAGCTCAGAGATACGTTGAAAACGTTTTCGTCCATCATAGTCAATAAAGAATATCCCATAGGGTTTGCTTATGACTTTCCCAGGGATGAAAGTCTCACCAGGAGGAAGAGATGTGTCAAGTGCAGAAAGGTCAGGTTCTGGACCAAGGACTTCAGCAAGAGAAAAACCAATACCTGTTTCGTTCCATATACGAGGACCTGAGTCTGAAGATTTAGACCTTTTCTTTGCAGAGGCCCTTCTTTCTGATTTGTGAGAGGAGGGGGAGGAGGAATATCCACACAAGAAGATACTAAGTCGATCTGTTTATTTATCAGGTTTTCGAAATGATCCTTGTACTTAGATTGAGACTTCTGGATGGCAAATCTGATCTCCAACCATTCAGGGAGACCGTACTTCGTGATGGCTTCAGCATAGAATTTTTCGTACTGTCCATTCTCTCTGAATATCTCGATTTCAGCGATTGAAACTTTGAGGGTTGATCTTCCAGTGATAAGTACCTTGATGATTCTGGAAGTTCGATATATGAAGTGTACCTTTTCTTTGCACCAGATTAAAGTAGATTGAGACACATTTCTCTTTTCTTCAACGATCTTCTTGGCATCTTCCCATAGCTGACGTTGAACTTCGATTGGAGTTTTTTTCAGCTTGGGGTCTTTCACTGATTGTTGAGTAAGCTAGATGGCGAGTTCTCTGTGTTTTTCTTCAGTTTCCCTTCTTTCAGCGATTAGACATTCAGCTCTGTGGTGATCCTTGTATTCCTTTTGAGAAAGTCTGAACTTTGGAGGAATAGAAGGAAGTTGATCACGCTTCAGAATGATTCGCTGATCTTCGAACTTCTTTATCATTGCATCTCTCTTTTTCTGATCCTATTCACTTGGCTTTTGAGGAGCCAACAAAGGTCTGTTTTTGTGAGAGAGCATCTGTTCTTCAGGTTCATCAGTCTTAGAGATCAAATCTAAGACCGGGATTATTTCTTCAGCGTTGGGAGCTGGGATTATTGTTGGTGAAGTCGCAGCTGTAGAAACTTCAGCGATATCCTCAAATAGGGGAGAGGACTAGCTGAAACACAGCGATCGTACGAGTAAGAACTTGGGTAGAACAGAGACAGAGAAAGAATGTGGTTGTGTATAGAAGTTTTATGGAGAGGAGAGCTGATAATGTGTATAGATAGAGGAGGGATGGGTGTAAGGAAGATTTAGTTTACCTGACAAACTGGCTTTGGAAGCAAGATCGTCAGATTGTCTTCTTCAGCGAGGCCTTTGTTTTTGCCTTTGTCAGCTTCAGACGCTGAAGGCTTTGTCTTGGTCCGCTCCCCTGAAGGTTCTTTTATCAAGATCCCTTTAAGAGCTGTAGTCCTCTGAGCAGGCTTGACGATAAAGGAGTCATCATCATCATCATCATCGTCATCATCATCATTCTTTGGAGAAGAGGATGGTTCATCATCAGATAAGTCGATGGCTTCTTCATCTTCAGCTTCAGATTCAGTTTCTTCAGCATCTTCTTCGAGTTACTCCCCCTCAGATACAAAGGTAAGCTTCTCGGTTCCCTCAGGGTTTTCAACTGCCTGAGGTCCAGCGGTTGTTTCTTCATTTGTCTTCTCACCCTCTTCAGTAAGGGTAAGGTCTTCAGTCTTCTCCCCCTTGATAGATTCATCATGGGGAAGGTCTTCAGATTTCTTCTCCCCCCTTCCTCATGATGAGTGGGGGAGGAATGTGATGACTCAGCAGTTGGTTTTGGTTCCCTGTCTTTTTGGCCAGGGATCCCCATATAATCTTCAATCGCTGCTATTCTGTCTTCTAGGCCAATAATAGCAGGATTGATCTTCAAAAGTTCAGCACGATCCGTTGTAGTAAAATGCATCGGTGCAGGGGCAGGGGCGATCATTTTATTCAGGATCTGCTGCATCATTGTCTTCATTGAATTAACGTCATTCTTTACAGAATTCATGTCAGTCTTCACTGAATTCATGTCAGTCTTTACTGAACTTACGTCAGTCTTTACAGCAGTCATCTCTCCCTGAAGATTTCCAATCGATGTCTTCAGCGTTGTGAACTCGCTGGACATGGATTGAACAGATGTTTTGAGGGAGGTGTAGTGTGTGTAGAGGTCAGCAAGAACTTTGGCAAAGTCACCAAGAGTTTTATCAATCTTCTCCAAATCAGTTTTGGAGGCTTTCTGTTCAACCACTGTCGTCAACTTATTGAGATTCTCTCCAGCGTTTGTTACAGCTGTAGAGTTGTCTGAGAGAGTAGTGGTGAGACCTGTCACTTTCGTATCCAGGTTCTTCAGAGAGGCGTTGATGTCTCCCAAATTAGGACCTATAACATATAAGTACTTATGAACAGAGGAAAGCTCAGAAGTTTGGGGTTCAGTTACAGTGTATATGGGTTGGTGTATACCTGCAGGAGGATTGATGAATTTGTCAAAACCTTTGTGTCCTGAAAAGAGTTCCATGTCGTCAGCTAGAGTGCGTGTACGCATGGTCATTTTTGCAGGTCCTACATCCATCACTCCTTGAAGAGTATCAGCTTTAGCTTCTGGAGGAATGACGGGTGCTCCAGTGATCGTGGTGAAAACTGGATTAAAGTCCAATGGAGTAGAGAGAGAAGCGAAGGTTGAGAATGTTGGTTGGGTGCGGGGTTCAGCGTTGGATCCGCTGAGAATTGCTTCTTCAGTCTGTAGAGAGACTGAAGGAGGTTGGGTAGATTCCAAGTTTATAACCTCAGCGTTTAGAGACACTGAAGCTGGGATGGAATGGGTGGCTTGTTCAGCTGTGGCAGAGCGTACCACTGAACTTTCCTTCAGCTCTTCGAGATGAGCTAAGGAGTCTTCAGCAAGAGATTGTTGGGGTTGCTCCTTGGTTTTCTTAGTTCTTTTGGAACTAAGTTGGGTAGAAGAGTGTTTCATTTTTCTTGAAGGAGAGGAGGTTGCAGCTGGGGTATCAGCAGTGGGTTTGTCCACTGAAGGAGCTGCAGAAGTAGAAGAAGAAGGAGGATTGAGAAGAGTTAAGAGTGTAGAGAGACGTACCTCGTTTTCCACTGGCTTGAAGTCGAGTACTTTAGGACCAACCTGAGAGAGTTTCAGGTGTCCTACTTGTTGGTAGTTGTCCTTCAGGCCTATTTGGAAGACGGCGCTGATGAATCTAGGATATGGAACCCATGGAGATCGGTCAGCGGCGAAGTCTACTCTGAGTACAAGGTCATCATAGATTATCGATGCCCAGTCAATATGAAGACCTTTCAGCAAAGCATATCCCATTGCTTGCTGAGGTTGAGCGGCTTGATCAGAGGAGCCGATCTTTGCAGTCATGCAGTTTATTAAGTGAGCGAAGATAAAGTTCATCTCGCTGGGCATTTTTGACTTCTTGATAAGGGTCAGCTTATTCTCAGGCTTCTTGTCCCTCCCAGTTTCCCATACATAGCCCATTGCATCAAAGAATGCAGTGATGGCTTCCCTATCAGAATGTTTCTTGTGGCCAGGGAGGGGAACAAAAGGTTTTTCTTTTGTGGCGATGGGAAGGCTCAGGGCTTTGCGGATAATGGCAGGGGTGATCTTTATAGTGCCAAAATCAGTATCACAGAGGATGCAATCAATTGTCTTTGAGGAGTCTTTGGTTGATGGTAGCTGAGAGTGTCTGGCAGAATACCAGAACTGAGATAGTAGTAGCTGATGTGCAGGAGGTGTTATGGTCAGGGCTGTAGAGAGGCAACAGTTTTTCAGGAAATTCACAGCATCATTCAGATGTGTGACTTGCTTTCGAGGAGGAAACTCGAGAAGCGCATAGAGGTTGTTAGTTTTTGTCCAATCCAGTTCTTCAAGAGTGAACTTGACCTGAGGAGCCTTGATGATTTCCAATTCCTCAGCAGCAGCAGTGTTCTCAGTAGTGGTGTTCTTAGCAGTGGAATTGTCAGTAGATGCCATTTCTGTATTATCAGTTTAACCAAAGATATAACATATAAGAATAATCTTAATGTGGAAAGATTTCCAATAAGATGGTTCGAATTTTGTCCATTTCATTCAGACAAAAATGTCTTAATGAAGATTAGGGTTTTTCTTGGTTTTGAAAAAGAAATGCAAACCCAATAAAGATCTTGTTTTCCAGTTTCCTTTGAGAATTAGGATTGTGGAAAAACGTATGAAGAACAAGTTTAAGATTTTGCGTTTAAGCTTGAAAAACAACCATGAAAGGTTGTGTTCATAAAACCATGAAAGAAATGATTTCATTTTTGAAAGAGTTCTTTTGTTTGATCTTGTAAAAACAATGAGAAGGTCATTAACAAGTTTTAAGAAAACAGGTAAATAACAGAAATATTAACCGGGTTCGTTGAAGAAGAAGTTCTTGAAAACTTGAGAGCACAAATGCAACAGTAATTTTCTTTTTCTTGCTTGGAGGAGAAGTTTTTTTCACGTAAAGGAAAAATATAAACCCAAAAAGAGTTTATATAGTGAGATTAGAGAGAGAAAAACTCGAGCGGGAAAGTTTTTCATCATGACACGAACACGTGTTTGCATTTGATTTGAAGGTAAACGAAACGTGCAAACGTGTGTCAGAAAAAAGAACGTGCCGGGGCTTATCCGTTGCAATGACGTCACAACTGTCCTTTCATATTCTAGGATGTCTCTGAGGTTTTGAAAAACTCAGGGACACTTTTGAAAACATGAAGCACTGAATAGAAATATCAGTGTTGGTTTTAGAAATTTCAAAGTATCGCTGATTAAGGAAGAGATATTCAGCGATGCAATTTGTTTTGAAATCTTGCATTCACATGCGATTGTCAGTGAGAGAAAAACATACCTTGATATCAGCAAATCAAGTTTATTCAGAGAGAAAATGATTGAATGGGTTATACAAGTTGATTTTATCCTATCGCTGATCAAATGTGAACCGCTGAAGATTTTACTCTTCATAGTTCAGCATTCCAAGCTCGCTGATGAGAAAGTTGAATCTTGTCTCATCAAGATGTTTGGTGAACAGACCAGCTAACTGATAATCAGTTGGGATAAAGTGAAGTTCTATATCACCGTTCATCACATGATCTCTGATAAAATGATACCTGATTTCGATGTGTTTTGTCTTTGAGTGAAGCACTGGATTGTTGGCTATAGCGATGGCACTTGTGCTGTCGCAATAGATTGGAATATTTGAGAGCTGTAGGTCATAGCCCAGTAGTTGATTTTTCATCCACAAGACCTGAGAACAACAACTTCCAGCGTTTACATACTCAACTTCAGCTGTGGAGGTGGACACTGAGTTTTGCTTTTTACTTGTCCAACTCACCAGCTTTCCACCCAGGAGCTGACAGCCTCCTGTGGTGCTTTTCCTATCCAATTTGCAACCTGCAAAATCACTATCTGAATAGGCGATTAGGTCAAACCCTGAGTCTTTGGGATACCAAAGACCTAGGTTCACAGTACCCTTAAGGTATCGAAAAATTCGCTTTACAGCGGTCATATGAGATTCCTTAGGTTCAGCTTGATATCGTGCACACAAACAAGTTGCTACATAATATCGGGTCGGCTAGCTGTAAGATACAAGAGAGAGCCGATCATCCCACGCTACAGCGTGACATTAACAGGAATACCATTAGTATCCTTATCTAGTGTCAGCGGTGGTGCCATAGGGGTTTTCATAGCTGAACTCTGAGTTAAATCGAATTTCTTCAGCATATCTTTAACATAGTTTCCTTGATTAATGAAAGTTCCTTTTTCATTTTGTTTTATCTGAAGACCAAAGAAATATGTTAGTTCACCCATCATGCTCATTTTATACTCGTCTTTCATTCTATCAGCGAAACGAGTACAGAGATCAAGGTTAGTAGAACCAAATATAATGTCATCAACATATATCTGAACAAGAATGATATGACCTTTCACTATTCTGAAAAATAGAGTTTTGTCGATTTTACCTCGCTCAAATTTTTCAATATGAAGATAAGTAGAGAGAGTGTCATACCATGCACGAGGAGCTTGCTTTAAGACATAAAGTGCCTTATCCAGTTTATAAACATAACCTGTATGCTTAGGATCTGAGAATCCTGGAGGTTGTTCCACATTGACTTCTTCATTCAGCTTTCCATTTAGAAACGCTGACTTAACATCCATCTGATATACTTTGAAGTCTTTGTGTACAACGTATGCTAAGAATAGACGAATAGATTCTAGTCTTGCTACTGGAGCAAATGTTTCGTCGTAATCTATGCCTTCCTCTTGTCTGTACCCCTGAGCAATAAGACGAGCCTTGTTGCGGGTTACAGTTCCATGTTCATCCAACTTGTTTCGATAGACCCATTTAGTGCCTATCACTGTCTTGTCAGTTGGTCTTCGAACAAGTTTCCAAACTTTGTTTCTTTCGAATTCAGTCAGCTCTTCTTGCATGGCGCTGACCCAGTTTGGATCTTTGAGGGCATCATCTACTTTCTTTGGTTCAATCAGAGAAATAAAGTTAACAAATAAACAAATATTACTTTCACTTCGTCGAGTTTGAACCCCAGCATTTGGATCACCAAGAATTTGATCAATTGGGTGATTTACAGTCCATCGCTGAGCTGGAGCATGAGATGCTGACTCAACCTGAATCGGAGGAGCTGAAGATGAAGCTTCATCAACTTCTGGAATATCAGCTAAGAGAGGAGTGGGTGCAGATGTCATTTCATTCACTGATTGCTGAGAAGAAGATGGAATGTCTGAGATATTTAGTTCAGAAGCAGGTATTGTGTTTAAAGGAACAACTGAGACCCATGATGTTTCAGCTTCACTATTCTGTATGTTTGGAATGATAGTAGGACTATCATCTTCAACTGTATGAGTATGAGAAGTGGGAATATCTTCTGAATCACCAAGATGAGAAAACATCCATTGATTCAGTTCTTCAGTATCAGCGGATGGTTTAGAGTTCGCTGAACGGGATTCGTCAAACGTGACGTGAATAGTTTCTTCTACAGTTTGTCTTCTTCGATTGAAGACTCTGAAGGCTTTGGAGATTGAAGAATATCCAAGAAAGATTCCATCATCAGCCTTAGGATCAAACTTTCCAAGGGCATCTCTGTTATTCAGTATGAAACACTGACATCCAAAGATGTGAAGAAAACTGATTGAAGGTTTTCTCCCATGAAAAAGTTCATAGGCTG
This sequence comes from Saussurea involucrata, assembly GCA_033807775.1. Classification (NCBI taxonomy): domain Eukaryota; kingdom Viridiplantae; phylum Streptophyta; class Magnoliopsida; order Asterales; family Asteraceae; genus Saussurea; species Saussurea involucrata. Next base: position 14,861,152 of record CM066326.1, read on the forward strand.
TCTTATTGAATCTTTTGACTATCAGCGACCTGTTTTGCGTAAAACAAGCAGTGTTGACAGCTTCTGTCCAAAACTGAGTAGGCAGGTGAGAATCGCTGAGCATTGAACGTGCAGCTTCAATAATTGTTCTATTTCTTCTTTCAGCGACTCCATTTTGTTGCGGTGTTCTCACTGATGAAAAGTTGTGAGAAATACCCTTACTCTCAAAGAAGGAATCAAGAGAACTGTTTTTGAATTCAGTCCCATGATCACTCCTTATTGAGCGAACGGTCAAGTTGTTTAGGGTTTCCATCTTCCGAACAAAGGTGATGAGTTCTTCAGGGGTGTCACTCTTGGAACGGAGAAACATAACCCATGCATAACGAGAGAATTCATCAACTATGACCAGTGTATATTTCTTTCCAGCGATGGATTGTTTGTTAACAGGGCCAAACAAATCCATATGGAGAAGTTGTAGAGGAGAGGACACTGAGGAGACTTGCTTTGACTTAAAGCTTGCTTTTGCTGCTTCCCTTTCTCACACGCTGAACATAAAGATTCTTTGGCGTATGAGTGCTGAGGTAGACCAGTGACTAACTCCTTTGAAAAAAGAGTGTTCAGTGTCTTGAAATTCAGATGAGAGAGCCTCTTATGCCATAGCCAGTTGACATCAGATGAGGCTTTTGAGAAGAAACAGGAGTTCTCAATGGTTGTTGAGTCCATGTTTATTACATAAACATTTTCCAAACGATAACCGCTGAGAGCTATCTTCTCCTTTTTGTCAGTGACAAAGCAGGATTCCTTAGTAAAGATTACTTTGTTATCCTTGTCGCAAAGCTGACTAATGCTTAAAAGATTATGCTTCAGCCCTTCAACATATGCGACTCTTCTGAAGGTTGTTGTACCATTAGAGAGTACACCAAACCCTCGGGTATGTCCTTTTCCATTTCCACCGAAACTCACAGAGGGACCCTTCTCTTCCTTGTATTCAGCGAGCAGGCTTTTCTTTCCAGTCATGTGTCTAGAGCATCCGCTATCGAGATACCAGATACCCTTCTTAACCTGCATTACAAAGGAAGATTAGTTTTTCTTGGGTACCCACTTAACCATGTGTTCACTTTTGTCAGTGGAAGTAGTTGGAATGAAAGGTTCAACAATCTTCCCAGCATTTGAAGATTCAGCTTTGTCAGTCTTCACTTTGGTTAATTTCTTAACCTCAGTGGTCTTCTTTGCCTTGGGGGCAATGATCTTCACCTTAGCTATCTTTTTAGCTTTGGTGGCTGTGGGGCACTTACTAGCAATATGATCAGTAAGTCCACAGTGATAACATTTCCTATAACTAAAAGTAGTTCTAGGATCATTTGAATGCTGAGCTTTAGATTTTGAATTAGAAGTACCAGCACCAAGTAAGCTATTGGCTTTTGAAATGGCAGGAACATTCAGTTCTTCGGATTTCTTACCAGAGACATCCACTCTGATTCTAGGAGTAGATCGCTGAATAGATCCACGCTGAGTAGATCCAGAGATCTGATTCCTTGATCCAAAGGGATGAATCACTAAAGCTTTAGAAGCATTCAGCTTAGGTACTAAGGTACCCTTCTGAGGATTTTGGTTAAAAGCAATTCCTTTACCTTTATCTTTAAAGACAGAGGTAGGTTTTGGATAAACCATTTTCTCTTTGCCTTTTGAAGAGGTAGAAATTTCCTCAGGGATAGGTTGTATAGAAGAGGAACACTGAGAGGATGAAGTATCAGCGACTGAGGATACGAAAGTTCCAAATAAGAGCATGGAACGATCAGTGGTTGGTTCTAGAATATCATCTTTGTAACCAAGACCACGTTTATCACTCAGGGGAATCTGAGACTTAGTTATCTCAGTGATCTTTGTTGAGGAATTATACCATCCATCAACAGTAGCTTTTTCAGCTCTTAATGCAGCGATAGCTTCTTCGCGCTCGATTTTGACTAGCTGATTTAAGTTCACTTGATCTTTAAAATCTTCTTCAATTTTAGAAAGATTTTCTATTTGAAGGTGAGTTTTTAAGCTGTTCAGCGAGATCAAGGTTTTGATTTTCAACTACAGTTTTGCCATTCATGGCTTCATATAAACTTCTAGTCAAGAGATCGATTTTACAAAGACTATCAGCTTCATCAATATTTGCAATATTGGTAAAGAAGGAAGGTGATACCTGAGTAGCAGAGGTTGAAGTGGAGGGAATGTCTGAACTTTATTCCTCATCTTCAATCTTGGCCATAAGACAGAGATTGGCTTCATCATCTTCAGAGTCAGATGATGATTCTTCTTCATCAGAGGCAGCCCAATCATAGTTAGCCATCAGGCCTTTGCCTTTCTTCTTAAAGCTTTTCATCTTCGCATACTTTTCTTTCAGCTTGGCGTATTTGTCATCTTTATTCCTGGGAATAAAGGATTTCTTGGGAAACGCTGAGTTTCTCGAAACTTTCTTAGACCTGCACTCATTAGCGAAATGTCCTATCTTTTCGCAGTTAAAACAAGTAGCAGTAGCCTTATCAACAGGAGCTGATGATCTTGGCTTGTCAGTAATGGAAAGAGGTTTATTCTTTCTGAACATTTTCTTTTTGGCGAATCTCCTGAACTTTTTAGTGAGGAGAGCCAAAGATTCATCATCATCTAAAGAGTCAGAATTTGATGACCTTTCAGAGTTACTTTCCAACTCAGTGATAGTGACCGAGGGTCGCTGTGTGGAAGGTTCCTCTGAGATTAAAGCAACAGGGGTGCTTTTGGATTCTTTTACAAGATTCTTCTTAAGATGACTCGATTGCTCATGATTCAGCATCGTGCCATATAAGGTAGAAAGGGTCATTGATTTTAGATCCTTTGACAGCTTGAGACACATAGAATAACTGTCCCAGCTTTCAGATAAACATTCTAAAAACTTTGTCAGCACTTCAAAGTTAGAATATTCCTTACCAACAGTTTTCAGATCTATTATTAAACAGTTAAAACGTTGGTGAACTTCAGAGAGAGTTTCATTCTTACCACAAATGAAGCTTTCGTACTGTCTTACCAGGTTGATCTTTCGAGAGTCCTGGACTTTATAAGTACCTTCATACTGAACACAGATTGTGTCCCACATAGCTTTTGAGGTTTTCAGGTTCATGACGGAATGGTAGACTTCGTCAGGAAGAGCCATGGATAGTATGGATCTGGCTTTGGTGTCGATAGCCACTTTCTTCTTATCTTCATCAGTCCACATATGAACTTCCTTAGGAATCAGCCTTTATGGAATAGCAGGTCTATTCTCAGCGGCTGGAACTGCAGCATCGATTCTTACAGGAATATATGGGCCGTTTTCAAGATAATAAGGCATAGTAGGGTCTACACCTTCTACGAAGAGAATCGTCCTATTTTTCCATAGATTAAAATTATCTCTGGAGAATCTAGGGGGTTTTGCAAGAGAACCATTGTCTATATAATTTGTGTTTGTGTTGGTAGCCATTTTCAGAAATAGCAAGGAAAGAGAAATCTTAGTATAGATCAGATCTTGTTTATGAGATTAAACAAATATGCTCTGATACCACTTGTTGGTCCCGAAGGGCTATACAAGTTTGTAGAAGGGGGGGTTGAATACAAACACACAGATTTTACTTTTCTAAATTGTTTATTGATAAATCATTAACAATTTACAGCTTGTTGTGGAACAAGATTAAGGATAAACCTAAATCTAAACAAGTTGGAACACTAAGTTTCTTGCACTAAGAAAGAGAAGGAAGTTACTAATAATAACCAATCTCAAGATAAGAAAGATGACTTGTCCAGAGTTAGCAAGCGCTTCAAAAATGAAGCTGGAGTCCTTCTTATATACTGCATGCATTTAATGCATGGCAGTTTACACTTTACACGTGGCAGCAGCTGATTGGTTCCATGCCATTGACCTTTGTTGAAAAGCTTAGTAGCCGCATGTTTGAACAGTGTAGTATCAGAGTGGTTGTACGATTTCAGACAATAAGGAGGTTCTTTTAAGACATATCGTACGGAGTCGTGCAAGGGTGGTTAAGACAAAAGTACTTTGTACGGAGGACTTCATGATCAGCTTTTCGTTGATTCAGCGCTTTACCATTGTTTATCAGTGAATGATAAAGTTCATCGATAGCTGAAGTCTTGTACTTGATACTTCACGTTGAGTGGACAAATCTGAATCTTCGCTGATCCGCATCAGTTCATTAGGAGACTTGTCGCTGGTTCTTGAGCTTGATCTTCGACTTCAGCGTAGAACCTATGTTGACGTGAAACTTGTCTTCATAGATCATAAGTAAACAATTAACTTATCAGCGATCACCATAAGGACTGAACAGACTCAGAGCATTATGGTGAACATTGTTCGCTGAATGTTTAATCTAAAGAGCGAGAGTTCCTATCAGCGGTACTGTAGGATCTTAGTACTTATCAACGATAGTGAAACTCTGATACATATTGTTTAATTACAATTTTCACTAAGTATATAAGAGAGGGTCATTATCAAATCACTGAGGGGTTGGATCAACACAATCATATTCAAGGGACGTGTCCGTGTCATCATGAAAAACAGAAAAACTTTCCCGCTCATAGTTTTTCTCTCTCTAATCTCACTATATAAACCCTTTGCATTTATATTTTTACCTTTTACGCGAAAATCATCTCCTTCAAGCAAGAACAACTGTTGCATTTGAACTCTTTTTCTCCAGAAACTGTTCATCTTCATCTTCTTCAACAATCAAAGGTTAATATTCTAATTATTTACCTTTACAAACTTGTTTTCGATCTGTTAGACAACCTTAGGGGGGGGGGGGGTAAAGGTTGTATTAGGATCTTTTTACTTTCAAAAATTTCTTTATCAATCACAACAACAACTTAAATACACAACAGTATATAGTAGAGATAAGGGTAGAGAAAAAAGATACCGACACCGTTGTTTAGAGTGGTTCACCAACTTGGCTAATCCACTTCTCGAGACACTGATCCACTATGAATGTTCTTTATGGTAGAACATAAACCTTCATACAAATATTGAAATCGATCTCTTGCTTCAGCTTGAGATTTGAATGGATCACTCACTCTCAAAATAAACACTTACAAGATGATAATATTTTGTTGGTTCCTATTTTTCTTAACAATGATGTTTCTATCTATTAGTTCAAACAAGATATAGCGCGGAAGCGTTTTTAACGAACTAAAAGATATATTAAGGTAGAAGAACACACAATATCAAATATGTGAAGTGTAAATGACACAAATAATTAACTCAATGATTCACTGTATTTGATATAAATAAGAACACCAAGAACACTGAAGGTATTACAAGGATTATGTTCTAATGGTGTGTATGTCATGCAAAGCTTAATAGAAGAACTCAACATGAGTCTTCTATTTATACTACTTCTAAAGGGGACAAGCTCTAGACAATAAGGACTGAAGGTACCAAGACACTATTGTGGTACTGTTGCAGGTACAACGTTAATTAAATGCGCCGTCTTCTGCTAAGGCTGAAACCCATCAGGGTTTGACACGTGGAGTTGTCAGGGCACACCTTGTACGAATGATCTTCAGGATCTTCGTACAGCAGAAATCGTGAGAAACACGATTGTCTTGGTGTTGATCTTTGGCAAGTCTTCTAAGTCTTTAGTCTTTATACCGCAGAGGCTCTGTCAAGGGTGACAGAGGCTCTGTGGCCTTGTCCTCTGAGAAGAGTCTTCTGGCGATTCTTCACTTCGGTCTTCTTGGTGACACGACAGAGGCTCTGTCGAATACTTCTGTACTTAGCCTAGTTTTCATTAGTTCTTTAGACATAAAGATTGGAGCTAACAATCTCCCCCTAAGTATTGAAAAATAAAATTTTGAAAAGTGCATGTTTTTCTAGGCTAAGCACACGACATAAGGATTTTGACCTCTGTTGAAAGTTACTCTTCATTTAGATATGCCAGAGGCAGTTACACTTGTTTATAGTACATGATAAGAAAAGTAAGACGTTGGCGTTTTGGAAGTCGTTGAAACTTCTGTTGTCGAGTCCTACTTCTTTGAGCTCGTGATAGAATATGATGCAGAGGTTTCGGAAGTTGATTACCGAGTCGATGACCTCTATCAGTCTATCTGCATGAGCTTGATTCATGTGCTCTATTCCTCTGTGCTCCATGATGTTATCTCTGAACTCTGTCAAAGTACTTGTTGCATACTTTTGACAGTCCATCTCTAGAAACAGTCTAGACTTCCCAGCAGGATCTTGATAGACTAACCCAACCTTTGGAAATGTAATGATTGAGTTTGGTATGGCAGAGGATGGGCAGTCATCTTCTGGTGGTCTGAGACTTAGGTTTCTCACTCCAAGATCTCGTCCTACTTGGAAATCGACCAGGCTGTAAAGTAGAAGTTTCTCACGCATGGCCTTCCTGATTACCCTGTATGCCCTTCGATTTGCATCTGTTGTGAAGTTCTGTTTTGTCCAATTCAGAAGGTCGGGTAGGTCATAGGGGCTTAGGTTCCTAAGATCAGCATCTGAGAATTGATTTTCGGTCCTGTCTATTCTTTTGACCTTATAGATGTTGTAGGAAATCTTAGGTGTGGTTCTGGTGTGAGAGAACTTACAGTATATGACATTATCGATTTTGGAGATTGAGTAGACTTGGTGAGCAGGCTTGGGTGTTGTTCTTGTGAAGATGTGATCGAGCTCAGCGCGGAAGTCGGGGTCTTGAATGGATGGTGGCAGAGGCTCTCTGGCGGTTCTGTTGTACAAGTACCTGTACACCACTTCTTCCATTTGTCGTGGAGGTGCACCAGGTGGCGGCATGGGCCTGCGCAGAGCATCCATTTGACTTTTTATCTGGGCGACTTTGTCCTCTGTGATTTTTGCCTTAGGATCCAAGACAATTGTAGTTGACAAAGGGGGAATGTTGAAGGCCCAATCTTCTTCTTCATGCTTTGGGGCGATATAGGTGTCGAAGTTGCTTTTCATCAATTTCTCTGCTGGTTGATGCTTTGGCTTCTTCTTCTTGGGTTCCTCTGTCATGATGGACTTTCCCTTGTCTTTGGCCTTAGGCTGTTCAACTAGTTGTGTTGCCTCTATTGGATTTGTAGGGGTTGCCTCTGTTGGTTTTGGCACTTGTGCTTCCGAGGGCTTGGTTGGTGATGTGGGTTTTGTTGGTGAGGCTTCTGTGGTTTTGCTCAGATGTATTCTATGTTTGTGAGCAATCGACTTGGTTCTAGTTTTGCGTGTGGGGGATGGAGATTTCGTTTTCTCGGCTTCTAGTGTTGGGGATGGAAGTTTGGGTTCTTCAGGTGTTTTTGGTGTTGGTGAGGTTGGTTTGTCTTCTGTTGGTTTAGGTGTAGGGGTTGGTTGGTCTTCTTCAGAAGATGTCAGGATTTGGAACTGTTCAGTTTGTTTGGGGGTTGGGGATGGTTGATCATCTACAGGAATCGAGGTTGTTTCCATAGAGGTGGGTGTTTCCTCTGTGGTGGTTTCATGTACTTGGGTTGTAATTGGGGTTTCTTCATGGGTTGTTTCCACATAGGTGGTTGTTGCCTCTGTGGACTTCTGTTGGTTTCCTCCTTGGGTTGCAGTTGGGGGAGCTTAGTTTAAGGGTTCTGCGGATATTGGTGGTTCTGGTAGACCTCTGGATGCAGCTTCTTCCCTTCGTTTCTCCCCCTCAGGATGACCTGATGATCCATCAGAATCATCATCAGAGTCATCCTGACCCTTGTCTTTGGTACCCTCTGCTCTGCAAGTGGCTTCTGGCTTCTTTGGCGGAGTGGCACCTGCGGCTATCATTTTAGGGCACAAGTCATCGCAGATGCCAAGAAGGTTCTGGACTTCTGCCTCTGTGTTGAAGCGCATTTTGCCCACGCTTGCTCTGAAGTCTTTGACATAGTTTGCGTTGGCAGCAGTGAAGGCTCTAATGAACTCTGTGACCTGGTCGATTACCCCTTTGTCCAAGTTCTGTCAGTTGTGCTCTGGTCAGGTAGTCGAAAGGATTCATGGCCTGAGTTTCTCTTGTAGTGTGCTCTTGGACTTGCTCTAAGGCTTTCTTTAGGTCTTCTGGAGTTAGGCCCTTAAAGGTAGAGGTTAGCTCTTTCTTCAGCTTTTTAAGTAGATCCTTAACAGAGCTTTGGAAAGCAGAGGTTGTGGCTTTCTCGAACTCAGCAGTAGCAGAGGTAGCAGAGGTTGTTGCAGTTTCTTTCATGTGAGCGCAGGCCTGTTTCACCTCTGTGGATAGGTTATCCACTTTGGTGGTGAGTTCAGATATGGCCCTCTTTGTCGAATCTGCAAAAGAATCAAAAGAGCTTTTCAACTCTTTCAATGTGTTGTCCACAGAGGTGACAAGGGTTTGGAACTCATCCCTTGATACTTGTGGACTAGGTGTAACCTCTGGGTGAACAGATCTATCACCAAAGCGAGTCTCTGTTTCTGAGACGCCTTCTTTCGCTCCTGTTTGTGCGTTGAGAGCGGAAGGACTTCCCTTCGATCCTAGAGCAGAAGCCTTTTGAGCTTCAGACTCTATGAAGGTTATGTCAAGGACCTTGTTCTGATCCACTCCAGAGGTGGGGATAGAAGTATCCTTGAGTTGACTATGGGACTTGTCTAGAATCCCTTCATCGTTGTGCACTCTAAGCTCCTCTGAAGAGCCTTTTGGACTTAGTCGTGTGTGCGTGTCAGAGGAAACGAATTCCTCTGTGGGGATGTCTGTTGTGATCTGGGGCAATTGATCACTTACTAAGGGTAAGTCCTTTAGAGAGGACTCCCCTGGAATGGTTTCCTCGGCTTGTATTGGCACAGAGGTAGAAAGAATTTCCTCTGCCCGGTCAGTTTGGGGTGGGGTCGAGCTGTGCTGCTCTTTTTCAATATTACCTTCTGCCACTAGACTGGCGGTAATAGTTATGTGGGTTGCACTAGGAGTTGGTTGTGGTTGTGTGCCTCTACTCTCTTCGGCATCTTTTTGGGTTTATGTCCTAGATGCTAAGGAATCATAGCATGGATGAGAGCCAACTAGGCTTTGGACATGTGGATGCAGAGGTCTTTGGGTTTGTGCCTGGATACCTTCTGAGGTTCGGTCAATGGCCCCTATCACATAATCTATCATGTCCTCTGTGGCTACAGCTGCCTCTGGACTCTTTCTTAGAACATCATAGCCGGGATGGAGGAATGGGTTCTGTAGTACTTCTGGTGTCGCACTCTGAATATCTCTTGGAGTTTGGTCATCTGTATCCAAATCAGAAGAGATTCTGAAGTCTGGTTCTTCTATTGATTGATTTGAGAGGGCTTCTGCGTTCCAGCCAGAAGTATCTAAAGAATCAGCAATATCTTGGCGTTAAAGAAAGGTAGAGAAGTCACCTTGTTCTGCATAGTTGATAGGAGTTGGGGATTGCAGAGGTTGTTCACGGGTTTCTTCTGCCATTTCAGTTTCCTCTGCGATGGTTTGCAGAGGAGTATGAGGCTTCTTGGATTTCTTGCTTTTCCTTCGTTTTGGTAAGGGGGCACCCTCCTCAGAAGACTTGTGTTTTCTTTTCTTCCTTTTGTCTTTAGGAGGAGGAGGGGGTGCAGAAGATCCGACCACTGTTTCTGCTGGTGGAGACTGTTGGGTTTGTTGGTTGCTTGAAGAAGTGCCCTCTGTTGTTTTCTTTGATTTGGGGGCCTTCTTCTTCTTCTTGGGAGGTGTGGCAGAGGGTTTGCTCTTAGGAGTAGGGAAGAGAATTGTATTTCTCAGAGCATGAAAATTCCCTTGTATTTGTTCATGCTTAGCAAAGGCCACTGCCCATTCGTCTTCAGTCATCCTATCTACTACCTTAGATCCTAAGGGGACTCCTAGACGTGGGGGTGTCACAGACTCGGTTCTGGAGTCCTATGATCGCGTATGTATTCTAACCTAAGGGTCTCATTCGTAGCATATCCCAGAAGTACGGTTGGCAGAGGTCTGCAGAAGTTGTAGCCATCCACGTGCTCTGTTGGGACGTTCTTTGCCATAGGGTACACTTTGATGGTTGGTCCCTTCATTGGCCATTTCTCTAATAGTAGCAGAGGTTCTAGGAGGACACCTAGGATTCGCTGGTATTGCAGTGGGGGAAGATCTTCTGTCGTGGGTCCTTTGGCCCTCTAGGAGGAGATTCTGCGGTCAATGGTGTTAATCATTTCCTGCATCATTAGGGTGGCGTAGTCCAGAAGTAGATCGTAGTATACCCCATACATAATAGCCAAGACTTAGTGAGAAGTTTGGTCTGGACTACCCACCTTCCCAGTTAGACATCTGCTGAGAATGAAGAAGAGAGTATTCCACAGAGGTGGAAATCTATTTCTTCTGAAATCGTTTCGTTTCTTCAGCGTGGCATTGTAGCCCAACATTTCAGCAAATCTGCAGAGCTCTGTGTCTGTGGGTTCCTCTGCGTACTTCTTTATGCCTAGAAGACCTCTGGTGGGTAGACCGAACTCAAGTGAGAACATGGTTCTGTTGAACTTGAGCTCAAGGTGTTCGGATTTGTCAAGTTTTGAGATGTAGCCCTTGATCTGTCTATCTTCTGGGTCATACCTGCTGTTCTGCCAGAATTGATTGAGGTATCTGGCAGGGATTTTGTTGACCGTGTTGGTTAATAGAGGGTTGAGGAAATGGTTTTCCAGAATATGAAGTAGGATGGCATGTTCTTCCCCAAATGCGGTTTTTGAGGGAACCAGGTAGTGGTTATTGGGTTTTAAGGGAAGAACACGTTCAAAGTGTTCATGAGCGATGAAGTTTTGAAGGTGAGTTGTCGGAGCAAAATCTGCTGAATCACCGGAGTTGTCCTGTTCTAGGTTCGGGCTAGGTTTGGGTTCTGAGAATGCTCAGAATGAGTTGGGGAGTTCACCAGAGTGTTGGAGGTTGACGCCATTGCTTTAGTCTTGAAGAAAGAGAGGAGAAAATAGAAGTTGCAGGTTGTTTGCAAGGTTCGTCGGAGAAGATGATGGTTGTAATTTCGTAAAAGGATTAGGAAAGGATGTGAACGGGGTTATATAGTGGGGGTAGAAACGGATAGAATTGAACGGTAAAAAGTGAATTCAATTTACATTTGGGGTCCGCACTCGAGTTCTACAGCTGGTGAGACGTTTTAGAAGAACGTGTGACATGCATGTACAATGAAAACATGCCACGTCATATGTGTCAGAGCACGATTAGACGTCGTGTGCGGCCCATTAATGCTTGGCGCGTGGGCTTTTCTACCTTCAGATGACTGTCACTCTTCAGAAATAACCCGCATGTTACAGAATTTCCAAAAGAAGCCAAGTATCAGAAACGATAGAAGCTCTGTAGTGGAATGAGCTCTGTGGTCAGGAACTTGCTCTTTTTGTCTCCTCTTAGCTTGCACCTTTACCCAAAATGTTTGAAAAACGCTTGGAGATGATCGATAGAAACTTAGTGCGAAATTTGCATTCACAGAGGCTTTGAGGCTCTGTTGGAGCCAGCAGAGGCTCTATGAGTGAAAATTTCTCATAACTAAAGATTCATAAAACATTTTGATCATCCAAAGTTTTAATTGTTTTAAACATTGTTTTTAGGACATATATGGAAATTAGTGTCCTAGAAAACTATTTTGGAGAAGGTTTTGTACGAGATACTCACTTTTGGAGTGTCTAGGTTGGGCGACAGAGACTCTTTGGTGGAGTGAGCTCTTCGACCAAAAGACTTTCTTACAGTATCCTTGTGTGTGCATTTGTACGTGCCAATCCTTAAAGAGGACATTGAAGGTGATCGATAGAGTTCCCGTATGAAATTTGCAGTCATAGAGGATCCGGCTTACAGAGGCTCTGTTGAGCTCAGCAGAGGCTCTGTTGAGCTCAGCAGAGGCTCTATAACCTTAAATTTCTCATAACGGAAGGCTCAAAAATCTTTTTGATCATTACTGGTTTGGAATGTCTTAAACAGTGTTTCTAGGACGTATTTGGAAATTGGTGTCCTAGAAAATTGTTTTTCAAAAAGGATTTGTACGAGATACTTACCTTTTGGCTCTCCCTTGTTCGGCAAAAATCTTCACTTCTGTGAATGTGATTGATCACAACTCTTCTTTGGTTCCCCATTGATTGATCAACCTCTGTGGATCATTTCAAGGTCTCCTTCTGCTCCCCCTTGACCTATGCTTGGATCAAATGAGATAAGTAATGCATAGAACATAGGTCAAACTCACCAGAGGTTCTGTGGAGACGTCAGAGGTTCTGAACGATCCCACAGAGGCTCTGTTGGGTACAGAACTTTTGGTGATAAAGAATTTACATGCTTATCAATTCAAATATATACATATATACAAGAGGATCAAGTCGTACTTACAGAGGATTTAACTCATGTTAATCATACCCAACTTACCCACCAAGAAAAGGAATCTTTTCTCATCAAGTGCTTTGGTGAATAAGTCTGCAAGCTGGTATTAAGTGGACACAAAGTGCATTTCGATTGTTCCATGTTCAACATGATGCTTCAGAAAGTGGTAACGGATATCAATATGCTTTGTTTTTTAGTGTTGTACTGGATTGGAAGAGATGGCTATGGCACTTTTTGAATCACAGAGGATGGGTATCTTGTATATGGTGTAGCCATAGTCCTTTAGCTGAGTTTTCATCCACAGAACTTGGGAGCAACAGCTAGCAGTAGCAACATATTCAGCTTCTGCTGTAGATGTAGACACACAGTTCTGCTTCTTCGAAGTCCAGCTGACTAGTTTACCACCCAGGAATTGACAACTCCCAGTGGTACTTTTTCGATCAAGCTTGCATCCTCCATAATCTGAATCTGTGTATGCCTTAAGACCAAAGCCAGAGTTCTTCGGATACCAGAGCCCAAGATTTTTGGTCCCTTTAAGTTATCTGAAGATCCCCTTTACAGCAATAAAGTGGGATTCCTTTGGGTTAGCTTGATATCTTGCACAGAGGCATGTAGCATACATTATGTCAGGTCTACTGGCGGTTAAGTATAAAAGAGACCCAATCATGCCTCTGTAGAGCTTGCACTCTACAGATTTGCCATTTGGATCTGAGTGTAACTTATTTCTAGTGGCCATTGGGGTCTTCATTATAGAAGCATCAGAGAGACTAAATTTTGAAAGTATGTCAGAGACATATTTAGCTTTATTTATAAAAATTCCCTCTGATGATTGTTTTACTTGGAGTCCGAGGAAGAAGTTTAATTCTCCCATCATACTCATTTCAAACTCACTCTGCATGAGTTTTTCAAAATCTTTGCACTGTTGTGCATTTGTAGACCCAAAAATGATGTCATCCACATAGATCCGTACAAGCAGAATCTCATCACCTTTTCTTTTATAAAACAGAGTAGTATCGGTTGTACCTCTGTCGAAATCATTATTGAGAAGAAAGGTTGAAAGTCTTTCGTACCATGCTCTTGGAGCCTGTTTCAGTCCATACAGAGCTTTGTCGAGGTAATACACGTAGTTTGGGTACTTGGCACTTTCAAACCCTGGTGGCTGCTGGACGTATACTTCTTCTTGAATTTCACCATTCAGAAAGGCAGATTTTACATCCATTTGAAAAACTTTGAAACCTTTGTGGGCTGCGAAGGCTAAGAAGATTCTTATAGCTTCGAGCCATGCGACAGGGGCAAAAGTTTCATCGTAATCAATGTCTTCTTCTTAGCGATATCCCTTGGCCACCAATCTCGCTTTATTTCTAATGACCACCCCATCCTCGTCTTTCTTGTTTCTGAAGACCCATTTAGTCCCTATTGCTTGTTTCCCTCGTGGCAGAGGTACTAGGGTCCATACCTTGTTTCTCTCAAACTGTAGAAGCTCTTCTTGCATAGCATCTACCCAGTTTGGATCATCTAGGGCTTCAGAGATGCGTTTTGGCTCGATCACACTGATAAAATTTGTAAAGAAACAAAAATTAGCAGTGGTTGATCTTGTCTTGACCTTTTCAGAAGGGTCGCCGATTATAAGGCTTGGAGGATGGCTTTTCGTCCACTGTGTTGTTCTTGGAAGATGGTCATTAGTATCATCAAGATGAACTTCTAAGGTTGCAATTGTTGATTCTTGTGCAACCTCTGTAGTGGAAGGTACTTCTGTGCTTGAACTTGATTCTTCAACTTGTGTAGGTATTGGGATTAGAGTTGGAATAGATGCCTCTGATGCGATGGATACTGAATCCTCGTTTTCCTCTGGTATCGGTTCATCTGTTGTAGCTGGAGTTGGTGTTTCCAGTGCCTCTGTTGATGTATCTTTGCTTGTGTCATCTTCTGTTCGCTCCCCCTCGACATTTGCATTTGCATGATTCACAGAAGAGGATGAAGTATTTAATGGACCAGTTAGACATATACCTGACTCAGTCTGGTTTTCAGAAGATGGTTCTCCAAAGGCTCTGGCAGCTCCAACAGAGGGATCGATATCGTCGTGGAACATCTCTTCAAATAGCAGATTTAGGTCTGCTTCTCTAGTTTTGGAGATGCCAGAGGATTCCTTCTTTAGACCGAGTTCTGAACTGATTTGTTCAGAAGTCTTCTGAAAGGAATCGTCAAAAGATACATTGATGCTTTCCACAATGGTTCTGGATCGCAGAAGATAAACTCTGTAAGCTTTAAAGGTGGCAGAGTACCCAATGAACTTGCCTTCATCTGCTTTCACCTCAAACTTTCCTCTTGCTTCTCTATCATTTAAGACAAAGCACTTGCATCCAAATACAAGGAAGAACTTGATGTTTGGTCGCCTTTTGTTGATCAGATGATAAGGGGTCTTGATGTGCCTCTTTACTATGGTTGATCGATTTTGGGTGTAGCAGGCGGTTGATACTGCTTCTGCCCAGAAAGAGATTGGTAATCCAGATGCTGTCAGCATAGTTCTTGCAGCCTCCACAAGCGTGCAGTTCTTTCGTTCAACCATGCCATTCTGTTATGGGGTGCGTGCAGTAGAGAAGTTCTGTGATATGCCTTCTTCTGTAAGATAGGCTTCAATGACAGAGTTTTTGAATTCTGTGCCATTGTCGCTTCTTAGTTTCTGAATCCTGCACTCATATAGAACTTGGATTCTTTTCATTAAATTTATCAGAATGTTTGGAACATCTGATTTCTTTCTGACAAATTCAACCCATGTAAATCTTTAGTATTCATTGATCAAAACAAGTATATATTTCTTGCCACCTAGGCTCTGTGTAGCGATTGGACCGCATAGGTCAACATGAAGCATGTACAGAGGCCTAGGGCATGAGACATGAGTCTTGCCTTTATGGGAAGCTCTTTTGAGTTTTCCCATTTCGCAAGCAGAGCACAAATGATCTTTATTAAATTTGACATTTGGCAGACCTTTGACTAAATCAAGCTTGACAAGTTTATCTAAAGTATGAAAGTTTAAGTGGCAGAACCTGTTATCCCATAACCAAGCTTCTTCATTTTTAGAAGCAACAAGACAGAGCTTGTCTTTCTTATCCTTGGCACTGAAGTTCATGAGGTATAAATCTCCCTTTCGTTCAATTCGCAGATGTTCGACTCCTGTATCTTCACCTTGTAAAGAGCAGAAGGTTCTTGTGAAGAGATTTGCTTGAACTTTTCATTGAAAACATTAAATAGGGGTACAGAGGCTTTATTTTTACAATCTACCCTAACATCTGACTTCCTATTACAAGAAGACCTATGTAAACTAGATTGTTGTTTTGAAAATCCTCTGGGGAGAGTAGCCTTCTGTGGACCCCTTCCTCTGTGGTGAAGTTCTTCAGGTTTCACTGTCACAGAAGCAAAAGATTTGTTATTTTCAACCCATTTACCCTTCTGTTGCCAGGTTAATTTTTCTTTACAATGCCTCAAGGGTTTTGAAGTTTTAGAACTCGTTGGATTTTGAGAAGACATTTTCTTTTTTTGTTTGATTTTCTCAAGCTCAAGAGAGGTTTTGGCTTGTATACACATGTCCAAAAAGTCTGGACAGATAGGAACACTTGTGATTTTCTCCTTGGGAGGAATAGTTCTGTTAAGAACTCCAGAGGGTAGTTTAGAGTCCTCTGATTCACAAGGTACTATCTATGACTCATTTGAGTCAGTCTCAGATTCGTCAGAGGATGAGTCGTCCTCGTATACAGAGGTCGAGTCATTTTGATCTCTTTCGACAGAGGCAGGACTTTCAGAGCATGTGTCGTACTCGCTTTCTTCCTTTTCTATTAGACTATCTTCCAAGTCAACAGAAGTATCTGTTAAAATTTAAACAGAGGGTGTACAAAAGTTTTCATAAAAGTTATTTTTCCCGATTTCCATCAACTCTTTATCAGGGATATTTTTAAGTTTTTCTTCTGAAGAGGTAGGCTTGAACTCAGGTGCCTCTGCCGATAGTTTCTTTTCATAGTCTATCATGCAGACAAAAGCAACCTGTGTTTGAGTCTTGGGGTCACCAAACTTGAAGATTCCTATCTGATCCTGTGTTCTCAGATACTTCTTAGGTTTGGACTCACTTTTGACAAAGATTGAAGGTGATAGATCTGTGTTTTGATACCACACATTTATCATCTTCAGAGGTTTCCTCTCGTGAGGTTCCCTAGAGACTTTTCGTCTTTTACTTACAGAGAGTAGGTTTGGAAATCCAGGTTTTCTTGTACTTCCAATATGAAATAGAGAGGACAGAGACTTGTTTGTTTTGTTTCCAGTATATGGATCTATATCACAGAAGCCAATTCCCCGTCTCCCTATTTGTGTATTAAATTTCTCGTACACCTTCTGTGTATCTTGATATTTCTTAACTAAAAGATCTCTTCTGAGTAGATCCTAACATAGGACTTCTCTTTCCTTTTGAAAATAATTTTTAAGAGCTAGGATATTCATTCTGTCGCCCTCAACATCCATAAGTTCTTTAGATTTAGCCTTTAAGGAAGAGTTGAGTTCAGAAATTTTTTCTTTCAAAGGATTTAGATATTTGTTCCAACTAGTTTCAATTTCTTCCTTTTCTTGAAATATTTTAGCCTTTTCTTGAGTGAGAAGTCTAGCTTCTCTCACATAGAAGGTGAGCTTTTCTGAACACTTTCGTAGGTCTTTTTAAGTTCAGTGTATTCAATGGTTAGTTTAAGCAAATCAGCTTCAGCTTGATTGGAGTAAGAGTCAAAAGTGGATACCTCGCTGTCAGAGTCGGAGCTAACCTCTGTCATGCCACAGAACAGGGCATTCTTCTTTTCTCCTTCGTCAGAGGATGTATCTGACTGCCAGTTCTCTTGATTCACCATTAGTGACTTCTGAGCATAATATTCCGCTTCTTTTTGTAGAAAGCAGAATCCCTCTGAGGGCGGTTTGGTTTGCTCCTGCAGTCATTGGCATAGTGGCCTGGCTTGCCACAATTGTAGCATCCTTGGTTCTGTGGAGCGTTTCCAGCTTTGTCGTCTGACTTCCGTCGGTCACCACCTTTGTCGTTCTTTTCATTTGACCCTTCTCTTCCACGATCATCTCTTCCATAGCGTTCATTACCAGACTTCTTCAGGTATCCTCTGCTGAATTCCCTTGTCAAAAGAGCCAACGATTTAGCTATTGAGGCCATAGTTGCCTCCTCTTCTTCCACCACCTCCTCTTCTTCACTAACAACGATCAAGATCTTCTTCTTCTTCTCCTTCTTTTCCTCTACAGCTTTCTCCTTCTTCGGCTTCTCTTTGGCTTCTGTAGCCTTGCCAACTAGCGCAAGAGGTGCACTGATTTGAGCTTTTGCTTGTGCAATCTGAGGCTCTTGGGCTACCAACGTTCCATAGAGATCTGACAGAGTCCAGGAGTCTAAGTCCTGATTAGTTTGCAGAGACATAGACAACTGGAGCCATTCTTCGTTGAGGCTCTTCAGAAACATGACATTGTTCTCCTCAGAAGTTATGTGGATCCCGAACTTCTTGCACTTGTTGATTAGAGAGTTGAACCGATCATATGTTGATTGCAGGGATTCTGTCGGCAGAGCTTTGAATGCATAGTATTCATTTATGCACTTGGCTCTGCGGTTCTTCTGAGTTTTGGCCCCTCCTTCCAGTTATTTCTCCAGTTCCTTCCATAGATCGTATGTAGATTCACACGCATCTAGGGATTGGAAGAGGTCATTGGGGATGGCCATAATCAGAAGTCTCTTTGCCTTCTAAGCAACCTCATATTTTGCCCAATCAGGTTCGGACCACTTATCCTTGGTCTTTGGTTTCTCGTGCTCAGTGATCTCTTGCGTGTCATCTGTGGCTGGTACACGAGGTACTGTGATCATTGGTACGAAAGGAGGATTGTTGATATAGTAGACGAGTTCTTTGTCAGTACCCTCGAAGAAGTGAATCATTCGTATCTTCCATTGAGGATACTCGTCTCTCAACAGAGTGGGTGGCTTGGTTAAAGAACCAGCTGTGAAGAAACTGTTTGTGTTCGCCATTTTTAAAGATTTTTGACGAATACCAGAAA
This sequence comes from Saussurea involucrata, assembly GCA_033807775.1. Classification (NCBI taxonomy): domain Eukaryota; kingdom Viridiplantae; phylum Streptophyta; class Magnoliopsida; order Asterales; family Asteraceae; genus Saussurea; species Saussurea involucrata. The sequence goes on from CM066326.1 coordinate 14,879,484, forward strand.
AACTGGATATGAACAGCAAACTTCTAGAAGATGAAGTGGATGCTTCGAAAAATGTTTATAAGCTTAAAAACCTTGAACAATGCACTAAAATGGAGATTTAACCGAAGAAACAGGTTCTGCAAGTTTACCAAAGTCGAATAGGTCAAGAATGGCAGAAAAACAGAGGCTGTTTTGAAAAATATGAAGAAAAGGTTAAAATCAGTCCAAGTTTCTACCAAAAATCATTGCAAGAGAGGATCACTTGATATGGAAAATCAAGGATGGCTCTGATACCAATTGTTGGATCCCAGAAATAACAAGTAACAATAATAATAGCAATAATCTTTGTATTGACTGATAAAGAGGAGTTTACAAGATAGGAATTAAGAACACTCTCTCTTAAATTGAAGCTCTCTCTCTCTCTCTCTATACGTATGAATGTAAAAAGGAGGCTAGGAGACTTAGAGGCTTGACCTAAAACTCTAACCAACAACACATTAAATACTTAGGTTTTAAGGCCTAAGCCCATTAGCCACTAAAGCCCACAAACAAAATTTGGGCTTTTACAATTTAAGCAAATACAATTTGGGCTTTTATAATTTAAGCAAGTAATCTTGAATACAACATAATAAGTAAAGTCAACAATCTCCCCCTTTGTATCCAAGATTAAAAATAGCCCGATCTTCCACAAAGTCAGTTGCTTCAATTCCTTCTTTAACTCCCCCTTGATCGTTGCATACTCCCCCTTGACTGTTGCTTTACCTTTTTGATCTCGGTTGTCTTCCAAAGGTTAAACTCAAACAATCAGAGAACGATTTGATGTGCGGAAGCTTGTATAACCAGTTTGAGTAATAAACAGCTAAGAGATGAAGAGTAGCGAACACATTCGGCTCATGAGAATCTGCATTAAAGAATAAGTAACCAGGGGTAATTATCTAACACAAAAGCACATAGCAACTGTTATCACAACAATTAAAATAATTGTGTGGCCTATGTTCAGAGTTGACAAATATGAAGCTCTGATAGGACTTCTAGTTATCATAGAAGTAAAATTATAAAAATTAAACTTCTCAAACTGTTCTGGCAATATCACATAGATATGCATGGGGAATCACAAAGATTCGTGATATTGTGTGGAAGAAAATGTATATGATATGTTTGGCTCAAAAGCATTGATGTAATCTGGACAACAGATTATCAATCAATAGACACAGTGCATTGAATATGAAGTTCGGAGACCGGAGATGCTGCCTTCCTTTTTCAATATCTGAAACCTTCAAGTAAGGAATAGATAGATTGTGTGCTAATTCTACGTGTATTTGTGAAACAAATATCCTTTTAAGGGATATTGAGTGGCTTGGTGGGGTGACACGAGTTATTAACATTGGGTCCATGTCTGTTTCAATATTCATCTCCAAAAAAGATGAGAATGAATAGATTATGTAGTTACCCGGATGACTAACTCAGTTTGGTAAGGACCAATTAATTCTTTTAAGTCCTGTCATATTCTCACCAGTCACTCTTTCACTCCGAATACTTCTTTTTCTTTTAAGATCTCACTGACATCTATGAAAGGATGTGTTTCTTGGGTAGTTTCTTCCGGTTCTAGATGGAGCATAGAAACATGAAAAAGCCTAACACACTCCTTGTATTATTTCCTATTTACAATTCAGAAGCTTTAAAACATTAAAAATGAGTTCTAAACTGATTTGTTTAGAAGTCAAATTCATTTGAAGTACGAGTTCTGATCTGAAGTAATCAGAAGTCACTTTCATTTGATATGGAGTTTCAATGAACAAATTCAAACACTAAACGGATTGACTCAGTAAGCACAAGTGTTTTCAAGAAATTAATCAATGATTAGAAAGTTTAATTATGAAGAACAAGTCACAATTATTAGTATGAATAAGAATTGAATCATTGAAATGAAATGACGTTCATTGAAATCAAATGAGAATCCAAACGAGTGTATTTCCACCAAAAAATTCAACGAATATATGAGACGTGGAAATACCTGTTTCAACAAAAATGTAACACGTGACAATTTTGGAATTTATATATGGGAAAAACAAACACGAGTAAGTTTTTCAGAATAAACTACCACGGTTCTTTGTTATGCACAAAACCATTTAAAATCAACTTCTAAATCATGAAATACATTTGAGCACATAGAAGTAGTTTGAACATTTGAAAGATTTGAATCATTCTAAAGTTGTTCTTCTTTTAAATGATGAAGGTTTAAAATTCAGAGATTTTACCTTTGCATTTAGCATGATTAGATTGGCATTCTCCCCCTCAAATTGAGCATTAAATCTCATTTAAGCTCACTTTGAAATCAGATATCCTGTAAAAATCAAAAGGTGTTGGTAATCATCTTTGATGATTCCTCATTTGTTAGGAATATCCAAAAGCACTAATAATTCAAATTTAAAAAAAAATGCAGGGGGTCAGAGTTTAGAAATACTAGTAAAACCTCTGAACTAAACATATCTGAGGTACTGGCAGAGGGTGCGACAGAGGTTGATGGCAGTGCCGACAGAGGCTGATCTCGTGTCGACAGAGGTTGATCAAGTGCTGACAGAGGTCTCTTTATGATCTGCATGAACTTTGATCTTCAAGACTGCTTCTGATCTTTTGAGTCTCTGAAAACTCAACAGAGCTCTGATGATGATTTTAGTGAAACACAACTTTCTGTCCAGCAGATGTATACTGACTTTAGCAGAGATTCTGACCAAAAATAACACTGATTCACACCAATCTCAAAACACGAACATTGTTCATCTTTGTCTTAGGAATCCAACGCATCTGGACTCATCAAATTTGGAGCTTCGATGAGGGAGTTCTGTTGAAAATATGACAGGTGCGCAAAGCTGACAGCAAGTACTAAGAAGTTGGGCTACGGGCTCTGAAGTTCAGTCACAAAGGTTCAGTCCACAGAGGCTCTGTCAGATTTCACAGAGGCTCTGTGGTGAACAGTACCACAGAGGGTGGTCGCAAAAGGCTGAGCCAAAGATTGTGTTGTCGCTAGAAGTTGGTCTGAGTGGTCGTCAGGGAATGATCACGGCTTGACAAACGCTTGACAAAGGCTCGACAGAGGTTGGTCGCGTCTCGGCAGAGGTTGGTCGTGGCTCGGCAGAGGTTTGGTCGCGGCTTAATTCTGCAGCAAACAGTAGCTTAACAGCAGTGTTACACCAACTTTGACGCTGATTTAGACCATTATAGCTCTGGAGTTTGCAAAAACTCAAAACACAAACAAATTTAATTTGTTTGTTATCTATTCAGATCATCTTGAATCACCTCTTTTCGAGCTCATACGAAAAAGATATGGTTGATTTACCACAATCGCGCAGATTTGTCCAACAGCTTTGTGTCAGCACACTGTTGTCTACTTCGATGATGAATATGACCCTTCTAAACTTTGAATCTCTTAATTCTTAAAACACGAAAGCTGTTCATCAATATGTTTTCAATCCAGGGCCTTTTGAATCGCATCAATTGGTGTCTTGATCAGTGAGATATGATCAATTTACTACAACATCGCAAATCTGTCAGCATGCTGTCATAGTACTTGATTGTTGTGCACAGAAATCAATAGCCTTTGAAGGATGAGTCTTAAACTGAGTGTTTAAGAGTCCATTGCCCACTGAAGTGTGAGTCCTTAATAGATGTATTAAGGAGTCCAGGTACCTGCAAGACAGATTAAAGACATTTTGGTACCCATTTCCAAATGGGTCCTATGTTGTTAGGATTTGGAGCTGTCTTAAGGTCCTCTGGTTTGCCAAGTTTAGCTGGTTTGCCAGGCTCCTTCCTGTGACTTTTCTCACTTTGGGTCTTTGGAATTTTCTTTTGAAATGACCCATTTTGAACACAGTTTGATCTAGAAAAATGGTTCTTTAATTTAAACATAAGATCAAAGCATTTACAGTTATGAGAATGAAGAGATGAATGCTTATAAAAAACAAATGGCTTTGGGGCATTTTTGACAGGAGTAGAGCTTTTGACTTTCCAAACCATTTTCACTCTTTTGAAAACAAGATTATCTGTATTATCAACACAAGAGTTTGCTAAGTCAAAGTCCTTAAGCCTTTTAGCTAAAACATCATTTTCTTTTAAATTCACATCAAACATCTTTTGAAGATCAGATTTATACCTCTTCTCCAACATGACCTTAGTTGACAAAAGAGAAAGTCTTTTTGTCAATTTGGAAATTTCAACTTTAAAAACCTTTCTTTCTTTCTCAAAATCATCATTCAAACACTTTGTTTGAAATCCTTCAACCTTCAACTTTTCAGACTCTTTTCTTTCAAAATCATGCTCCTTCCTCTCCTTTTCAAGAGTCTTTTCTAAATCAGATAATTTGTTAGAAAGCTTAACAAACTTTGTTTCAAAAGATTTTCTTTCATTTTCAAAGTTCTCTTTTTCACAAATTACAAGCTTTTCAAAATTAGAAATTAGATTAGAAAATTTTAAACATTTATGTTCAAGTCTTTTCTTCTCTTCTTCAAAAATCTTTTCAGACTCACATACTTTTCTCTTAAGATCGAGATTTTCACAGGTTAAGAGTTTACCTGATTCTTCAAGCTTAGCAATCTTTTACAGAATCAATCAGACTGCTTTTGTTCATTTCCTCCAATTGTTTCTCAAGATTAGGAATTATCTTGCGAAAATTAGTACTGAGTTTAGAATAATAATGAGAATCAGCATCAACACTAAATGTTAGTCTTGACATATTGTTACTTGAAAATTAAAAAAAAAAATCGGATCGTTAACAGATACTTCGTGAGAAGTAGAATTTGTGCACTTGAGTCAAATTTTCAAATATTATCGGATTGAGCTGAAATTTGGTAGGTAACTGCACGAGGATATTCTGGACAACTTTAATTCTTCGAGTTTTGTCCAAAAACCAACAGAAAGTGGTTTTTCGAAGCAAAACAGAGTGCAGAAAAATAAAAGTTTAAAACTCCGAAAATTGAGTAAATGCACAAACTGAGCTACAAACCTAGTGATTTTGCGGAATAAAACACGCAGGTATTATCTACTAACAACCGTTGATCGATTCTAAACCAGTAGAAGAACTCTAATGGCCAAAACCAACCAAAAAGATGAAGAACTTGAAGAACTCTCAACTTTGCACAAAAACACAATGATCTCTCAAAAATTGATAAAAATCAATGGATTGAAGCACAAATTCTAATCTGTTTGGCTCTGATACCAATTGTTGGTTCCTTTTTTGCTTAACAATGATGTTTCTATCTATTAGTTCAAACAAGATATAGTGCGGAAACGTTTTTAACGAACTAAAAGATATATTAAGGTAGAAGAACACACAATATCAAATATGTGAAGTGTAAATGACACAGATAATTAACTCAATGATTCACTGTATTTGATATAAATAAGAACACCAAGAACACCGAAGGTATTACAAGAATTCTGTTCTAATGGTGTGTGTGTCGTGCAAAGCTTAATAGAAGAACTCAACATGAGTCTTCTATTTATACTACTTCTAAAGGGGACAAGCTCTAGACAATAAGGACTGAAGGTACCAAGACACTATTGTGGTACTGTTGCAGGTACAACGTTAATTAAATGCGCCGTCTTCTGCTAAGGCTGAAACCCATCAGAGTTTGACACGTGGAGTTGTCAGGGAACGCCTTGTAAGAATGATCTTCAGGATCTTCGTACATCAGAAATTGTGAGAAGCACGATTGTCTTGGTGTTGATCTTTGGCAAGTCTTCTAAGTCTTTAGTCTTTATACCGCAGAGGCTCTGTCAAGGGTGACAGAGGCTCTGTGGCCTTGTCCTCTGAGAAGAGTCTTCTGGCGATTCTTCACTTCGGTCTTCTTGGTGACACGACAGAGGCTCTGTCGAATACTTCTATACTTAGCCTATTTTTCATTACTTCTTTAGACATAAAGATTGGAGCTAACAATTTATTTCTTAATGGTAATCACTCTTGTATAATGTATAACACTTGGATGTTTTGAGAGTTTATTGCTTGAGTTGTTTTGCTGATAATAGTTCTCAGAAATCAGGGATTTCTATCTGTTATCAACCCAAGTCTTATTTTTCTTCTTCACCTTCAATGGCTTTATATATGGATGAGAAAAACAATTCTGAGCACTACGTGGACGTCCACAATAAATTTCTCGGACATCTACAAGTAATAAATGTGGTTGGTGAAAGGAGCCGTTTGATTTCTGACTTTTCAGACATTTATTTAAATGGCGGACGTCCACCATATACTTAGCGGACGTCCGCGGCTTACTTTCACAAACCCCAAGAAAAAGCCTGTATTACTTTGGTGTAATAATGACAACACTTCAATTCACATTAAAATGCCATAATGATGGCAAGACTTTTTCTTTCTTTTCAATTCAAAGAAAACCAACGTTTTTATTTGTTTTGAAATCAGTATTGTGTTTGGTTTTTGAAATATCCAAGTGGTATATTATTTTGAGTGTTTTTACCATTAGGAAATATGAATATTAATATTCGCACATCTTCAGTCTTGAACTCTTCAGATATAGTCCTCGTGTTTCCATTTCTCTGATCTGGACTGAGATGATGCTTTCCATTCTTCAGGAGCTTTACACTTGGATCAAATTGTTAGAAACAAATAATATGTCTATTTATTTGTTAATCATCAAAACGGTGGGATTAATAATATTTAATCACTTGCACCAACAATCTCCCCCTTTTTGATGATGACAAATAAATAGACATATAGACATATGTCACCTCTCCCCCTTTTGTCGAGATCAAAAAGGGTATGAAAAAAAGAGCTCCCCCTCAAACTAATAGCGAGAGCTCCCCCTAGAAATAAGCTCCCCTTGAATTAGGAGCAATTTATATAAATAAAGAGGGACATAATACATCACATGTAATATGCATAGGTAATGAGCAAAAAATTAGTAGCACCAAAACATGTCAAGTTGAGTAATTCAGCAAAACCAAACAGATAGCAATAAAGAGGTTTGATAATACTAAGCATATTTGTTTAAAAAAAACGCACATCACCCATCACTCTCATCAAGATTGAACTGGCGGACTTCCGAGAAAAAAACCATGCGGACGTCCGGGAAAGAAAAGTGAATTTTGCCTGGAAATGTTCTGTTGCTTCCGCGAAAGATATGCGGATGTCCGAGGGATGAAAAAACAATTTTACCAGATAACTTTCTGTTTCTTCCGTGGATAAGCCACGGACATCCGAGACCCGCGGACGCCCGTCAGAGAGCATGCGGACGTCCGAAAAAAAACTTGATTCTAAGCTTAAGGATTCTTCAACAACAATGGTGATTTTCTCTAGGCTTTGCTATTCCAAAAAAAATCTTTCATAAACCTTGGGATCAAATTTTATTAGGAAATCTTTATTGTTAAAAAAACAACACTTGCACCAAAAAAAACTTGGTACCCATTGATTTATGGGTAGGATAAGGAATTAAAGGATTAAACATTCAAAAACCAATTTCTCATTGGTCCAGGATTGCTCGCGTCAAATACACCCTTAGCTATCCATCTAGGGGTTATCTTTATTTTTCGATGATTATACACAAAATGGGGTGTTTGTGTGTTTATCCTTCTATTGACTTTAGGATAATTTTGATAGAATATGTTGCCCATCATATCTTTGTTTTTATTTTGAGTGTGAGGAGGTCTATAGAAGGAGTTATTTGACGTAACTTTTGGACTAACATATGAAAAAGGATAGCATTTAAAAACATGTTTATTGTTGGTTCCTTAACTTTTGGATGAACTGTCTATCCTTGAGGCTTTTGTAAAAATGATGGTTTTTGACGATATTTTGGTATTAGATTCACAGTTGGAGTCATCAAAACCAAGACCCCGTTTGTCACCAAATTTTCTTTGCATTTTTAACATTCTAAGCATTTTTTTATCTCCATCTTTGAAATTTGCAGCCCTTTGACTTCTTCTCTCAAGATTTTCACATTTTGAGTTTAGAGAGGAAATCTCAATCTTCAACTTGTCACAGTTAGCACAAATATCATTTTCACATATTCTTTTCTCTAAGTATGCAACTTTTTCATTTAACTTGACACAAAAGTCACAGTTTTCTTTTTCATTTAATTTTTCTTTTAAGCATGCAATCTCTTTGTTCATGTCTTCGTGTATCTTAGTGTCAAGAGCAATTTTCTTGTTAAGATCATGAATTTCTCTTTCTTGCGAAGTAAGAGATTTACTCATTTCGTTGTTAGTTTCATTATATTTTTTTAACAAGATTTACCATTTGATTATATGATTCTTCAAGTTCATCAAGATCTTCATCTTCATGCATATTATTATCATTATCATTATCATAACAATCATCATTATAAACACTATTATCATTTGTTGAGTAGGAAGTAGATACCTCTTTCTCATGGTTGGCTATGAGACATATCTCCTCCTTTCTTTCGTCTTCTTCATTGTCACTCCAAGCTTCTCCAACAAATGCTTTTTGAGTGTCATTTTGCTTTGCTCGTTTTGGACACACAATTGCATAGTGATTCTTGTCTCCACATACGTAACAATAATCATTGTTGTTATTGAATTTTTCGCGGTTATTGTTGAATCGTTGAAATGGTCTTCCATTTCTTTTTGGAAATCTTGGAGCTCGGTTTTGTTCTTGATCGATTTCATCTCCTTGGTTGAAGTTTGACCTATCATTTCTTGCAAAGCGTTTATTAGATAAAAATTTATTAAATTTTTTTACCAATAAAGCGAGGTCATTTGTAGTGTCGACCTTCTCCGGTTCTTCTTTGGTTTGGCTAGCTTTTTCTTCTTTAATCTCTTCTTTTGCAATGCTAGCTTTAAGTGCCAAAGTTTTCTTCTTTCCTTGATCTCGGGCTTTGCTTCTCTTCAAAGCTATTTCGTGAACTTTGAGGACTGAGGTTGCCGATGAGATCATCCAACTTCATTTTTGAAAGATCACGAGAATCTTCCAAGGATGTAATTTTTGGCATCCACTCTGGAGGAAGTGCTCGAAGAATTTTTCTCACATAATCTTCATTCTCATAAACACGACCTAATCCTTTTAATGTAGTCATGATGAGGTTAAAACGTTTAAACATAGAATCAATCGACTCATCTTGAGCCATTTCAAATAGTTCGTAGTCATGAACTAAAATATTTATTTTGCTGCTTTTGACGTGTGAGTTTCCACGATGAGTGTCGTTTAAACTCTGCCAAATTTCATTAGCAGTTTTGCAAGTAAAAACTCTCTCAATTTCATCTGAGTTTAAAGCAACATAAATCATATTTTTTGCTTCAAAATTTAAACAGTTCCAAATTTCATCATTATTGGACCACTCAGCAATGGGTTTTTCAACAACTTTGCCATTTTCTGTTTTTGTGGGAACATAATTTCCATTAGAAATAATATCCCACATCTTTCTACTTTTACCACGAACGTGGCATTCAAATAGCTAGGCCCAAATGCCAAAATTTTCAATATCAATAGGAGGTGGTTTAGCAAATAAAACACTTTCTTGATGAGCCATTATAAGAACAAGTTTGTTTTAAAAGAACTTGTTAAAGAGGAGAAATTTTTGAAAGACCCACTCTGATACCAATTGTTAGACAACCTTAGGGGGGGGGGGGTAAAGGTTGTATTAGGATCTTTTTACTTTCAAAAATTTCTTTATCAATCACAACAACAACTTAAATACACAACAGTATATAGTAGAGATAAGGGTAGAGAAAAAAGATACCGACACCGTTGTTTAGAGTGGTTCACCAACTTGGCTAATCCACTTTCCGAGACACTTCTCGAGACACTGATCCACTATGAATGTTCTTTATGGTAGAACATAAACCTTCATACAAATATTGAAATCTATCTCTTGCTTCAGCTTGAGATTTGAATGGATCACTCACTCTCAAAATAAACACTTACAAGATGATAATATTTCTTAATGGTAATCACTCTTGTATAATGTATAACACTTGGATGTTTTGAGAGTTTATTGCTTGAGTTGATTTCCTGATAATAGTTCTCAGAAATCAGGGATTTCTATCTGCTATCAACCCAAGTCTTATTTTTCTTCTTCACCTTCAATGGCTTTATATATGGATGAGAAAAACAATTCTGAGCACTTCGTGGACGTCCACAATAAATTTCTCGGACGTCTACAAGTAATAAATGTGGTTGGTGAAAGGAGCCATTTGATTTCTGACTTTTCAGACATTTATTTGAATGGCGGACGTCCACCATATACTTCGCGGACGTCCGCGGCTTACTTTCACAAACCCCAAGAAAAAGCCTGTATTACTTTGGTGTAATAATGACAACACTTCAATTCACATTAAAATGCCATAATGATGGCAAGACTTTTTCTTTCTTTTCAATTCAAAGAAAACCAACTTTTTTATTTGTTTTGAAATCAGTATTGTGTTTGGTTTTTGAAATATCCAAGTGGTATATTATTTTGAGTGTTTTTACCATTAGGAAATATGAATATTAATATTCGCACATCTTTAGTCTTGAACTCTTCAGATATAGTCCTCGAGTTTCCATTTCTCTGATCTGGACTGAGATGATGCTTTCCATTCTTCAGGAGCTTTACACTTGGATCAAATTGTTAGAAACAAATAATATGTCTATTTATTTGTTAATCATCAAAACGGTGGGATTAATAATATTTAATCACTTGCACCAACACGATCTTATTCTTGGTTTTAAAAGATCAAACAAACGAACTTTCTTAAAATAAAATCATTTTCTCCTCATGATTTTATGAACACAATCTGGAAAAAGATTGTTATTCGAGTTTATAATAAAACTCTTAAACTTGACTTTTCAAATGTTTTTCCATAATCCCTTCTTTAAAAGGAAACTGGAAAACAAGATTATTCACTATGTTTTGTACTCGTTTTTCAAAACTAGAAAAACCCTAATCTCCATTAAGACATCTTCTCTGGATGGAATGTGAAAAACCCTAAAAACATCTTATTTTGGAAAATCTTTCCACATTAAGACATTATTCTTTATCCTCTTTATGTTTATATATGTAAACAGAAATGACATCTACTGAAACTCCCACTGCTCAGTCCCTTACTACCTCTGACAAGGTTGAACTCATCAAAGCTCCTCAGGTCAACTTCGAACTCGAGAAAGATACCTTTCCAGGAAACAATCCCTATGCCCTCTTCAACTTTCCTCTGAAGAAGAAGATTACACACCTAAACGAAGCTGTTGTTTTCCTTCAAACATGTCCTCTATCGACAGCCCTGACCATAAATCCTCCTGCTCACAAACACCTACTAGCTCAGTTCTGGTATACTGCTAGAAGAGCTCAGGTACCCTCAACCGAAGACCCAAAGAAAATGGTCGATGTCATCCTCTTTGACACTGAACATGGTTCCTCCAAATATACCACTGGCTCTATAAGGTCTGCCCTCAACCTCCCTGGTAGTTCCAAAAAAAAAACGATTTGTCCCTCTGCCAAATCCCACAAAGAACCCCGCTGATAGGGAAGCTCTCATTGCATTCTTTGATGCAATGCAGTACGTATGGGAAACAGGGAGAGACAAACTCCCTGAGAAGAAGCTGACTGCCATCAAGAAGTCCAAAAATGCCCAGCGAGATGAACTTCATCTTCGCTCACTTGATCAGCTGCATGACAGCAAAGGTTGGTTCTACTGACCAAGCCTCCAAACCCCAGCAGGCTATGGGGTACGCACTGCTGAAAGGCCTTCACATTGATTGGGAAAAGATCATATTTGACGATATGCTGCTCAGGGTGGATGCAACAGAAAGACCAACAGCTATTCCATATCCCCGGTTCATCAGCGCTCTCTTTCTACGAGGACTCGGGGACGAATACCCGAAAGTAGGCAACCTGGAACTCTCTCAGGTTGGCGCTAAGGTTCTTGACTTCAAGCCCCTGCCAAATGAGGTACGTCTCTCTACTCTTTTACCTCTTCTTAGACCTCCCACTTCTTTAACTTCTGCAGCTACCTCCACGGTAATCCCAACCGCTGGCACCCAGGCTGCTCGAAAGAGAAAACACTCATCAACCACTCTTGGCGCTTCTAAGCACAAGAAAACCAAGGAGCAACCCCCCAAGCCTTCCCAGGCTGAAGACTCCACAGTTCTCTCTTCACAAGAGCCGTTGGAAAGTTCAGTGGTACGCTCTGCCACAGTCGCTGAAACCATCCCTTCCATTCCCACTTCAGCATCTCTAAACGCTGAGGTTATTAACTTGGAAAAGAACCTCCCTCCCTCAGTACCTCCAAGTACTGCGGAAGTAATTCTCAGCGGATCCAACGCTGAACCTCTTACCCAATCCCTCTTCTCAACCTTCATTCCTCCTACTTTTTCTTTGGTCACTCCACCTGTTTCCCCCCCCCCCCCCCCCCCCATTCTCTTCAACTATCACTCTGAGTGATACATCTGCTGAAGCTCTACAGCAAATGATGGATAAAAACACAGGACGTACGGGCACTTCTCAGCGTAAAGGCTCTCTGAAAGACGACATGGAAACATTTACAGGTCATCGAGATTTCGAGGACTTCGTCAACCATCCCGCAGGTATATACAAAACTCCAAACACTCCCCTCTCAAAACCCCCAACTTCTGAGCTTTCCTTTGTTTATAAGTTTTCAACTTTTACAGGTCCTAATTTGTGCGACATCAACACATCGCTTACTGATTTGTCCACAAAGGTGCAATCTCTCACCACCACTCTCTCTGCAAACTCTTCAGCGGTTACAAACGCTGGAGAGGCTCTCAAGACACTCACCACTGAGGTGAAAGGCAAGGCGTCCAGTGCTGATCTGGAAAAGGTGGAAGGTAGCCTCTGTAATAATGCTACTACTCTCGCTGAAAACTCCACCGCCAACAACACTCTCTCCACCAATTTCTCAACCCTGTCCAACGAAGTCACATCGTTGAAGACAGTGGTTGGCAATCTTCAGGGAGAAGTGTCAACCTTAAAGACAGATGTCAGCACTGCGACCAATCTACTGCAGCAAATCCTCGATCGCCTGAATGCTGCCACATATGCTCCCTCACACTTTACTTAGGCTGATCGAGAGGATCTTCAAAAGACCAGTCCTGCAATTTCTGGCCTTGAAGACAGAATTGCAAGGATTGAAACTTGCGTTGGGATCACTGGCCTGGAAGACAGTGACCCAAAGCATACTGATGTTGTTGCTGATGTTGTTTCCTCCCCCATCCATCATGTGGAAGAGGGGGAGATGAAGAATCTAGAAGATCTTCCCCATAATGTTGAGGGGGAGAAGAAAAATCAAGAAGACCTTCCTTATAACTCCGAGGGGGAGGGTATTATTTCTGATGCTACTGATAAACCTCGGGGAGTTGAAAACCCTGAGGGAATCGAGAAACCTCCCTCTGAATTTGAGGGGGAGCAACTCGATGAGGAAGTTGAAGCTGAAGCTGAAGCTGATATCTTAGAACCTTATGCTGATGAGGAAGAATCTAAAGAAGAAGAAGAAGAAGACGATGAAGACGTCGATATCGCTGATGATGAACCATCATCATCCCCTAAAGATGAAGATGATGATGACGATGATGAAGATATCGACTACTCCTTTCAGCCGATCAAAAGAGCCCCTGCTCAAAAAGGGGTAATCATCAGAGATACTTTAGGGGAGGGGACCACGAAAAAGCCTGCAGCAACTGAAGTTGACAAAGGCAAAAACAAAGGTGTTTCATCTGAAGACAACTTGGTTATTCTCTTCAGCAAGCCAGTCTGTCAGGTAACATACACTCTCTTCCCTTACACTGCATCCCTCCTCTATCCCTTCTCAACCTCAGTTCTCCTCTCCATAAAACCTCTATACACTTAAACCTCATTCTTTTCTCTATCTCCTTTTCCCAAATGATCTTACTTAAACGATCGTTATGTTTCAGCTAGTCCTCTCCCCTACTTGAAGATCCAGTTGAAGTTCCTCCAGCTACATCAACAATAATCCCAACCCCAAGCGCTGGAGAAATAATCCCAGTCTTAGACTTCACTGAGACTAATGAACCTGAAGAACAATTGCTCTCTCACAAAAACAGACCTTCCTTAGTTCCTCAAAAGCTAAGTGAAGAGGAAAAGAAAAGGAGAGAAGCAATGATGAAACAGCTTGAAGATCAGCGAATCCATCGTGCTCCTCGATACAGACTATCAAGAAAGGAACTCGTTGAACACCTCGAAGCTGAAAAACAACTCGCCGATCGAAGAAGAGCTGAAGAAAGAGATAAAGCTTATGCTATTGAGCTCATTCAACAATCGGTGAAAGACCCTGATCTAAAGAAGACTCCCATTGATGTTCAACGTTAACTATGGAAAGACGCCAAAAAGATCATCGAGAAGAAAACCAAGGTCTCTGACTCTACTCTGGAATGGTGCAAAGAACAAATTAACTTTCGATTCCATGTCTCCAGAATCAACAAGATGAACATCAGGGGAAGAACTTCCATAAACGTTCCTGTTGTTGAAGCTGACATATTCAGAGAAAATGGTACTAAGGAAACCATCTATGTTTCTACGATCAAGAAATACGATTTCTCTGAGTGGTTAGAGATGCGAATAGCCATCCAGCTATCTCGCTCAGCTTTTAAGAACCATGTCGAGAAAATTATAAATTCACAAATCGACTTGGTTACATCTGATGTGGATATTCCTCCTCCTCCTCCTACTCCAGTTCAACAAAGAAGGGCCGCTGCAAAGAAAAATGTAATACCTTCAGACTCAGGTCCTCCTATCAGAAGTGAAACCGGAATCGGTTTTTCACGTGCTGAACCTGATCTCTCAGCTCTAGACATCTCCCCGCCCCCTGGTGAACGTTTTGTCCCAGGTTAAGTCTTAAGCGAACCTTATGGTATATTTTTCAGAGACTACGATGGACGAGAATGCTTTCAACGCATCTCTGAGCTACCCATCACTCCTATCGAACAGCTCAGGGATCTCGTCTATTGGTATGGTTTTAGAGAAGACCTTCTTAGACACTTCATGAAGCCCCTGATCTTCAGAGATGCAATGCATAGACGGGAACTTGGAGAAACAGTCCCTGACTGGATGATCCCTACAACAAAATATCTTGATGAACTACTCGTCAAGAAAGAACCTGAATAGGTGATAGGATTTCCTTATAATTCTTCTATCTTTATCATCCTATATCTTTTGTACATGTAATTATTATTTGTTGTACTTGTAATTTTTCTACTTCCCTCTGTAACTTATACGAAGTTTAAAGAAAAATTTCAGCGAATGTACTTTACTCCATCAGTACTTAAAAGATCCCAGAAAACAGTAAAAGGGACAAATATTCTATGAGTTTTTTTATCCTTATGTTTTCATACTAAGCAATTTTCTCTTGTTGCTATGTCATAATCAAATAGGTGGAGATTGTTGATCCAAACCCTCAATGATTTGATAATGACTCTCTGAGTATCACTTAGTGAAAATTGTAAGTAGACATTATGTATAAGTGTTTCACTATCACTGATAAGTACTAAGACTGTTTCAGTACCGCTGATAGGAAATTACGAGTTATTTATTTGTTACTTTCAGCGAGCCTGTACATCAGTGAGCCCTGAGATTGTTCAGTCTCACTGATGATCGCTGAGAAAATATAGTGTTTACTTACGATCCCTGAAGACAAGTTTCACGTCAACAATGTTCTACGCTGAAGTAGAAGATCAAGCCAAAGAACCAGCGACAAGTCTACTAATGAACTGATGCGGATATCAGCGAAGCCAAGACTTGTCCACTCAACGTGAAGTTTCAAGTAGAAGACTTCAGCGAACGCGGAACTTTATCACTTGCTGATAAAGAATTATTCAGCGAACGCTGATCATGAAATTTCCTCTACAAGTAACTTTTGTCTTACCCCCTTGCACGCCTCCGTACGAAATGTCAGAATAGGACATCCCTTTTGTCCTGAATCGTACAACCAACTCTGATTCTACACTGTTCATCATGCGGCTACTAGGTTGTCTACTAAAGTCAAACCATGCAACCAATCAGTTGCTGCCACGTATAAAGTTGTACTGTTGTGCATTAAATGCATGTAGTATATAAAGGAAACCCTACTTCAGAAATGAAGTGCTCGGCCACATCCTCCTTCCTTACTCTGTGTGTTAGAATATTAGTATTTAATATTCTTATCTTCTTTCTATCTTATTTCTAGTGGAAGAAATATTAGTGTTCTCTTAACTTGTTTAGATTAGGTTTATTCCTTAATCTTGTCTGCAACAAGTTGTAAATTGATTGATAAATATCAATAAACAATTTAGAAAATTAAAATCTGTGTGTTTGTATTCAACCCCCCCCCCCCCCTTCTACAAACTTGTATAACCCTTACGGGACCAACAAAGAACAATGAGAGAGTAAGCCTGAAAAATAAAGAGGCTGATGAGAGTAACTGAACCAGTGTCGCCCAGGTAGCCAAATCTGCTATCTCGTCTCATCCGTTGGGACGAGGTATTGAAGAAGCCATCGTGGACCAAGCGGCTCAATCGCACACCCTCCCTAGCCACTCACCCATCTCTCAACAGATGGGTGTTTCACTTTCTCATGGGGACATAGCATATAATCTACCATTCACTCACTCGGAGAGTCTAGGTATTGAAACAAGAGAACAGCCTCCCCCGTTCTCGACTTCTTTTAGTGCACATTCGAGTCTAGAGCCAGTTGATATTATAACTTCCTTGATTAGGACACAGGACGAGACTGCAAATATCGGTGCTCTTAATGACCCGATCGGAACTTCCATAGTATCTCTGCCTTTGAGCGGAATACGAGGATATGAAGGAAATCCTACCACGACCACCCAGTTACCATCCGTGAACGTAGGTGGTACTACCTCTACGGTAGCTACCTCAACGGGCAATCTAAGTGATCCCGAAGTTAATTTACCCGACATTTTGTCAAAGGAATATCTGGACAGCGCCCTAAAGGTTGTCCGCGAGGCACTTACAGAGGAGTTCAGCAAAGCGTTTGACAAGGTCAAAAGATTGGTCAAAGGGAAGGAGAAAATAGTCGAAACCGAAAACGCACCAACACCTCCACCAGCTCCCGTACTGCCATCTTACTCGGTGGACACCCTCAAAACTATGCTTCTTGCCCAACTGCTCCAGCATACTGACACCGACGCCTCCACTGAAGCAGACCTGATATCAGTACTTCGCTCCCAGGTATCTGCTCCACCGTCATCCATTACAAGCCGATTGGACCAGCTTGATAAGACTCTCCAGGACGTTCAGAAAGCAATTACTACCCTGTCCGAAAGAGTCACCTCACTCGAAGACACATGCAAGAGTCAAGCTGGCGGACTCAAGAGACGCCACGATGACCAGGATGATCCTGATCACCGTGAGGGGGAGAACAAGAGACAAAGACTGACTGAGTCCGATCCAATACTCACCGAAACTACAACAACAGTTCAACCGGAACCATCAACTGTGGCACAAACCGAAGACCAACCTGAAGCCCAGTTGAGCTTAGCTGAGCTGGAAATTGACATGGATATCTCAGACGATAACGGTTGAAAAGCCCGAGGGAAATACGGAGGCACTGATCGTACCTACTGCACCAGAAAGGGATGCACTCGACCTGATAGATCCAGATACAGAGATCGACCCGGAGACTGAAAACGCATGGTATCAAAAAACCGGCAGTGCGATGAACTTCGAGGTAAATCTGATCTTTCCCACCGATGCCGATGATGAAGTCGACTACGACCAGTTCCTGATGCAAAATCTTTACAGTACACCTGTCTACACTAATCAGGCCCCCGAGACTTCTATTGTTATACCTCAGACATCTTCTCAGCAACCAACTGCTTCTGATCAACCTCCACCTCCACCGTAAAACATCCGATGGGAGAAAATCATGATCCTCATTCCTCACCTTGAGGAATCCCTAAAGAAGTTGTATGTTCACAGGTTACGCCCTATCGAGCCGACTTTCTGCCTTGGGATTTCAAAGTTTGACAAGGATTACCAAAGCCAATACGTGAAGGTAATGAAGAGGTGTCTACCAGTCAGCCAGGTTAGAAAAAAGCATAAAATCACCGAAGTGGTGAACATCCAGACCGGCCGAATTCTCAGAGTCTTGTTTCCAGTATTCACCGTTAGACGCGAAGACGGAAATGAATGGAGATTCTCCGAAGCAGACTTTAAGAATTTAAGACTGAATGACTTCCACGCTCTTCTGAAAGACCTCCGAACCCGAACCATCCGACCGCTACACATTACCAAAGCGCTCGAGGCTGTCAGACGATTCCTGCACTACAAGGTACTGATATCTTACATTACAGATTTTCAGATGGGAGTCGAGCATCGAACAAAGAAGATCAACATGTTGAAACCAAACCTGAAAGCACCCGAGCTGAAGATGTACCCCGAAAACTCACTACTCCTTGAACCAGAGTTTGGGATTGTATACCTCAACGAACAGAAAGAAAAGAGGTTTCTCCGCTTCAGCCAGGTTGACAGATTCTGCGATGGTACACTACTGAAAGTCAGGGATGCACTTCGAAACATCATCACCAAAGAGACCAAACTTCAAAAGTCGTTTGTTTCCAGCCTAAACGAGATAAATGCTCAAGAAGCCTTAGAATTGGTTGAAGACCGCAGCGACTACCGCAGAGCCATCCAAAGCTTCGAAATCCACTTTGCGCTCCGAAAGAGATACGTCGAAAACTGGCGCGAGATCGAACTTCAATTCAAAGGTGGAGATTGTTGGGGCTAAATAATGTTGAATAGAAGTTAAAGGGATTATTTGTAAATTGCTATATGGGCTTAATCATGTAAATGGGCCATGGGCTTGAAATGTTTAGGCCTTGATATATATAGTGATGTTAGCCTTAGAAAACAGGTTAGCCAGATTAATTATCATTCATATCATATTATTGTAAACACTCTGAAGCTTAATGCAATATATGGATGACCAGTTGAAATCATTCTGATTGATTCTACTCTATTGATTTCTATTGTGTATGCACTAATCTGGAACTCATACGTTCTGACAAAATCGTACGGGGGCATGCAAGGGGATATGACAAAAGTTACTTGTAGAGGAGGCTTCATGATCAGCGTTCGCTGAATGATTCTTTATCAGCGAATGATAAAGTTCAGCATTCGCTGAAGTCTTCTACTTGAAACTTCACGTTGAGTGGACAAGTCTTGGCTTCGCTGATATCTGCATCAGGTCACTAGTAGACATAGTCACTGGTTCTTTGGCTTGATCTTCGACTTCAGCGTAGAACATAGTTTACGTGAATCTTGTCTTTAGGGATCATAAGTAAAGAACATAAACTATCAGCGATCATCAGGGAGACTGAACAGGCTCAGTGCTCACTAATGTACAGTGCTCGCTGAATATATAAATTTAAAGCACATGTTTTCATCAGCAATACTAAACAGACTTAGTATATTTTATTTGATGGCAAAACATTAATACATATTGTCTACTTACAATTTTCACTAAGTGTTACTCAGGGTCATTATCAAATCACTGAGGGTTTGGATCAACAATCTCCCCCTATTTGATGATGACATAGCAATAAAAGAAAATTGCTAAGTAAGAAAACATAAGGATAAAAAGGACTCATAAAATACTTGTCATATTTACTGTTTTCAGGGATCCTTTTAAGTACTGATGGAGTAAAGTACATTCACTGAAACTTTTCATTAACTTCGTATAGATTACAGACGGAAATGGAAAAATTACAAGTACAGTGATTTAAAATATACAAGTACAAAAAGTTACAAGTTGATAAAAGATAGAAGAATTACAAAGGAATCCTATCAGCTATTCAGGTTCATTCTTGGCAAGAAGTTCATCAAGAGTGTTTGTTGTAGGGACCATCCAATCAGGGACTTTCACTCCCTTTTCTCTTCTTTTCTTGGCTTCTTTGAAGATCAAGGGTTTCATGAAGTGTCCGAGCAGGTCTTCTCTGTATCTGCACCAGTAGATAAGATCTCTGAGTTGTTCGATAGAAGTGATGGATAGCTCAGAGATGCGTTGAAAACATTTGCGTCCAGTGCAGTCAACAAAGAAAATGCCATATGGATTGCTGACAACCTTTCCAGGGATAAAGTCTTCACCAGGGGTTAGGGAGACATCAAGCGCTGATAGATCAGGATCAGGACCAAGGATAGCTTCCCATGTGAACTCGATGCCGGTTTCATTTCGTATAGGAGGACCTGAAGATGAGGGTTTCTTCCTTTTCTTTGAAGCAGGCCTTCTATGTTGAACTGGAGGAGGAGGAGGGATATCAACGGTTGATGTTACCAAGTCGATTTGCTTGTTCAGAGCTTTCTCGACAAAGGATTTGTAATTTAAGCGAGACCGCTGAATGGATATCCGCATATCCAACCATTCAGGGAGACCAAGCTGATCAAGCCATGAAGTGTAGATGATTGCCTTGTGACCATTCTCCTTGATAATCTGAATGTCAATGACAGGAACATCACTGTACGTTCTTCCCCTGATGTTGACTGTTTTGATTTTGGATCCATGATGTCGAAAAAGACATTTCTCCTTGCACCATTTTACAGTGGAATCAGAGACCTTGGTTTTCTCTTCCCTGATCTTCTTGGCGTCATTCCATAGCTTTCGCTGAAAGGAGATAGTGTTAGCTCCAACTTCTGTATTTAAGAAGTATTCAAAAATAGGCTAAGTATAGATCATCGACAGGGCCTCTGCCGAGACACTAAGAGAAGATCACTCTACAGAAGACTTTCACCCTTGACAGAGCCTATGTGGTATGAAGACTTAGAAGATTGAAGACTCCTGAAGATAAAGACAAATGACAATCGTGCCTCTGTTGTACGAAGATCCTGAAGATCATTCGTACAAGGCGTGCCCTGCACATTCCATGTGTCATCCTCTGATGGGCTACAGCCTTTGCAGAATGCGGCGCACTACATTAACGTTGTACCTGGTTCCTGACCCATGATGTTGTCTTTGTACCTTAGTACTCCTTGTCTACCTTTTGTCCCCTATAAAGTAGTATAAATAGAAGGCTCTTGTAGAGCTTTTCTAGGAACTTTGCACAACACACTCACACCAGATTAGAGCAGATTATTTCACACACTTTTGGTGTTCTTGGTGTATATGAAGAATTAAATAGAAGTGAATCATTGAGCTAAACTGTTGTCTCATTACTGCTTTGTCTATTTTAATTTTGTGTGTGATTTCTATCGAGTATATCTCTTTAGTTCTGTTAAAAACGCTTCCACATATATTTGTTCGAACTTTAGAGATTAATATCATTGTTGAGTCTTTATGTGGGATCAACAAGTGGTATCAGAGCCGATTGAAGAAACTTTTCTTCAAAATCGGTCATTTATGGCAACAATAGAAGTATTCAATGATTTATTTGTTGTTTTGATGCTTAGATTGATTCAGTCACATGAGCCTAAACACAAATATCATTTCTGATGCTTTTTTCTGTTTTGTGCTTATTGGAAATCCAATCTTTAATTTCAATAAGATTTGGATAAGTTTTGACAGAAAATTAGTTATTCTCTTCACAAAATCTGATTCTGCACACCACACGTTTGATGAAATGCCTAAGTGAAGATTTGATTCTATTTGGATCAAATCTGATCAGATTTAATACATTTATGTGTTTTGATTCTTTCTCATTCATTGGTCTAATATTTGATAGCACTAAGTAGATGGTTGATCTATGATCTCATCCTTGTGTGTACTTAAGTCCATAGCATTTTTTTTACATCTTGGTAGTAAGGTTGTTGATCTCTGATCTAACCTTTATTTAAATCCAAGATTGGACTATCTTTTACTCAGATTTTGTTTGTCTTTCGCTGCTCATAATCATTTAAATAAAAAAGCAAAATCATTTGAGTCGTGAAAAGGTTGTTTGAGAAAGATTTGGTGTTGTGTTACATGTTCAAAGTCTGATCTGAATTTTTTTATAACTTTGAATGCTTCTAATCAGTTTTCTGAACTAATCAATTAGAGATCTGAGCATTTGAACTCATTGTTCTAAGTGTTATGAAGATCGTCTTATTTTCTGCATCAAATCGATTTTATGAGAATTTGATTGGAGGAATTGTTGTTAAGATGTTGAAAAGTTAATCTAGACATTTAAAAGAAAGGGCAAAATCTCAGAACTCAGATTTGAATCTATAAGTTGCTGTTACTTTGATGATGAAGACAATAAGATCTCATATCTGTTCATGGACTACAACAGAATGTTCAGTTCAAAACAACAAGCTACTGTTGAAGCAATCAAAATAGAAGATAATTTATGTTGTATGTTGTTGTTGTTCCAAAGTTTGACAGCTTATCGGAGTTTGTTCTAAGAAAGTTTGCTGCTGTGTTAGAACTCTAGAAATTTGTGTGCAGCAATTTGTGAAAAATCCATCATGGGGCTGCCTTGGTTTTTGGTTAAAACATGTTGTTTGTTGCTGTCAAACAGCTTAATAAAGTTGATGTAACATTTTTTGAAATTCAAAACAGACAAATCAAACAGAAAATTATTGTTGCGCTATCAAAACAGAAAGTTGTTTGCTGTTGGAGATATCCATGTGCTGTCAAAACAATTTTGCTGCTGCGTTTGCTGTAAAAAACAAGCCAGAAAGTTGTTGTACATTCAAAAGTTTGCTGTCAAATAGTTGTTGTTGCTGTAAAATTGTTGCTGTCATGTTCTCGAAGCTGTCAAAAGAGAAAGAAAGATGTAGAAGGCTGTTTGTGCTGTCAAACAACTGATGTCCAAAACAGAAAACAACTTAATCAAGCTGTTGTAAAAGAAAATCGTTGTTGTTTGCTGTCAAAACAACAATTTATTTGCTGTGGGACTGTCCAGAAAATGTCCAGTTATCCAAACAGAAGCTGCTCAAGTTGAAAGGCAGAAAGCTTGTCTAGATTTTCCGTATTCCTTGAAGACTCAACGATCAGATGTTTGCAGAAGTTAACCTTTGAATCCTCTGCCATGGTACCGCAGATCAGTAGCTAGTTAAGCTTCGTCGTTGTTCGATTCCAAAAGTATGTTGTTGTTCAGAGTTTGTTCTAAGCATTTCCAAATTTATTGGACAACATACTTAGAGGTTATGCAGATTTCAAACAACTTTGAATTGAAAAGAATTATGAAACATATTTCATTTGGATCAAAACAGAAAGAGACCTGATCCATGGCAGTCCATAAACTCAATTCAAAGACTGATCGATCCTAAGTCCAGAGATGTTCTTTGGTTAATTCAGAGATCAATTAGAGTATTGGTTGACTACTCAGAGCATAGATGAAGCTGTTCACAGATGGTGTTTTAAATGTACAGAAGCCTTTAAGGCTGCTGCTGTGAAACAGACCATGCATAGCTGATAATCAGAATTCGATCAGAGCTTTATCGTATCTTATTGAAATACCTCGACAAGCTGAAGAACCATGTTCCAGCACAGCAGTACCATCTACAACAGAGGTTGCACCAGAACCATCGTGTGCAACCACAGAAGTTCAACTCAATGATGCCAATGACCATCTCCCAAGGATGACTAAGTGGACAAAGAGCCATCCTCAGAGCCAAATAATCGGCGACCCTTCTGAGAAAGTCAAGACAAGATCAGTCACTGCTAACTTTTGTTTCTTTACAAACTTTATCAGTGTGATCGAACCTAAATGTGTTTCTGAAGCCCTAGATGATCCACATTGGGTAGAAGCTATGCAAGAAGAGCTTCTCCAATTTGAGAGAAACAAAGTGTGGACCTTAGTTCCTCTGCCAAGAGGGAAACAAGCTATAGGGACAAAATGGGTCTTTAGAAACAAGAGGGACGAGGATGGGGTGGTCATCAGAAACAAGGAAAGATTGGTGGCCAAGGGATACTGCCAAGCAGAAGGGATAGATTATGATGAGACCTTTGCCCCTGTCACACGACTCGAAGCGATAAGGATCTTCTTAGCCTTCGCAGCCCACAGAGGTTTTAAGGTTTTTCAAATGGATGTCAAATCCGCATTTCTGAATGGGCAGATTTAAGAGGAAGTATACGTCCAACAACCACCAGGGTTCGAAAGTGCCAAGTACCCAAACCACGTCTATTACCTTGATAAAGCTCTGTATGGACTGAAACAGGCTCCAAGAGCATGGTACGAACGCCTTTCAACCTTTCTCCTTGGCAATGACTTCGAAAGAGGTACCACCGCCACTACTTTATTTTATAAGAAAAAAGGTGAAGAGATTCTGCTTGTGCAGATATATGTGGACGATATTATATTTGGCTCTACCAATGCACAATATTGCACTGATTTTGAGAAACTCATGCAGAGCGAGTTTGAAATGAGTATGATGGGAGAATTAAATTTCTTCCTATGACTCCAAGTCAAGCAATCATCAGAGGGAATTTTTATAAATCAAGCTAAATATGTCTCTGGCATTCTTTCTAAATTCAATCTCTCAGATGCCTCTGTCATTAAGACCCCCGTGTCCACTGGATCTAAGTTACACTCAGATCCAAGAGGAAAGTCTGTAGAGTGTAAGCTCTACAGAGGCATGATTGGGTCTCTTTTATACTTAACAGCCAGTAGACCAGATATAATGTATGCCACATGCCTCTGCGCAAGATATCAAGCTAACCCTAAGGAATCCCACCTACTTGCTGTAAAGAGGATCTTTAGATACCTAAAGGGAACCAAGAATCTTGGCCTCTGGTATCCAAAGAACTCTGGCTTTGATCTTATGGCCTACACAGATTCAGATTATGGAGGATTGTTAGGTCCATAAATGTCCTACATATTTGAAAGATATATAAATAATTATATAGTGCTTAATTAGTTTAATTATAGAGGTTAATTATTGTAAAAGCCTTAATTATTGTTAATTGGGCTTAGTTTGTTTAATGGGCTTGGGCCTTGTTGTTTAAAGGCCTAGGTATTTAAGGTTATGTTAACCTTTAGTTTTAGGTTAATCGATTCACATATTCATCGAGAGCTTAGTTGTTTAGAGAGAGATAGTTAGGATTTTCATTCAAACCTTTGTAACTATCTTGATTATTGAATGTGAGAGGGATGACAAGTTGAAATCATTATCTGTTCTTGTTATTCCTCATTGAATCGTTGTTACCTGTTAAATCTGGGCCTAATAATTGGTATCAGAGCCTAATCGGTG
The DNA here is from genome assembly GCA_033807775.1 of Saussurea involucrata. Lineage (NCBI taxonomy): Eukaryota > Viridiplantae > Streptophyta > Magnoliopsida > Asterales > Asteraceae > Saussurea > Saussurea involucrata. Next base: position 14,904,547 of record CM066326.1, read on the forward strand.
ATTTGAAGATACGAAAGGAATCGAACGAAAGAAAGAAAAAGCAAGAATTTGCGCAGAAAATTTTCTGGAAAATCACAGCCGGCCGTTTCGCCTATTTTCGGAGATTTAACCGTCGGATCGTCGCGATTTTTGGACTGTAGCTTCGGGACATCTTGTTTCACATTCTGACCGGTTGGATTAGTCGTTTGAGGTCCAGAAGGCATTCAAAAGAATTTCGTAATAGTGCAGTAAGTTTGTGGTTAAAATCGTTCTTCAATCGGGTTAGAAAAGTTTTTCGTTAATTTTTAATTTGTTTTTTTGATCTCGATTGTTTACTTGCGTTTATCTGCTGTTTATCTGCGTTTACATCGAATCTCAAAGGTTTTAATCGTTCAATTTAAAAATCAAATCTTGAGATTTTTGGGTGTTCTTGAATTTTTGTGGTGATTTTTGATAAAAAGGACATAATTTGCTTAGAAATCGATTTGGGTGTGTTTGTTTTTTTGTGTTTTTGGTCACAATCTAACCCTACAGGAGTGAAATCAAGCAACCCTATCGATTCCAGATCCGAATTGCTACACCAGCCGCCGTGTCCGGATAAAACATCAAGTTTCCGGGTAAGTTTCCTATTTTTCATCACTTTCCGGACAAAACTTTAATTTACCCGGATTACACAAATTTTTCCGGATAAAATTAAGTGTCCGGATAAATTTTTGGTTTTGTCCGGATGAAATCAATGGTATCCGGATAAGTTTAATTTTGATTCAAGTGACCGGATACATTTTTTTTGTGGCTTCCCGGATACGTCCTTTCCGGATAAGGTTTGCTTCCTGCTTGATTTTGCTGCCATCTATCTTTGAATTTTTTTTTGTTGACTTCGTAGTCATACATACATATCACTTGCATGAAGTCACATACATAGCATACATACATACTTCACATTCTACATTCTACATTCTACATTCTGCATTCTGCATTCTGCATTCTGCATTCTACATATTTCTTTTTTCCATGCTTACAACAGTACAACACCATCCATCCATATCTTATATGCATACATAAATACTTCATCATTATTCACGTGCATGCATGATAGTTTCATTCTTTTTCATTTAGTTGAAAACCTTGTTCAATCATTGCTGCAGTGTGGTCATAATTTTTTTTTGCTGTTGAACATATAATTTTTGTTGGGTTTAAGTTCAACGAGCAATTAGTTTTATCCGGTAAGCTCCTCATTCGGACAAACGATCTCACCCGGTAAGTTCTCGTTTACTTCGGTAAGATTGTATCCGGAAACTTCAATTGTCCGGTAAGATTAATCTTCATCTGGAATCTCGTTCCATCCGGATCTATCCTCAGACTTTACCCGGTAAGTATTCGTTTTTCTTTTATCCGGTAAATCAACTTTTATCCGGTAAGTTGTGTTTGGCAAGTTCTTGATTGGTAAGTTCTCGACGGTACCCGAGTTACCGCACGTCTCGTGATTGATAAGTTTTTTTTAAACGAAAGTTGCCATCAATTTGCAATTTTTGTGACGCTTGAGAACTTTTGCGACGATTTGATCTTACTCGCGACGCTTATCATTTTTGTGATTTAATTTTCGTCGTGTTTGATCTAACTTGGTTTGTTATCTTGCAGATTTCACTCTCAAAGAGTAATTTCGTTCGAATTCGATAATAATCAGACTTTAAATTTTGGAAACGAATTTATTTTATAAATTTGTTTTTCTAATTTAATTTTTGATTTCCTTCCGCAATTTTTTGATTCTTCAAAATCAACACCGATTAACGATCATTTTTCAGGTAACAATGCCGTATTGCTTTAGTCGTCAATGCGAAGCCGATAAAGAAATGTATGATTTCAACATCAAGTCTGCAGAAGCATTTAGAGACAAGCTCCTCAAAGAACGGAATGAACTGAAACTGCAAATTTCTGAAAGTTCTGAGAAGTTTGCCAAATCTGAAGAAAAGGCAACAGCCTTAGAGTCCGAAAACACGGAGCTGAAAAAGAAGCTTTCTGAATTACCATCACCAGACGAGATAAAGGCACTTGAAAAGAAAGCACATCAAAGACTATGTGAAAAGAATATCAGGCAAGCAGATGATTTGTGCAACAAGTACATCAAGGAGCTGAAGGAACTGAAATCTCAAATCTGGAACAGTTCTGAGAAGCTTGCTGAAGAAGAAGAGAAAGGTAAACTTCTGAACTGTGAAAACCTTGAGCTTAAAAGTAAACTATCTAATTTTGAAAAGGTTTTTGAAAAGGAGAAAGAATTGCTCATACAAAAGCAATCTGGCTTTTCAACCAAATCTCTTGAAGAGAAGAAAAGTCTTGAGCTTAGATGTCTAAAACTTTCAACACAAATCTCCGACTTTGAAAAGGTTCTGTTTTTTGAAAGAGAAAAGTTTGAAACTGAACGCAAGTCTTTTTCTAAAAAGAATGGAGAACTTCCTTTGAAAATATCTGAGTTGGAGAAAGAATTAGACATGCTAAGCAAAGAGAATGAGAAAGGGAAAGTTGGAGGTTTTAGAGCTAAATGTTTGAAAGATGATTTTGAAAAAGAGAGAAAGATCTTTCAAACTGAGATTTCTAAACTTAATCAGAGATTATCTGGATTAGCAACCGAGAATTTGAAGGAACAAATGGTTAAATCTAATATACAAAAGAATTTTGATTTAATTCTCAAAGAACGAAATACCTTATCCGTTAAGGTCAAGCAACTTGAAGAAAGCAATTTCAAAGGTGTTCAACCTTCTTATGCTTCAAGTTCATTTTCTACAAATCGTTCTTCAAATAACTTTGTCAAATCAAATGAATTTTCGAAAGATCAGATTCGACCTTCCAATCTTTTCTATAATTCTCGTGTTGACAAATCAGATAATCAATTTTTCAAGAAAGTTAAAATGGAGTGGAGAGTTAAAGGAACCACTCCTGCTCCAAAGCCATTTGTCCCTATTAAGAGTGAAAAGAACAACACAGCTTTCCACGCTAAACCTTTTGTGAAAACTGATCGAGTTTACTCTGTTAATAAACTGATCAGCTTATCTACACAGGAACTGTGTTGCTCTTATTGTGGAACAAGTGAGTTTGTGAATAAAGATCGTGCCAACTATTGGTATGGTACTTATAGTATCCCCGGTCCTCACTATAATAGGGCATCTAACCGTCAAGGATCCATCAATGGATGGATACCAAAATCTGTCTAATCTGTTTTGCAGGTATGTCATGTGCACTTAGTTATGAACATTTTTTTCACATGACATCATTCAAAGGTTATGCCAATTTTGAGGGGGAGTACTATCGTATGAAAGGTAAGTGAACTCTAACTGAATTCAAAAACCATGGCAATTCATTTTGAATAACTTACTTGCGTTTGTTATTATCTAATTTTAACTTCCATGATTGCCATGATCAAAACTTGCTTGATTTAGTTATTTCCATGTCTCAAATGTTTGTTGATTTTTCGATGGAAATACACTCGTTTTTGAATTCCACTTTGTGTTCATAGTTCATCAGTTCACATCAATGATTCAATTCTTATCTGATAAATTAATTGTGACTTGTTCCTCACAATTAAACTTTCTGATCATTGTCTCTTTCTTGCAAACACTGTGCTTACTGAGTCATTCTGTTTTGCGCTTGATGTTGTTTTTTGAAATTCTGGTATTTCAACTATGACTTCTGATCATCTCAGATCAGGACTTGTTCTTAAAAGTGTTGACTTCTAAAACACCTCAGTTTAGAACTCGTACTTCACTGTTTACTCAACTGCTATACTCGTTGCATGAATGTGTGCTAGGATATTACATCGTTTCTATGGTCTATCCAGAACCGGAAGGACCTACCCAAGAAACACACCCATTTATAGACTACAGTGAGGGGTCTAGTTGATAGATGAGTTTGGAGAGAAAAGAATATGGTGAGGCTGTGACAGGACTTAAAAGAATTAATTGGTCCTTACCAAACCGAGTCAGTTATCTGGGTAACCACACAATCTATTCATTCTCGTTCTTTGGAGATGAATATTGAAACAGACATGGACCCAGTGTCGATAACTCGTGTCACCCCACCTAGCTACTCAAGTATCTCCCAACAGATGCTTGTTTCATATATTCACGGAGATTTAGCACATAATCTATCTATACCTCACTCAGAGGTATTAGATATTGAAACAGGAAGACATCCGCTCCGGTCTCCAAACTTCATATTCTTATCACTGTGTCTATTGATTTTAACTTGCATCCCAGGTTAAATCAATTTTTGAGCCTAATTGATATAACTTATTTCTTTCTCACATGCACGAGTCTTTGTGATTCCAATTGCATATCTTCGTGATATTGTCGGAACAGTTTGAGAAGTTAATTTCTTATATTTTCTTCAGTGATAACTGGAAGTCCTATCAGAGATACCCCATTGCCTACTCTGAACATAGGCCACACAATTTTTAAATTGTTGTGATAACAGTTACTAACGTGTTTCTGTGTTAGCTTTTTACCCCGTTCTGGTTACTTATTGTTTTATCTGCATTTTTTGCTACTCGCTACTATTGTCTTTGATCATACATGATGCTCCGGATTCTCCTACTCATCATGAGGGGGAGAAAGGGTACAGATTCAAAGACTTCAAAGTGCTTACAACCGGATTATCAAGTTGAGGGGGAGTTAGCAAAAGCCGAGGGGGAGTAAAGAAGTCCCCATGCAAAAGCCGAGGGGGAGTAACTGTTATTTGATCAGTTCCGAGATTTTATCAAAGCGAAAAGACTTCAAAGTGCTTACAAGTGTTTATTCTTCTCATCCTTTATCAAATGGTGTTCGCTACAAATCTCTATTTCCTCCTTCGAGCATACTGGTTCTACAAGTTCTTTTAAAGCTGAAATCAAATTCAAGAGCTTTATTCGAGAGCGTTATTCAAGGGGGAGCGTCAAAAGACATGAAGACAAGCAACACCGAAGTGCTTCAAAGATTCAAGAAAAAGAGAAGATCAAGACTTGAAGATTTCAAGACCGATTTTTATTTATATATCTTTAGGGGATGATTGTTAGGTCCATAAATGTCCTACATATTTGAAAGATATATAAATAATTATATAGTGCTTAATTAGTTTAATTATAGAGGTTAATTATTGTAAAAGCCTTAATTATTGTTAATTGGGCTTAGTTTGTTTAATGGGCTTAGTTTGTTTAATGGGCTTGGGCCTTGTTGTTTAAAGGCCTAGGTATTTAAGGTTATGTTAACCTTTAGTTTTAGGTTAATCGATTCACATATTCATCGAGAGCTTAGTTGTTTAGAGAGAGATAGTTAGGATTTTCATTCAAACCTTTGTAACTATCTTGATTATTGAATGTGAGAGGGATGACAAGTTGAAATCATTATCTGTTCTTGTTATTCCTCATTGAATCGTTGTTACCTGTTAAATCTGGGCCTAATAAGGATGCAAGCTTGATCGAAAGAGTACCTCTGGGAGTTGCCAATTCCTGGGTGGTAAATTAGTCAGATGGACTTCGAAGAAGCAGAATTGTGTGTCAACATCTACAGCAGAAGCCGAATATGTTGTTGCTGCCAGCTGTTGCTCTCAAGTTCTGTGGATGCGAACTCAGCTAAAGGACTACGATTTCGACATTCAAAAGATTCCCATCCTCTGTGACTCAAAAAGTGCCATTGCGATCTCTGCCAATCCTATACATCACTCTAAGATGAAGCATATTAATATCCGGTACCACTTCCTGAAGCATCATGTTGAACATGGCACAATCAAGATGTACTTTGTGTCCACGGAATTTTAGCTTGCAGACTTATTCACCAAGGCAGTAGATGAGAAAAGATTCCTTTTCTTGGTGGGTAAGTTAGGTATGCTAAACATGAGTTGATCCCTCTGTAAGTGAGACTTGATTTTCCTGAACATATGTGTATATTTCAAATATTTCGTACGTAAATTCTTTACCATTGAAAGTTCTGTACCCAGCAGAGCTTCTGTGGAATTGGTCAGAGCCTCTGTCAATTGCCACAGAACCTCTGGTGAGTTTGACCTATGTTTTATGCTATACTCATCACATCTGATCCAAGCATAGGTCAAGGGGGAGCGGAAGGAGACCTTAAATTGATCCACAGAAGTTGATAATTCAAGGGGGAGCCAAAGAGGAGTTTTGGTCAACCAAATCAACAGAAGTCAGGAACCTTGTCGAACAAAGGAGAATCTATGAGTGAGTATCTCGCACAAAACCACTTTCCAAAACAGTTTTCTAGGACACCAATTTCCAAATATGTCCTAAAAACACAGTTTAAAACTGTCAAAACTTTGGATGATCAAAAAGTTTTATGAGTTGTCCGTCATTAGAAATTTTATGTCATAGGCCTCTGCTGAGCTCAACAGCGCCTCTGTAAGCCAGAGCCTCTGTGACTGCAATTTTTTGTTCGGAAACTCTATCGATCACCTCCACTGTCTTTTCAAATGCTTTTGGTAATGGTGCAAGCACAGAGGTAATGGGAACTGGTTTCAGATCACAGAGCTCATTCCACCACAGAGCTTCTGTCGATCCTGATACTTGGGCTCTTTGAAGGGTTCTGTATGGTGCGGGTTATTTCTGAAAGTGACAGACATCCGTGAATAAAAACGCCCACGCGCCTCGCATTAATGGGAGCCGCACGACGTCTCATCGTGCTCTGACACCTCTGACATGGCACGATCTCATTGGACGTATGTGCCACACGTTTCTTCTGAAACATCGAATACAGCTGGTGTACTCGATTGCGGACCCCAAATAACATTCATTTTTACCTATTTACCTCTTCAGATTCTACCATTGTTAAACCCTTATAAAACCCCTATTTACTCTCTTCTTCATCTTTTACGAATTTTCTCTCCTCATTATCTCCGGCGAACCTTGCAAAACCTGCAACTTCTTCATATTCTACTCCTCTCTTTAAAGAAATCATCCATGGCAACCTCCAACTCTCCGGCGAACTCCCCTGCTCAAACTTAGCAATCTCAGCACCAATCCATGGTCAGAAACCTTGAGCAAGAACATTCAGGTAACTCAGTGGACTTTGCTCCGACGACCCACCTACAAAACATTTTGGACCATGACTAGTTCGAAAATGTCCTTCCCCTTAAACCCAATAACCACTATCTTGTTCCCTCAAGAACTGCTTTTGGGGACGAACATGCTATATTATTAAACATCCTAGAAAACCACCCCATGAATACACTGCTAACCAAGAATGTCACAAAGGTCCCTGCCAGATACCTGAACCAGTTCTGGCAGAGCTGCTATTACAATGAAGAGAACAGACAAATCATCGGTTACATTTCCAAACCAGACAAATCAGAAAACATTGAACTAAAGTTCAACAGAACCATGCTCACCCTGGAATTTGACCTACCCACCCGAGGACTTCTGGGCATCAAGGATTACGCAGAGACCCCTTCAAACAGAGAGCTCTGCGATTTCGCAGAGATGCTAGGCTATAACACCCATCTCAACAAAAGGAACGATTTCAGACAAAACCGCTTCCCCCTCTATGGAACACCTTATTTTCTATCCTTAGCAGATGTTTGACTGGTAAAGTGGGCAGCACTGATCAAACCTCTCACCAGATTCTGGCAATCATGTACGGGGTGTACTATGATTTGCCTCTGGACTACGCCACACTCATGATGCAAAAGCTTGTGAATACCATTGACCACAGAATCTCCACACAGAAGGCAAAGGGGCCCAGAAGCAAAGAACTTCCTGCTCTGCAATTTCAGAGGACCCTAGTAGTAATTCTAGAATCTCTGCTTATACTGGAAGATTGGCCAATGGAATGGCCAGTTGTAAAAACCTACCCTTTGGCAAAAATGAGCCCAACAACGCACGTGGAAGGATATCGTTTCTGCCGACCTCTGCCATCCAAACTTCTGACGTATGTGACAGATAAAGACCTTAGGTTAGCTTACATACGCGATTACCGGACTCCAAAACCGAGTCCAGTGACACCCCCGCTTCTAGGAGCCCATGTAGGATCTATGGTAGTAGATAGAATGGGTGACGAGGAGTAGGCAGCAGCATTCACAAAGCATGAACAGAGACAAGAAAAGTTCCGACTTCTGAGAAGCAAGATTGGAACTTCTGCACCCAAGAGTAAAACCGCTGAAACCCCCTCTAAAACACAGAAGGCTTCCAAAGCCAAGAAAACAACAGAGGGTACCTCTACCAGTGTTGAACCTCCCCAACAATCCCAACAATCACCACCAGAAAAAACAATGGTTGGATCGTCTGCACCCCCTCCTCCTAAGGAAAAGAAGAAGAAAATAAAAGCAAAATCTTCTGAGGAAGGAGCCCCCAAACCCAAACGCAAGAAAACCAAGAAACCCAAACACCTCTGCAGAGCATCGCAGAGGAAGAAGAAAATGCAGCAGAAACCCCTGAACAACCTCTGCGATCCCCTACGCCTATTCGATACGCAGAGGGAACTGACTTCTCTGCCTTCCTTGAACGACAGGACATCGCCAACACCCTGGATACTTCTGGTTGGGTACCAGAAGACCTCACAGATTGGACTACAAACCCCAACGTACTTGTCTCAGAAGTTGACTCTGATCAAGAGGAACTTGACAGAACCCCTGAGGGTATTCAGGCAAACACCCCAGAAGGATTTATGAACCCAATACTCTATCCCTCTCATCCATGCTACGACTCACAACTGAAGAGCACAGAGGAAATGGTAGAAGCCGAAGGCACTCGGGTAGGAATAGAGTCTAAGTTAGAATCTCTCGTGATAGGATGCATGTCAGAGGGAGAAAGTCTAAAATATGCCGAAGAGCGAAGAGGCACACAACCACAACCCCCTCCCAGTACAACCCATATTTCTAGCTCTGCCAGTCTAGTGGTAGAAGGAGCTATTTAAAAAGAGTAGCACAGCTCGATCCCATCCTCATCTAACCGGACAGAGGAACCCTTTTCCTCCTCTGTGCCACTCATATTCGGGGAAACCATTCAGAGGGAGTCCTCTCAAAAGGACTCTCCTCTTATTCATGATCAATTGCCCCATATCACATCCGAAGTCCTAGCAGAGGAATTTGTTTCCTCTGCCACACGCACACAACTAGGACCCCACGGCTCTTCAGAGGAGCCTAGAGAGCACGTTGGCGAAGGGACTCTAGACAAGTCCCCAACCAAACTCAGAGATACTGCTGTCCCCACCTCTGGAGTGGATCAACATCAGGTCTTGGACAGAACCTTTGTAGAGTCTGAGGCCCAAAAAGCCTCTGCTCTAGGATCAAAAGGAAGTCCTTCCGTCCTCAACATCAAAACATGGATGAAAGAAGGCGTCCAAGGAACACGGACAGACTCTGGGGACGAATGTGTTCCCCAAGAGGTTACACCAAGGTCATATGTCTCAAGGGATGAGTTCCAAACCCTTGTCACCTCTTTGACCACCTCGTTGAAAGAGCTGAAAAGCTCTTTTGACTCTCTTGCAGAATCTACCTCCAGAGCACTAACAGATCTCTCCACCATAGTTGAGAACTTATCAATAGCGGTGAAGAATGCCAGCGCCACAATGATAAACACTGCAACAACCTCTGCAGCTACAACTACCTCTGCTCCTGCGACAGCTTCAAACTCTGCACTTGAAGCCTCTGCCAAAGAACTTACTGAGCAACTTAAGAAGGCAAAAACCCCTACTTCTACGGGCCTTACACCAGAAGATCTCAAAAGGGCCCTAGAACAAATCCAAGAACAGACCACCAGGGAAACTCAAGCCATGAAGCCCTCTGACTACATGACTCGAGCTCAAATCACCGATCTTGGCCAGGGGATACTCAACGAAATGACAGAGTTCATCAAGGCCTTCACCACCGCAAATGCCAACTACGTGAAAGACTTCCAGGAAAGCGTGGGACGACTGAGATTCAATTCAGAAGCAGAAGTGGCCTATCTGCTCGGAATATGTGATGACCTCTGCGCTAAAATGATAGCTGCAGGGGCCACTCAGCCGAAGAAGCCACCCTCCACATGCCGAGCAGAAGGTACTATAGAAAGAGGACAGGATGACACTGATGATGATTCAGATGGACCATCAGGTCATCCTGAGGGGGAGAAGAAGAGAACAGAACGAGCCAATAGAGGTTTACCAGCACCACCATTATCCGCAGAACCATTATCCCAAGTACCACCTTCCCAAGGAACCCAACAGAAGACTATAGAGGAAACACCCACCTCTGTTGAAACAACCCAAATAACTGAAGATGCACCATCAACCACTCCCAAACCAACTGAAGAAATCCAAATCCTAACATCAACCTCAAAAGACAACCCCCCTTCACCAACACCAAAACAGAGAACTGAAGAAACCCAACTACCATCCCCAACACCAGAAGCAGAACAGAAGGAGTCACTGTTTGGGTAAAATTTCACCAGTCTCGACCACGACCAAGCCACTTAGGACATTTATTGCGCTCCCCTCATACCCGAATCAAATCATGAACATTTGATCCTTTAAACCAAAACTGAAGTTAAAAATACCCCGCGACCTCGACCGTCGTGACACAGCTCACACCTACGACTGACTAACATGCGACATTTCTGTTATGTTTTTTCTCATTCAATGTAGGGTTATTGTCATTTATGGCCAACGGACGTAACCGACAGGAGCAGTTATGAGCATTAACAACAGTGACCGTTGCGACCGTTACTCCTACAACCATGGTGATCAATTAAAGCTACGAAGACTATAAAAGCAAAGATCACAATCCCATTTACGAACATCTGCTTTCCGAAGAACATCCGAAGCAAAAGAACTCTCTCTCGAAGAATCACTCTCGACGCACGACTCCTGCACTCGACACATACTTTTCACACACGACACCTAGTTTTTACATTCGATACACTTGTTACTTTACATTTAAAGTATTTTCCTTTCATCTGTATTGTAATCATTATACGGTCGACACCCGAAACACAAGGATATCGTCCCTGTTTGGCGATCATAGTGCAACGACGACTTCCACAGTCGTCCGCGGGTTTTTTCCTCGTTGAGGTTTTTCCCGCGTCACCAAATCTCTGTCTCATTTACATTTTCACCTTTGTCGTACGCTTTGTCGCTTGATTCTTTTCTTTAGTTGTTAAATTCCACAATCAACCTTAAGTTATCCTTTTGGACGATTTTTGGCATTAACAGTTTGGCGCCATCCGTGGGACCTCATCTAAATAAAATCTTCGACAAACGTACGTGTTACTAACGATTTCTTGGAGTTTTCTCTGTTTTCTGCTTCAGGAAAATGGCAGCCCCTGGAAATCAAGAGCAAATCATTGCCCAGATGCCCAAGGAGCTTGAAAATGCACAAAGCGTTCCTGGGATAGTTGACGAGTATCACCTGGAAGATGTTGTCTTAGATCCGAGCAAGCCTGATCAAAAAATCCTCATAGGATCGTCCCTTGATCCCTGCCTAAAAGACAAGTTAACATCTTTCTTGCAGGAACATGCTGACTGTTTTTGTAACACCCTCGAATTTGGAAATAGCAACTAATTAAAAATTTTGCTAATACATCCACAATAACATAATTTATTCCAATAAACTAACAAGGAAAACACCTCAATTTACAGTCTACGATTGACCTCAACAAATGATGACCCCAAATTTTATTACAAGGACTAAAACCACATCTGGTGTTACTTATTCCAAGTATAAGTTGGTAATCCCAAAGATGAATGCGGAAAACATCACTTAACCAATTCACCTCTCGAGCACATTTCTAGCACACAACCTCTCGCCGTGTCTCTAGAACTATTCCCAACCTGAGCCTGTTGCACATGCCGACAAATAAAAAGGGTTAGGCTTACGCCTAGTGAGTTCAAGCATTTTATCATGACTATATAAAATCAGAAATCGGAAGGTAGTAGTTATAGTCATGATTTAAATAAATCTTTTAAATGAAAGTTTGCGACAAAGTCTATCATTTCCAAAAGGTTTCCCAAACGGGCATAAATGACTCATTTTCCAACGCACCCAAAATCTAGGAGAAAGTTCCCAAAATGTATAAAGCGTTTTCTAAAATGAATTCCAAACCCAACTCACTCAAAACGTATTTGGACGCAAATAACCCAAGAAATACAAATGTGGACAAAACTCCAATATTCCAAAACATCCAATAAGTATGAAGCATAGAACCCTGCCAATAACCATGAATACAGTTTGTATAAATAAAGTACGTCACCGAAAATATGGATAAAAACATATACCCAAAACCACACCTTTCGGTGACGGAGGAGACCCGATTCCATCGAAAGTGACGGGCACACAAAGTTAAGTCACTCGTGATGTTACTGGATTACACCTCAAGCCCCGACCTTAGTTCCCATGCCATAAAGACATCACAACCTCAAGCCATAAATAGATTGCCTTTATTGCATACCCCATAGAGTTACACCTCAAGGACTTACAGGCGAACTTATTGCATATCCAGTCTAGACGAGTTACACCTCAAGGACTTCAATGTCCCTTATTGCCTACTCGCTAGTAGCCCCCACGGCCCACACATATAACCATGCGTCCCCATAGTCCACTCCTCGTGCACAAAGAGATAGACCATCAATTAAAGACCGACTCACTTGCCTATGGATCCAATGCAACACAGTCTACCAAAACATGCTCAACCCGGAATGACAAAACACCCAAGCATGCAAATATCAATGATGTGCAATAAAATGCATCTAAATCCCAGTTAGGTAAACAAGTACCACAAAGCCGTTATTAACCCAAAACCTGACACGGTCTAGCAAAAGGGTTTTCCCAAAAGGACTCACACCTTTACAATTCTCAAAATAACTCTTGACACTAAATCGGGTATTTCCCACATGGTTTATAAAATCAATTTACACTAACATGATTAAACCGTCAAATAAACCTCATTTTGAGCAATTAACCTTTTAAAGACAAAATATGATTTCTAACCATCCAAATATTCAAAAGCCCAAATACGGGTGTTTTACACATTTATGAAGACAAACATTTCAAAAAAGTTAAATTATCTAAATAACTCAACCACATATCTTTTCAAGTAAAACACGCATATTTGTAAAATATCATTTTGGCATGTACAAAGTTTTCGTAAAGTAACTTGAACTCACCTTGCTAGATTTAGGCTAAATCTAGAATTTCTCCAAACGTAAGCTCCCTTGAAGAAGTTTGCATCCTCAAGCCAAAACCTCCAAAAAACCTAAATTCATAACTTCCAACCATGAATATTCATATTCAGCCACTTTAAAACCATTCCCCAAAAATCTTATATCGAAATCTCCATTTTGACCAAAACCCCAATATTAACCTAACTTCTCCAAAATCATCCAGATCGAAATTAGAGAAACAAAACACTAGAAGATCATCATAGGAACATTTATAACTCATAAAAAAAGTATAGAATCTAGGAGGATGAACTCACCACTTAGGTTTTGATGAAAACCTAGAAAACCCCAAAAATCTCCAGGATGTTGTGGATGAAACTTGCTCTTGCATCTATAGATGAAATCAATAGCATAAAATGGGTAAGGAACGCATCAATCTCCAAGAGAAACCCCAAAACCGGTTAGGGTTTTGTGAGGGAGAAAAGAGAAAACGATTTGGGAGAGAAAGGAAGGAGATTCGTGACTTACCACCACCAAACACCCTTGAATCTTCCAAACTATTTATATATCCTTGAAGAGCTCTCAAAAACGGAACCATAGCAAGTTGAATCATCAAAATCGGAGTTGAAATGAGAGAGATATGAAGAAATGAAGTTTGAGGGATGAAAATCCCGTATTAATGCTCCAGGTACCCGACGGCTAAAGTGACGTGCGAGAGTGACACAAGTGTCACTTTCGCTGGGCACTTTCGCCGGGCTCAAATAGCTCTCGGTACAAAACCGGCGAGGGTGACACGCGAGAGTTACACAAGTGTCACTTTCGCTGGTCACTTTAGCCGAGATTGTACCGAAAGTTGTTTTGGCCCTAACTTCTTCGTTATATCTCCGTTTTCGCTCCGGAAAGAACCGTTGGACTCGTATTCGAATTCCCCATCCAACAAGACCATAAAATCTAGGATTTAACCCAAAATCCTATTTTTCATATTTTTCTTAAAAGATCGATTCCACACTGATTCGAAGTTGTACTTATCCGAAAATTACGGGTGTTACAATCCTCCCAATCTTAGGATGATTTCGTCCTCGAAATCTACATCTTTTACAACCCAAGGCTAACCGACTCAACCCGACTATAATTTATCAGTTCCTAACTGGAATCTAAATTCCCTCCACACAGTCTATAAAGACAAATCCTCGAACAATTGCTTATCAACAAAGCCCCTTCACGTACACTGTACTTATGTCAGGGAGAACACTCCGACAACTGGAATAATTCCTAGTCAGACGACTTCGGTTGTCTCCCAACCTTAGATGTTCCATACATCCCGATTTCGATTTCCGACTTTAAGTCAATTCAAGGTTTGTTCGCTAACGAACCCAACAGAACCATCAATTCTGATTATTCCTACCATTTCTTGCCATCTACATCCAACGAGTTCTAATAGACTCCAAGAATCCATCCCCACATCAATCATTAAACCGACAGGTTCTATAACCATACACGAAGGTTATTCCACCAAAACCACTCGTCACAATTAAGCATCTTAAGGTTACTACAACTGTTACCATTATTTCATTTAGAATCGAACTACACCCTCCGAATTGCTAACGGTCTCCAACCTCAGACCCACAAGCTTGACACCTAGTTATACCACCAAGTTTTGAACTCTAACAGGACTCCACACACGAGTTCCGTTTACCAAGTGTTTCCACGAAACTAAGGTTGTCAACAAAACGATTATACCAACCTCAACATGCGTTACCACAAGTCTAACCCTCCAATTGCCACAAGTACCTCGACTTTGCTGCCGATATCATCCGGCCTATAGTCACAACACGTACCCGAACGCTCGACTTTTCACAGTTGAGGTTCTATACAACTTACACTTAATCGGGTTACTTAACCTTTCCCAAGGTCCTAATGAGTTCAAGGTTTCAAGTGCATCATTCAATAAATATGCCAATCGACAAAACTTTTCATAGAAAATTTCAACACAAGGATTTTCATATCAAAATAATCGTACGCACAAAACTACTATTATCAATTCGGTAGTTACGCAAAAATGGACACGCTCGTCCCACATATGAAAATCATGTTGAAAATTATTCCATTCCAGTTCAGTTTACCCACAAAACGCAAAAGCGAAATAAACACTTTCTTTAAAAATAAACCGCCACGGTTCTAATATGGATTGACTCATGACATGCACGTAAAGTAACTGCTCGACCTTAAACATGGTGCAACAAAAAGGTGTGCACATATTTCAAAAAAAGTCCCAAACGACATTTGACTCCAAAATTTCCTTTCTAGCCATAAGATTGCATGGAACAAGGTTCACCAACAAAATTTTGCGCGCGTCGGTTCGTTTTACAAAACGATGAAACGGTTTACAAATTCACCTTAGCCAAAACACAAAATGACTTGTGTAAATTCCATATTTAAATCCAAAACCCATCCGTTTCCATCACTTGAAAATATCGACTAATACATCATAAGATCTCAAATTGGGGTAGGCATGCAAACTTGTAACACTTCTTAGAAATTTCTTGTAAGGACACACATGCGCCAAATAACTCACACCAAAATTTCAAGTGATGAAATTCTTTAAATTGATTTCCCAAAAATTCTCATCCGGTCCTATAATGCTATTTGAATAAAACGTTTTTGGCAAATTTGTACACAACAATGCGTTTTTCCAAAACATACGAGGAAATAAGTGATAATAATTTATCGACACCAAAAAGGGGTTCAAACCTATTTTCAAATTCCAAATTGCACCAACGGTGCGCATCAATGTTCAAAACATAAGGAATTCCACACACTATAGTTTTATGCAAACAAGTTTTATAAAATCTTTACCACGAAGTACTTTCGTCAAAATTTCGCACTTGGAACATAAAACGTCAAAACGTCGTTGCTTAAAAATGTATTTGTCAAAATACTCAAAATACACATTTCCTCCAAACCAACATGTTTTCAATTTTCTAAAAATATCCGGCCAATCAAAATTGACCAATGTCAACGACTCATACTTTTGTGTTTTCAAATATCACGTATTGTAAACCATCCGTGATCCTCACACCTCTAAAACATGCTTTGACCAAATGGTCTCTCGTTTAAACAAGGAGTTAATAAAACATTTTCATGCACGACTCATTTATCAAAATGTCGAAAACAATGGTTACCAAGCTATGCATAGTCGATATAGCGCATTTACATAAAATGATAATAAAACATTTAACTGACCAAAAGCGCACCAAGCAAGTCATTATAAAATGTCAACAAAATGTTCTTTCATGTGTTACTCAAGCCACGTATAAATCAATCCATACACTGAACTACATGCAACGAAGTACTTAGTAACACAAACTTTTGAAAGAAAAGTTACAGGACACTAGAGCTCCAAACTCATCCCTTCTTAGTCGCTTTATGGCATAAAATTAACTTTTCTTAACAAAACTCGAGTGAGACCAAATGCCCAATTTAGCTTATAAATTTCCACATAATTAATAGAGTATGCACATTGTAAAATTGTACCCACACGACCCAAAACGTCGTACAACAAAACTCCATGAAATTCAATGAACCCAATGACTACAAGTCAACAAAATAGCACCAAACATTGTGCTCCCAAAGTCAAATTGCATTAAGCAAAATCATGGCTAAAATGCCAAATTCCAAAATCCCAAAAATTCCTTTCTATGGTAATACCATATAAATAACATTGTTTACAACTTTCTTTAAACAAATTCTCCAAAAAT
This sequence comes from Saussurea involucrata, assembly GCA_033807775.1. Taxonomy (NCBI): domain Eukaryota; kingdom Viridiplantae; phylum Streptophyta; class Magnoliopsida; order Asterales; family Asteraceae; genus Saussurea; species Saussurea involucrata. Next base: position 14,921,387 of record CM066326.1, read on the forward strand.
AGTTCTACATAGACATAATGGAATATAACTTTATGTCCCAAACTCTAACATATGTGGAGGAGATCCAATGTTAAAGTCACAAGCCGTAGTTATTGCCCAACATCTCAAACATCATAAAAATACGATTGTCATTACATTCAAAACAAATGTTGAACAACAATGAAGTAAGGCAAAACAAATCCCGGTGGAGTTTGCAACTCCCGCAATAAAACGGTTTCATGCACTTTTAAAACCATAATTTGAAATATTGTGTGCCTGCCAAACATTTCTCAAAATTCATAACACAATCCACATAAGGATTGGAAACACAAGAAATAGTTGGTGCAATTTATTTCCAAAATAATTTCCGTGCATGATTTAGTCGGCATTCAACGTCTCAACTCATACTTCTCCAAAATCCTCCGGTCCACTATTGTCATCCGGATATTCAAACCTCTTAAGGCAAGTTAGGAGATACATTAATTAACTTTACGGTTTTTCCTCAAATCAAAGTCTGCTCAATAAGCCTATGGTTCTAGTCCAACCTTCAATTTTGACCCGAAACGGTCTACTTAAAGCAAATATCATGCTTATCGTCACTCCAAGTGACAATTACTAGAATCGTCCATCTATTCCAACGACTACTAGTTTAGAACCTCTTTCACTACCCCAACGATCATCACATGAAACAATTCAAGCATGCACATGTACTAGTAAGTTCACCATGACACTGGCCAGGTGTCACTATGAACGAACCATACATGATTATCCTTGCTACTCCCGACGTGATTCTCGTTTCTAACAACATCCTTCGATCCCAAAACATCCTATCTTAAAGTGCCGAAAGGTAAATTTCACTCTCATTTACTTAAACAAACGCTAGTTTGAGTCTAGGTATCCGAAATCAACACCTAAATCTCTCAAACTTATGCTCTGATACCAACTTGTAACACCCTCGAATTTGGAAAGAGAAACTAATTAAAAAATTTGCTAATACATCCACAATAACATAATTTATTCCAATAAACTAACAAGGAAAACACCTCAATTTACAGTCTACGATTGACCTCAACAAATGATGACCCCAAATTTTATTACAAGGACTAAAACCACATCTGGTGTTACTTATTCCAAGTATAAGTTGGTAATCCCAAAGATGAATGCGGAAAACATCACTTAACCAATTCACCTCTCGAGCACATTTCTAGCACACAACCTCTCGCCGTGTCTCTAGAACTATTCCCAACCTGAGCCTGTTGCACATGCCGACAAATAAAAAGGGTTAGGCTTACGCCTAGTGAGTTCAAGCATTTTATCATGACTATATAAAATCAGAAATCGGAAGGTAGTAGTTATAGTCATGATTTAAATAAATCTTTTAAATGAAAGTTTGCGACAAAGTCTATCATTTCCAAAAGGTTTCCCAAACGGGCATAAATGACTCATTTTCCAACGCACCCAAAATCTAGGAGAAAAGTTCCCAAAATGTATAAAGCGTTTTCTAAAATGAATTCCAAACCCAACTCACTCAAAACGTATTTGGACGCAAATAACCCAAGAAATACAAATGTGGACAAAACTCCAATATTCCAAAACATCCAATAAGTATGAAGCATAGAACCCTGCCAATAACCATGAATACAGTTTGTATAAATAAAGTACGTCACCGAAAATATGGATAAAAACATATACCCAAAACCACACCTTTCGGTGACGGAGGAGACCCGATTCCATCGAAAGTGACGGGCACACAAAGTTAAGTCACTCGTGATGTTACTGGATTACACCTCAAGCCATAAATAGATTGCCTTTATTGCATACCCCATAGAGTTACACCTCAAGGACTTACAGGCGACCTTATTGCATATCCAGTCTAGACGAGTTACACCTCAAGGACTTCAATGTCCCTTATTGCCTACTCGCTAGTGGCCCCCACGGCCCACGCATATAACCATGCGTCCCCATAGTCCACTCCTCATGCACAAAGAGATAGACCATCAATTAAAGACCGACTCACTTGCCTATGGATCCAATGCAACACAGTCTACCAAAACATGCTCAACCCGGAATGACAAAACACCCAAGCATGCAAATATCAATGACGTGCAATAAAATGCATCTAAGTCCCAGTTAGGTAAACAAGTACCACAAAGCCGTTATTAACCCAAAACCTGACACGGTCGAGCAAAAGGGTTTTACCAAAAGGACTCACACCTTTACAATTCTCAAAATAACTCTTGACACTAAATCGGGTATTTCCCACATGGTTTATAAAATCAATTTACACTAACATGATTAAACCGTCAAATAAACCTCATTTTGGGCAATTAACCTTTTAAAGACAAAATATGATTTCTAACCATCCAAATATTCAAAAGCCCCAAATACGGGTGTTTTACATATTTATGAAGACAAACATTTCAAAAAAGTTAAATTATCTAAATAACTCAACCACATATCTTTTCAAGTAAAACACGCATATTTGTAAAATATCATTTTGGCATGTACAAAGTTTTCGTAAAGTAACTTGAACTTACCTTGCTAGATTTAGGCTAAATCTAGAATTTCTCCAAACGTAAGCTCCCTTGAAGAAGTTTGCATCCTAAGCCAAAACCTCCAAAAAACCTAAATTCATAACTTCCAACCATGAATATTCATATTCAACCACTTTAAAACCATTCCCCAAAAATCTTATATCGAAATCTCCATTTTGACCAAAACCCCAATATTAACCTAACTTCTCCAAAATCATCCAAATCGAAATTAGAGAAACAAAACACTAGAAGATCATCATAGGAACATTTATAACTCATAAAAAAGTATAGAATGTAGGAGGATGAACTCACCACTTAGGTTTTGATGAAAACCTAGAAAACCCCAAAAATCTCCAGGATGTTGTGGATGAAACTTGCTCTTGCATCTATAGATGAAATCAATAGCATAAAATGGGTAAGGAACGCATCAATCTCCAAGAGAAACCCCAAAACTGGTTAGGGTTTTGTGAGGGAGAAAAGAGAAAACGATTTGGGAGAGAAAGGAAGGAGATTCGTGACTTACCACCACCAAACACCCTTGAATCTTCCAAACTCTTTCTAGATCCTTGAAGAGCTCTAAAAAACGGAACCATAGCAAGTTGAATCATCAAAATCGGAGTTGAAATGAGAGAGATATGAAGAAATGAAGTTTGAGGGATGAAAATCTGGTATTTATGCTCCAGGTACCCGACGGCTAAAGTGACGTGCGAGAGTGACACAAGTGTCACTTTCGCTGGGCACTTTCGCCGGGCTCAAATAGCTCTCGGTACAAAACCGGCGAGAGTGACACGCGAGAGTGACACAAGTGTCACTTTCGCTGGTCACTTTAGCCGAGATTGTACCGAAAGTTGTTTTGGCCCTAACTTCTTCGTTATAGCTCCGTTTTCGCTCCGGAAAGAACCGCTGGACTCGTATTCGAATTCCCCATCCAACAAGACCATAAAATATAGGATTTAACCCAAAATTCTATTTTTCATATTTTTCTTAAAAGATCGATTCCACACTAATTCGAAGTTGTACTTATCCGAAAATTACGGGTGTTACAGTTTTATCTGGTCACACGAAGACATGGTCGGCATAGACCCTGGCATCATTTCCCACAAGCTCAACATCGACCCGTCGTTCAAACCTATCAAGCAAAAGCGCAAGAAATTTGCTCCTGAAAGAAATAAGGTGATAAATGACGAGGTCGACAACCTCCTGAAGACAGGGAAAATTCGAGAAGTAAAGTACCCCGATTGGCTCGCTAATGTCGTGGTCGTGGCCAAGAAGAATGGCATGTGGAGGGTCTATATCGACTTCACAGATCTTAACAAAGCCTGTCCAAAAGATCCTTTCCCATTGCCGCATATCGACGCCATGGGCGACGCGACAGCAGGACATGAACTATTGACGTTCATGGACGCTTATTCTGGATATAATCAGATCTTGATGCACGTCGAAGACCAGGAAAAAACTGCGTTCATGACGGATCGAGGTATACTGTTATAAAGTTATGCCCTTCTGTCTAAAAAATGCAGGCTCTACCTATCAGCGTCTAGTGAATAAGATGTTCAAGGATCATCTTGGCGACACAATGGAAGTGTATATCGACGACATGCTCGTCAAGTCAAAGCAAGCAATCGACCACGTCGAGCATCTAAGGCAGTCGTTCTACATCCTTCAGAAGTATAGCATGAAGCTTAACCCGACGAAGTGTTCCTTTGGTGTTAGTGTAGGAAAATTCCTGGGTTATACGGTCACTCGTCGAGGAATCGAGGCTAATCCCGATCAGATCAAAGATGTTATCAAGATTAAATCTCCGAGAAATTTCAATGAGGTCCAAAGGCTCACAGGTCGAGTAGCAGCTCTGAACATGTTTATCTCTCGATCCTCAGATAAATGCCATCTATTTTACAATGTCCTCAGGAAAAATAGAGGCTTCGACTGGACCGACGGTCATGAGCAAGTGTCGTCAAAACCTCAAGATCAAGATCATGAGGTCTTGCAGCTATATTTGGCTGTTAGTCCTAACGCAGTAAGTGTCGTCTTAACACGAGAGGATGAAAAGCAACAACTGCCGATCTACTATATAAGTAAATCCCTCTTGGACGCCGAAACCAGGTATTCCTCTATGGAAAAATTGCTTTTATCGCTAGTCACAGCTGCCAAGAAATTACGACATTATTTCGAATCACATCCTATTACTGTCGTGACTAACTTTCCTCTTAAGTTTGTCTTGAGGAAACCTGAATTGACAGGTCGTTTGGCAAAATGGAGTATATATCTCAGCAGTTACGACATTGATTTCAAACCCAGGACCGCGATCAAATCGCAAGCGTTGGCGGATTTCATTGCTGATTTCAGCCCTGAATTGGAAAAAGAAGCAGAGCTTGAAGTATCAACTGTGGCGAATCGTGACGACATGCCCTGGACTCTGTATGTCGATGGGTCATCCAACGTTAGGGGTTCAGGACTTGGCGTCGTCTTAAAGTCGCCACAGGGGGGCAAGATAGTGTATTCTGTGAGATGCGACTTCAAAGCCACCAACAACGAGGCTGAATACGAAGCCCTGGTCGTAGGAATGAGTATGGCCTACGACTCGGGGGCAACCTCGCTACATGTAAGAAGCGATTCTCTTCTGGTCGTAAATCAGATGAATGGAGAATTCACAGCTAAAGATTCAAAAATGACAGCGTACCTAAAGGCAGCAAAAGAAAAATAAAAAAAATCCAATCTTTTTCTATGGAACAAATTCCAAGGGACCAGAACACTCAAGCCGATGCTTTAGCAAACCTTGGGTCTGCCCTGGTCGAGCCAATATTCGATAACATTCCCATGATCCATCTGGCGACGTCGTCCCTCGAAAATGACAATGTCGTCCAAATCGAAGACCAAGAAAATGACTGGTCGTGCGACATCCAAAATTTTCTTATGCACGACCAACTCCCAGAAGACAAGATGGAAGCTAGGAAGATCAGATTCAAGGCGTCCAGGTATGTCATGATCGGAGATAGACTCTATCGACGATCATCGACAGGCTTAAACCTGAGATGTGTCATTAGCAAAAACCAAGTTCAGAAGATCCTTCAAGAGATGCACGATAAAGAGTGTGGTAATCACTCAGGAGGTCGCAGTCTGGCTAATCGTATCTCTCGACAAGGCTACTTTTGGCCAACACTGCGACAAGACGCCGTCAGGTACGTCTAAAACTGTGATCCTTGTCAACGACATTCAGGTACGTCCCATAAACCATCTGAGCCTTTACATTCGACACTGATTCTGTGGCCCTTCATGAGGTGGGGCATGGATATTGTCGGGACAAGGAAGTCGTGTCTTTTATCCAGACTAACATCATATGCAGGTTTGGGATTCCGTCCGAAATTGTATGCGACAATGGGTCCCAATTCATAAGCGACAGGACTCGACAGTTCTGTGAAGACCGCAGCATCAAACTAATGACCTCGACGCCCAGATATCCTCAGGCAAATGGACTTGCTGAATCAAGCAATAAGACTATCATTGCTTCAATTAAGAAGAGGTTGCAAGCCGCAAAAGAAGGTGGGTCAAAGAACTCCCTTCAGTCCTGTGGGCGAATCGCACGACGTCTCGCACGTCCACAGGACAGACCCCTTTCTCTCTGGTCTATGGTTGTGAAGCAGTTCTGTCGGTCGATATTTGACTCTCGACCTCAAGACACACTTCCGTCGACCATAATCTAGTTGATCTAAGTTATGACCTCGATGCCCTCGAAGAGCTCAGAGAGTCGGGATTAATCAAAATGGCATCACGGAGGCAAGTGGTCGAGCGACACTTCAACAAAAGCATTAAAGTTAAAAACTTTCAAGTAGGCGACTACGTCCTCCGACGAGTGTTCCAAAACACTCAAGAGCTCAACGCCGGTAAGCTTTCTATCAAATGGGAAGGCCCTTATCGTATCTCAGAAGTCGTGGGTAAAGGTGCCTATCGACTCTAAACCCTCGATAATAAAGATATCCCACGTAGCTGGAATGCGATACATTTGAAAAGGTATTTCTTCTAAGCCTTTTCCTTTTCTCACACAATTTTCGTTCATCACGAAAATTACTGACTTAAGCATCGGAGGGTCGTTGGTTAGCCAACGACCAAACCTATGAAGTTGTTTTATCACAGATCACACGAGCTATGATCATTAAGTCTATTACATGACTTTAATCTCGCAAGGTCGCATGGCATAAATATTCAGGACTACGGTACGATCATTCTATCACAGGGGCATACGACTTAAGTTTCGTCGTACGATATAGTCATACGATTATCCAGGTCTAGTGATCCTCTGATCTGATCTTCTTAACTTAGAAAAAGTTCCGTGTTCTGAATGAGCGTCTTGGTCGCATGTGCTTATGTTTAACAACACGATTTAAATGTATGTCTTATGTTTTGGTTGTTTTGCAATGGATGCCTAAGTCGCACGACCCCCTGTTTGTTCTTAACAAATTTCGCAAACTAATATTATATCTATTTGTAACAATCAAAATAGTACGTTTGGCAAGAGAGTAGATTCCATTCACGAAATATACAATTACATCTAAATAACTTGACCTTCAGCGGTCGAACAGGAAAAACAGAAAGACAACAATAGGAAGAAAATCTTTCTTAAATCGAGGTCCTTATCGGTCTCGACGTCCAAACATCAAAAAGGATTCTTGCATGACAGATGTCAGACGGTGACAGTTTCTCAGTACTGTAAATCACGACGCGTCATGAAGATGAGTTCGCGGTATTTTGAGTATGTGGCTCTTAAGATTAATGTTAAGGTTGGGGAGGACCATCGGTTGCGTCTTCACCTAAGGCCCCGTCCTTAGAACCATCATCCACCACCTCTTCCTCCTCGACTTCTTTTTCATCATCAGAGTCGAGGTCCCTTGTGCTCCCGACCTCTCTCAAGAAGTAGGCCAATTCGTCCGACGCCAAGGCCAAAGGATTTTTTTCCCGACAAGTGCTGCCTCATTATAGCAGCACGAGCGGTTAGTCGAGCCAAAGCAAAGGTAGACGCAGCCTCGTCTTTAAGATCCCCTACCTCCTTCTCTAAACCCGCTACCTTAGCCTTAGAATCCTCAACATCCCTCTCCTTTGCGACCAAGGATTCTTTTATCTTATTCAGCTCTTCCCTTTGGTCGGCAATCGTGGACAAGGACTGTTTTAGACGATGGTTCGCCTCGTCCTTCGCGTGACCGACGGCCTCCAATTCTTTTTGGGCATCGTCAAGACGTTTGGACATAGCCTCCTCACGCTCCACAGCAGCGTTCGCCCTGTCCAACGTTGCATTCCCCATTTCGTAAGCAGAGGAGATCTGACCCTTTATCTTCTCCGTCTCTGCGCGCAAGGCAAGAGAAGACTGGAATGCCTGTAAGATAAGACGCATGTCCGTAAATCGTTCAACAAAGTTAAAACCATAACGAAATAACGCAAGTTTTGAAAGAAAAAGTTACCAGAAACACCAAACCGGCAACATGAGATCCCGTCTCCTCGACTGGGAATCCCTCGAAACGCTCCCTGAAAGAAGGAAGCAGGTATTTCCCCAGATGAGGAAACAAATTCCGTCCCGGATAGGACGTCATCGACCATAAAGTCCGAAGGCAACGTAAAGTTAACCTTCGTGACTTTAGCCCCTCCCGTCGCATGCTCCTTGCCCTTGTCGGCCGACGAAGGGATCGACGTGGTAGATGGGGACTTCGCCGACTTCGCTGTTTTCATCGGTGGCGCAAAACTGATAGGTGTCGCAGCAATCGGACTAGAAGATGTCTTCGTCTTCATAGGCGATGCGACCTTCGCCTTCTCAGGCGTATTGACTCTCGATGAGTCATCGACTTTCATAGACGGTTTCCTTGGAATCGTCATCCCCGTCTTGGGTAAAACCTCCGACTCAGTGGTCGAGGTCTTCAGTCTCCTTTCCTTGCCTTTGCGGGCAAGCTCAAGTTGCGCCGCTCTCTTAGCAGAGATGGTCGGCACCTTCGTCTGCGATTCTCCTAAAGACACATAAAAAGAGGCATTACAAGGTGAACGTAAAAGCAAAAGACCAGAGTCGAGCAGAAGGGAGTAAGAAGGTACACTTACCGGTCATCTCTTCTTCTTTCCACTCTTTCTCTTTCTCTTCGTGTTAGCTCCAATCTTTATGATTATAGAAGTATTGAAAAATAGGCTAAGTATGGAAGTCTTCGACAGAGGCTCTGCCGAGTCACCGAGAAGACCGAAGTAAAGAATTGCTTGAAGACTCTTCAATGCGGACAAGGCCACAGAGCCTCTGTCATACTTGACAGAGCCTCTGTGCTATAAAAGACTAAAGCTCTATACAAGGACAATCGTGCTTCTCACGATTTCTGCTGTACGAAGATCCTGAAGATCAGTCGTACAAGGCGTGACCTGACAACTCCACGTGTCAAACTCTGATGGGTCTTAGCCTTAGTAGAAGCCGACGCATTTAATTAACGTTGTACCTGCAACAGTACCTGAATAGTGTCTTTGTACCTTCAGTCCTTTTTGTCTAGAGCTTGTCCCCTTTAGAAGTAGTATAAATAGAAGACTCATGTTGAGTTCTTCTATTAAGCTTTGCACGACACACACACCATTAGAACAGAATTCTTGTCATACCATCGGTGTTCTTGGTGTTCTATTTATATCAATATACAGTGGGTTATTGAGTTATTTATCTGTGTTATTTACATCTCACGTATTTGATATCGTGTTTCTTCTACCTTATTATATCTTTTAGTTCGTTAAAACGCTTCCGCATTATATCTTGTTTAGATTGAATCATCATTGTTAAGCAAAACAGGAACCAACAATTGGTATCAGAGCCATCCTTGATTTTCTATATCAAGTGATCCTCTCTTGCAATGATTCTTGGTAGAAACTTGGACTGATTTTTAACCTAATTTTCATATCTTTCAAAACAGCATCTGTTTTTCTGCCATTCTCGACCTGTTTCGACTTTGGTAAACTTACAGAATCTGTTTCTTCGGTTAAATCTCCATTTTAGTGCATTGTTTAAGGTTTTTAAGCTTATAAACACTGTTCGAAGCTTCCACTTCATCATCTGAAAGTTTACTGTTCATACCCTGTTTTCTGGATTTCTCAACCTCTTTCAAAATGACAAACACAAACAACTTCTTCACTGCTGGTTCTTTAACCAAGCCACCCACACTACTCAGAGATGAGTACCCTCAATGGAAGATACGAATGATTCACTTCTTCGAGGGTACTGACAAAGAACTTGTCTACTATATCAACAACCCTCCTTTCATACCAATGATCACAGTACCCCGTGTACCTGCCACAGACGACACTCCAGAAATCCCTGAGCACGAGAAACCAAAGACCAAAGACAACTGGTCAGACCCTGATTGGGCAAAATATGAAGTTGCTCAGAAGACTAAGAAACTTCTGATAATGGCCATACCCAATGACCTTTTCCAATCCCTAGATGAGTGTGAATCTGCATATGATATGTGGAAGGAACTGGAAAAACAACTGGAGGGTGGGGCCAAAACTCAGAAGAACCGCAGAGCCCAATGCATCAACAAGTACTACGCATTCAAAGCTCTGCCGACCGAAACTCTGCAGATAACATATGATCGGTTCAACTCCCTAATCAACAAGTGCAAGAAGTTCGGAATCCACAAAACTTCTGAGGAAAACAATGTCATGTTCCTAAAGAGTCTCAATGAAGAATGGCTCCAGTTGTCTATGTCTCTGCAAACAAATCAGGACTTAGACTCCTGGACTCTGTCAGATCTCTATGGAACGTTGGCAGCATAAGAGCCTCAAATTGCACAAGCAAAAGCCCAAATCAGTGCACCTCTTGCACTGGTCGGAAAGGCTACAGAAGCTAAAGAGAAGCCGAAGAAGTAGAAAGCTGTGGAGGAAAAGAAGGAGAAGAAGAAGAAGATCTTGATCGTTGATAGTGAAGAGGAGGAGGTGGTGGAAGAAGAGGAGGCAACTATGGCCTCGATAGCTAAATTGTTAGCTCTTTTGACAAGGGAATTCAGCAGAGAATATCAGAAGAAGTCTGGTAATGAACGATATGGAAGAGATGATCGTGGAAGAGAAGGGTCAAATGACAAGAACGACAGAGGTGTCGACCAACAGAGGTCAAATGACAGGAACGACAGAGGTGGTGACCGACAGAGGTCAGACAATAAAGCTGGCAACGCTCTATAGAACCAAGGATGTTACAATTCTGGCAAGCCAGTCCACTACGCCAATGAATGCAGGAGCAAACCAAACCGCCCTCAGATGGATTCTTCTTTCTACAAAAAGAAAGCGGAATACTATGCTCAGAAGTCACTAATGGTGAATCGAGAAAACTGGCAGTCAGATACATCCTCTGACGAAGGGGAAAAGAAGAACGCCTTGTTCTGTGGCATGGCAGAGGTCATCTCATCCGACTCCGATAGTGAGAAGCAGTATGTGCCAATCTGGTATCTAGACTCCGGATCCTCGCGGCACATGACTGGCGACAGAGGTCTACTATCCTCCTACAAAGATAAACTCGATGGAGGATCTGTGACCTTTGGTGATAACAAGAAGGGGTATATAAAAGGCTACGGAGTCATCAAGAAGGAAAACATATCCGTATGCAAAGTTGCATATGTGGATGGCCTTAAGCACAATCTTCTCAGTGTTAGCCAACTCTGCGATACGGGTTTCGATGTAATGTTCAAAAGAACCGTCTGCTCTCTACAAAGTGAGGACACAGGAGTCGAACTTCTGCGAGCAGAATGAAGAGGCGATCTTTACCTCATGAACTTCTATGCCAAGAACAAGGAAGACAAGTTATGCCTTGTTGTCAGTAAAAGCGAAGAAGCCTGGTTATGGCATAACAGGTTCTGCCACCTAAACTTTCATACTGTAGATAAACTTGTTAAACTTGATCTAGTCAAAGGTCTGCCAAATGTTAAATTTAATAAAGATCATTTGTGCTCTGCTTGCGAAATGGGAAAACTCAAAAGAGCTTCCCATAAAGGCAAGACTGATGTGTCTTGCCCCAGGCCTCTGTACATGCTTCATGATGACCTCTGCGGTCCAATCGCTACACAGAGCCTGGGTGGCAAGAAATATATACTTGTTTTGATCGATGAATAATCAAGATTTACATGGGTTGAATTTGTCAGAAAGAAATCAGATGTTCCAAACATTCTGATAAATTTAATGAAAAGAATCCAAGTTCTGTACGAATGCAGGATTCAGAAACTAAGAAGCGACAATGGCACAGAATTCAAAAACTCTGTCATTGAAGCCTATCTTACAGAAGAAGGCATATCACAGAACTTCTCTGTTGCACGCACCCCACAACAGAATGGCGTGGTTGAACGAAAGAACCGCACGCTTGTGGAGGCTGCAAGAACTATGCTAACAGAATCTGGATTACCAATGTCTTTTTGGGCGGAAGCAGTATCAACCGCTTGCTACACCCAAAATCGATCAACCATTGTAAAGAGGCACATCAAGACACCGTATCATTTGATCAACAAAAGGCGACCAAACATCAAATTCTTTCATGTATTTGGATGCAAGTGCTTTGTCTTAAATGATAGATAAGCAAGAGGAAAGTTTGAGGTGAAAACAGATGAAGGCAAGTTCATAGGATACTCTGCCACTTCAAAAGCCTACAGAGTTTATCTTCTGCGATCACGCACCATTGTAGAAAGCATCAATGTGTCTTTTGACGATTCCTTTCAGAAGACTTCTGAACAAGTCAGTTCAGAACTCGGTCTAAAGAAGGAATCCTCTGGCATCCCAAAGACAAGAGAAGAAGACTTAAATCTTCTATTTGAAGAGATGTTCCATGATGATATTGATCCCTCTGCTGGAGCCATCAGAGCCTCTGGAGAAACATCTTCTAACAACCAGACTGAGTCAAGTATATCTCTAACTGGTCCATAAAATACTTCATCCTCTTCTGTGAATCATACAGATGCACGTGCTGAGGGGGACCCAACAGAAGATGATACGACCAAAGATTCTACAATAGAGGCTCCTGAAATACCAACTCCAGCGACTATAGAGGAATCAATACCAGAGGAAAACAAAGATTCTATCTCTACTTCCTCAGAGGAACAAATTCCAACTTCAATCCCTATATTCCCACAAGCTGAAATACCGAGCACAAGCACAGAAATGCCATCAGAACCATAGTGTGCAACTACAGAGGTTCGTCTTGATGACACTAATGACCATCTTCCAAGAACTACCAAGTGGACTATGAGTCATCCTCAGACCCAAATTATAGGCGATCCTTCTGACAAAATCAAGACAAGATCAGCTACTGCAAATTTTTGTTTCTTCACAAATTTCATTAGTGTGATCGAGTCAAAACGCATTTCTGAAGCCCTAGATGATCCAAACTGGGTAGATGCCATGCAAGAAGAGCTTCTGCAGTTTGAGAGAAACAAGGTGTGGACCCTAGTTCCTTTGCCAAAAGGGAAACAAGCAATAGGGACTAAATGGGTCTTCAGAAATAAGAAGGATGTGGACGGGGTGGTCATTAGAAATAAAGCAAGATTGGTGGCCAAAGGATATCGCCAAGAAGAAGGCATTGATTACGATGTGACTTTTGCCCCTGTCGCACGGCTCGAAGTAATAAGAATCTTCGTAGCTCACAGAGGTTTCAAATTTTTCAAATGGATGTAAAATCTGCTTTTCTGAATGGTGAAATCCAAGAAGAAGTATATGTCCAACAGCCACCAGGGTTTGAAAGTTCCAAGTACCCAAAATACGTGTACTATCTCGACAAAGCTCTGTATGGACTGAAACAGGCTCCAAGAGCATGGTACGAACGACTTTCAACCTTTCTTCTCAATAATTATTACGACAGAGGTACAATCGATACTACTTTGTTTTATAAAAGAAAAGGTGATGAGATTCTACTTGTACGTTATGTAGATGACATCATTTTCGGGTCTACAAATGCACAACAGTGCAAAGATTTTGAAAAACTCATGCAGAGTGAGTTTGAAATGAGTATGATGGGAGAATTAACCTTCTTCCTCGGACTCCAAGTAAAACAATCATCAGAGGGAATTTTTATAAATCAAGCTAAATATGTCTCTAACATACTTTCAAAATTCAGTCTCTCTGATGCCTCTGTAATGAAGACCCCAATGGCCACTGGAAATAAGTTATTCTCAGATCCAAATGGCACATCTGTAGAGTGCAAGCTCTACAGAGGTATGATTGGGTCTCTTTTATACTTAACCACAAGTAGACCTGACATAATGTATGCCACATGCCTCTGTGCAAGATATCAAGCTAACCCAAAGGAATCCCACTATATTGCTGTAAAGAGGATCTTCAGATACCTTAAAGGGACCAAAAATATTGGGCTCTGGTATCCGAAGAACTCTGGCTTTGGTCTTAAGGCATACACAGATTCAAATTATGGAGGATGCAAGCTTGATCGAAAGAGCACCTCTGGGAGTTGTCAATTCCTGGGAGGTAAACTAGTCAGCTGGACTTCAAAGAAGCAGAACTGTGTATCCACGTCTACAGCATAAGCTGAATATGTTGCTGCTGCTAGTTGTTGCTCCCAAGTTCTGTGGATGAAAACTCAGCTAAAGGACTATGGCCACAACGTATACAAGATACCCATCTTCTGTGATTCAAAAAGTGCCATAGCCATCTCTGCCAATCCAGTTCAGCACTCAAAATGCACTTTCTAAAGCAAAGCATATCGATATCCGTTACCACTTTCTAAAGCATCATGTTGAACATGGCACAATCGAAATGCACTTTGTGTCCACTGAATACCAGCTTGCAGACTTATTCACCAAAGTACTTGATGAGAAAAGATTCCTTTTCTTGGTGGGTAAGTTGGGAATGATTAACATGAGTTGAATCCTCTGTAAGTTAGATTTGATCCTCTTGTAATATGTATATATTCTAAATTCTTCTATAAGTATATTCTTAATCATCAAAAGTTTTGTACCCGACAGAGCTTCTGTGGGATTGCTCAGAGCCTCTGACAATCTACAGAAGTGGGAGCAACAGCTAGCAGAAGGTTTTTGAACTGAGCCTGTGCACTACTTATCTCATTTGATCCAAGCATAGGTCTAGTGGGAGCAGAAGGAGTCCTTGAACTGATCTACAGAAGTTGATCATTCAAGGGGGAGCAAAATAAGAGATGTGATCTATCAAATTCACAGAAGTAAAGATTTTTTGCCGAACAAGGGAGAGCCAAAAGGTAAGTATCTCGTACAAATCCTTTTTGAAAAACAATTTTCTAGGACATCAATTTCCAAATACGTCCTAGAAACACTGTTTAAGACATTCCAAACAAGTAATGATCAGAAAGATTTTCGAGCCTTCCGTTATGAGAAATTTAAGGTCATAGAGCCTCTGCTGAGCTCAACAGAGCTTCTGTCAGTAGGATCCTCTATGACTTAAAATTTAATACGGGAACTCTATCGATCAACCTTAAATGTCTTCATTAAGGATCCGCACGTACAAATGCACACACAAAGATACTGGAAGAATGTCTTTTGATCGAAGAGCTCACTCCACCAAAGAGTCTCTATCGCCCAACCTAGATACTCTAAAAGTAAATATGTCTCGCACAAAATCTATTTCCAAAACAGTTTTCCAGGACACAAATTTATAAATATGTCCTAAACACAGTGTTTAAAACAATGAACACTTTGGATGATCAAGAAGTTTTCTAAATTTTTAGTTATGAGAAATTTTCACTCTCAGAGCCTCTGCTGGCTTTGACAGAGCCTCAAAGCCTCTGTAAATGAAAATTTTGTACTAAAGATCTATCGATCCTCTCCAATGTTTTTTCAAACGTTTTTGGTAAAGGTGCAAGCATCAGAGGAGACAAAAAGACAAGTTTAAGATCACAGAGCTCACTCCACTACAGAGCCTTTGTTGATTCTGACACTTGACCTTTTATGGAAATTCTGTAACAGTATGGGTTATTTACTGCGAGTGACAGTCATCTGAAAGTAGAAAGACCCACGCGCCAAGGATTAATGGGCCGCACACGCCATCTAATCGTGCTCTGACATCTATGACGTGGCATTTTTTGATTGGACGTACATGGCACACGTTCTCCTGGAAAGTTGAACCCAGCTGTTAGCTTTTATTTTATATTGTATTCAAGATTACTTGGTTAAATTGTAAAAGCACAAATTATATATGTGGGCTTTAGTTGCTAATGGGCTTAGGCCATAAAACCTTAGTACTTAATGTGTATCTTTGTTAGATTTTAGGTTAAGCCTCTAAAATCTCCCAGCCTCTAATTTCTAGTTTTCATACGTAGAGAGAGAGAGCTTCATTTTGTAAGAGAGTGTTCTTCAAACTTATCTTGTAAACTCTCAATCATTCAATATATTGCTATTATTATTGTTATTTGTTGTATTCGGGAACCAACAATTGGTATCAGAGCCAAAGACAACTTTTGTTGATTCAAAAATTACCTGATCAATTTTGCTGCTGTCAATCGGTTCTTCCAGCAGCACAGACACAGATTCTGCAGAAGATTTCAAACAGCCCCTGTTTGATTCTTACAGATTTTCAGTATACGACTTCAAATACGGGTTTATCAATTTCATACTCTTATACTTGACCTGTTGTCGTTTCAGATTTTAACTAATCTGACCTGCTGTATTTTTTTTATTTACCTGCTGTGTTTGAAATCAGTTTTTTTTTAAGTTCTTAATACTTAATCTGAACTGGGTATTTGAACCTCTGTGTTTGCATTAATTTCTGTGTTTTTGAATCAATACCATATTGTCTCACGATCTTTCAAGTAACAACATGTTGAAAAAGTGTCTAAATTCGAGTGCTGATTTTCACTACTACTCTAAACTCAGTACTAACTTTCGCAATGTGATTATCACTCTTGACAAAGAGTCGGAGGAAAGGAAGATAAGCTTTCTGATCGATTCAGAAAAGATTACCAAGCTAGAAGAGGCAGGTAAACTCTTAACCAATGAGAATATTGAACTGAAAAGGAAATTATTTGAGTCTGAAAAGTTTTGTGAAAAGGAGAAAGAGAAGTTTGAGGAAGTTAAGACTGTTTTTGAATAAGAGAAGAAACGACTTGAACTTAAATGTTTAAGTTTTTCTAAACTGATTTCTGATTTTGAAAAACTTGTGATTTGTGAAAGAGAGAAGATTGAAATGGAGAAAACTACTTTTGAAACAAAATCTATGGAGCTTTCTTGCAAAATCTCATAATTATAGAAAACTCTTGAAAAAGAGAGGAACGAGTCTGATTTTGAAAGAAAAGAATCTGAACAGTTGAAGGTTCAAAGATTTCAAGAATTAAGTCAAAAAGATGACTTTGAAAGAGAAAGAAGGGTTTTTAAAACCGAAATATCCAAACTGACAAAGAGACTCTCTGTTTTGTCAACTGAGATCATGTTGGAGAAGAGATGTAAATCTGATCTCCAAAAGATGTTTGAGGTGAATTTAAAGGAAAAGAATGATTTGGCTAAAAGGCTCAAGGAATTTGACTTTGCAGACTCCAAGTGTTCACTTAAAACAACTTCAATTTCAATAAACAAGAACAGTTCTTCAAAAGGGTTCATTAAGCCAAATAAGTTTTCAAAAAATCAGATCTCCACTTCAAATTTTTTCCATGATCGTAAGCTAGACAACTCAGTTAATCAAGCTTTTAAAAGAGTGAAAATGGTTTGGATAGTGAAAGGCTCTAAACTCGTTCAAAATGTTCAAAAGCCATTCATTTCTGTTGAGTATGACAAGATCAACAAAGCATTTCATGCAAATTCTAACAAAATAGGACCCATTTGGATATGGGTACCAAAAATTGTTTGATCTGTCTTGCAGGTACGTGGACTCTTAAACACTCAGTTTAAGACTCATCCTTCAAAGGCAATTGATTTTTGTGCACAACAGTACAGAACTCAGTCCTAAATGGCTTATTGGATTTCTGCACATATCTGGATTCAGATCAAGACAGGGTTTTATTGTTCATAATTGTTTATAAATCAATTTATTGATTTTGAGAAAAAATTTCTCGAAGAAGTTCAGTTTACTGTGGTGTGATCGAACTCATAGCTGTAGGTGTTTTCAGTAGAAAACATTTCCAGAGAATGTGTTCAGAATCACATTTCGAGTAACCCTGTAAAATTTCATTGCAAAACTCTGATTTTTGAGCAAGTTATGGTGATTTGAAGTTCTAAAAGTTCGAAAATCGCAAACCCCAGTTGTAAAATGATTTGTTGACTGCTGTTTGCTGTTAAATGATTTTATATGTTGTTTGCTGTTGTAATAACAGATTTAATGTTTCTATAACAATTCATTTGTGCAGGTCACAGATAAGCCATACAGACCTGCAGTGCTTAATGTGCAAACGGACCTTGAAATGTTAATCTGTTTCAGCTGCTGTTGGTTACAAAGAAATCAGACCTCTGTTGCTGTCAAATCAACAAAAACAACCTTTCAAGAAGACAGACCTCAATCCAGATGTTTTGTTGTTGCTAAGTTGTTGCTGTTTGTTTGCAGTCGAAGTAAATCAAAAACAAAATATTGCAGCAGAAAATTGATGTTGTTTGTATCAAGTCAGCTGCTGTATAGTTTTGAATACAGATTACAGATTTGTGTTAATCCAGAGCTTGATCACAGTTCAGAAGATTTCTGAATTTTATAATTCAGATTTGAGCAACGTGTTTAGGATAGGCCATCCAGAGATATGTAATCAAAATTTGCTGATGAGCTTAATGGCTGATGAGCTTAATGGGATAGGATGTTCAGACCCAACTGGTTGTTGAGCTTAATGGGATAGGATGTTCAGAAAATTCACAGATGTGAAACAACTTATCGAGATATCAGGGAGATGTGCACAGAAGCTGTGATGATCAATTTGTGCAGAGCTTGACCTTCCAGATTTCAAGTCTGATTCAATCTAAGGCTTCCCAGAAGCTCTGTGTTTGAAGAGAAACAAAATTCAGAATGATGACATAGAGAACACACAGAGGTTGTCCTTTCAATTTATTTCGAAGAATTATACAGAGGTCTGTCTAAAAAGCTGTCAAGAAGATGCTTCTGATTAGAGTTCAGAGAGAACTCAAAGATGTGCAGAGACTATTCGAGCTGCTGAATTTTGCTAGCACAAGTTTTAACAACTCAAACATTGTTGTTGTCGTTTATAAAGTTGTTTAGTTTCCAGATCTGCGTAGACGCAGATCACAGAAGCTACTTGGTTACACAATGTGATCAGAATTCAGTCTGATAGAAGATGTTCTGAAGTAGAAGGAATTGGCAGAGATAAGTCAGAGTGCACACATAGGATATCCCAGAAGGTCACTATGTGCAGCAGACTAAGAATTATGTAGATTTCGAAAAGTTGCAGATCGTTGCTGGGTGTACGAACTAAATCACAAAGACACGCAGCAAAATTTGCTTAGTGTCTACTGCTGTCCAGAATCATGAATGGTGTTGCAGGTCCCATGAACCAAAGAGATCAGAATTTTTTTAAGTGAGTCCTGTCCAATTTTGGTTCCTGGAGAAGAATCTGAGTTGAAATGATCAAGTTCAAAGCTTGATGTGATGCTAGAGAAGATGACTCTGTCAACTCATAAACTTGTTATTTTCCCTGAGCAGTTCGAAGTCTTAGAAAATTTTAGAAGTCTGCTCACATTTGGAAGTTAAAATGCAGACCCTGAAGACTATCCACAGAGCCTCTGTAAGGCTATACAGAAGTTGCTTCTAAAAACTATGAAAGCTCAGAGCTATGACTTCGAAAATTTGCAACTGATGGTGAAGATCATAGACTTCCAGAAGTTACTGTGTAATTGGAAGATACACGACAGAGGCTGTCAAGATCGATATGTTATGTGCGGCTGTCCAGAAAAGCAACACATCTGTCCAGATTAAGCTGCCACAGAGCTGCTATTTCAAAATGTGCAGCACGTTAAAGATGCAACTTATAAGTTACGTTGTACAGATCAGAGACTGTTGTTACAGATCTATTAAACAATAGATTTGAGTAAACTGCAGGTTCAATGATAAATCAGATCAGAAAAGTGCAGAGGTTGATTAACTCTTCCCGAACAAAGTTGCACCACAGAAGCCAATCGCACAGAGCCTCTGTGGAATCGCACAGAGCCTCTGTGTAATTACCCAGAGCCTCTGTGCACAATGAAATACTTCAGAGATGCTTATCCAGAAGTTGCCCATGTTATCCAAAAAGATTGATCCAGAGGTTTGAGTAGAAGTTGATCATCCAGAGCCTGAGCTAAATGTTATCAGAGGTGAACTACATAAGATCATTATGTGCAGCCAAACCTCTGCCGCCAAACCTCTGTCATAACGCAACCAGTCCTCTACCGAGCAGTCGACCCCCCCTCTGTCAAACCGTGGTCGACCTTCTGTCGTGCCTCGACCATGCCTCTGCCGAGCCGCTGTCCAGGCCTCTGTTGAGCCGCGACTACCCTTCTGCTGAGCCGTGGTCAAGTTTTGCCATGCCTTCTGTCGAGCTTTGGACATAAGTTTTTAACGTGTAGAGGATGCACACACGCAGGTTGCACCACAGAAGCTGAAAGCACAGAGCCTCTATGAAGTCGCACAAAGCCTCTGTGAGGCTGTCCAGAGCTGTTCAAGAGATTTTGAGCCATCCAGATTATGCAGGAACAGATCACAGAGTGTACATTCCGACCTATTAGAGGATGGAAATTGATCAGACCCTCTGAGGAAGTTGACAGAGCCTCTGAGGCAAATCACAGAGCCTCTGTGAGGCTGTCCAGAGCCTCTGTATTCATACACAGAGCCTCTGTGGCGATAAGTTGTTCATTAAGCTGCTGCTACTGTTAAGCTGTTATGGCTGTCCAGATTAAGCCATTGTCCAAATGCAGTTCGTGTGCTCACAGAACCTCTGTTAGTTCAGAGAGGTTAGTTCAGAAGTCCAAGATGATGCAGAAGACCTCTACAAGGCTATCCAGAAGACGTGACAAGACTGATCAAGAACTTATACACAGAGGTATTCACAGAGCCTCTGTAAACCTTTGCAGATGTATACACCTCTGTAGACCAAAATCTTTTTTAATAAGCAACCAGAAGAGAGGGCCAAAGGTAGACCCAATCTTGTTTATCAGAGGTTGTTGGTCCAGAAATCAAAATAAGCAAAAAGCCCGAAGCCCGGAAATTTCAGATTTTTTTTCTGACAGCTTTGCGCTGCTTCAGAAAAACGCGCACATCTTTCTACTCGGTGCTCCAATCAACTCAAATCCAGTTGCATTAAATCCCTAACACAAATATGTACGACTTTGAAGTTCTGATTTTTCTCAAATTCAGTGATCTGATATGCCTAATTCACTGGTAAAGTCAATAGATACTTGCTGGATCGAAAGCATCGCTTCACTCTCTCTATTGCCATAATTAGATCAGAACTTTGTTTCTACACACATCAGTGTAGGACCAGTACCTCAACAGATCAGACTTTGACTGTATTTCTAATCTCTAACCCCCAGCACCATGTTTCCTTTTAATTTGAATTAACTGTGCTTCTGGATATTCCTAACAAATGTGGAATCATCAAAGATGATTACCAACACTTTTTGATTCTTACAGGATATCTGATTACAAGTTGAGCCTAAATGAGATTTATTGCTCAATTTGAGGGGGAGAATGCCAATCTGACCATATTCATGCAAATCTGACCATATTCATGCAAAGGTAAAATCTCTAAACCTTTCATCATTTCTAGAGAATGGCCATCTTTAAAATGATAAAACCTCTTTCAAATGGTCAAACCACTTCTAGATGTCAAAATGCTTTTTCAAATATAGAAGCTGGATTTTAAATGTTTTTCTAAGACTTCAAAGAGTCAGTGTGTGGAACAATACAATCTTTAGGACAACAATTTCATGGGATCATTATGTGAGCATTTATAGAACTTCTATGGATCACTTAAACCTGTGTTTCCTACCAAAGAAGTAAACCTTGAGTGTTTGAGAGGTGAATGGTCTACATCAAAGAGTGGGGGAGATAACTATATGAGTTTTTCTCATTGTGCTTAAGAGGTAAAATTTAAAAAGAGAGTTTGGTTAGATGTGAGCTACATGATAAAAGAAAGAGGGTGTGAGAACAGAGTCAAAAGAATTATACAACTCTGCACCATCTCTTTTCTGAGCCGGGCAAACCACACTTCTGATTTATCACAAATTTTTGTTAAGCCTCTAAAATCTCCCAGCCTCTAATTTCTATTTTTCATACGTATAGAGAGAGAGAGCTTCATTTTGTAAGAGAGTGTTCTTCAAACTTATCTTGTAAACTCTCAATCATTCAATATATTGCTATTATTATTGTGACTTGTTGTATCCGGGAACCAACACCAGCCGTATGCACTCGATTGCGGACCCCAAATTTTATTCACTTTCACCTATTTACCTCTTCAGATTCTACCCTTATCTCCTCAGTATAAAAACAAACTTACCACTTCCTCTAAACGTTTACGAACTTACTCTCTTCATCTTCTCCGTCGAACCTTGCAATAACCTGCAACTTCCATTTTCTACTCTCTTTCTTCAAGATTATCACAATGGCATCCACCTCCAATGCTCCGGTGAACTCCCCGACCCATTCTGAGCATTCTCAAAACCCAGAAATAGCCAGAAACCTAGAACAGGATAACTCCGGCGACACAACAGATTTTGCTCCGACCACTCACCTTCTAAACTTCATCGCTCATGAACACTTTGAACGTGTTCTTCCCTTAAAATCCAATAACTATTACCTGGTTCCCTTAAAAACCGCATTTGGGGAAGAACATGCCATTCTTCTTCACATTCTGGAAAAATATTACCTCAACCCCCTATTAACCAAAACTGTCAACAAAATCCCTGCCAGATACCTAAATCAATTCTGGCAAAGCAGCAGATTTGATCCAGAAGATAGACAAATCAAGGGCTACATCTCAAAACCCGACAAATCCGAACATCTCGAACTCAAATTCAACAGAACCATGTTCTCACTGGAGTTCAGCCTACCCACCAGAGGTCTACTAGGCATAAAAAAATACGCAGAGGAACCCACAGACACAGAGCTCTGCCGTTTTGTTGAAATGTTGGGGTACAACACAACCCAAGGAAAAGGAATGATTTCAGAAGAAATCGACTTCCCCCTCTATGGAATACCCTCGTCTCCATTCTCAACAGGTGTCTAACTGGGAAAGTGGGTAGTCCAGACCAAACTTCTCACCAAGTCATGGCCATTATGTACGGGGTATACTACGATCTACCTCTGGACTACGCCACCATCATGATGCGGGAAATGGTTAACACCATTGACCGCAGAATCTCCTCTCAGAAGGCCAAAGGACGCAAGACCGATGCTCTACCTCCTCTGCAATATCAACGTATTCTGGGTGTCCTTCTAGAGCCTCTGCTCCAACTACAGAAATGGCCAATGGAGGGACCAACGGCCAGAATGTATCCCATGACCAAAAACACCCCAACAGAGCACGAAGACAAATACCCTTTCTGCAGACCTCTTCCAGCCAAACTTTTGGCATATGATACCGACGAGACCCTTAAGCTAGAATACAAACGCGATCATAGGACTCCAGAACCGAGTCCTGTGACACCCCCGCGTCTAGGAGTCCCCCTAGGAACTAAGGTTGTAGATAGGATGACTGACGACGAATGGGCAGTGGCTTTTTCTGAGCATGAACTGGTATAAGAAAACTTTCATGCTCAACGAAAAACAATACTCTCCTCTGCTCCTAAGAGCAAAACCTCTACCACCACCCCCAAGAAGAAGAAAGCCCACAGAAAAAAGAAAGCCACAGAAGGGACCTTAACCAGTGCTGCTGAAACCCAAATGTCCCCTCCTCATGCAACAGAAGTTGGATCCTCTGCACCTCCCCCTCCTCCAAAAGAAAAGAAGAAGAAGAAGAAGAAGAAGAAGAAGAAGAGGAAGCATAAGTCTTCAGAGGAGGGTGCCCCCAAGCCAAAACGTAAGAAGAGCAAGAAGAATAAGAAGCCTTTCACTCCTCTGCAGACCATCGCAGAAGAAGGAGTAATAGCAGAGGAAACCCATGAACAACCTCTGCAATCCCCTTCACCCATCAACTATGCAGATGATCAGGGTGACTTCAACACTTTCCTTGAGCACCCCGAAATCGCCAATACTCTAGACACCTCAGGCTGGGAATGTGAAGACCTCTCGAATTGGTCGAGTGAAAATCCATAATTTTGAATCACAGAAGAGGACTCTGATCTGGACAAAGATGACAGAACCCCTGCAGGTGTTCAAGAAAAGACCCCAGAAGTGATCCAGAACCCCTTCCTCCACTCTACTCATCCAAGCTACGATGTACTTAGAAAAAGTCTAGAGGATATGGACAATTTCGATGTGATAGAGGCTAGAAGAGAAACCATTAGGTTAGGGTCTATGACAGAGGGTGAAGCCCAAAAAGATGCCGAAGATAGTAGAGGCACACAACCCCAACCAACTCCCAGTGCAACCCACACTTCTAACATCGCCAGTCTAGTGGCAGAAGATGTTATTGAAAAAGAGCAGCACGGCTCGACCCCAACCCAAACTGACCGGGCAGAGGTAACTCTTTCTACCTCTGTGCCAATCTTAGCCGGGAAAACCATTCCAGGGGAGTCCTCTCAAAAGGACTTACCCTTAGTTAGTGATCAGTTGCCCCAGATCACAACAGAAATCCCAACAGAGGAATTTGTTTCCTCTGACACGCACACACGACTAAGTCCAAAAGGCTCTTCAGAGGAGCTTAGAGTGCACAAAGACGGAGAGACTCTAGACAAGTCTCCGAGTCAACATAAGGATACTCTTGTACCCACCTCTGGAGTGGATCAAGACAATGTCCTTATCAGAACTTCTGTAGAGAATGAGGCCTCAAAAACCTATACTCAAGGATCAGAGGGAAATCCTTTCGCCCCCAACATACAAACAAGGGCGAAAGAAGGTGTCCAAGGAACAGGGGCTCACTCTGGGGAAGAATGTGTTCCCCCAGAGGTTACACCAAGTCCACATGTATCAAGGGATGAGTTCCAAACCCTTGTCACCTCTGTGGACACCACATTGAAAGAGTTGAAAAGCACTTTTGATTCTTTTGCAGAAGTTACCACGAGGGCCTTCTCTGATATGAACACCAAAATGGACAACCTGTCAACAGAGGTGCGAAATGCTCTAGCCCAGATGAGAACAGCTGCGACTACCTCTGTAACGACCCGGTTTCCCAAACTTGCTTCAAATAACATATATTGCATCACATCGTTACATTCATAAAAAGAAAATACAAATAAATCACATACGGTCCCAGCAGTCTCGAAACCAAACAATATTAAAACATAACCAGTTACTAAGTTCTTGCCAACTATCAATCCTGACTTACACTTTAATTCTTCCCTTTGCTAATAGCGATCCTTAACCTGGAATACATATTTTTAAAACAGAAAATGAGGGTTAGACCTAATGGTCTAGTGAGAAAATCCCTGCCAGATTAACACATCTTTTATAACCCATTTATATAAACATGCAAGTCAAAATCATTTATTTTAAACTTCTTTATACACACACAGATATTTCACGTAATTAAAGACACACCGAGACTTGTGTTTCATATTCAACTCGTTCCACCTTATTCCTCCATAATGAGCAAGTCATTCTACCTTATTACTCCACAAATGAGCAAGTCATTCTACCTTATTACTCCACAAATGAGCAAGTCATTCTACCTTATTACTCCACCAATGGCCATACTAGTGGTTGCAAGCCAACTAGTCAATTAACTCTGCCGTACAACATCTACGGTAAAAACGCTTGTCCGCTCACCGGAACCCGGCAACACACCGGTCCGCACCTCGGATCCCGGCCAAGTATTCTCGCAGAATACTTATATAATTACAGTGAATCATCATGTATATAAATATCCCAATAAAACACATAACCACATTATGTATCAAATTCTTAATCCATACATATACATTCCAAACATATATATATATATATATATATATATATATATATATCACATATATATGTATTCCAGTTGAAAAATGTTTTAAAGAAAAACTCACCTCGATTGGTTATCGAATTTCCTTCTTAGCTTTTCTCGAGAAATGCGACCTTTCATTCCAAGCTTACCGAATCTGGAACAATTAAAAATACAAGTATTTCTTAAAGGCTAAGAATCTTAAATAATCCAAAATCCTCGTCTAAAGTCGCAACCCATTGTTGAGACTTCTACACTAATCACTATTCCAAGTCTCAACCCACTACTGAGACTTCAACACTATTCACTGTTCCAAGTCTCAATCCACTACTGAGACTTCAACACTATTCACTATTCCAAGTCGCAACAGGCCATTGAGACTTCAACACTATTCACTACTCCAAGTCTCAATCCACTACTGAGACTTCAACACTATTCACTATTCCAAGTCGCAACAGGCCATTGAGACTTCAACACTATTCACATCTTCAAGCAAGTCTCAACCAACTGACCTTCAAGCAAGTCTCAACCAACTGACCTTCAAGCAAGTCCCAACCAACTAAAAACGTAAAAACCCAGAAATCTCTAGTTTTAAGCCATGAATGTTTATGATATTTTGCAGATATGTTTAAGGCCATAAATAATATCTATCCATAAACTTAGTTTTTCCAAAACATCCATAAATTAACAAAACTCACTCATCATCTTATTTAGCAAACTTATAAACGTAAAGAGGAAAGATTATATAGGATTGTTACCTTGTTTTTCTTCGGTTTTATACTAGAAATCACAGCTGAAATCTTCGATCTCGTCTTCTCTTTTTCTTGAAAACCCACGGCTCCCTTTTTCTCTCTTTCTCACGAAAAACACACACACACACACACACTAGAAGTTTGCTTCAATGACTAACAAAAGGAACTCCATGCTTATTAGGTGAGGGAGGTATGGCACCCAACAACTCCCCCCCATACTTACCTAACAACCCTCAACTTTCTCTTAAGTGACAAAAACTACCCTCCATCTAAAAATTCCTAACTAAAGAGAATAAAGACTTATATAATAAATTTCTAAATTCTAAAATACTAAAATACTACTGGTCGAATAATAAAATAAAATACCCGGTTATTACAACATCTCTCCCTTAAAAGAATTCCGTCCCGGAATTCACTTAAGCAACGAACTATGGTAACTACTATCGAATTGATATCAAATTCTTATGAACACATCAAATTGTTTATGGAACTCTCAAAGGACTTTTACTAGACCAACTGCTTTACTGCTTCTAGTTTACCATTTACTCTTACTTCAATACTTCAATCTAAAACATCAAGAGTTTTAATTTCTCACAAGAAATCCGCCCCTTTAAAACAACGACACTCACTCAATAATCAAAACCCACAAGGTTCAACTTAACTCGAAAATGCATCTATCTCATAAAAAGAAATAACTTATACTTATATATGAATCTAATCCAAATAACACGACATTTTGCTTACTCAGAACATTACCATGCTAAAACTACTTTTAACTTCACCGGCCTTTTACTACACACGTCTTGTCCTACACTTTTACAATACTAACTCAAAAACATAATCATATACTTTCAAAGTAAAACTCGCTTAGCAATTATAACCTATTTTCTCATACTCTTTCACGGAAAATTTCTTAATTTTATCAAACCCGAAAACTTCATCCTACCATTTCCATTTCTTATACTAGCATAGCAACCACAATATTCTCACATCAATGCTTAATTGCACTTGTCACCAAATCAATATTAAATTAAAATAAAGTCTAAATAGCAACTTAATTTCTCGAATATCAACAAAGCACAATCTCAATTTTTTTTCAATTATCTCAATAACCTTACCACCATAACACACACCGACTTCCAACCAATTATCAACACCAATTCATTTCTTAATAAAATAACAAACTCGCTATCACAACAATTCCTTACATCTCCAACTTAGCATAAAAATACTAACACAAATCTCTAAACGTTCGCTTCACTTAAACCACTCCGCACTTGAAATTTATCAATACCGGTCTCACCTTACCCAACTAAAATACCTACCATAACATCATCCAATAATTTTACTACAAAAACTAAGCCGAAAAGAATTCATCACAACTTCGCTAAATAATTTCACATCATTAATCATAACACTTAATACAAATCCCCTTTTCAACTTAATTTCTCCAATCCCAAGGAAGTATTAGGTAAACACCTAACCCACAGAACCATTTTCTATAACAAAAAAAAACTCTCAAGCATCAATTTCTTATACTTTATCTTCTTAATAAAATATTCTCTTTCAACTTAAGTCTAGGTCATCAGCAACCTAGTTTCTCAACATGCGATCTACTATCGCCAACGCTTCTCCCACATCATTCCATCTTTAATCCACTCCGGTGTTTTCTAACGGTACTACCTTACTTGCTTCGGTTAAGCCCTTCCGCAGAATCGACACGGGAACGGCTAAATGAACTCTCACTATGCGTAACCCTTCATTACCAAGGCGCATACCAACAATTAGTACCCTCCTAACTACAACAATTCTCACTCCAAGAAGAAAACCCGTGTGATATACACAAGGTATAATATCCCAAATTTATCATAACAATATCATTCACACATCCAGATTCCAGGCTCACCTCATCCTACTACCCTTGCTATGACGGAATCTCCACTAGTCATGACGAGTCGCCTCGCGAATGCACAGGCGCATACAGCGTGAAATTAGATGGACATTTGAATAAAAGATTCCATCCCACAACGGTTAGACTCAAACAAGAGCTGCGCAATAGAACTAAATCAATCATTCTGAGGCTAATTAGTTCCAACTGTATACTACTTATAAAACATTCACTTAACAACCTATCAAGACTAGCATAAATTCCTACTAGCAATTAATAGTCCTGCAGCAAAGTGTAACAAGCACCAGGCAATCTAGCATACATACTCCGATGTTCTAGAAAGCAATAAATTATACTAAGTACTCTACCCTTTTCCCCTGACATCGGCCGACCGTACACCCTGCACCTTCGATCATCGTCTCTAAAATGTTCCAACAATCCAACACTTCATAAATAATGACATTCTATTCTTCTACTCTCTACTCAACATAAAACACGTTTCCCCAAGGATAGCTCACTAGGAGGTGCTTACTCTAGACCGATCCTATGAGCTAGCTTTCTTTCACCTCCATACCGATCGTACACTTCTTAATTTCAACCATCACTATATTTTTCCAACAATTTCACCATACCTCATATCAAGAATTTAACCGAGTTAATCCAAAATCACACTCATTGTTTGAAACACCCACACACTTTCTCAATTTTCAAAAATCGATAACATATTCTTTCAAAATGATAATAAACAAATTGAAACCACACCATACACCCATCCCCAAAATATAATAACCATAAAAATCTTATTTAACAAAATCAGTACATCTTTATATCACCTCGTGCCTCTTTCAGCACAAAATACGTCATCGTGTCCCTTTTCACGTACAATATTTCCCCGTGTCTCTTTCAGCACAAAGTTATATATATATACATATATATATATAAATAATTTTTTTTTGTATATCACAAATCATCTATCACATTTGACATTTTATCCATAACATAAATTTTGACATTTGGAGGCATAACTTTAGTGTTTGAAAAACTGAATTATACACAATGCCACATATTACACTTCCACAAAATCTTTCCAAAATTCTATCATGCACATTCAATTTGAAAATTGCTAACAATTGCAAGCGTTAGATAAAACATTCCAAATTAAACTACTAACCACTTTTGTTCTCATACAATAAACTTTTACTACCACCTTGAAGAATCTTCAGGTCCGACACATAGGAAAACGGGTTATCACCTTTGATCACTAATAGCTTTTCCTTACTAATCATTTCCCAAAAACACTCTTCACTTTCTAGATTCAATTATCCAAGATTTCTCACCTAAATTTATCCCAAGTAATAACATAAAGAATAATCACACTATTTCCGATATCATCCGAAATACTTGTTACACTCTTACTAAATTAAAACCAACGTCTTTTCACACCAAGTGTTTCCAGAACTACACTCTTACTAAGCCTTATCATAGTTAATTCATATATATCCCAAAAATAAAATTTGTTAACAAATGAAACTTTAAATCAATCACCCGACAATCTCTTCTTTCATCATAACTACTTATTCCAATACACACCGAAATACCGAGGATCACTTATCAATACCTAATCGAAAGTTATAACAAAATCGAGTTCCAACACCATCCTATACTTACTACTACCTCAAGTTCCAACGACATTATCAAAATAACTTAATAGGCACTCCACTCCTATCTATATTACCAACACAAATGTCATATTCTTTTCTAATATAATTAAGCAACAAAAGATTGAAAACACAATTAATCGGTCTGCACCGAAGTCAAATAGCACTTTAGCACGCATAGAGTTTATATAATTATACCTGTCTTCGTCTCTATCCATATGTCGAGACCGATTTGCCACTCTGTAGATTTCAACAAGGTTAATATACACATAAGCACATACCCCATATAACAAGGAATTCCGGTTCAAACATGTACTTGTAAGTTCACAGTTACACCGGCCAAATGTAATTTGAAAATACCTTACATGATGTTCCTTCTTCCTTTTTATACTTAACATCCCAAGGTTCTAAAATAATGGGGACATCCTACTTCACATACAGTTTAAGTCTAGGTATAAATCCAAATACCTAAATCCCTTAAACTAAGGCTCTGATACCATCTGTAACATCCCAGACCAACCGTACCAGATATTGTCCGCTTTGTCCGCACACCTGGACTCACGGTTTTAAAACGCGTCTGATAGAGGAGGTATCAAGTCCCTTATAAGGCAACCTTTGTTCCCCTCCCCAACCAATGTGGGATCTTACAATCCACCCCCCTTGGGAGCCCAGCGTCCTCGCTGGCACACCAGTCCGGTTCCCGGCTCTGATACCAACTGTAACGACCCGGTTTCCCAAACTTGCTTCAAATAACATATATTGCATCACATCGTTACATTCATAAAAAGAAAATACAAATAAATCACATACGGTCCCAGCAGTCTCGAAACCAAACAATATTAAAACATAACCAGTTACTAAGTTCTTGCCAGCTATCAATCCTGACTTACACTTTAATTCTTCCCTTTGCTAATAGTGATCCTTAACCTGGAATACATATTTTTAAAACAGAAAATGAGGGTTAGACCTAATGGTCTAGTGAGAAAATCCCTGCCAGATTAACACATCTTTTATAACCCATTTATATAAACCTGCAAGTCAAAATCATTTATTTTAAACTTCTTTATACACACACAGATATTTCACGTAATTAAAGACAAACCGAGACTTGTGTTTCATATTCAACTCGTTCCACCTTATTCCTCCATAATGAGCAAGTCATTCTACCTTATTACTCCACAAATGAGCAAGTCATTCTACCTTATTACTCCACAAATGAGCAAGTCATTCTACCTTATTACTCCACCAATGGCCATACTAGTGGTTGCAAGCCAACTAGTCAATTAACTCTGTCGTACAACATCTACGGTAAAAACGCCTGTCCGCTCACCGGAACCCGGCAACACACCGGTCCGCACCTCGGATCCCGGCCAAGTATTCTCGCAGAATACTTATATAATTACAGTGAATCATCATGTATATAAATATCCCAATAAAACACATAACCACATTATGTATCAAATTCTTAATCCATACATATACATTCCAAACATATATATATATATATATATATATATATATCACATATATATGTATTCCAGTTGAAAAATGTTTTAAAGAAAAACTCACCTCGATTGGTTATCGAATTTCCTTCTTAGCTTTTCTCGAGAAATGCGACCTTTCATTCCAAGCTTACCGAATCTGGAACAATTAAAAATACAAGTATTTCTTAAAGGCTAAGAATCTTAAATAATCCAAAATCCTCGTCTAAAGTCGCAACCCATTGTTGAGACTTCTACACTAATCACTATTCCAAGTCTCAACCCACTACTGAGACTTCAACACTATTCACTGTTCCAAGTCTCAATCCACTACTGAGACTTCAACACTATTCACTATTCCAAGTCGCAACAGGCCATTGAGACTTCAACACTATTCACTACTCCAAGTCTCAATCCACTACTGAGACTTCAACACTATTCACTATTCCAAGTCGCAACAGGCCATTGAGACTTCAACACTATTCACATCTTCAAGCAAGTCTCAACCAACTGACCTTCAAGCAAGTCTCAACCAACTGACCTTCAAGCAAGTCCCAACCAACTAAAAACGTAAAAACCCAGAAATCTCTAGTTTTAAGCCATGAATGTTTATGATATTTTGCAGATATGTTTAAGGCCATAAATAATATCTATCCATAAACTTAGTTTTTCCAAAACATCCATAAATTAACAAAACTCATTCATCATCTTATTTAGCAAACTTATAAACGTAAAGAGGAAAGATTATATAGGATTGTTACCTTGTTTTTCTTCGGTTTTATACTAGAAATCACAGCTGAAATCTTCGATCTCATCTTCTCTTTTTCTTGAAAACCCACGGCTCCCTTTTTCTCTCTTTCTCACGAAAAACACACACACACACTAGAAGTTTGCTTCAATGACTAACAAAAGGAACTCCATGCTTATTAGGTGAGGGAGGTATGGCACCCAACAACTCCCCCCCATACTTACCTAACAACCCTCAACTTTCTCTTAAGTGACAAAAACTACCCTCCATCTAAAAATTCCTAACTAAAGAGAATAAAGACTTATATAATAAATTTCTAAATTCTAAAATACTAAAATACTACTGGTCGAATAATAAAATAAAATACCCGGTTATTACAACCTCTGCCGCCTTTGCTGCTGCTGACTTCGAGAAAACCACTACCTCTGCCTTCCAAAGCTCTGTCAACGATCTGCTTGAAAGGCTGAAGAAAGAGCACTCCTCTACCTCTAAGGGCCTTACACCAGAAGATCTAAAGAAGGCCTTAGAACAAATCCAAGAGTAAACAACGAAAGAAACTCAGGCCATGAAGCCCTCTGACTACATGACTAGAGCTCAGCTGACAGAGCTTGAGCAAGGGATACTCGATCATATGACAGAGTTCATCAGAGCCTTCACTGCTGCCAACGCTAATTATGTCAAGGATTTTCAGAGGAGCGTCGGCAAAATGCGCTTCAACACAGAAGCAGAGCTCCAACTCTTTTTGGCCTCTGTGACGACCTATGCGCAAAGATGATAGATGCAGGTGCCGTACCACCCAAGAAGCCAGAAGCTTCATGCATAGCAGAGGGTACCAAAGATAAGGGTCAGGATGACTCTGATGATGACTCTGATGATTCATCAGATCATCCTGAGGGGGAGAAACAAAGGGAGAAAGCTGCAAGCAGAGGTCTACCAGCTCCACCGGTATCAGCAGAACCCCTAAACCAAGTTCCCCCAACTCAAACCCAAGGAAGACAACAACAACAGTCCACAGAGGCAACAACCACCTCTGTGGAAACAACCCATGAAGAAACCCAAGTCCAAACCCAAGTACCAGAAACCACTAAAAACCAACAACAGCAACAAACCACAGAGGCAACACCCACCTCTGTGGAAACAACCTCTGTGGATATATTCGAAGAAGATGAGCCAATGCATGAACACTTTCAAATCTTGACATCTTCCGAAGAAGACCAAGCAACACCAAAAACACCAGAAGAAACCAACATACCAGAAGCTACAACAACAAAACCTTCATCTCCCACACCCAAAACCATACCCAGAACCAAAACCATTGCTCACAAAAGAAAATATATGAGCAAATCAGCAGAATCCTCACCAACCAAACCCACATCCCCATTCAAGACCTTAGAAACACAAGTGTCAAAATCTACAGAGGCAACCCCCACAAAACCCACTGAAGCAACAAAAGCAAAGTCCTTAGAAGCTCAAAAGACAAATCCTACAGAGACAACCCAAAGGCAAGGGAATAATGATAGAGGAACCCAAGAAGAAGAAGCCAAAGCATCAACCAGCAGAGAAATTGATGAAAAGCTCATTCGACGCCTATGTGACACCAAAGCCAGAAGAAGAAGACTGGGCTTTCGGTGTTATACCTCTGTCAAACATACCTGTTTTGGATCCTAAGGCAACACTCACAGAGGATCGAGTGGCCCAAATCAAGAAACAAATGGATGTTATGCGCAGGCCCATGCCTCCACTTGGTGCACCTCCACCACAGATGGAAGAGGTGGTGTACAGATATATGTACAACAGAACTGCTAGAGATCTTCTGCCACCAACCATTCAAGATCCCGACTTCCATGCTGACCTCGAAACACCTTCACAAGAACAACACCCAAGCCAAAATGGCAAGTCTTCTCAGGGTCTAAAATCGACAAAGTCATATACTGTAAGTTTTCTCAAACCAGAACCACACCTAAGGTTTCCTATAACATCTATAAGGTTGATAACTCTATTTTTAGAGTTATTATTTCCTTGTTTTTCCTACTTTATTTTGTCAATTTTAGCCATTTCACTTCTAAAAACCCCCATTCTTATTATAATTCTCGAAAATGAGCAAAAGGAGTGAACCATAGTATTTAATGAACTATTTGGTGGAATTTAGGTGTTTTCACGTTTTATCCTGCAGTGACCACTGTTGTGCCCACTCCGGCTGCCCACTATTCCAGCTGATCAAGAAAGACAAAAGAAACTATTAGTTGGGATCTAATTTTCTGGAAGAAGAAGGTTCATTGGCAGGGAAATGGCTGGAGGAAGTACAAAATGACATCTACATAGAAGATTGCAACAAGTACTCCTTTATGTACTTGGAAATTGACTTGGAGAAGGATCCATTGGGTAATTGATTTGCACAAGGGGCTGATTTCTGCCATTACACAGCAGTTTTTACCCATTGGAAGACTCATCTCTTTTGTGTAATATCCAAGTCTTTCCTCTAGTATATAAAGGAGCACTTGGGTTCATTTATTGGAATCAATCTAGCATTCTTACAATAATCTTGGGTTAAGAAGATAGCTTTAATTTCTCTCATCTATCACATTAGTTTAGTCTTTTAATTACTGCATTAATTTAGCTTTAATTTCTGTAATTTCCTTTCCTAGTTAATTGTAGTTCGTAAAGCACAGTGGACAGGGACGAATTCTCGTTCCCCACTGTGAGCACTATTCAATCCACTTTCAGTTTTATTATGTGCAAATCTTCATCTTTTGTTTTCTTTAATTCGGAAATGTTAGGCTAAGCATCCTTTGGGATGTAGGAAGGAGAAGTACCTGGATTTTATAGAAAATGCTTGAGTAATCTTTATACTTAGAATATTTATTGTTTTGGTCATTCACTCTCGATATTTACCCAAAGATGCGAACAAGCCGATCACTTGCAAGGATCTAAAAGTCTAGTTCTTAACTTAGAAATGAGTAGAACGCAGTGACACGAGCTTGAATGATGCTAGGGGATTCGAAAGAATTCTTATGACACTTACGAAAGTGAGGTCGGCATAGTGAGCTAATCTCTGCCCACTGGAGTAGTAGGTAAGCTAATTTGTGTATTAAAAACACTTAGAGTATTTGTCTCTACACATTCCATCGAGGCCTGAAAAGGTCCATTTAGAGATTACCATTGACAAAACAACAAGTACTAAGAGTATGGGATTTTTATCTAACGGTGTGAGTATTTTTGTAACCGGGCTTTTCTAGCGAAAATGTCCACCACAAATACGAGGATCATTCTAAGGACCGAGTATTTGAGATAAAATCTAGGGAAAATCCAACCTACATTCCTCCTTTTTAACATTTAGTAAATCGTTTCAAGTAGCTATTTTACCAAAC
This sequence comes from Saussurea involucrata, assembly GCA_033807775.1. Lineage (NCBI taxonomy): Eukaryota > Viridiplantae > Streptophyta > Magnoliopsida > Asterales > Asteraceae > Saussurea > Saussurea involucrata. The sequence continues at coordinate 14,956,737 of CM066326.1, forward strand.
CAAAACCAAGTATTATTTTCCTCTCTAGTTGAAACTTGTAAAAGGAGCTCATGAGAATCGTATTGTCTTGATTGTCCAGTCTCTGTGGATTCGATTCTGGTATTTTACCAACTATTACTTGCTGTGACGATCATAGTGGACAGTGTACACTTGCATTCCCCACTGTGGACAGTTTGCAAACCACTGCGATTTAAACACACATTTCGCACGTAACAAGTTTTTGGCGTCGTTGCCGGGGACTGGCGTGATTTTAAATCTCAAGACATTAGTTTTTGTTCGAGCCCGAGTAACTCGTTTTTCTAAGCTTTTCGTGTTGCATGCCAAGGCAACAACACGGACCTTTGTTACCAATCGATCTTGAAATAGAGAAAACTTTTCGAAGAAGATGCAGAAACAGAAATCGACAACCCCCTGTGATCCCCACTGTGAACATGGCTGCAATACCGCCACCTATAGTGGAGACCACAATCACGATTGCCGATAGCAAAGATCGAAAAATACGGGACTATGCTACTTCCGGAGTTGGTGATTTAAGCTCCGGAATTTTGAGACCCAATATTGTTGCAACGCATTTTGAACTCAAACCGGTGATGTTTCAAATGATCCAAGCCATGGGCCAATTTGGAGGATCGCCATCTGAGGATCCACACTCGCACTTAAAATCGTTTTTAGAAATGACAGATTCCTTTCAGTTGCAAGGTGTTAGTGATGAGGCATTAAGACTAAGGCTTTTCCCTTTTTCGTTAAGGGACAAGGCAAAGTCTTGGCTGAACGCACATGCACCTCACTCGATAACCACTTGGCAAGAGCTTGCCGATAGATTTTTGCAAAAATACTTTCCTCCAACAAGGAATGTTAGGTTTCGAAATGATATAATTTTGTTTAGGCAAGAGGAAGATGAGGCTGTTTCGGATGCATGGGAACGATTTAAAGATTTACTTCGGAAGTGCCCACATCATGGCATCCCACATTGCATTCAATTGGAGACCTTTTACAATGGTCTTTCCAATGCAGCCAAAATCATCTTAGATGCAACAGCTGGTGGAACATTTACGAGTATGACTTACAACGAAGGATATCAAATCTTAGAAAAAGTGTCCAACAACAATACCGAATGGTCAAATCCGAGAGCACCCATATCAAAGACCAACACCATCGATTCCGAGGCACTTAAAACCATGAATGCGCAATTGGTGGCCTTGACCAAAATCGTTTTAAATCAAAATAGAGGCCAAGTCAATTCAGCAACACATCTCCCTGAAAACTGCTCCCTCTGTGGAGAGGAGCATGTTTTTGATTTTTGCCCAGCAAATCCCGAATCTGTTAATGTTATAGGAACCAATCCGAGGAACATCCCTTATTCGCAGACTTATAATCCAGGTTGGAGAAATCATCCGAATTTCTCTTGGTCTGGTAATCAAGGACTCCAACCCCAAGGGCCGAGTCATATCCAGCAAAGACCATACAATCCCCCTGGATTTCAGCCACATCACAGTGGGCAGTCCCCACATCACAGTGGGCAGTCCTCACAACCATACCAACCACGATCTACTCAACCCGCTGAGACCCAACAGTCACTTGAATCAATTCTCAAGGGTTTTATGAATCAAACTCAAGCAGCCATTAGAAATATAGAGACTCAAGTAGGACAACTAGCCGTTGAAGTTAAGAATAGACCACCAGGAACATTACCTAGTGATACCGAACAAGCTAGGGTGATAGGAAAAGGACCAGAACATGTCAAGTCCATAACTCTTAGGAGTGGAAAGGATCTGAAAGATATCATTTTTGAGTCTGATGATTCGCCTCAAATACCCACTGTGGTTCCCACAGTGGGCACTCCTCAGGTCACTGTGGTCCCCACAGTGAGGACCGACATCCCTGACCTTCCCACTTTTGGACCTGTTCCAAAGCCTACTGTTCCAAAGCCAATACCTCAGCAAACTCAAATTGACCCACGAAGTATCCCTTTTCCTCAAAGAATGAAGCCTAAAAATGTCGATGTTCAATTTAAAAAATTCTTAGACATTTTTAAACAACTTCATATTAACATACCCTTGGTAGAAGCTCTCGAGCAAATGCCAAGCTATGTTAAATTTTTAAAGGATATTTTGAACAAAAAGAGAAAGTTGGATGAGTTTGAAACTGTGGCTTTGACCGAGGAATGTAGTGCACTCCTTACTAGCAAGATTCCACCTAAGTTGAAAGACCCGGGTAGTTTCACCATTCCATGCATAGGAGGACAAGAAGTAGGTCAAGCACTTTGTGATTTAGGAGCTAGTGTCAACTTGATGCCGCTGTCCATTTTTAACAAGTTAGGTATTGGAGAGGCTAGACCCACAACCGTGACTTTACAACTAGCCGACCGGTCCATTGCCTACCCAAAAGGAAAAATAGAAGACGTCTTGGTCCAAGTAGATAAATTTATCTTCCCCGCCGATTTTCTAGTTCTAGATTATGAGGCCGATAAAGAAATCCCAATCATCTTAGGGCGTCCGTTTCTTGCAACCGGACGTACTTTGATTGATGTGCACAAAGGAGAACTCACGATGCGAGTCAATGACCAAGAGGTAACTTTCAATGTTTTTAAATCTCTTAAATATATAGACACCGAAGATTGCTTTGCCTTGAGTTCGATTTATGGAACCCACAGTCTTGACACACTGCCCACAGTGGGGAGTACAGTTCCCACAGTGGGGAATGACAGTGAGCACTCTGAATCAGAGAGTGATGACACTTTTAAGGATGAGTGTAACGAAATGGTTGCAGTTTTTGAACCTCTGGACTTTAAGGATAGAAATGTTCAACCCCCTTCAATAACACAACCTCCCGAGTTAGAGCTTAAACCATTGCCTTCCCATTTAAAATATGCTTATCTCGCTAAGGATAATAAACTTCCCGTTATTATCTCTTCCAAACTTAGTGATAAACAAGAACAACTTCTGATCGATTTATTGATAAAGCATAAGGGAGCAATTGGTTGGACTATAGCGGACATTCGAGGAATTAGCCCCTCTTTATGTCAACATAAGATTAACTTGGAGAGTGACCACCCGGGGAAAGTCCAACCCCAAAGAAGGTTGAACCCCATCATGAAAGAGGTAGTTAAGAAAGAGGTCTTGAAATGGTTAGATGCCGGTATTATCTATCCCATTGCTAGTAGTAGTTGGGTGAGCCCCGTTCAATGTGTCCCTAAAAAGGGAGGGACGACCGTAGTAAAAAACGAAAAGAACGAGCTCATTCCCACTAGGACTGTCACGGGATGGAGAATATGCATGGATTATAGACAACTCAATTTGGCCACCAAGAAAGACCATTTCCCCTTACCTTTCATTGACCAAATGCTTGATAGGTTAGCGGGAAAGGAATTTTATTGTCTTCTAGATGGATACTCCGGATACAACCAAATCCACATAGCTCCCGAGGACCAAGAAAAGACCACCTTTACTTGTCCCTACGGTACCTTTGCGTTCCGGAGGATGCCATTCGGTCTTTGTAATGCCCCAGCCACTTTCCAACGTTGTATGATGGCCATTTTCTCCGACATGATAGAAGATACCATAGAAGTTTTTATGGACGATTTTTCTGTGATAGGGACATCATTTGACAATTGTTTGGGAAATTTAGAGAAGAGCCTAGTGAGATGTGAGAACCACGACCTAGTCTTAAATTGGGAAAAATGTCATTTTATGGTCGAAGAGGGTATTGTTTTAGGACACCTTGTCTCAAAAAGAGGGTTAGAAGTGGATAAAGCCAAGCTTGAGGTAGTGGCACAACTTCCCGAACCCACAACGGTGAAAGGTATTCACAGTTTTTTGGGTCACGCAGGTTTTTATAGGAGGTTCATCAAAGATTTTTCAAAAATTACAAAACCCCTATGTAACCTGTTACAACATGAAAAAGACTTCATTTTTACCCAAGATTGCCGAGAAGCTTTTAAAAAAATCAAGGAAGCTTTAGTCACAGCACCCATAGTGACCACTCCTGACTGGTCACTCCCATTTGAAGTGATGTGTGATGCCAGCGATTGGGCTGTGGGGGCTGTTCTCGGACAGAAAAAGAACAAAGTTTTTCACCCCATTTATTATGCAAGTAAAACGCTAATTGAAGCCCAGATTAATTACACTGTAACTGAAAAAGAATTACTTGCGGTGGTGTTTGCTTTTGATCGTTTCAGGTCATACTTGATAGGGACGAAGGTCATAGTGCACACCGATCATGCAGCAATAAAATATTTAATTACTAAGGCTGATTCTAAGCCTCGGTTAATTAGATGGGTTTTATTGCTACAAGAATTTGACCTTGAAATCGTCGACAGAAAAGGAACAAGCAATCAGGTTGCCGACCATTTGTCCAGGCTCGAGAAGACAGTGGGCACTGTTGATCCCACTCCTGATCCCACTCCGGTAAGAGAAAATTTTCCCGATGAGCAATTGTTATCCGCTCAACATCATGAAAATAATATTCCTTGGTATGCTGATATTGCGAACTTTTTAGCAAGTGGACTTAAGCCCCACGGGATGAATGGACAACCATTTAAGAAGTTTTTACATGACACTCGTCAATATGTTTGGGACGATCCTTTTTTATATAAGATAGGGACGGACCAAATATTGAGGCGATGTGTCCACGGGTGTGAGCAACATCAAATACTCCATGGTTGTCATGCATCCCACTACGGTGGCCACTTTGGTGGAAACCGCACTGCTGCAAAAATTTTGCAAAGTGGGTTCTTTTGGCCCACTGTGTTTAAAGACTCTTACGAGTGTGTAAAAAGTTGTGAGCAATGCCAACGCACCGGGAATATTTCGCAAAGAAATGAGATGCCTCTTAATAATATTCTAGAGGTAGAACTTTTTGATGTTTGGGGGATCGATTTCATGGGACCCTTTCCAAATTCCAATAACAATTTTTATATCTTGGTTGCGGTAGACTATGTTTCGAAATGGGTAGAAGCCGTCGCATGTCACTCTAATGATGCCAACACCGTGGTGAAATTTTTGCATAAAAATATTTTCACTCGATTTGGAACACCACGGGCATTGATTAGTGACGAAGGCACCCATTTTATAAACAAAGTCATGGCCTCGGTTCTTGCTAAATATGACATACATCATAGAGTGGCCACCGCATACCACCCGCAAACCAACGGTTTGGCCGAGCTTTCAAACCGTGAGATCAAAGGAATTTTAGAAAAAGTTGTTAAACCGCACCGAAAAGATTGGTCAACCAAACTCGATGATGCTCTTTGGGCCTACCGAACAGCCTATAAAACTCCTTTGGGAATGTCTCCATTTAAATTAGTTTTTGGCAAAGCTTGCCATCTACCGATTGAATTGGAGCACAAGGCATTTTGGGCCCTTAAAGAGCTTAACATGAGTGAAGGTGCTACGGGAATCAAAAGGACTCTACAGTTGCATGAGTTAGAAGAGTTGCGTTATCACTCTTATGAAAACGCAAAGTTGTATAAGGAGAAGACCAAGATGTGGCATGATCGTCGAATTAACCATAGGGAATTCATGGAAGGACAACAGGTATTATTGTTCAACTCCCGTCTCAAACTCTTTCCGGGTAAGCTAAAATCCCGTTGGACGGGACCATATACCATTGTCAAGGTAAGTCCCTTTGGAACAGTAGAGCTAAAGTCCCCACAATCTGGTCAAACATTCAAAGTCAATGGGCAAAGGGTGAAGCATTTTCTGAACGAGAGTGCCCACATCCCTGCCCACTCTCCACCCCACCTTGATTAAGCAACATCGGGACCACTTGTAAATATTTTATTTCGGTTATTTGCTGCGTTTTTATTATTTTTTGGTCTTTTTAATTCTGCATGGTAGTTCATTTCGATGTGTGTAGGAGAATTTTAGCACTTTTTGGAACAAAAAGGTTCGCAGTGGGCAGAGGCTGGTCACTGCGCTCCTCACTCTCGGTCTGACTTATGAAGAGACGGTTTGGGGGGGGGCCAAGGCTGACACACATCATGCTTTTTCTTACACAAAGGTCACCTTTTCATGCCACTTGTCCTTTCCCCACCTATTCCCAAGGAAAGCTATCATTGTCTCTCTCTCTCCTAAACCGTTCCCTCTCAAAAACAACGAAAACCCTCCTTTTCAAAATCAAAGCCTTTCTCTCTCCTTAAACCACCTACACTATTCATCTTCTTCTTTCTCCTTCACGAACCAAAAACCATTCCAAAACCCTAGTAATGGCAAGAAGCAAGAGATTGAACACTCACCCAGAGGCGCCCACACGGCCGGCGATTCGCCGCCGCACCGCCGACGACCAACCACCGGAGGCCGTCACCGGCGATCTCAATAAAACCCCACCGATCTCCGGCGAACCTCCGGTCATCTCCAATGTTGCAGACGCGAGTTCATCCAAACCAGAGAGTCCAAAAGCCGTATCTTCATCAAGGGTCTCGGACTCTGTTCAAAACCCTTTTGATGATACAGATTTGCAGGAGGATGAAGAAATGCTGAGATTACAAGAAGAATACAACAAAAGGGTCGCGGAAATTAAGATGAAGAGGGAAGAAGCCGAGAGAAAGCGCCGGGAAGAAGCCGAGAGAAAGCGCCGTGAAGAAGAGGAAAGAATCAAACGAGAGGAGGAAGAAAGATTAAAAAGAGAGGAGGAGGAGAGATTGAAGAAGGAAGAAGCCGCAAGATTGGCTAGAGAGGAGGAGGAGCGATTGAAAGAGGAAGAACGAAAGAAGGATGAGGAAGCAAGGATATTCGAGCAGAAAAAGAAACAAGCAGAGGACGAGCGTTTGGCTCGTGAGGAAGAAGAAAGACAGAAGAAGATTAAGGAGCAGACTCAGACTGTAGACATTCCCCATGACAAAAATGCTGATAGTGTAGAGGATGTCCACACCACTGCCCACAGGGAAGAAACCCCAACCAGAGCACTCCAGAGGAACAGGGGAGTGGTTACACGATCTGGTGCATCCAAGAAGGCATCGTCTGCAAAACCGAAAAGAAAAGCGTCGAGGAAAGGTAAGGGTATCGAACCCTCTTTAAGTTCTTCTTCTAGTGATACTAATACGGGAAGTGAACAAAACCTTTCTGAAAATCCACATCTGTCCACTGTGGGGACTGCTCATGCCCCCAGTGGGATACCGAGGCAATTCACTTCCCCAGCTGCTAGAGCCCACTTTGAGTGTATTTGCACTCGGAAGTTGAATTTAGAGAGGGGTTTCGACCCCGACTTTGTAGAAGCAAATCCCTTTGTCAAAGATAAACTTGTAGCGCAAGATTGGGCAACCATTGCCACTGCCAATCGCCGCGCTAATGCATCATTAGTCCGATAATTTTATGCTGAGGCCTCCCAAGCCAAAGATTCATTTGTTAAGATCAGAGGAAAGGTTGTGGACTATACTCCAGGTAATATAAACCGGGTGTTGGGTAGAGGACCTCCGGAACCTTGTGCTTTCGGACAGTTCCTGGCAAAGATGACTCCGGCTGATGAGGAGTTGATTTTAAAAGAAATAGCAGTTGAGGGAAGGCCATGGAATCAAGATGGCCAGAGAAGGTGTCTATATGCTGGCAGCCTCACCACTGAGGCTGCTGTGTGGTTCCAATTCCTAAGGGCCTCGGTGGCCCCAACATCGCACGACACGACTCTCTCCATGCATAAGTGTGCCATGCTTTACTGCGTTCTCACTAAAAAGAAGATCAATCTGGGAATCGTAATGCATGGTGCCATCCATCAGGCCAGAACACGAACCAAGGTAATCCTACCCCTTCCTTGCCTTATTACACTATTGCTAATAGATGCCGGAGTGCCCACAGCTGAAGAAGACCAGTGGATCGTTTCCACGAAAAACATCAGTATTCAGACAATTAAGAAGATGAGAAGAGAGATAGGAGGCCCGTCTGTTGAGCCTGCCCAGGTACAGCCCAATGTGCGAATAGCCGACGAGCACATAGTGGGCACTGAAGTGCCCACTGTGGAGAAGAAGGGTACCCCACTGCGACCAACAACTACGGGAGAAGCAAGCACCAGCACAGTAAGCCCAATGACCGCCATTCTGAACGCCATTTCAGCCCTCACATACAAAGTCGACCTCCTCGCGGCTGAGCAGAAGCATGTAAACCGCGCGCTTGAGGCAGTCTGGATGTATAACCGAGATCGTGATGAGGTTGTAAACCAGATGTACATGGCTGCCGATCCTCTCCTTGCCGCACAAATCCCAGAATTTCCAGAGGGGATCTGCCCCACTGTGGCAAGTGAGGATGAGTTTGAGGAAGACTTGGCCGACAGCTCACCAAAGGCTACCCCTACTCCGTGAATGGTTTGTTTTAAAACAATGGTTTCGCTCATTTGCTCACCAAAACAATTTTATTTTGTGTTTATTTGATCTTTTTGTGCCTATGGCTAGGCATTGACACTTTTTGCTGTTTTTACATTTTAATTTTGATGCATGAAAATCCTGCCGGTAGGTAGGTACTTTTGGGTACTAACGTATTGATTGTTTGAATGCTTTTGACCTCGTTTCCATTTCAAGGTACAACTTTCGGCTTCCAACTTAAAAAGGTCACTTTTGTAAGTACAAATCTCAACTTGTCCCGTGAAATGATTTAGGCCATTTTTCGCATCTAAACACAACCCTTTTTGTACCCACAACCACCTCCTTTGATCCATTTTTCTATGTCACAGTGGGGACACTGTGAGATTTTAAGTTTGAGGTGGGGGTTTCCAGAGTGACTTCCAGTCTGCCCACAGTGGGGACACTGTGAAGTCCAAGTTTGAGGTGGGTAAGCCATACCCCCTCCCAAAAAAAATATATATATATTTATAGAGAAAATACAAAAATACAAAAACAGAAGAAAATCGGAGTATCACTAACAAAATTGATGGTGTGCCTTTTCCGGACCATTAAAGTGCTCACTCCCAGAAAAAGATGGTGTGCCCATTCTGGACCATCAGAAGAAAAAATAGCCATACCCAAATAAAGCCTGAAAGTGTACGTACCTATCATTACAAAATACTAAACACCCACTTCTTGAAATAAAAATCTCAAAGCGAGATCCTTTGTCCATGTTTGGAAATTCTTGCCAAAAATCCTTGGGAAAAGATTCAAAGCCATAAACCCTTCAAACCCAAGAAAGCCCTATTGATCAAATGGTAAACAAGGGAAAGATTTCGTCAAGTACAAAAGTGAAGTTTTTAAGTTTCGGACCGAAGGAAGTATCGGAGGAAGGAGATCAAAAGCTCATTCAAGTCAAGAAGTATGTAAGTCCCTCAAAATTTCGAATGCATTATTTTTCATTTTATTTCATTATTTTTATTACTTGGGGACAAGTAATGGTTTAAGTTTGAGGTTGTGATAACTCTATTTTTAGAGTTATTATTTCCTTGTTTTTCCTACTTTATTTTGTCAATTTTAGCCATTTCACTTCTAAAAACCCCCATTCTTATTATAATTCTCGAAAATGAGCAAAAGGAGTGAACCATAGTATTTAATGAACTATTTGGTAGAATTTGGGTGTTTTTCACGTTTTATCCTGCAGTGACCACTGTTGTGCCCACTCCGGCTGCCCACTATTCGAGCTGATCAAGAAAGACAAAAGAAACTATTAGTTGGGATCTAATTTTCTGGAAGAAGAAGGTTCATTGGCAGGGAAATGGCTGGAGGAAGTACAAAATGACATCTACATAGAAGATTGCAACAAGTACTCCTTTATGTACTTGGAAATTGACTTGGAGAAGGATCCATTGGGTAATTGATTTGCACAAGGGGCTGATTTCTGCCATTACACAGCAGTTTTTACCCATTGGAAGACTCATCTCTTTTGTGTAATATCCAAGTCTTTCCTCTAGTATATAAAGGAGCACTTGGGTTCATTTATTGGAATCAATCTAGCATTCTTACAATCATCTTGGGTTAAGAAGATAGCTTTAATTTCTCTCATCTATCACATTAGTTTAGTCTTTTAATTACTGCATTAATTTAGCTTTAATTTCTGTAATTTCCTTTCCTAGTTAATTGTAGTTCGTAAAGCACAGTGGACAGGGACGAATTCTCGTTCCCCACTGTGAGCACTATTCAATCCACTTTCAGTTTTATTATGTGCAAATCTTCATCTTTTGTTTTCTTTACTTCGGAAATGTTAGGCTAAGCATCCTTTGGGATGTAGGAAGGAGAAGTACCTGGATTTTATAGAAAATGCTTGAGTAATCTTTATACTTAGAATATTTATTGTTTTGGTCATTCACTCTCGATATTTACCCAAAGATGCGAACAAGCCGATCACTTGCAAGGATCTAAAAGTCTAGTTCTTAACTTAGAAATGAGTAGAACGCAGTGACACGAGCTTGAATGATGCTAGGGGATTCGAAAGAATTCTTATGACACTTACGAAAGTGAGGTCGGCATAGTGAGCTAATCTCTGCCCACTGGAGTAGTAGGCAAGCTAATTTGTGTATTAAAAACACTTAGAGTATTTGTCTCTACACATTCCATCGAGGCCTGAAAAGGTCCATTTAGAGATTACCATTGACAAAACAACAAGTACTAAGAGTATGGGATTTTTATCTAACGGTGTGAGTATTTTTGTAACCAGGCTTTTCTAGCGAAAATGTCCACCACAAATACGAGGATCATTCTAAGGACCGAGTATTTGAGATAAAATCTAGGGAAAATCCAACCTACATTCCTCCTTTTTAACATTTAGTAAATCGTTTCAAGTAGCTATTTTACCAAACCAAAACCAAGTATTATTTTCCTCTCTAGTTGAAACTTGTAAAAGGAGCTCATGAGAACCGTATTGTCTTGATTGTCCAGTCTCTGTGGATTCGATTCTGGTATTTTACCAACTATTACTTGCTGTGACGATCATAGTGGACAGTGTACACTTGCACTCCCCACTGTGGACAGTTTGCAAACCACTGCGATTTAAACACACATTTCGCACGTCAAAAGGGAAGACAGAACCATGACCCAATTCTCAGATGCTGATCTGAGAAATCTAAGTCCCTACGACCTACCCGACCTTCTCAACTGGACGAAAGAGAACTACACTACAGATGCACATCGAAGGGCATACAGGGTGATAAGGAAAGCCATGCGTGAGAAACTTCTGCTATACAGCCTTGTCGACTTCCAATTAGGACGAGATCTCGGAGTAAGAAACCTAAATCTCCAACCACCAGAAGATGACTGCCCATCCTCTGCCATACCAAACTTGATCATTACATCTCCAAGAGTTGGGTTAGTCTATCAAGATCCTGCTGGGAAGTCAAGACTGTTCATAGAGATGGACTGTCAGAAGTATGCAATAAGCACTTTGACAGAGTTTAGAGCTATCCTCATGGAGCATAGAGGAACATAGCAAATGAATCAGGCTCTTGCAAATAGACCGATAGAGGTCATCGACTCAACAATCAACTTCAGAACCCTCTGCATCAAATTCTATCACGAGCTTAGAGAATTAGGATTCGACAACAGAAGTTTCAACGACTTCAAAGACGCCAACGTCTGATATCCTCTACCAACCTCTGCAAATCTTTCCTTTCATAATGTAATCAAGTGTAAGTGCCTCTGCATAATTTTGTATGAAAGAAAAGTAAAATCTTTTGAGGTACATTGTTTCACCTCTTGTCATGTACTTAGCCTAGAAAACCTTGCACTTTTCAATTTTTTATTTTTCAATACTTAGGGGGAGATTGTTAGCTCCAATCTTTATGATTATAGAAGTATTGAAAAATAGGCTAAGTATGGAAGTCTTCGACAGAGGCTCTGCCGACTCACCGAGAAGACCGAAGCATAGAAGTCTTTGATAGAGGCTCTGCCGAGTAACCGAGAAGACCGAAGTAAAGAATCGCCTGAAGACTCTTCAATTCGGACAAGGCCACAGAGCCTCTGTCATACTTGACAGAGCCTCTGTGGTATAAAAGACTAAAGCTCTATACAAGGACAATCGTGCTTCTCACGATTTCTGCTGTACGAAGATCCTGAAGATCAGTCGTATAAGGCGTGACCTGACAACTCCACGTGTCAAACTCTGATGGGTCTTAGCCTTAGTAGAAGCCGGCGCATTTAATTAACGTTGTACCTGCAACAGTACCTGAATAATGTCTTTGTACCTTCAGTCCTTTTTGTCTAGAGCTTGTCCCCTTTAGAAGTAGTATAAATAGAAGACTCATGTTGAGTTCTTCTATTAAGCTTTGCACGACACACACACCATTAGAACATAATTCTTGTCATACCATCGGTGTTCTTGGTGTTCTATTTATATCAATATACAGTGGGTTATTGAGTTATTTATCTGTGTTATTTACATCTCACGTATTTGATATAGTGTGTTCTTCTACCTTATTATATCTTTTAGTTCGTTAAAACGCTTCCGCATTATATCTTGTTTGAACTATTAGATTGAATCATCATTGTTAAGCAAAACAGGAACCAACACTTCGGTCTCTTCTTCTTCCTCCCCCACACGTTTCTCTCCTCAGTTCTCCCCTAAAAACACCAAGTCTTCGTCGTCATCCACTAATGGTCGCGTGACGAAAGATCTTTCGACAATGCTAAACTCCAAGAACGCGTCAATTTTTGCTTGAGAGTTAGCGTAGGGCTTCACGTCTTCAAATTTTATATCTGCCAACACATACAAAGCAGGTTAGAAATCAGTCGAATAAAATGAAAGACGTACGACAAGAAAACTAAAATCTCACCCGACGTATTCCAACCAGCCCTAATCCAGCTGCTCTCGGTGTCAAGGGTCGACTTACGCACAAACGCATACCTAGTCTTCCACTTACGATCGTTTACAGCGGTATTTAAGACTAAGGTTCGATCGCCCTTATACCTAGAGAACAGGCTATAGCGATGGCATTTGTCCTTCTTGACTTGGTAAGCCAAGAGAAGGTCGCGTACGTTCATCGACGATTCCCAGTTTTTGGTAAGACGCTCTATCACATATATGACCCTCTAGAATTGGGGCATTAATTGAGCCGGTGCTAAGTCGAACTCAGTCATAAAAGCCTTGGCCAGAGGCGAGTAAGGCCATTCAAAACCTATCCTAAAAGGATATTCGTAGATAACGACGAACCTATCAGGACATACATCAGGTCGAATCTGACCTGCTCTAATCAATGTAATCCCCGCAGGAATTTTTGCCAAAACCCTAAGGTCGTCAAGATCCTTTTGATCTCGAATGGAACTTACAGGTTCCATCGACATTTCTAAAACTTAAAAGTTTCTCAAAGTTTTAAGACAAAGACCAATAAAATCGTACTTTATATAGGCGCGCTAAAACCCCGAAATTTCTAACTGTGTCGAAGATATCTTGTAGGCTTAGAGGAAAATCGGCGAGGAAACTGCAAAGAATCTCTTCTAAAAACTCTAGGAAATCGTGAAATGGAAAAGATCCATCGAAGGTCACTATTTATGGAAACGATCGTGGCAGGTCGAACCTCCCGATAATCGACACGTGCCCCTGCCTTTTCAAATACTCGATAGATCGTCGACACCTGCGTTTACAGCTGTTGTACACAAATCGAACGTCAGCATGACGTCACTACCTTATCACTTTTTCGACTTCTTCCCTAGTTGAAATTGGACCGATCCAGTTCCAAAGCAACTGAAAAGATTTTTTAACACGTGTCACGACCCTAGACGTCCAACTGACAAAATTCAAAATTCAAAATATTATCTCTTCATTTTAAATTTTGGGGGCAAACTGTTTGGGTAAAATTTCATCGACCACGACCAAGCCACTTACGACATTTATTGCACTCCCCTCATACCCGAATCAAATCATGAACATTTGATCCTTTAAACCAAAACTGAAGTTAAAAATACCCCTCGACCTCGACCGTCGTGACACAGCTCACGACTACGACTGACTAACATGCGACATTTCTGTTATGTTTTTTCTCATTCAATGCAGGGTTAATGTCATTTATGGCCAACGGACGTAACCGACAGGAGCAGTTATGAACATTAACAACAGTGACCGTTGCGACCGTTACTCCAACAACCATGGTGATCAATTAAAGCTACGAAGACTATAAAAGCAAAGATCACAATCCCATTTGCGGACATCTGCTTTCCGAAGAACATCCGAAGCAAAAGAACTCTCTCTCTCAGAATCGCTCTCGACGCACGACTCCCGCGCTCGACACATACTTTTCACACACGACACCTAGTTTTTACATTCGATACACTTGTTACTTTACATTTAAAGTATTTTCCTTTCATTTGTATTGTAATCATTATACGGTCGACACCCGAAACACAAGGATATCGCCCTTGTTTGGCGATCATAGTCCAGCGACGACTTCCACAGTCGTCCGCGGGTTTTTTCCTCGTTGAGGTTTTTCCCGCGTCACCAAATCTCTGTCTCATTTACATTTTTCACCTTTGTCGTACGTTTTGTCGCTTGATTCTTTTCTTTAGTTGTTAAATTCCACAATCAACCTTAAGTTATCCTTTTGGACGATTTTTGCCATTAACAGTCACCATCACCCACTTCCACAGAAGCTCAACCAAAACCCAAAACTAACCCAAGAACCAAACCCACACCCAGAGAAGACATACCAAAACCAACACCGAGAACTAAGACCATAGCTCAAAAATAACGCAAATATCTGAGCAAAACAGACGAGCCCTCACCAACCAAAACCAAAACCCCATCTCCAACAAAACCAACTTCAGAGGCACCCCTAACAAAAACCTCAGAAGCTCAACTGCCAAAACCAACAGAGGAAACCACAACCAAACCCACGGCAAAAGACAAGGGAAAGGGTATAGCGACAGAAGAACCAAAGTCCAAGAAACTCAAGCTTCAACCCTCTGAGAAACTGATGAAAAGTGCATTTGATGCCTTCATCACTCCAAAGCCAGAGAAAGAAGATTGGGCCTTCAAAATTCCTCTGTTAGCAAAACCCGTACTAGATCCCAAGGCAAAACCAATAGAGGACAGAGTGGCCAAATTAATAAGCAACATGGAGGCTCTGCGCAAACCAATGCGTCCACCCATTGTGCCTCAAAGACAAATGGAAGAAGTGGTGTACAAGTACATGTACAGCAGAACCATCAATGATCCTCTGCCACAGCCGATTTTGAATCATGATTTCCTACAGCAGCTATCAGAAGACTTCTACAGATACAAAGCTTAACATGTCCACCATGTCTTCTCAAACACAAAGATTGACAAAGTCATCTACTGCAAGCTTTCCCATACCAGAGGCACACAAATCTACTACAACCTCTACCACGTTAAAAGGGTGGACAGATCTGAGAACAAGTTCTCAGATGCAGATCTAAGAAACCTAAGCCCTTATGACCTACCTGAACTTCTGAGCTGGGCAAGGAAGAACTATAACACCAGACTTGAAGTCCAGAGGGCATACGAGGAGATCAAGAAGGCCATGGGAGAGAAACTTCTGCTATACAGCTTAACAGACTTCCAAGTAGCAATTGACCTTGGAGTAAACAAGATAAGACTCCCACATCCAGAAGACCAATGCCCCTCTTCTGCTGACATAAGACCGAACTCCATCATCAAAAGTCCAAAAGTCGGGTATGTCTTTCGTGATCGTCAAGGTAATTTGAAGTTGTTCTTAGAGGTGGATTGCCAGAAGTATGCGACCAGGACTCTGCTCGAGTTCAAAGCCGACCTCTTGGAACACATAGGATCTGAATTTATGGATCTAGACCTCGCCAACATATTGAAAGATGCCATTGATGCAGTCATCAACTTCAGAAACCTCTGCATCAGAATGTATCGTGAACTCAGAGATGGAGGACTCACCAGGTCAATCAATGACTTTCCAAATGCCAGAGTCTGACATCCACAACTATCTTCTGCTTACTTTTCATTTCTTGCGCTTCAATGTAATCAAATGTAAATGCCTCTAGCATCTCAGTGAATGAAAAGTAAACTTTTTACAGAGGTCAAATGTTCACCTCTTTTCTGTTCTTAGCCTAGAAAAACATGCAACTTTCAAACTTTTTTTCAATACTTAGGGGGAGATTGTTAGCTCCAACTTCTGTATTTAAGAAGTATTGAAAATAGGCTAAGTATAGATAATCGGTAGAGCCTCTGTCGAGACACCAAGAGAAGATCGCTCTACATAAGACTTTCAGAGGACAAGGCCACAGAGTCTCTGTCACCCTTGACAGAGCCTCTGTGGTATGAAGACTTAGAAGATTGAAGACTCCTGAAGATAAAGACAAATGACAATCGTGCCTCTGTTGTACGAAGATCCTGAAGAACATTCGTACAAGGCGTGCCCTGCACATTCCACGTGACATCCTCTGATGGGCTACAGCCTTTGCAGAATGCGGTGCACTACATTAACGGTGTACCTGGTTCTGACCCACGATGTTGTCTTTGTACCTTAGTACTTCTTGTCTACCTTTTGTCCCCTGTAAAGTAGTATAAATAAAAGGCTCTTCAGGGCGGGATCCTTAACTGAACGTTGAACGAGTTCTAAGGCATATTCTTTATCTTTTTCTTCAGCCTTCTTTCGTTCAGCCAGGACTTTTTCAGCCTTGAAAGACTAAGCGACTTCCCTATTTGTAACGTCCCAAAAATTACAATAAATTTGAACTTTTAAAATACCATTTTTAATAGATTAAATCACAAGCGTTTAACTCCAAATAAACGTTTAAACAAAACCTCGTTAAGTTAAACGATCATCTCAAATAAAACAGCGGAACTGTACTAAGTTTAAAAAGAAATAAATACGAAGGTCTTCTCAACGCGCCAGTGTGTACCGTCACGCCTTACTGCCACTCGCACCTGAAACAGTAATTTTATAGGGAAAGGGTAAGCACGAAGCTTAGTGAATTCAAACACTAACATAGGATAGCAATCATATGAACACTACCCCTAACCACAGATAAATACAATTAATCCACACATGCCAGTTCAAGAACATATCCTAAACAGGCAACTCATACAACAACAACTGTACATATATAAAACCATCGGTCTCCCCGATCATACAACAACAACAGTATATATATAAAACCATCGGTCTCCCCGATTATACAACACTCGTGTAGGCATCCCTCGGTCTCCCCGAGTTCATCCCACACTTGTACACAATCCATCGGTCCCACCGAGCCCTCGGTCCCACCGAGATGTATATAACACTCATTTATACTAGGCATTAATTCAACCTAGTACTACGCACCACAATTCAGCTAGCACACACAACAATTCAGCTAATACACACAAACTACCGTAATGTACATATAATCCCTATTCTATGCAGTGAGGGAACTCACCTCGATAAGCAACGCAGATGTCCACAAACAGCAATACGAGCCCGCCACTCCAACTCACTTCTTTCCACCTAAAGAAGTGCTACCAAGTGTCAACACGAAGCCCCAACCCTCAAAAGTAAACATAAGACTAAAAGAGTGACATTTCAGCTTTTCGGTCTAAACTGCAGGTCTGTTCGGGACCTGATTATCCCCCTCTAGACCCACTAATCCAGAGATTAAGTCCCACAAACAGGAGGGTCTAGGTCTTAGCTTTCCAAGGACATATTATACGCGTTCTAACGATTTTCCTATAATTTTATACAATTATTCTAAGATTGAAACGTAAAGCTGGCAGATTCAGACCTGCTGCAAAAACGCCCACTTTGCACCTAGTTAGAGGCCTAACCAGGTTTTCGCCAAAACACGAAAAATGTGCCCGACACAGAATGTGAACCGTGGACACCAGTTTCGCATCAAACCGAGCTACGACGGAAAAGTTATGGCCGATACAAAACAGGGATAGAAAGACGTTTTCACATAAAATGACGATTTTGAAGTCGGTTTAGAGTTTACGCGATTGGGGTTAAGGCTTTAGGTCACTAAGGGCTGGACTAACCCAATCACCACCCACGGTCACCCCAAGCAGTGGCGGTCAGCGGCGGCGTGGAGGCGGCAGCCGGCGGTGGCGGTGATGATGGTTTGCTAAAACAAAACGGCGATGCAAAGGGACGATCTCACTAACGACCCTTGGGTCACACACACCCAACACCAAGTCCTAACAGGAACAGCCCCGCCCGTCGCAGCCACCGGACTGGTGGCGCACGGCGGCGGCGCACACCGCCGGCATCCATGGCTGCAGCGGCGGCGGTGGTTTTGTGGTTATTCAACGAAAAGGAAAAACGAATGAACGGAAAGAAGACTTACCTCTCGTCGATGGCAACACAACCCAAACACAGCGAGACCCGACTCCCTTCACGAATCGCTCTTCGTCGTCTTTCTCCCACGCTCTCTCTCTCTCTCTCGCCGGCAAGGAACCACAGCGGCGCCGACGGCTGCTGGTGGTGGTCTCACGGTGGCAGCAAGGAAGAACTAAAGAACGATTAGGGTTTTTGGTGGCTGCTGTTTGTTTGCGTTGAAGAAGAACAAAACGAGAAGGAAAAGGGGGTCGGTCCCTATATGGGCCGATCCCATGCACTCTTATACAAGAATGACACTTCTAGTCCCTCACTTTCAAACCCTTACACAACAAGTTAAGGTTTTTACCTATTTTACCATTTTCGGTCATCCCTGCTAAACCCTGTTAAAATATTCGTTAAGAGAAATTATTGAAACAATAAATAAACCAAAATAAATCCATAACGGGACACGGGCTTTACAACTCTCCCCCGCTTGAATTAGACTTCGTCCTCGAAGTCTACGTCCGCATATAGCTCCGGATAATTCTCCCGCATCTCAACCTCGGGTTCCCAAGTCCACTCAGAACCCTTTCGGTGTTGCCACTGGACTTTCACTAACTGGAATCTAAATTTCTCTGTACGCTTGGCGACATCCCTAACTGGAATCTAAATTTCTCACACCGACTAAAAAAAATTCTCGAATACTTTTCTTACCAACAAAACTCCTTCAAGAACACTGAAATTATGATCGGAAGAACACTCCAACAACTGGAATCATTCCTAGTCAAACGACTTCGGTTGTCTCCCAACCTTAGATATTCCATACATCCCGATTCAAGTTTCAAGCTCTAACCATTCTAAAGTTGCTCACCAATATACCCTACAGGATACTCGAATCCGATCATTCCTACCATTAACTGTCGATTAACTTCCACGAGTTCTAAAAGACTCCCAAAATTTATTTCACACGAATCATCAAACCAGTAAATTTATAATCACCTACGAAGGTCATTCCACCATAGTCATTCATCACAAGTGAGCATTCCAGGGTTACTACTACCATCACTATAATTATTTTAAAATCGGCTACAATTCTCCGATTACACTAAAGGTGTTTGGCCTTAAGCCCAAAAGTCGACACCTAAATATACCACTTACCTCAAAAAGGTTACTGTGCATTTATTCTCTTAATTACAAAGGGCATCATTCCCTTAACCGATACTATTCGGCCTACAGTACCAACACGCGTGGAATACCCAACCTTCCACCGTCGACGTATTTTCCACACTCGTTCTACGAAGCCAAGTTATGCCGTATCGAGGATACATCTCGGCGTCTACCTCCCAGGTAACTGTTCAATACTATAACCTCCTAGTGCCTACTGGAAAGTCAAGGTCATAAAACATAAATACCGGGGTCCCACCCCGAGATACCTAACCGACCATTACTAACGACTGACTATAATGCCTATGGATCCAATGCAATACAATCTCCCAACAACATGCCTATCCCGGGATGACTCACTCACCCAAGCATGTAAATACTCAACGTGCAATAAATGCAAAACAGTGCGACAAAAGCAACCCATCAACAAGACTCCACACCAAGCCATTAAAACCGGGCAATTGACCCATGACTATCTCCAAGTCAAAACCGAGCAAAATGCTCCACGCTTGCTAGACCCATAGGTCGGGAAAAAATGTGTTTATTAAACAAGCAATACTCTAAATCAACATTAACCCCAAAACTCAACATTGGTTAAACAAAAGGGTTTTCCCAAAGGACTCACACCCTTATAATTCTCAAAATGACACATAACACTCAAAAGTGCATTTCTCAAATGGTTTACAAAAATTATTTACAAAATATTTTCAACACCAAGATTTTTCATCTCAAAAAGATCATATGCAATAAAACTACTATTACCAAGTCGGTAGTTATGCAAAAATGGACACGCTCGTCCCACGTAGGAGAATCATGTTGAAAAATCATTCCATTGCAGTTCAGTTTACTCACAAAACGCAAAACGTAATAAATAATTTCTTTTAAAACGAACCACCACAGTTCTGGTATGGATTGACTCATGACATGCACGCAAGGTAACTGCTTAATTTAAACGGTGTGCAACAATTTTCACACGTACTTCAAAAGAAGCCCAAGCGGCAATTTGCTCAAAATTATTTTCTGACCATCCAAATGGTATGGAACAAAGTTTACCAATCAAAATTTGTGCGCGTCAGTTTATTATACAAAACAAGGAAACGATTCATAATTACACCTCAATCAAAACACAAAATAACTTGTGCAAGTTCCAAGTTTAAAGACAAACTAATTCGTTTCCATCATTTGAAAATTTTCGACTAAAACATCATAAAACCTTAAATCGGGGTAGGCATGCAAACTGGTAACACTTCCATAAGGAATTTTCTAAAATCGTCATCACGAAGCATTTCCTCAACATTTCGTACTTGGGATATATAACGTCAAAACACCAAAGTTTAAAATGTATTTGTCAAAAATGCTCAAAATACTCGTTCCCTCCAAAGCAAAAGTTTTTAATTTCCCAAAAATAATCGGCAATTCTAAATTAACCGAATGTCAACAATCTACGCATTTATATTTTCAAAATATAACACATTGTAAACGTATGCATGATATTCACAACACTAAAACACTCCTTTGACCAAATGGTCTTTCATTCCGACAAGAAGGAACTAAAACAATTTCATGCACGACTCGTTTATCAAAATGTCGAGAACAAAGGTTACCCAAGTATGCATACCCCTAAGTCGATAAAGCGCATTTTCATGGAAATGATAATAAAACATTTAACTTACTAAAAGCGCACCAAACAACTCATTATGAAACGTTACCAAAATATTCTTCCATGCATCACTTAAGTCACGCATAAATCAATCCATACACTGAACTATTTGCAACAAAATACTTAGTAACACAAACTTCATGAACCTCAATGACTCTAAGTCAATAAAATAGCACCATACATTGTGCCCCCAAAGTCAAATTGTTAAAAGCAAAATCAGGTATGAGACGCCAAAATCCCAAAAATCTCTTTCCACGGTAAAACCATAAACAACATTGTTTAACAAACTCATTTTAAACAAATCACCAGAATAGTTTTATACAGAAATCGTAGAATGTAACTTCCCGTCTCAACTCTAACATATGTGGAGGAGTTCCAATGTTAAAGTCACAAACCGTAGTCATTTGTCCAGCATTTTAAACGACACCAAAACACGGATATCATCTTACCCGAAAGAACCGTTGGAAAATAAACAAATTCTAACAAAGTTTGCAACTCCCGTGATAAAACGGTTTCATGTACTTTCAAAACCATAGTTCGAAATCTTGTGTGTGTGCTGAACATTTCCCAAACTTCCAAAACACAATCCATAAAAGGATTGGAAACACGAGAATTAGTTAATGCAATTTATTTTCAAAATAAACTTTGTGCATGACTCAGTCGGCATTCGACGTCTCGACTCATACCCCTCCAAAACTCCCCGATCCACAATCGTCATCCGGACATTTAAACCTCTTAGGCAAGTTGGGAAATTACGTCAGATAATCCTTACGGTTTTTCCTCAATTCAAAGTCGACTTAATAAGCCTATGCTTCTAGCACAACCATCAATCTTGACCCGAAATGGCCTACTTAAAACAAACCTCATCCTTATCGTCACTCCAAGTGATTAATACTAGAATCGTCCTTCTATTCCAACGACTACTAGTTTAGAACCTTTATCACTACCCCCAACGATCATCACATCAAAGCAAATCAAGTACACACCTGTACTAGCAGGTTTACTATAGTTGTTCCTCCTTGTGATGGCTATTCTGGGTAGATATTACAACGAGTTATTAGCATCCAATAACTCACACTAACAACGCTCGCGCTCAACTCCTTGGATTCCTCATGACTTTCCCCGACTCAAGCATTGATCCTGTCCTTCCACACCTATCATTGCTCGTTCCGAGTCCCATCCCGAAGTGCCTAAGTAGTTTCTCGCCGATAACTATACCCATGTGCCTGCACCAGCATATGTACACACTCTTCCTAGCTCCCTAGGAATTCCACCCCAAAACACTACCCTTGCTACAACGAAATCCCTACTAGCCATAACGAGTTGCCTCGCGAATACCCCGTCACATGCAGCGTGAAACAAATAGACATTCGAATACAAGATTCTATCCTAGAACGGTTGGACTCAAACGAGAGCTGCGCAATAGAACTAAATCAAATATTCTAAGGCTATGTGATTCTTACTGCATACAACCTATAGGGCATTCACTTAACAACCTAATATGACCAGCATTAATTCCTACTAGCAAGCAATAACCCTACAGTACAGTGTAACCAACACAAGCAATCTAGCATGCATACCCTATGATCTAGAAAGCAATAAATACACTAAGTAATGTACCTTTTCCCTTGGCTCCGGCTGACTGTACACACTGCGCCCTCGATCACCGTTTCTCAAACGGGTTTTCCTTTCTTTTATTTCCCAAAAAATTTAAGAGAAGAATTTTATAGCCGCAAACTTGAGATCAAACACACCAAGATGTGTTTGATTCACTCAAGATGTGCTCTGATACCAAGTTGTAACGTCCCAAAAATTACAATAAATTTGAACTTTTAAAATACCATTTTTAATAGATTAAATCACAAGCGTTTAACTCCAAATAAACGTTTAAACAAAACCTCGTTAAGTTAAACGATCATCTCAAATAAAACAGCGGAACTGTACTAAGTTTAAAAATAAATAAATACGAAGGTCTCCTCAACGCGCCAGTGTGTACCGTCACGCCTTACTGGCACTCGCACCTGAAACAGTAATTTTATAAGGAAAGGGTAAGCACGAAGCTTAGTGAATTCAAACACTAACATAGGATAGCAATCATATGAACACTACCCCTAACCACAGATAAATACAATTAATCCACACATGCCAGTTCAAGAACATATCCTAAACAAGCAACTCATACAACAACAACTGTACATATATAAAACCATCGGTCTCCCCGATCATACAACAACAACTGTATATATATAAAATCATCGGTCTCCCCGATTATACAACACTCGTGTAGGCATCCCTCGGTCTCCCCGAGTTCATCCCACACTTGTACACAATCCCTCGGTCCCACCGAGTACTCGGTCTCCCCGAGTTCACACAATACTTGTACACGATTCCTCGGTCCCACCGAGCCCTCGGTCCCACCGAGATGTATATAACACTCATTTATACTAGGCATTAATTCAACCTAGTACTACGCACCACAATTCAGCTAGCACACACAACAATTCAGCTAATACACACAAACTACCGTAATGTACTTATGATCCCTATTCTACGCAGTGAGGGAACTCACCTCGATAAGCAACGCAGATGTCCACAAACAGAAATACGAGCCCGCCACTCCAACTCACTTCTTTCCACCTAAAGAAGTGCTACCAAGTGTCAACACGAAGCCCCAACCCTCAAAACTAAACATAAGACTAAAAGAGTGACATTTCAGCTTTTCGGTCTAAACTGCAGGTCTGTTCGGGACCTGCTTATCCCCCTCTAGACCCACTAATCCAGAGATTAAGTCCCACAAACACGAGGGTCTAGGTCTTAGCTTTCCAAGGACATATTATACGCGTTCTAACGATTTTCCTATAATTTTATACAATTATTCTAAGATTGAAACGTAAAGCTGGCAGATTCAGACCTGCTGCAAAAACGCCCACTTTGCACCTAGTTAGAGGCCTAACCAGGTTTTCGCCAAAACACGAAAAATGTGCCTGACACAGAATGTGAACCGTGGACACCAGTTTCGCCTCAAACCGAGCTACGACGAAAACGTTATGGCCGATACAAAACAGGGACAGAAAGACGTTTTCACATAAAATAACGATTTTGAAGTCGGTTTAGAGTTTACGCGATTGGGGTTAAGGCTTTAGGTCACTAAGGGCTGGACTAACCCAATCACCACCCACGGCCACCCCAAGCAGTGGCGGTCAGCGGCGGTGTGGAGGTGGCAGCCGGCGGCGGCGGTGGTGATGGTTTGCTAAAACAAAACGGCGATGCAAAGGGACGATCTCACTAACGACCCTTGGGTCACACACACCCAACACCAAGTCCTAACAGGAACAGCCCCGCCCGTTGCAGCCACCGGACTGGTGGCGCACGGCGGCGGCGCACACCGCCGGCAGCCATGGCTGCAGCGGCGCCGGTGGTTTTGTGGTTATTCAACGAAAAGGAAAAATGAATGAACGAAAAGAAGACTTACCTCTCGTCGATGGCAACACAACCCAAACACAGCGAGACCCGACTCCCTTCACGACTCGCTCGTCGTCATCTTTCTCCCACGCTCTCTCTCTCTCTCTCTCTCTCGCCGGCAAGGAACCACAGCGGCGCCGACGGCTGCTGGTGGTGGTCTCACGGTGGTAGCAAGGAAGAACTAGGGCGTAGGGGTTGTTGGACTGGAACTGGATCTGGTCCAGTGAGAGTCTTATGCTTAGTGCCTTAGGAAGTTCAGCACTGTCAGGAGTAAGAGATACAACGTTGGTGTTTGATGCCATTTTTGTTCAGAATATAAAATGATGAAGAAGATGAAGAACGGTGTCTTAAAATGGAAAGAGATCCCACAATAAGATTTTTAGGGTTCTTCAGTTTCCATTTAGAAAAAGAAATGGTAAACTGGGTTTCTAGTTTTGAAAAGAAGTGCAAAACTAGTGAAAAGTCTTAATTTACCAGTTTCCTTTTAAGGAAAGGATTCTGGAAAAACGTATGAAATGCATAAGTTTAAGATTTTTGTTTTAAACTTATAAGAACAATCTGTAAACAGATTGTGTTCATAAAATCACGAATAAAATGATTTCATTTTAGAAAGTTCTTTTGTTTGATCTTTTGAAAACAAAAAATAAGATTACAAACAAGTTTTTAAGATGTATTAATAAAAGAAATGTTAACCTGTTTCGTGAAGTAGAAGATGAGAAATACAGGTTCTTGAGAAAATAATCTAAATCCAAGTGAATCAAGAGAGTTCTATTGCTTTAGAGAGTAAGATCGCGTAAAAGGTAAAAATATAAACTGGAATGGTTTATATAGTGAGAGTAGAGCGAGAAACTTATGAGCGGGAAAAGTTTCTCATGATGACACGTGACACGTCCCAGACGAAAAGGCGAGCCATGGTTTATCCAAAAAATGACGTCACAAACGTCCTTTCAAATTCTTTGTTGTCTCTGAGGGTTTTTGGAAAAACTCAGGGACATTTTAAAACATTTGAGAAGCACTGATTGGAAATATTTGTGAGATTTTAGATTTTCAAAAGAATCACTGAAAGGAAGAGATATTTAGCGATGTCATTTGTTTTGAAATTCTACATACTGAAGCGAACTTCAGCGTTTAAGAGATAGAACATACCTTGATATCAGCGAATCAGTTTTGTTCAGAGATTAGATGATTAATAGGGGTATACAAGTTCATTTTGTCATTGATCTCATGCTAACCACTGAATATTTTACTCTTCTAGGTTCAACATTCCAAGCTCGCTAATGAGAAAGTTGAATCTTGTCTCATCAAGAGGTTTGGTGAACAGATCAGCTAACTGAAAGTCAGTTGGAATAAAATGAAGTTCTATATCACCATTCATCACATGATCTATGATAAAATGATACCTGATTTCGATGTGTTTGGTCTTTGATTGTAGCACTGGATTGTTTGCTATGGCGATGGCACTAGTGATGTCGCAATACATTGGAATTTTGGAGAGCTGAAGGTCATAGTCCAATAGTTGATTTCTCATCCATAAGACCTGAGAACAACAGCTTCCAGCGGCTACATACTCAGCTTCAGCGGTTGAGGTTGACACTGAATTTTGCTTTTTACTTGTCCAACTCACTAGCTTTTCACCCAGGAGCTGACAACCTCATGTGGTGCTTTTCCTATCCAATTTGCATCCTGCAAAATCACTATCTGAATAGGCGATTAGATCAAACCCTGAGTCTTTGGGATAGCAAAGATCTAGGTTAGTAGTACCCTTAAGTTATCGAAAAATACGCTTTACAGCGATCAAATGAGATTCCTTAGGTTCAGATTGATACCGTGCACATAAACAGGTTGCATACATAATATCAGGACGACTAGCTGTAGGATACAGAAGAGAGATGATCATCCCACGGTACGTTGTGACATTAACAGGCTTCCCTGAAGGATCTTTGTTAAGTGTCAGCGGCGGTGCCATTGGGGTTTTCATAGCTGAGCTTTGAGTTAAATCAAACTTTTTCAGCATATCTGTAACATACTTGCCTTGGTGAATGAAAGTTTCTTTTTCATTCTGCTTGATTTGAAGACCAAGGAAATATGTCAGTTCACCCATCATACTCATTTTATATTTAGCTTTCATTCTTTCAGCGACATGAGTACATAATTCAGGGTTAGTAGAACCAAATATAATATCATCGACATATATTTGAACAAGAATGATATGACCTTTTACTTTCCTGAAAAATAGAGTTTTATCAATTTTACCACGCTTAAATTTTTCACTATGGAGATAAGTTGAGAGAGTGTCATACCATGCACGAGGACCTTGCTTTAAGCCATAGAGTGCCTTATCCAGCTTATATACATAACCTGTATGCTTAGGATCAGTGAATCCTGGAGGTTGCTCAACATAGACTTCTTCGTTCAGCCTTCCGTTAAGGAATGCTGATTTCACATCCATTTGATTGTTTTAAGACACATAGCATAACTGTCCCAACTTTCAGGAAGACTTTCCAGAAACTTTGTCAGGATCTCAAAGTTAGAATATTCCTTACCAACAGTTTTTAAGTCAACGATTAAACAGTTAAAACGTTGGTGAACTTTAGAGAGAGTTTCATTCTTACCACAGATAAAACTTTCGTACTGTCTTACCAGGTTGATCTTTCTTGAATCTTGGACTTCAGATGTACCTTCATATTGAACACATATAGTGTCCCACATGGCTTTAGAACTCTCCAGGTTCATAACGGAGTGGTAGACTTCATCAGGAAGAGCCATAGAGATGATGGATTTGGCCTTAGTATCGATGGCCACCTTCTTCTTGTCTTCATTTGTCCAATTAGTGACCTCCCTGGGGATGATCCGTTCAGGAATGGCAGGTCTGGTAGTAGTGGCTGGAACAGCTGGATCTATCATGGAAGGGACATATGGTCCATTTTTTATATAGTGAGGTATAGTGGATCTACACCTTCCAAGAAGAGCATCATCCTATTCTTCCAGAGATTGAAGTTATCTTTGGAGAATCTAGGGGGTTTTACAAGAGAGCCATTGTCGATATAGTTTATGTTTGTGGTATTTGTCATTTTGAAGAAATAGCAAGGAAGAGAGAAATAGATAGTATAAGCAAGATCTTGTTTATTGGATTAAACAATCTGCTCTGATACCACTTGTTGGTCCCAAAGGGGTTATACAAGTTTGTAGAAGGGGGGGGGGGGTGAATACAAACACACAATTTTTTTTATCTTTCTAAATTGTTTATTGATATATATCAAACAATTTACAGTTTGTTGCGGAACAAGATTAAGGAATAAACCTAATCTAAACAAACTATGAGAACACTAAGATTTTTGCACTACAAATGTAGAGAGAAAGAAGATTAAGAATATTGAAGATAATATTCTTTCACACAGTAAGTTCAGCGAGAGGAATGGCCGAGCACTTCAAAAATGAAGTAGGGTTTCCTTTATATACTGCATGCATTTAATGCATGTGAGTATACCTTTACACGTGGCAGCCTCTAGTTGGTTGCATGTTTTGACTTCAGTAGATAACCTAGTGGTTGCATGATGAACAGTGTAGAATCATAGTTGGTTGTACGATTCTGGACAAAAGGGATGTCCGTTCTGACAAAATCGTACGTGGGCGCGCAAGGGGATAAGACAAAAGTTACTTGTAGAGGAGGCTTCATGATCAGCGTTCGCTGAATGATTCTTTATCAGCGAATGATAAAGTTTAGCGTTCGCTGAAGTCTTCTACTTGAAACTTCACATTGAGTGGACAAGTCTTGGCTTCGCTAATATCCGCATCAGGTCACTAGTAGACTTAGTCGCTGGTTCTTTGGCTTAATCTTCGACTTCAGCGTAAAACATAATTGACGTGAATCTTGTCTTCAGGGATCATAAGTAAACAACATAAACTATCAGCAATCATTAGTGAGACTGAATAGGCTCAGGGCTCACTGATGTACAGTGCTCGCTGAATATATAAATTTAAAGCACATGTTTTCATCAGCGATACTAAACAGACTTAGTATATTTTCTTTGATAGCAAAACATTAATACATATTGTCTACTTACAATTTTCACTAACGCTGTGTTCTCGAAACTCATTTTACGAAGGAAAAGAAAGGAAAGGGGAGGAAAGTAAAAAAAACTCGTGTTCTCGAAACTTTTTTAGGAGAGAAAGGAAAGAAAACGGAAGAAAAATACTGATAAGTTTCCTTCCAAAACTTTCCTCCCAAATGTGGGAGGAAAGGGAAGGAAAGGAAAGGAAAACAATTAAAAAAATTACTAAAATTATTAAAATTACAAAACTACCCGATCTTTAATTATAAAAGATATATTTTAAGGGTATTTTAGTAAAAATGACGGCTTTCTTTTCATTTCTCTCCTATTCAAGAACACGAAGAATATTTTCTTTCCTTTCATTTCTTTCGCTTTCGAGAACACAAATAAAAAAATTATTTTTCCTTCATTTCTTTTCTCTCCCTTTCTTTTCCATTTTTTTCTTTTCTTTTCCCTCCTGATTAGAGAACACAGCATAAGGGGGCGTTTGGTTCGCAGAATGTTTTTGAATGGAATGGAATCTGTCAAAGGAATTTGACTTTGAAGGAATTGGAATGGAATGTTGTCAGGTTTGACCAGTTGTTTGGTTGACAGAATTGGAATGAAATCTGTTAAAAGAATTGGAATCTGTCTGTTTGGTTCACAGAATGTAGCTTTGGAATTTGAATGAAATTTGGGTAAATAACCAAAATACCCTTTTGATAATTTTAATTGTTTTTTTCAAAAAAACGTTTTAATAAAATAGTCATTATATACTTTATTTGTTTAACTAAAAATGCTTTAATAAAATTATTATTAGATATTAATTGCAAATTATTATTAGATATTAATTCTAATTCTTCCCTTCCTCCGACGAGATCTGATCTCTCTCCTTTTCTCAATCCATTACCACCACCAGATCTCGCTCCTCATTCTTCCCTGCAAAGGTAAACCCTCATAATCCCCTCCCCTTCTTTCTCTACGCTTGGTTATTCAAGCCCTAGCTTCTTTAGTCTTTACACTCATTCTCATCTAAACATGCCTATGTATGTATATTCATATTTCTCACATTTCTTTCTCATCATTTGTGAATTTGTTGTTTGAATCTTCTCGAAATTGAATTTACCACTTCAGTTTGACAATCATGTTATACATCTTTGAAATCGCTAATCTTTGTTTGTTCATCGTTGTAAAATCATCCTCGTGCCGAATTTGTTGTATTACAAGAATGACAGGTTTGATTTTCTTGGGTATTCTTGGGAGTGTCGATGGAAAAGAACCACAAGGGGTATTTTTGGAATAAAAATAGTGAGACATTCCATTCCTTTAAAATCCTTACATAGTGTGATGGAATGTCAAGAATGAAAAATAAGGAATTCAATGGAAAATTTTGAGATTCCAAGCTACAAAAGATTGAACCAAACACTGAAATGGAATCTGGTCAATGAAATGTGACATTCCAATTCCACCAGATTCCATCACTTGAACCAAACGCCACCTAAGTGTTACTCAGAATAATTATCAAATAACCGAGGTTATGGATGCAGCTCAACTGCTGCTTCCGCCACGAACCTCCGTCATTTAGCCGCATTTCAATTGTCGTCTCATCTTTTTTCGAAATCCCTGTCATCTCGTATTTATGCAACCGAGAAGAAGAAAAACCCTCACAAAAATCGCACCTTTCTTCCTCACTTGATGGCTTCCATGATTAGTATTCAATAAAATCACTGGTGTTGAAACCCTAGCAGATGTAATTTGACCCCCATTTCTTTGTTATTAATTATTCTAGGAAGTTGAGGAATCCTACATTATGATTAAGCCTAATGGTGTTCAATGAGTGCTTGTAAGTTCCCAATTTTAGTTCATATTCTTCTTGATTGTAACAGTCGTAAGTCAATTATGGGGATTTGTTGTTCTAGAAGTTGATTTATGAGGGTTTGGACTATTACAGGTAGGAGAGATAATTTCTTGGTTTGAGAAGAAGATTCAAATTTAAAGGTTTGAAGCTTTTCGAGTGCCCCAAAGAATTGGCAGAGGTTTGCTTTCTGTCCATCGGTTATTAGAATATCAGATTTTTTGTTATATTATGTTCATATGAAAACAAGTAGAAGATGGTTTGCTTTCCTATTTTTAAACTTAAATCATGTAGAAATTGTCAATGATTAGGACCCATCAGGCATGAGTCAAACACTACTTTTACTGTTACCACTCCTCCACTTCCTTCCGGCCACTTCTCCACAGCCTCTCAAAACCGTAATATTCTCTCCAAAAGTGGCCATGATGGAACGATGTTTTCAAGGACGAAACTAGTGAGATCAGTTTTTCATTCAACCGATTTCATCCCCTTTCTATTTTCTTGAGGAAATTAAAAGGTGGTTTATTTTGAAATAAAAGAGTTATATATATTCTTTGATTCATGTATTAAGCACCCTGGATCCATCCATTATTGAAAGCTAGAACTGCTTAATTTGTTTATTAATCGATCTTTATAGGGTTCGATGTTCCTGAAGGCTTCATTCGAGTCTAAAAATGTGCTTACCTGGCTTAAGGGTATTGTTGTGCTGCCTAAATGAAGGTTGTGAAAATTAAAATGGAAGCAAGTGTTTTTATTTTTGCATCTTTCATGAATATTGTTCTTAATCCGAGTTTATCTAATTAGTGATGAAAATTTGATGGATGACTTTTGGCTATACTTATTACCAAACAATCAAAAAATAGCATAACTTGTAGGAATTAGTAGCTTTTGACACATTATAAAATTGTAAGCAATTAAAATCTATCCAAGGTGTTAAAACATCTCATTGAGTGTTACAAAACTGTTAGACGATTAGTCATTTAATGGGGTTAAGTCAAGTTAATTCAAGTATCAAAACCCAAATGAAGTATTAGGTAAAGCATGAATGATAATATGATATGTTAAAGATATAGAGAAAACAAAAAGGAAAGGGCATCTCCCAAATCTTTGGGTCTACCACTTTTTTAGTTGTTGTTCTCAGGTGGAGAATCTTGCTTCACTTTCTCTTAGAATAAATTAGTGTAAAAATTGAATTTGGCAGATGCCCTTTCCTTTTTGTAGGTAGATTATAGATTAGATGATATATAGTATTTTTCACTGCAAGTGCAACCATATATGAATTCGATATTATATGCCTTGCCTTTCAAATTCCAATACATTAATATATTAACAATAACTTAACATTTTTAATAGACACTATATATGTATGTATAATACATTACGGATGGGCACCAAACCAAAGCAATGGTAAGCTTGTCTATAGGTTTCCATGATTCTTCTTTGCACCAATAATATGCAACTGAATTTAGCATTGTCAGCAGTTGAATCATGATATAATGGTAAGATGCATTAGCTCATGTACATTCTTTTTACCAGTGGATACCGTTGGTCCGGAGTTGCAAGTTATCAACAAAACTGTGCATCCTATTCTCTGGAGCTGAAACCTTTGTTGTCCTCGCACCAAATCAATAAAAAGAAGCAACTCCAAATCTGTTACCGATAATTTTAATTTTTAGTGGGCCAGCAAAGGTGAGTACATTGATATTGATAGGTTGGTCTAGATTATGTGAACTTAATCAAACACTAATGTTAAACCTGCCACATTTTCATGGTTTCAGGATGAATAGGATGAACAATTAGATAAGTGGAAGTATTTTCTGGAAAGGCAATCGATGTGCATAGTTGATATATGTTTCTAAGTACTTGGATACATGTAAGTGCTTACCAAGTCGCATTACCTTACCGTATGAATATGGTAAGGACCAAAAATCTTACCCGGTAAGAGCAAAACAAGGACAAAGAGTCTTACCCGGTAAGTGAGGGCGACGATTAGCGCTTACCAGGTAAATTGTTGCATACAATGCCGTTTTTGTGAACTAAAATCTTATCTGGTAAGTGATAGCATCGAATTTTACCGGTAAGCGCTTACCGGGTAAGTGTTTGGTAAATGAACGTGTTTATTTTTTGTTGAAAGAAGTCTTAGTATTAATTAATTAAGTACTTTAATGTATTAAATGACCAATTATCCCTATTAAAAAATGACACATCTTGCATATACGTATTTTACGTATAAAGGGTAGTGTGCATAACATTATATGTGTGTATATATAGACTTCTAGTGTGACTTCTTTGTAAAGAGTAGGCATATGAACGGTAAGGCATTTATTGGTTCATTTGACTTGACATGTTTGTACGTTTGGATTTAACTCAAATAGCTGTCCTTTCACCTATGGATTTTGATTAATTTGTGAGAGTGTATTTACCTATGAAATTGGATTCATATATGAACCACATGAAACTGTAATCACATATGCATCTGGATTCATGTACGAAACTGCATATGAATCTGTATTCAAAAATATTCGTTTGATTCACCCTGTTTCCATGTAGCCTATGTTTCATCAAAAAAATTCATCTATGAAATTGGATTCATCTATATTCCTTTCACTCAACTATGAAATTGCGATAGATTGTTAAGCAGGATTCAACTATGAACCCCATGAGACTATAATCACATGTGCATATGAATACGTGGTCGCCATTGAAATTGTTATATTGGGATCACAATTTCTTAATTTAATGGTATATGTGTTCACATTTGTTGATATTTGTTCCACCTGTTAAACTTGAATTTACTTCATAAGTTGATTTTTCAATCTTAGTGTGAATTTGGATTTGGATTTACATTTACTTCATACGTTTATTTTTACAATCTTAGTGTGAATTTGGATTCAGATATACAAATTAGGTTCACATGTTATATTGGGTCAAACTTTGTGAATTTAGATGGTCTCACATATATAAGTTGGGGTATTATTACATATGTATATTGCACATAACATATGCTTTCTCATGCAGGAAGACTTTGATTGAATAAGAATGGTGTCTTCAATGAGCAGACCACCATACAATTAATGTCGGAAATACATGAAAAAATGCATAATAAAACACCAATGGACAAATTTAGGAAGTTGTATGTTTGCATTTTCATTATTAAGTTATTGTTCATTATTTGCAGCAACAAGTGGTATAAACGTCAACAAGACAACAACCCAAATCTTGATGGTGTTTCAATCGACAAAAAGAAAGGTGAAGGCTTTCCATTTCACTATTGATATTTTAGATGATGCACAATATCATTACAGAAACAAATATCACCCGGAATCCGGGCAAAGAAGTATGTATGTGAAAATAAGGAAATACAAGGGCTAAAAGTTTCTGAAAATGATTGAAAATTCAAATTTATATATGAAACCTTACAGATAATTATCTTTGATGATATTCCTAACAAACACAATCATGGATATGCAGATTTATTTATATATAAGAGTGAGTGAATCTGTAAAAGGAACAAACGGAGGAGTTCACGTTGTAGAAGAAGCAAACGGCGACTTGACCGTAACGAACAAGTGAAGTTACTAGGTATGGAAAAGAAGTTGATGAAGTGAGTCAAGAGAGGCTCACACAGAGCTAGTCACCTATTTCGGGGTCGTGCCTCCCCTTAAGTGTGACAAACCAAACCGACATCTCATACTCCAAACCATGTACCATTTGTACAATATAAACCAACTGAAAACTCAAGCATGCTACATATGTCTAAAAGCCGAAAAACAATTAGCATGCATGCTCCACAAAATACATATAAACATATACCGATGAAATGTATTTAAATCATTATCATGCATAACATTCACCATAGAAATCATATAATGCTCAAAATAAATTTGTACATATGTATGCATCCCAGTGTAAGTCTCATGAAGACTCATCTGATTGCGTAGATCGACTACTGGTAACTCTTGAAGGAAGACCTACACATCTCATACCACAATATTTAATTAATGACTTAGTTTGTCCAAAAGTCAACAAAAGTCAACTATAGCCAATCCCGACCCAACCTAAAGTCGAACTCCAAATCCAAGTATCCTAACATGTCCCAAATATCTCCATTTGATCTCACCCTTAAAATCCTTAAGGCCATCCGTACCCGGTGCGGGATGGGCTCGGGATGGCCTGCGGGGTGGGCTACGGGGCGAGCGGGATGAGCGGGAAGGGATGGAATCCGGGGATGGGATCCCGATCCATCCCGAAGGGTTTTTAAAAAAAAAAAAATTTAATTAAATTTTTAAAAATAATGCCGTTCAACGGCTCTTTTACTAAAAAAAAATTATTTTTCTCAATTTAATCCCACTATATATTTAACCCTCAACCTCTTATTTCTCACACCTCCCAACCTCTTATTTCTCACACCTCTCAAATTCTCTCAACCTCTTATTTCTCACACCTCTCAAACTCTCTCAAACACTCTTCCATTCTCTATATTTTAAACAATATGGATTCGCCACAACCCGGTTCACCAACCGCATCATCATCATCCGTAGACACCGACGAGTTGTTGAATCTACAAAGGGAAATTTTTCGACATACTGCACAATCGCTGTATGGTAGCACCGCCTCATCGTCAACAAGAGAGAGGGCCGCAAACATTGAAAGAGGTCGAGTAACTGCAAACGAGCGGCTTATGCGGGACTACTTTGGCGTCAACCCGATTTATACACCGGATATGTTTAGGCGGCGGTTCAGGATGAGCAGACAACTATTCGAACGAATAGTTGAAGATTTAGAAGTAGGGTATCCGTATTTTAGACTTCGGTTTGACGGGTTAGGCAAACAAGGTTTTTCTCCGATACAAAAGTGTACTTCCGCTATTCGGCAATTGGCGTATGGAGTAGCTGCTGACGCACTTGACGAGTACATCCGTATGGGAGAGAAAACGTCACGAGATTGTCTGTACAAATTCTGCACAGGTATTATTGAACTGTATGGTCAAAAATATTTACGCAAGCCTACTTTTATTGATATTCAGAAGTTGTACGTCGTGCATGAAGCTAAACACGGATTTCCCGGCATGCTCGGCAGCATAGACTGTACTCATTGGGCGTGGGCAAATTGTCCGAATGCATGGCGAGGTCAATTCATGAGAGGTGATCATGAGCACCCGACAATCATGCTAGAAGCAGTGGCCTCTCAAGATCTATGGATCTGGCACGCATACTTTGGTGTTGCCGGTTCCAACAACGACATCAATGTTCTCAATCAGTCGCCCATCTTCAACGATGTATATGATGGAAAAGCACCCGAGTGCCCTTTTGAGGTGAATGGAGCCACCTACAAGCACGGATATTATCTAACGGATGGGATATATCCGGAATGGGCTACTTTCGTAAAATCATTTACGTGCCCACAAGACCTTAAACGACAAAAGTTCAAGTCCGCGCAAGAATCCGCATGTAAAGATGTTGAACGAGCTTTTGGCGTGCTTAAACAACGTTGGCATATACTTCATAACCCGGCACGCGGATGGGAACCGGAAATATTGAGAAACATTATGTACGCTTGTGTTATATTACACAATATGATACTCGAAGACGAAAACCATGCTATTTGTGGTGACGTGGAAAACGACTTTTTCACGAATGATATCGAAAGCCAAATCAGTGAGACACAACGCGCGACAAATGTTCAAGAAGTCATAAACCGGGACACTCATAATAACCTTCGGTCGGATTTGGTCGAACATATTTGGCGTATCCAAGTTCCCAACAATGACGACGAGTAGATTTTTAAATTTATTTTGTAATTTTTATTTTTAATGAATGATATGAATTTTAATTTTTATTATTTATCTTATTTTTATTTATTAAAAAATATATAAATATTTTTATTTTGTTAAATAATTAAATGTATAAATAAAAGAATTAAAATAAATGAGGTGGCAAAATGGTTTGAGGGAATGGGGTACGGGTGTTTAGGGATCGTTAGGGATCGAGTGAGGGATGGAAGAAAAGCTGATGTGGCGCTGATGTGGAGTGGAATATTTGAAAGATTCCTTCCATGGGGTACTGATGGCCTAATTAGTCAAATGGGGTAAAAGTCAACTAGTGGTCAAACCTGACCAACTTTAGTCAAAGCTTAAGTGTACAACTCAATGACGTCCCAAAACGTCAAAATAACCCTTTTATAATTTTATACATATCCACTCCGAATTAAGTGTCACAATAATTATTTTAGTTTGTGATGACATTTTACTCTCACTATTAAAATCATCTAAATAATTAGACGACTTCTTATAAAAACCTCTCCTTAGGCCATCAGTACCTCATCCCTCTATCTTTCAAAGATTCCATCTCCACATCAGCGTCACATCAGCTTTTCTCAATCCCTCACTCAATCCCTAAACACCCTTATCACATTCCCTCAAACCCTTTTGCCACCTCATTTATTTTAATTCTTTTATTTATACATTTAATTATTTAACAAAATAAAAATATTTATATATTTTTTAATAAATAAAAATAAGATAAATAATAAAAATAAAAATTCATACCATTCATTAAAAATAAAAATTACAAAATACAAAACACTACCAATTATGAAATTTTTGAATTTGCTATTTTCTCGCTAAAGTAACCCTCAAAACTTTTCCCGTAAGGTGATCATGCGGGGTCATGAAAAACTCGAAGTCTTTCTCAAATCGGTATGAGAAATAAGAGGTTGAGAGAATTTGAGAGAGTTTGAGAGGTGTGAGAAATAAGAGGTTGAGAGAATTTGAGAGAGTTTGAGAGGTGTGAAAAATAAGAGGTTGAGAGAATTTTAGAGAGTTTGAGAGGTGTGAGAAATAAGAGGTTGAGGGTTAAATATATAGTGGGATTAAATTGAGAAATTTTTTTAATTATTTTTGTTTAAAAAGAGCCGTTCAACGGCATTATTTTTAAAAATTAAATAATTTTTTTTTAATAAAGCTTCGGGATGAATCGGGATCCCATCCCCGGAATCCATCCCGCCCCGCCAACCCCGCAAGGGCCGTAGCCCATCCCGCAGTGAACCCGAGCCATCCCGAGCCCCATCCCGAATGGGGTACGGATGGCCTTAGTAAATATATAATTTATATAAATCCTCCACCTTTCTGAATTTAAAATGCTCGATAATAATTATCCCTTGTTTTAAATATTATTATAAATCACCCAAATAAATAAATGATTTGTTGTAACCATTCCTTTAAAAATAAAATTCATTAAAATACCAAATCCCAAAACGTAGGTCATTTCGAAAATTATAAAGAAAATACATGAGTTATTGCTAAAATACCGTTTCCATAGTGGTAAGGGCATTTTGGCAACTTTGTACGCTCCAATCCAATGATCAAAACCGAGCCAAAAAAGTTACATTTTGCAAATCCATGAAAAAAATTTACATTTCCAGAAAGATTATGATACTAAAATGAAATATCTAGAACTCCAGGGGCTGTAAGATAATTTTGTTAAAGCTTAAATTATAACTTCAGAAATATTAATAATATTCCGTACAATCTGGGTCAACAAACAATCTCCTTAATCCACTGGTTAATGCGTGGGTTATATGTAAAGTTAGTCCCATGTTCGAACCAGGTCTCACGCATATTTGTCAGCTGTTTTGTTTTGTTTTCCTTTTTCTTAAATACATATAACACTATCAAAAACAATCGTTTCTTATTCGTTTTTTTGTTCTTTTTGTATAAAACTCTTGGTAACATTTTTATCAACATTTTGACACAGGGCACAAATTTTCATCAAGTAATGAGTTCCAAATCTTGATTTTAAGATTTTGATGTTAAACAACAACTTAACAAAACTTTGACCATGAAATCAAGCCATATGAACGCAAATATGAGACATAATGCTATTGGGGTTTGATAGAGTACTTAAAAATGAATCCATAGACTTAAAAATCATAAGATTTGGTTAAGAATCTCACCCAAGATCGACGAAAAACCAAAAATGTTGATCCTGAACTTCGAACTCAAATTTCTCCCTTGATATATGCTTATTTCTCCAACTATTTGAACCAAAATGACCCTCAACCGGTTCCTTATGTTTATATGCCAAGAGATTTGCCGTATTAGTTGAAAAATCCGACCAAATCGCGAGTTCTAAGCTGTTGGGCCGTTTTCTCAAACTGAATTGTACTAATGGCCGACCAAATCCGACCTTTGTGTTTCCTGACTTTTACATTTGGCCCACCTAAACTTACTATTTTGGCAAACCTTACATTTAACCCCCCTCCCGACATGATACTTAACATTTTTGGTCAAAAACTAATTTAAACTCCTAATAACATTTTACGCAATTGCCAGACTTGGCCCCTCTCAACTCCATCATTTACATTTTTGGTCCAATAAAATAAAAAGCAATTTATTTTAGCTTTCTTTTCATTATTAATTATTTACCAAAAAAATTGGATGTTACACTTCATCTCCTTTTGCTTTCAAGATTAAAGAAAGGTTGCGATACCAAGCACAAAACACAAGTATTCTCTACACTCTAGTAAGTGTGTGAGATAAATCCAACTAGCATCCACATTGTGGCGTGGAATAATAGCTAGAACTTCAGTTCATTTTTCAAGTATTTAAATCTTGTGTAATTAAGTGTTCATACGGTGTGTTTCTACCTTAAAAGAACAATATAGTGGATTGTCTAGTTGAGTTTACTCAACAAAGAGGATTAGCTCGGTTTTGGGTGAACCTCTCTAAATTCATTTGTATTTTTCTTCTCTATCTCTTTATTTTTTGTTTGTTTGCTTGTTGTGTTAAACCTTAACAAAAGAATCCATCATGTGTATTGCTATATAAATATATATATATATAGGGGTGGTATCGGGTACAAACCAAATAGATTGTACAAACTCATCTCCACCAATCACGTAACTTCTTTTTTTATATCCATAAGGGTATTTTAGGGCTTTAGCATATTTTTTCATCTCCACCCATCACGTAACTTCTTTTTTTATATCCATAAGGGTTTTAGGGCTCCACCGGAAAATATAGATTCATGAAGCCAAATTATATATTCATGAAGCCAATATATATATATATATTCATGAAGCCAAAATTACAGATTCATGAAGCTAGACTGAGTTTGTAGGGGTTTGTACAATCCATTTGGTTTGTATTTGATACCCATCCTATATATATATATATATATTTTTTAAATTAAGAACCTTTTTTATAAACGTAAACAACCTCCCCCCCCCCCCCAGGTTGTCCTAACACAACTGATACTACCTTATTTCTGAAGAGGCAAGACTTAATTCTAATATAAACTTATGTGGATGATATAATATTTGGCACTCTACAAACCCAAAATACTATAAGAACTTTTCTAAATTGATGGAAAACCATTTTGAAATGAGCATGATGGGTTTAACTTTTTCGTAGGATTACAAGTGTAATCGGAATGAAGACTAAACTAAAAGACTACGAATTTACATTTCAAAAAGTCCCCATCTATTGTGACTCAAAGAGTGCAATTGCTATTACATCAAATATTGTACAACACTCAAAGACAAAGTACATTGATGTGAGGTATCATTTTATAAAAGATCATGTTCAGAATGGTACAATTGAGATGTATTTTGTAACTACCGGTTATCAACTTGACCTTTTCACTACAACTTTGGATGAAAAGAGACTTAACTTCTTAGCGAGCAAGAAAATCATATATAATCAGAACTCTGACTTGTTGGATCAGAACCATGATTGCTTAGTTTTTGAGATACTCTACCTATTACATCCAGATCGTTGATGCTTCACAATTAGACTTCTGACTCTACACAATTTTTTCTCTCACTACACATTCAAGAAGTAGCAAATTTCACCTAAGTGTTAGATCTGATTAGTATAGTTCTGATATGTAAATTTAAGGATTAATCCATTCTTGGCATGAGAAACTTTGTTTAAAGGGGAGCTATTTTCATTGAGTTATGCTTAATTTGAGGGGGGATTATAATGTATCATCTCTTAATGATCATAATATATGATAAAGACGAGGTATAAATATCTCAACTCTTAATCATTCATAAGAAGGACAACTTCAGAAGTGTTGAACTATTTTCATTAAATAGCTCAAACTACTTCATAAATCTAAAAGGTTTTAATAATTATGAAGTTAGAATTTAAATTTTTTGGTGCAGAAAGAACAATAAGAAGAATTGAAATTCTTATTTTGTTGAATCAAATACTTCTAAATCTCTGACAATACTAAATCAGAGATATGTAGTGTACATTTAGAGTTCTTACTTGTATTCAAATGTGTTCTACTTCTTCTTCTTCCTCAATTCTTCCTTTTTTTATACAAATTCTGCAACTCAACAATGGCGGCTCACTTTAAACCCACAATCGAACAACTATTGTCAAAACCTGCAAACTAGGCAATCCTTTGACTGCGTATCTGCAAAGGGTAAATTTGATTACAAAAAGAGCGATTTGTCACGAATTGCATATTGATACGAATACGAAGAAGATGACGACGACTTCATATCAATCCCTGAATTCTTCTCTTTGCCAACAACTGCCAAAATGGAAGTCCCCTTCCGTCATTTCAAAAAAACTTCTTCCCATTCCACAAACGCCATGAACGTCTTCCCCGTTGCCACAGATCTCTCCATCTTAAATCTTCAACACAAACCCTAAATCTAATATATACACATACAAACTTGGAAAAATTGGTATAAATTGAAGAGCTTATCTTGAAAACTTGTATTGAAATTGGGGATTTTCCCAACCCTTTGTTGCTGGGATTGGTGAAGGTTCCTGAGGGATGACGATGTTGGGTTTGTTTGTAACATCTCGATTTTCTTATTAAGTGTTACGTTTGGTTTTAATCGTTAATTCGAGTATAATTATGTGATAGATTAATTTTAGAGTTTAACCCCGAATAAGTTACGTTATTTGTTTTATGGAGTTATAAGTTAAGGGGTAAACTTTAATTTTAATTTATAAGTTGAAGGGTATAAATTGTCATTTGACGAAAGTTTGGGGTTTGGTTGGTTAAAGTGGTGAAACCTATTTTGTTCCACCGCCTCATTTGTGTAAAGAAGGCAAATGAGACATTTGTTTCTCATTTGTTAGTCTTATGTGTGTGTGTGTGTGTGTGTGTGTGTGAGTTACGGTGCCCAAAAGAGAGAGAGAGAGAGAGAGAGAGAGAGAGAGAGAGAGAGAACCAAGAAAAGAAAGAAGGAGAAGAAGGAAACAAATTCAGCAGAAATTAAGAGTACAAACTGGTGTAACAAAGGTATGATCTTCTCTTGAATTAAGTTCTCTCATGTAGTTAAAGTTTTCTATGGGTTTAGAAATTGGGTTATGGTGTTTTTGAATGTTATGAGAAATCTGGGTTCATGATTATGTTCTATCAGTAACCTTAAGCATATCTGCAAATTTATAGGTGCATGCATAGCTTAAAAGTATAGATTCTGGGTTATTTATGATTTCAGTGAGTTGAGACAAAGATGAACATCGCAGCAGTAAGTTGCGATATTTATGATAGTTGCGATAAGTTTTATTGTGTCGCAACAGTTGGTTGCGATAAGATGCATGTCGCAACAGTTGGTTGCGATAAGTAGGGGATATCGCAACAGTGGGTTGCGACAAGTACTGTGTCGCAAGTAGTAGGTTGCGATAAGTGTTATCGCAATTAGTGGGTTGCGATAAGTGTCGAGGATTTTGGTTATTTTTAAAAGTCCTAATCAGTTAATTAATACAAGTACATTATGTATTTGGGTATTTCAAACTTTGTGAAGTTTGGAGACAAGATTTCTTACATCAGTTAAGAAGTATTATAAAGAGTGACGCTACTACTGTCAGGTGAGTTCATTCTTACCTTACCCTTTTATAAAGTATTTAAATTTCGGTAAGGTATATTTTTATAAAGAGGTATTTCCTGAATGAGTTTTGGATAGACGATTATACGAGCTTTAATTATTTGTTCTAATAAGCAAATTGGGTACATAGATTTATATCAAGGAACCGTGAGTGATGATATTAATGGTTGGAATTATATTGAGGAATTGACATGTTAAATAGAATTTGCTCATGCTGAATGATATGAGGAATCTATGTAATAGAAATGTGATTTGCTTATATTTAATGAGATGAGAAATCCATATTAAGAGATAACCTGCACGAGTACGAATAAGTGTAATGAATCCATAGACACTAGTTTTATTTGATAACGTAGGATAGGCAAAATATAATTGCTATTCCTATTTGTATTGGAATGAAATGAATAGGCAAAGTAGAATTGCTATTCATATTATTGAATAGGCAAAGTAGAATTGCTATTCATATGATTAAATAGGCAAAGTAGAATTGCTATTTATATAGAAAGGAGGAATAGACAAAGTATAATTGTTATTCCCGTGTATCCTTGAAAAGGAGGAATAGACAAAGTATAATTGTTATTCCCGTGTATCCTTGAATGATTGAATAGGCAAAGTATAGTAGCTATTCATGTTGAATGACTGAATAGACAAAGTATAATTGTTATTCAGGTTGAATGATTGAATAGGCAAAGTATAATTGCTATTCATGTGGAATGATTGAATAGGTAAAGTAGAATTTCTATTCATATTAAAATAGTTGAATAGGTAAAGTATAATTGCTATTCAGGTTGAATGATTGAATAGACAAAGGATAGTTGCTATTCGTATTTGAGATGTGGAAATATGAATTAGACGAAGTGTAAGTGTTGTTTTCCTGTGTTTTCGACGGGTTAGAAATAGGCAATATATAAGTGCTATTTCTGCTTCCATTCCAAGAAGGTATGGCGATTGAATGTAAGTCTTTAGGCTTGATCGATAAATTAGAATCCGTGATGATTCGTAGTAGGCTATTGAACATGGTAATATGACTTTTTGAATGACAGTCATACTCATGAGATTGAGTATGATTTTGTTATTATGAGATGAGTACGAGTATGGTAAGAACGAGTGTAAGTCAAGTTTGATAAACCTTGTTTACATTGATTTAAAAGTATTATTTTGAAACTGAATGTTCTCACTAGGCGTTAGCCTAATCGTTTCAATTTATATTTTCTTACCAGGTATGAGCTCAGGGAAGTAATGGGATGAGTGAAGAGTGTATGGTGACGACAAGTTGATGTAAATTAACTATTGTCATTATTTTCAATAGTTAAGAACGTTTATGTTATGGATATTAGATGTGTAAACTCTTTTATTTCAGGTTTAAATTTACCCTGATTTTTAGGGTGTTACATTGTTGAAGCAAGGGAAGATGGAACTTGAGAAGTGGTGGACCTCTGACTGAGTTTCTCCACTGAGGAGATTGAGTTGGGCCTTTGTTGCTGGTGGTGGTGGAACTAAACATGTAAATGATGAGAAGAGTTAGTGGCTGCAACAGAATAAGGTTGTTGCTGCTGGTGGTGGAATTGCAAGAAGATCGAGATGAGCGGTTATTAGGACCAAGGTTTATGTTCCTTGAAGAGGAATCAATCACAAAGGTTCTAGGTCTGGTCTTGCAAATGCACAAGGCCGAAAAAATGGAAAATGAAATTGGGACTCACGGACGTCCGCAGGGCACAAGGCCGGAAGTCCGCGATGTGCGGAAGTCCGCGGAAGCAACAGAGAAAAAGGGGGGATTTCGGCCAATGCGAGCCGGACGTCCGCGTAGGACCTTACAGACGTCCGCGATGCATCTGATGGAATTATTTTGTGTTTTAAGCCCTCTTCCTCTCTCACTCCCCTCATTCTCATCTACAACCTCAAATCAGATTCCCTCTCTCTCTAAAAATCAATTCCTCTCAAGAAACCCTAAATCTCCCCTCTCCTCTTCATCCTTCTTCCCCAACACAAACCCTCACCATTTTTATGGACCTTAACCTTTCAAGAAACCTTTCCCTTCCTCTTCTTCATCAATTTCTAGGGTTTCATCCAACCCCTTTACTCCATTTTGAAGATTTGGAGAGTGTGGTTCATTTGGTGATGCTAGAGGTATTTTGGTTGGTGGACTCATATTGTGGTTAAGGTAATGTCCTCTTTTCTCC
Organism: Saussurea involucrata; assembly: GCA_033807775.1. Taxonomy (NCBI): domain Eukaryota; kingdom Viridiplantae; phylum Streptophyta; class Magnoliopsida; order Asterales; family Asteraceae; genus Saussurea; species Saussurea involucrata. The sequence continues at coordinate 15,001,056 of CM066326.1, forward strand.
ATCTATGAAAGTTAGGGTTTGTAGCATAAGTTGAGATTTTGATGATAAATGTTTTGGGAATGATTGTACATGGTTGGATCGGGTTATTGATGGTTGAAAACTTATGGATCTAGGTTTTTGGAAGATTTGGCTTGAAGGTTCAAGCTTCTTCAAGGGAGCTTACGTTTGGGAAAATCTAGATTTAGCCTAAATCTAGCAAGGTGAGTTCAAGTTGATTTGTGAAAACTTTGTACATGCCAAAAATGTATTTTTTTTCCAAATACTTGTGTGTTTTACTTGAAAGTATCAATTGTTGAGTTATTTGATGAGTTTAACTCTTTTGAAGTATTTAACTCCATAAATGTTGTAAAACACCCATATTTGGGATTTTTGGATATCTTGATGTATTGAGATCATAAACATGTCCTTAAAAGATTTATTGCTCAAAATGAAGTTTATTTGATGGTTTAATCATATTGGTGAAATTGATTTTTATAAACCATTTGGGGAAATGCACAATTTAGTGTCAAGAGTCATTTTGAGGATTATAAGGGTATTAGTCCTTTTGGAAAACCCTTTTGTTTAACCCGTGTCGAGTTTTGGGTTAATAATGATTTTGTGGTACTTGTTTACCTAAACGATGTTTAAATGCATTTTTATGCTATGATGACCATGGGTCTAATGGGTTTTGAGCATTTGCTCGGTTTTGACTTGAGGAAGTATTGGGGACATTTTGTCCGGTTTTGATGACTCAATGTGGAGTCCTACTTATGATTGCATTTATTGCTCATATTGCATATTATTGCACATTATTGATATTCACATGCTTGAGTGCGTTAGTCATTCCGGGATAGGCATGTTATTATAGACTGTGTTGCATTGGATCCATAGGCACGTAAGTCAGTCGATTGGGTATCTCGGGGTTGGACCTCGGAACCCATGTTTTATGACCTTAACTTTTCAAGTAGACACTAGGAGGTTTGAGTCCGGAGGTGCTACCTTGGAGGTAGGCGCTAAGACCAACGCCGCTTTGTAGAGGATGCCTTAGAGGCGGTCCTAAGCGTGTTGAGCCTTGTGGTGGAATCCTGGGGATAGACACTAAGGTCAACTGTCTCTTGAGGTGAAACTTGTTGAGAAGTCGTAGGAACCCTTGGATGTCTAGTCGCGAGGGTTGTACGATTAACGTTGTACGGGTGGTATACTTATGTGTTTCCTCCACCCTCAACGGATACAGGTCTCCCCTGTGGTTGTCAAACATTAATTTCGGATACTGTAATAATTATGCTTTATTACTGCTGGTCTTGTGCGATTGACTGCAATTGATGACTTTAATATTGGATTTCCCTCCATGTATATTAAAGTTGGAATGAGGCAGGTCATTTACATATTTATGGTATCTGGAACTTCAATACATTTTACGTTCGCGTGAGTATTGGTTCGTATTATGTTTTTCGATGAAGTATTATATTTTAATGGATGGTTTTTCCATGATTTACGGGTTGAGTATTTTGTCGTCAATCGTATTGGAAGGTTTTGCATAATATAGATTTATTCACGTATTGAGTGAGTCTTGGGTTGGTATTCATTTTGGAAAACGCTTTATACCTTTTGGGAATATTTCTCATAGATTTTGGGTGCGTTGGAAAATGAGTCGTTTATATCTTTTTTGTAAACTCTTTTGGAAATCATGCTATAAACTCTTGAACTCACTAGGCGTTAGCCTAACCCTTTTTATTTGTCGGCAGTGCAACAAGTTCAGGTTGGGAGTAGTTCTAGTGACACTGTGAAAGGTCGTGTGCTAGTAAAGTGCTCGAGAGGTGAATAGCTTAAGTGAAGTTTTCTGCATTCATCTTTGGGATTAGCAATTTGTACTTGGCTTAAGTGACACCCGATGAGGTTTTAGTCTTTGTAACAAGACTTGAATTATATATTGTTTGAGGTTAACCATAGATTGTAATTTGAGGTATTTCACCTATTGAATTATAGGAATAAATCCTATTATTTCGGATGTATTATAGAAAATTTTAATTAGTTGCTCTTTCCCAATTCGTGGGTGTTACAAGTTGGTATCAGAGCATAAGTTTGAGAGAATTAGGTGTTGATTTTAGATACCTAGACTCAAACTAGCGTTCTTTTAAGTAAATGAGAGTGAAATTCACCATTAGGCACTTTAAGATAGAATATTTGGACGTCGATGGAGTTGCTAGGAACGAGAATCACGTGGAGAGTAACAAGGATAAGCATGTACGGTGCGTTCATAATGACATCTGCCAGTGTCATGGTGAGCCTCCTAGTACATGTGCATACTTGAACTACTTTAATGTGATGACCGTTTGGGTAGTGAAGAAGTTTCTAAGCGAATAGTCGTTGGAAAAGATTGACGATTTTAGTATTAGTCACTTAGGGTGACAATAAGCATGATATTTGCTTTAAGTGGACCGTTTCGGGTCGAGATTGATGGTTGGATTAGAACCATAGACTTAATGAACCGACTTTGATTCGAGGAAAAACCGTAAGGTTAATCGATGTAATTCCCAACTTTTCCTTAAGAGGTTTGAGCATCCGGATGACAATAGTGGACCAGAGGGATTTGGAGGAGCATGGGTTGAGACGTTGAGTGCCGACTAAGTTATGCACAAAATTTATTTTAAAATAAATTGCGTCAATTATCTCTTGTGTTTCAAATCCTTATATGGATTGTGTTACGAAACCTTGGAAAACATTTAGCACACACAAGATTTTAAATCATGGTTTTGAACCTGCATGAAATTATTTTATGGCGGGAGTTGCAAACTCTGTCAGGACTTGTTTTATTTTGTTATTGTCTAACGTTACTTTCAGATACAGTGATATCCATACTTTAATGACGTTTGAGATGTTGGGCAAGTAAGTACGGCGTATGACTTTAACATTGGATCTCCTCCACATATGTTAAAGTTTGGACGGAAAGTTATCTTCCATTATGTCTATGTAAAGGCAGTTTGGAGAATTTGTTTAATGTGAGTTTATTAAACAATGTTGTTTATATGGTATTACAACAAAAAGGGGATTTCTGTAATTTTGGCGTTTTAGTCATGATTTTTGCTTATTGCAATTCGACTTTTGGAAGCAAAATGTTTGGTGCCATTTTATTGACTTGAGGTTATTGAGCCCATTGAATTTCATGGAGTTTCGATTTACGACGTTTTGAGTCGTGTGAGTGCAATTTCACAATGTGCATACTCCATTTATTTATGTGAAAAATTTATGAGTCGTGTTGAGTATTTTGTCCCACTCGGGTTTTGTTGAGAAATATCATTTATGCCATAAGACGACCAAAGGGGATGAGTTTTGGGACTTTGTTGTCGCGTAATTTCTCTTTCAAAGATTTGTGTTAGCACATTTTGTTGCAACTTGTTTAGTATATGGATTGATTTATACGTGACGTAAGTAATGTATGAAAGAACACTTTGATAGTATTTCATAACAGTTTACTTAATGCGTTGTCGGTCAGTTGATTGTTTTATTTTCATTTCATGTAAATGCATTATATCGACCTAGGGGTATGCATAGCTTGGTAACCATTACTTCTCAAACACTTTGATAAATGGATCGTGAATGAAAATGTTTTATTAACTCATTGTATAAATGAAGGTCATTCGGTCAAAGTATGTTTTAGTGTTGTAGAGATCATGCATAGTTTACAATACATAACATTTTGAAAACACGCATGTGTGAGTCATTGACATTTGGTCAATTTTGGTTCGAGGAACATTTTGGAAAATTGTAAACGCTTTTCGGTTTTGGAGAAAATGTGTATTTTGGGTATTTTTAACGAATAAACTTATAAGCATTGACGTTTTAACGTTTTATATTGTGAGTGTGAAACTTTTGATGTAAATGCTCTGTGATGGGGATTTTGAAAAAAAAATATTTGCCTAAACCTAGAGTGTGTGGAATTATTTATGTTTTGAACATTGAGGCGCACTGTTGGTGCAATTTGAGATTTGAAGTCAGTTTGAACCTTTTTGGTGTCAACCATTTGCTAGCACTTATTTCTCGTAAGTTTTGGGAAAAACACATTGATGTGTGCGAGCCTTGTCAGAAATGTTTTACTCATGTGTCATTATATGACCAGATGAGAAAATTTTGGAAATTGATTTAAAGAAGTTCATCTTTTGAAATTTTGTTATGAACCATCTATCCTTGTTATTTCATTCCAAGAAAAAAAACCTACTAAGAGAGTGTTACAAGTTTGCACGCATACTTCGATTTGAGATTTCCTCATGATGTTTTAGTCGATATCTTCAAATGATGAAAACGTATTGATTTTGTCTTTAAATTTGGAACAGACACAAGTCATTTTATGTTTTGACCAACGTATATTTATGAATCGTTTCATCGTTTTTGTAAAATAAACTGACGCGCGCAAATTTTGTTGGTGAACCTTGTTTCATGCCATCTTATGGTTAAAAAGGTTTTGGAGTCAAATGTCGTTTGAACTTCTTTTGAAGTACGTGCGAACCTTTTGTTGCACACTATTTAAAGTGGGCAGTTACTTTACATGCATGTCATGAATCAATCCCTACTAGGACCGTAGCGGTTTATTTCAAAGAAGTTGTTTGTTTTGCTTTTGCGTTTTGTTTATAATCTACGTTGCGATAAATAGTTTTCAATATGATTTTCATATGTGGGACGAGTGTGTGTCCATTTTTGCGCAACTACCGAACTGATAGTAGTAGTTTTATGCATACGATTAATTTAATATGAAAATCTTCGTATTGAAAATTTTCTATAAAAGTTTTGATTGGCATATTTGTTAAATAATTCACTTGAGAACCTTGAACTCATTAGGACCTTGGAAAGGTTAAGTAACCCCGGTTAAGAGTAAGTGTGTGTAGAACTTCGACTATGAAAAGTCGAGTGTTTCGACGCGTGATGGTGCTATAGGCCGGATGGTATCGATGGCAGTGTCGATGTATTTGTTGTAACTTAAGGGTTAGATTCGCGGTATCGTATTTTGAGGTTAGTGTAACCGTTTTTGTCGGCAGCCCTGTTTTGGGACTTGGACAATTTTCGCATGAAAGACCCTTTAGGCACCATATTGATAACCCTAGTTTTGTGGAAATGCTCGACGAACGGAACTCGTGTGTGGAGTCCGGTTAGAGTTCAAAGCTTGGTGGTATGATTAGGTGTCAACCTTTTGGGTTTGAGGTCGGAAACCGTTAGCGTATTCGGAGGGTGTAGTCCGATTTTAAAAGAAATAATGATAACGGTTGTAGTAATCTTAAGATGCTCAATTATGATGAGTAGTTTTGGTGGAATAACTTTCATGTGTGGTTAAAGAACCTGTCGGTTTGATGATTAATGTTGGGATGGATTCTTGGAGTCTTTTAGGGCTCGTTGGAATTAAACGACGGTTAATGGTAGGAACAATTGGAATTAGAGATTCAGATGGTCTCAGTATTAACTAAACCTTGGATTGATTTAGAGTCTGGACCGCAATCGGAGAAGTATGGAACATTCTAAGGTTGGGAGAAAACCAAAGTCGTATGATTAGGAGTTACTCTAGTGGTTGGAGCGTTCACCCGAACATAAGTACAGTATACCGGTGAGGGCATTGTTGGTAAGAGTTTGCTTGAGGTTTGTCTTAGCAGTCGGTGTGGAAAAAAATTTAGATTCCAGTTAGGAGCTGATGGTTTATGGTCGGCGTTGAGTTGGTCAGCCTTTGGTTGTAAAGGACCAAGATTTCGAGGACGAAATCATTCTAAGGTTGGGAGGATTGTAACACCCGAAAAATTGGAAAATGAAATTGGGACTCACGGACGTCCGCACGGCACAAGTCCGGACGTCCACGATGTGCGGAAGTCCGCAGATCATCCGCGGAAGCAACAGAGAAAAAGGGGGGATTTCGGCCAATGCGAGTCAAGACTCCAATTCTTGAATGCTAGTAAGTGGACAATAAAGGTTCAATGGAAACCTTGAGGTGTAACTTACTAGAGACTGAACAAGCAATAAGATTGTGTATCCTTGAGATCTAGCCGGGCACAATAGACACTGGGGGATACGGTGGTGCCACCTGTTGTTGGGTTAGGGACTTGAGGTGTAGCTTAGCTAGCAGGCAATAAAATACGACTTGAGTTGGAGCTTATTAAAGTAGACAATAGAGGTTGAGTACGACTTGAGGTTAATTGGTTTTGGTTGGGGGATACGGTGGTGCCACCCTTCACCTAAAGGTGTTGTTTGGGTATTTAATTTTATCCATGTTTTCAGTGACGTATTTTATTTATATGGATTGCTTTCCATATTTTATGGGATGTGATGTATGTCTCATCCATGTTTGGGATGTTTTGAACAACAAAGATTTATTCATGTTTTTATTATTTTGGAAATCAATTACTAGTTCACTTTTCAAGTGGGTTTTGGGTTGAGTCCATTTTGAGAATCGTTTTATATTAGAGCTTTCGTCACGGGATTTGAGTGCGTTGAAAAAATGGTGGTTTGCATTTAAAGTAAATCATTTTTTGAACTCATGATTTAATTTTCACCTTTTTCATCTTACAAATTTTATAACCATGATAAAAACTCTTGAACTCACTAGGCGTTAGCCTAACCTTTTTATTTGTCGGCATGTGCAACAGGTTCCGGTTGGGATATAATACAAAGTGACACTGTGAAGAGTGGAGAGCTAGTTGGGTGCTCAAGAAGTAAGTGGCTTGGTGAAGTCTTCCGCATTTGGGAAATAGCAACTTGATATTGGATTGAGTAACACCCGACCTTTTGTAGCCTTGGCGTATGACTTAGGTTTAAATGTTGAAATTATTATGTTTTTAATATTGAGGTAATTCCAATGATGGTTTGTAGAAGGAATTTTATCCTTATTTGGTTATTTTAATTTAGTTGTTCTTTTCAATTTTGAGGGTGTTACAGCAGATTCACCGGCGGTTTAGACGATAAAGATGAAGAGGAGCTGATTCACCGGCGGTTTAGACGATAAAGATGAAGCGGAGCTGATTCACCGACGATTTAGACGATCAGGATGAAGCGGAAGCGGATTCACCGCCGGGTTTAGACGATGAAGATGAAGCCAGAGCAGATTCACCGACGAGTTTGACGATGAAGATGAAGTCGAGCAGATGAAGATGAAGATGAAACGTGGAGTTTATTTAGGAAATTGATTTAGTTGAATATCAGTTTCTATGATTAAACGAATTTGGTTTTTAGTGTTGTTCCAAATTTACCTTTTACCTCCAACTTTTGTGATGAAAAATTTAATTAATAATTACTAAATCTCATAAATGATATTGGACGTTAGATTAAAGATCAACGATGATGAAGGTGGTTGTAAAGGTTGCCACCTTTTCAAGGGTTGCAAATTAAAAGGACCTTATATGTATAGAGGTGGGTTCAAACGAGAACACTAGTTATTTAAGAAAACACGAAAACAACCGCCCATGTACAAAATCATACATGATTCACGTACAAAATCATATATGATTCACGCGACTTGCCTCGGGACTTTTAAGTCACGGCCAAGTCATCCGCGTCCAGTTTTTTGCTGTTAGTGTAAAATCACATATGATTTTGTACATGGGCGACTGTTCTCGTCTTTTCTTAAATAGTTAAACGTTCTCGTTTGAACCTTCCCCCCCCCCCCTCTCTCTATATATATATATATATATATATATATTACTACCTTAATATTGGTTTTAACCAATTGTCTACACCTCTTGAAGCATGATGTACAACAATTTCAAGCACAAAACTGTAAAATCTCTTAAGTACAACTTATAAGGCATTGTCTACAACAATGCAAAACCACACAAGGGTTTACAACTGGCGAATACCCAAGACAGACACTGCACCCCTTTGCTTTTTCCATCGATCCCTTCTCCTTCTAATTTCATGTCTTCTCTCTGATCTCAAACCTGTTTTGATACCTTCAAATAATGCTTTATTCATGTTTCTTGCTGCTACATCCTCTTTAATCACCAAAATGGAAGATCTGTGATCAAGTTTCTCCCGCCGGCTCCCGAGACGACAACCTCTACACAGCTGGCTCCCAAATTTCTCAGAGTTATGCTTTGATTTCTCCCGTATAAATCTGACCCTGTGTGAATCACAATTTCTCCACAGCTTCTTCAAAACCCTAGCCGTGTTCTTTGAGGTAATGCTATCATTTCCCTATTGATTTTGCATTTCCATTGCGATTTTCCATTTTGATTTTTCATTTCTCTGTTTTTGAATCAACATTTCTGTTGGATGATTTCAAAACCCTAGCCTTGTTCAACCTATCTGCATTCTGTTTTGGAAGTTGTTGCTGCTGCTATTGATTATGATGCAGGTGCCTTTATTTTTGGTTTATGTTGTTGTGCCTTTATTTGTTATTCTGTCACAATTGCCTCTATGGATATGTGTTTGATGCTAAACAATGTTTGTTATTGGTTACTGCTTGTATCAGTTGCTAAGTTCAAGATGATGCTAAGGATTGTTCAGAGTACTATCACCTTCATATCATGGAAATAAGAATGCATAGGACTGTAGAAGCTTGGATATGTTGTATGAATACGATGTAAGATTCATCCATACAAAAAGATGTAAAGGCATTTCCAGCAATTGTAAGTTGATGTTGAATGTGATCAATTACCATGGGATATTCATTATGCTTACGAATGAAAGTAGAATTTTCTTTTTCTTACTATTCTTTATTAATTAAAAATTGCATCATATGCTTTTTGTGATAAAGTGATCTACCTTAGATGTTTCTTTTGGTAAAGTTTTCACAGAATTCTCCAATTCACTTGGTCTCTTTTGTTTAATGGTGGATATTATGCAATTTGAGAACAAATGTTGGTGTTGTATGATTATAATTTACATATACATGTCATGACAAGTTTTTATTAGTTAGACAAAACAAATTTTTAAATAAGCCATGCAAACCCATTAAATAAATTTCGAGAGGGGTGAAGAATAAAACAAAACATTAAACATGATTGAGGGCAAAGCTATCGGCCTCAAAGTCGTGAATCACCCGTGCTGCATCGCACGGGTACACTACTAGTATATATATATACTACATATCATTATCCTAAAGATAAGGATACAATCAAACCACCATTAACTACTTAATTCAAAATGAAACCGTCATTAACCACCATGCACATATATTTTTTTAATTTATTAATTGCTAAATACTAATAAGCTCTACAACATACTCGGAAGAAAATTGATGGAATTGAAATATTGATTATTTTGACCAAATTTCAAATTTTTATTTGCTTAATTCATTTTTAAAGAAGGAATCTTCATAATCCACCAAATTCCACAAACTAGGAATTTCAACATTCTTTCACAATAAATTGGATTTCCAATGAAATAAAATTTTATATTTTCATAATACCATATATATACATTTTAACAAAATTCAAACAAAATTAATTTTATTTAATATTTTTGTTTTGTTATTTTTTTTGATTTAATTTAATACTTTTGTTTTTTTTTTAAATATTAAGAATATTATATTTTAAGATTTTATTTTTTCAAAGTATTTTTAGTTAAAAAAAAAAGAAAAAATTTCAAAAAACAACATTTCATCAACCAATATTCCACTTCAATTTAAAAACTACATATTGTGAACCAAACAGACAAATTCCAATTCCCTAATAGATTTCATTCAAACGTCTATCAACCTGACAACATTTCATTCCAATTTCTTGAAAGTCAAATTCATTTGACATATCTCATTTCATCCAAAAACATTCCGATAACCAAACGCCACCTTACAATGTCTGTTTGAACATATAACAACTCCGTTTGAACAGGCTAAAAACTCGAGTATTACACATTGGTAACTAATTTTACCATGTTATGACATATTTGATCCTAATACCGTTTTAATGAATTTTATGGTCCAAGTAATTAGATTATGAAATCAGTGCAACAAAACATGTTTTTCAAGATTAATGTAACTTTAATAATTAAGCATGAATTAATTCTAACTATGTTTGTTGATCATCGTCACTTTAAAAACACAGATAACCAACCACTTGTCATGGTATTCTCCATAACAAAACTTTGAAATCTAGTTGCAGGAAAATAACATATCCTTTTAATTTGAACTTCCAAAAGGTGTTTACATTTCAACATACACAAAAATCACAATATCCATTTAATGATGAAAACTCTATAAGCGAATACAAGATGCACACACAAAAACAAAAACGAAAACGCTGCAATCTTCTGATATAACATGTCACACACAAGCTAGTATTACAATCTTCAGGAAAGTGCCACAACTGTTATCAGATTTAATGAATAGAAAAAATCATTGATTAATAAGAAGCATATTGAAGTTTAGTTTAATTGTGTAGCTAGAAACAACTTTAAGAATTCTAAAACGAAATTTAGATGGTGCTAGTTTTCTACATGAATCCTATACCCAAGTTGTTCCGACAGCCAAAAAGGAAAGATCCGGTAGATCAAGCTTACAATTTATCAATACCACTTAAATGCGATTTTTACTATAAAATACAAAAATTACAATTTAGTAATTGATTTAGCAGAGTAAAAGGTAGAGATGCAAAAAACATGCACTTTTAGGAATAACCACACCCATTATCATCTCCCATACGGAATTAGGGTACGTAGACATGACTTCTACCCAAAGAGTAGAGTGGTTGTTTTCATAAAGACCCTCGGCTTTTGAAAGAAGCTATCTCAAAACGATTTTGCTTTCAAAAGGTTTGGCAGACAGTGAAAAGCAGAACTGATACTGTAAAACCAGTAAACAATAAAACATGTACCACAAGTATAGTGAGCAATCTTTAGGAATCAATTTTGTAATTTATTGCTAGTAGACCTATTCATGGAATTTAATATTATGTAAACATATGAAGGTTAATATTTCGATATAAATTTTATTTCCATATAACCCAGTTGATCTCGATTTATGCTCACTCAATTTTCCACCGGTAGCAAGAAGGTACCTTAATCTTGTTCCATCAATTGATGGGGAAATCTGGCTGTTTTTCAGGCATAGCATCTTGGATAGCAGGTACCTGCTTGTATGCCTCACTCAACCTGGATAGAAGAGGGAACTCAGTCTGCACAAACAAGTAATAACTCTTTAGCTTTAATGATCCTCACAAACAAAGTTCAAAATATCTGCTGGTCTGAATTTTACACACACACACATATATATATATATATATATACATATACATATATATATATATAGGGTCGGGTTCTGGTGAGAAGTTGAGGTTAGCGTGAGAAGTGGTTATCAACCGTTGGATGAGAAATGGATGCACGTTAAGATGAGATGCACCGGATCAATTCCCTTCTAAAGCGCAATTCACGGGAGGGCATGAGATTAAAAATGATCAACGGTTCAGATCCAATTCTCACGTTAACCTCAACTTCTCACACGAGCCTTCACCTATATATATATATATAGAGAGAGAGAGAGAGAGAGGAAAGTTCAAATGAAAACTCAATTTTCATTGTGTACATGAGGACAAATCTCGGCCACTCCATCTCTATTGATCTAACAACTCATATTAAATAGAGTTTTTAATTAGAATTACTAATTAAAGTGATTAGAGGTAAAAAGAGAAGATAATTTAAACTCACGCCTACCATGTTTGACTTTTTATTTTCTTTTTTAATTAAAAACTTTAACCCCCTTAAAGTTTAAAATAAATTATTTTAAAAATTACTAGTATTTTAATCAAACAAATTATATCAAAAAAACTATATCGAGATTGATGTCATATCAAAGAGCACGAAATTCTCGTTTTTTGGATGTAATTTGTTTGATTAAAATATTAGTAATTTTTAAGATAATTTATTTTAAACTTTCAGGGGGTAAAAGTTTTTTAATTAAAAAAGAAAATAAAAAGCTAAAGATGGTAAACGTTGATTCAAATTTCCAGATTTGTCCCTAATCACTTCTCAATTGATTTCATTAAGTTTTAACCATTGATTAGTTTTCTAAATTTTGATCAATGGCTAATATTGGTCCTCACGTGCACAATGAAAAATGAGTTTTCATTTGAACCCACCCCTAATGGTTGTATATATTTATTGTATAATTTTTGAGTATATATTTATTGTATAACCAAGTCTCTGAACCTACTGGTTGTGGGTGCAACACTCGATGCTTTTAACAAGATATCTTAGGGGGTGATTGGTTAGAGGTATCAGGAGGTGAGGAATGAGAATGATGATGAATAATGGTGTTTGGTTTATAATATAATGCAGCGAGTGATTACTTAAAAGTGGGCAATATTCGATACCCTACTAAATTTGGGGGAAGACTTTTCATTCCCCAACATTATCATTCCTTAGCATACCCATTTCCATTTCCATTTCCAATTCCATTCTTAAATTGAACCAATTTCCCCATTAGTTTCTTTGTTTACCGTTGATTTACCAGGAAAGAAAAAGCACATATACAACATCTTAATGAAAAAAAGGGTTATCTAGGAAACCACTCCATGAAAACTAGAATCCCCACCAGTGGAATATGTAGTATACCGGAATTTATTAATTATATTAAATTTCAAGGCCGCTTCTAGAAGTACATAAGCATGTTGATGAAGTTTTGGCACATATAAACAAGTGTATGTGTTCTCCTCTCACATGCATACAGATTCTATTACACATACACAATGCCCACCTCCTGTCTGACCTAACTTTGAGAATGCTCAGTCCCTAATAAATCAAACTAAACCACTCAGTATATTCCACACAAAGTAGGGTCGGGGTAGAATGTACATGGACCTTGCCTCTACCCCAAAGGCTAGAGAGGTTGTTTCCGTGAATACCCCTGAATTAATTGTAAAATAAAAACAAAAGTACAAGGAGACGTGAGAAAAATAGTGTAGTAACATAAGAGTGCGTGCGAACATGCAATAGTACTAGCAAACACAAAAAGAAGATGGGACGTACGAGGGACATAAGATCACAACACAGTAGTGACAACTACTAGAGTAGGAAAAAAAACAAAAAGTGACATACAATAAGAGCAGGAAAAACCAACACTCGCATAAAAAGACGTTAAAAGAGAATGCCCAGTCTCTCTCATTTATTATTGGATGCTTCTAACAATCACAAACCTTATTAAGTCTAAGGGGCTGTTTGTTAGCAGCTTAATGAGCTTAATGGGACTCACAGCTGATTTGGTCGGCTATAATTGACTGTTTGGTAGTAACTTAATGATTTAGAAAGTGATTTATTCGGTAAGCTTCTAGGGGGGAGCTTTATCCAGAAAGCCAAGTTTTATTCAAACCTGCCTCTTCCATTTAAAAAACACGTTGCTTCCATCTATAAAAAACCCTCCCAAACAAAAACCTTTCCGCTCTATAGACAGATTAAGCCACACATACAGCTTTATCCATACAGGACTTAATAGAAAACCAACCAAATAATTCCTAAGAAACATCTCGAAACCGCTACAAAAACGTTCAAAACGCAGACCGGACCAAGCGGTTTGGCTATTTTTCAGACAGGACCGGACCGCCAGACCACTCAAACCGGACCAGACCGAGCGGTTTGGCTATTTTGAACACCCCTAGCTATTAGAATATTGAAGGGTAATAGAAATGTTGAGAAGAATTGTAAAAGTGAGAGCAAATGAGTAGGCTGCTCATCACTTGGAATGAATTCAATGGTAGACTACAAGCTGTAAACAGTTATGTAAATGGGTATATGATTTCTGGCACTTGTCAAATGATGTATAAGAGAAGGGCCATACCATGTCATAGTTGAATCTTTGTGTTAAACCAATGATTTGTGGAGCAAGAAACAAATCAGCCTGCAAAAGTTAGGATAGTTTCGGACATTACTCCAGTCAGCGTATATAAATTCACAAAAATTAAGCTACAATTAAGATGTGAGAATGATTGTTAATAGAAGCGTGTTCTAATGTATTCAACTCCATTACATTTTTTCTTTCTTAAGTGCTTATGTAATCTACGCATAACTAATTCTCAATGGCGATACACAGGAGTGTCTCTTATCTTTTCTTCTTCGGGACAACGAACTGAGAATAGAGTCAGTTCTCTTCAATGAACAGTACACCTTTGGCTCAGAGCCTAGAAGTCTCTACCGCCTAGTGCACCATCTAAGGCAACTTGCACCATGAAAAACTCCAACTAAGCAAAAAGATATCAATCAGTTCAAAAATGCCCAAAATTCCACCCAACCACAAGAATAGACGAAATCTAACTGCACAGCAATAGCACACCCATGACCCATTCTATGGAGAACATTCATAAAGAAAATGCTAGGAAGGAAAAGAAAAAACCTGCTCATATCGTCCTAAGGTTTACCAAATTAAGATTTTTCTTTAATGAGCACCAAAAGGAGTTCTCTCACAAAGCTCTCCTTCTCTCATTTCCTGTTTGGCACTTATCTAATCCCTCAATCATCTGGTCTTATCAGGACAAACATGTTCATTTGCATTTTCAGAACTTGATTTAGTGACGAGCATTTTTACCATAACTATTAAATAGCAACATTACTAATAAAAATATTATGAAATATAACTCATGATCCCCAGCATCTGCTTTGCTGCTCACATGAATGAATTTAAGGCTCTTTTATTATTATCATAGCTCATGAGTCAACACCCTGGTGCAGGAATCAGAGGAGTGTGATATGATCAAAACCAAATGGAAACTAACATGTGTGCCCATAATACTTTGTTTACGGCAGAGAGGATTTATTCATAAGGATTTTATCTGAAAATGGTGAATAAATATTTGGTTCCAAGGGTTCTAGCATCAGGGCGGAAAAAGTGTTTAAAGACTTTAACATGCTAGTTTAAACCCGTGTCACCTGAAGTAGGACTACTCAAGTCGGTCTCTGCCTGTATGTTCTGTCCACGAAATTATGCACAGGAGTTTGGTATCCCCCTAGAAGGCTCAACTTGACCTGTTAACATGATTAAAATTCTAGACTCATGTGGAATGCCAACTTTAGCATCAAACAAAAGATTTATCATACAACCACACCCATAGAAATACCTCCCAAGCTACCAAGGAACCAACCCAAGTGGAGCTAGGCACCAAGATTAAAATCCCTGGTTAAGCTCGAGCCTGGTTCAGCTTGACATTTCATGGAGTCCAGATCAGCTTAGTTATAGCATTGGCAATAAAATAATGTTTTCAATAAGGAAAGAAAAAACACGATAGATTTCTGTTTATGCATAATTAAGATTCTAGAAGAAAGAGAGTATATGCAATAAGAAAGAAAATAGTACCAGGAAAATTTCATCTCCTGTTGCAAACTTTCCAGCATGATCTTTAAGTAATTTCTCCAGTGCTGCAAGAATTTACAGAAATCAGGCAGGCCTTTAAAATCAAGAAAGTTGTAGCATTATAATGGTCTTACTATCAGGTCCTCCTAAATTTGAAATCAAAATTAATAATATAAGTCTAATATTTTGGCCTAGGCTTCATAAGAGAAGCGGAGATGCTGCAAGGAACATCCAGGCTGGTGCAAACTCAAAACCATCTGAATTTCATTCAATTAGTTCACTACTAATGATGTGCCCTTGAATATACATATAATGTGCAACTTGATTATTTACTAGTATTTATGTGTTGATCTTAAAGTGGGTATGGTAATATTACCTTTAAGACCCACTACTTATATTAGTTACCGATAGGTCCCTATAGAATCCTGATCGATGATTTTACCCCTTATAACTATATATAAGTAGGGTGGTTATTTTCCTACATAGTTCCTATGTCATTTTTCGTTATTTCATCATCCCATGCTAAGAGAAATCAATTAACAAGGGTACATAAACTATCATACTCCATTGTAGGGGTGTAAATGATACGAGACAACTCGACTCGAATAGGCTCGGCTCAAACTCAAGCTCCACTCGACATACTAACGAGTGGAGTCGAGCTACCCAATATCAGACTCGAAAAGCTCGTGAGATGCTTCATTTTTTGTATATAATTAGTTTTATAATAGAATTTATAAAATATAACGTAAACATTTATTAATAAACTTACAATAAAAAGAAAATGTCGTATATTTTTAGATATTTAAACAATGTTGTACACTTTTTAACTATAAAAATTATTCAATTATTTTTTTATTAAAATTATAATTAAAAAACAAAAAAAACTATAAAAGTGTTGGTGAAGTTGTCCCACGGTGGAGAAACATGATAAAGGAAGGGTGAAAAGGTGTTATAGGGGGGGGAGGTAGATGGAGTTTGTAACTTTGTCATTTTAGTGATGAAATTTGAGGTGCATCCCTTGAGTTTTATAAAGCTTACGATAAAACCTTTAAATTTTATAACTTATAAGAGAAGACCCTAAAATTTCATAAATTTCAACCGGTGAGCTTGGTTCGAGTTCGAGCATGCACTCGAGCTTGATTCGAGTTTGAGTTTGAGATTGGTTTGAGTTCAAGTTCAAGTTTAAAAAATTGCCATCTAGTTCGAGTCGAGTTTAGCTTTTAACTACTCGCGAGTTTTCGGGTCAAGTTCGAACTTGAGAAATGGCTATCGAGTTCGAGTCCACTATACCAATACTCTAGCTCGACTCGCATCATTTACACCCCTACTCCATTGTTAGAAGTGGCATAAAGGAGATTGTTTGTATTCCTCCATACCAGTCTAAAATGCCTTCATCAACTACTACGTAATCAGATCTCCCAACAAGCAAGTCTTGCCATCATACATGAATTTATGATGATTAATAACATGATTGGTTTCTGAAACAATGCAAACCAGATTGGTACCTGTTTTCTACCACATGATGTGATTTCTGATGCCTATGTTTCATCCAAAATAAAGGCTCGAAACACGAAAATGAAACTATTGATCGTCCATTTTGGGCCTTAGCATTATGTTAATATGTATGATATAATAAAACATATAATCAACTAAATTTAATGAGCTTAATGGGACTCACAGCTTATTCGGTCAGCTACACATGACTGTTTGGTAGTGGCTTAATGGTATAGAAAGTGCCCAATTCAGTATGCTTTAACGGGGAGCTTTATGCAGAAAATCAAGTTTTTCCCAAACCTGCCCCTCCCTATTAAAAACCACGATCCTTCCATCTATGATAAAACTCTCCCAAACAAAAACCTTCCTATTCTGTACAGACAGCTTTATCCATACAGGACTTAATGGAAAACCAACCAAACAGCCCCTTTGTTTGACACTCCAAGACATAGTGGAATTAAGTATTATGAGAATGTTATGCAAAGGTGATTTTCTTATATATCAACTTGAGTGAAAGGCCCCCAACAGAAGGTCACTCTGCATTGATTATTAAGATGAAAAACAAAGCATGTTAAAGTACGTAAGAAGGGTAATAGTTTGTTTCAGCCTAAAGGAGGAATTTATCATTTTTACTAGATGGAAGTTATCTCCCATTCGAGAGGCTGGGAGCTCTCCTTCTCAACCTTCACAGGTACGAATTCTTGTTTTTTATGACATAATTCATTACCCTTCTCCCCCTACTCACTTATACTACCAATAGATTTTCCCGCCCACAAACTCTGACTTGATACACTCCAGCCTACCAACTTTGACTTGTTGACTTCCCAGGTATATAAGTGTCACCTTCAGAAGATAACATTGATACACATAAAATACAAATTGTATAGCTAAAAGACTAGCATAAAATCGTTTCAACTTGCCAAGTTCTCCTTTATTTTGAGTTTCGACCTGTAATTTAAACTTATCTAGTCCTCCTTTATTTTGACATTTGCAATATAAGTACCCTCCAATCCTAATAATGTAATGCATACTATCTTCTGCTAACACCTTGTAGAAAGGAACTTCCACAAAAGGAGAACACCATATCTCCAACTACGTAAACCCACCCTCATACTTTTGCATCCCTGTTTCCAAATATTCTTATACTTCCACAAGAAGTGATATATCTGCACCCCATGCACAATGGAACTTCTATGAGCTTTCACGAATTGTTGGAACCAACTCAAGTTATCATAGCTGGACCTTATCCATGCCCAACATTAGCTACTGGACTAGTTATTTTAAACTAAATAAATAATAACAATAGCAATAATAGAACAAAAAAAAACTTACAGCGCATCGTATGCTTAATATCACAGTTCACTTAATATAGAGAAAAAATGTATAAATTATAGCCTGAGAAGATCAAGGCCAAGCAAATTAAGAGAAACAAGCAATGCATAACTTGATAACTCAGACATGGCTAGTAGAAAGAAGTTGATCCTTTTATGTAAGGCGTACCATGTGGATTATAGTCAACAGGATGTGATGAAGGAAGATGATATTGGGTCTAGTCCTATATAAGTCAAATTAGTGTATTTTTATTATATAGGACATCTCAAATCCAGGCGCCTTAGTGTCACATGGGTTAAGGTTTTCACTTTTGTTTTTAACTAAGGTTCTTAAACCCTTCTTCAAGTTAGTTTCCAGGTTATTGTGCGAAAGAAAATCAAGTGAAATTAACCTGCAAAGCCCTTTCCAACATGCTTTTGAATCCATGGAATTTTTGCATCAGGACCAACTTTTTCTCCAATGTATTGCTGCAAGTTCAGATAATGAATAAAATGTAAGAACTCATGTGGAAGAAATTTTGTGAGGGGTTTACGAATCAACAAAAAGAACATTTTCTTACTCACCAAAATAGTTAAGCTTGTAAGAGGCTGTATGCTCGAAGAAATAATATTTGCAGCCTACAAATTTGAAAGAAGGAAACTTCAATTATACCAGGATGATGGGAGGAACCACCACATAAACCAGTAGCAAATAAACATGTACGCTATCATATTGTAATTTGTATCCCAAAACATAACCATGTTCTTGCATCCACAACTATAAAAAGTATCAGAACACTTTAAAAATCAATATTGCGACGATAATATGTCAAAACATGTAACCTTAAAATTGCTTGATTTACTCACAATGTAATTCCACTTATGTGGGATAGGTAATCCTATATATAAATCATCACGATGAACATAGACTAGGATAAAGATAAACAAAGAATAAAATAACAACCTTATATCTCCAATACTCCTCAAGTGGGAGCATATATGTCGAATATCCCCAGCTTGTCATAGATATTGAGGTAGTTGTCAATAACTTCTAACAAGGGTCATTGCCATGTTGGTGCCTTATGTGATGAAGATATAGAGTGGATAGTTGGATTCTCTAATGCAGACCAAACCGATTATCCCTTTTCGAGGAAGTCCCACAGGGTATTGTGCATTTGTAGGCAATTACCGGTCTCATGGAAGAGTAAGAAAATACACATTTTCCTCTCACTCCAATGCAAAGTCACATACCAAGCCATTCACTTATGTGTCACGTGAGCAGGCTTCTAAAAGAGCTTGGTGTCCCTACAAGTGATCTAATGAGGCTCTCTCATGATAGTCAACTATTAACATATCTAAGTATCAAGGAGAGAACGAAATATATTGAGGTTGACTGTCATCTTGATAGGGGTCACGTTGTTAGGACTATAATGGATCCTCCCTTTCTTCAGGATATTTTAGCAAAATCCTTACCAAAAACTCTGATTGACTATATTGGTAGCAAGTTATGAATGATCAATGTGTATGCCCTAATTTGAAGAGTGTCAACAATGTTAGCTTACATTAGGGTTCAATGATCTACTTATTGTTTTTAGAGATGTGAAGTTATTTCTTAGCGTGTATTTTCATGTGGATATTATCCCACTTGTTACTTGCTTATTCAGTAATTTGTATTACTCTGGTTTCTGTTGACAAAGCAAGATCATTTATCTTGTAATATTATCTGGAGATATAAAATATTTATAGCAAATTTATCACACCAAAAGAGTGATGAACTTTTCCATCACAAGTCTTTGTGGTCCTCGTTTTTCTCTCTAAAGTCTTTCATAGATCATAACAGGTAGGATTGGATGATCGCGGTTTTATAGATATAGGCTAATAATGAATATGATGATTCCTACAAGAGCAAGTAGGGAAACATCTACTCTATTTTTAAATTGACATTAAGCAGTCAATCAAACTATTAAAGAAGTGCACCTGGTCATGCTAGGCCTTTCAAGTAATAAGAGGTTAATTACCTAACAAATTGGCCTTAACTGTTAAGTACTGATAACAATGCAGTGTTTTACAACATGAACTTGTAGTTAACCCAATGTTATTTCTTTTTGGTTGTTTGTATAAGGTTATTATAAATAAATGACTTAGAGAGCTAAAGAATAAGAAACGAAATGATATTACCTGATAATTTATAGCCCTTTTCTTCAGGTCATGAGGTAACAAAGGATGCTGAGGATACTTCTCTTCAAGGTACTGTATCATAGGAAGAATAAGCACCAATTAAAGTAAAAGAACTGAAGAAAGGCCTTCCTAAAACAATACAAAAAAGCATGAAAACATACAAGTAGACCATTTACATGAAGCAGATTATGGAGAGGTGATCACTGAAGTTACTAACCAATATGATTGCAAAAGAATCAGCAAGCACTATATCACCATCCACAAGAGCAGGCACATACCCAATAGGATTGATCTTTAAAAACTCTACACTTACAAAGATGGAAGTTACAAACACGGATAGAAATGTTATATAATAGAAGCACCATAAGGAACTAGTAAATCTAGACGTAACCAAGTACATGAACCAAAGGATAAACCCGCAATAAGCATAAATCTAATAATACAACTAGCAAAGCGTTATTGTTCACTAGTAGCTCAACTAACAATTTACATGAAGCAGAGATTTGACTCCAACTAGCAAAGCGTTATTGTTCACTAGTAGCTCAACGGTTTCTGAATTTTGCTAATTTTGCCTAAGAACATGCTATCAATAGAGATACAATCTGAACTTTATCTAAGCCTAAATTCATAAGTGATACAATCTGAACTTTGAGAGATCAAAGAGATTTTGTTACAGACAGCAGCAAAGTTTTTCTATTTTATTCCATGATATGCATTTAAATCTCCGCAATGAATATCTCCAAACACAGATAGTGCATTATTTTGGAAAGAAAGTGGGATACAGGCATTTATTCAGCTAACATGCTCATTCAGATTATAACCCTTAACTTGAAACAATTTTAGTTTGTTACCAGGACTGTGCTGCTCGTTTTTGAACAGATTGATGGCTTTGTATTCATAATCAAGTCCTGTTGGCAAACCACAAACAACATGTTCAAATTAAATATATGTAATTGAAATGATTATTTAGGAGCGTCTACAAACCGACACAATATGGAATCTCTGGAGAAATAATGAATTAAATAACAAAACCTTTTAAGTTGAGAGCAATACGAACACGAAAAGAGGCACTGCTCATGAAAAAAGAATAGAGTTGCAGCTTCTTTGGCAACTCTTCACCACCAGCCGTCGTCTACGCCATCAAAGTGTGAATAATAGGTTTGTTAGTGCGGTAGAGATATATATATATATATATATATATATATATATATATAGAGAGAGAGAGAGAGAGAGAAAGACGTACCATATGCCGAAAATAGCAAAGCCACAAAGCACAAAGGCAGGGGGTGGTGATGGAAGTGGTAGATATGCAAATGTTGAGAGAGAGCAGGAAAGAACTGGCAATCCAGCAAGGTGTGTATTTTGAAAAAGAGACCTGTTTCTAGAAAAGCTTGTGTTTGACCGAATTTGTCCGTTGCTCCAACGATAGTGATGGTAGGTGCCTAGGTGGACGATTGTTAATTTGTTATAATAAATATACATATAATAAATAAGAAAAGGTGATTCATTGGAAGTAGAGGGTGTGTGAACATTAAGGGGGTTGTTATACCTACCGTTTAGAAATTTGGCACCATTTTAATATAAAAAAAGGAAACGCTAAAAAAATCCAAGATTTCGAATTATTAATTTTTTAAACAATTTTTTTAATAAATAATTTATTGATTTTCTAAAATATGTTAAATAAATCTTTAAGTTTTCTAAAGTCTATTAAATATGTGGTTATAACAAATAAATTTTTACATTTATAAAATTATAGAAATATATTATTTTCATTGGTCTTTTCAAAACATACAATAGTTGTGCTTATAATATAAATAAACACATATAAAAGTCGAGCTAAAATATACCAAAAGTTACGTCAAAATATAACAAAATATGCGTCAAAATATACTCAAGTAATGTCTAATTTATATTGGCATGATCTAATCTATATCTACTTGAGATACAACCGTTGGACTCTCCTGTGACTTTTCTTGATTTCCATCAACAATCTCATCTTTATTATGCTTTTAATCACCAACAACAACTTCACTTGAAACTAAATATGGTAATATCTCCTTAGACCAGGTTGGTTGTGGCACACCTGAGGATGTCTTTAATGATTCATATAAAAATGTAAGTATTATTTTGTTAAATATAAAATGTTATTTAAATCTGAAAAATAAATATTGACTTACCCAAATCGTTGTTTTCTTGTGATTGGATCAAATAAAACACGTGCATCAGAGGATATCCTCCCATCTATAGTCGCTTTTGTTAAACCTAGATTTGAACAAGTAAGAATGTAATTCAAGATCTTTGTATTGATCATGTCATCTGAAGTTGGAATTCGATAGAGAAAGTTAGATGAGAGTGATCTACAAATTATCTCTCTAAACTCTTACAAGTTGAATGTAACAATGAAAGTGCTTAACAACAAAGCTACTAGACAAGGTATTTATATCTACATCTTACAAAGCAAGGTAAAACAATTAAACTCTACAACTTTGACTTTCTTTGACTAGTTGACTTTTTACTTTGACCAATCTTCATGTAACATACGTTTTTGTGGGTTCTAAGTTGTGGTTTTGAGTTCGGAATTTATTTCCTTAGTCACTATTAGAATCGAGGGTGTTTCGTGTGAAAAAAGTCGAGTTTCAGGGTCCGGTACCGGCCCGACGACTATGACAGTGTCACTGTCGCCTGGCAACGTCGCAGACAATGAGCATATTGGTACACTCTGTGCGACAATGCCCTGCGGCATTGACACTGTCATTGTAGCATGACATAGTCGCCGACCGGTACCAGAGTTGTTTTAAGTGCGTTTTCATTTTTTTCTCATTTCTCACTTCTCATACTCATTTTCTCTCCCAAACTGATTCCTCACTTTCTAATACGAACCCTAACTTATTTTTGGGATTTTTCATGGTGATTAAAGTGTTTCTTATCCATCAAAGCTAGTGATTTAATTTTCTAATGCAAGACCAAGTATACATCTTATATTCTAGAGTTTTTTTTGGGTTTTCTAGGTTTTCATCAAAACCTAACTGGTGAGTTCATTCTCCTCTTTTCTAAGCTTTTATATGAGCAATAAATGCCTATTTGTAACATCTTTTATTTCTCAAATTAGAGTTTGGATGATTTTAGGAAAAGTTAGCTCAAATTTTGGGTTTGGGTAAAAATGAAGATTTTGATAAGTAGTGTTTGGAAGATGATTCTAAACACTTAGATTTGTTTGTTTTTTGTTGGGAGCTTGTGGATCTAGGTTTTTGAAAAGATTGCTTATGGGTTCAAGTTTCTTCAAGGAAACTCATATTGGGGTAAAATCTAGATTTAGCCTAAATCTAGTAAAGTGAGTTCAAGTTGATTTGTGAAAACTATATACATGCCAAAAATGTGTATTTATGTGTTTTACTTGATAATTATCAAATGTTGGAATATTTGATTTGCTTTACTTATTTAGGATGTTTGAATTTATAAATCTTGTGAAACGCTCACATTTGGGATTTTTTGGCATTTTGATAAATAAATCGTAAGTATAGGTATATTAATGATTTATCTTATGAATGAAGATCTTTTGGTATAAATACACGTTTAGTGTGTGTTTTGGAGAAATGCTTGTTCTTGTGCTATGGGACGTTTTGAAAAAATGAATGGTATAAATTCATTTGGAAAATGATTTATCTCAATCTAAAGTTGTGTTTTGAGTTATTCATGTCTGTAGAGCATGTTTTTGCATAACGTGGGTTATTTATGTTTTATTGCATTTTTATGACTTTTAACAAATGGTCAATTGATTGGTTGAGCTTATGACTCGGTTTTATACTCTTTTAGGTCTTGGGGACATTTGTCCAATTTTGACAGCTCAATATAGAGCTTTGGTTATAATTTGCATTTATTGCATCTTATTTGGGAATTACATGTTTTGAATGTAGTTCATTCATTTGGAGTCATGTAATGTTTTACACTGTAATGCAATGGATCCATAGACATAGAAGTCAAATTGTTGGTTTTTAAACGGAATATTAATCCCTGCCATGTAGCTGGAAATATTTATGTAACACCCCCAAAAAATTCAACAAATAAAGGGACAAATTCCAGAAAATGTGTAAAATAAAACTTCCAAATATCACAACTATAACCTTCTGATAACTCTCAATTTTGATAGTTATTTATTACTCTTTTTATTAGATTTTAGGTCATTTTACACCCACTTTG
Source organism: Saussurea involucrata (assembly GCA_033807775.1). NCBI lineage: Eukaryota > Viridiplantae > Streptophyta > Magnoliopsida > Asterales > Asteraceae > Saussurea > Saussurea involucrata. The sequence goes on from CM066326.1 coordinate 15,025,455, forward strand.
TTCCTTTCTCCTTCGTTTGGTCCTTAATGTTTGCAAAGTATGATAAACGAACCCGATAGTCTAATTTTGTGGAAAATAAGCTTATGTTCGTAAAGTGGGCATTGTTTTGCCCATAGTGGGCATTCGTAAACTCATGTGGTATATGGCTAACCGTGGTTAAGTCCTTGGGTGCTGAATGCTTGGGTGATGTTTGTTGTTGGTACTAGGATGGAAAGAATGACTCATCTACCCTTGGTTTCCTCAACTATTTGAAGGCTATATAAAGACTCATTTGGAAGCATTGAAGAGGCATCCCTTTCATACACATCTCTCTCTCCATCACCAACAACACTCTCCATTTTACTTCTTGCTTTCATCTTCAAGCTACTTGTTTTAAGCTTGAAAATTTAGTTTAGAATTTACTTTCTTGCATTTAATTTCTGCACTTTTTAATTTCCGTACTTTAATTTCCGTACTCTTTAATTCTCGTACTTTAATTTCCGTCTAGTTTTAATGGAAGTAGTTTTTATAATTTATTCTTCTTTCGTTATGTATTTTATTATGAGCTAAGCACCTTCATGTGTGTGGGTGTGAGCCTAACTTGAGACTAGTAGGCCACACTTGGGTGTGTCCGTTGTTACTAGCTCTTGGGATTGGTCACTTGAGTCGAGACTTCACTCAACGCAGATAAGCTGATCACTTTTATGTGTTAATATTAGATCTTAGACCTCGAGAGGGGCGGATCCGAAATACGGCTTAAGTGATTCACAAAGATTTGAGAAAGTCTTTGCGGACCACGTCGAGAGGCGGGTTTTTCATGATTTACTAAGGTTCAATTGTCGGTCGAGTATTTCGAAGAGATTTGGGAGTAAAACTTCATACTGATGGAACTTTGATTTCTGAATCATACTTAGATAAATCGGTAAGATCAAGAGTTAGTACAGTGGGCACTTTGTGGGCACTGGTGGGCACAGTTTATAATTAGCCACTTTCGAGAGATCGGGATTTTTATAGATGACTTGTGTCACGACGTGACTGACCATATTGTTCCTACGATTATCTCAAGGAAAAAGCTTACACCCATATCCATTCGTTAATTAAAAGTTACATTTCGTATTTTTAAATCACCATCAAAACGATAATGTTTCTCTCACTCGAAACTTGTGCAAGAAGTTCACGAAAGTCTCTGATTCTCAGCAGTCCAGTCCCTGCGGATACGATACTTGGTATTTATACCATTATACTACTTGTAGCGATCCCTTTGTCGGTGTATACTTGCGCCTTCATTGTGGAATTATTGTGCCTATAATTGGGATACACGATATTTAGCTACCACCTACAAAGGGGAAGTTTGTACAACCAAATTAATAATTGTATCAAAACATAATTATAACAACCTACTTAATCTAGACGTGATTTAAACTAGATTAATAGGGGTGTCAATATATCTCCAAAAATTCTCTCTTCCACAAAAACACAAAAGTATCCGGTCCTTAAGGTGCTCCTAGCCGCACCAACCGGTTCCTCATCTCGTTCTAGATTCCATTGCTAGTGGGACATGTGAACCAACAAAACACCACAACAAGTGTTAGGCTAAAATCCTAGTGAGATCTTATAAAATAAACAGTTTGAGTGAGATAACAATGTCATAAATTAAGTGTTAAGGATCCCCATTGATTGTATAAATACCAATTCTCAACTTTGCGAACGATGTTCCACACCTGAACATAAACACACAAGAGGCATCTCTTGAAATACGGGGGAGACCCATTTCCATTAAGGTGGCGAGAACACGTGAATGGGGTCACCTATGATGTTATAGGATTACACCTCAAGTCTTGGTTTTAGTTCCCATGCCATCATTACATAATAACCTCAAACCAAATGATGTCTTTATTTGCCTACTCCGTAGAGTTACACCTTAAGGACTTATGGGACTTTATTGTCTACCCAATCTAGACGAGTTCCACCTCAAGAACATCGATATCCTTTATTGTCTACTCGCTAGTGGCCCCAAATGGCCTACCAAATATGAACATATAATCCATATAGTCTAAGTCCTCGTGCACAAGGAGTTAGACACTAAAATTACCACATATGATCATATACAAGATTAAACAACTATAACCCGTTATTACATGTTATTAACTCCTCCATGCACATATTGGATATATCACAAACCTCATGTGGGAAATTTTACATAAATAAAACATTCATTCTCCCCAAATTAAGGAGAATTCTTTACCAACATACATGAATACTAGTACAAAAACTCACAATCACAAGTAAATGTTTGCCAAAAAGTCATCTTCCACATACCAAAGAATGAAGAATATTTACTAGTTCCATCTTAGATTAATATCACATCCCCAAAACCATTTAGTTAGAAACTCATGTAAATCAACAAAATACAATGATACAAGTATATATATTCATATTTGAACAAAATCCATTAAAACCCTAATTTTAGGTCAAAACTCCAAACACTTTAATATCCACATTTTAGACATATAAAGAGCATTTATTGTAAAGGTAGTGATATAGAACTCACCAATAAGGTTTGTGAGTGAAAACCCTACAATAAGATGAAACCCTAGAAATGGAGAGTAAGGGAGTTAAGCTTGGACACTTAAACATGGTAAATCTTTAAGCTTCTCACCTAGAAAACCCTAACCAAACATCATTTAATGCTTTGGTTTAGGTAGACATTAAATGAAGTGAGAATGAGAAGAGTGTGTGAAAACCGCACCTTTAGTGTGTGTGGTCAACCTCTAAGCTAGAAACTCAGTTATGACACTCTCTTTATCCTCAAAACAACATTTAAGTGAAAAAGACGAATTGGTCGGGCGCGACTATGCCCCGACGACATTGCCATTGGCAAAGTCACGAGCATTGTTGCTTGACATGTATCGTAGGTTGTTGCCACGGTGCGACCTTGCCGTCAACGACTTTTCCCAAGGCATTGTCGCATGGCATTGTCGTCGGCATGCCCTGACCCCGAAACTCAACTTTAGCCCGATACTATCTTGCTCTCGTACGTCCTTCGATGAACCATAAAACCCCTTACACACATACCCTCGCAATCACGACTGTAATGTAAGTTCTTATGTATATAAGTATATATATACAAGTATAAATGTTTGCATGCACCTATACGGATTGGTCACAAGGTTAGATCTAGAAAACATAAAGAGGGTCGAAATAGGCACTTACTCGAAAATACGGGTGTTACAATCCTCCCCTCCTTAGAAACATTTTCGTCCTCGAAATCTTGCATCAATCAAATAGATGAGGATATCGCCTCTTCTTGTCCTCCTCAGACTCCCACGTCACGTTTGCACCGTGGTGGTGTTTCCATTGGACCTTGACCATAACTTCTTGCCTACTTCCTTGTGACGAAGTCTCTTTGACTTTCATTCAAAAAGGGTGTCGGGTTCTTCCACACAACGATTGTTGTCCACTCGAATTTCCGACAACAGGATAACACTTTCCTCTTCTGCTAAACACTTATGGAGATAGCACATGTGAAGGTAGGATGGATTCCGTTCATCTCGGGCGGTATCTCTAACTTGTAGACTTGAAGTCCAATACGTTCAACAATAGAGAAGGGTCCGAAAAAACGGTGACTAAGCTTCCCACGCTGCCCAAATCTAATTATCCCCTTCCATGGTGATACTTTAAACATCACATCGATCACCTACTTGAAACTCTACCAGTCTTATTTTCTTGTCGGCATAACTCTTTTGGCGATCTTGTGCCGCCTTCAACTGTTCTCATATACTCTTTACCTTATCCTCTGTTTCTTGTACAATATCTGGCCTGGCGAATTGTTTTTCACTTGCCTCAAGCCAACAAACTGGAGTTCTACATTTCCGGCCATACAAGACCTCAAATGCAGAGCCAACCCTGGCCATGTGCAGCCCGTGCCACCACACAAGGCATAAAAGACCAATGAGGCATAAAATTGCCATTTGTTACTAGGTTTGGTTTTAATAATTTGGGAATTGGCCAATTGAGCTTTAACTACAAAAACAAATCAAGGCCTGGTAGTGATGGATAGTGAATGGGCATCGTTTGTTCGGTTAAGTTAAACGAACGAACAAGAACACAAAAACTTTCATTTATTTACCGTTTGTGTTCATTTGTTTGTTCGGTTAAGTTAAACGAACACGAACAAGGCCTCGTTCGTGTTCATTTTTCATATTGAATTTTGAATTCCAAATAAGCACATCAATGTATCATCACCGTTGGAGCATGTTGCATAACAATAACAACATATTGTGATATTGCCTTATTAGGCACTTGTTCTTTGCCATCACTAACACAAAATTAAGTTTATAGGACGCTTAAAACAAATAAGCGTCACAATAGAGTGTTTTATACGACTATAGTTTATAGGAGCAAACAAAAAACAACATATCTAAAAGTGTTACAAAAAGTTTATAGGACGTTTTTGGGCGTTGTAAGAAGTTTTTTACAACATTTTTCAAATAAAGCGTCCTTTAACTATTTTATAGGACACTATTTGAAAAAATGTCCTATAAACACATGTGTTCTCTAAAAATATGGGTTTATAGGACACTTCTAAAAATCGTCTTATAAAATTAGCTAATATATTGGTTCCCAAATTCAACTTGTCTTGCTTGGCAAACGGAAATAAATGAGCGGAAGCATAAAATAAAGTTTGCAAGTAAGTGATCATTTATCACAATAAGAGAGATAATAATATACGCAATAGAATAATAGTTGAATAAATTGCTCGTATATTAATGATGAAGAACACCAAGAACACCAAAGTGTGTGTGTAATCTTCACAAATCTCTCAGCTACAAATAGTACAAGAGTAGTGGAATGTAAATTACAGTGCAACTTTGTGTGTGATAATTCTTACAATTGTGTGCTCCACTACTCACTATATATAGCCTGATAACGGTGAAGGCAGTGTACTATCAAACCGTGGAATGACACGTGTAAAGTGAAAGTTGGCCCTTTAGGACTGACATGGCAAGAGCAGACACCGCTTCAACACTTGAGAGATTCTACGAGCCTTGAGCTCATCAGAGGGTATGGTCTTCAGAGCGTGGTCTTCAGAGCTCTGACGATCTTCTGCTGAGGCGTCTCTGAAGTTCTCTTCCTTGGTATTTTGAGCTATCTCTGAAGTCTTCTGACTTGGAATATTTTCAATACTTTTACATCAGAGATACTTGGGGCTAACATAATACGACACTATTTTGAAGATGTTCTAAAAACTTGTTATGACACTCAAAAGCGTCCTACAAACCTATTGTAACACTTTTAGATATGACGTTTTTTTGTTTGGTCCTATAAACTTAGGTCCTATAAAACACTCTATTATGACGTTTATTTATTTTAGCCGTCCTATAAACTCAATTTTATTGTAGTGCATGCACAGTGGAATAGATTATGAGTTTTACAATTTATCATTGTTCTTTTGACGTTTGTTTACTTTAAGGTTCGACAATACCAAATTAGATTTAGACTTTAGTTTTTAGACCTGTAACTTCTTACTGTTACTATTTGCTTAATATGATATTAACTTCGATGTAATTTACTATTTTTGTTAGAACTATGTATAGTTTTCCTTATGTTTTATTATTAAGTTCCATATATTGAAGTAAAGATTTTGTTGTGGTTATTTCAATTTCGATAACTGCAAATCCGGAAAAGCAGGAAGCACGAACTTAATTCAGGTATCATCATTTTTATCATTCTATATTTCGTAATTTGGGGTTTTGGTTTTTATGTCCCCCCTTTTGTATTTCTTTAATTATGATTAATAAAAATCATCGTGGGATGAGCCGCCTGGCTTGAATAGATTCCAAACCCTTTAAAATTTTGCATTTTTCATCATTTTAACTGCTTAAAAAATAGGCATAGGGGCAATTTTTAGTATTTCGCACAGGGCATCAAAAACCCTAGCGTCGGCCCTGCGTACTATTGTGTAGCTGAGAGAGATATTTGAAAATTACACACACTTAAAGGTGTTCTTGGTGTTCTTCATCATTATCAATAATATATACGAGTTGTTTTGACTCATTCTTATATATATGTTGATTATCTCTTCTCCTTGTTGTTTTACATATGATCAAAAATATTTGCAAACATATTCTGCTTCCTCTCATCACCTTGTTTGCTTATATCACAAGTAGAATTTGGGAACCAACAATTGGTATCAGAGCCTATTAATTTGCTTAAATCAAATTGATCCAATCTGTCCAGGTTGATTCTTACTTTTTGATCATCTTTATTCTATGAGTTATCATTCTAGTCTCTGTTTTATATCAGATTTTGTGAAAAACTTGCATAAATTTGTTTTAAACTTTGAATATTACTCAAGAAACAGTGTACAGTGCAGTGTTTATATTTCTTTCATCTCAGTTTACTTTAATCTTGTTTTTAAACTCTTTTCCTATCAACCATTACTAAAGAACAATCAGTTTTATCTGTTTTAACCTTTTAAAATGGCAAACAACAATATCAATGCTATTTATACTGCTGGTTCTTTAACCAAACCTCCTACTCTATTGAGAGATGAGTATCCTCAATGGGAGATCAGGATGGTTAACTTCTTTGAAGGGATAGACAAAGATCTCATGAGATCTGTTACTCAAGGACCTTTCCAATCAATGGTTATGGTTCCTCGTGTCCCTGCTACAGAAACTACTGCTGAAATACCAGCTCATCTTAACGATTAAAAATGGAAAATGATTCCAAGGCAGTTAGACTTTTGATTATGGCCATTCTAAATGACATATTTCAAGAACTAGACTCATGTGTTACAGCAAAAGAAATATAGGATCAACTGTTAAACCAACTAGAAGGGGGTATCAAAATCCAGAAAACCAGAAGAACCCAGTGTATTAATGAATACAATGATTTTGCTGCTCTTCCAGATGAAACCCTACAACAAAGCTACAATAGGATCAGTGTTGATAAACAAATGCATAAAGTGTGGGGTTGTCAGATCTAAAGAAGATAACAATGCTCTTTTCTTGAAAAGCCTGAATGGTGAATGGTTGCATCTGTCTATGTCCCTTCAAGCTAACCAAGACCTTGATACCTGGTCTCTCACTGATGTCTATGGAACCTTAGCTGCTTAAGAAAAGGATGTTGTCAAACAGAAAGGTAAAACATCAGTGGGAGGTCCCCTGGCTCTTATATCTGATGTTAAAATTCCTTCTGAAGAAAAAGCACTCAGAGATAGTGAGGCCAGAAGAAGAAATGAAAGAAAGCCATGATAGCAGAAAGTGATGATGAAGAAAGCCTATCAGAGTCTCATGAAGATGAGGATATAAATGCCTTTGCCAAGTCTCTTGCCCTCATAACTCAGCAATTCAACAAGAAATTTGGTGAGAAGGTATTGGACAGAAGAGGAAGAGATGGAAGAGATGACATCGATAAGAAAAGAAGTTTTCAAAGACATGAGTATCAGAAGGAACCAAAGGCCTATGTATCTAGAACAGAGGCCTGCACCTTTCCATGATCAAAGAGATGTACATTTTCAAGATCAGAGACCAGTACAGTTTCAGCAACAGAGGTATATTCAACAAGCTCCTATAAAGCCAGATGGTGCTGCCCAACCTCCAAATCAAAATGATGGCAGATGTTTCAGATGTGGCAAACCAAACCATTTCTCTGCAAATTGCAAGGTATCCTGATAAAGGATCAAGACTACTACAAGAACAAATACAAATACAACTTCAGAGAAATAAGTTTGGTAGCAGAGACGGAGAACTGGATCTCTGACTCATCCTCTGATGGGGAGTCAGAGCATGCCAAGTTCTGTGGCATGGTTGTTGAAAATGAACCAAATGAGACCATCAGAGCTAAAGATACTCTAGATGCTTCTGAGTCTAGTGTAAAGGTATGTTCTCATTCTATCCCAGAAACTAAAACGAGAACTTGAGATGAGTGTGTCAAAACTTGCTGAAGAATTTCAGAAGTTAAAACAAAAACTTTCAGAAGAGAGAGAAAAGAGAAAACTAGTTCATAAGGACTTAACTTTTTACAAAAGAGAGAGACAGAGAGATATCTTAGAGCAAGAAAAGAAAGAAAATTCAAAAGAAAAATCTGAGCTAAAAGTTTTTCAGAAACAAAAAGATTTATCCTTCTCTGAAAAATGTAAAGAATTTGAGGAAAACTTAAAGCTAAATGAAGAAGATGTAAAGAAATCTGACTATGAAAGACTCGACTCTGTGGCTTTGAAAAACTATTTTCAAAAGGAAAGAGAGGTTTTGCATTAGTCTCTTCAAAGAAAAGAACTTTAAATCAAGAAGTACAAAGATGCACAAGATGTGCATATCAAGATTAATTCCCAGATAGACACTCAAGGCTTAGGTTTCAGTGACCTAGACCCCTTTACTGGAAAGAAGAAGACCTATCTGTCTTCACCTTTCTGCATTGGGGAAGTTCAGAAGCATGACTTTGCATCTTTGGATGCTTCAAACATTTTCAAAAGAGTTAAAACTTCAGATGGTTAAATAACAAGGAGACTTAATTTAAAAAACACCTCTTATAACACCACCCCTGATCTTGAAAAGATTTTTAAACCATCATCTATGATGACTAAAGATCAAGGTAAATATGAAGTTATTGTTTTAGAAAGTGTTAAGAGTCTTGATCCAAAAGAAAATTTTAAGTTTGACTCCATCAAGGTTCAGAAGCCTGCTACCTCTGAAAAAAGTTCCTCTAAACATATGGCTCAGAGTGAACTCAATCCAGAGGCACCAAACTTCTCTCCTACCTTTGAAGATAAAATCAGAACAACTTTTGAAGACGACATAAGAAGAGTTCTAGAGCAAAACTCAGCCATTGATGCTTCAAAATCCAAAATCAGAAGATTCAAACCCTACACCATAAAAGATTTAAACTTTTCAAACTCCAAGGATATTGGCACAAGCTACTAATCCTCAGAAGTAGTCATCCCTAACAGAGTCAAGAGAGACTTTATGGACTCTGATTCTGATTCAGAGATTGATGAACAAGTTTTTTGTGCACTTGAAATAGTTGTGTATAAAGTAAAACAGACAAAAGTTGGATATGTGATTTTGAACAATACCATTCCTATTCCAAAGAACAAACCCAGAGTTCCAATATGTCCTGGATTTGAAGAAATGTGTGTTAAAGCCATGACTTCTCTGGAATTAGAAAAGAGAATGCATGCGAAAGCCAAGAGTAAACCTAATGTTTTACCTTCAAAACCTTATGTTTTTAAGCCAATTAAATTCACACCAGAGCAGAAGGGAAAATGGAAAGTAAATGAAAATCTTGTTTCTCAAACTGCAGTCAATCCAAGAGGACATCATACTTTTTAGGCCAGAGAAAACAACAATCATCAGAGGAAGGCCAATTTTCATTCCAACAAACCTGTACTAGATAGGAAGTTTTGTAAAATCTCTGATGCTAGGACATTTAAATTCCAAAAGGCATATGTTCCTAAGATGATTGATGAAAACAAAAGTTTAGTGCAATCATCTTAATGTTCATTTAATTGAAACTGTTTTAATATTCTGTTAAAACTTAAAAATCATTCCAGTGGTCCTCACTGTGCTCTGAATGGGTCACCAAAAAGGAATAATCATAAGACCAAATCTCAGAAAGCATAAGAGAAAGCCTCTGGTAAACCATCATAGATTAGAAAGCCATAAGATAAAAAGAGTACCTCTATGCCTAACAAAAAAAGGACCCATTATGAAATGGGTACCTAAGAAACTCTAATTTGTCTTAAAGAAACAGCATGTGCAAATCTGTTATTTTGGATTTTGGATGTTCAAGGCACATGACTGGAAATAAAGAGTTACCATTCTCATTCAAAGATAATATGGGAGGTGCAGTAACTTTTAGAGATGATAGGCAAGGACAGATCAGAGGCTATGGAGTACTATCCAAAGGAGACATTTCAGTTTCAAAGGTTGCTTATGTAGATGGGCTATAACATAATCTGTTCAACATAAGTCAACTGTGTGATCATGGGTTTGATGTCAAATTTCAGAGGAAATACTGTTCTTTACTGCATTCAAATTCTGGTCAAGGGTTATTCAGATATGATAGAAAGGGAAACCTCTATCGTATGAATTTCACTCCATAGACAACCTCCAATTTAGAGAAACTCTGTCTAGTCTATCTGAATAGTGAAGATGCTTGGCTCTGGCATAAAAAGTTTTCTCATCTAAACTTTTCAACCCTTGACAAACTTGTAAATCTCAATCTGGTAAAAGGATTACCTCCTCTGAAGTTTGACAAGGACCATCTGTGTTCTGCTTGTGAGATGGGTAAGCTCAAAAGAGCGTCACATAGAAGCAAGAGTGATCATAATTGCCCCAGAGCTTTGCATATGCTACATGTGGACCTCTATGGTCCTATCTATGTGCAAAGTCTATCTGGCAAAAAGTATATCCTTGTTTTGATAGATGAATTTTCCAGATATACATGGATTGAATCAGAACTAAGTCTGATGTCCCATATATTTTAATTAATTTGTTGAAAAGAATTCAGGTACCGCTAAATCTTAAAGTTCATAAGCTGAGAAGTGACAATGGAATAGAATTAAGGAATATCAAGCTTGAATCATACTTTACAGAAGAAGGAATTTCTCAGAACTTCTCTACAGCAAGAACCCCTCAACAAAATGGTGTTTGAGAGGAGAAACAGACCTTTGGTTGAAGCTGCCAGAACCATGCTAGCAGGCTCTGATCTACCAACAAATTTCTGGGTAGAAGCAGTCTCAACAACAACCTATTTTACCCAGAACAGGGCTATCATAGTCAAAAGATTAAAAAAGACTTCTTATGAACTCATCAACAATAGAAAACCAAATGTAAAGTATTTTCATGTTTTTGGGTGTAGATGCTTCATTCTAAATGATAGAGATCAACTTGGGAAGTTTGATAAGAAGGCTGATGAAGGAATGTTCATTGGATATTCTCTGACTTCCAAATCATATAGAGTCTACAATCTCAGACCATAAGTCATTCTAGAAAGCATCAATGTATCCTTTGATGACAAAGCATCAAAGACTTCTGAACTCTCAAATTCAGAACTCATGCATAACCAAGAAGTTTCTGATTCCTCTAAGTTCAGAGAATCAGAGCTCACTATGTTATTTGAGGACTTTTTTGATGATGAAGATACCTTTGAATTCATCATCAGAGGTAACCATGTTCAAGGTTCAGAAGGACCCCAACTATCAGGTACATCTCTATCTGGTCCTTAGAATACTTCACCCTCTACCTCATTGTCTACGAGTCCAATTTAAGAATCATGTACTAGAAAACAGTCTGAGGAAGAGCAACCTGAACTTGAAGCTAAACCTTCATCACCAATACATAGCACAAATGAAGAAACACCTCCTTAGATCAATGAAGAAGCTATACCTCAGAGCAATGAAGAAGTCATACCTCAAGCTCTCTTTGAAGCACAAACCCCTCCTCATGGACATGCTCCTATGACAAGATGGACAAGATATCATCCTCACAATCAAATAATTTGTGCTCCTGATGATGGAGTAAAGACCAGATCTGCCACTGCAAATGAAGAATTATTTGTAAACTTTCTAAGTGTGGTAGAACCAAAGAAGGTCTCTGAAGCCCTTAATGACCCAAACTGGATAGAAGCAATGCAAGAAGAGCTTCTAGAGTTCAAAAGAGTTTGGTCCTTGGTTCGACTGCCTAGAGACAAAACTGCTATAGGAACCAAGTGGGTGTTTAAAAACAAGAAGGATGAAGATGGAATCATCATCAGAAGCAAAGCTAGGTTGGTTTCTAAGGGATATTGTCAAGAAGAAGGGATTTATTATGATGAAACCTTTACACCAGTTGCTAGGCTAGAAGCAATCAGAATATTTCTAGCCTATGCAGCTCACAAAGGGTTCAAAGTATATCAGATGGATGTAAATCTGCCTTTTTGAATGGCAAGCTCCATAAAGAAGTATATGTTTGGCAGCCTGCTAGATTTGAAAGTTCAGAGTTTCCAGGCCTTGTCTACTTCTTAGATAAAGCTCCGTATGGCCTTAAACAAGCCCCCTGATGCTGGTATCATACAATAACTGTCCTAGCTCTACTGTATCTTTTGTTTCATTTCTTCTGCACTCTTTCAACATTTCTGATAAAAAATGAGTTTGAAAAAGGTATTGTGGATACTATCCTGTTTATCAAGAGATACAAACATGAGCTTCTTTTAGTACAAATATATGTTGATGACATCATATTTGGCTCTACCAACCAAAAATACTATGATAAGTTTCAGAGTTAATGAAAAGTGAGTTTAAGGTGAGCATGATGGGAGAATTATCATTCTTCTTAGGATTGCAAGTCAAACAAACTCTAAGAGGAACTATTATAAGTCAATCAAATTACATTTCTAATATTTTAAAGAAATACATATTAAACAACTCAACTCCCATAAAAATCCCTATTGCCACTGGAGTTAAGCTTGACCATGATCCTACTAGTCAAGTAGACATCAATAACTATAGAGGCATGATAGGATCACTATTGTATTTGGCAGCTAGTAGACCTGACATAATATTTGCAACCTGCCTCTGTGCTAGATTTCAAGCTAATCATAAGGAATCTCACTAATCTGCTGTGAAAAGAATCTTTAAATACCTTAAGGAGACTCAATTCTTGGGTCGATGGTATCCTCTGAATTTTGGTTTTGAGCTTGTAGCATACACAGATTCAGATTATTGAGGATACAAGAATGACAAAAAAACACTTCTAGAAGCTATGAACTGCTTGGTGAAAAGCTAGTGAGTTGGACATCCAAAAAGCAAAACTGTGTGTCCACTTCTATAGTAGAAGCAGAGTATGTAGCTGCTGCTAGTTGATGTTCATAAGTAATTTGGATGAAAACTCAACTCATAGACTATGGTCTTGAGTTTGACAAAGTTCCAATTCTTTGTGATTCTAAAAGTGCTATTACCATAACCACCAATCCTGTGCAGCATTCCAGAACAAAGCACATTGATATCAGGTACCACTTTATCAAAGATCATGTTGAAAAAGGTACAATTGCAATGTACTTTGTCTCAACTGACTTTCAACTCGCTGATCTCTTCACCAAACCCCTTGATGAAAGGAGATTTACCTTTTTTATTAGCAAGTTGGGTATGCTCAATATGTCTTCCTAACCTCTGAACAAGAGATCAGATCTTCTAAGTATAAAACTCAGAGCCTCTGAAGATTAATTAGGTAGCATATTTTTGTCAAAGTTTCTTGTTCTCAGAGCCTCTGATCTGTCCATCAGAGCCTCTTTATTTTCTGAAACTGTTCTATGCAAATCTTATCATGCCTTTTGATCTAAGCATAGTTTAAGGGGGGTCAATTAAGGTCATCATTCAAGGGGGAGCAAGCTCAACAGTTCAGAAACTCAAAATATTCTAACTCAGAGCCTTTGAACTGTCCTTAGAGCTCTCTGGATTGAGATACTCTGAACTTCTGACGTGCAAGGTATTAAGCTTGTGAGGTGAAAACTTTTGAGAAGGGAAAAGCTATTCTGATTTAAGTTATTTTGAATAAATCCCTGAACTCTTTACTCAAATATCATATATCTCTTAACTTTTGTCAGAGCCTTTGAAATTTTCTGAGAGTCTCTGTCAATATTTCTCAGATTCTGATCCTTGTGCAAGGAGTTTGTTAGGGTGCAAAATGTTATTGTTTTACAAGTTTGGGCTAAAAGTGTAAAATACCTAAAAGGTATAAATAGTTTACTTTCTATTATGTTTTAGGTTAATCCACCAATTAACATTCATAGTCGTATCATATTCTCTGTAAACTCTTATGCTATTGAATGAGATGGATGACCAAATTGAATCACAATGTGTTCTTATTGATTGATTGTTTATTACTGTGATTGATTGCACATTCTGGGATCCACACGTGGTATCAGAGCAGAAAGATTGAGGGTTGATTCAAGATTATTCTCAAAAAATCGCACTGTGAGTTCATTCTGTGTTCTTTTGATTTATTTTGTTTCTGTGAATTTTTTGATTTTTGATCGTTCTATTGCGTTTGTCATTGCGTTAAAACAAGATTTCCAAAGTTTCGTGTCAAGAATCCCAGTTTTAAGCATCTAATTCCTCAAATTTAATTTTTTGGGTTCATACTCTGCTCATACAAAATCATCAATTTTTTCATCAAAAACGTGGTTTTTGGTTGAAAAATATGTTTGGGTATTTGTTTCTTTGGATATCTTGTTGGTATAACTCGTTTCAGGAAGAAAATCTTCAAGTTTGGTCAATCTTGAATTGATTTTGATCGATCAGACTAGTGTTCCGCAACTCCTAATCCGGGTAAGTTATCTTCCGGACAAGTCATTGTTTTCCACAATTTATTGTTTTTTCTGGAACTTTTATCCGGACTCTATCGGACTCCGTATATCTTTCGGACTCCAGAAGTTTTTCCCGGATCAGTATCGGTTTCCGGAATCTTTCCCGGACTACATACCGGATTCCGGATTAATACCGGATACCGGATCTCATACCGGATTCCATTGCTTTTCTGGAACTCATTCCGGATTTCATCTCGGATTCCGGACCTCTTCCGGATTCTTACTTGTCCGGACTCCATACCGGATTACGAATATTAATTTTGGACTCCGCTATTTCCTTGGTTTTCCGATAATTTCTTATCTGTTACATATTCCGGAATCACATTCCGGACTATCATTCCGGATTCCTATCTGGACTCTTGTTTATCCAATGCTTATTTTGTTAAGTATCATGTTTCACTTAGAGTTGCGTTAGGACACTGTTAGGTTTCCTTGCGTTAGAACACTACTCTCTTGAATCACTCTTTCGACCTTACGATCACCAAGTGCAACACCATCATGTCTCGCGACGCTCTAGCCATCGGCACTGACTCCAAGCCTCCGATCCTATATCGAGGCGAATACACACAGTGGCGAGAGCGCTTTCTCATCTTCATCGAGTCTAAGGACAACTATGAAGTCATCTGACAAGCTCTCACCGAAGGTCCTCGGCCGACTCCTATGCAAACTGTACCAACATAAGCAGATGGTACTCAAGCTAAACCAAGTCCCAAAAATTATGGGCAGATGACCGAGGATGAGAACAACAGATTTGATGGCGAAAAGCATGCCAAGCGATATCTGGTCAAAAGTCTGCTGAATGAGATCTACACGACCATCGACTGCTACAAAGACACCTCTAAAGGGATGTGGGATCAAGTTGCCAAAATTATGAGCGGCAAGAAAGTCGGTAATCAACTAAAGATCAATAGCTGCATCACTCGGTATGACGCCTTCAAGCAGCGTAAGAACGAATAGCAAACTCAGACATATGAGCGATTTAGTCTCCTCCTGAATGATCTCCAGAAGAAAAAGATCACGCGATCCAATACCGAGAACGCTCTCAAGTTCCTGCACAACCTTTTACAAGAATGGAAAATGTTTGCATCCCACATCAAGCACAACCATCAGATTGAGAACGTGCCAATCCATGAGCTGTATGAGATGCTCATGCAAGACGAAGATGAAGTAATGGAAATATTGAGCACATAGAAGTCATCCTCTAAGCATCAGGCTGATCCTCTCGCACTAGTATCTGACAAATGCGACAAGTCATCCAGCCGTAGTTCCAAAAGGACCCAAGTATCCAGTGAGTCAGAACCAGAAGAAGAAGAAGAATCCGAGGAAAGTGACTCAGATCCCGAGCTATCTGAAATTAAGAAGGCCATGGCTCTCATCTCTAAATCCATTCAAAATAAGACATTCTTCAAGAAGCCGTCCTCCAACAACCAGCGCTATTCTACAACACCTAACAAGCGCCATGACTATAAAGATCGATACGAAGGGAAAAGACGTTCTGATGAGCACAAAAGGTCTGAGCACAAGGAGAAGCATGAACGCAAGCCTGAGGTTAAAAACAAAGATGAACCAAGCACATGGTATAACTGTGGGAAGCTTGGTCATTTTGCTAAAGACTGCCGAAAGCCCGTTGTTCGGAATTCAGAATAATACAAAGCCAAGCTACTCTTATCTCAACAAAAGGAAGATAGAAAGGCATTGCTGGTTGAAGATGATCATTGGCTGAACCAGTCCGACGATAGTGACACTGAAGATGCTGATGCTCGTCTATGCTACATGGGAAATCATTCTCCTCCCACAGACCTCAGAGACTCATGTCAGGTATGTATCCCTATCCATGAAGCGCTTATGGAACAGATGCAATTGCTTGTTCAACGGTTTAACACCGGTAAGAAAACTATAAGTGAACAAGCGCTTGAAATAACTGATCTAAAAAAAGTTAAGTGTTCAAGTAAAGGTCACCGAGAAGGTTAAGTCTGATAAGTCATACTTAACAGAAAAATGAACGAATTTGTCCATTGCACCCAAAGATTTAAGGGCCAAAATATCTGAATTAAACAATAAACTTGATCAGTATGAGAATGAGAAGGGTGAGATTGTCTATCAATGCTCTTCCCTTCAAATTCAACACAAAGAATTTGTTCCTAAAATAACTGATCTTGAACTTAAACTTCATAAACGAGGTCAAACTGATTAAATGATTCATATGAACAAACCTAAGGAATTCACTTATTTCAATAAAGAATGGGGAATTGGGTATGACAACCCACAATACTTGAAAAAGATTTTGACAATGAGACCCACTCTTTACGAATTTAACTTCTTTGGTGTCGAGAAAAGATATCCCCAATATAAAATCAAATGGACGGGATCACTCGAACACAAGGGAGAAGACACTGAGGAATATAAACGCAAACATACCACTAAAATGCAAATGACTTTTGCGTATGAAGTTCTTAACACATCATATACGAAAAAGAAATCTAAATACTTATCAAATGACTACTTTGACGGCTACAAGGTTGCAAAGCCCAAGGATTCCTCCAAAAAGGATGAGGACCTTGCAACTGAGACCAAAACAGAGACGGACGAGTGTAAACGCTCTCGTTTTGGAAATGAAAATAGTTGAGCTAGAGGAGTCATTTGCTCAGGAACGGATAAATTTTCAAAAAGAAAAACAAGAGCTTCAATCCCAACTTGAGCGTTTAAAGTCCTCCAAAACCGAATTTGTATCTGTTGAGGAACTGGAAATCCATCGAACAGAAATCAATCGTCTCACATCTAAACTGTCTGCATTGGCAACAGAAGTGATGGAAGAGCGAGTGAGCAAAGGCAAACTTCAGGAGAAGTTTGACCAGCTCCAAAGTCAAAGGATAACTCTGTCTCAACCTTCCTCAAACTCATCGGATACATCTTCGTGTAAAGCATTTATTGGAAAAATCTCTTCTAGAAAAGGAAAAGGACCTCAAGTAATAAGTTTGCCAAAGAATTTAAACTCTGATTTTCAAAACGTTTCCGCAACCAATTCTTTGCTACACACAGTCTCAAAGTGTTCCACCCGAAAATGAGATTGATTTTTCTAACTTCATGAATTCTAACGAGTGTTCAGATGATGAGTTTCAAAAGTTTGAATTCGATAAACCGCTTCCAGATCACATAGATTTTCTTTCAAAAGCAGTTAATCGACCGGTACACTTTCAAAAAGGCGAATGTTCTACATCCGCTCCCAAAACCCGATCTGTGAACGATGTTTCCAAAAACAACTCTAAACCAAAAAGACGTTTGCAGAAACGGAAACAAACCGGAAATTCTCAAAATAGACATCCTTACTACTCAAGCTATACTGATCATGAATTTAATAATTTTTCAGATAAGAATGGTTGGGCTAAACAAGTCAAACAAAAGTGCATAGCAAAAGGATCAAACGAGAGTGATAAATCCCAAATCTAGCACAAAGTAATGAACAAGTGTAGAGAGAATCTAGAGAGCAATCTTGTCATCCATATATTGATTTCAAAGGATTACAAAAGGTTTCTAAAAGATTACTAAAGCTTTTTAAGTGTAACTAACAAATGGTCTAGACAAGCCTATTTATCCCCATGACATACAAGGTATAAAGGCATTCACAATACTGTATAGACTCATACAGTACATTGACTTTACAGTAAATCTTGAATACAATAATGCTCTAACAATCTCCCCCTTTGGATTCAAGATTTAAAAAATATGACAGCAGTCTTCAGCTCTTTGTAAAGTCAATCTTCTCAAATAGACACTCTATCAAACCATCTTCAAATAGCTTTATCTCCACTAGTTCACGGTGAACTATATGCTTTGACACTCTTTAAGAACTCAGCTTTGAAGAATCTTCAGACAAACATGAAAAGTCATTGTCTTTTTCTTTGAAAAATCAACCTTCTTCAATACAATCTTCAACAGATTGTCTTCAAGTCTTGAACATGGATTTCATCAAGATTTAAAATTTGACAGCAGTCTTCAGCTCTTTGTAAAGTCAATCTTCTTCAACAGACACTATATCAAACTATCTTCAAGTCTTGTACATGAAAACAGATCTTTACAGCTTTATCAGTCTTTAACAAACAGTAACTTCTCGTATCCTTCTTGATGCAAGAACCTTAGTTCTCATATTAACTTTAAGAATCCGAAATCATCAATTCGGATGTAGGCAGATCCGAAACCATCAATTTGGATGCTAGAGGATGCGAAATCAGCTCAATTCGGATCAAGTAGGATTCGAATTCAAGTAAGTTGGAACAAGAAGGGTCCGAAATCAGGACAATTCGAATCATGAAGGGTCCGAAATCAGGACAATTCGAATTATGAAGGATTCGAAATCAGGGCAATTCGAATCATGAAGGATTCGAAATCAGGGCAATTCGAATCATGAAGGATGCGAAACCATCTATATTTTTGAACTTTTAGGTGTAAGCGCATTCCGAGAACCACTCAGAACTAAGATAACCAAATTCAGCAATATTTGGACTTCACATGATCCTTCTCCCCAATCTTCAGTCTTTGTTCACGAATCTTTGACTTGAAATATCTTTGATTTGAAAGCTCTTTGACATGAAATTGAAATTAAACTTTTCTCCCCCTTTTTCGATGATGGTGAGCATCATAATCAACGAAAACCATTTTCAATTTCAGTCGTGTCTTTGAGTATTGCTAACAATCTCCTCCTTATAGAATAACCTTGCTCCCCCTCAAAATAAGAATTCCGGAGCAATTTATTTTCTCCCCCTGAAAGTATGCATATATTTCAATAACGTACAGTATTTGAAATTGTAGCACAAATTTAAAAACAAATTTACACAAGGAAAATAACATTCATTGAATTTTGTTTTATAACTACAAACATTTGATCATTTGAAAACTTTACAAAAGAAATTCAACTTAATGAAATTTAACAGATTTTTCAATCAAATGAAATCAAATGCATGTGTTTGGATTCAAGAACAAATCATCATTGTATATCAAGTTAAAAATGTTCAGTTTCAACCCCTTTATTAAATCTATTTGGTGTGCTAGCATGCGAAATATGATTAGCTTCAAGCATATGCAATTCTAAAACATATAAGAATACTTTGCTCTACTCACACTATTTGACCAAAATTAGAATTTCATAAATTTACGGGTTTATCGCGACTTTGTATTTTCCCAAGTTTCAAGAGATGTGTGCTCATTGGCATCTTTTGATTTTGTGCACATTGACATCTTTTGATTTTGTGCTCATTGGCATCCTTTGATTTTGTGCTCATTGGCATCCTTTGATTTTGTGCTCATTGGCATCTTTTGATCAAAAAGTTTAGTAAGAATAAGATACACCGTTAAACATGACTTTCTATCTGGTTCTATAGCAGGATTTGGGTTAGCAGATCCCAGACCAGTTGGCCTTAGGTGCTAGGTGACGAGCACCCCTTAGAACTTAATTTCCCAAACCAGAAAGGCCACATCGATATATCTTAAACCCATTTGTACCAGTAGAACATGGCTTTCTATCTGGTTCTATTGCAGGATTTGGGTCAGCCGATCCCAGACCAGTTGATCTTAGGGACTAGGTGTCGAGCACCCCTTAGGACTTACTCTCCCAAACCAGAAAGGCCACAGGCACAAACTTTCAAACTAAATGATAGTGCAACTTTTTTATCTCAATCACTTGGTTCTAAAACATAGTGCTTTGCCCATATTTTCATTTCCATCCATCATTCTGACATATAGGCTTTTTGAGCATTATATTCTATATATATCCAGATTCACATAACTTTGAGCATTCAACATAATTTCATTCATGTTTTGCTGACCTTTCGATTTATTTCAGAGGTGAAAGATGAAACAAATATAACTCAGATAAAACAAAAACACTTGTAAAATCATCTTTTAGCACACATTTAATTCATTGAATGAAAATTGAAAATTTTATCTCATTGAATTAAATTTGTAAAGATTCAAGTTTTCAAAGTGGTAGAAACAAAATATAATCCAATGTTACCTTTTACCACGTTCCTTGAAACAGAAAGATGTAACAGTTAAGGATATCACCTGAGAAGTGTGAGTTCTAAACTGATTTGTTTAGAAGTTTTAGTCGTTGAAGTACGGGTCCTGAACTGAATTGTTCAGAAGCCATAGTCGTTGAAGCACGGGTTTTGAACTGATATGTTCAAAAGCCATAAACATTGAAGCACGGGTCCTGAATTGATGTATTCAGAAACCAAAGTCTCTTTTAAGTGCGGGTCCTAAACCGATATGTTTAGAAACCATAGTCTTTGAAGAACGGGTTTTGAACTGATATGTCCAAAAGCCAATAATATTTTTCTCCCCCTTAATGGTACAAATATTTTTCAAAAAATACGTCGCTTCTCTTCTGTTTTCAGTCATGTGTGTGGTATGTATCTACAATTCAGTACAACACATGATGAACCTGCAAAACAGATTAAGCAGATTTTGGTACCCAATGGCACTTGGGTCCTAGTGGGTTAGGTGTAGATTTCTTACAAGGAATACTGTAAGAACCATACCAATAAGAAGTATAATCTTTATGCACAAAATCATTTGATCCACAGTAAGAACAACATATTTTCTTATGTGCCAACCTAATCAGATGATTTACAGAATGAATAGGATTAGATATAGCATTAGATTTACCTTTTGGCGCATTGTTCTTCTTTGCATTTGATGTGGATACAGATGATTTTGGCACATCTTTCTTTGGAATTGTTGTGCCTTTGATTCTCCATTCCATCTTCACCCTCTTGAAGACTGGAACTTCTTCAGATTTGGAAGTATTAATTTTAGGCACCTTAAGAATATCATCCGATTTATCAAACAGAGGATTATAGAAAAGATTAGAAGAACGAATCTGACCTTTTGAGAAATCTGTTGATCTTTTAAATTGTTTAGAAGGAATGTTTTTAAAACTTGAACTTGAAGCAGTTTTAAAAGAACATTCAGAATCATTTGAATCAACAAATGGAGTCTGAAAGATAGAATTATGACTGGCCTGCTTTGAGACATCAAATTTAAAAATGACGTCTTCAAGTTCTTTGACTTTGTTTATTAAAACATTTTTCTCTTTAGAAATTAGATCAAATTTCTGTTGGAGATCAGATTTGATCAACTGATCCTTCATAATATCAGCTGATAAACCAGATAATCTTTTGGTAAGATTAAGAATCACATCTTCAAAATATTCGCGTTCCGATTCAAAATCTTTTTCCAAAAACTTTCTTTTATCAGTAATCTCTTTGAAAATTTCCATATTTTTCTTTTTAAGGGTTTTACTTTCCTTTTCAAAGAGATTTTGCTTTTCCGTGAAATCTTTTCTTTCCTTTTCCAAAAGATTTTCTAATTCAGAGATTTTCATGGAAAGTTCAGAACTTTTAATCTCAAAAAAATTTTGTTCAGTTTCAAATTTAGCTCTTTCTTTTTCGAGCTTGTCTTTTTCTAAAAATAAAACTTTCTCAAAGTCTGAAACTTGTTTTGAAAGTTTTATACATTTCAGCTCAGTCACTTTCTTTTCTTCAAAAACTTTCTTTTCTTCAAAAGAAAAATTAGACAGTTTTCTCTTTAGATCGGCATTTTCACTGTCCAAAATTTTCCCTATATCTTTAACTTCTTTTAATTTAGCATGTAACTTTAAGTTCCACTTCACTCTCTTTTCTTCTCTACTCTTCAAATCGGCATTTTCTTTTTGAAGAGTTGTTACTTTCTCTTGAAGATTCTCGATTTGATCGTGCAGACTTGAGTTGTCTTTCTTTGCTTCAAGATCTGCAATATAAACTTCAAGATCAGTTATTCTTTTAGTAAGTTTAGCATTTGAAGAAGAAATGTCTAAAATTTGTCTTTTCAGATCAACATTTTCTTCTTCCAATGCTTTATTTAAAATAGGAGTTGAAGAATTTGAAGCATTATCTTTAACAGGAGTTTCTGATATAGGAGATGTTTCTGATAAAATAACTTGTTGCAAAATTCCATTATTTGCCTTAGCTTTTTCAAGTGGCTTTGGAGGTATTTTTGTTATTATGACTTGTTGCAACACTTCATTATTTGGTTTAACAGATACATGTGAATTAACAGATGTTTCTGTTATAATGACTTGTTGCAACTTTACATTTGGTTTAACAAAAACTTTTGCAATTGGAGGAATCTCCTTTTTCAGAGTTTGCTTCAAATCTTCACCACTGCTTTTAACAATAACTTGTTGTAAAACCATTTTGAATATTGCTAGAAATTGATCGTTCAGAAGATCAAGCAGACAGTGTATGAAAATACACAAAAAAAATTTATAAAAATTTTTCTTGAAAAGCTCTTACAGTGTATGAAATACACTATAGAAAAAATTTCGGGATAAAAAATTTTCTCAAAAATTCGGATGAGTAAGGGTTCGAATTCAACGAATTCGGATGAGAAGGGTTCGAATTCAATGAATTCGGATGCTGAAGGGTTCGAATTCACTCAATTCGGACTTAACTTGGTTCGAATTCAATGAATTCGGATGCTTAAGGGTTCGAATTCTATGAATTCGGATGCTTAAGGGTTCGAATTCTATGAATTCGGATGCTTAAGGGTTCGAATTCTATGAATTCGGATGCTTAAGGGTTCGAATTCAACACTTGGAAAATTTAATCAACTCAATTCGAATCTAACACAGTTCGAATTCTCCTCAATT
Organism: Saussurea involucrata; assembly: GCA_033807775.1. Classification (NCBI taxonomy): domain Eukaryota; kingdom Viridiplantae; phylum Streptophyta; class Magnoliopsida; order Asterales; family Asteraceae; genus Saussurea; species Saussurea involucrata. The sequence goes on from CM066326.1 coordinate 15,048,466, forward strand.
CGAATCTAACACGGTTCGAATTCTCCTCAATTCGAATCTAGGTGGGTTCGAATTCAATCAATTCGAATCCTTCTTGAGTCGAATTCTACACTTGTATTTCCAAGAACACTCCGAATTCTTCTTTGAATGATCCGAATTCACCAAGAATGATCCGAATTCACCAAGAATGATCCGAATTCTGCACTTCGAACACGAAAATCACTAAATCAGCCATAACTTTTTCAATTCTTGATCAATTGTTATGAAATTTGCACAGATTTGTTCGAAATTTGATTCCACACACTTTCTTAGTTAATCACAAATCCTAATTCGATCAATTTAATCGAATTTTGATCCAAAAATAGTAGAAAAAGTTTTCGAACAAAAATGATATAAAATGATCAGATCTGCAAATTCTGTGCAGATTTTGGTGTTGATCCAAGAATTAAAGATGTTCAGGAATCAAATCCGAGTGCAATGATGTCAAGAATCAATCCAAAAGATCAAAAATTAAAGAAAAGATGAAATCTGGATGAATAGTAAATGAAGAAGGGTTAGAATTCTTGATGAACAGTGATGAATAGTGATGAACACCCAATCCGAATTCTTCAGCTTTAGTGTAAAAAATCTTCAATTTGGTCTTCGATCTGCTTGAATCTTCTGTTTAGCTCTGATACCAATTGATAAATCCCAAATCTAGCACAAAGTAATGAACAAGTGTAGAGAGAATCTAGAGAGCAATCTTGTCATCCATATATTGATTTCAAAGGATTACAAAAGGTTTCTAAAAGATTACTAAAGCTTTTTAAGTGTAACTAACAAATGGTCTAGACAAGCCTATTTATACCCATGACATACAAGGTATAAAGGCATTCACAATACTGTATAGACTCATACAGTACATTGACTTTACAGTAAATCTTGAATACAATAATGCTCTAACAGAGAGCAAGTTAAAGCCAAAGTCATTTAATTCCGTTTTCAATTCTAGGGCAGACAATAATAATTATGATGTAATTGACTCAAGTGATTTTGTTGAAAAATGTATTGATTTTCCTTTAAAAGTTTATTCAATAAAGCAACTACTTCAGTTATCTCATGATTGTTTGTGTTGTTCTCATTGTGGATTAAATGGTTTTGTTGATAAACAATATGCAACTGATTGGTTTGGGTCTTATCATGTATTTAATTCTCGACCTAAGCGTAAAACACGCAAACCAAAATGGAAGCCCAATTCAAATTGGGTTCCTAAAAGAGGTGCTACACCTAACCCCCCAGGACCCATTTTTAAATGGGTACCTAAGGTTGTTTAATCTTCTTTTTGCAGAACGGTCATGTGTGGTATTTAGATTCAGGATGCTCCAAACACATAACCGGTAGAAGGGAGCTTCTCACGAATTTCACGGAGAAATGATGTGGCAACGTGAGATTTAGGTACTGTTGGTTCCTGTTTTGCTTAACAATGATGATTCTATATTTTAGTTCAAACAAGATATAATGCGGAAGCGTTTTTTAACGAACTAAAAGATATAACAAGGTAGAAGAACACACAATATCAAATACGTGATATTGTGTAAATAACACAGATAAAATAATTCAATAACCCACTGTATATTGATATAAATAGAACACCAAGAACACCGATAGTTATATAAGAATTATGTTCTAATGGTGTGTGTGTCGTACAAAGCTTAATAGAAGAACTCAACATGAGTCTTCTATTTATACTACTTCTAAAGGGGACAAGCTCTAGACAAAAAGTACTGAAGGTATAAAGACACTATTCTGGTACTATTATTGGTACAACGTTAATTAAATGCGCCGACTTCTACTAAGGCAGAAACCCATCAGAGTTTGACACGTGGAGTTGTCAGGGCATGCCTTGTACGAATGATCTTCAGAATCTTCGTACAACAGAAATCGTGAGAAGCATGATTTTCCTTGTTTAGAGCTCTAGTATTTATACCACAGAGGCTCTGTCAAGTATGACAGAGGCTCTGTGGCCTTGTCCGCTGAGAGCAGTCTTCAGGCGATTCTTCACTTCGGTCTTCTCGGTGACTCGGCAGAGCCTCTGTCGAAGACTTCTATACTTAGCCTATTTTTCAATATTTTTATAAACATAAAGATTGGAGCTAACAATCTCCCCCTAAGTATTGAAAAATAAAAAATTGAAAAGTGCAAGGTTTTCTAGGCTAAGTACATGACAAGAGGTGAAACAATGTACCTCAAAAGATCTTACTTTTCTTTCATTACAAAATTAGGCCAGAGGCACTTACACTTGCTTACATTATGAAAGGAAAGGTTTGCAGAGGTTGGTAGAGGATATCAGACGTTGGCGTCTTTGAAGTCGTTGAAACTTCTATTGTCGAATCCTAATTCTTTAAGCTCGTGATAGAATCTGATGCAGAGGGTTCTGAAGTTGATTGTTGAGTCGATGACCTCTATCAGTCTATTTGCAAGAGCTTGATTCATGAGCTCCATTCCTCTGTGCTCCATGAGGATAACTCTGAACTCTATCAAAGTACTTGTCGCATAATTTTGACAGTCCATCTCTACGAACAGTCTTGACTTCCCAGCAGGATCTTGATAGACTAACCCAACTCTTGGAGATGTAATGATCGAGTTTGGTATGGCAGAGGATGGACAGTCATCTTCTGGTGGTTGGAGACTTAGGTTTCTTACTCCAAGATCTCGTCCTAATTGGAAGTCGACAAGGCTGTATAGCAGAAGTTTCTCACGCATGGCTTTTCTTATCACCCTGTACGCCCTTCGATTTGCATCTGTTGTGTAGTTCTCTTTCGTCCAGTTTAGAAGGTCGGGTAGGTCGTAGGGACTTAGATTTCTCAGACCAGCATCTGAGAATTGGATCACGGTTCTGTCCTCCCTTTTGACCTTATATATGTTGTAGGAAACCTTAGGTGTGGTTCTGGTTTGAGAAAACTTACAGTATATGACCTTGTCGATTTTGGAGATTGAGAAGACTTGGTGTTTTGGCTTGGGCGTTGTTCTTGTGAAGATGTTTTCGAGGTCAGCACGAAAGTCAGGATCTTGAATGGATGGTGGCAGAGTTTTTCAAAAGGATTTGTACGAGATACTTACCTTTTGGCTCTCCCTTGTTCGGCAAAAATCTTCTCTTCTGTGAATTTTATTGATCATATTTCTTCTTTGGCTCCCCCTTGAATGATCAACCTCTGTAGATCAGTTCAAGGTCTCCTTCTGCTCCCCCTTGACCTATGCTTGGATCAAATGAGATAAGTAGTGCACAGGACATAGGTCAATCTCACCAGAGGTTCTGTGGAGATTGTCAGAGGCTCTGAGCAATCCCACAGAAGCTCTGTCGGGTACAAAACTTTTGATGATTAAGAATGTACATACATAAGAGTTTAAAATATATACATATTTACAAGAAGATCAAAGCTTACTCACAGAGGATTCAACTCATGTTGATCATTCCCAACTTACCCACCAAGAAAAGGAATCTTTTCTCATCTAGTGCCTTGGTGAATAAGTCTGCAAGCTGGTTTTCAGTGGACACAAAGTGCATTTCGATTGTGCCATGTTCAACATGATGCTTCAGAAAGTGGTAACGGATATCGATATGTTTTGTTTTTGAGTGCTGTACTGGATTGGCAGAGATGGCTATGGCACTTTTTGAATCACAGAAGATGGGTATCTTGTATATGTTGTGGCCATAGTCTTTTAGCTGAGTTTTCATCCACATAACTTGGGAGCATCAGCTAGCAGCAGCAACATATTCAGCTTCTGCTGTAGATGTGGACACACAGTTCTGCTTCTTCGAAGTCCAGCTGACTAGTTTACCTCCCAGGAATTGACAACTCCTGGAGGTGCTTTTTCGATCAAGCTTGCATCCTCCATAATCTGAATCTGTGTATGCCTTTAGACCAAAGCCAGAATTCTTCGGATACCAGAGCCCGAGATTTTTGGTCCCTTTAAGGTATCTGAAGATCCTCTTTACAGCAATATAGTGGGATTCCTTAGGGTTAGCTTGATATCTTCCACAGAGGCATGTGGCATACATTATATCAGGTCTACTTGCGGTTAAGTATAACAGAGACCCAATCATACTTCTGTAGAGCTTGCACTCTACAGATATTCCATTTGGATCTGAGAATAATTTATTTCCAGTGGCCATTGGGGTCTTCATTACAGAGGCATCAGAGAGACTGAATTTTGAAAGTATGTCAGAGACATATTTGGCTTGATTTATAAAAATTCCCTCTGATGATTGTTTTACTTGGAGTCCGAGGAAGAAGTTTAATTCTCTCATCATACTCATTTCATACTCATTTCAAACTCACTCTGCATGAGTTTTTCAAAATCTTTGCACTGTTGTGCATTTGTAGACCCGAAAATGATGTCATCCACATAAATCTGTACAAGCAGACTCTCATCACCTTTTCTTTTATAAAACAAAGTAGTATCGGTTGTACCTCTGTCGAATTCATTATTGAGAAGAAAGGTTGAAAGTCTTTCGTACCATGCTCTTGGAGCCTGTTTCAGTCCATACAGAGCTTTGTCGAGGTAGTACACGTATTTTGGGTACTTGGAACATTCAAACCCTGGTGGCTGCTGGACATATACTTCTTCTTGGATTTCACCATTCAGAAAAGCAGATTTTACATCCATTTGAAAAACTTTGAAACCTCTGTGAGCTGCGAAGGCTAAGAAGATTCTTATTGCTTCGAGCCATGCGACAGGGGCAAAAGTCTCATCGTAATCAATGCCTTCTTCTTGGCGATATCCTTTGGCCACCAATCTCGCTTTGTTTCTAATGACCACCCCATCCTCGTCCTTCTTGTTTCTGAAGACCCATTTTGTCCCTATTGCTTGTTTTCCTCGTGGCAGAGGTACTAGGGTCCATACCTTGTTTCTCTCAAACTCTAGAAGCTCTTCTTGCATAGCATCTACCCAGTTTGGATCATCTAGGGCTTCATCGATTCTTTTTGGCTCGATCACACTTATAAAATTTATAAAGAAACAAAAATTAGCAGTGCCTGATCTAGTCTTGACATTTTCAGAAGGGTCGCCGATTATAAGGCTTGGAGGATGGCTTTTCATCCACTGTGTTGTTCTTGGAAGATGGTCATTTGAGTCATCAAGATGAACCTCTGTAGTTGCATACTGTGGTTCTGGTGCAACCTCTGTTGTAGATGGCACTTCTGTGCTTGTGCTTGGTATTTCAGCTTGTGGGACTATAGGGATTAAAGTTGGAATTTGTTCCTCTGAGGAAGTAGAGACAGAGTCTTCGTTTTCCTCTGGTATTGATTCCTCTGTAGTCGCTTGAGTAGGTATTTCAGGAGCCTCTGTGGTTGAGTCCTTGGTCGTATCATCTTCTGTTCGCCCCCCCTCAGCACGTGCATCTGTATGATTCACATAAGAGGATGAAGTATTTAATGGACCAGTTAGAGATATACCTGACTCAGTCTGGTTGTTAGAAGAGGTTTCTCCAGAGGCTCTGACGGCTCCAGCAGAGGGATCAATATCATCATGGAACATCTCTTCAAATAGAAGATTTGAGTCATCTTCTCTTGTCTTTGGGATGCCAGAGGATTCCTTCTTTAGACCGAGTTCTGAACTGATTTGTTCAGAAGTCTTTTGAAAGGAATCGTCAAAAGACACATTGATGCTTTCTACAATGGTTCGTGATCGCAGAAGATAAACTCTGTAGGCTTTAGAGGTGGCAGAGTACCCAATGAACTTTCCTTCATCTGCTTTTACCTCAAACTTTCCTCTTGCTTCTCTATCATTTAAGACAAAGCATTTGCATCCAAATACATGAAAGAACTTGATGTTTGGTCGCCTTTTGTTGATCAAATGATACGGTGTCTTGATGTGCCTCTTTACAATGGTTGACCGATTTTGGGTGTAGCAGGCAGTTGATACTGCTTCTGCCCAAAAAGACATTGGTAATCCAGATGCTGTCAGCATAGTTCTTGCAGCCTCCACAAGCGTGCGGTTCTTTCGTTCAACCACGCCATTCTGTTGTGGGGTGCGTGCAACAGAGAAGTTCTGTGATATGCCTTCTTCTGTAAGATAGGCTTCAATGACAGAGTTTTTGAATTCTGTGCCATTGTCGCTTCTTAGTTTCTGAATCCTGCACTCATACAGAACTTGGATTCTTTTCATTAAATTTATCAGAATGTTTGGAACATCTGATTTCTTTCTGACAAATTCAACCCATGTAAATCTTGAATATTCATCGATCAAAACAAGTTTATATTTCTTGCCACCTAGGCTCTGTGTAGCGATTGGACCGCAGAGGTCAACAAGAAGCATGTACAGAGGCCTGGGGCAAGACACATTAGTCTTGCCTTTATGGGAAGCTCCTTTGAGTTTTCCCATTTCGCACGACACTCTGTTTTTTCACACATTAGCATAAATGATCTTTATTAAACTTGACATTTGGCAGACCTTTGACTAGATCGAGTTTAACAAGCTTATCTAGAGTATGAAAGTTTAGGTGGCAGAACCTGTTATGCCATAACCAGGCTTCTTCGCTTTTACAGGCAACAAGGCAGAGCTTGTCTTCCTTGTTCTTGGCACAGAAGTTCATGAGGTAAAGATCGCCTCTTCGTTCGGCTCGCAGAAGTTCGACTCCTGTGTCCTCACCTTGTAGAGAGCAGAAGGTTCTTTTGAACATTACGTCGAAACCCGTATCGCAGAGTTGGCTAACACTGAGAAGATTGTGCTTAAGGCCATCCACATATGCAACTTTGCATACGGTTATGTTTTCCTTCTTGATGACTCCATAGCCTTTAATGTAACCCTTTTTGTTGTCGCCAAAGGTCACAGATCCACCATCGATTTTTTCTTTATACGTGGATAGTAGACCTCTGTCGCCAGTCATGTGCCGCGAGCATCCGGAGTCTAGATACCAGATCGGCACATACTGCTTCTGCAAGGCAATCAGAGAGTTTTAGGTACCCATATCCAAATGGGTCCAGCTTTGTTAGGGGTTTTCAAGTTTGCTTTAGCATTCTTGGGTTTGGTCTTAGCTTCTGTTGAAGGTCCATGTTGTTTCTTCTTACCCTTGAATTTTGCATTCTTTTTGGGTATAGAGAGGAAACAGTGTGGACTTGAGAAGTGTTGATTTAATCGATACATGAGATCAAAACAATGACAATAATGAATGTGTGAAGAGATTTGCTTGAACTTTTCATTGAAAACATTAAATGGGGGCATAGAGGCATTACATTCTATCCTAACATTTGACTTCCTATTACAAGAAGACCTATGTAGGCTAGATTGTTGTTTGCAAAATCCTCTGTTGAGAGTAGCCTTCTGTGGACCCCTTCTGTGGTGAACTTCTGCAGGTTTCACTGTCACAGAAGAAAAAGATTTGTTATTTTCAGCCCATTTACCCTTCTGTTGCCATGTTAGTTTTTCTTTAATAGGCCTTAAGGGTTTTGAAGTCTTTGAACTTGTTGGATTTTGAGAGGACATTTTCTTTTGTTGTTTGATTTTCTAAAGCTCAAGAGAGGTTTTGGCTTGTATACACATGTCCAAAAAATCTAGACAGATAGGAACTCTTGTGATTTTCTCCTTGGGAGGAATAGTTCTGTTAAGAACTCCAGAGGGTAGTTTAAACTTCTCTGAGTCACAAGGCACTATTTCTGACTTAGACTCAGTCTCAGATTCGTTAGAGGATGAATTGTCCTCATATACAGAGGTTGAGTCACTTAGTTCTCTTTCGACAGAGGCTGGACTTTCAGAGCATGTGTCATACTCGCTTTCATCCTTTCTTTCAGGGATATCTTCTAAGTTAACAGAAGTTTTCATTGAGGTTTCCTCAGAGAGATTTTGGCCATTGTTGAAAGTACTGGAGCTTTCATAAAAGTTGTTTTCAACGATTTCCAATAGTTCCTTTTCAGAAATATGAGTTAGTTTTTCTTCTGTGGAAGCAGGCAAGAACTCAGGTGCCTCTACCGATAGTTTCTTCTCAGAATCTATAGTGCAGACAAAGGCAACCTGGGATTGAGTCTCGGGTTCACCAAACTTAAAGATTCCTATCTGATCTTGAGTTTTTAGATACTTCTTAGGTTTGGAGCCTCTTTTGACAGAGGCTGAAGATGGTAAATCCGTGTTTTCAAACCACACATTTATCACCTTCAGAGGTTTCCTTATGTGAGGTTCCCCAGAGATTTTTCGCCTTTTGCTAATAGAGAGTAAATTTGGAAAACTGGGTTTTCTTGTACTTCCAATATGAAATAGAGAGGACAGAGATTTGTTTCTTTTGGTTCCAGTGTATGGATCAATATCACAGAAGCCAATTCCCCGTCTCCCTATTTGTGTGTTTATTTTCTCGTACACCTTCTGTGCATCTTGATATTTTTTTATTAAAAGATCTCTTCTGAGTAGATCCTGACAGAGGACTTCTCTTTCCTTTTGAAAATAATTTTTAAGGGCTAGGATATTCATTATGTCGCCCTCAACATCCATAAGTTCTTTAGATTTAGCTTTTAAGGCAAAGTTAAGTTCAGAAATCTTTTCTTTCAAAGGATTTAGGTGTTTGTTCCAGTTTGTTTCAATTTCTTCCTTTTCTTGAAAGATTTTAGCCTTTTCTTGAGTGAGAAGTCTAGCTTCTCTCTCAAAGAAGGTAAGCTTCTTCTGAACACTTTCGCAGGTCTTTTTAAGTTCTGTGTATTCAATGTTCAGTTTAAGCAAATCAGCTTCTGCTTGATTAGAGTAAGAGTTAGAAGTGGATACCTCACTATCGGAGTCGGAGCTGACTTCTGTCATGCCACATAATAGGGCGTTCTTCTTTTCTCCTTCGTCAGAGGAAGTATCTGACTCCCAGTTTTCTTGATTCACCATAAGTGACTTCTGAGCATAATATTCTGCTTTCTTTTTGTAGAAAGCAGAATCCCTCTGAGGGCGATTTGGTTTGCTCCTGCATTCATTGGCGTAGTGGTCTGGCTTGCCACAGTTGTAACATCCTTGGTTCTGTGGAGCGTTGCCATCTTTATCGTCTGACCTCTGTCGGTCACCACCTCTGTCGTTCTTGTCATTTTACCCTTCTCTTCCACGATCATCTATTCCGTAACGATCATTACTAGACTTCTTCTGATATCCTCTACTGAATTCCCTTGTCAAAAGAGCTAACGATTTAGATATCAAGGCCATTGTTGCCTCCTCTTCTTCCACCACCTCCTCCTCTTCACTATCAACGATCAAGATCTTCTTCTTTTCTTCCACAGCTTTCTCCTTCTTCGGTTTCTCTTTAGCTTCTGTAGTCTTACCAACCAGCGCAAGAGGTGTACTGACTTGAGCTTTTGCTTGTGTAATCTGAGGCTCTTGGGCTGCCAACGTTCCATAGAGATCTGACAGAGTCCAGCAGTCTAAGTCCTGATTAGTTTGCAGAGACATAGACAACTGGAGCCATTCTTCGTTGAGGCTCTTCAGGAACATGACATTGTTCTCCTCAGAAGTTCTGTGAATTCCGAACTTCTTGCACTTGTTGATCAGGGAGTTGAACCGATCATATGTTGACTGCAGAGATTCGATCGACAGAGCTTTAAATGCGTAGTATTCATTTATGCATTGGGCTCTGCGGTTCTTCTGAGTTTTGGCCCCTCCTTCCAGTTGTTTCTCCAGTTCCTTCCATAGATCGTATGCAGATTCACACGCATCTAGGGATTGGAAGACGTCATTTGGGATGGCCATAATCAGAAGTCTCTTAGTCTTTTGAGCAACTTCATATTTTGCCCAATCAGGATCTGACCAGTTGTCCTTGGTCTTTGGTTTCTCGTGCTCAGGGATTTCTGGAGTGTCGTCTGTGGCAGGTACACGGGGTACTATGTTCATTGGTACGAAAGGAGGGTTGTTGATATAGTAGACCAGTTCTTTGTCAGTACCCTCGAAGAAGTGAATCATTCGTATCTTCCACTGAGGGTACTCATCTCTGACTAGTGTGGGTGGCTTGGTTAAAGAACCAGCAGTGAAGAAGTTGTTTGTGTTTGTCATTTTGAAAGAGGTTGAGAAATCCAGAAAATAGGGTATGAACAGTAAACTTTCAGATGATGAAGTGGAAGCTTCGAACAGTGTTTATAAGCTTAAAAACCTTAAAGAATGCACTAAAATGGAGATTTAACCGAAGAAACATATTCTGTAAGTTTACCAAAGTCGAAACAGGTCGAGAATGGCAGAAAAACAGATGTTGTTTTAAAAAATAGGTTAAAAATCAGTCCAAGTTTCTACCAAAAATCATTGCAAGAGAGGATCACTTGATATAGAAAATCAAGGATGGCTCTAATACCAATTGTTGGTTCCTGTTTTGCTTAACAATGATGATTCTATCTTTTAGTTCAAACAAGATATAATGTGGAAGCGTTTTTTAACGAACTAAAAGATATAACAAGGTAGAAGAACACACAATATCAAATACGTGATATTGTGTAAATAACACAGATAAAATAATTCAATAACCCACTGTATATTGATATAAATAGAACACCAAGAACACCGATAGTTATATAAGAATTATGTTTTAATGGTGTGTGTGTCGTACAAAGCTTAATAGAAGAACTCAACATGAGTCTTCTATTTATACTACTTCTAAAGGGGACAAGCTCTAGACAAAAAGTACTGAAGGTACAAAGACACTATTCTGGTACTGTTGTTGGTACAACGTTAATTAAATGCGCCGACTTCTACTAAGGCAGAAACCCATCAGAGTTTGACACGTGGTGTTGTCAGGGCATGCCTTGTACGAATGATCTTCAGAATCTTCGTACAACAGAAATCGTGAGAAGCACGATTGTCCTTGTTTAGAGCTCTAGTCTTTATACCACAGAGGCTCTGTCAAGTATGACAGAGGCTCTGTGGCCTTGTCCGCGGAGAGCAGTCTTCTGGCGATTCTTCACTTCGGTCTTCTCGGTGACTCGACAGAGCCTCTGTCGAAGACTTCTATACTTAGCCTATTTTTCAATACTTTTATAAACATAAAGATTGGAGCTAACAGGAACGACGACAAGGCACCAATCATGGGTTACGGCGACATCGTGCAAGACAACATAACGATCAAGAAAGTATCATACGTCACCGGGTTAGGTCATAATCTCTTTTGCATAGGCCAGTTCTGCGACAAAGACTTAGAAGTCAACTTCAACGCCAAGAGGTGTAGCGTCCGCACTGAAGACGGAAAGGAGCTTGTTAGGGTCAATTTATTTTGATTAGAAGTTCAAGGGTCTGTTTTGTAATTCTTTAATTTGAGCTTAGTTAGTGAACGGGTCGTGGGCTTGTTAACCACGGGCCCGTCATATATAAAGTGTATTAGCCTTAGAAAATAGGCTAGTTGTTCATTTTCTTTCCTACTCTGTATTGTAAACTCTGTGATTGAAAGCATTATATGGATGACCAGTTGAAATCATAAACATCGTATTCATATCTATTGATTCATTGTTCGTTGCACGGATCTGAGAGCAGACGGACTACATCGATTCAAAGTGTTCAATTCGATTTCTGGTAAGTTTTCTGAACAATACGGCTGTGTTCTTGAGTGACATTCCACTTTTTGATTCTGTTAAAATTGATCGATTTCGTTTATTGGGTATAGTTAGTATAATTGCTATTAGTGATTATGCAAATTTTCATATCCTAATTCGATCGTTTGAGTGTGTTTCTAAGCAAATTAAGTTCAAAAGTTTTGGGTGTGTTCTTGAGAAAAATCATATTTTTAACCATCAAAACTTGTTGTTTTTGCTTCAAAATTTATTTGGGTAGTGTTATTTTTGTGTTTGGAAGTGTTTCTAATCTTTCCGGAACGTTTTTGAGCAACCCTAGTCGATTCCCAATCGATTTTGTCATTCCAGCCGCTGTTTCCGGATACACCAGCCGCGGTTTCCGGACAACACACAACTTTCCGGAAGATCGCATCAATCTTTCCGGACAACTAGGTTCTTTCCGAGTAAGTCATTCTTTTCAATCTTTCCGGGTATAATTTGTTCCGGAAACCCAAAGTTTCCGGTAAAATAGTTTGTCCGGACAACTCAACGTTTCCGGTAACCTATTTTATCCGGATAACTCGAAGTTTCCGGCTAAATTGATTCTTTCCGGACACTCCATTACATTATCCGGAAAACATATCATCCGAAAACGCATTCCATCCGGTAAGTATTTCATCCGGAATCTCTTATTATCCGGTAAGTTTCGTATTCTCTTATTATCATCCGGAAACTATTGTATTCCGGTAACCTGTTGTTATCCGGAATCTCTAAGTTTGTCCGGACTCTTTACTTTATCCGGTCACTTCTGCATTTCTGAACTGTTTCGCTTAATCTGATCCGGACACTTCCAGATCAGACTTCTTATCCGGATTCCTATCCGGTAAGTTCATTCCTGCTTAAATCTTACCTGTTACTAGTTCTTATCAGTCGTAGAACCTGCGTTAGGATATCACTCATAGTGCCTTGCGTTAGGTTTACACTTTGAATCAATAAATTCGTCTGACGATCATTATGTGCAACCAAAGATGTCTTCGCGTGACGCTCTTGCAATCGGTACCGACACCAAACCACATTGACTCTATGAAGGTGAGTACAACCAGTTGCGTGATAGGTTTAAAATCTTCATAGAGTCGAAGGACAACTTCGAGTACATTCAGCGAGCGTTAGAAAATGGGCCTATTCCAGAACCCTTGAAGGATATACCTGCAACTGCAAATACTTTAGCTCGACGTGAGAAAAAGACGTTATCTGACATGACAGAAGAAGAAAGAGGCATGATTGAAGGAGAAAAACATGCAAAGAGATATCTTGTTCAAGCCCTCCCCAATGCGATCTATACGGCAATCGACAGCTACAAAGACACAGCTAAGGGTATGTTGGATCAAGTGGAGAAGATGATGCGAGGAAGTGAAGTCGGGAATCAGCTGAAGATTAATAGTTCAATAACGAAGTTTGACAGTTTCAAACAGCGCACCGGTGAATCCCTATCTCAAACTTATGAACGATTTTGTTCTCTTCTTAACGAGCTCCACAAGAACAAGATTACTCGTTCCAACACTGAAAATGCTCTGAAGTTCCTTAACAATCTTCTGCCTGAGTGGAAAATGTTTGCATCACATGTCAAGCACAACCACTTAATGGAGAAGGTCGGTATTCACGAGCTGTATGAGATGCTTCTTCAAGACGAAGATGAAGTGATGGAAATTCTGAAAGAGAAGAAAGATGCAACCAAGCAAGCTTCTGATCCTATTGCACTCATATCCTCCAAGCAAGGGAAATCTTCGAGCCGTCACTCCAAACGTGCTCAAAAGTAAAGATCTTCCGAATCAGAATCTGAAGAAAAGGAAGACAACGATTCTAATGAGGAAGTATCTGACTTCAAGAAAGCGATAGCTCTGCCTACTAAGTCTTTCCAACAACAGAAGTTCTACAAGAAGCCTTCGTCCAACAATCAGCGCTACTCCACCTCTTCCAACAAGCGCCATGATTATCAAGACAAGTATGAGGGAAAGAAGAAAGCTGATGCGCAAGATAAGTCAGAGAAGAAGGAGAAGACAGAGAAAGTTGAAAGTAAGAAGAAAGATGAACCAGTGACATGCTACAACTGTGGAAAGCTTGGTCACTTCGCTAAAGATTGTAAGAAGCCTGTGGTAAAGAATTCTCATTACTACAAGGCTAAGCTCGCCCTGATTGAGCAGAAGAAAGCTGGAGAAGCTCTACTTGTGGAAAACGACTACTGGTTAGGTCGTTCTGATGATGAAAGCGATTCTGATGGTGCTAATGCTTTTGTTAGGTCTAGAGTTTTGTCAAAAACACAAGTGTTGAGTTCTGAGTAAGAAGACTAAAGAAGACTCAGAAGACTCAGAAGTTCTGAGTAGAAGACTCAGAAGTTCTGAGTGAGAAATCTCAAAAAGATTCTAAGTGTTGGATTCTGACTAGAAGGTTCAGAGTTCTGAGTAGGAGACTCAGAACTTCTGACTATGAAGACAAATGTTCTGAAGCGCTTATTCAGAAGTATGTTCAGAATTCATATCTTGGGATATTATCTGTTATATTCAGTTACTAATTAGGACACGTGTAATTGTTCTATTAGTCTGTTTCTCATATGTACTGTAGCTTTAGCTATTATCTTTAGTATATATAGGAGTTAGCAACTGTAGCTAATTGAATCTTTTGATAGAATCTTTGGCTAATCTTTAAAGAATCTTTGATATAATCTTTGGTGAATCCATTTAGAGAAATTCATTGTAATATCTTGTAATTCACAGATTGTTAATAAATCATATGACCAGTTGCTGTGAATACAATCTTAATTGTTCATATTTGATTGTAAGAGTGTATCCTGAACTTTCAATTGGTATCAGAGCCAATCAACAAACAAATTCGACCAAGAGTGTGTTTGATCGCGTTCTTGAAGTTTCTTGATCAATTCGACAATTGATTCCGCTGCTGCTAACAATTCTTGAATTCCTAACAATTCTTGAATTCGTTTCTATCATTGATTCAAGAAATTTGAATTTGTCTTTCTGTTGAATCGATATCTTACAATCAAGTCATCCAAAGATTTTCTCTCTATGCTGATTAATTCTCAAAATTAAACAGAGATCACAGGTATGTTTTCGAAATTCTTGATTGGTTTCTTGATCAAGGTGATTATATCTGTTGCATGTTGATTAGTATTCAAATTTTTTGTTGAAAAGAAGATTTCATTAATTCATGTACTCTAACTGTTTGATGAAATGCATGTGACAGATTTGATTAATTCTTGCATGTTCTAGATTTGTGTTGATTCTCATTTTTTATCATAATTCATAGTTGATATTCGAATTTGTCATTTCATCATGCCTGAGATTATTGAAATTTTTGTGAGACCTGCAATTTCTATAACCAGTTCAGACAATTTACAAAAATTAAGTCCTGTAAAAGCAAAAGAAACAATTTCTGAACCAAAAACTGAGATTGTTCATTTTGAAAGCAAGATTGCTAATCTTCAAGCAAAACAAGACGAATATGCAAAAGTTATAAAGATTTTGCAAAAAGAGAAATCTGATTTTCTAAAGGATTTTGAAAAGGTTCAAGAAAACATAAAGTTGTTAGAAAAAGAGAATGTTGATTTGAAAGAGAAAGGCAATTTTAGAAGAAAGATGTTGACAGAGTCTGAAAATAGAATCAAATCATGTGAAATGAAAAATTGTCAACTCTTGAAACAGATCTATGATTTTGAACAAGTTCTTATACTTGAAAGAGTGAAATTTGAGAAAGAGAGAAGAGACTTTCAAACTGAGAGGAAAGGTTTTGAAACAAAGTCTGTTGAATTATCTTTGAAAATTTCTGATTTGGAGAAAATTCTTGCAAAAGAAAGAAAAGAGTTTGAATGCAAGAAAAATGTTTTTCAAGAAGAAAAGATTGGTTTTGAGAAAAAGAAAACAGGAATGTTAAATGAGTTTTCTGTAAAAATCAATGAGTTGGAGAAAGAGTTAGAAGATGGAAGGAAAGAGACTGAAAAGAAGAAGGTAAATGGCTTTAAAGAAAAATGCTTAAAAGATGAGTTTGAGAAGGAAAAGAAAGTTTTTCATTTGGAGATAAGGAGGCTTATTAAGAAATTATCTGATTTATCAACTAAAATCATGATAGAGAGGAAGTCCAAATCTGATTTGCAGTCAAGGTTTGATTTGTATGTTAAAAAGTTTAGGGAATTTGAAACGAAAGTTGTTGACAAATCAAATCATAGTTCAAAAGATCAGATTCGTTCTTCTAATCTGTTTTATGATTCTGCTATTGATAAATCTTATAATTGTTCTTTTAAAAAGATAAAAATGGAATGGAGAGTTAAAGGAACAACTTCCAAGAAAGAAGTGCCAAAATCAAAAGTTCCTAATTCAAATGTCAAGAAGAACAATACATTTCAAAGAAAATCTTTTGTTAAACCTGATGTGATTTATTCTGTAAATCAATTAGTCAGAATTGCACAAAAGAAACTTTGTTGTTCATATTGTGGGACTAATGATTTTGTGAACAAGAATTTTATTCAGCACTGGTATGGTTCTTATAGAATATCTGCATATGCCACTGCACCTAACAAACCTGGACCCAAGTTCATATGGGTACCAAAGACAACTTAATCTGTTTTGCAGGTTATTCATGTGTAGAGTTGAATGATAATACTGACACATGACTTAAAACCGATGCTGTGCTTAAATTGAGAATATTGACTTTTGGATAATTCAGTCCAAAACTCGGTCTGAATGTGATTATGGACTTACAATTTGTCTCATCTTGATTATGGATTTCTGATTCATACAGATCAATTTGTTGATTTTGAAGCATTTTTTTTTAAAAAAGTTCAGTTTACTGTGGTGTAATCGAACTCATAGTTGTGGGTGTTTTTAGTAGAAAACATTTCCAGAGAATGTGTTCAGAATCACATTTTGAGCAACCCTGCAAATTTTGGTTGAAAAATTCTGATTTTTGAGCAAGTTATGGAGATTTGAAATTCAGAATGTTCAAAAATCACAAAATCCAAAAATTTTTCTAAGGAATTTTCTCTGGATAGTTTTATCAGAATTCTGACTCTGTTACTCAGAAGTTCTGACTCTACTACTCAGAATTCTGACTCCACTACTCAGAATTCTGACTCAACTAATCAGAATTCTGACTCTGATACTTAGAATTTTGAGCAAGTAACTCAGAATTCTGACTCTTCTAATCAGAATTCTGACTCTACTACTCAGAATTTTTTTTAACTAATGAGGAATCATCGTAGATGATTACCAAAATCTCTTGATTTTGCAGGATTATCTTGATTTGAGAGGGAATATTGTCTCAAAATTTGATCTGATTGTTTCAAGATGAAGTTCAAAACCCGTGCTTCAACGTTATAGGCTTTTGAACATATCAGTTCAAAACCCGTACTTAAATGACAATGGCTTCTGAATAATTCAGTTCAGGACCCGTACTTCAGAGACTAAGACTTCTAAACAAATCAGTTTAGAACTCATACTTCTCAGGTGATATCCTTAACTGTCATATTTTTCTGTTTCAAGGAACAAGTGGTGAAAGGTAACATTGTATTATGTTTTATTTCTATTGCTTTGAATGTTTGAATCTTAACAATTTAATTCAATGATATGATTTTTTTTATTTTTCATTCAATGAATAAAATGTGTGTCAATGGTGCTTTTACAAGTATTTTTGTATTATCTGAGCTATATTTGTTTCAACTTTCACTTCTGAAATAAATCGAAAGGTTAGCAAATCATGAATGAAATTATGCTGAATGCTCAATGTTATGAAATTTAGACTTATATAGAATATAATGCTCAAAAAGCATAATTTGTCAGAATGTTGGATGGAAACGAAAATATGGGGGAAGTACTACGTTTTAGAACCAAGTGATTGAGATGCAATATATATATACAAAATCATTTAGTTTGAAAGTTTGTACCTGTGGCCTTTCTGGTTTGGGAGAGTAAGTCCTAAGGGGTGCTCGACACCTAGTCCCTAAGATCAACTGGTCTAGGATCGGCTGACCCAAATCCTGCAATAGAATCAGATAGAAAACCATGTTCTACTGGTACAAATGGGTTTAAGATATATCGATGTGGCCTTTATGGTTTGGGAAATTAAGTTCCAAGGGGTGCTTGTCACCTAGCACCTAAGACCAACTGGTCTGGGATATGCTGACCCAAATCCTGCTATAGAACCAGATAGAAAGTCATGTTTAACGATGTATCTTATTCTTACTAAACTTTTGATTAAAAGATGCCAATGTGCACAAAATTAAAAGATGTCAATGTGCACAAAATTAAAAGATGTCAATGAGCACAAAATTAAAAGATGCCAATGAGCACACATCTCTTGAAACTTTGGGAAAATTCAAAGTCGCAATAAACCTGTAAATTTGTGAAAATCCTGATTTTGGACAAATAGTGTGAGTAGAGCAAAGTATTCGTATATGTTTTTAGAATTGCATATGCTTGAAGCTAATCATATTTCGCATGCTAAGCACACCAAATAGATTTAATAAAGGGATTGAAACTGAACATTTTTAACTCGATATGCAATGATGACTTGTATTTGAATCCAAACACATGCATTTGATTTCATTTGATTGAAAATCTGATAAATTTCATTAAGTTGGATTTCTTTTGTAAAGTTTTCAAATGATCAAATGTTAGTAGTTATTAAGTGTAGTTCAGTAAATCTTATTCTCCTTGTATAAATGTTTTCATTAAAGCACTATATTTGAAATGAATAATTTTAATGAAATATATGCATACTTTCAGGGGGAGAAAACAAACTGCTACAGAATTCTTATTTTGAGGGGGAGCAAGGTTATTCATTAAGGAGGAGAAAAAGCATAGACTTCATTCGAAGAAAAAGCATCGCTAAAGTTTTGAAAATCAAGGGGGAGAAAAGCTAAAGATTTTGAAGATGATTTTGCTTTCCAAAACTTTAGGGGGAGAAAAGCTAAAGATTTTGAAGATTGATATGGTTTTTGTACAGAAATAACAAAAGAGAGAAATGTTATTTTAAGAAGAAGAAGAGGAAAAGGAAACTGATCGGTTGTTTCTTATAAAGAAATCTTATGAAAGCTGAAATGAAGATGAGAATTGTCATTTCAAGAGGGAGCAAAGAAAAAGCAAATATATAACAGAAATCAATTTGGAAATCGTTGCTGCTGCTGATTAAAGACTGACCAGAAGTTGTTAACTCAGATTATTCAGAATTCTGAGCAAAAGTTGTCAAAACATTCAGAAGAGCTCCTTCTGAAGATTGTTCCTGCTCTAAGAATTTGATGGTGAAAAGTACAAGTGTGTTTGACAAAAAGGGGGAGATTGTTAGGTCTAGAGTTTTGTCAAAAACACAAGTGTTGAGTTCTGAGTAAGAAGACTAAAGAAGACTCAGAAGACTCAGAAGTTCTGAGTAGAAGACTCAGAAGTTCTGAGTGAGAAATCTCAAAAAGATTCTAAGTGTTGGATTCTGACTAGAAGGTTCAGAGTTCTGAGTAGGAGACTCAGAACTTCTGACTATGAAGACAAATGTTCTGAAGCGCTTATTCAGAAGTATGTTCAGAATTCATATCTTGGGATATTATCTGTTATATTCAGTTACTAATTAGGACACGTGTAATTGTTCTATTAGTCTGTTTCTCATATGTACTGTAGCTTTAGCTATTATCTTTAGTATATATAGGAGTTAGCAACTGTAGCTAATTGAATCTTTTGATAGAATCTTTGGCTAATCTTTAAAGAATCTTTGATATAATCTTTGGTGAATCCATTTAGAGAAATTCATTGTAATATCTTGTAATTCACAGATTGTTAATAAATCATATGACCAGTTGCTGTGAATACAATCTTAATTGTTCATATTTGATTGTAAGAGTGTATCCTGAACTTTCAGCTTTCATGGGATATCACTCTCCAGCTGATGAAGAAAAGACAAGTCTGGTATGTGATTCTAGCCAACAAGATTTCTTGAATCAAATGCAATCTCTTACCGAACAGGCAGATTCCTTTAAGGCCATCTCTAAAGAACAAAAGCTTGAGATTAGATCTCTAACCGAAAAGCTAGATGTTCAAAAGAGAATAACAGAAAAATATAAGTCTGAAAATGCTAATTTAAAAGACAAATGCAAAAATCTTTCAATAGCACCTAAGGACTTACGGGCCAAATTATCTGATCTTCAGTCTCAGTTTGCTCAGTGTTTGAATGAGAAAGAAGATATTGTTTATCAATGTTCTGCTCTTCAAATTCAGCACAAGGAGTTTGTTAATAAAATCACCGATCTTGAAACAAAACTCCACAAAAGGGGTTAAACTGATCAACCCATCTTTATGAATAAACCCAAAGAGTTCACGTACTTTAACAAAGAATGGGGAATCGGATACGATAACCAACACTATTTGAAAAAGGGTATTTTCAAAACTCCTACACTGTATGACTTTGGATGTCTTGATTTAGATAAGAAATACCCAGAATAAGCAATACAATGGACTGGTCCTCTTGAACCTGAAAAGGAAGAGGAAACCGAGGAATACAAGCGCGCGCACACGTCCAAAATACAACTTTCATTTTGTTATGAACCTTTAAATTATTCTTATAAAAAGAACAAGAAGTATCTCTCGAATGACTACTTCGATTGCTATAAGGTTGCAAAGCCCAAGGATTCCTCCAAAAAGGATGAGGCCCATGCAACCGAAACCAAGACTGAGACGGATGAGTTTAAACTCTATGTTCCCCCTCTCATCTTGGAAGCAAAGATAGTCGAGTTGGAGGAGTCATTTGAGAAAGAAAGGTCAGTTTTTCAAATGGAAAAGCAAGCGTTAATTGAGAAACTTGAGAATCTACAACCGGTCAAAACCGAAGTTGTGTCTAATGAAGGACAGGAAATCCTTCGGGGTGAAATTAATATGCTCACATCAAAATGGTTGCTTTGGCAACAGATGCGATGAAAGAGTATACGAGAAATGGTCAGCTTCAAGAGCAAATTGACCAACTCCAATCTGAAAAGCATATTTCACCCGGACTTTCCTCAAGTTCATCTGATACGTCTTCGTGCAAAGCTTTCTTAGGCAATATTTCAATTTCACAAGACGGTAAAGATTCTCAAGACGAGAGTGTTTTAAGGAATTTGAACTCTGATTTTTTCCTAGCTTCCGCACCAAATTCCCCAAAGCACACTAGCACAAAGTGTTCCTCGCCTTCCTCAACTGTTCCAAGTCCTGAAATTCCGGAGATAGATTTTTCAGAATACACGAACTCCGAAGGTAATTCTGATGGAGAGTTTGAGTCATTCCCCTTCGACAAACCTCTTCCGAGTCATACTGATTTTCTATCACCAGTGGTGAATCGACCGGGCAACTTTGAAAAGGGTGGTTGTTCAAATACAAAGACCCCAATTGTGATTAAGATGTCCAAAACTAAACCTGTTTCTCAAAACCAATCACAGCCGAGGCAAAAGACCGAGCGATTACCTATCAAAAATCCCGTTCCTTCAAAGGTCACTGATCATACTGTCCCTGTTGTTACAGATAAAAATGGTCGCGCTAAACCAGAAAAACCCAAGTGGCTAAACAAGGAACCTGTCAAGGATACTGCATCAAAGTCTTTCCCTACTGCTTTTAATCATAGGATAAACAAAAACGATTGTGCTTGGAATCATTGGAATATTTTTGAAGTTTCTTTTCCGATTAAAGTTAATTCCCTTCATCAATTGATTCAGTTATCGCGTGATTGTTTATGTTGTTCTAATTGTGGTTGGAATGATTTTGATGATATTCATAACAATGATTGGTTTGGGTCGTATCACATGTGTAATTTATTCCCCAAACGCAAACCCCTTAATAACAAGAAGAAACACTATAAAAAACGGGGTTCCCAACCAGAGGTTAAACCACAGCGGGAGACCAAACCCATTCCTAAACGGGTCGCTCCTACTGAGGTTAAACCGGCACCCAAGAGGCAACCTGCTACAAAACCTGTTCCTCCGAAAGGTGTAAATTCTACACCTAAGGGGAAATCTGTGTCAAAGCAAGTTCCTCCGAGAGGTGCCAAACCTAACCCTCCAGGACCCATGCCAATATGGGTACCTAAAATCCGTTAACCTGTTTTTGCAGCACGGTCATGTGTGGTACTTAGATTCTGGATGCTCCAAGCACATGACCGGAAGGAGGGAGCTTCTCACGAACTACAAAGAAGAATATGGTGGAGACGTGAGATTTGGCAACAACGACAAGGCGCCAATCGTGGGCTACGGCGACATTGTTCAAGATAAGATCACAATCAAGAAGATATCACACGTCGCGAGACTGGGACACAATCTGTTCAGCATAGGTCAATTCTGCGACAAAGATCTCGAGGTCCGGTTCAAAGCTAAAAGGTGTAGAATCCTCAATAACGACGGAGAGGAGCTACTGGTTGGGAAACGCAAGACCAACCTCTACACAATCGACCTCGCAGCCCTAAAACCCGATAACCCCGTCTGCCTCATGTCGAAGGCTAATTCCGAACAAGCGTAGATTTGGCATCGAAGACTATCGCACCTGAACGTCAAAAGTATCAACAAATTGGTGCTGGGCGGACACGTGAAAGGCATGGCCGGTCTTCAATTCGTGAAGGATCGTCTCTGTGGGGAATGTTAGATGGGAAAGATGAAGCGTGTGCCACATCAGCCGAAGGCAGCTCCGAGCATGTCCCGGTCCCTCGAACTTATCCATATGGAGTTGTGTGGACCGATGCGTGTTCAAAGCATTAACAAGCGCAAATATGTTCTAGTGATGGTGGATGATTACTCGCGCTACACATGGGTGAAGTTTCTACGCTCGAAGGGCGAAACTCCGGAGCTGATCATCAACCACCTGAAGACCGTCTAACTGAACAAACAACAACAAGTTCAGACCATAAGGACCGACAACGGGACGGAGTTTAAGAATCAAACGGTGGACGACTATCTGACTTCAGTCGGCATTTCGTACACCTTCTCGGCCGCGCGCACTCCTCAGCAAAATGGAGTGGTAGAATGACGCAACCGTACCCTAGTCGAAGCAGCTCGCACCATGCTTTCCCAATCCAATCTGCCGTTATTTTTGTAGGCCGAAGCGGTGTCTACGGCCTGTTACACGCAAAACCGCTCCATCATCAACAAGCGGTTCAACAAGACACCGTACGAGATCATGAACAACCGCGTTCCGAACATCAAGTATTTTCATATGTTCGGATGCACGTGCTATGTACTGAATGACAAAGACGATCTCGGCAAATTTAGCCCAAAGGCGGATAAAGTAGTCTTCATCGGATACTCCATGTAGGCTAAGGCGTATCGCGTTTACAACAAACGGACAAAGACCATTGTTGAAAGTGTAAACGTGACATTACGAAGCCGCAGATTTGGCTTCTGAACATACCAGTTCAGAACCCAGTTTAACTGGCGTGCTAGCTTCCGGACCTCCATGTTCGGGATCTGCACAAGCGACGGTAAATCCAAATCATGCATCTTCATCGAATGCTGATTCTTCTGATTTAGATTTATTGTTTAAGTATTTTTATGATGACATATTTAACGCTTCTACTCCTGTCTCAGCACAACCTCGACTTGAAGCTGCTCGTAATGAGGATTCAGCGAATCTATCTGGTCCGCCGCCTTCTACAAGCACGTCGTCCATCACTGTGGAGACAACTCAACCGTCATCATCAACCTCATCTGATACTACTGTTCCCCTGGAGGAACCAATCACTAACACGGAGATCGCTTCTAACGATTCGTCATCTGCTATAACCGACGATCAACCTCTGAACTCCTCGGAACCAGAAGTTGTTCAACCCTCGGCGAATCCTCCCCCATCTCCTCCAAGAAACCAGCCTGCTACACTTGAAGCAGTTCAAGACCTACCTTCTGGTGATTATGTGGATTCGGATGCGTCTCACTCTACTCAACAGCCGCTTCCGCACACCACCAGATGGACTAAAGCTCATCCCCTACATCAAATCATCGGTGATTCCTCCACTCCTGTTCAAACGCGAGGCGCTTCCGCCAACTTTTGTCTCTTCTCCGGCTTCTTATTCTCCGGCTTCTTAAGCAAGATCGAGCCGACAAACGTACGTGAAGCACTTAAAGATCCGGACTGGGTCATAGCTATGCAAGAAGAGCTCAACCAATTCGAGGCTCTGAAGGTATGGCGACTGGTCCCACGTCCAACCCACAAGACGGTGATCGGCACCAAGTGGATCTTCAAGAACAAGAAGGACGAGGACGGTATCGTTGTCCGCAACAAGGCGCGTCTCGTGGCCAAGGGATACCGACAACAAGAAGGGATAGACTATGACGAGACATACGCTCCGTTAGCAAGGATATAAGCCATTCGTATGTTCCTCGCTTACGCCGCGCACAAGAATTTCACGGTAATCCAAATGGATGTGAAGACCGCATTCCTCAACGGCGATCTCAAGGAGGAAGTATAGATGTCGCAACCAGACGGGTTCATGGACGAAAAGAAGCCTGATCATGTCTACATCATGGACAAGGCTCTCTACGGTTTGAAGCAAGCTCCACGCGCCTGGTATGATACTCTGACCAAGTTTTTGACAAAGTCCAAATTCACACGAGGTAAAATCGATTCTACTTTGTTTATCAAAAACGAAAAGGGTCACATAGTTCTAGTTCAAGTGTATGTAGATGACATAATCTTCGGCTCTACTAATCCCACATATGCTAAGAACTTTGCCAATCTAATGGGAGAATATTTTAAAATGAGTATGCTTTGTGAGATGAATTTCTTCCTTGGTCTTCAAGTTAAACAACTGTCAACCGGGATATTCATAAACCAGGCTAAGTACATCCGGGATATTCTTAAGAAATTCCAGATGGAACAGTCCTCACCCATGAAAACTCCTATGACACCCGGTACTAAGTTACACGCCGATCTTAACGGAAAGGATGTGGACACTAAACTGTATCGGGGTATGATCGGTTCTTTGATGTATCTTACTGTGAGTAGGCCGGATATCATGTTTTCCACTTTTCTATGCGCCCGGTTTCAGTCAAAACCGAAGGAGTCTCATTTAACTGCTGTAAAACGAATTTTTCGTTATTTACGTGGTACTGCTGATCTTGGCTTGTGGTACCCAAAAGGGACAGGTTTTGAGTTAACCGCTTATTCTGATGCGGACCACGCGGGCTGCATGATGGAACGGAAGAGCACCTCGGGACATATCCAGTTTTTGGGAGATAGCCTGGTGAGTTGGGCATCCAAGAAGCAGCAATGCGTGTCTACGTCGACTGCCGAAGCGGAATACGTGGCCGCCGCGAGCTGCTGCTCTCAAGTAATCTAGATGCGGACGCAACTCAAAGACTACGGTTTCACGTATGTCAAAGTCCCCATCTACTACGACTCGAAGAGCGCCATTGCTATATCCAGCAACCCGGTCCAACACACAAAAACAAAGCACATCGACGTTCGGTATCACTTCATTAAGGATCACGTTGAAAGAGGCACAGTCGAACTCTACTTCGTAAATACTGAGCATCAGTTAGCAGACCTGTTTACAAAACCCTTGGACGAAAAATGTTTTAATACTCTTGTGTCCAAGTTAGGTCTGCTAAATCTGAAGACTTAATTCGATTGTGTGCCCGCTACAAGTTCCATACATCTACGAGTGACTGTCTACTCATCATCCGGTGGTTACACTCCTGATGATTGAGCATACACTTTCTCGCACCGGTATTCTACTTGTTTCAGTTACACAGTTAGATTTAGTCTCTGTATTTATTAGGTAGATTTCGTTTGTTTCCTTCCTTTCTACGTGTGTTTCCTTTTATTTTATACTGTCGACTGAGTTTATCTACTTATATCTGTGCTTTCACGAAGTGTTCATGTGTTCAGGGGGAGCACTAAGAAGTATCAGGTAAGTGTACTCAATTGTTGAGGGGGAGCGTCACACACAGTTTTTCTTTCATCTGTCAAAAAGTTTTTGTGTGTGTGGGCACTCCCGTGTGGATTTCATCGTATGTTCATCATTTGAGGGGGAGCGACACTGTTTTTCTTTAACTGCCTAAAAGTTTTTTGTGTGTCGGACTCTCTATTGCACTATCCGAGGGGGAGCAAATTCTTCCCCATGCTCAGTTTGAGGAGGAGCGAGAGAAGGTTCGTTTCTGAAATCCATATAGCCGTATTTTTGCAAAATATCAAGAATCAGGGAAATTTTTGAAAATTCCAGAAGTATCCGGACAGGTATCCGGAAACCCTATCTTTCCGGATAGGTTTTCGGACCGGGTCTTTATCCGGATTGGAAGGGAACTCGGGTACCATATCCGGACTCTTGGCCTCTCTTAAATAGCATCCGGGCTCTTTTGTTTTCATTATCCGGAAACTCACGCAAAACCCTAAACCCTCTCGAAACTTCTCTCTCGCTTGGACCTGCTCAAAATTCTCGATTCTCTCCCGTTTTCGTTCCCCAGTCAGGTATGCTGTTCTATTTTCTCTCTTGATGGCTACTAGTTACGATTCACGCACTCAACTGCATAACTCGTCAATCGATTTAGTCGATTAAACAAAGTTCCAAACCCATTTTGATTCCAATCGACTTCGGGTTCTTTCGATGTGTTTTTGGTAGATGTAGCTCGTTCTGTGTGCTCATATGCATCAATAGACACTAACTACATGTGTAAATCTTGATTGGGATTGTATTTTGCGTAACTGATGATTTTGAACCTCGTCCGGACACATTCACTGTGTCCGGAAACCATCAAGGTTATCGTGCTTTATCCGGATTCACTCATAAATCTAGATATGTTGTCCGGTTTCATTCTTCATCCAGAGACCTAGTTGTCCGGAAACCTTAGGGTTCCCGGTAAGTTCAACTACCGGATTGTTGACGTGATCGGAATCCCTTTTGTCCGGAAAACACCATCCACCGGAAACCATTTTGTCCGGAATGTTCATTTTATCCGGAATTGACATGGATATCTCGGATGATGAAGACCCGACGGTTGAAAAGCCTGAGGGAACATAACAGGAACTGGTTACTTTTGACACATCAGTTGAGTCTACAATCAACCTGATAGATCCAGACTGCGAGACCAACCCGGAAACCGAAGATGCATAGTATGAAAAAGCCGCCAGTACCGCAAATTACCAGGTTAATTTGGTCTTCCCTACTGATGAAGATGACAACGTAGACTACGACCAGTTTCTGCTCCAGAATTTGTATGGTACTCCCGTTCACTCTGCTCAACCCGCTGAAACTTCAACAAGACCCGAAACCTCAACTGCCAACATTCCGACATCTCCTCAACAACCGATAGCTTCTGATCTTCCACCTCCTCAACCGCAATAAATCCGTTGGGAGAAGATCCCGATATTTATTCCTCACCTGGAGGAATCTCTGAAGAAGTTGTTTGTTCACAAGCTTCGCCCAATCGAGCCGACTTTCTGCCTTGGTATTTACAGCTCTAACCCCGAATCCCAAGCCAGTACGTAAGTGCAATGAAGCGGTGTCTACCAGTTAGCCAAGTCCGAACCAAACATCAGATCACCGAAGTGCTAAACATCCAGTCAGGACGTGTTATGAAAATCGTTTATCCTGTATTCACTGTACGACGCGAAGACGGTAATGAATGGATATTCTCTGAAGCCGACTTCCAGCACCTCCGACCGTTCGATTTCCTGGTAATACTGAAAGACCTCCGTACAAGATCCATCCGACCGCTTCCAGTAACAAAGGCGCTCGAAGTTGTTCGTCGATTCCTGGTCCGTACCATCATGATGTCTTATCTCACGGACTTCCAAATGGCAATCGAGAACAGGGCAAAGAAGGTAAATCTGATAAAGCCGAATCTGAAAGCTCCTGAATTGAAGATGTGTCCCAAGAACGCTCTGCTTCTTGAACCTGAATATGGGATAGTCTACATCAACGAACAGAAAGAGAAAAAGTTTTTGCGTTTCAGTCAGGTAGATAGATTTTGTGACGGCACGCTCTTCAAAGTACAAGATTCTCTTCGAAAGATCATATCTCACGAGTCTGAAACTCGAAGGCTTTCGTATGTTCCCAATCCGAATGAAACAACTGCTCGGAATGCCTTGGAAATGGTTGAAGATCGCATCGACTATCGCCGCGCTATCAGATGGTTCGAGATACACTTTGCGCTCCGTAAAAGATATGTTTATAACTGGCGAGAGCTAGAGCACGAACTCGAACTTCAAATCAAAGGGGGAGATGGTTAGGGTCAACTTATGTTGATTAGAAGTTCAAGGGTCTGTTTTGTAATTCTTTAATTTGAGCTTAGTTAGTGAACGGGCCGTGGCCTTGTTAACCACGGGCCCGCCATATATAAAGTGTATTAGCCTTAGAAAATAGGCTAGTTGTTCATTTGCTTCCCTACTCTGTATTGTAAACTCTCTGATTGAAAGCATTATATGGATGACCAGTTGAAATCATAAACATCGTATTCATATCTATTGATTTCATTGTTCGTTGCACGGATCTGAGACTCACAGAGCTATTGGTTGGAACTCGCAAGCCCAATCTCTACACCACTGATCTCTCATCGATGAAAACTGACGAGTCCGTCTACTTGATGTCAAAGGCGAATTCTCAATAAACATGGATTTGGCACGGCTTTCGAACCTCAACTTCAAACACAATAACAAGCTGGTGCTAGGCGGACACGTGAAAGGCATGCCTGAGATGAAATTCGAGAAAGACCGTTTGTGTGGCGCATGCGAGATGGGAAAGATGAAGAGAGCTTCTCATAAGCCGAAGGCCGCTCTGAGCACGTCGAAGTCCCTCGAACTCATCCACATGGATTTGTATGGACCGATGCGTGTTCAGAGCATCAACCGCAAGAAGTACGTTATGGTGATGGTCGACGACTACTCAAGGTATACGTGGGTCAAATTTCTGCATTCCAAGGACGAGACCCCAGAGCTGATCATCTCCCACCTGAAGTCAATCCAGTTGAATCTTCAAACACTGGTTCAGACCATTAGAACGGACAACGGTACGGAATTAAAGAATTAGACGTTGGACGATTATCTTACATCAGTAGGGATCAACCATACGTTCTCAGCTGCACGGACTCCTTAGCAGAACAGAGTCGTGGAAAGACGCAACCGTACTCTGGTCGAAGCTACTCAAACGATGCTCTCCCAGTCTAAGTTACCGCTATTCCTATGGGCCGAAGCAGTTGCAACCGCATGTTACACGCAGAACCGGTCAATCCTCCACAAGCGGTTCAACAAGACGCCTTACGAGATCATCAACAACCTCATCCCCAACATCAAGTATTTTCGCGCTTTTGGATGCACGTGCTACGTCATGAATGACAAAGACGATCTTGGAAAGTTCAGCCCAAAAGCCGACGAAGGAGTATTCATCGGATACTCGTCACAAGCTCAAGTGTTTCACGTTTACAACAAGCGCACGATGACAATCATCGAAAGCGTAAACATGACGCTTGATGAAGCGGCTGATTTGGATTATGAACATCTCAGTTCAGAACCCGTGTTAACTGGCGTGTTAGCTTCTGAACAATCTCGTTCGGGATCTATACAACCTCCAGTAGATCCAAATCATGCCTCTACATCACGATCATATCTTTCAGATTTGGATTTATTATTTGAGCATTTCTATGATGATTTCTTTCCTGCATCTAATCCATCTGTTAAAGTGAATAACAAGATTGAAGCTGTCATTCAACCAGAGTCGATGAACTTATCCGGTCCCCCGCCATCGACTAGTGCTCTTACGAACACCGCTGAAACTCCCCAGAACATGTCTGATGCATCTCTCGAAGAAGAAATCCCACTAAAGCCAGTCCTACCTCTTTCGGAAGTAGCTGCTGAAGATTCGTCATCCACAACTCTGAAGGAACAACCTTCCTCTTCCCCGGAAGTTGTTCAACCGTCAGCGAATCCCGAACCGGTGGTTCCAGTCAGACATCCGACAACACTCGAAGCTGTTCAAGATCTTCCTCTTGGTACTTATGTGGATCCGGACACATCTCACGCGACCGCTCAACCGCTTCCACACACAACCAAGTGGACCCACGCACATCCTCTACACCAAATAACCGGTGATCCATCTACACTCGTTCAGACTCGAGGTGCTTCCTCAGCAAGATTGAGCCCACAACCGCCGCGAAGCACTCAACGATCCGGATTAGGTAATCGCGATGCAAGAAGAACTCAACCAGTTCGAGGCTCTCAAGGTATGGAGACTCGTCACTCGTCCGACAAACAAGATGGTTATCGGCACGAAGTGGGTGTTTAATAACAAGAAGGATGAAGACGGCATAGTCGTACACAACAAGGCGTGCCTCGTAGCAAAAGGATACCGACAACAAGAAGGCATCGACTACGACAAAACCTACGCCCCGATAGCACGGATTAAATCCATCAGAATGTTCCTCGCCTACGCCGCACACAAGAAGTTCACTGTCTTCCAAATGGACGTGAAGACAGCTTTTATCAATGACGTTCTCAAGGAAGAGGTATATGTCTCGCAACCGGAAGGCTTCATAGATGATTCCAAGCCCAACCATGTTTATATCCTAGACAAAGCCCTCTATGGCCTCAAACAAGCACCACAGGCCTGGTACGATGCATTGTCCACTTTCTTTGTTAATGCTGGTTTTTCCAAAGGTAAAATCGACACTACGTTGTTTATTAAGAATGAAAAGGGTCACATTATTCTTGTACAAGTGTATGTTGATGACATTATTTTTGGCTCAACAAACCCTCAATACTGTAAGAAGTTTTCGAAACTCATGGGAAAATATTTTCAAATGAGCATGCTCAGTGAAATGAATTTTTCCCCGGTCTTCAAGTTAAACTACTGTCGACCGGGATTTTTATAATCCGGGCTAAGTACATCCGGGACATTCTTCGAAAATACCAGATGGAACAGTCTGCGCCCATGAAAACTCCCATGTCCCCGGGTTCTAGGTTACACACTGATCCTAACGGAAAGGATGTGGACACCAAGACTTACCGAGGAATGATAGGTTCTTTAATGTACTTAACGGCGAGTAGGCTCGATATAATGTTCTCGACATTTCTTTGCGCACGTTTTCAGTCAAAACCTAAAGAATCGCACTTAATTGATGTTAAACGGATATTTAGATATTTAAAAGTTACTGCTGATCTTGGCTTGTGGTACCCGAAAGAAATAGGTTTTGAGCTGATAGCTTACTCAGACGCGAATCACGCTGGAAGTATGTTGGATCGGAAGAGCACGTCGGGTCACGTGCAGTTTCTCGGAGATAGCATGGTCAGTTGGGCTTCAAAGAAGCAGTTGTGTGTGTCTACATCAACAACTGAGGCGGAATACGTTGTCGCTGCCAGCTGCTGCTCTCAAGTGATATGGATGCGCACGCAGCTCAAGGACTATGGCTTCATGTACTCCAACATCCCGATTTACTGCGACTCGAAGAGCGCCATTGTAATATCGAGCAACCCGGTCCAGCACACGAAAACCAAACACATCGACGTTCGGTATCACTTCATCAAAGACCACGTCGAACGAGGTACGATAGAACTTAACTTTGTTAATACTGAGCATCAGATAGCAGACTTATTTACCAAAGCCTTTGACGAAAAACGATTTAATTACTTAGTGTCCAAGCTAGGTATGCTAAATCTGAAGGTTTAATTCCATCCGAGTCAAATACAATTTTTGTTCAACAACAAAGAACTGCCTCATCACCAGTTGTTGGTAACACAACAGTTGGTGACGTTCGCACTTTCTTGCTTTTGAACTTTATCTGTATCTGCCTCAGATGTTAGTAACCTCTGTATTAATAAGTTAGATTTCTTTCGTTAGTTTGTTCGCGTGTTTCTTTGTTTGAATTTTCCTTTCATTTTGTTAGTTTTTGATACCCGTACCTTTGATAGTTTGTTCTTGTTTTCAGGGGGAGCAAGGGAAAACAAGTTATTAGTACATGCATTAATCAAGGGAGCAACACCCGGTTTTTCCCACTTTTCTCTAAATTTTGAGTTTTACATAATTGGTTTTTCCGTGTGTCATGATCATTCATTTTTCTCATGCACAAGTTGAGGGCGAGCAAAAGACAATTTTTGTTCAACATTCACATGTTCTGTTCAATGTCAAAGAGTTCAGGGGGAGTATGTGTCAAATTTCGAATTTTAAAGTCAAAAATGAAGTTTTCCGGAATTTTTGATTTGTCCGGAACTTTGGGTTTTCCGGAATTGACTTCCGGATTCCGGACTCATCCGGATCCGGAAAAGTTTCCGGATAACTCGGTCAATAAAAACCCTCTTAAAACCCTTATTTCTTTTCCGGACTTCATCTCTCAAAACCCCCCTGTTCTCTCTCTCGATGGCACGCACACATAACATCGTTTTTTCGTTCGATTTTCTACAAAATCAGGTACGCTTTCGACCCCTGTTAGTGTTAATATGTGTTTAATCCTCCTATGATACTTGCATTGAGTCAATTTTGGATGATTTCTCATGTTTTTCGAAGAACACGTCGGTTCATTTTGAATAATTGCGATTTGGATTGTTTTTGGTTGAATACTAACTTATGTATGCTATATCTATACCTCTCGAACTTATATGTGCATTTATATACATCAAATCAGTGTTTAAAAGTTTGATTTGGTGAGTTTGTTCAAACCGTAATGTTTTTCGGAACTTGAAGTTTTTCGGAACTCGAGTCTCGGATTTCTTGAGTTTTCCAGAACACGAGCCCCAGATTCCGGAACATAGGTTTTCCAGAATAGTTTAATTTTCCCATATGTCTTCCGGATTCCGGTATCTTTGGATTTTCGATATGTTTTTTTGGATTCCGGAGTCCAATTGTATTGGTTTCGGACTCTGCATAGTTTTCCGGTATATTCATTTTTCCGATAAAATAAATGTTTTCCAGATATTTGTTCCGGACTCCATAGTTTCCGGACTATGGGATCCGGACAACATGTTTCCCGGAATACTCTTTCAATCTGGAAAAGTTGCCTGTTTGGCCCCTGCACTTTCAGTTCTTGACATCCAATGGCCAAAACTCTCAGGTACGTACTTCCAAGCTACAAACGGACTCGTACTAACACTTTGTATACGCATGACTCATGGCGAATCAAGGATCACCAATCAACGAGGCGGTGGACATTGCACTTGTCCCCATCGACGCTCGAGTTGCCATCCAGGGTAACAATTACCACCTGGAGCTCATAAACTTCCGAACTCGGCACCCGGTCATCCTCGAAGTCCAGGAAAACCATCCTGTTAACTATGCCCTTACTGCCGTTGCTGAGGTCCCGCTACTATACGTCCAACAAGTGTGGCACACCATCCGCCGTGTCACCATCAACAACAGGGTTACTCTGGAAGCCAGACTCGACAACAGTCGATTCACACTACTCTCAAGTCATTCAAACAGATGCTCCACCTCCCCGAGGCAAATGCTAGCGGCAATGCCACCTACGCCCCAACCGTTTCCGATGAACAACTTCTGGCGGACGTTCGCTCACTGGGATACAACGGAGACCTCACCTGTCTGTCCTCGTTCACAAGGACCGATATGACGGCCCTATGGGCATCCCTCTTCAGCATCCTCAGCCGATGCTTGTCGTCCAAATAGCGAGGAGTTGACGCCTGCATTACCAATTTCCTCCGATTATTCCATGCGATCGCATTCCCTGCCACGTCGATTTTGCCTCCGTATTGTGGAACGAACTACTCTCAAATGTTGCCAATCAGGAGATGAACCGTCCACGCTCTTTCGAATATAAAACATGTTAGTCCAAAATCTAGTGAGAGAAAGTACACAATAGATCAAAGATGTAGAGACAATACAATCTATCTTTCATTAAGCACAAAGTCAAAAGGTTACAATACAATGAAATAGGAAAGCTTTATATAGTAGGTCAAGACAAGCCCTTGACTCTACCAACATTAAACAATTAAAAGTACAATACATAACATTTAACTGCTAGACTTGATTACAATTAATTCTGCTCTAACATTCTCCCCCTTTGGAATCAAGGCAGCAGTGGTCATATTCTCCTTCTAAGCCCCAAATACGTTTCAATCCTTCTCATGGATCTTCTGAAGCTTATCCTTTCATCAATTTCATTTACTGCCCTAACCAACAAACTCCTTTCAATAGTAGGGATTTTGTTCTCCGCATGATTCCGATCAATAGTCTGAAGTCTATTATCCAACTGAAGCCTTATCACTTTCAAAGTGCCATCAGAATACTTGGCAATTTCACTGAACCTCATAAACCTCTTTTAATTATTTTCATTCTTGTAGATAACCCCAAACTCCGGTTCTTCCAAAATCATGAATAGTGGGAAATTATCCATGTCAGGTATTCTTTGGTTAGGCCTTATCATGTTGACAATTGGTTGATCACTTTCAAGACCAAGCTGGAAGTCATAACAGTATACATAGAGAAGATGTCGGTTAAGAAATATCTTGATTGCATTCAGAGCAAGGATGATAGTCTCCCTTCTGATTGTTAAATCCCTGAAATTATGATACATGAACTCAAAATCTTTAATCAGCAAGTGAAAAAAATCTACCTTAGAGAATGTATAATTCCTTCCATCTTGCCTCTGAACAACAAACACAGGGTACCATATCTTGTAGAACTTCCAAGCAAACACTTCCTTTACAGACACAATCAGCTTCTTTGATCTGACATAGCGAACATGTTGACATTTGGCCTTCATCAAGTAGAAATATTCAAATTTGAATACATCAGATTGATCATTTACTCCCAACACAGCATAAGGGTTCAAACTTCTGATGTAATGAGCAAAAAGTCTTCTTTCAGAATCCTTAAGGAAGGGTGTTCTTAGCTTGAGAAGACGAAGTTTTTCTTCAGTTGGGTTAGGTTGAAGTTGTCTTGAAGTAGAAGGACCAGCTTGTGAACTAGAAGGGTTAGATGGACCGGCTTGATCAGAATGTGTAACATGAATCATAGGTGGAACTGCTAGTTCTTCATGTTTAATATCAACAGACTCAGGCTTAGAAACTTCAGATTGTACAGAAGTAGTTTGACTTACAAGAACATCAGATACAGGAATAGTTGGAGCCATGGAAGCAACACGTACAGCACTTACCGGGATCTCAGGTGAGCAAATAGGGCTAACACAAAATTCTCCTGGAGTGATTGGCCTATAAAACTGTTGTATGAACTCTGTTTCTTTCTCATTGAACTCGGGCAGACTCTGAATAGCAGTAGCTTCATCAGCAGTAATAGTCAACAGTTCATCAAATTCCTCGTTTATTTTCCAGAACTTGTCATACTCATTTTCATTCTCATCCTCGTCATCTGAGCTGACAACTACCACTTCAACATAAAGGTCATCAATCTCCCTTATCTCCTCCAAATTTACCTCATGCTTTTCAACCGTCGATTCAGCATTAGGATCCACATATAACACAATCTGTCTCTCGCTTTCTTCCCCTTAGGCACCAAATTCATACAATTGCACCACTTCATCAGTACTCAGTGCATTACCCACATTCTCAGCTTCAGAGGCTTCAGAATTTTTTTGTCTCTTACTCATCTCCCCCTCATGATCATCATGATCATCATCATGATCATGCTTTCTCTTAACACCATGAGCTTGAGCTTTACAAGTAGATTCCAAAGCACCGACTTGCTTAGAAAAGTTATCAATGGAACTCTTCATTCATGCAAGACTGGAAAGGATTTCTCACTTCAACTCAGAAAATTCAGTTGAACTTACTAATGTAGAGGCTAATGGTTGAGGTTGAACATGTGGTTTGGGTCGAAAGTTTTGCAATAAGGATATCGGGGTTTTGTTATGAGGATCTTCAGGAGAGATAGACAGGAGTTTGGCAAAAAAACATATCCTTCAGCTCATCTATGGAAGGATCTGATACAGGTTGTTGTACATGTTGTGATGTTGGTGTCGGTGTCGACTTAGGTTCTCTTTCCACAACAGGATCTTTCCCCTTCAACAATCTTTTAATTGTATTCATTTCTTTCATCATCCGATCCTCAACAGCCTTTAAGGCGCCGTTGACAAATTCTTTTGACACGAAGTCGGGTAAAGTAACACCAGGGTCACTTAGACTTCCTGTTGACACAACAGTTGAATGAACAACTGTGTGGCCTACGTTCAACGCTGGAATATCGTTAACGTTGGTAGGACTTCCACTCAGTCCTCGTAGTCCAGTAATAGGATCTACTCCGAGTGTTCCGGTTGGGTCACCAAGACTTCCAACATTAGCAGAAAAGAATGGTAGTGTCCTGGTCAAAGAAGTTAAGAAATTTGCAATTGGATCTAGACTCATGTGCAGAAAAAGAAGTTAAAGACTGGGGCATAAGTCTTTCTTCTTCAATACCTGAACTCTCCGAATGAGAGAATGGTAGATTATGTGCAATATCCCCGTGTGAAAATGAAACAACTTCCTGTTGAGAGGTAGTTGAGTGGATGGCTTGGGTGTGTAAGTGCATTAGTGGGCGACTAATGTCTTTTTCAATACCGGATCCCAACGGATGAGATCTAGTAGTGGATGTGGCTTCCCTTCTAGAGTAGTAGGTTAAGGGAGCACTCATACTAGCATCTTTTTTTATCTTTCCCATGTCTCGCAGACTCACATATAATTTCAACTAAGTCTCCATCGGTTCTGTTAGTCCCATTTGAACAAGGCAACGATTCATATATTGATAGATTGGTAACAAGAAGATAGAATAGACAAAGTGGTGTATTATTGATGAAGAACACCTAGAGAGGGAATGGATCTCTCTCTAGTTTACACACACAAACACCTTGGCCTACATTGTGAATCACACGTTCTTAATCCTAATTACACACACTAAACATTATATACCCCCTTGTTACACTAGTTAAGCCCAAGCCCTTATAACATAACCCAAGCCCATATTACTATTAATACCCCTTTACAAAACTATCTTATAATTAGGACATTTTGTGTCCTAACAATCTCCCCCTATAGTTTTGTAAAGGAATCACCCGTCTCGAAAGATCTTCAGTTCTTCTCCCCCTTGATTTCTTTAGAAAACCGTAGTGATGCAATTCTTCAAATGTAGTCTAGGCTCCTCCTTGAAATAAGCTCTTACTCTTTATATTTCAACCTTGACAAATCGGATTCAATGTCTCAACCGAGTGCACGAAAAACATCTTCATAAATGTGGAAACTCTAGCTCGGACCGATAAGCTCACAAGAAAGATAACGAGCGAGTTGTTGCGTGACAAACCAAATGCAATCTCAGTCTATAACACCAAATCCGTCGATAAGCCGCGAGTTGAATAGGAATTCAGCTTAAGAGCGTGATTCGGATTTGCTCGAAAGAGGAAACATAATGAAGCATACACTATAAGGTAGGGTTTAGAAGAACTCCACAAGTAACATTGTTCATCAACTGTATAAGAATGCTCATCCCCAAAATATCAGAACACTGAATGATGAAAATCTGGAACTTCAATCTTCAAGAAATAGTTGAATGATTATAAGCACTCAAGAGTCTGAATCACAACCAAAGCACCAGAACAATGATTGCAAGCACTCACAATTCTGATTGATCAGGTCAGAAGAATGATTAAGAG
Source organism: Saussurea involucrata (assembly GCA_033807775.1). Lineage (NCBI taxonomy): Eukaryota > Viridiplantae > Streptophyta > Magnoliopsida > Asterales > Asteraceae > Saussurea > Saussurea involucrata. The sequence continues at coordinate 15,085,477 of CM066326.1, forward strand.
CACTCAAAGGTCTAGCATCGTCAATCAAAACTCCAGAATAATGATTGCAAATGCTCAAACGTCTAATTCAATTCAACCAAAGACTGAATTCCAACACCCATCTTCTGGAAATCTTGGCAAACTTGAGCTCTATTAAGCATTGACAGTTTCTATATATGTATGTCACAACCTAAATATGGGAATGATGTCACACACGCTTTATGCTAAACACCATGAACAATGCCCCCCTCCTGAGACTAAGCACGTTTTTTTTATTGAATGGGTGATTACTTGGGCGAGGATACCATCTTGATATCTAGAAACAGTCGCAGATACACATTTTTAACCCTTTGTCGCAACACAAACCATGTCGCAACCCAAATTATGTCGCAACCCAAACCCTGTCGCAATTAACTGATGTCGCAATAAACTGATGTCGCAAAAGGTGATATCGCAACAAGAAAAAATCTTGCCGTATCGCAACTAAAGGTTGCGATATGGTACTGTTCAAAATGCTGTGGATTGCGATATGGAGCAAGTCGCAAGTGACCCTTGCGATATGGCTCAAGTCGCAAGTGACCCTTGCGATATGATATTGTTCACCTTGCGATATTGATGAATCTATGACCATTGCGATATGGTTGAATGTTTGAATGCATGTTGGTTGCGATATAGATGAACATGAAGAACATTTGCAGTTGCGATATGGATGAAGATTCAAATAATCTTAAGTCTAATCCTAAAAAATGATCTGTTTGGGCTGAAAATTGGTGCACAGATGCGCGAGGGTATTCTGGACAACTTTAATGCTTCGAGTTTTGTCCAAAAAACCAACAGAAAATTGTTTTTCAAACCCAAAACAGTGTGTGCAACAAAAATTCTGAAAATATTACTGTTTCATACCAGATTGGGCTGTTGATGATGAATCGTTGCTGAATGATCGTATCGATGAATGATTTATTCGATTTTGGCTCTGATACCACTTGTTAGTCCCATTTGAACAAGGCAACGATTCATATATTGATAGATTGGTAACAAGAAGATAGAATAGACAAAGTGGTGTATTATTGATGAAGAACACCTAGAGAGGGAATGGATCTCTCTCTAGTTTACACACACAAACACCTTGGCCTACATTGTGAATCACACGTTCTTAACCCTAATTACACACACTAAACATTATATACCCCCTTGTTACACTAGTTAAGCCCAAGCCCTTATAACATAACCCAAACCCATATTACTATTAATACCCCTTTACAAAAGTATCTTATAATTAGGACATTTTGTGTCCTAACAGGTTCTTCTTATATCTCCCATAATATTAGATACAACAACATCTAATTCAACAGTTGAGAACTCAGGAAATTCATTTACATTAACAAAAGCATAAGCACCACCTTGATCATCATTGACCGCATCATCATCATCAACATCATTATTATCATCATGCACATCATCAATTTGCATATCGGTAGCTGATTCCGACGCAATGTCAGATCCGGAACCATCATCAGAAAGTCCAAATTGCCCCGACAGATGAAGCAATTCCAATATGTCGTGGAATCAATACTTCGTCGGTTTGAACAATAGAGTCATCTAAACATGTGTCCGAGACGATGACCCTATGTCTTCCGGTTCTATGTCCTGACCCCCACCAGTTCACCTCTCAGAATATTCCCTCTGTTCTCCCCGTTCAGTAGCCCGTGCGTCCTGAACCCTCACTAACACCTCTCCTCTAGGGTTTGAGTCCTGGGTTGGTCCCTCCGGCTCTGGCTGGACATGGACTCTCTATATTCCCTAACACATTCAGCGTTTGGATCAACATAATTAAGTAGAGCATCTGGAATGGGCATTTCATACTGGAATTGTTTCTTCTGTTTCTGAAGGTATCTCATTGCTTTCTCTGAAAAAGAAGGATGTCGGAGTATCCTTGGTATCTCCTTGTTTGATCTCAACATGTTGTGCACAATCAACTGTAGAAATCTCTGATACGACAGAAAAGTCTTTGCCTTGCTATTTTTCTTTGCCTCAACCCTTTCTTGCAGTTCATTCCAAAAGATGACTGAGTACTCAATATGTAGATCGTACACCACAACATGAAATAACTTGAGAATGTTAGCACTTGCAATATCCATGCCAAAATTGTTAGTGTTGGTTTTATCTAGTTGTATCAAGTTGATGGACCAAATATGTAAATTCTAGGCTTAGGTATAAATAGCCTTTTCCTAGTTCATATCATATAATGCTTCTAACTCTATTTCATTTGTAACTTGTTAGTGCCAAAATGTATTCAAGATTTAATATAAGTCTAAGCAATAGTCAAAGGTCTTGTAATAGGTGTAAATAGAGTCAAAGTCAATGTAAGTGTTGTAAAGTCAAAGGTATAAGTACCTTTGATCTAAGGGAGTTGTGGTAAGAGGGACTAGCATACGTGAGAGTGTCTAGTTAGAGAGATGACTCTAGTCAGAGAGTGCAGAGAGAGAAAGTGAATCTCATTCACTTGTATCTTTCTCTCATCTAATACAAGATCCTATTGCTAAATCCATTGTTACTTGAATTTACAATTGGTATCAGAGCCTAGCAGATCAAAATTTGTGCATCAATTGAAGATTTTTTCGTCAAATTTTGAAGATTTTGAGTTTTTATTTGAAAAAAATTCTCAAGCATTTGATCTTTTTGATTAAATTCGTGTTTGATCTTGATATTTTGATTGAAAATATGTCTTTCAAAATCTTTTTGGTTAATAAAAAATATCAGTTAAAATCAATTTCTTGATCATATTAGGATTTGTGAGAAAACAGTGAATTTCTTTCGAAAGTCTCATAAAACATAGATTCGATTCTTCAATCTTATAGTTGTTTGATTCTTGTTGATTACACAGATCATTTTTTTGTGTTATTTTTAAACATTTTTCAGATTCCAGACTTAATTTTCAGCATCAAAATCTGTTTTCGTGTTCTTACAGGTCGAAAGTGCTCTTCGTGGTTCTTCAAAAAGTTTGAAGATCGATCTATGTTTTTGATCATGTTTTGAGTCTGTTAAGTTCCACAGATCGAGTTTGTTAGAGATTTCCAACATATTACAAGTTTCAGAGTTGAAAACCGTTCACAAAATAGTGATTTCGAATTTGTGGTGTTCGACTGATCGGAAAACCGAGTTAGCCGGAGTTCTTCATTTTTCTCGCCGGAATTCGTGTTCTATGTTCTCGCACGATCAAAGTTATCGCATGTTCATCATTCTCGCACATCCTTTGTGCGACAACATCGTGTGCGATTAAACTTGGTTATTGCACGTCGAACATCTTGCCTGATCGGATTATCGCCGGATTATCGCGTCTGATCGGATTATCGCCGGGTTATCGCGTCTGATCGGATGCATGAGAGAATTTTCATCGTGGAAATCGTTTTTTTTGGAGTTAAGAACCCAAAGAAACCAAAATGAATCGATCTTAACGTGAGAAATTGAAGAAAAAGGAAGCAGAAAAATCCCAGATCGTGTTTTTGACGAGAATAAACAGTAACTAACAGAGTTCGTTAGTACTCCGTTAGTTTCGTTACAAATTTAGTCCTTTTTCCGTTAGTTCCTTTAGGAATTGTTAGTTGTTCCGTTAACAGCGTTAGTTTTGTTACATTTGTAGTCCTAAGTCAGTTAGTGTCAATTTGAATTAGTTAGTTAGTATTTCGTTAGATTTTTCCGTTAGCTTCATTACATTTTTAGTCCTCTGTCAGTTTCTTCATTAGGTCAATTAAGTAAGTTTATGTTTTTGTCAGTTGTGGTCCCTAGACTTATAGTTTCAGGTTGTGTCACTTTGAGTCCTTGTAGTTTGTGTTTTAGTTTTTGTCAAGTTTAGTCCCTTGAGTTTAAGTTTTGGTGTTTTTTTTTTCATTTTAAGTCCCTTTAGTTTTAAGTTTTAGATTTTGTCATTTTTAGTTCTTGTTTTGATCAAGTTTTAGTGTTTTACACTTTTAGTTCTTGTTTTTCATTTAAGTTTCGTAAGTTGTCATTTTTAGTCCCTATTCTTTGTTATTTTCATTTTTTGTCGATTTTATCAAATTTTACCTGCATTTAACCATAACTGATATATTTTTCTCGTGTTTTGCAAGTTTGCCGATTAAAGTTACAGTTTCCGCATGAATTTTTGGAAGACAACTTTACAATTTGTTTTTCAAATTTTATTTTTGAAATTTTTTCTGACTTTAATCGTGTTTTTCTGATTTTTTTAAGCGCACAAATTCTACTTCTCACGAAGTATCTTTTAACGATCTTTCATTTTAAATTTTCAGGTAACGATGGGTGATTATTTTCATACAGACGAGCTTGTCTTTTTTCTTAAGAACTTACCTGTTCATACACGAGACAAAATTGCTGCTTTTAAAAAAGAAGGCTAAAGAGATCTAAAATCAAAAGAGCTTGATGATATGAAAAAGTGGTTTACGTATAATCTTGATAAGGTTAAAAGGGAAAGAAACTCTAATCAGAAGATTTGCTGATAAAAGAGATCCGTACATTAAAGAAAAATAATCAAGATCTCCACCAACAACTTTCTGATCTGAAGCCACAAGCTGATCTGAAGACATGTGATTGTGAATCTAAATCCATTCTAATGATTTCTTTAGAGGAAAAGAATGCCGAGCTGACAAAGAGGATATCTGATTTTGAACAAGCGATGGGAAAGGAAAGAGAACACTTTCAAAAAGAAAGATGTGACATAAAGGAGAATGAGGAAGTAGCAAAAGCTTTTGAAACTGAAAATGTTGAGTTAAAGCATAAGAATTCTGAGTCTGCTAAGGAAGTTTCTAAGTTTTAAATGGAGATTGCAAAAGAAAAAGAAGACTTCAGAAAGAAGAGACAAGATTAAAATAGAAACACAAGTTTATGCAAAAGAGAGAAAATATTTTGAAAATGAACTAAATACTTTTGCAAAAGAGAGAAAAGATTTTGAAAATGAACGAAAGATGTTTAGACAAAAGTTTTCTGATTTTTTTAGAAGAAAGATGTTGAGATGAAATGCATAAAACTTTCAAAACAAAATTCTGATTTTGAAAAAGTTTTATTTCTTGAGAAAGAAAGAGCGGAGTTTGACGATGAGAGAAAATATTTTAAAGCAAGAAGTGATGAGGTGAAAATATTTGATTTGGAGAAAAAATTAGACATAGAAAGAAAAGAGTTTAGAAAGATGAAAGTTGAAGATTTTAAAGCTAAAAGTGTGAAAGATCTTTATGCAATTGAAAGAAAGATTTTTCAGAATGAAATAAAGAAGCTGAAAAGGAATTTATCTGGTTTATCTGCTGAAATTATGAAGGAGAAGAAGGTTAAATATGGCATTCAAAGGAAATTTGATTTGTTATCCAAAGATAGAAATGTCTTGGTCAACAAAGTTAAAGAACTTGAAGAGTGCGATAAAAGGAAGTGAACAGTGGTTATCGCATCCCTCTTGTGCGATAGAGTTGGTGAATAGTGTTTATCACATATCAAGTGTGCGATTAACATTTTTTATCGCAAGGTGTGGTGTGCGATTAAAAGTTACTCAGCTTTTATCGCGTCGTATTGTGTGCGATTAAAACTCACTTTGTGCGATTACTTTTGTAAGAAAGTGTTGTGTGCGATAAAACAATGTTTGTTGGTTATTGTTGACTGATCAATGATTGCTTAAAGATCAAAAGACAAGTAAGCGAAATGACGACTAAAGATATGCTCTTGATTGGATCTAAGGACAAACCTCTATTCCTATTTCCGGGAGAGTTTAAAATTTGGAAAGATCGTTTTCTCGACTATGTTAAAAGACAAGAAGATGGAAAGTTTATAGTGAAATCTTTGGAAGATGGTCCAATGCAAGCTGTTTACCGAAAGAAACCTGATACACCTGGTGGTGATCCAGTGCATGATGAACTTGTACAAATTGAGCTTTATACTGGTGACGAGTAAAAAGGTATAACGCTGATAAAGCGACAAAATCTTTGGTCATGCAAGCTTTAACAAATGATATATACTTGAAGGTTAATAGCAAGAACTATTCTGGGAAAGCCATGTTTGACGAACTTCAGAAGCTGTTTTAGGGTTCTAAAAAAAGGGTCAAATGAAAATAGCTAATTCCATCAACAAGTATGAGAACTTCAAACAGAGACAGAATGAGTCTTTAGATAGCACATATGATACATTTACAACTCTTCTAAATGAGCTGAACAAGTTTGACATCCCAAAGACTACAATTGAGAATAATGTGAAGTTTTTAAGCGTGCTTCAACCAGAGTGGAAGAACTACAGTCATCGAATGAAGCAACACAAGATGCTGCATGATATGCCATTACAAGAAATGTATGAGACTCTTAAACAAGATGAGGAAGAAGTGGAGGAAGGTAAAGAGAAAAGAAAGAAGAAAAAAAGAAAGAAAAAAAGAAGAAAAGTTTGAGATTGATCCTATTGCTCTAATGTCTGAAAGATCTAGAAAGCGTGTTTCAAAGAAAGAGAGAAAGTATTCAGACTCTGAAGATGATGATTCAGAAGGAGATGCTTTAGATGAAGGGGAAAATCTGAAACAAACGATGATTCTGTGAACCAAAGCTTTTCAGAAAAGGTTTGTGAAGAAGACTGGTTCAAATAATCAGAGATATTCATCAAGGTCAAGGAACCATGAGCACAAGGATAGGATTGAAAACAAGAAGAGGTTTGAAGACAAAAAGGATGATGGTAAAAGAGAATATAAAAAGTATGAAGAGAAAAAGCTTGATGATCCGAAATGTTACAAATGTGGAAAGCTAGGACACTTCGCAAAAGATTACTGAAAGCCGAAAGTTAAAAGCTCCAATTATTATAAGAACAAAATGTTGTTAGTAAAACAGAAGGAATCGGGAAAGACACTGTTGGCTGAAGATGAATACTGGCTGGATCAGACTGATGACGAGGAAGAGGAGGAGAAAATTGCTCTTGCAAAGATGTGCTTCATGAGCAAGGAGCAGACTAATGCTGATGAATCAAAAGTTGATGCTAAATCCGACACCAAAGAGGTAGATTCTTTTACTATATCTGAATTTATGATTCAACAAGACATCTTAACCATGAGGGTAAATAGTTTAACTGAGAAGCTAAAAGACAAAAAAGCCAAAACTGCTTTGAAAAATCAAACCATTTCAAAACAAAATGATCTGATTGAAGAGTTGAAAAAGAGCAAATAAAAGTTTGATGACAGTCAAGCTTACTTTCGACAAAGAATGAGTGATATATCTAAGAAACTCGAAAGTTCAGAAGCAAAGAAAAATGAGTTTGAAAAACTTTTACATGCTTATAAAGATAGAACTTCAAAGTTAATTGAAAAAGCAAAGGGTCTCGAAGAGAAACTTTATAAAATAGGTTAGACTGAACAGACAATTCATTTAAATAAGCCGAAAAGTTTTTGATATTATAATGAAAAGTGGGGGCTTGAATATGACTGTTAGAGCATTATATTGTATTCAAGATTTAGTGAGAAAGTCAATGTATTTGTCAAATATTGTAAAGTCAAAGTAAAAGTCAAAACAATCAAAGTCAAAGTAGTTTTAGTATAAAGTCAAATATAATTAGAGTTTATTGTGTTGTAATTAGGAGGTATAAATAGTTTGCTTAGGGGCTGTTTGTTTACCTCTTAATGGTGACATTCTGAGGTTACCTCTGAATCGGTAAGAGGTTGGTGCTGTTACAATGAGCTCTTAACCATTTTGCATCCATGGCTCCACTCAACCATTCAGTTCCATATTTTTTCCACATATACCCTTTAAACAAAAAAACTCTACGCCGCTACTCCTTCCACACCATCAAGATCGATTCCTCCTTCCATGCCATCGATTTCTCAGGTAAACTCGTGTTCATGTCTGATTTCTTATTCTTCGTGTTCATCTCTTATTTCCATCGATTTCTTCTTCTTCTTCTTCTTCGTATTCATCTATGATTTCCATCGATTTCTTCTTCTTCTTCTTCGTATTCATCTCTGATTTCCAACGATTTCCATCTTTGATTTTTTTTGGTCCCATCGATTTCCATCTTTGATTTTTTTTGGTACCGTCTATTTCCATCTCTGGTTTCTCAAGTACCGTCTATTTCTCAGGTAAAATCACCTGAGATGGAATTTTGGTTGTGAAGAACATGTACAGTAAACGATTTTACCTGAGATGGAATTTTGGTTGAAAATTTGATATTTTGTTGAAAATTATTGAAGCCTGTTGATCCAAACCCTCAGTGATTTGATAATGGCCCTCTCTTATATACTTAGTGAAAATTGTAAGTAAACAATATGTATCAGAGTTTCACTATCGCTGATAAGTACTAAGATCTTCCAGTACCGCTGATAGGAACTCTCGCTCTTTTAAGTTAAACATTCAGCGAAACTGTTCACCATAAATGCTGAGTCTGTTCAGTCATTATGATGATCGCTGATAAGTTAGTTGTTTACTTATGATCCCTGAAGACAAGTTTCACGTCAACAAAGGTTCTACGCTGAAGTCGAAGATCAAGCTCAAGAACCAGGGACAAGTCTCCTAATGAACTGATGCGGATCAGCGAAGACTCAGATTTGTCCACTCAACGTGAAGTATCAAGTACAAGACTTCAGCTATCGCTGAACTCTATCATTCGCTGATATGAAATGATAGATCGCTGAATCAACGAAAGCTGATCATGAAGTCCTCCGTACAAAATACTTTTGTCTTATCCACCCTTGCACGACTCCGTACGAAATGTCAGAAAAGAACCTCCGAATATCTGAAATCGTACAACCACTCTGATACTACACTATTCATCCATACGGCTACTAAGGTTGTCAACCAAGGTCAATGACATGCAACCAACCAGCTGATGACACGTGTAAAGTATATACTGAATTGCATTAAATGCATGCAGTATATAAAGAGATGAACTCACTTCATTTGAAGTAACTTGCTAACTCTGGACAAGTTCAATCTCTTATCTCAAGATAGGTTATTATTAGTAATTTCCTTATCTCTCTTAGTGCAAGAAACCTTAGTGTTCCAACTTGTTTAGATTTAGGTTTATCCTTAATCTTGTCTCCGCAACAAGCTGTAAATTGTTAATGATTTATCAATAAACAATTTAGAAAAGTAAAATTTGTGTGTTTGTATTCAACCCCCCCTTCTACAAACTTGTATAGGCCTTCGGGACCAACAAGTGGTATCAGAGCGGATTTGTTTAATCTCATAAACAAGATCTAATCTAAGATATTTCTCTTCCTTGCTATTATCTGAAAATGGCCACCAACACAAACACACGTTATATAGACAATGGTTCTCTTGCAAAACCCCCTAGATTTTCCAGAGACAACTTCAACTTGTGGAAAAATAGGATGACACTCTTCTTAGAAGGTGTAGACCCCACTATGACTTACTATCTTGAAAACGGCCCACACATCCCTGTAACAATTGATCCTTTAGTTCCAGCCACTGCAAATAGACCTGCTATTCCAGAAAGGCTGATTCCTAAGGAAATACACATGTGGACCGACGAAGATAAGAAGAAAGTGGCTATAGATACAAAAGCCAGATCCATACTATCCACGGCCCTTCCTGACGAAGTCTACCATTCCGTCATGAACCTGAAATCATCAAAAGCCATGTGGGACACAATATGTGTTCAGTATGAAGGAACGTCTGAAGTCCAGGACTCAAGAAAGATCAACATGGTAAGACAATACGAAAGCTTCATTTCTGGTAAGAATGAAACTCTCTCTGAAGTTCACCAACGTTTTAATTGTTTAATTATAGATCTAAAAACTGTTGGTAAGGAATATTCTAACTTTGAGGTGCTGACAAAGTTTCTAGAATGTTTACCTGAAAGCTGGGACAATTATTCTATGTGTCTCAAGCTGTCAAAGGATCTAAAATCAATGACCCTTTCTACCTTATATGGCACGTTGCTGAATCATGAGCAATCAAGCCATCTTAAGAAGAATCTTGTAAAAGATTCCAAAAGCACCCCTGTTGCTTTAATCTCAGAGGAACCTTCTACTCAGCGACCCTCGGTCACTATCACTGAGTTACAGAGTAACTCTGAAAGGTCATCAGATTCTGATTTTTCAGATGATGAATCTTTGGCTCTCCTAACTAAGAAGTTCAGGAGATTTGCCAAAAAGAAAATGTTTAGAAAGAACAAACCTCTTTCCATAACTGACAAGCCTAAATCATCAGTTTTTGTTGATAAGGCTACTGCTACTTGTTTTAACTGCGAAAAAATAGGACATTTTGCTAACGAGTGCAGGTCTAAGAAAGTTTCTAGACCCTCAGCTTTTACAAAGAAATCCTTTGTTCCAAGGAATAAAGATGACAAATACTCAAAGCTGAAAGAAAAATATGCGAAGCTGAAAAGCTTTAAGAAGAAAGGCAAAGGCCTGATGGCTGACTATGATTGGGCTGCTTCTGATGAAGAAGCATCATCATCTGACTCTGAAGATGATGAAGCAAATCAATGTCTCATGGCCAAGATTGAAGAAGAGGAAGAAAGCTCAGACATTCCCTCCACTTCAACATCTGCCATTCAGGTATCACCTTCTTTCTTTACCAATATTGCAAATATTGATGAAGCTGATAGTCTCCGTAAGATCGATCTCTTGACTAGAAGTTTATACGAAGCCATGAATGGCAAAACTGTGGTTGAAAACCAAAATCTTGATCTCGCTGAAAAGCTTAAAAACTGCCACCTTCAAATAGAAAAGCTTTCTAAAATTGAAGAAGATTTTAAAGATCAAGTATATTTAAATCAGCTAGTCAAAATCGAACGAGCAGAAGCTATCGCTGCATTAGAGGCTGAAAAAGCTATTGTTGAAGGATGGTGTAATTCTTCAACAAAGATCACTGAGATAATTAAGGCTCAGATTCCTCTGAGTGATAAACGTGGTCTGGGTTATAAATATGATACTCCAAAACCAACCACTGAACGTTCAATGCTTAAATTTGGAACGTTCGTATCCTCAGTCGCTGACACTTCATCATCTCAGTGCTCCTCGTCCTTTACACCAATCCCTAAGGAAACTCCTACCTCCTCAAAAGGTAAGGAGAAAATGGTTTATTCAAAACCTACCTCTGTCTCTAAAGACAAAGGTAAAGGAATTGTTATTTATCAAAATCCTCAGAAGGGTACCTTAGTACCAAAGCTGAATGCTTCTAAAGCCTCAGTGACCTACCCCTCTGGATCTAGAAAGCTGATCTCTGGATCTATTCAGCGATCTACTCCTAGACTCAGAGTGGATGTCCTTGGTAAGAAATCTGAAGAACTGAATGTTCGTCCCATTTCTAAAGCCAATAGTTTACTTGGTGCTGGCACTTCTAATTAGAAATTAAAAGCTCAGCATACAAGTGGTCCTAGAACTACTTTTAGTTATAGGAAATGTTATCACTGTGGACTTACCGATCATATTGCTAGTAAGTTCCCCACAGCCACCAAAGCTGAAAAGATAGCTAAGGTGAAGATTGCCCCCAAGGCAAAGAAGACCAACCCCGATGCAAATCAGGTCAAGGTGACTCCTACCACTGAGGTTAAGAAATTAACCAAAGTGAAGAAAGACAAAGCTGAATCTTCAAATGCTGCGAAGACTGCTGAACCTTCTATTCCAACTAGCTCCACTGACAAATGTGTATACATGGTTAAGTGGGTACCCAAGCAAAACTAATCTTCCTTTGTATATGCAGGTTAAGAAGGGTATCTGGTATCTCGATAGCGGATGCTCTAGACACATGACTGGAAAGAAAAACCTGCTCGCTGAAAAACCTGCTCGCTGAATACAAGGAAGAGAAGGGTCCCTCTGTGACTTTCGGTGGAAATGGAAAAGGACACACCCGAGGGTATGGTGTACTTTCAAATGGTACAACCTCCTTCAGAAGAGTCACATATGTTGAAGGACTGAAACATAATCTTCTGAGCATCAGTCAGCTCTGCGACATGGATAACAAAGTGATTTTCACTAAGGAATCCTGCTTTGTCACTGACAAAAAGGAGAAGATAGCTCTCAGCGGTTATCGTTTGGAAAATGTTTATGTAATAAACATGGACTCAACAACCACTGAGAACTCCTGTTTCTTCTCAAAGGCATCTTCTGATGTTAACTGGCTATGGCACAAGAGGCTCTCGCATCTAAATTTCAAGACACTGAATACTCTTTCCTCTAAAGAGTTAGTCACTGGTCTACCTCAGCATTCATACGCCAAAGAGTCTTTATGTTCAGCGTGTGAAAAAGGGAAGCAGACCAAGGCAAGCTTCAAGTCAAAGCAAGTCTCCTCAGTGTCATCTCCTCTACAACTACTCCATATGGATTTGTTTGGCCCTGTTAACAAACAATCCATCGCTGGAAAGAAATATACGCTGGTCATAGTTGATGAATTCTCTCGCTTCACTTGGGTAATGTTTCTCCGTTCTAAGAGTGACACCCCTGAAGAACTCATCACCTTTGTTCGGAAGATGGAAACTCTGAACAATATGACTGTTCGCTCAATAAGGAGTGATCATGGAACTGAATTCAAAAACAGTTCTCTTGATTCCTTCCTTGAGAGTAAGGGTATTTCTCACAACTTTTCGTCAGTGAGAACACCACAACAAAATGGAGTCGCTGAAAGAAGAAATAGAACAATTATTGAAGCTGCACGTTCAATGCTCAACGATTCTTACCTGCCTACTCAGTTTTGGGCAGAAGCTGTCAACACTGCTTGTTTTACGCAAAACAAGTCGCTGATAGTTAAAAGATTCAAAAAGACAGCCTATGAACTCTTTCATGGGAGAAAGCCTTCAATCAGCTTTCTTCACATCTTTGGATGTCAGTGTTTCATACTGAACAACAGAGATGCCCTTGGAAAGTTTGATCCTAAGGCTGATGATGGAATCTTTCTTGGATACTCCTCAGTCTCCAAAGCCTTCAGAGTCTTCAACCGTAGAAGACAAACTGTAGAAGAAACTATTCACGTCACGTTTGACGAATCCCGTTCAGCGAACTCTAAACCGTCCGCTGATACTGAAGAACTGAATCAATGGATGTTTTCTCATCTTGGTGATTCAGAAGAAGTTCCCACTCCTCATGCTCACACCGTAGAAAATGATGGTCCTACTATCATTCCAGATATGCAGAATAGTGAAGCTGAAATATATTGGGTCTCAGCTGTTCCTATAAACACTATACCTGCAGTTAATCCAAATGTCTCAGAAATTCCATCTATTTCTCAGCAATCAGTGAATGAAGTGACAAATGCAAACATTCCTCTCTTAGCTGATAATCCAGAAGTAGCTGAAGCCTCATCTTCAGTTTCTCCAGTTCAGACTGAGTCAGCGACGTATGCTCCGGCTCAGCGATGGACTGTAAATCACCCAATCGATCAAATTCTTGGTGATCCAAACGCTGGTATTCAGACTCGTAGAAGTGCAGGTAATATTTGTTTATTTGTTAACTTTATTTCTCTAACTGAACCAAAGAAAATAGATGATGCCCTTAGAGATCCAAACTGGGTCAGCGCTATGCAAGAAGAGCTGACTGAATTCGAAAGAAACAAAGTTTGGAAACTCGTTCGTAGACCAACTGACAAAACGGTGATAGGCACTAAATGGGTCTATCGAAACAAGTTGGACGAACATGGTACTGTAACTCGCAACAAAGCTCGTCTTGTTGCTCAGGGATACAGACAAGAGGAAGGCATAGATTATGACGAAACATTTTCTCCAGTAGCAAGACTTGAATCTATTCGTCTTTTCTTAGCATATGCTGTACACAAAAACTTCACTGTACATCAGATGGATGTTAAGTCAGCGTTTCTGAATGGAAAGCTGAATGAAGAAGTTTATGTGGAACAACCTCCAGGATTCTCAGATCCTAAGCGTCCAGGTTATGTTTATAAACTGGACAAGGCACTTTATGGCTTAAAGCAAGCTCCTCGTGCATGGTATGATACTCTCTCTACTTATCTCCATATTGAACAATTTGAGAGAGGTAAGATTGATAAAACGCTATTTTTTAGAAAAGTAAAAGGTCATATCATTCTAGTTCAAATATATGTTGACGACATTATATTTGGTTCTACTAACCCTGAACTTTGTACTCGTTTCGCTGATAGAATGAAAGATGAGTATAAAATGAGCATGATGGGTGAACTAACATATTTCCTTGGTCTTCAGATTAAGCAAACTGAAAAAGGAACTTTCATTAATCAGGGAAAATATGTTAAAGATATGCTGAAGAAATTCGACTTAACTGAAAGTTCAGCTATGAAAACCCCTATGGCACCACCGCTGACACTTGATAAGGACACAAAGGGTGTTCCTGTCAATGTCACGCTGTACCGTGGGATGATCGGCTCACTATTGTATCTTACAGCTAGCCGACCCGATATTATGTTTGCAACATGTCTGTGTGCACGATATCAAGCTGAACCTATGATATCTCATATGAAAGCTGTAAAGAGAATATTTCGATATCTTAAGGGTACAGCGAATCTAGGCCTTTGGTATCCCAAAGACTCAGGATTCGATCTAACCGCCTATTCAGACAGTGATTTTGCAGGTTGCAAAATGGATAGGAAAAGCACCACAGGAGGATGTCAGCTCCTGGGTGGAAAGCTGGTAAGTTGGACAAGTAAGAAGCAAAACTCAGTGTCCACTTCCACAGCTGAAGCTGAATATGTAGCCGCTGGAAGCTGTTGTTCTCAAGTCTTGTGGATGAGAAATCAGCTACTAGACTATGATCTTCAGCTCTCCAAAATTCCAATCTATTGCGACAGCACTAGTGCCATCGCTATAGCAAACAATCCAGTGCTACACTCAAAGACAAAACACATAGAAATCAGATATCATTTTATCAGAGATCATATGATGAATGGTGATATAGAACTTCATTTTATCCCAACTGATTATCAGTTAGCTGATTTATTTACCAAACCTCTTGATGAGACAAGATTCAACTTTCTCATCAGCGAGCTTGGAATGCTGAACTTTGAAGGGTAAAATCTTCAGCGGTTCACATTAATCAGCGATAGGATAAAATCAACTCGTATAACCTATTCAATCATCTTCTCTCTGAATAAACTTGGTTAAACTGATATCCAGGTATGTTTTCTCTCTCTGACAAACGCATGAAAATGCAAGATTTCAAAACAAATGCATCGCTGAATATCTCTTCCTTAACAGCGATATTTTGAAAGTTCTTAAAACCTTCACTGATATTTTCTATTCAGTGCTTCATGTTTTTCAAAAGAGTCCCTGAGCTTTCAAAACCTCAGAGACATCCTAAAAGAATGTGAAAGGACAGTTGTGACGTCATTGCAACAGATAACACCAGGCACGATTTCTTTCTGACACACGTTTGCACGTTTCGTTCAAACTTCCAATCAAATGCAAACACGTGTCCGTGTCATGATGAAAACCTTTTCCCGCTCAAGGTTTTCTCTCTCTAAAACTCCCTATATAAACAAACTCTTGGTTTATATTTGTCTTTTACGTGATCAATCTTCCTCCGCAAGAAAAGAATTACTGTTGCATTTGTGCTCTCAAATCTTCAAAGAACTGTTCATCATCTTCTTCATCAAAACATCAAGGTTAATATGTTCATATTTTTTTTCAAATGCAGATAACTTGTTTCTGATCTTATCATTGTTTTAAACAAGATCAAACAAAAGAACTTCTTAAAAATAAAATCATTTCTTTCATGGTTTTATGAACACAACCATTTCATGGTTGTTCTTCAAGTTTTAAATCTTAATCTTAAACTTGTTCTTCATTCGTATCCAGATTTTTTTAGAAACTGGAATACAAGACTTTATGGGCTTTACATTTCGTTTCAAAAATCATGAAAAACCCTAATCTTCATTATGACATTTACGTCTGAATGAAATGGACAAAATTCGAACCATCTTAATGGAAATTCTTTCCATATCAAGACAATTCTTATTTGTTAACATCTTTGGTTGAACTGTTAAATACAGAGAAATGGCCTCGTCTGACATTCCTGCTACCGCTGAGAACATCTCCGCTGACTCTGAGGAAGTGGAAATCCTCAAGGCTCCACAAGTCAAGTTTG
This sequence comes from Saussurea involucrata, assembly GCA_033807775.1. NCBI lineage: Eukaryota > Viridiplantae > Streptophyta > Magnoliopsida > Asterales > Asteraceae > Saussurea > Saussurea involucrata. The sequence goes on from CM066326.1 coordinate 15,101,486, forward strand.
AACTTGACAAACTGGATTGGACTAAGGTGAACAACCTCTCTGCGCTTCTCGAGTTTCCTCCTCGAAAGCAAGTCACACATCTGGATGATGCTGCGAATTTCCTGAAAAACTGCTGCATTTCAACAGCCCTGACCATCACACCTCCTGCAAGTCAGCTACTACTATCCCAGTTCTGGTACTCTGCCAGACACACTCAGCTACCCTCCACCAAAGATGCATCCAAAACCATCGATTGCATACTCAGCGATACTGAGTATGGCACAATTAAGATAACCCCCGCAATCATTCGAAAAGCCCTGAACTTTCCCAATGCTACTAAAGAAAAACCGTTTGTTCCATTCCCTGACCATAAGAAGCATGCTGACAGAGAAGAAATCATTGCTTTCCTCGACGCAATGGGTTACATCTGGGAAACTGGAAGGGACAAGAAGCCCGAGAAGAAGCTGACGCTGATAAAGAAGTCCAAAATGCCCAGCGAGATGAATTTCATCTTCGCACACCTGATCAGCTGCATGACAGCGAAGACCGGCTCCTCTGATCAAGCCGCTCAACCTCAGCAGGCTATGGGATACGCACTGCTGAAAGGTCTACATATTGACTGGGCATCTATCATTTATGATGACCTAGTACAAAGAGTAGATTCTGCTGCTGACAGACCTGCATGGGTTCCCTACCCCCGTTTCATCAGCGCCATCTTCCAATATGGCCTGAAGGACAACTATCCTCAAGAGGGTGACCTGAAACTTTCTCAGGTTGGCCCTAAGGTGCTCGATTTCAAACCTGTCGACAATGAGGTACGTCTCTCTACCCTTCTCTCTCTTCTTAACCCTAATTCTTCGACTTCTGTGGCTCCTTCAGCGACAATACCCATCGCTGATGCCCCGGCCACACAATCCTCTCCTTCTAAGAAAAGGAAACACTCTTCAACCCAACTTGGTTCCAAAAGGATCAAGAAAACCAAGGAGCAACCCCAGCAATCCCATGCTGAAGACTCCTCAGCTCATTCTGAAGAGCTGAAGGAAAGTTCCGTGGTACGCTCTGCCACACCCATTCAAGCCATCCCTCCAATCCAGACTTCGACGTCTCCAAACGCTGAGGTTAGAAACTTGGAACCTACCCAACCTCCCTCAGTCTCTCAAAAGACTGATGAAGTGATTCTCAGCGAATCCAACGCTGAACTCAGTACCCGAACCCCATTCTTATCCTTCGCTTCTCCCTCCACTCACTTGGACACTCCTCCAAAGAACACTGGAGATGCCATCATTCCAGAAGCCACCGCTGACGCTTCTCAACGAATGATGAAGACAGGACCTGCAGAGATCACCATACCTCACCGTACTTTTGAGGAAGATATGGAACATTATTCAGGAACCCGCAATTTTGACGAGTTCGTAAACCCTCCTGCAGGTACACACAAAATCCTATACACTGTGACTAAACCCCAAACTTCTGAGCTTTCCTCTGTTCACAAGTTTTTATCTGTTACAGGTCCTAATTTGGGAGACATCAACGAGTCTCTGAAGTCCGTGGAAACAAAGCTGACCAGTCTCACCACCACACTCTTCAACAACTCTACAGCCGTAACAAACGCTGGAGAGAATTTGACAAAGCTAACTACGGTGGTGGAGAAGAAAGCTTCCACAGATGACATTAAGGGCCTTGATAAGACGCTCAACGATTTTGCCAAAGTACTCTCTGACATCTACACTGACTACACCAGCCTCAAAAACTCAGTTTCGACCGTGTCCAGCGAAGTTACAAAGCTGAAAACATCGGTTGAACATCTCGAGGGGGATATGTCAGATGTCAAGACCGACTTGGGTTCTGTAAAAACCGACGTTGGTTCTATGAAGACGATGATCGAGACGCTGGTCAACAAGGAAAATACTCCTGCTCCTGCCCCTGCCCCTGTATTGGAAACTTTCATAGCGGCGGATCGTAAAGAGCTGAAGAAGATCACTCCTGCTATATCTGGCCTTGAAGACAGATTAGCAACGATTGAAAGTTGTATTAAAATCTCTGGCCAAGAAGACAGAGAAAATACAAATGCTGAGTCTACCCATTCCTCCCCCAATCATGAGAAAGAGGGGGAGAAGAGCACTGAACATCCCGAGGAGAAGAGCGATGAACATACCGAGGAGAAGAACGCTGAGGATCTTGAAAAGAGCGCTGAAGACCTTTCCCATGATGAATCTATCAGGGGAGAGAAGAATGAAGATCTTATCGCTGGACATCAGGGAGATGAAAACCCTGAGGGAACCGAGAAGCTCGCCTCTGTATCTGAGGGGGAGCAACTCGAAGACGAAGCTAAAGAATCCGAAGCAGAAGATGATGAACACATCGACATCCCTGATAATGAACCATCCTCCTCTCCAAGGAATGATGATGACGAAGATGACGATGACTTCTTTGTCGTCAAACCTGCCCCAAAGATCAAAGCTCGTAAGGGAATTTCAATAAATGAACCAACAGGGGAGCGGACAAAGACAAAACCCTCAGCCTCTGGCGCTGAGAAAGGCAAAGGCAAAGGCATCGCTGAAGATGAAAATCTGGCGATCTTGCTTGTAAAGCCGGTTTGTCAGGTACACTAATCATATCTCACTCCATCCCTCCTCTATAAGTTCTACTACCCTAGCCTACACCTGAACATATTTCTCTTTCTCTTTCTACCCAAGTTCTTCTACCCATGTTCTTATTTGTAAGATCGCTGTGTTTCAGCTAGTCCTCTCCCCTGTTTGAGGATGTCGTTGAAGGTTCTACTACTGCGACTTCACAAATAAAGCCAACTGCTGCTGATGAAATAATCCCAGTCTTAGATTTGTTCTCTGAGACTGATGAACCAGAAGAACAACCTCTCTCGCACAGAAACAAACCTTCCTCAGCTCCTCAAAAGCTGAGTGAAGAGGATCAAAAGAGAAGAGAGGAAATAATAAAGCGATTCGAGGATCAGCGAATCATTCTAAGGCGTGATCAACTTCCTTCAGTTCCTCCAAAGTTCAAAATCTCCAAAGCTGAATACCAGGAACACCTTAGAGCTGAACGCCTTATCGCTGAAAGGAAGGAAGCTGAAGAGAAAGACAGAGAATACGCCATCAAGCTTACTCAACGATCAATCAAAGACCCTAAGCTGAAAAGAGTTCCCATTGATGTTCAACGTCAGCTCTGGGATGATGCTCAAGAAATCGTTAGAGAAAAGACAAAGGTCTCTGATACAACTTTGGAATGGGCTAAACAAATGCTGACCTATCGATCAAGACCATCCAAAATAATCAAAGCCAACATCAGAGGAAAAATGTACGCTGATGTTCCTGTTGTTGAAGTGGATGTCTACAGAGATGACAAAACCAAGCAAACCTTCTATGCTGCTTCATTAGAAAAGTTTGGTCTCTCTGAATGGTTAGAAACGAAATTAGCCATTCAGGGATCACGCTCAAAATTCAAAAGCCATGTTGAGATGATCTTAAACAAACAGATCGACTTGCTTTCATCTGCTGTGGATATTCCTCCTACTCTTCCTCAACCGAAGAAAGCCTCTGCTAAGAAGAAGAAAGTTTCTGATTCAGGTCCAATCATTCGAAATGAAACAGGTATTGGTTTCTCTCGTGCTGAAGTTCTTGGCCCTGATGCTAATCTTTCAATGCTTGACACCTCCCTACCACCTGGAGAAACCTTCATCCCTGGCACAGTGGTAAGTGATCCATATGGTATATTCTTCTTAGACTATGATGGAAATCCTCACTTTCAACGTGTCTCTGAGCTCCACATCGCTCCCATCGAACAACTCAGAGATCTCGTACACTGATGTGAAGTCAGACGCAACATCAAAGCTAGACACCTGAAGCCCTTGATTTTTGAAGTTGCTCTGAAGTTAAAGAATCAAGGAGTAAATGTCCCTGACTGGATGATCCCCACTAAAAAGACCCTTGATGAACTTCTCATTAAGGAAGAACCCTTTGAAAACTGATATAATCTCCTTTTTCTCTATTGTATCAGTTATCCTTCTGTACTTGTAAATTATTTCGCTTGTACTTGTAATCTTTCTGTTCTTCATTGTAACCTGATTCAATATTTTAAAGAAAGATTTCAGCGAACGTACTTTACTCTATCAGTACTGAAAAGATCCCAGAAAACAGTAAAAGGGACAAATATTTTATGAGTTCTTTTTATCCTTATGTTTTCATTAAATAGCAATTTTCTTTGTTGCTATGTCATAATCAAATAGGGGGAGATTGTTGATCCAAACCCTCAGTGATTTGATAATGACCCTCTCTTATATACTTAGTGAAAATTGTAAGTAAACAATATGTATCAGAGTTTCACTATCGCTGATAAGTACTAAGATCTTCCAGTACCGCTGATAGGAACTCTCGCTCTTTTAAGTTAAACATTCAGCGAAACTGTTCACCATAAATGCTGAGTCTGTTCAGTCATTATGATGATCGCTGATAAGTTAGTTGTTTACTTATGATCCCTGAAGACAAGTTTCACGTCAACAAAGGTTCTACGCTGAAGTCGAAGATCAAGCTCAAGAACCAGGGACAAGTCTCCTAATGAACTGATGCGGATCAGCGAAGACTCAGATTTGTCCACTCAACGTGAAGTATCAAGTACAAGACTTCAGCTATCGCTGAACTCTATCATTCGCTGATATGAAATGATAGATCGCTGAATCAACGAAAGCTGATCATGAAGTCCTCCGTACAAAATACTTTTGTCTTATCCACCCTTGCACGACTCCGTACGAAATGTCAGAAAAGAACCTCCGAATATCTGAAATCGTACAACCACTCTGATACTACACTATTCATCCATACGGCTACTAAGGTTGTCAACCAAGGTCAATGACATGCAACCAACCAGCTGATGACACGTGTAAAGTATATACTGAATTGCATTAAATGCATGCAGTATATAAAGAGATGAACTCACTTCATTTGAAGTAACTTGCTAACTCTGGACAAGTTCAATCTCTTATCTCAAGATAGGTTATTATTAGTAATTTCCTTATCTCTCTTAGTGCAAGAAACCTTAGTGTTCCAACTTGTTTAGATTTAGGTTTATCCTTAATCTTGTCTCCGCAACAAGCTGTAAATTGTTAATGATTTATCAATAAACAATTTAGAAAAGTAAAATTTGTGTGTTTGTATTCAACCCCCCCTTCTACAAACTTGTATAGGCCTTCGGGACCAACAAAGCCCTCTTGTGGATCATAAGCAGTTTGCAACAGCAGGTGGCTTTCGGAAGGAACCTCATTTTGAAATTTTGATATTTTGTTGAAAATTTTTGAAGCCCTCTTGTGAACTAGGCTGCTGCAGTGGCTTATTGATTGTGGCTCCCTGCTGTGGCTTATTACTTCAGTTTCTGTTATGTGTAAGGTTATTCTGCATTCCTCCTTCTTCTTATCTTGCTTTCTTGCCTTATAGAACTGACCTTTCTCCCCTCCTTCTGGTTTTAACTCACTTAAGGTTTTTAGTTTGGTCGAACTACATGGTGGCATCTGTTGTGTTTTGTGTCTTGCTGTGTGGTAGATCTTTGGTTGTAATTGTCTTATGTTTTGGTTGAGTAATAAAAGTTTTTTGCTGTTAAAAAAAAAGAACTAAATGATACATAGGGTTAAAATGGTAATTTGTTGTCATTCAGAGTTACCATTCAGAACAGTTACCAAACAACCAAATTGCATTCTACACTCAACCATACAGAGCCTCTCAACCATTATGACCTCTCAATCATTCTGCACTAAACCATTCAACAACTGCCAAACAGCCCCTTAGAGATTAAGCAAGGTTAGGAAGCTTGATTGTAATATCTTAGAGAGAGAAAGTTCATAATTCACATGTAATATCTAGTGTAGAAACCAGGATTGATCTTACAACCAATTAAGCAATCAAGAACACAATTAAACAATAATCGAATAGAGAATTAGAGCCAAAAGCTTGTATTCATTGAAGAACAGAGAACAAATCTAGAGAGAGAATCTCTCAAAGATTACAAAGTGAATACAAAAGCTATTCAAAAGTTATGCGAAAATTAGTTAGCTTACAGTTGCTAACTCCTATATATACTTTAAAGAAAGGCTAAAGCTACAATACATAAACATGACAAACCAATAGAACAATTACACGTGTTCTAATGAATAACAGAATGTTAGGACCATAAATTTCCTACATATTAGAAAGATATATAAAGAATTATATAAAGATTAATTAGTTTAATTATTTATTTGTAAAAGCCTTAATTGTGTTATTTAGGCTTATTTGATTAATAGGCTTGGGCCTTGTTTAGATAAGGCCTAAGTATACAAGGTTAGTCTTAACCTAGTTTTAGGTTAGAGAAATTCATTAGAGCTTATTGTTTAGAAATCGTTCCTTTACTTTGAATTGTAATATTCTCTGAACGATACTTTGAATGAATACGAGAGGGATGACAAGTTGAAATCCACAACTGTTCTTGTTATTTCTTATTGATTTCGTTGTTACCTGTCAAACTGGGACTCACAATTGGTATCAGAGCCGAATCGGTGATTTGAAGAAATCGAACGAAAGCGAGAAAAAGCAAAAAAATTCGTATTGAATTTTCTGGAAAACGCAGCGAGCCGTTTTGCCTATTCCCGGAGTTTGAACCGTCGGATCGTCGAGATTTTTGGACAGTAGCTTTACGACACTCTGTTCTACATTCTGAACAGTGGGATTGATCGTTTGAGGTCCAGAAGGCACCCATATTATTTTCGACATACTGCAGTTTTTCTTGGGGTGAATCGATCATCAATCGGGTTTGCAAAGTTCTTTCGTCGATTAAATAAGTTTCTGTTAGATCTCGATTGCTTAATAGTTTAATCTGGTATTTATCTGCGTTAATATCGATACTCAAAGGTGTTAATTTCTCAACTTAAAAATCAATTCTTGAGTTTTTTTTGTGGTCTTAAATTTTTGTGGTGATTATTGAAAAATAGGATATATTTTGCTTAGAAATCGATTTGGGTATGTTTGTTTTTGTGTTTTTGGTTAAAATCTAACCCTACAGAAGTGAAGTCAAGCAACCCTATCAAACCCTGATCCGAATTTCTCAACCAGCCACAGTGTCCGGAAGTTTCTCATTGTTACCGGGTAAGTTTCCTATTTTTCACCACTTTTCGGATAAAACATCAAGTTACCGAATAAATATCAAGTTACCGGATAAATTTCAAGTTACCGGATAACAATTTCTTAAGTTACCGGATGAAAGTCCCACTTTCCGGATGAAAGCCGCCCAATCTTTCCGGATGAATTTTTTTTGAGCTTCCCGGATACCACATATACTAAAACGTCCGATATACCAACGATTTTCCTGCAAATCACAGCCCCTATTGTTGACCATTGAATTCCAGCTTTGACCACCTCACAACTGGATTTTTATGTCCATACATTTTCATTATTAAAAGGCATCATCATTGACTTTTGGTTTGCATCTTACTGGTGATTTTTTTCTTATTACGTCATCATTCCTTTGTGCATTCATACATCATATTTTATTGTTCTCTAGAATCTACAACCACCATTTTTTTACCACAATTTTTTCCAATGCATGCATAACATACATAAGATCCATTTTCCTTGCTGCAAGTCGCTGCCATGATCCTCCACATGCATGCTTAATCTGATTTCATCAAACCCAGCATATCCGGTAAGTCACAATTTTTTTTGTCCGGTAAATTCACTTGATTTTATTTTGTCCGGGAACCAATTTAGTCCGGTAAGGTCTCACATCACCCGGTAAGTTTTCATCGCATCCGGACAAGTTCCCGGTAAGTACTCCTTCGCCCGATAAGTATCCTTTGTTTGGTAAGTTTTGATTGGTAAGTTCTCGTCGGTACCCGAGTTACCGCACGTCTCGTGATTGGGGTTTTTTTTAACGAAAGTTGCAATCTTTCTTAACGATCGATTTGCAATTTTTTTTGTGACGTTTGAGATTATTTGCGACGATTTGATCTTATTCGCGACGCTTATCATTTTATGTGATTTTAGATTGACGTGTTCGATCTAACTTGGTTTGTTTATCTTGCAGGTTTCATTCTCGAAGTTTGATTTCGTTCGTTCCGACAATAATCAGATTTTATTTTTTGAAAACGAATTAATTTTTTTATTTGTTTTTCGGATTTAATTTTTTATTTTTCTTCCGCAAGTTTTTATTCTTCAAAGTAACACCGATTAACGATCAAAATTTTCAGGTAACAATGAATTATTTTAATTCAGAAGACATGCGTGATTTTCTTTTGTATCTATCTTGTTATACACGAGACAAAATTAACGATTTACAAAAGAAGTTTCAAGAGGCCGATAGAAAGTCGAAAGATTTTGAAGCTAACAATGTTTGGTTAAGAAATAACCATGCTGAATTGACAAAGACATTCACTGAGCTTCAAAACCAAGTGAAAAAGGACAAAGAAGAGTTTGAGTTGAATGAGAGTTTGTTAGCAACTGAAAATACTGAGCTGAAAAAGAAGTTATCTGATTTATCATCACGAGATGATATCAAGGAGACTGAGAAAGACCAAGCAAGACTATATGAAAAGAACATCAAGCAAGCAGATGAATTGGTCAGCAAGTACATCAAAGAACTGAAGGAACTGAAATCTCAAATCTGGAATAGTTCTGAGAAGCTGGTCAAATGTGAAGATAAGGTAACAACCTTAGAAACTGAGAACACTGAGCTGAAAAGGAAGATCTCTGATTTGCCATCACAAGACAAGATAAAGGCACTTGAAGAGAAAGGTAAGCTCTTGAACTGTGAAAACCTTGAGCTTAACAGTAAACTAACTACTCTTGAAAAGGTTTTTGAAAACGAGAAAGAAAGTTTTACAAAGGAAAGGCAAATGCTTATACAAAAGCAATATGATTCTTCAAAGAAATCTCTTGAAGAGAAGAAGAGTCTTGAGCTTATATGTCTAAAACTTTCAACACAAATCTCCGACTTTGAAAAAATTCTTATTTTAGAAACAGAGAAGTTTGAAACTGAGCGCAAATCTTTTCTAAAAAGAATGTAGAACTTTCTTTGAAAATATCCGATTTGGAGAAAGAATTAGACATTCTAAGCAAAGAGACTGAGAAAAAGAAGGTTGAAGATTTTAGAACAAAAAGTTTGAAAGATGATTTTGCATTCGAAAGAAAGATCTTTTAGACTGAGATTTCTAAGCTTACAAAGAAATTATATGATAGAGAAGAGGCTAAAATCTGATCTCCAAAAGAAGCTAGATCTAATGCTTGAAAGGAAAAATGTTTTGGTTAACAATGACAAGTAACTTGAAGCCACAAACTCTGATGTTGAATCACCCAATCTTGCTAATCCAGATACTGTTGATCAGTCTCTTTACGGTGATTCAGTTAATTCAGTTTGCTTTTCTAAGACTGCTTCAAGTTCTATTCTAAAAAAGGTATCTTCAAAGACATGTATTAGATCAAATAGCTCTTCAAAAGATCGGATCCGCACCTCTAATATGTTTCATGACCCTATTATTGACAAATCAGATAATCAATTTTTCAAGAAAGTAAACATGGTTTGGAGAGTTAAAGGATCCACTCATACTCCAAAGTCATTCGTCTCTGTTAAGAGTGACAAGAACAACAAAGCTTTCCACGCTAAACCTTTTGTGAAAACTGATCGTGCTTACTCTGTTAAAAAGCTGATCAGCTTATCTACACAGAAGTTGTGTTGCTCTTATTGTGGAACAAGTGACTTTGTGAATAAAGACCATGCTAAGTATTGGTATGGTACTTATAGTATCCTAGGTCCTCATAAGACATCTAACCAACAAGGATCCATCAAAGGATGGATACCAAAATCCCTCTAATCTATCTTGCAGGAATGTCATGTGCGGTTTTAATTCCTATTATTCACATCACATGACGAACATTCAAATGTTATGCTACATTTGAGGGGGAGTACTATGAAAGGTAAGTGAACTTCAACTGAATTCAAAGACCGTGGTAATTCATTCTGAATAACTAACTTGCGTTTGTTATTCTCCAATTTTAACTTCCATGATTTCCACGTGTTATGTTTCATTGACTTAGTTATTTCCATGTCTCAAATGTTTGTTGATTTCTCGATGGAAATACACTCGTTTTGAATTCCACTTTGTGTTCATAGTTCATCATTTCATATTAATGATTCAATTCTTATCTGATATAATAATCGTGACTTGTTCTTCACAATTAAACTTTCTAATCATTGTTTCATTTTGAACATATAGTGCTTACTGAGTCAATCTGTTTTTGCGCTTGATCTTGTTTCTTGAAATTCCATATTTCAAATGTTTTTTATGACTTCTGATCATGTCAGATCAGGACTCGTTCTTAAATGCTTTGACTTCTAAACATTTTAGTTTAGAACTCGTACTTCACTATTTACTACATTGTTCTACTCGATGCATGAAAGGAGTGTTAGGACTTACACTGTTTCTATGGTCAATCCAGAACCGGAAGGACCTACCCAAGAAACACTTCCCTTATAGACATCAGTGAGGGGTCTAGATTGTTAGATGAGTTCGAAGTGAAAAGAATAATTGGTGAGGCTGTGACAGGACTTAAAAGAATTATTGGTCCCTACCAAACCGAGTCAGTTATCCGGGTAACCACACAATCTATTCATTCTCGTTCTTTGGAGATGAATATTGAAACAAACATAGACCCAGTGTCGATAACTCGTGTCACCCCACCCAGCCACTAAATTATCTCCCAACAGATGCTTGTTTCATATATTCCCAGTGGATTAGCACATAATCTATCTATTCCTCACTCGGAGGTCTTAGATATTGAAAAAGGAAGACATCAGCTCTGGTCTCCGAACTTCATATTCTATGCACGGTGTCTATTGATTTTTAACTTGCGTCCCAGGTTAAATCAATACTTTGAGCCTAACAGTTAAATTTATTTCTTTCACACATGCACGAGTCTTTGTGATTCCCATTGCATATCTTCGTGATATTGCCGGAACAGTTTGAGAAGTAATTTTTTTAACATTTTACTTCAGTGATAACTGGAAGTCCTATCAGAGATACCTCGATGCCAACTCTGAACATAGGCCACACAATTATTTTAATTGTTGTGATAACAGTTACTTTTATGTTTCTGTGTTAGATATTTACCCCATTCTGGTTACTTAATGTTTTTATCTGGATTTTTTGCTACTCGTCGCTATTGTCTTTGAACATACATGATGCTCCGGATGCTCCTACTCATCATGAGGGGGAGAAAGGGTACAGATTCAAAGACACCGAATATCAAGTTGATGGGGAGTTAACAAAAGCCGAGGGGGAGTAACTGTTTTTACTCTTCCGAGATTTTATCAGTTCCGAAAAGAGTTCAAAGTGCATACAAGTGATAAATTCTTCTCATCCTTTATCAAGTGGTGTTCGCTACGAGTTATTATTTCCTCCTTCGAGCATATTGGGTCTACAAAAGCTGAAGCTGAAAGCAAATTCAACTCGCGGTTTAAAGACATTCAAAGACAGATTCGTTGAAGATTTGAAGACCAAGAGCTTTATTCAAGGGGGAGCGCTGAAAAGACATGAAGACAAGCAACATCGAAGTGTTTCAAGGATTCTAAAGGAAGAGAAGATCAAGACCTGAAGGTTTCAAGACCGATTTTTCTTTATATATCTTTAGGGGGAGATTGTTAGGACCATAAATGTCCTACATATTAGAAAGATATATAAAGAATTATATAGAGATTAATTAGTTTAATTATTTATTTGTAAAAGCCTTAATTGTGTTATTTGGGCTTATTTGATTAATGGGCTTGGGCCTTGTTTAGCTAAGGCTTAAGTATATAAGGTTAGTCTTAACCTAGTTTTAGGTTAGAGAAATTCATTAGAGCTTATTGTTTAGAAATCTTTCCTTTACTTTGAATTGTAATATTCTCTGAACGATACTTTGAATGAATACGAGAGGGATGACAAGTTGAAATCCACAAATGTTCTTGTTATTTCTTATTGATTTCGTTGTTACCTGTCAAACTGGGACTCACACAGAATATAACTGAAAATGTCTAAGACATAAGTTCTGAACACCATGTTCAGAACTTCTGAACACCATGTTCAGAACTTCTGAACATTCTTCTGATTGCGCATACTTCAGAACATACACTTCAGCACATTACATTTTCATCTTCATCTTCAGAACTTCTGAGTCTTTTACTCAGAACTCTGAGCCTTCTGTTCAGATTCTACACTTAAACATCTTTGCGATACTTTCCAATCAGAACTTCTGAGCCTTCCTTCTCAGAAGTCCGAGTCTTCAGTTCAGACTTCAACACTTAGGCTTTTTGACAAACTTCAGTTCTAACATCTAGAATTCTCAAGATCAATGGATGACGTATTGATTACCTAATAGATCTGGTGTTTACAATTGGTATCAGAGCTTTAGGAGATCAAAAGTGTGCACAAATCCGTCCAAATTCATGAAGATTTGAAGAAAATTCAAGATTTTTGAAGAAAATCTCCATTTTTGAAGATTTCAAGAACACAAATGGGTTATGCATTTCTAGTTTGTTTTTTGTTTTGATTTTGATTTCAAAATGTGTCTCCATTGTTTTAAATCAATTTTGCATCAAAAGATTTACAAAAACACAACAAGATTTGAAGAATTTGAATTTTTTTGTGTTCTTGAGAAAAGTGAACTGTGAAATTTTTTGAAAATTGATTTTGCAAAATTGTGATGTTTTGATCCATTTTTATGCAAAATTCTTTAAAAAGTGTTTTTAGACATGTTTTAATCAAAGATTTCATGTTTTGCAATCTAAAATTTGTTTTTGAAATTTTTGGTTTTGAATGTGTTCTTGAAGTGTTCTTGAGCAAAATTGATTAGATCTTGAATTTTGATCCAAAATTTTATTGAGTTGTTTGCCAAAAGTTGTTTGTTACTTAGTTTGATCTTGGTGATATTAATTTTGTTTGTTGAGTTGTTACAATTTGCAGTTGTTTCAGGAGAAAGTTGAAAAGAAAAGAATAGAAGTCAAATAGGAAAAGTCAATGTTGATTCTAATCAGAAACTTTTCGCATCAGGAAACATACCATACTATTCGCATGCAACAGTAAACATCAAGCAACAAACTTTTCTTATCAGTCATTCAGAACTGTTCGCATTGTGAGGAAATTAAGTCTTCTTCAGTAAAAGAATTCGTACGCTTAGTATCCAAAGAATTCGCAAGCTACAATAATCAAACTTGTTCGCACCAAGCATAAGGAACTCTTCGCATCCTTCTCTCCAAAAGAATACTTTTCGCATGCTACATCATCTGAAAATGTTCGCATCCTTATGAATGAAGTGTTCGCATCCTTATGATTGAAGTGTTTGCATCCTTATGATTGAAGTGTTCGCTGTTAAAGCTAAAACAATTTGGAACCAAAACACACAGTGGATCAAAACGTATTTGATACATTATTGAAATGAGGGAGGCTCTTTAAATAGAGCTGCTACAAACAGAAAAACAGAAAAGATTGCTAAAAATACTCTAACTGAAAGCTACGTTGATTGAACTTGTCAATCCTTTGAAAACAGAAAAAAGGGACTGCTCCTATAATCCAGGAGCTTATTTGCTACCAATTCAAACTAAGTAAATAAACAATAAACCCAACAAATCCTCCCTCAAACTGAACTTGTAGAAGACAATTCAGTTTGCAATTTTTCTAACACCGAGCATCTCACGGAGCTTTATAAACGTCTCAAGCTTCACCGACTTCGTCATTATATCAGCAATCTGCTCCTTGGTGTCACAATTTTCAAGCTTGACTTCTCCATCCTTGACTAATTCACGCAAGAAGTGAAATTTCACCTTAATGTGCTTTGACCTTCCATGAAATACTGGATTTCTCGACAGCTTAATTGATGAGCTGTTGAAACATAAGATTGTAATACACCTGCACTGAATATTAAAGTTTTCCAGAACTCCCCTCATCCAAATGCTTTGGCAAGCACAAGCACAGGCTGCTACATATTCTGCCTCTGTCGTTGATAGAGTAACGATAGGCTGCTTTCTCGAACTCCAGGCTACTACTGCACCACTCATTAAGAACACGTATCCTGAAGTACTTTTTGCACCATCGGCATCCCCCGCAAAATCACTATCGGTATACGCTTTGAGATCACCATCGGGCCCTTTCTTGTAAAACAAGCCTAGTTCCACCATTCCTTTGATGTAGCGAAGTGCTCGTTTTGCTGCAACCATCTGAGCTTCTCTTGGGCGTGCGATAAACCTGCTCAAGAAGCAAACTACATACATAACATTGGGCCTTGTAGCAGTTAAATACATTAGGCATCCAATCAGTTGCTTATACAACGTAGCATCAACTACTTCACCTCCTTCTTCTTTGGACAACTTTGTTCCAGGGATTATTGGGTTGTTCACTGCGTTGCAATTTTCCATGCCAAACCTTGTTACAACCTCCTGTGCATACTTCTTTTGGCCAAGAAACACTCCACCATCAGTTTGTTGTATTTCAACCCCCAAGAAATACTTAATTTTGCCCAAATCTGTCATATCAAACTCTTTCTTCATGAAAGACTTGAGTTCATCACATAACTTTAAACAGTTCCCGGTAAAAATTAAGTCATCTACATAAAGGCTTACCAACACGAGGTCTTCATTTTTGTCACGCTTGATGAAAAGAGTGTGTTCCTGGCTGCACTTTGAGAATCCATTGCTCAAGAAATATTCCTCGATTCGACTGTACCAAGCCCGAGAGGCTTGTTTGAGACCGTACAACGCCTTATTTTCCCCAGCTCGAGAGTATCCTTCTGGTTGTTCAACATAAACAGTCTCTTTTAGCTCTCCGTGAAGGAAAGCACTTTTAACGTCCATTTGGAATACCTCCCATCCTCTTCGTGCAGCCACCACTAAGAGCATTCGAATTGTATCCCATCTGGAAACCGGAGAAAATACTTCGTCATAGTCGATTCCATACCTCTGGGAGTTGCCTTTCACCACAAGTCTGGATTTATATTTATCCACTTCTCCTTTTTCGTTTATCTTTGTCCGATAAACCCATTTGACTCCAATTTTTGTTTGCACAAGTGGTAGATCTACTAACTCCCATGTTTTATTTCTCTCGATAGCTTCTAGTTCCTGTTGATCCAAACCCTCAGTGATTTGATAATGACCCCTTTAAACACTTAGTGAAAATTGTAAGTAAACAATACGTATTAGAGTTTCACTATCGCTGATAAGTACTATGACTCTACAGTACCGCTGATAGGAAACTTATGCTTTTTAGAATAGACATTCAGTGACACTGTTCATCAATAGAGCCCTGAGCCTGTTCAGTCCTATTGATGATCGTTGATAAGTTTTAGTTGTTTACTTATGATCCCTGAAGACAAGTTTCACGTCAACAAAGGTTCTACGCTGAAATCGAAGATCAAGCCCATGAACCAGCGACAAGTCTACTAATGAACTGATGCGGATATCAGCGAAGTCACAGAATTGTCCACTCAACGTGAAGTATCAAGTAGAAGACTTGAGCAATCGCTTAGCTTTATCACTCACTGATAAAGTACTGTTCAACGAAAGCTGATCATGAAGTTTTCCTCTACAAGTTACTTTTGTCTTTCCCCCTTGCACGTCTCCGTATGATTTGTCAGAAAGGACATCCCTTTTGCCCTTAATCGTACAACCAACTCTGATTCTACATTGTACACCATGCGGCTACTAAGATTGTCTACAAAGGTCAAACCATGCAACCAATCAGCTGCTGCCACGTGTAAAGTTATACTGCTTTGCATTAAATGCATGCAGTATATAAGAAGAACCCTACTTCAGAATTGAAGTGCTCGACCATCTTCTTCTTTCTCTCTTAGTGTTAGAATATTACTCGTAGTATTCTTATCTCCTTCTGTCTTAATTCTAGTGCAAGAAACTTAGTGTTCTTAACTTGTTTAGATTAGGTTAATCCTTAATCTTGTTCCGCAACAAGTTGTAAATTGTTTGAGATTTATCAATAAACATCTTAGAAAGTAAAAATTATGTGTTTGTATTCAACCCCCCCCCCCCCCCCCCCTTCTACAAACTTGTATAACCCTTCGGGACCAACAAGTGGTATCAGAGCAGATTTGTTTAATCTCATAAACAAAATCTTATCTATACTAATCTTTTCTCTTCCTTGCTATTTCTTAAAATGGCTACCAACACAGACACTAACTATATTGACAATGGTTCTCTTGCTAAACCCCCTAGATTTTCCAGAGATAACTTCAATCTATGGAAAAATAGGATGATACTCTTCTTAGAAGGTGTATACCCAACTATACCTTATTACATCGAAAATGGTCCATACATTCCTGTTAGAATTGATCCTGAAGTTCCAGCCGCTGAGAATGAACTGCTATTCCAGAAAGATTGGTTCCAAAGGAAATTCATATGTGGACTGATGAAGATAAGAAGAATGTGGCTCTCGACACCAAAGTCAGATCCATTCTTTCCATGGCTCTTCCTGACGAAGTCTACCATTCCGTCATGAACCTGAAAACCTCCAAAGCCATGTGGGACACAATCTGTGTTCAATATGAAGGTACATCTGAAGTCCAGGATTCACGAAAGATCAACCTGGTAAGACAATACGAAAGCTTCATTTGTGGTAAGAATGAATCTCTCTCTGAAGTACATCAACGTTTTAACTGCTTAATAATAGATCTGAAAACCGTTGGTAAGGAATATTCTAACTTTGAAATTCTGACAAAGTTTTTAGAATGTTTACCTGAAAGCTGAGACAGTTATTCAATGTGTCTCAAGCTGTCAAAGGATCTTAAATCTATGGCTCTTTCTACCTTATATGGCACGATGCTTAATCATGAGCAATCGAGTCATCTTAAGAAGAATCTTGTAAAAGATTCCAAAAGCACCCCTGTTGCTTTAATCTCAGAGTCACCTCCCACTCAGCGATCTACTATCGTTATCACTGAGTTGGAGACTAACTCTGAATGCTCATCAGATCTTGACTCTTCAGATCTTGATGAATCTATGGCTCTCCTTTCTAATAATTCAGGAGATTCGCCAAAAAGAAAAATTTCAGAAAGAACAAACCTCTTGCTATTACTGACATGCCAAGATCATCAACTCTTGTTGATAAGGCTACTGCTACTTGCTATAACTGTGAAAAGATAGGACATTTTGCTAGCGAGTGCAGGTCAAATAAAGTCTATAAACCCTCGGCTTTCTCCAAGAAATCCTCTAACCCCAGGTCTAGAGATGACAAGTATCAAAAGCTGAAAGCAAGGTACGCAAAGCTGAAAGGCTTTAAGAAGAAAGGCAAAGGCTTGATGGCTGATTATGATTGGGCTGCCTCTGGCGAAGAAGAATCATCTGACTCTAAAGATGATGATGAAGCCAATCTCTGTCTCATGGCCAAACTTGAAGATGAGGAAGAAAATTCTGACATTCCCTCTTCTTCAACCTCTGATACTAAGGTATCACCTTCTTTCTTTACCAATATTTCAAATATTGATGAAGCTGATAGTCTTCGAAAGATCGATATCCTGACTATGAGTTTATATGATGCCATGAATGGCAAAACTGTTGTTGAAAATCAAAATATTGATCTCGCTGAACAACTTAAAAACTGTCACCTTCAAATAGAAAAACTTTCTAAAATTGAAGAAGACTTGAAAGATCAAGTTCATATAAATCAGCTAGTCAAAATCGAGCACGAAGAAGTTATCGCTGCATTAAAAGCTGAAAAAGCTACTGTTGACGGATGGTATAAATCCTCAACAACGATCACTGAGATAATAAAGTCTCAGATTCCTCTGAGTGATAAACGTGGTCTTGGTTACAAAGCTAATACTCCAGAACCAACCACTGACCATTCCATGCTTAAGTTTGGAATGTTCGTATCTTCTATCCCTGACACTTCATCATCTCAGTGTTCCTCTTCAAAAACTCCAATCCCCGAGGAAAATCCCACCTTAATCTTTAAAGACAAAGGTAAAGGAATCGCTTTTGACCAAAAACCTCAGAAGGGTACCTTTGTACCTAAGCTGAATGCATCTAAAGCTTCAATGACTTATCCCTCTGGTTCAAAGAATAAGATCCCTGGATTTATTCAGCGTGGATTCATTCAGCGATCTACTCCTAGAATCAAAGTGGATATTATTGGTAAGAAATCTGAAGAACTGATTGTTCCTCCCATTTCCAATGCCAAAGGTATACTTGGTGCTGGCCCTGCTCATTTAAAACTAACGGCTCAGCATGCAAATGGTCCTAAAGCTACTTTTAGTTATAGGAAATGTTATCACTGTGGACTTACAAATCATATTGCTAGTAAGTGCCCTACGGCCACCAAAGCTGAAAAGATACCTAAGGTGAAGATCAATGCCCCCAAGGCAAATAAGTCCACTGAGGTTAAGAAATTAACCAAAGTGAAGAATAGTTCAGATGCTGAATCTTCAAATGCTGCGAAGACTGCTGAACCTTGCATCTTCCCAACCACCATTGACAAGTGTGTACACATGATGAAATGGGTGCCCAAGTCAAACTAATCTTCCTTTGTAATGCAGGTTAAGATGGGTATCTGGTATCTCGATAGCGGATGCTCTAGACACATGACTGGAAAGAAAACCCTGCTCTATGAATACAAGGAAGAGAAGGGTCCCTCTGTGACCTTTGGTGGAAACGGAAAAGGACATACCCGAGGGTTTGGTGTACTCTCTAATTATACAACAACCTTCAGAAGACTCGCATATGTTGAAGGACTGAAGCATAATGTTCTATACATCAGTCAGCTCTGCGACAAGGATAACAAAGTTGTTAGATCTAGAGTTTTGTCAAAAACACAAGTGTTGAGATCTGATGTGAAGACTCAGAGTTCTGAGTAAGAAGACTCAGAAGTGTTGTACTACAAAGATTGCTAAGTGTTAAGTCTGAATAGAAGGCTCAGAGTTCTGAGTAGGAGACTCAGAACTTCTGAAGATGGAGATAAAAAGTTCCGAAGTGCTTGATCAGAAGAATGTTCAGAAAGTCTGAACAACATGTTCAGAACTTAAGTCAGGATATTTTCCTTTGTATTTTGTTACTAATTAGGACACGTGTAAAAGTTTCAATTAGTTTGTTACTTATATGTACTGTAGCTTTAGCATTCCTTTACAGTATATATAGAAGTTAGCAACTGTAAGCTAACTAACCTTTTGCATAACTTTGTATTCACTTGTAATCTTTGAGAGACCCTCTCTCTAGATCTGTAATCTGTTCTTAATCAAATACAAAGCGTTTGGATCCTATTCTCTGTCATTTTACTGTTTAATTGTTCTTATTTGATTGTAAGATTGAATCCTAGTTTCTACAATTGGTATCAGAGCTTATCAA
This sequence comes from Saussurea involucrata, assembly GCA_033807775.1. NCBI lineage: Eukaryota > Viridiplantae > Streptophyta > Magnoliopsida > Asterales > Asteraceae > Saussurea > Saussurea involucrata. The sequence goes on from CM066326.1 coordinate 15,120,812, forward strand.
CAAACAAATTCTTTCAAGATCGTGTTCCTGAAGATTTCTTGATCAATTCGAAAATTGATTCCGCTGCTACTCGTAATTCTTGAATTCTTAGCAATTCTTGAATTCATTCTGTTTTGTTCAAGAAAATCGAATTTGTCTTTCTGTTGAATCGATAATTCATCTTACAAATCATGTCTTCTAAAGAATTTCTCTCAATGGGATCTGAGATGAAGCCACCTGTTCTAATTCCAGAAGAATACCAACAATGGAAAATCCGAATGATTCAATTCCTGGATAATATAGATGAGAATTTGATGATTTTTATTCGCGAAGGTCCTATTCAAGTCTATGTTGATGTTGCTGCTACACCTGCAATTGATACTACTCCAGAGATTCCTGCTACCAGGGTGAAGAAGAATTTTTCACAGTATAATGAAGCACAAAAACAGAGACATGCAATTGACAAAAGAGCTATTACTTTGATGACTTTGGCAGTTCCAAATGAAGTATTCAATAGAAGTGATAGTGGAACATCTGCAAAGGAAATGTGGGATGAACTGGAAAAGCAGATGTTGGGTACACTCAAATCAATACAAGCAAAACTGAATCAAAGCATAAATGCATATGAGAGATTCAAAGCAAAGGAATCAGAAAGTTTAACTCAGACTTACAGCAAGTTTTGCACAATATTAAATGATCTTAGGAGAAATGGGCTGAAGAAGACTAAGTCAGAGATCAACTACAAATTTCTTAACTGTCTTAATTCAGAATGGTCATCTTTTGCCATTAGTCTTCAAATGAACAAAGACATGTGTGAGGAAGATCTGAATGATCTATTTTGTATCTTGAATCAACATGAAGATTCTGTTAAGCAAGTTGTTGAGGAAAAGAAAAGTGTTTCTGATCAGTTAGCCCTGCTTTCACAAATAAAAACCAAAGTTACCAAATCATCAAAGAAATCTGTGTTCTTATCTGAAATTCTGAAGATAGAGGAAGAATCTGCTGAAGAAGAAGGATCTGAGGAAGATGATGATATCAAGCTGATTGCTGAAAAATTGGCTTTGTTAACTAATACTTTCAACAAGAGGTATGGAAAGAAGAGGTTTGAGGGTAAGTACAAAAAAGAACAGGGGAGCTCAGAAGAAAGGTACAAGAAGAGAGAAGATAGAGGAGAAAGTAAGTATGAGAAGAAAGAAGAGAAGAAAGAAGAGAAGGAAGAAAGAAAAGAGAAAGATCTTTGTTTCAAATGTGGAAAACCTGGTCACTTTGCCAGAGATTGCAGAGTGAAAGTAGTTAAAGATTATGAATACTACACAAAGAAAGCTCAACTGGATAAAACCAAAGACAGTGGAATTGCAATGTTAGCAGAACAAGAGAATTGGCTGTATTATTCTTCTGATGAAGAAGATTGCATTAACTTCTCACAGATGCAAAGCTATATGGCCAAAATGAGGAATGAAGAAGATTCTGACTATGAGGATGCAAGTTCTGAATCTTCTGCTGAGGTACATTCTGCTCTTGAAATTGATTTAATGACTCAGATTGGCAATATGAATGCTGAATTTGTTAAACTCAGAAAACAGATAAAAGGTGAAAGGATTCTGGTTAACAAATTCAGAACAGAAAAAGAAATAATTAAAGAACAATTTGAAGAATCTGAGTTTGAGAAACAAAAAGTCAGAAAAGAAAATTCTGATCTTTTGAAAAAGATTTCTGAATTGAAAAGTGAACTTACAGAAGTAAAAGATGAAAAGGTTGATTTACAAATTAAATTTGATATGTTGCTTGATGAAAGAAATAATTTATATTCTAAAATCAAAGAATTAGAAGATCTTAATCTGAAAAGAGGTCAAACTCAACAAACCTTGTGTCTTCTCACAAGTAATGTTAAAGACACAAGATTTTATAATCCAAAAATGGGATTAGGGTTAGAGGAAAATGTTGTTTTGAAAAGGGCTCCAATAAATCTTTATGACTTTGATAAACTACAAGTTCCTAAACCAGAAATCCCAGTGATTGCTGAAATCTTTGTAAGACCTGCAAGTTCTATAACAAGTTCAGATAGTTTACAAAAATCAAGTCCTATAAAAGCAAAGGAAACAACTTCTGAACCAAAAACTGAGAAGTCAGATGTTTCAGAAGACAAGGTTAAGAAAGAAATTTCAAAACCAACAGAAGAGAAACCAAGATATAATGATTCTAAATTCAAATATGACTCTCTAAATGTTAGTTACAAGAATAAACAACCAAGTTTTTCATATCCTGACATTGAAAGTATATTTGATGCAAGCAAGGTTTCTGAAACAGTCAGTTAGAAGTCTGGGTCTTCTAGTCAGAATTCTGACTCAATTAGTCAGAACTCTGAGTCTGAAGGTCAGAATTCTGAAACTGTTAGTCAAAATTCTGAGTCAACTGAAATTTCTCAATCTAATTCAGAAAGTTTCTTAGAACTGGAAAAGAGGTTTAAATTGGTAAACCAAGAACTTGAGGACTTAAGGAAATCTTTTGATGAGCTTGAAAATGATTACTGTGATGTAGATTTTAAACTTGAACAAGTTTTAAAGGAAAACAACACTTATATTCAGAAAATAACAGAGCTTGAGAAGTTAAAGGCTGAGTATGATCTTTTCAAGATTAATGCATTAAAAGAAGAAAAGAAATTCTTTGATGAATCAAGTACATTTGAAAATGGTGAATCATCTACATCATCTGCTAATTCTGAAAAGTTTATTTTTTCAAAAAAAGAAGAATGCAAAAGGAAATATGATCTGAAAAAGATTCTTGAGAAGATTGGATTGAATACTACTGTTAAATCAATTGTCAATGGTTCTTGTATTGAATGCAAATATAATCTGAATATTATGAATAAAAATGAAAATTCCTTTCATTCAGATTTGTTGATTCATGCAAGTAATCATCTGAAATGTGTTCAATGTGGTAGTAATTCATTTCAATTCTCTCAGAAAAGTCCAAATCATAAAACATCTTTTAAAACCAAAGAAAGACAGAATTCTGATAAAAAGACTGGAATGGTTTCTCAAACTCAGACAAAAGTAAAGAAGATTGAAAACATTTTTCAATCTAAATCAAAAGGAAAAAGAAATGAAAACTTGTTTCAATCTAAAGAAAAGAAGACTGAAAATGTTTCTCAGTCACAACCTAAAGTTTTCAAGAAGAAAAGAAACAATTTTGTAAACAGAAAATGTTCTGATTTCATAAAAGTATAAGGAAAGTGGTGCTTAAAAGAAAATTTGGAATGGAAAGTTAAAGGAACTTTTGTTAAATCTGTGAAAGAAGCTAACAAAGAAGGACCCATTCCAGTATGGGTACCTAAATCTAACTAAATGTTTTTGCAGGGCTGTCATGTGTGGTTTTTAGATTCTGGAGCTTCAAGACACATGACAGGTTATAAGTCTTCTCTGACAAATTTCACAGAAAAGACTGGAGGAGCAATTAACTTTGGTAATAACAGTAAAGGACAAGTTAGAGGATATGGGGATTTAACAAAGGGAGATTTAACCATTCAGAAAGTTTTCTATGTGGAAGGCTTACAACATAATTTGTTCAGCATAAGTCAGTTTTTGGATAGTTTCTGTCAAATCAAGTTCAACATATAACAGGTTGCATGATTTTAACTGAGAATGACATAAAAGTTTTCTGGGCCAAAAGACATATGGACTTATTTATGGTTAACTTTTTAAAGATTCAAGCATTAACCCCTGTATGTCTACTATCAAATGCAACTGCAAATGAATGTTGGCTTTGGCACATAAGATGTTCTCACTTGAATTTTAAGGAGTTAAACAATCTGGTTGGCAAACATCTAGTTAAAGGATTAGCAAAGATCAAGTTTGAGAAGGAATCATTATGTTCAGCATGTGAAATGGGCAAGATGAAGAAGAGTTCTCATAAGTTGAAAATGGACTCATCTTGCAAGTCACCATTAGAGATGCTACATACAGATTTGTGTGGTCCTATTTCAGTTCAATCAATGGGAGGAAAGAAGTATATACTTGTCATTATGGATGAGTATTCAAGATACACATGGGTTGAATTCTTAAGAGTAAAATCTGAGGCTGCTGAAACACTGATTAACTTCATTAAAAGAATTCAAGTCCTTTTGCAACTTCCAGTTCATAAAATCAGGAGTGACAATGGAACAGAGTTTAGAAATGAGACTCTTTAGAACTGTTTGCAAAGCTTTGGAATTTCTCATAATTTTTCTGCTGTCATAACTCCTAAACCAAATGGTGTTGTTGAAAGGAAGAACAGAACTATAGTTGAAGCTGCAAGAACCATGGTGGCATATTCAAATCTTCCAACCTTCCTATGGGCTGAAGCTATTGCCACTGCTTATTTCACACAGAACAGAACTTTGATTAATAAAAGATTAGATAAAACTGCTTATGAACTAATTAACAAAAGAAAACCACTGATTAAATTCTTTCATATTTTTGGTTGCAAATGCTATGTTCTCAAGGATAGAGAAAATCTTGGCAAATTTGATAAAAAGGCAGATGAAGGATACTTTGTTGGTTATTCATTAACTTCCAAAGCATTCAAAATCTATAACAGAAGAACCAAGAGGAATATGGAAAGCATAAATGTTACATTTGATGAGTCAAGAATGAAGACTTCTGAACAAAACAGTTCAGAACTCAATAAGGATAAGACAAAAACAATGACTTCTGAATCAGATTCTAATCCTAACTGTTCAGAACTCAATATATTGTTTAAGGATGCATTTCTGGAACTAACTTCTGAATCTTATGCAGATTTTGAAAATCCAAAAACGGTTCAAGAAATGAAAAAAGGATGTTCAGAGGTTCAAACAACAGTGATTTCTGATTCTGGTACATCTGAGGAATGTCCAATGTTAATTAATACAAGTGATGAAGTTTCTGAGCCTAGTACTCAGAATTCTGGACAAGGTACTCAGAATTCTGGTCAAGTCAATCAGAATTCTGAACAAGGTACTCAGACTTCTGGGCAAGATACTCATAACTCTGAACAAGTTATTCAAAATTCTGACTCCACTACTCAGAATCCAAATTTGGATGCTACATCACAACAATTCTCAGAACAAAGAGACAGTTCAGAATTACTTGTTGTTACAGATGAGAATGATACAAACAACAATTTATCAAATATTGTATTGCTTCCAAGTTCAAACAAATGGACAAAAGACCATCCTATTCATCAAGTGATAGGAGATCCATCAGTGAGAGTGCAGACTAGATCAGCAACAGCAAATGAAGCAATGTTTGCAGGATTTTTAAGTGTGATTTAACCTAAGAAAGCCAATGAAGCCCTAGAGGATCCAGACTGGATTTTAGCAATGCAAGATGAATTGCTACAGTTTGAAAGAAATAAAGTCTGGAGACTCATTCCAAAGCCTGAAGGAAAATCTATAATTGGAACCAAGTGGGTGTTCAGAAATAAGAATGATGAGTCAGGTGTTGTAGTCAGAAATAAGGCTAGATTGGTTGCTAAGGGATATTCTCAACAAGAGGGAATTGATTATGATGAGACATTTGCACCTGTTGCCAGAATTGAAGCAATCGGAATATTTTTGGCATATGTTGCACATAAGAACTTCAAAGTATATCAGATGGATGCCAAATCAACATTTCTGAATGGTATACTTAATGAAGAAGTTTATGTCTATCAACCTGAAGGGTTTGTTGATCCTGAGTTTCCAGATCATGTTTATGTTTTAGATAAAGCATTGTATGGTCTGAAACAAGCACCAAGAGCATGGTATGACACTCTAACTCAACACTTATTAAAATCTGGTTTCAAGAAAGGTAAAATTGATACTACTTTGTTTCTAAAGAAAAGGTGATGATTTGATTCTGATTCAGATATATGTTGATGACGTTATATTTGGTTCTACAAATGCAGATTTATGTAATGAATTCTCAAAAGTCATGGAATCAGAATTTGAAATGAGCATGATGGGAGAATTGAACTTTTTCCTTGGTTTACAAGTAAAACAGTTACCAAATGGAATTTTTATAAATCAAGGAAAATATGTGAAAGATATTTTGAAAAAGTTTAAGATGTATGATTGTGCTTCTATGAGAACACCTATGGCTACAAGTATCAAGTCAGATTCTGATCTCTCTGGAGTTTCAGTAGATAACAAGGTTTATAGAGGCATGATAGGGTCTTTACTGTATCTAACTGCAAGTAGGCCAGATATCTATCATGTTTGCAACATGTTTCTGTGCTAGATTTCAATCAAATCCAAAAGAATATCATTTGCTGGCTGTTAAAAGAATCTTAAGATATCTCAAAGGTTCACCTGATTTGGGCCTTTGGTATCCAAAAGAAACTGATTTCAAATTAACTGCCTTTACTGATGCTGATCATGCAAGAAGCAGGTTAGACAGGAAAAGTACTTCTGGAGCTTGTCATTTTCTTGGGGATAAGATAGTAAGTTGGGCTTCAAAGAAGCAAAATTGTGTGTCCACATCAACTAGTGAGGCAGAATATGTAGCTGTTGCTGCTTGCTGTTCTCAAACATTGTGGATGAAACACAACTTATGGACTATGGCTATCAGCTTAACAAAATTCCAATTTACTATGACTCAGAAAGTGCCATTGCCATTACTCAGAATCCTGTTCAACATTCAAAGACCAAAGATATTGATGTCAGATATCATTTTATTAAGGACTATGTGGAAAAGGGAACTATAGAAATGCACTTTGTGCATACAAAGTATCAATTGGCTGACATGTTCACAAAGCCTCTTGATCACAAAAGATTTACCTTTCTCATATGTAAAATAGGAATGCTTAATCTGACCAATTGATTATATTTGTTATTTTTCAGGAATGAATATTTTTCTAAGTAAGATTTTCTGAGTAGTGTACTCAGATTTCTGACTCTCTTACTCAGAACTTCTGAGTCTTGAGTTCAGAACTTCTGATTCAATACTTCAGAAATCTAACTTAATATTTTTTTTTGAATAGGCTACTCAGATCTTCTGACTACCTTTCAGAACTCATTTATGAAAATTACAAGTGTCTCAATTCATTGTTAAGTTTCTTTCTATTTTATCCTTCTTACTATGATTTCTTTTATGTTTAATATGTGTTTGAGTATATGCTTAAGTCAAGGGGGAGCATTGATATCTTTCAGAAATCATTCTGAGATACTTACAAGGTTTGTATTTCTTTCTTATTCTCTAATCATTCAAAGGTGAACAAGCTTTAAATGATAAAAGAATTTTTCACTTGTTCAAAACTACTTCTGAATCCTTAAAAGGTTTTCAGAAATCACAAACCATCAAAAAGGGACAGAATTTTGATGGTAAAATAATTTTCTATCCGTTCAAACTACTTCTGGATGATTAAATATTTTATATAATCAGAAGTTGAGATTTAAATGAATTTTGGTTACAAGGGAATTTCTTCTGAACTGTGTACTCAGAAATTTTGAGTATGCATTCTCAGAACTCTGAGCGTGTTATTCAGAACTTTTAACTTGTGTTAATTTCTATCCAATAATACGTGTCAGCTTCTTATTCAATTGAAAGTGCCACGTTTCATTTAATATCTTTTGTGGTATTTCACAGTGTTTAAATCCATTATAACTCTGACAAAAAGTAACTTTTCACCATTTGAAACCTTTCAGCTTCGCGGATTTTAAATAGACCTTAAAATCCCTCTATCAAATTTATTTGAATTCCAAGAGCGAAAAGTGAGATACGCCTAAATCCAGAGTTCTTCGATTCTGTTTTCTTTCAATCTTCTATAGTATAATCATGTCTGGTTCACGAAGAAGTAGAGCTATATCATTACACTCCTCGAAAACATTGTTGGAATCCTCTTCGGATTCAGAGAATGATGAAGTTCGTATGCCTGAGAATCGAGCCGTAGAAGAAGGGGCTGTAGGTGAGAATATTGTACTAGGGAATGATGAAGGAGGTGCATGAGATGAGAATATGGCTGAATATGAAGGAAATGCAGATGGGGGAAATGAGAATATACAACATGAACAGAGTGCGGTTAGGTCTGTAATATCTGCAAGATCAAATTCTTTAGAGAGAGTTATACCTGAGAGTGAATATATGGATTTAGTTGAAAACAATTGTGTGTTAATGCTTGATGAAACCAAATTCAAAGAAGATCATAGGATAATCATAGAGTTATTGAAGTATCATCCATTCAAGAAGTGGTTTACAATGAAGAAATCTGTTCCTGTACAGTATATACAACAATGGTGGAAGCATTTGGAGTTACAAGGTAACAAATTTGTATCTGAAATAGGGGGAGTTACTGTAACTTTGACTGTACAATTCATGAGAACTATGCTGAGGTTGCCAGAAAAGGATGACTTGGAAGGGAGATCAGACTTTGAGGATTCTCCATTGACGGAGGAATTAATAGCTGAAGTCAGAAGATTAGGGTATAATGAAGAATTAAGGAATCTAAGCTTATTCAGAAGAAACAAACTACCACCAATCTGGGCATGTTTTTTCAACATTATTAATAAGTGTTTATCTGGGAAGCACAGTTCACTTGATCAAGGTTCAAGACAAATCTTACAGATTTTTCATGGGTTGGTGAAAAACAGACACTATGACTATGCTTCAATTCTATGGGAAGATATGAATAATACTTTTGAGAGGAATCAGAAGGCAATAGAGAAAAGAACAAAAGATAAACCACTAACATATATACCTTATCTGAGATATTGGCAGATGGTGATTTGGTATGCAATGGATCAAGATAGAAACATTCCAAGAAGATCAAATGAGGAGCATGGGCCAATCTTCTACATGGGTAAAATGATTTCTGCTCTTAAACTTGAAAATTTTCCAAATCATAGACCACTTCCAAGGTCTCTTAGGCAATATATTCCAAGGAAGAGTGAGATATTAAAAGCATATTGCACCTCTATGGGATTTGAACAACCTCAGATCCCTACCCATGAGGAAAACCCTGATATGAGAGGTGAGGGGTCTAGTGCAGTTAGAGAGGGGGAGAATGTTCAGGAGGGAGAACATTCTGAGAGAATTGAGAGGGAAAATTCAGAGAGATTGGTTAGAATGGAAAGTGAAAAACAGAAAGAGAGTGGTGAGGATGAGAGAATGCTAACAGAATTAGAAATAGAAAGAGATAATTCTGATCCAGCTAAATTAATCCGGGCAACCACATCTACTATTGGTTCACAACTCTTGGTGACCAATATTGAAGAAAACACCATGGAGCCCGTGGTGGAACTTGAACAACCCATCCCTACCCACTCAGAAGCATTCAAACATGCTACTGTTTCACTTCATACAGGGGAACCATCCCAAACTCATTTGGAGGGAGGTGATAAATCCTAAGATATTTTTCAACACTTAGAGTCTGGATTACACAGTAACATCCAATTTGAGCCTGAAATTCCTTTGAACACATGCACATCACAAGAATTTCGTATTCCTGTATCAACATCCATAGACATTCCTATTTTTTGTTGTCAAGGATTGGATGGAAGTCTTGGTGAAGTGAACATCTTAAAAGCTTCATTACACAGTGCATCTGTTGTACATGGTGACTTTGTGACACCTACAGGCCATGAGTTCTCTGAACACATGCAAACTGGTCCATCTGTTGTTCCAGGTTCACAGTTAGATTCTTCTGAATTTGAAAAGATTCAGAAACAACATCATGATCTTGGTGTAAAGGTGGAGAAATTGGAGAAAAATGTTGATTTATTGAAAGATGAAGTAAAGGAACCCAGATCAAAGTTGGAAGAAAAAGCTAAGATTGTTGAGCAGAAAGTGGTAATGTCAAAACATCTGTGGAATCTCATCAAAAGGAGATCACAGAACAATTGACAAAGTTTCAAGAAGAAATGATCAAAAGTATGGATATCATGAAAACTTCTCTGCTTGAAGCATTCAGTTCCAATCTTGCTAGTGTTTCAAAGCCTCTTGCCATCATGCCTTTGTCTATAGCAGAACCAGAATCTGAATCTGATCAGTCTTTGAAGAGGAAATTGAATGATTATGACCCTCATCATCATCAATTGGGGGAGAAAAGGCAGAAGCAAAGCACTGAGTCAGATGTTTAAAAGTCAGATGTTCAAAAGTCAGCAGATGTTTAGAAGAGATCAGATGTTGAAAAGTTAATAGATGTTGAAAAGCTAGCAGTTGTTACAATTAGTTCTGAATCTGAGGATGCTATAGAATCAGAAAAAGTAGTGCATGAAAAGTCTTCTGAAAATGGTACTGATAAATAGAGGAATTGGAGTTGAATACTGAAGTAGAGGTGAATTCAGATAAAACAGATGTGATTATGTCAGATGAAAACATTGTGGCAGATGATGTTGTTATGGCAGAACAAAGTGTTAAGGCTGTGAGTATTTTTGGATCAGATGAAGTGATAATGACAGATGAAAATGCTATGGCAGAAGAAGAGATGACAGATTCTTTTGAAGAAGGTTATGAGATGAGTATGGCAGATTTGTCTGAGGAAAGCTTAATTGAAAGTTCAGAAGTGAATACATGCTTGGAAATTGTTCCTTATGTCAGAAGTGAAATTTTTAACTCTGAGATTGAAGAAAGAAGACTGAATGATATTCTAATAAGAAGAAGGCATAGTGAAATGGTTAGAGCGCTTAATGTTCAGAATGTTCAAAGAACTATCAGAATTGTGAGGCCTATTGACTTGTTGGGAGAATAGGATTACTCAGTTGGATACTCAAGCAAGTTTCAAGATGATTTTGAACTACATTTTCTGGATGAGTTGAATGTACTTGATGGAGAATATGAAAGAGTTGAAAACTACTTCATGCCTTTGGAATATGTGTACAGAAGACCCATTGTGATTCCAAGAGTTGAATTACCAGTGCTAGAAGAACCATTGTGTGACTTTATCATTGAACTAAGTGATACCCCTCTTACCAGACAATTTCTTCGTGACATTTTTCCAGAAGAAAACTATGAGAATCTCTACTACACAGAAGGTGAATATGTTGACTTGGAGAATTTTATTGATGGCTTTATGGATGAAAGATTACAGATGATTTATGTAGAAGCTTCAAACAGACTGAGAAAACCTGATGAGAAGCTACAAGTTCAGAAAAGAATAGAAAAGGTGCTGGAGTTTCAAACTGAAGAGTTTGATGGATTAAAGTATGTGAATATGACAGTACTAAAGGAAGGAAATTTGAAAGTGAATCTTACAAGCTTTGATTTTCATAGATTGTTTCTTGATGATCAAATATTCTTGGTGAAGTTCTTTGCTTGCACAAAAGAAACTTGGGTAGAACTTGAATGCAGAAGAATTCTGGGGATCTATGTCAGAAATATGCATGTGTATGATTTCCAGTTAGCAATAGAATCAAGAAAAGAAAAATGCAATCTAAGTTGTCCAATCAGAGATCCAGTACATAGTATCAATCTTTGTGGGTTTATAAATGAATGAATGGAGAATGAAGGGTTCATCTACAAAGATACTGAAAGACTTATGTTTTTTAAGCTGAATGATCTTGTGAAATACAGTGATTCTACACTGCAATGGCTATTGGAAGAAATGGAAAAGGTTGATAAAGATCAGAGAGCAATATTGAGGGAAAATGTATAAGACACATCAAAGAAAGATTGGATCTCAGAACAAAGGTCAAAGAATGTGGTGATTGTATGCTTTTAGAAGAAAATCCAAAGAAGATGTTGCATATTGATTTTGTATTTCCAGCTGAATATGAAGTAAATGGTGTTTACTCAGAGATTGAGGAAATTATTCCAGAAGTATTATCTCAAGAAGATGTTCAGATGGAAGATGCTGAACAAACAGAGAAATCTGAAGCTGTTGAAGAAGAGATACCTATTGATCTAAATGCCATGTTCTTGGAGTTTACCTTGCCAAACTTCTTTCAACTAAGAGAAGTAAACTTTTTGAGTGTTTATCATGATAGGCCAGATTTCTCTCAATGGTTTCGTTCTGAAATGAAAAAGATTGTGGGAAAGAAGAAGAAGTCTGTATATTCTGACTTCATGATCACTGGAATCAGAGAATTGGTTGTCAGACAGTTTAAGAAACATGAGTACTATGGATTTGAAGTTCTGAGAGAAGATGGAAAAGTCTACTACTTCACTGAAGTTGACTTTGATGAAATCTCAGTTGTTGATTTCTACAGATTATATAGTCTTTTGGAAAATAAAGACTGTAGCAGATACAAGAAGGAAAGAGGAGCACTAGCAACAGTAAGAAGTGCTATGTTTTACATTCTGAGATGGCATGCATATATAAATTTTCAAATTGCTCTGTATCTTGGTAGACCATGTGTGTATCTTTCCATGCCAAACAATGATCATGAACAACTTGATGCTATGAAGTCTGGATATGTGAGTGAATTTCCAGAATTGGGAATTGTAATGAAAAACAATCACAAGCAAAAGATCTACTTCAGAGCAAGTGAAGCTGCCAAATACTGCTCTGGAACTCTCAGATTCATTAAGAACAACTTGAACAAGAAGTTACAAAAAGGAGTTAAAGATGGAAAAGTTGAAAAAACAAAAGATTTAATTGAAGTGATTGATAGAAGGCTTGCCTTGAGAAATATAATTCTTCTGAAGATTGTGCCTGCACTTAGAGAATTCAATGATGAAAAGTACAAGACTATTTGACAAAAAGGGGGAGATTGTTAGATCTAGAGTTTTGTCAAAAATACAAGTGTTGAGATCTGATGTGAAGACTCACAGTTCTGAGTAAGAAGACTCAGAAGTGTTGTACTGCAAAGATTGCTAAGTGTTAAGTCTGAATAGAAGGCTCAGAGTTCTGAGTAGGAGACTCAGAACTTCTGAAGATGGAGATAAAAAGTTCTGAAGTGCTTGATCAGAAGAATGTTCAGAAGGTCTGAACAACATGTTCAGAACTTAAGTCAGGATATTTTCCTTTGTATTCTGTTACTAATTAGGACACGTGTAATTGTTCTATTAGTTTGTTACTTATATGTACTGTAGCTTTAGCTTTCCTTTACAGTATATATAGAAGTTAGCAACTGTAAGCTAACTAACCTTTTGCATAACTTTGTATTCACTTGTAATCTTTGAGAGACTCTCTCTCTAGATCTGTAATCTGTTCTTAATCGAATACAAAGCGTTTGGATCTTATTCTCTGTCATTTTACTGTTTAATTGTTCTTATTTGATTGTAAGATTGAATCCTGGTTTCTATAAAAGTAATCTTTACTAAGGAATCCTGCTTTGTCACTAACAAAAAGGAGAAGATAGCTCTCAGCGGTTATCGTTTGGAAAATGTTTATGTAATAAACATGGACTCTACAACCACTGAGAACTCCTGTTTCTTCTCAAAAGCCTCATTTGATGTCAACTGGCTATGGCATAAGAGGCTCTCTCATCTCAACTTCAAGACACTGAATACTCTATCTTCTAAAGAGTTGGTTACTGGTCTACCTCAACACTCATACGCTAAGGAGTCCTTATGTTCAACGTGTGAGAAAGGGAAACAAACAAAAGCTAGTTTTAAATCTAGGCAAGTTTCCTCAGTGTCATCTCCTCTACAACTTCTCCATATGGATTTGTTTGGCTCTGTTAACAAACAATCCATCGTTGGAAAGAAATATACGTTGGTCATAGTTGATGAATTCTCTCGCTATACCTGGGTAATGTTTCTCCGTTCTAAGAGTGACACCCCTGAAGAACTGATCACCTTTGTCAGGAAAATGGAAGTCTTGAACAACATGACCGTTCGCTCAATAAGCAGTATTCATGGGACTGAATTCAAAAACAGTTCTCTTGATTCCTTCTTTGAAAGTAAGGGTATTTCTACAAAACTTTTCTTCAGTGAGAACACCACAGCAAAATGGAGTCGCTGAAAGAAAAAATCGAACTATCATCGAAGCTGCACGTTCAATGCTCAGCGATTCTCATCTACCTACTCAGTTTTGGGCAGAAGCTGTCAACACTGCTTGTTTTACGCAAAATAGGTCGCTGATTGTCAAAAGATTCAAGAAGACAGCCTACGAACTCTTCCATGGGAGAAATCCTTCAATTAGCTTTCTTCACATCTTTGGTTGTCAGTTCTTCATACTAAACAACAGAGATGCCCTTGGAAAGTTTGATCCTAAGGCCGATGATGGAATCTTTCTTGGATACTCCTCAGTCTCCAAAGCCTTTAGAGTCTTCAATCGTAGAAGACAGACTGTAGAAGAAACTATTCACGTCACCTTTAACGAATCCCGTTCAGCAAACTCTAAACCTTCTGCAGATACTAAAGAACTGAATCAATGGATGTTTTCTCATCTTGGTGATTCAGAAGACATTCCCACTCCTCATACTCATCTCGCTGAAGATGATGGTCCTACTATCATCCCAAGCATGCAGACTAGTGAAGCTGAAATGTCATGGGTCTCAGTTGTTCCTTTAAACACTTTGCCTGCCTCTGAACCTAATGTCTCAGACATACCATATACTTCTCAGCAATCAGTGAATGAAATGCAATTTGCACCTACTCCTCTCTTGGCTGACATACCCGAAGTTGTTGAAGCCTCATCTTCAGCCCCTCCAGTTAAGGTTGAGTCGGCGAATCATGCTCCTGCTCAGCGATGGACTATTAATCACCCTAGTGATCAAATTCTTGGTGATCCAAACGCTGGTGTTCAGACTCGACGAAGTGCAGGTAACATTTGTTTATTTGTTAACTTTATTTCTCTGATTGAACCAAAGAAAATAGATGATGCCCTCAGAGATCCAAACTGGGTCAGCGCTATGCAAGAAGAGCTGACAGAATTTGAAAGAAATAAGGTTTGGAATCTCGTTCCAAGACCATCTGACAAGTCAGTGATAGGCACTAAATGGGTCTATCGAAACAAGTTGGATGAACATGGAACTGTAACCCGCAACAAGGCTCGACTTGTTGCTCAGGGATACAGACAAGAGGAAGGTATAGATTACGACGAAACCTTTGCTCCAGTGGCTCGACTAGAAGCTATTCGTCTATTCTTATCTTACGCTGTACACAAAGACTTCAAAGTTTATCAAATGGATGTCAAGTCAGCGTTCCTCAATGGAAAGCTGAATGAAGAAGTCTACGTGGAACAACCTCCAGGATTCTCAGATCCTAAGCATCCAGGTTATGTTTATAAACTGGATAAGGCACTTTATGGCTTAAAGCAAGCTCCTCGTGCATGGTATGACACTCTATCCTCTTATCTCCTTATCGAAAAAATTGAGCGTGGTAAAATCGACAAGACTCTATTTTTCAGGAAAGTAAAAGGTCATATCATTCTTGTTCAAATATATGTCGATGATATTATATTTGGTTCTACTAACCCTGACCTTTGTACTCGCTTCTCTGAAAGGATGAAAGCAAAGTATAAAATGAGTATGATGGGTGAGCTAACATATTTCCTTGGTCTTCAGATAAAGCAAAATGAAAAGGGAACTTTCATTAATCAGGGAAAGTATGTTAAAGATATGCTGAAGAAATTTGATTTAACTCAAAGTTCAGCTATGAAAACCCCTATGGCACCGCCGCTGACACTAAATAAGGATTCTTCTGGAATACCTGTTAATGTCACGACATACCGTGGGATGATCGGCTCTCTTTTGTATCTTACAGCTAGCCGACATGATATTATGTACGCAACCTGTTTGTGTGCACGATATCAAGCTGAACCTAAGGAATCTCATATGATCACTGTAAAGCGAATCTTTCGTTACCTTAAGGGTACTCCTAACCTAGGTCTTTGGTATCCCAAAGATTCAGGGTTTGATCTAATCGCCTATTCAGATAGTGATTTTGCATGTTGCAAATTAGATAGGAAAAGCACCACAGGAGGCTGTCAGCTCCTAGGTGGAAAGCTGGTGAGTTGGACAAGTAAGAAGCAAAACTCAGTGTCCACCTCAACCGCTGAAGCTGAGTACGTAGCTGCTGGAAGCTGTTGTTCTCAGGTCTTGTGGATGAGAAATCAACTACTGGACTATGATCTTCAACTCTCGAAAATTCCAATCTACTGCGACAGCACTAGTGCCATCGCTATAGCCAACAATCCAGTGCTACACTCAAAGACCAAACACATCGAAATCAGGTATCATTTTATCAGAGATCATGTGATGAATGGTGATATAGAACTTCATTTTATCCCGACTGACTTTCAGTTAGCTGATCTGTTCACCAAACCTCTTGATGAGACAAGATTTAACTTTCTCATCAGCGAGCTTGGAATGCTGAACTTAGAAGAATAAATCTTCAGCGGTTCACATTTGATCAGCGATAGGATAAAACCAACTTGTATAACACATTCTTTCATATTCTCTTTGAACAAAATTGATTCGCTGATATCAATGTATGTTCTCTCTTGCTCGCTGACGTTCGCTTAGAACTGAAAGATTTCAAAACAAATTGCATCGCTGAATATCTCTTCCTTTCAGTGATTTTTTTTGAAATTTCTAAAACCAACACTGATACTTCTATTCAGTGCTTCATATTTTCAAAATGTCCCTGAGTTTTCAAAATCCTCAGAGACATCCTAAACTATGAAAGGACGTTTATGACGTCATCCTAACGGATAAACCCTGGCACGTTCTTTTTCTGCCACACGTTTGCACGTTTCGTTTTCTCATCCAATTAAATGCAAACACGTGTCCGTGTCATCATGAAAAACCTTTCCCACTCATAGTTTTTCTCTCTCTAATCTCACTATATAAACCCTTTCTAGTTTATATTTTTCCTTTACGCGAACAACTTCTCCTACAAGAGAAGAATTACTGTTGCATTTTGATCTCTCGTTTCCAGAAACTGTTCATCATCTTATTCGACAACAAAGGTTAATATTCTCATTATTTTCCTACATTACCTTGTTTCTGATCTTATCTTTGTTTTCAAAAGATCAAACAAAAGAACATTTTTAAAAATGAAATCATTTTCTTTTCATGATTTTATGAACACAATCTTCATGGTTGTTCTTCAAGTTTAAATCAAAATCTTAAACTTGTTTTACATATGTTTTTCCAGACTCCTCTTTTTTAAAAGGAAACTAGAAAATAAGGCATTCCTAGTTTTTGAATCTTTACCAAAACTAGAAAAACCCTAATCTTCATTAAGACATCTTTTGTCTGAATGAAATGGACAAAATTTTAAAACATCTGTTTGGAAAATCTTTCCACATTAAGACATTTTTGTTCATTTTCTTCGTGGTTACATGTGATAAACAGAAATGGCATCCTCTGAAGCTCCTTCTACCAAGTCTCCTACTGCTACTACTGCTGAGAAAGTGGTTCTCACCAAGGCTCCTCAGGTCAAGTTTAAACTTGACAAAGTCACCTTCCAACACAACAACCACTATGCTCTCTTCGATTTTCCTCAGCGAAAACAAGTCACACATCTGAATGATGCTGTGAACTTTCTCAAAACCTGCTGCTTATCTACAGCCATATCTACCGTACCCCCTGCCATAAATTCCTTTTAGCTCAGTTCTGGTATACTGCCAGACGAGCTCAGGTTCCTTCACCCAAAGACCCAAAGAAACTACTTGATGTCATCCTCTGTGACACCAAATTTGGCACCACCAAAATCAACCTTGCTATTATCAGGGGTGCACTGAATCTCCCAGCCGCTACCAAAGAAAAACGCTTTGTTCCTCTCCCAAATCCCAAAAACCATGCTGATAGGGAAACAATCATTGCATTCTTTGATGCAATGAAGTACGTATGGGAAACAGGGAGAGATGAAAAACCTGAGAAGAAGCTGACCGCAATCAAAAAGTCCAAGATGCCAAGCGAGATGAATTTCATCTTCGCCCACCTGATAAGCTGTATGACAGCAAAAACCGGCTCCTCTGATCAAGCTGCTCAACCTTAGCAAGCCATGGGATATGCATTGCTGAAAGGTCTTCATGTGGATTGGGCATCAATCATCTACGATGATTTGGCGTTCAGGGTGGACATGGCTGACAGACCAACATGCGTTCCATACCCCTGGTTCATCAGCGCCGTCTTTCAAAGCGGACTCGAGGACAAATACCCAAAAGAGGGTGATCTGAGACTCTCTCAGGTTGGCCCTAAGGTGCTCGACTTCAGTCCCATGCCAAATGAGGTATGTCTCTCTACTCTCTTATCTATTCTTAATCCTCCATCTTCTACTTCTGCGGCTACCTCAGCAGAAATCCCCATTGCTAATACCCAGGCTGCACCCTCCACTCCTTCTCATAAAAGGAAACACTCTACTTCCCAACTTGATTCCAAAAGAATCAAGAAAACCAAGGAGCAACCCCCCAAGCATTCACATGCTGAAGACTCCACGACTCATCTTGTACAAGAGTCGCTGGATAGTTTTGTGGTACTCTCTGCCACAGCTGACAAAGCCACCTGTCCATTCCGACCTCAGCGTCTCTATACACTGAGGTTATAAACTTGGAACAGAACCCCCCTCTTTCAGCCCCTCTAAGGACTGAAGAAGTATTTCTCAGCAAATCCAACGCTGAACCCCGCACCCAACAAACCTTCTCAACCATCATTCCTCCTACTCAATCTTTGGACACTCCACCAGTTTCCCCTCGTTCTCTGGAACACCCATCATCCTACATGATTCAGCTGCTGATGCTCTACACATGATGATGGATGCAAACATAGGATCTGCAGGCACCTCCATGCGCCAAGGCACTCTCGAAGGCGACATGGAACACTACTCAGGTCTACGAGGTTTCGATAACTTCGCCAACCCGCCTGCAGGTATACAGAAAACCATACACACTCCTCTCTTTCAACCCCAAACTTTTGAGCTTTCCTCTGTTCATAAGTTAATAACTGTTGCAGGTCCTGATTTGGGAGATATTCAACACTCCCTGAAAGATCTGGTGACAAAGGTGGATTCTTACAACACCACTGGTAAGTGCGAAATGTGTGTTTTAATCGCAGTGGGTTGCAAACTGTCCACAGTGGAAAGTGCAAGTGTACACTGTCCACTATGATCGTCACAACAAGTAATAGTTGGTAAAATACCAGAATCGAATCCACAGAGACTGGACAATCAAGACAATACGGTTCTCATGAGCTCCTTTTACAAGTTTCAACTAGAGAGGAAAATAATACTTTGGTTTGGTTTGGTAAAATAGCTACTTGAAACGATTTACTAAATGTTAAAAAGGAGGAATGTAGGTTGGATTTTCCCTAAATTTTATCTCAAATACTCGGTCCTTAGAGTGATCCTCGTAGTCGTGGTGGACATTTTCGCTAGAAAAGCCCGGTTACAAAATACTCACACCGTTAGATAAAAATCCCATACTCTTAGTACTTGTTGTTTTGTCAATGGTAATCTCTAAATGGACCTTTTCAGGCCTCGATGGAATGTGTAGAGACAAATACTCTAAGTGTTTTTAATACACAAATTAGCTTGCCTACTACTCCAGTGGGCAGAGATTAGCTCACTGTGCCGACCTCACTTTCGTAAGTGTCAAAAGAATTCTTTCGAATCCCCTAGCATCATTCAAGCTCGTGTCACTGCGTTCTACTTATTTCTAAGTTAAGAACTAGACTTTAGATCCTTGCAAGTGATCGGCTTGTTCGCATCCTTGGGTAAATATCGAGAATGAAAGACCAAAACAACAAATATTCTAAGTATAAAGATTACTCAAGCATTTTTGATAAAATCCAGGTACTTCTCCTTCCTACATCCCAAAGGATGTTTAGCCTAACATTTCCGAAGTAAAGAAAACAAAAGATGAAGAATTGCACATAATAAAACTGAAAGTGATTTGCATTAACTGCTCACAGTGGGGAACGAGAAGTCGTCCCTGCACTGTGTATTTCGAACTACAACAGAAAATAAATTACTGAAGTTAAATGCTAAGTTACTGCAGTAAATGAAAGCTTACAACTTAAAGAAATGCTAGATGGATGGATTGTAATAAATGAGACCCAACACCCCTTTTTATACTAAGGAGGAGGTGTTGGTCTTTACACAAAAAGGGTTTTCCAAGGTGTAAGGACTGCAGGGCAATGCTGAAATCAGCCCATAGGGTAATGCTTCAATCCTCCATGTATAGCTCTTATTACCCAATGGTCTTTTAGAAGTCAACTTTTGCAAGTACAAAGGGGTGTACTTGATGCTATCTTCAATGAGAACTACCTTGTACTTCTCCAGCCATTTCTCTGCCAAATGAACCTTCCTCCTCCAGAAAATTAGATTCCAACTAAAAGTTTCTTTTTCTTTTCTTTTTTGTTCTGCTCGAAGAGTGGGGAACCGGAGTGGGCACTGTATACGTCACTGCGGATGAAAAATCGTGAAAACACCCAAAACTTCCCCAAATAATTTATTAAAGACCATGGTTCACTCCTTTTGGTCGTTTTCGTAAATCATACCAAGAATGGGGGTTTTTAGAAGTGAAATGGCTAAAATTGACAAAATAAAGTGGAAAATAAATGGAAATAATAACTCTAAAAATAGAGTTATCACAACCTCAAACTTAAATCATTACTTGTCCCCAAGTAATAAAAAGAAAGAAATAAAATGAAAAACAATGCATTTGAAACTTTGAGGGACTTACATACTTCTTGACTTGAATGAGCGTTTGATCTCCTTCCTCCGATACTTCCTTCGGTCCGAAACTTAAAAACTTCACTTTTGTACTTGACGAAATCTTTCCCTTGTTTACCATTTGATCAATAGGGCTTTCTTGGGTTTGAAGGGTTTATGGCTTTGTATCTTTTCCCAAGGGTTTTGGCAAGAATTTCCAAACATGGACCGAAGATCTCGCTTTGAGATTTTTATTTCAAGAAGTGGGTGTTTAGTATTTTGCTATGATAAGTACGTACACTTTCAGGCTTTATTTGGGTATAAGGAGTATGGCTATTTTTGTGAGGGTGGGTATTCTGATGGTCCAGAATAGGCACACCATCTTTTTCTGGGAGTGAGCACTTTGATGGTCCAGAAAAGGCACACCATCAATTTTGTTAGTGCTACTTCGATTTTCTTCTGTTTTTGTATTTTTGTGTTTTCTCTTTTTTTTTGGGAGGGGGGTACGGCTTACCCACCTCAAACTTGGACTTCACAGTGTCCTCACTGTGAGCAAACTGGAGGTCACTCTGGAAGTTCCCACCTCAAACTTAAAATCTCACAGTGTCCCCACTGTGACATAGAAATAACGAACAAAGGTGGTGGTTTGGGGTACAAAAAGGATCGTGTTAGGATGCGAAAAATGGCCTATATCATTTCATGGTATCAAGTTGAGATTCGTACTTACAAAAGGGACCTTTTTAAGTCGGAAGCCGAAAGTTGTACCTTAAGATGGAAACGAGATCAAACACGCAATCAAACAACAAATACGTTAGTACCCAAAAGTACCTACCCATTGGTAGGATTTTCATGCATTAAAACGCCAAAAAGAAATATGTAGCAAACATTGTCAAAGCCTAGCCATAGGCACAAAATATAAAATAAACATAAATTAAGATTGTTTTAGGAGCAAACGAGATAAACCATTGTTTTAACAAACCATTCAGGAGGTTGGGGTGGCATCTGGTGAACTGGCGGCGTCATCCTCTTCAAACTCGTCATCACTGGCATTGGTTGGGCAAATATCCTCAGGAAAATCTGGGAGCTGAGCAGCTAGCATTGGGTTGGCCTCTTTCATCATCAGGCCCGTCACCTCATCCCGTTCTCTTGTATACATCCAAAATTTCTGCGTGGCCCGGTTCTGATATCGCTGCTCACTTTCCAGCAACTCGATCCTGTATGTGAGCTTCTTCAAAGCTGCCAAAATCTCTCCCATTTGGTTGCTTGATGATCCGGCCTCGGTTGAATGGAGTGGTGTACGCGGCGTTCTCACAACATGCTCCTCAGCAATGGTCACAGTGGGGTGAACAGTCCCCACTGTGGGGATATCTTCTGTTTGTTCAGCTGGAGGAGTGGCGACGTACCTTCCCATCTTGCGGATGGTTTGTGCGCTGATGTTGCTCGTGGAGTCAAACCACTGATCCTCCACCGCCGAGGGTACACCTGCGTCTATCATTAGTAACGTAACGAGGCAAGGAAGGGGCAAGACTACCTTCTTTCTGTTTCGAGCTTGATCTATGGCCGCATGCATAACAATTCCGACGTTGATCTTTCGTCCAGTGAGGAGGCAGTACAACAAAGCACATTTATGCATAGACAATGTGGTATCGTGCGATGTTGGGGACACAGAGGCCCGGAGAAATTGGAACCAAACAGCGGCCTCGGTAGTGAGGGAGCTAGCGTTTAGGCACCTTCTCTGGCCGTCTTTATTCCACGGCTTCCCCTCGACTGCTATTTCGCGCAAGACAAGATCCTCGTCCGTCGGGGTCATTTTCTTTAAAAACTGGGCAAACTCACACACAGCCGGGCTCCTTCTTCCTAATACCCGGTTAATCGCTCCTGGAGTATAGCTTACTTGCTTACCACGAACTACCACAGTGGGATCCTTTGCTTGAGAGGCCTCGGCGTAAAATTCACGCACTAACGAGGCATTCGCGCGTCGATTGGCTTCAGCCAAAATCGACCAGTCTTGTGCTACAATCCTATTCTTAACAAATGGGTTGGCCTCAACAAACTCAGGGTCGAAACCCCTCTCTAACTTCAGTTTCTGTGTAGCAATGCACTCATAGTGGGCAGCCACCTCCGGAGTGGTGAACTGCCTGGGCACCCCACTGGGGGCATGCGCAGTGCCCACTGTGGATTGATGTGGGTTTTTGGTTTGAACTTGGTCATCCCCAACATCAATCTCAACAGAAGATGAACTTAAAGAGGGCTGAAGACTTGTACCTTTCTTTGACGGTTGTTTTGCCGGCCTTTTTGTCGGTTGTTTCAGAGCTTTGGTCACCGCAGACCGGGTGACCACTCCTTTCCCCACTGTGGGCAGTCATCCTCACTGTCTCTCTTTCAACACTATCCCCAAGCTTGCGGTATTATTCCTGATAGTCATCATCAACCTTCCTCTGAAATTCCACTTCTTCAGCAAAAATCTATGCCTCAGCCCTTTTCCTTTCTTTCTCAAAAATCCTTTCCTTCTCAGCCTTCAGCCTTTCTTCTTCCATTCGCTTTTCCTCTTCTTCCTTTCTGATTCTTTCTTCTTCCTCTCGACCTCTTCCTTTCTTTTTCTAATGGCTTCCATTTTCTGTTTGAACTCCTCTGCTAACCGCCTCTCTTCTTCTTCGGCTAGAAGTGTCTCGGTCTCGAAATGGGTGATACTGTTGTCTGAGACTTGCGATGATGAAGTAGCCTTTGGGCTTTCGTGCTTTGAAGAACCCTCGTCGGCCGCACCGGAGATGATTGGGTTTTCGCCGGAGACCGGTGGCGGTTCGTTCAGGTCACCGGTGACGGCTTCCGGTGGTTGTTCCTCGGCGGTCCTGCGGCGGACGGCCGCACGTGTGAGTGCATCGGGGTTGGTGTTCATTCTCTTGGTTCTTGCCATTTTTAGGGTTTTGGAAGGGTTTTGCTGGTGGGTTTTTCGTAGAGAGAGAAATGAAGAAGAAAAAGTTTGCTGGGTAAATTTTGGAAGCAAAGGAGGTTAAGGTGGTTTTTGGAAATGTTTTCTTTTCAAAAATGGGGGGAAACCGCCGGTTTTAGGAGAGAGGGGGAGGAAGGACAATGATAGCTTTGCTTGGGAAATGATGAACTATGACACCATGGCCTAAAAGCAGACTTGATGGCAGCAAAAGGTGAAAGCTTGTCAGCATTGGGCCCCAAAAATGGTCCTTTCATTCGTCAGGTGGGGAGTGGGGAGTGCAGTGACCTGAGCCTTCCCCACTGCAAAGTACTTTCCTTGATTTTTCTTCAAAAAGCGGCAATTTCTCCTACACACATTAAAACAAACTACCATGCAGAATTAAAAAGACCAAAAATAATAAAAAGACAGCAAATAAGTGAAATAAAATATTTACAAACGGTTGTGACATTGCTTAACCAGAGCGGGATGGAGAGTGGGATGGAATGTGGGCACTCTTGTTCAGAAAGTGCTTCACCCTTTGCCCATTGACTTTGAAAATTTTTCCGGATTGAGGAGCCATTAAGTCCAGAGTTCCAAAAGGGCTTACCTTGACCACAGTGTAAGGCTCTTTCCATCGTGATTTTAGATTTTCCGGAAACATCCTTAACCTTGAATTAAAAAGTAGCACTTTTTGTCCCTCCCCAAACTCTCCATGAGTGATTTTTTGGTCAGGCCACCACTTGATCTTCTCCTTGTTGGTTTTTGCATTTATGTTGGAGTGATGACAAAGTTCTTCTAACTCATTGAGGTAGGCATATTTTAAGTGGGAAGGCAATGGCTTCATATTCAAGTCAGGGGGATTTTTGGATGGTAGTTTGACATGTCTATCTTTGAAATCTAACTGCTCAAAAGCTGCCAAGATCTCGTTACACTCATCCTCAAAAGTGTTATCACTCTCAGATTCGGAGTGCTCACTCTCACTCCTCACTGTGGGCACTCTTGGTCATTAACCCGCATCGTGAGTTCTCCTTTGCGCACATCAATCAAAGTACGTCCGGTTGCAAGAAACGGACGCCCTAAGATGATTGGGATTTCTTTATCGGCCTCATAATCTAGAACTAGAAAATCGGCGGGGAAGATAAATTTATCCACTTGGACCAAAACATCTTCTATTTTTCCCTTGGGATAGGCAATGGATCGGTCGGCTAGTTGTAATGTCACGGTTGTGGGTCTATGTTAGCTTCAATCTTCCTAATCATAGAAGTATTTAGAAGTAGTGAAAAATAGGCTAAGTGAAGAAAGCCTCTTACAGAGGCTCTGCCGACATTACCGAGAAATCAAGGTCAAGAAGCTACAGAAGCAGCAGAGGCTTCCTACAGAAGCTCTGTCATACGCACAAAGAAGACCAAAGACTCGGAATCCGGCGAAGACTGCTCCACAGAGGACCAGACCGCAGAACCTCTGTAATTCATTACAGAGCCTCTGTGGTCCTCAATGAAGACTTGGAAGATATTACTGGATACGTTCATCAACTTGCATGGAAAAGTACTGTCAAAACACGTGTCAAGCTCTGAGTGGACTCAATAGGGCAAGGTACAAAATAGACGTCTGCGCCATTTAATGCATTTACCAAAAGTACATCTGCTCCATTAAATGCGCATGGCTCAAACAACTGCTCACACCATCCAGTCCACTGTTCACACCATCCAGTTTACTATTCATGCCGTAAAAGGAACAGTGACCTACTTCATAGTCTTCTAAGAGTAGTATAAAAGGAAGTCTCATGTTGAGATCTTCCTAAGGGACGAATACACGAGGAATCACTAATACTCTCAAGCTTTATTGTCAAATATCTGAGTGTTATATTCTCACACACACCAACAGTTCTTAATCTGTTCTTCGTGTTGTTATCATATATTGAATAACAGTAACTGTTCAAGAAATCCTTTTCATTCTTTACTGTTTTCTTTATATATGTGCGTTCTAATATCTATCAAACATATCTGTCAGTTTAATACGCTTCCGCATCAAACTCTAAACCCAACTAATAGATCTGTTAATCTTGATTAAGTGAATCTGGGATCCAACAATTGGTATCAGAGCCTTCCTTGATTTTCAATATCAAGTGATCCACTTATCAAGACTCGTGATAGATATTATTGAGATTTAAAATTGTGTCTGGAAACTGCCTAAACCCAGAAAATCTTCAAGTTCATCGAAGTAACTCTTTAGTCATACTTTCTTTCTAAAATCTTCAAAAATGACAAATACAAATAATTTCTTTACTACTGGTTCTCTCACTAAACCTCCTACTCTCCTTCGAGATGAGTATCCTCAGTGGAAAATAAGAATGGTCCATTTTTTCGAGGGCATTGAAAGAAATCAAGTACAATATCTGTACAATCCTCCTCCTATTCCCATGACAGTAGTACCTCGTGTACCTGCTACTGCTGAATCTGCCGAAATCCCCGAACATCAAAAACCAAAGCCAAAAGGGGAGTGGTCAACCGAAGATAAAGCAGAAGATGAAGTTGCTCAGAAAACCAAGAGGACATTAATTATGGCAATACCCAACGAACTCTTTCAATCCTTAGATTCATGTGAAACAGCGCATGATCTGTGGAAAGAACTGGAAAGACAGTTGGAAGGAGGTGCTAAAACACAAAAAAACCGAAGAGCACAGTACATCAATGAATATCATGCATTCAGAGCCTCTGCAACAGAATCTCTGCAAACAACATACGACAGATTCAACTCTCTAATCAACAAGTGCAGAAAATCAGGCATTGACAGAACTTCTGAAGAAAACAATGTCATGTTTTTGAAAAGTCTAAATGAAGAATGGCTCCAGCTGTCTATGTCCCTACAGACAAATCAGGATCTAGACACCTGGACTCTCTCTGATCTTTACGGAACATTAGCCGCACAAGAACCTCAGATAGCACAGGCTAAAACACTAACCATTGCACCATATGCATTGGTTAGTAAAACTAAAGAGGATGCACAGAGACCAAGAAATGATAAAGCCACAGAGGAGAAAAAGAAGGAGAAGAAGAAGATGGTGATAATCGACAGTGAAGTAGAAGAGCAAGCAGAAAAGGAAATAACTCTTGCGTCACTAGCTAAATCTTTAGCTCTATTGACAAAAGAGTTCAGAGGAAACAGAAGAGGTTCCGGAAATGAAAGATATGATAGAGACAACCAGGATGACAGAAGAGACAACAGAAGAGATGACAGAAGAGGAGAAGAATCAAGTGGCCGACAGAGGTCAAGCGATAGAAGTTACAGAGGGAATGACCGACAGAGGTCAGATGACTCGGTAAGCCACACGCAGCAAGAATGCTACAAGTGCGGCAAACCTGGTCACTATGCAAATGAATGTAGATCAGAGAAAGGCGGAGACCTACAGAAGTCCAATGATCGAACAGGAAACACTCCTCAAGGGTGTTTTAACTGCGGAAAACCAGGCCATTTTGCGAATGAATGCAGAAGCAGATCAAATCGCCCACAGAGGGACTCTGCTTTCTACAAAAAGAAAGCCGAATATTATGCTCAAAAATCCTTAATGGCAAAAGGACATTCTGAGGAGAACACAGAAGACTTCCAGTCAGACTCTACTTCTGACGATGAACATACCGCCAATGCCATCTTCTGTGGCATGGCAGAAGTCGACTCCTGCACTGACTCTGAGGTATCTACTTCAAATTCCAACTCTTGTATTACCTCTGTAGATGATAATACACTTAGAATTAACATTGAATTAATTGAACTGAAAGAGATAAATCAAAGCATTCAGAAAAGACTCACTTTCAATGAGAGAGAAGTACGGCTTCTCACTCAAGAAAAAGAAAAGATTTTTGAGGAAAAAGAGAGAATAGAAAAGAATTGGAACAAAACTCTAGATCCTTTAAAAAAACAAATTTCTGAATTAACCAATACTTTAAAAGATAAAACAAAAGAACTTTCAGTTTCAAGGAGCGAAACTACTGACATAAGAGCTCTTAAAGAATACTTTCAAAGAGAAAGAGAGGTATTATGGCAAGATTTACTCAGAAGAGAAGTTTTGCTTAAAAACTATAAAGATGCACATAAAGTTTATGAAAAAATAAACTCACAAATAGGGAGACGAGGTATAGGGTATGATGATATCACCCTAGGTGTTGAAGGCAAAAGAAACAAACCTCTGTCCTCGTTATTTGTGATTGGAAAAACAAACAAACCAGATTTTCCAAATCTAATCTCTGTAAGCAAACGGGCGAAAATCTCTGTGGATCCTTACTTGAAGAAACATAAGAAGATGATTAACGTGTGGTTTGAAAACACAGACTCATCATCTTCAACCTCTGTCAATAGAGGTATCAAACCAAAGAAATATCTGAAAACACAAGATCAGATTGGTATCTTCAAGTTTGGTAAACCAGAGACCCAAACACAAGTTGCTTTTGTCTGTTTGATAAACGTTGAAAAGAAATTATCAGCAGAAGCTCCTGAGTTTAAACCCATTTTTTCAGAAGAAAACTTTAAAAATTTAATTGAAAAAGAAATTTTGGAAATATGGAAATCAAGCGTTTTAGAAAATTTCGGTACATCTTCTATAGATAAAACTCTCACTGAAGAAATCTTATTAGAAACCTCTGCAATCTATGAAAACTATTCTACAGAGGAAGAAAGCTCGTACGATACATGCTCAGAAAATCCAGCCTCTATTGAAAGAATTGACTCAACCTCTGTATACGAGGACGATTCATCCTCTGACAACTCAGAGACTGATTTCAAATCAGGGATAATTCACTGTGACACAGAGGATGTCAAATTCTCCTCTGAAGTTCCTCACAGAACTATTTCTCCAAAAGAGAAACTCACAGAGATTCCAATCTGCCAAGATTTTCTAAAATTGAATCTACATATCAAAACCTCTGCTGAGCTTAAAATGTTACAGAAGACCTCTATTGATCCTATAAGTTCTAGATTTTCAAAACCCAAGGTTAATAAATCTTTTTCTTCTGTGACAGTGATGAAAGAAGTTCACCACAGAAGCAACCCACAGAAGGCAGGTCCTAAACAGAGCTTTTGCAAACAACACTCGAGTATTCATAGATCTTCTAGTAATAGGAAATCTAATGTAAAGAAAGAATGTAATGCCTCTGTGGCTGAGTTTAAAAAGTTCAATGAAAAGTTCAAGCAAATTACATCTCATATTCAATACTGTCATTGCTTTGATCTTATGTCTAAACTTAATAATCATTTTTCAAGTCAAGTCTGTTTACTCTCTACGACAATTCAAAAGTCAAATCCCACAAAGAAACAATCTGACTCTTCTGCAGAGAACAAAATGTATTTCAAGAATGCCAAGGCAAACTTGAAAAACTCTAACAATATTGGACCCATATGGATATGGGTACCTAAATCTCTGTGATTGTCCTGCAGAAGAAGTATGTGCCAATCTGGTATCTAGACTCCGGATGCTCAAGGCACATGACTGGTGACAGAAGTGCACTATCCACGTACAAAGAAACACAAGATGGTGGATCTGTGACTTTTGGAGACAACAAGAAAGGACACATAAAAGGCTATGGAGTCATAAGGAAAGAAGACGTTTCTGTATACAAAGTTGCATATGTGGATGGCCTTAAGCACAACCTACTCAGTGTAAGTCAACTTTGTGATACAGGATTCAATGTGTTGTTCAAAAGAACTTTCTGCTCTCTACAAAGTGAAGAAACAAGTATGGAACTTCTGCGAGCTGAAAGAATAGGTGATCTATATCTAATGAACTTCAACTCAAAGAACAAAGACAAAGTTTGCCTTGTTGCCTGCAAAAGTGAAGAAGCCTGGTTATGGCACAACAGGTTCTGTCACTTGAATTTTCACACATTGGAAAAACTGGTCAAACTTGATCTAGTTAAAGGTTTGCCAAATGTTAAATTCAATAAGGATCATTTATGTTCTGCCTGTGAGATGGGAAAACTCAAAAGAGCTTCCCACAAAGGCAAAACAGATGTATCTTGCACTAGACCTCTGTACATGCTTCATGTCGACCTCTGCGGTCCCATTGCCATACAGAGCCTAGGTGGCAAGAAATACATACTTGTCCTAATTGATGAGTATTCGCGTTTCACATGGGTTGAATTCGTTAGAAAGAAATCAGATGTTCCAAATATATTGATAAATCTAATGAAAAGAATCCAAGTTCTTTATAATTGCAGAATACAGAAGTTAAGAAGTGACAATGGCACAGAATTTAAAAACTCTGTCATTGAAGCCTATCTTTCAACAGAAGGAATATCACAGAACTTCTCTGCAGCTCGCACTCCACAACAGAACGGTGTTGTCGAAAGAAAGAATCGAACACTTGTGGAAGCCGCAAGAACTATGATGTCAGCATGCGGATTATCAATGAACTTTTGGGCATAAGCAATTTCTACTGCGTGTTATACTCAAAATCGATCAACCATTGTGAAAAGACACCTCAAGACGCCTTACGAATTGCTTAACAAACGGAGGCCAAACATCAAATTTTTCCATGTATTCGGATGCAAATGCTTCGTCTTAAACGACAGAGATTCAAGAGGAAAGTTTGATGTAAAAGCAGATGAAGGCAAATTCATTGGATACTCTGCCACTTCCAAAGCCTACAGAACATTCCTTACAAAGTCTCACAAGATTGTAGAAAGCATCAATGTTTCTTTTGATGATTCATTCCAAATGACTTCTGAGCAAATAAGTTCAGAACTCGGAATTAAAGGGAAATTCTCTGACATCTCAAGAACAAAAGAAGATTTGAATCTTCTATTTTTGGAGATGTTCCACAATGACATTGATCCTTCTGTCGGAACCATCAGAGTTTCTGAAGAACCATCCTCTGTCGGACAAAATCCTACAGGTATGACTGTAACTGGTCCAAATAATGCTTCATCTTCTTCTATAAATACTACAGATGCAATTGCCGAAGCAGAAGAAAGTGCAGAAGATGAAACATCAAGAAAAACGACCACAGAAGCTGCACAAACCACAGAAGAACCAATTACAGAGGGGATAGAGGATCAAGAATATACATCCTCAGAGGAACAAACTCCACCACCACTCGTACCAATCATTCCACAAACGGTAGAATCAACTACCAAGGCACGAAGAACATCAGAGGCTGCACAAGAAGAAACACAAGAAGCCTCTGAAGAAAGTTTTGATGACATTGATGATCATCTTCCACGCACAACTCAGTGGACAAAAAGCCATCCTCCAAACCAAATAATTGGAGAACCTTCTGACTCAGTAAAAACAAGGTCTGCCACTGCAAATTTTTGTTTCTTTACAAATTTTATTAGTGTTATAGAACCAAAGAAGATTTCTGAAGCCCTAGATGACCCAAACTGGGTAGACGCCATGCAAGAAGAACTTCTGCAATTTGAGCGTAACAAAGTATGGACTTTAGTACCTCTGCCAAGAGGGAAACAGGCCATTGGGACTAAATGGGTCTACAGAAACAAGAAGGATGAAGATGGAGTGTTCGTCAGAAACAAAGCAAGATTAGTAGCAAAAGGATATAGACAAGAAGAAGGCATAGACTACGATGAGACTTTTGCCCCTGTCGCACGTCTCGAAGCAATAAGAATATTCTTAGCCTTCGCAGCCCACAGAGGTTTTAAAGTCTATCAGATGGACGTAAAATCAGCTTTTCTAAACGGTGAAATCCAAGAAGAGGTTTACGTAAATCAGCCACCAGGTTTTGAAAGCTCAAAGTTTCCAAGGCATGTATACTACCTTGAAAAGGCTCTATACGGACTGAAACAGGCTCCAAGAGCATGGTACGAACGACTTTCTACCTTCCTTCTAGTCAATGGCTACAACAGAGGTACAACAAATACTACCTTATTCTATAAACGCAAAAATAGTGAGATAATGCTTGTACAAATATACGTAGATGACATAATTTTTGGGTCTACAAATTCAGAAGAGTGCAAAATTTTTGAAAAACTCATGCAGAGTGAGTTTGAAATGAGTATGATGGGAGAATTAACATTCTTCCTCGGACTTCAAGTCAAACAATCTTCAGAGGGAATTTTTATAAATCAAGCCAAATATGTCTCTGACATACTTTTAAAATATAATCTCTCTGATACCTCTGCAATGAAGACTCCAATGGCCACTGGAAATAAGTTGTTCTTAGATCCAAATGGTATTTCTGTAGAATGTACTCTCTACAGAGGCATGATTGGATCTCTGTTATACTTAACAGCAAGCAGACCTGACATTATGCATGCCACATGTCTTTGTGCACGTTATCAAGCTAATCCAAAGAAATCACATTATGATGCTGTAAAAAGAATCTCGAGATACCTGAAGGGGACCAACAATCTTGGTCTCTGGTATCCACAGAACTCTGGTTTTAGTCTTAAAGCTTATACAGATTCAGACTATGGAGGATGCATGCTCGACAGAAAGAGTACCTCTGGGAGTTGTCAATTCCTAGGTGGTAAACTAGTCAGTTGGACCTCCAAGAAGCAGAATTGTGTCTCCACATCCACTGCAGAAGCTGAATACGTTGCTGCCGCTAGCTGTTGTTCTCAGGTTCTATGGATGAAGACTCAGCTAAAAGACTACGGCCACATTCTGTTCAAAATACCCATCTTCTGTGATTCCAAAAGTGCTATTGCTATCTCTGCCAACCCTGTGCAACACTCAAAAACCAAGCATATCGATATAAGGTATCATTTCTTGAAACATCATGTTGAATACGGTACAATCGAAATGCATTTCGTGCCCACAGAATATCAACTCGCTGACTTATTCACCAAAGCATTAGACGAGAAAAGATTCAACTTCTTGGTGGGTAAGTTAGGAATGATTAACATGGTATGAAAATCCTCTGTAAGTATAGCTTTATCTTCTGTAAATAACAAGTAAATACATTGCTTAATTTATTGCTTTGATTGATTCTACTTCTGTATGTAAATTCTTAAAACCTTAAATAGTTCTTAAAATCACAGAGCTTCTGTAAGTCAACTCAGAACCTCTGACGACTCCTACAGAACCTCTGAAAGACCATGACCTATGTTCTATGCAAAACTTATCATTCTTTGATCCAAGCATAGGTCAAGGGGGAGCAAAACGAAATTACTTGATCTACAGAGGTGATTAGGTCATGGGGGAGCAAAAGGAAATTACTTGATCTACAGAGGTGATTAGATCAAGGGGGAGCAGAAGGGAACCCTGAAATGATCTAAAGAGATAAAACTTTCAAGGGAAAGCCAAAGAAAATTGTCGATGACTCCATATCGACAGAAGTCAGATATCACTGCCGAGAAAAGAAGAACCAAAAGGTATGTCTCTCGCACAAAAGGTTTTTGGAAAACAATTTTCTAGGACAAGAATTGTCAAATATGTCCTAAATATACTGTGAATAACATTTCAAAAATCAAAAGCTCAAAAAGTTTCACAAAATTCGAATTAGGAGAAATTTAAGGTCATAGAGCTTCTGCTGAGCTCAACAGAGCTTCTGCATGAAATATGCTCTGTGATCACAAATTAACCTTCTGTCGATCGTTTGGAATGTTATCTCGAAAACCGAAAACGCAGACCATGACCTTCTCGAACAAACCGTTTTTTTAACAGTTTTCTCGGACACAAACTTTCAAATATGTCCGAAAAACATCTCTTAAACCAAATCAAAAATTGGATGATCAAAAATATTAATAAAATTTTTGTTATGAGATTTTTTCTCTCATAGAGCTTCTGCTGGCCCTCACAGAACTTCTGCAAGTTCCAACAGAGCCACAAAACCTCTGCGAAGCAAATTTCTTCACAAAAATACGATTTTATCCTCTCCAATACCTTTACAAATGTTTTGGTTAAAGAAGAACCCCACAGAAGTCATGATAACAATGAGATATATGAAAAAGGGATAAATATCAAAGATTTTCAAGATCACAGAGCCTCTGTAAACTACAGAAGCTCTGTCAATCTGATTACTTGGGCATCTCTGTAGTAATAACGGTTACTTTTACTGCGAGTGAAACTCATATGGCTAAAATCAACCTCATGCGCCTAGCATTAATGGGCCGCGCACGACGTCCTGTCATATTCTGACAAGGCCTACGTGTCCCATTTTCATTGGGCGTACATGGAACGTTTTTTATTTGGAAAGTTGAACCCGCCGCTCAAACTCGAGTGCGGATTCCAAACTTTAATCCATTGCCATATATTTTACTCTTTCAAATTCTACCGTTTTACCATCCTATAAAAACAAATCTTACCCTCACATAAAACCTTTTACAAACTCTCATCTTCTTCTCCGGCGAAACCCTGCAAAAAGCTTGCAAAAATCTTATTCTTAAAATCAAATGGCTTCATCTTCTCGAGCTACATCCTCTGAACTCTCTCCGGCGAACTCACCGGAACACTCCCCTGCACATTCAGAACATTCTGAAAACCCCAGCCTTGCAAGAAATATTGAACAACAAGATTCCGGGGACTCAGCAGACTTTGCTCCGACGACTCACTTGCAAAACTTTATAGCAAAGGATCATTTCGAAGCCATTCTTCCTATCAAATCCAACAACTGCTATTTGGTCCCCTCACCCACTACTTTCGGCGAAGCCCATGCCATACTTCTGAACATCATGGAGAATCATGTCCTCTTCCCTCTACTATCAAGAACCCCGAACAAAATTCCAGTCCGCTATTTGAACCAATTTTGGCAAAGCTGTCGATTTGATAAAGACGATTCTCTTATCAAAGGGTACATTTCAAGACCTGATAAATCTGAGCATCTTGAAACCAAGTTCAACAGAACAATGTTCTCACTTGAATTCAACCTACCAACAAGGGGTCTTCTGGGATTGAAGAGTTATGCAGAGCAACCAACAGACGAAGAGCTCTGTCGATTCGTGGAAATGCTTGGGTACAACACCCAACTACGGAAGAGAAATGACTTCCGCAGAGGCCGATTACCACCTCGGTGGAACACTTTGTTCTCGATTCTTAACAGATGCCTGACAGGAAAGATAGGCAGTATTGACCAGAGCTCACATCAAATCTTGAGCATCATGTATGGGGTTTACTATGATCTTCCACTAGATTATGCGACCATAATGATGCAAGAGATCATAAACACCATCGACAGAAAGAACAACTCGAAAAGGGTCAAAGAGAACGATCCCAACTTTCTACCACCTCTGCAATTCCAAAGAATACTAGGAGTACTGTTCGAACCTCTGCTGCTAATCCAAAATTGGCCAATGGAAGGGCCAACTCCCAAACAGTTCCCGATGAACAAGAATACCCCCACTGATCATGCTGATGGCTACTCACACTGCAGACCTCTGTCAAAGAAGCTTCTGCAATACGCATCGAATAAATCCCTTAAGAAAGAGTATATACGCGATCATAGAACTCCTAAACCGAGTCCTATGACACCCCCGCGTTTAGGTGTCCCCCTAGGAACAATGATAGCAAAACCTCTTTCCACTCAAAAAGAAAAGGATCTGAAGTTAGCAAAGCACATGGCTATTCAACTCAGCTTTATAGCCAAACGTGCAGAACTAATGGGAAAGAAGTCTTCATCAAGAACCTCTGCATTTACTCCAAAAGCTAAGAAGAGGAAAACTGCAGAAGGCACCTCCACAAGCGCTGCAGAAGATCAACCCTCACCTCCTCATGCCACAGAAATTGGCTCCTCTGTTCCTCCCTCCTCTCCAAAAATGAAGAAGAAAAGATCAAAATCAACAGAAGAAGGGGCACCAAATCCTAAGAGGAGGAAAACCAAAAAGAGGCATGGTAAATCACTTACAAAGTTGGTAACCATTGCAGAAGAGGAAACTGCTGAAGAAGAAGTTGCAGAAGAAGAAATGGCTACAGAAAGGTATCAATCACCCTATCAATCTCCAGATAGATTTGCTCACCAAGGAGACCTGAACGACTTCTTACAGAACCCTGAAATTGCCAACACCCTAAATACAGCAGGGTGGACGGCACAACCTCTCGACCACCACTCTCCAGAAGAAGATTTCTTCATTTCGGGCATCGACACACATCTGCAAGAAGATGACACAACACCCAGAAATCAACCAGCCGAAACCCCTGTTATTTTACAAAACCCTTTCATTCAAGGATTGGATGTCCACAGAAGAAGTCCAAACCCAGCTTCAGAAGAAATAGAACAAACTGAAGCTGAATTGAACAGAGGTGAAATTACAGAGGCTTATGAGAACATGATGGAAGAAGAGAAAGAAAAAGGGGTCAAAGTTGTACAAAAAGAGGGATTAGCAACAACGGAGACAGAAATAGAGATCTTAGAGACAGATTCAGATGAAGAAGAAGCTGTTTGGATACGTAAGGGTCTTTATCATCCACATGTCATGAGATTATTTGGATCTCATCAAATGTATGACCAATTACGACCAGAGCAAGGAACTTCCACAGAACTTAGGGAAGAAGCAAGAAAAGATGCCTGGATAAATAGAGGCACACAACCAAAACCAACTCCCAGTGCAACCCACATTTCTGACACCGCAGGTCTAGCTGCAGAAGGTGTCATTGAAAAAGAGCAGCACAGCTCGAACCTACCCCAACCCATCCAGCCAGAGGTTACTCTTTCAACCTCTGTGCCCACAGAAACCGGGGAATCCATTCCTAGGGAGTCTCCTCAAAGAGACTCACCTATAGTTCGTGATCAATTGCCCCAGATCACAGAAGAACGCCCAACAGAGGAATTTGTTTCCTCTGCCACGCACTTGTTAAGACCCACACTTCTTTCAGAGAGAAGTAGAGAGCACAAAGACAAAGAGACTCTAGACAAGTCTCCTAGTCAACAGAAGGATATTCCAATACCCACCTCTGGAGTGGATTTGGACAATGTTCTTCTCAGAACTTCTGTAGGGATTGAAACTCATGTTTCTTCTCAAGGATCAGAAGGAAATCCTTCCATTCTCAACGTACAAACAGGAATGAAAGAAGGTATCCCAGGAACAGGGATTCACTCTGGAGACGAATGTGTTCCTCCAGAGGTTACCACCGGAACACAAGTTACAAGGGATGAGTTCCAAACCCTTGAAACCTCTGTGAACCAAACCTTGAAAGAGTTGCAAAGCTCTTTCAAATCTTTTGCAGAGACAACATCACTGGCACTGCTAAACCTAAACACCAAAATGGACAACCTGTCCACAGAGGTGAAAACTGCCATCTCACAGATTAAGTCTGCTGCTACTGCATCCACCACTTCTGCCGCAACAACTACTCCTTCGATTGAGAACTCAATCAACAAATTCCTTGATCAATTGAACAAACAGACTTCAGTGTCAACGGGCATCACTCCTGCAGATCTACAGAAGGCCCTACAAAAAGTTCAAGAAGAAGCCATGCGAAATACCATGCTGATGCAACCCAAAGACTACATGACAAGAGCACAGCTGACAGAGCTTGGGCAGAACGTGATTAATCAAGTGACAGAAGTCATCCTTTCCTTCACCACTGCCAATGCTAACTTCGTCAAAGATTTCAGAGAAAGTGTAGGAAGGATGAGATTCAAAACAGAGGCAGAGCTAGCAACTCTTCTTGGCCTCTGTGATGATGTCTGCGCGAAACTGATCGCTGCTGGAGCCACAATGCCAAAGAAACCCGATGCTTCCTGCAGAGCAGAGGGTACATCAGACAAGGGTCAGGATGATTCTGATGATGATGATGACCATCCTGGTCCATCAGATCATCCTGAGGGGGAGAAAACTACAGAGAAAACTGCAAGCAGAGGACTTACAGGTCCACCAATAGCCGCAGAACCTCTGAGTCAAGCACCTCCAGAACAGACCCGACAACAACAAACCCAAAAGACCACAGAGACAACACCCATCTCTGTGGAATCATCTCCTGACGAAACCAAAACTCCAGAAGCAGAACAGCAAGCCACAGAGGCAACAACCGCCCCTGAGGTAATCATTTTGGAAGAAACAGATGAACCAACCACAGAGAAAACACCCACCTCTGTGGAAACACCCCAAACCATACCCAGAAGAAAGTCGATTGCCACCAAACCAAAAAGAGCAACGACCTCTGCTTCTGACATTCTGAAAAGGATGCACACAACAATGAGTGATCGTATGGTGAAGAGAGAAGAAGAAAGGCACAGGTTCACTTTAGCTTTCAGAATGGCAAGAAGATTCAATGACAACACTTCATCAACAGAAACTGAGCTCGCAGAAGAAGTCATCAAACAACCTCCAACAGAGGTTACAGAGCAAGTCAAGCCAACAGAACCATCGCCACAAAAGTCCTCTAAATCACAATCGTCAAAATCCACAGAGGCAACCTCTATCAAACCAACAGAAGTGCCAACCTCAAAACCCACAGAAGCAACAGGTTCTGCCACGACAATAGCAAAAGATAAGGGCAAAGGGATACTGACAGAAGAGCCAAAGAAGAAGAAAACATTGCCAAAGCCAACAGAAAAACTAATGAAGAGTGCGTTTGACGCCTTTCAAACCCCAAAACCCGAAGAAGTTGACTGGGCACATGGATTGAAGCCTCTGTCAGAAATTCCTCTAGCTGGTAGAGCTGCAGAAGTTGTTCAACAGATGGAGAGTCTCAGAAGACAAATTCCACGACCTGGTCCAACACATGAAGAGATGGAAGAAGTGGTATACAAATACCTCTACAAACAATCCTATCAGACAAATCATCCAGTAGATCATGTGACAGATCCAAGGATCAGAGAAGAATTTGAGAACATCTTCACAAGAACAAAGCCAAGAGCCAAAGCAGATGTCTTCTCAATTCACAAAATCAAAAAGGTGATCTTCTGCAGAATCTCCTTCACAAGAACCTATCCAAGGGTCAGGTACAATCTTTACAAAGTCAGAAGAGAGAACAATTCAGAATCTACCTTCGCTGATGCTGACTTAAGAAACATCAATCCTTACGATCTACCTGACCTTCTGCAATGGACAAAAGACAACTACAACACAGAGCCTAATACCAGAGCCTATCAAGTGTTGAGAAAAGCGATGAGGGAAAAGCTTCTGCTATACAGCATGATAGATTTTCAGCTGGGAAGAGATCTTGGTCTCAAACATCTAGATCTACGACCACCAGAAGATCGCTGCCCACAAGACGCTGTGCCAAACTCAATCATCAGAGAACCAAGATTTGGGTTAGTATTTCAAAACCCACAACACCAGGTTAAACTTTTTGTACTCATGGATTGTCAGATGATTGGGATTTCTTTATCGGCCTCATAATCTAGAACTAGAAAATCGGCGGGGAAGATAAATTTATCCACTTGGACCAAAACATCTTCTATTTTTCCCTTGGGATAGGCAATGGATCAGTCGGCTAGTTGTAATGTCACGGTTGTGGGTCTATGTTAGCTTCAATCTTCCTAATCATAGAAGTATTTAGAAGTAGTGAAAAATAGGCTAAGTGAAGAAAGCCTCTTACAGAGGCTCTGCCGACATTACCGAGAAATCAAGGTCAAGAAGCTACAGAAGCAGCAGAGGCTTCCTACAGAAGCTCTGTCATACGCACAAAGAAGACCAAAGACTCGGAATCCGGCGAAGACTGCTCCACAGAGGACCAGACCGCAGAACCTCTGTAATTCATTACAGAGCCTCTGTGGTCCTCAATGAAGACTTGGAAGATATTACTGGATACGTTCATCAACTTGCATGGAAAAGTACTGTCAAAACACGTGTCAAGCTCTGAGTGGACTCAATAGGGCAAGGTACAAAATAGACGTCTGCGCCATTTAATGCATTTACCAAAAGTACATCTGCTCCATTAAATGCGCATGGCTCAAACAACTGCTCACACCATCCAGTCCACTATTCACACCATCCAGTTTACTATTCATGCCGTAAAAGGAACAGTGACCTACTTCATAGTCTTCTAAGAGTAGTATAAAAGGAAGTCTCATGTTGAGATCTTCCTAAGGGACGAATACACAAGGAATCACTAATACTCTCAAGCTTTATTGTCAAATATCTGAGTGTTATATTCTCACACACACCAACAGTTCTTAATCTGTTCTTCGTGTTGTTATCATATATTGAATAACAGTAACTGTTCAAGAAATCCTTTTCATTCTTTACTGTTTTCTTTATATATGTGCGTTCTAATATCTATCAAACATATATGTCAGTTTAATACGCTTCCGCATCAAACTCTAAACCCAACTAATAGATCTGTTAATCTTGATTAAGTGAATCTGGGATCCAACAGTCTAGCCTCTCCAATACCTAACTTGTTAAAAATGGACAGCGGCATCAAGTTGACACTAGCTCCTAAATCACAAAGTGCTTGACCTACTTCTTGTCCTCCTATAATGCATGGAATGGTGAAACTACCCGGGTCTTTCAACTTCGGTGGAATCTTGCTAGTAAGGAGGGCACTACATTCTTCGGTCAAAGCTACAGTCTCAAACTCACCCAACTTTCTCTTTTTGTTCAAAATATCCTTTAAAAATTTAACATAGCTTGGCATTTGCTCGAGAGCTTCTACCAAGGGTATGTTAATATGAAGTTGTTTAAAAATGTCTAAGAATTTTTTAAATTGAACATCGACATTCTTAGGCTTCATTCTTTGAGGAAAAGGGATATTTCGTGGGTCAATTTGAGTTTGCTGAGGTATTGGCTTTGGAAAAGTAGGCTTTGGAACAGGTCCAAAAGTGGGAAGGTCAGGGATGTCGGTCCTCACTGTGGGGACCACAGTGACCTGAGGAGTGCCCACTATGGGAACCACAGTGGGTATTTGAGGCGAATCATCGGACTCAAAAACGATATCTTTCAGATCCTTTCCACTCCTCAGTGTTATGGACTTGACATGGTCTGGTCCTTTTCCTATCACCCTAGCTTGCTCGGTATCACTAGGTAACGTTCCTGGTGGTCTATTCTTAACTTCAACGGCTAGTTGTCCTACTTGAGTCTCTATATTTCTAATGGCTGCTTGAGTTTGATTCATAAAACCCTTGAGAATTGATTCAAGTGACTGTTGGGTCTCAGCGGGTTGAGTAGATCGTGGTTGGTATGGTTGTGGGGACTGCCCACTGTGATGTGGGGACTGCCCACTGTGATGTTGCTGAAATCCAGGGGGATTGTATGGTCTTTGCTGGATATGACTCGGCCCTTGGGGTTGGAGTCCTTGATTACCAGACCAAGAGAAATTCGGATGATTTCTCCAACCTGGATTATAAGTCTGCGAATAAGGGTTGTTCCTCGGATTGGTTCCTATAACATTAACAGATTCGGGATTTGCTGGGCAAAAATCAAAAACATGCTCCTCTCCACAGAGGGAGCAGTTTTCAGGGAGATACGTTGCTGAATTGACTTGGCCTCTATTTTGATTTAAAACGATTTTGGTCAAGGCCACCAATTGCGCATTCATGGTTTTAAGTGCCTCGGAATCGATGGTGTTGGTCTTTGATATGGGTGTTCTCGGATTTGACCATTCGGTATTGTTGTTGGACACTTTTTCTAAAATTTGATATCCTTCGTTGTAAGTCATACTCGTAAATGTTCCACCGGCTGTTGCATCTAAGATGATTTTGGCTGCATTGGTCAGACCATTGTAAAAGGTCTCCAATTGGATGCAATGTGGGATGCCATGATGTGGGCACTTTCGAAGTAAATCTTTAAATCGTTCCCATGCATCCGAAACAGCCTCATCTTCCTCTTGCCTAAACAAAATTATATCATTTCGAAACCTTACATTCCTTGTTGGAGGAAAGTATTTTTGCAAAAATTTATCGGCAAGCTCTTGCCAAGTGGTTATCGAGTGAGGTGCATGTGCGTTCAGCCAAGACTTCGCTCTATCCCTTAATGAAAAAGTGAAAAGCCTAAGTCTTAACGCCTCCTCAGTAACACCTTGCAATTTAAAGGAATCGGTCATTTCTAAAAAAGATTTTAAGTGCGCGTGCGGATCCTCAGATGGTGATCCTCCAAATTGACCCATGGCTTGGATCATTTGAAACATCACTGGTTTGAGTTCAAAGTGCGTTGTTTCAAGAACGGGTCTTCGAATCCCGGAGCCTAAATCACTAACTCCGGAAGTAGCATAGTCCCGTATTTTTCGATCTTTGCTATCGGCAATCGTGATTGTGGTCTCCACTACAGGTGGCGGTATTGCAGCCATGTTTACAGTGGGGATCACAGGGGGTTGTCGATTTGTTTTCTTGCTTCTTCGTGTTTTTCGCAACGTTTTTTCTATTTCGAGATCTATTGGTAACAAAGGTTCGTGTTGTTGCCTTGGCATGCAGCATGAAAAGTTTAGAAAAACGAGTTACTAGGGCTCGAACAAAAACTTAATGTCTTGAGATTTAAAATCACGCCAGTCCCCGGCAACGGCGCCAAAAACTTGGTAAGTGCGAAATGTGTGTTTTAATCGCAGTGGGTTGCAAACTGTCCACAGTGGAAAGTGCAAGTGTACACTGTCCACTATGATCGTCACAGCAAGTAATAGTTGGTAAAATACCAGAATCGAATCCACAGAGACTGGACAATCAAGACAATACGGTTCTCATGAGCTCCTTTTACAAGTTTCAACTAGAGAGGAAAATAATACTTTGGTTTGGTTTGGTAAAATAGCTACTTGAAACGATTTA
This sequence comes from Saussurea involucrata, assembly GCA_033807775.1. NCBI lineage: Eukaryota > Viridiplantae > Streptophyta > Magnoliopsida > Asterales > Asteraceae > Saussurea > Saussurea involucrata. Next base: position 15,162,780 of record CM066326.1, read on the forward strand.
CTAAATGTTAAAAAGGAGGAATGTAGGTTGGATTTTCCCTAAATTTTATCTCAAATACTCGGTCCTTAGAGTGATCCTCGTATTCGTGGTGGACATTTTCGCTAGAAAAGCCCGGTTACAAAATACTCACACCGTTAGATAAAAATCCCATACTCTTAGTACTTGTTGTTTTGTCAATGGTAATCTCTAAATGGACCTTTTCAGGCCTCGATGGAATGTGTAGAGACAAATACTCTAAGTGTTTTTAATACACAAATTAGCTTGCCTACTACTCCAGTGGGCAGAGATTAGCTCACTGTGCCGACCTCACTTTCGTAAGTGTCAAAAGAATTCTTTCGAATCCCCTAGCATCATTCAAGCTCGTGTCACTGCGTTCTACTTATTTCTAAGTTAAGAACTAGACTTTAGATCCTTGCAAGTGATCGGCTTGTTCGCATCCTTGGGTAAATATCGAGAATGAAAGACCAAAACAACAAATATTCTAAGTATAAAGATTACTCAAGCATTTTTGATAAAATCCAGGTACTTCTCCTTCCTACATCCCAAAGGATGTTTAGCCTAACATTTCCGAAGTAAAGAAAACAAAAGATGAAGAATTGCACATAATAAAACTGAAAGTGATTTGCATTAACTGAAATTAAATGCTAAGTTACTGCAGTAAATGAAAGCTTACAACTTAAAGAAATGCTAGATAAATTGCAAGATGGATGGATTGTAATAAATGAGACCCAACACCCCTTTTTATACTAAGGAGGAGGTGTTGGTCTTTACACAAAAAGGGTTTTCCAAGGTGTAAGGACTGCAGGACAATGCTGAAATCAGCCCATAGGGTAATGCTTCAATCCTCCATGTATAGCTCTTATTACCCAATGGTCTTTTAGAAGTCAACTTTTGCAAGTACAAAGGGGTGTACTTGATGCTATCTTCAATGAGAACTACCTTGTACTTCTCCAGCCATTTCTCTGCCAAATGAACCTTCCTCCTCCAGAAAATTAGATTCCAACTAAAAGTTTCTTTTTCTTTTCTTTTTTGTTCTGCTCGAAGAGTGGGGAACCGGAGTGGGCACTGTATACGTCACTGCGGATGAAAAATCGTGAAAACACCCAAAACTTCCCCAAATAATTTATTAAAGACCATGGTTCACTCCTTTTGCTCGTTTTCGTAAATCATACCAAGAATGGGGGTTTTTAGAAGTGAAATGGCTAAAATTGACAAAATAAAGTGGAAAATAAATGGAAATAATAACTCTAAAAATAGAGTTATCAACCACTCTCTCCACCAACTCTTCAGCGGTTACAGACGCTGGAGAGAATCTCAAAAAGCTGACCAACGTTGTTGATAAGAAAGCCTCCAGTGCTGATCTGGAGAAGGTGGATGGTAGCATTGGTCAATTTGCTACTACTCTCGCCAACAACTCCACAATTGTCAACGATCTCAACCTCACCAACACCACCCTCGCAACAAACTTCACCACTCTGTCCAATGAAGTCACATCATTGAAGACAGAGGTTGGTTCTCTTAAGGGTGAGGTCTCCACGATCAAGACTGAGGTCTCCACGGTCAAAGATCTTCTTCAACAAGTACTCGATCGCCTGAACGCCCCAACTTGTGCCCCTTCTCACTTCACTCAGGTCGATCGAGAGGAACTCCAAAAGATCAATCCTACGATTTCTGGCCTAGAAGATAGAATCATAGTGATTGAAACCTTCATGGGTAACACTGGCCAAGAAGGAAATGATCCTATGACTGCTGCTGCTGAACACTCCGTTTCCTCCCCCACCCATTTTGTGGAAGAGGGGGAGAAGAACGATGAAGGTCTTCCCCATAATGTTGAGGGGGAGACAAATGAAAAAACTGCTGCTGCTGCTACTTCCACTGGACAACCACAGGGAGTTGAAAACCCCGAGGGAACTGAGAAACCTCCCTCTGCATCTGAGAGGAGCAACTCGAAGAGCAACATGATAAAGCTGTTGCTGATGTGACCGAACATTATGCTGACGAGGTCGAATCTGAAGAAGAAGCTGAAGACGATGAAGCTGTCAACATCTCTGACGACGCACCATCATCAACTCATAAAGATGATGATGATGATGATGAAGATGATGATGACTTTTTCTTCGTCCAGCCCAAGAAGATCCCTGCTAAAAAAGGGGTCATAATAAATGAACCATCAGGGGAGACGACCAAGACAAAACCTGCAGCAACTGAAGCTGATAAAGGCAAGAACAAAGGCCTCGCTGCAGAAGGCAATTTGTCTATCCTTCAGATAAAGCCAGTTTGTCAGGTACGATATCTTCTATTCCCTTACACTGCATCCCTCCTCTATCCCTTCTCAATCTCAATTCTCCTCTCCATAAAACCTCTATACACTTAAACCCCATTCTTTTCTCTATCTATTTCTTCCCAAATAATCTCATTTGAACGATCGCTGTGTTTCAGCTAGTCCTCTTTCCTGTTTGAGGATCACGCTGAAGCTCCTCCAACTACATCAACAATAATCCCATCTCCTATCGCTGAAGAAATAATCCCAGTCTTGGATTTAACCACTGAGACTGATGAACCTGAAGAACAACTGCTCTCTTATAAAAAACAGACCTTCCTTAGTTCCTCAAAAGCTAAGTGAAGAGGATCAGAAAAAGAAAGATGAAATGATCAAGAAGCTTGAGGATCAGCGAATAATCCTTCCTCGTGACAAAATTCCTGTTCCTACAAAGTTCAGACTATCAAAGAAAGAATTCGCTGATCACCTCAGAGCTGAAAGGTTACTCGCCGAACGAAGGGAAGCTGAAGAAAAAGATAAGGCCCTCGCCATCCAGCTTGCCCAACAATCGCTGAAAGACCCCGCACTAAAAAAGACTCCCATCGAAGTCCAACGTCAGTTATGGGAAGACGCCCAGAAGATCGTTGAAGAAAAGACCAAAGTATCTGATTCTACCTTGGAATGGTGCAAAGAAAGACTGAACTATCGATCTAAGCCATCCAGAATCAACAAGGTACTTATCAAGGGAAAAACGTTCATAGACGTTCCTGTCGTTGAAGTTGACCTATTCAGAGAAGATAGTACCAAGCAACACATCTATACTGCCACGATCAAGAAATACGGTCTCTCTGAATGGTTGGAGATGTGAATAGCCATTCAGCGATCTCGCTCAAAATATAAGAGCCATGTCGAGAAGATTATAAATTCTCAGATCGACTTGGTTTCTTCTGTTGTGGATATTCCACCTCTCTCTCCTCTTGAAACTCAACAAAGAAGGGCCTCTGCAAAGAAAAAGACAAAACCTTCAGATTCAGGTCCTCCTATCCGGAACGAAACAGGTATTGGTTTCTCACGTGCTGAAGTACTTGGTCTTGAACCTGACCTCTCAACGCTTAACACCTCTCTGCCCCCTGGTGAACTCTTCATCCCTGGAAAAGTCATAAGCGAACCCTATGGGATATTCTTTCATGACTATGATGGACGACAACGCTTTCAACGCGTCTCTGAGCTTCCCATCACTCCTATCGAATAGCTCAAGGATCTCATCTATTGGTGTGAATTCAGACACGATCTTCACGCATGATACCTCAAACCCTTGATCTTTGAAGAAGCAAAGAACAAACGAGATCAAGGAGTAACGGTCCCTGACTGGATGATTCCCACATCAAAGACCCTTGATGAACTTCTCATTAAGGAAGAACCTTATTGCTGATAAAGATTGCCTTGTAAACTCTTCTTTCTTTATCTACACACATCTTTTGTACTTGTAAATTTATTTGCTGTACTTGTAATTTTTCTACTTCCCTCTGTAATCTTTACGAAATTTAAAGAAAAATTTCAGCGAATGTACTTTACTCCATCAGTACACAAAAGATCCCAGAAAACAGTAAAAGGGACAAATATGTTATAAGTTCTTTTTATCCTTATGTTTTCTTACTTAGCGATTTTCTTTGTTGCTATGTCATAATCAAATACGGGGCGATTGTTGATCCAAACCCTCAGTGATTTGATAATGACCCTTTAAATACTTAGTGAAAATTGTAAGTAAACAATATGTATTAGAGTTTCACTATCGCTGATAAGTACTATGACTCTACAGTACCGCTGATAGGAAACTTATGCTTTTTAGAATAGACATTCAACGACACTGTTCATCAATAGAGCCCTGAGCCTGTTCAGTCCTATTGATGATCGCTGATAAGTTTTAGTTGTTTACTTATGATCCCTGAAGACAAGTTTCGCGTCAACAAAGGTTCTACGCTGAAATCGAAGATCAAGCCCATGAACCAGCGACAAGTCTACTAATGAACTGATGCGGATATCAACGAAGTCACAGAATTGTCCACTCAACGTGAAGTATCAAGTAGAAGACTTCATCAATCGCTGAGCTTTATCACTCACTGATAAAGTACTGTTTAACGAAAGCTGATCATGAAGTCTTCCTCTACAAGTTACTTTTGTCTTTCCCCCTTGCACGTCTATGTACGATTTGTCAGAAAGGACATCCCTTTTGCCCTTAATCGTACAACCAACTCTGATTCTACACTGTACACCATGCGGCTACTAAGGTTGTCTACAAAGGTCAAACCATGCAACCAATCAGCTGCTGCCACGTGTAAAGTTATACTGCTTTGCATTAAATGCATGCAGTATATAAGAAGAACCCTACTTCAGAATTGAAGTGCTCGGCCATCTTTTTCTTTCTCTCTTAGTGTTAGAATATTACTCATAGTATTCTTATCTCCTTCTGTCTTAATTATAGTGCAAGAAACTTAGTGTTCTTAACTTGTTTAGATTAGGTTAATCCTTAATCTTGTTCCACAACAAGTTGTAAATTGTTTGAGATTTATCAACAAAAAATTTAGAAAGTAAAAATCGTGTGTTTGTATTCAACCCCCCTTCTACAAACTTGTGTAACCCTTCGGGACCAACAGTTCCACGTCTATGGCCTTTCTCCATTTGTCTTCTTTGGCAGCCTCCTGGTAACTTGCTGGATCCTCTTGATAAACGAACATTGCCAGGTTTAGCTCTTCCTCTTCTTCGGATAATCCCTCACCGCTAACATAATCTTGTAGATGTGAGTGAGGCACTCTCACTCTGTTTGTTCGATCAGTTTGAACCCGATCTATAGATTGGTCAGGAGATCTGTCTTTATTTGTACCTGAAGTTGACTCATATAGGACGCTTGAGTCATACTCCTTTTCCGATTCTTCTTAAAAAACTTCATCATCTTCCCAAATTAGAGTGTCAGTAGCTCTATCTTCAATGTTCTTTCCCCAATCCCAACCTTGATTTTCTTCAAAAATCACATCCCTGCTAGTGATGATTTTTTTTGTTTCCGGGTCTAAGAGCCTGTATGCTTTTGACTCTTCACTTACACCGAAGAAAATGCATTTGAGACTTTTGTTATCTAGTTTCACTCTTTCTTTGGTTGGAATATGAACATGGGCCGTGCATCGAAAGACTCGAAAGTGGTTGACACTTGGTTTCGAACCTGTCCAAGCTTCTTGCGGTGTCTTCTCCTTAACGACAGAGGTAGGACTTCAGTTTAGTATGTGCACACTCCACCGGACTGCTTCTGCCCAGAACGCTTTTGGCATGTCTTTCTCGTTTAACAAACACCGAACCATGTCATTAGTGTTCGTTTTTTGCGCTCGACTACGCCATTCTGCTGAGGGGTAAAGGCTGTTGTGAGTTGCCTTTTAATACCATGTGTTGCACAATACTTGTTGAATTCATTTGATGTAAACTCGCCTCCTCTGTCGCTCCTTAAACACCGGATGCTCATTCCGATCTCCTTTTCCACAAGGCTTTTGAAGGTTTTAAAGAACTCAAAAGCTTCTCCTTTCTCTGCCAAAAAATACACCCAAGTCTTTCTGCTAAAATCATCAATAAAGCTCAAGTTGTACCTTTTGTTCGTTGCAGTTGTTGGAGAGATTGGCCCGCACAAATCTGTATGAACCAGCTGCAAGCGTTCTGTAGCTCTCCATTTGACTTGTTTTGGAATGATTTCTCTGTGTTGCTTCCCTTTATTGCACACCTCACATACATTGCTCACGTTCTTTATCTGTGGCAGCCCTTCCACCATTTGATTGCCAGACAATAACTGCAGGTTTTTGTAACTCAAGTGGCCATATCGTTGGTGCCACAAGGATGTTACATCATCTATAGTAACCTGTAGGCAGGATGAATAACAAAATGAACATTCTGCTTGCCGACATATTAGATTGTAAGATGAGTCCATACCTCTCGTGAAATATCTTGCAACACCCATCTTTTATCAGAATTGCCAATCTTCTTTCTTGTAGTTGCCCCATAATTAATAAGTTTGCCGATAGTTCCGGAACATAGTAGACGTCACTGATTACATGAACTCTCCCGTCAATTTTAAGCTTTATCGTTCCTTTCCCGCTAACTTGTATTCGGGCATCATTCCCGAGTTTTACAGAGTGATCAAACTCTTCATCAAATGTGGTGAACCATTTCTTGTTGCCTGTCATATGGTTAGAGCATCCCTAGTCGAGAAACCATACCTCACTTCCTTTAGTTCCTTCCTTTTCAACATATGCCATCAGAAGAAGTTCTTCGTGCTCCTGTAATTCTGCATAGTTTGCCTCTCTTTCCCACGTTGGGCATTCGTACTGAAAATGCCCCAATTTGTGACATTTATAGCATTCTACCGTGGATCTTCCATAGCTTCTTCCTTGTCCTCTTCCTCCTCTAAATGATCCTGTGAAGTTGCCTCAACCCCTTCCTCTTGTTGTTCTTTCTTCTGCTGAAACTCTGAGAACCTGCTCTTCCTCAATGGTGCTCTTCATTCTTTGATCATGGACGAGCAAACTGCTTTGTAGTTCATCCAAGGTCATCGTATCCAGATTACTCGACTCTTCAATACTTCACACTACATAATTGAATTTCATCGTCATTGACCTCAATATCTTCTCAGTAATGGTGTTCTCTTGCACATTCTCTCCACAATTCTTCATCCTTTTAGCTATTGCTAAGGTTCGAGAAAAATAGCTATTTACCGATTCTCCGTCTTTCATACTTAGCGTTTCAAAGTATTTCCTTAGAGCTTGTAACTGTGCTCGTTTGACTCTGGTCGATCCTGCATACTTTTGCTTCATGCTGTCCCAGATTTGCTTGCTTGTTTCTGTATTCAAGATGGTATCGAGGACGTCTCGATCAACCACTCTATACAGATAATTCTTCAGCTTCAAATCTTTTAGCATCTGGTCATTTCTTAGCTTCTGTTGTGCCTCCGATGGTGTCGATCCCCCTTCCGCAGAAATCCCGTGTTCAATAATATCCCAATATTCCTTTGATCTTATGAAATTTTCCATCAACTTAGCCCAATGGTCATAATGACCATCAAACTTTGGTATCGAAGGTACTACAAACCCCTTTCCATTGTTACTCTCTGCCATCTCTCTGCCTTCTTTCTCACTTTTCTGTTTCTTTTCCACCTTTCTTTTGCACTCTTAATCAGGCCAAGTGATGAGCTCTGATACCACTTGTTAAAGCTAAAACAATTTGGAACCAAAATACACAGTGGATCAAAACGTATTTGATACATTATTGAAATGAGGGAGGCTCTTTAAATAGAGCTGCTACAAACAGATAATCAGAAAAGATTGCTAAAAATACTCTAACTGAAAGCTACGTGGATTGAACTTGTCAATCCTTTGAAAACAGAAAAAGGGATTGCTTCTATAATCCAGGAGCTTATTTGCTACCAATTCAAACTAAGTAAATAAACAATAAACCCAACATTCGCATCCTTATGACTGAAGTGTTCGCATCCTTATAACTGAAGGGTTCACATGCCATACAATCCATCTGAAAAGATTGCAACTTTCAGGACTGAAAAACATCAAGAAATCAACGACTTTCATCTTAGCCGGAGCTCTCGCCGAAAAACCGGGTTCGCCGGAAAGTCACGGTTTTCATCGACGTTTTGACAAAAATCCTTCACATATCCGTTTGTCGTGTTGATTCGATCTTATTGCAACAATTTTCATCAAAAACGCAACAAGAAATCATCAATTTTCGTGTTCGCCGGAAAAGTTGAGGTTCTCACCGAAGTTTCTTCTCATTGAAGTATAGATAAATTCTCGGTGCATGGTTGAGAACTTTTAATTGGATTTGATTGGATTTTGATCAAGGATCATTTTGAAGAAAAAATCAATCGATTTGGTTGAGAAACGAAGAAGATATTGTTTTCTAAAACCAACAGATTGTAAACCCGTGATTTTTGAAGAAGATGAACAGTGTTTTAACGGAACCCCGTTAAATTCGTTAAGTTTTAACATTTCAGGTCCTTTTTCTGTTAGTTCGTTAGGGTCTGTTAGTTACTATTCCGTTTGTGTCGTTTATTTTCTTTAAATTTTTAGTCCTTAAGGGTCTGTTAGTTAGATTTTATTAACGGTCAATTAGATGTTCTGTTAAATTTGTTACATTTTTGGTCCTTTTCGTTAATAGTCAGTTAACTTAGTTAGATATTTTTAGAAATTGACATTTTCAGTCCCTGTAGTTATAGTTTCAGGTTTTTACATTTTCAGTCCTTGTAGTTTTAGGTTTCAGTTTATTACATTTTTAGTCCCTGTAGTTTAAGATTAGCATTTTTACAATTTTAGTCCCTGTACTTAGTGTTTTAGATTTTTACAGTTTAGTCCCTAGACTTTTATCTTTTAAGTTTTTACTCTTTTAGTCCCTAGAGTTTTTAAGTTTCACTTTTTGTCATTTTTAGTCCTTGTTTTTGTCAAGTCTTGGTATTTTTCACTTTTAGTCATTTTTGTCATTTGTTTGTCGATTTTTTTTCAATTTTTACATATAATTACTCGTAACTGATATATTTTTCTCTTGTTTCGTAGGTTCACTGATTAAAGTCCAACATTTCCGCGTAAAATTTTTCAGATTTAATTTTTGGAAGACAAATTTATAATTTGTTTTTCAGATTTTATTTTTGAAAAATTTTCTGACTTTGATTGTGTTTTTCTGATTTTATATTTTACGAGTGTGCACATAATTCAACTTCTAAGCGAAGTTTATTTTGACGATCACTCTATTAGGTAATGTTTTTTGATATTTTACATCTAATTCTTGTGTTTGATATTTTTCCAGGTGTCCAACAATGTCTATATCTGATGATCAGTTATTTTATAATCAATATATGGTAATGGAAGATTTACGAAGAAACATTGCAGTTCTTGAAGCTACACAAGAGAAAAATAAGACACTTAATAACTCAACTCTTCAGGATGATATGAAAAAGCTTCAAGGGAATATGAAATCATTGGAAAATGAAAATGCTGATCTGAAGAAACAGATTTCAGAAATCTCATCCTCAAATGAAAAGTTTCTTTTAGAAGAACGTAATATTAAACTTTCAAACAGGATTACTGATCTTGAATCTCATATTGCAGATCTTGAAGCAAAGAAAGACAACTCAATTCTTCACGATGAAATCAAGAAGCTTCAAGAGACGGCAACATCCTTTGAAAGAGAAAATGGCAAGCTGAAAGAAACGATTTATTTGGAAAGAAAATCTTTAGAATCTGAAAGAAATGATTTCACAAGAAAAATTTTCCATTGTGAGACTATAAATATCAAACTTTCAAAACAAGTTTCTGATTTTGAAAAAGTTTTATTCTTAGAAAAAGAGAAACTTGAGAAAGAAAGATCTGAGTTTGACACTGAAAGAGAATTCTTTGAAGCAAAGAGTAATGAGCTTTCATTGAAAATATCTGATTTGGAGAAAGAACTTGACATAGATAGAAAAGATTTTTCAAAATGAAATAAAGAAGCTAACAAAGAATTTATCTGGTTTATCAACAAATATTATGAAGGAGCAAAAGGAAAAATTTGATCTTTAAAGGAAATACGATCTAATTTTTTAGGAAGACAATGTTTTGCTTAACAAAATTAAAGAACTTGAAGACATCAACTTTAAAGTTGAGTTATCTGAACAAGCTAGTCCAGATACTATTGTTCAATCTCCTTATGATGACTCAACTGATTCTGTGCATTCTTTTAAAACAGCTTCAAGTTCATTTTACGTAAATGTTTCTTCAAAAACAAAATGTTTTTCAACAGATCATATTCATCCTTCCAATCTCTTTTATAATCCTTTGTTTGATAATTCAGATAATAAATTAAATGTGCCTAAAGTTAATACTTCTTCTAAGCCTAAAGATAATCAAGTTTTTAAGAAGGTTAAGATGGTTTGGAGAGTTAAAGGCACAACTCCTGTTATTCCCAGATTGATCAGGTAACAATATAATAATCGATATGAACACGAACAATTAATGATTTCAATTTGTCATCCCTCTCGTATTCATTCAAGGATCGTTCAGAGAATTTTACAATGAAAGTAAAGGAACGATTAACCTAATTCTAGGTTAAGGAAAGCCTTAAGTACCTAGGCTTTTAGCCAACAAGGCCACGGCCCATCAACCTAATCTAAGCCCAAATTAATGATTAAAGGCTTTTACAATTATTTAACCTCTATAATTAAACTAATTAAGCGCTATATAATTATTTATATATCTTTCTAATATGTAGGACATTTATGGTCCTAACAATCCCCCCCTAAAGATATATAAATAAAAATCGGTCTTGAAATCTTCAAGTCTTGATCTTCTCTTCCTTTTGAATCTTTGAAACACTTCGGCGTTGCTTGTCTTCATGTCTTTTTTGGCTCCCCCTTGAATAAAGCTCTTGATTTTCAAATCTTCAACTTTAAGAACTTGTAGAACCAGTATGCTCGAAGGAGGAAATAATCTGAAGCGAACACCACTTGATATGGCTGAGAAGAGTTGATCACTTGTAAGCACTTTGAAGTCTTTTAGGATTTCGAAACTTGACCGTTACTCCCCTTGGCTTTTGCATGGGGACTTTTTTTTACACTCCCTTGGCTTTTGCTAACTCCCCCTCAACTTGATATTTGGTGTCTTTGACTCTATACCCTTTCTCCCCCTCATAATGAGTAGGAGCATCCGGAGCATCATGCACGTTCAAAGACAAAAGTAACGAGTAGCAAAAAATCCAGATCAAACCATTAAGTAACCAGAACGGGGTAATCAACTAACACAGAAACACGTTAGTAACTGTTATCACAACAATTTAAAAAATTGTGTGGCCTATGTTCAGAGTTGGCAATGGTGAATCTCTGATAGGACTTCCAGTTATCACTGAAGTAAGATATTAAAAATTACATCTCAAACTGTTCCGGCAAAATCACAAAGATATGCAAAGTGAATCACAAAGACTCGTGCATGTGTGAAAGAAATGAATTATATCAGTTAGGCTCAAACATTGACTTAACCTGGGACGCAAGTTAAAAATCAATAGACACAGTGATTAGAATGTGAAGTTCGGAGACCGAAGCTGATGTCTTCCTTTTTCAATATCTAAGACCTCCGAGTGAGGAATAGATAGATTATATGCTAATTCTCCGTGAATATATGAAACAAGCATCTTTTGGGAGATACTTGAGTGGCTGGGTGGGGTGACACGAGTTATCGACACTGGGTCCATGTCTGTTTCAATATTCATCTCCAAAGAACGAGAATGAACAGATTGTGTGGTTACCCGAATAACTGACTCGGTTTGGTAAGGACCAATATATTCTTTTAAGTCCTGTCACATCCTCACCATATTCTTTTCTCTCTAAACTCATCTATCAATCTAGACCCCTCACTGTAAGGGATGTGTTTCTTGGGTAGGTCCTTCCGGTTCTGAATAGACCATAGAAACGATGTAAGTCCTAACACTTATTCATGCATCGAGTGGAACAGTTTCGAAAACAATGATGTACGAGTTCTAAACTGAAGTGTTTAGAAGTCATAGCATTTTAAGTCCGAGTTCTGATCTGAGGTAATTAGAAGTCATGGTTGAAATACCAGAATATCAAGAAACAAAATCAAGCGTAAAACAGATTGACTCAGTAAGCACAGTGTTTGCAAAAATGAGAAAATGATCAGAAAGTTTAATTGTGAAGAACAGGTCACAATTATTTTATCAGATAAGAATGGAATCATTTGCAAGAAATAGCGAACTTTGAAAAACGACTATGAATTCAAACGAGTGTATTTCCATCGAAAAATCAACAAACATGTGAGACATGGAAATAACTAATTCAAGAAAGATGACACGTGGCAATCATGGAATTTAAACATGGAGAATAACAAACACAAGTAAGTTATCCAGAATGAATTCCCACGGTCTTTGAATTTAGTTGAAGTTCACTTACCTTTCATAGAATAGTACTCCCCCTCAACTGTGGCATAACCTTCGAATGCAGTCATGTGAAATGAATACTATGAATTAAAACCGCACATGACATTCCTGCAAAACAGATTAGTAGGATTTTGGTATCCATCCATTGATGGATCCTTGACGGTTAGATGCCCTATGAGGACCTGGGATACTATAAGTATCATACCAATACTTAGCATGGTCTTTCTTCACAAAGTCATTTGTACCACAATAAGAGCAACACAGCTTCTGTGTAGATAAGCTGATCAGTATATTAACAGAGTAAACATGATCAGTTTTCACAAAAGGTTTAGCGTGGAAAGCTGTGTTGTTCTTGGCATTCTTTACAGGGACGGATGACTTTGGAGCAGGAGTGGTTCCTTTAACTCTCCACTCCATTTTTACTTTCTTGAAAGATTGATTATCTGTATTATCAACACGAGAATTATAGAAAAGATTGGAAGGTCGAATCTGATCCTTTGAAAAATCATTTGATTTGACAAAATTCTTTGAAGAACGATTTGTAGAAAATGAAATTGAAGCATAAGAAGGTTGAACACCTTTGAACTTGCTTTCTTCAAGTTTCTTGACCTTAATGGATAAATCATTTCGTTCTTTAAGAATTAAATCAAATTTCTTTTGTAAATCAGATTTAACCTTTTGTTCCTTCAAAATCTCGGTTGCTAATCCAGATAATCTCTGTGTAAGTTTAGAAATCTCAATCCGAAAGATCTTTCTTTCTTTTTCAAAATCATCTTTTAAACATTTAGCCCTAAAACCTTCAACTTTCGTTTTCTCAGACTCTTTGATTAGAACGTCTAATTCTTTCTCCAAATCGGATATTTTCAAAGAAAGTTCTTCATTCTTTTTAGAGAAAGATTTGCGTTCTAATTCAAACTTCTCTCTTTCTGAAATCAAAACTTTTTCAAAGTCGGAGATCTGTTTTGAAAGTTTTAAACACATCAACTCAAGTCTCTTCTTCTCTTTAAGAGATTTGGTTGAAAGCCCAGATTGCTTTTGTGTGAGCAATTGTCTTTCTTTTTCAAAGCTTTCTTTCTCCTTTTCAAAAACCTTTTCAAGAGTATTTAGTTTACTTTTAAGCTCAAGGTTTTCACAGTTCAGGAGCTTACCTTTCACTTCAAGTGCCTTTATCTCTTCATGTGATGGCAAATCAGAAATCTTTCCTTTTAGCTTAGTGTTTTCAGACTCTAACACTGTTGCCTTTTCTTCAGATTTAGCCAGCTTCTCAGAACTACTCCATATTTGAGATTTCAGTTCCTTCAGTTCTTTGACGTACTTGCTGATCAAATCATCCTTCTGTTTGATATTCTTTTCATTTAGTCTTGTTTGCTCTTTTTTCAGTCTTCTCTTTCTTATCAGGCTCCTTGTGCTCAGCTACCTTCTTCTTGCAATGCTGCTGGTAGGATCTGGTGAGCAGAGCCACTGATTTTTTAAAGGCTGTGATTTCAGGATCAGAATCACTACCATCTTCTTCCTCCGATTCTGGCTTAGATTCACTTGGCTCTTGTTCACGTTTGGAACTACGGCTGGAGGATTTGGCTCGTTTTGAAAAAGTAAGAACTAGTGGATCAGCAGGTGACTTGGACGCATACTTCTTTTCGCTCAGAATCTCCATCACCTCATCTTCGTCTTGACAAGTTGCTTCGGACTGAGATGAATAAGACATTGTTACCTGAAAAATTTGATCGTTAATCGGTGTTATTTTGAAGAAAAATTTGCGGAAGAAAAATCAAAAATTAAATCAGAAAAAACAAATTTAAAATAAATTTGTTTTTAAAATTTAAAATCTGATTATTATCGAATTCGAACGAACGAGATTACTCTTCGAGAGTGGAATCTGCGAGAAAACAAACCAAGTTAGATCAAGAGCGACAACTAAAATCACATAAAATGATAATAGTTGCTAATAACAGCAAGTCGTCACAAATAATCTCAAGCGTCACAAAAAAAATCAAATCGATCGTTAAGAAAAATCGCAACTTTCGTTAAAAATTTTAATCACGAGACGTGCGGTAACTCGGGTACCGACGAGAACTAACCAACCAAACTTACTAAAACGCAACTTACTGGGTAAATGCGGTTACCACTCAAAAACATACCGGATGAAGAGATTGTTTTCGAACAAAAATCACAACTTACTGGACGAAGGTTGGTTTACTGGATAGAGATGGATTCCGGACAAAGTTGACTTACCAGACAAAATTAAAATCAAGTGAACTTATCGGGTGAATGAGTTTCCGCACAAGAGAACACTTACCGGATAAATGTTGATTTACCGGATAACGCACGTTTACCTTATAAGAATCAAGTTACCGGATGATGGGAATAGGAACTTACCGGATGCGATGTATAATCTGGATGAAAGAACACTTACCGGGTGTGAATGGTTTACCGGAAAGATGGAGTTTCCGGACAAATGGAGTTACCGGATGAAAAGTGTTCGCGACTTACCGGGTGAAATGTAGTTTCCGGATGCGATGAGATCTTACTGGACGAAGTGATACCTTACCGGATGAAATTGTTACTTACCGGATGAGAATCAAACGAAGCAAAATTAAATCAAACAAAATAAAAAACAACTTTTGTGTGCTATGAATGAATCGAAAGAAAAAACAATGGTAAAACGTGAAAAAGAATCATATTCCGGTCAACAAGTGCGGCTTAATAAGAAAAAATTCAACCGGAAAGTGTTTGTCCGGAATGTTGACCGGAAACTTGAAATTTGACCGGGAACTTGAAATTTGACCGGAAAGTGACTTTTGTCCGGAAAAATAAATCTGACCGGAAAGTTGAAAAAAAAATATTTATCCGGATAGTTTTGACCGGAAAGTGACTTTTGTCCGGAAAATTATAGGAAAATTAGGAAACTTACCCGGTAACAATCAGAAACGTCTGGTAACCACGGCTGTGATTGAGATTCGGATCTGGGATCGATAGGGTTGCTTGATTTCACTCCTATAGGGTTAGATTTTGAACAAAAAACACAAAAACAAACACACCCAAATCGATTTCTGAGCAAAATATATCATATTTTTCACAAATCACCACCAAAACTTTAAGAACACCAAAAAAAACTCAAGATTTGATTTTTAAATTGAAAGATTAAACCTTTAAGAATCGAAGTAAGCGCAGATAAACATCAGATAAACGCGGGTAACCAATCGAGATCAACCAAGCGAATTATTAAAACAATGAAAGAACTTTGCAAACCGATTGAAGAACGATTTTCTTCAAAAAAATACTGCACTTTTACGAAAATATTTTGGATGCCTTATGGACCTCAAACTATTAATCCAACCGGTCAGAATGTGAAACAAGATGTCCCGAAGCTACTGTCCAAAAATCGTAACGATCCGACGGTTCAATCTCCGGGAATAGGCGAAACGGCTGGCTATGATTTTCTAGAAAATTTTCTGCGAATTTTCTTGCCTTTTCTCGCTTTCGTTCGATTTCTTTCGTATCTTCAAATCACCGATTCGGCTCTGATACCAATTGTTATTCCCAGATTGATCAGGTAACAATATAATAATCGATATGAACACGAACAATTAATGATTTCAATTTGTCACCCCTCTCGTATTCATTCAAGGATCGTTCAGAGAATTTTACAATGAAAGTAAATGAACGATTAACCTAATTCTAGGTTATGGAAAGCCTTAAATACCTAGGCTTTTAGCCAACAAGGCCACGACCCATCAACCTAATCTAAGCCCAAATTAATGATTAAAGGCTTTTACAATTATTTAACCTCTATAATTAAACTAATTAAGCGCTATATAATTATTTATATATCTTTCTAATATGTAGGACATTTATGGTCCTAACAACTCCCGAGAAAGATGTGGCAAAGTCAACAGTTCATACACCAAATGCCAAGAAGAACAATGCTTATCAAGGTAAATCTTTTGTCAAACCTGATGTAGTTTATTCTATAAATCAATTAATCACGTTAGCACAAAAGAAAATTTGTTGTTCTTATTGTGGAACTAATGATTTTGTTCATAAGAGTTTCGTTTCTTATTGGTACGGTACATACAAAATTTCTTCAAATAAAACCACATCTAACAAACCAGGACCCAAGTTCCGTTGGGTACCAAAATCTACTTAATCTGTTTTGCAGGTTCATCATGTGGAGTACTGATTGTTATAAGTGTACCATACACATGACTGGAAAACATAAGAAAAGTTGTGCAAAATTTTGAAGAAGAGTATATATGCTTTTAAGGGGGAGCAAAGAGATTAGACTTCTGAGTAAATCAGCTCAGGACTCGTATTTCAATGATTTTGACTTTTGATCATATCAGATCAGGACTCGGACTTCAACGACTATGAGTTCTGAATTTACTTCAATCCTGGTAATTCAGAACTCGTTTTAATGATTAAGGATATTTTGATCCAAGTCTTGTTATTGTGCAGATTTTGCCAAGATAAAGATCTTTTGCACATGTTAAGGGGGAGCTTATATGATTTTAAATAATTGTATCATGATTTGAGGGGGAGCTCAAACGTTTCTGAATGTACGTATCTTCTAATATTAATCTCCTATTATTTTAAAGAAGAACGACTTTCAAGCATGAAAAATGTTTTTCATTAAATGTTCAAACCACTTCTCTATTTTCAAACATATTTTATGAATTTAGAAGTGTGATTTTAAATGTTTTTCATGGAAAACTCGGATTATAGTAACATCAACTCTGACCGTGTGTTTCCAAAGATTAATACTTTTGTATTATCTTTTCTATATTTTCAAGTAGTCATACACACCGATACAGCTTCATATTGACTTTGTTATTACCATGTCTCAAAATAAAACAATTATTCGATGGTAATACTCCCGTTTGTATTTCAAATTTTGTTGAGCATCATTCATTTTTTTTTCAGGGTGAGAATTAATCGTTCATTCAAAGATTGTTTATATTTGTTCATATAAACAAATTTCAATTCTTTGATACCCTAATCCTTCATGATTATATTTTAAAATATTTGATCCGATTGATACATTGTCATATTCTCAAACAAGTTATTCGAATTCATTTCATTCATTCAATATCTTTGTTGTGAGAAATCTTCAAAGTTCAAATGCTCAAATATTTCTTGATATTATTGAGGAGCATACATTCTGATGACAATGTCATTCAAATGCTGAGATTATTATTTGTTCAAGCTAAACTGTTGAACACCACAAAATATTTAGGACAAAAATTCATGGGATCAGTGTGAGATTATTAAACTTCTATGGATCCACGTTAACCAGTGTTTCCTACCCAAGAGGTTATCCTTGAGTGATTGAGGGGTGAGGGGTCTACATTAAAGAGTGGGGGAGATAACTCATCTGGTTGAGTATATCATTGTGTTGAGGTAAAATGTAAATAATAGTTTGGGTAGAAGTGAGCGGATTAAAAACAGAAAGAGGGTGTGAGAATAGAGTTTAAAGAATAAGAGAACTCTACACCAACCATTTTTTGAGCCGCGAAGCCACATTACTGATTGGTTCACATTCTTTGGTGACCATCATTGAAACATGCAGTTAGCCCATGCCAACTCTTGCATTTAACCCCACCAGCTACTCATTTCTTTTTCAACAAATAAATGTTTCATTTTTCTTGGGGACACAACATATAATCTATCTAATCTTCATTCGGAAGGTTTAGATATTGAAAAAGAAGGAAGTTTGCCCAACCTTCGCTCTTCATTCATGTACATAGAGTTCGTGGAAAACTTGTTGCTGTCTCAACAGTTTACACACTTTGAGCCTAATAATCAAGCATATGTTGCTTTAATCATTTCTACACATGCACATACACATAAGGAATATGTTTCTTGTCATAACGTTCATAGAAATTCCTTTATGTTTTTCTATGATTGAATGGAAGCCCTGGGGGAGTAAACATGAAAAAGCTACTTACCAAAGTACATCCGTTGTACTAAGTGGCTCTGTGCTACTTACATGCATCTTAACTGATTCATATGTTGTTTCAGGGTTACCACATTCATTCTATCTGAATTTGAAAATAATTTTTTGGAATTGACGGTTATTCATATCAAAAGGAGGAGAATGTTACTTGTGGTGAATAAAGACAGTGCTGAGATTGAATACAGTTTTGATGATCATGATGCTCACAATCATCAAAAAGTGGGAGAAATAACATACTAAAGACAAGGGGGAGATATGTCAATGATAGATAAAGGGGGAGAAATAGCATAAATATTTCTCAGAGTTAAGAAGATGTTTCGAGATGATTCGAGAGAGTTCAATGTTCTAAAATGTTCAAAAATTCTTATTGTTCAAAGTTCAAAGTTCAAAGTTCAAAGAGATGAAGATACAAAGTTCAAGAAATCGTTCAAAGTTTGAGTTCAAAGCTTCAAATTTTTCAAAGCTTCAAAGTGTTCAAAGTTTCAAAGTTTAAAGCTTCCAAGTCTAAAGCTACAAAGTTCAAAGCTGCAAAGATCTGAAATTCGCGTTCAAGACTTGATGACAAAGAGTTGAAGATTTCTATTCAAGACTGCATGACTTTTTAAAGAGAATGACAAAGACTTTTCAAGTTTGACTGAAGATTCTTCAAAGTTGAATGTTTGAAGAATGTCAAAGTATCTAGTTCAGCGTGAACTTGTGAAGATAAAGCTGTTTGAAGATTGTCAGAGCTTCAATGTTTAAAGCAACCAGAGTTAAAGGCTTGAAGATCAAGAGAGCTGAAGACTGTTGCTATATTTTTTTAAATCTTGAATCCAAAGGGGGAGAATGTTAGAGCATTATATTGTATTCAAGATTTAGTGAGAAAGTCAATGTATTTGTCAAATATTGTAAAGTCAAAGTAAAAGTCAAAGCAGTCAAAGTCAAAGTAGTTTTAGTATAAAGTCAATATAATTAGAGTTTATTGTGTTGTAATTAGGAGGTATAAATAGTTTGCTTAGAGATTAAGCAAGGTTAGGAAGCTTGATTGTAATATCTTCGAGAGAGAAAGTGAGAGCATTCTAGATAGAGAAAGTTCACAATTCACATGTAATATCTAGAATTCTCAAGATCAATGGATGACGTATTTATTACCTAATAGATCTGGTGTTTACAATGACAATCCTCATTACTTGAAGAATGCCCTACTAAAGCTCCTACTCTATATGAATTTGTAAGGGTTAGTCTTCCGTCAAGAGATCCTAGATATAAGATCAAATGGTTAAAACTTGAAGGTGAAGATTATGATGGACATGAAGAAGTACAAAGAAAAACTGCGGTTATAATGCAACTTCCTTTTTGCTATGAAATGGAAAACAGAAAAGCATTATGGGCAAATTGGAAACAAACTTTGCCTAATGACTATTTTCAAAGTTATGCTGTTGAAAAACCAAAGGCAAATGTGTCTGAACCTGTGTTCGAAAAAAAACTTATTTTCTGCCTTTGGTTCTTGAACAAAAATTAGTTGATCTCGAAAGCAAAGTTGAAGATATACGAAATGAAGACAAAATTGCTTTCGAAATTGAAAAGGAAGTTATGTTAAGCGTGTTTTTAAATAGTATGCACGAAAGAGAATCAAAACCTGAAGAAGTATTTCAAATGAAAATAATTCTTCAGATTCAGACGCTTCTTCTTGTAAGGCTTTCATGGGAAATACCTTTTTCAAAAGCATGCTTGTTTGTGAATGTTGGTCCCGGAAGGGTTATACAAGTTTGTAGAAGGGGGGGTTGAATACAAACACACGATATTTACTTTTCTAAGTTGTTTATTGATATGTATCAAACAATTTACAACTTGTTGCGGAACAAAATTAAGGAATAAACTTAATCTAAACAAGTTAATAGAATCACTAAGATTTCTTGCACTAGAATTAAGATAGAGAGAAGATAAGAATACTAAGGATAATATTCTAACACACAGATTAGAGATGATAAAGAAATGGCCGAGCACTTTATTTTTGAAGTAGGGTTTCCTTTATATACTGCATGCATTTAATGCACAACAGTACAACTTTACACGTGGCAGCAGCTGGTTGGTTGCATGGTTTGACCTTTGTAGACGACCTAGTAGCCGCATGATGAACAATGTAGAATCAGAGTTGGTTGTACGATTCTGGACAAAAGGGATGTCCATTATGACATTATCGTACGGAGGCGTGCAAGGGGATAAGACAAAAGTAACTTATAGAGGAAGACTTCATGTTCAGCGTTCGCTGAATAGTTCTTTATCAGCGAGTGATAAAGTTCAGCGTTCGCTAAAGTCTTCTACTTGAAACTTCATGTTGAGTGGACAGGTCTTGGCTTCACTGATATTCGCATCAGTTCATTAGTAGACTTGTCGCTGGTTCTTTGGCTTGATCTTCGACTTCAGCGTAGAACATAGTTGACGTGAAACTTGTCTTCAGGGATCATAAGTAAACAACATATTTTATCAGTGATCATAAGTGAGGCTGAACAGGCTCAGGGCTCACTGATGTACAGTTTCGCTGAATGTAACAAATAAATAACTCGAGTTTCCTATCAGCGATACTGAAACATACTTAGTACTTATCAGCGATAGTGAAACACTTATACATAATGTTTACTTACAATTTTCCCTAAGTGATTCTTAGAGAGTCATTATCAAATCCTTGAGGGTTTGGATCAACAATCTCCCCCTATTTGATTATGACATAGCAACAAAAGAAAATTGCTAAATAAGAAAACATAAGGATAAAAGGAACTCATAAAATATTTGTCCCATTTACTGTTTTTGGGGATCTTTTAAGTAATGATGGAGTAAAGTACATTCGCTGAAATTTTTCTTTAAACTTCGTATAAGTTACAGTGGGAAGTAGAAAAATTACAAGTACAGCAAATAAAATTTACAAGTACAAAGGATATAAGCTGATAAAGATAGAAGAATTTCAGAGAATCCTATCAGCTACTCAGGTTCTTTCTTGATGAGATCATCAAGAGTGTCAGTCTCTGGAATCATCCAATCAGGGACAGTGATTCCCTGTTCCCTTCTTTTCTTTGCTTCGCGGTAGATTTGGGGCTTTAGGAGTGATCCAAGAAGACTACGTCTGTATTCGCACCAGTATAGTAAATATCTGAGTTGTTCGATTGAAGTTTTGTATAACTCAGAGATGCGTTGAAAACGTTCACGACCAAGGAAGTCATAGAAGAAGATACCATGAGGATTGCTGATAACTTTACCGGGGACGAAATCTTCAGTAGGAGGTAGAGGTTTGTAGAGTCCGGAGAGGTCAGCGTTGGGGCCAAGAACTGCTTCACGAGAAAATTCAATTCCTGTCTCGTTCCTTATTATCGGTCCTGGAGAGGAAGAAGCTTTCTTCTTTCTTAGAGTAGCTCGTTTCTTCTGAATTGGTGGTGGAGGAGTGTCAACCGCTGATGTAACTAAGTCAATTAGCCTATTGATGGCTTCTTGAACATAAGTTTTGAAAGTTGAACGGGATCGCTGAACTGCGATTCTCATTTCCAACCATTCAGGGAAGCCGAACTTGTCCAGGTCTGACATGTAGCAAGTTCTGAAGTGACCGTTCTCGCTGACAACTTGAACATGAACAATCGGTACCTTCATATTATTTTTCAAAGCATATCTCCCTTTCACGTCTACAGCTTTACTCTTGAGGCATGTTGTCTGTAGTGGCACATCTTCTTACACCATTCAAGTGTGGTGTTACTGACTTTGGTCTTCTCTTGGTGGATCCTCTGTGCGTCCTTCATTAGTTTCTTTTGGACAGCGACATGAAATCTTTTTAAGTCTGGATCGTCGAAAGAACGTTGAGCGAGCTCTAAGGCATATTCTCTGTCTTTCTCTTCACCCTTCTTTCTTTCAGCAAAGAGTTTCTCAGCTCTGAGGGATTCAACGACTTCATCTTTTGAAAGAATGTTGAGATGAGTAGGAACAAATCGCTGATCCTCTAGCTGTTTGATCATAGCTGCTCTCTTTTTCAGCTCTTCTTCACTTAGCTTGTGAGGAACTAAGGAAGGTCTTTTGTTGTGAGAGAGCAGTTCTTCTTCTTCTTCTTCAAAAATGTCATCAGTCCCATCGAGATTTAGGATCGGGATTATTTCATCAGCGCTCGGGGCTGGGATTATTGTTGGAGTTGTTGGAGGAACTTCAGCTTGATCCTCAAGCAGGGGAGAGGACTAGCTGAAACATAACGATCGTTTATGTAAGATCATTTGGGAGAAGAGATAGAGAAAGAATGAGGTTTAAGTGTATAGAGGTTTTATGGAGAGGAGAACTGAGGTTGATAAATAGAGGAGGGATGCAGTGTAAGGGAAGAAAATATATTGTACCTGACAAACTAGCTTTCGAAGCAAGATAGTCAGATTGCCTTCTGCAGCGAGACCTTTATTTTTGCCTTTGTCAGCTTTAGTCGATGCAGGCTTTTTAGCGATCCCTTCTCCTGATGATTCTTTTATTACAACCCCTTTTTGAGCAGGGGCCCTTTTGATAGGCTAGAAGGAGAAGTCGACACCATCATCATCATCATCGTCATCGTCATCATCATCATCATTTTTAGGTGATGCTGATGGTTCGTCATCAGCAAGATCGAGATCTTCTCTGTCTTCTGCTTCTTCTTCCTCAGCTTCTTCATCAGAAGGGACAATAACTTCAACATCTTCTAGTTCTTCATCGAGTTGCTCCCACTCAGATTTAGAGGGAGGTTTCTCGGTTCCCTCAGGGTTTTCATCTCCCTGAGGTTTATCAGCAGTATCGGCAGTTGTCTCCCCCTCAACATTATGGGGAAGATCTTCTTGATTCTTCTCCCCCTCTTCCACATGATGGATGAGGGAGGTAATAAGCTCAGCAGCAACAACAACATCAGCATGCTTTGGGTCACTGTCTTCTAGGCCAGTGATCCCAATGCAAGTTTCAATCCTTGCTATTCTGTCTCCTAGGCCAGAAATAGCAGGACTGATCTTTTCCAGATTTTCTCGATCAGCCTGAGTGAAGTGTGAGGGAGTACAAGTTGGAACATTCAGGCGGGCGAGAATTTGCTGTAGTAGAGTTGTCGCAGTGCTCACCTCTGATTTTAAAGTAGTCACATCTCCTTGAAGATTACCAACCACTGTCGTCAACGATGTGACTTCGTTGGACAAGGTGGCAAAGTTTGTGGAGAGAGTGTTGTTGGTGGTGTTCAGGGTGTTGACGGAGGTGGAGTTGTCAGCTAGAGTCTCAACAACCTTTGAAAGGCTACCTTCCACCTTTTCCAGATCAGCACTGGACGCTTTATCTTTCACCTCAGTGGTGAGTGTCCTGAGAGCCTCTCCAGCATTTGTAACGACTGAAGAGTTTGCAGAGAGAGTGGTGGTGAGAGATTCCACCTTTGTAGTCAAATCATTGAGGGAGGTGTCGATATCTCCAAAATTAGGACCTGTAGAAGATAAAAAAATATGAACAAAGGAAAGCTCAGAAGTTGGGGATTTTGAGAGATGAGTGTTTAAGGTGTTGTGTATACCTGCGGGGTGGTTGACGAAATCATCGAAGTTTCGATGACCTGAATATGTTTCCATGTCATCTTCCAGAGAGCCTTGTCGCTTAGAGGTGCCCGCAGGTCTTTTATTTAAATCCATCATCCGCTGTAGATCTTCAGCAGATGTGTCACTCAGGTGAATGACAGTCGTTGTAGAGAGTAGCGGGAAAACAGGTGGAGTGACCAAAGAAATAGTAGTAGGAATGATGGTTGAGAAGAGGGATTGGGCAAGTAGTTCAACGTTGGATCCGCTGAGAAATACTTCCGCAGTACTTGCAGGTACTGAGGGAGGGAGGTTCTGTTCCAAGACAACCTCAACGTGTAGAGACGCTGAAGTGGTATTGAAGGGATGGATTCAGCAGCTGTGGCAGAGCGTACCACTGAACTTTCCAACGGCTCTTGTGCAGAGAGAGTCGTGGAGTCTTCAGCCTGGGAAGGCATGGGGGGTTGCTCCTTGGAGGGCTTCTTGGTTTTGGGAGCACCAAGTGGGGTGCCAGAAGGTTTGCTTTTTCGAGAAGGAGTGGAGGTTGCAGCCGGGGTATCAGCGGTTAGGATTACCGCTGCCGATGTGGTAGCTGCAGAAGTAGAAGAAGTAGGAGGCCTGAGAAGAGATAAGAGTTTATAGAGACGTACCTCGTTTGGCATGGGCGTATAGTCGAGAACCTTAGTGCCAACCTGTGAGAGTTTAAGGTCGCCTACTTTCGGGTATTTGTCCTCGAGCCCTTGTCGAAAGAGAGCGCTCATAAAGAGGGGATATGGAACAGTCAGCGGTCTCTTTGTTTCGTCGACTCTCAGCATCATGTCGTCGAAAATGATTTTGGCCCAATCGATGTGAAGGCCCTTCAACAGTGCGTACCCCATAGCCTGCTGGGGTTTAGATGCTTGGTCAGTTGACCCAACCTTAGCTGTCATGCAGCTGATCAGATGAGCGAGGATGAAGTTCATCTCGCTGGGCATTTTGGATTTCTTGATGGAGGTCAGCTTCTTCTTAGGGAGTTTGTCTCTCCCAGTTTCCCATACATACTGCATTGCATCAAAGAATGCAATGAGTGCTTCTCTGTCAGCGGGGTTCTTGGGATTTGGCAGAGGAACGAAACGTTTTTCTTTTGTACTACCAGGGAGGTTGAGTGCAGACCTGATAGTGTCGGGGGTAATTTTGGCAGAACCATGTTCGGTGTCAAAGAGGATGACATCGATTTTCTTTTTGGGGTCTTTGGTCGAGGTTATCTGAGCTCTTCTGGCAGTATACCAGAACTGAGCTAGTAGGTTCTTGTGAGCAGGGGGTGTCACAATCAGAGCTGTCGACAGAGGACAGGTTTGAAGGAAAACGACAACGTCGTTCAGGTGGGTGATCTTCTTCTTCGGAGGAAAGTTGAAGAGGGCATAAGGATTGTTTCCTTGAAAATTTACTTGCTCGATCTTGAAGTTGATATGAGGAGCTTTGACGAGCACAAGTTCATTGCTTTCAGAAGCAGTAGGAGATTGAGCAGTGGGAGCGTCAGAGGATGCCATTTCTGTTCATACATTATAAACATGAAGAAGATGAAGAGAAATTCTTAAAATGGATAAAATGTCCAAAATAAGGGTTTTTAGGGTTTTGCAAATTCCATAGAAAGAAATGGAATTTAGGGTTTTTCTAGTTTTGAAAAAGAATACAAACATAGTGAATGTTCTTGGTTTCCAGTTTCCTTTTAAGGAAGGGATTCTAGAAAAACATATGAAATGGTCAAGTTTAAGATTTTTATTATAAACTCGAAGAACAATCTGTTTCCAGATTGTGTTCATAAAACCATGAAGAAAATGATTTCATTTGGAAAAAGTTCTTTTGTTTGATCTTTTAAAACCAAGAATAAGATCAAAAAGAAGTTTGTTTAAAGGAAAATAACAGAAATATTAACCTTTATCGTTTGAAGAAGATGAAGATGAACAGTTTCTAGATAAAATTAGTTCAAATGCAACAGATGTTCTTGCTTGAGAGAGACGATGTTCGCGTAAAAGGTAAAAATATAAACTCATGAGGTTTATATAGTGAGAGTAGAGAGAGAGAAAAACTATGAGCGGGAAAGTTTTTCATGATGACACGGACACATCCCTTGAATTTGATTGGTCAAGAAAAACGAAACGGGCGAACGTGTCAGAGAAAAGCGTCCCATGGTCTATCCATTGTGATGACGTCACAAACGTCCTTTCACATTTTACGATGTCTCTGAGGTTTTTAGAAAGACTCAGGGACATTTTGAAAACATGAAGCACTGATTAGAAATATCAGTGATTTAGAAATTTCAAAAGTATCACTGAAAGGAAGAGATATTCAGCGATGTAATTTGGTTTGAAATCTTGCATTCATAGGCGAACGTCAGCGAGTAAGAGAGAACATACCTTGATATCAACGAATCAATTTTGTTAAGAGAGTAGGAGATAAATGGGGTTATACAAGTTCATTTGATAATCACTGATCAAATTTGAACCGCTGAAGATTTTACTCTTCTAAGTTCAGCATTCCAAGCTCGCTGATGAGAAAGTTGAATCTTGTCTCATCAAGAGGTTTGGTGAACAGATCAGCTAACTGAAAGTCAGTTGGGATAAAATGAAGTTTTATATCACCATTCATCACATGATCTCTGATAAAATGATACCTGATTTCGATGTGTTTGGTCTTTGATTGTAGCATTGGATTATTGGCTATAGCGATGGCACTTGTGCTGTCTCAATAGATTAGAATTTTGGAGAGCTGAAGGTCATAGTCCAGTAGTTGATTTCTCATCCACAAGACCTGAGAACAACATCTTCCAACGGCTACAAATTCAGCTTCAGCGGTTGAGGTGGACACTGAGTTTTGCTTTTTACTTGCCAACTCACCAGCATTCCACCCAGGAGCTGACAGCCTCCTATGGTGCTTTTCCTATACAATTTGCAACCTGCAAAATCACTATCTGAATAAGCGATTAGATCAAACCCTGAGTCTTTGGGATACCAAATACCTAGGTTAGGAGTACCCTTAAGGTATTGAAAGATTCGCTTCACATCGATCAAATGAGATTCCTTAGGTTCAGCATGATATCGTGCACACAAACAGGTTGCGTACATAATATCAGGTCGGTTAGCTGTAAGATACAGAAGAGAGCCGATCATCCCATGGTACGCTGTGACATTAACAGGTTTTCCTGAAGGATCCTTGTTTAGTGTCAGCGGCGGTGCCATAGGGGTATTCATAGCTGAGCTCTGAGTTAAATCAAACTTTTTCAGCATATCTTTAACATATTTTCCTTAATGAATGAAAGTTCCTTTTTCACTCTGTTTTATTTGAAGACCAAGGAAATATGTTGGCTCACCCATCATACTCATTTTATATTAAGCTTTCTTTCTATCAGCGAAACGAGTACATAGGTCAGGGTTAGTGGAACCAAATATAATATGATCGACATATATTTGAACAAGAATAATATGACCTTTTACTTTCTTGAAAAATAGAGTTTTATCGATTTTACCTCGCTCAATTTTTTCAATGTGGAGATAAGAAGAGAAAGTGTCATACCATGCACGAGGAGCTTGCTTTAAGCCGTAAAGTGCCATATCCAGTTTATAAACATAACCTAGATGCTTAGGATCTGAGAATCCTGGAGGTTGTTCCACGTAGACTTCTTCATTCAGCTTTCCAGTGAGGAACGTTGATTTAACGTCCATTTGATAAACCTTGAAGTCTTTGTGTATAGCGTAAGCTAAGAATAGACGAATGGCTTATAGTCTTGCCACTGGGCAAATGTTTCGTCGTAATCTATACCTTCCTCTTGTCTGTATCCCTGAGCAACGAGACGAGCCTTGTTGCGGGTTACAGTTCCATGTTCATCCAACTTGTTTCGATAGACCAATTTAGTGCCTATCACTGACTTGTCAGATGGTTGTGGAACGAGCTTCCAAATTTTGTTTCTTTCAAATTCTGTCAGCTCTTCTTGCATAGCACTGACCCAGTTTGGATCTCTGAGGGCATCATCTGTTTTCTTTGGTTCAATCAGAGAAATAAAGTTAACAAATAAACAAATGTTACCTGCACTTCGTCGAGTCTGAATACCAGCGTTTGGATCACCAAGAATTTGATCAATAGGGTGATCAATAGTCCATCGCTGAGCCGGAGCATAAGTCGCTGACTCAATCTGAACTTCTGGAGGAGCTGAAGATGAGGCTTCATCAACTTCTGATATATAGAGGTTCAGATGTCATTTCATTCACTGATTGCTGAGAAGTAGATGGTATATCTGAGATAGAAAGTTCAGAAGCAGGTATAGTATTAAGAGGAACAACTGAGACCCATGAGGATTCAGCTTCACTTGTCTGCATGCTTGGGATGATAGTAGGATCATCATCTTCAGCGGTATGAGTATGAGATGGAGGGATAGGAGTATCTTCTGAATCACCAAGATGAGAAAACATCCATTGATTCAGTTCTTCAGTATCAGTAGAAGGTCTAGAGTTCGCTGAACGGGATTCGTCAAAAGTGACATGAATGGTTTCTTCTACAGTTTGTCTTCTTCGATTGAAGACTCTGAAGGCTTTGGAGATAGAAGAATATCCAAGAAAGATTCCATCATCAGCCTTAGGATCAAACTTTCCAAGGGCATCTCTGTTGTTCAGTATGCAACACTGACATCCGAAGATATGAAGAAAGCTAATTGAAGGCTTTCTCCCATGAAAAAGTTCATAGACTGTCTTCTTGAATCTTTTGACAATCAGCGACCTGTTTTGAGTAAAACAAGCAGTGTTGACAGCTTCTGCCCAAAATTGAGTAGGTAGATGAGAATCACTGAGCATTGTTGCGGTGTTCTTACTGAGGAAAAGTTGTGAGAAATACCCTTGCTTTCAAAGAAGGAATCAAGAGAACTATTTTTTGAATTCAGTCCCATGATCACTCCTTATTGAGCGAACGGTCATATTGTTCAGGACTTCCATTTTCCTAACAAAAGTGATGAGGTATTCAGGGGTGTCACTCTTAGAACGGAGAAACATTACCCATGTATAGCGAGAGAATTCATCAACTATGACCAATGTATATTTCTTTCCAACGATGGATTGTTTGTTAACAGGTCCAAACAAGTCTATATGGAGAAGTTGTAGAGGAGATGACACTGAGGAAACTTGCTTAGATTTGAAACTAGCTTTTGTTTGTTTCCCTTTCTCACACGCTGAACATAGAGACTCCTTAGCGTATGAGTGTTGAGGTAGACCAGTAACCAACTCTTTTGAAGAAAGAGTATTCAGTGTCTTGAAGTTTAGATGAGAGAGCCTCTTATGCCAAAGCCAATTGACGTCAGATGAGGCTTTTGAGAAGAAACAGGAGTTCTCAGTGGTTGTAGAGTCCATGTTTATAGCATAAACATTTTCCATGCGGTATCCGCTGAGAGCTATCTTCTCCTTTTTGTCAGTGACAAAGCAGGATTCCTTAGTGAAAGTCACTTTGTTATCCTTGTCACATAGCTGACTGATGCTAAGAAGATTGTGCTTCAGTCCTTCAAGATATGAGACTCTTCTGAAGGTTGTTGTACCATTAGAGAGTACACCAAACCCTCGGGTATAGCCTTTTCCGTTTCCACCGAAGGTCACTAAGGGACCCTTCTCTTCCTTGTATTCAGTGAGTAGGTTTTTCTTGCCAGTCATGTGTCTAGAGCATCCGCTATCTAGATACCAGATACCCATCTTAACCTGCAAACAAAAGAAGATTAGTTTGATTTGGGCACCCATTTAATCATGGGCCCACATTTGTCAGTGGTGGTAGAGGAAGTGGAAGGTTCAGCAATCTTCGCTGCATTTGAAGATTCAGCTTCAGGACTAGTCTTCACTTTGGTTAATTTCTTAACTTCAGTGGTTGGTTTTACCTTAACCTGATTTGCACCAGGATTGGTCTTCTTTGCCTTGGGGGCAGTGATCTTCACCTTAGCTAACTTTTCAGCTTTGGTGGCTGTGGGACACTTACTAGCAATATGATTGGTAAGTCCACAGTGATAACATTTCCTATAGCTAAAAGTAGCTTTAGGACAATTTGCATGCTTAGTTGTAAACTTTAAATGAGCAGGGCCAGCATCAAGTATACCTTTGGCATTAGAAATGGGATGAACAATCAGTTCTTCAGATTTCTTACCAATAACATCCACTTTGATTCTAGGAGTAGATCGCTGAATAAATCCAGGGATCTTGTTCTTAGAAGTAGAGGGATAAATCACTGAAGCTTTAGAAGCATTCAGCTTAGGTACAAAGGTACCCTTCTGAGGTTTTTGGTTGAAAACTTTTTCTTTACCTTTACCTTTACCTTTAGAAATTGAGGTAGGTTTTTCCTCAGGGATGGGGTTTTTAGAAGAGGAACACTGAGATGAGTAGGTGTCAAGGACTGAGGATACGAACATTCCAAATTTGAGCATGGAACGATCAGTGATTGGTTCTAGAGTATCAGCTTTAAAACGAAGTCCACTCTTATCACTCAGGGGAATCTGAGACCTTACAATCTCAGCGATTGTTGTTGAGGATATACACCATCCTTCAACAGTAGCCTTTTCAGCTTTTAATGCAGCGATAGCTTCTTTACGCTCGATTTTGACTATTTTATTTATATGAACTTGATCTTTTAAATCTTCTTCAATTTTAGAAAGCTTTTCTAATTGAAGGTGACAGTTTCTAAGCTGTTCAGCTAGATCAGTATTTTGTTTTTCAACTATGGTCTTGCCATTCATGGCATCATATAAATTTACAGTCAGAAGATCGATTTTCCGAAGACTATCAGCTTCATTAATATCTGAAATGTTAGTAAAGAAAGAAGTTGATACCTTAGAGATTGAAGCAGAGGTAGAGGGAATTTCAGTTTATTCTTCCACGTCTTCTATTTTGGCCATGAGGCAGAGGTTGGCCTCATCATCATCTTCAGAGTCAGATGATTCTTCAGTGTCAGAGGCAGCCCAGTCGAAGTCAGCGACCAAGCCTTTGCCTTTCTTCTTAAAGCTTTTCAGCTTTGAATATTTTTCTTTCAGCTTCTTGTACTTGTCATCTCTAGCCCTAGGGTTAGAGGTCTTCTTGGAGAAGGAAGCTGAGGGTTTAAAGACTTTCTTTGACCTACACTCACTAGCAAAGTGACCTATCTTTTCACAGTTATAGCAAGTTGGAGTGGCCTTATCAACAGAGGTTGATGATTTTGGCTTATCAGTGAGTGCAAGAGGTTTACTTCTTCTGAAGTTACTCTTTCTGGAGAGTCTCCTGAATGTATTAGTCAGGAGTGCCAGAGATTCATCAAGATCTGAAGGATCGGCATCTGATGAGCATTCAGAGTTAGTTTCCAACTCAGTGATAGTGATAGTTGATCGCTGAGTCGAAGGTGACTCTGAGAGTAAAGCAACAGGTGTGCTTTTGGAATCTTTTACAAGATTCTTCTTATGATGACATGACTTCTCATGATTGAGCATAGTGCCATATAAGGTAGAAAGGGTCATAGATTTTAGATACTTTGATAGCTTGAGACACATTGAATAACTGTCCCAGCTTTCAGGTACACATTCTAGAAACTTTGTCAGGATCTCAAAGTTAGAATATTCCTTACCAACGGTTTTTAGATCAATAATTAAACAGTTAAACCGCTGATGTACTTCAGAGAGAGTTTCATTTTTACCACAAATGAAGCTTTCGTACTGTCTTACCAGGTTGATCTTTCTTGAGTCCTGGACTTCAGATGTACCTTCATATTGAACACAGATTGTGTCCCACTTGGATTTGGAGGTTTTCAGGTTCATGATGGTATGATAGACTTCGTCAGGAAGAGTCATAGAGAGGATGGATCTGGCTTTAGTGTCGATAGCCACCTTCTTATTGTCTTCATCATTCTATGTATGAGGTTCCCTGGGAATGATTCTTTCAGGAATGGCAGCTCTAGTAGCATTGCCTGGAACTTCAGGGTCAATTCTAACAGGGACATATGGACCATTCTCGATGTAATAAGGCATAGTAGGGTCTACACCTTCCAAGAAGAGCATCATCCTATTTTTCCATAGATTAAAGTTATCTCTGGAAAATCTAGGGGGTTTTGCAAGAGAACCATTGTCGATATAGTTTCTATTTGTGTTGTTAGCCATTTTCAGAAAATAGCAAGGAAGAGAAAAGAATAGTATAAGCAAGATCTTGTTTATGAGATTAAACAATCTGCTCTGATACCACTTGTTGGTCCCGGAAGGGTTATACAAGTTTGTAGAAGGAAGGGTTGAATACAAACACACGATATTTACATTTCTAAATTGTTTATTGATATGTATCAAACAATTTACAACTTGTTGCAGAACAAGATTAAGGAATAAACCTAATCTAAACAAGTTAATAGAATCACTAAGATTTCTTGCACTAGAATTAAGATAGAGAGGAGATAAGAATACTAAGGATAGTATTCTAACACACAAATTAGAGAAGATAAAGAAATGGCCAAGCACTTCATTTCTGAAGTAGGGTTTCCTTTATATACTGCATGCATTTAATGCACAACAGTATAACTTTACACGTGGCAGCAGCTGGTTGGTTGCATGGTTTGACCTTTGTAGACAACCTAGTAGCCGCATGATGAACAATGTAGAATCAGAGTTGGTTGTACGATTCTGGACAAAAGGGATGTCCATTCTGACAGTATCGTACGGAGGCGTGCAAGGGGATAGGAAAAAGTAACTTGTAGAGGAAGACTTCATGATCAGCGTTTGCTGAATAGTTCTTTATCAGCGAGTGATAAAGGTCGGCGTTCGCTGAAGTCTTCTACTTGAAACTTCACGTTGATTGGACAGGTCTTGGCTTCGCTGATATCCACATCAGTTCATTAGTTGACTTTTTGCTGGTTCTTTCGCTTGATCTTCGACTTCAGCGTAGAACATCGTTGACGTGAAACTTGTTTTCATGGATCATAAGTAAACAACATATTTAATCAGCGATCATCAGTGAGGCTGAACAACCTCAGGGCTCACTGATGTACAGTTTCGCTGAATGTAACAAATAAATAACTCGAGTTTCCTATCAGCGGTACTGAAACAGACTTAGTACTTATCATCGATAGTGAAACACTTATACATAATGTTTACTTACAATTTTCACTAAGTGATTCTTAGAGAGTCATTATCAAATCATTGAGGGTTTGGATCAACAGTGAACAAGAGGATTCATAATCTTGGTATATAGAAAATAAATCTTTTGATCTTAATCCTGAAATGTTTAAGTGTTGGAACCCAGATATAACAAGTAACCATAATAATAGCAATAATCTTTGTATTGATTGATAAAGAGAAGAGTTTACTTGATAAGATTGATGAACATTCTCTCTTTGAAGCTCTCTTGCTTTCTGCGTATGCATGAATATTGAAAATAGAGGCTTAACCTAAAATTACTCTAAAACATGACTTTATAACCAATACAACAATTGGTTATTTACAATTTTAGCCCTTGTCACTCAACAAATACAAATAAGTCCTTGACACTATTCTTTATAAAACATTTATATAAATTAGGGGCTAATAAAGCTAACAATCTCCCCCTAATGTTTTATAAAGAAAGCATCATCTTGTAGTCTCCCCCTTGCTTTCTTTAGAGGCGTTGGAGTGTCAATCTTCAAGTCTTGTGAGAGTCTTCTTTTCCTGATCTTCCACAATGTCAGTTGCTTCAATTTCTTCTTTAACTCCTCCTTGATCGTTGCATACTCCCCCTTGAATGTTGCTTTGCTTTTCAGATCCCAGTTATCTCCCATAGATTAAACTCAAACAATCAGAGAACGATTTAAAGTGCGGAAGCTTGTATAACCAGTTTGAGTAATAGTCGTTGGTAGATAAACTGATAAGATGGTTGAGTAGCAAGCATATTCTGCTCATAAGAATCTGCATTAAAGAATAAGTAACCAGGGGTAATCATCTAACATAGAAGCACAATAGCAACTATTATCACAACAACTAAAAAAATTGTGTGGCCTATGCTCAGAGTTGGCAATGATGAAGCTCTGACAAGACTTCCAGTTATCATTGAAGTAAATTAAAAAATAAACTTCTCAAACTGTTCTTGGCAATATCACATAGATAAGCATGTGGAATCACAAAGATTCGTGATATTGTGTGGAAGAAAATAGAATATTATCTATTAAGCTCAAAAGTGTGTAAACTGTTTGGACATAACAGGTTTCCACAGACTCAATGTGCATGAGTGAAGTGTGAAGGTGGGGCAACTTTCCTTCTTTTCAATATCTAACCTTCCAAAGAAAGATCAGATAACATATGTGCTGCTTCCCCGTGGAAAAGTGAAACAGTTCCTTGTGGAGAAGGAAGTGAGTAGCTGGTAGGGTTAATTCAAGAGTTGGCATGGGCCAATTGCCTGTTTCAATAATAATCACCAAAGAGTCATGATAAATCAGTAATGTGGCTTGCCCGGCTCAGAAAAAGATAGTGCAGAGTTGTATATTTCTTTTGACTCTGTTCTCACACCCTCTTTCTTTTTATCATGTAGCTCACATCTAACCAAACTCTCTTTTTAAATTTTACCTCTTAAGCACGATGAGAAAAACTCAGATGAGTTATCTCCCCCACTCTTTGATGTAGACCCTTCACCACTCAACCACTCAAGGTTTACTTCTTGGGTAGGAAACACAGGTTTAAGTGATCCATAGAAGTTCTATAAAGCTCACACATTGATCCCATGAAATTGTTGTCCTAGAGGTTGGATTGTTCCACACACTGACTACTTGTAGTCTCAGAAAAGCATTTAAAATCCAAATTTCTATAGCAGATAAAGCATTTTAGCATGTAGAAGTGGTTTGACCATTTGAAAGAGGTTTTATCATTCTAGAGATGGCCTTTCTCTAAAAATGATGAGTTTAAAGGTTTAGAAAATTTACCTTTACACGAACATGGTCAGATCTGATTTGTTTTCTCCCCCTCAAATTGAGCAGTAAATTTCATTTAAGCTCAATTTGAAATCAGATATCCTATAAGAATCAGAAAGTGTTGGTAATCATCTTTGATGATTCCACATTTGTTAGGAATATCCAACAACACAAATAATTCCACTTAAAAAAAATACAAGGTGCGGGGGATCAGAGTTTAGAAATTACCGGCCAAAAACTCTGATTTGAACATATCTGAAGTACTGGTCCTACACTGAATTACGTAGAAGCAATGAGAACACCGTTCTTGAAAGCGGAAGGAGCATGAATTAAATGCAATGCTTTCTGTCTAGCACCTTATAGCAGACTTTGAAGCTGTTTTCGGCATATCAGCACACATAATTTGAGAAAACGCAAAACATCAAAGTCGTGCGTCTGTGAATTATATTTCCAATTCAACTGGAATCGAGTAATTTGGAGCACCGAGTCTAAAGTTATGCGCATGTTTCTGAAGCAGCGCAAAGCTGACAGCAAGTAAACAAAAATCGGGCTCTGAGGTTGAGTCGCAGAGGTTCAGTCCACAGAGGCTCTGTCGGATTTCACAGAGGCTCTGTGGTGAACAGTACCACAGAGGTTGGCCGGCAGAGGTTGTGCGGCAGAGGTTGCTCGTAGTGCCGACAGAGCTCTGATGATGATAATTGTGAAACACAACTTTCTGTCCAGCAGAAGTATACTGACTTTAGCAGAGATTCTGACCAAGAAGAACACCTATTCAGACCAAACTCAAAACATCAAAAAGTTTCATCTTTGTCTTACGAGTTCAACGCAACTGGACTCATCAAATTTGGAGCTTCGAGGAGGGAGTTCTATTGAAAATACGACAGGTGCGCAAAGCTGACAGCAAGTACTAAGACGTTGGGCTACGGGCTCTGAGGTTCGGTCGCAGAGGTTCAGTCCACAGAGGCTCTGTCAGGTTTCACAGAGGCTCTGTGGTGAACAGTACCACAGAGGGTGGTCACAAAAATCTGAGCCAAAGTATGAGTTGTCGCCAGAAGTTGGTCTGAGTGGTCGACAAAAAAAATGATCGTGGCTTGACAAACGCTTGACAAAGGCTCTGCAGAGGTTTGGTCGCGACTCGACAGAGGTTGTCGCTGCTCGGCAGAGGTTGGTCGCGTGCTGCAGAGGCTTGGTCGCGTGCGGCAGAGGCTTGGTCGCCGCTCGGCAGAAGCTTAACAGAAGTGTTACACTTACTTTGACACTGATTTAGACCATTTTACCTCTGGATTTTGCAAGAACTCAAAAGACAAACATTTTTTATTTGTTTGTTATATATTTAGATCATCTTGAATCACCTCTTTTCGAGCTCATACGACCAAGATATGGTTGATTTACCACAGTCGCGCAGATCTGTCCATCAGCACACTGTTGTCTACTTCAACGATGCATATGACCCTTATAAATTTCGAATCTATGACTCCTCTGATCATAAGAAGGTTTTAAAATCATCCTCAGAGTTTATTCTTGATCAAAGAAGAGCTAAAATCATACTTCCTAACTCTGTCAAGAACTTGGATACAAAAGAGATTTTTAACTTCAACTCATTCTTAGGACAGAAGTCTGTTACTTCTGTGACAGAGCCCTCTGTTGAAATACCACAGAGCAAGCTAAATCCAGAAGCCCCAGCCTTCTCTCCTACCTCTGAATCTATAAGAACATCTTTCGAAGAGGATTTGTTGAAAGTTATCGAAGAAAATGCTGTTTTAGATTCCTTAAAACCCAAGTTGAGAAGGTTCATAACTGTTAAGCCAAACATCTCTGTTATACCTATCAAGCCTAATACCTCCAACAGATCCACCAGAGACTTTCTAGCCTCTGACTGTGACTCTGACTCTGAAGTAGATGAACATATCTTTTGTGGTCAAAAGAAAATCTTACACAAGTTAAAACAGATACCGATGGGATCCATTAATCTAAAAGAGGATGTTTCTTTCTTTAAGAAACAATCAAGATTTATACCGGTAACTGAGTTTAACAACAAAGGTTTCAAGATTCTTGCTTCTAATGCAGTAGAAGTGGAGAAGAGAGAGAAAAACAAAAGTGTTTCTGTAAACCCAAATGTTCCTCTTGTATTCAAACCAGTAAAGTTCACACCTGAACAGAAGCGAAAATGGATAGCAAACAACAGATCTATTCCAAATTCTGGTGTAAATCAAAGAGGAAATTCCGTCTGGTCAAAAGAGTCAAATCCAAAGAACTTCATGTCAACAGAGTCTGTTTCAAAGAAACAAAATCAGGACAGATTGTATGCAAAGACATCTGGTCCTAAAACCTTTCAAAATCAAGCACCATTCAAACAGCTTTCTAATAAAAACAATGTGCATCAGTCATGCTCCATAAACTGCAATTGCATTCAGCTGTTACTTAAATTGCAAAACCATCTGAATGGTCCTCACTGTGTTCTGAATAAGTCGGTTCAAAAGAAAAATCCTAAGACTGTTCAGAATACACAGAGGAAAACCTCTGGCACACCATCTCAGTATGAAAAATCCCAAGGAAAGTCTGTTAATCCACCAAAGCCTAACAAGAAAGGACCCATTATGCAGTGGGTACCTAAAAGGAATTAATCTGTCTTGCAGAAACCTCATGTGCAGATCTGGTATTTGGATTCTGGATGCTCCAGGCACATGACGGGGAATAAGGAGCTGTTAACTTCTTTTAAGAACAAGATGGGAAGTGCAGTAACCTTCGGATGAGACAATGGCGGACAAATTAAGGGTTATGGTACTTTAGTAAATGGTGATGTTCCAGTTTCTGAGGTTGCTTATGTTGAAGGATTAAACCATAATCTTCTCAGCATAAGTCAACTCTGTGATCACGGGTTCGACGTCAATTTCAGGAAGAAGTATTGTTCATTGTTACTTTCAGAGTCTGGTCAAGAACTTTTAAGAGCCGACAGAAAAGGCAATCTTTATAAGATGAATTTTAAACCAAACCAAAACTCTACAACATAGAAACTCTGTTTAGTGTCTTTGAAAAATGAAGATGCCTGGCTCTGGCATAAAAGATTTGCCCATTTGAACTTTCAAAATCTTGATAAGCTCGTGAAACTAAAGTTAGTAAAAGGACTTCCTTCTTTGAAGTTTGACAAAGACCATCTCTGTTCTGCTTGTGAGCTGGGTAAGATGAAAAGATCTTCACACAGAACAAAGAGTGATCATAGTTGTCCCAGACCTTTGCATATGCTTCATGTAGATCTCTGTGGTCCAATCTCTATGCAAAGTCTGTCGGGCAAGAAGTATATTCTTGTTTTAATTGATGAATTTTCTCGATATACCTGGATTGAGTTCATCAGAGTAAAATCTGATGTCCCAGAAATTCTGATAAGTTTGTTGAAAAGGATACAGGTTCTGTTAGATCTGAAGGTACAGAAGTTGAGAAGTGATAATGGGACAGAATTCAAGAATGCCAAAATTGATGCCTACCTAACAGAGGAAGGTATTTCCCAAAACTTCTCAGCAGCAAGAACTCCACAACAAAATGGAGTTGTGGAGAGAAAGAACAGAACTCTGGTAGAAGCCGCCAGAACCATGTTAGCTGGCTCTGTCCTTCCAATGAACTTCTGGGCAGAAGCAGTCTCAACAGCATGTTTTACCCAAAACAGAGCTGTAATAGTGAAAACATTTAAGAAGACTCCTTATGAACTCATCAACAACAGAAGACCAAATGTGAAATTATTTCATGTTTTTGGCTGCAAATGTTACATATTGAATGACAGAGATCAACTGGGAAAGTTTGATAAGAAAGTAGACGAAGGAATCTTTATTGGTTATTCCTTAACCTCTAAAGCCTACAGAGTCTACAACTCCAGATGTCGGGTCATTCAAGAAAGTGTAAATGTGTCCTTTGATGAAAGTACATCAAGATTCTCTGATCGAAAATCAACAGAGGGGACACATACAGAGCAGAAGAAAACAAGTTCTTCAAAGACAAGGGAAGAAGATATAAATCTTATGTTCAACGACTTTTTCAATGATGATGATTCCTCTGATAACGTCAACAGAGGAGATCAAGCTCAGAACTCAACTGAACAAAATCTGTCAGGTACAACTCTTACTGGCCCCTCAAATATTTCACCATCTACTTCTCTGTCTACAGGAGTGATTCAGAGAAATGAGGAACCACATCAGAGCGAGAGAGAACCTGAACAAGAGCCATCATCACCTCTGCTGACTAATATTGGCAGAAACTCCTTATTTGAGAGTCCATCTTCACAAAGTCCTGTTAATAACTCTCAGAGCAATGAGGCCACTCTTCAGAGCTGTGTGCCACAGAGCCCTGGTCCCAACCTACAGAGCTCTGACGCTGAAGTTCGTCTTTTCCCATCAGAAGCACAAACCCCACCTATTGTCCATGCTCCCATGACGCGATGGACAAAGGATCACCCTCATCATCTGATTATTGGTGCTGCTGAAGATGGTGTGAAGACTAGATCGGCCACAATCAATGAAGCTTTCTTTGTAAACTTTTTAAGCATGATTGAGCCGAAGAAGGTTTCTGAAGCCCTAGAGGACCCAAATTGGATCGAAGCTATGCAAGAAGAGCTTCTGGAATTCGAAAGAAATAAAGTCTGGTCCTTGGTTCCACTCCCAAAAGGCAAAGCGGCCATTGGAACCAAGTGGGTGTTTAGAAACAAAAAAGGATGAAAATGGGATAATCATCAGAAACAAAGCCCGTCTGGTTGCAAAGGGATACAGACAGGAAGAAGGCATTGATTATGACGAAACCTTTTCTCCTGTGGCTAGTCTAGAAGCCATCAGAATATTTTTAGCCTATGCTGCTCATAAGGGTTTCAAGGTCTACCAAATGGACGTCAAGTCTGCCTTTCTGAATGGCAAACTACAAGAGGAAGTTTATGTCCAGCAACCACATGGTTTTGAATGTTCTAAGTTTCCAGACCATGTCTATAAGTTAGACAAAGCTCTCTACGGCCTTAAGCAAGCTCCCAGAGCCTGGTATGAAACTTTGTCCAAATTTTTGTTGATCAATCACTTCGAGAAAGGTACCGTCGATAAAACTCTATTCTTTAGGTGGTATAAGAATGATATACTTCTGGTACAAATATATGTTGATGATATTATTTTCGGGTCTACACGGCAAGAGTATTGTGACAAGTTTGAGAGTTTAATGAAAAGTGAATTTAAAATGAGCATGATGGGAGAACTTTCGTTCTTCCTTGGTTTACAAGTTAAACAATCTTACAGAGGGACTTTTATAAGTCAGTCCAAGTACATCTCTGACATGTTGAAGAAATATAAGCTCAATGATTCAAAACCTATGAAAACTCCTATTGCCACTGGAGTTAAACTTGACTTAGATCTTAAGGGTGAACCAACAGATGTCAAGCACTACAGAGGCATGATAGGGTC
The DNA here is from genome assembly GCA_033807775.1 of Saussurea involucrata. Classification (NCBI taxonomy): domain Eukaryota; kingdom Viridiplantae; phylum Streptophyta; class Magnoliopsida; order Asterales; family Asteraceae; genus Saussurea; species Saussurea involucrata. The sequence continues at coordinate 15,202,767 of CM066326.1, forward strand.
ACTTTTGTACTTAACTGCCAACAGACCTGATATAATGTTTGCAACCTGTCTCTATGACAAATTTCAGGCTAATCCAACAGAAACTCATTTAACTGCTGTCAAACGTATTTTTAAATATCTGAAAGGGACTCAATTTTTGGGTCTCTGATATCCTCTTAACTCTGGTTTCGAGCTTGTAGCATATACAGATTCAGACTATGGAGGATGCAAGAATGACAGAAAGAGTACTTCTGGTAGCTGCCAACTGCTTGGAGATAAGTTGGTGAGTTGGACATCCAAGAAACAGAACTGTGTCTCAACTTCTACAGCAGAAGCAGAATATGTTGTTGCTGCTAGCTGTTGCTCTCAAGTGATCTGGATGAAAACTCAACTCAAAGATTATGGTTTGGAGTATGATAAAATTCCAATTCTATGTGACTCCAAGAGTGCCATCGCCATAACTGCAAATCCAGTTCAGCACTCAAAGACTAAGAACATCGACATAAGGTATCACTTCATAAAGGATCATGTTGAAAAAGGGACTATTGAAATGTACTTTGTTTCAACAGACTTCCAGCTTGCTGACTTGTTTACAAAAGCCCTTGATGAAAGGAGATTTAACTTCTTAATCAGCAACTGGGTATGCTGAACTTGTCCTCCTAACTCTGTTCAAAATCAACAGAAGCTCTGATGTTCCTACCAGAGCTCTGTCAAATAGTTGGGTAGGCTAGTTCAACAGAACTCTGTTGTTCACCAGAATTCTGTCACGCATACTTTTTCATCTCTTTGAACATTCTGTTTGTACATAAAGTATTGTCTGTACAAAGTTTTTTTAAGCTCAATTTTCTAGGGGGAGCTTAAAAAAAATTGCATGGTTTTAGGGGGAGCAAGTTAGAACTTAATTTTTCAAATCAAAATAGACTTTGGTTGATCATTTCTGTCAAATATTTTTTAAGGAGGAAGGAAAATCTGTTCTGATGAAAACCTTTGATAATCGAACTTGCCAGAACTCTAACATCTCACCAGAGCCTCTGTTGCTTCTCATCAGAGCTCTGTTGTTTGTCTAAAGATCTGTCTATTCCTTTCCTTCCACATCAGAACAGAATTTTAAATGTTTTAAAGGTAAATATGCAATATCTTGGGCTAATAAGAAATGAATAGTTCACTCAACAGAGGCAACTTAACAAAGCTCCATCAGAGCTCTGTTAGTTTGTTCTGCCACGTCATCAGAACACGTCATCAGAGACGCGGGTCACTCTTTGAACGTCAACAACCTGTCACCCGCACATCTCTAACCGTGACGGTTTACTTGCACGAAAGTTGTCAGACATAAATCCACGTGGCAATCTCTGATTGAAAAAGATCAACCGTCAGCTGTTCGCACGTTCTTACTGTAGCGGCCGTTCCACTATTCAAAACTCGAGTACCTACAGTACCTATGATCGTGATCCAGCCATTCATTCTTCATATAAATACCCATTTCATTTAAACCATTTCATCTCTTACGATTTCTGAGTATTCAAATTTTTGATCAATCTTTTCCTCCTTACTCAAACCTTCAAGAACCCTAACCTGCAACAATGGAACAACAACAACATTCCGCCGATTCAAGCAGAATAGGCCCTGTTGATCACATCAATATTCTTCCATACGAACTTGCAGAAAACAATCACCGATTAGATCCAAACCCTAGCCTTTACTTACCCCAATACCACATTCTTCTATAGTTCTTCAGGAACTCTGAAATCTTCAAAGCCCTAACCGACTTTGACGATAATGTTCCTGAGCTATACATTCATCAATGGTAGACTACCTGCCAGTTTATAGAAGAAAGAGATGGAATCATTGGCAATGTCGATGCTGGAACAGAAGGTGGTTCAGGAACTATCAGAATAGGAGCTAAAACCCTGCGGAGAACCCTTGGAATGAAGACGACAGAACAGCTTGAAATAGATGCCTATGAGAAGCCCCCAAATGCTGCTGTTCTTCTTGAGTTCATACGATTTCTAGGTTACAACAAAGAGATCGTCAGAATCGGCGCTTTCAAAAGACAGAACCTACCACCTTTCTGGAACTTCATGTTCTCCACCCTGAACCGAACCCTTACAGGAAAGTCTGGTAGTCAAGATCAAGCCACTACGGAAATCCTACAAATCATGTATGGATTATTCTTTCAAAAGAACCTCGACTACGCAAGCATTCTCTACGATGATCTTCTCACAGCCGTAAACCTCAAAACTACTGCTATCGCCAAAGGAGGTGAAGTTGGGAAACACAAATTCCTAAAGAACATCAAGTTTCCAAGATTCATCAACTTAGTGATCAGAAGAGCATTTGATCGTCTGGAGTTGACCCAACAAGGAAATACCTTCAAGAACTGGGTAATGTCCAGATTCCATCCCACCACTTCAGGCGACTACCCCATCATTCGACGCGTTCCAGATACTATGCTTTCTCTAATCTCACCAGACCACATCTCTATCCAAAACTATCAGAGTGCTGCTCAACCACAAGAACCTGTGGTGAGAACCCCAGCATACTTAGGTCCTGAACCAGAGTTAGAGAGCATGAGTGAGGAAATAGCAGAATAAGAAAGACCAGAGCGAAGAGTACCCGAAGAGGGGTCTTCCTCTAGAGTGATGGAGGAGGAAGTACAGAACAGAGCATCCCCTATGGAGGCTGTTCATGAGGAAGAAAGGGAAGTTACAGAGGAGATGGCAGAGAGTTCGCATCCCTCTGGTAACCGTGAGATACATGTGATAGAGAGTACACCCGAGCGTTCTTTATCCATAGAATCCGAGAGAGAGGAGAGTTTAGAAGAAGATGTTCATCCTGTGAACACACATGTGCATTTTTCCAGCCCAACTCCCAGTGCAAGCACATCATCTATCCATGAGGATCTAGCTCAAATGGATATTGAAACAGAGGTGCACACCTCGAACCCCAACCAGCCAATACCATCAGAGGCAACCTTTCATGCCTCTGGTATGCACGAAACCGGGGAATCCCTGTTTGGTAATGATGTCAATTCGTCCCATGACATCGATAGGACAATCACACACGATGATGCCTCTGTGGCTCATCTTTCTAAGGAGGAACAACTTAGGTCCTTGGGCAATTTTCGATTTACCCGTAGGGATTGCCTAACTCAGAGGCAATTTGACAGCCTAATTTCACAAGGATTAACTTGTCTAGATCACAATGTTAACTCCCACGTCTACTTCAATCTCTCAGATTCTGAGGATGAGAGAGCTGAACAGACCAGAACACCTGTAGATGTTTCCCCTGAACAAGAATGTCAAGGATCGGGTGGAAGACCTACAAGAGCCAATCTCAACACAACTCTTAACGTAGGCACCTCTGAACTCGAGGTCAACTTGAATCCATTTGTTGGAAACAAGGATATCCCCGTTGATACCATCACAAAAGCAGAGTTTACAGGCTTCTGTGATAGTATCAACAGCTCTTTGAACGAGTTTAAACTTATCAATTCACAGAAGGAGGAGTTGATCCGATCGGAGAATGCTTCTCTCAGAGTAGAGCTACAGAGAATAAAAACTTCTTTTACGGATATAACTCAAAGAAATACTGAATCCGAAAGACTCCGAATAGAAGTTGAATAACTCAGAGCAGAGGCAGAAAGGGCAAGAACAGAAGAAATTGCCAAGTTAACGTCAGAATTGGCAGAACAGAAAAGACTCAGAACAGAGGAAGAAAGGGTCAGAGCAGAGGAAAGAACAAAATTCTCAACAGAACTAGCCGCCGTGAAGACCCTTATAATAGAGAATCACACCGCTCAAATGAACAGAACCTTGCCTATTCCTTCCTTGCTTCTGTCAGACTCAAACATAAGAACCTTAACAGAGGTAATTAACAACTCTGTTAAGGTTGCCATAACATAAGCCACAACCTCCTCAGCAAGACCAATCAACATATCTGGCCCCAGCCCTAAAGACTTACCCATGACAGTCGGCCAGATGGGTGAATTCAGTAAACGAGTCCTAAGCCGAATGATGACTGTGTCTTCGAAGTTCGTGATGAAAGCCCAAGCAACTATAAAAGCATGTGCAAACATCACTTGATTCAAAAAACGTAAACTTTGCGAATCAAGTTGATGAAGTCCGCACGACCGCAAAAGAACTTCAAGACGTCCTCCAACAAGCCGCAACAGAGTTCAAAAACATAATCTACTGGAAACGACCTGCAGAAGGAGCACCTGAAGGCGAACCCCCTGCTAAACGACCGAAGTTTGTTATTCCGCCCTCACCAGATACAGGTGCTGCTCTCTCTGATGATGGAGATGGTTCTGAAGACCCGTCAGATGATCAGCTAGGTGAGTCGTCAGAACAACAAAAGGGGGAGAAGGAGAAAGAGGCTGAGAAAGAGGAGAAAGAGGCTGAGAAAGAGGCTGAGAAAGAGGAGAAGAAAAAGGAAAAAGAACCTACAATAGAGGTAACAGAGGCAGAGGTAACAGAGGCAAAGGGATCTGTCAAGGGAAAAGAGAAGGTAGTAGAGGTCGAGGTAACAGAGGCTGAAACAACAGAAGCAGGAGGTCAAGGGAACACAATTAAAGACTTACCAGAGATATCCATGGTGGTTTTCGACTACATGTTCAAAGATAGGGTCATCAAGCCAACTGAACCCTCATCTCAACCACCAGAGATCATTATCTTGGACACTCCTCCTACTTCACCAAGAACAGAACCAGAGAGAACAGAACCATTCTCTGGTGAAGAAACAAGCCAAAGCCAACCTCAAGAGTCTGTTCAACATATCGACAGACTTATGACCGAAACCCATGAAGACCCAAATCCCATGCAAACCGAACAGAATCCCGAATCCTCAAACCAACACTCTGGCAAACCACCGCTAGAAGAGATATTTGCCTATCTGTATGGTGACCATGATACAATACATATTAATGTTGTGCCAATCAACCCATACTATAACCCCTGCAGGATCAATACGATCTCTGATGTGCGACGCAAATTCATCGAAACAAAGTCTGGTCTGAACAAGAACATTAACTCTGACTTTGGAATACGCAGAATCGTAGACATCAAGCACAGGATCTTTCGGCACATCAGAACACAGATGAGCTATCATGAGTTCATTGTTGAATCAAACGATGCAAAGGTTAAGAGCTTCAACGACAACGATCTCGTACTTCTGAACCCGTACGATCTGATTCAACTTCACGCCTACTGTTACAACTTCAGTGACAAATATAAAGAGGCAAGAACTGCACTCCCTGAGGTACGCTTCGCTATGCAAGAGCACATAAATCTAAGGATTCAGATTGACTTTCAGCTAGGCATAGAATTCGAAGTAGAAAGACTAGCGACTGCACCACCAAATGAGAGCCTTGAAGGCTATGAACACTACAGAACTGGAACAGTAGTTGGAGATTCTCCAGTGTTCATATGCCAACAGAGGAAGATAAAGAAGGCCCTCAGAGCTGCTGAAATCCACAAGTACTCAACAGAGTCGCTGGAATACCTCAGAGATATCATTCAAAATCTCCTAAGAGAAAAATGTTCGGAAGAGCAACAGAGAAACTTCATCACCCAGATCTATCTTATGATCAACTTCTGAGAACTCATCAGAAGATTTGACAGAATCTTAAGGGGAGATAATTTTGCTTAAATGTACTGGTCTTTTAATCTTTTTGTAACATTCTAAAAGATTAGTGCAAGGTTTCGACAGAGGTAAAAGTTCTCTGTTCTTTTGTTTAAATCTCTGTCAAATGTAAATTTGTATTTTCAATACTTAGGGGGAGATTGCTAGCCCCAAGTATCTGTTATGTAAAAGTATTGAAAATAGTTCAAGTCAGAAGACCAACAGAGATCAGACAGAAGACTTGGAAGAAGTTCATCAAGAAGACCAACAGAGCTCAACAGAGCTCTGTCGGATCCAACAGAGCTCAACAGAGCTCTGTCGAAGACTTCCAACAGAAGACCAACAGAGCTCTTTCAACAGAGCTCTGGTGAAGTGAAGACCTCTGTCAGCCTAAGTCTCGAAGGAAATCCGAAGTGTTAGACACGTGTCCATACTTTCCACGTATGCCCTAAAGATTGGAGACACACTTTCCACGTGTCATTCCAGGATACAATAGTACACTGTCTATGCTTTTTCAGGGCTATATATAGTGAGGTAGTGGAACAAACAATAGTAAGCAAAAAGGAAGAATAGTTTTCCACAATTGTTTAAGCACACACTGCTACAATCCCAAGCACTACTTCCGTACGATATTGTTGTCCTGTGAGATTTCCGAACACACTTGAACATGTTCTTGGTGTCATTCATTATCAATATACGAGCAGCTTTTTTATCTGATCTTGTTATCATTTTACTGTTCTATATTTGATTCTCACAGTTCATTTATCGTTTACACAATCACTCGCTTTAATGGCTTTATTTAATATGCTTTCGCTGTCTATTTCTTTACCATTAACGTGATACAACGTGAATCTGGGAACCTACATTAAGCAAACATAAGCTACTGTAAATGATTTTCTGTTTCCAAAATCCTGTCCTGACTCAGACTTCACTGATAGTTGTCCTATTGAATCTGATATCAAGATACAGGCAAAGGTAAAAGTGTGAATGAATCTGCTGTTCAATTTGATTTTAATGCCAAACTTCCAGACCATTATGAGTTTTTGATTAAAGAAGATGAACCCAAGAAAATTTCTTCAAAGGTGAATCCTCTAAATCGAATGAGAAAACTCCTGATAATGATTATTATCCAAAATCCAAATCAAAACGATCATTACAGAAGAAAAGACGAAAAGCAAGAAAATCAAAATCTTTTCAAACTCCTGATCCGAAATCTTCTGAATTTCATTCTTCTGATTTTCAGATCGTTATTTGCGAAAGAATGTTAAGCTTGAATGGATGGTTAAACGGTCCACACCGGATGTGGAACATATGAAAACGTCCAATGTCTCTTTCAAATCAAAGAAAAACAATTTTGTTTGTGATGGAATAAATCAATTTGCTTGTAATAAACAAAAACATGTAGTTCCTTACAAGATTTACTCGATGAAGCAATTGATAAATGTTGGCAATGACATATTTTGTTGTTCATTTTGTGGATTGGATGATTGGTTTGGTTACGATGTTCCTCGTGCCAGAAATTATTTTTCTGTTGGAATGCATCAAACGTTTTTCAAATGCAAACGTGGTACAAACTTTAAGCGTGTACCAACAAATCTCACTTCTAACCCACAAGGACCCATCTACAAATGGGTACCTAAAACCATCTGATTTGATTATTTGCAGACCAGTCATGTTTGGTATCTAGATTCAGGCTACTCAAAGCCCATGACTGGGAGAAAGAGAGCTACTTACTATTTATACTGAGAAGTATGGTGGTCGAGTTAAATTTTGTAATGATCAATACTCACCAATATTGGGTTATGGAGATATTGTGAAAGACAACATCAGAATTACAAAGGTAAATTTTGTTGAGTGCTTAGGACACGATTTATTTAGCATTGGTTAGTTTTGGGATAAGGATTTGAGTGTAAACTTCAAAGCAAGAAGATGCTCAGTACAGACTGAAGATGGTAAGGAACTTCTTGTTGGAACTCGAAAGTCAAATCTTTACACGATTGATCTATCTACTATCAAATCCAATAATGACGTTTGTCTAATGTCAAAAGCTTCCTTGGAACAAAGCTGGTTATGGCACATACGTCTATCTCACCTGAATTTTCGTTATATTGAAAAACTTGCTAAAGGTGATTTAGTAAAAGTCCTACCCGTGTTGATGTTCGAAAAAGATCATCTCTGTAGTGCTTGTGAGAAAGGCAAGATGAAAAGAGTGCCTCATTCGCCAAAACCTGAACCGAGCACAAAGAAAATTTTGGAGATTTTACACATGGATCTGTGCGGACCATGAGAACACAAAGCATAAATGCAAAAAGGTATGTATTGGTTGTTGTTGACGATTACTCAAGGTATACATGGAGAAATTTCTAAGTTCAAAGGATGAAACACCCAAGTTAATCATTTCTTTGTTGAAATCACTTCAGGTTAACCTACAATAATCAATTCAGACCTTAAGATCAGACAACGGGACATAGTTTAAGAATCAAATTCTTGGTGACTTTTAGGAGTCTTTGGGAATTACTCATCAATTCTCTGTGGCAAGAACACCACAACAAAACGGTGTTGTTGAAAGACGAAATCGTACGTTAGTTGAAGTCGCGAGAACAATGTTGTCTTATTCTGATCTTCCGTTATTTTTGTGGGCTGAAGCAGTGTCAAACGCGTGCTATACGCAAAATCGATCAATCATCCACCGACGGTTCGGTAAAACTCCATACGAGATTATAAATAATAGGAAACCAAATATTAAACATTTTCGTTCATTTGGTTGCAGGTGTTTAGTACTAAACGACAAAGGTGTTTAGATATTCGTCTACCTCCAAGGTATACAGAGTGTACTTTAGAACTTCGAGAACGGTGATGGAGAGCATTAATTTCAAGTTTGATGAGATGGAAGAATTGGCTTCTAAACAAAGCAGTTCAGAACCCGTGATTACTGGTGTTTTAGCTTCTGGACATATAAGTCCAGAAACTACGAAATCTGAATAAGCTCAAGCGTCTTCATATAATTCTCACTTAGATGAACTTTATCAATTATTAGAAAACTTTTACGATGAATATTTTGGAAGTTATAACTCAACTTCTACTGTTTCTAACAGGAACACTGTTGCTCAAAGTGCTGAACAAGCAACAATCTCTGGTCCGTCAGCGGAGCAAACCAGTAATGATGTTGAAGCAAAAATTCCTGTATCTGAATCTTCGCCAATTTTGCAAGAAGTTCATTCTACACCAACGGTACAAGAACAAACACCTAATGATGTTTCTGCTAGTGATGCTGTTTCACAAGTCAATGATCAGAATGAATGCACTATACCTGAGGTGTTAGCTTCAATCTTCCTAATCATAGAAGTATTTAGAAGTAGTGAAAAATAGGCTAAGTGAAGAAAGCCTCTTACAGAGGTTCTGCCGACATTACCGAGAAATCAAGGTCAAGAAGCTACAGAAGCAGCAGAGGCTTCCTACAGAAGCTCTGTCATACGCACAAAGAAGACCAAAGACTCGGAATCCGGCGAAGACTGCTCCACAGAGGACCAGACCGCAGAACCTCTGTAATTCATTACAGAGCCTCTGTGGTCCTCAATGAAGACTTGGAAGATATTACTGGATACGTTCATCAACTTGCATGGAAAAGTACTGTCAAAACACGTGTCAAGCTCTGAGTGGACTCAATAGGGCAAGGTACAAAATAGACGTCTGCGCCATTTAATGCATTTACCAAAAGTACATCTGCTCCATTAAATGCGCATGGCTCAAACAACTGCTCACACCATCCAGTCCACTGTTCACACCATCCAGTTTACTATTCATGCCGTAAAAGGAACAGTGACCTACTTCATAGTCTTCTAAGAGTAGTATAAAAGGAAGTCTCATGTTGAGATCTTCCTAAGGGACGGATACACAAGGAATCACTAATACTCTCAAGCTTTATTGTCAAATATCTGAGTGTTATATTCTCACACACACCAACAGTTCTTAATCTGTTCTTCGTGTTGTTATCATATATTGAATAACAGTAACTGTTCAAGAAATCCTTATCATTCTTTACTGTTTTCTTTATATATGTGCGTTCTAATATCTATCAAACATATCTGTCAGTTTAATACGCTTCCGCATCAAACTCTAAACCCAACTAATAGATCTGTTAATCTTGATTAAGTGAATCTGGGATCCAACAATTGGTATCAGAGCCTTCCTTGATTTTCAATATCAAATGATCCACTTATCAAGACTCGTGATAGATATTATTGAGATTTAAAATTGTGTCTGGAAACTGCTTAAACCCAGAAAATCTTCAAGCTCATCGAAGTAACTCTTTAGTCATACTTTCTTTCTAAAATCTTCAAATGACAAATACAAATAATTTCTTTACTACTGGTTCTATCACTAAACCTCCTACTCTCCTTCGAGATGAGTATCCTCAGTGGAAAATAAGAATGGTCCATTTTTTCGAGGGCACTGAAAGAAATCAAGTACAATATCTGTACAATCCTCCTCCTATTCCCATGACAGTAGTACCTCGTGTACCTGCTACTGCTGAATCTGCCGAAATCCCCGAACATCAAAAACCAAAGCCAAAAGGGGAGTGGTCAACCGAAGATAAAGCAGAAGATGAAGTTGCTCAGAAAACCAAGAGGACATTAATTATGGCAATACCCAACGAACTCTTTCAATCCTTAGATTCATGTGAAACAGCGCATGATCTATGGAAAGAACTGGAAAGACAGTTGGAAGGAGGTGCTAAAACACAAAAAAAACCGAAGAGCACAGTACATCAATGAATATCATGCATTCAGAGCCTCTGCAACAGAATCTCTGCAAACAGATTCAACTCTCTAATCAACAAGTGCAGAAAATTAGGCATTGACAGAACTTCTGAAGAAAACAATGTCATGTTTTTGAAAAGTCTAAATGAAGAATGGCTCCAGCTGTCTATGTCCCTACAGACAAATCAGGATCTAGACACCTGGACTCTCTCTGATCGTTACGAAACATTAGCCGCACAAGAACCTCAGATAGCACAGGCTAAAACACTAACCATTGCACCATATGCATTGGTTAGTAAAACTAAAGAGGATGCACAGAGACCAAGAAATGATAAAGCCACAGAGGAGAAAAAGAAGGAGAAGAAGAAGATGGTGATAATCGACAGTGAAGAAGAAGAGCAAGCAGAAAAGGAAATAACTCTTGCGTCACTAGCTAAATCTTTAGCTCTATTGACAAAAGAGTTCAGAGGAAACAAAAGAGGTTCCGGAAATGAAAGATATGATAGAGACAACCAGGATGACAGAAGAGACAACAGAAGAGATGACAGAAGAGGAGAAGAATCAAGTGGCCGACAGAGGTCAAGCGATAGAAATTACAGAGGGAATGACCGACAGAGGTCAGATGACTCGATAAGCCACACGCAGCAAGAATGCTACAAGTGCGGCAAACCTGGTCACTATGCAAATGAATGTAGATCAGAGAAAGGCGGAGACCTACAGAAGTCAAATGATCGAACAGGAAACACTCCTCAAGGGTGTTTTAACTGCGGAAAACCAGGCCATTTTGCGAATGAATGCAGAAGCAGATCAAATCGCCCACAGAGGGACTCTGCTTTCTACAAAAAGAAAGCCGAATATTATGCTCAAAAATCCTTAATGGCAAAAGGACATTCTGAGGAGAACACAGAAGACTTCCAGTCAGACTCTACTTCTGACGATGAACATACCGCCAATGCCCTCTTCTGTGGCATGGCAGAAGTCGACTCCTGCACTGACTCTGAGGTATCTACTTCAAACTCCAACTCTTGTATTACCTCTGTAGATGATAATACACTTAGAATTAACATTGAATTAATTGAACTGAAAGAGATAAATCAAAGTATTCAGAAAAGACTCACTTTCAATGAGAGAGAAGTACGGCTTCTCACTCAAGAAAAAGCAAAGATTTTTGAGGAAAAAGAGAGAATAGAAAAGAATTGGAACAAAACTCTAGATCCTTTAAAAAAACAAATTTCTGAATTAACCAATACTTTAAAAGATAAAACAAAAGAACTTTCAGTTTCAAGGAGCGAAACTACTGACATAAGAGCTCTTAAAGAATACTTTCAAAGAGAAAGAGAGGTATTATGGCAAGATTTACTTAGAAGAGAAGTTTTGCTTAAAAACTATAAAGATGCACAGAAAGTTTATGAAAAAGTAAACTCACAAATAGGGAGACGAGGTATAGGGTATGATGATATCACCCTAGGTGTTGAAGGCAAAAGAAACAAACCTCTGTCCTCTTTATTTGTGATTGGAAAAACGAACAAACCAGATTTTCCAAATCTAATCTCTGTAAGCAAAACGGCGAAAATCTCTGTGGATCCTTACTTGAAGAAACATAAGAAGATGATTAACGTGTGGTTTGAAAACACAGACTCATCATCCTCAACCTCTGTCAATAGAGGTATCAAACCAAAGAAATATCTGAAAACACAAGATTAGATTGGTATCTTCAAGTTTGGTAAACCAGAGACCCAAACACAGGTTGCTTTTGTCTGTTTGATAAACGTTGAAAAGAAATTATCAGCAGAAGCTCCTGAGTTTAAACCCATTTTTTCAGAAGAAAACTTTAAAAATTTAATTGAAAAAGAAATTTTGGAAATATGGAAATCAAGCGTTTTAGAAAATTTCTGTACATCTTCTATAGATAAAACTCTCACTGAAGAAATCTTATTAGAAACCTCTGCAATCTATGAAAACTATTCTACAGAGGAAGAAAGCTCGTACGATACATGCTCAGAAAATCCAGCCTCTATTGAATGAATTGACTCAACCTCTGTATACGAGGACGATTCATCCTCTGACAACTCAGAGACTGATTTCAAATCAGGGATAATTCACTGTGACACAGAGGATGTCAAATTCTCCTCTGAAGTTCCTCACAGAACTATTTCTCCAAAAGAGAAACTCACAGAGATTCCAATCTGCCAAGATTTTCTAAAATTGAATCTACATATCAAAACCTCTGCTGAACTTAAAATGTTACAGAAGACCTCTATTGATCCTATAAGTTCTAGATTTTCAAAACCCAAGGTTAATAAATCTTTTTCTTCTGTGACAGTGATGAAAGAAGTTCACCACAGAAGCAACCCACAGAAGGCAGGTCCTAAATAGAGCTTTTGCAAACAACATTCAAGTATTCATAGATTTTCTAGTAATAGGAAATCTAATGTAAAGAAAGAATGTAATGCCTCTGTGGCTGAGTTTAAAAAGTTCAATGAAAAGTTCAAGCAAATTACATCTCATATTCAATACTGTCATTGCTTTGATCTTATGTCTAAACTTAATAATCATTTTTCGAGTCAAATCTGCTTACTCTCTACGACAATTCAAAAGTCAAATCCCACAAAGAAATAATCTGACTCTTCTGCAGAGAACAAAATGTATTTCAATAATGCCAAGGCAAACTTGAAAAACTCTAACAATATTGGACCCATATGGATATGGGTACCTAAATCTCTGTGATTATCCTGCAGAAGAAGTATGTGCCAATCTGGTATCTAGACTCCGGATGCTCAAGGCACATGACTGGTGACAGAAGTGCACTATCCACGTACAAAGAAACACAAGATGGTGGATCTGTGGCTTTTGGAGACAACAAGAAAGGACACATAAAAGGCTATGGAGTCATAAGGAAAGAAGACGTTTCTGTACACAAAGTTGCATATGTGGATGGCCTTAAGCACAACCTACTCAGTGTAAGTCAACTTTGTGATACAGGATTCAATGTGTTGTTCAAAAGAACTTTCTGCTCTCTACAAAGTGAAGAAACAAGTATGGAACTTCTGCGAGCTGAAAGAATAGGTGATCTATATCTAATGAACTTCAACTCAAAGAACAAGGACAAAGTTTGCCTTGTTGCCTGCAAAAGTGAAGAAGCCTGGTTATGGCACAACAGGTTCTGTCACTTGAATTTTCACACATTGGAAAAACTGGTCAAACTTGATCTAGTTAAAGGTTTGCCAAATGTTAAATTCAACAAGGATCATTTATGTTATGCCTGTGAGATGGGAAATCTCAAAAGAGCTTCCCACAAAGGCAAAACAGATGTGTCTTGCACCAGGCCTCTGTACATGCTTCATGTCGACCTCTACGGTCCCATTGCAATACAGAGCCTAGGTGGCAAGAAATATATACTTGTCTTAGTTGATGAGTATTCACGTTTCACATGGGTTGAAATTATCAGAAAGAAATCAGATGTTCCAATTATATTGATAAATCTAATGAAAAGAATCCAAGTTCTTTATGACTGCAAAATACAGAAGTTAAGAAGTGACAACGGCACAGAATTCAAAAACTGTGTCATTGAAACTTATCTTTTAACAGAAGGAATTTCACAGAACTTCTCTGCAGCTCGCACTCCACAACAGAACGGTGTTGTCGAAAGAAATAATCGAACACTTGTGGAAGCCGCAAGAACTATGATGTCAGCATGCGGATTATCAATGAACTTTTGGGCAGAAGCAATTTCTACTGCGTGTTATACTCAAAATCGATCAACCATTGTGAAAAGACACCTCAGCTTTTTACAAAAAGAAGGCCGAGTATTACGCACAAAAATCCCTAATGGCGAACAAAGAGCATTCTGAGGCAAACAAAGAAGACTTCGAGTCAGACTCTACCTCTGACGATGAATTTCTCACAAATGCCCTGTTCTGTGGCATGGTAGAAATTGACTCCGGCACTGACAATGAGGTATCCATTTCAAACTCTATCTCAAGTACTAATTCTGTAGATGGTGATTTATTTAAACTTAACATTGAACTGAAACATATAATTGAAAGCATTCAGAAAAAGCTGACCTTTAATGAGAGAGAAGTAAGGCTTCTCACTCAAGAAAAAGCCAAAATCTTTGAAGAAAAGGGAAAAGTCGAAAAATATTGGAGCAAAAATATAGATCCTTTAAAAAGGCAAATTTCTGATTTAACCCATGCTTTAAAAATCAAAACAAAAGAACTTTCAGTTTCAAGAAGTGAAACTACAGACATAAGAGCTCTCAAAGAATACTTTCAAAAGGAAAGAGAGGTACTTTGGCAAGATCTTTTAAGAAGAGAAGTTTTAATTAAAAACTATAAAGATGCACAGAAGGTGTATGAAAAGGTAAACACTCAAATAGCAAGACGAGGTATAGGGTACAGTGACATTACCTTAGGAGTTGAAAATAAACGACTAAAACCTCTGTCCTCTCTATTTGTTTTGGGAAAAACTAACAAACTAACTTTCCAAACTTACTCTCTGTAAGTAAAAGGGTTAAAATCTCTGCAGAACCTCACTTGAGGAAACATACAAAGATGATCAATGTGTGGTTTGAAAACACAGATTCATCATCTTCAACCTCTGTCAAAAGAGAAATCAAACCAAAGAAATATCAGAAAACACAAGATCAGATTGGTATCTTTAAGTTTGGTAAACCAGAGACTCAAACACAGGTCGCTTTTGTCTGTATGATAAATGTTGAAAATAAATTGTCAGCAGAAGCTCCTGAGTTTAAACCCATCTTTTCAGAAGAAAAACTTGAAGAATCTATTGAAAAAGAAATTTTGGAAGTTTTGAAATCAAATATTTTAGAAAATCTCTGTACATCTTCTATAAATCAAAAACTCGCTGAAGAGATCTCATTAGAAACCTCTGCCAACTACGAAAGTTTTTCTACAGAGGAAGAAAGCTCGTATGATACATGCTCAGAAAATCCAGCCTCTGTCGAAAGAAATGACTCAACCTCTGCATATGAGGACGATTCATCCTCTGCCGACTCAGAGACTGATTTCAAATCAGGGATAATTCACTGTGACACAGAGGATGTCAAATTCTCCTCTGAAGTTCTTAACAGAAAATTTTCTCCAAAAGAGAAAATCACAGAGATACCTATCCATCCAGATTTTCTCAAAATGTGTATACAAGTCAAAACCTCTACAGAGCTTGAAAATCTGAAAAAGACCTCGGAAAATCCAAAAAGCATAAAATTTTCAAAACCTTTAAGGAAAATCAAAGAGAATCCCACTTGGCAACAAAAGGGAAAAAGGCCTGAAGCTAACAAATATTTTTCCTCTGTGACAGTGAAGAAAGATGTTCACCACAGAAGAGAGTCACAGAAGGCAGGAACTAAACAAGACTTTTGCAAACAACATTCTAGTATTCATAGATCTTCTTGTAATAGGAAATCTAATGTAAAGAAAGAATGTAATGTCTCTGTGGCTCAGTTCAGAAAATTTAATGAAAAGTTCAAACAAATCACATCTCATATTCAATACTGTCATTATTTTGATCTTATGTTTCAATTGAATAAACACTTCTCAAGTCCAGATTGCTTTCTCACCACTGAAATTCGAAAGTCAGAACCAAAAGAGAAACAATCTGATTCTTCTACAAAAGATAAAATGTATTTCAAGAATGCTAAGGCAAACTTGAAAAATTCTAACAATATTGGACCCATATGGATATGGGTACCTAAATCTCTATGATTGTCTTACAGAAGCAACATGTGCCAATTTGGTATCTCGACTCCGGATGCTCAAGGCACATGACTGGCAACAGAAGATTACTATCCACATACAAAGAAACACACGATGGTGGATCTGTAACCTTTGGAGACAACATGAAGAGACACATCAAAGGCTATGGAGTCATACAGAAAGAAAATGTCTCTGTGTACAAAGTTGCATATGTGAATGGCCTCAAACACAACCTACTAAGCGTAAGTCAACTCTGTGATACAGGATTCGACGTGTTATTCAAAAGAGCTTTCTGCTATCTACAGAGTGAAAACACAGGAATGGAACTTCTGCGAGCTGAAAGAAGAGGTGATCTATACCTAATGAATTTTACTTCAAAATCCAAGGACAAAGTTTGTCTAGTAGCCTGCAAAAGTGAAGAAGCGTGGTTATGGCACAACAGGTTCTGTCACTTAAACTTTCACACCATGGATAAACTAGTAAAACTCAATCTAGTTAAAGGTTTGCCAAATGTTAAATTCAATAAGGATCATTTGTGTTCGGCCTGTGAAATGGGAAAACACAGAAGGGCTTCCCACAAAGGCAAAACTGACGTATCTTGCACTAGACCTCTGTACATGCTTCATGTCGACCTCTGCGGTCCCATTGCCATACAGAGCCTAGGTGGCAAGAAATACATACTTGTCCTAACTGATGAGTATTCACGTTTCACATGGGTTAAATTCGTTAGAAAGAAATCAGATGTTCCAAATATATTGATAAATCTAATGAAAAGAATCCAAGTTCTTTATGATTGCAGAATACAGAAGTTAAGAAGTGACAATGGCACAGAATTTAAAAACTCTGTCATTGAAGCCTATCTTTCAACAGAAGGAATATCACAGAACTTCTCTGCAGCTCGCACTCCACAACAGAACGGTGTTGTCGAAAGAAAGAATCGAATACTTGTGGAAGCCGCAAGAACTATGATGTCAGCATGCGGATTATCAATGAACTTTTGGGCAGAAGCAATTTCTACTGCGTGTTATACTCAAAATCGATCAACCATTGTGAAAAGACACCTCAAGACGCCTTACGAATTGCTTAACAAAAGGCGGCCAAACATCAAATTTTTCCATGTATTCGGATGCAAATGCTTTGTCTTAAACGACAGAGATTCAAGAGGAAAGTTTGATGTAAAAGCAGATGAAGGCAAATTCATTGGATACTCTGCCACTTCCAAAGCCTACAAAACATTCCTTACAAAGTCTCACAAGATTGTAGAAAGCATCAATGTTTCTTTTGATGATTCATTCCAAATGACTTCTGAGCAAATAAGTTCAGAACTCGGAATTAAAGGGAAATCCTTTGACATCTCAAGAACAAAAGAAGATTTGGATCTTCTATTTTTGGAGATGTTCCACAATGACATTGATCCTTCTGTCGGAACCATCAGAGTTTCTGAAGAACCATCATCTATCGGACAAAATCCTACAGGTATGACTCTAACTGGTCCAAATAATGCTTCATCTTCTTCTATAAATACTACAGATGCAATTGCCGAAGCAGAAGAAAGTGCAGAAGATGAAACATCAAGAAAAACGACCACAGAAGCTGCACAAACCACAGAAGAACCAATTACAGAGGAGATCGAGGACCAAGACTACACGTCCTCAGAGGAACAAACTCCACCACCACTCGTACCAATCATTCCACAAACGGTAGAATCAACTACCAAGGCACGAAGAACAACAGAGGCTACACAAGAAGAAACACAAGAAGCCTCTGAAGAAAGTTTTGATGACATTGATGATCATCTTCCACGCACAACTCAGTGGACAAAAATCCATCCTCCAAGCCAAATAATTGGAGAACCTTCTGACTCAGTAAAAACAAGGTCTGCCACTGCTAATTTTTGTTTCTTTACAAATTTTATTAGTGTTATAGAACCAAAGAAGATTTCTGAAGCCCTAGATGACCCAAACTGGGTAGACGCCATGCAAGAAGAACTTCTGCAATTTGAGCGTAACAGAGTATGGACTTTAGTACCTCTGCCAAGAGGGAAACAGGCCATTGGGACTAAATGGGTCTACAGAAACAAGAAGGATGAAGATGGAGTGGTCGTCAAAAATAAAGCAAGATTAGTAGCAAAAGGATATAGACAAGAGGAAGGCATAGACTACGATGAAACTTTTGCCCCTGTCGCACGTCTCGAAGCAATAAGAATATTCTTAGCCTTCGCAGCCCACAGAGGTTTTAAAGTCTATCAGATGGACGTAAAATCAGCTTTTCTAAACGGTGAAATCCAAGAAGAGGTTTACGTAAATCAGCCACCAGGTTTTGAAAGCTCAAAGTTTCCAAGGCATGTATACTACCTTGAAAAGGCTCTATACGGACTGAAACAGGCTCCAAGAGCATGGTACGAACGAATTTCTACCTTCCTTCTAGTCAATGGCTACAACAGAGGTACAACAGATACTACCTTATTCTATAAACGCAAAAATAGTGAGATAATGCTTGTACAAATATACGTAGATGACATAATTTTTGGGTCTACAAATTCAGAAGAGTGCAAAATTTTTGAAAAACTCATGCAGAGTGAGTTTGAAATGAGTATGATGGGAGAATTAACATTCTTCCTCGGACTTCAAGTCAAACAATCTTCAGAGGGAATTTTTATAAATCAAGCCAAATATGTCTCTGACATACTTTTAAAATATAATCTCTCTGATACCTCTGCAATGAAGACTCCAATGGCCACTGGAAATAAGTTGTTCTTAGATCCAAATGGTATTTCTGTAGAATGTACTCTCTACAGAGGCATGATTGGATCTCTGATATACTTAACAGCAAGCAGACCTGACATTATGCATGCCACATGTCTTTGTGCACGTTATCAAGCTAATCCAAAGAAATCACATTATGATGCTGTAAAAAGAATCTTGAGATACCTGAAGGGGACCAACAATCTTGGTCTCTGGTATCCACAGAACTCTGGTTTTAGTCTTAAAGCTTATACAGATTCAGACTATGGAGGATGCATGCTCGACAGAAAGAGTACCTCTGGGAGTTGTCAATTCCTAGGTGGTAAACTAGTCAGTTGGACCTCCAAGAAGAAGAATTGTGTCTCCACATCCACTGCAGAAGCTGTATACGTTGCTGCCGCTAGCTGTTGTTCTCAGGTTCTATGGATGAAGACTCAGCTAAAAGACTACGGCCACATTCTGTTCAAAATACCCATCTTCTGTGATTCCAAAAGTGCTATTGCTATCTCTGCCAACCCTGTGCAACACTCAAAAACCAAGCATATCGATATAAGGTATCATTTCTTGAAACATCATGTTGAATACGGTACAATCGAAATGCATTTCGTGCCCACAGAATATCAACTCGCTGACTTATTCACCAAAGCATTAGACGAGAAAAGATTCAACTTCTTGGTGGGTAAGTTAGGAATGATTAACATGGTATGAAAATCCTCTGTAAGTATAGCTTTATCTTCTGACAAGGCCTACGTGTCCCATTTTCATGGGCCGCACACGACGTCCTGTCATATTCTGACAAGGCCTACGTGTCCCATTTTCATTGGGCGTACATGGAACGTTTTTTATTTGGAAAGTTGAACCCACCGCTCAAACACGAGTGCGGATTCCAAACTTTAATCCATTGCCATATATTTTACTCTTTCAAATTCTACCGTTTTACCATCCTATAAAAACGAAGCTTACCCTCACATAAAACCTTTTACAAACTCTCATCTTCTTCTCCGGCGAAACCCTGCAAAAAGCTTGCAAAAATCTTATTCTTAAAATCAAATGGCTTCATCTTCTCGAGCTACATCCTCTGAACTCTCTCCGGCGAACTCACCGGAACACTCCCCTGCACATTCAGAACATTCTGAAAACCCCAACCTTGCAAGAAATATTGAACAACAAGATTCCGGGGACTCAGCAGACTTTGCTCCGACGACTCACTTGCAAAACTTTATAGCAAAGGATCATTTCGAAGCCGTTCTTCCTATCAAATCCAACAACTGCTATTTGGTCCCCTCACCCACTACTTTCGGCGAAGCCCATGCCATACTTCTGAACATCATGGAGAATCATGTCCTCTTCCCTCTACTATCAAGAACCCCGAACAAAATTCCAGTCCGCTATTTGAACCAATTTTGGCAAAGCTGTCGATTTGATAAAGACGATTCTCTTATCAAAGGGTACATTTCAAGACCTGATAAATCTGAGCGTCTTGAAATCAAGTTCAACATAACAATGTTCTCACTTGAATTCAACCTACCAACAAGGGGTCTTCTGGGATTGAAGAGTTATGCAGAGCAACCAACAGACGAAGAGCTCTGTCGATTCGTGGAAATGCTTGGGTACAACACCCAACTACGGAAGAGAAATGACTTCCGCAGAGGCCGATTACCACCTCTGTGGAACACTTTGTTCTCGATTCTTAACAGATGCCTGACAGGAAAGATAGGCAGTATTGACCAGAGCTCACATCAAATCTTGAGCATCATGTATGGGGTTTACTATGATCTTCCACTAGATTATGCGACCATAATGATGCAAGAGATCATAAACACCATCGACAGAAAGAACAACTCGAAAAGGGTCAAAGAGAACGATCCCAACTTTCTACCACCTCTGCAATTCCAAAGAATACTAGGAGTACTGTTCGAACCTCTGCTGCTAATCCAAAATTGACCAATGGAAGGGCCAACTCCCAAACAGTTCCCGATGAACAAGAATACCCCCACTGATCATGCTGATGGCTACTCACACTGCAGACCTCTGTCAAAGAAGCTTCTGCAATACGCATCGAATAAATCCCTTAAGAAAGAGTATATACGCGATCATAGAACTCCTAAACCGAGTCCTATGACACCCCCGCGTTTAGGTGTCCCCCTAGGAACAATGATAGCAAAACCTCTTTCCACTCAAAAAGAAAAGGATCTGAAGTTAGCAAAGCACATGGCTATTCAACTCAGCTTTATAGCCAAACGTGCAGAACTAATGGGAAAGAAGTCTTCATCAAGAACCTCTGCATTTACTCCAAAAGCTAAGAAGAGGAAAACTGCAGAAGGCACCTCCACAAGCGCCGCAGAAGATCAACCCTCACCTCCTCATGCCACAGAAATTGGCTCCTCTGCTCCTCCCTCCTCTCAAAAAATGAAGAAGAAAAGATCAAAATCAACAGAAGAAGGGGCACCAAATCCTAAGAGGAGGAAAACCAAAAAGAGGCATGGTAAATCACTTACAAAGTTGGTAACCATTGCAGAAGAGGAAACTGCTGAAGAAGAAGTTGCAGAAGAAGAAATGCCTACAGAAAGGTATCAATCACCCTATCAATCTCCAGATAGATTTGCTCACCAAGGAGACCTGAACGACTTCTTACAGAACCCTGAAATTGCCAACACCCTAAATACAGCAGGGTGGACGGCACAACCTCTCGACCACCACTCTCCAGAAGAAGATTTCTTCATTTCGGGCATCGACACACATCTGCAAGAAGATGACACAACACCCAGAAATCAACCAGCCGAAACCCCTGTTATTTTACAAAACCCTTTCATTCAAGGATTGGATGTCCACAGAAGAAGTCCAAACCCAGCTTCAGAAGAAATAGAACAAACTGAAGCTGAATTGAACAGAGGTGAAATTACAGAGGCTTTTGAGAACATGATGGAAGAAGAGAAAGAAAAAGGGGCCGAAGTTGTACAAAAAGAGGGATTAGCAACAACGGAGACAGAAATAGAGATCTTAGAGACAGATTCAGATGAAGAAGCTGTCTGGATACGTAAGGGTCTTTATCATCCACATGTCATGAGATTATTTGGATCTCATCAAGTGTATGACCAATTACGACCAGAGCAAGGAACTTCCACAGAACTTAGGGAAGAAGCAAGAAAAGATGCCTGGATAAATAGAGGCACACAACCAAAACCAACTCCCAGTGCAACCCACATTTCTGACACCGCAGGTCTAGCTGCAGAAGGTGTCATTAAAAAAGAGCAGCACAGCTCGAACCTACCCCAACCCATCCAGCCAGAGGTTACTCTTTCAACCTCTGTGCCCACAGAAACCGGGGAATCCATTCCTAGGGAGTCTCCTCAAAGAGACTCACCTATAGTTCGTGATCAATTGCCCCAGATCACAGAAGAACGCCCAACAGAGGAATTTGTTTCCTCTGCCACGCACTTGTTAAGACCCACACTTCTTTCAGAGAGAAGTAGAGAGCACAAAGACAAAGAGACTCTAGACAAGTCTCCTAGTCAACAGAAGGATATTCCAATACCCACCTCTGGAGTGGATTTGGACAATGTTCTTCTCAGAACTTCTGTAGGGATTGAAACTCATATTTCTTCTCAAGGATCAGAAGGAAATCCTTCCATTCTCAACGTACAAACAGGAATGAAAGAAGGTATCCCAGGAACAGGGATTCACTCTGGAGACGAATGTGTTCCTCCAGAGGTTACCACCGGAACACAAGTTACAAGGGATGAGTTCCAAACCCTTGAAACCTCTGTGAACCAAACCTTGAAAGAGTTGGAAAGCTCTTTCGAATCTTTTGCAGAGACAACATCACTGGCACTGCTAAACCTAAACACCAAAATGGACAACCTGTCCACAGAGGTGAAAACTGCCATCTCACAGATGAAGTCTGCTGCTACTGCATCCACCACTTCTGCCGCAACAACTACTCCTTCGATTGAGAACTCAATCAACAAGTTCCTTGATCAATTGAACAAACAGACTTCAGTGTCAACGGGCATCACTCCTGCAGATCTACAGAAGGCCCTACAAAAAGTTCACGAAGAAGCCATGCGAAATACCATGCTGATGCAACCCAAAGACTACATGACAAAAGCACAGCTGACAGAGCTTGGGCAGAACGTGATTAATCAAGTGACAGAAGTCATCCTTTCCTTCACCACTGCCAATGCTAACTTAGTCAAAGATTTCAGAGAAAGTGTAGGAAGGATGAGATTCAAAACAGAGGCAGAGCTAGCAACTCTTCTTGGCCTCTGTGATGATGTCTGCGCGAAACTGATCGCTGCTGGAGCCACAATGCCAAAGAAACCCGATGCTTCCTGCAGAGCAGAGGGTACATCAGACAAGGGTCAGGATGACTCTGATGATGATGACCATCCTGGTCCATCAGATCATCCTGAGGGGGAGAAAACTACAGAGAAAACTGCAAGCAGAGGACTTACAGGTCCACCAATAGCCGCAGAACCTCTGAGTCAAGCACCTCCAGAACAGACCCGACAACAACAAACCCAAAAGACCACAGAGACAACATCCATCTCTGTGGAATCATCTCCTGACGAAACCAAAACTCCAGAAGCAGAACAGCAAGCCACAGAGGCAACAACCGCCCCTGAGGTAATCATTTTGGAAGAAACAGATGAACCAACCACAGAGAAAACACCCACCTCTGTGGAAACACCCCAAACCATACCCAGAAGAAAGTCGATTGCCACCAAACCAAAAATAGCAACGACCTCTGCTTCTGACATTCTGAAAAGGATGCACACAACAATGAGTGATCGTATGGTGAAGAGAGAAGAAGAAAGGCACATGTTCACTTTAGCTTTCAGAATGGCAAGAAGATTCAATGACAACACTTCATCAACAGAAACTGAGCTCGCAGAAGAAGTCATCAAACAACCTCCAACAGAGGTTACAGAGCAAGTCAAGCCAACAGAACCATCGCCACAAAAGTCCTCTAAATCACAATCGTCAAAATCCACAGAGGCAACCTCTATCAAACCAACAGAAGTGCCAACCTCAAAACCCACAGAAGCAACAGGTTCTGCCACGACAATAGCAAAAGATAAGGGCAAAGGGATACTGACAGAAGAGCCAAAGAAGAAGAAAACATTGCCAAAGCCAACAGAAAAACTAATGAAGAGTGCGTTTGATGCCTTTCAAACCCCAAAACCCGAAGAAGTTGACTGGGCACATGGATTGAAGCCTCTGTCAGAAATTCCTCTAGCTGGTAGAGCTGCAGAAGTTGTTCAACAGATGGAGAGTCTCAGAAGACAAATTCCACGACCTGGTCCAACACATGAAGAGATGGAAGAAGTGGTATACAAATACCTCTACAAACAATCCTATCAGACAAATCATCCAGTAGATCATGTGACAGATCCAAGGATCAGAGAAGAATTTGAGAACATCTTCACAAGAACAAAGCCAAGAGCCAAAGCAGATGTCTTCTCAATTCACAAAATAAAAAAGGTGATCTTCTGCAGATTCTCCTTCACAAGAACCTATCCAAGGGTCAGGTACAATCTTTACAAAGTCAGAAGAGAGAACAATTCAGAATCTACCTTCGCTGATGCTGACTTAAGAAACATCAATCCTTACGATCTACCTGACCTTCTGCAATGGACAAAAGACAACTACAACACAGAGCCTAATACCAGAGCCTATCAAGTGTTGAGAAAAGCGATGAGGGAAAAGCTTCTGCTATACAGCATGATAGATTTTTAGCTGGGAAAGGATCTTGGTCTCAAACATCTAGATCTACGACCACCAGAAGATCGCTGCCCACCAGACGCTGTGCCCAACTCAATCATCAGAGAACCAAGATTTGGGTTAGTATTTCAAAACCCACAACACCAGGTTAAACTTTTTGTACTCATGGATTGTCAGAAGTACGCAACCAGTACTCTGAGCAAATTCAGAGCAAGCCTTGAAAAATACAGAGGTACGGAGAAAATGGATAGAGATGATGTAGATACTTTCATCAGAGAAATAGACTCAACAATCCGCCTAAGAGAACTCTGCATCAGATTCTACAAAGAGATCAGAAAAGTCGGCAGAGACAACAGAAGCTACAACGATTTCAAAGATGCCAAAATCTGATTCTCAGAACTCCAATCTCTGCAAACAAAGTTAAAGTTTATCTTTCATTGTACTCAAATGTAAAATGCCTCTGGCATATTTCTAAATGAAAGAAATTTCGAGGTATTGTTTAACCTCTGTCTTATCTAACTTAGCCAAACTTAACTCAAGTTCAAATTTTTTATTTTTCACTACTTAGGGGGAGATTGTTAGCTTCAATCTTCCTAATCATAGAAGTATTTAGAAGTAGTGAAAAATAGGCTAAGTGAAGAAAGCCTCTTACAGACGCTCTGCCGACATTACCGAGAAATCAAGGTCAATAAGCTACAGAAGCAGCAGAGGCTTCCTACAGAAGCTCTGTCATACGCACAAAGAAGACCAAAGACTCGAAATCCGGCGAAGACTGCTCCACAGAGGACCAGACCGCAGAACCTCTGTAATTCATTACAGAGCCTCTGTGGTCCTCAATGAAGACTTGGAAGATATTACTGGATACGTTCATCAACTTGCATGGAAAAGTACTGTCAAAACACGTGTCAAGCTCTGAGTGGACTCAATAGGGCAAGGTACAAAATAGACGTCTGCGCCATTTAATGCATTTACCAAAAGTACATCTGCTCCATTAAATGCGCATGGCTCAAACAACTGCTCACACCATCCAGTCCACTGTTCACACCATCCAGTTTACTATTCATGCCGTAAAAGGAACAGTGACCTACTTCATAGTCTTCTAAGAGTAGTATAAAAGGAAGTCTCATGTTTAGATCTTCCTAAGGGACGAATACACAAGGAATCACTAATACTCTCAAGCTTTATTGTCAAATATCTGAGTGTTATATTCTCACACACACCAACAGTTCTTAATCTGTTCTTCGTGTTGTTATCATATATTGAATAACAGTAACTGTTCAAGAAATCCTTTTCATTCTTTACTGTTTTCTTTATATATGTGCGTTCTAATATCTATCAAACATATCTGTCAGTTTAATACGCTTCCGCATCAAACTCTAAACCCAACTAATAGGTCTGTTAATCTTGATTAAGTGAATCTGGGATCCAACTTGAGGTATCATCTAAGGAAATTCCTGAGGCTGAACCTATTGTTTCTAGCAATCAAGAATCAGTGCCTCAATCTGAACCTACATTAATAACTGAGCCTCCACCGGAAGAAGAACAATCGTTAGTTGACCCAAATCAAGATTTGATTTCCCCATACCCGCACTATACCAAGTGGACAAGAAACCATCCATTACATCAAGTGATTGGTGAGGTATCTGATCCTATGCAAACAAGATCAGCTACTGCAAATGAGTGTCTATTCGTGGGTTTTCTAAGTGATATTGAACCGACTACAGTTCTGCAAGCTTTAGAAGACCCGGACTGGGTGATCGCAATGCAGGAAGAACTAAATCAATTTGAAGCATTAAAATTATGGCGTTTATTACCTAGACCCAAAGGTAAAAGCATCATAGGTACCAAGTGGGTATTCAAGAATAAGAAGGACGAAGATGGCATAGTCGTTAGGAACAAAGCGAGACTTGTAGCGAAAGGTTATTGTCAGCAAGAGGGCATCGATTATGATGAAACGTATGATCCAGTTGCTCGAATTGAGGCAATTAGGATTTTCTTAGCTTTTGCGGCCTACAAGAACTTTACCGTCTATCAAATGGACATAAAGACTGCTTTCTTGAACGACATTTTAAAAGAAGAAGTATACGTTTCACAACCTGAGGGCTTTGTAGACAAAGAAAAACCGAATCACGTTTATATACTTGACAAATCGCTTTACGGTCTCGAATAAGCCCCTCGTGTATGGTATGAGGTATTATCAACATTTCTGCTCGAGTCTGGTTTTGCAAAGGTAAGATTGATACGACTTTGTTCATCAAGTGTGAAAAAGGTGATATTATTATTGTTCAGATTTACGTTGATGATATAATTTTTGGTTCGACTAATCCTTCGTTATGTACTTGGTTTTCTAACCTCATGGTGACCAGATTTCAAATGAGCATGATGGTGGAGATTAACTTCTTTCTCGAATTACAAGTTAAGCAATTCTCAACCGTAATTTTTATCAACCAGTCACAATATCTATTCGACATCCTGAAGAAATTCAAGATGGAGATTTGTACGACTGTTGGTACTCCGATGGCACCTGGTTCCAAGATCGGTCCGGATCCTGACGGTAAGGATGTATGATTGGTTCATTAATGTATCTAACCGCAAGCCGACCAGATATTATGTTCATTATGTTAGTGTTTTGTGATAAAAATAATAAGATAGGTCTTATGATAGTGAATCGACAATAGGGTTTGATTTTCATAGCCTATTATTCACTTTCGTAGAAGTCTGGGTTGAACACTTATGATAGCTTCAAGTGTTCATCTTTATCGCACACTACATGTATTTAAACATTCATTTTTATCACACGCATCATTGTTCATCTTTATCGCACGTGCCTTGTGCGACAAAACTTTTGTCGTACATGTTCCATGCGATAAAAAGTATCATGCGATAAAAAACCTTCAGTGGTATGCGATAAACCCCAGACATAGGCAATTTTTGGAATTTTTTTTCCAAAAAGGCAGAAAATAATACTTTGGCTAATATTTCCTCACACATGATTCCAATGGATTTTGTTGAGCAATTTGATGGCAAATCTTCCGACGAGAACACCCCTATGCCATCTCACAGATCGTCACATCCGTCTGTGAATGCCTGAA
The DNA here is from genome assembly GCA_033807775.1 of Saussurea involucrata. Classification (NCBI taxonomy): domain Eukaryota; kingdom Viridiplantae; phylum Streptophyta; class Magnoliopsida; order Asterales; family Asteraceae; genus Saussurea; species Saussurea involucrata. The sequence goes on from CM066326.1 coordinate 15,230,399, forward strand.
ATATGGATGATGAGCTACTTCCACAATCTGAACACCTGAAGCTTTCTGATAACAACTACACACTTGATCTAAGTGTGAACCTTGTTCACAAATTTATTATGGAGATTTTGAAAGGCCATCCGCTCATAATTGCTCTCACATAGACAATAAGTGTTCCGTTGATCTATCTACAATAGTTGTGGCATACTATCCAGTTTCATCCCATTAATGAGAGAAACCAATACTTTACTACCAAAGTGGGTCATTTTGATGCCAAGATCACTCTGAAGAGACTAAGGAATGCTTTGGATTTTCCAAGGCAAGCAAACTTTGAGGATCTAATTTTAGAAGCTGACTTATGTAGATACATTATGTCTCTATGATATAAAGACACAGTTAAAGGAACGTTGACCCGATCTTCTTTATTGAAGAGGAAGAACCTACCACCTGTTTGGTACACACTTTTCAACATCCTGAATAGATGCATGACTCCTAAACACACAGGCCTTGACAAATGCAACATTTCCATGCAGAGGATGTTCCATGCGGTTGCTTTGAATAGGAAGATTGATTATGATGTTTTGATCTTCATTGAGTTGATTGACCTGGTTAGAGATAAGTCAAAGGTGACCAAGGCCAGAACGTTTATTCCATTTCAAAGGTTTCTGCAATTACTTATTCATGGAATCATGGAATCTAATCAAGAAATTCCACGACGGCAAGGTGCTATTCAAGTTCCATAATAATGGATGCACTTCTTGAAGGTACCAACTACTATTGCTTTTGATCATATTGTCGTAATTCCAAATGCAATGTTGGCATATGCAGACCAGCAGCACCATTTGTGATAGAATATAGGTTAGAAAATGCAACTATGGTCCAACTAGAGCCGGAGGGACCTGCCCAGGGTGCAAACCAACTAGGTGGTGAGTGTGGTAAAAATATCAAGCATGATCAAGAAGAAGGGGTTCTTGATCGGGTTGAGATGAGAGAAAATAGTCCGGTGAAGGGAACTGGAGATGGGGGTGCTGCTGGTTCTGCATCTATGTCATTGTTCTCAGACGATGAATCTGCTGATGACACATCTCTTGATTCTCGAGATGATCCAGATAAAGTATTCTCAGCTTCTACTTCATATGGAGATGATGGTTATTTTGATGATGACTAAGACTCAAAACATTATGTCGATATTTCCCGCATTCTGAAACATGTTGGCCCGAGACCATATGTCGAAAGTTCTGAATCAACTTGAAATATTAAAAACACCGGTTCTTATGGTGATTCAAGGACGGATGAGGGAGTATTAGTTGAAATAGAAATAACAGTGAGCCGAGAGATTGGGAGAAAAGAAAATGCAGAGTGTGAGACAGGAGCGAAAAGAATTGAAAATAACGATCCTTCCTAAACTGTGTCTAGCCGGGTAGCCACATCTACTACCGGCATGCGTTTGTCGTCGTCAGGTATTGAAAAAGAGGTAGTGGACCCAACTACGTAATGAAAAACCCCACTCAGCCACTCATCTACTTCTCAACAAGTTGATGTTTCAATTTCTCACGGGGATTCATCACAAACGCTATCGGCAACACACTCGGTGTTTGTTGGTATTGAAACAGATAAGCAGTTGCCCCCGCCATCGACTTCATTTCAACGCACATTGAGTCTAGAGACCTTTGGATATACTTCATTTCCTTGGACACATCCTCCAGTCACTTCGCCGAAAGTGACACAGTCAGTTGGTAGCTTTCGTGCTCCAATTGAAACACCAGAGTATCGTTGCCATTCGTTGGTGCTTCATGAGGACCGGGTGGAAGACCTTTCAGTATTAACTTTATGCCAGCGCTGAACACATGCCATGCAGTTTCCTCAACTGTCATGTTAGAGCTGAACAACATCGACAAATGATGGAACCACCGCCACATTTTTTGACGGTGGCCCTACTAAAGGTGGCGTTGGATTCGTTGAATGTCTCTTACAAAAAGCAAACAGTGGAGATGAACAAAATTGTTGCCAAATTGTTTGAGGAAGTACAAAGAGCTGTGAAAGAGAAACCTGTTACTAAACCTGAAAAGAAACCTAATACTCAACCACCACCATGAACAGCCACACCATCTATTCCTGGCACATCTACTCAACCAGAACAAACCATCCCTACCCATGAGCTAAAGTCACAACTACTTGCTAGACTACTTGAGCAAAGTGAAAATTCTGATCAAGAAGAGGTGGAATTAGTTGGTCTTTTGAGGAGACAGATGGAGATCCAGTCTAAGAGGCTGACTAGGTCAGATTTACAAGATATCCGGTTATCTATTCAATAACTCACACAAGCCATGACTTCTGGTTTTAAAGCAATTTCTGATAGAGTTTCAGTACTTGAACAATCTTGCAAGTCTCAAGCTCAATCTACTAAGAGAAAGCATGATGATCAGGATGATCCTGATCACCATGAGGGGGAGAAGAGAGCAAGAGTTGATATTGCTAGTGGTTCTGTTAATGTTGATCTTAGAGAATCTAATCAGGGTTTGGGAGGTCAATCTGAAAGGCAAGCTAATGATACTGCCATGGAAGTTCTAGATGATATCACACTTATGGTTGAAAAGCCTTATGGTGGTGATAATAGAATTGAGGAGGAAAAGTTGGTTGATAATATGATTCAAGACATCATTTATATTGACTCCGAGGATGAACCGGAAAGAACTGTTACAAATATTAAAGAGGAGTTGGATGATGTGTCAGATCAGAGTCAACATCTTGAAACCCAATGAGAGACTATAAGATATACAAGGTATTCCTGCTTATAAAATCCTTGAAAAACCAGAATTTGGGATCATGTACTTCAATGGTAACAAGAAGAAGAAGTTCTTACGTTTTGCTGAAGCTAACAAGTACGGTGATGGGATGTTCAAAGTAATAAAGATTCAGATGGAATGTAAGCTCAGATTGGATGAGAAGGGTTTAGTGAAACTGGAGTCGAAGTCTAAACAGTTGATTGTTCGTGCCTTGGAAGCATTTGATAAAAGGAAGGATTACATAAATGCTCTATGAAGATTTGAGATCATCTTCGGGATAAATAAGAAGTATATTGCTCCTGCTCAATTCCAGTATCTACGTCAACTTTTGATACAAAGGGGGAGAATGTTAGTGTTGGTTTTATCTAGTTGTATCAAGTTGAGGGACCAAATATTTAAATTCTAGGCTTAGGTATAAATAACATTTTCCTAGTTCATTTCATATAATGCTTCTAACTCTATCTCACTTGTAACTCTCTCTATATTGTAACTCTTTGAAGATCATTGAATATAGGGATAACTTGTGAGAATATCATTGATTGATTACTTGTCTCTGGGATCACAAAAATATTTAAAGGTCAAGCATCTATTAATCATCAAGAAGATTGTATACCAGACATGTGGAAGATTGCCCTTGTAGAACTGACTGACTTAGTTTAGCTCACCAATATATCCCTAAGCACAAATACCCGCTAACACTTCCCCCCACTGATGGGAATGGATCAAAAGTATCTCTGCCAGCTCTGGAATTAGGTCCGGGCAACCTTAGTACTAGCCTTAGAGGGTGGTATTCTAAGGATGTGATGTAGTTGTCAATCTGGATGTCAAATCTTGGACGGTTGTTTTCAAAGACAATGTCTTCCAGGCTTGGTGAACACACGACATCGAAACAATGATTGTCTGTGTCAAAGCATAGCAAAATGGATGGCCTTTGAGAATTTCCTTGGCCACTGGGTGAATGATAATGGTGTCAAAATCCACATGGTGATTGTTCGGCTTGATCTCCATATAGTCTGTCAGATGGATAAAAGCATGCTATGGATTTCCACTTTCAGTGACAGATGGATTTCGGGATCGAGCAGATGGTAGTGGAGTTTCAATAGTTGCATATGGAATGTGCTCACCAAAGCCTTGAATCAAGTTTTGTTGCTCGGATTGATCGTTGGAATCCATTTGAACTTCTTTTGTGAATTGACAGTTCTCAAAAATTAGATTTTGAAAAAATCAATTTTTGAAAAATTCAATTTTTTTTTCGATGTGTGGTTTTCGCAAGGTACATGAGAAAAACACGAATATCAAAATTTGCGCAAACCACTGAAGTAGAAAAGTAAGTTTTCGCAGACAATGGATTGCGAAAACTAAACTTTTCGCAACTCAAAGACAGACCCCAATTTTCGCAAGTCAAAGGTTGCGAAAACGAGACTTAGAAAAAATTTCAAACAAAAATCTGAACTTTTCGCAAGCAACAAGAAACACAAACTTTTTGCAACACACAGTGAGATGAGGTTTTCGCAAGCAACATTATGATGAACGTTTCGCAAGTTCATCCTGTTAGAAATCAAAATCAATCAAAATCGATTTTTGATGCTCGAAAGTTACTCATATAGATTTGAAAACACAACCCATCAATTTTTATGCACAAAATATCACTAAAAACCCTAAATTGACAAGATTGATAAAGTCGAATATGAATAGTCCTAAGCATAGAAACAGGTTAAATTGAACATAAAGAAGCATGAAATCGAGAAAACTAATCGGATAGAATGATTGTATATGTAAAAACGAATCGATAGAAACAAAAATGGGATGAATTGGTTACCTGTTAAGGATTTTCGAGTGTGAACAGATTCGAAACTGACTCTTGGAAGCAAAGAAGATGAACAGTAGCAAAAACGATTTGTTTACAAAAAGAAAAGTGGGAATGGCAACTTTTTAATTTTTTTGTACTTGTTGTCAAAAGAGAAGGCACGTGGCACGATCTAAGTGGACCTCCCACTTTTCGCAAAATAAATAAGAACACTTGTCGTTAAGAAGACAAGTTACTATTCACCTACTTTTCGCAAGAAACGAATTGCGAAAAGTAACAAGATGATTTTTTTTTCGCAAGCCACTAAAATCAGATAGCCACTTTTCACAAGCAACGTGTTGCAAAAACCATAGTTTTCGCAAGCAACGAGTTACGAAAACCTTAGTTTTCGCAAGCAACTAGTTACGAAAACCTTGGTTTTCGCAAACAACTCGTTGCAAAAACTCCACTTTTCGCAATGCACTTGTTGCGAAAACTGAACCAATTTTTAGAATTTTTTATGCAGCTTTTTAAAAAAAAAATCTAGCACTGAAAACCACATATCAGTTTAAAAACACTTTTAAGTATAAACCCATTTTTGAATCCACTTTGACATATATGCACATTTTTTTAAGAATGTGCATACATGTCCAAAAACAGTTTTCCTTTTCAAAAACAAAACTGTTAGTCCCAGATGGCTATAACAAGTATTGTAGAAAGGGGGGGGGGGTTGAATACAATACAAAAATTTTACTTAATTAATTCTTTTATTGAAAACTTTCAACAAGTATTACACACATAAAACTATAGATTGTTGCGCAAAGAACATGTAAACTATTCTAACAATCTTCACAAAGAAAACTGAATAACAAAACAACTTTAACACGTTAAGACTCAATTCTACAAAGTTCAAAGGGAAAGAGAGTAGTCTTGCACTGAGAAAATCTTTTAGGAATGCGCAACCTTGCATGGAGAGCTTCATCCTCTTTATATAGTGCATGAAGCATTAAATGCTTAGGACACATGTCATCTGGAGATTTGAGTATAGGAGTTGACTCTAAAAAGTTGACAAGTCATTATCATACTTTTTCTCAGTACCAGAAAGAACAACCATGCTTGATTGAGACTTTATCTGAAATTGGAAAAACGACAAATAGTCACTTTTTCCTGACATTAGTTATTGTCCCACAATAAATGATCTTCTCATGTTGTCTTACAAAAGTGGGATCTCACCGATTTGAGCCTTAACATCGGTGAGATGCTTGACTGAAATGTATAAGACTTTCGGCCACTTTCTCACCGATTTGAGTATTCCATCGGTGAGAAGTTCGGCCAAAGTAGAGGGGAGTTTCGGCCGAGAGTCCACCGATTTTCATTAGGAATTTTGGTGGACTATAACTTAGTCTTCTTGTTGAGAAGAGAATCTTCACTTCCACAATGAGAACTTCTTCAAGCTTGATTTCGGTTGATCTTCGACTTCACCGAGCTTTTGTAGTCTTGTCTAAGTTATTACGAAGAACCAAAGTAAAATATTCTAAGTAAGATTTTAAGGGTAAAAAAGGTGGGTCAATTTCAAATATTTGGTGACCAATCTCGCCTATTTGAATTTGAGCTTCTTACTTAGAAAATTTTAGAGTAACTGAACATGAAATGCATTTTGACCCTTTTTACTCTTTTGGGGTTCTTTTCACATAGACCATTCTTTTTGTTTTTTTTGATCTATCTTGTCTTTTATGGATTTGTTAAATATATCCAACATTTACAAAAGAGTAAAATAATGTGCAACAAGGAAATGAAATTCAAATAGAATCTAAGTTAACAAAAGAAAGTACTTGTATTTATTATGAAAACTAGTACATAAAAGGATGAAAAATTACAAGTACTTGAGATAACTAACAACCATGTCACTTCCTTGGTTTTTGGTGTCTACGCTTGATTTTGGTGGCGATGTTTTGGAAGTGTGGTTGTGCTTCTTCAATGTAGGGCATGAGTATTGAGAATACCATCCAAGAAGAATATGTCAGCAAGATGAATCTGTGAGAAACGAAAGAAGCGTTGGCGGCCGAGTGCATCATTAAAGAACATACCTGCAATGTGTGAAAGACATAACGTGGTGGAAGGATATGTCACCGAGGTTGGAATGCTTAAGTCGATATTATCAACATAAGGGGTCTTTCCTTTTGCAGCCATCTCTTTGAAGACAGTGTCCTTCACCGTTTTTGTCTTAGTAACAGGAAGTCTCACATCTTTCTTCAAGGTTTGAACATGGGCACGTTCTTCAGAGGAAAGGAAAATATTGTGCTTCTTCTTGATCTCTTTCATGCGATCCATCAACCCACCGATGTACCTGATGAATATTTTTTTTTATTCACACATTTGACCAAAAGCTTTGACAATTCAAGCTATTCAGAGAGGCCGAATTGTTTGAGATTATAGTCCTTGATGCTTCTGGAAAATTCATCCTCTCCTTCCACAATGAGCCGAACATCTGATGGAGTTTTCTTGAAGGTTGCAATCTTGATACAAGAAATCGGTGAACGATCAGTTCGGTAGGACATGGATTTCTTGTACCAACTTATTTCTCTTTCCTTTTCTTCTTCAGCTTTCTTCATCGATTCTTCAAGTGATCCCAACTCAGACTTTTGGGCTTTTATGGGATCAGAAGTTTTGGCTTTGGCGGCTTCTTCTTTGGCAACTTTGAGAGATAACGCTTTGTCAGCATCCAAAGCTTTCTGAGCAAGAAGAGCTTCCTCAATTTCTTGAGGAGATAGACCCAAATCAGAGACAACTACTTGGGAATGAGGTTTAAGTATCAAAGACTCAGCATCAGATGGGCGAGATCCATACTTAGCCAATTCTTTCTTCTTCTTTTCTTCTAAAGCCTCATCCTCTGCAGAAATGATACTTTTACCTTTGTCTTTCGGGCCATCGGCCGGACTAGTTTTCTCCCCCTGAACTGATCCGCCGGTTCCCTCCATCGAAGTAATAATAGGAGTGACCACTGATTTTTCGGTAGTAGCCGCTGCCGATGGGATGGGAGTGGCCACCGATTTTGGAGAAGTGGGAGCAACCACTGATTTTGGAGAAGTGGGAGCAGCCACCGATGGGATAGGAGTGGCCACCGATTTTGGAGAAGCGGCCACTGGTTTTTGGATCTGGTCAGCAGCATCCACAAACTTTGATGAATCAACAGGTAATTCGGTGGCTTTGGGCTTTGTGGAGAAACGAATGGATGAAGTGTCGGTGTCAGTCGGAGGTCTGTTGCTGCCAACGTGTCTTACCGAAGGCATTCGGGGAGCCTTCGGTGGGCCTTTCTCCCCCTCAGCAGCAGGCGGAGATGAAATGCCCAGGTGATCAGATATGCCATCCATCCGCTGATGAATTTGTTGAAGTCGAGCCCTGTCAACATTATCAAACGAGAAATCACCAAGGTCTAAGTCCCAATCTTTGTTGTCATTTAGAGAGTCAACCTTTTTGTGAAGATTCTGGAGATAGTGCATTATAGTAGAATTAAGGGACTGTTGTTGAGTATCCCTATCACGAAGCCTTGTAATTTCGGCATCCTTAGCATCAGCAGAGGCTTTCAATGCACCCAAAGAGATGGCCAAATGGGGGTTGGAGGTTGTCAAATCCTCCAACTTTCGGCCAATAGTGCCCATAGAATCGGTGAGAGGCCTTAAAATGGGTTGGAGAGAAGCCTCAAACTGAGGTTGACGAGCCTGATCTTCCAACACTCGAACCCTATCGCCAGTCTGTGCAACAAGAGAAAAGGAGGCTTGCTTGAACACCTCAAACTGAGTACCCACCAGCCGACACTGGCGAGCACTCTCCTGAATTTAGGCAAGAAGTTCCAAAGGTAGGCTGGAGTTTGGAGCTGAAGATGCACCAAGTTGAACATTTGGGATGTTGAATCGAGGAGTACTTGGCGATAATTGAGTGTGGAGAAGAGATATTGTATCAGGGATGGTGGAGGAGGATGGTTGATCAGATAGGGGATCAGGGAAGAGAGTTCTTGGTGGAGAGGGAGAGGGTGAGGAAATATCCTCAGAAGAGAAACTGCTTCGATGGGAGTGTGAGGGTGAAGATCGGTGGGATGAGGAGTGTTTCGGTGGGGAAGGTTGAATTGGTGGAGAGAGTGCCTTTGGTGGGGTGGTATGCGTCGGTGGGGTGGTATGTTTCGGTGGTGAATGAGGCATCGGTGGTGAGGATGGTTTCGATGATGAGTGAATCAGTGTAGAGGACACTTTTGATGCTTCCTGTTGGGGAGAATTTGTATCTTGTAACAAAAAGTCCAGAAAGTCTGAGCCCTCTGGAACGATCGCTAGACCGACCGAACCTTCATTGGGTTGTGCTTCATCAAACACAAAATGGTCGGGTGTAAGGCCGTGCAGTGCAAAATCTGAGTCTTCGAGGAGAGAGACCTCAAAGTCATCTGCACCACCCAAAGGGATGGGTGATGAGGATGGTAGTGGGTTCTCCAATGGTACAACTGAAACCTTTTGATAGGCAACATAGGAGTCGGTTTGGGGGATAGCAGATTCCCGTGGCCTGGATGGGATAATTTCAACACTCACCGATTTTTGAGAATCGGTAACTGGCTTGTGTGGCTTGGCCAAGAGTGTCCTAGACCTCTTTAGGGGAGATCTAGGGGGCGATTTGGAGTGCGTCCGCTTATATGAAGGGGTTGGAACTTGGGTAGCCTCCGAAGGAGATTTCAGAGGCAGAGTCCCGAAAGCGGACACGGATGTGTCGGTGGCCCTTGAAGATTTTTTCTTGGCGCCACCCGACTTCACTCGGGTAGAGGGGACAGGGGCCACTACGGCTGGAGGATCCTCCGGAATCGCCGGGTGTTCAACCCCAGGGATTTCAGCGTCTCCCCAGTGTAGATCGGGAGAGTGAGCAAAAGTGCACATAGACAAACTTGGGAGTCTTGGACTTGCGATCAGCATCCAAAGTAGCATCCATTTTATGTTGTAGGATCATAGAGATGAATCGAGGATAAGCGACATGGCATATTTTTAGATGAGAAACCATGTTGGTTAACTCAGTAAAGGAATACTGAGCAAAATCTATTTTTCTTTGGAAAATCAGTGCATGGGCTAGAGAAGTGATGTAGGAAGGTGATTGGTCATGTCCACTTGTCTTTTTTGGAAAGAAGTAGATGGCATGGGTGAAAAATACGTTCCAGATGCCACCCATTTTGTTTCTCAGATGGGTACCTGGACCTTTAGAAGAGTTAGAGGAGGTTTGATGTATGTAGCCAAGAGTACGTACCACTTCTTCATATGCATTGGCAACATGTATGTCTTCATATTCAGGGAATGACGTGATCTTTATGGCAGCACGAACATCAGCCACACCAAACGTAAGTTCATAGTCATCTTCATTAGTGAGAATGGAGGCGTTGATGGAGTCATTTGAAGGATCGTATACACAAGTAAGCCAAAACTTACTAATCAGAAACTTGCTCATTTTAGGGGTGCAAGTGAAAGCATGGAGAAGAGGAGAGCGAGATAGGAACTTAGTAACTGTCGTGAATTCCGGGTGTGCGGGATAATGCTTCGAATCTTGCAACATGGTTGCAAGGGTTGAACTTGAGATCTTCAAAGCAAGTGGGAACTTCCTTGACAATCTTTGGATTCTTGGTAGCCTTGGAAGAGGTTGAGGATGCCATTGATGAAGATTGAGAGGAGTTGCAGGTTTGTTCGTAGAGAGAGAGAATTCGACCGTGTGTTGCAGGTTGAGAAAGAGATGAATGAAGAAGAAGATGGGTATTTATTGGAGGAGAGTTTGAAATGGTTATTGGCGGTAACAGTTATGAGGGAAATTGAAATGTTTCTTGTGGTTTGAAATAAATAATAAAAGGAATTAAAAAAGGTAATGATTGAAATTGAAAATGTGTGGCCGAAATGGTGCTTCATAAGAATGGGAAGGGTCAAAGTTTTCTGATATATAGGGTTAGGGGTGATGTAAGCATCGAAATTCATGTAGGATAAGGATAACAGAAGGATCGGCGGGTAGGGGACACAAACGTGAGGAGAGAGTATCGGTGGAAGGTGGGTGGTTCGGTGACAAGGTAAAGAGTGGATGGTAGAATAGGGTTTCGGTGTGAATGGGTATACACCGAAAAGAGTGATATCGGTGGATGAGGTTTTTGATGTGACAAGTACCCGCCGATACCAGTATCCGCCGATGTGGATGAAATGTTGAGAATCAGTGGGCGAGTCGGTGGAGAGAGTCCACCGATGGAATCGATGAAAGGTCGGGCATCGGTGGAAAGGGAGTAGATGTTTCGGTGAGCAAGGGAGTTTGGTGAGGGATGTGTGTTAGACCTTAGATACATGAATTGAAATTCGTAACACACAATATTGAATCAAACGGAAATACTGAATTATTTATATGTATATATATATATATATATCCGAAATTACATATCAATGAAAATACATAATCAAAAGTTCAAGATAAAATACTAACTCGACTTTCTTGATCACGAAGTTGAAGAAGATCGTTATTTGGATTGAGGCCTGCCAAGCAGTGTCCTTAGACAGAAATTCGTCCCTCGTACCGTATCGATTGGACGTGTATCTAGAGGATACAACAACCCGTTCAAGAATCGAACTCTCGAACCCGACGAATCAAACTATGCTTCCATGATGAAGAACAATGAAGAACTTTGAGAGAATTTAAGAGAATATGTGTTTTTTGTCTATTTTTGTCTGTTACATATGCTTCCTATTTATACTAGATCAACCGGTGCCAATGAACCATTGTAACTGTTCGGTTATGGCGGTTGGAGGAAGAAAAGTCATACCTTTTCATATGAAAGGTCACACCTTTTCATATGAAAGGTCACACCTTTTCATCTTTGCCCTATTTACATATCTAGTACTTGAGGTATGATTGAGATTATCCCAACAATGTGTACCAAAAGGAGAGGATAGGGTATCGGTGAGTGGTTCGGTGGAGAGAATATACCGATTGGATCTGTTAAGGTCTTACCGATGGTCACTGATATCTTCAACAAAGTTAAACATTTTTTTACGAGTCTAAGTATAACATTCCAAGTTCTCCTATCAGAAAGTTAAACCCGACTTCATCTAAGGGTTTGGTGAATAGATCAGCAAGCTAAAGATCACTTGGAATGAAATGCAGCTCAATGTTACCTTTGGAAATGTGGTCCCTGATGATGTGATATCTGATATCTATGTGTTATTGTACTAGAATTGTCACATAGAATTGGAACTTGAGAGTAGACTTGATTATAGTCCCATAGTTGATTCTTCATTCATAGGATCTGAGCACAACAGCTTCCAGCAGCAACATATTCAGCTTCAGCAGTTGAGATTGAAACTGAGTTTTGCTTCTTACTGGACCAACTGACCAAATTGCCACCAAGAAGTTGGCAGCTACCTGTGGTACTCTTTCTATCAACGTTGGAACCTTCACAGTCAGAATCTGAATACCATATTAGTTCAAAACCTGAGTCTTTGGGATACCAAAGACTCAGATGCAAGGTACCTTTCAGATACCGGAAAATCTATTTTACAGCAGCCAAATGAGATTCCTTTGGGTTGGCCTGATAACGGGCACACAGACAAGTAGCAAACATAATAATCGGGTCTACTAGCAGTTAAATAGAGAAGGGACCCAATCATACCTCGATAATTCGTTACATCAACAGATTTACCATCTGGATCAGCATGAATTTTCAAGGGTGGTGCCATGGGAGTTTTCATAGGAGAGCAATTTTCAAAGTTCAATTTTTTTAGAAGTTCACGGATATATTTGCTTTGATTAATAAAAATCTCTTCTAAAGTTTGTTTGACCTAAAGGCCTAAGAAAATTGTGAGCTCATCACAAAGTGATTCATCAGTGGCACCAAAGATGATGTCATCCACATAGATTTGAACAAGTATGAGATTACCTGAGGTTTGCTTGATAAACAAGATGTTGTTAATTTTACCTCTAGAATACCCATTCTTTAAGAGAAAGTCAGCAAGAGTATCATACCAGGCACGAGGAGCCTGTTTGAGACCATAAAGAGCTTTGTCCAATCGGTACACATAGTCTGGATGTGTTGGGTCTTCAAATCCAGGTGGCTGTTTCACATAGACTTCCTCAGTAAGTTCACCATTGAGGAATGCACTTTTGACATCCATCTGGAAGACTCTGAAGTTTTGGTAAGCAACATGAGCCAGAAAGGTTTCATCATAGTCAATTCCTTCTTCCTGTCTGTATCCCTGAGCAACCAATATGGCCTTGTTTCTGATAACTATACCATCTTCATCCATTTTCTTTGGAGGTCTAGGAACCAATCTCCATACCTTGTTTCTGGTGAATTGAGAAAGTTCTTCTTACATGGCAGTGATCCAACATGGATCAACTAATGCTTCCTCAACTTTCTTTGGTTTTATGAGACATAGAAAAATCACATAGAGACATATGTTTCCAATGCCTCTTCTAGTTTGGACTCCAGCTTGTTGATCACCGATGATTTGGTCAATGGGATGACCTTTGGTCCATTTGGTAGCAGGGGGTAAGGATGGTAATGGATTTGAAGAGGGAAGAGATGGAGAATCTTGGATGATTGGAGTAGGATCTGGGAAATGGGTAGTAGGAGGCATATCTAGGTCAATTTCGGTGGGGTTTTGTAAGGTGGATGGTGACCCAACTTGTTGGTGAGATGTAGGAGTATCAAAATGGGTGAAAGGAATGGAAGATGAATCGGTGGGATTTGCTACAGGGGCATCACGAATACATGATGAGATCCATCTATGTAACTCATCATCATCATTTGAAAGAGATGATGATCTGAGGTCATCAAACTTGACATGAATGGATTCATCAATGCATTTTCTTCTAAGGTTGTACACACGATATGCTTTTGAGGATAGAGAGTATCCAACAAAAAATCCTTCTTTATCCTTAGGATCCAATTTCCCAAGATTTTCACGATCATTCAGAATAAAGCACACACAACCGAAGACATGAAGAAATCCCATATTTGGCTTTATGCCATGAAATACTTCATAAGGAGTTTTTCCATGCCTCTTAGTTATCACCGATCTGTTTTGGGTAAAGCAAGCTGTATTGATAGCTTCAACCCAAAAGTAAGTGGGAAGATTTGATTCACTCAGCATTGATCTAGAAGCTTCACACAGAGTCAGATGCTTTCTTTCAACTACTCCATTCTGTTGAGGAGTTTTGACGGCCGATAAATTTTGAGAAATTCCCTTGTCATTGAAGAAGTCTTCCAAGGCCCTATTTCTGAATTCAGTGCCATTGTCACTTCTTACTGACCATACAAGATGACTGTTCAGAACAACCATGCTTGATTGAGACTTTATCTGAAATTGGAAAAGCGACTAATAGTCACTTTTTCTTGACATTAGATATTGTCCTACAATAAATGATCTTCTCATGTTGTCTTCCAAAAGTGGGATCTCACCGATTTGAGCCTTAACATCGGTGAGATGCTTGACCGAAATGAATAAGACTTTCGACCACTTTCTCACCGATTTGAGTATTCCATTGGTGAGAAGTTTGGCCAAAGTAGAGGGGCGTTTCGGCCGAGAGTCCACCGATTTTCATTAGGAATTTCGGTGGACTATAACTTAGTCTTCTTGTTGAGAAGGGAGTCTTCACTTCCACAATGAGAACTTCTTCAAGCTTGATTTCGGTTGATCTTCGACTTGACCGAGCGTTTGTAGTCTTGTCTAAGTTATTACAAAGAACCAAAGTAAAATATTCTAAGTAAGATTTTAAGGGTAAAATCGGTGGGTCAATTTCAAATCTTTGGTGACCCAACAAAAACATAGTGCACACTTTGTTTCTTACTCCCCCTTGAAGAATGCATATTGCTGTAGAAAGACACATCTACTGGAAAATCTGCAAAACCAGATAAGTCTTGGTACTCATTGAACATGAGTCTTGAACTAATATCAAACTTTGAACAATTATTAACTCCGTGTTAGGTCTCATTTTATTGTTGAATAGAAGTTCAGGGACTGTTTGTGTAAATATCCCTTTTGGGATATATATATATATAGAGATGACATCTTTGTTTTTAGGGTTAAAGATTCAATTAGTAACCTAATCACTTTGTACGGCTACGTGAAAGAATTTATGCTTAATTCAATTCAATCTATTTTGTGTTGATTCATTGTGTTGATTCTATCGATTGCACTTGATATTGGGATCCACAATTGGTATCAAAGCAGAGAGACGAACGATCCAAAGGTAATTTTGATTGATTTTGAGTCATTCCCTACTTCTGTTTATCGACACTGTGTTCTTGAGGTTAAAACCTTGATCTTTGATTTTTGTATTAAAAGTAAAACTCTTACTTGAGAAATCATTGATAATATTCATATAGTGATTTTTACAAATCATTAGAACTTATTTTTGAAGTTTTTGACCATCACTTGTGAAAATCGATTACTGGGCTTCAAAGTCTTTGTTTTTTGATTTTTCTTGATTTTTGATCAAAGGGTGTGTTTAGGAGTTAAATCGATCAATCTTCCGTGTTATTTTGGTGTTTTCGTTGTGAAAGTTGCATTCATGAAAGTTTAATTCAGAAAAAGCACTCCCATAATCATTTTCCTCGAAGCCCAGGTACGTCAGTTCTTATTTTTCCCTATTTATTTCCCGACCTGTTAAATCCGGATCTCTAAAGTCCCGGTCCGGATCTCATACCGGACCCCGGTCTTTCACAAACTCGGTCCCGATACCAAATCATATCGGATTCCGGCCTTGCCTGATCCCGGTTCCAATACCAGGTCACCTTATTCCGGGAACCAGTTTCGATACCGGGCTTCTCCTTCCCGGTTGTTAACTCCGGTAGTCAGACACCGGGTTTCCCATTCTACACTTTTCTTTCACTGTCAAATTTTATCTGATTGCTTCTCACCGTTATTTTCTTTCTGCTTACTGCCATAAGATTTTTTGCACTCTCTTAGTCAAAACTTAGTGTTTTACTGCATTAAGTTTTTCACTCCTCATAGTTCTTGCGTTAGGGAATCACTCTTACCTTTGGATCACTACTTTTGTCTCACGATCACTCAAGTGCCTTAACCATGAATACTCAAGACGCGTTAGCCATAGGATCAGACCTGAAACCACCGATTCTATACACATGAGAATACGATTTGTGGCGATATCGCTTCATGTGCTTCATTGAGGCAAAGCCCCTCTACCACGAGATCCTTTGCTCGTTGACTCATGGACCACAAGAGCCACCAATGATGGATGTTCTGGAACAAGCTGGTGGACCGCCAGGCCAATGTGTGCCTATAACCTACGATGCAAAGAAAGCTGAAGAGAAGAAAATGGCCGATGGCGATAGGCTAGCTAAGACTTATCTGATATGCGACCTTCCGATCAACACCTACTGCAGCATTGATAGCCACAAGACAGCAAAGGGGATGTGGGACCAACTAGCAAAAATCATGCAAGGCAGTCGCGTTGGGAACCAGCTGAAGGTCACTACCTGTCTTACTCGTTATGATGCTTTCAAGGCTCGGAGAGGAGAAACGCTGACAAAAACATACGAAAGGTTATGTACTCTCATTAACGACCTCTAGAAAAACAATATCTCTAAGACGAACATGGAGAACAACATTAAGTTCATGAACAATCTTCAGCCTGAATAGAAGAGATTCGTGTCTCATGTTCGTCACAATCACATACTAGAAAATGTTCCTCTGCACAAACTGTATGAGATGCTTCTTCAAGACGAAGACGAGGTGCTTGAACTGATGGGAGATCAGAGACCTACCGAGAAACCCAAAGAAGACCCTTTAGCTCTCATCTCACACAAGAGGGAAAAACATGTCCAACGCAGTTCTTACCGAGGAGAAGCACAAAGTGAGACTGAGCCTGAGGAAGATGAAGCTGAAAGTGACTCCGAGCCTGAACTCGATGGCATCAAGAAAGCAGCCGCTCTACTGTCCCGAGAGTAAGCTAAGAAGAAGTTTTTCAAGAAACCGTCCAACAATAGCCAGAGGTACTCCACCAACACTAAGCGACGTGGTTACAGAGATAAGTCTGAAGGAAAAAGAAGAAGTGATGAAGAAATAAATCGAACTGATGATGGAAAGAAGACTGAAGGCATGTCTGAAGAGAAAGAAGAAGATGAACTAGTCAAATGCTACAACTGTGGCAGGCAAGGCCACTTTGCGAGAGACTACTGAAATCCAGTAGTACCCAATGCCGAGTACTACAAGAACAAGATGTTATTGGCAAGGCAAAAAGAAGCAGGAAAAGCTCTAATGGCAGAAGATGATCATTGGCTCGTTCTTACCGATGATGAAGAAGGAGATGTTGAAGCACACATGTGCTACACTGGAACACAACCTGAACAAATAGACTCCAAAAGTGATGATCAGAAAGAGTCCACGAAGAATGCGACATGTCAGGTGTGTGCTCCTTCTAATGAAAAACTAATAGATGCATGATATGGTGCGTATATTAGACTCTTATAAGCAAAAGGTTAAGACCAAAGACGCCCAAATAAATGACTTAGAAGCTAACGTCAAACGAAAAATATGACACTATAGGTAAACTAGATGTCGAAAAAGCTTAACATAAATGCATAATTGAAAATTATAAAGAGGAATGTGCAGCTATTTCCAAAAAGAATGACTCCTTAGAGACCCAATTATCTGAAATCACTGAAAAGTTTAGTAAGTCTCAGGATGAGTATAATAAGATAGTCACTTTTCGTTCCTCTATTAAAAAAGAAAATGATGAGTTGACGAACAAGCTTAAAGATCTTGAATCCAAACTTTACAAGGGAGGTCAAATAGACCAAACAATTCATGTGAACAAACCGAAGGAATTCAAGTATTACAATGCCATTTAGGAAATTGGATTTGACAATCCATGTTACCTAAAGAAGATCTTATCAAGAGTCCCCACACTCTATGAGTTTAACTTTTTGGGACTTGATAAGAGGTACCCAGAGTATAAAATCAGGTGGACCAAATTGTCTCCGGAGGATGAGGAGCAAGAAATGATAAAAAGGCAAACTGGTATTTCTTTGCCAAAAGTAGGGGAAAAGCCTAACGAAGACAATTCTAATAAGGATGATGAACCACCTCGTAAAAATATAAATGTACAAGTTCCTTTTGTCTATGAAAATCTTAATGCTTCGTATTTGAAAAATAAAACTCCTTATCTTTCAAATGATTACTTCGACATATGTCCGGTTGCCAAAGCAACGGAAGTTCTTGCTCTGGTTGAGGCAACACCAGATGAGGGATCTTCTGACCCATCAGAGTACAAACGGTATGTTCCACCTATGATATTGGAAAATATTATTTTCCAACTCGAAGAATCAATTGAAAGAGAAAAGGCAGCTTTTGACTACGAAAGAAATGTACTTTTATCCACCTGTCACGAGCTTCAACAAACCAAAACCGAGCCTCTATTTGAATCTGAAAGGACAGCTTTCAAGACTGAGATTGCTAGACTCACGTCTAAACTGTCTTCTTTGGTGACAAAAGTTCTTCAAGAAAGAGTTGCTAAGGCAGATAATCATAATCTGCCTGACAAAGTTGCTACTCCTATCAAAGATAGCAACGAAGAACCAATCTATGTCGAACCATCTTCAACGAATTCATATAGTTCCTTGTGTAAAACCTTCTTAGGTTTGTTTTCCTCCGACACAAATGACAAGGCTTTGAAATTTTCAAATAAAGGTAAAGAGGTTCAAACAGATTTTTGTGAAACGAATCTCCTCTATGATTTCGAAAACCCTTTCGCTGCTGATTCTTTCCAAAATCTTAATTGTTACTCATCTGTAAAACCCAGAATCTAGCAATGAAATGTAGAGAGAGAATCTAGAAAGCACTAGTCATCCATATATTGATCTTGAAAGAGTAAATGACAAATGCTACAAGTGTTACAGATTGTTGTTGATTGTTAAAGATTGTTGTCTAACTATGAACTAGACATGCCTATTTATACCCATAACATACAAGGTATAAAGGCATTATGAACTAATACAGTACATTGACTTTACATTAAATCTTGAATACAATAATGCTCTAACAATCTCCCCTTTTGGATTCAAGATTTAAAAAATATGACAGCAGTCTTCAGCTCTTTGTAAAGTCAATCTTCTCCAACAGACACTCTATCAAACTGTCACGTGCGAAATATGTGTTTTAATCGCAGTGGGTTGCAAACTGTCCACAGCGGGAAGTGCAAGTGTACACTGTTCACTATGATCGTCACAACAAGTAATAGTTGGTAAAATACCAGAATCGAATCCACAGGGACTGGTCAATCAAGACAATACGGTTCTCATGAGTTCCTTTTACAAGTTTCAATTAGAGAAGAAAATAATACTCTGGTTTGATTGGTGAAATAGCTACTTTAACGATTCTACTAAGATTTAAAAGGAGGAATGTAGGTTAGATTTTCCCTAGATTTTATACCAAATACTCGGTCCTAATAATGATCCTTGTATTCGAGGTAGGCATTTTCGCTAGAAAAGCCCGGTTACAAAATACTCACACCGTTAGATAAAAATCTCATACTTGTCGTATTTATTGTTTTGTCAATGGTAATCTCAAAAATGGACCTTTTCAGGTCTCGATGGAATGTGTAGAGACAAATACTCTAAGTGTTTTTAATACACAAATTAGCTTGCCTACTACTCCAGTGGGTTGAGATTAGCTCACTGTGCCGACCTCACTTTTGTAAGTGTCAAAAGAATTCTTTCGAATCCCCTAGCATCATTCAAGCTCGTGTCACTGCGTTCTACTTATTTCTAAGTTGAGAACTAGACTTTAGATCCTTGCAAGTGATCGGCTTGTTTGCATCCTTGGGTAAATATCGAGAATGAATGACCAAAACAACAAATATTCTAAGTACAAAGATTACTCAAGCATTTTTAATAAAATCCAGGTACTTCTCTTTCCTACATCCCAAAGGATATTTAGCCTTGCATTTCCGAAGTAAAGAAAACAAAAGATGAAGGTTTGCACATAATAAAACTGAAAGTGACTTGAATTAACTGCTCACAGTGGGGAGCGAGAAGTCGTCCCTGCACTGTGTAGTTCGAATTACAATTAAACTAAGAAAATAAAATGCAGAAAATAAATGTTAACTACTGCAGAGAAATTAAAGAGCTAAAACTTAATGAAGTAAGAGAATTGCAAGGAGAAAATGTAGTTAAGGATGCTTGCAATAAATGAGACTAACACCCCTATTTATACTAAGGAGAGGTGTTGGTCTTTACACAAAAAGGGTTTCTTCAAGGTGTAAGGACTGCAGAATATTGTAAAAATCAGCTCAATGGTCCATACTTCAACCTTCCATGTAAAGCTCTTTTACCCAATGGTCTTCTAGAAGTCAACTTTATTCAAGTACAAAGGTACAAGCTTTATGTCATCTTTAAGGAAACCTTTCAGCCACCACATTTCAGATTTTTCTGCCAAAGGATCCTTCCAACTCCAGGTTTTTATATTTCCAGCCCATGGGTTTCTTTTGTTTTCTGATCTGCTCGAAGAGTGGGGAACCGGAGTGGGCACAACAGTGGTCACTGCAGGATAAAACGTGAAAAACACCCAAATTCCACCAAATAATTCATTAAAGACTATGGTTCACTCCTTTTGCTCATTTTCGAGAATTATAACAAGAATGGGGGTTTTTAGAAGTGAAATGGCTAAATTTGACGAAATAAAATGGAAAATAAAAGGGAATAATAACTCTAAAAATAGAGTTATCACAACCTCAAACTTAAACCATTACTTGTCCCCAAGTAATAAAAAGAAAGAAATAAAATGAACAAAATGCACTAGAACTTTTAGGGACTTACATACTTCTTGACTTGAATGGGTGTTGATCTCCTTCCTTCGATACTTCCTTTGGTTCCAAACTTGAAAATTTCACTTTTGTGTTTTACGAAATCTTTCCCTTGTTTTCCATTAATCAATAGGGCTTTCTTGGGTTCGACGGGTTTATGGCTTTGAATATTTTCCCAAGGGTTTTTGGCAAGTATTTCCAAACATGGACCGAAAATCTCGCTTGGAGATTTTTATTTCAAGAAGTGGGTGTTTTGTATTTTGCAAGGGTAAGCACATACACTTTCAGGCTTTATTTGGGTATGGCTATTTTTTTTTGAGAGTGGGTATTCTGATGGTCCAGAATGGGCACACCATCTTTTTCTGGGAGTGAACACTTTGATGGTCCAGAAAGGCACACCATCAAGTTTGCTAGTGACACTCCGATTTTCTTTTGTTTTTGTATTTTTGTGTTTTTTTTTGGAGGTGGGTATGGCTTACCCACCTCAAACTTAGACTTCACAGTGTCCCCACTGTGGGCAAACTGGAAGTCACTCTGGAAGTTCCCACCTCAAACTTAAATCTCACAGTGTCCCCACTGTGACATTGAATTAACGAACAAAGGTGGTGGTTTGGGGTACAAAAAGGATCGTGTTTGGATGCGAAAAACAGCCTATTTTATCTCATGGTATCAAGTTGAGATTCGTACTTACAAAAAGGACCTTTTTAAGTCGGAAGCCGAAAGTTGTACCTTGAAATGGAAACGAGATCAAACAAGCATTCAAACAACAAATACGTTAGTACCCAAAAGTACATACCCAGTGGTAGGATTTTCATGCATTAAAACGCCAAAAAGAAATATGTAGCAAACATTGTCAAAGCCTAGCCATAGGCACAAAATATAAAATAAACATAAATTAAGATTGTTTTAGGAGCAAACGAGATAAACCATTGTTTTAACAAACCATTCAGGAGGTTGGGGTGGCAGTTGGTGAACTTGCGGCGTCATCCTCTTCAAAGTAGTCCTCACTGGCATTGGTTGGGCAAATATCCTCAGGAAAATCTAGGAGCTGAGCAGCTAGCATCGGGTTGGCCTCCTTCATCATCAGGCCCATCACCTCATCCCGTTCTCTTGTATACATCCAAAATTTCTGCGTGGCCCGGTTCTGATATCGCTGTTCACTTTCCAGCAACTCGATCCTGTATGTGAGCTTCTTCAAAGCTGCCAAGATTTCTCCCATTTGGTTGCTTGACGATCCGGCCTCGGTTGAATGGAGTGGTGTACGCGGCATTCTCACAACATGCTCCTCAGCAATGGTCACAGTGGGGTGAACAGTCCCCACTTTGGGGATATCTTCTTCTGGTTCAGATGGAGGAGTGGCGACATATCTTCCCATCTTGCGGATGGTTTGTGCGCTGATGTTGCTCGTGGAGTCAAACCACTGATCCTCCACAGCCGAGGGTACACCTGCGTCTATCATTAGTAATGTAATGAGGCAAGGAAGGGGCAAGACTACCTTCTTTCGGTTCCGAGCTTGATCTATTGCCGCATGCATAACAATCCCGACGTTGATCTTTCTTCCAGTGAGGAGGCAGTACAACAAAGCACATTTATGCATAGACAATGTGGTATCGTGCGATGTTGGGGACACAGAGGCCCGTAGAAATTGGAACCAAACAGCGGCCTCGGTAGTGAGGGAGCTAGCGTTTAGGCACCTTCTCTGGCCGTCTTTATTCCACGGCTTCCCCTCGACTGCTATTTCGCGCAAGACAAGATCCTCGTCCGCCGGGGTCATTTTCTTTAAAAACTGGGCAAACTCACACACAGTCGGGCTCCTTCTTCTTAATACCCTGTTAATCGCTCCTGGAGTATAGCTTACTTGTTTACCCCGAACTACCACAGTGGGATCCTTTGCTTGAGAGGCCTCGGCGTAAAATTCACGCACTAACGAGGCATTCGCGCGTCGATTGGCTTCGGCCAAAATCGACCAGTCTTGCGCTACAATCCTGTTGATCCAAACCCTCAGTGATTTGATAATGATCCTATCTTAAATACTTAGTGAAAATTGTAAGTAAACAATATGTATCAGAGTTTCACTATCGCTGATAAGTACTAAGATCTTACAGTACTGCTGATAGGAACTCTCGCACTTTTAGATTAAACATTCAGCGAACACTGTTCACCATATCGCTGAGTCTGTTCAGTCCTTATGGTGATCGCTGATAAGTTAGTTGTTTACTTATGATCCCTGAAGACAAGATTCACGTCAACAAAGGTTCTACGCTGAAGTCGAAGATCAAGCTCAAGAACCAGCGACAAGTCTCCTAATGAACTGATGCGGATCAGCGAAGACTCAGATTTGTCCACTCAACGTGAAGTATCAAGTACAAGACTTCAGCTATCGCTGAACTTTATCATCTGCTGAATAGTAAATGATAATCGCTGAATCAA
Organism: Saussurea involucrata; assembly: GCA_033807775.1. NCBI lineage: Eukaryota > Viridiplantae > Streptophyta > Magnoliopsida > Asterales > Asteraceae > Saussurea > Saussurea involucrata. Next base: position 15,253,196 of record CM066326.1, read on the forward strand.
CGAAAGCTGATCATGAAGTCCTCCGTACAATGTACTTTTGTCTTAACCTCCCTTGCACGCCACCGTACGAAATGTCAGAAAAGAACCTCCGAAAATCTGAAATCGTACAACCACTCTGATACTACACTGTTCATTCATGCGGCTACTAAGGTTGTCATCAAAGGTCAATGACATGCAACCAATCCGCTGATGACACGTGTAAAGTATATACTGGATTGCATTAAATGCATGCAGTATATAAAGAGATGAACTCACTTCATTTGAAGTAACTTGCTAACTCTGGACAAGTTCAAATCTCTCAAGATAGGATTTTATTAGTAATCTCCTTATCTTTCTTAGTGCAAGAAAACCTTAGTGTTCCAACTTGTTTAGATTTAGGTTTATCCTTAATCTTGTTTCCGCAACAAGCTGTAAATTGTTAATGATTTATCAATAAACAATTTAGAAAAGTAAAATAGTGTGTTTGTATTTAACCCCCCCCCCCCCCTTCTACAAACTTGTTTAAGCCTTTCGGGACCAACAAGTGGTATCAGAGCGGATTTGTTTAATCTCATAAACAAGATCTAATCTAAGATATTTTCTCTTCCTTGCTATTATCTGAAAATGGCCAACTCAAACACAAACACTCACTATATCGACAATGGTTCTCTTGCAAAACCCCCTAGATTTTCCAGAGACAACTTCAACTTATGGAAAAATAGGATGACACTCTTCTTAGAAGGTGTAGACCCTACTATACCTTACTATCTTGAAAACGGTCCACACATCCCTGTAACGATTGATCCTGCCGTTCCAGCCACTGCAACTAGAGCTGCTATTCCAGAAAGGCTGATTCCAAAGGAAATCCATCATTGGACCGATGAAGACAAGAAGAAAGTGGCTATAGATACAAAATCCAGATCCATACTATCCATGGCCTTTCCTGACGAAGTCTACCATTCCGTCATGAACCTGAAATCCTCAAAGGCCATGCGGGACACAATATGTGTTCAGTATGAAGGAACGTCTGAAGTCCAGGATTCAAGAAAGATCAACCTGGTAAGACAATACGAAAGTTTCATCTCTGGTAAGAATGAAACTCTCTCTGAAGTACATCAACGTTTTAATTGCTTAATTATAGATCTTAAAACGGTTGGTAAGGAATATTCTAACTTTGAAGTTCTGACAAAGTTTTTAGAATGTTTACCTGAAAGCTGGGACAATTATTCCATGTGTCTCAAGCTGTCAAAAGATCTAAGATCAATGACACTGGCTACCTTATATGGCACATTGCTGAATCATGAGCAATCTAGCCATCTTAAGAAGAATCTTGTAAAAGATTCCAAAAGCACCCCTGTTGCTTTAATCTCAGAGGAACCTTCTACTCAGCGACCCGTGGTCACTATCACTGAGTTAGAAAGTAACTCTGAAAGATCATCAGATTCTGATTCTTCAGATGATGAATCCTTGGCTCTCCTAACTAAAAAGTTCAGGAGATTCGCCAAGAAGAAAATGTTTAGAAAGAACAAAACTCTTTCTATAGCTGACAAGCCTAAGTCATCAGCTTTTGTTGATAAGGCTACTGCTACTTGTTTTAACTGCGAAAAGACAGGTCATTTCGCTAACGAGTGCAGGTCAAAGAAAATCATGAGACCTTCAGCCTTTACAAAGAAATCCTTTGTTCCAAGGAATAAAGACGACAAATACTTAAAGCTGAAGGAGAAGTATGCAAAGCTGAAAAGCTTTAAGAAGAAGGGAAAAGGCCTAATGGCTGACTATGATTGGGCTGCTTCTGATGAAGAAGCCTCATCATCTGATTCTGAAGATGATGAAGCAAATCAATGTCTCATGGCCAAGATTGAAGAAGAGGAAGAAAGTTCAGACATTCCCTCCACTTCAACATCTGCCATTCAGGTATCACCTTCCTTCTTTACCAATATTGTAAATATTGATGAAGCTGATAGTCTCCGTAAAATCGAACTACTGACTAGAAGCTTATACGAAGCCATGAATGGCAAAGCTGTGGTTGAAAACCAAAATCTTGATCTCGCTGAAAAGCTTAAAAATTGCCACCTTCAAATAGAAAAGCTTTCTAAATTTGAAGAAGATTTTAAAGATCAAGTCCATTTAAATCAGCTAGTCAAAATTGAACGAGCGGAAGCTATCGCTGCATTAAAAGCTGAACAAGCTACTGTTGAAGGATGGTGTAATTCTTCAACAAAGATCACTGAGATAATTAAGGCTCAGATTCCTCTGAGTGATAAACGTGGTCTGGGTTATAAATATGATACTCCAATACCAACCACTGAACGTTCAATGCTTAAATTTGGAACGTTCGTATCCTCAGTAGCTGACACTTCTTCATCTCAGTACTGCTCGTCGATTACACCAATCCCTGAGGAAACTCCTACCTCCTCAAAAGGTAAGGAGAAAATGGTTTATTCAAAACCTACCTCTGTCTCTAAAGATAAAGGTAAAGGAATTGTAATTTATCAAAATCCTCAGAAGGGTACTTTAGTACCTAAGCTGAATGCTTCCAAAGCCTTAGTGATTCATTCATCTGGTTCTAGAAATCAGACCTCTGGATCAGTTCAGCGACCTAGTCCTAGACTCAGAGTAGATGTCCTTGGTAAGAAATCTGAAGAACTGAATGTTCGTCCTATTTCAAAAACCAATAGTGTACTTGGTGCTGGCACTTCTAATTCCAAATTAAAAGCTCAGCACACAAGTGGTCCTAGAACTAATTTTAGTTATAGGAAATGTTATCACTGTGGACTTACCGATCATATTGCAAGTAAGTGTCCCACAGCCACCAAAGCTGATAAGATAGCTAAGGTGAAGATAGCACCAAAGAAGACCAAACCAGTTGCAAGTCAGGTCAAGGTGACTCCTACCGCTGAGGTCAAGAAATTGACCAAAGTGAAGAAAGACAAAGCTGAATCTTCAAATGTTGCGAAGACTGCTGAACCCATTCCAACCACTTCCACTGACAAATGCGTATACATGGTGAAGTGGGTACCCAAGCAAAACTAATCTTCCTTTGTATTGCAGGTTAAGAAGGGTATCTGGTATCTCGATAGCGGATGCTCTAGACACATGACTGGAAAGAAAAGCCTGCTCGCTGAATACAAGGAAGAGAAGGGTCCCTCTGTGACTTTCGGTGGAAATGGAAAAGGACACACCCGAGGGTATGGTGTACTTTCAAATGGTACAACATCCTTCAGAAGAGTCGCATATGTTGAAGGGCTGAAGCATAATCTTCTGAGCATCAGTCAGCTTTGCGACATGGATAACAAAGTGATTTTCACCAAGGAATCCTGCTTTGTCTCTGACAAAAAGGAGAAGATAGCTCTCAGCGGTTATCGTTTGGAAAATGTTTACGTTATAAACATGGACTCAACAACCACTGAGAACTCCTGTTTCTTCTCAAAGGCATCTTCTGATGTCAACTGGCTATGGCACAAGAGGCTTTCACATCTCAACTTCAAGACACTGAATACTCTTTCTTCCAAAGAGTTAGTCACTGGTCTACCTCAACATTCATACGCCAAAGAATCCTTATGTTCAGCGTGTGAAAAAGGGAAGCAGACCAAGGCAAGCTTTAAGTCAAAGCAAGTTTCCTCAGTGTCATCTCCTCTTCAACTACTCCATATGGATTTGTTTGGCCCCGTTAACAAACAATCCATCGCTGGAAAGAAATATACGCTGGTCATAGTTGATGAATTCTCTCGTTATACATGGGTAATGTTTCTCCGTTCCAAGAGTGACACCCCTGAAGAACTCATCACCTTTGTTCGGAAGATGGAAACTCTGAACAATATGACTGTTCGCTCAATAAGAAGTGATCATGGAACTGAATTCAAAAACAGTTCTCTTGATTCCTTCCTTGAGAGCAAGGGTATTTCTCATAACTTTTCGTCAGTGAGAACACCACAACAAAACGGAGTCGCTGAAAGAAGAAATAGAACAATTATTGAAGCTGCACGTTCAATGCTCAGCGATTCTCACCTGCCTACTCAGTTTTGGGCAGAAGCTGTCAACACGGCTTGTTTTACGCAAAACAGGTCGCTGATAGTCAAAAGATTCAAAAAGACAGCCTATGAACTTTTTCATGGGAAAAAGCCTTCAATCAGCTTTCTTCACATCTTTGGTTGTCAGTGTTTCATACTGAACAACAGAGATGCCCTTGGAAAGTTTGATCCTAAGGCTGATGATGGAATCTTTCTTGGATACTCCTCAGTTTCCAAAGCCTTCAGAGTCTTCAACCGAAGAAGACAAACTGTAGAAGAAACTATTCACGTCACGTTTGACGAATCCCGTTCAGCGAACTCTAAACCGAACGCTGATACAGAAGAACTGAATCAATGGATGTTTTCTCATCTTGGTGATTCAGAAGATGTTCCCACTACTCATACTCATACAACTGAAAATGATGGTCCTACTATCATTCCCAATATGCAGAATAGTGAAGCTGAAACATCTTGGGTCTCAGCTGTTCCTATAAATACTATACCCGCAGTTGATCCAAATGTCTCAGAAATTCCATCTATTTCTCAGCAATCAGTGAATGAAGTGACAAATGCAAGCATTCCTCTCTTAGCTGATTATCCAGAAGTAGCTGAAGCCTCATCTTCAGTTTCTCCAGTTCAGACTGAGTCAGCGACGCATGCTCCGGCTCAGCGATGGACTGTAAATCACCCAATCGATCAAATTCTTGGTGATCCCAACGCTGGTATTCAGACTCGTAGAAGTGCAGGTAATATTTGTTTATTTGTTAACTTTATTTCTCTAACTGAACCAAAGAAAATAGATGATGCCCTCAGAGATCCAAACTGGGTCAGCGCTATGCAAGAAGAGCTGACTGAATTCGAAAGAAACAAAGTTTGGAAACTTGTTCGGAGACCAACTGACAAAACAGTGATAGGCACTAAGTGGGTCTATCGAAACAAGTTGGACGAACATGGTACTGTAACTCGCAACAAAGCTCGTCTTGTTGCTCAGGGATACAGACAAGAGGAAGGTATAGATTATGACGAAACCTTTGCTCCTGTAGCAAGACTTGAATCTATTCGTCTTTTCTTAGCATATGATGTACACAAAAACTTCACTGTACATCAAATGGATGTTAAGTCAGCGTTTCTAAATGGAAAGCTGAATGAAGAAGTTTATGTGGAACAACCTCCAGGATTCTCAGATCCTAAGCGTCCAGGTTATGTTTATAAGCTGGATAAGGCACTTTATGGCTTGAAGCAAGCTCCTCGTGCATGGTATGACACTCTTTCTACGTATCTCCACCTTGAAAAATTTGAGAGAGGTAAGATTGACAAAACTTTGTTTTTTAGAAAAATAAAAGGTCATATCATTTTAGTTCAAATATATGTTGATGACATTATATTTGGTTCTACTAACCCTGAGCTTTGTACTCGTTTCGCGGATAGAATGAAAGATGGGTATAAAATGAGTATGATGGGTGAACTAACATATTTCCTTGGTCTTCAGATTAAGCAAACTGAAAAAGGAACTTTTATAAATCAGGGAAAGTATGTTAAAGATATGCTGAAAAAATTCGACTTAACTGAAAGTTCAGCTATGAAAACCCCTATGGCACCACCGCTGATACTTGATAAGGACACAAAGGGTGTTCCTGTCAATGTCACGCTGTACCGTGGGATGATCGGCTCACTACTGTATCTTACAGCTAGCCAACCCGATATTATGTTTGCAACATGTCTGTGCGCACGATATCAAGCTGAACCTAAGATATCTCATATGAAAGCTGTAAAGCGAATCTTTAAATATCTTAAGGGTACAGCGAATCTAGGTCTTTGGTATCCCAAAGATTCAGGATTCGATCTAACCGCCTATTCAGACAGTGATTTTGCAGGTTGCAAAATGGATAGGAAAAGCACCACAGGAGGATGTCAGCTCCTGGGTGGAAAGCTGGTAAGTTGGACAAGTAAGAAGCAAAACTCGGTGTCCACTTCCACAGCTGAAGCTGAGTATGTAGCCGCTGGAAGCTGCTGTTCTCAAGTCTTGTGGATGAGAAATCAACTACTAGACTATGATCTTCAGCTCTCCAAAATTCCAATCTATTGCGACAGCACTAGTGCCATCGCTATAGCAAACAATCCAGTGCTACACTCAAAGACAAAACACATAGAAATCAGATATCATTTTATCAGAGATCATGTGATGAATGGTGATATAGAACTTCATTTTATCCCAACTGATTATCAGTTAGCTGATTTGTTTACCAAACCTCTTGATGAGACAAGATTCAACTTTCTCATCAGCGAGCTTGGAATGCTGAACTTTGAAGGATAAATCTTCAGCGGTTCACATTTAATCAGCGATACGTTTATACATTCTTGTATAGGCTCTGGATAAAATAAACTAGTACAATCCATTTCATCATCTTCTCTCTGAATAAATTGGGTTAAACTGATATCAAGGTATGTTTTCTCTGACAAAACGCATGAAAATGCAAGATTTCAAATTCTTTCATCGCTGAATAATATTTTGAAATTTCTTAAAACCCTCACTGATATTTCTATTCAGTGCTTCATATTTTCCAAAGAGTCCCTGAGTTTTTCTTTCAAAACCTCAGAGACAACGAAAGAATGTGAAAGGACAGTTGTGACGTCATTGCAACGGATAACACCAGGCACGTTTCTTTTTCTGACACACGTTTGCACGTTTCGTTGTCTATCCAATCAAATGCAAACACGTGTCCGTGTCATGATGAAAAACTTTCCCGCTCAAGTTTTTCTCTCTCTACTCTCTTCCTATATAAACTCTCTCAAAGTTTATATTTGTCTTTTATGCGAGTCAATCTTTCTCCGCAAGAAAAGAACACTGTTGCATTTTGTGCTCTCAATCTTCAAGAACTGTTCATCATCTTCTTCATCAAACTCAAGGTTAATATGTTCTTATCTTTTATCAAATGCAAATAACTTGTTTTCGATCTTATCATTGTTTTACACAAGATCAAACAAAAGAACTCAAAAATAAAATCATTTTCTTTCATGGTTTTATAAACACAACCATTTCATGGTTGTTCTTCAAGTTTTAAATCTAAAATCTTAAACTTGTTCTTCTTTCGTATCCATTTTTTAAAAAAACTGGAATACAAGGCTTATAGGTGTTATATTCGTTTTTTTTTAAAACAAGAAAAACCCTAATCTTCATTAAGACTTTTTTGTCTGAATGAAATGGACAAAATTCGAAAAATCTTAATGGAAATTCTCTTTCCACATTAAGATATTTCTTATTTGTTAACATCTTTGGTTGAACTGATAATACAGTGAAATGGCAACTTCAAAGCTGAATGTTACCGTTGAGTCCATCTCCACTGATTCTGAGGAACTGGAAATCACCAAAGCTCCTCAGGTTAAGTTTGAGTTGGATCAACTAGACTGGACAAAGGCAAACAACCTTTCAGCGCTTCTCGAGTTTCCTCCTCGGAAGCAGGTATCCCATCTAGACGACGCTGTGAATTTTTTGAAGAATAGCCCCATATACACAGCACTGACAATCACACCTCCTGCCAGTCAGCGTCTATTATCCCAATTCTGGTACTCTGCCAGACACACCAACCTACCCTCAGCCAAAGATCCATCTAAAACCATCGACTGCATACTCAGCGATACTGAGTATGGCACCATCAAGATAACCCCCGCAATAATCCGCAAAGCTCTGAAATTCCCTAACGCTACCTCAGAAAATCCTTTCATTCCATTTCCTGACCACAAGAAGCACGCTGACAGGGAAGAAATCATTGCTTTCCTTGATGTGATGGGTTACATCTGGGAGACTGGAAGAGACAAGCTACCTGAGAAGAAGCTGACGCTGATAAAGAAATCCAAGATGCCCAGCGAGATGAACTTCATCTTCGCTCACCTGATCAGCTGCATGACAGCGAAATCCGGATCTTCTGATCAAGCCGCTCAACCTCAACAGGCCATGGGTTACGCACTGCTGAAAGGTCTCAACATTGACTGGGCCTCCATCATCTATGAAGACCTCATTCAACGTGTTGATTCTGCCGCTGACCGACCAGCATGGGTTCCTTACCCGCGATTCATCAGCGCCATCTTTCAATATGGCCTGAAGGACAGCTATCCTGAAGAGGGTGATCTGAAACTCTCTCAGATTGGCCCTAAAGTTCTCGACTTCAAGCCTGTCGCCAACGAGGTACGTCTCTCTACTCTTCTCACTCTTCTTAATTCTCCGCTTTCTGTGGCTCCTTCAGCGACAATACCCATCGCTGATAACCCGGCCACAAAATCCATTCCTTCTAAGAAAAGGAAACAATCTCTTACCCCTCTTGATTCCAAAAGGATCAAGAAAACCAAGGAGCAACCCCAACAATTACATGCTGAAGACTCCTCAGCTCATTCTGAAGAGCTGAAGGAAAGTTCCGTGGTACGCTCTGCCACACCAATTCAAGCCATCCCTTCTAAACCTACTTCAGCGTCCCTAAACGCTGAGGTTAGAACTTTGGAATCTACCCAACCTTCGTCAGTCTCTCAAAAGACTGATGAAGTACTTCTCAGCGAATCCAACACTGAACTTGAACCCCAACCCCAATTCTTATCCTTCGCTCCTCCCTCTACTTCTTTGGACACTCCTCCAGTCAAAACTGGAGATGCCATCATTCAAGAAGCCGTTGAAGCTTCTCAGCGAATGACGAAGAAAGGACCTGCAGAGATCTCCATCCCTCACGGAACTTTTGAGGGAGATATGGAACACTATGGAGGGACTCGAAACTTTGATGAGTTCGTCAACGCTCCTGCAGGTACAGATCCCACCTTAAACACTGTAACTAAACCTGAAACTTCTGAGCTTTCCTTTGTTCACAAGTACTTATATGTTACAGGTCCTTTTTTGGGAGACATCAACCAGTCTCTGAAGTCTATGGAGATGAAACTTACGGATCTCACCACCGGTCTATCAAATAACTCTACAGCTGTAACAAACGCTGGAGAGAATCTGACGAAGCTGACTACTGTGGTGGAAAAGAAGGCCTCCTCTGATGACATCAAAGACCTTGATAAAACTCTCGCCAACTTTGCCAAAGTGCTCTCCGACATCTACACTGACTACACCAACCTCAAATCATCAGTTTCCACCATTTCCAGCGAGGTTACAACGCTGAAGAAATCGGTTGGTACACTCGAAGGTGATATGTCAGTGGTCAAGACCGACTTGGGCTCAGTGAAGACCGACCTTGGTTCTGTCAAGACAATGATCGAGACGCTGGTGAACAAGGCAAATAATCCAGCTCCTGCTCCGGCCCCTGCACCTGTTTTGGACTCATTCACCGCAGAGGATCGCCAAGAGCTGAAGAAAATCACGCCTGCTATTTCTGGCCTAGAAGACAGAATAGCTAAGCTTGAAGATTGTGTGAAAGTCTCTGGCCCGGAAGACAGAGACAACACCAATGCTGAATCTACCCATTCCTCCCCCGCCCATCATGAGAAAGAGGGGGAGAAGAGCGCTGAACAGGAGAAGAGCGCTGAAGATCAAAATAAGAGCGCTGAAGACCTTTCCCATGATGAATCTATCAGGGGAGAGGGTAATGAAGATCGGATTACTGGACCTCAGGGAGATGAAAACCCTGAGGGAACCGAGAACCTCGCCTCTGTATCTGAGGGGGAGCAACTCGAAGAAGATGCTGAGGAATCCGAAGCAGAAGAAGACGAAGACTTCGACATCCCTGAAGCTGAACCATCCTCCTCTCCAAGGAACGATGATGATGATGATGATGAAGATGACGATGATTTCTTTGTTGTCAAACCTGCTCCTCGAACCAAAGCTCTTAAAGGTATTTCAATAAAAGAACCTTCAGCGGAGAAGACAAAGACAAAGCACTCAGCCTCTGGCGCTGAGAAAAGCAAAGACAAAGGCATCGCTGAAGATAATAATCTGGCGATCCTACTTGCAAAGCCGATTTGTCAGGTACACTAAACTTATTTTTCCTTCCCTGATCATCTCTGAACAATCAGTTATCCATTCCACAAACACCATACACATCCACATTTTTTTTCTATCTTTTCTACCCAAGTTCTTCTACCCAGTTCTTATTTGTAAGATCGCTGCGTTTCAGCTAGTCCTCTCCCCTGTTTGAGGATATCGCTGAAAGATCTTCTATTGCGACTTCACCAATAATTCCAGCTACCGCTGAAGACATAATCCCAGTCTTAGATTTAATCTCTGAGACTGATGAACCAGAAGAACAACCTCTCTCGCACAGAAACAGACCTTCCTCAGTTCCTCAAAGGCTGAGTGAAGAAGATCAAAAGAGGAGAGAAGAAATGATAAAGCGATTCGAGGATCAGCGAATCATCCTAAGGCGCGATCAACTACCTTCAGTTCCTCCTAAGTTCAGAATTTCAAAAGCTGAATACCAGGATCATCTCAGAGCTGAACGCCTCATCGCTGAAAGGAAGGAAGCTGAAGATAAAGACAGAGAATACGCCATCAAGCTCACTCAAGAATCTGTCAAAGACCCCAAGCTGAAGCGTATTCCCATTCAAATCCAACGAAAGCTTTGGGAACAAGCCCAGAAGATCGTGGAAAAGAAAGCTGAAGTTTCTCAGACCACCCTGATCTGGTGTAAAGAGAAAATCCACTTCAGATATCGTCCAACGAAGATCAACAAGGTATTCATCTCTGGAAGAACCTCCATCGGAGTACCTATTGTTGACATCAAACTGTTCAGAGAAGATGACTCATCTGAAACCTTTCGTGCTGACACTGTAAAAAGGTATGGTCTCTCTGAATGGCTGGAGATGAGGTTAGCTATCCAACCATCAAAATCTAAGTACAAGGATCATTTCGAAAAGCTGATAAACAGACAGATCGATTTGATATCTTCTTGTGTGGATATTCCTCCTGTTCCGGATCTAAAGCCGAAAATAAAAAAGGACTCTCCAAGGAAGAAACGTCAAGATTCAAACTCAGGTCCTGTCATACGAAATGAAACTGGAATTGGTTTCTCTCGCGCTGAAGTACTTGGTCCTGATCCTGATCTATCTGCCCTTGATGTCACTTTGCCACCATGTGAACCTTTCGTCCCTGGTAAAGTCATCAGTAATCCTTATGGAATATTCTTTCTTGACTACGACGGACGTAAATGCTTTCAACGGATCGCTGAGCTTCCAATCACTCCAATCGAACAGCTCAAAGATCTCATCTACTGGTGCGACTTCAGAAAAGACATTCAGGCACGACACCTAAAACCCTTGATTTTTGAAGCTGCTCTGAAGCTAAAGAATAAAGGAGAAAAAGGTTCCTGACTGGATGATTCCAACTGAAAAGACAACCCTTGATGAACTTCTCATTAAGGAAGAACCCTTTGAAGGCTGACAACAATCACCATTTTTCTCTATTGTATCAGTCATCCTTCAGTACTTGTAATTTATTTCGCTTGTACTTGTAATCTTTCTTATTCATATTGTAACCTGATTCAAAGATTTAAAGAAAGATTTCAGCGAATGTACTTTACTCCATCAGTACTGAAAAGATCCCAGAAAACAGTAAAAGGGACAAATATTTTATGAGTTCTTTTTATCCTTATGTTTTCATTAAATAGCAATTTTCTCTGTTGCTATGTCATAATCAAATAGGGGGAGATTGTTGATCCAAACCCTCAGTGATTTGATAATGACCCTATCTTAAATACTTAGTGAAAATTGTAAGTAAACAATATGTATCAGAGTTTCACTATCGCTGATAAGTACTAAGATCTTACAGTACTGCTCATAGGAACTCTCGCACTTTTAGATTAAACATTCAGCGAACACTGTTCACCATATCGCTGAGTCTGTTCAGTCCTTATGGTGATCGCTGATAAGTTAGTTGTTTACTTATGATCCCTGAAGACAAGATTCACGTCAACAAAGGTTCTACGCTGAAGTCGAAGATCAAGCTCAAGAACCAGCGACAAGTCTCCTAATGAACTGATGCGGATCAGCGAAGACTCAGATTTGTCCACTCAACGTGAAGTATCAAGTACAAGACTTCAGCTATCGCTGAACTTTATCATCTGCTGAATAGTAAATGATAATCGCTGAATCAACGAAAGCTGATCATGAAGTCCTCCGTACAATGTACTTTTGTCTTAACCTCCCTTGCACGCCACCGTACGAAATGTCAGAAAAGAACCTCCGAAAATCTGAAATCGTACAACCACTCTGATACTACACTGTTCATTCATGCGGCTACTAAGGTTGTCATCAAAGGTCAATGACATGCAACCAATCCGCTGATGACACGTGTAAAGTATATACTGGATTGCATTAAATGCATGCAGTATATAAAGAGATGAACTCACTTCATTTGAAGTAACTTGCTAACTCTGGACAAGTTCAAATCTCTCAAGATAGGATTTTATTAGTAATCTCCTTATCTTTCTTAGTGCAAGAAAACCTTAGTGTTCCAACTTGTTTAGATTTAGGTTTATCCTTAATCTTGTTTCCGCAACAAGCTGTAAATTGTTAATGATTTATCAATAAACAATTTAGAAAAGTAAAATAGTGTGTTTGTATTCAACCCCCCCCCCCTTCTACAAACTTGTTTAAGCCTTTCGGGACCAACAAATCCTATTCTTAACAAATGGGTTGGCCTCAACAAACTCAGGGTCGAAACCCCTCTCTAACTTCAGTTTCTGTGTAGCAATGCACTCATAGTGGGCAGCCACCTCCGGAGTGGTGAACTGCCTGGGCACCCCACTGGGGGCATGCGCAGTGCCCACTGTGGATTGATGTGGGTTTCGGGTTTGAACTTGGTCATCCCCAACATCAATCTCAACAGAGGATGAACTTAACGAGGGCTGAAGATTTGTACCTTTCTTTGATGGTTGTTTTGCCGGCCTTTTTGTCGGTTTTTTCAGAGCTTTGGTCACCGCAGACCGGGTGACCACGCCTTTCTTTCTCGTGGCCCGCATAATTGGGTTCTCCCCACTGTGGGCATCCTTCCTCACTGTCTCTCTTTCAACACTACTTCCAAGCTTGTGGTATTGTTCCTGATAGTCATCATCAACCTTCTTCTGGAACTCCACATCTTCAGCAAAAATCTCTGCCTCAACCCTTTTCCTTTCTTCCTCAAAAATCCTTTCCTTCTCAGCCTTCAACCTTTCTTCTTCCATTCGCTTTTCCTCTTCTTCCTTTCTGATTCTTTCTTCTTCCTCTCGACGCCTCCTCTCGACCTCTTCCTTTCTTTTTTTAATGGCTTCCATTTTCTGTTTGAACTCCTCTGCTAACCGCCTCTCTTCTTCTTCGGCTAGAAGTGTCTCGGTCTCGAAATGGGTGATACTGTTGTCTGAGACTTGCGAGGATGAAGTAGCCTTTGAGCTTTCGTGCTTTGAAGAACCCTCGTCGGCCGCACCGGAGATGATCGGGTTTTCGCCGGAGACCGGCGGCGGTTCGTTCAGGTCACCGGTGACGGGTACCGGTGGTTGTTCCTCGGCGGTCCTGCGGCGGACGGCCGCACGTGTGAGTGCATCGGGGTTGGTGTTCATTCTCTTGGTTCTTGCCATTTTTAGGGTTTTAGGAAGGTTTCAGATTGGTGGGTTTTCTTGGAGAGAAATGGAGAAGAAAAAGTGTTTTGAATGTTTTGGAAGTGAAAGTGGTTTTTGAGAGGTTAAGATGGTTTTTGGAATTTTGGAAAAAGGTTTAGGGTGGAACCGTTGGTCTCTAGGAGAGAGAGAGAGAGAGAAACTATGATGGTTTTCCTTGGAACAAAGCAAAAGGGACAAATGGCAGCCAAGGGTGACCTTTTGTGTAAGAAAAAGGTGATGTGTGTCAGCCTTGGGCCACCCAAAATTATCCTTTCATCCGTCAGACGGGGAGTGGGGAGCGCAGGGACTTGAGCCTTCCCCACTGCGAAGCATTTTCTTCCAAAAACGACAATTTCGCCTACACACATAAAAACAAACTACCATTCAGAATTAAAAGGACCAAAAATAATAATAAAGATAGCAAATAACTGAAATAAAATATTTACAAACGATTCTGATGTTTCTTAATCATAGTGGGGTGGAGAGTGGGCAGGGATGTGGGCACTTTCATTCAGAAAGTGCTTCACCCTTTGCCCATTGACTTTGAAGATTTTTCCGGATTGAGGAGCCATTAAGTCCAAAGTTCCAAAAGGACTTACCTTGACCACAGTGTAAGGCTCTTTCCATCGAGATTTTAATTTTTCCGGAAACATCTTTAACCATGAATTAAAAAGTAGCACTTTTTGTCCCTCCACAAACTCTCCATGAGTGATTTTTTGGTCAGGCCACCACTTGATCTTCTCCTTGTTGGTTTTTGCATTTATGTAGGAGTGATGACAGAGTTCTTCTAACTCATTGAGGTAGGCATATTTTAAGTGGGAAGGCAATGGCTTCAAATTCAAGTCAGGGGGATTTTTGGATGGTAGTTTGACATGTCTATCTTTGAAATCTAGCTGCTCAAAAGCTGCCAAGATCTCGTTACACTCATCCTCAAAAGTGTTATCACTCTCAGATTCGGAGTGCTCACTCTCACTCCCCACTGTGGGCAATGTGTCAAGACGGTGGGTTCCATTAATCGAACTCAAAGCAAAACAGTCTTCGGTTTCCATATACTTAAGGGCCTTGAAGACATTGAATGTCACCTCTTGGTCATTAACTCTCATCGTGAGTTCTCCTTTGTGCACATCGATCAAGGTACGTCCGGTTGCAAGAAACGGACGCCCTAAGATGATTGGGATTTCTTTATCAGCCTCATAATCTAGAACTAGAAAATCGGCAGGGAAGATAAATTTATCCACTTGGACCAAAACGTCTTCTATTTTTCCTTTTGGGTAGGCAATGGACCGGTCGGCTAGTTGTAATGTCACGGTTGTGGGTCTAGCCTCTCCAATACCTAACTTGTTAAAAATGGACAGCGGCATCAAGTTGACACTAGCTCCTAAATCACAAAGTGCTTGACCTACTTCTTGTCCTCCTATAATGCATGGAATGGTGAAACTACCCGGGTCTTTTAACTTAGGTGGAATCTTGCTAGTAAGGAGGGCACTACATTCTTCGGTCAAAGCCACAGTCTCAAACTCACCCAACTTTCTCTTTTTGTTCAAAATATCCTTTAAAAATTTAACATAGCTTGGCATTTGCTCGAGAGCTTCTACCAAGGGTATGTTAATATGAAGTTGTTTAAAAATGTCTAAGAATTTTTTAAATTGAACATCGACATTTTTAGGCTTCATTCTTTGAGGAAAAGGGATACTTCGTGGGTCAATTTGAGTTTGCTGAGGTATTGGCTTTGGAACAGTAGGCTTTGGAACAGGTCCAAAAGTGGGAAGGTCAGGGATGTCGGTCCCCACTGTGGGGATCACAGTGACTTGAGGAGTGCCCACTGTGGTGTTCACAGTGGGTTTTTGAGGCGAATCATCAGACTCAAAAACGATATCTTTCAGATCCTTTCCACTCCTTAGCGTTATGGACTTGATATGTTCTGGTCCTTTTCCTATCACCCTAGCTTGCTCGGTGTCACTAGGTAATGTTCCTGGTGGTCTATTCTTAACTTCAACGGCTAGTTGTCCTACTTGAGTCTCTATGTTTCTAATGGCTGCTTGAGTTTGATTCATAAAACCCTTGAGAATTGATTCAATCGATTGTTGAACCTCAGTTGGTTGGTTGGATCGTGGTTGGTATGGTTGTGAGGACTGCCCTTGGTGAAAGTTCTGTGGGTGCTGCCCACTGTGATGTGAGGATTGCCCACTGTGATGTGATTGAAATCCAGGGGGGTTGTGTGGTCTTTGCCCATATGACTCGGCCCTTGGGGTTGGAGTCCTTGATTACCAGACCAAGAGAAATTTGGATGATTTCTCCAACCTGGATTATAAGTCTGCGAATAAGGGTTGTTCCTCGGGTTGGTCCCTATGACATTAACAGATTCGGGATTTGCTGGACAAAAATCAAAAACATGCTCCTCTCCATAGAGGGAGCAGTTTTCGGCGAGATGGGTTGCGGAATTAAGTTGGCCTCTATTTTGGTTCAAAACGATTTGGTCAAGGCCACTAACTGCGCATTCATGGTTTTAAGTGCTTCGGAATCGATGGTGTTGGTCTTTGGTACTACTGCTCTAGGATTGGACCACTCGGTATTGTTGTTGGACACTTTTTCTAAGATTTGATATCCTTCATTATAGGTTTTACTCGTGAATGTTCCACCGGCTATTGCATCTAAGATGATTTTGGCTGCATTGGCAAGACCATTGTAAAAGGTCTCCAATTGGATGCAATGTGGGATGCCATGATGTGGGCACTTTCGAAGTAAATCTTTAAATCGTTCCCATGCATCCGAAACAACCTCATCTTCTTCTTGTCTAAACAGAATAATATCATTTCGAAATCTTACATTCCTCGTGGGAGGAAAGTATTTTTGCAAAAATTTATCAGCAAGTTCATCCCAAGTGGTTATCGAATGAGGTGCGTGTGAGTTCAGCCAAGTCTTCGCCTTATCCCTTAATGAAAAAGGGAAAAGTCTTAACCTTAATTCTTCCTCACTCACACCTTGTAATTGAAAGGAATCAGTCATCTCTAAAAAAGATTTTAAGTGCGAGTGTGGATCCTCAGATGGTGATCCTCCAAACTGACCCATGGCTTGGATCATTTGAAACATCACCGGTTTGAGTTCAAAGTGATTTGCAACAATATTGGGTCTCAAAATCCCGGAGCTTAAATCACCAACTCCGGAAGTAGCATAGTCTCGTATTTTTCGATCCTTGTTATCGGCAATCGTGATTGTGGTCTCCACTACGGGTGGTGGTACTGCTGCCATGTTTACAGTGGGGATCACAGGGGGTTGTCGATTTTTGTTTTTACGCCTTCTTCTAAAAGTCTTTTCTATTTCAAGATCGACTGGAACCAAATGTTCGAGTTGTCGCCGTGGCATACAACACGAACAGCTTAGAAAAACGAGTTACTCGGGCTCGAACAAAAACTAATGTCTTGAGATTTAAAATCACGCCAGTCCCCGGCAACGGCGCCAAAAACTTGTCACGTGCGAAATATGTGTTTTAATCGCAGTGGGTTGCAAACTGTCCACAGCGGGAAGTGCAAGTGTACACTTTTCACTATGATCGTCACGACAAGTAATAGTTGGTAAAATACCAGAATCGAATCCACAGGGACTGGTCAATCAAGACAATACGGTTCTCATGAGTTCCTTTTACAAGTTTCAATTAGAGAAGAAAATAATACTCTGGTTTGATTGGTGAAATAGCTACTTTAACGATTTTACTAAGATTTAAAAGGAGAGTAGGTTAGATTTTCCCTAGATTTTATACCAAATACTCGGTCCTAATAATAATCCTTGTATTCGAGGTAGGCATTTTCACTAGAAAAGCCCGATTACAAAATACTCACACCGTTAGATAAAAATCTCATACTTGTCGTATTTATTGTTTTGTCAATGGTAATCTCAAAAATGGACCTTTTCAGGTCTCGATGGAATGTGTAGAGACAAATACTCTAAGTGTTTTTAATACACAAATTAGCTTGCCTACTACTCCAGTGGGTTGAGATTAGCTCACTGTGCCGACCTCACTTTCGTAAGTGTCAAAAGAATTCTTTTGAATCCCCTAGCATCATTCAAGCTCGTGTCACTGCGTTCTACTTATTTCTAAGTTGAGAACTAGACTTTAGATCCTTGCAAGTGATCGGCTTGTTCGCATCCTTGGGTAAATATCGAGAATGAATGACCAAAACAACAAATATTCTAAGTACAAAGATTACTCAAGCATTTTTAATAAAATCCAGGTACTTCTCTTTCCTACACCCCAAAGGATATTTAGCCTTGCCTTTCCGAAGTAAAGAAAACAAAAGATGAAGGTTTGCACATAATAAAACTGAAAGTGACTTGAATTAACTGCTCACGGTGGGGAGCGAGAAGTCGTCCCTGCACTGTGTAGTTCGAATTACAATTAAACTAAGAAAATAAAATGCAGAAAATAAATGTTAACTACTGCAGAGAATCTAAAGAGCTAAAACTTAATGAAGTAAGAGAATTGCAAGGAGAAAATGTAGTTAAGGATTCTTGCAATAAATGAGACTAACACCCCTATTTATACTAAGGAGAGGTGTTGGTCTTTACACAAAAAGGGTTTCTTCAAGGTGTAAGGACTGCAGAATATTGTAAAAATCAGCTCAATGGTCCATACTTCAACCTTCCATGTAAAGCTCTTTTACCCAATGGTCTTCTAGAAGTCAACTTTATTCAAGTACAAAGGTACAAGCTTTATGTCATCTTTAAGGAAACCTTTCAACCACCACATTTCAGATTTTTCTGCCAAAGGATCCTTCCAACTCTAGGTTTTTATATTTCCAGCCCATGGTTTTCTTTTGTTTTCTGATCTGCTCGAAGAGTGGGGAACCGGAGTGGGCACAACAGTGGTCACTGCAGGATAAAACGTGAAAAACACCCAAATTCCACCAAATAATTCATTAAAGACTATGGTTCACTCCTTTTGCTCATTTTCGAGATTTATAACAAGAATGGGGGTTTTTAGAAGTGAAATGGCTAAATTTGACGAAATAAAATGGAAAATAAAAGGGAATAATAACTCTAAAAATAGAGTTATCACAAACCATCTTCAAGTCTTGTACATGAAAAATAGATCTTTGTAGCTTTACCAGTTTTTGACAAACAGTAACTTCTCGTATCCTTCTTGATGCAAGAACCTTAGTTCTCATATTAACTTTAAGGATCCGAAACCATCAATTTGGATGTAGGCAGATTCGAAACCATAAGGATTCGGATGCAAGAGGATGTGAAACCATATGTTTTGTATCCAGTTGGGTGCGAAACCATCCGTTTCGTATCAAGTTGGGTGTGAAACCATGGGATTCGAATCAATAAGGGTTCGAAACCATGGGATTCGAATCATGTAGAGTGCGAAATCAAGGAATCCGGATCAAGGCAAGTACGAAACCAACGGAAGTCGAATCAAGTTGGGTCCGAAACCATGGAAGTCGTATCAATAAGGATACGAAACCATGAGGATTCGTACCAAGGCAAGTGCGAAACCATACTAATTTGAATCAGAAGGATAGAAGGATGCGAAATCATCTATATTGTTGAACTTTTAGGTGTAAGCACATTCTGAAACGCTCAGAACTAAGATAACCAAATTCACCAATATTTCTTGTATTTTGAATGATTTCTTGAACTTAGTATCTTTATCTCTTTGATCTTGAATTATCTTCGACATGAAATTGAATTAAACATTTCTCCCCCTTTTTTGATGATAGTGAGCATCATGATCATCGAAAACCTTTTTCAATTTCAGTCGCATCTCTGAGTATTACTAACAATTTCCTCCTTAATGAATAACCTTGCTCCCCCTCAAAATAAGAATTCTGGAGAAATTTGTTTTCTCCCCCTGAAAGTATGCATATATTCCATTAAAAATATTCATTTCAAGTACAGATTTAAAAAAATTATACAAGGAAAATAAAATTCATTGAACTACATTTTATAACTACTAACATTTGATTATTTGAAATCTTTACAAAAGAAATTCAACTTAATGAAGTATACCAGATTTTTCAATCAACTGAAATCAAATGCATGTGTTTGGATTCAAATACAAGTCATCATTGCATATCAAGTTAAAAATGTTCAGTTTCAACCCCTTTATTAAATCTATTTGGTGTGCTAAGATGCGAAATATGATTAGCTACAAGCATATGCAATTCTAAAACATATAAGAATACTTTGCTCTACTCACACTATTTGTCCAAAATCAGGATTTTCATAAATTTACGGGTTTATCGCGACTTTGTATTTTCCCCAAGTTTCAAGAGATGTGTGCTCATTGGCATCTTTTGATTTTGTGCACATTGGCACCTTTTGATTTTGTGCTCATTGGCATCTTTTGATTTTGAGCTCATTGGCATCTTTTAATCAAAAAGTTTAGTAAGAATAAGATACACTGTTAAACATGGCTTTCTATCTGGTTCTATAGCAGGATTTGGGTTAGCAGATCCCAGACCAGTTGGCCTTAGGTGATAGGTGTCGAGCACCCCTTAGAACTTAATTTCCCAAACCATAAAGGCCACATCGATATATCTTAAACCCATTTGTACCAGTAGAACATGGCTTTCTATCTGGTTCTATAGCAGGATTTGGGTCAGCCGATCCCAGACTAGTTGATCTTAGGGACTAGGTCTCGAGCACCCCTTAGGACTTACTCTCCCAAACCAGAAAGGCCACATGTACAAACTTTCAAACTAAATGATTTTTGTTTGTTTATTTGATGCATCACAATCACTTGGTTCTAAAAACATAATGCTTCCCCCATATTTTCGTTTCCATCCATCATTTTGACAAATAGGCTTTTTGAGCATTATATTCTATATAAGTCCAGATTTCCTTAATTTTGAGCATTCAGCATAATTTCATTCATGTTTTGCTGACCTTTCGATTTATTTCAGAAGTGAAAGATGAAACATATATAACTCAGATAAAACAAAAATACTTGTAAAATCACCTTGACACACATTTCATTCATTGAATAAAAATTAAAAAAATTCATCTCATTGAATTAAATTTGTAAAGATTCAAACATTCAAAGCAGTAGAAATAAAATATAATGCAATGTTACCTTTCACCACTTGTTCCTTGAAACAGAAAGATGTAACAGTTAAGGATATCACCTGAGAAGTATGAGTTCTAAACAGATTTGTTTAGAAGTCTTAGACTTTGAAGTACGGGTTCTGAACTGAATTGTTCAGAAGCCATAGTCGTTGAAGCACGGGTTTTGAACTGATATGTTCAAAAGCCAAAAACGTTGAAGCACGGGTCCTGAACTGATGTATTCAGAAACCATTAATTTTGCTCTCCCTTAATGGCACAAGTACTCTTCTTAAAAAAATTCACCGCTTCTCTTCTGTTTTCAGTCATGTGTGTGGTTTATGTTTCCAAATCAGCACCACACATGATGAACCTACAAAACAGATTAAGCAGATTTTGGTACCCAACGGCACTTGGGTCCTAGTGTGTTAGGTGTAGATTTCTTAGAAGGAATACTGTAAGTACCGTACCAATAAGAAGTATAATCTTTATGCACAAAATCATTTGATCCACAGTAAGAACAACAAATTTTCTTATGTGCTAATCTGACTAATTGATTTACAGAGTAAACTAAATTAGGTTTGACAAAAGATTTACCTTGAAATGTATTGCTCTTCTTGGCATTTGAAGTGGAAGCAGATGATTTTGGTACATCTTTCTTTGGAATCGTTGTGCCTTTGACTCTCCATTCCATCTTCACCTTCTTGAAGACTGGAACTTCTTCAGGTTTTGAAGTATTAACTTTAGGCACATTTGGTTTGTTATCTGATTTATCAAGCAGAGGATTATAGAAGAGATTTGTTGAACGAATCTGATCTTTTGAGAAATCAGTTGATCTATTAAATTGTTTAGAAGGAATGTTTTTAAAACTTGAACTTGAAGCAGTTTTAAAAGAACATTCAGAATCATTTGAATCAACAAATGGAGTCTAAAAGATAGAATTATGACTGGTCTGCTTTGAGACATCAAATTTAAAAATGACGTCTTCAAGTTCTTTGACTTTGTTTATCAAAACATTTTTCTCTTTCAGATTTGATCAATTGATCCTTCATAATATCAGCTGATAAACCAGATAATCTTTTGGTAAGATTAAGAATCGCATCTTCAAAATATTCGCGTTCCGATTCAAAATATTTTTCCAAAAACTTTCTTTTATCAGTAATCTCTTTGAAAATTTCCATATTTTTCTTTTTAAGGGTTTTACTTTCCTTTTCAAAGAGATTTTTCTTTTCCGCAAAATCTTTTCTTTCTCTTTCCAAAAGATTTTCTAAATCAGAGATTTTCACGGAAAGTTCAGAACTTTTAATCTTAAAAGATTTTCGTTCAGTTTCAAATTTAGCTCTTTCTTTTTCGAGCTTGTCTTTTTCTAAAAATAAAACTTTCTCAAAGTCCGAAACTTGTTTTGAAAGTTTTATACATTTCAGCTCAGTTAGTTCCTTTTCTTTAAAAACTTTCTTTGAAGAAGAAGACTCTATTTCACGTTCAAAAAGCTTCTTCTTCAATTCAACGTTTTCACTTTCCAACGTTGTTCTTTTCTCTTGAACTCTTTTTATTTGATCTTGTAGATATGAGTTCCCCTTCTCTCTCTCGATTTCTCTACTCTTCATATCAACATTTTCACTTTGAAGAGTTGTTACTTTCTCTTGAAGTTTCTTGATTTGATCGTGCAGTCTTGAGTTGTCTTTCTTTGTTTCAAGACCTGCAATATATACTTCAAGATCAGTAATTCTTTTAGTAAGTTTAGCATTTGAAGAAGAAATGTCTAAAATCTGTCTCTTTAGATCAACATTTTCTTCCTCCAATGCTTTATTTAAAACAGGAAATGAAGGAGTTGAAGTATTAGGTTTAACAAAAATTTGCTTCAAACCTTCACTATCTGATTTAATAAAAGTTTGTGGAGTTGGAGGTATTTCTGTTATAATAACTTGTTGCCAAATTTCATTATTTGATTTAACAGAAACTTGTGGAGTTGGAGATATGTCTGTTATAATAGTTTGCTTCAAAGCCATTTCTCTCTTTGGAATTGCTAGATATTGATCTTTCAGAAAATCAAGCAGAAAGTGTATAAAATACACTATTGAAAAAAATATATATAAAATTTTTTCTTGAAAAGCTCTTAGAGTGTATGAAAAACACTATAGAAAAAAATTTCGGAATAAAAATTTTTCTCAACACGATTTTTTTTAATCAACACGAATTCGGATCAAGAAGGATTCGAAACCAATGGATTCGGACCAAGAAGGGTTCGAAACCAATGGATTCGGACCAAGAAGGGTTCGAAACCAACAATTTCGGACCAAGAAGGGTTCGAAACCAACAAATTTAGAATGCAATATGGTGCGAAACCTTCAGATTTCGGATGCTATACCGTGCGAAATCTTAAGATTTCGGATGTAGAACGGTGCGAAACCAAGGAATTCGAATGCAACTGAGTACGAAATCCCTGAATTCGGACTTAGATTGGTGCAAAATCAACACTTAGACAAATTCGAATCCAATTGCAAACTTCACCTCAGAATTCGGACGTAGATGGGTGCGGAACCATGGAATTCGAACCTAACTTGGTACGAAACCAACACTTGTACAAAATCAAACTTACAACAAATGAATACCAATCCGAAACCACTAGAATTCGGACTTAACTATGTTCGAAACCTCAAGAATTCGAACCTAACAGGGTGCGAAACCACAGATTTCGGACTTAACTGGATCAGAAACCATCACTTGAACACTTCGAAAAACTTGAATGGTGCGAAATCCGTATGAATGATCCGAAACCCTTAAGAACAATCTGAAACCCTCACTTTATCCCAAAAACCACTGATTCAGCCATAATTTCTTCGATTCTTGATCAATTAAATCGAGATTTGCACAGATTTGTTCGAAATCAACTGTCGCACACTTTTCTAGTTAATCACAGATCTTAATTCGATCGATTTAATCGAATTTTGATCCAAAAACGGTAAAATAGGGTTTTCGAACAAAAGTTTCTAAAATGAACAAATCTAATGATTCTATGCAGTAATTGATGATGATCCAAGAATTAAAGTTGTTCAAAAATCAATTCCGAGTTCAGTGATGCCAAGAATTGATCCAAGAAATCAGAAACTAGAAAAAATCAATGTATGAATGAAAAGTGATCAGATGAACAGTGATATATGCATGGTCCGAAATCTTCATCTCAGTGTACAAAATCTTCAATTTGGATCTTAATCTGCTTGAATCTCCTGTTTGTGCTCTGATACCAAATGTAAAACCCAGAATCTAGCAATGAAATGTAGATAGAGAATCTAGAAAGCACTAGTCATCCATATATTGATCTTGAAAGAGTAAATGACAAATGCTACAAGTGTTACAGATTGTTGTTGATTGTTAAAGATTGTTGTCTAACTATGAACTAGATATGCCTATTTATACCCATAACATACAAGGTATAAAGGCATTATGAAATAATACAGTACATTGACTTTACAGTAAATCTTGAATACAATAATGCTCTAACATCATTCGACTCGGACAATGATGATCAATCTGACACTGAACTCCGGTTCACTGCGTTCATGAATTCCACAGTTTGTCTTCATGATGACATTGCTAAAATCGATTTTGCACCAAAGTTTGTGAGTCATGTTCAATTTCTTGAAAAAATGCCCACACCGGTGAATTTTGAAACGGGAGAGAGTTCTAATTCCAAAAACGTTTCTCAAACTACTTCGTCTAAATCAAAGTCTAAACAACGGGAAAAGAAACAATCAAAAACTGGTAAATCCTCTAAACCACAATCTTATTACTCCAGCTCCTCTGACAATGACTTTAATGCTATTTTAGATAAAATTGGTCGGGGGAGGAAGTCAAACGAGTGTGGGTAGAGAAGAAGTCTAAGACACGCCCAGTGAAGACACGGTCATTTAATTATATTTTGCATTCTAGGACAAACAATGACAATCATGTTTTTCATTCTAATAAGTCTGTTGAACAAAGTTTTCAGTTTCCTTTAAGACTTTCTTCAATTCGGCATTCAACTTTCTCGTGATTGTGTTTGTTGTTCTGTGTGTGAATTGAACGATTTTGTTGATCGAAATATGCATCTGATTGGTTTGGATCTTACCATGTTTATAATTCTCGTTCTGCATACTCATCTCGGAAACGCCCCAAATCTAAACGGGCTTCGAGATTATGTGCTACACCTAGCTCAACAAGACTCATTTTCAAATGGGTACCTAAGAACCCCTAATTTCTATTTTGCAGCCCGATCATGTGTGGTTTTTAGACTCAGGATGCTCCAAACACATGACTGGTAAAAGGGAACTGCTCACCAACTTCAAAGAGAAATATTATGGTGACGTGCGTTTTGGTAATGATAATGTAACCCCGATCATGGGGTACCACGACCTAGTTCAGGACAACCTCACCATCAAAAGGGTATCCTACGTCGAAGGCTTGGGTCACAACCTTTTCAGCATCGGCCAGTTTTGTGACAAGAATCTTGAGGTGAATTTCAAAGTGAAGCGGTGTAGTTTTCGTACTGAAGACGGAACAGAACTCCTCGCCGACACTCGCCGAACTAATAAACTATCAACCTCGCCTCTCTGAAGACTGATAAAGTTGTGTACCTTATGTCCAAAGCAACAACTCAACAAAATTGGTTATGGCACCGATGGCTCCCACACCTAAATTGCAAGAACATCAATAAGCTGGTCCTCGGTGGTTTAGTCAAAGGAATGCCCGAGCTGAGGTTTGAGAAAGAGCATTTGTGCTCGGCATGCGAAATGGGCAAGATGAAGAAGGCGACTCACAAACCAAAGGTTGTTCCAAGTACCTTCAAGCCTTTAGAACTGTAGGTTCCCAGATTCACGTTGTATCACGATAATGGTAAATAATTAGACAGCGGAAGCATTTTAAGCAAAGCCATTAAAGTGATTGATTGTGTAAACAATAACTGAACTGTGAAGATCAAAATATAGAACAGTAAAATGATAATGAAATCAAACAAAGAACACTGCTCGTATATTGATAAAATGAATCACTCCAAGAATATGTTCAAGAGAGTGTTCGGAAATCTCACAAGACAGTATCGTATGAAGTAGTGCTATGGAAATACTGCAGTGCGTGCTTTTTCAAATGTGGAAAACTATTCTTCCAAAAGCTTTCAATTGATGTTCCACTACCTCGCTATTTATAGACCTGATAAAGTGTAGACAGTGTACTGTCGTACCCCTGAATGACACGTGGAAAGTGTGTCTCCAATCTTTAGGGCATACGTGGAAATTGTGGACACGTGTCTGACACTTCATTTCCTGTGAGACTTAGACAGACAGAGGTCTTTTTCTCCACAGAGCTCTGTTGCAAGAGCTCTGTTGATCTTCTGTTGAAATACTTGTTCTCTTGCTGGAATTCTTCGACAGAGCTCTGATGAGCTATGTTTGGATCTGTCGGTCTTTGATGAATCTTCCAGGTCTTCTGTCTGATCTCTGTTGGTCTTCTAACTTGAACTATTTTCAATACTTTTACATCAGATGCTTTGGAACTAACAATCTCCCCCTAAGTATTGAAAATAAGAAAATACAAGGTAGCAGAGATATAAACAAAAGAACAGAGAACTTTTCCCTCTGTTAGCCTTTGTACTATTCCTTCAAGATATTACAATGCAAAAAGAAAAGAAATAAGTACAAGTTTAAGAAAAATTATCTCCCCTTAAGATTCTGTCAAATCTTCTGATGAGTTCTCGGAAGTTGATCATAAGATAGATCTGGGTGATGAAGTTTCTCTGTTGCTCTTCCGGACATTTTTCTCTTGGGAGATTTTGAATGATATCTCTGAGGTATTCCAGCGACTCTGTTGAGTACTTGTGGGTTTCAGCAGCTCTGAGGGCCTTCTTGATTTTTCTCTGTCGGCAGATGAACACTGGAGGATCTCCAACTACGGTTCCGGTTCTGTAGTGCTCATAGCCTTGAAGACTCTCATTTGGTGGAGCAATCGCTAGTTCTTCTATTTCGAATTCTATGCCTAGCTGAAAGTCAATCTGAATTCTTAGATTTATGTGCTCTTGCATAGCGAAGCGTACCTCAGGAAGTGTTGTTCTTGCCTCTTTGTATCTGTCACTAAAGTTGTAACCGTAGGCATGTAGTTGAATCATATCATAAGGGTTCAGAAGTACCAGGTCGTTATCATTGAAGTGCTCAACCCTGTTGTCATTTGATTCAACTATGAATTCATGATAGCTCATTTGTACTCTGTTGTGCCGAAAGGTCTTCTTCTTGATGTCTACGATTCTGCGGATTCCAAAGTCTGAGCTTATATTTCTGTTCAATCCGGACTTGGTTTCGATGAACTTCCGTCTAACGTCAGAGATCGTATTTATCCTGCAGGGACACAAGTGTGGGTTGATGGGCACAGCATTTGTGGGGATGGTGTCATGATCACCATAAAGATAGGCAAAGATTTCTTTTAGTGGAGGTTTTCCAGAATGTTGAGTTGAGGATTCGGGGTTCTGTTCTGTTGACATGGGATTTGGGTCTTCATGAGATTCTGCCATGAGTATGTCAATGTGGGCAGATTCTTGAGGTTGGGCTTGGTTTAGTGTTTCTTCAGCAGAGAATGGGTTGGTTCTCTCTGGTTCTGTTCTAGGTGAAGTAGGAGGGGTGTCCAGGATAATGACCTCAAGTGGTTGTTGAGAGGATTCTGTTGGCTTGATGATTCTGTCTTTGAACATGTAATCAAAAACCACCATAGTCACCTCTGGTAAGTATTCAGAAGTATTCCCTTGGTCTCCTACTATAGTTGCCTCAGCCTCAGATACCTTTCCTTTTCCCTTAACAGATCCCTCAGCCTCTGTTGCAGGTTCCTTTTCCTTCTCTTTTTCCTTCTCTTTCTCTTTATCCTTCTCTTTCTCCTATTTCTCCTTCTCCTTCTCCCCCTTTTGTTGTTCTAAGGACTCACCCATCTGATTGTCTGACTGATCTTCTGTAGCATCCTCAAAGTCATCATCATCGTCAGAGGATTCAATTTGAGCTTTTGGTGAGGGCGGAACAACAAACTTTGGGTTAGCCTTATGCCTTTTGCTCGAAGGTTCTTCTACAGGTGCTTCTTCAGCATGTCGTTTTGATGTAGAGGTCTGTAAGATAATATCAGTGAAGTGTGAAGCTGCTTTTCGCATTACCTCTTCTACCTCTGTTGCTGCACCTCTGATTTCTTCCACTTGAGATTTGAAGTTGACCTTGTGTGTATCGAGTGAGGCTTGCACATGCTGTTCTGTTGATTTGGCCTTCATCACGAATTTTGAGGAGATTGACATCATTTTGCTTAGAACTTTTCTGCTGAACTCACCCATTTGACCGACAGTCATTGGTAAGTCATTGGGTCTGGGGCCAGAGAGCTGGATAGGTGCGGCAGAAGAAGTCGTGGCTTCTGTGATGGCGGTCTTAAAAGAGTTGTTGATCAGCTCTGTCAAGGTTCTGATGTTGGAGTCTGATAGAGAAGGGGTTGGCAGGGTTCTGTTCATCTGAGCCGTATGATTTTCTGCTAAGAGCGTCTTCAGAGCGGCTACTTCTGTCGTTAATGTCTGAACCTTTTCCTGGAGAGAAGCATTCTCCTTGCGGATCAGCTCCTCCTTTTGATCGTTGATAAGTTTATACTCATTCAAGGAGTTGTTGATACTGTCACAGAAGCTTGTGAACTTTGCTCGTGTGATAGTGTCAACGGGGATATCCTTGGTACCAACACATGGTTCCAAGTTAACCTCGAGTTCAGAGGTGCCTGCTTCAAGAGTTGTTTTTGAGTTGGCTCTTGCAGGACTTCCACCCGATCCTTGATGTTCTCTTTGAGGAGAAGTATCTACAGGTGTTCTGATCAGAGTTTCCTTTTCCAGCTCAGGTTCTGAAGAAGGAAATCTGATGTGATGAGGGGCATTTGGATCAAGCAAAGTTTGCCCTCGTTCGACTATGGTCTCCCATTGTCCCTGAGTTGGACAGATGCTATGTGAGATTACAAAGATCTCAGGTCTATTTTGGGATGATTCTAAATAAGCCACAGAGGAATCATCGTGTGGAGGTGACCTATCGATGTCGTGGGGCAAAATGACATCATTACCGAATATGGATTCCCCAGTTTCGTGCATACCAGAAGCATGAAGAGTTGCTTCTGGCGGTTCTTGCTGGTTTGGGTTCGAGGTGTGCACCTCTGTTTCAATATCCCTCTGGTCTTGATCACCAGGTATAGCATGTGTGGAAGCACTGGGATGTTGGCTAGGATTTCCCTCAGATGTGTCATCTTGGACATCTTTTTCTAACCTCACATTTTCCTCGGTACCTAGGGCTGTAGAACACTCGGGTTCCTCTCTGTTATCCTCTTTCTCACCAGTATCAGAGGAAAGAACTTCTACCTCTGGTGACTCCCGTACTTCCTCATGAACAGCCTCCATAGTGGATGCTCTGTTCTCTACTTCCTCCATCACTCTAGAGGAAGACCCCACTTCGGGTACTCTTACCTCTGGTCTATTTCCTTCTTCCACTTCTATTTCCTCACTCGAACTCTCCTCAGATGGCTCAGAGCCTAGGTATGCTGGGGTTCTCACCTCAGGTTCTTGAGGTTGAGCAACATGTCTATAGTTTTGGATAGAAATATGATCTGGGCTTATCAGAGCGAGCATTGTACCTGGAACGCGTCGAATGAGGGGATATTCTCCTGAGGTGGTTGGATTGAATCTGGTCATGACCCAGTTCTTGAACGTATTGCCTTGTTGACTCAGTTCCAGACTCTGAAATGCTCTTCTAATCACCAACCCGATAAACCTTGGGAACTTGATGTTTTTCAGAAATTTGTGTTGCCCAACTTCTCCTCCTTTGGCGATGGCAGAGGTTTTGAGATTGACAGCAGTGAGAAGGTCGGTGTAGAGAATACTGGCATAGTCAAGGTTTCTTTGAAAGAACAATCCATACATTATCTGTAGGATTTCTATGCTGGCTTGATCTTGACTACCAGTTTTACCTGTGAGGGTTCGGTTCAGTGTGGAGAACATGAAATTCCACACTGGTGGTAGATTCTGTCTTTTGAATGCTCCGATGCGAGTGATGTCCTTGTTGTAGCCTAGAAATTGTACAAACTCGAGAAGAACAGCAGTGTTGGGTGGCTTCTCGAAAGCTTCTATGTCGAGCTGTCGCTTGCTCTTCATTCCGAGGACTCTCCGCAGGGTAGTTGCTCTGATTCTGATCGTTCCTGAACCTCCATCTCGTCCAGAATCCACGTTGCCGATGATTCCGTTTAGCTCTTCTACGTGTTGGCAAGTAGTCCACCATTGCTTGATGTAGAGCTCAGGAATGTTGTCGTCGAAGTCTGTTAGAGCTTTGAAGATTTCTGAGTTTCTGAAGAACTCCAGAAATATGTGGTATGTGGGTAGATAGAGAGCAGGGTTTGGATCTAAATGATGGTTGCTTTCAGCAAACTCGTATGGGAGAATAACGATTTGGTCGACGGGACCAATACGGCTTGAATCTTCTGAGTGTTGAGGATTTGCCATTGTTGCAGCTTAGGGTTTTGAAGGTTAGAATGAGGAGGATAGGTGAACAGGGTTTTGGAGAACTTAGAAAGCGTAAGAAATGGAAAGGTTTAAAGGAAATGGGTATTTATATGGAAAATGTGTGGCTGGATCACGGTCATAGGTACTGTAGGTACTCGAGAGTTGATCAGTGGAACGGTTGCTACAGTGAGAACGTGGGAACAGCTAGCGGTTTGTCTTTCAATCAGAGATTGCCACGTGGATTTATTCTGACCACTTTTGTTCAAGTAAACCGTCGCGGTTAGAGATGTGTGGGTTACAAGTGGTTGACGTTTAGAAATGACCCGCACTCTGATGACGTGTTTTCTGATGACGTGGCAGAACAAGCTATCAGAGCTCTGATGGAGCTGTGTTAAGTTGCTTCTGTTGCGTGGCCTCCATTTCTTACCGTTAACTTTACCAGAACTTGTTCTGATGTGAGATGGTCAGAACTTTACATGATCAAACAGAGTTCTGATGAGAAACAACAGAGGCTCTGATGAGATGTCAGAGTTCTGACTTGTTCTCCAAAAGATTTAGCTTTAAGCTCAAAAAGCAAAGTCAATTTGGTTTTGGAAATTTGATTATTGACTTGCTCCCCCTAAAACCATGCATTTTCCCTTTATAAGCTCCCCCTCGACAGATGATCCTCCTCTCCTTTTTTTTGTTTTTTTTTTTTGACAAAACGGACTTGTTGAAAAAGTATGCTTTGACAGAGTTCTGGAGAACAACAGAAGCTCTGTTGTATTATCCTACCCAACCTTTTGACAGAGCTCTGGTAGGACCATCAGAGGCTCTGTTGAATTTTGAACAGAGTTAGGAGGACAAGTTCAGCATACCCAGTTTGCTGATTAAGAAGTTAAATCTTCTTTCATCAAGGGCTTTAGTGAATAAGTCAGCAAGCTGGAAGTCAGTTGAGATGAAGTACATCTCAATAGTCCCTTTTTAAACATGATCTTTTATAAAGTGATACCTTATGTCGATGTGCTTGGTCTTCGAGTGTTGAACTGGGTTGGCTGTTATGGCAATGGCACTCTTGGAGTCGCATAGAATTGGAATTTTACCATACTCCAGGCCATAATCTCTTAGTTGTGTCTTCATCCAAATTACTTGGGAACAACAACTAGCAGCAGCAACATATTCCGCTTCTGCTGTAGAGGTTGAAACACAGTTCTGTTTCTTGGATGTCCAACTCACCAACTTTTCTCCAAGCATTTGGCAGCTACCAGAGGTACTCTTTCTGTCGTTCTTGCATCCTCCATAGTCTGAGTCTGTATATGCTACAAGCTCGAAACCAGAGTTAAGAGGATACCAGAGACCCAAAAATTGAGTCCCTTTCAGATATTTAAAGATACGTTTGACAGCTGTTAAATGAGTCTCGGTAGGATTTGCCTGAAATCTGGCACAGAGACAGGTTGCAAACATTATATCAGGTCTACTGGCGGTTAAGTACAAAAGTGACCCTATCATGCCTCTGTAGTGCTTGACATCTGTTGGTTCACCATTAGGATCAGAGTCAAGTTTAACTCCAGTGGCAATAGGAGTTTTCATTGGTTTTGAATCATTGAGCTTATATTTTTTCAACATGTCAGAGATGTATTTGGACTGACTTATGAAAGTCCCTCTGTCAGATTGTTTGACATGTAAACCCAGGAAGAAAGAGAGTTCTCCCATCATGCTCATTTTGAATTCACTTTTCATTAAGGTTTCAAACTTATCACAGTACTCTTGCCGTGTAGACCCAAAGATAATGTCGTCAACATATATTTGTACCAGAAGTATATCATTTTTATATCTCCTGAAGAATAGAGTTTTATCGACGGTACCTTTCTCGAAGTGATTGACCAAAAGAAATTTGGACAGAGTTTCATACCAGGCTCTGGGAGCTTGCTTAAGACCGTAGAGAGCTTTGTCTAGCTTGTAAACGTGGTCTGGAAACTCTGAGCATTCAAAACCAGGTGGCTGCTGGACATAAACTTCTTCTTGTAGTTTGCCATTCAGAAATGTAGACTTGACATCCATTTGGTAGACCTTGAAACCCTTATGAGCAGCATAGGCTAGGAAGATTCTGATTGCTTCTAGCCTAGCCACTAGAGCAAAAGTTTCGTCATAATCAATTCCTTCTTCCTGTCTGTATCCTTTTGCAACCAGACGGGCTTTGTTTCTGATGATAATCCCATCTTCATCCTTCTTGTTTCTAAACACCCACTTGGTTCCAATGGCCGCTTTGCCTTTTGGGAGTGGAACCAAGGACCAAACTTTATTTCTCTCGAATTCCAGAAGTTCTTCTTGCATGGCTTCGATCCAGTTTGGGTCGTCTAGGGCTTCAGAAATCTTTTTCGGCTCAATCATACTTAAGAAATTTACAAAGAAGGCTTCATTGATTGTGGCCGATCTTGTCTTTATGCCATCTTCAGCAGCACCAATGATAAGATGATGAGGATGATTCTTTGTCCATCGTGTCATGGGAGCATGGACAACGGGTGGCGTTTGTGCTTCTGATGGGAAAGGACGAACTTCGGCATCAGAGTTCTGTAGGTTTGGACCAGGGCTCTGTGGCACACTTTGGAGAGTGTCCTCATTGCTCTGCGAGATATTAATAGGACTCTGTGATGGTAAACTTTCAAACAAGGAATTTCTTCCAACGTTTGTCATCAGAGGTGATGAAGGCTCTTGTTCAGGTTCTCTTTCATTCTGGTGTGGTTCCTCATTTCTCTGAATTACTCCTGTAGACAGAGAAGTAGATGGTGAAGTATTAGAGGGACCAGTGAGAGATGTACCTGTCAGATTTTGATCTGTTGAGTTTTGAGCTTGATCTCCTCTGTTGATGTTATCATAGGAATCATCATCGAAGAAATCATTGAACATGAGATTGATGTCTTCTTCCCTTGATCTAGAAGAATTTATCTTCTTTTGTTCTGTCTGTGTCCCCTCTGTTGAGTTTTGATCAGAGGAGCTTGATATGCTTTCATCAAAGGACACATTTACACTTTCTTGAATGACCCGACATCTGGTGTTGTAAACTCTGTAGGCTTTAGAGGTTAATGAGTAACCAATAAAGATTCCTTCTTCTGCCTTTTTGTCAAACTTTCCCAGATGTTCTCTGTCATTCAGTATATAGCACTTGCAACCGAAGACATGAAAGAATTTCACATTTGGTCTTCTGTTGTTAATGAGTTCATAAGGAGTCTTCTTGAATCTTTTTACAATTACAACTCTGTTTTGGATAAAACTGGCTGTTGAGACTGCTTCTGCCCAGAAGTTCATTGGAAGGACCGAGCCAGCCAACATGGTTCTGACGGCTTCCACCAGAGTTCTGTTCTTTCTTTCCACAACTCCATTCTGTTGTGGGGTTCTGGCAGCTGAGAAGTTTTGGGAGATACCTTCCTCTGTTAGGTATGCATTGATTCTTTCATTCTTGAATTCTGTCCCGTTATCACTTCTTAGCTTTTGTATCTTTAAGTCTAACAGAACATGTATCCTTCTTAACAAACTTATCAGAATTTCTGGGACATCAGATTTTAATCTGATGAACTCGATCCAGGTATATCTAGAATATTCATCAATTAATACAAGGATATACTTTTTGCCCGACAGACTTTGCACAGAGATTGGACCGCAGAGGTCCACATGAAGTATATGCAAGGGTCTGGGACAACTATGATCACTCTTTGTTTTGTGTGAAGATCTTTTCATCTTTCCAAGTTCACAAGCAGAACAGAGATGGTCTTTGTCAAATTTCAGGGAAGGAAGTCCTTTTACCAACTTCAGTTTCACAAGTCTGTCAAGATTTCGAAAGTTTAAATGAGCAAATCTTTTGTGCCAGAGCCAGGCATCTTCATTATTCAAAGACACTAAACAGAGTCTTTCTGTTGTAGTGTTTTGGTTTGGTTCGAAATTCATTTTGTAAAGATTGCCTTTTCTGTCAGCTCTTAAGAGTTCTTGACCAGACTCGGAAAGTAGTAAGGAGCAGTACTTCTTCCTAAAATTGACATCGAAACCGTGATCACAGAATTGACTTATACTGAGAAGATTATGATTTAATCCTTCAACATAAGCAACTTCAGAGACTGAAACACCACCATTTACTAATGTACCATAACCTTTAATCTGTCCGCCATTATCTCCTCCGAAGGTTACCGCACTTCCCATCTTGTTTTTGAAAGAAGTTAGCAGCTCCTTATTACCCGTCATGTGCCTGGAGCATCCTGAGTCCAAGTACCAGATCCGCACATGAGGTTTCTGCACGACAGATTAGTTCCTTTTAGGTACCCATTTAATAATGGGTCCTTTCTTGTTAGGCTTTGGTGGTGCGACAGAGGTTTTCCTTTGTGTGTTCGGAGTGGTCGTGGAATTTTTCTTTTGAACAGAACGACTCAGAACACAGTGAGGACCATTCAGATGATTTTGTAATTTTAATAACAGTTGAATACAATTGCAGTTGATGGAGCATGACTGATGCACATTGTTTTTATTCAAAATCTGTTTGATTTGAGCTTGATTCTGAGAATTTTTTGAATCATACGCCTTTGAAAACAATCTGTCCTGGTTTTGCTTTTTGAAATTGTTACTCTTAGAAGTAGCCTCTTTTGACATGAAATTCTTGGAAATGGATTCATTTGAACGAAAAGAATCTTCCTTGATTTACACCGGAACTTGGAACAGACTTAGCTATCCACTTTCCCTTCGGTTCTGGTGTGAATCTTACAGGTTTGAAAGCAAGAGGAACATTTGAGTTTACCAAGACACTTTTGTTTTTCTCTTTCTTCTCTACTTCTACTGCATTAGAAGCAAGAATCTTGAAATCTTTGTTGTTAAAGCTTGTTACCGGTATAAATCTTGACTGTTTCTTAAAGAAAGAAACATCCTCTTTTAGATCCGGAGATCCGACCGGTAGTTTCTTTGACTTGTGTAAGATGTTCTTTTGACCACAGAAGATCTGTTCATCTACCTCGGAGTCAGAGTCACAATTAGAGGCTAGAAAGTCTCTAGTGGCTCTGTTGGAGGAATTCGATTCAATGGGTATGACATGGATATTTGTTTTAACAGATCTGAACTTCCTCAACTTTGGTTTTAAAGAATCAGAGATAGCATTTTCTTCAATAACTTTCAATAAATCTTCTTCAAAAGATGTTCTTATTGATTCAGAGGTAGGAGAGAAAGTTGGTGCTTCTGGATTAAGTTTGCTCTGTGGCATTTCAACAGAGGACTTTGTGTCAGAAGACGCAGACTTCTGTCCTTTGAAAGAATTAAAGTTGAAAATCTCTTTAGTATCCAAGTCCTTGACAGAATTAGGAATTATGATTTTAGCTTTTCCTTGATCAAGAATAAACTCAGAGGATGGTTTCAAAACCTTTTCATGATCAAAGGAGTCATAGCTAATATTCCTAAAGTCGAGATTTCTTGGTTTTGAGAAAACATCTGACGTTTTAGATCTTTTGAAAACAGCATTACCAGATATCACGTCCTCTTGGATTTTCCCAATACAAAAGGAAGAGGACAGGGATGTCTTCTTCCTTCCGTTGTAGGGAGTAAGGTCAGAGAAACCAAGACCTTGCGTATCCATCTGTGAATTTATCTTGATGTGCACATCTTGTGCATCTTGGTATTTTTTAATCTGAATTTCTTTTCTCTGTAGGGATTGATGAAGTATTTCCCTTTCTCTTTGAAAATAATCAGTTAGAGCAACAGAGTTAAGTCTCTCTGTTTCAGATTGTTTCAACTTTTCAGACTTCTGTTTTAAATCATTTTCATAAGATTTGATTTTTTCAGAAAACAGACTTTCCTTCTTCTTCTGTAAGATTTCTAGCTCAGATTTTTCTTTGAAGATTTCTTCCTTTTCTTGTTCCAAGAGAGTCTTTTCTCTCTTGTAAAAAGATAGGTCCTTCTGAGCTAGTTTTCTTAGCTCCTTTTCTTCAGAAAGTTTTTGTTTTAGAAGCTGAAATTCCTCATTCAACATGGAAACATGCATTTCTAATTCCGAGTCAGATTTAGATTCAGATGAGCATACCTTGGCACTAGGTCTGGTGGTCTCCAGCGCTCTGTCGTCAGATTCTGTCGTGGTAAGAGCAAATGCATGAGCCAGATCTTCTTCTTCTGTTGTTCCCTTTGTTATCTCTGGTTCTCCAGTCATCCAGTCAACAGTTTCTTCTAAACTCTCATCATCCACAGCGACTCCACAGAAGTTGGCTTGTTCTGGTTCATCATCAGAAGATGAGTCAGAGACCCAATTTTCCATTTCAGCAACATAACTTCTTTCTCTGTAGTTGTACTTGTATTTGTTTTTGTAGTAGTCCTGGTCTTTTACCAGTTTGCCTCTACAATTAACAGAGAAGTGTCCAGGTTTGCCGCATCTGAAGCAGCGTCCATCATTTTGATTGATGGGCTGGGCAGCATCGGCCTTCTGTTGTGCTGGTGGATTTTCTCTTCTTTGTGGAGGTTTTCCTATTTCTGTGGCAACTCTGTTGAAACTTTGCTCTGGTGCTGTATATCCTCTTCTGTCTTCCCTTCCTTCTCTCTCATATCTGCCTCTTCTGTCGAACTTATTGCCAAATCTCTTGTTAAATTGCTGAGTTATTAAAGCAAGAGATTGGGCAAAGGCTTGAATGTCATCATCCTCTGATGAGCTTTCACCTGTTTCACTTTCTGCAATCAAACTTTTCTTTCCTTTCTTCTTATCAGATTTTTCTTTCTTTTTCTCTTTACTTGAACTTTCTCTGTTGGACTTTTCAGATGTGGTTTTCTTGGAATCAGAAACTAAGGCGATTGGACCAGCACTGATGGATTTGCCTTTTTGCTTGACAACCTCCTTTTCTTGTGCGGCCAAAGTGCCATACACATCCGTTAAAGACCATACATCTAAGTCCTGGTTAGCTTGTAAAGAAATGGACAGATTTAACCATTCATCATTCAAACTTTTCAAAAACAGAACATTGTTATCTTCCTTCGACCTAACAACCCCACATTTTTTGCATTTATTGATCAACACATTAAATCTGTTGTAGGTTTGATGTAAGGTTTCCTCAGGAAGTGCCTTGAAATCATTGTATTCATTTATACATTGGGTCCTTCTGTTCTTTTGGGTGTTGATACCACCCTCAAGTTGGTTAAGAAGTTGATCCCAGATTTCCTTAGCAGTAACACATGAATCTAGTTCTTGAAATATTTCGTTTGGAATGGCCATAATCAGTAGTCTAACTGCTTTAAGATCATTTTCCATTTTTAGATTTTCCTCATCAGTAAAACCTGTGGTTTTAACTTCATAATGAGCTGGAATCTCAGCAGTAGTTCCTGTTGCGGGTACACGAGGAACAAAAACCATGGGTTGGAATGGTCCATCCGTGACAGATCGCATGAGGTCTTTATCCATACCATCGAAAAAATTAACCATCCTGATTTTCCATGATATTCATCTCTCAGAAGAGTAGGAGGTTTTGTTAAAGAGCCAGCAGTATAGATAGCATTTATACCGTTGTTACCATTTTGAAAGAAAAACAGAGTACAGTTTATAGCAAAATGATTTTCGGCTAGAAACAGTAACCAATGGAACAGTAACTTTTGAGAAGATCTTAAGCTAAACTGGAAAGCTTTAAACAAAGTTATATGAGCTATGAAGACTTGTCTGGACTAGAGAGCAGTAAAAAATAGAGTATACAGAGAAGCTTTTAAGAACACACAGACACAATCAACAACAGTGAATCAACCTTGGTAGATTGGATCGTTTTGGCTTAAGAAAACCAAAGAGGCTCTGATACCAATTGTAGGTTCCCAGATTCACGTTGTATCACGATAATGGTAAATAATTAGACAGCGGAAGCATTTTAAGCAAAGCCATTAAAGTGAGTGATTGTGTAAACAATAACTGAACTGTGAAGATCAAAATATAGAACAGTAAAATGATAATGAAATCAAACAAAGAACACTACTCGTATATTGATAAAATGAATCACTCCAAGAATATGTTCAAGAGAGTGTTCGGAAATCTCACAGGACAGTATCGTACGAAGTAGTGCTATGGAAATACTGCAGTGCGTGCTTTTTCAAATGTGGAAAACTATTCTTCCAAAAGCTTTCAATTGATGTTCCACTACCTCGCTATTTATAGACCTGATAAAGTGTAGACAGTGTATTGTCGTACCCCTGAATGACACGTGGAAAGTGTGTCTCCAATCTTTAGGGCATACGTGGAAATTGTGGACACGTGTCTGACACTTCATTTCCTGTGAGACTTAGACTGACAGGGGTCTTTTTCTCCACAGAGCTCTGTTGCAAGAGCTCTGTTGATCTTCTGTTGAAATACTGGTTCTCTTGCTGGAATTCTTCGACAGAGCTCTGATGAGCTATGTTTGGATCTGTCGGTCTTTGATGAATCTTCCAGGTCTTCTGTCTGATCTCTGTTGGTCTTCTAACTTGAACTATTTTCAATACTTTTACATCAGATGCTTTGGGACTAACAAGAACTCATTCATATGGACCACTGCGGTCCCATGAGGGTACAAAGTATGAACCACAAGAAGTATGTGCTAGTCATGGTGGACGATTTCT
Source organism: Saussurea involucrata (assembly GCA_033807775.1). Classification (NCBI taxonomy): domain Eukaryota; kingdom Viridiplantae; phylum Streptophyta; class Magnoliopsida; order Asterales; family Asteraceae; genus Saussurea; species Saussurea involucrata. Next base: position 15,291,856 of record CM066326.1, read on the forward strand.
CACACTACACCTGGGTCAAATTCATTCGCACCAAGGAAGAGACTCCAGATTTGATCATCAACCACCTGAAGAGTGTCCAGAACAACACGCAGCTCGCCGTTCAAATGATACGAACATATAACGACACATAATTCAAGAATCGTACCTTGGGTGACTATCTCACATCGGTTAGGATTTCACACACATTCTCAGCTGCCCAGACACCTCAACAAAACGGCGTAGTGGAACATCACAATCACACGTTGGTAAAGGCGGCGCGCACTATGCTGACCTAGTTCAAACGTCCTCTTTTCTTGTGGGCCGAAGCAGTCGCCACTGCCTGTTACATGCAGAATCGATCCATCCTCAACAAACGCTTCAATAAGATGCCTTACGAGATCATCAACAACCGCATTCCAAATATAAACTACTTTCATGCATTCAGATGCAAGTGCTTCGTTAAGAAGTACAAGGACGATCTCAGCAAGGTCAATCCAAAGGCAGACGAGGGATTGTCATCGGATACTCAACTTCTTCAAAGGTGTTCCGGGTTTATAACAAGACCGCGAAACCGTTATCGAAAGCGTAAATGTGACCTTCGACGAACTGGTCGATATGGCTTCTGAACACCTCCGTTCAGAACCCGTTTTAACCGGTGTGCTGGCTTCCGAACAATCTCGTTCGGATCTACACAAACACCAGTAGATCCATATTCGTCGAAGACATACTGTTCCGACTTAGATCTACTGTTTGAACATTTTTATAATGATTTATATATTCCCACTACATCTACTGTTGAGCTTTTGAATGTTGATGGAGTTGTAGTTGTTTCTTCGCAGATCACTGGTCCCCCCACATCCCCCAACTCAACATCTTCGGAGGCTTCACCTTCTACACCAGTGGTCAACTCATCACCTTCGTCAAGCACGAATATGGTCTTAACAACCGACTCCCCAGCAGTTCCATCATCTCAACCATCTCCAGATGCAAGTAACAATGTATCCACTTCTCAGTCAATGGATGACATGGGCGAAGCTTCCTCGTCTAATACTCTGTATGAACAAACACTGGCCGTCACCTCTCTTCAACTGACTCCTTCCCTAGAAGCAGTACAAGATCTTCCACCAGGCTCATATATCGATCCAGACAATTCCCAACCGTCGACATAACCACTACCTCATAACCGGAAGTGGACTCAGGCACATCATACTGACCAGATTATTGGAAACCCATCTACTATAGTCCAGACAAGAGCCAATGTAAAGTCTGACAACACCACACCGACTCTCTTAAGCAAAGTTCAAACACGGGCTGCTACTGGCAATGAGTGCCTTTTTCCATCTTCCTGAGCAATACCGAACCATCTACGGTCACCGACGCTTTGAACAACCCTGATTGGGTGGTTGCCATTCAAGAGGAACTGAACGAGTTCGAAAGCCTCAAGGTATGGCGTCTTGTTCTGCGTCCAAAGAACAAGACGGTCATCGACACCAAATGGATCTTCAAGAACAAGAAAAACGAAAACGGGATTGTCGTTCGGAGTAAAGAAAGACTGGTAGCAAAAGGGTACAAATAACAGGAAGGAATCGATTATAAAGAGACATTTGCCCGAGTAGCTCGAATCGAGGGTATCCGAATGTTTCTTGCATATGCCGCTCACAAGAATTTCACCGTCTTCCATATGGACGTGAAGACGGCTCTCCTAAATGGCAAACTCAAGAAAGAGATGTATGTCTCTCAACCTGACGGATTTGTAAGTGCTTCACATCCCAACCATGTATACCTCCTCAACAAAGCTCTCTATGGCCTGAAGCAAGCACCATACGCATGGTATGATGCCCTATCCTCCTTTCTCACAAAAGCAGGATTCTCGAAAGGTAAGATCGACACAACTCTCTTTATCAAGAGAGAAGGTAAGGATATCATTCTAACTCAATTATATGTTGACGACATAATCTTCGGCTCTACAAACCCCAAATACTGTCACAACTACTCAGTCCTCATGAAATCACATTTTAAAATGAGTGTGATGGGCCAGATGAATTTCTTTCTCGGTCTACAAGTTAAACAATTGTCGACCGAGATATTCGTTAATCAATCTAAGTAGATCTCGGATATTCTTCAGAAATTCCAGATGGAAAACTGTACGCCCATGAAGACTTCAATGTCTTCGGGTACTAAGTTACACCCAATCCTAACGGAAAGGACGTGGACACTAGGACATATCGAAGAATGATTGGATCGTTGATGTATCTGATGGTTAGTAGACCGGACATTATGTTTTCTACTTTTCTGTGTGCATGGTTTCCATCCAAATCTAAGTAGTCACACCTTTCTGCGGTCAAACGCATTTTGCGCTATTTAAAAGGTACTGCTGATCTTGGGCTCTGGTACCCAAGGGATACAAGTTTCGATTTAACGGCGTTCTTGAATGCTGATCATGCGAGAAGTATGCTAGACCGGAAGAGTACAACGGTTCACGTCCAATTTTTTGGCAACAAGTTGGTTAGCTGGGCTTCGAAGAAGCAAACGTGTGTCTCCATGTCCACTGCGGAAGCGGAGTACGTGGCCACCGCTAGTTGCTATTCCCAAGTCATTTGGATGCGCACACAACTGAAGGACTAAGGGTCTCACTACTCGCACACGAAGACCAAGCACATAGACGTTCAGTACCATTTTATCAAGGATCATGTTGAATGAGGTATGATCGAACTCTATTTTGTAAATACAGAAAATCAACTGGCATGCCTATTTACAAAAGCCTTGGATGAAAAACGCTTTAATGAACTTGTGTCCAAGTTAGGTATGCTCAATCTAAAAGTTTAGCACTGCCTTGCACTCGAAACACCTTCCATACACTAAGAGGCAACTGTCTCTTCCACGTGTTCTGATTTTTCTCGGACATGTTCAAGTTACAATTCTCTCTCAGTGTATTCTAGGTGTCTCACGTTCATCGTCGTCTAAACCTCTGTATTTTCTAGACAGGCTTCGTTTATTTTTCGTTTTTTTTCTGTATGATTTCCTTGTTCCTTTTGTTTCTTAGTCTTCGTTATTTGTCATACTTGTGAAACTAATGTTGGTCCCGAAGGGTTATACAAGTTTGTAGAAGGGGGGTTGAATACAAACGCACGATTTTTACTTTTCTAAATTGTTTATTGATAAATCAAGACAATTTACAACTTGTTGCGGAACAAGATTAAGGATAAACCTAATCTAAACAAGTCCTGAGAAACACTAAGTTTCTTGCACTAGAAAGAGTTAAAGAAATTACGAATAATAACTTAACAGTAAGAGAGAAAGAAGAAGATGGTCCGAGCACACTTCATTTCTGAAGTAGGGTTCTTCTTATATACAACATGCATTTAATGCATGGCAGTATTGCTTTACACGTGGCAGCAGCTGAGTGGTTACATGTCATTGACCTATGTAGACAACCTTAGTAGCCGCATGATGTACAGTGTAGAATCAGAGTTGTTGTACGATTACAGACAAAAGGGATGTCCGTTCTGACAGTTCGTACGGAGACGTGCAAGGGAGGTAAGACAATAGTAACGTGCAGGGATACTTCATGATCAGATTTCGATGAGTCAGATCTTTATCAGCGAATGATAAAGTTCAGCGATTGCAGAAGTCTTCTACTTGATACTTCACGTTGAGTGGACAAATCTTGGCTTCGCTGATATCCACATCAGTTCATTAGTAGACTTGTCGCTGGTTCTTGAGCTTGATCTTCGACTTTAGCGTAGAACTTTGGTTGACGTGAAAACTTGTCTTCAGAGATCATAAGTAAACAAACTAAACTATCAGCGATCATCAATAGACTGAACAGGCTCAGAGCTATATGATGATGAACAGTGTTCGCTGAATATCTAATCTAAAGAGTGAGAGTTCCTATCAGCGGTACTGTAAAGTCTTAGTACTTATCAGCGATAGTGAAACTCTAATACATATTGTTTACTTACAATTTTCGCTAAGTGTTTAAGTGAGGGTCATTATCAAATCACTGAGGGTTTGGATCAACAATCTCCCCCTATTTGATTATGACATAGCAACAGAGAAAATTGCTATTTTAATGAAAACATAAGGATAAAAAGAACTCATAAAATATTTGTCCCTTTTACTGTTTTCTGGGATGTTTTCAGTACTGATGGAGTAAAGTACATTCGCTGAAATTTTTCTTTAAACTTCGTAAAGATTACAGAGGGAAGTGGAAAAATTACAAGTACATCAAATAAAATTACAAGTACATCAAATAAAATTACAAGTACAGAAGATGTAGACAGATAAGGATAGAAAGAATTACAAGGCGATCCTATCCGTCAAAAGGTTCTTCCTTAATGAGAAGTTCATCAAGGGTCTTTGATGTGGGAATCATCCAGTCAGGGACCGTTACACCTTGATCCTTTTTGTTCTTTGTTTCTTCAAAGATCTAGGGCTTGAGGTGACGTGCCTGAATGTCGCGTCTGACTTCACACCAGTGTATTAGGTCCCTGAGCTGTTCGATGGGAGTGATTGGAAGCTCAGATATGCGTTGAAAGTGTTGATTTCTATAGCAGTCTAGAAAGAAGATGCCATAGGGTTCACTTACGACTTTTCCAGGGATGAAAGTTTCACCAGGAGGCAGGGAGGTGTCAAGTACTGAGAGGTCAGGGTCACGACCAAGTACTTCATTGCATGAGAAACCTATACCTGTTTCATTCCATATAGGAGGACCTGAGTCTAAGGTTTTCTTTTTCTTTGCAGAGGCCCTTCCTTGTTGAGGTGGAAGAATAGTGGAAGGAGGAATATCCACAACAGAAGAAACCAAGTCGATCTGAGAATTTAAAATTTTCTCGACATGGCTCTTGAACTTTGAGCGAGATCGCTGAATGGCTAATTTCACTTCCAACCATTCAGAGAAACCAAACTTCTCTAATGAAGTAGCGTAGAAGGTTTGCTTGGTTTTGTCTTCTCTGAATACGTCAACTTCAACAACAGGAACGTCTACAAACGTTTTTCCTCTAATATTTACCTTGATGATTTTGGATGGTCGAGATCGATAGTTCAGCATTTCTTTACACCATTCCAAAGTCGAATCAGATACCTTAGTCTTTTCTTCAACGATCCTTTGGGCATCATCTCATAGCTGACGTTGGACATCAATGGGAGTTCTTTTCAGCGCGGGGTCTTTCACCGATTGTTGGACAAGCTGGATGGCGAGAGCCTTATCTTTTTCTTCAGCTTTCTTCTTTTCGGCGAGTAATCTTTCAACTCTTAGATGATCCTCGTATTCTTTCCTTGATATCCTGAAGTTTGTGGGAGCAGGGATTTTGTCACGAGGAAGAATGATTCGCTGATCTTCAAGCTGTTTGATCATTGCATCTCTCTTTTCTTGATCCTCTTCACTTAGCTTTTGAGGAGCCAAGGAAGGTCTGTTTTTGTGAGAGAGCAGCTGTTCTTCAGGTTCATCAGTCTCAGTGGTTAAATCCAAGATTGGGATAATTTCTTCAGCTCTTGTGGCTGGGATTATTTTTGGTGTAGTCGAAGGAGCTTCAGCGGGATCCTCAAATAGGGGAGAGGACTAGCTGAAACACATCGATTGTTTAAGTAAGAACATGGGAAGAAAGTGATAGAGAAAAGAATGTGGTTAAGTGTATAAAGGTTTTAAGGATAGAAGGATTGAGATTGAGAAGGGATAGAGGAGGGATGCAGTGTAAGGGAATAGAAGGTAGTGTACCTGACAAACTGGCTTTTGAAGCAAGATCGTCAGATTGTATTCTTCAGCGAGGCCTTTGTTTTTGCCTTTGTCAGCTTCAGACGCTGCAGGCTTTGTCTTGGTCCGCTCCCCTGAAGGTTCTTTTATCTCGATCCCTTTTTGAGCTGGGGCTTTTGCAACAGGCTGGACGTAGAAGAAGTCTTCGTCATCATCGTCATCATCATCATCTTTGGGGGATGATGATGCTTCTTCATCAGAGATGTCGACAAGTTCATCGTCTTCAGCTTCTTCTTCAGACTCGACCTCTTCAGCATAAGGTTCGGTCACATCAGCAGCAGCTTCCTTAAGTTGCTCATCGAGTTGCTCCCCCTCAGATACAGAGGGAGGTTTCTCAGTTTCCTCAGGGTTTTCAACTCCCTGAGGTTGTGAAGTAGAAGTAGCAGCAACAGCAGTTTCAATACCCTCCCCCTAAGCGTTATGGGGAAGGTCTTCTTTAGTCTTCTCCCCCTCTTCCACATTATGGTTGGGGGAGGTAACAGATTGTTCAGCAGCAGCAGTGTGTATTTGGTCCCTGTCTTCCAGGCCAGAGATCCCAACACAGTTCTCAATCTTTGCTAATCTGACTTCCAGGCCAGTTATAGCAGGATTGATCTTTTGAAGATCCTCTCGATCGACCTGAGTAAAATGAGAAGTGGGGGCGTTCAGGCGATCGAGTACTTTCTGAACAATTTCTTTGATGGCGGAGACCTCAGTTTTGATCGTGGAGACTTCACCCTTAAGAGAACCAACCTCTGTCTTCAGTTATGTGACTTCATTGGACAGAGTGGTGAAGTTTGTTGAAAGAGAGGTGGTGGCGGTTGAATTATGAGCGAGGGTGGTAGCAAATTGAGCAATGCTACCATCCACCTTCTCCAGATCAGCTTTGGAGGCTTTCGTATCAACGATCTCGGTCAACTTTTTGAGTTTCTCTCCAGCGTCTGTAACCGCTGAAGAGTTCGTGGAGAGAATGGTGTTGTAATTTTCCACCTTTGTTTCCAGGGCCTTCAGGGAGGTGTTGATATCCCCCAAATTAGGACCTGCAACAGTTATTAACTTATTAACAGAGGAACGCTCAGAAGTTTGGGGTAGAGAGAGAGGAGTGTTTGGGATTGTGTGTATACCTGCAGGCGGGTTGGCGAAGTTGTCGAACCCTTTGTGTCCTGAATAATATTCCATGTCGCCTTCAAGAGTACCTTGGCGCATGGAGGTGCCTGCAGATCATAAGTTTGCATCCATCATCGTATTTAGAGTGTCTGCAGCTGAGTCATGTATGATGAAGGGTGTCCCTGAGAAAGTTGGGAAAATTGGTGGAGAGGCCAAAGATTGAGTAGGAGGAATGAAGGATGAGAATGATGGTTGGGTGCGGGGTTCAGCGTTGGATCCGCTGACAATCACTTCAGTTTGTGGAGAGGATGAAGGAGGTGGGTTCATTTCCAAGTTTATAACTTCAGCGTTTAGAGACGCTGAAGCCGGGATGGAAGGGGTGGCTTGATCAGCTGTGGCAGAGCGTACCACGGAACTTTCCATCAGCTCTTCAAGATGAGCTGTGGAGTCTTCAGCGTGTGAATGCTGGGGGGGTTGCTCCTTGGTTTTCTTGATTCTTTTGGAACCAAGTTGGGAAGATGAGTGTTTCCTTTTTCGAGAAGGAATGGAGGGTGCAGCGTGGGTATCAATGGTGGGGATTTCCACTGAATGAGCTGCAGAAGTAGAAGAAGGAGGATTGAGAAGAGATAAGATAGTAGAAAGACGTACCTCGTTTTCCAGCGGCTTGAAGTCGAGCACCTTAGGGCTAAGTTGAGAGAGTCTCAGATCACCCTATTTTGGGTATTTGTCCCCAAGTCCAAGTTGAAAGATTGCGCTGATGAATCTGGGATAAGGAACCCATGCAGATCTTTCAGCCATATCCACTCTGAACGCAAGGTCGTCGTAGATGATTGAGGCCCAGTCAACATTTAGACCTTTCAACAATGCATAGCCCATTGCTTGCTGAGGTTGAGCAGCTTGATCAGAAGAGCCACTCTTCGTTGTCATGCAGCTTATCAGATGTGCGAAGATGAAGTTCCTCTCGCTGGGCATTTTGGACTTCTTGATCATGGCCAGTTTCTTCTCAGGCTTCTTGTCCCTTCCAGTGTCCCATGCATAACCCATTGCATCGAAGAATGCAATGATGGCTTCCCTATCAGCATGGTTTTGTGATTTGGGAGAGGGACAAAGCGGTTTTCGTTGGTAGAGGTAGGAAGACTCAGTGCTTTCTTGATAATGGCAGGGTTGATTTTGGTGGTGCCAAATTTGGTGTCACACAGAATGGAGTCAACGATATTCGTTGGGTCTTTGGCATGGGATACCTGAGCTCTTCTGGCAGTATACCAGAACTGAGATAGTAGGAATTGATGAGTAGGGGGTGTAATAGTCAGGGCTGTAGATAAGCAACATGTTTTGAGGTAATTCACAGCATCATCCATATGTGTGACTTGCTTTCGAGGAGGATCTTTGACGAGTGTCAGTTTCTTTGCAGCAGTGGATTTCTCAGCGGTAGGAGCAGGAGTAGAAGATGCCATTTCTGTTTTAACATATCAACCATGAACACAGATAAAGAATAGTCTTAATGTGAAAGATTTTCCAATAAGATGTTTTCGAATTTTGTCCATTTCATTCAGACAGAAATGTCATAATGACGATTAGGGTTTTCTTGTTTTGAAAAAGAAAAACAAACCCAGTAAAAGTCTTGTTTTCCATTTTCCTTTAGATAAGGATTCTGGAAAAACGAATGAAGAACAAGTTTAAGATTTTGAGTTTTAAACTTGAAGAACAACCATGAAAAGGTTGTGTTCATAAAACCATGAAAGAAATGATTTCATTTTAGAAAAGGTTTCTTTTGTTTGATCTGTTAAAAGCAACAAGAAGATCAGAAACAAGTTAAAACAGGTAAATAATGAGAATATTAACCTGGTAATCGAAGAAGAAGATGAACAGATTTCTGGAAATAAGCAACAGTAAATCTTTTCTTGCTTGGAGAAGAAGTTCGCGTAAAGAAAAAATATAAACTTGAAATAGTTTATATAGAGAGATTTGAGAGAGAGAAAAACTAGAGCGGGAAAGTTTTTCATCATGACACGGACACATGTTTGCATTTGATTGGATGGTAAACGAAACGCGCAAACGTGTGTCAGAAAAAGAACGTGTCAGGGTTTATCCGTTGTGATGATGTCACAAACGTCCTTTCATATTTTAGGATGTCTCTGAGGTTTTGAAAGCTCAGGGACTATTTAGAAAAACATGAAGCACTGAATAGAAATATCAGTGTTAGTTTAAGAAATTTCAAAGTATCGCTGTTAAGGAAGAGATATTCAGCAATGTGATTTGTTTTGAAATCTTGCATTTACATGCGAATGTCAGCGAGTAAAGAGAGAACATACCTTGATATCAGCGAATCAACTTTGTTCAGAGAGAAGATGCTAGAATGGGTTATATGAGTTGGTTTTATCCGATCGCTGATCAAATGTGAACTACTCTAGATTTTACTCTTCAAAGTTCAGCATTCCAAGCTCGCTGATGAGAAAGTTGAATTTTGTCTCATCAAGAGGTTTGGTGAACAGATCAGCTAACTGATAGTCAGTTGGGATAAAATGAAGTTCTATATCACCATTCATCACATGATCTATGATAAAATGATACTTGATTTCGATATGTTTAGTCTTTGAGTGTAGTACTAGATTGTTGGCTATAGCGATGGCACTTGTGCTGTCGCAATAGATTGAAATTTTCGAGAGTTGAAGGTCATAGTCTAGTAGTTGATTTCTCATCCACAAGACCTGAGAACAACAGCTTCCAGCGGCTACATACTCAGCTTCAGCAGTTGAGGTGGACACTGAGTTTTGCTTTTTATTTGTCCAACTCACCAGCTTTCCACCCAGGAGCTGACAGCCTCCTGTGGTGCTTTTCCTATCCAATTTGCAACCTGCAAAATCACTATCTGAATAGGCGATTAGATCAAACTCTGAATCTTTGGGATACCAAAGACCTAGGTTCATAGTACCCTTAAGGTAATGAAAGATTCGCTTTACAGCGATCATATGAGATTCCTTAGGTTCAGCTTGATATCGTGCACACAAACAGGTTGCGTACATAATATCGGGTCGGCTAGCTGTAAGATACAAGAGAGAGACGATCATCCCACGGTACATGTAAAGCCCGTGTCCCGGTACGTTTATTAATTAATTTTAATAATTTAAAATGTTTACCTTTAATTGTTTTGGTTAGTGGTTTGGTGTCAAAAAGGACCAAAATGTTAGCTTTCGTCTCGTTTTGAGGTAGATTGTGAGATGAGGTGTAGTTGAGGGGCTAATAGTGCATTTCTTGGAAACTTATGGCATGGGTTCGGCCCATGCACTCAAGGCCGAACACCCTTCCCCTTACTATCTCGTTTTCCTTTTTCTTGTATCCCAAGCAAACCAAACTCCAAACCCTACATTCTTTTCCTATCCTTCCTTTTGTGTGGTGCGGCAACGAGAAGAGAAGAGGTAGAGAGGGAGAGATAGAAACCGAGAGGTAGAGAGAGAGGAGTTGGCCGGAAACCCCCCCCCCCCACCTGTCGCCTCGGTTGCTGTTAGCGGAGGTCGCCGCTGCTGCTGTCCGTCGGAGGAGTCAAGGGAGAGAAGATTGGTCGTGGTGGTGAGGCGTCGTCTTGTGGTAAGTCGTTCTCTCGTTAGTCTCGTTCTTTTCTTTTCCTTTTCGTTTTTCCGGCGAGACCACCACCGCCGCACGCCGCCGCTGCGGTGGCTGTGGGTGGAGGGCGGTGGCAGTGGGTGTCACACTCTTAGCGTAAATCCCGAATCGTTTAAGCCGCGAACCGTTTATAAAATTATCTTTTTATGAAAATTTTAGTGTTCTGTCCAGTTTTCGCACGACCATAACTTTTCCGTCGTAACTCCGTTTGAGCCGAAACTGGCGCCCACGGTTCAAGTTCAGGGTCGGGCACGTTTTCCGTGTTTTAGCGGAAAACTGGTTCGGCCTCTAGCTGGACGAAAAAGTGGTCGCAAGTTCGGTGTTTCGTCATTTTATGTGAAAATTAGTTTTCTGTCCAGTTCGTATTTCGGCCATAACTTTCTTGTCGTAACTCGGTTTGAGGCGATTCTGGTGTCCACGGTTCACATTCTGTGTCGGGCACGTTTTTCGTGTTTTAGCGAAAGGCTGGTTCGGCCCCTAGCTAGGCGGAAAACTTCTGTTTTTACAGCAGGTCGGTAAACCGACAGTGTTGTAATCTGCCACTGTTTTGTCATGGTCATAACTTTCTGCTCGTAACTCGGTTTGGGGTGAAATCGGTGTCAAAGGTTCCCTTTTTGAGTCTAGAAACTTTTCTGTGTTTTGTGCAAAACCCAGTTCGGGACGTAGCATGGGTCGGTTTGTCGTTTTATACTGAAAGGTGCTGAATTTCGCTGTTCCGGAAACTGTTTTTGTAAAATCCGTAGTAAATTGTAGAAAAATCGTTAGGAGGCGTATAATATGTCCTTGGAACCCTAACTCAGAGTACTTTCTGGTCATGAAATAATATTGGGAATTTTCTGGGTTTAAAGGGGTCGAAACAGGTCCCGAACAGACCTGTTTTGGGTGAGCGGAATTTAGTTTTAGTGACGGCTTAAGCGTGTGTCGTGTCATAGAGTCCGGGTCTCGTATTGACACGTTTTAACATGCATTTAGGTGCTGGGAAGTGACCGTAATTGTGAAGCTTGAATTGTGTTATTAAGTTGGGCGCGCATTCGAGGTGAGTTCTCTCACTGTGTAGTTAGGGGTTGTATGCATGTCATAATAGTTTGTATGTACTACTGTCTTTGTGGTGTGAACTAGTTGTTTGTGGTGTGTAATATTTGATTGGTTTGAATGCTTGGTTTAAATGTTTTACATTACAATTCGGTGGGACCGAGGCCTCGATGGTACTGAGGTGTTGGATACATTACAATTCGGTGGGACCGAGGCCTCGATGGTACTGAGGTGTTGGTTACATTACAATTCGGTGGGACCGAGGCCTCGATGGTACTGAGGTGTTGGTTACATTACAATTCGGTGGGACCGAGGCCTCGATGGTACTGAGGTGTTGGATACATTACAATTCGGTGGGACCGAGGCCTCGATGGTACTGAGGTGTTGGATACATAATTACTTGTAGATGTTTACTCGTTTTATGTAACTGTGATGTTGTTGCTTATGTGCGGATAGGGGTGATGTGTGTATAATTCCTATCTGCGCATGTGTTGGAATTCACTAAGCTTCGTGCTTACCCTTTCCCAATAAACTGTGGTTTCAGGTACGGGCGGCTCCAAGGCGTGACGAGTACACACTGGCGCGCGAGAAGAGCTGGTTGCTTTATGATTTTAATAATTAAACGTTTATTCCGCTGGTTTTATTTTATAAAGACATTAATTATGTGTTTGCAAACGAAACGTTGGGATCATTTATTGAGTTGTTATCAATGAATTGTTTATTTAAAATTTTAAATTTGCTTGTAATTTTTGGGACGTTACAACTTGGTATCAGAGCACAACATGAGTGAATCAAACGCACCTCGGTGTGTTTGGTCTCAAGTTGCGACTGGGAAATTTTCAAATTCTTTATTAAATCTTTTTGGAAATAAAAGAAAAAGTAAAGACCCGATCGAGGAACGGTGATCGGAGGCGCAGTGTGTACAGTCAGCCGGAGCCAAAGGGGAAAGGTACAATACTTAGTGTTTTATTGCTTTCTAGATCATAGAGTATGCATGCTAGATTGCTTGTTGTGGACACTATGTTGTATGTTGAACTACTTGCTATTAGGAATTTATGCTAATTATGATAGGTTACTAAGTGGATGCCCTCTAGGTTGTATGCAGTAAGAGATTTATAGCCTTAGAATATTCGATTTAGTTCTATTGCGCAGCTCTTGTTTGAGTCCAACCGTTCTAGGATAGAGTCTTGTATTCGACTGTCTATTTATTTCGCACTGCATATAATCGGGTATTCGCAAGGTCACTCGTTTTAATTAGTAGGGATTCGGTAGTAGCAAGGGTAGTGGGATAAGAGGAAGTTCCTAGAGAGCTGGGAAGGGTGTTTATGTATGAGTACGTGTGCTAGATTGCTTTCTAGAACATAAGAGTATGTATGTTAAATTACTTGGTGCTTATTACACTGTGTTGCATGTTTGTTGCTTGCTAATAGGAGTTTATGCTAGCCTTGATAGGTTGTTAAGTGAATGCACTATAGGTTGTATGCGGTAGGAACCAAATAGCATTAGAATGTTGGATTTAGTTCTACTGCGCAGCTCTTGTTTGAGTCCAACCGTTGTAAGATAGAATCTTATATTCAAAAGTCTATCTGGTTTTACACTGTATGCGACTGTGCATTCGCGAGGCGACTCGTCAGGACTAGTGGGAACTTCGTCATAGCAAGGGTAGTGGAATAGGGTGAAATTCCTAGGGAGCTAGGAAGAGTGGGTGTATATATATGCTGGTGCGGGCATATGGTTTATTATGTATACAATTGTGGTTGTCTGATCGGCGAGACCGATGGTTTTATATATACAGTAGTTGTATGAGTTTGCCTGTTTAGGATATGTTCTTGAACTGGCATGTGTGGATTAATTGTATTATGTGTATAGTTTCGGCGAGAAACTACTTGGACCCTTGGAATGGGACTCGGAACGAGTGATGATAGGTGTGGAAGGTAGTAGTAGAGCTCCTACTACCGGAAGCACAGGATCAATGCTCGAGTCGGGGAAGTCACGAGGAATCCAAGGAGTTGGGCGTGAGTGTTGTTAGTGTGCGTTGTTATGTGCTAAAACGCGTTGTATTATCTACCCAGAATAGCTGTCACGAGGAGAGACAACTATAGTAGATCCACTGGTACATGTGTGTACTTGTCTTGCTTAGATGTAATGATCGTTGAGGGTAGTGGTGAAGGATCTAATCCAGTAGTCGTTGGAATAGAAGGACGTTTCCAGTATTAGTCACTTTGAGTGACGATGTCGACGATGTTTGTGGTAAGTAGATCATTTCGGGCCAAGATGGAAGGTTGTGCTGGAGTCAAAGGCCTATAGAGCAGACCTTGAATTGAAGAAAAATCGTAGGGATTATGTGACGTAATTTCCCATCTTGCCCCAAGAGGTTTAAATGCCCGGAGGACGATAGTGGATTGGGGAGGTTTGAAGGAGTATGAGTCGAGACGTGGAATGCCAACTGAGTCATGCACAAAGTTTTATTTTGAAAATAGGATTGCACTAATTAATCTTTGTGTTCCGATCCTTATATGGATTGTATTTCGAAACTCTGGGAAATGTTTAGCACACACGAGATTTCAAATTATAGTTTTGAAAATGCTTGAAACCGTTTTATCACGGGAGTTGAAAACTTTGTAAAAGATTGTTTCATTTGATTATTTTTTCCAACGGTCCTTTCGGGTACGATGTTATCCGTGTTTTGTGGAGGTTAAGATGTTGGGTAAGTGACTACGGATTGAGACTCTAACATTGGAACTCCTCCACGTGTGTTAGAGTTGAGACGAAAAGTTACATTCCACGATGTCTGTATAAAGGTTAATTTGGTGATTTGTTTAAAATGAGTTTGGAATTCCAGTGTCGCTTAACTTTTCGTTCGAGAGTTTGTATTACTAAGTATTTTATTGCAAATAGTTCAGTGTGTGGATTGATTCATGCGTGACATAAGTGGTGCATGGAGGAATTTTGGTAGCATTTCATAATGAGTTGTTTAGTGCGCTTTTCAGTCAGCTAAAGGTTTTATGAAAATGCGATTTATCGACTTAGGGGTATGCATACTGGGGTAACCTTTGTTCTCGACATTTTGATAAACGAGTCGTGCATGAAAAGGTTTTAGTTCTTTTTTTGTCGAAATGAAAGACCATTTGATCCAAGGAGTGTTTTAATGTTGTGAACATCATGCATACGATTACAATGTGTTATATTTTGGAAACATAAATGCGTAGATTTTTGACATTCGGAAATTAAAAACTTTTGCTTTGGAGGAAACGAGTATTTTGAGCATTTTCGATAAATACATTTTTTAAACTATAATGTTTTGACGTTATATGTCCCAAGTACGAAACTTGAGGAAGTGTTACAAGCTTGCATGCCTGCCCCCAGCTTGAGATTGTATGAGGTTTTAGTCGATATTTCCAATTATTAGAAGCGGACTGGTTTCTGTCTTCAAGTTTGAATCTTACACGAGACAGTTGTGTTTTAACAAAAATATATTTGTAAACCGTGTCATCGTTCTATGTGATTAGCTGACGCGCGAAAAAAATTTGTGGCGAACCCTGTGCCACGTCCTTTTATGATAAAAAAGAAGAATTTTTGAATCAATTGTCGTGAAACTTATTTTGAATTATGTGCACACCTTTGTCGGACCCTGTTTAAGGTCAAACGGTTACTTTAAGTGCACGTCATGAGTCAATCCATACTGGAATCGAGGCGGTTCATTTTAAAGAAATTATTTATTACGCTTGCTTTTGTGTGAGTAAACTGAACGACAATGGAACGATTTTCAACATGATTTTCCTATGTGGGACGAGCGTGTCCAGTTTTGCGTAACTATCGATCAGGTAATAGTAGTTTTATTACATACGATCTTTTGAGATGAAAATCCTGATGTTGAAAATATTTTGTAATTGATTTTGTAAACCATTTGGGGCAATGTGCTTTTAAGTGTCATGTGTCATTTCGAGATTTTTTTAGGATGTGAGTCCTTTTGGAAAACTCTTTTGTTTAACTCGTATTGAGTCTGAGACTAAGGTTGATTTCAGAGTATTGCTTGCTTAAACTTTGTTTAAACGCATTTTCCGACCTATGGGCCTAGCAAGCGTGGAGCATTTTGCTCGGTTTTGACTTGGAGTTAGTCATGGGCCAATTGCCCGGTTTAAATGGCTCGATGTGGAGTCTAGTTGATGAGTTGTTTTTGTCGCACCGTTTGGCATTCTTTGCACGTTGAGTGTTTACATGTTTGGGTGAGTGAGTCAATCAGGAATAGGCATGTTGTTGGTAGGCTATTTGCTTTGGATCCTTAGACACGTTAGTCAGTCGTTGGTAATGGTCGGTTGGGTATCTCGGGGTGGGACCCCGGTATTCATGTGGTTTAACCTAGACTTTCCAGTAGGTACTAGGAGGATATAGTTGTGGGCACTTACCTGGGAGGTAGTTCCGGTGTGCTGGGTCTTGAGGCGTTACCTGGGAGGTAGACGTCAAGGTGTATCCTCGATACGGTGTGACTTGGCTTCGTAGAGCAAGTGTGGATGATACGTCGACGGTGGAAGGTAGGTATTCCACGCACGTTAGTACTGTAGGCCGGATAGTATCGGTTAAGGGATTGAGGCCCTTTGTTTTTAAGAGAATAAATGCGCATCAACCATTTTGAGGTAGGTGGTATATTTAGGTGTCGACTTTTGGGCTTGAAGCCAAACACCTTTAGTATAATCGGAGAGTTGTAGCCGATGTTAAGATAATCATGGTGATGGTAGTAGTAACCCTGAAATGATCACTTGTGATGAATGGTTGTGGTGGAATGATCTACGTGTGTGTTAGTGTTTTGGTAGTGGGGGATATCTATTTGTGTTAGTGTCTAGGATAATACCACGCTTATTTGAGTTACTGAAATCGGTTGGACAGATGTTCGGCGGGTGGCCGATGTTCGTTATTGTGATCGGTTGGACCGATGTTCGGCGGGTGGCCGATGTTTGTTATTGTGATCGGTTGGACCGATGTTCGGCGGGTGGCCGATGTTTGTTATTGCAATCGGTTGGACCGATGTTCGGCAGGGGGTCGATGTTGTGTTGATATAATTTATTGAAAATCTTTGGAGTCTATTAGAATTTGTGGTAGTTAATCGACAGTTAAGGGTAGGAATGATCGTAGTCGGGTATCCTGTAGGGTATATTGGTGAGCACCATTAGAAGGGTTAGAGCTTGAAAGTGGTTTGAGTTTGGGATATCATCAAATGCGAGAGAATTATTAGAAGCTGTTTGCGGACGTAGACTTCGGGGGCGAAGTCTAATCCAAGTGGGGGAGAGTTGTAAAGCCCGTGTCCCGGTACGTTTATTAATTAATTTTAATAATTTAAAATGTTTACCTTTAATTGTTTTGGTTAGTGGTTTGGTGTCAAAAAGGACCAAAATGTTAGCTTTCGTCTCGTTTTGAGGTAGATTGTGAGATGAGGTGTAGTTGAGGGGCTAATAGTGCATTTCTTGGAAACTTATGGCATGGGTTCGGCCCATGCACTCAAGGCCGAACACCCTTCCCCTTACTATCTCGTTTTCCTTTTTCTTGTATCCCAAGCAAACCAAACTCCAAACCCTACATTCTTTTCCTATCCTTCCTTTTGTGTGGTGCGGCAACGAGAAGAGAAGAGGTAGAGAGGGAGAGATAGAAACCGAGAGGTAGAGAGAGAGGAGTTGGCCGGAAACCCCCCCCCACCTGTCGCCTCGGTTGCTGTTAGCGGAGGTCGCCGCTGCTGCTGTCCGTCGGAGGAGTCAAGGGAGAGAAGATTGGTCGTGGTGGTGAGGCGTCGTCTTGTGGTAAGTCGTTCTCTCGTTAGTCTCGTTCTTTTCTTTTCCTTTTCGTTTTTCCGGCGAGACCACCACCGCCGCACGCCGCCGCTGCGGTGGCTGTGGGTGGAGGGCGGTGGCAGTGGGTGTCACACTCTTAGCGTAAATCCCGAATCGTTTAAGCCGCGAACCGTTTATAAAATTATCTTTTTATGAAAATTTTAGTGTGCTGTCCAGTTTTCGCACGACCATAACGTTTCCGTCGTAACTCCGTTTAAGCCGAAACTGGCGCCCACGGTTCAAGTTCAGGGTCGGGCACGTTTTCCGTGTTTTAGCGGAAAACTGGTTCGGCCTCTAGCTGGACGAAAAAGTGGTCGCAAGTTCGGTGTTTCGTCATTTTATGTGAAAATTAGTTTTCTGTCCAGTTCGTATTTCGGCCATAACTTTCTCGTCGTAACTCGGTTTGAGGCGATTCTGGTGTCCACGGTTCACATTCTGTGTCGGGCACGTTTTTCGTGTTTTAGCGAAAGGCTGGTTCGGCCCCTAGCTAGGCGGAAAACTTCTGTTTTTACAGCAGGTCGGTAAACCGACAGTGTTGTAATCTGCCACTGTTTTGTCATGGTCATAACTTTCTGCTCGTAACTCGGTTTGGGGTGAAATCGGTGTCAAAAGTTCCCTTTTTGAGTCTAGAAACCTTTCTGTGTTTTGTGCAAAACCCAGTTCGGGACGTAGCATGGGTCGGTTTGTCGTTTTATACTGAAAGGTGCTGAATTTCGCTGTTCCGGAAACTGTTTTTGTAAAATCCGTAGTAAATTGTAGAAAAATCGTTAGGAGACGTATAATATGTCCTTGGAACCCTAACTCAGAGTACTTTCTGGTCATGAAATAATATTGGGAATTTTCTGGGTTTAAAGGGGTCGAAACAGGTCCCGAACAGACCTGTTTTGGGTGAGCGGAATTTAGTTTTAGTGACGGTTTAAGCGTGTGTCGTGTCATAGAGTCCGGGTCTCGTATTGACACGTTTTAACATGCATTTAGGTGCTGGGAAGTGACCGTAATTGTGAAGCTTGAATTGTGTTATTAAGCTGGGCGCGCATTCGAGGTGAGTTCTCTCACTGTGTAGTTAGGGGTTGTATGCATGTCATAATAGTTTGTATGTACTACTGTCTTTGTGGTGTGAACTAGTTGTTTGTGGTGTGTAATATTTGATTGGTTTGAATGCTTGGTTTAAATGTTTTACATTACAATTCGGTGGGACCGAGGCCTCGATGGTACTGAGGTGTTGGATACATTACAATTCGGTGGGACCGAGGCCTCGATGGTACTGAGGTGTTGGTTACATTACAATTCGGTGGGACCGAGGCCTCGATGATACTGAGGTGTTGGTTACATTACAATTCGGTGGGACCGAGGCCTCGATGGTACTGAGGTGTTGGATACATTACAATTCGGTGGGACCGAGGCCTCGATGGTACTGAGGTGTTGGATACATAATTACTTGTAGATGTTTACTCGTTTTATGTAACTGTGATGTTGTTGCTTATGTGCGGATAGGGGTGATGTGTGTATAATTCCTATCTGCGCATGTGTTGGAATTCACTAAGCTTCGTGCTTACCCTTTCCCAATAAACTGTGGTTTCAGGTACGGGCGGCTCCAAGGCGTGACGAGTACACACTGGCGCGCGAGAAGAGCTGGTTGCTTTATGATTTTAATAATTAAACGTTTATTCCGCTGGTTTTATTTTATAAAGACATTAATTATGTGTTTGCAAACGAAACGTTGGGATCATTTATTGAGTTGTTATCAATGAATTGTTTATTTAAAAATTTAAATTTGCTTGTAATTTTTGGGACGTTACAGTACAGCGTGACATTAACAGGTATTCCATTTGAATCCTTGTTTAGTGTCAGCGGTGGTGCCATAGGCGTTTTCATAGCTGAACTCTGAGTTAAATCAAACTTCTTCAACATATCTTTAACATACTTTCCCTGATTAATGAAAGTTCTTTTTTCATTCTGTTTTATCTGAAGACCAAGGAAATATGTTAGCTCACCCTTCATACTCATTTTATACTCTTCTTTCATTCTATCAACGAAACGAGTACAAAGGTCAGGGTTAGTTGAACCAAATATAATGTCATCAACATATATCTGAACAAGAATGATATGACCTTTTACTATTCTGAAAAATAGAGTTTTGTCGATTTTACCTCGCTCAAATTTTTCAATTAGGAGATAAGAGGATAGAGTGTCATACCATGCACGTGGAGCTTGCTTTAAGCCATAAAGTGCCTTATCCAGTTTATAAACATAACCTGGACGCTTAGGATCTGAGAATCCTGGAGGTTGTTCCACATAGACTTCTTCATTCAGCTTTCCATTTAGGAACGCTGACTTAACATCCATCTGATAAACTTTGAAGTATTTGTGTACAACATAAGCTAAGAATAGACGAATAGATTCTAGTCCTGCTACTGGAGCAAAAGTTTCGTCGTAGTCTATACCTTCCTCTTGTCTGTATCCCTGAGCAACAAGTCGAGCCTTGTTGCGGGTTACAGTTCCATGTTCGTCCAATTTGTTTCGATAGACCCATTGAGTGCCTATCACTGTCTTGTCAGTTGGTCTTCGAACAAGATTCCAAACTTTGTTTCTTTCGAATTCAGTCAACTCTTCTTGCATAGCGCTGACCCAGTTTGGATCTTTGAGGGCATCATCTATTTTGTTTGGTTCAATCAGAGAAATAAAGTTAACAAATAAACAAATATTACCTGCACTTCGTCGAGTCTGAACACCAGCGTTTGGATCACCAAGGATTTGATCAATTGGGTGATTTACATTCCATCGCTGAGCCGGAGCATGAATCGCTGACTCAAATTGAACTAGAGGAGCTGAAGATGAGGCTTCAACAACTTCTGGAATATCAGCCAAGAGAGGAGTAGGTTCATATGTCATCTCATTCACTGATTGCTGAGAAGTAGATGGAATGTCTGAGACATTTGGTTCAGAAGCAGGCATAGTGTTTAAAGGAACATCTGAGACCCATGATGTTTTAGCTTCACTATTCTGCATGTTTGGGATGATAGTAGGGCCATCATCTTCAACGGTATGAGTATGAGGAGTGGGAATATCTTCTGAATCACCAAGATGAGAAAACATCCATTGTTTCAGTTCTTCAGTATCAGCAGAAGGTCGAGAATTCGCTAAACGGGATTCGTCAAAGGTGACGTGAATAGTTTCTTCAACAGTTTGACTTCTTCGATTGAAGACTCTGAAGGCTTTGGAGATTAAAGAATATCCAAGAAAGATTCCATCATCAGCCTTAGGATCAAACTTTCCAAGGGCATCTCTGTTGTTCAGTATGAAACATTGACAACCAAAGATGTGAAGAAAGCTAATTGAAGGCTTTCTCCCATGAAAAATTTCATAGGCTGTTTTATTAAATCTTTTGACTATCAGCGACCTGTTTTGCGTAAAACAAGCAGTGTTGACAGCTTCTGCCCAAAACTGAGTAGGCAAATGAGAATCGTTGAGCATTGAACGTGCAGCTTCAATAATAGTTCTATTTCTTCTTTCAGCGACTCCGTTTTGTTGCGATGTTCTCACTGAAGAAAAGTTGTGAGAAATACCCTTACTCTCAATAAAGGAATCAAGAGAACTGTTTTTGAATTCAGTCCCGTGATCACTCCTTATTGAGCGAACGGTCAAGTTGTTCAGGGTTTCCATTTTCCTGACAAAGGTGATGAGTTCTTCAGGGGTGTCACTCTTAGAACGGAGAAACATAACCCATGTATATCGAGAGAATTCATCAACTATGACCAATGTATATTTCTTTCCAGCGATGGATTGTTTGTTAACAGGGCCAAACAAATCCATATGGAGAAGTTGTAGAGGAGATGACACTGAGGAAACTTGCTTTGACTTAAAGCTTGCTTTGGTCTGCTTTCCTTTCTCACACGCTGAACATAAGTATTCTTTGGCGTATGAGTGCTGAGGTAGACCAGTGACTAACTCTTTTGAAGAAAGAGTGTTCAGTGTCTTGAAGTTGAGATGAGAGAGAGCCTCTTATGCCATAGCCAGTTGACATGAGATGAGGATTTTGAGAAGAAACAGGAGTTCTCAGTGGTTGTTGAGTCCATGTTTATTACATAAACATTTTATCAAACGATAACCGCTGAGAGCTATCTTCTCCTTTTTGTCAGCGACAAAGCAGGATTCCTTAGTAAAGATTACTTTGTTATCCTTGTCGCAAAGCTGACTGATGCTTAGAAGATTATGCTTCAGCCCTTCAACATATGCGACTCTTCTGATGGTTGTTGTACCATTTGAGAGTACACCAAACCCTCGGGTATGTCCTTTTCCATTTCCACCGAAAGTTACAGAGGGACCCTTCTCTTCTTTATACTCAGTGAGCAGGTTCTTCTTACCAGTCATGTGTCTAGAGCATCCGCTATCGAGATACTAGATACCCTTCTTAACCTGCATTACAAAGGAAGATTAGTTTGTCTTGGGTACCCACTTAACCATGTGTACACACTTGTCAGTGGGGGTAGAAGAGGAGGTGGAAGGTTCAGCAGTTTTCGCAGCATTTGAAGATTCAGCTTTGTCAGTCTTCACTTTGGTTAATTTCTTAACCTCAGTGGTCTTCTTTGCCTTGGGGGCAATGATCTTCACCTTAGCTATCTTTTCAGCTTGGGTGGCTATGGGGCACTTACTAGCAATATGATTGGTAAGTCCACAATGATAACATTTCCTATAACTAAAAGTAGTTCTAGGACCATTTGCATGCTGAGCTTTTGATTTTGAATTTGAAGGACCAGCACCAAGTAAGCTATTGGCTTTTGAAATGGGAGGAACATTCAGTTCTTCGGATTTCTTACCAATAATTTCCACTTTGATTCTAGGAGTAGATCGCTGAATAGATCCACGATGAATAAATCCAGGGATCTTATTCTTTGAACCAAAGGGATAAGTCACTGAAGCTTTAGAAGCGTTCAGCTTTGGTACAAAGGTACCCTTCTGAGGATTTTGATTAAAAATAATTCCTTTACCTTTGTTTTTAAAGAGTGAGGTAGGTTTTGGATAAACAACTTTTTCTTTACCTTTAGAAGTTAAGGTAGAGATTTCCTCAGGGATAGGCGGTTTAGAAGAGGAACACTGAGATGAGAAAGTGTCAGGGATAGAGGATACGAACATTCCAAACTTAAGCATGGAACGGTCAGTGGTTGGTTCTAGAGTATCTGCTTTGTAACCAAGACCACGTTTATCACTCAGGGGAATCTGAGACTTAATTATCTCAGTGATCTTTGTTGAGGAATTATACCATCCATCAACAGTAGCTTTTTCAGCTTTTAATGCAGCGATAGCTTCTTCGCGCTCGATTTTGACTAGCTGATTTAAGTGAACTTGATCTTTAAAATCTTCTTCAATTTTAGAAAGATTTTCTATTTGAAGGTGACAGTTTTTAATAGGGGTGTCAATTTTGTACCGAGACAAACCAACCAATTCACGTACCAACCGTACCAATTTAGTTGGTACCAATTTACTTGGTACCAACCTAATTGGTTGGTATACCGTACCAACTATTTAAACATGGTTGGTACGTGGTATGAGAAGTCGTGTACCACGCTAATACCGTACCATACCGACTTATTTTTTAATTATTTATTAATTAAATTTTAAACAATAATACAACATATTTTGATTTATAAAATTTTAAATCATCTTGTTTTACATTTTGTTAAATTGTAATACAAATTGATATATAGAACTTGACTGAATTCATTCGCTTATCCTTAACAATTTTGAAAACTTGCCTACACCTCCACTCTTCATGGTCCATTCTTGCTTCTTAATTATCGCTTGTATTAGACTATTGGTGAATGTTTGTGTTATATGAAGATTATTTGAATGTTTGTATAGGTAATAATAAATGGTACAACGTATATCAACATGCTATTAATTCTCGACGTGTTTATTGCATCTAGATCTAGTTTGTAAAGATATCAATCTAATTAATTCATAATTTTTTGAGATGTTGGTACAAAACCGTACCAACATGTACTAACCGAAAAAAGTTGGTACCGATTTAGTTGGTACCAAGTATAATTGGTTGGTACATGGTATAAGATTTTATGTACCAATTATAATTGGTTGGTACATGGTATATGGAAAAAAAACATGGTACCATACCATGTTCACCCCTAGTTTTTAAGCTGTTCAGCGAGATCAAGGTTTTGATTTTCAACAACAGTTTTGCCATTCATGGCTTCATATAAACTTCTAGTCAAGAGATCGATCTTTCGTAGGTGATACCTTAGTAGAAGAGGTTGAAGTAAAGGGAATGTCAGAATTTTCTTCCTCATCTTCAAGTTTGGCCAGGAGACATAGATTGGCTTCATCATCATCTTCAGAGTCAGATGATTCTTCTTCGTCAGAGGCAGCCCAATCATAGTCAGCCATAAGGCCTTTGTTTTTCTTCTTAAAGGTTTTCAGCTTTGAATACCTTTCTTTCAGCTTTTTGTATTTTTCATCTCTAGTACTGTGAGTAAAGTTTTTCTTGGGAAAAGCTGAAGGTCTAGATACTTTCTTTGACCTGCAGTCGCTAGCAAAATGTCCTATCTTTTCACAGTTATAGCAAGTAGCAGTAGCCTTATCAACAGGGGTTGATGATCTTGGCTTGTCAGTAATAGCAAGAGGTTTGTTCTTCTTGAAATTACTCTTTCTAGCAAATCTCCTGAACTTATTAGCCAGGAATGCCAGAGTTTCATCATTATCTGAAACGTCAGAGTCTGGTGATCTTTTAGAGTTAGTTTCCAACTCAGTGACAGTGATAGTCGATCGCTGAGTGGAAGGTAACTCTGAGAGTAAAGCAACAGGGGTGCTTTTGGAATCTTTTACAAGATTCTTCTTAAGATGACTAGATTGCTCATCATTCAGCATCGTGCCATATAAGGTAGAAAGGGTCATTGATTTTAGATCCTTTGACAGCTTGAGACACATAGAATAACTGTCCCAGCTTTCAGGTAAACATTCTAAGAACTTTGTCAGTACTTCAAAGTTAGAATATTCCTTACCAACAGTTTTCAGATCTATTATTAAGCAGTTAAAACGTTGGTGTACTTCAGAGAGAGTTTCATTCTTACCACAAATGAAGCTTTCGTACTGTCTTACCAGGTTGATCTTTCGAGAGTCCTGTACTTCAGAAGTACCTTCATACTGAACACAGATTGTGTCCCACATAGCTTTTGAGGTTTTCAGGTTCATGACGGAATGGTAGACTTCGTTAGGAAGAGCCATGGAGAGTATGGATCTGGCTTTGGTGTCGATAGCCACTTTCTTCTTATCTTCATCAGTCCACATATGATTTTCCTTGGGAATCAGCCTTTCTGGAATAGCAGGTCTATTCTTAGCGGCTGGAACTGCAGGATCAATTCTTATAGGAATATATGGGCCGTTTTCAAGATAGTAAGGCATAGTAGGGTCTACACCTTCTAAGAAGAGAATCATCCTATTTTTCCATAGATTAAATTATCTCTGGAGAATCTAGGGGGTTTTGCAAGAGAACCATTGTCAATATAATTAATGTTTGTGTTGGTGGCCATTTTCAGAAATAGCAAGGAAGAGAAATCTTAGTATAGATCAGATCTTGTTTATGAGATTAAACAAATCTGCTCTGATACCACTTGTGGGTCCCGAAGGGTTATACAAGTTTGTAGAAGGGGGGTTGAATACAAACACACGATTTTTACTTTTCTAAATTGTTTATTGATAAATCAAGACAATTTACAACTTGTTGCGGAACAAGATTAAGGATAAACCTAATCTAAACAAGTCCTGAGAAACACTAAGTTTCTTGCACTAGAAAGAGTTAAAGAAATTACGAATAATAACTTAACAATAAGAGAGAAAGAAGAAGATGGTCCGAGCACACTTCATTTCTGAAGTAGGGTTCTTCTTATATACTGCATGCATTTAATGCATGGCAGTATTGCTTTACACGTGGCAGCAGTTGAGTGGTTGCATGTTATTGACCTTTGTAGACAACCTTAGTAGCCGCATGATGCACAGTATAGAATCAGAGTTGTTGTACGATTACAGACAAAAGGGATGTCCGTTCTGACAGTTAGTACGGAGACGTGCAAGGGAGGTAAGACAATAGTAACATGCAGGGAGACTTCATGATCAGCTTTCGTTGAGTCAGATCTTTATCAGTGAATGATAAAGTTCAGCGATTGCTGAAGTCTTCTACTTGATACTTCACGTTGAGTGGACAAATCTTGGCTTCGCTGATATCCGCATCAGTTCATTAGTAGACTTGTCGCTGGTTCTTGAGCTTGATCTTCGACTTCAGCGTAGAACTTTGGTTGACGTGAAAACTTGTCTTCAGAGATCATAAGTAAACAAACTAAACTATCAGCGATCATCAATAGACTGAACAGGCTTAGAGCTATATGATGATGAACAGTGTTCGCTGAATATCTAATCTAAAGAGTGAGAGTTCCTATCAGCGGTACTGTAAAGTCTTAGTACTTATCAGCGATAGTGAAACTCTAATACATATTGTTTACTTACAATTTCCACTAAGTGTTTAAGAGAGGGTCATTATCAAATCACTAAGGGTTTGGATCAACAACTAACACCTACGCCTAAGGGTTCCACACCGAAGTCCACGACAGACCTGGTAAGTCTTCTTAGTAATCTCAAGTTGAGGGGGAGTTTATAATTTAGGAAGGTTGAGGGGGAGTTTTATAATTTTGAAAAGTTAAGGGGGAGTTTTATAATTTTGAAAGGTTGAGGGGGAGTTTAATAATTTTGAGAAGAAGAGGGGGAGCTTTGGTAATTTTGTAAACCTGAGCGGGCAATTTTGTGAATTTTTGAAAATTAAGAAAAGTTCCGGACCGAGAAAGGGAAAACCCGGGATTGGACCCGGATTCGGGAAATCAACTCCCGGGTTCGACCACTATAAAACCCCGCATTTGTTTCATGTTTTTCACAACTTAAAATTTTCGCGCTCAAACATCTTCCGGACGAACTTCTTCTCACAAACACTGATTTCGCTCGATTTTGTATCCGATTCGCACGATTTCATCTCAGGTATGTTTTCAACCACTCTAATCACTCGTCGATTGCAAATGTGTATCTGATTTGGAATCTACATCGATCAATCGAACCAATCGGTTCCGATTTCGGCCGACTAGGGTTTCAAAGCCCTACGGTTCGTGATTTGGATCGCAATTAGTTCCGATTCCATACTCCATAGCGATCGTCGACCTAGATTTTTCCACTATCTTTTTTTGATTTGTCGAATTTTGTCCCGATTAGAGATAAGTGTGGGGAGTCCCATTCGAACACCCGGGTTCGTCCTCTCCCGGAACGACCCGGGGTTGCGTGAATCCCAGATTTATTTGAATCCCGGGATTCGCCATCTCCCGGGACGTAACTTGGCGGTGTGGCTCCCGGGTTTACAATATTTAATGTCCCAAACTCAATCCGTTCCCGGGGTGGTTTGGTCCCGGGGGTGCCCTTTCCCAGTTTTAGCCCCGGGTTGGAACTCTCCTGGTCCCGACGCTCTCCCGGATTACTCTATACTCCCGGGCTCCTACCACATTTCTCGGTTTATATTTCTTCTGTGACTCGGATCGCGGTTTCCCGGTTCATTCTAATTCTTGGTTCTATCCAAACCCAGGAAATAATGAACTCTGGGAAATGCTTCCTTATCTTGGTCTTTCCTTCTGTTAGACCACTGGTTGGTTTCTTTCTCACTATCCAAGCTTGATATTTGACAAGTGTACTTTTCCAGGTCTACTAATGGCACAACAACACGTCATTGATCACAAAGCCGAAGCCTCCCTCCTACTGGTTGGTCCAAATCTGCCGCTTACGCCAAACAACTATGACCTCAACACGACATCTATTCTCTGCCAATGTCAGGTGATGGTCGAAATACTGAAGGTCCACCCGTTGAACCATGCCCTGACTGCCACTGCGGAGGTCCCGAAAGTGTATGTCCAACAACTCTGGAGATCATTGGCCACTGTCGTTAATGGGGCCGAGACTGTTCTTGAAGGCCACATCGACGTCACACCGGTCATCATAACTCGAGATCTATTTTGAGATGATACCTCAATTCCCGGCAGAGTCCGATTTGATCCTTCCGTCACGGATGCCACCCTGTGGCAGGAAATGCACGCACATGGATACGCCAAGGAACTCAATCATCCTTCCCATTTCACTCGAGATCATCTGACGCCAGAATGGTACACTTTGTTTACCATTCTTAATCGCTGCTTATCTGCCATCGCGAAGGGAATCAACCAAACCAGCACCAACATGCTCACACTAATTCATGGTGTTGCATACTACCGACACACGGATTACGCCTCATTCCTATGGCACGAGCTAGTCAAGAAGGTTACAGTGAAAGAGGGAGGCAAGAGACTGATGTGCCTTCCGTTCTTGCGCTTCCTATAGCTAATCGTCGCCTACTTCATAGACGCTTATCAAACGATCGCACGCCGAGCTGTACATGAGGTATGCCCTTCTAACCGAATGACCAGGGTTCAGAACAAACCTGAGATCGCAAGCCTTATCCCAATGGTAATCCCTGAAGGACTGCTAGCTCTCGCTAATCAATCGGCACCTAGTGTAGACGCATATAGGAGAATGCATAACCTGGTCGCTTCGATGGTCCAACCAGATCTGGCAGGACCTTCCCAAGGAGCATGCCCCGAAAAACGTGAGGGTCCCATAACTCGAGGAGGTAGGGTCTGGCGAGCAGGGGCTCCCGGACAGGGTGTGTTGAGAGAAAACATTGTGTGGGGAACTGAAGCGGGAGGTGCCGAACGACTAATACGCGGATCTAGCACGTCTCGTCGCCCAGCCACCCCACCCCACACATCCACGCAGGCCCATGATGATGACCTAAACCTCCATGATGTGTAACTCATCGACAACACACGAGTGGCAGCACAAGAAGATCCCGCATCATCATCCAGTACTGAATCCAGTTCCAAATCCGGGTTTGCCTCTGGATCTATCTCTGGTTTAGAGTCGATATCTGAATCAGGTTTTGAGTCCGATTCCGAACTAGAGCCCTCTGGATTAGATGATGAGTCAACTAACTCGGATGATCACAATGATGATCAATTTCGTCTTGCGCCCATACCCAACGTTCAAACCTCTTCTGGAGAGATAAGGATAGCGGAGGGGGTTCAAGTTGAAAATGTAAATGAATGTGAGCGAGTGAGGAAAAGACGAAACAAAGAAAATCACGAGAGATATCGAGCGAGGAGGCAATCTACCCAGATTGACCCCAACCAGCCACAATCTAGCCAGGTAGCCACATCCACTACTCTGTCTCATTCGTTGGGACAACGTATTGAAAAAGACATCGTGGACCTAGCGACGCAATTGCACACCCACCCCAGCCACTCAGAGGTCTCTCAAAATACGTCTGTTTCATTTTCGCACGTGGACGCAGCAGAACTTCCACCGGTCTCTCACTTGAAGAGTTTCGGTGTTGAAACAAGAGGACTCCTGTCCCAGTCCTTGACTTCTTTGGGTGCCCCATCGCATCTAGAGCCACTTGCATAATTACTTGTTGTGGCTAGGACACAGTCCATTTCTTCGGCTATTGTCGAGACTCTCCATGACTCGACCGGAACACCCCGAGTAACTCTACCACTTGGTGGATTACGAAGACATGGTGGAAGTCCTGCCACGACAAACATTCAGCCAACCATGAGCGCATGCGGTACAATGGTGCAATCCACCGTTGTTACTCCAACAGGCAATCTACGTGAGCCATGTCTTAGAATCCTGGAGTTAGTCTCCAAGGAGGTTCTGGATAGCGCCTTAAAGGCTGTCCAAACTGAGCTTACACGACAAGTGCAGGTGGAACTGTATTTTGTTAAACGTTCATTAAAGGGGAAAGAAGTTCAGATCGAGCCCCCAACCCAAACACTTAATCCACCACCACAAACCCGACCATCCACACAGACCATGAGCATCGATGATCTCAAAGCAGCCTTACTAGACAAGCTCATGGGTCAATCTAATATCGACACTTCTTTCGAAGCTGATCTTGTGAGTCTCCTCCGATCACAAGGTCCAGTCCCTACCCCTCAACTTAATTCCCAAACCCAAATAAATGCCAAACTTGACCACCTTACCACCACCCTTGAAAATGTTCAACGCACCCTTTCTACTCAATCCAACAGGGATGCCAGCCTTGAAACAACGTGTAAGGGTCAAGCACAGGGTTTAAAACGCAGACATGATGATCAGGATGATACCTATCAACATGAGGGGGAGAAGCGCTAGAGAATGACCGAGTTGACAACCACTGAGGCAGTTACTGAAACTCTAGCAGGTACAGAGTCGATTAACCAAAGTTCAGATTAGAATATGGTTCAAGCCATGGAGTTAGCGTCACCGGTCAGAGAATAACAAGTGCCAGAGTCAGCAAACCCAATGGTTGAAAAGCCCGAGGGAGAATGAGAAGAGCTCTTAATGCTGACAGTTCCTAAAAGAGCAGATCTGGAATTTAATGATGATGAATCCAAGATTGATCCAGAAACGGAAAGACTATGGAATGAGAAAGCCATAGTAGCTATCCGATCAGAGACAGATATGTTGTGGCACTTCTCAGATGAAGAAGTTATGGATGACGACGAATACGATCAATTTCTTCTGCAAAGCGAACAGGTATCAGAAAATCAACAACAGATGGAACAAGACATAGCAGGAACTTCCTATGAAATACCAATTCCACAACCAAAAATTGCTCAACCTCAACCAAACCAACTGGTACGTTACAAGAGAGTCAGGATTCTAGTACCTTATCTTGAAGAATCTAAGATTTTTGTGCACTTGATCAGACCTCTGGACCCGGTTATGTGCTACGGGGTATCTAACTTGGACGAACCAGTTCGAACTCAGTACTTGGAAGTTATGAAAAGGAGTCGAATGGTGAGTGAAGTCAAGACCAGTAACCGGATTACAGAAATTATCGACAATGTTTCTGACGAAGTTTTGAAAGTCTAGTTTCCTGTGTTCACCGTCAAAAGAGAGGATGGAAAAGAATTAGTATTTTCAGATGCAGACTTCAGAAAGCTGAATTTGAAAGATTTTCCTGTCATTCTACGTGAGTTGAGAACCCGAACCATCAGACCGTTGCTTGTCACAAAAGCTCTAGAAACTATCAAATGCTTCCTGAAGTGCACCATCACTTTATCCTACATCAATGTCTTTCAGATGGGTATTAAGAGTAATCCAAATAAAGTAAATCTTCTCAAGCCTAATCTGTCCGTACCAGAGCTTGAAGATCTGCAGGTACATTCTCTTGTGTCAAAACCAGAGATCGGAACTGTGTACCTGAATGAGAAAGAAGAAAAACGCTTCATGAGAGTAAGTGAGCTACACAAATTCGATGAAGGAACGTTGATGGAAATCTGTCAAGTGATGAGAAGAATAATTGCAGAAGAAGAGAGGGATTCTTATAAGAAGATTGTCAATCTGAGAAAGTATCTAGCCAAGGAAATGCTGAAGAAGATTGAAGACATGCTAGAGTACAAGAACTCGATCAGGCACTTTGAAATACTTTTTGCAATTCGGAAGTGATACGTCCCGAACTGGTGCGAAATCGAACTTCAATTCAAATGGGGAGATTGTTAGGTCTCATTTTATTGTTGAATAGAAGTTTAGGGACTGTTTGTGTAAATATCCCTTTTAGGATATATATATATATAGATGACATCTTTGTTTTTAGGGTTAATGATTCAGTTAGTAACCTAATCACTTTCTACGGCTACGTGAAACAACTTCTACTTAATTCAATTCAATCTATTTTGTGTTGATTCATTGTGTTGATTCTATCGATTGCACTTGATATTGGGATCCACACTCCCCCTAATAAATACAACATAAAAAAACACACACACTCCCCATCAATGTGACAAATATAATTATTGTCATGCTGAAGTATTCAACATGCCAAGCTTGCTGATTAGAAAATTAAACCTTTTCGCATATAAAGGTTTTGTAAAAAGATCTGCAAGCTCAAACTCTGCTGGTACAAAATGCATTTCAATAGTTCCCTTTTCCACATGATCTTTAATAAAGTGGTACCTGACGTCGACGTGCTTCGTTTTTGAATGTTGAACCGGATTTTCCATAATGGCAATTGCACTGTTGGAGTCGCAATAAATGGGGATTTTGTTCACAATTATCAAAAAGAGGGAGATAGTTTGAAGATTTCTATTTCCGACTGAAAAAGAGATATTTGCCAAAGTCAAAGAAAGGCAAGTCAAGAAGTTCAAGATGATCAAATGTTTGAAGATACAAAGACAGTTCATCCAATACAATCAATGTTTAAAGATAAATCAAGAATGTTTCTAAAGCTCAAAGCCAATTAAAGCTCCAAGCCAGTTAAAGCTGAAAGCCAGTTCATGATACAAGACTGAAGAAATATGTTAAAGTTCAAAGCTGTAAAGATGAATCTTACGAAGATTTGTAGAGATGAATATTTTGTTTCAAGACTTTGATCAACGCTACACATATATGAAGTTCATGTTTCAAGACTTGATGAATGTTTGTTTTTTAAGAGCCAGATGAAGATTAAAGCAGTCAAAGTGTATTTCTGAAGACAGTGTTTATTTAAAGATTTTTTAGAGCTATTTTTGAAGATTGATCTTCCTTCAAAGCAAATAGGGAGATTGTTCAAGTACTGAATAGTTGACATGCTAAAGATCTGAAGATTACAGAGCTGAAGACTGTTGTCATATGTTTTTTAAATCTTGAATCCACGGGGGGTGATTGTTAGTGCCAAAATGTATTCAAGATTTAATGATAGTCAAAGTCAAGGTAAATGTCTTGTAATAGTTAGTGAGAGGTCAAAGTCAATGTAATTAGTGTGTGAAAGTCAACAATATAAATAGTGAGTTGTAAGGGAGTATGAGAGGATGTATCATTTTGTAACTAGAGAGCTTGTGTAGAGAGATGACTCTTGTGAGAGAGTTTAGAGAGAGAAAGCGAATCTCATTCATATTCTTGTAATTCTCTCTCATTCAATACAAGATCCAATTGCAAATCCATTGTTACTTGAATTCACAACACTAATTCGTCTTCTTTCGTTTTGAACTTTGCACTCTTACGCCTTCAAATTCTCTCAAACTTCATACTTTCCTCTCTAAAACCTTACAAGTTCTTCAAGCTTTTCTTCCTCCAACAATGGCCGCTCATGCAGATTCTAGTGAATCAAGCCACATCGTCCCCAACCAAGCCCGAAACTTCCTGAACATATCCATAAAAGGGAGTAACTACTACATCAATCTTTCTACTGAAAGATACGACCAACTCTACCACATTATCCTCGAGTTCTTCAACAGGTGTGAACTCTTCTACGCCCCAACCTAAGTGGACAAAATGGTCCATGCTTCTTATGTGCAACAATGGTGGTCAAGCAGCATATAACACAGAAGAAGGTGGAATCATAGGTTATGTGAAATCCCAAATCTAGCAATATGTAAACAACAAATGTAGAGAGAATTTAGAAAGCAAACTTGTCATCCATATATTGATCTCTAAAGTACAAATGACAAATTGCTCAAGAGGTTACAAGAGATCTAGATTACTTTCTAACTAAGAACTAGACATGCCTATTTATACCCATAGCATACAAGGTATAAAGGCAAAGCTATACAGCATAGACTCATTACAGTACATTGACTTTACAGAAAATCTTGAATACAATAATGCTCTAACAATCTCCCCTTTGGATTCAAGATTTAAAAAATATATGACAGCAGTCTTCAGCTCTTTGTAAAGTCAATCTTCTCCAACATACACTTTGTCAAACCATCTTCAAGTCTTGTATATGAAAAACAGATCTTTATATAAAACCATCAATTCGGAACAAGAGGAATCAGAAACTATTAGAGTTTGGATCAGAAAGATGTGAAACCATCCACATTTTTGAACTTTTAGGTGTAAGCGCATTCCGAGAACAACTCAGAACTAAGATAACCAAATTCAGCAACATTTGGACTTCACATGATCCTTCTCCCCCTGATCTTCAGTCTTTGTTCACGAATCTTTGACTTGAAAGTTCTTTGACATGAAATATCTTTGACTTGAAAGCTCTTTGACATGAAATTGAATTAAACATTTCTCCCCCTTTTTCGATGAAAGTGAGCATCATTATCATCGAAAACCTTCTTCAATTTCAGTCGTGTCTCTTAGTATTACTAACAATCTCCTCCTTAGTGGATAACCTTGCTCCCCCTCAAAATAAGAATTCTGGAGCAATTTGTTTTCTCCCCCTGAAAGTATGCATATATTTTAATAACGCACAGTATTTGAAATTGTAGCAAAAACACATTGCACAAGGAAAGTAAAATTCATTGAATTTTATTTTATAACTACTAACTTTTGATCATTTGAAAGCTTTACAAAAGAGATTCAGCTTAATGAAATTTAACAGATTTTTCAATCAAATGAAATCAAATGCATGTGTTTGGAATCAAATACAAGTCATTGTATATCAAGTTAAAAATGTTCAGTTTCAACCCCTTTATTAAATCTATTTGGTGTGCTAGCATGCGAAATATGATTAGCATCAAGCGTATGCAATTCTAAAACATATAAGAATACTTTGCTCTACTCACACTATTTGTCCAAAATCAGAATTTCACAAATTTACGGGTTTATCGCGACTTTGTATTTTCCCAAGTTTCAAGAGATGTGTGCTCATTGGCATCTTTTGATTTTGTGCTCATTGGCATCTTTTTATTTTGTGCACATTGGCATCTTTTGATCAAAAAGTTTAGTAAGAATAAGATACACCGTTAAACATGACTTTCTATCTGGTTCTATAGCAGGATTTGGGTCAGCATATCCCAGACCAGTTGGCCTTAGGTGCTAGGTGACGAGCACCCCTTAGAACTTAATTTCTCAAACCAGAAAGGCCACATCGATATATCTTAAACCCATTTGTACCAGTAAAACATAGCTTTCTATCTGGTTCTATTGCAGGATTTGGGTCAGCCGATCCAAGACCAGTTGATCTTAGGGACTAGGTGTCGAGCACCCCTTAGGACTTACTCTCCCAAACCAGAAAGGCCACAGGCACAAACTTTCAAACTAAATGATAGTGCAACAATTTTATCTCAATCACTTGGTTCTAAAATATAGTGCTTCTCCCATATTTTCATTTCCATCCATCATTCTGACATATAGGCTTTTTGAGCATTATATTCTATATAAGTCCAGATTCACATAACTTTGAGCATTCAGCATAATTTCATTCATGTTTTGCTGACCTTTCGATTTATTTCAGAGGTGAAAATTGAAGCAAATCTAACTCAGATAATACAAAAATACACATTTAATTCATTGAATGAAAATTGAAAATTTTATCTCATTGAATTAAATTTGTAAAGATTCAAGTTTTCAAAGTGGTAGAAACAAAATATAATCCAATGTTACCTTTTACCACGTTCCTTGAAACAGAAAGATGTAACAGTTAAAGATATCACCTGAGAAGTGTGAGTTCTAAACTGATTTGTTTAGAAGTCTTAGTCTTTGAAGTACGGGTTTTGAACTGATATGTTCAAAAGCCAAAGTCGTTGAAGCACGGGTTTTGAACTGATATGTTCAAAAGCCAAAGTCGTTGAAGCACGGGTTTTGAACTGATATGTTCAAAAGCCAAAAACATTGAAACACGGGTCCTGAGTTAATGTATTCAGAAACCAAAATCTCTTTTAAGTGCGGGTCCTAAACTGATATGTTTAGAAACCATAGGTCTTTGTCTCCCACTTAATGGTACAAATATTCTTCAAAAAATACGCCGCTTCTCTTCTGTTTTTAGTCATGTGTGTGGTATGGATCTACAAATCAGTACAACACATGAAGAACCTACAAAACAGATTAAGCAGATTTTGGTACCCAATGGCACTTGGGTCCTAGTGGGTTAGGTGTAGATTTCTTTGAAGGAATACTGTAAGTACCGTACCAAAAAGAAGTATGATTTTTATGCACAAAATCATTTGAACCACAGTAGGAACAACAAATTTTCTTATGTGCCAACCTAATTAGATGATTTACAGAATGAATAGGATTAGGTTGAACAAAAGATTTACCTTTCGGCGCATTGTTCTTCTTGACATTTCATGTAGAGGGAAATGATTTTGGCATATCTTTCTTTGGAACTGTTGTGCCTTTGACTCTCCATTCCATCTTCACCTTTTTGAAGACTGGAACTTCTTCAGGTTTGGAAGTATTAACTTTAGGCACTTTTGGTTTGTTATCTGATTTATCAATCAAAGGATTATAGAAGAGATTTGTTGAACGAATCTGATCTTTTGAGAAATCAGTTGATCTATTAAATTGTTTAGAAGAAATGTTTTTAAAACTTGAACTTGAAGCAGTTTTGAAAGAGCATTCAGAATCATTTGTATTAACAAATGGAGTTTGAAAGATAGAATTATGACTGGTCTGCTTTGAGACATCAAATTTAAAAACGACGTCTTCAAGTTCTTTGACTTTGTTTATCAAAACATTTTTCTCTTTAGAAATTAGATCAAATTTCTTTTGGAGATCAGATTTGAACTGTTGATCCTTCATAATATCAGCTGATAAACCAGATAATCTTTTGGTAAGATTAAGAATCGTATCTTCAAAATATTCGCGTTCCGATTCAAAATCTTTTTCCAAAAATTTCTTTTATCAGTAATCTCTTTGAAAATTTCCATATTTTTCTTTTTAAGGGTTTTACTTTCCTTTTCAAAGAGATTTTTCTTTTCCGTGAAATCTTTCCTTTCTTTTTCCAAAATATTTTCTAGTTCAGAGATTTTCACGGAAAGTTCAGAACTTTTGATCTCAAATGATTTTCGTTTAGTGTCAAAAATAGGTCTTTCTTTTTCGAGCTTCTCTTTTTCAAAAAATAAAACTTTCTCAAAGTCAGAAACTTGTTTTGAAAGTTTTATACAATTAAGTTCAATTACTTCCTTTTCTTTAAGAATCTTGTCTCTCTTGTCTTCAATGCTCTACAGATCAGCATTTTCTTTTTGAAGTGTTGTTACTTTCTCTTGAAGTTTCTCGATTTGATCGTGCAGACTTGAGTTGTCTTTGTCTTTCTTTGTTTCAAGACCTGCAATATATACTTCAAGATCAGTAATTCTTTTAGTAAGTTTAGCATTTGAAGAAGAAAAGTCTAAAACCTGTCTCTTTAGATCAACATTTTCTTCCTCCAATGGTTTATTTAAATCAGAAAATGAAGGACTTGAAGCAACATCTTTAGCAATATATTGTTTCAAACTTTCATTATTTGGTTTAACATAAACTTGTGGAGTTGAAGGTATTTCTGTTATAATAATTTGCTTCAAACCCATATTTAATATTGCTAGAAAATGATCGTTCAGAAGATCAAGCAGAAGTGTATGAAAATACACTAAACAAAAAATTTTATATAAAAAATTTTCTTGAAAAGCTCTTACAGTGTATGAAATACACTATAGAAAAAATTTCGGAATAAAAAATTTTATATAATTTTTTTTTTTAAATCACAAGATTTCGGATGTATAAGGATTCGAAATCAATGAATTCGGATGTAGTTGGATCCGAAATCAATGAATTCGGATGTATAAGGATTCGAAATCAATGAATTCGAATGAAGAAGGATTCGAATTCAATCAATTCGGATGCTGAAGGATGCGAATTCAAGGAATTCAAATGCAGAAGGGTTCGAATTCAATCAATTCGAATGCACAAGGGTTCGAATTCAATCAATTCGAACGCAGAAGGATTCGAATTCAAGACTTGTAAGAATTAAGAACACTCTGAATTGTCCGAAATCAAGTAGAAAATCCCTTGAATGGTCTGAATTCCATATGAATGATCCGAATTCACCAAGAACAATCTGAATTCTTCACTTTGAACACGAAAATCATTGATTCTGCCATAACTCTTTCAATTCTTGATCAAATGAGATGAAACTTATATCGATTTGTTCGTAATCAAAATCCGCACACTTTTCTTGTTGATCACAACTCGCAATTCGATCGATTTAAACGAATTATGATCCAAAACAGTGAACTGTGGGTTTTCGAACAAAAATCCAAGAATCGATCAAATAAGATGAATCTGTGCAGTAAATGATGATGATCCAAGAATTAAATGTGTTCAGGAATCAAATCCGAGTTCAGTGATGCAAAGAAATGATCCAAAAGATCAAAATCTAGAAAAAAAATCATGTCTTAATGATAAGTGATAAGATGAACAGTAACAAGTGAAGGATCCGAATTCTTCAAATCAGTGTAAAAAATCTTCAATTTGGTCTTTGATCTGCTTGAATCTCTTGTTTAGCTCTGATACCAAATGTGAAATCCCAAATCTAGCAATATGTAAAGAACAAATGTAGAGAGAATTTAGAAAGCAAACTTGTCATCCATATATTGATCTCTAAAGTACAAATGACAAATTGCTCAAGAGGTTACAAGAGATCTAGATTACTTTCTAAACTAGACATGCCTATTTATACCCATAGCATACAAGGTATAAAGGCAAAGCTATACAGCATAGACTCATTACAGTACATTGACTTTACAGAAAATCTTGAATACAATAATGCTCTAACAGGTTATGTAAGACGAAGGAGAAGGAGGTGGATCAATTAGGATTAGACCAGAAACCCACAGATGTGTATTTTTCTTGTTTACAACCCAATACTTATGAATCGAAGCTTTCGAACAACCCCCAACCACAAAAAACCTGCTAGAGTTCATTCGACACTTAGGTTACAATCAACCCATCACACGATTGAGCGACTTCAGAAGAAAATTATTTCCACCAATCTTGAACTAAATGTTTAGTGTTCTGAACAGAACACTATCCTGCAAAACTGGAAGCCTTGACCAAACGAACCCTGCCATCATGACTCTCATGTATCACCTTTTCTTTAAAAGGAAGATCGACTTTGCCCAATTTCTGTTTAACGAAATCCTCACTATGGTAGAGAGAAACAAATCCCTGGCAAAAGGTAAGGAAGTAGGAGGTGACAAGGCTCTGACTACTATTATGTTTCCAAGGATAATTTTGATGGTGATCAGATCTGCCTTCGATAAATTAAGGCTATCAGAAGATGGAGCGAAGACCCCAAATTGGCTAATGAACTCCTTCAAACCGACAGGGTTCGGCCCCTACCCAACATGCAGAAGAGTACCCAGAACCATGTTTTCCGTTCTTACCTTCAATTTCCCAACCATAGAACTATATTTACGTGTTCCCCAACCTTTAGAACCAACGGTGGAGTCCTCAACACACTTAGGTCCCAAGCCTGAGAACTATGAAAATTAAGAGAGTGGTTTAGTGAACGGTGGTTAAGAGGGCGGAGTACCAGAGGGAGCCCCGTCAAAGAAAGTACAGGCTGAAACATCAGATGCTAGAGCCGAGAGTAGCGTGGCTAGCTCTGAAGAGAGTGAGAAAGAGAGTAAGGAGAGTGAGTGTTCTAACCCCTTAAGAGCCGAGAGTCTTGTAAGCATAGCAAAAGATGTTCAGAGGAACACACATGTGTACTTTAGGACTCCTAGCCAAACTCCAGTGTAACCAAATAAACTATCCAAGATGATCCAGCATCAATGGATATTGAAATAGAGGTGCACACCTCAAACCCTAACCAGCCAAACCATTAAAATGTACGTCTGAACTGCAGAAACCAGAGGAAGCCATACTTCTGGACACGCCCTCCCAAAAGGACATACTTATTGAAAATATAAGTGCCCTCTCGCCTCGAGGTACGACATATTTACACACACAATGATGTTGTTAGCCCCAAGTATTTAAATGTAAAAGTATTGAAAATATCATAAGTCAGAAGAACGTCAGAGACTAAATGTCAGAGACCAAGACTTCAGAGATAGCACAGAAGACTTAACAGAGGTACAACAGAAGACCATCAGAGACCAAACATCAGAGACCAAGATAACAGAAGACCATCATAGCTCTGGAAAATGATCTCTGGTGACCAAGACCTCTGTCAAGCCGAAGACACATAGAAATTCTTAAGTGTTAGATTAGTGTTTGTACTTTCAACGCCAGCCTTAAAAGGACAATAACACCTTTACACGTGTCATTCCAGGGTTAGTTAGTACACTGTTCTACACTTTATCATGCTATAAATAGAGAGTAGTGGAGCACACAATTTTAAGAATTACTACAAGAGCACACTCACTGCACATTCCATTCCACTATTTGTGTACGTTTTGTAGCCTGAGAGAATTCAGAAGAAACACACACACTTGGGTGTTCTTGGTGTTCTTCATATCAATATACGAGCAGTTTGTTATTTATGCTCATATTATTCACTGTTCAAATATTTGTATTCTCTCTTTGTTCTTATTTATGCAATCACTCACTATCAAACAATATTATGAATATGCTTTCGCTATCTATGATATCTCTGTTTGAGTGAGACAAGGTGAATCTGGGAACCTACAATTGGTATCAGAGTAGATTGATTTGCTTAAATCAAATCAATCCAATCTATACAGGTTGATTCATCCTTGTTGATTGTTAGTTATTCTTCAAAGTTTCTTGGTATACCCTGTTTTCAACAAAAAGCTGAAACTCTTGTTTTCAAGTTTCAAATAGTTGTTTAAATCTTCAAGCAAGTTTAGAAAGTACTCTTACATTTGATATACTACTCTTTTCATCTCTATTTGTCTCTTTCAAGCTTAAATACTCTTTTTATGTTCAAGAAAATATTCACTTTGTTTTTTGTAAAAGTGGCAAGTAACAACATCAACGCCATTTATATTGCTGGTTCTTTAACCAAACCTCCTACTCTTCTGAGGGGTGAACACCCTCAATGGAAGCTTAGGATGGTCAACTTCTTTGAAGGCATGGACAAATATCTTATGCGATCTGTCACAAATGGACCATTGCAACCCACGGTATTGGTTCCTTGTGTCCCTGCAACAGAAACAACTGCTGAGATTCCAACTCACTTCAAACCTAAAACCACTGGTTTTACCGAAGATGAGAAGTTAAAAATGGAAAATGACTCTAAGGCAGTTAGACTTCTGATTATGGCCATTCCAAACGATATTTTCCAAGAACTTGACTCATGTGTTACGGTTAAGGAAATCTGGGATCAACTTCTGAACCAACTTGAAGGAGGAATAAAAACCCAAAAGAAAAGAAGGACCCAATATATTAATGAATTCAACGATTTTAAAGCTCTCCCTGATGATACTCTACAACAAACCTACAACAGATTTAATGTCTTGATTAACAAGTGTAGAAAATGTGGTGTTGTCAGATCAAAGAAAGACACCAAATGTCTTGTTCTTAAAAAGTTTAAATGATGAATGGTTGCACTTATCTTTGTCTTTGCAAGCTAACCAGAACCTGGACACATGGTCACTTACAGATGTGTATGGCACTCTTGTTGCACAAGAAAAACATGTTGTCAAACAGTAGGGAAAATCCTCAGTGGGAGGACCATTGGCATTGATCTCTGACACAAAAATACCCTCAGAAGGGAAATCTACCAGAGATAATGCCTCCAGAGAGAAGAAGGGAAAGGAGAAGGTCCTGAGAAAAAAGGGAAAGAAAACCTTATTGCTGAGAGTGATGAAGAAGATGGCAGGATGTCAAATGTTGATGAAGATGCTGATATTGCTTCTTTTGCCCAATCTCTTGCCTTAATAACTCAACAATTTAATAACAGGTTTGGCAAGAAAGTGTTTGACAGAAGAGGAAGGTTTGAGAGAGAAGAGAAAGAGGAGAAGAGAGGTTATGAACAGAGGACTGTACCCTACCAGAATCATCACAGAGCTGCACCACAGCAGAGACCACCTCAATATCAACAGAGGTATATCTAACCAGCACCACAGAAACCAATAGATGTTGCCCAACCCATCAACCAAAGTGATGGTAGATGCTTTAGATATGGTAAACCAGGTCATTTCTCTGCCAACTGTAAAGGTAGACTGGTAAAAGACCAGGACTACTACAAATTCAAGTACGAGTATAACTTTAAGGAGAGAAGTTATGTTGCAGAGATGGAAAACTGGATCACTTATTCATCTTCTGATGATGAACCAGAGCAGGCCAACTTCTATGGGATGGCTATTGCTGAAGAGATGACAAGGGAGATGACAGAGGGGATGACATAGACAAACTTTGCTGATAGAACACTAGTGATCTCAGAACCCACTCAACCCAGTGCTAAGGTATGTTATACCTCTGACTCCAAATCTAATTCTGAACTGGAAATGAATGTGTCCAAACTTGCTGAGGAATTTCAAGCCTTGAAACAAAAACCTTATGTAGAAAAAGAACTAAGAAAAGTAGCTCAGAAAGATTTATCATTCTACAAGAGATAGAAATATCTCTTGGAAATGGAGAAGGAAGAAATCTCAAAA
Source organism: Saussurea involucrata (assembly GCA_033807775.1). Lineage (NCBI taxonomy): Eukaryota > Viridiplantae > Streptophyta > Magnoliopsida > Asterales > Asteraceae > Saussurea > Saussurea involucrata. The sequence continues at coordinate 15,333,507 of CM066326.1, forward strand.
GAAAAATCTTAGTTAGAGGTCTTACAGATGCAAAAAGAATTTTTTTTCTGACAAGTGCCAAGAATATGAGGAAGTTTTGAAAATGAAAGGTGAAGAGGTCAAAAGATCAAAGTATGAAAGGCTAAACTCTGTTGCTTTGAAAAATTATTTTCAAAAAGAAATGGAAGTTTTACACCAATCTTTACAGAGAAAGGGGCTTCTGATAAAGAAGTACCCGGATGCACAAGATGCGCACATAAAAATCAATTCACAAATGGACACCCAAGGTCTAGGTTTCCGTGATCTTGATCCTTTCACTGGAAGGAAGAAGACATCTCTGTTCTCAACCTTATGTGTTGGGAAAGTCCAGATGCATGATTGTACATCCTCTAGTACAAGCGTTTTTAATAGAACAAAAACTTCAGAAGGATCAAGGACTAAGAGACTAAACTTCAGAAATGTCAGCTATGACTCCTCTGATCATGAAAGGATTACAGAACCATCTATTAAGTTAATTCATTATCAAGGAAAAGCTGAAATCATCATTCCTAAGTGTATGAAAAGTCTTGATCCAATGGAGATCTTCAACTTTAACTTTTTTAAGAAATAAAAGTCTGTTACTTCTGTGGTTGGTTCCCTCTGAAGTCAAATCTCAGAGTGAAGTCAATCCTGAAGCATCAGTCTTCTCTCCCACCTCTGAGGATGTTAGAACAACATTTGAGGAGGACTTGCAAATAGTACTTGAGGAAAACTCCATTTCTGATGCCTTAAAACCAAAGTTCAGAAGATTCAAAACTTGCACCATCAGAGATCTAAACTTCTCTGACTCCAACAGAGCAAGCTTCTGTCACAAACCCACAGAGACTCTTATCTCTGACAGAGCCATCAGAGACTTTCTAGACTCTGACTCTGACTCAAAGGTTGATGAGAAAATTTTTGTGCACCAGAGAATATCTTGCACAAACCTAAATAGACATTTGTTGGATCTGGAATTTTAAACAATGTCATTTCTGTTTCAAAGAACCAATCCAGAATTCCATTTTGTCCTGATTTTAAGGGTATGGGTGTCAGAATCTTATCTTCTGAGGAGTTAGAAAAGAAGAAGAAAGAGAAAGCCATGAGTACTTAAATCAATCAAACCTCTGTACCTTATGTGTATAAACTAGAAAGATTCACTCCAGAACAAAAAGGAAAATGGAAAGTTAATGACTCACCTATTTCTAACTCTGTAGTGAATTACAGAGGAACCCAACCTTTTTGGGCCAAGGAACCACATCATCATAGGAATGCAAATTTCCAGAAAACACCTCTAGATAGGAAGTTTGTTAAAACCTCTGATTCTAGTCATTTTAATTTTCAAAAGGCATCTAATCCAAAGATGATGAATCAAAACAACAATTTACATCAACCATTCCCATGTTCTGTTAACTGCAATTGTTTTAAGCTTTTATTGAAACTTCAGAATCATCTAAATGGTCCTCATTGCATTCTGAACTGGTCACCAGAGAAGAAAAATCCTAAGACCAGATCTCACGAAAGTGCAAGGAAAAGCCTCTGGCAAACCATCACATAATGGAAAGCCAGAAGGTAAGTCTGTTAAACCCATGTCTAACAAGAAAGGACCCATTATGCAATGGGTACCTAAGAAAGTCTAATCTGTCTTGCAGAAACAGCATGTGCAAATTTGGTACTTGGACTCTGGATTTTCAAGGCACATGACTAGAAATAAGGAGTTGCTGACCTCATTCAAAGAATAAATGGGAGGTGCAGTAACTTTTGGAGGAGAATGGCAAGGACAGATTAGAGGTTATGGGGTTTTAACCAATGGTGGAGTATCAGTTTGTAAAGTTGCTAATGTATAAGGGTTAAATCATAATTTGCTTAGCATAAGTCAACTTTGTGATCATGGTTTTGATGTCAACTTTAAGAAGAAATATTGTTCTCTGTTAGTTTCTGTTAGGTTAAATTAGCTCCTAATTTAATTAAAGAAATAGTGTATGGGTTTTTTAGTTAGCTTTTTAGTTAGCTTTTTAGTTAGCTTTATGGGCTTGAGCCTTTTATTGTAAATGGACCCTTTATAAAAGAGTTTAGGGTTTCATTTCTCATTTGAGAGAGAGGGTTTTAGAAGATACACAAAAAAACACACACTAACTTATTCTCATGAGAGTCATCTAAATGTAAAATGTGGTGTTCTTTGTAATGTCCCATCCATAATGAATCAATCAAAGCAAATGAGATGAGTTATTTTATGATTGTTCTTCATGTTCATCTTATCTCTACTTATATATGGATTGTTCTTCTATTGTTTGCTTGTCCTAAATGGGACCAACAATTGGTATTAGAGCCGATTGAAGAAACTTTTCTTCAAAATCGGTCATCTATGGCAACTGTTGGTTCCCGTTTTGTTTTAAACAAGATTATCAGATCTATTAGTTCAAGTTTAAGTTTGATGCGGAAGCGTATTTGAAGAACTAATAGATATGTTTGATTGATTTAGAACACAATATAAATAAACAATGAACAGTAAATAATATCTCAAAGTTTACTGAATATGTATATATATATATATATCAAGAATAGATTTAAGAACAGTGAGTAAACAAAGCTTTTAAAACAGATATGACTCTCAAAGTATATAAGCTATATGTTCTTGATGTTTTTATCTCATTAGTCTCTTTTAGGAAGAACTCAACATGAGTCTTCCTTATATACTACTCTAAGGGGACCATAAAGCATAAACTACTATTCAGAACGGACGGTATGAATAGTGGAACGGATGGCATGAACAGTTGGACGTGTTGTATTGCATTTAATGCAGCAGACGTCTATTATGTACTAAGCCCTATTGAATCCAATCAGAGTTTGACACGTTGAAGATGGACAGGGCATGCTACCATGCAAGTTGATGAACAGGTCCAGTAACAGTAGCAAGATATTATAAATATCTTCAGGTCTTTTAGAGAGGACCACAAAGGCTCTGTAAAGTGTTACAGAGGTTCTGCGGTCTGGTCCTTTGTAGAGCAGTCTTCACTGGATTCCGAGTCTTTGGTCTTCTTTGTGTGTATGACAGAGCTTCTGTAGGACGCCTCTTTAGCTTCTGTAGCTTCTTGACCTTGATCTCTCGGTAAGTTCGGCAGAGCCTCTGTAAGAGGCTTTCTTTACTTAGCCTATTTTTCACTACTTCTAAATACTTCTATGATTAGGAAGATTGAAGCTAACAATCTCCCCCTAAGTAGTGAAAAATAAAAAATTTGAACTTGAGTTAAGTTAGGCTAAGTTAGATAAAACAGAGGTTAAACAATACCTCGAAAGTTCTTTCATTTAGAAGTATGCCAGAGGCATTTTATATTTGAGTACAATGAAAGATAAACTTGAACATGGTTTGCAGAGAATCAGATTTTGGCGTCTTTGAAATCGTTGAAGCTTCTGTTGTCTCTTCCGACTTCTCTGATCTCTTTGTAGAAACTGATGCAGAGTTCTCTTAAGCGTATTGTAGCATCAATCTCTCAGATGAGGGTATCTGCAGCGTCTCTATCCATTTGCTCGGTATCTCTGTATTTTACAAGGTTTGCTCTAAACTTGTTCAGAGTACTAGTTGCGTACTTCTGACAATCCATGCTTACAAAAAGTTTGACTTCGCCTTGTGGGTTTTGAAATACTAACCCGAATCTTGGTTCTGTAATGATTGAGTTGGGCACGGCGTCAGGTGGGCAGCGAACCTCTGGTGGTCGTAGATTCAGATGTTTAAGACCAAGATCCTTTCCCAGCTGAAAGTCTGTCAGACTGTAGATTAGAAGCCTTTCCCTCATTGCTTATCTCAACACTTGATAGGCTCTGGTGTTTGGCTCTGTGTTGTAGTTGTCCTTCGTCCATTGCAGAAGTTCAGGTAGATCATAGGGATTCAGATTCCTTATGTCAGCATCAGTGAAGGTGGTTTCTGAATTGTTTACCCTTTTGACTCTGTAAAGATTGTACCTGACTCTTAGATAGGTTCTTGTGAAGGAGAACCTGCAGAATATTACCTTTTTGATTTTATGAATTGAGAAGACTTCTGCTTTGGTTCTTGGCTTTGTTCTGCTGAAGATGTTCTCAAATTCTTCTCTGATGTTCGAATTTGTGATTTGGTCTGTTGGATGGAGGTTCTGAAAGGGTTGTTTGTAGAGATATTTGTACACCACTTCTTCCATTTCTTCATATGTTGGACCATGTGGTGGTACTTGTCTTCTGAGACTCTCCATCTGTTGAACAACTTCTGCAGCTCTGCCTGTAAGTGGAATGTCTGACAGGGGCTTTAATCCATATGCCCAGTCCTCTTCTTCAGGCTTTGGAGTTTGAAAGGAATCAAAGGAGCTCTTCATCAGTTTTTCTGTAGGATTGGGCACTGATTTCTTTTTCTTGGGCTCTTCTGTCATTTTTGCCTTTCCCTTGTCTTTGGCTTTTGGAGGTGCAGAACCTGTTGCTTCTGTTGGAATGATGGGAGTTGCCTCTGTAGGGTTTGACACTTGTGTTTGAGAGGACTTTTGTGGCGTTGGTTCTGTTGGCTTGATTTGCTCTGTAACCTCTGTTGGAGGTTCTTTGGTGACTTCTTCTGTGAGCTCGGTTTCTGTTTGTGAAGGTTGGATATCAAATCTTCTTGCCATTTTGAAAGCTAATGTGAACCTGTGCCTTTCTTCTTCTCTCTGCGCCATTCGTTCAGTCATTGTTTTGTGCATATTCCTTAGAATAGAAGAAGCAGAGGTCGTTGCTCTTTTTGGTTTGTGGGCAATAGACTTTCTTCTTGGGATGGATTGGGGTTTTTCTGTTGGTTTTGTAGTTTGGGAGGGAATATCTTCTTCTGTGGAGGATGACAGATGTTGAACATCTACTCCAAACATTGTAGGGAATTCCACAGAGGTGGGTGTTGCCTCTGTGGTCTTTTGAGCTTCTGGTACATGGGTTTCTTCAGCGGTTGATTCCACAGAGATGGGTGTTGTCTCTGTGGTCTGTTGAGTTTGTTGATCTTTGGTTTGTTGTGGAGGGGCTTGGCTGATTGGTTCTGCTGCGATTGGTGGAGCATGTAGTCCTCTGGTCGTAGCCTTCTCCCTTATATTCTCCCCCTCAGGATGATCTGATGGACCAGGATGGTCATCATCAGAGTCATCCTGACTCTTATCAGAAGTACCCTCTGCTCTGCAGGAAGCTTTAGGTTTCTTTGGTAGTGCTGCTCCTGCGGCCATCAACTTCGTACATACATCATCACAGAGGCTGATTAGAGTTGCAAGCTCTGCTTCTGTGTTGAAGCGCATTTTGCCGACACTTCTTCTGAATTCTTTAACGTAGTTGGTTGTAGAAGTGAAGGAGGTGATGACTTCTGTGACCTGGTTTATCACATTTTGCCCGAGCTCTGTTAGCTGTGCTCTGGTCATGTAGTCTTTTGGCTGCATCAGTATTGTGTTGCGCATTGCTTCTGCTTGAACGTTTTGTAGAGCCTTCTGAAGATCTGTAGGTGTGAGGCTCTGTGATTTGTTGGATTGCTTGTTCATTTGTTCAAGGAAATGCTTGACTGATTCCTTGAATGCAGATGTTGCAGCTATTCCGAAATCTTTAGCAGCAGAAGTGGCTGTAGTTGTGGCAGTTGTTTGAGCAGAAGACTTCATCTCTGTTATGGCGGATTTCACCTCTGTGGACAGATTGTCCATTTTGGTGTTCAGATTTCGTAAGGCTGTTGATGTTGTGTCTGCAAAAGATGTGAAAGAGCTTTGCAACTCTTTCATGGTTTGGTTCACAGAGGTGACAAGGGTTTGGAACTCATCCCTTGATACTTGTCTCCCTGTTGTAACCTCTAGAGGAACACATTCGTCTCCAGAGTGAGTATCTGCTCCTGGGACACCTTCGTTCACCCTTGTTTGTACGATGGGGGTGGAAGGATTTCCATCTGATCTTTGAGAAGAAACAAGAGTTTCAGTCTCTACAAAAGTTCTGGGTAGAACAGTGTCCAAATCCACTCTAGAGGTGGGTATCGGAATGTTCTTCTGTTGACTTGGAGACTTGTCTAGAGTCTCTTCGTCTATGTGCTCACTACTTCTCTCTGAAAGAAGTGTTGGCCCTAATTTGTGCGTGGCAGAGGAAACGAATTCCTCTGTAGGGTGTTCTGATGTGATCTGGGGCGATTGATCATGAACTATAGGTGAGTCTCTCTGAGGAGACTCCCTAGGAATGGATTCCCCGGTTTCTGTGGGCGCAGAAGTCGAAAGAGTGACCTCTGGCTGGATGGGTTGGGTTTGGATCGAGCTGTGCTGCTCTTTTTCAATAACTCCTTCTGCAGCTAGACCTGCGGAGTTAGATGTGTGGGTTGCACTGGGAGGGGGTGAGGGATGTGTGCCTTCTGCAACTTCGGCATCTTTTCTTGTTTCTTCCTCTGTTAAGCATCCAAGCATCACTTCATTATCAATCATTTCAGCCTCTATCGCTATCCTTTGGCTTGGTGCTTCTTCCCTAGCTTTTGTTGAAGTTCCTTGTGTTGGTCCCGAAGGCCTATACAAGTTTGTAGAAGGGGGGGGGTTGAATACAAAAACACATATTTTACTTTTCTAAATTGTTTATTGATAAATCATTAACAATTTACAGCTTGTTACGGAAACATGATTAAGGATAAACCTAAATCTAAACAAGTTGGAACACTAAGGTTTCTTGCACTAAGAGAGATAAGGAAATTACTAATAATAACCTATCTTGAGATAAGAGATTGAACTTGTCCAGAGTTAGCAAGTTACTTTAAATGAAGTGGGTTCATCTCTTTATATACTGCATGCATTTAATGCAAGTCAGTATACACTTTACACGTGTCATCAGCTGGTTGGTTGCATGTCATTGACCTTTGTTGACAACCTTAGTAGCCGCATGGATGAACAGTGTAGTATCAGAGTGGTTGTACGATTTCAGACATTCGGAGGTTCTTTTCTGACATTTCGTACGGAGTCGTGCAAGGGTGGTTAAGACAAAAGTACTTTGTACGGAGGACTTCATGATCAGCTTTCGTTGATTCAGAGCATTATCATTATCTATTCAGCGAATGATAAAGTTCAGCGATAGCTGAAGTCTTGTACTTGATACTTCACGTTGAGTGGACAAATCTGAGTCTTCGTTGATCCGCATCAGTTCATTAGGAGACTTGTCGCTGGTTCTTGAGCTTGATCTTCGACTTCAGCGTAGAACCTATGTTGACGTGAAACTTGTCTTCAGGGATCATAAGTAAACAACTAACTTATCAGTGATCATCATAATGACTGAACAGACTCAGAGCATTAATGGTGAACAGTGTTCGCTGAATGTTTAATTTAAAGAGCGAGAGTTCCTATCAGCGGTACTGTAAGATCTTAGTACTTATCAGCGATAGTGAAACTCTGATACATATTGTTTACTTACAATTTTCACTAAGTATATAAGAGAGGGTCATTATCAAATCACTAAGGGTTTGGAACAACAATCTCCCCCTATTTGATTATGACATAGCAACAAAGAAAATTGTTATTTAATGAAAACATATGGATAAAAAGAACTCATAAAATATTTGTCCCTTTTACTGTTTTCTGGGATCTTTTCAGTACTGATGGAGTAAAGTACATTCGCTGAAATCTTTCTTTAAAACTTTGAATCAGGTTACAAAGAGAAATGGAAAGATTACAAGTACAAGCGAAATAAATTACAAGTACAAAAGAATAACTGATACAATAGAGAAATAGGCGATCATATCAGTTTGTAAAGGGTTCTTCCTTAATGAGAAGTTCATCAAGGGTCATTGATGTGGTGGGAATCATCCAGTCAGGAACGGTTACACCTTGTTTTCTTTTGATCAGCGCTTCTTCAAAAATCAAGGGTTTCAGATGTCGTGCCTGAGGGTCATTCCTGAAGTCAAACCAGTAGATGAGATCTCTCAGTTGTTCGATGGGAGTGATGTGAAGTTCAGAGATGCGTTGAAAATGCTTTCTACCATCGTAGTCATGGAAAAATATCCTGTAGGGTTCGCTTATGACTTTGCCAGGGATGAAAGTCTCACCAGGAGGAATAGATGTGTCAAGCATGGAAAGATCAGGATCAGGACCAAGGACTTCAGCACGTGAAAAACCAATACCTGTTTCATTTCGTATGACAGGGCCATCAATTGAAGATATAGATTTCTTCTTCTTTGCTGAGGCCTTTCTTTTCTGACTTTCGAGAGGAGGAGGAGGAATATCCACACAGGAGTAGACTAAGTCGATTTGTTTGTTGATCAGCTTTTCAACATGTTCCTTGTACTTCGACTTGGACTTTTGGATGGCTAACCTGATCTCCAACCATTCAGAGAGACCGTACTTCGTTATGGCTTCAGCATAGAATTTTTCGTACTTCTTATCTTCTCTGAATATCTTGACTTCAGCGATTAAAACAAGGGTTGTTCTTCCAGAGATGAATACCTTGTTGATTTTGGCAGGAGAGAGTCTGTAGTTGACCTTTTCTTTGCACCAGGCTAAAGTGGACTGAGACACAGTTCTCTTTTCTTCAGTTATCTTCTTGGCGTTTTCCCAGAGCTGACGTTGAACATCAATGGGAACTCTTTTCAGCTTGGGGTCTTTTATTGATCGTTTAGAAAGCCGGATGGCGTATTCTCTGTCCTTTTCTTCAGCTTCCTTTCTTTCAGCGATTAATCTTTCAGCTCTGAGGTGATCCTTGTATTCCTTTTTGGAAATTCTGAACTTTGGAGGAACTGAAGGAAGTTGATCACGCCTCAGAATGATTCGCTGATCCTCGAATTGCTTTATTATCTCCTCTCTTCTTTTCTAATCTTCTTCACTTAGCTTTTGAGGAGCTAAGGAAGGTCTGTGTCTGTGCGAGAGTAGTTGTTCTTCTGGTTCATCAGTCTCAGAGTTCAAATCTAAGACTGGGATTATTTCTTCAGCAGCAGCTGGTATTATTGGTGAAGTCGCAGTTGTGGAACCTTCAGCGATATCCTCAAACAGGGGAGAGGACTAGCTGAAAAACAGCGATCTTACAAGTAAGAACTTGGGTAGAATCAGAGAGAGAAAATTTGTTCAAGTGTATAGGCTTGGGTAGTAGAACTGATAGTGTATGACAGAGGAGGGATGGAGTGAGAGATGTTTAATGTACCTGACAAACCGGCTTTTCAAGCAAGATCGTCAAGTTGTCATCTTCAGCGACGCTTTTGCCTTTGCTTTTCTCCGCTCCAGAGGCTGAGGGCTTTGTCTTTGTCCGCTCCCCTGAAGGTTCATTTATCGAGATTCCCTTAAGAACTTTGATCTTCGGAGCAGGTTTGATGATAAAGAAGTCATCGTCATCTTCGTCATCATCATCATCATTCTTTGGAGAAGAGGATGGTTGATTATCAAGGATGTCGACGGCTTCATCATCTTCTGCTTCGGATTCGGTTTTATCAGCTTCTTCTTCGAGTTGCTCTCCCTCAGATACAGAGGCGATCTTCTCGGTTTCCTCAGGGTTTTCATCTCCCTGAGGTCCAGCGGTGGTTTCTTCAGCATCCTTCTCTCCCCTGATAGATTCATCATGGGAAAGGTCTTCAACGCTCTTGGAGAGATCTTCAGCGCTCTTCTACCCCTCTTTCTCATGATGAGTGGGGGAGGAATGGGTTGACTCAGCAGCGTTGGTAGGTTCTCTGTCTTCTTGGCCAAAGATACCTATACAAACTTCAATCTTTGCTATTCTGTCTTGAAGGCCAGAAATAGCAGGATTGATCTTCTCCAGCTCAGTGCGATCCGCCGCTGTGAAATTGTCAGATGCAGGGACAGGGGCAGGGGCAGGAGTATTCGCTTTGTGTAGTAGCTGCTCGATCATCGATTTCATCGAACTAACATCGGTCTTTACAGAGCCTAAGTCAGTCTTTACAATATACATATCTCCCTCTAGTTGTCCAACCGATGTCTTCAGCGTTGTGACCTCGCTGGACATGGATGAAACTGAATTTTTGAGAGAGGTGTAGTCTGTGTAGATGTCAGCGAGCACCTTGGCGAAGTCGCTGAGAGTTTTATCAACCTGCTTCATGTCATCTGTGGAAGCCTTCTTCTCCACCACCGTTGTCACCTTTGTAAGATTCTCTCCAGCGTTTTTTACAGTTGTAGAGTTATTTGAAAGAGTGGTGGTGAGACCTGTCAGCTTTGTCTCCACGGACTTCAGAGAGGCGTTGATGTCTCCCAAATTAGGACCTGTAACATATAAGAACTTGTGAACATAGGAAAGCTCAGAAGTTTGGGGGTTTAATGACAGTGTTTATGGGTTGGTGTGTACCTGCAGGAGGATTGATGAACTCGTCAAAATTACGGGTTCCTAAAAAATGTTCCATGTCATCTTCAAAAGTGCCCATGGATTGTCCTGCAGGTCCTGTCTTCATCATTTCTGGAGTATCAGCTTTAGGTTCCGTAGAAATGATGGCAGCTCCAGCGAGAACTGGAGGAGAGACCAAGTGAGTAGAGGGAGGAGCGAAGGATAAGAATGGAGGTTGGGTTCTGAGTTCAGCGTTGGATTCGCTGACAATCACTTCATCAGTCTTTTGAGAGACTGAAGGAGGTTGGGTAGGTTCCAAGTTTGTAACCTCAGCGTTTAGAGACGCTGAAGTTGGGATGGAATGGATGGGTTGTTCAGGTGTGGCAGAGCGTACCACTGAACGTTCCTTCAGCTCTGCAGAAAGAGCTGAGGAGTCTTCAGCATGAGATTGTTGGGATTGCTTCTTTTGTTTTCTTGATCCTTTTAGAACCAAGTGGGGTAGATGATTGTTTCCTTTTCTTAGAAGGAGAGGAGTTTGTGGCCAGGGTATCAGCGATGGGTATTGTCGCTGAAGGAGCCACAGAAGTAGAAGAAGAAGGGTTGAGAAGAGTTAAAAGGGTAGAAAGACGTACCTCATTTTCAACTGGTTTGAAGTCAATTACCTTAGGGCCAACCTGAGAGAGTTTCAGGTCACCCTCTTGCGGGTAGCTGTCCTTCAGGCCATATTGGAAGATGGCGCTGATAAATCGGGGGTAAGGAACCCATGGAGGTCTGTCAGCGGCAGAGTCTACTCTTTGCAACAAGTCATCATATATAAGAGATGCCCAGTCAATGTGTAGACCTTTCAGCAGAGCGTATCCCATTGCTTGTTGAGGTTGAGCGGCTTGGTCAGAGGAGCCGGTCTTGGCCGTCATGCAGCTGATTAAGTGAGCGAAGATGAAGTTCATCTCGCTGGGCATTTTTGACTTCTTCAGTTGGGTCAGCTTCTTCTCAGGCTTCTTGTCTCTGTCAATTTCCCATACATAGCCCATTGCATCGAAAAATGCAATAAGAGCTTCTTTGTCAGCGAGTTTCTTATGGTCAGGGAAAGGAACAAAAGGCTTTTCTTTTGTAGCGTTGGGAAAGTTCAGAGCTTTGCGAATGATGGTAGGTGTGATCTTTATCGTGCCATACTCAGTATCGCTGAGGATACAATCAATTGTTTTGGAGGGATCTTTGGCGGATGGTAACTGAGAGTGTCTGGCAGTGTACCAGAACTGGGATAGTAGTAGCTGACTTGCAGGAGGTGAGATGGTCAGGGCTGTTGAAATGCAGCAATTCTTTAGGAAATTCACAGCATCTTTCAGATGTGTGACTTGCTTTCGAGGAGGAAACTCGAGAAGCGCAGAAAGGTTGTTCGTTTTGCTCCAATCTAGCTGTTCCAGAGTGAACTTAACCTGAGGAGCCTTGATAAATTCCACTTCCTCAGAATCAGCGGAGATGTTCTCAGCGGTAGCAGGAATGTCAGACGATGCCATTTCTCTGTATTATCAGTTCAACCAAAGATGTTAACAAATAAGAATTATCTTAATGTGGAAAGATTTTCCATTAAGATGGTTCAAATTTTATCCATTTCATTCAGACACAAATGTCTTAATGAAGATTAGGGTTTTTCTTGATTTTAAGAAACGAAATGTAAAACCCATTTATTCTTGTTATCCAGTTTTCTATGAAGAAATAGATTCTGGAAACGAATGAAGAACAAGTTTAAGATTTTTGCATTTAAACTTAAAGAACAACCATGAAATGGTTGTGTTCATAAAACCATGAAAGAAAATGATTTCATTTTTAAGAAGTTCTTTTGTTTGATCTTGTTAAAACAAGGAAAAGATTGGAAATAAGTTATACGCATTCGGTAATGAATAAGAACATATTAACCTTGATGTTTGATGAAGAAGATGATGAACAGTTCTTGAAGGTTTTGAGAGCACAAATGCAATAGTGATTCTTTCTTGCGGAGGAAGATTGTTCGCGTAAAAGAAAAATATAAACCACGAGTTTGTTTATATAGAGAGATTAGAGAGAGAAAATCTTGAGCGGGAAAAGATTTTCATCATGACACGGACACGTGTTTGCATTTGATTGGAAGTTTGAACGAGACGTGCAAACGTGTGTCAGAAAGAGAAAACGTGCCGGGGTTTATCCGTTGCAATGACGTCACAACTGTCCTTTCATATTCTTTTAGGATGTCTCTGAGGTTTTGAAAGCTCAGGGACTCTTTTACAAACATGAAGCACTGGATGAAAATATCAGTGATGGTTTTAAGAATTTTCAAAATATCGCTGTTAAGGAAGAGATATTCAGCGATGCATTTTGTTTTGAAATCTTGCATTTTCATGTGAGTGTCAGAGAGAGAAAACATACCTTGATATCAGCTTAACCAAGTTTTATTCAGAGAGAAGATGATTGAGTAGGTTATACGAGTTGATTTTATCCTATCACTGATCAATGTGAACCGTTGAGGATTTTACCCTTCAAAGTTCAGCATTCCAAGCTCGCTGATGAGAAAGTTGAATCTTGTCTCATCAAGAGGTTTGGTAAATAAATCAGCTAACTGATAATCAGTTGGGATAAAATGAAGTTCTATATCACCATTCATCACATGATCTCTGATAAAATGATATCTAATTTCTATGTGTTTGGTCTTTGAATGTAGTACTGGATTGTTTGCTATAGCGATGGCACTTGTGCTGTCGCAATAGATTGGAATTTTGGAGAGCTGAAGATCATAGTCTAGTAGCTGATTTCTCATCCACAAGACTTGAGAACAACAGCTTCCAGCAGCTACATATTCAGCTTCAGCTGTGGAAGTGGACATTGAATTTTGCTTTTTACTAGTCCAACTTACCAGCTTTCCACCCAGGAGCTGACATCCTCCTGTGGTGCTTTTCCTATCCATTTTGCAACCTGCAAAATCACTATCTGAATAGGCGGTAAGATCGAATCCTGAATCTTTGGGATACCAAAGACCTAGGTTCGTTGTACCCTTAAGGTATCGAAAAATTCGCTTTATAGCTTTCATATGAGATAGCATAGGTTCAGCTTGATATCGTGCACACAAACATGTTGCATACATAATATCGGGTCGGCTAGCTGTAAGATACAAGAGAGAGACGATCATCCCACGGTACAGCGTGACATTAACAGGTATTCCCTTTGAATCCTTGTCAAGTGTCAGCGGTGGTGCTATAGGGGTTTTCATAGGTGAACTATGAGTTAAATCAAATTTCTTCAGCATATCTTTAACATACTTTCCCTGATTAATAAACGTTCCTTTTTCAGTTTTCTTAGTCTGAAGACCAAGGAAATATGTTAGTTCACCCATCATGCTCATTTTATACTCATCTTTCATTCTATCAGCGAAACGAGTACAAAGCTCAGGATTAGTAGAACCAAATATAATGTCATCAACATATATTTGAACTAGAATGATATGACCTTTCACTTTTCTAAAAAATAGAGTTTTGTCAATCTTACCTCGCTCAAATTTTTCAATATGGAGATAAGTAGAAAGAGTGTCATACCATGCACGAGGAGCTTGCTTCAAGCCATAAAGTGCCTTATCCAGTTTATAAACATAACCTGGACGCTTAGAATCTGAGAATCCTGGAGGTTGTTCCACATACACTTCTTCATTCAGCTTTCCATTCAGAAACGCTGACTTAACATCCATCTGATGTACTTTGAAGTTTTTTTGTACAGCATATGCTAAGAATAGACGAATAGATTCAAGTCTTGCTACTGGAGCAAATGTTTCGTCATAATCTATACCTTCCTCTTGTTTGTATCCCTGAGCAACAAGATGAGCTTTGTTGCGGGTTACAGTACCATGTTCGTCCAACTTGTTTCGATAGACCCATTTAGTGCCTATTACTGTTTTATCAGTTGGTCTCCGAACAAGTTTCCAAACTTTGTTTCTTTCGAATTCAGTCAGCTCTTCTTGCATGGCGCTGACCCAGTTTGGATCTTTGAGGGCATCATCTATTTTCTTTGGTTCAGTTAGAGAAATAAAGTTAACAAATAAACAAATATTACCTGCACTTCGTCGAGTCTGAACACCAGCATTTGGATCACCAAGAATTTGATCAATTGGGTGATTTACGGTCCATCGCAGAGCCGGAGCATAAGTCGTTGACTCATCTTGAACTGGAGGAGCTGAAGATGAGGCTTCAGCTACTTCTGGAGTTTCAGCTAAGAGAGGAATACTTGCATTTGTCATTTCATTTACTGATTGTTGAGATATAGATGGAATGTCTGAGGCATTTGGTTCAGCGGTAGGTATAGTGTTTATAGGAACAGCTGAGACCCATGATGTTTTAGCTTCACTATTCTGCATGTTTGGAATGATAGGAGGACTATCATCTTCTACTGGATGAGCATGAGGAGTGGGAATATCTTCTGAATCACCAAGATGAGAAAACATCCATTGATTCAGTTATTCAGTATCAGCGGATGGTTCAGAGTTCGCTGTACGGGATTCGTCAAACGTGACGTGAATAGTTTCTTCTACAGTTTGTCTTCTACGATTGAAGACTCTGAAGGCTTTGGAAACTGAGGAGTATCCAAGAAAGATTCCATCATCATCCTTAGGATCAAACTTTCCAAGAGCATCTCTGTTGTTCAGTATGAAACACTGACATCCAAAGATGTGAAGAAAGCTGATTGAAGGCTTTCTCCCATGAAAGAGTTCATAGGCTGTCTTTTTGAATCTTTTAACTATCAGCGACCTGTTTTGCGTAAAACAAGCAGTGTTGACAGCTTCTGCCCAAAACTGAGTAGGCAGGTGAGAATCGTTGAGCATTGAACGTGCAGCTTCAATAATTGTTCTATTTCTTCTTTCAGCGACTACATTTTGTTGCAGTATTCTCACTGAAGAGAAGTTGTGAGAAATACCCTTACTCTCAAGGAAGGAATCAAGAGAACTGTTTTTGAATTCAGTCCCATGATCACTCCTTATTGAGCGAACGGTCAGATTGTTCAGGGTTTCCATCTTCCGAACAAAGGTGATAAGTTCTTCTGGGGTGTCACTCTTAGAACGGAGAAACATTACCCAAGTGAAGCGAGAGAATTCATCAACTATGACCAGCGTATATTTCTTTCCAGCGATGGATTGTTTGTTAAAAGGGCCAAACAAATCCATATGGAGTAGTTGTAGAGGAGATGACACTGATGAAACTTGCTTTGATTTAAAGCTTGCTTTGGTCTGCTTCCCTTTTTCACACGCTGAACATAAAGACTCTTTGGCGTATGAATGCTGAGGTAGACCAGTGACTAACTCTTTTGAAGAAATAGTGTTCAGTGTCTTGAAATTTAGATGAGATAACCTCTTATGCCATAGCCAGTTGACATCAGATGAGGCCTTTGAGAAGAAACATGAGTTCTCAGTGGTTGTTGAGTCCATGTTTATTACATAAACATTTTCCAAACGATAACCGCTGAGAGCTATCTTCTCCTTTTTGTCAGCGACAAAGCAGGATTCCTTAGTAAAGATTACTTTGTTATCCATGTCGCAAAGCTGACTGATGCTTAGAAGATTATGCTTCAGCCCTTCAACATATGCGACTCTTCTGAAGGAGGTTGTACCATTTGAAAGTACACCATACCCTCGGGTATGTCCTTTTCCATTTCCACCGAAAGTCACAGAGGGACCCTTCTTTCCTTGTATTTAGCGAGCAGGCTTTTCTTTCCAGTCATGTGTCTAGAGCATCCGCTATCGAGATACCAGATACCCTTCTTAACCTGCAATACAAAGGAAGATTAGTTTTTCTTGGGTACCCACTTTACCATGTATACACATTTGTCAGTGGAAGTAGTTGGAATGGAAGATTCAGCAGTCTTCGCAGCTTTGAAGATTCAACTTTGTCTTTCTTCACTTTGGTTAATTTCTTAACTTCAGTGGTAGGATTCACTTTGACCTGATTTGCACCAGGGTTGGTCTTCTTTGCCTTGGGGGCAATCTTCACCTTAGCTATCTTTTCAGCTTTGGTGGCTGTGGGGCACTTACTAGCAATATGATCGGTAAGTCCACAGTGATAACATTTCCTATAACTAAAAATAGTTCTAGGACCATTTGAATGCTGAGCTTTTGATTTCGAATTAGAAGTGCCAGCACCAAGTAAACTATTGGCTTTAGAAATGGGACGAACATTCAGTTCTTCAGATTTCTTACCAAGGACATCCACTCTGAGTCTAGGAGTAGATCGCTGAATAGATCCAGAGATCTGCTTCCTTGATCCAGAGGGGTGAGTTACTGAAGCTTTAGAAGCATTCAGCTTTGGTACTAAGGTACCCTTCTGAGGATTCTGGTAAATAACAATTCATTTACCTTTGTCTTTAGAGACAGAGGTAGGTTTTGAATAAACCATTTTCTCCTTACCTTTTGAGGAGGTAGGAGTTTCCTCAGGGATTGGTGTATTGGACGAGGAGCACTGAGAAGATGAAGTATCAGCGACTGAGGATACGAACGTTCCAAATTTAAGCATTGAACGCTCAGTGGTTGGTTTTGGAGTATCATATTTGTGACCCAGACCA
Source organism: Saussurea involucrata (assembly GCA_033807775.1). Classification (NCBI taxonomy): domain Eukaryota; kingdom Viridiplantae; phylum Streptophyta; class Magnoliopsida; order Asterales; family Asteraceae; genus Saussurea; species Saussurea involucrata. The sequence continues at coordinate 15,350,304 of CM066326.1, forward strand.
CGTTTATCACTTAGGGGAATCTGAGACTTTATTATCTCAGTGATCTTTGTTGAAGAATTACACCATCCTTCAACAGTAGCTTTTTTAGCTTTTAATGCAGCGATAGCTTCTGCTCGTTCGATTTTGACTAGCTGATTTAAATATACTTGATCTTTAAAATCTTCTTCAATTTTAGAAAGCTTTTCTATTTGAAGGTGGCAGTTTTTAAGCTTTTCAGCGAGATCAAGGTTTTGGTTTTCAACCACAGTTTTGCCATTCATGGCTTCGTATAAACTTCTAGTCAAGAGATCGATCTTACGGAGACTATCAGCTTCATCAATATTTGCAATATTGGTAAAGAAAGAAGGTGATACCTGAATAGCAGAGGTTGAAGTGGAGGGAATGTCTGAACTTTCTTCCTCTTCTTCAATCTTGGCCATAAGACATAGATTTGCTTCATCATCTTCAGAGTCAGATGATGATGCTTCTTCATCAGAAGCAGCCCAATCATAGTTAGCCATCAGTCCTTTATTCTTCTTCTTAAAGCTTTTCAGCTTAGCATATTTTTCTTTCAGCTTTGAATATTTGTCATCTTTATTCCTTGGAACAAAGGATTTCTTTGTAAAAGCTGAGGGTCTAGAGACTTTCTTAGACCTGCACTCGTTAGCGAAATGTCCTGTCTTTTTGCAGTTAAAACAAGTAGCAGTAGCCTTATCAACAAAAGCTGATGATCTAGGCTTGTCAGTTATGGAAAGAGGTTTGTTCTTTCTAAACATTTTCTTTTTGGCAAATCTCCTGAACTTTTTAGTTAGGAGAGCCAAAGATTCATCATCATCTGAAGAATCAGAATCTGATGACCTTTCAGAGTTACTTTCTAACTCCGTGATAGTGACCGAGGGTCGCTGAGTAGAAGGTTCCTCTGAGATTAAAGCAACAGGGGTGCTTTTGGAATCTTTTACAAGATTCTTCTTAATATGGCTCGATTGCTCATGATTCAGCAACGTGCCATATAAGGTTGAAAGGGTCATTGATTTTAGATCCTTTGACCGCTTGAGACACGTAGAATAATTGTCCCAGCTTTCAGGTAAACATTCTAGAAACTTTGTCAGAACTTCAAAGTTAGAATATTCCTTACCAACTGTTTTCAGATCTATAATTAAACAATTAAAACGTTGGTGAACTTCATAGAGAGATTCATTCTTACTAGAAATGAAGCTTTCGTATTGTCTTACCAGGTTGATTTTTCTTGAGTCCTGGACTTCAGACGTTCCTTCATACTAAACACATATTGTGTCCCACATGGCTTTTGATGTTTTCAGATTCATGACGGAATGGTAGACTTCGTCAGGAAGAGCCATGGATAGTATGGATCTGCCTTTTATATCTATAGCCACTTTCTTCTTATCTTCGTTGGTCCATTGAAAGATTTCCTTAGGTACCAGTCTTTCTGGAATAGCATGTCTATTCTCAGCGGCTGGAACAGCAGCATCAATTCTTACAGGGATGAATGGACCATTCTCGAGATAGTAAGGCATAGTAGGGTCTACACCTTCTAAGAAGAGTGTCATCCTATTTTTCCATAAGTTGAAGTTATCTTTGGAAAATCTAGGGGGTTTACCAAGATAACCATTGTCTATATAATTTGTGTTTGTGTTGGTGGCCATTTTCAGATAATAGCAAGGAAGAGAAATATCTTAGATTAGATCATGTTTATGAGATTAAACAAATCCGCTCTGATACCACTTGTTGGTCCCGAAGGCCTATACAAGTTTGTAGAAGGGGGGGGGGGGGGGGGGGGGGGGGGGGGTTGAATACAAACACCCAGATTTTACTTTTCTAAATTGTTTATTGATAAATCATTAACAATTTACAGCTTGTTGCGGAAACAAGATTAAGGATAAACCTAAATCTAAACAAGTTGGAACACTAAGGATTCTTGCACTAAGAGAGATAAGGAAATTACTAATAATAACCTATCTTGAGATAAGAGATTGAACTTGTCCAGAGTTAGCAAGTTACATCAAATGAAGTGGGTTCATCTCTTTATATACTGCATGCATTTAATGCAAGTCAGTATACACTTTACAAGTGTCATTGGCTGGTTGGTTGCATGTCATTGACCTTTGTTGACAACCTAAGTAGCCGCATGGATGAACAATGTAGTATCAGAGTGGTTGTACGATTTCAGACATTCGGAGGTTCTTTTCTGACATTTCGTACGGAGTCGTGCAAGGGTGGTTAAGACAAAAGTACTTTGTACGGAGGACTTCATGATCATCTTTCGTTGATTCAGAGCATTATCATTATCTATTCAGCGAATGATAAAGTTCAGCGATAGCTGAAGTCTTGTACTTGATACTTCACATTGAGTGGACAAATCTGAGTCTTCGTTGATCCGCATCAGTTCATTAGGAGACTTGTCGCTGGTTCTTGAGCTTGATCTTCGACTTCAACGTAGAACCTATGTTGATGTGAAACTTGTCTTCAGGGATCATAAGTAAACAACTAACTTATCAGCGATCATCATAATGACTGAACTGACTCAGAGCATTAATGGTGAACAGTGTTCGTTGAATGTTTAATTTAAAGAGCGAGAGTTCCTATCAGTGGTACTGTAAGATCTTAGTACTTATCAGCGATAGTGAAACTCTGATACATATAGTTTACTTACAATTTTCACTAAGTATATAAGAGAGGGTCATTATCAAATCACTGAGGGTTTGGATCAACACCTTGCTCTGTGACTAAGAAGTCGTACATTGGATGAGAGTCATATAATTGCATGACATGTGGATGATATAGACCTTTCCGGATTTGGTCAGCTTCTTCTTCATCAGAATCTACCTCTGACACCTCTATACTTTCGACATCTTTTTCTTTTTCTTTTTCTTTTCCTCCTATTCTTTCTAAAACCTCTGTAACCTCTTCTCTATTCCACTCAACTTCTGAGGCCTGGTTTGGACTCCTTCTGTGGACGTCCAGTCCCTGTTGGATGAAGGGGTTCTTTAGAATGTTAGGGGTTTCAGATGGTTGATCTCTGGGGGTTTGATCATCTTCTTGCAGATTGGTGTCAATTCCAGAGATAGAGAAGTCTTGTTCTTCTGAGGTGTGGGGGTCAAGTGGTTGTGCCGTCCACCCAGCTGTATTTAGAGTGTTGGCAATTTCAGGGTGTTGAAGAAAATCATTCAAGCTGCCTTGATGAGCGAATCGATCTGGGGATTCATAAGGTGATTGATATCCCTCTTCTGCAACTTCGACTTCTGCAGTTTCTTCTTCTGCAGTATCTTCGACCCGGGTTCCTACGACCTCTTCTTCAACCACTTCTGCAGCTGCCTCTTCTGCGATGGTAACCATTTGATCAAGTGATTTTCCATGCTTATTTTTGGTCTTCCTCCTCTTGGGTTTTGGTGCTCCTTCTTTTGTGGGTTTTGATTTTCTTTTCTTTGGTTTTGGAGAAGAGTGAGGAGCAGAGGAGCCAACTTCTGTGGCACGAGGAGGTGAAGGTTGATTTTCTGCAATGTTTGTAGAGGTGCCTTCTGCAGTTTACCTCTTCTTTGTTTTTGGGGTAGAGGCAGAGGCTTTAGAAGAAGATCTCTTTCCCATGAGCTCGTCACGTTTGGCCATAAAACTTCGTTGGATTTCCAAATGTTTTGCCAGTTTCTTCTTCTTCGATTTTGTAGAGAGGGGTTCTACAACTATTGTTCCTAAGGGGACACCTAAACACGGGGGTGTCACAGGGCTCGGTTCTGGAGTCCTATGATCGCGTATATACTCTTGCTTAAGGGTTTTGTTTGTGGCATATTTCAGAAGCCTTTTTGAAAGAGGTCTGCAGTGGTTGTAGCCTTCTGCATGATCGGTGGGGATGTTCTTGTTCATCGGGAACTGTTTGGGAATTGGTCCTTCCATTGGCCAGTTCTGCATCATTAGCAGAGGTTCGAACAGAACTCCCAAGATTCTTTGGAATTGCAGAGGCGGTAGATATGTGGGATCAGTCTCTTTAGCCTTTAGGGTGTTGTTCTTTCTGTCGATTGTATTGATGATCTCCTGCAGCATGATAGTCGAGTAATCGAGTGGGAGATCGTAGTAGACCCCATACATGATGGTTAAGATCTGATGCAAGCTTTGATCAATGCTGCCTATCTTCCCTGTCAGGCATCTGTTGAGGATCGAAAACAAGGTGTTCCACAGAGGTTGTAGTCTGCCTCTGCGGAAGTCATTTCTTTTCCTCAGGTGGGTGTTGTACCCAAGCGTTTCTACAAAACGATAGAGCTCGTCGTCTGTAGGTTGTTCTGCATATTTTTTCAATCCCAGAAGACCTATAGTTGGTAAATTGAACTCCAGAGAGAACATTGTTCTATTAAATTTGAGTTCCAGATGCTCTGAGTTGTCCGGCTTTGAGATGTACCCTTTGATCAAAGAATCATCTTTATCATATCTGCAGCTCTGCCAAAATTGGTTCAAATACCTAACAGGTATTTTTTTTTTGGGTTCTTGAAAGTTGAGGGAAGAGTATATGATTTTCCATTATGTGCAGAAGAATGGCATGGACTTCGCCGAAAGTAGTGGGTGTGGGGACCAAATAGCAATTGGTGGATTTGATTGGCAGTACCTTTTCGAAATGATCCTTTGCTATAAAGTTTTGAAGATGTGTGGTCGGAGCAAAGTCTGCTGTGTCGCCGGAATCTTCTTGTTCAATATTTTTGGCGAGATGGGGGTTTTCTGAATGTTCAGAATGAGCAAGTGAGTGTTCTGGTGAGTTTACCGGAGAGTGTGCAGGGGAGATAGCTTGAGAAGATGAAGCCATTTGGTAAGAAGAATAGGATTCTTGCAAGCGTTTGCAGGGTTTCGCCGGAGAAGAATGAGAGTTTGTAAAGGTTTTATGAGAAGGTAAGCTTGGGTTTTATATGAGTGTAAAATGGAAGAATTTGGAAGAGTGAAAATATATGGCAATGGATGGATATTTGGAATCCGTACTCGAGTTAGAACGGCGGGTTCAACTTTCCATAGAAAACGTTCCATGTACGCCCAATGAAAAAGAGACACGTAGGCCATGTCAGAGGATGACAGGACGTCGTGCGCGGCCCATTAATGCTAGGCGCGTGGGGTTGTTCTTAGACATATGAAATTCACTCTCAGTTAACAGTAACCATTATTTTTACAGAAATGCCCAAGTTGCATATTGACAGAACCTCTGTGGTTTACAGAAGCTTCTGTAATTTTGAAAAACTTGATGTTCATTGCCTCATATATCTCATTGTTATCATGACTCTGTAGGTTCTTCTTTAACCAAAACATTTGTAAAGGCATTGGAGAGGATTAATAGGATTTTAGTGAAGAAATTTCGTTCAGAGGTTTTGAGGCTCTGTAGGAACTTGCAGAAGCTCTGTCAGGGCCAGCAGAAGCTCTATGAAAGAAAATTTCTTATAACTAAAAATCTATCAACGATTTTGATCATCCAAGTTTTGATTTGTACTCAAAAACGTTTTTCGGACATATTTGAAAGTTGGTGTCCGAAAAAAAAAACTGTTATGGAAAAAGTTTTGTTCGTGAAGGTCATGGTGTGTGTATTCGGTTTCCGAGATAACATTCCAAAAGATCGATAGAGGTTAAATTTGCGATCACAGAGCATATTTCTTGCAGAGCCTCTGTTGAGCTCAGCAGAGGCTCTATGACCTCAAATTTCTCATAACTTGAATTTTATGACACTTTTTGATCTTTTGATTTTTGGCATGTTATTCATAGTATATTTAGGACATATTTGACAATTTGTGTCCCAGAAAACTGTTTTCAAAACCTTTTGTACGAGAGACATACCTTTTTGGTTCTTCTTTTCTCGGCAGTGATGTCTGACTTCTGTCGATATAGATTCATCGACACTCTTCTTTGGTTCCCCCTTGAAAGATTAACCTCTGTAGATTATTTCAAGGTCCCGTTTGCTCCCCCTTGATCTAATCACCTCTGTAGATCAAGTAATTTCCTTTTGCTCCCCCTTGACCTATGCTTGGATCAAAAAAATGATAAGTTTTGCATAGAACATAGGTCATGTTTTTACAGAGGTTCTGTGGGGGTCGTCAGAGGTTCTGAGCATACCCACAGAAGCTCTGTGATATCAAGAACTATTTAAGATTGAGAATTTACATATAGAAAGAAATCAATCAAAGCATTTAAATAAAGTAGTAGAAATATATACTTACTCACAGAAGATAAAGTTATACTTACAGAGGATTTTCACATCATATTAATCATTCCTAACTTACCCACCAAGAAATTGAATCTTTTCTCGTCTAATGCTTTGGTGAATAAGTCCGCGAGTTGATATTCTGTGGGCACGAAATGCATCTCGATTGTACCGTGTTCAACATGATGTTTCAAGAAGTGGTACCTTATATCGATATGCTTGGTTTTGGAACGTTGCACAGGATTGGTAGAGATGGCAATGGCACTTTTGGAATCACAGAAGATGGGTATTTTGAATAGAATGTGGCCGTAGTCTTTTAGCTGAGTCTTCATCCACAAAACCTGAGAACAACAGCTAGCAGCAGCAACGTATTCAGCTTCTGCCGTAGATGTTGATACATAGTTCTGCTTTTTGGAGGTCCAACTGACTAGCTTACCACCTAGGAATTGACAACTCCCAGAGGTACTCTTTCTGTCAAGCATGCATCCTCCATAGTCTGAATCTGTATAAGCTTTAAGACAAAAGCCAAAGTTCTGTGGATACCAGAGACCAAGATTTTTGGTCCCCTTTAAGTATCTAAAGATTCTCTTAACAGCATCATAATGTAATTTTTTAGGATTAGCTTGATAACGTGCACAAAGACATGTGGCATGCATAATGTCAGGTCTGCTTGCAGTTAAGTATAACAGATATCCAATCATGCCTCTGTAGAGAGTGCATTCTACAGAGATGCCATCTGGATCTAAGGATAACTTATTTCCAGTGGCCATTGGAGTTTTTATTGCAGAGGTATCAGAAAGGCTATATTTGCAAAGAATGTCAGAGACATATTTGGCCTGATTTATAAAAATTCCTTCTGATGATTGTTTGACTTGGAGTCCGAGGAAGAATGTTAATTCTCCCATCATACTCATTTCAAACTCACTCTGCATGAGTTTTTCAAAACTTTTGCACTCCTCTGTATTAGTAGACCCAAAAATTATGTCGTCCACATAGATTTGTACAAGCATTATTTCACTGTTTTTACGTTTATAGAATAAGGTAGTATCTGTTGTACCTCTGTCGTAGCCATTGACTAGAAGAAAAGTAGAAAGTCGTTCATACCATGCTCTTGGAGCCTGTTTCAGTCCGTACAGAGCCTTTTCAAGGTAGTATACATGCCTTGGGAACTTTGAGCTTTCAAACCCTGGTGGCTGATTTACGTAAACCTCTTCTTGGATTTCACCGTTGAGAAAAGCTGATTTTACGTCCATCTGATAAACTTTTAATCCTCTGTGGGCTGCGAAGGCTAAGAATATTCTTATTGCTTCGAGCCGTGCGACAGGGGCAAAAGTCTCATCGTAGTCTATACCTTCTTCTTGTCTATATCCCTTGGCCACTAATCGTGCTTTGTTTCTGATGACCACTCCATCTTCATCCTTCTTATTTCTGTAGACCCACTTAATCCCAATGGCCTGTTTCCCTCGTGGCAGAGGTACTAAAGTCCATACTCTGTTACGCTCAAACTGCAGAAGCTCTTCTTGCATGGCGTCTACCCAGTTTGGGTCATCTAGGGCTTCAGAAATCTTCTTTGGTTCTATCACACTAATAAAATTTGTAAAGAAACAAAAATTAGCAGTGGCAGGCCTGGTTTTTATCGTGTCAGAAGGTTCGCCGATTATTTGGCTTGGAGGATGGCTTTTTGTCCACTTAGTTGTGCGTGGAAGGTGGTCACCAATGTCATCGAATCTTTCTTCAGAGGATTCTTGTTGTTCTTCTTCTTCTTGTATAGCCTTTGTAGTAGTGCGTGCCTTTGTAGTTGATCCTACAGCTTGTGGAATGATTGGTATGAGAGGTGGTGGAGTTTGTTCCTCTGAGGACGTATAGACTTGGTCCTCTATATCCTCTGTAATTGGTTCCTCTGTGGATTGTGAAGTTTGATTTTCAGCAGCTTCTGTGGTTGTTTTCCTTGTTGTTTCATCTTCTGCGATCTCTACCTCGGCATTTGCATCTGTAGAATTTACAGAAGAAGATGAAGCATTATTTGGTCCAGTTAGAGTCATACCTGTTGGATTTTGACCGATGGAAGATGGTTCTTCAGAAGCTCTGATGGTTCCAACAGAGGGATCAATGTTATCGTGGAACATCTCTAAAAATAGAAGATTTAAGTCTTCTTTTGCTTGTGAGATGCCAGAGGATTCCCCTTTAAGTCCGAGTTCTGAACTGATTTGTTCAGAAGTCTTCTGGAATGAATCATCAAAAGAAACATTGATGCTTTCTACAATTTTGCGAGACCTTGTAAGGAATGCTCTGTAGGCTTTGGAGGTGGCAGAGTATCCAATGAATTTGCCTTCGTCAGCTTTTACCTCAAACTTTCCTCTGGAATCTCTGTCGTTTAAAACAAATCATTTACATCCGAACACATGGAAAAATTTGATGTTTGGCCGCCTTTTGTTGATTAATTCGTAAGGAGTCTTGAGGTGTCTTTTCACAATGGTTGAACGATTCTGTATATAACAAGCAGTATAAATCGCTTCTGCCCAAAAGTTCATCGGTAATCCGCATGCTGATAGCATAGCTCTTGCGGCCTCCACAAGCGTTCGATTCTTTCTTTCGACTACGCCGTTCTGCTGTGGAGTGCGTGCGGCAGAGAAGTTCTGTGATATTCCTTCTGTAGAAAGATAGGCTTCAATGACAGAGTTTTTAAATTATGTGCCATTGTCACTTCTTAACTTCTGTATTCTGCATTCATAAAGAACTTGGATTCTTTTCATTAGATTTATCAAGATGATTGGAACATCTGATTTCTTTCGAACAAATTCAACCCATGTGAAACGCGGATACTCATCAATTAAGACAAGTATGTATTTCTTGCCACCTAGGCTCTGTATGGCAATGGGACCGCAGAGGTCAACATGCAGCATGTACAGAGGTCTAGTGCAAGACACATCTGTTTTGCCTCTATGGGAAGCTCTTCTGAGTTTTCCCATTTCACAGGCAGAACACAAGTGATCTTTATTAAATTTAACATTAGGCAACCCTTTAACTAGATCAAGTTTGACCAGTTTATCCAAGGTGTGAAAGTTCAAGTGACAGAACCTGTTATGCCATAACCAGGCTTCCTCACTTTTGCAGGCTACAAGGCAAACTTTGTCCTTGTTCTTGGAACTGAAATTCATTAGATACAGATCACCTCTTCTTTCGGCTCGCAGAAGTTCCATTCATGTGTCTTCACTTTACAGAGAGCAGAAAGTTCTTTTGAATAAGACATCAAATCCTGTATCACAGAGTTAACTTACACTGAGTAGGTTGTGTTTAAGGCCATTCACATATGCAACTTTGTATACAGAGACGGTTTCCTTCTGTATGACTCCATAGCCTTTGATGTGTCCCTTCTTGTTGTCTCCAAAAGTTACAGATCCACCATCGTGTGTTTCTTTGTACGTGGATAGTAAACTTCTGTCGCCAGTCATGTGCCTTGAGCATCCGGAGTCAAGACACCAAATTGGCACAAACTGCTTCTGTAAAATAATCACAGAGACTTAGGTACCCATATCCACATGGGTCCAATATTGTTAGAATTTTTCAAGTTTGCCTTAGCATTCTTGAAATACATTTTATCTTTTGTAGAAGAATCAGATTGTTTCTTTCTAGGTTCTGACTTTGGAGTTTGAATTTTAGTGGAGAGAAAGCAATCTGGATTTGAGAAGTGATTATTCAATTTGAACATAAGATCAAAGCAATGACAGTATTGAATATGAGACGTGATTTGCTTGAACTTTTCATTGAATTTATTGAACTGAGCCACAGAGGCATTACATTCTTTCTTAACATTAGATTTCCTATTACAAGAAGATCTATGAGTACTAGAATGTTGATTGCAAAAGCTTTGTTTAGTTCTTGCCTTCTGTGAGTCTCTTCTGTGGTGAACATCTTTCTTCACTGTCACAGAGGAAAAAGATTTGTTAACTTTAGGCCATGTTCCCTTTTTTTGCCAAGTGGGATTTTCGTTAATTTGCCTTAAAGGTTTTGAAATTTTTGAACTTTTAGGATCTACAGAGGTCTTCTTTAACCTATCAAGCTCAGCAGAGGTTTTGACTTGTAAATACATGTTCAGAAAATATGGGCAGATAGGTATCTCTGTGATTTTCTCTTTTAGAGAAATAGTTCTGTTAAGAACTTCAGAGGAGAATTTAACATCCTCTGTGTCATAGTGAACTATCCCTGACGTAACATCATTCACTGAGTCGTCAGAAGATGAATCGTCCTCATATACAGAGGTTGATTCATCTCTTTCGACAGAGGATGGAGTTTCCGAGCATGTATCATACGAGCTTTCTTCCTCTGTAAAATAATTTTCATAGATGGCAGAGGTTTCTGATAAGATCTCTTCAGCGAGAATTTTATCTACAGAAGATGTACAGAAGTTTTCTACAACGTTTGTTTTCCATACTTCCAAAATTTCCTTTTCAATTGTTTCTGTAAGTTTTTCTTCTGAAAAAGTGGGTGTAAACTCAGGAGCTTCTGCTGATAATTTCTTTTCAACATTTATCATACAGACAAAAGCAACCTGCGTTTAAGTCTCTGGTTTACCAAACTTAAAGATACCAATCTGATCTTGCGTTTTCAGATATTTCTTTGGTTTGATTCCTCTATTGACAGAGGTTGAAGATGATGAATCTGTGTTTTCAAACCACACATTGATCATCTTCGTATGTTTCCTTAAGTGAGGTTCCACAGAGATTTTAGCCCTTTTACTTACAGAGAGTAAGTTTGGAAAATCTGGTTTGTTTGTTTTTCCCAACACAAACAGAGAAGACAGAGGTTTAGTTCTTTTGCCTTCAACACCTAGGGTAATATCATCGTACCCTATACCTCGTCTTCCTATTTGTGAGTTTACTTTTTCATAAACCTTCTGTGCATCTTTATAGTTTTTGAGTAAAACTTCTCTTCTGAGTAGATCTTGCCAAAGTACCTCTCTCTCTCTCTTTGAAAGTATTCCTTGAGAGCTCTTATGTCAGTAGTTTCACTCCTGGAAACTGAAAGTTCTTTTGTTTTGATTTTTAACTCCGAGGATAATTCAGAAATTTGTTTTTTTAAAGGATCTAGATTTTTGTTCCAATTCTTTTCTATTCTCACTTTTTCTTCAAAAATTTTGGCTTTTTCTTGAGTGAGAAGCCGTACTTCTCTCTCATTAAAGGTGAGTCTTTTCTGAATGCCTACATTTAATTCTTTTAGTTCAATCAGTTCAATAAGTTTAAGTGAATCATCATCTACAGAATTAGTACAAGAGGTAGAGTTTGAAGTGGATACCTCAGTGTTAGTGCCGGAGTCGACTTCTGCCATGCCACAGAATAGGGCATTGGTTGTGTATTCTTCGTCAGAGGTAGAGTCTGACTCGAAGTCCTCTTTGTTCGCCTCAGAATGCCCTTTGTTCGCCATTAGGGATTTTTGTGCATAATACTCAGCCTTCTTTTTGTAAAAAGCCGAGTCCTTCTGTGGGCGATTTGATCTGCTTCTGCACTCATTTGTGAAATGGCCTGGCTTCCCGCAGTTGAAACAGCCTTGGGAAGTGTTTCCAGCACGATCGTCGGATTTTTGTCGGTCTCCACCTTTCTCCGATCGGCATTCGTTTGAATAATGACCAGGCTTGCCACACTTGTAGCATTCTTGTTGTATGTGGCTCATCTTGTCATATGTCCTCTGTCGGTCACTACTTCTGTAGTTTCTGTCGTTTGACCTCTGTCGGTCACTTCTATCATCTGACCTCTATCGGTCACTTGATTCTTCTCTTCTTCCGTTATCTCTACTGTCACCTTGGTTGTCTCTGCCATATCGATCATTTCTTGAACCTCTTTGGTTTCCTCTGAACTCTCTTGTCAACAGAGCTAAGGATTTAGCTAATGACGCAAGAGTTATCTCTTCTTCTATCAGCTCGTCTTCTTTGCTATCAATCATCACTATCTTCTTCTTTTCCTTTTTCTTCTCCTCTGTTGCTTTCTCATTTCTTGGTCTCTCTGTAGCTTCTGTAGATTTACTAATCAATGCATATGGTGCAATGGTTAGTGTTTTAGCCTGTGCTATTTGAGGTTCTTGTGCGGCTAGTGTTCCATAGAGATCAGAGAGAGTCCAGGAGTCTAGATCTTGGTTTGTTTGTAAGGACATAGACAGCTGGAGCCATTCATCATTCAGGCTTTTTAGAAACATGACATTATTTTCTTCTGAGGTTCTGTGAATGCCAGACTTTCTACATTTGTTTATGAGAGAGTTGAACCTGTCGTACGTCGTTTGCAGAGATTCTGTTGCAGAGGCTCTGAATGCATGATATTCATTTATGTATTGTGCCCTTCGGTTCTTCTGCGTTTTAGCACCCCCTTCCAACTGTCTTTCTAATTCTTTCCAAAGATCGTGCGCAGTTTCGCATGCATCTAAGGATTGAAAAAGTTCGTTGGGGATAGCCATTATCAATATTCTTTTTGTTTTCTGTGCAACTTCATCTTCTGCCTTATCTTCATTTGACCATTCTTCTTTTGGCTTCGGTTTTTGATGTTCAGGGATTTCAGGAGATTCAGCAGTAGCTGGTACTCGTGGTACTACTGTCATGGGAACAGGAGGAAGGTTGTAAAAATATTGTACTAGATTTTTTTCAGTACCCTCAAAGAAATGGACCATTCTTATTTTCCATTGCGGATACTCATCTCGAAGAAGAGTAGGAGGCTTGGTGAGTGAACCAGCACCCCCTTCCAACTGTCATTGTAAAGGTTCTGAAAAGATAGTATGATTAAAGAGTATGAGTCTGATGATTTGGAAAGTTTTCTGGGTTTAAACAGTTCCTAGAGTACACTTTAATGGAGTTTTAACTTAGAAATGAGGAATAGGTTAAAAAGGAATGATGTCTATCACCAATCTTGTAACAAAGAGGATCACTTGATATTGAAAATCAAGGTAGGCTCTGATACCAATTGTTGGTTCCCGTTTTGTTTTAAACAAGATTATCGGATCTATTAGTTCAAGTTTAAGTTTGATGCGGAAGCGTATTTGAAGAACTAATAGATATGTTTGATTGATTTAGAACACAATATAAATAAACAGTGAACAGGAAATAATTTCTCAAAGTTTACTGAATATATATATCAAGAATAGATTTAAGAACAGTGAGTAAGCAAAGCTTTTAAAACATATATGACTCTCAAAGTATATAAGCTATATGTTCTTGATGTTTTTATCTCATTAGTCTCTTTTAGGAAGAACTCAACATGAGTCTTCCTTATATACTACTCTAAGGGGACCATAAAGCATAAGCTACTGTTCAGAACGGACGGTATGAATAGTGGAACCGATGGCATGAACAGTTGGACGTGTTGTATTGCATTTAATGCAGCAGACGTCTATTATGTACTAAGCCCTTTTGAATCCAATCAGAGTTTGACACGTTGAAGATGGACAGGGCATGCTACCATGCAAGTTGATGAACATGTCCAGTAACAGTAGCAAGATATTATAAATATCTTTAGGTCTTTTAGAGAGGACCACAGAGGCTCTGTAAAGTGTTACAGAGGTTCTGCGGTCTGGTCCTTTGTAGAGCAGTCTTCACCGGATTCCGAGTCTTTGGTCTTCTTTGTGCGTATGACAGAGCTTCTGTAGGACGCCTCTTTAGCTTCTGTAGCTTCTTGACCTTGATCTCTCGGTAAGTTCGGCAGAGCCTCTGTAAAAGGCTTTCTTTACTTAGCCTATTTTTCACTACTTCTAAATACTTCTATGATTAGGAAGATTGAAGCTAACAGCAACAATAGAAGATTAGATGATTTATTTGTTGTTTTGGTGCTTAGATTGATTCAATCACATGAGCCTAAACACAAATATCATCTCTAATGTTTATTTTCTGTTTTTATGCTTATTGGAAACCTATTTCTTCATTTAGATGAGATTTGGATGATCTTTCATAGAAAACTTTGTTGCTTCTTCCCAAAATCTGATTCTGCACACCACATGTTTGATGAAATGCCTAAGTGAAGATTTGATTATGTTTGGATCAAATCTGATCAGATGTAATACATGTGTGTATTTTGATTCTTTCTCATTCATTGGTCTAATATTTGATAGCACTAAGTAGATGGTTGATCTATGATCTCATCCTTATGTGTGCTTAAGTCCATAGCATTTTTTTGGCATCTTGGTAGTAAGGTTGTTGATCTTTGATCTGACCTTTATTTAAATTCAAGATTGGACTCTCTTTTAATCATATTTTGTTTGTCTTCCACTGCTAATATTCATTTAAATGAAAAACAAAATCATTTGGGTCTTGGAAAATGTTGCTTGAGAAGGATTTGGTACTGAGATGCATGTTCAAAGTCAGATCTGAAACGATTTTTGGATCTTTGATTGCTTAAATTTAACTTTCTGAAAAGAAAATTAATTTTATGCAATCTTTGTTCTAAGAAGATTTATGGAGATCGTCTTATCATTCTATGTCAAATCGGTTTTGATTAGCAATTCGATATGTTTTGAAGGATATTAATCTATTGTGACAAATGAGTTCCAAGATCAGCAGGATCTATTCAACAGATTGTAAAATTTGTCCATTCAAAGTGGATTCAAGTTTCAGAGAATGGTTGTCCAAATTTATAAAAAGTTGATGCTGCGATTTGATTCAAAGTGATGTGTTGTTGTCCTATTTTCGAAGAGCGCATACAGTTGTGTTCAAGCTCTGATACCAATTGCACAAACATTCTATTGTTGTTGTTGTGTCACTGTTTGGTGTAGCAAAATTAAGTTGTTGTATTAAATGGTGTTGTTTGTTCAAAAATGGTCGATCAATATGAAAAGCTAAGCATTTCAGACTGGTGTGCAGATTCTGAAACCTTCAGAAAGCTTGAAAGAATCTGTCCAGATACATTCTTGTATATGGGAATGCGATCTTAAATTGCACAGACTTGTCGGTATGTTTAAAAATGTGCAGCTGCAGATGATTTCAGCATACATATTCAAGCAGATTTTAATGATGATGATACTTTTGAGCCATCAGATTGGCTATCGACAGATGTCGGAGTGCACATCATCTGATTTTGATATAGAAGATTGTTGGGAGCAAAAACTCAGGAAAATGGCCGAATGTGCAGAACATCAGGCCAAGCTTCAGAGATCAGAGATGCTTTCTGAATTTGCAGTGCAATCTGCACTATATGTGTAGCTTGTCTCAAGAGTTGTCCAAAATTGATCTGACCGTAGGCTGTCAATGTTACTCAGAGTTTTATTCAAGGACAATTCAGATAGCAAAGAACAACAAGTTTTTGTCAACTATCAATGCAGAAAACAACCGGTGTTCATAACTATAAATTGTAACAAAGAGTTTCTACTGTAACTGAAAGTTGCTGTAACAAGGACTTGATGATGTGTTCATTGTACTGAACTCGAAAAGGTGCAGCAGCAGTTGCTGTTAATCTGAAGAATACAGAGCTTTCAGAGGTGTTTGTTGTTGTCGTGTATGATGATGCTAAATTCCTTGAGTGCAGCAACAGAGATCACATATGCTAATAGCTGGAACACTGATGGATCTGAGCAGATAGAGAGTCCAAAATCCTTCTATCAGTGTCCACAGAAGCTCCGTCGGTCCAAAAGCCTTATAATCGGTACACATGCAGAATTATGTGCTCACAGAGCCTCTATGAGTGCAGAGGACCATTTAAGTCGTTGCTGCTTGTGCTCTGCTGCTGATCGGTATTTTTCAAAACAGAAGCATAGAGGATAGAAGACTTGAATGTCAACTACAGAGCATGTCCAGAGCTTGTCCACAAAGGCTCTGGTTATTGATATTTTGTTTAGAAGTTGTTGTGTGCAAGTCTGAGTAGAAGAATTCGATAAGTTCTAACTCCAGAAGTGTCTGATGTGTTATGCTGTTGTGACTATCCAGAAGGGACTGTCCAGATGCAGATCTTTGATACAGAATCACAGAGCCTCTATGGCTACATTCACAGAGCTTCTGCAAAATGTTTGCGGGTGCAAGCGGTGCTGCTAATAGGCAGAAAGAGACTGTGCTTAATCTGATCTAGTGCAAGTGTGTCCAAAACTTTGTGACGCAGTGTCCATAACCGTTTTGAAACATGCACAGAAGCAGATCACAAAGCCTCTGACCTCACACAGAAGAAGCTATTGTTCAGAAGCAGAATACACAGAAGCTACTTCCGTATATCCAGAGGAAATGCAACAGAAGAGTTCGGTTGTGCAGAGGCAAATCACAGAGGACCTCTGTAATCTTCTGTAAATTAAAATGTGCAGACTTGTTCCTCTATTGCATGTGAAGCTGACTATAGCAAACGCCCCGACAGATGGTACAAACCCAATGCAAAGGGTTAAAAAAAGCTTTCAACTTAGAAGAATTGACAAGGGGTTAGACCAGAGTATGTGAGCAGAGCCTCTGTAGGGCTTCCTAGAACCTCTGTATGACTCTGCAGAGCTTCTGTGAGCCGTTAAGCTACTCATTAAGCCATTGCCACTGCTGTAGATGGTTTTTTATTTGTACATCAGAGGATGTAAGAGGCTGTTGATATCTTACAGAGCTTGAACCAAACTTGTCCAGAAGCTGTTCAGCCTATGTTATGGGACAATATGTTCAGATCAGCAGCCAATTAAGCTGAATTATGTTCGATTCCAGAAGGTTGCTGCTGTTTGAAACAGAATGTTTGTGCAGCAGAGCTTAACCACAGAGGACTCTGATGGTATTTCAGAAGTTATTAATAGCTTTTGTGCACACAACTGTCCAGAATAAGTCAAAACAGACTTGTGCAGCAGAAATCAGGAACAACAGAACTCCAAAGTTTCTATCCAATGCTTGACAGTGGTTCTCCAGAGAGGAATGTGATTAAGCTGTTGAAGATTTTAGTAGTGCAAAGACTGTTAAGCTGTTGTGTTGAAAGTACGCAACAGAAAGAATGAATACAAGATCGATAAGCAATCCAGATTTAAAGCTTAAGGCTGCTGAATTGGCTGTTGCTTGGCTGCTATTTTGCTGTTAATTAAGCTGCTGTTTGGCTGCTGAATTAGCTGTTGTTTGACTGCTGAATTGGCTGCTGTTTTGCTGCTAATTAAGCTGTTGTTTTGCTGCTAATTAAGCTGATGTATTGCTGCTGTTTGGCTGCTGAATTGGCTGCTATTTGGTTGTTGTTTGGTTGCTGCTTGCTGTCACAAACTGATCAAGTTATTGTTTGGTGCAGTCAATTCATAACAGAAAATTAATCTAGCTGCTGTCCAAAACAGAAAATGTAACAGGTTTGTTGTTGTTGTTGTTTGAAACCAAGGCTGTTAGATGTAGTCATGATCTCGAGAAGTTTGCTGCTGTGTAGTTCAATAAGCTGCTAAGCTGCGGGACAGAGGCTCTGTTCACTCAACCAGAGCTTGACAGAGACACTCTGAAGGTTTTCCATTAACATGGTGATACATAGAAGTACATCAGAAAGTCGTTGCTGCTGCTTAGAGTTTAACAGAGCTTCCAGAGCTCTGATCATTGACAGAGGCTCTGGTCACACAACTAGAGCTCTGTTGATTTCTCAGAGGTTATTCAAAAAGATCAGAAGCCGATTACCAGCTGTTGTCTATTCAGAACCTCTACAAGGCTATTAAGAAGAAGCCATTACCAGAGAGCCTCTTACTTTTCAATCTGGGATGCAACTTAAAGTCTAAGGCAAAAACTGATCTTGAGCAACGAGTAACAGAGATGTGGGAGATCAGATTGCTGTCATCGAGCAGTCTTCAGAAAGCAAAATGAACATCTCTGTTGGTCCCATTTGTTTTTAAAGCAGATCAGAGTTGTTATCAATACAATCGCAGAAAGTGTGAAATGCAGAAGCAGATCTTACTTGTTGTGTTCGAAGTAGTTGTAACAGATCAATTGTTTGCTGTTGTTCAAGAAAGATGTTGCCGTACCAGATGTATTCATAATGATGAAACAACTTCGAAAATCTATTCTTTATACGTGATGTGCAGCATCTTGATGGGTTAGGAGAAGTAGCAGAATATTTCAATCAGCTGTTGTATAAGCTGTCTAGATCCTAAGTGCAGCAGAACTTATTTCTTCTATTGATTAAATTGCAGTTGTCCACATAACAGAAGCATATCACAGAGCTTATCAGAGCTCTATGGAGTTTTCAGAGACTGTCAAAAGATCAGAGGCAATTGACAGAGCTTATCAGAGCTCTGTTGGTATTTCAGAGACACCAGAGCTCTGTTAATTTTTCAAAGGCTGTCTACAGAGCTTATCAGAGCTCTGATCATCGACAGAAGCTGTCCAGAGCTCTGTTGATTTTTCAGAGACATCAGATCTTACCAGAGCTCTGTTGATTTGTCAGAGGTTGTCCAGAAGTATTAAGCCATCCAAGCAGCCATTAAGCCGCTTAATAAGCTACTTCTGCTAAGACCATCCAGAAACTTAAAGATCAAAGTTTATTGGTGCAGAGTTTTGAACGAGAAATTGATTTTGAGTAGCTTCTGCAGTAAAGAAAGATGTGGATGTCCAGATTAAGCCATTGCTGTAATGATCTTAATTGTGCTTAATTCATACAGAGCTGATTCACATAATCTTTATGCATGCTCAGAAGTTCAGATATTGTTCAGATGACATGCAAGGCCTCTGAAAGTTAGTTCAGAGATGCTCATATGCACATCCAGAGGAGTCGTTTCAGAGTTTAATCAAGAGGCTCGCTGGATCAAAATTTTCATAAATAAGAGCAGTGAACAGAGAGGACCAGAAGCAGACTCAAGCATGTTTATTAGAGTTCGTTGGTCCAGAAATCAAAACAAGCCAAAAGCCCAGAGCCCGAAATTTTTCAGTTTGTCTGACAGCTTTGCGCTGCTTCAGAAACACGCATACAACGTTTTACTCGGTGCTCCAATTGACAAGAGTCCAGTTGCATTGGAAATATAATTCACGGACGCACGACTTTGATGTTCTGAGTTTTCTCAAATTATGTTATCTGATATGCCAAAATCAGCTTCAAAGTCTGCTGTAAGGTGCCGGACCGAAAGCATTGCATTTAATTCGTGCTCTTTCCGCTTTCAAGAACGGTGTTCTCTCGACTTTTCTTCACGGTTTCATGCTGCTATTGTGATATATTGATTGTCACTCACTCTTATGTTATTCATGTTTAATGCTCGGTGCTGAATGCTTACTCAACAGTGAAGTTGAATCCTGAAAACTGGACAAAATGGGGTTAATTGTCTCGGTTTTTCAAGAAGATGAGCCTACATTTGAGGGGGAGCCCGTGATGCTTTGAAGACTTGAAGAACAGAATGCCAAAGTTTCTAAAGAAAGCAAGGGGGAGACTATAAGATGATACTTTCTTTAAAAACATTAGGGGGAGATTGTTAGATTAAATTAGCTCCTAATTTAATTAAATGTTTTATAAAGAAATAGTGTATGGGTTTTTTAGTTAGCTTTTTAGTTAGCTTTATGGGCTTGAGCCTTTTATTGTAAATGGACCCTTTATAAAGGAGTTTAGGGTTTCATTTCTCATTTGAGAGAGAGGGTTTTAGAAGATACACACAAAAACACACACTGACTTATTCTCATGAGAGTCATCTAAATGTAAAGTGTGGTGTTCTTTGTAATGTCCCATCCATAATGAATCAATCAAAGCAAATGAGATGAGTTATTTTATGATTGTTCTTCATGTTCATATTATCTCTACTTATATATGGATTGTTCTTCTATTGTTTGCTTGTCCTAAATGGGACCAACGGTTTCAGAGTCTGGTCAAGAATTGCTTAGAGCTGACAGAAAAGGCAATCTTTATAAAATGAATTTTAATCCAAATAAAAAAGTTAATACAGAAAGACTATGTTTAGTTTCTTTGAACAAAGAAGATGCGTGGCTCTGGCACAAAAGATTTGCACATTTAAACTTTTCAAATCTTGACAAGCTTGTGAAACTAAATATGGTAAAAGGATTACCACTTTTTAAATTTGACAGGGACCATCTATGTTCGGCATGTGAAATGGGTAAGCTTAAAAGGGGGCTTCACACAGAACAAAGAGTGATCATAATTGCCCTTGACCTTTGCACATGTTGCATGTGGATCTCTGTGGTCCCATCCTTGTGTAAAGTCTCTCTGGCAAGAAGTATATCTTGGTCCGTATTGATGAATATTCTAGATATACTTGGGTTGAGTTCATCAGAGCAAAATCTGATGTCCTAGAGATAGTGTTAAATTTGTTGAAAATGATCCAGGTTCTGCTAAGTTTAAAGGTACAGAAGCTGAGAAGTGATAATGGGACAAAATTAAGGAATGCAAGACTTGAATCATACCTCACAGAAGAGGGCATTTCACAAAACTTCTCTACTGCCAGAACTCCTCAACAGAATGGTGTTGTTGAGAGGAGAAACAGAACTCTGGTAGAAGCTGCCGGAACCATGCTAGCAGGATCTGATCTCCCAACCAACTTCTGGGCAGAAGCAGTTTCAACAGCTTGTTTCACCTAAAACAGGGCTATCATAGTGAGCAGATTTAAAAAGACTGCTTATGAACTCATCAACAACAGAAGGCCAAATGTGAAGTACTTTCATGTTTTTGGCTGCAGATGCTATATCCTGAATGACAGAGATCAACTTGGGAAGTTTGACAAAATAGCTGATGAAGTAAAATTCATTGGATATTCTCTATCTTCAAAAGCTTACAGAGTCTGTAACCTCATAACCAAGGTCATTCTGGAAAGCATCAATGTATCCTTTGATGAAAGAACATCAAGCATCTCTGAAAGCAAATCATCAGAGAGGATACATATCACAGAGGAGCCTAGTTCCTCAAAGACAAGAGAAGAAAATATCAATCTGATATTTATGACTTCTTTGATGATGAAGATTCCTCTGAACTCATCAACAGAAAAAATCAAGTTCAAGGTTCTAAAGGACAGCAACAATCAGGTACATCTCTGTCAGGTCCTTCAAATACTTCACCATCTACTTCCTTGCCTACATGTCCAACTCAAGGAGAAAATTCAAGACAACAGTCTGAGGAAGAAGAACTTGAACCTGAACCATCATCACCCCTGATGACAAATATTGGAAGAAATTCCATTTATACAAGTTCACCATCACAGAGCCCTGTTGGTACCTTACAGAGCAATGAAGCCACTCTTAAGAGCAGTATGCCTCAAAGCCCTGGTGCCAATCCTCAGAGCTCTGAAGCTGTCACACATGCATTTCCATCAGAAGCACATACACCACCTCATGTCCATGCTTTCATGACTAGATGGACAAAGGATCACCCCCATCATCAAATATGTTGATGTAAACCCTCAGTGATTTGATAATGACCCTGAGAAACACTTAGTGAAAATTGTAATTAAACAATATGTATTAGAGTTTCACCATATAAAAAATATACTAAGTATGTTTAGTATCACTGATGGGAAACTGCTCTCTTTAATTTCTGCTTCAGCGATACCTGCATATTAGTGAGCCCTGAGTATGTTCAGCCTCACTCATGATCGCTGAAAGTTTATCTTGTAATTGTTTGCTTATGACCCCTGAAGACAAGATTCGTGTCAACCAAGTTCAAAGCTGGAATCGAAGACCAAGCTGAAGAACGAGTGACTAAGTCTGCTAGTGACCTGATGCGGATATCAACGAAGACAAGACTTGTCCATTTCATGCGAAGTTTCAAATACAAGACTTCAGCGAGAGCTAAACTTTATCATTCGATGATAAAGATACATTCAACATTCGTTGATCAAGAAGCATGTTCTACAAGCAACTTTTGTATTATCTCCTTGCATGCCCCCGTACGATTTTGTCAGAATAGACATCCCTTTTATCTAGGATCATACAAACCACTCTGCAACTATACTGTTCATCATGCAGGCACTAGGATGTTTGCTAAAGTCAAATTCATGCAACCAACCAGAAGCTGTCACATGTAAAGGTATACTGACTTGCATTAAATGCATGCAATATAAATAGAGAACCCTGCTTCATTTGTGAAGTGCTCGGCTTCTTCCTCGCTGAACTACTTGGTGCAAGAAACTCTCCTTAGTTTTCTTATCTTCCTTTTCTCTATTTCTTAGTGCAAGAATTCTGTGTGATTCTTTAGTTTGTTTAGATTAGTTTTTTAACTTGATCTTATTCCGCAACAAACTGTAAATTGTTTGATATATATCAATAAACAATTTAGAAAGATAAAAATATGTGTTTGTATTCACCCCCCCCCCCCCCCCCTTCTACAAACTTGTATAACCCCTTTGGGACCAACAAGTGGTATCAGAGCAGATTGTTTAATCTCATAAACAAGATCTTGCTTATACTTTCTTCCTTTCTATTTCTTCAATATGGCAAATACTACAAACACCAACTACATAGATAATGGCTCTCTTGCCAAACCACCTCGATTTAGCAAAGATAACATCAATCTTTGGAAAAATCGAATGATGCTCTTCTTGGAAGGTGTAGATCCAACTATACCTTACTATATTGAAAATGGGCCCTATGTTCCTTTCATTATAGATCATGTTGTTCCAGCCACTGCCAACACACCTGCTGTTCCTGAAAGACTGATACCTAGGGCAGTTTCTTAGTGTACTAACGAAGACAATAAGAAAGTGGCTATTGACACAAAGGCCAGATCTATCCATTCGATGGCTTTACTTGATGAAGTCTACAATTCCATAATGAACCTGAAAAGTTCCAAAGCCATGTGGGACACTATATGTGTTCTATATGAAGGTACCGTCGAAGTCCAGGACTCTAGAAGAATAAACCTGGTAAGGCAATACGAAAGCTTCATCTGTGGTAAGACTGAAACTCTCTCTGAAGTTCACCAACGTTTCAATTGTTTAATTATTGATTTAAAAACTGTTGGTAAGACATAATCTAACTCCGAGATCCTAACAAAATTCTTGGAATGTCTTCCTGAAAGCTGGGACAACTATACCATGTGTTATAAGCTCTCTAAGGATCTAAAATTTATGACCCTCTCTACCTTATTTGGAACTATGCTCAATCATGAGCAGTCGTGTCAACTTAAGAAGAATCTTTTCAAAGATTCCAAATGTACACCTGATGCTTTACTCTCCCCAAAGTCAGTACCTACTCAACAATCCACTGTCACGATCACTGAATTGGAATCTAACTCTAATGATTCATCAGACTCTCATCCTTCAGAACTTGATGAATCTCGGGCACTCCTGACAAATTCCTTTAGGAGGTTTGCCAGAAAGAGTAACTTCAGAAGAATAAAACCTCTTTCACTCACTAACAAGCCTAAATCTACTCTTGTTGATAAAGCTAATGCTACCTGCTTTAACTGTGAAAAAGTAGGACACTTTGCAAGTGAATGCAGGTCAAAATAAGTTTTCAAACCTTCTTCTTCCTTCAAGAAATCCTCAAACCCATGGGCTAGGGATGACAAATACCAAAAGCTTAAAGAAAAGTATGCTAAGCTGAAAGCATACAAAGAGAAGGGAAAAGGTATGTTCGCTGAAGAACAAGACTGGGCTGAGTCTAATGAGAAATCAGATTCAGATGAAGAAGATGAGGCAAATCTCTGCCTTATGGCCAAAATAGAAGAAGAGGAAGAAAAAGCTGAAATTCCCTCTACTTCTACCTCTCAGGTATCAATCTCTTTTACTTTTACTTCAGCTATCACTGACGCTTATAGACTTCAAGCTATCGATATGGTGACTGTCGATTTTAATGATGCCATGAATGGCAAGACCAAAGATGAACAAATAAATATAGATTTAACTGAACATCTTAAAAATTGTCATCTGAATTCAAGAGCTTTCAAACATTGAAAATTATTTGAAAGATCAGGTTTACGTAAATCAAATCATCAGTATAGAGCGAGAACAAGCTATCGCTGAACTGAAAGATGAAAAGGCTACTGTTTAAGGATGGTATAAATCCTCAACAAAGATCACTGAAATAATCGGTGCTCAGATTCCTGCCAAAGACAAAAGTGGTATTGGTTATAAAGCTGACGCTGAAGAACTAACCACTGACCGTTCCATGCTTAAGTTTGGAATGTTCGTGTCTTCTGTCCCTGACACCTCATTACCTCAGTGTTATTCTTCTTCTAAAACTCCCATCCTTGAGGACAAACCTACCTTGATTTTTAAGGTAAAGAAAAAAGTGTTGTTCAAAAACCTCAGAAGGGTACCAATGTACCTAAGCTGAAAGTTTCAAAACCTTCAGCTAATCATTCCTCTACTTCAAAGACTAAGATCCCTGAATTCGTTCAGCGATCTACTCCTAGAATCAGAGTGAATGTGACTGGTAAGAAATCTGAAGATCTTATAGTTCCTCCGATATCCAATGCCAAATGTATTATTGGTGCTGGTCCTGCTCTTTTAAAATTATCAAATAAGTACTCCTCTGGTCCTAAAGCTACTTTTAGCTATATGAAATGTTATCACTGTGGACTTACCAATCATATTGCTAGAAAATGCCCTACAACCACCAAAGCTGAGAAATTAGCTAAGGTAAAGATCAATGCCCCCAATGCAACCTAGACCAATCCTGGTGCAAATCAGGTTAAGGTAAAACCACCACTGAGGTTAAGAAATTAACCAAAGTGAAGAATGTCACTGAAGCTGAATCTTCAGATGCTGTGAAGATTGTTGAACCTTCCACTTCCTTAACCACCACTGACAAATGTGGTCCCATAGTTAAGTGGGTACCTATTCAAAACTATCTTCCTTTGTTTGCACGTCTCGAAGGGTATCTGGTATCTTGATAGTGGATGCTCTAGACATATGACTGGAAAGAAAAACCTGCTCACTGAATACAAGGAAGAGAAAGGTCCCTCTGTGACCTTTGGTGGAAATGAAAAAGGCTATTCTTGAGGGTTTGGTGTACTCTCTAATGGTACAACAACCTTTAGAAGAGTCGCATATGTTGAAGGACTGGAGCACAATCTTCTTAGCATCGGTCAGCTGTGTGACAAGCAATTCAAAGTTTGCTTAACTAAGGAAGCATGTTTCGTCACTGACAAGAAGGAGAAAGTTGCTCTTAGTGGATATCGTTTAGAAAATGTTTATGTGATGAACATGGACTCAACAACCACTGAGAATGTTTGTTTTCTCTCCAAAGCCTCTTTCGATGTCAACTGGCTATGGCATAAAAGGCTTTCTCATCTCAACTTCAAGACACTGAATACTCTTTCTTCAAAAGAGTTAGTCACTGGTCTTCCTCAACACTCATATGCAAAGGAATCTCTTTGTTCAGCGTGTGAAAAGGGAAAACAAACCAAAGCTAGCTTCAAGTCAAAGCAAGTTTCCTTAGTGTCATCACCTCTTCAACATCCTCACATGGATTTGTTTGGCCCTGTCAACGTTCAATCCATCCCTGGAAAGAAGTACACACTAGTTATTGTGGACGAATTCTCTCGCTACACCTGGGTAATGTTTCTCCGTGCTAAGAGCGACACCTCAGAAGAACTTATGTCCTTTGTCAGGAAAATGGAAGTCCTGAACAATCTTACTGTTCGCTCAATAAGGAGTGATCATTGAACTGAATTCAAAAACAGTTCCCTTGATAACTTTTTTGAAAGAAAGGGTATTTCTCACAACTTTTCTTCAGTGAGAACACCACAACAAAATGAAGTCGCTGAAAGAAGAAACCAAACGATCATCGAAGCTGCACGTTCAATGCTCAACAATTCTCATCTTCCTACTCAATTCTGGGTAGAAGCTGTCAACACTTCATGTTTTACGCAGAAAGATCGCTGATCGTCAAAAGATTCAACAAGACTGCCTATAAACTTTTCCATGGAAGAAATCCACCTATCAGTTTTCTTCACATCTTTGGTTGTTAGTGCTTTATCTTAAACAACAGGGATGCTTATGTAAATTCGATCCCAAAGTTGAGGACGGAATATTTCTTGGATACTCTTCAGTGTCCAAAGCCTTCAGAGTCTTCAACAAGCGAAGACAAACTGTAGAATAAACTATTCATGTCACCTTTAATGAATCTCGTTCAGCGAACTCAAGACCATCTCCTGATAACGAATAACTCAATCAGTGGATGTTTTCTCATTTTGGAGATTCAGAAGCTGTTCCTAACCATGACCCTCAGGTCAACACACCAACCGCTGATGATGATTCTTTCATCATTCCTTACATACAGACAAGTGAAGCTGAATCATCTTAGGTTTCAGCTGTTCCAATCAACACTATGCATGTTTCTAAACCATCGTTTGTTATTCCATCAACCTCTCAGCAATCAGTAAATGAAGTTTCATCTGTTTTGCCTATCGTGCCTCTACTACCGGACGTCCCTAAAGCTTACTCTTCAGTGATTCCAGAGATTCATTATGAGTCAGCGGCTCACGCTCCTGCTCAGCGATGGACTATAAATCACCCCATTGATCAAATTTTGGGTGATCCAAACACAGGTGTTCAGACTCGATGCAGTGCATGTCACATTTATTTATGTGTAAATTTTATTTCACTAACTGAACCAAAGAAGGTTGATGATGCCCTCAGATCTCCAAACTGGGTCAACGCTATACAAAAAGAGTTGACTGAATTCGAGTGAAACAAGGTTTGGAATCTCGTTCAAAGACCATCTGACAAATCAGTGATAGGCACTAAGTGGGTCTATCGAAATAAGTTAGATGAAAATGGAACTGTAACCCGCAACAAAGCTTGTCTAGTTGCTCAGGGATAAAGATAGTAGGAAGGTATAGATTATGACGAAACCTTTGTTCCAGTGGCAAGACTCGAAGATATTCATCTAGTTCCTGCATACGCTGTTCACAGAGACTTCAAAGTTTATCAAATGGATGTCAAAGCAACATTCCTTAATGGAAGGCTGAATAAAGAAGTCTACGTTGAACAACCTCCAAGATTCACTGATCCTAAGCATCCAGGTTACGCTTATAAATTGAATAAGGCACTCTATGGCTTAAAGCAAGCTCCACGTGCATGGTATGACACTCTGTCTTCTTTTCTCCTTATTGAAAAATTTGAGCGTGGTAAAATCGATAACACTCTATTTTTCAGATAAGTAAAAGGTCATATTTTTCTTGTTCAAATATATGTCAATGACATTATATTTGGTTCTACTAACCCTGAATTATGTACTCGTTTCTCAAAAAGAATGCAATCTCAATATAAGATGAGTATGATGGGTGAGCTGACTTATTTCCTTGGACTCCAAATCAAACAAAATGATAAGGGTACGTTTATCCACCAAGGAAAGTATGTCAAATATATGCTGAAAAAATTTGATATAACCTAAAGCTCAGCTATGAAAACCTCTATGGCACCGCCTTTGACACTTAACAAAGATCCTTTAGGGAAGCCTGTTAATGTCACTGCGTACCGAGGGATGATCGACTCTCTTCTTTATCTTACAACTAGGCGTCCTGATATTATGTGCGCTACTTGTTTATGTGCACGATATCAATCTGAACCCAAAGAATCACATCTGATCGCTGTAAAGCAAATTTTCAGATATCTTAAGGGTACTCCCAACCTAGGTGTTTGGTATCCCAAAGACTCAGGGTTCGATCTAACTGCCTATTCAGGTAGTGACTTTGCAGGTTGCAAACTGGATAGAAAAAGCACCACAGGAGGTTGTCAACTCCTGGGTGGAAGGCTGGTAAGTTGGACAAGTAAGAAACAAAGTTCAGTGTCCACCTCTACAGCTGAAGCTGAGTATGTAGCCACTGGAAGCTGTTGTGCTCAAGTCTTATGGATGAGAAATCAACTATTAGACTATGATCTTCATCTCTCCAAAATCCCAATCTATTGCGACATCACAAGTGCCATTGCTATAGCCAATAATCCAGTGCTAAACTCAAAGACCAAACACGTCGAAATTAGGTGTCACTTTATCAGAGATCATGTAATGAATAGTGATATAGAACTTCACTTTATTCAAACTAACTTTCAGTTAGCTGATCTTTTCACCAAATCTCTTGATGAGACAAGATTCAACTTTCTCATCAGCGAGCTTGGCATACTGAACCTTGAAGAATAATTCTTCAGTGGTAAACCATTAGATCAATGATAAAGGAAATTCTATCTCCTTATTTATCATCTAATCTCTGAACAAAATGATTCGTTGATACTAAGGTATGTTTTTCTTTTCCTAAAAACGCTGAAGTTTATTTCAGTGCTCTTTTGAAAATACAAAATCATCACTGAGATTTTCTTTTTCAGTGATCCTTCATTAATTGTCCATGAACCATTCACAGAGGCTTTTTGGAAATGAAAAGACAAGGGTGACGTAATCAAAACGGATAACCTATGGCACGCCTTTTTCTTTGACACGTTCGTCCTTTTGAATTCTTGTCCAATAAGCTTCGTGGGATGTGTCTGTGTCATGATTAGTAACTTTTCCTGCTCATCATTTTCTCTCTCTACTCTCACTATATAAACACCTTATGTTTATAATTTATCTTTTTACGCTCTCAAACTCTCTCAAAGCAGAAAGAAATTTCTAAGCATCTTGGATTTTGAATTTTTAAGACCGTGTGTTCACTCTTCAAGCAAAACATCAAACAAGTTTTATATTTGAATCCATTCTTCTTCTTCAAACCTTTTCTAAACATGTTTTTGATCCATTTTCTTGTTATTAAGGATCAAAACACACGTTTTTGTACATAAGATCATCTTCTTCATGATCTTATGAGATAAACATGAAATATAGTTTTCTATTAAGTTTATAACAAAAATCTTAAACTTAAAAACTGTAGAAACCAGGATTCAATCTTACAATCAATTAAGATCAATCAAATAGTAAATGATAGAGATTTGGATCAACACACTTGTATTCAATTAAGAACGGATTACAGATCTAGAGAGAATCTCTCAAAGATTACAAAAACTGAATACAAAGATATGCGGAAAGTTATATCAAAGATTAGTTAGCTTACAGTTGCTAACTCTTATATATATACTGTAAAGAAAAGCTAAAGCTACAGTACATATGAGAAACAGACTAATAGAACAATTACACGTGTCCTAATTAGTAACAGAATATAACTGAAAGTATCCAAGACATAAGTTCTGAACAACATGTTCAGAACTTCTGAACAATCTTCTGATTAAGCACTTCAGAACTTCCTTCAAGTACTTGTGCTATTTTCTTCATCATTCTCAGAAGTTCTGAGTCTCCTACTCAGAACTCTGACTCTTCAGTTCAGCCTTTCATACTTGTAATCTTTTCGAGACTTCTCAGATCAGAACTTCTGAGTCTTCTAACTCAGAACTCTGAGTTTTCAGTTCAGATCCAACACTTGTAACTTTTGACAAAACTTCAGATCTAACAATCTCCCCCTTTTTGTCAAATAGTCCTGTACTTCTCATCATCATATTCTTTTAGTGCTGGAACAATCTTCAAAACCAGTACATTTCTCAGAGTAAGCCTTCTGTTAATCTTTTCTATGATTTCTTGAATCTCTTCAACTTCTTTTCCCTTTTGTAACTTTTTCCCCAGACCGTGCTTGATGAACCTTAAAGTTCTTGAACAATACTTTGCCACTTCTTCTGGTCTGAAGAAAATCTTTTCATTTCTGTCATTTCTTAAGAAGACTCCCAACTCTGGATATCTTGTAACATTTCCACTTTTCAGAAGATTCAGATTTCCATGCTCATTATTTGGCTTTGAGAGATATACACATGGCTTTTGTAAATACAGAGCAATTTGAAAATCTGTATATGAATGCCATCTAAGAATATAATACATAGCCTCTCTCACTGCAGCCAATGCTCCTCTTTCCTTTTTCAGTTTACTGCAGTCTTTATTTGACAAAAGACTATACAATCTGTACACATCTGTTACTGAAATCTTTTCAAAATCTGCTTCAGTAAAGTAGTAGACTTTTCCATCTTCTCTTAAGACTTCAAATGAGTAATAGTCATGCTTCATGAACTTCTTCTCTTTTAATTCTCTAATTCCTGTGATTAAGAAATCTGAGTATACTGATTCTTTTGGTTTTCCTAATCTCTTTGACATTTCATCACGAAGACATTGATGTATCTTTGTTCTGTCATGATAAACACTTAGAAAGTTTACTTCTCTTGGTTGAAAGAAATAAGGAAGAGCATACTCCATAAAGTAACCATTAACATCAACAGGTATTTCTTCCTCATTAGCCTCAGACTTTTCTGGTTGATCAGCATCTTTCATTTGAACATCTTGTGAAGTCTCATCTTGAATATCTTCTTCCACTTCTTCTGAGTAAACTCCATTTACCTCATACTCAGCAGGAAAAACAAAATCTCTGTGTAACATATTCTTTGGATTTACTTCTGAAAGTAACCATTCATTGCAATTTCTGATTTTGTTTCTGAGTTCAAGTCTTCTAGTGACACATCTGATATATTTTTCTTTCACAGACATTCTAACATTCTCAACATAAGCTTGCATTTTCATTACTGTCTTCTTCAGAGTAGCATCACTATACTTTACTAGATCATTCAATCTGAATAGAGTAACTTCGTTGAATTCTGAATAAATGAATCTTTCATTTCCAACTTCTTCACTCACAAATCCATCAAAGTTGCTTATTACTTCAAGAGTGTTGATTGTACTTGTCAAGTTACATTTCTCCTTCCTAGACTCGATTGCCAACTGAAAATCATACAAATACATGTTTCTGACATATATTCCCAGAACTCTTCTGCATTCAAGTTCTATCCAAGCATCTTCAGTACTAGCAAAGAATTTCACCAAGAAAATTTGATCTTCCAAGAACAATCTGTGAAAATCAAAACTTGTCATGTTCACCTTCAAGTTTCCTTCTTTCAATACATTCAGATTAACATATCTCAGACCATCAAATTCTTCACTTAGAAAATCTAACACCTTCACAATTCTTTTCTGAACATGAAGTTTTTCATCAGTCTTTCTTAAGCTTCCACATATGTCATCTGAATCCTCCCATCCAAGAATCCATCAATAAAATTTTCAATGTCAACAAACTCATCATCTTTGCAGTAGACAGATTCATAATTGTCTTCAGGGAAAATACTAGCATACAAGTTTCTTGCCAATGGTGTATCTTCTCTTTCAACAATAAAATCACACAAAGGTTCTTCAAGAATGGGTAAATCAATTATGGGAATCACAATTGGCTTTCTGTAAGTGTAGACAAGTATAAAGAAGTCTTCAACTTTCACAAGATCTTATTCTGATACATCTTCAAAGAAATATTGTTAAACCAAGATCTAATCAAGATAGAGAAGATATGAATTCGTCATCTCATTCATCAAGAACATTGTATACAAGATATGAGTTTTTCCCTTTCTCTCTCTAAGATATGAGTTATGAATAATGAGAGTGATTCTAAGAGTCTCATACTAACACACAACTAAACCTATTTATACTAAACACATTACAAGGAGTAAACAACACAATACAACTCAATACATTGACATTGACTTTGACTTTGACCTTTCTATATTTAAACCTTGAAGACATATTGCATTAACAATCTCCCCCTTGGATTCAAGGCTTAAACAAATGCGATCAGCAAGCTTTAGCTTTCTTGAATCTTCGGTCTTCATCAAAGCTTGTCAAAGTCAAAACGTCATCCAATCTTCAAACGGCAAATAACGAACTTCTTTCTTCGAACAGGAGAATATGAATCTTCACACAAAGCTTTTTAAAACAAGAAGCACAATTTCAAGAAAAAGAGATCACTAAAAGGATCAGTCGATTTTCCTCAAACTCTTGAAGAATTCTCCCCATTTCCATTGACTTGAGAATTTCATTCTTCAGTGTCGATCTTCATAAACGCGCGAGTTCAAAAGAAAGAGATCACTGAAATGATCAATCGATTTCTTAAAAACTCTTGAAGAATAAAACTCCCCCTATCATTTCTTGAAACGACGTCTTCTTTCTACAAATCTCCCCGTTGACATTAAAACGAATCTTTGATTTTAAACTTTCTTTGACATGAAATTGATGTAGACATTTTCCCCCTTTTTCGATGAAAGTGAGCATCAGGAGCATCGAAAATCTTTTCAATTTCAGTCACGGACAATCTCCCTCTTCAAAAACATTTCTTCCCCTTGAAAAACACGAACAATCTCCCCATAAGCGAAAGATCTTGCTCCCCCTAAAAATAAGAATTGTAGAGCAAGTTGATTTTCTCCCCCTGAAAATTTGCATAAAAATCATATAAGCGCACATTTTAACAAACTTATATAAAGAAAATAGAATTCATTGAACAACATTTTATAACTACTAACATTTAATCATTTGAACACCAAACAAAAGAAATTCAACTTAATGAAATGTAACAGATATTTCCATCAAGTGAAATCAAATGCATGCGTTTGGATTCAAAAACAAGACATCATCGCATATCGAGTTACAAAATGTTCAGTTTCAACTCCTTTATTAAATCTATTTGGTGTGCTAGCATGCGAAATATGATTAGCAACAAGCAATTGCACCTCTAAAACCTATAAGAATACTTTGCTCTTACTCACACTATTTGTCCAAAAACAGAATTTTCACAAACTTACAGGTTTATCGCGACTTTGTATTTTCCCCAAGTTTCATGAGATGTGTGCTCTTAGGCATCTTTTCATATTGTGCACATTGGCAACTTTTATTATGTGCTCATTGGCATCTTTTATAATCAAACAGTTTATTAAGACTAAGATACACCGTAAACGTAACTTTCTAACTGGTCCTATAGCAGGATTTGGGTCAGCCGATCCCAGACCAGTTGGCCTTAGGGGCTAGGTGACAAGCACCCCTTGGAACTTACTCTCCCGAACCAGAAAGGCTACATCGATATACCTTAATCCCATCTGTACCAGTAGAACATGGCTTTCTACCTGGTTCTATAGCAGGATTTGGGTCAGCCAATCCCAGATCAGTTGATCTTAGGGGCTAGGTAACGAGTACCCCTTGGGACTTAATCTCTCAAACCAGATAGGCTACAGGCACAGACTATCAAACTGAATGATTTTATTATATATATATATATATATATATATATATATATAATTTTTTTTTAATTATAGCATCTCAATCACTTGGTTCAAAAAACGTAGTGCTTCCCCCATATTTTCGTTTCCATTCATGATTAAGACGAATAGGCTTTGTGAGCATTGTATTCTGTATAAGTCTAGATTTATACAATTTTTGCACTTATATCAAAATCTCAAACATGTTTCGCTGACCTTTCGACTTATTTCAGAAGCGAAAGTAGAAACAAATATAACTCTGACGATACAAAAATGCTCGTAAAATCATCCTTAACACACATTTTATTCATTGAATGAAAAATTGATGAATTTTAAATTTGTGAAGGTTCAAACTTTCAACGTTAGTAGACATAAAATATAACACAATGTTACCTTTAAGCACATGTCCTAAAAATAGAAAGATATGACAGTGAAAGGATATCACCTGATAAGTACGAGTTCTAAACTGATATGTTTAGAAGTCATAGCCTTTGAAGTACGGGTCCTGAATTGATGTATTCAGAAGCCATTGTCTTTTATATCTCTCCCCCTACAAAATACCAAAAGATTTACCAAATATCCCATGTATATATTAAAAGATAGAAAACTCCCTGAAATCATGTGATGTTCAATGTCTTCTTTGAAAGCACAAGTACTTCATCTTCCGAGAGTTCAACGCTTGTCTCTAAATCTGCAAAACAGATTAAGTAGATTTTGGTACCCAACGAGTCTTGGGTCCTGACACGTTAAGCGGAGCTCTATAAGAAGGAAAATGGTAAGTACCATACCAATATTGAACACTATTATTATTAACAAAATCATAATTTCCACAATAAGAATTAACAAAAGAATTAACTTTCGTTGTAAAATTCTTATTTGGAAATGATGATTTTGGTACATCTTTTCCAGGAAATTTACATTTTACCTTCCATTTCATGTTGACTCTTTTGTAGGAAGGAAGATCAGCAAATGATTTGGAAGACTTATCCACAGAATGCTCGTAGAAAATGTTAGAAGGACGCATCGGACATTCTGAAAAACACTCGGAGTTGTTGAACGACCTCACTTTGTCTTTTAAGGCATTTCGTTCCTTTGTCATCAACTCGAGCTTCTTCCGAATATCACAATTCACCCTCTTTTCCTTCATGATATCTGTAGATAAACTCGCCAAGTTCTTCGTGAGTTTCTGAATTTCTTGCTGAAATATCTTCCGTTCTACAGAAAAATCATCCTTTACGCTCCTTGCTTGAAACTCAGCTTTCTTTCTCTTTTCTAACTCACTTCTTTCCAAATCCAACTCCTCTTGCAGTTCAGAAATTTTCTCTGAAAGCTTCCCATTCTTCACTTCAAACTCTTTCCTTTTAACCTCAAACTCGGCTCTTTCCTTCTCCACCTTTTGCTTCTCTAAAAATAATACTTTCTGAAAATCTGAGTTCTGCTTGGAAAGTCTTTGGAATTGGAGTTCAAAAGCTTTGTTATCTTCACAAGCTTTAGTCTTCATCTTCAATTCCTTTTCAAGATCCGAAATTCTTAGAGCTAGACCCTCTCTTTCTTTCTTATGTTCTTCTCTTTCATCTTTTTTTAATTTTTCTAAATCTGATAGTCTCTTTGTAAGCTCAGTGATCTTCTCAGAATCTTCTATCACATCCTTCATTTCTTCCTTTTTCTCTAAATCAACTTTCTTTTCTTCCGCTTTTGACGGTTCCTCTATGTGAATTTCTGATGTTGTCTGATTTGTATCCTCCTTATCAGCATTCTTCACTTTCTTTACCCTGAAATCAACATACGATCCATGCATTAGCTTCGTTAATTCCTTCCACAACAACATAGGATTATTTTTGAAAGCATTTAATCGAGCACAAGTATATTGTGGAAGTTTGGAAATAACAAGGATCAAATATAATGTTGCATCTTTATCAGCTCTCTTCCGATATATCTCTTCTTCCCGTTTATAAAGGATCAACGGGCCTTCGGTGAAAGATTTTATCATTAAATCTCCATTTTCTCTTCTCGAAATGAAATCCATGAAGTCGACCGTCCATTTCACAAAATCTGAATCCTTGTTAAGCATCGGAGGATAATTAACTGAAACGTGATAAGCCATCGTGATAAAAAAAATGCTTAAACAGAACAGATCACAAAAAGTTAGAAAAACGACAAATTTGGAATAAGCAGTCAAGCAAGTAGCTTAAACTAATTAAGCAAGCAAGCAACTAGGTGAAATTAATTCAAGAGAAAACTCTATTTTTGGTCCCTGAGGTTTAGTGATTTTTTTGAAACCGATCCCCATGGTTTCATAAGTCAAGTTTTGGTCCCTGGGGTTTTGATTTTGATCTGGATTTGGGGTCTCGTCCTTAACCCCGTTAATTGGTGGCGTTAGAGGCAGGGGCATAATGGTCATTTCACATTTCAACCAAATTCCCTCTTATTTTAACCCGCCATATTCTTCTTCTTCTTCACTTCATTCTTCTGTGATCTTTCTGTTTCTTCCTTCTTCCTCCTCCTTTCACGATTCAACCTCAAAATCTGGTAACAATCATGGTGTTATGTTATTGTGGAGGTGAAGCAGCTGTGAGAACCTCATGGACCACTGCAAATCCTGGTAGAAGGTTCTACACTTGTGGAAGAATGGTACACTGCTACGATTCTTCTTCTTCAACAATCATGGTGTAAAGTAATCATGTTTAGCTAATAACATTTAGTTTTTCATGTTAACAGGGCCAATGTTCTTTTTTTGGGTGGTTTGATCCACCTATTTGTTCAAGGTCCATTGATATTATTCCTGGGCTAATCAAAGCCAAAAATAAAGCTGAAGAATGTGTCAGAGAGAAAAAGAAGGAAATCTTGAAGTTGAATCTGCTCTTGGTCATGAGTTGGAGTTTTTTTGTGTATTTCATGCATTTAGCCTTGAGTTGATCTGTTTTGTGTATTGGTTATCTTTTGTAATCATCTCCTGTTTATCAGGTGTGTTGGTAGTATTTGTAATGACATCCTAGTTGTTAGAATAGTAATGTTTGGTGGTTTGATCCCTCTGTTTTTTGTAGTATTTGTAATGACATCCCTATGTTTTAATAGTAATGTTTGGTGGTTTGATCCCTCTGTTTTTTGCACATTTGATGATAACAGAACTGTAACCTATGTTGTGTACCTGTTTGTTGATCCAAAAACAAGATAACACATCACATAACATGATACAGATAACAGAGAGTAAAACTCTACTTTTGGTACACAACATTGTTGAAAGCATACCTGTTTTCAATCTTTATCTCCAATATTCTCGCATACCAAACTTATCACATCAGCAGTATTAATCTTCATTCAGCATGAGCGGTACTAATATTCTCCAGCAGCACTAATTCATTTCAGCAGTATTAACTCATTCCAGCAGCATTAACTTGTTCCAGCAGTACTAACTTGACTAGCAGTACTAACTTGAGTAGCAGTACTAACTTGACTAGCAGTACTAACCTTGTTCCAGCAGCATTAATGTATCAGCATTACTAACAATGATCTAGCAGTATTAACTTTGTCTTGCAGTAGTAACCATTGCATAAGCAGTACTAACTTTGATCTGGCAGTATTAAGGTTGTTCTGGCAGTAGTAATGTAGTTCTGGCAGTACTAATCATACTTAGCAAATTCTTCAGTTCCCAACAACATTGTAACATAAATGTAACCTGTTTTGGTACACAACATAACAGAAATGTAACCTCTGTTTTGGTACACAACATAACAGAATAGTAACCTCTGTTTTGGTACACAACATAATAGAAATGTAACCTGTTTTGGTACACATACAATTCCAAAGAGTAAACACAAAAACAAACCTGTATTCAATACCATACCAAACCATAGATTAAGTAAACATAAAACAAACCTGTTTTGGTACACATACAATTCCAAGAGTAAACATAAAACTAACTGTTTTCAACTAACAACAAACCACAAACCACAGATTAAGTAATTGTTTTCTGCCAACCACAAACCACAGATTAACTAATTGTTTTCAACCATATACAAACCACATATTAGCTAATTGTCCTCATTGTCCTCCTTGTCCTTTACAAGTCCTGGAATTGTGCCCTTGATTCTTACACTTATCACAAGTCACAGTCTTCCCTTTCCTAGGAAGTTTACCAGTGTCCCCACTCCTCTGAGACAACTCCTCATTTGTCTTCCTTCTCTTCTTCTTTGGTCTCCCAATCTGTTTATGGTGAGTTGGAGGGAGTAAAGTTGTTGCCCAGTCACCTTTCTCCCATAGCAGGCTTCCATTGATTGGCTCAATCTTGAAGCTATACATTTCCCTCCATGTGCTTACTTTGTACACATCCTCAGCCCAATCTTCATGTAACACATTGTTACCATTTGCTGCCATGTCCCAGTTTGTAGCCACAGCATGCTTGCATGGAATTCCAGTTAACTCCCACTTCCTACATGAACATGTCCTTTCTCTCACATCTACTATACATTGGTCATTCCAAGGGCCAGAAACCTATAATTCAGTAAATACCATTAAAACAAAGCATAATATATAGTAAATACCATTAAATCAAAACATAAAAACCTATGATTTAATATACATACCTGGTACCTATCTCCTCCACTAAACAAGACTTGATATTTGGAGGCCTCTTTCTTGGCAGTCTCCAAGATTTTGTTTGTTGTTGGGGTAAGTGGGCCATCACAACTGTCTATGACTTTGCATACATTCACTATCCTCTTCATTAGATACACTCTAATGTATTCCAAACATGAATAAATTGGTTTATCCCTAGCATCAACAATTTGTCTATTGAATACCTCACACATGTTATTCAATAACACATCAGAGTGACACCTACCTGTTACCAAAGTATAAACAGGTTGAAATATGTTTACCAAAGTATAAACAGGTTTAAATATGTTTACCACAGTATAAACAGGTTGAAATATGTTTACCAAAGTATAAACAGGTTGAAATATGTTA
Organism: Saussurea involucrata; assembly: GCA_033807775.1. Taxonomy (NCBI): domain Eukaryota; kingdom Viridiplantae; phylum Streptophyta; class Magnoliopsida; order Asterales; family Asteraceae; genus Saussurea; species Saussurea involucrata. The sequence goes on from CM066326.1 coordinate 15,388,324, forward strand.
CCTGTGAAGTGTGCTCTGCTCCAGGATTGAGGAGGGATGTTGTTCAAATATTCAAAGCAGTCTGAATTGAACATTCTCAAACTTTCCATTGCAGTCTTAAATTGTGGGACAGTGGGGGCTGTTGCACATTGCCATAAATGATCCTTGTATGCTTTCCCTTTCCACACAAGTTTCATGTTTTCATGAATATGCCTAAGACAGTATCTATGCTCAGCAGAAGGGAACAATTTGGCAATTGCTGGAAGAATGCCCTATTTTCAAAATAATGTAACAATAACAATACAATTCAATTACAAAACAATAACAATTCAATTGAAAACCACAAACAGAGAAAATAAGTTCATACCTTTTGTCTGTCACTAATGAAAGTGAAGTTGGAATTTGTTTGAAGATCAAGGTTATCTCCAAGGCATTCTAAGAACCACATCCATGAACTTGTATTCTCAGCCTCTACTATGGCATACGCCACTGGATATATGCCCTGATTTGGGTCTATGCCCACTGCTGTTAGAATTTGCCCTGGAAATGGACCTTTCATAAAAGTACCATCTACTCCCAACAGATCCCTTCTACCTGCCCTGAATCCTCTCTTCAAAGAACCTAAACATATGTATACCCTTTTGAATTTCCTGGTGTTACTAGCTGGATTCGGTTCTTGCTCAACTTCAATCTTAATTGTTGTGTCAGGGTTGCATCTTTTTACCTCTGCCAGGTAATCCCTCAGGTGTTGGTATTGTGCCCCATAGTCTCCCCATAACTTCTTCATCGCCATCTGTTTTGCCCTCATTGCCTTGCCAGGTGACACAAAGATCTCAAATTTCTCTAATAAGTGGGATTGAATTGCCTTCAATGGCATATTAGGATCTACCTTGATCTGCTCTGTTATGTGCTTTGAGAGAAATTGTGCAGTGGCCAAACCAACCTCCCTCGTTTGGAAGCATTTATGGGTGTCAAAATAGGTTTTCACAGTCCAGGTTTCTTCATTTTCTGCACATGATGCATACAAAACCCATTTACAACAGGGCCCATTGGACTTTCTCCAAGCACTCTTTCTTCCCTTACTAGGCCCACTGGACTCCTTTACATTTGGCATTGATCCCCTACAGACGGCCCTAACTCTTACAACATCATTTCGGATCACCACTATGTCCCTTCTAGTCTGAATTGAATGCTGCTTGATTAGGTTGAGAATGGTTGTTTTATTACCAAATGTCTGGCCTAGATAGAAGACAACCTCCTTACACTGTATTTGGGCCCTACGTTTGCACAAACTGCCATTTTCATCCCCTGAATTAAAATCATCAACCTCAAAAGGATCAATATCACCTTCCACATTCACACTATCACTTCCCTCTCCATTTACACCAATCCAATCCACATAACCATCTACATAATCCTCCGGGTCATCATCTATACCAAATTCCTCATCATAGTCATTACTATTATGGCTCTCTATATCATCATGGTTGTTACTTCCCTGGATCATGTCCAAGTCCAAATCCAAACATTGGTTTAAGTCCAACCCATTGTCCAAACATTGGTTCAAGTCCAACCCATTGTCCAACCGTACTACTGCTTCCTGTTCTGGTACATCTGACTCTAACCCAATGAAAGGATCAAAGCTATGAATTATATGATCCATGCTTTGATTTGGGGTTGACAGGTTAGTCCTACCATGTTCCACAAATACATCAATAAGTTTAATAGCAGGGGCATATTGTAAGAGGTTTAACACATCCTGGTTACTACCTAATCCTCTTAACCCAGTATCCATATCACCTTCAGGAATCAAGAAATGGTAAAATTTGATTTCATGTCTATCATACCCTAATTTCATCACCATTAAATGAAACTCCTCTACATTTAATCCTTCTGTGTTAACCAAATCAACATAATCAGTCTTACCATTCTCGTATCTCCTTCCAGGAATGCTTGTAAAGCAACCTCCATGGTTCATCCTTACTGTAAACAATGTTGGGTATAGCTCTGTATGGAAAAATCAACAGAATAATTAGGTATGAAGAATGTGCAGTCCCAAAAATGGAAAAACATAAATGCATGTGAGCTTACCATATACATCACTTGGGTCAAATCCTTCGGCCAAATCCCTCCTTAATATCCATCCAGGTTCTTCCATCGTATCTTGAGCAGGGAACGATTTTGGTCGATAAAGGAGATTTTTGATCGAGAAAGGAAGAATTTTGATCGATGAGTGTGACTCAACACAGTGAAGAGACTGAGGTTTGAACTCTCAGTGAAGACGAAGAGATTAATCGTTAGAGGGAATTTGTTTTTGGTTGAAATGTGAAATGACCATTATGCCCCTGCCTCTAACGCCACCAATTAACGGGGTTAAGGACGAGACCCCAAATCCAGATCAAAATCAAAACCTCAGGGACCAAAACTTGACTTATGAAACCATGGGGATCGGTTTCAAAAAAATCACTAAACCTCAGGGACCAAAAATAGAGTTTTCTCTTAATTCAAGCAACCAAGCTAGTAGGTGAAAAAATACAAGTCTGAATCTCGCAAGAATATCTTGCGAATTTCTTAAGCATACACACAAGTAGATGAAAATTAATTGAAGCAAGCATTCATGTAGGTGAATTTAACTAAGTCAGGAATTCGCAAGTGATGGTTGCGAATTCCTTTCTTGTTGCTTGCGAGAAATTTTCAATGTCTTTTACAAACTTCTTTGTGTATCTTACAGATTTATCTTCTTCTCCCAACAAGTCAATTGGCCTCGTCAATCTGATAACTTTTTGAACATTCTGAGTGTTAAGAGCTCTGACCAACTCACTATGCATTCTCCTTATCAAAATATCATTCAGTCTTCTCTCTTCATCTTCAGAATTAAGAAGTTCCCTTCTGGTATAAGGAACTATCTCTTTACAAGTATTTACTTCAGAACTTTCAGTCAAACTTTCTTCAGAGATATCTGCCATTGTTATTTCACACCATTATTCAGAAGAATCTGTCATTTCATCTGATCCAACAATATCCATCTTTTCAGTCTCATCATTCTGATCAGTATCTGCCATAATAACTTCAGTTTCATCAGAATTAATCTCCATCTCTGTATCCAACACCAATTCCTCTGTTTTACTTGAGTTTTCACTTCCCATCTTTTCAATTTCCATCTCTTCCTCAGTATCTGAACTAATAGTCTGAACCTCAACCAACTTCTCAACTTCTGTTGATTTTTCCACTTCTGCTGATTCATCAACTACTTGAATATTTTCTGAATCTTGAACCTCTGCATCTGCTAACTGCATAACAGAAATCTCAAAATCTGCTAAGTCAATATCAGCCGACTTTTCAACCTTTTCTAACTCATCAGTGCTTTGTTCATCAACCTCAGAATTATGCTTTTGCATTTTCTCCCCCTTTTGATGATCATGAGGATCATTATCATCAAACTTCCTTTTTAAATTCTGAGTTGATTCTGCTTCAGGTTCATCTACAGACATAGGCATGATGGCTAATGGCTTTGGAACACTAGCCAATGTTGAACTGAAAGTATGTATCAATGAAGATTTCATATCATTCATATTCCTCACTAACTCCTTTTGAAATTCTGACATATTATCCTTGATCTCCTTTTTGTGAGATTCCAAGGACACTTTCATTTCATCCACCTTTTGTTCAACTGATATTGCTTTCCCTTCCAACAAAATCTTGAGATTTTTCACCTCATTTTTCAAAGAATCCACCGTACTCTCCAATTTTTCAACTTTTTCCCCCAACGCCTGATTTTGTTTCTGAATCTTTTCAAATTCAGAAGGTTCTAACAGTGAACCTGGATCAACAAATGGTCCAGTTTTTAAGTGTTCAAAGAACTCTTGGCCTGTAGGTGCCACATAGACACCATGTACCACAGAGGCACTGTGTAATGAAGCTTTTGAGATGTTCACTTCACCAGGACTTCCATCCAAACCTTGACAACCAATATTAGTAGTGTCTATGGATGTTGTTACAGGAATACGAAATTCCTGTGATGTGCTAGTGTTGAAAAAAAAATTCAGGCCTAAATTGGATATTACTGTGTAATCCAGACTCTATGTGTTGAATGAAGTCTTGGGATTTATCACCTCCCTCCAAATGAGTTTGGGATGGTTCCCCTGTTTGTTTTGAAACAGTAGCATGTTGAAATGCTTCTGAGTGGCTTGGGATGGGTTGTTCAAGTTCCACCACTGGGTCCATGGTGTTTTCTTCAATGTTAGTCACCAAGAGTTGTGAATCAACAGTAGATGTGGCTACCCGGATTAATTCAGCTGGATCAGAACCATCTCTTTCTGTTTGAGATTCTGTTAACACTCTCTCATCCTCACCACACTCTATCTGTTTTTCAACTCCCATACTAACCAATCTCTCTGAATTTTCCCTCTCTATTCTCTTATAATGTTCTCCCCCTTAAACATTCTCCCCCTCTCTATTTTGATTTGACCCCTCACCTCTCATCTCAGGTTGTTCCTCATGGGTAGGGGCTTGAGGTTGTTCAAGTCCCATTGAGGTGTAATAAGCTTTTAAAATCTCACTCTCCCTTGGAATGTATTGCCTAAGTGACTTTGGAAGAGGTCTGTGATTTGGAAAATTTTCAGGTTTCAAAGTAGAAATCATTTTACCCATATAGAATATTGGTCCATGCTCCTCATTTGATCTTCTTGGAATGTTTTTGTCTTGATCCATTGCATGCCAAATTACCAACTGCCAATACCTCTGATATGGTATGTATGTGAGTACCTTATCCCTGGTTCTCTTTTCTTTTGCTTTCTGATTCCTCTCAAAAGTGTTCTTCATATCTTCCCATAGAATAGAAGCGTAGTCATAATGCCTAATCTTCACTAATCCATGAAATATCTGCAAAATCTTCTTTGAACCCTGATCTAGAGAGCTATTCTTCCCAGAAAGACATTTGTTGATGATATAGAAAAAACATGCCCAAATTGGTGGCAATTTGTTCCTTCTGAACAAGCTTAGAGTTTTCAACTCTTCATTATACCCCAATCTTCTAATTTCAGCCAATAATTCCTCTATTAATGGAGAATCTTCAAAGTCTAATCTTCCCTCTAAATCATCCTTTTCTGGTAGCCTCAACATTGTTCTCGTAAACTGTATATTCAGAGTTACAGTGACTCCCCCTATATCAGATACAAAATTGTTATCTTGTAACTCCAAATGCTTCCACCACTGTTGAATATACTGAACAGGAACCGATTTCTTCATTGTGAACCATTTCTTAAAAGGATGGTATTTTAGTAACTCTATGATTATCCTATGTTCTTTCTTGAACCTAGTTTCATCAAGTATTAACACACAGTTATTTTCAATCAACTGCAAGTATTCATTCTCAGGAACAATCCTCTCACCAGTATTAGATCTTCCAGACATGGCTGACCTAACTGCACTCTGTTCGTGTTGAATATTTTCATTTCCCCCATCAGCATCTCCCTCTGATTCATCCATGTTTTCATCCCCTGCTTCTTCTTCAACATTTCTTAGTGCAATGTTTTCTCTTATTGCCCCTTCTTCTACAGCTCCTTTTTCAAGTCTATGTACTTCATTATTCTCTGAATCGGACGACGATTCCATTAATGATTTTTTAGAGTGTAATGAAATAGGTTTACTTCTTCTCGAACCCGACATGATTTAAAATCGAAGATTGAAAGAAGACAAGAACAAAGAACTCTGGAATTGTGCGTTTCTCACTTTTCACTTTTGGATTTCAAATAAAATTTGAAAGAGGGATTTTAAGAACTATTCAAAATCCGCGAAGCCGAAGGGTTTAACGGCGAAAAGGCGTTTTTTGTCAAAGTTATAACGGAGTCAAACACTTTGAAATACCACAAAAGATATTAAATGACACGTGGTAAGTTCAATTGAATAAGAAGCTGACACGTGTTATTGGATAGAAATTAACACAAGTTAAAAGTTCTGAATAACACGCTCAGAGTTCTAAGAAAGCATATTCAGAAGTTCTGAGTTAGAAGACTCAGAAGTTCTGAGTACATAGTTCAGAAGAAATTACCTTGGAACCAAAATTCATTTAAAATCAACTTCTAATTAATATAAAAAACGATTAATCATCCAGAAGTAGTTTGAACAGATAAAAAATTATTTTATCATCAGTATTCTGTTCTTTTAATGATGATTTGTGATTTCTGAAAAATCATTTAAAATCTAACATCTGAATTTGAACACTTTTGAAACATTCAGAAGTAGTTTTGAACAAGTGAAAAAGATTTATCATTGAAAGCTTGTTCCCCTTAGAATGATTAGTGATGAGAAAAGAATATACAAACCTTATAAGCACCTCAGAACGATATCCGAATGATTTCAATGCTCCCCCTTGACTTTTGCATATTCTCAAACACATATTATAAGGAATATAAAAAACAGAAAAAAAAACTTAACAACATATTGAAATATTTGTAATTTTCAGAAATGTGTTCTGAAAGGCAGTCAGAAGTTCTGATTAACCTATTCAGAAGTAAAGAATTTGAAGTTAGATTTCTGAAGTATTGACTCAAAAGTTTTGAACTCGAGACTCAGAAGTTCTGAACTCAAGAGTCAGAATTCTGATTAAGAGAGTCAGAATTCTGAGAACATTACTCAGAAAGTCTTACTTAGAAAAAATTTCATTTCTGAAAAATAACAAATACGTTCAATTAGTCAAATTAAGCATTCCTATTTTACATATGCGAAAGGTGAACCTTTTGTGATCAAGAGGCTTTGTGAACAAGTCAGCCAATTGATACTTTGTATGCACAAAGTGCATTTCAATTGTTCCCTTTTCAACGTAGTCTTTAATAAAATGATACCTTACATCAATATGCTTGGTCTTTGAGTGCTGAACAGGATTCTGAGTTATTGCAATGGCACTTTCTGAATCACAATATATGGGAATTTTGTTTAGTTGATATCCATAGTCCATGAGTTGTGTTCTCATCCATAAAGTTTGAGAGCAGCAGGCAGCAGCAGCAACATACTCTGCTTCAGCAGTGGATGTCGGTACACAGTTTTGCTTCTTTGAAGCCCAACTCACAATCTTATCTCCCAAAAAGTGACAAGCACCAGATGTACTTTTCCTGTCCAACTTGCTTCCTGCATGATCAGCATCAGTAAAACCAGTTAATTTGAAATCAGTCTCTTTTGGATACCAAAGGCCCAATTCTGGTGAACCTTTCAGATATCTTAAGATCCTCTTAACAGCTAGCAAATGAGATTCTTTTGGATTTGATTGAAATCTAGCACAAAAACAAGTAGCAAACATAATATCTGGTCTACTAGCGGTTAGGTAAAGAAGAGATCCTATCATGCCTCTATAAATCTTGTTATCTGCTGGAACTCCATTGAGATCAGCATCTAACTTTATATTTGTTGCCATAGGTGTTCTCATAGAAGCACAATCAGACATCTTAAACTTCTTTAAAATATCTTTAACATATTTTCCTTGATTTAAAAAAATACCAGTTGGTAATTGTTTTGAAAAAAATTCAATTCTCCCATCATGCTCATTTCAAATTCTGATTCTATGACTTTTGAAAATTCAGTACATAACTCTGCACTTGTAGAACCAAATATTATGTCATCTACATATATTTGAATCAGAATTAAATCATCACCCTTTTTCTTTAAGAACAAAGTAGTGTCAATCTTACCTTTCTTGAAACCAGATTTTAATAAGTGTTGAGTAAGTGTGTCATACCAGGCTCTTGGTGCTTGTTTTAGACCATATAATGCCTTATCTAAAACATAAACATGATCTGGAAATTCAGGATCAACAAAACCCTCTGGTTGATAGACATAAACCTCTTCATTAAGTATACCATTCAAAAATGCTGATTTGACATCCATTTGGTATACTTTGAAGTTCTTATGTGCAGCATAGGCCAAGAATGTTCTGATTGCTTCTATTCTTGCCACAGGTGCAAATGTCTCATCATAGTCTATTCCTTCTTGTTGAAAATATCCTTTTGCAACCAATCTAGCCTTGTTTCTGACTATAACACCTGACTCATCTTTCTTGTTTCTGAATACCCATTTAGTTCCAATAACAGATTTTCCTTCAGGTTTTGGAACTAGTCTCCAGACTTTATTTCTTTCAAACTGTAGCAATTCATCTTACATTGCTAAAATCCAATCTGGATCCTCTAGGGCTTCATTTGCTTTCTTAGGTTCAATCACACTCAAAAATTCTGCAAACATTGCTTCATTTGTTGTTGTTGATCTGGTCTTAACTCCTACTGATGGATCTCCTATCACTTGATGAATAGGATGGTCTTTAGTCCATTTGTTTGAACTAGGAAGCACGTTAATTTCTGAAAAATTGTTGTTTGTATCATTCTCATCAATGATTGCTTGTAATTCTGAACTGTCCCCTTGTTCTGATACTTGTTGAGGTGAAACATTCAAGTTTGGATTCTGAGTAGTAGAGTCAGAATTCTGAATGACTTGTTCAGAGTTCTAAGGCACTTGTTCAGAAATCTGAATAACTTGGTCAAAATTCTGATTGGCTTGTCCAGAATTCTGAGTACTAGGATCAGAAGTTTCATTACTTGTATTGATCAAAGTTGGACATTCCTCAGATGGACCTGTATCAGAAATTACAGTTGTTTGAATCACTTCTGAAGTTCCCCTTTTCATTTCTTGAACCATTTTTGGATTTTCAAAATCTGCATAAGATTCAGAAGTTAGTTCCAGAAATGCATCCTTAAACAATATATTGAGTTCTGAACAGTTAGGATTAGAAGCTGTTTCAGAAGTCATTTTTGTCTTATTCTGTCCGAGTTCTGAACTGTTTTGTTCAGAAGTCTTCATTCTTGATTCATCAAAGGTGACATTGATGCTTTCCATAATTCTCTTGGTTCTTCTATTGTAGATTCTGAATGCTTTGGAAGTAAGTGAATACCCAACAAAGTATCCTTCATCTGCCTTTTTATCAAATTTACCAAGATTTTCTCTATCTTTGAGAACATAGCATCTGCATCCAAAAACATGGAAAAATTTAATCAGTGGTTTTCTCTTATTAATCAATTCATAAGCAGTTTTATCTAATCTTTTATTGATTAAAGTTCTGTTCTGTGTAAAACAAGTTGTGGCTATTGCTTAAGCCCATAGGAAGGTTGGAAGATTTGAATATGCCAACATGGTTCTTGCAGCTTCAACTAGAGTTCTGTTCTTCCTTTCAACAACACCATTTTGTTGAGGAGTTTTGACAGCTGAAAAATTATGAGAAATCCCCAGACTTTGCAGAAAGTTCTGAAGAGTCTCATTTCTGAACTCTGTCCCATTGTCACTTCTGATTTTCTGTACTGGAAGTTGTAAGAATACTTGAATTCTTTTGATGAAATTAATCAGTGTTTCAGCAGCTTCTGACTTAATGGGCTTATATTAGCTTGATGGGCCATGGGCCTTTGTGCATAAAGCCTTAGTATATAAGGTTTCATTAACCTTAGAATTAGGTTAGAGTTTTCATTAGCATTTCATAGATTCATTGTGAGCTTAATTGTTTAAAGAGAGATAGTTAAGATTTTCATTCAAACCTTTGTAACTATCTTGAATCTTGAATATGAGAGGGATGACAAGTTAAAATCATCAATTGTTCTTGTTATTTCTCATTGAATTGTTGTTACCTGATTAAACTGGAACTCACAAAGACTATTGCTCAAAAACGAAAATATCTGAGCAAAACCACAGAAGCATCTCCAACCAAACCCCAAACCAAACCCACTTCACCAACTAAGTCCCCTGTAAAACCAACAGAGGCAACCCCACCTAAAACAGCAGAATCACCTCCATCCAAGCCCTCAGAAGCTCAACAGATAAAACCAACAGAGGCAACCCAAACCCAAAAATATCTATAGCCGAAGGGAAAAGGCAAAGGAAAGTCCATCATGATAGAGGAACCGAAGAAGAAAAAGCCAAAACATCAACCTGCAGAGAAACTGATGAAGAGCGCTTTTGACGCTTTTGTTACACCTAAGCCCGAAGAAGAAGACTGGGCTTATGGACTCTCTCCTCTGTCAACCATACCCACAAATGATCCCAAGGCCAAACCTTTAGAAGATCGAGTGGCCAAACTAAAAAGTGACTTGGATGCTCTGCGGAAACCTATGCCACCACTTCCTGTTCAGCAAAGAAAAATGGAAGAGGTGGTGCACAAATACCTATACAGCAGAGCAGTCAATGATCCTCTGCCACCATCTATCCTGCACCTTGACTATCTTAAAGAGCTACGAGATCAATTCTATAGAAAGAAATCCAAACTCGTCAAATAAGTCTTCTCAAACTCCAAGATAGACAAGGTCATCTACTGCAAGTTGTCCCATACCCACGGAAGAGAGGTTTACTACAACCTCTACAGAGTCAAGAGGGTAGACAGATTAGAAACCACTTTCTTAGATGCAGATCTGAGAAATCTAAACCTCTATGATCTACCTGATCTTCTGAGTTAGGCAAGGCAGAACTACAGCCACAGACTGGAAGTCCAAGGAGCTTACCGAGAAATCAGGATGGCCATGCGCGAGAGACTTCTGTTGTATAGCATGACTGACTTCCAACTGGGACTCGACCTTGGGGTAAAAGGTTTGAGTGTCCCACCACCAGAAGATGACTGCCCCTCCTCTGCCAGACCAAACTCCATCATCATTTTTCCAAGTATTGGGTATGTCTATCAAGATCCTGCTGGAAAGTCGAAGCTATTCCTAGAGGTTGATTGTCAAAAATACGCAACAAGCACTCTGGTAGAATTCAGAGCCAACCTCTTGGAGCACAGAGGAACAGAGTTCATGGATCAAGCTCTAGCAGACCGATTGATAGAGGTCATCGACACTGCTATAAACTTCAGAAACATCTGCATCAAAATATACCGAGAACTCAAAGATGGAGGACTCGGAGGACACAAAGTCAACGACTTCCCAAACGCAAGAGTCTGACATCCATAACCTTCCTCTGTTTACTTTTCATATCATGTACTGTAATCAAATGTAAGTGCCTCTGGCACAATCTTATATGAAGAGTAAACTTTCAACAGAGGTCAAATACCTTATGTCGTGTACTTAGCCTAGAAAACCATGCATTTTTCAATTTTTTATTTTTCAATACTTAGGGGGAGATTGTTAGCTCCAACTTCTGTAGTTAAAGAAGTATTGAAAAATAGGCTAAGTATATAGTCATCGACAGAGGCCTCTGCCAAGTCACCGAGTGAAGACCGAAGTGAAGAATCAACAGAAGACATTCTCAGAGGACAAGGCCACAGAGCCTCTGTCATATTTGACAGAGCCTCTGTGGTATGAAGACTGAAGACTTAGAAGAATATCTGAAGATCAATACTAAGACGATCGTGCTTCTCACGTTTCCTGCTGTACGAAGATCCTGAAGATCGTTCGTACAAGGCGTGCCCTGCCAACTCCATGTGTCAACCTCTAATGGGTAACAGCCTTGGCAGAAGACGGCGCACTACATTAACGTTGTACCTGTAGCAATCCCACGATCGTGTCTTGTACCCTAAGTACTTCTTGTCTCCCCTTTGTCCCCTGATGAATAGTATAAATAGAAGGCTCATGTTGAGCTCTTCCATTAACTTTGCACGAAACGCACACACCCTTAGAGCAGAATTCTTATTATACCTTCGGTGTTCTTGGTGTTTATGAGAAATCAATATACAGTGAATCATTGAGTTAAACTATTGTGTTATTACTATTCACGTATTAGATTCAGTGTGTTTTTCTACCTAAGAATATCTATTTAGTTCGCTAAAACGCTTCCACATTCTAATCTGTTTGAACTAATGGGTATTTATATCATTGTTGAGCAATATAGGAACCAACAATGATGATTCAAGAAATCACAGGTTGAGAGAGAATGAGTATGTTCGAGAAGTCAGAAAAAGGTTATGAAGTTGAAAAACCGCTCTATATATAGATCTTAGGGTTTTGTGACACGTGGCACAATCTGATTGGTCCAACGTTTGACCTTCCACGTGTCCAACTAGTCGCATGAAAGATGTGCGATTAGTTCATCTTCATCGCATGAAGCTTATGCGATGAAGGATTCAAAGTTATCGGCCAAAACATGTGCGATGAGCACAAATGAACAGTAGTTATCGCATGAAACATCTGCGATAAGAACTTTTGATCGCATAAAGCATATGCGATGAGGAAGATTATCGAACAAAGCTTGTGCGATTAGGAAACTTGATCGCATGAGCTATGTGCGATAACTTCCAACACTTGGACATTTTTCAAAAAATCTGACTTTTTCAAACTTTTTAAAAATCAACTTTTCCAAGTTAAAAGATGTCCAACAGACTTTTCAAAAACATTTTGCTCCCCTACAATAATGCATAAGATTTTCAAAAAAATAATTTGCCATCAAGTAGAGTTTGCTTGAAAAAAAAAATTGAATTAGAAGACTTACCTCTTTCTTCAATGACTCACACATGATTTGATCAATACATGTATAAACATGATTTCATGCTCCCCCTTGACAAATGATCAAATCTGTTATTTTCTCCCCCTAAACACATGCACACACATCAAACTGCACAAAAACCATGAAGAGATAATATTGAAAAAATAACAAGACAAAAGATAAATTTTGAAATAAACTTTGTGAACTACAAAAAGACATAAACTTTTGAACTAATCGTAATAAAGATTCAATAATATGAAAATTATTATTTTCAAACAAGATTTAAAGCTTGAATGAATAATAAAAAAAATCAAATTATTGAATGAATATTATGAATAATCAAACTTTCATGTTCAACATGCCTAGCTTTGAAATTAAAATTTTGAAGCGTTTCTCATCCAAAGCTTTTGTAAAAAGATCGGCAAGTTGAAATTCAGTAGATACAAAGTAAAGTTCAATTGTACATTTTTCAACATGGTCCTTGATAAAATGATACCGGATGTCGATGTGCTTTGTCTTCGTGTGTTGGATCGGATTCACTGAAATAGCAATTGTGGATTTACTATCACAATAAATGGGAACTTTGTCATACTTACATCCGAAATCCATTAGTTGAGTCTTCATATAAAGAACTTGCGAACAACAGCTTGCGGCAGCAACGTATTCAGCCTATGCCGTAGATGTCGAAACACAGTTCTGTTTCTTGGAAGCCCAGCTCACTATTTAATCTCCCAACAATTGTACATGTCCGGTTGTGCTTTTCCTATCCAACAAACTTCCACCATGATCCGCGTCAGAATAAGCTGTTAGATCATATCCCGTCCCTTTCGGATACCATAGTCCAAGATAAGTCGTTCCTTTCAAATATCTGAAGATGCGCTTGACAGCTCCGAGATGAGATTCTTTCGGATCAGCCTGAAATCTTGCACATAAACATGTAACAAACATAATATCTGGATGACTTGCAGTTAAATACATGAGTGACCCGATCATACCTCGATAAGTCCTTATATCTACCTTCTTACCATTTGGATCTGGACCAATCTTAGAAGCTGGTGCCATAGGTGTTCCAATTGATGTACAATTCTCCATTTTGAATTTCTTCAAAATATTGAATATGTATTTCGATTGATTGATGAAGATTCCCGTTGAGAATTGCTTCACTTGCAATCTGAGAAAGAAGTTGATCTCTCCCATCATGCTCATCTGGAACCTAGTCACCATGAGGTCAGAAAACCATGATTAATCGAACAAAATATAATGTCATCTACATAAATCTGTACAATAATAATGTCACCTTCTTCGCGCTTAATGAATAATGTCGTATCGATTTTACCTTTGTCGAATCCTGACTCAAGTAGAAAAGTTGATAGAACTTCATACCATGCGCGAGGGACTTGTTTCAGTCCGTACAAGGCTTTATCCAGAATATAGACATGATTTGGATGTTCCTTGTCGATGAAACCTTCAAGTTGAGATACATATACTTCCTCCTTAAGAACGTCATTCAGAAAAGTTGTTTTCACATCCATCTGATAGACGGTGAAGTTCTTGTAAGATGCAAAAGCTAGAAAGATCCTTATTGCTTCAATTCTCGCGACCGGAGCATATGTCTCATCATAGTCGATGCCCTCTTGCTGGCGATAGCCTTTTGCTACGAACAATTATTCCATCTTCATCCTTTTTGTTTTTAAATGCCCACTTGGTTCCTATGACGCTAAAATTGAGTTCTTTCGATCAAATTTCTTGCACTGATTACTCCAAACAACCAAATCGAACTCTTCTGAATAACTAATCATGCACAAAACATCTTAAATCACTCACTTTGATTATAGGTCCGAAAAACTAAAAAAATGCCCAAAAACTTTCAAATTTTTCACCAAAATCGCTTGAATCTGCTTGCTCTGATACCACTTGTGATTCCATAAACAAGTAAACAATAGGATGATCGAGAATCACTGGTCATCTCTCATTAATCATCAAAGTATGGTTACAAGGTATAGAGAGAAATACAAGTGTCTTGAAGTAGTTGTTGTCAAAGTTATGAAAGACAAGATCTAACTAGGCAATTTATACCTAGGCTAGATATTACAAAGTAAGCCCTTCTACTTGGATACAATTTACATTTTAAGCACTAACACATTTGAACCTACCCCTATATATATGTATATATATAGAGGCTCCGTAAAATGCAAACCTTGCATTTGTTGCACACCTTACAAACCACAATATGCATATATTAACAACCAGTGTGCATATATGAACAATGTGCATATACATATGCATATGCATACGTGCAAGAATATACATATAATGGGCATACATTCATATGGGATAATGCATATATGCATCTCAGATTACGCATATATGCACATTGGTTTGTAAGGGGTGCAACAAATACATGGTTAGTATTTGATTTGTATCATATATATATATATATATAAACAGGTTATTCGGGTCATTTTCGAGCAAAGTTCTAAATGGCGTGTGATGTAGCGTGGCGGCAAGGCCAAGCCTCAAGCCTTAGGAGCCACGACGAAGCCATGACGTTTTCAAGGCATGATTTATGACGTCAAATTTCTAATTCATATATAATAATATATAGAGTAAACTCTAACTTTGGTCTTGTAGTTTACTGAAATGTTTGAAAGTATGACATAAGCTTTGATAACTCTAGAAGTCGTCCCTGTAGTTCTCATGTTGCTCTGAAAATGGTCTTCCTTCACTAACTCCGTTAACTTGCTCTGTTAGTAGCAGGGGTATTTTTGTCCATCTATTTCTTTTATTTTTATTTAACTTGGCCCATTAAATCAAACAATTATGGCATACGATAACAATTAAGCATCCACAACAAGGATATCAATTGGATTTCATATGGATTGCAAATGTGCCAACTATGATTTCTATTTTAGAAATTATAGTGGTTGCGAATATAATTGCTAAATTAAAAATTGGTTTTGGTAATTTGCAAATGTCAAATCCGTACTTTTTGTTGATGTGACAATGAATAGTATAAGAAATTGTAGAGAATAATTTCTAAATTAGAAATTGCTTTATGTCAAATCATGTTTTGTGATGTTTTGTAGAATATGTTTATGAAAAAATGTATGAATAATTTTATTTGTTAATAAATATTAAAAAATGCAAAATATAATTTATATTAAAGTACAATAAAATAAACTACATATTAAAAAATACAAACTTAACACATAAAAATACATCATTGTTCGTTTAGAAATATGTGGGTCATCTCGTATGTGGTGCAAAGAAATAATTGAATAAATAATGAGAGCATGTATAATCATGCACAACATCATCGTTGAAGATGAACGTCATATTTATATTCGTCAATTTGATGATATAAACGATGATGTTAATTTTACTATAACTACGCCTCAAATCTCTCGTAGCATACTTCCCGAGTATGAAAACTATCTCCAAAATCACATACAAGTACGTAATCGGTCAACGAATCATTGTTTACAATCAGATTTGATTGAAGAGATTTGGCAAAGATTTAGAGAAGAAGAAAATGAGGATTAATGTAATATTTTTACTTTGTATTTTAATTTAATGTTTTATAAATTAAATATTTTATTTAATTATTTTATTTTATTTTATTATAATTATTTAATTAATAAAATATTTTGTATTAAATTTTAGTAAATAATATTTGATTGTAATTTTGTTGTTATTTGATTAAAATATAGTTTTTTATGATGAGGTGTCACTTTAGAAAGAGGTTGAAATTTCATTGTTGTGGAGGATAATTTCAAGATAATTGCAAAGCTGATGTGACGCTGATATGACACATTTGCAATTGTGCTGAAATTTCATTGTTGTGGATGCTCTTAGAAGTCGTTTATCCCTAAACCTAGCCCCTGTTTTGAAGATTATCCCTCCCATCCCTCTTCTAATTGATTAAATAAATCAAATCCTTCTCTAATTCCATCAGAAAATGCAAATCAATTGATCAACAAAGAAGTCGTCACTCTGTTCATAAAAAACCTTTCCTCACTAATCGATGCAAACACCCCTGTTGAAGTCGATCAAAACAAATTGATTACGTTGATGAAACACCTATGTTGAAGTCGATCAAAAACAAATGGATTAAGTCTATCAAAGACAGGTGTTGAATTGATTAAGTCGATCAAACACCGGTGTTGAAGTCGATAAAAAACAAATTGATTAAGTCGATCAAACACCGGTGCTGATGTCGATCAAAAACAAATTGATTAAGTCGATCAAACACCGTTGTTGAAGTCGATAAAAAACAAATTGATTAAGTCGATCAAACACCGGTGCTGATGTCGATCAAAAACAAATTGATTAAGTCGATCAAACACCGTTGTTGAAGTCGATCAAAAACAAATTGATTAAGTCGATCAAACACCCTTGTTGAAGTCGATCAATGAGCAGCCATGAACTCTGTTAGGGTCAATTTATGTTGATTAGAAGTTCAAGGGTTTGTTTTGTAATACTTTAATTTGAGCTTAGTTAGTGAACGGGCCGTGGGCTTGTTAACCACGGGCCCGCCATATATAAAGTGTATTAGCCTTAGAAAATAGGCTAGTTGTCTTTATTGCTTTCCTACTCTCGTATTGTAAAATTCTCTGATTGAAAGCATTATATGGATGACCAGTTGAAATCATAAACATCTCTGTTATTATCTATTGATTTCATTGTTCGTTGCACGGATCTGGAACTCACAATTGGTATCAGAGCAGACGGACAGAATTGATTCAAAGTATTCAAATTGATTTCTGTGTTTCTAATCTTTCAGGAACGTTTTTGAGCAACCCTAGTTGATTCCCAATCGAATTCATCACTCCAGCCGTTCTTTCCGGGTAAAACAGCCACAGTTTCCGGACAGTTCTAAACTTTCCGGATAATCGTGTAAACCTCTTGGACACGTCTAAACTTTCTGGGTAAGTCTTCTAATTCCATACTCTCCGGGTATATTTGTTCCGGAAACCCAAAGTTTCCGGTAAAATAGTTTGTCCGGATAACTCAACGTTTCCGGTAACCTATTTTGTCCGGATAACTCGAAGTTTCCGGTTATATTGATTTTACTCGGAAACCCATTCCATCCGGAAAGCTGTTTATCCGGAATCTCTTGTCACCCGGTAAGTTCCTGTGTTTATTTTTTATCCGGAAACTAGTGTCTTTCGGTAACCTATAGTTATCCGGAAACATCAGTTTGTCCGAACTCTTTCATTTATCCGGGAACTTTTGTGATTTTGAACTGTTTTTCACTTAATCTGATACGGACACTTCCATATCAGACTTCTTATCCGGATTCCTATCCAGTAAGTTCATTTCAGTAGAAATCTTACATGTTCCTAGTTCAAATCTATCATAGAACCTGCGTTAGGATACCACATATAGTGCCTTGCGTTAGGTTTACACTTTGAATCAATCAATTCGTCTGACGATCACTCCGTTGCAACCAAATATGTCTTCTCGCGACGCTCTCGCAATCGGTACTGATTCCAAACCACCTTGCCTCTACCAAGGTGAGTATAGCCAGTGGCGAGACAGATTCATGATCTTCATAGAGTCCAAGGACAACTACGTATATATCAAGAGAGCTCTTGAAAAGGTTCCAATCCCTTGGCCGATGAAGACCATAGCAGCAACTGCAACTGCTGAAGCTCGTCGTGAGGAAAAGACTCTCACCGACATGACCGAAGATGAAAGAGGCATGATTGAAGGTGAAAAGCATGCAAAGAGATATCTTGTTCATGCCCTCTGATAGCTAGATAATGTATACCCAAAAATGTGGGCATAATGGTTCCCACAGTGGGGATGCAAGTATACACCTACACTGGGGTCGCTACAAGTAATATAACGGTAGAAATACCGAGAATCTATCCACAGGGACTGAACTACTGAAAATTAGAGACTTAAATGAACTTCTTGCACAAGTTTCGAGTAACATAAAATTTGTCGTTTTGTTGGTGAAATAATTCCCAAATATGAAATGTGTTATAATTTAAAGAATGGGTATGGGTGTAAATTTTCCTTGAGATGGTTGTAGTGACAACTTGGTTAGTCACTTTGTAGTACAATAATCTATAAAAAGCCCGATCTCTCGAAAGTGGATTTTTATAGATCAGTCCTACAAGGTGTCCATAAAGTTGCCATTGCTACCGACTCTTTAACTTGCCGATTTAACTAAGTATGACTCAAAAATCAAAGTTCAATCAATATGGAGATTTACACCCAAATCTCTTTGTGATATAAATCTCGACCGAAGTTCGAACCTTAGTAAATCATGCAGAACCCGTATCTCTACGTGGTTGTCAAAGACTTTCTCAAATCTTTGTGCATCACTTAAGTCGTATTTCGGATCCGCCCCTCTCGAGGTCTAAAATCTAATATTAACACTTCAAGGTGGCCAACTTATCTGTGTTGAACTGAAGTCCCGACTTAAGTGACCAAGCTTAAGAGCTAGTAATAATGGCAACACCCAAGTGTCGCCTACTAGTCTCAGGTTTGATTCACACCCACACTCATTTAGGTGCTTAGCTCATATTAAAAGTAATTGACATAATAAAGAAAAAGGAATACGAAATAAATACTTTCATAAAATTAATTGCGATAAATAAAGTACGGAATATAAAATGCAGAATTAAAGTACGGAATATAAAATGCAGAATTAAGGTACAACAATTTAAATTGCTGCACTTCAAGTCGAAAACTTGAAGTGTTCTTGGGAAAGAGTAATTATTATGCAAAGTAATTAAAACTATGAAGAGAGGAAATGGAATTGTGTGTGTCTCGATGCTTTGTCGTTTCTTCTCTTTTATAGAGGCTACACACTCATTACATCACGTGGGCTGCAGAAATTGAATGGTCCTCAATGCACCTCACATCCACTTGCACAAGTTGCAGCAACCTTTGGCGGTGGCATTTTTGAACGTGCCCTCAGTGGGCACTCCATGCCCACAAAGTGTCGAAAAACCAGCTTTCGTATCAGAATATATCTTTTTATTTTATTATCACATTTGCACGTATTATGGACCAAATGAAGAGATTAGAAGCAAAGGTGGTTATGAAAAGGAGTAAAAACTAGAAAATTAGTAACAAATAACTCTACAAATATGAGAGTTATCATACCCCCAAACTTGAAGTGTTACTTGCCCTCAAGTGAGAAAAAGAATGTTACGATGGAGGGAGGGAATGAAAGAAAATTTACCCAAATAGTGTTGACTATTTCTCT
The DNA here is from genome assembly GCA_033807775.1 of Saussurea involucrata. Lineage (NCBI taxonomy): Eukaryota > Viridiplantae > Streptophyta > Magnoliopsida > Asterales > Asteraceae > Saussurea > Saussurea involucrata. Next base: position 15,407,963 of record CM066326.1, read on the forward strand.
AGTTCGAATAGGGTGCCTTCTTTCCTTGTTGACGTGATTTGTTATGAACTAATCAATAGGACTTCATGAGGGTTTGTATAAAGTGGCTAAAATTCCAGCAACTTTTATGGATCGTCCCCCAAACTTGAACGGTTCTACAAAGAGGATTTTTGATATGACATGAACGGATCCGATTTGCGTGGTTCTTGTATGTTGAAACCCATCTTTTTGGTGCGTACGTTTTGATGGCTATTGTGTTTCGAAATGTCTTCCAATTTTTCGAAGACGGTCTTCCAATTTTGCGAAGACTTATATACATAAAAATGTATTATATATATATATATATATATATATATATATATATATATATATATATATATATATATATATATATATATATTTGATATGATCGCAACGAAATTTGATCACCGCAATTGTATCAGGCCTCGTATGGCTTCCCCCCAAACTGAAAATAAGACAATGTCCTCATTGGTCGACTATAGGAGAAAGTATGGAATTGGGATTGGCGACTAGTGGCAAAGTGTTTCGGCCGTTGCGAAAAATGGCCTACATCGTCTTAGTTCATAAACCAATCATTATCAACAACGAAATAGTGCACCTGAAATTTAAGAAAAACTAGAGGAAACAATGAGATAGTCAACACCATGCATATTCAAAAGATCACCCGTTAGAGTTACCAAAATAAACGGGGAGATACGTGTTTAGCGCTACATAAGGATAACCACATCACCAAAAGATAATATATGCAAAAGTGCGATAATAAAAGCAAAAGATATATAGCTGATGCGCAAACTACCCTTTCGGTGTTGTGGGTGGTGTTTCGGTTCCGTCTGTGGTCTCTGTGGGCATAGAAGTGCCCACTGTGGGCACTGCATCACTTTTAGGCTGATCGGTAGCGTGAACATCTGCTGCATGCGGAGCTTGAAATCGGACATGCGGATGAAGAACTGGTGGAAAAGGTGGTAAGGTAGCAGCACACCCCGGGTTCCCGTCTAGGAGATATTCTTGTACCACTTCATTCCAATCACATTGGTAAGCCCACATCATGTCAGTTCGTCGTTCAAAGTCGGCGTTCTGGTTGAGGACTGTATTCATGACCTGTAGTAAAGCATCCAACTTCCGGTTCGTATCCTCGATCTGTCCAGACATCAAAGTGAGCCATACCTCTCCTCCATATCCCGTATTCGGCCAAAAATTGGTATGTTTGGGCCTTTCATCTGAAGTGGCAGCCCCCGTATGATGAGGCTGCGATAGTGGTTCCTTTGACTCTGGTGGTGTGTCAAGAGGTGGTGTTTCTCGTGATGGTGATTGTACCTGCACAGTATTAGTACGGGACGACATAGCTCGATTTCGGCGATCCATAGTATCAACATTAATCGGACTTGCAACTGATACCAACTCATCAGTATCAAAGATAGGAACATTTGCAGCCTTCATGAGATTGGTTATTAAACCCGGTAAAAGTAATCGACTGGATGTTCTTTTTGCGGCCCCCTTAATAGCCGTATGAGCAAGTGGGCCCACGTCTATTGGTAGTTCCTTCATGATACAATATATTAGCCAACATCTATCTTGTGAAACAGTGCTATCATGACTGGTCGGGAGTACGTTATGGCGGACGTATGTGAACCAAAGTGCCGCTTCCGGGTTTAGTGCTCCGGCTAAGATAACCGGCTTACGGTTGTCCAAAGTCCAACCACCTCCCGGAATTGTGAGGACAGCTGCAATCTCATCCGGTGAAATGGTTGTAGCTCCCAAAAGTAGTTGACCAAAATTGCATATAAAAGGAGTATCTAAACCGAGCACTTCGTTGATACTTTGTCCGGACCAATCTACCGGTATGCCTCTTATCATGACACAAGGGTTATCAAAACATCCTATGGTTGCATAAAATTCTTTTACCCACGAAACATTCGCCATGCATGGCGATTTAACCATAGATGTCCAATGAAGTGCGACAAGGTGACGTGAAATCGGTAAAACGGCCTTGAGCAACTCGGGATCAAAGGCGCATTCATAAAGGCATTTGTTAAGTTTCAGAAGCTCATACCTTGCAATGATTTCGTCTTCGGATGGCTCGGTTTTTGCTTTCTTAGCTTGGCGGGTTGATCGACCTCTAATAACCCGTTTCCCTTTCCGATCGATTTCGTCTTGAGCCTTTGTTTTACCCGAAGCTTTTCCTTTTTTCTTGACATCGTGAAGGTCTGATTCTTCGTCACTTGTTGATAATCTGCATCATCTTGCATTTTTTTCGCAGTGCCCACAGAGGGCACTAGTTCCATGTGAGGAATTTTGTCATTCTGCCCACTGTGGGCATATTTTTTGTGTGGGTTTTCAAGGGTTTCTTCTTGGATGATCATCGAAGGGTTATGGTGAGTGGGATAAGGGTAGTAATCTGGCTTTCCTTGGGTCATATTTGGTTCAAACTCAAAAAGGCCGTAGTCCCCAAAATCTTCTTCTTCTACACCCCTTTTTGTTCAAATCAAATGGTGGTCGGGTTTGGCTGCTTTGTAAGTGAAAGGGTTGGGAAGAAAGGTTTGAAGTATTTGGGGTGGGTTTTAGGTTTGTTATTATTTGGATTAGTGGTGAAAGGATTGAAGGTTTAGAAAAAGGGATGGTAATGTTGGTGGTTTTAGATGATTTGTGGGTGTTTTCAAGAAGTAGATTTAGGGTTTGTGTTGGTCCCGAAGGCCTATACAAGTTTATAGAAGGGGGGGTTGAATACAAACACACAGATTTTACTTTTCTAAATTGTTTATTGATAAATCATTAACAATTTACAGCTTGTTGCGGAAACAAGATTAAGGATAAACCTAAATCTAAACAAGTTGGAACACCAAGATTTCTTGCACTAAGAGAGATAAGGAAATTACTAATAATAACCTATCTTGAGATAAGAGATTGAACTTGTCCAGAGTTAGCAAGTTACTTCAAATGAAGTGGGTTCATCTCTTTATATATTGCATGCATTTAATGCAAGTCAGTATACACTTTACACGTGTCATCAGCTGGTTGGTTGCATGTCATTGACCTTGGTTGACAACCTTAGTAGCCGCATGAATGAACAGTGTAGTATCAGAGTGGTTGTACGATTTCAGACAGTCGGAGGTTCTTTTCTGACATTTCGTACGGAGTCGTGCAAGGGAGGTTAAGACAAAAGTACTTTGTACGGAGGACTTCATGATCAGCTTTCGTTGATTCGGCGATTATCATTTTCTATTCAGCGAATGATAAAGTTTAGCGATAGCTGAAGTCTTGTACTTGATACTTCACGTTGAGTGGACAAATCTGAGTCTTCGCTGATCCGCATCAGTTCATTAGGAGACTTGTCGCTGGTTCTTGACGTGAAACTTGTCTTCAGGGATCATAAGTAAACAACTAACTTATCAGCGATCATCATAATGACTGAACAGACTCAGTATTAATGGTGAACAGTTTCGCTGAATGTTTAATTTAAAGAGCGAGAGTTCCTATCATCGGTACTGTAAGATCTTAGTACTTATCAGCGATAGTGAAACTCTGATACATATTGTTTACTTACAATTTTCACTAAGTATATAAGAGAGGGTCATTATCAAATCACTGAGGGTTTGGATCAACAATCTCCCCCTATTTGATTTTGACATAGCAACAAAGAAAATTGCTATTAAATGAAAACATAAGGATAAAAAGAACTCATAAAATATTTGTCCCTTTTACTGTTTTCTGGGATCTTTTCAGTACTGATGGAGTAAAGTACATTCGCTGAAATCTTTCTTTAAAACTTTGAATCAGGATACAAAGAGAAATGAAAAGATTACAGGTACAAGCGAAATAAATTACAAGTACAAAAGGATAACTGATAAAATAGATGAAAGAGGCGATCCTATCAGCTTACAAAGGTTCTTCCTTAATGAGAAGTTCATCAAGGGTCATTGATGTGGTGGGAATCATCCAGTCAGGAACGGTTACACCTTGTTTTCTTTTGATCAGCGCTTCTTCAAAAATCAAGGGTTTCAGATGTCGTGCCTGAGGGTCATTTCTGAAGTCACACCAGTAGATGAGATCTCTGAGCTGTTCGATTGGAGTGATTGGAAGCTCAGCGATCCGTTGAAAACGCTTTCCACCATCGTAGTCATGAAAAAATATCCTGTAGGGTTCGCTTATGACTTTGCCAGGGATGAAAGTCTCACCAGGAGGAAGAGATGTGTCAAGCATGGAAAGATCAGGATCAGGACCAAGGACTTCAGCACGTGAAAAACCAATACCTGTTTCATTTCGAATGACAGGGCCATCAATTGAAGATATAGATTTCTTCTTCTTCTTCGTTGAGGCCTTTCTTTTCTGACTTTTGAGAGGAGGAGGAGGAGGAATATCCACACAGGAGTAGACTAAGTCGATTTGTTTGTTGATCAGCTTTTCAACATGTTCCTTGTATTTCGACTTGGACTTCTGGATGGCTAACCTGATCTCCAACCATTCAGAGAGACCGTACTTCGTTATGACTTCAGCATAGAATTTTTCGAACTTCTTATCTTCTCTGAATATCTCGATTTCAGCGATTGAAACAAGGGTTGTTCTTCCAGAGATGAATACCTTGTTGATTTTGGCAGGAGAGTCTCTGTAGTTGACCTTTTCTTTGCACCAGGCTAAAGTTGACTGAGACACAGTTCTCTTTTCTTCAGTTATCTTCTTGGAGTTTTCCCAGAGCTGACGTTGAACATCAATGGGAACTCTTTTCAGCTTGGGGTCTTTTATTGAACGTTTAGAAAGCTGGATGGCGTATTCTCTGTCTTTTTCTTCAGCTTCTTTTCTTTCAGCATTAGACGTTCAGCTCTGAGATGTTCCTTGTATTCCTTTTTGGAAATTCTGAACTTTGGAGGAACTGAAGGAAGTTGATCACGCCTCAGAATGATTCGCCGATCCTCGAATCGCTTTATTATCTCCTCTCTTCTTTTCTGATCCTCTTCACTTAGCTTTTGAGGAGCTAAGGAAGGTCGGCCTCTGTGCGAGAGTAGCTGTTCTTCTGGTTCATCAGTCTCAGAGATTAAATCTAAGACTGGGATTATTTCTTCAGCAGCAGCTGGTATTTTTTGTGAAGTCGCAGTTGTGGAGCCTTTAGCGATATCCTCAAACAGGGGAGAGGACTAGCTGAAACACAGCGATCTTACGAGTAAGAACTTGGGTAGAATCAGATAGAGAGAATTGTGTTAGAGCATTATTGTATTCAAGATTTACTGTAAAGTCAATGTACTGTATGAGTCTATACAGTATTGTGAATGCCTTTATACCTTGTATGTCATGGGTATAAATAGGCTTGTCTAGTTCATTTGTTAGTAAGCTTTAGTAATCTTTTAGAAACCTTTAGTAATCCTTTGAGCTCAATACATGGATGACATATTTGCTCTCTAGATTCTCTCTCACTACAATCATATCTTATTGCTAGAGATCTGGGATTTATCAATTGGTATCAGAGCTAAACAGAAGATTCAAGCAGATCGAAGACCAAATTGAAGATTTTTTACACTGTTCTTGAAGAATTCGGACCAAGAAGAAAACACTGTTCATCTGAAGTCTTATCATTCAGACATGGAGTTTTTCTAGATTTTGAGTTTTTGAATCAATTCTTTGCATCATTGCATTCGGATTTGCTTCCTGGACACTTTTAATTCTTGGATTAACATCAAAATCTGCACAGAATTGACAGATCTGATCGATTCTTGAATTTTTTTTCGAAAACATCAAGATCACTGTTTTGATCTTAATCTGTTCAAATTGATCGAATTGTGAATTGCAATCAACAGAAAAAGTGTGCGGATTTCAATTACGAACAATTTGATATAAGATTCATCACAATTGATCAAGAATTGAAGAAGTTATGGTAGATTAAGTGATTTTGAAGTTCGAAGTGCAGAATTCGGATCATTCTTGGTGAATTCGGATCATTCAAAGAGAATTCGGAACATTCATAGAGAATTCGGATTGTTCTTGACATCATAAGTGTAGAATTCGACTCAAGAAGAATTCGAATTCATAGAATTCGAATCCTATTAGATTCGAATTGTAGAGAATTCGAACCCTTGTGGATTCGAATTGGATGAATTCGAACCCTTATGGATTCGAATTGGATGAATTCGAACCCTTATGGATTCGAATTGGTTGAATTCGAACCTAAGTACATTCGAATTGAGTGAATTCGAACCAAGTTAAGTCCGAATTGGGTGAATTCGAACCAAGTTAAGTTCGAATTGAGTGAATTCGAACCCAGTTACATCCGAATTGAGTGAATTCGAATCCTTCTTCATTCGAATTGAGTGAATTCGAATCCTTCTTCATCCGAATTCATTGAATTCGAACCCTTATTCATCCGAATTCATTGAATTCGAATCCTTATACATCCGAATTCATTGAATTCGAACCCTTATACATTCGAATTCATTAATTTAAAAAAAAAAAAAGTTTTTTGAAAAAAAAAAATTTATCCCGAAATTTTTCCTATAGTGTATTTCATACACTGTAAGAGCTTTTCAAGAAAAAATTTTATATAATTTTTTTGTGTATTTTCATACACTGTCTGCTTGATCTTCTGAACGATCAATTTCTAGCAATATTCAAAATGGTTTTACAACAAGTTATTGTTAAAAGCAGTGGTGAATATTTGAAGCAAACTCTGAAAAAGGAGATTCCTCCAATTGCAAAAGTTTTTGTTAAACCAAATGTAAAGTTGCAACAAGTCATTATAACAGAAACATCTGTTAATTCACATGTATCTGTTAAACCAAATAATGAAGTGTTGCAACAAGTCATAATAACAAAAACACCTCCAAAGCCACTTGAAAAAGCTAAGGCAAATAATGGAATTTTGCAACAAGTTATTTTATCAGAAACATCTCCTATATCAGAAACTCCTGTTAAAGATAATGCTTCAAATTCTTCAACTCCTATTTTAAATAAAGCATTGGAAGAAGAAAATGTTGATCTGAAAAGACAAATTTTAGACATTTCTTCTTCAAATGCTAAACTTACTAAAAGAATAACTGATCTTGAAGTTTATATTGCAGATCTTGAAGCAAAGAAAGACAACTCAAGTCTGCACGATCAAATCGAGAATCTTCAAGAGAAAGTAACAACTCTTCAAAAAGAAAATGCCGATTTGAAGAGTAGAGAAGAAAAGAGAGTGAAGTGGAACTTAAAGTTACATGCTCAATTAAAAGAAGTTAAAGATATAGGGAAAATTTTGGACAGTGAAAATGCCGATCTAAAGAGAAAACTTTCTAATTTTTCTTTTGAAGAAAAGAAAGAGACTGAGCTGAAATGTATAAAACTTTCAAAACAAGTTTCAGACTTTGAGAAAGTTTTATTTTTAGAAAAAGACAAGCTCGAAAAAGAAAGAGCTAAATTTGAAATTGAACGAAATTTTTTTGAGATCAAAAGTTCTGAACTTTCCATGAAAATCTCTGAATTAGAAAATCTTTTGGAAAAGGAAAGAAAAGATTTCACGGAAAAGAAAAATCTCTTTTAAAAGGAAAGTAAAACCCTTAAAAAGAAAAATATGGAAATTTTCAAAGAGATTACTGATAAAAGAAGGTTTTTGGAAAAAGATTTTGAATCGGAACGTGTATATTTTGAAGATGTGATTCTTAATCTTACCAAAAGATTATCTGGTTTATCAGCTGATATTATGAAGGATCAGTTGATCAAATCTGATCTCCAAAAGAAATTTGATCTAATTTCTAAAGAGAAAATGTTTTAATAAACAAAGTCAAAGAACTTGAAGACGTCATTTTTAAATTTGATGTCTCAAAGCAGGCCAGTCATAATTCTATCTTTCAGACTCCATTTGTTGATTCAAATGATTCTGAATGCTCTTTTAAAACTGCTTCAAGTTCAAGTTTTAAAAATATTTCTTCTAAACAATTTAATAGATCAACATATTTCTCAAAAGGTCGGATTCGTTCAACAAATCTCTTCTATAATCCTCTGTATGATAAATCAGATAACAAAACAAAAGTGCCTAAAGTTAATACTTCCAAACCTGAAGAAGTTCCAGTCTTCAAGAGGGTGAAGATGGAATGGAGAGTAAAAGGCACAACAGTTCCAAAGAAAGAAGTGCCAAAATCATCTGTATCCACATCAAATGCAAAGAAGAACAATACGCCAAAAGGTAAATCTTATGCTAAACCTAATCCTATTCATTATGTAAATCATCTGATTAGGTTGGCACATAAGAAAATCTGTTGTTCTTACTGTGGATCAAATGACTTTGTGCATAAAGATTATACTTCTTATTGGTATGGTTCTTACAGTATTCCTTGTAAGAAATCTACACCTAACCCACTAGGACCCAAGTGCCATTGGATACCAAAATCTGCTTAATCTGTTTTGCAGGTTCTTCATGTGTTGTACTGAATTGTAGATACATACCACACACATGACTGAAAACAGAAGAGAAGCGGCGTATTTTTTGAAAAATATTTGTACCATTAAGGGGGAGACAAATATCTATGGCTTTTGAACATATCAGTTCAAAACCCGTGCTTCAACGACTATGGCTTCTGGACAAATCAGTTCAGGACCCGTACTTCAAAGACTAAGACTTCTAAACAAATCAGTTTAGAACTCACACTTCTCAGGTGATATCTTTAACTGTTACATCTTTCTGTTTCAAGGAACGTGGTAAAAGGTAACATTGGATTATATTTTGTTTCTACCACTTTGAAAATTTGAATCTTTACAAATTTACTTCAACGAGATGAAATTTTTAATTTTCATTCAATGAATTAAATGTGTGCTAAAAGATGATTTTACAAGTAATTTTGTATTATCTGAGTTAGATTTGTTTCAATTTTCACCTCTAAAATAAATCGAAAGGTCAGCAAAACATGAATGAAACTATGCTGAATGCTCAAAGTTATGTGAATCTGGATATATATAGAATATAATGCTCAAAAAGCCTATATGTCAGAATGATGGATGGAAATGAAAATATGGGCAAAGCACTATATTTTAGAACCAAGTGATTGAGATAAAATTGTTGCACTATCATTTAGTTTGAAAGTTTGTGCCTGTGGCCTTTCTGGTTTGGGAGAGTAAGTCCTAAGGGGTGCTCGACACCTAGTCCCTAAGATCAACTGGTCTGGGATCGGCTGACCTAAATCCTGCAATAGAACCAGATAGAAAGCCATGTTCTACTGGTACAAATGGGTTTAAGATATATCGATGTGGCCTTTCTGGTTTGGGAAATTAAGTTCTAAGGGGTGCTCGACACCTAGCACCTAAGGCCAACTGGTCTGGGATCTGCTAACCCAAATCCTGCTATAGAACCAGATAGAAAGTCATGTTTAACGGTGTATCTTATTCTTACTAAACTTTTTGATCAAAAGATGCCAATGCGCACAAAATCAAAAGATGCCAATGCGCACAAAATCAAAAGATGCCAATGAGTACAAAATCAAAAGATTCAAATGTGCATAAAATCAAAAGATGCCAAAGAGCACACATCTCTTGAAACTTTGGGAAAATACAAAGTCGCGATTAACCCGTAAATTTATGAAATTCTGATTTTGGACAAATAGTGTGAGTAGAGCAAAGTATTCTTATATGTTTTAGAATTGCATACGCTTGATGCTAATCATATTTCGCATGCTAGCACACCAAATAGATTTAATAAAGGGGTTGAAACTGAACGTTTGTAACTTGATATGCAATGATGTCTTGTTTTTGAATCCAAACACATGCATTTGATTTCATTTGATTGAAATATTGTTAAATTTCATTAAGTTGAATTTCTTTTGTAAAGCATTCAAATGATCAAATGTTAGTAGTTATAAAATGAAGTTCAATGAATTTTATTTTCCTTGTGTAAATTTTTTAAAATTTGTATATTGTGCGTTATTGAAACATATGCATACTTTCAGGGGGAAAAAACAAATTGCTCCAGAATTCTTATTTTGAGGGGGAGCAAGGTTATCCACTAAGGAGGAGATTGTTAGTAATACTCAGTGACGCGACTGAAATTGAAGAAGGTTTTCGATGATAATGATGCTCACTTTCATCGAAAAAGGGGGAGAAATGTTTAATTCAATTTCATGTCAAAGATATCTCATGTCTAATAGCTTTCAAGTCAATGATTCGTGAACAAAGACTGAAGATCAGGGGAGAAGGATCATGTGAAGTCTAAATATTGCTGAATTTGGTTATCTTAGTTCTGAGTGGTTCTCGGAATGCGCTTACACCTAAAAGTTCAAAAATATAGATGGTTTCGCATCCTTCATGATTCGAATTGCCCTGATTTCGAACCCTTCATAATTCGAATTGTCCTGATTTCGCACCCTTCATGATTCGAATTGAGTGATTTCGAATCCTTCATGATTCGAATTGCCCTGATTTCGGACCCTTCTTGTTCCAACTTACTTGAATTCGAATCCTACTTGATCCGAATTGAGCTGATTTCGCATCCTCTAGCATCCGAATTGATGGTTTCGGATCTGCCTACATCCGAATTGATGATTTCGGATTCTTAAAGTTAATATGAGAACTAAGGTTCTTGCATCAAGAAGGATACGAGAAGTTACTGTTTGTTAAAGACTGATAAAGCTGTAAAGATCTGTTTTCATGTACAAGGCTTGAAGATAGTTTGATAAAGTGTCTGTTGAAGAAGATTGACTTTACAAAGAGCTGAAGACTGCTATCAAAATTTTTAAATCTTGAATCCAAAGGGGGAGATTGTTAGAGCATTATTGTATTCAAGATTTACTGTAAAGTCAATGTACTGTATGAGTCTATACAGTATTGTGAATGCCTTTATACCTTGTATGTCATGGGTATAAATAGGCTTGTCTAGTTCATTTGTTAGTAAGCTTTAGTAATCTTTTAGAAACCTTTTGTAATCCTTTGAGATCAATACATGGATGACATATTTGCTCTCTAGATTCTCTCTCACTACATTCATATCTTATTGCTAGAGATTTGGTTTTCACAAAAAATCACACCTCACGACCGACGCAGAAAAACAAAGGCCAACTGGTCTGGGATCTGCTAACCCAAATCCTGCTATAGAACCAGATAGAAAGTCATGTTTAACGGTGTATCTTATTCTTACTAAACTTTTTGATCAAAAGATGCCAATGAGCATAAAATCAAAAGATTCAAATGTGCACAATATTAAAAGATGCCAAAGAGTACACATCTCTTGAAACTTGGGGAAAATACAAAGTCGCGATAAACCCGTAAATTTGTGAAAATTCTGATTTTGGACAAATAGTGTGAGTAGAGCAAAGTATTCTTATATGTTTTAGAATTGCATATGCTTGAAGCTAATCATATTTCGCATGCTAGCACACCAAATAGATTTAATAAAGGGGTTGAAACTGAACATTTTTAACTTGATATACAATGATGATTTGTTCTTGAATCCAAACACATGCATTTGATTTCAGTTGATTGAAAAATTTGTTAAATTTCATTAAGCTGGATTTCTTTTATAAAGTTTTCAAATGATCAAATGTTTGTAGTTATAAAATAAAATTCAATGAATGTTATTTTCCTTGTGTAAATTTGTTTTAAAATTTGTGCTACAATTTCAAATATTGTACGTTATTGAAATATATGCATACTTTCAGGGGGAGAAAATAAATTGCTCCAGAATTCTTATTTTGAGGGGGAGCAAGGTTATTCTGTAAGGAGGAGATTGTTAGCAATACTCAAAGACACGACTGAAATTGAAAATGGTTTTCGTTGATTATGATGCTCACCATCATCGAAAAAGGGGGAGAAAACTTTAATTTCAATTTCATGTCAAAGAATTTTCAAATCAAAGATATTTCAAGTCAAAGATTCGTGAACAAAGACTGAAGATTGGGGAGAAGGATCATGTGAAGTCCAAATGTTGCTGAATTTGGTTATCTTAGTTCTGAGTGGTTCTCGGAATGCGCTTACACCTAAAAGTTCAACAATGTGGATGGTTTCACATATTTCTGATCCAAACTCTAATCGTTTCTGATTTATCTTGTTCCGAATTGATGGTTCAATATAAAGGTATGAAATCCATGTTCAAGACTTGAAGACAATCTGTTGAAGATTGTATTGAAGAAGGTTGATTTTTCAAAGAAAAAGACAATGACTTTTCATGTTTGTCTGAAGATTCTTCAAAGCTGAGTTCTTAAAGAGTGTCAAAGCATATAGTTCGCCGTGAACTAGTGGAGATAAAGCTATTTGAAGATGGTTTGATAGAGTGTCTGTTTGAGAAGATTGACTTTACAAAGAGCTGAAGACTGTTGTCATTTTTTTTAAATCTTGAATCCAAAGGGGGAGATTGTTAGAGCATTATTGTATTCAAGATTTACTGTAAAGTCAATGTACTGTATGAGTCTATACAGTATTGTGAATGCCTTTATACCTTGTATGTCATGGGTATAAATAGGCTTGTCTAGTTCATTTGTTAGTAAGCTTTTGTAATCTTTTAGAAACCTTTTGTAATCCTTTGAGCTCAATACATGGATGACATATTTGCTCTCTAGATTCTCTCTCACTACATTCATATCTTATTGCTAGAGATCTGGGATTTATCAAATTGGTTCAAGTGTATAGGCTTGGGTAGTAGAACTGATAGGTATGATAGAGGAGGGATGAAGTGAGAGATGTTTAGCATACTTGACAAACCGGCTTTTCAAGCAAGATCATCAGATTGTCATCTTCAGCGACGCTTTTGCCTTTGCCTTTCTCAGCTCCAGAGGCTGAGGGCTTTGTCTTTGTCCGCTCCCCTGAAGGTTCATTTATCGAGATTCCCTTAAGAGCTTTGATCTTTTGAGCAGGTTTGATGATAAAGAAGTCATCGTCATCATCATCATCATTCTTTGGAGAAGAAGATGGTTCATCATCAGGGATGTCGACGGCTTCATCATCTTCTGCTTCGGATTCAGTTTTCTCAGCTTCTTCTTCGAGTTGCTCCCCCTCAGATACAGAGGCGAGCTTCTCGGTTTCCTCAGGGTTTTCATCTCCTTGAGGTCCAGTGGTGGTTTCTTCAGCATCCTTCTTTTCTCCCCTGATAGATTCATCATGGGAAAGGTCTTCAGCGCTCTTGGAGAGATCTTCAGCGCACTTCTCCCCCTCTTTTTCATGATGACTGGGGGAGGAATGGCTAGATTCAGCAGCGTTGGTAGGTTCTCTGTCTTCTTGGCCAGAGAGACCTACACAAACTTCAATCTTTGCTAATCTGTCTTCAAGGCCAGAAATAGCAGGATTGATCTTCCCGAGCTCAATGCGATCTGCCGCTGTAAAATGTTCAGATTCAGGGACAGGGGCAGGAGCAGGAGTATTCGCCTTGTGCAGCAGCTGTTCGATCATAGTCTTCATCGAACCAACGTCAGTCTTTACAGAGCTTAAGTCAGTCGTCAGAGTGTTGACATTTGTCTTCACAGCAGACATATCTCCCTCTAGTGTTCCAACCGATGTCTTCAGCGTTGTAAATTCGCTGGACAGGGACGAAACTGAGTTTTTGAGAGAGGTGTAGTCTGTGTAGATATCAGCGAGCACCTTGGCGAAGTCGCTGAGAGTTTTATCAACTTGCTTCATGTCATCTGTGGAAGCCTTCTTCTCCACCACTGTTGTCAGCTTGTTCAGATTCTCTCCAGCGTTTGTTACAGCTGTAGAATTATTTGAGAGAGTAGTGGTGAGACCTGTCAGCTTTGTCTCCACGGACTTCAGAGAGGCGTTGATATCTCCCAAATTAGGACCTGTAACATATAAAAACTTGTGAACAGAGGAAATCTCAGAAGTTTGGGGTTTAGTCACAATGTTTATGGGTTGTTGTTTACCTGCAGGAGGATTGGTGAATTCATCGAAATCACGGGTTCCTGAGTAAAGTTCCATGTCATCTTCAAAAGTGCCCATGGATTTTTCTGCAGGTCCTGTCTTCATCATTCCTGGAGAATCAGCTTTATGTTCCGAGGAAATGATGGCAGCTCCAGTTAGATCTGGAGTAGAGACCAAATGAGTGGAGGGAGGAGCGAAGGATAAGAATGGGGATTGGGTTATGAGTTCAGCGTCGGATTCGCTGACAATCACTTCATCAGTCTTTTGAGAGACTGAAGGAGGTTGGGTCGGTTCCAAGTTTGTAACCTCAGCGTTTAGAGACGCTGAAGTTTGGATAAAAGGGATGGCTTGTTCAGGTGTGGCAGAGCGTACCACTGAACGTTCCTTCAGCTCTGCAGAAAGAGCTGAGGAGTCTTCAGCATGAGATTATTGGGGTTGCTCCTTTGTTTTCTTGATCCTTTTAGAATCAAGTGGGGTAGATGAATGTTTCCTTTTCTTAGAAGGAGAGGATTTTGTGGCCAGGGTATCAGCGATGGGTATTGTCGCTGAAGGAGCAACAGAAGTAGAAGAAGGGTTGAGAAGAGTTAAGAGGGTAGAAAGACGTACCTCATTTTCAACAGGTTTGAAGTCGAGTACCTTAGGGCCAATCTGAGAGAGTTTTAGATCGCCCTCTTGCGGGTAACTGTCCTTCAAGCCATATTGAAAGATAGCGCTGATGAATCGGGGGTAGGGAACCCAAGCAGGCCTGTCAGCGGCAGAGTCTACTCTTTGCAGCAAGTCATCATAGATGAGAGATGCCCAGTCAATGTGTAGACCTTTCAGCAGAGCGTATCCCATAACTTGCTGAGGTTGAGCGGCTTGATCAGAAGAGCCGGTCTTGGCAGTCATGCAGCTGATAAGGTGAGCGAAGATGAAGTTCATCTCGCTGGGCATTTTCGATTTCTTCAGCAGTGTTAGCTTCTTCTCAGGCTTCTTGTCTCTGCCCATTTCCCATACATAGCCCATTGCATCAAAAAATGCAATAAGAGCTTCTTTGTCAGCGATCTTCTTATGGTCAGGGAAAGGAACAAAAGGTTTTTCCTTTGTAGCGATGGGAAAGTTCAGAGCTTTGCGAATGATGGCAGGTGTGATCTTTATCGTGCCATATTCAGTATCGCAGAGGATACAATCAACTGTTTTGGAGGGATCTTTGGCGGATGGTAACTGAGAGTGTCTGGCAGAGTACCAGAACTGAGATAGTAGCAGCTGACTTGCATGGGGTGAAAAGGTCAGGGCTGTTGAAATGCAGCAATTCTTCAGGAAATTCACAGCATCTGTCAGATGTGTGACTTGCTTTCGAGGAGGAAACTCGAGAAGCGCAGAAAGGTTGTTTATCTTAGTCCAGTCTAGTTGTTCAAGATTGAACTTAACCTGAGGAGCCTTGATGATTTCCACTTCCTCAGAGTCAGTAGAGAAGTTCTCAGCGGTAGTAGGAATGTTAGATGTTGCCATTTCCTGTATTATCAGTTCAACCAAAGATTAACAAATAAGAATAATCTTAATGTGGAAAGATTTTCCATTAAGATGGTTCGAATTTTGTCCATTTCATTCAGACAAAATATCTTAATGAAGATTAGGGTTTTTCTTGATTTTTGAAACGAAATGTAAAACCCATTTTCTTGTTTTCCAGTTTTCTATGAAGAAATAGATTCTAGAAACGAATGAAGAACAAGTTTAAGATTTTGCATTTAAACTTGAAGAACAACCATGAAATGGTTGTGTTCATAAAACCACGAAAGAAAATGATTTCATTTTACGAAGTTCCTTTGTTTGATCTTGTTAAAACAATGAGAAGATCGGAAACAAGTTATACGCATTCGGTAATAAATAAGAACATATTAACCTTGATGTTTGATGAAGAAGATGATGAACAGTTCTTGAAGTTTTTGAAATCACAAATGCAACAGTGAATTCTTTCTTGCGGAGGAAGATTGATCGCGTAAAAGAAAAATATAAACAAAGAATTTCTTTATATAGAGATTTTAGAAAGAGAAAATCTTGAGCGGGAAAAGATTTTCATCATGACATGGACACGTGTTTGCATTTGATTGGAAGTTTGAACGAGACGTGCAAACGTGTGTCAGGAAGAGAAAACGTGCCGGGGTTTTATCCGTTGCAATGACGTCACAACTGTCCTTTCATATTCTTGGTTGTCTCTGAGGTTTTGAAAAACTCAGAGATACTTTAGAAAACATGAAGCATTGAATGAAAATATTCAGTGAAGGTTTTAAGAAATTTCCAAATATCGCTGTTAAGGAAAAGATATTCAGCGATGCATTTTGTTTTGAAATCTTGCATTTTCATGCGATTGTCAGAGAGAGAGAGAACATACCTTGATATCAGTGAATCAAGTTTATGCAGAGAGAAGATGATAGAATGGGTTATACAAGTTGATTTTATCCTTTCGCTGATCAATGTGAACCGCTGAAGATTTTATCCTTCAAAGTTCAGCATTCCAAGCTCGCTGATGAGAAAGTTGAATCTTGTCTCATCAAGAGGTTTGGTAAATAAGTCAGCTAACTGATAATCAGTTGGGATAAAATGAAGTTCTATATCACCATTCATCACATGATCTCTGATAAAATGATATCTGATTTCTATATGTTTGGTCTTTGAATGTAGTACTGGATTGTTTGCTATAGCAATGGCACTTGTGCTGTCGCAATAGATTAGAATTTTGGAGATCTGAAGATCATAGTCTAGTAGCTGATTTCTCATCCACAAGACTTGAGAACAACAGCTTCCAGCAGCTACATATTCAGCTTCAGCTGTGGAAGTGGACACTGAATTTTGCTTTTTACTTGTCCAACTTACCAGCTTTCCAGCCAGGAGCTGACATCCTCCTGTGGTGCTTTTCCTATCCATTTTGCAACCTGCAAAATCACTATCTGAATAGGCGGTTAGATCGAATCCTGAATCTTTGGGATACCAAAGACCTAGATTCGCTGTACCCTTAAGATATCGAAAGATTCGCTTTACAACTTTCATATGAGATATCTTAGGTTCAGCTTGATATTGTGCACACAAGCATGTTGCAAACATTATATCGGGTCGGCTAGCTGTTAGATACAATAGAGAGCCGATCATCCCACGGTACAGCGTGACATTGACAGGAACACCCTTAGTGTCCTTATCAAGTGTCAGCGGTGGTGCCATAGGGGTTTTCATAGCTGAACTTTCAGTTAAGTCGAATTTCTTCAGCATATCTTTAACATATTTTCCCTGATTTATGAAAGTTCCTTTCTCAGTTTGCTTAATCTGAAGACCAAGGAAATATGTTAGTTCACCCATCATGCTCATTTTATACTCATCTTTCATTCTATCAGCGAAACGAGTACAAAGCTCAGGGTTAGTAGAACCAAATATAATGTCATCAACATATATTTGAACTAAAATGATATGACCTTTCACTTTTCTAAAAAATAGAGTTTTGTCAATCTTACCTCGCTCAAATTTTTCAATATGGAGATAAGTAGAAAGAGTGTCATACCATGCATGAGGAGCTTGCTTCAAACCATAAAGTGCCTTATCCAGTTTATAAACATAACCTGGACGCTTAGAATCTGAGAATCCTGGAGGTTGTTCCACATACACTTCTTCATTCAGCTTTCCATTTAGAAACGCTGACTTAACATCCATCTGATGTACTTTGAAGTTTTTGTGTACAGCATATGCTAAGAATAGACGAATAGATTCAAGTCTTGCTACTGGAGCAAATGTTTCGTCATAATCTATACCTTCCTCTTGTCTGTATCCCTGAGCAACAAGTCGAGCTTTGTTGCGAGTTACAGTACCATGTTCGTCCAACTTATTTCGATAGACCCATTTAGTGCCTATTACTGTTTTATCAGTTGGTCTCTGAACAAGTTTCCAAACTTTGTTTCTTTCGAATTCAGTCAGCTCTTCTTGCATGGCGCTGACCCAGTTTGGATCTTTGAGGGCATCATCTACTTTCTTTGGTTCAGTTAGTGAAATAAAATTTACAAATAAACAAATATTACCTGCACTTCGTCGAGTCTGAATCCCAGCGTTTGGATCACCAAGAATTTGATCAATTGGATGATTTATAGTCCATCGCTGAGCCGGAGCATGAGACGCTGACTCAACTTGAACTGGAGGAGCTGAAGATGAAGCTTCAGCGACGTCAGGAGTATTAGCCAAGAGAGGAATGGATGCAGTTGTCATTATATTCACTGATTGCTGAGAAGTAGATGGAATGTCTGAGACATTTGGTTCAGCGTTAGGTATAGTGTTTATAGGAACAGCTGAGACCCAAGAAGTTTCAGCTTCACTGTTCTGCATATTTGGAATGATAGGACTATCATCTTCTACTGGATGAGCATTAGTGGGAATATCTTCTGAATCACCAAGATGAGAAAACATCCATTGATTCAGTTCTTCAGTATCAGCGGAAGGTTTAGAGTTCGCTGAACGGGATTCGTCAAACGTGACGTGAATAGTTTCTTCTACAGTTTGTCTTCTACGATTAAAGACTCTGAAGGCTTTGGAAACTGAGGAGTATCCAAGAAAGATTCCATCATCAGCCTTAGGATCAAACTTTCCAAGAGCATCTCTGTTGTTCAGTATAAAACACTGACATCCAAAGATGTGAAGAAAGCTGATTGAAGGCTTTCTCCCATGAAAGAGTTCATAGGCTGTCTTTTTGAATCTTTTGACTATCAGCGACCTGTTTTGCGTAAAACAAGCAGTGTTGACAGCTTCTGCCCAAAACTGAGTAGGCAGGTGAGAATCGCTGAGCATTGAACGTGCAGCTTCAATAATTGTTCTATTTCTTCTTTCAGCGACTCCATTTTGTTGCGGTGTTCTCACTGAAGAAAAGTTATGAGAAATACCCTTACTCTCAAGGAAGGAATCAAGAGAACTGTTTTTGAATTCAGTCCCATGATCACTCCTTATTGAGCGAACGGTCAGATTGTTCAGGGTTTCCATCTTCCGAACAAAATTGATGAGTTCTTCAGGGGTGTCACTCTTAGAACGGAGAAACATTACCCAAGTGAAGCGAGAGAATTCATCAACTATGACCAGCGTATATTTCTTTCCAGCGATGGATTGTTTGTTAACAGGGCCAAACAAATCCATATGGAGTAGTTGTAGAGGAGATGACACTGAAGAAACTTGCTTTGACTTAAAGCTTGATTTGGTCTGCTTCCCTTTTTCACAAGCTGAACATAACGACTCTTTGGCGTATGAATGATGAGGTAGACCAGTGACTAACTCTTTTGAAGAAAGAGTGTTCATTGTCTTGAAATTTAGATGAGATAGCCTCTTATGCCATAGCCAGTTGACATCAGATGAGGCTTTTGAGAAGAAACAGGAGTTCTCAGTGGTTGTTGAGTCCATGTTTATTATATAAACATTTTCCAAACGATAACCGCTGAGAGCTATCTTCTCCTTTTTTTCAGTGACAAAGCAGGATTCCTTAGTAAAGATTACTTTGTTATCCATGTCACACAGCTGACTGATGCTTAGAAGATTATGCTTCATCCCTTCAACATATGCGACTCTTCTGAAGGAGGTTGTACCATTTGAAAGTACACCATACCCTCGGGTGTGTCCTTTTCCATTTCCACCGAAAGTCACAGAGGGACCCTTCTCTTCCTTGTATTCAGCGAGCAGGCTTTTCTTTCCAATCATGTGTCTAGAGCATCCGCTATCGAGATACCAGATAACCTTCTTAACCTGCAATACAATGGAAGATTAGATTTTCTTGGGTACCCACTTAACCATGTATACACATTTGTCAGTGGAAGTAGTTGGAATGGAAGATTCAGCAGTCTTCGCATCATTTGAAGACTCAGGTTTGTCTTTCTTCACTTTGGTTAATTTCTTAACTTCAGTGGTAGGATTCACTTTAACCTGGTTTGCACCAGGGTTGGTCTTCTTTGTCTTGGGGACAATCTTCACCTTAGCTATCTTTTCAGCTTTGGTGGCTGTGGGGCACTTACTAGCAATATGATCGGTAAGTCCACAGTGATAACATTTCCTATAACTAAAAGTAGTTCTAGGACCATTTGAATGTTGAGCTTTTAATTTCAAATTAGAAGTGCCAGCACCAAGTAAACTATTGGCTTTAGAAATGGGACGAACATTCAGTTCTACAGATTTCTTACCAAGGACATCCAATCTGAGTCTAGGAGTAGATCGCTGAATAAATCCAGATATCTGCTTCCTTGATCCAGAGGGATGAGCCACTGAAGCTTTAGAAGCATTCAGCTTTGGTACTAAGGTACCCTTCTGAGGATTCTGGTAAATAACAATTCATTTACCTTTGTCTTTAGAGACAGAGGTAGGAGTTTCCTCAGGGATTGGTGTAACGGACGAAGAGCACTGAGAAGATAAAGTATCAGCGACTGAGGATACGAACGTTCCAAATTTAAGCATTGAACGCTCAGTGGTTGGTTTTGGAGTTTCATATTTGTAACCCAAACCACGTTTATCACTCAGGGGAATCTGAGACTTTATTATCTCAGTGATCTTTGTTGAAGAATTACACCATCCTTCAACAGTAGCTTTTTCAGCCTTTAATGCAGCGATAGCTTCTGCTCGTTCGATTTTGACTAGCTGATTTAAATATACTTGATCTTTAAAATCTTCTTCAATTTTAGAAAGCTTTTCTATTTGAAGGTGGCAGTTTTTAAGCTTTTCAGCGAGATCAAGATTTTGGTTTTCAACCACAGTTTTGCCGTTCATGGCTTCGTATAAACTTCTAGTCAAGAGATCGATCTTACGGAGACTATCAGCTTCATCAATATTTGCAATATTGGTAAAGAAAGAAGGTGATACCTGAATAGCAGATGTTGAAGTGGAGGGAATGTCTGAACTTTCTTCCTCTTCTTCAATCTTAGCCATAAGACATAGATTTGCTTCATCATCTTCAGAGTCAGATGATGATGCTTCTTCATCAGAAGCAGCCCAATCATAGTCAGCCATCAGGCCTTTATTCTTCTTCTTAAAGCTTTTCAGCTTTGCATATTTTTCTTTCAGCTTTGAATATTTGTCATCTTTATTTCTTGGAGCAAAGGGTTTCTTTGTAAAAGCTGAGGGTCTAGAAACTTTCTTTGACCTGCACTCGTTAGCGAAATGTCCTGTCTTTTCGCAGTTAAAACAAGTAGCAGTAGCCTTATCAACAAACGCTGATGATCTAGGCTTGTCAGTTATGGAAAGAGGTTTGTTCTTTCTGAACATTTTCTTTTTGGCAAATCTCCTGAACTTCTTAGTTAGGAGAGCCAAAGATTCATCATTATCTGAATAATCAGAATCTGATGACCTTTCAGAGTTACTTTCTAACTCAGTGATAGTGACCGAGGGTCGCTGAGTAGAAGGTTCCTCTGAGATTAAAGCAACAGGGGTGCTTTTGGAATCTTTTACAAGATTCTTCTTAAGATGGCTCGATTGCTCATGATTCAGCAACGTGCCATATAAGGTTGAAAGGGTCATTGATTTTAGATCCTTTGATAGCTTGAGACACATAGCATAATTGTCCCAGCTTTCAAGTAAACATTCTAGAAACTTTGTCAGTACTTCAAAGTTGGAATATTCCTTACCAACAGTTTTCAGATCTATAATTAAACAATTAAAACGTTGGTGAACTTCAGAGAGAGATTCATTCTTACCAGAAATGAAGCTTTCGTATTGTCTTACCAGGTTGATCTTTCTTGAATCCTGGACTTCATACTTTCCTTCATACTGAACACATATTGTGTCCCACATGGCCTTTGATGTTTTCAGGTTCATGACGGAATGGTAGACTTCGTCAGGAAGAGCCATGGATAGTATGGATCTGGCTTTTGTATCTATAGCCACTTTCTTCTTATCTTCGTCAGTCCATTGAAAGATTTCCTTAGGTACCAGCCTTTCTGGAATAGCAGGTCTATTCTCAGCGGCTGGAACAGCATCAATTCTTACAGGGGTGAATGGACCATTTTCTAGATAGTAAGGCATAGTAGGGTCTACACCTTCTAAGAAGAGTGTCATCCTATTTTTCCATAAGTTGAAGTTATCTTTGGAAAATCTAGGGGGTTTAGCAAGAGAACCATTGTCTATATAATTTGTGTTTGTGTTGGTGGCCATTTTCAGATAATAGCAAGGAAGAGAAATATCTTAGATTAGATCTTGTTTATGAGGTTAAACAAATCCGCTCTGATACCACTTGTTGGTCCCGAAGGCCTATACAAGTTTGTAGAAGGGGGGGTTGAATACAAACACACAGATTTTACTTTTCTAAATTGTTTATTGATAAATCATTAACAATTTACAGCTTGTTGCGGAAACAAGATTAAGGATAAACCTAAATCTAAACAAGTTGGAACACCAAGATTTCTTGCACTAAGAGAGATAAGGAAATTACTAATAATAACCTATCTTGAGATAAGAGATTGAACTTGTCCAGAGTTAGCAAGTTACTTCAAATGAAGTGGGTTCATCTCTTTATATACTGCATGCATTTAATGCAAGTCAGTATACACTTTACACGTGTCATCAGTGAAACACCCTAAAAACAGGGTCAATTTAGACCTTGAAATTTCCACCAGTTATGATCAAAATTTTCAAACTTATATAACCTGAGGATCAAATGTAAGGTTTTATATACAACTGACATCACTTAAATAACTTATTAATCTAATCACCTCATAACAATTAGATTAATCGAGTTATCTAAACAATTGTCCCAAAGACTTCAAAGAATAACTAGATCCTTTGTTATCTCTAAGTCTGAATCTCTCCCAAAATTTCTCTTCTCTCGTTCCCGCTACTTCCCGGAGCTTGTACCTGGTAAGAAGATTCAACTTGAAACATTAGGCTTTCGCCTAGTGAGAATACTCAAATCAAAATAAAATTTAATAATTAAAACATGAACAGATAACTCAAACTTGTTCTCACCCATCTTACCGTACGACAACTCCTTTCCAAATCGGGGAATCTACCCCACTCCCATTCCTACGACTAACTCATTTAATTGTAACAACAAAATAAGAGTTAACTCTGAATCATTCCAGATTCACAATCAAAATTCACACACAAGAAATTACAAGTCAAAACTTGCCTATTTCTTAATCAGGAAGTAGAGATTACAAATTACTTTATGTCTATCTCTAATCTTCCTCTCATCACAGGGAAATCTCCGATCTTCCCGAAACAATGGAAATCTCTGATCTTCCATAAATCGAAATGGGAATTACAAATCAAAATCTGCCTATTCCACATTCCACCTCTGCATCAATGGTCCCAATGGGAT
This sequence comes from Saussurea involucrata, assembly GCA_033807775.1. Classification (NCBI taxonomy): domain Eukaryota; kingdom Viridiplantae; phylum Streptophyta; class Magnoliopsida; order Asterales; family Asteraceae; genus Saussurea; species Saussurea involucrata. The sequence goes on from CM066326.1 coordinate 15,431,049, forward strand.
TATAATATCGCGATACTCAATCGGGACTCACGATGGTTCGAGGTTCACCCAATTACTAAAATTACACCCCTTTGGTCTATGGCGAGTAATTGGTTCCCATTATACCGTACCCAAGTGCCCTCGGTGACCGGATGCCTATTTTAGTAAAAGCACATAATATAATACAATCGATACTACTATATGCGTCCAGCATAGAATGTATCATTTCTCTGAACATATCCTATTTATCAAATAAAGAATATTATTACTCCACATCTCAATCTCTTTATTACCCATTCTCTGAAATCTGATATGATGATCACCATCTCATTAGTTATTTATATTTTCGAACTCATAGATAAGCCTTCATAATATATCTCAATTTGGCTTCTCAATCACATTTAGAGTTCATAATCATCTAACATATTGCATATAACAGATAATCCTGCTCATTATAAGGAATATGAATAATTCCTGTTCATCAACTTCTTAACTATCCCCTCATAGTAATTTAGCACGAGCGTTAATATATATCAGTTGTTAATCTATATCTTTGAACTCATGGATGGATCTTTATAGTTTATCTCAATAAAGCTTCAAATCATATTTAGAGTTCATAACCACATAGTAATTTCATGTAGATAATCAAACTTAGCATGCAAGATTAATAATAAATACTAGTTCATCAACTTCATAGATAACTCATCTTAGAAGTTTTAGCATGGAAATCCACATAACACAACTTTTAATCGCCTTCTTGGCTTATCTCTAATTTAATCCAATCCACATAAAACATATTCATGCATATATATAAAGCATCTAATTCAAGATTAATTACTGAATTTTAAAGAGAGTTGAATAAACTCACCTGATGCGTTATTACTCCTTTTAATCCTCTTTAATACGTAAGGGCCCCTTTCTTCACTACCACAGCTTACTGTATTATTCAATCACATATATTGATGTTAATCATCAAAATAGAACCCTCTACAACTGAAAATCCTTAATCTCTTAAAATTACATCTCAAGTCGCAATGAACTGAAGTCGCAATCACCTATTGCGATTTCACTTCCAAATCGCAACCAACTAAAGTCACAGTCCTCTATTGCGATCCCAAAACCAAATCGCAGTCAACGGTTGCGATTTCATCTTCAAATCGCAACTCGCCATTGCGATTTCACCCCAAGTCGCAGTGAACTGTTGCGACTACAGTACCAAGTCGCAACTGCCCATTGCGATTTCGACCCAAGTCGCAACCAACTGTTGCGATTCCAAAACAAAGTCGCAATGGTCTGCTGCGACTCCAACTCCAAGTCGCTATTGCCTATTGCGACAATCATGAATGTCGCAACTCAAGGTTGCGACTTCGATGATATTCAACCAAGTCTCAGTCCACTAAGTTCGTTCTAAACCCAGATTTTTGTACTTTTAATCTATGTTTGTTTATGCCAATTTGCAGATATGTTTAATATACTTACCTTAACACATCCTAAAACTCAGATTCTCATTATTATCATATTTTACCAAAACCCAAATTAAAACTCTCAAGAAAGCTTTTAACTAAGAAGATGAATTAGCTCAATGATATAATTACCTTATAAATCTTCAAATCAATCCAGATTAGATAAATTCCCAGCAAGTCTTTATTTTCTTCCTTCTCTTTCTCGATTTCTCTATTTCAATTTCTCTCTCTCGGTTTCTTTCTCAAAACCGTACACACACAAAGCACATAAGACACACACTTTTAGCTAACAAGGCTAATTAGATGACACCTCACTCAAAACACATGAGTCATTAACCATATTACCAAACAAACCTCCAACTTTAAAGAAATAACAATACAACCCTCAATTTGGAAATCTTCTTCAATCAACACTTGTAAACAATTACAAACTTAACCCTCAAGTTAATTTGTAATTCACAAAATAATATAACTGAAAATTTGGGATGTTACAATACTCCCCAACTTGAAAATGATTTCGTCCCCGAAATCAAAGCTAGGTAAACAACTGATGCTACCTACTTCTCATACTCTCTTTGGACTCTAGAGTTACATTAGTACCTCTATGGTGTTTCCACTGTACTTTCAACATAGCTGTCTTATTACCACTACGTAGCTTTCTAACTGATCTTTCCAAAAATTTACCTCTAGTTCTTCCACACCGCATCATCATTACAACTCACTCTCCAGGCCTCAACATAACATTAACATGTACTACCTAAATACGTACACTATAAATTAAGCATACATGTTACTATTAAATACTTCAACAACCACGGCAGTCCATTATTACTTCCATGACTTACACATTTCTTCAATATAGAATGCTATTACTTCCTTACATCACTATCTCATCGTACAACCCCAATACAACCACACACCAAAGTATTGAACATCAGAAGTAATAACTCTTATTGAACTTTGCAATGTAATTACATTTTTTTTTAAATCCAATCTCTCTATCCTTGTTTCCCCACGTTAGTATGGAATACTATTTTTTTCAAGTATTAACTGTCTCTTTCTCCCAACTTTCCACATACCGATAGTATTTTCTTCTTACAAAACATAATTAAACAGTTTCACCAAGATCTCTAACTTCAAATATTTAACCAAGTTATTTTGAAATGACATTACCGATCGAAGTTATTACCATTCTTAGATCTTTAACTAATAATTTCTCGTACAATTCTTTCACACATAAGGAGTAACTTATATTCCTTAACAATCTTTCTTTCACTACACCACATTGATCTACATACTCATCGTCTTTATTAAACTTCCAGTGATTCAAATTACAACTTAACTGGCAACTCATACCATCAAATTTCTTTGGATAAACACTCACCACTGCTCCGACATTCTATTTCAATATAAGCCATATTACTCAGTTATCTTACAACCACATGTTTTATCATCTTTTATTAACAATTAGTACTTTCCATCCGGAATTCCCAAAACTTCCATTCGGATACTTCCTCTTTCTAACAACACGTCTCATACTAGATGACACATGTATCTTGGCAATTAATACCACTACTCGTTCATACATTCTCCACCCATAACATTTACCACAGACCATGTCTCTCATAGTCATTCGTACATATTTAATTTTACAATCCCATTTTCTCGTCTAAATACACATGTCTATATTACTAAATATCTCCTCCCCAACTTTAGTTGAACTATTACTCACGACTTTCTAATTAACCTTGAACTTATTCGTTCTTACTAGCTCTTTGTGATTCCAATATGTTGCATAGACAGGGTACAATTCCTCACAGATCAACACAATCTATACACTTCCTTTGTTTATCTCTAGTATTTCATCTTTTATAAATCTTCCACATCGTAAGTAAACACTTATCTAAAAGCAACAGTCCTTCACTGTTCTAACAATCCCACAAAGTAATCTTTCAACTTTTTAAGCTTCTGATTTAAACTTAACATTCACACAAACTTCCAAAAGGATACACAATGCATTCACGTTATATAAATTTAAATTTTCAATACCGATTATGCAAGTTCAACCCCAAGCCTACGCCAAGCTTATCAATCGGTTCAAAGTTCTTAAGACTTTACTGAATCCAAAACCGAGTCATCTACTCGAAGGATTTAAAGATTATTTATCAATATCAACTCATGCAATTAAATACATCTAACTCACATTATACAACATACGCTCCAAGATGTGAAAATCTTACGACCCCTTCATTGCTACTTTCCCAATGAAGTCAAATCATTTGCAAGTACACACAACTCTTTTCATACTCCACAATGTATATAATCTGCCCAGGTTCATTAGTTCCAAAGATACTAAGTAAATATCAAACAGTCTTTACACCTAAGACCAACACTTAAACTGTCACCGGTTCAAATACAATGCAGTTAAGCATACAACACATTCAATACTCCATCTCGAATCATTAAACTGACAAATATTCAAAAGACTCATTTGTATATTAATCAGGCCTTTAAGGTCAAAACAAATGTTTGGTCAAACACGTGTCACTCACACGATTACGTAAACCAAAAATGCCTCTTTATCTAATTTTTTTTTTTACCTTATTAATCCCTTAATTGGCCATCGACTTCAAAATAAAAGTTTATCACTCTCAAAACCTTCACATTTTCAAAATGTAACACGACAAAATTATTATACAACCACAAAATACCAAAAACATGCTTCGACCACATAACTTTCACTTAGGTTATAATTAATCGAACTCAAAATTCCCCAATTGTGTCGCACGCACTAATACCCACTCTACGCATACCTTCTGCATAACAGCATACCGGTATCGCTCACAGTTTTGCTACTACCCGTACGGGCATACGCGGAACGCATCCAGACCGCACCCAGTGATAGACAAAAGGCCTCGTACACCTTACACAACTCTCGCCTTTAAAGTTAAAACTCGTCATCTCAATACTTCCTTAACCCTGAACCTAATTTTTTTTCCTCCTTAACCCTGAACCTAATTTTTTTTCCTCCAGACACGGCCGACCCTCGGCAACTGTATTACTAATCACCGAACAAGGGTACAGACCCTCGTTTTATTGATACTAAAGTCCACTTTCGACTTTCTCACTGTTCATCTCTCATTTGAATACGATTACCAAAACCACAAACTTTCTCCCAAGGTTTATCCAACACCTCTCCTCTCTTGGAGTTCTTTCTTAGTTTATAGCGTAACACTCTACGATCTAGCGAGTTCATAGCCTTCATGCATGACAATATAATAAATAACTCAATCCACACTTTTCTCATTTAAATAAATAACATTCAAAACAACGTGAGCACACACGCCCCAATCATTTTCATAATTCCCATGTACTACACAACAATCTCAAAACCGTTTGTCTATAAATTTACGTAAAACTCAATCTTTCTCAATCAAAAATGTTGTTACAACAGTAATACCATAAATGAAAATCTTTTCATACGACCAAAGTTTAAAATTTACTGACATAGAGTAAACTAGTCGTTTCTCACACTCTTTTATATGATATCCTCAAATCAGTACCTTTGTTGTTTATAAAAAGTTTACTGATCAACACTTTCTTGACCTATTTGCTATCATACAACTTTTTATGTAAAGTATGAAGTATTTTGCAAGTTGTTAAGCCCCAAAATTTCGTTAGGCAGCGTAATTGAAATTGCCCTTTTTTCTTTAAATACATACTTGCACATACTAACTCATCCTTGAATAAAACTGTTATTTATGCATTTGATTTGAAATCAAGAAAACTCATGTAACACACACTAAAACATCATGCACAAAAATTCACTCGCAATGAAGGCTATTTACTCAAACAAGGTCAATCGTTTTACTTACATAACTTATCATTGACACTTTACTTTCGACCCGAAATCGCCCTCTCGGCCTTATAATAATTGCTACATCTGCATTCCATGGCTCCCATACTCAACCATGTCATAGTAATTCTGTATTAACCAATCATCTCATACTCTATCTCTGTACCTATCAAATCACCTATTAAAGATTGCTTTGGCAGACTTTCATGAGTCCCACAAATTTATAGGTTGTCCTTCAAAACCCCAATCATATACTGCTCTGTCCTTTAAAGGACCTTGGTGATAAATTCACCATCACTTTACTATAACTTATAGATATAACCATGCGAAATGATTATGCACTTACATACATACAACAACGTACTTTACCGATCGTTAGTCACTGTAACAATTCAGAAATAGACATACTCGTGTAACAATATATTCATAATAACATTAGCTAATTGAAATTGTGAACATATCATACAGGAGAATCCCCATTATCATTGTCATAGCACTAATTTCACGTATTTCCGTTAACTCTAAGACTATCCCGTCTTAACACTTCTACCCATATCTCACATATCATAACCTACTACGTCTCAGCTTAAGTCTAAGTATCTCATCAGCATACTTAGTTCGCTTAAACTAGTGCTCTGATACCATACTGAAACACCCTAAAAACAGGGTCAATTTAGACCTTGAAATTTCCACCAGTTATGATTAAAATTTTCAAACTTATATAACCTGAGGATCAAATGTAAGGTTTTATATACAACTGACATCACTTAAATAACTTATTAATCTAATCACCTCATAACAATTAGATTAATCGAGTTATCTAAACAACTGTCCCAAAGACTTCAAAGAATAACTAGATCCTTTGTTATCTCTAAGTCTGAATCTCTCCCAAAATTTCTCTTCTCTCGTTCCCGCTACTTCCCGGAGCTTGTACCTGGTAAGAAGATTCAACTTGAAACATTAGGCTTTCGCCTAGTGAGAATACTCAAATCAAAATAAAATTTAATAATTAAAACATGAACAGATAACTCAAACCTGTTCTCACCCATCTTACCGTACGACAACTCCTTTCCAAATCGGGGAATCTACCCCACTCCCATTCCTACGACTAACTCATTTAATTGTAACAACAAAATAAGAGTTAACTCTGAATCATTCCAGATTCACAATCAAAATTCACACACAAGAAATTACAAGTCAAAACTTGCCTATTTCTTAATCAGGAAGTAGATATTACAAATTACTTTATGCCTATCTCTAATCTTCCTCTCATCACAGGGAAATCTCCGATCTTCCCGAAACAATGGAAATCTCTGATCTTCCATAAATCGAAATGGGAATTACAAATCAAAATCTGCCTATTCCACATTCCACCTCTGCATCAATGGTCCCAATGGGATTATAATATCGCGATACTCAATCGGGACTCACGATGGTTCGAGGTTCACCCAATTACTAAAATTACACCCCTTTGGTCTATGGCGAGTAATCGGTTCCCATTATACCGTACCCAAGTGCCCTCGGTGACCGGATGCCTATTTTAGTAAAAGCACATAATATAATACAATCGATACTACTATATGCGTCCAGCATAGAATGTATCATTTCTCTGAACATATCCTATATATCAAATAAAGAATATTATTACTCCACATCTCAATCTCTTTATTACCCCTTCTCTGAAATCTGATATGATGATCACCATCTCATTAGTTATTTATATTTTCGAACTCATAGATAAGCCTTCATAATATATCTCAATTTGGCTTCTCAATCACATTTAGAGTTCATAATCATCTAACATATTGCATATAACAGATAATCCTGCTCATTATAAGGAATATGAATAATTCCTGTTCATCAACTTCTTAACTATCCCCTCATAGTAATTTAGCACGAGCGTTAATATATATCAGTTGTTAATCTATATCTTTGAACTCATGGATGGATCTTTATAGTTTATCTCAATAAAGCTTCAAATCATATTTAGAGTTCATAACCACATAGTAATTTCATGTAGATAATCAAACTTAGCATGCAAGATTAATAATAAATACTAGTTCATCAACTTCATAGATAACTCATCTTAGAAGTTTTAGCATGGAAATCCACATAACACAACTTTTAATCGCCTTCTTGGCTTATCTCTAATTTAATCCAATCCACATAAAACATATTCATGCATATATATAAAGCATCTAATTCAAGATTAATTACTGAATTTTAAAGAGAGTTGAATAAACTCACCTGATGCGTTATTACTCCTTTTAATCCTCTTTAATACGTAAGGGCCCCTTTCTTCACTACCACAGCTTACTGTATTATTCAATCACATATATTGATGTTAATCATCAAAATAGAACCCTCTACAACTGAAAATCCTTAATCTCTTAAAATTACATCTCAAGTCGCAATGAACTGAAGTCGCAATCACCTATTGCGATTTCACTTCCAAATCGCAACCAACTAAAGTCACAGTCCTCTATTGCGATCCCAAAACCAAATCGCAGTCAACGGTTGCGATTTCATCTTCAAATCGCAACTCGCCATTGCGATTTCACCCCAAGTCGCAGTGAACTGTTGCGACTACAGTACCAAGTCGCAACTGCCCATTGCGATTTCGACCCAAGTCGCAACCAACTGTTGCGATTCCAAAACAAAGTCGCAATGGTCTGCTGCGACTCCAACTCCAAGTCGCTATTGCCTATTGCGACAATCATGAATGTCGCAACTCAAGGTTGCGACTTCGATGATATTCAACCAAGTCTCAGTCCACTAAGTTCGTTCTAAACCCAGATTTTTGTACTTTTAATCTATGTTTGTTTATGCCAATTTGCAGATATGTTTAATATACTTACCTTAACACATCCTAAAACTCAGATTCTCATTATTATCATATTTTACCAAAACCCAAATTAAAACTCTCAAGAAAGCTTTTAACTAAGAAGATGAATTAGCTCAATGATATAATTACCTTATAAATCTTCAAATCAATCCAGATTAGATAAATTCCCAGCAAGTCTTTATTTTCTTCCTTCTCTTTCTCGATTTCTCTATTTCAATTTCTCTCTCTCGGTTTCTTTCTCAAAACCGTACACACACAAAGCACATAAGACACACACTTTTAGCTAACAAGGCTAATTAGATGACATCTCACTCAAAACACATGAGTCATTAACCATATTACCAAACAAACCTCCAACTTTAAAGAAATAACAATACAACCCTCAATTTGGAAATCTTCTTCAATCAACACTTGTAAACAATTACAAACTTAACCCTCAAGTTAATTTGTAATTCACAAAATAATATAACTGAAAATTTGGGATGTTACAATACTCCCCAACTTGAAAATGATTTCGTCCCCGAAATCAAAGCTAGGTAAACAACTGATGCTACCTACTTCTCATACTCTCTTTGGACTCTAGAGTTACATTAGTACCTCTATGGTGTTTCCACTGTACTTTCAACATAGCTGTCTTATTACCACTACGTAGCTTTCTAACTGATCTTTCCAAAAATTTACCTCTGGTTCTTCCACACCGCATCATCATTACAACTCACTCTCCAGGCCTCAACATAACATTAACATGTACTACCTAAATACGTACACTATAAATTAAGCATACATGTTACTATTAAATACTTCAACAACCACGGCAGTCCATTATTACTTCCATGACTTACACATTTCTTCAATATAGAATGCTATTACTTCCTTACATCACTATCTCATCGTACAACCCCAATACAATCACACACCAAAGTATTGAACATCAGAAGTAATAACTCTTATTGAACTTTGCAATGTAATTACATTTTTTTAAATCCAATCTCTCTATCCTTGTTTCCCCACGTTAGTATGGAATACTATTTTTTTCAAGTATTAACTGTCTCTTTCTCCCAACTTTCCACATACCGATAGTATTTTCTTCTTACAAAACATAATTAAACAGTTTCACCAAGATCTCTAACTTCAAATATTTAACCAAGTTATTTTGAAATGACATTACCGATCGAAGTTATTACCATTCTTAGATCTTTAACTAATAATTTCTCGTACAATTCTTTCACACATAAGGAGTAACTTATATTCCTTAACAATCTTTCTTTCACTACACCACATTGATCTACATACTCATCGTCTTTATTAAACTTCCAGTGATTCAAATTACAACTTAACTGGCAACTCATACCATCAAATTTCTTTGGATAAACACTCACCACTGCTCCGACATTCTATTTCAATATAAGCCATATTACTCAGTTATCTTACAACCACATGTTTTATCATCTTTTATTAACAACACGTCTCATACTAGATGACACATGTATCTTGGCAATTAATACCACTACTCGTTCATACATTCTCCACCCATAACATTTACCACAGACCATGTCTCTCATAGTCATTCGTACATATTTAATTTTACAATCCCATTTTCTCGTCTAAATACACAGGTCTATATTACTAAATATCTCCTCCCCAACTTTAGTTGAACTATTACTCACGACTTTCTAATTAACCTTGAACTTATTCGTTCTTACTAGCTCTTTGTGATTCCAATATGTTGCATAGACAGGGTACAATTCCTCACAGATCAACACAATCTATACACTCCCTTTGTTTATCTCTAGTATTTCATCTTTTATAAATCTTCCACATCGTAAGTAAACACTTATCTAAAAGCAACAGTCCTTCACTGTTCTAACAATCCCACAAAGTAATCTTTCAACTTTTTAAGCTTCTGATTTAAACTTAACATTCACACAAACTTCCAAAAGGATACTTTGTACGGAGGACTTCATGATCAGCTTTCGTTGATTCAGCGATTATCATTTTCTATTCAGCGAATGATAAAGTTTAGCGATAGCTGAAGTCTTGTACTTGATACTTCACGTTGAGTGGACAAATCTGAGTCTTCGCTGATCCGCATCAGTTCATAAGGAGACTTGTCGCTGGTTCTTGACGTGAAACTTGTCTTCAGGGATCATAAGTAAACAACTAACTTATCAGCGATCATCATAATGACTGAACAGACTCAGTATTAATGGTGAACAGTTTCGCTGAATGTTTAATTTAAAGAGCGAGAGTTCCTATCAGCGGTACTGTAAGATCTTAGTACTTATCAGCGATAGTGAAACTCTGATACATATTGTTTACTTACAATTTTCACTAAGTATATAAGAGAGGATCATTATCAAATCACTGAGGGTTTGGATCAACAGTTTGGTTAGGTAAAGAAGGAGAAGAGTGGGTTGGAGGATTGACTTTAGTTATTACCTTATGAGCATCGAAAAAACCTCTTAGGAATCCTCCTTGTGAAGATGAGTCGTCTGCGCTAGTAGCTCCGGCAAAGGCCGATGAACCGGTGGAAACAGCGGCGGTGGTGGTTTGTGGTTGTGCGACGGCGGCGTCTGATGGAGGAGTGTCGGCGATGGTGGTGGGTTGTTGCAGTCGTAGGCTCCGACGAGAGGGGAGAGGATGAGGGTTTGGCACTAGTTGCTTCTTTCTTGCCATTGATGGGTAAAGTGAAGAATGATGGGGAAAGTGAAAAGGTTTTTGGGAAAAGAGTGGGTTTGATTAGAGAAGAATGGAAGGGTTTGTTTTTTTGTTTTAAAAAAAAGGTGGTTTTTGAAAACAACAACATCCTCCCCTGGTTTTGTTTTGTACTGCACGATGGTACAAACAAAAAAAATCATTTTTTTGTTTTTCTTGTTTTCTTTTCTTAATTAAGATTATTATTATATATTATATGTAAATATATATTATATATACGTATATATGTATTATATATATATATATTGTATACATAAATATATATATATATATATATATATTTCAATTTTTTATATATATATTTTATAAAGTAAAAACCGAAAGCAACGAATATTTACAAGGTATCATCTTCTCACATCACGGTTCCAACTCATCACGGTTCAGCACATCATATGGATTGTAGTGCTTAACACGATGCCCATTAACTTTAAAACTACTTCCGTCTTGAGGATTCAACAAATTGATTGTTCCGAATTGTCCAACTTTGATTATTGTGAATGGACCTGACCATCTTGACTTGAGTTTTCCGGGGAATAATTTCAACCTTGAATTAAATAATAACACTTGTTGCCCATTTTCGAAAATTCTTTGGTTGATTCTACGATCATGCCAAAATTTGGTTTTTTCTTTATATAATTTGGCATTTTCGTATGCATGAAATCTCAATTCATCCAATTCATTTAACTGAAGTTTTCTTTTATTCCCCGCGGAATCGTCACTCAAGTTTAACTCTTTTATTGCCCAAAAAGCTTTATACTCCAGTTCTAATGGCAGGTGACATGCTTTACCAAAAACCAAGCGGTAAGGTGACATTCCCAAAGGGGTTTTATAAGCGGTTCGGTAAGCCCATAATGCATCATCCAACTTGAGTGACCAGTCCTTTCTATTTGGTTTGACAACTTTCTCTAAAATGTTTTTTATTTCCCGATTAGAAAGTTCGGCCAAACCATTAGTTTGAGGATGGTATGCCGTAGCCACTCGATGTTGGATGTTGTATTTGCTAAGAGTGGTGCTCATCATTCTGTTTACAAAATGAGTCCCTTCATCGCTTATCAATGCTCGGGGTGTTCCAAATCGAACAAAAATATTTTTATGCAAAAAATCGATCACCGTTTTAGCATCATTTCTGGGACATGCCTTAGCTTCTACCCACTTTGAGACATAATCAACTGCTACAAGGATATATTGGTTGTTGAAAGACATAGGAAATGGTCCTATGAAATCTATGCCCCAAACATCAAAAAGTTCAACTTCTAAAATATTGTTCAATGGCATTTCATTTCGTTGGGACAAATTTCCCATTCTTTGGCATTGGTCACATTTTTTCACGAACTCAAAAGAATCTTTGAACAATGTAGGCCAGAAGAATCCACATTGCAGAATTTTTGCTGCAGTTCGTTGGCCACCAAAGTGGCCACCATAAGGTGATGTGTGACACTTTTTTAAAATTCCCTTCATTTCAAAGTTGGGAACACATTTTCGTAAAACTTGATCTGCACCCATTTTATATAAAAGAGGATCGTCCCATAGATATTGCTTGCAATCGTGGAGAAACTTTTTGAACTGTTGACCTTTAAGATTTTGTGGTTTAATTCCACTTGCAAGAAAATTAGCAATATCTGCATACCATGGGAGTTTTGCTTCAAAATGGTGCTGGATTACAAAAATGTGTTCGTCCGGAAAACTTTCTTTGATGTCCTGATTTCCACCACTTGACACGTTTCCTTCATTTCGGGAAAGGTGATCCGCAACTTGATTGTCAGTTCCCTTTCTATCAATTATCTCTAAATCAAATTCTTGCAAAAGAAGGACCCAACGAATAAGCCGTGGCTTAGCGTCTGTTTTGTTAAAGAGATATTTGATAGCGGCATGATCCGTATGAATGATAACTTTACTGCCAATCAAGTATGAACGGAAACGGTCAAATGCAAAAACTACTGCAAGCAGCTCTTTTTCTGTTGTAGTGTAATTAATGTGTGCCTCAATAAGAGTCTTGCTTGCGTAGTATATGGGGTGAAAAATTTTGTTTACCCTCTGTCCCAGTACGGCACCTACAGCCCAGTCACTTGCATCACACATAACCTCAAAAGGCATGGTCCAATCTAGGGCAATTACAATAGGTGACGTGACAAGAGCGGCCTTGATAGTTTCAAAAGCTGTTTTGCATTCAGAGGAGAAATCAAAAGTTTGATCGACATGCAACAAGTTACAAAGAGGTTTGGAAATTTTTGAAAACTCTTTTATAAACCTTCTATAGAAACCAGTATATCCTAAAAAACTTCTAAATCCTTTGACCGTGGTTGGTTCGGGTAGATGTATTATACTTCCAATTTAGCTTTATCTACCTCTAAACCCATTTTAGAAACCATGTGACCCAAAACAATTCATTCTTCTACCATAAAATGGCATTTTTCCCAGTTCAAAATTAAATCGTGAGTTTCACATCGTTCTAAACTCTTTTTCAGATTAACAAGACAGTTTTCAAAAGAAGTGCCTATGACCGAAAAGTCGTCCATAAAAACTTCCATTGTGTCTTCAATCATGTCCGAGAAAATGGACATCATACAACGCTGGAATGTTGCAGGGGCATTGCATAAACCAAATGGCATTCGCCGAAAGGCAAAAGTTCCGAAGGGACAAGTGAAGGTTGTCTTCTCTTGATCTTCGGGTGCTATGTGAATTTGGTTATACCCCGAATACCCATCCAAAAAGCAATAAAATTCCTTTCCGGCCAATCTATCTAGCATTTGGTCAATAAAGGGCAAAGGAAAATGATCCTTTTTGGTGGCCAGATTTAGCTGTCTATAGTCCATACAAATTCTCCACCCGGTGATAGTTCTAGTTGGGAGAAGTTCATTTTTCTCATTGGTGACTACCGTGGTACCACCTTTCTTTGGGACACATTGGATGGGACTCACCCAACCACTACTTGAAATGGGGTAAATGATACCCGCATCTAGCCATTTTAAAATTTCTTTTTTAACGACTTCTTTCATGATTGGGTTAAGCCTCCGTTGTGGTTGCACTTTACCAATACTATTATCTTCCAAAATTATCTTATGTTGGCAAAGTGATGAACTAATTCCCTTGATGTCTGCTATTGTCCAACCTATGGCCTTTTTGTGGTTTTTCAACAATTCAATCAACCTCTTTTCTTGATCTTGACTTAGCTTTGCAGAAATGATTACAGGCAACTTTTCTTCTTCCATAAGATAAGCGTATTTGAGGTGATTGGGAAGTGGTTTTAACTCTAAGTCTGGTGAATTGATTATAGAGGGAAGTTGGGTTGGTTTATCCTTAAAGTCTAAATGTTCAAAAGCTTCTATAACCTCTACCAAGTCTTCTTCCAAATCCTCTTTTTCCATGCAATCAATCAAGCTTAGGTCAATGTCTTTATCTAAACTGCACATAGAAGAACACTCCTCAACTTCTCCATTGTACTTAAGGGTTTTAAACACATTGAAAGTTATTTGTTGGTCATTTACTCTCATTGTTAACTCACCTTTTTGTACATCTATCAAGGTTCTACCTGTTGCTAAAAATGGTCTTCCTAAGATGATAGGGACATTCATATCTGCTTCATAGTCCAATACTAGAAAATCGGCTGAAAAGATGAATTTATCAACTCTAACCAAGATGTCCTCAATTTTTCCTTTTGGGAATGCCACAGATTTGTCAGCAAGTTGTAAAGTGACCGTGGTGGGTCGAACTTCACCGATTCCCAATTTTTTAAAAACTGACAAAGGCATGAGATTTATGCTTGCTCCCAAATCACATAGAGCATGTCCTACTTCTTTTCCCCCAATTGAGCACGGGATGGTAAAACTACCCGGGTCTTTTTGTTTCGGAGGGATTTTGCAAGTAAGAAGTGCACTACATTCTTTGGTTAAAGACACAGTTTCAAATTCCTCTAGCCTTCTTTTCTTGTTCAAAATGTCTTTCAAAAACTTAACATAATTTGGCATTTGCTCGAGAGCTTCTACCAAAGGGATGTTGATGTGAAGTTGTTTGAAAATATCCAAAAACTTTTTGAATTGAACATTATTTTCTTTGGGTTTTAATCTCTCGGGAAAAGGCAAATCTCGCAGATCTGGAGTTGGTTTGCTTGCAACCGGTGTGGGCACAGTCTGCCCACTGTGGGCAGGTTGTGTTGGATTTTTGACAGTGCAGGGAATCATCGGTCCTGCAGTTTTGGGAAAAACTGCTGGATTTTCTGCTTCTTTAAGGGAAGGGAAAATTCCAGGAACATTCTCTCTGTCAAAAGTGTGTGTTTCTTTTTGCAAAATTGGTGCGGGAGATGATTTTTCAAATTCTTTTAAATTGTTTACTTTTTCTATCTCCACTACACTTAAAGCCTTTACATGTTCCTTGTGAGTCTCTTTGGGTGTCTCAGTATCACTAGGCAGAGTCCCTTGGGGTCTATTTTTGAGTTCTGATGCAAATTGCCCTAGTTGGGTCTCGAAACCCCACAACGTTGCATTGGTTTGGTTTATAAAACCTTTAAGTAATGATTCGATTGAACTATTACTTTCCGCTGCTTGGTGTGGTCTAGATGAGTGTGCTTGTGAAGTTTGGCCTTGTTGAAAATTATGAGGTTGACCTTGATGAAATCCCGGTGGATTTTGTGGTCTGTTTTGGCCTTGACTTGCCCCAGGGGGTTGAAGTCCTTGATTTCCCGCCCACGAGAAATTTGGGTGATTCCGCCAGTTCGGGTTGTATGTTTGGGAAAACGGACTATTTCTAGGATTGTTTCCCACATAGTTTACCGAAACTGGATTACCTGGACAATTTTCAAAATGATGATTTTCTCCACAGAAAGCACAAGATTCAGGCGAAGAATGATTTACTGAGTGTGCTTGACTTTTTTCTCCCCGAATGCTCAAATTGTTTTTAACTAAATTAGTTAACGCAACAATTTGTGCATTTAAGGCAGTGATGGCATCCATATCATGAATTCCCGATGCTACTTTAGGAATAATGGCACGAGGGTTTGACCATTCCGTATTATTGTTAGCAACTTTTTCCAGAATGTCATACCCTTCGTTGTAAGTTTTGCTTGTAAAAGCGCCATTAGCAGTAGCATCAAGGATGATTTTAGCAGCATTAGAAAGACCATTATAAAATGTTTCTAATTGGATGCAGTGGGGGATTCCATGATGAGGACATTTTCTAATAAGATCTTTGAATCACTCCCATGCATCTGAAACTGCTTTGTCTTCCTCTTGTCGGAAGTTCATGATATCATGTCTGAATTTTACGTTTCTTGTTGGAGGAAAATATTTTTTTTAAAAAATTTCAGCTAAACTCGCCCAAGTGGCAATGGATTGAGATGGCTGAGAATTTAGCCAGGCTTTGGCTCTATCTCTTAGGGTATAAGTGAAGAGCGTTAACCGTAAGGCTTCCGGAGTTACTCCGAGAATTCGAAAGTGATCCGTCATTTCTATAAATGATTTTAAATGAGAGTGCGGATCTTCCGAAGGTAATCCTCCAAATTGACCCATTGCTTGGATCATTTGAAACATTACTGGTTTTGGTTCAAAATTTTGTGCTTCCATGTTGGGTTTAAGAATACCTGACGTCAATTGATCGAATTCAGGTGTTGCATAGTCCCTTATCTTCCTATCTTTATCATCAGCAATTCCAATAGTGGTCTCTGGTGGTGGGGGTGGTGGTTGTTCTGCCATCTTTTTGTTTAGAGCTGGGTTTTGCTGATTACCTTTTCCTCTTCTTCGTTTTCTAAAAGTTTTTTCTATCTCAAGGTCGAGAGGTAAAAGTTCACCGTGATGCAGCCGTGGCATACAACACGGAGACGTGCGTTGGAGGTGAATCTAGTGACACAGGCTGGAATAAAAGTCAATTTTTCAGGATGTAAAATCGCGCCAGTCCCCGGCAACGGCGCCAAAAACTTGATAGCTAGATAATGTATACCCAAAAATGTGGGCACAATGGTTCCCACAGTGGGGATGCAAGTATACACCTACACTGGGGTCGCTACAAGTAATATAACAGTAGAAATACCGAGAATCAATCCACAGGGACTGAACTACTGAAAATTAGAGACTTAAATGAACTTCTTGCACAAGTTTCGAGTAACATAAAATTTGTCGTTTTGTTGGTGAAATAATTCCCAAATATGAAATGTATTATAATTTAAAGAATGGGTATGGGTGTAAATTTTCCTTGAGATGGTTGTAGTGACAACTTGGTTAGTCACTTTGTAGTACAATAATCTATAAAAAGCCCGATCTCTCGAAAGTGGATTTTTATAGATCGGTCCTACAAGGTGTCCATAAAGTTGCCATTGCTACCGACTCTTTAACTTGCCGATTTAACTAAGTATGACTCAAAAATCAAAGTTCAATCAGTATGGAGATTTACAACCAAATCTCTTTGTGATATAAATCTCGACCGAAGTTCGAACCTTAGTAAATCATGCAGAACCCGTATCTCTACGTGGTTGTCAAAGACTTTCTCAAATCTTTGTGCATCACTTAAGTCGTATTTCGGATCCGCCCCTCTCGAGGTCTAAAATCTAATATTAACACTTCAAGGTGGCCAACTTATCTGTGTTGAACTGAAGTCCCGACTTAAGTGACCAAGCTTAAGAGCTAGTAATAATGGCAACACTCAAGTGTCGCCTACTAGTCTCAAGTTTGATTCACACCCACGCCCATTTAGGTGCTTAGCTCATATTAAAAGTAATTGACATAATAAAGAAAAAGGAATACGAAATAAATACTTTCATAAAATTAATTGCGAGAAATAAAGTACGGAATATAAAATGCAGAATTAAAGTACGGAATATAAAATGCAGAATTAAGGTACAACAATTTAAATCGCTGCACTTCAAGTCGAAAACTTGAAGTGTTCTTGGGAAAGAGTATTTATTATGCAAAGTAATTAAAACTATGAAGAGAGGAAATGGAATTGTGTGTGTCTCGATGCTTTGTCGTTTCTTCTCTTTTATAGAGGCTACACACTCATTTGTTAGCTCCAATTGTTCATAATATTAGAAGTATTGAAAAATAGGCCAAGTATGAAAGATTTCCAAAGAAGCTCTGTGGTGTTCCACATAAGCTTTGCCGAAGCAAACGATCATTCAAGGAACACCAAGCACCAAGAAGAATCTACAGAAGACTACTCACAAAGGACCAAATAAGGATCAACAGAAGAATGCTCACCAAGGACCGAGCCGCAGAACCTCTGTCACCCTTGACAGAGCCTCTGCGGTTCAGACTGAAGACTTGGAAGATATTTATAATATCTTGCCACTGTTGCAGAAATATCTTACCACTGTTACAGAAATATCTTGCTACTGTTCCAAGGTCCGTTCATCAACTTGTACAAAGCATGGTCCGACAACAAACACGTGTCAAACTCTGATAGGAATCCTTGCAAGTTGATATTAGCGCATTTAATGCATGCAGATTTCCAACTGTTCATGCCATCCCTTTTTTCCTGTAGCATCAGTCCTTTTGTCTAGAATAGTTCTTTTGTAGTAGTATAAAAGGAAGACTCATGTTGAGTTCTTCCTTACCAGTGAAATACCAGAAAAACACACACACAATTAACGTCAAATCTATTGTTAGTGTTCTTCATCAAATATAGTAAACTTTGAGATATTCATTTGTTCTTCATATACTGTTTATTTGATATTTTGTGTTGTTTCTATTTAAACATATATGTTAGTTCTTCAAATACACTTCCGCAACACATATCATTTGAACTAATGGATAAGATAATCTTTGTTAATCAAATACGGGAACCAACAATTGGTATCAGAGCAAAGCTTGATTTTTAATATCAAGCGATCCTCGTTTAACAAGATTATTGGTAGAAACATGGTCTGATTTTAACCTGTTATTCATTCCTTCAAACAGATTCTACTTTTAAAGCCATTTTCGATTTATTCGATATCTGGTAAATCTAGAGAAACTGTTTCTTTAGTTAAAACTCCATAAAAGTGCACTGTTAAGAACTTCCAAACCCAGAAAATCCTTCCAGATTATTCTTTCGTACTTTTTCGTGTCATATCTTTATACTGAAACTTCCTACTCTTAAAATGACAAGTACACAAAATTTCTTCACAGCTGGTTCATTAACCAAACCACCTTCTCTTCTACGAAATGAGTATCCTCAGTGGAAAATAAGAATGATCCATTTCTTTGAGGGTATTGATAAACAGCTCGTACAATACCTTTATAATCCTCCTCATGTCCCTATGTTAATAGTACCTCGTGTACCAGCTACAGCTGACACTCCTGAAATCCCTGAGCATCAAAAACCTAAAACCAGGGATGGTTGGTCAGATCAAGATAAGGAAAAAGATGAACTCGCGCAGAAAACAAAAAGAATTCTGATAATGGCAATCCCCAATGATCTTTTCCAGAATTTAGATGCATGCGAATCTTCGTATGATCTTTGGAAGGAACTGGAGAAACAACTTGAAGGGGGGCTAAAACTCAGAAAAATCGAAGGGCACAATACATAAACGAATATTATGCGTTTAAAACCCTGACAAATGAATCTCTGCAAACAACATATGACAGGTTCAACTCTCTGATCAATAACTGCAAGAAGTTCGGCATCCACAGAACTTCTGAAGAGAATAACGTCATGTTTCTCAAAAGTCTGAATGAAGAATGGCTCCAGTTATCTATGTCTCTACAAACCAATCAAGATTTAGATTCCTGGACTATGTCAGACCTCTACGGAACATTAGCTGGTCAAGAGCCTCAAATCGCACAGACAAAGACACTAACCACTGCACCTCTTGCTTTGGTTGGCAAATCTACAGAAGATACAGAGAGGCTGAGGAAAGAAAGAACTACAGAGGAAAAGAAGAAGGAGAAAAAGAAAAAGATGGTGGTAGTTGACAGCGAAGATGAAGAGATTGTGGAAGAGGGAGAAATAACTCTAGCATCAATAGCAACATCCTTAGCTCTATTGACAAGAGAATTCAGAGGAAACCAAAAGAGTTATGGAAATGAAAAATATGGCAGAGATAATAGAGAAAGAAGAGAAGATTGGAGTATAAGGGATCAAGGAAGAAGAGAAGAATCAGCTGACCGACAGAGGTCAGACGACAGAAGTAACGATCAACAGAGGTCGAGTGATAGACTCAACAGAGGAAATGACCGACAGAGGTCAGATGACAAGGCAAGCTACACACCACAAGAATGCTACAAGTGTGGTAAGCCTGGTCATTATGCAAATGAATGCAGATCGGAAAAAGGTGGTGACCGACAGAAGTTCGACGATCGTGCTGGTAATACTACCCAGAACCAAGGTTGCTACAATTGTGGGAAGCCAGGCCACTTTGCCAATGAATGCAGAAGTAGATCAAATCGCTCACAGAAGGACTCAGCTTTTTACAAAAAGAAAACTGAGTATTATGCTCAAAAGTCACTCATGGCGAATAAAGTGGTAAACAAGGAAGATTGGGAGTCAGATACAACCTCTGATGAAGAATTCACCAACAATGCCTTGTTCTGTGGCATGGCAGAAATCAGCTCCGACTCTAACACTGAGGTATCTACTTCAAACTCCACCTCTAGTACTACTGAAGTTGATTTGCTTATAATTAAAACTGAAAATGTTGAACTGAAAAAGACTTGTGATGATATTCAGAAAAAGCTCACTTTTTATGAAAGAGAAACTAGACTTCTCACTGAAGAAAAAGCAAAGATTTTCAAAGAAAAGGAAGAATTAGAAGCACACTGGAACAAAAATCTATTCCCTTTAAAAGAGAAAATTTCTGAATTAAATACATCTTTAAAATTCAAAACAAAAGAACTTTCAGATTCTGAGAGCGACAGACTTAACATTTTAGCTCTAAAGGAATATTTTCAAAAGGAAAGAGAAGTCCTTTGGCAAGATCTACTTAGAAGAGATGTTTTAATTAAAAATTATCGTGATGCTCAAAAGGTGTATGAGAAAATAAATACTCAAATAGGAAGGCAAGGTATTGGGTACAGTGATAATAGTCAAGGTACGGAAAACAAAAAGAATAAACCTCTGTCATCTCTATTTACTTTAGGAAAAGTCAACAAACCTAATTTTCCAAACTTAATCTCTGTAAGTAAAAGAGTAAAAATCTCTGGGGAACCTCACTTAAGGAAACCCATGAAGATGATAAATGTGTGGTTTGAAAACACAGACTTATCACCTTCAACCTCTGTCAAAAGAGGATCCAAACCAAAGAGATATCTAAAAACTCAAGATCAGATAGGAATCTTTAAGTTTGGTAAACCAGAGACTCAAACTCAAGTTGCTTTTGTCTGCACAATAGATTCTGAAAAGAAATTATCTGCAGAAGCACTTGAGTTCAAACCAAACTTTTCAGAAGAAAAACTAAGAAATAAAATTGAAAAGGAAATTATGGAAATCGGGAAAATAGATATTTTGAAAAATCTATGTACACCTTCTGTAGATCAAAAACTCTCTAAAGAGATCTTGTCAGACACCTCTATTGACTTAGAAAGTAATTTTTCAGAGGAAGAAAGAAAGTATGTCACATGCTCGGAAAGTCCAGCCTCTATCGAAAGAAATATTGATGACTCAACCTCTGTATATAAGGACGATTCATCATCTGACGAATCAGAGGCTGACAAAATAGAAAAGATTCCTTGTGACACAGAAGTTATTAAACAAACCTCTGAAGTTCTTAACAGAACAATTTCTCCAAAAGAGAAAATCACTGGAATTCCTATCTGTCCAGACTTTATGGATATGTGCATACAAGCCAAAACCTCTATTGAGTTTGAAATGTTAAAACAAAAGAAGTTAATATCCTCTCAAAATCCAAGAGATTCAAAGTTTTTAAAACCCTTAAAAATAAAAGAGAAATCAACATGGCAACAAAAGGGTAAATGGACAAAACCTAACAAATCTTTTTCATCTGTGACAGTGAAATCAACAGAAGTTCACCACAGAAGGGACTCACAGAAGGCTGCTACAAACAAAGATTTTTGCCAAAACTCTAATCTACATAAATCTTCTTGTAATAGGAAGCCATATGCTAGAATAGAATGTAATACCTCTGTGGCCCAGTTTAAAGTTTTCAATGAAAATTTCAAGCAAATCACTTCTGATGTTCAATACTGTCATTGCTTTGATCTAATGTTCAAGTTAAATAATCATTTCTGTAGTTCAAATTGTTTTCTCTCTGCAGTTAAATCAAATATAAAAGAGAAACAAACTGATTCTTCAACAAAAAATAAAATGTATTTCAAGAATGCCAAGGCAAACTTGAAAAATACTGACGAAACTGGACCCATGTGGATATGGGTACCTAAATCTCTGTGATTGTTTTAGCAGTTTGTGCCAATATGGTATCTAGACTCCGGATGCTCAAGGCACATGACTGGCAACAGAAGTCTTCTATCCACATTCCAAGAAAAACAAGATGGTGGATCAGTGACTTTTGGAGATAACAAAAAGGGGCATTTCAAAGGCTATGGAGTCATAAAGAAAGAGAATATCACAGTACCCAAAGTTGCATATGTGGATGGCCTAAAACACAACCTACTCAGTGTAAGCCAACTTTGTGAAACAGGATTCGATGTACTGTTCAAAAGAACATTTTGCTCTCTACTAAGTGAAGACACAGGAATTGAACTTCTGCGAGCCAAAAGAAAAGGTGATCTGTATCTAATGAACTTCAATGCCAAAAACAAGGACAACATTTGTCTTGTTGCAAGCAAAAGTGAAGAAGCCTGGCTATGGCACAACAGGTTCTGTCACTTAAACTTTCATACTCTAGATAAACTGGTAAAACTTGATCTGGTCAAAGGCTTACCAAATGTTAAATTTAATAAGGATCATTTATGCTATGCCTGTGAAATGGGAAAACTCAAAAGAGCTTCCCACAGAGGCAAAACTGATGTGTCTTGTCCTAGGCCTCTTTACATGCTTCACGTTGACCTCTGCGGTCCAATCGCTATACAGAGCCTAGGTGGCAAGAAATATATACTTGTCTTAATTGATGAGTATTCTCGATTTACATGGGTTGAATTTATCAGAAAGAAATCAGATGTTCCAAGCGTCCTGATTAATCTAATGAAAAGAATCCAAGTTCTTTATGAGTGCAGAATTCTGAAGTTACGAAGTGACAATGGCACAGAATTCAAAAACTCTGTCATTGATGCCTATCTCACAGAAGAAGGAATATCCCAGAACTTCTCTGCCACTCGCACCCCACAACAGAATGGCGTGGTCGAACGAAAGAACCGCACGCTAGTGGAGGCTGCAAGAACCATGCTTTCTGCATGTGGATTACCAATGACCTTTTGGGCAGAAGCAATTTCAACTGCTTGCTATACCCAAAATCGTTCAACGATCGTGAAAAGACACATCAAAACTCCTTATGAATTGATCAACAAACGACGACCAAACATCAAGTTTTTCCATGTGTTTGGATGCAAATGCTTTGTCTTAAATGACAGAGACTCAAGAGGAAAGTTTGAAGAAAAGGTTGATCAAGGCAAGTTCATCGGGTACTCTGCCGCTTCCAAAGCCTACAGAGTTTACCTTCTAAAGTCACGCACGATAGTAGAAAGCATCAATGTGTCCTTTGATGACTCATTCCAAAAGACTTCTGAACAACTCAGTTCAGAACTCGGCCTAAACATGGAAACCTCTGGCATCTCAAAAACAAATGAAGATTTAGGTCTTCTATTTCAAGAGATGTTCAACAACGATGTTGATTCCTCTGCTGGAACAATAAGCACCTCTGCAGAATCACCTATAAATGAAGTAAGTATCTCTCTGTCTGATCCATTTAATCCCTCATCCTCTTTTACAACTACTACAGGTACTGAAAATCTAACAGAAGATACGACAACAAAAGATTCAACAACAGAGGTTGTCCAAATACTAACAAATCCAACAGAGGAAGCAACACCAGAAGAAACACCAGAGGGAAGTGAAGCTGAAACCACAATACCTACAGAGAAGGAAATCCCAACTTTAATACCCATTCCTACAGAAGTTGAACCATCAACCACTTCATCTACAGAAGTTCAACTTGATGACTCAAATGATCATCTTCCACGAACAACTCAATGGACAAAAAGCCATCCTCAAACACAAATCATCGGTAATCCCACTGATAAGGTAAAAACAAGATCAGCTTCTGCAAATTTTTGTTTCTTTACCAATTTTATTAGTGTGATCGAACCGAAAAAGATTTCTGAGGCTCTAGACGACCCAAACTGGGTGGATGCTATGCAAGAAGAGCTTCTGCAGTTTGAGCGAAACAAAGTCTGGACTCTAGTACCTCTGCCACAAGGGAAACAGGCCATAGGGACTAAATGGGTTTTCAGAAACAAAAAGGATGAAGATGGAGTGATCATTCGAAATAAAGCAAGACTGGTGGCCAAGGGATATCGCCAAGAAGAGGGCATCGATTACGATGAAACTTTTGCCCCTGTTGCACGGCTCGAAGCAATAAGAATTTTCTTAGCCTTCGCAGCCCACAGAGGTTTTAAAGTATATCAAATGGATGTAAAATCTGCCTTTCTCAATGGAGAAATTCAAGAAGAAGTATACGTCCAACAACCACCAGGATTTGAAAGCTCAAAGTACCCAAGGTATGTCTATTACCTCGACAAGGCTCTATATGGACTAAAACAGGCTCCAAGAGCATGGTACGAAAGACTTTCCACTTTTCTTCTCAATAACGACTACAACAGAGGTACCACTGATACAACTCTATTCTTTAAAGATGAAGGAAATGAGCTTATTCTTGTACAAATATATGTAGATGACATTATTTTTGGGTCTACAAATGCACAAAAATGTAAAGACTTTGAAAAACTCATGCAGAGTGAGTTTGAAATGAGTATGATGGGAGAATTAACCTTTTTCCTCGGACTTCAAGTCAAACAAACATCAGAAGGAATTTTCATAAACCAATCAAAATATGTCTCTGACATACTTGAAAAATATAGCCTCTCTGATGCCTCTGTCATGAAAACCCCAATGGCCACTGGAAATAAACTTTTTTCAGATCCAAATGGCATCTCTGTCGAGTGCACGCTTTACAGAGGAATGATTGGGTCTTTATTATACTTAACAGCCAGTATACCTGACATAATGCATGCCACATGTCTTTGTGCAAGATATCAAGCTAATCCTAAAAAGTCACATTATATTGCTGTAAAGAGAATCTTCAGATACCTCAGAGGGACCAAAAATCTTGGCCTCTGGTATCCGCAGAACTCTGGTTTTGGACTAAAGGCATACACAGATTCAGATTATGGAGGATGCAAACTCGACAGAAAGAGTACCTCTGGGAGTTGTCAATTCCTAGGTGGGAAATTAGTAAGTTGGACTTCAAAGAAACAGAATTGTGTCTCAACATCTACGGTAGAAGCTGAATACGTTGCTGCTGCTAGCTGTTACTCTCAAGTTCTGTGGATGAAAACTCAGCTAAAAGACTTTGGTCACATCATTTGCAAAATCCCCATCTTCTGTGATTCCAAAAGTGCGATTGCCATCTCTGCAAATCCAGTACAGCATTCAAAGACAAAGCACATAGATATCAGGTATCACTTTCTGAAGTATCATGTGGAAAAACAAACCATCGAAATGCATTTTGTACCAACAGAATTTCAGCTTGCTGATTTATTCACCAAGGCACTTGATGAGAAAAGATTCCTTTACTTGGTGGGTAAATTAGGAATGATAAATATGGATTAATCTCTGTAAGTATCTTTATCTTTATATTATACTGTATGTATATTTTCTGTTTTATTTGTTTCTGTAATTTTTTTTTTGTAAATTCTAAAATCTCAATTCTGAAAAATACAGAGATTCTGTAAGTCTCCTCAGAACCTCTGCTACACGACCTATGTTATATACATTTACTTCTGATTATTTGAACCAAGCATAGGTCAAGGGGGAGCAGAGGAAAACAATCTTGATCTACAAAGGTTGGTTAGATCAAGGGGGAGCAAAAAGGAGACCTTGCTTAATCTACAGAGATTTATAAGTCAAGGGGGAGCAGAGGAAGAGATGACAACAACAGAAGAAAAGAACATTGCCGGACAAAGAAGAACGAAAAGGTTAGTATCTCGAACAAATTCTTTTTGAAAATAATTTTCTAGGACACAAATTTCTAAATATGTTCTAGAAACATTATTAAACACATTCCAAATAAAATTTGATCAAAAAGAATGTTGAGTTTTCCATTATTAGAAATTTAAGGTCACAGAGCCTCTGTTGAGTCCAACAGAGGTTCTGCAGGCAAAAGCTCTGATCTTAAATCAATAATTCTTGGAAACTCTGTCAAATATTTTTAGGTGTCAAAAAAAATCAAAAAGAATCATCGCGTATAAGCAGTGCAACAGAAGTATCCGGTTACAGAGTTCTCTCTACAAGAAAGAACTTCTGTAGACCAACGCATGTTTTAAAAAGACTTTTTGCTGCACAAAACCTTTTTCAAAAACAATTTTCTAGGACACCAGCTTTCAAACAGGTCCTAAAATTAAAATTAATTCCGTTCATCAATTGATTCAGTTATCGCGTGATTGTTTATGTTGTTCTAGTTGTGGTTGGAATGATTTTGATGAAATTAACTTAAATGATTGGTTTGGGTCATATCACATGTACAATTCAACACCCAAACGCAAACCCCGTAATAACAAGAAGCAATACTATAAAAAACGGGGTTCCCAACTAGAGGTTAAACCACAACGGGAGACCAAACCCATTCCTACACGGGTTGCTCCTACTGAGGTTAAACCGGTACCCAAGAGGCAACCTGATACAAAACCGGTTCCTCCCAAAGGTGTAAATTGCACACCTAAGAGGCAACATGTACCAAAACCAGTTCCTTCAAACGGTGTAAAACCTACACCTAAGGGGAAAGCTGTGTCAAAGCAAGTTCCTCCAAGAGGTGCCAAACCTAACCCTCTAGGACCCATGCAAATATGGGTACCTAAAATCCGTTAACCTGTTTTTGCAACACGGTCATGTGTGGTACTTAGACACTGGATGCTCCACACACATGACCGGAAGGAAGGAGCTGCTCACGATCTACAAGAAACAATATTACGAAGACGTGAGGATTATCTATACCTGTGTATTCACAACTGCTCATGTGTCTAGGGGGAGCATGATCAGCTATCAGGTAAGTTCATTCTATTGTTGAGGGGGAGCGTCACACACAAATTTTTTTAACTGATGAAAAGTTTTTTTGTGTGGATACTCCCGTGTGCATTTCACACTACGCGCACATTCTGAGGGGGAGCATTTCATTTTTTATGTTCATCCTTTGAGGGGGAGCAACACAAGTTTTTCTTTAAATGTATAAACGTTTTTTTTGTGTCGGACTCTCCATTGCACAAGTTTGCACTATTCGAGGGGGAGCCAAGCCATCCCCATGCTCAGTTTGAGGGGGAGCGAGAGAAGGTCCTTTCAATATTTCAAACTGTCCCAGTTTTTCTTGAAAATGAAAGAACAGGGATCTTTTTATCAAAATCCCCAAAGTATTCGGACAGGTATCCGGACACCCATCTATCCGGATGGGTATCTGAATGTCCCATCCGGAAACTTTGTCCCATATATAAGGAGTCCGGAAAGGTTCTTCATCATTATCCGGATTTTGTCAACTAAAGCCCTACTGGCACACGCAGATCCCGCTGCACCGAGTGTAGTTGCTTATAGGCGAGAGTTAGGGAATCCCATGGTCCAGCCAGCGCCGGAGGGACCTTCCCAGGGACATAGAACCGATGGAGCATTAGGTGATGAGTTAGAACATGTGAGACGGAGAGAACTGCGTTCGAAAGCGAACCGGGAAAGATTAAGCCGTAAAGATAACGAGGCTTCTGAGCGACCCCAACCGAGTGATATCCGGGTAGCTACATCTGCTATCCCGTCTCATATGTTGGGACGGGGTATTGAAGAAGCCTCCGTGGACCCAGCGGAGCAATTGCACAACCCCCTTATCCACTCATCCGTCTCTCAAAAGACGGATGTTTCAGTCTCTCACGGGGATCAAGCACAACTTCCACCGGTCTCTCAATCGGAGAGTACTGGTGTTGAAACAAGAGACCAACAACCCCCTGTCTCGCCTTTATTTCGTGCACCATCGAGTCTAGAGCCATTTGATATTAAACATTCTTCGGCTAGGACACATGATGAGGAACACCAAATCGAGATTCTTCGTGACTCGATCGGAACGTCTGTAGTGTCTCCGTCTGGCGGAACACGAGGATCGGACAGAAATCCTACCACGGCTATCCCTGCGCCAACCGTGAACGTAGGTGGCTCTGCCTCTCAGGTAGATGTCTCAACGGGTAATCTAAGTGATCCCGGAGCTAAATTTCCCGACTTTGTGTCACCAGGGTCCCTGGACAGCACCCTTAAGGCTGTCCGCGAGGCAATGGAGTTGCACTTTGCCGCCGAGCTCGACAAAATAAAGAGCTTAATCAAAGGTAAAGGGAAGATCGTCGAAGCTGACACCGCACCTACACCTCCACCGGCTCCTGCTCAGCCTACCTATTCGGTGGACACCCTCAAGGCGATGCTTCTAGCCCAACTGCTCCACACAATCTGAAACCGATGCCTCTACCGAAGCAGACATGCTATCCGTTCTGAAATCACAGGTCACTGCTCCTTCATCATCCATTACCACTCGATTGGATACCCTTGACTCGACTCTTAAGGACTTCCAACAAGCGCTCACAACGCTGTCCGAGAGAGTCCGTTCACTCGAAGATACCTGCAAGAGTCAAGCAGGCGGTCTGAAACGCAAGCACGATGACCAGGATGATCTTGATCACCGTGAGGGGGAGAAAAGATCAAGATTAACCGAGACCGCCGCCCCGATCCTGCCTGAAACAACTACTGTGGTTCAACAGGAACCCTCAACCGCGGCAGCTACAACCGAAGATGCACCTGAAGCCGAGTTGCCTTTAGCCGAGATGGTAATAGACATGGAAATTTCAGATGATGAAGACCCGACGGTAGAAAAGCCTGAGGGTTCAACACAGGAACTGGTTACTTTTGACACATCAGTTGAGTCTACAATCAACCTAATAGATCCAGACTGCGAGACCAACCCAGAAACCGAAGATGCATGGTATGAAAAAGCTGCCAGTGCCGCAAATTTCCAGGTTAATTTGGTCTTCCCTACTGATGAAGATGACAACGTAGATTACGATCAGTTCCTGCTCCAGAATTTATATGCTACTCCCGTTCACTCTGCTCAACCCGCTGAAACTTCAACAAGACCCAAAACCTCAACTACCAACATTCCGACATCTCCTCAGCAACCAACAACTTCTGATCTCCCACCTCCTCAACCGCAACAAATCCATTGGGAGAAGATCCCGATATTTATTCCTCACTTAGAGGAATCTCTGAAGAAGTTGTTTGTTCACAAGCTTTGCCCAATCGAGCCTACTTTCTGCCTTGGTATCTACAGCTCCAACCCCGAATACCAACGCCGGTACGTAAGTGCAATGAAGCGGTGTCTACCAGTTTCCCAAGTCCGAACCAAGCATAAGACCACCGAAGTGCTGAACATCCAGTCAGGCCGTGTTATGAAAATCGTTTATCTTGTATTCACTGTCCGACGCAAAGACGGTAACGAATGGATATTATCTGAAGCCGACTTCCAGCACCTCCGACCGTTCGACTTCCTGGTAATACTGAAAGACCTCCGTACAAGATCCATCCGACCGCTTCCCGTAACAAAGGCGCTCGAAGCTGTTCGTCGATTCCTGGTCCGTACTATCATGATGTCTTATCTCACGGACTTCCAAATGGCAATCGAGAACAGGGCAAAGAAGGTAAATCTGATCAAGCCGAATCTGCAAGCTCCTGAGTTGAAGATGTATCCCGAGAACGCTCTGCTTCTGAAACCTGAATTTGGGATAGTCTACATCAACGAACAGAAAGAGAAAAGATTTCTACGCTTCAGTCAGGTTGATAGATTCTGCGACGGCACGCTCCTCAAAGTTCAGAATGCTCTTCGCAACATCATTTCTTTCGAATCAGAAAACCAAAAGGTATCGTATGTTCCTAATCTGAATGAAACTACTGCTCGAAAAGCCTTAGAAATGATTGAAGATCGCATCGACTATCGTCGCGCTATCAGATGGTTCGAGATACACTTTGCGCTCCGTAAACGATATGTTTATAACTGGCGAGAGCTAGAGCGCGAACTCGAACTTCAAATCAAAGGGGGAGATTGTTAGGGTCAATTTATGTTGATTAGAAGTTCAAGGGTTTGTTTTGTAATACTTTAATTTGAGCTTAGTTAGTGAACGGCCGTGGGCTTGTTAACCACGGGCCCGCCATATATAAAGTGTATTAGCCTTAGAAAATAGGCTAGTTGTCTTTATTGCTTTCCTACTCTCGTATTGTAAAACTCTCTGATTGAAAGCATTATATGGATGACCAACTGAAATCATAAACATCTCTGTTATTATCTATTGATTTCATTGTTCGTTGCACGGATCTGGAACTCACAAAATCAAATGGTGGTAACTGAACCCATTGGTGAAACAATCTGTTTGAAGACCCAGATCATCAAGGTCTTATAGTTGGCCTTGATGATCCACAAATCACTGAACATGCTATGTTGTGTACTAAGGAAAATATAATGCTAAGTTTAGAGCATACATCAAAAAGAAATTTATCTAGCAAGTAGTCATTTTTGCATCTCCATTAACATGTTTTAGGATTAGAAGTCATAATTTATAGACATTATTATTAGAAGATCTTCCAACAATAATACATTTTTTCATTTGGTTCTCAATAGGTTTAAGTTCTCGATTAATGTATTTATAGGTTTTCTAAGTTCTCGATTAATGTACCGGTCAATACTGGATTTGGTTAATGTTAACACAAAGGTGGGGAGTTATTCATATTTATCTGAAACACACAAACAGTTGGGCATATATTCATCGAGTAGATATTGAATCCATTGAAAGAATATATATTGAATTTTTTAATACATCGAGGTGACTATTGAGCTATTATCGAACACATCAAGCCTGTACAAATACATGAATAATAATCTAAACATGAAAAGAAATGTTGAAAGATGCGACCATATATGTTCATCGGGTAGTTATCAAAATGTTACTGAAAACAATGACTTAATATATACTTAATTTTAAAGTACATTGAGCGACCGTTAAACTGTTATCAAACGCAGTGACATCACATATATTGAACTTTATAGCACATTGAGTGACTATCAAATGTTGTCAAACAAATGGAGTTTGTACAATTATATGAAAAACCAATCTAAAAGAACTTAGATGGACCCATGGATACTCAACGATCTTTATCCTTGTACATCCTCCAAAGACCTCCTAGGAAACTAGTGCAACTTGCATAAGATGAATTATTACTGCCCATGAACCACGTGCAACACAGTCCGTAGAATGCATAACAGAACCTTATCGTTCTTTTACTAATAAGCCGAAACATATAGAAAAGGAGTCATGTTTGCCACACCTTGTTTCCTTCGTGCAGGCACAAACCTTTACTTATTTTTAGCCTTTGTAATTTGTCAACTTTCATCTCTCTGTTTTTTGAATAGGATAACCAAAACTAACCCTCTTGTATTGTATTCCCCCATTTTGTGGTGAACAATTTAGGGACACAGTCAAAGACGGACCCCATACACACCTTGAAGCATCTAATATAGACTATAGTGATCTAGTGAGGGATAGACTATAGAATCCCCTGCTCCATAAAACAGATGTAAAATTGGAATGTCAAGGATCATTTGTCGCTGTATGTATGCCATATTTCAAGTGACAATTTCATGCATAGTTTCTTCATATCTTTCTTTGTTCCATGTGGATAGTTTAAGGTAGATGATGGAATGAGAGAAGGAATTGATTTTTTTTAGTCGATTACATGAGGGAAGGAAACGATGATCAAGCAGATGAGGGAGGGGAGGGGTAATCGACTTCAAAATAGGTGTCGTATGCCTTAATCGTTTAGTTTAATGGGCCATGTTTAAAAAATAAACGTAACCTAAATGGACAAAAATACCCCTGCTACTAACAAAGAAATTTAACGGAGTTAGTAACGGAGAACCATTTTCAGAGCAACATGAGAACAACATGGACGACTCCTAGAGTTATCAAAGATTAGGTCTTACTTTCAATGATTTCAGTAAACCACGGGGACCAAAATTGGAGTTTACTCTAATATATATAAAAACATATGTTTTGTATGTTACTGAATGTGTCAATAGTAATAAGCAAAGTAAATTAAGTTATATATTAAAAACTTGCAAATAAGACATAAAAACGTAAAGAAAAATCAAATAGCACATTACAAAAATTGCACGTTAGGCGATGGCTTGCCACGGGCTTAACGTGGCGTGAGACACAAGCCTTGTGTCATGACGGTGTTTTCGAGTTAATTTTTTTACCTTGACTTTACCCGTTTAACTTTTGTTCGTGTCAACCCGTTTACTTAAACGGATTAAAATGTATTACCCAAACCTATTTATTTTGTGTCAAGTTCGTGGCAAATTAGCTTTCGAATTAGCTTTCGTGTTAGTTTTTGCCGGGTCTAATTATTTCTTACATTTTTTTAATATGATTTTTAATTTTTGAAAATAGTTCATAAAATAGGAATTAGAAAGCTGGTTCAGGACTTAAAAGCCTCTTATCATTTTTTCGGTCAGATGTATTCTAATTAAGCCCGTTTGTTTTTTTCTCCAATTCAGTTCTACTTATCACTTAATTCAGACCGAAAAAGTGATAACCTAATCACTTTTCACTTATTTCTCCCCGCCTCCATCTCCAAATCCTGTCTACCGTGCGAGTTGCGACTCCAAATCGGGACTCCAATCGATCTCATCTCCTTCTCCAAGTCGATCTCATCTCCATCTTCATCTCAAAGTCGATCGGTCTCCATCCCTAAATCGGTATGTCGATTTTCTGTTCACTGTTCGTTCGATTTTTGTTGCTTTTGGTTTGATTTTTATGCTCCTTTTGGTTTGATTGTATGTGTTTTCCCTCCCTTTGTTGGAGTTTCCTCACAACTGGTGGATTTGAGGCTAATTGTAGTCTATCCATTGTAAAAACAACAACTTTGTTTTTAATTCTGCAGTTACTTGAGGTTGTTTTCTTTCCTCTTTATTTTATTGGCTTGAATTTGTTGGGTTGGAAGTTGGAACCATTGTTGTTTCTTCCTTTTGTAACTGGAAGCTTAGGGCTAATTTCGTGTAATCATAAGTTATAATTCAATATAAAATTTACAATTTAAGGTTTGATGACGCCATTGTGATGTCTTGATTAGCATTTTATTTTTTGATATAGATTTGTAATTCTTAGAAATTAGAACCACAATACTAATAGTCTACTGTGAGTATTCTGTAACTTGCATTTGCTTGTGAATTTATTCCCACTTTCTACACAACTTGTAAATATGAGGTATTTTTTTTGCTGTCTTTTTGTATAAGAAAGCTTGTTTGAGCTTTTAGGTAGAAATATGCACTGTAATTGTGGTATATGCTTTTGCTTTTCTATATGTTATATTCACTGTTTAGATGAACAAAGGGGTCATGAAAGCAAAGGCTAGTACACATCAATAGAATAAACATGGAATCGTTAGCTTTCCCTGTGAAAGAAACCAAATTTGACTTTCTTATATATGATCTTTTATTTCTTTAGTGAGATCTATCTGATGTTATGTGTGAAATGGATTGATGTCTATTTATTTACATGTATCTACCTTACATTTAGTTTTTTATCTACTTTACATTCTGTTTAGACTATGGTCTGGGACATGTTGCAACACATTTATGGTTCACTGATTATGGTTCACTGTGTTTTTTTTGCTCAAGAAACTTGATTGAACCTGATTATGGTTCACTGTGATTAATGTACATGAGTAATGTGTGACAGCCCCCACAAACCAACATCAGGAAACAGCTTACGATCATTTCGGTTGCCATCGAAACAAGAAATTTTATCCGGAAACTCATAAAACTTCACTGATTTGTACCAGGAGGAGGAACAACGGTGACAGCATTACAAACCGCACAGCAGACCGAGGTTGCTCCCACTGGATAAAGTAGAAGATTTCGACATCCTGAACACACTAGCTGGCTTTGAGAACCTGTTTCATTATAGTTTTTCACATTTTCTCTCAGAAAGATCGATCTAAAAGGTATTTAGATTGAAAGAATCGATATAGTACAATTTCTTTCTTTCTGGGCTTCATATGTGAATTGTATATATGCACCATATTCACATATCATCTTGTTATATTAGCACCCATCATGAAAAACCCTCTAATATTACAAATCTTGTTTTCTTGAAAAGGTTAGCTTTTTATGTATAATCTTTTTCTATGCTCTCATGCTCAAACTAGTGAAGTCTTTTTCTTTCAGATTTCAGACTTCAGCTTACAAAAACAAACAGTCTTTTCTTTCAGATTTCAGACTTCAGCACCACCACTTAAAAATCAGAAGTGAAATCAGACTTCAGACTTCAGCAGCACTTAAAAAACAAACGCCACCTTAAATCCTTAATTTTTCTTTGCAGAACAACTTCGTGTAAAAGACTAGGCGCCTCCAACCAAATCATTTCGACATTCCACCCTTGGTTCGTCCCCCAGCTCCATCGCCACCGGTTAATTGCCCTGCCTGCTCAGTACCCACTGAAATTCTTGTAAGTTCTTTCCTATCATTGTGTTAAGCCACTGTGGTTATTTTCCTTCCATTCCGAAAGCTTTTATGTTGTTGATACATGTGTTGAGATGAAAAAGGGAGGCCATTTTGTCATTTCGATGAACAAGGGGATTTTTGATGAAATGGGTGTTCAAATCTTTATGGTCTTTGTAGTTTGCTGGCTTATGACATCTTTTTTTCTTTAATTTGAACTCATAACTTCTTCTATGTTACTATGACATAGAGGATGAACCGAATATTACCTTGATTGTGTAGTCTAACAAGATTGTTTGAAATGAGTAAGGTTATTTTAGTAAAAGGAATAGGCAGTAGTAGGTAATTAAAATGCCAAAACCCTAATCAAGGATCTGTGTTAAGTCAGGATAAAAGGTAAAACAAGATCAAATTATACAAATAGGTGTTATTAAGGCATTATATGGCTCAAATTACTTGTCACAATGCATTTGGTTTGGTTTACCCGAACCAAGCAATTAGAGTTGAATTGGGCTAAAGGCTAAAGAAGGATCAAACCAATTATCAACCTATTCAAACCACTATATAGCTCAAACTACTTAAACTGATGCTGCTAGTTATATTGGCTTAATCCAACTAGATGGGTTGACTTGATTTGGGTTAGTGTCTTCATTGAGGTCACTTGTACAATGCAATAAGAAACTAAAATAGAAAAACAACCCTAATTAAGCGTCTCATCTGCGTTGTCATACGACTAAACCAATATTAGATCAAACAAAGAGGTTAAATCACATCCCTTTGCCACTCAAATTACTAATAGAAGCTTCAATTTATGTATTCTCCACAAATCCAAACAGAGGGTGAAAATGGTAGTTATGTCATTCAGCGGTTTACTCAAAAGACAACAAATACAAACACAAACATATAGACTCATCAGTTGTTTAAATTTGAAAACGTAATGGATTTAAGGGTAAACTTGTCGGTGAATCATTATGCTATAGTATATGCATAAATTTCTTTTGGAATTTTTGTTTGCATGTTATGGGTCGTCTTCAAACAAATAGACAATGTGATATAGTGAAACATTGAAGTTTGGAACAGTTTCTAAACGTATGCCGATATATATTTTTCTTCACCTTATGGTGCATCTCTTATTTGTTTTTTAACTTAGGGAGTATTAATATTAAAGACTTTAAAATGGAAGACTTGTAAAAGTTCCCCTTTCAGACACATGAAGATTGCATTGCTTGATCAGACATATATCAAATACCTCAAATACCATTCATGAATAGTAATACTAGTAATTGTATTCATGATGACAATAGGCAAACAAGTAATACTCCATCGTTCTCAAAACAAGTGTATTCGATTAACGCATACACAGTTTAATAAAACTCTTTGCGTTATGTTCAAATACGTAATATGCCCTTTAATAAAACAAAATCGATAAAACTTGTGGACCATGATCAATTGATCAAGCCATCAATATCTTGTAAGGCTGCTAATGTGCAAATAGGTGGAAAGAAATATTTCCAGAAAAGGAAACATTGCATTTATATGGGACAAATCCAAAAGAGCAAGTGTTGAATTTATTTTGCGTATCGAAGGAGTATTAGGCTGAGTTTGTTTTTTTTGAAAAAAAGCTCTTATTAACCTCTTATGTCTACTCGTTAAGAGGCAAGGCCGTTCAGACTGCTTGTTTTTTTTCCAAATTCCGGAGCCACTTATGTTTTAATGTCCTCTTGTCTATTAAGAGGTAAACCAACCCCTTATTTGCCTCATATTGTTCTCCAGACCCTAAACAACGACGTTTCTTAATCGATTCTTTCTCTCAATCGATCCTTACCAAATTGATTTATACCTCTCTCAACCGATTAACCTTAATTGATCCTTTCTCTCCATCGATCCTTACCAAATTGATCATCACCTCTCTTAATCGATCCTTTTCATTTAAATTAATGCTAATTTTAAAATTTAGATGTAAATTTTGTTATGATGATGAATAAATATGTGAAGTTGTATAAATTTATATATAAATACAACACTATAGTATTCTGATTGAGTAAAATAGACAATTCAAACAAAGCCAGGCGTTTATCCGTTTACAAAAACAGACAGTCTTATTAATTCAGATTTCATACTTCATCACCCCCTCTTATCAACCATAAGTAAAATAAGATTTCAGACTTCAACGCCTCTTAAAAAACAAACACCACCTTAGATTATATTTCCTTTTAGCTCCACAGTGCTGTCTGCAAATAAGAGTTTGTTAGAAGGGGTTTGAAGTATTTATCTTGTATTCTTTTACTAATTGGAGTCCAAGTCCTTATCTAATGGTTGTATGTATGTAATAGAGGATAAGCGAGTGCAGATAATGGGAAAAGCCTCTAGAGATAAAAGGGTATCATTGTTGTTTTCATGAATTAAATTATCTTTTTTATTTTTGGATGCTCTCTATCTTAGCTTGATGAGATAAATTGCACATAGGATATCTACTACCGCAAAGCAAAAGAGGAAGGGTGGCGTGCACGAAGTGCCTTTAAGCTCCTTCAAATTGATGAGGAGTTCAACATCTTCGATGGTATTCATATAAGATGAATTTTTTATACATTCTTATTGTGATGCAATTAGCTTTAGGCATAATGATCTTTATGAAACTGTTAAACTTTCAGGAGTCAAGCATGTGGTAGATCTATGTGCTGCACCTGGTAGCTGGAGTCAGGTATGTCAAAGTTCCACCATGAACCGACTCCTCTTAACATTTTGTTTCTCTCTGTCTCCTCACTCTCTTGTTAATGAAATCTTTTGTTTAAACTTTAATTTTAAAGTTGAAATTTTAAGGATCAGATGTTTGTGTATGCTATATAGCACTTCATGTATCATTTGGACTTTGATGAATATCAATAAGTTTGTAAATTGTATTATTGAATTTCTCATTATATTGACTGATTCTCAACAATTCTGTTACAGGGCATGTGCACTTGTAATTAGTCACATAACAATATACTTTGTGATCCATCTATAGGTTGGATACACTTACCGACTACAATACACCATTATATGTACATTCTTTGTTGACCCGATAAACCCTCATGATACATCCATAATTTGTTGTTTTGAGGCTTCGAGCCAAAGGTTAAGGGGCCGTTTACCAAACGCTTACTCGGGTAAGCGCTTACCAAGTCATTTACCTTACCGGATGAATATGGCAAGGACTAAGAATCTTACTCGGTAAGAGCTAAGGCAAGGACCGAGAGTCTTACCCGGTAAGTGATGGTTAAGACTCTTACTACGGTTAGCGCTTACCGGAAAAATTGTTGCATACGATACCATTTTGGTGGACTAAAATCTTACCCGGTAAGTAAGTGATAGTGTTGAATTTTACCGGTAAGCACTTACCCAGGTAAGCGTTTGGTAAACGCCCCCTAAGTGCATTGTTAGGTGGAATCGCCCAAACACCTATTGGCTAGATATTTATACAATTATACCTCTCCTGGTACATTGTCAAGGCAGAACACCTTCATCATGAGAGGAAAGGAATAAAATTTTCATTGCTTTCCAAAGTATGTGTTATCATATAACTAGAGAGAGAGAGAGAGCCATATAATGGAAATACACAAATAGGGAAAGTAAAGTACGAGTTTCGACAAGTGTACTGTAAGGCTGAGCGATCATAGTAATCACACACCCTTAGTGTATGTTTGAATTTTGTGATGGAATAATAAAAAAATTGTTCTTTATTTCATTTGTGCAGAAAATATGTCTATATGTTTGAAAAAAATGTAGCACATGTGTTTTATCTATCATGTATTTTCATCATTGTCAGTGTTTTAGACTATGGGCAGTAGACTCTTCTTTGTTCTTCTATGGACTAGCACCAATGAAGTGATGCATTAAGAATTTGTATTTCTTCGTACATATTTTTGAGGTATTAATATTGCATCTGTTGCACTAATAATTGTGGCATCTTTTTGTAGGTTTTGAGTCGGAAGTTGTATCTCCCAGCTAAGCTATCATCTGATTCAAAGTGAGTATGGTTACACCATCCACAAGAAACCTGTGACGGGTTTTAATTATTTCATGAGCTATGCTAGTGCTTGTAACATATCGTCAATTGGCTGGTAGATGTTGGCATTACATTCTTTTCATCAATGGTGGAACTAAATAGATTATTATGCCGTGTGTTTGACGCTTGCATAAATTCAGGCTAAAGGATCATTAAATAGTGTGCTCATTTAGCCTGGGTAAACTTAATTTTTACTAGTCTTGAAATCATAGATTTAGTATTTGAGTACCTTTTCTTATTTAAAGTGTGAATGGACATCTATTAGTCCCTCATGCCACATTACAATATGTGGGAAGTTTTTATATTTCGTAAGCTAAAAGACTTTTTTATTTATGCTCTTATGGTTACAACAAGATACACAAGAGTTATGTACTGAAAGTTGAGTCATGATTTACAGAGACCATGATCTTCCACTCATTGTGGCTATTGATTTACAACCCATGGCTCCAATCGAAGGTGTTATCCAAGTGCAAGGAGACATAACAAATGCTCGAACAGCTGAAGTGGTCTGTTGAATTCTTTCACTTCTCTTTGTTTCACTTCCTCTTTCTACAACAGAGTTAGATGGTCTTTGTGTCTTCTTTATGTTCCTATGAGTTTGAACCTTCTACATTAGTCTCTAACCACAACTTCCTAATTCCTAATGCAATGCATAAAACTGTTGAATCCGTTTAATTGTTTAATTTAGTTACCTGTTCAAATATTCACATACATCTAAAGTATTAAAAACTTGTAGGTTTGATGTACAAATATATTATTTCTTATTGGTGATTTCCTTCATTTATCATTATTTCTTATTTATTTTCAGGTCATTAGGCATTTTGATGGATGCAAGGCTGACCTAGTTGTCTGTGATGGTGCTCCGGATGGTAAGATTAATAATACGTTTTTGTGCATGTGTTATCGTAAATTTCACACAAGTTCTTATGTTTGACCTTTGAAATGCAGTAACTGGACTTCATGACATGGATGAATTTGTTCAATCACAATTGATATTGGCGGTAACCGTTTATAATGCTTATTCATCCAATTCAAATTCATACTTTATAGTAGATAAAAATTAATCTTATGCAGTGAAAAGCAAGTTGTTTTTAAATTCTAATTTTGAGAAAACTTCATTTTCAGTACGTATTGGTATTGGAGTTCATTCAGTGTTAATGGTATTTGACAAAAACTTCATTTTCAGGGGTTAACTATTGTAACACACATACTCAAGAATGGTGGAAAATTTATTGCAAAGATCTTCAGGGGGAAGGACACAAGCCTCCTATATTGTCAGGTTCAATATTGTGCTTATGAGAAGTAGTTCCTTTAAATCCATAGGCTGATCTGATCCTCTAGTAATTTCATTTAGAATGCTTGTTCGATTCTTTTCTTTTTTGAGACAACTAGTCTTATGATCTGCTTTTCTTGCAGCTAAAACTATTTTTCACAGAAGTTACTCTTGCAAAACCAAAAAGTAGCCGGAATTCAAGCATAGGTGAGTCCCACTTGAATCTTGTCTATTTGAATAAGTCGGTAGCAGCCGGAAAAGTTACCACTCATCTGCCATATACTGTTTTCTTGAATGTGTGATTATGATGAGAGAGAAGGTGTATTACTATTTTTCATAGAAGCAACTCTTGAGGCAATTAACTAGGAAACAGATTAACATTTGATCATATTTTTATACAATTTGTGTGCATATGCCCAAATCCAAGACAATTAGTAACAAGACTTGGCATGGTACACCTTTCTGAATTAATATATAGTCGATAATGACTTCAATTAAAATGTCCAAATGTTTTTAGCCAAAATTCAAATACAACTGGAAGAGTCTAGACAATTTATCAAAGGGCTAAACCCCAAACTACTTCTTATAGCTGACAAATTAGGGCTAGGTAATATGTAGTTTTTCTACCAACTAGTAGTTCGGGCATTGATACAACTCCTGACGTTTTTGAATAAGACGGTTTGGAAAGTGTAAACGTGGTGCTACGTGTTAATTTATCAGAAAAAAAGCTTTTGAGGTGTTCATATGGAAGCATATCGCTAGGCTAAAGGTAGCCCTCTGGTTATAGTTTTTTTTTTCCTTATGTCTAACAAGGGTTTCTGTATATATAAATGGAGCTGTGAGGCACAATGCCTTTATATTGAAGATCAAACTATTGAATAGTGGAATAGAATATTTAGTTTTTTAATCTAAAAAGAATCTCCCAATTATGTATGATCTCTTTGAGTGTAATGCTCCAAGCCATTGTGAACAATTTTCTAAGAAAACCAAACCATACGAGCCCATTATATATCCCACCTGGCGGTGGGTCTATGGAGGGTAACATATACGTAGACTTGGCCTCTACCTCAAAGAGTAGCACGACTGTTTCTG
This sequence comes from Saussurea involucrata, assembly GCA_033807775.1. NCBI lineage: Eukaryota > Viridiplantae > Streptophyta > Magnoliopsida > Asterales > Asteraceae > Saussurea > Saussurea involucrata. The sequence goes on from CM066326.1 coordinate 15,471,970, forward strand.
TGAAAAATAATGATAGGAACTGAAACAGAAATTACTCAAGGCCAAGGTGATTAACTATATTGATTGAAAGGAGAATTATAGAAACAATAGGAAATCAGTGAGATCAACCCAAATGGTTGTCTCTACTGCCCAAGCTCACAGAGCCGAAAGGAAATACAATGAAAGGTAAGATAACACATACTGCACCTTCTGTAACACCCTAAAATTTGAGGTAAATTTAAACCTGAATAATTTGCGGAAATGAGCTAAATGACATAGACAAATCACCCAAAAAGGGGAAGTAATAATGTGGCGTTTCCATTACAATTAATCGAACGGAAATAAGTCCAACAACCTACTAATCTAGACTTAGAAAAGTTCAGATTATAAACGGGTGTTGCTATCTCGTTCTCAAAATAAGTCATTCTATACACCAAAAGTCGCCTCTATGTCCATCCAAAAATGCTATCTCTCTTCTCCACTCTTCCCTCAACCCCGGGAAGTACCACCGCTAGGAAGGCCTGCTTAAACACAACATATATCAAAGAGGTGTTAGTCATAAGCCTAGCCAAGATAGCAATTTCATAATAAGATTTATTTACACGTTAAACATATAAAGTGTATTATCATCCGTTACCGTTCAACCGCACGTTGCATCATCACATCATAAGGCGTCAACCATACTAGGTCTTTAGCCATTAAGACATCAACCATACTAGGTCTTTAGTCCATTAAGACATCAACCATTCTAGGTCTTTAGTCCATTAAGCATCAACCATACTAGGTCTTTAGCCATTAAGACATCAACCATACTAGGTCTTTAGTCCATTAAGACATCAACCATACTAGGTCTTTAGCCCATTAAGCATCAACCATACTAGGTCTTTAGCCCATTAAGCATCAACCATACTAGGTCTTTAGCTATTAAGACATCAACCATACTAGGTCTTTAGTCCATTAAGACATCAACCATTCTAGGTCTTTAGTCCATTAAGCATCAACCATACTAGGTCTTTAGCCATTAAGACATCAACCATACTAGGTCTTTAGTCCATTAAGACATCATAGTGTCACCACAATATACAAGTCCTCATATACATAATAACATCTTTAAAACACAATAATCATCATAAAAACATCGTTAAGTTATAATTGATTCATAGTACTTTGAACACCAAATCCCTCATTGAGATTTACTTCTACTTTGGAGTTATAGAGAAGGAGAGGTGTGTATATACTCAAGAGTATACTCCTACACCACCCATCCATCTCCTTTCACCTTTACATCATATTATCATCATAGTTGAACCCTAATTTACCAAAATAGGAAAATTAAGACACATATCATCACATAATGAGAGAAACAAGTAAAGGAAGCAATTATTTCAAAGAATGTAGATACATAGACATTAATGAGCTTAGTGAGTCAAGAAAAACTCACCTTGGGAGGTTTGTAGGGTAAAAACCTCAAGAAGTGGAAGAAATCCTAGTTTTGACAAAAATTAAATTATTAGTTTCTAATGTTGATGTAATTATGCACCAATAAGGAGATTGAAGGTTAAGACACCTTACTTAAGGGTGTTATGAAGAAAACCCTAGGATTTAGAAACCCTAGTTTTTTCTTGAAGAAAGCTTAAACTTGGATAGCCAATCTTGAAGACCCACATGCAAAAATCATAGAATGGTTGAAGTTAAAACCCTAGAAGATCTCCTTTAATAATTTAAGAATAGTTGTTGAGAAGTAATGAGGATTTGAGATGAGAGGAAAGTTGTGTCGGCTGGAAAAGAAAACAAAGGTAGCAACCACACTCCTCAATATTTAATGCCCTACTTCCTTTTATTTTACAAGGTCGTCGACGATACCACTTAACCAAAAATTTCCGCCGGCGAGAGTGCCACCTGCGGTTGTGACATGGGCACAATCGCCATGTCACTTCCGCAAGAAATGTACCGAGAGCTCCTCTTCGCTGCTCCTTTTCCCACCTGCGATGATGCCACATGCGGTTGTGACATGGGCACAACCGCCCTGTCACTTCCGCGAGCCTTGTACCGAGAGCAGCGACGAGCTGCAGCAGCCTCCAAACAGCTTTGAATTTAATGTAGAACAAATGGATGGAAGCATGGTAGGGTGACGTGGGTTGTTCTTGGCACATGCATGAATACATGCATACACACACCCTCCACACTACTTATTCTAGTTAATCCAAACTTCTTGAAAATTTACGTGAGTCGCATGCATGGTACCCTCCTTAGGAAAATGCTTAAACTAACACACAAGAGAACACTTGGAAATGTTTATCATTGCAGAATTAGACATACCGATTCGTGTTACGCAGAATTTACGAGAAGGCTTACCAAGAAATTTCGGGTGTTACAATCCTCCCCTCCTTGAAGAAAATTTCGTCCTCGAAATTTGGCGTTAACTGAAAAGATGAGGGTACTTCTTCTTCATTTCCTCTTCCGGTTCCCACGTGATATTTGCTCCTCGATGGTGTCTCCATTGCACTTTGACCTTGACTATTTCTTTGTGTCGAAGCTTCGTAACCGCCCTATCTAAAATAGCTTCGGGTTCCTCGATACACCGATTATCATCCACCCGGATTTCCGACAATGGTATCACGCTCTCTCCTTCCGCTAAGCACTTCCGAAGATAACATACATGAAAAGTGGGATGAATTCCATCCATTTCCGGTGGCAGGTCCAATTTGTAGGCTTGCGAACCCACACGCTCTAAAATGGTGAATGGCCCAAGGAAACGGGGGCTCAACTTCTCTCGCTTTCCGAATCGAATCAATCCCTTCCAAGGGGATACTTTCAACATCACCCTTTCTCCCACTTGGAACTCTACCGGTCTCCGTTTATTGTCAGCGTAGCTCTTTTGTCGATCTTGAGCCGCCCTCAATCGTTCCCTAATGACTTTGACCTTATCGGCCGTTTCTTGTACGATTTCCGGTCCGACAAATTGCTTTTCTCCCGCCTCTAGCCAATACGCGGGAGTCCTACACTTTCTACCATAAAGAGCCTCAAATGGTGCTGCCTTCAAGCTCGAATGGTAACTGTTGTTGTAGGCGAATTCTACTAACGGCAGGTGAGTATCCCAATTGCCCCCAAAGTCGATTACACACGCCCTTAACATGTCTTCCAAGGTTTGAATGGTCCTTTCGCTTTGGCCATCCGTTTGTGGGTGATATGCTGTGCTTAAATTTACTTTCGTACCAAGTTCCTCTTGTAGTGCCTGCCAAAACCTCGATGTAAATCGACTATCCCGATCGGAGACTATGGATACGGGTATACCGTGCCTCACAACCACTTCATCAATGTAGAGTTTTGCCAATTTGTCCATCGGCATAGTTTCTCGCATAGCTAGGAAGTGCGCGCTCTTCGTCAACCGGCCCACTATTACCCAAATGGTGTCGTGACCCTTCAAAGTCTTCGGCAACTTGGTCACGAAATCCATGGTGATTTTCTCCCATTTCCACTCGGGGATTTCAAGAGGTTTCAGACCGCCATACGGTAATTGATGTTGAGCCTTTACCCGCGAGCAAGTTGTACACTGCCCCACATAATGCGCCACATCTAACTTCATCACTAGCCACCAATAATGTAATTTTAAATCCCGATACATCTTGGTACTTCCGGGATGAATGGAGTACTTTGACTTATGCACCTCGTCCATGAGTAGTTGTCGACTCCCACCAATCTTAGGCACCCACACGCGCCCGTTGAATAGTTTGACCCCACGGCTATCCTCCGTTAAAAGTTGTTTCACCATTACTTCCTCTTTGAGGTTCTCTTCTTTCAATGCTTCGGACTGAGCTGATTTGATCCGCTCCACTAGGCTCGATACTATGTCAATTCTTGAGAGGTTGGCACGCAGACTCCCACTATGTTCCTTTCGACTCAAGGCGTCGACAACCACATTGGCCTTACCCGGATGGTAAAGCAACTCGCAATCGTAATCTTTAAGTAGTTCTAACCACCTCCGCTGCCTCATATTCAGTTCTTTTTTATCGAAGACATGCCTCAAACTCTTATGATCCGTGTACAAGGTACACTTCGTGCCATAAAGGTAATGTCGCCACAACTTCAACGCGAATACTACCGCCGCAAGCTCTAAGTCGTGAGTGGGGTAATTCTTCTCGTGTTCCTTAAGTTGTCGCGACGCATAGGCGATCACCTTTCCCTTTTGCATCAACACACAACCCAAGCCCATCTTTGATGCGTCACTGTATACCACAAAGTCCTCCGACCCCTCGGGTAGGGATAGAATCGGGGCCTCACACAACTTCTTTTGTAGGGTCCGAAACGCCTTTTCTTGCTCTTCCGTCCAAACAAACTTTACATTCTTTCGCGTCAATCGTGTCAAGGAAGAAGCGATCTTGGAGAAATCTTGAATGAACCTTCGGTAATATCCCGCTAGACCCAAGAAGCTTCGTATCTCCGATGGGTTCTTAGGAGGTTCCCAATTCATCATTGCTTCTATTTTGGAAGGATCCACCTTTACACCATCACGTGTGACTACATGACCCAAAAATTGGACTTCTTCCAACCAAAAATCACACTTGGAGAATTTTGCGTACAACTTCTCTTTTCTTAGGACTTCCAATACTTCCCGAAGATGTTGCTCGTGGTCTGCCTCATCTCTAGAATATATTAGGATATCGTCGATGAACACGATAACCGACTTGTCGAGGAATGGCCGACACACTCGGTTCATCAAGTCCATGAACACCGCCGGTGCATTTGTCAATCCGAAAGGCATCACCAGAAACTCATAATGACCGTACCGCGTCTTAAAGGCCGTCTTTGGGACGTCATCCTCCTTTACCTTCACTTGACGATAACCCAACCGTAAGTCAATCTTTGAGAAACATCCCGCTTCTTGGAGTTGATCAAACAAATCGTCGATTCTTGGAGGTGGATATTTATTCTTCACGGTCACCTTATTAAGTTCTCTATAATCGATGCACATCCTCATCGTGCCGTCCTTTTTCTTCACGAACAGAACTGGTGCTCCTCAAGGAGATGAGCTCGGTCTCACAAATCCCTTCTCTAAAAGTTCCTGAAGTTGCGCCATCATTTCTTGCATCTCGGATGGAGCCAAACGGTAGGGAGCTCTAGCTATCGGAGCCGCTCCCGGTACCAAATCTATCTTGAACTCTACTTGGCGGTCCGGAGGTAAACCCGGCAAATCTTCCGGAAATACGTCGGGAAACTCGCGCACCACCCTCACGTCCTCAAGCTTCTTCTTTTCCAACTTAGCATCTATCACATAAGCCAAGAAGGACATACATCCCTTGATTAGGCATTTACGTGCCTTCAACATGGAGATGATTGCTACGTCTCCTTTTCTTCGTTCCCCATAAACGACCACACCACTCCCATCCGAAGTAGGTATGCGAATCAGCTTCTTTGCACATAAGATTTCGGCGTGGTTCCCGGATAACCAATTCATTCCAACCACTACATCGAATCCTCCGATTACCATTGGCATCGAATCTATCGGGAATTTCTTTCCTTCGATTTCCAACATGCAACCCCGCAAAATATTTCGAACCACTACTTGTCCCCCGTCGGCTATCTCCACCACTATAGCTTCTTCCAAGCAACTAGTGGGTACGAACAATTTTTGACAAAAAGAATTCGACACAAAAGAAAAGCTCGCACCCGAGTCAAACAACACACGCGTAGGTACGGAGTTTAGGAGAAACGTACCCGATACTACGTCTGTCGAGGCCTTCGCCTCGTCGCCCGTCATCTGAAATGCTCGCCCCGTCGCCCTCGGAGGGTCTACCTTCTTTCCGCCGCTTCCCCAGTCTTTAATTTCGGGCACTCGCTTCTAATGTGACCCGTTTCTTTGCACTCAAAACAGGTGACCTCCTTGGCCGGGCAATCGTTGCGGATATGCCTCGGCTTCCCACACTTGAAGCAAGTCGTCCCACTTGGCTTGCATTGTCCGTGATGCTTGCTTCGGCATTTGGGGCACCACCTAGCTTCATGTCTAGAGTCGGTCCCTCGGTAGTTGCTATTGAACGATCTCGATTTCTTGGAGGGAGCTGAACTCCCCTCCCACTTTCTTCTCTCCAGGGCCCGATTATTCACCTCTCTGTCTCGACTGTACGCATCTTCAACCAATTGGGCTTCCTCGATTGCCTCACGGAGGGTGGAGGCCTTAGACACTCGGACCATTGTCATCATGTCCGAAGGAAGGCCCTTGATGTAAGCCTTGATTTTCTCTTTCTCATTCGGGACCAGATGCCCCACCAACCCCAGCTTATCCATGAACAATCGGTTGTACTATTTCACCGGCATATTTCCCTACTTTAAGTTCCAGAAACTTTCTTCAATCCGGTCCATCGCCCTCTCATTACAGTACTCCTCCAGCACTTTCTTTTTTAACGTAGCCCAGCTCAGTTTGGCTAATACGGATGCCTCAATAGAAGTGGAGTAAACATTCCACCAAGTGAGGGCCGCCCCTCTTAACATTTGCGAACCAAACTTAGCCTTTTGATTCTCTCCACACTTGCTAGTTCGGAAGGCCTGTTCCACTTCCCTTATCCAGTTCATGCACACCACCGGATCATCTGTGCCTTTAAACTCGGGCGGTCGGCAACTGAGAAAAGTTTTGAAAGAACAAGTCTTCCCCGCTTGCCCGGTTTCCAAAGTCCCCAATCCGTTAGTAGGAATCTCATTTCTCCTCGATCCGGTCATCAGAATGTTCTCGGCAACTGCCTCGTGCTTACGGTTGCTCGCATCCCGATCCTCTATAAATTTCAAGAACTGCTCTTACTGTTGTGCCATAGCTCGGTTCATGGCCGCCATCATACGGTCCATCATTCTGGTCTCAGCCGTTGCCTCCTCAAAGATGGGATCAGACGTTTCCAAGTTTCGTCGAGGTATATGTTCGGGTCCACCACCCAACAAGTTAGTGTTAAGTGGAGGTCCCTCCGCCGCCGTCACCCTTGTTTGGTCGGCCGTGGATAGCGTAGCATCTTGGCCCTCCAGCCTACTACGAGTGTTAACCATTTGTCGTCTGCCAAACATTTCAAATAAAGGTAAGTATCACGGTATGAAATTCACATAACCGAATTTACCAACACATTCATCAATTATCGCAACTATAGCAATCCAAGCATGCTTACGTAACAAGTTCATAATAGCAGTAGCTAATTGAAATTATGAACAAGTTACACATAAGAATCCTCATTACCACAATCGAAATCCTCAATTAGTGCATTATCCGTAACTATAAGACCGCCTTATCTTACGAGCTCTACCCATCTCACAGCTCATCGCTTAAGTCAATCTAGTTTAAGTCTAGGCATCTCACATCAATACCTAGTTCGCTTAAACCATTGCTCTGATACCAACTTGTAACACCCTAAAATTTGAGGTAAATTTAAACCTGGATAATTTGCGGAAATGAGCTAAATGACATAGACAAATCACCCCAAAAGGGGAAGTAATAATGTGGCGTTTCCATTACAATTAATCGAATGGAAATAAGTCCAACAACCTACTAATCTAGACTTAGAAAAGTTCAGATTATAAACGGGTGTTGCTATCTCGTTCTCAAAATAAGTCATTCTATACACCAAAAGTCGCCTCTATGTCCATCCAAAAATGCTATCTCTCTTCTCCACTCTTCCCTCAACCCCGGGAAGTACCACCGCTAGGAAGGCCTGCTTAAACACAACATACATCAAAGAGGTGTTAGTCATAAGCCTAGCCAAGATAGCAATTTCATAATAAGATTTATTTACACGTTAAACATATAAAGTGTATTATCATCCGTTACCGTTCAACCGCACGTTGCATCATCACATCATAAGGCGTCAACCATACTAGGTCTTTAGTCCATTAAGACATCAACCATTCTAGGTCTTTAGTCCATTAAGCATCAACCATACTAGGTCTTTAGCCATTAAGACATCAACCATACTAGGTCTTTAGTCCATTAAGACATCAACCATACTAGGTCTTTAGCCCATTAAGCATCAACCATACTAGGTCTTTAGCTATTAAGACATCAACCATACTAGGTCTTTAGTCCATTAAGACATCAACCATTCTAGGTCTTTAGTCCATTAAGCATCAACCATACTAGGTCTTTAGCCATTAAGACATCATAGTGTCACCACAATATACAAGTCCTCATATACATAATAACATCTTTAAAACACAATAATCATCATAAAAACATCGTTAAGTTATAATTGATTTATAGTACTTTGAACACCAAATCCCTCATTGAGATTTACTTCTACTTTGGAGTTATAGAGAAGGAGAGGTGTGTATATACTCAAGAGTATACTCCTACACCACCCATCCATCTCCTTTCATCTTTACATCATATTATCATCATAGTTGAACCCTAATTTACCAAAATAGGAAAATTAAGACACATATCATAACATAATGAGAGAAACAAGTAAAGGAAGCAATTATTTCAAAGAATGTAGATACATAGACATTAATGAGCTTAGTGAGTCAAGAAAAATTCACCTTGGGAGGTTTGTAGGGTAAAAACCTCAAGAAGTGGAAGAAATCCTAGTTTTGACAAAAATTAAATTATTAGTTTCTAATGTTGATGTAATTATGCACCAATAAGGAGATTGAAGGTTAAGACACCTTACTTAAGGGTGTTATGAAGAAAACCCTGGGATTTAGAAACCCTAGTTTTTCCTTGAAGAAAGCTTAAACTTGGATAGCCAATCTTGAAGACCCACATGCAAAAATCATAGAATGGTTGAAGTTAAAACCCTAGAAGATCTCCTTTAATAATTTAAGAATAGTTGTTGAGAAGTAATGAGGATTTGAGACGAGAGGAAAGTTGTGTCGGCTGGAAAAGAAAACAAAGGTAGCAACCACACTCCTCAATATTTAATGCCCTACTTCCTTTTATTTTACAAGGTCGTCGACGATACCACTTAACCAAAAATTTCCGCCGGCGAGAGTGCCACCTGCGGTTGTGACATGGGCACAATCGCCATGTCACTTCCGCAAGAAATGTACCGAGAGCTCCTCTTCGCTGCTCCTTTTCCCACCTGCGATGATGCCACATGCGGTTGTGACATGGGCACAACCGCCCTGTCACTTCCGCGAGCCTTGTACCGAGAGCAGCGGCGAGCTGCAGCAGCCTCCAAACAGCTTTGAATTTAATGTAGAACAAATGGATGGAAGCATGGTAGGGTGACATGGGTTGTTCTTGGCACATGCATGAATACATGCATACACACACCCTCCACACTAATTCTAGTTAATCCAAAGTTCTTGAAAATTTACGTGAGTCGCATGCATGGTACCCTCCTTAGGAAAATGCTTAAACTAACACACAAGAGAACACTTGGAAATGTTTATCATTGCAGAATTAGACATACCGATTCGTGTTGCGCAGAATTTATGAGAAGGCTTACCAAGAAATTTCGGGTGTTACACCTTCTAACATAATGCACTTATTTATAACTAACCCCTCTATCCTCTTCTCGTGCATACATAAGCGATTGTCTATCCACCATACACCTGTCCTCCCTTGAACTTTCTCCTTACATACACTTTCCAAGGCCTGGGCTCTCCTGGTCCAATGGGCTGTTCCCGTGATATTGGGCCGTTGCTACCAATGCCGCCCTCGTTAAGATCAGGCTTGTCCTCAAGCCTGAAGGTGGGATCTTGGCGTAAGAGTGCATGAACATCCTCCCATGTGGCATCCTCGACAGTACCATTAGTCCACTGGATTACGAACACCCTGTTTGGTGGCTGAACGGGTGGCGAGGCATTTGAGTGGATGAGGGTAGATAGTGGAGTCCATTTCCATGCACGTAGGGAGAGAAGTCTTGACAGTATGGTGCCGACAACCCGTTTGAGGAGAGACACGTGGAAAATCAGGTGAATACTGGAGTTTGTAGGCAACCGACCCAACTTTAGTAATAATTGGGAAAGGCCCATAATATCGGGCGGCTAACTTTTGATTAATCCGTCGGACAACCGATTGTTGGCGGTGTGGGCGGAGTTTAGGAAACACTCATCCCCCACCGCGAAATCCACATCGCGTCTATGCTTGTCCGCTGTAGACTCCATCCTAGCTTGGGCCCGAGTCAAATGGTACTTTAGTTGTCTAAGCGCCTCATCACGGTCTGACAGATCCTGGGCCACCAAATCGCAACTGATTTCACCTGGAATAAATTGTAACACGGTCGACCGTAGACAATATCAAACGGAGTGGTATTGGTGGAATCATGATAGGCTGTATTATGCCAAAATTCGGCCCAAGGGAGCCAATAGGACCACATTTTAGGTTGTTTAGCAGCGAAACACCTGAGATAAGTTTCCAAGCTACGGTTGACCACTTCGGTTTGTCCATCGGTCTCGGGATGATAGGCGGAACTGAACTTAAGGTGGCTGCCTTGAAACGAGAATATCTCCTGCCAAAACTTGTCGAGAAAAAGTGGATCACGATCGCTTAAAACGGTCTAAGGGATGCCATGTAGAAGGATGATTTCTCGAACAAAAACTTCAGCTAGGTGCGGTTAACGGGTGTTTAAGTGCGATAAAGTGACAATACTTGGAAAGCCTATCGACGACCACCAAGATGATGTCAAAACCTATAGACTTAGGCAGCCCCGTGATGAAATCCAAAGAGATGTCATCCCAGATTGCATTCGGAATGGGCAGAGGCTGAAGAAGCCCCGCGGGATCGGTGGTAGAGGACTTATAGCGCTGGCAAGTGTCGCAGGCCTGAAATAAGATTTAACTATGTCATCCTTAACCAGTAGATTTGTGAAGCTCTCTAGTCGCCTGTAGGTTCGATAAAACCCGAAGTGTCCCCCACTTGGACTATTGTGAAAGTTAGCTAACAACTTGGGAATCCAATGAGAATCCGCGGGAATCACGAGCTTTCTTTTATGAAATAGGCGACCGTTAGATAGAGAAAATCCCAGGTGTGAGCGTGGGTCCTTAGTGAGATCGAGAACTAGCTTTTGAAGTTTCGGGTCGGCATCGAATCCATCTAATAGGGAACCACCCTCCAACCATTGAGGATATGATAACAAGGTCTTCAGCTCATTTCCTTCCCCTGCTGCACCATTCTTCTTTCCGGGTTTGTAATGAATGGAAAATTAGTACTTGGCAATCCAATTTTGCTGGTCGGTCATCGTTATACGTTGGTCAAGCAAGTGACAAAGGCTTTTCTGATCGGAAAAAACCGTAAAGTTATGCCCTAAAAGATAAGGCCGCCAATGGTGTATTGCAAGAACGAGGGCCATAATTTCCTTCTCATAGGCGGATTTGTTAAGTTTTTTATCGGGCAGGGTTTTGCTGAAATGGGCGATAGGCTGTCGAGATTGCATAAGGACAGCCCCTAGTCCCCGGCCAGAAGCATCACACTCAATTTTGAATGGTCGAGAGAAGTCTGGTAAGGAGAGAACCGGAGCTGTGACTAAAGCCTGTTTCAATTCATCGATGGCAGACTCAGCGGCAGGCCAACAAAACCCGTCACGTTTAGTTAACTCTGTGAGAGGCTTGGCGATCTTCCCGTAATCGCGTATAAACTTTTTATAGTAGCCCGTAAGGCCTAAGAAACCGCAGACAACTTTGACCGTTTTGGGGGTAGGCCACTGCTGTACAACAGAAATTTTGGAGGAGTCCATCGAGACTCCTTTACTATCGATGATGTGTCCGAGGTATTCAATTGATTGGCGACCGAAAGTGCTTTTTTTCTGGTTGACAACCACTGGTGGGTTTACAAAAGTTGAAGAACTTATGAAAGGAGCTGCATGTGGGTTGACCAAGTCTGACTGTAGACTAGGATATCGTCGAAAAAAACGAGTACCCCGCAGCGCAATAATGGACAGAAAACCTCGTTCATTAATGCTTGGAAAGTCGCCGGTGCATTGGCTGCTCGAAGTGCATAACCAAAAACTCATAGTGCCCGTTATGAGTTCGAAACACGGTTTTCTCTATATCGGATTCTCGTAATACCCGTGGCTAGCATTTCGTTTACTTGTCGTTGGATCTCGTCTTTGTGCAAATGGGGGTAGCGGTAGGGACGCACATAGACGGGACCATGACCCTCTCGAAGGTTTATAGCATGTTCAATTGATCGTACAGGAGGTAGACCTTGCGGTGACGAGAATAGCAAGGAAAAGTCGAGTAAAATGGCATCTAACTGAATCTGTTGATCATTCGATAGAGTAGGTGTGTAATCGGCTTCTGATGTGAGGAGTTGCAATTGCTCGTCGAGCCAAAGTTTGAGAAAATATGTTTTGCTAGGTAACGAACAAACCCCTGTAATTGAATAAGAGTACCCCAATAAGAGTACCCCGGTGCCAAAATCGCATCAAATGAGTTTGCCAATTGAAGATCACTTCCTCTAGTGTACCTAACCAGGCGGTACCCAAAATCATGTCTAACGATGTACCCAAAATCATGTCTAACGATCCCAGGTCGTAGACTAAGGCGTCAACAGTACATGTGAAGGCCTCCGATTGGATCGAAACGTCATGGCACATCTCGGCGATTTTAAGGGGCTGTTTGGTTGGTTTTCCATTAAAACCTGTATGGATAAAGTTGGCTGTATGGATTAACTAAAATTGTTGTTTGTTTGCTATGTTGAATACATCGTCTGAATGATGAAAATGACCATTTTACCCCTTTTTTCTTTTTGTCCTAAAAAATACCAAAACAATCAAGAACATCAAACCCATAAATGATTGAAGAAGAAGACCAAAACCATACTGTATTGTTGCATCAAACCCAAAGAATCAATTGAAGGGACGAAATCATAACTGAAACCATAGGTCCTTTCAGATTGAAGAGCCAAAGAAGAACAAGGAGATGTGATGAGCATTAAGCATGAACAACTTGAGGTTGCTAAATTGAAATACTAGTGCCACCATGACCAAGATTGAGGCTGCAGTGTCTGCCATCAATCGTCGGGTACAACTTAACTTCATGTAATTTGGGGATAATATCTCTCTCTGTGCGTTTTGGTTATCTTCAACAAATAACCTGATGAAAAATCATCAAAGGGAATGTGAAGAAAAAAACCCAAGAAAAACTAAAATAAGGGTTTAAGATGAGACAAACAGAAGAAGAAGCTGTTTAACCAAAAGGAATTGCAATTGCAATTATCGCTGTAAATCAGGAGATTAGTTTGTCATTACTTCCTCCCTCTCTCTAGGTCTTGGTTATCTTCTATCAATAATAGTGTACCTAAAATGGTGAAAAGAAACCAAAAATTAAAGCAAACCAAAATCAGGAGGAAGTTCAGTGGGCTTAGTAGAATCGGCGTTCAACCAAAAAAGATTTCGCCTAACAGACCTGTTTCTTGGCCCTTGTATTGCTATTCTCTATGTGAATTAAAATCGATCAGCAGATCTGTTTGCCATTTCTTCCATGGCCACGGTTCTCCATTGTTGCATCTGAAAAAGAAATAAGAAGAAGAGAGGAGGGTGTCGACGAGGGTTAGGCTGTCGACGAGGTTTCCATTGCTGCATCTGAAAAAGAAAAAAGAATACGAGGAACGGTTGACGAGGGTTATGGTTTTGAGAGATGGGGAAGATAGAAGGGGGTTGTCGACGGCAGCAACGAGATGGAGAAATAAAAAGAAGAGAGGACGTAGCAAACACATATATCAGAGAAATAAGAAGAAGAGAGGAGGGTATGCAAGGGCATTTTGGGGAGAATCATGGCTGAGGATAAAGGAGCATCACAAGAGCTGCCCGAATAAGTCATGTGATTTACCATTAAGCTCCAAACAAACAACCATATAAGGCTGACTGAATAAGCCATACGTGTCATTAAGCTCATTAAGTCAAAAACAAACAGCCCTGGTTCGATCTCCCAAACTGATGGTGAGCGGACTGGTTGGGCGGACTTCTAACCCCAAAGCGAGGGCTAACTGTCGGGAGAGAAAATTGTTGGAAGCCCCACTGTCGATCAAAAGAATCCCTCGTAATTCGCCCATTAACTTCAATGTTTTTAAAGTGGGTGGGGTTTCGGTAGAGGTTCCATAGAATTGGAGGGCGTTGCATTCCCCATCGGGATTATTATCGCTATCCGACGGTTCCTCTATACGGCGAATTTCACCGTCCTCATCCATGATCTAGCCATCGACCAACAGAATGACTCAGAGTTGCCCCTCGGTGCATTTGTGCTGAGGGGAATATTTCTGCCCACACCCAAAACAGAGCCCTTGTCGACAGCAATCATCCCACTCTTGCTTTGAGAGATGGCGTGTACTAGGCGATCTTTTTGCCGTAGTCGAGGATTTGGGGTCGTAAGGTTTCAGTTGGGCTTGTCCTGGAATTGGAATTGGGCTTAGTAAATGTGTTATGAGAGAAAATAGAGGGAGTGCGCTTATCTTGTGATGGGCCGGGCCATATTTCCACGCGTGTCCAGATGATGATCCGCCAGAACCAGATAGCGGCTTCCCCTTTACGTTATTTTTCTCCCCTGATATAGAAGTCGCCGTAGCCACATGACGGGCGAGGTCCATTGCTTGGTCGCATGTGGTGGGACGAAGTGCCCTAACCCAATTCCTGATGTCGTTATGAAGACCTCGAAGAAACATACCAACCGCTTGCTTTTCAGATTGATCTGGAATTAAAGCAGACTAGGCTTCAAAGTGTTCGATGTAGGTATTGATGTCCCCCTCCTGATAGAGAGAACCTAGGGCTTCGTGTGCGTTGAGGTATCAAGTACCACCAAATCGGGTAAGCAATTTCTCACGGAACTGGTCCGAGGTGGTGTGAGGATGTTTGATAAGGAGATTGGTGAACCAATTAAGCGCTGAACCGTCCATACACATCTGGACGAGTTGAACCTGGTAATAGAGCTCAACTTTGGTGATCCATCCTCTAGGGTCAACACCCTGAAACACTGGTAGTTTGACCTTAGGCATGGAGAAAAGTGACGTCTCAAAGTGATAATGCTCAATGAATTTCCCCAGATTTGGAGTTAGAGGTTTACCGCTGGAATCGAACACCCCCGATCCCGAGAACTCATCTTCTGCGTGTTGCTGATGGGGCTGTTTGGTTAACTTCTCGAGAGAATTGGGTAATTCCTTGAGAAGTTCCTTCATGGAGATGATTGAAGCAGAGAGATCACGTACCTCTTTAGCGATGGAATCGATCTTCTCGTTGATGTTATGAACCAGACAAATAAGACAATGGAAATAGAAACCAAATGATAAAACGACACTGTTGAATGCTGCGATTAACAATGAAAAGAAATAACAAGTAGCATTCGAGAGGCTACCACTCTCCCAAATAGAACCCACTAAATTTTTGCCTGCCCTACTCTCCCTCCACACTCCTACTTATACTAACATTTTATTTAGAATTACCCAATTACCCCTTCTAACCCTTTCTAGAATATTATGTATAATATTGGGCTTGGGCCAGTAAATCGAAGCATGACATTACCGCGCCCCCAAAGAATCACCTTGTCCTCAAGGTGGGTAATAAAAATAGAGGAATTGTTGCTGTCCAGTTATAACATCTCGCAAACCAGTAGTCACTGAAGTCCAATCCTTCCCATTAAATAGAACGACCAAATTCCGTCGCTGCTATTCATGGAATGCCCTACCCTTCTGCCTTCTGTCAGTGTCCATACCAAGGTCTCATTCCATGTCGTTTTGGTAAACTGACTAGCATAGGGGTTGAAATTCTTCATGAGAGTAGATGATCCCGTGGGCAAAGTTGAAATGGGTCCAGCACGATGCCCCTTTTTAACGCCCACTATGGAGTTAAAACCCCCACTTTTCTGAATTTGGTCCTTAATAAACTCCACTTCATGATTTTTCTCTTTTAGAAAACCGCCCACCCCTTGATTTTCTTCTTCACTATTTCGACTTTTCCCCTCAATTTCTTTAATCAGAGGACATGTATCAAACCTTGAAGTCCTGCTATCTTTTTCCAACCAGCGGTTGGAAGACGTACCCGGGCCATAAGGCGTCAAACGAGTCACCACACTCGGTGTCGGTGCCAGTGGTAGCGGTGGTGACAATGAAGGCGGCAACAGTGGTGGTGGTAACGGCGGCGACACTGGTGGCGGCGGCAGTTTCCGTTGATCGTCACTCCAACCCTCTCTTCCATTGGACGTTAACAAAATAGAGTATGTCGGTAGAGTGAAAGTGCAGATTAAGTTAGATGTAGGCTTGGGCCAATATAAAATAACTGGGTTAGGTTTGGGCCAAATTAAAATAACCTGTTGGGCTTGATCCAGAAAGGAATGTTCAACATGGGCTTTCATACTCGCTCCCCCTTTTCCTAATTCCATTGGAGCCCAGAATGAATCAGGGGTCGAGGATACCGTCCAATTCTCCATACTTGTCTCGATCAAACTTGGTCTAGTAGATGAATCCTCTGGTGAACAAAATTGAGGCGAAGGAAATTTCACATACGGCGGATCTGAGTCTGGCTCTGGACGAACACCTAACTCTCCAGATTCTGGTCGAACGATAGAATGATTATTATTCATTCGTCTGAACTCTTCCCCGTTGAATATAACATTCGTTGTCCCTTCTCTTCCAACAAGTTCTCTATTCCATTGGAAATCTCCTCCCTCTTCTCCGATCATCACCATACTGAGATTTGGAATTGGTTTCGTTTCACCAGTTAAATCAAGCAAGGCAAAATGGAATGATGCCTTGAGTATTTCACTGGTGGAGTCAGAAACTTGTTCATGAATGACCTCCTCGTTTCCAATAACTGTTGTGACCTTGATGTCATCGTGGCTCCAATCTGGATTATGAACAGACTCCTCACCACTTGCGATGAAATCTCCGGATGTAATCTCCCATGGTTCATAACCTGATTTGAATCGAATATCACGTATGGCTTCCGTCAATTTTTGATTGAGGACCGTCATATGGTCTCGAAACTGTTGTTGAATGTCTGCCAAGATGGAATGGATTTCACTCACAACCTTCCGGGGTTCAACCTTTTGTGGAATCGTATCACTAGCCATAGCTTCATACACACCATAGGAAAATTGCAATTCCCTGTCCATGGATTCGGACTGCTCTGATACCACTTTGTTATGAACCAGACAAATAAGACAATGGAAATAGAAACCAAATGATAAAACGACACTGTTGAATGCTGCGATTAACAATGAAAAGAAATAACAAGTAGCATTCGAGAGGCTACCACTCTCCCAAATAGAACCCACTAAATTTCTGCCTGCCCTACTCTCCCTCCACACTCCTACTTATACTAACATTTTATTTAGAATTACCCAATTACCCCTTCTAACCCTTTCTAGAATATTATGTATAATATTGGGCTTGGGCCAGTAAATCGAAGCATGACAGTCGACTCTGGATTGTAGCCTGGTGGTCATTTGGGGTTCAGGAGCAACCATGATGTTCGATCTGACAATGGAACCAAATTGATAGGAACTGGAAACAGAAATTACTCAAGGCCAAGGTAATTAGCTATATTGCTTGAAAGGAGAATTTTAGAAACAATGGGAAATCAACCCAAATGGTTGTCTCTACTGCCCAAGCTCACAGAGCCGAAAGGAAATACAATGAAAGGTAAGAAAACACATGTTGCACCTTCTAACAGAATGCACTTATTTATGCATACATAAGCGATTGCCTATCCACCATACACATGTCCTCTCTTGAACTTTCTCCTTACATACACTTTCCAAGGCCTGGGCTCTCCTGGTCCAATGGCTGGCTGTTCCCGTGATATTGGGCCGTTGCTATCAAATAACTGTAAGAGAAAAGATGGTACGCTTAAGTTCATAAAAGATGGATATGAGTAAGCAAAAGCAATCAAAAGGAGAGGAGGGGAGCGCAGAGAAATGGAAAACAGAGTGTTTAGACCCTGGATATATGGATAATCGCTGTAAAGTTTTTATAACCTTAAATATAAGCCATCCAAGTATTTCAAGTGACATGTTTTGTAAGCATAGAAAACCATTAAAGCTAGCTAGGACTTGAAAAGACAAAAACTGAACTAGCCTCTAAAAACAAGTTAGCCACACCTAAGAGATTTGTTTTAGTTTTAATTAATGGGTGCAGATGCAGCCCTCTAATATGAATGCTTTTTGTACTGGAAAGTGCTGCTTATGATATGTCAATCTATGAAACAATTTAAAGAAGTTTGAGAAAAGTTTTTGTAGCTTCATCTCATTCTGAGCGAACATACTTGAGTCTTTCTCGTTACTTCAATTATTTCATGAGCTGAATATTTTTGTTCAACAGAGGCATTTGCTGTTTGTGAGAATTATTCACCTCCTGAAGGATTCAACGAGAAAGATTTGCATCGCCTCCTTGAGAAGGTTGGAAGTCCATCTGGTGCAGACGACTTAGGTAGGTATCTTATTTTACTATTTCCGTTCTTTGTGATTGGTATTTTACAACTTCAAATTATATTTCCTTCAGTCTCCTTTTTATACATCTAATCTTAAAGGACTTGCAGTTCAGTCTTTTCAGTTGTTTCTGATAAAGAGACAAGAGTTTGAAAAATATTACATTTGTGAACCAGAAAATGTTGAAACTGCAGTTGTGTGATTGATGTTAAATGGCAGATTGCAGTAGTGGATGGTTAGAAGGTGCAAACAAGGTCTATATACCATTCCTGGCTTGTGGGGATCTTAGCGGATATGACTCGGACCGTTCATACCCGCTTCCTAAAGCCGCTGACGGAAGTTATAAAAGCTTGGATCCTGTGCAGCCCCCAATAGACCCCCCTTATAAGAGAGCTTTAGAAATGAAGAAAGCTTCTAACCATGGCACTCAAAACCTTCCCCCTCATTCTTAATTCTTGGCACCTGCTTCTTCCTTAATCACCTTAATTTTTCGAATTTGTTCATCTTTGAAATGTTGCTACAAATTGTTGTATTTGAGCTACCTTTTTATTTTAGTTTTATCAATGGCTAGTGTTTGACACCGTCGTGCGTGGTTGGCGATTCATTTTTTAGCAAGTATTGGCCGGAGTTGAGATGATACATAATTCCTCGGTTAAAAATAATAACAATGAAATATAATATAAAACAATGAATGTATATTCATAAGTGGTTATCTTGCATATATTGATTATTGTTTGTTTTTACGTGATGTTTGAGATGCAATGGTAATAATTTTGTTTCTACAATATTTAGAGCTCAAATGACATGTATCGCAACCATATTACTATTACTGAAAATATCAATCAAATAATAGATGGTAAACGGGCCGGAAATAGTAAAATAAGATACCTACCTAAGTAGGTATTACTGAAAATATCAATTAAATGAATTAAATGAATTGCTAGTTGTAGAAGATTATTTTCGTCAGACTTAAACCTAATAAAAATAAAATCAAGACTAATAAGGATAAGGGTTTGAATAATTTTGCTCTCTTTCGGCCCAACACAGTGCTTCGTTGTTGGTGTTCTTTCTAAAATTCCGATCTCTACGCACGTCACCGCTCCACTGGAAATTTCATCTACCCCTACTGTACTCTATAAATTACTTGGTTAAATGCCATCTTGTAATGATAATCTTTTATATAAATCTAGATTATCAAGATTAATAATAGAGTAAATTACACTTTTGGTCCTTGTGGTTGCCACCTACTATCAAGTATAGTCCCTATTTCAAACTAATTATAAATTTGGTCATTGTGGTTGTCATCCTTTTTCAATGTTGGTCCTTATGACTAATTTCTATAAATAAAATCTTTTAACAAAAGGGTATTTTTGTCTTTGTATCATTTCTTTATTTTTTCAATATAAAAATTAAATAAAATACTAATTTTATATTTTCTTGGCTTACAGAGGCACCCCAACCTCAATCCAACGAAGCTTCACAGTCCTCCAAAGAACCACCCCTCCGGCCATCTTCTCCGACAAGCAAATGAAATGGTATCAGAAATAATGAACGTTCATATATGACTGTTTATATATGAACGTTCATATATGAACACTCCCGTGTTTTTGTACTTCTCTATTTCTCTAAATATTTGCACTTCTCTATTGAACCTAAGGCTATATATATATATATATGTTTTTCCATATATGTATGTATACGAGTACACACATGGATGGGACCAAAACCCCTCTCTCTCTCTCTCTCTCTCTACGTACAAATATTATATATACATATATACAACCACCATCACCCACCATTACAAGTTTGAAGTTTCCAACAACCACCATCCACCACTACCACCCACCACTACCACCCACCATTACAACCACCATCCACCACCACCACTACCACCCACCATTACAACCACCATCCACCATCCCAATACGCCACCACTGCCAACCACCATCACTCACCATTACAAGTTTCCAACAACCACAATCCACCACTACCACCCACCATTACAACTACCACCCACCATTACAACCACCATCCACCATCCCAATCCGCCACACTGCCAACCACCATTACAACCACCATCCACACACAGTGTGTGTGTGTGTTCATCTCTCTGAAAATTACATGAATTATTCAAAAATTATAAATCTAAGGCTTCACAAATTAAGTAAAGAATTCAGTTAACAAAGTAAAATAGAATAGAAATTTCACCAGGAAGTGTCGGCATTGCACAAGAAGCAACTGGCTTGGGTGACTTCTCCACTTCAACGAGGCACATACGGCAATTACCGGCGATGGAAAGACGATCATGGTAACAAAACCGTGGAATGTCAACGCCGACGACCGAACATGCCTGCAAAACAGTCATCCCCTTTGGGATCTTAACCGGATATCCATCGACAAAGACCTCGATGACATCATCTGGATTGGGGAAATGAACCCTAGCTCCGGCAACAGGAGTGCGCTTAGGAAGATCGGGCTCAAGAGAAGCCGCTTCAGCTGCGGCTTCACGCTTGTGAAGCTCCGGTGTGGAGACGATGGTTCGAAGAAGAGTGTATTTGGGATTTGTTGTTGACAACAAAACCCTAGATGATGATAATCGAAGGGCTCTGGAAGCTAGCGAACCCAATCTCATTGATTATTAATCTCTTTCTCTATGGTTTCTTTCTTTCTCCCTAAGGAGTAGATAAATGGAGTATGTATGTATGTATTGGAGTTTGGCTGGAGAAATGGGAGAGGGCGTGTGGACACCATAGACACCATTCACCGGGAGAGAGAGAGAGAAGAAGACGCTCCAAGAGTCCAGGCCCATTTTCTCTAAGTTCTGAGGCCCATTGGCCGGAGAAATGTGTGGTGGCCGGAGAAATGGTTGATGTTGGTGAACTGTTATATATATATAATATGTATATAAAAGAGTCAATTACAAGTTGGTCCCTAGAGTTTTATGTTTTTTACAGAATTAAGAAAAAACAAAAAAAGAATGTAAAAAGATGAAGAAAACCATATTGGACGAAAATACCCCTGACTCTAACGGTGGTTTTTAACGGGGTTAGTGGCAAGGTCCTGATTCTAGAGCAAAATCAGAACCATGAGGACCAAAAGTCGACTTATGAAACCATAGGTCCCTGTTTCAAAGAAATCACTATACCTTAGGGACCAAAAGTAGAGTTTACTCTTTTCTTTATGTATAGATATAGATGAGGTTGACTACACATAGCCAAACGAGCTTTTAAATTTTCAGATGAATAAGTTTTTATGGTTTTTTACTACTTACAAAAAGTCTTTGTAAAGACTTGGTAGCATTGGACATTAAGGTGGTGTTAGTTTTTTTTTTTCAAAAAAAGCTCTTATTTGTCATTTATGTTTGATTTCGCCAGACATAAGATAATTCAGACCGTTTTTCCCTCTTTTCATTGTCTCTTAGCCCTTAGGTGTCGTTTGTTTTTTAAGTGGTGTTGAAGTTTGAAGTCTGATTTCACTTCTGATTTTTAAGTGGTGGTGCTGACGTCTGAAATCTGAAAGAAAAAGACTATTTGTTTTTGTAAGCTGAAAACGTCTGATTATGTACTATTGTCTAAATTACTCAATATGCCTCAGAAGAACAATACTTTCGTGTCATCCATCTGAACAATTACCCTTTTGAATGTAAACCGAAAACAGAATTTGTGGTGAATCATAAAATTCCTTTTGTTGTCGTCCTAAATATACAAGTTAAGCTTTCATTTTGCTTATGAAGTTGAAAAAACAAAAAAGGAACAAAGTTTCATACAGACATTTTATCAAACAGGTTAAGCTCATCAACCATCTTGATTCTTGTGCACTTTATACCAGAAAGCCATCATCATAAACCGCACATATTCAAGATTATAGAGGGTGTGGTCTAGTTTAAATCTATCCTTGGAATTTGTTGGTATCTAGATAAGATCCCTTGAACAAACTATAGTCTTGATTGTGACAATCTGATACTAAATTGGTCCAAGAGTTTTGCATCAAAAACCAAAACAAAGAAGAGAATTCCAATTGCAGAAAAGTGGCTAAAAAAATCGAACACAAAAGTGAAATAAAATCAAGAAATAGCAATGGAGTCGCAGAAAAGTGAAACCAAAATCGAACAAAAAACCTAAAGTCTAGCCCAGATGCACCCTTAATGTCCTATGATAGATTAAGTGATAAGCTAACCACTTAATTACCTCTTATTTTCGTCCAACACCATTATTTTGATTTGAACGTCATGTTTAGCCCAGATGCACCCTGAATTTGCAAAAACGCAAAACATGAAGATTGTACATACGTGTGTTGGCTTTCCAGAACATCTTGAATCGCTTAAATCGACACTTGGGTGCGTGAGATATGATTAAAACTCCACATCCTTGCAAATTTGCCAACATCCTTCTTTTGTTTCGTTTTTTCGTTCCGTCTTTCGATAATCGATGCTCACTTCAATTGACGTATTTAAGTCGAACTTTTAGGAATAAAATATACAATTATACTTATTCAAACGTTTTCAGTTTACAAAAACAAGCAATCTTATTGATTCATATTTCAGACTTTAGAAGTGAAATCAAACTTTAAACTTCATATTTCAAGCACCTCTCAACAAACAAACAACACCAAAACTTTTTAAAAGTTTTTTCAACAAAGGGCTAGAGTTTAGGAACCTATTATACAATAGCTTTTTTTAACAACTAAAATTTCATTTTAGCCTACGCTCATTTAGATATTCATTTTACACCTAATAAAATTTAATTAATTAATTATACTCCTATAATTTATACTTGAAAAAATGAGTATCTGTTTTGATAAAATACATTGTTATAAGGATTTTATCGAGACGATTAAAATAACATTGCTGTTGAATATTAAAAAACGTAAGCATTATAAAATATGTATATCGTCTTTCATTTTTTGAACACTCCTCGCTCTGTCTACATGAAAGTGAAAGAAAATAATTTCTATTTGGATATTAATTTTGAGAAGTTCAAATTAGAACATCAAATAGTGATTCAAAACATCAAGAATCACCCATTCCATGTGATGGTTCACAAGACAACCAATAGTACTAATGGAATATTTGCATCAGTGGTGGAGGTGTTTGAAGTATATATGATCATAAGGAAAAGGAGTTTAAGTCAAAGATTGATGGAATGGAATTCTTAGTGAATCTTAATATCTTCAGATCATTAGTGCATCTTCTCAACAGCGATGTTAACAATTAATGGCAAGGATGATTTTGATGATGAACCAACATCAACGGAGATGATTTCTAATTTCATAAGAATGGGCTACAATGGTGAATTGAAGACGTTGAGTGACTTTAGAAGAAAATTCTTACTTCGTGTATGGTATTGTTTGTTATTAGTGATAAATAGGTGCTTGATTGGAAAGTTCAACAGTCAAGATCAAGCTTCTAACAAGATTCTTGCAATTTTTCATGCGTTCGCTAGAAACAGACATTATGATTATGCTATGCTCATGTGGGAAGACATCAAACTTACTTTCAACAAGAAAAAATGTCCTACATTCGTTGCATATCAGAGATATTGGCATATATGTATTAGAAGAGCTATATTAGACAATCCCAGTTAGTATCAACAGAAGACAAGGAGAGAAGATAGCACCGCATTATGTCATGGAGAAATTGAGAACTTCAACCTCGCTTTCACAGTTCAGAAATCATAAGGTACTTTCCACAACTTTAGGATCATATATACCATTGGATATTGAGGTCTTAAGAAACTACTGTCTATCTATGGATCTATCATTACCGATAGACCCTACCTAAGAGGACCAACCTATGAGAGCGAGAAGTGAGGGGTCTAACATTTAAACTAGAGATGGGGAGGTAGCTCAAGGGGATGAGCAACCTCATAGAAATGTAAGATTGGTTCAAAGTTGGTTGGAATATTTGCTAAGTGTCTATCTCTAGAGTGTGTAGCTAGAGATTTGAATATGAGTCTTCAGAGTTTGGAAGGTAAGAAATATTCTAAGTGTCAATGTCTAGAGTGTGTTATCAGAGATCTCGAACAGAGTCTTCAGAGATGTAATATCGTCTATGTAGTAAGTCTGGATAGGAACATGCAAAGTTCTAAAGAAGAGTATACAGAGTTCGGTCAGACCAAGTACAAGACATTCTAGTAGAAGTTTTATCAGAGTTCGGCTAGAAAGTCTGAATACTCATATTCAGACTTTGGGACTTAGAAGAATCACTCTGATGGTTTCTAACTTTCTATGACATTGCTTTTGAAGACATGAACACCTGAGGATACTAGAACAGAACATGTGTCTGGTGTTTCATTTGTCTTTCATGTACTTGTATTGTATCTTTAGCTTTTCTTTCCATGTATAAATACAGTTAGCTAGAGTTAGTTAGTTAACTTTCTCAATTTTGGTGTACCCATTACATTTGAATATTTCTCTCTCCACATTCCTGTATTCTCTCTCAAAGATCAATACATATGACATTTGGGATTCAATTCATTGTTCTTGCTTGATTATGTTCTTGAATCTTAATTGTTCTTGATCAATATACATATTTGGGCACCTATACGTACGCGAATCACGTGTAAAATCACGTGATTTTGCATATGTTTTGTCGTTCTCATGTTTTCTCATAGAGTCAGCGTTCTCGTTTGAACCTCCATATATATATATATATATATATATATATATATATATATAGAGAGAGAGAGAGAGAGAGAGAGAGAGGAGAGGTTTAGGGGAAAACCCAATTTTTTTTGAAAAACTAAGGAACACCTTGGTAACCGCTCATCTGTACGGTATGTACATGTGCATACAAGTAATTGAAGTTGTTTTTTGGTTTTTATGCACATGTGCATACCGTCCGGATGAACCATTATCAGGGTGTTCCTCAGTTTTTCATTTTTAGTCCTTCCCCTGGTGTATATATATAGGGGTTAAATCAAATAAGAACTAAAAATATATTACAAAACTGTGAGAACCGATATACATTTTTTATATGATATTTTTTCATCAAATGTTAGGATTTAAGATATTTTGTTTCACATATATTTGTTTCATAATATGATACTTCACATGGATTTGTTTCACCATGTGAATATTTTTTATGTGTATTTTTCATTTCATTAGGTGAATAAAAAAATCCACATATAATCTTTTCACAAGGTGAACGCGAACTTATGTGAAACAATATATTAAATCATAGGTTTTGATGAAAAAAATCATGTAAAAGAAATATTTTTATACTAGTTCTCACGGGTTTGTAACATATTTGTGGTTCTCATTTGATTATCGTCCTATATATATCTATACATATAATAAATAAGTAAGTAACATGCAACGTGTCGTCTTCTGGTGAGCCGACTTCAGTATTTTCCCGCCTAAACATGTATCTGGGCGCAGTTTACATTATAAGTTCAATTAGCACATCCACATTCACTCCTCCTTAAATCTCTCCTTAATTCAATTTTTTTCAATTTATACGTTACATTTACTATCCTTATAATTAGGTATGTAGTTTACTTTTAATCCCTTACTTTTTTATTTTTTATTTTAGACTTTTATATAAACATAAATAATGTATATGAACTAAAATGCATTAAAAAAATATTTCTATTTTTTACAAATTATACCATTGTAATCGCTTCGTCAATACCTTCAAAATGAGCCCAATATTGAATATTTTTTGGATTTAATTATATTATTAAATATCATAAATATATACGAATTAATGTGTCGTGATTAGTATTGGATTTGTTGAAATTAGTATGGGATTTGATACAAATAATCACTAAATTGTCGTGATTTTCTTTTTGCAATTTCATATCAATTTTTACTTCAAAGTCGAATTCCTTCGACGAATTACAATTCTATCAAATTTCATTCTATCAACGAAACACCCTTAGAATTATCATAAGAGATTTAATTACTTGAAAAAAAAAGATATCACTTATCAACTGACTTTTGGATTATGAGTTCGAACTTTTTTCAAAAATATAAATATGCAAATATTTTAGTATAGTATATTTAATTATTTATATTTTCTTAATCATGATTATATTATTTCCTCTAATTTTAATTGAACTACATAATATCATTTATCAACAGATTTAGTTAATGATATTTTCAAAGTCAAATTGTTATGCTTCCCATCAATTCACTTTAAATTAATCTTTCATAATAGTTGATAAGTTTTATGGCATGATTTTTTTTTATTTTAAATTACCCCGTGTAATACACGGTTCGAAACTAGTAAATATATATATATATATATATATATATATATATATATAGAGAGAGAGAGAGAGAGAGAGAGAGTAGAGGTTTAGGGAAAACCCAAAAAAATGAAAAACTGAAGAACACCATGGTAACGGTTCATCTGTACGGTATGCACATGATTATCAGTGTTCCTCAATTTTTTATTTTTGTCTTTCCCCTGGTGTGTGTATATATATATACATACAACATGGAAATTGTTCATCTCGACGATATGAACATGTGCATACAAATAATTGAAGTTGTTTTTTTGGTTTTTATGTACGTGTGCATATTACAAATTACTTGTCTATACAAGTGTATATCGTCCAGATGAACGGTTACCATGGTATTTCTTAGCTTTTCATATTTTTGTGGTACTAAACCTAACCTTATATATACATATACATATACATATACATATACATATACATACACACACACACACACATATATATATATATATATATATATATCCATAGGTTCAAATGAGAAATGCTAAGTGTGTGAGAAATAGAGAAGTAATTCTACTCATTCATACGGTCAAGATCGGATTTGACTGGTCAAAAATTGCGGCTTTGACTAGTCAAGAATTGCGACTTTAACTGGTCAAAAGTTGCGGCTATTCCAAAAATAGAAGGACCGTTTCATAACTTTTACAAATACGTGAAACTAATTCATATGTGAATTACACAGATTCACATATGAACATATTGTTCATATGTGAACTCGTGTAATTCACATATGAACTCTTTTTAACTGATTCATATATGAACTAATTAACTGATTCACATATGAACTAATTAATTGTAGATTCATATGTGAATCAGTTAAACTAATTAACAGATTCACATATGAACTAACTAACCGGTTCTCATATGAATTAATTAACTGATTCACATATGAACGTATAGTTCATATGTGAATCACATAGTTTCACATATGAACTCGTCCTGCGTATACGAAACTACCCTCTATCTTTTGCAGACCATGCGAGGAATTATCCGTGCTTCACAGTCAAAGCCGCAAATGTTGACCAGATGAAGTGATATGATCATTTATCTACTTCTCACACACTTAACATTTCTCATTTGAACATCTCCCTATATATATACATATATATAGGGTATGTTTCTTTTGCAAATCAAGCAATTATAACAAACTCTGCAAATTGAAATCCACCAATCACCTAATTTCTTTTTTTATAAATTTAATTTGTAAGGGTATTTTAGGAATTTTATTTTTTAAATATATTATTTATTATATTTTGTTATGGTCGTAATATTCATGAAACCCGATTCATGATCTTCATGATTCTCATCAACCCAGATACATGAAGATCCCTGCCGACAGCCGACGCTTTTCTCCGGTTGCCGGAATCTTGAATCCATTAATCTTCATGAAACCCATCTTCATGAATCTTTTTCCTAGTTCTCCAGTTTGAAGATGATGAAAAAAGCTTACATTCTTCATGAAACCCATCTTCATGAAAAAAATCATACAGTCTTCATGAAACCCACATTCATGGAAAACAAAATCATTAAACCCCAAAAAGAAATCAAATCTGAAAAGTGAAAATTACTTCAGAAACCAAAAATTGAAACCAGATTTAACCCAACAAGCAAATCCTTGATATCTTGGTGTCGTTGAACTCAAAAACAATACAGATCTGAAGAAACCAAAACCATATCTGTAACACCCGTAAATTTCGGATAAGTACAATTTCGAATCAGTGTGGAACCGATGTTTAAGAAAAATATGAAAATAAGATTTTGGGTTAAATCTTATATTTTATTGTCTTGTTGATGAGGAATTCGAATACGAGACCAACGGTTTTTTCCGGAGCGAAAACGGAGCTAAAACGAAGAAGTTATGGCCAAAACAGTGATCGGGAAAATGAACTGCTCGCGCCCGCACTACCATTTGCTCGCGCCCGCGAGCAATTACCCAAAATTTGGCAGCAGCTCTGCTCGCGGCCGCGAGCTAAACCGCGAGCACCTGATCAGCTTAAAACGTGAATTTCACCCCCAAACTTCATTTCTTCATATCTCTCTCATTTCAACTCCGATTTTGGTGATTCAAGTTGCTATGGTTCCGTTTTTGAGAGATCTTCAAGGATCTAGAAAGAGTTTGGAAGTTTATTGAAAGATTCAAGGGTGTTTGGTGGTGGTAAGTCTCTCATTTCTCACTCTCACGTCTCTTCTCTTCTCTCCAAATCGTTTCCCCTCTTTCTCTCACAAACCCTAACTGATTTTGGGGATTTTCATGGAGATTAATGTATTCCTTCTTTATTTTATGCTAGTGGTTTCATTTATTGATGCAAAAGCAAGTTTCATCCACAACACCAAAGATTTTTGGGGTTTTCTAGGTTTTCATCAAAACCTAAGTGGTGAGTTCATCCTCCTAGCTTCTATACTTTCATATGAGTTAGAAATGTTCCATTGATGATCTTCTAGTATTTTGTCTATCCAATTTCGATTTGGATAATTTTGGAGAAGTTAGGTCAAATTGAGGTTTTGGGTATAAATGGAGATTTTGATGGTTGATGTTTGGAGAACAATTCTAAATGGTTAAATGTAGTTATTCATGGTTGGAATTTATGAATTTAGGTTTTTGGAAAATTTGGCTTGAGGATCCGAGTTGCGTCAAAGGAGCTTACGTTGGGGAAAATCTAGATTTAGCCTAATCTAGCAAGGTGAGTTCAAGTTACTTTGCGAAAACTTTGTACATGCCAAAATTGTATTTTCCAAATATTTATGTGTTTTACTTGAAAAATATATGTGGTTGAGTTATTTGAATGGTTTAACTTTTTTGAAGTGTTTATCTTCATAAATGTGTAAAACACTCATATTTGGGGCTTTTGGATATTTGGATGGTTAGAAACCATAAATTGTCTTTAAAAGATTAATTGCTCAAAATGAGGTTTATTTGATGGTTTAATCATGTTAGTGTAAATGATTTTAATAAACCATTTGGGAAATGCACTTTTAGTGTATTGGGTCTTTTTGAGAATATTAAGGGTGTGAGTCCTTTGGGAAAACCCCTTTTGTTTAACCCGTGTTGAGTTTTGGGGTTAATGATGATTTTGGGATACGTGTTTGCTTAAACAATGTTTAAACGCGTTTTATGCGATGATGACCGACATTATGGGTCTAGCAAGCTTGGAGCACTTTGCTCGGTTTTGACTTTGAGATAGTCTTGGGACATTTGTCCGGTTTAAATGGCTCGATGTGGAGTCTTATTTACGGGTTGCTTTTATTGCACCGTGTTGCATATTATTGCACGTTGTTGATATTTACATGCTCGGGGTGGAGTCTAGGATGTGTTATATGCTTAATTTCATTTCATTTGCATGATTTGATGTTGATAAATGATCATTAGATCTTTGAGCAGAGGGCTCGGTTTTGGACTCGATTGAGTCTTGATGGCATTCGCCCGGTTTTATTAAGCTCGACGTGGGCTTGGGGTTTGCATTACATGAGTTACATTATGTTTGAGATTTACATGATTTGAATGCATTGATTATTCTTTTGGGGTCATGTATTTATATTTAAGTCATGTAAGCTTGTTTCGGATGGTGGGTTTTCCCAAGGTAAAGATGCAGTAGGATTGAACTTGATGGCTTGAACTAAAGACCTAGTATGGTTGATGTTTAAGAAGGGCTAAAGACCTAGTTTTGGTTGATGCCGGAGATGGACTAAAGACCTAGTTTTGGTTGATGTCTAAGATGGCTAAAGATCTAGTATGATTGATGCCGAGGATTGACTAAAGACCTAGTATGGTTGATGTCATCTGTTTTCCACATCCAAGAAGCTTACTTGCATTTATTTAATCGTGGTTTAATTTATGTGTTGCCACATTCGATGAGATCGGGTCTCCCCCGTCACCGAAGGGTGTTGATTTCGGGTATTTTATTTATTCGCATTTGGAGGTTATATTTTATGCATATGAATTGTTTTCCATGGTTGATGGACGGGTTTATGCTACATCTGTTTCGTATTATGTTTTAATAAAGTGTTATATCTAATGGATGGTTTCCATGTTTTACGGGTCGAGTATGTATTGTCAACCGTATTTGAAGGTTTTGCCTAAACTAGACTTATTCACGTATTTGAGTGAGTGGAAACGTAATTCATTTTGGAAAACGTATTATACCTTTCGGGAACCTTTCCATGGAAATGTGTGAGTTGGAAAATGGATGATTTGCAATTAAAGTAAACCCTTTCGAAATCATGACTAAACTACTACATTTCGATTTATGATTTTATATAGTCATGATAAAATGCTTGAACTCACTAGGCGTAAGCCTAACCCTTTTTATTTGTCGGCATGTGCAACAGGCTCAGATTGGGGTAGCTCTAGCTATATTGCGAAGTGGCGAGTACTAGTAGACTGCACGAGAGGTGACTTGACTAGTGAAGTATTCCGCATTGGTTTGGACTAGCAACTTGTGTGGTGTTAAGTAGCACCCGATTAAGTTATTTATTTGTGGACTTATGATGTTTTAAATTCCGAGGTATTGTAAGGAATGAATTGTAGAGACAATTTATCTACTTTTGGTTATTTTATCGAAATTAAAGTTAGTTGCTCGTTCCAAATTTGAGGGTGTTACAATATCTCATTCTCTTCCACCTAACAGATGTCTTTCTTTTTTACCAAACCGGATCTGAAGAAACCAGAAACCATGTCTCACACCGCCCTCAAACCGGAATAAGCGACGAAGACGGGTTATACGACGATGATTGTTTGTGCGCCGAAGAGTAAGACGATGACGTGAAGAAGATACATAAACCATCTCTAACACCGCCGTTAACCGAAATCTACGGATGACCGGTTATGGGATGATCATTGATTATGCGACGAAGAGTAGGAAGATGATGATGATCATTGATTATGCGAAATCTGCGATGACCGGTTGAAATGGTGTCGTCGCCTCCACATGAGTGGTTTTCCGGGAAGAAGAAAACAAAACCGTCATCTTCATGCTTTATGAGAGAAAAGACGGAAGATTAGGTTAGAAGAGAGAGGAAGAAAAAAAAAGACTTTTATTCATTCCCAAAACACCCACACGTGTCTTCCACCACTATAAAATAGAATTAGAATGTTCAAAAAATTACATTAATGCCATTGCTTTTATCACGACCATTGATGAGATGAATTAACGGTATAGATCGAGTTTGTAAAGTTTGTTGGAATTGACTGGTTTGCAAAAGAAACGCATCCTATATATATATATATGTATATGTAGGGGTGGGTTCTTTTGTTAACCCAATATTTTGTGTTAACTTTATGAACCAATCATAACCTTTGCTCCCTTAAACGAACCGTTAAGATTAAACATTGCATTTATTTCATTAATCGCATACGGAAGGTAAAATGTCATATGTGAACTGCATTGAACATGGGTAATTGTGGAAAAGATAACAAATATTTCTTTTACATTTAATATGCCCCTGAAAAAACTCCTTCATTGAATTGTAACCGACATCAATTGTATATTTGTATGTATAAACTAATATTTTTCATTGAAGTTTTTATTAATGTATTCTTGTGCTCATAAGGAATGAATAACTTTTTATTAATTTTTTTATTACCGTAGAAAATGATTAACGAAATTTATCATCGTATATTTAAAAAAGTGAAAGTCATTCAATGTTCTGTGTTTGACTTAGAAACATGAACAATACATATGTTTGATAAGTAAAAATTGGTCGCTTTTTGAATGGCCGATTCACATACATTCACTGTTGTCTTTTTTTATAAAACACAATTAGAGAATAATCGTAAAAAAGTAGTACATTGATGATGTTAAATGATTCACTAATGAACATACATGTTACCAAAAAATTGAATAACTTAGCACATGATATAGTTAGTGTTGTAAACGAACCGAACGTTCATCGAATCGTTCGATGGGAAGTTCGTTTATGTTTGTTTATTTAATAAATGAACGAACATTAACACATTTTATTCTCCGTTTAGTTAAATGAACAAACATGAACAATTGTTTTGTTCATTCATTTACGTTCGTGAACGTTCATTTATTTATGAATGTTAATGTTCGTTCATTTACGTTCGTTTATATTCGTACATTCGTTTATGTTCTTTTACCATTGATCACGTGTTTCGCTCGCTAACATCGTTGCTTATTACATACAGCACGTATCCAAAAATGATAAACATGAACCTAACTATGAAAACAAATCTTTATAACACATACAAAAACCTTACCCATACAATCGTTTTGTTTGGATTCAACGTTTTCAACTCTACGTTTAT
Source organism: Saussurea involucrata (assembly GCA_033807775.1). Lineage (NCBI taxonomy): Eukaryota > Viridiplantae > Streptophyta > Magnoliopsida > Asterales > Asteraceae > Saussurea > Saussurea involucrata. The sequence continues at coordinate 15,504,781 of CM066326.1, forward strand.
CCGTCCCGATAATATGGGTTATATAACTTTCACTGTGATCGAGTTGCGTTTCATCATCTTCATTAATCGTTGGTGATATCATTATCGAACGAACATCTACGTCGACTCTCTCCTCAACATCGTTAAAAACATTGTAATTCATAATGTTGTTCTCTTATTTCATGATGCAACAATATTTTCACACTTATTTGATACTAAATCTTACAAAATCTTTAAGAATTAAACCTATGGCTTGAATCAAGAAAAAGATCAGATTTTGTAACTCCTCAATAAATGAATGTTACAGAAAAGAATACATGCAATTCCATTCATGTCCCTATTTAATTGCCGAACATACATGTGAAACCACAATTAAAAATGACTTTCTATTGGTTGAAAATGGTTAATAAAGTTAACAAGAATTAGAAGGTTAACAAAGTAACCTCCATCTCCATCTCCCTCTCCCCCCCTCTCTCTCTCTCTCTCTCTATATATATATATATATATATATATATATATATATAGAGGGTGAATTACCACTACTAAACAAATGACCTTTTCCGGCGGATTTGGCAGCCTGATTACCGGCGGAAATTTAAAAAGTCAAACCGTGTTGACTTCCGCCGTAAATCCGTCGGTTAAATCCATTTTTTTAAATCGGTTCCATTTCGGCGGCATTTCCGGCGTATTTGAAGAATTTGTTTAATTAATTATTTTTGAAAGATTAAACGTAAATTAATTAAAATTTTCGACGGATAAATAAAATTTTGGCGCTTTATTCCGCCGGTGCATTTCGTCGAAAGTTTATTCATTTATTTATTTGGAATGTATAAATTAAATAGTAAAAACATTTTGGACGGAATATTCCGCCGAAAATCCGTTGGAAATTTAATTTTAATTAGGCAATTGATTAATGTGCGAAATCTTTCCGGCGGCCAAATCCACCGAAAGAAATCAATCGAGTTGTGGTGGGTTTTGTTCCGACACTCATTTCAAATGGCCCTGTGTACACTTAGTAGTGTACATTCCTGTATTTTTTTCTTCTGGATCGTCTTTTATATCTCTCTCCTGACCAAGGGACATATATAGGCCGGCCTCGTATATTCTTTTCTTCAACAATCGGTGACCCATGAGCAACAAGAGTCCTGGAACACATTGTCCACCCTTCCAGATCTTGGTTTGCTTGTATAGGAGAGGAGAGTTGCTTCCACTTGTTGAAATCTTTCAAATGGCCCTGTGTTTAGTAGTGTACATTCCTGTATTTTGCCAACCTCCTCCTCTACCTTACAATTACAATTACATCAACAAAACAATATCTTGTATTTTTACAATTACAATTACTAAATAATTATTACTTGCATAAATACATCATTTAAGAATTAAATTTATGATCAAAAGATGAATATGCATGTTATTATTTGATCAAACTACTAAGCCGTTGTTGTAATAAGTGCAAGATGGCCGGTTCCTTTAACCTTGGTCCCTCAAATGATGTAGAAATCTGGCTGCTTTTCAGGCATGGCATCTTGGATAGCAGGTACCTCCTTGTATGCCTCTGCCAATCTGGAAAGAAGAGGGTACTCACTCTGCACCAACAAACAACAATTCAAAAAATTAAATCTCCTACTGCTGGCTGGTAGTATATAACTATATATATTGAAGCTGATAACTATTTATCGTATACTAAGAAATGTATATTTGAGAGCAACATGAGTTGGCCTGCTCAGATATCAATTCAGAAGTGGATTACTAGCTATTAACAATTATGTGCATGAAGGAGTATACAGCTAGCATTATAAAACACTGTATAAGAGTAGAGCTTACCATGTCAAAGTTGTATCTTTGTAGGTAACTAATGATATAAGGAGCCAGAAGCACATCAGCCTGCATAAGTTAAGTTGCCACAATTTTAGACACTACTCCAGTCAGCATATATGTATAAAAGACCATTTGAACCACCACATGCAAGCCACAAAAAATGAAAATCTGTTAATACCCTTGTTGACTGTTACACACTAAGATATTAAAGGTTAGGTTCCGGTGAGAATGAAAGTTATGGTGAGAAGTGTAAGAAGCGGCGCAATTCATGGGTGGGTTTGAGATTAAAAGTGATCAATGGTCCAGATCCCTTCTTCCCTTCTCACCTTAACTCTTTTTCTCACATGATCCTTAGTCAATATATCAAATGCTAAATTTCTATTAAAATTGAGTGAATCGGTTGATTAGAGAAGTTATCGAATGAACTTCTCCCAAGGCTTTCGCCCAAAACGCACACACAAAATGGATCGATACCATCTCACAATCCCAGCCCTCCTATTTATACTAATTGGTTGACCACCCTACTTGTACGTACCACAGCACTAAACACTTGTACATTCCTACCATAGTCCACTATAGTTGTAATTGACCTCAAGTAATACCAGGGTATAACATTTACTCAACAAGGTTAGATTCTGTTGGGCTCGAACCTGGCTCAACTCAACTCTTAATTTGCAGTCCCCTATTTTTGAAATCCAGGGATCTAAATCAGCATAGTTGTAGCATTGGAAGTATATACTTACTTATGTTTCAATTGGGAAGGATCAAATACATACTATATATGAGTACATATGTAAAAGAAAGAAACAATATATACCAGGAAAATTTCATCACCAGTTGCATACTTTCCAGCATGGGATTTTAGTAACTTCTCCAACGCTGCAAAGGTTTACAGAAATCAGGTACTCCTCTCTCTTAGATATAACCAAAATCACAAACAGGGGTTAAGTTACATAATAACATTGGTCTGACCATCAGCTCCATTTAAATTGAAATCATATATAGTTCATAATATTATGATGCTTTAGCTTAAGCTTTATAAGAAAAGTGCGGATGATGCAAGCTAGTGCAAAAACAACCATCTACATTATTAGTCTTTTTTGTTCTCTATACATTCAATAGTGTCTTTTCCGAATTAACACAGATTGGCACATCAGTTTTTCTCGATTTACTAGACTTTAGTTTTTAAATTTACAATTCATTTTTAAATAAATATTACAAAGAAACTCAGCTTTGTCATCGGTTCAAAGGGAAGTCTTTTTTCAATTATATTAGGAGCTCAAATTTTAAAACTAAAGGTCCACATTCGTCTTAAATGTGCGTAAATATATTTGGACATCAATTGGCCGGTTAGTCTAACTTGGGTAAACAAACCATGTAGACCCTCATTTAGACATGCAGCAAAAGTTAGCTCCTTCACTGTTCTAGTGTTGTTCATTAACAAATACAAATACTTTTTCTTTACTTCTTTGGAAGTTGATACCCTTCTCCACACATATACAATATAACTTGATAATTCAGTCATGGGTAATAGAAACAATTAAGTTGATCCTTTTTTGTAAGGTGTACAAGGTGGATTATGCTATATATATGCCTTCAGATAGTCAATAAGCTGCAACAAAGGAAGAGGATATATGGTTCTAGTCACATGGTATATTACTGTCTTTGGTTTTGTTTTATTTCTGGTTCTTAACCCTGGTTAGTTTCCTGGTTACTGTGGGAAGGGAAGACAAGTAAAGTTTTACCTGCAAAGCCTTTTCCGACATGCTTATTAACCCATGGAATTTTTTCATCAAGACCAACTTTTTCTCCAATGTATCTCTGCAAGGGGATAATTAATAAAATGTAAGAATTCATGTGGAAGCAACTTTTGTTGGGGGTTTATGAATCAAGAAAAAGAAAATTCTTACTCACCAAAATTGGTATCCTTAAAAGAGGTTGTATGCTTGAACAAACAATGCTTGCAGCCTGCAGATTTGAAAAGAAATTACTAATTATACCATAACCGATAAATATGCACCCAATCTATTAATTCTATCCCAAAACTTAACCTTTTTCTTGCTCCTTTATGCATTTCTCTGAGGTTTAGTAATTAAACTCCACAAATCTTATGCATACAATCTAATATACACCGGAAATTAACAAAGCACTCACAATAAATCTAATATACACCATAAATCTTGCTCCTTTGTACAATGTTATTACCAGTACATTGTGCTAATATAGAAAGCGAGAGAACTCGAGACCAAATGATATTACCTGATAATTTATTGCCTTTTTCGCAAGGTCACGAGATAACAAAGGATGCAGAGGGTACTTCTCTTCAAGGTACTGTATCATAGGAAGAATAAGCATATAGTATATAGAAAAATCTCCTTCCTTAAACAAATACGAAGAAGCTTGAATATATAAGTAGCCACTTTCTTGAAGCAGATTTTGGAAAGGTGAGAACTTATGCTACTAACCAATATGATTGCATAAGAATCAGAAAGCACCATATCACCATCCATGAGAGCAGGTACGAACCCAATAGGATTGATCTTTAAATACTCTACAGTTATATAAAATTAAGAGTAAGTTACAAATTCAGATAGAGTGTAGAGCATAATAAAAGCCATGAGAACTTGTAAATCTAAAGCTGTTATAAAGTAAAGAAGACCATTTTAAACCTGCAATAAGCATAGGCTAACTATAACCAGCCGGTTTGGCTGGATGCACACCCGGTGGTGACGAGCAATTGTAAATTAGTAATCCATATATTTTAATCGATTTTAGCTGTTTAATAGAAACAAACAAAAAACTCCTCTTAGCAAGAAGTAATTTAGAGGAATAGGATACGCCCATACAAGAATCTTAATGATTCAGCTAGTTAACATGTTCATTAATTAATTTAGATTATAACCTTAAGTTTTCTACCTGGACTATGCTGCTCATTTTTGGCTAGATTAACGGCATTGTATCCATAATCAAGTCCTGTTGGCAACCCACAAATTAACAACAGAATCTCAAGTTAATCATATGTAATTCAAATGCTATTTTAGAATAGATATTTGAACAGATCTAACCTTTTAACTTGAGAGCAATACCAACACTGCAGCAGGGAGGGCTCATGAAAAAAGAATAAAGTTGCAGCTTCTTTGGCAACTCTTCACCATTACCCTTGTTCGTCTAAAACCCATCAAAGTTAATACCTAATAGTACGTTAGTGTGAACTGTGAAAGATATATATATATATATATATAGAACGAGAGATAGAGATATATACGTACGTACGTACCATAAATGCCAATACAAGAGAATGACGATTGAGCTAGATCATATGCAGATTTGGAGCAAAGGAGCGAAATTCCTACACTCCTGGAGCTATCATACAGGAATTAACGCCCTTTTTATAGAATTAGCGGAGACAGTCCTGTCCAACCATCACACATTCACATGTATTGTAAAAGATATTATTTTCTCTACAATCATTACATTTATTGTAAAAGATATTTTCTTATCTACAATAATTAATGCATGATTCGAGTAGATGTAATCTTTGATGGAGTGGTGGAGTCCAACTGTTTTTAGTTTGATCTGAGCCCTTTAAATTAAACCCAACTGTTTAAAATCAATAAGTCACTTCAGTCAGCACGATTAAGCCATTCATTAAGCCCAATTTCCCCCTCCTTCTTCCTCGTCTGCAACCTCCCACTCTCACAAACCCCTCTCCTCTCACACAAACTCTCCCTGGTTTTCTCTCCCACGTCTCAGGTAACTTCCCACATATCCCCTGAATTTTCTCCTCTCTCCACGATTCACTCGGTCTTCAACCTCCCATCCCCCTATAAATAGACTACCTCTCCATTCTCTCTTTCTAATTGTCTATGGCTGCTCCTCTCTACTGTATCGATGGAGTTTTGCAGCATGTCTGTAGAGGGCATCATCGGCCAGCCCAATTTTCACCCTGGTAGGCTCTCTCGACTCTCTCTCTCTCTCCCTCTCTATCGATCTGCATCGTTTCATCATCTCAGTATCATATGCGGTAAGCCCTCTTCTCACTGTTTCGATTGGTTTTTGGTTTCTTGAAGAAACGCACGATTTCGATTTGGTTTTCTTTGATTTTTTCCTTTCACGATTTCGATTTGGTTCTGCCATTTTTGCAGGGCTTCACTTTCAGCCGACTCCTTCAATTTTTGTAGTAGATTTTGACTGTTTCTTTATCATTCTTACTCAAAGAGTTTAACTTCATTTGCCATTGACAGCGATTTCTCCAAAACGACATTCAGGTGCCCTCCAATTCATGTTCTCTTGATGAAGACACAAATCAGGTATTCCCTTGATTTTGTTTACTTTTTTATTTTTTTTCTTCTTATATGTTTTTTTCCTTTCCAGTTTAGTTTTGCCACTTCATAGCCTGAAACTGAACAAAGGAAAATGGAAAGCAGAAAAGTAAAACTGAAGATTAATTGTTTAAGTTCCAACCTCTAATGATTGCAACTTCATTGGTCCAAACCTAATGGTCCAATCTCTAACGAGTTCAAACCCGATGAACACCTAATATCTTGATCAAAATGTTGGTTCCCTTGACTTTTTAAAAGTTTGATATAAAACTCCCTGTCCCGTTTTTATGGCCACTTTCAATCTTTGATAAAAGAATTTGGTACGATACACTTAAGATGGAAACAAATGGTGTTAAAATAAAGAGTAGGTTTGACATTGAAATGTCAAACCATTGTATCTAAAAGCACCTGAGTTGGCTAAGTATTACCGGGAAGAGTAGGGTATAGATTCACAAAAAACATATATAAGATCAGTGGTGTAGAACATGTCCTTCTCATCAATTTTGTGCAGTCCAAAAGTATAATACATCTACAACCAATTTCAAATTAACATCAAAACAATAAAAACTGCAACTTAATTGAAGTTGTTGTTGATTGTAGATAAAGAAGTCGATTGGTGCTGAGATATCAAATTCAAAGAGTTCAGGTGGGCAAATTCAAAGAGTTCAGGTGGGCAGGCTGGTGGTGGCGCCAAAGGTCATCCAGCAAAGGCACCTGCTGTTGTTATTGGTTCCCCAAACCCGAAGGTTCGCGATGCTACATAAATTATCACTTGTAGATTTCATAGAAAATGTCAGTTAGTTGCTTTGTGGTGTGTGTGTCAAATCATGAAGATTTTTGAGTCTTAAAAAATGTACACATTTTCAGAGTTCATTAGATTATAGATGTTTTTAGAATTGATAAGTTCCATTGTCTGAATTTGGCCTTTCCCGCAGCCACAGAGCATGGTCTGAAGTCTGAACTGATTTAATTTCATTCATCAAGTCAAAAGGGCTGTTTGTTTACGGCTTAATGGTATGGACAGCTTATTCGCTCAACCATATCAATGTGTTTCATTCAGCCCATTTGGTTTATTTATTAAGCTTTACGTTCCTGACTTTATGTTTTCTTTTGTTTTTTTCCAACCATTGATCTTGGTGTTTAGTTAGCACATATTTTATTATATCACGGGTCCCACAAACTTTGACCCATCAACAACAGTTGGCAAGAAACCGTGGATTGGGAAACCAAAGACCATTCACTCCTGCTCTTGGACAATCTAACCCCGTTGCACCACCACCTGCGTTTAACAGAACACCTGCAGCTGTTGTGGAGGCTAGCGAGTCTTGTAACAGGATCATAAGCAAGAGAAGCATTCAAGAGATAGTTTCTCAGGTAACCATTATCCTTTTTTATGAAGATAACATTTTTTAATAATTAATATGCAGTTTCATGTATACCTTCCAAAAGTATTGACCATTTTCATTTGCCACCTGTCATGAACAGATTGATCCAGCTGAACAATTGGATCCAGAAGTGGAAGACATTTTTGTCGATATTGCTGATGAGTTTGTCGAATCTGTAAGTTCCATTTTCCCTACATTTTGAGTAGAAATAAGCAAGCTATATGCATATCATCATGTTTTTTAATTACTTGGTCCAGGTCACAACCTTTGCTTGCTCTTTGGCCAAGCATCGTAAATCAAATACGCTGGAGTCAAAGGATATTCTTCTGCATCTGGGTTAGAACTAAAGAATTTAATCCCAGATATATGTCAGTTTACTCATATATAACTGGATATTGACTTAAGGTTAATGGGTGGTGGTTTCAGAAAGAAATTGGAACATGAGTCTTCCTGGGTTCGGTGGAGATGAAATCAAGTGCTACAAGAAACCAGTAAGACTATTGATATGCAAACAACTATATTAGTTTTAGCAACTTTTTCTTAAATGTACATTTAATTCTTGATTTTCATATTTGTGTGTGGTGGTTTCAGTTTGCTAATGATATTCACAAAGAGCGAGTATGTATAATTTGCTAAAGTTTCTATGGTTTTAAGATATTTGATTCAGAGAAAGTAATTGAAGTTGTTGTTGATTGTAGATAAAGAAGTCAATTGGTGCTGCTGAGATATCAAATTCAAAGAGTTCGGGTGGGCAGGCTGGTGGTGGCGCCAAAGGTCATCCAGCAAAGGCACCTGGTGTTGTTATTGGTTCCCCAAACCCGAAGGTTCGCGATGCTTACATAAATTATCACTTGTAGATTTCATAGAAAATGTCAGTTAGTTGCTTTGTGGTGTCTGTGTGTGTGTGTTTATCAAATCATGAAGATTCTTGAGTCTTAAAAAATGCACAAATGTTAGAGTTTATTAGAATATAGATGTTTTTAGAATTGATAAGTTCCATTGTCTGAATTTGGCCTTTCCTGCAGCCACAGAGCATGGTCTGAACTGATTTAATCCCATTCATCAAGTCAAAAGGGCTGTTTTTTTTATGGCTTAATGGTATGGAGAGCTTATTCGCTCAACCATATCAATGTGTTTCATTCAGCTCATTTGGTTTATTTTATTAAGCTTTATGTTCCTGGCTTTATATTTTCTTTTGTTTTTTCTAACCATTGATCTTGGTGTTTAGTTAGCACGTATTTTAGTATATCAACGATGATGTTGTTTGATTCTACTCTTTTAGGTGATTGTTGGTTTACGTATATGCTTATTTGCATTTAATTTAATTTAATTATTTTAGATAATTTCTTATTGTATACTTGGTTCGGAGGTTTTGTTCCATCTGTTTGTGTTTTAATTCATTGTATTATAAGTTTCGATTCTTCAATATTAGTATACAAGTCTTAACTGTCTCATTATAGCATGTGTTTTCAGTTGTGGCACTAAACACCCTAGCCTATAGTTATTTATTGATTGTTTCTTTTTATGGACCTTGAAATTACAATAACTATTTGGTTTTTAAAAGTTGTAATGTCTCATTATAACATAAAAAAACCTCTAACACCTTAATTAGTTATAAATCATAGTATGATTTAACTGAATCACTTTAGAGATATGTTGCCACATCAACTTTCTATAATGACCATGGTCAATCTAATATGATTTTCTTATTTCCTTGAAATCAAGGGAAAAGGTGTTTTAAGATTGATTTAAAAAAAATAAATTAGATATGAGAATAATTATATCTTATAAAACTCTGCCTCTTATTTAATTCCTATAAATATATGTAAGGATGCATCCTCGATACCACATAATACAATAAAAAAACATAATTTTAAATTTAAAACCTTCTTAGCTGGTCGCATGTAGTTTTTCTTTTTGGCTTAAAATGATGCATATAATCAATTTGTAAAAGTTCACCGGTTTATCTATTCAAAATAAAATATTCAAAGACTTGGTCATCTAAGATGAGAAAGTTCAGTGGTTTATTTATTAAAAGAAAGTTCAAAGACTTATTAATTGAAAAGTTTATTGAAATAATTTTCAAATGATGTATTTAGTGTCAAAGTACCCTGTCCATGGTGTTTAATATCACGGTTTTGTAAAATCTTGAATAAACATCAAAAGATTAGCGTGTAGAAATGACTTTTATAAAATGCCATTTAACTAATTAGCATTGTTCCTTGGAACAGATTCTTTGGACCAAAAAGAGCTTTTCCTTTGATTTACTGCAGAGTTAGGAACAGGTTTGTCATTGATTATCCATTTGCCCTTTTGCTCTGGAGTAAATCTGATTGGTTTATAAGCAAAGGGAACAGAGGTGTGGTTCACAGGAATACTCTTAGCTTTCTCTCTTTTCTTCTCTTCATCAGAAGAAAGAATTCTGATACCCTTGTTTTTGAAATCAGGGACTGGTATGAATCTGGATTGTTTCATAAAAAATGAGACAGTTTTCAAATCTCCAGATCCGACTAGTACCTGCTTAGGTTTGTGCAAAACACTTTCTTGTGCACAGAAAATCTGCTCATCTACCTCTGAGTCAGAGTTAGAGAGAGTCTAGAAAGTCTCTAGTGGCTCTGACAGAGGTTTGAGAGTCTTTGGGTGTATTAGAATCATTTACTCTGGTGGACTTGAACTTTCTTAATCTTGGTTTCAAAGCATCAGAAGCAGTATTTTCCACAAGAACTCTTTTAAGATCCTCTTCAAAAGATGTTCTTATTGATTCAGAGGTAGGAGAGAAGACTGGGGCTTCAGGGTTGAGCTCGCTCTGTGTTTTAATACCAGAGGACTCGGCCACAGAAGTAACAGACTTCTGTCCTTTAAAAGAATTGAAGTGAAAAATCTCTTTAGGATCCAGACTTTTGACAGAATCAGGAAATGAGTTCTCAGCTTTTCCTTGATCAAGAATAAAGTTTTCAGAGGTTTTGTAACCTTTTCTTGATCCAAGGAGTCATAGCTGACATTTCTGAAATTAAGCCTTCAGGTCTTTGAAATATCAGAGGTTTTGGCTCTTTTAAAAACTGCAGTACCAGAGATCACATCTTCTTGGATTTTCCCAACACAGAAGGCAGAGGACAGAGATGTCTTCTTCTTTCCAGTATAGGGAGCAAGGTCACTGAAACCCAGACCTTGCGTATCATTTTGAGAATTGATTTTTTTATGCACATCTTGTGCATCTTGGTACTTTTTAATCAAATTTTTTTTCCTCTGTAGAGACTGGTGCAAAACCTCTCTCTCCCTCTCTTTGAAAATAGTCCTTTAGAGCAACAGAGTTAAGCCTTTCATATTCAGACTTCTTAACCTCTTCTGTCTTTTGCTTAAGAACTTCCTCATATTCTTTAACTTTTTTAGAAAAAGAGTTTTCCTTCTGTTTTTGCAAAACTTCTAGCTCATCTTTTTCTTTGGAGATCTCTTCCTTCTCCTGCTCCAAGAGAGTTTTCTCTCTCTTATAGAAGGACAAATCCTTCTGAGCTAACTTTCTTAACTCTTTCTCCTCGGAGAGCTTTTGTTTTAGAAGTTGAAATTCCTCAGTAAGTAAAGAAACATGCATCTCCAGCTCGGAGTCTGATTTTGATTCAGAGGTAGAACATACCTTGGCACTGGGTTTGGTGGTCTCCAACGCTCTGTCATTTGGCTCTGTCACCGAAAGAGCACATGCAATCTGAGATATGTCTGCCTCTGTTGATCTCTCTGGCATCTCTCCAGTCATCCAATCGGCTACCTCTTCCAAAATTTCATCATCTACCGCAACCCCGCAAAAATTGGCTTGCTTTGGGTCGTCATCAGAAGACGAGTCAGAGATCCAATTCTCCATCTCAGCAACATAGCTTCTCTCTCTGTAATTGTACTTGTACTTGTTTTTGTAATAGTCCCGGTCTTTTACCAGTCTACCCTTACAATTAGTAGAGAAATGGTCGGGTTTGCCACATCGGAAACATCTTCCATCGTTTTTGTTGATGGGTTGGGCAGTATCACCTTGTTTCTGGGGGCTGGAGGATTGTACTTCTGTTGTGGTCTCTGTTCTGTTGGAGCTCTGTTGTTGTTCTGATGGTGAGGTGCATCATAACCTCTCTTCTCGTCTTTCTCTTCTCTCTCATACCTTCCTCTTCTATCAAATACTTTGTTACCAAATCTCTTGTTAAACTGTTGAGTTATTATAGCAAGAGATTGGGCAAAAGCATTGATATCTTCATCCTCTGATGAACTCTCTTCTTCATCACATTCAGCGATCAGACTTTTCTTTCCCTTCTTTTTCACAGCTTTCTCTTTCTTCTCTCTGCTACAGCTTTCTCTGTTGGACTTTCCTTCAACGGGGGTTTTAGAGTCAGAGATCAAAGCGATTGAACCTGCAATGGTGGATTTGCCCTTTTGTTTGACAACATCCTTCTCTTGTGCAGCAAGAGTGCCATACACATCAGTAAGAGACCATGCATCCAAATCTTGGTTAGCTTGTAGAGACATGGATAGATTCAACCATTCATCATTTAAACCTTTTAAGAACAGGACATTGTTATCTTCCTTCGACCGAACAACCCCACACTTTTTACACTTGTTTATTAAAACATTGAATCTGTTGTAGGTTTGTTGTAAGGTTTCCTCAGGAAGTGCTTTGAAATCATTGTATTCATTAATATATTGGGTCCTTCTATTTGTTTAGGTTTTTATACCACCTTCGAGTTGATTTAGAAGTGGATCCCAGATTTCTTTAGCTGTAACGCATGAGTCTAGTTCTTGGAAAATATCGTTGGGAATGGCCAAAATCAGAAGTCTAACTGCCTTGAGGTCATTTTCCATTTTTAGCTTTTCTTCATCAGTAAACCAAGTGGTTTTAACCTCGAAGTGAGCTGGAACCTCAGCAGTAGTTTCTGTAGCGGGTACACGAAGAACCAAAACCATAGGTTGGAATGGTCTACTTGTGACAGATTGCATGAGGTCTCTATCCATTCCATCAAAGAAGTTAACCATTCTAATCTTCCATTGAGAATATTCATCTCTCAGAAGAGTAGGAGGTTTGGTTAGAGAACCAGCTGTGTAGATAGCGTTGATGTTGTTATTAGCCATCTTTTCAGAAAACCGAGTATGAAGGATTTGAAAGATTTTAAAATGGTTTTGAAACCGAAAGTAGATGAACAGTAAGTAATGGAACAGTAACTTGAGTAGAGAAGATATTCAAACTAACTAGAAAGCTTTAAACAGGGATTAAAGAACTCTGAAAAGTTGTTTTAAACTTTGAACAGTAAAAACAGAGTATACTTTGAAGCTTTTGAAACCAAACACAATCAACAACAATGAATCAACCCGGTTAGATTGGATCGTTTGATTTGAGCAAATCAATCCGCTCTGATACCAATTGTAGGTTCCCAGATTCAAGTTGTATCACATTAACAGCACAAAACAGATAGCGGAAGCATTATATAAAGCCATTAAATGTGAGTGATTGTGTAGACGATAATGTAACAGTGAGAGTATCAATAGTGAACAGTAAATAATAACAAGATCAAGTAAATAAGCTGCTCGTATATTGATATTTGAATAACACCAAGAACACGTTCAAGTGTGTGTATTCTGAAATCTCTCAGGAAACAAATCGTACAGTGATAGTGGAATAGAATGTTGCAGTGTGTGCTCTCACAAATGTGGAAAACAATTCTTCCAAAAAGCTTACAAATGTGTGCTCCACTACCCTTCTATTTATAGCCTGATAAAGTGAAAGACAGTGTACTAACCCTGGGATGACACGTGGAAAATGTGTCTCCGTCCTTTTAGGGCTTACGTCGAAAGTACGGACACGTGTCTAACACTTAGAGATTTCTACGAGACTTAAGCTTCACAGAGGTCTTCATTTACCAGAGCTCTTACGCCAAAGCTCTGATAGTCTTCTGGTGAACAGAAGAAGTCTTCTGCCAAAGCTCTGTCGAGCTCTGATGATCTTCTGGTTTATTTCTTCTAAGTCTTCTGCCGGAACTCTGGTGGTCTTCTGACTTGTAATATTTTCAATACTTTTACATCTTGTGTACTTAGGGCTAACATCTTCTGAATCACCAAGATGAGAGAACATCCATTGATTCAGTTCTTCAGTATCAGCAAAAGGTCTAGAGTTCGCTGAACGGGATTCGTCAAAAGTGACATGGATTGTTTCTTCTACAGTTTGTCTTCTTCGATTGAAGACTCTGAAGGCTTTGGAGACTGAAGAATATCCAAGAAAGATTCCATCATCAGCCTTAGGATCAAACTTTCCAAGGGCATCTCTGTTGTTCAGTATGAAACACTGACATCCAAAGATGTGAAGAAAGCTAATAGAAGGCTTTCTCCCATGGAAAAGTTCATAGGTTGTCTTCTTGAATCTTTTGACAATCAGCGACCTGTTTTGAGTAAAACAAGCAGTGTTGACAGCTTCTGCCCAAAACTGAGTAGGTAGATGAGAATTGCTGAGCATTGAACGTGCAGCTTCGATGATAGTTCGATTTCGTCTTCCTGCGACTCCATTTTGTTGCGGTGTTCTCACTGAAAAAAAGTTGTGAGAAATACCCTTGCTTTCAAAGAAGGAATCAAGAGAACTGTTTTTGAATTCAGTTCAATGATCACTCCTTATAGAGCGAACGATCATGTTGTTCAGGACTTCCATTTTCCTAACAAAAGTGATGAGTTCTTTAGGGGTGTCACTCTTAGAACGGAGAAACATTACCCATGTATAGCGAGAGAATTCATCAACTATGACCAATGTATATTGCTTTCCAGCGATGGATTGTTTGTTAACAGGGCCAAACAAATCCATATGGAGAAGTTGTAGAGGAGATGACACTGGGGAAACTTGCTTAGATTTGAAACTAGCTTTTGTTTGTTTCCCTTTCTCACACGTTGAACATAGAGATTCCTTAGCGTATGAGTGTTGAGGTAGACCAGTAACCAACTCTTTTGAAGAAAGAGTATTCAGTGTCTTGAAGTTTAGATGAGAGGGACTCTTATGCCATAGCCAGTTGACATCAGATGAGGCTTTTGAGAAGAAATAGGAGTTCTCAGTGGTTGTAGAGTCCATGTTTATAACATAAACATTTTCCATACGGTATCCGCTGAGAGCTATCTTCTCCTTTTTGTCGGTAACAAAGCAGGATTCCTTAGTGAAAATCACTTTGTTATCCTTGTCACACAGTTGACTGATGCTAAGAAGATTGTGCTTCAGTCCTTCAACATATGTGTCTCTTTTGAAGGTTGTTGTACCATTAGAGATTACACCAAACCCTCGGGTATAGCCTTTTCCGTTTCCACCGAAGGTCACTGAGGGACCCTTCTCTTCCTTGTATTCAGTGAGTAGGTTTTTCTTGCTAGTCATGTGTCTAGAGCATCCGCTATCGAGATACCAGATACCCATCTTAACCTACAAACAAATGAATATTAGTTTGACTTGGGCACCCATTTCACCATGGGCCCACACTTGACAGTGGTGGTAGAGGAAGTGGAAGGTTCAGCAATCTTCGCACAATTTGAAAATTCAGCTTCAGGACTAGTCTTCACTTTGGTTAATTTCTTAACCTCAGTGGTTGGTTTCACCTTAACCTGATTTGCACCAGGATTGGTCTTCTTTGCCTTGGGGCATTGATCTTTACCTTAGCTAACTTTTCAGCTTTGGTGGTTGTGGGGCACTTACTAGCAATATGATTGGTAAGTCCACAGTGATAACATTTCCTATAGCTAAAAGTAGCTTTAGGACCATTTGCATGCTTAGCTGTAAATTTTAAATGAGCAGGGCCAGCACCAAGTATACCTTTGGCATTGGAAATGGGAGGAACAATCAGTTCTTCAGATTTATTACCAATAACATCCACTCTGATTCTAGGAGTAGATCGCTGAATAAATCCAGGGATCTTGTTCTTAGAAGTAGAGGGATGAGTTACTGAAGCTTTAGAAGCATTCAACTTAGGTACAAAGGTACCCTTCTGAGGTTTTTGGTTGAAAACTTTTTCTTTACCTTTACCTTTAGACATTGAGGTAGAGGTTTCCTCAGGAATAGGCGTTTTGGAAGAGAAACACTGAGATGAGGAGGTGTCAGGGACTGAGGATACGAATGTTCCAAATTTGAGCATAAACGATCAGTGGTTGGTTCTAGAATATCAACTTATAACCAAGTCCACTCTTATCACTCAGGGGTATCTGACACCTTACAATCTCAACGATCGTTGTTGAGGATTTACACCATCCTTCAACAGTAGCTTTTTCATCTTTTAATGCAGCGATAGCTTCTTCACGCTCGATTTTGACTATTTGATTTATATGAACTTGATCTTTTAAATCTTCTTCAATTTTAGAAAGTTTTTCTAATTGAAGGTGACAGTTTTTAAGTTGTTCAACTATATCAAGATTTTGTTTTTCAACTATGGTCTTGCCATTCATGGCATCATATAAATTTACAGTCAGAAGATCGATTTTCCAAAGACTATCAGCTTCATTAATATATGAAATATTAGTAAAGAAAGAAGTAGATACCTTAGAGGTTGAAGCAGAAGTAGAGGGAATTTCAGTTTGTTCTTCCTCGTCTTCTATTTTTTCCATGAGGCAGAGATTGGCCTCATCATCATCTTCAGAATCAGATGATTCTTCAGTGTCAGAGGCAGCCCAGTCGAAGTCAGCGACCAAGCCTTTGCCTTTCTTCTTAAAGCTTTTTAGCTTTGAATATTTTTCTTTCAGCTTCTTGTATTTGTCATCTCTAGCCCTGGGGTTAGAGGATTTCTTGGAGAAGGAAGCTGAGGGTTTAAAGACTTTCTTTGACCTGCACTCACTAGCAAAGTGACCTATCTTTTTACAGTTATAGCAAGTTGCAGTGGCCTTATCAATAGGGGTTGATGATTTTGGCTTATCAGTGAGTGCAAGAGGTTTACTTCTTCTGAAGTTACTCTTTCTGGAGAGTCTCCTGAATGTATTAGTCAGTTTTGCTATAGATTCATCAAGATCTGAAGGATCAGCATCTGATGAGCATTCAGAGTTAGTTTCCAACTCAGTGATAGTGATGGTTGATCGCTGAGTGGAAGGTGACTCTGAGAGTAAAGCAACAGGTGTGCTTTTGGAATCTTTCACAAGATTCTTCTTAAGATGACATGAGTGCTCATGATTAAGCATAGTGCCATATAAGGTAGAGAGGGTCATAGATTTTAGATCCTTTGAGAGCTTAAGACACATTGAATAATTGTCCCAGCTTTCAGGTAGACATTCTAGAAACTTTGTCAGGATCTCAAAGTTAGAATATTCCTTACCAACGGTTTTTAGATCAATAATTAAACAGTTAAACCGCTGATGTACTTCAGAGAGAGTTTTATTCTTACCACAAATGAAGCTTTCGTATTGTCTTACCAGGTTGACTTTTCTTGAGTCCTGGACTTCAGAAGTACCTTCATATTGAACACAAATTGTGTCCCATGTGGCTTTGGAGGTTTTCAGATTCATGATGGAATGGTAGACTTCGTCAGGAAGAGCCATAGAGAGGATGGATCTGGATTTAGTGTCGATATCCACCTTCTTCTTGTGTTCATCAGTCCATGTATGAGGTTCCCTGGGAATGATTCTTTCAGGAATGGCAGCTCTAGCAGCAGTGCCTGGAACTTCAGGGTCAATCCTCACAGGGACATATGGACCATTCTCGATGTAATAAGGCATAGTAGGGTCTACACCTTCCAAGAAGAGCATCATCCTATTTTTCCACAGATTAAAGTTATCTCTGGAAAATCTAGGGGGTTTTGCAAGAGAACCATTGTCGATATAGTTTTTGTTTGTGTTGTTAGCCATTTTAGAAAATAGCAAGGAAGAGAAAAGAATAGTATAAGCAAGATCTTGTTTATGAGATTAAACAATCTGCTCTGATACCACTTGTTGGTCCCGAAAGGGTTATACAAGTTTGTAGAGGGGGGGGGGGGGGGGGTTGAATACAAACACACGATTTTTACTTTTCTAAATTGTTTATTGATATGTATCAAACAATTTACAACTTGTTGCGGAACAAGATTAAGGAATAAACCTAATCTAAACAAGTTATGAGAATCACTAAGATTTCCTGCACTAGAATTAAGATAGAGAGAAGATAAGAATACTAAGGATAATATTATAACACACAGAGTAGAGAAGATAAGGAGATGGCCGAGCACTTCCTTTCTAAAGTAGGATTTCCTTTATATACTGCATGCATTTAATGCAAAACAGTACAACTTTACACATGGCAACAGCTGGTTGGTTGCATGGTTTGACCTTTGTAGACAACCTAGTAGCCGCATGATGAACATGGTAGAATCTGAGTTGGTTGTACGATTCTGGACAAAGGGGATGTCCATTCTGACATTATCGTACAGAGGCGTGTAAGGGGATAAGACAAAAGTAACTTGTAGAGGAAGACTTCATGATCAGCGTTCACTGAATAGTTCTTTATCTGTGAGTGATAAAGTTCAGCGTTCGCTGAAGTCTTCTACTTGAAACTTCACATTGAGTGGACAGGTCTTGGCTTCGCTGATATCCGTATCGGTTCATTAGTAGACTTGTCGCTGGTTCTTTGGCTTGATCTTCGACTTCAGCGTAGAACATAGTTGACGTGAAACTTGTCTTTAGGGATCATAAGTAAACAGCATATAATATCAGGGATCATCAATGAGGCTGAACAAACTCAGGGCTCACTGATGAACAGTATCGCTGAATGTATAAAATAAATAACTTGATTTTCCTATCAGCGGTACTAAAACAAACTTAGTACTTATCAGCGATAGTGAAACACTTATACATAATGTTTACTTACAATTTTCACTAAGTGATTCTTAGAGAGTCATTATCAAATCATTGAGGGTTTGGATCAACATAAGGGCCAAGAGGCAACATGGAAAATAGAGGCGGACATGAGGTCCAAATTCCCTCAGCTCTTTGACAATGGAATTCCGGGGACATAATTCTTTTGAGGGGGAGTATTGTAATAACCAAGGTTCGAGATACTAAGAATAAGAGTCTGGTGGAGAAAGATGGAACTAATGAACTGCAGGGTCTATTTTGGAATATTTAAAAGAGAGTATAAAAGCCTCAATAATTGGCACAGAACCCTATTCCTGAATTCATACATTGCGGCGTGCGACCTGGGGAAAGGAGAAGAAGGCAAGGATCGACATTGGTGATTTTGGGAGGAATTGAGCCGATTGAAAGATAGACTTTTCGTCTAAGGTAACCTCCAACTCCATTTCTTGTTGTGTGTGGGTATTAGAGTCTGTTGTTGAGTTTGGGGGGGGGGGGGGGGGTAACTGGTTATCGACATCCTTAAGGATGTGGGTTCTGTACCGAAGGGTTTATGAACCATGAGAAAGGAGTTTTAATTGTTCAATCGTTTAATTAGTGTTGTTCATCGCATGCTTAGCTTATTGAGAAATGGTTATATTTTGGATTGAATCCGTAATGAACCTGCTCGACAAGAAACCCTGTGTATCCGGAAGTTCGCCCAGATGGGTGAAGTTTCCGGAAGAGGAGTCCGGATAAGTTCCCGAATATGAGTTTTCAGAAGAGGAGTCCGGATAGGTTTTCCGAATAAGCTTTCCGGATAAGGGTTCCAGATAAGTCTTTCGGATAGAGTTTTCCGGATGTTGTCGGAATGGGTTTCCGGATAGCCGAATCCGGTATGTGGTATCCGGAATCGATGGTTGGTTGGGGTATCCGGGAACCTGTATTCGGGTCAACCGAGTTGTTGATTAGGGTATCTTGGAGAGGTAATCGGGAGGAACGTTCAACAGACTAATCACCCACATTTATTCTTATTTCATAGGGGTTGATTTAGGAATCGGAAGCAAAGTAAGATGTAGCGAGCAAGATCAGGTGAGTTCTCTAACTGTTGAAAGATTTTAAATGTGAATTTAATTCCAGATGAGTTTATGAAATGGTATGTTTTATTATATGATGTTGCATGTTGAGAAAGTAAATTATATGTATGCATACATTGAAAGCAGGCGTGTATTGGCAAAGTCAGGGGGTGTCCTACAAGTGCTCATACCGGGGGATGTGTCCCATTCATGCCATGAGAGGAGTGACCTAGTAAGGCAGTGTGAGACTGACACGTTGTCACTAATGTGTGACTTCAGTGTGCCACGTACATGTGCAGATTTGTGTGAAAGCTTGATGTATAAATTTTCGTTGATTTACTTATTATGAAATGCTTTAAACATTTGATGATAAAACTGTAGCCACTAGAGGGATCTCACTAGACCTCATGGTCTAACCCTCGCATTTCCAAAACTAAACCTTTTTCAGGAAAGCAGTTGGTAGGGAGTTCTGGCAATAGCAAGGAGAAGATCTAGAGTGAGGATGCTTCTAGACGATAGTTGTTTCCACTTATTATTTAGACTTTTAGTTATATCCTTAGTTGTGAATAGGTTGTTCTGCAAACCTAATTTTGAAATGGATGTACTCGGTTAAATTTTGGTACCCCTTTTTGGGCAGTTCGCTTTAATATTAAAAGTTATGCGGTATTTTATGTTGGGTTGTTACACCTGTGTGTATGACCCTTCCAATGACTCTATCAATGCTTCAATCCTATCTAAAGGCGAAGACCATGACCTTATTCTCTCACCATTTCAAATATTTATATAACATAAAAACATAACTTATATATATAAAGAGATTTAGGGGAAAATCCCCAAAAAAACAAAAGAAACTTATTAACATTGTGTTAACTGTTCACCTAGACGACATGTACATGTACATACAAATAATTGAAGTTGTTTGTGGTTTTATACACGTGCGTTCATATTATACACATGCACATATCAAATAAATTACTTACAAGTTATTTGTATAAACATATACATATTAACCAGTTAAGTAGTTACAAAGATGTTTCTCGATTTTTCTTTTACTGTTTTTCTCTAAGTATACTCTATATACATCATATAATTTATCTTAAAAATATTTTATATTAGTATGAACGTAGATCCAACAATCCATCAGTCTAGAAATAATCCCACATGGGGAAACATTCCAATTATTTAAACATAAATGAGGCCATTCCTTTATATGAGATGTGTTGGCTCATGCTCCACACGATCGATTCATATTTTTCTTTGAACGTGAGCAAACAATCAATTGTGAAAAAGAAAATAATAATCAAACGATGGACCGCATAAAAATCCACCACATATCTTTTAAAATCATCTACAATCTTAGGCAAAGTTAAAAAAATATCGACGAGCACAGAAATAATCTATTTTTGAAGCATGGAATCCAAATGTGAACAATAATCAACGTGTAAAACAATGAGAAGTTATGGGTTAAGCATTCAATTCAATGATCTATTTAAAATAAAGAATTCAGAATCATGTAAAAGCATGAATAAACCCACACATACAATAATAGTAATAACACATAAAACGAGATAACTAGATTTAATCAGAATCATGTAAAAGCATGTAAAAGCCCTAGTTTACTCCCGTCGTTCCCACAATTGTCATCGCCGTCAATCGCCGTTGCTACATGGTCCGACCATCGCCTCACGTTCTTCCTTCGACCCCACAACCATCTCTGGTTCTTTGAAGCTCGACGGTTTTTTGTTGTGTAGCACAACCCTCGTCGCTATGGAATTCGATTCTCATCAGGTTGCTTCCATCTTCCCTTCGCTCTGTTGTTTGCTCTCAAGCTCTATTTTTAGGGTATTCCTTCTAATTTACTATCAACAATCTCAAATAGCATGGGTCTTAATCTCGCAACTTCAAATTGATTATCTTAAATGAGATGATCATCATTCAAAACTATTGATTTTGTTTAATGGTCTCCTATAGATGCAAACCAAATACACAGTAGTACATATATAATCATATTTTTGGAAAGTGATTATGGTTCAATTATCAATAAGATGTTTTGGAGAGTTATCTTTGTTCAAACATCCTTCCACATGTTGATTTTATTATATCTGCATACACCAAGTTACCTAAACAATCGCTTGAGAGCTTCGAGAGTACTTCTGGAAATTCTTGTGTGTAAAAAACTTTCTTTTTGTGTTGTGGCTTCTGCTCGATTTATATAGACTTTGATGTCATTAATGTCTCCATAAATGTGAAAACGGTCTTTGGTATTGAATGAGCTTGATTGCAGTCTTTAGTTATGACCGTTGTCCATAAATGTGCATGACCTGCATTAATTAGACACAAAGAAAACGTTTGTCGAGAGTTAATATGATTAGGTCGAGATTAACCTTATATCGGTCGTACGTTTCATCTGGGGTTTCGGTCGTACGTCGTGGATATCTTACGACCGATGCATTAAGTGTCGACTGTCGTCACGGTCGTACATAGATTACATGACCTTATCTTAATACAAGATTTGTCGTACAAAATGAGTTTCTTGGTTTCATGCGTCGGTTGAGAGGTGTGGTTTTTTACCCAAACAGTTTGCCTCCAAAATTTGAATTTAGTACGTAAATTTAAATTTTAAATTTTAAATTCGAGGAAACCGAATGGACATGTGTCGACCAGAGAGATGACTCATGGTTCGAAGGAAACTGAATCGGTTCGATGGCAACCGAAAAGTCGATAAGATCAGTGGCATCATGCTGACACACGACGCGTGGATGACAGCTACGTGACAGGTGTCGTCCATCCGACGGTGGCATGCGAAGGGTCGATGCCACGTGTCGATCATCGAGCGGCTTGACCTGACATTGGAAACCGTATATATAGGGACTCAAGGGGAACTCCGCCAAGATATCTGAAATACATAGCCAACCATCAGAGAGCACAACCCCCTCTGTTGATGCAATGCAGAATAAGCTGAACTCTCTGACCCAAGAGCTGAAGACTTCATTAGAGCTTGCCAAATCTCTGTCAGAGGCAATGAAGGGACGCATGTTTTCCTCAGAGCCTAATCCAGTTGTTACATCCGCAGATCTGGAGAAGACTCTGCAGAACATACAACAGAGCATCAATAGCCAAGTTGTGCCGATACTTCCAGAAGACTATATGACACGGGCACAATTGACAGAGTTGTGAAAACAAATGATCTCAGATGCGTGTGGCTTCGTCCAGAAATTCACAGCAGCTGCCGGATCTTATACCAAGGACTTCAACACCTCTGTTGCGGTGTTGAAGTTCCGAACTAATAGAGAGGTAAGCAAGGCTGAATTTCTTATAGATTATGTCGTGGATCGAATCAAAGAGGTCACCACCTTTCTACCTAAGAAGATGAAGACAAAAACTCAGAGCTCCTGCCAAGCAGAGGCAGGGAAGAAAACCAAGTTTGATGACCATGGCCACGATGGCTCTAGTTCAAGTGGTCATCAAAAGGGGGAGAAGTAGAGCACATAACCCACAAAGATAACCCCAATATCCTTTGCAGCTCCTTCCTCAACCCAACCCCCAGCTAAGCCACGAAGTACAAGGCAAAGAACCTCTGCCCCAACCCATACTTCTGTGGAACCAAAATCCCAACCAAAAACCAAAACTCCAACACCTACCTCTGTGGAAACCCAACCTCGACCAACCTATACCCAAATACAAACCCAAACTCCACCAATCAAACCCTCTGAAGCCACTGTTGCCAAGCCTCAACGAAAATAAGAATAAAATCTTTAGCAGCCATACCACCCAAACCTCAGAAAGAAATCCCAGAGCAGACAAAAGAAAAAAATTCTAAGGATAAACCAACCCCACACCCTCTGTAAACCAACCTACCTCTGTACCTAAACCACCACCCACAGAACCAAAGAAGTCTCTGAAGACTCCAAAAGAAGAATTCTTTGAAGAGCACTTCCCCAGTACCAACCCCTTCGAACTACCCAAACCTCTTTAACCCATGCCTTCAAGAAAAGGCAAAGAGCCTATGACATCCGAGCAAACTGACAGAGTAGCAGAGGTAAATAAGTCTTTGGACTCTCTAAAACTTAACCCTATCCTACGACCTAGAGAGAAAGAGTCGAACTATCCTGAACATATCCACAAATATCTCTACAATGTCGATGGAAAAGATGTCATAGAGCCTCCAATGGTCAGAGTCAATCCCTTAATGGATGCAGAGCTTATGAGAGGAATCAAAGAGAAGAAATCCTTACCCAAAGAAGAGGTATTCTCTCTGAGTGATATCCAGATTGTGCTTGGTATAACTCTCCATTCTTTTGTAGGCATAAACCGTATGTACTGCAAATACGATGTCGAGAGGAAGGATGGATCAAAATGTACTTTCTCAGATGCAGGTCTTGACAACCTCTGCATATATGATCTTCCTCAATTATATGGTTTCACCATGCAAATATTAGAGAAAAAGAAAGAGTTTGGAATGGCTAACAGAGCCATTGTTGAAGCTATGAGAAAGACAGTCCAACTACACTACCATAAGGACTTCCGGCTAGCTCTGGATCTAGGCGTTAAGAAGTTTTCCATCACAAAGCCTAATGAAGAAATGGATCTTATAGAGCTAGAGGAAGAAGACTCTTTCATCATTGAACTTGAATCTGATTTTGGCTATGTCTACAAGAACACAGCAGCAGAGAACAGGCTTTTTAGACCAATCAATTGTGTCAAGTACTCAACAGAGACTCTTCAGAAGTTCAGACGTACCATTTTACAGAAGAGAGGATCGAAGAACATGCCAAACGGACCAACCGTTCAAATTATCCTTGACATCGATGCAACCCTAAAATTCAGAGCACTCGTCATGAGCATCTACAACACTCTGAAGAACCATTTCCCAGAACCCATCGATGACTTCCCTAGATAGGTGTCTTATCAATTTTTGTATCTTGTAGTTCTTTAGTTTATCCTTAATGAAAATCTTTTACAGAGGTATCATTTAAACCTCTTGCTTTCTAGTGTAGCACTTTGTAATCTTTCTTTTTCCAATACTTAGGGGGAGATTGTTAGCCCTAATTTATCATGTGAAAGCATTGTAAAATGACTAAGTCATCTGGTCACAGAAGACTTCTACATAAGCAAGCCTCTACCGGAGTGATGGTGCACAGAAGAAACGTTTAGCCCGAAGAAGTATCAGAGCACAAAGCCTCTAAGACAGAGCTCAGAGCCTCTGTGGAAGACCTTAGAAGCTCTGGTGCGGACATCTTTGTGACATCAAAACTTGAAGAATTCGAGACTTATCGAAGATCAACCCCTCTCTCCCCAACTGTACTATCCAACTGAAGATTGCCACGTGGCCCACTTACGGTTGCAGCACCTTTCCATGTGGCAGACTCTCATTAGCCAGTGTGTTGACTCTTGTGTACTATTTTCCTATAAATAGAAGATTTCCCATGATCTTCCTGCAAGCTTTTTCACGCCAATATAGCACACGCTTCACACCACCAACATCACACAGTTTGTACAGTGAGAGAGAATTAGGGTTTTACACATAGTAGTGTGTGTTCTTCATTGTTCATCAGTATCGTAATCCTTTATGATTAATATCAAGCCAATGGCTCATTGAAGTGGTTACTTATTGTTGCAACATTCTCTTTTGCTTACTGTTTTCTACCTTGTTTACTACAATCTATTTATAAAACGCTTCCGCAAGTACATATGTGTAAGATTGTTTTGGTAAATAGAGTTAAACTGGGATCTACAATTCTTAAATACGAGTAATGTTTCATTGGTGAAACAATTGATGTGTACTTCTTTCGAACTTTACATTAGATATGTTTCACTTGTGAAATAGTTAATACAAATTTTTGAATTCTCGTATATTGAAACATTTTGATGATAATTAGTGAGTGAATTCAAACTACATCTTTGTATCAAACATCGAAATTGGTCAAAGCAAAATTCTTGTATTATGATTGCTTTGGGAATACATAAATCGAATATTGAACATCGACCAAAATAAAGATTTTGAAATAAGAAAATAAAATTAGAAGAATACAAAACACAAGGATATGTGCATATTAATACATGATTCCGGAATCGGTTTTAACATAAAGGGAACCATGAATTCAAAATAGAACAGAGATTATCTAATATCAATTGTTAGTCAATAATCTATTTCATAAAATATGTCTCTAATCGAATTCAATGCGTTTGTGATATACTCTATGTTCATAAGAATTAGAACTTACAAGAAGACATGTTTGTTGAAGATTCCATGCTTTGATCTTCTCCGAGTAAGCCGTAATAATCACCAAAACAAATTGGACTCAGCATGACCAAGGCTCTTTATTTGTAGGGTCTATTGTGATGGTTATTTTCATTTAAATAGTTGTGTCATGTAACTACCATCCTCTTATGCCTTTTTATTTGTTGCATTAATGATTTTTTTATATAACATAACTAGACCTCATGATAAAGATTAATCATGTATACACTTCTTAAACCTATTCATATAATGATCATATCTGCTCTTTCGAATCATCTTTTTTTTTCTTTGAAAGGAGGCGGCACTCCTGACAACTATATAAAAGAAAAAAGAGAAATAGACCTAAATGACGAGGGACTCCCTCCCAAACGGGAACTCAACCCAAGGCAAGGACAGGCCCAAACCAAAGGAAGAGAACCCAACTAAAAAACAACCAAAGTTCTTAAGGGATCTACATAATATAAAAAAAAATAACATTATAATCCGGTTAAAAGGACATGCCTGTTATGAGACAAGATTGGGTACGATTTTTTGTTTTTGAGAGGACCAACTAAAGACCATGATCGGTTGTGGAAGAACCGGCAAGGACTGGGCTCGGTTAGGACCAGCTACAAGCTGATCAAGCCCAAATTTTATATACCACTATCTAAAATTGACAAAACTGTCTGTAATCATCGATAAAACAATTAATCGTATTTTCTATAATTAAACTTGCTAAATAATTATTACATCATAATTGTTTTAGCAAATGTATGATCATAAGATCAATATTTTATTATTTGATCAACTACTAATTAACTAAACCATTGTTGTAATTCAATCGTTTGAGTGCAAGATGGTTCCTTTTAATAGATGGGGAAATCTGGCTGCTTTTCAGGCATGGCATCTTGGATAGAAGGTACATGTATGTATGCTTCTGCCAACCTGGAAAGAAGAGGGTACTCACTCTGCACCGACAAATAATAATTGTAAACAGCCACACAAACAAAATTCAAAATTTCTAATGTATAAATTGGCAATACATAGAAAAGAGATAGCAGGAAAACTATATGTGTATATATATATATATATACATATTCAGAAGTGGATTAGAAGCTGTAAACAATTATGTGAATGAGAGTAGAGCCTCTACCATATCAAAGTTGTATCTTTGTACATAACCAAGGATATATGGAGCCAGAAGCACATCAGCCTACATAAGTTGCCACAATTTCCAACACTACTCCAGTCAGCTTATATATATAATTCACATACATTAATTAAGATACAAATTAAGATGTGAGACTATATACAGGGCCGTTCCTGACATATTGTAGGCCCTAGGCGAGATGTAAAAATGGGCCCTCGATAAGTATGATTTTTTTCAATATGTTGTCTTTTATCATCATAAATAAGTCAATAACATTGAGTTCAAGAAATATTAATACTTCATATAAAATTGTTTTTCCGAGAATTCCTAGACGCAAAATCAATCAATAATTATTTATAAATTAATATTATTTATCATATCATTTTTATCTAGGATCATAAATTCGTTCCACCGTCAAACACATCATATGATATACATTTAATATATAGACCAACATCATTTTATATCACAATACTTACTATTCAGAGTAACACTATATGCAAACTAATATAAATCGGTTGAGTTTTCATATCACCTCATACTAACGATTTCACCATTTTAAACTTTTAGGGTTAATGCATGCTTTTACGAACCATCAATCTTAGAATCAAAAGTCCATGTTGGTTATAACTTTAGATCTTATTCTTGTTATAAATATGGGATAATACTTAAATTATGCATTCAATATTAGGTAATAAGGAAGTCCATAATGTATAGAAAAACAAAGTTAGTTTTGAAATCCTAAATATAGATATATGATTACGGTGGATATTCCCATATGGTTGGTACTTTTTTCTAAAGGAATGAGCTTTCTTAGTAATAACAAGAAATGTACTATATTTTAATATAAATGTTTGAGCCTTTAATATAATGTTAAATTATTTTTGGGTCCTATTAGATACTAAAAAAATTGTGTTTTCTTTGTTGACTAATTTTTTGGAACTACTTCTATAAACTAAAAAAGTTTGGCCCCTACTTTTTGTGGGTTCTTAATATAATGTTAATTTTTTTTTGTCCTATTAGATACTAAAAAAATTGTCTCTTTTATTGACTATTTTTTTAACTAGTACTATATATATATTAAAAAAATTTGGGCCCCTATTTTTTGTGAACCGTTAATATAATGTTAAATTATTTTTGGGTGCTATTAGATACTAAAAAAATTTGTGCTCTTTTATTGACTAGTTTTTTTGAACTACTAATATATACTATATAGTATATATATTAAAAAAAATTGGGCCCCTACTTTTTGTGGGCCCTGGGCGTCTGCCCGACCTGCCCTCCCCTTGGCACGGCCCTGACTATATATGCATGATTAAGATTCCAGATCATATATATGCAACAACAAAAAAAAGAACGAAACGGTACCAGGAAAATTTCATCACCAGTTGCGTACTTCCCAGCATGATTTTTTAATAACTTCTCCAACGCTGCAAAAGTTTACAGAAATCAGGCACCCCTCTTTAATTTCTTATTACCAAAATCACAATTGGCCGTCCCGGGGGAGGGCGGGCCACGTGTACGCCCATGGCCCAAATTTTTTAAGTATATACTAAATATTAGTACTTAAAAATTTGTAAATAAAAAAACCAAAAAAATAGTATTATAGGACCCAAAAACAGTTTAACATTATATTAAGGGCCCAAACATGTATTAATTAATTACATTCCACAATAAAGTTTGTAAAAAGTTAATTGGTCTTTCATTTTATAATATTGCTTATTATTTTTCTAAAAAACTTTTTTTGCCTAGAAACTTTGATATATACTCCATTACTCATCTTTCACATACTCTTTTGATTATTCTATCTACATGAATTTTTAATTTTGTGTTAGAATATAGTAGATTTTTTGTTATTAACTAAAAAAACTCTGATCTTTTGAAAACAACTACCAACTATACGAGATGACCTAACGTATATCTATATTTAGAATTTCAAAACTATTTTCTTTTTTTTCCATACATTATTCACTTCTTATTACCTAATAATGAGTGCATGAATATTACGCACTCTCTTATCTCTAAAACAAGAATAAGATCTCAAACTATTACCAACATGGACTTTTTATTCTAAGATTGATGGTCCTTAAAAAGTTTGTTTCAATTCTAAAAGTTTAGAATGGTGATGAAAACCATTAACATCAGGTGACATATAGAAACTCAACTGATTTATGTTGATTTAATAAATAAAAGAACTATATATAACCAAGAGCGTTTTCACTTTTTGCAATTTTGCCCTTAGTATTTTACCAAAAATCCTATCCTTTTTTTTTTTTTTTTTTTTTAATTTAAAAGAACAAGTAGAAAAACTAGAAGCTTTAGTGTCACATGGTGTGTTACTGTCTTTGGTCTTGTTTTATTTCTGGTTCTTAACCCTTCTTTGAAGTTAGTTTCCTCATTACTGTGGGAAGAAAAGACGAATAGAAAATCTACCTGCAAAGCCTTTTCCAACATGTTTATGAACCCATGGCACTTTTTCCTCAAGACCAACATTATCTCCGATGTATTTCTGCAAGTGAGGATAAGAATAAAATATATGAAATCAATCTTTAATTTGTTGGAGGTTTATGAATCTAACAAAAGCATTTTCTTACTCACCAAAATTGGTAACCGTATAAGAGGTTGTATGCTTGAAGACACAATGTTTGCAGCCTACAGATTACAAACAGAAGGACGTACGATGCATGTGAGGAATCATCACACAAACCATATATAACAGATGAATTTGCAAATGATCTACTGTATCCCAAAACTTAACCTTATTCTTGCATCCACAACTATAACAACACTTTTAACCAAAATTGTAACCACACCATATATATATATATATATATATATATATATTACTATGTCAAAAGAAGTAATCTTAAATCACTTCATTCATTCAACAATGTAATTGTACTTATATCATAGGGTAACAGAGATCATATTAATCCAACTACCCAAGGTAAACATAGACTAAGGGGCCGTGTAGGCGTGTACTAAGCACTTACTAGGTAAGCGCTTACCAGCAAGAGTCACCGCTACCACTTAGCTTACCATGTAACATTCTCAACCATCAAAATGAATTGTTGGTAAGCGTCACTTATAGGGCAAGAGTTTTCTCCCTCGCTTACCGGGTAAGATACTCGATCCATACTATGCCTCCTACCTTGTAAGAATCTTGGCCCTTGCCATGTTCACCCGGTAAGCGCTTACGTCCCCCAACATATAGAAACAAATTTGAAGAATATAATAACTATGTCCTAGTAGATCACTAGATGGAAAGGATATGCTGGTGGAGTCCCAACATTAGTTCGTAATATCCGTGTTTGTTGATTAATATAATTTGTCTGAGGGGTCGTTTACCCAACGCTTAGCCAACCGCTAATACTCCAACACTTTCAATTAACTTATCGGGTAAAATTTTAGTCCATTAAAATGGCAACATTTTTACTTGGTAAGTGCTTAGCGGTAAGAATCGTCACTCTCACTTACCGGGTAAGACTCTTGGTCCTGGTAAGATTATCAATCCTTATCATGTTCATCCGATAAAGTAAAGTGAGCCAGTAAGCTTTTACCGAGTAAGCGTTCAGTAACTGCCCCTGA
Organism: Saussurea involucrata; assembly: GCA_033807775.1. Lineage (NCBI taxonomy): Eukaryota > Viridiplantae > Streptophyta > Magnoliopsida > Asterales > Asteraceae > Saussurea > Saussurea involucrata. The sequence continues at coordinate 15,535,089 of CM066326.1, forward strand.
GACTCTTACAAGGTAAGTGAGGGTGGTGACTCTTACCCCGTTAGCACTTAGGTAAGAGACGCTTACCCACTTTGTGCCGGTAAACGGCCCCTTAGTGGCTAGGCCTACGAAGTAATAAAAAGTTGGTTACCTAACAAGTTGTTTAAGTACTACTAGCAATGAACCAGTGATTTACAGCATGCACTTGTAGTTGTTTGACCCAATGTTATTGCTTTTCAGTTGCTTGTAGAATACAATTATCATCAAGTGTACTAATAATATAGAATAAGAAACCATTGAAATCATATTACCTGATAATTTATTGCCCTTTTCGCAAGGTCACGAGGTAACAACGGATGCTGAGGGTACTTCTCTTCAAGGTACTAAACAATAAGAAAATAAGCAGAGAATAATGAAAAAGAAACAAGGAAAGTCCTTCCTAAAACAATATAAAGATTCTTGAATGCATACAAGTAACCCATTTTTATGAAGCAAATTTCGGAGAGGTGAACATTGAGAGGAAAACTCCAGGCAATAATATTAAAACAACGAACCGAATACAAAAGTTATGGCAAAAGCCACACAAAACACACAAACTTGGTAACAACATCGTACCAAGCAACGAGCAACCACAAAAGACAAAAACCAAAACATTGATGTTACTAACCAATAGGATCGCAAAAGAATCAGCAAGCACCATATCACCATCCATAATTGCAGGTATGAACCCAACAGGATTGATCTTTAAAAACTCTACACTTACAATAAAATAAGAGTAAGTCAAATACAGATGGACTGCAGAAAATATATACAGTTTGACACTGTCTAAATGGTTAGGATTTTGATGGTCTCTTCTCTAATTCTCGCCAATTTCTTCTCATCTAGCTATATTTGGTTGTTGATATGTACTCGTCCTTGATCTGCTTTTTCCTGTCCGTCTTGTTTCTTATTCAGTTTTCTCTATGTTTCTAAGCTTGTTGTTTGTGTTGTTGGCATCCCAATAGCTCCAGATGAACAACTAACTACTTTGATGCATTGTTTTTGTATATATGTATTCAATGATGTTTCATTTGTTAGGTCCACTACAAGAAAAAAGGTTTTTAGAGAAGGAAGATTTAGAGAAGGATTTGGATGTGTATCTAAAGGTGACCTTTAGGAAAGAAATTACATGACAAAAGCGAAAAGCACAACAAAAGATAAGATGACTTTTAGAGAAAGATTTTTGAACCAAATAATACACTATGTAAATCGTCCATGAAGCTTTTAGAGAAGCTTTTTACGTAAAACGTCTCTAAAAGTTGAATCAGAAATTTTAGCAACGCTTTTAAAACTGTCTCTAAAAGATAAAATATTTTATTTTTATTTTTAAATTAAATAAAAAGCTTTAGTTACCCTTTTATGTTTTTCTAAAACGTATCTAAAGAACCTTTATTTTTAATAAATCAAAATTATTGAAAAAAAATTATTAGATATCAACCGAGAGTCTGAGAGTACGTACACAAGTTCTCGATTTCATTGATTTCCCTTCGAATTAGGGTTCGAGAGTTCAAACAATTTCATGATTTCTCTTCGATATCTACTGTTTTCGATCTCCAAATTCGTTTTTCATCCGACTTCGAGTTCAATTTGTCTTTTATCTCTTCGATTTAGGGCTTGAGGATTAATCGAGTTACGATCTTCGCCGGCGACTTTGAGTTTGTCTGCATCTCTTCGTTTTTGTCTCTACTACTTACTAGTTTACATGCTCTGCCGTGTTTATAGTGTAAATTTAGGTTTATATTCTCTGCTTTGTTCGTTTTTAATCGTAGATATCTGACCTCCAACTATTTTACTGGGGAGTTGCGTTCATGTGTTGCAAATCTGATCAGGATGAGGACATTGTGAGTTCAACCTTCTTGGATTTGATTATTCTTTATTTGTCCTGACCAAACTGACCATTTTACTTCTATCCCCTTTGTAGTCGGATTGGTGGTAACAATTTCTCTGGGAAGATTCCCAATTTTATAGGGGAATGGACACATCTCTACAGCTTGTGAGACATTTTCGTACTGTTTCATTTTCCACTTGTTGTATATCGCAGTTAGATTGAATTAAATTTTCTAAATGACAGAAGGATTTAGGCCAGCGGATTGGAGGGGCCAATACCTCCTAGCATTACTGCCTTGGCAAATTTAACAGACTTGTGAGTAATTCCTCATATATCATCTATTTGATTTGCATCAAATTTGGTCAAGCATGTCACTGAATCAAGAGATGTAGGAGAATCAGCAACTTGACAGGGCAGACACACTTTGTCCACCCATTAGTAATAGAACAGAGTTCAGGAACTGTGAGTTGAACACTTTCTAAAAGAGTCAATGTCTTGAGCATGTCAGGTAAATTTTTGAAAACTTGGCTTACTTGCTCCATTTCATTGATCTTGGATTTTATTGCTTTGTTGTGGATATGTATATGCTTCTATGTTGCCTTTAACTGTATAAGCAAAGTCTTTTTAATTTTTTTTTATGTTGTATGAAGTTTAATGTGTCATAAACTTTGACGGTATTTGATGTGAATACATTCATTGATGCATATCAATATTATTTGATATACAAGGCATCTCATTAGTTATCATATAATCTTTGTAGGAGATAAACTTTGCAGCATACTCTAGTAGAAACTTTGTAGAGTGTTCATGAGTCATGACTGTGCATTCTGTTTTCTCTTAGCTATTATGCTACATATTCCCATATGTCTATACTATCTATATGTTAGATGTTAAGGATGCTTGTCTTTATTAGAAGAGTCACAAACTATTGCCACTCAAGCCATCAATGTGGCAATGAACCTTCTTGATGGCAAATTAATGCATAGATCACAAGAACTTCATTGTAGATATCTAGTATATATAAAAGGCCTCTGTGTTGTGGTTTATGATTATTATTAAGTTGGGTTTTTGGTGGAGTTATTAAATTATATTATTTATTACTATATATCTAACACTCCTACGTAACATTTTCAGAACAAACTAATTTCTCCTTCAAAGTCAATGGATAATCTAGAGATTATGCAACAAGTCTTAGGTAAAAGACCTGCATATATTCGGGGATGGTCTAGGGTCCCGAGCACTAGGAGTGACGCTACGAGTTCACAACATAGTGCCACTGGTCGATTGAGCCACGCCGAGATGTCTGCAAGACTTGCCTCGACGGAGTCCGAGCTTGCTTCAACCAAATCCGAGCTTGCTTCAACCAAATCCGAGCTCGCCGAGATGAAGGGTGACATGGCCGACCTACGTCTATTGGTGAGGAAGTTTATATCTGGTCAACCGCTTCCTAGTTTTTCAACTTCAGTAGACGTTCAAGACAATGGTTCCGAGACCCGAGATCGTTAAATATTGCACTATGATTTCGTTTGCTTTTTATAAATTTGGATGGATGCGAATTGATTGAACGTTTGGTTTCTTTTAATAAAAATTATCGTTTTGGGATTTTCAAGAATTTGTTCTTATCAATTTAATATTATTTATTTGTTATATTATAATATATATATATATATATATAATTATATATGAATATGCACCTGAAATAGGGACGAAAATAAATAGAAAATATACTCTTCAGAGAAGGAATTGGATTTTTAAAAGTGTAACTAAAGATGACTTTTAGAGAAGATTTAGAGTTTATGTATCTAAATAGCATGTTTAGAGAAGGTTGTGTTAGCGTAACTAAATGATACTTTTAGAGAAGGTTTTCAAAAAATGTTACTAAAGGCAACATCTTTAGAGAAACTTTTCCATTTCCTTCTCTGAAAGTGTGTTTTTAGTTGCTCTTCCAATCTGTCTTAAAAGCTTAAAAAGCGTCACTAATAATGACTTTTAGAGAAGCTTTTTGAGAAAATTTGACTAACCTTTAGCGAAGCTTTGAAAGTGTATCTAAAGCCCTAGAAAAGCGTCTCTAAAGGCAACATCTTTAGAGAAGCTTTAAAAGTGTATCTAAAACCTTTACCTACAGTTACATAGAGAAGCTTTTTGACGGAAATGAAAAGCTTCTCTAAAGGCTTTAGAGAAGCTTTGAAGGTTTTTAAATACAAAATAAAACCTTCCCTGAAGGTAATTTCTCTTGTAGTGGTCATTTATCCCTTTTTATTTTATAGGTAACCAATTTCTAAATATTTGATGGATAATTAATTCAAAAAATTATGTATTAGGGACGTAATTATTCAAAATGAGAAAGTTTAATGGTACCATAAATAAAGAAAGTCAGAAGAACCATCTTGAATTAGGTTATATATATATATATATATATATATATATATATATAAACCCAACCCTTAAATTGAAATAGAGAAAGAAAGAAAGAAAGAAAGAAATAAATTTGGTACCTGGCCTGTGCTGCTCTCCTCTGAACAGATTAACAGCATTGTATTCATAATCAAGCCCTACAAAGCAAACATATAATCAAATGATCAATTATCTGTACTGTACGTAACTACGTATTTAAAACTGACAACACCATATATATATATATATATATATATATATATATATATATATATATAAATTCAGAACCTTTTAAGTTGAGAGCGATACGAACACTAAAGCTGGGAGGGCTCATGGAAAAAGAGTAAAGTTGCAGCTTCATTTCACCATTACCCTTGATCTAAAAGCCATCAAAATGTGAATAGGTTAGTTAATAGTTAGTGTGAGAGATAGAAATAGAAAGATATATAGAAAGATGGGACGCACCATAACCATATCGAATGAAAGCCCCCCCAAAGATATGCCAATACTAACTAGTAATAAGTAAGCAGAAACCAAGATATGATGCAGACTTCGTCAACGCTCATGAGTTGGTAATGGTATATATGGGGCTTTCTACTAATAAATTATAGACAGCATCTCGAAGCCTGCCCCCCAAATCCAAGAATAAAGGCATCCCCTTTGAAAATGACTAGAAAGCGTATATAAATGTTTCTAGAAGGAAATAAATAAAAGGTGATGGATGGTCAATTGGTTATTCCGCATGCTGTTCTTGGGTGTCCATTAGGTACACCAACTCGACAGCTGTTTCGACATATATGGACATTTCAGTTGTTTAATAAATTATGTTCCCATGTTAAAATTGAATTTTGGGAAAATTCAAGGATCAAAAAGATAGGACAATCTGGAAAGAGATAGAAGTTATTTAGAGTTAGGAGTAAATGTAAATTGGCCAGTGCAAACATATCATATATATATATATATATATATATATATATTTTAATATATTTGTTAGAAACAAACTCATATAGTTTAAGGGATGCTATTAAACTCTTATGCCTATGGGGTAAGTTTTTACCCAAAAGAAAGTTTAACCTTACCCTGTTTGGAAACGACTTAATGAACTTAATGAACCCTTAAACTTATTCGGTCAGCCATATTGTGGTGTTTGGAAGCGGTTTAATGATATAATTGTAACAACCCAAAAACATACAAAATATGCACAATAAACATCACGCTTTGGGTCCCAATACATCTCATTATAATCATAGTTTACAGAAGAAATAACAGCGGAAATACACTTCCACAACCGAGATATCTAAAGCTAAGCAAAACTACTATAGTGCTCTAGACTAACTACCTTTGTCTCTAAGCCTTCTGAACTTCTCCTTATGCCTTCTCTTTCCCTTTAGACGAAGCATCACTAATGCGCTTCCCTGAAAATGGGTTTAGTTTTGAAAAACGAGGGTTAGACCATGAGGTATAGTGAATTCCTTCTCAAAAACAGTTTAACGAAGTCTCATCTTTAAAACACTTAACGGTTATAATATAAAATAAAATAACAGTTAAACACAATTAACCTCCACGCAAAGGTATTTGCACAGTGGTCTCCACGCCATCACGTCCACGTGATGTCCTCACTCGGGGCCCCTAGTAGATCCCCACGGCTCCCCAGTAGATGCCTTTTCCCCGTGCGCGCGAGAAACGGATTCAAGGCACACGGTTCAACCACACACCAAGGATCTTCAACGATCCAAGGTACTACTAGCCCCACTGTGCAACCCGACTCCACATAATAGCATATAATCATGAAAACACATACATCATGAATATACGGTAAAACATGCTAGTGATTATAGAAACAACTATAACTCATTTCATGGTACGTATCAAAATTCATGTAACCATCTTCAAATATTAAAAGCAAGTTCAATTTGATCTTTCATAAAAAGGGTACAAGGAAACTCACCTGATTATCGGGATTAGAAGCACACACACTGAAACACCCTAAAAACGCAATAAATTTAAACCTTCAATTTACAAGGTCTACCACAATCTCTTCCAAACACTTTCATTCATGGATGGAGAAGTTATAACAAAGTTCGTAATTACAAGCGAACTATCATAAACAATCTACTAATCTAATCCATAATGTACACGATTAGATTATAAAGATTGTTCAGAACATCTCCAAAATATCTCCGATAACACTAAATTCTCCATCACAATAACAAAAGCATAACTCTGGTACTCCTCGACACTCGTCCCTTTAAATCCCTTCCCGAGCTAGTAGCTGGTAAGAAAATCTAATTTGAAAAGATTAGGCTTACGCCTAGTGAGAACATCCAGTTTTCAAATTAAAAACATTATAAGCTTTGAAAACCAAACTGTAAACAAAGCATATAAATTAACCTGATCTCAATCTTTCTTACCATACACATAACATCTTTCGATGACGGGAATCATACCCGATTCCACGAGTATGACAAACACTAAGTAGGTCATAGTATCATGTTCAAGAGCGCCACTACGAATCACCACAGATTCTAGATCATTGCTCACGTCCAAGAAATTACAATTAAGCCATGCCTATTTCTTGTTGTGGAAGTAGAGATTACAATTAAGCCATGCCTATCTCTTATCTTACAATAGAAATCGGGAATTACGATTAGTCCACGCCTATTCCACGATTTCACATCTCAATTACCAAATGGGAATTACGATTAGTCCACACCTATTCCTCATTTCAATTCAACGGGAATTACGATTAATCCACGCCTATTCCAAGTTCATCCAATCCACGGGAATTAGGATTAGTCTACGCCTATTCCACGTGTTGACATAATACTAGTGCCTATGGATCCATTACACTTCCTAACATATGTGTGTATCAACTCAAAACACATAACAACTCGTATCATACTCTCAGTCGAGTTATAATTATGTTCGTACTGATAAAATCATAATATGTTTCGTATTCATGAAACATTTGAACAGTACTACATTGCACAGAAATATACATGTCAACCTGTCTAGTAAACTAATCCGGAACCAAGCCCAGAAACAGTCCGGAATCATATCCGGAAACCAAATCCGGAACATATATCCGGAAACATATATCCGGAAACATCCGAAAATCAAAGGAATCCGGTAACATCCGGAAAGAGTATCCGGACTCCAAGTCCGGAACCATCCAGGAATCAAATCCGGTATCCGGAAACAATCCGGTATCCGGTACATCTGGACAACTATCCGGAATCCAGAATCATCCGATATCCGATATCAATCCGGGAAATTCATTCGGACTCCGGAATTATCCGGAATCCGAAACCCAATCCGGAAAATCATTCTAATCCGGGAAATTCATCTTCCGGGTTCAATGATACCCAGTTCAATTATTACAATTTTCATTTCAAACTTTCCAACAACACTTTAATGATTATTTCAAAGAGATACTAACTTTACAATTCGACTTTTTACCAAGCAAAATTGATAGCTGAACTCACCTTGGTAACGCGAACTCAGTGTGAAACTGATTTCAATTCTTTCCACGACTGATGTCAATAACCTAATTGAAATTCAAATTAACTTAAGACTATCAATCTTAAGAAATCGAATTGAAGGAGAGAATCCAAATTCTTACCGATCAGAACCTGAAATCGTAATTTCTTTCTCTCTGCTTGAACCGAATTTACTGCAAGAACAATTGAGATAAATCTCAATTTTCAACCGACTCTCCCTTCTTATATATCAAACTATCAATAATTGACAAACCAACCCCCAAAGTTCATAATTCCACAATTAGCTTAAACTTTGGTCACTTGCACTTTTAACCCTTCAACCTCAAAATATAACATAACTTTCAATTAACATTCTTCATAATTCATATTTTTATCATGGAAATTCAAGGTGTTACAAATCTCCCCAACTTGAAAATGATTTCGTCCTCGAAATCAAGGTTAGGTATATAAATGATGATATCTATTCTTCATATCCTTTTCAGCTTCCCACGTCACGTTATCACCTCTATGATGTTTCCACTATACTTTAACCATGACCACTTCCTTATGTTTTAATTTCTTAGTCGTTCTTTCCAAAATTTGCTTCTAGTTCCTCCACACAACGACTCTTCTCATCCACTTTTGTTTCAGAAAATGGTATAACATTTTTCTCTTCTGCCTGGCATCTCCGAAGATAGCAAACATGGAAGGTATTATGGATTCCTTCCAATTCGGGTGGAAGCTCTAACTGATAAGTTTGAAGTTTGGTTATGGTGAAAGGTCCAAGAAAACAAGGACTCGGTTTTCCACGTTTCCCAAATCTTATAATATCTTTCCACGAAGATACCTTTAATATTACTCGCTCCCCAACTTGGAAACAACATGAAATTCTATTGGTCTCCTTCGGTTATAAGTCGAAGCCCTACCTGTCCAGCCTCTATTCCTTGATCGGAACCCACAATTGAAATTTCCCAGTAAACTTATTTCTAAGACGCGGTTACCAGGAGAAACTAATCCAGAATCGGGTTGGATCACAAACATCATTGAAAACTAACCTTTTGATTTAGACCAATAGTGGGATCTGTCTATCCACAATATCTGCTACTTGATACCGGTTTATCGTCAAGAACACATCACAACACTAAAAATTTCCATCTGAAGAGCTCGACTAGCTAACTGAGTGACACGAATTCATCGTGCTATACTTGAAACTCTTTTATGTGCAAAAGCATCGCCAAGAACTGAATCACCTCCAATCGCCCTGACGGTGACTGACATGGCGGCTGCCTCCCGGATTATAGCATTTGGTATAGATGATAAGAGGGCAACTCCTATCTCCTTCCAGTTCCGTTCTTCCTTTTCTAGAAGAGCTTATTCTTCGCTTCTTTGCATCAAGGTTTCCCATTCCATCACCTTTTCTCTTATATAACTTTCTTGTATACTTTTAAACCACCTACGGTCTTTTGGCACTTAGATCCGAGAAACCAATGTTGTCAAGAAAAGTCTTATCACTCATTCTGTACACGTTCAATCTTGGCAGTCAAACCAAGCAAAATAAGTAGATAATTGCTAAATTATCCCACTTTCACTCAGGAATCTCCAAAGGTTGTAAACCCCGATAAGGTCGTTGATGTTCGGCCTTCATCAATAAACACTTCACACATTTCTCTACACATCGTGCCACATCTAACTTCATAACCGGCCACCAATAGTGTAGTTTCAAATCTATATACATCTTAGTACTCCCGGGATGTATAGAATATTTGGACTTGTGAGAGTCTTCAAGAATTAACTCTCGTTTTCCCCCAATCTTTGGCACCCAAGCACGACCTTGAAATAGTTTGACTTCGCGACTATCTTCAGTCAGTTGGAGACGTTTCTTAATCATTACTTCATTTTTAAGATTTCTTCTAACAAAGCTTCCGTTTGTGCCGCTTTGATCCTTTCAATTAGACTCAACATCACATCAATCCTGGCGTTAGTCGCTTTCAAACATCCACTGTATTCTTTTCTACTTAAGGCATCAGCCATAACATTTGCTTTACTAGGATGGTAATGCAATACACAATCATAATCCTTAAGTTGTTCTAACCAACGCCGTTGCCTCATGTTCGACTCTTTTTGATCAAAACATGTTTCAAATTCTTATGAGCAGTGAAAAGAATGCACTTTGCTCCATATAAGTAATGCCGCCATAGTTTCAGAACAAACACTACTGCTGCCAGTTCTACATAATGGGTAGGATAATTCTTTTCGTGTTCCTTGAGTTGTCTTGATGCATAAGCAATCACTTTGCCACGTTACTTTAGTACACATCCCAAACCCGTCTTTGACGAATCACTATAGACTACCATATTTTATGTTCTTTCTAGTAGTGCAAGGACATGAGCTTTACATAGCTTCTTTTGTAAAGTCCTAAAGGCTGACTCTTGTTTTTCAATTCATACAAACTTTACATTCTTTCGTGTTAGAACTGTCAGGGAAGAGGCAATCTTAGAAAAATTCTTTATGATTCTTTTATAATAGCCTGCCGAACCCAAGAAACTCCGTATCTCTGATGCGTTCTTCGGTATCTCCCAAGTTATCATTACTTCTATTTTCGCCGAATCCACTTTGACTCCTTCAGAAGTAATTACGTGACTGAGAAATTGTACCTCCTTTAACCAAAAGTTCACATTTTGAGAATTTGGCGTACAATTTCGCTTTTCTCAGAACATCTAAGACTTCACGAAGGTGACCTTTGTGATCGGCTTCATTCTTTGAATAAACAAATATATCATCAATGAATACGATGACTGACTTGTCTAAGAATGATCGACACACACTGTTCATTAAATCCATGAACACAGCAAGAGCGTTTGTCAACCTAAAAGACATCACGAGAAATTCATAATGCACATACCTTGTTCTAAAAGCCGTCTTGGGAACATCTTCTTCCCTTACTCTTACTTGGTGATAGACCGACCTTGGATCAATCTTTGAGAAGCATCCCGCGCCTTGAAGTTGATCGAACAAGTCGTCAATCCTTGGGAGTGGATACTTATTCTTAATGATCATCTTATTCAATTCTCTAAAGTTAATGCACATTCTCATAGTGCCATCTTTCTTCTTGACAAATAACACCGGAGCTCCCCATCGATAGGTACAACATCATTTTCGACCATAGGGATCCGAATTAATTTCTTAGCACAATGAATTTCTGCCTAATTGCTCATCAACCAATCCGTACCAACAACCATAACAAAACCCACCAATTTCCATTAGAATCAAGTCAATTGGAAATTCCTTTACTTCTATCATAAAGGTACAATCTTCAAGTTTCTCATGAACTAAGACTTAACCCCCATTAGTTATTCAACTACTAAGGCATCTTCCAAAATAGTAACTAGCATAGCTAACTTTTAATAAAAAATTACAATACAAAAGACAAGTTGACATCCTATTAAGTAATATACACGCATGTATAGAAGTAACGAGGAATGCATGAGAAACTACTTATGCCGATTTCTTAGCTTCTTCCGCCGTCATGTAAAATGTTCAGCCTGCTGGTCCTGGGGTATTGGGTTTCTTCTCTTGATTCCTACTATTTTTCAGCTTTGGGCAATCCCTTCGGTAATGACCAGGTTTCTTACATTCATAGCAGGTTGGTCCTTGAATGGGGAAATTTCCAATTTGATGACCACCCTTTCCGCACTTGAAACATGCTCGACACAGGCTACAATGTTTACTTCTACATTTCTGATACAAATTGAATTCTCGACATGATTCAAAATAGGGGTTTTTAGCAAAAGGTTTCGATTTCTAGGAAAATTCTGATCGATCCTCCCACTTTCTTATCTCTCCCACTTGAGCTTTCTCAGCTTTATCTCTAGCATCAACTCCCTTAATTCTCTTATTAGCAATCACTATCGAATTCGTAGATGGAATTACATTTTCAGCACCCATAGCTCGTCCCTGAAATTCAACACTCCTATCATCTAATAATTTCATAAACATTTCTTGCTGTTGAGCCAGTGCAACATTCATAACTCTCATCATATTTTCCAGCAGGCGTGACTCCAGAGTAGATTTTGTCATCGCTGGATTAGAAGTACCAACATCAGGTCTATGAGTTTGACTTTCTCCTTCCCCCAGGATGAGTGGCATTGGTGGACTTGTGTTAACTCCACTCTTCTCGCGTTTATTCACCACCGGTTCATTTGCCTCACGGTCCTCCGAAGAAGTAGGAGATCTATTTGGTGTATTAACCATCATATTCTGCTGAAGCACATAAGAATGATCATAAGGAAGAATCATATAACTCGAATACAAGGAAACGTACTTCAACGTTCATTAATCGTCGTAACAATCATAAACAAGTACGCTTACGTAACAATATATTCATAATGATAGTAGCTAATTGAAATTATGAACATACTATACATAAGAATTCTCGTTACCATCATCACAATTCATAATTCACGTATTTTCGTCGACTCTAAGACCATCCCATCTTAGTATTTCTACCCAATCTCACAAATCATATCTTATTCATCCCAGCTTAAGTCTAGGTATCTGGTTCGTGGAAAATATATCCCTAAAATCAACAATGGAATAGGACACAAGTATACATGCCAAACCAATATCGTTCCTGAAAAACAAGTAATAAAGTGGTACTAAGTACCAAGTATCGATCCCACAGAGACAAACAAAGCAAGCGGTTAGTCTTGAGCCAAACTTAAAATAAGATCTCGAGAACAAAATTCGAAGGAATAATCTTTGAGTGAAGTAACAGCTTTGTAAACGTTTGTAAAACAGTAAAAGAAATGCAAGGGTGTAAGTTCTGGCTAGATTACAGCAACATTATGCTTAGGAAGAATGCTACAACATGATGCTGCAGCATTGGTTCTCAACTTTGCTACTGAATAGATTAGCCTATTTGCAGAGTTTAGATCGGACTATCTACTGGCAGCTCCACAAAAGAGGGAGACCCAACCAGTAAGGGCAGCTCACGCAAATGGGAGACCCAACCCATGTAGTAAAATCCACTAATCGATTCATATAAGTCACAATTTACAATAAATTGATATTACAACATCTCAGAGCTCTAAAATCTTACGTTGGCTTGCATTCAAGACCAATTCATTTAAGTAGAACAACATGCGTCACTTTGTCAAGAAAACTACTTAAATGAAGCTTAGAAAACAAGGGATGAATAGCAAAGTCGATAGCCAATAGCGAAAGCATTCTCCCACTACATAAAGGCTTTTATCTCCCAACCATTACTTACACCCAAGCTCAGGAATTAGCCCATCATCGCTCTTAAACACCTATAAATCATGATGATCAAACATAAATATAAATATTAAGAACAACAAATGTGCCAACGGTTTTAGATTAAAACTTAAAAGGAAATAACAATTGCTTCTAAGTAGCTATATGAACTACCTAGCTAATTTCCTTGTTAGGAGAAATTAGATTTAAAGTAAAGTAAAGTACAAACTAGAAATTAGAACTAGAACTAAAGAACTACTTGCTTAAGGCAAGAAGTGGTGTCCAAAACAACCAGGGCTCAGCCCCTATTTATACAAAAGAAAAGCATCTAAAGTCAACTTTAGCTAGTACAAGATTCTTTAACCAAAGGTTTTTATCCAAAAGCTAAAGAGATTATATGATGCTCTTGTTGAGGTGATCTCTATCAAGCATATATTCTTCTGCAGATGCCCCTGCTTTCCAGCTTGCAAAAAGGGCTGAAGAGTTTGCTTAGAGATTCCCCAACCAAAAAGTTTATGAAGTGACGTCTTTGACTTTCCTGGATCTGCGACTCATGCTGTAGCATACCGAACTGTTAGATTTTTCCACAAAACAAGCACAAACAGACCCATTTCTCCTACTTAGCTCCAAACTATAATAAAAGATAAAATCAAACTAAAAGACTCAATTATGCTAATTGGGAGACTAAAATAAGACTAAAAACCTATAAAATAAGTGCTTAGAATGTGATAAATTATGCACTTATCACACCCCCACACTTGAATTGTTGCTTGTCCCCAAGCAACACAAATGACAAATCAAAAGACTCAATTTGAAAGGTGAAACTAAAAATAAGAAGTGATACAATTAGCTAACATCAAACAATTAACATAGCCTTTCATAAATCAAAGTTTGTTCAACTTTCTCAATGCAACACCATAGGCCAAGGCACATGTTCCTCTTGTCAGGCAAAAATCAAATCTGAACTCAGGATCAATAGGGCTTTTTGGGTTTTTCCATTTCAGGGATTCTCTCATTTTTTTTTTCACTTCCCTTGCTTTCTGTTTTCATGCTGCAGCATATACTGCAGTAACTACCTTCTGCCAGATTTATTCTTTTTTTTGATTGGTCCTATGTACCAATATCATAACAGAAGGGTCTTTGATTGAGCCGGAATGCCAATATCACAAATTGATTGAGCCAGTGATGCCAATATCACAAAGGTGTTTTTCTATTGGACAAGATAAGAAGACTATGCCCTCTATCTTTTCTGTCTTGAAACAGATTACACAACCCTCCCCCACACTTGAAAGAAACAATGTCCTCATTGTTGATTGAGGGACATTTTTAGGCACAAAGGGCTAAGGGTGCAAAGGGGTGTGTTTGCCAGGCTTAGTGTTTGAGAAAAATGGCCCAAATCATTTCCAAGAGTTCAAAATTTGTTGCCTAGTTGCTGCCCAGGAATGCATGGCTTGGTTCTAGCATTGACATTTTGAAAGCAAACATGCAACAAATGAATTATTATGGCTATGTCATGTTAGACTCAACTAGTTACCACATGAATACAACAAATATTCCCAGATACCTAAGGACTTTAAAAAGAAAATGAAAATAACAAAGTGTAAAATCTACTGGAGCTAAGGGAAAAGAAATGAACCTGCCTACTCATGATGAGTAGGTGCTGCAACAGTCTTCTTGAGCAGCTCCTCATCTCTGGTATTGAGCTCCTGAGGGTATGGTGGTATGTTGGTGGCAGCCTCTAGGTGATCAACTTCCCATTCTGCCATCACCACATCTTCTTTGCGTTTCTCCCATTGCCTGTGCAAGGCAAGGTCCTTCCTCATCTCTGCCAGCTCTCTCTCTTGCCTCTTAATCCTTCTTCCCATTGCTATCTCCTTCTCTTCAAACTCAGCCACTATATCATCCCTTTGGGTATTCATCTTTTCTTCCCAAAAACTCTCCTGGTCATCCAGCTTTGCCATCAATTTCTGCTGGTTTTCTTCCATCATCTTAACCAATAATGCAAAAGCAGTAGCATCCAGACTGCTTGAGCTGGGATCCAATGCTGCAACATGATCCCTAGTAGCTCTCTTGGTTAGACCAGCTTCATCTCCCTTCCTCTTCACTTGGTTCCGCATGATTCTGTCAATTGCTATGATGTCCATAGCAGCCTTCTTACTGATCAACTCATCTTCATCAAACTTTGGAACTTTGGCTTTTTCCATTAAGGTGTGGATTAAGGCCGGATGCCATAATCCACCCTTAGGCTTCACAGCACAGGCCTTGATACTTTTGTTGATGAGCTGACCAACATCAAATGCTTTCCTCTCCATAGTGCAGTAAATGAGCAGACATCTTTCAAAGGCAATGCTGGTATCATGTGATGTGGGCAGTATAGTATGCCTAATCAGATGAAACCAGACATTTGCTTGTGGCTTCAAGAAATGTGTATCCAACACCCTGGTGCCCTTTTTCCCATCTTTCCAGTCTGCACCAGGCTTGGCAATGACTCCAAGGATTCTCTTGGCATCAGCAGCAGATGCTCTTCTCATTAGCTTCGCATACACAAAATCTGCAGGTGGTGTTAGATCATATGCATTATTTATCTTTTCAGCCGTAAAAGATACCTTCTTTCCTCTAACCTTCACCTCATTTCCTCTATTGGCAGCCACCTCTGCATAGAACTCCCTCACCCAATTTATGTTGTGCTTGGGTGGTACTTTGCACAGTTCTTCCCATCCTAACTCATCTATTACCTCAGCAATAAATGGTGATTTCTCAATAGCCTTCGGACTGAAACCTTTGTCTAAATGGCCATTCTTCAGCTTGAACAACTCATAACACTCCTCTGCCTCCTCTGAACTGAAATTTCTTTCCCCCATTTGCCTGCTAGTCATCCCCTCATCATCCTCTTGTACTTCAGTTTCCACAGCTTCGGCTTCTTCTACAATGGGCTCCTCTGGGACAGGCCTAGCTGTTGAGGCCTTCCCTTTGGAGGACCTAGTATGTCTTTTAGTGGAAGCCTTCTTTGTAGCCGTAGTCTTCACCCTACCCTTTTTAACCACATTCTTCTTCCTGACCAGATCCTGGACAGTAGGATCTTCAGACTCTTGTTCTACATTCCCCCACCCAGAATCTCCTTCCCTAACACCAGTGCCATCAACTACAATCTCTTCTATATCTCTTTCTTCCTCCTCCCTTCTATCTAGTTCTCCCTCTTCCTCTCTTCTGGTCTGTTCTACCCTTCTGGCTTCTTCTTCAATCTCTTGATTGCCAGGGTTTAACAATCTGTCCACATTATCATCATGGAGGAATTGCATTACCAACGATGGGGGTTGTTGTATCACAGATGTTGTCACAGTATCATGCTGTGACATAGGGATGTTCATGGTTATTGTTTCTGGGATGAGTGTGTCAAACACAGAAGTGTCCAACACAGTGGTAGGTGATTTTGAGAGTGGGTTTAGGGTATTTGGTGTAGGTAGAGGTGGTTGTACAGGTGGCATGTTCATATCGAACTCAGCATGTGTTCTTACCCTCAAGGCTTCGGTTTGGCTCTGAGCATCATGAAAGACATCGGAGTCTTCCTCTTGGGTTAATGGGGTATTTGGGTTCGTTCTGTTTAGGTCCAGGGATTGTAGGGTTCTGTGGGTTTCGACATTTGTGGGGATGGGTGGGTTTTGAGTTTCTGGTACAGTAGCGTCTTCCACAATGGGGTTTTGATTGGTTTCTTCAGAAACAGAGTGAGATTGAGTAGCAACGAACTTACCCTTTTCTTTACCGTTTTCTGAAGTTTTGAGGCGTTTGCTCGTCACCGGCGAAGTTTTCGGTGATCGGAAAACAACACCAGCAACTTTCTTCTTCGTCTCCGGTGGCGTTTTCTGAGCAGAGGACCGCGTCTTCCTTCGTTGATAGATGGCAGAGGCGAGCTTCTTTGGGGCTGAACCTTTGTCTTCGTCGTTGGCCATGTAGATCGTCGACGAGAATGGATCACACACACACACAGTTAAAATATCTTTGTGAAAAAATGAGAAGAAGCTGAAAGGTTTGCTTTCTTAAAAACCAAACCGCCTAAATTGGTTTCCAGTGTATTTTCAAAAAGAGTTTGGGCTTCTAGTTGAAAAGGAACTAAAACTGAACCAAATTTCAGGGGAATGGTTAGGGTGTTGAGATGAAATAATATTCCTTAAAGATAAAGTCTAGTACTTGGTTTAGTTGCCTTTGAAAAGTCATGATGAAAAAAAATCTTGACATGACCAAAACTTTTCCATTATGTACTTATCTTTTTTAAAACCAATTTGATTCTCCCTTTTTACTGAAGGAATACTATTCACACCCTGTCCTTTTATTTGGTTATTATACTTTTTTTTAAATAACCAAAACAATGACCCTCAAATCCGATTTCTTGTAACCAAACAGCCTGTAGCATCTTCCCTTTCTTATCAACTTTGATTTCCTGCACATTACCACACACATTATCATACCCGCACTATTAAAAATTAAAACACTATTTACATATTTACATTGGACTGTTGGGACTTTTTAGACAAAAGGATTACTGGGGTTGGAGTTGCACTACAGAGGTTGACCCTGTAGTTGCTGCAGCATCCAAGTAAGACTTAATCCTTTGCCCATTCACTATAAAAGATGATCCATTGTTTGGATCAATTAGTTCGACTACTCCATAAGGAAAAACATTTTTGATTTCAAAAGGTCCAGTCCACTTGGACCTTAGTTTTCCCGGAAAGAGTTTCAATCTAGAGTTAAACAAGAGAACTTTTTGACCAACTTGAAAATTCTTTTGCATAATCCTTTTGTCATGCCATTTTTTGGTTTTTTCTTTGTAGATCTTGGCATTCTCATAGGATTGGTCCCTTAGTTCTTCCAACTCATTGAGTTGCAATTCTCTCCTTTCACCTGCATCATTAACATTCATGTTAAGCTCTTTTAAAGCCCAAAAGGCTTTGTGCTCAAGTTCTAATGGCAAGTGGCAAGCTTTTCTAAAGACAAGCTTATAGGGAGACATTCCAATTGGAGACTTATAGGCAGTTCTATAAGCCCAAAGAGCATCATCTAGCTTAAATGACCAATCCTTTCTCGTAGGTTTGACCACCTTTTATAGAATACTCTTGATTTCCCTATTTGAGAGTTCAGCTAAGCCATTTGTTTGAGGATGGTAGGCTGTAGCAACTCTATGACTGATGTTATACTTCTCTAAAACATCTTTCATCATCTTATTCATAAAATGTGTTCCTTCATCACTAATTATGGCCCTAGGAGTGCCAAATCTAGTGAAAATGTTTTTGTGAAGAAATTTGACCACTGTCTTTGCATCATTGCTATGACAAGCTGCAGCCTCTACCCACTTGGAGACATAGTCTACAACTACCAAGATGTATTGACAGTTTCTAGAAATAGGAAATGGTCCCATGAAATCTATTCCCCAAACATCAAATAGTTCAACTTCTAAAATGCCATTTAAGGGCATCTCATGTCTTTGGGAAATAGATCCAGTTCTTTGACATTCATTACATCTTTTAACAAAACTATCAGCATCAAGGAAGAGTGTAGGCCAAAAGAATCCAGATTGGAGTACTTTTGCTGCAGTTCTTTAGCCACCAAAGTGACCACCATATGCAGAAGCATGACAATGCTTGAGCACTACAGGTACATCTTCTTAAGGTATACACCTTCTCAAAATTTGATCAACCCCTAATTTAAATAAAAAGGGGTAATCCCAAAGATAATGCTTAGCATCAGAAAGCAACTTTTTCCTTTGGTTCTTGGTGAGTTCAGGTGCAATAATTCCAGCAACCAAATAGTTTGCAATATCAGCAAACCATGGTGCTGCAGCATGATGCTGTAGCCTTAAAAGCTGTTCATCAGGAAATTTTTCATTAATTTCAACAAGAGGTTCCTTTCCTTTTTCCAATCTGGACAAGTGATCTGCAACTTGGTTTTCAGTACCTTTCCTATCTATTATTTCTAGATCAAACTCTTGTAGTAACAACACCCACCTAATCAGTCTTGGCTTTGCATCTTGTTTAGAAATCAAATATTTAATGGCTGCATGGTCAGTGTGAACTGTAACCTTGGTCCCCATTAAATAAGGTCTAAAATTTTCAAAAGCAAAAACAACAGCCAGGAACTCCTTTTCAGTCGTGGTGTAGTTAACTTGTGCTTCATTTAGAGTTTTGCTAGAGTAATAGATAGGATGAAAAACTTTTTCTCTTTTCTGTCCCAAGACTGCACCAACTGCCCAATCACTTGCATCACACATAAGTTCAAAAGGTTTTGTCCAATCAGGTGTGATTACAATTGGTGCTGAAATTAAAGCTTCTTTTAAAGTTTTAAAAGCCTTCCTACAATCATTATTGAAATCAAAAGGTTGGTCATGCTGGAGTAATAGACAAAGTGGTTTTGAAACCTTTGAAAAGTCCTTTATAAATCTTCTGTAAAAACCAGCATGGCCAAGAAAACTTCTAATTCCCTTAACATTTGTAGGTTCTGGAAGTTTTTCAATGACTTCCAGTTTTGCTTTATCAACTTATATTCCTTTGTTTGAAATTAAGTGCCCCAAAACAATGCCTTCTTTGACCATGAAGTGACATTTTCCCAATTTAAAACTAAATCAGTCTCTTCACATCTTTTAAGACTTTGTTCAAGATTTTTCAAACATACTTCAAATGAAGATCCATAGACAGAAAAGTCATCCATGAATATTTCCATAGAAGTTTCCAACATATCAGAAAATATGGACATCATGCACCTTTGAAATGTGGCAGGAGCATTGCATAGTCCAAAAGGCATTCTCCTAAAAGCAAAAGTACCAAAAGGACAAGTGAAAGTTGTTTTCTCTTGGTCCTCAGGTGCTATAGCAATTTGGTTGTAGCCAGAATATCCATCCAGAAAACAGTAATATTCTTTACCTGCAAGTCTATCCAACATTTGATCAATGAAAGGTAATGGAAAATGGTCTTTGTGAGTGGCTTTGTTAAGCTTCCTATAGTCCATACAGATTCTCCATCCTGACACTACCCTAGTTGGGATCAACTCATTCTTTTCATTCTCAACAACTGTCACACCTCCCTTCTTAGGAACACATTGAACATGACTTACCCAAGAACTACTAGCTATGGGGTAAATAATTCCAGCATCTAACCACTTAAGGATTTCTTTCTTGACTACTTTTTTCATCACAGGGTTTAGTCTTCTTTGTGGTTCTACAGATCTGAAATCTTTGTCCTCTAAAATGATTTTGTGTTGACAGATTGATGGACTAATGCCTCTTAAGTCAGAAATCGTCCAACCTATGGCCTTGGTATGGGCTTGAAGTACTTTGACCAACTCTTCTTCCTGTTTTTGGTTTAAAGAGGTAGAGATAATTACAGGTAATTTGTCTCCATCTTTTAGAAAAACATATTTAAGATGAGCAGGAAGTGGTTTTAATTCAAGAGTTGGTGGTGCTTCAACAGATGGTAGGGGATTTTCTTTAGTGGTCTGCTCCAATGCTTCATATGCTGCGACAACAGGCTGCAGCATACTGGCAGATTGAAGGTCATCACTATCCTCTAAATCCTCATCATCATCATATTCCTCATCTTCTAGGTCATCTACAGTCAGGTCATCCTCATCAAACTCATCATCTTTTGCCTCATCCTCTAGGGTTCCTCCAAGACACAAGGACTCTATAGTACTTAGGCCATAACACTCTTCTTTCTCATCGGGGTATTTCATGGAGTTAAAGACATTGAAGGTGACCTGTTGGTCGTGAACTCTCATGGTCAACTCACCTTTTTGGACATCTATGAGGGTTCTACCAGTAGCTAAGAAGGGTCTTCCTAGCAAAAGAGGTGTGTCCTTATCGGCTTCAAAGTCCAAAATGATGAAATCAGCGGGAAATATGAATTTGTCTACTTGGACCAATACATCTTCTATCTTTCCCTTAGGATATGCTATGGACCGGTCAGATAGTTGTAAGGTAACTGTGGTAGGTCTAGCTTCTCCTATTCCGAGAGTGTTAAAAATGGACAAGGGCATAAGATTGATGCTAGCACCCAAATCACATAAGGCTTGTCCAACCGCTTTACCTCCTATAGAACAAGGTATTGTGAAACTACCTGGGTCCTTTTGCTTAGGAGGGAGTTTGTTGGTTACAAAGGCACTACAACATTCAGTTAAGGCTACGGTTTCATACTCAACCAGTTTCTTTTTTCTGCTTAAAATATCCTTAAGGAATTTAGCATAGGTAGGCATGCTTTCAATTGCTTCAACCAAGGGGATGTTTGTAACACCTTAGGCAAATCCCACATCCTTTAGAGGGCAAGAGAGATGCTGGGTATATTAGTAAACCTTGGTCTTACCCGACACAACGCGTTTTGGGGCCACAAGCATGCGGGTTCCTTGGGAACTCTGTGGTTAAGCGTGCTTGGGTGGGAGTAGTACCAGGATGGGTGACCCCCTGGGAAGTCCTCGCCAGGTCGCCAAGAACAAAGCCGTGAGCCAGTGGGGCAAAGCGGACAATATTGTGTCGTGGTAAGCGGGGTGTTACAAATGGTATCAGAGCCACTCCTGTGCCGTTCGGGATGGTGGGGCAAACCTCATCGAGGACGATGAGTCCCTAAGGGGGGTGTGTGTAACACCTTAGGCAAATCCCACATCCTTTAGAGGGCAGGAGAGATGCTGGGTATATTAGTAAACCTTGGCCTTACCAGACACAACGCGTTTTGGGGCCACAAGCATGCGGGTTCCTTGGGAACTCTGTGGTTAAGCGTGCTTGGGTGGGAGTAGTACCAGGATGGGTGACCCCCTGGGAAGTCCTCGCCAGGTCGCCACAGAGTTCCCAAGGAACCCGCATGCTTGTGGCCCCAAAACGCGTTGTGTCTGGTAAGGCCAAGGTTTACTAATATACCCAGCATCTCTCCTGCCCTCTAAAGGATGTGGGATTTGCCTAAGGTGTTACACATGTGTAACACCTTAGGCATATCCCACATCGGCCGTGGACAGGAGAGATGCTGGGTATATTAGTAAACCTTGGCCTTACCAGACACAACGCGTTTTGGGGCCACAAGCATGCGGGTTCCTTGGGAACTTTGTGGTTAAGCGTGCTTGGGTGGGAGTATTACCAGGACGGGTGACCCCCTGGGAAGTCCTCACTAGGTCGCCAAGAACAAAGCCGTGAGCCAGTGGGGCAAAGCGGACAATATTGTGTCGTGGTAAGCGGGGTGTTACAAAACAACATACCACCTCTGAGGTAGTTCGCGGGGCGTAGGTTGTCGGAGGCTTAGTAGTGGCTCAACACTTATATATCTTGCAAAAGTCATTCGTTGTAAATTGTACTCATAATTTTTTTTTAAACTTAAAACTTGTCATGAACAAACGTTTCATGAGAGTAACCTTTGGATGAAAAACTGTTGTGTATATGGAAAACCTGTGAACTCACCAACTCTTTGTAGTTGACCTTTTATTTTAAACATGCTTTTCAGGGACTAAGAAGGTAAACGACAAAGTCTAAGTTTAGCATGCATGACGACATCAACCAAGCTCTTTTCTTTTGCTCTATTTTGTTAAAAACACCATCTCAGTTGCTTGCAAACAATGGATTGTAACTTGTAATTTTTGGAACTTCACGATTTAATACTTTATGTAGTTGTATGGTTGGTGTTGTTTATTTCCTAATGCTATGAAACTCTATCTGTTACTTAACATTTTCATTATAACTCAACATATCTTTATCACTTATGTAAATTCGTCCATTCATTAGTACTCATTTCTCAAATCATAAATATCCACAATTTAATATCATGAATCATTTAGCATTTTAAAATCATAACATGCTTTTCACCCCAAACATTAAACAAGTAAAACGGGGCTGTGAATACTCACCTTATAGCGTAGTCGCGAAGTAGTGATAGCTTGTTTGCTTAAACGCTTTACGGGTTCCCTATAATGTCAAACAATCTCTATAAGTCCTTCATATCTAATTCAAGGTTATACTTAACTAATTTAATCCACATCTTGTGTAATGCCCTTGCTTTAGTATTCAAGTTGAAACGAATAATTTAGCATTGTTCAATATGTTTTAATCATATATATATAGAGTTATAAGAATAAAATCCCATACTTTTTCAAAATGCTTAATCTGACAGAAACTTTGTACTTCAAAAATGACTATTGAAAAACACTTTCTAAAATGACAAATTTACCCATTTTTTATATGTAGTACTATACTGAGTTAAGACTATTTTGACCAAATTTCATGAATTTTGGGGGTGTTTAAGGGGTCATAATAATTTTTATAAATCCGTGCAACACAGAGTCTAAAACAGATGGCACCCTTCTGCCATAATGGGATTTTGGGGGGGTCAAAACTTAATATTTTTCAGAGTTTTTACATGTTTTGAAAACCTAACACATAAAGGTATCTCATGGAAAAAGATCCTCAAACGTTTGATAAATTTTGAGTGAGTTATGGACGAATGAAGCTGCATGTACCAATCTGCCAATCTTGGACAGCTTTGCACACTTGCTTTGTATAAAATGTTTGAGTGACCAAACCTCCATATTTTTGAATGAAACCAAGTGCATGTGAAACCTAACTCATCTAAGAAATTTCCAGAAGGAAAATGAGTAATTTTGATGGATTCTACAGAGAGTTATAAGCAAAACAGAATGACACAACAATCTGGCCGACCATCTGCTGCACACCAAATTTGTTCTAAGGAGTTGAAGGCTTAAATCTCAATATCTTCTTATGAGACCAGTTGGGTTTGAACCCTAACTCATTAAACCTTACTCCAGAAGAAAAATTAGGAATTTTGGACATGTTTTGACCAAGATATGGTCGTCCTAGGCACATGCAACAAATCTGCCAGATTCTTAAAACTCTAACATTGACATGAAAACCTATTTTTAAGCATTCTAACATCCATAGATTTGTCACACCCCGCTAAAGCGGAAACACGAGATGTAACAGATAGAGTTTCATAGCATTAGGAAATAAACAACACCAACCATACAATTACATAAAGTATTAAATCGTGAAGTTCCAAAAATTACAAGTTACAATCCATTGTTTGCAAGCAACCGAGATGGTGTTTTTAACAAAATAGAGCAAAAGAAAAGAGCTTGGTTGATGTCGTCATGCATGCTAAACTTAGACTTTGTCGTTTACCTTCTTAGTCCCTGAAAAGCATGTTTAAAATAAAAGGTCAACTACAAAGAGTTGGTGAGTTCACAGGTTTTCCATATACACAACAGTTTTTCATCCAAAGGTTACTCTCATGAAACGTTTGTTCATGACAAGTTTTAAGTTTAAAAAATTTTATGAGTACAATTTACAATGAATGACTTTTGCAAGATATATAAGTGTTGAGCCACTACTAAGCCTCCGACAACCTACGCCCCCGCGAACTACCTCAGAGGTGGTATGTTGGCCACATGAGTAGAACATTATTAACAGATAAAGTGCACCCCTACTCGTCAGTTAAAGGTGGGTTTATCAAACCAAATAGCGCTATCCACAAATATCACCGGCTCGTTATGAGTTAATAAGTAGTGTACCTATTGGGGACTTAACATTTTCATTATAACTCAACATATCTTTATCACTTATGTAAATTCGTCCATTCATTAGTACCCATTTCTCAAATCATAAATATCCACAATTTAATATCATGAATCATTTAGCATTTTAAAATCATAACATGCTTTTCACCCCAAACATTAAACAAGTAAAACGAGGCTGTGAATACTCACAATGTTCAGCAAGGATTTCCAAGGGTTGCTGCACGGTTGCACAGTTTCTCGATTCTAGGTCCTTCCTTAGGAAGTGAAACACATTATCAGTTTCGGTCTAACTCTTATGGCTAAAGCATTGCTTAGCCCATCATGTCTTATAAAATGCCTTAGTGTTAGTTATTAAGTGTAAGTATTATTTTGCGTTGTTGATCTCAAGTAAATTATTGGTTTAAAAGGGTTTGTAGGATTTTATTGTTACATAATAAAATTTATAGGTTATAAGTAGTATTTAATCCATTTTACCACGTTTTATATTTTCTTCATGACGAATACTTTCATTAATTACATATGTAATTGTATTTCTCATTTACCTTGTGATTTAAAATGTTCGGTTTGTTATAAATCTATTATTTGTTAGGGTATTATTTATACCTTCATATACATGTATATATAGTTTTTATTTATGGTTTTGACAATTTCTACAATTTATAAGCTTTTTATCTTTTAATAACTCTACAAATCCCTTTTTCTTTTGAATTAGAGTTTTACTTTTCTGGTGGCAGAATATTAAGTCCACTTATGGTCATTTTTAAATATCTTCTGGACATTTTTATTAGTCCAAGTTTTTATATGTATCAATTTAATGTCTTAGGGAACTTTGGACATAATTATCATCATTTTTAGAGTTGGTTAGCTATTTTAATCATTACACTTAAGTTTAAGTGTCACAGTTACCAAAACAGTCTGCACCATCTTTTTGTCAAGTCCATTTGGAGGGTCAATCCTCAACATTTTTCGGTGATTCAAAATAGGTTTTAACCCTAACTCATAAAAGTATTTTCCAAAAAAAGTTCATCATTTTTGGTTACATATTGAGGGAGATATGACGATTTTAAGTTAGACCTTTCATTCTGCCAGATTCTGATTTCTTGCACACCAGTCTTGGTTTGAGTGTTTGAGACCTCAAATCTTAATATTTTTGAGTGAAACCAATTTTTTTCGAGTTATAACTCATTAAAATAATTTCCAGAAGGAAAATCAAGAATTTTAGTGGAATATTAAGAGACTTATAACTGATTAAAGTAGAGATTTTTCTCTGTCAGATTGTCTTTGCACACTTAATTTGATATGAGTAGAAGAATGGTCAAATCTTCGAGTTTTTACATGAAACCACTTGGGTTTGAAACATAACACAATAAACAAAGTTCCAGAAAAAGATTCATATCATTTGGTTAAGTATGTTTCAAGATATGGTCGGATGAAATGCATGGAAGTAATCTGCCAGCAACTAAAAATTGTTTATTCATGGAAAATGAGTGTTTTATCTCCATATTTTCACTCATATGGTTGGTTCTTTGATTGAACACTCATTTACCACTACTTTGACAATGTTCTTAGATAAGAAAATCTATTTTTGTCTTTTAAAAAAAACTCATGCATGAACTCACACATCTCAGATTGTAACAAAACCCACATGCATGTAGTTAAAACATCATCTCCTTGAGTTCTAGTTGTATGGATTTTGGATTGTCACCATTTGTTCGACATATAACATGTCATTGGTGATTAACCTTCCATTAAAAGGGTCCATTAGGGTCCTTTTTCCAGAAACTCAAGAGCAATGAAAATAAGTTGAGAAAAAGATGGAGAAATTACAAGAAAAGGAAGAAAATGAAGAAGAGTACAAGAGGGATGAGTTTTATTCACACTAGGGATGATTTTACCTTCAAGGATCTTCAAGGATGGAACTTTTGTGTTGTTCTTGGGGCTGAATTCGGCCAAGATAGGGAGGGAAGGGAGAGAGAAGAGAGAATTTGAATATAGAGAGAGAGTGAGATGTAGGAAATGAAGGGTTTTCTTGAAAATTAAGAAAATTAATACTTGGGTATTATGGGCCATAAAGAGGGCCGAATTTTTGGGCAAAAATCTGGATTATTTTAGTTAATTTTTTTAAGTGTTAATTAACATTGTGTAAGTATTTATATTATGTAATTTTTATAAAAAGCTTGATTTAAGTAGCTAAAACCTCATTTATCTACTTAATTTTTGGTTTGGTTATTTAAAGTTTTACAATTTACATTTGGGTATATATAAAATATATATTTACTCCTCTTATTATTAATATTGTTATAATTAAATGTTAACTATTCCAATCGGCATTTTATAAGACAGCTCAAGCAGTTCCGCGCGGTAACAGGATTTTCTAAGCGTACTGTTGGAATTCTTAGGAAACTAAACCTTAGCCATCATAATTAAGTCATAATTAGTTATTCCTACTTGTTAAAACAAGCATTATACTATTCAGTTGCTAACCTGAGTGTTTTGGTTGACTAACATAGCATTTAAGCATAAATTTCCAGATTGGAACAGTTAATTAAGTCATAATGAGTTATTCCTACTTGTTAAAACAAGCATTATACTATTCAGTTGCTAACCTGAGGGTTTACAACAATAGCTACCATACCAACTTAAAGTGCGCGCCGTACGAAGCCTTATATGGACGCAAGTGTAGATCACCACTCAGCTGGGTGGAGGTCGGTGACAGACAACTGATAAGACCCGACTTAATTCAAGAGACTACAGACAAGATCGTCACCATACAGGAAAGACTTAAAGTAGCCAGAACTCGTCAGAAGAGTTATGCAGATAATCGCAGGAAGCCATTGGAATTTCAGGTGGGCAATAAGGTACTATTAAAGGTGTCGCCATGGAAAGGGTTGGTACGATTTGGGAAGAGGGGCAAGTTGAGTCCAAGATATATCGGGCCATTTGAGATACTGGAAAGGATTGGACCCGTTGCATACAGACTCAAATTACCACAAGAGTTAAACGCCATTCACGACACATTCCATGTGTCGAATCTGAAGAAATGCCTATCGGATGAATCGTTGGTCCTACCGTTGAAAGACATACAAGTGAATGAGCAGTTACGCTTTGTAGAGGAACCCGTTGAAATACTTGACCGAGATGTTAAGCGATTAAGACGTAGCAAGATCCCGATCGTAAAAGTTCGATGGAATGCAAGGCATGGACCTGAATACACTTGGGAACAGGAGGATTTTATGAGGAGTAAATATCCTCAGCTGTTCGTCAAGGAACCATTTGAGAATGTCATCCATTAAATTTCGGGACGAAATTCCTCTAACGGGGGAAAACTGTAACATCCGGCAAAAAATCGAAATTTCCAGGTTAGCATCTGTTAAACCCTCACTAATGTTAACATAGGGAATATGCTTTGATAGGGCCTTTTCAGAAGACATTAAGGCGAAGATTCGTTAGAATTCCCGGCAGTTGCCTAAAAGACCCGGTTTTGACCCATGACTAACCGGAACACCTTGTGAAATGCCAAAATGCTTCAACTAACATATAATCTATTTGAAATATAGGGTTTTTCTTTTATACATAAACTTTCTTTTTATTGGAAATTTATAGAAACAAGAAGGTATTTTAAGAGAGTATCTTGCAATCTATTCATAAAAAAAATAAAAATGATTCTACAAAGAAATGATATTGGGCTAAATTTTTATAAAAAAAAATACAACAAGGGGTTGGGGGCCCATGAAGGGGCCGGCCTCCCCCCCTTTACTCCCTCAATCCTTGCAACTTTTGTTTCATTTCAAAATTTCCTCCAACCATCCATCTTCCTCTCTTCTATCTCTAGAACTTTCACCATTTCCTTCTCTCCTTTCTTCTTCACTTTTCTTCAACAAAGTACCTTCAAACTCCAGAAAATTTCAGACCTAATACAAGTATCCAAAACGAAATTTTAAAGAGCTTGAAGTGCTTGCATCATCTCTCAAAGGTAAGAGTTCTAAACTAATCATCTTCTTCATTTTTTTAAGCATTTTTGCTAATAATTGTTACCTTCCTACACTTTCATTTCATTCAAATGGATGAACTCCTTTTCTTATTCTAGAAGTGAGATAAAACACCAATGACATGAGAAATGTCAATAAAGTGGTGAAAATCTATGAACTTCCATCATGAACTTGAGAAAAATGAGCAAAATCATAAAAAACGTGGGTTTTGTTCTTGTACTAGAATCTGGATTTTTGACCTTTGCATGCACATTTTTCTTGTCAGTTTAAAGTATTTTTCCTTTAAAAACATGCCATATGATGTTGGGATTGAGTCCTTATCAAAGGAATCCACATCTATGGATGTTAGAATGCTTAAAAATAGGTTTTCATGTCAATGTTAGAGTTTTAAGAATCTGACAGATTTGTTGCATGTGACTAGGACGACCATATCTTGGTCAAAACATGTCCAAAATTCCTCATTTTTCTTCTGGAGTAAGGTTTAATGAGTTAGGGTTCAAACCCAACTGGTCTCATAAGAAAATATTGAGATTTAAGCCTTCAACTCCTTAGAACAAATTTGGTGTGCAGCAGATGGTCGGCCAGATTGTTGTGTCATTCTGTTTTGCTTATAACTCTCTGTAGAATACATCAAAATTACTCATTTTCCTTCTGGGAATTTCTTAGATGAGTTAGGTTTCACATGCACTTGGTTTCATTCAAAAATATGGAGGTTTGGTCACTCAAACATTTTAAAAACACCATCTCAGTTGCTTGCAAACAATGGATTGTAACTTGTAATTTTTGGAACTTCACGATTTAATACTTTATGTAGTTGTATGGTTGGTGTTGTTTATTTCCTAATGCTATGAAACTCTATCTGTTACTTAACATTTTCATTATAACTCAACATATCTTTATCACTTATGTAAATTCGTCCATTCATTAGTACTCATTTCTCAAATCATAAATATCCACAATTTAATATCATGAATCATTTAGCATTTTAAAATCATAACATTCTTTTCACCCCAAACATTAAACAAGTAAAACGGGGCTGTGAATACTCACCTTATAGCGTAGTCGCGAAGTAGTGATAGCTTGTTTGCTTAAACGCTTTACGGGTTCCCTATAATGTCAAACAATCTCTATAAGTCCTTCATATCTAATTCAAGGTTATACTTAACTAATTTAATCCACATCTTGTGTAATGCCCTTGCTTTAGTATTCAAGTTGAAACGAAGAATTTAGCATTGTTCAATATGTTTTAATCATATATATATAGAGTTATAAGAATAAAATCCCATACTTTTTCACAATGCTTAATCTGACAGAAACTTTGTACTTCAACAATGACTATTGAAAAACACTTTCTAAAATGACAATTTACCCATTTGTTTTATATGTAGTACTATACTGAGTTAAGGCTATTTTGACCAAATTTCATGAATTTTGGGGGTGTTTAAGGGGTCAAAATAATTTTTATAAATCCGTGCAACACAGAGTCTAAAACAGATTGCACCCTTCTGCCATAATGGGCTTTTGGGGGGTCAAAACTTAATATTTTTCAGAGTTTTTAGATGTTTTGAAAACCTAACACATAAAGGTATCTCATGGAAAAAGATCCTCAAACTTTTGATAAATTTTGAGTGAGTTATGGACGAATGAAGCTGCATGTACCAATCTGCCAATCTTGGACAGCTTTGCACACTTGCTTTGTATAAAATGTTTGAGTGACCAAACCTCCATATTTTTGAATGAAACCAAGTGCATGTGAAACCTAACTCATCTAAGAAATTCCCAGAAGGAAAATGAGTAATTTGGATGGATTCTACAGAGAGTTATAAGCAAAACAGAATGACACAACAATCTGGCCGACCATCTGCTGCACACCAAATTTGCGTCAAGTGCAATAATCGTCACCTCGGAAGATGCATCATTTGCCTCAAGTGTAACAGAGGAGGCCATGTCGCCAGAGATTGCAAGAGCGGAGGAAGGCGAAACTGTCACGAGTGTGGGAGCCCAGATCACTTTCGGAGCGCATGTCCGAGACTGAACCGAAGGCCTAATGCAAATCAGGCGCGACCATTCAATCAAGGAAATCAAGGAGGCCAGGCACGAGGTCGAGTGTTCGAAATTGGGGCAGATGAAGCAAGACGAAACCCGGATGTAGTCACAGGTACGTTTCTCTTGAATAATCATTATGCAACAGTACTATTTGATTCTGGAGTGGATAGGAGCTTTGTATCACTAGAGTTTAGGCCAAAAATTAACTTAAAACCTCAAAAGTTGAAAGAGGTCTACGTTATTGAATTTGCTAATGGACAGGAAGTTAGGGCCAGAGATGTAATTAAAAACTGTACCCTAAAACTGATGGGAAAAGATTTTAGCATAGATTTAATCCCAATCAAACTAGGAAGCTTCAATATAGTCGTAGGTATGGATTGGTTATCGAAGAATCGCGCTGAAATCGTTTGCTCCAAAAAGATCGTCCGAATACCACAAACCGAAGGAAGAGTACTGGAAATACAGGGAGAAAACTCGGGGAAAAATTTCAGAATAGTGTCGAGTATGAAGATGCGAAAATATTTGCAGAAAGATTGTGATGCGTTTCTGACACACGTGGTGGATAAGGAGATCAAAGAGAAGAATATTAAAGACTTTCCAATAGTACGAGATTTTCCCGAGGTATTCCCAGATGAATTACCTGGATTACCCCCACCAAGACAAGTTGAATTTCATATCGACTTAATTCCGGGAGCGGCACCCGTGGCGAAATCACCTTACCGGTTAGCACCTTCAGAAATGCAGGAGTTGTCAGAACAACTTAAGGAGCTACTCAATAAAGGATTCATCAGACCCAGCTCTTCACCCTGGGGAGCTCCAGTTTTATTCGTTAAAAAGAAAGATGGTTCTTTTCGAATGTGCATCGACTACAGGGAACTTAATAAGCTGACCATCAAGAACCGATATCCCCTTCCTCGAATCGATGACCTGTTCGACCAACTTCAAGGCACTACGTACTTTTCAAAGATCGACCTTCGGTCCGGATACCATCAAATGAGGGTTCGTGAGGAGGACATTCCTAAGACAGCGTTTAGGACTCGATATGGACATTATGAGTTCTTAGTCATGCCTTTTGGACTGACAAACGCTCCAGCAGTCTTTATGGATCTAATGAACAGAGTATGTCGACCGTACTTGGACAAATTCGTAATTGTGTTCATAGATGATATATTAATCTATTCGCAAAGCAAGAAGGAGCACGAGCAACATTTAAAGCTAATACTAGAACTGCTCAGAGACCAGAAGCTGTATGCTAAACTTACCAAATGCGAATTTTGGATTCGTGAAGTGCAATTTCTTGGGCATGTAGTTAATAAAGATGGAATTCATGTCGATCCGGCCAAGATAGAAGCCATCAAGAAGTGGGAAGCCCCAAAGACTCCGACAAAAATTCGTTCGTTTCTCGGTTTAGCTGGTTACTATCGGCGTTTCATTGCAAATTTCTCCAAAATTGCACAACCATTAACGGCATTAACCCAGAAGGATAAGAAGTTCGATTGGGGAGAAAAACAAGAAGAAGCTTTTCAGACGCTTAAGCATAAGCTTTGCAATGCACCGATCTTAGCTTTACCAGAGGGTGCAGACAATTTTGTTGTTTACTGCGATGCCTCACACCAAGGGTTGGGGTGTGTGCTAATGCAAAAAGACAAGGTTATTGCCTACGCATCAAGGCAACTTAAAGTTCACGAAAAGAATTATACCACCCATGATTTGGAACTAGGAGCCGTAGTGTTCGCACTCAAGATTTGGAGACATTACCTCTACGGCACTAAATGTACCGTCTTTACCGACCACAAGAGCCTACAACACATTTTTGATCAGAAAATGCTGAATATGAGACAACGGAGATGGGTTGAACTGCTTAGCGACTACGATTGCGAGATAAAGTACCACCCAGGCAAGGCTAATGTTGTAGCTGATGCGTAAAGCCGAAAAGAAAGAGTGAAGCCATCGAGGGCAAGAGCTATGGGGACTATGGTCCGGACGAGTCTTAAGGACCAAATTATCGAAGCTCAAGAAGAAGCATTAAAAGAGGAGAATTTGAAAAACGAAACCCTACATCATCTGGAAGAGGAATTTGAAACACAACCAGACGGGGTGCGTTACTTCCGACATAAAGTTTGGGTACCTAAGGTTGTCAATCTGCGATCAATAATCATGGATGAAGCCCATAAATCAAGATATTCAATTCACCCCGGAGCCGATAAGATGTACAAGGATCTGAAGGAATACTATTGGTGGCCAGGGATGGAGAAAGATGTTGCTTTGTATGTAAGCAAGTGCCAAACTTGTGCAATGGTTAAGGCTGAACATCAGAAACCATCTGGTCTTCTTCAGCAACCTGAGATTCTCGAATGGAAATGGGAACAAATAAGCATGGATTTCATAACTAAGTTACCTAGAACCGGGAAAGGACATGATTCAATCTGGGTTATAGTGGATCGGCTTACAAAATCTGCACATTTTCTACCTATTCGAGAGGACCTCAAGACGGAAAATCTTGCTCAGTTATACATCAACGAGATTGTGATGCGTCATGGAGTACCTACTTCCATTATCTCGGACAGAGATAGTCGTTTTACGTCACGCTTTTGGCGATCAGTCCAGAAAGCGTTGGGCACGCGTTTGGACTTGAGCACTGCCTACCACCCGCATACGGACGGTCAGACAGAAAGAACTATACAAACACTAGAAGACATGCTGCGAGCCTGTGTAATAGATTTTGGTGGAAGTTGGGATACTCATTTACCGTTAGTCGAATTCTCTTACAACAATAGCTACCATACCAGTTTAAAGTGCGCGCCGTACGAAGCCTTATATGGACGCAAGTGTAGATCCCCACTCAGCTGGTTGGAGGTCGGTGACAGACAGCTGATAAGACCCGACATAATTCAAGAGACTACAGACAAGATCGTCACCATACAGGAAAGACTTAAAGTAGCCAGAACTCGTCAGAAGAGTTATGCAGATAATCGCAGGAAGCCATTGGAATTTCAGGTGGGCGATAAGGTACTATTAAAGGTATCACCATGGAAAGGATTGGTACGATTTGGGAAAAAGGGAAAGTTGAGTCCAAGATATATCGGCCCATTTGAGATACTGGAAAAGATTGGACCAGTCGCATATAGACTCAAACTACCACAAGAGTTAAGCGCCATTCACGACACATTCCATGTGTTGAATCTTAAGAAATGCCTATCGGATGAATCGTTGGTTCTACCGGTGGACGAAATACAAGTGAATGAGCAGTTACGCTTTATAGAGGAACCCGTTGAGATACTTGACCGAGATGTTAAGCGGTTAAGACGTAGCAAGATCCCGACCGTAAAAGTTCGATGGAATGCAAGGCATGGACCTGAATATAAACGGGAACGAGAAGATTAGATGAAACGTAAGTACCCTCACCTATTTGCAAAGGATCAGACGGGGAATAGCAATCAACGAATTTCGGGACGAAATTCTTCTAACAAGAGGAGACTGTGACACCCGTCAAACCAAAACACTCAGGTTAGCAACTGAATAGTATAATACATGTCTTAACAAGTAGAAATAACTCATTTTGACTTAATTATGATGGCTAAGGTTTAGTTTCCTAAGAATTCCGACAGTACGCTTAGAAAATCCTGTTACCGCACGCAACTGCTTAAGTTGTCTTATAAAATGCCGATTGGAACAGTTAACGTTTAATTATAACAATATTAATAATAAGAGGAGTAAATATATAGTTTATATATCCCCAAATCTAAATTTTAAAACTTTAAATAACCAAACCAAAAATTAAGTAGATAAATGAGGTTTTAGCTACTTATAAAATTCATAATATATATACTTATACAATATTAATTAACACTTAATAAAAAAAATTAATTAAATTAAACCAGAAAATTGGCCCAAAATTCGGCCCCCTTTCATTTGGCCCAACTCACATCAATTAAAACTTTATTTTCTCAAGAAAACTCCTCATTTTCCCACTTCTCTCTCTCTCTACATTCAAACCTTGAACATTCTCTCTTCCCTCTCTATCTCCTGCCGAATTCAACCCAAAAACAACACAAAAAGTTCAGTTCTTGAAGATCTTTGAAGGTAAACAACAACTCTAGAGTGGGTAAACTCATCTCCATTGTGTTCTTCTTCACTTTCTTCCTTCTTCTTGTAATTTTTCCTTATTTTTCTTACTTAATTTTCATGACTCTTAAGTTCTGGAAAATAGGACCTTCATGGACCT
Source organism: Saussurea involucrata (assembly GCA_033807775.1). Taxonomy (NCBI): domain Eukaryota; kingdom Viridiplantae; phylum Streptophyta; class Magnoliopsida; order Asterales; family Asteraceae; genus Saussurea; species Saussurea involucrata. Next base: position 15,569,868 of record CM066326.1, read on the forward strand.
TTTAATGGTAGATTAATCACCAATGACATATTAAATGTCAAGCAAATGGTGATAATCCATAATCCATACAACTAGAACTCAAGAAAATGAAGTTTTGACTACATGCATGTGGATTTTGCTATAATCTGAGATGTGTGAGTTCATGCATGTGTTCATACAAGTTAAAGGATGATTTTGACCTAAAAATCTATGATAAAGTAATGGTAAATAAGTTTTCAAATCAAAGAAAATCATATGAGTGAAAATAAAGAACTAAAAACACTCATTCTTCATGAAATAGCATTTTTAGTTTCTGGCAGATTACATGCATGAACTTCATCCGACCATATCTTGTAAAATAATTAACTAAATGATATGATTCTTCTTCTGGAGCTTTGTTTATTGAGTTATGTTTCACACCCAAGTGGTTTCATGTAAAAACTCGGAGATTTGACCCTTCATCTACCCATATCAAATAAAGAGTGCAAAGACAATCTGACAGAGAAAAATCTCTATTTAAATCACTCATAACTCTCTTATTATTCCACTAAAATTCTTGATTCTTCTTCTGGAAATTATTTTAATGAGTTATAGTTCAAACAAAAGTGGATTAACAAAAAAATATTAAGATTTGAGGTCTCAACCATTCAAACCAAGATAAGTGTGCAAGAAACCAGAATCTGGCATGGTAAAGTCTCTATCTTAAAACAGTCATAACTCACTTAATATATAACCAAAAATGATGAAATTTTTCTGCAAGATACATCTGTGAGATACGTTTAAAACACAATTTGAATCACTGAAAAATGTTGAGATTTGACCCTCCAAATGGACGTGACAAAAAGAATGTGCAGGCTATCTTGGTGACTGTAACACTTAAACTTAATCATAATGATTAAAATACCTAACCACCTCTAAAACTGGTGATACTTATGTCAAAAGTTCCCTAAGACATTAAATTTAAGTATATAAAAATTTGAGTAAATAAAGAATTCGAGAAAACATTTAATTATGACCATAAGTGGACTTATATTTCTGCCATCAGAAAAGTAAAAAACCCTAATTCAAGAAAAAGAGATTTTTAGGAATATTAAAAGATAAAAAGCATATAAATTGTAGATTTTGTCAAGACCCCAAATAAGAAAAATATATACATGTATATGAATGTATGAATGATACCCTAACAAATATGAGTTTTATAAGAAATCGAACTTGGTTAACACACAAGGTAAATAAGAAATACAAATATATCTGTGTAATTAATGAAAGTATTCGTCATGAAGAAAATATAAAACGTGGTACAAAGGACTAAATGCTATATGTAACATATAAATTTTATTATGTAACAATAAAATTTTACAAATCTTTTAAAACCAATAAATTACATGTAATCAACAACGCGAAATAATACTTAAACTTAATAACTAACACTAAGGCATTTTATAAGACATGATGAGCTAAGCAATGCTTTAGCCATAAGAGTTAGACCGAAACTAATAATGTGTTTCACTTCCTTAGGAAGGACCTAGAATCGAGAAACTGTGCAACCGTGCGGCAACCCTTGGAAATCCTTGCTGATCAAGGTGAGTATTCACAGCCCCGTTTTACTTGTTTAATGTTTGGGGTGAAAAGCATGTTATGATTTTAAAATGCTAAATGATTCATGATATTAAATTGTGGATATTTATGATTTGAGAAATGAGTACTAATGAATGGACGAATTTACATAAGTGATAAAGATATGTTGAGTTATAATGAAAATGTTAAGTCCCCAATAGGTACACTACTTATTAACTCATAACGAGCCGGTGATATTTGTGGATAACGCTATTTGGTTTGACAAACCCACCTTTGACTGACGAGTAGGGGTGCACTTTATCTATTAATAATGTTCTACTCATGTGGCCAACATACCACCTCTGAGGTAGTTCGCGGGGCGTAGGTTGTCGGAGGCTTAGTAGTGGCTCAACACTTATATATCTTGCAAAAGTCATTCGTTGTAAATTGTACTCATAAATTTTTAAACTTAAAGCTTGTCATGAACAAACGTTTCATGAGAGTAACCTTTGGATGAAAAACTGTTGTGTATATGGAAAACCTGTGAACTCACCAACTCTTTGTAGTTGACCTTTTATTTTAAACATGCTTTTCAGGGACTAAGAAGGTAAACGACAAAGTCTAAGTTTAGCATGCATGACGACATCAACCAAGCTCTTTTCTTTTGCTCTATTTTGTTAAAAACACCATCTCGGTTGCTTGCAAACAATGGATTGTAACTTGTAATTTTTGGAACTTCACGATTTAATACTTTATGTAGTTGTATGGTTGGTGTTGTTTATTTCCTAATGCTATGAAAATCTATCTGTTACATCTCGTGTTTCCGCTTTAGCGGGGTGTGACAGATTTTTTTAAATTTAAGTTCCCATTGATGTAAGGCCTCGTCCTTCAAGTTCTCTGCTTTCAACGCTTCTTCCTGAGCTTCAAGAATTTGTGTCTTTAGACTCGTCTGAACGAACACACCCATTGCTCGCACTCTTGACGGCTTCACCCTTTCCTTCCTGCTTAGTGCGTCGGCTACCACATTAGCCTTGCCTGGGTGGTACTTTATTTCACAGTCATAGTCGCTAAGCAGTTCAACACATCTTCTTTGCCTCATGTTAAGCATTTTCTGGTCAAAGATATGTTGAAGACTTTTATGATCGGTGTAGATGGTGCATTTCGTGCCGTAAAGATAATGTCTCCAGATCTTAAGTGCGAACACTACTGCTCCTAACTCAAGGTCGTGAGTAGTATAGTTCTTCTCATGAACTTTAAGTTGCCTTGAAGCATATGCAATGACCTTGTCCTGTTGCATCAACACGCACCCCAAACCTTGGTGTGACGCATCGCAGTAGACTACGAAATTCTCTGTGCCTTCTGGCAGTGCCAGAATTGGTGCATTGCATAACCTATGCTTAAGAGTTTGGAATGCTTCTTCTTGTTTCTCTCCCCAAATAAACTTCTTATCCTTCTGGGTTAATGTCGTTAGCGGTTGCGCAATTTTTGAGAAATTCGCAATGAATCGCCGATAATAGCCTGCTAAACCGAGAAATTGGCGAATCTCTGTCGGGGTCTTCGAGGCTTCCCACTTCTTGATGGCCTCAATTTTTGCCGGATCTACGTGAATTCCCTTCTCATTAATCACGCGGCCAAGAAATTGTACCTCTCGAATCCAAAATTCGCATTTGGAGAACTTTGCATACAATTTCTGGTCTCTGAGCAATTGTAGTATCAACTTTAGATGTCGCTCATGATCCTCCTTGCTTTGCGAGTAAATTAGTATATCGTCTATGAACACGATCACGAACTCGTCCAGGTACGGTCTACAAACCCTGTTCATTAAGTCCATGAAGACAGCTGGTGCGTTGGTTAGCCCGAAAGGCATAACCAGGAATTCATAATGGCCGTATCGAGTCCTAAACGCCGTCTTGGGAACAACCTCTTCACGGACCCTCATTTGATGATATCCAGATCGAAGATCAATTTTTGAAAAGTAGGTAGCACCTTGGAGTTGGTCGAATAGGTCGTCGATTCGGGGAAGAGGGTATCGGTTCTTGATAGTTAGCTTATTGAGTTCTCTATAATCGATGCACATCCGCAAGGATCCATCTTTCTTTTTAACGAAAAAAACTGGTGCACCCCATGGCGAAGAGCTAGGTCTTATAAGTCCTTTGTCGAGCAGCTCCTGGAGTTGTCCTGACAATTCCTGCATTTCTGATGGGGCCAATCGGTACGGTGACTTAGCCACAGGTGCAACTCCAGGAATTAAGTCGATGTGGAATTCGACTTGTCTCGACGGGGGTAATCCTGGTAGCTCATCCGGGAATACCTCGGGAAAATTCCAAACTACAGGAAAATCCTGAATGCGTTTCTCTTTCATTTCCTTAACTATAACATGAGCCAAAAACGCGATGCATTCCTTTTTCAAGTACTTTCGCATCTTCATACACGTCACTAGCTTAAGGTTCTTTCCGGACTTCTCTCCATGTACGACGAGTGTTTTACCCTCTGGTAGCGGAATTCAGATGATCTTTTCGGAACAACATATGTCTACCCGGTTTTTAGATAGCCAATCCATGCCCACGACTATGTCAAAGCTTCCTAGCTCAATTGGAATAAGGTCTATACTAAAGCTCTTATTAGCTAAGTTTAAAGTACAGTCCATAATTATGTCTCTGACCTTAACTTCCTGCCCATTAGCAAATTCAATAATGTAGACCTCTTTCAACTTTTGGTGTTTCAAGTTAATTTTTGGCCTAAACTCTAGTGATACAAAGCTTCTATCCGCTCCAGAATCAAATAGTGCTGATGCATAGTTCTAAGGCATAGTTTCAAACAGGAATTTGGTCATATTTTTGACACAAGTTCTACTCAACTAGGTGATGAATATCATATGGTATGTCTACAACTAATCATTCGAGCATATAAATATAGTAACATATAGTACCTCTATATTCATGCATTTCAAAACACTTGGTTCTAACAAACACAGGTTCAACCATCACATAAGTTCAATAAACAACAAAATGTTTTCCCCAAAAGTTATCTAGTACTTAGTGTTAGCTTCAATCTTCCTAATTATAGAAGTATTTAGAAGTAGTGAAAAATAGGCTAAGTGAAGAAAAGCATCTTACAGAGGCTCTGCCGAACTTACCGAGAGATCAGAGTCAAGAAGCCACAGAAGCAACAGAGACGTCCTACAGAACCTCTGTTGAACTTAAAGAAGACCCAAGACTCGGAAACAAAAGAAGACTGCTATACGAAGGACCAAACCGCAAAGCCTTTGTGACACTTCACAGAGCCTCTGTGGTCTTCAACAAAGACTTTAAAGATATTATTAATATCTTGCTACTATTCCAGAACCCGTTCGTCAACTTGCATGGAAACATACCCTGTCCAACGTCGACGTGTCAAACTCTGATTGGATTCAATAGGGCTTAGTACATAATAGACGTCTGTTGCATTAAATGCAATACAACACGTCTGACTGTTCATGCCATCCTTGCAACTGTTCACGACATCCGTTCTACTATTCATACGTACCTTTTGAATAGTAGCATATGCTTTATGGTCCCCTTTAGAGTAGTATATAAGGAAGACTCATGTTGAGTTCTTCCTTACACCACTTCAATCGAACATCAAGAACACAAAAGCTTATTCACCTTAAAAGTCATATCTGTTTTAAAGCTTTTCTTACTCACGGTTCATAAACATGTTCTTGATATATATTCAGTAAACTTTGAGATATAATATTCTGTTCACTGTTTATTTATATTTTGTTCTAAATCTATCAAACTTATCTGTTAGTTCTTTAAATACGCTTCCGCATCAAACATTAACTTGAACTACTAGATCTGATAATCTTGTTTAAAGCAAAACGGGAACCAACAATTGGTATCAGAGCAAAGCTTGATTTTCAATATCAAGTGATCCTCGTTTTACAACTTTTATTTGATAGATTATTTTCTTTCTCTTCATCACCATATTTCTAGATATTAGTTGTACCCAGGAAACCTTCCAGATCTTCATACTTAGAAATCCTCCATCAGATTATCCTTTCCTCAAAATGACAAATACAAATAACCTTTTCACTGCTGGCTCACTAACCAAACCTCCTACTCTTCTTAGAGATGAGTATCCTCAATGGAAGATAAGAATGGTTCATTTCTTTAAGGGTACTGAAAAAACTCTCAAACAATATCTTTACAATCTTCCTCCAGTTCCTATGATAACTATGCCACGTGTACCAGCTACTGCTGAATCTGCTGAAATCCCTGAACATCAAAAACCTAAGCCAAGAGAAGAATGGTCAAATGAAGATAAGGCAGAAGATGAAGTTGCACAGAAAACAAAGAGAATATTGATCATGGCAATCCCCAACGAACTTTTTCAATCCTTAGATGCATGCGAAACAGCGCACGATCTCTGGAAAGAATTAGAAAGACAGTTGGAAGGGGGTGCTAAAACTCAGAAGAACCGAAGGGCACAATACATAAATGAATATCATGCTTTTAGAGCCTCTGCAACAGAATCTCTGCAAACAACATACGACCGGTTCAACTCTCTCATAAACAAATGCAAAAAGTCTGGTATTCACAGAACCACAGAAGAAAATAACGTCATGTTTCTAAAGAGCCTGAACGATGAGTGGCTTCAGTTGTCTATGTCTTTACAAACAAATCAAGATCTAGACTCCTGGACACTCTCTGATCTCTATGGAACACTTCCTGCACAAGAGCCTCAAATAGCTCAAGGTAAAACACTAACCATTGTGCCATACGCATTGATTAGTAAATCTACAGAGGCTGCAGACAGACCAAGAAATGAGAGATCTACAGAGGAGAAAAAGAAGGAGAAAAAGAAGATGGTAATAGTTGATAGCGAAGAAGACGAGCTGATAGAGGAAGAGATAACCTTGCGTCATTAGCTAAATCAATGGCTTTATTGACAAGAGAGTTTAGAAATAACCAAAGGAATTCTGGTAGAAGAGATGATGGAAGAAGAGAAGAATCAAGTGACCGACAGAGGTCAGACTACAGAAATGATGACCAACAGAGGTCGAGCGACAGAAGCTACAGAGAAAATGATCGACAGAGATCAGATGACAAGGTAGGCCACACACAAGAATGCTACAAATGTGGTAAACCCGGTCATTACGCAAACGAATGCCGAACAGAGAAAGGTGGAGACCTACAGAAGTCTGACGACCGAACTGGAAACACCTCCCAAGGTTGTTTCAACTGCGGCAAGCCAGGTCATTTCGCAAAAGAATGCAGAAGTAGACCAAATCGCCCACAGAAGGACTCAGCTTTTTACAAAAAGAAGGCCGAGTATTACGCACAAAAATCTCTAATGGCAAACAAAGGGCATTCAGAGGCAAACAAGGAGGACTTTGAATCAGACTCCACCTCTGACGATGAATTCCCTACAAATGCCCTGTTCTGTGGTATGGCAGAAGTCAACTCCGGCACTGACAATGAGGTATCCACTTCAAACTCTATCTCAAGTACTGATTTTGTAGATGATGATTTATTTAAACTTAACATTGAACTGAAAGAAGTAAATGAAAGCATTCAGAAAAGACTGACCTTTAATGAGAGAGAAGTAAGGCTTCTCACTCAAGAAAAAGCCAAAATCTTTGAAGAAAAAGAAAAAATCGAAAAATATTGGAGCAAAAATATAGATCCTTTAAAAAGGCAAATTTCTGATCTAACCTATGCTTTAAAAATCAAAACAAAAGAACTTTCAGTTTCAAAAAGTGAAACAACAGACATAAGAGCTCTCAAAGAATACTTTCAAAGAGAAAGAGAGGTACTTTGGCAAGATCTTTTTAGAAGAGAAGTTTTACTTAAAAACTATAAAGATGCTCAGAAGGTGTATGAAAAGGTAAACTCTCAAATAGCAAGACGAGGTATAGGGTACAGTGATATTACCTTAGGAATTGAAAATAAACGACTAAAACCTCTGTCTTCTCTATTTGTTTTGGGAAAAACTAATAAACCAAACTTTCCAAACTTACTCTCTGTAAGTAAAAGGGTTAAAATCTCTGCAGAACCTCACTTGAGGAAACATACAAAGATGATCAATGTGTGGTATGAAAACACAGATTCATCATCTTCAACCTCTGTCAATAGAGGAATCAAACCAAAGAAATATCTGAAAACACAAGATCAGATTGGTATCTTTAAGTTTGGTAAACCAGAGACTCAAACACAGGTTGCTTTTGTCTGCATGATAAACGTCGAAAAGAAATTATCAGCAGAAGCTCCTGAGTTTAAACCCATCTTTTCAGAAGAAAAACTTGAAGAATCTATTGAAAAAGAAATTTTGGAAGTTTTAAAATCAAATGTTTTAGAAAGTCTCTGTACATCTTCTATAAATCAAAAACTCGCTGAAGAGATCTCATCAGAAACCTCTACCATCTATGAAAGTATCTCTACAGAGGAAGAAAGCTCGTACGATACATGCTCAGAAAATCCAGCCTCTGTCGAAAGAGATGACTCAACCTCTGCATATGAGGACGATTCATCCTCTGACGACTCAGAGACTGATTTCAAATCAGGGATAATTCACTGTGACACAGAGGATGTTAAATTCTCCTCTGAGGTTCTTAACATAACCATCTCTCCAAAAGAGAAAATCACAGGGATCCCTATCTGTCCAGATTTTCTCAAAATGTATATTCAAGTTAAAACCTCTACAGAGCTTGAAAATCTAAAAAAGGTCTCTATAGCTCCTAAAAGCTCAAAATTTTCAAAACCTTTAAGGAAAATTAAAGAAAATCCCACTTGGCAACAAAAGGGAAAATGGCCTGAAGCTAACAAATAATTTTCCTCTGTGACAGTGAAGAAAGATGTTCACCACAGAAGAGAGTCACAGAAGGCAGGAACTAAACAAGACTTTTGCAAACAACATTCTAGTATTCATAGATCTTCTTGTAATAGGAAATCTAATGTAAAGAAAGAATGTAATGCCTCTGTGGCTCAGTTCAATGAATTCAATGAAAAGTTCAAACAAATCACATCTCATATTCAATACTGTCATTGTTTTGATCTTATGTTCAAATTAAATAAACACTTCTCAAGTCCAGATTGCTTACTCTCCATCAACTTTCAAACTCAAAAGTCAGAACCAAAAGAGAAACAATCTGATTCTTCTAAAAAGGATAAAATGTATTTCAAGAATGCCAAGGCAAACTTGAAAAATTCTAACAATATTGGACCCATATGGATATGGGTACCTAAATCTCTGTGATTATCTTACAGAAGCTACATGTGCCAATCTGGTATCTTGACTCTGGATGCTCAAGGCACATGACCGGCGACAGAAGATTACTATCCACGTACAAAGAAACACACGATGGTGGATCTGTAACTTTTGGAGACAACAAGAAGGGACATATCAAAGGCTATGGAGTCATACAAAAAGAAAATGTCTCTGTATACAAAGTTGCATATGTGGATGGCCTCAAACACAACCTACTCAGTGTAAGTCAACTTTGTGATACAGGATTCGATGTGTTATTCAAAAGAACTTTCTGCTCTCTACAAAGTGAAAACACAGGAATGGAACTTCTGCGAGCTGAAAGAAGAGGTGATCTATACCTAATGAATTTTAATTCAAAATCCAAAGAAAAATTCTGCCTAGTAGCTTGCAAAAGTGAAGAAGCTTGGTTATGGCACAACAGGTTCTGTCACTTAAACTTTCAAACCTTAGATAAACTAGTAAAACTCAATCTAGTTAAAGGTTTGCCAAATGCTAAATTCAATAAGGATCACTTGTGTTCGGCCTGTGAAATGGGAAAACACAGAAGGGCTTCCCACAAAGGCAAAACAGATGTGTCTTGCACTAGGCCTCTGTACATGCTTCATGTCGACCTCTGCGGTCCCATTGCTATACAGAGCCTAGGAGGCAAGAAATACATACTTGTCCTAATTGATGAGTATTCACGTTTCACATGGGTTGAATTTATTAGAAAGAAATCAGATCTTCCAATTATATTGATAAATCTAATGAAAAGAATTCAAGTTCTTTATGACTGCAGAATACAGAAGTTAAGAAGTGACAATGGCACAGAATTTAAAAACTGTGTCATTGAAGCATATCTTTCTACAGAAGGAATATCACAGAACTTCTCCACAGCTCGCACTCCACAACAGAACGGTGTTGTCGAAAGAAAGAATCGAACACTTGTGGAAGCCGCAAGAACTATGCTGTCAGCATGCGGATTATCAATGAACTTTTGGGCAAAAGCAATTTCCACTGCGTGTTATACTCAGAATCGTTCAACCGTTGTGAAAAGACACCTCAAGACGCCTTACGAATTGCTTAACAAAAGGCGGCCAAACATCAAATTTTTCCATGTATTCGGATGCAAATGCTTTGTCTTAAACGACAGAGATTCAAGAGGAAAGTTTGATGTAAAAGCTGATGAAGGCAAATTCATTGGATACTCTGCCACTTCCAAAGCCTACAGAACATTCCTTACAAAGTCTCACAAGATTGTAGAAAGCATCAATGTTTCTTTTGATGATTCATTCCAAATGACTTCTGAGCAAATCAGTTCAGAACTCGGAATTAAAGGAAAATCCTCTGTCATCTCACAAGCAAAAGAAGACTTGAATCTTCTATTTTTAGAGATGTTACACGATAACATTGATCCTTCTGTTGGAACCATCAGAGTTTCTGAAGAACCATCCTCTGTCGGACAAAATCCTACAGGTATGACTCTAACTGGTCCAAATAATGCTTCATCTTCTTCTATAAATACTACAGATGCAAATGCCGAAGAAGAAAATGCAGAAGATGAAACTTCAAGAAAAACGACCACAAAAGCTGCTGAAAATCAAACTCCACAATCCACAGAAGAACCAATTATAGAGGAAGTTGAGGACCAAGACTATACGTCCTCAGAGGAACAAACTCCACCACCACTCATACCAATCATTCAGCAAACGATAGGATCAACTACCAAGGCACGAAAAACGACAGAGGCTACACGAGAAGAAGAAACACCAGAAGCCTCTGAAGAAAGTTTTGATGACATTGATGATCATCTTCCACGCACAACTCAGTGGACAAAAAGCCATCCTCCAAGCCAAATAATTGGAGAACCTTCTGACTCAGTAAAAACAAGGTCCGCCACTGCTAATTTTTGTTTCTTTACAAATTTTATTAGTGTGATAGAACCAAAGAAGATTTCTGAAGCCCTAGATGACCCAAACTGGGTAGACGCCATGCAAGAAGAACTTCTGCAATTTGAGCGTAACAGAGTCTGGACTTTAGTACCTCTGCCAAGAGGGAAACAGGCCATTGAGACTAAATGGGTCTACAGAAACAAGAAGGATGAAGATGGAGTGGTCATCAGAAACAAAGCAAGATTAGTAGCAAAAGGATATAGACAAGAAGAAGGCATAGACTACGATGAGACTTTTGCCCCTGTCGCACGGCTCGAAGCAATAAGAATATTCTTAGCCTTCGCAGCCCACAGAGGTTTTAAAGTCTATCAGATGGACGTAAAATCAACTTTTCTAAACGGTGAAATCCAAGAAGAGGTTTACGTAAATCAGCCACCAGGTTTTGAAAGCTCAAAGTTTCCAAGGCATGTATACTACCTTGAAAAAGCTCTATACGGACTAAAACAGGCTCCAAGAGCATGGTACGAACGACTTTCCACCTTTCTTCTAGAAAATGGCTACAACAGAGGTACAACAGATACTAAATTATTTTATAAACGCAAAAAGAGTGATATAATGCTTGTACAAATATACGTAGATGACATAATTTTTGGGTCTACAAATTCAGAAGAGTGCAAATTTTTTGAAAAACTCATGCAGAGTGAGTTTGAAATGAGTATGATGGGAGAATTAACATTCTTCCTCGGACTTCAAGTCAAACAATCTTCAGAGGGAATTTTTATAAATCAAGCCAAATATGTCTCTGACATACTTTTAAAATATAATCTCTCTGATACCTCTGCAATGAAGACTCCAATGGCCACTGGAAATAAGTTATTCTTAGATCCAAATGGTATTTCTGTAGAATGTACTCTCTACAGAGGCATGATTGGATCTCTGTTATACTTAACAGCAAGCAGACCTGACATTATGCATGCCACATGTCTTTGTGCACGTTATCAAGCTAATCCAAAGAAATCACATTATGATGCTGTAAAGAGAATCTTTAGATACCTGAAGGGGACCAACAATCTTGGTCTCTGGTATCCACAGAACTCTGGTTTTAGTCTTAAAGCTTATACAGATTCAGACTATGGAGGATGCATGCTCGATAGAAAGAGTACCTCTGGGAGTTGTCAATTCCTAGGTGGTAAACTAGTCAGTTGGACCTCCAAGAAGCAGAATTGTGTCTCCACATCCACTGCAGAAGCTGAATACGTTGCTGCTGCTAGCTGTTGTTCTCAGGTTCTATGGATGAAGACTCAGCTAAAAGACTACGGCCACATCCTGTTCAAAATACCCATCTTCTGTGATTCCAAAAGTGTCATTGCTATCTCTGCCAACCCTGTGCAACACTCAAAAACCAAGCATATCGATATAAGGTACCATTTCTTGAAACATCATGTTGAATACGGTACAATCGAAATGCATTTCGTGCCCACAGAATATCAACTCGCTGACTTATTCACCAAAGCACTAGACGAGAAAAGATTCAACTTCTTGGTGGGTAAGTTAGGAATGATTAACATGGTGTGAAAATCCTCTGTAAGTATAGCTTTATCTTCTGTAAATAAGTATAAATATCTATTATTACTTAAGTTATTGCTTTGATAAATTTATTTCTATATGTATTTTTTTGTGTGTGCAAAAATAATTCTTGGTTACAGAGCCTCTGTGGGTCCGCTCAGATCTTCTGATAACCCTTACAGAACCTCTGGTAAACATGATCTATGCTTAATACAAATTTACCATTCTTTGAACCAAGCATAGATCAAGGGGGAGCAAAAGGAAAATTCTTGATCTACAGAAGTGATTAGATCAAGGGGGAGCAAAAGGGACCCTGAAATGATCTACAGAGGTAAATCTTTCAAAGGAAAGCCAAAGAAGAATGTCGATAATTCTCCATCGACAGAAGTAAGACAAAACTGCCGAGAACAGAAGAACCAAAAGGTATGTCTCTCGCACAAAAGGTTTTTGGAAAACAGTTTTCTAGGACAAGAATTGTCAAATATGTCCTAAATATACTATGAATAACATTTCGAAAATCAAAAGTTCAAAAAGTTTAACAAAATTCGAAATAGTAGAAATTTAAGGTCATAGAGCTTCTGCTGAGCTCAACAGAGGTTCTGCAGGAAATATGCTCTGTGATCACAAATTAACCCTCTGTCGATCTTTTGGAATGTTATCTCGGAAACCGAAAACACACACCATGACCTTCTCGAACAAAACGTTTTTCAAAATAGTTTTCTCGGACACCAACTTTCAATAATGTGCGAAAAACATCTCTTAACACAGATCAAAAATTGGATGATCAGAAAGTTAATAGAATTCAATTTATAAGATTTTTTCTCTCATAGAGCTTCTGCTGGCTCTCACAGAGCTTCTGCAAGTTCCATCAGAGCCACAAAACCTCTGTGAGTAAAATTTCTTGACAAAATCCTATTGATCCTCTCCAATGTCTTTACAAACGTTTTCGTTCAAAGAAGAACCTACTGAGTCATGATAACAATGAGATATATGAGAAGAGGTTAAAAATCAAGATTTTCAAAATCACAGAGCTTCTGTAAAACACAAAAGTTCTGCCATTTTGTTATCTGGGCATTTCTGTAGTAATAACGGTTACTTTTACTGAGAGTAAAACTCATGTGGCTAAAAACAACCTCACGCGCCTAGCATTAATGGGCCGCGCACGACGTCCTGTCATATTCTGACAAGGCCTACGTGTCCCATTTTCATTGGGCGTACATGGAACGTTTTTATTTGGAAAGTTGAACCCGCCGTTCAAACTCGAGTACGGATTCCAAATTTTAATCCATTGCCATATATTTTACTCTTTCGAATACTACCGTTTTATCCTCCTATAAAAACCAAGCTTACCCTCTCATAAAACCTTTTACAAAATCTTATCTTCTTCTCCGGCGAAACCCTGCAAAAGCTTGCAAAAACCTTGTTCTTAAAATCAAATGGCTTCATCTTCTAAAGCTATCTCCCAAGAACTCTCTCCAGCGAACTCACCGGAACACTCACCTGCCCATTCTGAACATTCAGAAAACCCCAACCTTGCAAGAACTATTGAACAACAAGATTTCGGGGACTCAGCAGAATTTGCTCCGACGACACACTTGCAAAACTTCATAGCAAAAGATCACTTCGAAACCATATTTCCTATCAAATCCAACAACTGCTATTTGGTCCCCTCACCCACTGCTTTCGGCGAAGCCCATGCTTCTTCTGAACATAATAGAAAATCACATCCTCTTCCCTCTACTCTCAAGAACCCCAAACAAAATTCCAGTCCGTTATCTGAACCAATTTTGGCAAAGCTGCCGATTTGATAAAGACGATTCTCTTATCAAAGGGTACATTTAAAGACCTGATAAATCTGAGCATCTTGAAATCAAGTTCAACAGAACAATGTTCTCACTTGAATTCAACCTACCAACAAGGGGTCTTCTGGGATTGAAGAGTTATGCAGAGCAACCAACAGACGAAGAGCTCTGTCGCTTCGTGGAAATGCTTGGGTACAACACCCAACTACGAAAGAGAAATGACTTTCGCAGAGGAAGATTACCACCTCTGTGGAACACTTTGTTCTCTATTCTTAACAGATGCCTGACAGGGAAAATAGGGAGTATTGACCAAAGCTCACATCAAATCTTGAGCATCATGTATGGGGTTTACTATGATCTTCCACTAGATTATGCGACCATAATGATGCAAGAGATCATAAACACCATCGACAGAAAGAACAACACGAGAAGGTGCAAAGAGAACGATCCCAACTTTCTACCACCTCTGCAATTCCAAAGAATATTGGGAGTACTGTTCGAAGCTCTACTGCTAATCCAAAACTGGCCAATGGAAGGACCAACTCCCAAACAGTTCCCGATGAACAAGAATACCCCCACTGATCATACTGATGGCTACTCACACTGCAGACCTCTGTCAAAGAAGCTTCTGCGCTACGCATCGAATAAATCCCTTAAGAAAGAGTATATACGCGATCATAGAACTCCTAAACCGAGTCCTATGACACCCCCGCGTTTAGGTGTCCCCCTAGGAACAATGATAGCAAAACCTCTTTCCACTCAAGAAGAAAAGGATCAGAAGTTAGCAAAGCACATGGCTATTCAACTCAGCTTTATAGCCAAACGTGCAGAACTTATGGGAAAGAAGTCTTCATCAAGAACCTCTGCATCTACTCCAAAAGCTAAGAAGAGAAAAACTGCAGAAGGCACCTCAACAAGCGCTGCAGAAGATCAACCTTCACCTCCTCATGCCACAGAAATTGGCTCCTCTGCTCCTCCCTCTTCCCCAAAAATGAAGAAGAAAAGAAGATCGAAATCAACAGAGGAAGGGGCACCAAAACCTAAGAGAAGGAAAACCAAAAAGAAGCATGGTAAATCACTTGAAAAGTTGGTTACCATTGCAGAAGAGGAAACTGCAGAAGAAGAAAATGCAGAAGAAAGAACTGAAGAAGAAGTTACAGAAGAAGGAATGGCTACAGAAGAGTATCAATCACCCTATCAATCTCCAGATAGATTTGCTCACCAAGGAGACCTGAACGACTTCTTACAGAACCCTGAAATTGCCAACACCGTAAATACAGCAGGGTGGACGGCACAACCTCTCGACCACCACTCTCCAGAAGAACAAGATTTCTCCATTTCTGGCATTGACACACATCTGCAAGAAGATGACACAACACCCAAAGATCAACCAGCCAACACCCCTGTTATTTTACAAAACCCTTTCATTCAAGGATTGGACGTCCACAGAAGGAGTCCAAACCCAGCTTCAGAAGAAATAGAACAAACAGAAGCTGAGTGGAATAGAGGTAAAATAACAGAGGCTTCTGAGAAAATAATGGAAGAAGAAAAAGAAAAAGGGGCCGAAGTTGTACAAAAAGAGGGATTTGCAACAACAGAGACAGGAATAGAAATCTCAGAAGTGGATTCAGATGAAGAAGAAGCTGTCTGGATACGAAAAGGTCTCTATCATCCACATGTCATGAGATTATACGGATCTCATCAAATGTATGACTTTTTACGACCAGAGCAAGGAACTTCAACAGAACCTAGGGAAGAAGCACCAAGCCGAAGGATAGCTACAGAGGATGAAATGATAGACAATGATGTAGTGCTTGGATGCTTAACAGAGGAAGAAGCAAGAAAAGATGCCTGGATAAATAGAGGCACACAACCAAAACCAACTCCCAGTGCAACCCACATTTCTAACTCCGCAGGTCTAGCTGCAGAAGGAGTTATTGAAAAAGAGCAGCACAGCTCGATCCTAACCCAACCCATCCAGCCAGAGGTTACTCTTTCAACCTCTGTGCCCATAGAAACCGGGGAATCCATTCCTAGGGAGTCTCCTCAAAGAGACTCACCTATTGTTCGTGATCAATCGCCCCAGATCACCCTAGAACACCCTACAGAGGAATTCGTTTCCTCCGCCACGCACACATTAGGACCAAAACTTCTTTCAGAGAGAAGTAGTGAGCACAGAGACGAAGAGACTCTAGACAAGTCTCCCAGTCAACAGAAGGACATTCCAATAACCACCTCCGGAGTGGATTTGGACACTGTTCTTCACAGAACTTCTGTAGAGATCGAAACTCAGGTTTCTTCTCGAGGATCAGAAGGAAATCCTTCCACCCCCATCGTACAAACAAGGGTGAACGAAGGTGTCCCAGGAACAGGGACTCACTCTGGAGACGAATGTGTTCCTCCAGAGGTTACAGAAGGAACACAAGTATCAAGGGATGAGTTCCAAACCCTTGTCACCTCTGTGAACCAAACAATGAAAGAGTTGCAAAGCTCTTTCAAATCCTTTACAGAGACAACATCTACGGCTATCCTGAATCTGAACACCAAAATGGACAATCTATCCACAGAGGTAAAAACCGCCATCTCAGAGATGAAGTCTTCTATCGAAACTACTGCCAAAGCAACAGCCACTTCTGCCGCTCAGGAATTCGGAACAACTGCAACTTCTGCTTTCAGGGACTCTGTCAGAAATTTCCTTGAACAACTGAATACGCAATCCAACAGAGCAGAGGGCATTACTCCTGCAGATTTACAGAATGCCCTATCACAAGTCCAAGCAGAGGCAATACGTAACACGACAATGATGCAACCAAAAGACTATATGACCAGAGCACAACTTACAGAGCTCGGACATAACGTCATTAACCAGGTCACAGAAGTCATTGTCTCCTTCACAACTGCAAATGCCAACTATGTCAAGGATTTCAGAAAGAGTGTCGGCAGAATGCGTTTCAAAACAGAAGCAGAGCTTGCGACATTGATTGGCCTCTGCGATGATGTCTGTGAAAAGTTGATGGCAGCAGGAGCTGAATTACCGAAGAAGCCCAACACTTCTTGCAGAGCAGAGGGTACTTCTGATAAAGGTCAGGATGATTCTGATGATGTCCAACCTGGTCCATCAGATAATCCTGAGGGGGAGAATCTAAGAGAGAAAGCTACAAGCAGAGGAATACAACGTCCACCAATCGCATCAGAACCAATCAGCCAAGCCCCTCCAGAACAAACCCAACAACAACAAACCCAAAAGACCACAGAGACAACACCCATCTCTGTGGAATCATCTCCTGAAGAAACCAATATTCCAGAAGCTGATGAGAAAACCAAAGAGGCTACAACCCCTGAGGTAATCATTTTGGAAGAAACAGATGAACAAACCACAGAGAAAACACCCACCTCTGTGGAAACACCCCAAACCATACCGAGAAGAAAGTCGATTGCCACCAAACCAAAAAGAGCAACGACCTCTACTTCTGATGTTCTGAAAAGGATGCACACAACAATGAGTGATCGTATGGCGCAGAGAGAAGAAGAAAGGCACAGGTTCACTTTAGCTTTCAAAATGGCAAGAAGATTCGATGTCAATACTTCATCAACAGAAACTGAGCTCACAGAAGAAGTCAACAAACAACCTCCAACAGAGGTTACAGAGCAACTCAAGCCAACAGAACCATCGCCACAAAAGTCCTCTAAATCACAAATGTCAAAACCCACAGAGGCAACCCCCATCAAGCCAACAGAAGTGCCAACCTCCAAACTTACAGAAGCAACAGTTTCTGCCCCGCCAAAAGCCAAAGATAAGGGCAAAGGAATACTGACAGAAGAGCCTAAGAAGAAAACATTGCCAAAGCCAACAGAGAAACTAATGAAGAGTGCGTTTGATGCCTTTCAAACCCCAAAGCCTGAAGAAGTTGACTGGGCACATGGATTGAAGCCTCTGTCAGACATTCCTCTAACTGGTAGAGCCGCAGAAGTTGTTCAACAGATGGAGAGTCTCAGAAGACAAGTACCATAACCTGGTCCAACATATGAAGAAATGGAAGAAGTGGTATACAAATACCTCTACAAACAATCCTATCAGACAAATCATCCAGTAGATCATGTGACAGATCCAAGGATCAGAGAAGAATTTGAGAACATCTTCACAAGGACAAAGCCAAGACCAAAGCAGATATCTTCTCAATCCACAAGATCAAAAAGGTGATCTTCTGCAAATTCTCCTTCACAAGAACCTATCCAAAGGTCAGGTACAATCTTTACAAAGTCAGAAGAGAAGACAATTCAGAAACTACCTTCGCTGATGCTGATTTAAGAAATATCAATCCTTATGATCTACCTGACCTTCTGCAATGGACAAAGGACAACTACAACACAGAGGCAAACACCAGAGCCTATCAAGTGTTGAGAAAAGCGATGAGGGAAAAGCTTCTGCTCTACAGCATGATAGATTTCCAGCTGGGAAAGGATCTTGGTCTCAAGCATCTGGATTTACGACCACCAGAGGATCGCTGCCCACCGGACGCCGTACCTAACTCAATCATCACAGAACCACAGTTTGGGTTAGTATTTCAAAACCCTCAAGGCGAAACTAAACTATTTGTATGCATGGACTGTCAGAAGTACGCAACAAGTACTCTGAACAAGTTCAGAGCAAGCCTTGTGAAATACAGAGGTACAAAGAAAATGGATAAAGATGCTGCAGATACTATCATCAGAGAGATTGACGCAACAATCCGCCTAAGAGAACTCTGCATCAGCTTTGTTGGGAACTGAAGATTTGCCAAGTATGGTTAGTACTGCCAGAACAACATTAGTACTGCCAGAACAACGTTAGTACTGCCAGAACAAAGTTAATACTGCCAGAACAACAATACTACTGCCAGAGCAAGGTTAGTACTGCTAGTAAAAGTTAACGCTGTTGGAACATTGTTAGTACTGCTTGTGCATAACGATGTTAATACTGCTGGTGATCATAATTTTGGAATGCGAGAAGGTTGGAGATAAAAATGGAATGAATGAAGATAAGCATGAAAGAATATTCTGAAGATCAATTTTGTTTTGATAGATATCTTGTAATTATTTAGTATAAATAGATGTTGATAGATAGCTATTCGATATATGAGATATCAGAATTCGTTTTTGTTTTAGAGAGAATTAACCTCAAGGTTTAGAACCCTATTTCTAGAGAAGTAGAAGTCGTCTTGTTGAGCCTGTTCAACAAGATTGAGGTTTGGTTGTAAACTTGTGAGTTGAAACATTGAATACAAACAGTTTGTGTTTTCTAATTAGTTGTTCATCGAGTGTGTTGAATTAAAGTTCTATTCCGCAAGATTCTTTAATTCTGATTTCTAAGTATAGTTATTCTTGTTTGGAATCGATCCTGACAACTACTTATTAACTCATAACGAGCCGGTGATATTTGTGGATAGCGCTATTTGGTTTGACAAACCCACCTTTAACTGACGAGTAGGGGTGCACTTTATCTGTTAATAATGTTCTACTCATGTGGCCAACATACCACCTCTGAGGTAGTTCGCGGGGCGTAGGTTGTCGGAGGCTTAGTAGTGGCTCAACACTTATATATCTTGCAAAAGTCATTCGTTGTAAATTGTACTCATAATTTTTTTTAAACTTAAAACTTGTCATGAACAAACGTTTCACGGTCATAACTCTCTAAATATGTCACCAAAGACAATGAAATTTTTCTGGAAGATACATCTATGAGTTAAGTTTAAAACCCAATTTGAATCACTGAAAAATGTTGAGATTTGACCCTCCAAATGGACGTGACAAATGGGATTGTGCAGGCTGTTTTGGTAACTGTGACACTTAAACTTAGGTATAATGATTAAAATATCTAACCACCTCTAAAAATGGTGATATCTATGTCAAAAGTTCCCTAAGACATTAAAATAATATATATAAAAATTTAGTTGAGTAAACTATTCTAGAAAATACTTAATTATGACCATTTGTGGACCTAAAAGTTCTGCCAGCAGAAGAGTAAAAGCTCTAATTCAAGAAAAAGAGATTTTAGGAATATAAAAAAATTAAAAAGCATATAAATTGTAGAATTTGTTAAAACACCAAATGAAAACAACATATACATGTATATGAATGTATAAATGATGCCTTAATAAGTAAGAAGTTTATAAGAATTTGAACTTGGATTAAAACACAAGGTAAATAAGGAATTATAAAACATGGTACAAAGGATTAAATACTATATATAACATATAAATTTAATTATGTAACAATAAAATCCTACAAACCTTTTTAAAACCAATAAATAACATATAAACAACAATGCGAAATAATACTTAAAACTAGTAACTAATACTAAGGCATTTTATAAGACATGATGAGCTAAGCAATGCTTTAGCCATAAGAGTTAGACCGAAACTAATAATGTGTTTCACTTCCTTAGGAAGGACCTAGAATCGAGAAACTGTGCAACCGTGCGACAACCCTTGGAAATCCTTGCTGAACATCGTGAGTATTCACAGCCCCGTTTTACTTGTTTAATGTTTGGGGTGAAAAGCATGTTATGATTTTAAAATGCTAAATGATTCATGATATTAAATTGTGGATATTTATGATTTGAGAAATGAGTACTAATGAATGGACGAATTTACATAAGTGATAAAGATATGTTGAGTTAAAATGAAAATGTTAAGTCCCCAATAGGTACACTACTTATTAACTCATAACGAGCCGGTGATATTTGTGGATAGCGCTATTTGGTTTGACAAACCCACCTTTGACTGACGAGTAGGGGTGCACTTTATCTATTAATAATGTTCTACTCATGTGGCCAACATACCACCTCTGAGGTAGTTCGCGGGGCGTAGGTTGTCGGAGGCTTAGTAGTGGCTCAACACTTATATATCTTGCAAAAGTCATTCATTGTAAATTGTACTCATAAATTTTTAAACTTGAAGCTTGTCATGAACAAACGTTTCATGAGAGTAACCTTTGGATGAAAAACTGTTGTGTATATGGAAAACCTAAAGAAGTGTAGTTCTAACCTGAGGTATAAATTTGACGGTTGTCACAGTCTCCCCCGGTTAAAAGAATTTCGTCCCGAAATTCAAGTGTTACTAGCTTTAACAGGTTTGCTAGCAAGGAGATGAGGGTACTTATTAATTGTGTAATCCTCTCGTTCCCAAGTGTACTCAGGCCCACGCCTTGTGTTCCAATAGACTTTTACTATCGGGATTTTGCTTCGCTTAAGACGCTTGGCTTCCCTATCGAGTGTCTCCAATCTCTAACCAACAAAGTGGTGATCGACACTTGCGTCCATACAGAGCTTTATATGGTGTACACTGAATACTAGGGTGATAGCTATTGCTATAAGAAAACTTGACCAAAGGTAAGTGATTATTCCAACTTCCTCCAAAGTCTAAAACGCATGCCGAAGCATGTCTTCTAACATTTGAATAGTTGGTTCACTTTGCCCATCCGTTTGAGGATGGTAGGCAGTACTCAATTTCAATTGCGTACCCAACACTCTTTGGAGTGACTGCCAAAACCGAAATATGAAACGGCTATCTCTATCTGATGTGATGGAAACTGGGACTCCATGACGTGTAACAATTTCCTTGATGTAGATCCAAGCAAGCTATTCCATCTCCTAATCTTCCCTAATCGGTAGGAAATATGCAGATTTCGTGAATCGGTTTACTACAACCCAAATCGAGTCGTGCCCTTTGGCAGTTCTCGGGAGTTTGGTTATAAAGTCCATAGTGATTTGCTCCCATTTCTACTGGGGAATCTCCGGTTGTTGCAGCAAACCAAATGGTTTTTAGTATAAAGGTTTGACCTTTGAGCAAGTCAAACATTTCCCTACGTACAAAGTAAGGTCTTTCTTCATTCCTGACCACCAATAATATTCCCTTAATCCTTATACATCTTATCCATACCAGGATGAATCAATATCGAGACTTGTGGGTTTCATCCAGAACCGTCTCTCGTAGGTTGTTAGCTTTTGGAATCCAAACTCTGTCCTTGAAGTAACGCACTCCATCAACCTTAGTTTTAAATCTAGTCTTTAAATCATGAAGGGTCTCGACGTGCTTCTTCTGCTCCTAACACAAATGCCCGTCCTCGAGCTTGTCCTCCTTGGTTTCCCTGATTAGCTTGTCTTGTTTGATACCCAGCGTTGTTATTGTTTGGTCCCCTTCTACACCTTGGGCACACGTTTCGGAAGTGATCTGGACTTCCGCACTCATAGCATACCCTTCCTTCCTCTTTCACATTCTTCACCGTCTTACAAAATCGGGCTAAATGACCTTTTTGCTTACAGATGCTACAGATGAGACAGGCTCCCTCGTGATGCGAACCACATTGGTTACACTTTGGGTGGGGCCTATTGTAACGTCCTACTTCCTTAGCATTCATCCCAAAGTTTCCCACTACTTTCTTGTTCATGCTCCCGATAACATTAACATAAAAATTCATTCCTATTTTTAGATAATGCCGCAAATACCAAAATTTTGAGGTTCATCCTACATCAATACTAAAGTTTTTAGATCTAATACCACCAATCACTTATAATTACCCAAAATACTTAGTTCATAATAACCACAAGAAAATGTTTTCCTTTGAACCCAAAAGTCTTATCAAAAGATGCCAAACTATCAATCATCCTATTCAAAACCATCCCAAATACACAACTATCAATATGATCAACACAAGCATAGCTAGCACTACTCCTCTAAATCTTCCACCGTCCACGTCAATATCCGCCCTGATACACTTCAATCGAAACCCACAACACCAATAGCGTCAATAGCATCACTACTACCATGCTCAATATCTCGGCTCGTAAAGCTACCCTCCGAGCTATTTTCGCTCCATTTAGGGCGTCGGACGACATGTTGGTCAAAAGGTGACTTAATTCCACTAGCTCGGTCACAACTTGACTCTGGTGACTGACCCTCATTTGACATCCGTGCAAGTCCATTGTCATGGCCCTAAGGCGTTGCTCTTCAGTCCAAGTCATGCCAGGCGTTCGACTAATCGGCACTCCCTCGATCACCCGTGAGGTTTCCGGTGCGTCTCGCTGATCAGGCCTAAAAGACACTCGTCTAGGTATGGGCACGCTCTTCCTAGCGGTTTGCCTCGTACGTGGACCCCTAGGTGGCATTACTACCGGGATGGGTTGTGGAGGAGCCACAGTCGGAGGCATCCTTGGCCCATCATACGGGTCTCGTTCCTCGTCAGACGTACGCTCACTTGATGGCGTGTAGGAAGGTTGTGAGCTTGATGATGATGACGACGACATAGTATTGCTGAAGTAAGAGTGTGATGAGGATGTTGACATAGTGATACTGAAGTAAGAGTGTATAACATTACTATCGCGCAATATAAAGGCTAGGCGTACTATACTATTGCATACTATAGGCAATAACTACGCTCCTACTAGGCATACAACGTGAAGCATCAAATGTGAAAACACACATATTCCTAGTATATCCATTTCCGGTCTCGCATCACTCTTTCTTTAATTAAACATAGGTGATCAGGCTTTGTTTAATTAAAGACCGATTATGCAATACCCGAACCAGTTATACTAGCAACATGTTTAGAAATTTAAATGTTCATTCCCGTTTTTGGTTATAGTTGCAGTTTTCCAAAGGAAAACCGGTATTCTCTATAACCTTTGGCTCTGATACCAAATCTGTCACACTCCGCTAAAGCGGAAATACGGGATGTCACAGCTAAAGATTTCATTACGTAAGGTAGAAGACAACACACAATCGTCATAGCATAAAAAGTTTACAAAAGATACATCTTGTTCCAAAAATATAAAATTTGTCCAAAACATAATTTGACATGATAAGGAAAGACGCGTTGAATGCAACTACTTGAGGTGCCTTCTAAAGTTCCAATCTTACTTGCTATTTCCTGAAAAGCATGTAAATGAGAGGGTCAACTATAAAATAGTTGGTGAGATCACAGGTTTAATGAGTACAACAAGGTTTGTCATCGAAATAGTTTATAAACCACACAAGTGGATGAGTCAACCGGTTATAGAAAACAGTTTTAATCCGCACAAGTGGGTAAGTCAAAATAGTTTAAATCCGTGCAAGTGGGTAAGTCAAAATAGTTTAAATCCGCACAAGTGGGTAAGTCAAAATAGTTTAAATCCGTGCAAGTGGGTAAGTCAAAATAGTTTAAATCCGCACAAGTGGGTAAGTCAAAATAGTTTAAATCCGCACAAGTGGGTAAGTCAAAATAGTTTAAATCCGCACAAGTGGATTTTGTAAAGTGATTTAAATCCGCATAAGTGGATAAATCAAAGCAGTTGAAATCCGTACAAATGGATAAAATAACCGGTCGTAAAATAGTTTTAAATCCGCACAAGTGGATAAAGAATTCATTTGTCAGCATGCGCAAGGTACAGTATTGTATGCAATTACATGTTAAAGTAATGAGCCACTACCCAAACCTACTGATTGTATCAAGCCCCGTACGTCCTACCTCAGCGGTGGGTATCATTCCACATGGGTAAGGCCAATTAGACACATGTTCAGTCCTACCTCAGCGGTGGGTATCATTCCACATGGGTAAGACCATTTAGACACATGTTCGGTTCTACCTCAGCGGTGGGTATCATTCCACATGGGTAAACCATTTAACGTTATATTCAGTCCTACCTCAGCGGTGGGTATCATTCCACATGGGTAAGACCATTTAGACGTATATTCAGTTCTACCTCAGCGGTGGGTATCATTCCACATGGGTAAAACCATTTAACGTTATCCATAATATATCGAGCGGCTCGCAAAATGAGCTAATGGGTAATGTAAAATCATCGGGGACTTAATAGCAAAACTCAGAATCAACTAACATACGCACCGATTCTATTACGCATCGATTTCACTGTTTAATTAAAATACTGAATATTTTCTCCGCAAAGGGAAATGAACATAAAATTTAAAGATAGTATAGAAAGCTTCATCACGTGTAGCCTTCCTAAATTCCAACCTTAAGAACGTTCTCCTGAAAAGCATGTAAACGAGAGTGTCAACTAATGAATAGTTGGTGAGTTCACAGGTTTAATGAGTATAACATTGTTTGCCATCGCAAAATAGTTTAAATCCACACATGGGATAAAATAATACGGTTATAAAAACCACTTGCTCAAGGTAATCATATGTAAAATGCTAAGTTCTGGAGCCCGTTACCCGACCTATACCGACATACTTTGCCCCTACTACAGTGGTGGAATCATTCCACATACGCGCATGTTCTATCACCAACAATACGCCAATACAACAATAATTATGCACTCAAACAAGCGCTACTTGTGAGTGGGGTGTCAAACAAAATAACGTTATCCATAATTACCAACGGCTCAATCCATGAGTTAACGGGTAACGTATACGTAAACGGGGACTTTTGAATGATAGCAAAAGAAACTCAAACTTACAACATTTGCAACAACATAGATACCATAGAGCATAAATAAGCAAGCTTCGTATTTTCAAGAAAACGAAATAATCGGTGTGTAAAATAGTTGTAGTAACCACATGCTTTTCACCCCAAAATATGTAAAACATTGAAAAAGGGGCTGTGAATACTCACATGATACGCGATAGAATCCGGGAATCTCCCACAAGTACTCCGAGATGATCCTACTTCAAACCTATTTTCACTATGTCGTCCACCCACACTTCATCCGAGCACACTCCTTCCGAGCACTCTCACTCGGCTGACCCCTCCGGCTATATTACTAGCCATCCTAGGGGGAATGCATTTGTTGAGGTGGAGAGAGACCCGTATGAGGACGACCATGAAGTAAACAGTGCACCACTCACTCGATCCCCTTCGCCTACCCTTCGAGGACCGAGAGTAAGAACCACGGCTAGAAAAAGTGTTCCATTGCCTAGGTGTGTGAGTTTCACCCACCCACCGAGATACGAAGGAGAGTCCTCCCGACTGGGAGCGCGACGAGGAAACCCCCAGATGGTGACTGGGGTACCAGTGGCTCACCCTATCGGCATGACCGCCCGGGAAAGTCAGTGGGTCTTAATGATGTCACAAGACATACAACTCCATGAAGAGAGAATGTACCAACAACATCGAACACTGAATGGGGTGATGGAGGTTCTAAAATCACATAGTGAGGTCTCGGATCGAACCATGGAGGTTATCGCCCTCACTAGGAGGGAAGTGAGAGCACTACGTATGTACCTAGCTTGGGTAATGAGAGCTTTGATATTGGTGGTGGGACTGCTGATCTGGGCATTGATGCGTTAGAAGACCACTCACTATGAAGCTTTTGGGATTGATTAAACTTAAACTTATATTTTTGGGGCATGTAGCCGTTAATTCCAAACATTAAATGTTTTGTTAATTGTTTCTTTTGGGAATTGAATGTTTACGGCTTATGAATGAAATGTTTGGTTAATGCTCACATATCTCAAGTACTTTTAATACATGATTATGAAATTATGGTGTGTTGTTATGACAATACGTGTAGATAATAATGATAGTATGCATGAAGTAGTAACATAACTTAGATTAACATAACAAGTAGGAAGTGTAACCAAATAACAGTAATAGTGACCATGTGACTAAATCCTTAATTAAAACCATACATGTAGGACTATGCCTCCAAGGAGAGAGGATCCCGAAATCGCACGGCTCGTGTCCGAGCAAATCATGGCCGCACTTCCAAACATCGTTAGCCAAGTAGCAGCTGGTCTGAACGCTAATCCAAGAAACAATGCGGAAACAACTGGAAATAGGGAATGCACGTACAAGGCTTTTAGGGCCTGCAACCCTAAAGAGTTCCATGGAACCGAGGGAGCCGTTGGATTATTAACTTGGTTAGAGGGTATGTAGTCTGTTCTCCACATCAGTAAATGTACTGAAGGAAACAAGGTGGAATTTGCCGCTTGCCTTCTGCAAGGATGGGCATTAACATGGTGGAACACCCAAGTACAAACCTGAGGCCGGGATGTGGCCAACAGACTGACATGGGATGAGTTTAAGAAGATGCTCAAGGATGAGTATTGCCCGCGGAGTGAGATCCAGAAGCTGGAAGCAGAACTGTGGAACCATGAAATGAAGGGAAACGACATAATTCAAGAGACTACGGACAAGATCGTCACCATACAGGAAAGACTTAAAGTAGCCAGAACTCGTCAGAAGAGTTATGCAGATAATCGCAGGAAGCCATTGGAATTTCAGGTGGGCAATAAGGTACTATTAAAGGTGTCGCCATGGAAAGGGTTGGTACGATTTGGGAAGAGGGGCAAGTTGAGTCCAAGATATATCGGGCCATTCGAGATACTGGAAAGGATTGGACCCGTTGCATACAGACTCAAATTACCACAAGAGTTAAGCGCCATTCACGGCACATTCCATGTGTCGAATCTGAAGAAATGCCGATCGGATGAATCGTTGGTCCTACCATTGAAAGACATACAAGTGAATGAGCAGTTACGCTTTGTAGAGGAACCCGTTGAAATACTTGACCAAGATGTTAAGCGATTAAGACGTAGCAAGATCCCGATCGTAAAAGTTCGATGGAATGCAAGGCATGGACCTGAATACACTTGGGAACGGGAGGATTTTATGAGGAATAAATATCCTCAGCTGTTCGTCAAGGAACCATTTGAGAATGTCAGCCATTAAATTTCGGGACGAAATTCCTCTAACGGGGGAAAACTGTAACATCCGGCAAAAATCGAAATTTCCAGGTTAGCATCTGTTAAACCCTCACTAATGTTAACATAGGGAATATGCTTTGATAGGGCCTTTTCAGAAGACATTAAGGCGAAGATTCGCTAGAATTCCCGGTAGTTGCCTAAAAGACCCGGTTTTGACCCATGACTAACCGGAACACCTTGTGAAATGCCAAAATGCTTCAACTAACATATAATCTATTTGAAATATAGGGTTTTTCTTTTATACATAAACTTTCTTTTTATTGGAAATTTATAGAAACAAGAAGGTATTTTAAGAGAGTATCTTGCAATCTATTCATAAAAAAAAATAAAAATGATTCTACAAAGAAATGATATTGGGCTAAATTTTTATAAAAAAAAATACAACAAGGGGTTGGGGGCCCATGAAGGGGCCGGCCTCCCCCCCCCCCTTTACTCCCTCAATCCTTGCAACTTTTGTTTCATTTCAAAATTTCCTCCAACCATCCATCTTCCTCTCTTCTCTCTCTAGAACTTTCACCATTTCCTTCTCTCCTTTCTTCTTCACTTTTTTTCAACAAAGTACCTTCAAACTCCAGAAAATTTCAGACCTAATACAAGTATCCAAAACGAAATTTTAAAGAGCTTGAAGTGCTTGCATCATCTCTCAAAGGTAAGAGTTCTAAACTAATCATCTTCTTCATTTTTTAAGCATTTTTGATAATAATTGTTACCTTCCTACACTTTCATTTCATTCAAATGGATGAACTCTTTTTCTTATTCTAGAAGTGAGATAAAACACCAATGACATGAGAAATGTCAATAAAGTGGTGAAAATCTATGAACTTCCATCATGAACTTGAGAAAAATGAGCAAAATCATAAAAAACGTGGGTTTTGTTCTTGTACTAGAATCTGGATTTTTGACCTTTGCATGCACATTTTTCTTGTAAGTTTAAAGTATTTTTCCTTTAAAAACATGCCATATGATGTTGGGATTGAGTCCTTATCAAAGGAATCCACATCTATGGATGTTAGAATGCTTAAAAATAGGTTTTCATGTCAATGTTAGAGTTTTAAGAATCTGGCAGATTTGTTGCATGTGCCTAGGACGACCATATCTTGGTAAAAACATGTCCAAACGTCCTCATTTTTCTTCTGGAGTAAGGTTTAATGAGTTAGGGTTCAAACCCAACTGGTCTCATAAGAAAATATTGAGATTTAAGCCTTCAACTCAGTAGAACAAATTTGGTGTGCAGCAGATGGTCGGCCAGATTGTTGTGTCATTCTGTTTTGCTTATAACTCTCTGTAGAATCCATCCAAATTACTCATTTTCCTTCTGGGAATTTCTTAGATGAGTTAGGTTTCACATGCACTTGGTTTCATTCAAAAATATGGAGGTTTGGTCACTCAAACATTTTATACAAAGCAAGTGTGCAAAGCTGTCCAAGATTGGCAGATTGGTACATGCAGCTTCATTCGTCCATAACTCACTCAAAATTTATCAAACGTTTGAGGATCGTTTTTCATGAGATACCTTTATGTGTTAGGTTTTCAAAACATGTAAAAACTCTGAAAAATATTAAGTTTTGACCCCCCAAAAGCCCATTATGGCAGAAGGGTGCCATCTGTTTTAGACTCTGTGTTGCACGGATTTATAAAAATTATTTTGACCCCTTAAACACCCCCAAAATTCATGAAATTTGGTCAAAATAGTCTTAACTCAGTATAGTACTACATATAAAAAAATGGGTAAATTTGTCATTTTAGAAAGTGTTTTTCAATAGTCATTTTTGAAGTACAAAGTTTCTGTCAGATTAAGCATTTTGAAAAAGTATGAGATTTTATTCTTATAACTCTATATATATGATTAAAACATATTGAACAATGCTAAATTCTTCGTTTCAAATTGAATACTAAAGCAAGGGCATTACACAAGATGTGGATTAAATTAGTTAAGTATAACCTTGAATTAGATATGAAGGACTTATAGAGATTGTTTGACATTATAGGGAACCCGTAAAGCGTTTAAGCAAACAAGCTATCACTACTTCGCGACTACGCTATAAAGTGAGTATTCACAGCCCCGTTTTACTTGTTTAATGTTTGGGGTGAAAAGCATGTTATGATTTTAAAATGCTAAATGATTCATGATATTAAATTGTGGATATTTATGATTTGAGAAATGAGTACTAATGAATGGACGAATTTACATAAGTGATAAAGATATGTTGAGTTATAATGAAAATGTTAAGTCCCCAATAGGTACACTACTTATTAACTCATAACGAGCCGGTGATATTTGTGGATAGCGCTATTTGGTTTGACAAACCCACCTTTGACTGACGAGTAGGGGTGCACTTTATCTGTTAATAATGTTCTACTCATGTGGCCAACATACCACCTCTGAGGTAGTTCGCGGGGCGTAGGTTGTCAGAGGCTTAGTAGTGGCTCAACACTTATATATCTTGCAAAAGTCATTCGTTGTAAATTGTACTCATAAATTTTTTTAAACTTAAAACTTGTCATGAACAAACGTTTCATGAGAGTAACCTTTGGATGAAAAACTGTTGTGTATATGGAAAACCTGTGAACTCACCAACTCTTTGTAGTTGACCTTTTATTTTAAACATGCTTTTTAGGGACTAAGAAGGTAAACGACAAAGTCTAAGTTTAGCATGCATGACGACATCAACCAAGCTCTTTTCTTTTGCTCTATTTTGTTAAAAACACCATCTCGGTTGCTTGCAAACAATGGATTGTAACTTGTAATTTTTGGAACTTCACGATTTAATACTTTATGTAATTATATGGTTGGTGTTGTTTATTTCCTAATGCTATGAAACTCTATCTGTTACATCTCGTGTTTCCGCTTTAGCGGGGTGTGACAGATTTGGTATCAGAGCCTAAGGTTATAGAGAATGCCGGTTTTCTTATGGAAACCACAAACTATAACCCAACTATGACGCAAACTATTTTCAAAACGGTTTTCGAAATAGATTTGGTATCAGAGCCTAAGGTTATAGAGAATGCCGGTTATCTTATGGAAACCACAAACTATAACCCAACTATGACGCAAACTATTTTCAAAACGGTTTTCGAAATGATTTCCAAAATTGAAAGCGTGTTACTAATATAACTAAGATGAGTGTCACATTATTATACCTCAATTAAACAAAGCCTGATCACCTATGTTTAATTTAGGAAAATATAATGGGGGACTTGGATTGGTTATATTAAAGGTATGCTTAAAATAATTTTTCTACTTAAACACGGAAGCATAAATTTTGTGTGTGCATGCATAAACATTGCATATCTTAGGCACTTACAATGGCACGCTTGGTAATGATGCATTATGGATAGTTGTGAAGAAATGGTTCCAAGAAAGTGGCGTTAGTGAAAGAACTGTTGACTACTTTTGATGATTAAACTTGGAAACTTATTTTGGTGGCCTGTAGCCGACAATTTAAAACTCTAAGTGTTGGTTCCCGTTTTGCTTTAAACAAGATTATCAGATCTATTAGTTCAAGTTAATGTTTGATGCGGAAGCGTATTTAAAGAACTAACAGATAAGTTTGATAGATTTAGAACAAAATATAAATAAACAGTGAACAGAATATTATATCTCAAAGTTTACTGAATATATATCAAGAACAGGTTTATGAACCGTGAGAAGAAAAGCTTTAAAACAGATATGACTTTTAAGGTGAATAAGCTTTTGTGTTCTTGATGTTCGATTGAAGTGGTGTAAGGAAGAACTCAACATGAGTCTTCCTTATATACTACTCTAAAGGGGACCATAAAGCATATGCTACGTATGAATAGTAGAACGGATGTCGTGAACAGTTGCAAGGATGGCATGAACAGTCAGACGTGTTGTATTGCATTTAATGCAGCAGACGTCTATTATGTACTAAGCCCTATTGAATCCAATCAGAGTTTGACACGTCGACGTTGGACAGGGTATGTTTCCATGCAAGTTGACGAACGGGTTCTGGAATAGTAGCAAGATATTAATAATATCTTTAAAGTCTTTGTTGAAGACCACAGAGGCTCTGTGAAGTGTCACAGAGGCTCTGCGGTTTGGTCCTTCGTAGAGCAGTCTTCTTTGGTTTCCGAGTATTGGGTCTTCTTTAAGTTCAACAGAGGTTCTGTAGGACGTCTCTGTTGCTTCTATGGATTCTTGACTCTGATCTCTCGGTAAGTTCGGCAGAGCCTCTGTAAGATGCTTTTCTTCACTTAGCCTATTTTTCACTACTTCTAAATACTTCTATGATTAGGAAGATTGAAGCTAACAATCTCCCCCTAAGTAGTGAAAAATAAAAATTTGAACTTGAGTTAAGTCAGGCTAAGTTAGATAAGACAGAGGTTAAACAATACCTCGAAATTTCTTTCATTTAGAAATATGCTAGAGGCATTTTACATTTGAGTACAATGAAAGATAAACTTTGACTTGGTTTGCAGAGATTTGAGGTCTGAGAATCAGATTTTGGCATCTTTGAAATCGTTGTAGCTTCTGTTGTCTCTTCCGACTCTTCTGATCTCTTTGTAGAAGCTTGTCAGGATCGATTCCAAACAAGAATAACTATACTTAGAAATCAGAATTAAAGAATCTTGCGGAATAGAACTTTAATTCAACACACTCGATGAACAACTAATTAGAAAACACAAACTGTTTGTATTCAATGTTTCAACTCACAAGTTTACAACCAAACCTCAATCTTGTTGAACAGGCTCAAAAAGACGACTTCTACTTCTCTAGAAATAGGGTTCTAAACCTTGAGGTTAATTCTCTCTAAAACAAAAACGAATTCTGATATCTCATATATCGAATAGCTATCTATCAACATCTATTTATACTAAATAATTACAAGATAACTATCAAAACAAAATTGATCTTCAGAATATTCTTTCATGCTTATCTTCATTCATTCCATCTTTATCTCCAACCTTCTCGCATTCCAAAATTATGATCACCAGCAGTATTAACATCGTTATGCACAAGCAGTACTAACAATGTTCCAGCAGCATTAACTTTTACTAGCAGTACTAACCTTGCTCTGGCAGTAGTATTGTTGTTCTGGCAGTATTAACTTTGTTCTGGCAGTACTAACGTTGTTCTGGCAGTACTAATGTTGTTCTGACAGTACTAACCATACTTGGCAAATCTTCAGTTCCCAACAATCTCCCCCTAACTTGACTTTTTAGATTGAGAAGTCAAGTTCTTCAGATGATGCCTCCAAAACCTAATCATGAACACATAAATCGGGATTCAAACCCAGACTTTGATTGATAATCCTTCTCACCAAGTATCTTCCCATTTCAGAATCCTTGTTGCAAGCCAGCTTAGCATGTAGCATTCCATTCAACCTTTTCATGTTGTGCTTGTATGCACCATCCACCAAATAATACTCATGATATGTATGGTCAAGTGTGATGACATACACTCCACATTTTTCAATGAGCATCCAGTTGGTAATGGCTTGAAAGTTTCTTTCTATCATATACTGAACTGCTTCTGGTTTGAACATTAGGCACAGGTATTCAAGAACCATTTTGGTGATAGACATCCCTTTCTCATTCAGCATATTTCCATATAGCTTCATTCCAACCTTGTACATCTCCTCTATGTCAGATCTAGAGCACATTCTGATAAGTCTTCCCCATGTAGAACAGACCTCAAACTTCCCATCTGCTCTTTTGACTCTAATGTACTCCTTTCTCTGATCTACCAAGGTATCCCAGAAGATGATCTCAGGAGGCATGGACGATAATGGGTCAGCTTTGACTGGATCAGTATCAACCACAGTGATATACATATTACATTGAGCATTACTTGGATTACCTGATGGAGTTGCGACTTCTTCTTCAGCAACCTTTGTATCATCTTTCTTTTCTGGAACATCCTCTTCTTTTTCTTCTTCTACCACTGGTTCTACCCTAGGTTTCTTGACAACTTTCCTCTTGGTAGCTATAGACTTGGTTCTTGCTCTTTTTAGTGACACCAGCTTTTCACCCAGGGTTTCTTCTTGCTTTTTAGGAGTGTCATGTTTGGCTTTAATCAAAGCCTCTGCCACTTCAACTTCTTCCAAAGTAGGCTTTTTAGTTTCTGTTGCTTCCTTTGTTTCTGCTGCTTCTTTTGTTTCTGCTGCTGGTTCAGTTTCTGCTTCCTTTTGAATTTCAGCAGCATTAACCTTTTCTGCTGCTGATTCAGTTCCTGCTTCTTTCTGAATTTCAGCAGTATTAACCTTTTCTGCTGCTGGTTCAGTTTCTGCTTCCTTTTGAATTTCAGCAGCATTAACCTTTTCTGCTGCTGATTCAGTTTCTGCTTCTTTCTCAATTTCTTCAACACACTCTTTCTCCCCCTTTTCCTGTGCTCTCTCCATGTGGAATTCAGCTTCTGACTCCCCCTTTTTGGGAGCATCATTGTTGAGGCTTCTTCTTTTGAGAACATACTGAGCTTTCTTCTTCCTGTGCAACAACTTTGTAATCAGCTTATTATGCTTCTCAAGTTGTGTTTGTTGATATAGGACCACTTTCTTGAGTCCATCTATCTCTTTTTGCTGACTTACAACATCTGTGTTGATATTGGCAATGGTTTCCATCAATTCCTCATAAGTATATCTATCCTCACCTTGTTTAGGAGTTTTTACTTCCTTTAAAGGATCACTGGAAATTTTAGTAGGAGTCTTTTGCCTAGCAAAAGCACTGCCTACCCCCTTGGTTTCTTGGCACCTGGGACCTCTGAATGATTTCTCATTCTGAGTTGCCGTGAGGAAGGTCTTAGGTATGTTACCACTGTCCTTCTCTGTGCTAGCAGAAGTAGTGGCAGCCTTGCTACTCACATGCTCAACCTTCTCCTTAGTGAGCACCTTCTTGGGGTTGGGAGACACCCCTGTGGTTTCCCTTTTCGATATTCTCTTTTGGAGAATGCTCCAATAGAGAGCTTAAAGGCTTTGGGCTTGTAGGAGGTACATCAAGGGAAGGAGCCTTGTGTACCTTTCTTCTTGTAAAATTTTTGGTTACTTTTGGAGTGGGTCTTTGAAGAATGGACTGAGGGATTTCTTTGGTGATTGAAGGTGGGGTTTGGCTATCAGTGGGTTGGTCTAATGAGGGCCTTGACCCTGATGCCATACCTTCTTGTGTGTGGGACACACCCATCATTGTAGAGAACAATGGAGTGTCAACTCCTTCCGAGTCCCTGGAAGTTCTCCTCATATTTGAGAAGACCTTTCCTTTAGGGGGTTTAGGTAC
Organism: Saussurea involucrata; assembly: GCA_033807775.1. NCBI lineage: Eukaryota > Viridiplantae > Streptophyta > Magnoliopsida > Asterales > Asteraceae > Saussurea > Saussurea involucrata. The sequence continues at coordinate 15,604,803 of CM066326.1, forward strand.
ATATACCTCAGTAAATTGAGGCAAATCCGTCAATTCCTGAGTAATCACTGCTTGGACAAACCTTGGGTACATATAAAAACTCTTTTTGGATTCCAGGTTTGACACAAGATCATTGAAAATCATTTGGGAAAAATTAAACTTCCTGGCAGTGGCCAAGCAGACCAGAGCATAAGCAATGGTACTGCTAAATTCACTCCATCCAGTAGTTTTCTTTGACATGCAATGCATTAAGGTATGAACAAAGAATCGCCATTGTGTAGAAAATTTAGACTTGAAAAACTTAAAGATGCCATTGGGACCTTCATACCCCATTCTCGTTAAAGTTGAGTATAGATCGTCATTAGGAATAGACGACATACCTGAGGCATCATCCAATCGAAGAGTGATGCGAATAAGCTCCTCTGTAACATTTAAGGGTTTGTCACACACCCTTGTTTTTATGATTTTCTGCCCATCTTCAGACACCACGGTGGCATTATCCCAGAACTGCTTCTGATGCGCGATGTAGATTGTCGGGGTCACCGTTAGGGCATAGGAGATATGCGTGGACTTGAGGAAATCCACAATGTCGTGAAAACCTGCAAGACTGGTTTGGTTTCTGGAGCATGGCAATCTCGTTGTGTTCGTCGATAAAATCCATTGTACCTGAGGATTCTTGACAGAAAAACAGAGATTCTTGGGAGAGAATAGTTAGAAAGATAGAGAGATGAATAGAATTCAAAGAGACGTTATGAACTTTGGCGGGCTGAAAGAAGTATTTATAGCAGTAGTAGCCCTAATTTTTCTTTTAAAGCAGTATTAACGACACATGCAGTATTAAGTACGAAGCAGTATTAACTGGCACTGGCAGTAGTAACTATGCACTAGCAGTAGTTACTACCCACTGGCAGTAGTAACTATGCACTGGCAGTAGTAACTATGCACTGGCAGTAGTAACTATGCACTGGCAGTAGTAACTATGCACTGACAGTAGTAACTATGCACTGGCAGTAGTAACTATCCACTGGCAGTAGTAACTATGCACTGGCAGTAGTAACTATCCTTGCACTTTTCAGCACTTGCCAATCTTAGTCATACAGAAGATCCTGAGAAAAAGAGTTAGTAGTACCAAATATAGAAGGAAATACAGGTATAAAAACTGAAAATAATGACTTTATTCAAGGTTGATCATGCCCACACTTGTTACCAAGAAGGTGAATCTACCCACATCAAAAGCTTTTGTGAATAGATCAGCAAACTGGTCATTGGTACGAACTTTAGCAACTTGAATTAGTTTCTTTTCATTACAATCTCGAATAAAGTGATACCTGATCTCTATGTGCTTTGTTTTTGAGTGTTTGACTGGATTGTTAACAATGCTAATAGCACTGTTGTTGTCAATGAAGATTGGAGTCTGCAGAAATGTTACCCCATAGTCCAGCATCTGATTCTGTATCCATAGAACCTGAGAGCAGCAGCTTGCAGCAACTATATACTCAGCTTCTGTGGTAGATAAGGACATTGTGGTTTGTTTCTTACACTGCCACGATACTAGTCTTGCACCCAAAAACTGACATCCACCTGAAGTAGACTTCCTATCCATGTTAGCTTCACCCAAGTCACTATCTGAGTATGCAAGTAAATCAAAGGATGATTCATAAGGATACCAGAGACCTAATCTAGGTTGCCCTCTTAGATATCTAAATATCCTCTTGACTGCATGAAGGTGTGATTGCTTTGGTGTAACTTGAGATCTGGCACATACACATACTGGAAACATAATATCTGGTCTAGAGGCTGTGAGATACATGAGTGATCCAATCATTGATCTGTAATGATGGACATCCACATCCTCCCCCTCAAGATCAGCATTGATCTGTTTGTGTGTCTCCATTGGTGTGCTTGCTGGCTTTGAGTCTGATAATCCAAACTTATCCAGGATGTCTTTCACATATTTGGATTGGCATATGAAAATCCCATCCTTCTTCTGTTTCACCTGAAGCCCAAGGAAGAAAGTAAGTTCACCCATGGAACTCATCTTGAATATCTTGTGCATTAACTCCTCAAAGTCTTTACACATGTGATCATTTGTGGATCCAAAGATGATGTCATCCACATAGATCTGAACAAGTAGGGTGTCCTTCTTTTTCCTTTTAATGAATAAGGTCTTATCAATGATTCCTCTTTCAAATTCATTTTCCAAGAGATAGGTAGACAGGGTGTCATACCATGCTCTTGGGGCTTGATGTAGACCATAAAGTGCCTTCTTTAACTTGTACACTCTGTCAGGATATAATGGATTCTCAAATCCAGGGGGTTGACAGACATACACTTCTTCATCTATAGTCCCATATAGAAAAGCACTTTTTACATCCATCTGGTAGACCATGAACTTCATATATGAGGCATAGGCTAGAAACAACCTAATTGCCTCAATCCTTGCAACTGGAGCAAAGACTTCCTCATAGTCTATACCTTCTTCCTGAGTATACCCTTGTGCAACCAGTCTGGCTTTGTTCTTGATCACAATTCCTCTCTCATCCTTCTTATTCCTGAAAATCCACTTGGTGCCAATTGCCCTATGACCTTTTGGAAGGTCCACCAAGTTCCAAACATTCTGTAACTTGAACTATAGCAGCTCCTCTTGCATTGCTTCTATCCAACTTGGATCTTTCATAGCATCATAAGCCTTTTTGGGCTCAATTTGGGATAGAAAGAAGGTGAGTACAATATTAACTGTATTTTGCTGATCTTGTAGCTCTTGAAGTCTGCTTTGATTCCTAGTCATCATGGGAGAAGCAATGTCTCCAATTACCAACTCAGGAGGATGATTTTTCTGAGTTCTTGATGGATGACCAGATTCCTCTTGTAGGATTACATCCAGATTTGACTCATTTAAGTCTGGATTTTCTTCAGCTTCTTCAGTCACTTCAGACTCTCTGGAATTTGGACTTGAAGGCTGATTTTCCTCTATTCTTCTCTCTTCTTCATTCTAAATGGGTCCAGCTTCCTTTTCTTGTTCACAGAAGTCAACAGGATCAATGGTAGGGAGTGGAAATATCACATACTGAATTCTGTGAACTGATGGTGGTGCATCCCTTTGTCCTGCATTTGCATCACTACTGAAACCCAAAGAATTAGTGAGTGAATCAATGTCAAATAGCCAATCAGGACATGAACCAATAGGATTTGGTGTGTTCTCATTGCATTTGACATTGTCACTTTCTTCAATTATTCTAGAAGAGGTATTAAACACTCTGTAAGCCTTACTCTGAGATGAGTAACCAACAAGAAAACCATCATCTGCTTTGCTATCAAACTTACCTAAGTGAGATTTGGTATTGAGAATTGTACAAGGACACCCAAATGGTTTGAAAAATCCAATAAATGGTTTCTTTTTCTGAAAAAGCTCATAAGGTGTCTTGTTTTTAGGCTTTATTACTAAAACTCTGTTTTGGACATAGCAAGCAGTGTTAACTGCTTCTGCCCAAAAAGTAGTGGGTAATTTTGAATCAGCTAACAGAGATCTAGCAACCTCAATCAGTGTCCTATTCCTTCTCTCAGCAACACCATTCTGTTGTGGAGTCCTAGGAGCACTGTATTGTCTCTCAATTCCTTTTTCCTCACAGAAGGTGTTTAGATCAAAGTTTTTAAATTCAGTCCCATTATCTGATCTAATGACTTTCACTTTTTGATTTGATTGGTTTTCAATTCTAAGAATAAAAGATTTGATCAGTCCACTTGTCTCATCTTTAGTTCTCAGAAAATATACCCAAGTAAATCTAGAGTAATCATCAACAATAACTAAACAGTATGACTTCTTGCCAATGCTCATGACATTTGTAGGGCCAAACAGATCCATATGCAACAACTGAAGAGGATTTGAGATAGTGTTTATCTCTTTGGACTTATGAGAAGTTTTGTGTTGTTTGCCTTTGAGACAAGCAACACAATGATCATCACATGAATAAACTTTTGATGGTAAACCCCTAACAAGATTATGTTTAACAAGTTTATTCATTGTTTTAAAATTCATGTGACACATCCTTCCGTGCCAAAGTGATGATTCATCCATTGAAGCTTTTGAAACCAAACAGTTTAGGGATGAATCAGATGAAACACTTTCTAAATCTAAACAATACACATTATCCTTTCTAGGAGTTCTCAATAGTATCATGTTTTCATCAACTACTTTGAATCCAGGAGCAAGAATAATGCATTCAGAATCAGTAAATAATATACTATGTTTCTTGTCACAGACCTGTGATACACTTAACAGGTTGTATCTCAATTGCTCAACATAGTAAACATCCTCAAATGTCATCTTACCTTTTGATACATCACCTTTACCACTTATCTTACCTCCTGCAGGATTATTCCCAAAAGCAACATGTCCTCCATCAATTCTTTTGAAATTCTTGAGGCAAACCATGTTACCTGTCATGTGCCTGGAGCAACCACTATCAACATGCCAGATGCTCTTCCCCTTGAGCTGTTGGTTGCCCTGCACATAAGATAAATCAATTAGTTTTTATTGGGAACCCAAGCCAAAGTGGTCTTGGGTCTCCCTTGCTCATCAAAGTACTTACATTCAGTTTGGATAAGTTTTTCTACCTGAGGAACTTCAGTACTGGAGTACTTTGTCAAAATGATTGGTCTAGCAGTACAAATACTAGAAGCAGTATTATCTTTAGAAGAAGTACTAACAGTGTTAGCAGTACTAACACTGCTAGCAGCAGTATTGTTTCTAGAAGAAGTACTATCAGTGTTAATACTGCTAGCAGATGTACTAACAGTGTTAATACTGCTAGCAGAAGTACTAACAGTGTTAATACTGCTAGCAGCAGTACTATCAGAGGCAGCAGTACTAACACTAGTGCTTTTAGGAACCCACATTGTGACACATTCTTTTTCAGTCTTTTTCCTCATGTGGCTTTTGGATTTAGCTTGTTTCTTAGCCACATGGTTCCTTACAGGCTTCCTATAACCATTTGATTTTTGAAAAGTTCTTTGAAAATTTATCCTTTGGTTAATAGGATTGAAATAACAGTATTTGGCAAGGTGATTCAGTTTGCCACAGATAAAACAAGGTTTTGGTCTGTTAATCCTTTGCAGATCAACTCCTTGTTTTTGAGCCCACTGATTATTCCAGTTTCTTTGATTTCCCCTCCTTTTATCATGTTTTTGGGGTTCATTCTTTTGAGAAATCTTGCAAGAACAATGTTCACAAGTATTGGAATTCACAACAGTGGTCTGTGTATAATGAACAACTAATTAGAAAACACAAACTGTTTGTATTCAATGTTTCAACTCACAAGTTTACAACCAAACCTCAATCTTGTTGAACAGGCTCAACAAGACAACTTCTACTTCTCTAGAAATAGGGTTCTAAACCTTGAGGTTAATTCTCTCTAAAACAAAAACGAATTCTGATATCTCATATATCGAATAGCTATCTATCAACATCTATTTATACTAAATAATTACAAGATAACTATCAAAACAAAATTGATCTTCAGAATATTCTTTCATGCTTATCTTCATTCATTCCATCTTTATCTCCAACCTTCTCGCATTCCAAAATTATGATCACCAGCAGTATTAACATCGTTATGCACAAGCAGTACTAACAATGTTCCAGCAGCATTAACTTTTACTAGCAGTACTAACCTTGCTCTGGCAGTAGTATTGTTGTTCTGGCAGTATTAACTTTGTTCTGGCAGTACTAACGTTGTTCTGGCAGTACTAATGTTGTTCTGGCAGTACTAACCATACTTGGCAAATCTTCAGTTCCCAACAGTAGTGTACCTATTGGGGACTTAACATTTTCATTATAACTCAACATATCTTTATCACTTATGTAAATTCGTCCATTCATTAGTACTCATTTCTCAAATCATAAATATCCACAATTTAATATCATGAATCATTTAGCATTTTAAAATCATAACATGCTTTTCACCCCAAACATTTAACAAGTAAAACGGGGCTGTGAATACTCACCTTATAGCGTAGTCGCGAAGTAGTGATAGCTTGTTTGCTTAAACGCTTTACGGGTTCCCTATAATGTCAAACAATCTCTATAAGTCCTTCATATCTAATTCAAGGTTATACTTAACTAATTTAATCCACATCTTGTGTAATGCCCTTGCTTTAGTATTCAAGTTGAAACGAAGAATTTAGCATTGTTCAATATGTTTTAATCATATATATATATATATATATATATATAGAGTTATAAGAATAAAATCCCATATTTTTTCAAAATGCTTAATCTGACAGAAACTTTGTACTTCAAAAATGACTATTGAAAAACACTTTCTAAAATGACAAATTTACCCATTTTTTATATGTAGTACTATACTGAGTTAAGACTATTTTGACAAAATTTCATGAATTTTGGGGGTGTTTAAGGGGTCAAAATAATTTTTATAAATTCGTGCAACACAGAGTCTAAAACAGATGGCACCCTTCTGCATGTACCAATCTGCCAATCTTGGACAGCTTTGCACATTTCAACAAAAACACGTCTCATATGTGTTTTCAAATCAAATCAATCAATGTAAATATTTGTTGTTATAAAACTGTTTTAAGTAGTCACGTTACTATGCTAAGTAAACATTCTAACTAAAAAATCTGGTGGGGCACCTTTAAGATAGATTAAAGGCTTGTCAACTGTAAAGTTATTCGATATATTTTTACCTTAATTGCACCATTTCGAAGGACTTTTATAGTTTTCTTGGTTGATTTCAAGGGATTTCTATGTCTTTTTGGCGATTTCGATGGACTTTTTTTGTTTTTTTGGTTGATTCAAGTTTTTTTTGGGTTGATTTCGACATACTTTTTTGGTTAATGGGGTCAGGGACGGACCTGTAGGTGGGCACATGGTGGCACGTGCCACCGTATCATTTCCATGTATCTCATGGAAAAAGATACTCAAACTTTTGATAAATTTTGAGTGAGTTATGGACGAATGAAGCTGCATGTACCAATCTGCCAATCTTGGACAGCTTTGCACACTTGCTTTGTATAAAATGTTTGAGTGACCAAACCTCCATATATTTGAATGAAACCAAGTGCATGTGAAACCTAACTCATCTAAGAAATTCCCAGAAGGAAAATGAGTAATTTTGATGGATTCTACAGAGAGTTATAAGCAAAACAGAATGACACAACAATCTGGCCGACCATCTGCTGCACACCAAATTTGTTCTAAGGAGTTGAAGGCTTAAATCTCAATTTTTTCTTATGAGACCAGTTGGGTTTGAACCCTAACTCATTAAACCTCACTCCAGAAGAAAAATGAGGAATTTTGGACTTGTTTTGACCAAGATATGGTCGTCCTAAGCACATGCAACAAATCTGCCAGATTCTTAAAACTCTAACATTGACATGAAAACCTATTTTTAAGCATTCTAACATCCATAGATGTGGATTCCTTTGATAAGGACTCAATCCCAACATCATATGGCATGTTTTTAAAGGAAAAATACTTTAAACTTACAAGAAAAATGTGCATGCAAAGGTCAAAAATCCAGATTCTAGTACAAGAACAAAACCCACGTTTTTGATGATTTTGCTCATTTTTCTCAAGTTCATGATGGAAGTTCATAGATTTTCACCACTTTATTGACATTTCTCATGTCATTGGTGTTTTATCTCACTTCTAGAATAAGAAAAAGAGTTTATCCATTTGAATGAAATGAAAGTGTAGGAAGGTAACAATTATTATCAAAAATGCTTAAAAAAATGAAGAAGATGATTAGTTTAGAACTCTTACCTTTGAGAGATGATGCAAGCACTTCAAGCTCTTTAAAATTTCGTTTTGGATACTTGTATTAGGTCTGAAATTTTCTGGAGTTTGAAGGTACTTTGTTGAAGAAAAGTGAAGAAGAAAGGAGAGAAGGAAATGGTGAGAGTTCTAGAGAGAGAAGAGAGGAAGATGGATGGTTGGAGGAAATTTTGAAATGAAACAAAAGTTGCAAGGATTGAGGGAGTAAAGGGGGGGGGGGGGAGGCCGACCCCTTCATGGTCCCCCAACCTCTTGTTGTATTTTTTTTTATAAAAATTTAGCCCAATATCATTTCTTTGTAGAATCATTTTTATTTTTTTTATGAATAGATTGCAAGATACTCTCTTAAAATACCTTCTTGTTTCTATAAAATTCCAATAAAAAGAAAGTTTATGTATAAAAGAAAAACCCTATATTTCAAATAGATTATATGTTAGTTGAAGCATTTTGGCATTTCACTAGGTGTTCCGGTTAGTCATGGGTCAAAACCGGGTCTTTTAGGCAACTACCGGGAATTCTAGCGAATCTTCGCCTTAATGTCTTCTGAAAAGGACCTATCAAAGCATATTCCCTATGTTAACATTAGTGAGGGTTTAACAGATGCTAAACTGGAAATTTCGATTTTTTTCCGGATGTTACAGTTTCCCCCCGTTAGAGGAATTTCGTCCCGAAATTTAATGGCTGACATTCTCAAATGGTTCCTTGACGAACAGCTGAGGATATTTACTCCTCATAAAATCCTCCCGTTCCCAAGTGTATTTAGGTCCATGCCTTGCATTCCATCGAACTTTTACGATCGGGATCTTGCTACGTCTTAATCGCTTAACATCTCGGTCAAGTATTTCAACGGGTTCCTCTACAAAGCGTAACTGCTCATTCACTTGTATGTCTTTCAACGGTAGGACCAACGATTCATCCGATATGCATTTCTTCAGATTCGACACATGGAATGTGTCGTGAATGGCGCTTAACTTTTGTGGTAATTTGAGTCTGTATGCAACGGGTCCAATCCTTTCCAGTATCTCGAATGGCCCGATATATCTTGGACTCAACCTGCCCCTCTTCCCAAATCGTACCAACCCTTTCCATGGCGACACCTTTAATAGTACCTTATTGCCCACCTGAAACTCCAATGGCTTCCTGCGATTATCTGCATAACTCTTCTGACGAGTTCTGGCTACTTTAAGTCTTTCCTGTATGGTGACGATCCTGTCCGTAGTCTCTTGAATTATGTCAGGTCTTATCAGCTGTCTGTCACCGACCTCCAACCAGCTGAGTGGTGATCTACACTTGCGTCCATATAAGGCTTCGTACGGCGCGCACATTAAGCTGGTATGGTAGCTATTGTTGTAAGAGAATTCGACTAACGGTAAATGAGTATCCCAACTTCCACCAAAATCTATTACACAGGCTCGCAGCATGTCTTCTAGTGTTTGTATAGTTCTTTCTGTCTGACCGTCCGTCTGCGGGTGGTAGGCAGTGCTCAAGCGAAACGCGTGCCCAACGCTTTCTGGACTGATCGCCAAAAGCGTGACATAAAACGACTATCTCTGTCCGAGATAATGGAAGTAGGTACTCCATGACGCATCACAATCTCGTTGATGTATAACTGAGCAAACTTTTCCGTCTTGAAGTCCTCTCGAATAGGCAGAAAATGTGCAGATTTTGTAAGCCGATCCACTATAACCCAGATTGAATCATGTCCTTTCCCGGTTCTAGGTAACTTAGTTATGAAATCCATGCTTATTTGTTCCCATTTCCATTCGGGAATCTCAGGTTGCTGAAGAAGACCAGATGGTTTCTGATGTTCCGCCTTAACCACTACACAAGTTTGGCATTTGCTTACATACAACGCAACATCTTTCTTCATTCCTGGCCACCAATAGTATTCCTTCAGGTCCTTGTACATCTTATCGGCTCCGGGGTGAATTGAATATCTTGATTTATGGGCTTCATCCATGATTATTGATCGCAGATTGGCCACCTTAGGTACCCAAACTTTATTTTGGAAGTAACGCACCCCGTCTGGTTGTGTTTCAAATTCCTCTTCCAGATGATGTAGGGTTTCGTTTTTCAAATTCTCCTCTTTTAATGCTTCTTCTTGAGCTTCGAGAATTTGGTCCTTAAGACTCGTCTGAACCATCGTTCCCATGGCTCTTGCCCTCGATGGCTTCACTCTTTCTTTTCGGCTTAACGCATCAGCTACAACATTAGCCTTGCCCGGGTGGTACTTTATCTCGCAATCGTAGTCACTAAGCAGTTCAACCCATCTCCGTTGTCTCATATTCAGCATTTTCTGATCAAAAATGTGTTGTAGGCTCTTGTGGTCGGTAAAGACGGTACATTTAGTGCCGTAGAGGTAATGTCTCCAAATCTTGAGTGCGAACACTACGGCTCCTAGTTCCAAATCATGGGTGGTATAATTCTTTTCGTGAACTTTAAGTTGCCTTGATGCGGAGGCAATAACCTTGTCTTTTTGCATTATCACACACCCCAACCCTTGGTGTGAGGCATCGCAGTACACAACAAAATTGTCTGCACCCTCTGGTAAAGCTAAGATCGGTGCATTGCAAAGCTTATGCTTAAGCGTCTGAAAAGCTTCTTCTTGTTTTTCTCCCCAATCGAACTTCTTATCCTTCTGGGTTAATGCCGTTAATGGTTGTGCAATTTTGGAGAAATTTGCCATGAAACGCCGATAGTAACCAGCTAAACCGAGAAACGAACGAATCTCTGTCGGAGTCTTTGGGGCTTCCCACTTCATGATAGCTTCTATCTTGGCCGGATCGACATGAATTCCATCTTTATTAACTACATGCCCAAGAAATTGCACTTCACGAATCCAAAATTCGCATTTGGAAAGTTTAGCATACAGCTTCTGGTCTCTGAGCAGTTCTAGTATTAGCTTTAAATGTTGCTCGTGCTCCTTCTTGCTTTGCGAATAGATTAATATATCATCTATGAACACAATTACGAATTTGTCCAAGTACGGTCGACATACTCTGTTCATTAGATCCATAAAGACTGCTGGAGCGTTTGTCAGTCCAAAAGGCATGACTAGGAACTCATAATGTCCATATCGAGTCCTAAACGCTGTCTTAGGAACGTCCTCCTCACGAACCCTCATTTGATGGTATCCGGACCGAAGGTCAATCTTTGAAAAGTACGTAGCGCCTTGAAGTTGGTCGAACAGGTCATCGATTCGAGGAAGGGGATATCGGTTCTTGATGGTCAGCTTATTAAGTTCCCTGTAGTCGATGCACATTCGAAAAGAACCATCTTTCTTTTTAACGAATAAAACTAGAGCTCCCCAGGGTGAAGAGCTGGGTCTGATGAATCCTTTATTGAGTAGCTCCTTAAGTTGTTCTGACAACTCCTGCATTTCTGAAGGTGCTAACTGGTAAGGTGATTTCGCCACGGGTGCCGCTCCCGGAATTAAGTCGATATGAAATTCAACTTGTCTTGGTGGGGGTAATCCAGGTAATTCATCTGGGAATACCTCGGGAAAATCTCGTACTATTGGAAAGTCTTGAATATTCTTCTCTTTGATCTCCTTATCCACCACGTGTGTCAGAAACGCAACACAATCTTTCCGCAAATATTTTCGCATCTTCATACTCGACACTATTCTGAAAAATTTCCCCGAGTTTTCTCCCTGTATTTCCAGTACTCTTCCTTCGGTTTGTGGTATTCGGACGATCTTTTCGGAGCAAACGATTTTAGCGCGATTCTTCGATAACCAATCCATACCTACGACTATATCGAAGCTTCCTAGTTTGATTGGGATTAAATCTATGCTAAAATCTTTTCCCGTCAGTTTTAGGGTACAGTTTTTAATTACATCTCTGGCCCTAACTTCCTGTCCATTAGCAAATTCAATAACATAGACCTCTTTCAACTTTTGAGGTTTCAAGTTAATTTTCGGCCTAAACTCTAGTGATACAAAGCTCCTATCCGCTCCAGAATCAAATAGTACTGTTGCATAATGATTATTCAAGAGAAACGTACCTGTGACTACATCTGGGTTTCGTCTTGCTTCATCTGCCCCAATTTCGAACACTCGACCTCGTGCCTGGCCTCCTTGATTTCCTTGATTGAGTGGTCGCGCCTGATTTGCATTAGGCCTTCGGTTCAGTCTCGGACATGCGCTCCGAAAGTGATCTGGGCTCCCACACTCGTGACAGTTTCGCCTTCCTCCGCTCTTGCAATCTCTGGCGACATGGCCTCCTCTGTTACACTTGAGGCAAATGATGCATCTTCCGAGGTGACGATTATTGCACTTGACGCATCTTGGGCATGGCCCTTTTTCTTTCTCCTCTGCCTGTGCTTGAATTCCAAAATTTCCTGTCACCCTCTGACCCTTGTCTGATCTTCCCCCAAATTGCCTTCTTGCAGGCTCTTCTATCTTTCTTTTCCCTCCGGCTTTGTCATTCCCAATTGCTCTCGAACGATTTGCGTTGTTGGTGAGTCTCGTTGCTAAATTCACTGCTTCTTGAAGAGTCTTCGGGTCAGCTGAAGTCACATTTCCTCTGATTTCTGAAGATAAACCCCACACATATCTATCCACTCGGTTTTCCTCGGGCATCACCAAGTGTGGCACCAGCTTTGCCACCTCATGGAAACGGGCAGTGTAAGAGTCTATGTCGTTTCCCTTCATTTCATGGTTCCACAGTTCTGCTTCCAGCTTCTGGATCTCTCTCCGCGGGCAATACTCATCCCATGTCAGTCTGTTGGCCACATCCCGGCCTCGGGTTTGTACTTGGGTGTTCCACCATGTTAATGACCGTCCTTGCAGAAGGCAAGCGGCAAATTCCACCTTGTTTCCTTCAGTACATTTACTGATGTGGAGAACAGACTCCATACCCTCTAACCAAGTTAATAATCCAACGGCTCCCTCGGTTCCATGAAACTCTTTAGGGTTGCAGGCCCTAAAAGCCTTGTACGTGCATTCCCTATTTCCAGTTATTTCCGCATTGTTTCTTGGATTAGCGTTCAGACCAGCTGCTACTTGGCTAACCCTTGTTTGGAAGTACGGCCATGATTTGCTCGGACACGAGCCGTGCGATTTCGGGATCCTCTCTCCTTGGAGGCATAGTCCTACAGGTATGGTTTTAATTAAGGATTTAGTCACATGGTCACTATTACTGTTATTTGGTTACACTTCCTACTTGTTATGTTAATCTAAGTTATGGTACTACTTCATGCATACTATCATTATTATCTACACGTATTGTCATAACAACACACCACAATTTCATAATACATTCATATACATGTATATGTTGTTTTCATTTGGTGTTTTAACAAATTCTACAATTAATATGCTTTTTAACTTTTAATATTCCTAAAAAACTCTTTTTCTTGAATTAGGGTTTTTACCTTTTCTGATGGCAGAAATTTTAGGTCCACAAATGGTCATAATTAAGTATTTTCTGGAATAGTTTACTTAACCAAATTTTTATATATATTATTTTAATGTCCTAGGGAACTTTTGACATAGATATCACCATTTTTAGAGGTGGTTAGCTATTTTAATCATTATACCTAAGTTTAAGTGTCACAGTTACCAAAACAGCCTGCACAATCCCTTTTGTCACGTCCATTTGGAGGGTCGAATCTCAACATTTTTCAGTGATTCAAATTGGGTTTTAAACTTAACTCATATATGTATCTTCCAGAAAAATTTCATTGTCTTTGGTGACATATTTAGAGAGTTATGACCGTTTTAAGGTGGGTTTTATTTTAAGACAAATTCTCCTTTCTTGCACACTTATCTTGGTTTGAATGGTTGAGACCTCTAATATTAATATTTTTTTGTGAAACCACTTTTGTTTGAACCATAACTCATTAAAATAATTTCCAGAAGAAAAATCAAGAATTTTGGTTTAGTATCAAGTGAGTTATGAGTGATTTAAGTGGACATATTTTTCTGCTAGACTGTTTTTACACTTCTTCATTTGATGTGGGTAGATGAAGGGTCAAAACTTCGAGTTTTTACATGAAACCACTTGGGTTTGAAACATAACACAATAAAAAAAGTTCCAGAAAAAGATTCATATCATTTAGTTAGGTATTTTTCAAGATATGGTCCGAAGAAGTTCATGCATGTAATCTTCTCGTTCCCATGTATACTCAGGTCCATGCCTCGAATTCCAGCGAACTTTTAAAATCGGGATCTTACTACGCCTTGTTCGTTTGACTTCTCGGTCAAGGATTTCAATCGGTTCTTTTATGAAGTGTAACCGATCGTTAATCTGAACGTCTTCTAGGGGTAGAACCAATGATTCATCAGTTAGGCATTTCTTAAGGTTTGACACATGGAACGTATCGTGGATGGCACTTAGCTCTTGCGGTAATTTAAGTTTATATGCTACTGGACCAATCCTTTCAACTATTTCAAACGGGCCAATATATCTCGGACTCAGTTGGCCTCTTTTTCCGAAGCGTACTAATATTTTCCAAGGCGATACCTTTAGAAGCACTTTATCACCCACTTGGAATTCTAATGGCTTCCTGCGGTTATCTGTGTAACTCTTCTGACGGTCTCTTGCGGCCTTGATTATGTCCTTAATAATTGCGATCTTGTCAGTAGTCTCTTGAACGATTTCAGGCCTAGACAATTGTCTGTCGCCAATTTCCAACCAACTAAGTGGGGATCTACACTTCCGTCCATATAAGGCTTCATACGGTGCACACTGAATGCTGGTATGATAACTATTGTTGTAGGAGAACTCCACTAATGGTAGGTGAGTATCCCAAACTCCACCAAAATCTATCACACATGCACGCAGCATATCCTCTAGCGTTTGTATAGTTCTTTCTGACTGGCCGTCCGTTTGAGGATGGTAGGCAGTGCTCAGATCCAAACGCGTACCCAAAGCTTTCTGGAGTGATCGCCAAAACCGTGACGTAAAACGACTATCTCTATCCGAGATGATGGAAATAGGCACTCCATGACGCGTAACGATTTCATTGATGTAAATTTGGGCAAGCTTTTCCATCTTATAATCTTCCCGAATAGGTAAGAAATGTGCAGACTTCGTAAATCGATCTACTATAACCCAAATCGTGTCATGCCCTTTGGCAGTTCTTGGGTGTTTGGTTATAAAATCCATAGTGATTTGCTCCCATTTCCACTGGGGAATTTCCGGTTGTTGCAACAGTCCCGATGGCTTTTGAAATACAGCCTTGACCTTTGCACACGTTATGCATTTTCCTACATATATGGCAATATCCTTCTTCATTCCTGGCCACCAATAGTATTCCCTTAAATCCTTGCTGAACATCGTGAGTATTCACAGCCCCGTTTTACTTGTTTAATGTTTGGGGTGAAAAGCATGTTATGATTTTAAAATGCTAAATGATTCATGATATTAAATTGTGGATATTTATGATTTCAGAAATGAGTACTAATGAATGGACGAATTTACATAAGAGATAAAGATATGTTGAGTTATAATGAAAATGTTAAGTCCCCAATAGGTACACTACTTATTAACTCATAACGAGCCGGTGATATTTGTGGATAGCGCTATTTGGTTTGACAAACCCACCTTTGACTGACGAGTAGGGGTGCACTTTATCTGTTAATAATGTTCTACTCATGTGGCCAACATACCACCTCTGAGGTAGTTCGCGGGGCGTAGGTTGTCGGAGGCTTAGTAGTGGCTCAACACTTATATATCTTGCAAAAGTCATTCGTTGTAAATTGTACTCATAAATTTTTTTTAAACTTAAAGCTTGTCATGAACAAACGTTTCATGAGAGTAACCTTTGGATGAAAAATTGTTGTGTATATGGAAAACCTGTGAACTCACCAACTCTTTGTAGTTGACCTTTTATTTTAAACATGCTTTTCAGGGACTAAGAAGGTAAACGACAAAGTCTAAATTTAGCATGCATGAAGACATCAACCAAGCTCTTTTCTTTTGCTCTATTTTGTTAAAAACACCATCTCGGTTGCTTGTAAACAATGGATTGTAACTTGTAATTTTTGGAACTTCACAATTTAAAACTTATGTAATTGTATGGTTGGTGTTGTTTTATTTCCTAATGCTATGAAGCTTTAGCTGTTACATCTCGTGTTTCCGCTTTAGCGGGGTGTGACAGATTTGGTATCATGCATGCTAATAGGTAAGCGAAGACATGTAGGGTTCATTTTGCATGATGACATCAACATCAAGAACATTAAAATTTCTACTGTTAATTTTTGTTTCCGGCGTCTTCTTTTTGAAACAATTTGCTTAAGACGTTGTAATGTAATATTTTGAACTGTTGTATTGAATGTTGTGGTTGGTGCTGTCTGTTACCTTTTGAATGAAACCCTACGTTGTTATACCTCGTGTTTCCGCTTTAGCGGGGTGTGGCAGATTTGGTATCAGAGCCTAAGGTTATAGAGAATGCCGGTTTTCTTATGGAAACCACAAACTATAACCCAACTATAACGCAAACTATTTTCAAAACGGTTTTCGAAATGATTTTTAAAATCTAAAGCATATTACTAATATAACTAAGTTGAGTGTCACATTATTATACCTCAATTAAACAAAGCCTGATCACCTATGTTTAATTCAGGTATGTATAATGGGAGACTCGAATTAGTTATACTGGAAGTATGCTTAAAATAATTTTTCTACTTAAACACGGAAGCATAATTTTTGTGTGTGCATGCAAAAACATTGCATATCTTAGGCACTTACAATGGCACGCTTGGTAATGATGCATTAGGGATAGTTGTGAAGAAATGGTTCCAAGAAAGTGGCGTTAGTGAAAGAACTGTTGACTACTTTTGATGATTAAACTTGGAAACTTATTTTGGTGGCCTGTAGCCGACAATTTAAAACTCTAAGTACTAGATAACTTTTGGGGAAAACATTTTGTTGTTTATTGAACTTATGTGATGGTTGAACCTGTGTTTGTTAGAACCAAGTGTTTTGAAATGCATGAATATAGAGTTACTATATGTTACTATATTTATATGCTCGAATGATTAGTTGTAGACATACCATATGATATTCATCACCTAGTTGAGTAGAACTTGTGTCAAAAATATGACCAAATTCCTGTTTGAAACTATGCCTTAGAACTATGCATCAGCACTATTTGATTCTGGAGAGGATAGAAGCTTTGTATCACTAGAGTTTAGGCCAAAAATTAACTTGAAACCCCAAAAGTTGAAAGAGGTCTACGTTATTGAATTTGCTAATGGGCAGGAAGTTAAGGTCAGAGACATAATTATGGACTGTACTTTAAACTTAGCTAGTAAGAGCTATACCTTATTCCAATTGAGCTAGGAAGCTTTGACATAGTCGTGGGCATGGATTGGCTATCTAAAAACCGGGTAGACATATGTTGTTCCGAAAAGATCATCCGAATTCCGCTACCAGAGGGTAAAACACTTGTCGTACATGGAGAGAAGTCCGGAAAGAACCTTAAGCTAGTGACGTGTATGAAGATGCGAAAGTACTTGAAAAAGGAATGCATCGCGTTTTTGGCTCATGTTATAGTTAAGGAAATGAAAGAGAAACGCATTCAGGATTTTCCTGTACTTTGGAATTTTCCCGAGGTATTCCCGGATGAGCTACCAGGATTACCCCCGTCGAGACAAGTCGAATTCCACATCGACTTAATTCCTGGAGCTGCACCTGTGGCTAAGTCACCGTACCGATTGGCCCCATCAGAAATGCAGGAATTGTCAGGACAACTCCAGGAGCTGCTCGACAAAGGACTTATAAGACCTAGCTCTTCGCCATGGGGTGCACCAGTTCTTTTCGTTAAAAAGAAAGATGGATCCTTGCGGATGTGCATCGATTATAGAGAACTCAATAAGCTAACTATCAAGAACCGATACCCTCTTCCCCGAATCGACGACCTGTTCGACCAACTCCAAGGTGCTACCTACTTTTCAAAAATTGATCTTCGATCTGGATATCATCAAATGAGGGTCCGTGAAGAGATTGTTCCCAAGACGGCGTTTAGGACTCGATAAGGCCATTACGAATTCCTGGTTATGCCTTTCGGGCTAACCAACGCACCAGCTGTCTTCATGGACTTAATGAACAGGGTTTGTAGACCGTACCTGGACGAGTTCGTGATCGTGTTCATAGACGATATACTAATTTACTCGCAAAGCAAGGAGTATCATGAGCGACATCTAAAGTTGATACTAGAATTGCTCAGAGACCAGAAATTGTATGCAAAGTTCTCCAAATGCGAATTTTGGATTCGAGAGGTACAATTTCTTGGCCACGTGATTAATGAGTAGGGAATTCACGTAGATCCGGCAAAAATTGAGGCCATCAAGAAGTGGGAAGCCCCGAAGACCCCGACAGAGATTCGCCAATTTCTCGGTTTAGCAGGCTATTATCGGCGATTCATTGCGAATTTCTCAAAAATTGCGCAACCGCTAACGACATTAACCCAGAAGGATAAGAAGTTATTTGGGGAGAGAAACAAGAAGAAGCATTCCAAAATCTTAAGCATAGGTTATGCAATGCACCAATTCTGGCACTGCCAGAAGGCACAGAGAATTTTGTAGTCTACTGCGATGCGTCACACCAAGGTTTGGGGTGCGTGTTGATGCAACAGGACAAGGTCATTGCATATGCTTCAAGGCAACTTAAAGTTCATGAGAAGAACTGTACTACTCACGACCTTGAGTTAGGAGAAGTAGTGTTCGCACTTAAGATCTGGAGACATTATCTTTACGGCACGAAATGCACCATCTACACCGATCATAAAAGTCTTATACTGTGACACCCGTCAACCAAACCACTCAGGTTAGCAACTGAATAGCTTAATACATGTCTTAACATGTAGAAATAACTTATTATGACTTAAATATGATGGCTAAGGTTTAGTATCCTAAGAACTCCAACAGTACGCTTAGAAAATCCTGTTACCGCACGGAACTGCTTAAGCTGTCTTATAAATGCCGATTGGAACAGTTAACATTTAATTATAACTATATTAATAATAAGAGGAGTAAATATATAGTTATATACATACCCAAGAGTAAATTTTAAAACTTTAAATAATTAAACCAAAAATTAACTAGATAAATGAGATTTAAACTACTTTAAATCAACCTTTTTATATAAATTACATAATATGAATACTTAAGCAATATTAATTAAAACTTAAACAAAAAAAAATAATAAAAGCAGAATTTTAAAGCCCAATTTCGCCCCCCCATTAACCCAACACCTACACCACTAAATATTTCCATAGTTTCAAGAAACCTCTTCATTTTCCTCTCAACCTCTCTCTCTACTTTCAAACTCAAGACACTCTCTTCCCTCTCTATCATCAGCCGAAATCAGCCCCAAGTACATCACAAAGGTTCCATCTTTGAAGATCATTGAAGGTATACATCAACCATAGTGTGGTAAAACTCATCTCCTTGTGTTCTCCTTCATCTTCTTCTTTCTTTTTGTAATTTCTCCTTCTTTTTCCTACTTATCTTCATGATTCTTGAGTTTCTGGAAATAGAACCTTAATGGACCCTTTTCATGGTAGATTAATCACCAAAGACATGTTATGTCAAACAAATGGTGATAATCCTTAAGCCATACATCTAGAACTCAAGAACATGATGTTTTGACTACATGCATGTGTATTTTTGTCATAATATGAAATGTGTGAGTTCATGCATGAGTTTTTTTTTAAAGGACAAAAAAAATAGATTTTCTTAGCTAAGAACACTGTCAAAGTAGTGGTAAATGAGTGTTCAATCAAAGAACCAATCTTATGAGTGAAAATATAGAGATAAAACACTCATTTTCCATGAATAAACAATTTTTAGTTTCTGCCAGATTGCTTGCATGCAATTCATCCGACCATATCTCGAAAAATACTTAACCAAATGATATCCATCTTTTTCTGGAACTTTGTTTATTGTGTTATGTTTCCAACCCAAGTGGTTTCATGTAAAAACTCGAAGATTTGACCCTTCAACTACCCATATGAAATTAAGTGTGCAAAGAAAATCCGACAGAGAAAATTTTCTACTTTAATCGGTTATAGGTCTCTTAATATTCCACTAAAATTCTTTATTTTCTTCTGGAAATTACTTTAATGAGTTATGAATCGAACAAAATTGGTTTCACTCAAAAATATTAAGATTTGGGGTCTCAAACACTCAAACCAAGACTGGTGTGCAAGAAATCAGAATCTGGCAGAATGGAAGACCTAACTTAAAATCGTCATATCTCCCTCAATATGTAACTAAAAATGATGAAATTTTTCTGGAAGATACCTTTATGAGTGAAGTTTAAAACCCAATTTGAATCACTGAAAAATGTTGAGATTTGACCCTCCAAATGGACTTGACAAAAAGATGGTGCAGACTGTTTTGGTAACTGTGACACTTAAACTTAAGTGTAATGATTAAAATAGCTAACCAACTCTAAAAATGATGGTAATCATGTCAAAAGTTCCCTAGGACATTAAATTGATACATATAAAAAGTTGGACTAATAAACATTTCCAGAGGATATTTAAAAATGACCATAAGTGGACTTAATATTCTGCCACCAGAAAAGGCAAAACTCTAATTCAAAAGAAAAAAGGATTTGTAGAGTTATTAAAAGATAAAAAGCTTATAAATTGTAGAATTTGTCAAAACCATAAATAAAAACTATATATAAACATGTATATGAAGGTATAAATAATACCCTAACAAATAATAGAATTATAACAAACCGAACAATTTTAAACCACAAGGTAAATGAGAAATACAATTACATAGGTAATTAACGAAAGTTTCGTCATGAAGAAAATATAAAACGTGGTAAAATGGATTAAATACTACTTATAACCTATAAAGTTTATTATGTAACAACAAAATCCTACAAACCGTTTAAAACCAACAAATTACTAGAAATCGTCGACAGGAAAATAATACTTAAACTTAAGGCATTTTATAAGACATGATGGGCTAAGAAACGCTTTAGCCATAAGAGTTAACAGAAGCTGATAATGTGTTTCACTCCATAGGAAGGACCTAGAACCGGGCATTTGGGCAACCGTGCGGCGACACTTGAAAATCCGTGCTGAACATTGTGAGTATTCACAGCCCCTTTTTACTATCTTTATACTTTGGGGTGAAAAGCATGTTACTATTATTTCAATGCCGTGAGTATTCACAACCCCTTTTTACTATCTTTATATTTTGGGGTGAAAAGCATGTTACTATTATTTCAATGCCGTGAGTATTCACAGCCCCGTTTTACTTGTTTAATGTTTGGGGTGAAAAGCATGTTATGATTTTAAAATGCTAAATGATTCATGATATTAAATTGTGGATATTTATGATTTGAGAAACGAGTACTAATGAATGGACTAATTTACATAAGTGATAAAGATATGTTGAGTTATAATGAAAATGTTAAGTCACCAATAGGTACACTACTTATTAACTCATAACGAGCCGGTGATATTTGTGGATAGGGCTATTTGGTTTGACAAACCCACCTTTGACTGACGAGTAGGGGTGCACTTTATCTGTTAATAATGTTCTACTCATGTGGCCAACATACCACATCTGAGGTAGTTCGCGGGGCGTAGGTTGTCGGAGGCGTAGTAGTGGCTCAACACTTATATATCTTGCAAAAGTCATTCGTTGTAAATTGTACTCATAATTTTTTTTAAACTTAAAGCTTGTCATGAACAAACGTTTCATGAGAGTAACCTTTGGATGAAAAACTGTTGTGTATATGGAAAACCTGTGAACTCGCCAACTCTTTGTAGTTGACCTTTTATTTTAAACATGCTTTTCAGGGACTAAGAAGGTAAACGACAAAGTCTAAATTTAGCATGCATGACGACATCAACCAAACTCTTTTCTTTTGCTCTATTTTGTTAAAAACACCATCTCGGTTGCTTGTAAACAATGGATTGTAACTTGTAATTTTTGGAACTTCACAATTTAAAACTTATGTAATTGTATGGTTGGTGTTGTTTTATTTCCTAATGCTATGAAGCTTTAGCTGTTACATCTCGTGTTTCCGCTTTAGCGGGGTGTGACAGATTTGGTATCATGCATGCTAATAGGTAAGCGAAGACATGTAGGGTTCATTTTGCATGATGACATCAACATCAAGAACATTAAAATTTCTACTGTTAATTTTTGTTTCCGGCGTCTTCTTTTTGAAACAATTTGCTTAAGACGTTGTAATGTAATATTTTGAACTGTTGTATTGAATGTTGTGGTTGGTGCTGTCTGTTACCTTTTGAATGAAACCCTACGTTGTTATACCTCGTGTTTCCGCTTTAGCGGGGTGTGGCAGATTTGGTATCAGAGCCTAAGGTTATAGAGAATGCCGGTTTTCTTATGGAAACCACAAACTATAACCCAACTATAACGCAAACTATTTTCAAAACGGTTTTCGAAATGATTTTTAAAATCTAAAGCATATTACTAATATAACTAAGTTGAGTGTCACATTATTATACCTCAATTAAACAAAGCCTGATCACCTATGTTTAATTCAGGTATGTATAATGGGAGACTCGAATTAGTTATACTGGAAGTATGCTTAAAATAATTTTTCTACTTAAACACGGAAGCATAATTTTTGTGTGTGCATGCAAAAACATTGCATATCTTAGGCACTTACAATGGCACGCTTGGTAATGATGCATTAGGGATAGTTGTGAAGAAATGGTTCCAAGAAAGTGGCGTTAGTGAAAGAACTGTTGACTACTTTTGATGATTAAACTTGGAAACTTATTTTGGTGGCCTGTAGCCGACAATTTAAAACTCTAAGTACTAGATAACTTTTGGGGAAAACATTTTGTTGTTTATTGAACTTATGTGATGGTTGAACCTGTGTTTGTTAGAACCAAGTGTTTTGAAATGCATGAATATAGAGTTACTATATGTTACTATATTTATATGCTCGAATGATTAGTTGTAGACATACCATATGATATTCATCACCTAGTTGAGTAGAACTTGTGTCAAAAATATGACCAAATTCCTGTTTGAAACTATGCCTTAGAACTATGCATCAGCACTATTTGATTCTGGAGAGGATAGAAGCTTTGTATCACTAGAGTTTAGGCCAAAAATTAACTTGAAACCCCAAAAGTTGAAAGAGGTCTACGTTATTGAATTTGCTAATGGGCAGGAAGTTAAGGTCAGAGACATAATTATGGACTGTACTTTAAACTTAGCTAGTAAGAGCTATACCTTATTCCAATTGAGCTAGGAAGCTTTGACATAGTCGTGGGCATGGATTGGCTATCTAAAAACCGGGTAGACATATGTTGTTCCGAAAAGATCATCCGAATTCCGCTACCAGAGGGTAAAACACTTGTCGTACATGGAGAGTAGTCCGGAAAGAACCTTAAGCTAGTGACGTGTATGAAGATGCGAAAGTACTTGAAAAAGGAATGCATCGCGTTTTTGGCTCATGTTATAGTTAAGGAAATGAAAGAGAAACGCATTCAGGATTTTCCTGTACTTTGGAATTTTCCCGAGGTATTCCCGGATGAGCTACCAGGATTACCCCCGTCGAGACAAGTCGAATTCCACATCGACTTAATTCCTGGAGCTGCACCTGTGGCTAAGTCACCGTACCGATTGGCCCCATCAGAAATGCAGGAATTGTCAGGACAACTCCAGGAGCTGCTCGACAAAGGACTTATAAGACCTAGCTCTTCGCCATGGGGTGCACCAGTTCTTTTCGTTAAAAAGAAAGATGGATCCTTGCGGATGTGCATCGATTATAGAGAACTCAATAAGCTAACTATCAAGAACCGATACCCTCTTCCCCGAATCGACGACCTGTTCGACCAACTCCAAGGTGCTACCTACTTTTCAAAAATTGATCTTCGATCTGGATATCATCAAATGAGGGTCCGTGAAGAGATTGTTCCCAAGACGGCGTTTAGGACTCGATAAGGCCATTACGAATTCCTGGTTATGCCTTTCGGGCTAACCAACGCACCAGCTGTCTTCATGGACTTAATGAACAGGGTTTGTAGACCGTACCTGGACGAGTTCGTGATCGTGTTCATAGACGATATACTAATTTACTCGCAAAGCAAGGAGTATCATGAGCGACATCTAAAGTTGATACTAGAATTGCTCAGAGACCAGAAATTGTATGCAAAGTTCTCCAAATGCGAATTTTGGATTCGAGAGGTACAATTTCTTGGCCACGTGATTAATGAGTAGGGAATTCACGTAGATCCGGCAAAAATTGAGGCCATCAAGAAGTGGGAAGCCCCGAAGACCCCGACAGAGATTCGCCAATTTCTCGGTTTAGCAGGCTATTATCGGCGATTCATTGCGAATTTCTCAAAAATTGCGCAACCGCTAACGACATTAACCCAGAAGGATAAGAAGTTATTTGGGGAGAGAAACAAGAAGAAGCATTCCAAAATCTTAAGCATAGGTTATGCAATGCACCAATTCTGGCACTGCCAGAAGGCACAGAGAATTTTGTAGTCTACTGCGATGCGTCACACCAAGGTTTGGGGTGCGTGTTGATGCAACAGGACAAGGTCATTGCATATGCTTCAAGGCAACTTAAAGTTCATGAGAAGAACTGTACTACTCACGACCTTGAGTTAGGAGAAGTAGTGTTCGCACTTAAGATCTGGAGACATTATCTTTACGGCACGAAATGCACCATCTACACCGATCATAAAAGTCTTATACTGTGACACCCGTCAACCAAACCACTCAGGTTAGCAACTGAATAGCTTAATACATGTCTTAACATGTAGAAATAACTTATTATGACTTAAATATGATGGCTAAGGTTTAGTATCCTAAGAACTCCAACAGTACGCTTAGAAAATCCTGTTACCGCACGGAACTGCTTAAGCTGTCTTATAAATGCCGATTGGAACAGTTAACATTTAATTATAACTATATTAATAATAAGAGGAGTAAATATATAGTTATATACATACCCAAGAGTAAATTTTAAAACTTTAAATAATTAAACCAAAAATTAACTAGATAAATGAGATTTAAACTACTTTAAATCAACCTTTTTATATAAATTACATAATATGAATACTTAAGCAATATTAATTAAAACTTAAACAAAAAAAAATAATAAAAGCAGAATTTTAAAGCCCAATTTCGCCCCCCCATTAACCCAACACCTACACCACTAAATATTTCCATAGTTTCAAGAAACCTCTTCATTTTCCTCTCAACCTCTCTCTCTACTTTCAAACTCAAGACACTCTCTTCCCTCTCTATCATCAGCCGAAATCAGCCCCAAGTACATCACAAAGGTTCCATCTTTGAAGATCATTGAAGGTATACATCAACCATAGTGTGGTAAAACTCATCTCCTTGTGTTCTCCTTCATCTTCTTCTTTCTTTTTGTAATTTCTCCTTCTTTTTCCTACTTATCTTCATGATTCTTGAGTTTCTGGAAATAGAACCTTAATGGACCCTTTTCATGGTAGATTAATCACCAAAGACATGTTATGTCAAACAAATGGTGATAATCCTTAAGCCATACATCTAGAACTCAAGAACATGATGTTTTGACTACATGCATGTGTATTTTTGTCATAATATGAAATGTGTGAGTTCATGCATGAGTTTTTTTTTAAAGGACAAAAAAAATAGATTTTCTTAGCTAAGAACACTGTCAAAGTAGTGGTAAATGAGTGTTCAATCAAAGAACCAATCTTATGAGTGAAAATATAGAGATAAAACACTCATTTTCCATGAATAAACAATTTTTAGTTTCTGCCAGATTGCTTGCATGCAATTCATCCGACCATATCTCGAAAAATACTTAACCAAATGATATCCATCTTTTTCTGGAACTTTGTTTATTGTGTTATGTTTCCAACCCAAGTGGTTTCATGTAAAAACTCGAAGATTTGACCCTTCAACTACCCATATGAAATTAAGTGTGCAAAGAAAATCCGACAGAGAAAATTTTCTACTTTAATCGGTTATAGGTCTCTTAATATTCCACTAAAATTCTTTATTTTCTTCTGGAAATTACTTTAATGAGTTATGAATCGAACAAAATTGGTTTCACTCAAAAATATTAAGATTTGGGGTCTCAAACACTCAAACCAAGACTGGTGTGCAAGAAATCAGAATCTGGCAGAATGGAAGACCTAACTTAAAATCGTCATATCTCCCTCAATATGTAACTAAAAATGATGAAATTTTTCTGGAAGATACCTTTATGAGTGAAGTTTAAAACCCAATTTGAATCACTGAAAAATGTTGAGATTTGACCCTCCAAATGGACTTGACAAAAAGATGGTGCAGACTGTTTTGGTAACTGTGACACTTAAACTTAAGTGTAATGATTAAAATAGCTAACCAACTCTAAAAATGATGGTAATCATGTCAAAAGTTCCCTAGGACATTAAATTGATACATATAAAAAGTTGGACTAATAAACATTTCCAGAGGATATTTAAAAATGACCATAAGTGGACTTAATATTCTGCCACCAGAAAAGGCAAAACTCTAATTCAAAAGAAAAAAGGATTTGTAGAGTTATTAAAAGATAAAAAGCTTATAAATTGTAGAATTTGTCAAAACCATAAATAAAAACTATATATAAACATGTATATGAAGGTATAAATAATACCCTAACAAATAATAGAATTATAACAAACCGAACAATTTTAAACCACAAGGTAAATGAGAAATACAATTACATAGGTAATTAACGAAAGTTTCGTCATGAAGAAAATATAAAACGTGGTAAAATGGATTAAATACTACTTATAACCTATAAAGTTTATTATGTAACAACAAAATCCTACAAACCGTTTAAAACCAACAAATTACTAGAAATCGTCGACAGGAAAATAATACTTAAACTTAAGGCATTTTATAAGACATGATGGGCTAAGAAACGCTTTAGCCATAAGAGTTAACAGAAGCTGATAATGTGTTTCACTCCATAGGAAGGACCTAGAACCGGGCATTTGGGCAACCGTGCGGCGACACTTGAAAATCCGTGCTGAACATTGTGAGTATTCACAGCCCCTTTTTACTATCTTTATACTTTGGGGTGAAAAGCATGTTACTATTATTTCAATGCCGTGAGTATTCACAACCCCTTTTTACTATCTTTATATTTTGGGGTGAAAAGCATGTTACTATTATTTCAATGCCGTGAGTATTCACAGCCCCGTTTTACTTGTTTAATGTTTGGGGTGAAAAGCATGTTATGATTTTAAAATGCTAAATGATTCATGATATTAAATTGTGGATATTTATGATTTGAGAAACGAGTACTAATGAATGGACTAATTTACATAAGTGATAAAGATATGTTGAGTTATAATGAAAATGTTAAGTCACCAATAGGTACACTACTTATTAACTCATAACGAGCCGGTGATATTTGTGGATAGGGCTATTTGGTTTGACAAACCCACCTTTGACTGACGAGTAGGGGTGCACTTTATCTGTTAATAATGTTCTACTCATGTGGCCAACATACCACATCTGAGGTAGTTCGCGGGGCGTAGGTTGTCGGAGGCGTAGTAGTGGCTCAACACTTATATATCTTGCAAAAGTCATTCGTTGTAAATTGTACTCATAATTTTTTTTAAACTTAAAGCTTGTCATGAACAAACGTTTCATGAGAGTAACCTTTGGATGAAAAACTGTTGTGTATATGGAAAACCTGTGAACTCGCCAACTCTTTGTAGTTGACCTTTTATTTTAAACATGCTTTTCAGGGACTAAGAAGGTAAACGACAAAGTCTAAATTTAGCATGCATGACGACATCAACCAAACTCTTTTCTTTTGCTCTATTTTGTTAAAAACACCATCTCGGTTGCTTGTAAACAATGGATTGTAACTTGTAATTTTTGGAACTTCACAATTTAAAACTTATGTAATTGTATGGTTGGTGTTGTTTTATTTCCTAATGCTATGAAGCTTTAGCTGTTCGACAAGGAATCATTTGAGAATGTCAGCCATTAAATTTCGGGACGCAATTCCTCTAACGGGGGAAAACTGTAACATCCGGCAAAAAATTCGAAATTTCCAGGTTAGCATCTGTTAAACCCTCACTAATGTTAACATAGGGAATATGCTTTGATAGGGCATTTTCAGAAGACATTAAGGCGAAGATTCGCTAGAATTCCCGGTAGTTGCCTAAAAGACCCGATTTTGACCCATGACTAACCGGAACACCTTGTGAAATGCCAAAATGCTTCAACTAACATATAATCTATTTGAAATATAGGGTTTTTCTTTTATACATAAACTTTTTTTTATTAGAAATTTATAGAAACAAGAAGGTATTTTAAGAGAGTATCTTGCAATCTATTCATAAAAAAAATAAAAATGATTCTACAAAGAAATGATATTGGGCTAAATTTTTATAAAAAAAAATACAACAAGGGGTTGGGGGCCCATGAAGGGGCTGGCCTCCCCCCTTTTTACTCCCTCAATCCTTGCAACTTTTGTTTCATTTCAAAATTTCCTCCAACCATCCATCTTCCTCTCTTCTATCTCTAGAACATTCACAATTTCCTTCTCTCCATTCTTCTTCACTTTTCTTCAACAAAGTACCTTCAAACTCCAGAAAATTTCAGACCTAATACAAGTATCCAAAACGAAATTTTAAAGAGCTTGAAGTGCTTGCATCATCTCTCAAAGGTAAGAGTTCTAAACTAATCATCTTCTTCATTTTTTTAAAGCATTTTTGATAATAATTGTTACCTTCCTACACTTTCATTTCATTCAAATGGATGAACTCTTTTTCTTATTCTAGAAGTGAGATAAAACACCAATGACATGAGAAATGTCAATAAAGTGGTGAAAATCTATGAACTTCCATCATTAACTTGAGAAAAATGAGCAAAATCATCAAAAACGTGGGTTTTGTTCTTGTACTAGAATCTGGATTTTTGACCTTTGCATGTACATTTTTCTTGTAAGTTTAAAGTATTTTTCCTTTAAAAACATGCCATATGATGTTGGGATTGAGTCCTTATCAAAGGAATCCACATCTATGGATGTTAGAATGCTTAAAAATAGGTTTTCATGTCAATGTTAGAGTTTTAAGAATCTGGCAGATTTGTTGCATGTGCCTAGGACGACCATATCTTGGTCAAAACATGTCCAAAATTCCTCATTTTTCTTCTGGAGTAAGGTTTAATGAGTTAGGGTTCAAACCCAACTGGTCTCATAAGAATATATTGAGATTTAAGCCTTCAACTCCTTAGAACAAATTTGGTGTGCAGCAGATGGTCGGCCAGATTGTTGTGTCATTCTGTTTTGCTTATAACTCTCTGTAGAATCCATCAAAATTACTCATTTTACTTCTGGGAATTTATTAGATGAGTTAGGTTTCACATGCACTTGGTTTCATTCAAAAATATGGAGGTTTGGTCACTCAAACATTTTATACAAAGCAAGTGTGCAAAGCTGTCCAAGATTGGCAGATTGGTACATGCAGCTTCATTCGTCCATAACTCACTCAAAATTTATCAAACGTTTGAGGATCTTTTTCCATAAGATACCTTTATGTGTTAGGTTTTTAAAACATGTAAAAACTCTGAAAAATATTAAGTTTTGACCCCCCAAAAGCCCATTATGGCAGAAGGGTGCAATCTGTTTTAGACTCTGTGTTGCACGGATTTATTAAAATTATTTTGACCCCTTAAACACCCCCAAAATTCATGAAATTTGGTCAAAATAGCCTTAACTCAGTATAGTACTACATATAAAAAATTTTGGTAAATTGTCATTTTAGAATGTATTTTTCAATAGTCATTGTTGAAGTACAAAGTTTCTGTCAGATTAAGCATTTTGAAAAAATATGGGATTTTATTCTTATAACTCTATATATATATGATTAAAACATATTGAACAATGCTAAATTCTTCGTTTCAACTTGAATACTAAAGCAAGGGCATTACACAAGATGTGGATTAAATTAGTTAAGTATAACCTTGAATTAGATATGAAGGACTTATAGAGATTGTTTGACATTATAGGAACCCGTAAAGCGTTTAAGCAAACAAGCTATCACTACTTCGCGACTACGCTATAAGGTGAGTATTCACAGCCCCGTTTTACTTGTTTAATGTTTGGGGTGAAAAGCATGTTATGATTTTAAAATGCTAAATGATTCATGATATTAAATTGTGGATATTTATGATTTGAGAAATGAGTACTAATGAATGGACGAATTTACATAAGTGATAAAGATATGTTGAGTAATAATGAAAATGTTAAGTCCCCAATAGGTACACTACTTATTAACTGATAACGAGCCGGTGATATTTGTGGATAGCGCTATTTGGTTTGACAAACCCACCTTTGACTGACGAGTAGGGGTGCACTTTATCTGTTAATAATGTTCTACTCATGTGGCCAACATACCACCTCTGAGGTAGTTCGCGGGGAGTAGGTTGTCGGAGGCTTAGTAGTGGCTCAACACTTATATATCTTGCAAAAGTCATTCGTTGTAAATTGTACTCATAATTTTTTTTAAACTTAAAACTTGTCATGAACAAACTTTTCATGAGAGTAACCTTTGGATGAAAAACTGTTGTGTATATGGAAAACCTGTGAACTCACCAACTCTTTGTAGTTGACCTTTTATTTTAAACATGCTTTTCAGGGACTAAGAAGGTAAACAACAAAGTCTAAGTTTAGCATGCATGACGACATCAACCAAGCTCTTTTCTTTTGCTCTATTTTGTTAAAAACACCATCTCGGTTGCTTGCAAACAATGGATTGTAACTTGAAATTTTTGGAACTTCACGATTTAATACTTTATGTAATTGTATGGTTGGTGTTGTTTATTTCCTAATGCTATGAAACTCTATCTGTTACATCTCGTGTTTCCGCTTTAGCGGGGTGTGACAGATTTGGTATCAGAGCGTGGTGGGCCCATAACCTACAGGTCCTAGGATCGAAACCTGGCTCTGATACCATCTGTAACATCCCAGGCCAACCGTACCAGATATTGTCCGCTTTGTCCGCACACCTGGACTCACGGTTTTAAAACGCGTCTGATAGAGGAGGTATCAAGTCCCTTATAAGGCAACCTTTGTTCCCCTCCCCAACCAATGTGGGATCTTACAATCCACCCCCCTTGGGAGCCCAACGTCCTCGCTGGCACACCAGTCCGGTTCCCAGCTCTGATACCAAATCTGTCACACCCCGCTAAAGCGGAAACACGGGATGTGCAACTCAAGTTTCATAGCAAAAGTTACAAGATCACATCAACCATCAAAATACATTCAAAAGGTTAAAATCTTATCTTTTACAATCGTTTTTACGAAAGGAAATGAACATAAATAAAAGGTAGAAAAGAAAGCTTCATCACGTGTAGCCTTCGTAAGTCCCAACCTTAAGGACGCTCACCTGAAAAGCATGTAAATGAGAGGTCAACTAATGCACTAGTTGGTGAGATCACAGGTTTAACGAGTTCAAAAATGTTGTCATAGAAAA
Organism: Saussurea involucrata; assembly: GCA_033807775.1. Lineage (NCBI taxonomy): Eukaryota > Viridiplantae > Streptophyta > Magnoliopsida > Asterales > Asteraceae > Saussurea > Saussurea involucrata. The sequence goes on from CM066326.1 coordinate 15,636,007, forward strand.
TAGTTCCAATCCGCACAAGGGATAAATCAACCGGATATAAAAACACTTGCTCAAGGTAATCGTATGTAAAATGTTTAAGTTATGAGCCCGTTACCCGACCTATACCGACAGAATCGCCCCACCGCATGTTCTATCGCCAACAATGCGTAAATACAAACAATAATTATGCACTCAAACAAGCGTTACTTGTGAGTGGGGTGTCAACCAAATAACGTTATCCATAATTACCAACGGCTCAATACATGAGTTAAACGGGTAACGTAAAAATAAACGGGGACTTTTGAACGATAGCAAAAGAAAACTCAAACTTACAACATTTGCGAAAACATAGATACCATAGAGCATAAACAAGTATAGCAAGTTTCGTATTTCCAAGAAAACGAGATAACCGGTGCGTAAAATAGTTGTAGTAACGACATGCTTTTCACCCCAAAATATGTAAAATATTGAAAAAGGGGCTGTGATAACTCACTTGATAAGCAATAGAATCCGGGAATCTCCCACAAGTACTTCGAGACGATCCTACTTCAAACCTTGAACACTTTTATCTCTTGGAAGGGATGTGTTTAGGGGCTGGAGTTGTTGGATGAAAATGGATGAAGATGGTTGAAGATGGAGAGAGAAAGAGATGAGAGAATTCTAGTGAGAATTTAGAGAGAGAGTGAGATGTGTTGTAAGTTTGAGTTTTCTTTTGCTATCGTTCAAAAGTCCCCGTTTATTTTTACGTTACCCGTTTAACTCATGTATTGAGCCGTTGGTAATTATGGATAACGTTATTTGGTTGACACCCCACTCACAAGTAGCGCTTGTTTGAGTGCATAATTATTGTTTGTATTTACGCATTGTTGGCGATAGAACATGCGGTGGGGCGATTCTGTCGGTATAGGTCGGGTAACGGGCTCATAACTTAAACATTTTACATACGATTACCTTGAGCAAGTGTTTTTATATCCGGTTGATTTATCCCTTGTGCGGATTGGAACTATTTTCTATGACAACATTTTTGAACTCGTTAAACCTGTGATCTCACCAACTAGTGCATTAGTTGACCTCTCATTTACATGTTTTTCAGGTGAGCGTCCTTAAGGTTGGGACTTACGAAGGCTACACGTGATGTAACTTTCTTTTCTATCTTTTATTTATGTTCATTTCCTTTCGTAAAAACGATTGTAAAAGACAAGGTTTTAACCTTTTGAATGTATTTTGATGGTTGATGTGATCTTGTAACTTTTGCTATGAAACTTGAGTTGCACATCCCGTGTTTCCGCTTTAGCGGGGTGTGACAGATTTGGTATCAGAGCCTAAGGTTATAGAGAATGTCGGTTTTCTTATGGAAACCACAAACTATAACCCAACTATAATGCAAACTATTTTCAAAACGGTTTTCGAAATGATTGTCAAAATCTGAGGCATATTGTTAATATAATTAAGTTGAGTGCCACATTATTATACCTCAATTAAACAAAGCCTGATCACCTATGTTTAATTCAGGTATGTATAATGGGAGACTCGAATTAGTTATACTGGAAGTATGCTTAAAATAAATTTTCTACTTAAACACGGAAGCATAATTTTTGTGTGTGCATGCATAAACTTTGCATATCTTAGGCACTTACAATGGCACGCTTGGTAATGATGCATTAGGGATAGTTGTGAAGAAATGGTTCCAAGAAAGTGGCGTTAGTGAAAGAACTGTTGACTACTTTTGATGATTAAACTTGGAAACTTATTTTGGTGACCTATACCGACAGAATCGCCCCACCGCATGTTCTATCGCCAACAATGCGTGTTAGGTCCATGATCTTCATACAATCCAAGTATTGTGTAACAAGATGATGAAGAACTTTATTGAAAAGGAAATCTAACCTAGAGAGAACACAAAGTGATTAGAGATCTACATCTTGTATTAATGAATTCACTACTTACAAACTACAAGTAAAGACCTATTTATAGTCTTCATCACTTGCTACAACAATTAAGCATAAGCCCTTTAACACAGCTATTGCTTTACAAAACTTTCTATTATAAATGACAACTTCAGTGTCCTAACAATGCGTAAATACAAACAATAATTATGCACTCAAACAAGCGCTACTTGTGAGTGGGGTGTCAACCAAATAACGTTATCCATAATTACCAACGGCTCAATACATGAGTTAACATAGGGAATATGCTTTGATAGGGCCTTTTCAAAAGACATTAAGGCGAAGATTCGCTAGAATTCCCGGTAGTTGCCTAAAAGACCCGGTTTTGACCCATGACTAACCGGAACACCTTGTGAAATGCCAAAATGCTTCAACTAACATATAATCTATTTGAAATATAGGGTTTTTCTTTTATACATAAACTTTCTTTTTATTGGAAATTTATAGAAACAAGAAGGTATTTTAAGAGAGTATCTTACAATCTATTCATAAAAAAAAATAAAAATGATTCTACAAAGAAATGATATTGGGCTAAATTTTTATAAAAAAAAATACAACAAGGGGTTGGGGGCCCATGAATGGGCCGGCCTCACCCCCCCTTTACTCCCTCAATCCTTGCAACTTTTGTTTCATTTCAAAATTTCGTCCAACCATCCATCTTCCTCTCTTCTCTCTCTAGAACTTTCACCATTTCATTCTCTCATTTCTTCTTCACTTTTCTTCAACAAAGTACCTTCAAACTCCAGAAAATTTCAGACCTAATACAAGTATCCAAAACGAAATTCTAAAGAGCTTGAAGTGCTTGCATCATCTCTCAAAGGTAAGAGTTCTAAACTAATCATCTTCTTCATTTTTTAAGCATTTTTGATAATAATTGTTACCTTCCTACACTTTCATTTCATTCAAATGGATGAACTCTTTTTCTTATTCTAGAAGTGAGATAAAACATCAATGACATGAGAAATGTCAATAAAGTGGTGAAAATCTATGAACTTCCATCATGAACTTGAGAAAAAATGAGCAAAATCATCAAAAACGTGGGTTTTGTTCTTGTACTAGAATCTGGATTTTTGACCTTTGCATGCACATTTTTCTTGTAAGTTTAAAGTATTTTTCCTTTAAAAACATGACATATGATGTTGGGATTGAGTCCTTATCAAAGGAATCCACATCTATGGATGTTAGAATGCTTAAAAATAGGTTTTCATGTCAATGTTAGAGTTTTAAGAATCTGGCAGATTTGTTGCATGTGCCTAGGACGACCATATCTTGGTCAAAACATGTCCAAAATTCCTCATTTTTCTTCTGGAGTAAGGTTTAATGAGTTAGGGTTCAAACCCAACTGGTCTCATAAGAAGATATTGAGATTTAAGCCTTCAACTCCTTAGAACAAATTTGGTGTGCAGCAGATGGTCGGCCAGATTGTTGTGTCATTCTGTTTTGCTTATAACTCTCTGTAGAATCCATCAAAATTACTCATTTTACTTCTGGGAATTTCTTAGATGAGTTAGGTTTCACATGCACTTGGTTTCATTCAAAAATATGGAGGTTTGGTCACTCAAACATTTTATACAAAGCAAGTGTGCAAAGCTGTCCAAGATTGGCAGATTGGTATATGCAGCTTCATTCGTCCATAACTCACTCAAAATTTATCAAAAGTTTGAGGATCTTTTTCCATGAGATACCTTTATGTGTTAGGTTTTCAAAACATGTAAAAACTCTGAAAAATATTAAGTTTTGACCCCCCCAAAAGCCCATTATGGCAGAAGGGTGCCATCTGTTTTAGACTCTGTGTTGCACGGATTTATAAAAATTATTTTGACCCCTTAAACACCCCCAAAATTCATGAAATTTGGTCAAAATAGTCTTAACTCAGTATAGTACTACATATAAAAAAATGGGTAAATTTGTCATTTTAGAAAGTGTTTTTCAATAGTCATTTTTGAAGTACAAAGTTTCTGTCAGATTAAGCATTTTGAAAAAGTATGGGATTTTATTCTTATAACTCTATATATATATGATTAAAACATATTGAACAATGCTAAATTCTTCGTTTCAACTTGAATACTAAAGCAAGGGCATTACACAAGATGTGGATTAAATTAGTTAAGTATAACCTTGAATTAGATATGAAGGACTTATAGAGATTGTTTGACATTATAGGGAACCCGTAAAGCGTTTAAGCAAACAAGCTATCACTACTTCGCGACTACGCTATAAGATGAGTATTCACAGCCCCTTTTTACTCTTTTGTTACAATTTGGGGTGAAAAGCATGATATTGAATTTCAAATTGCTTGAATTATGCTATGAAATGTTGAATTTTAACTTCAAAATGTTTGTGCACTAAGGTATGTATACTTTTTGATGTGCTTGAGTTTTAAATGAAAAAGTCCCCACTTGTTAGACACTACTTATTAACTCATTATGAGCCAATGGTATTTGTGGGTAGCGCTATTTGGTTTGACAAACCCACCTTTAACTGACGAGTAGGGGTGCACTTTATCTGTTAATAATGTTCTACTCATGTGGCCAACATACCACCTCTGAGGTAGTTCGCGGGGCGTAGGTTGTCGGAGGCTTAGTAGTGGCTCAACACTTATATATCTTGCAAAAGTAATTCGTTGTAAATTGTACTCATAATTTTTTTTTAAACTTAAAACTTGTCATGAACAAACGTTTCATGAGAGTAACCTTTGGATGAAAAACTGTTGTGTATATGGAAAACCTGTGAACTCAACAACTCTTTGTAGTTGACCTTTTATTTTAAACATGCTTTTCAGGGACTAAGAAGGTAAACGACAAAGTCTAAGTTTAGCATGCATGACGACATCAACCAAGCTCTTTTCTTTTGCTCTATTTTGTTAAAAACACCATCTCGGTTGCTTGCAAACAATGGATTGTAACTTGTAATTTTTGGAACTTCACGATTTAATACTTTATGTAATTGTATGGTTGGTGTTGTTTATTTCCTAATGCTATGAAACTCTATCTGTTACATCTCGTGTTTCCGCTTTAGCGGGGTGTGACAGATTTGGTATCAGAGCCACTCCTGTGCCGTTCGGGATGGTGGGGCAAACCTCATCGAGGACGATGAGTCCCTAAGGGGGGTGTGCGTAACACCTTAGGCATATCCCACATCGACCGTGGACAGGAGAGATGCTGGGTATATTAGTAAACCTTGGCCTTACCAGACACAACGCGTTTTGGGGCCACAAGCATGCAGGTTCCTTGGGAACTCTGTGGTTAAGCGTGCTTGGGTGGGAGTAGTACCAGGATGGGTAACCTCCTGGGAATTCCTTGCCAGGTCGCCAAGAACAAAGCCGTGAGCCAGTGGGGCAAAGCGGACAATATTGTGTCGTGGTAAGCGGGGTGTTACAAAACAACATACCACCTTTGAGGTAGTTCGCGGGGCGTAGGTTGTCGGAGGCTTAGTAGTGGCTCAACACTTATATATCTTGCAAAAGTCATTCGTTGTAAATTGTACTCATAAATTTTTTTTAAACTTAAAACTTGTCATGAACAAACGTTTCATGAGAGTAACCTTTGGATGAAAAACTGTTGTGTATATGGAAAACCTGTGAACTCACCAAGTCTTTGTAGTTGACCTTTTATTTTAAACATGCTTTTCAGGGACTAAGAAGGTAAACGACAAAGTCTAAGTTTAGCATGCATGACGACATCAACCAAGCTCTTTTCTTTTGCTCTATTTTATTAAAAACACCATCTCGGTTGCTTGCAAACAATGGATTGTAACTTGTAATTTTTGGAACTTCACGATTTAATACTTTATGTAATTGTATGGTTGGTGTTGTTTATTTCCTAATGCTATGAAAATCTATCTGTTACATCTCGTGTTTCCGCTTTAGCGGGGTGTGACAGATTTGGTATCAGAGCCACTCCTGTGCCGTTCGGGATGGTGGGGCAAACCTCATCGAGGACGATGAGTCCCTAAGGGGGGGGTGTGTGTAACACCTTAGGCATATCCCACATCGGCCGTGGACAGGAGAGATGCTGGGTATATTAGTAAACCTTGGCCTTACCAGACACAACGCGTTTTGGGGCCACAAGCATGCGGGTTCCTTGGGAACTCTGTGGTTAAGCGTGCTTGGGTGGGAGTAGTACCCGGATGGGTGACCTCCTGGGAAGTCCTTGCCAGGTCGCCAAGAACAAAGCCGTGAGCCAGTGGGGCAAAGCGGACAATATTGTGTCGTGGTAAGCGGGGTGTTACAAAACAACATACCACCTCTGAGGTAGTTCGCGGGGAATAGGTTGTCGGAGGCTTAGTAGTGGCTCAACACTTATATATCTTGCAAAAGTAATTCGTTGTAAATTGTACTCATAAATTTTTTTTAAACTTAAAACTTGTCATGAACAAACGTTTCATGAGAGTAACCTTTGGATGAAAAACTGTTGTGTATATGGAAAACCTGTGAACTCAACAACTCTTTGTAGTTGACCTTTTATTTTAAACATGCTTTTCAGGGACTAAGAAGGTAAACGACAAAGTCTAAGTTTAGCATGCATGACGACATCAACCAAGCTCTTTTCTTTTGCTCTATTTTGTTAAAAACACCATCTCGGTTGCTTGCAAACAATGGATTGTAACTTGTAATTTTTGGAACTTCACGATTTAATACTTTATGTAATTGTATGGTTGGTGTTGTTTATTTCCTAATGCTATGAAACTCTATCTGTTACATCTCGTGTTTCCGCTTTAGCGGGGTGTGACAGATTTGGTATCAGAGCCACTCCTGTGCCGTTCGGGATGGTGGGGCAAACCTCATCGAGGACGATGAGTCCCTAAGGGGGGGTGTGCGTAACACCTTAGGCATATCCCACATCGGCCGTGGACAGGAGAGATGCTGGGTATATTAGTAAACCTTGGCCTTACCAGACACAACGCGTTTTGGGGCCACAAGCATGCGGGTTCCTTGGGAACTCTGTGGTTAAGCGTGCTTGGGTGGGAGTAGTACCAGGATGGGTGACCTCCTGGGAAGTCCTTGCCAGGTCGCCAAGAACAAAGCCGTGAGCCAGTGGGGCAAAGCGGGCAATATTGTGTCATGGTAAGCGGGGTGTTACAAAACAACATACCACCTCTGAGGTAGTTCACGGGGCGTAGGTTGTCGGAGGCTTAGTAGTGGCTCAACACTTATATATCTTGCAAAAGTCATTCGTTGTAAATTGTACTCATAAATTTTTTTTAAACTTAAAACTTGTCATGAACAAACGTTTCATGAGAGTAACCTTTGGATGAAAAACTGTTGTGTATATGGAAAACCTGTGAACTCACCAACTCTTTGTAGTTGACCTTTTATTTTAAACATGCTTTTCAGGGACTAAGAAGGTAAACGACAAAGTCTAAGTTTAGCATGCATGACGACATCAACCAAGCTCTTTTCTTTTGCTCTATTTTATTAAAAACACCATCTCGGTTGCTTGCAAACAATGGATTGTAACTTGTAATTTTTGGAACTTCACGATTTAATACTTTATGTAATTGTATGGTTGGTGTTGTTTATTTCCTAATGCTATGAAAATCTATCTGTTACATCTCGTGTTTCCGCTTTAGCGGGGTGTGACAGATTTGGTATCAGAGCCACTCCTGTGCCGTTCGGGATGGTGGGGCAAACCTCATCGAGGACGATGAGTCCCTAAGGGGGGGGGGTGTGTAACACCTTAGGCATATCCCACATCGGCCGTGGACAGGAGAGATGCTGGGTATATTAGTAAACCTTGGCCTTACCAGACACAACGCGTTTTGGGGCCACAAGCATGCGGGTTCCTTGGGAACTCTGTGGTTAAGCGTGCTTGGGTGGGAGTAGTACCAGGATGGGTGACCTCCTGGGAAGTCCTTGCCAGGTCGCCAAGAACAAAGCCGTGAGCCAGTGGGGCAAAGCGGACAATATTGTGTCGTGGTAAGCGGGGTGTTACAAAACAACATACCACCTCTGAGGTAGTTCGCGGGGCATAGGTTGTCGGAGGCTTAGTAGTGGCTCAACACTTATATATCTTGCAAAAGTAATTCGTTGTAAATTGTACTCATAAATTTTTTTTAAACTTAAAACTTGTCATGAACAAACGTTTCATGAGAGTAACCTTTGGATGAAAAACTGTTGTGTATATGGAAAACCTGTGAACTCAACAACTCTTTGTAGTTGACCTTTTATTTTAAACATGCTTTTCAGGGACTAAGAAGGTAAACGACAAAGTCTAAGTTTAGCATGCATGACGACATCAACCAAGCTCTTTTCTTTTGCTCTATTTTGTTAAAAACACCATCTCGGTTGCTTGCAAACAATGGATTGTAACTTGTAATTTTTGGAACTTCACGATTTAATACTTTATGTAATTGTATGGTTGGTGTTGTTTATTTCCTAATGCTATGAAACTCTATCTGTTACATCTCGTGTTTCCGCTTTAGCGGGGTGTGACAGATTTGGTATCAGAGCCACTCCTGTGCCGTTCGGGATGGTGGGGCAAACCTCATCGAGGACGATGAGTCCCTAAGGGGGGTGTGCGTAACACCTTAGGCATATCCCACATCGGCCGTGGACAGGAGAGATGCTGGGTATATTAGTAAACCTTGGCCTTACCAGACACAACGCGTTTTGGGGCCACAAGCATGCGGGTTCCTTGGGAACTCTGTGGTTAAGCGTGCTTGGGTGGGAGTAGTACCAGGATGGGTGACCTCCTGGGAAGTCCTTGCCAGGTCGCCAAGAACAAAGCCGTGAGCCAGTGGGGCAAAGCGGACAATATTGTGTCATGGTAAGCGGGGTGTTACAAAACAACATACCACCTCTGAGGTAGTTCGCGGGGCGTAGGTTGTCGGAGGCTTAGTAGTGGCTCAACACTTATATATCTTGCAAAAGTCATTCGTTGTAAATTGTACTCATAAATGTTTTTTAAACTTAAAACTTGTCATGAACAAACGTTTCATGAGAGTAACCTTTGGATGAAAAACTGTTGTGTATATGGAAAACATGTGAACTCAGCAACTCTTTGTAGTTGACCTTTTATTTTAAACATGCTTTTCAGGGACTAAGAAGGTAAACGACAAAGTCTAAGTTTAGCATGCATGACGACATCAACCAAGCTCTTTTCTTTTTCTCTATTTTGTTAAAAACACCATCTCGGTTGCTTGCAAACAATGGATTGTAACTTGTAATTTTTGGAACTTCACGATTTAATACTTTATGTAATTGTATGGTTGGTGTTGTTTATTTCCTAATGCTATGAAACTCTATCTGTTACATCTCGCGTTTCCGCTTTAGCGGGGTGTGACATATTTGGTATCAGAGCCACTCCTGTGCCGTTCGGGATGGTGGGGCAAACCTCATCGAGGACGATGAGTCCCTAAGGGGGGGTGTGTGTAACACCTTAGGCATATCCCACATCGGCCGTGGACAGGAGAGATGCTGGGTATATTAGTAAACCTTGGCCTTACCAAACACAACGCGTTTTGGGGCCACAAGCATGCGGGTTCCTTGGGAACTCTGTGGTTAAGCGTGCTTGGGTGGGAGTAGTACCAGGATGGGTGACCTCCTGGGAAGTCCTTGCCAGGTCGCCAAGAACAAAGCCGTGAGCCAGTGGGGCAAAGCGGACAATATTGTGTCATGGTAAGCGGGGTGTTACAAAACAACATACCACCTCTGAGGTAGTTCGCGGGGCGTAGGTTGTCGGAGGCTTAGTAGTGGCTCAACACTTATATATCTTGCAAAAGTCATTCGTTGTAAATTGTACTCATAAATTTTTTTTAAACTTAAAACTTGTCATGAACAAACGTTTCATGAGAGTAACCTTTGGATGAAAAACTGTTGTGTATATGGAAAACATGTGAACTCAGCAACTCTTTGTAGTTGACCTTTTATTTTAAACATGCTTTTCAGGGACTAAGAAGGTAAACGACAAAGTCTAAGTTTAGCATGCATGACGACATCAACCAAGCTCTTTTCTTTTTCTCTATTTTGTTAAAAACACCATCTCGGTTGCTTGCAAACAATGGATTGTAACTTGTAATTTTTGGAACTTCACGATTTAATACTTTATGTAATTGTATGGTTGGTGTTGTTTATTTCCTAATGTTATGAAACTCTATCTGTTACATCTCGCGTTTCCGCTTTAGCGGGGTGTGACATATTTGGTATCAGAGCCACTCCTGTGCCGTTCGGGATGGTGGGGCAAACCTCATCGAGGACGATGAGTCCCTAAGGGGGGGTGTGTGTAACACCTTAGGCATATCCCACATCGGCCGTGGACAGGAGAGATGCTGGGTATATTAGTAAACCTTGGCCTTACCAAACACAACGCGTTTTGGGGCCACAAGCATGCGGGTTCCTTGGGAACTCTGTGGTTAAGCGTGCTTGGGTGGGAGTAGTACCAGGATGGGTGACCTCCTGGGAAGTCCTTGCCAGGTCGCCAAGAACAAAGCCGTGAGCCAGTGGGGCAAAGCGGACAATATTGTGTCATGGTAAGCGGGGTGTTACAAAACAACATACCACCTCTGAGGTAGTTCGCGGGGCGTAGGTTGTCGGAGGCTTAGTAGTGGCTCAACACTTATATATCTTGCAAAAGTCATTCGTTGTAAATTGTACTCATAAATTTTTTTTAAACTTAAAACTTGTCATGAACAAACGTTTCATGAGAGTAACCTTTGGATGAAAAACTGTTGTGTATATGGAAAACATGTGAACTCAGCAACTCTTTGTAGTTGACCTTTTATTTTAAACATGCTTTTCAGGGACTAAGAAGGTAAACGACAAAGTCTAAGTTTAGCATGCATGACGACATCAACCAAGCTCTTTTCTTTTTCTCTATTTTGTTAAAAACACCATCTCGGTTGCTTGCAAACAATGGATTGTAACTTGTAATTTTTGGAACTTCACGATTTAATACTTTATGTAATTGTATGGTTGGTGTTGTTTATTTCCTAATGTTATGAAACTCTATCTGTTACATCTCGCGTTTCCGCTTTAGCGGGGTGTGACATATTTGGTATCAGAGCCACTCCTGTGCCGTTCGGGATGGTGGGGCAAACCTCATCGAGGACGATGAGTCCCTAAGGGGGGGTGTGTGTAACACCTTAGGCATATCCCACATCGGCCGTGGACAGGAGAGATGCTGGGTATATTAGTAAACCTTGGCCTTACCAAACACAACGCGTTTTGGGGCCACAAGCATGCGGGTTCCTTGGGAACTCTGTAGTTAAGCGTGCTTGGGTGGGAGTAGTACCATGATGGGTGACCTCCTGGGAAGTCCTTGCCAGGTCGCCAAGAACAAAGCCGTGAGCCAGTGGGGCAAAGCGGACAATATTGTGTCGTGGTAAGCGGGGTGTTACAAAACAACATACCACCTCTGAGGTAGTTCGCGGGGCGTAGGTTGTCGGAGGCTTAGTAGTGGCTCAACACTTATATATCTTGCAAAAGTCATTCGTTGTAAATTGTACTCATAAATTTTTTTTAAACTTAAAACTTGTCATGAACAAACGTTTCATGAGAGTAACCTTTGGATGAAAAACTGTTGTGTATATGGAAAACCTGTGAACTCACCAACTCTTTGTAGTTGACCTTTTATTTTAAACATGCTTTTCAGGGACTAAGAAGGTAAACGACAAAGTCTAAGTTTAGCATGCATGACGACATCAACCAAGCTCTTTTCTTTTGCTCTATTTTGTTAAAAACACCATCTCGGTTGCTTGCAAACAATGGATTGTAACTTGTAATTTTTGGAACTTCACGATTTAATACTTTATGTAATTGTATGGTTGGTGTTGTTTATTTCCTAATGCTATGAAACTCTATCTGTTACATCTCGTGTTTCCGCTTTAGCGGGGTGTGACAGATTTGGTATCAGAGCCACTCCTGTGCCGTTCGGGATGGTGGGGCAAACCTCATCGAGGACGATGAGTCCCTAAGGGGGGGTGTGTGTAACACCTTAGGGATATCCCACATCGGCCGTGGACAGGAGAGATGCTGGGTATATTAGTAAACCTTGGCCTTACCAGACACAACGCGTTTTGGGGCCACAAGCATGCGGGTTTCTTGGGAACTCTGTGGTTAAGCGTGCTTGGGTGGGAGTAGTACCAGGATGGGTGACCTCCTGGGAATTCCTTGCCAGGTCGCCAAGAACAAAGCCGTGAGCCAGTGGGGCAAAGCGGACAATATTGTGTCGTGGTAAGCGGGGTGTTACAAAACAACATACCACCTCTGAGGTAGTTCGCGGGGCGTAGGTTGTCGGAGGCTTAGTAGTGGCTCAACACTTATATATCTTGCAAAAGTCATTCCTTGTAAATTGTACTCATAAATTTTTTTAAACTTAAAACTTGTCATGAACAAACGTTTCATGAGAGTAACCTTTGGATGAAAAACTGTTGTGTATATGGAAAACCTGTGAACTCACCAACTCTTTGTAGTTGACCTTTTATTTTAAACATGCTTTTCAGGGACTAAGAAGTTAAACGACAAAGTCTAAGTTTAGCATGCATGACGACATCAACCAAGCTCTTTTCTTTTGCTCTATTTTGTTAAAAACACCATCTCGGTTGCTTGCAAACAATGGATTGTAACTTGTAATTTTTGGAACTTCACGATTTAATACTTTATGTAGTTGTATGGTTGGTGTTGTTTATTTCCTAATGCTATGAAACTCTATCTGTTACATCTCGTGTTTTCGCTTTAGCGGGGTGTGACAGATTTGGTATCAGAGCCACTCCTGTGCCGTTCGGGATGGTGGGGCAAACCTCATCGAGGACGATGAGTCCCTAAGGGGGGGTGTGTGTAACACCTTAGGGATATCCCACATCGGCCGTGGACAGGAGAGATGCTGGGTATATTAGTAAACCTTGGCCTTACCAGACACAACGCGTTTTGGGGCCACAAGCATGCGGGTTTCATGGGAACTCTGTGGTTAAGCGTGCTTGGGTGGGAGTAGTACCAGGATGGGTGACCTCCTGGGAATTCCTTGCCAGGTCGCCAAGAACAAAGCCGTGAGCCAGTGGGGCAAAGCGGACAATATTGTGTCGTGGTAAGCGGGGTGTTACAAAACAACATACCACCTCTGAGGTAGTTCGCGGGGCATAGGTTGTCGGAGGCTTAGTAGTGGCTCAACACTTATATATCTTGCAAAAGTAATTCGTTGTAAATTGTACTCATAAATTTTTTTTAAACTTAAAACTTGTCATGAACAAACGTTTCATGAGAGTAACCTTTGGATGAAAAACTGTTGTGTATATGGAAAACCTGTGAACTCAACAACTCTTTGTAGTTGACCTTTTATTTTAAACATGCTTTTCAGGGACTAAGAAGGTAAACGACAAAGTCTAAGTTTAGCATGCATGACGACATCAACCAAGCTCTTTTCTTTTGCTCTATTTTGTTAAAAACACCATCTCGGTTGCTTGCAAACAATGGATTGTAACTTGTAATTTTTGGAACTTCACGATTTAATACTTTATGTAATTGTATGGTTGGTGTTGTTTATTTCCTAATGCTATGAAACTCTATCTGTTACATCTCGTGTTTCCGCTTTAGCGGGGTGTGACAGATTTGGTATCAGAGCCACTCCTGTGCCGTTCGGGATGGTGGGGCAAACCTCATCGAGGACGATGAGTCCCTAAGGGGGGGTGTGTGTAACACCTTAGGGATATCCCACATCGGCCGTGGACAGGAGAGATGCTGGGTATATTAGTAAACCTTGGCCTTACCAGACACAACGCGTTTTGGGGCCACAAGCATGCGGGTTTCTTGGGAACTCTGTGGTTAAGCGTGCTTGGGTGGGAGTAGTACCAGGATGGGTGACCTCCTGGGAATTCCTTGCCAGGTCGCCAAGAACAAAGCCGTGAGCCAGTGGGGCAAAGCGGACAATATTGTGTCGTGGTAAGCGGGGTGTTACAAAACAACATACCACCTCTGAGGTAGTTCGCGGGGCGTAGGTTGTCGGAGGCTTAGTAGTGGCTCAACACTTATATATCTTGCAAAAGTCATTCCTTGTAAATTGTACTCATAAATTTTTTTAAACTTAAAACTTGTCATGAACAAACGTTTCATGAGAGTAACCTTTGGATGAAAAACTGTTGTGTATATGGAAAACCTGTGAACTCACCAACTCTTTGTAGTTGACCTTTTATTTTAAACATGCTTTTCAGGGACTAAGAAGTTAAACGACAAAGTCTAAGTTTAGCATGCATGACGACATCAACCAAGCTCTTTTCTTTTGCTCTATTTTGTTAAAAACACCATCTCGGTTGCTTGCAAACAATGGATTGTAACTTGTAATTTTTGGAACTTCACGATTTAATACTTTATGTAGTTGTATGGTTGGTGTTGTTTATTTCCTAATGCTATGAAACTCTATCTGTTACATCTCGTGTTTTCGCTTTAGCGGGGTGTGACAGATTTGGTATCAGAGCCACTCCTGTGCCGTTCGGGATGGTGGGGCAAACCTCATCGAGGACGATGAGTCCCTAAGGGGGGGTGTGTGTAACACCTTAGGGATATCCCACATCGGCCGTGGACAGGAGAGATGCTGGGTATATTAGTAAACCTTGGCCTTACCAGACACAACGCGTTTTGGGGCCACAAGCATGCGGGTTTCATGGGAACTCTGTGGTTAAGCGTGCTTGGGTGGGAGTAGTACCAGGATGGGTGACCTCCTGGGAATTCCTTGCCAGGTCGCCAAGAACAAAGCCGTGAGCCAGTGGGGCAAAGCGGACAATATTGTGTCGTGGTAAGCGGGGTGTTACAAAACAACATACCACCTCTGAGGTAGTTCGCGGGGCGTAGGTTGTCGGAGGCTTAGTAGTGGCTCAACACTTATATATCTTGCAAAAGTCATTCCTTGTAAATTGTACTCATAAATTTTTTTAAACTTAAAACTTGTCATGAACAAACGTTTCATGAGAGTAACCTTTGGATGAAAAACTGTTGTGTATATGGAAAACCTGTGAACTCACCAACTCTTTGTAGTTGACCTTTTATTTTAAACATGCTTTTCAGGGACTAAGAAGTTAAACGACAAAGTCTAAGTTTAGCATGCATGACGACATCAACCAAGCTCTTTTATTTTGCTCTATTTTGTTAAAAACACCATCTCGGTTGCTTGCAAACAATGGATTGTAACTTGTAATTTTTGGAACTTCACGATTTAATACTTTATGTAGTTGTATGGTTGGTGTTGTTTATTTCCTAATGCTATGAAACTCTATCTGTTACATCTCGTGTTTCCGCTTTAGCGGGGTGTGACAGATTTGGTATCAGAGCCTAAGGTTATAGAGAATGCCGGTTTTCTTATGGAAACCACAAACTATAACCCAACTATGACGCAAACTATTTTCAAAACGGTTTTCGAAATGATTTCCAAAATTGAAAGCGTATTACTAATATAACTAAGATGAGTGTCACATTATTATACCTCAATTAAACAAAGCCTGATCACCTATGTTTAATTTAGGAAAATATAATGGGGGACTTGGATTGGTTATATTAAAGGTATGCTTAAAATACATTCCTACTTAAAAATGGAAAGCATGATTTTTGTGTGTGCATGCATAAACATTGCATATCTTAGGCACTTACAATAACACACTTAATAACTAAGTCTACCATTATCGCAGTTCACTATGTCGTCCACCCACACTTTATCCGAGCACACTCCTTCCGAGCACTCTCACTCGGCTGACCCCTCCGGCTATATTACTAGCCATCCTAGGGGGAATGCATTTGTTGAGGTGGAGAGAGACCCGTATGAGGACGACCATGAAGTAAACAGTGCACCACTCACTCGATCCCCTCCGCCTACCCTTCGAGGACCGAGAGTAAGAACCACGGCTAGAAAAAGTGTTCCATTGCCTAGGTGTGTGAGTTTCACCCACCCACCGAGATACGAAGGAGAGTCCTCCCGACCGGGAGCGCGGCGAGGAAACCCCCAGATGGGGACCGGGGTACCAGTGGCTCACCCTCCCGGCATTACCGCCCGGGAAAGTCAGTGGGTCTTAATGATGTCACAAGACATACAACTCCATGAAGAGAGAATGGACCAACAACATCGAAGACTGAATGGGGTGATGGAGGTTCTAAAATCACATAGTGAGGTCTCGGATCGAACCATGGAGGTCATCGCCTTCACTAGGAGGGAAGTGAGAGCACTACGTATGTACCTAGCTTGGGTAATGAGAGCTTTAATATTGGTGATGGGACTGCTGATCTGGGCATTGATGCGTTAGAAGACCACTCACTATGAAGCTTTTGGGATTGATTAAACTTAAACTTATATTTTTGGGGCATGTAGCCGTTAATTCCAAACATTAAATGTTTTGTTAATTGTTTCTTTTGGGAATTGAATGTTTACGGCTTATGAATGAAATGTTTGGTTAATGCTCACATATCTCAAGTACTTTTAATACATGATTATGAAATTGTGGTGACCATGTGACTAAATCCTTAATTAAAACCATACATGTAGGACTATGCCTCCAAGGAGAGAGGATCCCGAAATCGCACGGCTCGTGTCCGAGCAAATCATGGCCGCACTTCCAAACATCGTTAGCCAAGTAACAGCTGGTCTGAACGCTAATCCAAGAAACAATGCGGAAACAACTGGAAATAGGGAATGCACGTACACGGCTTTTAGGACCTGCAACCCTAAAGAGTTTCATGGAACCGAGGGAGCCGTTGGATTATTAACTTGGTTAGAGGGTATGGAGTCTGTTCTCCACATCAGTAAATGTACTGAAGGAAACAAGGTGGAATTTGCCGCTTGCCTTCTGCAAGGACGGGCATTAACATGGTGGAACACCCAAGTACAAACCCGAGGCCGGGATGTGGCCAACAGACTGACATGGGATGAGTTTAAGAAGATGCTCAAGGATGAGTATTGCCCGCGGAGTGAGATCCAGAAGCTGGAAGCAGAACCGTGGAACCATGAAATGAAGGGAAACGATATAGACTCTTACACTGTCCGTTTCCATGAGCTGGCAAAGCTGGTGCCACACTTGGTGACGCCCGAGGAAAACCGAGTGGATAGATATGTGTGGGGTTTATCTTCAGAAATCAGAGGAAATGTGACTTCAGCTGACCCGAAGACTCTTCAAGAAGCAGTGAATTTAGCAACGAGACTCACCAACAACGCAAATCGTTCGAGAGCAATTGGGAATGACAAAGCCGGAGGGAAAAGAAAGATAGAAGAGCCTGCAAGAAGGCAATTTGGGGGAAGATCAGACAAGGGTCAGAGGGTGACAGGAAATTTTGGAATTCAGGCACAGGCAGAGGAGAAAGAAAAAGGGCCATGCTCAAGATGCGTCAAGTGCAATAATCGTCACCTCGGAAGATGCATCATTTGCCTCAAGTGTAACAGAGGAGGCCATGTCGCCAGAGATTGCAAGAGCGGAGGAAGGCGAAACTGTCACGAGTGTGGGAGCCCAGATCACTTTCGGAGCGCATGTCCGAGACTGAACCGAAGGCCTAATGCAAATCAGGCGCGACCATTCAATCAAGGAAATCAAAGAGGCCAGGCACGAGGTCGAGTGTTCGAAATTGGGGCAGATGAAGCAAGACGAAACCCGGATGTAGTCATAGGTACGTTTCTCTTGAATAATCATTATGCAACAGTACTATTTGATTCTGGAGCGGATAGGAGCTTTGTATCACTAGAGTTTAGGCCGAAAATTAACTTGAAACCTCAAAAGTTGAAAGAGGTCTACGTTATTGATTTTGCTAATGGACAGGAAGTTAGGGCCAGAGATGTAATTAAAAACTGTACCCTAAAACTGACGGGAAAAGATTTTAGCATAGATTTAATCCCAATCAAACTAGGAAGCTTCGATATAGTCGTAGGTATGGATTGGTTATCGAAGAATCGCGCTGAAATCGTTTGCTCCGAAAAGATCGTCCGAATACCACAAACCGAAGGAAGAGTACTGGAAATACAGGGAGAAAACTCGGGGAAAAATTTCAAAATAGTGTCGAGTATGAAGATGCGAAAATATTTGCGGAAAGATTGTGTTGCGTTTCTGACACACGTGGTGGAAAAGGAGATCAAAGAGAAGAATATTCAAGACTTTCCAATAGTACGAGATTTTCCCGAGGTATTCCCAGATGAATTACCTGAATTACCCCCACCAAGACAAGTTGAATTTCATATCGACTTAATTCCGGGAGCGGCACCCGTGGTGAAATCACCTTACCGGTTAGCACCTTCAGAAATGCAGGAGTTGTCAGAACAACTTAAGGAGCTACTCAATTAAGGATTCATCAGACCCAGCTCTTCACCCTGGGGAGCTCCAGTTTTATTCGTTAAAAAGAAAGATGGTTATTTTCGAATGTGCATCGACTACAGGGAACTTAATAAGCTGACCATCAAGAAACGATATCCCCTTCCTCGAATCGATGACCTGTTCGACCAACTTCAAGGTGCTACGTACTATTCAAAGATCGACCTTCGGTCCAGATACCATCAAATGAGGGTTCGTGAGGAGGACGTTCCTAAGACAGCGTTTAGGACTCGATATGGACATTATGAGTTCCTAGTCATGCCTTTTGGACTGACAAACGCTCCAGCAGTCTTTATGGATCTAATGAACAGAGTATGTCGACCGTACTTGGATAAATTCGTAATTGTGTTCATAGATGATATATTAATCTATTCGCAAAGCAAGAAGGAGCACGAGCAACATTTAAAGCTAATACTAGAACTGCTCAGAGACCAGAAGCTGTATGCTAAACTTTCCAAATGCGAATTTTGGATTCGTGAAGTGCAATTTATTGGGCATGTAGTTAATAAAGATGGAATTCATGTCGATCCGGCCAAGATAGAACCTATCAAGAAGTGGGAAGCCCCAAAGACTCCGACAGAGATTCGTTCGTTTCTCGGTTTAGCTGGTTACTATCGGCGTTTCATTGCAAATTTCTCCAAAATTGCACAACCATTAACGGCATTAACCCAGAAGGATAAGAAGTTCGATTGGGGAGAAAAACAAGAAGAAGCTTTTCAGACGCTTAAGCATAAGCTTTGCAATGCACCGATCTTAGCTTTACCAGAGGGTGCAGACAATTTTGTTGTGTACTGCGATGCCTCACACCAAGGGTTGGGGTGTGTGCTAATGCCAAAAGACAAGGTTTGTAACATCCGGCAAAAATCGAAATTTCCAGGTTAGCATCTGTTAAACCCTCACTAATGTTAACATAGGGAATATGCTTTGATAGGGCCATTTCTGAAGACATTAAGGCGAAGATTCGCTAGAATTCCCGGTAGTTGCCTAAAAGACCCGGTTTTGACCCATGACTAACCGGAACACCTTGTGAAATGCCAAAATGCTTCAACTAACATATAATCTATTTGAAATATAGGGTTTTTCTTTTATACATAAACTTTCTTTTTATTGGAAATTTATAGAAACAAGAAGGTATTTTAAGAGAGTATCTTGCAATCTATTAATAAAAAAAATAAAAATGATTCTACAAAGAAATGATATTGGGCTAAATTTTTTAAAAAAAAATACAACAAGAGGTTGGGGGCCCATGAAGGGGTCGGCCTCCCCCCCCCCCTTTACTCCCTCAATCCTTGCAACTTTTGTTTCATTTCAAAATTTCCTCCAACCATCCATCTTCCTCTCTTCTCTCTCTAGAACTCTCACCATTTCCTTCTCTCCTTTCTTCTTCACTTTTCTTCAACAAAGTACCTTCAAACTCCATAAAATTTCCGACCTAATACAAGTATCCAAAACGAAATTTTAAAGAGCTTGAAGTGCTTGCATCATCTCTCAAAGGTAAGAGTTCTAAACTAATCATCTTCTTCATTTTTTAAGCATTTTTGATAATAATTGTTACCTTCCTACACTTTCATTTCATTCAAATGGATAAACTCTTTTTCTTATTCTAGAAGTGAGATAAAACACCAATGACATGAGAAATGTCAATAAAGTGGTGAAAATCTATGAACTTCCATCATGAACTTGAGAAAAATGAGCAAAATCATCAAAAACGTGGGTTTTGTTCTTGTACTAGAATCTGGATTTTTGACCTTTGTATGCACATTTTTCTTGTAAGTTTAAAGTATTTTTCCTTTAAAAA
The DNA here is from genome assembly GCA_033807775.1 of Saussurea involucrata. Classification (NCBI taxonomy): domain Eukaryota; kingdom Viridiplantae; phylum Streptophyta; class Magnoliopsida; order Asterales; family Asteraceae; genus Saussurea; species Saussurea involucrata. The sequence goes on from CM066326.1 coordinate 15,655,993, forward strand.
CATGCCATATGATGTTGGGATTGAGTCCTTATCAAAGGAATCCACATCTATGGATGTTAGAATGCTTAAAAATAGGTTTTCATGTCAATGTTAGAGTTTTAAGAATCTGGCAGATTTGTTGCATGTGCTTAGGACGACCATATCTTGGTCAAAACATGTCCAAAATTCCTCATTTTTCTTCTGGAGTAAGGTTTAATGAGTTAGGGTTCAAACCCAACTGGTCTCATAAGATATAATTGAGATTTAAGCCTTCAACTCCTTAGAACAAATTTGGTGTGCAGCAGATGGTCGGCCAGATTGTTGTGTCATTCTGTTTTGCTTATAACTCTCTGTAGAATCCATCAAAATTACTCATTTTCCTTTTGGGAATTTCTTAGATGAGTTAGGTTTCACATGCACTTGGTTTCATTCAAAAATATGGAGGTTTGGTCACTCAAACATTTTATACAAAGCAAGTGTGCAAAGCTGTCTAAGATTGGCAGATTGGTACATGCAGCTTCATTCGTCCATAACTCACTCAAAATTTATCAAACGTTTGAGGATCTTTTTCCATAAAATACCTTTATGTGTTAGGTTTTCAAAACATGTAAAAACTCTTAAAAATATTAAGTTTTGACCCCCCAAAAGCCCATTATGGCAGAAGGGTGCAATCTGTTTTAGACTCTGTGTTGCACGGATTTATAAAAATTATTTTGACCCCTTAAACACCCCCAAAATTCATGAAATTTGGTCAAAATAGCCTTAACTCAGTATAGTACTACATATAAAAAAATGGGTAAATTGTCATTTTAGAAAGTGTTTTTCAATAGTCATTGTTGAAGTACAAAGTTTATGTCAGATTAAGCATTTTGAAAAAGTATGGGATTTTATTCTTATAACTCTATATATGTATGATTAAAACATATTGAACAATGCTAAATTCTTCGTTTCAACTTGAATACTAAAGCAAGGGCATTACACAAGATGTGGATTAAATTAGTTAAGTATAACGTTGAATTAGATATGAAGGACTTATAGAGATTGTTTGACATTATAGGGAACCCGTAAAGCGTTTAAGCAAACAAGTTATCACTACTTCGCGACTACTACGCTATAAGGTGAGTATTCACAGCCCCGTTTTACTTGTTTAATGTTTGGGGTGAAAAGCATGTTATGATTTTAAAATGCTAAATGATTCATGATATTAAATTGTGGATATTTATGATTTGAGAAATGAGTACTAATGAATGGACGAATTTACATAAGTGATAAAGATATGTTGAGTTATAATGAAAATGTTAAGTCCCCAATAGGTACACTACTTATTAACTCATAACGAGCCGGTGATATTTGTGGATAGCGCTATTTGGTTTGACAAACCCACCTTTAACTGACGAGTAGGGGTGCACTTTATCTGTTAATAATGTTCTACTCATGTGGCCAACATACCACTTCTGAGGTAGTTCGCGGGGCGTAGGTTGTCGGAGGCTTAGTAGTGGCTCAACACTTATATATCTTGCAAAAGTCATTCGTTGTAAATTGTACTCATAAATTTTTTTAAACTTAAAACTTGTCATGAACAAACGTTTCATGAGAGTAACCTTTGGATGAAAAACTGTTGTGTATATGGAAAACCTGTGAACTCACCAACTCTTTGTAGTTGACACTTTATTTTAAACATGCTTTTCAGGGACTAAGAAGGTAAACGACAAAGTCTAAGTTTAGCATGCATGACGACATCAATCAAGCTCTTTTCTTTTGCTCTATTTTGTTAAAAACACCATCTCGGTTGCTTGCAAACAATGGATTGTAACTTGTAATTTTTGGAACTTCACGATTTAATACTTTATGTAGTTGTATGGTTGGTGTTGTTTATTTCCTAATGCTATGAAACTCTATCTGTTACATCTCGTGTTTCCGCTTTAGCATTAAAAGGTCCATGAAGGTCATATTTTCCAGAACTTAAGAGTCATGAAGATTAAGTAAGAAAAATAAGGAAAAATTACAAGAAGAAGGAAGAAAGTGAAGAAGAACACAAGGGAGATGAGTTTACCCACTCTAGAGTTGTTGTTTACCTTCAAAGATCTTCAAGAACTGAACTTTTTGTGTTGTTTTTGGGTTGAATTCGGCGGGAGATAGAGAGGGAAGAGAGAATGTTCAAGGTTTGAATGTAGAGAGAGAGAAGGGTAGGAAAATGAAAGGGTTTTCTTGAAAAAATGAGACTTTTAATTAGGAGGGTGTTGGGCTATGTGATTAGGGCCGAAATTTGGGCCAAATTTACTGATTTTTTTTAAATGCTAATTAATATTGTATCATTATATATTTTATGTAATTTTTATAAAAGATTGATTTAAAGTAGTTAAAACCTCATTTATCTACTTAATTTTTGGTTTATTTATTTAAAGTTTTTAAATTTTACTTTTCGGTAAATATAAACTATATATTTACTCCTCTTATTATTAATATAGTTATAATTAAATGTTAACTGATCCAATCGGCATTTTATAAGACAGCTTAAGCAGTTCCGTGCGGTAACAGGATTTTCTCAGTGTATTGTTGGAATTCTTAGGAAACTAACCCTTAGTCATCAATATTAAGTCATTATGAGTTATTCCTACTTGTTAAAACAAGTATTATACTATTTAGTTGCTAACCTGAGTGTTTTGGTTTGACGGGTGTCACAGTCTCCCCTTGTTAGAAGAATTTCGTCCCGAAATTCGATGATTGCCATTCCCCGTCTAATCCTTTGCAAATAGGTGAGGGTACTTACGTTTCATGTAATCTTCTCGTTCCCATGTATACTCAGGTCCATGCCTCGAATTCCAGTGAACTTTTAAAATCGGGATCTTACTACGCCTTGTTCGTTTGACTTCTCGATCAAGGATTTCAATCGGTTCTTCTATGAAGTGTAACCGATCGTTGATCTGAACGTCTTCTAGGGGTAGAACCAATGATTCATCAGTTAGGCATTTCTTAAGGTTTGACACATGGAACGTATCGTGGATGGCACTTAGCTCTTGCGGTAATTTAAGTTTATATGCTACTGGACCAATCCTTTCAACTATTTCAAACGGGCCAATATATCTCGGACTCAGTTGGCCTCTTTTTCCGAAGCGTACTAATATTTTCCAAGGTGATACCTTTAGAAGCACTTTATCACCCACTTGGAATTCTAATGGCTTCCTGCGGTTATCTGTGTAACTCTTCTGACGGTCTCTTGCGGCATTGATTCTGTCCTTAATAATTGCGATCTTGTCAGTAGTCTCTTGAACGATTTCAGGCCTAGACAATTGTCTGTCGCCAATTTCCAACCAACTAAGTGGGGATCTACACTTCCGTCCATATAAGGCTTCATACGGTGCACACTGAATGCTGGTATGATAACTATTGTTGTAGGAGAACTCCACTAATGGTAGGTGAGTATCCCAACCTCCACCAAAATCTATCACACATGCATGCAGCATATCCTCTAGCATTTGTATAGTTCTTTCTGACTGGCCGTCCGTTTGAGGATGGTAGGCAGTGCTCAGATCCAAACGCGTACCCAAAGCTTTCTGGAGTGATCGCCAAAACCGTGACGTAAAACGACTATCTCTATCCGAGATGATGGAAATAGGCACTCCATGACGCGTAACGATTTCATTGATGTAAATTTGTGCAAGCTTTTCCATCTTGAAGTCTTCCCGAATAGGAAGGAAATGCGCAGATTTCGTAAGTCGGTCCACTATAACCCATATTGCGTCGTGCCCTTTCCTAGTCCTGGGTAGCTTAGCTACGAAATCCATAGCTATTTGTTCCCATTTTCATTGGGGAATCTTGGGTTGTTGCAATAGACCAGATGGTTTCTGATGTTCAGCCTTAACTTTTGCACAATTTAAGCACTTGTTTACGTACAAAGCAATGTCTCTCTTCATACCCGGCCACCAGTAGTATTCCTTTAGATCTTTGTACATCTTATCAGCTCCTGGGTGAATCGAATATCTTGATTTATGGGCTTCATCCATAATTGTTGATCGTAGGTTATTAACCTTTGGTATCCAAACTTTGTCTTCAAAGTAACGTACCCTATCTGACCTCGTTTTAAATTTAAGTTCCCATTGATGTAAGGCCTCGTCCTTCAAGTTCTCTGCTTTCAACGCTTCTTCCTGAGCTTCAAGAATTTGTGTCTTTAGACTCGTCTGAACGACACACCCATTGCTCGCACTCTTGACGGCTTCACCCTTTCCTTCCTGCTTAGTGCGTCGGCTACCACATTAGCCTTGCCTAGGTGGTACTTTATTTCACAGTCATAGTCGCTAAGCAGTTCAACCCATCTTCTTTGCCTCATGTTAAGCATTTTCTGGTCAAAGATATGTTGAAGACTTTTATGATCGGTGTAGATGGTGCATTTCGTGCCGTAAAGATAATGCTTAAATGCTATGCTAAAGCGGAAACACGAGATGTAACAGCTAAAGCTTCATAGCATTAGGAAATGAAACAACACCAACCATACAATTACATAAGTTTTAAATTGTGAAGTTCCAAAAATTTCAAGTTACAATCCATTGTTTACAAGCAACCGAGATGGTGTTTTTAACAAGATAGAGCAAAAGAAAAGAGCTTGGTTGATGTCGTCATGCATGCTAAATTTAGACTTTGTCGTTTACCTTCTTAGTCCCTGAAAAGCATGTTTAAAATAAAAGGTCAACTACAAAGAGTTGGTGAGTTCACAGGTTTTCCATATACACAACAATTTTTCATCCAAAGGTTACTCTCATGAAACGTTTGTTCATGACAAGCTTTAAGTTTAAAAATTTATGAGTACAATTTACAACGAATGACTTTTGCAAGATATATACGTGTTGAGCCACTACTAAGCCTCCGACAACTTACGCCCCCCGCGAACTACCTCAGAGGTGGTATGTTGGCCACATGAGTAGAACATTATTAACAGATAAAGTGCACCCCTACTCGTCAGTCAAAGGTGGGTTTGTCAAACCAAATAGCGCTATCCACAAATATCATCGGCTCGTTATGAGTTAATAAGTAGTGTACCTATTGGGGACTTAACATTTTCATTATAACTCAACATATCTTTATCACTTATGTAAATTCGTCTATTCATTAGTACTCATTTCTCAAATCATAAATATCCACAATTTAATATCATGAATCATTTAGCATTTTAAAATCATAACATGCTTTTCACCCCAAACATTAAACAAGTAAAACGGGGCTGTGAATACTCACCTTGATCAACAAGGATTTCCAAGGGTGGCCGCACGGTTGCACAGTTTCTCGATTCTAGGTCCTTCCTAAGGAAGTGAAACACATTATTAGTTTCGGTCTAACTCTTATGGCTAAAGAGGAAACACGAGATGTAACTGTTGGTCCCGAAGGCCTATACAAGTTTGTAGAAGGGGGGGGGGGGGGGTTGAATACAAACACACAGATTTTACTTTTCTAAATTGTTTATTGATAAATCATTAACAATTTACAGCTTGTTGCGGAAACAAGATTAAGGATAAACCTAAATCTAAACAAGTTGGAACACTAAGGTTTCTTGCACTAAGAGAGATAAGGAAATTACTAATAATAACCTATCTGAGATAAGAGATTTGAACTTGTCCAGAGTTAGCAAGTTACTTCAAATGAAGTGAGTTCATCTCTTTATATACTGCATGCATTTAATGCAAGTCAGTATATACTTTACACGTGTCATCAGCTGGTTGGTTGCATGTCATTGACCTTGGTTGACAACCTTAGTAGCCGTATGGATGAATAGTGTAGTATCAGAGTGGTTGTACGATTTCATATTTTCGGAGGTTCTTTTCTGACATTTCGTACGGAGTCGTGCAAGGGTGGTTAAGACAAAAGTACTTTGTACGGAGGACTTCATGATCAGCTTTCGTTGATTCAGCGATTATCATTTTCTATTCAGCGAATGATAAAGTTCAGCGATAGCTGAAGTCTTGTACTTGATACTTCACGTTGAGTGGACAAATCTGAGTCTTCGCTGATCCGCATCAGTTCATTAGGAGACTTGTCGCTTGTTCTTGAGCTTGATCTTCGACTTCAGCGTAGAACCTTTGTTGACGTGAAACTTGTCTTCAGGGATCATAAGTAAATAACTAACTTATCAGCGATCATCATAATGACTGAACAGACTCAGAGCATTAATGATGAACAGTGTTCGCTGAATGTTTAATTTAAAGAGCGAGAGTTCCTATCAGCGGTACTGTAAGATCTTAGTACTTATCAGCGATAGTGAAACTCTGATACATATTGTTTACTTACAATTTTCACTAAGTATATAAGAGAGGGTCATTATCAAATCACTGAGGATTTAGATCAACAATCTCCCCCTATTTGATTATGACATAGCAACAAAGAAAATTGCTATTTAATGAAAACATAAGGATAAAAAGAACTCATAAAATATTTGTCCCTTTTACTGTTTTCTGGGATCTTTTCAGTACTGATGGAGTAAAGTACATTCGCTGAAATCTTTCTTTAAAATATTGAATCAGGTTACAATGAAGAACAGAAAGATTACAAGTACAAGCGAAATAATTTACAAGTACAGAAGGATAACTGATAAAATAGATAAAAAGGAGATTATATCAGTTTTCAAAGGGTTCTTCCTTAATGAGAAGTTCATCAAGGGTCTTTTCAGTGGGGATCATCCAGTCAGGAACCGTTACGCCTTGTTTTCTTTTGTTCAGCGCTTCTTCAAAGATCAAGGGTTTTAGGTGTCGTGCCTGAATGTCTTTTCTGAAGTCACGCCAGTAGATGAGATCTCTGAGATGTTCGATTGGAGTGATTGGAAGCTCAGCGATCCGTTGAAAACATTTACGTCCGTCGTAGTCGAGAAAGAATATTCCATAAGGATTACTGATGACTTTACCAGGGACGAAAAGTTCACATGGTGGCAAAGAAATGTCAAGGGCAGATAGATCAGGGTCAGGACCAAGCACTTCAACGCGAGAGAAACCAATTCCAGTTTCATTTCGTATGACATGACCTGAGTTTGAATCTTGACGTTTCTTCTTTGGAGAGGCCCTTTTTCTTTTCAGCTTAAGATCAGGAAGAGGAGGAATGTCTACACAAGAAGATATCAAGTCGATCTGTCTGTTTATCAGCTTTTCGAAATGATCCTTGTACTTAGATTGTGACGAATGGATAGCTAACCTCATCTCCAGCCATTCAGAGAGACTATACCTTTTTACACTGTCAGCGCGAAAGGCTTCAGATTGGCCATCTTCTCTGAAAAGTTTGATGTCAACAATAGGTACTCCAATAGAGGTTCTTCCGGAGATGAATACCTTGTTGATCTTTGTTGAACGATATCTGAAGTGAATTTTCTCTTTACACCAGATCAGGGTGGTCTGAGAAACTTCAGTTTTCTTTTCCACGATCTTCTGGGCTTCTTCCCAAAGCTTTCGTTGGATTTGAATGGGAACACGTTTCAGCTTGGGGTCTTTGATTGATCGTTGAGTAAGCTTGATGGCGTATTCTCTGTCTTTCTCTTCAGCTTCCTTCCTTTCAGCGATAAGGCGTTCAGCTCTAAGGTGTTCCTGGTATTCAGCTTTGGAGATTTTAAACTTTGGAGGAACTGAAGGAAGTTGATCACGCCTTAGAATGATTCGCTGATCCTCGAATCGCTTTATTATTTCCTCTCTTCTCTTTTGATCCTCTTCACTCAGCTTTTGAGGAGCTGAGGAAGGTCTGTTTCTGTGCAAGAGAGGTTGTTCTTCTGGTTCATCAGTCTCAGAGATCAAATCTAAGACTGGGATTATTTCATCAGCAGCAGCTGGCTTTATTTGTGAAGTCGCAGTAGTAGAACCTTCAGCGACATCCTCAAACAGGGGATAGGACTAGCTGAAACACAACGATCTTACAAATAAGAACATGGGTAGAAGAACTTGGGTAGAAAGAGAAAGAGAAACATGTTCAGGTGTAGGCTAGGATAGTAGAACTTATAGAGGAGGGATGGAGTGAGAGATGTTTAGTGTACCTGATAAATCGGCTTTTCAAGCAAGATCGTCAGATTGTCATCTTCAGCGACGCTTTTGCCTTTGCCTTTCTCAGCGCCAGAGGCTGAGGGCTTTGTCTTTGTCCGCTCCCCTGTTGGTTCATTTATTGAAATTCCCTTAAGAGCTTTAATCCTTGGGGCAGGTTTGACGATAAAGAAGTCATCGTCATCTTCGTCATCATCATCATCATTCTTCTTTGGAGAAGAAGATGGTTCATCATCAGGGATGTCGACGGCTTCATCATCTTCTGCTTCGGATTCTTCAGCGTCTTCTTCGAGTTGCTCCCCCTCAGATACAGAGGCGAGTTATTCGGTTCCCTCAGGGTTTTCATCTCCCTGAGGTCCAGCGATAAGATCTTCATTCTTCTCTCCCCTGATAGGTTCATCATGGGAAAGGTCTTCAACGCTCTTTTTCAGATCCTCAGTGCTCTTCTCATCGGTATGTTCAGCCCTCTTCTCCCCCTTTTTCTCATGATGACTGGGGGAGGAATGGGTAGACTCTTCAGCTGTGGGAGGCTCTCTGTCTTCTTGGCCAGAGATACCCATACAGCTTTCAATCTTTGCTAATCTGACTTCTAGGCCAGTTATAGCAGGATTGATCTTTTCCAGCTCTTTGCGATCCGTCGCTGTGAAAGTTTCTAATGCAGGGGTAGGGGTCGGTTCAGGAGCTGGAGTATTTGCCTTGTTGAGTAGCTGCTGGATCATCGTTTTCATCTCACCAACGTTGGTCTTTACAGAGCCTAATTCAGTCTTTACAGCTGACATATCACCCTCTAAGGTTCCAACCGATGTCTTCAGCGTTGTGACTTCGCCAGACATGGAGGAAACAGAGTTTTTGAGTGAGGTGTAGTCAGTGTAGATGTCAGCGAGCACTTTGGCGAAATCGCTGAGAGTCTTATCAACAATCTTGATGTCGTCTGTGGAAGCTTTCTTTTCCACCACCGTTGTCAGCTTTGTCAAATTCTCTCCAGCGTTTGTTACAGCTGAAGAGTTGTTGGAAAGAGTAGTGGTGAGATCTGTCAGCTTGGTTTCCACGGACTTCAGAGAGGCGTTGATGTCTCCCAAATTAGGACCTGTAACAGATAAGTACTTGTGAACAAAGGAAAGCTCAGAAGTTTCAGGTTTAGTTACAGTGTATATGATTTTATTTGTACCTGCAGGAGGATTGATGAACTCGTCAAAGTTGCAAGTTCCTGAAAAATGTTCCATATCCTCTTCGAAAGTACGGTGAGGTATGGTGATCTCTGCAGGTCCTTTCTTCATCATTCTTTGAGAAGCTTCAGCTGTGGGTTCTGGAATGATGGCATCTCCAGTGTTCTTTGGAGGAGTGTCCAAGTGAGTGGAGGGAGAAGCGAAGGATAAGAATGGGGTTCGGGTTCTGAGTTCAGCGTTGGAATCGCTGAGAATCACTTCATCAGTCTTTTGAGAGACTGAGGGAGGTTGGGTAGGTTCCAAGTTTCTAACCTCAGCGTTTGGAGACGCTGAAGGTTGGATTGAAGGGATGGCTTGAATGGGTGTGGCAGAGCGTACCACAGAACTTTCCTTCAGCTCTTCAGAATGAGCTGAGGAGTCTTCAGCATGGGATTGCTGGGGTTGCTCCTTGGTTTTCTTGATCCTTTTGGAACCAAGTTGGGTTGAAGAGTGTTTCCTTTTCTTAGAAGGAGAGGATTGTGTGGCCGGGGTATCAGCGATGGGTATTGTCGCTGAATGAGCCACAGAAGTCGAAGAATTAGGGTTAAGAAGAGTGAGAAGGGTAGAAAGACGTACCTCATTGTCGACAGGTCTGAAATCGAGCACCTTAGGGCCAACCTGAGAAAGTTTCAGGTCACCCTCTTGAGGATAGCTGTCCTTCAGGCCATATTGGAAGATGGCGCTGATGAAACGGGGGTAGGGAACCCATGCAGGTCTGTTAGCAGCAGAATCTACTCTTTGTATTAGGTCATCATAAATGATAGATGCCCAGTCAATATGTAGACCTTTCAGCAGTGCGTATCCCATAGCCTGCTGAGGTTGGGCGGCTTGATCAGAGGAGCCGGTCTTCGCTGTCATGCAGCTGATCAGGTGTGCGAAGATGAAATTCATCTCGCTGGGCATTTTGGACTTCTTTATCAGCGTCAGCTTCTTCTCGGGCTTCTTGTCCCTTCCAGTTTCCCAGATGTAACCCATTGCGTCGAGGAAAGCAATGATTTCTTCTCTGTCAGCATGCTTCTTATGGTCAGGGAATGGAACAAACGGTTTTTCTTTGGTAGCATTGGGAAAGTTCAGGGCTTTTCGAATGATTGCGGGGGTTATCTTTATTGTGCCATACTCAGTATCGCTGAGTATGCAATCAATAGTTTTGGAGGGATCTTTGGCGGATGGTAGCTGAGAGTGTCTGGTAGAGTACCAGAACTGGGATAGTAGCAGCTGACTTGCAGGAGGTGTAATGGTCATGGCTGTTGAAATGCAGCAGCTTTTCAGGAAATTCACAGCATCATCCAAATGTGTGACTTGCTTTCGAGGAGGAAACTCGAGAAGCGCAGAGAGGTTGTTGACCTTGGTCCAATCTAGTTGATCCAGCTTGAACTTAACCTGAGGGGCTTTGATGATTTCCACTTCCTCAGAGTCAGCGGAGATGTTCTCAGCGGTAACATTGATCTTTGAAGTTGCCATTTCTCTGTATTATCAGTTCAACCAAAGATGTTAACAAATAAGAATTGTCTTGATATGGAAAGAATTTCCATTAAGATGGTTCGAATTTTGTCCATTTCATTCAGACATAAATGTCTTAATGAAGATTAGGGTTTTTCATGATTTGAAACGAAATGTAAAACCCATAAAGTCTTGTATTCCAGTTTCTAAAAAAAATCTGGATACGAATGAAGAACAAGTTTAAGATTAAGATTTAAAACATGAAGAACAACCATGAAATGGTTGTGTTCATAAAACCATGAAAGAAAATGATTTTATTTTTAAGAAGTTCTTTTGTTTGATCTTGTTTAAAACAATGATAAGATCAGAAACAAGTTAAGCATTTGGTAATAAATAAGAACATATTAACCTTGATGTTTGATGAAGAAGATGATAAACAGTTCTTTGAAGATTTGAGAGCACAAATGCAACAGTAATTCTTTTCTTGCGGAGGAAGATTTGATCGCGTAAAAGATAAAATATAAACCAAGAGTTGTTTATATAGAGATTTTAGAGAGTGAAAACCTTGAGCGGGAAAAGGTTTTCATCATGACACGGACACGTGTTTGCATTTGATTGGAAGTTTGAACGAAACGTGCAAACGTGTGTCAGAAAGAAATCGTGTCTGGTGTTATCCGTTGCAATGACGTCAAAACTGTCCTTTCATATTCTTGGTTGTCTCTGAGGTTTTGAAAAACTAAGGGACTCTTTGAAAACATGAAGCACTGAATAGAAATATCAGTGAAGGTTTTAAGAAATTTCAAAAAGTCGCTGTTAAGGAAGAGATATTCAGCGATGCAATTGTTTTGAAATCTTGCATTTTCATGCGATATGTCAGAGAGAGAAAACATACCTTGATATCAGCGAATCAAGTTTATTCAGAGAGAAGATGATAAATGGATTATATAAGTTGATTTTATTCTATCGCTGATCAATGTGAATTGCTGAAGGTTTTATCCTTCAAAGTTCAGCATTCCAAGCTCGCTGATGAGAAAGTTGAATCTTGTCTCATCAAGAGGTTTTGTAAATAGATCAGCTAACTGATAATCAGTTGGAATAAAATGAAGTTCTATATTACCATTCATCACATGATCTCTGATAAAATGATATCTGATTTCTATGTGTTTTGTCTTTGAGTGTAGCACTGGATTGTTTGCTATAGCGATGGCACTTGTACTGTCGCAATAGATTGGAATTTTGGAGAGCTGAAGATCATAGTCTAGTAGCTGATTTCTCATCCACAAGACTTGAGAACAACAGCTTCCAGCGGCTACATACTCAGCTTCAGCTGTAGAAGTGGACACGGAGTTTTGCTTCTTACTTGTCCAACTTACCAGCTTTCCACCCAGGAGCTGACATCCTCCCGTGGTGCTTTTCCTATCCATTTTGCAACCTGCAAAATCACTGTCTGAATAGGCGGTTAGATCGAATCCTGAGTCTTTGGGATACCAAAGGCCTAGATTCGATGTACCCTTAAGATATCGAAATATTCGCTTTACAGCTTTCATATGAGATATCATAGGTTCAGCTTGATATCGTGCACACAGACATGTTGCAAACATAATATCGGGTCGGCTAGCTGTAAGATACAATAGTGAGCCGATCATCCCACGGTACAGCGTGACATTGACAGGAACACCCTTTGTGTCCTTATCAAGTGTCAGCGGTGGTGCCATAGGGGTTTTCATAGGTGAACTTTCAGTTAAGTCGAATTTCTTTAGCATATCTTTAACATATTTTCCTTGATTAATGAAAGTTCCTTTTTCAGTTTGCTTAATCTGAAGACCAAGGAAATATGTTAGTTCACCCATCATGCTCATTTTATACTCATCTTTCATTCTATCAGCGAAACGAGTACAAAGCTCAGGGTTAGTGGAACCAAATATAATGTCATCAACATATATTTTAACTAGAATGATATGACCTTTCACTTTTCTAAAAAATAGAATGATATTCTATCGCTCAAATTTTTCAATATGGAGATAAGTGGAAAGAGTGTCATACCATGCACGTGGAGCTTGCTTTAAGCCATAAAGTGCCTTGTCCAGTTTATAAACATAACCTGGACGCTTAGGATCTGAGAATCCTGGAGGTTGTTCCACATAAACTTCTTCATTCAGCTTTCCATTCAGAAACGCTGACTTAACATCCATCTGATGTACAGTGAAGTTTTTGTGTACAACATATGCTAAGAAAAGACGAATAGATTCAAGTCTTGCTACTGGAGCAAATGTTTCGTCATAATCTATGCCTTCCTCTTGTCTGTATCCCTGAGCAACAAGACGAGCTTTGTTGCAAGTTACAGTACCATGTTTGTCCAACTTGTTTCGATAGACCCATTTAGTGCCTATCACAGTTTTGTCAGTTGGTCTTCGAACAAGTTTCCAAACTTTGTTTCTTTCAAATTCAGTCAGCTCTTCTTGCATAGGGTTGACCCAGTTTGGATCTCTGAGGGCATCTTCTATTTTCTTTGGTTCAGTTAGAGAAATAAAGTTAACAAATAAACAAATATTACCTGCACTTCTACGAGTCTGAATACCAGCGTTTGGATCACCAAGAATTTGATCGATTGGGGGATTTACAGTCCATCGCTGAGCCGGAGCATACGTCGCTGACTCAGTCTGAACTGGGGAAACTGAAGATGAGGCTTCAGCTACTTCTGGATTATCAGCTAAGAGAGGAATGTTTGCATTTGTCACTTCATTCACTGATTGCTGAGAATTAGATGGAATTTCTAAGACATTTGGATCAACTGCAGGTATAGTGTTTATAGGAACAGCTGAGACCCAAGATGTTTCAGCTTCACTATTCTGCATATCTGGAATGATAGTAGGACCATCATTTTCTACGGTGTGAGCATGAGGAGTGGGAATATCTTCTGAATCACCAAGATGAGAAAACATCCATTGATTCAGTTCTTCTGTATCAGCGTTCGGTTTAGAGTTCGCTGAACGGGATTCGTCAAACGTGACGTGAATAGTTTCTTCTACAGTTTGTCTTCTTCGATTGAAGACTCTGAAGGCTTTGGAAACTGAGGAGTATCCAAGAAAGATTACATCATCAGCCTTAGGATCAAACCTTCCAAGTGCATCTCTGTTGTTCAGTATGAAACACTGACATCCAAAGATGTGAAGAAAGCTGATTGAAGGCTTTCTCCCATGAAAGAGTTCATAGGCTGTCTTTTTGAATCTTTTAACTATCAGCGACCTGTTTTGCGTAAAACAAGCAGTATTGACAGCTTCTGCCCAAAACTGCGTAGGCAGGAGAGAATCGCTGAGCATTGAACGTGCAGCTTCAATAACTGTTCTATTTCTTCTTTCAGCGACTCCATTTTGTTGCGGTGTTCTCACTGACGAAAAGTTGTGAGAAATACCCTTACTCTCAAGGAAGGAATCAAGAGAACTGTTTTTGAATTCAGTTCCATGATCACTCCTTATTGAGCGAACAGTCATATTGTTCAGAGTTTCCATCTTCCGAACAAAGGTGATGAGTTCTTCAGGGGTGTCACTCATAGAACGGAGAAACATTACCCAAGTGAAGCGAGAGAATTCATCAACTATGACCAGCGTATATTTCTTTCCAGCGATGGATTGTTTGTTAACAGGGCCAAACAAATCCATATGAAGTAGTTGTAGAGGAGATGACACTGAGGAGACTTGCTTTGACTTGAAGCTTGCCTTGGTCTGCTTCCCTTTTTCACACGCTGAACATAAAGGCTCTTTGGCGTATGAATGCTGAGGTAGACCAGTGACTAACTCTTTGGAGGAAAGAGTATTCAGTGTCTTGAAATTTAGATGCGAGAGCCTCTTGTGCCATAGCCAGTTAACATCAGAAAATGCCTTTGAGAAAAAACAGGAGTTCTCAGTGGTTGTTGAGTCCATGTTTATTACATAAACATTTTCCAAACGATAACCGCTGAGAGATATCTTCTCCTTTTTGTCAGTGACAAAGCAGGATTCCTTAGTGAAAATCACTTTGTTATCCATGTCGCAAAGCTGACTGATGCTTAGAAGATTATGCTTCATCCCTTCAACATATGCGACTCTTCTGAAGGAGGTTGTACCATTTGAAAGTACACCATACCCTCGGGTGTGTCCTTTTCCATTTCCACCGAAAGTCACAGAGGGACCTTTCTCTTCCTTGTATTCAGCGAGCAGGCTTTTCTTACCAGTCATGTGTCTAGAGCATCCGCTATTGAGATACCAGATACCCTTCTTAACCTGCAATACAAAGGAAGATTAGTTTTTCTTAGGTACCCACTTAACCATGTATACACGTTTGTCAGTGGAAGTAGTTGGAATGGAAGGTTCAGCAGTCTTCACAGCATTTGAAGATTCAACTTTGTCTTTCTTCACTTTGGTTAATTTCTTAACCTCAGTGGTAGAATTGACCTTGACCTGATTTGCACCAGGGTTGGTCTTCTTTGCCTTGGGGGCAATCTTCACCTTAGCTATCTTTTCAGCTTTGGTGGCTGTGGGGCACTTACTAGCAATATGATCAGTGAGTCCACAGTGATAACATTTCCTATAGCTAAAAGTAGTTCTAGGACCATTTGAATGCTGAGCTTTTAATTTTGAATTAGAAGTGCCAGCACCAAGTAAACTATTGGCTTTAGAAATGGAACGAACATTCAGTTCTTCAGATTTCTTACCAAGGACATCCACTCATAGATCCAGAGATCAGCTTCCTTGATCCATAGGGATGGGTCACTGAAGCTTTAGAAGCATTCAGCTTTGGTACTAAAGTACCCTTCTGAGGATTTTGATAAATAACAATTCCTTTACCTTTGTCTTTAGAGACAAAGGTAGATTTTGAATAAACCATTTTCTCCTTGCCTTTTGAGGAGGTAGGAGTTTCCTCAGGGATTGGTGTAAAGGACGAGAAGCACTGAGATGATGAAGTGTCAGCGACTGAGGATACGAACGTTCCAAATTTAAGCATTGAACGTTCAGTGGTTGGTTTTGGAGTATCATATTTATAACCCAGACCACGTTTATCACTCAGAGGAATCTGAGCCTTAATTATCTCAGTGATCTTTGTTGAAGAATTACACCATCCTTCAACAGTAGCTTTTTCAGCCTCTAATGCAGCGATAGCTTCTGCTCGTTCGATTTTGACTAGCTGATTTAAATATACTTGATCTTTAAAATCTTCTTCAATTTTAGAAAGCTTTTCTATTTGAAGGTGGAAGTTTTTAAGCTTTTCAGCGAGATCAAGATTTTGGTTTTCAACCACAGTTTTGCCGTTCATGGCTTCGTATAAACTTCTAGTCAAGAGATCGATCTTACGGAGACTATCAGCTTCATCAATATTTGCAATATTGGTAAAGAAAGAAGGTGATACCTGAATAGCAGAGGTTGAAGTGGAGGGAATGTCTGAGCTTTCTTCCTCTTCTTCAATCTTGGCCATGAGACATTGATTTGCTTCATCATCTTCAGAATCAGATGATGATGCTTCTTCATCAGAAGCAGCCCAATCATAGTTAGCCATCAGGCCTTTGCCTTTCTTCTTAAAGCTTTTCAGCTTCGCATATTTGTCTTTCAGCTTTGAGTATTTGTCATCTTTATTCCTTGGAACAAAGGATTTCTTTGTAAAAGCTGAGCGTCTAGAAACTTTCTTAGGCCTGCACTCGTTAGCAAAATGTCCTATCTTTTCGCAGTTAAAACAAGTAGTAGTAGCCTTATCAACAAAAACTGATGATATAGGCTTGTCAGTTATGGAAAGAGGTTTGTTCTTTCTAAACATTTTCTTCTTGGCAAATTTCCTGAACTTTTTGGTTAGGAGAGCCAAGGAGTCATCATCTGAAAAATCAGAATCTGATGAACTTTCAGAGTTACTCTCTAACTCAGTGATAGTGACCGAGGGTCGCTGAGTAGAAAGTTCCTCTGAGATTAAAGCAACAGGGGTGCTTTTGGAATCTTTTACAAGATTCTTCTTAAGATGGCTTGATTGCTCAAGATTCAGCAACATGCCATATAAGGTAGCAAGGGTCATTGATCTTAGATCCTTTAACAGCTTGAGACACATGGAATAATTGTCCCAGCTTTCAGGTAAACATTCTAGAAACTTTGTAAGCACTTCAAAGTTAGAATATTCCTTACCAACAGTTTTCAGATCTATAATTAAACAATTAAAACGTTGGTGAACTTCAGAGAGAGTTTCATTCTTACCAGAAATGAAGCTTTTGTATTGTCTTACCAGGTTGATCTTTCTTGAGTCCTGGACTTCAGACGTTCCTTCATACTGAACACATATTGTGTCCCACATGGCTTTTGATGTTTTCAGATTCATGACGGAATGGTAGATTTCGTCAGGAAGAGCCATGGATAGTATGGATCTGGCTTTTGTATCTATAGCCACTTTCTTCTTATCTTCATCAGTCCATTGATGGATTTCTTTAGGTAGCAGCCTTTCTGGAATAGCATGTCTATTCTCAGTGCCTGGAACTGCAGCATCAAATCTTACAGGGATGAATGGACCATTCTCAATATAGTAAGGCATAGTAGGGTCTACACCTTCTAAGAAGAGTGTCATCCTATTTTTCCATAAGTTGAAGTTATATCTGGAAAATCTAGGGGGTTTTGCAAGAGAACCATTGTCTATATAATTTGTGTTTGTATTGGTGGCCATTTTCAGATAATAGCAAGGAAGATAAATATCTTAGATTAGATCTTGTTTATGAGATTAAACAAATCTGCTCTGATACCACTTGTTGGTCCCGAAGGCCTATACAAGTTTGTAGAAGGGGGGGGGGGGGGGGGGGGTTGAATACAAACACACAGATTTTACTTTTCTAAATTGTTTATTGATAAATCATTAACAATTTACAGCTTGTTGCGGAAACAAGATTAAGGATAAACCTAAATCTAAACAAGTTGGAACACTAAGGTTTCTTGCACTAAGAGAGATAAGGAAATTACTAATAATAACCTATCTGAGATAAGAGATTTGAACTTGTCCAGAGTTAGCAAGTTACTTCAAATGAAGTGAGTTCATCTCAGTATATACTACATGTCATTGACCTTGGTTGACAACCTTAGTAGCCGTATGGATGAATAGTGTAGTATCAGAGTGGTTGTACGATTTCAGATTTTCGGAGGTTATTTTATGACATTTCGTACGGAGTCGTGCAAGGGTGGTTAAGACAAAAGTACTTTGTACGGAGGACTTCATGATCAGCTTTCGTTGATTCAACGATTATCATTTTCTATTCAGCGAATGATAAAGTTCAGCGATAGCTGAGGTCTTGTACTTGATACTTCAAGTTGAGTGGACAAATCTGAGTCTTCGCTGATCCGCATCAGTTCATTAGGAGACTTGTCGCTGGTTCTTGAGCTTGATCTTCGACTTCAGCGTAGAACCTTTGTTGACGTGAAACTTGTCTTCAGGGATCATAAGTAAACAACTAACTTATCAGCGATCATCATAATGACTGA
This sequence comes from Saussurea involucrata, assembly GCA_033807775.1. Lineage (NCBI taxonomy): Eukaryota > Viridiplantae > Streptophyta > Magnoliopsida > Asterales > Asteraceae > Saussurea > Saussurea involucrata. The sequence goes on from CM066326.1 coordinate 15,674,092, forward strand.
ACAGACTCAGAGCATTAATGATGAACAGTGTTCGTTGAATGTTTAATTTAAAGAGCGAGAGTTCCTATCAGCGGTACTGTAAGATCTTAGTACTTATCAGCGATAGTGAAACTCTGATACATATTGTTTACTTACAATTTTCACTAAGTATATAAGAGAGGGTCATTATCAAATCACTGAGGGTTTGTGTTAGAGCATTATTGTATTCAAGATTTACTGTAAAGTCAATGTACTGTATGAGTCTATACAGTATTGTGAATGCCTTTATACCTTGTATGTCATGGGTATAAATAGGCTTGTCTAGTTCATTTGTTAAAAAAGCTTTAGTAATCTTTAGAAACCTTTTGGTAATCCTTTGAGATCAATACATGGATGACATATTTGCTCTCTAGATTCTCTCTCACTACATTTATATCTTATTGCTAGAGATTTGGGATTTCACAATTGGTATCAGAGCTAAACAGAAGATTCAAGCAGATCGAAGACCAAATTGAAGATTTTTTACACTAAAGCTGAAGAATTCGGATTGGGTGTTCATCACTATTCATCACTGTTCATCAAGAATTCTGACCCTTCTTCATTTACTATTCATCCAGATTTCATCTTTTCTTTAATTTTTGATCTTTTGGATTGATTCTTGACATCATTGCACTCGGATTTGATTCCTGGACATCTTTAATTCTTGGATCAACACCAAAATCTGCACAGAATTTGCAGATCTGATCATTTTATATCATTTTTGTTCGAAAACTTTTTCTACTATTTTTGGATCAAAATTCGATTAAATTGATCGAATTAGGATTTGTGTTTAACTAAGAAAGTGTGTGGAATCAAATTTCGAACAAATCTGTGCAAATTTCATAACAATTGATCAAGAATTGAAAACGTTATGGCTGATTTAGTGATTTTCGTGTTCGAAGTGCAGAATTCGGATCATTCTTGGTGAATTCGGATCATTCTTGGTGAATTCGAATCATTCAAAGAAGAATTCAGAGTGTTCTTGGAAATACAAGTGTAGAATTCGACCAAGAAGGATTCGAATTGATTGAATTCGAACCCAGCTAGATTCGAATTGAGGAGAATTCGAACCGTGTTAGATTCGAATTGAGGAGAATTCGAACTGTGTTAGATTCGAATTGAGTTGATTAAATTTTCCAAGTGTTGAATTCGAACCCTTAAGCATCCGAATTCATAGAATTCGAACCCTTAAGCATCCGAATTCATAGAATTCGAACCCTTAAGCATCCGAATTCATAGAATTCGAACCCTTAAGCATCCGAATTCATTGAATTCGAACCCTTAAGCATCCGAATTCATTGAATTCGAACCAAGTTAAGTCCGAATTGAGTGATTTCGAATCCTTCTTCATCCGAATTCATTGATTTCGAATCCTTATTCATCCGAATTTTTAAGAAAATTTTTTATCCCGAAATTTTTTCTATAGTGTATTTCATACACTGTAAGAGCTTTTCAAAAAAAAAATTTATATAATTTTTTTGTGTATTTTCATACACTGTCTGCTTGATCTTCTGAACGATCAATTTCTAGCAATATTCAAAATGGTTTTACAACAAGTTATTGTTAAAAGCAGTGGTGAAGATTTGAAGCAAACTCTGAAAAAGGAGATTCCTCCAATTGCAAAAGTTTTTGTTAAACCAAATGTAAAGTTGCAACAAGTCATTATAACAGAAACATCTGTTAATTCACATGTATCTGTTAAACCAAATAATGAAGTGTTGCAACAAGTCATAATAACAAAAACACCTCCAAAGCCACTTGAAAAAGCTAAGGCAAATAATGGAATTTTGCAACAAGTTATTTTATCAGAAACATCTCCTATATCAGAAACTCCTGTTAAAGATAATGCTTCAAATTCTTCAACTCCTATTTTAAATAAAGCATTGGAAGAAGAAAATGTTGATCTGAAAAGACAAATTTTAGACATTTCTTCTTCAAATGCTAAACTTACTAAAAGAATAACTGATCTTGAAGTTTATATTGCAGATCTTGAAGCAAAGAAAGACAACTCAAGTCTGCACGATCAAATCGAGAATCTTCAAGAGAAAGTAACAACTCTTCAAAAAGAAAATGCCGATTTGAAGAGTAGAGAAGAAAAGAGAGTGAAGTGGAACTTAAAGTTACATGCTCAATTAAAAGAAGTTAAAGATATAGGGAAAATTTTGGACAGTGAAAATGCCGATCTAAAGAGAAAACTGTCTAATTTTTCTTTTGAAGAAAAGAAAGTTTTTGAAGAAAAGAAAGAGACTGAGCTGAAATGTATAAAACTTTCAAAACAAGTTTCAGACTTTGAGAAAGTTTTATTTTTAGAAAAAGACAAGCTCGAAAAAGAAAGAGCTAAATTTGAAATTGAACGAAATTTTTTTGAGATCAAAAGTTCTGAACTTTCCGTGAAAATCTCTGAATTAGAAAATCTTTTGGAAAAGGAAAGAAAAGATTTCACGGAAAAGCAAAATCTCTTTGAAAAGGAAAGTAAAACCCTTAAAAAGAAAAATATGGAAATTTTCAAAGAGATTACTGATAAAAGAAAGTTTTTGGAAAAAGATTTTGAATCGGAACGCGAATATTTTGAAGATGTGATTCTTAATCTTACCAAAAGATTATCTGGTTTATCAGCTGATATTATGAAGGATCAGTTGATCAAATCTGATCTCCAACAGAAATTTGATCTAATTTCTAAAGAGAAAAATGTTTTAATAAACAAAGTCAAAGAACTTGAAGACGTCATTTTTAAATTTGATGTCTCAAAGCAGGCCAGTCATAATTCTATCTTTCAGACTCCATTTGTTGATTCCAATGATTCTGAATGTTCTTTTAAAACTGCTTCAAGTTCAAGTTTTAAAAACATTTCTTCTAAACAATTTAATAGATCAACAGATTTCTCAAAAGGTCGGATTCGTTCAACAAATCTCTTCTATAATCCTCTGTATGATAAATCAGATAACAAAACAAAAGTGCCTAAAGTTAATACTTCCAAACCTGAAGAAGTTCCAGTCTTCAAGAGGGTGAAGATGGAATGGAGAGTAAAAGGCACAACAGTTCCAAAGAAAGAAGTGCCAAAATCATCTGTATCCACATCAAATGCAAAGAAGAACAATACGCCAAAAGGTAAATCTTATGCTAAACCTAATCCTATTCATTATGTAAATCATCTGATTAGGTTGGCCCATAAGAAAATCTGTTGTTCTTACTGTGGATCAAATGATTTTGTGCATAAAGATTATACTTCTTATTGGTATGGTTCTTACAGTATTCCTTGTAAGAAATCTACACCTAACCCACTAGGACCCAAGTGCCATTGGGTACCAAAATCTGCTTAATCTGTTTTGCAGGTTCATCATGTGTTGTACTGATTTGTAAATACATACCACACACATGTATGAAAACAGAAGAGAAGCGGTGGATTTGTTTTTTTGAAAAATATTTGTACCATTAAGGGGGAGACAAATATCAATGGCTTTTGGACATATCAGTTCAAAACCCGTACTTCAACGACAATGGCTTCTGAACAATTCAGTTCAGGACCCGTACTTCAACGACTAAGACTTCTAAACAAATCAGTTTAGAACTCACACTTCTCAGGTGATATCCTTAACTGTTACATCTTTCTGTTTCAAGGAACGTGGTAAAAGGTAACACTGGATTATATTTTGTGTCTACCACTTTGAAAATTTGAATCTTTACAAATTTAATTCAATGAGATAAAATTTTCAATTTTCATTCAATGAATTAAATGTGTGCTAAAAGATGATTTTACAAGTATTTTTGTATTATCTGAGTTAGATTTGCTTCAATTTTCACCTCTAAAATAAATCGAAAGGTCAGCAAAACATGAATGAAATTATGCTGAATGCTCAAAGTTATGTAAATCTGGATATATATAGAATATAATGCTCAAAAAGCCTATATGTCAGAATGATGGATGGAAATGAAAATATGGGCAAAGCACTATGTTTTAGAACCAAGTGATTGAGATAAAATTATTGCACTATCATTTAGTTTGAAAGTTTGTGCCTGTGGCCTTTCTGGTTTGGGAGAGTAAGTCCTAAGGGGTGCTCGACACCTAGTCCCTAAGATTAACTGGTCTGGGATCGGCTGACCCAAATCCTGCAATAGAACCAGATAGAAAGCCATGTTCTACTGGTACAAATGGGTTTAAGATATATCGATGTGGCCTTTCTGGTTTGGGAAATTAAGTTCTAAGGGGTGCTCGTCACCTAGCACCTAAGGCCAACTGGTCTGGGATCTGCTAACCCAAATCCTGCTATAGAACCAGATAGAAAGTCATGTTTAACGGTGTATCTTATTCTTACTAAACTTTTTGATCAAAAGATGCCAATGAGCACAAAATCAAAGGATGCCAATGAGCACAAAATCAAAAGATGTCAATGTGCACAAAATCAAAAGATGCCAATGAGCACACATCTCTTGAAACTTGGGAAAATACAAAGTCGCGATAAACCCGTAAATTTATGAAATTCTGATTTTGGACACATAGTGTGAGTAGAGCAAAGTATTCTTATATGTTTTAGAATTGCATATGCTTGATGCTAATCATATTTCGCATGTTAGCACACCAAATAGATTTAATAAAGGGGTTGAAACTGAACATTTTTAACTTGATATGCGATGACTTGTTCTTGAATCCAAACACATGCATTTGATTTCATTAGATTGAAAAATCTGTTAAATTTCATTAAGTTGAATTTCTTTTGTAAAGTTTTCAAATGATCAAATGTTTGTAGTTATAAAATAAAATTCAATGAATGTTATTTTCCTTGTGTAAATTTGTTTTAAAATTTGTGCTACAATTTCAAATACTGTACGTTATTGAAATATATGCATACTTTCAGGGGGAGAAAATAAATTGCTCCAGAATTCTTATTTTGAGGGGGAGCAAGGTTATTCTGTAAGGAGGAGATTGTTAGCAATACTCAAAGACACGACTGAAATTGAAAATGGTTTTCGATGCTCACCATCATCGAAAAAGGGGGAGAAAAGTTTAATTTCAATTTCATGTCAAAGAATTTTCAAATCAAAGATATTTCAAGTCAAAGATTCGTGAACAAAGACTGAAGATTGGGGAGAAGGATCATGTGAAGTCCAAATGTTGCTGAATTTGGTTATCTTAGTTCTGAGTGGTTATCGGAATGCGCTTACACCTAAAAGTTCAACAATGTGGATGGTTTCACATCTTTCTGATCCAAACTCTAATCGTTTCTGATTTATCTTGTTCCGAATTGATGGTTCTATATAAAGATATGAAATCCATGTTCAAGACTTGAAGACAATCTGTTGAAGATTGTATTGAAGAAGGTTGATTTTTCAAAGAAAAAGACAATGAGTTTTCATGTTTGTCTGAAGATTCTTCAAAGCTGAGTTCTTAAAGAGTGTCAAAACATATAGTTCGCCGTGAACTAGTGGAGATAAAGCTATTTGAAGATGGTTTGATAGAGTGTCTGTTTGAGAAGATTGACTTTACAAAGAGCTGAAGACTGCTGTCAAATTTTTTAAATCTTGAATCCAAAGGGGGAGATTGTTAGAGCATTATTGTATTCAAGATTTACTGTAAAGTCAATGTACTGTATGAGTCTATACAGTATTGTGAATGCCTTTATACCTTGTATGTCATGGGTATAAATAGGCTTGTCTAGTTCATTTGTTAAAAAAGCTTTAGTAATCTTTAGAAACCTTTTGGTAATCCTTTGAGATCAATACATGGATGACATATTTGCTCTCTAGATTCTCTCTCACTACATTTATATCTTATTGCTAGAGATTTGGGATTTCACAGTTTAGATCAACAGTAACAGATAGAGTTTCATAGCATTAGGAAATAAACAACACCAACCATACAATTACATAAAGTATTAAATCGTGAAGTTCCAAAAATTACAAGTTACAATCCATTGTTTGCAAGCAACCGAGATGGTGTTTTTAACAAAATAGAGCAAAAGAAAAGAGCTTGGTTGATGTCGTCATGCATGCTAAACTTAGACTTTGTCGTTTACCTTCTTAGTCCCTGAAAAGCATGTTTAAAATAAAAGGTCAACTACAAAGAGTTGGTGAGTTCACAGGTTTTCCATATACACAACAGTTTTTCATCCAAAGGTTACTCTCATGAAACGTTTGTTCATGACAAGTTTTAAGTTTAAAAAATGTTATGAGTACAATTTACAACGAATGACTTTTGCAAGATATATAAGTGTTGAGCCACTACTAAGCCTCCGACAACCTACGCCCCGCGAACTACCTCAGAGGTGGTATGTTGGCCACATGAGTAGAACATTATTAACAGATAAAGTGCACCCCTACTCGTCAGTTAAATGTGGGTTTGTCAAACCAAATAGCGCTATCCACAAATATCACCGACTCGTTATGAGTTAATAAGTAGTGTACCTATTGGGGACTTAACATTTTCATTATAACTCAACATATCTTTATCACTTATGTAAATTCGTCCATTCATTAGTACTCATTTCTCAAATCATAAATATCCACAATTTAATATCATGAATCATTTAGCATTTTAAAATCATAACATGCTTTTCACCCCAAACATTTAACAAGTAAAACGGGGCTGTGAATACTCACCTTATAGCGTAGTCGCGAAGTAGTGATAGCTTGTTTGCTTAAACGCTTTACGGATTCCCTATAATGTCAAACAATCTCTATAAGTCCTTCATATCTAATTCAAGGTTATACTTAACTAATTTAATCCACATGTTGTGTAATGCCCTTGCTTTAGTATTCAAGTTGAAACGAAGAATTTAGCATTGTTCAATATGTTTTAATCATATATATATAGAGTTATAAGAATAAAATCCCATACTTTTTCAAAATGCTTAATCTGACAGAAACTTTGTACTTCAACAATGACTATTGAAAAACACTTTCTAAAATGACAATTTACCCATTTTTTTATATGTAGTACTATACTGAGTTAAGGCTATTTTGACCAAATTTCATGAATTTTGGGGGTGTTTAAGGGGTCAAAATAATCTTTATAAATCCGTGCAACACAGAGTCTAAAACAGATTGCACCCTTCTGCCATAATGGGCTTTTGGGGGGGTCAAAACTTAATATTTTTCAGAGTTTTTACATGTTTTGAAAACCTAACACATAAAGGTATCTCATGGAAAAAGATCCTCAAACGTTTGATAAATTTTGAGTGAGTTATGGACGAATGAAGCTGCATGTACCAATCTGCCAATCTTGGACAGCTTTGCACACTTGCTTTGTATAAAATGTTTGAGTGACCAAACCTCCATATTTTTGAATGAAACCAAGTGCATGTGAAACCTAACTCATCTAAGAAATTCCCAGAAGGAAAATGAGTAATTTTGATGGATTCTACAGAGAGTTATAAGCAAAACAGAATGACACAACAATCTGGCCGACCATCTCAATATTTTCTTATGAGACCAGTTGGGTTTGAACCCTAACTCATTAAACCTTACTCCAGAAGAAAAATGAGGAATTTTGGACATGTTTTGACCAAGATATGGTCGTCCTAGGCACATGCAACAAATCTGCCAGATTCTTAAAACTCTAACATTGACATGAAAACCTGTTTTTAAGCATTCTAACATCCATAGATGTGGATTCCTTTGATAAGGAATCAATCCCAACATCATATGGCATGTTTTTAAAGGAAAAATACTTTAAACTTACAAGAAAAATGTGCATGCAAAGGTCAAAAATCCAGATTCTAGTACAAGAACAAAACCCACGTTTTTGATGATTTTGCTCATTTTTCTCAAGTTCATGATGGAAGTTCATAGATTTTCACCACTTTATTGACATTTCTCATGTCATTGGTGTTTTATCTCACTTCTAGAATAAGAAAAAGAGTTCATCCATTTGAATGAAATGAAAGTGTAGGAAGGTAACAATTATTATCAAAAATGCTTAAAAAAATGAAGAAGATGATTAGTTTAGAACTCTTACCTTTGAGAGATGATGCAAGCACTTCAAGCTCTTTAAAAATTCGTTTTGTATACTTGTATTAGGTCTGAAATTTTCTGGAGTTTGAAGGTACTTTGTTGAAGAAAAGTGAAGAAGAAAGGAGAGAAGGAAATGGTGAAAGTTCTAGAGATAGAAGAGGGGAAAATGGATGGTTGGAGGAAATTTTGAAATGAAACAAAAGTTGCAAGGATTGAGGGAGTAAAGGAGGGGGGGGGGGGAGGCCGGCCCCTTCATGGGCCCCCAACCCCTTGTTGTATTTTTTTTTATAAAAATTTAGCCCAATATCATTTCTTTGTAGAATCATTTTTATTTTTTTTATGAATAGATTGAAAGATACTCTCTTAAAATACCTTCTTGTTTCTATAAATTTCCAATAAAAAGAAAGTTTATGTATAAAAGAAAAACCCTATATTTCAAATAGATTATATGTTAGTTGAAGCATTTTGGCATTTCACAAGGTGTTCCGGTTAGTCATGGGTCAAAACCGGGTCTATTAGGCAACTACCGGGAATTCTAGCGAATCTTCGCCTTAATGTCTTCTGAAAAGGCCCTATCAAAGCATATTCCCTATGTTAACATTAGTGAGGGTTTAACAGATGCTAACCTGGAAATTTCAATTTTTTGCCGGATGTTACAGTTTTCCCCCGTTAGAGGAATTTTGTCCCGAAATTTAATGGCTGACATTCTCAAATGGTTCCTTGACGAACAGCTGAGGATATTTACTCCTCATAAAATCCTCCCGTTCCCAAGTGTATTCAGGTCCATGCCTTGCATTCCATCGAACTTTTACGATCGGGATCTTGCCACGTCTTAATCTCTTAACATCTCGGTCAAGTATATCAACGGGTTCCTCTACAAAGCGTAACTGCTCATTCACTTGTATGTCTTTCAACGATAGGACCAACGATTCATCCGATAGGCATTTCTTCAGATTCGACACATGGAATGTGTCGTGAATGGCGCTTAACTCTTGTGGTAATTTGAGTCTGTATGCAACGGGTCCAATCCTTTCCAGTATCTCGAATGGCCCGATATATCTTGGACTCAACTTGCCCCTCTTCCCAAATCGTACCAACCCTTTCCATGACGACACCTTTAATAGTACCTTATTGCCCACTTGAAATTCCAATGGCTTCCTGCGATTATCTGCATAACTCTTCTGACGAGTTCTGGCTACTTAAAGTCTTTCCTGTATGGTGACGATCTTGTCCGTAGTCTCTTGAATTAAGTCGGGTCTTATCAGCTGTCTGTCACCGACCTCCACCCAGCTGAGTGGTGATCTACACTTGCGTCCATATAAGGCTTCGTACGGCGCGCACTTTAAGCTGGTATGGTAGCTATTGTTGTAAGAGAATTAGACTAACGGTAAATGAGTATCCCAAATTCCACCAAAATCTATTACACAGGCTCGCAGCATGTCTTCTAGTGTTTGTATAGTTCTTTCTGTCTGACCGTCCGTCTGCGGGTGGTAGGCAGTGCTCAAGTCCAAACGCGTGCCCAACGCTTTCTGGACTGATCGCCAAAAGCGTGACGTAAAACGACTATCTCTGTCCGAGATAATGGAAGTAGGTACTCCATGACGCATCACAATCTCGTTGATGTATAACTGAGCAAACTTTTCCGTCTTGAAGTCCTCTCGAATAGGCAGAAAATGTGCAGATGTTGTAAGCCGATCCACTATAACCCAGATTGAATCATGTCCTTTCCCGGTTCTAGGTAACTTAGTTATGAAATCCATGCTTATTTGTTCCCATTTCCATTCGGGAATCTAAGGTTGCTGAAGAAGACCAGATGGTTTCTGATTTTCCGCCTTAACCACTGCACAAGTTTGGCATTTGCTTACATACAACACTACATCTTTCTTCATTCCTGGCCACCAATAGTATTCCTTCAGGTCCTTGTACATCTTATCGGCTCCGGGGTGAATTGAATATCTTGATTTATGGGCTTCATCCATGATTATTGATCGCAGATTGGCCACCTTAGGTACCCAAACTTTATTTTGGAAGTAACGCACCCCGTCTGGTTGTGTTTCAAATTCCTCTTCCAGATGATGTAGGGTTTCGTTTTTCAAATTCTCCTCTTTTAATGCTTCTTCTTGAGCTTCGAGAATTTGGTCCTTAAGACTCGTCCGAACCATCGTTCCCATGGCTCTTGCCCTCGATGGCTTCACTCTTTCTTTTTGGCTTAACGCATCAGCTACAACATTAGCCTTGCCCGGGTGGTACTTTATCTCGCAATCGTAGTCGCTAAGCAGTTCAACCCATCTCCGTTGTCTCATATTCAGCATTTTCTGATCAAAAATGTGTTGTAGGCTCTTGTGGTCGGTAAAGACGGTACATTTAGTGTTGTAGAGGTAATGTCTCCAAATATTGAGTGCGAACACTATGGCTCCTAGTTCCAAATCATGGGTGGTATAATTCTTTTCGTGAACTTTAAGTTGCCTTGATGCGTAGGCAATAACCTTGTCTTTTTGCATTAGCACACACCCCAACCCTTGGTTTGAGGCATCGCAGTACACAACAAAATTGTCTGCACCCTCTGGTAAAGCTAAGATCGGTGCATTGCAAAGCTTATGCTTAAGCGTCTGAAAAGCTTCTTCTTGTTTTTCTCCCCAATCGAACTTCTTATCCTTCTGGGTTAATGCCGTTAATGGTTGTGCAATTTTGGAGAAATTTGCAATGAAACGCCGATAGTAACCAGCTAAACCGAGAAACAAACGAATCTTTGTCGGTGTCTTTGGGGCTTCCCACTTCTTGATAGCTTCTATCTTGGCCGGATCGACATGAATTCCATCTTTATTAACTACATGCCCAAGAAATTGCACTTCACGAATCCAAAATTCGCATTTGGAAAGTTTAGCATACAGCTTCTGGTCTCTGAGCAGTTCTAGTATTAGCTTTAAATGTTGCTCGTGCTCCTTCTTGCTTTGCGAATAGATTAATATATCATCTATGAACACAATTACGAATTTATCCAAGTACGGTCGACATACTCTGTTCATTAGATCCATAAAGACTGCTGGAGCGTTTGTCAGTCCAAAAGGCATGACTAGGAACTCATAATGTCCATATCGAGTCCTAAACGCTGTCTTAGGAACGTCCTCCTCACGAACCCTCATTTGATGGTATCCGGACCGAAGGTCGATCTTTGAAAAGTACGTAGCGCCTTGAAGTTGGTCGAAAAGGTCATCGATTCGAGGAAGGGGATATCGGTTCTTGATGGTCAGCTTATTAAGTTCCCTGTAGTCGATGCACATTCGAAAAGAACCATCTTTCTTTTTAACGAATAAAACTGGAGCTCCCCAGGGTGAAGAGCTGGGTCTGATGAATCCTTTATTGAGTAGCTCCTTAAGTTGTTCTGACAACTCCTGCATTTCTGAAGGTGCTAACCGGTAAGGTGATTTCGCCACGGGTGCCGCTCCCGGAATTAAGTCGATATGAAATTCAACTTGTCTTGGTGGGGGTAATCCAGGTAATTCATCTGGGAATACCTCGGGAAAATCTCGTACTATTGGAAAGTCTTGAATATTCTTCTCTTTGATCTCCTTATCCACCACGTGTGTCAGAAACGCAACACAATCTTTCCGCAAATATTTTCGCATCTTCATACTCGACACTATTTTGAAAATTTTCCCCGAGTTTTCTCCCTGTATTTCCAGTACTCTTCCTTCGGTTTGTGGTATTCGGACGATCTTTTCGGAGCAAATGATTTCAGCGCGATTCTTCGATAACCAATCCATACCTACGACTATATCGAAGCTTACTAGTTTGATTGGGATTAAATCTATGCTAAAATCTTTTCCCGTCAGTTTTAGGGTACAGTTTTTAATTACATCTCTGGCCCTAACTTCCTGTCCATTAGCAAATTCAATAACATAGACCTCTTTCAACTTTTGAGGTTTCAAGTTAATTTTCGGCCTAAACTCTAGTGATACAAAGCTCCTATCCGCTCCAGAATCAAATAGTAATGTTGCATAATGATTATTCAAGAGAAACGTACCTGTGACTACATCCGGGTTTGGGCTCCCACACTCGTGACAGTTTCGCCTTCCTCCGCTCTTGCAATCTCTGGCGACTTGGCCTCCTCTGTTACACTTGAGGCAAATGATGCATCTTCCGAGGTGACGATTATTGCACTTGACGCATCTTGGGAATGGCCCTTTTTCTTTCTCTTCTACCTGTGCTTGAATTCCAAAATTTCCTGTCACCCTCTGACCCTTGTCTGATCTTCCCCCAAATTGCCTTCTTGCAGGCTCTTCTATCTTTCTTTTCCCTCCGGCTTTGTCATTCCCAATTGCTCTCGAACGATTTGCGTTGTTGGTGAGTCTCGTTGCTAAATTCACTGCTTCTTGAAGAGTCTTCGGGTCAGCTGAAGTCACATTTCCTCTGATTTCTGAAGATAAACCCCACACATATCTATCCACTCGGTTTTCCTCGGGCGTCACCAAGTGTGGCACCAGCTTTGCCAGCTCATGGAAACGGGCAGTGTAAGAGTCTATGTAGTTTCCCTTCATTTCATGGTTCCACAGTTCTGCTTCCAGCTTCTGGATCTCACTCCGCGGGCAATACTCATCCTTGAGCATCTTCTTAAACTCATCCCATGTCAGTCTGTTGGCCACATCCCGGCCTCGGGTTTGTACTTGGGTGTTCCACCATGTTAATGCCCGTCCTTGCAGAAGGCAAGCGGCAAATTCCACCTTGTTTCCTTCAGTACATTTACTGATGTGGAGAACAGACTCCATACCCTCTAACCAAGTTAATAATCCAACGGCTCCCTCGGTTCCATGAAACTCTTTAGGGTTACAGGCCCTAAAAGCCTTGTACGTGCATTCCCTATTTCCAGTTGTTTCCGCATTGTTTCTTGGATTAGCGTTCAGACCAGCTGCTACTTGGCTAACGATGTTTGGAAGTGCGGCCATGATTTGCTCGGACACGAGCCGTGCGATTTCGGGATCCTCTCTCCTTGGAGGCATAGTCGTACAGGTATGGTTTTAATTAAGGATTTAGTCACATGGTCACTATTACTGTTATTTGGTTACACTTCCTACTTGTTATGTTAATCTAAGTTATGGTACTACTTCATGCATACTATCATTATTATCTACACGTATTGTCATAACAACACACCACAATTTCATAATCAAGTATTAAAAGTACTTGAGATATGTGAGCATTAACCAAACATTTCATTCATAAGCCGTAAACATTCAATTCCCAAAAGAAACAATTAACAAAACATTTAATGTTTGGAATTAACGGCTACATGCCCCAAAAATATAAGTTTAAGTTTAATCAATCCCAAAAGCTTCATAGTGAGTGGTCTTCTAACGCATCAATGCCCAGATCAGCAGTCCCATCACCAATATCAAAGCTCTCATTACCCAAGCTAGGTACATACGTAGTGCTCTCACTTCCCTCCTAGTGAAGGCGATGACCTCCATGGTTCGATTCGAGACCTCACTATGTGATTTTAGAACCTCCATCACCCCATTCAGTGTTCGATGTTGTTGGTCCATTCTCTCTTCATGGAGTTGTATGTCTTGTAACATCCCAGGCAACCGTACCAGATATTGTCCGCTTTGTCCACACACCTGGACTCACGGTTTTAAAACGCGTCTGATATGGGAGGTATCAAGTTCCTATTATAAGGCAACCTTTGTTCCCCTCCCCAACCAATGTGGGATCTTACAATCCACCCCCCTTGGACGAATCTGAGCGACGCAAGGCTGAATCTCAGTGGATCGTGGCAGCAAGGCGACTCTGCCACTTACAATACCCCGTCGCGTATTTAAGTCGTCTGCAAAGGATTCTACCCGCCACTTGATGGGAATTGTACTTCAAGGCGGCCCACACGACTCGTCCGTCGCACGGGCTTGGCCAACGACACGTGCCTTTGGGGGCCGAGGCCCCTACTGCTGTTCGGCAAACAGGCGGCGGGCACACGCGTCGCTTCTAGCCCGGATTCTGACTTAGAGGCGTCCAGTCATAATCCAGCGCACGGTAGCTTCACGCTTGGTTGAAAAGCCAGTGGCGCGAAGCTACCGTGCGCTGGATTATGACTGAACGCCTCTAAGTCAGAATCCGGGCTAGAAGCGACGCGTGTGCCCGTCGCCTGTTTGCCGACCAGCAGTAGGGGCCTCGGCCCCCAAAGGCACGTGTCGTTGGCCAAGCCCGTGCGACGGACGAGTCATGTGGGCCGCCTTGAAGTACAATTCCCATCAAGCGGCGGGTAGAATCCTTTGCAGACGACTTAAATACGCGACGGGGTATTGTAAGTGGCAGAGTGGCCTTGCTGCCACGATCCACTGAGATTCAGCCCTGCATCGCTCAGATTCGTCCAAGGGGGGTGGATTGTAAGATCCCACATTGGTTGGGGAGGGGAACAAAGGTTGCCTTATAATAGGAACTTGATACCTCCCATATCAGACGCGTTTTAAAACCGTGAGTCCAGGTGTGTGGACAAAGCGGACAATATCTGGTACGGTTGCCTGGGATGTTACAGATGGTATCAGAGCCGGGAACCGAACTGATGTGCCAGCGAGGACGCTGGTCTCCCAAGTGGGGTGGATTGTAAGATCCCACATTGGTTGGGGAGGGGAACAAAGGTTGCCTTATAATAGGAACTTGATACCTCCCATATCAGACGCGTTTTAAAACCGTGAGTCTAGGTGTGTGGACAAAGCGGACAATATCTGGTACGGTTGCCAGGGATGTTACAGATGCTCAAACTTACAACATTTGCAACAACATAGATACCGTATAGCATAAATAAGCAAGCTTCGTATTTTCAAGAAAACGAAATAATCGGTGTGTAAAATAGTTGTAGTAACCACATGCTTTTCACCCCAAAATATGTAAAACATTGAAAAAGGGGCTGTGAATACTCACCTTGATCAGCAAGGATTTCCAAGGGTTGCCGCACGGTTGCACAGTTTCTCGATTCTAGGTCCTTCCTAAGGAAGTGAAACACATTATTAGTTTCGGTCTAACTCTTATGGCTAAAGCATTGCTTAGCTCATCATGTCTTATAAAATGCCTTAGTGTTAGTTATTAAGTTTAAGTATTATTTCACGTTGTTGATTACATGTAATTTATTGGTTTTAAAAGATTTGTAGAATTTTATTGTTACATAATAAAATTTATATGTTACATATAGCATTTAGTCCTTTGTACCACGTTTTATATTTTATTCATGACGAATACTTTCATTAATTACACAGATATATTTGTATTTCTTATTTACCTTGTGTGTTAACCAAGTTCGATTTCTTATAAAACTCATATTTGTTAGGGTATCATTCATACATTCATATACATGTATATATTTTTCTTATTTGGGGTCTTGACAAAATCTACAATTTATATGCTTTTTATCTTTTAATATTCCTAAAAATCTCTTTTTCTTGAATTAGGGTTTTTTACTTTTCTGATGGCAGAAATATAAGTCCACTTATGGTCATAATTAAATGTTTTCTCGAATTCTTTATTTAATAAAATTTTTATATACTTAAATTTAATGTCTTAGGGAACTTTTGACATAAGTATCACCAGTTTTAGAGGTGGTTAGGTATTTTAATCATTATGATTAAGTTGAAGTGTCACAGTCACCAAGACAGCCTGCACATTCTTTTTGTCACGTCCATTTGGAGGGTCAAATCTCAACATTTTTCAGTGATTCCAATTGGGTTTTAAAATTAATTCACAGATGTATCTTCCAGAAAAATTTCATCATTGTTGGTTATATATTAAGGGAGTTATGACTGTTTTAAGATAGAGACTTTACCATGACAGATTCTGGTTTCTTGCACACTTATCTTGGTTTGAATGGTTGAGACCTCAAATCTTAATATTTTTTTGTCAATCCACTTTTGTTTGAACTATAACTCATTAAAATAATTTCCAGAAGAAGAATCAAGAATTTTAGTGGAATAATAAGAGAGTTATGAGTGATTTAAGTAGAGATTTGTCTCTGTCAGATTGTCTTTGCACTCTTTATTTGATATGGGTAGATGAAGGGTCAAATCTCCGAGTTTTTACATGAAACCACTTGGGTGTGAAACATAACTCAACAAACAAAGCTCCAGAAGAAGAATCATATCATTTAGTTAATTATTTTACAAGATATGGTCGGATGAAGTTCATGCATGTAATCTGCCAGAAACTAAAAATGCTATTTCATGAAGAATGAGTGTTTTTAGTTCTTTATTTTCACTCATATGATTTTCTTTGATTTGAAAACTTATTTACCATTACTTTATCATAGATTTTTAGGTCAAAATCATCCTTTAACTTGTATGAACACATGCATGAACTCACACATCTCAGATTATAGCAAAATCCACATGCATGTAGTCAAAACTTCATTTTCTTGAGTTCTAGTTGTATGAATTATGGATTATCACCATTTGATTGACATTTAATATGTCATTGGTGATTAATCTACCATTAAAAGGTCCATGAAGGTCCTATTTTCCAGAACTTAAGAGTCAAGAAGATTAAGTAAGAAAATAAGGAAAAATTACAAGAAGAAGGAAGAAAGTGAAGAAGAACACAAGGGAGATTGGTTTACCCACTCTAGAGTTGTTGTTTACCTTCAAAGATCTTCAAGAACTGAACTTTTTGTGTTGTTTTTGGGTTGAATTCGGCAGGAGATAGAGAGGGAAGAGAGAATGTTCAAGGTTTGAATGTAGAGAGAGAGAAGGGTAGGAAAATGAAACGGTTTTCTTGAAAAAATGAGACTTTTAATTAGGAGGGTGTTGGGCTATGTGATTAGGGCCGAAATTTGGGCCAAATTTACTGATTTATTTATTTATTATTTTTTTTAAAATGCTAATTAATATTGTATCATTATATATTTTATGTAATTTTTATAAAAGATTGATTTAAAGTAGTTAAAACCTCATTTATCTACTTAATTTTTGGTTTATTTATTTAAAGTTTTTAAAATTTACTTTTCGGTAAATATAAACTATATATTTACTCCTCTTATTATTAATATAGTTATAATTAAATGTTAATTGATCCAATCGGCATTTTATAAGACAGCTTAAGCAGTTCCGTGCGGTAACAGGATTTTCTCAGTGTACTGTTGGAATTCTGTCACACCCCGCTAAAGCGGAAACACGAGGTATAACAGCGTAGGGTTTCATTCAAAAGGTAACAGACAACACCAACCACAACATTCAATACAATAGTTCAAAATATTACATTACAACTTCTTAAGCAAATTGTTTCAAAAAGAAGACGCCGGATACAAAAATTAACAGTAGAAATTTTAATGTTCTTGATGCTGATGTCATCATGCAAAATGCACCCTACATGCCTTCACTTACTTATTAGCACCTGAAAAGCATGATGAAAAGAAAGGGTCAACTACAAAAAGTTGGTGAGTTCACAGGTTTTCGTATGCACTAAAAATAAATTTGTATGCAGAAATTGTTATTGTGAAACGTTTGTTCACACGAAGTTTACGTAACCAGTTGTTCGAGTATTTGCACGAGGTATAAAGTATACAATGATGTCATCGCATTGAGCCACTACCAAACCTTCCGACAAACCAACACCCCTTAAATTATTCACGTCCTACCTCAGCGGTGTATTAATTCCACATGGGTAAGACCATTATTGTTACTGGTAAAGTGCACTTCTAGCTCATCAGCTTAAAGTGGGGTTGTCAATCCAAATAGCGCTACCCACAAATACCATTGGCTCATAATGAGTTAATAAGTAGTGTCTAACAAGTGGGGACTTTTTCATTTAAAACTCAAGCACATCAAAAAGTATACATACCTTAGTGCACAAACAATTAAATTTAAGGTTTAACATTTCATAGCATAATTCAATCAATTTGAAATTCAATATCATGCTTTTCACCCCAAATTGTAACAAAAGAGTAAAAAGGTGTAACGCCCCAAAATTTCAAGAAAATTTAAATTTTTTAATTAAACGCTTTATATAAAAACTCAATAAATAATTCCAACATATTAATTGCAAGGACATAAATATTGTTCAAGAAATCAGAAACCAGCGGAAACGAAGTTTAATAATTAAAATAAATAACAGTCAGCCCATCCCGCGCGCCAGTGTGTACCCGTCACGCCTTAGAGCCACTCGTACCTGAAACCACAGATTATTGGGAAAGGGTAAGCACGAAGCTTAGTGAATTCAAACACATGCGCAGGTAGGAATTTTATACACATCACCCCTACCCGCACATAAGCAGCAATATCACAGATACATAAAATCAGTAAACATCCACAGGAAATTATGTATCCCACCACCTCAGTACCATCGAGGCCTCGGTCCCACCGAATTGCAAGATAACCAACACCTCAGTACCATCGAGGCCTCGGTCCCGCCGAATTATAACATAACCAACACCTCAGTACCATCGAGGCCTCGGTCACGTAATCAACACCTCAGTACCATCGAGGTCTCGGTTCCACCGAATCGTAAGGTAACGCAAGTATACCAAACATCCAAATCAATCAAATAATATGCACCACAACAAGTAGTTCACACCACAAAGACAGAAATACAAGCAACTATTATGACATGCATACAACCCCTAACTACACAGTGAGAGAACTCACCTCAAATGCGCGCCTAGCTTAATCAACACGAATCAAGCTTCACAATCACGGTCACCTTCCAGCACCTAAACGCATGTCAAAACGTGTCAACACGAGACCCGGACCCTAGGACACGACACACGCTTAAAACGTCACTAAACTAATTTCCGATTACCCCAAAACAGGTCTGTTCGGGACCCATTTCGACCCTCTTAAATCCAGAAAAATCCCACTAATATTTCATGACCAGAAAGTCCTCTGAGTTAGGGTTCCAAGGACATATTATACGCCTCCTAACGATTTTTCTATAATTTACTATGAATTAAATACGAACGGTTACCCGAAACTGCCAGTTTCGGTCCAGCTGCAAAAACGGTCCAAAACAGCCTAGCTACGGTTTAAATCAGACTTTCGGCAAAACACGAAAAACCTTCCCGACTCGAATAGGGAACTATGGCCACCAAAATCACCTCAAAACGAGTTACGAGTAAAAAGTTACGGTCCACGCAAAACAGTGAAAGATTCCAGGAAATTCACATAAAATGACGAACCGCAGAACTTGCGACCACTTTTCCTCCCAATTCGAGGCCGAATCAGTTCTCCGCCAAAACACAGAAAACGTACTCGGTCCCGAGCTCGAAGCGTGGGCGCCAGTTTCGGCCCAATCGGAGTTACGACGGAGAAGCTATTGCCGTCACAAAACAGGGGCTGGACCATTTTTTTCGCGTAAAAAGAAAGATTTTAGAGACAACGGTTTAATTTATACGGCTTAACGATTAAGTCACGGGTTAAGGGTTCGATAGGGACAGAGGTCAGGTCACGCCACGCGCCACCCACTGCCATCTCCGGCAGTGGCGGTCGCCGGTGGCGACCGGCGGCGGCTCTCCGGCGACGATTGCACACACACACCGCCCACACCACCCTTTCGCACCAACGTTCCTCCTCTCACTCGATCACCAAACACGCAACTACACACACCTCGACCACCCTACGCCACCACCCCACAAGGCGGTCCATGGCGGCTACCGCCTGCAGCGGCCAAGGCCGTGCGCGGCAGCAGCGGCGGCGGCTACTTCGCCGGCGACTTAAACAGAAAAGGAACGAGATCGAAGGCTTACCTCTCGGCGAAAGACGGTGGTGGCAGCGGCTTTCCGGCGACTGCAGCGGCTGCACCTCTTCTCCGGCGTCCCTCACCTCCGGCGATCTCTCTCCCGACCTCCCTCTTCTCGCCGCCGATTCCTTCTCTCTCTCTAACCTCTCTCGGCTCTCTTCTAACTCTCTCTCTCTCGGTTCTCTATCGCGGCTGCATCAACAGGGAAGAGGAGGAGGGTCCTTAGGGTTGTGGGTTCCTTTTGCTTTACTTGACTTACAAGGAGAATTATAGCAACGAGATGGCAAGGGGAAAGAAATCGGCCCTTTCTCTTGCATGGGCCGAGCCATGCCCACAAGATTTGGCCAAACTCACAATTAGTCCCTCAAAACTAAACACTTGGCGCAAAAAGACGGTTTTTTTTTAAAAATTAATACGCATTTGACAACTTGCTAATCCCGTTAGGAAAGATTCACTAAAAAGGAACGATATTAAAGCCAATAATAAATAATAAAAAAAAAATAAACATACCGGGACACGGGCTTTACAAAAGGGGCTGTGAATACTGACAATGTTCAGCAAGGATTTCCAAGGGTTGCCGCACGGTTGCACAGTTTCTCGATTCTAGGTCCTTCCTAAGGAAGTGAAACACATTATTAGTTTCGGTCTAACTCTTATGCCTAAAGCATTGCTTAGCTCATCATGTCTTATAAAATGCCTTAGTGTTAGTTATTAAGTTTAAGTATTATTTCGCGTTGTTGATTACATGTAATTTATTGGTTTTAAAAGATTTGTAGAATTTTATTGTTACATAATAAAATTTATATGTTACATATAGCATTTAGTCCTTTGTACCACGTTTTATATTTTCTTCATGACGAATACTTTCATTAATTACACAGATATATTTGTATTTCTTATTTACCTTGTGTGTTAACCAAGTTCGATTTCTTATAAAACTCATATTTGTTAGGGTATCATTCATACATTCATATACATGTATATATTTTTCTTATTTGGGGTCTTGACAAAATCTACAATTTATATGCTTTTTATCTTTTAATATTCCTAAAAATCTCTTTTTCTTGAATTAGGGTTTTTTACTTTTCTGATGGCAGAAATATAAGTCCACTTATGGTCATAATTAAATGTTTTCTCGAATTCTTTATTTAATAAAATTTTTATATACTTAAATTTAATGTCTTAGGGAACTTTTGACATAAGTATCACCAGTTTTAGAGGTGGTTAGGTATTTTAATCATTATGATTAAGTTGAAGTGTCACAGTCACCAAGACAGCCTGCACATTCTTTTTGTCACGTCCATTTGGAGGGTCAAATCTCAACATTTTTCAGTGATTCCAATTGGGTTTTAAAATTAATTCACAGATGTATCTTCCAGAAAAATTTCATCATTGTTGGTTATATATTAAGGGAGTTATGACTGTTTTAAGATAGAGACTTTACCATGACAGATTCTGGTTTCTTGCACACTTATCTTGGTTTGAATGGTTGAGACCTCAAATCTTAATATTTTTTTGTCAATCCACTTTTGTTTGAACTATAACTCATTAAAATAATTTCCAGAAGAAGAATCAAGAATTTTAGTGGAATAATAAGAGAG
Source organism: Saussurea involucrata (assembly GCA_033807775.1). Taxonomy (NCBI): domain Eukaryota; kingdom Viridiplantae; phylum Streptophyta; class Magnoliopsida; order Asterales; family Asteraceae; genus Saussurea; species Saussurea involucrata. Next base: position 15,695,364 of record CM066326.1, read on the forward strand.
TTATGAGTGATTTAAGTAGAGATTTGTCTCTGTCAGATTGTCTTTGCACTCTTTATTTGATATGGGTAGATGAAGGGTCAAATCTCCGAGTTTTTACATGAAACCACTTGGGTGTGAAACATAACTCAATAAACAAAGCTCCAGAAGAAGAATCATATAATTTAGTTAATTATTTTACAAGATATGGTCGGATGAAGTTCATGCATGTAATCTGCCAGAAACTAAAAATGCTATTTCATGAAGAATGAGTGTTTTTAGTTCTTTATTTTCACTCATATGATTTTCTTTGATTTGAAAACTTATTTACCATTACTTTATCATAGATTTTTAGGTCAAAATCATCCTTTAACTTGTATGAACACATGCATGAACTCACACATCTCAGATTATAGCAAAATCCACATGCATGTAGTCAAAACTTCATTTTCTTGAGTTCTAGTTGTATGAATTATGGATTATCACCATTTGATTGACATTTAATATGTCATTGGTGATTAATCTACCATTAAAAGGTCCATGAAGGTCCTATTTTCCAGAACTTAAGAGTCAAGAAGATTAAGTAAGAAAATTAGGTAAAATTACAAGAAGAAGGAAGAAAGTGAAGAAGAACACAAGGGAGATGGGTTTACCCACTCTAGAGTTGTTGTTTACCTTCAAAGATCTTCAAGAACTGAACTTTTTGTGTTGTTTTTGGGTTGAATTCGGCATGAGATAGAGAGGGAAGAGAGAATGTTCAAGGTTTGAATGTAGAGAGAGAGAGAAGGGTAGGAAAATGAAACGGTTTTCTTGAAAAAATGAGACTTTTAATTAGGAGGGTGTTGGGCTATGTGATTAGGGCCGAAATTTGGGCCAAATTTACTGATTTTTTTTTTTTTTTAAATGCTAATTAATATTGTATCATTATATATTTTATGTAATTTTTATAAAAGATTGATTTAAAGTAGTTAAAACCTCATTTATCTACTTAATTTTTGGTTTATTTATTTAAAGTTTTTAAAATTTACTTTTCGGTAAATATAAACTATATATTTACTCCTCTTATTATTAATATAGTTATAATTAAATGTTAATTGATCCAATCGGCATTTTATAAGACAGCTTAAGCAGTTCCGTGCGGTAACAGGATTTTCTCAGTGTACTGTTGGAATTCTGTCACACCCCGCTAAAGCGGAAACACGAGGTATAACAGCGTAGGGTTTCATTCAAAAGGTAACAGACAACACCAACCACAACATTCAATACAATAGTTCAAAATATTACATTACAACTTCTTAAGCAAATTGTTTCAAAAAGAAGACGCCGGATACAAAAATTAACAGTAGAAATTTTAATGTTCTTGATGCTGATGTCATCATGCAAAATGCACCCTACATGCCTTCACTTACTTATTAGCACCTGAAAAGCATGATGAAAAGAAAGGGTCAACTACAAAAAGTTGGTGAGTTCACAGGTTTTCGTATGCACTAAAAATAAATTTGTATGCAGAAATTGTTATTGTGAAACGTTTGTTCACACGAAGTTTACGTAACCAGTTGTTCGAGTATTTGCACGAGGTATAAAGTATACAATGATGTCATCGCATTGAGCCACTACCAAACCTTCCGACAAACCAACACCCCTTAAATTATTCACGTCCTACCTCAGCGGTGGATTAATTCCACATGGGTAAGACCATTATTGTTACTGGTAAAGTGCACTTCTAGCTCATCAGCTTAAAGTGGGGTTGTCAATCCAAATAGCGCTACCCACAAATACCATTGGCTCATAATGAGTTAATAAGTAGTGTCTAACAAGTGGGGACTTTTTCATTTAAAACTCAAGCACATCAAAAAGTATACATACCTTAGTGCACAAACAATTAAATTTAAGGTTTAACATTTCATAGCATAATTCAATCAATTTGAAATTCAATATCATGCTTTTCACCCCAAATTGTAACAAAAGAGTAAAAAGGGGCTGTGAATACTGACAATGTTCAGCAAGGATTTCCAAGGGTTGCCGCACGGTTGCACAGTTTCTCGATTCTAGGTCCTTCCTAAGTAAGTGAAACACATTATTAGTTTCGGTCTAACTCTTATGGCTAAAGCATTGATTAGCTCATCATGTCTTATAAAATGCCTTAGTGTTAGTTATTAAGTTTAAGTATTATTTCGCGTTGTTGATTACATGTAATTTATTGGTTTTAAAAGATTTGTAGAATTTTATTGTTACATAATAAAATTTATATGTTACATATAGCATTTAGTCCTTTGTATCACGTTTTATATTTTCTTCATGACGAATACTTTCATTACTTACACAGATATATTTGTATTTCTTATTTACCTTGTGTGTTAACCAAGTTCGATTTCTTATAAAACTCATATTTGTTAGGGTATCATTCATACATTCATATACATGTATATATTTTTCTTATTTGGGGTCTTGACAAAATCTACAATTTATATGCTTTTTATCTTTTAATATTCCTAAAAATCTCTTTTTCTTGAATTAGGGTTTTTTACTTTTCTGATGGCAGAAATATAAGTCCACTTATGGTCATAATTAAATATTTTCTCGAATTCTTTATTTAATAAAATTTTTATATACTTAAATTTAATGTCTTAAGGAACTTTTGACATAAGTATCACCAGTTTTAGAGGTGGTTAGGTATTTTAATCATTATGATTAAGTTTAAGTGTTACAGTCACCAAGACAGCCTGCACATTCTTTTTGTCACGCCCATTTGGAGGGTCAAATCTCAACATTTTTCAGTGATTCCAATTGGGTTTTAAAATTAATTCACATATGTATCTTCCAGAAAAATTTCATCATTGTTGGTTATATATTAAGGGAGTTATGACTGTTTTAAGATAGAGACTTTACCATGACAGATTCTGGTTTCTTGCACACTTATCTTGGTTTGAATGGTTGAGACCTCAAATCTTAATATTTTTTTGTCAATCCACTTTTGTTTGAACTATAACTCATTAAAATAATTTCCAGAAGAAGAATCAAGAATTTTAGTGGAATAATAAGAGAGTTATGAGTGATTTAAGTAGAGATTTGTCTCTGTCAGATTGTCTTTGCACTCTTTATTTGATATGGGTAGATGAAGGGTCAAATCTCCGAGTTTTTACATGAAACCACTTGGGTGTGAAACATAACTCAACAAACAAAGCTCCAGAAGAAGAATCATATCATTTAGTTAATTATTTTACAAGATATGGTCGGATGAAGTTCATGCATGTAATCTGCCAGAAACTAAAAATGCTATTTCATGAAGAATGAGTGTTTTTAGTTCTTTATTTTCACTCATATGATTTTCTTTGATTTGAAAACTTATTTACCATTACTTTATCATAGATTTTTAGGTCAAAATCATCCTTTAACTTGTATGAACACATGCATGAACTCACACATCTCAGATTATAGCAAAATCCACATGCATGTAGTCAAAACTTCATTTTCTTGAGTTCTAGTTGTATGAATTATGGATTATCACCATTTGATTGACATTTAATATGTCATTGGTGATTAATCTACCATTAAAAGGTCCATGAAGGTCCTATTTTCCAGAACTTAAGAGTCAAGAAGATTAAGTAAGAAAATAAGGAAAAATTACAAGAAGAAGGAAGAAAGTGAAGAAGAACACAAGGGAGATTGGTTTACCCACTCTAGAGTTGTTGTTTACCTTCAAAGATCTTCAAGAACTGAACTTTTTGTGTTGTTTTTGGGTTGAATTCGGCAGGAGATAGAGAGGGAAGAGAGAATGTTCAAGGTTTGAATGTAGAGAGAGAGAAGGGTAGGAAAATGAAACGGTTTTCTTGAAAAAATGAGACTTTTAATTAGGAGGGTGTTGGGCTATGTGATTAGGGCCGAAATTTGGGCCAAATTTACTGATTTATTTATTTATTATTTTTTTTAAAATGCTAATTAATATTGTATCATTATATATTTTATGTAATTTTTATAAAAGATTGATTTAAAGTAGTTAAAACCTCATTTATCTACTTAATTTTTGGTTTATTTATTTAAAGTTTTTAAAATTTACTTTTCGGTAAATATAAACTATATATTTACTCCTCTTATTATTAATATAGTTATAATTAAATGTTAATTGATCCAATCGGCATTTTATAAGACAGCTTAAGCAGTTCCGTGCGGTAACAGGATTTTCTCAGTGTACTGTTGGAATTCTGTCACACCCCGCTAAAGCGGAAACACGAGGTATAACAGCGTAGGGTTTCATTCAAAAGGTAACAGACAACACCAACCACAACATTCAATACAATAGTTCAAAATATTACATTACAACTTCTTAAGCAAATTGTTTCAAAAAGAAGACGCCGGATACAAAAATTAACAGTAGAAATTTTAATGTTCTTGATGCTGATGTCATCATGCAAAATGCACCCTACATGCCTTCACTTACTTATTAGCACCTGAAAAGCATGATGAAAAGAAAGGGTCAACTACAAAAAGTTGGTGAGTTCACAGGTTTTCGTATGCACTAAAAATAAATTTGTATGCAGAAATTGTTATTGTGAAACGTTTGTTCACACGAAGTTTACGTAACCAGTTGTTCGAGTATTTGCACGAGGTATAAAGTATACAATGATGTCATCGCATTGAGCCACTACCAAACCTTCCGACAAACCAACACCCCTTAAATTATTCACGTCCTACCTCAGCGGTGGATTAATTCCACATGGGTAAGACCATTATTGTTACTGGTAAAGTGCACTTCTAGCTCATCAGCTTAAAGTGGGGTTGTCAATCCAAATAGCGCTACCCACAAATACCATTGGCTCATAATGAGTTAATAAGTAGTGTCTAACAAGTGGGGACTTTTTCATTTAAAACTCAAGCACATCAAAAAGTATACATACCTTAGTGCACAAACAATTAAATTTAAGGTTTAACATTTCATAGCATAATTCAATCAATTTGAAATTCAATATCATGCTTTTCACCCCAAATTGTAACAAAAGAGTAAAAAGGTGTAACGCCCCAAAATTTCAAGAAAATTTAAATTTTTTAATTAAACGCTTTATATAAAAACTCAATAAATAATTCCAACATATTAATTGCAAGGACATAAATATTGTTCAAGAAATCAGAAACCAACGGAAACGAAGTTTAATAATTAAAATAAATAACAGTCAGCCCATCCCGCGCGCCAGTGTGTACCCGTCACGCCTTAGAGCCACTCGTACCTGAAACCACATATTATTGGGAAAGGGTAAGCACGAAGCTTAGTGAATTCAAACACATGCGCAGGTAGGAATTTTATACACATCACCCCTACCCGCACATAAGCAGCAATATCACAGATACATAAAATCAGTAAACATCCACAGGAAATTATGTATCCCACCACCTCAGTACCATCGAGGCCTCGGTCCCACCGAATTGCAAGATAACCAACACCTCAGTACCATCGAGGCCTCGGTCCCGCCGAATTATAACATAACCAACACCTCAGTACCATCGAGGCCTCGGTCACGTAATCAACACCTCAGTACCATCGAGGTCTCGGTTCCACCGAATCGTAAGGTAACGCAAGTATACCAAACATCCAAATCAATCAAATAATATGCACCACAACAAGTAGTTCACACCACAAAGACAGAAATACAAGCAACTATTATGACATGCATACAACCCCTAACTACACAGTGAGAGAACTCACCTCAAATGCGCGCCTAGCTTAATCAACACGAATCAAGCTTCACAATCACGGTCACCTTCCAGCACCTAAACGCATGTCAAAACGTGTCAACACGAGACCCGGACCCTAGGACACGACACACGCTTAAAACGTCACTAAACTAATTTCCGATTACCCCAAAACAGGTCTGTTCGGGACCCATTTCGACCCTCTTAAATCCAGAAAAATCCCACTAATATTTCATGACCAGAAAGTCCTCTGAGTTAGGGTTCCAAGGACATATTATACGCCTCCTAACGATTTTTCTATAATTTACTATGAATTAAATACGAACGGTTACCCGAAACTGCCAGTTTCGGTCCAGCTGCAAAAACGGTCCAAAACAGCCTAGCTACGGTTTAAATCAGACTTTCGGCAAAACACGAAAAACCTTCCCGACTCGAATAGGGAACTATGGCCACCAAAATCACCTCAAAACGAGTTACGAGTAAAAAGTTACGGTCCACGCAAAACAGTGAAAGATTCCAGGAAATTCACATAAAATGACGAACCGCAGAACTTGCGACCACTTTTCCTCCCAATTCGAGGCCGAATCAGTTCTCCGCCAAAACACAGAAAACGTACTCGGTCCCGAGCTCGAAGCGTGGGCGCCAGTTTCGGCCCAATCGGAGTTACGACGGAGAAGCTATTGCCGTCACAAAACAGGGGCTGGACCATTTTTTTCGCGTAAAAAGAAAGATTTTAGAGACAACGGTTTAATTTATACGGCTTAACGATTAAGTCACGGGTTAAGGGTTCGATAGGGACAGAGGTCAGGTCACGCCACGCGCCACCCACTGCCATCTCCGGCAGTGGCGGTCGCCGGTGGCGACCGGCGGCGGCTCTCCGGCGACGATTGCACACACACACCGCCCACACCACCCTTTCGCACCAACGTTCCTCCTCTCACTCGATCACCAAACACGCAACTACACACACCTCGACCACCCTACGCCACCACCCCACAAGGCGGTCCATGGCGGCTACCGCCTGCAGCGGCCAAGGCCGTGCGCGGCAGCAGCGGCGGCGGCTACTTCGCCGGCGACTTAAACAGAAAAGGAACGAGATCGAAGGCTTACCTCTCGGCGAAAGACGGTGGTGGCAGCGGCTTTCCGGCGACTGCAACGGCTGCACCTCTTCTCCGGCGTCCCTCACCTCCGGCGATCTCTCTCCCGACCTCCCTCTTCTCGCCGCCGATTCCTTCTCTCTCTCTAACCTCTCTCGGCTCTCTTCTAACTCTCTCTCTCTCGGTTCTCTATCGCGGCTGCATCAACAGGGAAGAGGAGGAGGGTCCTTAGGGTTGTGGGTTCCTTTTGCTTTACTTGACTTACAAGGAGAATTATAGCAACGAGATGGCAAGGGGAAAGAAATCGGCCCTTTCTCTTGCATGGGCCGAGCCATGCCCACAAGATTTGGCCAAACTCACAATTAGTCCCTCAAAACTAAACACTTGGCGCAAAAAGACGGTTTTTTTTAAAAAATTAATACGCATTTGACAACTTGCTAATCCCGTTAGGAAAGATTCACTAAAAAGGAACGATATTAAAGCCAATAATAAATAATAAAAAAAAATAAACATACCGGGACACGGGCTTTACAAAAGGGGCTGTGAATACTGACAATGTTCAGCAAGGATTTCCAAGGGTTGCCGCACGGTTGCACAGTTTCTCGATTCTAGGTCCTTCCTAAGGAAGTGAAACACATTATTAGTTTCGGTCTAACTCTTATGCCTAAAGCATTGCTTAGCTCATCATGTCTTATAAAATGCCTTAGTGTTAGTTATTAAGTTTAAGTATTATTTCGCGTTGTTGATTACATGTAATTTATTGGTTTTAAAAGATTTGTAGAATTTTATTGTTACATAATAAAATTTATATGTTACATATAGCATTTAGTCCTTTGTACCACGTTTTATATTTTCTTCATGACGAATACTTTCATTAATTACACAGATATATTTGTATTTCTTATTTACCTTGTGTGTTAACCAAGTTCGATTTCTTATAAAACTCATATTTGTTAGGGTATCATTCATACATTCATATACATGTATATATTTTTCTTATTTGGGGTCTTGACAAAATCTACAATTTATATGCTTTTTATCTTTTAATATTCCTAAAAATCTCTTTTTCTTGAATTAGGGTTTTTTACTTTTCTGATGGCAGAAATATAAGTCCACTTATGGTCATAATTAAATGTTTTCTCGAATTCTTTATTTAATAAATTTTTTATATACTTAAATTTAATGTCTTAGGGAACTTTTGACATAAGTATCACCAGTTTTAGAGGTGGTTAGGTATTTTAATCATTATGATTAAGTTGAAGTGTCACAGTCACCAAGACAGCCTGCACATTCTTTTTGTCACGTCCATTTGGAGGGTCAAATCTCAACATTTTTCAGTGATTCCAATTGGGTTTTAAAATTAATTCACAGATGTATCTTCCAGAAAAATTTCATCATTGTTGGTTATATATTAAGGGAGTTATGACTGTTTTAAGATAGAGACTTTACCATGACAGATTCTGGTTTCTTGCACACTTATCTTGGTTTGAATGGTTGAGACCTCAAATCTTAATATTTTTTTGTCAATCCACTTTTGTTTGAACTATAACTCATTAAAATAATTTCCAGAAGAAGAATCAAGAATTTTAGTGGAATAATAAGAGAGTTATGAGTGATTTAAGTAGAGATTTGTCTCTGTCAGATTGTCTTTGCACTCTTTATTTGATATGGGTAGATGAAGGGTCAAATCTCCGAGTTTTTACATGAAACCACTTGGGTGTGAAACATAACTCAATAAACAAAGCTCCAGAAGAAGAATCATATAATTTAGTTAATTATTTTACAAGATATGGTCGGATGAAGTTCATGCATGTAATCTGCCAGAAACTAAAAATGCTATTTCATGAAGAATGAGTGTTTTTAGTTCTTTATTTTCACTCATATGATTTTCTTTGATTTGAAAACTTATTTACCATTACTTTATCATAGATTTTTAGGTCAAAATCATCCTTTAACTTGTATGAACACATGCATGAACTCACACATCTCAGATTATAGCAAAATCCACATGCATGTAGTCAAAACTTCATTTTCTTGAGTTCTAGTTGTATGAATTATGGATTATCACCATTTGATTGACATTTAATATGTCATTGGTGATTAATCTACCATTAAAAGGTCCATGAAGGTCCTATTTTCCAGAACTTAAGAGTCAAGAAGATTAAGTAAGAAAATTAGGAAAAATTACAAGAAGAAGGAAGAAAGTGAAGAAGAACACAAGGGAGATGGGTTTACCCACTCTAGAGTTGTTGTTTACCTTCAAAGATCTTCAAGAACTGAACTTTTTGTGTTGTTTTTGGGTTGAATTCGGCATGAGATAGAGAGGGAAGAGAGAATGTTCAAGGTTTGAATGTAGAGAGAGAGAAGGGTAGGAAAATGAAACGGTTTTCTTGAAAAAATGAGACTTTTAATTAGGAGGGTGTTGGGCTATGTGATTAGGGCCGAAATTTGGGCCAAATTTACTGATTTATTTTTTTTTTTTTTTTAAATGCTAATTAATATTTTATCATTATATATTTTATGTAATTTTTATAAAAGATTGATTTAAAGTAGTTAAAACCTCATTTATCTACTTAATTTTTGGTTTATTTATTTAAAGTTTTTAAAATTTACTTTTCGGTAAATATAAACTATATATTTACTCCTCTTATTATTAATATAGTTATAATTAAATGTTAATTGATCCAATCGGCATTTTATAAGACAGCTTAAGCAGTTCCGTGCGGTAACAGGATTTTCTCAGTGTACTGTTGGAATTCTGTCACACCCCGCTAAAGCGGAAACACGAGGTATAACAGCGTAGGGTTTCATTCAAAAGGTAACAGACAACACCAACCACAACATTCAATACAATAGTTCAAAATATTACATTACAACTTCTTAAGCAAATTGTTTCAAAAAGAAGACGCCGGATACAAAAATTAACAGTAGAAATTTTAATGTTCTTGATGCTGATGTCATCATGCAAAATGCACCCTACATGCCTTCACTTACTTATTAGCACCTGAAAAGCATGATGAAAAGAAAGGGTCAACTACAAAAAGTTGGTGAGTTCACAGGTTTTCGTATGCACTAAAAATAAATTTGTATGCAGAAATTGTTATTGTGAAACGTTTGTTCACACGAAGTTTACGTAACCAGTTGTTCGAGTATTTGCACGAGGTATAAAGTATACAATGATGTCATCGCATTGAGCCACTACCAAACCTTCCGACAAACCAACACCCCTTAAATTATTCACGTCCTACCTCAGCGGTGGATTAATTCCACATGGGTAAGACCATTATTGTTACTGGTAAAGTGCACTTCTAGCTCATCAGCTTAAAGTGGGGTTGTCAATCCAAATAGCGCTACCCACAAATACCATTGGCTCATAATGAGTTAATAAGTAGTGTCTAACAAGTGGGGACTTTTTCATTTAAAACTCAAGCACATCAAAAAGTATACATACCTTAGTGCACAAACAATTAAATTTAAGGTTTAACATTTCATAGCATAATTCAATCAATTTGAAATTCAATATCATGCTTTTCACCCCAAATTGTAACAAAAGAGTAAAAAGGGGCTGTGAATACTGACAATGTTCAGCAAGGATTTCCAAGGGTTGCCGCACGGTTGCACAGTTTCTCGATTCTAGGTCCTTCCTAAGGAAGTGAAACACATTATTAGTTTCGGTCTAACTCTTATGGCTAAAGCATTGATTAGCTCATCATGTCTTATAAAATGCCTTAGTGTTAGTTATTAAGTTTAAGTATTATTTCGCGTTGTTGATTACATGTAATTTATTGGTTTTAAAAGATTTGTAGAATTTTATTGTTACATAATAAAATTTATATGTTACATATAGCATTTAGTCCTTTGTATCACGTTTTATATTTTCTTCATGACGAATACTTTCATTACTTACACACATATATTTGTATTTCTTATTTACCTTGTGTGTTAACCAAGTTCGATTTCTTATAAAACTCATATTTGTTAGGGTATCATTCATACATTCATATACATGTATATATTTTTCTTATTTGGGGTCTTGACAAAATCTACAATTTATATGCTTTTTATCTTTTAATATTCCTAAAAATCTCTTTTTCTTGAATTAGGGTTTTTTACTTTTCTGATGGCAGAAATATAAGTCCACTTATGGTCATAATTAAATATTTTCTCGAATTCTTTATTTAATAAAATTTTTATATACTTAAATTTAATGTCTTAAGGAACTTTTGACATAAGTATCACCAGTTTTAGAGGTGGTTAGGTATTTTAATCATTATGATTAAGTTTAAGTGTTACAGTCACCAAGACAGCCTGCACATTCTTTTTGTCACGTCCATTTGGAGGGTCAAATCTCAACATTTTTCAGTGATTCAAATTGGGTTTTAAACGTAACTTACAGATGTATCTTGCAGAAAAATTTCATCATTTTTGGTTATATATTAAGGGAGTTATGACTGTTTTAAGATAGAGACTTTACCATGCCAGATTCTGGTTTCTTGCACACTTATCTTGGTTTGAATGGTTGAGACCTCAAATCTTAATATTTTTTTGTCAATCCACTTTTGTGTGAACTATAACTCATTAAAATAATTTCCAGAAGAAGAATCAAGAATTTTAGTGGAATAATAAGAGAGTTATGAGTGATTTAAGTAGAGATTTGTCTCTGTCAGATTGTCTTTGCACTCTTTATTTGATATGGGTAGATGAAGGGTCAAATCTCCGAGTTTTTACATGAAACCACTTGGGTGTGAAACATAACTCAATAAACAAAGCTCCAGAAGAAGAATCATATAATTTAGTTAATTATTTTACAAGATATGGTCGGATGAAGTTCATGCATGTAATCTGCCAGAAACTAAAAATGCTATTTCATGAAGAATGAGTGTTTTTAGTTCTTTATTTTCACTCATATGATTTTCTTTGATTTGAAAACTTATTTACCATTACTTTATCATATATTTTTAGGTCAAAATCATCCTTTAACTTGTATGAACACATGCATGAACTCACACATCTCAGATTATAGCAAAATCCACATGCATGTAGTCAAAACTTCATTTTCTTGAGTTCTAGTTGTATGGATTATGGATTATCACCATTTGCTTGACATTTAATATGTCATTGGTGATTAATCTACCATTAAAAGGTCCATGAAGGTCCTATTTTCCAGAACTTAAGAGTCAAGAAGATTAAGTAAGAAAATTAGGAAAAATTACAAGAAGAAGGAAGAAAGTGAAGAAGAACACAAGGGAGATGGGTTTACCCACTCTAGAGTTGTTGTTTACCTTCAAAGATCTTCAAGAACTGAACTTTTTGTGTTGTTTTTGGGTTGAATTCGGCATGAGATAGAGAGGGAAGAGAGAATGTTCAAGGTTTGAATGTAGAGAGAGAGAAGGGTAGGAAAATGAAACGGTTTTCTTGAAAAAATGAGACTTTTAATTAGGAGGGTGTTGGGCTATGTGATTAGGGCCGAAATTTGGGCCAAATTTACTGATTTATTTTTTTTTTTTTTTTAAATGCTAATTAATATTTTATCATTATATATTTTATGTAATTTTTATAAAAGATTGATTTAAAGTAGTTAAAACCTCATTTATCTACTTAATTTTTGGTTTATTTATTTAAAGTTTTTAAAATTTACTTTTCGGTAAATATAAACTATATATTTACTCCTCTTATTATTAATATAGTTATAATTAAATGTTAATTGATCCAATCGGCATTTTATAAGACAGCTTAAGCAGTTCCGTGCGGTAACAGGATTTTCTCAGTGTACTGTTGGAATTCTGTCACACCCCGCTAAAGCGGAAACACGAGGTATAACAGCGTAGGGTTTCATTCAAAAGGTAACAGACAACACCAACCACAACATTCAATACAATAGTTCAAAATATTACATTACAACTTCTTAAGCAAATTGTTTCAAAAAGAAGACGCCGGATACAAAAATTAACAGTAGAAATTTTAATGTTCTTGATGCTGATGTCATCATGCAAAATGCACCCTACATGCCTTCACTTACTTATTAGCACCTGAAAAGCATGATGAAAAGAAAGGGTCAACTACAAAAAGTTGGTGAGTTCACAGGTTTTCGTATGCACTAAAAATAAATTTGTATGCAGAAATTGTTATTGTGAAACGTTTGTTCACACGAAGTTTACGTAACCAGTTGTTCGAGTATTTGCACGAGGTATAAAGTATACAATGATGTCATCGCATTGAGCCACTACCAAACCTTCCGACAAACCAACACCCCTTAAATTATTCACGTCCTACCTCAGCGGTGGATTAATTCCACATGGGTAAGACCATTATTGTTACTGGTAAAGTGCACTTCTAGCTCATCAGCTTAAAGTGGGGTTGTCAATCCAAATAGCGCTACCCACAAATACCATTGGCTCATAATGAGTTAATAAGTAGTGTCTAACAAGTGGGGACTTTTTCATTTAAAACTCAAGCACATCAAAAAGTATACATACCTTAGTGCACAAACAATTAAATTTAAGGTTTAACATTTCATAGCATAATTCAATCAATTTGAAATTCAATATCATGCTTTTCACCCCAAATTGTAACAAAAGAGTAAAAAGGGGCTGTGAATACTGACAATGTTCAGCAAGGATTTCCAAGGGTTGCCGCACGGTTGCACAGTTTCTCGATTCTAGGTCCTTCCTAAGGAAGTGAAACACATTATTAGTTTCGGTCTAACTCTTATGGCTAAAGCATTGATTAGCTCATCATGTCTTATAAAATGCCTTAGTGTTAGTTATTAAGTTTAAGTATTATTTCGCGTTGTTGATTACATGTAATTTATTGGTTTTAAAAGATTTGTAGAATTTTATTGTTACATAATAAAATTTATATGTTACATATAGCATTTAGTCCTTTGTATCACGTTTTATATTTTCTTCATGACGAATACTTTCATTACTTACACAGATATATTTGTATTTCTTATTTACCTTGTGTGTTAACCAAGTTCGATTTCTTATAAAACTCATATTTGTTAGGGTATCATTCATACATTCATATACATGTATATATTTTTCTTATTTGGGGTCTTGACAAAATCTACAATTTATATGCTTTTTATCTTTTAATATTCCTAAAAATCTCTTTTTCTTGAATTAGGGTTTTTTACTTTTCTGATGGCAGAAATATAAGTCCACTTATGGTCATAATTAAATATTTTCTCGAATTCTTTATTTAATAAAATTTTTATATACTTAAATTTAATGTCTTAAGGAACTTTTGACATAAGTATCACCAGTTTTAGAGGTGGTTAGGTATTTTAATCATTATGATTAAGTTTAAGTGTTACAGTCACCAAGACAGTCTGCACATTCTTTTTGTCACGTCCATTTGGAGGGTCAAATCTCAACATTTTTCAGTGATTCAAATTGGGTTTTAAACGTAACTTACAGATGTATCTTGCAGAAAAATTTCATCATTTTTGGTTATATATTAAGGGAGTTATGACTGTTTTAAGATAGAGACTTTACCATGCCAGATTCTGGTTTCTTGCACACTTATCTTGGTTTGAATGGTTGAGACCTCAAATCTTAATATTTTTTTGTCAATCCACTTTTGTGTGAACTATAACTCATTAAAATAATTTCCAGAAGAAGAATCAAGAATTTTAGTGGAATAATAAGAGAGTTATGAGTGATTTAAGTAGAGATTTGTCTCTGTCAGATTGTCTTTGCACTCTTTATTTGATATGGGTAGATGAAGGGTCAAATCTCCGAGTTTTTACATGAAACCACTTGGGTGTGAAACATAACTCAATAAACAAAGCTCCAGAAGAAGAATCATATAATTTAGTTAATTATTTTACAAGATATGGTCGGATGAAGTTCATGCATGTAATCTGCCAGAAACTAAAAATGCTATTTCATGAAGAATGAGTGTTTTTAGTTCTTTATTTTCACTCATATGATTTTCTTTGATTTGAAAACTTATTTACCATTACTTTATCATATATTTTTAGGTCAAAATCATCCTTTAACTTGTATGAACACATGCATGAACTCACACATCTCAGATTATAGCAAAATCCACATGCATGTAGTCAAAACTTCATTTTCTTGAGTTCTAGTTGTATGGATTATGGATTATCACCATTTGCTTGACATTTAATATGTCATTGGTGATTAATCTACCATTAAAAGGTCCATGAAGGTCCTATTTTCCAGAACTTAAGAGTCAAGAAGATTAAGTAAGAAAAATAAGGAAAAATTACAAGAAGAAGGAAGAAAGTGAAGATGAACACAAGGGAGATGAGTTTACCCACTCTAGAGTTGTTGTTTACCTTCAAAGATCTTCAAGAACTGAACTTTTTGTGTTGTTTTTGGGTTGAATTCGGCAGGAGATAGAGAGGGAAGAGAGAATGTTCAAGGATTGAATGTAGAGAGAGAGAGAGAAGTGGGAAAATGAGGAGTTTTCTTGAGAAAATAAAGTTTTAATTGATGTGAGTTGGGCCAAATGAAAGGGGGCCGAATTTTGGGCCAATTTTCTGGTTTAATTTAATTAATTTTTTTTATTAAGTGTTAATTAATATTGTATAAGTATATATATTATGAATTTTATAAAGAGTTTGATTTAAAGTAGCTAAAACCTCATTTATCTACTTAATTTTTGGTTTGGTTATTTAAAGTTTTAAAATTTAGATTTGGGTATATATAAACTATATATTTACTCCTCTTATTATTAATATTGTTATAATTAAATGTTAACTGTTCCAATCGGCATTTTATAAGACAACTTAAGCAGTTGCGTGCGGTAACAGGATTTTCTAAGCGTATTGTCGGAATTCTTAGGAAACTAAACCTTAGCCATCATAATTAAGTCAAAATGAGTTATTTCTACTTGTTAAGACATGTATTATACTATTCAGTTGCTAACCTGAGTGTTTTGGTTTGACGGGTGTCACAGTCTCCTCTTGTTAGAAGAATTTCGTCCCGAAATTCGTTGATTGCTATTCCCCGTCTAATCCTTTGCAAATAGGTGAGGGTACTTACGTTTCATGTAATCTTCTCGTTCCCATGTATATTCAGGTCCATGCCTTGCATTCCATCGAACTTTTACGGTCGGGATCTTGCTACGTCTTAACCGCTTAACATCTCGGTCAAGTATCTCAACGGGCTCCTCTATAAAGCGTAACTGCTCATTCACTTGTATTTCGTCCACCGGTAGAACCAACGATTCATCCGATAGGCATTTCTTAAGATTCGACACATGGAATGTGTCGTGAATGGCGCTTAACTCTTATGGTAGTTTGAGTCTATATGCGACTGGTCCAATCTTTTCCAGTATCTCAAATGGGCCGATATATCTTTGACTCAACTTGACCTTTTTCCCAAATCGTACCAATCTTTTCCATGGCGATACCTTTAATAGTACCTTATCGCCCACCTGAAATTCCAATGGCTTCCTGCGATTATCTGCATAACTCTTCTGACGAGTTCTGGCAACTTTAAGTCTTTCCTGTATGGTGACGATCTTGTCCGTAGTCTCTTGAATTATGTCGGGTCTTATCAGCTGTCTGTCACCGACCTCCAACCAGCTGAGTGGGGATCTACACTTGCGTCCATATAAAGCTTCGTACGGCGCGCACTTTAAACTGGTATGGTAGCTATTGTTGTAAGAGAATTCGACTAACGGTAAATGAGTATCCCAACTTCCACCAAAATCTACTACACACGCTCGCAGCATGTCTTCTAGTGTTTGTATAGTTCTTTCTGTCTGACCGTCCGTCTGCGGGTGGTAGGCAGTGCTCAAGTCCAAACGCGTGCCCAACGCTTTCTGGACTGATAGCCAAAGGCGTGACGTAAAACGACTATCTCTGTCCGAGATAATGGAAGTAGGTACTCCATTACGCATCACAATCTCGTTGATGTATAACTGAGCAAGCTTTTCCATCTTGAAGTCCTCTCGAATAGGCAGAAAATGTGCAGATTTTGTAAGCCGATCCACTATAACCCAAATTGAATCATGTCCTTTCCCGGTTCTAGGTAACTTAGTTATGAAATCCATGCTTATTTGTTCCCATTTCCATTCGGGAATCTCAGGTTGCTGAAGAAGACCAGATGGTTTCTGATGTTCAGCCTTAACCATTGCACAAGTTTGGCACTTGCTTACATACAAAGCAACATCTTTCTTCATCCCTGGCCACCAATAGTATTCCTTCAGATCCTTGTACATCTTATCGGCTCCGGGGTGAATTGAATATCTTGATTTATGGGCTTCATCCATGATTATTGATCGCAGATTGACAACCTTAGGTACCCAAACTTCATGTCGGAAGTAACGTACCCCGTCTGGTTGTGTTTCAAATTCCTCTTCCAGATGATGTAGGGTTTCGTTTTTCAAATTCTCCTCTTTTAATGCTTCTTCTTGAGCTTCGAGAATTTGGTCCTTAAGACTCGTCCGGACCATCGTCCCCATGGCTCTTGCCCTCGATGGCTTCACTCTTTCTTTTTGCCTTTACGCATCAGCTACAACATTAGCCTTGCCTGGGTGGTACTTTATCTCGCAATCGTAGTCGCTAAGCAGTTCAACCCATCTCCGTTGTCTCATATTCAGCATTTTCTGATAAAAAATGTGTTGTAGGCTCTTGTGGTCGGTAAAGATGGTACATTTAGTGCCGTGGAGGTAATGTCTCCAAATCTTGAGTGCGAACACTACGGCTCCTAGTTCCAAATCATGGGTGGTATAATTCTTTTCGTGAACTTTAAGTTGCCTTGATGCGTAGGCAATAACCTTGTCTTTTTGCATTAGCACACACCCCAACCCTTGGTGTGAGGCATCGCAGTAAACAACAAAATTGTCTGCACCCTCTGGTAAAGCTAAGATCGGTGCATTGCAAAGCTTATGCTTAAGCGTCTGAAAAGCTTCTTCTTGTTTTTCTCCCCAATCGAACTTCTTATCCTTCTGGGTTAATGCCGTTAATGGTTGTGCAATTTTGGAGAAATTTGCAATGAAACGCCGATAGTAACCAGCTAAACCGAGAAACGAACGAATTTCTGTCGGAGTCTTTTGGGCTTCCCACTTCTTGATGGCTTCTATCTTGGCCGGATCGACATGAATTCCATCTTTATTAACTACATGCCCAAGAAATTGCACTTCACGAATCCAAAATTCGCATTTGGAAAGTTTAGCATACAGCTTCTGGTCTCTGAGCAGTTCTAGTATTAGCTTTAAATGTTGTTCATGCTCCTTCTTGCTTTGCGAATAGATTAATATATCATCTATGAAGACAATTACAAACTTGTCCAGGTATGGTCTACAAACCCTGTTCATTAAGTCTATGAAGACAGCTGGTGCGTCGGTTAGCCCGAAAGGCATAACCAGGAATTCGTAATGGCCGTATCGAGTCCTAAACACCGTCTTGGGAACATCCTCTTCACGGACCCTCATTTGATGATATCCAGATCGAAAATCAATTTTTGAAAAATAGGTAGCACCTTGGAGTTGGTCGAACAGGTCATCGATTCGAGGAAGGGGATATCGTTTCTTGATGGTCAGCTTATTAAGTTCCCTGTAGTCGATGCACATTCGAAAAGAACCATCTTTCTTTTTAACGAATAAAACTTGAGCTCCCCAGGGTGAAGAGCTGGGTCTGATGAATCCTTTATTGAGTAGCTCCTTAAGTTGTTCTGACAACTCCTGCATTTCTGAAGGTGCTAACCGGTAAGGTGATTTCGCCACGGGTGCCGCTCTCGGAATTAAGTCGATATGAAATTCAACTTGTCTTGGTGGGGGTAATCCAGGTAATTCATCTGGGAATACCTCGGGAAAATCACGTACTATTGGAAAGTCTTGAATATTCTTCTCTTTGATCTCCTTATCCACCACGTGTGTCAGAAACGCAACACAATCTTTCCGCAAATATTTTCGCATCTTCATACTCGACACTATTTTGAAATTTTTCCCCGAGTTTTCTCCATGTATTTCCAGTACTCTTCCTTCGGTTTGTGGTATTCGGACGATCTTTTCGGAGCAAACGATTTCAGCGCGATTCTTCGATAACCAATCCATACCTACGACTATATCGAAGCTTCCTAGTTTGATTGGGATTAGTACGAGATTAAAAATCGAAATTTCCAGGTTAGCATCTGTTAAACCCTCACTAATGTTAACATAGGGAATATGCTTTGATAGGGCCTTTTCAGAAGACATTAAGGCGAAGATTGGCTAGAATTCCCGGTAGTTGCCTAAAAGACCCGGTTTTGACCCATGACTAACCGGAACACCTTGTGAAATGCCAAAATGCTTCAACTAACATATAATCTATTTGAAATATAGGGTTTTTCTTTTATACATAAACTTTCTTTTTATTGGAAATTTATAGAAACAAGAAGGTATTTTAAGAGAGTATCTTGCAATCTATTCATAAAAAATATAAAAATGATTCTACAAAGAAATGATATTGGGCTAAATTTTTATAAAAAAAATACAACAAGGGGTTGGGGGCCCATGAAGGGGCCGGCCTCCCCCCCCCCCTTTAGTCCCTCAATCCTTGCAACTTTTGTTTCATTTCAAAATTTCCTCCAACCATCCATCTTCCTCTCTTCTATCTCTAGAACTTTCACCATTTCCTTCTCTCCTTTCTTCTTCACTTTTCTTCAACAAAGTACCTTCAAACTCCAGAAAATTTCAGACCTAATACAAGTATCCAAAACGAAATTTTAAAGAGCTTGAAGTGTTTGCATCATCTCTCAAAGGTAAGAGTTCTAAACTAATCATCTTCTTCATTTTTTAAGCATTTTTGATAATAATTGTTACCTTCCTACACTTTCATTTCACTCAAATGGATGAACTCTTTTTCTTATTCTAGAAGTGAGATAAAACACCAATGACATGAGAAATGTCAATAAAGTGGTGAAAATCTATGAACTTCCATCATGAACTTGAGAAAAATGAGCAAATTCATCAAAAACGTGGTTTTTGTTCTTGTACTAGAATCTGGATTTTTGACCTTTGCATGCACATTTTTCTTGTAAGTTTAAAGTATTTTTCCTTTAAAAACATGCCATATGATGTTGGGATTGAGTCCTTATCAAAGGAATCCACATCTATGGATGTTAGAATGCTTAAAAATAGGTTTTCATGTCAATGTTAGAGTTTTAAGAATCTGGCAGATTTGTTGCATGTGCCTAGGACGACCATATCTTGGTCAAAACATGTCCAAAATTCCTCATTTTTCTTCTGGAGTAAGGTTTAATGAGTTAGGGTTCAAACCCAACTGGTCTCATAAGAAAATATTGAGATGGTCGGCCAGATTGTTGTGTCATTCTGTTTTGCTTATAACTCTCTGTAGAATCCATCAAAATTACTCATTTTCCTTCTGGGAATTTCTTAGATGAGTTAGGTTTCACATGCACTTGGTTTCATTCAAAAATATGGAGGTTTGGTCACTCAAACATTTTATACAAAGCAAGTGTGCAAAGCTGTCCAAGATTGGCAGATTGGTACATGCAGCTTCATTCGTCCATAACTCACTCAAAATTTATCAAAGGTTTGAGGAGCTTTTTCCATGAGATACCTTTATGTGTTAGGTTTTCAAAACATGTA
The DNA here is from genome assembly GCA_033807775.1 of Saussurea involucrata. Classification (NCBI taxonomy): domain Eukaryota; kingdom Viridiplantae; phylum Streptophyta; class Magnoliopsida; order Asterales; family Asteraceae; genus Saussurea; species Saussurea involucrata. The sequence goes on from CM066326.1 coordinate 15,715,694, forward strand.
AAAACTCTGAAAAATATTAAGTTTTGACCCCCCAAAAGCCCATTATGGCAGAAGGGTGCCATCTGTTTTAGACTCTGTGTTGCACGGGTTTATAAAAATTATTTTGACCCCTTAAACACCCCCAAAATTCATGAAATTTGGTCAAAATAGTCTTAACTCAGTATAGTACTACATATAAAAGAATGGGTAAATTTGTCATTTTAGAAAGTGTTTTTCAATAGTCATTTTTTAAGTACAAAGTTTCTGTCAGATTAAGCATTTTGAAAAAGTATGGGATTTTATTCTTATAACTCTATATATATATGATTAAAACATATTGAACAATGCTAAATTCTTCGTTTCAACTTGAATACTAAAGCAAGGGCATTACACAAGATGTGGATTAAATTAGTTAAGTATAACCTTAAATTAGATATGAAGGACTTATAGAGATTGTTTGACATTATAGGGAACCCGTAAAGCGTTTAAGCAAACAAGCTATCACTACTTCGCGACTACGCTATAAGGTGAGTATTCACAGCCCCGTTTTACTTGTTAAATGTTTGGGGTGAAAAGCATGTTATGATTTTAAAATGCTAAATGATTCATGATATTAAATTGTGGATATTTATGATTTGAGAAATGAGTACTAATGAATGGACGAATTTACATAAGTGATAAAGATATGTTGAGTTATAATGAAAATGTTAAGTCCCCAATAGGTACACTACTTATTAACTCATAACGAGCCGGTGATATTTGTGGATATCGCTATTTGGTTTGACAAACCCACCTTTAATTGACGAGTAGGGGTGCACTTTATCTGTTAAGAATGTTCTACTCATGTGGCCAACATACCACCTCTGAGGTAGTTCGCGGGGCGTAGGTTGTCGGAGGCTTAGTAGTGGCTCAACACTTATATATCTTGCAAAAGTCATTCGTTGTAAATTGTACTCATAATTTTTTTTTAAACTTAAAACTTGTCATGAACAAACGTTTCATGAGAGTAACCTTTGGATGAAAAACTGTTGTGTATATGGAAAACCTGTGAACTCACCAACTCTTTGTAGTTGACCTTTTATTTTAAACATGCTTTTCAGGGACTAAGAAGGTAAACGACGAAGTCTAAGTTTAGCATGCATGACGACATCAACCAAGCTCTTTTCTTTTGCTCTATTTTGTTAAAAACACCATCTCGGTTGCTTGCAAACAATGGATTGTAACTTGAAATTTTTGGAACTTCACGATTTAATACTTTATGTAATTGTATGGTTGGTGTTGTTTATTTCCTAATGCTATGAAACTCTATCAGTTACATCTCGTGTTTCCGCTTTAGCGGGGTGTGACAGATTTGGTATCAGAGCCTAAGGTTATAGAGAATGCCGGTTTTCTTATGGAAACCACAAACTATAACCCAACTATGACGCAAACTATTTTCAAAACGGTTTTCGAAATGATATCCAAAATTGAAAGCGTATTACTAATATAACTAAGATGAGTGTCACATTATTATACCTCAATTAAACAAAGCCTGATCACCTATGTTTAATTTAGGAAAATATAATGGGGGACTTGGATTGGTTATATTAAAGGTATGCTTAAAATAAATTCCTACTTAAAAATGGAAAGCATGATTTTTGTGTGTGCATGCATAAACATTGCATATCTTAGGCACTTACAATAACACACTTAATAACTAAGTCTACCATTATCGCAGTTCACTATGTCGTCCACCCACACTTCATCCGAGCACACTCCTTCCGAGCACTCTCACTCGGCTGACCCCTCCGGCTATATTACTAGCCATCCTAGGGGGAATGCATTTGTTGAGGTGGAGAGAGACCCGTATGAGGACGACCATGAAGTAAACAGTGTACCACTCACTCGATCCCCTCCGCCTACACTTCGAGGACCGAGAGTAAGAACCACGGCTAGAAAAAGTGTTCCATTGCCTAGGTGTGTGAGTTTCACCCACCCACCGAGATACGAAGGAAAGTCCTCCCGACCGGGAGCGCGGCGAGGAAACCCCCAGATGGTGACCGGGGTACCGGTGGCTCACCCTCCCGACATGACCGCCCGGGAAAGTCAGTGGGTCTTAATGATGTCACAAGACATATAACTCCATGAAGAGAGAATGGACCAACAACATCGAACACTGAATGGGGTGATGGAGGTTCTAAAATCACATAGTGAGGTCTCGGATCGAACCATGGAGGTCATCACCTTCACTAGGAGGGAAGTGAGAGCACTACATATGTACCTAGCTTGGGTAATGAGAGCTTTGATATTGGTGATGGGACTGCTGATCTGGGCATTGATGCGTTAGAAGACCACTCACTATGAAGCTTTTGGGATTGATTAAACTTAAACTTATATTTTTGGGGCATGTAGCCGTTAATTCCAAACATTAAATGTTTTGTTAATTGTTTCTTTTGGGAATTGAATGTTTACGGCTTATGAATGAAATGTTTGGTTAATGCTCACATATCTCAAGTACTTTTAATACATGATTATGAAATTGTGGTGTGTTGTTATGACAATACGTGTAGATAATAATGATAGTATGCATGAAGTAGTACCATAACTTAGATTAACATAACAAGTAGGAAGTGTAACCAAATAACAGTAATAGTGACCATGTGACTAAATCCTTAATTAAAACCATACCTGTAGGACTATGCCTCCAAGGAGAGAGGATCCCGAAATCGCACGGCTCGTGTCCGAGAAAATCATGGCCGCACTTCCAAACATCGTTAGCCAAGTAGCAGCTGGTCTGAACGCTAATCCAAGAAACAATGCGGAAACAATTGGAAATAGGGAATGCACGTACAAGGCTTTTAGGGCCTGCAACCCTAAAGAGTTTCATGGAACCGAGGGAGCCGTTGGATTATTAACTTGGTTAGAGGGTATGGAGTCTGTTCTTCACATCAGTAAATGTACTGAAGGAAACAAGGTGGAATTTGCCGCTTGCCTTCTGCAAGGACGGGCATTAACATGGTGGAACACCCAAGTACAAACCCGAGGCCGGGATATGGCCAACAGACTGACATGGGATGAGTTTAAGAAGATGCTCAAGGATGAGTATTGCCCGCGGAGTGAGATCCAGAAGCTGGAAGCAGAATTGTGGAACCATGAAATGAAGGGAAACGACATAGACTCTTACACTGCCCGTTTCCATGAGCTGGCAAAGCTGGTGCCACACTTGGTGACGCCCAAGGAAAACCGAGTGGATAGATATGTGTGGGGTTTATCTTCAGAAATCAGAGGAAATGTGACTTCAGCTGACCCGAAGACTCTTCAAGAAGCAGTGAATTTAGCAACGAGACTCACCAACAACGCAAATCGTTCAAGAGCAATTGGGAATGACAAAGCCGGAGGGAAAAGAAAGATAGAAGAGCCTGCAAGAAGGCAATTTGGGGGAAGATCAGACAAGGGTCAGAGGGTGACAGGAAATTTTGGAATTCAAGCACAGGCAGAGGAGAAAGAAAAAGGGCCATGCCCAAGATGCGTCAAGTGCAATAATCATCACCTCGGAAGATGCATTATTTGCCTCAAGTGTAACAGAGGAGGCCATGTCGCCAGAGATTGCAAGAGCGGAGGAAGGCGAAACTGTCACGAGTGTGGGAGCCCAGATCACTTTCGGAGCGCATGTCCGAGACTGAACCGAAGGCCTAATGCAAATCAGGCGCGACCATTCAATCAAGGAAATCAAGGAAATCAAGGAGGCCAGGCACGAGGTCGAGTGTTCGAAATTGGGGCAGATGAAGCAAGACGAAACCCGTATGTAGTCACAGGTACGTTTCTCTTGTATAATCATTATGCAACAGTACTATTTGATTCTGGAGCTGATAGGAGCTTTGTATCACTAGAGTTTAGGCCGAAAATTAACTTGAAACCTCAAAAGTTGAAAGAGGTCTACGTTATTGAATTTGCTAATGGACATGAAGTTAGGGCCAGAGATGTAATTAAAAACTGTACCCTAAAACTGACGGGAAACGATTTTAGCATAGATTTAATCCCAATCAAACTAGGAAGCTTCGATATAGTCGTAGGTATGGATTGGTTATCGAAGAATCGCGCTGAAATCGTTTGCTCCAAAAAGATCGTCCGAATACCACAAACCGAAGGAAGAGTACTGGAAATACAAGGAGAAAACTCGGGGAAAATTTTCAGAATAGTGTCGAGTATGAAGATGCGAAAATATTTGCGGAAAGATTGTGTTGCGTTTCTGACACACGTGGTGGATAGGGAGATCAAAGAGAAGAACATTCAAGACTTTCCAATAGTACGAGATTTTCCCGAGGTATTCCCAGATGAATTACCTGGATTACCCCCACCAAGACAAGTTGAATTTCATATCGACTTAATTCCGGGAGCGGCACCCGTGGTGAAATCACCTTACCGGTTAGCACCTTCAGAAATGCAGGAGTTGTCAGAACAACTTAAGGAGCTACTCAATAAAGGATTCATCAGACCCAACTCTTCACCCTGGGGAGCTCCAGTTTTATTCGTTAAAAAGAAAGATGGTTCTTTTCGAATGTGCATCGACTACAGGGAACTTAATAAGCTGACCATCAAGAACCGATATCCCCTTCCTCGAATCGATGACCTTTTCGACCAACTTCAAGGCGCTACATACTTTTCATAGATCGACCTTCGGTCCGGATACCATCAAATGAGGGTTCGTGAGGAGGACATTCCTAAGACAGTGTTTAGGACTCGATATGGACATTATGAGTTCCTAGTCATGCCTTTTGGACTGACAAACGCTCCAGCAGTCTTTATGGATCTAATGAACAGAGTATGTCGACCGTACTTGGACAAATTCGTAATTGTGTTCATAGATGATATATTAATCTATTCGCAAAGCAAGAACGAGCACGAGCAACATTTAAAGCTAATACTAGAACTGCTCAGAGACCAGAAGCTGTATGCTAAACTTACCAAATGCGAATTTTGGATTCGTGAAGTGCAATTTCTTGGGCATGTAGTTAATAAAGATGGAATTCATGTCGATCCGGCCAAGATAGAAGCCATCAAGAAGTGGGAAGCCCCAAAGACTCCGACAGAAATTCGTTCGTTTCTCGGTTTAGCTGGTTACTATCGGCGTTTCATTGCAAATTTCTCCAAGAGTTATGAATACTACGGGCAAGGCTAATGTTGTAGCTGATGCGTTAAGCCAAAAAGAAAGAGTGAAGCCATCGAGGGCAAGAGCCATGGGAACGATGGTTCGGACGAGTCTTAAGGACCAAATTCTCGAAGCTCGAGAAGAAGCATTAAAAGAGGAGAATTTGAAAAACGAAACCCTACATCAAGAAACAAAAGTTGCAAGGATTGAGGGAGTAAAGGGGGGGGGGGGGGCTTCATGGGCCCCCAACCCCTTGTTGTATTTTTTTTAATAAAAATTTAGCCCAATATCATTTCTTTGTAGAATCATTTTTATTTTTTTTATGAATAGATTGCAAGATACTCTCTTAAAATACCTTCTTGTTTCTATAAATTTCCAATAAAAAGAAAGTTTATGTATAAAAGAAAAACCCTATATTTCAAATAGATTATATGTTAGTTGAAGCATTTTGGCATTTCACAAGGTGTTCCGGTTAGTCATGGGTCAAAACCGGGTCTTTTAGGCAACTACCGGGAATTCTAGCCAATCTTCGCCTTAATGTCTTCTGATAAGGCCCTATCAAAGCATATTCCCTATGTTAACATTAGTGAGGGTTTAACAGATGCTAACCTGGAAATTTCGATTTTTTGCCGGATGTTACAGTTTTCCCCCGTTAGAGGAATTTCGTCCCGAAATTTAATGGCTGACATTCTCAAATGGTTCCTTGACGAACAGCTGAGGATATCTACTCCTCATAAAATCCTCCCGTTCCCAAGTGTATTCAGGTCCATGCCTTGCATTCCATCGAACTTTTACAACAGGTTAATGCCTTGCTACGTCTTAATCGCTTGTAGGGTTTCGTTTTTCAAATTCTCCTCTTTTAATGCTTCTTCTTGAGTTTCGAGAATTTGGTCCTTAAGACTCGTCCGAACCATCGTTCCCATGGCTCTTGCCCTCGATGGCTTCACTCTTTCTTTTCGGCTTAACGCATCAGCTACAACATTAGCCTTGCCCGGGTGGTACTTTATCTCGCAATCGTAGTCGCTAAGCAGTTCAACCCATCTCCGTTGTCTCATATTCAGCATTTTCTGATCAAAAATGTGTTGTAGGCTCTTGTGGTCGGTAAAGACGGTACATTTAGTGCCGTAGAGGTAATGTCTCCAAATCTTGAGTGCGAACACTACGGCTCCTAGTTCCAAATCATGGGTGATATAATTCTTTTCGTGAACTTTAAGTTGCCTTGATGCGTAGGCAATAACCTTGTCTTTTTGCATTAGCACACACCCCAACCCTTGGTGTGAGGCATCGCAGTACACAACAAAATTGTCTGCACCCTCTGGTAAAGCTAAGATCGGTGCATTGCAAAGCTTATGCTTAAGCGTCTGAAAAGCTTCTTCTTGTTTTTCTCCCCAATCGAACTTCTTATCCTTCTGGGTTAATGCCGTTAATGGTTGTGGTAAGCATTTAGATTAACACAATGATCGTTAAAGAATTATTCAAATCAACTTAAGTAAGAAAGTTGGGATGACCTTATTTATAGCTATCTGATTTTATAGTCATTGTTGTTAATAGGAAGAATGTTGGAACCGAGGTTCGTAAGGCCCCGGGATGGGTAGATTTGTTTGGGAGATAAATATATGATGATTGGATTTTCCTGTTACAAGCAAAGATTGTGAAATTAATCAGAGTTGCGCAGCCGAGGCATTGTTTTGCTATTGGAAGGATTTATTCCGAGAGTTGAGGTTTGAACTTCGATAATTAATTTTCGTCGGTTATCGTTGGAGTGAATTCCGGGACGGAATTCCATTAAGGAGGGGAGATTGTAATAACTCAAAACAAGTAATGAGAATTAAATTGAAATTAGGGGTTTTAGTTGCTTATTGCTAAAGGTATGAGGGTAAGATATGTAAATTGGGGAAAAATTAAATTCCCTTCTCTTTTGATGCGCCGCATACTGAGGTTTAGGAGAAACATTTCTTTTGTTTTTTAGGGTTTATAAAACCTGCTGCAAGAGAAGAGAGAAGGGAGAGAGATGCATGTTTTTCGTGAGGAAGAAGAGAGAGAGGGACGTCGGGGAAGAGACAGCCGGAGGGACAGAAATAGACGCCGGAGAGAGCTGCGAGAGAAGAGAGAGAGAGCTGCGAGAGAAGAGAGATGTCGAGAGAGAGAAACAGTCGAGAGAGAAGAGGGAGAGACGAGAAGAGAGAGACAACGAAAAAAGAAGGTGGTGGCGGGGGTCGTCGCCGGCAGATTGCAGGTTGCCGGTCGTCGGCAGTTTGCTGCTGCTGGTGGTCGCCGGCGGCGTGCTGCTACTGGTGGTTGCCGGCAGTTTGCTGCTGCTGGTGGTTGCCGGCGGTTTGCTGCCGGCGGTGGTCGCCGGCGGCTGGCTGTCGGTGGTGGTCGCCGGCGGTGACGAAGTTTGGCAGCGGTCCTCCTTTTCGTGAGGCTTTTTGGGTAAGAAACGATTCCCTTACGTTTTCTCTTTTGCAAGAATTGGTAGAGTTGTAAGTTGAGGAATCAAGTATTGGGTATTAATAGAGTTTCGATTTTATCATATTGTCAAAGTAAATCAAGTGTTTTTGTAGGTTCTTGGTTAGAGAATAGCTTGTGTCAATTAAAAAGAAGAATTGTTGTCAATATGGAGTAGAATTAGAATAATGGCGAAATATGTGGGTTTGTTCGTAATCATCGGTTTTTCGGAACCGGGTGTACCGGAAGTCGGTATGTTCCGAAAGTTGACCCGTAATTCAATTGGGCTCCTCATTCGAAAGTGTTGGGTCGAAAGATTCATGGATGGGCCGGAAGATTTATTCTTCCTTTTTGGGCTTAGTTTATTATTGAAGTCTATAATTATATAATAAGGGTGTGATAGTCTATTTATTAATTTGGGCCATATTATTATTAGTAACGTGATCCGGTTTTGTTATTTAGAATCAAGTGTTATAATTTTATGAAGAGATCCTAGAGCCGGGTAAATTAATGGATCCGGTATAGTATGTCAATTGGATGGGTAAGCAAAGACCATTAATTATGATTTTTGGACTAGAAGGTAATCTACCAATTTAGATAAGTTAGGGTAGAGTTCGGGATTTAACTCGAGTAATAATTGAACGGATTATGACGAACGCTATTAATATAATAGGTGTCCCGCCTAGAGATCGGAAGTGTAAGTGAGGAGCTTTGGAGCAAGCAAGCCAAGTGAGTTTTCTAAACTAAAATGTGTGGCTTTTAAAGTGTTTTCAAAACGTGTTTTGAATGTTGAGAATTGCCTTGCTTTAATATTATGCTTTAATTGCATGAAAGTTGTTTAAAGTTTTATGTAGAATGTATGCATACGTTGTGATAGACGTAAACTGGCCAAGACGGGAGTGGAGACCCGCCAGTGCTCGTGCGGGAGTGGAGACCCTTTATACCAGGGAAAGTGGCCCCAAAATGAGGCAGCATGAGACTGACTCGTCGTCACCTTAGGGTGGCTTCAGGGTGTCAGATTACGAGGAGCGAATTTATCCGTGGAAGTTTTATGAGAAACTTTTATGATAAGTTATACGGAAGTTTTATGTGCAATACTTTGAAATCAGCTATGCGAAAGTTTATTATTGAAAGTTTATATATATAAGATTTATGTTGAAAAGATAAACTGTTTTAAATGATTTTGAGAACTGTCAGGAGGGACTCACTAGACCTCATGGTCTAACCCTCGCTTTTCCATAATAAAACCTTTTCAGGTAAGCTTTGAGTAGGAGGCTCAGGTAAGTGGGCAAGCGCAGGATAGAGTACTGATGCATTTAGAGACAATGCCGGTGCCACTTGTAGTAGTAGTTTCTCAGTTGTGTATAGGTTGTTTCCGCCAACCTTAGTTTATGTATGTTGTAACGAAAATTTTGGGACCCAGTTTGTAAATTTATGCTTAAATGGGTATATTAGTAAACCTTGGTCTTACCAGACACAATGCGTTTTGGGGCCACAAGCATGCGGGTTCCTTGGGAACTCTGTGGTTAAGCGTGCTTGGGTGGGAGTAGTACCAGGATGGGTGACCCCCTGGGAAGTCCTCGCCAGGTCGCCAAGAACAAAGCCGTGAGCCAGTGGGGCAAAGCGGACAATATTGTGTCGTGGTAAGCGGGGTGTTACAAATGGTATCAGAGCCACTCCTGTGCCGTTCGGGATGGTGGGGCAAACCTCATCGAGGACGATGAGTCCCTAAGGGGGGGTGTGTGTAACACCTTAGGCGAATCCCACATCCTTTAGAGGGCAGGAGAGATGCTGGGTATATTAGTAAACCTTGGCCTTACCAGACACAACGCGTTTTGGGGGCACAAGCATGCGGGTTCCTTGGGAACTCTGTGGTTAAGCGTGCTTGGGTGGGAGTAGTACCAGGATGGGTGACCCCCTGGGAAGTCCTCTCCAGGTCGCCAAGAACAAAGCCGTGAGCCAGTGGGGCAAAGCGGACAATATTGTGTCGTGGTAAGCGGGGTGTTACAATGTTTATATGCAATTGTTTGAACACATCTAGAAACTTTTTGAATTGTTCCTTCTATTTTTCATTTCTCATCCTTTGAGGATAAGGAACATAAGGTGGAACAGGGGTGACAACAGCCTTCTTGGGATCAGAAGTGGATGAAACAGTAGGTGTAACCTGTTCAGTTGCTGTTTGAGGTTTTTTAGTTCTGTCAGTCGGTGCTGCAGCATGTGTTGTAGCATCAACTGCAGTGATCTTGACTTTGTTATTATCAACAGGGGATAACATAGATAAGTCAGGCTTGGTACTCACTGTTTCAGAAGTTGGTTTAGGTCCAAGGACTGAATCAGAAGATGAGACAATGATAGGGGGTACCTTTGTAACATCTTGTCCTTTGTTTGTGGCACTGAAAGTCTGTGGTTCCTTTGGTATGGTGTTCACTAAATTTCTTCCACTCCTAAGGGACACGACCTTCACTTGCTCCTTGACTATGTTCTTGGGAGTTTCTGTATCACTAGGTAGAGTTCCAGCAGGTCTATTTCTCAACTCATTAGCAATTTGGCCAATCTGAGTCTCCATAGCCCTTAAGGCTATGTTCTGATTGTTGATAGCTGCGTTGGTATGATTTATGAATCCTTTCAACACCGATTCCAAAGAAGCAGGTGATTCATTTTGTTGGTTTTGTCTTCCTTGGTTGGACTGTTGACCTTGTTGGAACATGTGTTGTTTTTGAAAGTTAGAACTTTTCTGTTCTTGTGTGTCGGATGGTTGCAAACATGGACTTTTCCAAAAAAAATTGGGATGGTTCTTCCAATTTAAATTATAATTGTTAGAAAACTGTCCATTTCTGTTTTGCAAATAGTTCACAGATTCGGTGTTTTGATTGCATTGGTCATAGGTATGAGGCCCACTACATAGTACACATTGATCCGACAAATTTTCAGAAGTACATGCTGCAGCAACAATGCTGGACTGACCAGACATGTTTTTAACCATGTTGGTAAGTGCAGCAAGCTGTGCAGTAAGAGCAGTATAAGTATCTACTTCATGAACACCTGCAGGTTTTCTAGGTTCTAATGCACGAGAATCAGACCATTGACCGTTGTTACTTGCAATCTTTTCCAAAATAGCTAAACCATCATTATAGGTACTAAGGGTGAAGGCACCTCGTGCTGTAGCATCGAGCATTCCTTTAGAAGTGGTACTTAAACCATTGTAGAATGTCTCTAGCTGTATGCAAAAGGGTATGCCATGGTGAGGGCATTTCCTTAACAGATCCTTAAACCTTTCCCACGCATCCGGAATAGCTTCATCGTCCATTTGTCTAAACATGCTTATTTCATTTCTAGACTTGGCATTCCGTGTTGGTGGAAAATACTTTTTCAAAAACTTCTCAGCCATTTGATTCCAAGTTTCAACAGAGTTTGGTTCCAAAGAATTAAACCATGCTCTTGATCTATCTCTAAGTGAAAAAGGAAATAACTTTAGCCATAAGGCTTCATCAGTTACTCCACTAAAATCGAAACAATCAGTGATTTCCATAAAAGTTTTTAGATGCAAATGAGGGTCCTCAGTTGGTAGGCCTGCGAACTGTCCACTAGATTGTAACATATTAAACATTACGGGTTTTAGTTCAAAGTGGGCACATTCCAACTGTGGCCTAACTATGCCACCATGCAACTGATCAAGCATGGGCATAGCACAGTCCATAATCCTCCCCTCCCTAGAGTTTGCAATACTAATGATGCTTTGGGGTTCAGGCCTTTCATTCGGTCTAAATACATGGACTTCCATTTCAACAGTTTCAAAAATTGGTGATAAAGTTCTTTGTATCCTTCTCCTTCTATGAAATGTTCTTTCAATATCCGGATCTAGTTCAAATATATCACCGTGAAACAAACGTGGCATGCAACCCAAAATTCTTTTGACTAGAAAAATCAAATTAAAAGTGACTTAAGAAAATTCTTACTTTGGCTTTGTCCCCGGCAACGGCGCCAAAAACTTGGTTCGTGGAAAATATATCCCTAAAATCAACAATGGAATAGCACACAAGTATACATGCCAAACCAATATCGTTCCTGAAAAACAAGTAATAAAGTGGTACTAAGTACCAAGTATCGATCCCACAGAGACAAACAAAGCAAGCGGTTAGTCTTGAGCCAAACTTAAAATAAGATCTTGAGAACAGAATTCGAAGGAATAATCTTTGAGTGAAGTAACAACTTTGTAAACGTTTGTAAAACAGTAAAAGAAATGCAAGGGTGTAAGTTCTGGCTGGATTACAGCAACATTATGCTTAGGAAGAATGCTACAGCATGATGCTGCAGCATTGGTTCTCAACTCTGCTACTGAATAGATTAGCCTCTTTGCAGAGTTTAGATCGGACTATCTACTGGCAGCTCCACAAAAGAGGGGGACCCAACCAGTAAGGGCAGCTCACGCAAATGGGAGACCCAACCCATGTAGTAAAATCCACTAATCGATTCATATAAGTCACAATTTACAATAAATTGATATTACAACATCTCAGAGCTCTAAAATCTTACGTTGGCTTGCATTCAAGACCAACTCATTTAAGTAGAACAACATGCGTCACTTTGTCAAGAAAACTACTTAAATGAAGCTTAGAAAACAAGGGATGAATAGCAAAGTCGATAGCCAATAGCGAAAGCATTCTCCCACTACATAAAGGCTTTTATCTCCCAACCATTACTTACACCCAAGCTCAGGAATTAGCCCATCATCGCTCTTAAACACCTATAAATCATGATGATCAAACCGAAATATAAATATTAAGAACAACAAATGTGCCAACGGTTTTAGATTAAAACTTGAAAGGAAATAACAATTGCTTCTAAGTAGCTATATGAACTACCTAGCTAATTTCCTTGTTAGGAGAAATTAGATTTAAAGTAAAGTAAAGTACAAACTAGAAATTAGAACTAGAACTAAAGAACTACTTGCTTAAGGCAAGAAGTGGTGTCCAAAAAAACCAGGGCTCAGCCCCTATTTATACAAAAGAAAAGCATCTAAAGTCAACTTTAGCTAGTACAAGATTCTTTAACCAAAGGTTTTTATCTAAAAGCTAAAAAGATTATATGATGCTCTTGTTGAGGTGATCTCTATCAAGCATATATTCTTCTGCAGATGCCCCTTCTTTCCAGCTTGCAAAAAGGGCTGAAGAGTTTGCTTAGAGATTCCCCAACCAAAAAGTTTATGAAGTGACGTCTTTGACTTTCCTGGATCTGCGACTCATGCTGTAGCATCCTGCTGCAACATACCGAACTGTTAGATTTTTCCACAAAACAAGCACAAACAGACCCATTTCTCCTACTTAGCTCCAAACTATAATAAAAGATAAAATCAAACTAAAAGACTCAATTATGCTAATTGGGAGACTAAAATAAGACTAAAAACCTATAAAATAAGTGCTTAGAATGTGATAAATTATGCACTTATCAGTATCTTACTGTTGGTCCCGAAGGGTTATACAAGTTTATAGAAGGGGGGTTGAATACAAACACACGATTTTTACTTTCTAAATTGTTTATTGATAAATCTTAAAACAATTTACAACTTGTTGCGGAACAAGATTAAGGATTAACCTAATCTAAACAAGTTAAGAACACTAAGTTTCTTGCACTAGAATTAAGATAGAAAGGAGATAAGAATATTACGAATAATATTCTAACACTAAGAGAGAAAGAAGAAGATGGCCGAGCACTTCAATTCTGAAGTAGGGTTCTTCTTATATACTGCATGCATTTAATGCATGGCAGTATTGCTTTACACGTGGCAACAGCCGAGTGGTTGCATGTTTTGACCGTTGTAGACAACCTTAGTAGCCGCATGGTGCACAGTGTAGAATCAGAGTTTGTTGTACGATTCTAGAAAGAAAGGAGGTCCGTTCTGACATTTCGTACGGAGACGTGCAAGGGGTAAGACAAAAGTAACTTGTAGAGGAAGACTTCATGATCAGCTTTCATTGAATCAGTACTTTAACAGCAAGTGATAAAGCTCAGCGATTGCTGAAGTCTTCTACTTTATACTTCACGTTGAGTGCACAATTCTGTGACTTCGCTGATATCCACATCAGTTCATTAGTAGACTTGTCGCTGGTTCTTGGGATTGATCTTCGACTTCAGCGTAGAACCTTTGTTGACGTGAAACTTTTCTTCAGGGATCATAAGTAAACAACTAAAACTTATCAGCGATCATCACAGAGACTGAACAGGCTCAGAGCTACTGGATGAACAGTGTTCGTTGATTGTCTAATTTAAAGAGTGTAAGTTTCATAACAACGGTACTGTTGAGACATAGTACTTATCAGCGATAGTGAAACTCTAATACATATTGTTTACTTACAATTTTCACTAAGTGTTTAAGAGAGGGTCATTATCAAATCACTGAGGGTTTGGATCAACAATCTACTACTATTTGGTTATGACATAGCAACAAAGAAAATTGCTAAGTATGAAAACATAAGGATAAAAAGAACTCATAAAATATTTGTCCCTTTTACTGTTTTCTGGGATCTTTTAAGTACTGATGGAGTAAAGTACATTCGCTGAAATTTTTCTTTGAACTTCGTATAAGGTTACAAAGGGAAGTGGAAAAATTACAAGTACAGCAAATAGTATTACAAGTACAAAAGAAGTAAACTGATAAAGGATAGAAGAATTACAAGGAAATCCTATCAGTTATAAGGTTCTTCCTTAATGAGAAGTTCATCAAGGGTCTTTGATGTGGGAATCATCCAGTAAGGGACCGTTACTCCTTGTTCTCGTTTGTTCTTTGCTTCTTCAAAGATCAAGGGCTTGAGGTAACGTGCCTGAAGATCGTGTCTGAATTCACACCAGTAGATGAGATCTTTGAGTTGTTCAATAGGAGTGATGGGAAGCTCAGAGATACGTTGAAAATGTTGTCGGCCATCATAGTCAATAAATAATATCCCATAAGGTTCGCTTATGACTTTTCCAGGGATGAAGACTTCACCAGGTGGCAGAGAGGTGTTGAGAGCTGAGAGGTCAGGTTTAGGACCAAGTACCTCAGCTCGTAAGAAACCGATACCTGTTTCATTCCGTATAAGAGGACCTGAATCTGAGGGTTTTGTCTTTTTCTTTGCAGAGGTCCTTCTTTGTTGAGTCGTAAGAGGAGGAGAAGGAGGAATTTCCATAGCAGAAGAAACCAAGTCGATCTGAGAATTTATAATTTTCTCGACATGGCTCTTGAATTTCGAGCGAGATCGCTGAATGGCTAATTTCATCTCCAACCATTCATAGAATCCGTACTTCTTGATAACAACAGCATAAATGTGTTGCTTAGTATCGTCTTCTCTGATTATGTCGACTTCAACGACAGGAACGTCTACGAACGTTTTTCCCTTGATAAGTACCTTGATGATTCTGGATGGCTTAGATCGATAGTTCAGTCTTTCTTTGCACCATTCCAAAGTAGAATCAGATACCTTGGTCTTTTCTTCAACAATCTTCTGGGCGTCTTCCCATAACTGACGTTGGACTTCGATGGGAGTTCTTTTCAGCGCGGGGTCTTTCACCGATTGTTGGGCAAGCTGGATGGCGAGGGACTTATCTTTTTCTCTAGCTTCCTTCTTTTCGGCGAGTAATCTTGTGGCTCTGAGGTGATCGGCGAATTCTTTCTTTGATAACCTGAACTTCATGGGAACAAGGACTTTGGAGCGAGGGAGGATGATTCGCTGATCCTCGAACTTCTTGATTATTTCTTCTCTCCTTTTTTGATCCTCTTCACTTAGCTTTTGAGGAGCTAAGGAAGGTCTGTTTTTGTGAGAGAGAAGTTGTTCTTCAGGTTCATCGGTCTCAGTGATTAAATCCAAGATCGGGATTATTTCATCAGCTCTTGTGGCTGGGATTATTGTTGGTGCAACAGTGGGGACTTCAGCTGGATCCTCAAGCAGGGGAGAGGACTAGTTGAAACACAGCGATTGTTTAAGTAAGAAGAGTTAGGGAAGAAAGAGATAGAGAAAATAATATGGTTAAGTGTATAGAGGTTTTATGGAGAGGAGAACTAAGATTGAGAAGGGGTAGAGGAGGGATGCAGTATAAGGGAAGAAGAGATATTGTACCTGACAAACTGGCTTTATCTGAAGGATGGCCAGATTGCCTTCTGCAGCGAGGCCTTTGTTTTTGCCTTTATCAGCTTCAGATGCTGCAGGTTTTGTCTTGGTCGTCTCCCCTGAAGGTTCTTTTATCACGACCCCTTTTTGAGCTGGGGTTTTTACGATAGGCTGGACGAAGAAGGAATCATCATCATCGTTTTTATGGGATGATGATGGTTCTTCATCAGAGATGTCGATAGCTTCATCGTCTTCAGCTTCTTCTTCAGACTCGACCTCATCATCGTAAGGTTCGGTCACGTCAGCAACAGCTTCCGTTTCCTCATCGAGTTGCTCCCCCTCAAGAGCAGAGGGAGTTTTCTCGGTTCCCTTAGGGTTTTCAACTCCCTGAGGTTGTCCAGCAGCAGCAGTAGTAGAATTCGTCTCCCCCTCATCTAGGGGAAGGTCTTCAAGAGTTTCTTCTCCCCCTCAACATTATGGGGAAGGTCTTCTTTAGTCATCTCCCCCTCTTCCACATGATGGGTGGGGGAGGATACAACATTCTCAGCATCAGCAGCAGCAGCATGCATTGGTTCCCTATCTTCCAGACCAGAGATCCCAACACAGGTTTCAATCTTGCTTAATCTGTCTTCTAGGCCAGATATAGCAGGAGTGAGTTTTTGAAGATCTTCTCGGTCCACCTGAGTAAAGTGCGAAGGAGCACAAGTGGCAGCATTCAGGCGATCGAGGATTTGCTGAAGGAGATCCTTGACCGTAGAGACCTCACCCTGGAGAGTTACCATCTCTGTCTTCAGTGTTGTGACTTCACTGGACAGAGTGGTGAAGTTTGTTGTGAGGGTGGTGTTGGTGAGGTTGAGATCGTTGACGATTGTGGAGTTGTTGGCTAGAGTTTTAGCAAACTGAGCAATGTTACCATCTACCTTCTCCATATCAGCACTGGAGGCTTTCTTATCAACAACCTCAGACAGCTTTTTGAGATTCTCTCCAGCGTCTGTAACCGTTGAAGAGTTGGTGGAGAGAGTGGTGTTGTAAGAATCCACCTTTGTCACCAGATCATCCTGTGAGCGTTGAATATCTCCCAAATTAGGACCTCTAACAGTTATTAACTTATGAACAGAGGAAAGCTCAGAAGTTTGGGGTTTTGAGAGAGGAGTATGTGGAGTTATGTGTATACCTGCAGGCGGGTTGGCGAAGTTGTCGAAACCTTGTAACCCTGAATAGTGTTCCATGTCGCCTTCGAAAGTGCCTTGGCGCATGGAGGTGCCTGCAGATCCTAAGTTTGTTTCCATCATCGTATGTAGAGTATCAGCAGCTGAATCATGAACGATGACGGGGGTTCCTGAGAATGGAGGGAAAATTGGTGGAATGTCCAAAGAAAGAGTGGGAGGAGTGAAGGATGAGAAGATTGGTTGGGAGTGGGGTTCAGCGTTGGATCCGCTGAGAATCACTTCAGTCTGTAGATAGGCTGAAGTAGGTGGGTTTTGTTCCAAGTTTATAACCTCAGCGTTTAGAGACGCTGAGATTGGGATTGAAGGGGTGGCTTGAGCAGATGTGGCAGAGCGTACCACGAAACTATCCAGCGACTCTTGAATAAGATGAGCCGTGGAGTCTTCAGCCGTTGATGGCTTGGAGGGTTGCTCCTTGGTTTTCTTGATCCTTTTGGAATCAAGTTGGGAAGTAGGGTGTTTCCTTTTACGAGAAGGAGTGGAGGGTGCAGCCTGGGTATCAGCGATGGGGATTACCACTGAAGTAGAAGAAGGAGGATTAAGAATAGTTAAGAGTTTAGAAAGACATACCTCGTTTGGCAGTGGCTTGAAATCTAGAACTTTAGCGCCAACCTGAGAGAGTCTCAGGTCTCCTACCTTTGGGTATTCATCCCCAAGTCCGTGTTGAAAGACAGCACTGATAAACTTTGGATATGGAACGCAAGTTGGTCTATCAGTCATCTTCACCCTGAACTCCAAATCGTCGTAGATGATTGACGCCCAATCGATGTGGAGTCCCTTCAGCAGAGCATATCCCATGGCCTGTTGGGGTTGGGATGCTTGGTCAGTTGACCCGACTTTATCTGTTAGACAGCTGATCAGATGAGCGTAGATGAAATTCATCTCGTTGGGCATCATGGACTTCTTGAAGGCAGTAAGCTTTTTGTCAGGGTTTTTCTCTCTCCCTGTGTCCCATGCGTAACCTATTGCATCAAAGAATGCAATCAGGGTTGCCCTATCAGCAGGGTTCTTTTTGGGATTTGGTAGAGGGACAAAACGGTTTTATCTGGTACTGGATGGAAGTTTTAGAGCACGCCGGATATGGTTGGGGGTAATCTTGGAAGTACCATGGTCTGTGTCACATAGAATGACATCGACCATTTTCTTTGGATCTTTGGGTGAAGGAACCTGAGCTCGTCTGGCAGTATACCAGAACTGAGCGAGAAGAGAACGATGAGCAGGGGGTGCAATGGTGAGAGCGTTTGAAATGGGGCAAGTTTTAAGAAAGTTCACAACATTATCAAGATGTGTGACAGGTTTCTTTTCAGGGAAGTCGAAGAGATCATAAGGATTATTATGTTGAAAGGTAACTTTCTGGAGTTCGAACTTAACCTGAGGGGCTTTAGTAGATGCCATTTCTGTTTATCACATATAAACATGAAGAAGATGAACAAAAACAATCTTAATGTATTTGAATTTTGTCTATTTCATTCAGACAGAAGATGTCTTAATGAAGATTAGGGTTTTTCTTTGTTTTGAAAAAGAAATACAAAACGTGGAAAGTATGTGTTTTCCAGTTTCTATTTGAAGAAGAGATTCTGGAAAAAAACATATGAAGAACAAGTTTAAGATTTTTGTTTTAAACTTGAAGAACAACCCTGAAGGTTGTGTTCATAAAATCATGAAAAAGAAATGATTTCATTTTAGAAAGGTTTCTTTTGTTTGATCTGTTTAAAACAATAATAAGATCAAAAACAAGTTAATAGAGGTAAATAATAAGAATATTAACCTTAGATGTTGATGAAGAAGATGAACAGTTTCTGGAAACGAGTGTTCAAAATGCAACAATAATTCTTTTCTTGAAGAAGAAGTTGTTCGCGTAAAGGAAAAATATAAACTCGAATGGGTTTATATAGCGAGATATAGAGAGAGAAAAACTCGAGCGGGAAAAGTTTTTCATCATGACACGGACACGTGTTTGCATTTGATTGGAAGAGAAACGAAACGTGCAAACATGTGTCAGAAAAAGAACGTGCCAGGGTTTATCCGTTTGATTACGTCATAAACAGTCTTTTCATATTTTAGGATGTCTCTAAGGTTTTTGAAAGCTCAGGGACTCTTTTGAAAAACATGAAGTACTAAATATAAATATCAGTGTTAGATTTATAGAAATTCCAAAATATCTCTGAAAGGAAGAGATATTCAGCGATGCAATTTGTTTTGAAATCTTGCATTCATGCAAACGTCAGCGAGTAAAGAGAACGTACCTTAACATCAGCGAATCAAGTTTGTTCAGAGAGTAGATGATTTATGGGTTATACAAGTTCATTGTTATCACTGATCAAATGTGAACCACTGAAGATTTTACTCTTCTAAGTTCAGCATTCCAAGCTCGCTGATGAGAAAGTTGAATCTTGTCTCATCAAGAGGTTTGGTAAATAGATCAGCTAACTGAAAGTCAGTTGGGATAAAATGAAGTTCTATATCACCATTTATCACATGATCTCTGATAAAATGATACCTGATCTCGATGTGTTTGGTCTTTGAGTGTAGCACTGGATTGTTGGCTATAGCGATGGCACTAGTGCTGTCGCAGTAGATTGGAATCTTCGAGAGCTGAAGATCATAGTCCAGTAGTTGATTTCTCATCCACAAGACCTGAGAACAACATCTTCCAGCGGCTACGTACTCAGCTTCAGCAGTTGAGATGGACACTGAGTTTTGCTTTTTACTTGTCCAACTCACCAGCTTTCCACCCAGGAGCTGACAGCCTCCGGTGGTGCTTTTCCTATCCAATTTGCAACCTGCAAAATCACTATCTGAATAGGCGATTAGATCAAACCTTGAGTCTTTGGGATACCAAAGACCAAGGTTAGGAGTACCTTTAAGGTAACGAAATATTCACTTTATAGCGATCATATGAGATTCCTTAGGTTCAGCTTGATATCGTGCACACAAACAGGGTGCGTACATAATATCAGGTCGGCTAGCTATAAGATAAAAAATGGAGCCGATCATCCCACGGTACGTCGTGACATTAACAGGTATTCCAAAAGAATCCTTGTTTAGTGTCAGTGGCGGTGCCATAGGGGTTTTCATAGCTGAACTCTGAGTTAAATCAAATTTCTTGAGCATATCTTTAACATACTTTCCCTGATTAATGAAAGTTCCCTTTTCATTTTTGTTAGACCCAAGTATCTGTAATGTAAAAGTATTGAAAATATTATCAAGTCAGAAGACCATCAGAGATGCAACAGAAGACTTAGAAGAAAAAGCTTCAAGAAGATCAACAGAACTCAACAGAGTTCTGGTGGAACTAACAGAGCTCTGTCAGAAGATCAACAGAAGAACTGTTCACAACCCGAAGACCAACAGAGCTCTGGTCTATGAGCTCTGTTGTAGTGAAGACCTCTGTGATGCCTAAGTCTCGTAAGAAATCCCAAGTGTTAGACAAGTGTCCATACATTCCACGTATGCCCTAAAATTAGGAGACACACTTTCCACGTGTCATTCTAGGGTACGATAGTACACTGTCTTCACTTTATCAGGGATATAAATAGAGAGGTAGTGGAATAAACAATTGTAAGCTTTGGGAAGAATAGTTTTCCACAATTGTTTAAGCACACACTGCAGCAATCCCGAGCACTACCTCCGTACGATATTGTTCCCTGTGAGATTTCAGGATACACCATTGATCTTGTTCTTGGTGTTATCCATTATCAATATACGAGCAGCGTTTCTTATTTGATATTGTTATCATTATCCTGTTATATAATTGATTCTCAGTATTACAATATCATTTACACAATCACTCACTTTAATGGCTTTATATTTAAATGCTTCCGCTAGGATCACTTCTGTACTTAACTGCCAGCATACCTGATATAATGTTTGCAACTTGTCTCTGTGCCAGATTTCAAGAAAATCCTAAAGAATCTCATTTGTCTGCTGTCAAGCGCATATATAAATATCTGAAAGGGACTCAATTTTTGGGTCTCTGGTATCCTCTTAATTATGGTTTCGAGCTTGTAGCATATACAGACTCAGATTACGGAGGATGCAAGAATGACAGAAAGAGTACGTCTGGTAGCTGCCAATTACTTGGTGAAAAATTGGTGAGTTGGACATCCAAGAAACAGAATTGCGTATCAACTTCTACAGCAGAAGCAGAGTATGTTGCTGCTCTCAAGTGATATGGATGAAAACCCAGCTCAAAGACTATGGCCTAGAATATGGAAAAATTCCAATTCTGTGTGACTCCAAGAGTGCCATAGCAATCACAGCTAACCCAGTTCAGCACTCCAAGACAAAGCATATCGATATAAGGTACCACTTCATAAAGGATCATGTTGAAAAATGGACGATTGAAATGTACTTTGTTTCAACCGACTTCCAGCTTGCTGACTTGTTTACAAAAGCCCTTTATGAAAGGAGATTCAACTTCTTAATCGGCAAACTGGGTATGCTGAACATGTCCTCCTAACTCTGTTCAAACTCAACAGAGCCTCTGATGTTCCAACAGAGCTCTGTCAAAAAGTTAGGAAGGATAGTTCAACAGAGTCTCTGCTATTCACCAGAACTCTGTCAAGCATACTTTTTCAACAAGCTTAGTGAATCTGTTTGTATATACCTTTTTGTAAAATTCTTTTTGTAAAAAGTTTTTTTGCTCATATTTCAAGGGGGAGTTTATAAGATTTTGCGCATGGTTTTAGGGGGAGCGAGTCAAATCTGATTTTTCAAATCAAAATGACTTCGCTTTCTTTTCTGGAAAGAAAAATCTTTAAAAAAAAGGAAAACCTGTTATGATGAAAATCCTTTGATAACGTCAAGAACCTACCAGAACTCTGATATTTCACCAGAGCCTCTGTTGATTCTCACCAGAACTCTGTGAAATTTCTAAAGTCAGTTCTGTTCTCGTTCTTTGGCCATTTCCTCATCAGATACAGAATTTCAAATGATTTTGGGTAAAGGTGAAACACCAAAGGAGTACTTGAAAAGAAAGAAAAAGGGTCACTCGTCAGAGGCAAAACTTGCAAAGCTCCAACAGAGCTCTGTCGGTTTTATGCCACGTCATCAGAAGTAACGTCATCAGAGGTGCGGGTTATTTCTAAGCGTCAACAACTTGTCACCCACACATCTTTAACCGCGACGGTTTACTTGCACAAAAGTGGTCAGAACAAATCCACGTGGCACTCTCTAATTGAAAGCTAAACCACTAGTTGTCCCCACGATACATAATTCAGGCCACTCCACCTTCTGACACTCGAGTGCCTACAGTACCTACGACGATTACCCAGCCACAAGTTCTGACTATAAATATCCATAACCTTGACCCATTTCATTTCTAAACCTCCTAAACCTTTCACCTTTCCCTCTTTTATTCAAATCCTCAGTGTTCTTCAAGAAAACCCCAAACCTGCAACAATGGTGGAACCCCAAAACTCTGCTGATTCTAGCCGAATAGAACCCACTGATGATATCATTGTTCTTCCATACGAGTTTGCTGACAACAACTACATATTCGATCCCACTCCAGGACTCTATCTACCCCTATATCATGTCTTCATTGAGTTCTTTAGAAACTATGATATCTTTAGAGCCCTAACAGAGTTCGATGACCATCTTCCTGCAATCTATGTCCAACAATGGTGGACCACATGCCAATACATCGAAGAACAAGACGGGATAGTTGGGAGCGTCAACGCAAGTAATGGAGGAGCGGGAACAATCCGCATTAGATCAAGTACCTTAAGAAGAATCTTCAGAATGAAAACCAAACGACAGCTAGGAATAGACGCCTATGAGAAACCACCAAAAACAGATGTCCTTCTTCATTTCATGAAGTTTTTGGGTTACAACAAGGATCTGAATAGAATAGGAGAGTTCAAGCGACAGAACCTACCCACTATGTGGAATTTCATGTTCTCCACCTTAAACAGAACCCTTACCAGCAAATCTGGTAGTCAAGACCAAGCCACAACGGAAATCCTACAAATCATGTATGGATTGTTCTTCAATCGAAACTTTGACTATGCCAGCATTCTCTACAACGATCTTCTTACGACTGTTAACACAAAAACCTCATCCATCGCAAGAGAAGGAGTCGTTGGATCCCACAAGTTCTTGAAGATGATCAAGTTTCCACGCTTCATCAGTCTGGTGATCAGAAGAGCCTTCGACAGACTGGAACTAACTCATCAGGGTCGCTCAACACCTGTTTGGACGATGTCCAAATTTCTCCCCACTACATCAGGCGAATACCCCTTCATTAGAAGAATTCCAGGTACAATGCTTGCCCTTATCGCCCCTGACCATATCTCTATCCAGAACTATCAGAGTGCTGCTCAACCTCAAGAACCTGAGGTGAGAACCCCAGCATACTTAAGATCTGAGCCTTCTTTCGAGAGCTTGAGTGAGGAGATAGGAGAGGAAGTTAACAGACCAGAGGTAAGAGCACCCGAAGTGGGATCTTCCTCTAGAAGAGAGGAAGTAGAGGACAGAGCATCTCCTAGAGAGGCTGTCCATGAGGAAGTACATGAAACACCGGAGGTAGAAAATATCTCCTCTGATAGTGGTGAGCAAGAGGGAAATGTCAGAGAGAATCCAGAGAGTGCTACAGCAATAGGAGCCGAGGAAAATGTGAGAATAGAAAAAGATGCTCAACAGAGCACATCTGAGCGTATCCTTAACCAAAATCCCAGTACTCCCACACAATCTAATCCTGGTGATCAAGACCAAAGGATTATTGAAACAGAGGTGCACGCCTCGAACCCCAACCAGCAAGAACCACCAGAAGCAACTCTTCATGCTTCTGGTATGCACGAACATGGGGAAGCTATCTTTGGTAGTGATGTTCATTCGCCCCAGAACATCAATAGGTCACCTCCACACAATGATGCCTCTGTGGCTCATTTAGACACGACACAAAAAAGACCAGAGATCTTTGTAATCTCACATAGCATCTGTCCGACTCAGGGACAATGGGAGACCATAGTAGAACAAGGGAAGACATTGCTTGATCCAAATGCTTCTCATCACACCAGATTTCCTTCTTCAGAACCTGAGCTGGAAGAGGAAACTTTGGTCAGAACACCTGTAGTTGTTTCCCCTCAAAGGGAACATCAAGGATCAGGTGGAAGTCCTCCAAGAGCCAACATCAACACAACTCTTGACGGAGGCGCCTCTGAACTCGAGGCTGAATTGGATCCATGTGTTGGAACCAAGGATACCCCCGTTGACACTGTCACAAGAGCAGAGTTCGAAAGCTTATGTGACAGTATCAACAACTCTTTGAATGAGTATAAACTTATCAATAAACAGAAGGAGGAGCTGATCCGCAAGGAATATGCTTCTCTTAAGGAAGAACTGCTGAACATCTCTAACAAACATGCAGAGATAACTCAGAAATATGCCGAGGCTGAAGCACTCAGAACAGAGTCTGAACGAGTCAGAGGAGAAGAGATTGCAAAGCTGACAACAGAGATAGTCGAGCTAAGAACAGTCAGAACAGAGGAAGCTAAAAAGTCTTCGACAGATCTTGCAGAGCTAAAGCGACTCATAACAGAGAACCACACAACGCAGATGAACAGAACCCTTCCCATCCCCACAGTTATTCTTTCAGAATCTAACGTCAGAACCTTGACAGAGATAATTACCAACTCTGTTAAGGAATCCATAAAAGAAGCAACCACCTCATCTGCTATTCCACTCAACATCTCCAGCCCTAATCCAAATGACCTACTCATGACAGTTGGCCAAATGGGAGACTTCAAAAAATAAATTCTTAGCCGAATGATGACGATTTCATCAAAATTTGTAATGAAAGCTAAGGCGACAGAACAACATGTGAAAGCGTCTCTTGATACTCACAAGGTCAACTTTGAGGCTCAAGTAGAAGAGATCAGAGGTGCTGCAACAGAGGTAGAAGATGTAATGACGAAGGCAGCCTCAAACTTTACTAATATTATTTTACAGGCTACCTCTACATCGAAAAGACCTGCAGAAGAAGCACCTACAGATGAACCTTCAAGCAAGAGACACTAAGATGATCTGAGATTTGTTGTTCCGTCCTCACCAGCAGCTCGAATTGACGATTCTGGCGATGATGATGATTTCAAAGATGCTCAAGAAGGTCAATCAGACGATCAATTGGGTGAGTCCTCAGAACAACAAAAGGGGGAGAAGGAGAAGGAGAAGGAAAAGGAGAAGGAGAAGGAGAAGGAGAAGGAGAAGGAGAAGGAGAAGGAGAAGGAGAAAGAGAAGGAGAAAGAGGCACAGAAAGGGAAAGAGGTTGAAAAAGAGAGAGAAGCCAAGGGTAAAGGGAAAATCACAGAAGCAACTGAGGCAAAGGCTACAGAAGGAGAAAAGGGGATAACAGAGGAAATCATGACAGATATGACTGTAGTGGCATTTGACTACATGTTCAAGAACAGAGTCATCAAACCAACAGAAGAGTCAACACAACAACCACCAGAGATCATCTGCCTAGATACCCCTCCTACTTCTCCAAGAAAAGAACCAGAGAGGACAGACCCATCCTCTGCTGAAGGACAAACAAGTCGAGCCCAACCTCAAGCTACTCAAAAATCTGCTCACATCGACACTCTTATGGCAGAAACCCATGATGACCCAAACCCAATGGTACCAGAACAGAACCCAGAAACCTCTACCCTTCATACCAAAAAACCTGCCTTAGAAACGGTATTTGCATTTCTATATGCTGAAAGAGACATCATCCCTGTAAATGCCGTACCCATTAACCCATACCTTAACCCAATAAGAATAAACACCATTTCTGATGCAAGGCTAAAGTTCATCCAAACCAGGTCAAATCAGAACAGAGCCATCAATATAAAATTCGGTATCCGCAGAATTCTGGACATCAAGCACAAGAAGTTTCAATATGACAGAGTCACATACCATGAGTATACTGTGGAATCAACAGAAGGCAGAAATGAAATCTTCAATGACAATGATCTCGTCCTACTGAACCCATACGACCTGATCTTACTCCATGCATATTGCTTGAACTTCTCAGAAAGATACACGCCGGCCAGAACTGCGCTACCAGAAGTAAGATTCGCTATGCAAGAGCACATCAATCTCAGAATACAGATTGATTATCAGCTAGGCATAGAGTTTGAAGTAGAGAAACTAGCGATTGCACCACCAAATGAAAACCTTGAGGGTTATGGCCATCACAGAACTGGAAACGTAGTAGAAGATCCTCCAGTCTTTGTCTGCCGACAGAAGGGCACAAAGAAGGCCATCAGAGCAGCTGAAGCCCACAAGTACTCGAGTGAGTCGCTAGTATACCTCAAGAACATAATCCAAGATCTCCCAAGAAGCAAGTATCCAGAAGAACATCAGAAACTCTTCATCGACCAGATTGATCTGATGCTGGACTTCCGTACTATAATCAGAAGATTCGACAGAATTCTTAGGGGAGATAACTATGCATAAATGTACTACTTTATACTATGCACTGTAATATCTTAGAAGAATAGTACAAAGGCTAACAGAGGTAAATATTCTCTGTTCTTTTTGTTTACATATCTGTTTTAAATTTTTTATTTTCAATACTTAGGGGGAGATTGTTAGACCCAAGTATCTGTAATGTAAAAGTATTGAAAATATTATCAAGACAGAAGACCATCAGAGATGCAGCAGAATACTTAGAAGAAAAAGCTTCAAGAAGATCAACAGAACTCAACAGAGTTCTGGTGGAACTAACAGAGCTCAACAGAGCTCTGTCAGAAGATCAACAGAAGAACTGTTCACAACCCGAAGACCAACAGAGCTATGGTCTATGAGCTCAGTTGTAGTGAAGACCTCTGTGATGCCTAAGTCTCGTAAGAAATCCCAAGTGTTAGACAAGTGTCCATACTTTCCACGTATGCCCTAAAATTAGGAGACACACTTTCCATGTGTCATTCTAGGGTACGATAGTACACTATCTTCACTTTATCAGGGCTATAAATAGAGAGGTAGTGGAACAAACAATTGTAAGCTTTGGGAAGAATAGTTTTCCACAATTGTTTAAGCACACACTGCAGCAATCCCGAGCACTACCTCCGTACGATATTGTTCCCTGTGAGATTTCAGGATACACCATTGATCTTGTTCTTGGTGTTATCCATTATCAATATACGAGCAGCGTTTCTTATTTGATCTTGTTATCATTATCCTATTCTATAATTGATTCTCACTATTATAATATCATTTACACAATCACTCACTTTAATGGCTTTATATTTAAATGCTTCCGCTGTCTATATTACTAGCATTAATGTGATACAACGTGAATCTGGGAAGCTACAATTTTGTTTTATCTGAAGACCAAGGAAATATGTTAGCTCACCCATCATACTCATTTTATACTCTGCTTTCATCCTTTCAGAGAAACGAGTACAAAGGTCAGGGTTAGTAGAACCAAATATAATATCATCGACATATATTTGAACAAGAATAATATGACCTTTTACTTTCCTGAAAAATAGAGTTTTATCGATTTTACCACGCTCAGATTTTTCAATCAGGAGATAAGAGGATAGAGTGTCATACCATGCACGAGGAGCTTGCTTTAAGCCATAAAGTGCCTTGTCCAGTTTATAGACATAACCTGGATGCTTAGGATCTGAGAATCCTGGAGGTTGTTCCACGTAGACTTCTTCATTCAGTTTTCCATTGAGGAACACTTACTTAACATCCATCTGATAAACTTTAAAGTCTTTTTGTAAAGCGTAACCTAAGAATAGATGAATGGCTTCTAGTCTAGCAACTGGAGCAAAGGTTTTGTCGTAATCTATACCTTCCTCTTGTCTGTATCCCTGAGCAACAAGTCGAGCCTTGTTGCGGGTTACAGTTCCATGTTCATCCAACTTGTTTCGATAGACCCATTTAGTGCCTATCACTGACTTGTCAAATGGTCTTGGAACGAGATTCCAAACTTTGTTTCTTTCAAATTATGTCAGCTCTTCTTGCATAGCGCTGACCCAGTTTGGATCTCTGAGGGCATCATCTATTTTCTTTGGTTCAATCAGAGAAATAAAGTTAACAAATAAACAAATATTACTTGCACTTCGTCGAGTCTGAACACCAGCGTTTGGGTCACCAAGAATTTGATCAATATGGTGATTTATAGTCCATTGCTGAGCCAGAGCATGATTCGCTGACTCAACCTGAACTTGAGGAGCTACAGATGAAGCTTCAGCAACATCTGGTATATCAACCAAGATAGGAAGAGGTGCAGATGTCATTACATTCACTTATTGTTGAGAAGTAGATGGAATGTCTGAGGTAGAAGGTTTAGAAGCAGGCATAGTGTTTAGAGGAACAGCTGAGACTTATGAAGTTTTAGCTTCACTAGTCTGCATATCAGGAATGATGGTAGGACCATCATCATCAGTAGAATGAGTATGAGATTCAGGAGTGGGAATATCTTCTGAATCACCAAGATGAGAAAACATCCATTGATTCAGTTCTTCAGTATCAGCGGAAGGTTTAGAATTTGCTGAACGGGATTCGTCAAAGGTGACGTGAATAGTTTCTTCAACAGTCTGTCTTCTTCGATTGAAGACTTTGAAGGCTTTGGAGACTGAGGAGTATCCAAGAAAGATTCCATCATCAGCCTTAGGATCAAACTTTCCAAGGGCATCTCTGTTGTTCAGTGTGAAACACTGACATCCAAAGATGTGACGAAAGATAATTGAAGGCTTTCTCCCATGAAAAAGTTCATAGGCTGTCTTTTTGAATCTTTTGACGATCAGCGACCTGTTTTGAGTAAAACAAGCAGTGTTGACAGCTTCTGCCCAAAACTGAGTAGGCAGGTGAGAATCGCTGAGCATTGATCTTGCAGCTTCAATGTAGGTCTATTTCTTCTTTCAGCGACTCCATTTTGTTGCGGTGTTCTCACTGAAGAGAAGTTGTGAGAAATACCCTTACATTCAAAGAAGGAATCAAGAGAACTGTTTTTGAATTCAGTCCCATGATCACTCCTTATTGAGCGAACGGTCATGTTGTTCAGGACTTCCATTTTCTTGACAAAGGTGATGAGTTCTTCAGGGGTGTCACTCTTAGAACGGAGAAACATTACCCAGGTATAGCGAGAGAATTCATCAACTATGACCAACGTATATTTCTTTCCAGCGATGGATTGTTTGTTAACATGGCCAAACAAGTCCATATGGAGAAGTTGTAGAGGAGATGACACTGAGGAAACTTGCTTAGATTTGAAACTAGCTTTTGTTTGTTTCCCTTTCTCACACGCTGAACATAAGGACTCCTTAGCGTATGAGTGTTGAGGTAGACCAGTAACCAACTCTTTTGAAGATAGAGTATTCAGTGTCTTGAAGTTGAGATGAGAGAGCCTCTTATGCCATAGCCAGTTGACATCAGATGAGGCTTTTGAGAAGAAACAGTTGTTCTCAGTGGTTGTTGAGTCCATGTTTATTACATAAACATTTTCCAAACGATAACCGCTGAGAGCTATCTTCTCCTTTTTGTCAGCGACAAAGCAGGATTCCTTAGTAAATATTACTTTGTTATCCATGTCGCAAAGCTGACTGATGCTTAGAAGATTATGCTTCAGCCCTTCAACATATGCGACTCTTCTGAAGGTTGTTGTACCATTAGAGAGTACACCAAACCCTCGGGTATGTCCTTTTCCATTTCCACCGAAAGTCACAGAGGGACCCTTCTCTTCCTTATATTCAGTGAGCAGGTTCTTCTTTCCAGTCATGTGTCTAGAGCATCCGCTATCGAGATACCAGATACCCTTCTTAACCTTACTAGCAGAGGTTAAAGTAGAGGGAATGTCAGACTTTTCTTCCTCATCTTCGATCTTGGCCATGAGACAGAGATTGGCTTCATCATCATCTTCAGAGTCAGATGATTCTTCTTCGTCAGAGGCCGCCCAATCATAGTCAGCCATCAGGCCTTTGCCTTTCTTCTTAAAGGTTTTCAGCTTTGAATACCTTTCTTTCAGCTTTTTGTATTTTTCATCTCTAGTCCTGGGAATAAAGTTTTTGTTGGGAAAAGCTGAGGGTCTAGAGACTTTCTTTGACCTGCACTCGCTAGCAAAATGTCCTATCTTTTCACAGTTATAGCAAGTAGCAGTTGCCTTATCAACAGGAGTTGATGATCTTGGCTTGTCAGTAATAGCAAGAGGTTTGTTCTTTCTGAAATTTTTATTATTGGCGAATCTCCTGAACTTATTAGAAAGGAGAGCCATAGATTCATCAAGATCTGAAGAGTCAGGATCTTATGAACATTCAGAGTTAGTCTCCAACTCAGTGATAGTGATAGTAGATCGCTGAGTGGTAGGTGACTCTGAGATTAAAGCAACAGGGGTGCTTTTGGAATCTTTTACAAGATTCTTCTTAAGATGACTCGATTGCTCATGATTAAGCATCGTGCCATATAAGGTAGAAAGAGTCATGGATTTTAGATCCTTTGATAGCTTGAGACACATTGAATAACTGTCCCAGCTTTCAGGTAAACATTCTAAGAACTTTGTCAGTACTTCAAAGTTAGAATATTCCTTACCAACAGTTTTTAGATCTATTATTAAGCAGTTAAAACGTTGGTGTACTTCAGAGAGAGATTCATTCTTACCACAAATGAAGCTTTCGTACTGTCTTACCAGGTTGATCTTACGTGAGTCCTGGACTTCAGACGTACCTTCATACTGAACACAGATTGTGTCCCACATGGCTTTGGAGGTTTTCAGGTTCATGACGGAATGCTAGACTTCGTCAGTAAGAGCCATGGAAAGAATGGATTTGGCTTTGGTATCGATAACCACTTTTTTCTTATCTTCATCAGTCCACATATGAATTTCCTTGGGAACCAACCTTTATAGAATAGCAGCTCTATTCTCAGTGGCTGGAACTTCAGGATCAATTCTAACAGGAATATATGGGCCGTTTTCAAGATAGTAAGGCATAGTAGGGTCTATACCTTCTAAGAAGAGAATCATCCTATTTTTCCACAGATTAAAGTTATCTCTGGAGAATCTAGGGGGTTTTGCAAGAGAACCGTTGTCAATATAGTTAGTGTTTGTGTTGGTAGCCATTTTAAGAAATAGCAAGGAAGAGAAGATTAGTATAGATAAGATCTTGTTTATGAGATTAAACAAATATGCTCTGATACCACTTGCTGGTCCCGAAGGGTTATACAAGTTTGTAGAAGGGGGGGGGGGGGGTTGAATACAAACACACGATTTTTACTTTCTAAATTGTTTATTGATAAATCTTAAAACAATTTACAACTTGTTGCGGAACAAGATTAAGGATTAACCTAATCTAAACATGTTAAGAACACTAAGGTTCTTGCACTAGAATTAAGATAGAAAGGAGATAAGAATATTACGAATAATATTCTAACACTAAGAGAGAAAGAAGAAGATGGCTGAGCACTTCAATTCTGAAGTAGGGTTCTTCTTATATACTGCATGCATTTAATGCATGGCAGTATTGCTTTACACGTGGCAACAACTGAGTGGTTGCATGTTTTGACCTTTGTATGGTGCACAATGTAGAATCAGAGTTTGTTGTACGATTCTAGACTGAAGGGAGGTCCGTTATGACATTTCGTACGGAGACGTGCAAGGGGTAAGACAAAAGTAACTTGTAGAGGAAGACTTCATGATCAGCTTTCGTTGAATCAATACTTTATCAGCGAGTGATAAAGCTCAGCGATTGCTGAAGTCTTCTACTTGATACTTCACGTTGAGTGGACAATTCTGTGACTTCGCTGATATCCGCATCAGTTCATTAGTAGACTTGTCGCTGGTTCTTGGGCTTGATCTTCGACTTCAGCGTAGAACCTTTATTGACGTGAAACTTGTCTTCAGGGATCATAAGTAAAAAACTAAAACTTATCAGCGATCATCATATAGACTGAACAGGCTCAGAGCTACTGGATGAACAGTGTTCGCTGATTGTCTAATTTAAAGAGTGTGAGTTTCCTATCAGCGGTACTGTTGAGACATAGTACTTATCAGCGATAGTGAAACTCTAATACATAATGTTTACTTACAATTTTCACTAAGTGTTTAAGAGAGGGTCATTATCAAATCACTGAGGGTTTGGATCAACACTTACGATCATACCTAGTTCACTTAAACTACGGCTCTGATACCAAACTGAAACACCCTAAAACGCAATAAATTTAAACCTACAATAATCTCTTCCACACACTTTCATTCATAGATGGAGAAATTATAACAAAGTTCGTAAATACAAGAGAACTATCATAAACAATCTACTAATCTAATCCATAATGTACACGATCAGATTATAAAGATTGTTCAGAACATCTCCAAAATATCTCCGATAACACTAAATTCTCCATCACAATAACAAAAGCATAACTCTGGTACTCCTCGACACTCATCCCTTTAAATCCCTTCCCGAGCTAGTACTTGGTAAGAAAATTTACTTTGAAAAGATTAGGCTTACGCCTAGTGAGAACATCCAGTTATCAAACTAAAAACATTATAAGTTTTGAAAACCAAACTGTAAACAAAGCATATAAATGAACCTGATCTCAATCTTTCATACCGTACACATAACATCTTTCGATGACGGGAATCATACCCGATTTTTCAATGAGTGTGTCAAACACTTAGTAGGTCATAGTATCATGTTCAAGAGCGCCACTACGAGTCACCACAGATTCTAGATCATTGCTCACGTCCATGAAATTACAATTAAGCCATGCCTATTTCTTGGTGTGGAAGTAGAGATTACAATTAAGGCATGCCTATCTCTTATCTTACAATAGAAATCGGGAATTACGATTAGTCCACGCCTATTCCACGATTTCACATCTCAATTACGAAATGAGAACTACGATTAGTCCACGCCTATTCCTTATTTCAATTCAACGGGAATTACGATTAGTCCACGCCTATTCCACTTTCATCAAATCCACGGGAATTACGATTAGTCCACGCCTATTCCACGTGTTCACATAATACTAGTGCCTATGGATCCATTACACTTCCTAACATATGTGTGTATCAACTCAAAATACATAACAACTCGTATCATACTCTCAGTCGAGTTATAATTATGTTCGTACTTTTAAAATCACAATATGTTTCGTATTCATGAAACATTTGAACAGTACTACATTGCACAAAAATATACATGAAAATCTGTCCAATAAACTAATCCGGAACCATGTCCAGAAACAGTCTGGAATCATATCCGGAAACCAAATCCGGAACATATATCCGGAAACATCCGGAAATCAAAGGAATCCGGTAACATCAGGAAAGAGTATCCAGACTCCAAGTCCGGAACCATCCAGGAATCAAATCCGGTATCTGGAAACAATTCGGTATCCGGTACATCCGGACAACTATTTGGAATCTAGAATCATCCGGTATCCGGTATCAATCCGGGAAATTCATTCGGACTCCGAATTATCCGGAATCTGAAACCCAATCCGGAAAATCATTCTAATCCGGGAAATTCATCTTCCAGGCTCAACGATACCCAGTTAAATTATTACAATTTTCATTCCAAACTTTCCAACAACACTTTAATGATTATTTAAAAGAGATACTAAGGGGGTGTTTGGTTCACAGAAAGTGAAGGAATTTGATGGAATTGGAATCTCAAATTCCTTTGACCAGATTCAATTCCATTGTTTGGTTCAAGGTTTTTAAAGGAATGGAATATCAAATTCCAACCAATTCCATCAAATGGGCATTTAAACATTCCATCCTAAATACAAAGGATTTCAAAGGAATGGAATTGAGCCGACAAAAAAATCTGCTACCCCCTCTCTCGCTTTCTTCTCCAATCTCCATCACATCTGTTCTTCTCCATCGCCATCAGTGTTGTTCTTCTCCATCACATCTGTTGTTTAGGGTTTAGGTAATGATTTCGATTTATGCTTTGGATTACCATCTGATTTTGATTTAGCATCTGATTTCGATTTTGCATCTGATTTCGATTTTGCATCTGATTTCGATTTTAGCATCTGATTTCGATTTTAGCACCTGATTTCGATTTAGCATCTGATTTTGATTTTGCAACTGATTTCGATTTATAATGGTTCAATTTTTCAACTGATTTCGATTTATGGTTCGATTTTGCAACTGATTTCGAATCTTGTTATCATCTGCTTTCGATTTATGGAATTTACAATCTGTTTTTGATTTATGGAATTTACAATCTATTTTTGATTTATGGAATTTACAATCTGTTTCTATGAGGTTTATGTGGTTTAGTGGTTTATGTGTATGGAATTTCATGGAATTTACAATCTGATTGGTATTTTGGTTATTTACCCAAATTTCATTCCAATTCCAAAACTACATTCTGTGAACCAAACAGACAAATTCAAATTTCTTTAACAGATTCCATTCCAATTCTGTCAACCAAACAGCCGGTCAAACCTGACAAAATTCCATTACAATTCCTTCAAAGTCAAATTCCTTTGACCGATTCCATTCCATCCAAAAACATTATGCGAACCAAACGCCCCCTAACTCTACAATTCGACTTTTTACCAAGCAAAATAGATAGATGAACTCACCTGGGTAACGCGAACTCAGAGTGAATTTGATTCCAATTCTTTCCACGACTGATGTTAATAACTTAATTGAAATTCAAATTAACTTAAGACTATCAATCTTAAGAAATCGAATTGAAGGAGAGAATCCAAATTCTTACCGAACAGAACCTGAAATCGTAATTTCTTTCTCTCTGCTTGAACCGACTTTACTGCAAGAACAATTGAGATAAATCTCAATATTCAACCGACTCTCCCTTCTTATATATCAAACTATCAATAATTAACAAACCAACCCCCAAAGTTCATAATTCCACAATTAGCTTAAACTTTGGTCACTTGCACTTTTAACCCTTCAACCTCAAAATATAACATAACTTTCAATTAACATTCTTCATAATTCATATTTTTATCATGGAAATTCAAGGTGTTACACACACCTCACTTCTGAATAACCAAAATGCGCACCTAAAATGTTTATCAGTAAACCAAGATCAGGACTCTGTTCTAAGGAGAAAATAATATCCGGAAAACTTCACTTGTCTGGAACACTGTTATCCGTATCACTTATCCGGAATCCTTACCTGGAAAACTGCTCCCAGAACCCACAACCGGAAAACCTACTATCCGGGCCCCTACCAGAAAACCCTTTATCCGGGCCACTACTGGAAAACCTACTATTCGGACCACTACAGAAAATCGTCACCTGGAGAGCTTCACCCGGAAACTCTTCTACCCGGAAACTAATATCCGGAAACTGGTGATTACCCAGAAAAATCGCGACTGAGAAACCCAAAATTCCCATAGATCGATTGTAAGCAAGGGTCTTATGCCCTGCCCAAACCCAACCCTCAAATGGTTCATAACAACAAGTGAATAGACCAAAATGGTTCGATTAAAACACTTTAATGATCCAAAATCAACCCAAAATCACCCGAATTGTCCTTATCGAACTTTGAGGAAAAAGGGACAGTGAAGAAATGGGGTTTTTCCCCTTAATCTAACATGCCCAACCATAGAAACCGATTTATTACACATAGAAGGTGAGAATTGATTAAATGATTACCTTAGATGAAGATGTTGCCCTCAAGCAATCCTTCCCACAAGACACCTGCAAACTTTTCCCAATTTCTTCTTCTTATCTTTGCTATGATTTCAGCCGCAACCCAAAATGAATGAGGAATTTGGGATTTTATTCCCTTATATAATTCCAACAAATTTAAACTCAAGTCCCCCAGGTTACCATATTTCGCCCTTTGACCACATATTTGTCCAAGTTTCGACAACTAAGGATAATGGTTATTACAACATCTCCCCCTTAAAAGAATTTTGTCCCCGAAATTCATTAATCGAACAGATGCGGGTGCTTTAGCTCTTAAATCTTACCAGTCGATGATCGTTTCGGGTTCAAATAACTTCTTGTATACTTGCATACTTGCAATGACACAACCATACAGGCGTGAAACACAAAACGAATTCCCACATAACCCTCAAGCATGTCTAGTCCATTTGCCAATTCTTTAATCCACTATACAAACTATAACCGACTCACTAAAGCATGGCTCAACTCTTTTTCCTTTCGATATTTACCAATCCAACCCTTGGGGTTTCTTTGGCATCAAGCTGATCCCCAACTTCAAGTTCCACGTTTCGCGCTTCCAAAGTTGCACATTTTGGTTCCATTTAATCTTCCAAACATTTCTGTCCAAAACCTTCAACGTGTGGTATCCTCCAGATTCGTCATTCGATTAACCATAGATTTCTTAGGTTAGGAATACTTACATAATATACTTGTTGCCTCCCCGACAATTTATACCAGATATATTTGTAGCATCCCATCTGTAACATCCCAGGCCAACCGTACCAGATATTGTCCGCTTTGTCCACACCCGGACTCACGGTTTTAAAACGCGAATAATCCAAGTTTTCAAATGTAGTTCCTACCTTCCTAAAAAGGGGAATTCTGATGAGTTCAATGCCACATCACATGAATCATTTAATAAATATAAAACCATCCAATCATCAATCTTGCACGAGATCAACCCTTAATTCCCCAATAAACTCGCATCTATGAATTTCTTCGCTAGATAACAAGAATTTTCCAATATCACCACAACATGCGTCTAACGCAAAAGCACCTTACTTCCCCAAACCGTGCTGACCACAAATCGACCTTGTTAACCCATCATACGCTCCCATCCCATCAACGTTCCATACTTGTACATAGCCATCAGCAGGAGACCTCCACAGTCCATCATTCGGAGTATCCACTAATCCTAGCTAATTCACTTGAAGATTCATATTCACATTCTCAATGCATCGAACAAGCATTCAACCAAATAAGGAATGAATCCACGTCTCACTCGCCCAACGAATAGGAGTGACCATGCTCACTCAACACTATTCCGAGTAGCACATTGTTGATCACCATGTTTGCCTTGGAATGTTCACACTTCTAACACTTACTCAGATCTGACAGTCTTACATTTTGAATATCCCATACTACCACTTATACCATGCCTCCTTGAAGGCATATATCACACACTTTCAAGGAAGAACTTATTGACTCGAGCAAGTCTTCCCACACTTTAACCATGACATGCACCAACCTTCTTACTTTCATAACATATCGTATTGACTTCTTTATGCTAGATTGGGGCATTGCCTTCCTACCAATACTTACTCCATTTTCCGATCAATTCAACGCGCCAAAGGCACATCGGTGTTACTAAGCCTAACCAAACGGTTTCACCACCATCCTCTCTCGAGATAATCTACC
The DNA here is from genome assembly GCA_033807775.1 of Saussurea involucrata. NCBI lineage: Eukaryota > Viridiplantae > Streptophyta > Magnoliopsida > Asterales > Asteraceae > Saussurea > Saussurea involucrata. The sequence continues at coordinate 15,752,843 of CM066326.1, forward strand.
AGGTCTTTCTTGAAATAACATTCAATGTTGGGAAGCACCACACGTTTATCGTTCCCCAAACAGAGTCAACCTAGTCACCAGAGTTCCTTCGTGCACCAGGAACAATTCACATCCTCAGGGATCCCGTATCTACTACATCACCTTGTAAATTAACCAATCCAAAAACTTCATCGATCTTTCAAGGATCCCAAAATAACTCCCTCAATGACTCATGTATCTAAAAAGCATGTGGTTCCTCCTTCTCAACACATTACCATATCTGTGACTAGCACGTCTACTTTGGAAAATGATGCCACTAATTTTATCCACACAATCTTCACCCACAACATTACGCCGCAGACCAGGATCTTACGGTCATTTGCACACAAACAATCTTGATTTGCTTTTTACCTACATCCATAAAAAGTTTATCTCACGACGTTGCATGTCCCCGAATATAGACGAAACACAACTGTTAGAACTGAAGTTTGTCAAAAAGCTAAGTGTTGATATCTGAACTGAAGACTCAGAGTTTTGAGTAAGAAGACTCAGAAGTTCTGAATCGAAAGTATTGCAAAGATTACTAAGTATCAGTTCTGATAAGAAGGCTCAGAGTTCTGAGTTGGAGACACATAAGTTCTGAATGAAGATGAGAATGTCAAGTGTTCAAGTGTATGTTCTGAAGTATGCTCAATCAGAAGAATGTTCAGAAGTTCTGAACATGTTGTTCAGAACTTGTGTCTTAGACATTTTCGGTTATATTCTGTTACTAATTAGAACACGTGTAACTGTTCTATTAGTTTGTCACGTATATGTACTGTAGCTTTCGTATCACTTTTGAATAGCTTTTGTATTCACTTTGTAATCTTTGAGAGATTCTCTCTCTAGATCTGTAATTTATTCTTTAATGAATACAAAGCTTTTGGATCCAATTCTCTACTATTCTACTGTTTGATTGTGTTCATATTAGTCAATTACATTGTAAGATTGAATCCTGGTTTCTACAATTGGTATCAGAGCCAATCAACAAACAAATTTGGTCAAGATCGTGTTCTTGAGGGTTTCTTGATCGTGTTCTTGAAGATTTCTTGTTCAATTTGATAATTGAATTCCGCTGCGTAATTCTTGAATTGTTCTTAATTCTTGAATTTGGTCTGTTTTTGTTCAAGAAATTCGAATTTGTCTTTTTGTTGAATCGATTCAATTCATCTTACAATCATGTATTCGAAAGAATTTCTCTCTATGGGATCTGAGACAAAGCCACATGTTCTAATTCCTGAAGAGTATCAACAATGGAAGATCCGAATTATTCAATTCTTGGATAATATTGATGAGAATTTGATGATCTCAATCCGTGAAGGTCCAATTGAAGTCTATGTTGATGTTGCTGCTACACCTACAACTAATACTACACCAGAGATTCCTGCTACCAGAGTGAAAAAGATTTTCTCACAGTGTTAGGTATGGATCTTCATACAATCCAAGATATAAGAACAAGATGCGGAAGAACATTATTAGAAAAGTAAAACTAACATAGAGAGAACACAAAGAGATTTAATGTCTACATCTTGTATTATGAATTCACACTTTACAATATTACATGTAAAGTCCTATTTATTGTCTTCCTCACTTGTTACAACAGTTAAGCATAAGCCCTTTAACACAACTATTGCTTTACAAAACTTTCTAATATTAAGGACAACTACAGTGTCCTAACATTCTCCCCCTAAAAATTTGGAAAGCAAATCATCTTCAAATCATTAGATCCTCTCCCCCTTGATTTACTTGAAAAAACTTTAGATGTGCATTCTTCAAAAGTAGGCTCGACCCCCCCTTGAAAATTGCTCTTAGCCTTGACTAAATGCACTAAAATCATCTTCAAAGTGTATGCATTTAGTGAAAAACAAAGAATCCGTCTTGCTTGAAAGAGGAACGGTAAAAAGCACACACTACTAGGTAGGGATGAGACTACCCAAGCAAATAACATTGTTCAACAACTGTAGAGAAATACTCATCTTCAAAATACTTCAAACCACTGAATAAAGAGAATCCAGAACTTCAATCTTCAAGAAATAGCTGAATGATTATAAGCACTCAAAATTCTGAATCACAACCAAAGCACCAGAACAATGATTGCAAGCACTCACAATTCTGGTTGATCAAGTCAGAAAAATGATTAAGAGCACTCAAAGGTCTAGCATCGTCAACAAAACTTCAGAATAATGATTGCAAATACTCAAGCGTCTCTTCCAATCCAATCAAAGACTGAATTCCAACGCTCACCTTCTGAAAATCTTGAAAGACTAGAGCCCTTTTAAACTTTGACAGTTGCTAAAAGTATGTGGCAAGCTGAATATCAGAATGATGTCACACACGCGTTATGCTAAAATCCAAGAACAATGTCCCCCTCCTTTTTTTAATGAGAAATATTTTTCAATAAATTTCTTGGATCCGAAACCATCGGAATTCGGATGAAGAAGGATCCGAAACCACGGATGTCGGACCATGAAGGGTGCGAAACCATGGATGTCGGACCATGAAGGGTGCGAAACCACGAATGTAGGATCATGAAGGGTTCGAAATCATAAGGATTTGTATCATGAAGGGTTCGAAATCATAAGGATTCGTATCATGTTGGGTTCGAAACCAAGGGATTCGAATCGTGAAGGATGTGAAACCATGCCTATCTTGAATAAATGGAATCCGAAACCATTTAGAGTTAGGATTAGAAAGATGCAAAGCCATCCATACCTTTGAACTTTTAGGTGAAAGCATATTCCGAAACTCAGAACTAAGATGACCAAATTCAGCAATATTTCTGACTTCACAAGATTCGAAACCATTAACTCAGAACAATTCGAAACCATCTAAGCCATCAAAACAATAGAAGCATCTGAAACCATGATGAACAGTAAAACATGAAGGATCCGAAACCCTCAATGAACAGTAAATGATGAAGCATCTGAAACCAACTATGAATGATCCGAAACCATGATGAATGATCCGAAACCATGATGAATGATCCGAAACCATGTAACAGCATCCAAAAATCACTAAAATCATCATAACTTCTTCAATTCTTGACCGATTTCAGTGATTCTTGCTCTGACAGATTCGCAAAATGATTGTGCACAGATTTCTAGTTGATCAAAAGATCAAATTCGAACAATTTGATGAAGTTTTGTTAAACCAAGATCATTCAAGATAGAGAAGATATGAATTGAAGAACACATTACAAGATTAGGAGTTTTGTACAAGTGTTTCTCTCTCTAGAATATAAGAATGTGAGTTAAGTATGTCTAGAGACCTACCAACTAATACACAACAAAACCTATTTATACTAAACACATTACAAGGTGTAAACAACACAATACAACTCAATAACATTGACTTTGACTTTGACCTTTCTATATTTAAACCTTGAAGACATATTACACTAACAATCTCCCCCTTGGATTCAAGGTTTAAACAAATGCGATCAGCAAGCTTTGGCTTTCTTGAATCTTCGGACTTCATCAAAGCTTGTCAAAGTCAAAACGTCATCCAATCTTCAAATGTCAAATAACGAACGTCTTTCTTCGAACAAGAGAATATGAATCTTCACACAAAGCTTTTTAATACAAATAAGCACAAGTTCAAGAAAAAGAGATCACAGAATGATCAATCGATTTTCCTCAAACTCTTGAAGAATTCCCCCCATTACCATTGACTTGAGAATTTCATTCTTCAGTGTCGATCTTCATAAACGCGCGAGTTCAAAAGAAAGAGATCACTGAAATGATCAATCGATTTCTTAAAAACTCTTGAAGAATAAAACTCCCTCTATCATTTCTTGAAACGACGTCTTCTTTCTACAAATCTCCCCGTTAACATTAAAACGAATCTTTGATTTTAAACTTTCTTTGACATGAAATTGATGTAGACATTCTCCCCCTTTTTCGATGAAAGTGAGCATCACGAGCATCGAAAATCTTTTCAATTTCAGTCACGGACAATCTCCCTCTTCAAAAACATTTCTTCCCCTTGAAAAACACGAACAATCTCCCCATAAGCGAAAGATCTTGCTCCCACTAAAAATAAGAATTGTAGAGCAAGTTCATTTTCTCCCCCTGAAAATTTGCATAAAATTTCATCAGCGCACAATTTACCAAACTTATATAAGGAAAATAGAATTCATTGAACAACATTTTATAACTATTAACATTTAATAATTTGAACACCAAACAAAAGAAATTCAACTTAATGAAATGTAACAGATATTTCCATCAAGTGAAATCAAATGCATGCGTTTGGATTCAAAAACAAGACATCATCGCATATCGAGTTACAAAATGTTCAGTTTCAACTCCTTTATTAAATCTATTTGGTGTGCTAGCATGCGAAATATGATCAGCAACAAGCAAATGCACCTCTAAAACCTATAAGAATACTTTGCTCTTACTCACACTATTTGTCCAAAAACAGAATTTTCACAAATTTACAGGTTTATCGCGACTTTGTATTTTCCCAAGTTTCAAGAGATGTGTGCTCTTAGGCATATTTTAATATTGTGCACATTGGCAACTTTTATTATGTGCTCATTGGCATCTTTTATAATCAAATAGTTTATTAACACTAAGATACACCGTAAACGTAACTTTCTAACTGGTCCTATAGCAGGATTTGGGTCAGCCGATCCCAGACCAGTTGGCCTTAGGGGCTAGGTGAAAAGCACCCCTTGGAACTTACTCTCCCGAACCAGAAAGGCTACATCGATATACCTTAATCCTATATGTACCAGTAGAACATGGCTTTCTACCTGGTTCTATAGCAGGATTTAGGTCAGCCAATCCCAGATCAGTTGATCTTAGGGGCTAGGTAACGAGTACCCCTTGGGACTTAATCTCCCAAACCAGATAGGCCACAGGCACAGACTATCAAACTGAATGATTTTATTATATATATAATATTTTTTTTAATTATAGCATCTCAATCACTTGGTTCAAAAACGTAGTGCTTTCCCCATATTTTCGTTTCCATTCATGATTAAGACGAATAGGCTTTGTGAGCATTGTATTCTGAATAAGTCTAGATTTACACAATTTTGCACTTATATCAAAATCTCAATCATGTTTCGCTGACCTTTCGACTTATTTCAGAAGCGAAAGTAGAAACAAATATTACTCTGATGATACACAAATGCTCGTAAAATCATCCTTAACACACATTTTATTCATTGAATGAAAAATTGAAAATTTTTACTTCATTGAATTAAAATTGTGAAGGTTCAAACTTTCAACGTTAGTAGAAATAAAATATAACACAATGTTACCTTTTTATCACTTGATTTGAGAAACAAAAAGATATGGCAGTTAAAGTTCAAAAAGATATCACCTGATAAGTACGAGTTCTAAACTGATATGTTTAGAAGTCATAGCCTTTGAAGTACGGGTTCTAAACTGATTTGTTTAGAAGCCTTTACCGTTGAAGTGCGGGTTTTGAACTGATTTGTTCAAAAGCCATTACCGTTGAAGTACGGGTTTTGAACTGATGTGTTAAAAAACCGTAAACTTTGAAATCCGGGTTCTAAACTGATGTGTTTAGAAACCATTACTCTTTACTCCCCCTTAATGGCACAAGTAATCTTCTTTCGAGAGTTCAACGCTTTGCTTCTAAATCTGCAAAAACAGATTAAGTAGATTTTGGTACCCAACATGTTTTTGGGTCCTGGCTTGTTAAGCGGAGCTCTTAGTAATTACCTCTGAGATGATGGCTGAGGGTTGAGGTGTGGTATCTTTTGAGGCTTCCTCTGCAGTCATGCATCCCAACCTAAGAGTTTCTCTGCTAGCCTTTATGTCTCCGAAGTTGCCCATATCCTCTGGGCTTTTTCGTAGCACATAATAGTTTTGTTGATCTGGGTGTGAGAGTCCTTCTGGGGTAGCGACATGAATATCTTCTGGGGTTTTTTCGCTGGCCTCTATCGCAGAGTCCATCTCTAAGATAATCGCAGAGGGGTCGGATTGAATCTCCACCCAGGTGTCTTCAGTTTCGATCATCTCCTCTGTATTTGGAGTTCTGGATCATAGCTTGGAGGGGAGGGAAACTGGTTACCGTGTTCTTCTGCTGTAGGATCATCTTCTGGTATAGGAGAGGCCATTTGGGTTTGTTCAGGGTTGGCTTCTGGAATGATCACTTCAGCTACTGCAGGACTAGAACCCTTTTCCATGGATGAACTTGCTCTACCAGAAGTTTAAAGATCTGAAGCTCGGTCCTCTGTGGAAATCAGTGGATGTTCCTCTACAGTCCATCCATAGGTGTCTAATGTGTCTGCAAACTCATGTTGTTCGAGGAAGGTTGAGAAATCTCCTTGGTCTGCATAATTAGTAGGAGTGGGTGAGTGCAGAGGTTGTTCAGCAGCAGCTCCTTCCTCTGTGATAGTTTGCAGAGGAATCTTGGGTTTCTTGGATTTCTTCCTTTTTGGCTTAGGGGCGCCCTCCTCTGAAGATTTAGTCTTGCGCTTCTTCTTCTCTTTTAGAGGAAGGGGTGCAGAAGATGCGATGATGGTTTCTGGTGGAGGTTCAGTGATCTGTGCAGCACCTGAAGAGGTTCCCTCTGAAGGTTTCTTTGTTCTGGGAGCCTTTTTCAGCTTGGGGGGAGTGGTTGCCTTGGTCTTGGATGCAGAGGAAATCATCTTTTTCCTCAGCAGGTGGATGTTTGCGAGTTTTTGCTCGTGTTTAGCCACGACCTCTGTGTGCTCCTATGGACTCATTCTTTCTACCACTAAGGTTCCTAGGGGGACTCCTAAATGCGGGGGTGTCGCATGACTCAGTTCTGGAGTCCTGTGAGCGCGTATGTACTCTATCCTAAGTTGATCATCAGAGGCATAGGACAAAAGCTTGGATGGCAGAGGTCTGCAGATCGCATACCCCTCTGCGTGTGTTGTGGTTGCCATTCTGTTCAGGGGTAAGTCTTCACTATTGGCCCTTCCATTGGCCATTTGTTGATTTGTAGCAGAGGTTCCAGAATGACTCCGATAGTCCTCTGGAACTGTAGAGCAGGAAGATCTAGAACATTTGGGCCCTTTGCCTTCTGTGCTGAGATGCGTCTGTCAATGGTGTTCACGAGCTCTTGCATCATCAGAGATGCAAAGTCTAGGGGTAGGTCGTAGTATACACCATACATGATGGCTAGGATTTTATGTGAGGTTTGATCGGGGCTCCCCAGTTTGCCGGTGAGGCATCTGTTGAGTATTGAGAACATAGTGTTCCATAGATGTGGAAATCTCTTCCTTCCGAAGCCGTTTCTCTTTGTTAGGTGGGTATTGTAACCTAACATCACAACAAAGTCACAGAGTTCTCTATCAGAGGGAATCTCTGCATATTCCTTGATCCCTAAAAAACCTCTTGTTGGTAGGTTGAACTCCAAAGAAAACATCGTTCTGTTAAATCTGAGTTCCATGTTCTCAGATTTATCAGGTTTGGAGACCCAACCTCTGATTTCCCTTGAATCTGCATCATAATAACAGCTTTGCCAGAACTGGTTCATATATCTGGCAGGGATGCAAGTGACATTTTTGGATAGTAGGGTGTATAATCGGTGGTTTTCAAGTATGTTTAGCAAAATGGCGTGAGCCTCCCCAAATGTTGTTCTTGAGGGCACTAGGAAATGGTTGTTAGGTTTGAGGGGTAGGGAGTTCTCGAAATGGTTATTTTCGATGAAGAACTGCAGATGGGTGGTTGGATTGAAATCAACAGATTCGCCTTGTTTTTGTTCTAGATTTGGGGACCTGGTTCGGTGTTGTGAGTGCTCGGAGTGAGCAGGGGATGTCTCCGGTGAGTTTGCGGTGGAAGCCATTGCAAAGAGTTTTGAAGAAATGTAGTAGAAAAAGAATGAAGTTGCAGGTTTATCAATGTTCGCCGGAGGTATTTGAGAGAGATTCGTAAACGTTAAAGAAGAAGATGAAATAGGGTTTTATAGGTAAGGTTTGAAACGGATAGAATTCCACAGTAAAAATTGAATTAAATGTTATTTGGGGTCCGCACTCGAGTTGTACCAGCTAGGTTCAACGATCAGAGTAACGTGTGTCATACACGTCCAAAGAAAACATGCCACATAAGCTTTGTCAGAGCACGATTAGACATTGTGCGCGGCCCATTAATGCTGAGCGCGTGGGCGTCTCTAAACTCGAATGACTGTCACCTTCAGAAATAACCCGCATTTACAGAATCCCGTTTCTGTGCACAAGTGTCAACTCAACAGAGGCTCTGTGATTTGAAACTTTCTTTCATAACCTCTGAGCTTGCACCTTTACCAAAACGTTTGAAATGACAGTAGAAGTGATCGATAGTCTGTTTAGAAATTCAACGTTACAGAGGTTCTGTCTCACAGAGGCTCTGCTGAGCTCTGCAGAGGCTCTGTGACCTTAAATTTCTAATAACATGAGGCTCGTAAAACTTTTTGATCATCCATAGTTTTGATTGTATAAAACTGCGTTTTTAGGACATAATTGGAAATTAGTGTCCTAGAAAACTGTTTTGGAAAGAGGTTTTGTGCGAGACATTCTTTCTCTGATTTACCTTTGCTCGACATAATACCTGAGTTCTGTGGATTTGGTTGATCATATATCTTCTTTGGCTCCCCCTTGAATAATCAACCTCTGTGGATCAATTCAAGGTCTCATTCTGCTCCCCCTTGACTTATGCTTGGATCAAATGAGATAAGTAATGCACAAAACATGGATCAAACTCACAAGAGGTTCTGTGGAAATTGTCAGAGGCTCTGAGCAATCCCACAGAAGCTCTGTTTGGTACATAACTTTTGGTTATTAAGAATTTACATACAGAAGAGCTTGAATATAGACATATTTACAAGAGGATCAAGTCGTACTTACAGAGGATTTAACTCATGTTAATCATACCCAACATACCCACCAAGAAAAGGAATCTTTTCTCATCAAGTGCCTTGGTGAATAAGTCTGCAAGCTGGTATTCAGTTGACACTAAGTACATCTCGATTGTGCCCATTTCAACATGATGCTTCAGAAAGTGGTAACAGATATCGATATGCTTTGTTTTGGAGTGCTGTACTGGATTGGCTGAAATCGCTATGGCACTTTTGGAATCGCAGAGGATGGGTATCTTGTAGATGTTATGACCGTAGTCCTTTAGCTGAGTTCGCATCCACAGAACTTGGGAGCAACAGCTAGCAGCAGCAACATATTCAGCTTCTGCAGTAGATATCGACACGCAGTTCTGCTTCTTTGATGTCCAGCTGACTAGTTTGCCACCCAGGAATTGATAACTTCCAGAGGTGCTCTTTTGGTCAAGCTTACATCCTCCATAATCTGAATCTGTGTATGCCTTAAGATCAAAGCCAGAGTTCTTCGCATACCAGAGGCCAAGATTTTTGGTCCCTTTAAGGTATCTGAAGATCCTCTTTACAGCAATAAGGTGGGATTCCTTTGGGTTAGCTTGGTACCTTGCACAGAGGCATGTGGCATACATTATGTCAGGTCTACTTGCGGTTAGGTATAAAAGAGACCCAATCATGCCTCTGTAGAGCTTGCACTCTACAGATTTGCCATTTGGATCTGAGTATAACTTATTTCCAGTGGCAATGGGGTCTTCATTACAGAGGCATCAGAGAGACTGAATTTTGAAAGTATGTCAGACACATATTTAGCTTGATTTATAAAAATTCCCTCTGATGAATGTTTTACTTGGAGTCCGAGGAAGAAGTTTAATTCTCCCATAATACTCATTTCAAACTCACTCTGCATGAGCTTTTCAAAATCTTTGCACTGTTGTGCATTTGTAGACCCAAAAATAATGTCATCCACATAGATCTGTACGAGCAGAATCTCATCACCTTTTCTGTTATAAAACAGAGTGGTATCAGTTGTACCTCTGTCGAAATCATTATTGAGAAGAAAAGTTGAAAGCCTTTCGTACCATGCTCTTGGAGCCTGTTTCAGTCCATACAGAGCTTTGTCGAAGTAATACACGTATTTTGGGTACTTGGGACTTTCAAACCCTGGTGGCTGTTGAACGTATACTTCTTCTTGGATTTCACCATTCAGAAAGGCAGATTTTACATCCATTTGAAAAACTTTGAAACCTCTGTGGGCTGCGAAGGCTAAGAAGATTCTTATAGCTTCGAGCCGTGCGACTGGGGCAAAAGTTTCATCGTAATCAATGCCTTCTTCTTGGCGATATCCCTTGGCCACCAATTTCGCTTTATTTCTAATGACCACCCCATCCTCATCTTTCTTGTTTCTGAAGACCCATTTAGTCCCTATTGCTTGTTTTACCTTAGATAGAGGAACTAGGGTCCATACCTTGTTTCTCTCAAACTGAAGAAGCTCTTCTTGCATAGCATCTACCAACTTGGATCATCTAGGGCTTCAGAAATTCGTTTTGGTTCGATCACACTGATAAAATTTGTAAAGAAACAAAAATTAGCAGTGGTTGATCTTGTCTTTACTTTCTCAGAAGGATCGCCAATTATAAGGCTCGGAGGATGACTCTTCGTCTATTGTGTTGTCCTGGGGAGATGGTCATTTGCATCATTTAGTTGAACCTTTGTGGTTGCACTCTGTGGTTCTGGTGCAACCACTGTTGTGGATGGTACTTCTGTGCTTGTGCTTGGTGTTTCAGCTTGTGGGACTATTGGAATGAGAGTTGGAATTTGTTCTTCTGAGGAAGTAGAGACTGAGTCCTCGTTTTCCTCTGGTATTGATTCCTCTGTAGTCACTGGAGTTGGTATTTCAGGAGCCACTATGGTTGAGTCCTTGGTCGTATCATCTTCTGTTCGCTCCCCCTCAGCACGTGCATCTGTATGATTCACAGAAGAGGATGATGTATTTAATGGACAAGTTAGATATATACCTGACTCAGTCTTGTTGGTAGAAGATGTTTCTCCAGAGGCTCTGACGGCTCCTGCAGAGGGATCAATGTCATCATGGAACATCTCTTCAAATAGCAGATTTAGGTCTGCTTCTCTTGTCTTTGAGATGCCAGAGGATTCCTTCTTTAGACCGAGTTCTGAACAGATTTGTTCAGAAGTCTTTTGAAAGGAATCGTCAAAAGATACATTGATGCTTTCCACAATGGTTATTGATCGCAGAAGATAAACTCTGTAAGCCTTAGAGGTGGCAGAGTACCCAATGAACTTGCCTTCATCCGCTTTTACCTCAAACTTTCCTCTTGCTTCTCTATCATTTAAGACGAAGCACTTGCATCCAAATACATGGAAAAACTTGATGTTTGGTCGCCTTTTGTTGATCAGATGATTCGGGGTCTTGATGTGCCTCTTTACTATGGTTGATCGATTTTGGGTGTAGCAGGCGGTTGATACTGCTTCTGCCCAGAAAGAGAATGGTAATCCAGATGCTGTCAGCATAGTTCTTGCATCCTCCACAAGCGTGCGGTTCTTTCGTTCAACCACGCCATTCTGTTGTGGGGTGCGTGCAGCAGAGAAGTTCTGTGAAATGCCTTCTTCTGTAAGATAGGCTTCAATGACAGAGTTTTTGAATTCTGTGCCTATGTCGCTTCTTAATTTCTGAATCCTGCACTCATATAGAACTTGGATTCTTTTCATTAAATTTTTCAGAATGTTTGGAACATCTGATTTCTTTCTGACAAATTCAACCCATGTAAATCTTGAGTATTCATCGATCAAAACAAGTTTATATTTCTTGCCACCTAGGCTCTGTGTAGCGATTAGACCGCAGAGGTCAACATGAAGCATGTACAGAGGCCTAGGGCAAGACACATCAGTCTTACCTTTATGGGATGCTCTTTGGAGTTTTCCCATTTCGCAGGCAGAGCACAAATGATCTTTGTTGAACTTGACATTTGGCAGACCTTTGACTAAATCAAGTTTGACAAGTTTATCTAGAGTATGAAAGTTTAAGTAGCAGAACCTGTTATGCCATAACCATGCTTCTTCGTTTTTACAGGCAACAAGGCAAAGCTTATCCTTCTTGTTCTTGGCACTGAAGTTCCTGAGGTATAGATCGCCTCTTCGTTCGTCTTGCAGAAGTTTGACTCCTGTGTCCTCACCTTGTAGAGAGCAGAAGGTTCTTTTGAACAATACGTCGAAACCCGTATCGCAGAGTTGGCTAACACTTAGAAGATTGTGCTTAAGGCCATCCACATATGCAACTTTGCATACAATTATGTTTTCCTTCTTGATGACTCTGTAGCCTTTTATATATCCCTTCTTGTTGTCGCCAAAGGTTACTGATCCTCCATCGAGTTTGTCTTTGTAGGAGGATAGTATATCTCCGTCGCCAGTCATGTACCGCGAGCACCCGGAGTCAAGATACCAGATCGGCACATACTGCTTCTGCAAGACAATCAGAGATTTTTAGGTACACATATCCAAATGGGTCTCTTTTTGTCAGAGGTCTTCAAGGTTGCCTTGGCATCCTTGGGTTTGGTTTTAACTTCTATTGAAGAACCATTTTGTTTGTTCTTTCCCCTGAATTTAGCATACTTTTTGGGCAAAGAGAGGAAACAGTGTGGGCTTGAGAAGTGTTGGTTCAATTTATACATGAGATCAAAACAAAGACAGTAATGAATGTGCGAAGAAATTTTCTTGAACTTTTCATTGAAAACATTAAATAGGGGTACAGAGGCTTTATTTTTACAATCTACCCTAACATCTGACTTCCTATTACAAGAAGACCTATGTAAACTAGATTGTTGTTTTGAAAATCCTCTGGGGAGAGTAGCCTTCTGTGGACCCCTTCCTCTGTGGTGAACGTCTTCAGGTTTCACTGTCACAGAAGCAAAAGATTTGTTATTTTCAACCCATTTACCCTTCTGTTGCCAAGTTAATTTTTCTTTAAAAGGCCTCAAGGGTTTTGAAGTTTTAGAACTCGTTGGATTTTGAGAAGACATTTTCTTTTGTTGTTTGATTTTCTCAACCTCAAGAGAGGTTTTGGCTTGTACACACATGTCCAAAAAGTCTGGACAGATAGGAACACTTGTGATTTTCTCCTTGGGAGGAATAGTTCTGTTAAGAACTCGAGAGGGTAGTTTAGAGTCCTCTGATTCACAAGGTACTATCTCTGACTCATTTGAGTCAGTCTCAGATTTATCAGAGGATGAGTCGTCCTCATATACAGAGGTCGAGTTATTTTGATCTCTTTCGACAGAGGCATGACTTTCAGAGCATGTGTCGTACTCACTTTCTTCCTTTTCTATTAGACTATCTTCCAAGTCAACAGAAGTATCTATTAAAATTTCATCATAGAGATTTTGATCGACAGAGGGTGTACAAAAGTTTTCATAAAAGTTATTTTTCCCGATTTCCATCAACTCTTTATCAGAGATATTTTTAAGTTTTTCTTCTGAAGAGGTAGGCTTGAACTCAGGTGCCTCTGCCGATAGTTTCTTTTCAGAGTCTATCATGCAGACAAAAGCAACCAGTGTTTGAGTCTTGGGGTCACCAAACTTGAAGATTCCTATCTGATCTTGTGTTCTTAGATACTTCTTAGGTCTGGACTCACTTTTGACAGAGATTGAAGGTGATAGATCTATGTTTTGATACCACACATTTATCATCTTCAGAGGTTTCCTCTAGTGAGGTTCCCCAAAGACTTTTCACCTTTTACTTACAGAAAGTAGGTTTGGAAATCCAGGTTTTCTTGTACTTCCAATATGAAATAGAGAGGACATAGACTTGTTTCTTTTGTTTCCAGTATATGGATCTATGTCACAGAAGCCAATTCCCCGTATCCCTATTTGTGTATTAATTTTCTCGTACACCTTCTGTGCATCTTGATATTTCTTAATTAAAAGATCTCTTCTGAGTAAATCTTGACAGAGGACTTCTCTTTCCTTTTGAAAATAATATTGTTTAAGAGTTAGGATATTCATTTTGTCGCTCTCAACGTTCACAAGTTCTTTAGATTTTGCTTTTAAAGCAAAGTTCAGTTCAAAAATCTTTTCTTTCAAAGGATTTAGGTGTTTGTTCCAATTTGTTTCAATTTCTTCCCTTTCTTGAAAGATTTTAGCCTTTTCTTGAGTGAGAAGTCTAGCTTCTCTCTCAAAGAAGGTGAGCTTTTTCTGAACACTCTCGTAGGTCTTTTTAAGTTCAGTGTATTCAATGGTTAGTTTAAGCAAATCAGCTTCAGCTTGATTAGAGTAAGAGTCAGAAGTGGATACCTCGCTATCAGAGTCGTAGCTGACCTCTGCCATGCCACAGAACAGTGCATTCTTCTTTTCTCCTTCGTCAGAGGATGTATCTGTCTGCCAGTTCTCTTGATTCACCATTAGTGACTTCTGAGCATAATATTCCGCTTTCTTTTTGTAGAAAGCAGAATCCCTCTGAGGGCGGTTTGGTTTGCTCCTGCAGTCATTGGCATAGTGGCCTGGCTTGCCACAATTGTAACATCCTTGGTTTTGTGGAGCGTTCCCAGCTTTTTCGTCTGACTTCTGTCGGTTACCACCACTGTCGTTCTTGTCATTTAACCCTTCTCTTCCACGATCATCTCTTCCATAGCGTTCATTACCAGACTTCTTCTGGTATCCTCTGCTAAATTCCCTTGTCAAAAGAACTAACGATTTAGCTATTGAGGCCATAGTTGCCTCCTCTTCTTCCACCACATCCTCTTCTTCACTATCAACGATCAAGATCTTCTTCTTCTTCTCCTTCTTTTCCTCCACAGCTTTCTCCTTCTTCGGCTTCTCTTTGGCTTCTGTAGCCTTGCCAACTAGCGCAAGGGGTGCACTGATTTGAGCTTTTGCGTATGCAATCTGAGGCTCTTGGGCTGCCAACGTTCCATAGAGATCTGACAGAGTACAGGAGTCTAAGTCCTGATTAGTTTGCAGAGACATAGACAACTGGAGCCATTCTTCATTGAGGCTCTTCGGAAACATGACATTGTTCTCCTCAGAAGTTATGTGGATCCCGAACTTCTTGCAATTGTTGATTAGAGAGTTGAACCGATCATATGTTGATTGCAGAGATTCTGTTGGCAGAGCTTTGAATGCGTAGTATTCATTTATGCACTGGGCTCTGCGGTTCTTCTGAGTTTTGGCCCCTCCTTCCAGTTGTTTCTCCAGTTCCTTCCATAGATCGTATGCAGATTCACACGTATCTAGGGATTGGAAGAGGTCATTGGCAATGGCCATAATCAGAAGTCTATTTGTCTTCTGAGCAACCTCATATTTTGCCCAATCAGGTTCGGACCACTTATCATTGGTCTTTGGTTTCTCGTGCTCAGAGATCTCTGGCGTGTCATCTGTGGCTGGTACACGAGGTACTATGATCATTGGTACGAAGGGAGGATTGTTGATATAGTAGACGAGTTCTTTGTCAGCACCCTCGAAGAAGTGAATCATTCGTATCTTCCATTGAGGGTACTCGTCTCTCAACAGAGTGGGTGGCATGGTTAAAGAACTAGCGGTGAAGAAATAGTTTGTGTTCGCCATTTTGAAAGATGTTTGACGAATACCAGAAAAACTGGATATGAACAGCAAACTTCCAGAAGATGAAGTGGATGCTTCGAAAAATGTTTGTAAGCTTAAAAACCTTGAACAATGCACTAAAATGGAGATTTAACCAAAGAAACAGGTTCTGTAAGTTTACCAAAGTCGAACAGGTCGAGAATGGCAGAAAAACAGAGGCTGTTTTGAAAAATATGAAGAATAGTTTAAAACCAGTCCAAGTTTCTACCAAAAATCATTGCAAGAGAGGATCACTTGATATAGAAAATCAATGATGGCTCTAATACCAATTGTTGGTTCCTATTTTGCTTAACAATGATGTTTCTATCTATTAGTTCAAATAAGATATAGTGCGGAAGCGTTTTTAACGAACTAAAAGATATATTAAGGTAGAAGAACACACAATATCAAATACGTGAACTGTAAATGACACAGATAATTAACTCAATGATTCACTGTATTTGATATAAATAAGAACACCAAGAACACCGAAGGTATTACAAGAATTATGCTCTAATGGTGTGTGTGTCGTGCACAGCTTGATTTAAGAGCTTAACATGAGCCTTCTATTTATACTACTTCTAAAGGGGACAAGCTCTAGACAATAAGGACTGAAGGTACATTAGACATGATCGTGGAACTGTAGTTGGTACAACGTAGGTGTAGTGCGCCGTCTTCTGCTAAGACTGAAACCCATCAGAGTTTGACACGTGGAGTTGTCAGGGCACGCCTTGTACGAACGATCTTCAGGATCTTCGTACAACAGAAAATGTGAGAAGCACGATCGTCTTGGCATTTATCTTTGGCAAATCTTCTAAGTCCAGTCTTCATACCGCTGAGGCTATATCACGGGTGACAGAGGCTCCGTGGCCTTGTCCTCTGTGAAGAGTCTTCTGGCGATTCTTCACTTCGGTCTTCTCGGTATCTTGGCAGAAGCTCTGTCGGTGTTTTTACACTTAGCCTATTTTTCAATACTTCTATAAACATAAAGATTGGAGCTAATATGTTCCCTGAACATATGAAAACTGGTTCATCAGTTGTTCCAGGATTATCGTTAGAACCTTCTGAATTTGAAAAGATTCAGAAACAAAATCATGATCTGGGTGAAAAGGTTCAGAACTTGGAGAACATTGTATCTTCTTATAAAGATGAGTAAAAGGACTCAGAATTTTGTTGGAAGAAAAGGCTAAGTTTGTTGAACTGAAAGTGGATAATGTCAAAGTTTCTGTGGAATCTCATCAAAAGGAGATCACATAAAAGTTTTCAAAGTTTCAATAAGATATGCTCAAGAGTATGGATGCCATGAAATCTTCTCCGCTTCAAGCATTCAGTTCAAATCTGGCTGTTATTTCAAAGCCTCTAGCAATAATGCCTTTGTCTGTAGCAGTACCAGAATCTGAATCAACTCGGTCTTTGAAGAGGAAGTTTGATGATAATGATCCTCATCATCATTAAAAGGGGGAGAAAAAGCAGAAGCAAAGTACTGAGGTAATAGTTGTTCCAACTACAAGTTCTGAAAGTCTAAGTTCTGAGAATGTTATGGAATCAGAAGATGTGGTACTTGAAAAGTCTTCTGATATGGATACTGGTATGTTCATTAGTTCTGAAATGGTTATGGCAGATACTTATATGGAGGATATTTCTGAGGTGAATATGACAGAAAATTCTGAAATGGATAGAGTGGTTACATGTTCAGATATTATTCCTTACACTGGAGGTGATCTTATCTCTAAGTTTGAAGAAAGGAGGATGAATGATATGCTGATAAGGAGAATGCACAGTATGTTGATAAATGCTCTTAATGTTTAGAATGTTCACAGATGTATCAGAACAGTGAGACCAATTGATATGATGGGAAAATAAGATCACTCAGTTGGATATTCACATAAGTTTCAAGATGAATTTGAATTACATTTTCTGGATGAGTTGGCAGTTCTTGATGAAGAGTATGATAGGGTTGAAAATTATTTCATGCATCTGGAGTATGGGTACAGAAGACCAATTGTCATTCCAAGATTTAAATTGCCAATACTGGAGGAACCCCTATGTGATTTTATTATTGAACAGAGTGATACTCCACTTGCCAGGAATTATTTTTGTGACATATTTCTTGAAGACAACTATGAAGATCTCTATTGCAAAGAAGATGAGTATGTTGATATTGAAAACTTCATTGATGGGTATGTGGATGAGAAAATACAGATGGTATAGTTGAAGCTTCAAACAGATTGAGAAAACCAGATGAAAGGTTACTTGTTCAGAAAAGGATTGAGAAAGTGTTGGAGTTTCAATTTGAAGAGTTTGATGGTCTGAAGTATGTTAGCATGGAAGTTTTGAAAGAAGGGAATTTGAAAGTGAATCTTACAAGCTTTGACTTTCACAGATTATTTCTAGATGATCAGATTTTTCTTGTGATGTTCTTTGCAAGTACTGAAGAAACATGGGCCGAGATTGAATGCAGAAGGATATTGGGCATCTATGTCAGAAATATGCATGTATATGATTTCCAGCTGGGCATTGAATCAAGAAAAGATAAGTGTAATCTGAGTTGTCCAATCAGAAAGCCAAACTATGGAATCTGTGTTCATCTATTTATTAATGAAGGAATGGGAAATGAAGGTTTCATCTATAAGACTTCTGAAAAGCTTATGTTTTTCAAACTGAATGAACTTGTTAAATATAGTGATGCTACACTGCAATGGTTATTGGAAGAAATGCAAGTAATTGCTGAAGGAGAGAAAGAAATATTGAGGAACAAGTGTACAAGGTATATAGAAGAAAGATTGAATCTCAGAACAAGGGTTAAGGAATGCAGTGATTGGATGTTATCAGAAGAAAATCCAAAGAAACTCTTACATATTGACTTTGTGTTTCCATCAGAATATGAAGTTAATGGTGTTTATTCTGATGAAGGTGAAGAAATTATTCTAGATGTATCATCTACGCAAGAAGATGTTCAGATGCAATATGCTGAAAAAGCTGAAAAATTTGAAGCCAATGAAGAAGAAGTGCCAGTTGATTTGAATGGTTTATTTCTGGAATTTGATTTGCCAAATTTCTTTCAACCAAGAGATGTTCAATTTGTGAGTGTTTATCATGATAAGATAGAGTTTTCTCAGAGATATCTTGCTGAATTGATAAGATGCATAGGAAAACCAAAAGAATCTGTGTATTCTGAATTCCTGATAACTGGACTTAGAGAAATATGCATAAAGAGTTTTAAGAAGAATGAATATTATGGATTTGAGGTTCTGAGAGAAGATGGAAAGGTATATTATTTCACTGAAGCAGATTTGGGAAAGATCTTAGTAGTTGACTTCTACAGTTTGTATTGTATTTTGGGAAACAAAGATACAAGCAAGTACAAGAAGGAAAGAGGAGCATTAGCAGTTATAAGAGAAGGAATGTTTTACACTCTGAGATGGCATGCGTACATTGATTTTCAAGTTGCTCTACATGTGCATAGACCGTGTGTCTATCTTTCTAAACCAAATACTAATCATGATCAACTAAGTGTTTTGAAGACAGGATATGTTTGTACAAGGCCAGAGTTGGGAGTCATCTTGAAAAATAATCAAAGTAAAAAGTTTTTCTTCATAGTAAGTGAAATTGCCAAGTACTGCTCTGGAACTCTCTGATTTATAAAGAACAGTTTGAAGAAAAAGCTACAACGAGGAACTCAAATTGAAGAGACACAAGAAATCATTGAAATAATTGATAGAAGACTGGCTTTGAGAAATGTGATTCTTCTGAAGATCGTGTCTGCTTTAAAGGAATTTAATGTTGATCAATATAGGCTTGAAGATCGTGTCTGCTTTAAAGGAATTTAATGTCTGCTTTATTAGAACTGAAGTTTATCAAAAAGCTAAGTGTTGATATCTGAACTGAAGAGTCAGAGTTCTGAGTAAGAAGACTCAGAAGTTCTGATTGGAAAGTATTGCAAAGATTACTAAGTATCAGTTATGATAAGAAGGCTCAGAGTTCTGAGTAGGAGACTCAGAAGTTCTGAATGAAGATGAGAATGTCAAGTGTTCAAGTGTATGTTCTGAAGTATGCTCATTCAGAAGAATGTTCAGAAGTTCTGAACATGTTTCCGTTGCAGTTTAATTCGTCTATTGTTCAATAAACACAGTAGTTCCCACAATTGTTAAGCTTCTCTTGTTTAATTCTCCAAGTTCTTAACATTGTGGTATCAGAGCCATCGCAAAAGGGCCTGATTGTGAGACGTTAGGAACTGCAGTATCCTAACAGAAAAGGGAGTGTGAGGGAAACAACGTTTATAAGGAGGAGAGAGTGAACGTGCAATGGCGAATGAGAAACACAATTTCGTTCAACCAAGTATCCCTAAGTTCAACGGAGACTACGACCACTGGAGTATGCTCATGGAAAACCTTATTCGGTCGAAGGAGTATTGGAGTCTCATCCAGAACGGATATACAGAACCAGCTGCAGGAGTACAGATGACGACTGAACAAAAGAAGACATCGGAGGAGCAGAAGCTGAAGGACTTAAAGGTGAAAAATTATCTTTTTCAGTCCATTGATAAGTCCATCTTAAAGACTATTCTTCAGAAGGACACATCCAAGCAGTTGTGGGATTCAATGAAAAGAAAGTTTCAAGGGACTGCAAGAGTTCAACGAGCTCAACTCCAGGCGCTTCGTAGAGACTTTGAAGTCTTGGAAATGAAAGCTGGTGAATCTGTTACAGATTACATTTCAAGAGTCATGTTGGTGGCCAATGACATGCGCAATTACGGTGAAGACATGCAAGATGTGAAGATTGTAGAAAACATATTGCGCACTCTTACGGAAAAATTCAACTATATTGTCTGCTCCATAGAGGAGTCGAAAGATCTTGATTTACTCTCGGTGGATGAGCTGCAAAGATCATTAATAGTGCATGAACAGAAGTTCCGAAGAACTTCCGGTGAAGAACAAGTCTTGAAAGTTACAATGGAAGAAGGCAGAGGTGAAAGAGGACGAGGACGAGGCACTTTTCGAGGTAGAGGAATAGGAAGAGGAAGAGGCAGGCAGTCTTACAATAAGGCCACAGTGGAGTGTTATAGGTGTCACAGGCTTGGACACTTTCAATTTTAGTGTCCAAGCTGGGATAAAGAGGCTAATTATGCTGAATTAGGTGAGGAGG
Organism: Saussurea involucrata; assembly: GCA_033807775.1. NCBI lineage: Eukaryota > Viridiplantae > Streptophyta > Magnoliopsida > Asterales > Asteraceae > Saussurea > Saussurea involucrata. Next base: position 15,773,404 of record CM066326.1, read on the forward strand.
ATGAGATGCTGCTCATGGCACATGTAGAAGAAAATGAGGCTCGAAGAGAAGATTCATAGTTTTTCGACTCTGGATGTAGCAATCACATGAGTGGCGATAAGAGTTTGCTCAATGACCTTGATGAAAGCTTCAAGCTTAGAGTGAAGCTGGGTAATAATACAAGCATGGAAGTGACAGGCAGAGGCAGTGTGCGACTACAGATAAGAGGGATGATTCTTGTTGTTCGTGACGTTTATTATGTATCGGATCTGAAAAATAATTTGTTGAGCGTTGGACAACTACAAGAACGAGGATTGGCCGTTCTCTTCCAGCATGGAAAGCTTAAGGTGTACCATCCAGAGAGGGGACTGGTTATGACAACCGATATGGCAACAAATCGGATGTTTGTGATACGTGTCTGTTTTGTATCTCAAAAGGTAATTCCTCATCAATCCAACAGCTTCTATTCCTCTACACATGATGTAGCATATTTATGGCATTTTCGTTACGGACATTTGAGTTACAAGGGACTAAGGACTTTGCTATATAAGAAGATGGTAGAAGGTATGCCTCGCTTTGAGTCTCCATAAAGACTGTGTGAAAGTTGTTTGGCTGGTAAGCAACACAGGGATCCAATTCCAAAGAAGGGCAATTGGAGGGAAACAGAGAAACTACAACTTATTCATGCAGACCTTTGTGGACCGATCTCTCCCGCTTCCAATAGCAACAAAAGGTACATCATATGCTTTATTGTGGACTTTACTAGAAAAGCGTGGTCCTATTTTTTAGTAGATAAGTCGGAAGCATTAAGGATGTTCAAACGTTTTAAAGTTTATGTTGAGAAAGAAGTAGAAGGGTATATTAAATGTTTGAGAACAGATCGAGAAGGAGAATTCACTTCTGATGAATTCAATCAGTTATGCACTCAACATGGCATCAAAAGATAATTGACGACAAACTATACACTACAACAGAATGGAATAGCTGAGAGGAAAAACCGAACTGTGATGAATATGGTTCGGTGTATGTTGTCTGAAAAAGGGGTTCCGAAGACCTTCTGGCCAGAAGCCGTGAATTGGACAGTTTATGTTCTAAACCGATGTCCAACGTTCGCTGTGAAGGACCAAACTCCCCAAGAAGCCTGGAGTGGAAGTATACCCTCAGCAGATCATTTTAGGGTCTTTGGATGTGTGGCGCATGTACACGTACCTGATGTGAGGAGAAAAAAACCGGAGAGCAAAAGTTTTCCTTGTGTGTTGTTGGGTGTTAGTGAGGAATCCAAGGCGTATCGTCTTTATGATCCAGCGGCAAAGAAAGTGATAATCAGCAGGGATGTGGTGTTTGAAGAAGACAAGTCTTGGGACTGGGACAAAAGCTTTGATGAACAGGTAACTGCTGATTTGGAATGAGATGATAAGCAAAAAGATGGAGTTGTAGGCGAAGACAATTCAGGTGCAGAAAATGAGGAGAATGAAAGAGTTACCGAAGGGGTCACCGAAGGACCAACTCATAATTCCCAAGAAGTCGTACATGGTGGAGACGCTGGAAATAGCGATGAAGATCGAAATGGTGAAGGATCCTCAAGTTCAGAGCAAGGAAGAGTTAGAAGACCTCCGGTGTGGATGCGTGACTATGTAAGTGGGGAGGAACTTCCAGAAGAAGATCTACAGGTGAATTTATCTTTATTCTCCTCAGTAGACCCTATTCACTTTGAAGAAGCAGTGAAACATGATAACTGGAAGATGGCTTTGGACAACGAAATCAAAGCAATAGAAAAGAATAACACTTGGGAGCTCACAGAACTGCCTGCTGGTGCAAACAAAATAGGATTGAAATGGGTGTATAAGACAAAACTAAAAGAAAATGGAGAGTTGGATAAATTCAAAGCTAGGTTGGTGGCTAAAGGGTATGCGCAACAACAAGGGATCGATTACACAGAAGTCTTTGCACCTGTTGCAAGGATGGACACTGTGAAGATGATTGTGGTCCTCGCAGCTCAAAGAGGTTGGAATCTCTATCAACTTGATGTAAAGTCGGCTTTCTTGCATGGCGAACTTAAGGAAGAGGTGTATGTAGAACAACCGAGGGGTTATGAGTTGTTGAACTACCCACATAAGGTATACAAGTTAAAAAAGGCTCTCTATGGGCTGAAACAAGCTCCACGAGCTTGGTTCAGTCGCATAGAAACACAGTTTGTGAATCTAGGATTTGAGAAATGTTACAGCGAGCAAACTCTGTTTATTAAAAGAAAGGAGAAAGGTAAAATTCTCATTGTCAGTTTGTATGTAGATGATCTGGTACTTACAGGTAATGATGAAATAATGTTTGCTGAATTCAAGAATTCGATGTTGAAAGAATTCGACATGACTGACTTGGGAAGATTAAGATTCTTTCTCGGTATAGAAATGTTGCAGAAACCAGATGGGATTTACATGTGTCAAAGGAGGTACGCTCTAGAACTATTGAGAAAGTTCAGAATGGATGAATATAATCCAGTCCATAATCCTATCGTTCTAGGTTGTCAGTTGTTTCAAGATAAAAATGGAAAACAGGTGGACGAGACTTTGTACAGGCAGATGGTGGGATCTCTCTTGTATCTAACAACTACAAGGCCATATTTAATGCATGCAGTGAGCTTGGTGAGCAGGTACATGTCAAAACCAACCGAGTTACACATGTTGGCAGTCAAGAGAATTCGGAGGTATGTGAAAGGGACACTTGATTTTGGAATCTTTTACAAGAAAGGAGGGACCGAGTGTCTGGTGGCATATACAGACAGCAGCTATGCAAGGGATATGGATGACTGTAGAAGAACGTCTGGTTATGTCTTTATGATTGGATCAGGAGTTGTTGCTTGGTCTTCCAAAAAGCAGCCAATCGTCACACTGTCCACCATAGAAGCAAAGTTCGTTGCGGCAGCTGCTTGTGCGAGTCAACCTGTATGGATGATAAGAGTTTGTGAAAAGTTAAGCATAAAGCAGAGTAAGAGTACAACAATCTATTGTGATAACAAATCCACGATTCAACTATCAAAGAATCCGGATCTTCATGGTCGAAGCAAGCACATAGACGTACGTTTTCATTTTCTTCGTGACTTAAGTCAAGATGGTGTGATTGAACTCGTGCATTGTGGAACCCAAGATCAGTTGGCTGATGTGATGACAAAGCCTCTTACATTGGATGCCTTTCGGAGATTCAAAATTTTGCTTGGAGATTGCCAGGTTCCTGAGATAAACTAGTTGGTATCTAGTTTAAGGGAGGGAATGAAGAGAAGTAGTCAAAGTTTCTGTTGCAGTTTAATTTTAGTCTATTTCTGTTTAATAAGTCCTAGTCTTCAGGGATATTTGATCACTGAGTTTAGTTGCTGATTTTTCTCCTTTTCTGTTATGTAAAGGCTATTTAAACAGGCCTCGTCTATTGTTCAATAAACACAGTAGTTCCCAAATTGTTAAGCTTCTCTTGTTTAATTCTCCAAATTCTTAACATCGTTGTTGTTCAGAACTAATGTCTTAGACATTTTCAGTTATATTCTGTTACTAATTAGAACACGTGTAATTGTTCTATTAGTTTGTCACGTATATGTATTGTAGCTTTAGCTTTTCTTTACAGTATATATAGGAGTTAGCAACTATAAGCTAACTAACTTTTGTATCACTTTTGAATAGATTTTGTATTCACTTTGTAATCTTTGAGAGATTCTCTTTCTAGATCTGTAATTTGTTCTTGAATGAATACAAAGCTTTTGGATCCAATTCACTACTATTCTACTGTTTGATTGTGTTCATATTAGTCAATTACATTGTAAGATTGAATCCTGGTTTCTACAACAACTCACGATTTTCCACTCTGTCCAAAAATATACGTTCCTTGACGGTTCATTGCGATCTCCAACAAATCATTCCAACGACAAGGCACGTTCCCTTACTGATCGGTATGCTCAATGCACACGCTTCTGTTGTGGTATTTGCTCCGTTCCTCTACAGGCCATCAACTCTCTTAGGAAAACACATAGCTACAACAACTACCCCACGTTCGTCACACCCACACGAGGTGGTCCAATATCACACCATGTATACGCCTCTCCCGACAACCCCATATTTCCTTAAATAAGTTCAGCGTAATAACCGCACCAGAATTTCTTCTCGAATCTAAGCCTCCCGATGATGATCTCAAAACTGAACGCTTTTAACAGTTATCAACTTTAACATCCGTAGTTAACACAGGGAAACTTCCACCATTTTACCACAAACAAAGATTCCCAACGAAATCTACCGCTTCCAACACATCGCAATCAACTTCATGCCTTACAGTCTTTACACGTTAAGAATTAAGACTCGTGTGGTACGTAGCTTATCTATAATACCACTCACTTCTCTGGCTCATATCCGATAGCATTTTATCAGGGCAAAATATTTGCTTATTAACATGCTACTTAATTAGAGCTTCTCCACAACTTCAAACTTCATCATGAGTATGCTTGCTTCTCAGACAATCAAATCACCCGTTATCAAACATTATCAATTTCATGGCCTGGGACTCCCGCTATTCTCGTTCTCCTATAATTGAAATACTAAGGTCATAACTCGACCAAAACCTGATCAACTGAATAATTTCCATTCTAAACTACGACCTATGGAGTTCATAGCCTTCATGCATGACGACACAGTGATTTAGATCATTTTGCACACTTGAAAGTTCGATGGATACGATTATGTGAAACAAACTAGTGTATACATGACACATCACTACTTAAGTTGTGTTGTAAACACAGTGATAACATGTCACCTCACGATAAATCATGACTTTGTCCAACCGAATTATTATCGGCCCAAATAAAATGCATTTGATAAAACATTTCCAATACGATTAGAAATTTTTTGAAACGGAATTTGTAATAGCCAAGTCTCAAATTGGAAGAAAACACAATAAGTTGGGAAGTTTGTGTAACTTTGCAAATTGGGGGACCTTAACGTAAATTTTGTTGGAAGGTATAAAAACTTCAAATTGGGCACAAAACCCTAGAAGTGACCTTTTTGCTTGACGGCTGTGTGTGTGTGAGCTGAGAAAAAGTTCACGACTGAGATGGGCAAACTGCAAGATACTCTACATGTATTGCTGGAGAACCATATTAATACTACGTCATTGAGACGAACTAAAAGTGGGAACAAGACAAAGACTGTGGCGAAAGCGAAAGGGTGTACCTTCAAGACTTTTGCGTTGTGCAAACCTCCGTCTTTCAATGGGGAACGCAATCCAGTTTTAGCTTTGAGGTGGATACGCGCGATGGAGTTCACTTTCGACACGAGAAAGTGTGCCGAGGAAGACAAAGTGTTGTTTGCCATGTCTATGCTGAAAGCAGATGCCATTTTCTGGTGGGATATCGAGATGGGAGGTAAGGGTTTTGAAATCGCAAAAACAACTACATAGGAACTGTTAACAAAGAGATTCAAAGCTCAGTTCTGTCCAGTGGCGGCCGTTAAGAAGCTCGAGGAGGAATTTCTGGGATTAGAGCAAGGGACGATGTCAGTCAAAGAATATACGTCAAAGTTTATTGAGAAAGCCAGGTTTGCCGAATTGTATGTGCCTACTGAGGAGAGACGCATAGAGAGATACATCTGGGGACTAAAGAGCAGTGTGAGAGAGTTGGTGCAGGTGAAAGATCCAGTTACTTTTCAGGCTACGATAGATACTGCAGAACTCTCAAAAAAGAAAAGAATAGGCAGATGACGGAGAGAGTTGAAGACAAGCGGAAATGGAATGGACCAAATCACGATGTTAAAAGGCTGAGTGCGCCTAAACCCGAGCTGCAGGTGGGATTCAGATCATGAGAGAAACCCTGTAGCAAGTGTAATCGAATGCATAAGGGGGAGTGTTTGGCGGATAAGGAAGGATGTTTCAAGTGTGGGAAGATAGCGAATATGGCACGAGACTGCCGTAGTTTGAGGTCTTGTTACCAGTGTGGTTCCCCAGATCATGTCAAGATGGATTGTCCATAGTTAAGAAGAGATGTTAGCTCCAACTTCTGTGTTTAAAGAAGTATTGAAAAATAGGATTAGTATAAAAGCATCGACAGAGCCTCTGCCAGGACACCAAGAGAAGACTCTACAGAAGACGTTCTCAGAAGACAAGGCCACAGAGCCTCTGTCACACCTGACAGAGCCTCTGTGGTATGAATACTTAAAAGAATGAATAACTCAAAAGATCAAGACAAAGACTATCGGGCCTCTCACGTTTCTCTGATGGCTGCAGCCTTTGCAGAAAACGGCGCACTACATTAACGTTGTACCTGATGCAGTCCCACGATGTTGTCTTTGTACCCTTAGTACTTCTTGTATCAAGCTTGTCCCCTGTAGAATAGTATAAATTGAAGGCTCTTGTAGAGCTCCTCTATTAACTGAGCACAATACGCACACACCTGATTAGAGCATAGAATATGTTTCACACACTCAAAGGTGTTCTTGGTGTTCTTGATAAATCAATATACAGTGAATCATTAAGCTAGACTTTTGTGTCATTTATTGTTTTCACGTATTTGGTTCTGTGTGTATTTTCTACCTGAAGCATCTCTTTAGTTCTTTAAAACACTTCCGCATACTCTTTTGTTCGAACTAATAGAGATAAATATCATTGTTGAGTAATATAGGGAGCAACAATTGGTATCAGAGCCATCCTTTATTTTCCATATCAAGAGATCCACTCTAACAATGATTTCAACTCTTTTCGGTAGAAACTTGGATTGATCTTAACCTGTTCTTCATTTATTTCAAACAACTTTTGTTTTTCTGCTACTCTCGACCAGTTCGACTATAGTAAACTAACAGAACCTGTTTCTTCGGTTAAATCTTTCCATTTAGTGCATCGTTCAAGGTTTTAAAGCTTTAAACTCATTTCAAAGGATCTACCCCGTCATCTGAAAGTTTTCAGTTTATACTCTGTTTTCTGGTATTTTCAAACTACTCAAAATGGCAAACACCAACAACTTCTTCACTGCTGGTTCTTCAACCAAGCCACCTACTCTGCTTAGAGATGAGTACCCCCAATGGAAGATACGAACGATTCACTTATTTGAGGGCACTGACAAAAAACTCGTCCACTATATCGGTATATCCACAATCCTCATTTCGTTCCCATAGTCACAGTACCACAGATACCTGCCACAGATGATACTCCAGAGGTTGCTGAGTACGAGAAACCAAAGACAAAGGATAAATGGTCTAATACAGTCTGGGAGAAATACGAGATTGCAAAGAAGACACAGCGACTTCTGATAATGGCCATTCCAAATGACCTCTTTCAGTCTCTAGACGCTTGTGAATCAGCCTACGACCTATGGAAGGAACTAGAGAAACAACTGGAAGGAGGGGCCAAGACTCAGAAGAACCGCAGAGCCCAATGCATCAAAAAATACTATGCTTTCAAAGCTCTACCGACAGAATCTCTGCAGTCAACATACGACCGATTCAACTCTCTGATTAACAACTGTAAGAAGTTCGGGATTCACAGAACTTCTGAAGAGAACAACGTCATGTTCTTAAAGAGCCTTAATGAAGAATGGCTCCAGCTGTCTATGTCTCTGCAAACTAATCAGGACATAGACACCTGGACTCTATCAAATCTTTACGGAACATTGGTTGCCCAAGAACCTCAGATTGCTCAAGCAAAAGCTCAAACTGGTGGGCCTCTTGCACTTGTTGGTAAGGCTACAGAAGCAAAGGAGAAACCAAAGAAGGAGAAGTCTGTGGAGGAGAAGAAAGAGAAGAAGAAGAAGGTGTTGGTTGTAGACAGTGAGGAAGAAGAATTAGTGGAAGAAGAGGAGGCAACAATGGCCTCAATAGCTAAATCTTTAGCTCTATTGACAAGAGAGTTCAGCAGAGGATACCAGAAGAAGTCAGGTTATGAACGCAATGGGAGAGATGATCGTGGTGATTCAAGGAGTCAGGGAAGAGAAGGATCGAATGAACAACAGAGGTCAAATGACAAAAGTGACAGAGGTGGTAACCAACAGAAGTCAGGTGACAGAGTTGGGAATGCACCCCAGAATCAGGGATGCTTCAACTGTGGCAAGCCATGCCACTATGATGCAGACTGCAGGAGCAAACCAAATCGCCCTCAAAGGGACTCTGCTTTCTATAAAAAGAAGGCAGAGTATTACGCTCAGAAGTCTCTCATGGTGGAGCAGGAAAACTGGCAGTCATACGAATCCTCTAACGAAGGTGAAAAGAAGAACGCGCTGTTCTGTGGGATGTTAGAGGTCAGCTCCTCCGACTCTGACAGTGAGGTATCCACTTCTGACTCTTCCTCTAATGAAAGAGAAGCTGATTTGCTTAAACTGACTATTGAATAAACTGAACTTAAAAAGACTTGTGATAATGTCCAGAAAAAACTTGCATTCTTTGAGAGAGAAGCTAGACTTCTCACTCAAGAAAAGGGAAACATATTTCAAGAAAAGGAAGAGATTGAAACTAATTGGCACAAACATCTAAACCCTTTAAAAGAAAAGATGTCAGAACTCAACTCTGCCTTAAAAGCTAAATCAAAAGAACTTATGGATGTTGAGAACGACAGAGTGAATATTCTTGCTCTTAAACACTATTTTCAAAAGGAAAGAGAAGTCCTTCATCAAGACCTACTCAGAAGAGACCTTTTGATTAAGAAATATCAAGATACACATATGGTGTACGAAAAGGTGAATACACAAATAGGGAGACAGGGAACTGGCTTCTGTGATATAGATCCATATACTGGAAACAAAAGAGACAGGTCCCTATCATCCTTATTTTGTATTGGAAGTACAAGAAAACCAGGTTTTCCAAACTTACTCTCTGTTAGCAAAAGGAAAAAAGTCTCTGGGGAAACTCACAAGAGGAAACCTCTAAAGATGATTAATGTGTGGTATCAAAACACAAATTTATCATCCTCAGCCTCTGTCAAAAGAGACTCCAAACAAAAGAAATATATGAAAACTCAGGATCAGATAGGAATCTTCAAGTTTGGTGACCCTAAGACTCAAACCCATGTTGCCTTTGTCTGCACTATAGATTCTGAAACGAAACTATCGGCAGAGGCACCTGAGTTCATACCTGCATCCTCATAAGAAAAACTAGAACACATTTTTGAAAATGAGTTAATAGAAATTGGTAGAAACAATTTTTATGAAAACCTCTGTACATCCTCTGTTGAACAAAACTCCTCTAAGGAAATCTTGATGTATACTTCTGTTGACCTGGAAGATATTCCCGAAAGAAAGGAAGAAAGTGAGTATGACACATGCTCAGAAAATCCTGCCTCTGTCGACCGAGATATAAGTGACTCAACCTCTGTATACGAGGACGATTCATCCTCTGACGAATCTGAGACTGATTCAAGTGAGTCAGAAATAGTTCCTTGTGCATCAGAGGGATTTAAACTTCCCTCTGGAATTCTTATCAGAACCATTCCTCCTAAGGAGAAAATCACAAGTGTTCCTATTTGCCCGGATTTCTTGGACATGTGTATACAAGCCAAAACCTCTCTTGAGCTTAAGAAAGTTAAAAAACAAAAGGAAATGTCTTCTCAAAATCAAACAAGTTCAAAAGCTCCAAAACCCCTAAGGCCTTTTCAAGAAAAATTAACTTGGCAACAAAAGGGTAAGTGGGTTGAAAGTAACAAATCTTTTGCTTCTGTGACAGTGAGGCCTGCAGAAGTTCACCACAGAGGAAGAGGTCAACAGAAGGCTACTCCCAACAGAGTATTTTCAAAACATCAATCTAGCATATATAGGTGTTCTTGTAATAGGAAGTCAAATGCTAGGATAGATTGTAATAATAAAGCCTCTGTACCTATATTCAGTGTTTTTAATGAAAAGTTCAAGCAAATTTCTTCGCATATCAATTATTGTCATTGTTTCGATCTTATGCATCAATTGAACGAACACTTCTCTAGTCCACACTGTTTCCTCTCTGTACCCAAAAAGAATGCAAAATTGAAGGGTAAAAAGAAACAAACTGGTTCTTCATCAGAAGCTAAAACCAAACCCAAGGATGCTAAGGCAACCTTGAAGACCGCTAACAAACCTGGACCCATTTGGATATGAGAACCTAAAAATCTCTGATTCTCATACAGAAGCAGTATGTGTCGATCTGGTATCTAGACTCCGGGTGCTAGCGGTACATGACTGGCGACAGAGGTCTACTATCCTCTTACAAAGATAAACTCGATGAAGGATCTGTAACCTTTGGCGACAATAAGAAGGGATATATAAAAGGGTATGGAGTCATCAAGAAGGAAAATATAACCGTATGCAAAGTTGCCTATGTGGATGGCCTTAAGCACAATCTTCTCAGTGTTAGCCAACTTTGCGATACGTGTTTCGATGTCATGTTCAAAAGAACTTTCTGCTCTCTGCAAGGAGAAGATACAGGAGTCGAACTTCTGCGAGCCGAACGAAAAGGCGATATGTACCTCATGAACTTTAGTGTCAAGAATAAGAAATACAAGCTCCGCCTTGTTGCTTCTAAGAACGAAGAAGCCTGGTTATGGCATAACAGGTTCTGCCATCTGAACTTTCATACTCTAGATAAGCTTGTTAAACTTGATTTAGTCAAAGGTCTGCCAAATGTTAAATTCAGTAAAGATCATCTGTTCTCTGCTTGCGAAATAGGTAAACTCAAAATAGCTTCCCATAAAGGCAAGACTGATGTGTCTTGCCCTACGCCTCTGTACATGCTTAATGTTGACCTCTACGTTCCAATCGCTACACAGAGCCTAGGTGGCAAAAAATATATATTTGTGTTGGTTGATGAATATTCCAGATACACATGGGTGGAATTTGTCAGAAAGAAATCATATGTTCCAAACATTCTGATTAACCTAATGAAAAGAATTCAGGTTCTGTATGAGTGCAGGATTCAAAAGTTGAGAAGCGACAATGGCACAGAATTCAAGAACTCTGTCATTGAAGCTTACCTAACAGAAGAAGCCATATCACAGAACCTCTTTGCTGCACGCACCCCACAACAGAATGGCGTGGTTGAACGAAAGAACCGCACGCTTGTGGAGGCTGCAAGAACTATGCTGACAGCATCTGGATTGCCCATTTCTTTCTGGGCAGAAGCAGTATCAGCCGCTTGCTATACCCAAAATCGATCAACAATAGTAAAGAGGCACATCAAAACACCTTAATAATTGATCAACCAAAGGCGACCAAATATCAAGTTCTTCCATGTATTTGGATGCAAGTGTTTTGTCCTGAATGATAGAGAAACTAGAGGGAGGTTTCATGTGAAAGGAGACGAAGGCAAGTTCATTGGGTACTCTGCCACCTCAAAGGCCTACAAAGTTTATCTTCTACGGTCCCAAACTATTGTAGAGAGTATCAATGTCTCTTTTGACGATTCCTTTCAAAAGATTTCTGAACAAATCAGTTCAGAACTCGGCCTGAAAAAGGAATCCTCTGGGATCTCAAAGACAAGAGAAGCAGAACTGAATATGCTATTTGAAGAGATGTTCCATGATGATATTGATCCCTCTGCTGAAACCATCAGAGCCTCGGGAGAAACATCTTCTACCTACTAGACTGAGTCAGATATTTCTCTAACTAGTCCATTAAATACTTCATCCTCTTCTGTAAATCATGCAAATGCAAGTGCTGAGGGGGAGCGAACAAAAGATGATACAAGCAAGGATTCTACTACAGAGGCACTGGAAATGCCTAGTCCAGCAACTACAGAGGAAGCAATACCAGAGGAAAACGAGGATTCGGTCTCAATATCCTCAGAGGAATTAATTCCAACTCTTATCCCAATATCCCCACAAGCTGAGACTCCAAGTTCCAGTACAGAAGTACCATCCACTACAGAGGTTGCACCAGAACCAACGAGTGCAACCACAGAGGTTCAACTAGATGATGCTGATGACCATCTCCCAAAAATGACAAAATAGACGAAGAGCCATCCTCAGAGCCAAATAATTGGCGATCCTTCTGAAAAAGTCAAGACAAGATCAACCACTGCTAATTTTTGTTTCTTTACAAATTTTATCAGTGTGATCGAACCAAAACGAGTTTATAAAGCCCTAGATGATCCGCAATGGATTGAAGCTATGCAAGAAGAGCTTCTCCAGTTTGAGCGAAACAAAGTTTGTACCCTAGTTCATCTGCCAAAAGGAAAACAAGCTATAGGGACAAAATGGGTTTTTAGAAACAAGAAGGATGAGGATGGGGTGGTTATTCGAAACAAGGCGAGATTAGTGGCCAATGGATACTGCCAAGCAGAAGGCATTGACTACGAAGAGTGAGTTTGAAATGAGTATGATGGGAGAATTAAACTTCTTCCTAGGACTCCAAGTCAAACAATCATCAGAGGGAATTTTTATAAATCAAGCTAAATATGTCTCTGACATTCTTTCAAAATTCAATCTCTCTGATGCCTCTGTCATGAAGACCCCCATGTCAACTGGAAATAAGTTACATTCTGATCCAGGCGGTAAATCTGTAGAGTGAAAGCTCTACAGAGGAATGATAGGGTCTCTCTTATACTTAACCGCAAGTAGACCTAATATAATGTATGCCTCATGCCTCTGTGCAAGATATCAAGCTAACCCAAAGGAATCCCACCTTCTTGCTGTAAAGAGGATCTTTAGATACCTAAAGGGAACCAAAAGTCTTGGCCTCTGGTATCCGAAGAACTCTGGCTTTGATCTTATGGCCTACACAGATTCAGATTATGGAGGATGCAAGCTTGACCGAAAAAGTAGCTCTGGGAGTTGTCAATTCCTGGGTGGTAAAGTAGTCAGTTGGACTTCAAAGAAGCAGAATTATGTGTCGACATCTACAACAGAAGCTGAATATGTTGCTGCTGCTAGCTGTTGCTCCTAGGTTCGGTGGATGCGAACTCAGCTAAAGGGCTACGGTCTCAACATATACAAGATACCCATCCTCTGTGATTCAAAGAGTGCCATTGCGATCTCTGTCAATCCTGTACAACACTCCAAAACAAAGCATATTGATATCTGTTACCACTTTCTGAAGCATCATGTTGAACAAGGCACAAGCGAGATGTACTTTGTGTCTACGGAATTTCAGCTTGCGGACTTCTTTTCTTGGTGGGTAAGTTGGGTATGCTGAACATGAGCTGATACCTCTGTAAGTGACACTTGATCTTCTTGTAAATATGTATATATTTAAACTCTTTTGTATGTAAATTCCCTATCATCAAAAGTTCTGTACCCAACAGAGCTTCTGTGGAATTGCTCGAAGCCTCTGACGATTCCCACAGAACCTCTGGTGAGTTTGATCTATGTTCTATGCATTACTTATCTCATTTGATCCAAGCATAGGTCAACGGGGGAGCAGAAGGAGACCTTGAATTAATCTACAAAAGTGGTTAATTCAAAGGGGAGCCAAAGAAGAGTAGTGATCAACCAAATCCACAGAAGTCAGGTACTTTGCCGAGCAAAGGTGAATCAAAAGGAGAATATCTCGCACAAAACCTTTTTCCAAAACAGTTTTCCAAGACACCAATTTCCAAATATGTCCTAAATACACAGTTTAAAACAATGAAAACTTTGGATGATCAAAAAGTTTTATGAATTTTCAGTTATTAGAAATTTTCACTCATAGAGCCTCTGCTGAGCTCAACAGAGCCTCTGTGAATGCAAAATTTTGTACGAAATTTCTATCGATCACTTCCAATGAACTTTCAAATGTTTTTGGTAAAGGTGCAAGCTAAGAGGAGATGAAAAGTAGGTTTCAGATCACAGAGCTCATTCCACCACAGAGCTTCTGTCGATTCTGACCAATTCTATAATATGCGGGTTATTTCTGAAAGTGACAGACATATGGAAGTAGAAACGCCCACGTGCCAGGCATTAATGGGCCGCGCACTATGTCTAATCGTGTTCTGACACCTCTGACGTGGCACGTTTTCACTGGACGTGCATGCCACACGTTCCTCTGAAACGTGCACCCAGCTGTAGTGCTCGAGTGCGGACCCCATAGCTTTATCTAATTTTAACTATTTACCGATTCAGATTCTTCTATTTTCACTCCAGTATAAAACCCCATTTACCTCTCCTTCCTCATTTTACGTATTCTTCCTCCTTATTATCTTCGGCGAACCTTGCAAAACCTGCAACTTCTTCTTTACACTCATTTATTCAAGCCACACAAGCAATGACTTCCACCAGAAACTCTCCGGCGACCTCCGCTGCTCACTCCGAACACTCACAACACCAATCTGATGCCAGAAATCTTGAGCAAGAAAACTCAGGTAACTCCATCGACTTTGCTCCGACAACCCACCTTCAAAACTTCTTGGACCATGCCCAGTTCGAGAACGTTCTTCCTTTGAAACCCAATAACCATTACTTGGTCCCCTCAAGAACTGCTTTTGGGGATGACCATGCCATCTTGCTAAACATCCTGGAAAAACCACTACCTGAACCCTCTGCTAACCAAGAACGTCACAAGAATCCCTGCCAGATACCTCAACTAGTTCTGACAGAGCTGTTATTATGACCAAGAGAGTAGGCAAATCAAGGGCTACATATCTAAACCCGACAACTCCGAGAACATTGAACTGGAATTTAACAGAACCATGCTTTCCCTTGAATTTGGCCTTCCTACCAGAGGACTTCTAGGCATCAAGGACTACGCAGAGGTCCCCTCAGACTCAGAGCTTTGTAGATTCGCAGAGATGTTGTGCTACAATACCCAATTAAAGAAGAGAAATGACTTCAGAAGAAACAGGTTCCCCCTATGTGGAATACTCTCTTCTCCATCCTCAACAGATGCTTGACTGGAAAAGTAGGCAGCCCTGATCAAACCTCTCACCAGATAATGGCAATCATGTACGGGGTGTACTATGATTTGCCTCTGGACTATGCTACACTTATGATGCATGAGCTGGTGAACACCATTGACCACACAATCTCCACACAGAAGGCAAAGGGGCCCAAAAGCGCAGAACTCCCTGCTCTTCAATTTCAAAGGACCATAGGAGTGATTCTGGAACCTCTGCTCCTTATCGAAAAATGGCCAATGGAGGGACCAGTTGTCAAAACCTACCATATGGCAAAGAATACCCCAACAGAGCATGTGGACGGATACAACTTCTGCAGTCCTCTACCATCCTCCCTTCTGACATATGCAAGTGATGAGGAACTTAGGTTAGCATACATATGCGATTATAGGACTCCAGAACCGAGTCCAGTGACACCCCCGCGTCTAGGAACTCCCATAGGATCTCAGGTAGTAGATAGGATGAGTGACGAAGAGTGGGCAGTGGCTTTAGAAAAGCATGAGCAAAGACAACAAAGATTTCATCTTCTGCGAAGCACATTTGCAAGTTCTGCTTCCAAGAGAAAATCCTCTGCTACCCCCCCCCCCCAAACAAAGAAGGCCCCCCAAACCAAAGAAAAACACACAAGGCACATCTACAAGTGTTGAACCTCCCAAAAAATCCCAACAATCACCATTAACATAAACAATGATTGGATCCTCTACACCTCCCTCTCCCCTTAAAGAAAAAAAGAAGAAACAAAAATCCAAATCTTCTCAGGAGGGGGCCCTCAAACCGAAACGCAAGAAAGCAAGAAAACCAAGAAACCCAAAACACATCTGCAGACCATCGCAGAGGGAGCCAAAAATGAAGGAGAGGTCCTTAAACAACCTCTGCAATCCCCCATTCCCATTCACTATGCAGATCAGGGTGACTTCGCTGCCTTCCTTGAAAACGCTGAGTTTGCAGACACCTTGGATACCTCAGGATGGAACGCAGAAGCCCCTCTCCATTGGATAACTGAAAAACCAGACTTCATCGTCTAAGAAGGTGATTCTGATATGGAGGAAGATGACAGAACCCCTGAGGGTATTTAGGCAACTACCCCAGAAGTGTACATGAACCTTCTACTCTATCCCTCTCATCCTTGTTACAATACACTACGAAAGAGTCCAGAGGATATAGCAGAAGTCGAAGACACTCAGGTAGGTATAGAGTTAGGGTGCATAACAGAGGAAGAAGCAATAAAAGATGCCACAGAAAGTAGAGGCACACAACCCCAACCACCTCCCAGTGCAACCCACATTTCTGACACCACCAGTCTATCGGCAAAAGGTGTCATTGAAAAAGAGCAACACAGCTCGAGCCCAACCCCTGCAAACCGGACAGAGGAACCTCTTTCCTCCTCTGTACCATTATTATCCGGGGTAACCATTCCAAGGGAGTCCTCTCCAAAGGACTTACCTTTAGTTCGTGATCATTCGCCCCAGATCACATCAGCCATCCCTGCAGAGGAATTTGTTTCCTCTGCTACAAGCACACACTTAGGACCTCAAGAATCTTAGTGAGCACAGAGACGAAGGGACTCTAGACAAGTCCCCAAATCAACTTAAGGATACTCTTGTACCCATCTCTGAAATGGATCAGGACAATGTTCTTATCAGAACTTCTGTAGAGTATGAGGCCTCAAAAACCTCTACTCAAGGATCAGAAGGAAATCCTTCCTCTCTCAACATCAATACAGGAGCGAAAGAAGGTGTCCAAGAAACAAGGACAAAATCTGGGGAAGAATGTGTTCCCCCAGAGGTTACACCTAGTTCACATGTCGCAATGGATGAGTTCCAAACCCTTGTCACCTCTGTGAACAACTCGTTGAAAGAGTTGAAAAGCTCTTTTGACTCTTTTGCAGAATCCACTAAAAGGGCAATTTCTGAACTGACAACCAAAGTGGACAACCTGTCCATAGAGGTGAAAGCAGCCTCTGGATTCGAGAAGGCCATAACTTCTGCATTTCAGGCCTCTGTCAAAGATCTCCTTGCACAACTGAAGAAAGAACAAACCCCTACCTCTACGGGCCTTACACCAGAAGATCTAAAAAGGCCCTAGAGCAAGTCTAAGAGCATACAACCAGAGAAACTCAGGCCATGAAGCCCGCTGACTACATGACCAGAGCCCAACTTACAGAACTTGGTCAGGGGATTCTAAATGAGATGAAAAAAATTCATCCGAGCCTTCACCACCGCAAATACCAATTATGTGAAAGACTTCCAAGCAAGCGTGGGGAAACTAAGGTTCAATTCTGAAGCACAGGTTGCCTATCTGCTAGGCATCTGTGATGACCTCTGTGCGAAGATGATCGCCGCAGGGGCAAGCCAACAAAAGAAGCCAGAAACTACATGCCGGGCAGAGGGTACAAGAGAAAAGGGTCAGGATGGCTCTGATGATGATTCTGATGGATCATCAGGTCATCCTGAGGGGGAGAAGAGGACAGAGAGAGCTACAAACAAAGGTCTACCAGCACCACCATTATCCATATAACCTCTATCCCAAGTACCATCATATGAAACCCAATAGAAGACCACAGAGGAAACACCCACCTCTGTGGAAACAACCCATTTAACAACTGAAAACTTACCATCATCAACTCCCAAACCAACAGAAGAGGTCCAAATCCTAACATCAACCTCAGAAGACAACCCCCCTTCACCAAAACCAAAACCATCCGAAGAAACCCAACTACTATCCCCTACACCAAGAGCTGAAAAGACAAAATCTCCATCTCCCACACCCAAAACAACAGAAGAGCCCAAAACCAGAACCAAGACACTTCCTCAAAAACAAAGGAAATATCTGAGAAAAACAGCAGAAGCATCTCCAATCAAACCACAAACTAAGACCCCTGTCAAACCAACGAGGCAACCCTACCAAAAACAGCAGAAGCACCACCAACAAAGCCCTAAGAAGCTCAAAGGACAAAACCAACAGAGGCAACCCAATCCCAACAAGCAGAACAACAAAAGATGAAGGCAAAAGACAAGGGAAAGGGGATAGCAACAGAGGAAACGAAAAAGAAGAAGCAAAAGCATCAACCCACAGAGAAACTGATGATAAGTGCTTTTGACGCCTTTGTCACCCTTAAGCCAAAAAAAAAGACTGGGCCTTCAGACTTCCCCCTCTGTCAACCAACCTTGTCCTAGATCTAAAGGAAAAACCCTCAGAAGACCGGGTGGCCCAAGTAATCAGCAAAATGGATGCTCTTCGCATGCCCATGCCTCCACCATCTGCACCTCCACGACAAATGGAAGAGGTTTTGTACAAGTACATGTACATCAGAGCCATCAACGATCCCCTGCTACCATCCATTCTGCAACCTGACCACCTCAAGCAGCTCGAAGATGACTTCAACAGAACATCAGCCAAACCCGTCAACCAAGTCTTCTCAAACTCTAAAATCGACAAGGTTATCTACTGCAAGCTTTCTCACACCAGAGGCACTCAGATCTACTACAACATCTATCACGTCAAAAGGATGGACAGAACCGAGAACAAATTCTCAGATGCTGATCTGAGGAACCTGACCCCCTATGACTTGCCCGATCTTTTGAGTTGGGCAACAAAGAACAACAACATCAGACTTGTAGTTCAGAGGGCATATCGTGTGATCAAAATGGCAATGCGCGAAAAGCTTCTGATATACAGTCTGACTGACTTCCAAGTGGGACTCGATCTTGGAGTTAAACAGATAAAACTCCTACCACCAAAAGATGACTGCCCCTCCTTTGCCAGACCAAACTCCATCATCACATTTCGAAAGACTGGGTACGTCTATCGGGATCCTGCTGGAAAGTTGAAGCTGTTCCTAGAGGTTGATTGCCAAAAATACGCAACAAGTACTCTGCTCGAGTTCAGAGCCAACCTCTTGGAACACAAAGGAACAGAGTTCATGGATCAAGCACTTTTCGACAGATTAATAGAGGTCATCGACTCTGTCATCAACTTCAGAAACCTCTGCATCAGGATCTATCGTGAACTCAAAAATGGAGGTCTCGACAACAGGAAAATCAACGACTTCCCAAACGCCAGAGTCTGACATCTACAACCATCTTCTGCTTACTTTTCATACTTTGCAATGTAATCGAATGTAAATGCCTCTGGCATAATCTTATATGAAAAAGTAAAAATCTTCTACAGAGGTCAAATACCTCTTGTCGTGCTCTTAGCATAGAAAACCATGCAAATTTCCAAAAAAAAAATTCAATACTTAGGGGGAGATTGTTAGGTCCAACTTCTGTGTTTAAAGAAGTATTGAAAAATAGGCTAAGTATAAAAGCATCGACAGAACCTCTGCCGAGACACCAAGAGAAGACTCTACAAAAGACGTTCTCAGAGGACAAGGCCACGGAGCCTCTGTCACACCTGACAGAGCCTCTGTGGTTTGAAGACTTAAAAGAATGAAGAACTCAGAAGATCAATACAAAGACTATCGTGCCTCTCACGTTTCTCTGTTGTACAAAGATCCTGAAGATCGTTCGTACAAGGCGTGCCCTGCACATTCCACGTGTCCACCTCTGATGGGCTACAGCCTTTGCAGAAAATGGCGCACTACATTAACGTTGTACCTGATGCAGTCCCACGATGTTGTCTTTGTACCCTTAGTACTTCTTATCTCAAGCTTGTCCCATGTAGAATAGTATAAATAGAAGGCTCTTGTAGAGCTCCTCTATTAACTGAGCACAATACGCACACACCTGATTAGAGCATAGAATATGTTTCACACACTCAAAGGAGTTCTTGGTGTTTGTTAGCTTCAATCTTCCTAATCATAGAAGTATTTAGAAGTAGTGAAAAATAGGCTAAGTGAAGAAAGCCTCTTACAGAGGCTCTGCCGACATTACCGAGAAATCAAGGTCAAGAAGCTACAGAAGCAGCAGAGACTTCCTACAGAAGCTCTGTCATACGCACAAAGAAGACCAAAGACTCGGAATCCGGCGAAGACTGCTCCAGAGGACCAGACCGCAGAACCTCTGTAACTCATTACAGAGCCTCTGTGGTCCTTACTGAGACTTGAAGATATTTATAATATCTTGCTACTGTTAAAGGACTCGTACATCAACTTGCATGGTAGCATGCCCTGTCCAACGTCAACGTGTCAAACTCTGATTGGACTCAGTAGGGCTTAGTACATATTAGACGTCTGCTGCATTAAATGCAATATAGCACGTCTGACTGTTCATGCCATCCTTTCAACTGTTCACGACATCCTCTCAACTATTCATACGTACCTTTTGAGTAGTAGCATATGCTTTATGGTCCCCTTTAGAGTAGTATATAAGGAAGACTTATGTTGAGTTTTTCCTTACACACACAAGTACACAACACAACAACATTAAGAACACAAAAAGCTTATTCACCTTAAGAGTCATATCTGTTTTAAAGCTTTTTCTTACTCACGGTTCATAAACCTGTTCTTGATATATATATTCAGTAAACTTTGAGATATAATATTTTGTTCACTGTTTATTTATAGTTTGTTCTAAATCTATCAAACTTATCTGTTAGTTCTTTAAATACGCTTCCGCATCAAACCTTAAACCTGAACTAATAGATCTGATAATCTTGTTTAAAGCAAAACGGGAACCAACAATTGGTATCAGAGCCTAGCTTGATTTTTCAATATCAAGTGATCCTCGTTTTACAACTTTTATTTGATAGATTATTTTCTCTCTTCATCACAATATTTCTAAATATTAGTCGTACCCAGAAAACCAGCCAGATCTTTATCCTTAGAAATCCTCCATCAGATTATCCTCTCCTCAAAATGACAAATACAAATAACTTTTTCACTGCTGGATCACTAACCAAACCTCCTACTCTTCTTAGAGATGAGTATCCTCAATGGAAGATAAGAATGGTTCATTTCTTTGAGGGTACTGAAAAAACTCTCAAACAATATCTTTACAATCCTCCTCCAGTTTCGATGATAACTATGCCACGTGTACCAGCTACTGCTGAATCTGCTGAAATCCCTGAACATCAAAAACCTAAGCCAAGAGAAGAATGGTCAAATGAAGATAAGGCAGAAGATGAAGTTGCACAGAAAACAAAGAGAATATTGATCATGGCAATCCCCAACGAACTTTTTCAATCCTTAGATGCATGCGAAACAGCGCACGATCTCTGGAAAGAATTAGAAAGACAGTTGGAAGGGGGTGCTAAAACTCAGAAGAACCGAAGGGCACAATACATAAATGAATATCATGCTTTCAGAGCCTCTGCAACAGAATCTCTGCAAACAACATATGACCGGTTCAACTCTCTCATAAACAAATGCAAAAAGTCTGGTATTCACAGAACCACGGAAGAAAATAACGTCATGTTTCTAAAGAGCCTGAACGATGAGTGGCTTCAGTTGTCTATGTCTTTACAAACAAACCAAGATCTAGACTCCTGGACACTCTCTGATCTCTATGGAACACTTGCTGCACAAGAGCCTCAAATAGCTCAAGCTAAAACACTAACCACTGTGCCATACGCATTGGTTAGTAAATCTATAGAGGCTGCAGACAGACCAAGAAATGAGAGATCTACAGAGGAGAAAAAGAAGGAGAAAAAGTAGATGGTAATGGTTGATAGCGAAGAAGACGAGCTGATAGAGGAAGAGATAACTCTTGCGTCATTAGCTAAATCAATGGCTCTATTGACAAGAGAGTTTAGAAATAACCAAAGGATTTCTGGTAGAAGAGATGATGGAAGAAGAGAAGAATCAAGTGACCGACAGAGGTCAGACTACAGAAATGATGACCTACAGAGGTCGAGCGACAGAAGCTACAGAGGAAATGATCGACAGAGATCAGATGACAAGATAAGCCACACACAAGAATGCTACAAATGTGGTAAACCCGGTCATTACGCAAACGAATGCCGAACAGAGAAAGGTGGAGACCTACAGAAGTCCGACGACCGAACTGGAAACATCTCCCAAGGTTGTTTCAACTGCGGCAAGCCATGTCATTTCGCAAAAGAATGCAGAAGTAGACCAAATCGCCCACAGAAGGACTCAGCTTTTTACAAAAAGAAGGCCGAGTATTACGCACAAAAATCCCTAATGGCGAACAAAGGGCTTTCTGAGGCAAACAAAGAAGACTTCGAGTCAGACTCTACCTCTGACGATGAATTTCTCACAAATGCCCTGTTCTGTGGCATGGCAGAAATTGACTCCGGCACTGACAATGAGGTATCCATTTCAAACTCTATCTCAAGTACTAATTCTGTAGATGGTGATTTATTTAAACTTAACATTGAACTGAAACATATAATTGAAAGCATTCAGAAAAAGCTGACCTTTAATGAGAGAGAAGTAAGGCTTCTCACTAAAGAAAAAGCCAAAATCTTTGAAGAAAAAGGAAAAGTCGAAAAATATTGGAGCAAAAATATAGATCCTTTAAAAAGGCAAATTTCTGATTTAACCTATGCTTTAAAAATCAAAACAAAAGAACTTTCAGTTTCAAGAAGTGAAACTACAGACATAAGAGCTCTCAAAGAATACTTTCAAAAGGAAAGAGAGGTACTTTGGCAAGATCTTTTAAGAAGAGAAGTTTTAATTAAAAACTATAAAGATGCACATAAGGTGTATGAAAAGGTAAACACTCAAATAGCAAGACGAGGTATAGGGTACAGTGACATTACCTTAGGAGTTGAAAATAAACGACTAAAACCTCTGTCCTCTCTATTTGTTTTGGGAAAAACTAACAAACCAAACTTTCCAAACTTACTCTCTGTAAGTAAAAGGGTTAAAATCTCTGCAGAACCTCACTTGAGGAAACATACAAAGATGATCAATGTGTGGTTTGAAAACACAGATTCATCATCTTCAACCTTTGTCAAAAGAGAAATCAAACCAAAGAAATATCTGAAAACACAAGATCAGATTGGTATCTTTAAGTTTGGTAAACCAGAGACTCAAACACAGGTCGCTTTTGTCTGTATGATAAATGTTGAAAATAAATTGTCAGCAGAAGCTCCTGAGTTTAAACCCATCTTTTCAGAAGAAAAACTTGAAGAATCTATTGAAAAAGAAATTTTGGAAGTTTTGAAATCAAATATTTTAGAAAATCTCTGTACATCTTCTATAAATCAAAAACTCGCTGAAGAGATCTCATTAGAAACCTCTGCCAACTACGAAAGTTTTTCTACAGAGGAAGAAAGCTCGTATGATACATGCTCAGAAAATCCAGCCTCTGTCGAAAGAAATGACTCAACCTCTGCATATGAGGACGATTCATCCTCTGACGACTCAGAGACTAATTTCAAATCAGGGATAATTCACTGTGACACAGAGGATGTCAAATTCTCCTCTGAAGTTCTTAACAGAAAAATTTCTCCAAAAGAGAAAATCACAGAGATACCTATCCATCCAGATTTTCTCAAAATGTGTATACAAGTCAAAACCTCTACAGAGCTTGAAAATCTGAAAAAGACCTCGGAAAATCCAAAAAGCATAAAATTTTCAAAACCTTTAAGGAAAATCAAAGAGAATCCCACTTGGCAACAAAAGGGAAAAAGGCCTGAAGCTAACAAATATTTTTCCTCTGTGACAGTGAAGAAAGATGTTCACCACAGAAGAGAGTCACAGAAGGCAGGAACTAAACAAGACTTTTGCAAACAACATTCTAGTATTCATAGATCTTCTTGTAATAGGAAATCTAATGTAAAGAAAGAATGTAATGTCTCTGTGGCTCAGTTCAGAAAATTCAATGAAAATTTCAAACAAATCACATCTCATATTCAATACTGTCATTGTTTTGATCTTATGTTTCAATTGAATAAACACTTCTCAAGTCCAGATTGCTTTCTCACCACTGAAATTCGAAAGTCAGAACCAAAAGAGAAACAATCTGATTCTTCTACAAAAGATAAAATGTATTTCAAGAATGCTAAGGCAAACTTGAAAAGTTCTAACAATATTGGACCCATATGGATATGGGTACCAAAATCTCTATGATTGTCTTACAGAAGCAACATGTGCCAATTTGGTATCTCGACTCCGGATGCTCAAGGCACATGACTGGCAACAGAAGATTACTATCCACATACAAAGAAACACACGATGGTGGATCTGTAACCTTTGGAGACAACATGAAGGGACACATCAAAGGCTATGGAGTCATACAGAAAGAAAATGTCTCTGTGTACAAAGTTGCATATGTGAATGGCCTCAAACACAACCTACTAAGCGTAAGTCAACTCTGTGATACAGGATTCGATGTGTTATTCAAAAGAGCGTTCTGCTATCTACAGAGTGAAAACACAGGAATGGAACTTCTGCGAGCTGAAAGAAGAGGTGATCTATACCTAATGAATTTTACTTCAAAATCCAAGGACAAAGTTTGTCTAGTAGCCTGTAAAAGTGAAGAAGCGTGGTTATGGCACAACAGGTTCTGTCACTTAAACTTTCACACCTTGGATAAACTAGTAAAACTCAATCTAGTTAAAGGTTTGCCAAATGTTAAATTCAATAAGGAACATTTGTGTTCGGCCTGTGAAATGGGAAAACACAGAAGGGCTTCCCACAAAGGCAAAACTGACGTATCTTGCACTAGACCTCTGTACATGCTTCATGTCGACCTCTGCGGTCCCATTGCCATACAGAGCCTAGGTGGCAAGAAATACATACTTGTCCTAATTGATGAGTATTCACGTTTCACATGGGTTGAATTCGTTAGAAAGAAATCAGATGTTCCAAATATATTGATAAATCTAATGAAAAGAATCCAAGTTCTTTATGATTGCAGAATACAGAAGTTAAGAAGTGACAATGGCACATAATTTAAAAACTCTGTCATTGAAGCCTATCTTTCAACAGAAGGAATATCACAGAACTTCTCTGCAGCTCGCACTCCACAACAGAACGGTGTTGTCGAAAGAAAGAATCGAACACTTGTGGAAGCCGCAAGAACTATGATGTCAGCATGCGGATTATCAATGAACTTTTGGGCAGAAGCAATTTCTACTGCGTGGTATACTCAAAATCGATCAACCATTGTGAAAAGACACCTCAAGACGCCTTACAAATTGCTTAACAAAAGGCGGCCAAACATCAAATTTTTCCATGTATTCGGATGCAAATGCTTTGTCTTAAACGACAGAGATTCAAGAGGAAAGTTTGATGTAAAAGCAGATGAAGGCAAATTCATTGGATACTCTGCCACTTCCAAAGCCTATAGAACATTCCTTACAAAGTCTCACAAGATTGTAGAAAGCATCAATGTTTCTTTTGATGATTCATTCCAAATGACTTCTGAGCAAATAAGTTCAGAACTCGGAATTAAAGGGAAATCCTCTGACATCTCAAGAACAAAAGAAGATTTGGATCTTCTATTTTTGGAGATGTTCCACAATGACATTGATCCTTCTGTCGGAACCATCAGAGTTTCTGAAGAACCATCCTCTGTCGGACAAAATCCTACAGGTATGACTCTAACTGGTCCAAATAATGCTTCATCTTCTTCTATAAATACTACAGATGCAATTGCCGAAGCAGAAGAAAGTGCAGAAGATGAAACATCAAGAAAAACGACCACAGAAGCTGCACAAACCACAGAAGAACCAATTACAGAGGAGATCGAGGACCAAGACTACACGTCCTCAGAGGAACAAACTCCACCACCACTCGTACCAATCATTCCACAAACGGTAGAATCAACTACCAAGGCACGAAGAACAACAGAGGCTACACAAGAAGAAACACAAGAAGCCTCTGAAGAAAGTTTTGATGACATTGATGATCATCTTCCACGCACAACTCAGTGGACAAAAAGCCATCCTCCAAGCCAAATAATTGGAGAACCTTCTGACTCAGTAAAAACAAGGTCTGCCACTGCTAATTTTTGTTTCTTTACAAATTTTATTAGTGTTATAGAACCAAAGAAGATTTCTGAAGCCCTAGATGACCCAAACTGGGTAGACGCCATGCAAGAAGAACTTCTGCAATTTGAGCGTAACAGAGTATGGACTTTAGTACCTCTGCCAAGAGGGAAACAGACCATTGGGACTAAATGGGTCTACAGAAACAAGAAGGATGAAGATGGAGTGTTCGTCAGAAATAAAGCAAGATTAGTAGCAAAAGGATATAGACAAGAGGAAGGCATAGACTACGATGAAACTTTTGCCCCTGTCGCACGTCTCGAAGCAATAAGAATATTCTTAGCCTTCGCAGCCCACAGAGGTTTTAAAGTCTATCAGATGGACGTAAAATCAGCTTTTCTAAACGGTGAAATCCAAGAAGAGGTTTACGTAAATCAGCCACCAGGTTTTGAAAGCTCAAAGTTTCCAAGGCATGTATACTACCTTGAAAAGGCTCTATACGGACTGAAACAGGCTCCAAGAGCATGGTACGAACGACTTTCTACCTTCCTTCTAGTCAATGGCTACAACAGAGGTACAACAGATACTACCTTATTCTATAAACGCAAAAATAGTGAGATAATGCTTGTACAAATATACGTAGATGACATAATTTTTGGGTCTACAAATTCAGAAGAGTGCAAAATTTTTGAAAAACTAAGTGAGTTTGAAATGAGTATGATGGGAGAATTAACATTCTTCCTCGGACTTCAAGTCAAACAATCTTCAGAGGGAATTTTTATAAATCAAGCCAAATATGTCTCTGACATACTTTTAAAATATAATCTCTCTGATACCTCTGCAATGAAGACTCCAATGGCCACTGGAAATAAGTTATTCTTAGATCCAAATGGTATTTCTGTAGAATGTACTCTCTACAGAGGCATGATTGGATCTCTGTTATACTTAACAGCAAGCAGACCTGACATTATGCATGCCACATGTCTTTGTGCACGTTATCAAGCTAATCCAAAGAAATCACATTATGATGCTGTAAAGAGAATCTTTAGATACCTGAAGGGGACCAACAATCTTGGTCTCTGGTATCCACAGAACTCTGGTTTTAGTCTTAAAGCTTATACAGATTCAGACTATGGAGGATGCATGCTCGACAGAAAGAGTACCTCTGGGAGTTGTCAATTCCTAGGTGGTAAACTAGTCAGTTGGACCTCCAAGAAGCAGAATTGTGTCTCCACATCCACTGCAGAAGCTGAATACGTTGCTTCCGCTAGCTGTTGTTCTCAGGTTCTATGGATGAAGACTCAGCTAAAAGACTACGGCCACATTCTGTTCAAAATACCCATCTTCTGTGATTCCAAAAGTGCTATTGCTATCTCTGCCAACCCTGTGCAACACTCAAAAACCAAACATATCGATATAAGGTATCATTTCTTGAAACATCATGTTGAATACGGTACAATCGAAATGCATTTCGTGCCCACAGAATATCAACTCGCTGACTTATTCACCAAAGCATTAGACGAGAAAAGATTCAACTTCTTGGTGGGTAAGTTAGGAATGATTAACATGGTGTGAAAATCCTCTGTAAGTATAGCTTTATCTTCTGTAAATATGTACAAATTTCCTTTATTTTTGCTTTAAGTTAATTTGTTTCTGTTTGTAAGTTCTCAATCTCAAATAGTTCTTAAAATCACAGAGCTTCTGTAAGTCCGCTCAGATCTTCTGATAACCATTACAGAACCTCTGGTAAACATGATCTATGCTCAATACAAATCTTACCATTCTTTGAACCAAGCATAGATCAAGGGGGAGCAAAAGGAAAATTCTTGATCTACAGAAGTGATTAGATCAAGGGGGATCAAAAGGGACCCTGAAATGATCTACAGAAGTAAATCGTTCAAAGGAAAGCCAAAGAAGAATGTCGACAGAAGTAAGACAAAACTGCCGAGAACAGAAGAACCAAAAGGTATGTCTCTCGCACAAAAGGTTTTTGGAAAACAGTTTTCTAGGACAAGAATTGTCAAATATGTCCTAAATATACTATGAATAACATTTCAAAAATCAAAAGTTCAAAAAGTTTAACAAAATTCGAAATAGGAGAAATTTAATGTCATAGGGCTTCTGCTGAGCTCAACAGAGGTTCTGCAGGAAATATGCTCTGTGATCACAAATTAACCCTCTGTCGATCTTTTGAAATGTTATCTCGGAAACCGACAACACACACCATGACCTTCTCGAACAAAACGTTTATCAAAATAGTTTTCTCGGACACCAACTTTCAAAAATGTGCGAAAAACATCTCTTAACACAGATCAAAAATTGGATGATCAGAAAATTAATAGAATTCAAGTTATAAGATTTTTTCTCTCATAGAGCTTCTGCTGGCCCTCGCGGAGCCTCTACAAGTTCCATCAGAGCTACAAAACCTCTGTGAGTAAAATTTCTTGACAAAATCCTATTGATCCTCTCCAATGTCTTTACAAACGTTTTCGTTCAAAGAAGAACCTTCAGAGTCATGACAACAATGAGATATATGAGAAGAGGTTAAAACTCAAGATTTTCAAAATCACAGAGCTTCTGTAAAACACAAAAGTTCTGCCATTTTGTTATCTGTGGTAATAACGGTTACTGTTACTGCGAGTGAAACTCATATGGCTAAAAACAACCTCACGCGCCTAGCATTAATGGGCCGCGCACGACGTCCTGTCATATTCTGACAAGGCCTACGTGTCCCATTTTCATTGGGCGTACATGGAACGTTTTTATTTGGAAAGTTGAACCCGCCGCTCAAACTCGAGTACGGATTCCAAATTTTAATCCATTGCCATATATTTTACTCTTTCGAATACTACCGTTTTACCCTCCTATAAAAACCAAGCAATACCCTCTCATAAAACCTTTTACAAACTCTTATCTTCTTCTCCGGCGAAACCCTGCAAAAGCTTGCAAAAACCTTGTTCTTAAAATCAAATGGCTTCATCTTCTAAAGCTATCTCCCAAGAACTCTCTCTGGCAAACTCACTAGAACACTCCCCTGCCCATTCTGAACATTCAGAAAACCCCAACCTTGCAAAAGCTATTGAACAACAAGATTCCGGGGACTCAGCAGAATTTGCTCCGACGACACACTTGCAAAACTTCATAGCAAAAGATCACTTCGAAACCATACTTCCTATCAAATCCAACAACTGCTATTTGGTCCCCTCACCCACTGCTTTCGGCGAAGCCCATGCTATTCTTCTGAATATAATGGAAAATCACATCCTCTTCCCTCTACTCTCAAGAACCCCAAACAAAATTCCAGTCCGTTATTTGAACCAATTTTGGCAAAGTTGCCGATTTGATAAAGACGATTCTCTTATCAAAGGGTACATTTCAAGACCTGATAAATCTGAGCATCTTGAAATCAAGTTCAACAGAACAATGTTCTCACTTGAATTCAACCTACCAACAAGGGGTCTTCTGGGATTGAAGAGTTATGCAGAGCAACCATCAGACGAAGAGCTCTGTCGCTTCGTAGAAATGCTTGGGTACAACACCCAACTATGGAAGAGAAATGACTTTCGCAGAGGAAGATTACCACCTCTGTCGAACACCTTGTTCTCTATTCTTAACAGATGCCTCACAGGGAAAATAGGAAGTATTGACCAGAGCTCACATCAAATCTTGAGCATCATGTATGGGGTTTACTATGATCTTCCACTAGATTATGCGACCATTATGATGCAAGAGATCATAAACACCATCGACAGAAAGAACAACACGAGAAGGGTCAAAGAAAACGATCCCAACTTTCTACCACCTCTGCAATTTCAAAGAATATTGGGAGTACTGTTCGAACCTCTACTGCTAATCCAAAACTGGCCAATGGAAGGACCAACTCCCAAACAGTTCCCGATGAACAAGAATACCCCCACTGATCATACTGATGGCTACTCACACTGCAGACCTCTGTCAAAGAAGCTTCTGCGCTACGCATCGAATAAATCCCTTATGAAAGAGTATATACGTGATCATAGAACTCCTAAACTGAGTCCTATGACACCCCCACGTTTAGGTGTCCCCCTAGGAACAATGATAGCAAAACCTCTTTCCACTCAAGAAGAAAAGGATCAGAAGTTAGCAAAACACATGGCTATTCAACTCAGCTTTATAGCCAAACGTGCAGAACTAATGGGAAAGAAGTCTTCATCAAGAACCTCTGCATCTACTCCAAAAGCTAAGAAGAGGAAAACTGCAGAAGGCACCTCAACAAGCGCTGCAGAAGATCAACCTTCACCTCCTCATGCCACAGAAATTGGCTCCTCTGCTCCTCCCTCTTCCCCAAAAATGAAGAAGAAAAGATCGAAATCAACAGAATAAGGGGCACCAAATCCTAAGAGGAGGAAAACCAAAAAGTGGCATGGTAAATAACTTGCAAAGTTGGTTACCATTGCAGAAGAGGAAACTGCTGAAGAAGGAGTTGCAGAAGAAGAAATGGCTACAGAAAAGTATCAATCACCCTATCAATCTCCAGATAGATTTGCTCACCAAGGAGACCTGAACGATTTCTTACAGAACCCTGATATTGCCAACACCCTAAATACAGCAGGGTGGACGGCACAACCTCTCGACCACCACTCTCCAGAAGAACAAGATTTCTTCATTTCTGGCATTGACACACATCTGCAAGAAGATGACACAACACCAAAAAATCAACTAGCCGACACACCTGTGATTTTACAAAACCCTTTCATTCAAGGATTGGACGTTCACAGAAGAAGTCCAAACCCAGCTTCAGAAGAAATAGAACAAACAGAAGCTGAGTGGAACAGAGGTGAAATTACAGAGGCTTCTGAGAATATGATGGAAGAAGAAAAAGAAAAAGGGGTCGAAGTTGTACAAAAAGAGGGATTAGCAACAACAGAGACAGAAATAGAGATCTTAGAGACAGATTCAGATGAAGAAGAAGCTGTCTGGATACGTAAGGGTCTTTATCATCCACATGTCATGAGATTATTCAGATCTCATCAAATGTATGACTTCTTACGACCAGAGCAAGGAACTTCAACAGAACTTAGGGAAGAAGCACCAAGCCATAGGGTAGTTACAGAGGATGAAATGATAGACAATGAAGTAGTGCTTGGATGCTTAACAGAGGAAGAAGCTAGAAAAGATGCCTGGATAAATAGAGGCACACAACCAAAACCAACTCCCAGTGCAACCCACATTTCTAACTCCGCAGGTCTAGCTGCAGAAGGAGTTATTGAAAAAGAGCCGCACAGCTCGATCCTAACCCAACTCATCCAGCCAGAGGTTACTCTTTCAACCTTTATGCCCACAGAAACCGGGGAATCCATTCCTAGGGAGTCTCCTCAAAGAGACTCACCTATTGTTCGTGATCAGTCGCCCCAGATCACCCTAGAACACCCTACAGAGGAATTCGTTTCCTCTGCCACGCACACATTAGGACCAAAACTTATTTCAGAGAGAAGTAGTGAGCACGGAGACGAAGAGACTCTAGACAAGTCTCCCAGTCAACAGAAGAACATTCCAATAACCACCTCTGGAGTGGATTTGGACACTGTTCTTCACAGAACTTCTGTAGAGATCGAAACTCAGGTTTCTTCTCGAGGATCAGAAGGAAATCCGTCCACCCCCATCGTACAAACAAGGGTGAACGAAGGTGTCCCAGGAACAGGGACTCACTCTGGAGACGAATGTGTTCCTCCAGAGGTTACACAAGGAACACAAGTATCAAGGGATGAGTTCCAAACCCTTGTCACCTCTGTGAACCAAACAATGAAAGAGTTGCAAAGCTCTTTCAAATCCTTTAAAGAGACAACATCTACGGCTATCCTGAATCTGAACACCAAAATGGACAATCTGTCCACAGAGGTAAAAACCGCCATCTCAGAGATGAAGTCTTCTGCCGAAACAACTGCCAAAGCAACAGCCACTTCTGCAGCTCAGGAATTCGGAACAACTGCAACTTCTGCTTTCAGGGACTCTGTCAAAGATTTCCTTGAACAAATGAATACGCAATACAACAGAGCAGAGGGCATCACTCCTGCAGACTTACAGAATGCCCTATCACAAGTACAAGCAGAGGCAATACGCAACACGACAATGATGCAACCAAAAGACTATATGACCAGAGCACAGCTTACAGAGCTCGGACAGAACGTCATTAACCAGGTCACAGAAGTCATTGTCTCCTTCACAACTGCAAATGCCAACTATGTCAAGGATTTCAGAAAGAGTGTCGGCAGAATGCGTTTCAAAACAGAAGCAAAGCTTGCGACATTGATTGGCCTCTGTGATGATGTCTGTGAAATGTTGATGGCAGCAGGAGCTGAATTACCAAAGAAGCCCAAAACTTCTTGCAGTGCAGAGGGTACTTCTGATAAAAGTCAGGATGATTCTGATGATGACCAACCTGGTCCATCAGATAATCCTGAGGGGGAGAATCTAAGAGAGAAAGCTACGAGCAGAGGAATACAAAGTCCACCAATCGCAGCAGAACCAATCAACCAAGCCCCTCTTGAAGAAACCCAACAACAAACCCAAAAGACCACAGAGACAACACCCATCTCTGTGGAATCATCTCTTGACGAAACCAAAATTCCAGAAGCAGATCTGCAAACCACAGAGGCAACAACCGCCCCTGAGGTAATCATTTTGGAAGAAACAGATGAACAAACCATAGAGAAAACACCCACCTCTGTGGAAACACCCCAAACCATACCCAGAAGAAAGTCGATTGCCACCAAACCAAAAAGAGCAACGACCTCTGCTTATAACGTTCTGAAAAGGATGCACACAACAATGAGTGATCGTATGACGAAGAGAGAAGAAGAAAGGCACATATTCACTTTAGCTTTCAAAATGGCAAGAAGATTCGATGCCAATACTTCATCAACAGAAACTGAGCTCACAGAAGAAGTCAACAAACAACCTCCAACAGAGGATACAGAGCAACTCAAGCCAACAGAATCATCGCCACAAAAGTCCTCTAAATCACAAATGTCAAAACCCACAGAGGCAAACCCCATCAAGCCAACAGAAGTGCCAACCTCCAAACTTACAGAAGCAACAGTTTCTGCCCCGCCAAAAACCAAAGATAAGGGCAAAGGAATACTGACAGAAGAGCCTAAGAAGAAAACATTGCCAAAGCCAACAGAGAAACTAATGAAGAGCGCGTTTGATGCCTTTCAAACCCCAGAGCCTGAAGAAGTTGACTGGGCACATGGATTGAAGCCTCTGTCAGACATTCCTCTAACTGGTAGAGCCGCAGAAGCTGTTCAACAGATGGAGAGTCTTAGAAGACAAGTACCACAACTAGGTCCAACATATGAAGAAATGGAAGAAGTGGTATACAAATACCTCTATAAACAATCCTTTCAGACCAATTATCCAACATATCATGTGACAGATCCAAGGATCAGAGAAGAATTTGAGAACATCTTCACAAGGACAAAGCCAAGAACCAAAGCAGATGTCTTCTCAATCCACAAGATCAAAAAGGTAATCTTCTGCAAATTCTCCTTCACAAGAACCTATCCAAGGGTCAGGTACAATCTTTACAAAGTCAGAAGAGAAAACAATTCAGAAACTACCTTCGCTGATGCTGATTTAAGAAATATCAATCCATATGATCTACCTGACCTTCTGCAATGGACAAAGGACAACTACAACACATAGGCAAACACCAGAGCCTATCAAGTGTTGAGAAAAGCGATGAGGGAAAAGCTTCTGCTCTACAGCATGATAGATTTCCAGCTGGGAAAGGATCTTGGTCTCAAACATCTGGATTTACGACCACCAGAGGATCGCTGCCCACCGGACGCCGTACCTAACTCAATCATCACAGAACCACGGTTTGGGTTAGTATTTCAAAACCCTCAAGGCGAAACTAAACTATTTGTATGCATGGACTGTCAGAAGTACGCAACAAGTACTCTGAACAAGTTCAGAGCAAGCCTTGTGAAATACAGAGGTTCAAAGAAAATGGATAAAGATGCTGCAGATACTATCATAAGAGAGATTGACGCAACAATTCACCTAAGAGAACTCTGCATCAGATTCTACAAAGAGATCAGAAAAGTCGGAAGAGACAACAGAAGCTACAACGATTTCAAAGATGCCAAAATCTGATTCTCAGACCTCCAATCTCTGCAAACAAAGTTAAAGTTTATCTTTCATTGTACTCAAATGTAAAATGCTCTGGCATATTTCTAAATGAAAGAAATTTCGAGGTATTGTTTAACCTCTGTCTTATCTAACTTAGCCAAACTTAACTCAAGTTCAATTTTTTTTTATTTTTCACTACTTAGGGGGAGATTGTTAGCTTCAATCTTCCTAATCATAGAAGTATTTAGAAGTAGTGAAAAATAGGCTAAGTGAAGAAAACCTCTTACAGAGGCTCTGCCGACATTACCGAGAAATCAAGGTCAAGAAGCTACAGAAGCAGCAGAGACTTCCTACAGAAGCTCTGTCATACGCACAAAGAAGACCAAAGACTCGGAATCCGGCGAAGACTGCTCCAGAGGACCAGACCGCAGAACCTCTGTAACTCATTACAGAGGCTCTGTGGTCCTTACTGAGACTTGAAGATATTTATAATATCTTGCTACTGTTAAAGGACTCGTACATCAACTTGCATGGTAGCATGCCCTGTCCAACGTCGACGTGTCAAACTTTGATTGGACTCAGTATGGCTTAGTACATATTAGACGTCTGCTGCATTAAATGCAATATAGCACGTCTGACTGTTCATGCCATCCTTGCAACTGTTCAAGACATCCTCTCAACTATTCATACGTACCTTTTGAATAGTGGCATATGCTTTATGGTCCCCTTTAGAGTAGTATATAAGGAAGACTCATGTTGAGTTCTTCCTCACACACACAAATACACAACACAACAACATTAAGAACACAAAAAACTTATTCACCTTAAGAGTCATATCTGTTTTAAAGCTTTTTCTTACTCACGGTTCATAAACCTGTTCTTGATATATATATTCAGTAAACTTTGAGATATAATATTTTGTTCACTGTTTATTTATAGTTTGTTCTAAATCTATCAAACTTATCTGTTAGTTCTTTAAATACGCTTCCGCATCAAACCTTAAACCTGAACTAATAGATCTGATAATCTTGTTTAAAGCAAAACGGGAACCAACAGTGTTCTTGATAAATCAACATACAGTGAATCGTTGAGCTAGACTTTTATGTCATTTATTGTTTTCACGTATTTGGTTTTGTGTGTATTTTCTACCTGAAGCATCTATTTAGTTCTTTAAAACGCTTCCGTATACTCTTTTGTTTGAACTAATAGAGATAAATATCATTGTTGAGTAATATAGGGAGCAACAAGAGGATTTGCTAGGAACTATGGCGGTAGTGGTGGAGGAAGAGACGGAGATAGAATGGTGGATCCTGCTCGCGCGAAGGCGAGGGATTTCCAGATGTCGGCAGAGGAGGCGGTGAACACGCCTGATGTGGTGACAGGTACTTTCCCTATTGACTCGACTCTTTTTAAAGTATTATTTGATTCGGGCGGCAACCGTTTGTTTGTATCACCTAATTTTATTTAGAAATTGCAAGTGAAACCCAAGAGGTTGAACTTTGGGTTTGAGGTAGAAGTAGCAGATGATAGTCGAGTCTGGGTGAAAGAGGTTTATGAGGGGTGTAACATTGATGTTGATGGTCACCTGGGTCCCTTTGTGTTTGTACCCTACGGGAATGGGAGAGTTTGATGTGGTTTTAGGGATAGATTGGTTAGCGGATAATGACACTAGTATAGTGTGTAATAAGAAGATAATTCGTATCGCTTTTCCCGACAAGAAAGAAGTAGTAATCTATGGGGATCGGCGGGATAGGAAGTCGTGTATGATATCTATGTTGAAAGCTAGACGATGTTTGGGGAAGGGGTGTCTGGGGTATTTATCTTATGTGCTAGATGCTAAGAAAGAAAAGAAGGGGCTAGAGGAGGTGCCTATAGTAAATGAGTACCCGAAAGTGTTTCTGGATGACTTGACAAGTCTCCCTCCAGATTGTCAAGTAGAGTTCATAATAGATTTAATGCCTGGGGCGGCACCGATCGCGCGTGCGCCCTATCGCTTAGCACCCGCGGAAATGAAGGAGATGATGACGCAGCTGCAAGAGCTACTCGACAAGGGTTTTATTCGTCCGAATCATCGCCTTGGGGAGCGCATGTACTATTTGTTAAGAAGAAAGACGGATCTATGCGGATGTGCATAGATTATCGTGAGCTCAACAAGGTAACAATTAAGAATAAATACCAACTTCCAAGGATCGATGACCTCTTCGACCAGTTGCAGGGTGCGAGTTATTTCTCAAAGATAGACTTGAGGTCGGGATACCATCAGCTGAAAGTGAGAAAGGAAGATGTGCCCAAGACAACCTTTCGTACAAGATATGGACACTACGAGTTTTTAGTTATGCCCTTTGGTTTGACTAATGCCCTAGCAGTGTTCATGGACTTGATGAACAAGGTGTGTAGTTCGTTGCTGGATAGGTGTGTGATCGTGTTCATCGACGATATCCTGATCTACTCTCGAACACGTGAAGATCACGAGGAGCGTCTCCGAGCAATTTTGGAACTATTGAAGCGTGACAAGTTGTACGCTAAGTTTTCAAATTGCAAGTTCTGTTTGAGGGAAGTTCAATTTCTAGGCCACATGGTGTCGGCGGATGGTATCAAAGTGGACCCCGCTAAGATCGAAGCTATTAAAGATTGGGAGTCGCCAAAGTCACCATCTGAAGTAAGAAGTTTTCTTGGACTGGCTGGCTAATATCGGAAGTTCATTCAGGAATTATCACGGATAGCCATGCCGTTGACCGCATTGACAAGGAAGAACGTCAAGTTCGTTTGGACCGAAGCTCAGGAAACCGCATTTGAGAGATTGAAAGAAAGTTTGAGCAGCGCTCCAATTCTGTCATTGCCTAAGGGATCAAAAGGTTTTGTAGTTTACACAATGTTTCTAAGCTTGGGTTAGGGTGTGTACTGATGCAGAACGGGAAGGTGATTGCGTACGTATCTCGATAGTTGAAAGATCATGAAAAGAACTACCCTACGCACGACATGGAGCTAGCAGCGGTGGTGTTCGCTTTAAAAATATGGCGACACTACTTGTATGGAGTGAAGTGCCAGATTTACACCGATCATAAGAGTCTTAAGCATATGTTCGATCATAAGGAATTGAACATAAGACAAAGGAGATGGATGTAGCTGTGGAACGATTACGACTGCGAAATCCTTTACCACCCGAGTAAAGCAAATGTGGTAGCGGATGCGTTGAGTCGGAAAGAGCGAGGACAGTCGACCAAAGTAGTGGCTTTCAGAGTCGAGGCGACCTCGAGTCTCCTGGACGAGGTCAAGAAGTCTCAAGAGGAGGCGTTGCTGGAAGAAAATATAAAGAGTGAGAGGATCGTTGGGATTACATCCTTGCTTAGTGCCAACGATGGTGGGTTGAGATGTATGAAGGATCGGGTGTGGGTTCCTAAGTTAGGGAACTTGAGAGTAAACATTTTTAAAGAAGCGCATAAGTTGCGATATTCCATGCACCCGGGGACGAATAAGATGTACCAGGATTGAAGAAGAACATCGCCCATTTTGTGGAACGTTGTGTGACGTGTCTGAAGGTTAAAGCATAACATTAACGCCCTTATGGTGAACTTCAGTCTATGGAGATACCAGTGTGGAAATGGGACAACATCACTATAGACTTTGTTACGAAGTTACCAAGGACTCCGAAGCGGAACGATGCGATATGGGTGATTGTGGATAGTCTCCCCAAGTCCGCGCATTTTCTACCAATCAGGGAGTTGGGTCCATTGGAGAAGCTAGCCTGGTTGTACGTTAATGAGATCGTATTAAGGCACGGGGTGCCGCGATTGATTGTGTCCGATCGTGATAGTCGGTTTACGTCAACGTTTTGGAGAAGTCTACAGCGAGAGTTGGGTTTGCAAGTGAAGTTAAGCACAACATATCATCCTCAGACGGATGGTAAGAGTGAAAGGACCATTCAAACGTTAGACGATATGCTCCGAGCCTATGTAATTGATTTCAAGGGTTCCTTGGAAGTACATTTACCTCTGATAGAATTCGTGCAGAATGACTGCGGATAAGATATAGTTAATTCATGAGAAAATGAGAATCGCACAAGATCGACAAAGGAAGTATGCGAACAATAGAAGGAAGCCTATTGAGTTCCAAGTGGGTGACAAAGTGATGCTGAAAGTCTCGCCTTGGAAGGGAGTAGTACGTTTCGGGAAGAAAGGAAAGTTGAGGCCAAGGTATGTGGGGCATTTCGTCATTTTGGAGTGAGTCGGAGCAGTAGCCTACAAGCTAGACTTGCCAGAAGAATTAAAGGGAGTTCACCCAATATTTCATGTTTCAAACCTGAAAAAGTGTTTGGCCGAAGCAGATGTGGCCATTCCATTAGAGGATATCAACATTGATGTGAGATTGACGTACGTAGAAGAACTGATCAATATTGTGGATAGAAAGATTTGAAAGTTAAGAAACAAGGAGATTAGACTGGTAAAGGTTCAGTGGCGGTTTCATAAAGGACAAGAGGCAACTTGGGAGGTACAAGCGGACATGAGGTCTAAGTACCCTCAGCTTTTCGACAATGGAATTCAGGGGACGAAATGTGACAACCGTCAAATTACGTTTCAGGTTAGATTGGTACTAAACATTTCAGTTATTTATATTTTAGAAAGCACAGTCGAATTTAGCAGTGAAAACAGTATCGCTAGGAAAATTTGAGTATTTTTCCTAGCATTTGCTTAAATGAGTGAATTATCCATATATCTCATAAAATGCCAATTTAAATACCCTAAATACATATGTATATATATGTACTTTGCATAATTTTATAAAAACAAGTATTATGGGTTATATAAACTAGCTAAATAATAATTCAAATTCAAGAATAAAAATAAAATAAAAATAAAAATAAAAATAAAGACAACATCATTTTATCCAAAGTTACACTCGTCTCTCTCTCTCCCTCCTCTTCCCAAGGGCCGGCCACCCCCCCCCCCCCCCCCTTAAACCCCTCTCCCTCTCATTTTATTCAGCTCACAATTCATTTCATTCATCTCTCTCTCTCTCTCTAACTTCTCTCTAGGAGTTTTCTCTCAATTCTCTCTCTTTTTCTCCCTAGATTTCTGCTAAATACTCTTCCATACTTCAGCCCAGGAACCTCAAGAAATCCAATTGTTCAAGAACTTTTGAAGGTATGTATGTGTGTAGGATGAAACCTACACACCTTCTTGTTAATCTTCTTCATTTTCTTTAAGTTTTCCTCCTTCTACACTAAGTTTCATCTAAGTTTTTCTAATAAGCTTCTTTGAACATCTTGATGTTTGTAGATTCATCACCATAACACCTTGTATGTTATTAAAAAGGGGACGAATCCATGACCAAACCTATGTTAAGATCAAATAAGGAGCTTTTGAAAGTTCTTGCAAACATGTATATGTTCTTCATCAAAACCAACTTCTTAAACTCTAAGAAATGTTATGAAAAACTCATACTACACCAAAAACATGTTTTAATCTTCACGCAATCTTCAAAAAGAAAGCAAGAAAACTATTTTGGGGATTTTTGAAAGATACCTTCTATTCATATACATGCATGTGGTTTTAGAGGCTTAAAAATAAATATTTATCTGAAAATATATGCTTTGGGAAGTGTCAAAACGGATTCAAGGCAAAAGGAACAAAATCATTGCAAAACTTAAAGTTATATGCATTTTCCTATAAGCTATATTTTGATAGCAATCTGCCAGATTTCTACCTCTCCCTTTAAATGGCCATAACTCTCTCAATACTTAACCAAATAAAGTGAAATTGTTTCTGGAATTTATGTTTATGTGTTAATATTCGAACCCAAGTGGTTTCACTCAAAAACTCAAAGTTTTCGACCTTCAAACAGACGTCACAAAAACAGTGTGCAAACAGCTATGTTTTCTGTAGTAGCTGCTTTATAAAAATTATTTGATGGACTTATCTACCTTAAAAAATTATGGTTTTTATGCCAAACGTTTCCTAACTCAATATATTAAATCAAGTACAAATTTCGTGACTAAAGGAACATTGGAGGACATCGGA
This sequence comes from Saussurea involucrata, assembly GCA_033807775.1. Lineage (NCBI taxonomy): Eukaryota > Viridiplantae > Streptophyta > Magnoliopsida > Asterales > Asteraceae > Saussurea > Saussurea involucrata. The sequence goes on from CM066326.1 coordinate 15,813,131, forward strand.
TTTTGGAGAGAAAATGACTATAAATTCTGGACAGTAAATGATAATTTCTTACTATAGTTAAAAACTAACTCTTAGACCATTTTCATCACTTCTTGTGATGAAATTGCGGTGATGCTAACATATTTAAGTTAATATAACCTACATACTATATGTCTATGCATTTTATGTATTTTAACATTACATTTTGAACCCTTTTCATCATTCTTGTGATGAAATTGCGGTATATATATATATACTACTAGTGGTGTACCCGCGCGATGCAGCGCGGATGAATCACAATTCCGAAACATTAGTTTAACCCTGAATCATATTTCTATATCACTTTCGATTTTATTTCATAGGTTTGCGTGGTTAATTTGCAAGTCAACTAATATATAAACTTGAAGGTTAATATTGTTTGTTCGCAAGATCGAATGGAAAATAACGTATTAGGCTTCTAAACCCATAAACTCAAAACCTATTACAAAACTTGAAAATCTTGATTGAACAAAGAAATACAATCATTTGTAAATAATGATCATCCGTATATCCAGAAAGCTGTTTAGTTTTCGTGATGCACTCATCCGGCGAATTTCCTGCAAAAAACACGCAATGATTTTGATAGAAATATATGGTACAAAATGTGTAATAATATACTTGTTGATTATACCTTATTCATCACGTAAAACTTCTTGATAGACGACGTTTGAGGTGTGGACTCTAGCACGATTGAATTTTTTTGCAGGCTTCACTAACACCTTTTATTGATTGTCATAGAAAAGCTAAGCTGAATTGGAAACTGTTTTCTGCCTTGGTTGTATATCTCAATTTTTTCACTCGGGAACTAATTAAAGATCCTAAACAAGTTGCAACTAATTTGGATGTCCCAAAAAGAAATCAGTTTCAAGTTTTAGAATCTACATATAACATAGATCCGACCAATTAAGTTGAATCCTCTTACGTTAGAAGTAAGAAGTAGCTCTTCTGGGATGCTGGGAATTCATTAGTCAAAATCACATGCCTACAAGAAACACATATATTACCTATTTCAGATACCCAACATCATTACAGTCCATTTTGATGCAACACACAAAGATAAGCTAGGTTTTAATCTGATGTAAAATATTACCATGATAAGCGGGATAACTTCCGAACTTCTTTACAATTCTGGGAGTCTAAAAAATGAAATACAAAATTGATCGAGTTAGAAACCATCTCTGATTACTTGAACATGTAATATCTTCTAATCATCGCTTAATTACCGTACTCATTATCATCTATTTGTTAAATGGATTAAAGAATGGTCGCTTATGATGCAATCAATTCATCATCAAAAAGTGCACTTTAGGGGCAACTGGAATCTAGAACTACATCAATAAAATATGATGGAACTTGGACAGTAATAAAACCTGTTAACCGAACATATGTTAAAACCAATATTAAGGTAGTAATAGATATTTGTTTCACATGCTCGGTTCAAGTAAACTTTGTAGTTCTATTTTTTGTTCCACGTTATGAAACAAACATATGTTAATCAATCCACTAAATTAAAAATGTAGACGGAAAAAAAAATCATTTGAAATAGCACATATACATATAGGATATTGCATTCACATACTTGTAAGCAGGCAGCCATTAGCAGTGGTTTTTTGCCAAACTTTGGGGCAACATAGGTCAAATTTTTTACCGAATTAGCTCCTTTTTGCAATGTGTTTATCACGATGGGTTAAACTCGAATGTTGAGTTTTTGTCATCGAGCGTATGGCATGTTTGGCCAAATCACTGGCCTTTGAGCCACTGTTCTACAACTACTAAATATTAACTGATGGCAAAGTAAAATTACCTCAAACTATCGCTTAATTCAAAAACCCTATCTCGACTTCCAGAACGTTTTGTTTTCTTCAGTTTGCAGAATTCCTACGATTTCCGTTCGTCCCAAATTTATTGGTCTTCGTGATTTATTGTTGATTTGTCCCAAATTGCTAAAGTACTTTCACATCAGGTAACAAATTAGTCGGTAGTAGTGCGAGTCACATGAGGGCACCTGCAACATGGATACAAAAAAGGACCATTTTACTTGCAAAAGAAATGGGAGTAACGACCAATAGAAATAGTGATTTGACCGTCTATTCTAAGGCTGCTTCTTCAATCAAAAGATGCAGTTATTAAATAGCTTTGGTTGTTCCAAAAACCGAAGTAAAAAACATGTAGTTTCCATCATAAACAATAATTGGCTTGAAACAAAAAGTGTAGCTAAATAAACGTCAAACATGTAGTTTTTTCTTGCTGCTTGGCATAATACGAAAAAAAGAGATTAACAGGTATTTTTTTCCAAATGCATTCCAACAAAAAATCACCAACATCAATTACCATATGGGCTATTACTTTTCTCCCTCACCGAATAAGTTTTTTGGTTCTTGCTATGCTCACCGGTATGATACTATTAACATCTCTAAACAACCCCTAGGACAGATCCAAATAACCTCTAAACATGGCCTAAAACAGTCTCGAAACTGCATCTAAACAGCCTATTGCTGCTGATTTTTTCAGCCACAAAACAGCCCCCTTTAGCTGCTTTTTTAGCTTCAAAACAGCCCCTTTAGCTGCTGAATTTTAGCCACAAAACAACCCCTTTAGCTGCTGTTAAAACAGCCCCTTTAGATGCTGATGTTTAGTTATGTATGCCATAAACTTCAAGCACCAAAAATGCAATGAATCTTTCATCCTTTGGATTTCGGAAGAACAAATGTTGACGGAACCCATATCATATTCAAGACTTCATACTTACAAAAAATAAAAAGAATCAAAGTCAAGGTTCCCTAGTTTTACAATGTGATGGAAACAAAATGCCACAACAAGTTTGCACATTTCACTGTAAACTAATCATTCATGAAGCAACTAATATCCGTTTCTATAATTCCAACCTTTCAAACATTAATATATGAAGAGCAACAAATAGTAACTACTTATGATGTGCTCAAGGGATTTATTGAGAAGCAAACCAACATCTTCATATATTCTCAATTTCTAGAAATTAAGGGTAGGATAGCCAACTTTGTTCTAAAACAATCTATGTGGGAATTAAAAACCAACTCATATTTAAAAAAAGTAAATCTATAACACATTTTCCTAATATTCATGGATGTGCCAAACCTTTCAATTAACTGTTGACAATGCCTTACGTACTATCAGAAATGGAGAAAGAAAATAAAAATAACAAATCTAATAACATTTCTATAAGTAGTAGCATGATTGAAATAAGAGACAATAGACCTCAAAAGATTTGAGCACTTCATCCCCCCAACTCTATCACATGATAAGAAACCTAAATTAATTCTGTAAAACAAAAAAATCACCTAACTAATACTAATGGAAAACTGAAATAATGTTAACCCAATTAATTCTCTAAAAAGTGAAATTGATTACCCTCGAAGCTCCACTATCCATAGCTCTATCCAACTTCATCAACCAAATTTTTCTACAAAATAAAAAGACAACAAGTAAAGTCACACGATGAAAGGGGAAGGCAGACCGAAAATATTCAAACTCTAAAAATAACTCTAAGTCAGATATTTTTTTATTTGAAATTGAATTTAGAATTAGGGTTCAACCTAACCATAAGAGATAAAGAGAGAGAGAGAGAGAGAGAGAGAGAGAGAGAGAGCCTTTTTAGTTGTAATCGTTCTTACAGAAATCTTGACTCAAAATCAAATTTATCCCAAAATGTGAAATCGATAGAGAAATGATAGCATACCTCAAAGAATTCGGTAGGTTTTTTAAAAAGTTGTGTACAAATTGTGATTCATGATCTATTTTATAAAGGAGAAATCAAAGCATACCTTAGAGAAAATTGGGAGCCAGATGGAGAAACTTTATATTAGATCATCCATTTTGGTGATTAAAGAGCATGTAGAAGGAAGAAACACGAATAAAGCATTCTTGGGAGAAATGGAAACAGGTTTGTGACAAGAGAGAAGACCTGAAATTTGAAGCAGAAGGGATCGATGGGAAAAAGTAAAGGGATGCAGTGTCTCTGTTGGGTATGTAGTGTTGACCGATTTTAAACCCTTCCAATTGTGTGCTTGAAATTGTTGTACACAATGCCTTATAAGTTGTACTTAAAAGATTTTTCAAATATGTGCTTAAAATTGTTGTACATGATGTTTTAAGAGTTGTAATTAAGACAATTGGTTAAAACCAATATTAAGGTAGTAATAGATATGTAACTTCTAACTTTAAGACCCTTTTCGTCACTCGTCATGACGAAAATGCGGTAACTTCAATCTAACATATGTAATGTATTATATATTGATTACTAACTTCGGTTAATTCCTTATAACTAATAAACTTAATCACAACAAAGGGAATTTTATGATGATTTGGATAACTAAGCGATATCAAGGACTAAGGCTTAAGCATAGAATCTTACTAGTGTCCTTACCTTCGTAGGATCGTTGTGCGGGTTGCATCGTGAACTTCTTGGAAACATCTTCGCTTACCACCGTGAGTTTCACAGCCCCTTTTTACTATTTTGTACATTTTTTGGGTGAAAATCATGTTATGATCTTATTACGCATCGGTTATACTATTTACTCAAAATGGTTTACATTACTACGAACTTTTATGCGCTATGGTATGTATGCTTATGTTAGTTGATTCTGAGTTTCACATTCATTTTAAGTCCCCGGTACAAACTACATTACCCATTAGCTCATTGTGGGAGCCGTTGGTATATTATGGATAACGTTATTTGGTTGACACCCCACTCACCTCGCGAGTGCATAGTTACCGTCTTCTTTATCATGTTTGTGAGGAACATGTGTCTTTGGGGCGTGTACTGTCAGTAGGTTTGGGTAGTGGGCTCATTACTTTAACATTTTGCATACAATATTATACCTTGCGCATGTGGGCAAACGAATTCCTTATCCACAGTGCATATTTACATTGATGCGTTTAAACTACAACCGAATACTTTATCCACTATGCGGATTTACAAAGATGCTTTAAAACTGTTATGTATACTGAAAACCTGTGAACTCACCAACTATTCAATAGTTGACCCTCTCATTTACATGCTTTTCAGGAAATATCAAGTAAGGTTGGACTTTAGAAGGCACCACAAGTTGCCGCATTCAACACGCCTTTTTCCTTATCATGTCAAATTATGTTTTTGGACAAGTTGTATTTTGGAACAAGATGTACTTTTGTAAACTTTTTATGATATGATGATTGTGTGTTGTCTTCTACCTTACGCATGAAACCTTGAACTGTGACATTCCGTACTTCCGCTTTAGCGGGGTGTGACACGAAGTTCTTTTGAGGGGGAGGTATTGTAATAGCCAAGTCTCAAATTGGAAAAAAACACAAGAAGTTGGGAAGTTTGTGTAACTTTGCAAATTGGGGGACCTTAATGTAAATTTTGTTGGAAGGTATAAAAACTTCAAATTGGGCACAAAACCCTAGAAGTGACCATTCTGCTTGACGGCTGTGTGTGTGTGACCTGAGAAGAGGAGGAGCAAATTCTTGCAATCTGCATTGAAAAGGAAAAGAGGAGGTTCCTCCATCCATCATTCCAAGGTAAACTCTATCACTTCTTAGATAATATTGGTTTTTGTAGCAAAATGGTTGAGCAGAGATAGTTTTGTCTAATCAGTTGATTAACTCATAAGAGTACGTCTGATTGCAACTTAATAACCATTAGAAGAGGGTTAAGAGAGTTGGAATAATCATTTTGTTGAGTAAGAGACTTAGTAATCGGATGGGAAGGGCTAATCCCCGGACCTATTATTGTTCAATATCGCATCGCCCAATACCGGATTGCGAGAGTCCGGAATTCGGTCTGGAATAGAAACCCGGCTTTTGTATGGAATTGAGGGGTGGTCCGGAATCCGCAGGTAGGATCCGGAGTTAGTCTGGAATCCGCAATCCGGATCCGGAGTTGGTCTATAATCCGGAATGGATCCGGAGTGTGCCGGAATCCGGATTGGGACCGGATCCAGAAGAGGAGCCCGAAGTGGTGTTACAACCGGAATCCATATTTGGATCTGGATTGTAGAGTCCGGAACTACGGTTTTGGATTCGGTAGTCTTAGTCAAGTGCTGGGAATCTGTTTCAGAAGGGGTAAGGGTTAACTTAAGACTTATGATTCTTATTCTCTTACTATCTTAGGTGGTTCCCCTAAAAATCCGAAGCTTTCGTGAGAAGTAATTTACTAAGGCAACAAGTGAGTTTTTCTAACTAAAAATGTGTGCTTTCCGAAGTAAGTAAATGAACAGAAATGCCATGTTTTATTACATGATTATGCTTGTATGAAAGTTAATTTGAGATGTATGCATACATTGTGGTTAGACGTAAATTGGCTAAGCCGGGGGGTGTGGCCTGCCAGTGCTCATACCGGGGGGTGTGTCCCATTCATGCCATAGGAGGAGTGACCTAGTAAGGCAGTGCGAGACTGACACGTTGTCACTTCCGAGTGACTTCAGTGTGCCATTTACGAGTGTGATGTTACCTGAAAGTTATTTAAAGTTGTTTATGAAGGTATGAATTGTTTTAAATATGTTATGTTGAACTGTTGTTACTTGAGGGAGCTCACTAGACCTCACGGTCTAACCCTCACATTTTCCAAACTAAACCTTTTCAGGGAAGCAGATAGTAGGAAGCTCCGGTAGGTGCCAAGAGAATAATTAGAGCACAGACGCTTCTAGAGATAGTGTTCACTTTCATTTTATAGACTATATTTTATTATTAGTTGTGAATAGGTTGTTTCCGCCAACCTAGATTTTGAAGACAGTTGTATTGGAAATTTTGAGACTGGTTTTGGGATGTCTTATGTTATTATGAATGCTATGCTTTAAATTTTGTTTGGGTTGTTACAGAATTACTTATACGAAGCGAGCCCGTCAGCTCCCATACTCTTTTGTATGTTAAAAGTACTAATACTCCTTTCAGTTAAAGAACTTTTGCGGTAAAACGTTTTCATGACTTTCACAACAGTGTTTATCCCAACATGGAAAAGGTAAAATAATTCACAAATTTCTACGCTCAAAATATCGTCGTGCAACGTAAACAATGTTATCTTTTCTCTAAACACACGCTCTCGCATGTCAACTTATTTTTCAAAACAGGGAGCTCATTATTCTCTCATATATTCTCAACTTAAAAGGGTCTATGTAGATCATTTAATAACACCATGCACGAAACTGACCTTGCAATGAAGGATATTCACTCTAATAAGGTCCCTATCATCGGCACACAACTTTCGTCCAAGGATCATCTTCTCACTCTTATAACAACTTGTGGTGCAGTTGCTTCACCACCTTCCTGTTGACCACTCCACACAATTTTCGTATAACCCAAAGATCCACAACCATGCCATTACAATCTTTGACCTTTAAGATCGAATAACAACCAGTTATCCCACGTCCTACTCATACACGCGCTTCGATCTAACACTTACATCTTTCTGCCATCATCCTTGATACTACACCGCTTGACAAAAAGTCAAGTGCCCAATTTCTTGACTTGATTTAATTTCGAAGCTTTCAAGATCCCAACGCAGTTTTTTCTTCCAATCCCTATTGAACCTAGAAATTCCACCCTTGATCGGATTATTACCTTTCTGACCAACACTCTTTCTAAAGTGTGTCACTACTTTCACTATGAGTGACGTTACGCATCTTATCAAAACCATTGCCACCACCACAAGGTTAGAATTTACTCCATTCCATCACCCCTATAACGGTTCCCTTAACAATATCAATTTATCAATTTATCCTATAACGGTTGCATATAACTAACACTCAAACACAACCCCGCATAATAAGGCAAATTAAGCACGTACATGTACCTGTAAATTTGCAATTACACTGGCCAGGTGTAATGTAAATTTACCTTACACGACAGTTCTCATTACCTTATTTTTAGTGCACATAGAGTAAACCTTTTTAAAGGCATCCTATATCTCGGCTGTGTCCCTCATCCTACAGTTTAAGTTTAGGCTCATCCGGACCCCTACCGGAAAACTTACTATCCAGACCACTACCGGAAATCCTCACCCGGAGAGCTTCACCCGAAAAGTTATATCCGTTAACTGGCGATTACCCAAAAAAATCAGGACTGAGAAACCCAAAATTCCCATAGATCGATTGTAAGCAACGGTCTTATGCCCTGCCCAAACCCAACCCTCAAATGGTTCATAACAACAAGTGAATAGACCAAAATGGTCCGATTAAAACACTTTAATGATCCAAAATCAACCCAAAATCACCCTAACTCTCCTTATCGAACTTTGAGGAAAAAGGGACAATGAAGAAATGGGGGATTTCCCTTAATCTAACATGCCCAACCATAGAAACGGATTTATTACATGTATAAAGAGAGAATTGATGAAATGATTATCTTAGATGAAGTTGTTGCCTTGAAGCAATCCTCCCACAAGACACTTGCAAACTTTTCCCAATTTCATCTTCTCCTCTTTGCTCTGATTTCAGCCGCAACCCAAAATGAATGAGGAATTACGGATTTTATTCCCTTATATACTTCCAACAAATTTAAACTCAAGTCCCCCAAGTTACCACATTTCGCACTTTGACCACATATTTGTCCAGTTTCGACAACCGTGGATAATGGTTATTACAAATAATGAGTTTACCAAATAGGATTTTTGAAGGCACCCTTATGCATAATGACACCACATTTCCACCATTGCCCTTTGAAATTCTCGGTAGAAAACCTAACCTATTTCTCCTATATCTCTCACCATCTCCGTCGATTGAAAATTAACCTCTACGCTCCCCAACGTCGGTCCTCCCAATCCTTGATGATGTCGTTGCCCTGGGTTGAATGAATCTTGTTGCGAAGCTGCTGCCCTGCCCCTCCTCCACGCTCCACGTGCAGGTTTCAAGAAATTGATATTGGGTATTGATTTTTCATATATTAGGGTTAAATTATGGAGTGGTCTTTGCTTTTATGATTCTCTCTTTTTCTATACCATAATCGGTGGACTAGGGTTGGAGTTTTCATATTTTATTTTTAATTTTAAGTATTAGATTATGGGTTTGATTTTAGTGTTTCATTTGCATCTACATATACAGACTCGGTTTCATTACAATTTTTGGGTTTCATTTGCATCTTGGGAATTCAATAAAACCAAAAATGTATATGGAGATCAATAAAACAAATATAAGGGTAAAATTGTCATTTTCATCATTCAGAGAGTTTATTCAGTACAAATAAGAAACAACAATGTTATTAAATACAACTTTATCCATATAGGACTTAAAGAAAAACCAACCAAATAGCCCCTTAGGCTATGTTTGACAAGCTATGATAGCTAATAAACTAACTAATAAATAAGTCATTTTAATCAAAACTAGCGGATAAACATGTAAAATAAACAAAAATACATCTTGAAAAAAATTGTCAAATACAATATGCTAATAATATAATTTAAGCAAGCAAGCAAACAACTTCCATTAAAAAAATAAGAAAATGTTAGGTTCATTTGAAATGTTAAAGAATAACATTAAAATCCAGTTAAAAGGATAGGCCTGTTACGAGACGGGATTGGGTAATGATAACTTCGTTATCTGACGGGTTTTTTTACCTCCGAATCATGTGCTTGCGGCTTGTCTTGGAGTAATGTTAGCTTCAATCTTCCTAATTGTAGAAGTATTTAAAAGTAGTGAAAAATAGGCAAAGTGAAGAAAGCCTCTTACAGAGGCTCTGCCACTTCCGAAAGATCAAGGTCAAGAAGCTACAGAAGCTACAGAGGTGTCCTACAGAACCTCTGTCTTACTCACAAAGAAGACCAAAGACTCGGAACCCGGTGAAGACTGTTCTACAGAAGACCAGACCTCAGAACCTCTGTAACCCTTTACAGAGCCTCTGTGGTTTACGATAAAGACTTGGAAGATATTTTATATCTTGCTACTGTTACTGGATCCGTTCATCAACTTGCATGGTAGCGTGCCCTGTCAAACCTCAACACGCGTCAAGCTCTGAATGGACTCAATAGGGCTTAGTACAATATAGACGTCTGCGGCATTAAATGCAATACAACACGTACAACAATTCATGCCGTCAGATCAACAATAGCTCATGCTTTATGGTCCCCTAGAGTAGTATAAAAGGAAGTCTCTTGTTGAGATCTTCCTTAAAAATCTTATGAAAAACGAAGAATCTGAGTTTCATGCTTATGCTTTATATCGTCAAACCTGTTTAGCATTACACTCTCTCACACACACCAAACAGTTCTTAATATGTTCTTGGTGTTGTTATTATATATCGAACGACAGTAATCTTCAAGATATCATTTTGTTCTTAAAATACTGTTTCTTTATATTGTGTGTTCTAAATCTATCAAACATATCTGTTAGTTCTTTAAATACGCTTCCGCATCAAACATAAACTCGAACTAATAGATCTGCTAATCTTGTCTAAGCAAAACAGGAACCAACAATTGGTATCAGAGCCTTCCTTCATTTTTAATATCAAGTGATCCTCTTTGTTACAAGATTTGTGATAGACATCATTCTGTTTTAACATGTTTTTCATTTCGTTGAAAAGTTTCTGTTTTCCTATCATTTTTCGATTTATTCGAAAGTGGTATTCTTAAAAGAAACTATTTTTTCCAGGATAAAACTCCATTAAAGTGCACTCTGGAAACTGTTAAAACCCAGAAAACCTTCAAGATCATCAGACTCATACTCTTTCGTCATATTATATTTTCAGAACCTTCGAAGCTCTTACAATGACAAATAGAAATAACTTTTTCACTTCTGGTTCACTAACCAAGCCTCCTACTCTCCTTCGAGATGAGTATCCTCAATGGAAGATAAGAATGATCCATTTCTTTGAGGGTACTGAAAAAACTCTCGTACAATATCTTTACAACCCTCCTCAAGTTCCCATGATAATAGTACCACGAGTACCAGCTACTGCTGAATCTTTTGAAATCCCTGAACATCAAAAACCTAAGCCAAAAGGAGAATGGTCAGATGAAGATAGGGCAGAAGATGAAGTTGCACAGAAAACAAAAAGATTATTGATCATGGCTATCCCCAACGAACTTTTTCAATCCTTAGATGCATGCGAAACAGCGCACGATCTTTGGAAAGAATTAGAAAGACAGTTGGAAGGGGGTGCTAAAACGCAGAAGAGCCGAAGGGAATAATACATAAATGAATATCATGCCTTCAAAGCCTCTGCAACAGAATCTCTGCAAACAACGTACGACAGGTTTAACTCTCTCATAAACAAATGTAGAAAGTCTGCCATTCACAGAACCTCGGATGAAAATAACGTCATTTTTCTAAAGAGCCTGAATGATGAGTGGCTCCAGTTGTCTATGTCTTTACAAACAAACCAAGATCTAGACTCCTGGACACTCTCTGATCTCTATGGAACACTAGCTGCACAGGAGCCTCAAATAGCACAGGCTAAAACACTAACCATTGCACCATACGCATTGGTTAGTAAATCAACAGAGGCTGCAGAGAGACCGAGAAATGAGAAAGCAACAGATGAGAAGAAGAAGGAGAAGAAGAAGATAGTGATAGTTGATAGCGAAGAAGACGAGCTGATAGAAGAAGAGATAACTCTTGCGTCATTAGCTAAATACTTAGCTCTGTTGACAAGAGAGTTCAGAGAAAATCAGAGGGGTTCAGGAATTGATCGATATGGCAGAGACAACCGAGGTGATAGAAGAGATGATGGAAGAAGAGAAGAATCAAGTGACCGACAGAGGTCAAGCGACAGAAACTACAGAGGTAATGACCGACAGAGGTCAGATGACAAGGTGAGCCACGTACAACAAGAATGCTACAAGTGTGGCAAGCCTGGTCATTACGCAAACGAATGCCTAACGGAGAAAGGTGGAGACCGACAGAAGTCCGACAATCGTGCTGAAAACACTTCCCAAGGTTGATTCAACTGCGGGAAGCCAGGCCATTTCGCAAATTAATGCAGAAGTAGACCAAATCGCCCACAGAAGGACTTAGCTTTTTACAAAAAAGAAGGCTGAATATTATGCGCAAAAATCCCTAATGCGCAAAAAACAAGGAGGACTTCGAGTCAAACTCTACCTCTGACGATGAATACACCACCAATGCCCTATTCTGTGGCATGGCAGAAGTCGTCTCCGGCACTGACACTAAGGTATCCACTTCAAACTCTACCTCTTGTACTAATTATGTGGATGATAATTTACTTAAACTTAACATTGAACTGATTGAACTAAAAGAGATACATGAAAGCATTCAGAAAAGACTCACCTTTAATGAGAGAGAAGTAAGGCTTCTCACTCAAGAAAAAGCCAAAATTTTTGAAGAAAAGGAAAGAGTAAAAAAGAATTGGAACAAAAATCTAGATCCTTTAAAAAGGCAAATTTCTGAATTAACCTCTGCTCTAAAAGTCAAAACAAAAGAACTTTCAGTTTCTAGAAGTGAAACAACAGACATAAGAGCTCTCAAAGAATACTTTCAAAGAGAGAGAGAGAGATACTTTGGCAAGATCTACTCAGAAGAGAAGTTTTACTTAAAAACTATAAAGATGCACAGAAGGTGTATGAGAAAGTAAACTCACAAATAGGAAGACGGGGTATAGGGTACGATGATATTACCCTAGGTGTTGAAGGCAAAAGAATTAAGCCTCTGTCTTCTCTGTTTGTGTTAGGAAAAACGAACAAACCAGATTTTCCAAACTTACTCTCTGTAAGTAAAAGTGCTAAAATATCTGTGGAACCTTACTTGAGGAAACATACGAAGATGATCAATGTGTGGTTTGAAAACACAGATTCATCATCTTCAACCTCTATCAAAAGAGGAATCAAACCAAAGAAATATCTAAAAACACAAGATCAGATTGGTATCTTTAAGTTTGGTAAACCAGATACTCAAACGCATGTTGCTTTTGTGTTAGAGCATTATTGTATTCAAGATTTATTGTTAAAGTCTTGTAATGGTCAAACATTGTAAAAGTCAAAGATTGTCAAAGTCAAAGTAGATTAGATTTAATGCTTTGTAATCCTAGGTATAAATAGGATTAGTTAGCTTAGATGTTAAGCAAGTCAAAAGAAAGCAATTCATTAGTGATCTTAATTGTAATATTCTAGAGAGAGAAGTGAGAGCATTCTAGAGAGAGAAAGTGCATAATTCCTATGTAAATCTCTATTATGTTCAAGATCAATGGATGATTTGATGATTACCTAATAGAAACTGGTTTATCAATTGGTATCAGAGCTTTGGGAGATTGAATTGTGTGCAAATTCGTCCAATTTCTTGAAGAATTGAAGATTTTTTGAGGATTTTTAAAGAAAATCTCCATTGTTGAAGATTTCAAGAACACAAATGGGTTATGCATTTCTTGTTCGTTTTTTGATTTGATTTTGATTGCAAAGTGTTTCTCTATCATTCTAAATCTGTTTTGCATTATCAATTTCACAAAAACGTATCAAGAATTGAGGAATTTGAAGATTTTTGAAATATTTGTGTTCTTGAGAAAAAGTGGGCTGTGAAAATTTTTGTGATTTGATTTTGCAAATTGTTAACGTTTTGATCCATTTTTGTGCAAAATCGTTTACAAAAAGTGTTTCTAGACATGTTTCCATCATAAATTTCAAGTCTTAAGGCATAAATTTCATTTTTGAAATTTTTGATTTGAATGTGTTCTTGAGGTGTTCTTCATGTTCTTGAGGAAAAGTTTTAAATCTTGAATTTTAATCCATTTTTGTTGTTAAGTGTTGTTAGAAATGTGTTTTTGAATTTGTTTGATCTTAAAATCTAGATTTAATATTGTTTGGTGAGTTGGTGAATGTACAGGTTTCACACAGTGGAGAAAAGAAAGAAATTCACATGCCATAGCAATTCATAAGAAAAAGTCAACAGTACAGATTTTTAAAAGTCAACAGCATACGAAACCATGGTTTCGAATCCTTCATACTGATTTTTTTTAAAAAGCTACATATGTATGTGTATGTGTATGAGGTGTATGTTGATGTGTCAAGTGAGAGTGTGCCATGTGTGTGTTGGCATGTGTTAGTAGTGTGCGGAGTATGTGTGTGGAGTGTGTTTATGTGTGCTTAGTGTGTGTTGCGTGAGTGTTTAGTGTGTTTGTGTGTGTGCAGTGTAGGTGTACTTAGTGTGTGTACCTTATGTGTTAGTATTTGTATATTTTTTTTTATTTCTTTTTGGTGTATCTGAACAAACAACGTGAAGAAATAATTTCATCAGATTTCGGACCTCACTTGGTAAGCAACCTTCAGAATTCGAACCCTTCTGAGTACGAAATCATCAATTCAGACCATCAAGTGTTCGAAACCATCTGAATTCGGACCCTCTTTGATCCGAATTCTCTGAATTCGGACCCTCTTTGATACGAATTCTTTGAATTCGGACCCTCTTTGATACGAATTCTCTGAATTCGGACCCTCTTTGATACGAATTCTCTGACTTCGGACCCTATTTTGTACAAAACTCCCATTTTTATCTTCGCCGGAGCTTCGCCGGAAAAGGGAATTAGCGAGGGATTTTGGCTTTCATTTCAGCATATATCTGTCTGTATTAAAGGTTGTGATCACATTGGTACAAGTTTTGTCAAAAAGCAGCAAGAATCCACCATTTTTCGTCTTCGCCGGAGATATCGCCGGAAAAACGTGTTTGGCCGGAAAATTTGGTGGGTCATCGGAATATCGTGCATGATCGAGGTTGATTAGTCTCATTCGATTGGATTTCGTTCAAGGATCATAACAAAACAACTTTCATTGAGTTTGGTTGAGAAACGAAGGACTTATCATCGCTTGAAGTCTTCTCGCCGGAAAAACGGGGTTGCCGGAAACTTCGTCGGTTTTTGTTGCATGATCGAGAGTGATTGGTATCTTTCAATTTGTCGTTAAAAAAGGAACACAACGTGACAAATTTCACTCGTTTTGATCGAGAAACGAGCAAGAAAATCGAAGAAGAAATTCTCAGATCGTAAACCCGTTTGGTTTGTGAAGATGATGAACAATACTAACGGAGGTCGTTAGTACTCTGTTAGTTTTCTAACAAATTCGGTCCTTTTCCGTTAAATCAGTCAGAGTCAGTTAGGATTGTTCCGTTAGTTGGTTAGTTTTGTTACATTTTGAGTCCTTTTCGTTAAGTTCCAGTTTGAGTCAGTTAGTGTCATTTTACTAACAGTCAGTTAATTTTTTCCGTTAGATTTGTTACATTTTTGGTCCTCAGTTAGTGTTTTCTGTTAAGACAAGTTTAGTTAGTTTTAGATTTTGTCAGTTTTGATCCTTGTAGTTGTAGTTTTTAGGGTTTGACAATTTTGGTCCTTGTAGTTATAGTTTAGGACTTTTACATTTTTAGTCCCTGTAGTATAAGTTTTAGAATTTTACACTTTTAGTCCTTAGAGTCTTAAGATTCAGTTTTGTCATTTTTAGTCCTTGTTTCTGTTGAGTCTTAGTATTTTTCATTTTAGTCCCTATATTTTGTATTTTTGACATTTTTAGTCATTTTAGTATCGAAATTTTGTTATTTTACCTGCTTTTATTCATAACTGACACATTTTCTCTTATTTTGCAGGTTTGACGATTAAAGTCCAATATTTCCGCGCATATTTTTCAGAATTAATTTTTGGAAGACAAATTTATAATTTGTTTTTTCAAATTTTATTTTTGAAAATCTTTCTGACTTTAATTGTGTTTTTATGTTTTTCTGATTTTTTTACGAGTGTGCACATAATTCCAACTTCTAAGCGAAGTTTCTTTTGACGATCACTCTATTAGGTATATTTTTGTTAATATTTTTCATCTAATTTTTTTTGTGTTTCTTTTCAGGTTTTCTTCAAGATGTCTACTTATACAGAAGATGGGGTTTTAAGATTGAAGCAAACTATTAAAAAGGAGATACCCCCAATTGCAAAAGTTCTGGTTAAATCATCAAATGAAAGTTTGCAACAAACAATTTTGCAACAATTTATTATACCAGAAATACCTCCAAAACCACAAGTTTTTGTTAAACCAAATAATAAAATTTTGCAACAAGTTCTTATAACAGAAAAACCTTCAACACCACAAACTTTTGTTAAATCTAATAATGAAAGTTTGAAGCAAACTATTGTTAAATCCAATGGTGAAGGTTTGAAGCAAAATTTTGTTAAAACTAATACTTCAAATCCTTCAACTCATCAAGATGACATAAAGAAGCTTGAAGGAAGTATAAAAGCATTGGAGGAAGAAAATGCTAATCTGAAGAGACAAATTTTAGACATTTCTTCTTCAAATGATAAACTTATTAAAATAGTTACTGATCTTGACGTTTATATTGCAGATCTTGAAACAAAGAAAGACAACTCAAGTCTGCACGATCAAATCGAGAATCTTCAAGAGAAAGTAACAACTCTTCAAAAAGAAAATGTCGATTTGAAGAGAAGAGAAGAAAGGAGAGTGAAGTGGACCTTAAAGATACATGCTCAATTAAAAGAAGTTCAAGATAAAGAAAAGCGTTTGGACAGTGAAAATGACGATCTAAAGAGAAAACTGTCTAATTTTTCTTTTGAAGAAAAGAAAGTTTTTGAAGAAAAGAAAGTACTTGAACTGAAATGCATAAAACTTTCAAAACATGTTTCTGACTTTGAGAAAGTTTTATTTCTTGAAAAGGAGAAGTTGGAGAAGGAAAGGGTCATATATGAAAAAGAAAGGAAAAGCTTTGAAGCGAAGAATGGGAAATTGTCAGAGAAAATATCTGAGCCTCAAAAGGACTTAGAAAAGGAAAGACAAGAGCTAGATAAGGAAAGTGAAGAGCTAGAAAAGATGAAGAGAGCTGATTTTCAGGCTAGGTGCGTTAAAGACGAATTTTCTAAAGAAAGGAAGATATTTCGGCAGGAAATTCATAAATTGACAATGAATTTGGATGCGTTATCGACTGATATCATGAAAGAGAAGAGGGTCAAGTCTAATATTCAGAAGAAACTTGATTTGGTGACCAAGGAACGGAATGACTTATCTTATAAAGTCAAGTCACTCAACAAATCCAAAAGTTATTCAGAATGTCCGATTAGACCGTCTAATCTTTTCTATGATACTTCAGTGGATAATTCTTCCAAATTTCAATCTGCTGATCTTCCTACATACAAGAAAGTCAACATGCAATGGAGAGTAAAAGGTACGTCTCCAAGAATAGTGTTACCATCAAATGCCAAAAAGAACAATGCGTCAAAAGGTAAATCTTTTCTTAAACCTGATTTGGTTTACTCTGTAAATCAATTAATCAGGTTAGCTCAAAAGAAAATTTGTTGTTCTTACTGTGGAACAAATGATTTTGTACATAAAAATTATACTTCTTTTTGGTACGGTACTTACAGTATTCCTTTTAAGAAATCTACACCTAACCCACTAGGACCCAAGTGCCATTGGGTACCAAAATCTGCTTAATCTGTTTTGCAGGTTCATCATGTGTTGTACTGAATTGTAGATACATACCACACACATGTCTGAAAACAGAAGAGAAGCGGTGGATTTGTTTTTTGAAGAATATTTGTACCATTAAGGGGGAGACAAAGAACATTGGCTTTTGAACATATCAGTTCAAAACCCGTACTTCAAAGACTAAGACTTCTAAACAAATCAGTTTAGAACTCACACTTCTCAGGTGATATCTTTAACTGTTACATCTTTCTGTTTCAAGGAACGTGGTAAAAGGTAACATTGGATTATATTTTGTTTCTACCACTTTGAAAACTTGAATCTTTACAAATTTAATTCAATGAGATAAAATTTTCAATTTTCATTCAATGAATTAAATGTGTGCTAAAAGATGATTTTACAAGTGTTTTTGTTTTATCTGAGTTATATTTGTTTCATCTTTCACCTCTAAAATAAATCGAAAGGTCAGCAAAACATGAATGAAATTATGCTGAATGCTCAAAGTTATGTGAATCTGGACTTATAGAGAATATAATGCTCAAAAAGCCTAAATGTCAGAATGATGAATGGAAATGAAAATATGGGCAAAGCACTATGTTTTAGAACCAAGTGATTGAGATAAAATTATTGCACTATCATTTAGTTTGAAAGTTTGTGCCTGTAGCCTTTCTGGTTTGGGAGATTAAGTCCTAAGGGGTGCTCGACACCTAGTCCCTAAGACCAACTGGTCTGGGATCGGCTGACCCAAATCCTGCAATTGAACCAGATAGAAAGCCACGTTCTACTGGTACAAATGGGTATAAGATATATCGATGTGGCCTTTCTGGTTTGGGAAATTAAGTTCTAAGGGGTGCTCGACACCTAGCACCTAAGGCCAACTGGTCTGGGATCTGCTAACCCAAATCCTTCTATAGAACCAGATAGAAAGTCATGTTTAACGGTGTATCTTATTCTTACTAAACTTCTTGATCAAAAGATGCCAATGAGCACAAAATCAAAAGATGCCAATGCGCACAAAATCAAAAGATGCCAATGAGCACAAAATCAAAAGATTCAAATGTGCACAATATTAAAAGATGCCAAAGAGCACATATCTCTTGAAACTTGGGAAAATACAAAGTCGCGATAAACCCGTAAATTTGTGAAAATTCTGATTTTAGACAAATAGTGTGAGTAGAGCAAAGTATTCTTATATATTGTAGAAATACATAAGCTTTATGCCAGTCATATTTCGCATGCTAGCACACCAAATAGATTTGATAAAGGGGTTGACACTGAACAATTATAACTTGATAAGCAATGATGTCTTGTCCTTGAATCCAAACACATGCATTTGATTTCATTTGATTGAAATATCTGTTAAATTTCATTAAGTTGAATTTCTTTTATAAAGTTTTCAAATGATCAAATGTTTGTAGTTATAAAATGAAATTCAATGAATTTTATTTTCCTTGTGTAAATTTGTTTTAAAATTTGTGCTACATTTTCAAATACTGTACGTTATTGAAATATATGCACATTTTCAGGGGGAGAAAACAAATTGCTCCAGAATTCTTATTTTGAGGGGGAGCAAGGTTATTCTCTAAGGAGGAGATTGTTAGCAATACTCAAAGACTCGACTGAAATTGAAGATGGTTTTCGATGATTATGATGCTCACCATCATCGAAAAAGGGGGAGAAAAGTTTAATTTCAATTTCATGTCAAAGAGCTTTTAAATCAAAGATATTTCAAGTCAAAGATTCGTGAACAAAGACTGAAGATTAGGGGGAGAAGGATCTTGTGAAGTCCAAATGTTGCTGAATTTGGTTATCTTAGTTATGAGTGGTTCTCGGAATGCGCTTACACCGAATTTGGTTATCTTAGTTCTGAGTGGTTCTCGGAATGCGCTTACACCTAAAAGTTCAACACTGTGGTTGGTTTCACATCTTTTTGATCCAAACTCTAATCGTTTCTGAGTCATCTTGTTCCGAATTGATGGTTTTATACAAAGATCGGAATTTCATATTCAAGACTTGAAGATAATCTGTTGAAGATTTTATTGAAGAAGATTGATTTTTCAAAGAGAAAGACAAAGACTTTTCATGTTTGACTGAAGTTTCTTCAAAGCTGAGTTCTTAAAGAATGTCAAAGCATATAGTTCGCCGTGAACTAATGAAGATAAAGATGTTTGAAGATTATCTTAGCTTCAAAGTTTAAAGTGATCAAAGTTAAAGTTTTGAAGATCAAGAGCTGAAGACTACTGTCATATTTTTTAAATCTTGAATCCAAAGGGGGTGATTGTTAGAGCATTATTGTATTCAAGATTTATTGTTAAAGTCTTGTAATGGTCAAACATTGTAAAAGTCAAAGATTGTCAAAGTCAAAGTAGATTAGATTTAATGCTTTGTAATCCTAGGTATAAATAGGATTAGTTAGCTTAGATGTTAAGCAAGTCAAAAGAAAGCAATTCATTAGTGATCTTAATTGTAATATTCTAGAGAGAGAAGTGAGAGCATTCTAGAGAGAGAAAGTGCATAATTCCTATGTAAATCTCTATTATGTTCAAGATCAATGGATGATTTGATGATTACCTAATAGAAACTGGTTTATCATTTTGTATGTATGATAAATGTCGAAAAGAAATTATCGGCAGAAGCTCCTGAGTTTAAACCCACCTTTTCAGAAGAAAAACTTAAAGAAACAATTGAAAAGGAAATTTTGGAAGTATGGAAAACAAACGTTTTAGAAAACTTCTGTACATCTTCTGTAGATAAAATTCTCGCTGAAGAGATCTTATCAGAAACCTCTGCCGTCTATGAAAGATATTTTACAGAGGAAGAAAGCTTGTACGATACATGTTTGGAAAATCCAGCCTCTGTCGAAAGAGATGACTCAACCTCTGTATATGAGGACGATTCATCTTCTGACGACTCAGAGACAGATGTTACATCAGGGATAGTTCACTGTGACAAAGAGGATGTTAAATTCTCCTCAGAAGTTCTTAACAGAACTATTTCTCCAAAAGAGAAAATCACAGAGATACCTATCTGCCCAGATTTTCAAAACTGGTATTTACAAGTCAAAACCTCTGCTGAGCTTGATATGTTAAATCTTAAAAAGAAGACCTCTGTAGATCCTAAAAGTTCAAAATTTTCAAAACCTTTAAGGCAAATTAACGAAAATCCCACTTGGCAACAAAAGGGAAAATGGCCTAAAGTTAACAAATCTTTTTCCTCTTTGACAGTGAAGAAAGATGTTCACCACAGAAGAGACTCACAGAAGGAAGAAACTAAACAAAGCTTTTGCAAACAACATTCTAGTATTCACAGATCTTCTTGTAATAGGAAATCTAGTGTTAAGAAAGAACATAATGCCTCTGTGGCTCAGTTCAATGAATTCAATGAAAAGTTAAAGCAAATCACGTCTCATATTCAATATTGTCATTGCTTTGATCTTATGTTCAAACTAAATAATCACTTCTCCCGTCAAGATTGTTTACTCTCTACTCAAATTGAAAAGTCAAAACCTACAAAGAAACAATCTGATTCTTCTACAAAAGATAAAATGTATTTCAAGAATGCTAAGGCAAACTTGAAAAATACTAACAATTTTGGACCCATGTGGATATGGGTACCTAAGTCTCTATGATTGTCTTGCAGAAGCGGTATGTGCCAATCTGGTATCTAGACTCCGGATGCTCAAGGCACATGACTGGCGACAGAAGTTTACTATCCACGTACAAAGAAACACTCGATGGTGGATCTGTAACTTTTGGAGACGACAAAAAGGGACACATCAAAGGGTATGGAGTCATAAAGAAGGAAAACGTTTATGTATACAAAGTTGCATATGTGGATGGCCTTAAGCACAACCTACTCAGTGTAAGCCAACTTTGTGATACAGGATTCGATATGTTGTTCAAAATAACTTTCTGCTCTCTGAAAAGTGAAGACACATGAATGGAACTTCTGCAAGCCAAAAGAAGAGGTGATCTATATCTGATGAATTTCAGTTCCAACAACAAGGACAAAGTTTGCCTTATAGCCTGCAAAAGTGAGGAAGCCTGGTTATGGCATAACAGGTTCTGTCATTTGAACTTTCACACCTTGGATAAACTGGTCAAACTTGATCTAGTTAAAGGTTTGCCTAATATTAAATTTAATAAGGATCACTTGTGTTCTGCCTGTGAAATGGGAAAACTCAGAAGAGCTTCCCACAGAGGCAAAACATATGTGTCTTGCACTAGGCCTCTGTACATGCTTCATGTCGACCTCTGCGGTCCTATTTCCATACAGAGCCTAGGTGGCAAGAAATACATACTTGTCTTAATTGATGAGTATTCGCGATTCACATGGGTTGAATTTGTCCGAAAGAAATCAGATGTTCCAATCATCTTGATTAATCTAATGAAAATAATCCAAGTTCTTTATGAATGCAGAATACAGAAGTTAAGAAGTGACAATGGCACATAATTTAAAAACTCTGTCATTGAAGCCTATCTTTCTACAGAAGGAATATCACAGAACTTCTCTGCCGCACGCACTCCACAACAGAACGGCGTAGTCGAGAGAAAGAATCGAACGCTCGTGGAGGCCGCAAGAACTATGCTATCAGAAGCGATTTCTACCGCTTGTTATACACAAAATCGTTCAACCATTGTGAAAAGACACCTCAAGACTCCTTACGAACTGATCAACAAAAGGCGGCCAAACATCAAGTTTTTCCATGTGTTTGGATGTAAATGCTTTGTTTTAAACGACAGAGATTCCAGAGGAATGTTTGAGGTAAAAGCTGACGAAGGAAATTTCATTGGATACTCTGCCACTTCTAAAGCCTACAGAGTATACCTTACAAAGTCTCGCAAGATCGTAGAAAGCATCAATGTTTCTTTTGATGATTCATTCCAAAAGACTTCTGAGCAAATCAGTTCAGAACTCGGACTTAAAGGGGAATCCTCTGGCATCTCACAAACAAAAGAAGACTTAAATCTTCTATTTCTAGAGATGTTCCACGACGACATTGATCCCTCTGTTGGAACAATCAGAGCTTCTGCAGAACAATCTTCTGTCGGTCAAAATTCTACAGGTATGATTCTAACTGGTCCAAATAATGCTTCATCTTCTTCTGTAAATGCTACAGATGCAAATGCTGAGGAAGAGTCTACAGAAGATGAAACACAAAGAAAAACGACCACAGAAGCTGCTGAAGAACAAACTCCACAATCCACAGAGGAACCAATAACAGAGGATATAGAGGATCAAGTCTATAAGCCTTCAGAGGAACAAACTCCACCACCACTCATACCAATCACTCCACAAACTGTAGGATCAACTACAAAGGCACGCACTACGATAGAGGCTACACCAGAAGAAAAAGAAGAAGAACAACAAGAAGCCTCTGAAGAACAATTCGATGACATTGGTGACCATCTTCCACACACAACTCAGTGGACAAAAAGCCATCCTCCAAGCCAAATAATTGGTGAACCTTCTGACACGGTAAAAAAAGGTCTGCCACTGCTAATTTTTGTTTCTTTATGAACTTTATTAGTGTGATAGAACCAAAGAAGATTTCTGAAGCCCTTGACGACCCAAACTGGGTAGACGCCATGCAAGATGAGCTTCTACAGTTTGAGCGCAACAAAGTCTGGACTCTAGTACCTCTGCCACGGGGGAAACAGGCCATTGGGACTAAGTGGGTCTACAGAAATAAGAAGGATGAAGATGGAGTGGTCATCAGAAACAAAGCACGATTAGTGGCCAAAGGATATAGACAAGAAGAAGGCATAGACTACGATGAGACTTTTGCCCCTGTCGCACGGCTCGAAGCAATAAGAATATTCTTAGCATTCGCAGCCCACAGAGGTTTCAAAGTCTATCAGATAGACGTAAAATCAGCTTTTCTCAACGATGAAATCCAAGAAGAGGTTTACGTAAATCAGCCACCAGGGTTTGAAAGCTCAAAGTTCCCAAGGCATGTGTACTACCTTGAAAAGGCTCTGTACGGACTGAAACAAGCTCCAAGAGCATGGTACGAACGACTTTCTACCTTTCTTCTAGTCAATGGCTACGACAGAGGTACAACAGATACTACCTTATTCTATAAACGTAAAAACAGTGAAATAATGATTGTACAAATCTATGTGGACGACATAATTTTTGGGTCTACTAATACAGAAGAGTGCAAAAGTTTTGAAAAACTCATGCAAAGTGAGTTTGAAATGAGTATGATGGGAGAATTAACATTCTTCCTCGGACTCCAAGTCGAACAATCATCAGAGGGAATTTTTATAAATCAGGCCAAATATGTCTCTGACATTCTTTCAAAGTATAGCCTCTCTGATACCTCTGCCATGAAAACTCCAATGGCTACTGGAAATAAGTTATTCTTAGATCCAGATGGCATCTCTGTAGAATGCACTCTCTACAGAGGCATGATTGGATCTCTGTTACACTTAACTGCTAGCAGACCTGACATTATGCATGCCACATGTCTTTGTGCACGTTATCAAGCTAATCCTAAGAAATCACATTATGAGGTTGTTACGAAAATCTTTAGATACCTGAAGGGGACCAAAAATCTTGGTCTCTGGTATCCACAGAACTCTGGCTTTTGTCTTAAAGCTTATACAGATTCAGACTATGGAGGATGCATGCTCGACAGAAAGAGTACCTCTGGGAGTTGTCAATTCCTAGGTAGTAAGCTAGTCAGTTGGACCTCCAAGAAGCAGAATTGTGTGTCAACATCTACGGCAGAAGCTGAATACGTTGCTGCTGCTAGCTGCTGTTCTTAGGTTCTGTGGATGAAGACTCAGCTAAAAGACTACGGCCACATCCTACTCAAGATACCCATCTTCTGTGATTCCAAAAGTGCCATTGCCATCTCTGCCAATCCTGTGCAACATTCAAAAACCAAGCATATCGATATAAGGTACCACTTCTTGAAACATCATGTTGAATATGGTACAATCGAGATGCATTTCATGCCCACAGAATACCAACTCGCGGACTTATTCACCAAAGCTTTAGACGAGAAAAGATTCAATTTCTTGGTGGGTAAGTTAGGAATGATCAATATGACGTGAAAATTCTCTGTAAGTATAGCTTATCTTCTGTAAATATGTGTATAAATATATTGCTTTATTTATTGCTTTGATTGATTTCTTTCTGTATGTAAATTCTCAATCTTAAATAGTTCTTGAAATCACAGAGCTTCTGTGGGTCTGCTCAGAACCTCTGACGACCCCTACAGAACCTCTGGTAAACATGACCTATGTACTATGCAAAACTTATCCTATTTTGATCCAAGCATAGGTCAAGGGGGAGCAAAAGGAAATTACTTGATCTACAGAGATGGTTAGATCAAGGGGGAGCAAAAGGAAATTACTTGATCTACAGAGATGGTTAGATCAAGGGGGGGCAAAAGGAAATTACTTGATCTACAGAGATGGTTAGATCAAGGGGGAGCAAAAGAAAGTAACTTGATCGACAGAAATGGTTAGATCAAGGGGGAGCAAAAGAAACCTGGAAATGATCTACAGAGGTTAATCTTTCAAGGGGAAGCCAAAGAAGAGTGTCGATGAATCTATATCGTCAGAAGTCAGACATCACTGCCGAGAAAAGAAGAACCAAAAGGTATGTCTCGTACAAAAGGTTATTTGAAAACAGTTTTCTGGGACAAAAATTGTCAAATACGTCCTAAAAATACTGGGAATAACATTTCAAAAATAAAATTATTAAAACTTTTAAAAAATTTTGAGTTATGAGAAATTTGAGGTCATAGAGCTTCTGCTGAGCTCAACAGAAGTTCCGCCAGAACACTGCTCTGTAATCGCAAATTTAACTCGGAAACCGAATACGCACAAATACACACACCATGACCTTCTCGCACAAAACTTTTTCCAAAACAGTTTTCTCAGACACCAACTTTCAAATATGTCCGAAAAACATTTCTTAATGCAAATCAAAACTTGGATGATCAAAATTGTTAATAGATTTTTAGTTATGAGAAATTTTCACTCATAGAGCTTCTGCTGGCCCTGACAGAGCTTCTGCAAGTTCCTACAGAGCCTCAAAACCTCTGTGAACGGAATTTCTTCACTAAAATCCTATTAATCCTCTCCAATGCTTTTACAAATGTTTTGGTCAAAATAGAACCTATAGAGTCATGATAACAATGAGATATATGAGAAAAGGGTGAAAATCCAAGATTTTCAAAATCACAAATCTTCTGTAAACAACAGAGCTTCTGTGAATTTGGTATTTGGGCATTTCTGTAAACGGTAACGCTTACTTTTACTGAGATTGAAAATCATGTGGCTAAGAACAACCCCACACGCCTAGCATTAATGGGCCGCGCACGACGTCCTGTCATCCCCTGACATGGCCTACGTGTCTCATTTTCATTGGGCGTACATGGCACGTTTTTTTTTGTGGAAAGTTGAACCCGCCGTTCTAACTCAAGTACGGATTCCAAATATTTATCCATTGCCAAATATTTCTACCCTTTCGAATTCTACCGTTTTAACCACCTATAAAACCCAAGCTTACCCTCTCATAAAATCTTTACGAACCCTCATTCTTCTCCGGCGAAACCCTGCAAAAACCTGCAAGTATCTTATTCTCATTACCAATGGCTTCATCTTCTCAAGCTATCTCTCCTGAACACTCTCCGGCGAACTCACCGAAACACTCCCCTGCTCATCCTGAACATTCAGAAAACCCCTACCTCGCCAAAAATGCCGAACAAGAAGATTCCGGCGACTCAGCAGACTTTGCTCCGACCACCCATCTCCAAAACTTTATCGCAAAGGAGCACTTTGAAAAATTACTACCCATCAAATCCAATAACTGCTATTTAGTCCCCTCACTCACTGCTTTCGGCGAAGCCCATGCCCTTCTTCTAAACATCATGGAAAACCATATTCTCTTTCCTTTACTCTCAAGAACCCCAAAGAAAATACCTGTTAGGTATTTAAACCAATTTTGGCAAAGTTGCCGATTTGATAAAGATGATTCTCTTATCAAAGGGTACATCTCAAAGCCAGACAAATCTGAACATTTGGAACTCAAATTCAATAGAACAATGTTTTCTCTTGAGTTCAATCTACCAACAAGGGGTCTTCTTGGACTGAAAAAATATGCAGAACAACCAACAGACGACGAGCTCTGTCGTTTTGTAGAAATGCTTGGGTACAACACCCACCTAAGGAAGAGAAATGACTTCCGTAGAGGCAGACTACCACCTCTGTGGAACACCTTGTTTTCGATCCTCAACAGATGCCTTACAGGGAAGATAGGCATCATTGACTAGAGCTCGCACCAGATCTTAACCATCATGTACGGGGTCTACTACGATCTCCCACTCGATTACTCGACCATCATGTTGCAGGAGATCATCAATACGATCGACAGAAAGAACAACACCAAAAAGGCAAGAGAGAACGATCCTAAGTATCTACCGCCTCTGCAATTCCAAAGGATATTGGGAGTCCTGTTCGAACCTCTGCCGATGATGAAGAACTGGCCAATGGAAGGGCCAACTCCCAAACAGTTCCCAATGAACAAAAACATCCCCACCGATCATATAGATGGCTACACCCACTGCAGACCTCTGTCAAGGAAGCTTCTGAGCTATGCCAAGAACAAAACCCTTAAGTTATAGTATATACGCGATCATAGGACTCCAAAACCAAGCCCTGTGACACCCCCGTGTTTAGGTGTCCCCCTAGGAACAATAGTTGCAGAACCCCTCTCTACAGAAGCGAAGGAGCAGAAACTGGCAAAACATATGGAAATACAACTTAGCTTTATAGCCAAACGAGCCGAGCTCATGGGAAAGAAGTCTTCTTCTAAAGCCTCTGCCTCTACCCCAAAAACAAAGAAGAGGAAAACTACAGAAGGCACCTCTACAAGCATTACAGAAGCTCAACCTTCACCTCCTCATGCCACAGAAGTTGGCTCCTCTGCTCCTTCCTCTTCTCCAAAACAAAAGAAGAAAAGGAAATCAAAACCCACAGAAGGAGTGGCACCAAAACCCAAGAGGAGGAAGACCAAAAAGAAGCCTGGGAAACCACTTGATCAAATGGTTACCATCGCAGAAGAGGCAGCTGAAGAAGTGGTTGAAGAAGAGGTCGAAGAAAATGCAGAGGAAGGGACTGCAGAAGAAGAAATTGCAGAAGAGGGATATCAATCACCTTATCAATCCCCAGATCGATTCGCTCATCATGGTAGCTTAAACGATTTCCTTCAACACCCTGACTTTGCTGACACCCTAAATACAGCTGGGTGGAATGCACCACCACTTGACCACCACACCACAGAAGAACAAGACTTCTCTATCTCTGGTGTTGACATAAATCTGCAAGATAATGACCAAACCCCCAGAGATCAACCGGCTGAAACTCCAAACATTCTACAGAACCCCTCCATCCAACAGGGATTGAACGTCCACAGAAGGAGTCCAAGCCCAACTTCAAAAGAAGGTATAGAAGAAATCGATATGTCAGATGATGCCACTAGGGAAAGGATTAGGCTACAAGCAGAAGCTGAGTGGAATAGAGATGAGGTTACAGAAGCTTTAGATAGAATGGGAGAAAAAGAAAAAGGTATAGAAAAAGATGCCGTAGAAGTAGAAGGCACACATCCTCAAACCCCTCCCAGTGCAACCCACACATCTAACTCCGCAGGTCTAGCTGCAGAAGGAGTTATTGAAAAAGAGTCGCATGACTCGATCCCTACCCAAACCAAACAGCCAGAGGTCA
Source organism: Saussurea involucrata (assembly GCA_033807775.1). NCBI lineage: Eukaryota > Viridiplantae > Streptophyta > Magnoliopsida > Asterales > Asteraceae > Saussurea > Saussurea involucrata. The sequence continues at coordinate 15,841,256 of CM066326.1, forward strand.
CTCTTTCGACTTCTGCGCCCACAGAAACCGGGGAATCCATTCCTAGGGAGTCTCCTCAGAGAGACTCACCTATAGTTCGTGATCAATCGCCCCAGATCACATTAGAACACCCTACAGAGGAATTCGTTTCCTCTGCCACGCACAATTTAGGGGCAAAACTTCTTTCAGAGAGAAGTAGTGAGCACAAAGACGAAGAGACTCTAGACAAGTCTCCAAGTCAACAGAAGAACATTCCGATACCCACCTCTGGAGTGGATTTGGACACTGTTCTTCGCATAACTTCTGTAGAGATTGAAACTCTTGTTTCTTCTCGAAGATCAGATGGAAATCCTTCCACCCCCAACGTACAAACAATGGTGAACGAAGGTGTCCCAGGAGCAGGGACTCACTCTGGAGACGAATGTGTTCTTCCAGAGGTTACCACAGGAACACAAGTATCAGGGGATGAGTTCCAAACCCTTGTCACCTCTGTGAACCAAACCATGAAAGAGTTGCAAAGCTCATTCAATTTTTTTGCAGAGACAACATCGACAGCCTTACTAAATCAGAACACCAAAATGGACAATCTGTCCACAGAGGTGAAATCCGCCATTACCCAGATGAAGTCTTCTGCTGAAACAACTACCACTTCTGCCGCCAAAGAATTCAGGATAGCCGCAACTTCTGCGTTCAAGGAACCAGTCAAACATTTCCTTGAACAAATGAACAACCAATCCAATAAAGCAAAGGGCATTACACCTGCAGATCTACAGAAGGCCCTGAAACACGTACAAGAAGAAGCAATACGCAACACTGTGTTGATGCAGCCTAAAGACTACATGACCAGAGCACAGCTAACAGACCTCGGGCAGAATGTGATAAACCAGGTCACAGAAGTCATCACCTCCTTCACTACTGCAAATGCCAACTACGTTAAAGAGTTCAGAGAAAGTGTCGGCAAAATGCGCTTCAACACAGAAGCAAAGCTTGCAACTCTATTCGGCCTCTGTGATGATGTATGCGCAAAGTTGATGGTCGCAGGAGCATAACTACCAAAGAAACCCAAAGCTTCTTGCAGAGCAGAGGGTACTTCTGATAAGGGTCAGGATGACTCTGATGATGACCACCCTGGTCCATCAGATCATCCTGAGGGGGAGAAACAAGGGAGAAAGCTACGAGCAGAGGACATCCAGCTCCCCAATAGCCGCAGAACCCATCAACCAAGCCCCTCCAAAACAAACCCAACAACAACAAACTCAACAGACCACAGAGACATCACCCATCTCTGTGGAATCAACTGCTAAAGAAACCCATATACCAGAACTGCTCAAAAGACCACAGAGGCAACAACCACCCCTGTGGTAATCATCTTGGAAGAAAGTCCAACAAATCAACAACCCGGAGGAACAGAAGCTCAAAAGACCACAGAGGAAACACCCACCTCTGTGAAATTGCCTACAATGTCTGGAGTAGATGCTCAACATCTGTCATCCTCTTCAGAAGAAGATCTTCCGTCCCCAATTACAAAAACAACAGAAAAACCCCAAACCATCCAAAGAAGAAAGTCTATTGCCCACAAACCAAAAAGAGCAAAGACCTCTGCTTCTTCTGTTCTAAGAAATATGCACAACACAATGACTGAACGAATGGCGCAAAGAGCAGAAGAAAGACAGAGGTTTACAACATCTTTCCGAATGGCAAGAAGATTCGACATTCCTCAATCCACAGAAACCGACCTCACAGAAGAAGTCACAAAAGAACCTCCAACAGAGGTTACAGAGCCAATCAAGCCAACAGAACCAACGCCACAAAAGTCCTCTCAAACACAAGTGTCAAAACCTACAGAGGCAACACCCATCATTCCAACAGAAGCGCCAACACCCAAACCTACAGAGGTAACATGTTCTAAACCTCCAAAGGCCAAAGACAAGGGAAAGGCAAAACTGACAGAAGAGCCCAAGAAAAAGAAATCATTGCCCAAGCCTACAGAGAAATTGATGAAGACCGCCTTTGATGCCTTCCAAACTCCAAAGCCTGAAGAAGAGGACTGGGCATATGGATTGAAGTCTCTGTCATACATTCCACTAACAGGTAGAGCTGCAGAAGTTGTTCGACAGATGGAGGGTCTCAGAAGACAATTACCACCACTTGGTCCAATACACGAAGAAATGGAAGAAGTGGTATACAAATACCTCTACAAACAACCCTTTCAGACCAATCATCCAACATATCACGTCACAGAACCAGATATCAGAGAAGAATTTGAGAACATATTCACCAGAACAAAGCCAAGAACAAGAGCAGAAGTCTTCTCAATCTACAAAATCAAAAAGGTAATCTTTTGTAGGTACTCCTTTACAAGAACCTATCCAAGGGTCAGGTACAATCTTTACAGAGTCAGAAGGGTAAACAATTCAGAAACCACCTTCGCTGATGCTGACCTAAGGAATCTGAATCCCTATGATCTACCTGATCTTCTGCAATGGATGAAGGACAACTACAACACAGAGCCAAACACCAGAGCCTATCAAGTGTTGAGAAAAGCAATGAGGGAAAGGCTTCTGATCTACAGTTTGACAGACTTTCAGCTAGGAAAGGATCTTGGTCTCAAACATCTGAACCTTCGACCACCAGAGGATCGCTGCCCACCTGACGCTGTGCCCAACTCAATCATTATAGAACCAAGGTTCGGGTTAGTATTTCAAAACCCACAAGGCGAAGTCAAACTTTTTGTGACCATGGACTGTCAGAAGTACGCAACCAGTACTCTGAACATGTTCAGAGCAAACCTTGTAAAATACAGAGATATCGAACAAATGGTTAGAGACGCTGCATATGCTTTCATCAGAGAGATTGATGCTACAATCCGCTTAAGAGAACTCTGCGTCAGTTTCTACAACGAGATCCGAAAAGTCGGAAGAGACAACAGAAGCTACAACGATTTCAAAGACGCCAACATCTGATTCTCAAACAAAATCTCTGCAAACCATTTTCAGTTTATCTTTCATAATACTCAAATGTAAAATGCCTCTGGCATATTTCTAAATGAAAGAACTTTCGAGGTATTGTTTAACCTCTGTCTTATCTAACTTAGCCTAAAGTACTTCAATGTCAAATTTTTATTTTTCACTACTTAGGGGGAGATTGTTAGCTTCAATCTTCCTAATCGTAGAAGTATTTAGAAGTAGTGAAAAATAGGCTAAGTGAAGAAAGCCTCTTACAGAGGCTCTGCCACTTCCGAAAGATCAAGGTCAAGAAGCTACAGAAGCTACAGAGGTATCCTACAGAACCTCTGTCTTACTCACAAAGAAGACCAAAGACTCGGAACCCGGTGAAGACTGCTCTACAGAAGACCAGACCTCAGAACCTCTGTAACCCTTTACAGAGCCTCTGTGGTTTACGATAAAGACTTGGAAGATATTTTATATCTTGCTACTGTTACTGGATCCGTTCATCAACTTGCATGGTAGCGTGCCCTGTCAAACCTCAACAGGCGTCAAGCTCTGAATGGACTCAATAGGGCTTAGTACAATATAGACGTCTGCGGCATTAAATGCAATATAGCACGTACAACTATTCATGTCGTCAGATCAATAGTAGCTCATGCTTTATGGTCCCCTAGAGTAGTATAAAAGGAAGTCTCTTGTAGAGATTTTCCTTAACAATCTTAAGAAAAACGAAGAATCTGAGTTTCATGCTTATGCTTTATATCGTCAAACCTATTTAGCATTACACTCTCTCACACACACCAAATAGTTTTTAATCTGTTCTTGGTGTTCTTATTATATATCGAACGACAGTAATCTTCAAGATATCATTTTTTTCTTAAAATACTGTTTCTTTATATTGTGTGTTCTAAATCTATCAAACATATCTGTTAGTTCTTTAAATACGCTTCCGCATCAAACATAAACTCGAACTAATAGATCTGCTAATCTTGTCTAAGCAAAACAGGAACCAACAAGTAAGAACTGGCATTTCGGACTAATATTTCGTGCAAGTGTTGTGCAGACATACAAGGTATCAATTGGAAGGAAAATTGCTTATTCATACTCCATTTGGACATCCCGGGTGAAGGAAACGTCGAACCAAGTGAACTAGCAAAGAAACTAATTTCAGCATTCATGCTACTATGACATGCGACTATGACATGGTCATAGTCGCCGATGTCATAGTCGCCGGTCATAGTCGCGCCCAGTGTACCGTAGGTGGGTAAACCAGGGCGACAATGCCCCGCGACTAAGACATGGTCATTGTCGATGGTCATAGTCGCGGTCGGGGCCTGAGAGTATAAAAAGCTGCAGATTTCTAAAGTCTAGGGTTATCTCGGGATTGTTGGAGGCTAGACTTCTAAGGGAGCTGTTGGAGGCAATTTTGAGCTGAATAGAAGACCTTGCATTGATATTGAAGGTGGAAACTCATTTTGGAGCTATAAATTGGTTGTATGTATCAATCTTGAGGGGGTTTTCTTCATTTCCATTGTATTTGTTGTGAAACAATGTTTTTAGGCGTTGTCATCCTCTTCACTTTGATGTTGTTTGCTACTAGTAACATGAGCTAAACATTTTGAGGTTGGGGGAAAGATGGATTTTAGATTTTTACCGTTATATATATGATTATTGCATTTATTTAGTCATTACACTTGTTGGTTGAAGTTTGTCTTGCTTGTTCTTCTTGTTTGTAAGATTGGCCTTCTTACTCATATTTTGGTTGTATTTCCTTTTGAGAAATTGGTTTTATAACTTGATAAAATCTAGATAAACCTAGGGTGAGATATTGGATAGAGATATACCAAGTAAACCCTAGTTTTGTGTATGTGATTCTTATGCGTAATGAGTTGATTGTTTATGTTTATTGGTTGAGAGACTTTAATATACATTACATGATGCATTCTTGCTATTACTTGAGAGAGAATAATAAGTATTTTGGGAATTGCTAAATTTAACCTTGTGTATTGATTTATGAATGTGTGTTATCTATTGTCGGTGGAATCTAAATGAAATCTAACCCCTAGCCTTTTCTCATCATCTTGGTAATTAACTTCTTTGTGGTACATGAATCGTTGTTGACTTTCTCTTCCTTGTTTACTTTCATTTCTTGAGATAATTAGTTAATTAATTAAAACTCAAATCAATTTTATCAACCGTCCATTTAGGGGTGGGCTAGCCTTTGTGATACTTAAACTCGTAGTTCCTTGGATCGATACTCGTACTTGGTACGTATTACTTGATTGACACCGTACACTTGCGGTAGAATCGGATGGTTGCATAAACCATCTATCAAGGTTTAAGCGCCGTTGTCGGGGAACTACTTGTAGTGTTAATATCACTAGCGGTTATAGCACTGCTAGATTGGGCACCATTCGTATATTTAGTTATTTTTTGTCGCTCACTATCCTATTGGTTTGTTTTCAGGCACTCTCTATAGTGTATGCCAAGAAGATGCAACCGCGGAAGAGCGCTAGTGCCCTTAGATCCTGAAGTTGAACGTACACTTAGACAAAGGAGAAGAGAGCGAGGGCAAAACATGGCGGATAATCGACCGCTAAGGGATTTTGCAATCCCCACTTATGATGGCAATCAACAAGGCATCCGCCCACCAAATACGGTGGCAGAAAACTTTTAAATCAGGCCGGCTATCATAAATATGGTTCAACAGGAACAATTTAGCGGGTTACCCTCCGAAGATCCGGTCGCTCATCTTGATAGGTTCACCGAGATCCTTGGTACATTTAAGATGAATGGTTTAACAAATGAAGCCATTCGTCTTAAGTTATTTACATTCACCTTGAGAGATCGAGCCAAATCGTGGCAAAGAAGTATTCCCGCCGGACAAATCACCACTTGGGACGCATTGGTGAAGGCCTTTCTAACAAAATTCTTTCCTCCTGGCCGTACCAGACGGTTGAGAGCGGAGATCACACAGTTCCAAGAGATGGACCAAAAATCACTATATGATGCTTGGGAAAGGTATAGGGAGTTGCTCAGAAAGTGCCCTCACCATGGTCTTCAACCACGGCTTGTCATAGAGATGATCTACAATGCACTCACCCCGCATTATAAAGGCATTGTCAACTGTGCTGCGGGAGGTGCACTTGTGGAAGGACGTCAGCGCGGCGGTGCCGGAACATCCTCCTCGTGGCAGCACTAGGGTGATGGTGACGAATCGGTTTGTTCTTTTTTTTTCACTTTTGTTCGCTTTAAATCCTCGTTGTATGTCAAACTGTTATATCTCAATGTGATGGTTAAAATTCTACAAACGCAACTTTTGAACTATTTGTGCACATTGGGGACAATGTGTCTCAAAGGTTTGGAGTTGTTTTTGGTATTTCTTTTGTGGGTTGATTTGTATGAACCTTTATTTTGATTATTAAAATGCGTTGTGGGTATAATGTAAATTAATTGGAATGAATACATATGGTCGATGTTATTGTTTAGGCGAATTGGAAAAACTTTCATTGACATGTATTATCTATGTTGAGTCATGCTTGTGGAGGGATAAAGTAGTTGTGTATACTAATTGTAGACATTAGTGGAGACCACCCGGGCGAGAATTTGAGCTTTAATTCCATCAATTCTGAGTGATGTTCTATCTTTGGTCACCATCCTTATACACGTCTAAATTCTTTCATTTTGTTAATTGATCTCATTTTTCCTTGCATTGAGTAGTAGAGATTAAACTTCTAATTTAACATGTTTATTACTTGCGAATTGTGTGTACCTTGAGAAATAATATCGGGCTATGTGTACGAACTCCTTGGTCTATTATCTTTATTCTCTTTTCTCTTATCCCCTTGTTGATGTGTGATGATCTTAGCCACTTTGCAACCGTTATTAAGCCTAAATACTTTGATTTATCCGGATACACTAACCTACCCATAGTCTAAGTGCATCATGGAGTGAGAAAGGTAGCCAATGGCGCCAAAATAGTTAGGGATGATCATTGAAGCATGACGGGTAGTCAAAAAAAACTAAAAATTAAAAATTAAAACTTGCATTTGTTGTAAGTAACTCTTCGTACAAGTTTGATAGTCGAAATTTTGAATTACATGCACGGATGGAAATTGTGCGATTCAATAAGAGGAAGACGAAAAAGGAAGAACATGTATTAGTTTTGATGCACTTAGGACTAATTGTGCTTTGCCATTCTTTCAATTCCACTACTTTAAATTTTATCTTACTACTCAATTCCTTTCATGAGATCTTGCTTGACTACTACGTGTTTCTATTCTACCACATGCGGATGATCTTGCGAATTTTTGTATATCAACTCTCTCGCATGTGTTTGTGATATGTGTGAACCTAGGATTCAAGGGTAAAAGAGCATCCCGTGAGGCTAGGGTCGAAGCGAAATCCTCCACTAGTTGTATACATGATGCAATTGATCGAAACAAGCATTCACTTGATAATAGTCGCATGTCAATGAGAGTTTTGTCTACACTCGGTCAATGAAGAAACTAGGTAGTGTATGTTGGTTCTTATTAATTTCATATTAGTCTTGCTTCGTGTTTAATGATTAAAATGTTTGTTCATCTTATCCCCTTTTGAAAACCCATCACTTTGTAGGCTGGGTTTGGAGTTGTTGATAACTTCGTTATCTGACGGGCTTTTTAGCTCCGAATCATGTGCTTGCGGCTTGTCTTGGAGTAAGAATTGGCATTTCGGACTAATATTTCGTGCAATTGTTGTGCAGACATACAAGGTGTCAATTAGAAGGAAAATTGCTTATTCATACTCCATTTGGACATCCCGGGTGAAGGAAACGTCGAACCAAGTGTACGAGCGCATAAACCAATTTCATCATTCATGCTACTATGACATGCGACTATGACATGGTCATAGTCGCCGGTCATAGTCGCGCCCAGTGTACCGTAGGTGGGTAATCTAGGGCGACAATGCCCCGCGACTATGACATGGTCATTGTCGCTGGTCATATTCGCGGTCAGGGCCTGCGAGTATAAAAAGCTGCAGATTTCTAAAGTCTAGGGTTATCTCGGGATTGTTGGAGGCTAGAATTCTAGGGGAGCTGTTGGAGGCGATTTTGAGCTGAATAGAAGACCTTGCATTGATATTGAAGGTGGAAACTCATTTTGGAGCTACAAATTGGTAGTGTGTATTAATCTTGAGGGGGTTTTCTTCATTTCCATTGTATTTGTTGAGAAACAATGTTTTTGGTTGTTGTCATCTTCTTCACTTTGATGTTGTTTTCTACTAGTTACATGAGCTAAACATTTTGAGGTTGGGGGGAAAGATGGATTTTAGATTTTTACCATTATATATATATGATTATTGTATTTATTTAGTCATTACACTTGTTGGTTGAAGTTTATCTTGCTTGTTCTTCTTGTTTGTAAGATTGGCCTTCTTACTCATATTTTGGTTGTATTTCCTTTTGAGAAATTGGCTTTCTAACTTGATAAAATATAGATAAACCTAGGGTGAAATATTGGATAGAGATATACCAAGTAATCCCTAGTTTTGTATATGTGATTCTTATACGTAATGAGTTGATTGTTTATGTTTATTGGTTGAGAGACTTTAATATACATTAAATGATGCATTCTTGCTATTACTTGAAAGAGAATAGTAAGTATTTTGGGAATTGCTACTTTTAACCTTATGTATTGATTTTTGAATGTGTGTTATCTATTGTTGGTGGAATCTAAATGAAATCTAACCCCTAGCCTTTTCTCATCACCTTGGTAATTAACTTCTTTGTGGTACATGAATCGTTGTTGACTTTCTTCCTTGTTTACTTTCATTTCTTGAGATATTTAGTTAATTAATCAAAACTCAAATCAATTTTATCAACCGTCCATTTAGAGGTGTGCTAGCCTTTGTGATACTTAAACTCGTAGTTTCTTTGATCGATACTCGTACTTGGTACGTATTACTTGATTGACAACGTACACCTATGGTAGAATCGGAGGGTTGCATAAACCATCTATCAAGTTTTTAGCACCGTTGCCGAGGAACTACTTGAAGTGTTAATATCACTACCGTTTATAGCAATGCTAGATTGGGCACCATTTGTTTATTTAGTTATTCTTTGTCGCTCACTATCCTATTGGTTTGTTTTCAGGCACTCTCTCTAGTGTATGCCAAGAAGATGCAACCGCGGAAGAGCGCTAGTGCCCTTAGATCCTGAAATCGAACGTACACTTCGACAACGGAGAAGAGAGCGAGAGCAAAACATGGCAGATAATCGACCGCTAAGGGATTTTGCAATCCCCGCTTATGATGGCAATCAACAAGGCATCCGCCCACCAAATACGGTGGCGGAAAACTTCGAAATCAAGTCGGCTATCATAAATATGGTTCAACAAGAACAATTTAGCAGGTTACCCTCCGAAGATCCGATCGCTCATCTCGATAGGTTCACCGAGATCCTTGGTACATTTAAGATGAATGGTTTATCAAATGAAGCCATTCGTCTTAAGTTATTTACATTCACCTTGAGAGATCGAGCCAAATTGTGGCAGAGGAGTATTCCTGCCGGACAAATCACCACTTGGGACGCATTGGTGAAGGCCTTTCTAACAAAATTCTTTCCTCCCGGCCGTACCGCACGGTTGAGAGCGGAGATCACACAGTTCCAACAGATGGACCAAGAATCACTTATTGATGCTTGGGAAAGGTATAGCGAGTTGCTACGAAAGTGCCCTCACCATGGTCTTAAACCATGGCTTGTCCTAGAGATGTTCTACAATGCACTCACCCCGCATTATAAAGGCACTGTCGACTGCGTTGCGGGAGGTGTACTTGTGCAAGGACTTCAGCACGGCGGTGCCGGAACATCCTCCTCGCGGCAGCACTAGGGTGATGGTGACGAATCGGTTTGTTCTCTTTTTCACTTTTGTTCGCTTTAAATCCTCGTTGTATGTCAAACTGTTATATTTCAATGTGATCGTTAAAATTACACAAACGCTACTTTTAAACTATTTGTGCACATTGGGGACAATGGTCTCAAAGGTTTGGAGTTGTTGTTTTTGGTATTTCTTTTGTGGGTTGATTTGTATGAACCTTTATTTTGATTATTAAAATGCGTTGTGGGTATAATGTTAAATTAGTTGGAACGAATACATATGGTTGATGTTATTGTTTAGGCGAATTGGAAAAACTTTCATTGACATGTTGTATCTATGTTGAGTCATGCTTGTGGAGGGATACAGTAGTTGTGTATACTAATTGTGGACATTAATGGAGACCACCCGGGGGAGAATTTGAGCTTTAATGTCATCAATTCTGAGTGATGTTCTATCTTTGTTCACCATCCTTATACACATCTAAATTCTTTCATTTTGTTAATTGATCTCATTTTTCCTTGCATTGAGTAGTAGAGATTAAACTTCTAATTTAACATGTTTATTTCTTGCGAATTGTGTGTACACTGAGAAATGATATCGGGCTATGTGTACGAACTCCTTGGTCTATTATCTTTATTCTCTTTTGTTAGCTTCAATCTTCCTAATCGTAGAAGTATTTAGAAGTAGTGAAAAATAGGCCAAGTGAAGAAAGCCTCTTACAGAGGCTCTGCCGAACTTACCGAGAGATCAAGGTCAAGAAGCTACAGAAGCTACAGAGACGTCCTACAGAAGCTCTGTCATACGCGCAAAGAAGACCAAAGACATGGAATCCGGTAAAGACTGATCTACAAAGGACCATACCGCAGAACCTCTGTAACACTTTACAGAGCCTCTGCGGTCCTCACTAAAGACTTGGAAGATATTTATAATATCTTGCTACTGTTCCTGGACCTGTTCATCAACTTGCATGGCAACGTACCCTGTCCAACTTCAACGTGTCAAACTCTGAGTGGACTCAATAGGGCTTAGTACATAGTAGACGTCTGCGGCATTAAATGCAATAAAGCACGTTCAACTATTCATGTCGCCCGATCAACAGTAGCTCATGCTTTATGGTCCCCTTGTAGTAGTATATAAGGAAGACTCATGTTGAGTTCTTCCTAATCGAAAATCAAGAGACAAAAACATCACAATAACACATAGCTTATACACTTTGAGAGTCATATCTGTTTTTGTTAGATCTGAAGTTTTGTCAATAAACCAAGTGTTGAAGATCTGATAAGAAGACTCAGATGTTCTGAGTAGAGGAGTCAGAGATCTGAGAAGAGAAGTCAGAGTTCTGAGAGAGAGTCAGAAGCTCTGAGAAGCGTTTGTTAGGACACTGAAGTTGTCCTTTATAATAGAAAGTTTTGTAAAGCAATAGCTGTGTTAAAGGGCTTATGCTTAATTGTTGTAGCAAGTGATGAAGACTATAAATAGGTCTTTACTTGTAGTTTGTAAGAAGTGAATTCATTAATACAAGATGTAGATCTCTAATCACTTTGTGTTCTCTCTAGGTTAGATTTCCTTTTCAATAATGTTCTTCATCATCTTGTTACACAATACTTGGATTGTATGAAGATCATGGACCTAACAGCGTTATCAGAAGAATGTTCAGAAGTTCTGAACTACCTGTTCAGAACTTATGACTACATACTTTACTTAGTATTTAGTAAACTAATTAGGACACTTGTTATGTTCTTATTAGTCTTTCTTATTTGTACTGTAGCTTTAACATGTCCGTTGCAGTATAAATAGAGTGGTTAGCACTACGTTGCTAACTGATTGATTTTCCCGTATATCTTTGTATTCATTCTTTGTAATCTTTGAGATTCTCTCTCTCTTAGATATGTAATCCTGTTCATCATTGAATACAATTGGGCTTGATCATACAACTTCTCAATTACTGCTTTCTATATTGATTGTAAGATTAGATCTTGTACTTTCAATTGGTATCAGAGCCAATCAACAAACAAATTCATTCAAGATTGTGATTGTGAAGATCGATTGATCAATTTCTTGAAGATTTCTTGATTCATTCAAAAATCTATTCCGCTGCTAGGGCTAGTTCTTGAATTCTTGGCAATTCTTGAATTACCTGTTACATTTCGATCAAGAAACTCGAATTTGTCTTTCTGTTGAATTTTCTTACAATCATGTCTTCTAAAGAATATCTAGCCATGGGATCTGAAACCAAACCGCCTGTTCTTATACCTGAAGAGTATCAGCAATGGAAAATTCGTATGATCCAATTCCTAGACAACATTGATGAAAATCTTATGATCTCCATTCGAGAAGGTCCAATTGAAGTGTATATCGATGTTGCTGCAACCCCTGCTACAGAGACAACTCCAGAAATTCCAGCGACCAGGGTGAAGAAGAGTTATTCCCAATACACAGCTGAACAGAAGAATAGGCATGCTATTGACAAAAGAGCAATTACTTTGATGACTTTGGTTGTCCCAAATGAGGTTCTTAACAGGATTGACAGTGGATCATCAGCTAAAGAAATGTGGGACGAATTGGAAAGGCAGATGTTAGGAACTGTGAGATCTATTCAGGCAAAGTTAAATCAAAGCATAAATGCTTATGAAAGGTTCAAAGCAAAAGAGTCAGAAAGTTTGACACAGACATACAGTAAATTTTGCACTATTCTAAATGACTTGAGAAGAAATGGACTGAAGAAAACGAAGTCAGAAATAAATTACAAATTTCTGAACAGTCTAAATTCAGAATGGTCATCATTTGCCATAAGTCTGCAAATGAACAAGGATATGTGTGAAGAAGATTTAAATGATCTGTTATGTGTTCTTAATCAACATGAAGACTCTGTCAAGTTAGTTGTGGAAGAGAAGAAAAATGTTGCTGATCAGTTAGCGTTCTTATCAAAGTCCAAAGCAATCAAAGCACCCAAAAAGACTGCATATCTATCAGAGATACCTAATCTGGAAGAATCTGACAAGGAAGAAGGATCAGAAGATGATGAAGATATCAAGATAGTGGCTGAGAAACTAGCTTTGTTGACAAATACTTTCAACAAAAGGTATGGGAAGGGTAGATTTCAAGGAAATTATAAGAGAGTTGGGAGTTCAGATTATAAGAAGAAAGAAGACAGAGAAGAAAATAAGTTTGAAAAGAGAGTAGAGAGAAGTGAAGAAAACAAAGAAGAGAAGGATGAGAGAAAAGAAAAGAATCTGTGTTTCAAGTGTAGAAAATCTGGCCACTATGCTAAGGATTGCAGAGTTAAAATTTTGAAAGACTATGAGTACTACACCAAGAAGGCTCAGCTTGCAAAGAAGAGAGATGATAAAATTGCTTTATTGGCTGAACAGGATGGTTGTACTACACTTCTGATGAAGATGATCATATCAACTTTCCACAGATGCAAAGCTATATGGCAAAAATGAGGAATGAGGATGATTCTGATTTTGAAGATGCTGATTCTGAGTCATCTGCTGAGGTACATTCTTCACTTGAAATAGAGTTAATGACACAGATTGGTGAAATGAAAACTGAATTTGCTAATCTAAGAAAACAGATAAAAGGAGAAAGAAATTTGGTTAACAAATTCAGAATTGAAAAAGAAGTAATAAAAGAACAATATGAAGAATCTGAGGCTAAGAAACAGAAAGTTAAAGATGAAAATTCTGAATTATTGAAAAAGATCTCTGAACTAAAAGTTGAGTTTTCAAAAATAAAGGATGAAAAAGGTGATTTACAAATAAAATTTGATATGTTATTTGAGGAAAGAAAGAATTTATACACCAAAATCAAAGAATTGGAAGATCTAAATTTGAAAAGGGGTCAGACTCAGCAAACATTAAATCTTTTATTAAGAAATGTTAAAGATACAAGATTTTACAACCCAAAGAAGGGATTGGGATTGGAAGAAAATGTCACTTTAAAAAGAGCTCCAATCAACTTGTATGAAAAACTTCAAGTTTCTAAGCCAAAAATCCCAGAAATTGTTGAAGTTTTCATAAGACCTGCTAGTTCTATAACAAGTTCTGACAATTTGCAAAGACCAAACTCTAAAAAGTCAGATGAGAAAATTTATGAGTCTAAAACAGAAAAGTCAGTTGTTTCAGAAGAAAAGGTTAAGAAAGAAGTTTCTAAACCAGCAGATGAGAAGCCAAAATACAATGATACTAAATTCAAGTATGATTCTTTAAATGTCAGCTACAAAAATAAACAACCAAGTTTTTCATATCATGACATTGAGAGCATATTTGACACAAGTAAAAATTCTGAAACAGTCAATCAGAAGTCTGAAACTTCTAGTCAGGATTCTGAAATTTGTAGTCAGAACTCTGAGTCTAAAGATTAGACATCTGAGTCTGTAAATCAGAACTCTGACTCAGGTAGTCAGAAGTCTGATTCAACTGGATTTTCTGAAACAAAGTCAGATGAATTTTTAGAACTTGAAAAGAGATTTAATCTTGTGAGTCAAGAACTTGAGGACTTAAGGAAAGATTATGATGAACTTGAAAATGATTACTGTGAGGTGGATATTAAACATGAAGAAGCTTTGAAAGAAAAGAATATTTTTATTCAGAAAATAACAGAGCTTGAAAAACTGAAGACTGAGTATGATCTTTTTAAAATTAATGCTCTAAAAGAAAATGATAAATTCTTTAATGAATCAAGTACATATGAAAAAGGTGAATCATCTAATTCTTCTAACAAACAGAAGTTGAATTTTTCAGAAAAAGAAGAAAGCAAAAGGAAAGATGGTGTGAAAAGAACTTCTGAGATGAATGAAGAGGTTCCTGCAACTGTACCAAAAGCACATACTTATTGTGATAAATGTACTTGTACTTTGAAAAACAGCAATAAAAATGAAAAATCTTATGGTACAGATCTGTTGTTACTTGCAAAGAAAAATCTTAGTTGTGTTCATTGTAAAAGTAACTCTTTTCAATATTCTCAGAAATGTCCAATCAAAATAACATCTGTTTCTTTCATAAGAAAAGATATTCAGAAAACAGAAAAGAAGAATGTTTCTGTTCCTCAGAATACAGAAAAGAAGAAAGTTTCTGTTCCTCAGACTCAGAAGAAAGAAAAGATAAAAGAAAAGAAAGTTGAAAATATTGCAAAACCAAAAGTTACAACTCTCAAAAAGAATTTGAACAAGTTTGTAAGCAGAAAATGTTCTGACTTCATAAAAGTTCAAGGAAAGTGGTGTTTGAAGAAAGATTTTGAGTGGAGAGTAAAAGGTACTAATGTTAAATCCAATGACAAAGCTAACAAAGATGGACCCATTCCAAAATGGGTACCTAAAACTAACTGATCCTTTTGCAGGGCTGTCATGTGTGGTTTTTAGATTCAGGAGCTTCAAGACACATGACAGGTCAGAAGTCTTTTCTATCAAACTTCACAGAAAAGGCTGGAGGAGCAGTAAACTTTGGAAATAACAGCAAAGGACAAGTCAAAGGTTATGGGGATTTAACTAAAGGGGATCTGACTATCCCAAAGGTTTTCTATGTTGAAGGATTACAGCATAATCTTTTCAGCATAAGTCAGTTTTTAGACAGTCTTTGTCAAATCAAGTTTCAAATAACAGGTTGCATGATTTTAACTGAAAATGATGTTAAAGTCTTCTGGGCCAAAAGACATATGGACTTATTTGTAGTTAATTTTTCAAAATTGAAAACATTAAATACAGTTTGTCTTTTAAAAGTCAACTGCAAATGAATGTTGGCTTTGGCACAGAAGATGTTCTCATCTAAATTTCAAAGATCTTAGTAATCTTGTTGCAAAACATCTGGTTAAAGGCTTACCAAAGCTTAAATTTGAAAAAGAATCATTATGCTCAGCTTGTGAAATGGGCAAGATGAAAAAGAGTTCTCACAAATTAAAAATGGACTCATCTTGCAAAGCACCATTAGAAATGATTCATACTGATCTTTGTGGTGCAATTTCAGTTCAATCTATGGGAGGAAAGAAATATATGCTTGTGATTGTTGATGAATTCTCCAGATACACATGGGTTGAGTTCCTAAGAGCTAAGTCAGAAGCTGCTACTACATTGATAAATTTTATCAAAAGGATTCAAGTTCTCTTACAAATTCCAGTTCAGAAAATCAGAAGTGATAATGGAACAGAGTTCAGAAATGAGACTCTTCAAAATTTTTTAGAAAGTTCTGGGATTTCTCACAATTTTTCTGTTGTCAGAACTCCTCAACAAAATGGTGTTGTTGAAAGGAAAAATAGAACTCTAGTTGAAGCTGCGAGAACAATGCTGGCTTATGCAAATCTTCCTACCTTCCTATGGGCTGAAGCAATTGCAACTGCTTGTTTTACACAGAATAGAACTTTAATCAATAAGAGATTAAATAAAACTGCTTATGAACTGATAAATAAAAGAAAACCATTAATCAAATTCTTTCATGTTTTTGGTTGCAGGTGCTATATTCTAAGAGACAGAGAAAATCTTGCCAAATTCGATAAAAAGGCAGATGAAGGATACTTTGTGGGATATTCTTTAACTTCCAAAGCATTCAGAATTTACAATAGAAGAACCAAGAGGATAATGGAGAGCATAAATGTAACTTTTGATGAAGCCAGAAACAGGACTTCTGAACAAGACAGTTCAGAACTCATGCAGAACAAGACAAATATGACTTCTGATACAAATTCTAATCCTAATTGTTCAGAACTCAATTTACTGTTTAAGGATGCTTTTACTGAACCAATTTTTGATTCTTATGCAGAATATGAAAACCCAAAGATGGTCAAAGAAATGAAAAATAAGACTCCAGAAATAGTTCAATCTACTGTAATTTCTGATAAAGGTCCATCGGAGGAATGTCCAAATCTGATAAATACTAGTGAGAATTCTGAACCATGCATTCAGAATTCTGAACCTTGTAATCAGAATTCTGAACCTTATAGTCAGAACTCTGGTCAAGTCACTCAGAAGTCTGACTTTATTGCTCAGAACCCAAACTTGGATGCAACTCCTACTCATACATCAGAACAAGGGGACAGTTCAGAATTACAAGCAATCATTGATGAGAATGATGCAAACAACAATTATTCAGAGATTGATGTACTCCCTAGTGCAAATAAATGGACTAAAAATCATCCTATTCATCAAGTAATAGGTGATCCATCAGCAGGAGTAAAAACCAGATCAGCTACAACAAATGAAGCAATGTTTGCTGGTTTCTTGAGTGTGATTGAACCAAAGAAAGCTAATGAAGCCCTAGAGGATCCAGACTGGATTTCAGCAATGCAAGAGGAATTGCTTCAATTTGAAAGAAATAAAGTTTGGAGACTCATTCCAAAGCCTGAAGGTAAATCTATTATTGGAACTAAATGGGTGTTCAGAAACAAAAAGGATGAATCAGGTGTTGTCATCAGAATCAAGGCAAGATTGGTTGCTAAGGGATACTGTCAACAAGAGGGAATTGATTATGATGAGACATTTGCACCAGTGGCAAGAATAGAGGCAATCAGAATATTTTTGGCCTATGCTGCACATAAAAACTTCAAGGTGTATCAAATGGATGTCAAATCAGCCTTTCTAAATGGCAAACTTAATGAAGAGGTGTATGTTCATCAACCTGAAGGTTTTGTTGATCCAGAATTCCCTGATCATGTTTATATTTTAGACAAAGCTTTATATGGTCTAAAACAAGCACCACGAGCCTGGTATGACACTCTTACTAAACACTTGTTAGGTTCAGGGTTCAAGAAAGGTAAGATTGACACAACTTTGTTTTTAAAGAAACAGGGTGATGATTTAATTCTGATTCAGATTTATGTTGATGACATAATATTTGGTTCTACCAGTCCAGAATTATGTAATAATTTTTCAAAAATCATGTCATCTGAATTTGAAATGAGCATGATGGGCGAGCTGAATTTTTTCCTTGGTCTTCAAGTCAAACAATTACCAAAAGGTATTTTTATAAATCAAGGAAAATATGTCAGAGACATTCTGAAAAAGTTCAAAATGTCTGATTGTGCTTCTATGAGAACACCTATGGCAACTAACATAAAGTTAGATGCTGATCTCAAAGGTGTTTCAGCAGATATCAAACTCTATAGAGGCATGATTGGATCATTACTTTATTTGACTGCAAGTAGACCAGATATCATGTTTTCTACCTATTTTTGTGCTAGATTTCAATCTAACCCAAAAGAATCACATATGTTGGCTGTCAAAAGGATTTTAAGATATCTCAAAGGAACACCTGATCTAGGTTTATGGTATCCAAAAGAAACTGACTTCAAATTGACTGCTTTCACTGATGCTGATCATGCAGGAAGTAGGTTGGACAGAAAGAGTACATCTGGTGCTTGTCACTTTTTGGGAGATAAAATAGTGAGTTGGGCATCAAAGAAGAAGAATTGTGTGTCCACTTCAACTGCTGAAGCAGAGTATGTTGCTGCTGCTGCTTCATGCTCTCAAACATTGTGGATGAGAACACAACTCATGGACTATGGATATCAGCTTAACAAGATTCCCATCTATTGTGACTCAGAAAGTGCAATTGCCATTACTCAGAACCCTGTTCAACATTCAAAGACTAAGCATATAGATGTGAGGTATCATTTAATAAAGGACTATGTGGAAAAAGGAACTATAGAGATGCACTTTGTGCATACAAAGTATCAATTGGCTGACTTGTTCACAAAGCCTCTTGATCACAAAAGATTCTCTTTTCTCATATGTAAAATAGGAATGCTTAATTTGACTAATTGAAAATATTTGTTTTTCTTATAAATGCTAAATTTTTCTAAGTAAAATTGTCTGAGTAGCGTACTCAGAACTCTGAGTCTTAAGTTTAGAACTTCTGAGTCTTGAGATCAAAACCTCTGAGTCTTGAGTTCAGAACTTCTGAATCTTAAGGTCAGAGATTCTGAGTCAATACTTCAACAATCTAACTTTCAAAAATTTATTTTTGAGAAATACAAATACTTCAACTGTGTGGATTATGCTTCTTCTATTATCTTTTTATCTCATCTTTATGTATCATAAATAGTCAAATGCATGCTCAAGTCAAGGGGGAGCATCAAAAATTTTTTGTTTGGAAATTATTTTGGGATGCTTAAAAAGGTTTGTTTTCATTTCTTATCTCTGATTATTCTAAGAAGAACAAGCTTTTAATGATAAATATTTTTTTGTTGTTGTTCAAACTATATCTGAATTAAAAAAAAATTCATATTCAGATATAAGATTTTAAATGATTTATTTTAAAAATCATCATAATATGAACAGAATTTTGATGATAAAAAGTGTTTCTATCTGTTCAAACCTCTTCTGAATAATCAAAATGTTTTATATTTGTCAGAAGTTGATTTTAAATGACATTTTGGTTACAAGGCAAAATTCTTCTGAGTTATGGAATCAGAACTCTGAGTAGAACAATCAGATATCTGATAAAGAAAAGTCAAAACATCTGAGCGTGTTATTCAGATCTTTGACTTGAGTCAAAATTCTATCCACTAACACGTGTCAGCTTCATATTTGTTTGATTATGCCACGCATTTCATTTAAATCCTATGTGGCATTTCAAATGTGTTGACTCCGTTATAACATTGATTTCGCTTTTCCGTTAAACCTTTCAACTTCGCGGATTTTAAATAGGTCTTAAAATCCCTATTCCAAATCTTTTCAAATTCCAGAGCGAAAAGTGAGATACGAATCAAATCCAGAGTTCTTTGAGTTTGTTTTCTTCTTAAATCATGTCTGGAATACGAAGGAGTGGTCCAATTTCGCTACATTCTACAAAATCGATAATGGATTCATCTGATTCGGATAATGATGAAGTACATAATAGAGCTGTAGAGGAAGAGGCAATAAGAAATAATAAAGAAGATGAACAAATGGATGAATCAGAAGGAAATGCAGATGAGGTAAACATTAATATTGAACATGAACAGAGTGCTGCAGGGTCGATTATGTCAGATAGACCTATTTTCGTGGAAAGGGCTGTTCCTGAGAGTGAATGGTTGAAATTGTCTGAAAATAATTGTGTTATATTGTTTGAGGAAAGTCGATTTAAACCTGAACACAGAATTATCATGGAGTTATTCAAACATCATCCTTATAGAAAATGGTTTACAAGAAGCAAAAATGTTCCTGTTCAGTACATACAACAATGGTGGAAACATCTGAGGTTAGAAGATAATAAGTTTGTGCCTGAAATTGGAGGAGTGACATTTGCCTTATCTATCTCTGCACTAAGAGAAATGCTGAATCTACCAGAGAAAGATGATGTACAAAGAAGGACAAATTTTGAAGACACACCCCTAACAGAGGAATTAATAGCAGAATTTATGAAATTGGGATACAATGAAGGATTGAGGACTCTCAGTTTGTTCAGAAGAAACAAATTACCACCTATTTGGGCTTGCTTCTTTCATGTGGTAAATAAATGTTTGTCAGGGAAGAATAGTTCTGCTGATCAAGGTTCTAAACAAATTCTTCAGATCTTTCAGGGCTTAGTGAAGAATAGGCATTATGACTATACTTTAATACTTTGGGAAGACATGAAGAATACATTTGAGAAGAATCAGAAAGAAATTCAGAGGAAAACAAAGGATGCTCCACTGACATACATTCCTTATATAAGGTACTGGCAAATTGTTATTTGGTATGCCATACAGGAAAACAGCACAATCTCAAGAAGAACAAATGAGAAGCATGGTCCCACATTTTATTTGGGTAAGATGACCTCAGTAACAAGACTTGAAAACTATCCCAATCATAAATTGTTGCCAAAATCACTTAGGAATTATATTCCAAGGGAGAGTGAGATTTTAAAAGCTTATTGCACCTCTATGGGAATTGAATTACCTCAAATCCCTACCCAAGAGGACCAACCTGAGAAGAAAGGTGAGGGGTCTAGTCGAATTAGAGAGGGGGAGGATGTTCAGATGGGTGAACATTCTGAGAGACTTGAAGGGGAAAATTCTGAGAGCTTGGTTAGATTTGGTGAGGAAAAACAGAATGAGAGTGGTGAGGATGAGAGATTGTCAACAGAGGTTCAAACAGAAAGAGATGCCTCTGAACCAGCTAATCTTGACCAGGTAACCACAAATGCTATTGGTTCACATCTCTTGGTGTCCAATATTGAAACAAACACCATGGACCTAGTGGTGGATCTTGAACAACCCATCCATATCCACTCAGAAGCATTTCAACATGCTACTGTTTCACACAAATCCGGGGAACCATCCCAAACTCATTTGGAGGGAGGTGATAAATCCCAATCTATTTTTCAACACATTGAGTCTGAATATCACAGTCCTATTCATATTGAGCCTGAAATTCCTTCTGACACTTGCATAAATAAGGAATTTCGTATTCCTGAAACAACATTCATAGACATACCTAATGTTGGGTGTCGAGGATTGGATGGAAGTCCTGGTGAGGTGAACATTACAAAAGCCTCATTCAAACGTGCATCTGTTGTACAAGATGACTTTGTGTTATCTACAGGCCATGAGCCCTCTGGGCACATGAAAACTGGACCATCTGTTGGTTCAGGTTCACTGTTAGAAACTTCTGAATTTGAAAAGATTCAGAAACAAAACAAGGAGATGGGGGAAAAAGTAGAAAATTTGGAGAAGAAGGTGGAGGATTTGAATGATGAGATGTCAGATTTGAAAGTTGTGTTGGAGAAAAAGTTGATTTCTGTTGAAACCAATGTAGATGATGTAAAGAAATCCTTGGATTCTCACAAAAAGGAGATCATGGATATAATGTCTGGTTTTCAAAAAGATATGTTAAAACAAATGCAAGGTATGCAGGAATCTATACTGAAAGCACTTAGTGTATCATTGGCTTCTACTTCAAAGCCTCTTGATCCTGTTCCTATTGCAGAAGCTGAACCTGAAGTTACTTTTAATCAGAACTTGAAAAGAAAGTTTGATGATAATGAGCCTCATGATCATCAAAAGGGGGAGAAAAGACAGAGGTTAAGTTCTGATGATGACATTGGCATAGAAGATTTTGAGATAGCAGATATGAACTTAGCTAGTACAAAAAGTTCAGAAGATCAGACACAAGAAAAGTTAAAGGCAATAACTCAGATAGTTCAGATTGATAGTTCAGATACAGAGGAAATGGAGTTGGAAAGTACAGATGGTGGTGATTCAGATAAAACAGAGGAATTGAACTTAGACACAGAGATGGAAGGAAACTCAGATGAAACTGAAGCTATTAAGGAATCTGTATTGAGATCAGAAAAGACAGTGGAAAGTGAAGTGGTCAACATGTGTACAGATTTTGTGGTGTATAACAAAGAAAATATGACGGATTCTGAATTAGAAGAAAGGAGATTAAGTGAAGAGTTGATCAGAAGGATGCATAATAATTTAGTCAGAGCTTTGAATGTTCAAAAAGTTCAGCAAGGAATAAAAATGGTAAGACCTATTGATCTAATGGGAGAAGAAGACAGAACTGTGAATTATACTCAGGATTTTGAAGATGATTTTAGATTTAACTTTTGTGATGAGTTAAATACAGAAGAAGAGTATGTGAAAGTGAAAGACTACTTTATGCCTTCTGAGTATGTATTCAGAAAACCAATTGAGATCCCAAAGATTAACTTGCAAAGACTAGAAGAACCTGTATGTGATTTCATCCTAGAGTTAAGTGATGTGCCATTAGCCAGACAATTTCATGATGATATTTTTCCTGAGGAAATGTATGATAATCTCTACTACACAGAAGGAGAGTATGAGCTTTTGGAAAGTAACATTGATGGTTTTATGGATGACAGAGCTCAGATAGTCTACTCAGAAGCTTCTAACAGATTCAGAGTTCCTAACTCAAAACTGTATATCCAGAAAAGAATTGAGAAAGTTCTGATGTTTCAACAAGAAGAATTCAATGGTTTAATGTTTGTTAGAATGGAAGTGCTGAAAGAAAGAAATACAAAGGTTTCCATGTCTACTTTTGATTTTCACAGATTGACTCTTGATGATCAGATCTTTCTAGTCAAGTTCTTTGCCAGCACTGAAGAAGCCTTGATGGAAATTCAATGCAGAAGACTTCTGGGTATCTATGTCAGAAATATACACTTGTATGATTTCCAATTAGCCATTGAAGGAAGAAAATAAAAGTGTAATCTGAGTTCTCCCACAAACAAAACAGAAATTGGTGAAGATTTGAAGGGATTTGTGAATGAAGGAATGGAGACAGAAGGGTTCACATATACAGTTCACGGAAGGCTTGAAATGTTCAGATTAAAAGAGTTGGTGAAGTACAGTGATGCAACTCTAAATTGGTTATTGATTGAAATGGAAGTAAGTGTGGAAACTGAAAGAGAGAGTTTAAAGAAGAGATGTATGAACTCTGTGAAGAGAAGGTTGGATCTTAGAAGAAAAATCAGAAACTGTAGTGAATGGTTGCTATCTGAGGTGAATCCCAAAAAGATTCTACATAATGATTTTGTGTTTCCTGCTGAGTATGAAGTGAATGAAATTCTGTCAGATGAAGTTGAAGAAGTTCAGGACACAACACCTCAGAATGTGCAGATAACTAGTTTTGATCAAGCTGAACAGTCTGAACCCAAAGAAGATGAAATATCCATTGATCTAAATGGATACTTTCTTGAATTTGATCTACCTGAGTTCTTCAAACCAAAAGAAGTACAATTCTTGAATGTGCATTATGATAGACCTAAGGAGACTCAGATCTGGTTGGCTGAAAAATCAAGATGTCTTGGCAAAACAAAGCAAGCTGTTTACTCAGATTTTCTAATCACTGGAATCAGAGAATTGAAGGTTAACTTCTACAGATTACACAGCTTTCTATGCTTCAAAGAGTCAAGCAAAGACATAAATGAAAGGAAGGCAAGAAGTGTAGTGATTGAGGCCATGTTCTACATCTTAAGGTAGCACTGTTATACAGATTTCCAAATAGCTTTGTACTTACAAAATCCATGTGTTTATCTGCAAATCCCAACACAGATCATGAACAGAAAAAGGTGTTAAAGACTGGAAGTGTTCACAAATATCCAGATTTGGGAGTATTTTTGAAAAACAAAAGTGGAAAGATCTTCTTCAGAGCAAAGGAAACTGCAAAATACTGTTCTGGAACTTTAAGAATCATAAAGCATAATTTGGAGAAAAAGATGCTGCAAGTGAAGGAAGCAAATATAATTCAAGAAGTAATCAATCAGCAAGTTGAAATTATTCAAGAAATCGTTGTCAAAATTGATAAGAGACTTAATCTGAGAAATGTGCTACTTCAGAAAATCGTTCATGCTCTGAAAGACCTGGATGATGCTAAATTCAAGTTTATTTGACAAAAAGGGGGAGATTGTTAGATCTGAAGTTTTGTCAATAAACCAAGTGTTGAAGATCTGATAAGAAGACTCAGATGTTCTGAGTAGAGGAGTCAGAGATCTGAGAAGAGAAGTCAGAGTTCTGAGAGAATGAGTCAGAAGTTCTGAGAAGCGTTATCAGAAGAATGTTCAGAAGTTCTGAACTACCTGTTCAGAACTTATGACTACATACTTTACTTAGTATTTAGTAAACTAATTAGGACACATGTTATGTTCTTATTAGTCTTTCTTATTTGTACTGTAGCTTTAACATGTCCGTTGCAGTATAAATAGAGTGGTTAGCACTACGTTGCTAACTGATTGATTTTCCAGTATATCTTTGTATTCATTCTTTGTAATCTTTGAGATTCTCTCTCTCTTAGATCTGTAATCCTGTTCATCATTGAATACAATTGGGCTTGATCATACAACTTCTCAATTACTACTTTCTATATTGATTGTAAGATTAGATCTTGTACTTTCAGTTTTAAAGCTTTGCTTACTCACTGTTCTTAAATCTGTTCTTGATATATATATATATATTCAGTAAACTTTGAGATATTATTTCCTGTTCACTGTTTATTTATATTGTGTTCTAAATCTATCAAACATATCTGTTAGTTCTTCAAATACGCTTCTGCATCAAACTTAAACTTGAACTAATAGATCTGATAATCTTGTTTAAACAAAACGGGAACCAACATCTTTTCTCTTATCCCCTTGTTGATGTGTGATGATCTTAGCCACTTTGCAACCGTAATTAAGCCTAAATACTTTGATTTATCCGGATACACTAACCTACCCATAGTCTAAGTGCATCATGGAGTGAGAAAGGTAGCCAATGGCGCCAAAATAGTTGGGATGATCATTGAAGCATGACAGGTAGTAAAAAAAATTAAAACTTGCATTTGTTGTAAGCAACTCTTCGTACAAGTTTGATAGTCGAAATTTTGAATTACATGCACGGATGGAAATTGTGCGATTCAATAAGAGGAAGACGAAAAAGGAAGAACATGTATTAGTTTTGATGCACATAGGACTAATTGTACATTGCCATTCTTTCTATTCCACTACTTTAAATTTTATCTTACTACTCAATTCCTTTCATGAGATCTTGCTTGACTACTACGTGTTTCTATTCTACCACATGCGGATGATCTTGCGAATTTTTGTATATCAACTCTCTCGCATGTGTTTGTGATATGTGTGAACCTAGGATTCAAGTGTAAAAGAGCATCCCGTGAGGCTAGGGTCGAAGTGAAATCCTCCACTAGTTGTGTACATGATGAAATTGATCAAAACGAGCATTCACTTGATAATGGTCGCATGTCAATGATAATTTTGTCTAAACTCGGTTAATCAAGAAACTAGGTAGTGTATGTTGGTTCTTATTAATGTCATATTAGTCTTGCTTCATGTTTAATGATTAAAATGTTTATTCAACTTATCCCTTTTGAAAACCCATCACTTTGTAAGATTGCCTGTTTTATCGTTATCATATTGTCTTACGCCAATTTTTGCCTGAGGACAAGCAAAAGATGGGGTTGGAGTTGTTGATAACTTCGTTATCTGACGGGGTTTTTAGCTCCGAATCATGTGCTTGCGGCTTGTTTTGGAGTAAGAATTGGCATTTCGGACTAATATTTCATGCAAGTGTTGTGCATACATACAAGGTGTCAATTGGAAGGAAAATTGCTTATTCATACTCCATGTAGACATCCCGGGTGAAGGAAACGTCGAACCAAGTGAACGAGCAAAGAAACCAATTTCATCATTCATGCTACTATGACACGCAACTGAGACATGGTCATAGTCGCGCCCAATGTACCGTAGGTGGGTAATCTAGGGCGACAATGCCCCGCGACTATGACTTGGTCATTGTCGCTGGTCATAGTCGCGGTCGGGGCCTGAGAGTATAAAAAGCTGCAGATTTCTAAAGTCTAGGGTTATCTCGGGATTGTTGGTGGCTAGACTTCTAGGGGAGCTGTTGGAGGCGATTTTGAGCTGAATAGAAGACCTTGCATTGATATTGAAGGTGGAAACTCATTTTGGAGCTACAAATTGGTAGTGTGTGTTAGCTCCAATCCTCTGTTTATAGAAGTATTCAAAAATAGGCTAAGTATAGAAGTCTTCGACAGAGGCTCTGCCGAATCACCGAGAAGACCAAAGCATAGAAGTCTTCGACAGAGGCTCTGCCAAGTAACCGAGAAGACTGAAGATAAAGAATCGCACAGAAGACTCTTCAATACGGACAAGGCCACAGAGCCTCTGTCATACTTGACAGAGCCTCTGTGGTATAAAAGACCAGAGCTCTACACAAGGACAATCGTGCTTCTCACGATTTCTGCTGTATGAAGATGCTGAAGATCAATAGTACAAGGCGTGACGTGACAACTCCATGTGTCAAACTCTGATGGGTCATAGCCTTAGTAGAAGCCAACGCATTTAATTAACGTCGTACTTGCAACAGTACCTAAATAGTGCCTTTGTACCTTCAGTCCTTTTTGTCTAGAGCTTGTCCCCTTTAGAAGTAGTATAAATAGAAGACTCATGTTGAGTTCTTCTATTAAGCTTTGCACGACACACACCTTTAGGGCAGATTCTTGTCAAACCTTTCGGTGTTCTTGGTGTTCTTATTATATCAAATACAGTGAATCATTGAGCTATTTATCTGTGTTATTTACACTTTATATATTTGATATTGTGTGTTATTCTACCTCATTATATCTGTTAGTTCGTTAAAACGCTTCCGCATTATATATTGTTTGAACTAATTAGATAGAATCATCATTGTTAAGCAAAACAGGAACCAACAATTGGTATCAGAGCGGTTCTTGATTTTCTATATCAAGAGATCCTCACTCACAATGATTTTTGGTAGAAACTTGGACTTCTAACCTATTTTTTCATATCTTTCAAAACAACATATGTTTTTCTACCATTCTCGACCTGTTTCGACTTTGGTAAACTTACATAATCTGTTTCTTCAGTTAAATCTCCATTTTAGTGCATTGTTAAAAGGTTTTAAAGCTTATAAAAACCATTAGAAACATCCACTTCATTCTCTGAAGGTTTACTATTCATACCCTAATTTCTTGATTTCTCAAACCCTTTCAAAATGACAAACACAAACAACTTCTTCACCGCTGGTTCTTTAACCAAGCCACCCACACTACTCAGAGATGAGTACCCTCAATGGAAGACACGAATGGTTCACTTCTTCGAGGGTACTGACAAAGAACTCATGTACTATATCAACAATCCTCCTTTCGTACCAATGATCATAGTACCCCGTCTACCTGCCACATATGACACTCCTAAACCAAAGACCAAGGACAAGTGGTCAGATCCTGATTGGGCAAAATATGAAGTTGCTCAGAAGACTAAGAGACTTCTGATAATGGCCATACCCAATGACCTTTTCCAATCCTTAGATGCGTGTGAATCTGCATACGATCTGTGGAAGGAACTAGAAAAACAACTGGAGGGTGGGGCCAAAAATCAGAAGAACCGCAGAGCCCAATGCATCAACGAGTACTACGCATTCAAAGCTCTGCCGATAGAACCTCTGCAGACAACATATGACCGGTTCAACTCTCTAATCAACAAGTGCAAGAAGTTCGGAATCCACAGAACCTCTGAGGAAAACAATGTCATGTTCCTAAAGAGTCTCAATGATGAATGGCTCCAGTTGTCTATGTCTCTGCAAACAAATCAAGACTTAGACTCCCGGACTCTGTCAGATCTCTATGGAACTTTGGCAGCCCAAGAGCCTCAGATTGCACAAGAAAAAATTCAAATCAGTGCACCTCTTGCACTGGTTGGTAAGGCTACAGAAGATAAAGAGAAACCGAAAAAGGAGAAAGCTGTGGAAGAAAAGAAGAAGAAGAAGATCTTGATCGTTGATAGTGAAGAGGATGAGGTGGTGGAAGAAGAGGAGGCAACTATGGCCTCGATAGCTAAATCGTTAGCTCTTTTGAATAGGGAATTCAGCAGAGGATACCAGAAGAAGTCTGGTAATGAACGCTACGGAAGAGATGATCATGGAAGAGAAAGATCAAATGACAAGAACGACAGAGGTGTCGACCAACAGAGGTCGAATGACAGAAATGACAGAGGTGGTGACCGACAGAGGTCGAACGACAGAGCTGGCAACAGTTCCCAGAACCAAGGATGTTTTAACTGTGGCAAGCCAGACCATTATGCCGCTGACTGCAGGAGCAAACCAAACCGCCCACAGAGGGACTCTGCTTACTACAAAAAGAAAGCGGAGTTTTATGCTCAGAAGTCGCTAATGGTGAATCAGGAGAACTGGCTGTCAGACGAATCATCTGATGAAGGCGACAAAAACGCCTTGTTCTGTGGAATGGCAGAGGTCAGCTCATCCGACTCCGATAGTGAGGTATCCACTTCTGACTCTAACTCTAGTCAACCAGAAGCTGATTTGCTTAAACTAAACATTGAATACTCAGAACTTAAAAAGACCTACGAAAGTGTTCAAAAGAAGCTTACCTTCTTTGAGAGAGAAACTAGACTTCTCACTCAAGAAAAGGCTAAAATCTTTCAAGAAAAGGAAGAAATTGAAACAAACTGGAACAAACATCTAAATCCTTTGAAAGAAAAGATTTCTGAACTTAACTCAGCCTTAGAAGAAAAAACTAAAGAACTTATGGACGTTGAGTGCGACAGAATGAATATCCTAACTCTTAAACATTATTTTCAAAAGGAAAGAGAAGTCCTCTGTCAAGACTTACTCAGAAGAGATCTGTTAATTAAGAAATATCAAGATGCACAGAAGGTGTACGAGAAAATTAATACACAAATAGGGAGACGGGGAATTGGCTTCTGTGATATAGATCCATACACCGGAAATAAAAGAAACAAGTCTCTGTCGTCTCTATTTCATATTGGAAGTACAAGAAAACCCGGTTTTCCAAATTTACTCTCTGTAAGCAAAAGGCGAAAAGTCTGAGGTGAACCTCACAGAAGGAAACCTCTGAAGATGGTAAATGTGTGGTTTGAAAACACAGATCTACCATCATCAGCCTCTGTCAAAAGAGCCTCCAAACCTAAGAAATATCTGAAAACACAAGATCAGATAGGAATCTTTAACTTTGGTGAACCCGAGACTCAATCCCAGGTTGCCTTTGTATGCACTATAGATTCTGAGAAGAAACTATCGGCAGAGGCACCTGAGTTCTTGCCTACTTCAACAGAAGAAAAACTAACTCATATTTCTGAAAAGGAATTATTGGAAATTGGCGAAAACAACTTTTATGAATGCCCCAGTACTTTAAAAAATGACCAAAATCTCTCTGAGGAAACCTCAATGAAAACTTCTGTTGACTTAGAAGATATCCCTGAAAGAAAAGAAGAAAGCGAGTATGTCACATGTTCTGAAAGTCCAGCCTCTGTCGAAATAGAACTAAGTGACTCAGCCTCTGTATATGAGGACGATTCATCCTATGACAAATATGAGACTGACTCTAAGTCAGAGATAGTACCTTGTGACTCAGAGGATTTTAAACTACCCTCTGGAGTTCTTAACAGAACTATTCCTCCCAAGGAGAAAATCAAAAGAGTTCCTATCTGTCCAGATTTTTTGGACATGTGTATACAAGCCAAAACTTCTCTTGAGCTTGAGAAAATCAAACAACAAAAGAAAACGTCCTCTCAAAATCCAAAAAGTTCAAAAACTTCAAAACCCTTAAAGCCTACTAAAGAAAAAGTAACATGGCAACAAAATGGTAAATGGGCTGAAAATAACAAATCTTTTTTTCTTCTGTGACAGTGAAACCTACAGAAGTTCACCACAGAAGTGGTCCACGGAAGGCTGCTCTCAACAAAGGATTTTGCAAACAACAATCTAGCCTACATAGGTCTTCTTGCAATAGGAAGTCAAATGTTAGGATAGAATGTAATGCCTCTGTGCCCCCATTTAATATTTTCAATGAAAAGTTCAAGAAAATCTCTTCGCACATTCATTATTGTTATTGTTTTGATCTCATGTATCGATTAAATCAACACTTCTCAAGTCCACACTGTTTCCTCTCTACACCCAAAAAGAACACTAAATTCAAGGGTAAGAAGAAACAAAATGGTTCTTCAAAAAAAGCTAAAACCAAACCCAAGAATGCTAAGGCAAACTTGAAGACCCTTAACAAAGCTGGACCCATTTGGATATGGGTACCTAAAACTCTCTGATTGTCTTGCAGAAGCAGTATGTGCCAATCTGGTATCTTGACTCCGGATGCTCGAGGCACATGACTGGCGACAGAGTGTGACAACCGTCAAATTTATACCTCAGGTTAGACCTACACTGAATATATCATTTTTCGCATGACATAGTTCAAACAGTGCAAGTTTAGAAGTAAACGCGGTACGATAGGAAAATTCGAGAAATTTTGCCTAAGAAACCCTTGAATTAGGAAATTATCCATAAATCTCATAAAATGCCAACTTGACCTACATTTATACTACAAGTATTTATATAATTGATAATTTATGTATTTCAATAATAGTATATATATATATATATATATATATACTTTATTTTATATATAATTACTTTGTATTTTATTTATTAAGAAAATACTTGTATTTTTAATTTTTAATAAAAAAGACAAGATTTGACAAATTATTTGTATCACTCACCACCCCCCCCCCCCCTCTCTCTCTACTCCATAAGAATGCAACAAGTCTTCACAATCCATTTCATTATCTCATCTCACTCTCTCTCTAAAAGAATACTTGCAATTCTTTCTCTCTCCATCTTCAAATCTTCAAATCTTCATCCATCTTCATCCCAAATTCCAGCCCCTCAATCACTTTTCTTCAAAGGATAAAAATAATCCAAGGTAAATACAAGTGTGTTGGGTAAAATTCACACACACTCTTTTAAGTTATTTTCACTTTCTTGCATTTGATGAATGTTCTTCATCCCTTCTACACTTTCTTTAACTTTTTAAAAATCTTCTTTACAATGTCTTAATGTTTGTAGATTTACCACCATAACATCTTCTTGTTATTAAAAAGGTGGTGAATCCAAAATCAAACCTATGTTAAGACCAAAGATGAACATTTTAAACACATGCATGTAGTTTTCTTGAGAAATCCATCTTCTTTTGTTCAAAAGTTTCATGAGTGTATCTTTGTAATCCACTAAAAACATACTTAAACAAACATGCATGAGCTCAAAATACAAAATTTTAAGTTGCATGTTGATGTTCTTGGCAAGAACATCAACATTCTTCAAAATGAGTCTTTTACAAAAGTTTATAAAAGATGAGTTGATAGGTAACTTGCATGTAATTTAAATGGTTCCACCGCAACCCACTACTATAATAGTACAACCAAACTCTAGAGGGCCACGTACTAGGCTGACCTCTAGCAAGACTGTTCCCATTCCTAGGTGAGTGTCATTGAGGTCCGATCGCCCGGATGCGCCGTAACCACCGCGAGTCATCATGGGAGTACCCGTTGGTCGTGCGTCTGGCATGACATGGGCGGAAGAGCAGGATTTTCGGGCTATTACAGCAGAGTTGCATAGCTGTCAGGCGCGGGTTAGTCATCAAAGTCAGGTTGTGATGGAGCTATGTGAGTTGAGTCATCTCTTGACTAACATGTCGACCGAAGCCCTGGATAGAGCGAGGGTAGCTCGGAGGATTGCCTTAAGGGCTGAGATAGCTTCCATAGTTGTGGTGATGTTACTGTCAATGTTGGTGTTGTGGGTTCTGATCGAGGTGTATCGGGTAGGATATTGATGCAGATGGTGGAAGGTTTTAGAAAAAATGCCACCAAGAAGATCCACACGTCGCACGGGAGGAAATCCTGAAGAACAAAACCCCGATATTTCCCAGATCATAACTCAACGTATCCAAGAGGCGATACCCGACATCGTAAACCAAGTCACCGCGGGCATCAATGAGCGTCATAGGAATGTCAATGTGGGAGGAGGAACTCCCAATGATGTTCATGACAGTAGAGGATGCAGCTACAAGACATTCATGACTTGAAAGCCCAAGGAATTTCACAGAACCGAGGGTGCTAGAGGATTACTTTCATGGTTTGATAGCATGGAGTCGGTACTCCATATCAGTAAGTGCTCAGAGGATCACATGGTGGAATATGCGGCCTGCCAGTTCCAGAAGCGAGCTTTGACTTGGTGGAACATTCAACTCCAAACCCGTGGAAGGGAGGAAGCTTACAAGCTGTCCTGGACTGAGTTTAAGGAATTACTCATTGAGGAATACTGTCCCAAGAGCGAAGTTCAGAAATTGGAGGCTGAACTTTGGGATCTTACCATGGTTGGTTCGGGGATAGATCGATACACCGCTCGTTTTCACGAACTTGCAAAGTTAGTGCCCCACATGGTTACCCCGGAGAGCAAACGGATCGACCGATATTTGTATGGATTGGCCCCGAAGATCCGAGGGATGATTAAGTCAGCAAGTCCGACCCCGATCCAAGCTGCAATGGCATTAGCAACTAGTTTGACCCATGATGCGGTCAGGGCAGGAACTCTGACTCAGAAAGGTGTCGGTAGTAAGAGAAGGCCAGAGAGTCAGTCAGGAAAGGCGATTGGAAGTAGTTCAAGTAGGAACAAGAAAGTAGTGGGAAACTTTGGAATGAACGCTAAGAAAGTAGTGGATCACCCTCTGTTGCTACTTCTACCCTGATGACTAAGGAGTCGTATATTGGATGAGTGCCTATTAATTGCTGTACATGGGGATGTAGAAGTGCTGTTTCTTGTGCCTCAGTGGCCTCAGGGGTTTTGTCAGTTTCCATATTAGTAATTACCTCTGAGATGATGGCTGAGGGTTGAGGTGTGGTATCTTTTGAGGCTTCCTCTGCAGTCATGCATCCCAACCTAAGAGTTTCTCTGCTAGCCTCTATGTCGTCGAAGTTGCCCATATCCTCTGGGCTTTTTTGTAGCACATAATAGTTTTGTTGATCTGGGTGTGAGAGTCCTTCTGGGGTAGCGACATGAATATCTTCTGGGGTTTTGTCGCTAGCCTCTATCGCAGAGTCCATCTCTGAGATAATCGCAGAGGGGTCGGATTGAATCTCCGCCCAGGTGTCTTCAGTTTCGATCATCTCCTCTGTGTTTTGGAGTTCTGGATCATAGTTTGGAGGGGAGGGAAACTGGTTACCGTGTTCTTCTGCTGTAGGATCATCTTTTGGTATAGGAGAGGCCATTTGGGTTTGTTCAGGGTTGGTTTCTGGAATGATCACTTCAGCTGCTGCAGGACTAGAACCCTTTTCCATGGATGAACTTGCTCTACCAGAAGTTTGAAGATCTGAAGCTCGGTCCTCTGGGGAAATCAGTGGATGTTCTCTGCAGTCCATCCAGAGGTTTCTAATGTGTCTGCAAACTCATGTTGTTCGAGGAAGGTTGAGAAATCTCCTTGGTCTGCATAATTAATAGGAGTGGGTGATTGCAGAGGTTGTTCAGCAGCAGCTCCTTCCTCTATGATAGTTTGTAGAGGAATCTTGGGTTTCTTGGATTTCTTCCTTTTTGGCTTAGGGGCGCCCTCCTCTGAAGATTTAGTCTTGCGTTTCTTCTTCTCTCTTAGAGGAGGGGGTGCAGAGGATGCGATGTTGGTTTCTGGTGGAGGTTCAGTGATCTGTGCAGCACCTGAAGAGGTTCCCTCTGAAGGTTTCTTTGTTCTGGGAGCCTTTTCAGCTTGGGGGAGTGGTTGCCTTGGTCTTGGATGCAGAGGAAATCATTTTTTTCCTCTGCAGGTGGATGTTTGCGAGTTTTTGCTAGTGTTTAGCCACGGCCTCTGCGTGCTCTTATGGACTCATTCTTTCTACCACTAAGGTTCCTAGGGGGACTCCTAAACGCGGGGGTGTCGCAGGACTCGGTTCTGGAGTCCTGTGAGCGCGTATGTACTCTATCCTAAGTTGATCATCAGAGGCATAGGACAAAAGCTTGGATGGCAGAGGTCTGCAGATCGCATACCCCTCTGCGTGTGTTGTGGTTGCCATTCTGTTCAGGGCTAAGTGTTCACTATTTGCCCTTCCATTGGCCATTTGTTGATTTGTAGCAGAGGTTCTAGAATGACTCCGATAGTCCTCTATCGGAGGGAAGCTCTGCATATTCCTTGATCCCTAAAAAACCTCTTGTTGGTAGGTTGAACTCCAAAGAAAACATCGTTCTGTTAAATCTGAGTTCCATGTTCTCAGATTTATCAGGTTTGGAGACCCAACCTCTGATTTCCCTTGAATCTGCATCATAATAACAGCTTTGCCAGAACTGGTTCATATATCTGGCAGGGATGCAAGTGACATTTTTGGATAGTAGGGTGTATAGTCGGTGGTTT
The DNA here is from genome assembly GCA_033807775.1 of Saussurea involucrata. Classification (NCBI taxonomy): domain Eukaryota; kingdom Viridiplantae; phylum Streptophyta; class Magnoliopsida; order Asterales; family Asteraceae; genus Saussurea; species Saussurea involucrata. The sequence goes on from CM066326.1 coordinate 15,875,692, forward strand.
TCAAGTATGTTTAGCAAAATGGCGCGAGCCTCCGCAAATGTTGTTCTTTAGGGCACTAGGAAATGGTTGTTAGGTTTGAGGGGTAGGGAGTTCTAGAAATGGTTATTTTCGATGAAGAACTGCAGATGGGTGGTTGGATTGAAATCAACAGATTCGCCTTGTTCTAGATTTGGGGACCTGGTTCGGTGTTGTGAGTGCTCGGAGTGAGCAGGGGATGTCTCCGGTGAGTTTGCGGTGGAAGCCATTGCAAAGAGTTCTGAAGAAATGGAGTAGAAAAAGAATGAAGTTGCAGGTTTATCACTGTTCGCCGGAGGTATTTGAGAGAGATTCGTAAACTTTGAAGAAGAAGATGAAATGGGGTTTTATAGGTAAGGTTTGAAACGGATAGAATTCCACAGTAAAAATTGAATTAAATGTTATTTGGGGTCCGCACTCGAGTTGTACTAGCTAGGTTCAACGAATCAGAGTAACGTGTGTCATACACGTCCAAAGAAAACATGCCACATAAGCTTTGTCAGAGCACGATTAGACGTCGTGCACGACCCATTAATGCTGAGCGCGTGGGCGTCTCTAAACTCGAATGACTGTCACCTTCAGAAATAACCCGCATTTACAGAATCCCGTTTCTGTGCACAAGTGTCAACTCAACAGAGGCTCTGTTGTGGAATGAGCTCTGTGATTTGAAACTTTCTTTCATAACCTCTGAGCTTGCACCTTTACCAAAACGTTTGAAATGACAGTAGACGTGATCGATAGTCTGTTTAGAAATTCAACGTTACAGAGGTTCTGTCTCACAGAGGCTCTGCAGAGGCTCTGTGACCTTAAATTTCTAATAACATGAGGCTCGTAAAACTTTTTGATCATCCATAGTTTTGATTGTATAAAACTGCGTTTTTAGGACATAATTGGAAATTAGTGTCCTAGAAAACTGTTTTGGAAAGAGGTTTTGTGCGACACATTCTTTCTCTGATTTACCTTTGCTCGGCATAATACCTGACTTCTGTGGATTTGGTTGATCATATCTCTTTTTTGGCTCCCCCTTGAATAATCAACCTCTGTGGATCAATTCAAGGTCTCCTTCTGCTCCCCCTTGACCTATGCTTGGATCAAATGAGATAAGTAATGCACAAAACATGGATCAAACTCACCAGAGGTTCTGTGGAAATTGTCAGAGGCTCTGAGCAATCCCACAGAAGCTCTGTTTGGTACATAACTTTTGGTTATTAAGAATTTACATACAGAAGAGCTTGAATATAGACATATTTACAAGAGGATCAAGTCGTACTTACAGAGGATTTAACTCATGTTAATCATACCCAACTTACCCACCAAGAAAAGGAATCTTTTCTCATCAAGTGCCTTGGTGAATAAGTCTGCAAGCTGGTATTCAATTGACACAAAGTACATCTCGATTGTGCCCATTTCAACATGATGCTTCAGAAAGTGGTAACAGATATCGATATGCTTTGTTTTGGAGTGTTGTACTGGATTGGCTGAAATCGCTATGGCACTTTTGGAATCGCATAGGATGGGTATCTTGTAGATGTTATGACCGTAGTCCTTTAGCTGAGTTCACATCCACAGAACTTGGGAGCAACAGCTAGCAGCAGCAACATATTCAGCTTCTGCACTAGATATCGACACGCAGTTCTGCTTCTTTGATGTCCAGCTGACTAGTTTGCCACCTAGGAATTGACAACTTCCAGAGGTGCTCTTTTGGTCAAACTTACATCCTCCATAATCTGAATCTGTGTATGCCTTAAGATCAAAGCCAGAGTTCTTCGCATACCAGAGGCCAAGATTTTTGGTCCCTTTAAGGTATCTGAAGATCCTCTTTATAGCAATGAGGTGGGATTCCTTTGGGTTAGCTTGGTACCTTGAACAGAGGCATGTGGCATACATTATGTCAGGTCTACTTGCGGTTAGGTATAAAAGAGACCCAATCATGCCTCTGTAGAGCTTGCACTCTACAGATTTGCCATTTGGATATGAGTATAACTTATTTCCAGTGGAAATAGGGTCTTCATTACAGAGGCATCAGAGAGACTGAATTTTGAAAGTATGTCAGACACATATTTAGCTTGATTTATAAAAATTCTCTCTGATGAATGTTTTACTTGGAGTCCGAGGAAGAAGTTTAATTCTCCCATAATACTCATTTCAAACTCACTCTGCATGAGCTTTTCAAAATCTTTTCACTGTTGTGCATTTGTAGACCCAAAAATAATGTCATCCACATAGATCTGTACGAGCAGAATCTCATCACCTTTTCTTTTATAAAACAGAGTGGTATCGGTTGTACCTTTGTCGAAATCATTATTGAGAAGAAAGGTTGAAAGTCTTTCGTACCATGCTCTTGGAGCCTGTTTCAGTCCATACAGAGCTTTGTCGAGGTAATACACGTATTTTGGGTACTTGGGACTTTCAAACCCTGGTGGCTGTTGAACGTATACTTCTTCTTGGATTTCACCATTCAGAAAGGCAGATTTTACATCCATTTGAAAAACTTTGAAACCTCTGTGGGCTGCGAAGGCTAAGAAGATTCTTATAGCTTCGAGTCGTGCGACTAGGGCAAAAGTTTCACCGTAATCAATGCCTTCTTCTTGGCGATATCCCTTGGCCACCAATCTCGCTTTATTTCTAATGACCACCCCATCCTCATCTTTCTTGTTTCTAAAGACCCATTTAGTCCCTATTGCTTGTTTTACCTTCGACAGAGGAACTAGGGTCCATACCTTGTTTCTCTCAAACTGAAGAAGCTCTTCTTGCATAGCATCTACCCAGCTTGGATCATCTAGGGCTTCAGAAATTCGTTTTGGTTCGATCACACTGATAAAATTTGTAAAGAAACAAAAATTAGCAGTGGTTGATCTTGTCTTTACTTTCTCAGAAGGATCACCAATTATAAGGCTCGGAGGATGACTCTTCGTCCATTGTGTTGTCCTGGGGAGATGGTCATTTGCATCATTTAGTTGAACCTCTGTGGTTGCACTCTGTGGTTCTGGTGCAACCTCTTTTGTGGATGGTACTTCTGTGCTTGTGCTTGGTGTTTCAGCTTGTGGGACTATAGGAATGAGAGTTGGAATTTGTTCTTCTGAGGAAGTAGAGACTGAGTCCTCGTTTTCCTCTGGTATTGATTCCTCTGTAGTCGTTGGAGTTGGTATTTCAGGAGCCTCTATGGTTGAGTCCTTGGTCGTATCATCTTCTGTTCGCTCCCCCTCAGCGCGTGCATCTGTATGATTCACAGAAGAGGATGAAGTATTTAATGGACCAGTTAGATATATACCTGACTTAGTCTGGTTGGTAGAAGATGTTTCTCCAGAGGCTCTGACGGCTCCTGCAGAGGGATCAATGTCATCATGGAACATCTCTTCAAATAGCAGATTTAGGTCTGCTTCTCTTGTCTTTGAGATGCCAGAGGATTCCTTCTTTAGACCGAGTTCTGAACTGATTTGTTCAGAAGTCTTTTGAAAGGAATCGTCAAAAGATACATTGATGCTTTCCACAATGGTTCTTGATCGCAGAAGATAAACTCTGTAAGCCTTAGAGATGGCAGAGTACCCAATGAACTTGCCTTCATCCGCTTTTACCTCAAACTTTCCTCTTGCTTCTCTATCATTTAAGACGAAGCACTTGCATCCAAATACACGGAAAACTTGATGTTTGGTCGCCTTTTGTTGATCAGATGATTCGGGGTCTTGATGTGCCTCTTTACTATGGTTGATCGATTTTGGGAGTAGCAGGCGGTTGATACTGCTTCTGGCCAGAAAGAGAATGGTAATCCAGATGCTGTCAGCATAGTTCTTGCATCCTCCACAAGCGTGCAGTTCTTTCGTTCAACCACGCCATTCTGTTGTGGGGTGCGTGCAGCAGAGAAGTTCTGTGAAATGCCTTCTTCTGTAAGATAGGCTTCAATGACAGAGTTTTTGAATTCTGTGCCATTGTCGCTTCTTAATTTCTGAATCCTGCACTCATATAGAACTTGGATTCTTTTCATTAAATTTTTCAGAATGTTTGGAACATCTGATTTCTTTCTGACAAATTCAACCCATGTAAATCTTGAGTATTCATCGATCAAAACAAGTTTATATTTCTTGCCACCTAGGCTCTGTGTAGCGATTGGGCCGCAGAGGTCAACATGAAGCATGTACAGAGGCCTAGGGCAAGACACATCAGTCTTACCTTTATGGGATGCTCTTTGGAGTTTTCCCATTTCGCAGGCAGAGCACAAATGATCTTTATTGAACTTGACATTTGGCAGACCTTTGACTAAATCAAGTTTGACAAGTTTATCTAGAGTATGAAAGTTTAAGTAGCAGAACCTGTTGTGCCATAACCATGCTTCTTCGTTTTTACAGGCAACAAGGCAAAGCTTGTCCTTCTTGTTCTTGGCACTGAAGTTCCTGAGGTATAGATCGCCTCTTCGTTCGGCTCGCAGAAGTTTGACTCATGTGTCCTCACCTTGTAGAGAGCAGAAGGTTCTTTTGAACATTACGTCGAAACCCATATCGCAGAGTTGGCTAACACTTAGAAGATTGTGCTTAAGGCCATCCACATATGCAACTTTGCATACAGTTATGTTTTCCTTCTTGATGACTCCGTAACCTTTTATATATCCCTTCTTGTTGTCTCCAAAGGTTACTGATCCTCCATCGAGTTTGTCTTTGTAGAAGGATAGTAGATCTCTGTCGCCAGTCATGTACCGCGAGCACCCGGAGTCAAGATACCAGATCGGCACATACTGCTTCTGCAAGACAATCAGAGATTTTTAGGTACCCATATCCAAATGGGTCCCTTTTTGTCAGAGGTCTTCAAGGTTGCCCTGGCATCCATGGGTTTGGTTTTAACTTCTATTGAAGAACCATTTTGTTTCTTCTTTCCCTTGAATTTAGCATTCTTTTTTGGGCAAAGAGAGGAAACAGTGTGGGCTTAAGAAGTGTTGGTTCAATTTATACATGAGATCAAAACAAAGACAGTAATGAATGTGCGAAGAAATTTTCTTGAACTTTTCATTGAAAACATTAAATAGGGGTACAGAGGCTTTATTTTTACAATCTACCCTAACATCTGACTTCCTATTACAAGAAGACCTATGTAAACTAGATTGTTGTTTTGAAAATCCTCTGGGCAGAGTAGCCTTCTGTGGACCCCTTCCTCTGTGGTGAACTTCTTCAGGTTTCACTGTCACAGAAGCAAAAGATTTGTTATTTTCAACCCATTTACCCTTCTGTTGCCAAGTTAATTTTTCTTTAAAAGGCCTCAAGGGTTTTGAAGTTTTAGAACTCGTTGGATTTTGAGAAGACATTTTCTTTTGTTGTTTGATTTTCTCAACCTCAAGAGAGGTTTTGTCTTGTACACACATGTCCAAAAAGTCTGGACAGATAGGAACACTTGTGATTTTCTCCTTGGGAGGAATAGTTCTGTTAAGAACTCCAGAGGGTAGTTTAGAGTCCTCTGATTCACAAGGTACTATCTCTGACTCATTTGAGTCAGTCTCAGATTCGTCAGAGGATGAATCATCCTCATATACAGAGGCATGACTTTCAGAGCATGTGCCGTACTCGCTTTCTTCCTTTTCTATTAGACTATCTTCCAAGTCAACAGAAGTATCTGTTAAAATTTCATCAGAGAGATTTTGATCGACAGAGGGTGTACAAAAGTTTTCATAAAAGTTATTTTTCCCGATTTCCATCAACTCTTTATCAGAGATATTTTTAAGTTTTTTTTTTCTGAAGAGGTAGGCTTGAACTCAGGTGCCTCTGCCGATAGTTTCTTTTCAGAGTCTATCATGCAGACAAAAGCAACTAGTGTTTGAGTCTTGGGGTCACCAAACTTGAGGATTCCTATATGATATTGTGTTCTCAGATACTTCTTAGGTTTGGACTCACTTTTGACAGAGATTGAAGGTGATAGATCTATGTTTTGATACCACACATTTATCATCTTCAGAGGTTTCCTCTCGTGAGGTTCCCCAAAGACTTTTCACCTTTTACTTACAGAGAGTAGGTTTGGAAATCCAAGTTTTCTTGTACTTCCAATATGAAATAGAGAGGACATAGACTTGTTTCTTTTGTTTCCAGTATATGGATCTATGTCACAGAAGCCAATTCCCCGTATCCCTATTTGTGTATTAATTTTCTCGTACACTTTCTGTGCATCTTGATATTTCTTAATTAAAAGATCTCTTCTGAGTAAATCTTGACAGAGGACTTCTCTTTCCTTTTGAAAATAATGTTTAAGAGCTAGGATATTCATTCTGTCGCTCTCAACGTTCACAAGTTCTTTAGATTTTGCTTTTAAATCAAAGTTCAGTTCAGAAATCTTTTCTTTCAAAGGATTTAGGTGTTTGTTCCAATTTGTTTCAATTTCTTCCTTTTCTTGAAAGATTTTAGCCTTTTCTTGAAAGATTTTAGCTTTTTCTTGAGTGAGAAGTCTAGCTTCTCTCTCAAAGAAGGTGAGCTTTTTCTGAACACTCTCGCAGGTATTTTTAAGTTCAGTGTATTCAATGGTTAGTTTAAGCAAATCAGCTTCAGCTTGATTAGAGTAAGAGTCAGAAGTGGATACCTCGCTGTCAGAGTCGGAGCTGACCTCTGCCATGCCACAGAACAGGGCATTCTTCTTTTCTACTTCGTCAGAGGATGTATCTGTCTGCCAGTTCTCTTGATTCACCATTAGTGACTTCTGAGCATAATATTCCGCTTTCTTTTTGTAGAAAGCAGAATCCCTCTGAGGGCGGTTTGGTTTGCTCCTGCAGTCATTGGCATAGTGGACTGGCTTGCCACAATTGTAACATCCTTGGTTTTGTGGAGCGTTGCCAGCTTTGTCGTATGACTTCTGTCGGTCACCACCTCTGCGTTCTTGTCATTTGACCCTTCTCTTCCACGATCATCTCTTCCATAGCGTTCATTACCAGACTTCTTCTGGTATCCTCTGTTGAATTCCCTTGTCAAAAGAACTAACGATTTAGCTATTGAGGCCATGGTTGCCTCCTCTTCTTCCACCACCTCCTCTTCTTCACTATCAACGATCAAGATCTTCTTCTTCTTCTCCTTCTTTTCCTCCACATCTTTCTCCTTCTTCGGCTTCTCTTTGGCTTCTGTAGCCTTCCCAACTAGCGCAAGGGGTGCACTGATTTGAGCTTTTGCTTATGCAATCTGAGGCTCTTGGGCTGCCAACGTTCCATAGAGATCTGACAGAGTCCAGGAGTCTAAGTCCTGATTAGTTTGCAGAGACATAGACAACTGGAGCCATTCTTCATTGAGGCTCTTCAGAAACATGACATTGTTCTCCTCAGAAGTTATGTGGATCCCGAACTTCTTGCACTTGTTGATTAGAGAGTTGAACCGATCATATGTTGATTGCAGAGATTCTGTTGGTAGAGCTTTGAATGCGTAGTATTCATTTATGCACTGGGCTCTGCGGTTCTTCTGAGTTTTGGCCCCTCCTTCCAGTTGTTTCTCCAGTTCCTTCCATAGATCGTATGCAGATTCACACGCATCTAGGGATTGGAAGAGGTCATTGGCGATGGCCATAATCAGAAGTCTATTTGTCTTCTGAGCAACCTCATATTTTGCCCAATCAGGTTCGGATCACTTATCCTTGGTCTTTGGTTTCTCGTGCTCAGGGATCTCTGGCGTGTCATCTGTGGCTGGTACACGAGGTACTATGATCATTGGTACGAAGGGAGGATTGTTGATATAGTAGACGAGTTCTTTGTCAGTACCCTCGAAGAAGTGAATCATTCGTATCTTCCATTGAGGGTACTCGTCTCTCAACAGAGTGGGTGGCATGGTTAAAGAACCAGCGGTGAAGAAATAGTTTGTGTTCGCCATTTTGAAAGATGTTTGACGAATACCAGAAAAACTGGATATGAACAGCAAACTTCCAGAAGATGAAGTGGATGCTTCGAAAAATGTTTGTAAGCTTAAAAACCTTGAACAATGCACTAAAATGGAGATTTAACCGAAGAAACAGGTTCTGTAAGTTTACCAAAGTCGAACAGTTCGAGAATGGCAGAAAAACATAGGCTGTTTTGAAAAATATGAAGAATAGGTTAAAATCAGTCCAAGTTTCTACCAAAAATCATTGCAAGAGAGGATCACTTGATATAGAAAATCAAGGATGGCTCTAATACCAATTGTTGGTTCCTATTTTGCTTAACAATGATGTTTCTATCTATTAGTTCAAATAAGATATAGTGCGGAAGCGTTTTTAACGAACTAAAAGATATATTAAGGTAGAAGAACACACAATATCAAATACATGAACTGTAAATGACACAGATAATTAACTCAATGATTCATTGTATTTGATATAAATAAGAACACCAAGAACACCGAAGGTATTACAAGAATTATGCTCTAATGGTGTGTGTGTCGTGCACAGCTTGATTTAAGAGCTCAACATGAGCCTTCGATTTATACTACTTCTAAAGGGGACAAGCTCTAGACAATAATCGTGGAACTGTAGTTGGTACAACGTAGGTGTAGTGCGCCGTCTTCTGCTAAGACTGAAACCCATCAGAGTTTGACACGTGGAGTTGTCAGGGCACGCCTTGTACGAACGATCTTCAGGATCTTCGTACAGCAGAAAATGTGAGAAGCACGATCGTCTTGGCATTTATCTTTGGCAAATCTTCTAAGTCCAGTCTTCATACCACAGAGGCTCTATCAAGGGTGACAGAGGCTCTGTGGCCTTGTCCTCTGTGAAGAGTCTTCTGGCGATTCTTCACTTCGGTCTTCTCGGTATCTTGGCAGAAGCTCTATCGGTGTTTTTACACTTAGCCTATTTTTCAATACTTCTATAAACATAAAGATTGGAGCTAATATGTTCCCTGAACATATGAAAACTGGTTCATCAGTTGTTCCAGGATTATCGTTAGAACCTTCTGCATTTGAAAAGATTCAGAAACAAAATCATGATCTGGGTGAAAAGGTTCAGAACTTGGAGAACACTGTATCTTCTTTGAAAGATGAGTAAAAGGACTCAGAATTTTGTTGGAAGAAAAGGCTAAGTTTGTTGAACAGAAAGTGGATAATGTCAAAGTTTCTGTGGAATCTCATCAAAAGGAGATCACAGAAAAGTTTTCAAAGTTTCAATAAGATATGCTCAAGAGTATGGATGCCATGAAATCTTCTCCGCTTCAAGCATTCAGTTCAAATCTGGCTGTTATTTCAAAGCCTCTAGCAATAATGCCTTTGTCTGTAGCAGTACCCGAATCTGAATTAACTCAGTCTTTGAAGAGGAAGTTTGATGATAATGATCCTCATCATCATCAAAAGGGGGAGAAAAAGCAGAAGCAAAGTACTGAGGTAATAGTTGTTCCAACTACAAGTTCTGAAAGTCTAAGTTCTGAGAATGTTATGGAATCAGAAGATGTGGTACTTGAAAAGTCTTCTGATATGGATACTGATAAAGTTCTGGAAAATACTTCTGAATTGGAGATGATGAATACTTCTGAAGTTGATATGTTCATTAGTTCTGAAATGGTTATGACAGGTACTTCTATGGAGGATATTTCTGAGGTGAATATGACAGAAAATTCTGAAATGGATAGAGTGGTTACATGTTCAAATACTATTCCTTACACTGGAGGTGATCTTATCTCTATGTTTGAAGAAAGGAGGATTAATGATATTCTGATAAGGAGAATGCACAGTATGTTGATAAATGCTCTTAATGTTTAGAATGTTCACAGATGTATCAGAACGGTGAGACCAATTGATATGATGGGAAAAGAAGATCACTCAGTTGGATATTCACATAAGTTTCAAGATGAATTTGAATTACTTTTTGTGGATGAGTTGGCAGTTCTTGATGGAGAGTATGATAGGGTTGAAAATTATTTCATGCATCTGGAGTATGTGTACAGAAGACCAATTGTCATTCCAAGACTTAAATTGCCAATACTGGAGGAACCCCTATGTGGTTTTATTATTGAACAGAGTGATACTCCACTTGCCAGGAATTATTTTTGTGACATATTTCTTGAAGACGACTATGAAGATCTCTATTGCAAAGAAGATGAGTATGTTGATATTGAAAACTTCATTGATGGGTATGTGGATGAGAAAATACAGATGGTATATGTTGAAGCTTCAAACAGATTGAGAAAACCAGATGAAAGGTTACTTGTTCAAAAAAGGATTGAGAAAGTGTTGGAGTTTCAAATTGAAGAGTTTGATGGTCTGAAGTATGTTAGCATGGAAGTTTTGAAAGAAGGGAATTTGAAAGTGAATCTTACAAGCTTTGACTTTCACAGATTATTTCCAGATGATCAGATTTTTCTTGTGATGTTCTTTGCAAGTACTGAAGAAACATGAGCGGAGATTGAATGCAGAAGTATATTGGGCATCTATGTCAGAAATATTCATGTATATGATTTCCAGCTGGGCATTGAATCAAGAAAAGATAAGTGTAATCTGAGTTGTCCAATCAGAAAGCCAAAATCTGGAATCTGTGTTCATGGATTTATTAATGAAGGAATGGGAAATGAAGGTTTCATCTATAAGACTTCTGAAAAGCTTATGTTTTTCAAACTGAATGATCTTGTTAAATATAGTGATGCTACACTGCAATGGTTATTGGAAGAAATGCAAGTAATTGCTGAAGGAGAGAAAGAAATTTTGAGGAACAAGTGTACAAGGCATATAAAAGAAAGATTGGATCTCAGAACAAGGGTTAAGGAATGCAGTGATTGGATGTTATCAGAAGAAAATCCAAAGAAACTCTTACATATTGACTTTGTGTTTCCATCAGAATATGAAGGTAATGGTGTTTATTCTGATGAAGGTGAAGAAATTATTCTAGATGTATCATCTACGCAAGAAGATGTTCAGATGCAATATGCTGAAAAAGCAGAAAAATCTGAAGCCAATGAAGAAGAAGTGCCAGTTGATTTGAATGGTTTATTTCTGGAATTTGATTTGCCAAATTTCTTTCAACCAAGGGATGTTCAATTTGTGAGTGTTTATCATGATAAGATAGAGTTTTCTCAGAGATATCGTGCTGAATTGATAAAATGCATAGCAAAACCAAAAGAATCTGTGTATTCTGAATTCCTGATAACGGGACTTAGAGAAATATGCATAAAGAGTTTTAAAAAGAATGAATATTATGGATTTGAGGTTCTGAGAGAAGATGGAAAGGTATATTATTTCACTGAAGCAGATTTGGGAAAGATCTCAGTAGTTGACTTCTACAGTTTGTATTGTATTTTGGGAAACAAAGATACAAGCAAGTACAAGAAGGAATGTAAAGCCCGTGTCCCGATATGTAATTTCGTTTTATTAATTCTTTTCTTTTAAGTTTGATTTATTGCGGTTTCCGTTAACGGGGTCAGTCGAGTTGGACCTAATCGTTAAAAATGTCGGAATTTTGGTTAATTGCGAGAAGGATGTAATTGAGGGGATAAAAGTGTTAAAGGGCCAAAACACTTAGTTTCGTCCCATGCAACCCCAAAGACCAAAACCCATTTCTTATTTGTGATTGTTGACGTGACCAAGAAGAAAAGGTGAAGTAGAAAATAGGTGAAAGCAAGAAAACCTACGCCTCATTTTTGTTTTGGTTTAGGTGTGTTGCAGCGTAAGGACCAAATAAAGAAAAGAAAACCTACGACACCTTCTTCGTTTCCCCTCTCCTTTGTGGTTGCCGCCGGCCGGAAAAAGAAGAGAGAGAGAGAGAGAAACCGAGAGGGTTAGAGAGAGAGAGAGAGAGAGAGAGAGAAACCGAGAGGGTTAGAGAGAGAGAGAGAGAAACCCGTTTTCTTTCCCGTTGTCTTTTCGATCACAAAACCACCGCCACGGCTGCCGGCGGTGGGGCCGCCGCTGCACGCCGCCGTGGTGGCGGCAGAAGGGTGGGTTCAGTGTGTGCAGGTGCGGGTGTGGTTGCGGGGGAGTCGGGGTGGACGATGTTGGGAGGTTTCGCCGGAAGGTGTTACCGTAACCACCGTCGCCGCCGCCGCCAACCACCACCGCCGGAGGCGGCAGTGGGTAGTGCACGGTTGTTGTCCAGCGTAGTATAGCCCTTTCCAGTAAGCTTGTAGGCTGTTCGGGTCTGTTTGGGTTAAGCTTTGGCTTAATGGGTTATAAACAACTTTTGTCATTTCATGTGAAAACGTTTTTCTGCCACTGTTTTGCGACGGCCATAACCTTTCCGTCGTAGCTCGGATTGAGGCGAATCCGGTGCCCACGGTTCACATTCTGTGCCGGGCACACTTTTCCTGTTTTAGCGGAAGTCCGGTTCGGCTTATAGCTAGGCGTAAATTGGCTGTTTATACAGCAGGTCCGGACGTGGCAGGTCGCGTTCCGTTTTAATAGTCTCAGTTTCTGCCACTGTTTTGGAAAAGTCATAACTTCTTCTAGGAATGTCGGATTGGGATGAAACCAGTGCCAAAAGTTCCCATTCTGAGTCTAATAAGTTTCTTATGTTTTGCAGAAAAACCAGTTCGGACCGTAGCTAGTGTCAAACTGCTGTTTTATAACGAAAGGTGCTGTTTTTCGCTGTGCAGTTAATCAGTTTTGTAAAATCCATAATAAATTGTAGAAAAATGGTTAGGAGGTGTATAATATGTCCTTGGAACCCTAACTCTGAGCACTTTCTGTTTATGAAATTTAATTGGGGATTTTCTTGGTTTATGGAGTTCGGAACAGGTCCCGAACAGACCTGTTTGGTTAGACCGAAAAGTCGTTTTAGTGACGATTTAAGGGTGCGTCGTGTTTTAGGGTCCGGGTCTCGTGTTAATACGTTTTAACGTTCGTTTAGGTGTCGGGAAGTGATCTTGGATTTGTGGAGCTTGAATTATTGTTTGTGAGCTAGGCGCGCTTACGAGGTGAGTTCTCTCACTATAACTAATGTCGGTTATTTTACATTACGATTTGTACGTGTGTGGTAGTTTCAATTGTTTGTGATGCGGGGCTAAATAGTGGGGTGTCTAGTCGGACCTTTATTGTTATGACTACGCGGGTGGCGTAGGAGTTCGGTGGGGCCGAAGTTTATATACGCGGGTGGCGTAGTAACTCGGTGGGGCCGAGGTTTATATACGCAGGTGGCGTAGTAACTCGGTGGGACCGAAGGTTGTATACGCGGGTGGCGTAGGAACCCGAGGGAGCCGGGTAATGCTTGCACGGTTATTGTGTGGTCGGGTGGACCAGCTTATGCCTTTGGGTGGGATGGTGTAGGTATGCATGTTTATGATTTGTTCGTAGACTTGTATGCTGGTTATGTGCATTTATCTGTTTAGAGGTGGTGTGAAAATAACTGTGTTATTTATGGTGTCTGAATTCACTAAACTTCGTGCTTACCCTTTCCCAATAAAATTGTGGTTTCAGGTACGAGTGGCTCCAAGGCGTGACGAGTACACACTGGCGCGTGGGAAGAGTTGATTACTTTTATGATTTTAATTTTAGACATTTATTCCGCTGTTTATTGTTCGTGAGAATATTAATTATGAGTTTGCAAACGAAACGACTGAATTATTAAATGAGTTTTTATTAATGAAATGTTACTTTGAAAATTTTAAATTCCTTGTAATTTTTGGGACGTTACAAGGAAAGAGGAGCATTAGCAGTTATAAGAGAAGGAATGTTTTACACTCTGAGATGGCATGCGTACATTGATTTTCATGTTGCTCTACATGTACATAGACCGTGTGTCTATCTTTCTAAACCAAATACTGATCATGATCAACTAAGTGTTTTGAAGACATGATATGTTTGTACAAGGCCAGAGTTGGGAGTCATCTTGAAAAATAATCAAAGTAAAAAGTTTTTCTTCAGAGTAAGTGAAATTGCCAAGTACTGCTCTGGAACTCTCTGATTTATAAAGAACAGTTTGAAGAAAAGGCTACAAAGAGGAACTCAAATTGAAGAGACACAAGAAATCATTGAAGAATTGATAGAAGATTGGCTTTGAGAAATGTGATTCTTCTGAAGATCGTGTCTGCTTTAAAGGAATTTAATGTTGATCAATATAGGCGTGTTTGACAAAAGGGGGAGATTATTAGAACTGAAGTTTGTCAAAAAGCTAAGTGTTGTTATCTGAACTGAAGAGTCAGAGTTCTGAGTAAGAAGACTCAGAAGTTCTGATTGGAAAGTATTGCAAAGATTACTATGTATCAGTTCTGATAAGAAGGCTCAGAGTTCTGAGTAGGAGACTCAGAAGTTCTGAATGAAGATGAGAATGTCAAGTGTATGTTCTGAAGTATGCTCATTCAGAAGAATGTTCAGAAGTTCTGAACATGTTTCCGTTGCTGTTTAATTCGTCTATTGTTCAATAAACACAGTAGTTCCCACAATTGTTAAGCTTCTCTTGTTTAATTCTCCAAGTTCTTAACATTGTGGTATCAGAGCCATCGCAAAAGGGCCTGATTGTGAGATGTTAGGAACTGCAGTATCCTAACAGAACAGGGAGTGTGAGGGAAACAACGTTTATAAGGAGGAGAGAGTGAACGTGCAATGGCGAATGAGAAGCGCAATTTCGTTCAACCAAGTATCCCTAAGTTCGACGAAGACTACGACCACTGGAGTATGCTCATGGAAAACCTTCTTCGGTCGAAGGAGTATTGGAGTCTCATCCAGAACGGATATACAGAACCAGCTGCAGGAGTACAGATGACGACTGAATAAAAGAAGACATCGGAGGAGCAGAAGCTGAAGGACTTAAAGGTGAAAAATTATCTTTTTTAGTCCATTGATAAGTCCATCTTAAAGACTATTCTTCAGAAGGACACATCCAAGCAGTTGTGGGATTCAATGAAAAGAAAGTTTCAAGGGACTGCGAGAGTTCAACGAGCTCAACTCCAGGCGCTTCGTAGAGACTTTGAAGTCTTGGAAATGAAAGCTGGTGAATCTGTTACAGATTACATTTCAAGAGTCATGTTGGTGGCCAATGACATGCGCAATTACGGTGAAGACATGCAAGATGTGAAGATTTTAGAAAACATCTTGCGCACTCTTACGGAAAAATTCAACTATATTGTCTGCTCCATAGAGGAGTCGAAAGATCTTGATTTACTCTCGGTGGATGAGCCGCAAAGATCATTAATAGTGCATGAACAGAAGTTCCGAAGAACTTTCGGTGAAGAACAAGTCTTGAAAGTTACAATGGAAGAAGGCAGAGGTGAAAGAGGACGAGGACGAGGCACTTTTCGAGGTAGAGGAATAGGAAGAGGAAGAGGCAGGCAGTCTTACAATAAGGCCACAGTGGAGTGTTATAGGTGTCACAGGCTTGGACACTTTCAATTTTAGTGTCCAAGCTGGGATAAAGAGGCTAATTATGCTGAATTAGGTGAGGAGGATGAGATGCTTCTCATGGCACATGTAGAAGAAAATGAAGCTCGAAGAGAAGATTCATGGTTTTTCGACTCTGGATGTAGCAATCACATGAGTGGCGACAAGAGTTTGTTCAATGACATTGATGAAAGCTTCAAGCTTAGAGTGAAGCTGGGTAATAATACAAGCATAGAAGTGATAGGCAGAGGCAGTGTGTGACTACAGATAAGAGGGATGATTCTTGTTGTTCGTGACGTTTATTTTGTATCGGATCTGAAAAATAATTTGTTGAGCGTTGGACAACTACAAGAACGAGGATTGGCCGTTCTCTTCCAGCATGGAAAGGTTAAGGTGTACCATCCAGAGAGGGGACTGGTTATGACAGCCGATATGGCAACAAATCGGATGTTTTTGATACGTGCCTGTTCTGTATCTCAAAAGGTAATTCCTCATCAATCCAACAGCTTCTATTCCTCTACACATGATGTGGCATATTTATGGCATTGTCGTTACGGACATTTGAGTTACAAGGGACTAAGGACTTTGCTATATAAGAAGATGGTAGAAGGTATGCCCCGCTTTGAGTCTCCATAAAGAGTGTGTGAAAGTTGTTTGGCTGGTAAGCAACACAGGGATCCAATTCCAAAGAAGGGCAATTGGAGGGAAACAGAGAAACTACAACTTATTCATGCAGACCTTTGTGGACCGATCTCTCCCGCTTCCAATAGCAACAAAAGGTACATCATATGCTTTATTGTCGACTTTACTAGAAAAGCGTGGTCCTATTTTTTAGTAGATAAGTCGGAAGCATTAAGGATGTTCAAACGTTTTAAAGTTTATGTTGAGAAAGAAGTAGAAGGGTATATTAAATGTTTGAGAACATATCGAGGAGGATGATTCACTTCTGATGAATTCAATCAGTTCTGCACTCAACATGGCATCAAAAGGCAATTGACGGCAGCCTATACACCACAACAGAACGGAATAGCTGAGAGGAAAAACCGAACTGTGATGAATATGGTTCGGTGTATGTTGTCTGAAAAAGGGGTTCCGAAGACCTTCTGGCAAGAAGCCGTGAATTGGACAGTTTATGTTCTAAACCGATGTCCAACGTTCGCTGTGAAGGACCAAACTCCCCAAGAAGCCTGGAGTGGAAGTATACCCTCAGTAGATCATTTTAGGGTCTTTGGATGTGTGGCGCATGTACACGTACCTGATGTGAGGAGAAAAAAACCGGAGAGCAAAAGTTTTCCTTGTGTGTTAGTGAGGAATCCAAGGCGTATCGTCTTTATGATCCAGCGGCAAAGAAAGTGATAATCAGCAGGGATGTGGTGTTTGAAGAAGACAAGTCTTGGGACTGGGACAAAATCTTTGATGAACAGGTAACTGCTGATTTGGAATGAGATGATAAGCAAAAAGATGGAGTTGTAGGCGAAGACAATTCAGGTGCAGAAAATGAGGAGAATGAAAGAGTTACCGAAGGGGTCACTGAAGGACCAACTCATAATTCCCAAGAAGTCGTACATGGTGGAGACGCTGGAAATAGCGATGAAGATCGAAATGGTGAATGATCCTCAAGTTCAGAGCAAGGAAGAGTTAGAAGACCTCCGGTGTGGATGTGTGATTATGTAAGTGGGGAGGAACTTCCAGAAGAAGATCTACAGGTGAATTTATCTTTATTCTCCTCAGTAGACCCTATTCACTTTGAAGAAGCAGTGAAACATGATAACTGGAAGATGGCTATGGACAACGAAATCAAGGCAATAGAAAATAATAACACTTGGGAGCTCACGAAACTACCTGCTGGTGCGAAGAAAATAGGATTGAAATGGGTGTATAAGACAAAACTAAAAGAAAATGGAGAGTTGGATAAATTCAAAGCTAAGTTGGTGGCTAAAGGGTATGCGCAACAACAAGGGATCGATTACACAGAAGTCTTTGCACCTGTTGCAACGATGGACACTGTGAAGATGATTGTGGTCCTCGCAGCTCAAAGAGGTTGGAATCTCTATCAACTTGATGTAAAGTCGGCTTTCTTGCATGGCAAACTTAAGGAAGAGGTGTATGTAGAACAACCGAGGGGTTATGAGTTGTTGAACTACCCACAGAAGGTATACAAGTTAAAAAAGGCTCTCTATGGGCTGAAACAAGCTCCACGAGCTTGGTTCAGTCGCATAGAAACACACTTTGTGAATCAAGGATTTGATAAATGTTACATCGAGCAAACTCTGTTTATTAAAAGAAAGGAGAAAGGTAAAATTCTCATTGTCAGTTTGTATGTAGGTGATCTGGTATTTACAGGTAATGATGAAATAATGTTTGCTGAATTGAAGAATTCGATGTTGAAATAATTCGACATGACTGACTTGGGAAGATTAAGATTCTTTCTCGGTATAGAAATGTTGCAGAAACCAGATGGGATTTACATGTGTCAAAGGAGGTACGCTCTAGAACTATTGAGGAAGTTCAGAATGGACGAATATAATCCAGTCCATAATCCTATCGTTCCAGGTTGTCAGTTGTTTCAAGATAAAAATGGAAAACAGGTGGACGAGACTTTGTACAAGCAGATCGTGGGATCTCTCTTGTATCTAACAAGTACAAGGCCAGATTTAATGCATGCAGTGAGCTTGGTGAGCAGGTACATGTCAAAACCATCCGAGTTACACATGTTGGCAGTCAAGAGAATTCTGAGGTATGTGAAAGGGACACTTGATTTTGGCATCTTTTACAAGAAAGGAGGGACCGAGGGTCTGGTGGCATATACAGACAGCAGCTATGCAAGGGATATGGATGACTGTAGAAGCACGTCTGGTTATGTCTTTATGATTGGATCAGGAGTTGTTGCTTGGTCTTCCAAAAAGCAGCCAATCGTCACACTGTCCACCATAGAAGCAGAGTTCGTTGCGGCAGCAGCTTGTGCGAGTCAAGCTGTATGGATGAGAAGAGTTTGTGAAAAGTTAAGCATAAAGCAGAGTAAGAGTACAACAATCTTTTGTGATAACAAATCCACGATTCAACTATCAAAGAATCCGATTCTTCATGGTCGAAGCAAGCACATAGACGTACGTTTTCATTTTCTTCGTGACTTAAGTCAAGATGGTGTGATTGAACTTGTGCATTGTGGAACCCAAGATCAGTTGGCTGATGTGATGACAAAGCCTCTTACATTGGATGCCTTTCGGAGATTCAAAATTTTGCTTGGAGATTTACTGGTTCCTGAGATAAACTAGTTGGTATCTAGTTTAAGGGAGGGAATGAAGAGAAGTAGTCAAAGTTTCTGTTGCAGTTTAATTTTAGTCTATTTATGTTTAATAAGTCCTAGTCTTCAGGGATATTTGGTCACTGAGTTTAGTTGCTGATTTTTCTCCTTTTCTGTTATGTAAAGGCTATTTAAACAGGCCTCGTCTATTGTTCAATAAACACAGTAGTTCCCACAATTGTTAAGCTTCTCTTGTTTAATTCTCCAAGTTCTTAACATTGTTGTTGTTCAGAACTAATGTCTTAGACATTTTCAGTTATATTCTGTTACTAATTAGAACACGTGTAATTGTTCTATTAGTTTGTCACGTATATGTACTGTAGCTTTAGCTTTTCTTTACAGTATATATAGGAGTTAGCAACTATAAGCTAACTAACGTTTGAATCACTTTTGAATAGATTTTGTATTCACTTTGTAATATTTGAGAAATTCTCTTTCTAGATCTGTAACTTGTTCTTGAATGAATACAAAGCTTTTGGATCCAATTCACTACTATTCTACTGTTTGATTGTGTTCATATTAGTCAATTACATTGTAAAGATTGAATCATGGTTTCTACAACAACTCACGATTTTCCACTCTGTCCAAAAATATACGTTCCTTGACGGTTCATTGCGATCTCCAACAAATCATTCCAACGACAAGACACGTTCCCTTACTGATCGGTATGCTCAATGCACACGCTTTTGTTGTGGTATTTGCTCTGTTCCTCTACAGGCCATCAACTCTCTTAGGAAAACACATAGCTACAACAACTACCCCATGTTCGTCACACCCACACGAGGTGGTCCAATATCACACCATGTATACGCCTCTCCCGACAACCCCATATTTCCTTAAATAAGTTCAGCGTAATAACCGCACCAGAATTTCTTCTCGAATCTAAGCCTCCCGATGATGATCTCAAAACTGAACGCTTTTAACAGTTATCAACTTTAACATCTGTAGTTAACACAAGGAAACTTACACCATTTTACCACAAACAAAGATTCCCAACGAAATCTACCGCTTCCAACACATCGCAATCAACTTCATGCCTTACAGTCTTTACACGTTAAGAATTAAGACTCGTGTGGTACGTAGCTTATCTATAATACCACTCACTTCTCTGGCTCATATCCGATAGCATTTTATCGGGGCAAAATATTTGCTTATTAACATGCTACTTAATTAGAGCTTCTCCACAACTTCAAACTTCATCATGAGTATGCTTGCTTCTCAGACAATCAAATCACCCGTTATCAAACATTATCATTTTCATGGCCCGGGACTCCCGCTATTCTCGTTCTCTTCTACTTGAAATACTAAGGTCATAACTCGACCAAAACCTGATCAACTGAATAATTTCCATTCTCAACTACGACCTATGGAGTTCATAGCCTTCATGCATGATGACACAGTGATTTAGATCATTTTGCACACTTGAAAGTTCGATGGATACGATTATGTGAAACAAACTAGTGTATACATGACACATCACTACTCAAGTTGTGTTGTAAACACAGTGATAACATGTCACCCCACGATAAATCATGACTTTGTCCAACCGAATTATTATCGGCCCAAATAAAATGCATTTGATAAAACATTTCCAATACGATTAGAATTTTTTTGAAACGGAATTTGTAATAGCCAAGTCTCAAATTGAAAGAAAACACAAGAAGTTGGGAAGTTTGTGTAACTTTGCAAATTGGGGGACCTTAACGTAAATTTTGTTGGAAGGTATAAAAACTTCAAATTGGGCACAAAACCCTAGAAGTGACCATTCTGCTTGACCACTGTGTGTGTGTGAGCTGAGAAAAAGTTCACGACTGAGATGGGCAAACTGCAAGATACTCTACAGGTATTGCTGGAGAACCAGATTAATACTACGTCAGAGAGACGAACTAAAAGTGGGAACAAGACAAAGACTGTGGCGAAAGCAAAAGGGTGTACCTTCAAGACTTTTGCGTTGTGCAAACCTCCGTCTTTCAATGGGGAACGCAATCCAGTTTTAGCTTTGAGGTGGATACGCGCGTTGGAGTTCACTTTCGACACGAGAAAGTGTGCCGAGGAAGACAAAGTGTTGTTTGCCATGTCTATGCTGAAAGCAGATGCCATTTTCTGGTGGGATATCGAGATGGGAGGTAAGGGTTTTGAAATCGCAAAAACAACTACATGGGAGCTGTTAACAAAGAGATTCAAAGCTCAGTTCTGTCCAGTGGCGGCCGTTAAGAAGCTCAAGGAGGAATTTCTGGGATTAGAGCAAGGGACGATGTCGGTCCAAGAATATACGTCAAAGTTTATTGAGAAAGCCAGGTTTGCCGAATTGTATGTGCCTACCGAGGAGAGACGCGTAGAGAGATACATCTGGGGACTGAAGAGCAGTGTGAGAGAGTTGGTGCAGGTGAAAGATCCAGTTACTTTACAGGCTGCGATAGATACTGCAGAACTCACAAAAAGAAAAGAATAGGCAGATGACGGAGAGAGTTGAAGACAAGCGGAAATGGAATGGACCAAATCGCGATGTTAAAAGGCTGAGTGCGCCTAAACCCGAGTTGCAGGTGGGATTCAGATCATGAGAGAAACCCTGTAGCAAGTGTAATCGAATGCATAAGTGGGAGTGTTTGGCGGATAAGGAAGGATGTTTCAAGTGCGGGAAGATAGGGAATATGGCACGAGACTGTCGTAGTTCGAGGTCTTGTTACCAGTGTGGTTCCCCAGATCATGTCAAGATGGATTGTCCACAGTTAAGAAGAGATGTTAGCTCCAATTTCTGTGTTTAAAGAAGTATTGAAAAATAGGATAAGTATAAAAGCATCGACAGAGCCTCTGCCGAGATACCAAGAGAAAACTCTACAGAAGACGTTCTCAGAAGACAAGGCCACAGAGCCTCTGTCACACCTGACAGAGCCTCTGTGGTATGAATACTTAAAAGAATGACGAACTCAGAAGATCAAGACAAAGACTATCGTGCCTCTCACGTTTCTCTGATGGCTGCAGCCTTTGCAGAAATAGCGCACTACATTAACGTTGTACCTAATGCAGTCCCACGATGTTGTCTTTTACCCTTAGTACTTCTTGTCTCAAGCTTGTCCCCTGTAGAATAGTATAAATAGAAGGCTCTTGTAGAGCTCTTCTATTAACTGAGCACAATACGCACACACCTGATTAGAGCATAGAATCTGTTTCACACACTCAAAGGTGTTCTTGGTGTTCTTGATAAATCAATATATAGTGAATCATTAAGCTAGACTTTTATGTCATTTATTGTTTTCACGTATTTGGTTATGTGTGTATTTTCTACCTGAAGCATCTCTTTAGTTCTTTAAAACACTTCCGCATACTCTTTTGTTCGAACTAATAGAGATAAATATCATTGTTGAGTAATATAGGGAGCAACAATTGGTATCAGAGCCATCCTTTATTTTCCATATCAAGAGATCCACTCTGACAATGATTTCAACTCTTTTCGGTAGAAACTTGGATTGATCTTAACCTGTTCTTCAGTTATTTCAAACAACTTTTGTTTTTCTGCTACTCTCGACCAGTTCGACTTTAGTAAACTAACAGAACCTGTTTCTTCGGTTAAATCTTTCCATTTAGTGCATCGTTCAAGGTTTTAAAGCTTTAAACTCATTTCAAAGGATCTACCCCGTCATCTGAAAGTTTTCAGTTTATACTCTGTTTTCTGGTATTTTCAAACAACTAAAAATGGCAAACACCAACAACTTCTTCACTGCTGGTTCTTCAACCAAGCCACCTACTCTGCTTAGAGATGAGTACCCCCAATGGAAGATACGAACGATTCACTTATTTGAGGGAACTGACAAAAAACTCGTCCACTATATCGGTATATCCACAATCCTCATTTCGTTCCCATGGTCACAGTACCACGGATACCTGCCACAGATGATACTCAGAGGTTGCTGAGTACGAGAAACCCAAGACAAAGGACAAATGGTCTAATACAGTCTGGGAGAAATACGAGATTGCAAAGAAGACCAAGAGACTTCTGATAATGGCCATTCCAAATGACCTCTTTCAGTCTCTAGACGCTTGTGAATCAGCCTACGACCTATGGAAGGAACTAGAGAAACAACTGGAAGGAGGGGCCAAGACTCAGAAGAACCGCATAGCCCAATGCATCAAAAAATACTATGCTTTCAAAGCTCTACCGACAGAATATCTGCAGTCAACATACGACCGATTCAACTCTCTGATTAACAACTGTAAGAAGTTCGGGATTCACAGAACTTCTGAAGAGAACAACGTCATGTTCCTAAAGAGCCTAAATGAAGAATGGATCCAGCTGTCTATGTCTCTGCAAACTAATCAGAACTTAGACACCTGGACTCTATCAAATCTTTACGGAACATTGGTTGACCAAGAACCTCAGATTGCTCAAGCAAAAGCTCAAACTGGTGGGCCTCTTGCACTTGTTGGTAAGGCTACAGAAGGAAAGGAGAAACCAAAGAAGGAGAAGTCTGTGGAGGAGAAGAAAGAGAAGAAGAAGAAGGTGTTGGTTGTTGACAGTGAGGAAGAAGAATTAGTGGAAGAAGAGGAGACAACAATGGCCTCAATAGCTAAATCTTTAGCTCTATTGACAAGAGAGTTCAGCAGAGGATACCAGAAGAAGTCAGGTTATGAACGCAATGGGAGAGATGATCGTGGTGATTCAAGGAGTCAAGGAAGAGAAGGATCGAATGACCAACAGAGGTCAAATGACAAAAGTGACAGAGGTGGTGACCAACAGAAGTCAGGTGACAGAGCTGGGAATGCACCCCAGAATCAGGGATGCTTCAATTGTGGCAAGCCAGGCCACTATGCTGCAGACTGCAGGAGCAAACCAAATCGCCCTCAAAGGGACTCTGCTTTCTATAAAAAGAAGGCAGAGTATTACGCTCAGAAGTCGCTCATGGTGGAGCAGGAAAACTGGCAGTCAGACGAATCCTCTAACGAAGGTGAAACGAAGAACGCGCTGTTATGTGGGATGACAGAGGTCAGCTCATCCGACTCTGACAGTGAGGTATCCACTTCTGACTCTTCCTCTAATGAAACAGAAGCTGATTTGCTTAAACTGACTATTGAATAAACTGAACTTAAAAAGACTTGTGACAATGTCTAGAAAAAGCTTGCATTCTTTGAGAGAGAAGCTAGACTTCTCACTCAAGAAAAGGCAAAAATATTTCAAGAAAAGGAAGAGATTGAAACTAATTGGCACAAACATCTAAACCCTTTAAAAGAAAAGATGTCAGAACTCAACTCTGCCTTAAAAGCTAAATCAAAAGAACTTATGGATGTTGAGAACGACAGAATGAATATTCTTGCTCTTAAACACTATTTTCAAAAGGAAAGAGAAGTCCTTCATCAAGACCTACACAGAAGAGACCTTTTGATTAAGAAATATCAAGATACACATATGGTGTACGAAAAGGTGAATACACAAACAGGGAGACAGGGAATTGGCTTCTGTGATATAGATCCATATACTGGAAACAAAAGAGACAAGTCCCTATCATCCTTATTTTGTATTGGAAGTACAAGAAAACCAGGTTTTCCAAACTTACTCTCTGTTAGCAAAAGGCAAAAAGTCTCTGGGGAACCTCACAAGAGGAAACCTCTGAAGATGATTAATGTGTGGTATCAAAACACAGATTTATCATCCTCAGCCTCTGTCAAAAGAGACTCCAAACCAAAGAAATATATGAAAACTCAGGATCAGATAGGAATCTTCAAGTTTGGTGACCCTAAGACTCAAACCCATGTTGCCTTTGTCTGCACTATAGATTCTGAAACGAAACTATCGGCAGAGGCACCTGAGTTCATGCCTGCTTCCTCAGAAGAAAAACTAGAACACATTTTTTAAAATGAGTTAATAGAAATTGGTAGAAACAATTTTTATGAAAACCTCTGTACATCCTCTGTTGAACAAAACTCCTATGAGGAAATCTTTATGTATACTTCTGTTGACCTGGAAGATATTCCCAAAAGAAAGGAAGAAAGCGAGTATGACACATGCTCAGAAAATCCTGCCTCTGTCGACAGAGATATAAGTGACTCAACCTCTGTATACGAGGACGATTCATCCTCTGACGAATCTGATACTGATTCAAGTGAGTCACAAATAGTTCCTTGTGCATCAGAGGGATTTAAACTTCCCTCTGGAATTCTTAACAGAACCATTCCTCCTAAGGAGAAAATCACAAGTGTTCCTATTTGCCCGGATTTCTTGGACATGTGTATACAAGTCAAAACCTCTCTTGAGCTTGAGAAAGTTAAAAAACAAAAGGAAATGTCTTCTCAAAATCAAACAAGTTCAAAAGCTCCAAAACCCCTAAGGCCTTTTCAAGAAAAATTAACTTGGCAGCAAAAGGGTAAGTGGGTTGAAAGTAACAAATCTTTTGCTTCTGTGACAGTGAGGCCTGCAGAAGTTCACCACAGAGGAAGAGGTCAACAGAAGGCTACTCCCAACAGAGAATTTTCAAAACATCAATCAAGCCTATATAGGTGTTCTTGTAATAGGAAGTCAAATGCTAGGATAAATTGTAATAATAAAGCCTCTGTACCTATATTCAGTGTTTTTAATGAAAAGTTCAAGCAAATTTCTTCGCATATCAATTATTGTCATTGTTTCGATCTTATGCATCAATTGAACCAACACTTCTCTAGTCCACACTGTTTCCTCTCTGTACCCAAAAAGAATGCAAAATTGAAGGGTAAGAAGAAACAAACTGGTTCTTCATCAGAAGCTAAAACCAAACCCAAGGATGCTAAGGCAACCTTGAAGACCGCTAACAAACCTGGACCCATTTGGATAAGAGAACCTAAAAATCTCTGATTCTCATACAGAAGCAGTATGTGCCGATCTGGTATCTAGACTCCGGGTGCTAGCGGTACATGACTGGCGACAGAGGTCTACTATCCTCTTACAAAGATAAACTCGATGAAGGATCTGTAACCTTTGGCGACAATAAGAAGGGATATATAACCGTATGCAAAGTTGCCTATGTGGATGGCCTTAAGCACAATCTTCTCAGTGTTAGCCAACTTTGCGATAAGTGTTTCGATGTCATGTTCAAAAGAACTTTCTGCTCTCTGCAAGGAGAAGATACAAGAGTCGAACTTCTGCGAGCCGAACGAAAAGGCGATCTGTACCTCATGAACTTTAGTGTCAAGAATAAGAAATACAAGCTCCGCCTTGTTGCTTCTAAGAACGAAGAAGCCTGGTTATGGCATAACAGGTTCTGCCATCTGAACTTTCATACTCTAGATAAGCTTGTTAAACTTGATTTAGTCAAAGGTCTGCCAAATGTTAAATTCAGTAAAGATCATTTGTTCTCTGCTTGCGAAATGGGTAAACTCAAAATAGCTTCCCATAAAGGCAAGACTGATGTATCTTGCCCTACGCCTCTGTATATGCTTAATGTTGACCTCTACGTTCCAACCGCTACACAGAGCCTAGGTGGCAAAAAATATATATTTGTGTTGGTTGATGAATATTCCAGATACAGATGGGTGGAATTTGTCAGAAAGAAATCAGATGTTCCAAACATTCTGATTAACCTAATGAAAAGAATCCAGGTTCTGTATGAGTGCAGGATTCAAAAGTTGAGAAGCGACAATGGCACAGAATTCAAGAACTCTGTCATTGAAGCTTACCTAACAGAAGAAGCCTTATCACAGAACCTCTTTGCTGCACGCACCCCACAACAGAATGGCATGGTTGAACGAAAGAACCGCACGCTTGTGGAGGCTGCAAGAACTATGCTGACAGCATCTGGATTGCCCATTTCTTTCTGGGCAGAAGCAGTATCAACCGCTTGCTATACCCAAAATCGATCAACAATAGTAAAGATGCACATCAAAACACCTTAACAATTGATCAACCAAAGGCGACCAAATATCAAGTTCTTCCATGTATTTGGATGCAAGTGTTTTGTCCTTAATGATAGAGAAGGTAGAGGGAAGTTTGATGTGAAAGGAGACGAAGGCAAGTTCATTGGGTACTCTGCCACCTCAAAGGCCTACAAAGTTTATCTTCTACGGTCCCAAACTATTGTAGAGAGTATCAATGTCTCTTTTGACAATTCCTTTCAAAAGATTTATGAACAAATCAGTTCAAAACTCGGTCTGAAAAAGGAATCCTCTGGCATCTCAAAGACAAGAGAAGCAGAACTGAATATCCTAGTTGAAGAGATATTCCATGATGATATTGATCCCTCTGCTGAAACCATCAGAGCCTCGGGAGAAACATCTTCTACCAACCAGACTGAGTCAGGTATTTCTCTAACTGGTCCATTAAATACTTCATCCTCTTCTGTAAATCATGCAAACACAAGTGCTGAGGGGGAGCGAACGAAAGACGATACAAGCAAGGATTCTACTACAGAGGCACTGGAAATACCTAGTCCAGGAACTACAGAGGAAGCAATAGCAGAGGAAAACGAGGATTCGGTCTCAATATCCTTAGAGGAATTAATTCCAACTCTTATCCCAATATCCCCACAAGCTGAGACTCCAAGTTCCAGTACAGAAGTACCATCCACTACAGAGGTTGCACCAGAACCAACGAGTGCAACCACATAGGTTCAACTAGATGATGTTGATGACCATCTCCCAAAAACGACAAAATAGACGAAGAGCCATCCTTAGAGCGAAATAATTGGCGATCCTTCTGAAAAAGTCAACACAAGATCAACCACTGCTAATTTTTGTTTCTTTACAAATTTTATCAGTGTGATCGAACCAAAACGAGTTTATGAAGCCCTAGATGATCCGCACTGGATTGAAGCTATGCAAGAAGAGCCTCTCCAGTTTTAGCGAAACAAAGTTTGGACCCTAGTTCATCTGCCAAAAGGAAAACAAGCTATAGGGACAAAATGGGTTTTTAGAAACAAGAAGAATGAGGATGGGGTGGTTATTCGAAACAAGGCGAGATTAGTGGCCAAGGGATACTGCCAAGCAGAAGGCATTGACTACGATGAAACCTTTGCCCCTGTTGCATGGCTCGAAGCGATAAGGATCTTCTTAGCCATCGCAACCCACAGAGGTTTCAAAGTCTTTCAAATGGATGTCAAGTCTGCCTTTCTAAATGGTCAAATCCAAGAAGAAGTATACGTCCAGCAGCCACCAGGGTTCGAAAGTGCCAAGTACCCAAACCATGTTTACTTCCTTGATAAAGCTCTATATGGACTGAAACAGGCTCCAAGAGCATGGTACGAACGCCTTTCAACCTTTCTCCTTGATAACAATTTCGAAAGAGGTACAACTGACACTACTTTGTTTTATAAAAGAAAAGGTAAGGAGAATCTGCTTGTACAGATTTATGTGGATGACTTTATTTTTGGTTCTACAAATGCAAAACACTGCACAGATTTTGAAAAGCTCATGTAGAGTGAGTTTGAAATGAGTATGATGGGAGAATTAAACTTCTTCCTAGGACTCCAAGTCAAACAATCATCAGAGGGAATTTTTATAAATCAAGCTAAATATGTCTCTGACATTCTTTCAAAATTCAATCTCTCTGATGCCTCTGTCATGAAGACCCCCATGTCAACTGGAAATAAGTTACATTCTGATCCAGGCGGTAAATCTGTAGAGTGAAAGCTCTACAGAGGAATGATTGGGTCTCTCTTATACTTAACCGCAGGTAGACCTAATATAACGTATGCCACATGCCTCTGTGCAAGATATCAAGCTAACCCAAAGGAATCCCACCTTCTTGCTGTAAAGAGGATCTTTAGATACCTAAAGGGAACCAAAAATATTGGCCTCTGGTATCCGAAGAACTCTGGCTTTGATCTTATGGCCTACACATATTCAGATTATGGAGGATGCAAGCTTGACCGAAAAAGTACCTCTGGGAGTTGTCAATACCTGGGTGGTAAAGTAGTCAGCTGGACTTCAAAGAAGTAGAATTATGTGTCGACATCTACAGCAGAAGCTGAGTAAGTTGATGCTGCTAGCTGTTGCTCCCGGGTTCTGTGGATGCGAACTCAGCTAAAGGGCTACGGTCTCAACATATACAAGATACCCATCCTCTGTGATTCAAAGAGTGCCATTGCGATCTCTGTCAATCCTGTACAGCATTCCAAAACAAAGCATATTGATATCTGTTACCACTTTCTGAAGCATCATGTTGAACAAGGCACAAGCGAGATGTACTTTCTGTCCACGAAATTTCAGCTTGCGAATTCCATCTTTTCTTGGTGGGTAAGTTGGGTATGCTGAACATGAGCTGATACCTCTGTAAGTGAGACTTGATCTTCTTGTAAATATGTATATATTTAAACTCTTTTATATGTAAATTCCCTATCATCAAAAGTTCTGTACCCAACAGAGCTTCTGTGGAATTGCTCAAAGCCTCTGACGATTCCCACAGAACCTCTGGTAAGTTTGATCTATGTTCTATGCATTAATTATCTCATTTGATCCAAGCATAGGTCAAGGGGGGAGCAGAAGGAGACCTTGAATTAATCTACAGAAGTTGTTAATTCAAAGGGGAGCCAAAGAAGAGTAGTGATCAACCAAATCCACATAAGTCAGGTACTTTGCCGAGCAAAGGTGAATCAAAAGGAGAATATCTCGCACAAAACCTTTTTCCAAAACAGTTTTCCAAGACACCAATTTCCAAATATGTCCTAAAAACACAGTTTAAAACAATGAAAACTTTGGAAGATAAAAAAGTTTTATGAATTTTCAGTTATTAGAAATTTTCACTCATAGAGCCACTGTTGAGCTCAACAGAGCCTCTGTGAATGCAAAATTTTGTACGAAAATTCTATCGATCACTTCCAATGAACTTTCAAATGTTTTTGGTAAAGGTGCAAGCTAAGAGGAGATGAAAAGTAGGTTTCAGATCACAGAGCTCATTCCACCACAGAGCTTCTGTCGATTCTGACCAATTCTATAATATGCGGGTTATTTCTAAAAGTGACAGACATATGGAAGTAGAAACACGCACGCGCCAGGCATTAATGGGCCGCGCACTACGTCTAATCGTGTTCTGACACCTCTGACGTGGCACGTTTTCACTGGATGTGCATGCCACACGTTCCTCTGAAACGTGCACCCAGCTGTAGTGCTCGAGTGCGGACCCCATAGGTTTATCTAATTTTAACTATTTACCGATTCAGATTCTGCTGTTTTCACTCCAGTATAAAACCCCATTTACCTCTCCTTCCTCATTTTATGAATTCTTCCTCCTTATTATCTCCGGCGAACCTTGCAAAACCTGCAACTTCTTCTTTACACTCATTTATTCAAGCCACACAAGCAATGACTTCCACCAGAAACTCTCCGGCGACCTCCGCTGCTCACTCCGAACACTCACAACACCAATCTGATGCCAGAAATCTTGAGCAAGAAAACTCAGGTAACTCCGTCGACTTTGCTCCGACAACCCACCTTCAAAACTTCTTGGACCATGCCCAGTTCGAGAACGTTCTTCCTTTGAAACCCAATAACCATTACTTGGTCTCCTCAAGAACCGCTTTTGGGGATGACCATGCCATCTTGCTAAACATCCTGGAAAACCACTACCTGAACCCTCTGCTAACCAAGAACGTCTCAAGAATCCCTGCCATATACCTCAACTAGTTCTGGCAGAGCTGTTATTATGACCAAGAGAGTAGGCAAATCAAGGGCTACATATCTAAACCCGACAACTCCGAGAACATTGAACTGAAATTTAACAGAACCATGCTATCCCTTGAATTTGGCCTTCCTACCAGAGGACTTCTAGGCATCAAGGACTACGCAGAGGTCCCCTCAGACTCAGAGCTTTGAAGATTCGCAGAGATGTTGGGCTACAATACCCAATTAAAGAAGAGAAATGACTTCAGAAGAAACAGGTTCCCCCTATGTGGAATACTCTCTTCTCCATCCTCAACAGATGCCTGACTGGAAAAGTAGGCAACCCTGATCAAACCTCTCACCAGATAATGGCAATCATGTACGGGGTGTACTATGATTTGCCTCTGGACTATGCTACACTTATGATTCAGGAGCTGGTGAACACCATTGACCACACAATCTCCACACAGAAGGCAAAGGGGCCCAAAAGCGCTGAACTCCCTGCTCTGCAATTTCAAAGGACCATAGGAGTGATTCTGGAACCTCTGCTCCTTATCGAAAGCCAATGGAGGGACCAGTTATCAAAACCTACCCCATGGCAAAGAATACCCCAACAGAGCATGTGGACGGATTCAACTTCTGCAGACCTCTACCATCCTCCCTTCTGACATATGCAAGTGATGAGGAACTTAGGTTAGCATACATATGCGATTACAGGACTCCATAACCGATTCCAGTGACACCCCCGCGTCTAGGAGCTCTCATAGGATCTCAGGTAGTAGATAGGATGAGTGACGAAGAGTGGGCAGCGGCTTTAGAAAAGCATGAGCAAAGACAACAAAGATTTCATCTTCTGCGAAGCACAATTGCAACTTCTGCTTCCAAGAGAAAAACCTCTGCTACCCCCCCCCCCCCAAAAAAAACAAAGAAGGCCCCCCAAACCAAAGAAAAACACATAAGCCACATCTACAAGTGTTGAACCTCCAAAAAATCCCAACAATCACCACCAACAGAAACAATGATTGGATCCTCTGCACCTCCCTCTCCTCCTAAAGAAAAGAAGAAGAAACAAAAATCCAAATCTTCTCAGGAGGGGGGCCCCAAACCGAAACGCAAGAAAACCAAGAAAACCAAGAAACCCAAAACACCTCTGCAGACCATCGCAGAGGGAGCCGAAAATGAAGGAGAAGTCCTTGAACAACCTCTGCAATCCCCCATTCCCATTCACTATGCAGATCAGGGTGACTTCGCCGCCTTCCTTGAAAACCCTTAGTTTGCAGACACCTTTGATACTTCAGGATGGAACGCAGAAGCCCCTCTCCATTGGACAACTGAAAAACCAGACTTCATCGTCTCAGAAGGTGATTCTGATATGGAGGAAGATGACAGAACCCCTGAGTGTATTTAGGCAACTACCCCACAAGTGTACATGAACCTTCTACTCTATCCCTCTCATTCTTGTTACGATACACTACGAAAGAGTCCAGAGGATATAGCAGAAGCCGAAGACACTCAGGTAGGTATAGAGTTAGGGTGCATAACAGAGGAAGTAGCAATAAAAGATGCCGCAGAAAGTAGAGGCACACAACCCCAACCATCTCCTAGTGCAACCCACATTTCTGACACCACCAGTCTAGCGGCAGAAGGTGTCATTGAAAAAGAGCAGCACAGCTCGAGCCCAACCCCTGCAAACCGGACAGAGGAACCTCTTTCCTCCTCTATACCATTATTATCCGGGGTAACCATTCCAAGGGAGTCCTCTCCAAAGGACTTACCTTTAGTTCGTGATCATTCGCCCCAGATCACATCAGCCATCCCTGCAGAGGAATTTTTTTCCTCTGCTACACGCACACAGTTAGGACCTCAAGGATCTTAGTGAGCACAGAGACGAAGGGACTCTAGACAAGTCCCCAAATCAACTTAAGGATACTCTTGTACCCATCTCTGAAATAGATCAGGACAATGTTCTTATCAGAACTTCTGTAGAGTATGAGGCCTCAAAAACCTCTGCTCAAGGATCAGAAGGAAATCCTTCCTCTCTCAACATCAATACAGGAGCGAAAGAAGGTGTCCAAGGAACAAGGACAAAATCTGGGGAAGAATGTGTTCCCCCAGAGGTTACACATAGTTCACATGTCTCAAGGGATGAGTTCCAAACCCTTGTCACCTCTGTGAACAACTCGTTGAAAGAGTTGAAAAGCTCTTTTGACTCTTTTGCAGAATCCACTAAAAGGGCAATTTCTGAACAGACAACCAAAGTGGACAACTTGTCCACCGAGGTGAAAACTGCCTGCGCCCAAATGAACACAACTGCAACAACCTTTGCTACTACTGTCGCCTCTGAATTCGAGAAGGCCATAACTTCTGCATTTCAGGCCTCTGTCAAAGATCTCCATGCACAACTGAAGAAAGAACAAACCCCTACCTCTACGGGCCTTACACCAGAAGATCTAAAAATGCCCTAGAGCAAGTCTAAGAGCATACAACCAGAGAAACTCAGGCCATGAAGCCCGCTGACTACATGACCAGAGCCCAACTTACAGAACTTGGTCAGGGGATTCTAAATGAGATGAAAAAAATTCATCCAAGCCTTCACCACCGCAAATACCAATTATGTGAAAGACTTCCAAGCAAGCGTGGGGAAACTAAGGTTCAATTCTGAAGCAGAGGTTGCCTATTTGCTAGGCATCTGTGATGACCTCTGCGCGAAGATGATCGCCACAGGGGCAAGCCAACGCAAGAAGCCAGAAACTACATGCCGGGCAGAGGGTACAAGAGAAAAGGGCCAGGATGACTCTGATGATGATTATGATGGATCATCAGGTCATCCTGAGGGGGAGAAGAGGAAAGAGAGAGCTACAAACAGAGGTCTACCAGCACCACCATTATCCACATAACCTCTATCCCAAGTACCATCATCTGAAACCCAACAGCAGACCACAGAGGAAACACCCACCTCTGTGGAAACAACCCATATAACAACTGAAAACTTACCATCACCAACTCCCAAACCAACAGAAGAGGTCCAAATCCTAACATCAACCTCAAAAGACAACCCCCTTCACCAAAACCAAAACCATCCGAAGAAACTCAACTACTATCCCCTACACCAAGAGCTGAAAAGACAAAATCTCCATCTCCCACACCCAAAACAACAGAAGAGCCCAAAATCAGAACCAAGACACTTCCTCAAAAACAAAAGAAAATATCTGAGCAAAACAGCAGAAGCATCTCCAACCAAACCACAAACTAAGACCCCTGTCAAACCAACGAGGCAACCCTACCAAAAACAGCAGAAGCACCACCAACAAAGCCCTCAGAAGCTCAAAGGACAAAACCAACAGAGGCAACCCAATCCCAACAAGCAGAACAACAAAAGATGAAGGCAAAAGACAAGGGAAAGGGGATAGCAACAGAGGAACCGAAAAAGAAGAAGCAAAAGCATCAACCCACGGAGAAACTGATGAAAAATGCTTTTGATGCCTTTGTCACCTTTAAGACAAAAAAAGAAGACCGGGCCTTCAGACTTCCCCCTCTGTCAACCAACCTTGTCCTAGATCTAAAGGCAAAACCCTCAGAAGACCGGGTGGCCCAAGTCATCAGCAAAATGGATGCTCTTCGCAGGCCCATGCCTCCACCATCTGCACCTCCACGACAAATGGAAGAGGTTGTGTACAAGTACCTGTACAGCAGAGCAATCAACGATCCCCCTGCTACCATCCATTCTGCAACCTGACCACCTCAAGCAGCTCGAAGATGACTTCAACAGAACATCATCCAAACCCGTCAACCAAGTCTTCTCAAGCTCTAAAATCGACAAGGTTATCTACTGCAAGCTTTCTCACACCAGAGGCACTCAAATCTACTACAACATCTATCACGTCAAAAGGATGGAGAGAACCGAGAACAAATTCTCAGATGCTGATCTGAGGAACCTGACCCCCTATGACTTGCCCGATTCTTTGAGTTGGGCAACAAATGACAACAACACCAGACTTGTAGTTCAGAGGGCATATCGTGTGATCAAAATGGCAATGCGCGAAAAGCTTCTGCTATACAGTCAGACTAACTTCCAAGTGGGACTCGATCTTGGAGTTAAACAGATTAAACTCCTACCACCAAAAGATGACTGCCCCTCCTTTGCCAGACCAAACTCCATCATCACATTTCCAAAGACTGGGTACGTCTATCGGGATCCTGCTGGAAAGTTGAAGATGTTCCTAGAGGTTGATTGCCAAAAATACGAAACAAGTACTCTGCTCGAGTTCACAGCCAACCTCTTGGAACACAGAAGAACAGAGTTCATGGATCAAGCACTTTCCGACAGATTAATAGAGGTCATCGACTCTGTCATCAACTTCAGAAACCTCTGCATCAGGATCTATCG
Source organism: Saussurea involucrata (assembly GCA_033807775.1). Taxonomy (NCBI): domain Eukaryota; kingdom Viridiplantae; phylum Streptophyta; class Magnoliopsida; order Asterales; family Asteraceae; genus Saussurea; species Saussurea involucrata. The sequence goes on from CM066326.1 coordinate 15,910,166, forward strand.
TGAACTCAAAAATGGAGGACTCGACAACAGGAAAATCAACGACTTCCCAAACGCCAGAGTCTGACATCTACAACCATCTTCTGCTTACTTTTCATACTTTGCAATGTAATCGAATATAAATGCCTCTGGCATAATCTTATATGAAAAAGTAAAAATCTTCTACAGAGGTCAAATACCTCTTGTCGTGCTCTTAGCTTAGAAAACCATGCAAATTTCCAATTTTTTATTTTTCAATACTTAGGGGGAGATTGTTAGGTCCAACTTCTGTGTTTAAAGAAGTATTGAAAAATAGGCTAAGTATAAAAGCATTGACAGAACCTCTACCGAGACACCAAGAGAAGACTCTACAAAAGACGTTCTCAGAGGACAAGGCCACAGAGCCTCTGTCACACCTGACAGAGCCTCTGTGGTATGAAGACTTAAAAGAATGAAGAACTCAGAAGATCAATACAAAGACTATCGTGCCTCTCACGTTTCTCTGTTGTACAAAGATCCTGAAGATCGTCCGTACAAGGCGTGCCCTGCACATTCCACGTGTCCACCTCTGATGGGCTACAACCTTTGCAGAAAATGGTGCACTACATTAACGTTGTACCTGATGCAGTCCCACGATGTTGTCTTTGTACCCTTAGTACTTCTTATCTCAACTTGTCCCCTGTAGAATAGTATAAATAGAAGGCTCTTGTAGAGCTCTTCTATTAACTGAGCACAATACGCACACACCTGATTAGAGCATAGAATATGTTTCACACACTCAAAAGAGTTCTTGGTGTTCTTGATAAATCAATATACAGTGAATCATTGAGCTAGACTTTTATGTCATTTATTGTTTTCACGTATTTGGTTCTGTGTGTATTTTATTCCTGAAGCATCTATTTAGTTCTTTAAAACGCTTCCGTATACTCTTTTGTTCGAACTAATAGAGATAAATATCATTGTTGAGTAATATAGGGAGCAAGAAGAGGATTTGCTAGGAGCTATGGCGGTAGTGGTGGAGGAAGAGACGGAGATAGAAAGGTGGATCCTGCTCGCGCGAAGGCGAGGGCTTTCCACATGTCGGCAGAGGAGGCAGTGAACACGCTTGATGTGGTGACAGGTACTTTCCCTATTGACTCGACTCTTTTTAAAGTATTGTTTGATTCGGGCGGCAAATGTTTATTTGTATCACCTAATTTTATTCAGAAATTGCAAGTGAAACCCAAGAGGTTGAACTTTGGGTTTGAGGTAGAAGTAGCAGATGATAGTCGAGTCTGGGTGAAAGAGGTCTATGAGGGGTGTAACATTGATGTTGATGGTCACCTGGGTCCCTTTGCGTTTGTACCCTATGGGAATGGGAGAGTTTGATGTGGTTTTAGGGATAGATTGGTTAGCGGATAATGACACTAGTATAGTGTGTAGTAAGAAGATAATTCGTATCGCTTTGCCAAATAAGAAAGAAGTAGTAATCTATGGGGATCGGCGGGATAGGAAGTCGTGTATGATATCTATGTTGAAAGCTAGACGATGTTTGGGGAAGGGGTGTCTGGGGTATTTAGCTTATGTGCTAGATGCTAAGAAAGAAAAGAAGGGGGTAGAGGAGGTGCCTATAGTAAATGAGTACCCGGAAGTGTTTCTGGATGACTTGACAAGTCTTCCTCCAGATCGTCAAGTAGAGTTCATAATAGATTTAATGCCTGGGGCGGCACCGATCGCGCGTGCGCCCTATCGCTTAGCACCCGCGGAAATGAAGGAGATGATGACGCAACTGCAAGAGCTACTCGACAAGGGTTTTATTCGTCCGAATCATCGCCTTGGGGAGCGCATGTACTATTTGTTAAGAAGAAAGACGGATCTATGTGGATGTGCATAGATTATCGTGAGCTCAACAAGGTAACAATTAAGAATAAATACCAACTTCCAAGGATCGATGACCTCTTCGACCAGTTGCAGGGTGCGAGCTATTTTTCAAAGATAGACTTGAGGTCGGGATACCATCAGCTGAAAGTGAGAAAGGAAGACGTGCCCAAGACAACCTTTCGTACAAGATATGGACACTACGAGTTTTTAGTTATGCCCTTTGGTTTGACTAATGACCTAGCAGTGTTCATGGACTTGATGAACAGGGTGTGTAGTTCGTTGTTGGATAGGTGTGTGATCGTGTTCATTGACGATATCCTGATCTACTCTCGAACACGTGAAGATCACGAAGAGCGTCTCCGAGCAATTTTGGAACTATTGAAGCGTGACAAGTTGTACGCTAAGTTTTCAAATTGCGAGTTCTGTTTGAGGGAAGTTCAATTTCTAGGCCACATGGTGTCGGCGGATTGTATCAAAGTGGACCCCGCTAAGATCGAAGCTATTAAAGATTAGGAGTCGCCAAAGTCACCATCTGAAGTAAGAAGTTTTCTTGGACTGGCGGGCTACTATCGAAAGTTCATTCAGGAATTATCACGGATAGCCATGCCGTTGACCGCATTGACAAGGAAGAACGTCAAGTTCGTTTGGACCGAAGCTCAGGAAACCGCATTTGAGAGATTGAAAGAAAGTTTGAGCAGCGCTCCAATTCTGTCATTGCCTAAGGGATCAGAAGGTTTTGTAATTTACACAATGTTTCTAAGCTTGGGTTAGGGTGTGTACTGATGCAGAACGGGATGGTGATTGCGTACGTATCTTGATAGTTGAAAGATCATGAAAAGAACTACCCTACGCACGACATGGAGCTAGCGGCGGTGGTGTTCGCTTTAAAAATATGGCGACACTACTTGTATGGAATGAAGTGCCAGATTTACACCGATCATAAGAGTCTTAAGCATATGTTCGATCAGAAGGAATTGAACATAAGACAAAGGAGATGGATGTTGCTGTGGAACGATTACGACTGCGAAATCCTTTACCATCCGGGTAAAGCAATTGTGGTAGCGGATGCGTTGAGTCGGAAAGAGCGAGGACAATCGACCAAAGTAGTGGCTTTCAGAGTCGAGGCGACCTCGAGTCTCCTGGACGAGGTCAAGAAGTCTCAAGAGGAGGCGTTACTGGAAGAAAATATAACGAGTGAGAGGATCGTTGGGATTACATCCTTGCTTAGTGCCAACAATGGTGGGTTGAGATGTATGAAGGATCGGGTGTGGGTTCCTAAGTTAGGGAACTTGAGAGTAAACATTTTTGAAGAAGCGCATAAGTCGCAATATTCCATGCACCCGGGGACGAATAAGATGTACCGGGACTTAAGACAATTTTACTGGTGGCCAGGAATGAAGAAGGACATCGCCCATTTTGTGGAACGTTGTGTGACGTGTCTGAAGGTTAAAGCAGAACATCAACGCCCTTATGGGGAGCTTCAGTCTATGGAGATACCAGTGTGGAAATGGGACAACATCACTATAGACTTTGTTACGAAGTTACCAAGGACTCCGAAGGGGAACGATGCGATATGAGTGATTGTGGATAGTCTCACCAAGTCCGCGCATTTTCTACCAATCAGGGAGTTGGGTCCATTGGAGAAGCTAGCCTGGTTGTACGTTAATGAGATCGTATCAAGGCACGGGGTGCCACGATCGACTGTGTCCGATCGTGATAGTCGGTTTACGTCGACGTTTTGGAGAAGTCTACAGCGAGAGTTGGGTTTGCAGGTGAAGTTGAGCACAACATATCATCCTCAGACGGATGGTCGGAGTGAAAGGACCATTCAAACGTTAGACGATATGCTCCGAGCCTGTGTAATTGATTTTAAGGGTTCCTTGGAAGTACATTTACCTCTGATAGAATTCGTGCAGAATGACTGCGGATAAGATATAGTTAATTCATGAGAAAATGAGAATCGCACAAGATCGACAAAGGAAGTATGCGAACAATAGAAGGAAGCCTATTGAGTTCCAAGTGGGTGACAAAGTGATGCTGAAAGTCTCGCCTTGGAAGGGAGTAGTACGTTTCGGGAAGAAAGGAAAGTTGAGGCCAAGGTATGTGGGGCATTTCGTCATTTTGGAGTGAGTCGGAGCAGTAGCCTACAAGCTAGACTTTCCAGAAGAATTAAAGGGAGTTCACCCAACATTTCATGTTTCAAACCTGAAAAAGTGTTCGGCCGAAGCAGATGTGGCCATTCCATTAGAGGATATCAACATTGATGAGAGATTGACGTACGTAGAAGAACCGATTGATATTGTGGATAGAAAGATTCGAAAGTTAAGAAACAAGGAGATTAGACTGGTAAAGGTTCAGTGGCGGTTTCATAAAGGACAAGAGGCAACTTGGGAGGTACAAGCGGACATGAGGTCCAAGTACCCTCAGCTTTTCGACAATGGAATTCAGGGGACGAAATGTGACAACCGTCAAATTACGTTTCAAGTTAGATTGGTACTAAACATTTCAGTTATTAATATTTTAGACAGCACAGTCGAATTTAGCAGTGAAAACAGTATCGTTAGGAAAATTTGAGAATTTTGCCTAGCATTTGCCTAAATGAGTGAATTATCCATATATCTCATAAAATGTAAATTTAAATACCCTAAATACATATGTATATATATGTACTTTGCATAATTTTATAAAAACAAGTATTATGGGTTATATAAACTAGCTAAATAATAATTCAAATTCAAGAATAAAAATAAAATAAAAATAAAAATAAAAATAAAAATAAAGACAACATCATTTTATCCAAAGTTACACTCCTCTCTCTCTCCCTCCTCTTCCCAAGGGCCGGCCACCCCCCCCCCCCTTAAACCCCTCTCCCTCTCATTTTATTCAACTCACAATTCATTTCTTTCATCTCTCTCTCTCTCTCTCTCTCTAACTTCTCTCTAGGAGTTTTCTCTCAATTCTCTCTCTTTTTCTCCCTAGATTTCTGCTAAATACTCTTCCATACTTCAGCCCATGAACCTCAAGAAATCCAATTGTTCAAGAACTTTTGAAGGTATGTATGTGTGTAGGATGAAACCTACACACCTTCTTGTTAATCTTCATCATTTTCTTTAAGTTTTCCTCCTTCTACACTAAGTTTCATCTAAGTTTTTCCAATAAGCTTCTTTGAACATCTTGATGTTTGTAGATTCATCACCATAACACCTTGTATGTTATTAAAAAGGGGATGAATCCATGACCAAACCTATGTTAAGATCAAATAAGGAGCTTTTGAAAGTTCTTGCAAACATGTATGTGTTCTTCATCAAAACCAACTTCTTAAACTCTAAGAAATGTTATGAAAAACTCATACTACACCAAAAACATGTTTTAATCTTCATGCATGTGCTAAAAACTTATCATTTCATATGACAAAAACGAGTTCTTAGTGTGACCACTCATGCAATCTTCAAAAAGAAAGCAAGGCAAAAGGAACAAAATCATTTCATATACATGCATGTGGTTTTAGAGGCTTAAAAATAAATATTTATCTGAAAATATATGCTTTGGGAAGTGTCAAAACGGATTCAAGGCAAAAGGAACAAAATCATTGCAAAACTTAAAGTTATATGCATTTTCCTATAAGCTATATTTTGATAGTAATCTGCCAGATTTCTACCTCTCCCTTTAAATGGCCATACCTCTCTCAATACTTAACCAAATAAAGTGAAATTGCTTCTGAAATTTATGTTTATGTGTTAATATTCGAACCCAAGTGGTTTCACTCAAAAACTCAAAGTTTTCGACCTTCAAACAGACGTCACAAAAACAGTGTGCAAACAGCTATGTTTTCTGTAGTAGCTGCTTTATAAAAATAATTGATGGACTTATCTACCTTAAAAAATTATGGTTTTTATGCCAAACGTTTCCTAACTCAATATATTAAATCAAGTACAAATTTTGTGACTAAAGGAACATTGGAGGACATCGGATTTTGGACAGAAAATGACTATAAATTCTGGACAACAAATGATAATTTCTTACTATAGTTAAAAACTAACTCTTAGACCATTTTCATCACTTCTTGTGATGAAATTGCAGTGATGCTAACATATTTAAGTTAATATAACCTACATACTATATGTGTATGCAATTTATATATTTTAACTTTACATTTTGAACCCTTTTCATCATTCTTGTGACGAAATTGCGGTATATATATACTACTAGTGGTGTACCCGCGCGATGCAGCGCGGATGAATCACAATTCCGAAACATTAGTTTAACCCTGAATCATATTTCTTTATCACTTTCGATTTTATTTCATGAGTTTGCGTGGTTAATTTGCAAGTCAACTAATATATAAACTTGAAGGTTAATATTGTTTATTAGCAAGATCGAATGGAAAATAACGTATTAGGCTTCTAAACCCATAAACTCAAAACCTATTACAAAACCTGAAAATCTTGATTGAACAAAAAAATACAATCATTTGTAAATAATGCTCATCCGTATATCCAGAAAGCTGTTTAGTTTTCGTGATGCACTTATCCGACGAATTTCCTGCAAAAAACACGCAATGATTTTGATAGAAATATATGGTACAAAATGTGTAATAATATACTTGTTGATTATACCTTATTCATCACGTAAAACTTCTTGATAGACGACGTTTGAGGTGTGGACTCTAGCACGATTGAATTTTTTTGCAGGCTTCACTAACACCTTTTATTGATTGTCATAGAAAAGCTAAGCTGAATTGGAAACTGTTTTCTGCCTTGGTTGTATATCTCAATTTTTTCACTCGGGAACTAATTAAAGATCCTAAACAAGTTACAACTAATTTGGATGTCCCAAAAAGAAATCAGTTTCAAGTTCTAGAATCTACATATAACATAGATCCGACCAATTAAGTTGAATCCTCTTACGTTAGACGTAAGAAGTAGCTCTTCTGGGATGCTGGGAATTCATTAGTCAAAATCACATGCCTACAAGAAACACATATATTACCTATTTCAGATACCCAACATCATTACAGTCCATTTTGATGCAACACACAAAGATAAGCTAGGTTTTAATCTGATGTAAAATATTACCATGATAAGCGGATAACTTCCGAACTTCTTTACAATTCTGGGAGTGTAAAAAATGAAATACAAAATTGATCGAGTTAGAAACCATCTCTGATTACTTGAACATGTAATATCTTCTAATCATCGCTTAATTACCGTACTCATTATCATCTATTTGTTAAATGGATTAAAGAATGGTCGCTTATGATGCAATCAATTCATCATCAAAAAGTGCACTTTAGGGGCAACTGGAATCTAGAACTACATCAATAAAATATGATGGAACTTGGACAGTAATAAAACCTGTTAACCGAACATATGTTAAAACCAATATTAAGGTAGTAATAGATACTTGTTTCACATGCTCGGTTCAAGTAAACTTTGTAGTTCTATTTTTTGTTCCACGTTATGAAACAAACATATGTTAATCAATCCACTAAATTAAAAATGTAGACGGAAAAAAGATTATTGGAAATAGCACTTATACATATAGGATATTGCATTCACATACTTGTAAGCAGGCAACCATTAGCAGTGGTTTTTTGCCAAACTTTGGGGCAACATAGGTCAAATTTTTGACCGAATTAGCTCCTTTTTGCAATGTGTTTATCACGATGGGTTAAACTCGAATGTTGAGTTTTTGTCATCGAGCGTATGGCATGTTTGGCCAAATCACTGGCCTTTGAGCCACTGATCTACAACTACTAAATATTAACTGATGGCAAAGTAAAATTACCTCAAACTATCGCTTAATTCAAATACCCTATCTCGACTTCCAGAACGTTTTGTTTTCTTCAGTTTGCAGAATTCCTACGATTTCCGTTCGTCCCAAATTTATTGGTCTTCGTGATTTATTGTTGATTTGTCCCAAATTGCTAAAGTACTTTCACATCAGGTAACAAATTAGTCGGTAGTAGTGCGAGTCACATGAGGGCACCTGCAACATGGATACAAAAAAGGACCATTTTACTTGGAAAAGAAATGGGAGTAACGACCAATAGAAATAGTGATTTGACCGTCTATTCTAAGGCTGCTTCTTCAATCAAAAGATGCAGTTATTAAATAGCTTTGGTTGTTCCAAAAACCGAAGTAAAAAACATGTAGTTTCCATCATAAACAATAATTGGCTTGAAACAAAAAGTGTAGCTAAATAAATGTCAAACATGTAGTTTTTTCTTGCTGCTTGGCATAATACGAAAAAAGAGATTAACAGGTCTTTTTTTCCAAATGCATTCCAACAAAAAATCACCAACATCAATTACCATATGGGCTATTACTTTTCTCCCTCACCGAATAAGATTTTTGGTTCTTGCTATGCTCACCGGTATGATACTATTAACATCTCTAAACAACCCCTAGGACAGATCCAAATAACCTCTAAACATGGCCTAAAACAGTCTCGAAACTGCATCTAAACAGCCTATTGCTGCTGAATTTTTCAGCCACAAAACAACCCCTTTAGCTGCTGTTAAAACAGCCCCTTTAGATGCTAATGTTTAGTTATGTATGCCATAAACTTCAAGCACCAAAAAAGCAATGGATCTTTCATCCTTTGGATTTCGGAAGAACAAATGTTGACGGAACCCATATCATATTCAAGACTTCATACTTACAAAAAATAAAAAGAATCAAAGTCAAGGTTCCCTGGTTTTACAATGTGATGGAAACAAAATGCCACAACAAGTTTGCACATTTCACTGTAAACTAATCATTCATGAAGCAACTAATATTCGTTTCTATAATTCCAACCTTTCAACATTGATATATGAAGAGCAACAAATAATAACTACTTATGATGTGCTCAAGGGATTTATTGAGAAGCAAACCAACATCTTCATATATTCTCAATTTCTAGAAATTAAGGGTAGGATAGCCAACTTTGTTCTAAAACAATCTATGTGGGAATTAAAAACCAACTCATATTTTAAAAAAGTAAATCTATAACACATTTTCCTAATATTAATGGATGTGCCAAACCTTTCAATTAACTGTTGACAATGCCTTACGTACTATCAGAAATGGAGAAAGAAAATAAAAATATCAAATCTAATAACATTTCTATAAGTAGTAGCATGATTGAAAGAAGAGACAATAGACCTCAAAAGATTTGAGCACTTCATCCCCCCAACTCTATCACATGATAAGAAACCTAAATTAATTATGTAAAACAAAAAAATCACCTAACTAATACTAATGGAAAACTGAAATAATGTTAACCCAATTAATTCTCTAAAAAGTGAAATTGATTACCCTTGAAGCTCCACTATCCATAGCTCTATCCAACTTCATCAACCAAATTTTTCTACAAAATAAAAAGACAACAAGTAAAGTCACACGATGAAAGGGGAAGGCAGACCGAAAATATGCAAACTCTAAAAATAACTCTAAATCAGATATTTTTTTATTTGAAATTGAATTTAGAAATAGGGTTCAACCTAACCATAAGAGATAAAGAGAGAGAGAGAGAGAGAGAGAGAGAGAGAGAGAGAGAGAGCCTTTTTAGCTGTAATCGTTCTTACAGAAATCTTGACTCAAAAACAAATTTATCCCAAAATGTGAAATCGATAGAGAAATGATAGCATACCTCAAAGAATTTGGTAGGTTTTTTAAAAAGTTGTGTACAAGTTGTGATTCATGATTTATTTTATAAAGGAGAAATCAAAGCATACCTCAGAGAAAATTGGGAGCCAGATGGAGAAACTTTATATCATATCTTCAATTTTGGTGATTAAAGAGCATGTAGCAGGGAGAGACACGAATAAAGCATTCTTGGGAGAAATGGAAACAGGTTTGTGACAAGAGAGAAGACCTGAAATTAGAAGCAGAAGGGATCGATGGGAAAAAGTAAAGGGATGCAGTGTCTCTGTTGGGTATGTAGTGTTGACCGATTTTAAACCCTTCCAATTGTGTGCTTGAAATTGTTGTACACAATGCCTTATAAGTTGTACTTAAAAGATTTTTCAAATATGTGCTTAAAATTGTTGTACATGATGTTTTAAGAGTTGTAATTAAGACAATTGGTTAAAACCAATATTAAGGTAGTAATAGATATGTAACTTCTAACTTTAAGACCCTTTTCGTCACTCGTCATGACGAAAATGCGGTAACTTCAATCTAACATATGTAATGTATTATATATTGATTACTAACTTCGGTTAATTCCTTATAACTTATAAACTTAATCACAACAAAGGCATTTTATGATGATTTGGATAACTAAGCGATATCAATGACTAAGGCTTAAGCATAGAATCTTACTAGTGTCCTTACCTTCGTAGGATCGTTGTGCGGGTTGCATCGTGAACTTCTTGGAAACATCTTCGCTTACCACCGTGAGTTTCACAGCCCCTTTTTACTATTTTGTACATTTTTTGGGTGAAAATCATGTTATGATCTTATTACGCATCGGTTATACTATTTACTCAAAATGGTTTACATTACTACGAACTTTTATGCGCTATGGTATGTATGCTTATGTTAGTTGATTCTGAGTTTCACATTCATTTTAAGTCCCCGGTACAAACTACATTACCCATTAGCTCATTGTGGGAGTCGTTGGTATATTATGGATAACGTTATTTGGTTGACACCCCACTCACCTCGCGAGTGCATAGTTACCGTCTTCTTTATCATGTTTGTGAGGAACATGTGTCTTTGGGGCGTGTACTGTCAGTAGGTTTGGGTAGTGGGCTCATTACTTTAACATTTTGCATACAATATTATACCTTGCGCATGTGGGCAAACGAATTCCTTATCCACAGTGCATATTTACATTGTTGCGTTTAAACTACAACCGAATACTTTATCCACTGTGCGGATTTACAAAGACGCTTTAAAACTGTTATGTATACTGAAAACCTGTGAACTCGCCAACTATTCAATAGTTGACCCTCTCATTTACATGCTTTTCAGGAAATATCAAGTAAGGTTGTACTTTAGAAGGCACCACAAGTAGCCGCATTCAACACGCCTTTTTCCTTATCATGTCAATTTATGTTTTTGGACAAGTTGTATTTTGGAACAAGATGTACTTTTGTAAACTTTTTATGATATGATGATTGTGTGTTGTCTTCTACCTTACGCATGAAACCATGAACTGTGACATTCCGTACTTCCGCTTTAGCGGGGTGTGACACGAAATTCTTTTGAGGGGGAGGTATTGTAATAGCCAAGTCTCAAATTGGAAGAAAACACAAGAAGTGTGGAAGTTTGTGTAACTTTGCAAATTGGGGGACCTTAATGTAAATTTTGTTGGAAGGTATAAAAACTTCAAATTGGGCACAAAACCCTAGAAGTGACCATTCTGCTTGACGGCTGTGTGTGTGAGAGCTGAGAAGAGGAGGAGCAAATTCTTGCAATCTGCATTGAAAAGGAAAGGAGGAGGTTCCTCCATCCATCATTCCAAGGTAAACTCTATCACTTCTTAGATAATGTTGGTTTTTGTAGCAAAATGGTTGAGCAGAGATAGTTTTGTCTAATAACTTGATTAACTCATAAGAGTACGTCTGATTACAGCTTAATAACCATTAGAAGAGGGTTAAGAGAGTTGTAATAATCATTTTGTTGAGTAAGAGACTTAGTAATCGGATGGGAAGGGATAATCCCCGACCCTATTATTGTTCAATATCGCATCGCCCAATACCGGATTGCGAGAGTCCGGAATTCGGTCTGGAATAGAAACCCTGCTTTTGTCTGGAATTGAGGGGCGGTCCGGAATCCGCAGGTAGGATCCGGAGTTAGTCCGGAATCCGCAATCCGGATCCGGAGTTGGTCTAGAATCCGGAATGGATCCGGAGTGTGCCGGAATCCGGATTGGGACCGGATCCGGAAGAGGAGCCCGAACTGGTGTTACAACCGGAATCCAGATTTGGATCTGGATTGTAGAGTCTGAAACTACGGTTTTGGATTCGGTAGTCATAGTCAAGTGCTGGGAATCTGTTTCAGAAGGGGTAAGGGTTAACTTAAGACTTATGATTCTTATTCTCTTACTATCTTAGGTGGTTCCCCTAAAAATCCGAAGCTTTCGTGAGAAGTAATTTACTAAGGCAACAAGCGAGTTTTTCTAACTAAAAATACGTGTTTTCCGATGTAAGTAAATGAACAGAAATGCCATGTTTTATTACTCGATTATGCTTGTATGAAAGTTAATTTGAGATGTATGCATACATTGTGGTTAGACGCAAATTGGCTAAGCCGGGGGGTGTGGCCTGCCAGTGCTCATACCGGGGGGTGTGTCCCATTCATACCATAGGAGGAGTGACCCAGTAAGGCAGTGTGAGACTGACACGTTGTCACTTCCGAGTGACTTCAATGTGCCATTTACGAGTGTGATGTTACCTGAAAGTTATTTAAAGTTGTTTATGAAGGTATGGTCTGTTTTAAATATGTTATGTTGAACTGTTGTTACTTGAGGGAGCTCACTAGACCTCACGGTCTAACCCTCGCATTTTCCAAACTAAACCTTTTCACGGAAGCAGATAGTAGGAAGCTCCGGTAGGTGCCAAGAGAATAATTAGAGCACATACGCTTCTAGAGATAGTGTTCACTTTCATTTTATAAACTATATTTTATTATTAGTTGTGAATAGGTTGTTTCCGCCAACCTGGATTTTGAAGACAGTTGTATTGGAAATTTTGAGACTGGTTTTGGGATGTCTTATGTTATTATGAATGCTATGCTTTAAATTTTGTTTGGGTTGTTACAGAATTACTTATACGAAGCGAGTCGGTCGGCTCCCATACTCTTTTGTATGTTAAAAGTACTAATACTCCTTTCAGTTAAAGAACTTTTGCGGTAAAACGTTTTCATGACTTTCACAACAGTGTTTATCCCAACATGGAAAAGGTAAATTAATTCACAAATTTCTACGCTCAAAATATCGTCGTGCAACGTAAACAATTTTATCTTTTCTCTAAACACACGCTCTCGCGTGTCAACTTATTTTTGAAAACAGGGAGCTCATTATTCTCTCATATATTCTCAACTTTAAAGGGTCTATGTAGATCATTTAATAACACCATGCACGAAACTGACCTTGCAATGAAGGATATTCACTCTAATAAGGTCCCTATCATCGACATACAACTTTCGTCCAAGGATCATCTTCTCACTCTTATAACAACTTGTGGTGCAGTTGCTTCACCACCTTCCTATTGACCACTCTACACAATTTTCGTATAACCCAAAGATCCAAAACCATGCCATTACAATCTTTGACCTTTTAGATCGAATAAGAACCAGTTATCCCACGTCCTACTCATACACGCGCTTCGATCCAACACTTACATCTTTCTGCCATCATCCTTGATACTACACCGCTTGACAAAAAGTCAAGTACCCAATTTCTTGACTTGATTTAATTTCGAAGCTTTCAAGATCCCAACGCGGTTTTTTCTTCCAATCTCAACTGATCGACCCGTCAACCAAGGAATAGGGACAACCTAGAAACTAGGAGCTCACCCCTAATTCGTCCTTCATCCCTATTGAACCTAGAAATTCCACCCTTGATCGGATTATTACCTTTCTGACCAACACCCTTTCTAAAGGGTGTCACCACTTTCACTATGAGTGACCTTACGCATCTTATCAAAACCATTGCCACCACCGCAAGGTTAGAATTTACTCCATTCCATCACCCCTATAACGGTTCCCTTAACAATATCAATTTATCAATTTATCCTATAACGGTTGCATATAACTAACACTCAAACACAACCCCGCATAATAAGGCAAATTAAGCACGTACATGTACCTGTAAATTTGCAATTACACTGGCCAGGTGTAATGTAAATTTACCTTACACGACAGTTCTCATTACCTTATTTTTAGTGCACATAGAGTAAACCTTTTTAAAGGCATCCTATATCTCGGTTGTGTCCCTCATCCTACAGTTTAAGTTTAGGCTCATCCGGACCCCTACCGGAAAACTTACTATCCAGACGACTACCGGAAATCCTCACCCGGAGAGCTTCACCCGAAAACTTATATCCGTTAACTGGCGATTACCCAAAAAAATCGCGACTGAGAAACCCAAAATTCCCATAGATCGATTGTAAGCAACAGTCTTATGCCCTGCCTAAACCCAACCCTCAAATGGTTCATAACAACAAGTGAATAGACCAAAATGGTCCGATTAAAACACTTTAATGATCCAAAATCAACCCAAAATCACCCGAACTCTCCTTATCGAACTTTGAGGAAAAAGGGACAATGAAGAAATGGGGGCTTTCCCTTAATCTAACATGCCCAACCATAGAAACGGAATTATTACATGTATAAAGAGAGAATTGATGAAAATATTATCTTAGATGAAGATGTTGCCTTGAAGCAATCCTCCCACAAGACACTTGCAAACTTTTCCCAATTTCTTCTTCTCTTCTTTGCTCTGATTTCAGCCGCAACCCAAAATGAATGAGGAATTACGGATTTTATTCCCTTATATACTTCCAACAAATTTAAACTCAAGTCCCCCAAGTTACCACATTTCGCACGTTGACCACATATTTGTCCAGTTTCGACAACCGTGGATAATGGTTATTACAAATAATGAGTTTACCAAATAGGATTTTTGAAGGCACCCTTATGCATAATGGCACCACATTTCCACCATTGCCCTTGAAATTCTCGGTAGAAAACCTAATCTACTTCTCCCATATCTCTCACAATCTCCGTCGATTGAAAATTAACCTCTACGCTTGTAATAACTAGGTATTTTATTTATTTTATAAGTCTTTAATTTTAATAATTTTTGGAATTAGAAGTTAAGGGATAAGTTTTATTTTATTTGGAAGTTTAGGGGTATTTATTGCCAAGTGAGATAAGTTTAGGGTTTGTTTGGTCTTTTATCCAAACCTCTTTAGCCAAAACCGACTTCCTATTTTAGTGAGGATAGGTGTCCATATTTCAATTAAGAGAAAATATCCTAAGTGTTAGTGTGTGTAGTGTGTTCGGTTTAGAGAGAGAGAGAAGGAAATCGAGAGAGAGATTAAGGGAAAGAAGAAGGAGGAAATCCAGAGTTTGCTGATGTGATTTAAGGACCAAACTGAAGTAACCAAGGTAACAAATCCATCCTTGTATGTGTTTTAATTTCTTAAAAGTGTTCTTGAGTTTGCTAGTTAAGTTTTTAGGTGGGTTTTGTTAAAAATGGATGTTTTGGGAAATCTAAGCTTAAGGTTAGGTTATGTTCATAGTCTTAAACATATCTGCACCTTTACAGCAGCATGCATAGCTTAAAAGTACGATTTCTGGGTTTTTAGGATGAACAGTAATTTTTCAGGTTTTCGCAACAGTGGGTTGCAAAGTTCTGAGGTTTTCGCAACAGTGGGTTGCGAGTTCTGAGGTTTTCGCAACAGTGGGTTGCGAGTTCTGAGGTTTTCGCAACAGTGGATTGCGAAAAGTGAGTAATTCGCAAGCTGTGGGTTGCGAAAAGTGTTAAAATACAGATTTATTAATCAGGTGCATTCTTGTTAATTAACTATTTCAGATAGTAAAATTCAAAGATAAAAGTGGGACTTGTTGAAGAGATTTTTGGAGAACTTTTGGAAAAGCATTCAGGTGAGTTTTATTTAAAAACGTTTTTCAACTGGAATACATATATATGTGATTTATATCTATATGAAATGGATATGTATGGATTGAGAATGTGATACATAATGTGATTATGTGTTTTTATTGAAATGTTTTTATACATGATGGTATACTGTAATTATATGAGTATTCTGCGAGAATACGGGGCCGGGATCTGAGGTGCGGACCGGTGTGTTGCCGGGTTCCGGTAAGCGGACAGGCGTGTTTACTGTAGATGTTGTACAGCAGAGGAAATTGACTAGTTGGCTTGCAACCACTAGTTTGGCCAATTGTGGAGGAATAAGGGGGAATGAGTGGATATGAAACGCAAGTCTTGGTTGGTATTTAATTACATGTAATATATGTGTGTTTGTATAAAAAGGTTTTATTTAATTGGATTCTTGGCAAGTTTCAACTGACAGGGATTTTCTCACTGGACCATTAGGTCTAACCCTTATCATTTCTGTTTTAAAAATATGTATTCCAGGTTGAGGATCGTTCGTTAGCAAAGGGAAGAATTAATGTGTAAGGCGGGGTTAATAGCTGACAAGGATTAGGAACTGAATATGTGTTATGTTGTATCGTTTCGAGACTGCTGGGACCGTACGTGATTTGTTTGGTAATTTCTTTTTATGAATGTAACGATGTGATGCAATATATGTTAATTGAAACATGTTTGGGAAACCGGGTTGTTACAGATGGTATCAGAGCCCTAGTTTAAGGGATTTAGGTATTAGTATATGTACCTAGACTTAAACTGCATGTGAAGTAGGATGTCCCTATTATTTTAGAACCTTGGGATATTAAGTATAACAAGGTAGAAGGAACATCATGTAAGGTAAATTCGAGTTACACCTGGCCAGTGTAATTGTGAACTTACAGTTACATGATTGGACTGCAATACCTTATTATATGGGGTATGTGCCTATGTGTATATTAACCTTGTTGAAATCTACAGAGTGGCAAGTCGGTCTCGACGTATGGATAGAGACGAAGACAAGTATATTTATATAAACTCTACACGTGCTAAAGTGCTATTTGACTTCGGTACAAACTGATTAATTGTGTTTTCAATCTTTTGTTGCTTATATGCGTTAGAAAAGAATTTGATAATTGTATTGGTAATATAGATAGGAGTGGAGTGCCTATTAAGTTATTTTTGATAATGTTGTCGGAATTTGAGGTAGTAGTAAGTATAGGATGGTGTTGGAACTTGATTTTTGTTAAAATTGTCGATTAGGTAATGATAAATGATCCTCGGTAATTCGGTATATATTGGAATAGGTAGTTATCATGAAAGAAGAGATTGTCGAGTGATTGATTTAAAGTTTCCGTTTGTTAACAAGTTTTATATTAAGGATATATGAATTAATTTCGATAAGGCTTAGTAAGAGTGTAGGTTTGGAAGCATTTGGTGTGAAAAGAGGTTGGTTCTAATTTAGTAAGAGTGTAACAAATATTTTGGATGATATCGAATTTAGTATGCTTATTCATTATGATATTGCTTGGGATAAATTTAAGTGAGAAATCAGGGATAATTGAACTAGAAAGTGAAGATTGTTTTTGGGAGTGATTAGTAAGGAAAAGCTATTAGTGATCAAGGTGATGACCCGTTATCATATGTGTTTGGATTTGAAAGATTTATCAAGGTGGTAGTAAAATTTATTGTATGAAAACGAAAGTGGATGGTAGTTTAAATTGGAATGAATGATCTAACACTTGCAATTGTTTACAATTTTTTTCAAATTGAAGGTGCATGTTAGAATTTTGGAAAGTTATTGCGAAAGTGTAGAATGTGGCGTTATGTATAATTCAGTATTTCAAACGCTAGGTTTTGCCTCCAAATGTTAAAGTTTATGTTATGAATAAAATTTTAAACGTGTTAAATGATTTGTGATATATAAAATATATATATATATATATATATATATATATATATATATATATATATATATATATATATAATTTTGTGCTGAAAGAGGCATGATGAGATACTTTGTGCTGAAAG
Organism: Saussurea involucrata; assembly: GCA_033807775.1. Taxonomy (NCBI): domain Eukaryota; kingdom Viridiplantae; phylum Streptophyta; class Magnoliopsida; order Asterales; family Asteraceae; genus Saussurea; species Saussurea involucrata. The sequence continues at coordinate 15,927,626 of CM066326.1, forward strand.
AGGCACGGTGAAATATTGTACGTGGAAAGAGGCACGTTGACATATGTTGTGCTGAAAGAGGCACGAGGTGAAATAAAGATGTACTGATTTTGTTATAAAGATGTTTTTATGGTTGTTATATTTTGGGGATGGGTGTATAGTGTAGATCCAATTTGTTTATTATCGTTTTGAAAGAATATGTTAACGATATTTGAAAAATGAAAAAGTGTGTGGTTGTTTCGGGCAATGGATGTGATTTCGGATTAACTCGGTTAAATTCCTGATATGAGGTGTGGTGAAATTATTGGTTAAGTATAGTAATTGTGGGAATTGGGTGTGTGCGATTGGTTTGGAGGTGAAAGAAAGCTAGCTCATAGGATCGGTCTAGAGTAAGCACCTCCTGGTGAGCTATCCTTGGGGAAACGTATTTTATGTTGAGGAAAGAATAGAAGAAAATAGTCGAATGTAGTGATCGGGGTGAAGGACCATGGGATAGGACGTGGCAGTAGTATGAGAGTGATGTTGTGGCAAGTGTGGAAATCAATTGTAATCTAAGATTCGGGGTCGGTGTAATTAATGCAAGAAAGTGTTGTCTATCTTAGATATATTTTGGATTAGAGAAGCGACGGTAGAGTTGGGGATGACCTATGGAGAAAAGTTCAACTACGGGTTAAGGTGATACTCCAAGTTGATTTTGTAATCTATTGGGGAGTAGAATGTCGTTATTTTTTTGAGCGTTGGATTGTTGGGACATTTTAGAGACGGTGATCGAAGGCACAGTGTGTACAGTCAGCCGAGGCCAAGGGAAAAGGTAGAGTTTTTAGTGTAATTTATTGCTTTCTAGAACATAGGAGTATGTATGCTAGATAGCCTGGTGCTTATTACACTTTGCTGCATGACTATTACTTGCCAGTAGGAATTTATGCTAGTCCTGATAGGTATTTAAGTGACTGCCTTATAAGTGGTATACAGTAGGAACTAAATAGCCTTAGAATATTTGATTTAGTTCTATTGCGCAGCTCTTGTTTGAGTCTAACCGTTGTGGGATAGAATATTTATTTCGAATGTCTATCTGATTTCACACTGTATGCGACTGTGCATTCGCGAGGCGACTCGTCATGACTAGTGGAGATTCCGTCATAGCAAGGGTAGTAGGATGAGGTGAACCAGGAGTCTGGATTTGTGAATGATATTGGTATGATTGATCTGGGATATTATACCTTGTTTGTATCACGCGGGTTTTCCTTTTGGAGTAAGAGTTGTTGTAGTTAGGAGGGTACTAAATTGTTGGTATACGCCTTGGTATTGAAGGGTTACGCATAGTGAGAGTTCATTCAGCCTTTCCCGTGTCGATTCTGCGGAAGGACTTAGCCGAAGCAAGTAAGGTTGTACCGTTAGAAAACACCGGATTGGATCAAAGGTGGAATGATGTGGGGGAAGCGTTGGCGAAAGTGGGTCGCAAGGTTAGAAAACTAGGTTGCTGATAACCTGGACTTAACTGAAAGAGAATATGCATACTATGATAATAAAGTATAAGAAATTGATGCTTGAGAGTTTGCTGGATATAGAAAAATGGTTCAATGGGTTGGATGTTTACCTAATACTTCCCATGGATTGGTGAATTTAAGTTGAAAAAGGGATTTATATTAAGTGTTATGATTAGTGGGAAGAAAGCAATGATCAATAAATATTTTGATGGTCGTGTGATGAACCTTCTTTATGGAGTTGTTTAAGATAAAGAGTTGTTTTAAACTTGGTGCTGGACTTTGCATGTTAAGTCCTTAATGAGTTATATGATTAGTGGCATGAAATTTTTAACGGAGTTGTGATGAATTCTTTTCGGTTTAGTTTTGTAGTGAAATTATTATATGATGATTTGGTAATTATTTTAGTTGGGTAAGGTGAGACCGGTGTTGATAAATTTCAAATTGCGGAGTGGTTTAAGTGAAACAAATGTCTAAAGATTTGTGTTAGTATTTTTGTGCTAAGTTGGAGATGTAAGGAATTGATGTGATAGCGAGTTTGTTATTTTATTAAGGAATGAATTGGTATTGATATTTGGATGGAAGTCGGTATGAGTTATGGTGGTGAGGTTTTTGAGATAATTGAAATGTTTGAAATTGTGTTTTGCTGATATTCGAGAAATTTAGTTGCTATTTAGACTTTGTTTTAATTTGACGGATGAATTGGTGTCAAGTGCAATTAAGTATGGTTGTGTGGTTATAGTAATTATGCTATGCTTTCATGGGAAATGGAAATGGTAGGATGAAGTTTACGGGTTTGATAAAATTAAGAAATTTTTCCGTGATATAAAGTGATTCGTGTTGAGTATATTCTATTCCATGAAAGAGTATAAGAAATAGGTAGTATTTACTAAGCAAATTTTATATTGAAAGTATATGTTTACGTTTTAGAGTTAGTATTGTAAAAGTGTAGAACACGACGTTTGTAGTAAAAGGCCGGTGAGGTTAAAAATAGTATTAGCGTGGTAAATGTCCCGAGTAAGCATATAATGTTCTGTTATTTGGATTAGATTCATATGAGTATAAGTTATTTCTTTCTAAGAGATAAGTGAATTTCGAGTTAATTTGAACCTTCGTAGGATTTGATTATTGAGTGTGTATCGTTGTTTTAGAGGGGCGGATTTCTTTTGAGAATTAAAACTCTTGATGTTTTGGGTTGAAATATTGAAGTGGGAACAAATGGTAAACTAGAAGCAGTAAAGCGGTGGGTCTAGTAAAAAGTCCTTTGAGGGTTCCGTAAACACTTTGATGTGTTCATAGAATTTGATATCTTTTCAACAGTAGTTACCCTAGTTCGTTGCTTGAGTGAATTCCGGGACGGAATTCTTTTAAGGGGGAGATGTTGTAATAACTAGGTATTTTATTTATTTATTTTATAAGTCTTTAATTTTAATAATTTTTGGAATTAGAAGTTAAGGGATAAGTTTTATTTTATTTGGAAGTTTAGGGGTATTTATTGCCAAGTGAGATAAGTTTAGGGTTTGTTTGGTCTTTTATCCAAACCTCTTTAGCCAAAACCGACTTCCTATTTTAGTAAGGATAGGTGTCCATATTTCAATTAAGAGAAAATATCCTAAGTGTTAGTGTGTGTAGTGTGTTCGGTTTAGAGAGAGAGAGAGAAGGAAATCGAGAGAGAGATTAAGGGAAAGAAGAAGGAGGAAATCCAGAGTTTGCTGCTGTGATTTATGGACCAAACTGAAGTAAGCAAGGTAACAAATCCATCCTTGTATGTGTTTTAATTTCTTAAAAGTGTTCTTGAGTTTGCTAGTTAAGTTTTTAGGTGGGTTTTGTTAAAAATGGATGTTTTGGGAAATCTAAGCTTAAGGTTAGGTTATGTTCATAGTCTTAAACATATCTGCACCTTTACAGCAGCATGCATAGCTTAAAAGTACGATTTCTGGGTTTTTAGGATGAACAGTAATTTTTCGGGTTTTCGCAACAGTGGGTTGCGAAGTTCTGAGGTTTTCGCAACAGTGGGTTGCGAGTTCTGAGGTTTTCGCAACAGTGGGTTGCGAGTTCTGAGGTTTTCGCAACAGTGGGTTGCGAAAAGTGAGGAATTCGCAAGCTGTGGGTTGCGAAAAGTGTTAAAATACAGATTTATTAATCAGGTGTATTCTTGTTAATTAACTATTTCAGATAGTAAAATTCAAAGATAAAAGTGGGACTTGTTGAAGAGATTTTTGAAGAACTTTTGGAAAAGCATTCAGGTGAGTTTTATTTAAAAACGATTTTCAACTGGAATACATATATATGTGATTTATATCTATATGAAATGGATATGTATGGATTGAGAATGTGATACATAATGTGATTATGTGTTTTTATTGAAATGTTTATATACATGATGGTATACTGTAATTATATGAGTATTCTGCGAGAATACGGGGCCGGGATCCTAGGTGCGGACCGGTGTGTTGCCGGGTTCCGGTAAGCGGACAGGCATGTTTACTGTAGATGTTGTACAGCAGAGTAAATTGACTAGTTGGCTTGCAACCACTAGTTTGGCCAATTGTGGAGGAATAAGGGGGAATGAGTGGATACGAAACGTAAGTCTTGGTTGGTATTTAATTACGTGTAATATATGTGTGTTTGTATAAAAAGGTTTTATTTAATTGGATTCTTGGCAAGTTTCAACTGACAGGGATTTTCTCACTGGACCATTAGGTCTAACCCTCATCATTTCTGTTTTAAAAATATGTATTCCAGGTTGAGGATCGTTCGTTAGCAAAGGGAAGAATTAATGTGTAAGGCGGGGTTAATAGCTGACAAGGATTAGGAACTGAATATGTGTTATGTTGTATCGTTTCGAGACTGCTAGGACCGTACGTGATTTGTTTGGTAATTTCTTTTTATGAATGTAACGATGTGATGCAATATATGTTATTTGAAACATGTTTGGGAAACCGGGTTGTTACAACGCTCCCCAACGTCGGTCCTCCCAATCCTTGATGATGTCGTTGCTCTGGGTTGAATGAATCTTGTTGCGAAGCTGCTGCCCTGCCCCTCCTCCACGTGCAGGTTTCAAGAAATTGATATTGGGTATTGATTTTTCATATATTAGGTTTAAATTATGGAGTGGTCTTTGCTTTTATGATTCTCTCTTTTTCTATACCATAATCGGTGGACTAGGGTTGGAGTTTTCATATTTTATTTTTAATTTTAAGTATTAGATTATGGGTTTGATTTTAGTGTTTCATTTGCATCTACAGATACAGACTCGGTTTCATTACAATTTTTGGGTTTCATTTGCATCTTGGGAATTCAATAAAACCAAAAATGTGTTTGGAGATCAATAAAACAAATATAAGGGTAAAATGGTCATTTTCATCATTCAGAGAGTTTATCTGACGGGTTATCTGACGGGTTTTTTACCTCCGAATCATGTGCTTGCGGCTTGTCTTGGAGTAATGTTAGCTTCAATATTCCTAATCGTAGAAGTATTTTGAAGTAGTGAAAAATAGGCTAAGTGAAGAAATCCTCTTACAGAGGCTCTGCCACTTCCGAAAGATCATGGTCAAGAAGCTACAGAAGCTACAGAGGTGTCCTACAGAACCTCTGTCTTACTCACATAGAAGACCAAAGACTCGGAACCCGGTGAAGACTGCTCTACAGAAGACCAGACCTTAGAACCTATGTAACCCTTTACAGAGCCTCTGTGGTTTACGATAAAGACTTGGAAGATATTTTATATCTTGCTACTGTTACTGGATCCGTTCATCAACTTGCATGGTAGCGTGCCCTGTCAAACCTCAACACCCGTCAAGCTCTGAATGGACTCAATAGGGCTTAGTACAATATAGACGTCCGCGGCATTAAATGCAATACAGCACGTACAACTATTCATGCCGTCAGATCAACAGTAGCTCATGCTTTATGGTCCCCTAGAGTAGTATAAAAGGAAGTCTCTTGTTGAGATCTTCCTTAACAATCTTAAGAAAAACGAAGAATCTGAGTTTCATGCTTATGCTTTATATCGTCAAACCTGTTTAGCATTACACTCTCTCACACACACCAAACAGTTCTTAATCTGTTCTTGGTGTTCTTATTATATATCGAACGACAGTAATCTTCAAGATATCATTTTGTTCTTAAAATACTGTTTCTTTATATTGCGTGTTCTAAATCTATCAAACATATCTGTTAGTTCTTTAAATACGCTTCCGCATCAAACATAAACTCGAACTAATAGATCTGCTAATCTTGTCTAAGCAAAACAGGAACCAACAATTGGTATCAGAGCCTTCCTTGATTTTTAATATCAAGTGATCCTCTTTGTTACAAGATTTGTGATAGACATCATTCTGTTTTAACCTGTTTTTCATTTCGTTGAAAAGTTTCTGTTTTCCTATCATTTTTCGATTTATTCGAAAGTGGTATTCTTAAAAGAAACTATTTTTTCCAGGATAAAACTCCATTAAAGTGCACTCTGGAAACTGTTAAAACCCAGAAAACCTTCAAGATCATCAGACTCATACTCTTTCGTCATATTATCTTTTCAGAACCTTCGAAGCTCTTACAATGACAAATACAAATAACTTTTTCACTGCTGGTTCACTAACCAAGCCTCCTACTCTCCTTCGAGATGAGTATCCTCAATGGAAGATAAGAATGATCCATTTCTTTGAGGGTACTGAAAAAACTCTCGTACAATATCTTTACAACCCTCCTCAAGTTCCCATGATAATAGTACCACGAGTACCAGCTACTGCTGAATCTCTTGAAATCCCTGAACATCAAAAACCTAAGCCAAAAGGAGAATGGTCGGATGAAGATAGGGCAGAAGATGAAGTTGCACAGAAAACAAAAAGATTATTGATCATGGCTATCCCCAATGAACTTTTACAATCCTTAGATGCATGCGAAACAGCGCACGATCTTTGGAAAGAATTAGAAAGACAGTTGGAAGGGGGTGCTAAAACGCAGAAGAACCGAAGGGCACAATACATAAATGAATATCATGCCTTCAAAGCCTCTGCAACAGAATCTCTGCAAACAACGTACGACAGGTTCAACTCTCTCATAAACAAATGTAGAAAGTCTAGCATTCACAGAACCTCGGAAGAAAATAACGTCAAGTTTCTAAATAGCCTGAATGATGAGTGGCTCCAGTTGTCTATGTCTTTACAAACAAACCAAGATCTAGACTACTGGACACTCTCTGATCTCTATGGAACACTAGCTGCACAGGAGCCTCAAATAGCACAGGCTAAAACACTAACCATTGCACCATACGCATTGGTTAGTAAATCAACAGAGGCTGCTGAGAGACAGAGAAATGAGAAAGCAACAGATGAGAAGAAGAAGGAGAAGAAGAAGATAGTGATAGTTGATAGCGAAGAAGACGAGCTGATAGAAGAAGAGATAACTCTTGCGTCATTAGCTAAATCCTTAGCTCTGTTGACAAGAGAGTTCAGAGAAAATCAGAGGGGTTCAGGAATTGATCGATATGGCAGAGACAACCGAGGTGATAGAAGAGATGATGGAAGAAGAGAAGAATCAAGTGACCAACAGAGGTCAGATGATAGAAATGACCGACATAGGTCAAGCGACAGAAACTACAGAGGTAATGACCGACAGAGGTCAGATGACAAGGTGAGCCACACACAACAAGAATGCTACAAGTGTGGCAAGCCTGGTCATTACGCAAACGAATGCCGAACGGAGAAAGGTGGAGACCGACAGAAGTCCGACAATCGTACTGAAAACACTTCCCAAGGTTGTTTCAACTGCGGGAAGCCAAGCCATTTCGCAAATGAATGCAGAAGTAGACCAAATCGCCCACAGAAGGACTCAGCTTTTTACAAAAAGAAGGCTGAATATTATGCGCAAAAATCCCTAATGCGCAAAAAACAAGGAGGACTTCGAGTCAGACTCTACCTCTGACGATGAATACACCACCAATGCCCTATTCTGTGGCATGGCAGATGTCGACTCCGGTACTGACACTGAGGTATCCACTTCAAACTCTACCTCTTGTACTAATTCTGTAGATGATAATTTACTTAAACTTAACATTGAACTGATTGAACTAAAAGAGATAAATGAAAGCATTCAGAAAAGACTCACCTTTAATGAGAGAGAAGTAAGGCTTCTCACTCAAGAAAAAGCCAAAAATTTTGAAGAAAAGGAAAGAGTAAAAAAGAATTGGAACAAAAATCTAGATCCTTTAAAAAGGCAAATTTCTGAATTAACCTCTGCTCTAAAAGTCAAAACAAAAGAACTTTCAGTTTCTAGAAGTGAAACAACAGACATAAGAGCTCTCAAAGAATACTTTCAAAGAGAGAGAGAGAGATACTTTGGCAAGATCTACTCAGAAGAGAAGTTTTACTTAAAAACTATAAAGATGCACAGAAGGTGTATGAGAAAGTAAACTCACAAATAGGAAGACGGGGTATAGGGTACGATGATATTACCCTAGGTGTTGAAGGCAAAAGAATTAAACCTCTGTCTTCTCTGTTTGTGTTAGGAAAAACGAACAAACCAGATTTTCCAAAATTACTCTCTGTAAGTAAAAGGGCTAAAATCTCTGTGGAACCTCACTTGAGGAAACATACGAAGATGATCAATGTGTGGTTTGAAAACACAGATTCATCATCTTCAAACTCTATCAATAGAGGAATCAAACCAAAGAAATATTTGAAAACACAAGATCAGATTGGTATCTTTAAGTTTGGTAAACCAGAGACTCAAACGCAGGTTGCTTTTGTACGTATGATAAATGTCGAAAAGAAATTATCGGCAGAAGCTCCTGAGTTTAAACCCACCTTTTCAGAAGAAAAACTTAAAGAAACAATTGAAAAGGAAATTTTGGAAGTATGGAAAACAAACGTTTTAGAAAACTTCTGTACATCTTCTGTAGATAAAATTCTCGCTGAAGAGATCTTATCAGAAACCTCTGCCGTCTATGAAAGATATTTTACAGAGGAAGAAAGCTTGTACGATACATGTTCGGAAAATTCAGCCTTTGTCGAAAGAGATGACTCAACCTCTGTATATGAGGATGATTCATCTTCTGACGACTCAGAGACAGATGTTACATCAGGGATAGTTCACTGTGACACAGAGGATGTTAAATTCTCCTCTGAAGTTCTTAACAGAACTATTTCTCCAAAAGAGAAAATCACAGAGATACCTATCTACCCAGATTTTCTAAACTGGTATTTACAAGTCAAAACCTTTGCTGAGCTTGATATGTTAAATCTTAAAAAGAAGACCTCTGTAGATCCTAAAAGTTCAAAATTTTCAAAACCTTTAAGGCAAATTAACGAAAATCCCACTTGACAACAAAAGGGAAAATGGCCTAAAGTTAACAAATCTTTTTCCTCTGTGACAGTGAAGAAAGATGTTCACCACAGAAGAGACTCACAGAAGGCAGAAACTAAACAAAGCTTTTGCAAACAACATTCTAGTATTCATAGATCTTCTTGTAATAGGAAATCTAGTGTTAAGAAAGAATGTAATGCCTCCGTGGCTCAGTTCAATGAATTAAATGAAAAGTTCAAGCAAATCACGTCTCATATTCAATATTGTCATTGCTTTGATCTTATGTTCAAACTAAATAATCACTTCTCCCATCAAGATTGTGTACTCTCTACTCAAATTCAAAAGTCAAAACCTACAAAGAAACAATCTGATTCTTCTACAAAAGATAAAATGTATTTCAAGAATGCTAAGGCAAACTTGAAAAATACTAAAAATTTTCGACCCATGTGGATATGGGTACCTAAGTCTCTATGATTGTCTTGCAGAAGCGGTATGTGCCAATCTGGTATCTAGACTCCGGATGCTCAAGGCACATGACTGGCGACAGAAGTTTACTATCCACGTACAAAGAAACACTCGATGGTGGATCTGTAACTTTTGGAGACGACAAAAAGGGACACATCAAAGGCTATGGAGTCATAAAGAAGGAAAACTTTTATGTATACAAAGTTGCATATGTGGATGGCCTTAAGCACAACCTACTCAGTGTAAGCCAACTTTGTGATACAGGATTCGATGTGTTGTTCAAAAGAACTTTCTGCTCTCTGAAAAGTGAAGACACAGGAATGAAACTTCTGCGAGCCGAAAGAAGAGGTGATCATATATGATGAATTTCAGTTCCAACAACAAGGACAAAGTTTGCCTTGTAGCCTGCAAAAGTGAGGAAGCCTGGTTATGGCATAACAGGTTCTGTCATTTGAACTTTCACACCTTGGATAAACTGGTCAAACTTGATCTAGTTAAAGGTTTGCCTAATGTTAAATTTAATAAGGATCACTTGTGTTCTGCCTGTGAAATGGGAAAACTCAGAAGAGTTACCCACAGAGGCAAAACAGATGTGTCTTGCACTAGGCCTCTGTACATGCTTCATGTCGACCTCTGCGGTCCTATTGCCATACAGAGCCTAGGTGGCAAGAAATACATACTTGTCTTAATTGATGAGTATTCGCGATTCACATGGGTTGAATTTGTCCGAAAGAAATCAGATGTTCCAATCATCTTGATTAATCTAATGAAAAGAATCCAAGTTCTTTATGAATGCAGAATACAGAAGTTAAGAAGTGACAATGGCACAGAATTTAAAAACTCTGTCATTGAAGCCTATCTTTCTACAGAAGGAATATCACAGAACTTCTCTGCCGCACGCACTCCACAACAGAACGGCGTAGTCGAGAGAAAGAATCGAACGCTCGTGGAGGCCGCAAGAACTATGCTATCAGCATGCGGATTACCGATGAACTTTTGGGCAGAAGCGATTTCTACCGCTTGTTATACACAGAATCGTTCAACCATCGTGAAAAGACACCTCAATACTCCTTACGAACTGATCAACAAAAGGCGGCCAAACATCAAGTTTTTCCATGTGTTTGGATGTAAATGCTTTGTTTTAAACGACAGAGATTCCAGAGGAAAGTTTAAGGTAAAAGCTGACGAAGGAAATTTCATTGGATACTCTGCCACTTCTAAAGCCTATAGAGTATACCTTACAAAGTCTCGCAAGATCGTAGAAAGCATCAATGTTTCTTTTGATGATTCATTCCAAAAGACTTCTGAGCAAATCAGTTCAGAACTCAGACTTAAAGGGGAATCCTCTGGCATCTCACAAATAAAAGAAGACTTAAATCTTATATTTCTAGAGATGTTCCACGACGACATTGATCCCTCTGTTGGAACAATCAGAGCTTCTGCAGAACAATCTTCTGTCGGTCAAAATCCTACAGGTATGATTCTAACTGGTCCAAATAATGCTTCATCTTCTTCTGTAAATGCTACAGATGCAAATGCAGAGGAAGAGTCTACAGAAGATGAAACACAAAGAAAAACGACCACAGAAGCTGCTGAAGAACAAACTCCACAATCCACAGAGGAACCAATAACAGAGGATATAGAGGATCAAGTCTATATGCCTTCAGAGGAACAAACTCCACCACCACTCATACCAATCATTCCACAAATTGTAGGATCAACTACAAAGGCACGCACTACAATAGAGGCTACACCAGAAGAAAAAGAAGAAGAACAACAAGAAGCCTCTGAAGAACAATTCGATGACATTGGTGACCATCTTCCACGCACAACTCAGTTGACAAAAAGCCATCCTCCAAGCCAAATAATTGGTGAACCTTCTGACACAGTAAAAACAAGGTCTGTCACTGCTAATTTTTGTTTCTTTATGAACTTTATTAGTGTGATAGAACCAAAGAAGATTTCTGAAGCCCTTGACGACCCAAACTGGGTAGACGCCATGCAATATGAGCTTCTGCAGTTTGAGCACAACAAAGTCTGGACTCTAGTACCTCTGCCATGGGGGAAACAGGTCATTGGGACTAAGTGGGTCTACAGAAATAAGAAGGATGAAGATGGAGTGGTCATCAGAAACAAAGCACGATTAGTGGCCAAGGGATGTAGACAAGAAGAAGGCATAGACTACGATGAGACTTTTGCCCTTGTCGCACGGCTCGAAGCAATAAGAATATTCTTAGCATTCGCAGCCCACAGAGGTTTCAAAGTCTATCAGATGGACGTAAAATCAGCTTTTCTCAACGGTGAAATCCAAGAAGAGGTTTACGTAAATCAGCCACCAGGGTTTGAAAGCTCAAAGTTCCCAAGGCATGTGTACTACCTTGAAAAGGCTATGTACGGACTGAAACAGGCTCCAAGAGCATGGTACGAACGACTTTCTACCTTTCTTCTAGTCAATGTCTACGACAGAGGTACAACAGATACTACCTTATTCTATAAACGTATGTTGATCCAAACCCTCAGTGATTTGATAATGACCATCTCTTAAATACTTAGTGAAAATTGTATGTAAACAATATGTATCAGAGTTTCACTATCGCTGATAAGTACTAAGATCTTACAGTACCGCTGATAGGAACTCTCGCTCTTTAAATTAAACATTCAGCGAACACTGTTCACCATAATGCGCTGAGTCTGTTCAGTCCTTATGGTGATCGCTGATAAGTTAGTTGTTTACTTATAATCCCTGAAGACAAGTTTCACGTCAACAAAGGTTCTACGCTGAAGTCGAAGATCAAGCTCAAGAACCAGCGACAAGTCTACTAATGAACTGATGCGGATCAGCGAAGACTCAGATTTGTCCACTCAACGTGAAGTATCAAGTACAAGACTTCAGCTATCGCTGAACTTTATCATTCGCTGAATAGTAAATGATAATCGCTGAATCAATGAAAGCTGATCATGAAGTCCTCCGTACAAAGTACTTTTGTCTTAACCTCCCTTGCATGCCACCGTACGAAATGTCAGAAAAGAACCTCCGAAAATCTGAGATCGTACAACCACTCTGATACTACACTGTTCATTCATGCGGCTACTAAGGTTGTCACCAAAGGTCAATGACATGCAACCAATCCGCTGATGACACGTGTAAAGCGTATACTGAATTGCATTAAATGCATGCAGTATATAAAGAGATGAACTCACTTCATTTGAAGTAACTTGCTAACTCTGGACAAGTCAAATCTCTCTCAAGATAGGATTTTATTAGTAATCTCCATATCTTTCTTAGTGCAAGAAACCTTAGTGTTCCAACTTGTTTAGATTTAAGTTTATCCTTAATCTTGTTTCCGCAACAAGCTGTAAATTGTTAATGATTTATCAATAAACAATTTAGAAAAGTAAAATAGCGTGTTTGTATTCAACCCCCCCTTCTACAAACTTGTATAGGCCTTTCGTGACCAACAAGTGGTATCAGAGCAGATTTGTTTAATCTCATAAACAAGATCTAATCTAAGATATTTCTCTTCCTTGCTATTTTCTGAAAATGGCCTCCCACACAAACACAAATTATATAGACAATGGTTCTCTTGCAAAACCCCCTAGATTTTCCAGAGACAACTTCAACTTATGGAAAAATAGGATGATGCTCTTCCTAGAAGGTGTAGACCCTACTATGACCTACTATCTTGAAAACGGCCCACACATCCCTGTAACTATTGATCCTTTAGTTCCAGCCACTGCAACTCGAGCTGCTATTCCTGAAAGGCTGATTCCAAAGGAAATACACATGTGGACCGATGAAGACAAGAAGAAAGTGGCTATAGATACAAAAGCCAGATCCATACTATCCATGGCCCTTCCTGACGAAGTCTACCATTCCGTCATGAACCTGAAATCCTAGAGTTTTGTCAAAAACACAAGTGTTGAGTTCTGAGTAAGAAGACTAAAGAAGACTCAGAAGACTCAGAAGTTCTGAGTAGAAGACTCAGAAGTTCTGAGTAGAAGACTCAAAAAGATTCTAAGTGTTGGATTCTGACTAGAAGGTTCAGAGTTCTGAGTAGGAGACTCAGAACTTCTGACTATGAAGACAAATGTTCTGAAGCGCTTATTCAGAAGTATGTTCAGAATTCATATCTTGGGATATTCTCTGTTATATTCAATTACTAATTAGAACACGTGTAATTGTTCTATTAGTCTGTTTCTTATATGTACTGTAGCTTTAGCTATTCTCTACAGTATATATAGGAGTTAGCAACTGTAGCTAACGGAATTTTTGAGAAAATCTTTGATATAATCTTTGGTGAATCCATTTAGAGAAAAATTCATTGTAATATCTTGTAATTCACAGATTGTTAATAAATCATATGACCAGTTGCTGTGAATACGATCTTAATTGTTCATATTTGATTGTAAGAGTGTATCCTGGCCTTTTAATTGGTATCAGAGCCAATCAACAAACAAATTCGTCCAAGAGTGTGTTTGATCGCGTTCTTGAAGTTTCTTGATCAATTCGACAATTGATTCCGCTGCTGCTAACAATTCTTGAATTCCTAACAATTCTTGAATTCGTTTCTATCATTGATTCAAGAAATTTGAATTTGTCTTTCTGTTGAATCGATATCTTACAATCAAGTCATCCAAAGATTTTCTCTCTATGCTGATTAATTCTCGAAATTAAACAGAGATCACCGGTATGTTTTCGAAATTCTTGATTGGTTTCTTGATCAAAGTGATTATATCTGCTGCATGTTGATTAGTATTCATATTTTTTGTTGAAAAGAAGATTTCATTAATTCATGTACTCTAACTGTTTGATGAAATGCATGTGACAGATTTGATTAATTCTTGCATGTTCTAGATTTGTGTTGATTCTCATTTTTTATCATAATTGATATTTGAATTTGTCATTTCATCATGCTTGAGATTGTTGAAGTTTTTGTGAGACCTGCAATTTCTATAACCAGTTCAGACAATTTACAAAAATTAAGTCCTGTAAAAGCAAAAGAAATAATTTCTGAACCAAAAACTGAGATTGTTCATTTTGAAAGCAAGATTGCTAATCTTCAAGCAAAACAAGACGAAAATGCAAAAGTTATAAAGATTTTGCAAAAAGAGAAATCTGATTTTCTAAAGGATTTTGAAAAGGTTCAAGAAAACATAAAATTGTTAGAAAAAGAGAATGTTGATTTGAAAGAGAAAGGAAATTTTAGAAGAAAGATGTTGACAGAGTCTGAAAATAGAATCAAATCATGTGAAATGAAAAATTGTCAACTCTTGAAACAGATCTATGATTTTGAACAAGTACTTATACTTGAAAGAGTGAAATTTGAGAAAGAGAGAAGAGACTTTCAAACTGAGAGGAAAGGTTTTGAAACAAAGTCTGTTGAATTATCTTTGAAAATTTCTGATTTGGAGAAAATTCTTGCAAAAGAAAGAAAAGAGTTTGAATGCAAGAAAAATGTTTTTCAAAAAGAAAAGATTGGTTTTGAGAAAAAGAAAACAGGAATGTTAAATGAGTTTTCTGTAAAAATCAATGAGTTGGAGAAACAGTTAGAAGATGGAAGGAAAGAGACTGAAAAGAAGAAGGTAAATGGCTTTAAAGAAAAATGCTTAAAAGATGAGTTTGAGAAGGAAAAGGAAGTTTTTCATTTGGAGATAAGGAGGCTTATTAAGAAATTATCTGATTTATCAACTAAAATCATGATAGAGAGGAAGTCCAAATCTGATTTGCAGTCAAGGTTTGATTTGTATGTTAAAAAGTTTAGGGAATTTGAAACGAAAGTTGTTGACAAATCAAATCATAGTTCAAAAGATCAGATTCGTTCTTCTAATCTGTTTTATGATTCTGCTATTGATAAATCTTATAATTGTTCTTTTAAAAAGATAAAAATGGAATGGAGAGTTAAAGGAACAACTTCCAAGAAAGAAGTGCCGAAATCAAAAGTTCCTAATTCAAATGTCAAGAAGAACAATACATTTCAAAGAAAATCTTTTGTTAAACCTGATGTGATTTATTCTGTAAATCAATTAGTCAGAGTTGCACAAAAGAAACTTTGTTGTTCATATTGTGGGACTAATGATTTTGTGAACAAGAATTTTATTCAGCACTGGTATGGTTCTTATAGAATATCTGCATATGCCACTGCACCTAACAAACCTGGACCCAAGTTCATATGGGTACCAAAGACAACTTAATCTGTTTTGCAGGTTATTCATGTGTAGAGCTGAATGATAATACTGACACATGACTTAAAACAGATGCTGAGCTTAAATTGAGAATTTTGATTTTTGGATAATTCAGTCCAAAACTCGATCTGAATGTAATTATGGATTTCTGATTCATATAGATCAATTTGTTGATCTTGAAGTTTTTTTTTGAAAAAGTTCTGTTTGCTATGAGGTTATCGAACTCATAGATGTGAGTGTTTTTCGTAGAAAACATTTCCAGAGAATGTGTTCAGAATCACATTTTGAGCAACCCTGCAAATTTTGGTTGAAAAATTCTGATTTTTGAGCACGTTATGGTGATTTGAAGTTCAGAATGTTCAAAAATCACAAAATCCAAACATTTTTCTAAGGAATTTTCTCTGGATAGTTTTATCAGAATTCTGACTCTCTTACTCAGAAGTTCTGACTCTATTACTCAGAATTCTGACTCAACTAAATAGAATTTTGAACAAGTTACTCAGACTTCTGACTCTACTACTCAGAATTCTGACTCAACTAATCAGAATTCTGACTCTGATACTTAGAATTTTGAGCAAGTTACTCAGAATTCTGACTCTTCTAATCAGAATTCTGACTCTACTACTCAGAATTTTTTTGATAACTAATGAGGAATCATCGTAGATGATTACCAAAATCTCTTGATTTTGCAGGATTATCTTGATTTCAGAGGAAGTATTGACTCAAAACTTGATCTGATTGTTTCAAGATAATGTTCAAAACCCGTGATTCAACGTTTTAGGTTTTTGAACATATCAGTTCAAAACCCGTACTTAAATGACAATGGCTTCTGAATAATTCAGTTCAGGACCCGTACTTCAGAGACTAAGACTTCTAAACAAATCAGTTTAGAACTCATACTTCTCAGGTGATATCCTTAACTGTCATATTTTTCTGTTTCAAGGAACAAGTGGTGAAAGGTAACATTGTATTATGTTTTATTTATATTGCTTTGAATGTTTGAATCTTAACAATTTAATTCAATGATATGATTTTTTTTAATTTTCATTCAATGAATAAATGTGTGTCAAAAAGTGATTTTACAAGTATTTTGTATTATCTGAGCTATATTTGTTTCAACTTTCACTTCTGAATTAAATCGAAAGGTAAGCAAAACATGAATGAAATTATGCCGAATGCTCAATGTTATGAAATCTATACTTATATAGAATATAATGTTCAAAAAGCCTAAATGTCAGAATGTTGGATGGAAACAAAAATATGGGGGAAGTACTACGTTTTAGTACCAAGTGATTGAGATGAAATATAAATATATATAAAATCATTTAGTTTGAAAGTTTGTACCTGTGGCCTTTCTGGTTTGGGAGAGTAAGTCCTAAGGGGTGCTCGACACCTAGTCCCTAAGATCAACTGGTCTGGGATCGGCTGACCCAAATCCTGCAATAGAACCAGATAGAAAGCCATGTTCTACTGGTACAAATGGGTTTAAGATATATCGATGTGGCCTTTCTGGTTTGGGAAATTAAGTTCCATGGGGTGCTTGTCACCTAGCACCTAAGACCAACTGGTCTGGGATATGCTGACCCAAATCCTGCTATAGAACCAGATAGAAAGTCATGTTTAACGATGTATCTTATTCTTACTAAATTTTTTGATTAAAAGATGCCAATGTGCACAAAATTAAAAGATGTCAATGAGCACAAAATTAAAAGATGCCAATGAGCACATATCTCTTAAAACTTTGGGAAAATACAAAGTCGCAATAAACCTGTAAATTTGTGAAAATCATGATTTTGGACAAATAGTGTGAGTAGAGCAAAGTATTCTTATATGTTTTAGAATTGCATATGCTTGAAGCTAATCATATTTCGCATGCTAAGCACACCAAATAGATTTAATAAAGGGATTGAAACTGAACATCTTTAACTTGATATGCAATGATGACTTGTATTTGAATCCAAACACATGCATTTGATTTTATTTGATTGAAAAATCTGTTAAAATTTCATTAAGTTGGATTTCTTTTGTAAAGTTTTCAAATGATCAAATGTTAGTAGTTATCAGGTGTAGTTCAGTGAATCTTATTCTCCTTGTATAAATGAATAATTTTAATGAAATATATGCATATTTTCAGGGGGAGAAAACAAATTGCTCCATAATTCTTATTTTGAGGGGGAAGGTTATTCATTAAGGAGGAGAAAAAGCATAGACTTCATTCGAAGAAAAAGCATCGCTAAAGTTTTGAAAAACAAGGGGGAGAAAAGCTAAAGATTTTGAAGATGATTTTGCTTTCCAAAACTTTAGGGGGAGAAAAGCTAAAGATAAGATTTGTCATTTCAAGGATTGTTAATAAATCATATGACCAGTTGCGGTGAATACGATCTTAATTGTTCATATATAGGAGTTAGCAACTGTAGCTAACGGAATTTTTGAGAAAATCTTTGATATAATCTTTGGTGAATCCATTTAGAGAAAAATTCATTGTAATATCTTGTAATTCACAGATTGTTAATAAATCATATGACCAGTTGCTGTGAATACGATCTTAATTGTTCATATTTGATTGTAAGAGTGTATCCTGGCCTTTTAGTATGAAGGAACGTCTGAAGTCCAGGATTCAAGAAAGATCAACCTGGTAAGACAATATGAAAGCTTCATTTCTGGTAAGAATGAAACTCTCTCTGAAGTTCATCAACGTTTTAATTGCTTAATTATAGATCTTAAAACGGTTGGTAAGGAATATTCTAACTTTGAAGTGCTGACAAAGTTTTTAGAATGTTTACCTGAAAGCTGGGACAATTATTCCATGTGTCTCAAGCTGTCAAAAGATCTAAGATCAATGACACTCGCTACCTTATATGGCACATTGCTGAATCATGAGCAATCTAGCCATCTTAAGAAGAATCTTGTAAAAGATTCCAAAAGCACCCCTATTGCTTTAATCTCAGAGGAACCTTCTACTCAGCGACCCGTGGTCACTATCACTGAGTTAGAAAGTAACTCTGAAAGGTCATCAGATTCTGATTCTTCAGATGATGATGAATCCTTGGCTCTCCTAACTAAAAAGTTCAGGAGATTCGCCAAGAAGAAAATGTTTAGAAAGAACAAAACTCTTTCTATAGCTGACAAGCCTAAGTCATCAGCTTTTGTTGATAAGGCTACTGCTACTTGTTTCAACTGCGAAAAGACAGGTCATTTCGCTAACGAGTGCAGGTCAAAGAAAATCATGAGACCTTCAGCTTTTACAAAGAAATCCTTTGTTCCAATGAATATAGATGACAAATACTCAAAGCTGAAGGAAAAGTATGCAAAGCTGAAAAGCTTTAAGAAGAAAGGAAAAGGCCTGATGGCTGACTATGATTGGGCTGCTTCTGATGAAGAAGCCTCATCATCTGATTCTGAAGATGATGAAGCAAATCAATGTCTCATGGCCAAGATTGAAGAAGAGGAAGAAAGTTCAGACATTCCCTCCACTTCAACATCTGCCATTCAGGTATCACCTTCCTTCTTTACCAATATTGCAAATATTGATGAAGCTGATAGTCTCCGTAAAATCGAACTGCTGACTAGAAGTTTATACGAAGCCATGAACGGCAAAGCTGTGGTTGAAAACCAAAATCTTGATCTCGCTGAAAAGCTTAAAAACTGCCACCTTCAAATAGAAAAGCTTTCTAAATTTGAAGAAGATTTTAATAATCAAGTCCATTTAAATCAGCTAG
This sequence comes from Saussurea involucrata, assembly GCA_033807775.1. Classification (NCBI taxonomy): domain Eukaryota; kingdom Viridiplantae; phylum Streptophyta; class Magnoliopsida; order Asterales; family Asteraceae; genus Saussurea; species Saussurea involucrata. The sequence goes on from CM066326.1 coordinate 15,946,758, forward strand.
TCAAAATCGAACGAGCGGAAGCTATCGCTGCATTAAAAGCTGAACAAGCTACTGTTGAAGGATGGTGTAATTCTTCAACAAAGATCACTCAGATTCCTCTGAGTGATAAACGTGGTCTGGGTTATAAATATGATACTCCAATACCAACCACTGAACGTTCAATGCTTAAATTTGGAACGTTCGTATCCTCAGTAGCTGACACTTCTTCATCTCAGTACTCCTCGTCGGTTACACCAATCCCTGAGGAAACTCCTACCTCCTCAAAAGGTAAGGAGAAAATGGTTTATTCAAAACCTACCTCTGTCTCTAAAGACAAAGGTAAAGGAATTGTTATTTATCAAAATCCTCAGAAGGGTACCTTAGTACCTAAGCTGAATGCTTCCAAAGCCTTAGTGATTCATTCATCTGGTTCTAGAAATCAGACCTCTGGATCAGTTCAGCGACCTACTCCTAGACTCAGAGTAGATATCCTTGGTAAGAAATCTGAAGAACTGAATGTTCGTCCTATTTCAAAAACCAATAGTTTACTTGGTGCTGGCACTTCTAATTCCAAATTAAAAGCTCAGCACTCAAGTGGTCCTAGAACTAATTTTAGTTATAGGAAATGTTATCACTGTGGACTTACCGATCATATGGCAAGTAAGTGTCCCACAGCCACCAAAGCTGATAAGATAGCTAAGGTGAAGATAGCACCCAAGAAGACCAAACCAGTTGCAATTCAGGTCAAGGTGACTCCTACCGCTGAGGTCAAGAAATTGACCAAAGTGAAGAAAGACAAAGCTGAATCTTCAAATGCTGCGAAGACTGCTGAACCCATTCCAACTACTTCCACTGACAAACGCGTATACATGGTGAAGTGGGTACCCAAGCAAAACTAATCTTCCTTTGTATTGCAGGTTAAGAAGGGTATCTGGTATCTCGATAGCGGATGCTCTAGACACATGACTGGAAAGAAAAACCCGCTCGCTGAATACAAGGAAGAGAAGGGTCCCTCTGTGACTTTCGGTGGAAATGGAAAAGGACATACCCGAGGGTATGGTGTACTTTCAAATGGTACAACATCCTTCAGAAGAGTCGCATATGTTGAAGGGCTGAAGCATAATCTTCTAAGCATCAGTCAGCTTTGCGACATGGATAACAAAGTGATTTTCACTAAGGAATCCTGCTTTGTCTCTGACAAAAAGGAGAAGATAGCTCTCAGCGGTTATCGTTTGGAAAATGTTTACGTTATAAACATGGACTCAACAACCACTGGGAACTCCTGTTTCTTCTCAAAAGCATCTTCTGATGTTAACTGGCTATGGCACAAAAGGCTCTCACATCTCAACTTCAAGACACTGAATACTCTTTCATCCAAAGAGTTAGTCACTGGTCTACCTCAACATTTATACGCCAAAGAGTCCTTATGTTCAGCGTGTGAAAAAGGGAAGCAGACCAAGGCAAGCTTTAAGTCAAAGCAAGTTTCCTCAGTGTCATCTCCTCTACAACTACTCCATATGGATTTGTTTGGCCCCGTTAACAAACAATCCATCGCTGGAAAGAAATATACGCTGGTCATAGTTGATGAATTCTCTCGTTACACATGGGTAATGTTTCTCCGTTCTAAGAGTGACACCCCTGAAGAACTCATCACCTTTGTTCGGAAGATGGAAACTCTGAACAATATGACTGTTCGCTCAATAAGGAGTGATCATGGAACTGAATTCAAAAACAGTTCTCTTGATTCCTTCCTTGAGAGCAAGGGTATTTCTCACAACTTTTCGTCAGTGAGAACACCACAACAAAACGGAGTCGCTGAAAGAAGAAATAGAACAATTATTGAAGTTGCACGTTCAATGCTCAGCGATTCTCACCTGCCTACTCAGTTTTGGGCAGAAGCTGTCAACACTGCTTGTTTTACGCAAAACAGGTCGCTGATAGTTAAAAGATTCAAAAAGACAGCCTATGAACTCTTTCATGGGAGAAAGCCTTCAATCAGCTTTCTTCACATCTTTGGATGCCAGTGTTTCATACTGAACAACAGAGATGCCCTTGGAAAGTTTGATCCTAAGGCTGATGATGGAATCTTTCTTGGATACTCCTCAGTTTCCAAAGCCTTCAGAGTCTTCAACCGAAGAAGACAAACTGTAGAAGAAACTATTCATGTCACGTTTGACGAATCCCGTTCAGCGAACTCTAAACCGAACGCTGATACAGAAGAACTGAATCAATGGATGTTTTCTCATCTTGGTGATTCAGAAGATGTTCCCACTCCTCATGCTCACACAGTAGAAAATGATGGTCCTTCTATCATTCCAAATATGCAAAATAGTGAAGCTGAAATATCTTGGGTCTCAGCTGTTCCTATAAACACTATACCTGCAGTTGATCCAAATGTCTCAGAAATTCCATCTATTTCTCAGCAATCAGTGAATGAAGTGGCAAACGCAAACATTCCTCTCTTAGCTGATAATCCAGAAGTAGCTGAAGCCTCATCTTCAGTTTCTCCAGTTCAGACTGAGTCAGCGACGCATGCTCCGGCTCAGCGATGGACTGTAAATCACCCAATCGATCAAATTCTTGGTGATCCCAACGCTGGTATTCAGACTCGTAGAAGTGCAGGTAATATTTGTTTATTTGTTAACTTTATTTCTCTAACTGAACCAAAGAAAATAGATGATGCCCTCAGAGATCCAAACTGGGTCAGCCCTATGCAAGAAGAGCTGACTGAATTCGAAAGAAACAAAGTTTGGAAACTTGTTCGTAGACCAACTGACAAAACGGTGATAGGCACTAAATGGGTCTATCGAAACAAGTTGGACGAACATGGTACTGTAACTCGCAACAAAGCTCGTCTTGTTGCTCAGGGATACAGACAAGAGGAAGGCATAGATTATGACGAAACTTTTTCTCCAGTAGCAAGACTTGAATCTATTCGTCTTTTCTTAGCAAATGTTGTACACAAAAACTTCACTGTACATCAGATGGATGTTAAGTCAACGTTTCTAAATGGAAAGCTGAATGAAGAAGTATATGTGGAACAACCTCCAGGATTCTCAGATCCTAAGCGTCCAGGTTATGTTTATAAACTGGACAAGGCACTTTATGGCTTAAAGCAAGCTCCACGTGCATGGTATGATACTCTCTCTACTTATCTCCATATTGAAAAATTTGAGCGAGGTAAGATTGACAAAACTTTGTTTTTTAGAAAAGTAAAAGGTCATATCATTTTAGTTCAAATATATGTTGATGACATTATATTTGGTTCTACTAACCCTGAGCTTTGTACTCGTTTCGCTGATAGAATGAAAGATGAGTATAAAATGAGTATGATGGGTGAACTAACATATTTCCTTGGTCTTCAGATTAAGCAAACTGAAAAAGGAACTTTTATAAATCAGGGAAAGTATGTTAAAGATATGCTGAAGAAATTCGACTTAACTGAAAGTTCAGCTATGAAAACCCCTATGGCACCACCGCTGATACTTGATAAGGACACAAAGGGTGTTCCTGTCAATGTCACGCTGTACCGTGGGATGATCGGCTCACTATTGTATCTTACAGCTAGCCGACCCGATATTATGTTTGCAACATGTCTGTGTGCACGATATCAAGCTGAACCTAAGATATCCCATATGAAAGCTGTAAAGCGAATCTTTCGATATCTTAAGGGTACAGCGAATCTAGGTCTTTGGTATCCCAAAGACTCAGGATTCGATCTAACCGCCTATTCAGACAGTGATTTTGCAGGTTGCAAAATGGAAAGGAAATGCACCACAGGAGGATGTCAGCTCCTGGGTGGAAAGCTGGTAAGTTGGACAAGTAAGAAGCAAAACTCAGTGTCCACTTCCACAGCTGAAGCTGAGTATGTAGCCGCTGGAAGCTGATGTTCTCAAGTCTTGTGGATGAGAAATCAGCTACTAGACTATGATCTTCAGCTCTCCAAAATTCCAATCTACTGCGACAGCACAAGTGCCATCGCTATAGCAAACAATCCAGTGCTACACTCAAAGACAAAACACATAGAAATCAGATATCATTTTATCAGAGATCATGTGATGAATGGTGATATAGAACTTCATTTTATCCCAACTGATTATCAGTTAGCTGATTTGTTTACCAAACCTCTTGATGAGACAAGATTCAACTTTCTCATCAGCGAGCTTGGAATGCTGAACTTTGAAGGATAAAATCTTCAGCGGTTCACATTTATCAGCGATACGTTTATACATTATTGTATAGGCTTCGGGATAAAATCAACTTTTATAATCCATTTCATCATCTTCTCTCTGAATAAACTTGGTTAAACTGATATCCAGGTATGTTTTCTCTCTCTGACAATCGCATGTAAATGCAAGATTTCAAAATAAATTGCATCGCTGAATATCTTTTCCTTAACAGCGATATTTTGAAAATTCCTTAAACCTTCACTGATATTTCTATTCAGTGCTTCATGTTTTTCAAAAGAGTCCCTGAGTTTTTCAAAACCTCAGAGACATCCTAAAAGAATGTGAAAGGACAGTTGTGACGTCATTGCAACGGATAACACTCGGCACGATTTCTTTCTGACACACGTTTGCACGTTTTGTTCAAACTTCCAATCAAATGCAAACACGTGTCCGTGTCATGATGAAAACCTTTTCCCGCTCAAGGTTTTCTCTCTCTAAAAATCCCTATATAAACAACTCTTGGTTTATATTTGTCTTTTACGCGAACAATCTTTCTCCGCAAGAAAAGAATTCTCTGTTGCATTTGTGCTCTCAAAAACCTCAAGAACTGTTCATCATCTTCTTCATCAAAACTTCAAGGTTAATATGTTCTTATTTTTTATCAAATGCGTATAACTTGTTTTCGATCTTCTCTTTGTTTTAACAAGATCAAACAAAAGAATTTTTTTTTAAAATAAAATCATTTCTTTCATGGTTTTATGAACACAACCATTTCATGGTTGTTCTTCAAGTTTTAAATCTAAATCTTAAACTTGTTCTTCATTCGTATCCATTTTTCTTTTAGAAACTGGAATACAAGATTTTATGGGTTTTACTTTTCTTTTAAAATCAAGAAAAACCCTAATCTTCATTAAGACATTTTTTGTCTGAATGAAATGGACAAGATTCGAAAAATCTTAACGGAAATTTCTTTCCACATTAAGATAATTCTTATCTGTTAACATCTTTGGTTGAACTGATAATACAGTGATATGGCATCTTCAAAGCTGAATGTTACCGCTGAATCCATCTCCACTGACTCTGAGGAAATGGAAATCTTCAAAGCCCCCCAGGTGAAGTTCGAGCTGGATCAACTCGATTGGACTAAGGCCAACAACCTCTCAGCTCTTCTCTAGTTTCCTCCTCGGAAGCAAGTATCACATCTGGACGATGATGTAAGTTTTCTGAAGAACAGCCCCATCTACACAGCCCTGACCATAACACCTCCTGCCAGTCAGCGGCTCTTATCCCAGTTCTGGTACTCTGCCAGACACACTGAGCTACCTTCTGCCAAAGATCCATCCAAAACCATAGACTGCATACTCATCGATACTGAGTATGGCACCATCAAGATCACACCCGCAATTATCCGCAAAGCCCTAAACTTCCCAAATGCCTCCAAAGAAAAACCCTTCATTCCATTCCCTGACCACAAAAAGCATGCTGACAGAGAAGCAATCATTGCTTTCCTTGACGCAATGGGTTATATCTGGGATATTGGAAGGGACAAGAAGCCTGAGAAGAAACTGACGCTGATAAAGAAATCCAAAATGCCCAGCGAGATGAATTTCATCTTCGCTCACCTGATCAGCTGCATGACAGCGAAATCCAGATCTTCTGATCAAGCCGCCCAACCTCAGCAGTCCATGGGATACGCACTGCTGAAAGGTCTAAATATTGACTGGGCCTCTATTATTTATGAAGACCTGATTCAACGTGTCGATTCTGCCGCTGACAGACCAGCATGGGTTCCTTACCCACGATTCATCAGCGCCATCTTTCAATATGGCCTGAAGGACAGCTATCCTGAAGAGGGTGATCTGAAACTTTCTCAGATTGGCCCTAAGGTTCTCGACTTCAAGCCTGTCGCCAATGAGGTACGTCTCTCTACTCTTCTCTCTCTTCTAAATTCTCCGCTTTCTGTGGCTCCTTCAGCGACAATACAAATCGCTGATACCCCGGCCACAACATCCTCTCCTTATAAAAAAAGGAAACCCTCACACACCCAACTTGATTCCAAAAGGATCAAGAAAACCAAGGAGCAACCCCAGCAATTCCATGCTGAAGACTCCTCAGCTCGTTCTGAAGAGCTGAAGAAAAGTTCCGTGGTACGCTCTGCCACACCCGTGCAAGCCATCCCTCCAATCCAGACTTCAGCGTCTCCAAACGCTGAGGTTAGAAACTTGGAAACTACCCAACCTGCCTCAGTCTCTCAAAAGACTGATGAAGTGATTGTCAGCGATTCCAACGCTGAACTCAGAACCCGAACCCCAATCTTAACCTTCGCTTCTCCCTCCACTCACTTGGACACTCCTCCAGCAAACACTGGAGATGCCATCATTCCAGAAGCCGCCGCTGATGCTTCTCAACAAATGATGAAGAAAGGACCTGCAGAGTTCACCATACCTCACCGTACTTTCGAAGAGGATATGGAACACTATTCAGGAACTTGCAACTTCGACGAGTTCATCAATCCTCCTGCAGGTACTAATCCCACCTTAAACACTGTAACTAAACCTGAAACTTCTAAGCTTTCCTTTGTTCACAAGTACTTATATGTTACAGGTCCTAATTTGGGAGACATCAACGCCTCGCTGAAGTCCGTGGAAACAAAGCTGTCCAGTCTCACCACCACACTCTCCAACAACTCAACAGCTGTAACAAACGCTGGAGAGAACTTGACAAAGCTGACAACGGTGGTGGAGAAGAAAGTTTCCACTGAAGACATCAAGAGTCTTGATAAGACGCTCAGCGATTTTGCCAAGGTGCTCTGTGACATCTACACTGACTACAAAAGCCTCAAAACATCAGTTTCGACCATGTCCAGCGAAGTAACAACGCTGAAGACATCGGTTGAAAAACTCGAGGGTGATATGTCAGAGGTCAAGACTGACTTAGGCTCTGTAAAGACTGACGTTAGCTCTATGAAGACGATGATCGAGACACTGATAAACAAGGCAAATAGTCCAGCTCCTGCTCCTGCCCCTGTCCCTATTCTGGAATCTTTCACAGAGGAGGATCGCACAGAGCTGAGGAAAATCACGCCTGCTATCTCTGGCCTAGAAGACAGAATAGCAAAGCTTGAAGGTTGTGTGAAACTCTCTGGCCCAGAAGACAGAGATAACACCAATGCTGAGTCTGCCCATTCCTCCCCCAGTCATCATGAAAAAGAGGGGGAGAAGAGCGCTGAACATTCCAAGGAGAAAAGCGCTGAAGATCTGAACAACAAAAGCGCTGAAGACCTTTCCCATGATGAATCTATCTGGGGAGAGAGGAATGAAGATCTGACCACTGGACCTCAGGGAGATGAAAACCCTGAGGGAACCGAGAAGCTCGCCTCTGTATCTGAGGGGGAGCAACTCGAAGAAGATGCTGAGAATTCCGAAGCAGAAGAAGATGAAGACATCGACATCCCTGACGACAAACCATCCTTCTCTCCAAGAAAGGATGATGATGATGATGAAGATGACGATGATTTCTTTATCGTCAAACCTGCCCCAAGGATCAAAGCTCTTAAAGGAATCTCAATAAAATAACCATCAGGGGAGAAGACAAAGACAAAGCCCTCAGCCTCTGGCGCTGAGAAAAGCAAAGACAAAGGCCTCGCTGAAGATGAAAATCTAGCGATTCTCTTTGAAAAGCCGGTTTGTCAGGTAAACTAAAACTTTACTTTTTCCTTCCCTGAACTTCTCAACAGCTCACTAAGTTCTCCAAACCTATATACACATCCACATTATTTTTCTATCTTTTCTACCCAAGTTCTTCTACCCAATTCTTATCTGTAAGATCGCTGCTTTTCAGCTAGTCCTCTCCCCTGTTTGAGGATGTCGCTGAAGGTTCTACTGTTGCGACTTCACAAATAAAGCCAGCTGCTGCTGATGAAATAATCCCAGTCTTGGACTTGATCTCTGAGACTGATGAACCAGAAGAACAACCTCTCTCGCGCAATAAGAGACCTTCCTCAGTTCCTCAAAAGCTGAGTGAAGAGGATCAAAAGAGAAGAGAAGAAATAATAAAGCGATTCGAGGATCAGCGAATCATTCTAAGGCCTGATCAACGGCCTTCAGTTCCTCCTAAGTTCAGAATTTCAAAAGCTGAATATCAGGACCACCTTAGAGCTGAACGCCTCATTGCTGAAAGAAAGGAAGCTGAAGAGAAAGACAGAGAATACGCCATCAAGCTCACTCAAGAATCTGTCAAAGACTCCAAGCTGAAGCGTGTTCCCATTCAAATCCAACGAAAGCTGTGGGAAGAAGCCCAGAAGATCGTGGAAAAGAAAACTGAAGTTTCTCAGACCACCTTGATCTGGTGTAAAGAGAAAATTCACTTCAGATATCGTCCAGCGAAGATCAACAAGGTATTCATCTCTGGAAGAACATCTATCGGAGTACCTATTGTTGACATCAAACTGTTCAGAGAAGATGGCACATCTGAAACCTTTCGTGCTGACACTGTAAAAAGGTATGGTCTCTCTGAATGGCTGGAGATGAGGTTAGCTATCCAACCATCACAATCAAAGTACAAGAATCATTTCGAAAAGCTGATAAACAGACAGATCGACTTGATATCTTCCTGTGTGGATATTCCTCCTGTTCCTGATCTAAAGCCAAAAAGAAAAAGAGGTTCTCCAAGGAAGAAACGTCAAGATTCAAATTCAGGACCTGTCATACGAAATGAAACTGGAATTGGTTTCTCTCGCGCTGAAGTACTTGGTCCTGATCCTGATCTATCTGCCCTTGACATCTCTCTGCCACCATGTGAACTTTTCGTCCCTGGTAAAGTCATCAGTAATCCTTATGGAATATTCTTTCTTGACTACGACGGACGAAAATGCTTTCAACGGATCGCTGAGCTCCCAATCACTCCAATCGAACAGCTCAGAGATCTTATCTACTGGTGTGACTTCAGAAAGGACATTCAGGCACGACACCTAAAACCCTTGATCTTTCAAGAAGCGCTGAAGAAAAGAAAACAAGGTGTAACGGTTCCTGACTGGATGATTCCCACTGAAAAGACGACCCTTGATGAACTTCTCATTAAGGAAGAACCTTTTGAAAACTGATATAATCTCCTTTTTCTCTATTGTATCAGTTATCCTTCTGTACTTGTAATTTATTTCGCTTGTACTTGTAATCTTTCTGTTCTTCATTGTAACCTGATTTAAAGATTTAAAGAAAGATTTCAGCGAATGTACTTTACTCCATCAGTACTGAAAAGATCCCAGAAAACAGTAAAAGGGACAAATATTTTATGAGTTCTTTTTATCCTTATGTTTTCATTAATAGCAATTTTCTTTGTTGCTATGTCATAATCAAATAGGGGTAGATTGTTGATCCAAACCCTCAGTGATTTGATAATGACCCTCTCTTAAATACTTAGTGAAAATTGTATGTAAACAATATGTATCAGAGTTTCACTATCGCTGATAAGTACTAAGATCTTACAGTACCGCTGATAGGAACTCTCGCTCTTTAAATTAAACATTCAGCGAACACTGTTCACCATAATGCGCTGAGTTTGTTCAGTCCTTATGGTGATCGCTGATAAGTTAGTTGTTTACTTATAATCCCTGAAGACAAGTTTCACGTCAACAAAGGTTCTACGCTGAAGTCGAAGATCAAGCTCAAGAACCAGCGACAAGTCTACTAATGAACTGATGCGGATCAGCGAAGACTCAGATTTGTCCACTCAACGTGAAGTATCAAGTACAAGACTTCCGCTATCGCTGAACTTTATCATTCGCTGAATAGTAAATGATAATCGCTGAATCAACGAAAGCTGATCATGAAGTCCTCCGTACAAAGTACTTTTGTCTTAACCTCCCTTGCACGCCACCGTACGAAATGTCAGAAAAGAACCTCCGAAAATCTGAGATCGTACAACCACTCTGATACTACACTGTTCATTCATGCGGCTACTAAGGTTGTCAACAAAGGTCAATGACATGCAACCAATCCGCTGATGACACGTGTAAAGCGTATACTGAATTGCATTAAATGCATGCAGTATATAAAGAGATGAACTCACTTCATTTGAAGTAACTTGCTAACTCTGGACAAGTTCAAATCTCTCTCAAGATAGGATTTTATTAGTAATCTCCATATCTTTCTTAGTGCAAGAAACCTTAGTGTTCCAACTTGTTTAGATTTAAGTTTATCCTTAATCTTGTTTCCGCAACAAGCTGTAAATTGTTAATGATTTATCAATAAACAATTTAGAAAAGTAAAATAGCGTGTTTGTATTCAACCCCCCCTTCTACAAACTTGTATAGGCCTTTCGGGACCAACAACGTAAAAACAGTGAAATAATGCTTGTATAAATCTATGTGGATGACATAATTTTTGGGTCTACTAATACAGAAGAGTGCAAAAGTTTTGAAAAACTCGTGCAAAGTGAGTTTGAAATGAGTATGATGGGAGATTTAACATTCTTCCTCGGACTCCAAGTCAAACAATCATCAGAGGGAATTTTTATAAATCAGGCCAAATATGTCTCTGACATTCTTTCCAAGTATAGCCTCTCTGATACATCTACCATGAAAACTCCAATGGCCACTGGAAATAAGTTATTCTTAGATCCAGATGGCATCTCTGTAGACTGCACTCTCTACAGAGGCATGATTGGATCTCTGTTATACTTAACTGCTAGCAGACCTGACATTATGCATGCCACATGTCTTTGTGCACGTTATCAAGCTAATCCTAAGAAATCACATTATGATGCTGTTAAGAGAATCTTTAGATACCTGAAGGGGACCAAAAATCTTGGTCTCTGGTATCCACAGAACTCTGGCTTTTGTCTTAAAGCTTATACAAATTCAGACTATGGAGGATGCATGCTCGACAGAAAGAGTACCTCTGGGAGTTGTCAATTCCTAGGTAGTAAGCTTGTCAGTTGGACCTCCAAGAAGCAGAATTGTGTGTCAACATCTACGGCAGAAGCTGAATACGTTGCTGCTGCTAGCTGCTGTTGTCAGGTTCTGTGGATGAAGACTCAGCTAAAAGACTACGGCCACATCCTACTCAAGATACCCATCTTCTGTGATTCCAAAAGTGCCATTTCCATCTCTGCCAATCCTGTGCAACATTCAAAAACCAAGCATATCGATATAAGGTACCACTTCTTGAAACATCATATTGAATACGGTACAATCGAGATGCATTTCGTGCCCACAGAATACCAACTCGCGGACTTATTCACCAAAGCTTTAGACGAGAAAAGATTCAATTTCATGGTGGGTAAGTTAGGAATGATCAATATGACGTGAAAATCCTCTGTAAGTATAGCTTATCTTCTATAAATATGTGTATAAATATATTGTTTTATTTATTGCTTTGATTGATTTCTTTATGTATGTAAATTCTCAATCTTAAATAGTTCTTGAAATCACAGAGCTTCTGTGGGTCTGCTCAGAACCTCTGACGACCCCTACAGAACCTCTGGTAAACATGACCTATGTACTATGCAAAACTTATCCTATTTTGATCCAAGCATAGGTCAAGAGGGAGCAAAAGGAAATTACTTGATCTACAAAGATGGTTAGATCAAGGGGGAGCAAAAGGAAATTACTTGATCTACAGAGATGGTTAGATCAAGGGGGAGCAAAAGGAAATTACTTGATCTATAGAGATGGTTAGATCAAGGGGGAGCAAAAGAAAGTAACTTGATCGACAGAAATGGTTAGATCAAGGGGGAGCAAAAGAAACCTTGAAATGATCTACAGAGGTTAATCTTTCAAGGGGAAGCCAAAGAAGAGTGTCGATGAATCTATATCGTCAGAAGTCAGACATCACTGCCGAGAAAAGAAGAACCAAAAGGTATGTCTCGTACAAAAGGTTGTTTGAAAACAGATTTCTAGGACAAAAATTGTCAAATACGTCCTAAAAATACTGGGAATAACATTTCAAAAATAAAATTATTAAAACTTTAAAAAAAATTTGAGTTATGAGAAATTTGAGGTCATAGAGCTTCTGCTGAGCTCAACAGAAGTTCCGCCAGAACACTGCTCTGTAATCGCAAATTTAACTCGGAAACCGAATACGCACAAATACACACACCATGACCTTCTCGCACAAAACTTTTTCCAAAACAGTTTTCTCGGACACCAACTTTCAAATATGTCCGAAAAACATTTCTTAATGCAAATCAAAACATGGATGATCAAAATTGTTAATAGATTTTTAGTTATGAGAAATTTTCACTCATAGAGCTTCTGCTGGCCCTGACAGAGCTTCTGCAAGTTCCTACAGAGCCTCAAAACCTCTGTGAACGAAATTTCTTCACTAAAATCCTATTAATCCCCTCCAATGCTTTTACAAATGTTTTGGTCAAAATAGAACCCACAGAGTCATGATAACAATGAGATATATGAGAAAAGGGTGAAAATCCAAGATTTTCAAAATCACAGATCTTCTGTAAACCACAGAGCTTCTGTGAATTTGGTATTTGGGCATTTCTGTAAACAGTAACGGTTAATTTTACTAAGAGTGAAAATCATGTGGCTAAGAACAACCCTACGCGCCTAGTATTAATGGGCCGCGCACGACGTCCTGTCATCCTTTGACATGACCTACGTGTCTCATTTTCATTGGGCGTACATGGCACGTTTTTTTGTGGAAAGTTGAACCCGCCGTTCTAACTCAAGTACGGATTCCAAATATTTATCCATTGCCAAATATTTCTACCCTTTCGAATTCTATCGTTTTAACCACCTATAAAACCCAAGCTTACCCTCTCATAAAATCTTTACGAACCCTCGTTCTTCTCCGGCGAAACCCTGCAAAAACCTGCAAGTATCTTGTTAGGACACTGAAGTTGTCCTTTATAATAGAAAGTTTTGTAAAGCAATAGCTGTGTTAAAGGGCTTATGCTTAATTGTTGTAGCAGGTGATGAAGACTATAAATAGGTCTTTACTTGTAGTTTGTAAGAAGGGAATTCATTAATATAAGATGTAGATCTCTAATCACTTTGTGTTCTCTCTAGGTTAGATTTCCTTTTCAATAATGTTCTTCATCATCTTGTTACACAATATTTGGATTGTATGAAGATCATGGACCTAACATATCTTATTCTCATTACCAATGGCTTCATCTTCTCAAGCTATCTCTCCTGAACACTCTCCGGCGAACTCACCGGAACACTCCCCTGCTCATTCTGAACATTCAGAAAACCCCCACCTCGCCAAAAATGCCGAACAAGAAGATTCCGGCGACTCAGCAGACTTTGCTCCGACCACCCATCTCCAAAACCTTATCGCAAAGGAGCACTTTGAAAAAGTACTACCCATCTAATCCAATAACTGCTATTTAGTCCCCTCACTCACTGCTTTCGGCGAAGCCCATGCCCTTCTTCTAAACATCATGGAAAACCATATTCTCTTTCATTTACTCTCAAGAACCCCAAAGAAAATACCTGTTAGGTATTTGAACCAATTTTGGCAAAGTTGCCGATTTGATAAAGATGATTCTCTTATCAAAGGGTACATCTCAAAGCCAGACAAATCTGAACATTTGGAACTCAAATTGAATAGAACAATGTTTTCTCTTGAGTTCAATCTACCAACAAGGGGTCTTCTTGGACTGAAAAAACATGCAGAACAACCAACAGACGACGAGCTCTGTCGTTTTGTAGAAATGCTTGGGTACAACACCCACCTAAGGAAGAGAAACGACTTCCGCAGAGGCAGACTACCACCTCTGTGGAACACCTTGTTTTCGATCCTCAACAGATGCCTTACAGGGAAGATAGGCAGCATTGACCAGAGCTCGCACCAGATCTTAACCATCATGTACGGGGTATGTTGGTCCTGAAGGCCTATACAAGTTTGTAGAAGGGGGGGGGGGGGGGGTTGAATACAAACACACAGATTTTACTTTTCTAAATTGTTTATTGATAAATCATTAACAATTTACAGCTTGTTGCGGAAACAAGATTAAGGATAAACCTAAATCTAAACAAGTTGGAACACTAAGGTTTCTTGCACTAAGAGATATAAGGAAATTACTAATAATAACCTATCTTGAGATAAGAGATTGAACTTGTCCAGAGTTAGCAAGTTACTTCAAATGAAGTGGGTTCATCTCTTTATATACTGCATGCATTTAATGCAAGTCAGTATATACTTTACACGTGTCATCAGCTGGTTGGTTGCATGTCATTGACCTTTGTTGACAACCTTAGTAGCCGCATGGATGAACAGTGTAGTATCAGAGTGGCTTCATCATCTTCTGGTTCGGATTCGGTTTTATCAGCTTCTTCTTCGAGTTACTCCCCCTCAGATACAGAGGCGAGCTTCTCGGTTTCCTCAGGGTTTTCATCTCCCTGAGGTCCAGCGGTGGTTTCTTCAGCATCCTTCTCTCCCCTGATAGATTCATCATGGGAAAGGTCTTCAGCGCTTTTGGATAGATCTTCAGCGCTCTTCTCCCCCTCTTTCTCATGATGAGTGGGGGAGGAATGGGTTGACTCAGCATCGTTGGTAGGTTCTCTGTCTTCTTGGCCAGAGATACCTATCAAATCTTTAATCTTTGCTATTCTGTCTTGAAGGCCAGAGACAGCAGGATTGATCTTTTCCAGCTCAGTGCGATCCGCCGCTGTGAAATTGTCAGATGCAGAGGCAGGGACAGGAGCAGGAGTATTCGCTTTCTGTAGTAGCTGCTCGATCATCGATTTCATCGAACTAGCATCGGTCTTTACAGAGCCTAAGTCAGTCTTTACAGTAGACATATCTCCCTCTAGTTGTCCAACCGATGTCTTCAACATTGTGACCTCGCTGGACATGGATGAAACTGAATTTTTGAGAGAGGTGTAGTCTGTGTAGATGTCAGCGAGCACCTTGGGGAAGTCGCTGAGAGTGTTATCAACTTGCTTCAAGTCATCTGTGGAAGCCTTCTTCTCCACCACCGTTGTCAGCTTGTTCAGATTCTCTCCAGCGTTTGTTACAGCTGTAGAGTTATTAGAAAGAGTAGTGGTGAGATCTGTCAGCGTTGTCTCCACAGCTTTCAGAGAGGCGTTGATGTCTCCCAAATTAGGACCTGTAACTTATAAGAACTTGTGAACATAGGAAAGCTCAGAAGTTTGGGGTTTAGTGACAGTGTTTATGGGTTGGTGTGTACCTGCAGGAGGATTGATGAACTCGTCAAAATTACGGGTTCCTGAAAAGTGTTCCATGTCATCTTCAAAAGTGCCCATGGATTGTCCTGCAGGTCCTGTCTTCATCATTTCTGGAGAATCAGCTTTAGGTTCCGTAGAAATGATGGCAGCTCCAGCGAGATCTGGAGGAGAGACCAAATGAGTAGAGGGAGGACTGAAGGATAAGAATGGGGGTTGGGTTCTGAGTTCAACGTTGGATTCGCTGACAATCACTTCATCAGTCTTTTGAGAGACTGAAGGAGGTTGGGTAGGTTCCAACTTTGTAACCTAAGCGTTTAGAGACGCTGAAGTTGGGATGGAATGGATGGGTTGTTCAGGTGTGGCAGAGCGTACCACTGAACGTTCCTTCAGCTCTGCAGAAAGAGCTGAGGAGTCTTCAGCATGAGATTATTGGGGTTGCTCCTTTGTTTTCTTGATCCTTTTAGAACCAAGTGGGGTAGATGATTGTTTCCTTTTCTTAGAAGGAGAGGATTTTGTGGCCAGGGTATCAACGATGGGTATTGTCGCTGAAGGAAGAGTGTTCCCATTCCTAGGTGAGTGTCATTGAGGTCCGATCGTCCGGATGCACCGGAACCACCACGAGTCATCATGGGAGTACCCGTTTGTCGTGCGTCTGGCATGACATGGGCGGAAGAGCAGCATTTTCGGGCTATGACAGCGGAGTTGCATAGCTGTCAGGCGCTGGTTAGTCATCAAAGTCAGGTTGTGACGGAGCTATGTGAGTTGAGTCATCTCTTGACTAACATGTCGACTGAAGCCCTGGATAGAGCGAGGGTAGCTCGGAGGATTGCCTTAAGGGCTGAGATAGCTTCCATAGTTGTGGTGAAGTTACTGTCAATGTTGGTGTTGTGGGTTCTGATCGAGGTGTATCGGGGAGGATATTGATGCGGATGGTGGAAGGTTTTAGAAAAAATGCCACCAAGAAGATCCACACGTCGCACGGGAGGAAATCCTGAAGAACAAAACCCTGATATTGCCCAGATCATAGCTCAACGTATCCAAGAGGCGATACCCGACATCGTAAACCAAGTCACCACGGGCATCAATGAGCATCGTAGGAATGTCAATGTGGGAGGAGGAACTCCCAATGATGTTCATGACAGTAGAGGATGCAGCTACAAGACATCCATGACTTGCAAGCCCAAGGAACTTCACGGAACCGAGGGTGCTACAGGATTACTTTCATGGTTTGATAGCATGGAGTCGGTACTCCATATCAGTAAGTGCTCAGAGGATCGCATGGTGGAATATGCGGCCTGCCAGTTCCAGAAGCGAGCTTTGACTTGGTGGAACATTCAAGTCCAAACCCGTGGAAGGGAGGAAGCTTACAAGCTGTCCTGGACTGAGTTTAAGGAATTACTCATTGAGGAATACTGTCCCAAGAGCGAAGTTTAGAAATTGGAGGCTGAACTTTGGGTTCTTACCACGGTTGGTTCGGGGATAGATCGATACACCGCTCGTTTTCACGAACTTGCAAAGTTAGTGCCCCACATGGTTACCCCAGAGAGCAAACGGATCGACCGATATTTGTATGGATTGGCCCCGCAGATCCGAGGGATGGTTAAGTCAGCAAGTCCGACCCCGATCCAAGTTGCAACGGCATTAGCAACTAGTTTGACCCATGATGCGGTCAGGGCAGGAACTCTGACTCAGAAAGGTGTCGGTAGTAAGAGAAGGCCAGAGAGTCAGTCAGGAAAGGCGATTGGAAGAAGTTCAAGTAGGAACAAGAAAGTAGCGGGAAACTTTGGAATGAACGCTAAGGAAGTAGGGCGTTACCATGGACCCCTCCCGAATTGCAATCAGTGCAATTTGCATCATGAGGGAACCTGTCCCACCTGTGAACTTTGTAAGCAAAAGGGTCATTTCACCCGGTACTGTAAGAAGGGAAAGAGTGTGAAGGAGGAAGGAAGGGTATGCTATGAGTGCGGAAGTCCGGATCACTTCCGGAATGCGTGCCCAAGGTTGAAAAGGGGACCAATCAATAACAACGTTGGGTATCAAGCAAGGCAAGCCAATCAGGGAAATCAAGGAGGACAAGCTCGAGGACGGTCATTTTTTAGGAGCAGAAGAAGCACGTCGAGACCCCAATGTAGTGATAGGTACATTCCTCCTAAACGATTATTATGCATCCGTATTATTCGACACTTGTTCCGATAAGAGCTTTGTTTTGTTAGAATTTAGGCCTTTGATCAATCTAGAATCTAAGAAAATGCCGAATGCTTATATTGTTGAGGTTGCTAATGGATAAGAGTTAGAAGCTAAGGATGTAATCTTAGGCTGTACTTTGAACTTAGCAGATAAGCTATTTAGTGTTGATCTTATTCCAATTGAATTGGGGACTTTCGATGTAGTGATAGGCATGGATTGGTTAGCTAAGAACCGAGCAGAGGTTAGTTGTTTTGAAAAGACTGTCAAGTTACCATTACAAGGCGGAGAAACCCTTGTTGTCCAGGGAGATAGAGCTGGAAGGAGCCTAAGGATAGTGTCATGTATGAAGGTCCATAAGTATTTAAGAAAGAAGTGTGTTGTATTCTTGGCACAAGTAATTGAGAAGAAGTCTGAGGAGAGGCGAGTCCAAGATACTCCTGTGGTAAAGGATCACCCATAAGTGTTTCCAGACGATTTGCCTAGACTTCCACCGCTTAGACAAGTCGAATTTCAGATTGACCTTATACCTGGAGCGGAGCCTGTAGCCAAGGCCCCATATCGTTTAGCACCTGCCGAAATGCAGGAGTTGTCGAATCAACTTCAGGAACTTCTGGATAAAGGTTTCATTCAACCAAGTTCATCACCCTGGGGAGCCCCGATTCTCTTCGTTAAGAAGAAGGATGGATCGTTTCGAATGTGCATCGATTATAGGGAGCTAAATAAGATAACAATCAAGAACTGATATCCTATCCCTCGAATAGACGATTTGTTCGATCAGTTGCAGGGTGCAACTTACTTCTCTAAGATTGACCTCCGAACGGGATATCATCAGTTAAGAGTCCGAGAGGAAGACATTCCTAAAACAGCTTTTAGAACTCGCTATGGACACTACGAGTTTTTAGTTATGCCTTTTGGATTGACGAACGCGCCAGGTGTGTTTATGGATCTAATGAATAGAGTGTGTAGGCCATACCTTGATAAGTTTGTGATTGTATTCATCGATGATATATTGATCTATTCTCAGAGTGAGAAAGATCACGAGCAGCATCTTAAAGTGATTCTAGAACTTCTCAAGGAGCAGAAACTGTATTCCAAATTCTCTAAGTGTGAATTTTGGATTTGGGAAGTACATTTCTTAGGTCACGTGATTGGAGAAAAAGGGATTCACGTGGACCCGGCTAAAGTGGAAGCCAGTAGGAAATGGGAAGCCCCAAGGACTCCAACGGAAATTCGCCAATTTCTAGGTTTGGCAGGATATTATCGGCGTTTTATCGATAATTTCTCTAAGATCGCTAAACCCCTCACCACGTTAACCCAAAAGGATAAGGAATTCGTTTGGGGAGCTTCACAAGAAGAAGCGTTTCAACTTTTGAAGAAAAAGTTGTGCAATTCACCGATTTTAGCCTTACCGGAAGGAACGGAAAATTTTGTGGTATATTGTGTCGCGTCGCATCAAGGATTAGGTTGCGTATTGATGCAAAATGATAAGGTGATAGCATACGCCTCGAGACAATTAAAAGTTCATGAGATGAACTATACCACGCATGATTTGGAGCTCGGAGGTGTAGTCTTCGCTCTGAAGATATGGATACATTATCTATATGGTACCAAGTGCACTATTTTCACATATCACAAGAGTCTTCAACATAACTTTGATCAAAAGATGCTTAATATGAGGCAAAGAAGATGGGTAGAACTGCTCAGCGACTACGATTGTGAGATACGTTACCACCCAGGAAAGGCCAATGTGGTAGCCGATGCCCTGAGTAGGAAAGAAAGGGTAAAACCTTCACGAGTCCTAGCGTTAGGAGCACTGGTTCAAACAAGTTTGAAAACTCGGATTTTCGAAGCTCAAAATGAAGCAATGAAGTCTGAAAACCTGAAAGACGAGACCCTTCATGGTTTAGAATCGAGTTTTGAAACTAAAATTGATGGAGTACGTTACTTTAAAGGCATGGTATGGATCCCAAAGGCTGACAACCTACGGGAAATGATTTTGGAAGAGGCTCATAAATCTAAGTACTCAATTCACCCAGGAGCAGATAAGATGTACAAGGATTTAAGGGAGTACTATTGGTGGTCAGGAATGAAGAAGGTGGTTGCTATATATGTAGGGAAATGCATAACTTGTTGTGAAATCCCAGATCTCTAGCAATAAGATATGAATGTAGTGAGAGAGAATCTAGAGAGCAAATATATCATCCATGTATTGAGCTCAAAGGATTACAAAAGGTTTCTAAAAGATTACAAAAGCTTACTAACAAATGAACTAGACAAGCCTATTTATACCCATGACATACAAGGTATAAAGGCATTCACAATACTGTATAGACTCATACAGTACATTGACTTTACAGTAAATCTTGAATACAATAATGCTCTAACAATCTCCCCCTTTGGATTCAAGATTTAAAAAATTTGACAGCAGTCTTCAGCTCTTTGTAAAGTCAATCTTCTTCAACAGACACTTTATCAAACTATCTTCAAGCCTTGTACATGAAAACAGATCTTTACAGCTTTATCAGTCTTTAACAAACAGTAACTTCTCGTATCCTTCTTGATGCAAGAACCTTAGCTCTCATATTAACTTTAAGAATCCGAAATCATCAATTCGGATGTAGGCAGATCCGAAACCATCAATTCGGATGCTAGAGGATGCGAAATCAGCTCAATTCGGATCAAGTAGGATTCGAATTCAAGTAAGTTGGAACAAGAAGGGTCCGAAATCAGGGCAATTCGAATCATGAAGGATTCGAAATCACTCAATTCGAATCATGAAGGGTGCGAAATCAGGACAATTCGAATTATGAAGGGTTCGAAATCAGGGCAATTCGAATCATGAAGGATGCGAAACCATATATATTTTTGAACTTTTAGGTGTAAGCGCATTCCGAGAACCACTCAGAACTAAGATAACCAAATTCAGCAATATTTAGACTTCACATGATCCTTCTCCCCTGATCTTCAGTCTTTGTTCACGAATCATTGACTTGAAAGCTCTTAGACATGAGATATCTTTGACATGAAATTGAATTAAACATTTCTCCCCCTTTTTCGATGAAAGTGAGCATCATTATCATCGAAAACCTTCTTCAATTTCAGTCGCGTCACTGAGTATTACTAACAATCTCCTCCTTAGTGGATAACCTTGCTCCCCCTCAAAATAAGAATTCTGGAGCAATTTGTTTTCTCCCCCTGAAAGTACAAATTTTAAAAAATTTACACAAGGAAAATAAAATTCATTGAACTTCATTTTATAACTACTAACATTTGATCATTTGAATGCTTTACAAAAGAAATTCAACTTAATGAAATTTAACAATATTTCAATCAAATGAAATCAAATGCATGTGTTTGGATTCAAAAACAAGACATCATTGCATATCAAGTTACAAACGTTCAGTTTCAACCCCTTTATTAAATCTATTTGGTGTGCTAGCATGCGAAATATGATTAGCATCAAGCGTATGCAATTCTAAAACATATAAGAATACTTTGCTCTACTCACACTATTTGTCCAAAATCAGAATTTCATAAATTTACGGGTTTATCGCGACTTTGTATTTTCCCCAAGTTTCAAGAGATGTGTGCTCTTTGGCATCTTTTGATTTTATGCACATTTGAATCTTTTGATTTTGTACTCATTGGCATCTTTTGATTTTGTGCGCATTGGCATCTTTTGATTTTGTGCTCATTGGCATCTTTTGATCAAAAAGTTTAGTAAGAATAAGATACACCGTTAAACATGACTTTCTATCTGGTTCTATAGAAGGATTTAGGTTAGCAGATCCCAGACCAGTTGGCCTTAGGTGCTAGGTGTCGAGCACCCCTTAGAACTTAATTTCCCAAACCAGAAAGGCCACATCGATATATCTTAAACCCATTTGTACCAGTAAAACATGGCTTTCTATCTGGTTCTATTGCAGGATTTGGGTCAGCCGATCCCAGACCAGTTGATCTTAGGGACTAGGTGTCGAGCACCCCTTAGGACTTACTCACCCAAACCAGAAAGGCCACAGGCACAAACTTTCAAACTAAATGATAGTGCAATAATTTTATCTCAGTCACTTGGTTCTAAAACATAGTGCTTTGCCCATATTTTCATTTCCATCCATCATTCTGACATATAGGCTTTTTGAGCATTATATTCTATATATATCCAGATTCACATAACTTTGAGCATTCAGCATAATTTCATTCATGTTTTGCTGACCTTTCGATTTATTTTAGAGGTGAAAATTGAAGCAAATCTAACTCAGATAGTACAAAGTTTCTTGTAAAATCATCTTTTAGCACACATTTAATTCATTGAATGAAAATTGAAAATTTCATCTTATTGAATTAAATTTGTAAAGTTTCAAGTTTTCAAATCAGTAGAAACAAATATAATCCAATGTTACCTTTTGCCACTTGTTCCTTGAAACAAAAAATATATAGCAGTTAAGGATATTACCTGAGAAGTGTGAGTTCTAAACTGATTTGTTTAGAAGTCTTAGTCTTTGAAGTACGGGTTTTGAACTGATATGTTCAAAAGCCAAAAACATTGAAGCACGTGTCCTGAATTGATGTATTCAGAAACCAAAGTCTCTTTTAAGTGCGGGTCCTAAACCGATATGTTTAGAAACCATTGTCGTTGAAGCACGGGTTCTAAACTGAGATGTTTAGAAGCCATTGTCTTTGAAGAACGGGTTTTGAACTGATATGACCAAAAGCCAAAAATATTTATCTCCCCCTTAATAGTACAAATATTCTTCAAAAAATTACGCCGCTTCTCTTCTGTTTTCAGTCATGTGTGTGGTATATATGTAACATTCAGCACAACACATGATATACCTACAAAACAGTTTAAGCAGATTTTGGTACCCAATGGCACTTGGGTCCTAGTGGGTTAGGTGTAGATTTCTTACAAGGAATACTGTAAGAACCATACCAATAAGAAGTATAATCTTTATGCACAAAGTCATTTGATCCACAGTAAGAACAACAGATTTTCTTATGTGCCAACCTAATCAGATGATTTACATAATGAATAGGATTAGGTTTAGCATAAGATTTACCTTTTGGCGTATTGTTCTTCTTTGCATTTGATGTGGATACAGATGATTTTGGCACATTTTTCTTTGGAACTGTTGTGCCTTTTACTCTCCATTCCATCTTCACCCTCTTGAAGACTGGAACTTCTTCAGGTTTGGAAGTATTAACTTTAGGCACTTTTGTTTTGTTATCTGATTTATCATACAGAGGATTATAGAAGAGATTTGTTGAACGAATCCGACCTTTTGAGAAATCTGTTGATCTATTAAATTGTTTAGAAGAAATGTTTTTAAAACTTGAACTTGAAGCAGTTTTAAAAGAGCATTTAGAATCATTTGAATCAACAAATGGAGTCTGAAAGATAGAATTATGACCGGTCTGCTTTGAGACATCAAATTTAAAAATGACGTCTTCAAGTTCTTTGACTTTGTTTATTAAAACATTTTTCTCTTTAGAAATTAGATCAAATTTCTTTTGGAGATCAGATTTGATCAACTGATCCTTCATAATATCAGCTGATAAACCAGATAATCTTTTGGTAAGATTAAGAATCACATCTTCAAAATATTCACGTTCCGATTCAAAATCTTTTTCCAAAAACTTTCTTTTATCAGTAATCTCTTTGAAAATTTACATATTTTTCTTTTTAAGAGTTTTACTTTCCTTTTCAAAGAGATTTTTCTTTTCCGTGAAATCTTTTCTTTCCTTTTCCAACAGATTTTCTAATTCAGAGATTTTCACGGAAAGTTCAGAACTTTTAATCTCAAAAGATTTTCGTTCAGTTTCAAATTTAGCTCTTTCTTTTTCGAGCTTGTCTTTTTCTAAAAATAAAACTTTCTCAAGATTAGAAATTTGTTTTGAAAGTTTTATATATTTAAGCTCAATTACTTCCTTTTCTTTAAGAACTTTCATTGAAGAAAGTGACTCTCTTTCACGTTCTGTAAGCTTCTTCTTCAATTCAACGTTTTCACCTTCCAACGTTGTTCTTTTCTCTTGAACTTCTTTTAATTGATCGTGCAGACATGAGTTGTCTTTCTTTGCTTCAAGATCTGCAATATAAGCTTCAAGATCAGTTATTCTTTTAGTAAATTTAGCATTTGAATAAGAAATGTCTAAAATTTGTCTTTTCAGATTAACATTTTCTTCTTCCAATGCTTTATTTAAAATAGGAACTGAAGGATTTGAAGCATTGTCTTTAACAGGAGTTTGTGATATTGGAGATGTTTCTGTTAAGAGAACTTGTTGTAAAATTCCATTATTTGACTTAACAGGAACATGTGATTTTGAAGATGTTTCTGTTTTAATAACTTGTTGCAACACTACATTATTTGGTTTAACAGAAACATTTGGTTTAGAAGGTGTTTCTGTTATAATAACTTGTTGCAACATTTTATTATTTGGTTTAACAAAAACTTTTGCAATTGGAGGAATCTCCCTTTTCAGAGTTTGCTTCAAATCTTCACCACTGCTTTTAACAATAACTTGTTGTAAAACCATCTTGAATATTGCTAGAAATTGATCGTTCAGAAGACAAGCAGTTAGTGTAAGAAAAAATTACACTTATGAGAATTTAACCAACATTCCTAAGAATTCGGATGCTCAATTCGGATGCTCAATTCGGATGATCAATTCGGATGCTCAATTCGGATAATCAATTCGGACTTGATAGATTTCGAAATCCTCCAATTCGAACTTAACAGCGTTCGAATTCACTCAATTCGGATGTACTAAGGTTCGAATTCACTCAATTCGAATGTACTTAGGTTCGAATTCACTCAATTCGAATGTACTTAGGTTCGAATTCACTCAATTCGAACTCAACAGGGTTCGAATTCTATACTTAGGAAAATTTAATCAACTCAAATCAATACACAAGTTCTCAATTCGAATCTAACAGGGTTCGAATTCTCTACAATTCGAATCTAATAGGGTTCGAATTCTATGAATTCGAATTCTTCTTGAGTCGAATTCTACACTTGTGATGCCAAGAACAATCCGAATTCTCTATGAATGTTCCGAATTCTCTTTGAATGATCCGAATTCACCAAGAATGATCCGAATTCTGCACTTCGAACTTCAAAATCACTTAATCTGCCATAACTTCTTCAATTCTTGACCAATTGTGATGAATCTTATATCAAATTGTTCGTAATTGAAATCCGCACACTTTTTCTGTTGACTGCAATTCACAATTCGATCAATTTGAACAGATTAAGATCAAAACAGTGATCTTGAAGTTTTCGAAAGAATTGATGCAAAGAATTGATTCAAAGAATTGATTCAAAAACTCAAAAATCTGGAAAAACTTCATGTCTGAATGATAAGACTTCAGATGAACAGTAAAAGCCACTTGGTCCGAATTCTTGAAGAACAGTGTAAAAATTCTTCAATTTGGTCTTCGATCTGCTTGAATCTTCTGTTTAGCTCTGATACCAATTGTGAAATCCCAGATCTCTAGCAATAAGATATGAATGTAGTGAGAGAGAATCTAGAGAGCAAATATATCATCCATGTATTGAGCTCAAAGGATTACAAAAGGTTTCTAAAAGATTACAAAAGCTTACTAACAAATGAACTAGACAAGCCTATTTATACCCATGACATACAAGGTATAAAGGCATTCACAATACTGTATAGACTCATACAGTACATTGACTTTACAGTAAATCTTGAATACAATAATGCTCTAACACTTGTTCCAAAGTCAAGGTTGTTTATCAAAAGCCATCAGGACTGTTGCAGCAACCAGAGATTCCCCAGTGGAAATGGGAACAAATCACTCTGGATTTCATAACCAAACTTCCAAGAACTGCCAAAGGACACGACTCGATTTGGGTTATAGTGGATCGATTTACAAAGTCTGCACATTTCTTGCCCATTCGGGAAGACTTTAAGATGGAGAAGCTTGCTCAAATCTACATCAAGGAAGTTGACACTCGTCATGGAGTCCCAGTTTCCATCATATCAGATAGAGATAGTCGCTTCACATCTCGATTCTGGCAGTCACTTCAAAGAGCGTTATATACGCAATTAAACTTGAGCACGGCCTATCATCCTCAAACAGATGGTCAGAGTGAGCGAACCATTCAGACATTGGAGGACATGCTTCGGGCGTGTGTGATAGACTTTGGAAGAAGCTGGGATAACCACTTGCCGTTAGTTGAGTTTTCATACAACAATAGTTATCACACTAGTATTTAGTGTGCGCCATATGAAGCTCTGTATGGACGCAAGTGTTGAACACCTCTTTGTTGGTTGGAAATTGGAGATAGACAACTATCTAGTCCGGACATTGTCCAAGAAACCACCGACAAGATTGCAATCATCAGAGATAGGCTTAAAGCAGCTCAAGATCGTCAAAAGAGCTATGCTGACAATCGTAGGAAGCCTTTAGAATTTCAAGTTGACGACAGAGTTTTTTTTGAAGGTATCCCCTTGGAAGGGAACAATCCGATTCGGGAAAAGAGGAAAGCTGAGTCCACGATATGTTGGACCATTCAAGATCACAGAAAGAATCGGACCAGTGGCTTACAAGCTGGATTTGCCAATAGAGTTAAGTGTGATTCACAACACATTTCACGTGTCAAACTTAAAGAAATGTTTAGCCAACATTCCTAAGAATTCGGATGCTCAATTCGGATGCTCAATTCGGATGATCAATTCGGATGCTCAATTCGGATAATCAATTCGGACTTGATAGATTTCGAAATCCTCCAATTCGAATTTAACAGCGTTCGAATTCACTCAATTCGGATGTACTAAGGTTCGAATTCACTCAATTCGAATGTACTTAGGTTCGAATTCACTCAATTCGAATGTACTTAGGTTCGAATTCACTCAATTCGAACTCAACAGGGTTCGAATTCTATACTTAGGAAAATTTAATCAACTCAAATCAATACACAAGTTCTCAATTCGAATCTAACAGGGTTCGAATTCTCTACAATTCGAATCTAATAGGGTTCGAATTCTATGAATTCGAATTCTTCTTGAGTCGAATTCTACACTTGTGATGCCAAGAACAATCCGAATTCTCTATGAATGTTCCGAATTCTCTTTGAATGATCCGAATTCACCAAGAATGATCCGAATTCTGCACTTCGAACTTCAAAATCACTTAATCTGCCATAACTTCTTCAATTCTTGATCAATTGTGATGAATCTTATATCAAATTGTTCGTAATTGAAATCCGCACACTTTTTCTGTTGATTTCAATTCACAATTCGATCAATTTGAACAGATTAAGATCAAAACAGTGATCTTGAAGTTTTCGAAAAAAAAAATTCAAGAATCGATTAGATCTGTCAATTCTGTGCAGATTTTGATGTTAATCCAAGAATTAAAAGTGTTCAGGAAGCAAATCCGAATGCCATGATGCAAAGAATTGATTCAAAAACTCAAAATCTGGAAAAACTTCATGTCTGAATGATAAGACTTCAGATGAACAGTAAAAGCCACTTGGTCCGAATTCTTAAAGAACAGTGTAAAAATTCTTCAATTTGGTCTTCGATTTGCTTGAATCTTCTGTTTAGCTCTGATACCAATTGTGAAATCCCAGAACTCTAGCAATAAGATATGAATGTAGTGAGAGAGAATCTAGAGAGCAAATATATCATCCATGTATTGAGCTCAAAGGATTACAAAAGGTTTCTAAAAGATTACAAAAGCTTACTAACAAATGAACTAGACAAGCCTATTTATACCCATGACATACAAGGTATAAAGGCATTCACAATACTGTATAGACTCATACAGTACATTGACTTTACAGTAAATCTTGAATACAATAATGCTCTAACACTTGTTCCAAAGTCAAGGTTGTTTATCAAAAGCCATCAGGACTGTTGCAGCAACCAGAGATTCCCCAGTGGAAATGGGAACAAATCACTCTGGATTTCATAACCAAACTTCCAAGAACTGCCAAAGGACACGACTCGATTTGGGTTATAGTGGATCGATTTACAAAGTCTGCACATTTCTTGCCCATTCGGGAAGACTTTAAGATGGAGAAGCTTGCTCAAATCTACATCAAGGAAGTTGACACTCGTCATGGAGTCCCAGTTTCCATCATATCAGATAGAGATAGTCGCTTCACATCTCGATTCTGGCAGTCACTTCAAAGAGCGTTATGTACGCAATTAAACTTGAGCACGGCCTATCATCCTCAAACAGATGGTCAGAGTGAGCGAACCATTCAGACATTGGAGGACATGCTTCGAGCGTGTGTGATAGACTTTGGAAGAAGCTGGGATAACCACTTGCCGTTAGTTGAGTTTTCATACAACAATAGTTATCACACTAGTATTTAGTGTGCGCCATATGAAGCTCTGTATGGACGCAAGTGTCGAACACCTCTTTGTTGGTTGGAAATTGGAGATAGACAACTATCTAGTCCGGACATTGTCCAAGAAACCACCGACAAGATTGCAATCATCAGAGATAGGCTTAAAGCAGCTCAAGATCGTCAAAAGAGCTATGCTGACAATCGTAGGAAGCCTTTAGAATTTCAAGTTGACGACAGAGTTTTTTTTGAAGGTATCCCCTTGGAAGGGAACAATCCGATTCGGGAAAAGAGGAAAGCTGAGTCCACGATATGTTGGACCATTCAAGATCACAGAAAGAATCGGACCAGTGGCTTACAAGCTGGATTTGCCAATAGAGTTAAGTGCGATTCACAACACATTTCACGTGTCAAACTTAAAGAAATGTTTAGCCAATGAAGCATTAACCGTGCCCTTGGAAGAAATCCAAATCAACGATAAGCTGCATATCGTAGAGGAACCAATGGAAATACTCGATAGCGAAGTTAAGCGTCTTAAGCGAAGCAAAATTCCAATAGTAAAGGTTCATTGGAACACAAGGCGTGGGCCTGAGTACACTTGGGAACGGGAGGATTACATGTTCCAAAAGTATCCTCATCTCTTTACTAGCAAGCCTGTTAACGCTAGCAACACTTGAATTTCGGGACGAAATTCTCCTAACCGGGGGAGACTGTGACAACCGTCAAATTTATACCTCAGGTTAGAACTACACTGAATATAACATTTTTCTCATGACATAGTTCACACAGTGCAAGTTTAGCAGTAAACGCGGTACGATAGGAAAATTCGAGAAATTTTGCCTAAGAAACCCTTGAATTAGGAAATTATCCATAAATCTCATAAAATGCCAACTTGACCTACATTTATACTACACGTATTTATATAATTGATAATTTATGTATTTCAATAATAGTATATATATATATATACTATATTTTATATATAATTACTTTGTATTTTATTTATTAAGAAAATACTTGTATTTTTAATTTTTAATCAAAAAGACAAGATTTGATAAATTATTTCTATCACTCACCCCCCTCTCCACTCCATAAGAATGCAACAAGTCTTCACAATCCATTTCATTATCTCATCTCACTCTCTCTCTAAAAGAATACCTGCAATTCTTTTTCTCTCCATCTTCAAATCTTCAAATCTTCATCCATCTTCATCCCAAATTCCAGCCCCTCAATCACTTTTCTTCAAAGGATAAAAATAATCCATAGTAAATACAAGTGTGTTGGGTGAAATCCACACACACTCTTTTAAGTTATTTTCAGTTTCTTGCATTTGATGAATGTTCTTCATCCCTTCTACACTTTCTTTAACTTTTTAAAAATCTTCTTTACAATGTCTTAATGTTTGTAGATTTACCACCATAACATCTTCATGTTATTAAAAAGGTGGTGAATCCAAAATCAAACCTATGTTAAGACCAAAGATGAACATTTTAAACACACGCATGTAGTTTTCTTGAGAAATCCATCTTCTTTTGTTCAAAGGTTTCATGAGTGTATCTTTGTAATCCACTAAAAACATACTTAAACAAACATGCATGAGCTCAAAATACACAATTTTAAGTTGCATGTTGATGTTCTTGGCAAGAACATCAACATTCTTCAAAATGAGTCTTTTACAAAAGTTTATAAAAGATGAGTTGATAGGTAACTTGCATGTAATTTAAATGGTTCAAAAATGTATTTTGGAACTGAAAATAAGTGTATGGAAAAGGGTCAAATCGGATTTTGCATGCAAAGGAATAAGAATTTTGGTTAAGAAGTCAATATAGGAGCACATGCACAAGGTGTAGTTTTGACAGCTTGCTGTCAGATTCCACACCTCTCTTCAAATGGTCATATCTCACTCAATACTACTCCAAATTAAGTAATTCTTTTTCTGGAAATTATGTTTATGTGTTAGGATTCAAACCCAAGTGGTTTCACTCAAAAACCCAAAGATTTCGTCTACCAAACAGTCTTCAGTGCACAAACAGTAACGTTTTCTGTCGAGTTTTACGTCAAGTAATTTTTTCATGTACTTAAACACTTCTAAAAATTATGAAACTTATGCCAAAAGTTTTCTAACTCATTAAACCCTTTGGACATAAAATATCTTGACCTAACTATACCTGGAAGTTATCCAAAAATAGACACAAAGTGACACCAAAATCTGGACAACAAAGGACAAATTTCTTATTATTATTAAGGACTAACTTCTAATCCCATTTCATCATTTTATGATGAAATAGTGGAATATATATGTATATCTTATATTTATATACATTTATGCATCTTACTTACTTATGCAATTTATTTATTCTTCATCCTTTTTCATCATTTTATGATGAAATTGTGGAATATACATATATATAATATATTTATATATATTTATGCATTTTATATATTGTTGATCCCATTTCATCATTTTATGATGAAATTGTAGAATATACATATATATTATACATTTATATTTATGCAATGTAAATACTTGTCTTTACATTTAAAACCTTTAATTTTATCGTTTTTACGATAAAATTTCGGTTTATATATATATATATATATATATATATATATATATATATATATATATATATATATATATGTACTATCTATACTACATATATAAGCATTTACATCAAATGTCTTAAATACAAATTTTAAAGCACAATGTACCACACTTTAAAGCATCAAATTCAAAAAACTCTTAAATTACAACTTAGGATACCTAACGTACAAACTTACAATGCATTTATTCTTCTGCCTCTCCACATACACACACCCCCATACCGATTTTCTTTTTCAGATACACACCCATACCGATTTTCTTCTTCTGCCTCTCCACACATACACACAAACGCCCTCACCACTCACCATACCGAGTTCCTGCTCACGACTGCTACCATACCCACCATACCTTCAGTACTTTTCTTTGCCATCGAACACTTTCTTCATCTTGCATATAAATAAAGACCATTGATTCAGAGAAATTTAAAAAAAAAAATTGTAGGAAGCTTCAACAAACATCACTTCTGCTTCTCTTCGATTTTGATTTTAGGTAAAAAAACCCTAATAACTCTTGCATTTTGATTTTGATTTTGATTTGGGTTTGGGTTCACAATTTGATATCTTCTTATTTCAACATTTCAAAGATTTTGGGTTCACAATCTTGTGCAACTTGATCTTCACGACCAGGTAAAACGAATCACACCTTCAGAGCAGAGATTAACGTTCTCTGCTTCAACAAACATCACTTCTCCTTCATTTGAGGTAAAAACCCTAACTCTTACATTTTGATTTTGATTTTGTTTTTGATTTTTATTGAGTTCACAATTTGGTATCTTCTGATTTCTAGCATTTCAAAGATTTGGGTGAGTGACGCTTAAAGTTTAGATTTTTCTTGCCTTCTGAGTGTTTCCCCTACATATAAAACCAAAATGATTTCTAACAATCAGTTGTTGAAATGTATAAAGAAAAGGTGAAAAGGCCTGGATATGATGAAATTAGCAGCTGAGGACTGAGGAGCAAGAAAGAAATTGTAATCCAACAACACTACATCCAAAAGAAGAATACGACGCTTTTGAGTCAAATGAATCACCTGTGAATTTGCAAAATTGTTATTGATTTTTTATATTTACATGGAAAATGCAGTGATGGTGAGGAACATAAAAAAGGATGTTTGGCACTACAATAAGCCTGGCAAAAAGTAACCAATAAAACTGCAAAATACTTTCTCCACTAAAATGAAATGGCCTTTATGCTGAAAAACCCAAAGCAGGAAAAAAATTCAATTTGAGGTGTTAATAGCGACAAGTCACGATTAATATGGTATTTATAACAGTCAAAATCATTCCATACGTAAAAATCTCGACATATAAGGTTTGAATACATTCTAGGTTTAAGAAAATAGTAGCAGATACTACTATATGTGAACTTTGATTTAAGACTAACATGAAGATAAAACGTTTTGAACAACGCTCGTATGGTTAGCTGTATTTGATGATTATGAGAAGAAACTCACCAGTTTTTTATGGTTTATACATCACTAGAATGCTTATTTTTTGCTTTTATTTATGCTTGTAATAGGTATCTCAGGATAAGGTTGAAGCAAGTATGTGATTTCTTTCAACTTTTGGTTCACAATGGATGAAATTAGTAGAGAATTTGATTCACGAATTAATAACCAGGAAACTTATCAAGAAATAGGTGTACTATTGTAGTCGAGTTTCTACACGTGAAAGAACTAATATTTACAAAATTGGGGTCTAACCGAAAGGTTCAATAAACTAGAAGGATCATGTATTATAGGGGCAAATACAGAAGCCTTGTACGTTCCTATGACGAAACATGGTTTAGAGTATCCCAACCTTTATGGGAAGCTTTATGCGCTTCTTGAACCCTCTATTTTCATTGCAAAACACAGAGCCAAGTTCCTCCAGGGTTGTAGTTAGTTTTTTCTATGTTGATTACATTGTTTTTCTTTGTCCCTTTTTATTGGGCAGCTTGGAATAACTATATTGTGTTGATGTTGATACTGTTTTTGTCAGCTTCTTGATTCATGTCCGAAATCACCACTTCTTCCAGCTTATCCGACTGCTTGTCGGTGCTAACCACTCTTTTCTTTCTTGGTGCATAAATGTAGTTGGTCGGCATAGATATAGCTCATGGAAGAGTCCAGTAGGTAACAAGTTATATCTCTGTCACTGCACGCAAGGGAAGATTTCTTCTACGTCTGTCACTGACCGCTCCCCATGCTGCTGTCGATTGTGAAAGGTAGATGTTGCTTTGTTTTCAATCTGTTTAGGGTTCTTACTCAGGTTTGATTGTACCATAAAGAGGTAAAAAGGGAGCATAAAGGATCCAACAATACGAAACGGGTATGACTCGATTTCGAATTATTTTCATCTTTTAAATATTGTTATATTGATTGAAGCAAAAATTATGTTTGGAACTTTTATTCAAACAACCTTTTTGTTATTTTGATTGCATACGAGATTTCAAAGTCAAGATCATTTGTGAAACAGAGAGAATGTCAATAACTACAAAAAATCAACAACTCATTTCTCACCACCATCCACATTGTACTGATGTAGCTCCCATGTAAACAACAAAACAAATTCAACGTTTGGGTTCAAGAGCAATTTCAAAAATTGTTACAGGAAAAAAAATCAGGTACCACTTGAGTTACTTAAATAACATGGAGCTGGTTGGTTATGTTTTTGGGAAGTAAGGGGATAAAGGGGTTTGGTTTGGGCTGCTGGTTGGTTGGTTGATAAAAGAGTTTATGTTTTTTTTCCTCCATGGTTCTTTTGGTTTCTATGTTAGTTTCTATTTTGTGTTACTGTGACGAGACTATGTTAGTTTCTATTTTTGTGTTTTTGATCATCTTATCTTGGTTGATATTTCATATTTGTATTTATTTGATCAATTATGGAGCACTTGGGCACTAATTATTGATTGATAAAAGACTTTAGCTTCAAAACTTTCAACAGTCGTTGCAATATTCTTTAGAAAGACAGTTTGTGTCTCTGGCCAAGCCTACGTCATAGTTTATGTTAGTGGAGGTTGTGTTGCAGCCCCATTCAAACATTGAAGTATTGATGCTTCTTCTTATATCTATCATTTGCTTATATCGCTTCATTTTGTTAGAAATGTCCTTTAATATAAAGTATTTGTAGTGAAAACCACCAAGTTCTTGCAATTACATGTAAGTAATCTTTGATTGAAGAAACAAGGCGATTCGCGTCAAGAAGTTTTTGCCAGTAATGTTATCATCTTTGGAAGTTATCTTAGGGGGCGGTTTACCAAACACTTACCCGGGTAAGCGCTTACCAAGTCACATTATCTTAAATGATGCATATGGCAAGGACCAAGAATCTTACCTGATAAGGGCAAAAGGATCGAGAGTCTTACCCAGGTAACTCATTGTCTGGTCTTTGTCGTTCTTCAAGATACCAACGATTTCTTCATTGATTCTAAGCGTCTCTTTACTTCAAGCTTCTACACTTCCATCGAGGTAATTATTTTGTATCAGGTTTTTATTTTTATCAGTTTTGTATCAGTTTGGTTTGTATCAGCATCTCCATTTCCATTGATTTCTATTGTTTGGTTTATTTGTGTTTACTCACACCTGTTTGTTTAAAAGGTTTCATCTTTAGTTAAGCCAAGCATAAACTTTTAAAATGTGATCTAACATGCTTCGTGCTCCTTATTTGATTCAACATGCTTCTTACTTTTTCATTATTACTTTCAAGGTGGATTTTTTCTAATACTTTTTCCTTGTTTTCTTTGTTAATTTATATGGAGAGGAAATAATTTTTGGGTTACCATTGGATGTTGATATACAAATTTGTGGATAGTTGTTGGATAACATGGAAGATTAATAGTCTGACATTGAATTCAAGTTCAGAGTCTTATATTGGATCACATTTTGGGATGTTGCTAGATAACATGGAGGGTTTAGATGCTATCTTTAATGTGGTCAGAGAAAAGTTTGATGCACAAATTGGTATTGGTTGCCCGATCCCCTGTATTCGGTCTTTATACTTCTGTCAAGAAGGAGATGAGCATGATATCGAGGTTACTGTTATGGAACCAGCCGCTTTCAAGGCAAGTTCACTATAGTTGTCATTACCATCTGTTGTCATAGTTGAGAGTAGTACCAATCTTCTTGTGTGGGACATACCAATATTTTTTAACTTTGTTTGTCAATTTATATGGAAACATATTTGTATAACAAGATTCAAGATACAAATTACAAGAAACAAGTTCTTTTTTGTATGGTTTAGTAGTAATTAGATTTACTTGGATTGGTTTAAATATATTGGATTTTAAACTCTCATACAATTTTTCGTCGACCAGCTTCAATGTGGAACCATATCAAAATCTCCTCCAGCAAAACTGCCAAAACTTTAAAATCGTTTACATTGTCGGCTCCCGCCGCATTGCGCGGGTACACAACTAGTATATATATATATACGTTCTTTAAACCCTTTTCGTTACTTATTGTGACAAAATTGCGGAAACTTTAATCCAACGAGAACAAAGTATATATATTTGTTACGTTTATAATATTAAAACACAACAAGGCATTTTATGACGATTTGGATAATTAGTACCGAACCCTCGAGGCAAAAACTTACTAGTGACCTTGCGTTCATAGGTTCGAAGTAGGATCATCTCGAGGTACTTGTGGGAGATTCCCAAGCACTATTGCTTATCAAGTGAGTTATCACAACCCCTTTTTCAATGTTTTACATATTTTGGGGTGAAAAGCATGTCGTTACTACAATTACCTTTACGCACCGGTTTACTTGTTTTATTGAAAACGTAAACTTTGCTATACTCATTTATGATCTATAGTATGTATGGTTTACGCGTGTTTTAAGTTTGAGCTTTCTCTCTATCATACGTAAGTCCCCGTTTAACTTACGTTACCCGTTTAACTCACGAGTGTGAGCCGTTGGTAATTATGAATAACGTTATTTGGTTGACACCCCACTCACAAGTAGCGCTTGTTTGAGTGCATAATTATTGTTTTCCGTACGCATTGTTGGTGATAGAACATGCGCTGGGGCTGCAGTCATATAGGTCGGGTAACGGGCTCACAACTTAAACATAATACATACTATTACCATGAGCATGTTTTTCATAACCGGTTGATTTATCCACTTGTATGGATTCAACTACTTTGACTTATCCACTTGTGCGGATTTAAACTATTTTGCTATGATAAACAATGTTGTACTCATTAAACCTGTGATCTCACCAACTAGTGCATTAGTTGACCTTTTTATTGACATGCTTTTCAGGAGAACGTCTTTAAGGTTGGGATCTAGGAAGGCTACACGTGATGAAGCTTTCTTTTCTATCTTTAATTTATGTTCATTTCCCCTTTCGTAAAAACGATTGTAAAAGACAAGGTTTTAACCTTTTGGATGTATTTTGATGGTTGATGTGATCTTGTAACTTTTGCTATGAAACTTGGGCTGCACATCCCGTGTTTCCGCTTTAGCGGGGTGTGACACAAGGGTCTACTATCCTCCTACAAAGATAAACTCGATGGAGGATCTGTGACCTTTGGTGACAACAAGAAGGGATATATAAAAGGCTAAGGAGTCATAAAGAAGGAAAACATAACCGTATGCAAAGTTGCATATGTGGATGGCCTTAAGAACAATCTTCTCAGTGTTAGCCAACTCTGCGATACGGGTTTCGACGTAATGTTCAAAAGAACCTTCTGCTCTCTACAAGGTGAAGACACAGGAGTCGAACTTCTGCGAGCCGAACGAAGAGGCGATCTTTACCTCATGAACTTCTGTGCCAAGAACAAGGAAGACAAGCTCTGCCTTGTTGCTTGTAAAAGCAAAGAAGCCTGGTTATGGCATAACAGGTTCTGCCACCTAAACTTTCATACTCTAGATAAGCTTGTCAAACTTGATCTAGTCAAAGGTCTGCCAAAGGTTAAATTTAATAAAGATCATCTGTGCTCTGCGTGCGAAATGGGAAAACTCAAAAGAGCTTTCCATAAAGGCAAAACTGATGTATCTTGCCCTAGGCCTCTGTACATGCTTCATGTTGACCCTGTGGTCCAATCGCTACACAGAGCCTAGGTGGCAAGAAATATATACTTGTTTTGATCGATGAATATTCAAGATTTACATGGGTTAAATTTGTCAGAAACAAATATGATGTTCCAAATATTCTAATAAATTTAATGAAAAGAATCCAAGTTCTGTAAGAGTGCAGGATTCAGAAACTAAGAAGCGACAATGGCACAGAATTCAAAAACTCTGTCATTGAAGCCTATCTTACAGAAGAAGGCATATCACAGAACTTCTCTGCTGCACGCACGACACAACAGAATGGCGTGGTCGAACGAAAGAACCACACGCTTGTGGAGGCTTCAAGAACTATGCTGACAGCATCTGAATTACCAATGTCTTTTTGGGCAGAAACAGTATCAACCGCTTGCTACACCCAAAATCGATCAACCATTGTAAAGAGGCACATCAAGACACCGTATCATTTGATCAACCAAAAGGCGACCAAACATCATGTTATTTCATGTATTTGGATGCAAGTGCTTTGTCTTAAATGATAGAGAAGCAAGAGGAAAGTTTGAGGTTAAAGCAGATGAAGGCAAGTTCATTGGATATTTTGCCACCTCTAAGGCATACAAAGTTTATCTTCTGCTGTCACGGACCATTGTAGAAAGCATCAATGTATCTTTTAACGATTCCTTTCAAAAGACTTCTGAACAAATCAGTTCAGAACTCGGTCTAAAGAAGGAATCCTCTGGCATCTCAAAGACAAGAGAAGAAGACTTAAATCTTCTATTTGAAGAGATGTTCCATGATGATATTTATCCCTCTGCTGGAGCCGTCAGAGCCTCTGGAGAAACATCTTCTGCAAACCAGACTAAGTCATGTATATCTCTAACTGGTCCATTAAATACTTCATCCTCTTCTGTGAATCATACAAATGCACATGCTGAGGGGGAGCGAACAGAAGCTGAAGATAATACAACCAAGGACTCAACCACAGAGGCTCCTGAAATACCTACTCTAGCGACTATAGAGGAATCAATACCAGAGGAAAACGAAGACTCAGTCTCTACTTCCTCACAGGAACAAATTCCAACTCTGATTCCAACCCTCCCACAAACTGAAGAACCAAGCATAAGCACAGAAGTACCATCAACAACAGAGGTTGCATCAGAACCGCAGTGTGCAACCACTGAGGTTAATCTTGATGCTATGCAAGAAGAGCTTCTACAGTTTGAGAGAAACAATGTATGGACCCTAGTACCTCTACCACGAGGGAAACAATCCATAGGGACAAAATGGGTCTTCAGAAACAAGAAGGACGAGGATGGGGTGGTCATTAGAAACAAAGCAAGATTGGTGGCCAAGGGATATCGCCAAGAAAAAGGCATTGATTACGATGAAACTTTTGCCCCTGTCGCACGGCTTGAAGCAATAAGAATCTTCTTAGCCTTCGCAGCTCACAGAGGTTTCAAAGTCTTTCAAATGGATGTAAAATCTGCTTTTCTGAATGGTGAAATCCAAGAAGAAGTATACGTCCAACAGCCACCATGGTTAGAAAGTTCCAAGTACCCAAAATATGTCTATTATCTCGACAAAGCTCTGTATGGACTGAAACAGGCTCTAAGAGCATGGTACGAACGACTTTCAACTTTTCTTCTCAATAATGATTACGACAGAGGTACGACAGATACTACTTTGTTTTACAAAAGAAAAGGTGATTAGATTCTGCTTGTACAGATCTATGTGGATGACATTATTTTCGGGTCTACAAATGCACAACAGTGCAAAGATTTTGAAAAACTCATGCAGAGTGAGTTTGAAATGAGTATGATGGGATAATTAACCTTCTTCCTCGGACTCCAAGTAAAACAATCATCAGAGGGATTTTTTATAAATCAAGTTAAATATGTCTCTGACATACTTTCGAAATACAGTCTCTCTGATGCCTCTGTAATGAAGACCCCAATAGCCACTGGAAATAAATTATTCTCAGATCCAAACGGCACATCTGTAGAGTGCAAGCTCTATAGAGGTATGATTGGGTCTCTGTTATACTTAACCGCAAGTAGGCCTGATATAATGTATGCCACATGCCTCTGTGCAAGATATCAAGCTAACCCAAAGGAATCCCACTATATTGCTGTAAAGAGGATCTTCAGATACCTTAAAGGGACCAAAAATCTTGGGCTCTGGTATCTGAAGAACTCTGGTTTTGGTCTAAATGCATACACCGATTCAGATTATGGAGTATGCAAGCTTGATCGAAAAAGCACCTCTGGGAGTTGTCAATTCCTGGGTGGTAAACTAGTCAGCTGGACTTCGAAGAAGCATAACTATGTGTCTACATCTACAGCAGAAGCGGAATATGTTGCTGCTGCTAGGTGTTGCTCTCAAGTTATGTGGATGAAAACTCAGCTCAAGGACAATGGGTACAACATATACAAGATTCCCATCCTCTGTGATTCCAAAAGTGCCATAGCAATCTCTGCCAATCCAGTACAACACTAAAAAACAAAGCATATCGATATTTGTTATCACTTTCTGAAGCATCATGTTGAACATGGCACTATCGAAATGCACTTTGTGTCCACTGAATACCAGCTTGCAGACTTATTCACCAAGGCACTAGATGAGAAAAGATTCCTTTTCTTTGTGGGTAAGTTGGGAATGATTAACATGAGTTGAACCCTCTGTAAGTAAGATTTGATCTTCTTGTAAATATGTATATATTTAAACTCTTATGTATGTAAATTCTTAATCATCAAAAGTTATGTAACCAACAGAGCTTCTGTGGGATTGCTCAGAGTGACAATCTTCACAGAACCTCTGATAACCTTAACCTATGTTCTATGCACAACTTATCTCATTTGATCCAAGCATAGGTCAAGGGGGAGAAGAAGGAGACCTTTAACGGATCTATAGAGGTTGATCATTCAAGGGGGAGCCAAAGAAGATATATGATCAACCATATCTACAGAAGTCAGGTATTTTTGCCGAACAAAGGTGAGTAACTCGTACAAATCCTTTTTGAAAACAATTTTCTAGGACACAAATTTCAAAATACGTCCTATAAACACTGTTTATGACATTCCAAACAAGAAATGATCAAAAATATTTTCGAGCCTTCCGTTATGGAAAATTTAAGGTCATAGAGCTTCTGCTGAGCTCAACAGAGCCTCTGTAAGCCGGCTCCTCTAGAACTGCAAATTTCATACGGAAACTCTGTCGATCAACCCTAAATGTCTTCTTTAAGGACCTGTACGTACAAATGCACACACAAGGATACTGGAAGAAAGTCTTATGGGCAAAGAGCTCACTCCAGCATAGAGTCTCTGTCGCCCAACATAGACAATCTAAAAGTAAATGTCTCACACAAAATCTATTTCCAAAACAGTTTTCCAGGACACAAATTTCCAAATATGTCCTAAAAACAATGTTTAAAACAATTAAAACTTTGGATGATCAAAATCTTTCATGAATCTTTAGTTATGAGAAATTTTCACTCATAGAGCCTCTGCTGGCTCCAACAGAGCCTCAAAGCCTCTGTGCGTGAAAATTTTGTACTAAAGGTCTATCGATCCTCTCCAATGATTTTTCAAACGTTTTTGGAAAAGATACAAGCATTAGAAGATATAAAAGGCAGATTTCAGACTACAGAACTCATTCTACTACAGAGCTTCTGTCGTTTCTGATACTTGGCCTCTTATGGAAATTCTGTAAAAGAAGGGGTTATCTACTACGAGTGACAGTCTTCTAAAAGTAGAAAAACTCACGCGCCAAGCATTAATGGGCCGCACACGCCATCTAATCGTGCTCTAACATCAAAGACGTGGCATCTTTTGATTGGACGTACATGGCACACGTTCTCTCGGAAACTTGAACCCAGCCGTATGTACTCAATTGCGGACCCCAAATATTATTTACTTTCACCTATTTACCTCTTCAGATTCTACCATTCTCTTCAGTATAAAACCCAACCTACCACTACCTCTAAAAGTTTACGAACTTACTCTCTTCATCTTCTCCGACGAACCTTGCAATAACCTGCAACTTCCATTCTCTACTCTCTTTCTTCAAGATTAATCCAATGGCTTCAACCTCCAATGCTCCGGTAAACTCCCCATTTCATTCTGAGAACTCCCAAAACCAAGAAATAGCCGGAAACCTACAACGGGATAACTCCGGCGACACAACAGACTTTGCTCCGACAACCCATCTTCTAAACTTCATCGCACATTAACACTTTGAAAGTGTTCTTCCCTTAAAACCCAATAACTACTACCTGGTTCCCTTAAAAACCGCTTTTGGGGAAGCACATGCCATCCTTCTTCACATTTTGGAAAACCATTACCTTTACCCCTATTAACCAAAACTGTCGATAAAATCCCTGTCAGATACCTCAATCAATTCTGGCAAAGCAGCAGATTTGACCCTGAAGATTGACAGATCAAGGGCTACATCTCAAAACCAGATAAATTCGAGCACCTTGAACTCAAGTTCAACAGAACTATGTTCTCACTTGAGTTCAGTATACCCACAAGAGGTCTTCTAGGGATAAAGGCATACGCAGAGGAACCCACAGACACCCAGCTCTGCAGGTTTGTTGAAATGTTGGGGTACAACACAACCCTAAGAAAAAGAAATGATTTCAGAAGAAATCGATTACCCCCTCTGTGGAACACGACTCTTCTCCATCCTAAATCGGTGCCTAACAGAAAAAGTGGGTAGTCCAGACCAAACTTCTCACCCAATCATGACCATTATGTACGGGGTATATTATGATCTACCTCTGGACTACGCCACCATCATGATGCAGGAAATGGTTAACACCATTGATCGCAGAATCTCCTCCCAGAAGGCCAAAGGACGCAAGACCGATGCTCTACCTCCTCTGCAATATCAGCGTATTCTGGGTGTACTTCTAGAGCCTCTGCTCCGTCTGAAAAAATGGCCAATGGAGGGACCAACGGCCAGAATGTATCCCCTGAACAAAAACACCCCAACAGATCACGAAGATGAATACCCATTCTGCAGACCTCTGCCAAAGAAACTTCTGGGATACGCTACATCCAAGACCTTTAAGTTAGAATACATACGCGATCATAGGACTCCAGAACCGAGTCCTGTGACACCCCTGTGTCTAGGAGTCCCCTTAGAATCTTGGGTAGTAGAGCAAATGACAGATGAGGAATGGGCAGTGGCCTTGGCTAAGCATCAACAAGTACAAGAGAAGTTTCATGCTCAACGAAACTCAATTCTCTCCTCTACTTCCAAGAGCAAATCCTCTGCCACCACTTCCAAGAAGAAGAAGAAAGCCCACAAGAAACGGAAAGCTACAGAGGGCACTTCAACCAGTGCTGCTGAAGCTCAAAAATCCCCTCCTCATCCAACAGAAGTTGGATCCTCTGCACCTCCCCCTCCTCCAACAGACAAAAAGAAGAGAAAACATAAGTCTTCTGAGGAGGGTGCCCCCAAACCAAAGAAAAGGAGGAGCAAGAAGAAATCCAAGAAACCCCACACTCCTCTGCAATCCATCGTAGAGGAAGCAGATATGGTCAAAGAAACCCAAGACCAACCTCTGCAATCACCCTCACCCATCAATTATGCGGAAGATCAGGGTGATTTTTCTGTCTTCCTCCAACAACCTGGGATTGCACACTCTTTAGACCCTTCTGGATGGACAACAGAAGCTCTAAACTTCAGAATCTCTTCTGACTTGGATGATGATGACCAAACCCCACAGAATATTCAGTCTCCGACTCCAGAAGTACTACACAATCCCTTCACCCAACCTGGATTTGATGTGCTAAGAGCAAGCCCAGAGGATCAGGCAAAAGCTATCACCAAAACCCCACCAGTCCTAGTCTCAGAAGTGGATTCTGTTGAAGAAGATGATTAGATAAACTATGCATCTCTACACCAAGATCGTAGGCATTTGTCCTCATACCATCCCTAAGTACAGCAAATGGTTGGAACTCATCCCTGCTTTGACTCGCTAGGAAAAAGCCCAGAAGCTAGAACAGAGGTAGGTGGTGTGAGCCACATAAAAGAGAAGGAGGTTGAGACAATAGATGGAGGAGAAGTGATAGGATGCCCAACAGAGAAAGAATCCAGCACAGATGCCTTGAATAGTAGAGGCACACAATCCCAACCAACTCCCAGTGCAACCCACACTTCTAACATTGCCAGTCTAGTGGCAGATGAGGTTATTGAAAAAGAGCAGCACGACTTGACCCCAACCCAAACTGACCGGGCAGAGGTAACTCTTTCTACCTCTGAGCCAATCTTAACCGGGGAAACCATTCCAGGGGTGTGCTCTCAGAAGGACTCACCCTTAGTTCATGATCCATCGCCCCTGATCACAACAGGAATCCCTACAGAGGAATTCATTTCCTCTGACACGCACACACATATAGGTTCAACAGGTTCTTCAGAGGAGCTTAGAGTGCACAAGGACGGAGAGACTCTAGACAAGTCTCTGAGTCAACATAAGGATACTCTTGTACCCACCT
The DNA here is from genome assembly GCA_033807775.1 of Saussurea involucrata. Lineage (NCBI taxonomy): Eukaryota > Viridiplantae > Streptophyta > Magnoliopsida > Asterales > Asteraceae > Saussurea > Saussurea involucrata. Next base: position 15,989,655 of record CM066326.1, read on the forward strand.
CTAGAGTAGATCAAGACAATGTCCTTAACAGAACCTCTATAGAGTCTGAGGGTGATAAAGCCTCTGCTCGAGGATTAGAGGGAAATCCTTCCGTCCTCAACATCGAAACAGGGACGAAAGAAGGTGTCCAAGGAACAGGGACTCACTCTGGGGACGAATGTGTTCCCCCAGAGGTTACACCAAGTCCACATGTATCAAGGGATGAGTTCCAAACCCTTGTCACCTCCGTGGACACCACATTGAAAGAGATGAAAAGCTCTTTTGATTCCTTTGCCGATATTACCACGAGGGCCATCACCGATATGAACACCAAAATAGATAACCTGTCCACAGAGGTGCACAATGCTCTAGCCTAGATGAGAATAGTTGCGACAACCTCTGCCAACTATGCTGCTGCAAACTTTGAGAGAGCCACAACCTCTGCATTCCAAAGCTCTGTAAACGACCTCCTCGAAAAGCTGAAGAAAGACATTACCCCAACCTCTCCGGGCCTTACACCAGAAGATCTGAAGAAGGCCCTCGAGCAAGTTCAGGAGCAAACTACAAGGGAAACTCTGACCATGAAACCCTCTGACTACATGACCAGAGCTCAGCTCACAGAACTCGGCCAAGGGGTAATCGACCAGGTCACAGAGCTCATCACAGCCTTCACTGCAGCCAACGCAAATTACGTGAAAGACTTCAGAAAAAGCGTCGGAAAAATGCGCTTCAACACAGAAGCAGAGGTCCATACACTCCTCGGCCTCTGCGATGACCTATGCACAAAGATGATAGATGCAGGTGCAGTACCGCCCAAAAAGCCAGAAGCTTCATGCAGAGCAGAGGGTACGACAGATAAGGGTCAGGATGACTCTTATGATGACTCTGGTGATTCATCAGATCATCCTGAGGGGGAGAAACAAAGGGAGAAAGCTGCAAGCAAAGGTCTACCAGCTCCGCCGGTATCCGCAGAACCCCTAAACCAAGTTCCCCAAACTCAAACCCAAGGAGGAAACCAACAACAGACCACATAGGCAACAACCACCTCTGTGGAAATACTCTCTGAAGAAACCCCAATCATAACCCAAGAACCTGAAACCAATGAAGATCAACAACAGAAGACCACAGAGGCAACACCCACCTCTGTGGAAACATCTTCTGTATTCGGAGAAGATATCCCAACCCGTGAAGTATTCCAAATCCTAACATCCTCCGAAGAAGATCAACCATCCCAATCACCAAAACCAAAATCACCAGAGAAACTCCATACCCCAACACCAAAAACACCAGAAGAACCAAATCTCCCATCCCCAACACCAGAAGCCGAAAAGACAAAACTTCCATCTCCCACACCCAAAACCCGAACCAAAACCATTGCTCACAAAAGAAAACATCTAATCAAAACCACAGAAGCCTCACCAACCAAGTCCTCAGAAAAACAAGTACCAAAACCAATAGAGGCAATCCCTACAAATCCAAAAGAGGCAATCCCATCTCTACAAAAAGATCTACAGCCGAAGGCAAAAGACAAAGGCAAAGGGATAATGATAGAGGAACCCAAGAAGAAGAAGCCCAAGCATCAACCAGCAGAAAAATTGATGAAGAGCTCTTTCGATGCTTATGTGACACCAAAGCCAGAACAAGAAGACTGGGCTTTCGGTGTTACCCCTCTGTCAAATATACCTGTTCTAGATCCGAAGGCAAAAGTCACAGAGGATCGAGTGGCCCAAATCAAGAAGCGAATGGATGCTCTGCGCACACCCATGCCTCCACCTGGTGCACATCCACAACAAATGGAAGAAGTGGTGTACAGATATCTGTACAACAGAAGTGCCAGAGATATTCTGCCCACAACCATTCAAGATCCCCACTTCCATGCTGACCTCGAGAACACCTTCACAAGAACAACACCCAAGCCAAAACATCAAGTCTTTTCAGAGTCCAAAATCGACAAGGTCTTATACTGTAAGTTTTCTCAAACCAGAACCACACCTAAGGTTTCCTATAACATCTATAAGGTCAAAAGGGAGGACAAAACCGTGACCCAATTCTCAGATGCTGATCTGAGAAATCTAAGTCCCTACGACCTACCCGACCCTCTCAACTGGACGAAAGAGAACTTCACAACAGATGCACATCGAAGGGCATACAGGGTAATAAGGAAATCCATGCGTGAGAAACTTCTGCTATACAGCCTTATCGACTTCCAATTAGGACGAGATCTCGGAGTAAGAAACCTAAATCTCCACCCACCAGAAAATGACTGCCCATCCTCTGCAATACCGAACTCGATTATTACATCTCTAAGAGTTGGGTTAGTCTATCAAGATCCTGCTGGGAACTCAAGACTGTTCATAGAGATGGACTGTCAGAAGTATGCAACAAGTACTTTGACAGAATTCAGAACAAGCCTCGTGGAGCACAGAGGAACAGAGAAAATGAATCAGGCTCTCGCAGATAGACTGATAGAGGTCATCGACAAGTAATCAACTTCATAAACCTCTGCATCAGATTCTATCACGAGCTTAGAGAGTTAGGATTCGACAACAGAAGCTTCAACGACTTCAAAGACGCCAACGTCTGATATCCTCTACCAACCTCTGCAAATCTTTCCTTTCATAATGTAATCAAATGTAAGTGCCTCTGGCATAATTCTGTATGAAAGAAAAGTAAAATCTTTTGAGGTATTTTATTTCACCTCTTGTTATGTACTTAGCCTAGAAAACCTTGCACTTTTCAATTTTTCATTTTTCAATATTTAGGGGGGAGATTGTTAGCTCCAATCCTCTGTTTATAGAAGTATTGAAAAATAGGCTAAGTATAGAAGTCTTCGACAGAGTCTCTGCTGAATCACCGAGAAGACCAAAGCATAGAAGTCTTCGACGGATGCTCTGCCAAGTAATCGAGAAGAACAAAGATAAAGAATCACACAGAAGACACTTCAATACAGACAAGGCCACAGAGTCTCTGTCATACTTGACAGAGCCTCTGTTGTATAAAAGACCAGAGCTCTACACAAGGACAATCGTGCTTCTCACGATTTCTACTGTACGAAGATCCTGAAGATCAGTAGTACAAGGCGTGACATGACAACTCCACGTGTCAAACTCTGATGGGTCATAGCCTTAGTAGAAGCCGACGCATTTAATTAACGTCGTACTTGAAACAGTACCTAAATAGTTCCTTTGTACCTTCAGTCCTTTTTGTCTATAGCTTGTCCCCTTTAGAAGTAGTATAAATAGAAGACTCATGTTGAGTTCTTCTATTAAGCTTTGCATGACACACACACCTTTAGAGCAGATTCTTGTCAAACCTTTCGGTGTTCTTGGTGTTCTTATTATATCAAATACAGTGAATCATTGAGCTATTTATCTGTGTTATTTACACTTCATATATTTGATATTATGTGTTATTCTACCTCATTATATCTGTTAGTTCGTTAAAACGCTTCCGCATTATATATTGTTTGAACTAATTAGATAGAATCATCATTGTTAAGCAAAACAGGATCCAACAGTGTGTATCAATCTTGAGGGAGTTTTCTTCATTTCCATTGTGTTTGTTGAGAAACAATGTTTTTGGGTGTTGTCATCTTCTTCACTCTGATGTTGTTTGCTACGAGTAACATGAGCTAAACATTTTGAGGTTGGGGGGAAAGATGGATTTTAGATTTTTACCATTATATATATGGTATCTCGATAGCGGATGCTCTAGACATATGACTGGAAAGAAATGTCTGCTCACTGAATATAAGGAAGAGAAGGATCCCTCAGTGACCTTCGGTGGAAACGGAAAAGGCCATACCCGAGGGTTTGGTGTACTCTCCAATGGTACAACAACCTTCAGAAGAGTCGCATATGTTGAAGGACTGAAGCATAATCTTCTAAGCATAAGTCAGCTATGTGACAAGGATAACAAAGTGATTTTCACTAAGGAATCCTACTTTGTCACTGACAAAAAGGAGAAGATAGCTCTCAGCGGTTATCGTATGGAAAATGTTTACGTTATAAACCTGGACTCAACAACCACTGAGAACTCCTGTTTCTTCTCAAAAGCCTCATCAGATGTCAACTGGCTATGGCATAAGAGGGTCTCCCATCTCAACTTCAAGACACTGAATACTCTTTCTTCAAAAGAGTTGGGAAATAAACAAAAGCTAGTTATGTTCATACGCTAAGGAGTCGTTATGTTCAGCGTGTGAGAAAGGGAAATAAACAAAAGCTAGTTTCAAATCTAAACAAGTTTCCTCAGTGTCATCTCCTCTACAACTTCTCCATATGGATTTGTTTGGCCCTGTTAACAAACAATCCATCGCTGGAAAGAAATATACACTGGTCATAGTTGATGAATTCTCTCGCTATACCTGGGTAATGTTTCTTCGTTCTAAGAGTGACACCCCTGAAGAACTCATCACTTTTGTCAGGAAAATGCAAGTCCTGAACAACATGATTGTTCGCTCAATAAGGAGTGATCATGGGACTGAATTTAAAAACAGTTCCCTTGATTCCTTCTTTGAAAGCAAGGGTATTTCTCACAACTTTTCCTCAGTGAGAACACGTTTAATGCTCAGCGATTCTCACCTGCCTACTCAGTTTTGGGCAGAAGTTGTCAACACTGCTTGTTTTACTCAAAATAGGTCGTTGATTGTCAAAAGATTCAAGAAGACAGCCTATGAACTCTTCCATGGGAGAAAGCCTTCAATTAGCTTTCTTCACATCTTTGGATGTCAGTGTTTCATACAGAACAACAGAGATGCCCTTGTAAAGTTTGATCTTAAGGCTGATGATGGAATCTTTCTTGGATACTCCTCAGTCTCCAAAGCCTTCAGAGTCTTCAACCGAAGAAGACAAACTGTTGAAGAAACTATCCACATCACCTTTGACGAATCCCATTCAGCAAACTCTAGACCTTCTGCTGATACTGAAGAATTGAATCAATGGATGTTTTCTCATCTTGGTGATTCAGAAGACATTCCCACTCCTCCATCTCATACTCATCCCGCTGAAGATGATGATCCTACCATCATCCCAAGCATGCAGACTAGTGAAGCTGAAACATCATGGGTCTCGGCTGTTCCTCTTAACACTATGCCTGCTTCTGAACCTTCTATCTCAGATATTACATCTACTTCTCAGCAATCAGTGAATGAAATGACATCTGGACCTCTTCCTCTCTTGGTTGATATACCAGAAGTTGCTGAAGCCTCATCTTCAGCTCCTCAAGTTCAGGATGAGTCAGCGACTCATGCTCCGGCTCAGCGATGGACTATCAATCACCCTATTGAACAAATTCTTGGTGATCCAAACGATGGTGTTTAGACTCGACGAAGTGCAGGTAACATTTGTTTATTTGTTAACTTTATTTCTCTGATTGAACCAAAGAAAACAGATGATGCCCTCCGAGACCCAACCTGGGTCAGCGCTATGCAAGAAGAGCTGACAGAATTTGAACGAAACAAAGTTTAGAAGCTTGTTCTTAGACCATCCGACAAGTTAGTGATAGACACTAAATGGGTCTATCAAAACAAGTTGGATGAACATGGAACTGTAACCCGCAACAAGGCTCATCTCGTTGCTCAGGGATACAGACAAGAGGAAGGTATAGATTACGACGAAACATTTGCTCTAGTTGCAAGACTCGAAGCCATTCGTCTATTCTTAGCTTACGTTGTACACAAAGACTTCAAAGTATATGAGATGGATGTTAAGTCAGCGTTCCTCAATGGAAAGCTGAATGAAGAAGTCTACATGGAACAACCTCCAGGATTCTCAGATCCTAAGCATCCAGATTATGTTTATAAACAGGATAAGGCACTTTATGGCTTAAAGCAAGCTCCTCGTGCATGGTATGATACTCTCTCTACTTATCTCCATATTAAAAATTTTGAGCAAGGTAAAATCGATAAAACTATATTTTTCAGGAAAGTAAAAGGTCATATCATTCTTGTTCAAATATATGTCGATGATATTATATTTGGTTCCACTAACCCTGACCTTTGTACTCGTTTCGCTGATAGAATGAAAGCAGCGTATAAAATGAGTCTGATGGGTGAGCTAACATATTTCCTTGGTCTTCAAATCAAACAAAATGAAAAAGGAACTTTCATTAATCAGGGAAAGTATGTTAAAGATATGCTGAAGAAATTTGATTTAACTTAGAGTTCAGCTATGAAAACCCCTATGGCACCACCGCTGACACTAAACAAGGATCCTTCTGTATCGTGGGATGGTCGGCTCTCTTCTGTATCTTACAGCTAGCCGACCTGATATTATGTATGCAACTTGTTTGTGTGCACGATATCAAGCTGAACCCAAGGAATCTCATTTAATCGCTGTAAAGCGAATCTTTCGTTACCTTAAGGGTATTCCTAACCTATGTCTTTGGTATCCCAAAGACTCAGGGTTTGATCTAACCACCTATTCAGACAGTGATTTTGCAGGTTGCAAAATGGATAGGAAAAGCACCACAGGAGGTTGTCAGCTCCTGGGTGGAAAGCTGGTGAGTTGGACAAGTAAAAAGCAAAACTCAGTGTCCACCTCAACCGCTGAAGCTGAGTACGTAGCCACTGGAAGCTGTTGTTCTTTGGTCTTGTGGATGAGAAATCAACTACTGGACTATGACCTTCAGCTCTCGAAGATTCCAATCTATTGCGACAGGACAAGTGCCATCGCTATAGCCAACAATCCAGTGTTACACTCAAAGACCAAACACATCGAAATCAGGTATAATTTAATCAGAGATCATGTGATGAATTGTGATATAGAACTTCATTTTATCCCAACTGACTTTCAGTTAGCTGATATATTCACCAAGCCTCTTAATGAGACAAGATTCAACTTTCTCATCAACGAGTTTGGAATGCTGAACTTTGAAGAATAAAATCTTCAGCGGTTCACATTTGATCAGTGATAATAATGAATTTGTATAACTCTTCTCATCATCTACTCTCTGAACAAACTTGATTCGCTGATGTCAAGGTATGTTACTTCTTACTCGCCGACGTTCGCATGTAAATGCATGATTTCAAAACAAATTGCATCGCTGAATATCTCTTCCTTTTAGTGATACTTTTGAAATTTCTAAAACTTAACACTGATATTTCCATTCAGTGCTTCATGTTTTTCAAAATGTCCATGAGCTTTCAAAATCCTCAGAGACATCTTAAAATATGAAAGGACGTTTGTGACGTCATCACAAAGGATAAAGTCATGGCACGTTTTCTCTGACACGTTCGCCCGTTTCGACTTCCTTGTCCAATCAAAATCAAGGGACGTGTCCGTGTCATCATGAAAAACTTTCCCGCTCATATTTTTTCTCTCTCTAATCTCACTATATAAACCCTTTGCGTTTATATTTTACCTTTACGTATACTTCATCTCCTTCAAGCAAGAAATCTCTGTTGCATTCAAAATATTAACTCAAGAACTTGTTCTTCATCTTCAAACATCACAGGTTAATATCTCTTTTATTTTGCAACTATTAAACTTGTTTCTGATCTTATTATTGTTTTTAACAGATCAAACAAAAGAACCCTCTTAAAATGAAATCATTTATTTTCATGATTTTATGAACACAACCTTCATGGTTGTTCTTCAAGTTTAATTCAAAAATCTTAAACTTGCATCTTCATATGTTTTTTCCTAATTTTTTAAATAAAAACTGGAAAACAAATACTCTCTATGTTTTGTATTTCTTTTTCAAAACAAGAAAAACACTAATCTTCATTAAGACATCTTTTGTCTGTATGAAATGTGCAAAACTCAAAAACATCTTATTTTGGAAAATCTTTCCACATTAAGACATTTTTGTTCATCTTCTTCTTGTTTATATGTGATAAACAGAAATGGCATCCCCTACTGACGTTGCTATTACTAAGAACCCCACTGCTGTTGAGGCTACTGTTGTACTCACAAAGGCTCCTCAGGTCAAGTTCAAACTCGAGAAAGTTACCTTTCAGAGCAACAATCCCTATGCTCTCTTCGACTTCCCTGAGAAGAAGCAAGTCACACATCTGGATGATGGTGTGAACTTTCTCAAGACCTGTCCCCTATCGACAGCTCTTACTGTTGCACCCCCAGCAAATCGACATCTACTAGCTCAGTTCTGGTATTCTGCCAGAAGAGATCAGATCACCTCTTCCAAGGACCCTACGAAGAAAATCGATGTCATCCTCTTTGACACCGACCATGGTACTTCCAAAATTACACCTGGTAACATCAGGTATGCCCTCAACCTCCCCGCAACCATAAAAGAAAAACGCTTTGTCCCTCTTCCAAATCCCAAAAACAACTCAGCCGACAGGGAAACCCTGATTGCATTCTTCGATGCAATGAAGTACGTATGGGACACAGGGAAAGATGAACTCCCTGAAAAGAAGCTGACTGCCATCAAAGAGTCCAAAATGCCAAGCGAGATGAACTTCATCTTTTCTCATTTTATCAGCTGCCTAACAGTGAAGACTGGGTCAACTGACCAAGCATCCCAACTCCGATAGGCCATGGGGTACTCACTGCTAAAGGGTCTCCATGTTGATTGGGCAAAAATCATCTACGGTGATATGATGCTCAGGGTGAATGCTGCTGACAGACCAACATGTGTTCCTTATCCTAGGTTTTTCAGTGCTCTCTTCGCTCAAGGACTCAGGAACAAATATCAAAAGGTGGGCGACCTAAGGCTCTCAAAGGTTGGCCCTAAAATTATTGACTTCAAGCCACTTCCAAACGAGGTACGTCTCTCTACTCTCTAAACTCTTCTCAAACCTCCTACTTCTTCTACTTCTATGGCTACTTCAGTGGTAATCCCCACTGCTGATACCCAGGCTGCAAAAACCACTCCTTATAAGAAAAAGGAAACACTCTACTACCTCACTTGATTCTAAAAGGATCAAGAAAACCAAGGAGCAAACCCCCAAACCTTCACAGGTTGAAGACCCCACGACTCACTCCTCTAAAGAGCCATTGGATAGTTCAGTGGTACGCTGAATCTGGCACAACAACCCTCTTCTCAACTCTCACTCCTCCCACTATTTCTTTGGTCACTCCATCTATTCCTCTCCTCTCTACAACGAAGGTAATTCATGTGGGTGACTCATCTGCTGAAGAACTACGACGGATGCAGGATTTAAATAAAGGACCTGCGGAAACTTCCCAGCGTAAAGGTACATTGGAAGATGATTTCGAAACGTTGACAGGTCATCGAGACTTCGAGGACTTCGTCAACCATCCCACAGGTATACACATAACACCAAACACTCCTCCCTCAAAACCCCAAACTTCTAAGCTTTCCTTTGTTCACAAATTCTTAACTTTTCCAGGTCCTAATTTGGGAGATATCAACAACTCCCTGAAAGGCTTGGAAACGAAGGTGGAATCTCTCACCACCACTCTAACTGCAACTCTTCAGTGGTTACAGACGCTGGAGATGCTCTCAATAAGCTGACCACCGAGGTCCAAGGGAAAGCCTCCAGTGCAGATCTGGAGAAGGTGGATGGTAGCATTGGTCAATTTGCTACCACCCTCGCTGAAAACTCCACCTCCATCAACAATCTCAACTTCACCAACGACACTCTCTCCACCAACTTCTTAACCCTGTCCAGCGAAGTCACATCGCTGAAGATAGCGGTTGGTATCCTTCAGGGAGAGATGTCTACCTTGAAGACGGATGTCAGCGCTGCCACCGGTCTACTGCAGAAAATCCTCGACTGCCTAAATGTTGCTACTTGTGCTCCATCACACTTTACTCAAGTGGATCGAGAGGTTCTTCAACGAATCACTCCTACTATATCTGGCCTGGAAGACAGATTAGGAAGGATTGAAACATGTGTTGGGATCTCTGGCCTAGAAGACAGGGACCCAATGCACACTGATGCTGCTGCTACTGCTGAAATTCCCATTTCCTCCCCCATCCATCATGTGGAAGAGGGGGAGAAGGATCAAGACCTTCCCCATAATGTTGAGGAGGAGAAGAAAAATCTTGAAGACCTTCCCCATAACTCTGAAAGGGAGGGTATTATTGTTTCTGATGCTGCTACAGATAGACCTAAGGGAGATGAAAACCCTGAGGGAACCAAGAAAACTCCCTCTGAATTTGAGGGGGAGCAACTCGATGAAGAATCTGAAGCTGAAGAAGAAGAAGAAGAAGAAAATGAAGACCTCGACCTTGAGGAAGACGAACCATCATCATCCCCTAAAAACGATGATGATGATGAAGATGATGATGACTTCTTCTTCGTTCAACCCAAGAAGGTCCCTGCTCAAAAAGGGGTCATGATAAATGAACCATCAGGGGAGCGGACAAAGACAAAGCCTGCAGCATCTGAAGCTGACCAAGGCAAAAACAAAGGCCTCGCTGAAGACAATCTGACTATCTTGCTTCGAAAGCCAGTTTGTTAGGTACAATATCTCTTTTTCCCTTACACTGCATCCCTCCTCTATCCCTTCTCAACCCCAGTTCTCCTCTCCATAAAACCTCTATACACTTAAACCCCATTCTTTTCTCTATCTCTTTTCTTCCCAAATGATCTTACTTAAACGATCGCTGTGTTTCAGCTAGTCCTCTCCCCTGCTTGAGGATCCAGCTGAAGTTCCCTCCACTGCATCAACAACAAATCCAGCTCCTATCGCTGAAGAAATAATCCCAGTCTTGGATTTTACTGAGACTGATGAACCTGAAGAACAGCTGCTCTCTCCCTCCAAAAGACCTTCCTTAGCTCCTCAAACGCTAAGTGAAGAAGACTTGAAGAAGAGAGAAACAATGATCAAAAGGCTTGAAGATCAGCGAATCATCCTTCCTCGAGACAAAGTCAATGCTCCTAAATTCAGACTATCAAGAAAGGAATTCGCTGAACATCTCAAGGCAAAGAAACAACTCGCCGATCGAAGGAAAACTGAAGAACAAGATAAAGCCTACGCCATCCAGCTTGTCCAACAATCGGTGAAGGACCCTGATCTGAAGAGAACTCCCATTGATGTCCAACGTCAATTGTGGGAAGACGCCCAGAAGATCGTTGAAGAAAAGACCAAGGTATCTGATTCTACCTTGGAATGGTGTAAAGAAAGATTGCACTATCGATCTCGTCCAACCAGAATTAATTAGGTGAACATCATAGGCGTTCCTATCGTTGAAGTTGATATATTCAGAGAAAATGGTACCAAGGAAACCATCTATGCTGCTACGATCAAGAAGTACGGTTTCTTTGAATGGTCGGAGATGCGAATAGCCATTCTGCGATCTTGCTTACAACATAAAAGCCATGTCGAGAAAATTATAAATTCTCAGATCGACTTGGTTTCTTCTGCTGTGGATATTCCTCATCCTCCTTCCAATCCAACTCAACGAAGAAGGGCCTCTACAAAGAAAAAGATAAAACATTCAGACTTAGGTCCTCCTATCGGGAACAAAACAGGTATTGGTTTCTCACGTGATGAAGTACTTGGTCCTGAACCTGATCTCTCAGCACATGACCCCTCCCTGCCCCCTGGCGAACGCTTCATCCCTGGAAAAGTCCTAAGCGAACCTTATTGTTAGGAATATTTCATATAGATTTGATGTGTCAAAACTTCAACTTACAAGGGTTCGAATTGTAATATGTTTATTTTATAGTTATCCTTGTAAATTCTAGTTTATCTAGGATTCCTAGTTTATCTAGGATTGGTATTTATCTAGTTTCTAGTTTATCTAGGTTTCTAGTATATAAAGAAACCTAGAGATATAGAATTAGACGTTCTTGAAACCCACGTTTAAACAAAAACGTGTAGATGTGTGTGCATTAGCCCCAAGGTTCTTAATCCTAATACTTGAGAAGAAGTATTCGTTTGTTGATAACTTAGGTCAACAAATTGGGGCGTGAGTATGTAATCAGTATGTTTAAATTAATGAACCTTGTTAGCTATACAAATCTGTCGTTTAATTCCGCTGTTCATGTTGTGATTTGTATATGTTTATTCCATGATCTAGAACTAATCATTCTTGAGCTTAAAGATCCGGTTTAGGGTTTATATCGATCCTATCAGGTGGTATCAGAGCACATGGTTCTCTCTGATCTGGAAGAAAAACAAGGTTTAATGGAAGATTTGAAGAGACGAAAGAAGACGAACGAAAGAAAGAAAAATCAGATTTTTCGCAGAAATTTTCTGGAAAATCACAGCCGGCCGTTTCGCCTATTCCCGGAGATTGAACCGTCGGATCGTCGCGATTTTTGGACAGCACCTTCGGGACACATTGTTTAACATTATGTCTGGTTGGATTGGCTGTACGACGTCCAGAACGCTCCCAGAAATTCTCGAAATCCAGCAGTTTTTTTTTTTCTTGATAAAAATTGTTCTTCACTCAGAATTCCTCAAAGCCATGAAATCAAAGCCGCGATGCAATGGAGAATACATGTCACACACCATGTTAGGATCATGCTCGACAAAAGGAGGATGATTTTTGTTTGTTTCAAGAAAATTCACACACACAAGGTATGAAGGTTTGATGAACGATAGAGGAAGAATGCTTAAATGACTACCCTTTGATCGTCATCAGTTGATTACAAAAAGGAAGATTAATTAGAGTTTGTTTGAAGAAGAAGTGAAAGTTAGAGTTTGTGTTCTTATCATATCTTTAAAGGTATCCTTCACCTGTTAAAGATAACCCGTGATATTATGAAGATTATTAACGTAATTGTTCGAAGAATGTGACTTCAATTTGACGAAATCTTAGAGAAGAAGATTGGTCGAAGGACAGGGATCCCCTCATTCATGAGAATGACGTTGTTGTTCACTTGGTTTCTACGGGATATAAGACTCAAGGTTTGGTTTTTTACTTCAACTTCAAATAGATAATGGTTGATTTTCTTTACAACGTAATTGATATAACCTCGAAGACACAAGGATGGTTAGCATAAATTCAGGGGAAGAAGAAGTGTTGATCATTCAAGGGGAAGATTCAAGTTTGATAAGTTTTGGATTTGATTATGTCAAAAAGGGGAAGAGCTACTTGAAGATTCTGATGCTAAGTTTTGTCATCATCAAATAGGGGAAGATTGTTAGGAATATTTCATATAGATTTGATGTGTCAAAACTTCAACTTACAAGGGTTCGAATTGTAATATGTTTATTTTATAGTTATCCTTGTAAATACTAGTTTATCTAGGATTCCTAGTTTATCTAGGATTGGTATTTATCTAGTTTCTAGTTTATCTAGGTTTCTAGTATATAAAGAAACCTAGAGATATAGAATTAGACGTTCTTGAAACCCACGTTTAAACAAAAACGTGTAGATGTGTGTGCATGAGCCCCAAGGTTCTTAATCCTAATACTTTTGAAAAGTATTCGTTTGTTGATAACTTAGGTCAACAAATTGGGGCGTGAGTATGTAATCAGTATGTTTAAATTAATGACCCTTGTTAGCTATACAAATCTGTCGTTTAATTCCGCTGTTCATGTTGTGATTTGTATATGTTTATTCCATGATCTAGAACTAATCATTCTTGAGCTTAAAGATCCGGTTTAGGGTTTATATCGATCCTATCACTTATGGTATCTTCTTTCACGACTATGATGGACGAGAACTCTTTCAACGCATCTCTGAGCTTCCCATCACTCCCCTCGAACAGCTCAGGGATCTCATCTATTGGTGTGAATTCAGAAAAGATCTTCTCGGACAATATCTCAAGCCCCTAATCTTCGACGAAGCAAAGAACAGACGGGATCTTGGAGAAACTGTCCCTGACTGGATGATACCTACGGCAATGACCCTTGATGAACTTCTCATTAAGGAAGAACCCTTCTAGCTGATAGGATTTCCTTGTAATTCCTCTATCTTTATCAGCTTACATCTTTTGTACTTATAAATTTATTTGCTGTACTTGTAATTTTTCAACTTCCCTCTGTAACTTATACGAAGTTTAAAGAAAAATTTCAGCGAATGTACTTTACTCCATCAGTACTTAAAAGATCCCAGAAAATAGTAAAAGGGACAAATATTTTATGAGTTCTCTTTATCGTTATGTTTTCATACTTAGCAATTTTCCTTTGTTGCTATGTCATAATCAAATAGGGGGAGATTGTTGATCCAAACCCTCAGTGATTTGATAATGACTCTTTAAGAAACACTTAGTGAAAATTGTAAGTAGACAATATGTATTAGAGTTTCACTATCGCTGATAAGTACTATGTCTTTACAGTACCGCTGATAGGAAGCTCATGTTCTTTGGATTAAACGTTCATCGAAACTGTTCATTAATAAAGCGCTGAGTGTGTTCAGTCTTGTTGGTGATCGCTGATAGTTTTAGTTGTTTACTTATGATCCCTGAAGACAAGTTTCACGTCAACCATGTTCTACGCTGATGTCGAAGATCAAGCTCAAGAACAGCGACAAGTCTACTAATGAACTGATACGGATATCAGCGAAGCCAAGATTTGTCCACTCAACGTGAAGTTACAAGTAGAAGACTTCAGCGAACGCTAAACTTCATCACTCGCTGATAAAGATCTATTCAGCGAATACTAATCATGAAGTTTCCTCTATAAGTTACCTTTGTCTTACCTACCTTGCACGTCTCTGTACGATAATGTCAGAAAGGACGTCCCTTTTGTCCAGAATAGTACTACCAACTCTGATTCTACATTGTAACATCATGCGGCTACTAAGGTTGTCTACAAAGGTTAAACCATGCAACCAATCAGCTGTTGCCACGTGTAAAGTTATACTGTTGTGCATTTTAATGCATGCAGTATATAAGAAGAACCCTACTTCAGAAATGAAGTGCTCGACCATCTTCTTCTTTCTTACTCTGTGTGTTAGAATATTTATCTTTAATATTCTTATCTCCTTTCCTTCTTATTTCTAGTGCAACAAACTTAGTGTTCTCATGTAATACCCCGGGTAAGTCCGTTAGATATTTTACCTATCCGTAAAATTAATTTAACCATAAGATATAATGAGTTGGTTAAGTTTGAGATAAGTTATAAGGTTAAGGGTGTTTTGGGTCATTTTGGAATAGTTTGAGCCAAGAAGGTAATTTTGACCTATATTATCTCTTAAGCCTCGTATACTCATCAGATACCTAAAATAGAAAGAGTGTGTGTGTGCGGGAGTTCTGGAGGCGAAAAGAAGCAGTGGACGAAACCTACGGTTAGAGCATCAATCGATTGGGTTAGAGGCGATTTTGAGGTAAGTTTCTTTACAGTATGTATTTGTAATCACGAATAGAAGATATCTATCGGTTTAGAATTTCTAATTTCGCGTCTTGATTAGATTTCAATCGATTTCGGGGTAAGTGGAAACCGACTGTGTTCTTGAGGACTCCCGGTGGAGTCCCGGTACTGTCGACTCCCGGTGGAGTCCCGGTACTGTCGACTCCCGGTGGACTCTCGGTATAGTGAACTCCCAGTATTGTTAACTCCCGGTGATCGAGACTCCCGGTACCAATGAGTCCTGGTACTGCGAAGTCCTGGTACTCTGTGTAGTCCCGGTAGTTTGCTAAGTTTAGTGGTACAGTTGAGAACATGAACTGGTAGGCTTTATATGTTTGTCTAGTAAAGCGGTGTATGTATCTTAAATTGTTTCAGATTCTATGGAGTCGTGATAAGAGATAAGACCATTTTGAAAGGAGATTGCGAGCTGTGTAATAATCAAAACAGGTGAGTTTTACTTTAAAAATATTTTTACTATAATACATATACGTATGGTTTGGGAATGTGATAATTGGTGATTATATGTTTATATGTGCGATATATGTGAATTATAATATATTGAGGTATTATATTTACATGAGTATTATAATGTGTTATAATACGTTGGCCGGGCTTAGGACCGGTGTGTTTGGATATAGAATCTGTATAGCGTTGTTTGGGTGTAGATGTTGTACAGCGTTGTAAATTTATTAGTTGGCTTGCAACCAACTAATATGGCCAGGATGAATGAGAAGGGAAGGTATATGATGTGTGAGTTCAAATTGATATATTTGATCGTGTTGTGTGATTTATATAATTAAGGTTTATATAAATGATTTCAAACTAACGGGGATTTTCTCACTTAGACCCTTAGGTCTAACCCTCATTTTGTTTTAAAACATGTATTCCAGGTGGTGGATCGAGTAAGGGCAAATGATTAGAGTAATTGATGGATAGCTTTTGTGAAGGAATGCATGATGAAGATTTTAGCATGTTTAGCAGTTGAATTGTAATAATTAAATGTTATGTATGTATTTAGTATAAAGTTTGTAGTAGAATGGCTTTTTCTGATTGTAGAATACTACGGGACCGTACTTGTAATATGATGTTTCGTTTGTCATATCAATGTTATGTTACATTATGTGATCTGTTGTGTATATGGGAATTGGGTTGTTACATCTCATAACTTGTTTAGATTAGGTTTAATCCTTAATCTTGTTCCGCAACAAGTTGTAAATTGTTTGATAATTATCAATAAACAATTTAGAAAAGTAAAATCTGGGTGTTTGTATTCAACCCCCCTTCTACAAACTTGTATAACCCTTTCGGGACCAACAAGAACGTCATCGTCGAGTGTATGAACTTCTAGCGGGGTATGAGAAAAAAGGATTGGTGTGTATATGATTGGTTTAAGAGTTGAGAAAATCTAACTTGTGTGAGTGGTCAAGAGTGTGTATCTTCTAGTGAGCTGTTCTTTGGAAACGTGTTTTATTGTTTGAGAAGTAAGTAGAAGAAAGTTGGCGAATGTAGTGCTCGGGGGAAGGACCATTGGTTTAGACCTGGTAGTGGCATGGGAGTGACGTTGTTGTAAAAGTGTGTGAATTGGTTTTATCAATAGGTTGGGGTCAACATAATTAATGTGAGAATGTGATTAGACATATTTTATGTGGGGAAAGTGATTGTAGAATTGTGTGTAATCTGTTGAAGAAAATCCTAACTGCGGGTTAAAGTAGAATTCAAGGTTGTCCTTATGAGCAGTTGGCGAATTGAGCGTCGTTATTTTAAGGGATTCATGTTGTTATGACGTTAACTCTGGTATAATACGTTCTTTTAGGAAGGTGAATTTGTGTGTGAAACACTTGATTTGACGCGTTATAAAACCGTGAGTCTAGGTGTGTGGATGATACTGATACGGTTGGCCTGAGGCGTTTTCTCTTATTGCGAATAATTGTGGGATAAGAGTTGTGGATAACTGTAAGTGTGGTAATTCGTTCGTATACGTCCTAATGTTGAAGGGTTACACATAGTGGGAGTTCATTCGACATCCCACGTGTCGAATCTAAGGAAGTGCCTGGCAGATGTGGATAAGTCTGTATCCCTAAAAGATATAAGGGTGGATGAGAAATTAAGTTTTGTAGAGAAACCCGAAGCCCTCACGGATTTTAAAGTAAGGAAATCACGGAACAAGGAGATTAGACTGGTGAAGGTACAATGGAGGCATCACAAAGGCCCGGAGGCTACGTGGGAATTGGAATCGGAAATGAAGGCAAGATACCCGCATATTTTCCAATGAGGAATTCCGGGGACGGAATTCTTTTAAGGGGGGAGTGTTGTAACAACCAAGGTTTTTTTTAGCAAAAATGAAAGTTTGGTGGTTAATGTCTAAGAAATGAAAGTGTAAGTTGAGGGACTATTTGAAATTTACGAAACATATAAACTGGTTCAAATCCCTAGGTTTTCACTATCACTAATTATTCTTGCAATTGGTGTTGGCGGCTGAGAAGAGGAGCATAAAGGGAAGAAATCAGTTTGGCATTAAATCGATAGGAGATTCTCGTTTTTGGGTAAGTAATCAATTCCTCTAATGTAAATTCCTGCTTATTAGATAGTTGAGTAAATCCATCTTTGATTATTCTTCATGTCCGATCTTGAAATCTGAATAAGAACATCAAATGGGCTTTAAACTCTTAATCAGAGTGTTGAGTAACAAAATTAAGTGTTTTAAATGGGTTTTAAGGTTTAAGATTTATATGCGCCAATTTATGAGAGAAAATGTAATGTTAAAATCCTCTAAGTTCGGACTGATTAGTAAGAGATTTGATTTTGGGATTCGGCATCGACAATCGCCAGTTCCTGAAGTGTTTAATAACCAGAACTATTAATACCGGAAGTAGTAAATTAGGATCCGAAACGCGTACCATTACATGATACGGAATTGGGCCGATTAGCAATTATGATCCGGAACTTAAAGTTCCGGAATTTAGACTCAAATCTCGTGGATCCGGAATCCACATTATATTGGATCCGGAATGGACCTTAAATGGACTAGTTCCGGAACGTGTGCCTATTGGACTCGTGATCTGGAACTCGTTGGACCGTAGCAAACTGATCCGAAATTCATTATACAACCAGATCCGGAATTGGGTTCCCATTAAGACCCGGAATTATGTTGATCCGGAACTGAGTTTCTAAAGCAAGTACCGGAGTTGGACTAGTATGTAAGATCCGGAATTGATAAGTCATTGGGCCAGAATGAAACGTTGGGCCGAAAGGTGATGATGGGCCGAGAAATTATTTCTTTTCTTTTGGGCTTAGAGATCCAATATCTAAACAATGGTTGGGAAAAATTATTTGGGCTTAGTCCTATTTTAAGGTTCAGAAATGATTAAAAGGACCCAGTATATATATTTATTAATCCGAATTAATTTATGGGGTTCAGCTAGGGAAGGATTAAGGATCGGGAGTCGAGCCGTCACTAATTAAAATTTGTACGATATGCTTTAGGTGTAAGGACGGTTCGGAACGAGACTCGGGGTTAGGAAGGAAATTGCTATCAGGTAAGTTCCCTAAACCCTTTTTACACGACGTACTATGTTAAATGTTTTACTGATTATTGTTCGTTTACGAGCATTAACTATTTTTACAACTGTTACGCATGTTTCCATGAAATGTACGTTTTATTTTAAAAGACGGCTATTAGCAATATGAATTGATGTTCAAACATTTCACGCTTGTGATTTATGTTATGCTACGTGTATGCTATATGCAGTCGGTCTGCATAGTGGGATCAGGGTACCTCGGGATCCAATGATCCTAAGGGCATTTGTGGCAAGCCTGTAGGATGGATTTCCTTCTTACTCGGATAGAGGGGAGTCCACTTGGACCCCGATGTAAGCTGTTAGATCTAGAGTTTTGTCAAAAACACAAGTGTTGAGATCTGAAGTGAAGACTCAGAGTTCTGAGTAAGAAGACTCATAAGTTTTGTACTGCAAAGATGGCTAAGTGTCAAGTCTGAATAGAAGGTTCAGAGTTTTGAGTAGGAGACTTCAGAGTTCTGAGTAAGAGACTCAGAACTTCTGAAGATGAAGACAAATGTTCTGAAGTGCTTTATCAGAAGAATGTTCAGAAGTTCTGAACATGTTGTTCAGAACTTAAGTCCTTATATCCTGTTACTAATTAGGACACGTGTAATTGTTGTATTAGTCTGTTACTTATATGTACTGTAGCTTTAGCTTGTCTTTACAGTATATATAGAAGTTAGCAATTGTAAGCTAACTAGCTTTCGTCATATCTTTGTATACACTTGTAATCTTTGAGAGACTCTCTCTCTAGATCTGTAATCTGTTCTTAATCGAATACAAAGCTTTTGGATCCTATTCTATGTCAATTTACTATTTGATTGTTCTTATTTGTTCATAATTGATTGTAAGATTGAATCCTGGTTTCTACAATTGGTATCAGAGCTAATCAACAAAAAAATTTGTTCAAGATTGTGATCGTGAGGACTTTTGATCGTGTTCTTGAAGATTTTTTGATCAATTCAAAAATTGATTCTGTTGCTACTCGTAATTCTTGAATTCTTAGTAATTCTTGAATTCGTTCTGTTTTTGTTCAAGAAATTCAAATTTGTCTTTTTGTTGAATCGATAATTCATCTTACAAATCATGTCGTCTAAAGAATTTCTCTTGATGGGGTCTGAGACGAAGCCACCTGTTCTAATTCCAGAAGAGTATCAACAATGGAAGATCCGAATGATTCAATTCCCGGACAACATTGATGAGAATTTGATGATCTCTATTCGCGAAGGTCCTATTGAAGTCTATGTTGACGTTGCTGCTACACCTGCAACTGATACTACTCCGGAGATTCCTACTACCAGGGTGAAGAAGAATTTTTCACAATATAATGAAGCGCATAAACAGAGACATGCAATAGACAAAAGAGCTATTACTTTGATGACTTTGGCGGTTCCTAATGAAGTATTCAATAGAATTGATAGTGGAACATCTGCAAAAGAAATGTGGGATGAACTGGAAAAGCATATGTTGGGTACACTCAAATCAATACAAGCAAAACTGAATCAAAGCATAAATGCATATGAAAGATTCAAAGCAAAGGAATCTGAAAGTCTAACACAGACTTACAACAAGTTTTGCACAATATTAAATGATCTTAGGAGGAATTGGCTGAAGAAAACAAAGTCAGAGATAAACTATAAATTTCTGAATTGTCTTAATTCAGAGTGGTCTTCTTTTGCAATAAGTCTTCAAATGAATAAAATTATGTGTGAAGAAGATCTGAATGATCTGTTTTGTATTCTGAATCAACATGAAGATTCTGTTAAGCAAGTTGTTGAGGAAAAGAAAAGTGTTTGTAATCAGTTAGCCCTGCTTTCTCAAAGAAAAACCAAAGTCACCAAAACGTCAAAGAAATCTGGATTTTTATCTGAAATTCTGAAGTTAGAGGAAGAATCTGCTGAAGAAGAAGGAACAGATGAGGATGATGATATCAAGCTGATTGCTGCGAAATTAGCTTTGTTGACTAATACTTTCAACAAGAGATTTGGAAATAATAGATTTGAAGGTAAGTACAGAAAAGAGGGACAGGGGAACTCAGAAGCAAGGTACAAGAAGAGAGAATATAGAGGAGAAAATAAGTATGAGAAGAAAGAAGAGAAGAAAGAAGAGAAGGAAGAAAGAAAAGAGAAGGATCTTTGTTTCATGTGTGGAAAACCTGGACATTTTGCCAGAGATTGCAGAGTGAACGTAGTTAAAGATTATGAGTACTATACAAAGAAGGCTCAGCTGGCCAAAACCAAAGATAATGGAATTGCAATGTTAGCAGAACAAAAGAACTGGTTGTATTATTCTTCTGATGAAGAAGATTGCATTCACTTCTCACAAATGCAAAGCTATATGGCCAAAATGTGGAATGAAGAAGATTCTGACTATGAGGATGCAGGTTCTGAATCTTCAGCTGAGGTACATTCTGCTCTTGAAATAGATTTAATGACTCAAATTGGTAATATGAATTCTGAATTTGTTAAACTCAGAAAACAGATAAAAGGTGAAAGGATTATGGTTAACAAGTTCAGAACAGAAAAAGAAATAATTAAAGAACAATTTGAAGAATCTGAGGTTGAGAAACAAAAAGTCATAAAATAAAATTCTGATCTTTTAAAAAAGATTTCTGAATTAAAAGGTGAACTTACAGAAGTAAAAGATGAAAAAGTTGATTTACAAATTAAATTAGATATGTTGCTTGATGAAAGAAAGAAGTTGTATACTAAGGTCAAAGAATTAGAAGATCTTAATCTGAAAAGAGGTCAAACTCAACAAACTTTGAGTCTTCTCACAAGAAATGTTAAAGACACAAGATTTATAATCCAAAAATGGGATTAGGCTTGGAGGAAAATGCAATTTTGAAAAAGGCTACAATAAATCTTTATAATATTGAGAATTTACATGTTCCTAAACCAGAAATCCCTGAGTTAGTTGAAGTTTCATAAGACCTGCAAGTTCTATAACAAGTTCAGACAATTTACAAAAATCAAGTCTTGTAAAAGCTAAGGAAACAATTTCCGAACCAAAAACTGAGAAGTCAGAAGTTTCAGAAGACAAGGTCAACAAAGAAATTTCAAAACCAACAGAAGAGAAACCAATATATAATGATGCTAAATTCAAATATGACTCTCTGAATGTTAGTTACAAAGTTAAACAACCAAGTTTTTCTTATCCTGACATTGAAAGTATATTTGATGCAAGCAAAGTTTATGAGACAGTCAGTCAGAAGTCTGGGTCTTCTAGTCAGAATTCTGACTCCATTAGTCAGAACTCTGAGTCTGAAGGTCAGAATTCTGAGACTGTTAGTCAAAATTCTGAGTCAACTGAAAACTCTCAATCTAATTCAGAAAGTTTTTCAGAACATGAAAAGAGGTTTAAACTTGTTAATCAAGAACTTTAAGAGTTAAGGAAAAGTTTTGATGAACTTGAGAATGATTTTTGTGATGTAGATTTTAAACTAGAACAAGTTTTAAAAGAAAACAACACTTTAGTCCAGAAAATAACAGAGCTTGAGAAGTTAAAGGCTGAGTATGATCTTTTCAAGATTAATGCCTTAAAAAAATAAGAAATTTATTGATGAATCAAGTACATTCGAAAAAGGTGAATCATCTAAATCATCTACTAATTCTGAAAAGTTGAATGTTTCAGAAAGAGAGGAAAGCAAAAGGGAAGATGATCTGAAAAGGATTTCTAAGGAGATTGGATTGAATACTACTTCTGAACCTAAAGCTACTAGTTCTTGTAATAGATGCAATTGTAATCTGAAGACTATCAATAAAAGCAAAAAGACTTTTGATTCAGATCTGTTGTCACTTGCAAGAAAGAATCTTAAATGTGTTCAATGTGGTAGTCATTCATTTCGATTCTCTCAAAAAAGTCAAAATACAAAAACATCTTTTAAAACTTCTTATACAAACAAAGCAAAACAGAATTCAAAAAAGAAGACTGTAAATGTTCCTCAAACTCAGATAAAAGGAAAGAAGATTGAAAACATTTCTCAATCTAAATCAAAAATGTTTCTCAGTCACAACCTAAAGTTTTCAAGAAGAAAAGAAACAATTTTGTGAACAGAAAGTGTTCTGATTTCATAAAAGTACAAGGCAAGTGGTGCTTAAAATAATATTTTAAGTGGAATGTCAAAGGAACTTATGTTAAATCTGATGATAAAGCTAAGAAAGAAGGACCCATTCCAGTATGGGTACCTAAATCTAACTAAATGTTTTTGTAGGGCTGTCATGTGTGGTTTTTAGATTCTGGAGCTTCAAGACACATGACAGGTCATAAGTCTTCTCTGACAAATTTCACAGAAAAGGCTGGAGGAGCAGTTAACTTTGGTAATAACAGCAAAGGACAAGTTAGAGGATTTGGAGATTTAACAAAGGGAGATTTGACCATTCAGAAAGTTTTCTATGTGGAAGGATTTCAACATAATTTGTTCAGCATAAGTCAGTTTTTGGACAGTTTTTGTCAGATTAAGTTCATCATAACAGGTTGCATGATTTTAACTGAGAATGATATAAATGTCTTCTGGGCCAAAAGACATATGGACTTATTGTGGTTAACTTTTCAAAGATTCAAGCTTTAACCCCTGTTTGCCTATTATCAAATGCAACTGCAAATGAATGTTGGCTTTGGCACAGAAGATGTTCTCACTTAAATTTTAAGGAGTTAAACAATCTGGTTAGCAAACATCTGGTGAAAGGATTACCAAAAATTAAGTTTGAAAAGAAATCATTATGTTCAGCATGTGAAATGGGCAAGATGAAGAAGAGTTCTCATAAGATGAAAACGAACTCATCTTGCAAGATACCATTAGAGATGCTACATACAGATCTGTGTGGTCCTATTCCAGTTCAATCAATGGGAGGAAAGAAGTATATACTTGTCATTGTTGATGAGTATTCAAGATACACATGGGTTGAATTCTTAATAGTAAAATCTGAGACTGCTGAAGCATTGATTAATTTCATCAAAAGAATTCAAGTATTCTTACAACTTCCAGTTCAGAAAATCAGGAGTGACAATGGAACAGATTCAGAAATGAGACTCTTCAAAACTTTTTACAAAGTTCTGGAATTTCTCATAATTTTTCTGCTGTCAGAACTCCTCAACAAAATGGTGTTGTTGAAAGGAAGAACAGAACTCTAGTTGAAGCTGCAAGAACCATGTTGGCCTATTCAAATCTTCCAACCTTCCTATGGGCTGAAGCAATTGCCACTGCTTGTTTCACACAGAACAGAACTTTGATTAATAAAAGATTAGATAAAACTGCTTATGAACTGATTAATAAGAGAAAACCACTGATTAAATTCTTTCATGTTTTTGGATGCAGATGCTATGTTCTCAAGGATAGAGAAAATCTTGGTAAATTTGATAAAAAGGCAGATGAATGATACTTTTTTGGTTATTCACTATCTTCCAAAGCATTCAGAATCTACAACAGAAGAACCAAGAGGATTATGGAAAGCATAAATGTTACATTTGATGAGTCAAGAATGAAGACTTCTGAACAAAACAGTTCAGAACTCAATAAGGATAAGACAAAAACAATGACTTCTGAATCAGATTCTAATCCTAACTGTTCAGAACTCAATATATTGTTTAAGGATGCATTTCTGGAACTAACTTCTGAATCTTATGCAGAATTTGAAAATCCTAAAATGGTTCAAGAAATGAAAAAGAAGAGTTCAAAGGATCAAAAAAACAGTAATTTCTGATTCTGGTCCATCTGAGGAATGTCCAATGTTAATGAATACAAGTGATGATATTTCTGAACCTAGTACTCAGAATTCTGGACAAGGTACTCAGAATTCTGGACAAGTCAATCAGAATTCTGAACAAGGTTCTCAGACTTCTGAACAAGCGTCTCAGAACTCTGAACAAGTAATTCAGAATTCTGACTCTACCACTCAGAATCCAAACTTGAATGTTACACCTCAGAGGAATAGTTCAGAATTACCTGTTGTTACAGATGAGAATGATACACACAACAATCTATCAGATATTGAATTGCTTCCAAGTTCAAACAAATGGACAAAAGACCATCCTATTTATCAAGTGATAGGAGATCCATCAGTGGGAGTGCAGACTAGATCAGCAACAACAAATGAAGCAATGTTTGCAGGATTCTTAAGTGTAATTGAACCTAAGAAAGCAAATGAGGCCTTAGAGGATCCAGACTGGATTTTAGCAATGCAAGATGAATTGCTACAGTTTAAAAGAAACAAAGTATGGAGACTCATTCCAAAACCTGAAGGAAAGTCTATTATTGGAACAAAGTGGGTGTTTAGAAACAAGAAAGATGAATCAGGTGTTGTAGTTAGAAATAAGGCTAGATTGGTTGCTAAGGGATACTCACAACAAGAAGGAATTGATTATGATGAGACATTTGCACCAGTTTCCAGAATAGATGCAATCAGAATATTTTTGGCATATGTTGCACATAAGAACTTCAAAGTATACCAAATGGAGGTCAAATCAGCATTTTTGAATGATATACTTAATGAAGAGGTTTATGTCTATCAACCAGAAGGTTTTGTTGATCCTGAGTTTCCAGATCATGTTTTTGTTTTAGATAAAGCATTGTATGGTCTGAAACAAGCACCAAGAGCCTGGTATGATACTCTAACTCAACATTTATTAAAATCTGGCTTCAAGAAAGGTAAAATTGATACTACTCTATTCTTAAAGAAGCAAGGTGATGATTTGATTTTAATTCAGATATATGTAGATGATATCATATTTGGTTCTATTAATGCAGATTTGTGTGATGAATTCTCTAAAGTCATGAAATCAGAATTTGAAATGAGCATGATGGGAGAATTAAACTTTTTCCTTGGTCTTCAAGTAAAACAGTTACCAAATGGTATTTTTATAAATCAAGGAAAATATGTAAAAGATATTTTGAAAAAGTTTGAGATGTATGATTGTGCTGCTATGAGAACACCAATGGCTACAAATGTCAAGTTAGATGCTGATCTCTCTGGAGTTTCAGTAGATAACAAGGTTTATAGAGGCATGATTGGGTCTTTACTTTATCTAACTGCAAGTAGGCCAGATATCATGTTTGCTACATGTTTCTGTGCTACATTTCAATCAAATCCAAAAGAATCTCATTTGCTGGCTGTTAAAAGGATCTTAAGATATCTCAAAGGTTCACCTGATTTGGCCTTTGGTATCCAAAAGAAACTAATTTCAAATTAACTGCCTTTACTGATGTTGATCATGCAGGAAGCAGATTGGACAGGAAAAGTACTTCTGGTGCTTGTCACTTTTTGGGAGACAAAATAGTGAGTTAGACTTTAAAGAAGGGAAATTGTGTTTCCACATCAACTGCTGAGGCAGAGTATGTAGCTGCTGCTGCTTGTTGTTCTCAAACTTTGTGGATGAGGACACAACTCATGGATTATGGATATCAACTCAAAAAGATTCCCATATATTGTGACATAGAAAGTGCAATTGCTATTACTCAGAGTCCTGTTCAGCACTCAAAGACCAAACATATTGATGTAAGATATCATTTTATTAAGGACTATGTGGAAAAGGGAACTATAGAAATGCACTTTGTGCATACAAAGTATCAATTGGCTGACTTATTCACAAAGCCTCTTGATCACAAAAGGTTTACTTTTCTCATATGTAAAATAGGAATGCTTAATCTGACAAATTGAATATATTTGTTATTTTCAGAAATTAATATTTTTTCTAAGTAAGATTTTCTGAGTAGTGTAATCAGAACTCTGACTCTCTTGTTCAGAATTGTAGGTTCCCAGATTCACTTTGTATCATATTAATGGTAGTGAAATAGACAGCGGAAGCATATTAAATAAAGCCATTAAAATGAGTGATTGTGTAAACGATAAATGAACTATGAGAATCAAATATTGAATAGTAAAATGATAACAGGATCAAATATAAAAGCTGCTCATATATTGATAATGAATCACACCAAGAACATGTTCAAGTGTGTTCGGAAATCTCATAGGACAACAATATCGTACGGAGGTAGTGCTCGGGATTGCTGCAGTGTGTGCTTAAACAATTGTGGAAAAACTACTCTTCCCAAAGCTTACAATTGTTTGTTCCACTACCTCTCTATTTATAGCCCAGGAAAAGTGAAGGCAGTGTACTATCGTACCCTAGAATGACACGTGGAAAGTGTGTCTCCTATTTTTAGGGCATACGTGGAAAGTATGGACACTTGTCTAACACTTGGGATTTCCTACGAGATTCGGCTGACAGAGGTCTTCACTTCACCAGAGCTCTTTCGCAAGAGCTCTGTTGGTCTTCTGTTAAACACGTTCTTCTGTTGGAAGTCTTCGACAGAGCTCTGTTGAGCTCTATTGGTCTTCTGACTTGAACTTCTTCCGAATCTTCTGTCTGATCTCTGTTGGTCTTCTGACTTGAACTATTTTCAATACTTTTACATAACAGATACTTGGGGCCAACAATCTCCCCCTAAGTATTGAAAATAAATACTTACAATTGACAAGAGATTAAACAAAAGAACAGAGAATTTTTACCTCTGTCGAAGCCTTGCACTAATCTTTTGGAATATTACAATGAGATTAAAAAGATCAGTACATTTAAGCATAATCATCTCCCCTAAGAATTCAGTCGAATCTTCTGATTAGAGTACGGAAATCTAGCATCAGATCAATCTGGTCGATGAAGAGTTTCTGCTGTTCTTCTGGACACTTGTTTCTTGGGAGATCTTGGATTATGTTCTTGAGGTATACTAGCGACTCACTTGAGTATTTGTGGGTTTCAGCTGCTCTGATGGCCTTCTTTATGCCCTTCTGTCGGCAGATAAAGACTGGAGGATCTTCTACTACGGTTCCAGTTCTGTGATGGCCATAACCCTCAAGGTTTTCATTTGGTGGTGCAATCGCTAGTTTCTCTACTTCAAACTCTATGCCTACCTGATAGTCAATCTGTATTCTGAGATTGATGTGCTCTTGCATAGCAAATTTGACTTCTGGTAGTGCAGTTCTGGCTGGTGTGTATCTTTCTGAGAAGTTCAAGCAATATGCGTGGAGTAAGATCAGGTCATATGGGTTCAGAAGGACGAGATCATTGTCATTGAAGATTTCATTTCTGCCTTCTGTTGATTCCACAGTATACTCATGGTATGTGACCTTGTCGTGTTGAAACTTCTTGTGCTTAATGTCCAGAATTCTGCGGATACCGAAGTTTATATTGATGGCTCTGTTCTGATTTGACTTGGTTTGGATGAACTTTAGCCTTGATTCAGAAATGGTGTTTATTCTGATTGGGTTGAGGTATGGGTTAATGGGTACGGTATTTACAGGGATGATGTCTCTGTCAGCATATAGAAATGCAAATACCGTTTCTATGGCAGGTTTTTCGGTATGAAAGGTAGAGGTCTCTGGGTTCTGTTCTGTTACCGTTGGGTTTGGGTCATCATGGGTTTCTGCCATAAGAGTGTCGATGTGAGAAGATTTCTGAGTAGCTTGAGGTTGGGCTTGACTTATTTGTCCTTCAGCAGAGGATGGGTCTGTCCTCTCTGGTTCTTTTGTTGGAGAAGTAGGAGGGGTATCTAGGCAGATGATCTTTGGTGGTTCTTGTGTTGACTCTTCTGTCGGTTTGATGACTCTGTCCTTGAACATGTAGTCAAATGCCACTTCAGTCATCTCTGTCACGATTTCCTCCGATATCCCCTTTTCTCCTTTTGTAGTCTCTGCCTCAGTTGTTTCTGTGATTTTCCCTTTACCCTTGGCTTCTCTTTCTTTTTCAACCTCTTTCTCCTTCTCTGCCTCTTTCTTCTTCTCTCTCTCTTTCTCCTTCTCCTTCTCCTTCTCCTTCTCCTTCTCCTTCTCCCCCATTTGTTGTTCTGAGGACTCACCCAGTTGATCGTCTGATTGACCTTCTTGAGCATCCTCAAAATCATCATCATCGCCAGAGGAGTCAATTCGAGCTTCTGGTGAGGACTGAACAACAAACTTCCGACCAGCTTTGTGTCTCTTGCTTGATGGTTCGTCTGTGGGTGCTTCTTCTGCAGGTCTTTTTGATGTAGAGGTAGCCTGTAAAATAATATCAGTAAAGTTTGAGGTTGCCTTTGTCATTACATCTTCTACCTCTGTTGCAGCACCTCTGATATCTTCTACTTGAGCCTTGAAGTTGACCTTGTGAGTATCAAGAGACGCTTTCACATGTTGTTCTGTTGCCTTAGCTTTCATTACAAATTTTGATGAGATCGTCATCATTCGGCTAAGAATTGATTTTCTGAAGTCTCCCATTTGTCCAACTGTCATGGGTAGGTTATTTGGGTTAGGGCTGGAGATGTTGAGTGGAGTAGCAGATGAGGTGGTTGCTTCTTTTATGGATTCCTTAACAGAGTTGGTAATTATCTTTGTCAAGGTTCTGACGTTAGATTCTGAAAGAATAACCGTGGGGATGGGAAGGGTTCTGTTCATCTGCGTTGTGTGGTTCTCTGTTATGAGTCGCTTTAGCTCGGCAAGATCTGTCGAAGTCCTTTTAAGTTCCTCTGATCTGATTGATCTTAGGTCGGCTATCTCCGTTGTCAGCTTTCCAATCTCTTCTCCTCTGACCCGTTCAGACTCTGTTCTGAGTGCTTCAGCTTCGGCATATTTTCGAGTCATTTCAGCATGCTTGTTTGAGATGTTCAGCAGTTCTTCCCTAAGAGAAGCATTTTCCTTGCGGATCAGCTCCTCCTTTTGTTCATTGATAAGTTTATACTCGTTCAAAGAGTTGTTGATACTGTCACAGAAGCTTTCTGTTAGCCTCAAGTATCCACTATGTAAAAGTATTGAAAATAATTCAAGATAGAAGACCAACAGAGATCAGACAGAAGACATGGAAGAAGTTCATCAAGAAGACCAACAGAGCTCAACAGAGCTCTGTCGGATCCAACAGAAGAACAAATTCAACAGAGGAACAAGTAGTCATCAGAAAGACCAACAGAGCTCTTTCGACAGAGCTCTGGTGAAGTGAAGACCTCTGTCAGCCTAAGCCTCGAAGGAAAGCCCAGTGTCCATACTTTCCACGTATGCCCTAAAATAGGAGACACACTTTCCACGTGTCATTCCAGGGTACGATAGTACACTGTCTATACTTTTTGAGGGCTATAAATAGTGAGGTAGTGGGACAAACATTTGTAAGCTTTGGGAAGAGTAGTTTTTCCACAATTGTTTAAGCACATACTGCAGCAATCCCGAGCACTACCTCCGTACGATATTGTTTTCCTATGAGATTTCCGAACACACTTTAACTTGTTCTTGGTGTGATTCATTATAAATATATGAGCAGCTTTTATATCTGATCTTGTTATCCTTTTACTGTTCAATATTTGATTCTCATAGTTCACTTATCGTTTACACAATCACTCATTTTAATGGCTTTATTTAATATGCTTTCGCTGTCTATTTTACTACCATTAATATGATACAACGTGAATCTGGGAACCTACAATTGGTATCAGAGCTTCTTTGGTTTTCTTAAGCCAAACGATCCAATCTACCAAGGTTGATTCACTGTTGTTGATTGTGTCTGTGTGTCCTTAAAAGCTTCATTGTATACTCTGTTTTTACTGCTTTCTAGTCCAGACAAGTCTTCATAGCTCATATAACTGTGTTTAAAGCTTTCTAGTTTAGCTTAAAATCTTCTCAAAAGTTACTGTTCCATTGGTTACGGTTTGAAACTCTGTTTCTAGCCGAAAATCGTTTTGCAACAAACTGTACTCTGTTTTTTTTAAATGGCTAACAACGGTATAAATGCTATCTATACTGCTGGCTCTTTAACAAAACCTCATACTCTTCTGAGAGATGAATATCCTCAGTGGAAAATCAGGATGGTTAATTTTTTCGATGGTATGGATAAAGACCTCATGCGATCTGTCACGGATGGACCATTCCAACCCATGGTTTTTGTTCCTCGTGTACCCGCAACAGGAACTACTGCTGAGATTCCAGCTCATTATGAAGTTAAAACCACAGGTTTTACTGATGAGGAAAATCTAAAAATGGAAAATGATCTTAAAGCAGTTAGACTACTGATTATGGCCATTCCAAACGAAATATTTCAAGAACTAGATTCATGTGTTACTGCTAAGGAAATCTGGGATCAACTTCTTAACCAACTTGAGGGTGGTATCAAGACCCAAAAGAACAGAAGGACCCAATGTATAAATGAATACAACGATTTCAAGGCACTTCCTGAGGAAACCTTATAGCAAACCTACAACAGATTTAATGTGTTGATCAATAAATGCAAAAAATGTGGGGTTGTTAGGTCGAAGGAAGATAACAATGTTCTGTTTTTGAAAAGTTTGAATGATGAATGGTTAAATCTGTCCATGTCTTTACAAGCTAACCAGGACTTAGACGTATGGTCTTTAACGGATGTGTATGGCACTTTGGCCGCACAAGAAAAGGAGGTTGTCAAGCAAAAAGGCAAATCCATCAGTGCTGGTCCAATCGCCTTAGTTTCTGATTCTAAGAAAACCACATCTGAAAGGTCCAACAGAGAGAGTTCAAGCAAAGAGAAAAGAAAGAAAAGTCTGATAAGAAGAAAGGAAAGAAAAGTTTGATTGCAGAAAGTGAAACAGATGAGAGCTCATCAGAGGATGATGACATTCAAGCCTTTGCCCAATCTCTTGCTTTAATAACTCAGCAATTTAACAAGAGATTTGGCAATAAGTTCGACAGAAGAGGCAGATATGAGAGAGAAGGAAGGGAAGACAGAAGAGGATATACAGCACCAGAGCAATTTCCAACAGAGTTGCCACAGAAATAGGGAAACCTCCACAAAGAAGAGAAAATCCACCAGCACAACAGAAGGCCGATGCTGCCCAACCCATCAATCAAAATGATGGACGCTGCTTCAGATGCGGCAAACCTGGACACTTCTCTGTTAATTGTAGAGGCAAACTGGTAAAAGACCAGGACTACTACAAAAACAAATATAAGTACAATTACAGAGAAAGAAGTTATGTTGCTGAAATGGAAAATTGGGTTTCTGATTCATCCTCTGATGATGAACCAGAACAAGCCAACTTCTGTGGAGTTGTTGTGGATGATGAAAGTTTAGAAGCTGTTGACTGGATGACTGGAGAACCAGAAATAACGAAGGGAACAACAGAAGAAGAAGATCTAGCTCATGCATTTGCTCTCACCACGACAGAGTCTAACAACAGAGCGCTGGAGACCACCAGACCCAGTGCCAAGGTATGCTCATCTGAATCCAAATCTGACTCAGAATTAGAAATGCATGTTTCTATGCTAAATGAGGAATTTCAACTTCTTAAACAAAAACTTTCTGAAGAAAAGGAGCTGAGAAAACTAGCTCAGAAGGATCTTGCCTTTTACAAAAGAGAGAAAACTCTCTTGGAACAAGAAAAGGAAGAAATCTTCAAAAAAAAATCTGAACTAGAAATCTCGCAAAAGAAGAAAGAGAGCTTGTTTTCTAACAGAATTAACGAATATGAAAACGTTTTGAAACAGAAGTCTGAAAAACTAAAAAAATCTGAAACAGAGAGACTTAATTTTGTTGCTCTAACTGATTATTTTCAAAGAGAAAGGGAAGTTCTACATCAATCCCTACAGAGAAAAGAAATTCAAATCAAAAAGTACCAAGATGCACAAGATGTGCATATCAAGATAAATTCACAGATGGATACGTAAGGTCTTGGTTTCTCTGACCTTGCTCCCTATGACAAAAGAAAGAAGACATCTCTGTCCTCTGTCTTTTGTATTGGGAAAATCCAAGAGGATGTGATATCTGGTAATGCTGTTTTCAAAAGAACCAAAATCTCAGATGCTTTCTCAAAACCAAAACATCTTAACTATAGGAACGTCAGCTATGACTCCTCCGATCAAAAGAAGGTTTTAAAACCATCCTCAGAGTTTATTCTTGATCAAGGAAGAGCTAGAAGTTTGTTACTTCTGCGACAGACCCCTCTGTTGAAATACCACAGAGCAAGCTGAATCCAGAAGCCCCAGCCTTCTCTCCTACCTCTGAATCTATTAGAACATCTTTTGAGGAGGATTTGTTGAAAGTTATCAAAGAAAATGCTGTTTCAGATTCCTTAAAACCCAAGTTGAGAAGGTTCAGAACTGTTAAGTCAAAGGTCTCTGATGTACCTATCGAAACTAATACCTCCAACAGAGCCACCAGAGACTTTCTAGCCTCTGACCGTGACTCTGACTCCGAGGTAGATGAACAGATCTTTTGCGGTCAAAAGAAAATTTTACACAAGTTAAAGCAGATACCGACAGAATCTACGGATCTAAAAAATGATGTTTCTTTCTTCAAGAAACAATCAAGGTTTATACCGGTAACTGAATTTGACAACAAAGGTTTTAAGATTCTTGCTTCTAATGCAGTAGAAGTGGAGAAAAGAGAGAAAAACAAAAGCGTTTCAGTAAACCAAAATACTCTTGCTTTCAAACCTATAAAGTTCACACCAGAACAGAAGGGAAAATGGATAGCAAACAACAGATCTATTCCAAATTCTGGTGTAAATCAAAGAGGAAATTATGTCTGGTCAAAAGAGTCAAATTCAAAGAACCTCACATCAACAGAGTTTGTTTCTAAGAAACAAAGTCAGGACAGATTGTATGCAAAGACATCTGGTCCTAAAATCTTTCAGAATCAAGCTCCATTCAAACAGTTTTTGAATAAAAACAATGTGCATCAGTTATGCTCCATAAACTGCAACTGCATTCAGCTGTTACTTAAATTGCAAAACCATCTAAATGGTCCCCACTGTGTTCTGAATAAGTCGGTTCAAAAGAAAAATGTCAAGACTGTTCAGAATACACAAAGGAAAACCTCTGGCACATCATCTCAGTATAAACAATCCCAAGGAAAGTCTGATAATCCACCTAAGCCTAACAGGAAAGGACCCATTATGCAATGGGTACCTAAAAGAAATTAATCTGTCTTGCAGAAACCTCATGTGCAGATCTGGTACCTGGATTCTGGATGCTCCAGGCACATGACGGGGAATAAGGAGTTGTTAACTTCTTTTAAAAACAAAATTGGAAGTGCAGTAACCTTCGGAGGAGACAATGGCGGACAGATTAAAGGTTATGGTACATTAGTAAATGGTGGTGTTTCAGTCTCTGAAGTTGCTTATGTTGAAGGATTAAATCATAATCTTCTCAGTATAAGTCAAGTCTGTGATCACGGATTTGATGTCAATTTCAGGAAGAAATATTGTTCCTTGTTACTTTCCGAGACTGGTCAAGAACTCTTAAGAGCTGACAGAAAAGGCAATCTTTATAAAATGAACTTTAAACCAAACCAAAACTCTACAACAGAGAAACTCTGTTTAGTGTCTTTGAAAAATGAAGATGCCTGGCTCTGGCATAAAAGATTTGCCCATTTGAACTTTCAAAACCTTGACAAGCTCGTGAAACTGAAATTGGTAAAAGGACTACCTTCCCTGAAGTTTGACAAAGACCATCTCTGTTCTGCTTGTGAGCTGGGCAAAATGAAAAGATCTTCACACAGAACAAAGAGTGATCATAGTTGTCCTAGACCTTTGCATATGCTTCATGTGGATCTCTGTGGTCCAATCTCTGTGTAAAGTCTATCGGGCAAGAAGTATATCCTTGTTTTAATTGATGAATATTCTCGATATACCTGGATTGAGTTCATCAGAGTAAAATCTGATGTCCCAGAAATTCTGATAAGTTTGTTGAAAAGGATACAGGTTCTGTTAGATCTAAAGGTACAAAAGTTGAGAAGTGATAACGGGACAGAATTCAAGAACGCCAAAATTGATGCCTACCTAACAGAGGAAGGTATTTCCCAAAACTTCTCAGCAGCAAGAACTCCACAACAGAATGGAGTTGTGGAAAGAAAGAACAGAACTCTGGTAGAAGTCGCCAGAACCATGTTGGCTGGCTCTGTCCTTCCAATGAACTTCTGGGCAGAAGCAGTCTCAACAGCCTGTTTAACCAAAACAGAGCTGTAATTGTAAGAAGATTCAAGAAGACTCCTTATAAACTCATTAACAACAGAAGACCAAATGTGAAATTCTTTCATGTCTTCGGTTGCAAGTGCTACATACTGAATGACAGAGAACATCTGGGAAAGTTTGACAAGAAAGCAGACGAAGGAATCTTTATTGGTTATTCCTTAACCTCTAAAGCCTACAGAGTCTACAACAACAGATGTCGGGTCATTCAAGAGAGTGTAAATGTGTCCTTTGATGAAAGCATATCAAGCTCCTCTGATCGAAAATCAACAGAGGGGACACAGACAGAACAAGAGAAGATAAGTTCTTCTAGATCAAGGGAAGAAGACATCAATCTCATGTTCAATGATTTCTTCGATGATGATTCCTATGATAACATTAACAGAGGAGATCAAGCTCAGAACTCAACAGATCAAAATCTGACAGGTACATCTCTCACTGGTCCCTCTAATACTTCACCATCTACTTCTCTGTCTACAGGAGTGATTCAGAGAAATGAGGAGCCACACCAGAATGAAAGAGAACCTGTTCAAGAACCATCATCACCTTTTCTAACTAATATTGGCAGAGACTCCTTGTTGGAAAGCTCACCCTCACAGAGCCCTGTTAATGACTCTTAGAGCAATGAGGCCACTCTCCAAAGTTGTGTGCCACAGAGCCCTGGTCCCATTCAACAGAGCTCTGATGCTGAAGTTCGTCTTTTCCCATCAGAAGCACAAACCCCGCCTGTTGTCCATGCTCCCATGACACGATGGACAAAGGATCATCCTCATCATCTTATCATTGGTGCTGCTGAAGATGGTGTGAAGACAAGATCAGCCACAATCAATGTGTGAAATCCCAAATCTCTAGCAATAAGATATGAATGTAGTGAGAGAGAATCTAGAGAGCAAATATGTCATCCATGTATTGAGCTCAAAGGATTACAAAAGGTTTCTAAAGTGTTTTTAAAGTGTTTCGAAGTGTTTCGAAGTGTTTCTAACAAATGGTCTAGACAAGCCTATTTATACCCATAACATACAAGGTATAAAGGCATTCACAATACTGTATAGACTCATACAGTACATTGACTTTACAGTAAATCTTGAATACAATAATGCTCTAACAATCTCCCCCTTTGGATTCAAGATTTAAAAAAAATATGACAGCAGTCTTCAGCTCTTTGTAAAGTCAATCTTCTCAAACAGACACTCTATCAAACCATCTTCAAATAGCTTTATCTCCACTAGTTCACGGCGAACTATATGCTTTGACACTCTTTAAGAACTCAGCTTTGAAGAATCTTCAACAAACATGAAAAGTCATTGTCTTTTTCTTTGAAAAGTCAATCTTCTTCAATACAATCTTCAACAGATTGTCTTCAAGTCTTGAACATGGATTTCATATCTTTATATAGAACCATCAATTCGGAACAAGATAAATCAGAAACGATTATAGTTTGGATCAGAAAGATGTGAAACCATCCACATTGTTGAACTTTTAGGTGTAAGCGCATTCCGATAACCACTCAGAACTAAGATAACCAAATTCAGCAACATTTGGACTTCACATGATCCTTCTCCCCAATCTTCAGTCTTTGTTCACGAATCTTTGACTTGAAAGCTCTTAGACATGAGATATCTTTGACATGAAATTAAAACATTCTTTTATCAGTAATCTCTTTGAAAATTTCCATATTTTTCTTTTTAAGGGTTTTACTTTCCTTTTCAAAGAGATTTTTCTTTTCCGTGAAATCTTTTCTTTCCTTTTCCAAAAGATTTTCTAATTCAGAGATTTTCACGTAAAGTTCAGAACTTTTAATTTCAAAAGATTTGCGTTCAGTTTCAAATTTAGCTCTTTCTTTTTCGAGCTTGTCTTTTTCTAAAAATAAAACTTTCTCAAAGTCAGAAACTTGTTTTGAAATTTTATACAATTAAGTTCAATTATTTCCTTTTCTTTAAGAATCTTCTCTCTCCTGTCTTCAATGCTCTTCAGATCAGCATTTTCCTTTTTAAGAGTTGTTACTTTCTCTTGAAGTTTCTCGATTTGATCGTGCAGACTTGAGTTGTCTTTGTCTTTCTTTGTTTCAAGACCTGCAATATAAACTTCAAGATCAGTTATTCTTTTAGTAAGTTTAGCATTTGAAGAAGAAATGTCTAAAATTTGTCTTTTCAGATTAACATTTTCTTCTTCCAATGCTTTATTTAAAATAGAAGTTGAAGAATTTGAAGCATTATCTTTAACAGGAGTTTCTGATATAGGAGATGTTTCTGATAAAATAACTTGTTGCAAAATTCCATTATTTGCCTTAGCTTTTTCAAGTGGCTTTGGAGGTGTTTTTGTTATTATGACTTGTTGCAACACTTCATTATTTGGTTTAACAGATACATGTGAATTAACAGATGTTTCTGTTATAATGACTTGTTGCAACTTTACATTTGGTTTAACAAAAACTTTTGCAATTGGAGGAATCTCCTTTTTCAGAGTTTGCTTCAAATCTTCACCACTGCTTTTAACAATAACTTGTTGTAAAACCATTTTGAATATTGCTAGAAATTGATCGTTCAGAAGATCAAGCAGACAGTGTATGAAAATACACAAAAAAATATATAAAATTTTTTCTTGAAAAGCTCTTACAGTGTATGAAATACACTATAGAAAAAAAATTCGGGATAAATTTTTTTTTTTTTTTTTTTTTTTAAATTCACAAGAATTCGGATGAGTAAGGGTTCGAATTCAACGAATTCGGATGAAGAAGGGTTCGAATTCAATGAATTCGGATGCTGAAGGGTTCGAATTCACTCAATTCGGACTTAACTTGGTTCGAATTCAATGAATTCGGATGCTTAAGGGTTCGAATTCAATGAATTCGGATGCTTAAGGGTTCGAATTCTATGAATTCGGATGCTTAAGGGTTCGAATTCTATGAATTCGGATGCTTAAGGGTTCGAATTCAACACTTGGAAAATTTAATCAACTCAATTCGAATCTAACACAGTTCGAATTCTCCTCAATTCGAATCTAACACGGTTCGAATTCTCCTCAATTCGAATCTAGCTGGGTTCGAATTCAATCAATTCGAATCCTTCTTGAGTCGAATTCTACACTTGTATTTCCAAGAACACTCCGAATTCTTCTTTGAATGATCCGAATTCACCAAGAATGATCCGAATTC
Source organism: Saussurea involucrata (assembly GCA_033807775.1). Lineage (NCBI taxonomy): Eukaryota > Viridiplantae > Streptophyta > Magnoliopsida > Asterales > Asteraceae > Saussurea > Saussurea involucrata. The sequence goes on from CM066326.1 coordinate 16,027,470, forward strand.
ACCAAGAATGATCCGAATTCACCAAGAATGATCCGAATTCTGCACTTCGAACACGAAAATCACTAAATCAGCCATAACTTTTTCAATTCTTGATCAATTGTTATGAAATTTGCACAGATTTGTTCGAAATTTGATTCCACACACTTTCTTAGTTAATCACAAATCCTAATTCGATCAATTTAATCGAATTTTGATCCAAAAATAGTAGAAAAAGTTTTCGAACAAAAATGATATAAAATGATCAGATCTGCAAATTCTGTGCAGATTTTGGTGTTGATCCAAGAATTAAAGATGTTCAGGAATCAAATCCGAGTGCAATGATGTCAAGAATCAATCCAAAAGATCAAAAATTAAAGAAAAGATGAAATCTGGATGAATAGTAAATGAAGAAGGGTCAGAATTCTTGATGAACAGTGATGAATAGTGATGAACACCCAATCCGAATTCTTCAGCTTTAGTGTAAAAAATCTTCAATTTGGTCTTCGATCTGCTTGAATCTTCTGTTTAGCTCTGATACCAATTGTGAAATCCCAAATCTCTAGCAATAAGATATGAATGTAGTGAGAGAGAATCTAGAGAGCAAATATGTCATCCATGTATTGAGCTCAAAGGATTACAAAAGGTTTCTAAAGTGTTTTTAAAGTGTTTCGAAGTGTTTCGAAGTGTTTCTAACAAATGGTCTAGACAAGCCTATTTATACCCATAACATACAAGGTATAAAGGCATTCACAATACTGTATAGACTCATACAGTACATTGACTTTACAGTAAATCTTGAATACAATAATGCTCTAACACAATGAAGCTTTCTTTGTAAATTTTCTAAGCATGATTGAGCCGAAAAAGATTTCTGAAGCCCTAGAGGACCCAAATTAGATCGAAGCTATGCAAGAAGAGCTTCTGGAATTTGAAAGAAATAAAGTCTGGTCCTTGGTTCCACTCCCAAAAGGAAAAACAGCCATTGGAACCAAATGGGTGTTTAGAAACAAAAAGGATGAAGATGGGATTATCATCAGAAACAAAGCCCGTCTGGTTGCAAAGGGATACAGACAGGAAGAAGGAATTGACTATGACGAAACCTTTGCACCTGTGGCTAGGCTAGAAGCCATAAGAATCTTCCTAGCGTATGCTGCTCATAAAGGTTTTAAGGTCTATCAAATGGACGTCAAGTCTGCCTTTCTAAATGGCAAACTGCAAGAAGAAGTTTATGTCCAGCAACCACCTGGTTTTGAATGTTCAGAGTTTCCAGACCACGTTTACAAGTTAGACAAAGCTCTCTACGGCCTTAAACAAGTTCCCAGAGCCTGGTATGAAACTCTGTCCAAATTTCTGTTGATCAATCACTTCGAGAAAGGTACTGTCGATAAAACTCTATTCTTTAGAAGGTATAAGAATGATATACTTCTGGTACAAATATATGTTGATGATATTATTTTCGGGTCTACTCGGCAAGAGTACTGTGACAAGTTTGAGAGTTTAATGAAAAGTGAATTTAAAATGAGCATGATGGGAGAACTTTCATTCTTCCTTGGTTTACAAGTTAAACAATCTGACAGAGGGACTTTTATAAGTCAGTCCAAGTATATCTCTGATATGTTGAAGAAATATAAGCTCAATGATTCAAAACCCATGAAAACTCCTATTGCCACTGGAGTTAAACTTGATCTTAAGAGTGAACCAACAGATGTCAAGCACTACAGAGCATGATAGGGTCACTTTTGTACTTAACTGCTAGCAGACCTGATATAATGTTTGCAACCTGTCTCGGTGCCAGATTTCAGGCTAATCCAACAGAAACTCATTTAACTACTGTCAAACGTATTTTTAAATATCTGAAAGGGACTCAATTTTTGGGTCTCTGGTATCCTCTTAACTCTGGTTTCGAGCTTGTAGCATACACAGATTCAGACTATGGAGGATGCAAGAATGACAGAAAGAGTACTTCTGGTAGCTGCCAACTACTTGGAGATAAGTTGGTAAGTTGGACATCCAAGAAACAGTCAGAGTGGTTGTACGATTTCAGACAATAAGGAGGTTCTTTTTCTGACATATCGTATAGAGACGTGCAAGGGTGGTTAAGACAAAAAGTACTTTGTACGGAGGACTTTATGATCAGCTTTTCGTTGATTCAGCGATCTATCATTCTTTATCAGCGAATGATAGAATTCAGCGATAGCTAAAGTCTTGTACTTGATACTTCACGTTGAGTGGACAAATCTAAGTCTTCGTTGATCCGCATCAGTTCATTAGGAGACTTGTCGCTGGCTCTTGAGCTTGATCTTCGACTTCCGCGTAGAACCTATGTTAACGTAAAACTTGTCTTCAGGGATCATAAGTAAACAACTAACTTATCAGCGATCACCATAAGTACTGAACAGACTCAGAGTATTATGGTGAACAGTGTTCGCTGAATGTTTAATCTTAAAGAGCGAGAGTTCCTATCAGCGGTACTGTAAGATCTTAGTACTTATCAGCGATAGTGAAACTCTGATACATATTGTTTACTTACAATTTTCACTAAGTATAAAAGAGAGGGTCATCATCAAATCACTGAGGGTTTGGATCAACAATCTCCCCCTATTTGATTATGACATAGGAACAGAGAAAATTGCTATTTAATGAAAACATAAGGATAAAAAGAACTCATAAAATATTTGTCCCTTTTACTATTTTCTGGGATCTTTTATGTACTGATGGAGTAAAGTACGTTCGCTAAAATGTTTCTTTAAACTTTGTAAAAATTACAGAGGGAAGTGGAAAAATTACAAGTACAGCGAAGAAAATTACAAGTACAAAAGATGTAGACAGATAAGGATAGAAAGAATTACAAGGCGATCCTATCCGTCAAAAGGTTCTTCCTTAATGAGTTGTTCATCAAGGGTCATTGATGTGGGAATCATCCAGTCAGGAACATCTACTCCTTGATTCTTTTTGTTCAGAGCTTCTTTAAAAATCAAGGGCTTCAGGTGTCTAGCTTTAATGTCGCGTCTGACTTCACACCAGTATATGAGATCTCTGAGTTATTCGATGGGAGCGATGTGGAGCTCAAAGATACGTTGAAAGTGATAGTTTCCATCGTAGTCTAGAAAGAATATACCATAAGGATCACTTACAATTGTGCCAGGAATGAAAGTTTCTCCAGGTGGTAGGGAGGTGTCAAGCGCTGAGAGATCAGCATCAGGGCCAAGAACTTAAGCACGAGAGAAACCAATACCTGTTTCATTCCGTATAGGAGGACCTGAGTCTGAGACTTTCTTTTCCTTAGCAGAGACTTTTCTTTGTTGAGAAGGAAGAAGAGTAGAGGGAGGAATATCCACAGTAGAAGAAACCAGGTCGATCTGTTTGTTTAAGATCTTCTCGACATGGCTTTTGAACTTTGAGCGCGATCCCTGAATGGCTAATTTCGTTTCTAACCATTCAGAGAGAGCAAACTTTTCTAAGGTAGCAGCATAGAAGGTTTGCTTGGTTTTGTCTTCTCTGTAGACATCAACTTCAACGACAGGAACGTCTGAGTACAGTCTTCCTCTGATGTTTACTTTGATGATCTTGGATGGTGTAGATCGATAGTTCAGCATTTCTTTAGACCATTCCAATGTCGTATCAGAGACCTTAGTCTTTTCTCTAACGATATTTTGAGCATCATCCCATAGATGACGTTGAACATCAATGGGAGCTCTTTTCATCTTGGAGTCTTTTACTGATCGTTGAGTAAGATGGATGGCGTATTCTCTGTCTTTTTCTTCAGCTTCCTTTCTTTCAGCGATTAGGCGTTCAGCTCTGAGGTGTTCCTGGTATTGCTTTTGGGAAATTCTGAACTTTGGAGGAACCGAAGGAAGTTGATCACGCTTCAGAATGATTCGCTGATCTTCGAGTCTCTTGATCATTTCATCTCTCTTTTCTTGTTCCTCTTCACTTAGCTTTTGAGGAGCCAAGGAAGGTTTGTTTTTCTGAGAGAGCATCTGTTCTTCAGGTTCATCAGTCTCAGAGATCAAATCTAAGACCGGGATTATTTCTTTGTTGTTGGGAGCTGGAATTATTGTTGATGAAGTCGCAGTTGTAGGAGCTTCAGCGATATCCTCAAATAGGGGAGAGGACTAGCTGAAACACAAGGATCTTACAAGTAAGAACATGGGTAGAACAGAGAAAGAATGGGATAAAGTGTATGGAGGTTTGGAGAGTGTAGAACTGATAAAGTGTATAGAGGAGGGATGTGGAGTAAGGAAGAGGTTAATGTACCTGACAAACCGGATTTTTAAGCAAGATCATCAGATTTTCATCTTCAGCGACACTTTTTCCTTTGCCCTTGTCAGCTTCAGATGCTGATGGGTTTGTCTTTGTCCGCTCCCCTGTAGGTTCATTTATGTAGACCTTTCAGCAATGCGTATCCTATTGCTTGCTGAGGCTGAGCGGCTTGGTCAGAGGAGCCGGACTTGGCAGTCATGTAGCTGATTAAATGAGCGAAGATGAAATTCATCTCGCTGGGCATTTTAGATTTCATGATAAGGGTCAGCTTCTTCTCGGGCTTCTTGTCCCTCCCAGTTTCCCATACATAGCCCATTGCATCGAAAAATGCAATTATGGCTTCCCTGTCTGAGTTTTTCTTGTGGTCAGGGAGGGGAACGAAGGGTTTTTCTTTGGTTGCGATGGGAAGGCTGAGGGCTTTGCGAATGATGGCAGGGGTGATCTTCATTGTGCCATAGTCAGTGTCGCAGAGGATGCGGTCAATTGATTTTGAGGGGTCTTTGGCTGAAGGTAGTTGGGAGTGTCTGGCAGAGTACCAGAATTGGGATAGCAGTAGATGATGTGCAGTAGGTGTTATGGTCAGGGCTGTGGAGATGGAACAGTTCTTCAGGAATTTCACAGCATCATCTAGATGTGTGAGTTGCTTTCGAGGAGGAAACTCGAGAAGCGCATAGAGGTTATTTACTTTGGTCCAATCCAATTTGTTAAGAGAGAACTTGACCTGAGGAGCCTTGAGGATTTCCACTTCCTCAGCAGTATTATCAGCAGCAGTATTCTCAGCGTTGGTGTTCTTGGAAATGTCAGAAGATGCCATTTTCTGTATTATCAGTTCAACCAAAGATTAACAAATAAGAATAATCTTAATGTGGAAAGATTTTTCCAATAAGATGGTTTGAATTTTGTCCATTTCTTTCAGACAGTAATGTCTTAATGAAGATTAGGGTTTTTTCTTGTTTTTGAAAAACGAAAAGCACACCCAAAAAAAATCTTGTTTTCCAGTTTTCTTTAAAGATAGGGATTCTGGAAAAAAACGTATGAAGAACAAGTTTAAGATTTTGCGTTTTAAACTTGAAGAACAACCATGAAAGGTTGTGTTCATAAAACCATGAAAGAAATGATTTTATTTTAAAAGAGGTTCTTTTGTTGGATCTTGTGAAAACAACGAGAAGATCATTAACAAGTTTGAAGAAACAGGTAAAATAAAAGAATTATTAACCTGGTTCGTTGAAGAAGATGAAGTTCTTGAAAAATTCGGGAGCACAAATGCAACAGTAAATTCTTTTTCTTAGCTTGGAGAAGAAGTTCGCGTAAAAGAAAAATATAAACCCAGGATGAGTTTATATAGATATTAGAGAGAGAGAAAATCTTGAGCGGGAAAAGATTTTCATCATGACACGGACACGTGTTTGCATTTGATTGGCGAGTAAAGGAAACGTGCAAACGTGTGTCAGAAAGAAGAACGTGTCGGGGCTTATCCGTTGCAATGACGTCACAACTGTCCTTTCATATTCTTGGATGTCTCTGAGGTTTTGAAAAAACTCAGGGACACTTTTGAAAACATGAAGCACTGAATAGAAATATCAGTGTTGGTTTTAGAAATTTCAAAGTATCACTGATAAGGAAGAGATATTCAGCGATGTAATTTATTTTGAAATCTTGCATTTTCATGCGTTTTGTCAGAGAGAGAAAACAAACCTTGATATCAGCGAATCAAGTTTATTCAGAGAGAAGATGATAGAATGGGTTATATAAGTTGGTTTTATCCTATCGCTGATCAAATGCGAACCGCTGAAGATTTTATTCCTCAAAGTTCAGCATTCTAAGCTCGCTGATGAGAAAGTTGAACCTTGTCTCATCAAGAGGTTTGGTGAACAGATCAGCTAACTGATAATCAGTTGGGATAAACTGAAGTTCTATATCACCATTCATCACATGATCTCTGATAAAGTGATACCTGATTTCGATGTGTTTTGTCTTTGAGTGTAGTACTGGATTATTGGCTATAGCGATGGCACTTGTGCTGTCGCAATAGATTGGAATATTTGAGAGCTGAAGGTCATAGTCCAGTAGTTGATTTCTCATCCACAAGACCTGAGAACAACAGCTTCCAGCGGCTACATACTCAGCTTCAGCTGTGGAGGTGGACACTGAGTTTTGCTTTTTACTTGTCCAACTTACCAGCTTTCCACCCAGGAGCTGACATCCTCCTGTGGTGCTTTTCCTATCCATTTTGCAACCTGCAAAATCACTATCTGAATAGGCGATTAGATCGAATCCTGAGTCTTTGGGATACCAAAGACCTAGATTTGCAGTACCCTTTAGATATCTAAAAATTCGCTTTACAACTTTCATATGAGATATCTTAGGTTCAGCTTGATATCGTGCACACAAACATGTTGCATACATAATATCGGGTCGGCTAGCTGTAAGATACAACAGTGAGCCGATCATCCCACGGTACAGCGTGACATTAACAGAAATTCCTTTTAAATCCTTGTCGTTGTGTGCGTGGCATTAACAGGAATTCCTTTTAAATCCTCGTCATTGTGCTCTCTACTCCCCTCTGAAATGAGGTTTGGCCTTATCGTTGTGTGCGTGGCAGAGGAAACGAATTCCTCTGCTAGGATGTCAGGTGTGATTTGGGGCAATAAATCACGAACTATGGGTGAGTCCTTTCGAGAGGACTCCCCAAGAATGGTTTCCCCGGTTATATTAGGCACAGAGGTTGAAAGAGTAACCTCTGGCTGGCTGGGTGGGGTTGGGATCGAGTTGTGCTTCTCTTTTTCAATGATACCCTCTGCCACTAGACCGGCGGTATCAGAAATGTGGGTTGCACTGGTAGGGGGTTGGGGATATGTGCCTTCTACTTCTGCGGCATCTTTTTCTGTAGAACCCTCTGTGGTTTCTACTCTAACCTCTTCCTCTCTTGCAATTTCTATGTTTACCTCTTCTTCTGCAGTTTCCTCTATAGTCACTTCTGCTTCTGCTTCTGCTCTTAAGGAATCATATATAGAATGAGATCCTATGAGTTGTCGAACGTGAGGGTGCATAGGTTGAGTACCTTGAGCTGCAGAAATGACTTATGTTGTGCGTAGAACCTCTGTAGAATGATCCAATGGTTCTGCGACCCATCATGATGGATCTAAGGTGTGAGCAATGTCGGGATTGTTGAGGAAGGCATTAAAATCTCCCTGTTGATCTGCATAGATTATTGGGGAGGGAGGTTGCAGAGGCATAGTCTGATCTTCCTCTTCTTGTTCGACTTCCTCTGTAATGACCTGCAGAGGTGATCTTGGTTTCTTCTTCTTTGACTTTCTCTTCTTTGGCTTAGGAGCTCCCTCTTCTGTGGATTTGGTTTTCCTTTTCTTTTGTTTTGAAGGGGAGGGAGGTGCAGAAGATAATGTTTCTGCAGCTTGTGGTGGAGAAGAGTGTTGAGCTGCAGAGGTTGTAGTTTCCTCTGTGGTTTTCCTTTTCTTGCTCTTCTTTTTCGGTGTTGCTGCAGAGGTTTTTCTTTTGGGAGAAGAGGGGTAAATGCTCTCTATTTGGGCTTTGAAACGGTCTTGTACTGAATAATGTTTCTCTAAAGCTCTAGCCCATTCTTCTTCTGTCATCCTCTCTACTACATCTACACCTAAGGGGGCTCCTAGACGCGGGGGTGTCATAGGAATGGGTTCTGGAGTCCTGTGGACGCGTATATAGTCTAATTTCCTATCTTCATCGGTTGCATATGACAGAAGGTTCTTTGACAGAGGTCTGCTGTGGGGGTAGTTGTCTTCATGCTCTGTAGGAACGTTTTTGTTCATGGGATAGAGTTTTACAGTTGGCCCTTCCATTGGTCATTTCTGCAGAAGAAGCAGAGGCTCGAGTAAAACTCCCATTATCCTTTGGTATTGCAGAGGTGGCAGATATCCTGGTGTATGTTGTTTGGCTTTCTGGGTTGCAATCTTTATGTCGATCGTATTTATCATCTCCTGCATCATGATGGTGGCATAATCGAGTGGAAGATCATAATAGATCCCATACATGATGGTCAGCATCCGGTGTGAGCTCTGGTCAGGGCTACCGGTTTTCCCTATAAGGCAATGATTTAAGATGGAGAAGAGGGTATTCCACAGAGGTGGTAGTATTCCTCTGTGGAAATCATTTCGTTTCCTTTGGGTTGTGTTATACCCTAACATTTTTACAAATCGACAGAGCTCCTCGTCCGTAGGAACCTCAGCATATTTCTTTATTCCAAGAACACCTCTGGTTGGCAGGTTGAACTCCAGCGTGAACATGGTTCTGTTGAACATGAGTTCTAGGTACTCATACTTGTCTGGCTTTGAAATATAGCCCTTTATCAGAGAATCATCTGAATAAAATCGGCAACTTTGCCAAAATTGATTCAGATATCGTGCAGGGATTTTGGTTGTGGTTTTGGAAAGGAGGGGGTATAGGATATGATTTTTCATGATATTTAGGAGAAGAGCATGGGCTTCGCCGAAGGCTGTTGGTGAGGGTACCAGGTAGCAGTTGTTGGACTTTAAAGGAAGAACATCCTCAAAATGTTCTTTGTTCAGAAAATGTTGAAGGTTGGTGGTTGGTGCAAAGTTTGCAGAGTCGCCGGAGTTTTCAGTTTCAGCATTTATGGCGATGTTAGGGTTTTAGGAGTGCTCTGAATGCACTGGGGAGTGTTGAGGAGAGTTCGTCGGAGAGTTTTGAGCAGCGTGGGAACTGGAAGCCATTTTTGCAAAGTAAAGTGAAGATTTGAGAATAGTTGCAGGTTCGCCGGAGAAGAAAGTGAGTAAAGTTTTTGTGAGGAAAGGTAACTTGGTTTTTATACTGAGTATGTAACCGTAGAATCTGAAAGGGTTAATATTGTGAGGTAAATAATATTTTGGGGTCCGCACTTGAGTGGTTACGGCGGGTTCAACTTTCCATAGGAACGTGTTGCATGTAGGTCCAATGAAAAGATGACACGTCCTCTGTGTGTCAGTTATGACGAGACGTCGTGGGCGGCCTTATTAAATGCTAGGCACGTGGGCCTCTTTACCTCCACATGATTCTTACTCGCAGAAAAGTTACCGTTACTGTTACAAAAATGCCCAAAGTAAAAACTGACAGAGGCTCTGTGATTTGAAAACTTTGTTTTTCTTGCCTCTGTCCATGGAGAGGATCGATAAATTATTAGCATATAATTTCCTTTACAGAGGTTTTTGGACCTCTGTCAGAGTCAGCAGAGGCTCTGAGACAAGAAATTTCTCATATTTAATAATTTATAAACATTTTTAATCATCCAAGTTTTTGATTGTTTTTAACAATGTTTTTAGGACCTGTTTGAAAGCTGGTGTCCTAGAAAATTGTTTTTGAAAAAGGTTTTGTGCAGCAAAAAGTCTTTTAAAACATGTGTTGGTCTACAGAAGTTCTTTCTTGTGGAGAGAACTCTGTAACCGATGACTTCTTTTGTAGTGTTTGTATGCGATGATTTACAGAGTTTCCAAGAATTATTAATTTAAGATCATAGCTTCTACCTGCAGAAGCTCTGTTGGACTCAGCAGAGGCTCTGTGACCTTAAATTTATAATAATGGAAAACTTGATATTCTTTTTGATCAAATTTTATTTGGAATGTGTTTAATAATGTTTCTAGAACATATTTAGAAATTTGTGTCCTAGAAAATTATTTTCAAAAAGAATTTGTTCGAGATACTAACCTTTTTGTTCTTCTTTGTCCGGCAATGTTCTTTTCTTCTGTTGTTGTCATCTCTTTCTTTGCTCCCCCTTGACTTATAAATCTCTGTAGATTAAGCAAGGTCTCCTTTTGCTCCCCCTTGATCTAATCAACCTCTGTAGATCAAGTTTGTTCTCCTCTGCTCCCCCTTGACCTATGCTTGGTTCAAATAATCAGAAGTAAATGTATATAACATAGGTCGTGTATCAGAGGTTCTATAAGGATCGTCAGCGGTTCTGAGGAGACTTACAGAATCTCTGTTGCTTTCAGAATTGAGATTTTAGAATTTACATAAAAAGAAAAAATTTAAAAAAATTTAAAAAATAATTTACAAAAACAAAAAAAATTAAAATATACATACTTTAGAACACAAAGATTAAGATACTTACAGAGGTTAATCCATATTTATCATTCCTAATTTACCCACCAAGTAAAGGAATATTTTATCATCAAGTGCCTTGGTGAATAAATCAGCAAGCTGAAATTCTGTTGGAACAAAATGCATCTCGATGGTTTGGTTTTCAACATGATACTTCAGAAAGTGATACCTGATATCTATGTGCTTTGTCTTTGAATGGTGTACTGGATTTGCAGAGATGGCAATTGCACTTTTGGAATCACAGAAGATGGGGATTTTGCAGATGATGTAACCAAAGTCTTTCAGCTAAGTTTTCATCCACAGAACTTGAGAGCAACAGCTAGCAGCAGCAACGTATTCAGCTTCTGCCGTAGATGTTGAGACACAATTCTGTTTCTTTGAAGTCCAGCTTACTAATTTCCCACCTAGGAATTGACAACTCCCAGAGGTACTCTTTCTGTCGAGTTTACATCCTCCATAATCTGAATCTGTGTATGCCTTTAGTCCAAAACCAGAGTTCTGTGGATACCAGAGGCCAAGATTTTTGGTCCCTCTGAGGTATCTAAAGATTCTCTTTACAGCAATATAATGTGACTTTTTAGGATTAGCTTGATATCTTGCACAGAGACATGTGGCATGCATTATGTCAGGTCTACTGGCCGTTAAGTATAATAAAGACCCAATCATTCCTCTGTAAATCGTGCACTCGACAGAGATGCCATTTGGATCTAAAAAAAAGTTTATTTCTAGTGGCCATTGGGGTTTTCATGACAGAGGCATCAGAGAGGCTATATTTTTCAAGTATGTCAGAGACATATTTTGATTGGTTTATGAAAATTTCTTCTGATGTTTGTTTGACTTGAAGTTTGAGGAAAAAGGTTAATTCTCCCATCATACTCATTTCAAACTCACTCTGCATGAGTTTTTCAAATTCTTTGCATTTTTTGTGCATCAGTAGACCCAAAAATAATGTCATCTACATATATTTGTACAAGAATAAGCTCATTTCCTTTTCCTTTAAAGAATAGAGTTGTATCAGTGGTACCTCTTTTGTAGTCGTTATTGAGAAGAAAAGTGGAAAGTCTTTCGTACCATGCTCTTGGAGCCTGTTTCAGTCCATATAGAGCCTTGTCGAGGTAATAGACATACGTTGGGTACTTTGAGCTTTCAAATCCTGGTGGTTGTTGGACGTATCCTTCTTCTTGAATTTCACCATTGAGAAAGGCAGATTTTACATCCATTTGATATACTTTAAAACCTCTGTGGGCTACGAAGGCTAAGAAAATTCTTATTGCTTCGAGCCGTGCAACAAGGGCAAATGTTTCATCGTAATCGATGCCCTCTTCTTGGCGATATCCCTTGGCCACCAGTCTTGCTTTATTTCGAATGATCACTCCATCTTCATCCTTTTTGTTTCTGAAGACCCATTTAGTCCCTATGGCCTGTTTCCCTCGTGGCAGAGGTACTAGAGTCCAGACTTTATTTCTCTCAAACTGCAGAAGCTCTTCTTGCATAGCATCTACCCAGATTGGGTCGTCCAGGGCCTCAGAAATCTTTTTCGGTTCGATCACACTAATAAAATTGGTAAAGAAACAGAAATTTGCAGAAGCTGATCTTGTTTTTACCTTATCAGTGGGATTACCGATGATTTGTGTTTGAGGATGGCTTTTTGTCCATTGAGTTGTTCGTGGAAGATGATCATTTGAGTCATCAAGTTGAACTTCTGTAGTTGAAGTGGTTGATGGTTCAGCTTCTGTATTTAGTTCAGCTTCTGTAGGAATGGGTATTAAAGTTGGGATTTCCTTCTCTGTAGGCATTGTGGTTTCATCTTCACTTCCCTCTGGTGTTTCTTCTGGTGTTGCTTCCTCTGTTGGATTTGTTGGTATTTGGATAACCTCTGTTGTAGAATCTTTTGTCGTCGTATCTTCTGTTAGATTTTCAGTACCTGTAGTATTTGTAGAAGAGGATGAGGGATTAAATGGATCAGATAGAGAGATACTTACTTCATTTACAGAAGGTGATTCTGCAGAGGTTCTGTTGGTTCTATCATAGGAATCGACATCGTCGTTGAATATATCTTGAAATAGAAGATCTAAATCTTTATTTGTTTTTGAGATGCCAGAGGATTCTTTGTTTAGCCCGAGTTCTGAACTGAGTTGTTCAGAAGTCTTTTGGAATGAGTCATCAAAGGACACATCGATGCTTTCTACTATAGTGCGTGACTTCAGAAGGTAAACTCTGTAGGCTTTGGAAGCGGCAGAGTACCCGATGAACTTGCCTTGGTCAGCCTTTTCTTCAAACTTTCCTCTTGAGTCTCTGTCGTTTAAGACAAAGCATTTGCATCCAAACACATGGAGAAACTTGATGTTTGGTCGCCGTTTGTTGATCAATTCATTAGGAGTTTTTATGTGTCTTTTCACGATTGTTGAACGATTTTGGGTATAGCAAGCAGTTGAAATTGCTTCTGCCCAAAAGGTCATTGGTAATCCACATGCAGAAAGCATGGTTCTTGCAGCCTCCACTGGCGTGCGGTTCTTTCGTTCGACCACGCCATTCTGTTGTGGTGTGCGAGCGGAAGAGAAGTTCTGGGATATTCCTTCTTCTGTGAGATAGGCTTCAATGACAGAGTTTTTGAATTCTGTGCCATTGTCACTTCGTAACTTCAGAATTCTGCACTCATAAAGAACTTGGATTCTTTTCATTAGATTAATCAGGATGCATGGAACATCTGATTTCTTTCTGATAAATTCAACCCATGTAAATCGAGAATACTCATCAATTAAGACAAGTATATATTTCTTGCCACCTAGGCTCTGTATAGCGATTGGACCGCAGAGGTCAACGTGAAGCATGTACAGAGGCCTAGGACAAGACACATCAGTTTTGCCTCTGTGGGAAGCTCTTTTGAGTTTTCCCATTTCACAGGCAGAGCATAAATGATCCTTATTAAATTTAACATTTGGTAAACCTTTGACCAGTTCAAGTTTTACCAGTTTATCTAGAGTATGAAAGTTTAAGTGACAGAACCTGTTGTGCCATAGCCAGGCTTCTTCACTTTTGCTTGCAACAAGACAAATGTTGTCCTTTTTTTGGCATTGAAGTTCATTAGATATAGATCACCTTTTCTTTTGGCTCGCAGAAGTTCAATTCCGGTGTCTTCACTTAGTAGAGAGCAGAATGTTCTTTTGAACAGTACATCGAATCCTGTGTCACAAAGTTCGCTTACACTGAGTAGGTTGTGTTTTAGGCCATCCACATATGCAACTTTGTGTACGGTGATATTCTCATTCTTTATAACTCCATAGCCTTTAATATGCCCCTTTTTGTTGTCTCCAAAAGTCACTGATCCACCATCTTGTTTTTCTTGGTACGTGGATAGAAGACTTCTGTTGCCAGTCATGTGCCTCGAGCATCCGGAGTCTAGTTACCATATTGGCACATATTGCTTATGCAAGACAATCATAGAGTTTTAGGTACCCATATCCATATGGGTCCAGTTTTGTCAGAATTTTTCAAGTTTGCCTTAGCATTCTTGAAATACATTTTATCTTTTGTCGAAGAATCAGTTTGTTTCTCTTTAATATTTGATTTCGGTGCAGAGAGAAAACAATTTGAACTACATAAATGATTATTCAACTTGAACATTAGATCAAAGCAATGACAGTATGGAATATCAGAAGTGATTTGCTTGAAATTTTCATTGAAAGCTTTAAACTGGGCCACAGAGGCATTACATTATATTCTAGCATATGGCTTCCTATTACAAGAAGATTTATGTAGATTAGATTGTTGGCAAAAATCTTTGTTTGTAGCAGCCTTCTGTGAGTCCCTTCTGTGGTGAACTTCTTTTGATTTCACTGCCACAGAAGAAAAAGATTTGTTAGGTTTTGGCCACTTACCCTTTTGTTGCCATTTTGGTTTCCCTTTAACTTGTAAGGGTTTTAAAAACTCTGAATCTTTTGGATTTTGAGTGGAAAATAACTTCTGTTTTTTGAAATTTTCAAGCTCAATAGAGGTTTTGGCTTGTATGCACATATCCACAAAGTCTGGACATATTGGAATTCCAGTGATTTTCTCCTTAGGAGAAATAGTTCTGTTAAGAACTTCAGAGGTTTGATTAATAACCTCCGAGTCACAAGGAAACTTTTCTATTCTGTCAGCCTCTGATTCGTCAGATGATGAATCGTCCTCATATACAGAGGTTGAGTCATCAATATTTCTTTCGACAGAGGCTGGACTTTCCGAGCATGTGTCATACTTGCTTTCTTCCTCTGAAAAATTACTTTCTAAGTCAATAGAGGTGTCTGACAAGATCTCTTTAGAGAACTTTTGATCTACAGAAGGTGTACATAGATTTTTCCAAATATCTATTTTCCCGATTTCCATAATTTCCTTTTCAATTTTATTTCTTAGTTTTTCTTCTGAAAAGTTTGGTTTGAACTCAAGTGCTTCTGCAGATAATTTCTTTTCAGAATCTATTGTGCAGACAAAAGCAACTTGAATTTGAGTCTCTGGTTTACCAAACTTGAAGATTCCTATCTGATTTTGAGTTTTCAGATATCTCTTTGGTTTGGATCCTCTTTTGACAGAGGTTGAAGGTGATAATTATGTGTTTTCAAACCACACATTTATCATCTTCATGGGTTTCCTTAAGTGAGGTTCCCCAGATACTTTTACTCTCTTACTTACAGAGATTAAGTTTGGAAAATTAGGTTTGTTGACTTTTCCTAAAGTAAATAGAGATGACAGAGGTTTATTTTTTTGTTTTCTGTATCTTGATTAATATCACTGTACCCAATACCTCACCTTCCTATTTGAGTATTTATTTTCTCATACACCTTTTTAGCATCACGATAATTTTTAATTAAAACATCTCTTCTAAGTAGATCTCGCCAAAGGACTTCTCTTTCCTTTTGAAAATATTCCTTAAGAGCTAAAATGTTAAGTCTGTCGCTCTCAGAATCTGAAAGTTCTTTTGTTTTGGATTATAAAGATGTATTTAATTCAGAAATTTTCTCTTTTAAAGGGAATAGATTTTTGTTCCAGTGTGCTTCTAATTTTTCCTTTTCTTTGAAAATCTTTGCTTTTTCTTCAGTGAGAAATCTAGCTTCTCTTTCATAAAAAGTGAGCTTTTTCTGAATATCATCACAAGTCTTTTTCAGTTCAACATTTTCAGTTTTAATTATAAGCAAATCAACTTCTGTAGTATTAGAGGTGTAGTTTGAAGTAGATACCTCAGTGTCAGAGTCGGAGCTGATTTCTGCCATGCCACAGAACAAGGCATTGTTGGTGTATTCTTCATCAGAGGTTGTATCTAACTCCTAATCTTCCTTGTTCACCACTTTGTTCGCCATGAGTGATTTTTGAGCATAATACTCAGCTTTCTTTTTGAAGAAAGCTGAGTCCTTCTGTGGGCGATTTGACCTGCTTCTACATTCATTGGCAAAGTGGCCTGGCTTCCCACAGTTGTAGCAACCTTGGTTCTGGGAAGTATTACCAGCACGATCATCGGACTTCTGTCGGTCACCACCTTTTTCCGATCTGCATTCATTTGCATAATGACCAGGCTTACCACACTTGTAGCATTCTTGTGGTGTGTAGCTTGCCTTGTCATCTGACCTCTGTCGGCCATTTCCTCTGTTGAATCTATCACTCGACCTCTGTTGATCGTTACTTCTGTCGTCTGACCTCTGTCGGTCAGCTGATTCTTCTCTTCTTCCTTGATCCCTTTTACTTCGATCTTCTCTTCTTTCTCTATTATCTCTGCCATATCTTTCATTACCATAACTCTATTGGTTTCCTCTGAATTCTCTTGTCAATAGAGCTAAGGATGTTGCTATTCATGCTAGAGTTATTTCTCCTTCTTCCACAATCTCTTCATCTTCGCTGTCAACTACCACCATCTTTTTCTTTTTCTCCTTCTTCTTTTCCTCTATAGTTCTTTCTTTCCTCGGCCTCTTTGCATCTTCTGTAGATTTGCCAACCAAAGCAAGAGGTGCAGTGGTTAGTGTCTTTGCTTGTGCGATTTGAGGCTCTTGCCCAGCTAATGTTCCGTAGAGGTCTGAAAGAGTCCAGGAATCTAAATCTTGATTGGTTTGTAAAGACATAGATAACTGGAGCCATTCTTCGTTCAGACTTTTGAGAAACATGACGTTATTCTCTTCAGAAGTTCTGTGGATGCCGAACTTCTTGCAGTTATTGATCAAAGAGTTGAACCTGTCATACGTTGTTTGCAGAGATTCATTTGTCAGGGCTTTAAAAGCGTAATATTCGTTTATGTATTGAGCCCTTCGATTTTTCTGAGTTTTAGCTCCCCCTTCAAGTTGTTTCTCCAGTTCTTTCCAAAGATCATACGAAGATTCGCACGCATCTAAAGACTGGAAGAGATCGTTGGGGATTGCCATTATCAGAATTCTTTTTGTTTTCTGCGCGAGTTCATCTTTTTCCTTTTCTTGATCTGACCAACCATCCCTGGTTTTAGGTTTTTGATGCTCAGGGATTTCAGGAGTGTCAGCTGTAGCTGGTACACGAGGTACTATTAACATAGGGACATGAGGAGGATTATAAAGGTATTGTACGAGGTCTTTGTCAGTACCCTCAAAGAAATGGATCATTCTTATTTTCCACTGAGGATACTCATTTCGTAGAAGAGATGGTGGTTTGGTTAATGAACCAGCTGTGAAGAAATGTTGTGTGCTTGACATTTTAAGAGTAGAACGTTTCAGAATGAAGATATGATACGAAAAAGTATGAGAGAATTATTTGGAAAGATTTTCTGGGTTTGGAAGCTCTCAACAGTGCACTTTAATGGAGTTTTGATTAAAAAAACACTTTCTCTAGATTTACCAAATATCGAATAAATCGAAAATGGCTGAACAATAGAATATGTTTTGAAGAAATGAACAACAGGTTAAAAATCAGACCATGTTTCTACCAATAATCTTGTTAAACGAGGATCGCTTGATATTTAAAAACAAGCTTTGCTCTGATACCAATTGTTGGTTCCCGTATTTGATTAACAAGGATTAACTTATCTATTAGTTCAAATAAGATGTGTTGCGGAAGCGTATTTGAAGAACTAACATATATGTTTATATAGAAACAGCACAAAATACCAAATAAACAGTATATGAAGAACAGATGAATATCTCAAAGTTTACCGTATTTGATGAAGAACACTAAGAACAGATTTGACGATAATTGAGTGCTAGTGTTTTTGTGTGTTAGTTGTTGTCTGATGTTGGCTGGTAAAATTGTAAGGAAGAACTCAACATGAGTCTTCCTTTTATACTACTACAAAAGATCTATTCTAGACAAAAGGACTATTGCTACAGGA
The DNA here is from genome assembly GCA_033807775.1 of Saussurea involucrata. Lineage (NCBI taxonomy): Eukaryota > Viridiplantae > Streptophyta > Magnoliopsida > Asterales > Asteraceae > Saussurea > Saussurea involucrata. Next base: position 16,045,114 of record CM066326.1, read on the forward strand.
AAGAAGGGATGGCATGAACAGTTGGAAACCTGCATGCATTAAATGCGCTAATATCAACTTGCAAGGATTCCTATCAGAGTTTGACACGTGTTTGTTGTCGGACCATGCCTTGTACAAGTTGATGAACGGACCCTGGAACAGTAGCAAGATATTTCTGTAACAGTGGTAAGATATTTCTGCAACAGTGGCAAGATATTATAAATATCTTCCAAGTCTTCAGTCTGAACCGCAGAGGCTCTGTCAAGGGTGACAGAGGTTCTGCGGCTCGGTCCTTGGTGAGCATTCTTCTGTAGATCCTTATTTGGTCCTTTGTGAGTAGTCTTCTGTAGATTCTTCTTGGGACTTGGTGTTCCTTGAATGATCTTGTTTGCTTCAGCAGAGCTTCTGTGGAACACCGCAGAGCTTGTGGGGAACTCTTTCATACTTGGCCTATTTTTCAATACTTATAATATTATGAATATTTGGAGCTAACAACTTCCAAACAACACCATAGTTTACTAGGCAACCAAACTCCAAAAAGAACAACCTAAGCCCACAAATTAAAATATAATAAATGCCGAAATAGATGATGAGCTTACCGCTAAAAATTAGGGTGTTACAGAACACTTAGATGATATTCCTGAAAACCCACAGAACCAACAGAGCCTCTGCATACCTTCACAGAAGCTCCATTTGATGCTTATGGTGGTGGTGATGATGGAAATACCTGTACTCCGGCTGAAGAGAAGAAGGAAGAGCCAACTGAGGAGTTAGATGCAAATATCGACCCAACCAGTCTCAGAACATTCGACATGATCTTCGAGAGGATTCTGTCATCCGCATGAAAAAGAATACTATGATGAAACAGTCTGACATGATGCACTCTTACAACCAGTCTCAAAACGTTCTTATCTTGTCTTGGAACCTTCTACGCTATCAAGAAATACTAATTCGGTCAACAATTAAGAGCTCTTAAACCGCCTTTAAGAGGCTCACAACTTTTAAAGAACGGTTTCCAAAAATGCCACACGGTCGTTTTGATTATGAAATTTGGTGCTATCACTTAAGAGATCCTCCGGGTCATTCTTCAAGGCTATCACTTTCCACCCCGTTAGGATAGGGCAAAAGTTTCTTGAAAATTCATCCGACAGTCGCTCCACCGACCGGAACAAACAACTTTTTTCCTGGAGAGGAATCGAGAAGATACTATTTTGTGATAAGAGGGGGCTCTTACTTCTTTCATCTCTAAGACAGCTACCTAATTTCATTCAATAATAAGGTTTTGTACCAAAAGACCTCACGAATTCCGATTTCTGTTTTTGTTTGTATTAATGTGTTGGTAGCTTCTAGCCTCGAGCTGGAAAACTACCTTTTTTCTTCTCTTTCGTCTCAGACTCTTTTTTTTATTAAAAGAAATATATCCTTTTCTTTTCCGCTGGCATCCCGCATTCACGCCCCGTTTGACTGCTTCCCAAGCAATCTAGTGGTGCTTGTGCTCACCATTGGACAAGAGAGTGCTTCTCCGTAGAGGAGCATGAACGATCGTTCTTTTGTGCTCCCTTTTTTAAGCTGATAGGAGAACTTCACTCACTAAATTTCTTGATTAGAGAGAATCTTCAGCATGAGAAGTCTAGTCTCGAGGACCCTATGCTTCTAGCACTGGATAATAGGCATAGCAGGAATACGACTTTTTTGGTCGGCCGACTGCAGAGGAGAATTCAACCACATATCATGCTCACGTCTCAGAACTCAGAAAACCGCGTCCATTACGGTGATCATTTATTATGTACCCCCCGATACCGAAGAAGTTGGCTTTGCCAACACAACATTAAGGTCATCCCCTTCTTCTCACTAACTTCTCTTTCTTAGTAGACGGGGGAGAGAAGGTACGGTCATTCGGGAGTCCATTCGATTCGATCCGGTTCGTTCTTATCTACAGATAACGCAAGAGAAAGAAGAAAATGGCAAGATAAATTGAATATCGATGGAGGTATGGTTATTCATGCACACCGTATATGAAAGATATGATGATTATGAGGATCTTCTCTCTCTCCGGCAACATCCTCCCTCTCCCGGCGACGATTTCATATATTTTCATAAACGGTTTCATATATTTTTATCTCATATGAATAATTAGATTTTTAAGTTTCATATATTTTCTCCTATATGAATATTCATATTTTTTTAAATAGTCATATATTTTCGAAGTTTCATATGTTTTTTCTCCTATGAAACGTGAAAATTTCGAAAAAAACGGTTTATGAAACTTAAAAAATTTGTAACTTTCGAAAAAACAGTTTATGAAACTCGAAAAAACTATGAAACTCGCCGGAATTAGGGTGAGGTCGCCGGAGTGGGAGAGGTCGTCGGAGTGTCGGTCGCCGGAGTGGGAGAGAGTGATGAAGATAAAGAAAATCAAGAAAGTTTGTTATTGCTAAAAATACGAATTATTCCTAAAATACGAATACGGAGAAAAAGACCCAAATACTCTTGGTTTACAAGTTTACATAAAAAAATTGGGTTTAAAAAAATAATAACCTCTATATATATCATGCGTTATATAATTAATCGTTATATCACATTTTTTATTTTCATTGCACGTCTAATTATTGAGATGACTTATACATGTTTGAATTTATAGTAATAAAAAATTATAGAATATAAGCGTTACAAAATAAATCGAAAACATAAAATTTGGGTACCACCCACCGTCATGCTTAATATTAAGCATACACATGCGACCAATAATTTTTGTAGAAATTTTGAATCATTATTTTGCAACAAAAAAATTAAAAATACATAAAATAATATTAGTGAAAATAACTTGTATAGAAAATACTCGAATACATACATCATATTATATTACATTTTATTATCAAATTATGCTTCATCTTAATTTGGTTACATATTTTCTAACATAAATTTCATCAGTGCACATTGCATGGTGTCAAACACTAGTTAATAAATAAAAGTACATTTAACAGTAATCAAACTTGCATCCATTAATATCATTTCTAAACAAAAATTAGCTTTTACAAAGTGATCTTTTTCCTCGGTTTTGATGTGTCTCACTAATCTACATAACGTGAAGATAATAATTATAAAATATTTTCAATAACTTTGATGAGACTCGAACTAGAGAAATATGAGAGGAGCCCTGCTCCTTTCAGTTGAGCTACCACAAAACAATGAGCCTTTACTGATGGATTTTTCCACCATAATTAAATTTCCGGTGGATTTGTGGTGATTATTTCTCCATCGGTGATTGTCAATCCGCTGGTAAATTGATCACGGGCCACATTTTCTCCGGCAATGAGATCCGGCGTGAGGGGCTTTTTTGGAAGGATTGCCGACCAATTCAAAATTTTCTATACCAGCAGACCCACCTATATAAACTGTTAGAAAAAACCCCTTTTCCATGCCATTGGATTATTCGTAAAAGAAATACGAAGTCTTTCATCAAGAATCACAAGTATACATTTAATTAGTTACTAAATATCAAACAAACAACGACCCATAAAATTTATTGAAAAAACTGCAACTTCATGGTGTTCTTGTGATGAGTTTAGGTGATACAAGGTTTTCATGATACGTACCTCCGACAGCGAATGCAGTTGGATCCCCTAAATTCCTTACATTTCTGCATCTTCTGTCATCTAAATTGTATACAAGAACTCCATCCTCATCCCCCAATACAATACAATATCCCGATTACTGCCATCTACTAAACATACAGGCTTAACAGGATCTATCTCGACTCCATGGATGGAATCCTTACTCCAAGACTCACCCACATCGTACTCCTCCATCACCCACAAATCATTACCCACCCGATTACGTACCGAAAAGACCAAGTTTCCCACCAAGAACAACCAGCTCGTTGAACACAGCACTCTTGTTATCAATGGAGTTGGGCAATTCGATTTCGTTGAACTCCTTATTGGCTAAACTAAACGCACAAATCGTGCAAGTGTAGCTGGGGATTCTTTGGGTTAACCAGTGAAGGGTATCGTTGATGAGAACTCCGCTCACAAGATGGCCGACGGCGTGAACATATGGTGAATCATGCAGTTTTCTCCATGAATTGTTCCTTGAACGGTAGATGCTTACCAACATATCGGTGCAATCAGGATTATATATGCTCGTTGTCCGTATCCCAGAAAGAGATCGAGACTAGTTTGAAATCGTCCGTGTATGAATCGTAACCAAATCCATACATAACAAAACTCTATCCAGCAGGGAGTGCGAAAGGGGAAACGGGAAGTTCCAAGACCTCCCGTGTGGTTGGATTCAGCAAGAAGATCGTTTCATCTTCGTCTTTGGCTAAAACCAGCCCATTGCAAGAACCCAAGATCGCTTCCCACCTGATCAAAGGTGGCCGGAAACTTAGCTCTTTTCCGGTTGCAGACAAGTCGTCGCTGTTGAGTTCATTTATATTGAGTGAGTAGAGAGATTTCATCTCGGAAACGAGAATCAATTTACTGGTTTTCTTGTTTAGATAGAGGTGGGTTTTGACGAATTCGGGGTTGGAAATTAGCGAGTGCCATGGCTTTGACGCCGACTTGAAGCGGCCGAGAGATTTCGGCGGCAGACGCTGGAGAATTGCTTCGATGATCTCCTGTGGAAGGCTTTTGCGGGTAGACATTACCGCTAGCGGTGGAGGCGCTGGTCTGGTTTTTGGGTCAACTACGTAAATTCTGGTTAACAAGGTTGCTCCCACGTTTATAGACGTAGGTTGATGATTTGTCATGTGATACTCTCTCAACCTTATCAACAATGTTTATTTATTAGGGCATTTATTTCGTTTCTCTATATTGAATCTTAACTAAGTTCTAACTTTTGTCTTCTTGTAAATTTAGATATGACTCAAATTTTAAAATAATTTAAATCTAGATATGGTTCATACTATAAAATAAATATATCAAAGATTTTTATGGTCTGCATTTTGTTATAAGTTAGCTTCCTCTTTTAAAAATAAATATACTCCACGTCTCCGTACAACTAACACTATTAAACTATGGGTTCAGTTTCGATAAGAAGTGTCGATAAGAAGTGTCAAATTTAGTGAGAAACATAAGAAGTGGTTATCAATCATTGAATGAGAAATGGAATTGAGATAAGATGCAACGAGATGCACCAGATCAATTCTCTTTTAAGTCACGATTCATGGGAGGGTATTTGATTAAAAATAATAAACAGTTTAAAAATACTTCTCACACATCTCACAAAAAATGCATTTTTCACGTGATCCGATGCGATTAAACCACTTTGTTAACTCAACGATACTTTTGTCAATTTATCTAATAATTAAAAAAGTAAATTACAAATTTGGTCCCCGTGGTATGTCGTTTTTTACAGAATTCGTCCCTAAACTTTATTAATTATGGAAATGGTACCAGTCGTATGTGGTTTTCGTTGGATTTGGTCTCTAGACCCAACGTCCGTTTAACAAGTCCTTTAAAATCAAGGGTAATGTAGTCTTTTTGTCATTTTTCCCTATTTTAACATTTTGAGTAAACTCTACTTTTGGTCCCTAAGGTATAGTGATTTCTTTGAAACAAGGACCTGTGGTTTCATAAGTAGACTTTTGGTCCTCATGGTTCTGATTTTGCTCTAGAATCAGGACCTTGCCACTAACTCCGTCAAATGTCTTCGTTAGTGGCAGGGGCATTTTCGTCAACTCACTTTTTTCCCTCCTTTTTTAATCCGCCTTCCTTCTTCTTCCGTTCATTCACTTCTGTTAAGTCCCATCTTCCTCCTTCTTTATACCAGGGCGACCGTTGGTGGTCGTGCCTTTGTCTTATTTAATACAAGACAAAGTGTATCCCTTGTCGTATTTATCGTTATTCTTACTTTGTCGTAACAAACAAAATAAACGAGCGATTAGCAGATTTAAAGTACGGGCGTAATAAGCAATAGATATAAAACCGTACGACATAGGTATTCATAGTTTTGAAAGTAACCGGGCGACTGGGCCGAAGTAATATTCTAAGTATGGAATTCAAGTCGTAGGACTTGACTCCGGACTTATAAGATTTATGAGATGGATCATAAGATTCTGTTTATGTCGTACGACTCATGAGTTTATGGATCATGACTGGATTGGTCATGATATATTTATCGTGACCCTGTAATCTGAAAGACATTGTCTTTCACGATATGGATCGTAAGTCTGGCGTTCGTGCGATCCTGCGAGCCTGCAATATAAGATTTAGGGGTGGTCGTTGGTTTGACCAACGACCCTCCGATGCTTAAGTCAGTAGTCGTTTGTCGAAATAAATCGATAGTAAAGATTTAAAAGAAGTACCTTTTTAGATGTACTACGTTCCAACTTCGTGGGATGTCTTGGTCGTCGATGGTTTGAAGCCTGTAAGCACCCTTTCCGACGACTTCAGATATTCGATAAGGCCCTTCCCACTTAGTGGACAATTTACATGCATTTGGTTCTTTAGTGTTCTGGAATACTCGTCGTAAGACGTAGTCACCTTCCTGAAAGATTTTGGCCCTAACATTTTTGTTGAAATGTCGCTCAACGACTTGTCACTGAGTTGCCATCCTGACTAAAGCAGACTCTCTTAGCTTTTCAAGAGTGTCGAGGTCGTAGCTTAGGTCCACCAAATTATGATCGATGGACGTGTGTCTCGATGTCGGGAGCTGCACTTCAATAGGTAGGACGGCTTCACAACCGTAGACTGATGAAAACGGTGTTTGTCCTGTCGATGTTCGGGGCGTCGTACAATTGGCCCATAGGACCGATGGGAGTTCTTCGACCCACTTGCCTTTTGCAGCCTTAAGTCTTTTCTTGATTGAATTGATAATGACTTTATTGCTCGATTCTGCAAGACCGTTAGAGTGGGGATAACGTGGGGTTTAGGTCGTAAGTTTGATACTACGGTCCTCACAAAATCGTTGTGTACGATCACTTATGAACTGCGACCCATTGTCACACACGATTTCGGAAGGGATTCTGAATCTGCATAAAATGTTAGTCTGGATAAAAGAAATGACTTCTTTGTCCCGAATCTGGGAGTAAGCGGCTGCCTCTATCCATTTAGAGAAATAATCTGTTAGGACTAACTGAAAGACCTTCTGCCTTGGGGCAGGAGGTAATTTACCAACGATGTCCATTCCCCACCTCATGAAAGGCCATGGAATTAAGGACGTATGTAAAGGTTCGGAAGGCTGGTGGATCATACCTGAATGTCGTTGACATGCGTCACAGCTTTGGACGTACCTGGTGGCATCTTGCCTTAATGTCGGCCAGTAATAGCCTTGTCGTGAGATTCAGTTTGCAAGAATGCGACCACCTGAGTGGTTACCACACTCGCTATCATGCATCTCCTTTAAGATATTTTGTACCTGTTCGGGATTGTCGATGCACCTTATATTTAGACCCGTCGATGAGCGTCAATAGAGTATATCGCTAATGATTATGTATTTCGATGCTTTGAATCTAATCTTGCGAGCCTCCATTCGATCTTCAGGTAGCTGGTCGTGCATAAGGTAATTCTTAATGTCAGACGACCAACTGTCTTCCGTGCTAAGAGCACATATTTCTTTAGAGTCTTCAATAGACGAGGTCGCTAGATGGATCATAGGAATAGCGTCGAATAACGACTTATTAAGTGTCGATCCAAGGTTAGCTAGCGCATCGGCCTGAGTGTTTTGATCTATGGGGATTTGTTCGATCGAGAATGGATCAAACATCTTGGATTTATCCTTGGCTATCTTGAGATAGGCCATCATCTTGGAATCTTTGGCTGCGAATTCCCCGCTCATTTGGTTTACGACCAGTAGGGAATCGCTTCTAACGTGAAGTCCGACTTCCCCCAAGTCGTGAGCCATATTCATGCCCACGATTAGAGCTTCGTATTCTGCCACGTTGTTAGTAGCTTTGAAACAGCATCGTATTGAGTACACCATCTTGCCCCCTTATGGGGACTTTAAGACGACGCCAAGACCTGTTCCTCTAGAGTTTGAGGAACTATCGACATGGAGTATCCAGGTCGTGTCGCTTATAGTCACCACAATACAAATTTCGGTATGTGCTTCTTTTTCCAGTTCAGGACTGAAGTCAGCGACGAAATCAGCCAAGACCTGCGACTTTATTGCAGTGCGAGGTTTTCTCTTGACCGACTTAAACGAAGACCCTAAACGCTTGCTCGTGATCGTCCGTCCAATAAAAGCCCTTGTTTTTTCTTAAGACATTATAGAACAGACGACATTTATTCGACGACCGTGAGATGAAGCGATTTAGGGCGGCCATACGACCTGCAAGTCGTTGGACCTCCTTGAAATTTCTGGGCGACTTGATGTTTATCAAGGCCTTGATTTGATCTGGGTTCGCCTCTATGCCTCGCCGTGTGACCATATACCCGAGGAATTTCCCAGCGCTGACTCCGAAAGAACATTTCGTAGGATTCAGCTTCATCTCGTATTTTTGCAGAATGTCGAAGGATTTCTTCAGATGATCGATATGTTCGTTCGCCTGCTTGGATTTTACAAGCATGTCGTCAATGTAGACCTCCCTGGTGTCGCGAAGATGCTCTTTGAACATCTTGTTAACCAATCGTTGGTAGGTCGAACCTGCATTTTTCAAACCAAAAGGCATGACTTTGTAACAATAGATGCCTTTGTCTGTCGTGAAAGCAGTATTCTCTTGATCTTCGCTGCGCATCAATATCTGGTTGTACCCGAAATAAGCATCCTTGAACGTCAAGAGTTCATGTCCTACGGTCGCGTCGACCATAGCGTCGATGTGGGGTAGTGGGAACGGATCTTTAGGACATGCCTTATTAAGGTCTGTGAAGTCGATACAGACACGTCACTTCCCATTCTTCTTTTGTACAACCATGGCATTGGCTAACCAGTCGGGGTACTTCACTTCTCTGATCTTCCTAGTCTTAAGCAAGTTGTCGACCTCATCGTTGATCACCTTGTTCCGCTCAGGGGCGAAGTTTCGACGTTTTTGCTTTATTGGTTTGAAAAATGGGTCGACGTTCAGCTTGTGAGATATGACATTGGGGTTTATGCCCACCATGTCCTCGTGTGTCCAAATGAAACAGTCATCATGTTCCTGCAAAAAGGAGATTAGCTGCCCCTTTACGATAGGATCCAAGGATGCCCCTATGAAGACGACTTGGTCAGGTTTATTCTGGTCAAGGATGACCTCTTCCAGACGATAGTCATTTGAGGATTCAGGGGTATCCTGGATCTAAAACTGCTGCGCCACGGGATCTAATTGGGTTGCCATTATCCTGGAAACAACAAACACTTTGCGAGATCCTTAGAGCGACGTATGCGTTGGTCTGAGATTTTCTCTAGATGGGGTCCCACGGATGACGCCAAACTGTTAATGCCAAAAATCACCCAAAAGAACAACTTAAGGTTGATGTGGAATTTAACAACTAAAGAAAGGGATCTCAAGAGCAATCAACACAATCGCAGGAAAAAAGTAAACGAGACAAGGGAATAGGTGACGCGGAAAACCCCAAAACGAGGGAAAAAACCGCGGTCGACTTGTGAGAGTCGACGGTGCACTATAGTCGCTAAACAAGGGCGAAAGTCCTTTTGTAACAGATGTTTGTGTACAACAGATTACAAATAAATGTAAAAACGAACTTAGTCGTATGAAAACGTCGTGCGTCGTGTGTAAATCGTATGAAATAAACTATTGGCGTACGGTTCGAACTGCTGTCGTGCGAAGGTGCTTTAGGGATATTTGAATGCTTCGTAGATCAATGTTGTGTTTGCGTTGTGTAATAGCTTGGGAACATATAACAGATCACCGATAACAGGTCCCTTTTTCGGTTGTAGAGCCAGCCTTTATATAGCTTCCGTTGGTAATAAATATGTCTTGATGGCTTGTTTCGTAACCGCTGTCGGGTCTTAAATGCCATTAGTAGCTCGTCCGTTACTAGCCGTTGTACCATGAATGCTTGTGGACCTGCATTAATGAACAAAAGAAACGGGTGTTGACTGTTAACGGTTAGTGTAATCGTACGACCGTCTTGAGTCTTGGACGTCGGTCGTATGGAACATACGACCGGCATAAAAATGTACGACCAAATATTCGTCTGTGAATAACCTGTAAGACCTTACCTTAATACAAGAGTGGTCCTATGTAAATGTTATTTGGGTTTTCTACCATCGGTCGTGTGGTGTAATTTTTTACCCAAACAATATATAAATAACAAAAGATATTCGGTCATTTAATGATTAAAACATATAGATAAGAGGATGAAGGCTGAAGCAACAAATTGAAGCATTCCTCGTATATCTGCTTATTGAATATGTTTTAACAATAAAGTAACTTTTTATAGCATGTGTCAACAAAATAGTTTTTTTTTCAAGGGTATCCTAAACTATGTCTAGACTAATTCCTTACAAATTATGACCAGTCCTGATTAAACCTCAATGGTCACAATTGTTGTGTATGCCTGGAGTCAAACCTGGGTAGATGAGATATTCCACTGTATCTCCCAGGGCCTTCTTAACCACTATGCCACAACCCTTGTGGTTTGCCAAAACGAATAAGGCCAAGACAATGAAATAGTTCTACAAAAGCAGTCATGAAACAAATATATTTGAGAAATGCAACAATCTATTTGTGTTTGAAAAAAATAATGCATTAACAAAAGGTAAATAAATCATTCAGAAAGCAAAATAAATATATCTTGCCCCATAGAAAGGCTATTCTGATTGCCTCATCAAACTCCATACCAAGAAAGTCAAATGAATCTACATATGTATGCATTATCTTCACTATTAGATCTTCACTTTCCCCAATATAATCACAGATCAACTTGAGTTACATCACTTGTAAACGCAACTTGAGTTACTTGTTTTTAAAAAGTTGTTTCCTCTTCCTCAAAATACAAATAATTTATAAGAAGTTTTTTTGGAAAGGACGCGAAACTCCTGGCAATATATAGAAAGCAAAAAAAGAAAATACACCTAGATGGCAAGGGACTCCCTCCCACAAAAGAGCCACTCCCACCTTAAAGGACAGGCCCAAAAAGGGGGAAAAGGCATCACGCAGAATCTACGATTACAATGCAAAAAATACCAAAGAACAAGCAACCAAAAAAAGACAAAGGGAGATAGAGCACAGCATCATATGAATCAAGATGCGATGATCTCTAACGACCCAATACATCCAAACAAACCATACGAAAAACATTATAAGACAAGTTGATTAAATCTTCGCGCAATGTCGCTCCCCGTATGACTGCCTCTCATCGTCATCATCTTCATATCCACCATCTTCTGAATTTCACCACAAAGTTGAACTGGGATACGCTTCTTGTCCGTAAAGAGCCGAGAATTTGGTTCCTGCCAAATAAAATACACCACCGCCGCAAAGAAGAGACGAGCCTTAATTCCCCCAGGTTTCCATCGTCCAACTTCCATGTCTTGAAGAATCAAGTCCCATCGATCCTTCAGATTGTCACCCACGTCCCCCTTGATCATCGACCAAACCTGTAAGGAGTAAGTGCATTGAAAAAAGAGATGGTCATGATCATCTCGGCAGCTTTTGCAAAGTGAACAAACCAACGGTTCATCATCATTTCTCCATGTCGCAATTCTGTCTTGGGTGGATAAACGTTTATGAATAGCAAGCCGGAGACAAAAGGAATGCTTCGGTATATTGTTGGGAAACCAACAAAAAGAGTACCAAAAAACCCTCTCAAAAGCACCATACATCGACCTCCACACCTCCGAAACCGAGAAACGAACAAGGTGGGATCGAGTATTTCTCCACATGATACGGTCTTCTAGTATAGGGTATAACGCAGGAATCGGAGTAGAGGCTTAAATGCTACATCGATCAATCCAAGAATTCGGCCAAACAAGTGCCAACCTCGAGACCACCTCATAAACCGTGGCATGCTTAGACAACCCACCCTCAAGAAGATTCCTATAAGGAATATGGGCAGCAAGGTTGCCAAAATCAAGCCACCTATCTTCCCAAGCATTCGTATTTCTTCCGTTGCCAACGACATGCACCAAAAACGGCCTCACTTGCTCTCTAAGATCTAGAAGTCTTCTCCAAAGCCACGTACTATTACTAGAAACCCCCACATTCCAGAAGTGAACATCCCTAAAGCCGGTATTGGTAAATCCAGGACACCCAAAGAGATTTCCGCTTCCTAAGGATATCCTAAATGTGAGACACTAATAAAGCATGGTTCCACATAGCTGTACGCTTCAAGCCCAAACCACCGGCCTCTTTTGGTCGACAAACATCTTCCCACGCAACCTTGGCTCTTCCCCTCGATGAATCACCTTGAGCCCACAAGAAATCTCGAAAAAGAGCCTCAATATCATGTGTAATCGAAGCCGGAATGGTGAAGATCATCATCCAATATAATTGCAACGATTCCAATACCGACTTGATTAATTGCAATCTACCACCAAAAGATAAGAATTTAGATTTCCAATTCAACATGCGAGCACGAACTTTAGCAATAAGAATGCTAAAATCAGATCCCGAAAGTTTCTTAGATGACAATGGCACCCCCAAATAGCGAAATGGGAGGGATCCGACTTGGAATGGCAAAATTGACAAAATACCATGTAACGTGGTCTCATCCACATTCGAGACATATATCGAGCTTTTAGACATGCTTGGCCTTAGCCCCGAATACTTTGCAAAGTCATCGAGCACTTTTTTAACCACCGCAACCGAAGTAACATCCCCTCTACAAAAAACCAAGAGATCATCCGCAAAACAAAGATGATTCAGAGCCAACCGCGCACATCCTTTATGAAACTGAAACCACGTGTCTTCCTCACTATACTTACGAAATAAGCATGTGAATGCTTCCATAACCAACGTGAATAGATAAGGCGAAAGAGGGCAACCTTGCCGAATCCCCCTAACCCCTTTAAAGAAACCATAAGACTCACCATTGACCATGAGCGAGTACGATGTTGTAGACACCACCTCCATTATCCAATGACACATAATGGGATGAAATCCCATTTCTCCCAAGAGGGATGATAAAAAAGACCAATCAACCGAATCATAGGCCTTCTGAATATCTATCTTGAACGAACATCGAGGGGTACCATCCTTTCTCCCATAACCTACCATAATTTCATGTGCCATCATAATATTATCCGAAATTCTACGCCCAGGAACAAACGCATATTGGTTCGGACTCACCAACTTATCCAAGCACTCTTTTAAGCTCCAAGAAAGGATTTTTGAGATTCACTTGTAAATGACATTAAACATATAGAAGTGTGGTTAAGTTCTCTAGCCAGCCGACCCCGATAGAAAATATCTTGGACCGCCATTTCCACATCCTTCCCAACAATATCCCACGATGCTTTGTAACATTTCAAAGAAAACTCATCCGAACCGGGTGCCCTATCATCACCAATGTCGAACATTGCAGCTTTAACTTCCTCTTTGGTAATAGTATGAATCATTAGGTTAGCCTCCTCGATAGATAATTTATTGACGAACAAACCCGAAGGCAATGGGGAGCACACCAGACCGTTACTCGCCCCAAGAATAGAACGAAAGTGCTCCACAAACGCATGACCAAATTTATCGTCATAAATAACCTGCCCGTTCATATCCATAACCGAAGTGATAAAATTCCTGCTCTTTTTCTCCTTAACATCTTTATGGAAAAAATCCGTAGTAAGATACCCCTCCTTCACCCATCGAATCTTCGCCCGCTGACGTAGATTTTGTTCCTCATTCTAAAGTGCATTTTGAAAGGCAACAAGAACTTGAGTGAGGTCCTCCCGTATAAGCATATTAAGAGGATCCCCATCCACATCCCTCTGAGCCGTCTCCACCTCCCTTCGAAGAACCTCCACATGCTTGGACAGATTTCCATGTTTCGATCTCAGCGCACGTAATGGCCCTTTAAGGGTTTTAAGCCGCGAAGTAACCTAAAAAGCATAAGACCCAACGGAAGGCTTGTTCCATTCCTTTTTCACAATCTGTACAAAGTCCGGGTGGTTAGTGAAAAAATTATCGAACCGGAACGGACGATTACCTCTAAAGCGACCACCTTCAAACATAGCAATCATAGGACAGTGATCAGAAATACCACGCGGGAGGAATTGAGCCGATGCATTCATGAAGGTATCATGAAAGTGAGAATTTATCATTACTCTATCAAGTTTAAGAGGATCCCTCCTCCATGAACTGGCTTTTGGGACCAAGTATAGAAAATACCCGTATAGCGAGCATAAAAAATCTCAACATCCTCCACACATTCCGCAAAATCTTCCATACGACGATCCCTCCGAGAACATCCACCATCCGTTTTCTCCGGGTTAAGGATAGTATTAAAATCACCGAGGAGCAACCACGACTCATTCTTTGTAACAATGGCCATCCTTCGCAAATCACACCACAACTCCCTTCTCCTTACCAAATTGTTATCCCCGTACACGATAGATAAGAAGAAAGAATGTGTCATCCCTTTAACATGAACATTACAATGTGTAACTTGATCCATCAGGGAAATCAAGGTAACATCAAACACCAAAGGGTTCCAACCAACCACAATACGAGTACTCATAGTATTAGGGGCATGGTTAGCCATCCAATACCAAGTGCCCATAATAGGAGAGATAACGTTATCAACATTCGTTGCGACTACATGAATTTCCAAAATAGCACAAAGCGAAAGTAAATTAGTACGCATAAAATACTCAACCTCCCGTTGCTTGATGGGTGAGTTAAGACCACATACGTTCCATGCTCCAAGCTTTAACATGAGGAGTGATTTTGATCGATGTCTTTCTCTCCCGACACCTTAGGATCATTAACAATGGTATTTTGAGCCTCTACCACAGAGGACCGAATACCCCTGCTAGTATCCTCGCCAATGTCCTCATCCACCGATAAGCTAGAGAAAGGATTGACAGTAACAATCGGGTCCAACCGCTTAGCTTTTGCCATAATGACCGAGGGGTGCAATTCTACTTTAGAGGGAGTCGAAGTTTTAAGAATTCCCCAAAGTTTCAGAGGTGCTTGACCACACCCCTTTCGCATTCGTCGCCAAAGTCACCACCGGATCCTTACGACCCGTACCATTTCCATTCACATTCTGCCCATCTTTCTTAGCGTGACCCTGCACCACAGATTGTACATTAACCACGGGGATAGACGCAGGTGAACCCTTTCCTCCTAGAGCCGCACACTATCCGAAACCTGCTTCGTTGATTCCACCTCCTTGACAACCCCTGAGTTCGACCCGACATGCTTAGGGCGCCACGATTGTTTCACACCTTCACCATCTTTAACTCCCCCCTTCCTCCTGTTAGTAACTAGAATGAAACCTTTTGAATGTTTCCCAGTCACCAACTTCTCTTTACCTTTAGATTTAGCAATTTCAGCTTTGACACACGAGGAAGACTTATGGCCAAACACCATACAATGAGCACACTGAATTTGCTACGAAAGATACTCAACATGAATTGGGACCAGCAACTCCTTTCCCCCATGCACGTTAGGAACCGAAACATCAAGCTCCCGTTTAAGGTCACCCACTGGCCACACATCTACAAGCACCTTCGCAAATCCCGACCTTCCCCATGAATTATCACACATCGCTGCAGTACACTCATCCATCATCTTAGGAACTCCAAGCGCACTCCTAATCCTTCCAACACCCTCTCGATTAAATGCTACAAGTGGGATGTTGTGAAGCTTTACCCACAACGGACAAGATTTGTGCTCCGGTTTAACGAGACCTTGATGAGGATCCCATGGGAAAACAAATAATGGAATTCCCCGAATCATCCAAGGTCCCCCCTCAAGAACCTGTCTCAATCCGTTCTCATCACCAAATCGGAAGAAAAGAAAACCATTTTCGTTTATCATTGCGTATTGTAGCCCAAACCTTCCCCATAATGATTTAACAATTTGATGCACCGTTGGGAAGTACAAACGGGGGCCTAGAAAGTAACCATATAACGTGTTCTTATAGAGATTAGCCGCTTTCTTAGTAAGAGCCAAAGGTAATTCAATACGAGTGTCACCCTTTTCCTTTAAAGAAAAAAAATTCAAAGAGTTGCCCTCTTGGTTCAAGTTATTCTTGACAATGGCTGCATACGAAGCACCCTCGTTACGTTTCAGAATCGAGACGTGACCAAATTTTAGCCCATTTGACCCCGCAAGTCGATAAAAAACAGAGCCTCGATTCACATCTGTTGCCTGTCCATTCGAATCCATAATCGCATCATTCCCATTAGAATTAGATTTAGGGTTTGAAATTAACCCTAGCGACGCATGCAAAGTCTCATGCAAATTAGGGTTTGGAGAAACCCCATTTACATCCCCATGCATACAAACCGAATCAGTTCCTTTCTGCCCATGCAACGAAGAGTTAGTGTTGGTTCCCATTTTGCTTAGACAAGATTAACAGATCTACTAGTTCGAGATTATGTTTGATGCGGAAGCGTATTTGAAGAACTAACAGATAAGTTTGTATAGAAACAATACAGAATATCAAATAAACAGTATATGAAGAACAAATGAATATCTCAAAGTTTTCCTGTATTTGATGAAGAACACTAATAATAGATTTGACGTTAATTGTGTGTGTGTTTTTCTTGTGTATCAACTGGTAGGGAAGAACTCAACATGAGTCTTTCTTTTATACAACAATAAAAGAACTATTCTAGACAAAAGGACTGATGCTACAGGAAAGAAGGGATGGCATGAACAGTTGGAAATCTGCATGCATTAAATGCACTAATATCAACTTGCAAGGATTCCTATCAGAGTTTGACACGTGTTTGTTGTCGGACCAAGCCTTGTACAAGTTGATGAACGGACCCTGGAACAGTAGCAAGATATTTCTTCAACAGTGGCAAGATATTATAAATATCTTCCAAGTCTTCAGTCTGAACAGTAGAGGCTCTGTCAAGGGTGACAGAGCTTCTGCGGCTCGGTCCTTGGTGAGCATTCTTCTATAGATCCTTCTTAGGTCCTTTGTGAGTAGTCTTCTGTAGATTCTTCTTGGGACTTGGTGTTCCTTGAATGATCGTTTGCTTTGGCAGAGCTTCTGTGGAACACCGCAGAGCTTCTGTGGAACTCTTTCATACTTAGCCTATTTTTCAATACTTCTAATATTATGAATATTTGGAGCTAACAATCTCCCCCTAATTATTGAAAAATGAAAATTTGACTTTATGCATAATTAGGCTAAGTAAAGTAGACATAGGTTAAACAATACCTCAAAAGTTTCATTTCATTTCTTTTTGACTATTACAGAGATATGTAAAAGAGATTTAGACATTTGCATCTTTAAAGTCATTGAAACTTCTGTTGTCGAATACTACTTCTCTGAGCTCGTGATAGAAATTGATGCAGAGTTCTCTCAAATCGATTGTAGCATCTATTTCTCTGATCATTCTTTCTGCTGATTCTTGATCCATAAGCTCAGTACCTCTTTTCTCTTGTAAGATTGATCTGAACTTGTTCAGTGTACTAGTTGCATACTTCTGATAGTCCATTTCCACAAAAAGTCTTACTTGTCCAGCAGGATCCTTATACACTAACCCGTACCTTGGTGTTGTTATGATTGAGTTGGGTATTGCAGAAGGTGGGCAGTGATCCTCTGGTGGTCTCAGACTCAGGTTTCTGACTCCAAGATCTCTTCCCAGTTGAAAGTCTATCATGCTATACAGCATAAGCTTTTCTCTCATTGCTTTCCTGAACACTTGATAGGCCCTTCTGTTAGCATCGTTGTTGAAGTTTTCTTTCGTCCAAAGTAGAAGATCTGGCAGATCGTAGGGGTTCAAGTTCCTTATATCGGCATCTGCAAATTGATTTTCGAACTTGTTCTCCCTTTTGACTTTGTAAATGTTGTACATGATCTTTGGAAAGGTTCTCGTTTGAGAGAATTTGCAGTATATTGCCTTTTCTATTTTGGATTCTGAGAAGACTTCTGCCCTTGATTTTGGCTTTGTTCTGCTGAAGGTGTTGTCAAGGTCAGCTCTGAGTTGAGGATCTTCGATGTGTGGTATGGGGTTGTTCTGATATTGCTGTTTGTAAAGGTACCTATACAGCACCTCTTCCATTTCTGCATGTCGTGTATCTGGTGGTGGTATTGGTCTTCGCAGAGCATCCATTTGTCGTTTTATCTCTGCAACCCTACCCTCTGTTGCCTAGTCGTCTTCAGCTTTAGGAGTGACAAAGGCATCGAATGAGCTCTTCATCAACTTCTCTGTCGTCTGTGGCTTTTGCTTTTTCTTCTGTGGTTCTTCTGTCATGATTCATTTACCTTTATCTTTGGTTTGGGAAGGCTCAGAACCTATTGTCTGCTTTGGACTCCGTGGGATTGCTTCTGTTGGTTTGGGTGTTGAGGTTTCTGTGGGTATGATGGGGATTGCCTCTGTAGTTTTTGACACTTCAGTTTCTGAGGACTTTGGTGGGGATTGTTCTGTTGGTTTGATTGGGGATTTAGGTTCTATTGATGTTTCTTCTGAGGATGAAGATGTCAGGATTTGAACTTCAGGGACATCTTTTTCAAGGACAGAGGTGGTTTCCACAGAGGCTGGTGTTTCCTCTGTGGGTCTCTGTTGTGTTTCCTGAGTTTGGGTTTGGGTTGGTGGTGCAGAGGAAATTGGTTCTGCAGATATTGGAGGATTGCTTGCAGTTGTTTCTCTTTGATTTTCCCCTTGTTTCTCTCCCTCAGGATGATCTGATGAATCATCATCATCAGAAACATCCTGACCTTTATCTTCGTTTCCTTCTGCTCTGCAAGTAGTGTCGGGTTTCTTTGCCCCAGCTGCCATCATTTTGGCACAGAGATCATCACAAAGACCAAGAAGAGTTTGAACTTCGGCCTCTATGTTGAACCGCATCTTTCCCACACTAGCCTTGAAGTCATTTACGTACGAAGCGTTGGCTATTGTGAAAGCTCTGATAAATTTTGTCATTTGGTTCAAGATGCTTTGCCCAAGTCTGTCAACTGTGCTCTGGTCATGTAGTCGGCAGGCTTCATGGCTAGAGTAGCTTCTGTTGTTTGTTCCTGAACTTGTCGTAGAGCCTTCTGCAGTTCTTCTGGAGTAATAACTTTTGATGACACTTGTTCTTTCATCTTTTCCAGATATATGTTGATCGAGTTGTTGAAGGCAGAAGTTGCAGCTTTTTCAAGATCAGCAGCAGCAGAGGTAGGTGTGGTGGCAGAAGTTGTGGCAGCAGTCTTTATAGATTGCACCTCTATGGACAAGTTGTCCATTTTGGTGTTTAGTTCTGAGAGGGCCTTGGATGTAACTTCTGCAAAAGATTTGAAAGAGCTTTTCAACACTTCCAATGTTTGGTTCACAGAGGTGACAAGGGTTTGGAACTCACCCCTTGATACGTGTGAACTCGTGGTAACCTCTGGAGGAACACATTCATCTCCAGAGTTTGTCCTTGTTCCTTGGACACCTTCTTTCACCCCTGTTTGTACATTGAGGGTGGAAGGATTTCCTTCTGATCCTCGAGGAGAAATATGAGTTTCAACCCCTACAGAAGTTCTGTGAAGAACATTGTCCAAATCCACTCCAGAGGTGGGTTTTGGAATATCCTTCTGTTGACTTGGAGACTTGTCTAGAGTCTCTTCGTCTCTGTGCTCTCGAATCCCCTCTGAAGGGATGTTGGGCCCTATCGTGGTGTGCATGACAGAGGAAACGAATTCCTCTGCTAGGATGTTAGATGTGATTTGGAGCAATAAATCACGAACTATGGGTGAGTCCTTTCGAGAGGACTCCCCAGGAATGGTTTCCCCGGTTTTATTAGGCACAGAGGTTGAAAGAGTAACCTCTGTCTGGCTGGGAGGGGTTGGGATCGAGCTGTGCTGCTCTATTTCAATGATACCTTATGCCGCTAGACCGGGGGTATCAGAAATGTGGGTTGCACTAGGAGGGGGTTTGGGATGTGTGCCATTTTCTTCTTCGGCATCTTTTTCTGCAGAACCCTCTGCTGTTTCTATCCTAACCTCTTCCTCTATTTCTATGTTTATCTCTTCTTCTGAGGTTTCCTCTGCAGGCGTTACAGTTTCTGCCGCTTCTCTTAAGGAATCATAAATGAAGTGAAATCCTATGAGTTGTCGTACGTGAGGGTGCATGGTTTGTGTTCCTTGAGCAGCAAAAATAACTTCTGTTGTGCGCAGAGCCTCTGTAGTCTGATCCAATGGTTCTGCGACCCATCCTGATGGATCTAAGGTTTGAGCAATGTCTGGATTGTTGAGGAAGGCATTGAAATCTCCCTGTTGGTCTGCATAAGCTATTGGGGAGGGATATTTCAAATGTATAGCCTGGTCTTCCTCTTCTTGTTCGACATCCTCTGTGATGACCTGCAGAGGTGAACTTGGTTTCTTTTTCTTTGACTTTCTCTTCTTTGGCTTAGGAGCTCCCTCTCCTGTGTATTTGGATTTCCTTTTCTTTTGTTTTGGAGGTGAGGGAGGTGCAGAAGTTCTTGTCTCTGTAGCAAGTGGTGAAGTGGTTTGAACTGCAGAGGTTGTAGTTTCTTCTGTCGGTTTTCTTTTCTTTGTCTTCTTCTTGGGTGTTGCTGCAGAGGTTTTTCTTTTCGGAGAAGAGGGGTAAATGCTTTCTCTTTGAGCTTTGAATCGGTCTTGTACTGAATAGTGTTTCTCCAAAGCTTTAGCCCATTCCTCTTCTGTCATCCTCTGAACTATATCTACACCTATGGGGGCTCCTAGACGCGGGGGTGTCACAGGACTTGGTTCTGGAGTCCTGTGGACGCGTATATACTCTAATTTCTTATCCTCATCAGTTGCATAAGCCAGAAGGTTTTTCGACAGAGGTCTGCAGTGGGGGTAACTATCTTCATGCTCTGTAGGAGTATTTTTATTCATCGGGTAAAGCTTTACAGATGGCCCTTCCATTGGCCACTTCTGCATTTGAAGTAGAGGCTCGAAAATGACTCCTAGAATTCTTTGGTATTGCAGAGGAGGTAGATACCCTGGTGTGTTCCTTTTGGCCTTTTGAGTTGCGAGCTTTCTGTCGATTGTGTTCACTAATTCTTGCATCATGATGGTCGCATAGTCAAGTGGAATATCGTAATAGATTCCATACATGATGGTCAGGATCTGGAATGAGCTTTGGTTAGGACTACCGGTTTTTCATGTGAGGCAACGATTCAAGATGGAGAACAGGGTATTCCACAGAGGTGGTAGTCTGCCTCTGCGGAAATCATTGTGTTTCCTCAGGGTTGTGTTATATCCTAACATTTCGACGAATCGACAGAGCTCCTCATCTGTAGGAACCTCAACATATTTCTTGATTCCAAGAAGACCTCTGGTTGGTAGGTTGAACTCCAGTGAGAATATTGTTCTGTTAAACATGAGTTCTAGGTAGTCAGACTTGTCTGGTTTTGAAATGTAGCCTTTTATCAAAGAATCATCTGAATCAAAATGGCAACTTTGCCAAAATTGATTCATATATCGTGCAGGGATTTTGGTTGGGGTTTTGGAAAGGAGAGGGTATAGGAAATGATTTTCTAGGATATTTATGAGAAGGGCATGGGCATCGCCGAAGACTGTTGGTGAGGGTACCAGGTAGCAGTTGTTGGATTTTAAAGGTAGAACATCTTCAAAATGTTCTTTGTTCAGAAAGTGTTGAAGGTTGGTGGTTGGTGCAAAGTTTGCAGAGTCGCCGGAGTTTTTTTTCCAGCATTTGCGGCGATGTTAGGGTTTTGGGAGTGCTCTGAATGCACTGTAGAGTGTTGAGGAGAGTTTGCCGGAGAGTTTTGAGCAGCATGGGAACTGGAAGCCATTTTGCAACGTAAAATGATGATTTGAATATAGTTGCAGGTTCGTTAGAGAAGAGAGTGAGTAAAGTTTTTGTGAGGGAAGGTAACTTGGGTTTTATACTGAGTTTGTGGCCGTAGAATCTGAAAGGGTTAATATTTTGAGGTAAATAATATTTTGGGGTCCGCACTTGAGTTGTTACGGCTGGTTCAACTTTCCATAGGAACGTGTTGTATGTAGGTCCAATGAAAAGATGACACGTCCTCTGTGTCAGTTATGACGAGACGTCGTGGGCGGCCTTATTAAATGGTAGGTGCGTGGGCCTCTTTACCTCCACATTATTCTCACTCGCAAAAAAGTTACCGTTACTGTTACAGAAATGCCTTATTGTAAAAAACTAACAGAGGCTCTGTGATTTGAGAATCTGATTTTTCTTGCCTCTGTAGTTTGTTCAAAAAAAACATCCATGGAGAGGATCGATAAATTATGTATAGAAATTCCTTTACAGAGGTATTTGGACCTCTGTCAGAGCCAGCTGAGGTTCTGAGACAAGAAATTTCGTATATCTAATAATTTATAAACATTTTTGATCATCCAAGTTTTTGATTGTTTTTAACAATGTTTTTAGGACCTTTTTGAAAGCTGGTGTCCTAGAAAATTGTTTTTGAAAAAGGTTTGTGCAACAAAAAGTCCTTTTAAAACAAGTGTTGGTCTACAGAAGTTCTTTCTTGTTGAGAGAACTCTGTAATCGATGACTTCTTCTGCAGTGTTTGTATGCTATGATTCTTTTTGATTTTGATACCTAAAAAGATTTACAGAGTTTCCAAGAATTATTGATTTAAGATCAGAGCTTTTGCCTGTAGAACCTCTGTTGGACTCAGCAGAGGCTCTATGACCTTAAATTTCTTATAATGGAAAACTCAACATTCTTTTTGATCAAATTTTATTTGGAATGTGTTTAATAATGTTTCTAGAACATATTTAGAAATTTGTGTCCTAGAAAATTATTTTCAAAAATAATTTGTTCGAGATACTAACCTTTTTGTTCTTCTTTGTCCGACAATGTTCCTTTCTTCTGCTGTTGTCATCTCTTCCTCTGCTCCCCCTTGACTTATAAATCTCTGTAGATTAAGCAAGGTTTCCTTTTGCTCCCCCTTGATCTAATCATCCTCTGTAGATCAAGTTCGTTTTCCTCTGCTCCCCCTTGACCTATGCTTGGTTCAAAAAATTAGAAGTGAATGTATATAACATAGGTCGTGTATCAGAGGTTCTTAGGAGATTTACAGAATCTCTGTTGCATTTCAGAAAGGAGTTTTAGTAGAATTTACATACAAAGTAATAAACAAAACAGAAAATATACATACTGTATAATATAAAGATAAAGATACTTATAGAGGCTAATCCATATTTATCATTCCTAATTTACCCACCAAGTAAAGGAATCTTTTCTCATCAAGTGCTTTGGTGAATAAATCAGCAAGCTGAAATTCTGTTGGTACAAAATGCATCTCGATGGTTTGATTTTCCACATGATATTTCAGAAAGTGATACCTGATATCTATGTGCTTTGTCTTTGAATGCGGTACTGGATTTGCAGAGATGGCAATCGCACTTTTGGAATCACAGAAGATGGGGATTTTGCAGATGATGTGACCAAAGTCTTTCAACTGAGTTTTCATCCACAGAACTTGAGAGCAACAGCTAGCAGCAGCAACGTATTCAGCTTCTGCCGTAGATGTTGAGACACAATTCTGTTTCTTTGAAGTCCAGCTTACTAATTTCCCACCTAGGAATTGACAACTCCCAGAGGTACTCTTTCGGTCGAGTTTGCATCCACCATAATCTGAATCTGGGTATGCCTTTAGTCCAAAACCAGAGTTCTGCGGATACCAGAGGCCAAGATTTTTGGTCCCTCTGAGATATCTGAAGATTCTCTTTACAGCAATATAATGTGTGTTTTTAGGATTAGCTTGATATCTTGCACAAAGACATGTGGCATGCATTATGTCAGGTCTACTTGCTGTTAAGTATAATAAAGACCCAATCATTCCTCTGTAAAGTGTGCACTCGACAGAGATGCCATTTGGATCTGAAAAAAGTTTATTTCCAATGGCCATTGGGGTTTTCATGACAGAGGCATTAGAGAGGCTGTATTTTTCAAGTATGTCAGAGACATATTTTGATTGATTTATGAAAATTCCTTCTGATGTTTGTTTGACTTGAAGTCCGAGGAAGAAGGTTAATTCTCCCATCATACTCATTTCAAACTCACTCTGCATGAGTTTTTCAAAATCTTTACATTTTTGTGTATTTGTAGACCCAAAAATAATATCATCTACATATATTTGTACAAGAATGAGCTCATTTCCTTCACCTTTAAAGAATAGAGTTGTATCAGTGGTACCTCTGTTGTAGCCGTTATTGAGAAGAAAAGTGGAAAGTCTTTCGTACCATGCTCTTGGAGCCTATTTCAGTCCATATAGAGCTTTGTCGAGGTGATAGACATACCTTGGGTATTTTGAGCTTTCAAATCCTGGTGGTTGTTGGACGTATACTTCTTGAATTTCACCATTGAGAAAGGCAGATTTTACATCCATTTGATATACTTTAAAACCTCTGTGGGCTGCGAAGGCTAAGAAAATTCTTATTGCTTCGAGCCGTGCGACAGGGGCAAAAGTTTCATCGTAATCGATGCCCTCTTCTTGGCGATATCTCCTGGCCACCAGTCTTGCTTTATTTCGAATGATCACTCCATCTTCATCCTTTTTGTTTCTGAAGACCCATTTAGTCCCTATGGCCTGTTTCCCTCTTGGCAGAGGTACTAGAGTCCAGACTTTGTTTCGTTCAAACTGTAGAAGCTCTTCTTGCATAGCATCCACCCAGCTTGGGTCATCCAGGGCCTCAGAAATCTTTTTCGGTTCGATCACACTAATAAAGTTGGTAAAGAAACAAAAATTTGCAGAAGCTGATCTTGTTTTTACCTTATCAGAGGGATTACCGATGATTTGTGTTTGAGGATGGATTTTTGTCCATTGAGTTGTTCGTGGAAGATGATCATTTGAGTCATCAAGTTGAACTTCTGTAGTTGAAGTGGTTGATGGTTCAGCTTCTGTAGGAATGGGTATTATGGTTGGGATTTCCTTCTCTGTAGGTATTGTGGTTTCATCTTCACTTCCCTCTGGCGTTCCTTCTGTTGTTGCTTCTTCTGTTGGATTTAGAATTTGGATAACCTCTGTTGTAGAATCTTTTGTCGTCGTATCTTCTGTTAGATTTTCAGTACCTGTAGAATTTGTAGTAGAGGATGAGGGATTAAATGGATCAGACAGAGAGATACTTACTTCGTTTAGAGGTGATTCTGCAGAGGTGCTTTTTGTTCCAGCAGAGGGATCAACGTCGTTGTTGAACATTTCTTGAAATAGAAGACTTAAATCTTCATTTGTTTTTGAGATGCCAGAGGTTTCCATGTTTAGCCCGAGTTCTGAACTGAGTTGTTCATGTTAGTACCAAAAATGTACTAATTATATGAAAGTTTTGTAAAGCTTGTGTAAAGCTTGTTATGTCTTGTATGTCCCTATAAATAGGTGTTAGGAGCTCTTTTGTAAAAGAGACGCACAATGTAGAGAGCTAATCTTGTGAGAGAAAGAGAGAGTCATCTTGTACTAAAATGATATTGAATCTAATATGAGGATGACGTTTGTATCTCGATCTCTCCCAATTACTTGAATTGTTGATGATATTCTGGGATTACAAGTGGTATCAGAGCTAGATCAGATCAGATTATGCACAATTTGAAGAATTTTTTGTCAATTTTTGAAGAAATTGATGAGTTCTTGAGTTTTTGAGATTTTTCTTGAAAAATCTTCAAAATTTGGAATTCGTTTGTGTTTTGATTGATCAAGTTCACAAAATTGATTTCAGTTTGTTGTTTTAAACAATTTTAAATCCAAAGTTTTGTTTTTAAAACAACAAATTTTAAATCAATTTTTTTTTTCTGGAATGAACAGTGAAGTTTATGGTGTTCTTGATCATGAAATTGATAATTGCTTGTACTTTGAACGTGATTTTGATCTAAATGAGTTTCACATATCATTTTTGTTCTTGATTTCTAACAATTTGATACTTGCAGATCTGAAGAACACTACAAATCAAAGAGATCGATAATTTTTTTCATGACAGTGTTGTTCGATATTCATGAAGATGATAATCAATTTCGATTGTTTATCAAGTTTTGATTAGTTTAGTTACCACAGATCGATCCGTGTTGATATTTCAAGCATATTTCAAGTTTTTGTTTCGAAAAACAGCAACAAATCGATAGGTTTGATAAGTTGAAAAGGTTCGCCAGAAAAACGAAGTCGCCGGATTCTGCATTTTTTGTGTGTCGCCGGAAAACTCATAATTGTCGTACGATCATTGTTGTCGTACACCACTTGTCCGACTTGCTCATAACTCTCGTACACGCTTTATACGACTTGTTCTTCATAACTGTCGTACAAAAGAGTGGCATCATAACTGTCGTACATAGCTAAAACTCATAACTGTCGTACAACATTGGACCGACTTCAAATTTTAGTCGCACAAGACGCATACGATAGTTACTGTTCATGCACGACTGTCGCACGACTCTTATACGACAGTTACTGTTCATTGGGTCTAGTCGTACAAGAAGCATACGACTTCTACTGTTCATGTGCGCTAGTCGTACAAGTGGCATAGGACTACGACTGATCTTTCGCGGTAGTCGTACAAGAGGCAAACGACAGTTACTGTTCATCAATGCTAGTCGTACAAGACCCATGCGACAGTTACTGTTCACTCAAGTTAGTCGTACAAGACCCATACGATAGTTACTATTCATTGATCCAAGTCGTACACGACTCCTACGACAGTTACTGTTCATTGATCAAAGTCGTATAAGACATGTCCGATAGTTACTGTTCACTGGAAGTTTTCGCACAAACGATGCCAGATTACAACTTCTAGTCGCACAGATTTGAGAACCCCCGTGCTAAGTCTCGGGAGGGGGACATTTTTCTTGGAATTGATTATAAAGCATGGATGCAACATGACGCTTCCTTCTTCGAGCAAAACCGAACCAAGCTCTTAAGCCGAATTCCTACTCAACCCGCGGTTCATTGATGTATTATTTGTTATACACTGTGATTGCATTTGTTTTGTCACTCAAAACTCACTCGTTATCTTTCTTGTGAGCTTATCGGAACGAGCTTGAGTTTCTACTTTTTGAAGATGTGCTCGTGCATCCAGTCGAGGTTATGGCGTACATCGGATCCGGTTTTTCATGGTTGAAAATTAGAAGGGTAAGAGCTTCTTTCAAGGGGGAGCCTAGACTTTATTCGAAGAAAAAGCATCGCTAAAGTTTTTCCAAGAAAATAAAGGGGGAGAGGAGCTAAAGCTTTTGAAGATTGATATGATTTCTAAACTTAATCTGAGATTGTTTGAAAGAAGAACGACTTTCAAGCATGAAAAATATTTTGCTAAATGTTCAAACCACTTCTCGATTCTCAAACAGATTTTATGAATTCTAGAGGTGCGATTTTAAATGTTTTTCATATATATATATATATATATATATATATATATCTCGGATTCTCGATACATCATTTATGACTGTGTGTTTCTAAAGATTAATACTTGTGTATTATCTTTTCTATACTTTCAAGTATTCACACACACCGGTTCAGCTTCATATTGACTTTGTTATTACCATGTCTCAAAAAGAAACAATTTTTCGATGGTAATACTCCCGTTCGTAATTCAAATTTTGTTGAGCATCATATTCATTTCAGCGTTAGAACTTAAGCGTTTCATTCAAAGATTGTTTATATTTGTTCATATAAACAAAATATCCAATTCTTTAACACCCTAAACCATACATGATTATCATTCATATTTGATCTGATTGATACATTGTCAGATTCTCAAACAAGTCTTTCGAATTCATTTCATTCTTTCAATATTCTTGTTTTGAGAAATCTTCAAAGATCAAATGCTCAAATCTTCATGATATTATTCAGGAGCATACATTCTGATAGCAATGTTAATCAAATGCCGATATGCATACATGTTCAAGCTAAATTGTTGAACAATGCAACATTTTAGGACAAAATTTCATGGGAATCAGTGTGAGGATTTACAAAACTTCTATGGATCCACGTTAACCAGTGTTTCCTACCCAAGAAGTTATCCTTGAGTGATTGAGGGGCGAGGGGTCGAAATCAAAGAGTGGGGGAGATTACTCATCCGGTTGAGTATCTCATTGTGCCGAGGTAAAATGTAAACGAGAGTTTGGTTAGAAGTGAGCGGATTAAAAACAGAAAGAGGGTGAGAGAACAGAGTTAAAAGAATAAGAGAACTCTGCACTATCCAATTTCTGAGCCGGGCAGCCACATTACTGATTGGTTCACATTCTTTGGTGACCATCATTGAAACAGGCAACTAGCCCATGCCAACTCTTGAATTTAACCCCACCAGCTACTCATTTCTTTCTTAACAAAGGAATGTTTCATTTTTCTTGGGGACGCAGCATATCATCTATCTGATCTTCACTCGGAAGGTCTAGATATTGAAAAAGAAGGAAGTTTGCCCCACCTTCGTGTTGGTTCTATATGCTCAAAAATGACTATAAAATAATATTACCGGTAATATATGATCCTATAGGGTCACACCGAATAACAAGTAGACACCAGATAAATATTTATAAGGATTTGATTCTTGATAAATATAATTATTTCTTAATAAATATTATTAATTATATTATTGAATATAATTTATAATATTAGATGCAAATAATAAATTTTAGTTTGTTAATACATATGATGGATTAATTAAGTAACTAAAATTAGAAGGAGGGACTTTGAGGAAAAGTTTAAAATAGTTAAAATGCGATTTTAACCATTTTAAACTAGAAGGGTTAAATTGAAAGATTGCATGTTATCTAATTGGCTATTTTGGGTGGCAAAGTGATGGAAGCATGTGCATATATTTTGAACTTGGTCATACATGCAAACCATAAAAGAAAAACAACTAGCTTTTACTCTTTCTCTCCCTCTCCTCTTGGTTTCGGCCGAAAACAAAGAACACACAAAGTGTGTGTTTTGTTTTTGCTTCTTTTTGTTCTCAAGTCTATTATATACTTGAGATTAGAAATTTCTCTTTGCATCAAAGTTCAAGAAGGTACTGGCATACATCAAGGTGTTGGAGCTTGTTGGTGGACTTCTCTAGAGGAACTCTTCCTTGAGTTCTTGCCATCTCCATCTTCATCAAACTAGAAGATTTTGCAAAGGACTACAAAGGTTGTACTTTCTAAAACTCTCTATGTTTTATTTAATCTTTCATGTTCATGCAAATGGATCTTTGGTGGGTGTTAAAATGTTTTAATGTTGTTCAAAATTTTAAAGCTTCCGTTGCACATTTTATGATTCTTGAAATCTTGTTTTGAACAAAACCCAACAAGTGGTATCAGAGCCTCTTTTGCATGCATGTTTAGATTTTTTTGTTGATATGAAAAATGCTTGGTTTTTGGAAGCCATGGATGATTTTTCATTTTGTATGAAGAAGTTCATACATGGCATCTTTGGCAATTTTTTTAGTCTATAATTGTTATTTTATGTGACCAAAATTTTACATGCATTTTTGGTCATAAAAGTTGCCTTAGAAAAACAAAATGTTTGTTTGTTTTATTTATTTTTATTGCATATGAATGATATGTATAAACAAGCCAAGACCCCTTGTTTTATGGTTGTAATTTTATTATTCATGTTGGTTTGTAATAGTAAATAGGATTTATTATTCTCCATTTTTTTTAGATTAGTTTAGAAATAGTTTTTTTATTTTATAAACAACAAAGAAATGGAGATCAACATGGAGCATGAAGATGGAGCTTGGTGACTTCTTTGCATAGAGATGACAAATCAAGTGGGAGCATGAAGTTTTTTTCTTTTTTGGTCCCTTAGGAATGGACTTGACATTCTTGTTTGGTTCACAAGAATTGTCATTAGTTTTTTGGCTTGGTTTATACATTTTCTATATATTTTATATGTTTATATTTTATGTTGATATTATCATGTATGATTGAAATAGGTTCTTGCATGCTAGATAATATTTTGAACATAAAATAAATCATCTTTTAGAGTTTGGGTTTCAAAATAACATTTTAAAGTAAAGTGATAAAAATGAGTTTTAAATAAAAGGAGTTTATTTTAAAAGGTAACATTTTAAAAGTAAAATGGTTAAAATGGGTTTTATAAATAAAATGAGTTTTATTCTAAAAACCCATAAAATTTTGAAATGTCAAAGTAAATTAAAATGACGATTTTAAAAACTCTTACAAACTCCAAGTGTCATGTGATATTGGATGCATGCAATATAAATGACATTATATGATTATAAAACTCTAGATTTTATTTGCTTTAAAATATAGGATATTTTAGAGGAACATAAAATTGGTTCAAAAGCGCTAATTTAAAGATCGTTTAAAATTGAAGCGACAAGTTTTAAAATTAGATTTTATAATGAACCTAGTTTTAAAATAGAGATTTTAAAATTAACCAAATTATTTAAAATAGAGATTTTAAATTTATTATGAGAAATAGTTTCTTAAAAAAAACACATTGATTATTGGATGCATGCAATAATATGGTACCATGAGTTTTAAAAATTAAAATTGAGATTTTAAATGGAAATTTCAAAACTCATACAAACTCATAGTCTAGTATTAATAAAAATGTTTATTAAGAGACTATAAATGGTTCTTATAGTGCTCAAACTCAAAAATTAATATTTGATATTAAAAATTGATGACACATACTTAGTTGATAGAATTAAGATTTTATTTAAACTAATAGGAACCATTTAATGAGAAATAAGTTTGTACCATATATTGTTAAATGCATGCAATACTAAAATGTTTTTAAAACTAGAATTATAAAACATTATAAATCCCTTTTTCAAAACACAAGTCATATGCCGTCCTTTTGAAAAACACTCAATACGTCAATATGACACCCTTGTGGGATAAAGGTCACCTAACCACTTGGATTGTCTTGTGATGGATGAGGCGATTCTTATGTCTTTGTGGGATATAGGTCACCTAACCGCATGGATGTAAGTTTCACACGTTGTTTCAAGTAGGATGACTTGATTGGGAATCTTTTGTGATAAAGGTCACCTAAGCATTAGAAACCCAAGGCATAGATGGGATCAAACATGCAAATTAACAATCAAGTTGTTAAGGATCCCATAACGCTAGGAATTACATTCGATGTAATTGATAAACGTTATCTACCTTGTTGGATTAAATGGACGGGATAAAGGTCACCTAACCGTTTCATTTGTTTTGCAACGTTGGATCCTAGATTTTATGCAAATTAATGTTTTTAGAAAACTAAAGGGTAATTAATTTGATAAAAATTAATATTGAAAATACTATATTAACTTTGTTAAATTTTGTAAATGGCCTAAAATGCAAACACTACAATTAACACACCCCTAAGACCTTTTCTTTTGGAAGAAAAGTTAACCACTCAGAACTTCCCGATTTGGTTTCACAAATTGAGACACGTTCTCAGACGTGAAAACAAATCATACGCACTTATCGTACCTCGTCCTGAAGAACCTCCTCTTACCTCCATAGAAGCTAACGATACTTGATTGAAACATAATTCAATCAAGGTATCAAGTCTTATGCTTGAAACCATGGTTCCATCCTTACTAGAAAGAATGAAAACGTTTCCACTTAGGGCATTTGACATGGTAAACCGATTACCAAAATATTATCAAATGTATATGGTCCGTGAACGTTTCTATACAATTGGACAAAGACCAATATGTAAGCTCTCATATTCACAAAATGAGGACGCACCTTGACAATTTGGATAGACTTGGCTATCCTTATTCCAATGGGAGAGCCGTAGATGTGATCCTTAAATCTCTGACCAACGCATTTGATGTTTTTGTCGAGAATATGAATGTAGTGATAGATGAGGCAACATTGGTCATAGAAGAGGAGATTGTCCTTCTGAGAAATAAATGTTTTCTAACGAAGGAAAGTCCTTCAGGTATCAATATTTAAGATAGAACTTTTACTTTTCTATCTTACACTTGTGTATTTGATACTAAGTGTAGAACTCACTTTTGTAATATGTTACAAATAATCAAGAAAGGTAAATGACTGAAAGACAAGCAAAATGGTGATCCATATAAGCAAGGAAGCAAGATTGCGTACCAAGCTTATAGGAGATTTTATTATGAAACCATATGGCTTGTATTGTTAAACAAGTTTGTCTCGAACAATGTTTAAATTTACTTTGACTAAATTATTGTTTTTCAGTCACATGTTTATTGATTGAATGAAATTCACTTAACCGTTTTGGAAACGATTATATTCATATTCAAAATGAATTATTCTATTTCGAGAAATAGTTCTCTTAATTGAATAATAAAGTGAATCTCAAAAGCCTTCTAAAACATAATTCTATAAGACTCAAATGTGTTTTGAATCAAGTCTACACATGAAATAGTCAACTTAATCAAGAAAATTAAACGCATATCTTATTTTTTCAAAACTGTGGTATTTTGAAACTAAATATAAATATTTTCATTTGATATATGCGATCTTGATAAAGTTGAATATATCTCTTTTCTCTAATTCATAGAGAAGATTTTTTTTTAATTGATGCATGTTGATGTATATGGTCTCTCAAAACCAAGTCTAGATATGGTGATAGATAATACCTTCACTGACGATTTCAATTGTTGAAATTTATGGAACATAAAGATGAAGCATTTGATGTAATTCAAGTTGTTTCAAAGTGAAGATTAAGAAAACAACTCAGCAGGACCATTAAAGTCTTTTCTGATATATGAGGATAGTAACTAAACCAAGAACTCTTGGATCATCATAGAAATTGTATACATCCGAAAGGATGAACCGAACCTTATTAAATATGGTTCGCTTTATGATGAGTAGAAGTACTATTCCTATATCAAATTCGGAATTATGCCCTAGTTAAAGTAATCCGTACTTTTTGACACCAACCAAAAAGGTAGACAAAACACCTTATAAGATTTCGTATGAAAAGTTTTTTCATCCTTAATCTTAGTTGAAGGCGTGGGTTTATGAAGCTCATGTGAGACAATAAGCTTAAAGTAAACTCGACCCAATATCTACCAAATGCATATGTTGTAGAATATACTATAAATTGTTTTATATACCGATTCTACAAATCCACAAACAATAAAATTGTTTATTGTTCCAAAGCCAAGTTCTTAGAAAGCAAGTTTTTTTATGGACAAGGCAAGTGGGAGTGTTAAGAAACTTGAAGGGAATCAAGAACTTCATAACCTAATGCACTTATTGGTTGGCACTAGTTATCAAACAAAGGTCGTTGAAAACTGAGCGATTTGATTGATCAGAAACTTAGTAAAAACACCAAGTGTTCGCAAATCTAGTAGAATCATTCAGAAAATTCGAGAGATATCAATCTCTTATAAAGAATGATGTATGACTGGGTTCTAGTAAACCCATCAACTGCTAAAGTGCTATGTCAGATTCTGAATCTGGTGAGTGGCTTAGAGTCATGAACACTGAGATACAATCCATTCATGGATCAATACAAAGTATCTCAAAACTGGAATCTTTATTTTAACAGGAAAATTAAAAGTTTAATTTTCATCAAAATAAAAGATGACTCATGTATTTACTAAAACTAGTGGGAGCGCTGTAAAATTCCTAAACCTATATGAGCAAGACATACTAGTTTTTGGAAATTAACTTTCCGACATAGCAAAACATCATGTTTCGGCTCGGACAGTATTTCCTTAATAAAAGACTTAGAAAGGGCTAATTTTATTCTTGGAATAAAAATCTTTAGAGATTAGATCAAGACGACTTATAGGTTTAAGTCAAAGTGCATATGTTGACATGATTTTGAAAGATTCAAGATGCAAGGCTCTAAAGGTAGTTTCTTGCAAATATGATATGACATCATTTTGAGCATGTCTCAATATTCTAGCACAAAAGATGAGCTAGAAAAAATGATTAGTATTCCATATGCTTCGACAATTGGATCTATCATATATGCCATGACATGCACTAGATCGAGCGTGTCAAAATGCTTTAGAGCATTAGAAAACGATACCTACGAAAAATGAGGGAAGGTGATTAGATGACTATAAAGAACGATTTAAGGTACTTAAAAAGAACCAATGAAGTGTTCTTTAACTGAGGAATGGAAGAAGATCATAGCAAAATGCTGCACTAATGATAACTTCCATAAAGATTGAGAAGGTTCTCAATCACAAAAGGGGAAATGTCTTCATTGTGAATGAAAAACTAGTTCGTTTGAAAAGGTTCAAGGCGAAGGTCAAATTGCATAATACACTACAAATAAGAACACACTGCCGCTTTAGAAGCCGCAAAAGAAAGATGCTTGGATGAAAGAGTTCATTGAAAAGCTAGGTAGATGCCTCCCATTCAGGATCATCTAGAAATTCTTTGTGAGAATATGGGTGCCATTACGCAAGCTAAAGGACCCTATCTCACATCAGAGTACCAAGCATCTACTCCAAACATTTAACTATATTTGGAATAAAGTTAAAAAGGAGATGTTAGTGTTCACAAAGTTTACCCAAATCAAGTTTCTGGATGAACCTATTCACGAAGCTCCTTATATAAGCTAAACTTGAAAGGTCATGTTTGAGCTTTAGGACTTCGTTATTCTAGTGATGGGATTTGATTTGAATTTAGTATTTGGATATGGAACAGGTTAAGCAACAAGTATAGTATTTAGTTAGATATATAGGATTTGATCTTATTCATACTCGTTGTGTTCTATATTAGCATGTTTAAATCCTTGAATAAATTAATTATTCTAAATGTCCATAGTCGATCATAGTTGTGGGAGAAACTATGAAGTAAGACTAATATGAATTGGATTGGTTGACTTTTAAGAGTAAAAGTGGCAAAGTGTTGCAACCAAGTTCATAGGTACTTGTTAGGGAACGAGTACTGGACCTGACCAGCTTCAAGATCACCTCATGGATCGTCGTCATAAGTGATTCTTGAATAAAGGTAGGATCTTTATATCCTTCGACCTAAGATGCATATTAGGGACTTGAGTGTAGGGAGTACTATGCCTTGATATGGTTAAACGCTGATCTTTAACAAGGCAGTTATAAAGACCATCATTAGGCATGGCATGAGCTGCATGAGAGGCGTATGTATTCAAGAGGGGATTTGTTCCTCTTAATGTTTTAAGAGTGAGACATCTAAGGCGCCTTACCAAAAGTTGAACAACAGATGAGAATGATAGCGATCCATGTCTCACGTTCAACATGATGTCCGAACAAAGGGATAACTGATACCACACCTTATATATCAATTGAAGCTATGAGCTTATGGGAATTGGATGTTGTTGAATGGCACTTACAGTCATACATTGCTGGGGGCAGTGATATGTTGCTAGACGTCCACCACTGTCTATATCATTCTATAATGCAATCTTGAGCAAGTGGGAGATTGTTGGTTCTATATGCTCAAGAATGATTATAAAATAATATTACCGGTAATATATGATCCTATAGGGTCACACCGAATAACAAGTAGACACCACATAAATATTTATAAGGATTTGATTCTTGATAAATATTATTATTTCTTAATAAATATTATTAATTATATTATTGAATATAATTTATAATATTAGATGCAAATAATTAATTTTAGTTTGTTAATACATATGATGGATTAATTAAGTAACTAAAATTAGAAGGAGGGACTTTGAGGAAAAGTTTAAAATAGTTAAAATTAGATTTTAACCATTTTAAACTAGAAGGGTTAAATTGAAAGATTGCATGTTATCTAATTGGCTATTTTGGGTGGCAAAGTGATGGAAGCATGTGCATATATTTTGAACTTGGTCATACATGCAAACCATAAAAGAAAAACAACTAGCTTTTACTCTTTCTCTCCCTCTCCTCTTGGTTTCGGCCGAAAACAAAGAACACACAAAGTGTGTGTTTTGTTTTTGCTTCCTTTTGTTCTCAAGTCTA
This sequence comes from Saussurea involucrata, assembly GCA_033807775.1. Lineage (NCBI taxonomy): Eukaryota > Viridiplantae > Streptophyta > Magnoliopsida > Asterales > Asteraceae > Saussurea > Saussurea involucrata. Next base: position 16,080,903 of record CM066326.1, read on the forward strand.
TTATATACTTGAGATTAGAAATTTCTCTTTGCATCAAAGTTCAAGAAGGTACTGGCATACATCAAGGTGTTAGAGCTTGTTGGTGGACTTCTCTAGAGGAACTCTTCCTTGAGTTCTTGCCATCTCCATCTTCATCAAACTAGAAGATTTTGCAAAGGACTACAAAGGTTGTACTTTCTAAAACTCTCTATGTTTTATTTAATCTTTCATGTTCATGCAAATGGATCCTTGGTGGGTGTTAAAATGTTTTAATGTTGTTCAAAATTTTAAAGCTTTCGTTGCACATTTTATGATTCTTGAAATCTTGTTTTGAACAAAACCCAACACTTCGCTCTTCATTCATGCACATTGAGTCCGTGGAAAACTTGTTGCTGTCTCAACTATTTACACAATTTGAGCCTATAATTTTCAAGCATATGTTGCTTCATTCTTTCTACACTTGCACGTACACACAAGGAATATGTTTTCTTGTCATAACGTTCATAGAAATTTCCTTTGTGGTTTTTCGATAATTGAATGGAAGCCCTAGAGGAGTGAACATGAAAAAGCTCCTTTCCAAAGTGCATTCGTTGTACTAAGTGGCTCCGTGCAACTTACAGGCATTATAACTGATTCATTCGTTGTTTCAGGGTTACCACGTTACTATTGTCTGAATTTGAAAATATTCGGATAAATATTTTTGGAATTGACGGATATTCAGATCGAAAGGAGGAGATTATTATTGATATATTCAAGGATTACTAAAATTGAAAAGAGGATTTTGATGATCATGATGCTCACAATCATCAAAAAGGCGGAGAAACTATGAAAGTTTCAATTTCAAGATAAAGAGAAGTCAAGAAGCTCGAGATAAAGTGTCAAGATGTTTCAAGATGTTTCGAGAAGATTCGAAAAAGTTCAAAATTCAAAGATGTTTATTGTTGAAGAGATGAAGATACGCAGTTCAGGATATTCAAATCCCGTTAAAGCTCAAAACCCCGTTACAGCTCAAAAGCCAGTTCATGTTCAAAGACCGAAGATATATTTCAAATCTCAAAGATGCAACGATATGTGCTACAATGTTTCAAAGATTCGTGTTACAAAGACCAGTGATACGAAGATTCAAAAAGATGAAGATTCTGTTTGAAGACTTTGACCAACACCACAAAGATTTGAAGATTGTGTTTCTATACTTTGATCACTTTTTGACAATGAAGATCCTGTTGAAGACTAAAGCAGTCAGATTGGATTTCTGAAGACAACGCCTACTTGAAGATTCTTCAGAGTTATTTTTCAAAGATTGTTCTTCCTTCAAAGCGAAGAGGGAGATTGTTCAAAGTGCTTAAAATGTTGAAGATCTGAAGATCACAAAGAGCTGAAGACTATCATCATCATTTTTTTTTAAATCTTGAAACCATAGGGGGAGATTGTTAGTGCATAAAATGTATTCAAGATTTAATATGCATTTGTATTAATTGTAAAGAGTCAAATGTATTTGTCAAAGTCAAAGTAAAGGCTTAAAGGTCAAAGTCAAAGTAGCTAATGTGGAAAGTCAAGGGGTATATAATGTGTGTGTAATAGAAGTCTCATTCAAGGAAGTCATTTGTAATTTGTAAGAGCATACGTAAAGAGAGCACAATGAGAGGGATGACTTCCTAGAGAGAGAGTTTAGAGAGAGAAAGGGGATCTCATTCAAATATTGTATTCTTTCTCTAAATCTATGAAGTGTTCTTGATTTCTACCATTGTTACATGATGAAATTCTGGGATCACAGTTCAGAAGTCTTCTGGAAAGAGTCATCAAATGACACATTGATGCTTTCTACTATCGTGCGTGACTTTAGAAGGTAAACTCTGTAGGCTTTGGAAGCGACAAAGTACCCGATGAACTTGCCTTTGTAAGCCTTTTCTTCAAACTTTCCTCTTGAGTCTCTGTCGTTTAAGACAAAGCATTTGCATCCAAACATGGAGAAACTTGATGTTTGGTCGTCGTTTGTTGATTAGTTCATAAGGAGTTTTGATGTATCTTTTCACGATTGTTGAACGATTTTGGGTATAACAAGCTGTTGAAATTGCTTCTGCCCAAAAGGTCATTGGTAATCCACATGCAGAAAGCATGGTTCTTGCAGCCTCCACTAGCGTGCGGTTCTTTCGTTCGACCACGCCATTCTGTTGTGGGGTGCGAGCTGCAGAGAAATTCTGGGATATTCCTTCTTCTGTGAGATAGGCTTCAATGACAGAGTTTTTGAATTCTATGCCATTGTCACTTCGTAACTTCAGAATTCTGCACTCATAAAGAACTTGGATTCTTTTCATTAGATTAATCAAGATGCATGGAACATCTGATTTCTTTTTGACAAATTCAACCCATGTAAATCGTGAAAACTCATCAATTAAGACAAGTATATATTTCTTGCCACCTAGGCTCTGTATAGCGATTGGACCGCAGAGGTCAACGTGAAGCATGTACAGAGGTCTAGGACAAGACACATCAGATTTGCCTTTGTGGGAAGCTCTTTTGAGTTTTCCCATTTCACAGGCAGAGCATAAATGATCCTTATTGAACTTAACATTTGGTAAGCCTTTGACCAGATCAAGTTTTACCAGTTTATCTAGAGTGTGAAAGTTTAAGTGACAGAACCTGTTGTGCCATAGCCAGGCTTCTTCACTTTTGCTTGCAACAAGTCCTTATTTTTGGCATTGAAGTTCATTAGATACATATCACCTTTTCTTTTTGGCTCGCAGAAGTTCATTTCCTGTGTCTTCACTTAGTAGAGAGCATAATGTTCTTTTGAACAGTACATCGAATCCTGTGTCACAAAGTTGGCTTACACTGAGTAGGTTGTGTTTTAGGCCATCCACATATGCAACTTTGTGTACTGTGATATTCTCTTTCTTTATGACTCCATAGCCTTTGATATGCCCCTTTTTGTTATCTCCAAAAGTCACTGATCCACCATCTTGTTTTTCTTGGAATGTGGATAGAAGACTTTTGTTGCCAGTCATGTGCCTTGAGCATCCGGAGTCTAGATACCATATTGGCACAAACTACTTCTGCAAAACAATCACAGAGATTTAGGTACCCATATACACATGGGTCCAGTTTCGTCAGAATTTTTCAAGTTTTCCTTGGCATTCTTGAAATACATTTTATTTTTTGTTGAAGAATCAGTTTGTTTCTCTTTCATATTTGATTTAGCTGCAGAGAGAAAACACTTTGAACTACAAAAATGATTATTTAACCTGAACATTAGATCAAAGCAATGACAATATTGAACATCAGAGGTGATTTGCTTGAAATTTTTATTGAAAACTTTAAACTGGGCCACAGAGGCATTACATTCTATTCTAGCATATGGCTTCCTATTACAAGAAGATTTATGTAGATTAGATTGTTGGCAAAAATCTTTGTTTGTAGCATCCTTCTGTGATTCCCTTCTGTGGTGAACTTCTGTTGATTTCACTGTCACAGATGAAAAAGATTTGTTAGGTTTTGTCCATTTACCCTTTTGTTGCCATGTTGGTTTTTCTTTTATCCTTATGGGTTTTAAAAATGTTGAATCTTTTAGATTTTGAGAGGACATTAACTTCTTTTGTTTCAACTGTTCAAGCTCAATAGAGGTTTTGGCTTGTGTGCACATGTTCATAAAGTCAGGACAGATAGGAATTCCAGTGATTTTCTCTTTTGGAGAAATAGTTCTGTTAAGAACTTCAGGGGTTTGTTTAACAACCTCTGTGTCACAAGGAAACTTTTCTATTCTGTCAGCCTCTGATTCGTCAGATGATGAATCGTCCTCATATACAGAGGTTGAGTCATCAATATTTCTTTCGACAGAGGATGGACTTTCCGAGCATGTGTCATACTTGCTTTCTTCCTCTGAAGGATTACTTTCTAAGTCAGCAGAGGTGTCTGACAAGATCTCTTCAGAGAGTTTTTGATCTACAGAAGGTGTATATGAATTTTCAACATATCTATTTTCCCAATTTCCATAATTTCCTTTTCAATTTTATTTCTTTGTTTTTCTTCTGAAAGGTTTGGTTTAAACTCAAGTGCTTCTGCAGATAATTTCTTTTCAGAATCTATTGTGCAGACAAAGGTAACTTGAGTTTGAGTCTCTGGTTTACCAAACTTAAAGATTCCTATCTGATCTTGAGTTTTCAGATATCTCTTTGGTTTGGATCCTCTTTTGACAGAGGTTGAAGGTGATAAGTCTGGGTTTTCAAACCACACATTTATCATATTCATGGGTTTCCTTAAGTGAGGTTCCCCAGATATTTTTACTCTCTTACTTACATAGATTAAGTTTGGAAAATTAGGTTTGTTGACTTTTCCTATTGTAAATAGAGATGACAGAGGTTTATTCTTCTTGTTTTCTGTACCTTGATCAATATCACTGTACCCAATACCTCGCCTTCCTATTTGAGTATTTATTTTCTCATACACCTTTTGAGCATCACGATAATTTTTAATTAAAACATCTCTTCTAAGTAGATCTTGCCAAAGGACTTCTCTTTCCTTTTGAAAATATTCTTTAAGAGCTAAAATGTTAAGTCTGTCGCTTTCCGAATCTGAAAGTTCTTTTGTTTTGGATTTTAACGAAGTATTTAATTCAGAAATTTTCTCTTTTAAAGGAAAAAGATTCTTGTTCCAGTGTGCTTCTAAGTCTTCCTTTTCTTTGAAAATCTTTGCCTTTTCTTCAGTGAGAAGTCTAGCTTCTCTTTCATAAAAAGTGAGCTTTTTTTGAATATCATCACAAGTCTTTTTCAGCTTAATATTTTCAGTTTTAAATATAAGCAAATCAACTTCTGTAGTACTAGAGATGGAGTTTGAAGTAGATACCTCAGTGTCAGAGTCGGAGCTGATGTCTGCCATGCCACATAACAAGGCATTTTTGGTGAATTCTTCATCAGAGGTTGTATCTGACTCCCAATCTTCCTTGTTCACCACTTTGTTCGCCATGAGTGATTTTTGAGCATAATACTCGGCTTTCTTTTTGTAAAAAGCTGAGTCCTTCTGTGGGCGATTTGATCTGCTTCTACATTCATTGGCAAAGTGGTCTGGCTTCCCACAGTTGTAGCAACCTTGGTTCTGGGAGTTATTACCCGCACGATCGTCAATCTTCTGTCGGTCACCACCTTTTTCCGATCTGCATTCATTTGCATAATGACCAGGCTTGCCACACTTGTAGCATTCTTGTGGTGTGTAGCTTGTCTTGTCATCTGACCTTTGTCGGTCAATTCCTCTGTTGTATCTTTCACTCGACCTCTGTTGGTCGTTACTTCTGCCGTCTGACCTCTGTCGGTCAATTGATTATTCTCTTTTTACTTGATCCCCTATATTCCAATCTTCTTTTCTCTCTCTGCCATATCTATCATTTCTAGAATTCTGTTGGTTTCTTCTGAATTCTCTTGTCAATAGAGCTAAGAATGTAGCTATCGATGCCAGAGTAATTTCCCCTTCATCCACAATCTTTTCATCTTCGCTGTCAACCACTACCATCTTTTTCTTTCCTCGGCTTCTCTGTATCTTCTGTAGTTTTGCCAACCAAAGCAAGAGGTGCAGTGGTCAGTGTCTTTGTTTGTGCGATTTGAGGCTCTTGACCAGCTAATGTTCCGTAGAGGTCTGAAAGAGTCCAGGAGTCTAAATCTTGATTGGTTTGTAAAGACATAGATAGCTGGAGCCATTCTTCGTTCAGACTTTTGAGAAACATGACATTATTCTCTTCAGAAGTTCTGTAGATGCCGAACTTTTTGCAGTTATTGATCAAAGAGTTGAACCTGTCGTATGTTGTCTGCAGAGATTCATTTGTCAGGGCTTTAAAAGCGTAATAGTCGTTTATGTATTGAGCCCTTCGGTTTTTCTGAGTTTTAGCTCCCCCTTCAAGTTGTTTTTCCAGTTCTTTCCAAAGATAATACGAGGATTCGCATGCATCTAAAGACTGGACGAGTTCGTTGGGGATTGCCATAATCAGAATTCTTTTTGTTTTCTGCGCGAGTTCATCTTTTATTTTGTCTTGATCTGACCAACCATCCCTGGTTTAGGTTTTTGATGCTCAGGGATTTCAGGAGTGTCAGCTGTCGCTGGTACACGAGGTACTATTAACATAGGAACATGAGGAGGATTATAAAGGTATTGTACGATCTCTTTATCAGTACCCTCAAAGAAGTGGATCATCCTTATTTTCCACTGAGGATACTCATTTCTTAGAAGAGAAGGTGGTTTGGTTAATGAACCATCTGTGAAGAAGTTTTGTGTGCTTGTCATTTTAAGAGTGAAAAGATTCAGAATGAAGATATGACACGTAAAGTACAAGAGAATAAACTGGAAGTGTTTTCTGGGTTTGGAAGTTCTTAACAATGTACTTTTATGGAGTTTTAACTAAAGAAATAGTTTCTCTTGATTTACCAGATATCGAATAAATCGATAATGGCTGAAAAGTAGAATCTGTTTGACGAAATGAATAGCAGGTTAAAATCAGACCATGTTTCTATCAATAATCTTGTTAAACAAGGATCGCTTGATATTGAAAACCAAGCTTTGCTCTGATACCAATTGTTGGTTCCCGTTTTGCTTAGACAAGATTAACAGATCTATTAGTTCGAGTTTATGTTTGATGCGGAAGCGTATTTGAAGAACTAACAGATAAGTTTGTATAGAAACAATACAGAATATCAAATAAACAGTATATGAAGAACAAATGAATATCTCAAAGTTTTCCTGTATTTGATGAAGAACACTAATAATAGATTTGACGTTAATTGTGTGTGTGTTTTTCTTGTGTATCAACTGGTAAGGAAGAACTCAACATGAGTCTTCCTTTTATACTACAATAAAAGAACTATTCTAGACAAAAGGACCGATGCTACAGGAAAGAAGGGATGGCATGAACAGTTGGAAATCTGCATGCATTAAATGCACTAATATCAACTTGCAAGGATTCCTATCAGAGTTTGACACATGTTTGTTGTCGGACCATGCCTTGTACAAGTTGATGAACGGACCCTGGAACAGTAGCAAGATATTTCTTCAACAGTGGCAAGATATTATAAATATCTTCCAAGTCTTCAGTCTGAACAGTAGAGGCTCTGTCAAGGGTGACAGAGCTTCTGCGGCTCGGTCCTTGGTGAGCATTCTTCTGTATATCCTTCTTTGGTCCTTTGTGAGTAGTCTTCTATAGATTCTTCTTGGGACTTGGTGTTCCTTGAATGATCGTTTGCTTTGGCAGAGCTTCTGTGGAACACCGCAGAGCTTCTGTGGAACTCTTTCATACTTAGCCTATTTTTCAATACTTCTAATATTATGAATATGTGGAGCTAACAGTTAGGGTTTGGGTTTGCAGCCTCATCAACCCTAGCATCAGAAGCCTTATCATTGCCATGCTCGAATCCTTCACCCCAATCGTCTACAGCCGCCACTTCCGAAACCCTAGCCACACTTTGCATGGGATTTCCCTGCAAAACCCTACCCACCGTCGTACTTACCCCCCCCCCCCCCCCTAATCGAATTACTGCCATTCTCCATCGCAACACACAACCATAGAAACGAAGCCGAGGAGCTGCTCCCCCCATGATAGCCCTAGTAGTGTAACGAATATCACCGGAAAATCGGGATGCTGAAACCCTATGTCGAGCAAAACCCTAGTGGGACAACGAAGGTCACCGAAACCCCGGGATGCTGAAATCCCACGTCAAGTCTACCGTACGGTCAACGAAGTCCTTGGAAACACGTAACTAGAGGAGTATGAATCATGACAGAAAAAAACGACAGCAATGGAGCCGGGAAAAACTTACCGCCGACCAAAAACCAAAACCCTAAACGAAACTTGTAAAAATTGAAATCTAACACTACGTAAATCAAAAGAAAATGACAGAACCTGCCATAGAATCTCTAGACCACGAAGAACAATCGAAGCACAACCACTTTTCCACGTGAGATCCACCAAGAAATCAACACATGCCATCGAAATACCCTATTTATAAGAAGTTACTTACAACTTTCATGTTTCTTTCTATACATCTGTCCACGCCCCCACTCTCTGGAGAAGTGGTTTTTCTTCAAGTCGCAGGAGCTCTTTAGACGTGAGCGTGGTACCTCGGTCGACATCAACCTACTGGTTCACATGGCTTTTAAATCAAGAAACCGTAGAAGTCGAAGATGCCACAAACTCTTTCCTTGTCCAGGCGGTAGAACAGCTGAAACTCGAAGTCATTGCTGAAGCTTCCATGGTGGCACGTGTCTTCGCTAAGAAAGGTTGCACTACCTCCTTTCTAAAAACTATCTTCGGGAGGATGTGGAAGTTTAGAGGTAACTCGCAAGTCCGTTTCTTGGGCAACGATTCATCTAGCATTTTCTTTGTCTTCACCTTTGCTTCTCCCCAGATCAAGATTGGGTACTCCATCGAGTTCCTTGAATATTTACTAATGGTTTTCTCATTGGTACCCGGTGGGCTACATCCGGGAATTGGAGGGAGGCCCCCTAGATTCAATTCCGCTCTTGCTGTCCATTGACAACATTCTGCTACGGTTGTTTACTAAAACAACTTAAACTCTTGCATTAAAATGGCTGACCAAAAAGCCAAAATTAAATGGCGGGGCACTAATCTCGATATTATTAGAGCTAACACTAATTCTAGAGTTAATTTACCGGTAAACAAACGTCCGTGTGTTGGCCTCTTCATCGACTTTGAAGGAAGGAAGAAACGGTTACAATTCAAGTTTGAAAGATTACCAATGATACGTTACAAGTGTGGGATATGGGGTCACGATAAACAAGATTGTACTAATAAACCTGGGCGATACGAGACCTGGAAGACCCAGAGCAGATTCTGATGCAATTATATGGTCCGTGGCTCTCAGGTAACTATGTAGGTGACTGTTTTACACCTTTCTTTCCTAAAAAGGAATGGAAGTGGAAGAACTAAAGAGCGAGTCTAAAGTTTCAAAGAACAACTCTTCTCTTAATGATTCCGAGGTCGAAGATTTTTCCGGCAACAAATCCCGATCACCGAAGCATCCTCAGGCAAAGGTAATTTCAAATGCAACCCAAGACAAAAACAAAATTACCTTTTATTTTGAAAGTATAACCATCTCAATAAAAGTATTTTTTCCTCTCCTAGTAATCTACCTAAGCCCACTTTCCAAAAAGAGCTTTTGGAAATTTCTCCTTCCATGAAAACCCTTCATAAGTCGACGATTCCACCCTTGGTCCTTAAAAATGACAATGAAAGGAACTCCTTTAATCCAATGTTTGAAGACCCAACAAAGTTTTGTACTAAGTCAAAGGGTGCCTCTAGTCAGTCCTTATCTCCCAGTGAGGAGACAATCCACCACCAACCTTTTCACAAGTACTCTAATCCCCATACATTCTCTCCTAAAAAGTACCCCACCCTCCCCCCACGTGCCCTCTTCACCTACGGCTCCCCACCCTCTTAGTCAACCCACCCCAATGCAATCCCATGTTGAGCTCTCTTCCATCATGATCCCTAACCTAACTAGCCGTACCCCCACACCCACCCACCCTCTCTTTTGAATACACCAACCTCACAAGTCACCATCCTATCCCATCAAATACCACTCCCCCATACTTACCATAACAAGTCATTGACCCTCTTACCCCCTCTCCATGCAAGTCGTAGCCCTCCCCCCATACTCACCAGTTTGCTTATGTGACTACCCATGCAAGTAACACCATACTTCCCCATCCCATGCAAGCTGACGGCAATAATCCCATGCAAACCGTCACTAAAGATCCCCCTCTCATGCAATCTGTCGGTATTAACCCCATGCAAACTGTCACAAAAAATGCATCTCCATGCAAATTGTCACCAATTATATCACCCCTATACAAGCCGTCGTCGAAACCCACGGTCCCTCTAACTCTTTACCGTTTAACTTCGGAAGATCGGATACCACCTCCACTCCTCCGTCAAGAAAACGGATCTCCATCAAAGACAAAGATCGGGTGTTTAACGAAAATAAATTGAAGGCGGGTATGCTTGATAAAATCGCAAGCCCGCCTAGACAATTGATCATCAGTTGGAACTATCGGGGCCTCGCCAACCCCCGGGGAGTTTCGGTTCTTAGGGAGTTCATTCGCAGTTCTCGGCCCGATGTTCTTTTCCTTTATGAAACGCTTGTTCCCCAAGCAAGAGCTTCTAGTTTAAAATATCGCTTGGGTTTTAATTATTTCTTTGCGGTCGGTTGTAATAGCCACAGTGGTGGAATTTGTGTATTTTGGAATGAAAATTAACATCTTTCGCTTTTGTCTTATTCGCAAAATCATATTGATATGGATATCGTGGATCCCGTTAACGGGTCTTGGAGAATTACCGGTTTTTATAGATTCCCCGAACGGAATCGTCGTAGAGATTCGTGGAACCTCTTAAAATCCCTAGAGGATGCCCCAAACTGTCCTTGGGTGGTCGTGGGCGACTTTAACGATCTTCTTTTCCAAAGCAAAAAAGGGGTATCAATGAACACCAGAGTGGTGTATTCGCGGTTTCCGGGACACCTTGTCGGGTTGTAATTTGATTGATCTCGGGATGCATGGCTATTCCTTCACTTGGAGCTGACACAAAGGAAAACCAAATGAGGTTTACGCCTCGATCGTGCGCTGGGAAACCGCCATTGGGTTAACCTTTTCCCAGACTATCGAGTTAATAATCTCATCGCACCTATATAGGACCATTCCCCAATTGTTCTTATCACGCAGGTTTGATGCTCTTTCTCTTCCTTAAAAACTTTCCATTTTGAAAATAAATGGTTACAGGAAGAGTCATTTAAGAGGACATTTTCAAATGCTTGGAGCTCTTCCGGTAACTCCGATATTCTCACTAACCTTTCCAAGCTCGCTACTATTCTCGACAAATGGGGAAGAAACCTCAATGATTATTTCAAAAAAGAAATAAAGGAAGACTACTCCAAGTTGAATGCTTTGCGGACTTCAAGAGACCATAGTGCCTCGGCAGCGTTTGAAGAGGAAAGACAACAAATTATAAACACCCTCGTCAAAGAGGAAGTTCTTTAGCGTCAAAGAGCGAAAGTCCATTGGCTCAAGGAAGGAGACCGAAACACTAAATTCTTTCATGCCCATGCGAATGGGCGTCGTAAAAGAAACCGAATTATCAAGTTGAAAAATGATGACGATACTTAGATTGAGGACTCTAACGGAATTCATAATCTCGTTACCGACCATTTTAACTTCACTTTCTCGATAGGATCCGGATGCCCGGATCGTTTCACCAAATATGTCAACAATCGCTTAACGGCTTGGGATATTTCTTGGCTCGAGGCTCCCTTTGACAAGGAGGAATTCAAGACGGCACTTTTCCAAATGCACCCGGATAAATCGTTGGGTCTGGACGGTTTTAATCCCCGCTTCTTCCAAAAGAAATGGGACATTTTGGGTGATGAGATCTTTAATGCCGGAAAGCTTTGGCTCACTAACGGGTCTTTACCCATGGGTAATAACAACACTTTCATCACGCTCATCCCCAAAGTTAACAAACCGTCGTCGCTTAAAGATTATAGACCCATCGCTCTTTGTAACGTCATTTTGAAAGTAGTCACCAAAGTGTTAGCTAACCGAAACAAACCGTTACTCCCTTCCATCAACTCGGAAAACCAAACGGCCTTTGTCAAAGACCGTTTGATCATAGACAACACCATTATTGCCTTTGAAATGCTCCATTCCATGCATCACAATAAAAGGAAAAAGATGGGAGATGTGGCTCTTAAAATTGACATTAGCAAAGCCTACGATCGCTTGAATTGGGAATTTTTGCGACACATGATCATCACTTTGGGTTTTCCTCCCCATTGGGTCAACATGATAATGACGACCGTCGAATCCGTCAAGTATTTTATCAAAGTCAACAACGAGATGGTAGGGCCTATTTTTCCGAAAATAGGTATTCGTCAAGGGGACCCCATCTCCCCTTACCTCTTTATTATTTACATGGAAGGCCTTTCGTCCTTCTTAAACAACGAGGACTCGGTTGGCCGAATCCATGGAAGTAAGGAGGCCAAAGGCGCCCCCAGCTATATCTCACCTTTTTTTTGCGTATGATGCGTTTTTCTTTTGTAGGGCCTCGGTTGATGAAATTGGACACCTCAAAGATATGCTCACAACTTATGAAGAAGCGTCGGGTCAAGCCATCAGTTATGCAAAATCGGGCATCATGGGAAGTAGCAACTTGGCTCCCGATATTATGCATGATTTTTTTCCCATAACCCAATTAATACGGGCTTTTTTGGGTCTTCCTCCCTTATGGGTCGTACAAATTTTTTTATCTTTTGGCATATTCACGATAGACTTTGGGCGAAACTTCAATCTTGGAGCAAAAAATCTATTTCCTCCGCCGGAAATTCCACGCTTATTAAATCCTTCGCCCAAGCAATTATGGTCTATTATAGGAACGTGTTTCTTCTACCGAGCTCGGTCATCCAAAACCTCGAAAAAAATGATAAATTCCTTTTGGTGGGGCCACAAACCCGATGGAAACCGCTCCATCAATTGGTTCTCATGGGAAAAGTTATGCACCCCGAAAACGTTTGGTGGCCTCGGGTTCCGCGATTTCACCGCCTTCAATCTCACTATGCTCGGTAAACAAGGTTGGAGACTTGTAGAAAACCCGTTTTCTCTCGTTGGGCGCCTCCTAAAAGTTAAATATTACCCCCGCGGTAATTTCATGACGACTCACTTGGGAAACGCTCCTAGATTCATTTGGAGAAGCACTTGGCATTCACAACTCGTCCTCAAAGTGGGTCTCCGGTGGAAGATTGGTAATGGTCACTCTATTAATGTTTGGAAAGATACATGGCTCAAAGACGACTCGGGTTTTACGATTACAACTCCGGTGGACAATAGGCGTCCCCATTTGACCGTCAATGACCTTGTAGACCCGCTATCCCAAGGATGGAACTTCACGCTCATCAACGATATTTTCACCCAAGGGGATTGTTTTAAAATTTCCAAACTTCCTCCCCTAATTCTCAATTGAGACGACACGCTCATTTCGCATTGGTCGCATGACAGGATTTACTGCGTCAAGTCTAGCTACCGCACAATCACGGAACAAACTGCCTCGACTTCTCACCTCTTCTTGAGTGGCGATTGGAATTCGCTTTGGAATGCCAACATTCCTACTAAAGTGAAAATTTTCGCTTGGAGAGCCATTAGAAATGTTTTTGTTAATCCAAACCCTCAGTGATTTGATAATGACCCACTTTTATATACTTAGTGAAAATTGTAAGTAAACAATATGTATCAGAGTTTCACTATCGTTGATAAGTACTAAGATCTTACAGTACCGCTGATAGGAACTCTCGCACTTTAGATTAAACATTCAGCGAACACTGTTCACCATAAATACTCTGAGTCTGTTCAGTCCTTATGGTGATCGCTGATAAGTTAGTTGTTTACTTATGATCTCTGAAGAGAAGTTTCACGTCAACATAGGTTCTACGCTGAAGTCGGAGATCAAGCTCAAGAACCAGCGACAAGTCTCCTAATGAACTGATGCGGATCAGCGAAGACTCAGATTTGTCCACTCAACGTGAAGTATCAAGTACAAGATTTCAGCTATCGCTGAACTTTATCATTCGCTGATATAGAATGATAAACCGCTGAATCAACGAAAAGCTGATCATGAAGTCCTCCGTACAAAGTATTTTTGTCTTAACCACATTTGCACGTCTCCGTACGATATGTCAGAAAAGAACCTCCTTATTGTCTGAAATCGTACAACCACTCTGACACTACACTGTTCAAACATGTGGCTACTAAGGTTGTCAACAAAGGTCAATGACATGCAACCAATCAGCTGCTGCCACGTGTAACGTGTAAACTGCCATGCATTAAATGCATGCAGTATGTAAGAAGAAGAACTCACTTCATTTTGAAGTAACTTGCTAACTCTGGACAAGTTCATCCTTCTTATCTTGAGATAGGTTATTATTAGTAATTTCCTTCTCTTTCTTAGTGCAAGAAACTTAGTGTTCCAACTTTTTTAGATTTAGGTTTATCCTTAATCTTGTTCCACAACAAGCTGTGAATTGTTAATGATTTATCAATAAACAATTTAGAAAAGTAAAATCTGTGTGTTTGAATTCAACCCCCCCCCCCCCCCTTCTACAAACTTGTATAGCCCTTCGGGACCAACAAGTGGTATCAGAGCAAATTTGTTTAATCTAATTGTTAGGACTAAAAGTCCTATAAAATAGAAAGTAATATAAAGAAAAGAATTGTTTTCTTTATTTGGTTGTAAAAGCCTTTTAAGCTAAATGGGCTTAGATTAGTGTTTGTGGTCCATGGCTTAGGCTTAAAGCCCTTGGTATGTAAATTTGTTTTTCCAATCATTAGGTTAGTAGTGGTGAGATTAGCCGTGCGCTTAAAAGAGTTTAGAGAGAGAGAGTTTGTTCATCATTCTAATCTTGTAACTCTCTGCATTCAATCACTAAAGGATTAATCGCTTCATATTCATTGTTACTTGATCAATCTGGGATCCACAATTGGTATCAGAGCAGAGGGACAAAGCTATCGATTCAAATGTATTTTTCTGGTTTTTCTTGATCATTCAAAGTACGTACTGTGTTCATCTCAAGAATTTTTGATTGCTTTGATTTTGGTGTTAAAACTCAAAATTGAGGCTTGATAAATTCTTCTCATAGGTTTTCTAAGATCTCTCTGTGTTTTCAAATCGTTTGGTTGAGTAAAAATCCCTGATTTTCAAAATTCTTGATCTGGTTGGTTTTTTTTGCTCCCTTTCGTGAAAATTATCAAATTTTCTTGTCAAAAGTACTAGTTGATTCGATTTAGTATTGTTTTCGTGTGTTTTTGGGCTAGTTTTCTTGTTAGTACTAAGTTCTTGCAGATTATTTCTCCTCAAGACTGCAGAAATTCATCGAACCGGGTAAGTTTTTCTTGTTTCTGAATTGGTTTCGAAGTCCCGGTACTGATATCTCCCGATAGTAATGACTCCCGGTGCTGATATCTCCCGGTAGTGTCTACTCCCGATATCTCCCGGTAGTAAAAACTCCCGGTGCTGATATCTACCGGTACTTCAACTCCCGGTACTCCATCTCCCGGTACCTAACTTAGTCCTGGTATTACTCACTTGCGGGACTCGGTTTGCCAGTCCCGGTATCACAACTCCTGGTATTTCTCTGTGACTTCTCAGTTGTGGGAGTTCCTAGTTGCGGGACTTCTCAATTGCGGGACTTTCCATTTGCGGGACTTGCTTCTAATACCGGAAGCTGTAAATTTCGGATTTTTAGGTTTTGTGATTTTTGAACTTTCATAACTTCAAATCATCATAACTCGCTCAAAAATCAGTATTTTGCAACGAAATTTTACAGGGTTACTCAAAATGTGATTCTGAACATATTCTCTTGGAATGTTTTCTGCTAAAAACACCTACAACTATGAGTTCGATCACACCACAGTAAACTGA
Organism: Saussurea involucrata; assembly: GCA_033807775.1. NCBI lineage: Eukaryota > Viridiplantae > Streptophyta > Magnoliopsida > Asterales > Asteraceae > Saussurea > Saussurea involucrata. The sequence goes on from CM066326.1 coordinate 16,096,333, forward strand.
ACAGGCTTTCAATTCTGGATCAGTAAACCCTGTCTGCTTTTGATCGATATCTTGAATTGTCTCACGATCACTTCTGTCAAGTAACAATATCTTATCCGACTTACTCTGAGCTCAAAGAGAAAGTTTCTCTTTTAGAAGCGGATATCTCTAAGCTAGAAGCCGAGGCTAAGATCAAATATGATGCCAAAGGCAGGCTAGCGATTGAAAAGGCTGAGGACAAATGTGTGATAGAAAACTATCAAACTGAGTGCTCGGCCTATTCAGAAAGAGCTAAACTCCTCGAGACCCAAATATCTGAATATACTCAAAAGTTAGAGAAGTCTCAGGAGGAGTATTCTAAAAGCATCTTAGTTCAAGAAAATGTTTTAAAAGAAAATGAAAAGTTGACCACTAAGCTTAAGGAGGTTGAATCCAAACTTTACAAACTTGGTCAATCTGAACAAACCATCCACTTGAACAAGTCCAAGGAGTTCAAATATTACAACTCATTTTGGGGACTCGGATATGATAATCCGTGCTACCTAAAGAAGGTCTTGTCTAAGGTTCCCACTCTTTATGAATTTGATTTCATGGGCTTAGACAAGATATATCCAGAGTACAAAATCAAGTGGACTAAGGCATCTAAGGAAGATGAGGAGTTTGAGGACTTTAAAAGACAATCCGCCATACCTCTACCTCCAATAGAGGCAAAACCTAAAACGGATAATTCCTCTTCGGAAAATAACACGAAATCGGATGATGCACCGCCTAGGAAGAACATAAATGTACAAATTCCTTTTGTGTACGAAACGCTTAATGCATCGTAATTAAAAAGCAAAATTCCTTATCTCCACAATGACTATTTTGACATCTGCTCTCTTGCCAAAACGGTTGAGACTCCGCCTCCTGTTCCGACAACCGCAGATGAAGACTCTAATGATCAAACAGAGTTGAGACGTTATGTTCCACCTCTGATTTTGGAAAACATTATTTTTAAACTAGAAGAGTCAATTGCGAGAGATAAGGTCAGTTATGAAACAGAAAGGATTGTACTTTTAGATTCTATTGAAAAGCTCAAACAGAATAGACCCGACACACTACCCGAATCTGAAAGAGAGTCCTATCGAACCGAGATTGATAGGGTGACGTCTCAACTGGCTGTTTTGACATCTGAAGCCTTAACGCTGAGAATGGCTAAGGGGAATTCTGTGGATACCCCAATGACGCCGGTCACTACTGAAACAATCTCGTTTGATGACGCTCAGATCTTTTCGGATAGTTCGTCATGCAAAGCCTTTATGGGAGTGTCTGATGACACCATCACTAAGGATTTGAGCTTTAAGGATAAAGGTAAGGCCATCGAACCCGATTCTGTTCAAAAGAATCTTTTTCCGATTTTTGATAATCCCTTTGCGAATGACTCCTCGTCTGACTCTGATGGCGACACTCCACCTGATTCTGCAAGAAGATTTTCTGAGTTTATGAATTCCACTCCTTGTCATGAAGATGATTTTTCTAAGATTGATGTTGCTCCTAAGCTTGCAAGTCACATTCAACTTCTTGAGAAAATGCCTTCACCGGTTAATTTTAAAAAGGGAGAATGTTCCAACTCCAAATATGTTTCTAAGACCAATTCTTCAAATTCAAAATCTAAAAGATGGTCAAAGAAACGCCCGAAAACCGGTAAGTCTCACAAAAGGCAATCTTATTACTCTAGTTCTTCTAACAGTGAGCTTCATGATTCTTCAGATAATCATGTTCTTAGAAAAGTAAAAATGGTTTGGAGAAAGAAATCAACTACAGAAGACAGTGATGGAAACAAGTCTCATAATTCTCCTGTAGTTGATACAAAGTCATTTACTTCCAAGACTGGCTCACGTGCTCATGTTTACCCTATAGCTAAGCTAATCAGTCTAAACCGAGAAAAGATCTGCTGCACTTATTGTGGAAAAAGTGACTTTGTACATCCAAGGTATGTGAACAACTGGTATGGTACCTATAGCATCCCCAATCCCCATATTAAAGTCAAGACATCTAACCACCAAGGATCCATCAAAGCATGGATACCAAAATCTTTTTGATCTGTTTTTGCAGGGATTTCATGTGTGATAATATACAAAATTTTATTTTCACATGACTGCGTTCGAAGGTTGTGCCACATTTGAGGGGGAGCATCAGGTATTTGACATATACATGAATTTTTTGTGAATTCAAAGAACCGTGGAAATTCATCCTAAAAAACTTACTTGAGTTTGTTTTTCTCCGTTTTTAAATTCCAGAATTGCCACGTGTTATATTTTCTTTGATTTAGTTATTTCCATGTCTCACATATTTTGTTGATTTTTCGATGGAAATACACCCGCTTGAATTCCAATTTTGTTCTCATAGTACGTCCTTACCTACTAATGATTCAGTTCTTCTCTGGTAAATTAATTGTGACCTGTTCTTCACAATTAAACTTTCTGATCAATTGTTTCATTTGTTGCAAACACTGTGCTTACTGAGTCATCCTAGTAGCGCTTGAACTTGTTCTTTGATCTTCATTCCCATTTTATAATGACTTCTGATCAACTCAGATCAGGACTCGTTCTTAAAAGATTGACTTCTAAACATGCCAATTTAGAACTCATACTTCAATGTGTGCTTAATGTTTTATTGGTTCATTCAAAGAGTGTTAGGAATTACATCGTTTCTATGGTCTATCCAGAACCGGAAGGACCTACCCAAGAAACACATCCTTTTTAGATAACAGTGAGGGGTCTAGATGTATAGATGAGTTTGGAGTGAGAAAAAAATGGTGAGGATGTGACAGGACTTAAAAGACATATTGGTCTCTACCAAACCGAGTCAGTTAGCCGGGTAACCACACAATCTATTCATTCTCGTTCTTTGGAGATGAATATTGAAACAGACATGGACCCAGTGTCGACAACTCGTGTCACCCCACCTAGCCACTCAAGCATCTCAAAAAAGATGTTTGTTTCATAAATGCACGGAGATTTAGCACATAATCTATCTATTCCTCACTCGGAGGTCTTAGATATTGAAAAAGGAAGACATCAGCTCCGGTCTCCGAACATCATATTCTATTCACTGTGTCAATTGATTTTTAACTTGAGTCCCAGGTTAAATCAATTTTTGAGCCAAATCGATATAATTTATTTCTTTCACACATGCACGAGTCTTTGTGATTCCCATTGCATATCTTCGTGATATTGCCGGAACAGTTTGAGAGGTAATTTTCAATATTTTACTTCAGTGATAACTGGAAGTCCTATCAGAGATACCCCGATGCCAACTCTGAACATAGGCCACACAATTATTTTAATTGTTGTGATAACAGTTACTATTGTGTTTCTGTGTTAGAGGATTACCCCATTTTGGTTACTTAACGTTTTATCTGGTACTTTTGCTACTCATCAGTGTTGTCTTTGAAGTTACATGATGCTCAGGATGCTCCTAATCATCATGAGGGGGAGAACTGATACAAATTCAAAGACAAAGATCATCATCATGAGGGGAAATTCGTTATAAAAGTTCAAAGACCCTGACTATCAAGTTGAGGGGAGTAAGCAAAAGTTGAGGGGGAGTAACTGTTATAACCTGTGCTAAAAATATTACAATGTGCGTGGTTCTTCTATCCGTTTAACAAAGTGCTGAAGTTTTCAAAGCTAATTCAACTCGTGGTTCAACTCGTGATACTAAGAAGACCAAGAACATAATTCAAGGGGGAGCGTGAAAGACCTGAAGCCAATCAACGACAACATCTGTCAAAGGTTCAAGAGAAAGAGAATTTCAAGACCTGAAGATTCCAAGATCATATTTCTTTTCTTTATATAACTTTAGGGGGAGATTGTTAGGACTGAAAGTCCTATAAAATAGAAAGTAATATAAAGAAAAGAATTGTTTTATTTATTTGGTTGTAAAAGCCTTTTAAGCTAAATGGGCTTAGATTAGTGTTTGTGGTCCATGGGTTTAGGCTTAAAGCCCTTGGTATGTAAAGTTGTTTTTCCAATCTTTAGGTTAGTAGTGGTGAGATTAGCCGTGCGCTTAACAGAGTTTAGAGAGAGAGTTTGTTCATCATTCTAATCTTGTAACTCTCTGCATTCAATCACTAAAGGATTAATCGCTTCATATTCATTATTACTTGATCAATCTGGGATCCACACTAATAAACAAGATCTAATCTATACTAAGATTTCTCTTCCTTGCTATTTCTGAAAATGGCTACCAACACAAACACAAACTATATCGACAATGGTTCTCTTGCAAAACCCCCTAGATTCTCGAGAAATAATTGTAATCTATGAAAAAATAGGATTATTCTCTTCTTAGAAGGTGTAGACCCTACTATGCCTTATTATCTTGAAAACGACCCATATATTCCTGTAAGAATTGATGCTGCAGTTCCAGCCGCTGAGAATAGACCTGCTATTCCAGAAAGGCTGATTCCTAAGGAAGTTCATATGTGGACTGACGAAGATAAGAAGAAAGTGGCTATCGACACAAAAGCCAGATCCATACTATCCATGGCTCTTCCTGACGAAGTCTACCATTCCGTCATGAACCTGAAAACCTCAAAAGCCATGTGGGATACAATCTGTGTTCAGTATGATGGTACTTCTGAAGTCCAGGACTCTCGAAAGATCAACCTGGTAAGACAGTACGAAAGCTTCATTTGTGGTAAGAATGAAACTCTCTCTGAAGTTCACCAACGTTTTAATTGTTTATTAATAGATCTAAAAACTGTTGGTAAGGAATATTCTAACTTTGAAGTGCTGACAAAGTTTTTAGAATGTTTACATGAAAGCTGGGACAGTTATTCTATGTGTCTCAAGCTGACAAAGGATCTAAGATCAATGACCCTTTCTACCTTATATGGCACGATGCTGAATCATGAGCAATCGAGTCATCTTAAGAAGAATCTTGTAAAAGATTCCAAAAGCACCCCTGTTGCTTTAATCTCAGAGGAACCTTCCACTCAGCGACCCTCGGTCACTATCACTGAGTTGGAGAGTAACTCTGAAATGTCATCAGATTCTGACTCTTCAGATGATGATGAATCTTTGGCTCTCCTCACTAAAAAGTTCAGGAGATTCGCCAAAAAGAAAATGTTCAGAAAGAATAAACCTCTTTCCATTACTGACAAGCCAAGATCATCAGCTCCTGTTGATAAGGCTACTGCTACTTGTTTTAACTGCGAAAAGATAGGACATTTCGCTAACGAGTGCACGTCTAAGAAAGTTTCGAGAACTCAGCGTTTCCCAAGAAATCTTTTATTCCCAGGAATAAAGATGACAAATACGCCAAGCTGAAAGAAAAGTATGCAAAGCTAAAAAGCTTTAAGAAAAAAGGCAAAGGCCTGATGGCTAACTATGATTGGGCTGCCTCTGATGAAGAAGAATCATCATCTGACTCTGAAGATGATGAAGCCAATCTTTGTCTTATGGCCAAGATTGAAGATGAGGAAGAAAGTTCATACATTCCCTCCACTTCAACCTCTGCTATTCAGGTATCACCTTCCTTCTTTACAAATATTGCAAATATTGATGAAGCTGATAGTCTTCGTAAAATCGATCTCTTGACTAGAAGTTTATATGAAGCCATGAATGGCAAAACTGTAGTTGAAAATCAAAACCTTGACCTCACTGAACAGCTTAAAAACTGTCACCTTCAAATAGAAAATCTTTCTAAAATTGAAGAAGATTTTAAAGATCAAGTGCACATAAATCAGCTAGTCAAAATCGAGCGCGAAGAAGCTATCGCTGCATTAAGAGCTGAAAAAGCTACTGTTGATGGATGGTATAATTCCTCAACAAAGATCACTGAGTTAATTAAGTCTCAGATTCCCCTGAGTGATAAACGTGGTCTTGGTTACAAAGCTGATACTCTAGAACCAACCACTGATCGTTCCATGCTCTTATTTGGAACTTTCGTATCCTCAGTCGTTGATACTTCATCCTCTCAGTGTTCCTCGTCTAGACCGCCTATCCCTGAGGAAATTTCTACCTCTTCAAAAGGTAAAGAGAAAATGGTTTATTCAAAACCTACCTCTGTCTTTAAAAATAAAGGTAAAGGAATTTCTTTTAACCAAAATCCTCAGAATGGTACCTTAGTACCTAAGCTGAATGCTTCTAAAGCTTTAGTGATTCATCCCTCTGGATCAAGGAATCAGATCTCTGGATCTACTCAGCGTGGATCTATTCAGCGATCTACTCCTAGAATCAGAGTGGATGTCTCTGGTAAGAAATCCGAAGAACTGAATGTTCCTCCCATTTCAAAAGCCAACAGGTTACTTGGTGTTGGTACTTCTAATTCAAAATCTAAAGCTCAGCATTCAAATGGTCCTATAACTTTTAGTTATAGGAAATGTTATCACTGTCGACTCACTGATCATATTGCTAGTAAGTGCCCCACAGCCACCAAAGCTGAAAAGATAGCTAAGGTGAAGATCATTGCCCCCAAGGCAAAGAAGACCATTGAGGTTAAGAAATTAACCACAGTGAAGACTGACAAAGCTGAATCTTCAAATGCTGCGAAGATTGCTGAACCTTCCATTCCAACTACTTCCGCTGACAAACGTGTACACATGGTTAAGTGGGTACCCAAGAAAAACTAATCTTCCTTTGTAATGCAGGTTAAGAAGAGTATCTGGTATCTCGATAGCGGATGCTCTAGACATATGGCTGGAATGAAAAGCCTGCTCGCTGAATACAAGGAAGAGAAGGGTCCCTCTGTAACTTTCGGTAGAAATGGAAAAGGACATACCCGAGGGTTTGGTGTACTCTCTAATGGTACAACAACCTTCAGAAGAGTCGCATATGTTGAAGGGCTGAAGCATAATCTTTTAAGCACCAGTCAACTTTGCGACAAGGATAACAAAGTAATCTTTACTAAGGAATCCTGCTTTGTCAATGACAAAAAAGAGAAGATAGCTCTCAGCGGTTATTGTTTGGAAAATGTTTATGTAATAAACATGGACTCAACAACCACTGAGAACTCCTGTTTCTTCTCAAAGGCCTCATCTGATGTCAATTGGCTATGGCATAAGAGGCTCTTTGATCTGAAATTCAAGACACTGAACACTCTTTCTTCAAAAGAGTTAGTCACTGGTCTACCTCATCACTCATACGCCAAAGAGTCTTAATGTTCAGCGTGTGAGAAAGGGAAGCAGACCAAAGCAAGCTTTAAGTCAAAGCAAGTCTCCTCAGTGTCATCTCCTCTACAACTTCTCCATATGGATTTGTTGGCCCTGTTAACAAACAATCCATCGCTGGAAAGAAATATACACTGGTCATAGTTGAAGAATACTCTCGTTATACATGGGTTATGTTTCTCCGTTACAAGAGTGACACCCCTGGAGAACTCATCACCTTTGTTTGGAAGATGGAAACCCTGAACAACTTGACCGTTCGCTCAATAAGGAGTGATCATGGGACTGAATTCAAAAACAGTGCTCTTGATTCCTTCTTTGAGAGTAAGGGTATTTCTCACAACTTTTCTTCAGTGAGAACACCGCAACAAAATGGAGTCGCTGAAAGAAGAAATAGAACAATTATTGAAGCTGCACGTTCAATGCTCAGCGATTCTCACATGCCTACTCAGTTTTGGGCATAAGCTGTCAACACTGCTTGTTTTACGCAAAACAGGCGCTGATAGTCAAAAGATTCAATAAAACAGCCTATGAACTTTTTCATGGGAGAAAGCCTTCAATCAGCTTTCTTCACATCTTTGGATGTCAGTGTTTCATACTGAACAACAGAGATGCCCTTGGAAAGTTTGATCCTAAGGCTGATGATGGAATCTTTCTTGGATATTCTTCAATCTCCAAAGCCTTCAGAGTCTTCAATCGAAGAAGACAAACTGTAGAAGAAACTATTCACCTCACGTTTGACGAATCCCATTCAGCGAACTCTAAACCATCCGCTGATACTGAAGAACTGAATCAATGGATGTTTTCTCATCTTGGTGATTCAGAAGATATTCCCACTCCTCATACTCGTACAGTTGAAGACGATAGTCCTACTATCATTCCAAACATGCAGAATAGTGAAGCTGAAACATCATGGGTCTCAGTTGTTCCTTTAAACACTATACCTGCTTATGAACCAAATGTCTCAAACATTTCATCTACTTCTCAGCAATCAGTGAATGAAATGACATCTGCACCCACTCCTCTCTTAGCTGATTTTCCGGAAGTTGTTGAAGCCTCATCTTCAGCTCCTCAGGTTCAGATTGAGTCAGCGTCTCATGCTCCGGCTCAACGATGGACTGTAAATCACCCAATTGATAAAATTCTTGGTGATCCAAACGCTGGTGTTTAGACTCGACGAAGTGCAGGTAATATTTGTTTATTTGTTAACTTTATTTCTCTGACTGAACCAAAGAAAAGTAGATGATGCCCTCAAAGATCCAAACTGGGTCAGCGCCATGCAAGAAGAGTTGACTGAATTCGAAAGAAACAAAGTTTGGAAACTTGTTCGAAGACCAACTGACAAAACAGTGATAGGCACTAAATGGGTCTATCGAAACAAGTTGGACGAACATGGAACTGTAACACGCAACAAGGCTCGTATTGTTGTTCAGGGATACAGACAAGAGGAAGGCATAGATTACGGCGAAACATTTGCTCCAGTAGCAAGACTAGAATCTATTCGTCTATTCTTAGCATACGCTGTACACAAAGACTTCAAAGTATATCAGATGGATGTTAAGTCATCGTTTCTAAATGGAAAGCTGAATGAATAAGTCTATGTGGAACAACCACCAGGATTCTCAGATCCTAAGCGTCCAAGTTATGTTTATAAACTAGATAAGGCACTTTATGGCTTAAAGCAAGCTCCACGTGCATGGTATGACCCTCTTTCTACTTATCTCCATATTGAACAATTTGAGCGTTGTAAAATTGACAAGACTCTTTTCTTCAGGAAAGTAAAAGGTCATATCATTCTTGTTCAGATATATGTTGATGACATTATATTTGGTTCTACTAACCCTGATCTTTGTACTCGTTTCGCTGATAGAATGAAAGATGAGTATAAAACGAGCATGATGGGTGAAGTAACATATTTCCTTGGTCTTAAGATAAAGCAAAATGAAAAAGAAACTTTCATTAATCAGGGAAAGTATCTTAAAGATATGCTGAAGAAATTCGATTTAACTCAGAGTTCAGCTATGAAAACCCCTATGGCACCACCGCTGACACTAGATAAGGATACTAATGGTATTCATGTTAATGTCACGCTGTACCATGGGATGATCGGCTCTCTTTTGTATCTTAGAGCTAGCCGACCCGATATTATGTACGCAACCTGTTTGTGTGCACGATATCAAGCTGAACCTAAGATATCTCATATGACCGTTGTAAAGCGAATTTTTCGATATCTTAAGGGTACAGCGAACCTAGGTCTTTGGTATCCCAAAGACTCGGGGTTTGATCTGATCGCCTATTCAGATAGTGATTTTGCAGGTTGCAACATGGATAGGAAAAGCACCACAGGAGGCTGTCAGCTCCTGGGTGGAAAGATGGTGAGTTGGACAAGTAAAAAGCAAAACTCAGTGTCCACCTCCACAACTGAAGCTAAGTATGTAGCCGCTGGAAGCTATTGTTCTCAGGTCTTGTGGATGAGAAATCAACTACTGGACTATGACCTACAGCTCTCAAATATTCCAATCTATTGCGACAGCACAAGTGCCATCGCTATAGCAAACAATCCAGTGCTACACTCAAAGACAAAACACATCGAAATCAGGTATCATTTTATCAGAGATCATGTGATGAATGGTGATATAGAACTTCACTTTATCCCAACTGACTATCAGTTAGCTGATCTGTTCACTAAACCTCTTGATGAGACAAGATTCAACTTTCTCATCAGCGAGCTTGGAATGCTGAACTTTGAAGAGTAAAATCTTCAGCGGTTCACATTTGATCAGCGATAGGATAAAATCAACTTGTATAACCTATTCTATCATCTTCTCTCTAAATAAACTTGATTCGCTGATATCAAGGTATGTTTTTCTCTCTCTGACAATCGCATGTAAATGCAAGATTTCAAGACAAATTGCATCGCTGAATATCTCTTCCTTAATCTGCGATACTTTGAAATTTCTAAAACCAACTGATATTTCTATTCAGTGCTTCATGTTTTCAAAAGTGTCCCTGAGTTTTTCAAAACCTCAGAGACATCCAAGAATATGAAAGGACAGTTGTGACGTCATTGCAACGGATAAGCCCCGACACGTTCTTTTTCTAACACACGTTTGCACATTTCGTTTACCATCTAATCAAATGCAAACACGTGTCCGTGTCATGATGAAAAACTTTCCCGCTCGAGTTTTTTCTCTCTAATCTCACTATATAAACACTTTTTGGGTTTATATTTTTCCTTTATGCGAAAAACTTCTCCTCCAAGCAAGAAAGAATTATTGTTGCATTTGTGCTCTCAAGTTTTTCAAGAACTTCTTCTTCTTCAACGAACCAGGTTAATAATTATGTTATTTACCTGTTTCTTAAACTTGTTAATGATCTTCTCATTGTTTTTACAAGATCAAACAAAAGAACTTTTTCAAATGAAATCATTTCTTTCATGGTTTTATGAACACAACCTTTCATGGTTGTTCTTCAAGTTTAAACGCAAAATCTTAAACTTGTTCTTCATACGTTTTTCCAGAATCCTAATTCTCAAAGGAAACTGAAAAACAAGATTTTTTTTGGTTTGCTTTTCTTTTTCAAAACCAAGAAAAACCCTAATCTTCATTAAGACATTTTTGTCTGAATGAAATGGACAAAATTTCGAACCATCTTATTGGAAAATCTTTCTACATTAAGACTATTCTTATTTGTTAAATCTTTGGTTGAACTGATAATACAGAAATGGCATCTACTGACATTTCCACTGCTAAGAACACCACTGCTGAGAACACCACTGCTGAGGAATTGGAAATCATCAAGGCTCCTCAGGTCAAGTTCACTCTTGAAGAACTTGATTGGACAAAAATCAACAACCTCTATGCGCTTCTCGAGTTTCCTCCTCGAAAGCAAGTCACACATCTGAATGATGCTGTGAATTTCCTGAAGAATTGTTGCCCCTCCACAGCCCTGACCATAACACCTCCTGCACATCAGCTACTGCTATCTCAGTTCTGGTATTCTGCTAGACACTCTCAGCTACCATCAACCAAAGACTCCTCAAAGAAAATTGATTGCATCCTCTGTGATACTGACTATGGCACAATAAAGATCACCCCTGCCATTATCCGTAAAGCCCTGAGCCTTCCATTCGCCCCAAAAGAAAAACCTTTTATTCCCCTCCCTGACCACAAGAAACACTCAGGTAGGGAAGCCATCACTGCATTCTTTGATGCAATGGTCTATGTTTGGGAAACTGGGAGGGACAAGAAGCCTGAGAAGAAGCTGACCCTCATCAAGAAGTCAAAAATGCCCAGCGAGATGAACTTCATCTTTGCTAACTTAATAAGTTGCATGACTGCAAAGACCGGCTCCTCTGATCAAGCCGCTCAACCTCAGCAAGCAATGGGATATCCATTGCTGAAAGGTCTACATATAGACTGTTAGCTTCAATCTTCCTAATCAAAGAAGTAATCAGAAGTAGTGAAAAATAGGCTAAGTGAAGAAAGCCTCTTACAGAGGCTCTGCCGAACTTACCGAGAGATCAAGGTCAAGAAGCTACAGAAGCTAAAGAGGCGTCCTACAGAAACTCTGTCATACGCACAAAGAAGACCATAGACTCGGAATGCGGTGAAGACTGCTCTACAAAGGACCAGACCACAGAACCTCTGTAACACTTTACAGAGCCTCTGTGGTCCTCTTCAAAGACTTCAAAGATATTTATAATATCTTGCTACTGTTACTGGACCTGTTCATCAACTTGCATGATAGCATGCCCTGTCCAACTGCAACGTGTCAAACTCTGATTGGATTCAATAGGGCTTAGTACATAATAGACGTCTGCTGCATTAAATGCAATACAGCACGTCAAAACTGTTCATGTCATCCGTCCAACTATTCATACCATCCATTATGAATAGTAGCTTATGCTTTATGGTCCCCTCAGAGTAGTATATAAGGAAGACTCATGTTGAGTTCTTCCTATCGATCGAACAATCGAAACAAGAAATCAAGAGAGAAAAACATCACAAGAACACACAGCATAAACACTCTGAGAGTCATATCTGTTTTAAAGCTTTGCTTACTCACTGTTCTTGAATCTGTTCTTAATATATATATTCAGTAAACTTTGAGATATTATTTCCTGTTCACTGTTTATTTATATTGTGTTCTAAATCTATCAAACATATCTGTTAGTTCTTCAAATATGCTTCCGCATCAAACTCAAACTTGAACTAATAGATCTGATAATCTTGTTTAAACAAAACGTGAACCAACAATTGGTATCAGAGCAAAGCTTGATTTTCAATATCAAGTGATCCTCTTTGTTACAAGATTAGTGATAGACATCATTCTTTTTTAACCTATTCCTCATTTCTAGGTTAAAACTCCATTAAAGTGTACTCTGGGAACTGTTCAAACCCAGAAAACTTTCCAGATCATCAGACTCATGCTCTTTAAACATTTTATCCTTTCAGAACTTTAACAATGACAAATACAAATAACTTCTTTACTGCTGGTTCACTCACCAAGCCTCCTACTCTCCTACGAGATGAGTGTCCTCAATGGAAGATAAGAATGGTTCATTTCTTTGAGGGTACTGAAAAAAATCTAGTACAATATCTTTACAACCTTCCTCCTGTTCCCATGATAGTAGTACCACGTGTACCAGCTACTGCTGAATCTCTTGAAATCCCTGAACATCAAAAACCAAAGCCAAAAGAAGAATGGTCAAATGAAGATAAGGCAGAAGATGAAGTTGCACAGAAAACAAAAAGAATCTTGATAATGGCTATCCCCAACGAGCTTTTTCAATCCTTAGATGCATGCGAAATTGCGCACGATCTTTGGAAAGAATTAGAAAGACAGTTGGAAGGGGGTGCTAAAACACAGAAGAAACGAAGGGCACAGTACATAAATGAGTATCATGCCTACAGAGCCTCTGCAACAGAATCTCTGCAAACAACATACGACCGGTTCAACTCTCTCATAAACAAATGCAAAAAGTCCGGCATTCACAGAACCTCTGAAGAAAATAATGTCATGTTTCTAAAGAGCCTGAATGATGAGTGGCTTCAATTGTCTATGTCTTTACAAACAAACCAAGATTTAGATTCATGGACACTCTCTGATCTCTATGGAACACTAGCTGCACAAGAGCCTCAAATAGCACAGGCTAAAACAATAGCCATTGCACCATACGCATTGGTTAGTAAATCAACAGAGGCTACAGATAGACCGAGAAATGAGAGAGCAACAGAGGAGAAGAAGAAGGAGAAGAAGAAGATAGTGATAGTTGATAGCGAAGAAGACGAGCTGATAGAGGAAGAAATAACTCTTGCGTCATTAGCTAAATCATTGGCTCTATTGACAAGAGAGTTCAGAGGTAACCAAAGAAATTTTGGAAATGACAGATATAGCAGAGACAACCAGAGAGATAGAAGAGATGATGGAAGAAGAGAAGAATCAAGTGACCGACAGAGGTCAGACTACAAAAATGATGACCAACAGAGGTTGAGCGACAGAAACTACAGAGGAAATGACCGACAGAGGTCAGATGACAAGGTAGGCCACACACAAGAATGCTACAAATGTGGTATGCCTGGTCATTACGCAAACGAATGCCGAACAGAGAAAGGTGGAGACCAACAGAAGTCCGACGATCGAACTGGAAACACCTCCCAAGGTTGCTTCAACTGCGGCAAGCGAGGCCATTTCGCAAAAGAATGCAGAAGTAGACAAAATCGTCCATAGAAGGACTCAACTTTTTACAAAAAAAGGCTGAATATTATGCGCAAAAATCCCTGATGGCGAACAAAGGGCATTCTGAAGCAAATAAGGAGGACTTTGAGTCAGACTCTACCTCTGATGATGAATTCACAACCAATGCCTTGTTCTGTGGCATGGCAGAAGTCGACTCCGACACTGACAATGAGGTATCCATTTTAAACTCTACCTCTTGTATTAAATCTGTAGATAATGATTCAATTAAACTTAACATTGAACTGATTAAACTAAAAGAGATAAATGAAAGCATTAAAAAAAACTCACCTTTAATGAGAGAGAAGTAAGGCTTCTCACTCAAGAAAAAGCCAAAATTTTTGAAGAAAAGGAAAGAGTAGAAAAATATTGGAGCAAAAATGTAGATCCTTTAAAAAGGCAAATTTCTGAATTAACCTCTGCTTTAAAAATCAAAACTAAAGAGCTTTCAGTTTCTAGGAGTGAAACAACGGACATAAAAGCTCTCAAAGAATACTTTCAAAAAGAGAGAGAGGTACTTTGGCAAGATCTACTCAGAAGAGAAGTTTTACTTAAAAACTATAAAGATGCACAAAAGGTGTATGAGAAAGTAAACTCACAAATACGAAGACGAGGTATAGGGTACGATGATATTACTCTAGGTGTTGAAGGCAAAAGACTTAAACCTCTGTCTTCTCTGTTTGTAATAGGAAATACAAATAAACCATCTTTTCCAAACTTACTCTCTGTAAGTAAAAGGGTTAAAATCTCTGCAGAACCTCACTTAAGGAAACATACGAAGATGATCAATGTGTGGTTTGAAAACACAGATTCATCATCTTCAACCTCTGTCAATAGAGGAATCAAACCAAAGAAATATCTGAAAACACAAGATCAGATTGGTATCTTCAAGTTTGGTAAACCAGAGACTCAAACACAGGTTGCTTTTGTCTGTATGTTAGATGTCGAAAAGAAATTATCTGCAAAAGCTCCTGAGTTTAAACCCATCTTTTCAGAAGAAAAACTTAAAAGATCAATTGAAAAAGAAATTTTGGAAGTTTTGAAATCAAATGTTTTAGAAAATCTCTGTACATCTTCTATAGATCAAATTCTCGCTGAAGAGATCTTATCAGAAACCTCTGCCATCTATGAAACTTGTTCTACAGAGGAAGAAAGCTCGTACGATACATGCTCAGAAAATCCAGCCTCTGTCGAAAGAGATGACTCAACCTCTGTATATGAGGACGATTCAACCTCTGACGACTCAGAGACTGATTCTAAATCCGGGATAGTTCACTGTGACACAAGGGATGTTAAATTCTCCTCTGAGGTTCTTAACAGAACAATTTCTCCAAAAGAGAAAATCACAGAGATACCTATCTGTCCAGATTTTCTCAAAATGTGTATACAAGTCAAAACCTCTACAGAGCTTAATAATCTGAAAAAAGGCCTATGAAAATCCTAAAAGCTCAAAGTTTTCAAAACCTTTAAGGCCTGAAGCTAACAAATATCTTCCCTCTGTGATAGTGAAGACAGACGTTCACCACAGAAGAGGCTCACAGAAGGTAGGACCTAAACAAGATTTTTGCAAACAACATTCTAGTATTCATAGATCTTCTTGTAATAAGAAATCTAATGTTAAGAAAGAATGTAATGCCTCTGTGGCTCAGTTCAAGAAATTCAATGAAAAGTTCAAACAAATCACGTCTCATATTAAATACTGTCATTGTTTTGATCTTATGTTCAAATTGAAAAATCACTTCTCAAGTCCAGATTGCTTACTCTCCACTAAAATTCAAACTCCAAAGTCAAAATCTAGAGAGAAACAATCTGATCTTTCTACAAAAGATAAAATGTATTTCAAGAATGCTAAGGCAAACTTGAAAAATTCTAACAATATTGGACCCATATGGATATGGGTACCTAAGTCTCTGTGATTGTCTTACAGAAGCAGTATGTGCCAATTTGGTATCTTGACTCTGGATTCTCAAGGCACATGATTGGTGACAGAAGTTTACTAACCACGTACAAAGAAACACACGATGGTGGATCTGTAACTTTTGGAGACAACAAGAAGGGACAAACTCTGATTGGATTCAATAGGGCTTAGTACATAATAGACATCTGCTGCATTAAATGCAATACAGCACGTCAAAACTGTTCATGCCATCCGTCCAACTATTCATACCATCCATTATGAATAGTAGCTTATGCTTTATGGTCCCCTCAGAGTAGTATATAAGGAAGACTCATGATGAGTTCTACCTATCGATCGAACAATCGAAACAAGAAATCAAGAGAGAAAAACATCACAAGAACACACAACATAAACACTTTGAGAGTCATATATGTTTTAAAGCTTTGCTTACTCACTGTTCTTGAATCTGTTCTTAATATATATATTCAGTAAACTTTGAGATATTATTTCCTGTTCACTGTTTTTTATATTGTGTTCTAAATATATCAAACATATCTGTTAGTTCTTCAAATATGCTTCCGCATCAAACTCAAACTTGAACTAATAGATCTGATAATCATGTTTAAACAAAACGTGAACCAACAACAACTACCCAAAAGAGGGTGACCTGAAACTCTCTCAGGTTGGCCCTAAGGTACTCGACTTCAAACCAGTGGAAAACGAGGTACGTCTTTCTACACTCTTAACTCTTCTCAACCCTACTTCTTCGACTTCTGCAGCTCCTTCAGCGGACAAACCCATCGCTGATACCCAAGCTGCAACCTCCATTCCTTCTCATAAAAGGAAACACTCTTCTACACAACTTAGTTCCAAAAGAACTAAGAAAACCTAGGAGCAACCCCAGCAATCTCTTGCTGAAGACTCCTCAGCTCATCTCGAAGAGTTGAAGGAACATTCAGTGGTACGCTCTGCCACAGCTGAACAAGCCACCCATTCTATCCCAGCTTTAGCGTCTCTAAACGCTGAGGTTATAAACTTGGAAACTACCCAACCTCCTTCAGTTTCTCCACAGACTGAAGAAGCGATTCTCAGCGGATCCAACGCTGAACACCGAACCCAACCAACTATCTCAACCTTGGCTTCTCCCTCTACTCAATTGGACTCTAATCCAGTTGTCACTGGAGCACCTGTCATTCTTCCAGAAGCTAAAGCTGATACTCTTCAAGGAATGATGGATGTAGGACCTGCAGATATGACCATGCGTACACGTACTCTAACCGACGACATGGAACTCTTCTCAGGACACAGAGATTTTGATGAATTCACCAATCCTCCTGCAGGTATACACCAACCCATATACACTGTAACTGAACCCCAAACTTCTGAGCTTTCCTCTGTTCACAAGTACTTATATGTTACAGGTCCTAATTTGGGAGACATCAACGCCTCTCTGAAGAACCTAGAGACGAAGCTGACAGGTCTCACCACTACTCTCTCCGACAACTCTTCAGCTGTAACAAACGCTGGAGAGAATCTCACAAAGCTGACGACAGTGGTTGAAGAGAAAGCCTCCAAAGCTGACTTGGAGAAGGTTGATAAAACTCTCAGAAACTTTGCCAAAGTTCTCGCTGACATCTACACAGACTACCTCTCTATCAAAACATCAGTTCAAACCATGTCCAGCGAGGTCACAACGCTGAAGACATCGGTTGGAAAACTCGAAGGAGATATGTCTGCTGTAAAGACTGAAGTCAGTTCAATAAGAACTGACATGAGTTCTGTGAAGACTGACGTCAATTCAATAAAGACTGGCGTGACTTCAATGAAGACAATGATGCAGCAGATCCTGAACAACATGACTGCCCTTGCACCGACGCATTTTACTACGGCGGATCGTGCTGAACTCTTGAAGATAAATCCTGCTATCACTGGCCTAGAAGACATAATAACAGCGATTGAAGATTATATGGGGATCCCTGACCAAGAAGACAAGGAACCAAAACCGACTGCCGAATCCTTACATTCCTCCCCCAGTCATCATGAGGAAGGGGGGGAGAAGAACTCTGAAGACCTTCCCCATGATGAATCTATCAAGGGGGAGAAGACTGACGACCTCACCCTTACTGAAGAGGGTGAGAAGACAAATGAAGAAACAACCGCTGGACCTCAGGGAGATGAAAACCCTGAGGGAACTGAGAAGCTTACCTCTGTATCTGAGGGGGAGCAACTCAAAGAAGATGCTGAAGAATCTGAATCTGAAGCTGAAGATGAAGAAGCCATCGATTTATCTGATGATGAACCATCCTCTTCTCCAAAGAATGATGATAATGATGATGATGATGATGACTCCTTTATTGTCAAGCCTGCTCAGAGGACTACAGCTCTTAAAGGGATCGTGATAAACGAACCTTCAGGGGAGTGGACCAAATCAAAGCCTTCAGCGTCTGAAGCTGACAAGGGCAAAGGAAAAGGTGTCACTGAAGACAATGACAATCTGACGATCTCGCTTCCAAAGCCAATTTTTCAGGTACACTAAATCTTCCTTACACTCATCCCTCCTCTATATATACACATTATCAGCTCTCCTCTCCATAAAACCTCTATACACAACCACATTCTTTCTCTATCTCTGTTCTACCCAAGTTCTTACTCGTACGATCGCTGTTTTTCAGCTAGTCCTCTCCCCTGTTTGAGGATATCACTGAAGTTCCTACAGCTGCGACTTCACCAACTATAATCCCAGCTCCCAACGCTGAAGAAATAATCCCAGTCTTGGATTTGATCTCTGAGACTGATGAACCTGAAGAACAGATGCTCTCTCATACAAACAAACCTTCCTTGGCTCCTCAAAAACCAAGTGAAGAGGATCAAAGAAGAAGAGAAGAGATAATAAAGAAGTTTGAGGCTCAGCGAATCATTCTGAAGTGTGATCAACTTCCTTCTGTTGTTCCAAAGTTCAAACTTTCTCAAAAGGAATACAAGGATCACCTCAGAGCTGAACGTCTAATCGCTGAAAGAAGGGAAGTTGAAGAAAAAGACAGAGAACTCGCCATCCAACTTTCTCGACAATCGGTGAAAGACCCCAAGCTGAAAAGAATTCCAATCGAAGTTCAACGTCAGCTATGGGAAGACGCCAAGAAGATCGTTGAAGAAAAAAGAACTGTGTCTCAATCTACTTTAACCTGGTGCAAAGGAAAGGTACACTTAAAATATCGAACTTCCAGAATCATCAAGGTACTTATCACTGGAAGATCAACCCTCAAAGTTTCAATCGCTGAAATCGAGATATTCAGAGAGAATGGACAGTACGAAAAATTCTATGCTGAAGCCATCACAAAGTACGGTCTCTCTGAATGGTTGGAGATCCGATTAGCCATCCAGAAGTCTCAGTCTAAGTACAAGGATCATGTTGAAAAGCTGATAAACAAACAGATCGACTTAGTCTCTTCTTGTGTGGATATTCCTCCTCCTCCTCCTCTCGAAAGTCATAAAAGAAGGGCCTCTGCAAAGAAAAAGTCTAAATCTTCAGAAGATGGTCCTCGTATATGAAACGAAACATGTATTGGTTTTTCTCTTGCTGAAGTCCTTGGTCCAGAACCTGACCTTTCTGCACTTGACACATCTCTTCCTCCTGATGAGACTTTCATCCCTGGGAAAGTCATAAGCAAACCCTACGGGATATTCTTTATTGACTGGGATGGACGAAAGCATTTTCAACGTATCTCTGAAGTTCCCATCACTCCCATCGAACAGCTGAAAGATCTCATCTACTGGTGTGACTTCAAAAACGACATTCAGGCACGGCATCTTAAACCATTGATTTTTGAAGAAGCGCTGAACAAAAGGAATCAAGGAGTAAATGTCCCTGACTAGATGATCCCTACATCAAAGACCCTTGATGAACTTCTCATTAAGGAAGAACCTTTATAAACTGATAGAATCGTCTCATTCTTCTATTGTATCAGTTATTCTTTTGTACTTGTAATTTATTTCCCTTGTACTTGTAATCTTTCCACTTCCTTTTGTAATCTGATTCGAAGTTTAAAGAAAGGATTCAGCAAAAGTACTTTACTCCATCAATACAGAAAAGATCCCAGAAAACAGTAAAAGGGACAAATATTTTATGAGTTCTTTTTTTCCTTATGTTTTCATTAAATAGCAATTTTCTCTGTTGCTATGTCATAATCAAATAGGGGGAGATTGTTGATCCAAACCCTCAGTGATTTGATAATGACCCACTCTTATATACTTAGTGAAAATTGTAAGTAAACAATATGTATCAGAGTTTCACTATCGCTGATAAGTACTAAGATCTTACAGTACCGTTGATAGGAACTCTCGCACTTTAGATTAAATATTCAGCGAACACTGTTCACCATAAATACTCTGTGTCTGTTCAGTCCTTATGGTGATCACTGATAAGTTAGTTGTTTACTTATGATCTCTGAAGACAAGGTTCACGTCAACATAGGTTCTACGCTGAAGTCGAAAATCAAGCTCAAGAACCAGCGACAAGTCTCATAATGAACTGATGCGGATCAGCGAAGACTCAGATTTATCCACTCAACGTGAAGTATCAAGTACAAGACTTCAGCTATCGTTGAACTTTATCATTCGCTGATATAGAATGATAAACCGCTGAATCAACGAAAAGCTGATCATGAAGTCCTCCGTACAAAGTACTTTTGTCTTAACCACCCTTGCACGTCTCCGTACGATATGTCAGAAAAGAACCTCCTTATTGTCTGAAATCGTACAACCACTCTGATACTACACTGTTCAAACATGCGGCTACTAAGGTTGTCAACAACGGTCAATGACATGCAACCAATCAGTTGCTGCCACGTGTAAAGTGTAAGCTGCCATGCATTAAATGCATTCAGTATATAAGAAGAAGAACTCACTTCATTTTGAAGTAACTTGCAAACTCTGGACAAGTTCATCCTTCTTATCTTGAGATAGGATATTATTAGTAATTTCCTTCTCTTTCTTAGTGCAAGAAACTTAGTGTTCCAACTTGTTTAGATTTAGGTTTATCCTTAATCTTGTTCCGCAACAAGCTGTAAATTGTTAATGATTTATCAATAAACAATTTAGAAAAGTAAAATCTGTGCGTTTGTATTCAACCCCCCCCCCCCCCCTTTTACAAACTTGTATAGCCCTTCGGGACCAACAGTTTTACCCACTCGCCATGCCCTCCAATCGAAAGGAATTAGAACCGCGACTTGTTGTCCTATTTGTAACCGTGATTTGGAAAATGTTTGGCACACTTTGATCGGGATGCCCTTTGAGTAGACAAATTTGGTACATGGCGGGTCTTGGGATTATCATCAAGGAGTTACTCCTTACGGCTAATTCCTCCATGAATTGGTCTTTAATTTTATCCGCGATAACCATGGTCAATCCCGTGAACTTTTTCTAATGATTTTGTGGAGCATTTGGTTTAGACGAAATGATGTCCTTTGGAATGACGGCCCTCGTGATTTTTCCTCGGTTATTTACCGCGCTAAGCTTATGCTTACGGATTGGAAGGCGTCACCCAACTCCTATTCACTCCAGACTTTTCAATCCGAACCCGTCCCGTTTGGCAAGCGCCGCGTGTTGGATTCCTTAAAAGTAACGTGGACGTCGCGGTCTTTGCCTTGAATCTCAAAGCGGGTTTTGGTGCCGCCCCTCGTGATAACACGGGAACCTTCATTTCGGCCTTTGCCTCTCCTTGTTCTTTCGTCCCGTCCACTAGTGAATGTGAAGCCCTTGGTATTCATGAAGCCATTCAATGGATTTCTAGTCGTAACGACACTCTAAGTTATAATAGAATCTGATGCCAATATTGTTTTAGAAGCTATTTATGACACTTATATGGACAACTCGGAGTTGGCGACATCATCAAGGATATTAGACATTTCCTCAACTCGAAAGACCACATTTCCGTCCATTGGATCAACCGCCTCACCAATGGGTCGGCTCATTTATTAGCTAGGCACGCTTGTACTATTGACCGCTTAATTTACTTTGATAGTTTGCCCACTTTTCTTAATTATTGTAACGACACCAATTGTAACACCACTTTTAATGGAATGAATGAGTCCCGTCCAGGTGATGGCAATGTCGAAGCCCGGTAATGGCCTCTTCCCTTTGTCTTAAAAAAATAATAACAAAGGATGACTTGTTGGTTAAGTGACCTACTCAATATATTTTCTATCAAGTAACATCATACTTTAAGACCTTTCAAATAAAAACCATAATATGCAAAAATCATAGGAAATAAATAGAACAATACTTTCTGGTCAATAAACTTATACAAGTAATAAGCAACCGATCTACCAATTAGCATATCTGCTCATTTATATACTATCTCAATAACAAGAAAAAAATATTACAATATCATCCATGTTGTTAATGAAAAGAGAAGGTTAACTGGGCTCAGACAAATCCACATAGCTGGAGAACTAACCTGTTGCTGTTGGTAGCAGAGCTACAAGAAGAAAAATATTATTAATGACATGATGAGACACATGGTCCGGATTTTTTTTGTCTTAATGTTGTCATTGTATGCATTTACATCAAATTTTTAAAATTTGGTAATGATAAGCACCAAGTAGTTTGCCATATATATATTGGTAAATTTTGAAAATGCGTTCATATTAATATAAAACACAATTATTGAGTTAGCCTCGAAATTGTACACTCGAGTCTTGTAAGCAATACATTGTTAATGAAGTGTAACACCACAAAAGGCCTAACACTTTTGAACACACTGTGAAGACATCAATTAAAAATAAACGGGTAAGAACATACTAACTAAGTCAAAATGTACATTGTTACTCATTAATATATATATATATATATATATATATATATATATAGAGAGAGAGAGAGAGAGAGAGAGAGAGGCTCCGTAAAATTCAAACCTTGCATTTGTTGCACACCTTACAAACCACAGTGTGCATATGTGAACAACCAGTGTGCATACGTGAACAATTGGCATATAAATATGCATATGCATACGTGCAAGAATATACATATAATAGACATACATTCATATGGGATAATGCATATATGCATCTCAGATTATGCATATATACACATTGGTTTGTAAGGGGTACAACAAATACATGGTTTGTATTAGATTTGTATCCTATATATATATATATATATGTATATATATATATATATATATATATATATATATATATATATATATATATATATATGTGTGTGTGTAGGGAGAGGTTCAAATAAGAAGTGTTAAATATTTGAGAAGTAAAGAAGTGATCTTAGCCATTCATTCGGTCAAGATCGACAGCTTTGACCGAGAAGCAGCGGATAATTCCTCGCGTGGTCTGCGCGTGGTCTGCACAAGATAGAGGGGTAATTTCGTAAAAAATACGCGAGACGAGTTCATATATGAATCTGTGTGATTCACATATGAACTATATGTTCATATATGAACCTTCGTAATTCACATATGAATCACAAAGGTTCATATATGAATCTGTTAATTGGTTCAACTGATTCATATATGAACCTACAGTTAATTAGTTTCATATATGAAGCACAAAGGTTCATATATGAAGCACAAAGGTTCATATATGAATCAGTTAATTGGTTCACTGATTCATATATGAACCTACAGTTAATTAGTTTCATATACGAAACATAAAGGTTCATATGTGAATCACAAGGTTCATATTTTAATTAGTTAAAAAAAGAGTTCATATGTGAATTACAAAGGTCAATATATGAACGTATAGTTCATATGTGAATCACACATATTCATATATGAACTCGTCCCGTGTTTTTTGTAAAAGTTACGAAATTGCCCTTCTATTTTTAGAACAGCCGCAACTTTTGACTTGTCAAAGCCGCAACTTTTGACTTGTCAAAGCCGCAACTTTTGACCACTTAAAACCGATCTTGATCGAATAAATGTCCAAGATTACTTCTCTACTTCACAAATATTTAGCACTTCTCATTTGAACTTGTGGCTATATATATATATATATATATATAAATAAAGCTAAAAGCTTTATATATAAATAAAAAATGAATAGTATATAAAGCTAAAAGCTTTTAACTAAATTAATTGTTAAAGTAATACTATAAAATGTAAATAAATAGACTCGTGCAAAAGAAAAAAATGAAACGTAAACAAAGGAAGATATTTTTAATCTTATTATATTGATTGTTTTGTAAATAAAAACAATGATAAATAAATATACTATTAAACTAATAGAATAAAAGAGAATAAAAGAGATTATTCTTATTGATTGTTATGTAAATAAAAAATGAAAATCAAGAGGTAAGAATTGTTTTAGCTTGTTACAAACCAAATTTATAAAACTTTTCAATAAAAAATTATTCTAACCTTTGATCATGAAAATAGTATTTCCACTAAGATTTGAGTATGATTTTTTGAGAATGAAGTAATAGACATTATAAATTCTCACAACAATGATAATGTTAAGGTCAATAGAAAAAATCTTGAAGTAATTAAAACTTACCGCAATTATCAATCATGGATACACGATTATCGTCAATGTCGCTTAAATTTGAAAAAAATATATACATCAGATCTTGTAATCACAAAATTTCAAATTTTATTCGAAGCTATATGATTCAATCGTAAAAAAAATTCATATGATAACAACAAATCCAACAATATGGAAAAGAAGAAATATGTAATAACAAATCACATTTTTTCAAGAATATAAGTTTTACATACTTGTTTATAATCTTCCATATCCTCTTCAACTCTCATCTTCTTCATCCTCCACCAAAGAAAGAAATATGTAATAACAATTCACAATTTTTAAAAAATTATAATTTCTACATACTTGTTTCTACTCTTCCATATCTTCTTCATCCTCCACCAAAGGAAGAAATATGTAATGACAAATCACATTTTTTCAAGAATATAATTTCTACATACTTGTTTATAGTCTTCCATATATTCTCCAACTTTCATCTTTTTCATCTTCCACCAAACGAAGTTCTAGAATTTCACTTTGTTTATTATTGCTGTAGCAACCCAACTCCGAAATCTGAAACATAAACATCATAATATAAAATAACTCGCCAAACGGCCCCAAAAATATAATCTCAATCGTATGAGTACGTAAACATGTTGGCGGAAACAACATATTACACAACTGAAAATTTAACTAAACAGAGTCTAGTACGCTAAATAACAAACAATTACTATCTTGTAGCCAAAGCTCCATGCTTACATCTTCGCCTTGCCCTTACTTGAGCCCTTTACTAAATATTTACCTGAAAATGGTTTAGTTTTTTAAAAAGTGAGGGTTAGACCTTGAGGTCTAGTGAGTTCCCTCCAGAAATAAACATCCGTGCTACATAAAATATTCTTAAAATAGTTTATGTTGGTCCCGAAAGGGTTATACAAGTTTGTAGAAGGGGGGGGGGGGGGAGGGTTGAATACAAACACACAATTTTTTCTTTTCTAAACTGTTTATTGATATGTATTAAACAATTTACAACTTTGTGCGGAACAAGATTAATGAATAAACCTAATCTAAACAAGTTATGAGAAACACTAAGATTTCTTGCACTAGAAATAAGATAGAGAAAAGATAAGAATAGTAAGGATAATATTCTAACACAAAGTAGTAAGAAGAAGGAGATGGCCGAGCACTTCATTTCTGAAGTAGGGTTTCCTTTATATACTGCATGAATTTAATGCAAGTCAGTATACCTTTACACGTGGCAGCAGCTGGTTGGTTGCATGTTTTGACCTTGGTAGACAACCTAGTAGCCGCATAATGAACAGTGTAGAATAAGAGTTGGTTGTACGATTCTAGACAAAAGGGATGTTCATTCTGACATTTCGTATGGAGACGTGCAAGGGGGTAAGACAAAAGTAACTTGTAGGGGAAGACTTCATGATCAATGTTCACTGATTAATCTTTATCAGCGACTGATAAAGTTCAGCGTTCGCTGAAGTCTTCTACTTGAAACTTCACGTTGAGTGGACAGGTCTTGGCTTCGCTGATATCCGCATCAGTTCATTAGTAGACTTGTCGTTGTTCTTTGGCTTGATCTTCGACTTTAGAGTAGAACATAGTTGACATGAAACTTGTCTTCAGGGATCATAAGTAAACAATAAAACTTATCAGCGATCATTTGTAAGACTGAACAAACTCAGGGCTTACTAATGTACAATGTTCGCTGAATATAGGAGATACATAACTTGTGTTTCCTATCAACGGTACTGAAACAGACTTAGTACTTATCAGCGATAGTGAAACACTTACACATAATGTTTACTTACGGTTTTCACTAACGCTGTGTTCTCGAAAGTCATTTTAGGGAGGAAAGGAGAGGAAAGGGATGGAAAGTAAAAAAAACTCGTGTTCTCTAAAAAAATTTAGGAGAGAAAGGAAAGGAAACGGAAGGAAAATAATAATAAGTTTCCTTCAAAAACTTTCCTCCCAAATGTGGGAGGAAAGGGAAAGAAAGGAAAGGAAAGAAATTAAAAACATTTAAAAAAATTACTGAAATTATTAAAATTACAAAACTACCCGATATTTCCTTATAAAATATATATTTTTAAGGGTATATTAGTAAAAACGTCATCTTTTCTTTCCTTTCTCTCCTGTTCAATAACACGAAAAAATATTTTCTTTCCTTTCCTTCCTTTTCTTTCCCTTTCGAGAACACAAATGAAAAAATTACTTTCCTTTCCTTTCTTTTCGCTCCCTTTCTTTTCCATCCATTTCCTTTCTTTATTTTCTCTCCAGATTAGAGAAAACAGCGTAAGTGATTCTCGAGAGTCATTATCAAATCATTGAGGGTTTGGATCAACAATCTCCCCCTATTTGATTATGACACAGCAATAAAAGAAAATTGCTAAGTATGAAAACATAAGGATAAAGAGAACTCATGAAATATTTGTCCCATTTACTGTTTTCGGGGATCTTTTAAGTACTGATGGAGTAAAATACATTCGCTGAAATTTTTCTTTAAACTTCGTATAAGTTACAGAGGGAAGTAGAAAAATTACAAGTACAACAAATAAAAATTACATGTACAAAAGATACAAGCTGATAAAGATAGAAGAATTACAGGGAATCCTATCAGCTATACAGGTTCATCCTTAATGAGAAGTTCATCAAGGGTTTTGGTGGTAGGGATCATCCAGTCAGGAACTTTTTCTCCAAGATCCTTTCTTCGCTTTGCTTCACTGAAGATCAGGGGCTTCATGTATTGTCCGAGAAGATCCTTTCTGAATTCGCACCAATAATCGAGATCCCTGAGCTGTTCGATGGGAGTGATGGGTAGCTCAGAGGTGCGTTGAAAGCATTCTCGTCCATCGTAGTCTCTGAAGAAGATACCATAAGGTTCGCTGAAGACTTTTCCAGGGATGAAGTGTTCACCAGGGGGCAGGGAGATATCAAGAACTGAGAGATCAGGGTCAGGACCAAGAATTTCAGCGCGTGAAAAGCCAATTCCGGTTTCATTTCTGATAGGAGGACCTGAAGCTGAAGGTGTTTTCTGTTTCTTTGCAACAGGCCTTCTTCGTTGAACTTGAGGATGAGGAGAAGGAATATCCACAGCTGAAGTAACCAAGTCGATCTGCTTTCTCGACAAAGGTTTTGAATTTAGAACGCGACCGCTGAATGGCTATTCGCATCTCCAACCATTCAGAGAAACCGTATAAGACAATCGACTAAGGATAGATGGTTTCCTTTAGATCATTCTCTCTGTAGAGGTCGATGTCAAGAACTGGAACGCCTAACGACGCCTTTCCCCTGATGTTCACCTTGTAGATTATGGATGCATGACATCGATAATGCAGTATTTCTTTGCACCAATCCAAGGTAGAGTCAGAGACCTTGGTTTTCTCTTCGATGATCTTTTGAGCATCCTCCCACAGTTGTGGTTGAACAACGATGGGAGTCTTCTTCAAATCAGGATCTTTCACCGAACTTTGGACGAGCTTAATAGCATAGGCTTTATCTTTTTCTTCAGCTCTCTTTCGTTCGGCGAGTTGTTTTTCAGCTTTGAAGTGTTCAGCGAATTCCTTTTTGGTTATTTTGTAGCGAGGACCACGGATGATTCGCTGATCTTCAAGCTGTTTGATCATTGCTTCTCTCCTTTTCAGTTCTTCTTCACTTAGCTTTTGAGGAGCCAAGGAAGGTCGTTTCCTATGAGAGAGCAACTCTTCTTCTTCAAAAACGTCATCAGTCTCAGCGAAGTCTGAGACCGGGATTATTTCTTCAGCGCTGGGAGCTGGATTTATTGTTGATGTAGCTGGAGGAACTTCAGCTGGATCCTCAAGCAGGGGAGAGGACTAGCTGAAACATAACGATCATTTAAGTAAGATCATTTGGGAGAAGAGATAGAGAAAGAGTGAGGTTTAAGTGTTTAGAGGTTTTATGGAGAGGAGAATTGAGGCTGAGAAAGGATAGAGGAGGGATGCAGTGTAAGGGAAGAAAATATATTGTACCTGACACATAGGCTTTCGAAGCAAGATAGTCAGATTGTCATCTGCAGCGATGCCTTTGTTTTTGCCTTTGTCGGCTTCAGTCGCTGCAGGCTTTTTCTTTGTCCCCTCCCCTGAAGTCTCTTTGATGACTACCCCTTTTTGAGCCGGGGCCCTTTTGATTGTCTAGAAGGAGAAGTCGACGCCATCATCATCATCGTCATCATCAGCATCATAATTTGTAGGTGATGCTGATGGTTCGTCGTCAGCGATATCGACGTCTTCATCGTCGTCTTCTTCTTCCTCAGCTTCTTCGTCATCAATTGAGGGTTCTAGGACTTCAACATCATCGTCCTCTTCGAGTTCCTCCCCCTCAGATTCAGAGGGAGGTTTCTCGGTTCCCTCAGGGTTTTCATCTCCCTGAGGTTTTCAGCAGTTGTCTCCCCTCTCAACGTTATGGGGAAGATCTTCTTGATTCTTCTGCCCATCTGAGTCATGGGGAAGAACTTCATTTTTCTTCTCCCCCTCTTCAACATGATGGATGGGAGAGGAAACAATAGCAGCAGCATCTTTAGCATGCTTTGGGTCACTGTCTTCTAGGCCAGTGATCCTAACGCAAGTTTCAACCCTAGCTATTCTGTCTTCTTGGCCAGTAATAGCAGGACTAATCTTTTGAAGATCCTCTCGATCAGCCTGAGTAAAGTGTGAGGGAGTACAGGTTGGAGCGTTCAGGCGTTGGAGGATTTGCTGCAGGAGAGTCGTCGCAGTGCTCACCTCTGATTTTAGCGTGGTCACTTCTCCCTGAAGATTACCAACCACTGTCTTCAATGATGTGACTTCATTGGACAGGGTGGAGAAGTTGGTGGAGAGAGTGTTGTTGGTGGTGTTCAGGGTGTTCAGTGAGGTAGAGTTGTCAGCAAGAGTCTCAACAACCTTTGAAAGACTACCTTCCACCTTTTCCAGATCAGCACCGGACGCTTTGTCTTTAACCTCAGTGGTGAGTGTTTTGAGAGCCTCTCCAGCGTTTGTAACCACTGAAGAGTTTGCAAAGAGAGTGGTGGTGAGAAATTCCACCTTTGCAGTCAAATCTTTGAGCGATTTGTCGATGTCGCCGAAATTAGGACCTGTAGAAGATAAAAACTTATGAACAAAGGAAAGCTCAGAAGTTTGGGATTTTGAGAGAGGAGTGTTTAAGGTGTTGTGTATACCTGCAGGATGGTTGACGAAGTCATCGAAGTTTTGATAACCTGAGAAGGTTTCCATGTCACCTTCCAGAGAGCCTTTACGCATAGAGGTGCCTGCAGGTCCTGTGTTCTGATCCATCATCCTCTGTAGAGCTTCAGCAGATGTATCGCTGAGGATGATGTTCGTTGTAGGGAATGGGATAATAGGTGGAGTGACCAAAGAGGTAGAGGGAGGAGTAAGAGTTGAGAAGAGGGATTGGGTAGCGGGTTCAGCGTTGGATCCGCTGAGAATTACTTCCGCAGTACTTGGAGGTACTAAGGGAGGGAGGTTCTGTTCCAAGTTAACCTCAGCGTTTAGAGACGCTGAAGCGGGGATAGAAGGCATGGATTCAGCAGCTGTGACAGAGCGTACCACTGAACTTTCCAACGTCTTCTTTGGAGAGATAGACGTGGAGTCTTCAGCCTGGAAAGGCTTGGAGGTTTGCTCCTTTGAGGTCTTCTTGGGCTTAGGGGCGCCAAGTGGGGTGTCAGAAGGTTTCCTTTTCTTAGAAGGAGTGGAGGTTGCAACCTGGGTACCAGCGGTTGGGATTACCGCTGCCGAAGTGGTAGCTGCAGAAGTAGAAGAAGTAGGAGGTTTGAGAAGAGATAAGAGTTTAGAAAGACGTACCTCGTTTGTCATGGGCGTGTAGTCGAGAACCTTAGTGCCAACATGTGAGAGTTTCAGGTCGCCCACCTTTGGGTATTTTTTGTCGAGCCCTTTGTCTGAACAGAGCGCTGAGAAACCGGGGATATGGAACAGTCTTTGGTCTCTTTGTTTCGTCGACTCACAACATCATGTCGTCGAAGATGATTTTGGCCCAATCGATGTGAAAGCCCTTCAGCAGTGCGTAACCCATAGCTTGCTGGGGTTTTGAGGCTTGGTCAGTAGAACCAACCTTAGCTGTCATGCAGCTTATTAGATGAGCGAAGATGAAGTTCATCTTGCTGGGCATTTTGGATTTCTTGATCATGGTAAGCTTCTTGTCCGGGAGGCCGTCTCTCCCTGTTTCCCATACATACTTCATTGCATCAAAGAATGCAATAAGTGATTCTCTATCAGCGGGGTTCTTGGAATTGGGTAGAGGAACGAAGCAATTTTCTTTGGAACTACCAGAAAGGTTTAGGGCACATCGGATATTGCCGGGAGTGATTCTTGAGGTACCATGTTGGGTGTCGAAGAGAATAACATCGATCATCTTTTTGGGGTCTTTGGTCGAGGGAACTTGAGCTCTTCTGGCAGTATACCAGGACTGAGCTAGTAGATTCCCATGAGCAAGAGGTCTCACGGTCAGTGCTGTCGATAGAGGACATTGTTTCAAGAAATTAACAGCATCGTCCAAGTGTGTGATGTTCTTCTTGGGGGAAAATCGAAGAGAGCATAAGGGTTGTTTCCTTGAAATGTGAATTATGCCATTTCAAATTTGACATTTGGGGCTTTGACGAGCACGAGCTGAGTGCTTTCAGAAGCAGTAGTAGATTCAGTAGTTGCTTCAGTAGATGCCATTTCTGTTTATTATGTACAAACATGAAGAAAATGAAAAGAAATTCTTAAAATGGATGAAATTCCAAAATAAGGGTTTTGATAATTTCCATTTAGAGAAAGAGATGGAAATTAGGGTTTTTCTAGTTTTGAAAAGAAGTGCAAAACATAGTGAAAGTCTTGTTTTCCAGTTTCTTTTTAAGGAAGGGATTCTGGAAAAACATATGAAGATCCAAGTTTAAGATTTTTAGTTTAAACTCGAAGAACAATCTGAGAAACAGATTGCAGTCATAAAATCATGAAGAGAAATGATTTCATTTTTAAAAAGTTCTTTTGTTTGATCATTTGAAATCAAGAATAAGATCAAAAACAAGTTTATGTAAGGAAAATAAGAATATTAACCTTTGATGTTGAAGAGGATGAAGGTGAACAGTTTCTGGAGAAAATGAGTTCAAATGCAACAGTTGTTCTTGCTCGAAGGAGATGATGTTCGCGTAAAAGGTAAAAATATAAACACAATGGGTTTATATAGTGAGAGTAGAGAGAGAAAAACTATGAACGGGAAAGTTTTTCATGATGACACGGACACGTCACTTGAATTTGATTGGAAAAGGAAACGAAATAGGCGAACGTGTCGGAGAAAAGTCGTGCCATGGTTTATCCGTTGTGATGACGTCACAAACGTCCTTTCATATTTTAGAATGTCTCTGAGGGTTTTGAAAACTCAGGGACATTTTTAAAAACAAGAAGCACTAATTAGAAGTATCAGTGAGATTTTAGAAATTTCAAAAGTATCACTGAAAGGAAGAGATATTCAGCGGTGCAATTTGTTTTAAAATCTTGCAATCTTTGTTCAAAGAGAAGGTGATTAATAGGGCTATACAAGTTCATTTATATCACTGATCAAATGTGAACCACTGAAGATATTACTCTTCTAAGTTCAACATTCCAAGCTCGCTGATGAGAAAGTTGAATCTTGTCTCATCAAGAGGTTTGGTAAACAGATCAGCTAACTGAAAATCAGTTGGAATAAAATGAAGTTCTATATCACCATTTATCACATGATCTCTGATAAAATGATACCTGATTTCGATTTGTTTGGTCTTTGAATGTAGCACTGGATTATTGGCTATAGCGATGGCACTTGTACTGTCGCAATAGACTGGAATTTTGGATAGCTGAAGGTCATAGTCCAGTAGTTGATTTCTCATCCACAAGACCTGAGAACAACAGCTTCTTGCGGCAACACATTCAGCTTCAGCGGTTGAGGTGGACACTGAGTTTTGCTTTTTTACTTGTCCAACTTACCAACTTTCCACCCAGGAGCTGACAGCCTCCTGTGGTGCTTTTGCTATCCAATTTGCAACCTGCAAAATCACTATCTGAATAGGCGATTAGATCAAACACTGAGTCTTTGGGATACCAAAGACCTAGGTTAGGAGTACCCTTAAGGTAACGAAAGATTCGCTTTACAGCGATTAAATGAGATTCCTTAGGTTCAGCTTGATATCGTGCACACAAACAGGTTGTGTACAAAATATTAGGTCGGCTAGCTGTAAGATACAGAAGAGAGCCGATCATCCCACGGTACGCTGTGACATTAACAGGTTTTCCAGAAGGATCCTTGTTTAGTGTCAGCGGCGGTGCCATAGGGGTTTTCATAGCTGAACTCTGAGTTAAATCACACTTTTTCAGCATATCTTTAACATACTTACCTTGGTGAATGAAAGTACCCTTTTCATTCTGCTTGATTTGAAGACCAAGGAAATATGTTAGTTCACCCATCATACTCATTTTATATTCAGCTTTCATTCTTTCAGCGAAACGAGTACACAGATCAGGGTTAGTGGAACCAAATATAATATCATTGACATACATTTGAACAAGAATAATATGACCTTTTACTTTCCTGAAAAATAGAGTTTTATCGATTTTACCTCTCTCAAATTTTTCAATATGGAGATAAGAAGAGAGAGTGTCATACCATGCACGTGGAGCTTGCTTTAAGCCATAAAGTGCCTTATCGTGGATGCTTAGGATCTGAGAATCCTGGAGGTTGTTCCACGTAGACTTATTCGTTCAGCTTTCCATTGAGGAACGCTGATTTAACATCCATTTGATAAACCTTGAAGTCTTTGTGTACAACATAAGCTAAGAATAGACGAATGGCTTCGAGTCTTGCCACTGGGGCAAATGTTTCGTCGTAATCTATACCTTCCTCTTGTCTGTATCCCTAAGCAATAAGACAAGCCTTGTTGCGGGTTACAGTTCCATGTTCATCCAACTTATTTCGATAGACCCATTTAGTACCTATCACAGACTTGTCAGATGGTCTTGGAACGAGTTTCCAAACTTTGTTTCTTTCCAATTATGTCAGCTCTTCTTGCATAGCGCTGACCTAGTTTGGATCTCTGAGGGCATCATCTGTTTTCTTTGGTTTAAAAAAAGAGATAAAGTTAACAAATAAACAAATATTACCTGTACTTCGTCGAGTCTGAATACCAACGTTTTGATCACCAAGAATTTGATCAATAGGGTGATTGATAGTCCATCGCTGAGCCGGAGCATAAGTCGCTGACTCATTCTGAACCATTGGAGGAGCTGAAGATGAGGCTTCAACAACTTCTGGTATATCATCCAAGAGAGGAAGAGGTTCAAATGTCATTTCATTCACTGATTGTTGAGAAGTAGATGGTATGTCTGAGATAAAAGGTTCAGAAGCAGGCATAGTGTTGAAAGGAACAACTGAGACCCATGAGGATTCAGTTTCACTAGTCTGCATGCTTGGGATGATAATAGGATCATCATCTTCAGCGGTATGAGTATGAGTATGAGTATGAGGAGTGGGAACATCTTCGGAATCACCAAGATGAGAAAACATCCATTGATTCAGTTCTTCAGTATCAGCAGAAGGTCTAGAGTTTGCTGAACGGGATTTGTCAAAAGTGACGTGGATTGTTTCTTCTACAATTTGTCTTCTTCGATTGAAGACTCTGAAGGCTTTGGATACTGAAGAGTATCCAAAAAAGATTCCATCATCATCCTTAGGATCAAACTTACCAAGGGCATCTTTGTTGTTCAGTATGAAACACTGACATCCAAAGATGTGAAGAAAGCTAATTGAAGGCTTTCTCCCATGGAAAAGTTCATAGGTTGTCTTCTTGAATCTTTTGACAATCAGCGACCTGTTTTGAGTAAAACAAGCAGTGTTGACAGCTTCTGCCCAAAATTGAGAAGACAGGTGAGAATCACTGAGCATTGAACGTGCAACTTCGATGATAGTTCGATTTTTTCTTTCAGCGACTCTATTTTGTTGCGGTGTTCTCACTGAGGAAAAGTTGTGAGAAATACCCTTACTTTCAAAGAAGGAATCAAGGGAACTGTTTTTGAATTCTGTCCCATGATCACTCCTTATTGAGCGAACGATCACGTTGTTCAGGACTTCCATTTTCCTGATAAAAGTGATGGATTGTTTGTTAATGACCAATGTATATTTCTTTCCAGCGATGGATTGTTTGTTAACAGGGCCAAACAAATCCACATGGAGAAGTTGTAGAGGAGATGACACTGAGGAAACTTGCTTAGATTTGAAACTAGCGTTTGTTTGTTTCCCTTTCTCACACGCTGAACATAGAGATTCCTTAGCGTATGAGTGTTGAGGTAGACCAGTGACCAACTCTTTTGAAGAAAGAGTATTTAGTGTCTTGAAGTTGAGATGAGATAGCCTCTTATGCCATAGCCAGTTGACATCAGATGAGGCTTTTGAGAAGAAACAAGAGTTCTCAGTGGTTGTAGAGTCCATGTTTATAACATAAACATTTTCCATACGATATCTGCTGAGAGCTATCTTCTCTATTTTGTCAGTGACAAAGCAGGATTCCTTAGTGAAAATCACTTTGTTATCCTTGTCACACAGCTGACTGATGCTTAGAAGATTATGCTTCAGTCCTTCAACATATGCGACTCTTCTGAAGGTTGTTGTAGCATTAGAGAGTACACCAAATCCTCGGGTATGGCCTTTTCCGTTTCCACCGAAGGTCACTGAGGGACCCTTCTCTTCTTTATATTCAGTGAGAAGATTTTTCTTGCCAGTCATGTATCTAGAGCATCCGCTATCGAGATACCAGATACCCTTCTTAACCTGCAAACAAAGGAAGATTAGTTTGACTTGGGCACCCATTTCACCATGGGCCCACAGTTGTCAGTGGTCGTAGAGGAAGTGGAAGGTTCAGCAATCTTCGCAGCATTTGAAGATTCAGCTTCAGGACTAGTCTTCACTTTGGTTAATTTCTTATCCTCAGTGGTTGGTTTTACCTTAACCTGATTTTCACCAGGATTGGTCTTCTTTGCCTTGGGGGCAGTGATCTTCACCTTAGCTAACTTTTCAGCTTTGGTGGTTGTGGGGCACTTACTAGCAATATGATTTGTAAGTCCACAGTGATAACATTTCCTATAGCTAAAAGTAGCTTTAGGACCATTTGCGTGCTTAGCCGTTAATTTTAAATGAGCAGGGCCAGCACCAAGTATACCTTTGGCATTGGAAATGGGAGGAACAATCAGTTCTTTAGATTTCTTACCAATAACATCCACTCTGATTCTGGGAGTAGATCGCTGAATAAATCCAGGGATCTTTTTCTTAGAAGTAGAGGGATGAATCACTGAACCTTTAGAATCATTCAGCTTAGGTACAAAGGTACCCTTCTGAGGTTTTTGGTTGAAAACTTTTTCTTTTCCTTTATCTTTAGAGATTAAGGTAGGTTTTTCCTCAGGGATGGGAGTTTTAGAAGAGGAACACTGAGATGAGGAGGTATTAGGGATTGAGGATACGAACATTCCAAACTTAAGCATGGAACGATCAGTGGTTGGTTCTAGAATATCAGCTTTATAACCGAGACCACTTTTATCACTCAAGGGAATCTGAGACCTTATTATCTCAGTGATCGTTGTTGAGGATTTACACCATCCTTCAACAGTAGCCTTTTCAGCCTTTAAATCAACGATAGCTTCTTCACGCTCGATTTTGACTATTTGATTTATATGAACCTGATCTTTTAAATCTTCTTCAATTTTAGAAAGCTTTTCTATTTGAAGGTGACAGTTTTTAAACTGTTCAGCTAGATCAAGATTATGATTTTCGACTATGGTTTTGCCATTCATGGCATCATATAAATTCATAGTCAGAAGATCGATTTTCCGAAGACTATCAGCTTCATCAATATCTGAAATTTTGGTAAAGAAAGAAGTTGATACCTTAGAGTTGGAAGTTGAAGTAAAGGGAATGTCAGAATTTTCTTCCTCTTCTTCAATTTTTGCCATGAGGCAGAGATTGGCCTCGTCATCATCTTCAGAGTCAGATGATTCTTCTTCATCAGAGGCAGCCCAGTCAAAGTCAGCCATTAGGCCTTTGCCTTTCTTCTTAATGTTTTTCAGCTTTGCATACTTTTCTTTCATCTTTTGATATTTGTCATCTCTAGCCCTGGGGTTAGAGGTTTTCTTGGGGAAATCTGAGGGTTTAAAGACTTTTTTTGACTTGCATTCACTAGCAATGTGTCCTACTTTCTTACAGTTAAAGCAGGTAGCAGTAGCCTTACCAACATGGGTTGATGTTTTTGGCTTGTTAGTGAGTGCAAGGGGTTTGTTCCTTCTGAAGTTACTCTTTTTGGCGAATCTCCTGAACTTATTAGCAAGGAGTGCCAGAGATTCATCAAGATCTGAAGAGTCAGCATCTGATGAACATTTAGAGTTAGTTTGCAACTCAGTGACAGTGATAGTTGATCGCTGAGTGGAAGGTTACTCTAAGAGTAAAGCAACATGTGTGCTTTTGGAATCTTTTACAAGATTCTTCTTAAGATGACACGACTGCTCATGATTAAGCATAGTGCATATAAGGTAGAAAGAGTCATACATTTTAGATCCTTTGATAGCTTGAGACACATTGAATAACTGTCCCATCTTTCAGGTAAACATTCTAGAAACTTTGTCAGGATCTCAAAGTTAGAATATTCCTTACCAACAATCTTTAAATCAATAATTAAACAGTTAAAGCGTTGGTGAACTTCAGAGAGAGTTTAATTCTTACCACAAATGAAGCTTTCGTACTGTGTTGGTTCCCACTTACAAGTAACTATATAGAAATTAAGCTTTATATTGATTGATTGAAGAGAATTTACAATGTTTGCTATGAATAACACTCTTTCTCTCTTGAAGTTATGTCTCAGTAAAAAGATACGTATGAAAATGTGAGAGGCTTAACCTAAAATATCTCTCAAACAAGACTTTATAACCAATACTACAATTGGTTATTAACAATTTTAGCCCTTGACACTCAACAAATACAAATAAGTCCTTGACACTATTTCTTTATAAAACATTCATATAAATTAGGTGCTAATTAAAGCTAACAATCTCCCCCTAATGTTTTATAAAGAAAGCATCATCTTGTAGTCTCCCCCTTGCTTTCTTTAGAGGCGTTGGAGTGTCAATCTTCAAGTCTTGTGAGTCTTCTTTTCTTGATCTTCCACAATGTCAGTTGCTTCAATTCCTTCTTTAACTCCCCGTTGATCGTTGCATACTCTTCCTTGATCTTTGCGTACTCCCCCTTGGCTGTTGCATTACTTTTCTGGTCTCAGTTATCTCTCAAACGATCAAAGAACGATTTGATGTGCGGAAGCTTGTATAACCAGTTTGAGTAGTAACCGATAGTAGATAAACAACTAGGAGATGAAGAGTAGTAAATACATTCTGCTCATGAGAATCTGCATTAAAGAATAAGTAACCAGGGGTAATCATCTAACATAGAAGCACAAATAGCAACTATTATCACAACAATTTATAAAAAAATTGTGTGGCCTATGCTCAGAGTTGGCAATGATGAAGCTCTGACAGGACTTCCAGTTATCATTGAAGTAAATTAAAAAATAAACTTCTCAAACTGTTCTTGGCAATATCACATAGATAAGCATGTGGAATCACAAAGATTCGTGATATTGTGTGGAAGAAAATAGAATATTATCTATTAAGATCAAAAGTGTGTAAACTGTTTGGACATAACAGGTTTCCACAGACTCAATGTGCATGAGTGAAGTGTGAAGGTGGGGCAACTTTCCTTCTTTTCAATATCCAACCTTCCAAAGAAAGACCAGATAGAATATGTGCTGCTTCCCCGTGGAAAAGTGAAACAGTTCCTTGTGGAGAAGGAAGTGAGTAGCTGGTGGGGTTAAGACAAGAGTTGGCATGGGCTCACTTCCTGTTTCAATGACAATCACCAAAAATTTATGATAAATCAGAAATGTGGTTTGCCCGGTTCAGAAAAGAGATGGTGCAGAGTTGTATAATTCTTTTGACTCTGTTCTCACACCCTATTTCTTTTTATCATGTAGCTCGCATCTAACCAAACTCTCTTTTTAAATTTTACCTCTTAAGCACAATGAGAAAAACTCATATAGTTATCTCCCCCACTCTTTGATGTAGACCCTTCACCTCTCAAACACTCAAGGTTTACTTCTTTGGTAGGAAACACAGGTTTAAGTGATCCATAGAAGTTCTATAAAGCTCACACATTGATCCCATGAAATTGTTGTCCTAGAGGTTGGATTGTTCCACATACTGACTACTTGTAGTCTCAGAAAAGCATTTAAAATCCAACTTCTATATCAGAAAAAGCATTTAGCATCTAGAAGTGGTTTGACCATTTTAGAAAGGTTTTATCATTTTAAAGTTTGTCTTCTTTAAAAATGATGAGTCTAAAGATTTAGAAATTTACCTTTGGATGTACATGGTCTGATTGGCATTCTCCCCCTCAAATTGAGCATTAAATCTCTTTTAAGCTTAATTTGAAATCAGATATCCTGTAAAAATCAAAAGGTGTTGGTAATCATCTTTGATGATTCCTCATTTGTTAGGAATATCCAAAAGCACTTGATAATTCAAATTAAAAGGAAACATGGTGCTGGGGGTTAGAGATTAGAAATACCAGTCAAAGTCTGATCAGTTGAGGTACTGGTCCTACACTGATGTGTGTAGAAACAACAATTGGTATCAGAGCCTTCCTTGATTTTTAATATCAAGTGATCCTCTTTGTTACAAGATTTGTGATAGACATCATTCTGTTTTAACCTGTTTTTAATTTCGTTGAAAAGTTTCTGTTTTCCTATCATTTTTCGATTTATTCGAAAGTGGTATTCTTAAAAGAAACTATTTTTTCCAGGATAAAACTCCATTAAAGTGCACTCTGGAAACTGTTAAAACCCAGAAAACCTTCAAGATCATCAGACTCATACTCTTTCGTCATATTATATTTTCAGAACCTTCGAAACTCTTACAATGACAAATACAAATAACTTTTTCACTGCTGGTTCACTAACCAAGCCTCCTACTCTCCTTCGAGATGAGTATCCTCAATGGAAGATAAGAATGATCCATTTCTTTGAGGGTACTGAAAAAACTCTCGTACAATATCTTTACAACCCTCCTCAAGTTCCCATGATAATAGTACCACGAGTACCAGCTACTGCAGAATCTCTTGAAATCCCTGAACATCTAAAACCTAAGCCAAAAGGAGAATGGTCAGATGAAGATAGGGAAGAAGATGAAGTTGCACAGAAAACAAAAAGATTATTGATCATGGCTATCCCCAACGAACTTTTTCAATCCTTAGATGCATGCGAAACAGCGCACAATCTTTGGAAAGAATTAGAAAGACAGTTGGAAGTGGGTGCTAAAACGCAGAAGAACCGAAGGGCACAATACATAAATAAATATCATGCCTTCAAAGCCTCTGCAACAGAATCTCTGCAAACAACGTACGACAGGTTTAACTCTCTCATAAACAAATGTAGAAAGTCTGGCATTCACAGAACCTCGGAAGAAAATAACGTCATGTTTCTAAAGAGCCTGAATGATGAGTGGCTCCAGTTGTCTATGTATTTACAAACAAACCAAGATCTAGACTCCTGGACACTCTCTAATCTCTATGGAACACTAGCTGCACAGGAGCCTCAAATAGCACAGGCTAAAACACTAACCATTGAACCATACGCATTGGTTAGTAAATCAACAGAGGCTGCAGAGAGACCGAGTAATGAGAAAGCAACAGAGGAGAAGAAGAAGACAGTGATAGTTGATAGCGAAGAAGACGAGCTGATAGAAGAAGAGATAACTCTTGCGTCATTAGCTAAATCCTTAGCTCTGTTGACAAGAGAGTTCAGAGAAAATCAGAGGGGTTCAGGAATTGATCGATATGGCAGAGACAACCGAGGTGATAGAAGAGATGATGGAAGACGAGAAGAATCAAGTGACCGACAGAGGTCAGATGATAGAAATGACCGACAGAGGTCAAGCGACAGAAACTACAGAGGTAATGGCCGACAGAGGTCAGATGAAAAGGTGAGCCACACACAACAAGAATGCTACAAGTGTGGCAAGCCTGGTCATTACGCAAACGAATGCCGAACGGAGAAAGGTGGAGACCGACAGAAGTCCGACAATCGTGCTGAAAACACTTCCCAAGGTTGTTTCAACTGCGGGAAGCCAGGCCATTT
This sequence comes from Saussurea involucrata, assembly GCA_033807775.1. NCBI lineage: Eukaryota > Viridiplantae > Streptophyta > Magnoliopsida > Asterales > Asteraceae > Saussurea > Saussurea involucrata. Next base: position 16,136,787 of record CM066326.1, read on the forward strand.
CGCAAATGAATGCAGAAGTAGACCAAATCGCCCACGGAAGGACTCAGCTTTTTACAAAAAGAAGGTTGAATATTATGCGCAAAAATCCCTAATGGCAAACAAAGGGAATTCTGAGGCGAACCAGGAGGACTTCGAGTCAGACTCTACCTCTGACGATGAATACACCACCAATGCCCTTTTCTGTGGCATGGCAGAAGTCGACTCCGGCACTGACACTGAGGTATCCACTTCAAACTCTACCTCTTATACTATTTCTGTAGATGATAATTTGCTTAAACTTAACATTGAATTGATTGAACTAAAAGAGATAAATGAAAGGATTCAGAAAAGACTCACCTTTAATGAGAGAGAAGTAAGGCTTCTCACTCTAGAAAAAGCCAAAATTTTTGAAGAAAAGGAAAGAGTAGAAAAGAATTCGAACAAAAATCTAGATCCTTTAAAAAGGCAAATTTCTGAATTAACCTCTGCTCTAAAAGTCAAAACAAAAGAACTTTCAGTTTCTAGAAGTGAAACAACAGACATAAGAGCTCTCAAAGAAAACTTTCAAAGAGAGAGAGAGATACTTTGGCAATATCTACTCAGAAGAGAAGTTTTAATTAAAAACTATAAAGATGCACAAAAGGTGTATGAGAAAGTAAACTCAGAAATAGGAAGACGGGGTATAGGGTACGATGATATTACCCTAGGTGTTGAAGGCAAAAGAATTAAACCTCTGTCTTCTCTGTTTGTGTTAGGAAAAACGAACAAACCAGATTTTCCAAACTTACTCTCTGTAAGTAAAAGGGCTAAAATCTCTGTGGAACCTCACTTGAGGAAACATACGAAGATGATCAATGTGTGGTTTGAAAACACAGATTCATCATCTTCAACCTCTATCAATAGAGGAATCAAACCAAAGAAATATCTGAAAACACAAGATCAGATTGGTATCTTTAAGTTTGGTAAACCAGAGACTCAAACGCAGGTTGCTTTTGTATGTATGATAAATGTCGAAAAGAAATTATCGGCAGAAGCTCCTGAGTTTAAACCCACCTTTTCAGAAGAAACACTTAAACAAACAATTGAAAAGGAAATTTCTGTACATCTTCTGTAGATAAAATTCTCGCTGAAGAGATCTTATCAGAAACCTATGCCGTCTATGAAATATATTTTACAGAGGAAGAAAGCTTGTACGATACATGTTCGGAAAATCCAGCCTCTGTCGAAAGAGATGACTCAACCTCTGTATATGAGGACGATTCATCTTCTGACGACTCAGAGACAGATGTTACATCAGAGATAGTTCACTGTGACACAGAGGATGTTAAATTCTCCTCTGAAGTTCTTAACAGAACTATTTCTCCAAAAGAGAAAATCACAGAGATACCTATCTGCCAAGATTTTCTAAACTGGTATTTACAAGTCAAAACCTCTGCTGAGCTTGATATGTTAAATCTTAAAAAGAAGACCTCTGTAGATCCTAAAAGTTCAAAATTTTCAAAACCTTTAAGGCAAATTAACGAAAACCCCACTTGGCAACAAAAGGGAAAATGGCCTAAAGTTAACAAATCTTTTTCCTCTGTGACAGTGAAGAAAGATGTTCACCACAGAAGAGACTCACAGAAGGCAGAAACTAAACAAATCTTTTGCAAACAACATTCTAGTATTCATAGATCTTCTTGTAATAGGAAATCTAGTGTTAAGAAAGAATGTAATGCCTTCGTGGCTCAGTTCAATGAATTCAATGAAAAGTTCAAGCAAATCACGTCTCATATTCAATATTGTCATTGCTTTGATCTTATGTTCAAACTAAATAATCACTTCTCCCGTCAATATTGTTTACTCTCTACTCAAATTCAAAAGTCAAAACCTACAAAGAAACAATCTGATTCTTCTACAAAAGATAAAATGTATTTCAAGAATGCTAAGGCAAACTTGAAAAATACTAACAATTTTGGACCCATGTGGGTATGGGTACCTAAGTCTCTATGATTGTCTTGCAGAAGCGGTATGTGCCAATCTGGTATCTAGACTCTGGATGCTCAAGGCACATGACTGGCGACAGAAGTTTACTATCCACGTACAAAGAAACACTCGATGGTGGATCTGTAACTTTTGGAGACGACAAAAAGGGACACATCAAAGGCTATGGAGTTATAAAGAAGGAAAACGTTTATATATACAAAGTTGCATATGTGGATGGCCTTAAGCACAACCTACTCAGTGTAAGCCAACTTTGTGATACAGGATTCGATGTGTTGTTCAAAATAACTTTTTGCTCTCTGAAAAGTGAAGACACAGGAATGGAACTTCTGCGAGCCAAAAGAAGAGGTGATCTATATCTGATGAATTTCAGTTCCAAGAACAAGGACAAAGTTTGCCTTGTAGCCTGCAAAAGTGAGGAATCCTGGTTATGGCATAACAGGTTCTGTCATTTGAACTTTCACACCTTGGATAAACTGGTCAAACTTGATCTAGTTAAAGGTTTGCCTAATGTTAAATTTAATAAGGATCACTTGTGTTCTGCCTGTGAAATGGGAAAACTCAGAAGAGCTTCCCACAGAGGGAAAACAGATATGTCTTGCACTAGGCCTCTGTACATGCTTCATGTCGACCTCTGCGGTCCCATTGCCATACAGAGCCTAGGTGGCAAGAAATACATACTTGTCTTAATTGATGAGTATTCGCGATTCACATGGGTTGAATTTGTCCGAAATAAATCAGATGTTCCAATCATCATTATTAATCTAATGAAAAGAATCCAAGTTCTTTATGAATGCAGAATACAGAAGTTAAGAAGTGACAATGGCACAGAATTTAAAAACTCTGTCATTGAAGCCTATCTTTCTACAGAAGGAATATCACAGAACTTCTCTGCCGCACGTACTCCACAACAGAACGGCGTAGTCGAGAGAAAGAATTGAACGCTCGTGGAGGCCGCAAGAACTATGCTATCAGCATGCGGATTACCGATGAACTTTTGGGCAGAAGCGATTTCTACCGCTTGTTATACACGGAATCGTTCAACCATTGTGAAAAGACACCTCAAGACTCCTTACGAACTGATCAACAAAAGGCGGCCAAACATCAAGTTTTTCCATGTGTTTGGATGTAAATGCTTTGTTTTAAACGACAGAGATTCCAGAGGAAAGTTTGAGGTAAAAGCTGACGAAGGAAATTTCATTGGATACTCTGCCACTTCTAAAGCCTACAGAGTATACCTTACAAAGTCTCACAAGAACGTAGAAAGCATCAATGTTTCTTTTGATGATTCATTCCAAAATACTTCTGAGCAAATCAGTTCATAACTCGGACTTAAAGGGGAATCCTCTGGCATCTCACAAACAAAAGAAGACTTAAATCTTCTATTTCTAGAGATGTTCCACGACGACATTGATCCCTCTGTTGGAACAATCAGAGCTTCTGCAGAACAATCTTATGTCGGTCAAAATCCTACAGGTATGACTCTAACTGGTCCAAATAATGCTTCATCTTCTTCTGTAAATGCTACAGATGCAAATGCTGAGGAAGAGTCTACAGAAGATGAAACACAAAGAAAAACGACCACAGAAGCTGCTGAAGAACAAACTCAACAATCCACAGAGGAACCAATAACAGAGGATATAGAGGATCAAGTCTATACGCCTTCAGAGGAACAAACTCCACCACCACTCATACCAATAATTCCACAAACTGTAGGATCAACTACAAAGGCACGCACTACGATAGAGGCTACACCAGAAGAAGAAGAAGAAGAACAAGAAGAAGCCTCTGAAGAACAATTCGATGACATTGGTGACCATCTTCCATGCACAACTCAGTGGACAAAATGCCATCCTCCAAGCCAAATAATTGGTGAACCTTTTGACACGGTAAAAACAAGGTCTGCCACTGCTAATTTTTGTTTCTTTACGAACTTTATTAGTGTGATAGAACCAAAGAAGATTTCTGAACCCCTTGACGACCCAAACTGGGTAGACGCCATGCAAGATGAGCTTCTGTAGTTTGAGCGCAACAAAGTCTGGACTCTAGTACCTCTGCCATGGGGGAAACAGGCCATTGGGACTAAGTGGGTCTACAGAAATAAGAAGGATGAAGATGGAGTGGTCATCAGAAACAAAGCACGATTAGTGGCCAAGGGATATAGACAAGAAGAAGGCATAGACTACGATGAGACGTTTGCCCCTGTCGCACGGCTCGAAGCAATAAGAATATTCTTAGCATTCGCAGCCCACAGAGGTTTCAAAGTCTATCAGATGGACGTAAAATCAGCTTTTCTCAACGGTGAAATCCAAAAAGAGGTTTACGTAAATCAGCCACCAGGGTTTGAAAGCTCAAAGTTCCCAAGGCATGTGTACTACCTTGAAAAGGCTCTGTACGGACTGAAATAGGATCCAAGAGCATGGTACGAACGACTTTCTACCTTTCTTCTAGTCAATGGCTACGACAGAGGTACAACAGATACTACCTTATTCTATAAACGTAAAAACAGTGAAATAATGCTTGTACAAATCTATGTGGACGACATAATTTTTGGGTCTACTAATACAGAAGAGTGCAAAAGTTTTGAAAAACTCATGCACAGTGAGTTTGAAATGAGTATGATGGGAGAATTAACATTCTTCCTCGGACTCCAAGTTAAACAATCATCAGAAGGAATTTTTTTAAATCAGGCCAAATATGTCTCTGACATTCTTTCCAAGTATAGCCTCTCTGATACCTCTGCCATGAAAACTCCAATGGCTACTGGAAATAAGTTATTCTTAGATCCAGATGGCATCTCTATAGAATGCACTCTCTATAGAGGCATGATTGGATCTCTGTAATACTTAACTGCTAGTAGACCTGACATTATGCATGCCACATGTCTTTGTGCACGTTATCAAGCTAATCCTAAGAAATCACATTATGATGCTGTTAAGAGAATCTTTAGATACCTGAAAGGGACCAAAAATCTTGGTCTCTGGTATCCACAGAACTCTGGCTTTTGTCTTAAAGCTTATACAGATTCAGACTATGGAGGATGCATGCTCGACAGAAAGAGTACCTCTTTGAGTTGTCAATTCCTAGGTAGTAATCTAGTCAGTTGGACCTCCAAGAAGTAGAATTGTGTGTCAACATCTACGGCAGAAGCTGAATACGTTGTTGCTGCTAGCTGCTGTTCTCAGGTTCTGTGGATGAAGACTCAGCTAAAAGACTACGGCCACATCCTACTCAAGATACCCATCTTCTGTGATTCCAAAAGTGCCATTGCCATCTCTGCCAATCCTGTGCAACATTCAAAAACCAAGCATATCGATATAAGGTACCACTTCTTGAAACATCATGTTGAATACGGTACAATCGAGATGCATTTCGTGCCCACATAATACCAACTCGCGGACTTATTCACCAAAGCTTTAGACGAGAAAAGATTCAATTTCTTGGTGGGTAAGTTAGGAATGATCAATATGACGTGAAAATCCTCTGTAAGTATAGCTTATCTTCTGTAAGTATGTGTATAAATATATTGCTTTATTTATTGCTTTGATTGATTTCTTTCTGTATGTAAATTCTCAATCTTAAATAGTTCTTCAAATCACAGAGCTTCTGTGGGTCTGCTCAGAACCTCTGACAACCCCTATAGAACCTCTGGTAAACATGACCTATGTACTATGATAAACTTATCCTATTTTGATCCAAGCATTGGTCAAGGGGGAGCAAAAGGAAATTACTTGATCTATAGAGATGGTTAGATCAAGGGGGAGCAAAAGAAAATTACTTGATCTACAGAGATGGTTAGATCAAGGGGGAGCAAAAGGAAATTACTTGATCTACAAAGATGGTTAGATCAAGGGGGAGCAAAAGAAACTAACTTGATCGACAGAAATGGTTGGATCAAGGGGGAGCAAAAGAAACCTTGAAATGATCTACAGAGGTTAATCTTTCAAGGGGAAGCCAAAGAAGAGTGTCGATGAATCTATATCGTCAGAAGTCAGACATCACTTCCGAGAAAAGAAGAACCAAAAGGTATGTCTCGTACAAAAGGTTGTTTGAAAACAGTTTTCTGAGATAAAAATTGTCAAATACGTCCTAAAAATACTGGGAATAACATTTCAAAAATAAAATTATTAAAACTTTTAATAATTTTTGAGTTATGAGAAATTTGAGGTCATAGAGCTTCTGCTGAGCTCAACAGAAGTTCCGCCAGAACACTGCTCTGTAATCGCAAATTTAACTCGGAAACCGAATACGCACAAATACACACACCATGACCTTCTCGCACAAAACTTTTTCCAAAACAGTTTTCTCGGACACCAACTTTCAAATATGTCCGAAAAACATTTCTTAATGCAAATCAAAACTTGGATGATCAAAATTGTTAATAGATTTTTAGGTATGAGAAATTTTCACTCATAGAGCTTCTGTTGCCCCTGACAGAGCTTCTGCAAGTTCCTATAGAGCCTCAAAACCTCTGTGAACAAAATTTCTTCACTAAAATCCTATTAATCCTCTCCAATGCTTTTACAAATGTTTTGGTCAAAATAGAACCTACAGAGTCATGATAACAATGAGATATATGAGAAAAGGGTGAAAATCCAAGATTTTCAAAATCACAGATCTTCTGTAATCCACAGAGCTTCTGTGAATTTGGTATTTGGGCATTTCTGTAAACAATAACGGATACTTTTACTGAGAGTGAAAATCATGTGGCTAAGAACAACCCCACGCGCCTAGCATTAATGGGCCGCGCACGACGTCCTGTCATCCTCTGACATGGCCTACGTGTCTCATTTTCATTGGGCGTACATGGCACGTTTTTTGTGGAAAGTTGAACCCGCCGTTCTAACTCAAGTACGGATTCCAAATATTTATCCATTGCCAAATATTTCTACCCTTTCGAATTCTACCGTTTTAACCACCTATAAAACCCAAGCTTATCCTCTCATAAAATCTTTACGAACCCTCATTCTTCTCCGGCGAAACCCTGCAAAAACATGCAAGTATCTTATTCTCATTACCAATGGCTTTATCTTCTCAAGCTATCTCTCCTGAACAATCTCCGGCGAACTCACCAGAACACTCCCCTGCTCATTCTGAACATTCAGAAAACCCCCACCTCGCCAAAAATGCCGAACAAGAAGATTCCGGCGACTCAGCAGACTTTGCTCCGACCACCCATCTCCAAAACTTTATCGCAAAGGAGCACTTTGAAAAAGTACTACCCATCAAATCCAATAACTGCTATTTAGTCCCCTCACTCACTGCTTTCGGCGAAGCCCATGCCCTTCTTCTAAACATCATGGAAAACCATATTCTCTTTCCTTTACTCTCAAGAACCCCAAAGAAAATACCTGTTAGGTATTTGAACCAATTTTGGCAAAGTTGCCGATTTGATAAAGATGATTCTCTTATCAAAGGGTACATCTCAAAGCCAGACAAATCTGAACATTTGGAACTCAAATTCAATAGAATAATGTTTTCTCTTGAGTTCAATCTACCAACAAGGGGTCTTCTTGGACTGAAAAAATATGCAGAACAACCAACAAACGACGAGCTCTGTCGTTTTGTAGAAATGCTTGGGTACAACACCCCCTAAGGAAGAGAAACGACTTCCGCAGAGGCAGACTACCACTTCTGTGGAACACCTTGTTTTCGATCCTCAACATATGCCTTACAGGGAAGATAGGCAGCATTGACCAAAGCTCGCACCAGATCTTAACCATCATGTACGGGGTCTACTACGATCTGCCACTCGATTACTCGGCCATCATGTTGCAGGAGATCATCAATACAATCGACAGAAAGAACAACACCAAAAAGGCAAGAGATAACGATCCTAAGTATCTACCGCCTCTGCAATTCCAAAGGATATTGGGAGTCCTGTTCGAACCTCTGCTGATGATGCAGAACTGGCCAATGGAAGGGCCAACTCCCAAACAGTTCCCAATGAACAAAAACATCCCCACCGATCATATAGATGGCTACACCACTGCAGACCTCTGTCAAGGAAGCTTCTGAGCTAGGCCAAGAACAAAACCCTTAAGTTAGAGTATATACGCGATCATAGGACTCCAAAACCGAGCCCTGTGACACACCCGTGTTTAGGTGTCCCCCTAGGAACAATAGTTGCAGAACCCCTCTCTACAGAAGCGAAGGAGCAGAAACTGGCAAAACACATGACAATACAACTTAGCTTTATAGCCAAACGAGCCAAGCTCATGGGAAAGAAGTCTTCTTTTAAAGCCTCTGCCTCTACCCCAAAAACAAAGAAGAGGAAAACTGCAGAAGGCACCTCTACAAGCATTACAGAAGCTCAACCTTCACCTCCTCATGCCACAGAAGTTGGCTCCTCTGCTCCTTCCTCTTCTCCAAAACAAAAGAAGAAAAGGAAATCAAAACCCACAGAAGGAGGGGCACCACAACCCAAGAGGAGGAAGACCAAAAAGAAGCCTGGGAAACCACTTGATCAAATGGTTACCATCGCAGAAGAGGCAGCTGAAGAAGTGGTTGAAGAAGAGGTCGAAAAAACTACAGAGGAAGGGACTACAGAAGAAGAAATTCCAGAAGAGGGATATCAATCACCTTATCAATCCCCAGATCGATTCGATCATCAAGGTAGCTTAAACGATTTCCTTCAACACCCTGACTTTGCTGACACCCTAAATACAGCTGGGTGGAATGCACCACCACTTGACCACCACACCACAGAAGAACAAGACTTCTCTATCTCTGGCGTTGACACAAATCTGCAAGATGATGACCAAACCCCCAGAGTTCAACCGGCTGAAACTCCAAACATTCTACAGAACCCCTTCATCCAACATGGATTGAACGTCCACAGAAGGAGTCCAAGTCCAGCTTCAGAAGAAGGTATAGAAGAAATTGATATGTCAGATGATGCCACTAGGGAAAGGATTAGGCTACAAGCAGAAGCTGAGTGGAATAGAGATGAGGTTACAGAAGCTTTAGATAGAATGGGGGAAAAAGAAAAAGGGATAGAAAAAGATGTCGTAGACGTAGAAGGCACACATCCTCAAACCCCTCCCAGTGCAACCCACACATCTAACTCCGCAGGTCTAGCTGCAGAAGGAGTTATTGAAAAAGAGTCGCACAACTCGATCCCTACCCAAACCAAATAGCCAGAGGTCACTCTTTCGACTTCCGCGCCCACAGAAACCGGGGAATCCATTCCTAGAGAGTCTCCTCAGAGAGACTCACCTATAGTTCGTGATCAATCGCCCAGATCACACTAGAACACCCTACACAGGAATTCGTTTCCTCTGCCACGCACAATTTAGGGCCAAAACTTCTTTCAGAGAGAAGTAGTGAGCACAAAGACGAAGAGACTCTAGACAAGTCTCCAAGTCAACAGAAGAACATCCCGATACCCTCCTCTGGAGTGGATTTGGACACTGTTCTTCGCAGAACTTCTGTAGAGATTGAAACTCTTGTTTCTTCTCGAAGATCAGATGGAAATCCTTCCACCCCAACGTACAAACAAGGGTGAACGAAGGTGTCCCAGGAGCAGGGACTCACTCTGGAGACGAATGTGTTCCTCCAGAGGTTACCACAGGAACACAAGTATCAAGGGATGAGTTCCAAACCCTTGTCACCTCTGTGAACCAAACCATGAAAGAGTTGCAAAGCTCTTTCAATTCTTTTGCAGAGACAACATCGACGACCTTACTAAATCTGAACTCCAAAATGGACAATCTGTCCACAGAAGTGAAATCCGCCATTACCCAGATGAAGTCTTCTGCTGAAACAACTACCACTTCTGCCGCCAAAGAATTCGGGATAGCCGCAACTTCTGCGTTCAAGGAATCAGTCAAACATTTCCTTGAACAACTGAACAAGCAATCCAAAAAACCAAAGGGCATTACACCTGCAGATCTACAGAACGCCGTGAAACAGATACAAGAAGAAGCAATGCGCAACACTGTGCTGATGCAGCCTAAAGACTACATGACCAGAGCACAGCTAACAGAGCTCGGGCAGAATGTGATAAACCAGGTCACATAAGTCATCACTTCCCTCACTACTACAAATGCCAACTACGTTAAAGAGTTCAGAGAAAGTGTTGGCAAAATGTGCTTCAACACAGAAGCATAGCTTGCAACTCTATTCGGCCTCTGTGATGATGTATGCGCAAAGTTGATGGCCGCAGGAGCAGAACTACCAAATAAACCCAAAGCTTCTTGCAGAGCAGAGGGTACTTCTGATAAGGGTCAGGATGACTCTGATGATGACCACCCTGGTCCATCAGATCATCCTGAGGGGGAGAATACAAGGGAGAAGGCTACGAGCAGAGGACATCCAGCTCCACCAATAGCCGCAGAACCCATCAACCAAGCCCTTCAAAACAAACCCAACAACAACAAACTCAACAGACCACAGAGACAACACCCATTTCTATGGAATCAACTGCTAAAGAAACCCATGTACCAGAAACTGCTCAAAATACCACAGAGGCAACAACCACCCCTGTGGTAATCATCTTGGAAGAAAGTCCAACAAATCAACAACCCGGAGGAACAGAAGCTCAAAAGACCACAGAGGAAACACCCACCTCTGTGAAATTGCCTACAATGTCTGGAGTAGATGCTCAACATCTGTCATCCTCTTCAAAAGAAGATCTTCCCTCCCCAATTACAAAACCAACAGAAAAACCCCAAACCATCCAAAGAAGAAAGACAGAGGTTTACAACATCTTTCCGAATGGCAAGAAGATTCGACATTCCTCAATCCACAGAAACCGAGCTCACAGAAGAAGTCACAAAAGAACCTCCAACAGAGGTTACAGAGCCAATCAAGCCAACAGAACCAACGCCACAAAAGTCCTCTCAAACACGAGTGTCAAAACCTACAGAGGCAACACCCATCATTCCAACAGAAGCGCCAACACCCAAACCTACAGAGGTAACAGGTTCTGAACCTCTAAAGGCCAAAGACAAGGGAAAGGCAAAACTGACAGAAGAGCCCAAGAAAAAGAAATCATTGCCCAAGCCTACAGAGAAATTGATGAAGAGCGCCTTTGATGCCTTCCAAACTCCAAAGCCTGAAGAAGAGGACTGGGCATATGGATTGAAGCCTCTGTCAGACATTCCACTAACAGGTAGAGTTGCAGAAGTTGTTCGACAGATGGAGAGTCTCATAAGACAAGTACCACCACCTGGTCCAACACACGAAGAAATGGAAGAAGTGGAATACAAATACCTCTACAAACAACCCTTTCAGACCAATCATTCAACAGATCACGTCACAGAACCAGAGATCAGAGAAGAATTTGAGAACATCTTCACCATAACAAAGCCAAGAACAAGAGCATAAGTCTTCTCAATCCACAAAATAAAAAAGGTAATCTTCTGTAGGTACTCCTTTACAAGAACCTATCCAAGGGTCAGGTATAATCTTTACAGAGTCAGAAAAACAATTCAGAAACCACATTCGCTGATGCTGACCTAAGGAATCTGAATCCTTATGATCTACCTGATCTTCTGCAATGGACGAAGGACAACTACAACACAGAGCCAAACACCAGAGCCTATCAAGTGTTGAGAAAAGCAATGAGGGAAAGTCTTCTGATCTACAGTTTGACAGACTTTCAGCTAGGAAAGGATCTTGGTCTCAAACATCTGAACCTTCGACCACCAGAGGATCGCTGCCCACCTGACGCTGTGCCCAACTCAATCATTACAGAACCAAGGTTCGGGTTAGTATTTCAAAACCCACAAGGCGAAGTCAAACTTTTTTGGCCATGGACTGTCAGAAGTACGCAACCAGTACTCTGAACATGTTCAGAGCAAACCTTGTAAAATACAGAGATACCGAGCAAATGGATAGAGACGCTGCAAATGCTTTTATCAGAGAGATTGATGCTACAATCCGCTTAAGAGAACTCTGCGTCAGTTTCTACAACGAGATCAGAAAAGTCGGAAGAGACAACAGAAACTACAACGATTTCAAAGACGCCAACATCTGATTCTCAAACAAAATCTCTGCAAACCATTTTCAGTTTATCTTTCATAATACTCAAATGTAAAATGCCTCTGGCATATTTCTAAATGAAAGAACTTTCGAGGTATTGTTTAACCTCTGTCTTATCTAACTTAGCCTAAAGTACTTCAATGTCAAATTTTTATTTTTCACTACTTAGGGGGAGATTGTTAGCTTCAATCTTCCTAATCGTAGAAGTATTTAGAAGTAGTGAAAAATAGGCTAAGTGACGAAAGCCTCTTACAGAGGCTCTGCCACTTCCGAAAGATCAAGGTCAAGAAGCTACAGAAGCTACAGAGGTGTCCTACAGAACCTCTGTCTTACTCACAAAGAAGACCGAAGACTCGGAACCCGGTGAAGACTGCTCTACAGAAGACCAGACCTCAGAACCTCTGTAACCCTTTACAGAGCCTCTGTGGTTTACGATAAAGACTTGGAAGATATTTTATATCTTGCTACTGTTACTGGATCCATTCATCAATTTGCATGGTAGCGTGCCCTGTCAAACCTCAACACGCGTCAAGCTCTAAATGGACTCAATAGGGCTTAGTACAATATAGACGTCTGCGACATTAAATACAATACAGCACGTACAACTATTCATGCCGTCAGATCAATAGTAGCTCATGCTTTATGGTCCCCTAGAGTAGTATAAAAGGAAGTCTCTTGTTGAGATCTTCCTTAACAATCTTAAGAAAAACGAAGAATCTGAGTTTCATGCTTATGCTTTATATCGTCAAACCTGTTTAGCATTACACTCTCTCACACACACCAAACATTTCTTAATCTGTTCTTGGTGTTCTTATTATATATCGAACGACAGTAATCTTCAAGATATCATTTTGTTCTTAAAATACTGTTTCTTTATATTGTGTGTTCTAAATCTATCAAACATATCTGTTAGTTCTTTAAATACGCTTCCGCATCAAACATAAACTCGAACTAATAGATCTGCTAATCTTGTCTAAGCAAAACAGGAACCAACATACTGTCTTACTAGGTTGATCTTTTTTGAGTCCTGGACTTCAGACGTACCTTCATATTGAACACAGACTGTGTCCCACATGGATTTGGAGGTTTTCAGGTTCATGACGGAATGATAGACTTCGTCAGGAAGAGCCATAGAAAGGATAGATTTGGATTTAGTGTCGATAGCCACCTTCTTCTTGTCTTCATCAGACCAATTGTGAGGTTCCTTGGGAATGATTCTTTCAGGAATGGCAGCTATAGTAGTAGTGCCTGGAACTTCAGGATTAATTTTGACAGGGACATATGGACCATTCTCGATGTAATGGGGCATAGTAGGGTCTACACCTTCTAAGAAGAGTATCATCCTATTTTTCCACTGATTAAAGTTATCTCAGGAAAATCTAGGGGGTTTTGCAAGAGAACCATTATCAATGTAGTTTGTGTTTGTGGTGTTAGCCATTATGAGAAATATCAAGGAAGAGAAGAGAGATTAGTATAAGCAAGATCTTGTTTATGAGATTAAACAATCCGCTCTGATACCACTTGTTGGTCCTGAAAGGGTTATACAAGTTTTTAGAAGGGGGGGGGGTGAATACAAACACACGATTTTTACTTTTCTAAATTGTTTATTGATATGTATCAAACAATTTACAACTTGTTGCGGAACAAGATTAAGGAATAAACCTAATCTAAACAAGTTATGAGAAACAATAAGATTTCTTGCACTAGAAATAAGATAGAGAGAAAATAAGAATAGTAAGGATAATATTCTAACACAAAGTAGTAAGAAGAAGGAGATGGCTGAGCACTTCATTTATCAAGTAGGGTTTCCTTTATATACTGCATGCATTTAATGCAAGTCAGTATACCTTTACACGTGGCAGCAGCTGGTTGGTTGCATGTTTTGACCTTGGTAGACAACCTAGTAGCCGCATGATGAACAGTGTAGAATCAGAGTTGGTTGTACAATTCTGGACAAAAGGGATGTCCATTCTGACATTTCGTACGGAGACGTGCAAGGGGGTAAGACAAAAGTAACTTGTAGAGGAAGACTTCATGATCAACGTTCACTGAATAATCTTTATCAACGACTGATAAAGTTCAGCGTTCGCTGAAGTCTTCTACTTGAAACTTCACGTTGAGTAGACATGTCTTGGCTTCGCTGATATCCACATCAGTTCATTAGTCGACTTGTCGCTGGTTCTTTGGCTTGATCATCGACTTCAGCGTAGAACATAGTTGACGTGAAACTTGTCTACAGGGATCATAAGTAAACAATAAAACTTATCAGCGATCATTTGTAAGACTGAACAAACTCAGGGCTTACTAATGTACAGTGTTCGCTGAATATAAGAGATAAAGAACTCGTCTTTCCTATCAGCGGTACAAAAATAGACTTAGTACTTATCAGTGATAGTGAAACACTTATACATAATGTTTACTTACAATTTTCACTAAGTGATTCTCGAGAGTCATTATCAAATCATTGAGGGTTTGGATCAATAGTTTACAAGCATTTATAAGTAATTCACAATATTAAACATTTAAACGCATGAACAACACATGTTAATGGCACACACTGAGATCACGCACACCTGTGACATTGTGTCTGGCTCACACTGCCTTAACTGGGACACACCCCCAATGGCATAAACCGAACACCCCCCTGTATGAGCATTTGCAGGACATACCCCCGACTTAAGCCATAACATGCCTACTTTCAAATGTATGCATACAAAACAAATCCTCTTTCATAACATAGTAAAACATACAGTTCCATAGCATCTCATTCGTTAAAAATACGTACGTCAACACATTCTCAGTTAGAAAAACTCACATGTTGTCCTTGCCTAAATTTCTTCTCACTTACGCTTCTGATCCTTAAACCGAATACCTAGGATTTAAAAAAATACAAGAGTGATAAGTCACCCGATCATCCCTTGAGATTGTCTCCCAACTCTCCTAAAAGGTTCTCTAAACGATAACCGAGGCTCATTTAAAGAAGTAATGGACACTCACGAAATAAAACCAATAGGGTCCGGAAAACAGTTCCCGAATAAACACTCGTCCGGATTTAAGAGTATTGGATAACCCAAATGGGTCTCTCTCCATCCGGATTTAAATCTCACTCGAGTTTCACTTACTCGGGTTCTAGCTTCCAGTTATGCCTCATCCGGTAATACCCGTCTGGGTTTAGACCCCTCGTCCGGATTGCTCATATCCGGATACACCACACCCGGATTTATCCCGCATCCGGATTCTTGGACTATCGGGTTTCCACTCCCAGGTTTCCGCTTTTTACCGGGTTTTGCCTCACCCGGATTCTAACTCATCCGGGTTTAGGCGATACCAGGGTGTAACGAACAAAACCTGCGCACGACTTAAACCCCAAATATGCAATTAACCCCAATCTCAAACGGTTTTAAGCCTTCGATCCAAAGTGGTTAAATGTCTAACCATTCCTTATCATTATTCAACAACAATAATCTAACATCTATACCCAATCCTCATTGAAAGAAATTGATTAATCAAATTTTATCACCAAAACCCAACAAACTTGATCTCACCAACAATCAATCATAAGATATAGAGCTAGAGGTTGCCTTGATGAAGATTGATGTCGAATCCTCTTTAATTCAACAACCCTTCTTGATTTTCCTCAAAAAATCGCACCCTCAAACCTCACACACAATTTTCTCTGTGTTCTCTTAGACTCCACAATTACAAGGAATATGAAGTAAATATTTTAGGGTTTTAAGGCAAACTTGTATAGAAAATTAGATAAATTTTGGTTACAAATATAGAAAACTTTTCTAAAATAAACTAAAACCCAAAGCCGGATCCAGTGCATTCATTTAGAATAAACCACACACCATAGGGTGTTTAGATTATTAACTTTGTAGATATGTACGGGATTCTGTCGAAGCACCAATAAACCAAAGTAGGTTTCCTCTATCGGTAGTCCACACACAAACACGTTGACCACTCTCACCGGGTGTGTTAATGCTAAAAATCGTCGAAAGGAAGATTTAAAGACGGTGTGGAGCTTTAACAACTAAAGAAAGGTATCTCGCGACAAATCGTATGACGTATAATAGAAATAAAAGGAGGAAACGGAATTTGGTGATGCGGAAAACCCCATCAAGGATAAAAACTGCGGTCGATAATAGATGTCGATGGTGCACTATGGTCGTCAAACAGGGATGACTTCCTTTAGTAACAAGTGTCGTGAATACAATAGATTACAACAAATAGAAGAAATAAACTTAATCGTAAAAGTCTATCGTGCGTCGTGAGTGAAAACACTTCGTCGTGAGTTTCTTTATGGAAAAATACGAATAATCGCTTGAGAGCTTTGAGAATGCTTCTGGAAATTCTTGTATGTGTCCTTGAGTATGGCTTCCACCTTGATTTATATAGGTTTCGATGTCTTTAATGCCCTCCATAAATGCAGATAACGATTTTGAATAGTAAATGTGCTTGATTGTGGTCTCAGTTATGACCGTTGCTCTTTAATGTGCTTTGAATTGCATTAATTGGACGCGAAGAAAATGTTTGTCGAATGTTAGCAAGCTACGGTCGATGATAATCTTACGACGGTCGTGCATTTGACAGGGATTTTGGTCGTAAGTCATGGATATCTTACGACCAAAATATTAGGTGACGACTATGGTCATGGCCGTACGTAGATTAAAGGACCTTATCCTAATACAAGACTAATCGTACAAAATAAGACGTTTGGTTTCTTGCATCGGTCATGAGCTATTGTTTTTTACCCAAATAGTGTTCCCCTAAAATTTGAATTTAGTGTGTAAATTTAAAATTTAAATTTTAAGGAAATTGAATGGACACGTGTCGACCAACGAGACGACTTCGGTTCGAAAGTAACTGAATCAGTTTGAAGGAAACTAAAGAGTCAAAAAGGGTTAATGACGTCATGATGACGCACGCCGCATGGATGACAACTGTGAACACGTGTCGACCATCTAACGGTGGCATGTGAAAGGTTGGTTCCACGTGTCGATCATCGAGCGACTCGACCTGACATTGGAAACAGGGTCGAGCCTCACCCTGACACCTAGGAGAAGATCGAGAAATTCTTGTAGTATATCGTTGAGGAGTGGTCCTACTTTATCAATCGTGCCCTCGTCGACAAGGATTATGACGATGACGTCATCGAGGTCGAGGTTCCCGAGGCTTCAACTGCGGGCAGAGAGGAGGAAGAAGAGAGAAAAGAAGAGGAAGAGATGACCGACAAGTGTTGTCCATCTTGTTGTGTATTTTTGGTCGTGCGACACTTAGTCGTACAACTTTTAGTCTTGTTTTGGACTTTCCCTCTAATTCTTTTTTTTTTGTTTCTATTTCAGGTGGATCGGGCTCAATGTCGACGCACGTTCTTTTGAAGAAAGAGTCCCAACTCCTTCTGGTCAGGAAGGCCAAGGAGTTGAAGAAAAAAGTTGTCCCGACCCTGCGTCGGGGACAAAGAAAATAAAGACGGTTCCTCGGAGGGAACCGTGGACGAAGGGTGGCAACCAATCAAAGGTTGCCACAGCCGAGAAGGCGAAGGCGTCTACAGACGCAGTCGACGCCAAGCCAATTAGTGTGGCTCCTCCGGTATCGACGATCCCCGAGGAGACTAATCCTTGGACAGACGAACCTGCCCCTTCCATGGTCGACAAGGGAAAGGGGCACGTGGTCGAGGAGTCGGCCGATGTTTCGTCTGTAAATTTTACATTACCGTTGGACTTCTTGGGCGACGACGTCCTGGACAAGGCAAAAATCTTTTCCCATCTGGGGAAATATTTAATCCCGTCCTTCTGGGATCACTACAAGGGTGTGTCGGTCGACGAGACCGGGTCACATGTTGCGGGACTGGCTTTCATGGTAAGTTCAGTTGCTTAGTCTATTTGCCTTTGATTTTTGTTATACGTTCTAACTCGTTTGTCTGTTCTGTTTCAGGCATTCCAGGCGTCCCTGTGCCTATACAACCAGCTAGACGAGGTCCAAAAGGTTGCCTCTCGTGCCTTGAAGAAAATGCATCAAGCGCAAGGAGAAGAGCGCAAGGCACATGATCAGGTGCTGGCGACGGAGGCCAAGATCGAGTCTCTCTCGGCGAGGCTTGACAAAGCTCATGACCTCCTAGAGGTTTCGTCAAGAGAACAAGGCGACCTCCAAAGTCGTCTGAAGATGGCCCTTGACAAGGCCTCTGCGTCTGAGTCTGAGGTCACGACGACCAAGGTCTCTCTGGCTGAGAGCGAAAAAAGGGTGTAAGACCTTGAGTCGTCCATTCAAGCAATGGAGCGCGAGGTCGCTGCCTTAGAGGGGAGGTGGCGATCAGAGTTAAGGCGGCGATCATGCGTCGTCATCTCTGCGGGAAGAATACGTGTAATGACCCGGGTAAGTTAGTTGTTTATTTAATTATTTTACGTTTATTCGTTTAGGGTAAGTTTGGGTTGGTTTTGCAATTTTAAGGTGTTATCGTCATTTTAGAATAAGTTGAGCCCTTATTTGCAATTTTGGTTTAGTATATAAGGATTCTGCCTCCTCCTTGTATTTTATTGAGTCGGTTTCTTTCAGTGTGTGTGTATGTGTGTGTGTGTGTGTGTGTTTGAGTCGAGAGAAAGTAGTGAGAAGATTCGATTGATTTGAGTTCGGGTGTTCTGATTTTGAGGTTTAATTTCTTTTCATTTTGTGTTTATAATCGTTAGTATTAAGTTTCTATCGCTTTAGAATCTCCAATTTTGATTCTTATTTGTGTTTGATTGATTCTGGGTTGGGGACGATACTTCCGGATTCTATTATTTTCCGGATGAGTTTCCCGGATCGTTTCCCGGATTAGATTCCCGGATCGTTTTCCGGATGAGTTTCCTAGATCGTTTCCCGGATCAGTTTCCCAGATGGGTTTTCGGATGGGTTTCCCGGATGGTTACCCTGTGCTAAGTCGCCGAAGTGGGACATTTGTGAGTGTTTTTTGGGTAAGGGTAAGATAGGCTTGTTTAGGATTCTTAGCATATCATTTACTTTTATGTGGTAAATAGTTATATGTATTTTAGGTAATTCAGATTCGGTGGAGTTGGTCAAAAAGTAATATTCCCGTGATTTTCAAAGAGAAGGTGGTAGTTGCGTTATTTCTTTCAGGTGAGTTTTACTTTAACCATTTTCAAACTGGAATACATATATAGTGAATGAGAATGTGGTAGGTAGCGTGATGATGTGCTTATGATTGAAATATGATATATTGAGATGCATGTTGTATTTATATAAGCATTACACTACACGTTTGCACCTTGGTCGGACTTAGGGCCGGTGTAGTATTGGTTGTACGGAGGGACAACGAAGTTGGCTTTATTTTAATGCGGCGGAGTAAATTGATTAGTTGGTTTAGCGCAACCAACTAATATGGCCATGAGAAAGAGTTGTACATAGTGCATACGAGTCATGCTTGGTATTCTAATACTTGTTGTATATCTGTGTTTTACAAAATTATTACTAAACTGATAGGGATTTTCTCACTTAGACCAATTGGTCTAACCCTCATTTTGTTTTCAAAAATATGTATTTCAGGTCAAAGAACGTTTAAAGATAAATGCTAGGATAAAGTATAATGTTCTTTTGAAGGTTGTTTGTGATTGAGAAGTTTTTCTTGAATCGTTTGGTATGGATAGTATTGTAATATATTAGTGATAAGTTTGTACTGATATATGTAATATACAATTTTAAGACTTTCGGACCTTATGTGATATAATATGTATCTTTTGTTGTATATGCTTGGCATATAATTTGTATTATATGGTACATGTTTGGGATGAGTTGTTACAGATGGTATAAAAGCACTATTTTAATCGATTTAGGTATTCGGATCCATACCTAGACTTAAACTGCATGTGAATTAGGATGTCCCTGATATTTTAGAAAGTTTGGGATATTACATATAAAAGGTCGAAGGAACATCATGTAAGGTAATTTCAAATTACATCTGGACAGTGTAATTATGAACTTACAGGTACATGTTTGAAATGGAACACCTTATTAAATGGGGTATGTGCTTATGTGTATATTAATCCTGTTAAAATCAACAGAATGGCAAGTGGTACTCGACGTATGAATAGACATGAAGAAGGAAATCCCGATAGAACAAATCCAAGAACCAGAAATATACAGGAAATGACAACCGGGGCAAGAGGGAGAGGTGGAGAACGAGGTAGGGTAGATTTGGAGGTAGGGTTCAACCCCAAGGTACTGAATTTGTTACGAGAGATGATTTGGCCATTGAAATGGGAAGACTACAAGCAAACATACAAGCTATGACGATTTATATATACAATTCGAATTCTCCAAAACAACCTATTAATCTAGTCTTGTCAACTATGATAAGATTAAACTGTTTGTCTAAGTCGTTCATCAAAAGCATCCTCGTAACGGCTAACTTCTCCATTTATCATTAACAAGTTGAATATTCAAAAGCACTCGTCCCTCTTCCACTTACTTCCCTGAGCTAGTACTTGGTAAGAATATTTAATTTGAACGATTAGGCTTAAGCCTAGTGAGAACATCCAAATTCAAATTAAAACATTAACAACTTTGAAAACTCAGATATTCAAAGTATATAAACAAACCTGGTTTGCCACCATTCTTACCGTACACGTACTCGTCTCATAATTACGGGAGCATAACTGATCCCATGAATACGACTAACATTCAGAAAGTCATAACATCATATTCGAGAGCCTACTACGAATCATTGTAGATTCTAGATCATCGCTCCTATCCAATAAACTACAAGTTACTCTATGCCTATTTCTTGAAGTGGAAGTAGAGATTACAATTTACTTTATGCCTATCTCTTACCTTCCAAGAGAAATCAAGAATTACAATTTACTTTATGCCTATTCCTCGATTTCTATACTTCGAAATGGGAATTAGAATTTACTTTATGCCTATTCTCCATTTCCACGTAAACGGGAATTACAATTTACTTTATGCCTATTCCGCGTTTCACGTCACACTATGAAATAAGAATTACAATTTACTTTATGCCTATTCCTCATTTCACAACACCTTTACGAAATGGGAATTACAATTTACTTTATTCCTATTCCACATTTCAGGTCAACGGGAATTACAAATTACTTTATGACTATTCCTCGTTACAATACTATCAGTGCCTATGGATCCATTACACTTACTAACGTATATGTATAACAACATATCACGCTACGTCTCGTAATATATTCTTAGCTCTAAGAATATTAGATAATCTATCGCAACTTTATTTTCAATTGCTTCCCCTCCGAAAACTATAATCAGAAACATATTCCGAAATTAAAGTTCGGAACTTATCCGAACCCGGATTCTAAATTAAATCCAGATCCTTAACTGCTATTGGATTTTAAAATAAAATTTATATCGAATCCTAACCCAATTTCTGAAATTAATCTGTACCGGATTAAACCCAACTTTCCGGAATTAATTCCATACCGGATCAAGCCCAACTTCCGGAATCCACTTAATACCGGATCCAAAAGACCATTCTGGAATCCATTTAATTCCGGATCCGAAGCCCATTCCGGAATCCATTTAATTCCGGATCCAAAAGACCATTTTCGGAATTTCGTAATACCGGATCCAAACCCAATCTTCCGGAATTACACCATACCGGAACCGAACCCATTTCCGGAATTCCCAATACTGGATCCCAAAACCTAGTTTCGGAACCCATCATTTCTGGATCTTAAACCCAGTTCCGGAATTCACTATTTCCGGAACTTCGATACTGGTATCCGATTCACGTCAAATTTACTCAATAAGCTTATCTAAAAATCAGTTTGTCGCTCGACTTTAATTCAATACAATTACACTAAATCATTCAGACAGTTTATATACAAAATCTGATTCAATTTCAACTGATAATTTTTTTATGAAAGGGATGAACTCACCTCTGGCTTAATGCGAACAACAGCAAACAAACCCAGTTCCTATCTCAATTCCAAACTCAACACCTAACCAAAACAGAGAATGATTCTAAGCTGATTTGTTAAAACAGAAACGAATTGAACCAAAATAAGGATGATGAATCCTTACCTTCTCTTGCTCTGCCTTCTCTCTTTCTCTTTCGTACAACACACACAAAGACCAAAACTATACCCACTAAAATATCAAAACCTGATATTTTACTTTCAAAGGCGGTGGAACTTTTAAGGTTTCATCACCTTAACCATCCAAACCCCAACCTTTCCTTAATTGGCAAAACATACCCTCAAACTTATAAATTAAAATTAAAGTTTACCCCTTATCTTTAAAAATCCAAAAATAACTAATAAACTTAATAGGGGATAAGCTCTAAAATTAATACATCACATAAGTATACTCAATTCCATCATTAACACGACTCGTAATACTTATTAAAACAAGGTGTTACAATACTCCCCAACTTGAAAAGGATTTTGTCCCCGAAATCAGAGTTAGGTAAATAAATGAGGATATCTAATCTTCATATCCTCTTCAGCTTCTAACGTCACGTTAGCACCTCTGTGATGCTTCCATTGCACTTTCAACATAACCACGTCCTTATGCCATAATTTCTTAACCGATCTTTCTAAAATTGCTTCCGGTTCTTCCACACAACGACTCTTCTCATCCACTCTTACTTCAGTAAGTGGAATTACGTTATTCTCTTCCGCTAAACATTTTCAAAGATAACAGACATGAAAGGTATTGTGGATTACTTCCAATTCAGGTGGAAGATCCAACTGATAAGCTTGAAGTCCAACTCTCTTAGTTTTAGTGAAAGGTCCTAGAAAACGAGGACTCAACTTTCCACGTTTACCAAACCTTATCACACCCTTCCACGGGGATACCTTAAGCATTACACGCTCCCCAACTTGGAATTCTTTCGGCATTTTTTTCGGATCAGCGTTGCTCTTCTAGTGATCTTGAGCCGCTTTCATGTGCTTTCGAATCTCTTTCACTTTATCAGCCTTTTGTTGCACGAGTTCAGGACCAGCAAATTGCTTTTCTCAGCGAACTCTAGACCTTCTGCTGATACGGAAGAACTGAATCAATGGATGTTTTCTCATCTTGGTGATTCAGAAGATGCTCCTAACCATCCAACTCATACTCATACCGCTGAAGATGATAATCCATCTATCATCCCAAGCATGTAGACAAGTGAAGTTGAATCCTCATGGGTCTCAGTTGTTCCTCTTAACACTATGCGTAAATGAAATGACATCTGAACCTCTTCCTCTCTTGGCTGATATACCAGAAGTTGCTGAAGCCTCATCTTCAGCTCCTCCAGAAGTTCAGATTGAGTCAGCGACTTATGCTCCGTCTCAGCGATGGACTATTAATCACCCCATTGATTAAATTATTGGTGATCCAAACGCTGGTATTCAGACTCGACAAAGTGCAGGTAATATTTGTTTATTTGTTAACTTTATTTCTCTGATTGAACCAGAGAAAACAGATGATGCCCTCAGAGATCCAAACTGGGTCAGCGCTATGCAAGAAGAGCTGACAGAATTCGAAAGAAACCAAGTTTGGAAGCTCGTTCCCAGACCATCTGACAAGTCAGTGATAGGCACTAAATGGGTCTATCGAAACAAGTTGGATGAACATGGAACTGTAACCCGTAACAAGGCTCCTCTTGTTGCTCAGGGATACAGACAAGAGAAAGGTATAGATTATGACGAAACATTTGCTCCAGTGGCAAGACTAGAAGCCATTCGTCTATTCTTAGCTTACACTATACACAAAGACTTCAAGGTTTATCAGATGGATGTTAAATCAGCGTTCCTTAATGGAAAGCTGAATGAAGAAGTCTACGTGGAACAACCTCTAGGATTCTTAGATCCTAAGCATCCAGGTTATGTTTATAAACTGGATAAGGCACTTTATGGCTTAAAGCAAGCTCCTCGTGCATGGTATGACACTCTCTCTACTTATCTCCATATTGAAAAATTTGAGCGAGGTAAAATCGATAAAACTCTATTTTTCAGGAAAGTAAAAGGTCATATTATTCTTGTTCAAATATATGTCGATGATATTATATTTGGTTCCACTAACCCTGACCTTTGTACTCGTTCATTGAGAGAATGAAAATTGAATATAAAATGAGTATGATGGGTGAACTAACTTATTTCCTTGGTCTTAAAATTAAGCAGAGTGAAAAAGGAACTTTCATTCACCAAGGAAAATATGTTAAAGATATGCTGAAAAAGTTTGATTTAACTCAGAGCTCAGCTATGAAAACCCCTATGGCACCGCCGCTGACACTAAACAAGGATTCTTCTGGAAAACCTGTAAATGTCACAGCGTACCGTGGGATGATCAGCTATCCTCTGTATCTTACAACTAGTCATCCTGGTATTATGTATTCAACCTGTTTGTGTGCATGATATCAAGATGAACCTAAGGAATCTCATTAGATCGCTGTAAAGCGTATTTTTCGATACCTTAAGGGTACTCCTAACCTAGGTCTTTGGTATCCCAAAGACTCAGGGTTTGATCTATTCGCCTATTCAGATAGTGATTTTGCAGGTTGCAAATTGGATAGGAAAAGCACCACAGGAGGCTGTCAAGTCCTGGGTGGAAAGCTGGTGAGTTGGACAAGTAAAAATCAAAACTCAGT
The DNA here is from genome assembly GCA_033807775.1 of Saussurea involucrata. Lineage (NCBI taxonomy): Eukaryota > Viridiplantae > Streptophyta > Magnoliopsida > Asterales > Asteraceae > Saussurea > Saussurea involucrata. The sequence goes on from CM066326.1 coordinate 16,161,343, forward strand.
ATCCACCTCAACCGCTGAAGCTGAGTATGTAGCCACCGGAAGCTGTTGTTCTCAGGTCTTGTGGATGAGAAATCAACTACTGGACTATGACCTCCAGCTCTCCAAAATTCCAATCTATTGCGACAGCACTAGTGCCATCGCTATAGCCAATAATCCAGTGCTACACTCAAAGACCAAACACATCGAAATCAGGTATCATTTTATCAGAGATCATGTGATGAATGGTGATATAGAACTTCATTTTATCCCAACTGATTTTCAGTTAGCTGATTTGTTCACCAAACCTCTTGATGAGACAAGATTCAACTTTCTCATCAGCGAGCTTGGAATGCTGAACTTAGAAGAGTAAAATATTCAGCGGTTCACATTGGATCAGTGATTATAAAATGAACTTGTATAACCTTATTAATCACCTACTCTCTGAACAAAATTGATTCGCTGATATCAAGTTATGTTCTTTCTTACTTGCTGACGTTCGCCTAAGAATGCAAGATTTCAAAACAAACTGCATCGTTGAATATCTCTTCCTTTCAGTGATACTTTTGAAATTTCTAAATCTCAATGTTATCTCTAGTCAGTGCTTCATGTTTTTAAATTATCCCTGAGTTTTCAAAATCCTCAGAGACACCTTAAGAAGTGAAAGGACATTTGTGACGTCATCAAAACGGATAGACCATGGCACGAATTTTCTCTGACACGTTCGCCCGTTTCGTTTACCTTGACCAATCAAATTCAAGGGACGTGTCCGTGTCATCATGAAAAACTTTCCCGGTCATAGTTTTTCTCTCTCTACTCTCACTATATAAACCCTTCGAGTTTATATTTTTACCTTTTACGCGAACATCATCTCTCTCAAGCAAGAACCAACTGTTGCATTTGAAATATTTTCTTACGAACCCGTTCATCTTCATCCTCTTCAACACTACAGGTTAATATTTCTTTTATTTTGCAACTAATAAACTTGTTTTTGATCTTATTCTTGTTTCTAAAAGATCAAACAAAAGAACTTTTTCTCAAATGAAATCACTTTCTTCGTGGTTTTATGAACACAATCTAGAAACAGATTGTTCTTCGAGTTTAAAATAAAAATCTTAAACTTTATTTTCTCATATGTTTTTCCATAATCCTTTCCTTAAAAGGAAACTGGAAAACAAGAACATTCACTATGTTTTGAATTTTTGTTCAAAAATAGAAAAACCCTAATCTCCACTTCTTTTTCTAAATGGAAAGTGCAAACCCCTAAAACCCTTATTTTGGACATTTTATCCATTTTAAGAACTACTCTTCATATTCTTCATGTTTATGTTATGTGAACAGAAATGGCAACCACTGAAGCATCTACTCAATCTCCTACTACATCATCTGACAAGACTGAACTTTGAGATCCTGACAACGTTTCTAGAATGTCTACCTGAAAGCTGGGATAGTTATTCAATGTGTCTCAAGCTATCAAAGGATCTAAAATCTATGACCCTCTCAACCTTATTTGGCATTATGCTCAATCATGAGCAGTCGTGTCATCTTAAGAAGAATCTTGTAAAAGATTCCAAAAGCACACCTGTTGCTTTACTCTCAGAGTCACCTTCCACTCAGCGATCAACTAACACTATCACTGAGTTGGAAACTAACTCTGAATGCTCATCAGATGCTGATCCTTCAGACCTTGAGGAGTCTCTGGCACTCCTGACTAATACATTCAGGAGACTCTCCAGAAAGAGTAACTTCAGAAGAAACAAACCTCTCGCACTCACTAACAAGACAAAATCATCAACCCCTATTGATAAGGCAACTGCTACCTGCTTTAACTGTGAAAAAAGTAGGACACTTTACTAGTGAATGCAGGTCTAAGAAAGTCTTTGTTGATCCAAACCCTCAGTGATTTGATAATGACCCTCTCTTATACTTAGTGAAAATTGTAAGTAAACAATATGTATCAGAGTTTCACTATCGCTGATAAGTACTAAGATCTTCCAGTACCGCTGATAGAAACTCTCGCTCTTTAAGTTAAACATTCAGCGAAACTGTTCACCATAAATGCTCTGAGTCTGTTCAGTCATTATGATGATCGCTGATAAGTTAGTTGTTTACTTATGATTCCTGAAGACAAGTTTCACGTCAACAAAGGTTCTACGCTGAAGTCGAAGATCAAGCTCAAGAACCAGCGACAAGTCTCCTAATGAACTGATGCGGATCAGCGAAGACTCAGATTTGTCCACTCAACGTGAAGTATCAAGTACAAGACTTCAGCTATCGCTGAACTTTATCATCTGCTAAATGGTAAATGATAATCGCTGAATCAACGAAAGCTGATCATGAAGTCCTCCGTACAAAGTACTTTTGTCTTAACCCCCCTTGCACGACTCCGTACGAAATGTCAGAATAGAACCTCCGAATATCTGAAATCGTACAACCACTCTGATACTATATTGTTCATCCATGCGGCTACTAAGGTTGTCAACAAAGGTCAATGACATGCAACCAACCAGCTGATGACACGTGTAAAGTGTATACTGAATTGCATTAAATGCATGCAGTATATAAAGAGATGAACTCACTTCATTTGAAGTAACTTGCTATCTCTTATCTCAAGATAGGTTATTATTAGTAATTTCCTTATCTCTCTTAGTGCAAGAAACCTTAGTGTTCCAACTTGTTTAGATTTAGGTTTATCCTTAATCTTGTTTCCGCAACAAGCTGTAAATTGTTAATGATTTATCAATAAACAATTTAGAAAAGTAAAATCTGTGTGTTTGTATTCAATCCCCCTTCTACAAACTTGTATAGGCCTTCGGGACCAACAAGTGGTATCAGAGCGGATTTGTTTAATCTCATAAACAAGATCTAATCTAAGATATTTCTCTTCCTTGCTATTATCTGAAAATGGCCACCAACACAAACACAAATTATATAGACAATGGTTCTCTTGCAAAACCCCCTAGATTTTCCAGAGACAACTTCAACTTATGGAAAAAAAAGATGACACTCTTCTTAGAAGGTGTAGACCCTACTATGCCTTACTATCTAGAAAATGGTCCATTCATCCCTGTAAGAATTGATGCTGCTGTTCCAGCCGCTGAGAATAGACCTGCTATTCCAGAAAGGCTGGTACCTAAGGAAATCTTTCAATGGACTGACGAAGATAAGAAGAAAGTGGCTATAGATACAAAAGCCAGATCCATACTATCCATGGCTCTTCCTGACGAAGTCTACCATTCCGTCATGAATCTGAAAACATCAAAAGCCATGTGGGACACAATATGTGTTCAGTATGAAGGAACGTCTGAAGTCCAGGACTCAAGAAAAATCAACCTGGTAAGACAATACGAAAGCTTCATTTCTGGTAAGAATGAAACTCTCTCTGAAGTTCACCAACGTTTTAATTGTTTAATTATAGATCTGAAAACTGTTGGTAAGGAATATTTTAACTTTGAGGTGCTGACAAAGTTTCTAGAATGTTTACCTGAAAGCTGGGACAATTATTCTATGTGTCTCAAGCTGTCAAAGGATCTAAAATCAATGACCCTTGCTACCTTATATGGCACATTGCTGAATCATGAAAAATCAAGCCATCTTAAAAAGAATCTTGTAAAAGATTCCAAAAGCACCCCTGTTGCTTTAATCTCAGAGGAACCTTCTACTCATCGACCCTCGGTCACTATTACTGAGTTAGAAAGTAACTCTGAAAGTTCATCAGATTCTGATTTTTCAGATGATGAATCTTTGGCTCTCCTAACTAAGAAGTTCAGGAGATTTGCCAAGAAGAAAATGTTTAGAAAGAACAAACCTCTTTCCATAACTGACAAGCCTAAATCATCAGTTTTTGTTGATAAGGCTACTGCTACTTGTTTTAACTGCGAAAAAATAGGACATTTTGCTAACGAGTGCAGGTCTAAGAAAGTTTCTAGACCCTCAGCTTTTACAAAGAAATCCTTTGTTCCAAGGAATAAAGATGACAAATACTCAAAGCTGAAAGAAAAATATGCGAAGCTGAAAAGCTTTAAGAAGAAAGGCAAAGGCCTGATGGCTGACTATGATTTGGCTGCTTCTGATGAAGAAGCATCATCATCTGACTCTGAAGATGATGAAGAAAATCAATGTCTCATGGCCAAGATTGAAGAAGAGGAAGAAAGTTCAGACATTCCCTCCACTTCAACATCTGCTATTCAGGTATCACCTTCTTTCTTTACCAATATTGTAAATATTGATGAAGTTGATAGTCTCCGTAAGATCGATCTCTTGACTAGAAGTTTATACGAAGCCATGAACGGCAAAACTGTGGTTGAAAACCAAAACCTTGATCTCGCTGAAAAGCTTAAAAACTGCCACCTTCAAATAGAAAGGCTTTCTAAAATTGAAGAAGATTTTAAAGATCAAGTATATTTAAATCAGCTAGTCAAAATCGAACGACCAGAAGCTATCGCTGCATTAAAAGTTGAAAAAGCTACTGTTGAAGGATGGTGAAATTCTTCAACAAAGATCACTGAGATAATAAAGTCTCAAATTCCACTGAGTGATAAACGTGGTTTGGGTTACAAGTATGAAACTTCAAAACCAACCACTGAGCGTTCAATGCTTAAATTTGGAACGTTCGTATCCTCAGTCGCTGATACTTCATCTTCTCAGTGCTCCTCGTCCATTACACCAATCCCTGAGGAAACTCCTACCTCCTCAAAAGGTAAGGAGAAAATGGTTTATTCAAAACCTACCTCTGTCTCTAAAGACAAAGGTAAAGGAATTGTTATTTATCAAAATCCTCAGAAGGGTACTTTAGTACCAAAGCTGAATGCTTCTAAAGTTTCAGTGACCCATCCCTCTGGATCAAGGAAGCTGATCTCAGAATCTATTCAGCGATCTACTCCTAGACTCAGAGTGGATGTCCTTGTTAAGAAATCTGAAGAACTAAATGTTCGTCCCATTTCTAAAGCAAATAGCTTACTTGGTGCTGGTATTTCTAATTCTAAATTAAAAGCTCAGCATACAAATGGTCCTAGAACTACTTTTAGCTATAGGAAATGTTATCACTGTGGACTCACTGATCATATTGCTAGTAAGTGCCCCACAGCCACCAAAGCTGAAAAGATAGCTAAGGTGAAGATTGCCCCCAAGGCAAAGAAGACCAACCCTAGTGCAAATCAGGTCAAGGTGAATTCTACCACTAAGGTTAAGAAATTAACCAAAGTGAAGAAAGACAAAGCTGAATCTTCAAATGTTGCGAAGACTGCTGAACCTTCCATTCCAACTACTTCCACTGACAAACGTGTATACATGGTTAAGTGGGTACCCAAGAAAAACTAATCTTCCTTTGTATTGCAGGTTAAGAAGGGTATCTGGTATCTCGATAGCGGATGCTCTAGACACATGACTGGTAAGAAAAGCCTGCTCGCTGAATACAAGGAAGAGAAGGGTCCCTCTGTGACTTTCGGTGGAAATGGAAAAGGACATACCCGAGGGTATGGTATACTTTCAAATGGTACAACCTCCTTCAGAAGAGTCGCATATGTTGAAGGGCTAAAGCATAATCTTCTAAGCATCAGTCAGCTTTGCGACATGGATAACAAAGTAATCTTTACTAAGGAATCCTGCTTTGTCTCTGACAAAAAGGAAAAGATAGCTCTCAGCGATTATCGTTTGGAAAATGTTTATGTAATAAACATGGACTCAACAACCACTGAGAACTCCTGTTTCTTCTCAAAGGCCTCATCTGATGTCAACTGGCTATGGCATAAGAGGCTATCTCATCTAAATTTCAAGACACTGAACACTCTTTCTTCAAAAGAGTTAGTCACTTGTCTACCTCAGCATTCATACGCCAAAGAGTCGTTATGTTCAGCGTGTGAAAAAGGGAAGCAGAACAAAGCAAGCTTTAAATCAAAGCAAGTTTCTTCAGTGTCATCTCCTCTACAACTACTCCATATGGATTTGTTTGGCCCTGTTAACAAACAATCCATCGCTGGAAAGAAATATACGCTGGTCATAGTTGATGAATTCTCTCGCTTCACTTGGGTAATGTTTCTCCGTTCTAAGAGTGACACCCCTGAAGAACTCATCACCTTTGTTCGGAAGATGGAAACCCTGAACAATCTGACCGTTCGCTCAATAAGGAGTGATCATGGAACTGAATTCAAAAACAGTTCTCTTGATTCCTTCTTTGAGAGTAAGGGTATTTCTCACAACTTTTCTTCAGTGAGAACACCACAACAAAATGGAGTCGCTGAAAGAAGAAATAGAACAATTATTGAAGCTGCACGTTCAATGCTCAGCGATTCTCACCTGCCTACTCAGTTTTGGGCAGAAGCTGTCAACACTGCTTGTTTTACGCAAAACAGGTCGCTGATAGTCAAAAGATTCAATAAAACAGCCTATGAACTTTTTCATGGGAGAAAGCCCTCAATCAACTTTCTTCACATCTTTGGATGTCAGTGTTTCATACTGAACAATAGAGATGCTCTTGGAAAGTTCGATCCTAAGGCTGATGATGGAATCTTTCTTGGATACTCCTCAGTTTCCAAAGCCTTCAGAGTCTTCAATCGAAGAAGACAAACTGTAGAAGAAACTATTCATGTCACGTTTGACGAATCCCGTTCAGCGAACTCTAAACCGAACGCTGATACAGAAGAACTGAATCAATAGATGTTTTCTCATCTTGGTGATTCAGAAGATTTTCCCACTCCTCATGCTCATCCAGTAGAAGATGATAGTCCCACTATCATTCCAAACATGCAGAATAGTGAAGCTGAAACATCATGGGTCTCAGATGTTCCTATAAACACTATACCTAACGCTGAACCAAATGTCTCAGACATTCTATCTACTTCTCAGCAATCAGTGAATATAATGACAACTGCATCAATTCCTCTCTTGGCTGATACTCCCGACGTCGTTGAAGCTTCATCTTCAGCTCCTCAAGTTCAAGTTGAGTCAGCGTCTCACGCTCCGGCTCAGCGATGGACTATAAATCACCCAATTGATCAAATTCCTGGTGATCCAAACGCTGGGATTCAGACTCGACGAAGTGCAGGTAATATTTGTTTATTTGTAAATTTTATTTCACTAACTGAACCAAAGAAAGTAGATGATGCCCTCAAAGATCCAAACTGGGTCAGCGCCATGCAAGAAGAGCTGACTGAATTTGAAAGAAACAAAGTTTGGAAACTTGTTCGAAGACCAACTGACAAAACTGTGATAGGCACTAAATGGGTCTATCGAAACAAGTTGGACGAACATGGTACTGTAACCCGCAACAAAGCTCGTCTTGTTGCTCAGGGATATAGACAAGAGGAAGGCATAGATTATGACGAAACATTTGCTCCTGTAGCAAGACTTAAATCCATTCGTCTATTCTTAGCATATGCTGTACACAAGAACTTCAAAGTACATCAGATGGATGTCAAGTCAGCGTTTCTGAATGGAAAGCTGAATGAAGAAGTGTATGTGGAACAACCTCCAGGATTCTCAGATCCTAAGCGTCCAGATTATGTTTATAAACTGGATAAGGCACTTTATGGCTTGAAGCAAGCCCCACGTGCATGGTATGACACTCTTTCCACTTATCTCCATATTGAAAAATTTGAGCGAGGTAAGATTGACAAAACGCTTTTTTTTAGAAAAGTGAAAGGTCATATCATTCTAGTTGAAATATATGTTGATGACATTATATTTGGTTCTACTAACCCCGAGCTTTGTACTCGTTTCGCTGATAGAATGAAAGATGAGTATAAAATGAGCATGATGGGTGAACTAACATATTTCCTTGGTCTTCAGATAAGCAAACTGAGAAAGGAACTTTCATTAATCAGGGAAAGTATGTTAAAGATATGCTGAAGAAATTCGACTTAACTGAAAGTTCAGCTATGAAAACCCCTATGGCACCACCGCTGACACTTGATAAGGACACAAAGGGTGTTCCTGTCAATGTCACGATGTACCGTGGGATGATCGACTCACTATTGTATCTTACAGCTAGCCGACCCGATATTATGTTTGCAACATGCTTGTGTGCGCGATATCAAGCTGAACCTAAGATATCTCATATGAAAGCTGTAAAGCGAATCTTTCGATATCTTAAGGGTACAGCGAATCTAGGTCTTTGGTATCCCAAAGATTCAGGATTCGATCTAACCGCCTATTCAGATAGTGATTTTGCAGGTTGCAAAATGGATAGGAAAAGCACCACAGGAGGATGTCAGCTCCTGGGTGGAAAGCTGGTAAGTTGGACAAGTAAGAAGCAAAACTCAGTGTCCACTTCCACAGCTGAAGCTGAATATGTAGCCGCTGGAAGCTGCTGCTCTCAGGTCTTGTGGATGAGAAATCAGCTACTAGATTATGATCTTCAGCTCTCTAAAATTCCAATCTATTGCGACAGCACAAGTGCCATCGCTATAGCAAACAATCCAGTACTACATTCAAAGACCAAACATATAGAAATCAGATATCATTTTATCAGAGATCATGTGATGAATGGTGATATAGAACTTCATTTTATCCCAACTGATTATCAGTTAGCTGACTTATTTACCAAACCTCTTGATGAGACAAGATTCAACTTTCTCATCAGCGAGCTTGGAATGCTGAACTTTGAAGGATAAAATCTTCAGCGGTTCACATTAATCAGCGAAAGGATAAAATCAACTTGTATAACCCATTCTATCATCTTCTCTCTGAATAAACTTGATTCACTGATATCAAGGTATGTTCTCTCTCTGACAATCGCATGAAAATGCAAGATTTCAAAACAAAATGCATCGCTGAATATCTCTTCCTTAACAGCGATATTTTGAAATTTCTTAAAACCTTTACTGAATATTTTTCATTCAGTGCTTCATGTTTTCAAAAGTATCTCTGAGTTTTTCAAAACCTCAGAGACAACCAAGAATATGAAAGGACAGTTGTGACGTCATTGCAACGGATAAACCCCGACACGTTTTCTCTTCCTGACACACGTTTGCACGTCTCGTTCATACTTCCAATCAAATGCAAACACGTGTCCGTGTCATGATGAAAATCTTTTCCCGCTCAAGATTTTCTCTTTCTAAAATCTCTATATAAACAAACTCTTTGTTTATATTTTTCTTTTACGCGATCAATCTTCCTCCGCAAGAAAGAATTCACTATTGCATTTGTGCTTTCAAACTTCAAGAACTGTTCATCATCTTCTTCATCAAACATCAAGGTTAATATGTTCTTATTTATTACCTAATGCAAAATAACTTGTTTGTGATCTACTCTTTGTTTTTAACAAGATCAAAACAAAAGAACTTCTTAAAAATAAAATCATTTTCTTTCATGGTTTTATGAACACAACCATTTCATGGTTGTTCTTCAAGTTTAAATGCAAAAATCTTAAACTTGTTCTTCACATTCGTTTTTCCAGAATCTCAATCTTCAAAGAAAACTGGAAAACAAGATTTTTTTTGGGTTTGAAATTTTCGTTTTCAAAAACATGAAAAACCCTAATCTTCATTAAGACATTTGTGTCTGAATGAAATGGATAAAATTCGAAACATCTTATTGGAAATTTCTTTCCACAATAAGATTATTCTTATTTGTTAACATCTTTGGTTGAACTGTTAATACAGAGAAATGGCCTCGTATGACATTCCTGCTAACGTTGAGAACATCTCCGCTGACTCTGAGGAAGTGGAAATCCTCAAGGCTCCACAAGTCAAGTTTGAACTTGACAAACTGGATTGGACTAAGGTGAACAACCTCTCTGCGCTTCTCGATTTTCCTCCTCGAAAGCAAGTCACACATCTAGATGATGCTGGGAAATTTCTGAAGAATTGCTGCATCTCCACAGCCCTGACCATAACACCTCCTGCACATCAGCTTTTGCTCTCACAATTCTGGTACTCAGCGAGACACACTCAATTACCTTCAGCCAAAGACCCCTCCAAAATAATAGATTGCATCCTATGCGATATCGAATATGGCACCATAAAGATCACCCCAACCATTATTCGCAAAGCTCTCAGCCTTCCCATCGCCACCAAGGAAAAACCTTTTGTTCCCCTCCCTGAACCCAAGAAAAACTCAGACAGGGAAGCCATCATTGCATTCTTCGATGCAATGGGCTATGTATGGGAAATAGGCAGAGACATGAAGCCCGAGAAGAAGCTGACGATCAACAAAAAATCAAAAATGCCCAGCGAGATGAATTTCATCTTCGCTCATCTGATAAGCTGCATGACTGCAAAGAGTGGCTCCTCCGACCAAGCCGCTAAACCTCAGCAAGCAATGGGTTATGCACTGCTGAAAGGTCTCAACATAGACTGGGCATCGATCATCTATGATGACCTGGTTCTACGAGTGGACACCGTCGCTGACAGACCTCCATGGGTTCCTTACCCACGTTTCATCAGCGCCATCTTCCAATGTGGCCTCAAGGAAACCTACCCAACTGATGGTGACCTGAAACTTTCTTAGGTCGGTCCAAAGATACTCGACTTTAAACCAATCGTAAATGAGGTACGTCTTTCTACACTCTTAACTCTTCTTAACCCTCATACTTCTTCTACTTCTGCAGCTCCTTCAGCGGACAAACCCACCGCTGATACCCCAGCTGCTACTTCTATTCCTCTTAAAAGGAAACACTCTCACACCCCACTTGATTCTAAAAGGATCAAGAAAACAAAGGAGCATCCCCAGCAATCTCATGCTGAAGACTCCTCAGCTCTTTCTGCAGAGCTGAAGGAACGTTCAGTGGTACGCTCTGCCACACTTGAACAAGCCATCCCTTCAATCCCAATCTCAGCGTCTCCAAACGTTGAGATTACAGACTTGGAAACTTCCCAACCTCCCTCAGTCTCTCAAAAGACTGATGAAGTGATTCTCAGCGATTCCAACGCTGAACTCAGAACCCAACCTCCAATCTTATCCTTCGTTTCTCCCTCCACTCATTTGGTCTCTCCTCCAGTTATCACTGGAGATGCCATCATTTCTACGGAAGCTAAAGCTGATAATCCAGAAATGATGAAGACAGGACCTGCAGGACTATCCATGGGCACGTTCGAAGATGACATGGAACTTTACTCAGGCACCCGTGACTTTGATGAGTTCACCAATCCTCCTGCAGGTAATCAACAACCCATAAACACTGTGACTAAACCCCAAACTTCTGAGTTTTCCTTTGTTCACAAGTTCTTATCTGTTACAGGTCCTAACTTGGGAGACATCAATGCCTCTCTGAAGTTCGTGGAAACAAAGCTGACAAATCTCACCACCACTCTCTCCAACAACTCTTCAGCTGTAACAAACGCTGGAGAGAATCTTCAAAAGCTGACAACGGTGGTAGAGAAGAAAGCTTCCACAGATGACTTAAAGCAAGTTGATAAGACTCTCAGCGACTTCGCCAAGGTGCTCGCTGATATCTACACAGACTACACCTCTCTCAAAAGCTCAGTTTCGTCCATGTCCAGCGAATTTACAACACTGAAGACATTGGTTGGAACACTAGAGGGAGATATGTCTGCTGTGAAGACAAATGTCAACACTCTGACGACTGACTTAAGCTCTGTAAAGACTGACGTTGGTTCGATGAAGACTATGATCGAACAGCTGCTGCACAAGGCAAATGCTCATGCCCCTAACCCCGTCCCTGAAACTGAAAACTTCACAGCGGCGGATCGCAAAGAGCTGGAAAAGATCAATCCTGCTATTTCTGGCCTTGAAGACAGATTAGCAAAGATTGAAGTTTGTGTGGGTCTCTCTGGCCAAAAAGACAGAGAACCTACCAACGCTGCTGAATCTACCCATTCCTCCCCCAGTCATCATGAAAAAGAGGGGGAGAAGAGCGCTGAAAACCCTTCCAAGAGCGCTGAAGACCTTTCCCATGATGAATCTATCAGGGGAGAGAAAAACGAAGACCTCACCTTCACTGAAGAGGGTGAGAAGACTATTGAAGCTGAAGCAGCCGCTGGACCTCAGGGAGATGAACACCCTGAGGGAACCGAGAAGCTCGCCTCTGTATCTGAGGGGGAGCAACTCGAAGAAGACGCTGAAGAATCCGAAGCAGAAGATGATGAAGCCGTCGACATCCCTGATAATGAACCATCTTCTTCTCCAAAGAATGATGATGATGATGACGAAGATGACGATGACTTCTTTATCGTCAAACCTGCTCCAAAGATCAAAGCTCTTAAGGGAATCTCGATAAATGAACCTTCAGGGGAGCGGACAAAGACAAAGCCCTCAGCCTCTGGAGCTGAGAAAGGCAAAGGCAAAAGCGTCGCTGAAAATGACAATCTGACGATCTTGCTTGAAAAGTCGGTTTGTCAGGTACACTATACATCTCTTACTCCATCCCTCCTCTATCATACACTATCAGTTCCTCTACCCAAGCCTATACACTTGAACATTTTTCTCTCTATCTGATTCTACCCAAGTTCTTACTTGTAAGATCGCTGTGTTTCAGCTAGTCCTCTCCCCTGTTTGAGATTATCGCTGAAGGCTCCACAACTGCGACTTCACCAATAATACCAGCTGCCGCTGAAGAAATAATCCCAGTCTTGGATTTGATCTCTGAGACTGATGAACCTGAAGAACAGACTCTCTCACATAGACACAGACCTTCCTTAGCTCCTCAAAAGCTAAGAGAAGAAGAACAGAAGAAAAGAGAGGAAATAATAAAGCGATTCGAGGATCAGTGAATCATTCTAAGGCGTGATCAACTGCCTTCAGTTCCTCCAACGTTCAGAATTTCAAAAGCTGAGTACAAGGAACACCTCAGAGCTGAACGCCTCATCGCTGAAAGAAAGGAAGCTGAAGAAAAAGACAGAGAATACGCCATCAAGCCTACTCAAGAATCTGTCAAAGACCCCAAGCTGAAACGTGTTCCCATTCAAGTCCAACGAAAGCTTTGGGAAGAAGCCCAGAAGATTGTGGAAAAGAAAACTGAAGTTTCTCAGACCACCCTGATATGGTGTAAAGAGAAAATACACTTCGGATATCGTCCAGCGAAGATCAACAAGGTATTCATCTCTGGAAGAACCTCTATCAGAGTACCTATTGTTGACATCAAACTTTTTCAGAGAAGATGGCCAATCTGAAACCTTTCGCGCTGACACTGTAAAAAGGTATGGTCTCTCTAAATGGCTGGAGATGAGGTTAGCTATCCAAAAATCACAATCTAAGTACAAGGATCATTTCGAAAAGCTGATAAACAGACAGATCGATTTGATATCTTCTTCTGTGGACATTCCTCCTCTTCCTGATCTTGAGCTGAAAAGAAAAAGGGCCTCTCCAAAGAAGAAACGTCAAGATTCAAACTCAGGTCCTGTCATACGAAATGAAACTGCAATTGGTTTCTCTCGCGCTGAAGTGCTTGGTCCTGACCCTGATCTATCTGCCCTTGACATTTCTTTGCCACCATGTGAACTTTTCGTCCCTGGTAAAGTCATCAGTAATCCTTATGGAATATTCTTTCTCGACTACGACGGACGTAAATGTTTTCAACGGATCGCTGAGCTTCCAATCACTCCAATCGAACAGCTCAGAGATCTCATCTACTGGTGTGACTTCAGAAAAGACATTCAGGCACGACACCTAAAACCCTTGATTTTTAAAGAAGCGCTAAACAAAAGAAAACGAGGTGTAACGGTTCCTGACTGGATGATCCCCACTGAAAAGACCCTCGATGAACTTATCATTAAGGAAGAACCTTTGTAAGCTGATAGGATCGCCTCTTTCATCTATTTTATCAGTTATCCTTTTGTACTTGTAATTTATTTCGCTTGTACTTGTAATCTTTTCATTTTTCTTTGTATCCTGATTCAAAGTTTTAAAGAAAGATTTCAGCGAATGTACTTTACTCCATCAGTACTGAAAAGATCCCAGAAAACAGTAAAAGGGACAAATATTTTATGAGTTCTTTTTATCCTTACGTTTTTCATTAAATAGCAATTTTCTCTGTTGCTATGTCATAATCAAATAGGGGGAGATTGTTGATCCAAACCCTCAGTGATTTGATAATGACCCTCTCTTATACTTAGTGAAAATTGTAAGTAAACAATATGTATCAGAGTTTCACTATCGCTGATAAGTACTAAGATCTTCCAGTACCGCTGATAGGAACTCTCGCTCTTTAAGTTAAACATTCAACGAAACTGTTCACCATAAATGCTCTGAGTCTGTTCAGTCATTATGATGATCGCTGATAAGTTAGTTGTTTACTTATGATTCCTGAAGACAAGTTTCACGTCAACAAAGGTTCTACGCTGAAGTCGAAGATCAAGCTCAAGAACCAGCGACAAGTCTCCTAATGAACTGATGCGGATCAGCGAAGACTCAGATTTGTCCACTCAACGTGAAGTATCAAGTACAAGACTTCAGCTATCGCTGAACTTTATCATCTGCTAAATGGTAAATGATAATCGCTGAATCAACGAAAGATGATCATGAAGTCCTCCGTACAAAGTACTTTTGTCTTAACCCCCCTTGCACGACTCCGTACGAAATGTCAGAAAAGAACCTCCGAATATCTGAAATCGTACAACCACTCTGATACTACACTGTTCATCCATGCGGCTACTAAGGTTGTCAACAAAGGTCAATGACATGCAACCAACCAGCTGATGACACGTGTAAAGTGTATACTGACTTGCATAAAATGCATGCAGTATATAAAGTATTGAACTCACTTCATTTGAAGTAACTTGCTAACTCTGGACAAGTTCAAATCTCTTATCTCAAGATAGGTTATTATTAGTAATTTCCTTATCTCTCTTAGTGCAAGAAACCTTAGTGTTCCAACTTGTTTAGATTTAGGTTTATCCTTAATCTTGTTTCCGCAACAAGCTGTAAATTGTTAATGATTTATCAATAAACAATTTAGAAAAGTAAAATCTGTGTGTTTGTATTCAACCCCCCCTTCTACAAACTTGTATAGGCCTTCGGGACCAACAGTCTTCAAACCCTCAACTTCCTCCTACAAGAAATCCTCTAACCCTAGGGCTAGAGATGACAAATACAAGAAGCTGAAAGAAAAATATTCAAAGCTGAAAAGCTTTAAGAAGAAAGGCAAAGGCTTGGTCGCTGACTTCGACTGGGCTGCCTCTGACACTAAAGAATCATCTAACTCTGAAGATGATGATGAGGCTAATCTCTGCCTCATGGCAAAAATAGAAGACGAGGAAGAAAATTCTGAAATTCACTCTACTTCAACTTCTACCTCTAAGGTATCAACTTCCTTCTTTACAAATATTTTAGACATTAATGAAGTTGATAGTCTTCAGAAAATCGCACTTCTGACTGTAAATTTATATGATCCCATGAATGGCAAGACCATAGTTGAAAATCAAAACATTGATCTAGTTGAACAACTTAGAAACTGTCACCTTCAAATAGAAAAGCTTTCTAAAATTGAAGAAGATTTAAAAGATCAGGTCCATATAAATCAGATAGTCAAAATCGAACGAGAAGAAGCTATCGTTGCATTAAAAGCTGAAAAGGCTACTGTTGAAGGATGGTGTAAATCCTCAATAACGATAACTGAGATTATAAGGTCTCAGATTCCCCTGAGTGATAAGAGTGGACTTGGTTATAAAGTTGATACTCTAGAACCAACCACTGATCGTTCCATGCTCAAATTTGGAACGTTCGTATCCTCAGTCCCTCACACCTCCTCATCTCAGTGTTCCTCTTCTAAAAACTCCATCCCTAAGGAAAAACCTACCTTAATCTCTAAAGGTAAAGGTAAAGAAAAAGTTTTTAATCAAAAACCTCAGAAGGGTACTTTTGTATCTGAGCTGAATGTTTCAAAAACATCAGTGATACATCCCTCTACTTCTAAGAACAAGATCCCTGGATTTATTCAGCGATCTACTCCTAGAATCAGAGTAGATGTAATTGGTAAGAAATCCGAAGAACTGATTGTTCCTACAATTTCCAATGCCAAAGGTATACTTGGTGCTGGCCCTGTTCATTTAAAATTATATGTTAAGCATGCAAATGGTCCTAAAGCTACTTTTAGCTATAGAAAATGTTATCACTGTGGACTTACCAATCATATTGCTAGTAAGTGCCCCACAACCACCAAAGCTGAAAAGTTAGCTAAGGTGAAGATCAATGCCCCCAAGGCAAAGAAGACCAATCCTGGTGCAAATCAGGTTAAGGTGAAACCAACCACTGAGGTTAAGAAATTAACCAAAGTGAAGACTATTCCTGAAGCTGAAACTTCAAATGCTGCGAAGATTGCTGAACCTTCCACTTACTCTACCACCACTGACAAGTGTGGGCCCATGTTGAAATGGGTGCCTAAGTCAAACTAATATTCCTTTGTTTGCAGGTTAAGATGGGTATCTGGTATCTTGATAGCGGATGCTCTAGACACATGACTGGCAAAAAGAACCTGCTCGTTGAATATAAGGAAGAGAAAGGTCCCTCAATGACCTTCGGTGGAAACGGAAAAGGCTATACCCGAGGGTTTGGTGTACTCTCTAATGGTACAACAACCTTCAGAAGAGTCGCATATGTTGAAGGACTGAAGCACAATCTTCTAAGCATTAGTCAGCTATGTGACAAGGATCACAAAGTGATTTTCACCAAGGAATCCTGCTTTGTTACTGACAAAAAGGAGAAGATAGCTGTCAGCGGATACCGTATGGAAAATGTTAATGTTATAAACATGGATTCTACAACCACTGAGAACTCCTGTTTCTTCTCAAAAGCCTCATCTGATGTCAACTGGCTTTGGCATAAGAGGCTCTCTCATCTCAACTTGAAGACACTGAATACTCTTTCTTCTAAAGAGTTGGTCACTAGTCTACCTCAACACTCGTACGCTAAGGAATCTCTATGTTCAGCGTGTGAGAAAGGGAAACAAACCAAGGCACGCTTCAAATCTAAACAAATTTCCTCAGTATCATCTCCTCTACAACTTCTTCATATGGATTTGTTTGGCCCTGTTAACAAACAATCCATCGTTGGAAAGAAATATACATTGGTCATAGTTGATGAATTTTCTCGCTATACCTGGGTAATGTTTCTCCGTTCAAGAGTGACACCCCTGAAGAACTCATCACTTTGGTCAGGAAAATGGAAGTCCTGAACAACATGACCGTTCGCTCAATAAGGAGTGATCATGGGACTGAATTCAAAAACAGTTCCCTTGATTCCTTCTTTGAAAGCAAGGGTATTTCTCACAACTTTTCTTCAGTGAGAACAGTGCAGGAAAATGGAGTCGCTGAAAGAAGAAATCGAACTATCATCGAAGCTGCACGATCAATGCACAACGATTCTCACCTGCCTACTCAGTTTTGGGCAGAAGTTGTCAACACTGCTTGTTTTACTCAAAACAGGTCGCTGATTGTCAAAAGATTCAAGAAGACATCCTATGAACTTTTCCATGGGAGAAAGCCTTCAATTAGCTTTCTTCACATCTTTGGATGTCAGTGTTTCATACTGAACAACAGAGATGCACTTGGAAAGTTTGATCCTAAGGTTGATGATGGAATCTTTCTTGGATACTCTTCTATCTCGAAAGCCTTCAGAGTCTTCAATCGAAGAAGACAAACTGTAGAAGAAACAATCCACGTCACTTTTGACGAATCCCGTTCAGCGAACTCTAGACCTTCTGCAGATACTGAAGAACTAAATCAATGGATGTTTTCTCATCTTGGTGATTCAGAAGATGCTCCTAACCCTTCAACTCATACTCATACCGCTGAAGATGATAATCTTTCTATCATCCCAAGCATGTAGACAAGTGAAGTTGAATCCTCATGGGTCTCAGTTGTTCCTCTTAACACTATGCGTAAATGAAATGACATCTGAACCTCTTCCTCTCTTGGCTGATATACCAGAAGTTGCTGAAGACTCATCTTCGGCTCCTCCAGAAGTTCAGATTGAGTCAGCGACTTATGCTCCGTCTCAGCGATTGACTATTAATCACCCCATTGATTAAATTCTTGGTGATCCAAACGCTGGTATTCAGACTCGACAAAGTGCAGGTAATATTTGTTTATTTGTTAACTTTATTTCTCTGATTGAACCAAAGAAAACAGATGATGCCCTCAGAGATCCAAACTGGGTCAGCGCTATGAAAGAAGAGCTGACAGAATTCGAAAGAAACAAAGTTTGGAAGCTCGTTCCCAGACCATCTGACAAGTCAGTGATAGGCACTAAATGGGTCTATCGAAACAAGTTGGATGAACATGGAACTGTAACCCGCAACAAGGCTCGTCTTGTTGCTCAAGGATACAGACAAGAGGAAGGTATAGATTATGACAAAACCTTTGCTCCAGTGGCAAGACTAGAAGCCATTCATCTATTCTTAGCTTACACTGTACACAAAGACTTCAAGGTTTATCAGATGGATGTTAAATCAGTGTTCCTTAATGGAAAGCTGAATGAAGAAGTCTACGTGGAACAACCTCCAGGATTCTCAGATCCTAAGCATCCAGGTTATGTTTATAAACTGGATAAGGCACTTTATGGCTTAAAGCAAGCTCCTCGTGCATGGTATGACACTCTCCCTACTTATCTCCATATTGAAAAATTTGAGCGAGGTAAAATCGATAAAACTCTATTTTTCAGGAAAGTAAAAGGTCATATTATTCTTGTTCAAATATATGTCGATGATATTATATTTGGTTCCACTAACCCTGACCTTTGTACTCGTTCGCTGAGAGAATGAAAGCTGAATATAAAATGATTATGATGGGTGAACTAACTTATTTCCTTGGTCTTAAAATCAAGCAGAGTGAAAAAGGAACTTTCATTCACCAAGGAAAATATGTTAAAGATATGCTGAAAAAGTTTGATTTAACTCAGAGCTCAGCTATGAAAACCCCTATGGCACCGCCGCTGACACTAAACAAGGATTCTTCTGGAAAACCTGTAAATGTCACAGCGTACCGTGGGATGATCGGCTCTCCTCTGTATCTTACAGCTAGTCATCCTGATATTATGTATGCAACCTGTTTGTGTGCATGATATCAAGCTGAACCTTAGGAATCTCATTAGATCGCTGTAAAGCGTATTTTTCGATACCTTAAGGGTACTCCTAACCTAGGTCTTTGGTATCCCAAAGACTCAGGGTTTGATCTAATCGCCTATTCAGATAGTGATTTTGCAGGTTGCAAATTGGATAGGAAAAGCACCACAGGAGGCTGTCAGGTACTGGGTGGAAAGCTGGTGAGTTGGACAAGTAAAAAGCAAAACTCAGTATCCACCTCAACCGCTGAAGCTGAGTATGTAGCCGCTGGAAGCTGTTGTTCTCAGGTCTTGTGGATGAGAAATCAACTACTGGACTATGACCTCCAGCCCTCCAAAATTCCAATCTATTGCGACAGCACTAGTGCCATCGCTATAGCCAATAATCCAGTGCTACACTCAAAGGCCAAACACATCGAAATCTGGTATCATTTTATCAGAGATCATGTGATGAATGGTGATATAGAACTTCATTTTATCCCAACTGATTTTCAGTTAGCTGATTTGTTCCCCAAACCTCTTGATGAGACAAGATTCAACTTACTCATCAGCGAGCTTGGAATGCTGAACTTAGAAGAGTAAAATCTTCAGCGGTTCACATTGGATCAGTGATTATAAAATGAACTTGTATAACCTTATTAATCACCTACTCTCTGAACAAAATTGATTCGCTGATATCAAGGTATGTTCTTTCTTACTCGCTGACGTTTGCCTACGAATGCAAGATTTCTAAACAAACTGCGTCGTTGAATATCTCTTCCTTTCAGTGATACTTTTGAAATTACTAAATCTCACTGTTATCTCTAGTCAGTGCTTCATGTTTTTAAATTATCCCTGAGTTTTCAAAATCCTCAGAGACACCTTAAGAAGTGAAAGGATGTTTGTGACGTCATCAAAACGGATAGACCATGGCACGAATTTTCTCTGACACGTTCGCCCGTTTCGTTTACCTTGACCAATCAAATTCAAGGGACGTGTCCGTGTCATCATGAAAAACTTTCCCGCTCATAGTTTTTCTCTCTCTACTCTCACTATATAAACCCTTCGAGTTTATATTTTTACCTTTTACGCGAACATCGTCTCTCTCAAGCAAGAATCAACTGTTGCATTTGAAATATTTTCTTACGAACATGTTCATCTTCATCCTCTTCAACACTACAGGTTAATATTTCTTTTATTTTGCAACTAATAAACTTGTTTTTTATCTTATTCTTGTTTATAAAAGATCAAACAAAAGAACTTTTTCTCAAATGAAATCACTTTCTTCGTGGTTTTATGAACACAATCTAGAAACAGATTGTTCTTCGAGTTTAAAATAAAAATCTTAAACTTGACTTTCTCATATGTTTTGTTAGCTTCAATCTTCCTAATCATAGAAGTATTTAGAAGTAGTGAAAAATAGGCTAAGTGAAGAAAGCCTCTTACAGAGGCTCTGCCGAACTTACCGAGAGATCAAGGTCAAGAAGCTACAGAAGCTAAAGAGGCGCCCTACAGAAGCTCTGTCATACGCGCAAAGAAGACCAAAGACTCGGAATCCGGTGAAGACTGCTCTTCTAAGGACCAAACCGCAGAACCTCTGTGGCACTTCACAGAGCCTCTGCGGTCTTCAACAAAGACTTAAAAGATATTTATAATATCTTGCTACTGTTACAGGACCTGTTAATCAACTTGCATGGTAGCATGCCCTGTCCAACTGCAACGTGTCAAACTCTGGTTGGATTCAATAGGGCTTAGTACATAATAGACGTCTGCTGCATTAAATGCAATACAGCACGTCCAACTGTTCATGCCATTCGTCCAACTATTCATACCGTCCTTTGTGAATAGTAGCATATGCTTTATGGTCCCATTAGAGTAGTATATAAGGAAGACTCATGTTGAGTTCTTCCTATCCATCGATCGATCAATCGAACAATCGAAACAAGAATTCAAGAGAGAAAAACATCACAAGAACACATAGCTTTAAACAGTCCCGGTATTACTCAGTTGTGGGACTCGGTTTGCCAGTCCCGGTATCACAACTCCCGGTATTTCTCTGTGACTTCCCAGTTGCGGGACTTCTCAATTGCGGGACTTTCCATTTGCGGGACTTGCTTCTAATACCGAAAGTTGTAAATTTCGGATTTTTAGGTTTTGTGATTTTTGAACTTTCATAACTTCAAATCATCATAACTCGCTCAAAAGTCAGTATTTTGCAATGAAATTTTACAGGATTACTCAAAATGTGATTCTGAACATATTCTCTGGGAATGTTTTCTGCTAAAACCATCTACAACTATGAGTTCGATCACACCACAGTAAACTGAACAGGCTTTCAATTACGGATCAGTAAACCCTGTCTGCTTTTGATCGATGTCTTGAATTGTCTCACGATCACTTCTGTCAAGTAACAATGTCTTATCCGACTTACTCTGAGCTCAAAGAGAAAGTTTCTCTTTTAGAAGAGCATATCTCTAAACTAGAAGCCGAGGCTAAGATCAAATATGATGCCATAGGCAGGCTAGCAATTGAAAAGGCTGAGGACAAATGTGTGATAGAAAACTATCAAACTGAGTGCTCGGTCTATTCAGAAAGAGCTAAACTCCTCGAGACCCAAATATCTGAATATTCTCAAAAGTTAGAGAAGTCTCAGGAGGAGTATTCTAAAAGCATCTTAGTTCAAGAAAATGTTTTAAAAGAAAATGAAAAGTTGACTACTAAGCTTAAGGAGTTTGAATCCAAACTTTACAAACTTGGTCAATCTGAACAAACCATCCACTTGAACAAGCCTAAGGAGTTCAAATATTACAACTCGCTTTGGGGACTAAGATATGATAATCCGTGCTACCTAAAGAAAGTCTTGTCGAAGGTCCCCACTCTTTATGAATTTGATTTCATGGGCTTAGACAAGATTTATCCCGAGTACAAAATTAAGTGGACTAAGGCATCTAAGGAAGATGATGAGTTTGAGGACTTTAAAAGACAATCCGCCATACCTCTACCTCCAATAGAGGCAAAACCTAAAACGGATAACTCCTCTTCGGAAAATAACACGAAATCGGATGATGCGCCGCCTAGGAAGAACATAAATGTACAAATTCCTTTCGTGTACGAAACGCTTAATGCATCATATTTAAAAAGCAAAATTCCTTATCTCCCCAATGACTATTTTGACATATGCTCTCTTGCCAAAACAGATGAGAACCGGACTGATGGATTGATTACATAGGAGATGAGACCGATGGGAAGGGTTTGCTCCTACAGAACATTCCTATGTTGTAAACCACCGGAGTTTTCCGGTTCTGACAATCTGGTGGCCTGCATGAACTGGATCAGCAAAATCGAGCAAGCCTTCAGGGCTTGTGTGAGGAAAACCAGAAAGTAAAGTTTGGCTCTCAAATGCTCAAAAGTTCAACTTTGACTTGGTGGAACGTTTACACTTCCACCCTAGACGCTTCGGTGTTGGCCAAAATGACTTAGACCACTTTCAAGAGAAAGATCTTAGAAGAGTACTGCAATGTGCAAGAGATAGATTTGATCGAGGAAGAATTCCGATCGATCAAGAAAGGAAATTTGTCGGTAAGGGAGTGTAATCAATTGTTCATGGAAAAGTTGAACCTTGTGGGGCACGTAGCCCCATCTGAGAAAGAGAAGATGAAAGCGTATTTGAATGGTTTATCGGCCGACATAATGGCAATGGTCCGTAACTCCAAAGCCACTAACCTCCGGGAGACAATCGAGGAGGCCAAGGTCATGGAGAGGGTCTACGCAAGAGACAAAGAGGAGAAAGCTAGAGTCAGGGAGAAGAGGAACTGGGAGAGCCCACAACATTCGTTCAAAAGGCCGAGGTTTCAACCAAGTGGTAGAGGAGGGGATAATCGTCGAGAGGCGAGGTGGTGTCCTAAGTGAAAGAGCGAGCACCTCGGTCCTTGCAATTATGGTTATGTTACTTGTTTCAAGTGCGGGAAGACGGGGCACACTAGTCTGGAGTGCCATGTAAAGGGAACATTTTGTTCCGAGTGCAAAGAGATTGGGCACGTGAAGCGGGAGTGCCCCAAGCTGAAAGGGGACACAAGAGGGAACGGCTCGGGAAGTCAACCAAGGAGGGAGGCCATTCCTAAGCCTCAGGGGAGGGCCTTCCAAATGATGAAGGATGAACTGAAGGAAACCGCCGATGTGGTATCGGGTACGTTCTCACTCAACTCTTTACCCGCTAGAGTATTGTTCGATTCTGGTGCGAATTGTTCTTTCATATCGTTAGAATTTTGCAAATCCTTAAAGGTGCCTACTAGTACTCTACGCGATGTTTTAGTCATAGAGGTAGAAAATGGGGAATAAGTGGTTTTGCAGAAAGTCATGGAAAAGTGTCGTCTAGAAATCAGTGGCAAAACCTTTGAAGTGAATCTTCTCCCCATGGTTATCGGGAGTTTTGATGTGGTTATTGGGATGGACTGGTTGGCAAAACACAAAGAGGAAATTTTGTGCTCTATGAAACTCATAAGGATACCACTTCAAAGTGGAGTCTTCGTTCTCGTCTATGGAGAGAAACGGAAAGGAAGTGGCTATCATTTCTTCCATCAAGGCAAGGAAGTGTCTAATAAAGAAGTACCTATCGTTTCTAGCTTACGTGGTAGACGCCAAAACAGAGAAAAAGAAGGTAGAAGACATGAGAGTCGTCAGCGAGTATCCGGATGTTTTTCCTGATGACCTACCGGGTTTGCCACCTGGCCGTCAAGTGGAGTTCAAGATTGATTTGATCCCGGGGGCGGTACCGATAGCCCGTGCACCTTACCGTCTCGCTCCAACAGAAATGCAAGAGATGATGACACAACTGCAAGAGCTTCTAGAGAGGGTTTCGTAAGACCGAGTTCATCGCCTTGGGGAGCTCCGGTTCTTTTCGTCAAGAAGAAGGACGGGTCGATGCGAATGTGTATCGACTACCGGGAGTTGAACAAAGTAACCGTGAAGAATAAGTATCCTCTTCCCCGAATAGACGACCTCTTTGATCAACTACAAGGGGCCAGTTGCTTCTCCAAAATCGACTTTCGATTTGGTTATCATCAAGTAAGAGTTAAGGAGGAGGATGTCTCAAAGACGACATTTAGGACTCGGTATGGGCACTACGAGTTTCTAGTCATGCCATTTGGTTTAACAAACGCGTCGACAGTGTTTATGGACTTAATGAACCGAGTGTGTCGACCATTCTTGGATAAATCAGTGATAATGTTCATTGATGATATCTTGGTGTACTCCAAAGATGATATGGAGCATGAGCAACACCTTGGAGAAGTATTGGAGGCACTAAGGAAAGAGAGGAAGTTCAATTCTTAGGGCATGTAGTGACTCGGGAAGGCGTGAAAGTAGATCCCGTGAAAGTTGAGGCAACGTTGAATTGGGAGCCTCCAAAGAGCCCTACGGGAATTTGAAGCTTTTTGGGCCTAGCCAGGTACTACCGAAGATTCATCCAAGATTTCTCCAAGATTGCATCGTCACTAACGACATTGAATCGAAAGAATGTGAAATTCGTTTGGCCTAGAGCGCAAAAGGAAGCATTTCGTACTTTACAACGAAAACTTTGTGAAACTCCAATCTTATCCTTACCCGAAGGAACGGAGGACTTCGTCGTTTATAGTGATGCATCCAAGATGGGTTTGGGTTGTGTCTTGATGCAACGAGGCAATGTGATAGTGTATGCATCGAGGCAGTTGAAAGAGCACGAAAAGAATTACCCAACTCATGACCTTGAGTTGGCGGCAGTCGTGTTTGTTTTGAAGTTATGGCGACACTACTTGTATGGTACGAAATGCACGCTTTACACCGATCATAAAAGCTTGAAGTATGTCTTTGACCAAAAGGAGTTGAATATGCGTCAACGAAGATGGGTAGAGTTGCTAAAGGACTACGACTGTGAACTATTATACCATCCGGGCAAGGTGAAGGTGGTAGTGGGCGCCTTGAGTCGGAAGGAGTATAGTGGAAAGGTGCAAACATCGTTGGCAAGAATTAAAATTATCTCGAGCTTGATGGACATGATCAAGACCGCTCAAACTGAAGCTCTACTTGAGGCGAACCTCAAGGAAGAATCTATGGTGAAGCAACATCTCCTATTGACGAAAGATAGTAGAGGATTGAAACTTTTCCAATGGCGAATTTGGGTACCTAAGATCGGAGGGTGCCGAGAGTTGCACATGGAAGAGGCCCACAAGTCAAAAATACTTTGTACATCCTGGAAGCACCAAGATGTATAGAGACTTGAAGTTGAACTACTGGTGGCCAATCATGAAGCTTGATGTGGCCGGTGTTGTGGAAAGTTGTATCACGTGTTTGCTAGTGAAAGTCGAGCACCAGCGGCCTTATGGAAGTCTGCAATCGCTAGAAATATCGGAGTGGAATTAGGATCACATTACAATGGACTTCGTGACAAAGCAACCAAGGACGTTGAAAGGTCACAACACCATTTGGGTAATAGTGGATCGAATGACCAAAATCGCGCACTTCTTGGCTATGAGAGAGACCTTGACTTTGGACAAATTGGCAAGGTTATATATCAACGAAGTGGTTTCGAGGCACGGAGTGCCATTGTCTATCGTATCCGACCGAGATAGTCGTTTTACTTCCCACTTTTGGAATGATTTTCAAAGGCAGTTGGGAACGAAGGTGAAGTTGAGTACAGCATATCATCCTCAAACGGACGGGCAAAGAGAGCGGACCATCCAAACTTTAGAAGACATGTTGAGGTCGTGCATTATCGATTTTGGGGGAAATTGGTGTTGGTTCTATATGCTCAAGAATGATTATAAAATAATATTACCGGTAATATATGATCCTATAGGGTCACACCATATAGCAAGTAGACACCAAAATTGATATTTATAAGAATTTGATTCTTGATAAATATTATTAATTATATTTTTAAATATAATTTATAATACTAGATGCAAATAATAAATTTTGGTTACATAAAATAATACATGTGATAGATTTATTTTGTAACTAAAAATGCAAGGAGGGACTTAAGGAGAAAGTTTAAGATAGTTAAAATGTGGTTTTAACTATCTCAAACTAGAAGGGTTTATTTGAAACTTTGCATGGCTTCTCATTGGCCTTAGTGGGTGGCAATATGCACATTATTGGACCTTTTTAGTTGGTCCAATAAAAATGCAAGGCTTGACGCCTAGTAAAGAGAGTATACTTGGAATTAAAAATATAACTTGAATTTTGAAACTCATCTCTCTTACTCTCTCCATTTTCAGCCGAATTCAAGAACACACACAAGTGTGTGTTTTTCTTTTGCTTCTTCTAATATTCAAGTGCAATTGTACACTTGAATTAGAAGTTGTTCTTGCATCAAACTTTCAAGAAGGTACTAGCATACTACAAAGTTATTGGAGCTTGCTTGGTGGACTTCTCTAGAGTAGCTCTCTTTTGGGTTCTACATTCATCACCAACATCCAACCTCCCATGAGGAACCAAAGGACTACAAAGGTTGTAAGCTTTAAACACTCTTATGTTTATTTATTTATCTTTTCTTGCATATAACAAGATCCTTGGTGGGAATAAAATGGTTTTATGTTTTGTTCAAATTTTTGCTTCCGTTGCGTAATATTTTTACCTCTTATGAGTTTTTGAAACCCAAGTTTTGAACATAAAATCCCAACAAGTGGTATCAGAGCCTATGTTATAATGCATGATTAGAAAAATAAGTTTTTATTTGGATAAAACTTGGTTTTTGGAAGCCATGGATAAAATTTCATTTTATATGAAAAGTTCATACATGGTTTTTAGGCAACTAGTTTGTATTTATATATATATATATATATATATATATATATATATATATATATATATATATATATTTTATGTAACAAAATTTCAACATGCATTTTTGTTACATAAAAGTTGCCTAACAAAAACAAAGTGTTGTTTTATGTTATTTATGAGTAATATGTGCATAAACAAGCCATGGACCAATGTGTTGGTTGTTGTGTTGTTTCCTTTAAATTTGTTATAATTTTTATTATTATTCATGTTGGTTTGTAATAGTAAATAGGTTTTATTATTTCATGTTTATTTTGTTCATTTTGTAAGTATTAGATTAGTTGTTAGAACTAGTTTTTTATTTTATAAAATGTAACAAGAAGAAGGCCAACATGGAGCTTGAAGATGGAGCTTGATGTCTTGATTGCAGAGAGATGCTAAAGCAAGTGGGAGCTTGAAGTTTTTTATTTTTTATTTTGTCCCTTAGGAATGGACTTGGCATTTCTTGTTTTGGCTCACAAGAAATGTCATTAGAAATGGCTTTGTTTTATGAACATTCTTTTGCATGTTTATGGTTGATTGTGTTCTTTTTGATGCGTTAAAATATAGAATATTGTATGCTAGTAAAGAACATAAAATTGGTTCAAACGCGCTTAATTAAAATTGTTTAAAGTTGAAGCGACAAATTTTAAAATTAGATTTTAAATGAACCAAGTTTAAAATAGAGATTTTATATCAACCAATATTTAAAATGGAGATTTTAAATCAATGACATGCAAATTGGTTCAAATACGTTTTATATAAGATTGTTTATTTAAAAACGACGTAACTTTAAAAATTGGTTTTTTAATTGAACCAAATTATTTAAAATGAAGATTTTAAATTTATTCATTTTGATGAAAATTTCTTTTTCATAAAAAGAATACCTTGATTATTGGATGCATGCAATAATATGGTACTATGGTTTTTAAGACAAAAATTAAGATTTTGAGTTTTATAATAGGAATTTAAATGGAGATTTTGAAACTCACATAAATTCATAATCTAAAAATAAAAGTGTTTTATTAAAAGACTATAAATGGTTCTTATTATGATCATTAGTTGGTAAAATAGAAATTTTATTAAATAGGAACCATTTGATGAATAGTAAGATTTTATTTAAATACAATGTATTATTGAATGCATGCAAAATCACATGATACAAAAATGTTTACAAAACTAGAATTGTAATACATCTAAAATCCTTTTTTATAAACGCAAGTCATATGCCGTCCTTTTGAGAAACACTCAATACGTCACTATGACACCCTTGTGGGATAAAGGTCACCTAACCACTTGGATTGTCTTGAGATGGATGAGGTGATTCTTATGTCTTTGTGGGATAAAGGTCACCTAACCGTATGGATGTGAGTTTCACATGTTGTTTCAAGTAGAATGACTTGATTGGGAATCTTTTGTGATAAAGGTCACCTAAGCATTAGAAACCCAAGGCATAGATGGGATCAAACATGTCAATTAACAAACAAGTTGTTAAGGATCCCATAACGCTAGGAATTGCATTCGATGTAATCGATAAACGTTATCTACCTTGTTGGATTAAATGGAAGGGATAAAGGTCACCTAACCGTTTCATTTGTTTTGCAACGTTGGATCCTAGATTTTATGCAAATTAATGTTTTTAGAAAACTAAAGGGTAATTAATTTGCTAAAAAAATAATATTGAAAGTACTATATTAACTTTGTTAAATTTTGTAGATGGCCTAAAATGCAAACACTACAATTAACACATCCCTAAGACCTTTTCTTTTGGAAGAAAAGTTAACCACTCAGAACTTCCCAATTTGTTATCAAAACATTGAGACGCGTTCTCAGACGTGAAAACAAATTATACGTACTCCTCGTACCTATTCCTCAAGAACCTCCTCTTACCTCCATAGAAGCTAACGATACTTGATTGAAACATAATGATGATTCAATCAATGTATCACGTCTTATGCTTGAAACCATGGTTCCATCCTTACTAGAAAGAATGGAAACGTTTCCACTGAGGGCATTTGACATGGTAAACCGATTACCAAAATATTACCAAATGTATATGGTCCGTGAACGCTTCGATACAATTGGACAAAGACAAATATGTAAGCTCTCATATTCACAAAATGAGGACGCACCTTGACTATTTGGATAGACTTGGCTATCCTTATTCCAATGGTAGAGCCATAGATATGATCCTCAAATCTCTGACCAAAGCATTTGATGTTTTTGTCGAGAATCTGAATATAGACCTCGAGAAGATTTCAGTCCCAAAATTGCATACGATGCTAGAAACTGCTGAAAGGAATCTTCCCATGGTAACAATTACATGTGATAGATGAGGTAACATTGGCCATAGAAGAGGAGATTGTCCTTCTAAGAAATAAATGTTTTCTAACGAAGGAAAGTCCTTCAGGTATCAATATTTAAGATAGAACTTTTACCTTTCTATCTTACACTTGTGTATTTGATACTAAGTGTAGAACTCACTTTTGTAATATGTTACAGATAATCAAGAACGGTAAATGACTGAAAGACAATCAAAATGGTGATCCATATAAGCAAGGAAGCAAGATTGCGTACCAAGCTTATAGGAGATTTTATTATGAAACCTTTTGACTTGTATTATTAAACAATGTTTGTTTCGAACAATATTTAAATTTAGTTTGACTAAATTATTTTAGTCACATGTTTATTGATTGAATGAAATTCACTTAACCGTTTTGGAAACGATTATATTCATATTCAAAATGAATTATTCTATTTCGAGAAATAGTTCTCTTAATTGAATAACAAAGTGAATCTCAAAACCCTTCTAAAACATAATTCTATATAAACACCATAAGACTCAAATGTGATTTGAATCAAGTCTACACATGAAATAGTCAACTTAATCAAGAAAATTAAACCCATATCTAAATTTCAAAACTGTGTTTTTTTTAAAAACTAAATATAAATATTTTCATTTGATATATGCGATCTTGATAAAGTTGAATATAGCTCTTTTCTCAAATTCATAGAGAAGGAGAAAAAGTTTTTTTTGTTAGAATTGATACATGTTGATGTATATGGTCTCTCAAAACCAAGTCTAGATATGGTGATAGATAATACCTTCACTGACGATTTCAATTGTTGAAGTTTATGGAACATAAAGATGAAGCATTTGATGTAATTTAAGTTGTTTCAAAGTGAAGATTAAGAAAACAACTCAGCAGGACCATTAAAGTCTTTTCTGATATATGAGGATAGTAACTAAACCAAGAACTCTTGGATCATCATAGAAATTGTGTACATCCGAAAGGATGAACCGAACCTTATTAAATATGGTTTGCTCTATGATGAGTAGAAGTACTATTCCTATATCAAATTCGGAATTCTGCCCTAGTTAAAGTAAACCGTACTTTTTGACACCAACCAAAAGGTAGACAAGACACCTTATAAGATTTCGTATGAAAGTTTTTTCATCCTTAGTCTTAGTTGAAGGTGTGGGTTTATGAAGCTCATGTAAGACAATAAGCTTCAAGTAAACTCAACCCAATATCTACCAAATGCATATATTGTAGAATATACTATAAATTGTTTTTATATACCGATTCTACAATCCCACAAACAATAAAATTGTTTATTGTTCCAAAGCCAAGTTCTTAGAAAGCAAGTTTTTTAATGGGCAAGGCAAGTAGGAGTGTTAAGGAACTTGAAGGGAATCAAGAACTTCATAACCTAATGCACATTTTGGTTGGCACTAGTTATCAAACAAAGGTTGTTGAAACTGAACAATTTGATTGATCAAAACTTAGTAAAAACACCAAGTGTTCGCAAATCTAGTAGAATCATTCAGAAACTCGAGAAATATCGATTTCTCATAAAGAATGACGTATGATAGGCTTCTAGCAAGCCCATCAACTACTAAAGTGCTATGTCAGATTCTGAATCTGGTAAGTGGCTTAGAGTCATGAACACTGAGATACAATCCATTCATGGATCAGTAAAATTCCTAATCCCGTATATGCAAGACATACTAGTATTTGGAAATTAACTTTCCAACTTAGCAAAACATCATGTTTTTGCTCGGACAGTATTTCCTTAATAAAAGACTTAGAAAAAGCTAATTTTATTCTTGAAAGATAGATCTTTAAAGATTGGATCAAGATGACTTACAGGTTTAAGTCAAAGTGCATATATTGACATTGTCTTGAAAGGTTCAAGATGCAAGGCTCTAAGAGTAGTTTCTTGCAAGTATGATATGACATCATTTTGACATGTTTCAATGTTCTAGCACAAAGGCTGAGCTAGATTAAATGATTGTTAATCCCATATGCTTCGGCAATTGGATCTATCATATATGTCATGACATGCACTAGATCGAATCTATCATAATGCTTTAGAGCATTAGAAGGAGATACCAACGAAATACGAGGGAAGGTCATTGGATGATTGCATAGAACAATTTAAGGTACTTATGAAGAACCAAGGAAGTGTTCTTTAACTGAGGGATGGAAGAAGATCATAGCAAAATGTTGCACTAAATGATAGCTTCCATAAAGATTGAGAAGGTTCTCAATCACAAAAGGGAAATGTCTTCATTATGAATGAGGAACTAGTTCGTTTTGAAAAGGTTCAAGGCGAAGGTAAAAGTTGCATAATACACTACAAAATAAGAATACATTGCTGCTTTAGAGGCCGTAGAAGAAAGATGCTTCGATGAAAGAGTTCATTGAAAAGCTAGGTAGATTCCTCCCAGTCAGGATCACCTAGAAATCTTTTATGAGAATGTGGATGCCATTACGCAAGCTAAAGGACACTATCTCACATCAGAGTACCAAGTATCTACTCTAGACATTTAACTATATTTAGAATAAAGTTAAAAATGGAGATGTTAGTGTTCACAGAGTTTACACAAATCAAGTTTCTGGATGAACCCATTCACGAAGCTACTTTTCATAAGCTAAACTTAAAGGGTCATGTTTGAGCAATAGGACTTCGTTATTCTAGTGATGGGATTTGATTTGAATTTAGTATTTGGATATTGGAACAAGTCAAGCAACAAGTATAGTATTTAAGTTAGATATATGGGATATGATCTTTTACATACTTGTTGTGTTCTATATTAACATGTTTTTCATCCTTGAATAAACCAGTTATTCTAAAATGTCCATAGTCGATCATAGTTGTGGGAACAACCATGAAGTAAGACTAATATGAATTGGATTGGTTGACTTTTAAAGATAAAAGTGGCAAGTTGTTGCAACCAAGTTCATATGTACTTGTTAGGGAACAAGTATTGGACCTGACCCGTTTCAAGATCACCTCATGGATCGTCGTCATAAGTGATTCTTGAATAAAAGGTAGTATCTTTGTATCCTTCGACCTGAGATGCATATTTGGGACTCAAGTGTAGGGAGTGTTATGCTTTGATATGGTTAACCGTTGTTCTTGAAAAAGGCAGCTATAAAGGCCATTATTGGGCATGGCATGAACTGCAAGAGAGGCATATGTAGTCAAGATGGGATTTGTTTCTCTAAATATGTTAAGAGTGAGACATCTAAGGCGCCTTACCAAAAGTTGAACAATAGATGAGAATGATAGTGATCCATGTCTCATGTTCAACATGATGTCCAAACAAAGGGATAACTGATACCACCCCTAATACATCAATTGAAGCTATGAGCTCGTGGGAATTGGATGTTGTTGAATGGCACTTACAGTCATACGTTGCTGGGGGCAGTGAGATGTTGCTAGACATCCACCACTGTCTATATCATTCTATAATGCAATCTTGAGCAAGTGGGAGATTGTTGGTTCTATATGCTCAAGAATGATTATAAAATAATATTACCGGTAATATATGATCCTATAGGGTCACACCATATAGCAAGTAGACACCAAAATTGATATTTATAAGAATTTGATTCTTGATAAATATTAATTAATTCTTGATAAATATTATTAATTATATTTTTAAATATAATTTATAATACTATATGCAAATAATAAATTTTGGTTACATAAAATAATACATGTGATGGATTTATTTTGTAACTAAAAATGCAAGGAGGGACTTAAGGAGAAAGTTTAAGATAGTTAAAATGTGATTTTAACTATCTCAAACTAGAAGGGTTTATTTGAAACTTTGCATGGCCTCTCATTGGCCTTAGTGGGTGGCAATATGCACATTATTGGACCTTTTTAGCTGGTCCAATAAAAATGCAAGGCTTGACTCCTAGTAAAGAGAGTATACTTGGAATTAAAAATATAACTTGAATTTTGAAACTCATCTCTCTTACTCTCTCCATTTTCGGCCGAATTCAAGAACACACACAAGTGTGTGTTTTTCTTTTGCTTCTTCTAATATTCAAGTGCAATTTTACACTTGAATTAGAAGTTGTTCTTGCATCAAACTTTCAAGAAGGTACTAGCATACTACAAAGGTGTTGGAGCTTGCTTGGTGGACTTCTCTAGAGGAGCTCTCTTTTGGGTTCTACATTCATCACCAACATCCAACCTCCCATGAGGAACCAAAGGACTACAAAGGTTGTAAGCTCTAAACTCTCTTATGTTTATTTATTTATCCTTTCTTGCATATAACAAGATCCTTGGTGGGAATAAAATGGTTTTATGTTTTGTTCAAATTTTTGCTTCCGTTGCGTAATATTTTTACCTCTTATGAGTTTTTGAAACCCAAGTTTTGAACATAAAATCCCAACAATTGGGACTCTCATCTCCCATTGGTGGATTTCGCTTACACCAATAGTTACCACTTGAGTCTTGGTGTGGCACCATTCGAGGTCTTGTATGGGCGGAAATGTAGGACACTGATTTGTTGGCTCGAGGCGGGCGAGAAACAATTTGTCGGGCCGGAGATTCTACAAGAAACGGCGGATAAGGTAAAAAGTATCTGGTAGAGTTTGAAGGTGGCACAAAATCATCAAAAGAGTTACGCCGATAAGAAAAGACGACCGATTGAGTTTCACGTGGGTGGCCGTGTAATGTTTAAGGTTTCCCCGTGAAAGGGAATCATTAGGTTCGGGAAGCGTGGAAAGGTTCTTCCTCGTTTCCTTAGGCCATTTCCGATTATTGAACGTGTGGGACTTCAAGCCTACAAGCTAGAGATACTGCCCGAGATGAGTGGAATCCACCCTACATTTCATGTTTGCTACATGCGGAAATGTTTGGTAGAAGAAAAGGACGTCATCCCATTATTGGAAATCCGCTTGGACAACAACCGGTGTGTAGAAGAGCCTGAAAGCATTTTGGAAAGGGAAACGAAGAAACTTCGTCATAAAGAGGTGGTGATGGTGATGGTGCAATGGAGGCATCATCGAGGGTAGGGGTGGGCATCGGAACTGGGTACCCGCCTTTGGAACCGGAACCGCTCCGGAACTGTCGGTTCCGAAACTAGAGCCGATGTCATTGGTTTCGGTTCCGGTTCCTAAAATACGGAACCGATTTGCACCAGTTCCGGTTCTGGTTCTCATTTTTTTGGAACCGTTACCCGTTGGGTACCCACCGAGACCGGTTCCGGGATCGGGTACCCAAAACCGGAACCGACGGGTACCCGCTATTTTTAATAAAAAATATTTTTATAATTATTATATTTAAATTGTTGATCCAAACCCTCAGTGATTTGATGATAACTCTGAGAAACACTTAGTGAAAATTGTAAGTAGACAATATGTATTAGAGTTTCACTATCGCTGATAAGTACTAAGACTGTTTCAGTACCGCTGATAGGAACTCTCGTTCTTTAGATTACATATTCAGCGAACACTGTTCATCAGTGAGCCCTGAGCTTGTTCATCCTCATTGATGATCGCTAATAGTTTTAATTGTTTACTTATGATCCCTGAAGACAAGATTCACGTCAACCATGTTCTACGATGAAGTCGAAGATCAAGCCGAAGAACCAGCGACAAGTCTACTAATGAACTGATGCGGATATCAGCGAAGCCAAGACCTGTCCACTAAACTTGAAGTTTCAAGAAGAATACTTCAGCGAACGTTGAACTTTATCATTCGCTAATAAATATTTATTCAGCGAACGCTGATCATGAAGCCTCCTCTACAAGTAACTTTTGTCTTACCTCCCATGCACGCCTCCGTACGATTGTGTCAGAACGGACATCCTTTTTGTCCATAATCGTACAACCAACTCTGATTCTACACTGTTCATCATGCGGCTACTAGGTTGTCTACCAAGGTCAAAACATGCAACCAACCAGAAGTTGCCATGTGTAAAGCGGTACTGACATGCATTAAATGCATGCAGTATATAAAGGAAACCCTACTTCATTTTGAAGTGCTCGGCCATTCCTCATCTTGACTATTCTGTGTGTTAGAATATTATCCTTAGTATTCTTATTTTCTCTCTATCTTATTTCTAGTGCAAGAAATCTTAGTGATTCTCATAGCTTGTTTACATTAGGTTTATTCCTTAATCTTGTACTACAACAAGTTGTAAATTGTTTGATACATATCAATAAACAATTTAGAAAAGTAAAAATCGTGTGTGTGTGACAACTGTCAAATTTACACCTCAGGTTAGAACTACGTTGGATACCTTATTTTCATGACATAGTTTACACAGTGCAATTTTAGCAGTAAACACGGTACGATAGGAAAAATTCAAGAAATTTTGCCTAAGAAATCCTTGAATTAGGAAATTATCCATAAATCTCATAAAATGCCAACTTAATATACATTTATACTACAAGTATTTATGTAGTTGATAATTTATATATATTTCAATCATATTATATATAAATACCTTAATTTATATATACCTACTTTGTATTTTAAGTTTTACGAAAATACTTGTATTTTAATTTTAATCTTTAAGGACAAGAAGTGACTAAATACATTTGTGTCACACCACACCCCACCCCCTAGAGAGGCCGGCCACACCTCCCCCTCTCTCCATATGTATGCAACAACACTCACCATTTCACCTTATTGTCTCATTTCACTCTCTCACTAAGAGAAAGTTATCATCTCCTTCTCTCTCTATCTTCAAACCTTCATCCTCATCTTCATATTCATCTTCAATCTTCATCACAACTCCAGCCCCTAAATCATATTTCTTCAAGAGTTCAAGATAATCAAAGGTAAAAATAAGTGTGTTGGGTGAAATCCACACACACTCTTTTAAATCTTTTTCCAACTTTCTTGCATTTTATGAATGTTCTACATCCTTTCTACACTTTCTTTATATTGTTAAAAACCATCTTTACTATGTCTTAATGTTTGTAGATTTACCATCATAACATCTTTTTGTTAGTAAAAGATGGTGAATCCAAAATCAAACCTAAGTTAAGACCAAAGATGAACATTTTAAACACATGCATGTAGTTTTCTTGAGAAATCCATCATCATTTATTCAAGAATTTTTTGAGTAAGTCTTTGAAATCCACTAAAAACATACTTAAACAAACATGCATGAGCTAAAAATGCACAATTTTAAGTTGCATGTAGATGTTCTTGGCAAGAACATCAACCTTTTCTAAAATGTGTCTTTTACAAGAGTTTATAAAAGTTGAGTTGATAGGTAACCTGCATGCATTTTAAATGGATCAAAATGTGTTTTGGAAACTGAAAATAAGTGTATGGAAGAGAGTCAAATCGGATTGTGCATGCAAAAGAATAAAAATTTTGGTTAATAAGTCAACATGTGAGCACATGCACAAAGTGTGATTTTGACAAATTGCTTCCAAATTCCACACCCCACTTCAAAGGGTCATATCTCACTCAATATAACTACAAATGGAGTGATTCTTTTTCTGGAAATCATTTTTATGTGTTAAGATTCAAACCCAAGTGGTTTCACTCAAAAACCCAGGGATTTCATTTATCAAACAGTCCTCACAAAATCCGTGCACAAACAGCAAAGTCTTTTGTCGGGTTTTACGTCGTGTATTATTTCATGTACTTATACTCTTCCGGAAATTATGAAACTAATGCCAAAATATTCCTAACTCATTGAGCTAATTGGACATAAAATTTCATGACCAAATTGTACCTGGAAGTTATCCAAAGTTGGACACAAAATGACACCAAATTCTGGACAGCAAGGACAAATTTCTTATTATTATTAAGGACTAACTTCTAATCCCATTTCATCATTTTATGATGAAATAGTGGAATATATATGTATATCTTATATTTATATACATTTATGCATTTTACTTATTTATGCAATTTATTTATTCTTCATCCCTTTTCATCATTTTATGATGAAATTGTGGAATATACATATATATAATATATTTATATATATTTATGCAATTTATATATTATTGATCCCATTTCATCATTTTATGGTGAAATTGTGGAATATACATTTATACTATACATTTATATTTATGCACTTTAAATATTTGTCTTTACATTTAGAACCTTTAATTTTATCGTTCTTACGATAAAATTTCGGTTTATACATATATATGTACTATATATGTTTATGTTCTTTAAAACCCTTTTCGTTACTTAATGTGACGAAATTGCGGAAACTTTAATCTAACAAGAACAACGTATACGTTTATTACGTTATAATATTAAAACACAACAAGGCATTTTATGATGATTTGGATAGTTAGTACCGAACCTTCGAGATTGAAAACTCACTAGTGACCTTACGTTCATAGGTTTGAAGTAGGATCATCTCGGAGTACTGAGATTCCCGGATTCTATCACTTATCATGTGAGTTCACAGTCCTTTTTTCAATGTTTTACATATTTTGGGGTGAAAAGCATGTCGTTACTACAACTATTTTACGCACCGATTATCTCGTTTTCTTGGAAATACGAAACTTGCTATACTTATTTATGCTCTATGGTATCTATGTTTTTGCAAATGTTGTAAGTTTTAGTTTCTTTTGCTATCGTTCAAAAGTCCCCGTTTATTTTTACGTTACCCGTTTAACTCATGTATTTAGCCGTTGGTAATTATGAATAACGTTATTTGGTTTGACACCCCACTCACAAGTAGCGCTTGTTTGAGTGCATAATTATTGTTTGTATTTGCGCATTGTTGGCGATAGAACATGCGTCGGGGTGATTTTGTCGGTATAGGTCGGGTAACGGGCTCATAACTTAAACATTTTACATACGATTACCTTGAGCAAGTGGTTTTTATAACCGATTTATTTATCCCTTGTGTGGATTTAAACTATTTTGCTATGGCAAACAATGTTATACTCATTAAACCTGTGATCTCACCAACTAGTGCATTAGTTGACACTCTCATTTACATGCTTTTCAGGGGAACATCCTTAAGGTTGGAAATTAGGAAGGCTACACGTGATGAAGCTTTCTTTACTATCTTTAATTTTATGTTCATTTCCCTTTTGTAAAAACGGTTGTAAAAGACAAGGTTTTAACCTTTTGAATGTATTTAGATGGTTGATGTGATCTTGTAACTTTTGCTATGAAACTTGAGCTGTACATTCCGTGTTTCTGCTTTAGCGGGGTGTTACAGATTTGGTATCAGAGCTAAAGGTTATAGAGAATACCAGTTTTCCTTTAGAAAACTGCAACTATAACCAAAAACGGGAAAGAACACTTAAATTACTAAACATGTTGCTAGTATAACTAATTCGGGTATTGCATCATCGGTCTTTAATTAAACAAAGCTTGATCACCTATGTTTAATTAAAGAAAGAGTAATGCGAGACCGGAAATGGATATACTAGGAATATGTGTGTTTTCACACTCGATGCTTCACGTTGTATGCCTAGTATGAGCGTAGTTATTGCCTATAGTATGCGATAGTATAGTACGCTTAGCCTTTATATTGCGCGATAGTAATATTATACACTCTTACTTCAGTATCACTATGTCAACATCCTCATCACACTCTTACTTCAACAATACTATGTCGTCATCATCATCATCAAGCTCACAACCTTCCTACACGCCATCAAGTGAGCGTACGTCTGACGTGGAACGAGACCCGTACGATGGGCCGAGGATACCTCCGACTGTGGTTCCCCCACAACCCCTCCCGGTAGTGATACAACCTAATCCTAGGGGTCCATGTACGAGGCAAACCGCTAGGAAGAGCGTGCCCATACCTAGACGAGTGTGTTTTAGGTCTGATCAGCGAGACGCACCGGAACCCTCACGGGTGATCGAGGGAGTGCCGATTAGTCGATCGCCTGGCATGACCTAGGCCGAAGAGCAACGCCTTAGGGCCGTGACAGTGGATTTGCACGGATGTCAAATGAGGGTCAGTCACCAGAGTCAAGTCGTGACCGAGCTAGTGGAATTAAGTCACCTTCTGACCAACAAGTCGTCTGATGCTGTAAACGGAGCGAAAATAGCTCGAAGGATAGCGTTATGAGCCGAGATAATGAGCATAATAGTAGTGATGCTACTGACGTTATTGATGTTGTGGGTTTCGATTGAAGTGTATCGGGGCGGATATTGACGTGGATGGTGGAACATTCAAGTCCAAACCCGTGGAAGAGAAGATGCATACAAACTGTCATGGACTGAGTTCAAGGAATTGCTCATGGAGGAATACTGTCCCAAGAGCGAAGTTCAGAATATAGAGGCTGAACTTTGGGATCTTACCATGGTTGGTTCGGGGATAGATCGCTACACCGCTCGTTTTCATGAACTTGCGAAGTTAGTACCTCACATGGTTACCCCGGAGAGCAAGAGGATTGACCGATATTTATATGGATTAACCCCGGAGATTCGAGGGATGGTTAAGTCATCAAGTCCGACCACGATCCAAGCCGTCGTGGCACTAGCAACTAGTTTGACCCATGATGCGGTCAGAGCAGGAACTCTAACTTAGAAAGGTGTCGGTATCAAGCGAAGGCCGGAGAATCAGTCAGGAAAGGCAATTGGAAGTAGTTCAAGTGGGAACAAGAAAGTAGTGGGAAACTTTGGGATGAATGCCAAGGAAGTAGGACGTTACAATAGACCCCACCCAAAGTGCAACCAATATAATTCGCATCATGAGGGAGCCTGTCTCATTTGTAGCATTTGTAAGCAAAAGGGTCATTTAGCCCGATTTTGCAAGACGGGAAAGAATGTGAAAGAGGAAGGAAGGGTATGCTATGAGTGCAGAAGTCCGGATCACTTCCGAAATGTGTGCCCAAGGCTGAAAAGGGGACCAATCAATAACAACGCTGGGTATCAAGCAAGACAAGCCAATCAGGGAAACCAAGGAGGACAAGCTCGAGGACGGGCATTTGTCTTAGGAGCAGAAGAAGCACGTCGAGACCCCAATGTAGTGACAGGTACGTTTCTGTCAGGATCGAATCTTAACAAGACTAATAATACCTAGAACTCAGAATTAAAGAATCTGCGGAATAGAACTTTAATTCTCACAATCAATGAACAATATATCAGAAAACACACAGCTGTTTGTATTCACTAATTCAACTCACAAGCTTACAACCAAACCTCAATCTTGATGAACAGGCTCAATCAAGACGACTTCTACTTCTCTAGAAATAGGGTTCTAAACCTTGAGGTTAATTCTCTCTAAAACAAAACGTATATCGCGTATATTGTGTATCGTGTATTGTGTGTATGTTTTATTAGCTATCTATCAACATCTATTTATACTAAATAGTTACAAGATAACTATCAGAAATAAATTGATCTTATGAATCT
This sequence comes from Saussurea involucrata, assembly GCA_033807775.1. Lineage (NCBI taxonomy): Eukaryota > Viridiplantae > Streptophyta > Magnoliopsida > Asterales > Asteraceae > Saussurea > Saussurea involucrata. The sequence continues at coordinate 16,201,663 of CM066326.1, forward strand.
TCTTTAAGCATATCTTCATCCATTCCATCTTTATCTCCAAAATCTTCTCATACCAAACTTATCACATCAGTAGTATTAACTTCATTCAGCATGAGCAGTACTAATGTTTTCCAGCAGCACTAATTCATTCCAGCAGCATTAACTTATTCCAGCAGCATTAACTCATTCCAGCAGTACTAACTCATTCCAGCAGTACTAACCTTGCTTCAGCATTATTAATCTTGACAAGCAGTACTAACCTTGTTCCAGCAGCATTAATGCATCAGCAGTACTAACATTCTTCTAGCAGTATTAATTATGTCTTGCAGTAGTAACTTTGTTCTGGCAGTACTAACCTTTACTTGCAGTAGTAACTTTGTTCTGGAAGTAGTAATGTTGTTCTGGCAGCACTATCCATACTTAGCAAATCTTCAGTTCCCAACAATCTCCCCCTAACTTGACTTTTAGAAAGAGAAGTCAAGTTCTTCAGATGATGATGCTTCCAAAACTTAATCTTGAACACACAAGTCAGGATTCAATCCCAAACTTTGATTTAAGATCCTTCTTACCAGGTATCTTGCCATCTTAGAATCTTTGTTACTCACCAACTTAGTTTTTAGCATTCCTTTCAACCTTGTCATGCTGTGCTCGTATATTTTATCCACCAAATAATACTCATGATATGCATAGTCAAGTGTTATGACATACACACCACAGTTTTCAATAAGCATCCAGTTGGTAACAGTTTGAAATTGCCTTTCTGTCAAATACTTAACTGCTTCTGTATTGAACATTAGACACAAGTATTCAAGTACCATTTTGGTGATGGACATTCCATTCTCAGTCAGCATATTTCCATAAAGCTTCATTCCCACCTTGAACATCTCTTCCAAGTCTGACCTCAAACTTCCCATCTGCTCTTTTTACTCTAATGTACTCCTTTCTCTGATCTCTCAAAGTATCCCAGAAGATGATCTCAGGAGCCATAGAAGCTAATGGTTTAACTTTGATTGGACTAGTATCAACCACAGTAATATACATATCACATTGAGCATTTGTTGGTGATTGTACATTGCTTGGTTGACCTGATGGAGTTGCCACTTCTTCTTCAGCAACTTTATGATCAGCTTTCTCTTTCACAACTTCCTCCTTAGCTTCTTCTACAATGGGTTCCACCCTAGGCTTCTTTACAACTTTCTTCTTTGAAGCTATAGACTTTGTTCTTGGTCTTTTGTTTGACACCATCTTGGTTCTTTTGAGTGATTTAACAGCTTCAGGAATGGTTTCAGCTGTTTCCTTTGTTTCTGCTGCTTCAGGGATGGTTTCTGCTGTTTCCTTTGTTTCTGCTGCTTCAAGGATGGTTTCTGCTGCTTTTTGACTAGCAGCATTAACCATTTCTGCTGCTTTTTCTGTTACTGCTTCTTTTATAATCTTTGATACTGCTGCTTCAACACTATTCTTCACAATCTCAAATACCTCTGCTTCAATCTCAGATTTAGTTACTGTAGATACAGATACTGTTTCCTTCTCACTTTCAGATACTGCTGCATCCACAAGACTCTTAATAATTTCATCTACTGCTGCTTCAATTTCAGATACTGCAGCATTAACTGTTTCTACTGCTTTTTCTGTGGTTTCTGCTGCTTGAACCTCAGATACTACATCCTTCTCATTTTCTGCAGTTTCAGTTACTGTTGCTTTCTCACTTTCTGCTTCCTTTGCAACTTCTGCAACCTGCTCAGCCTCCCCCTCAACCTTATGCTCATTCTCCCCTCAACCTTTGCATCCTCCATGTTTAGTTCAGTTTCTAACTCCCCCTTTTTGGAAGCATCAGAGGTTGATCTTCTCCTTTTCAGAACATATTGAGCTTTCTTCCTTCTTTGCAGCGGCTTGGTGATCATCTTTTTATTCTTCTCTATCTTGGTGTGTTGAAAAAGAACCACCTTCTTAAGCTCATCAATCTCCTTCTGCTGATTCATGACATCAATGTTGATATTTGCAATGGTGTCCATCAATTCCTCATATGTATATCTATCCTCACCTTGTTTAGGAGTTTTTACTTCCTGTAAAGGATCACTGGAAATTTTAGTAGGTGTCTTTTGCCTAGCAAAAGCACAACCTACTCCCATGGTTTCTTGGCGCCTGGGTCCTCTGAATGTTTTCACATTCTGAGTTGCCGTGGGGAAGGTCTTAGTGATGTTACCACTGTCCTTCTCTTTGCTAGCAGAAGTAGTGGCAGCCTTGCAGCCCACATGCTCATCCTTCTCCTTAGAGAGCACCTTCTTGGGGTTGGGAGACACCCCTGTGGTTACCCTTTTGATATTCTCTATTGGAGAATGCTCCAATAGAGGGCTTGTAGGCTTTGGGCTATTAGGATATACACCAAGGGAAGGAACCTTGTGTACCTTTCTTCTTTCAAACTTCTTGGTGATTTTGGGAGAGGGTCTTAAAAGAATGGACTGTGGGATTTCTTTGGTGATGGAAGGTTGGGATTGGTCATCAGTGGGTGTGTCTAATGGGGGCCTTGACCCTGATGCTATACCTTCAGTGGTGTGGGACACAACCATCATTGTAGAGAACAATGGTGTGTCAACTCCAAACGAGTCCCTAGGAATTCTTCTCATATTTGAGAAAACCTTCCCTTTAGGGGGTTTTGGCACATATACCTCAGTAGACTGAGGTAAATCCGTCAATTCATGGTTAATTACTTCTTGGACAAACCTGGGATAGATGTAAAATCGCTTTTTGGATTCTAGGTTTGCCACAAGATCATTAAAAATCATGGCTGAAAAATTGAACTTTCTGGCAGTGGCTAAGCAGACCAAGGCATAAGCAATGGTACTGCTAAACTCACTCCATCCAGTTGTTTTCTTCGAAATACAGTGCATAAGAGTATGAACAAAAAATCGCCATTGGGTGAAAAACTTTGACTTGTAGAATTTAAAAATTCCAATGGGACCTTCATACCCCATTCTTGGTAAGGTTGAGAAAAGTTCATCATTAGAGAGATGGGTTATACCTGAGGCATCATCTAAGTGAAGAGTGATGCGAATAACCTCCTCTGTGACCTTCAAGGGTTTGTCACAAACCCTTGTTCGAATGATTTTCTGCCCATCTTCGAGTATAACAGTAGCATTCTCCCAAAATTGCTTTTGATGCTCGATATATATGGTTGGGCACACTGTTAGGGCATGAGAGATGTGTGTGGATTTGAGAAAATCCACAATATCATGAAATCATGCGGCCTGCTTTGGCTTCTGAAGCATCGCAATCTCATTGTGCTCATCGACAAACTCCATTGTCGTCATTCTTCCTGAGGATTTGGATAGAAAACACAGAGATTCTAGGGAGAAAAGGTTAGAACGAGAGAGAGAAAAATTTAATGCAAAGAGACGTTATGAACTTTGGCGGGCTGAAAGAGTATTTATAGCAGTACTGGCCCTGATTTTCTTTAAAAGCAGTATTAACAACTTAGCAGTATTAACGACTGAGCAGTATTAACTGCAAGGCAGTATTAACTACACAGCAGTATTAACTACTAAGCAGTATTAACAACAAAGCAGTATTAACTACTCATACAGTATTAACTACTAAGCAGTATTAACTACAAAGCAGTATTAACTACTAAGCAGTATTAACTACAAAGCAGTATTAACTACAAAGCAGTATTAACTACTAAGCAGTATTAACTTCAAAGCAGTATTAACTACTAAGCAGTATTAACTACAAAGCAGTATTAACTACTAAGCAGTAGTAACTACTAAGCAGTATTAACTACAAAGCAGTATTAACTACAAAGCAGTATTAACTACTAAGCAGTATTAACTACAAAGCAGTATTAACCGCTAAGCAGTATTAACTACTAATTGGCAGTAGAAAAATATGTACTAGCAGTAGTAACTCTGCACTGGCAGTAGTAACTATACTTACACTTTGCAGCACTTGTCCATCTGAGTCATACTGAGGTTCTGAGAAAACTAGTTAGTAACACCAAATATACAAAGAAATACAGGTATAAAAAATTAAAGATCATGAACTTATTCAAGGTTGATCAAGCCCACACTTGTTACCAAGAAAGTGAATCTACCCACATCAAAAGCTTTTGTGAATAGATCTGCAAACTGGTCATTGGTATGAACTTTAGCAACTTGAATCAATTTCTTTTCATTACAGTCTCTAATAAAGTGATACCTGATCTCTATGTTCTTTGTTTTTGAGTGCTTGACAGGATTGTTAACAATGCTAATGGCACTGTTGTTGTCAATGAAGATTGGAGTGTGAAGAAATGTTACCCCATAGTCCAACATCTGATTCTGAATCCATAACACCTGAGAACAGCAACTTGCAGCAGCTATATACTCAGCTTCTGTTGTAGATAAGGACACTGTGGTTTGTTTCTTACATTGCCATTATACAAGTCTTGCACCCAAAAACTGACATCCACCAGAAGTAGACTTCCTATCCATGTTAGCCCCACCTAAGTCACTGTCTGAGTATGCAAGCAAGTCAAATGAAGATTCATAAGGATACCAAAGACCTAATCTAGGTTGCCCTCTTAGGTATCTAAAAATTCTTTTGACTGCAAGAAGGTGTGATTGCTTAGGTGTAACCTGAAATCTGGCACAAACACATACTGGAAACATAATGTCTGGTCTAGAGGCTGTGAGATACATGAGTGATCCAATCAAAGATCTGTAATGATGGACATCCACATCCTCCCCCTCAAGATCTGCAGCTATCTGTTTGTGTGTCTCCATTGGTGTGCTTGCTGGCTTTGAGTCTGTTAAACCATACTTGTCCAGGATGTCTTTCACATATTTGGATTGGCTTATGAAAATCCCATCTTTCCTCAATTTCACCTGAAGCCCAAGGAAGAAAGTAAGTTCTCCCATGGAACTCATCTTAAAGCTCTTGTGCATTAACTCTTCAAACTCTTTACACATGTGATCATTTGTGGATCCAAAGATGATGTCATCCACATAGATCTGAACAAGTAGTGTGTCTTTCTCTCTCCTCTTAATGAACAAGGTCTTGTCAATGACTCCTCTTTCAAAGTCATTTTTCAAGAGATAGGTAGACAGGGTGTCATACCATGCTCTTGGGGCTTGATGTAAACCATAAAGTGCCTTCTTCAACTTGTACACTCTGTCAGGGTGCAATGGATTCTCAAATCCAGGGGGTTGACAGACATATACTTCTTCATCAATACTTCCATACAGAAAAGCACTTTTTACATCCATTTGGTAGACCTTGAACTTCATGTATGAGGCATAGGCTAGAAATAGCCTGATTGCTTCAATCCTTGCCACTGGAGCAAAGACTTCCTCATAGTCTATGCCCTCTTCCTGAGTATACCCTTGTGCAACCAACCTTGCTTTGTTTCTGATCACAATTCCTCTGTCATCCTTCTTGTTTCTGAAAATCCACTTGGTGCCAATTGCTCTATGACCTTTTGGAAGGTCCACCAAGTCCCAAACATCCTGTAATTTAAACTGTAGCAGCTCCTCTTGCATTGCTTCTATCCAACTTGGATCTTTCATAGCATCATAAGCCTTTTTGGGCTCAATTTGGGATAGAAAGCAAGTAAGTACAGTATTAACTGTATTCTGCTGATCTTGTAGCTCTTGAAGTCTGCTTTGATTCCTAGTCAACATGGGAGAAGCAATATCTCCTATAACCAACTCAAGAGGATGATTTTTCTGAGTTCTTGATGGATGACCAGGTTCCTCAACTAAGTTCCCATCCAGATTTGACTCATTTAAGTCTGGATCTTCTTCAGCTTCTTCAGTCACTGTAGACTCTCTGGAATTTGGACTTGAAGGCTGATTTTCCTCTATTCTTCTCTCTTCTTCATTCTGAATGGGTTCAGCTTTCTTTTCTTGTGCACAGAAGTCAACAGGATCAATGGTAGGGAGTGGAAATATCACAGACTGAATACTGTTATCTGATGGTGGTGCATCCCTTTGTACTGCATTTACATCACTACTGAAACCCAAAGAATTAGTGAGTGAATCAATGTCAAATAGCCAATCAGGACCTGAACCAATAGGATTTGGTGTGTTCTCATTGCATTTGACATTGTCACTTTCTTCAATTATTCTAGAAGAGGTATTAAACACTCTGTAAGCCTTACTCTGAGATGAGTAACCAACAAGAAAGCCATCATCTGCTTTGCTATCAAACTTACCTAAGTGAGATTTGGTATTGAGAATTGTACAAGGACACCCAAATGGTTTGAAAAATCCAATAAATGGTTTCTTTTTCAGAAAAAGCTCATAAGGTGTTTTGTTTTTAAGCTTTATGACCAAAACTCTGTTTTGAACATAACAAGCAGTATTAACTGCTTCTGCCCAAAAAGTAGTGGGTAATTTTGAATCAGCTAACAGAGATCTAGCAGCCTCAATCAGTGTCCTATTCCTTCTCTCAGCAACACCATTCTGTTGTGGAGTCCTAGGAGCACTGTATTGTCTCTCAATTCCTTTTTCCTCACAAAAGGTGTTTAGATCAAAGTTTTTAAATTCAGTCCCATTAACTGATCTAATGACTTTCACTTTTTGATTTGATTGGTTTTCAATTCTAAGAATAAAAGATTTGATCAGTCCACTTGTCTCATCTTTAGTTCTCAGAAAATATACCCAAGTAAATCTAGAGTAATCATCAACAATAACTAAACAGTATGACTTCTTGCCAATGCTCATGACATTTGTAGGGCCAAACAGATCCATATGCAACAACTGAAGAGGATTTGAGATAGTGTTTATCTCTTTGGACTTATGAGAAGTTTTGTGTTGTTTGCCTTTGAGACATGCAACACAATGATCATCACATGAATAGACTTTTGATGGTAAACCCCTAACAAGATTATTTTTAACAAGTTTATTCATTGTTTTAAAATTCATGTGACACATCCTTCTGTGCCAAAGTGAAGATTCATCTATTGAAGCTTTTGAAACCAAACAATTTAGAGATGAATCAGATGAAACACTTTCTAAATCTAAACAATACACATTATCTTTTCTAGGAGTTCTCAATAGTATCATGTTTTCATCAACTACTTTGAATCCAGGAGCAAGAATAATGCATTCAGAATCAGTAAATAATATACTATGTTTCTTGTCACAGACCTGTGATACACTTAACAGGTTGTATCTCAATTGCTCAACATAGTAAACATCCTCAAATGTCATCTTACCTTTTGACACATCACCTTTACCACTTATCTTACCTCCTGCAGGATTATTTCCAAAAGCAACATGTCCTCCATCAATTCTTTTGAAATTCTTGAGGCAGGCCATGTTACCTGTCATGTGCCTGGAGCAACCACTATCAACATGCCAGATGCTCTTCCCCTTGAGCTGTTGGTTGCCCTGCACATCAGATAAAACAGTTAGTTTTTATTGGGAACCCAAGCCGAAGTGGTCTTGGGTCTCCCTTGCTCATCAAAGTACTTGCACTGGGTTTTGATGAGATTTTCAAACTTAGGTACTGCAGAACTAGAGTACTTTGTCAATATGATTGGTCTAGAAGCACAAAAACTAGAAGCAGTATTAACCTTAGAAGAAGTACTAACAGTGTTAGCAGCACTAACACTGCTAGCAGCAACATTCTCTTTAAAAGAAGTACTAACAGTGTTAGCAGCACTAACACTGCTAGCAGCAGTATTGGCAGTAGTATTGCTTCTAGCCGCACTATCCTTGTCAGCAGTACTATCTGAGGTAGCAGTACTAACATTAGTGCTTTTGGGGATCCACATATTGACACATTCCTTTTCAGTTTGTTTTCTCATGTGGCTTTTGGATTCAGCTTGTTTCTTAGCCACATTATTCCTTGCAGGCTTCCTATAACCAGAAGATTTTTGAAAACTTCTTTGAAAACTTTTCCTTTGGTTAATAGGATTGAAATAACAGTGTTTGGCAAGATGATTCAATCTGCCACAAATAAAACAAGGTTTTGGTCTGTTAATCCTTTGCAGATCAACTCCTTGCTTTTGTGCCCACTGGTTATTCCAATTTCTTTGATTTCCCCTCTTTTTATCATGTTTTTGGGGCTTATTCTCTTGAGATTTCTTGCAAGAACAATGTTCACAAGTATTAGAGTTCACAACAGTGGTCTGTGTATAATGAACTCCCTTTCCCTTTCCAGTCCTTTTCATCTCATTGTTCTTAACACATGGACTTACACATTCCTCATCAGATCCTTCTTTTTCAGTCTTATTCTCAACAACTACTTCATCTAATGGATCTACTTCAGTGGCTCCTTTAGGTAAGTCCTTCCTATCCTTGGTTTCTAATAGGTCTGACTTAGGAGGGATGTAGTTGTTGTTGTAGGGTGGGGGTGTGGCATTGTACCCTATGCCTGGTTTCATCTTACTATGGATTTGAGAGTTGATTATGTTGTCCATGACTTTAGAGGCACAATTAAACTTTTCTACATCAAGTTTAACTTTCTCAAGCTCTTTAGTTTCTCACACTCTTCCCTGGATTCCCTAAGCTGGAACTCTAGACCATCCTTTTCCCATTTCCAGTAATTTGTATCATAGGAGTGTTGAAGTTCATTGGCTTGAAAAGCCCTAATCTGTTCTTCAAACTTCTCAACAATTACTACATAGTCTTTTCTGTCCTTTTCTAATCTCTTAAGGTCATCACACATTCCCTGATTGTGATCTCTATACCTTTTAACAGTGTCTATACAAGCTTGAGTACAGAGATTAGATTTTACCTCAGTGGGAATATCTGAAACTTCAGCCATAAGTGCTTGATTTTGGATGGCCTCTTCTGCTTGATCACTCCAATCAAATCCCATTCCTTGTTGAGAGACAAGAGCTTGAATAGAGTTTCTGTTTTGATTGGAGCTTCCAGCCTGAGTTTGTTGATGGCTGTTGTGAGATGTTCCACCTCTGCATTCCCTGGCAAAGTGTCCCATCTTGTGACACTTGTAGCATTCAACTTTGGACTTGTCAAATCCAGCACCATCTTCTCTTCTTTGGGAAAAGTTGTTTCTCCCTGTCCTCTTTATGAATCTCTTCACCCTCATAGACAGCATAGCCATCTGTCACTTGATATCCATCTCTTCAAGATCATCAGCATTAATCTGTTCTAAGTCGTCATTAATCAATGAGGAATTAACATGACTAGAAAAGAAGGCTTCTAGTACTGAATCATTGGTCTTTTCCTGATTGACTCCTCCAGCAGCACTAACTGATTCAGGGTTAGCAGTAGAATCAGGTGATGCTGAAAGGAGTGCAGCATTATGTACATATCCAGAGGGCTTCTTTTTGGCTTCAACCTCTGCTTCAAAGACTCTAAGATCATTGTAAAGATCATCAAGCTCTTTATCTTCCAATTGGTCATTCTGTCTGAAGGACACAGTATACATTGTCCACTCTTCACCTAATGATCTTAAGAACTTTCTGTTAACATCATCAGCCTCCATCTTGACTCCTACTGTGGCTAATTCTCCAATCAGCTTATTAAATCTATCAAAAGTTTGAGTCATAGACTCATTCTTAGTAGAAGTAAAGTTTTCATACTGCTGCTTGAGAATTGCCTTCTGATTCCTCTTGGTGCTTTTGGTGCCGGTGAATCTCTTTTCCAATGCATTCCACATAATCTGAGCATCAGTGCAGTGATGAAATTGATACTGATATTCATTGGGGATAGCCAAAAGCAGAGTGCTTAAGGCCTTCATCTCTATTTGTCTGACTTTTCTCTCTGCATCAGTCTTTGGAGGAGGTCTTTTGCCTTCTGGTCCAATTCTTCCTTCAGCACATGGACCATTCTCTATGATATCCCAGATGGAATAATCAGTAAGCAGAATATACTGCTTGATTCTAATTTTCCACATGTCAAACTCATTGGGTCTGAGCATGGGAACCTTAGAAACAAGAGTACTGTTTGATTCAATAGAATTGTCCATAATGATTGTAGAATTCTAAGAAACACAAGCTCTGATACCACTTGTCAGGATCGAATCTTAACAAGACTAATAATACCTAGAACTCAGAATTAAAGAATCTGCGGAATAGAACTTTAATTCTCACAATCAATGAACAATATATCAAAAAACACACAGTTGTTTGTATTCACTAATTCAACTCACAAGCTTACAACCAAACCTCAATCTTGATGAACAGGCTCAATCAAGACGACTTCTACTTCTCTAGAAATAGGGTTCTAAACCTTGAGGTTAATTCTCTCTAAAACAAAACGTATATCGCGTATATTGTGTATCGTGTATTGTGTGTATGTTTTAATAGCTATCTATCAACATCTATTTATACTAAATAGTTACAAGATAACTATCAGAAATAAATTGATCTTCTGAATCTTCTTTAAGCATATCTTCATCCATTCCATCTTTATCTCCAAAATCTTCGCATACCAAACTTATCACATCAGCAGTATTAACTTCATTCAGCATGAGCAGTACTAATATTTTCCAGCAGCACTAATTCATTCCAGCAGCATTAACTCATTCCAGCAGCATTAACTCATTCCAGCAGTACTAACTCATTCCAGCAGTACTAACCTTGCTTCAGCAGTATTAATCTTGACAAGCAGTACTAACCTTGTTCCAGCAGCATTAATGCATCAGCAGTACTAACATTCTTCTAGCAGTATTAATTATGTCTTGCAGTAGTAACTTTGTTCTGGCAGTACTAACCTTTACTTGCAGTAGTAACTTTGTTCTGGAAGTAGTAATGTTGTTCTGGCAGCACTATCCATACTTAGCAAATCTTCAGTTCCCAACAGTTTCTTCTAAACGATTATTATGCATCCGTATTATTCGACACTGGTGCCGATAAGAGCTTTGTTTCGTTAGATTTTAGGCCTTTGATCAATCTAGAATCTAAGAAAATGCCGAACGCTTATATTGTTGAGGTTGCTAATGGATTTGAATTAGAAGCTAAGGATGTAATCTTAGGCTGTACCTTGAACTTAGTTGATAAACTATTTAGTGTTGATCTTATTCCAATTGAATTAGGGAGTTTCGATGTAGTAATAGGCATGGATTGGTTATCTAAGAACCGAGCTGAGGTTAGTTGTTTTGAAAAGACGGTTAGGTTACCATTACAAGGCGGAAAAACCCTTGTTGTCCAAGGAGATAGAGTGGGAAGGAATCTGAAGATAGTATCATGTATGAAGGTCCATAAGTATTTGAGGAAGGAGTATGTTGCGTTCTTGGCGCAAGTAGTCGAGAAGAAGTCTGAGGAGAGGCGAGTTCAGGATATTCCTGTGGTGAAGGATCACCCAGAAGTATTTCCAGACGATTTGTCTGGACTTCCACCGTTTAGACAAGTCGAATTTCAGATTGACCTTATACCCGGAGCGGCGCCCGTAGCCAAGGCTCCGTATCGCCTAGCACCTGCAGAAATGAAAGAGTTGTCGAATCAACTTCAAGAACTTTTGGATAAGGGATTCATTCGACCAAGTTCATCACCCTGGGGAGCCCCGATTCTCTTTGTTAAGAAGAAGGATGGATCGTTTCGAATGTGTATCGATTATAGGGAGCTAAATAAGTTGACAATCAAGAACCGATATCCTCTCCCTCGAATAGACGATTTGTTCGACCAGTTGCAGGGTGCAACTTACTTCTCTAAGATTGATCTTCGATCGGGATATCATCAGTTGAGAGTCCGAGAGGAAGATATTCCTAAAACAGCTTTTAGAACTCGCTATGGACACTACGAGTTTTTAGTTATGCCATTTGGTTTGACAAACGCGCCAGCTGTATTTATGGATCTAATGAATAGAGTATGTAGGCCATACCTTGATAAGTTTGTGATTGTATTCATCGATGATATACTAATCTATTCTCAGAGTAAGAAGGATCACGAGCAGCATCTAAAAGTGATTTTAGAGCTTCTCAAGGAATAGAAGCTATATGCCAAATTTACTAAGTGTGAATTTTGGATTCGGGAAGTACATTTCTTAGGTCACGTAATCGGGGAGAAAGGGATTCACGTGGACCCGGCTAAAGTGGAAGCCATTAAGAAATGGGAAGCCCCAAGAACTCCAACGGAAATTCGCCAATTTCTAGGCTTGGCAGGGTATTATCGACGTTTTATCGAGAATTTTTCTAAGATCGCTAAACCCCTTACCACATTAACCCAAAAGGAGAAGGAATTCGTTTGGGGAATTCCACAAGAAGAAGCATTTCAACTTCTGAAGAAAAAGTTGTGCAATGCACCGATTTTAGCTTTACCGGAAGGAACGGAAAATTTTGTAGTGTATTGTGACGCATCACATCAAGGATTAGGTTGCGTATTGATGCAAAATGATAAGGTGATAGCATATGCCTCGAGACAATTAAAAGTTCATGAGAAGAACTATACCACGCACGATTTGGAACTCGGAGCTGTGGTATTCGCTCTGAAGATATGGAGACATTATCTATATGGTACCAAGTGCCCTATTTTCTCCGATCATAAAAGTCTTCAACACATCTTTGATCAAAAGATGCTTAATATGAGGCAAAGGAGATGGGTAGAACTGCTCAGCGACTACGATTGTGAGATACGTTACCACCCAGGTAAGGCCAATGTGGTAGCCGATGCCCTGAGTAGGAAAGAAAGGATAAAACCTTCACGAGTCCGAGCGTTAGGAGCACTGGTTCAAACAAGTTTGAAAACCCGGATTTTTGAAGCTCAGATCGAAGCATTGAAATCTGAAAACCTGAAGGAACAGACCCTTCACGTCTTAGAGTCTAGTTTTGAAACTAAGATTGATGGAGTACGCTACTTTAAGGGCAGAGTATGGATCCCAAAGGCTGAAAACCTACGGGAAATGATTTTGGAGGAGGCTCATAAATCTAAGTATTCAATCCATCCAGGAGCGGATAAGATGTACAAGGATTTAAGGGAATACTATTGGTGGCCAGGAATGAAGAAGGATATTGCCATATATGTAGGAAAATGCATAACGTGTGCAAAAGTCAAGGCTGTAAATCAAAAGCCATCGGGACTGTTACAACAACCAGAGATTCCCCAGTGGAAATGGGAGCAAACCACTATGGATTTTATAACCAAACTCCCGAGAACTGCCAAAGGACATGACTCGATTTGGGTTATAGTAGATCGATTTACGAAGTCTGCACATTTCTTACCTATTCGGGTAGATTATAAGATGGAAAAGCTTGCTCAGATCTACATCAGGGAAATCGTTACGCGACATGGAGTCCCAGTTTCCATCATTTCAGATAGAGATAGTCGTTTTACCTCTCGATTTTGCAGTCACTCCAAAAAGCGTTAGGTACGCAGTTAAACTTGATCACGGCCTATCATCCTCAAACGGATGGTCAGAGTGAGCGAATCATTCAGACTTTGGAGGACATGCTTCGGGCATGTGTGATAGACTTTGGAGGAAGTTGGGATAACCACTTACCGTTAGTTGAATTCTCTTACAACAATAGCTATCACAGTAGTATTCAGTGTGCGCCATATGAAGCTCTGTATGGCCACAAGTGTCGATCACCTCTTTGTTGGTTGGAAATTGGAGATAGGCAACTATCTAGTCCGGACATTGTTCAAGAAACCACCGACAAGATCGCAATCATCAGGGATAGGCTTAAAGCAGCTCAAGATCGTCAAAAGAGCTATGCGGATAATCGAAGGAAGCCTTTAGAATTTCAAGTTGGTGACAGAGTCTTTTTGAAGGTATCCCCTTGGAAGGGAACAGTCCGATTCGGGAAAAGAGGAAAGCTGGGGTCCACGATATGTTGGACCATTCAAGATCACAGAAAGAATCGGACCAGTAGCTTACAAGCTGGATTTGCCAATAGAGTTAAGTGCGGTTCACAACACATTTCACATGTCAAACTTAAAGAAGTGTTTAGCCGACGAAGCAGTAACCGTGCCTTTGGAAGAAGTCCAAATCAACGATAAACTGCACATAATAGAGGAACCAATGGAAATACTCGATAGGGAAGTCAATCGTCTTAAGCGAAGCAAAATCCCGATAGTAAAAGTCCATTGGAACACGAGGCGTGGTCCTGAATACACTTGGGAGCGGGAGGATTACATGTTACAAAAGTATCCTCACCTCTTTGCAAGCAAACCTGTTAACACTAGTAACACTTGAATTTCGGGACGAAATTCTTCTAACCAGGGGAGACTGTGACAACTGTCAAATTTACACCTCAGGTTAGAACTACGTTGGATACCTTATTTTCATGACATAGTTTACACAGTGCAATTTTAGCAGTAAACACGGTACGATAGGAAAAATTCGAGAAATTTTGCCTAAGAAATCCTTGAATTAGGAAATTATCCATAAATCTCATAAAATGCCAACTTAATATACATTTATACTACAAGTATTTATGTAGTTGATAATTTATATATATTTCAATCATATTATATATATAAATACCTTAATTTATATATACCTACTTTGTATTTTAAGTTTTAAGAAAATACTTGTATTTTAATTTTAATCTTTAAAGACAAGAAGTGACTAAATACATTTGTGTCACACCACACCCCACCCCCCTAGAGAGGCCGGCCACACCTCCCCCTCTCTCCATATGTATGCAACAACACTCACCATTTCACCTCATTGTCTCATTTCACTCTCTCACTAAGAGAAAGTTATCATCCCCTTCTCTTTCTATCTTCAAACCTTCATCCTCATCTTCATATTCATCTTCAATCTTCATCACAACTCCAGCCCCTAAATCATATTTCTTCAAGAGTTCAAGATAATCAAAGGTAAAAACAAGTGTGTTGGGTGAAATCCACACACTCTTTTAAATCTTTTTCCAACTTTCTTGCATTTTATGAATGTTCTTCATCTTTTCTACACTTTCTTTATATTGTTAAAAAACATCTTTACTATGTCTTAATGTTTGTAGATTTACCATCATAACATCTTTTTGTTAGTAAAAGATGGTGAATCCAAAATCAAACCTAAGTTAAGACCAAAGATGAACATTTTGAACACATGCATGTAGTTTTCTTGAGAAATCCATCATCTTTTATTCAAGAATTTTATGAGTAAGTCTTTGAAATCCACTAAAAACATACTTAAACAAACATGCATGAGCTAAAGATGCACAATTTTAAGTTGCATGTTGATGTTCTTGGCAAGAACATCAACCTTTTCTAAAATGTGTCTTTTACAAGAGTTTATAAAAGTTGAGTTGATAGGTAACTTGCATGCATTTTAAATGGATCAAAATGTGTTTTGGGAACTGAAAATAAGTGTATGGAAGAGAGTCAAATCGGATTGTGCATGCAAAAGAATAAGAATTTTGGTTAATAAGTCAACATGTGAGCACATGCACAAAGTGTGATTTTGACAGATTGCTGCCAAATTCTACACCCCACTTCAAAGGGTCATATCTCACTCAATATAACTACAAATGGAGTGATTCTTTTTCTGGAAATCATTTTTATGTGTTAAGATTCAAACCCAAGTGGTTTCACTCAAAAACCCAGGGATTTCATTTATCAAACAGTCCTCACAAAATCCGTGCACAAACAGCAAAGTCTTCTGTCGGGTTTTACGTCGTGTATTATTTCATGTACTTATGCTCTTCCAAAAATTATGAAACTGATGCCAAAATATTCCAAACTCGTTGAACTAATTGGACATAAAATTTCATGACTAAATTGTACTTGGAAGTTATCCAAAGTTGGACACAAAATGACAGCAAATTCTGGACAACAAGGACAAATATCTTATTATTATTAAGGACTAACTTCTAATCTCATTTCATCATTTTATGATGGAATAGTGGAATATATATGTATATCTTATATTTATATACATTTATGCATTTTACTTATTTATGCAATTTATTTATTCTTCATCCCTTTTCATCATTTTATGATGAAATTGTGGAATATACATATATATAATATATTTATATATATTTATGCAATTTATATATTATTGATCCCATTTCATCATTTTATGATGAAATTGTGGAATATACATGTATACTATACATTTATATTTATGCACTTTAAATACTTGTCTTTACATTTAGAACCTTTAATTTTATCGTTCTTACGATAAAATTTCGATTTATACATATATACGTACTATATATGTTTATGTTCTTTAAAACCCTTTTTGTTACTTAATGTGACGAAATTTCGTTTATTACGTTATAATATTAAAACACAACAAGGCATTTTATGACGATTTGGATAGTTAGTACCGAACCTTCGAGATTGAAAACTCACTAGTGACATTACGTTCATAGGTTTGAAGTAGGATCATCTCGGAGTACTTGTGGGAGATTCCCGGATTCTATCGCTTATCATGTGAGTTCACAGCCCCTTTTTCAATGTTTTACATAATTTGGGGTGAAAAGCATGTCGTTACTACAACTATTTTACGCACCGATTATCTCTTTTTCTTGGAAATACGAAACTTGCTATACTTATTTATGCTCTATTGTATCTATGTTTTTGCAAATGTTGTAAGTTTGAGTTTCTTTTGCTATCGTTCAAAAGTCCCCGTTTATTTTTACGTTACCCGTTTAACTCATGTATTGAGCCGTTGGTAATTATGGATAACGTTATTTGGTTTGACACCCCACTCACAAGTAGCGCTTGTTTGAGTGCATAATTATTGTTTGTATTTGCGCATTGTTGGCGATAGAACATGCGTCGGGGCGATTCTGTCGGTATAGGTCGGGTAACGGGCTCATAACTTAAACATTTTACATACGATTACCTTGAGCAAGTGGTTTTTATAACCGATTTATTTATCCCTTGTGTGGATTTAAACTATTTTGCTATGGCAAACAATGTTATACTCATTAAACCTGTGATCTCACCAACTAGTGCATTAGTTGACACTCTCATTTACATGCTTTTCAGGGGAAAATCCTTAAGATTGGTAATTAGGAAGGCTACACGTGATGAAGCTTTCTTTACTATCTTTAATTTTATGTTCATTTCCCTTTTGTAAAAACGGTTGTAAAAGACAAGGTTTTAACCTTTTGAATGTATTTCGATGGTTGATGTGATCTTGTAACTTTTGCTATGAAACTTGAGCTGTACATTCCGTGTTTCCGCTTTAGCGGGGTGTTACAGTTTGTATTCAACCCCCCTTCTACAAACTTGTATTACCCATTTGGGACCAACAAGTGGTATCAGAGCAGTTTGTTTAATCTCATAAACAAGATCTTGCTTATACTAATTTCTTTTCTCTTCCTTGTTATTTTCTAAAATGGCTAACACCACAAACACCAACTATATCGACAATGGTTCTCTTGCAAAACCGCCTAGATTTTCCAGAGATAACTTTAATCTATGGAAAATAGGATGATGCTCTTCTTGGAAGGTGTAGATCCTACTATGACTTACTACATCGAGAATGGTCCATATGTCCCTATCATGTTAGACGTTGCTGTTCCAGCCACTGCTACAAGGGTTGCAATTCCTGAAAGGGAAATTCCCAGGGCACCTCACACATGTACTGATGAAGACAAGAAGAAAGTGGCCATCGACACTAAGGCCAGATCCATAATTTCTATGGCTCTTCCTGACGAAATCTACCATTACGTCATGAACCTGAAAACCTCTAAAGCCATGTGGGACATAATCTGTGTTCAATATGAAGGTACATCTGAAGTCCAGGACTCAAGAAAGATCAACCTGATAAGAGAGTACGAAAGCTTCATTTGTGGTAAGAATGAAATTCTCTCTGAAGTTCACCAACGTTTCAACTGTTTAATTATTGACTTAAAAACTGTTGGTAAGAAATATTCTAACTTTGAGATTCTGACAAAGTTTCTAGAATGTCATCCTGAAAGCTGGGACAGTTATTCAATGTGTCTCAAGCTCTCAAAGGATCTAAAATCAATGAACCTTTCTACCTTGTTTGGCACTATGCTCAATCATGAGCATTCGTGTCATCTTAAGAAGAATCTTGTAAAAGATTCTAAAAGCACACCTGTTGCTTTACTCTTAGAGTTAACACCCACTCGGCGATCAACTGTCACTATAACTGAGTTGGAATCTAACTCTGATGACTCATCTGAAGCTGATCCTTCAGAAATTGATGAGTCACTGGCCCTCCTGACTAATTCTTTCAGGAGATTTGCCAGAAAGAGTAACTTCAGAAGAAATAAACCTCTTGCACTCACTGACAAGCCAAAATCATCAACCCCTGTTGATAAGGCTACTGCTACTTGCTATAATTGTGAAAAGATAGGTCACTTTGATAGTGAGTGCAGGTCAAAGAAAGTTTTTAAACCCTCATCTTCTTACAAGAAATCCTCTAACCCCAGGGCTAGAGATGACAAGTACAAAAAGCTGAAAGAAAAGTATGCAAAGCTGAAAAGCTTTAAGAAGAAAGGCAAAGGCATGATCGCTGAAGATCATGACTGGGCTCTTTCTGAAGAAGAATCATCTGACTCTGAAGATGATGATGAGGCCAATCTCTGTCTCATGACCAAAATAGAAGAAGAGGAAGAAACAGCTGGAATTCCCTCTACTTCTACATCCACCTCTCAGGTATCAAACTCTCTCACTGATACTCAAACTTCACCTCTTAATGACATCGAAAGACGTCGGACCGTCGATCTTTTGACTGTTGATTTATATGATGCCATGAATGGTAAGACCAAAGCTGAAAAATTAAATATTGATCTTGCTGAATAGCTTAAGAATTGTCATTTAGAAATTCAAAAGCTTTCTAAAATAGAAGAAAACCTAAAAGATCAGGTCTGTATAAATCAACTAATTCGTATTGAACGAGAAGATGTTGTCAATGCACTAAAGGCTGAAAAGGCTACTGTTGAAGGATGGTGTAAATCCTTAACAACGATCACTAAGATATTGAAAGCTCAGATTCCCCTAAGTGATAAACGTGGTCTTGGTTACAAAGTTGACGCTGAGGAACCAACCACTGATCGTTCCATGCTTAAGTTTGGAATGTTCGTGTCCTCTATCCCTGACACTTCTTCATCTCAGTGTTCTTCTTCTAAAACTCCCACTCCTGAGGAAACCTCTACCTCAAGTTCTAAACTGAAAGGTAAAGGGAAAGAAAAAGTTTTTAATCAAAAACCTCAGAAGGGTTCCTTTGTACCTAAGTTGAATGTTTCTAAAACATCAGTGAATCATTCCTCTACTTCTAAGAACAAGATCCCTGAATTCATTCAGCGATCCATTCCTAGAATCAGAGTGAATGTTATTCGTATGAAATCAGAAGAACTGATAGTTCCTCCAATTTCCAATGCCAAAGGTATACTTGGTGCTGGCCCTGCTCATTTAAAATTATCAGGTAAGCATGCAAATGGTCCTAAAGCTACTTTTAGCTATAGGAAATGTTATCACTGTAGACTTACCAATCATAGAGCAAGTAAGTGCCCCACAGCCACCAAAGCTGAAAAGTTAGCTAAGGTGAAGATCAATGCCCCCAAGGCAAAGAAGACCAATCCTGGTGCAAATAAGGTTAAGGTGAAACCAACCACTGAGGTTAAGAAATTAACCAAAGTGAAGACTAGTCCTGAAGCTGAATCTTCAAATGCTGCGAAGATTGTTGAACCTTCCACTTCCTCAACCACCACTGAAAAATGTGGACCCATGGTAAAATAGGTGCCTAAGGCTGATGATGGAATCTTTCTAGGATATTCTTCTATCTCTAAAGCCTACAGAGTCTTCAATCGAAGAAGACAAATTGTGGAAGAAACAATCCACGTCACTTTTGACGAATCTCGTTCAGCGAACTCTAGACCTTCTACTGATATTGAAGAACTAAATCAATGGATGTTTTCTCATCTTGGTAATTCAGAAGCTGCTCCTATTCCTCAAATGAATCCTCCTACCGTTGATGATGATCCTATTATCATCCCAAGCAAGCAGACAAGTGAAGCTGAATCTTCATGGGTTTCAGCTGTTCCTCTCATCACATTGTCTGCTTCTGAACCATCTACCTCAGATATCCCATCTACTTCTCAGCAATCAGTGAATGAAATCACATCTGAACCTCTACCTCTTCTACCTGAAATACCTGAAGTTGTTGAAGCATCTTCTTCAGCTCCTCCAGAAGTTCAAATCGAGTCAACGAATTATGCTCTGGCTCAGCGATGGACTATAAATCATCTCATCGATCAAATTCTTGGTGATCCAAACGCTGGTGTTCAGACTCGACGAAGTGCATGTAATATTTGTTTATTTGTTAACTTTATTTCTCTGATTGAAACAAAGAAAACAGATGATGCCCTCAGAGATCCAAACTGGGTCAGCGCTATGCAAGAAGAGCTGACAGAATTTGAAAGAAACAAAGTTTGGAAGCTCGTTCCACGACCATCTGACAAGTCGGTGATAGGCACTAAATGGGTCTATCGAAACAAGTTGGATGGACATGGAACTGTAACCCGCAACAAGGCTCGTCTTGTTGCTCAGGGATACAGACAAGAGGAAGGCATAGACTACGACGAAACTTTTGCTCCAGTGCCCAGACTCGAAGCCATTCGTCTATTCTTAGCATACGTTGTTCACAAAGACTTCAAGGTATATCAGATGGATGTAAAATCAGCATTCCTTGATGGACAGCTGAATGAAGAAGTCTACGTGGAACAACCTCCAGGATTCACTGATCCTAAGCATCCTGGTTATGTTTATAAACTGGATAAGGCACATTATGGCTTAAAGCAAGCTCATCGTGCATGGTATGACACTCTCTCTACTTATCTCCATATTGAAAAATTTGAGTGTGGTCAAATCGATAAAACTCTATTTTTCAGGAAAGTAAAAGGTCATATCATTCTTGTTCAAATATATGTCGATGATATTATATTTGGCTCCACTAACGCTAACTTATGTATTCATTTCGCTGAAAGAATGAAAGCAGAATATAAAATGAGTATGATGGGTGAACTAACATATTTCCTTGGTCTTCAGATCAAACAGAATGAAAAAGGTACTTTTATTCACCAAGGAAAATATGTTAAAGATATGCTGAAAAAGTTTGATTTAACTCAAAGCTCAGCTATGAAAACCCCAATGGCACCGCAAATCATCCCATCGATCAAATTCTTGGTGATCCAAACGCCGGTGTTCAGACTCGACGAAGTGCATGTAATATTTGTTTATCTGTTAACTTTATTTCTCTGATTGAACCAAAGAAAACAGATGATGCCCTCAGAGATCCAAACTGGGTCAGCGCTATGCAAGAAGAGCTGACAGAATTTGAAAGAAACAAAGTTTGGAAGCTCGTTCCACGACCATCTGACAAGTCGGTGATAGGCACTAAATGGGTCTATCGAAACAAGTTGGATGAACATGGAACTGTAACCCGCAACAAGGCTCGTCTTGTTGCTCAGGGATACAGACAAGAGGAAGGCATAGACTACGACGAAACTTTTGCTCCAGTGCCCAGACTCGAAGCCATTCGTCTATTCTTAGCATACGTTGTTCACAAAGACTTCAAGGTATATCAGATGGATGTAAAATCAGCATTCCTTGATGGACAGCTGAATGAAGAAGTCTATGTGGAACAACCTCCAGGATTCACTGATCCTAAGCATCCTGGTTATGTTTATAAACTGGATAAGGCACATTATGGCTTAAAGCAAGCTCATCGTGCATGGTATGCCACTCTCTCTACTTATCTCCATATTGAAAATTTTGAGCGTGGTCAAATCGATAAAACTCTATTTTTCAGGAAAGTAAAAGGTCATATCATTCTTGTTCAAATATATGTCGATGATATTATATTTGGCTCCACTAACGCTAACTTATGTATTCGTTTCGCTGAAATAATGAAAGCAGAATATAAAATGAGTATGATGGGTGAACTAACATATTTCCTTGGTCTTCAGATCAAACAGAATGAAAAAGGTACTTTTATTCACCAAGGAAAATATGTTAAAGATATGCTGAAAAAGTTTGATTTAACTCAAGCTCAGCTATGAAAACCCCAATGGCACCGCCGCTGACACTAAACAAGGATCCTTCAGGGAAACCTGTTAATGTCACAGCGTACCGTGGGATAATCGGCTCTCTTCTGTATCTTACTGCTAGTCGTCCTGATATTATGTATGCAACTTGTTTGTGTGCACGATATCAAGCTGAACCTAAGGAATCTCATTTGATCGCTGTAAAGCGTATTTTTCGATACCTTAAGGGTACTCCTAACCTAGGTCTTTGGTATCCCAAAGACTCAGGGTTTGATCTAATCTCCTATTCAGATAGTGATTTTGCAGGCTGCAAATTGGATAGGAAAAGCACCACAGGAGGCTGTCAGCTCCTGTGTGGAAAGCTGGTGAGTTGGACAAGTACAAAGCAAAACTCAGTGTCCACCTCAACCGCTGAAGCTGAGTATGTAGCTACTGGAAGTTGTTGTTCTCAGGTCTTGTAGATGAGAAATCAGCTACTTGACTATGACCTTCAGCTCTCCAAAATTCCAATCTATTGCGACAGCACTAGTGCCATCGCTATAGCAAACAATCCAGTGCTACACTCAAAGACCAAACACATCGAAATCATGTATCATTTTATCAGAGATCATGTGATGAATGGTGATATAGAACTTCATTTTATCCCAACTGATTTTCAGTTAGCTGATCTTTTCACCAAACCTCTTGATGAGACAAGATTCAACTTTCTCATCAGCGAGCTTGGAATGCTGAACTTAGAAGAGTAAAATCTTATGTGGTTCACATTTGATCAGTGATAAAATAAATTTGTATAACCCTATTAATCACCCTATCTCTGAACAAAATTGATTCGCTGATATCAAGGTATGTTCTCTCTTACTCACTGACGTTCGCCTAAGAATGCAAGATTTCAAAACAAATTACATCACTGAATATCTCTTCCTTTCAGTGGTTCTTTTGAAATTCTTAAATCTCACTGATATTTCTACTCAGTGCTTCTTGTTTTAAAAATGTCCCTGAGTTTTCAAAATCCTCAAAGACACCTTAAAATATGAAAGGACGTTTGTGACGTCATCACAACGGATAAACAATGGCACGACTTTTCTCTGACACGTTCGCCCGTTTCGTTTCCTTGTCCAATCAAATTCAAGGGACGTGTCCGTGTCATCATGAAAAACTTTTCCCGCTCATAGTTTTTCTCTCTCTACTCTCACTATATAAACCCTTTGAGTTTATATTTTTACCTTTTACGCGAACATCTCTCTCAAGCAAGAATCAACTGTTGCATTTGCACAAATTTCTCAAGAACTTGTTCATCTTCTTCATCTTCTACAAAGGTTAATATTTCTTTTATTTACCATCAAACAAACTTGTTTTTGATCTTATTATTGTTTCTAAAAGATCAAACAAACGAACTTTCTCAAATGAAATCATTTTCTTCATGGTTTTATGAACACAATCTATTTACAGATTGTTCTTCGAGTTTAAAATCAAAATCTTAAACTTGACATTTTCAAATGTTTTTCCATAATCCTTTCCATATAAGGAAACTGGAAAACAAGAACTTTCACTATGTTTTGTACTTCTTTTCAAAACTAGAAAAACCCTAGTTTCCATTTATTTCTCAAAATGGATACTGTAAAACCCTAAAAACCCTTATTTTGGAGATTTATCCATTTTAAGAAATTATCTTCATCTTCTTCATGTTGATATGTTATGAACAGAAATGGAAACCACTGACGCTACTCAGTCTCCTACTACCTCTGACAAAACTGAGATTGTCAACTTTACCATGGAACAAGTAACATTCCAAGGAAAAAATCCCTATGCTCTCTTCGACTCCCCCCCCCCCCCCCCAAGAAACAGATCGCTCATATGGATGAAGTTGTAAACTTCTTGAAGACCTGTCCTCTGGCGACAGCTCTGACTATCAAGCCCCCAGCCCACAAAAATCTGCTAGCCCAATTATGGTACACTGCCAGAAGAGCTCAAGTGGCCTCCACCAAAGACCCTAAAAATATGATAGATGTCATTCTCTTTGACACTGAACATGGTGAAGCCAAAATAAATCCCGGGGCTATCAGGTCTGCTCTAAACCTCCCTGGAAACTCAAGGGACAGACGTTTCGTTTCTCTACCTGGCGTCAAATCAAAGACAGGACAAGCTGAAATCGTTACATTTTTTGATGCAATGAACTACACCTGGAACACAGGGAGAGATAAACTCCCTGAGAAAAAGCTCACCTCCGTCCTCAAGAGCAAGATGCCGAGCGAAATGAACTTCATCTTCGCACACCTCATTAGCTGTATGACAGCTAAGGTTGGGTCAACTGATCAGCCCTCACAACCACAACAGGCTATGGGGTATGCGCTGATGAAGGGACTCTACATCGACTGGGCTAAGATCATCTTCGACGTCATGGTGCTAAGGGTCGACCAAAAGAAGCGACTACTGAACGTTCCTTATCCCCGCTTTCTCAGTGCTCTCTTCAGACAAGGACTTGGGAATAAGTACCCGAAGGTGGGAGATCTGAAATTATCCCAGGTCGGCCATAAGATTCTCGACTTCACACCTGTGGAAAACGAGATACGTATCTCTACTCTCTTACCTCTTCTCAGACCTCCTTCTTCTACTTCTGCGGCTACCACTTCAGCAGCGGTAATCCCAACCGCTGGTACCCAGGCCGCACCATCCACTCCTTCTTGCAAAAGGAAACAATCTGACACCCCACTTGGCAGCCATAAGACCAAGAAGATTTCTAAGGAGCAACCCCCTAAGTCTTCCCAGGCTGAAGACTCAGTGTCTGTCTCTCTACAGGAGACGCTGAATGAGTTCATGGAACGCTCCACCACATCTGCTGAACCAACCCCTTCTATACCCACTTCAGTGACTCCAAACGCTGAAGTTGTCTTGGAACAGAACCCCCCTCCTTCAGTACCTCTAAGTACTGCGGAAGTATTCCTCAGCAGATCCAACGCTGAATCAGGTACCCATTCCCTATTCTCAACTCTTGTTCCTCCCTCATCTTCTTTGGTCACTCCAAATTTTATAATCCCTCCATTCTCCACAACGAATGTCATTCATCTGCATGACACATCGGCTGAAGATCTACAGCGGCTGATGAATCAGAATAAAGGACCCGCGGACACTCAGCGTCGACCAACTCTGGAAAACGATTTCGAGCGCTTCACTGCTTCACGAAACTTCGATGACTTCGTCAACCAACCCGCAGGTATACATAACATCCTAAACACTCCTCTCTCAAAACCCCTAACTTCTGAGTTTTCCTTTATTCATATGTTTTTATCTTCTACAGGTCCTAATTTGGGGACGATTAACAACTCCCTCAAGGATTTGTCTACAAAAGTGGAATCTCTCACCACTACTCACTCCTCCAACTCCTCAGCGGTTACAAACGCTGGGGACGCTCTAAAGACACTCACCTTCGAGGTAAAGGAAAAGGATTCCAGAGCTGATCTGGAAAAGGTGGAAGGAAACCTTTCTAATGTTGCTCAGGCTCTCGCTGACAACTCCACCTCCATCAAAAATTTAAACACCACCAACGACGACCTCTCCAACAACTTCACCACACTCTCCAATGAAGTCACATCGTTGAAGACAGTGGTGGGCAATCTTCAGGGAGAGGTTACGTCTTTGAAGACAGAAGTGAGCACCGCAACAAATCTACTGTAGCAAATCCTTGATCGCCTGAACACTCCAACATGACCTCCTACACATTTTACTCAGGTCGATCGGGAGAATCTGGAAAAGATCAACCCTGCTATTTCTGGCCTGGAAGACAGAATGGCAGCGGTCGAACCTGCTGTTGGGATCACAGGCCTGGAAGACAGTGACCCAAAAGTTGTTGCTGCTGACATTCCTTCCTCCCCCATCCATCATGTGGAAGAGGGGGAGAAGAATCAAGAAGTTCTTCCCCATGACTCTGAGGGGGAGAAAATCGCTGAAAAACCTCAGGGAGTTGAAAACCCTGAGGGAACCGAGTTCTCCCTACACAACGCTGATTCTGAGGGGGAGCAACTCGATGAAGAACTGGAAAATGCTGAAGTTCTTATTCCTTCCGAAGACGAAGCTGAAGAAGAAGAAGAAGAAGAAGATCTCGAACTTCATGATGACGAACCATCAGCATCACCTAAAGATGATGATGATGACGATGATGATGATCTCGACTTCTCCTTCAAACCTAAAAAGGCCCCTGCTCAAAAAGGGGTAGTAATCAAAGAGTCATCAGGGGAGGGGAACACCAAAAAGCCTGCAGCGACTGAAGCCGATAAAGGCAAAAACAAAGGCATCGATGCAGATGACAATCTAACTATCCTTCTCCAAAAGCCAGTTTGTCAGGTAACTTATTTATTATTCCCTTACACTGCATCCCTCCTCTATCCTTTCTCAACCTCAGTTCTACTCTCCATAAAACCTCTATACACTTAAACCTCATTCTTTCTCTATCTCTTCTCTCAAATGATCTTATCTATATAATCGTTTTATTTCAGCTAGTCCTCTCCCCTGCTTGAGGGTCAAGCTGAAGCTCTTCTTGCTACAACTCCAATAATCCCAGCCCTGAGCGCTGATGAAATAATCCCGGTCTTAGACTTTGCTGAGACTGATGAACAAGAAGAAGAACTTCTCTCTCACAAAAATAGACCTTCCTTGGTTCCTCAACAACTAAGTGAAGAATAACTGAAAAGGAGAGAAGCTATGACTAAACAGCTTGAGGATCAGCGAATCATTCGTGCGCCTCGATTTAAAATAACAAAAAGGGAAATCGCTGAACACCTCAAAGCTGAGAAACTTCTCGCCGAACGGAAGAGAGCTGAAGAAAAAGATAAATCTTATGCTATTGAGCTCGTCCAAAGTTCGGTGAAAGATCCTGAACTGAAGAAAACCCCTATCTCTGTTCAGCGACAATTGTGGAAGGACGCCAAAAAGATCGTCGAGAAGAAAACCAAGGTCCCTAACTCCACTCTGGAATGGTGCAAAGAAAGACTTCACTTTCGATGTCATGCATCCAGAATCAACATGGTGAACATCAGGAGAAAGATATCCATAAACGTTCATGTCCTCGACATCGACATCTTCAAAGAAAGTGGTCTAAAGGAAACCATCTACCCATCGTCAATTGCCAAGTACGGTTTTTCTGAATGGTTGGAGATGTGGATAGCCATTCAGCGGCCACGTTCAAACTGCAAAACCTTTGTCGAAAAAGCTCTGAACAAGCAGATCGACTTGGTTACATCAGCCGTTGATATCCCTCATCCTCCTCCTCCTCCTCCAGTTCATCGAAGAAGGCCTGCTTCGCTGACTGCAATGGACGAGAATGCTTCCAACGCGTCTCTGAGCTATGCATTGCCCCTATCGAACAGCTCAGAGATCTCGTCTATTGGTGCGGTTTCAGAGATGATCTTCTCGGACACTTCATGAAGCCCCTGATCTTTAAAGAAGCAAAGCGAAGAAAGGATCTTGGAGAAACAGTCCCTGATGGGATGATCCCTACCACAAATACCCTTGATGAACTTCTCATTAAGGATGAACCTGATTAGCTGATAGGATTCCCTGTAATTCTTCTATCCTTTATCAGCTTATACCTTTTGTACTTGTAATTATTATTTGTTGTACTTATAATTTTTCCACTTCCCTTTGTAACTAATACGAAGTTTAATGAAAAAATTCAGATAATGTACTTTACTCCATCGGTACTTAAAAAGATCCCCGAAAACAGTAAATGGGACAAATATTTTATGAGTCCTTTTTATCCTTTTGTTTTCTTACAAGGCAATTTTCTTTTATTGTTATGCCATAATCAAATAGGGGGAGATTGTTGATCCAAACCCTCAGTGATTTGATAATGACTCTGAGAAACACTTAGTGAAAATTGTAAGTAGACAATATGTATTAGAGTTTCACTATCGCTGATAAGTACTAAGACTGTTTCAGTACCGCTGATAGGAACTCTCGTTCTTTAGATTACATATTCAGCGAACACTGTTCATCAGTGAGCCCTGAGCTTGTTCAGCCTCATTGATGATCGCTAATAGTTTTAATTGTTTACTTATGATCCCTGAAGACAAGATTCACGTCAACAATGTTCTACGTTGAAGTCGAAGATCAAGCCAAAGAACCAGCGACAAGTCTACTAATGAACTGATGCGGATATCAGCGAAGCCAAGACCTGTCCACTCAACGTGAAGTTTCAAGTAGAAGACTTCAGCGAACGCTGAACTTTATCATTCGCTGATAAAGAATTATTCAGCGAACGCTGATCATGAAGCCTCCTCTACAAGTAACTTTTGTCTTACCTCCCTTGCACGCCTCCGTACGATAGTGTCAGAACGGACATCCCTTTTGTCCATAATCGTACAACCAACTCGGATTCTACACTGTTCATCATGTGGCTACTAGGTTGTCTACCAAGGTCAAAACATGCAACCAACCAGAAGCTGCCACATGTAAAGTTGTACTGACATGCATTAAATGCATGCAGTATATAAAGGAAACCCTACTTCATTTTGAAGTGCTCGGCCATTCCTCATCTTGACTATTCTGTGTGTTAGAATATTATCCTTAGTATTCTTATTTTCTCTCTATCTTATTTCTAGTGCAAGAAATCTTAGTGATTCTCATAGCTTGTTTAGATTATGTTTATTCCTTAATATTGTTCCGCAACAAGTTGTAAATTGTTTGATACATGTCAATAAACAATTTAGAAAAGTAAAAATCGTGTGTTTGTATTCAACCCCCCCTTCTACAAACTTGTATAACCCATTTGGGACCAACATAAATATTTAATGATGTGTTATTGGTTTTATTAGGTGTTTTATTCGTTTTGATCAAAACGTTTTATTTGTTAGGTCTTGACGTAAGGACGCTATGTGTTATGTAAGTCGTTTTGTTGAAGTCAAGACTCGATACGGCGGAGTTTCTAATTTATTTATGTAATAATTAGTTTTTATCTGATTATTTTTCATTATTTGTTGTGTTTATTTTTTTAAATTGGTACTTTGTAGTTTGCAATAGACTTTAAGTTACATTTTTATTGTATGAAATTTTAAAAAAAAACAAAAAAAATTGATAGCGGGTACCCGGAATGGGAACCGGAACCGCCGGTTCCGGGACCGGTTCCAAAATATAGAGAACCGATGTAAGCGGTTTCGGTTCCGGTTCCTTCATTCTAGGAACCGCTGGTTCCAGTTCCGATTCCATGAAATTTAGCCGGGTACCCGGTTATGCTCACCCCTAATCGAGGGGAGAACGTGACATGGGAATCGAAAGAGGATATGAGGAGGCGGTACCCTCACCTCTTCGGTTAGCGCAAGATTTCGAGGGTGAAATCTTCTCTAAGGAGGGGAGGATTGTAACACCCCAATTTTTAGCGGTAAGCTCATCATCTATTTCGGCATTTATTATATTTTAATTTTCGGGCTTAGGTTGTTCTTTTTGGAGTTTGCTTGCCTAGTAAACTAAGGTGTTGTTTGGAAGTAATTAATGTAATCTCTTGTGCTGCTAAACCTCATTTGGGTCATTTTTGGTTGTTGGGCAAAAGTTGGAAATTTGGGTTTGGCGGGAGTCCGCTTGAGGCAGCCGGACGTCCGTGTCATGCGGAAGTCCACGGGTCGTCTGCAGAAGCAGCAGAGGATTTTGGGGAAGAAGTGTAGTTCGCCTTAGGCCGTACGTCTGCTTGGAGTCACGCGGACGTCCGCGTTTGGTCTGATGAGAAAATTGGACATTTTAGACTTTTTAAGCTACTCTTCTCACTTACTTTACCTTTCCACCCAAAACCAGTTCCCACACACACTCAAGGTGCGATTTACACCAACAATCACTCCTCCCATTTAATTTCAAGATCAATCACATTTATGATTCTTGCTTCCTAAATCCAACCCTCACCTAACCACAAGTCAAGCATTTAAGAGCTAGGAGGAAGCTTCAAGGGTTTTAGAGCTCCAAGACTTCAACTTCTACACCTAAGGTTTTGGTGTAAGTTGGGTTTCCTTTACAAACCCACTTGGTGAGTCCCTTTACTTCTACCTTCTCCTTAATGCTTAATGTATGTCAAATATGTGGGTCAATAAGTCATTCTGTTTGGTAACCTAAAAACTAGGGTTATATGGTTTTGGTCAAAATGGGAGTTTCTACCCCTCCTAACTACTAAGTTTGCATTTGAAATCTTGCTTATGAATATTGGTAGCAAAGAGTTGGGTTTGACCTAAAAATGGGTTTTGATGAGTTACTTAGGGGCTGTTCGGTAACAGCTTAATGAGCTGTATAACAGATATGGCGATTCGCACAGCCATACCTACCTGTTCGGTAGGAGCTTATTCGCTCAGCCAATGGCTGATTCGGTCAGCCACAAAACCCATGTCCTATACACTCAGCCATTGAATTACATTAACTTTTCCCCAACTACCCTTCTCCATAACCACTCACATTAAACTTGATCAACATCTCCATTGACGCTCCAACCTCCTGGATCAAAGCTTCTCCATCTTCTCCATCATTCTCCAGTCTCTTATGTCGATCTTTCTCCATGGATTTTCTGCATCTCGATTTCCAAAGTATATCGATTCTCCAACAGTATATCGATTTTAGTATATGGATTATCTGTATATCGATTTGTATTATATCTTTCTCTCCATCGATTTCTAGCCCTTGAGAACAGATCTGCTTCCCCCCCAAAGAAAATAACTTCTGTAAAGGTTGGTATTTGGTGCGTTCAAGAAAACCCAGGTGAGAGGCCGACGATGAGGAAGGTCATCCAAGGAGTTGTTTCCATGATTCCATTTAGGGTAAACAATAACGATGCTTCCATCGAGATATCACATAAAGAGGGCGGTGGAGGATAAGGGTTTGGTGGGTCGCCGTCGATCTGCTGTGTTGGGGAAGAAGAATAAAATGGGGAGGGATAAGGGATTAGTACATATATATTAATTATATAAACAATAATTAAATAATATATGTTTTTATAATCAATAATTAAATAATACAAGTTTTTATTTAGAAAGATATTTTTATCGATTTAGTTTTTTTCTATTATGTAAAAATGTTTAAATTGATTATGTTTTATAATTAAAAGTCATTAATTTAGAATTTTTATTAAAGTATTGTTTTATTCAGACAAAAATAAAGATTGGGGGTAAAATGGTTATTTCTGACATTCAGACTGTTTATTCAGCACAACAACCGAACACCAAGTTATCTGTTAACAGTCAGACAACCATATCCACTCAGACAGTCATATGGATTCAGGTCTTAACAGAAAACGAACCGAACAGCACCTTAGGTTATTTAACAAAAAGATATAAATGCAGTTATTTCTCAACCTTACGCCTTGGATGGTAAAAGTAAGTATTCATGGAGGATCTATTGTGTTCTTCCTGAGTAGAGATTATTGTGACAAACATTAGTATTTCTTGGTTTTCCCTAATATTTGGATTATGTATGAAATGTATATTGTGTGAAGCTATTGAAATTATGTGGACATGATCATGTTTATGCCATTCGATGTCTACCTCCTTGTGCACGAGGAATTAGACCAAGTGAGGTGTATGCTCGTATTATATTGGCCATTTTAGGTCACTAGTGAGTAGGCAATAAAGGACAACCAAGTCCTTCAGGTGTAACTCGTCTAGATTGGATAGGCAATATGGTCCCATAAGTCCTTGAGGTGTAACTCGACGGAGTAGGCAATTAGACCAAGTGAGTTGTATGCTCATATTATATTGGCCATTTTGGGTCACTAGTGAGTAGGCAATAAAGGACAACCAAGTCCTTGAGGTGTAACTCGTCTAGATTGGATAGGCAATATGGTCCCATAAGTCCTTGAGGTGTAACTTGACGGAGTATGCAATAGAGGCATTAAATGATGGTTTGAGGTTGTGATGTCTTAATGGCATGGGAACTAAAACCTGGACTTGAGGTGCAATCCAATAACATCACGGGTGACTCTATGTTACATGTTCTCGTCACCCCGATGGTAACGGGTCTCCCCCGTATTACAAGGGTATATCTCTCTTGTATACTTTATGCTCAGGTTGGGTTACTTGGCAGGAATCAAGTTGTGATTGTTACTACCGCACGGATTCGGTGACATTGGTTTGATTTACAATATCGCTTACTTATTCAATCTTTTGAAGTTACACCTTCTCACTAGATTTTCGATCTAACACTTGTGGTGTTGTATATTGGGGATTTCAGGTCCCACTAGTGGTGCGTCCTGGTCGCGTTGATTTGCCGACCATGCTTAGGAACTTGGAGGGTCGGGCTTTTTGGGGTTTCGAGATGAGAGATTTTTGGAGATATAGCAACACCCGTGTTAATCTAGTTTAATTCATTTCTAGATTAGTAGGTTGTTGTGTATTATGTATCGATACACGATAATTTAAACTTGTCCAAACTATCCCGTTACTTTTAGGGTTTTAGTTGGCTTAATTTGTGAAATTTTATTTTACCCATTTTCTAGAATTTCCCTATATAAATGTCTTAATTTTTAGGGTGTTACATGTTTAGGGACCCTTTTTCTCAAATTCTTCTTCTTTTTGGGTTCAGGATTAGGGGTTTCATGTAATTCTGCTACGGTTGCCTTGTCTCTTGACCGTTTCTTCTTCTTCTTTGGTTCTGCAGCAGAAGGTTCTGCGACATAAGGTGCTTCAAGTTCTGTGGCTTGGATTCTCACTTCTACCCTCGGGATGTTTTATGCCCTCTCTTCCACTTGCTCACCAATTACCCCCTCTGCTCCCTCAATCTCTTGCACTCTCTGAGCTACCTTCTGACCTAGGGAATTAGGGCATATCCTATACATTGTGGGGTTTTAGGTCTCGGTTTGGGAGACCTAAATCCATGTTTATACTCCCGTCTAAGGTTCCTATCACTCATGTATTCGAGCATCTTCTCTGACAGTGGTCTTGCTCCGGGGTACCCATCTGGATGAATAGTTGATCGATGAGTGGTCATGGGATAAAGCTTCACAGAGGGACCTGTCATTGGATAACCCTTGGCTTTGATTGTATCTTTCAGAAGTAGGGTCAGAGTCCTTGGGAACATAAGAGCAGGTACTTTGACTTTTTTGTCTTGGCTTTCTTTCTTCACTTTTGTAGCTTGTAGTCTTTCATCAGTAAGGTCTGATGACCTAGGGCATATCAAGAAAATACAAATCTCATAAACAAGATCTTGCTTAATCTATTTTCCTTGCTATTCTTCAAATGACATTCAACACAAACACAAACTATATTGATAATGGATCTCTTGCAAAACCTTCTCGATTCAACAAAGATAACTTTAGTCTTTGGAAACTTGGAAAAATCGAATGATGTTTTTTCTCGAAGGTATAGATCCCACTATGCCTCATTATGTTGAAAGTAGACCCTATGATCCATTTGTCGTAGTTGATGTTGTTCCTACCACTGCTACAATTGCTGCCATACATGAAAGGCAAGTTGTAAAGGAACTTACCAAATGGTCTGATGAAGACAAGAAAAATGTGGCTATTGACACCAAGGCTAGATCAGTCATTTCTATGGCTCTACCTGATGTCACTCTGTAATAAACCTAAAATCTTCTAAAGCCATGTGGGACACCATCTGTGTTCAATATGAAGGTACATCTGAAGTACAAGAATCCAGAAAGATAAACCTGGTAAGACAATATGGAAGTTTCATTTGTGATAAGAATGAATCTTTGTCTGAAGTACACCAACGCTTTAAGAAAGACCCGGAGGATCTCTTAAGTGATAGCACCAAATTTCATAATCATAACGAGCGTGTGGAATTTTTGGAAACTGTTCTTTGAAAGTTGTGAGCCTCTTAAAGGTGGTTTAAGAGCTCTTAATTGTTGACCGGATTAGTATTTTCTTGATAGCGTACAAGCCGCATTGAACTCATTTCACCTATTTTACCTCTCGATATCTCCTCACCTTGACTTCAAAGGAGAAGTCGGAAGAAGACCAACCGAGAGTCCCCGACTTTCATATGCTCTTTAGGATTCCACATATCGAGCTCGGAATGGGATCGTGCATAAGCTTTTTTTTCTACACAAAACGATTGATTCCTCCCCTTCCCTTACAAAATAAGATGTGAAGTATCTTCTCGATTCCTCTCCCGGAACCGTATTGTGTGCGCGTGCAGAAAACTTCCAACACTTTCGTCTCCATGAAAAACCACCGTCCACGGGGGTGCGTATGCAGAAAACCTACCGGAGTTTTGAAGGATTTGCCGAAGTTTAGCATCGGAAGTCCTTGTTCTTCATGGTGGCCGCATATCTTTCGTCTCCGTGAAGAACCACCGTCCTTGTTCATCATGGTGGCTGGATTTTTTTGCGTGTGTGTGTGTGTGTGTGTGTGTGTGAGAGAGAGAGAGAGAGAGAGAGAGAGAGAGAGAGAAAGAGATTAGGTAAATATGGAGAAAATTAAGGAAATAATGTAACCATAATTAGATAAATTCAAATTAATTAATAATTTAAAACTTAAAAATACCTATAAAAGTATTCCCAAGCTACCCTTTCCCTATTTTTTAATATATTTAAATCCGGAAATTTCTCAATCGTCGATCAAGATAATGGATGACCTAGATTGGTTTACAAAGTTTATAAGAAAAAATAGATTTACAAAATATGCTCCCTCTCTCTCTCTCTCTCTCTCTCTCTCTCTCTCTCTCTCTCTCTCTCTCTCTCTCTCTCTCTCTCTATATATATATATATATATATATATATATATATATATTGATGACTCCCAATTATCATTGTTTGTTTTCCGTTCTTACGTACCTTCCATGTTTCTCAGGCGAGGGCCAATGCACATCTCTGCAACGACATTCGGGATTTTGTGTCAGAGGTTGGGCTTCCGACGGATATGTTTCTTATTTAAAGTAGCTTTTATAGAATGGAAGGTTCAGTTTTTGTTGTATACATGTCCCCAAGTGGTCTTGAATATACTATAACTGAATGTTGTTTATCCGATACAAATTGTACAATGCATTCTCACTTGCTTTTACTAGGATTTTACATCCCGTCGCATTGTGCGGGTACATAGCTAGTATACTTATATTTACCTATAACCTTTTCTCTTAGTTACTAAAATGCTCAAAAAATTATAAATTATAAATATATAAACTTATATGAATATATAATTAATTCTCCATCTAATAGTTAAGGGTACAATAAGAAAATATGTACTTATTTTATTAAAGTAAACATTTATTTTTGGATAAACTAAAATAGAATATGAACACTTATTATTGGACAAATGAAGTAATATTTTATGACTTCTTCCCTCAAGTACGAACCAACGTAGCATCCCGAAATTCGTGACCGTGTCACGCTCATGTGATTAATGGGATGTCTTCTAAATCTAGGCAACTTATAGTTAAATCCTAATAGTCAGTACCCTTAAAAAGTAACGTTTTCAGACCAGCTTGCACATATCTCGGCTAATACATAAGAAATTTTACGTGCTGTTAAGCCACTGATCACCTGAAAGCAAACCCATGGTTTTATCACTTGAGCTAACCTCAAAGCTTAGCATCCATGTTACTGACAAGGTGTTGTAACTCATTTTTATTTTTCTTTTTAAATGTCACAACAAATATTGAAATTAAATCAAGTAAATCCCCAAGGTAGGAATTGAGGAAACAATTGGGTATTTATGTTTATTGATATTCTAAGGTATTTATACAACAGTATAACTGTAAATTCATAATCACGTATACAACAATTTGAGAACATTGTTCATCAACCAACAAAGCCTGTGCTCCATGAGCAAAAACCAGCATGTTGGTCCAAATAGCGAACATGTCGCATAGAGGGAAAGAATGAGGAATGAAATGAGGGAGGTTTATTTGGTCCTCTTCTTGGCTTCGCTATACAAAATCACCCCAAGCACCGTGAGCAAGTAACCGAGCATCCCTGTTACTGACACTGGATTCTTAAATATCAAAATCGAGATCACAACAGCCACCGCTCCTTTCGCATTTCCCAGGACCTGGTAGTATGACCAACATTAAAAACAATTTAAATCAAAACAAACATGCCCCAGTTTGCATATCAACTAGGCAAAATGAGCATAGATGCAATGATAATCTTCCATTTTGATTTCAAGAAATTGGAACCGAAATCATTAAACCGACCCAGTAAATCCTACTCGAAAAGTAGGGTGTGGAGAGGGTGAGATGTATGCAGAACCCGACCACTACCCTAAAGCAGTTGTTTCCGTGAAGAACGCGGCTTGTGCAAGAGTGTGAGCAAACTGGTGGATGGAATAAAGACTAACATATGGCGAAAAAAGTAGGAAAAATAAATAAGTAACGAGTATTTGCATTCAAAATATACAAAAAGATGAGGAAAGCGGAAAACGCAAATGGAGCAAGTAAAGGCCAAACAACACATCTCTAGCCTAAATTACCAGCCCTCTACCCCCAACCTGTCCAACTCCCCTGTGCCCAACCACGCTAACTACAATAATTCCCGAATCTACTTGACCAAAATCATTGTGTACGCTATTTGACATCAAAACAAGTTGTTCTACGACTTCAAGACAACCATGAATAGCAGACAAACTTAGTCATCAAGATTCAAGAACAGTTCCTTGCTGGCAGAGGGAGGATTTCCACATCCATAATTTAGGAGGGTTCATCGGTTGAAATCCACTAAACTTAGGCAGAACCGATCCAATCTGATCTGATCCGATCCAATCATTCATTGAAGGTTCAATTTTTCCATCCTATCAAATCCAATTCAATGGATTATTGGATTGGATCGGTTCCATCAAATGGATATTACTATTGTTTATCCATTGGATAGGATTGTGGATCCATCCAATACTTTGATTTAATTTCCAACCAATTACTCCAACATTTCAACCAATTACTCCTACTAATTTTCTTAAAAACATACATATAAACATCCAATAAAAATAATATTGATTTATATATGTTCATCATTTGGGTGGTAGGTTGATGATAATTGGATTGGATCTGTTCAGTTTATATTAAATCCTGGGCTGCCATCCAAAAACCGACTGATTCAATTTGGATGATAATATTGTGGATCCAATCCGACTTTCTGCATATGGTCTCAAAAACCAAAGCAAGTGAATGAGTTGAAACATCAAAATGTGCATATACAAATCTGTAACAGAAAGTCCAATAGTACTTGTTTCACTTTTTCATTCGTAAACATGTAGGTGATTGGATTTATGGTAAACAACTTCTGGTTCTGGGAGACATTTATTCTTCAGGAACTAGTTGGGACATGCCTAAATACTTTTCTTAATCATATGGTAGAAACAGACACACCCTGTTAGTGGCAAGTCTTGAACTCACAAGTCACAACCTAATTGGGTTCAAGAGACATGGTTATTAGTACCAATTGGGTTGAAGTATATTTCCTCAACACTAAAGACAGGCAGCTGTTGCGTAAAAAAATCCTCGAATATTTGCCTTTCGAGTTGGAAGTTGGCTTGCCTCAAGAAACCACTGTTAACCCTAAGGGGTCCGTAGGTCAACCGGCAAGACCTTGATTTTGCTCCCCAACGTCACTAGCTCGAGACCTTTTGGAGCCACTGGGGGTTTGCCTGACTGTTGACTTCAAGGGCCCTGTGGGATTCGGCGAGTTGCACGAAAGCTGGCACAGGCACCCAAAGTTATCCAAAAAAACTACTGTTTTCGCTCTCTATCTACATTTTCTGATTGTAACTTGCTACAGTCTCAAATCAATTTGAGATCAAAAGAGCAAGACTAGAGGGACAAGAAATATGGAGTTCAGAATGTGTTTAGCCAATTTAACATATATAATAACCGTTTGTGAAATCATTTTTTGTGTTTAGCCAATGTAACATATATAA
This sequence comes from Saussurea involucrata, assembly GCA_033807775.1. Lineage (NCBI taxonomy): Eukaryota > Viridiplantae > Streptophyta > Magnoliopsida > Asterales > Asteraceae > Saussurea > Saussurea involucrata. The sequence continues at coordinate 16,239,326 of CM066326.1, forward strand.
TAACCGTTTGTGCATTTATTTAGCAAATGCAAATCTTTAGCAAACTAATGGATGGATACTTGCTAGTTCTTAAGAAGCAATCAGTGTAAAGGACGAGCAGACTAACAATGTAAGAATTTTTTTTATCATAAAATGAAGCAATTAGCTGAAATAAGACCCCAGGAAGTTCACTTCTATTTCTCTATTCTAACCTAAAAACTACTAAAAGCAACTGAAGAACAATTAATTTGGTTTTTGCATGAACTGAAACCTGATTAGCATGTTCAACTTCAAAGACATTTAATTTGCATAAATCCATGGAAATCACTCCCATTTCTGGCTGGTCCTTCAACTCACAAAATCTTTATAAGGACTTCTTCCGTAGCTTATAGAAATTCTCCTTTTGGTAAAAATCAAACCTAAACAACCCACTAAATCTCGCATGGAGGTAAGATCTGAGGGAAGACATTTCCTCCGCCTCAGAGACAGAAAGGCTGTTTCCAAGAGATTCCGTCTTGCGAATTTTTTTATATTGATATAGAATCTGAAGCTCAATTGTTTTTTAAACTGTCATTTTTTCATATAATTATCTCTTACATCTATATTACTATATCTATCTTTATGCATATAATTCACATATAGGAACACTTCAAAGTAAGTTCCATTGAGACACATTCTTATAAAAAAAATCCTAAATTGTTAGAAAAAAATGTTTATGAAAACAATTAAGTTAAGGGTAGCTAATTAAATTAAAAGTAGTACATTTAGAAACCATTTATATGAATTAAGGGAACTTTTCTTTGAGCTACGATTTTTTAGAGGCTGGTTAATGTCAACGACTAATATAGAAACGGGAGTAAAGGCCCATAGTTTTCTTCATGGAATTCATTCCTTTTTTGAGTTCAACTGATTAATAGGGTTCCTAAGGCATTGAAGTACTATGCCCATAATGAAAATGTTATACTTCCTGTCAGTCATGCTTATTATTTTTGGTAACATCAACTATAAGGCATAATGGGAGATCTCTGGAAATTTAAACAAAGAATAATTCTCCTGAATTTAAAGACCTCAAGAAATGACAAAACCGCAGTTGCAAAACAGATCAAGCAAAGTGAATGTGCTGATTTGAAAGAAGGAAACTAATTGAAATCCCTCCTTGATAGTTTAAATTTTTATGATACCCCAGCATGAAAGGCTAGATTAACAGATGTAAGAAGTTGGGAGGATGAAATTTGGAAGACGATGACACAAAGTCCGGAGAAGAAACTCACACACAAACACAAACTAAAGGATCAAATGCAGATGAAACAGGTCATATGTAGACGAAAGCAAGAGCTTTTATTTGTGGATCTTGAATATTTTGGGATTAATCTATAAAGCAGCAAACTGCCAATGGTATGGGCCAAGTTCTTGATAAATGGTGGACTGCAACATGTGACCAGAATACCAGATGCAGAAATGGTGATATGTGGGTGGTGGTTTTAATGATTAAGATCTGTGGAACACAAGTCCCTACAAGGGATGACAAAAAGTTGATCTCAACAAACTTTGAGATATGGGAACATGGAGGGAGATATGAACATGAAGGGGTGAATGGAGGTTAAGAAAAGAGAAACACGGAAAAGAATGCAAATCAGAACAGATTGAAGAATCACCAACCTGGAGAGGAGATGTGAAAAGTCTCGCTTTGGTGGAGTTGTTTTAAAATTTAATGTGATCATTTTAGGGTAAGAATTAACTTATTACAATTGTTCATGTGGCAACCATAATGAACCTAGACTCTATACATGCAGTACAAGTAGAGAAACATAGACTATAATCAACATGTACAAAAACCACAATTTAGGGTGAAAGGTCTCACTTTGGACAGAAGGATACTAGGGTAGGGAATGGTGAAATGCTGGACAGGAAGTTATCTTTTTGGATCGAAGTGGCTACAATGTTTTTCTTTTTCTTTTTGCATTGTTTGATGTACCAGGTAGTTTTTTAGTTAATAAGCTTGTTGTGAAAAACTGAAAATTGAAGAATTGCTATTTAATCTAAATAAAGATGAATCCCAAAGTCCAAAGGGTATTCATGCACTTCTCATTTCTGGCATATGTATAGAAATAATTCTGGCATTGGGTACTATATGGAAGATCTTTTAGATGCACTTATCCCTCCGGAGGGCAATTGGGTTCTTAATTTTTTGAGAAAAATCTACCAGCTGAGTTTCTGTCATCTACTCATCTATGACTATATTTCCTGTGTTGTTACTCATCTACCACAAAATACTGTTTTGGTTGTATCATAGCATCAAATTCGTTTATATTGGTATTCCCCGTTATCATAACCCAAGTGAACTGATCATGCCCTATGGGTGGAACAGTTCTTCATGCATACAATAACTATGCAGTCTGTTATCTGCAACTGAAATGTTTGAAATAAAAGGACTGCAGCTTATTTGTCTTGTGCAAAGCTTAATCAACAGAGATATTCGTTTAGATAATGGCTTAAAGCTTAACCAAAACAACCAAAACAACCAAAACAAGGTGCTTAAAGCTTGAATTGTGAAAAAGAATCCTAGCCATAAAGAAAATTACTTATCAGCATGTTAAATATTTAAACTTTCCAGTATAGCTACTTCCAATAAGGCAATGAAACAAGAACATGGAAACAAAATATATTTATAATCAAGTGGGAATACCTGGAGAGTTAAAGCACTGGTGTGCTTGGTAACCAAGAAATTTGTCAAGTTCACAAGATATGCTAAAGCAGAATTGAAGAGCAGATACCAAACAATGTTGACATCTTTTCTGGCAAGAGCTATGGTAATGCCAACCACATTAGCTTCCATTAACAATGTTGCTGGAAGCAAGATCACAACAGCTACTGGTGCCATGTAGAGCAATAGATTCATGGAATTCAGCTTTTCTCTGTTATGAAAGATAAATCCATGCAGTATGTTGGTAAGAGATATTGAGTGAACATAAATGGAGAATAAGAAGCTGAGAGAGTGAAATTACCCTTCTGAGGAAAGCAAAATCCCTTGAAGCACCGACTTTAATGCTCTTGCAGCTGTAGCACCAAGACACATAATAAAACCAAATAAATGGAAACTTGGTTCACCCTGCAGCAAAAAAGAGCACATTTAGTATACTTGATCATGTTCAATAATTACAAAGGCTAAATGAATACATTAGGATTGTAAATTATAACAATTTAACAATTCACTTGAAAAGATCAAAATACATAATCTATTTTCTACAACCCAACTGTTAACTGGTATGGCTACAAGCTGGAAATAATTAAGAGCATGAATGATATGAAATGAAATGAGAGATGTTAGTTAGTTACCCCACTAGCAATAACAACACCGGTGACGACAGGAATGAGAGTAACATAGGTCAACCATGCCTCCCTTTTCATAGTCATTACATACGCAAACACCGCAGTGAAAAAGGGCGTAGTGGCTCCAACGGCCTGCGTAAAGGAAACCGGCAAATACCTAAGCGATACATTCCCACTAACCACCGACGCACAAAACACCAAACTGAGAGCCGAGATCTTGAAAAACTGAACCCTAGACCTAAGAGTCTGCAGAGGAACCATCTTCATCCAAACAATGGCAATGTAACTGAGCAAAGAACAAGCTGTCATGTGACACATGGTGAGGAAGATCGGGTACTTGAATCCATAGTTGCTTAGCAAGTATTTGTTGAGTAACAGTACTCCAATGTTGGATGTGTACCATGATGACACGAGCCCAATCGTAAACCACTGCCCGCTGCTGCTTGCCTTCATTAAATTCAAAATTCAAAAATCAAGGGTGGGTTTACATGAGGATCACTTTAGGCCTAAAATGAAGGAGATCTGGAGGATGAGGGTTTTAGATGGATCTGAATTTAATAAAGTCAATTGTGAGCGAGAAAGAAGAGGTCGCGAGGTTGACGTGGTAACGGTAAGAAAGAGAGAGAATTTGCAGACGGAGGTTCCTTCTCTTCCTTGTTTACTCATCAAGTGGGAAGAAAATTGTTTTAAATTTTTATTTTTTTTTTCTTCTAAAACCACAACCGGAACTAAAATCAGATAAATGGAAATGCTGGGGAATAGTAATATGTATTCTTATTGTATTCTTCATGTTTATTTTTTTTCCGAATAATAATGGGTATTTTCAATGATGTCATCATCTTTGCTCTTTCTGTTACGAAGAACATGTATATGGAAGTATAAGATCTACAACAAAAATCAAAGTTGATTTTTGAATTAAAGGGGAACGTTCACGATTAAAGTGTAGTAGGAACGAAAAAGGGGAAATACCTTCCACAACATATACCTCATTGTTCATTTATCAATTTTCCAAGAAGAAGAGAGAGTAGAGAGAGAAAGTAGATCTTGATTCATAAGCACTCAATATTAGAAGATGTGAATTATGCTCTAATTGTTGAGAGTGTTACAAGATTAGTCAACCCACATGCTTATATACCTAAGACTAACAAGGCATTAAGCTACTTTGACAACTCTAATTATAAAGACTTTGACTTTATACAATGACTTTGACTTTGACTTTCTATATTAAATCTTGAAGACATATTTTAGCCTTAACAATCTCCCCCTTGGATTCAAGATTTAAACATTTGAGAACAGCATTCTTCGGCTTCTTGAATCTTTCAAAACTTCGGTCTTTATCAAGGTTTGTCAAAGTCAAATCGTCACAAAATCTTCAGACGGGGATCTGACGGAGATTTTCTTTCTTTGATATGGAGAATTTGTTTCTTCACACAAGGCATTTTGATACAAAGTAGCGCAAATCTAAGAAAAAGAGATCTTCTTGAGAAACCAAGATGATCAATCGATTTTTCCTAAACTCTTGAAGAATTATCCCCCTTTTCTTTCTTTGACTTGAGAACTTCAATCTTTAGTAAGGATATTCACCATATAGCACAAGTTTAAGAAAAAGAGATCACAAGATGATCAATCGATTTCTCTTAAACTCTTGAAGAAGAAATCTCCCCCTTTCCTTTCTTGAGACGAAGTCTTCTTTAAACATTTCTCCCCCTGTCATGAAATCGAATCTTTGACTTGAAAGCTTTGACATGAAAGCTTTGACATGAAATTGAACTAAACATTTCTCTCCCTTTTTCGATGAAAGTATGCATCATGATCATCGAAAACCTTCTTCAATTTCAGTCGCGTCTCTGATTCTCACTAACAATCTCCGCCTTAATGAATAACCTTGCCCCCCCCCCTCAAAAATAAGAATTCTGGAGCAATTTGTTTTCTCCCCCTGAAAGTATGCATATATTTCATTACAATACAGTATTTGAAATTTTATACAAGGAAAATAAAATTCATTGAACTACATTTTATAACTACTTACATTTGATCATTTGAAAACTTTACAAAAGAAATTCAACTTAATGAAATTTAACATATTTATCAATCAAATGAAATCAAATGCATGTGTTTGGATTCAAATACCAGACATCATTGCATATCAAGTTAAAAATGTTCAGTTTCAACTCCTTTATTAAATCTATTTGGTGTGCTAGCATGCGAAATATGATCAGCAACAAGCATATGCAATTCTAAAACATATCAGAATACTCTGCTCTACTCACACTATTTGTCTAAAATCAGAATTTTGACAAATTTACAGGTTTATCGCGACTTTGTATTTTCCCCAAGTTTCAAGAGATGTGTGCTCATTGACATCTTTTGATTTTGTGCACATTGGCATCTTTTGATTTTGTGCACATTGGCATCTTTTGATTTTGTGCTCATTGGCATCTTTTGATTTTGTGCTCATTGGCATCTTTTGATCACAAAGTTTATTAAGTATAAGATACACCGTTAAACATGGCTTTCTATCTGGTTCTATAGCAGGATTTGGGTCAGCGATCCCAGACCAGTTGGCCTTAGGTGCTAGGTGACGAGCACCCCTTAGAACTTACTTTCCCAAACCAGAAAGGCCACATCGATATATCTTAAACCCATTTGTACCAGTAGAACATGGCTTTCTATCTGGTTCTATAGAAGGATTTGGGTCAACCGATCCCAGACCAGTTGGTCTTAGGGACTAGGTGTCAAGCACCCCTTAGGACTTAATCTCCCAAACCAGATAGGCCACAGGCACAAACTTTCAAACTAAATGATTAGATTTAAAACTTAGAGCATCTCAATCACTTGGTTCTAAAACATAGTGCTTCTCCCATATTTTCGTTTCCATCCATCATTCTAACAAAAAGGCTTTTTGAGCATTATATTCTATATAAATCTAGAATCACATAATTTTGAGCATTCAGCATAATTTCATTCATGTTTTGCTGACCTTTCGATTTATTTCAGAAGTGAAAGATGAAACAAATGTAACTCAGATAATACAAAAACACTTGTAAAATCACCCTTGACACACATTTCATTAATTGAATGAAAGTTGAAAAAAATTCACTTCATTGAATTAAATTTGTGAAAATTCAAATATTCAAAGCAGTAGAAATAAAACATAATGCAATGTTACCTTTTACCACTTGTTCCTTGAATTGAAAGATGTGACAGTTAAGGATATCACCTGATAAGTATGAGTTCTAAACTGATTTGTTTAGAAGTCTTAGTCTTTGAAGTACGGGTCCTGAACTGAATTGTTCAGAAGCCATAGTCATTGAAGCACGGGTTTTGAACTGATATGTTCAAAAGCCAAAAAACGTTGAAGTACGGGTTCTGAACTGATGTATTCAGAAACCAAAAACTTTGAAATATGGGTTCTAAACTGATGTGTTTAGAAACCAATCTCTTTACTCCCCCTTAATGGCACAAATAATCTTCTTCCGAGAGTTCAACGTTTTGCTTCTAAATCTGCAAAAACAGATTAAGTATATTTTGGTACCCAACGTGTCTTGGGTCCTTGCTTGTTAAGCGGAGCTCTATAGGAAGGAAAATGATAAGTACCATACCAATATTGAACATTATCATTTTTAATAAAATCATTAGTACCACAATAAGAACAACAAAAATTCTTTTGTGCTAACCTGATTAAATGATTTGCAGAATATAATGAATCAGGTTTAACAAAAGATTTACCTTTCAGGTTAGTGTTCTTGTTAGGAACAGATGATTTTGGTACATCTTTTTGAGAAATCGTACCTTTCATTCTCCATTGCATGTTGACTTTCTTATAAGTAGGAAGGTCAGCAGATTGAAATTTGGAAGAATTATCCACTGAATGATCATGGAAGAGATTAGAAGGTCGAATCGGACATTCAGAATAGCGTTTGGATTTGTTAAGTGACTTCACTTTGTAGGATAAGTCGTTCCGTTCCTTGGTCACCAAATCAAGTTTCTTCTGAATATTAGACTTGACCCTCTTCTCTTTCATGATATCAGTCGATAACACTGCCAAATTCTTTGTTAGCTTTCGTATTTCTTGCTGAAATATCTTCCTCTCTTTAGAAAATTCGTCTTTAACGCACTTAGCTTGAAAGTCAGCTTTCTTCATCTTTTCTAGCTCATGACTTTCCTTATCTAGCTCTTGTCTTTCCTTTTCTAAATCCTTTTGAAGATCAGAAATTTTCTTTGACAGTTTCGCATTCTTCGCTTCAAAGCTTTTCCTTTCTTTTTCATACTCGACCCTTTCCTTCTCTAATTTTTCTTTTTCCAGAAATAAAACTTTCTCAAAATCTGCATTTTGTTTAGAAAGTTTTATGCATCTGAGTTCAAGGGCTTTCTTTACTTCATCTTCTTTCTTCTCATTCCTCTCATTCTTTTCGATTTCAGAAACTTTCTGTGAAAGAGACAAAATTTGCTTTTCATAGCTCTTTTTGTCATTTGTACGATTCGCTCTTTCCTCTTTTAGCAACTTTTCCGTTTCAGAAAGTCTCTTTGTAAGCTCTATAACCTTTTCCTTGAGTTCTTCATTTTCAGCATTTGATAATTTCTGTTCCGTATCCTGTTTTTCAGCATTCTTTTCTTCTTCCTTTCTCTTAAAAGCAACTTCAGATCCAAGCATTTGCTTTGATAACTCGTTCCACATCTGCATTGGGTTATTTTTGAAACATTCAACGCGTTTGTAAATGTGTTGCGAAAGAGCAAGTATAAAAATGGACTTTGCTTCTCTATCCGCTTGAGATCTCAAATTCTCTTCAGCTGTATACTCATCGGTAGATTTTGTTGGGAACTGAAGATTTGCTAAGTATGGTTAGTACTGCCAGAACAACGTTAGTACTGCCAGAACAACGTTAGTACTGCCAGAACAACAATACTACTGCCAGAGCAAGGTTAGTACTGCAAGTAAAAGTTAATGTTGCTGGAACAATGTTAGTACTGCTTGTGCATAACGATGTTAATACTGCTGGTGATCATAATTATGGAATGCGAGAATGTTGGAGATAAAGATGGAATGTTTGAAGATAAGCATGAAAGAATATTCTGAAGATCAATTTTGTTTTGATAGTTATCTTGTAATTATTTAGTATAAATAGATGTTGATAGATAGCTATTCGGTAAGTAATTTTGAGAGAAGTCGTTTTTGTTTTAGAGAGAATTAACCTCAAGGTTTAGAACCCTATTGCTAGAGAAGTAGAAGTCGTCTTGTTGAGCCTGTTCAACAAGATTGAGGTTTGGTTGTAAACTTGTGAGTTGAAGCATTGAATACAAACAGATTGTGTTTTCTGATTAGTTGTTCATTGAGTGTGTTTGAATTAAAGTTCTATTCCGCAAGATTCTTTAATTCTGATTTCTAAGTATAGTTATTCTTGTTTGGAATCGATCCTGACAAGTGGTATCAGAGCTTCGTTTCTTAGAAATCTACAATCATTATGGACAACACAGTTGAATCAAACAGTACTCTTGTTTCAAAGGTTCCCATGCTCAGGCCTAATGAGTTTGACATGTGGAAGATTAGAATCAAGCAGTATATTTTGCTTACTGATTATTCCATCTGGGATATTATAGAGAATGGTCCATGTGCTGAAGGAAAAGTTGGACCAGATGGCAAAAGACCCCCTCCAAAGACTGATGCAGAAAGAAAGGTTAGACAAACAGAGATGAAAGTCTTAAGCACTCTGCTTTTGGCCATTCCCAATGAGTATCAGCATCAATTTCATCACTGCACTGATGCTCAGATTTTATGGAATGCATTGGAAAAGAGATTCACTGGTACCAAGAGCACCAAGAGGAACCAGAAGGCAATTCGTAAGCAACAATATGAAAATTTTACTTCTACAAAGAATGAGTCTATGACTCAAACTTTTGATAGATTTAATAAGTTGATTGGAGAATTGGCTACAGTTGGAGTTCATATGGAGGCTGATGATGTAAACAGGAAGTTTCTAAGATCATTAGGTGAGGAATGGACAATGTATACTGTGTCTTTCAGACAGAATGACCAGTTAGAAGATAAAGAGCTTGATGATCTTTACAATGATCTTAGGGTATTTGAAGCAGAGGTTGAAGCCAAGAAGAAGCCCTCAGGATATGTGTATAATGCTGCACTCCTATCAGCATCAACTGATTCTACTGCTAACCCTGAATCAGTTAGTACTGCTGGTGGAGTCAATCAGGAGAAGGCCAATGATTCTGTACTAGAAGCTTTCTTTTCTAGTCATGTTAACTCCTCATTAATTAATGATGACTTAGAACAGATTAATGCTGATGATCTTGAGGAGATGGATATCAAGTGGCAGATGGCTATGCTTTCTATGAGGGTGAAGAAGTTTATAAAGAGGACTGGGAGAAACAACTTTTCCCAAAGAAGAGAAGATGGTGCTGGGTTTGACAAGTCTAAGGTGGAATGGTACAAGTGTCATAAGATGGGACACTTTGCCAGAGAATGCAGAGGTGGAGTATCTCAAAACAACCATCAACAAGCTCAGACTGGAAGCTTCAACCAGAACAGAAACTCTGTTCAAGCCCTTGTTTCTCAACAAGGAATGGGATTTGATTGGAGTGATCAAGCAGAAGAGGCAATTCAGAATCATGCACTCATGGCAGAAGTCTCTGATCTTCCTACTGAGGTAAAATCTAATCTCTGTTCTCAAGCTTGTATAGACACTGTGAAAAAGTATAGAGATCACAACCAGGGAATGTGTGATGACCTTAAGAGATTAGAAAAGGACAGAAGAGATTATGTAGTGATTGTTGAGAGGTTTGAAGAACAAATTAAGGCTTTTCAAGCCAATGAACTTCAACACTCATATGATACAAACTACTGGAAGTGGGAAAAGAATGGTCTGGAGTTCCAACTGAAAGAGTCTAGGGAGGAATGTGAGAAATTAAAAGGAGAACTTGAGAAAGTAAAACTTGATGTTGAAAAGTTTTCATGTGCTTCTAAAGTCATGGACACCATAATAAATGCTCAAATCCACAGTAAGATGAAACCAGGCATAGGGTACAATGCCACACCCCCACCCTACAACAACACATACATCCCTCCTAGGTCAGACCTGTTAGAAACCATGGATAGGAAGGACTTACCTGAAGGAGCTACTAAAGTAGATCCATTAGATGAAGTTGTTGTTGAGGATAAAACTGAAAAAGAAGAGTCTAAGAAAAGGAACAAGAATGTCAGTGGAGAGATCCCTTTAGAGAATTACATCAAGACTAATGAGGAAAGTGGAAGTCCCTGGGATAAGAACAATGAGATGAAAAGATCTGAAAAAGGAAAGGGAGTTCATTATACACAGACCACTGTTGTGAATTCCAATACTTGTGAACATTGTTCTTGCAAGAATTCTCAAAAGGATGAGCCCCAAAAACATGATAAAAAGAGGGGAAATCAAAGAAACTGGAATAATCAGTGGGCTCAAAAACAAGGAGTTGATCTGCAAAGGATTAACAGACCAAAACCTTGTTTTATCTGTGGCAAATTGAATCACCTTGCCAAAGACTGTTATTTCAATCCTATTAACCAAAGGATAAATTTTCAAAGAACTTTTCAAAAATCAAATGGTTATAGGAAGCCTGTAAGAAACCATGTGACTAAGAAACAAGCTAAATCCAAAAGCCACATGAGGAAAAAGACTGAAAAAAAATGTGTCCCAATGTGGGTTCCTAAAAGCACTAGTGTTAATACTGCTGCCTCAGTTAATACTGCTGCCTCAGATAGTACTGCTGCTAGCAGTGTTAGTACTGCTAACATTGTTAGTACTTCTTCTAGAAGCAATACTGCTGCTAGCAGTGTTAGTACTGCTAACACTGTTAGTACTTCTTCTAAAGATAATACTGCTTCTAGTGTTTGTGTTGCTAGACCAATCATCTTGACAAAGTACTCCAGTACTGAAGTTCCTCAGGTTGAAAAACTTATCCAAACTGAATGTAAGTACTTTGATGAGCAAGGGAGACCCAAGACCACTTTGTCTTGGGTTCCCAATAAAAACTAATTGATTTATCTTATGTGCAGGGCAACCAACAGCTCAAGGGGAAGAGCATCTGGCATGTTCATAGTGGTTGCTCCAGGCACATGACAGGTAACATGGCCTGCCTCAAGAATTTCAAAAGAATTGATGGAGGACATGTTGCTTTTGGGAATAATCCTGCAGGAGGTAAGATAAGTGGTAAAGGTGATGTATCAAAAGGTAAGATGACATTTGAGGATGTTTACTATGTTGAGCAATTGAGATACAACCTGTTAAGTGTATCACAGGTCTGTGACAAGAAACATAGTATATTATTTACTGATTCTGAATGCATTATTCTTGCTCCTGGATTCAAAGTAGTTGATGAAAACATGATACTATTGAGAACTCCTAGAAAGGATAATGTGTATTGTTTAGATTTAGAAAGTGTTTCATCTGATTCATCCCTAAACTGTTTGGTATCAAAAGCTTCAATGGATGAATCATCCCTTTGGCACAGAAGGATGTGTCACATGAATTTTAAAACAATGAATAAACTTGTTAAACATAATCTTGTTAGGGGTTTACCATCAAAAGTTTATTCATGTGATGATCATTGTGTTGCTTGTCTCAAAGGCAAACAACACAAAACTTCTCATAAGTCCAAAGAGATAAACACTATCCAAAATCCTCTTCAGTTGTTGCATATGGATCTGTTTGGCCCTACAAATGTCATGAGCATTGGCAAGAAGTCATACTGTTTAGTTATTATTGATGATTACTCTAGATTTACTTGGGTATATTTTCTGAGAACTAAAGATGAGACAAGTGGACTGATCAAATCTTTTATTCTTAGAATTGAAAACCAATCAAATCAAAAAGTGAAAGTCATTAGATCAGATAACGGGACTGAATTTAAAAACCTTGATCTAAACACCTTTTGTGAGGAAAAAGGAATTGAGAGACAATACAGTGCTCCTAGGACTCCACAACAGAATGGTGTTGCTGAGAGAAGGAATAGGACACTGATTGAGGCTGCTAGATCTCTGTTAGCTGATTCAAAATTACCCACTACTTTTTGGGCAGAAGCAGTTAATACTGCTTGTTATGTCCAAAACAGAGTTTTAGTAATAAAGCCTAAAAACAAGACACCTTATGAGCTTTTTCAGAAAAAGAAACCATTTATTGGATTTTTCAAACCATTTGGGTGTCCTTGTACAATTCTCAATACCAAATCTCACTTAGGTAAGTTTGATAGCAAAGCAGATGATGGTTTTCTTGTTGGTTACTCATCTCAGAGTAAGGCTTACAGAGTGTTTAATACCTCTTCTAGAATAATTGAAGAAAGTGACAATGTCAAATGCAATGAGAACACACCAAATCCTATTGGTTCAGGTCCTGATTGGCTATTTGACATTGATTCACTCACTAATTCTTTGGGTATCAGTAGTGATGTAAATGCAGGACAAAGGGATGCACCACCATCAGATCACAGAATTCAGTCTGTGATATTTCCACTCCCTACCATTGATCCTGTTGACTTCTGTGAACAAGAAAAGGAAGATGAACCCTTTCAGAATGAAGAAGAGAGAAGAATAGAGGAAAATCAGCCTTCAAGTCCAAATTCCAGAGAGTCTGAAGTGACTGAAGAAGCTGAAGAAAATCCAGACTTAAATGAGTCAAATCTGGATGTGATCTTACAAGAGGAATCTGGTCATCCATCAAGAACTCAGAAAAATCACCCTCCTGAGTTGGTAATTGGAGACATTGCTTCTCCCATGATGACTAGGAATCAAAGCAGACTTCAAGAGCTACAAGATCAGCAAAATACAGTTAATATTGTACTCACTTGCTTTCTATCCCAAATTGAGCCCAAAAAGGCTTATGATGCTATGAAAGATCCAAGTTGGATAGAAGCAATGCAAGAGGAGCTGCTACCGTTCAAGCTACAGAATGTTTGGAACTTGGTGGACCTTCCAAAAGGTCATAGGGCAATTGGCACCAAGTGGATTTTCAGAAATAAGAAGGATGAGAGAGGAATTGTGATCAAGAACAAAGCCAGGCTGGTTGCACAAGGGTATACTCAGGAAGAGGGTATAGACTATGAGGAAGTCTTTGCTCCAGTTGCAAGGATTGAGGCAATTAGGTTGTTTCTAGCCTATGCCTCGTATATGAAGTTCAAGGTCTACCAGATGGATGTAAAAAGTGCTTTTTTATATGGGACTATAGATGAAGAAGTGTATGTCTGTCAACCCCCTGGATTTGAGAATCCATTGTATCCTGACAGAGTGTACAAGTTAAAGAAGGCACTTTATGGTCTACATCAAGCCCCAAGAGCATGGTATGACACCCTGTCTACCTATCTCTTGAAAAATGAATTTGAAAGAGGAATCATTGATAAGACCTTATTCATCAAAAGGAAAAAGAAGGACACCCTACTTGTTCAGATCTATGTGGATGACATTATCTTTGGATCCACAAATGATCACATGTGTAAAGACTTTGAGGAGTTAATGCACAAGAGCTTCAAGATGAGTTCCATGGGTGAACTTACTTTCTTCCTTGGGCTTCAGGTGAAACAGAAGAAGGATGGGATTTTCATATGCCAATCCAAATATGTGAAAGACATCCTGGATAAGTTTGGATTATCAGACTCAAAGCCAGCAAGCACACCAATGGAGACACACAAACAGATCAATGCTGATCTTGAGGGGGAGGATGTGGATGTCCATCATTACAGATCAATGATTGGATCACTCATGTATCTCACAGCCTCTAGACTAGATATTATGTTTCCAGTATGTGTATGTGCCAGATTTCAAGTTACACCAAAGCAATCAGACCTTCATGCAGTCAAGAGGATATTTAGATACCTAAGAGGGCAACCTAGATTAGGTCTCTGGTATCCTTATGAATCATCCTTTGATTTACTTGCATACTCAGATAGTGACTTGGGTGGAGCTAACATGGATAGGAAGTCTACTTCAGGGGGATGTCAGTTTTTGGGTGCAAGACTAGTATCTTGGCAGTGTAAGAAACAAACCACAGTGTCCTTATCTACAACAGAAGCTGAGTATATAGCTGCTGCAAGCTGCTGCTCTCAGGTTCTATGGATACAGAATCAGATGTTGGACTATGGGGTAACATTTCTTCACACTCCAATATTCATTGACAACAACAGTGCTATTAGCATTGTTAACAATCCAATCAAACACTCAAAAACAAAGCACATAGAGATCAGGTATCACTTTATTCGAGATTGTAATGAAAAGAAATTAATTCAAGTTGCTAAAGTTCATACCAATGACCAGTTTGCTGATCAATTCACAAAAGCTTTTGATGTGGGTAGATTCACTTTCTTGGTAACAAGTGTGGGCATGATCAACCTTGAATAAAGTCATGATTCTCAGTTTTTATACCTGTATTTCCTTCTATATTTGGTACTACTAACTCTTTTTCTCAGGATCTTCTGTATGACTCCGATTGACAAGTGCTGAAAAGTGCATAGTTACTACTGCCAGTGCATAGTTACTACTGCCAGTGCATAGTTACTACTGCCAGTGCATAGTTACTACTGCCAGTGCATAGTTACTACTGCCAGTACATAGTTAATACTGCTTCGTACTTGATACTGCATGTGTCGTTAATACTGCTTCATACTTAATGCTGCATGTGTCGTTAATACTGCTTTAAAAGAAAAATTAGGGCTACTACTGCTATAAATACCTCTTTCAGCCCGCCAAAGTTCATAACGTCTCTTTGAATTCTATTCATCTCTCTCTCTCTTTCTAACTATTCTCTCCCAAGAATCTCTGTTTTCTGTCAAGAATCCTCAGGTACAATGGAGTTTATCGACGAACACAACGAGATAGCCATGCTCCAGAAGCCAAAACAATCCGCAGGTTTTCACGACATTGTGGATTTCCTCAAGTCCACGCATATATCCTATGCCCTAACGGTGACCCCGACAATCTACACCGAGCATCAGAAGCAGTTCTGGGAAAATGCCACCGTGGTGTCTGAAGATGGGCAGAAAATCATCAAAACAAGGGTGTGTGACAAACCCTTGAATGTTACAGAAGAGATTATTCGCATCACTCTTCGATTGGATGATGCCTCAGGTATGACGTCTATTCCTAATAACGATCTATACTCAAATTTAACGAGAATGGGGTATGAAGGTCCCATTGGAATCTTTAAGTTTTTCAAGTCTAAGTTTTCTACACAATGGCGATTCTTTGTTCATACCTTAATGCATTGCATTTCAAAGAAAACTACTGGATGGAGTGAGTTTAGCAGTACCATTGCTTATGCCCTGGTCTGCTTGGCCACTGCCAGGAAGTTTAATTTTTCACAAATGATTTTCAATGATCTTGTGTCAAACCTGGAATCCAAAAAGCGTTTTTATATGTACCCAAGGTTTGTCCAAGCAGTGATTACTCAGGAATTGACGGATTTGCCTCAATTTACTGAGGTATATGTACCTAAACCCCCTAAAGGAAAGGTCTTCTCAAATATGAGAAGAACTTCCAGGGACTCGGAAGGAGTTGACACTCCATTGTTCTCTACAATGATGGGTGTGTCCCACACACAAGAAGGTATGGCATCAGGGTCAAGGCCCTCATTAGACCAACCCACTGATAGCCAAACCCCACCTTCAATCACCAAAGAAATTCCTCAGTCCATTCTTCAAAGACCCACTCCTCACATAACCAAAAAGTTTACAAGAAGAAGGGTACACAAGGCTCCTTCCCTTGATGTACCTCCTACAAGCCCAAAGCCTTTAAGCCCTCTATTGGAGCATTCTCCAATAGAGAATATCAAAAGGGAAACCACAGGGGTGTCTCCCAACCCCAAAAAGGTGCTCACTAAGGAGAAGGTTGAGCATGTGAGTAGCAAGGCTGCCACTACTTCTGCTAGCACAAAGAAGGACAGTGGTAACATACCTAAGACCTTCCTCACGGCAACTCAGAATGAGAAATCATTCAGAGGTCCCAGGTGCCAAGAAACCACAGGGGTAGGCAGTGCTTTTGCTAGGCAAAAGACACCTACTAAAATTTCCAGTGATCCTTTAAAGGAAGTAAAAACTCCTAAACAAGGTGAGGATAGATATACAAATGAGTTATTGATGGAAACCATTGCCAATATCAACACAGATGTTGTAAGTCAGCAAAAGGAGATAGATGGACTCAAGAAAGTGGTCCTATATCAACAAACACAACTTTCTAAGCATAAGAAGCTGATTACAAAGTTGCTGCACAGGAGGAAGAAAGCTCAGTATGTTCTTAAAAGAAGAAGCCCCAACAATGATGCTCCCAAAAAGGGGGAGTCAGAAGCTGAAGTCAACATGGAGAGTGCACAGGAAAAGGGGGAGAATGAGTGTGTTGAAGAAATTGCAAAAGAAGCAGAAACTGATCATGCAGCAGAAACGGTTAATGCTGCTGAAATTGCAAAAGAAGCAGAAACTGAACCAACAGCAGAAACGGTTAATGCTGCTGAAATTCAGAAAGAAGCAGAGACTGAACCAACAGCAGAAACGGTTAATGCTGCTGAAATTCAGAAAGAAGCATAAACTGCTCATGCAGCAGAAAAGGTTAATGCTGCTGAAATTCAGAAAGAAGCAGAAACTGAACCAACAGCAGAAACAAAAGAAGCAGCAGAAACGGAAGAAGCAGCAGAAACAAAGGAAGCAACAGAAACTAAAAAGCCTACTTTGGAAGAAGTTGAAGTTGCAGAGGCTTTGATTAAAGCCAAACACGACACTCCTAAAAAGCAAGAAGAAACTCTGGGTGAAAAACCGGTGTCACTGAAAAGAGCAAGAACCAAGTCTATTGCTACCAAGAGGAAAGTTGTCAAGAAACCTAGGGTAGAACCAGTGGTAGAAGAAGAAAAAGAAGAGGATGTTCCAGAAAAGAAAGACGATGCAAAGGTTGCTGAAGAAGAAGTAGCAACTCCATCAAGTCAACCAAGTAATGCTCAATGTAATATGTATATCACTGTGGTTGATACTGATCCAATCAAAGCTGACCCATTGTCTTCCATGCCTCCTGAGATCATCTTCTGGGATACCTTGGTAGATTAGAGAAAGGAGTACATTAGAGTCAAAAGAGCAGATGGGAAGTTTGAGGTATGTTCTACATGGGGAAGACTTATCAGAATGTGCTCTAGATCTGACGTAGAGGAGATGTACAAGGTTGGAATGAAGCTGTATGGAAATATGCTGAATGAGAAAGGGATGTCTATCACCAAAATGGTTCTTGAATACCTGTGCCTAATGTTCAAACCAGAAGCAGTTCAGTATATGATAGAAAGAAATTTTCAAGCCATTACCAACTAGATGCTCATTGAAAAATGTGGAGTGTATGTCATCACACTGGACTATACATATCATGAGTATTATTTGGTGGATGTTGCATACAAGCACATCAAGAAAAGGTTGAATGGAATGCTACATGCTAAGTTGGCTTGCAACAAGGATTCTGAAATGGGAAGATACTTGGTGAGAAGGATTATCAATCAAAGCCTGGGTTTGAATCCTGATTTATGTGTTCATGATTAGGTTTTGGAAGCATCATCTGAAGAACTTGACTTCTCAACCTAAAAAGTCAAGTTAGGGGGAGATTGTTGGGAACTGAAGATTTGCTAAGTATGGTTAGTACTGCCAGAACAACGTTAGTACTGCCAGAACAACGTTAGTACTGCCAGAACAACAATACTACTGCCAGAGCAAGGTTAGTATTGCAAGTAAAAGTTAATGCTGCTGGAACAATGTTAGTACTGCTTGTGCATAACGATGTTAATACTGCTGGTGATCATAATTATGGAATGCGAGAATGTTGGAGATAAAGATGGAATGTTTGAAGAAAAGCATGAAAGAATATTCTGAAGATCAATTTTGTTTTGATAGTTATCTTGTAATTTTTAGTATAAATAGATGTTGATAGATAGCTATTCGGTAAGTAATTTTGAGAGAAGTCGTTTTTGTTTTAGAGAGAATTAACCTCAAGGTTTAGAACCCTATTTCTTGAGAAGTAGAAGTCGTCTTGTTGAGCCTGTTCAACAAGATTGAGGTTTGGTTGTAAACTTGTGAGTTGAAGCATTGAATACAAACAGATTGTGTTTTCTGATTAGTTGTTCATTGAGTGTGTTTGAATTAAAGTTCTATTCCGCAAGATTCTTTAATTCTGATTTCTAAGTATAGTTATTCTTGTTTGGAATCGATCCTGACAGATTTAAGAACCCTTGAAGCAGGAGCATTTACGGTTGCCGGAATCTCCTTATAAGGTTTGACAAATGGACCCTCAGTAAGAGATAGCATGATATTCTCTCCGTTAGGTTGCCTCTCTATGAAGTTGATGAGTCGATCTTGCCATTGAAGAAAATCAGAATCTTTAATCAGCATCGGAGGTAGATTCATTTATAAAAATCTAATCTGAAAAATTCAAACAATTAACAATTAGCAAATTTCGAAGAAGAAAAAAAAATTCTAAGTCAGAATTTCGCAACCCAAAGAAGCGCAATATGAGTATTTCGCAAGCAACAGAGGTGCATATTAAACTTTTCGCAAGCAACAGAGGCGATAAGTAAACTTTTCGGGTCCTGAAGTGGCGAGATTTGAACTTGATAAAATCACAGAAATATTTCGCTTTAGTTAGTAGCGCAAAATGAGAATTGCGCAACTAACGGTGACGCAAAGTGGCAAATGCGCTATAGACAGTAGCGCAAAGTATCAAAACTCGCTTCAGTTGGTAGCGCAAAGTATGTAAGAAGCAAGCAAACAAGTAGCTAAAAGCCTAAAACTAATTAAGCAAGCACGCAATTAGCTGAAATTAATTCGAAGCAAGTAAACTAGTATGTGAAACTAATTCGAAGCAAGCAAAGAAATTAATTCCAAGCAAGCATGCATGTAGCTGAAAAATTATTAACTCAATATCTCGCAAATGCCTCTTGCGCAGTATCATAAATTAATTCCAAGCTAGCATGCATGTAAGTGAAAATTAATTGAAGCAAACAATCATGAAGGTCAATTTGATTAAGTCAGTATTTCGGATATGTGGCTTGCGCAATTCTGTAAGCACACATACATACATCACACACATACACACACAGGTGACTTTCTTGCGAGATATGGACTTAAGCTGCTTGCGAATTATTTTTCTGCAATAACACAAACTCAACAACCAAACTAAATCTCTTGAATTATGAATCAAAACAAGTCACAAACAACTTCTAAACACATCTGAACAAAAAAATTGGATCAAAATTTCAGATTTAAACAATTTTCACCAAGAACACCTCAAGAACACATGAAGATCAAAAAATTTCAAAAATGATTTTTATGGATTAGAACTTGAAATTTTTGATTGATTCATGTCTAAAACATGTTTTTAGAAAGGATATTGCACAAAAACGAATCAAAATATCAATATTTTGCAAGATCACAATCCAAAAAAAAATTACAGTAAACTTTTTCTCAAGAACACCAAATTTTCAAAAATCCTTCAAATCTCGATCAAAACTCCGAATTAAGCAACCAAATTTTGCAGAGATGTTAGAAAACAAGTTTCTAACACAACGATATGAATCAATTTCGCTGAAAACCGCTGAAACAAAATCTGATAAACTGATCAGACCGTTTTTGACGAACAGAATAAAATTCTTGAAATCCTTCAAATCGATCCTCAAAACGATGAAATTAGCCTTCGATCCTTGAACAAAAAGTGTTCCTCTATCAAAAACGAATCCAACGAACTAAATCTTGATCAAATTCGACCAATATAACACAAAAATTTGATAAAATTCAAGAAAACGAGATTTTCTTGAAAAAATTCAAGAAAATCAATCAAATTCTCTTGAAAAATCGCCAAATTTGTTGTGTTTGATCAGTAGAATTCCTTCTCTAAATCTTGTTCCTGCTCTGATACCAATTGTTAATCCAAGATCTATCAAGATTAGAGAGAAATTCTAGAGAGAGAGTAGAGAGAGAAAGTAGATCTAGATTCATAAGCACTCAATATTACAAGATGTGAATTATGCTCTAAGTGTTGAGAGTGTTACAAGATTAGTCAGGCCACATGCTTATATACCTAAGACTAACAAGGCATTAAGCTACTTTGACAACTCTAATTATAAAGACTTTGACTTTATACAATGACTTTGACTTTCTATACTAAATCTTGAAGACATATTTTAGCCTTAACAGTATGTTCTAGCACGAATAACTGAGTTGAATAAACTGGTTTTAGTGGTGGGATTTCACGTGGCATCAATTTGGTAGCGGAATAAGGTGAAGAAGATTTTTTTTAAAGGGTGTCCTAGGCTATGCTTAGACTAATCCTTTGGAAAATTATGTCTGTAAGACATCAGCCCTGAAATTAAACCTCAGTGGCCACAAGTTGTGTACGCCTGGATTCGAACCCTAGGCAGATGGGTTATTCCGCCACATCCCCCAGGACCTTAACCAGTACGCCACAACCCTTGTGGTTAGGTGAAGAAGATGTTGATGAACATGAATATATCATCAGTGGTTTTTAGTGGTTAAAATGAAGTCAGCGATGGAGAAATTGATTTCACTCTCACAAACAAAAAATAGGTTCGGGGGAGGGAGGGAGAGATGGGATCATATAACTTACCAATGGATTATTATATCATATACAATCAATCATATTTATTCATTACCATTTTCATTACTTATTGTAACACCCTAAAATTTGGGGCAAATTTAAACCTGAATAATTTGCGGAAATGAACCAAATGACATAGACAAATTACCCAAAAAGGGTAAGTAATATTGTGGCATTTACATTACAAATAATCGAACGGAATAAATTCAACAACCTACTAATCTAGACTTAGAAAAGTTCAGATTATATACGGGTGTTGCTATTTCGCTCTCAAAAGTATGTCAATCTATACACCAAAAGTTCGCCTCTATGTCCATCCAAAAATGTTATCTCTCTTCTCCACTCTTCCCTCATCCCCGGGAAGTACCACCGCTAGGAAGGCCTGCTTAAACACAATTATACAACAGAAATGTTATCCAAAAGCCTAGCCAAATATTAATCTCATAATAAAGATCATTCGTACAATACATGAGATATTATATCATTCATTACCGATTGTCCGCACGTTACATCATTACATCATAAGGCATCAACCAAAACTAGGTCTTTAGCCCATTGAGACATCAACCATACTAGGTCTTTAGTCCATTAAGACATCAACCATACTAGGTCTTTAGTCCATTAAGACATCAACCATATTAGGTCATTAGCCATTAAGACATCAACCATACTAGGTCTTTAGTCCATTAGGACATCGTCACAAGTAACAAGTCCTCATACACTTAATTAGCAAACGTTAGAAGTATCCATGGTCATAAAAACATCATTATCCACATAAAATCTTCATATTATTACCAATACCCAAAACCCTAATTTTTACCCCTTTACATACTTGGAATTGTGAGAGAGAGGGGTGTATATGTACTCAAAGGCACACTCCCACACCACCCATCAATCTCTTTCCTACTACCAACAAAATCATCCTCAAAGTTAAACTCTAACCTTCCAAAAAGGGAAGATTAGGTCACACATCATAAGAATAAGAAAAGAACAAGTAAATAAGCAAGTTATTAAAAGAAATGTAAATACACAAACATTTACAAGCTTAGTGAGTCAAGGAACTCACCTTAAGAGGTTTGTCAAATGAAAACCTACACTTTTGAAAAACCCTAGCTTTGATGGACCTTCAAGGAGGAGGAGTGTGACTACTTCAAGCTTTTATACTTTAAGACCTACTTCCTTAACATCAACTCATGATCCAAGTGGGTGGGATGGTAGGTGAAACCCTAGAAGTATTAAGTGAAGAGAGAGAGGAAGAAAAGCAAGGGAAATCACCCAAAGAGGGAGAGAATCGACTTAGAACTGAAAAGTGAGAAGAATGAAGTCTGAGTCTCAAAAAAATGGGTATAAAACAGAACCCCGTCACCACTCCGCGACTATGCCCTTGCGACTTTGTCATGGGCATTGTCGCGAGGCAATGTCGCGATCCCAAGCCCACATTCTGTTTGTTTCGATGATCTGATCCCTACATAGCGACTATGCCCTCGCGACTTTGCCCTGGGCATTGTCGTGAGGCAATGTCGTGATCACTCTCCCACTTGCTGTTTCGGCCTACGTTTCGAGCAGGAAATCTCCCAAGCGACCCAACTGAACCTCATACGATGGAAAGCGGATCAAATCCAAATCAAAATCTATGCATGGCCAACTTTCCTATCGTAAGTACGTACGTAGAAATCACATAAGGTATTATGTCTCATCAACACGAGTTGTAGGTTCAATGAGACTAGGTCAAATTCATGAGAATTTATAAATTAGCATAACGGGATGGTTTTACACTTAATTGGAAATTTTGGGGTGTTACAATCCTCCCCAACTTAGAAAAAGTTTCGTCCTCGAAATCTTACGCTACGTAAACAAATTAGGGTATAGGTGCTTCATGACTTCTTCCGGTTCCCAAGTCACGTTGGCTCCACGATGGTGCTTCCATTGTACCTTAACCATTTCAATGGTCTTGTGTCGGAGTCTCGTAGTCTCTCTTTCTAGGATAGCCTCGGGTTCTTCGACGCATCGGTTGTCATCAACCCGAATTTCCGACAACAATATAACACTTTCTTCTTCTTCCGCCAAACACTTGCGCAGATAACACACGTGAAAGGTAGGGTGGATTCCGTCCATTTCCGGCGGCAACTCCAATTTATAAGCTTGTAGTCCAACTCGCTCCAAAATGGTGGACGACCCTAGGAAATGGGGACTCAACTTCCCGCGCTTTCCAAAACGTATCAAGCCTTTCCAAAGGGACACCTTTAGCATTACCCACTCCCCAACTTGGAATTCTACCGGTCTCCGCTTCTTGTCGGCGTAGCTCTTTTGACGGTCTTGAGACGCCTTCAAGCGTTCTCGAATTTCCTTAACCTTATCCGCCATTTGGTGAACAATTTCCGGACCCGCAAATTGTTTTTCTCCCGCTTCCAACCAACGTACCGGCGTCCGACACTTTCGACCATACAATGCCTCAAATGGTGCCCTACCGATGCTCGAGTGGTAGCTGTTGTTGTAAGCAAACTCCACTAGAGGTAAGTGTGTATCCCAATTTCCACCGAAATCGATCACGCACGACCTTAGCATGTCCTCCAAGGTTTGTATTGTTCTTTCGCTTTGCCCATCCGTTTGCGAATGGTATGTCGTGCTCAAATTTACTCTCGTGCCTAATTCTTCTTGCAAGGACTGCCAAAATCTAGAGGTAAACCGGCAATTGCGGTCGGAGACTATTGACACGGGTACACCATGTCTCGACACTACCTCGTCGATGTACAACTTTGCCAATTTGTCAATCGGTGAAGCTTCCCGCATAGCTAAGAAATGAACACTCTTCGTTAGACGATCCACTATTACCCAAATGGTGTCGTTGCCTCTAGTCGTCTTTGGTAATTTGGTCACGAAATCCATAGTGATCTTTTCCCACTTCCACTCGAGAATCTCTAACGATTTTAAGCTCCCATACGGTCGTTGATGCTCGGCCTTCATCAACGAACAAGTCACACATGTTTCCACATAACGAGTCACGTCTAACTTCATAACCGACCACCAATAGTGTAACTTTAGGTCTCTATACATTTTCGTGCTTCCCGGATGTATGGAGTATTTGGATTTATGCGCCTCATCCATGAGTAGTCCTCGACTCCCTCCAATTTTAGGCACCCACACTCACCCATTGAACAGTTTGATACCACGGCTATCTTCCGTCAAGAGTAGCCTTTGCTTAAACATCCCTTCTTCTTTGAGGTTTTCCTCCAACAACACCTCGGCTTGTGCCGTCTTAATTTGCTCCATAAGACTTGACACTAGTTCAATTCTTGAGAGACTCGCCCGAAGACTTTCACTATACTCCTTCTGGCTTAAGGCATCGGCAACCACATTGGCCTTACCCGGGTGATAGAGTATCTCACAGTCGTAGTCCTTTAGTAGTTCCAACCACCTTCGTTGCCTCATGTTCAATTCTTTTTGGTCGAAGACATACTTCAAACTCTTATGATCCGTGTACAATGTACACTTCATGCCATAGAGATAATGTCGCCACAACTTTAACGCGAACACTACCGCCGCAAGCTCCAAATCGTGAGTGGGGTAATTCTTCTCGTGTTCCTTAAGTTGTCTTGATGCGTAGGCGATCACCTTTCCTCTTTGCATCAACACACAACCCAAACCCATCTTTGACGCGTCACTATATACCACAAAATCCTCCGATCCCTCGGGTAGGGATAGAATCGGGGCCTCACATAACTTCTTTTGTAGAGTCCGAAACGCCTCCTCTTGATCTTCCGTCCAAACAAACTTTACATTCTTTTGCGTCAAGTGTGTCAAGGAAGAAGCAATCTTGGAGAAATCCTGAATAAACCTTCGGTAATATCCCGCTAGACCCAAGAAGCTTCGTATTTCCGATGGACTCTTAGGAGGTTCATAATTCATCATTGCTTCTATTTTGGAAGGATCTACTTTCACGCCATCCCGTGTGACTACATGACCCAAAAATTGGACTTCTTCCAACCAAAAGTCACACTTGGAGAATTTTGCGCACAACTTCTCTTTTTTTAGGACTTCCAACACCTCCCGAAGATGTCGTTCGTGGTCCGCCTCGTCTCTAGAATATATCAAGATGTCGTCAATAAAAATGATGACCGACTTGTCGAGGAATGGCCGACACACCCGGTTCATTAAGTCCATGAACACCGTCGGCGCATTTGTCAACCCGAAAGGCATCACCGAGAATTCCTAATGACCGTACCGCATCCTAAAGGCCGTCTTTGGAACGTCATCTTCTTTTACCTTCACTTGGTGGTAACCTGAACGTAAGTCGATCTTTGAAAAACACCCCGCTCCTTGGAGTTGGTCAAACAAGTCGTCGATCCTAGAAAGTGGATATTTATTCTTTACGGTTACCTTATTCAGCTCTCTATAATCGATGCACATCCTCATCGTACCGTCTTTCTTCTTCACGAACAAGACTGGTGCTCCCCAAGGGGATGAGCTCGGCCTCACAAACTCCTTCTCTAAGAGCTCTTGTAGTTGAGCCATCATTTCTTGCATCTCGGATGGAGCCAACTGATAAGGAGCTCTTGCTATCGGGGTCGCTCCCGGGATCAAGTCTATTTTGAACTCCACTTGCCGGTCCGGTGGCAAACCCGACAAGTCCTCCGAAAATACGCCGGGAAACTCGCGCACCACCTTCACGTCTTCAAGTTTCTTTTTCTCTAACTTGGTGTTAGTGTCAATTTTATGTTGTATTCAAGTTGAGGGGTTATTTTGTAAATGTTAGTCCTAGGTATAAATAGCCTAGATTTTGCTCATTTTACTAACACTTTGATAGATACATCTTGTAACTCTCTGTGAGTTTTTCTCTCTACTTCATGTAACAAGCTTTTGATTCTAATGAGAGATGACCATAGATTTCTACACATCTTGATTGTGATTACTTATTATTTGGGATAACAAGTGGTATCAGAGCCAAGCAGATTGAATTTGTGAAGATTTTTGAAGTTTTTGGGCATTTTTTTAGGTTTTTCGAACTATATTCGATTTCAGAGATTTGTTTGTGTTTTGGTTCGAGCTTTGAGCACAGATCTGTTCGAATTGATTATCTGAATCAATTCGTGCAAGGATTCAGATTCAGAACACATAAATCGAAGGATTTAGCAGTTTTTGTGTTTTTCGAAATAGTTCACTGCTCAGATCGAAAGATGGACTTCTGTCAGTTTCTTGGTGTTATTTGCTGAACAAAAGGTGTTCAGATTGACCTCGCGAAATACCCTACGGAGTTTCAAATCAATTGGTGTTGATTTGAGCATTTTTGGTCACTTAGAAAATTTTCATGTTCAAACTCATAACTGTCGTACGCTTAAGTGTTCTTGATATTCATAACTGTCGTACGATACATATCATCATAACTGTCGCACGATTCTTGACCGACTACATTTTTAGTCGTACAAATCTTGTACGAGAGTTACTGTACACGGGTCTTAGTCGTACACAGCTTATACGAAAGTTACTGTTTAGAGGACCTAGCCGTACACATTTCATACGACAGTTGGTCCAAGTCGCACACCTTTTGTACGACATTTACTATTTCAAAGTCCAAGTCGTACACGTTATGTATGAGAGTTACTGTTCGCTTGGATTGTCGCACACGTTCTGTACGACAATCGTACATAGTTGCCCGACAGTCCATCAATTTTCACAAATTCATTTTTCTGTGTAAAGATCAAAACAAGTAATTTTCAAGATGAATAGAAACGACATAATGAATTCTTTGGGAAGTGATACTAGACCTCCGATTCTGATCGTAAAAGAATATGAACAATGGAAAGAAAGGTTTGAAGATTTCCTTGAACGATAGTCAAATGGTGTTCACTTGCTAGATTCTCTTCACAATGGCTTAATGAAACCCATATATAAAGATGTTCCAGTTCCAAATGATCCAAACACCACAATTCCTAAGTTGGTTCCCGTTTCTGAATACAATGATGATCAAAAGGCTAGATATGATGCATATAAAAAGGCAAGATCTTATGTGATCATGGGAATTCCGAATGAAGTCTTCAACAAGATAGACAGTTACAAAGATAAGGCAAACAACATGTGGAGACAATTAGAGAAGATGTTACAAGGGTCTCAGATTAGAAATCAGATGAAAATTACAATGTGCATCAATAAGTATGAAGAGTTTAGGGCCAAGGAAGATGAGTCACTTTACGAGACATATGACAGATTCATGATTCTCCTTAATGAGCTTAGTAAGAACAAAGTCAAAAAGGATCTGATTGAATTAAATGTCAAATTTCTGAGCACACTACAACCAGAGTGGAAGAGTGTTTCTAGGAAGATGAAACAAAATCCTAGACTGTCAACAATGCAGTTACATGAGCTGTATGAAACCATGTTGCAAGATGAGGAGGAAATAGATGAGATAAGAGTGGAAAAGAATAAGAAAAAGAAAAAAGAGGTCTCACAAGAACCAATTGCACTTCAAGCTGAGATACAAACAAGCGGTTTTAAGTCTGATGATTTTGGATGGTTTGATACTGGTTATTCAGGTAATATTTCTGACAGTGGTGCTGAGTTGGAGCAAGCGATGATTCTTCTCACTAGGCATTTTCAGAGGAAATTTTACAAACCACCGTCATCAAACAACAACTTGAGATATACTTCTGGTTCGCGAAAGTTTGAGAACAACAACTTTGGAAAGAAACCGTTTGGAGAGCAAAGATCTGAGAATACTGAAAAGAGATATGAGAAAGCTGAAGGCAAGAAGGTATTTGAGAATGTTGAGAAAAAGTTTGAAGAAAAGAAGGGACAAGTGATTCAAAAGTGCTACAATTATGGTACTCCAGGTCATTATGCAAAAGATTGCCGCAAGAAAGTGATCAAGAATACTGACTACTACAAACAAAAGTTGCTTCTGGCACAACAAAAGGAAGATGGAATAGCTCTTATGGTGGAGGAAGAGTATTGGCTTGATCATTCAGACGATGAGGGAGAAAGGGAAGAACATGCTAATATGTGTCAAGCAGAATTCAATTCTGATGATGAGGACACACCTGACACGTCAAATCTGGTAAATTCCTTTCCCTTACCGGAATCAGCAAATCATGAATTGCTTAATGAACTGAATGATACACAAAATAAATTAGTATTTTCAGAAAATGAAAATGCTAGTTTACATTGTGCGATCGAGAAAATGATTCCAAAGGTTCATGAATTAAGAGAAAGTTTGGAGAGAGAGATAAAGAAAACCAAAGACTTTAAACAAAAGATTGATGATATTGAACTTGAGAAAATGGAAAAATATTCTGAGATTAAAACTCTCAAGGCTCAATGTGATCAATTTGAAACAGAAAAGAAAAGTCTTGATTCTAAACTATCTGAGCTAAACAAATAATTCAAAGATTTAGAATCTAAGAATAATGAAAGTGAATCATCTTTGACAAGTCTTTCAGACCAAAATACAGAATTTTTAAATAAAATCAAAGATTTGGAAAAGAAGCTGTATTTGAGAGGTCAAACTGACCAAACAATTTTCCTGAATAAACCAAAACTTGTAAACAATGTCAACAAGTATTGGGGACTTGGTTATGAAAACCCGAAACATTTGGCCAAATCTAGCTGTGCATTGCCAACTATGTATAATTTCGAATGCTTAAGATATGCACGATATTGGCCTGAATTTGAAATTCCTTGGACTGGTGAAAAGGAAACACAAGAAGGGGAAAACAGAAAAATATTCGTGAAACGGAGAAAATTCTCAAAAATCTGAATAAACCACTTCCAGATAACTATTTTGACATATGTGCTACAAAGCCAGTTATCAACAATCAAGTCGTTGAAACAAAGAAATATGTTCCTACATTAGTTCTTGAAGGGAAAATTGTTGAATTGGAAATCTCTCTTGCTGAACAAAGGATCAAATATGATTATGAAAATGATCTCCTTTCAACTATTTTCTCAACTACTTTTAAGGAAATATCTTCTTGTTTCAATGATGAGGTGAAAAAGGAAACTGGTAGAATTGAACATTCTTTGATCAAAAAGTTTTCTGAATCAACAAAGAGTATCTTTGATTCAAAACAAAAGATTGATCGAAAATGTATCAAACTTTCAAAGAAAGTGGTAGATCTTGAGAGTATTCTTCTCTCCGAACATACTTATTTGGAAAATGAGAAATTCAACTTTGTTAATCAAATCAATTCTTTTGAATTAAAGTTGACTGAGTTGTTAAAGACAAAAACTGATCTAGAGATTGTTTTAGAAAATGAAAGAAAGGAATTTGCTTTGAAAAACTGGTTAAATCTTGAGGAAAGCAACTTTCTTAAAGAACAAAACTGTGAGCTTTCTCAAAAAGTGATGACATTAGAAAAATCTTTGAAAGAAGGAAAACCTAATATAATGTCTGATTTTGAAGATTCTTTCAATCTTGAAAGAGCACAGTTTGAGTTTGAGAAAGTCAATTTCGAAAATGAAAAACAATCTTATGAAATGAGAATAATTGAGCTTTCTCAAGATGCGGATGAGTTAGAAAAGGAATTAGCAAAAGAAAGAAAAGAAAACGCTTTCAAAAGATGGAATACATCTGAGTCCACCAAGGATTTTGAAGTTCACAACGCCGATTCTGATTCGGATTATGACTTTGAACCAAATGATAAAGTTTTCGAAACCAAGTCAAAGCCAAAAGAAAACGAAAAAGGAAAAGCTTGTGTATTTGACTTCTCAAAGAAACTTCAGGACCATGCTGATTTTATCATATCTGAAGAGAAACCTTCAAGTACTTTTTGTAAAGGTGAATGTTCAAACACAAAGAAATCACCTTTAGAGAAAAGAAAGAAGAGTAAAAAGTCAAAGATAAATCATGTTCAAAGTTCTAAAGGTTCTAACTCTAAATCTTCTGTTCTTTCAGATAATCCTGTGAATTCGAAGAAGAAAGCGCAAGAATGGCGGGTAAAGCAAACAACGTCTGATTCAACCAAACAGAGTGATAAAAACAGTAGTTTTTCAAATAATAAAGAATTTGGTACGAGTAATAAACAATCTTTTGTAAAGTCTTACAAAAGTTACTCCAAAGACCAGTTGTTGACTTTTAAAAATGGTGAATGTTGTTGCTCTGTTTGTGGTTATGAAAGTGCGTTTGCTATGCCTGGTTCTTGTTGTTGGGATAATTCTTACTTTATTCCAAATGGTCTTAAAAAGACAAAGTTAGGGAAAAAGAAAAAGACACAAAAGTCTAAAACAGTGTCTTCGAAAACTAACCAAAAAGGACCCAATCTTCAATGGGTACCTAAAAATGTTTAAATCTGGTTGATGCAGAAAAATAAGTTATGGTATTTAGATTCGGGATGTTCGAAGCATATGACAGGCCAAAGACACATGCTATCAAATTTTGTGGAAAAAGATCTTGGTCGTGTAAGATTTGGAAACAATCAGGTTGCTCCTATCAAAGGTTTTGGAGATATCATTCAAGACAACCTTACGATAAAGAAGGTCAACTATGTTGAAGGATTGGAGCACAACCTTTTCAGTATAGGACAATTTTGTGATAAGGATTTGGAGGTCAACTTCAAGAAGACAAGATGTTGTGTCAAAACTGAAGAAGGAACAGAACTTCTTGTTGGAACTCGCAAGTCAAATATTTATACAATCAACTTGTCAAATATCAAACCGACCAATGAAGTATGTCTTTTATCCAAAGCTTCCGAAGAACAAAGTTGGTTATGGCACCAACGGTTATCTCATCTAAATTTTCGATACATTCAAAAGCTGGTTTTAGGAGATTCAGTTCGGGGGCTTCCAACTTTGAAATTCAATGCCGAAAATCGATGTGATGCGTGTGAGAAAGGAAAGATGAAGAGGGTTCCTCACAAGCCTAAACCGGAACCGACAACAAAGAGTATACTTGAGTTGTTACATGTGGATTTGTGCGGCCCAATGAAAACGGAAAGTATAAATGGGAGGAAATATATCTTGGTAATAGTCAATGACTTCTCAAGATACAAATGGGTTAAGTTTCTAAGGTCAAAAGATGAAACTTCAGAACTTCTCATTGGTGTTATCAAGGCAGCTCAGAACAACATGCAGATTTCAGTTAAAATCGTGCGTTCGGATAATGGTACAGAATTCATGGACAGAGTCCTAGGTGATTTCTATGAATCAAATGGGATTATGCAACAGTTTTCTGCCGCCAGAACTCCTCAACAAAATGGTGTTGTAGAACGTCGTAACAGAACGTTAGTCGAGTCTGCGAGAACAATGTTGGCATATTCAAATCTACCTCTCTTCTTATGGGCTGAAGCCGTGGCAACCGCATGTTACACACAGAATCGTTCTGTCGAACACCGCCGGTTTAATAAAACTCCTTATGAAATCATGAATAACCGGAAACCTAACATAAAACATTTTCGTGTTTTTGGATGTAGGTGTTATGTTTTGAATGACAAAGAACAACGGAACAAGTTCAGTTCAAAGGCGATTGATGGTGTCTTTGTTGGATACTCTTTCTCATCGGCGTCATATAGGATATATCTGAAGCAATCTAGAACGATAATAGAGAGTGTCAATGTCAAATTCGACGAACATTACGAATTGGCTTCTGATCAAAACAGTTCAGAACCCGTTATAACCGGAATATTAGCTTATGGACATCTCAGTTCAGAACCTACTTCAACTTCTAATCAGGATTGTTGGATCCCAGATACACTTAATCAAGATTAACAATCTATTAGTGGAGTTTAGAGTTTGATGCGGAAGCGTATTAAACTAACAGATATGTTTGATAGATATTAGAACGCACATATATAAAGAAAACAGTAAAGAATGAAAAGGATTTCTTTAACAGTTACTGTTATTCAATATATAATAACAACACGAAGAACAGATTAAGAACTGTTGGTGTG
Organism: Saussurea involucrata; assembly: GCA_033807775.1. Classification (NCBI taxonomy): domain Eukaryota; kingdom Viridiplantae; phylum Streptophyta; class Magnoliopsida; order Asterales; family Asteraceae; genus Saussurea; species Saussurea involucrata. Next base: position 16,271,111 of record CM066326.1, read on the forward strand.
TGTGAGAATATAACACTCAGATATTTGACAATAAAGCTTGAGAGTATTAGTGATTCCTTGTGTTTTCGTCCCTTAGGAAGATCTCAACATGAGACTTCCTTTTATACTACTCTTAGAAGACTATGACTGTTCCTTTTACGGCATGAATAGTAAACTGGATGGTGTGAACAGTGGACTGGATGGTGTGAGCAGTTGTTTGAGCCATGCGCATTTAATGGAGCAGATGTACTTTTGGTAAATGCATTAAATGGCGCAGACGTCTATTTTGTACCTTGCCCTATTGAGTCCACTCAGAGCTTGACACGTGTTTTGACAGTACTTTTCCATGCAAGTTGATGAACGTATCCAGTAGTATCTTCCAAGTCTTCATTGAGGACCACAGAGGCTCTGTAATAAATTACAGAGGTTCTGCGGTCTGGTCCTCTGTGGAGCAGTCTTCGCCGGATTCCGAGTCTTTGGTCTTCTTTGTGCGTATGACAGAGCTTCTGTAGGAAGCCTCTGCTGCTTCTGTAGCTTCTTGACCTTGATTCCTCGGTAATGTCGGCAGAGCCTCTGTAAGAGGCTTTCTTCACTTAGCCTATTTTTCACTACTTCTAAATACTTCTATGATTAGGAAGATTGAAGCTAACAATCTCCCCCTAAGTAGTGAAAAATAAAAAATTTGAACTTGAGTTAAGTTTGGCTAAGTTAGATAAGACAGAGGTTAAACAATACCTCGAAATTTCTTTCATTTAGAAATATGCCAGAGGCATTTTACATTTGAGTACAATGAAAGATAAAACTTTGTTTGCAGAGATTGGAGGTCTGAGAATCAGATTTTGGCATCTTTGAAATCGTTGTAGCTTCTGTTGTCTCTGCCGACTTTTCTGATTTCTTTGTAGAATCTGATGCAGAGTTCTCTTAGGCGGATTGTTGAGTCTATCTCTCTGATGAAAGTATCTGCATCATCTCTATCCATTTTCTCTGTACCTCTGTATTTTACAAGGCTTGCTCTGAATTTGCTCAGAGTACTGGTTGCGTACTTCTGACAATCCATGAGTACAAAAAGTTTAACCTGGTGTTGTGGGTTTTGAAATACTAACCCAAATCTTGGTTCTCTGATGATTGAGTTGGGCACAGCGTCTGGTGGGCAGCGATCTTCTGGTGGTCGTAGATCTAGATGTTTGAGACCAAGATCTTTTCCCAGCTGAAAATCTATCATGCTGTATAGCAAAAGCTTTTCCCTCATCGCTTTTCTCAACACTTGATAGGCTCTGGTATTAGGCTCTGTGTTGTAGTTGTCTTTTGTCCATTGCTGAAGGTCAGGTAGATCATAAGGATTGATGTTTCTTAAGTCAGCATCAGCGAAGGTCGATTCTGAATTGTTCTCTCTTCTGACTTTGTAAAGATTGTACCTGACCCTTGGATAGGTTCTTGTGAAGGAGAATCTACAGAAGATCACCTTTTTGATTTTGTGAATTGAGAAAACATCTGCTTTGGCTCTTGGCTTTGTTCTTGTGAAGATGTTCTCAAATTCTTCTCTGATCCTTGGATCTGTCACATGATCTACTGGATGATTTGTCTGATAGGATTGTTTGTAGAGGTATTTGTATACTACTTCTTCCATCTCTTCATGTGTTGGACCAGGTCGTGGAATTTGTCTTCTGAGACTCTCCATCTGTTGAACAACTTCTGCAGCTCTACCAGTTAGAGGAATTTCTGACAGAGGCTTCAATCCATGTGCCCAGTCAACTTCTTCGGGTTTTGGGGTTTAAAAGGCGTCAAATGCACTTTTCATTAGTTTTTCTGTTGGCTTTGGCAATGTTTTCTTCTTCTTTGGCTCTTCTGTCAGTATCCCTTTGCCCTTATCTTTTGCTATTGTCGTGGCAGAACCTGTTGCTTCTGTGGGTTTTGAAGTTGGCACTTCTGTTGGTTTGATAGAGGTTGCCTCTGTGGATTTTGACGATTGTGATTTAGAGGACTTTTGTGGCGATGGTTCTGTTGGCTTGACTTGCTCTGTAACCTCTGTTGGAGGTTGTTTGATGACTTCTTCTGCGAGCTCAGTTTCTGTTGATGAAGTGTTGTCATTGAATCTTCTTGCCATTCTGAAAGCTAAAGTGAACCTGTGCCTTTCTTCTTCTCTCTTCACCATACGATCACTCATTGTTGTGTGCATCCTTTTCAGAATGTCAGAAGCAGAGGTCGTTGCTCTTTTTGGTTTGGTGGCAATCGACTTTCTTCTGGGTATGGTTTGGGGTGTTTCCACAGAGGTGGGTGTTTTCTCTGTGGTTGGTTCATCTGTTTCTTCCAAAATGATTACCTCAGGGGCGGTTGTTGCATCTGTGGCTTGCTGTTCTGCTTCTGGAGTTTTGGTTTCGTCAGGAGATGATTCCACAGAGATGGGTGTTGTCTCTGTGGTCTTTTGGGTTTGTTGTTGTCGGGTCTGTTCTGGAGGTGCTTGACTTAGAGGTTCTGCGGCTATTGGTGGACCTGTAAGTCCTTTGTTTGCAGTTTTCTCTGTAGTTTTCTCCCCCTCAGGATGATCTGATGGACTAGGATGGTCATCATCATCAGAGTCATCCTGACCCTTGTCTGATGTACCCTCTGCTCTGCAGGAAGCATCGGGTTTCTTTGGCATTGTGGCTCCAGCAGCGATCAGTTTCTCGCAAACATCATCACAGAGGCCAAGAAGAGTTGCTAGCTCTGCCTCTGTTTTGAATCTCATCCTTCCTACACTTTCTCTGAAATCTTTGACGAAGTTAGCATTGGCAGTGGTGAAGGAA